>OV702287.1:103508974-108508974 GCA_916181665.1 Avena sativa
CTATTAATCATTACTTAGCTTAACAACCAGAACTTCTTTGGCTTGCTTCAGTAGTTTAAATATTTAGGAGCTAATTATATGGCCTCGAAGTATCAATAGTAAACATGATATGCGTAAGCATCAAGTTCTGCGTATTCAGAAACTATCACTAAACCTATTCCGTGATGCTGCAAGTGAAAGCAAATAAATTTTGTCCAGCTCATTACAGCATCCCTAGACAAGAATGCAGGATTGCAGGAATCATAGTAAAATACATGAGCAAAAGCACCGTAGGTTGCTACCTGCTAGGTCGTGAGCATGCACATGATTTAAACAACAGGCACGGATACTATTTCAAGCAACGAAGTTGTACCAATCATATATGCTATTTCTTCGTCAGTAGTAGATTAAAATGACCAATCAGAAAAAATGAACAATTTATGAACCGTGTCAGATCTATATACTGCCTGTTTTTACTACCAGAGAAAAGCAAGATTAATTTAGCAATGTGGATACAAGCGACACCGCCCTTACTTTTCCGATCTATGCTAGCAAGAGACTAGCGCAGACCAAGAAATAAATGAACTAGTGGGTCTCTTGACCAGAATCGATCTACTAACTCAGCTCTGATACCTACGACAAAGAAGAAAGAAGAACGCAGGGGGCTCGGGACAGGGGGAGGGAGGTAAGAGGGTGGGAGGGAGGAAGGAAGAAAGGAGAAGGGGAAGGAGGAGACTACCTGTGTCCGTCGGAGGCTGCGCAGCGAACTAGGGACGGCGGCGGGGCAGCAAGCTTGGGGCGGCGGCGGCACAACGAACTGGCGACGCAGCGAACTGTTCCGGTACGGGCCGGGATGGGGCGGAGATGCGTCAGACTCTGAAATCCTTGGACCTGTTTAATGTCGACTAACGTCTTCCCCTGTTACCGTTTCGTGAAGAACAAATCCAGCGACAGAACAAGATAAGCCAACGGCCATGATCGTCATTACCCCTTTGCATCCAACGGCATTACCGTATTGTTAAATTTCACCCGACTTTTTATTTTCCCCTGTTACCGTTTCGTGAAGAGCAAATCCAGCGACAGAACAAGATAAGCCAACGGCCATGATCGTCATTACCCCTTTGCATCCAACGGCATTACCGTATTGTTAAATTTCACCCGACTTTTTATTTTTGAGTTTAAGGGCGTAGTTCTGCCTCCGATTAGATAGCACTAGTAGAAAAATGCTTACAGCAGTCATTTTCTAGTGACGTATGGAATAATATGGACGTCACCACTTCAGGGCAAAATAGTTGTGGCGTTTAACAAAAGCTGAACGCCGGCACTAATTAGTAGTCCCGTTGTTCGAGGAATCGCAAACGCCGATACTAAGTAGGGGCCACGATGCGAGCCGTGACCAAAATATCCTAGACGTTCGGTATAACTGAACGTCACTACTACAAAAATACTAAAGGCGTTTGAAAACTTTTAACGTCATAACAACCTGTCAACTAGTAGCGGCGTTCGCCTGATACTAAACGCCACTACAATGGTAGGACCCACAATTAACTAATAGTCTAGGTGAATATTTTTGCTTCTATGTGTTTCTATGGCCTATGCAAACATAAAACGAGAGAAAAGTCTTTTGATGGACCCGCGTTCGATGCGATTTGAAGGGGAAAACGGTCTGGGCCCAGCGGGTTGAGGGATTCATCGGAGAAGATGGTTCGGAGCGTCAGAATCCATCCAAATCTTGCATGTGAGCCTACTATGTGTTCATAGACATGTTTAAAGGGTGAAATAGCTAATAACCAACTCTCGGGTGTGTCACGCAGACATGCATACGCTATCGGGCTAGTTCTGGTGGTTTTTGAGTGGGAAACTCCCGCTGCGGGTGTACCGGAGTAAATTCTGTGGCCTAGTAATCCAAAAAATTATTCTTTGTGTTCCTGTGGCCTATGCAAACACAAAACAAGTGAAAAGTCTATCGGTGGACCCCGCGTTCGATGCGATTTGAAGGGGTAGATGATCTAGAGCCCATGGGTTGAGGGATTCGTCGGAGAAGACGGTTCGGAGCGTTGGAACCTATCCAAAACCTTGTTTTTGATCAATCAAATTATTTTTTATAAACAAACCTAGTTCTATGCAAGGTTGAAACAGAAAACAAAATAACATAGTTATGTTTTTAATTACAAATATTATTTCTGTGAAAAACTTTAGTGGTGGTGTCCCTATAGTTTGAACGCCTCAACTACACTTTAATGGTGGCGTCCATTTTATTTTGAATGCCTCAACTACTTTGTGGTGGTGGCATCTGGAAAAGTTTAGACGTCACCATTGTAACATCCAAAATTTTAGAGGCGCGTTCCCCGCGCGGTGGTGGTTCCTCTCTTTTCATTCCCCCGCACCACACACACACCTTCTTCCCGCTTGTTCCCCCTGAAATCGCCGTCGCCGCCGCCTGCATCGCCGAGCCATGGTCCAGCCCCGTCGCAACCAGCCTCGCCCCACACCAGTCTGCGGTGACCCCGTCGTCTCTTCTTCCTCACCGTGACGGATCCACCGGCACCGCAGTGCGAGATTGCCTCCCGCTATCCCGTCGTCGCCGACCAAGCCCCGCCCCGCCCCAGCCCAGCTCGGCCGCCACCGTCCCTGCAGGTGAGCAAAGCCGCCGCTGCCACTTCAGTTATTGATGAATATTTGTGTGCTGCATGTGGATATTGGTTGATTTGCAAATGGTGCAAATTAAAAGTGGTGAATTTGTGAATTTGCAAATGGTGATATCTATGGATGTGATATGGATATTCGGGTTTGCTCGATTGTGTGTGGATGAGGCAACCTTCGCGTTTGCTATATGTTTATATTTGTAGGGGATATACTAGAGTTGCTATAATTTTAAATGAAATATCGATTAATTTCTATTTCATAAATTTTAGCACTCATATGTCCTATTTTTAGTAAAGGTTATGCCGAAATTTTATTTAAAATTTGTACATAGTTTTTTGTCAATATATTATACTTGAAGCTGGCGGGTCCCATCGATATGCTTGCAGCTAGCGGGTACCAACCACAAGGACCACCATTCCTACCTGAAGCACCATCATCCCAACCAGAATTTCTCTCCCAAACCAAAGTACCATCACAACTAGAATTTCTCACCCAACGCGAAGTACCAGCAACTGACCATGTTAAAACTTGTGTGAATAATCTGTTTGATGATCATACACCGGAGCAGTACACCTAGCGGAATAAGATCATCAGTCCAAACATGTTTCCGGACGTTGCCAAGGGAGCAAGGGTAAGTCCTCTAGTACTTGAAAAGACGAAGAAGCACAATAAGCGGCCAAATTATGCAAAAGTGCCCAAGGCCAGCAGCACTAGCCAACCAGCTTCTAAGCGTCCGTATTGTCGCCCACTAGATCAGATAAATCAGAGGGTCATCTACGGAAAAAGGTGATCATGCATATAGCCGGATAGAGCATCCTTTTACCGGATAGATACAACAACACCGATGTGAAACTCAGAATTCTGAATGACACGGTTCTCAAAAAGGAGAGAGCAGCGCTGAAGTTAGAACATCTCCTCCTGGTCTTTATTGTGTGCGTGCCATCATCGGGTATTCATTGGAACACTACATTTCCTGCGGACAAGTTCTACATGTGTTACGGTGATATATTTAAGATGATGCACCTAAAGCCTCCTAGATAGTAACTTTCTCCTCCTATGGGCGCTCCATATGGCCCGCATCGCTGTCACCACCGAGGACGACAAAAAGGTCGCGGTGGCGGACCCCTACAAATTCAACGAGAACAACTTGAAGGAACTAGAGGGCCGCCAAGCGGCGAGGAAGTACCTTTTAGAATTTCTCCTTACCTACAAGGATAAGAACACAATTCTCCTTCCTTACTTTCCCCTGTAAGTTATTATATATATTTGTCAGCTAAGCTAATTAAGATATGTGTTCATCATATATATTTTACATTATATGATTGGTTTGTTGAATTGTTTGTGCAGCGATCACCATGTTCTCATCGTTATGCACCCACAGACTTGCCAAGCTTATATCTTGGATTCATCGAGAAGCAAGAAGAAAGACTACACATTAATACACGAGGAAATGGATGAAGCCCTCTTCTACTTCCACACCCATGGAGGAAACATACATAAGATTAACAGAAGGAAAGGTGGCGGCAACTTGCCAGGCTTTCACATCAAAAAATCATTCCCTTGCGTGTAGCAACCGGATCACGATGCTTTCACAATGGTATTATAGACATCTACTACGTCATGCATCACATCAGCGCATATGTACGTGCGGCTAGCACCTTTAACTTGACCAAAGATATAGAGAAATGAAGCACATGACTGGAGAAGAAGGGAGGTGGTGATCATATGGATGAGCTCAAACACATCCAAGTCAAACTTGCAGTTATCCTCAACAAACATGTCATAGATGATCAAAGTGCGTTCCACGGAGGTTTAGAAGAACCGGAGGAGGTGACTGATTGCTTGGCTCGATAGCACGGTGGACAGGCACCGCGTTCATGACCTATGATGACATTCTTCTATTTCATCTGTTGAAGAAGAAGTAGTGCTCGAGCGTTGCATCAAAAAAATTAGTCAGATATTGTGTGTTCCTTCATATTGTAATAATTAAGGTTTAGATCTACGTACTATGTTACTTTGTAATTCGGTGTGCGGACAGTTCTTGTAGACTTGCTTAATTAATTAGCTATCGACTTTCGATCGTCTATTATTATTGTGTTTTGCCTGAAACCCTATTACGTTAAAATACTGCCACAGCAGGGAAAAGTGTGTTGCTGGCGCTCTACCATAGACGTTCAGACTAACTTACTCCTAGCGTCAGAGGTGAACGCCACGACTAGGAGATATAATGGTGGCGTTCGGATTGAACGTCACTAGTATGAGCCATAATGGTGATATTCCATCGAGACACCACCACTAGGACATACCAGTGAAGCGAGGTTAGTGGCGTGCGGGTTCAACGCCACGAACCCCCTTTTCTGAACGTCGTCACTAGATCTTTTCCTACTAGTATAGAAATAGAGTGTTTTATGTAGGTTGGTTTTGTAGCCAAAAACTGAAAGGAATTACAAAGCAAAACCACCTAGCTCACCATATTGTCTGTAGGGTCTTGCGCGTGAGCGTAAGCCCTTTGCACAATCTCCTCTCTCACAAGCATCACCTCATGTTCGGTGGCCAAAGCCACATTTCGAAATGTTCTTCAATTTCTTCGTTTCCATGTTCCCCACATGGAGTAAATGATGGAGCCGTTGGACTCTCTCCTTTTCTCCTTTGGGATGGCACAAAGTAGATTCTTCGACCAAGTGTTTATGTCCTAACTCGCGTCTACTGGGGGTGTGCCTATCCTAACATTCCAAGCAAAAATCTTGTGGGATGGTGATCCCCCTAATTATACTAGGCCTTATGTAATGCAAGATGTGAAAGAAAACACAAGGAGGAGGTTTGGGAGGCAAGTACACAGCTCTCAAGGGCTGGCTTTGTTGCTCTTTGTATAGATCATAGAGTTTACATCTTGTACAACACGCGTACGGAATGTCTACTCAACAACTTTAATTATAATCTATTTCTATCTCTATCTAGTTGTTTAGATACAAACTAACTACACTAGAGACTATATCTCAGCTATAGTATATTCTAACACCTTTCCTCAATTTCAACTGTCCAACAGATTGGGATTGCGCTTACACCACTAAAAGGCTAGAACAAGGAGAGGCTTTGTAAAGATGCCTGCAACTTGATTAGTAGATGAAATGAATTTGATCTCCAGTTGCTTCTGCAAAACTCTCTCTCGTACAAAATGAAAATCAACCTCGATATACTTATTACGAGCATGAAACACTGAATTCGCAGACAGATATGTGGCACCACGGTTGGGTTCACAACATAGAAAACAAAAAAATTCCTACGATGGGAACTATACGTCAAGATCTATCTATTGGATACAAGCAACTGATGGATATACATCCATGGAGAACTTACCCTCAAAGACAACAAAGCTTTGTTAACGAGTTGGAACTCGTGGATGATGTAGTCGAACACTTGTCGATCTCAAGATCGTGTGGAAGTCATAGGGCCGCAAATCAGCAGCGCATCCGTCCTCGCACACATGTTCAGGCCACCGAACAACCTACACCTCCTCGCTCCAGCGAATCAGCGGAAGCAACAACTCCTTCCAGACGAAAAGCCACCAGGAACATGTATCTCGCTAATCCAAGACCATGGGGAATATATCTAGAGGGAGAGAGAGATCTTTCACGAGGAGGTGTGCTTTGTGAGGAGGAGAGGGGGGCCTTTTATAGGGAGAAGGGGGCAGCCCCCTCCCATGGCCGGTGCCATGGGGAGGTGCCCCCACCTCTTCCCTCATTCATGTGGTGAAGCTCCACTCACATAAATCTAGCCTCCACTCAAAATTCCACTCACATGCATTAAATTTCCACCAAATTTAATGAAAACTCTCATTTAATAAAACTCTTTTATTTATTTTATTCAGAATTTTGTTAATTACTTTAATTAACAAACATTCACATAAAACCCCTTGCAACATTTCAATATCACATGCAGAACCAGTTTCTGCAATTTCACCCAAAACAATTCCGGTTTCCATCGAAATGATTCCAGTGCTTTGCAATTCTTTCGTCTGAAACATATATGCTCCAAATGGTGTTTGGCAACCCTTAAGTGTGTCACCCTACGGTTCACGAATAATGGAGACATGATTGAGACTCCTCTCAGATCAATAATCAAAAGCGGGGCCTGGAGATCCATTCTGACTCCTACACATTCAACGATGACTTCTGTAATCGTGAGAACCTTTAATGCTAGTAACTTAATCCCTTTGTCTCATGATATATTACATGTCCGAGATTCGATCATCGGTATCCAAATACCTAGTTTGATCTCGTTACCGACATGCACGCTTTTCTTGTTCCCGTGATATAACATTCTACTGATCACATCACTTGCTTGCAAGCTATTCTCAATGTGATATCACCGAGAGGGCCCAAAGTATATCTATCCGTCATCGGGCTGGACAAATCCCACTCTTGATCCATGAGCCTCTACATAACACCTTCGTAGCACTGAACCCATCTTTATAGTCATCCTTTTACTGTGTGACGTTTGATGTTATCAAGATACTCCTCTGGTGTTAGTGATTAACATGATCTCATGGTCCAAGGACTAGGATTTTTTCGTATGATGTTATAGCAATATAAACTCAACGACTTTTATCGTAATGCTATACTTTGAATGAATGTTCATCACATCATTTCCCCAATGTTGTGACCTCGTTATTAACGACATCCAATGTCCATGATCAGGAAACTTTGATCATCTTGTTAATCAACGAGCTAGTTTAAAGAGAGGCATAACTAGGAATTTTCCATTTGTTTATTAAACACACATGTATTAACGTTTCCGTATTAATACAATTATAGCATAAAAATAAACATCTATCATATACTTGGAATATACATAATAACAACTTTATTATTGCCTCTCAGGACATATTCCCTTCAGTCTCCCACTTGCACTAGAGACAATAATCTAGTTACATAGTGATAAATCTAACACCCATGGAGTTCTGGTGTTGATCATGTTTTGCCCTAGGGATAACTTTAGTCAACGGATCAGCAACATTGAGATCCGTGTGTACTTTACAAATCTTTATATCTCCATCTTTAACATGCTCTCGGATGGAGTGAAACCGGTGCTTAATATGCTTGGAATTCTTGTGAGAGCTTGGTTCCTTGGCGTTGGCTATGGCTCCATTGTTGTCACAATAGATAACCATTGGGTCCAACGCACTAGGAACCACACCTAGTTTGGTTATGAACTCCTTCATCCAAACCTCTTCCTGCGTCGCTTCTACAGCAGCAACATATTCCGCCTCCATCATTGATCCAGCCACCAGAGGTTGTTTGGAACTCCTCCAACTAACTGTTGCGCCGTTCAAGAGAAATACGTATCCGGATTGAGACTTAGAGTCATCCGGATCGGTGTCAAAGCTAGCATCGACATAACACTTGGCGACCAGCTCTTCTTCACCTCCATATACAAGAAACACATCCTTAGTTCTTCCTAAGTACTTAAGGATATTATTGACCGCTATCCAGTGTTCCGTACCTGGATCAGATTGGTACCTACTGGTTAAACCAATAGCATGTGCCATATCCGGTCTTGTACATAGCATGACGTACATTATAGAGCCTATAGCTGAAGCATAGAGGATTTTATCCATTATCTCTCTTTCTTCCGCCGTAGCCGGACTTTGAGTCTTACTCAATGTCTTGCCTTGCAACATTGGTAAGAACCCCTTCTTACTTCCATCCATTTTAAACTTCTTTAAAATCTTATCAAGATATGTACTTTGTGATAGCCCTATCAGGCGCCTTGATCTATCTCTATAGATCTTTATGCCTAATATGTATGACGCTTCACCTAGGGCCTTCATCGAAAATTTGCTGTTTAGATAACTTTTAACACTATTTAAAAGATCTATATCATTTTCAATCAATTATATGTCGTCCACATATAATATTAGAAATCCCACATTGCTCCCACTCACTTTCTTGTAAATACAAGACTCTCCATCAGTTTGGATAAATCCAAACTCTTTGATCACTTCATCAAAGCGGAGATTCCAACTCCGTGATGTTTGCTTCAGTCCATAGATGGACCGTTGAAGCTTGCGCACCTTGTTAGCATCCTTAGGATTAACAAAACCCTTTGGTTGTATCATATACAACTCTTCTTCAATATTACCATTGAGGAATGCAGTTTTGACATCCATCTGCCATATCTCATAATCGAAATAAGCAGCAATTGCTAACATAATCCTAACTGACTTTAGCATCGCTACGGGAGAGAATGTCTCATCGTAGTCAACCCCTTGAATTTGTCGAAACCCCTTTGCGACAAGTCGAGCTTTATAGACGGTTACATAACGATCAGCATCAATTTTCCTTTTGAAAACCCATTTATTCTCAACGGCCTTTTGGTCGTGAGGTAAGTCCACCAAGGTTCAAACCTGGTTTTCGTACATGGATTCCATCTCGGATTTCATGGCTTCTAGCCATTTGTTGGAATCCGGGCTCATCATCGCTTCTTCATACGTCGCCGGGTCATCTATTTCATTGACCATGAAATTCATAACAGGATTATCGTACAATTCAGGAGTTGCACGTGTCCTGCTCGACCTGCAAAGTTCGGTAGTGTCCTCTTTCAGAGTTTCATGATCATTATCATTAGTTCCCTCTTCATTCGGTGAAGTCAACTCTGGAACAATTTCTGGTGCTGTGCTACTCGTCGTTGCATGAAGAGAAGGTTCAATGACCTCTTCGAGTTCTACCTTCCGACTACATACGCCTTTCGCGAGAAACTCTTTCTCTAGAAAGGATCCATTGTTGGCAACGAAAACCTTGCCTTCAGATCTGTGATAGAAGGAATACCCAATAGTTTCCTTAGGGTATCTTATGAAGACGCATTTTTCCGCTTTGGGTTCGAGTTTATCCGGTTGAAGTTTCTTCACGTAAACATCGCAACCCCAAAGTTTAAGAAACGATAGCTTAGGTTTGTTTCCAAACCACAATTCATACGGTGTCTTTTCAACGGATTTAGATGGTGTCTGATTTAGAGTGAATGCAGCACTTTCCAGTGCATAGCCCCAAAATGACAGTGGCAAGTCAGTCAGAGACATCATAGATCGAACCATATCTAATAAAGTACGATTACGACGTTCCGACACACCATTACGTTGCGGTGTTCCGGTAGGTGTCAGTTGTGAAACTATTCCACACTCTTTCATATGTGTGCTAAACTCGTAACTTAGATACTCACCTCCACGGTCAGACCATAGAAATTTGATCTTTCTATTACGATGATTTTCCACTTCATTCTAAAATTTCTTGAACTTTTCAAAGGTTTTAGATTTGTGTTTCATCAAATAGATATACCCGTATCTACTCAAATCATCAGTGAAAGTAACAAAATAACGATAACCACCACGCGCCAACACACTCATTGGACCGCATACATCAGTATGTATGATTTCCAATAAATTTGTCACCCGTGCATTGAACCGGAAAACGGCGTTCTAGTCATCTTGCCCATAAGGCATGGCTCACATGTATCAAATGATTCAAAGTCAAGTGATTCCAAAAGTCCATCAGAATGGAGTTTCTTCATGCGTTTAACACCAATATGACCTAAATGGCAGTGCCACATATATGCAGATATATCGTCATCAAGTTTAATTCTTTTAGCATCAATATTATGAATATGTGTAACACTATTATCGAGATCTAATAGAAATAAACCACTCACTACAGGTGCATCACCATAAAAGATATCATTCATATAAATCGAACAACCATTGTTTTCGGATTTAAACGAATAACCACATCGCATTAAACAAGATCCAGATATAATGTTCATGCTCAGTGTAGGCACCAAATAACAATTATTTAAGTTTATAACTAATCCTGATGGTAGGTGGAGAGGCAGCATTCTAATGGCGATCATCGACTCTTGATCCATTGCCGACATGCATCTTGACCTCACCCCTTGCTATTGGTCGCTTGTTCCGCAACCCCTGTTTCGAGTTACATATATTAGCAACCGATCCAGTATCAAATACCCAGGTGCTACTGCGAGTATTAGTCAAGTACACATCAATAACATGTATATCATATATACCTTTGTTTGCCTTGCTAGCCTTCTTGTCTGCCAAGTACTTGGGGCAGCTGCGCTTCCAATTGCCAATTCCCTGCAATAGTAGCACTCGGTATCAGACTTAGGGCTAGCTCTGGATTTCTTTTTAGGTGCGGAAACAGATCTGCCACCCTTCTTTCCCTTTTGCTTACCCTTCCTGTCTTTCTTGAAACCGGTGGTCTTATTGATCATCAACACTTGATGTTCTTTCTTGATCTCCACCTCTGCAGTCTTAAGCATTAACAGAAGCTCGGGGAGAGACTTCTTCATGCCCTGCATATTGTAGTTCATCACGAAGCTCTTGTAGCTAGGTGGGAGAGATTGGAGAACACGATGTATGCCTAAGTCAATGGGAATCATTATTCCCAAGGACACAAGCCTATCGGCGTACCTAGACATTTTGAGCACGTGCTCGCTAATGGAGCTGTTCTCTTCCATCATGCAGCTAAAGAACTTTTCAGAAGCATTATAACTCTCTATGGCAGCATGGGTATCGGAAATCATTTTCAATTCGCCCATGGTATCAAAGGCATTGCCATTTTTGAAATGCTTTCGAAGTTCTGGCTCTAGCCCATATAGTATGCCGCAATGAACTAATTTGTGGTCCTCCTGGCGAGTCAGATAAACGTTCTTTTCCTTGTCAAGGGCATTAGGAGCTAGTGGGGGGGGGGGGGCTACCGGCGCTTCTAGCACATATAGCTTGTGTGCAACATTGAGGAGAATCCTCAAGTTCATGGCCTAATCGGTAAAGTTGCTACCATTCGTTGCAAGTTTCTCTTTCTCCATGAACACATTGAAATTAAAAGCATGTGGTGCCATCTACAACAAAATTTGTAAAGTTTAGACTAAGTTTATGATAGATCGAGTTCAACTAATCCAAATTACAAATGAACCCCCACTCAAAAACAACATCCCTCGTGTCTTTTTGGTAATAACATGTACCAAATCCACTACACAAAGTCCGATCATCACATGAGTCGGTGTAGTTTCAAAGGCGAGCATCAATGTGGGCATCATATCAATTATATGACTCATGCTTAACCTTTCGGTCCGTGTTCCGAGTCCATGTCTGTACATGCTAGGCTCGCCAAGTAAGAACCTTAGTACTCGCGTGTGTAAAACTGTCTTACACCCTAAATATGATCGTGGATTCAAGTACACCCGATCATCACGTGATGTCTTGAAGCGACGAAACATAAACGGTGCGTACTTAAGGAAGAACACATTTTTATCTTGATATCTAAATGAGGGATCATCTTATAATGCTACTAAAAGCGCCAAACTAGCAATATAAGATGCGAACATCATATGTGTAAAGTGGGATGATATGGTCCATGCATTTGATCACCATCATATGCATCATGGTATGATCTCTATCATTCCTTTGTGTGTAAGGCCAAGGTCTATGGAACTTACACGTTAAGTGTGTTGTAAGGGTATCTACCATACATCAACTTACAACATTACCATATCATGACACTAGCCCAACAACAATCTAAACTAGACGCCTCTAATTTATCCATTGCAAGTTTTACGTGGCTTAGGGCTTTCGGAGATAGAAACGGTATTACCTACGAACATGGAACCATAACAATGATAACTAAGTTATTAGCAACTCATTATAAATCAGAAATTGACTATAGTAGGAGAGATAGACACCCGCTAGCCACTTATGCAAAACTAGTTGCATGTCAGTCGTAGAACCGGTCTCATGTGCGATGACATGTAAAGTTGGTCCGATCCACTTCATCCAGCTATGCCACCAGTATCAAAATACATGAAAGAAAAAATAACATGATCATCATCGCCCACATATAAACATATGTGTACTACCCGTGCAAAGCACCTACGCATAGATCAGGCTCTGATACCACTGTTGGGTTCACAGCATAGAAAACAAAAAAAAACCTACGATGGGAACTATACGCCAAGATCTATCTACTAGATACAAGCAACAGGTGGACATACATCCATGGAGAACTTACCCTCGAAGACAACAAAGCTTTGTTAACGAGTTGGAACTCGTGGATGATGTAGTCGAACGCATGCCGATCTCAAGATCGTGTGGAAGTCCTAGCGCCGCAAATCAGCAACGCATCCGTCCTCTCACACACGTTCAGGCCACCGAACAAGCTCCACCTCCTTGCTCCAGCGAATCAGCGGAAGCAGTAACTCCTTCCAGACGAAAAGCCACCGGGAACATGTATCTCGCTAATCCGAGACCATGGGCAATATATCTAGAGGGGGAGAGAGATCATTCATGAGGAGGTGTGCTTGGTGAGGAGGAGAGGGGGGCCTTTTATAGGGAGAGGGGGGCAGCCCCCTCCCATGGCTGACTCCATGGGGAGGTGCCCCCACCTCTTCCGTCATTCATGTGGTGAAGCTCCACTCACATAAATCTAGCCTCCACTCAAAATTCCACCCACATGCATTAAATTTCCACCAAATTTAATGAAAACTCTCATTTAATAAAACTCTTTTATTTATTTTATTCCGAATTTTATTAATTACTTTAATTAACAAAAACATTCACATAAAACCCTTTGCAACATTTCAATATCACATGCAGAACCAGTTTCTGCAATTTCACCTGAAACAATTCTGGTTTCCATCGAAATGATTCCAGCGCTTTGCAATTCTTTCGTCTATAACATATATGCTCCAAATGGTGTTTGTCAACCCTTAAGTGTGTCACCCTACGGTTCGCGAATAATGCAGACATGATTGAGACTTCTCTCAGATCAATAATCAGAAGCGGGACCTGGAGATCCATTCTGACTCCTGCACATTCAGCGATGACTTCTGTGATCGTGAGAACCTTTAACGCTAGTAACTTAATCCCTTTGTCTCACGATATATTACATGTCCGAGATTCGATCATCGGTATCCAAATACCTAGTATGATCTTGTTACTGACATGCACTCTTTTCTTGTTCCCGTGCTATAACATTCTAGTGACCACATCACTTGCTTGCAAGCTATTCTCAATGTGATATCACCGAGAGGGCCTAGAGTATATCTATCCGTCATCGAGATGGACAAATACCACTCTTGATCCATGAGCCTCTACATAACACCTTCGTAGAACTGAACCCATCTTTATAGTCACCCTTTTACGGTGTGACGTTTGATGTTATCAAGATACTCCTCTGGTGTTAGTGATTAACATGATCTCATGGTCTAAGGACTAGGATTTTTTCGTATGATGTTATAGCAATATAAACTCAATGACTTTGATTGTAATGATATACTTCGGATGAATGTTCATCAAATCATTTCCCCAATGTTGTGACCTCATTATTAACGACATCCAATGTCCATGATCAGGAAACTTTGATCATCTTGTTAATCAACGAGCTAGTTTAAAGAGAGGCATAACTAGGAACTTTCCATTTATTTATTAAACACACATGTATTAACGTTTCCGTATTAATACAATTATAGCATGCAAAATTAACATCTATCATATACTTGGAATATACATAATAACAACTTTATTATTGTCTCTCAGGGCATATTCCCTTCAACCATGATTATCACACCACAATATAGGAGTCCGAGACTACTAAAGACCTAGCTCGCCAAGAAGAGACTAAACCCATATCAGTTGAGTAGTGTCATTAGCAAATGCCTTGTACTCGGACTCAGCACTAGAACGTGAAATTGTAGCTTGTTTACGTGCACTCCATGCAATCAAATTTCTTTCAAATAAGATAACATATCCCCTGATTGATCGCCGGTCATCAACATTTCCCGCCTAGTCAGCATTAGAAAAGGCAGATAATAAATCAGTGGAGACAGAACTGAGAGACAGGTCAGTAGATAATGTGAACCTGATATACCAAAGAATCCTCTTAATAGCCGACCAATGACTGTCACGAGGAGCATGAAGATACTAACACACACGATTAACGACATATGAGAGGTAGGTCGTGTGACTATGAGATACTGAAGACCACCAACTATGATGCGATATAAGGTGCCATTATCAGGTGAAAGAATATCACCATCCAAAGTAGAGAGCTTATCTCATGCAGACATAGGTGTGTGAGCAGGCTTGCATTTGAGCATACCAGATTGCCAAAGAAAACACAAGGAGAAGGTTTGGGAGGCAAGTGCACAACTCTCAAGGGCTGGCTTCATTGCTATTTATATAGGTCAGAGAGTTTACAACTTGTATAACACGCGTACTGAATATCTACTCAACAACTTTAGTCCTAATCTATTTCTATCTCTATCTAGTTGTTTAGATACAAACTAACTACACTAGAGATTACATCAGGGATTACGTCAGCTATAGTATATTCTAACAAGATGTAACTCTCTTTTCTAATCAATAAATCCATATGCATTAAAAAACTCGTTCAGTCAAATTCGAAATTTTGTAACCTTTGATCATATATATAGAAAAAATATGAACATCAAAGTTTATATATGGAATTAGGGGTGTTGATATATTTTTCTTTATTCATGATCAAAGTTTGCAAAGTTTGACTCTAACTAAACCTAAAATGTGAGGTAATTGTGAATGGAGGGAGTACTTATTATACTTATGGCTATGCATAGATTGATATAGGCGGACGTTATGAAATTAAACCCTAATTCTGTCTATTCCATTGTTCTCTCTTTTGCTTGCATCATAGGCATTCACCTTGTTCTGAGATAATACAAAAGTCCCCAAAAATATTTCCCCATCGATTGTTAGAATCTTGGGATCTTGACAAACTTATCAGAGCTAGCAGTCCTCCACAAGAAATCAAAATTTTGTGGTGTTCTTGGTTGGAAAGGGTTTGAGGAACAAGTGTCTTCTTTAAAATGTTGGATCCACGTCGAGAAGGTAGGGTCTCTCGGTGATTTGAGAGTGTAAGTAGTGGTGAGATTTTGAAGAGATCTACATACTGATTTTCCTATGTCCCGAATACAACTTATTGGTGGAGATGGGCAGAAACGACAAGTGTGGATGGCCATGGCAATTCTATCCTAGTAGGAGAAGTGCAGGTTCTGAAGGACACAATTACTAGGGGCGTGTTTGGTCTCCCCGATCCCCATTTCTCGCATGGCGTAGGAAAAAATAAGGGTGTTTGGTTCCGTGCGCTCAGAGGAATCTTTACATCGCGCGAGTCTTAAAGCGCCCCTCTGCCTGGCCCTGGAGGAATGCCCAAATCGGGCGTTTCCATGGAGCCAAGTTCTTCTCTCGCTTGCGGGGGAGAAGGTGCACACGCGTGTGCAAGGGATGGATGGCGGGAGATGGGAAATCCGGCGGGAGAAATTGGGTTACCACCCGCTGATTCGTGGTGGCTATAAACACGGTCGCTCCTCCGGCTCCAAAATCCTCGCCACCATTTCCCCCAATTTCGAGCTCTCCCTCCAAATCCTCTTCCACACCAATGGTTAGGTAAGCACGCCTCCTACTCCAGTGGGTCTAGCTAATCTCCAGCAAGCCTTTGACCTCGGCTATCTCGAACATGTCATCCTCATCGGCCGAGATTGAAATCATGGTAAGAAACACCTAACCCTAGCTATCACAACTTAGATCTGTTGCCATGTTCTATCTCACAGTTCATATATTCGTCTATGCTCCATTCTAGTAGATTGTTAGGACCATGTGGTAGGTAGGATTAGAGTTGCAAGCATAGTTCTTCCCCTAGAACTGAACACATTGCGTATCTCTGGTGTCGTAGGAGAAGGTTGTGTCCCCTGATCTGTCCGCAATCTCTGTGCGGCCTCTTCGTTATGTGCTGATTCCTGTGCGGTGTGCAAGAAGAAGTTGTCCATGTCATGGCTAGCATCTCTGTCCACCTTCATCCTAAATCGGGTCTGCTAGTTGATCGAGAAAGGGGGTTCAGTTGTTCGGGGATTCAGAGAGGCAGACATGCGGTTGATTGCTGACGATGTCTTCAAGTTCTGTGTCCGGTCAGTCACTTCGAACTAGGTGTACAACCACATGAGGCACTGGAGATATAGGTGGATTCAGGTGCTGAGGTTCAAGAGGCTTGAGACCATGCGCTTGGTTGAGGAGACCACTTCTATCATCATGGACGATGATGATTACTATGTTCACATCAAGATTTGATATATCTGAACTTGCATCAGTAGTTGTAAAGCTCATGTATGAACTACATGTCTTGAACTAACTGTGATTCTCATGTAGGCTCATCCGAAGGATACCGAGTTGATCAACAAGCCCATTGAGAACTATGCTCAGATGAAGATCATCCGAAGGATACCGCGATACACCATGCTCTTAGCCACCTGATGGAGCATAGTGGACATGCTACCAGGTATCTTGCCATGACCCCTGGGCGCAGGATGAGCTGGTTCACGACCTTCCTGAACAAGCACTACCTCTGAGCAGCGGACTGAGATGTTCGAGGAGGTGCTGGTAGCGGTGTTGATGATGATGGATGTCCATGATGTGTATTTTGGAGTAGCTAGGCTGATGAACTTTAGTTATGGTGACCCCTGAACTTTGGTCTGTATAGTTTGGGAGGTGGTATTCAGTTATAACCCCTCCGTTTGTGATGAACTTGTGCTGCATCACGGATAGTTGTTCGTGAACTCGTGCTGCAGCACACCTGCCATGACTGATTATGTTGATTCAGTCTTAAAATAATGTAGTAGTTCTCTGAATTGCAATTGTCTGAACTTTGTTATTTGCCTAGCTGGTGTTTGGTAAGCTCACCTGAGCAGTCAGGAGGTAAGTCTATTAGGGACAATGCAACTAGCCAAACTAGTACCAATTTGTTGAAAACCAAGAATGCATGGAACCAAACAACTGGGCCTTAACTTTCAAACCCCTAGGGAAATGAGAATACATGGAACCAAACAAATGGTCATTTTGGCATGAGAGGTTGCATTGCCGCGCGCAGCTTCCGTGGCCATGATCTCCAGGTGCGAGTAAAATCCACGAGCAACCAAACACACCCTAGGATTCAAACACATAATGATGAGCAAGTCTAGAACCTACAAAGCCAAATACACGAGGGCGGTCAGGAATCCAGTTACATATAGATATGATGATGACCTTGTTGAAAAGCCTAAACTCTCTAGGAGGAAATTCCACAACTCCACAACAATTTATGGATCAGATGAGGTACATAGATGTTAGACACACCGGTTGTGTTGTACTATAGGAGATAACACTACCACTTGTGCGACATCACCTATCATGTTTCTTCAGGCGATACGGTATACTAACACAACTAGTTACTACACCTGGAGTGACCATTAGTGGCTAAGGAATAATCACACTCCTATAGGGCAATTATAGTTGCCACTTACATGATCGGGAAGAGATTTCTTGAAGGGTGTCATTTCGATATTGTGTATGGAACTATTTCAGATTACATTGACAAGTTTGAAAATGGAAATGGGAATGGTGAATAATCACAATCCCACTTTCTCAAGCGTATATTGTGGATTGTTTTATCATTGGACAAAAGAATTACTTCCTCCGCCCCAAAATAAGTGACTTGAGTTTGTCTAGATTCACACGTATCTAGTCTTAAAATGTTCGAATATTAGGCAATTTCCACATGAGATTAATTACCGAAATCAACATTATGTAAGCACTAGCAGATCTAAACACATGCAACCAAACAACCACATCTAGTAGATCTGAAAATCCAGCAAGAACTAGTGCATACAAGGAGTCACGTACATGTTGACCAAAAAGGTCATCATCGCAGCAACACCTTGGTGTTTTTCGTTGTTGCCCATGGTGTTGTTGAGGTCATCGGTTGATGAAGAAGAACATGAACAAAAGCGAGCAGTCGCGCCGAGACACTTCCCAAAAATCTTATTGCTCTTCTCCCAGTGAAGGATCTCAACGGACGGGGTTTCAGAGGCCTACTCTCCCGGACAGCGATGCACGTAGGGATGGGGAAGCCTAGAGAGCAGCGCAACAAGTGGGACAAGGCGAGCGAGATAGAGAAAGAACCGAGTGCATCTAAATCTGTCTCTCTCTACAGTCTGGGAGGTGAGCCGACCGAGTCGCCATGAGGCGGAAGACATGGACACATGTCAAACATGCACACAAATGTTGACACGTACCCAATAGTTGGTGCACCATGAAAAAAATCAGTTTTCCACAAAACAAGTTTCTAAATTGAACTCGATTCATGAAACACGATGCTCGTGAGGGCGAGGCGAGGCGAGCGACAGAGGAGGAGGAGTGCGTGTGGACTCCTTATCTTCTCACTAACTTAGTGGGAGTGAAATAGCTCACCTTATAAGCTGGTCCAACTCTCTCCCAACTAGCAATGTGGGACTAAACTTTGTCTCCCATACAACTCCCAAGCCACCATAGTAGATGGGCCTTGATATTTCAGAATTTATTAGACTACATGGGCTGCCTACATGGGGCAAAGCCCATATAAATCTAACAATCCCCCACCAGATCTCAAAGGCACATCATATGGCTCATTGGTTCCAATCACTGTTTAATATATCCGTACTTTAATGGAGACTGTTAAGTTGAACTTCTACCTAGACAAAGAGATACACTTGACTACAACTGAACAATGGACTATGCCTTGAATTGTCAGTCTTGTGCGGCAAGTTTCACTCAAGGTCATTACCGATACTTGGTTGCCATAGCAGGCTACCCCTCAGGGGGAGCTTATAAGTCATACTCCTTGGCATTTCATGATCTTCCTAGAGATTCACCCAAATCTCATACACTGTGACCAGCAGTGTAGCTCATATAGGTGTGTTCTTTAAAGATTGCTCTACAGGACATCATATTTGCTCACAAGGAGACATACAAAACACATTAAGATGTAATCCAACCTTCCTTCAGTATGCAATGAGAGAATTGCATCTGCAGCGGAGTGGGAGTTTTAGAAGCTTCTCTCAACTCAGTTGTTTCAGTTTTTTCCCAGGTCCTAATTCACGGGATCTCCGATCACATAGGTTGGGTTACCCCCTTGACAACTCACATGGGTCTTGATGACCCACAAGTATAGGGGGTGTATCGCAGTATTTTCGAGGAAAGTGAAACCCAATTTATTGATTCGACACAAGGGGAGCCAAAGAATATTTATAAGCCTTAACAACTGAGTTGTCAATTCAGCTGCACCTGGAAACAATCTTGCTCACAGCAGTTTATCAGTAGCAACAGTTTTGTAGTAGGAATAGTAAAGTAGCAGCAGTAGAACAGTGGGATTCGAGTGCGGTAGGCATAGGGATGGATGGACGGGCGTTGCATGGACAAGACAATTCACATAGCAATCAGAACATAGGGCAATTGCAGATAAATAAGATAAAGCATCCAAGTACTAGATAATCCTAGGCATGTGTTCCATATATAGTCATACGTGCTCGCAATGAGAACTTGCACAACATTTTCTGTCCTGCCAGCCCATTTGCAGCGGGGCCTCAAGGGAACTACTGGCAATTAAGGTGCTCCTTTTAATAGAGTACCGGAGCAAAGCATTAACACTCCATGAACACATGTGATCCTCACATCAAAGCCATTCCCTCTGGTTATCCCGATTTCTGTCACTTCGGGGCCATTGGTTCCGGACAACAACGTGTGTATACAACTTGCAGATAAGACCAAAAAGAATACTATCATAATGAATCAATAACATGTTCAGATCTAAAATCATGGCACTCGGGCCCTAGTGACAAGCATTAAGCATAACAAGTTGCAACAAAGTCATAAAGCAGTAATAAAAGATACTAGGCACCATGCCCTAACAATCTGATGCCATTACATGAACGATCTCATCCAATCCCTACCATCCCCATAGCCTACAGCGGGGGATTACTCACTCATAGATGGGGGAAACATGGATGGTCGATGGAGAAGCGATGGTGATGATGATGGCGATGATCTCCTCCAATTCCCCGTTGCACAGGGTGCCAGAACGGAGTTTCTGGTGCTGTTTCGTGGAATCTGGTGGTGGCGGCGGAGCGGAACTCCTTCTGGAAAAACGTCGACCCCCCCCCAAAGTTTTTAGGTTAGAAGGCTCCTTATAGGCGAAGAGGGAGACCGAGGGGGTGCCTGGGGGCCCACACCACCACCTGGCGCGGCTTGGACTGGCCCGCGCTAGCAGGTTGTGTGGCCACCCCTGGCTCTTCTCCGTCTCGTATTCTGGCTCCTAGAGTCTTCGGGTGAAATAGGATTTTTGGCATATTTTCCTGGATTTTTCCTGATAGTTGGTTTTCTGCACAAAAAGTAGACACCAAGGCAATTCTGCTGAAAACAACATCAGTCCGCATTAGTTGCATCCAAATCACACAAGTTTAGAGGAGAAACAATAGCAAAAGTATTCGGGAAAGTAGATACGTTTTGGACGTATCAACTCCCCCCAAGCTTAGCTTATTGCTTGTCCTCAAGCAATTCAGTTGAAAACTAAGTGCGATAAAAGAACTTTCACAAACACATTTGTTTCATATGATGTAAATATTCTCAGCAATGTGATCAACTACTTAGACAATTCATAATAAAGAGTATGCAACTAAGCTTACTTAATAGGCATTGCAAATTATGAAGAGATTCCAACTCAAAAATAATAAGTAGCATGAGGCACAAACATAAGCAACATTACAATGCTCATAGAAAGGTATGATAGAGTGGTATCTCGCTTGCCTTTGATTATGAATATCAAGGCACCTCTGAAGTTCAAGTGATGACTAGAAGTAAAGATATCAAGGATACAAGCATCAAAGTCATAACACAAATAATCAAGTAATGGGACAAGCACAAAGAATGACAACTATGCTCTCAAGAAGGTGCTCAAAGAATATGTGGAGACTCAACAAGTAAAGAAAAAGGTTTTGAATGATTTGAAAGGCTTCCAAATGCTGAAAGTATGGTACTCATTAGCTTTGAGATCTCATTGCCCCTATCATAAGCATCTTTAATGTGGTTAAGGTGAAAGTGAGGTCCAATCTGAGTTATATGCTTGACAGACTATAAACTGAATATCCCAAGTCCCTTGAGTACGAGGGCTGCTCCTCATGCTACTCAACTTTAGTTACCGGTAAGTTCTTGTCATCGTAAGTATGTGCGTATCATTGAGAACCGCCAATGGGGTACCCCTTGCCCGATGATACAGAAGAATCCCCATATCAAAATGACAAGGCAAGCAGACAATGAGTATCTCAGCAATCTTCTTATTTACCATGGGAAAATGGTGCTTTTTTCTCTCTTTCCTCTTTTCATAAATCTCTTTTTTTCTTTTTCTCAATAGCTATCTCTCTCTTTTTTTATAATAAGAATGCTTCATAGATATCATTATGGTTATGCTGCAGGTTTCCACCATGTCAGCATGGATTAGACCAGCGGCCCAGGTGTTTCTCTAACACACATACATAACTCCATGGACTTACAAGCTCCCCTTTTATTTCACACCAACGACATCCGCAAACAAAATATCAAGGTATCAACTGGGTATATATTTACAAGTGTTGAAAGCGTTCCCCATGACAACACGGTTCTGCTAATCCCCAGCCTATAATTAGCAAGCATATAACTTTCATGGAGAGTTCACAATGGTTCAGGTTTATTAAGTGCAGGAAATAAAGTGTGCCATCAAGTTCATGAGAGCTTTACTAACTAATTTTCTCATAACAAGCAAACATTTTATTCGGAAGAAAACAAGGCATATTGAATATGCACGGAAGTAGCAAATGATGCTAATGGGTAGGTATGGTGGACACTTTGGCAATAATTGGTTTAAGGGAGTTGGAAACATGAGTAAACACTCAATGGAAGTGAAGGCTAGGAATAGTAAGGGTGCGACAAACAAGAGAGCAATAGCCGTCATTATCATGCTTGCAACAAAATAGGACTACTCATGGCATGAAAGTGATTCAAGATCCTCAAGGCAAAATAATTCATCGAGGCTCAACTGATTATTACAGTCATGTGCATGCGTAAGCATGTGCCAAGTCAATTCAAATGAAACATTCAGAGGAGGATACCACAGTGTCATACCAATTTATGAATAGAGCAATGCAAGCAAACATTCATAAGACATGCTACAAACTATTAGCGAGCTGGAGCTAATCATAAGAAAGCAAGGACTATTAAGCATCCAAAGATAACATACACTCTACATGAACGGACTAAGCATACCCACAGTGATGAGTATATGTACAAAAATGAAAACAAATAGAGTTTGTTACTAGCCTCTTACCACGCCTCAAGTTGTCATTAATCCTCATTATTGCTCTTCACTTGTGTGGCTTGAATAATAATATGAAACCAATATTCCACTGAGGACTGCCGAACCCTGTAGCAAACTCACAAAAACCAAAGAAGAACGACAAATATTTTTGTTGTTTTTTTTATTTTTAAAACAAGAACCAAAAGAGGGAAAACAAGCAAAGCAAAATCTTTTTGGGTTTTTCGAATAGTTCAAACAAAGCAAAAAGGGAAAAACAAACCAAGGCAAAAAGAAGAAGCAAACCAAAGAGAAACAACAGAAATATTTTTGGTCTTTTTGTGTTTTAGAAAGCAAAAGCAAAGAAGAACGAAAACTAAAAAGAGAACAAAAACATGAATATACAAAGTACCGATGCAACATGATATGGAGATGAGTGCGGTGTCGGCGTACCTCCCCCCAAGCTTAGGCTTTTGGCCTAAGTGGGTATCAATCCATGTACGAATAGGGGTTCCAAGCAGGCGGATCTTGATAAGAATGGTCGTAATTGGGCCCGTGGAAAGAAGAAGAAGCTCCCCAATCATAAGCAGGCTGCTGATATGAAGACTCTCCCTGATTCGAGAGCTGGACCGAATCATCCGTGACCTCCCTTCTAGTGTCCTGCTCCTGTTGGGAGAGCTCTCCCAAGTATGTGTCAAGCTCCTCCTCGGTGAGGGACCATCCTTCCCTGTTATCAAGGTTAAACAAAACAGGTGCAGGCAAAAGAACAACACGCTCGGACTTGCTCTTTCTCCAAACAGCTTTGAGAAAGGTTATTTCATAAGATAACTCACTCATACTAGCCCACGAGGAAACAAATTTATGCTGTATCATGGAATTAAGATCAAGCCTTTCTATGGGAAACTGTAGGTCTAGATGATGAGGCACTAAACCATGCAATGCTAGTAAACGAGAAGCAATGAGGCCTCCACAAATTCCACCTTTCTCATGGTTAGCAGCAAGACGGAAAGCTATCAAAGCACCCAAGTTGTAAGACCTATCTCGTTTAGGAGCAGCAGAGATAAATGCTAAATCAAACGAAGATAACTTATTGGCAGTTTTCCTAGCAAGAACACACTTGGCAATAAAGTAGGCAAAGTAGCGAATGGAGGGAAGATGAATGTTACGGATTTTTCCACTCTCCTTCGAGAAGCTACTCCCTTGGAAAATTTCTGCATACAAATCCATGAGTGGTTCAGGTCTCTCCTTAATCTTCCTACATGATCCCCATTGAGGTACCTTAATAGCTGCACAAAAATCATCAAGAGAAAGGTCGACAACAATATTGTAAATTTTGTAATGGACCATGGGGTTAGGCAAAGAGTGACTAAATTGGAAATCCTGCACCACAGACATGGTTAGCTTCACAAATTGACAAGGTTCATCTTCCAAAAAGTGCTCTAACCCTGCCTTAGAAACCAAAGTGTGAAAATCTTGTAGAATTCCTGTAGCTCTCACGAACTCAGAGCATGGATAAATGGAGGGAAAAACTTCCTCCTCCCGGTGGACCTTCATGACCTCAGGCACCCAAAGCTCATGTTGGTTTAGGTGGTATTCACTCATCTTCTATGCTGAAATTTAAACACCTATTAAACAAGTGATTGCAAAGTAAATATAATGAAGGATTCTACTCATAGGGACTTGTAAGGGGCCTAAACATGCATCAAAATTATATCTCTAAGCATCAAACAAGCTTACAAGCTCTCATAACTAGTCACCTACAACAGCAAAATACTCAATAGATAATCCACTAAACACAAATCTAGTTGGACAAGGGGAGGAGTCACATACCAGAGAACAAATGCTCCAAATTTCAGCAAGAAAGATGGGCTGAGCAAGGAGATCGAAAAAATCGAGAGCAAGCATAGCAAGAACGCGATTTTGAGCAATGAACTGGAGCTTACTCGGGAGAGAGAAGAAAGTGGCAGGTGAGAGAGTTAGTGGGGGGCCAGGGGTGGCCCACACCAGGGCATGGCACCACCCAGGGCAGGCCGTGCCACCAGGTGGTGTGCCTGCCTGGTGGGTCCCCCTGGTACCTCCCAGGTACTCCTCTTCCCCTTTTTTCACGTAAAAATTTAATATGAATTTTCTGGAATTTTTCGAGACACTTTATTTTTCAGCATTTTCAGGCATAGAAGAATGATTTTCTGACAGACAGATTTTTTTTGGAAACATGATGCAAGGACAAAACAAAGCTAGAACCACAGAATTTCTAAGACACTCTAACATGCAAGCAACTAACAACAAAAGAAAACTAAACGAAAACAAAAACTAAAATGCAAAGGGTAGAAATAAACGGAGATAATCATAATGAAAACATTGTTTTGTTCAATGAAATCCTTTTGTTAACAAGGTTGATCAAGTCTTGCTACCAAAACAATTCAATATGAGACAAAACTTTGTATTCCACTAATGATTATGTTACCTCAACCTTGATAGCAATGGTCCCAATCATAATAGTTTCAATTTTTTCTCTTGGTATGGGACAATATATTTCTCCAACTTGAATGCCCTCAACATGTTAAATTGAATTCAAACCATAAGTCCTTTCAATCTTCTTGGGGAAATAGATAGTATGTTCCTTGTCATTAACATTGAAGGTCACCTTTCCTTGATTACAATTAATAACAACTCCTGCAGTATTAAGAAAAGGTCTCCCAAGAACAATAGACATATTATCATCTTCAGGCATTTCAAGCACAACAAAATCAGTTAATATCAAGCAATTATGAGCCACTTGAACAGGTACATCCTCACATATACCCACAGGAATAGTGGTAGATTTATCAGCCATTTGCAAAGATATATCAGTTGGTATTAATTTTTCTAGTTGAAGCCTCTTGTAGAGAGAGAAAGGCATAACACTAACTCCAGCTCCTAAATCACACAAAGCAGTTCTAACATAACTATTCTTAATAGAGCAAGGGATAGTTGGAATCCCCGAGTCTCCAAGTTTCTTAGGAACCTTACCTTTGAAGGAATAATTAGCAAGTAAAGTAGAAATTTCTTCATTAGGGATCTTACTTTTATTCGAGATAATATCCTTCATATACATTGAGTAAGGAGGCAATTTAATAGCATCAGTCAAAGGGATTTGCAAGAATAAAGGCTTCATCCACTCACAAAACTTATTATAGTGTTTATCTTCCTTTGACTTGTGTTTCTTATCAGGGAAAGACATAGGTTTTTAGACCGAAGGTTCTCTTTCACTACCATGTTTCTTAGCAATAAAATCTTATTTAGTGTATTTAGTATTCTTAGTGTGGTTTTCAGGTTCTTCTTCAACTTTTTCTTCATTAGGAACTTCATTTTCTTCATTACCACTTTCAGTTTCAGCATCAGAAATAGATATACTAATAGGATCTATAGCAGGTTTAGAGGGTTCTACAATAGTTTTATGTTTCTTTTTCCTTTTCTTACGAGTAGAGCCACTATTTTCAGCTTGTTGAGAATCCTGCTCAATTCTTTTGGGATGCCCCTCAGGATATAGAGGATCTTGGGTAGCAGCACCACTTCTAGTTCTAATTTCATAAGCATGTTTTTCTTTAGCAGCATTAACTAGCAAGTCGTTTTGCACTTTAACGAGTTGATCAATTTGAGTTTGAACCATTTGAAAGTGTTTAACAATCATTTTAACATCATTAGAGGTTCTTTCCACAATATCTTTCAACGCAACAATAGCTCTAGTGTTTTCCATTAGATGATTTTGCACCCTTTTATTAAAATTATCTTGCTTTACAATAAAGATATCGAATTCTTCTAAGAATTGATCAAGAGGTTTAGAGTAAGGGATATCACCTTCATCAAAGTGTTGGAGAGAGTGTACCTCAATAGTGGATGAGTAGGGAATAGGCTTACATAATTCTTCTATAGGAGGTAAATTCTTGACATCTGCAGCTTTAATTCTCTTCTCCTTAAGACATTTCTTAGCTCCCTTCATCACTTCATCATTTAATTCAATAACTCCCCTCTTCTTTGATGTTGGAATAGGCACCGGAATAGTAGGTTCAGGTATAATTACTTCAGGTATAGCTTGTTTAGGAGGAGTCCAATCTTCATAATTCTTGCTTATTTGAGCCATTAATTCCTCAGCTTCCTTAGGAGTCCTATTCCTGAAAACACAATCAGCAAAACTATCTAGGTATGTCCTAGATTCTTCAGTTAGTCCATTATAAAATATATCAAGAAGCTCATTCTTAGGTAATGGACTTCTAGCCTTTGCATGAATCAAAGCACAAAACCTTGCCCAAGATTCGGGCAATACCTCTTTTTCTCCCTATTTAAAATCAAAAAGTTCCTGCAAAATAGCATGTCTAGCACTAGGAGGAAAATATTTCTGCAGTAAAGTACTAATCAAGCACTCAGGACTATCAATAGATCCAGGAGGTAAATTACTAAACCAAGTTTTAGCTTCTCCTTTAAGTGAGAAGATCTTGGCAACAAAGTAAGTACGCATCTTAATATCATCAGAAAACAAGCCACTCATGGTAGAAAGTTCATTCATATGTGCTACCGCACTTTCATTCTTAGTCCCACAAAAATGTTCTTTCTCAACAATATCTATATAAGATAGATCGAGAGAGAAATCATCATCTTTATCTGTAATGTTATGGGAGAAGCAACAAACTTAGCAACAGGAGACAATTTGGGTCTAATAGTACGCCTCTCAAGGAGACTCTTAGCAGCGCTCCTATCATGGGTGTTTTTACATTCTTTAATAAATTCATCGGTCATCTCAACATAACCATCTTCAATATCATAACTTTCACTAGACTCAGGTGAACTAATAGGTGTGGTAGTGTCTTCATTAGGAGTTTCAGTATTTCTAGCTATAGTTCTAGCAATCGTAGCATCTAGGAAAGGACCTAATGAACCACTCTTATCAAGCACAGTAGAAGCAGCATCATAAGCATTAGAAGTTTCAGATTCACCAGTAGTAGCAGTGTGTGTAGCATGTGTATGTGGTGGTGTAACGAGCTTACTTATAACAGACGGTGAATCAAGAACATCAGAGGTGTTCAGAACCGTACCTCTTCTTGTAGTGGATAGTAAAATAGGAAACTTGCCATCACGAGACTTACCCATGATGGATGGATAACAGCGAACAATAGAGAATCCAAGTGAACTTGATAAATAAAGCTATGCTCCCCGGCAATGGCGCCAGAAAATAGTCTTGATGACCCACAAGTATAGGGGGTGTATCGCAGTATTTTTGAGGGAAGTGAAACCCAATTTATTGATTCGACACAAGGGGAGCCAAAGAATATTTATAAGCCTTAACAAATGAGTTGTCAATTCAGCTGCACCTGGAAACAATCTTGCTCACAGCAGTTTATCAGTAGCAATAGTTTTGTAGTAGGAATAGTAAAGTAGCAGCAGTAGTAAAGTAAAGACATCAGTAACAATAACAACAAACAGTGGGCTTCGAGTGTGGTAGGCATAGGGATGGATGGACGGGCGTTGCATGGACAAGACAATTCACATAGCAATCAGAACATAGGGCAATTGCAGATAAATAAGATAAAGCTTCCAAGTACTAGATAATCCTAGGCATGTGTTCCATATATAGTCATACGTGCTCGCAATGAGAACTTGCACAACATTTTCTGTCCTGCCAGCCCGTTTGCAGCAGGGTCTCAAGGGAACTACTGGCAATTAAGGTGCTCCTTTTAATAGAGCACCGGAGCAAAGCATTAGCACTCCGTGAACACATGTGATCCTCACATCAAAGCCATTCCCTCCGGTTATCCTGATTTCTGTCACTTCGGGGCCATTGGTTCTAGACAACAACGTGTGTATACAACTTGCAGATAAGACCAAAAACAATACTATCATAATGAATAAATAACATGTTCAGATCTGAAATCATGGCACTCGGGCCCTAGTGACAAGCATTAAGCATAACAAGTTGCAACAAAGTCATAAAGCACTAATAAAAGATACTAGGCACCATGCCCTAACAATCTGATGCCATTACATGAACGATCTCATCCAATCCCTACCATCCCCATAGCCTATAGCGGGGGATTACTCACTCATAGATGGGGGAAACATGGATGGTTGATGGAGAAGCGATGGTGATGATGATGGCGATGATCTCCTCCAATTCCCCGTCGCGCAGGGTGCCAGAATGGAGTTTCTGGTGCTGTTTCGTGGAATCTAGTGGTGGCGGCGGAGCGGAACTCTTTCTAGAAAAACGTCGAACCCCCTGAAGTTTTTAGGTCATAAGGCTCCTTATAGGCGAAGAGGGAGACCGAGGGGGTGCCTGGGGGCCCCACACCACCCCCTGGCGCGGCCTGGCCTGGCCTGCGCCAGCAGGTGGTGTGGCCACCCCTGGCTCTTCTCCGTCTCGTATTCTGGCTCCTGGAGTCTTCGGGTGAAATAGGATTTTGGGCATATTTTCCCGGATTTTTCTCGATAGTTGGTTTTCTACACAAAAAGTAGACACCAAGGCAATTCTGCTGAAAACAGCGTCAGTCCGCATTAGTTGCATCCAAATCACACAAGTTTAGAGGAGAAACAATAGCAAAAGTGTTCGGGAAAGTAGATACGTTTTGGACGTATCAGGTCTCAAACCCATCTCCAATGATGCATTTTCTATCAAATTTCTTGATAGTCCTTTCGTAAAAGGATCTGCCAGATTTTTAGTCGTTTGGACATAATCCAATGCTATAACTCCGAAGTGTCTTAGATTTCTGACAGACTTTAGTCTTCTCTGGACATGTCTTGAACTCTTCATGTTGTCTTCGAACTGTTCACTTTGAAAATCATAGTTTGGTTGTCACAGTTCATAAAGATTGTTGGTATTGGTTTTTCAACCATAGACAAATCTGTTAAGAGTTCACAAAGCCATTCTGCTTTGACAGTCGTAGTATCTAATGATGTCCTTGTTAAGATGGTCTACTTGCAAGACTTCCAGGAAACAATGCCACCACCGAGAGTGAATATATATCCACTTGTGGCCTTTATCTCATCAGCATCTGATATCCAATTTGAATCACTATACCCTTCAAGTACTGTTGGATACCCAGTATAATGAATTCCATAGCTCACTGTTCCCTTTAGATAGCGCATTACTCTATCAAGATCATGTCAGTGATCATCTCCCGGGTTGGCCACAAACCGTCTAAGTTTGCTCACAGCAAATGAGATGTCAAGCCTCGTAGCGCAAGCTAGATACATAAGTGAGCCAATAATCTGAGAGTATCTCAATTGATCTCTAGCTGCCTTTTGATTCTTTCGAAGAAAAAACACTAGGATCATAAGGTGTGGGAGAGAATTTGCAATCATAATATCAAAATCTACTCAACACCTTCTCTACATAATGTGATTGCACAAGTATAATCCCATTATTCTCATCTCTCAGTAGCTTGATGTTTAGGATAACATCAGCTTCTCCAAGATCCTTCATCTCAAAATATTGAGATAATAAGGTTTCGACCTGATTAATCACTTGGGATTTCTATTTTCATGCCCCTGGTTTGTTAGTTGTACTTAGTTTTCCCCAGCCGCTTAGTTTTTCCTCACTTTTGCCCTCACTCCATTCCGAAACCCTCACATGTGCTCGGACAGGGGGATGCCGTCAGGTCAAAGGCTTGACCGTTACATGCTGGCCGGTGGGACCGCGTTGGGGCGGGTCGTGCATTGAGCGTTACGTTACATCGCCTCGACCGTTACATGCTGATAGGTGGGGCCAGGATACACAACGGACCAGCCATCCATCTCTCGTTGATTATGGGGGACGTGGTGTGGGACCATATGAGGCGCGTTTGGTGGTTACGTGCGGCCTGTTGCCTAAATTGGAAGTTTTGTTTTTTGTTATTTTTATGATTGGCCTTTTTAAGAGCGCCTTTTACCCTCTCTCTCTCGCGCTAACAGTTGTTTTTTTTGCCAAAAAAGGTAGCGAATTTAGAGCAACTTCTCTCTTCATTCATTATTCCTTTTGCTCTCGTTTTCCCCTAATCTGGTAGCAAATCTAGAGCAGCAAATCTAACCAGCACTATAAATAAATTCAATAAACAAAGTAGATGTAGATAGAGCAGCTAATATAGGTTATATAGTATGTTACTTAACGAGGTTCGACAATTAGGCTGCTCAACAGCAACAACGGACAAGTTCAACACAAACAAGACAAAAGAAGCTGCTTTAGAGCAGCAACAGCAGATCAGTGGCCCCTCATGGCCTCTGCCAGGAGGGCCTCCGCCTCCTCCCTCTAGCGCCTCCTCCACTTCTTGCTGCCTAGTACCTTGACCTTGGGCGCCTTGGGCTTGATCGAGGGCATGCGACCCTCCTTGATAGCCACCTTCTACAGGTTACGGAGGTGAAGACCGAGCGCCTGGTGCTTGGCTATAAAGCCGTGGATGTTCACGGACGCCGTGAGTCCTCATGTCCTCGGAATGCTTCACGAGGGAGTTGAAGCCCGTGGCGTGGAGCCTCCTGGTGGGGAAGAAGGGGCACCTATACACGTCGTCGATGAAGAAGTTGTTGTACTAGCCGGACTTCAGTATCCTCAGCACATGACGAGTCTTGGTGTCCTTGGACTCGTCATCGCTGTGGACGCCGCTGCTATCCTCCTGTTGGAAAAAATAGTAGAGTGTAATAAGGACATGATTGAGATACTTTGATTATCGAGATTGATTATTTGCATAAATTAACCGATCGAGATCTCCTGATTATTCCCCAAATCTCAAACCAAATCGAATACTGATCCCAACTACGAATAGGGGGGTTCAAATACAAACAGGGGATTCTTCGAAATACGAGATCTAACACAATAGGATTAGCTACTATAAAAATACGAACAACCGAGCCCTAATAACATACGATCTAGCATCCAACAATGGGAACAAGGGAGGAATAAGGGAAGGGGAGAAAACCCCGGTTAGCTCCGACCATGGGTCAGCGATGCTTGTGTCATAGGGGTTCTCCAGACTTATGTAATCAACCTCGCTCCTCATAGGGGTCCTAGCCGAGCGGGATCTGCCCAAGACCGGCGAGGGCCTCCTCGCCGGCGGCTACAGCGGATGCGGGGATAGGGATGGCGGCTGCCTTCGATGCCTGGACAAGGGCCTGTACAGGGACAGGGGCCTCCTCGCCGGTGTCCTTGGAGGCGCCAATGGCCACCGCGCCGTTCTTCTCCATCGCTGGCATGGTTGGGGTTTTATTGGGGGTTTGCAGAAGGTCATGGGATAGTGGAGACGGTTGAGTGAGCGAGTGAGTGATGAGTGAGAATGAGGAGGCATCTATTAAAGGAGAAGGGAAGCAATGTTTCGTTGCACCACCATGCACCGCGTAACCGCGTACGCTACTGCACCGTGCACGGCCACACGTGTCTGCTACTGCCCCATGCACCACACAGGCGTACCGTGAGTCACGTTTTCCCTCGTTTCTAACCCTGGTGACTTAGTTGTGCTCAGTTTTGCCCTCGAGTGTAACACTGGCAGTTTGGTTGTACTCATTTTTCCCTCCAGTACTAACACTGCCATGTGCAATATACTCACTTTTACCCTCCGGTGGCTGGTCAACAGAGAGTCAACGAATAGGTTTTAGCTAGCTAATTGAGTCATTTTATGCACAACAAATTCAAAAAGAGCAAAACATAGTGGCATCTACCCAGGGAGTCTTATTATGTGACCTGCTGATGGCTCAATGCACGGCGCCCAGAAAATTGCTTGATGGCGGTGTTGATGTAGAGCTCGTTGGGAACCCCAAGAGGAAGGTATGATGAGCACAGCAGCAAGTTTCCCTCAGTTATGAAACCAAGGTTTAATCGAACCAGTAGGAGCAAGGAAACACCCCAAAGGTGTTACTAGCTGAGCTTTGGCAGGGCGCACTACCGGTGCTAGTAGCAACGTGGAGACCTGCACAACACAACCACAGAACTTTGTCCCCAACTTGCGATGAGGTTGTCAATCTCACCGTGTTTTGCAGAAAACAAAGGATTAAACGTATCGAATGGAAAGAAGTAAAAGTTTGCAGAAAGTAAACACAAAGGAATAAACAGTTTATAGATTGTATGTAAAGTAAAGGACCGGGATCCATAGTTCACTAGAGGTGGCTCTCCTTAGATAGATAACATGCTGGGTGAACAAATTACAGCGGGGCAATTGACAAACACCGAGAAAGCAATACATGCATATACTAATCATCTTGACTCCTTTGAGACTTGATTGGGCATTACAACATTATACATAGACCGCCATCCAACTGCATCTACGACTAATAATCCACCTTCAGGTTATCATCCGAACCCCCTCCAGTATTAAGTTGCAAGCAACAGATTATTGCTTTATGAACTGCATGTAAAGTAAACAATACGATTGTTCTATGAACCAAGGATTGTTGTTTTCTCCCTAGTAGCAACATCACATCTAGTACCTTAGAGATTTCTGTCACTTCCCCAGATTACCAGAGGCATGATCCACTATCGAGCATAAATACTAACTCTTGGAGTTGCTAGCATCTACTTGGCCAAGATAGCTACTAACAACGGAAAGCATGCAAGATCACAAATAACAAAGACATGATAGAATCAATAATCAATCTGAAATAGCATCTCAATATCCATCGGATCCCCGCAAACACAACATGCAGAATTACAAATAGATGATCTTAATCATGAACGGAGCTCACAAGATCTAAACATGAAAGCACAAAGGAGGAGAACCAGCCATCTAGCTACTACATGGATCCATAGTCCAAGGATGAACTACTCACGCATCACACCGGAGGCTTGCATGGTGATGAAGAAGGCCTCCAGGGTGAATTTCCCTCTCCGGCAGGATGCCGAGAAGAGCTTCAAATCCCTCCCGATCTAGGGATGGAGATGACGGCGGCTACAGACTCTTTCGTATATTTTTGATCGGGCACTTAGGGTCTATGTCCCGAGGGTATCTTATAATCGGAAGGGGAGGCCGAGGGGGTGCCGGGAGCGGACACACCACCCCCTGACACGGGCCAGGCCTGGCCGCGCGGCCAGGTGGTGTGGTGGCTCCCTGGCCCTTCTCTGTCTCGTATTCTAGCACTTGATCGCTTCCAGAAAAATAGGCACTTTGGCTTTTGTCCCGTCCAATTCCGAGAATATTCATTTTCTGACTTTCCTGGAACTAAAAACAGCAGAAAACAGGCAGCTAGCACTGTGGCTCTTGTTAATAGGTTAGTCCAAGAAATCATATGAAAAGTACTCCAAAGTTGGAACAAAACACAAGAAAGTGGATAAAACCAAGCATGGAACATCAAAAATTATAGATGCATTTGCAATGTATCACCTGTCACCATATCAAATGTATATATACCAAGTTTTAACCTAAATCACCACTTCTCAAATCACCTACTATCTATGAAGGTTCATGGGTTTCTACTCAAGCCTCTTCCCAAAACATAGTTTGTCTAAATGAGGCAATAATTGTCAAACTAGTGTATATTTGAATTGCAAATATTTTGATGTATGCCGAGATGTATTTTATTATATAAAAGACGCATTTTCCATTTTTAAATCTTTTTCTATTTTCTATTTGAATCCCTTTGTCAGTCTTTCCATTGGTTTTTAAGTTCTACTCAGTTTTGCCCTTGGTTCTTAAGTGCTACTCAGTTTTCCCCTCTCTTAGTATCAATCTCTTGCACTTGTGCTCATCTTCGCTGCTATGCTTTGATTGGTTGAGATAGTTGTCACGCGGATCGTGCCCACCAACCGTTGATCCTCTATGATCTAGCGGACATGATAACCCCTATATCTGTCGTGGGACACCCCTCTATCCATGCAAAATAACGAGTTTGCCACCGGTACTTTAACTCCATAAACAAATGAACTTCAATATAATTTGAAGGGAACATGTTCGAAGGTGTATAATTTGTGCATTACATTCCACTCTATGAAAATGATTATCTCTCAAGATTTTCTTAGCACAATATTATCACCTATTAAGTGCGATTTCAAAGAGTTCAAATGTGTATAATTTTTGTATATGGAAGTTTATGCATTACATTCCACTCTATGAAAATGGGGGGAGAAAATGATAATCTCTCAAAATTTTGCTAGCACATCATTATCTCGTTATTAAGTGCGATTTCACAGTGTCCAAAGGTTTAAAAATTTGTATACACAATTTTATGCATTATATTTCACTCCATGGAAATGATAAATGATCAGGATTTTATTAGCATAACATTATCATGACCTAAGTGCAATTTCAAAGAGTCCAAAGGTGTATAATTTTCGTATATGCTAGTTTATGCATTGCATTTCACTATATGAAAATCATGAAAATGATAATCTCTCAAGATCTTCTTAGCACAACATTATCACTTATTAAGTACGATTTCAAAGAGTTCAAAGGTGTATAATTTTCGTATATGCAAATTTATGCATTACATTCCACTCTATGAAAATAATAATCTCTCAAGATTTTCTTAGCACAACATTATCACGTACTAAGTGCGATTTCAAAGTGTTCAAAGGTGTATAAACTTCGTATATGCAAGTTTATGCATTACATTCCACTCTATGAAAATGGGGGAGAAAATAATAATCTCTCAAAATTTTGTTAGCACATCATTATCACATATTAAGTGCGATTTAAAAGTGTTCAAAGGTTTATAATTTTTGCATATGCAAGTTTGTGCATTACATTCCACTCTATGAAAATGATAATCTCTCAAGATTTTCTTAGCATGACATTATCACGTATTAAGTGTGATTTCAAAGAGTTCAAAGGCGTATAAGTTTTGTATACGCAAGTTTATGCATTATATTTCACTCCATGGAAATGATAAATGATCAGGGTTTTATTAGCACAACATTATCATGTCCTAAGTGAGATTTAAAAGAGTTCAAAGGTGTATAATTTTCGTATATACATTACATTTCACTATATGAAAATGAAGCTAGACAAAGGGCGCGGGCGCGGGGCTGGCTTGGGGTCCCATCTTGCAACGCCAACCTAGGTAAGCTGTGGGTCCGACGCTCATGTGGATAAGCTATGGGTCTGGCGCTCACGTGGATAAGCTATGGGTCCGATGTTGATCTGGATAAGTTGAGAGAGGTGTCCACTACGGGAATCGACTGAACACGTCCCCACTTGTCAGCATGTAACGACAAGGGTACACTACGGGACCCAACAGAACACGACCCTACTCGTCAACACTAACGGCAAGGGTCCACTACAGGACCCGACTGAATGCGGCCCCACTTGTTAGCATGTAACGGCAAGGTTGGCAGACGATGAGTTTCAGACCATGTGAGAGTTTAGTACAAGGAGATGGGCAAAAGTGAGGAAAAACTAAGCGGCTTGGGAAAACTGAGTACAACTAATGAACCAAGGGCACGAAAATAGAAATCCATAATCACTTTGAGACTTGTCCCAAAAATTGAAGGGAATATGCCCGAGAGGCAATAATAAAGTGGTTATTATCTTATTCCATGTTTATGATAAATGTTTATTTTGCATGCTATAATTGTATTGATCTGAAACATCAATACATGTGTGTTTAATAAACAAAAAGGGTTCCTAGTTATGCCTCTCTTATAGACTAGCTTGTTGATTAACAAGATGATCAAGGTTTCCTGATCATGGACATTGGATGTTGTTAATAACAAGGTCACAACATTAGTTGAATGATGTGATGAACATTCATCCGAAGTATAGAATTACAATCAAAGTCATTATGTTTATATTGCTATAACACCATACGAAGTAATCTTTATCCTTAGACCATGAGATCATGTTAATTGCTAACACTGGAAGAGTATCTTGATAACATCAAACGTCACACCATAACAGGGTGACTATAAAGATGGGTTCAGTACTACGAAGGTGTTATGTTGAGGCTCATGGATCAAGAGTGGAATTTGTCAATCCCGATGATGGATAGATATACTCTGGGCCCTCTCGGTGATATCACATTAAGATAGCTTGCAAGCAAGTGATGTGATCACTAGAATGTTATATCATGGTAACGAGAAAAGAGTGCATGTCAGTAACGAGATGAAACTAGGTATGGAGATACCAATGATCGAATCTCGGACATGTAATATATTGCGAGACAAAGGGATTTAGTTACTAGCGTTAAAGGTTCTCACGATCACAGAAGTCATCGTTGAATGTGTAGGAATCAGTATGGATCTCCAGGTCCCGCTTCTGATTATTGATCTGAGACGAGTCTCAATCATGTCTGCATTATTCGCGAACCGTAGGGTGACACACTTAAGAGTTACCGGACACCATTTTGGAGCACATATGTTTCAGACGAAAGAATTGCAAAGCGCAGGAATTGTTTCGATAGAAACCGGAAATTGTTTCGGGTGAAATTGCAGAAAGTGGTTCTGCATGTGATATTGAAATGTTGCAAGGGGTTATATGTGAATGTTTGTTAATTAAAGTAATTAACAAAATTCTGAATAAATTTAATAAAAGAGTTTTATTAAATGAGAGAGCATTAAACTTGGAGAATTTTAATGCATTTAAAGTAGGGACTTTAAAGGGGAATGTGAAGAGGCATTTTAATGTGGAGGGGTTACCACCACATGAATGGGGGAGGTGAGGAGTCACCCCCATGCGCCGGCCATGAAGAGGAGGGGCACCCCCTCCTCCTATAAAAGGCCCCCCTCTTCCTCCTTCTTCCTTACACCTCCTTGTGAAGGATCTCTCTCCCCCTCTAGAATTATTCCCCCATGGTCTCGGATTAGCGAGATACATGTTCCCGGTGGCATTTCATCTGGAAGGAGTTGCTGCTTCCGCTGGATCACTGGAGCGAGGAGGTGGAGGTTGTCTGGTGGCTTGAACGTGTGTGCGAGTACGGATGCGCTGCTGATTTGCGGCGCTCGGACTTCCTCATGATCTTGAGATCGGCAAGTGTACGACTATATCAACCACGAGTTCCTACTCGTTAACAAAACTCGTTGTCTTCGAGGGTAAGTTCTCGATGGATGTATGTCCACCCGTTGCTCTGTACCTAGTAGATAGATCTTGGTGTGTAGTTCTCATCGTAGGATTTTTTTGTTTTCTATGCTGCAGGCCCAACAGTGGTATCAGAGCCTGAACTATGCGTAGGTGCTTTGCACGGGTAGTACACATATGTTTATATGTTGGCGATGATGATGATGTTATTGCATCTTCTATGTATTTTGGATATTGGTGGCATAGTGGGATGAAGTGGCCCGGACCAACCTTACATGTCATCGTACATGAGACCGGTTCCACGACTGACATGCAACTTGTTTTGCATAAGTGGCTGGGGGGTGTCTGTCTCTCCTACTATAGTCAATATCTGGTTTACAACGAGTTGCTAATAACTTGGTTATCCTCATTGTGGTTCATGTTCGTAGGTAAGACCGGTTCTATCTCCGAAAGCCCTATGCCACGTAAAACTTGCAATTGATAAATTAGAGGCGTCTAGTTTAGATCGTTGCTGGGCTAGTGTCTTGATATGGTATTGTTGTAAGTAGATGTATTATAGATACTCTTAAAACACACTCAACGTGTAAGTTCCATAGACCTTGGCCTTACACACAAAGGAATGATAGAGATCATTCCACGATGCAAATGATAGAGATCAAATGCATGGACCATATCATCTCACTTTACACATTAGATGTTAACATCTTATACTGCTAGTTTGGCGCTTTCTATAGCATTGTAAGATGATCCCTCATTTAGATATCAAGATAAAAATGTGTTCTTCCTTAAGTATGCACCGTTTTGTGGATCGTGTTTCGAGACATCACGTGATGATCGGGTGTACTAGAATCTACGCTTTCATAGGAACGGGTGTAAGACAGTTTTACACACGCGAATACTAAGGTTCTTACTTGGAGAGCCTAGCATGTATAGACATGGCCTCAGAACACAGACCAAAAGGTTAAGCATGAGTCATATAGTTGATATGATGCCCATATAGATGCTCGCCTTTGAAGCTACATCAACTCACGTGATGATCGGACTTGGTGTAGTGGATTTGGTTCATGTAATCACCAAAAAGGCACGAGGTATGTCATTTTGAGTGGGAGTTCTTTTCTAATTTGGATTAGTCAAACTAAATTTGTCATAAACTAAATCGAAGTGAATTTGCATAATTTGTTGTAGTCATTGGCGTCTGTTCACTACCTTATGTTTAGATTTAATTGAGATAATAGAACTATAGAATTCTGGATATTTACTTTACGAACTGGTATCGTATTGTTTTGAATGTCAATTTAAAGTTTATAATTCCTATTGCAAACTTTTAGCAAACTCTATTTACTCCATGAAGTTTATAAGTAGTATTAAATCAAGAGTAAGAATTCAAATGTTAGTATCTAAAGTATCATGTTTGCCTCCATGGTTATTGATATTCAAAAGTTGTTTTAATATCAAGATTATCTAGGAGCTGAAAAATTGTTTCAGAAACCATCATGTGTGGAAGATATTGTGATATCTGAACAATGTTTTTGGTTGCATTATGATAGAGTATAATTTAGCAAAATACATGTTCTCATATTGTATGAGAATTTGTGAAGGATGGAGATGCTAGGCATCCGAATCTCCCAAAAGGTTTTGGAAACTAAAATTATACTCGTCATTCTTCCTTATAGGCTATAGTAGCTTGATCATGAAAGTTGTCATGATAAGGATGAATAGAAGATGTAATTAAAATGTTTACTACACTAAAAGATTACTAAAGAATGGATTGTTGAAAGAATGCCAAACATTTGATGATGGTGATCCACTTCAAATTGCAAGTCCAAAGGTATTAGTATTTGACTATATACAAGCTTTGTACCATGTGTCATGTGAATGACACCACTATTGATGTTGATAGATTCTTTTAAAAGAAAAGGAATTGATGAAAGAGAATCTATAAAATATTTGGCAGAAAATAAAAGGTTGGAGATGTCCAACTTAGGTATATAGTAGATATACATGTTATGGCTGTATTCCTTGCTTGTTAAACAATGTGGTTCTTAGGTATTGGATACCGAATTGGTTGGTATGAAGTGTCATACAGGACAATGCAATTCATGAACTGCAATGGCCTAAGTAACTAGCAAGAGAATAAGTGATGATGTTCATCGAAAACAAATAAAGTGTTATTGTGTTTTTCGTTGTCGTCAAGCCTAGCCTTCAAGATTTGTTTTAATAATTTTTATTTTGTTCCGGTATTATGAGAACAATGGTTGTTCAGATAATTACTGTATTCCATAATGGATGGATGAACTTTTACAAGTCTAGTGGGAGAAATCACATCCATAAACACTATTGCTAAAATGTCGCAAGACAAATGATTGAAATATCACTTATGAAGTGACATCGCTGTTTAAATTATATTGGAAAGAAAACATGAAGAAACTCCATGTTGATGGAATTTTGGAGTCTTTGATTCTGATCAATTGACGCTTGTGAAAGTTTCCTCGAGATAATTGAAACTCTGTCCATAGGCCAAAGAGGAACGGATGGCTAGCTTATTGGAAATTATACATGCTGATGTGCATAGTCCATTATGTGTAGCCATATGCGATGGATCTTTTTGCTTCATATGCTTTCTCCAGAAATTTGAGTGAATATATCTATATATTTACTTAATAAGGAAGAAGTATGAAACATTTTAAAATTGTTCAAAGTCTTTCAAGATGAAGTGAAACATCATTGTAACAAGAAAATAAAAGAGTTTATGATTTGATCATAAAGGAAGATATTTGAGTTACATGTTTAGCAAAACACCTAAGATTTGAGGAATTGTTCCATGATTTGTGTTTCCCGATAAACCATAGGAGTATGGCATATTCGAGAGATGAAATCAAACCATGTTTGACATGGTAAGATCAAAGGTGTCATTTATAAAACTGCCATTATGTTTTAAGGATTGAAGCTTTAGAGACTACCACTTTTACACTCAAAAGAGCACCATCGTGATCCGTTGAAATGACACCATATAAGTTATGGTTTGGGATAAAATCCGAATTGTCTTTTCTTAAATTTTGGTATTCTATGCATAAGTAAAATGTTTACAACCAAAGCTGGATAAGCACGTCTTTGTAGGTTATCCCAAATAATTTGTTGGGAATTTCTCCATAACACCGAGGACAAAAGAGTTTGTTACTTGGAACGTCAAGTTTCTTGAGAAGGAATTTTTCATGAAAAGTTAAGTGGGAGGACAATAGAACTTTGATAAGGTTTTTGAACCTTAGCTATATGTGCTAAGTAGCGCAGCGCCGGAAAGTGTCCCGGTGGCAGCCACAATGCTCATGGCTCTCGTGATTACAAAGGGTGTGATCTTGGAGATTAGAGTTCCTATTGAACCGTGTGGGTTGGTAAGAATCAAATAGTGTGATTTGATAAGCAAGTCGTTATTGTTTTGAAAATCATGAACCGACTACATGCAAAGAAGCGATGATGGGCCCTGACTCCATAAAATGACTAGAAGTCATAGAATCTGTGATAGTATCCATACACGAGAAATCAAGTTTCTGAACTTGGAAGACCCTCCGGAAAGGCATGAAGCCTATCGGTTGTGTTTGGATCTATAAAGAAATAGACATGGATGTTTAACATCTATGAAATAATCGACATGTCGGAAAGAAGTTTACGACAATGTTCAAGGAGTTGACTATGACAAGATTTGATCTTTCATAGCGATATTTATGTTGGGGTTCACAGCATAGAAAACAAAAAATTTCCTACGATGGGAACTATACGCCAAGATCTATCTACTAGATACAAGCAACGGGTGGATATACATCCATGGAGAACTTACCCTCGAAGACAACAAAGCTTTGTTAATGAGATGGAACTCGTGGATGATGTAGTCGTACACTTGCCGATCTCAAGATCATGATGAAGTCCAGCAGGTCCGGCTCCAGCACGTCCTTCAGATCCAGCTCCAGCAAGTCCAGCACCACCAAGTCCAGCACCGCAAAGCAGCGGTGCATCCGTGATTGCACACACGTCCGGTACCCCGACAACCTCCGTCCCTCGCTCCAGCAAAGCAGCAGAAGTAGCAACTCCTTTCCAGATAAAGCCACCGGGAACATGTATCTCGCTAATTCGAGACCATGGGGAATAACTAGAGGGGGAGAGAGATCCTTCACGAGGAGGTGTGAGTGTGAAGGTGTGAGAGGGGGGCCTTTTATAGGAGGATGGGATGGTGTCCCTTCACCTCCCCAATTCATGTGGTGGTAACCCCCTCCACATTCTCTTTTAAAGTCTCCACTTTAAATGCATTAAATTTCTCCAAATTTAATGCTCTCTCATTTAATAAAACTCTTTTATTAATTTTATTCAGAATTTTGTTAATCACTTTAATTAACAAACATTCACATAAAACCCCCTGCAACATTTCAACATTACATACAGAACCAATTTTAGCAATTTCACCCGAAACAGTTTCGGTGTCTATTGAAATAATTCCAGCGCTTTCTAAATCTTTATCTGAAACATATTTGCTCCAAATGGTGTCGGTATCCCTTAAGTGTGTCACCCTACGGTTCGCGAATAATGCAGACATGATCGAGACCCTTCTCAGATCAATAATCAGAAGCGGGACCTGGAGATCCATACTGACTCCTACACATTCAACGATGACTTCTGTGATCGTGAGAACCTTTAACGCTAGTAACTAAATCCCTTTGTCTCGCGATATATTACATGTCGGAGATTCGATCATCGGCATCCAAATACCTAGTTTGATCTCGTTACCGACATGCACTCTTTTCTCGTTCCCGTGATATAACATTCTAGTGATCACATCACTTGCTTGCAAGCTATTTCAATGTGATATCACCGAGAGGGACCAGAGTATATATATCCGTCATCCGGATGGACAAATCCCACTCTTGATCCATGAGCCTCAACATAACACCTTTGTAGTACTGAACCTACCTTTATAGTCACCCTGTTACGGTGTGACGTTTGGTGTTATCAAGATACTCTTCTGGTGTTAGCAATTAACATGATCTCATGGTCTAAGGACTAAGATTACTTCATATGATGTTATAGCAATATAAACATAATGACTTTGATCGTAATGCTATACTTCGGATGAATGTTCATCACATCATTCCACCAATGTTGTGACCTCGTTATTAACAACATCCAATGTCCATGATCAGGAAACCTTGATCATCTTGTTAATCAACGAGCTAGTTTATATGAGAGGCATTACTAGGAACTTTGTATTTTGTTTATTAAACACACATGTATTAATGTTTCCAATTAATACAATTATAGCATGCAAAATAAACATTTATCATAAACATGGAATAAGATAATAACCACTTTATTATTGCCTCTCGGGCATATTCCCTTCAGTCTTCCACTTGCACTAGAGTCAATAATCTAGTTTGTAAACTTGTATATACAACACCTAGGTGTTGAATATATGTGTTTGCTAGTGGTTAACATAATCTCCGGATCTGGCACTTTCAGGTCCGTGTGTATTTGCACGTCTTTGCGTCTCTACGCATCACTCATTCTCAAATGAGATGGCATTGTATAAATTTGGTCCTTTGGTGAGACCTTTAGTTCGTTCGGGTTAAAATATGTTGATATTATTGTCATACAATATATCTTCATAGTATCAACCCACTTTGAACCACACCTAGTTTGATAGCAAACTTTTTAACACAAATGCCCTCCTTTGCTGCTACTATAGCAGTCATATACTTGGCCTTTTGTTGTAGTATCCGTCACAATGTTTCAACTTTGGAACTTATCCAAATCCATCATGGAACATCCTTTCCATTACATTGTGCCACCCATAGTCTAAACTGAGATAAATTTAATTTGTATCTTGTGACAAAACTAGTATCAATGTAACACTTTACAATTAACTACCCTTCACCATGTCATGTACACGTCATGCAAACTTCAATAGTTGAAGTAAGCATAGCGGAGTTGGAATCTTCACCATGATGAAACTGTTAAAAGAGTTTAAATTCATCGGAGATGATGAAGATGCTTGCATTTGCAAGAAATTAAGTGGGAGCGCTGAGACAAATTTCCAATACATTATGCAGAGTACATATTGTTAATTGTAAATGATGTATCTTTTATTGACACAAGTTAAGAATTTCATGAAAATAAGATTTCGATGAAAGACTTGGGCAAAGCCGGAATATTTGTCATCAATATCTATATGGATAGATTGAGGCACTTATATGGTTGTGCCAGACATACATATATGAGATATTGAAAGGTTTCAATATGGAAACAACAAGAAAGGTTCTTACTGCATGGAAAGGATTGTATCAAGATTCAAGTGCTTCAACACTTGGTGAGTAAAATCACATGAAGATTTTGATCGATTATACCATGATATGTATATATCCAGATATGTCCTATGCTCTAAATGTTATGAGCACATACCATAATGATTCATAAGATGATCATTGGATGATAGTAAAGATATTCTTATGAGCTTTGGAAGAACTAAGAATATATCATGTATAAGTGACAAATAGTTAAAGGTAGTTCATTGTAAAGTGTTACATTGATACTAGTTTTGTCACAACATACAAATTAAATTTATCTCAATTTAGACTATGGGTGGCACAATGTAATGGAAAGGATGTTCTATGATGGATTTGGATGAGTTCCAAAGTTGAGACATTGTAACGGATACTACAACAAAAGGCTAAGTATATAACTGCTATAGTAGCAGCAAAGGAGGGCATTTGTGTTAAGTAGTTTGTTATCAAACTAGGTTTGGTTCAAAGTGGGCTAATACTATGAAGATATATTGTGTGACAATAATATCAACATATTTTAACCGAAACAAACTAAAGGTCTCACCAAAGGACCAAATTTATACAATGCCATCTCATTTGAGAATGAGTGATGCGTAGAGACGCAAAGACATGCAAATACATACGGACCTGAAACTGTCAGATCCGGAGATTATGTTAACCACTAGCAATAGCGTATATGCAACACCAGAAAGCCATAGGTGTTCAATACGCAAAGTTTTTCAAACTAGATTATTGACTCTAGTGCAAGTGGGATACTAAAGGGAATATGCCCGAGAGGCAATAATAAAGTGGTTATTATCTTATTCCATGTTTATGATAAATGTTTATTTTGCATGCTATAATTGTATTGATCGGAAACATCAATACATGTGTGTTTAATAAACAAAAAGGGTTCCTAGTTATGCCTCTCTTATAGACTAGCTTGTTGATTAACAAGATGATCAAGGTTTCCTGATCATGGACATTGGATGTTGTTAATAACAAGGTCACAACATTAGTTGAATGATGTGATGAACATTCATCCAAAGTATAGCATTATGATCAAAGTCATTATGTTTATATTTCTATAACACCATACGAAGTAATCTTTATCCTTAGACCATGAGATCATGTTAATTGCTAACACCGGAAGAGTATCTTGATAACATCAAACGTCACACCATAACAGGGTGACTATAAAGATGGGTTCAGTACTACGAAGGTGTTATGTTGAGGCTCATGGATCAAGAGTGGAATTTGTCAATCCCGATGATGGATAGATATACTCTGGGACCTCTCGGTGATATCACATTAAGATAGCTTGCAAGCAAGTGATGTGATCACTAGAATGTTATATCATGGTAACGAGAAAAGAGTGCATGTCAGTAACGAGATCAAACTAGGTATGGAGATACCAATGATCGAATCTCGGGCATGTAATATATCGCGAGACAAAGGGATTTAGTTACTAGCGTTAAAGGTTCTCACGATCACAGAAGTCATCGTTGAATGTGTAGGAATCAGTATGGGTCTCCAGGTCCCGCTTCTAATTATTGATCTGAGACGAGTCTCAATCATGTCTGCATTATTCGCGAACCGTAGGGTGACACACTTAAGAGTTACCGGACACCATTTTGGAGCACATATGTTTCAGACGAAAGAATTGCAAAGCGCAGGAATTGTTTCGATAGAAACCGGAAATTGTTTCGGGTGAAATTGCAGAAAGTGGTTCTGCATGTGATATTGAAATGTTGCAAGGGGTTATATGTGAATGTTTGTTAATTAAAGTAATTAACAAAATTCTGAATAAATTTAATAAAAGAGTTTTATTAAATGAGAGAGCATTAAACTTGGAGAATTTTAATGCATTTAAAGTAGGGACTTTAAAGGGGAATGTGAAGAGGCATTTTAATGTGGAGGGTTACCACCACATGAATGGGGGAGGTGAGGAGTCACCCCCCATGCGCCGGCCATGAAGAGGAGGGGCACCCCCTCCTCCTATAAAAGGCCCCCCTCTTCCTCCTTCTTCCTTACACCTCCTTGTGAAGGATCTCTCTCCCCATCTAGAATTATTCCCCCATGGTCTAGGATTAGCGAGATACATGTTCCCGGTGGCATTTCGTCTGGAAGGAGTTGCTGCTTCCGCTGGATCACTGGAGCGAGGATGTGGAGGTTGTCCGGTGGCTTGAACGTGTGTGCGAGTACGGATGCGCTGCTGATTTGCGGCGCTCGGACTTCCTCACGATCTTGAGATCGGCAAGTGTACGACTACATCAACCATGAGTTCCTACTCGTTAACAAAACTCATTGTCTTCAAGGGTAAGTTCTCGATGGATGTATGTCCACCCGTTGCTCTGTACCTAGTAGATAGATCTTGGCGTGTAATTCTCATCAGAGGATTTTTTTTGTTTTCTATGCTGCGGACCCAACAAAAATTAGTATGTCATCAACATATAGACATAGGACAACTCCCTCACCCCCACCATGGCGGCAGTATACACATTTGTTGGCTTCATTTACAACAAAGCCACAGATGCTCAAGTTCTTTCAAATTTCTCATGTCATTGCTTAGGAGCTTGTTTGAGGCCGTATAAAGATTTCTTCAATTTATGCACCTTTCTTTCTTGACCTTCTAGTACAAAACCATCATCCCATTCCATGTAAATTTCCTCATAAAACTCTCCATTTAGGAAAGCCGTCTTAACGTTCATTTCATGAACGAGAAGACCGTGAGAGGCAGCTGATATGTTGCAAACGTATCTATAATTTTTGATGTTCCATGCTTGTTTTATATCTACTTTCTTATGTTTTGTCCACACTTTGGAGTATTTTTACACATTTTCTAGAACTAACCTATTAACAAGATGCCACAGTGCCAGTTGCCTATTTTTGCTGTTTTTGGTTTCAGAAAAGCTAGTAAGGAAATATTCTCGGAATTGGACCAGACAAAAGCGCAAGTCAATATTTCACCAGAAGGAACACAGAGTCCGAAGGGGAGACGAAGAGGGGAGCCAGGCCGGCCACACCTGGTGGTGGCGCGGCCAGCCCTAGCTGCGCCACCAGGTGGTGTGGGCCCCCTGGCACTCCACCGACCTTGCCCCTTTGCCTATATATTGCATCCAGGACGAAAACCCTAAGTACCCGATCAAAATTCCATGAAAGAGTCTGTAGCTGCCGTCATCTCCATCCCTAGATCGGGACGGATCTGAGGCTCTTCCCAGCACAGTGGGCTCCCTAGAATTAACCATCCGAGAAATCCCTGTTATGCATATATCCACGTTCCCATGATCAGTGAGCCGTGGAACATAACCGACAAGTATCATTACAACATCCAAAACATAACGAATTTACAAGACTTACATAAATGCCATTATGGCTACACCATCTTTAGCAGCGGAACATCATCACGCGTAGAGCCCAATCATGCCTCAACCTACATGCGACTGACTGGGAAGACGACCTAGCTCGCTGGACGTCACCTTTAACCTTCCGATGTCGAACCTCTGAAAGTCTGGCCAAGTAAATAGCCAGGGACAATGCCATGATTACTTTTGAATGTACTCGCAAACCACCAAGATAAATGAAATAAGGAAATGCAAGTCTGGCTGTGGCAAGATAGCTCTATCTGGGGTTGTTTTTGAAAAGCCTAGACTACCTCTTGTAGTTATGACATCTCCATATCTTTGTTGAAAAAGAGTTTTGAAACATGCCTCTGTTTTATAAATCAAGATATCTCCATATCTTTGTTGAAAACAGTTTTTGGAGTAAAACCCCTTTTTAAACCTCCTTGACCACCTCTGGTCAAAACCACACTTTCGAACTCAGGTTCCCCCGGATCCTCCATACTTTCATCCATTCTGTCCAAACAAACACCGTTTGGGTACTCCTAGCCATCACCTTTCCAACCGTCCTTGACCATGGACACGGCTATTCGAATAGATTATACTCTGCAGAGTTTGTGCACTTTCCCCACAAGAATCAATACATCCGCCAGGATAAAACCACAGCCCACTACCACTATAGATGGGGGTCCAGATAATCAAACCTAACCTTTTGCTCGTCGACCCTAGCAAAGGCTGCTTTTCCTTTTGGGTTTGTTCTCCCCGGCAATAAGTATGTGGCTCCCAGCCATAGTCCCGCCTTCCGTACACGCATATACCCAAACCGCAGCTTGGCGTATACCTCAACTTGGTGACTCCACTTCCTTCCGTACCACCTAAGTCATACCGTCTGCGGGAGACCCAATTGTTGCACCGACACTCCTGCCAAGACAGGCTCACTCTTGCCGAAGCAAGCTACAGGCTTCAGATCTGTAGATCTGTTAGAGCCTGCCCGGGCTTCAAGGGATCTCTCCCTGTAAGCATTGTACAAGATGCCTCGGCTAATGAAGACAAACTACGAGCTAAGCCCCAACACCTAGGGTAATGTGGTTGCGCGGATAAAAATTGTTCCGGTAAAGGCGTAGAACATCCCAGCACTTTCTCATTTCTCATTATCACCTCTTCTGTAGTTAAAACATCCGCTTGGAACGATGCCTGTTCCTAGGGGTTTTACAAAGCAGTTTTTAAACATTTGTAGTAGGGTAAAGCCCAAAACAGTTATTTTCTCAAAAGCCGGGTTTCCAACGAGGTAGGATGCTAACCATCATACACTCGGTCTAAAGGGATAAGATGGTAGGTACATTAGGTTGGTGCCATGAGGGATACAAAGTCATAACTTGGAGGAGCCAAGTTATTGGCGCAATATTTATAAAACAAGACATGCAGATAAATAATGCAACTTATAAAGGAGATGCAAAACAGGTAATAAGAGGAGTGGAGAAAGTATCGGAATTCGGGAATGGTGGCTTGCCTGTGATCAGCAATAAGTCAGAGGACTTCTTTAGATAACCAAGAATACCCAATAAATAATAATAAGAAGTCCCTTCCTTCTGGTTGTCACACACTCACACTATCGCCGTCATCGCATATACATGCAAGCAGACAATACCACAATCAATACAAGGCATACATGCATCAAACCATACAGCAAACAAACATGAGGAATCCTACTTAATTTAGTAGGTTTTGGGAGGAGTTGGGTACTAGGAGTGGAATTACTAAATTGCCATAGAGATGTTTTTCCCTTGGAAGATAGTTGTCAAGGCTAAATACCATGAACTTGGAGTGGGGTTCTGAGGTATGTAGGATACCAATGTGCAATAATTATATCCTCACATGGGTCTTGACAACACAAAACCAACACAAGTGGTTTCACTAGATTATCAATTACCTAGATTTAGTTATGCTTTTTATAGTGGAATAAACTCTAGTTTGAGGAAATAATTCACCAGAGTTTATCTGGAGACCCAAAAATTATTTCCTTGGGTGATTAGGTAGTGTTTGATGTACTGAACCACATAGAGTTGGAATCTTGTCAAAATAATTACCAGAATGCCCTCAGGAAATTCTCAAAGGAAGTTCTGTGGTGTTTTTGTCCTTTCCACCAAATTAATTCTACAGAAGATCTTGAGTTGATTCCAAGGGCAGGTGGTAGGTATTTAGAATACCTTTCTGTAGGAATTTAATTCACTCTTTTTGGCGTTGTCAAACTCCTGGAGTGATTTATTTAGTGAAAATACCACTTACAGAAGTATTTAATTCACTATAATTCAACCAGAGCTCAATAAAATCTGAGCTGCTGGGATTTGATAGATTTTGATACTAGGATGTACCGGGAGGTGGAATCTGGTCAATACCACATTTGGTTCTACCTAGAGAAATTTCCTAAGGCATATAATGGCTGTTTTTGTTATTTTTGATAAGGGCAAACTACTATTCACCTTGGCATAGGACCTATGTTAGATGACAGGTATCTGAATTACCTTCCAGTAGAGCTTTGTTCTCCCCAATTGGAGATGTAAAACTCTCTGAGAAATTTATTTAGTGTAAAAGATACATTTTAGTGGATAATATGCCAATAAATAATGGAATTTATTTTTTGGCAGAGGGACAGCTCTGCATGCTTATGAAAACATCAGAGGACTCCCAAAATTTTAGATCCTTGCATTTGGATCTTGTTTACATTTTCAAACGGATTTAAATTAACTAGTACATTCCTGGAGCTGTAAATTTGAAAAGAAAAGGAAAAGGGGCAACAGGGAACAGGGCTGGATCTGGGGGTGCTGGGCCGCGCAGAGGCAGGCCGGAGGGGCTGAGCCGGCCCATCCAGAGGGGCGACGTGTGGGAGGCCGCGCTTGAACCTGGCAAGCGGGGCCCGGCGGTCAGTGAGAGCGGCGACACGAAGGGGTAAGGAGGCCCGGTAGCCGTCCGATTAAGTGGAGACAGACGGCTCTCCGCCGTCGACCTCAGACGAACAGGCGCCACTGTGCGGAAACCCTAGGGGCGGCGGGGCTCGCCGGGGAAGCTTACCAGGGGCTCGGGAGGCGACGAGGAGCGGCGGAGGAGAAGCGGTGCTTGATGGCGAGCAGATCGAGGGGCGGCACGACGGCGGTGGCCTCCAGGAAGCAGCTCGCATGATGGCGACCGGATGCTACCTCGTCGAAGCTCAACGGCGACGACGAAGGGGACGGTCTGGGGCAAAAAGAAGACCATGGTTAGATGCAGGGGAGGCAGGGGAGTTCGACCAGGTGACATGCTGAGAAGGGGGAAGCAAGGGGGAGGGAGCCTTGCTCGATTTTTGGGAGAGGCTGAAGCTTCTCCTTCTTTTTCTTCCGGGCAGCACCGAGCAGGGGAGAGGGAGTGGAGCTTGGGGGAAGTGAGTGGAGGGGAGAGGGAGCAAATGAGGCAGGGAGGGTGCTGGGGGTGGCCTCTGGCCTTTATACCAAGGGGGAGAGACAGATGGAGAAAATGTCCACTTTGGACATGGGGTGGGGTGGTGCTGGCCTGTAGTTGGCTTGGAGGACGGTAGGGAGGGATAGGAGTGGGATTTGGTCGTGCTAGAGCTCTGAGAGGTAGGGAGTGGCAGCTGTTGCAATTAAATGGGAAAATCTTGTAAGATTTGGTTCTCTCTCTCTCTAGTCCAAGGGTAAAATGGGCAAGTGCTGGTGTGGAGCTACAGTGCTCACGACCAGGGGAGTAGTGGTGGCTGGAGAGGAGTGCTTGACAAGCTTTGGGGATGGCTTGGTCTTGGTCTAGCTCAAGTTTGATTGTTTTGAAAAATTTGATCACAAGAGAGCTTGTGAAGGAGTTCAACAATCTGCATTGGAATAGATGGAGGAGATGGTACTGGTGGAGGGGCATGGTCAAGGTGCACTCCTAGGATTTATTTGGGATTTTTAAAAGGTGTTTTAGTCCTCATAAATCCATTTATTCAAAAAGGTCAGAAGTGGTTTCTAGAACATCATTTGATATACTTACATTGGACAAGGTGGGTTTTTGGTGTGAGAGGGTCCCAAATGTGAATACACACTTAGGGGAATTTTCCCAAGATTTATTGAGGCTTAAAAGTATTTAAAACAATTATTTTGTTGTTTCTGCCATTTAAGAAAATAGGCAAAAATAATTAATAAAGCTTCTCATAAATATTTATTTTTGAGATGGGAAGATAGGGTATGATATATGGAACTCACATGAGCCAAAAGTTGGGGAAGTGTTTTGACAAAAACCAAACTTCCCATTGGGAAAGAGTTTGAGAGATTTTGTCTATTAAAGGAATTAAATAGATTTGGAGCCATAATAATTATGGGTAATATTTGATCAATCTTGATGATCAAGGTAGATCATGTAGAAAAGGTGTAGCAAGGATTTGCAACCTTGGGAAATGGAATTCCAACTTGAATTAGATGGAAGAACAAGGCATTGAGGATCGAGGGTGATATTATTTTTATACCACCTAAACCTTGTTAGATCTTGGAGCTCAAAGCTCACCTTGATGCAAGGGTTAGATGATTAGTTAGACCAAGTCATATATATATGATCATGCCAGAAGAAGTTTGGATTGGTTACATCAGAGATGGTCTGGAAGTGATGGCAAACTTGGTTGAAATTAAGGTTGCCATATAAAATGAGTCATGATGCCTTATAAACCAATTGGGTTTAAGAAGCACAGAGATCCACTTGGAACAAGTGAACTAGATTTTGATAGAACTATATGATTAGAACACCACCATGCAGAGAGTTGGTCCATAGAAGGTTGGATGATGGTGTGAGCTTCTGTCAAAGTAGGCATGATGACTAGATTTGCAGGAAATGTTATTTTCTTGCCTGCAAAACCATCAAGGAAAAGTGGGTTGGAGGATGATCTAACCAAGGGAAAAAGTGTGCCTTGGTAGTCCTTAGGATGATTAAAAAGATGGTTCAGGAGCATTTCCAAAAATGCATATGGTTTGAGAAAGGGAGACATCCAAAGAGGTGATGTTGGGAATAGTTTTCCCAGACTTAGCCAAATTTGGCAGATTTTGGGTTTTTGACTAGATTAGGAGAGGGGATGTTTTTGAGAGGTTGAAAGGTACCAAAGCATCATCAAGCAAATGATATTGAAGTGTAGAGGGATTAGGATGGATCCATGCTTGCTATTGGACTTCATGGACTTGGAAGCTTCTAGAATGGATCACTGCAGAAGGGATCTGGTTAAGGGTTTTAGATGATCCCTAGTATCTAGAGATTTGATCTTGCTTTGCAAACTTGCTTAGGGTGTGGTGACTTGGAAACCATCTTGACCCTAGTGATGAGCTCCTAGAGTGGCTCATACTACTTCCTAGGCAAACAAGTCAAGCAGCAGATCAAGGTAACTCATCAGACAGCAGATCAAGGCAATTCATCAGACAGCAGATCAAGGCAACTCATCTTATAAACTAAGCAACTCCACTACTAGTGTTACCATCAAGCCTAGCTTGAGGTAAGGTTGGGTCATTTTGAAGAGGTTGGGGTTTGAGTAAGATGAGAGTCCTTGGTACCTCTACCAAGAGTAGAATTCAAATGCTTTGTAAAGAGGTTTTTGAGAAAACTAGAGATAAGATTACTTGAGGGTTCTGTCTTGAAAACATAAGGAGGTTATATTATATCTCTCTCCATAGTTTTGTCAATAGAAGCTACAAAAATAGTTTTGGTTACATAGCATCTTGGCTCATGTTTTGAACTGCCAGAACATTTGAGAATATGTGAAATGAGCCAGGATAGTTTTGTTAAATAGCTTTTGTCAACTGAGGGTGAGGTAAGGAGTAGCATATGGCATACACTCACATGAACAAGCACAAACAAACTAAAAGCAAACACTGCACCAATGAATAAGAAAAAGTTTTTGTTCCCCCTGATTTTTGCATTCTGGACAACAAATTAGGGTTGCTGAAATTGGGATGTTACATGCACCCTATCGGAGGGGAGAGATTATCCTGGAGGCCTTCTTCATCACCATGCCTGCTTTCTGTGTGATGCGTGAGTAGTTCATCCCTGGACTACGGGTCCATGTAGTAGCTATATGGTTGGTTCTCCTCCTTTGTGCTACCATGTTTAGATCTTGTGAGCTTCGTTCATGATCAAGATCATCTATTTGTAATCCTACATGTTGGGTTTGTGGGGTTCCGATGGATATTGAGATTCTATTTTAGATTGATTATTGATTCTATCATGTCTTTGTTATTTGTGATCTTGCATGCTCTCCGTTGTTAGTAGTTATCTTGGCCAAGTAGATGCTAGCAACTCCAAGAGGGAGTATTTATGCTCGATAGTGGGTTCATGCCTCTAGGAATCTGGGGAAGTGACATAAATATCTAAGGTACTAGATGTGCTATTGCTACTAGGGAGAAAACAACAATCCTTTTTTTATAAAACAATCGTATTGTTTACTTTACACACTTGCTTAATGCAATTATCTATTGCTTGCAACTTAATACTGGAGGGGGTTTGGATGATAACCTGAAGGTGGATTATTAGTCATAGATGCAGTTGGATTACAGTCTATGTATAATGTTGTAATGCCCAATCAAATCTCATAGGATTCAAGATGATTAGTATATGCATGTATGCTTTCTCGATGTTTGTCAATTGCCCCGCTGTAATTTGTTCACCCAACATGTCATCTATCTTAAGGAGAATCACCACTAGTGAACTATGGACCCTGGTGCATTCTTTTACCATCAATCTACAAAGAAATTTACTATTTTCTGTTTACTTTCTGTAAGCTATTACTATCTTCCACACAATATGTTTTAATCCTTTGTTTTCAGCAAAACCGGTGAGATTGACAACCTCACTATAAGTTGGGGGCAATGTTCTGTGGTTGTGTTGTGCAGGATTCCAAGTTGGAAACAACACCTTGGAGGTGTTCCGTTGCTCCTACTGGTTCGATAACCTTGGCTTCATAACTGAGGGAAAACTTGCTGCTGTGCTCATCATACCTTCCTCTTGGGGTTCCCGAACGAGCTCGAATATATTTTGAGCCATCAGCAGCTAGTGATAGTAGTACTCGAATTGTGGTTAATCTAGCCACATGTGAGTAAGTATCAAAGAAATCTCCGCCTTCCTTTTGGGTATAGCCTTTAGCCACAAGCCGAGCTTTGTACTTTTCAATAGTACCATTATCCCTAAGCTTCTTTTTAAAACCCATTTACATCCTACAGGTTTACACCCGCACGGATGTTTAGATATCTCCCACATTCCATTAGCAAAGATGGAATCTATCTTGTTTTGAACCGCTTCTTTCCAGTAGTCTGCATTCGGAGATGCAAAAGCTTCTGAAATAGTAGTAGGACTATCATCCACTAGGTACACAATGAAATCATTACCAAAAGACCTTGCGGTCCTTTGTGTCTTTATCCTTGTGGGAGCTTCATTGTCATCCTCATCTGAATCTGAACTCTCATTATCTAATTGTTCATCAGTCTCCATGGGAGTTTCAGGTTCAGAAATTGGACCATATTCCATATTAGATATGCTAGGCATATCTCTCATACAAAATATATCCTCAAAGAATTTAACATCTCTTGATCAAAGATGGTACCGACACTCATGTCGTCCACTTTAGATTTCACCACAAGAAATCTATAAGCAATACTATGAGAAGCATATCCAAGAAAGACACAATCCACGGTTTTCGGTCCAAGCTTACGCTTCTTGTTGATTGACATGTTGACTTTTGCCAAACAATCCCAAGTGCGTAAGTAAGAGAGTGTCAACCTTTTATTCTCTCATATTTCAAATGGAGTAATCTCTTTATTCTTAGTTGGAACACAGTTTAGGAGATGACATGAAGTTAATATAGCCTCCCACCACCATTCCTTGGATAAACCGGCAGTGTCTAACATGGCGTTAACCAAATCTGTTAGAGTCCGATTTTTCCTCTCAGCAATCCCATTGGATTGAGGGGAATTGGTAGGCATCCTCTCATGTATAATACCATGTTCCGAACAGAATAAATTGAACTCATTAGAAAAGTACTCTCTACCATGATCAGACCGAATTATTTTGATCTTTCTCTCAAGTTGATTTTCAACTTCTGCCTTATAGATTTTAAAGAAATCTAAAGCCTCATCTTTAGTTTTCAAGAGATACACATAACAGTACCTAGTAGAATCATCAATCAAGTTCATTAAATATTTCTTTCCACTAGTTGCCAACACACCATTCATCTCACATAGATCTGAATGTATGAGCTCTAAAGGTGCCAAGTTTCTCTCCTCTGCAGGCTTGTGAGGCTTGCGAGGTTGCTTTGCTTGCACACAAGCATGGCACTTAGAGCCTTTGACAATGGTGAATTTCAGAATTAAACTCATACCAGCAAGATGTGACATACAACCGAAATTAATATGACAAAGTCGTGAATGCCAAACATTAGTTTCATTACTAGTAGCGCAAACATGGTTCACTACATCATCACGGAAGTCAACCAATGAAAAGCGGAACATGCCTCCGCACTCATATCCTTTTCCAACAAAGGTTCCATACTTAGATAATACAACTTTATTGGACTCAAATACCAACTTAAACCCATCTTTCAGAAGACATGATCCACTAACGAGATTTTTCTTGATAGAAGGGACATGCTGTATGTTCTTCAACTGCACGATCTTGCTCGAAGTAAACTTCTGATCTACCGTGTCAGCACCAAGAACAGTAGCATGTAACCCATTCCCCATCATGACCGAGGAATCTCGAGCCTGGTAAGAGGTGAACATGGAAATGTCAGCACACACATGAACATTGGCACACGTATCAACCCACCATTCTATGGGTTGAAATACTAAAAGAATAGTAGGTAATAAATTACTGTACCCAGAACCTGAAGTTCCTGCATCAGTATTGCTAATGACCATGTTGACAGATTTAGAACTCTTTCCAGCCTAACCCTTCTCGCCTTTCTTCTATCGACAACGATGAGCCCAATGGCCAATCTCGCCACACACCTAGCAAGGTTCTTCCTTTTCCTTGTTCTACCCCTTCTTATTCTTGAAGTTGGTAGTCTGGCATACTTTGTTATTTCCCTTGGACCCGTGGGCATTTTTCTGCACCATATTGGCAGCAGAATGTCCCTCGGTTCCACTAGTGTGCTTGTCTTTTACCCTCGCCTTCTCTTCAACATCTAGAGAGCCAATGGGGTACTCAACATAGAGCTCATGCCTCTAATGTTTCAGAGAAGTGGCAAAGTTCCTGCATGAAGGGGGAAGCCTAGCGACAATGCATCCCGTGACAAACTTGTCCGGAAGCACACACTTGAGGAGTTTGAGTTCCTTTGCCATGATCTATAGCTCATGAGCCTGTTCTACTACAGATTGGTTTTCAACCATCTTCTAGTCAATGAACTGCTCCATAGCATACAGTTCACCACCGACATCAGCATCACCAAACTTAGCGTCTAGTGCATCCCATAGTACCTTCGCATCATGAATATGCAAATATGCATCAACCAACTTGTCTGCAAGCACACTGAGTATGGAGCCCACAAAAAGTACAGTGGGCCTCCTTGAATGCTCTCTCTTCTTCGAGAGTAAGCGGACCTCTGCGAGTGCCATCTACAACTTTTTATATGCCCATAGCAGTAAGCCACAAGAGGGTTTTCCCTTGCCATCTCTTAAATTTAGCACCCGTAAACATGCTCGGTTTCATCAAAGCAGCAAAGGTTGATGACGAAAATTGCCTAAATAAATAAGGTTTTTGGATTGTTGGAATATTAGGCAATTTCCACATGAGAATAATTAACGAAATCAACATTATGTAAGCACTAGCAGATCTAAACACATGCAGCCAAACAACCACATTTAGTAAATCTGAAAATCCAGCAAGAACTAGTGCATACAAGGAGAGGAATATCACGTACTGGTTCACCGAGAAGGTCATCACTGCAACAACACCTTGGTCTTTGTCGTTGTCCCCCATGGTGTTGTTGAGGTCGTTGGTAGATGAAGAAGAACACAAATGGAAGTGAGCAGTCGCGCCGAGATTCTCCCTAAAAACCTTATCGCCCGTCTCCCGGTGCAGGATCTCAATAGACGAGGTTTCGGAGGCATGCTCTCCCGGACAGCCATGCACCTAGTCGCCGGGATGGGGAAGCCTAGAGAGCAACGCAGCAAGTGGGACAAGGCGAGAGAGACAGAGAAATAACCAGGTGCATCTAGATCTCTCTCTATAGCCTGGGAGGTGAGCCGACTGAGTTGCCACGCGGTGGAAGACAGGGACACATGTCAAACATGCACACGAATGTTGACACATACCCAATATCTGGTGCACCATGCAAAAATTTAATCTTCCACAAAACAAGTTTCTAACTCGATCTCGATTCATGAAACACGACACGCGTGCGGGTGAGGCGAGGCGAGCGATGGAGGAGGAGGAGTACACGTGGACTCCTTCTCTTCTTACTCAATGGGAGTGAAACAGCTCACCTTATAAGCTGGTCCAACTCTCTCTCAACTAGGAATGTGGGACTAAACTTTGTCTCCCATAGAGCTCCCAAGCTGTCATAGTATATGGGCCTTGAGATTCCAGGATTTATTAGACTACATGGGCTGCCTACATGGGCCAATGCCCATATAAATCTAACATAAAACATGTCTAGATACATACGAATCTAGATAAATCTAAGTCACTTATTTTTAGATGGAGGGAGTATATCAAGATCCTTGCAAGATAACCTCAACCAAATACGTTGGTAGAAGGCTTTGATCATGCAAGAATTATGAAGGGCCCCAAAGAAAAGTTATAACAACCCCCGTCCTCATATGGGCCCCAAAGAAATTACACCAATGCGTACTTATTGTCATCTCGTGATGAGCCATCAAAGACTCAAGAGCTATGAGACACTGTATATATTTATTTGATAGTACAAATGTGTTGGATCAAACTCTCTGGGTCTTTTTATATTAGTGTACATGTGGTGTAGATGATATTGGTGTGACAGAAAAAAAATAAGCTTGCATGCATGAACAAGATGAAATAACAAATGTACCCTTTAGGGTTTTGTACTCCTGCGGTGATGGTGGCAAGTTTCTGGCGATCTTGATACCATAGCAGACCCAACCTCAGTTTCTCTTCCCCACACCTCCCAATCAATGCTTTCTTCCCGTCTGTTGGGTGGACTATGGTATGCTTATCTATTTAGTGTCTGTTGTGGTGGTGGGTGCTAGGGTTTTAGCGATCTTAGCAATGTGGGAGACAAATTCAAATTATGGTGGGTGATGTCATAATGATGGCTGTGGGGAATCTTGGCGGTGAGGGTGCTCTTCCACTGAAGGATCTCGTTGGAGAAAGCTCGGCAATGGGGGCTCTCATTAGGAGAGAGGTATTGACTCAATTTTCGAAGACCTAGAAATAGGTGACGACAAGTTTGATGATTTGGTCCTTGATGAGATCGAGGTGGACCTAGATGAGAGAGCAAGATGGTTGGCGGTGGCGAGGGTGCATTGTAAAAAAAGCTTCAGCCATGAAGCCTTTCTTCCAGCAGATGCAATATGCATGGATTTCTGCACAAGCGATTAAGATCCGTGAGGTAGGGTACAATAGGTTCATCATCCAACGTCGGTGTCTTGGCGATTGGGAGAAGGTAATGGAACATGGTCCATGTCTATTCCGCGAGTGGTCATTAATCATTGGTCCTATGATGGTGTGTCGGACACTAAATCGGTTGAGCGAGAATTCATGCCCACATGGATCTAGGTACACAAATTACCAGAGGATATGGGAACAAGGAGGTAATCAAAAAGTTGATCGAACAAACAGCTGGGAAGGTGTTGCTGACCACTAGTGGAAAACAGGGCTCTAGCCCCGGGCCGTAACGGGCTCTAGTCCCGGTTTCGCACCCTGGACTCCCAATTCGGGACTAGAAGCCCCTATCACTAGTCCCGGTTTGCTACGAACCAGGACTAGAGGCCACCACGTGGCAGCACTAACACGGCGGGGGCTGGAGGACCTCTAGTCCCGGGCCATAACACCACCCGGGACTAAATATTTTTCTACCGCGACGGAGATTCATGTGTTTCTCTGTCATGGCATGATTTTGTGTTATCCTTTTCATTTTTTCCATTTCATTCCTTTTTCAATATATGTTTCATTATAATTTCAAATATGTTTCGGTACACATATTCTACACTACTACATACACAGTACATGTTGATGCATATATAATTAATATTCAATCTCTTGCTAGCATACATATACAATTTGATATATACAACTATTTAATTACATGGAGATCACTAAATTATATTGATTTCCTCGTCCTCCACATAATGTTCTCCCCTTTCATCAATGACATCCTTCATCAGAAATCCCGCCAATTCCTCTTGAATTGCTCGTATGCATTGTTCTGGGTTGAGCTTCTCCCGCAAACTGTGAATATAAGTTGAATCAACTCTCGGCTCACTGGTCAACTCGTGAATGTACCCGCAAACATAGAATACACATAAATGACTCCCCAGTGGCTGCTGCAAACCCTTCACTATTTTATAAGTTAGCCCATCTTTGAATGGACCTTGTATTTTCTTTTTGAACCGTGTCCAACACGTGCTTGGCAAAGAAAATGAACAAAGGAGTTATTAATTAATTGATATCAGGAAATGAACGAAAGAGACTGATATAATGCAATAATGATTGAAATTACTTCTGAAGCATTGCTTTCATGTCGCTCCACTTCTCTTAGTCCCAACTTAACGAGTCGTTGACTTCCACTTGGGACTTGTCAATTTGAATGTTTAGCAGAATCCAGTGGAACCTGCGGATGTTTACATAAGCATACATGCATAACTCATCAATTACACTTAACATAGTGTAAGTAAAAAAGAATGTGTACAAGACAGAAACACTCACCTGAAGTTGTAAGGAAATAGTATTTCCTTACAGTAATTATGCTCGATTAAAAAGGTGGACAGGTCATCCTCCACGTCGTTGGGGTGATTGTGTAACGTATGTTCATTAACGATATATGGGTCAATGAACCCAACATCATATTTTCTTGCTCTTTTGAATTCAAGCATCTTCTTTCTGCATAATAGAGTATAAAAGGACATATAGTTAGGATAATATATTACATGCAATGAACGAGGTGAGCTAGAGACTTAGTTATAGAAATAATTCACTTACAGACAATAGCAACCGATGATAGATTTGTCGAGGGCACGCTGATTGTATAACTGAAATAGTTCATCCATTTGAATCTGTATCAAGTAAGGTTTGAATTGATGCTCCACTCTAATGTCTACTGAAAAACATTCTTTCGAGTGCTTATTTGATGTTTGTATCATGTACCAATCGTGCAGATTTCGCATATGTGTTGATAGACACGTGTACTCCTCATGACTAACCAGATAATGCCCTTTGACATAATTCCGTGATATCTCACCCATTGGTGCTTCTTCATAGCCTAAATATTGACCAAGAGACATAGCTGATGCAGTAGCATTTTCTTTTCCCTACGCTACATTGATACCCAGTTGTCTAGTAGCAGCTTTGGCTCTGGGGTCCAATAATTGGATGTTCTTATCCATATTGGCTCTAAAGTCCTTGTCGCTATTGTAACTCACTATGAGCGGGGGGACCGATTGATTTTGCTATTGCCCGAGGTGGGGAATTTGTTCCCTGCGCTTTGCACTTGTTTTTTGGTCTGCTTAGACTTGGCATTTGCTTGCTTAATAATTTCGCGGTTATAGTCTGATTGCAGGTTCATCGATATTTGGGATGGTTTCTCAAGAAAGGACTTAGCCCACTTTTTGGTTTTTTCATCAAATACCTACTTTGGCTGGGGCTTTTAAGGTGCAAAAAAGCCTTATTGTAGGCAGCCACTTCTGCGGTGTTTTCCTCATTAGAGTTGTCATAAGGTCTCTTTGGAAGAGCCGACGAGATGTCGACTATCTGCTTCGTACTACCTTTTTTATGAGTGGGGCGCGGGGGAGCAGCGGCCCTCCATTTTTTCAATGACATAGTATTGGGTGGAGGCGGAGATCGAGATGTACTCTCTCTACGGCGATCATCATCCCTCTCATCGAGGGGTCGCCTTGGAGGTTGATGATCATCAGGGGCTGGACTTGGATTCCTCGGAGTCGATGGCCTTAGCGCCGAGCCTAGAAACTTGATGTACTTATTTTGCCATAGAATGATGTGGCGCTTGAACATCTCCCAGTTTCTTATGGCCTTCAGGTGTAGCGATTTCAATCTCTAGGTCCTCATACCGCTCCACTAGGTCATCCACCGAGACACAAGCATAGCTAGGTGGAATTGGAAGTGAATGGTGGAGTGCCCCAGGTAGACAAGGTAAAGCAGTGGCAATCACCACCTTGAAGGACAGGTTGTTCATTGGCTAATGTAGCTCACATTGTGTCATCCCTCTGACATCATCCACGGGGTAGCGAGGCACCGATGCATCCTCCAACAATGCATGATCATCACCTGGACCTCCGTGGAAGCCATGCTGCTTCTCTACTGGCTATTATCCAATGCATGATTTTCTTGCGGCTGAGAAGACCTTTGGATAAGTGCTTCCACTATCATCTTCTTCATCCCAGCTAGTTCCTCTTGTATCTTACTGATACATTGCAAACGTATCTATAATTTTTGATGTTCCATGCTTGTTTAGTATCTACTTTGCTTTGCTTTGTCAATACTTTTTGTTATTTTTATATGTTTTCTGGGACTAACCTATTAACAAGATGCCATAGTGCCAGTTTCCTATTTTCTTCTATTTTTGGTTCCAGAAAAGGCAGAAAATCAATATTCTCGGAATTGGACGGGACAAAAGCCAATATGCCTATTTTTCCTAGAGCAACATGGAAACACGAAGCAGAGACGGAGTAGGGCACCAGGGTGGGCACACCATATGGTGGCGCGGGCTAGGCCTGGCCACGCCACCAGGTGGTGTGGCCCCCTAGCCGGCCATCGACCTTGCCCCTTCGCCTATAAGAAGCCCTCGATGCAAAAACCCTAAACCGTATAGCCTCCAGCCACGAAAAGTTCCACAGCGCTGCCACCACCGAAGGGGAGATTTGGGGGACAGAAAGTCTCCGTTCCGGCACCCTGCCGGGACGGGGAAGTGCCCCCGGAGCCATCTCCATCGATCTCCACCACCATCTCCATCACCGTTGCTGATTCCCATGATGATGAGGGAGTAGTTCTTCCTCGAGGCTAAGGGTTCTACCGGTAGCTATGTGTTCATCTCTCCCTCTATGCATGATCATATTGCGATCATGAGCTTTGTAATCAAGTATATCTACCTTGCTACTCAAGTGCTTAATAGATCTCTGCTCTCCCCATGTGTGTGAAAGTGACAGCGTGCACACCATGGTGGCACTTAGGCCAGAGATTACAAATACTTGTTATGAGTTATATTTGGAGTTGGATGTCTCTATGAAATTATGGTGTTTGTTGGAACCATCTAGTGCTCAAGGTGATAGTGTGGGGTTATCTAGATGCGGAAAGTGAACTTTGAGGTGTGCTGTTATAGCCCTACATGGATTAGAGTGTCCAACTGGAGAGTAGTTCAGAGTAGTATCATAAAGAGAAGATATTTATATGAGAGTGTTCACTAGTGAAAGTATGATCCCTAGGCCTTGTTTCTAAGCATTGAAACACCGTTTGCAACTAGATATGTTACATGTTTGCTTGCTTCCATCTTTATTTCAGTTTGCCTTTAGTCTCCTCCATGCCATCAAGCTATTTTCTGGCACCATTGTCTTATATCCATACCACTTGTATTTCACTATCTCTTCGCTTAACTAGTGCACCTATACACGTGACAAGTGTATTGGGTGTGTTGGGGACACAAGAGACTTCTTGTATCTTGATTGCAGGGTTGCTTGAGAGGGATACCTTTGACCACTTCCTCCCTGAGTTCGATAAACCTTTGGTAATCCACTTAAGGGAAACTAGCTGCTGTTCTACAAACCTCTACACTTGGAGGCCCAACAACTGTCTACAAGAATAGAAGTGCGTAGACATCAAGCTATTTTCTGTCGCCGTTGCCGGGGAGGTAAGGTAAAAGGTACTCACATCCTCCGATGTGAGTGCTCGAAGTTATTTCTATTAGATTCTGCAATTTTGTCCTTTTGTTTCTTGTTTTTATTTTCACTAGTTAGGCTTAATGGAAAACAACAAATAAATTGGAGAGCTTTATAGTATTTATCTTGAGTTAGGACATGAAGAGTTTGAAGAGAAAATTAAAAAAACCTATGGATCTTTATTTGCATGCTAATAGCAATGTTGTTAGTATGAATTCTTTGGACACCATTATTGCTAATGCTATGGAAAAGTCTAAGCTTGGGGAAGCTGGTTGTTATGAAAATGATCTTTTTAGTTCCCCAGCTTTGGAAGATAGCTACTCTATTGCTTATGATGATACCAAACCTCCAATATATGATGATTACAATGATGAATATGATATTTTTAGTCCACCTACTATTGAGGAGTCAATTAATTATGACTACAATATGCCTCCTATATTTGATGATTATGGTGATGAGAATAATAATGATAGCTATTTTGTTCAATTTGCTCCCACTATGATTAATAAGAATGACTATGCTTATATGGAGAGTAATAATTATTTTATGCATGTGGCTCATGATAAGAATGTTTTATGTGATAGTTATATTGTTAATTTTATTCATGATGCTACTGAAAGTTATTATGAGAGAGGGAAACATGGTTTTATGCATCTCAATAATATTAGGTTTCCCCTCTTTATGTTGAAAGTCTTGAAGTTGCACTTGTTTTGTTTTCCTATGATTGTTGCTTTGTGCTTTCATGACTTGTTTATTTACAAGATTATTTTTCATAGGAAGTGGGTTAGACTTAAATGTGTTTTGAATTTGCTTCTTGATGCTCTCTTTTACTTCAATTCATATTTCCTATGTGAGCATCTTCTCAAACTATCATGCCTAACTTAAAGGCGTTAAAGAAAAATACTTGTTGGGAGATAACCCAAAAGTTTTAGTTCAGTCTTGGAATTTATGGATTCAGTGATAACCTCTACTTATCCTTTTTTTTTGCTTTTTTTGCCAAGAGTAACCTCTAATGAGAGAGAAGTAATTCTTGGGAAAGATGCTGTCCTGAAACAGATTTTTGTGCTTCGCTGTAAAAATTCGTGTAAAATCTCTGTACATCGGTTTAAGCTGTGATTTTTTGTACTTCTTCCCCAGGTTGTTATCTAACTTTCATTAGTTCATCACTTTTCGATTTGAGTAACAGAAGATGTTTGAAAAAATTGGTTTTTACCTGCTGGTCTGTTTTGACAGATTTCTGCCATTATTTGCATTTGCTTCTTGTTGGTTCCTTTTTGAGTTCTCTTTGGGGAATTGAGATTTTTGAGGTAAGTTCTACAGTATCTTGTGTTTTAATGGAAGTTTTATTGGTGTTGTAACTGAACCCAAAGACTTATTATCTTGAGTACACTAATGTTGCTAATAAAGATTGTGTGAAGTTTTGTATGAAGGAAAAATTTCAGGTGTATGGAAAGAATGATGTAATGAGATGAAGAATGGACTAAAGCTCAAGCTTGGGGATGCCACGCGTGTCACCCCAAGAAATATCGAAGAAGTACAAGCGTCAAAGCTTGGGGATGCCCAAGGCATCCCCTTCTTCATCAATAAAAATTTCAGGTTTCTTCCAAACACTTCATTTTTATTGTTTCATGCACAGTTGTGTTGTTCTTGGAGCGTCTTTTTTTCATTCTTAGTTTTCATTTTCTTAGTTTTCTTAGTTTGCTGAATAAATTTGTTGGACCCCCTCTTTCATGCATTGGTTTTCAAATAGTTTGGTTTGGATTGGAAAAGAGTAGGAAAGTTCATGCTTAAGTGGTAAAGAGAGCTAGTTTTGACTATGGCCTATGCTTTGTCATGCCATTCTTGATATTGTTTTGGCTTTATGCTTACTGATTATTGTTGTAGCATGACTTGTTACAAATAATTGAGAGTGCTTAATGTGCCTTGAAAGAATCATGCATTGTTTTAGCATATTAAAGCATAGTATTGTGGTATTCTCCTTTGATGCTATGTTTGGGTTGACTTGGCACATGCTCACACCATGTTAAGACTATACCAAGTCACCATAGCCTCTATGATCATTTAGTTTTCGTCTTGTAATATCACTTTATGCTTTAATTAATTATGTTTTGTCGCTTTGCATGATTATGGCCATTATTGCTCTCTTAGTTGGTCGCTCCCAGTCTTTTGCTAGCCTCCATAACCAAGTATGAGTTCCACTCATGCATCCAACTCCTAAAACAAAGTTATTCCAAAGAGTCCACCATACCTACCTATTAGCATTTGCTATTCCAAGTATATTCATGTTTTTATCTACCTTCCGAATTAAACTTGTTATGTGAAAACTAGTGATTAAAGCTCTCACGAACTTGACGGCACACTTTACTTTCCTTGCACTTAATAAACTTGAACCATTGTGTCCATCTTTGTTGCGTATATGCTTGCGCTTTATAAGTTGAAGTTAGTAGAACCATGTATCATGGGGAATGCTTTCAACATTGCACTTGTACATTGTACCCCGTTGATATCATGATTCTTTTGCTTATGGATCCCGGCGGTGTGAAATAAAAGTGGAACTTGTAAGATCATGGAGTTTGTATGTGTGTTAGAGAAACGCCTGGGCCGCTAGCCTAAGCCATGCCTAATCATGGTGGAAACTTGCATCATAACCATAATGAGCACTCTATGAAGCATCCTCAATAAAAACCTATGCAAATAGCAAATAAAAAGATCGCTAAGATGCTCATTGTCTGCTTGCCTTGTCATTTTGATTATGGGATAGCACCTGTATCAGGTGAAAGGGGTACCCCGTTGGCGGTTCTCTATGATACATATGTACTTACAATGACAAGAGCTTACTTGTGACTAAAGTTGAGTAGCATGAGGTTCGGTCTTCGTAAGTAAGGGGCATGAGATTTCGGCTTATAACTTGTCAAGCATATCCTCTTAGTTTTGTCACTTTAACCTTAATCACCTAAAGATGCTTATGATAGGGGAAATGAGAGCTGAAAGCTAATAAGTACCATAATTTTTGGAAGCTCTTTATGAAACTTGAATCTCTACTTCTTTCTATGAAGGCCTTTCTTTTACTTTTATGTTGAGTCTCCACCTTCTATCCTTATGCACCTACTTTGAGAGCATAGTGTCCATTCTTAGTTCTATGTGCATTGTCCCAAGACTTGTTGATTAATGCATAACTTGATATTGCTTGTTCTTAAACTACTTGTATCTAGTCACTCTTATGAACTTTGAAGGTGTCCTATGCATTCATGTTTGCTACTCTATGAGGGAAAAGCTGAATGCCACTATGCTATGTTTTCTTTATGTGAAACAAACAAACGTCTTACAAAGCATTGTTATTCATCAATATTTTGTTTGTGCCTTTTCATTTTGCAACATAGTTGCTATGTATTATTGTTAGAACTTTATCTTTCATGCTATGTTGAAGCACTGTGATCCCAGCTATCAATGTTTTACAAATACTTTGATCAAGTTTATGATGGTGCATGTCACCTAAAAAATTATTCTTTCTTTTTATCACTTACCTACTCGAGGACGAGCAGGAGTTAAGCTTGGGGATGTTGATACGTTGCAAACGTATCTATAATTTTTGATGTCCCATGCTTGTTTAGTATCTACTTTGCTTTGCTTTGTCAACACTTTGAGGTATTTTTATATGTTTTTTTGGGACTAACCTATTAACAAGATGCCACAGTGCCAATTGCCTGTTTTCTTCTGTTTTTGGTTCCAGAAAAGGCAGAAAATCAATATTCTCGGAATTGGACGGGACAAAAGCCAATATGCCTATTTTTCCTGGAGCAACACGGAAACACAAAGCAGAGACGGAGTAGGGCACCAGGGTGGGCACACCATATGGTGGTGCGGGATAGCCCTGGCCGCGCCACCAGGTGGTGTGGGCCCCCTAGCCGGCCACCGACCTTACCCCTTCGCCTATAAGAAGCCCCCGATGCAAAAACCCTAAATCGTATAGCCTCCAGCCACGAAAAGTTCCGCAGCACCGCCACCACCAAAGGGGAGATTCAGGGGACAGAAAGTCTCTGTTCCGGCACCCTGCCGGGACGGGGAAGTGCCCCTAGAGCCATCTCCATCGATCTCCACCACCATCTCCATCGCCATTGCTGATTCCCATGATGATGATGGAGTAGTTCTTCCTCGAGGCTAAGGGTTCTACCGGTAGCTATGTGTTCATATCTCTCTCTATGCATGATCATATTGTGATCATGAGCTTTGTAATCAAGTAGATCTACCTTACTACTCAAGTGCTTTAATAGATCTCTGCTCTCCCCATGTGTGTGAAAGTGACAACGTGCACACCATGGTGGCACTTAGGCTAGAGATTACAAATACTTGTTATGAGTTATATTTGGAGTTGGATGTCTCTATGAAATTATGGTGTTTGTTGGAACCATCTAGTGCTCAAGGTGACAGTGTGGGGTTATCTAGATGCGGAAAGCAAACTTTGAGGTGTGCTGTTGTAGCCCTACCATGGATTAGAGTGTCCAACCGGAGAGTAGTTCAGAGTAGTATCATAAAGAGAAGATATTTATATGAGAGTGTTCAATAGTGAAAGTATGATCCCTAGGAGTTGTTTCTAAGCATTGAAACACCATTTGCAACTAGATCTGTTACCTGTTTTCTTGCTTCCATCTTTATTTCAGTTTGCCTTTAGTCTCTTCCACGCCATCAAGCTATTTTCTGGCACCGTTGTCTTATATCCATACCACTTGTATTTCACTATCTCTTCACCGAACTAGTGCACCTATACACCTGACAAGTGTATTGGGTGTGTTGGGGACACAAGAGACTTCTTGAATCTTGATTGCAGGGTTGCTTGAGAGGGATACCTTTGACCACTTCCTCCCTGAGTTCGATAAACCTTGGGTAATCCACTTAAGGGAAAATTGCTGCTGTTCTACAAACCTCTGCACTTGGAGGCCCAACAACTGTCTACAAGAATAGAAGTGCGTAGACATCAAGATATTTTCTGGCGCCGTTGCCGGGGAGGTAAGGTAAAAGGTACTCACATCCTCCGGTGTGAGTGCTCGAAGTTATTTCCTTTAGATTCAGCAATTTTTTTCCTTTTGTTTCTTATTTTTATTTTCACTAGTTAGGCTTAATGGAAAACAACAACAAAAATTAGAGAGCTTTATAGTATTTATCTTGAGTTAGGACATGAAGTGTTTGAAGAGAAAATTAAAAAAACCTATGGATCTTTATTTGCATGCTAATACCAATGTTGTTAGTATGAATTCTTTGGACACCATTATTGCTAATGCTATAGAAAAGTCTAAGCTTGGGGAAGCTAGTTTTTATGAAAATGATCTTTTTAGTTCCCCAACTTTGGAAGATAGCTATTCTATTGCTTATGATGATACCAAACCTCCAATATATGATGATTACAATGATGAATATGATATTTTCAGTCCACCTACTATTGAGGAGGCAATTAATTATGACTACAATATGCCTCCTATATTTTATGATTATGGTGATGAGAATAATAATGATAGCTATTTTGTTCAATTTGCTCCCACTATGATTAATAAGAATGACTATGCTTATATGGAGAGTAATAATTATTTTATGCATGTGGCTCATGATAAGAATGTTTTATGTGATAGTTATATTGTTAATTTTATTCATGATGCTACTGAAAGTTATTATGAGAGAGGGAAACATGGTTTTATGCATCTCAATAATATTAGGTTTCTCCTCTTTATGTTGAAAGTCTTGAAGTTGCACTTGTTTTGTTTTCCTATGCTTGTTGCTTTGTGCTTTCATGACTTGTTTATTTACAAGATTATTTTTCAGGATTCCTGAGGGTGCGTGCCATCTCGCCGTTCTCTCTCGGGCTGGAATAATCCCTCTTAAGAATCGTCCATTGCTTTAACAAGTGCATTGGAGGGTATTAGAATTTTTGCTCGAAAATTTGTCGCCCCTGTTTCTGGGTTCATAGTTCCCCCATGCGCGTACCACTAGTGCTTTGACCTCTCGAGCCATCCATCTGTACCTGGAGTGATCCCTCTAGCCCGCATGTAGGACTCCATATCTTCCCACTTAGGCACGACACTCTTGTAGCCACCTGTCCCCATTTTATGGTGGTATTTCTTTTTCTTAGCATTTTCCTTCTTTTTCCGACCTTGCCATGGCTACATAAGATTCCTTGTACTTTACAAAATCGGGCCACTATTCTCTCAATTTCTCGTATGCTCCTGTGAATTTTGGAGTTATCTTTTTCACGGCATATTTCGGGTATAAAGTTTTCTTGTGGTTCCGGAATAGTTTGGCCATCTTCGATAGATCCCACTCCTTGACTATCGCTCTTCTTTCAAGCCCACCCAGAATTGGGGTAGTACCATCTACCTTGAATTCTTCATACTTTGGAGGTAGTATGAAATGTGCTATGAGCTTCTGATGACTGCAAGTGCACAAATCATTTGCAGCTAGTTTCGAAATAAATATATTGATCCCACAGGGAGCTGTAGGCAAAAGACTAAAATGCTTTTAACTAAAACTAAACTAAGTACTTAATGAATAACTTTGACATGCAAGAAAAGTAGAATTGTTTTTGGGTTTTTGATTGAATGAAGCAATTAAAGTAAAGTAAAATTAATGCAGAAAGTAAGAATCGTGTGCGTAAAAGATCTTGGAACTACAATAGGGAAAAAAGTGTTCTCAAGGAGTGGTGGATACACCGCTAGCAATTTAGACTAAGCAATCAAGATTATTATAATAAATATTCTCATGATATGTATGTATGTGGGATATATGGAAAAATATGCAGCAACCACTGCTCACATCATCCTTCATAACCACAGCTAACAAATAAACGACATCAATCGTATTATCCCTCTATTAAGGGATTTCTCCCGTGTTATGGACATGGCTTAATGAGTTCTCCTTGTTTCTCCAAATTAGTATGTAAAGAATAATAACAGCTTTATAGTCACAGTAAGTGCTATCATCCCTCCGTCTACCTACAATTAATCCCCTTCATCGTGTCCCCATAAGAGGCAAATATTAAGGAGGTGCACAACTCCCAACATCAAGATGAAGACAATTAACACATACACATAATGATGTATAACATAATGATATCTATCTTATCTCAATCATATTCTAGGGTTTCTCCATCTCCCCAAGAATTGATGATCTACTCAGACATGGAGGCAATCAACATCATGGCAATGGTAATGGAAACGATTGTAAATGAATAGTTCTTGTATAAATACACAACGAGTATGGAAATTACAACAAGATCTAGATGGGGTGAAGATGGGATGGATGAAGATGATGGTGGTGCAGCGGTTGATGAAGATGAAGATCTATGCCTTGGCCTCCTAGATCTACGTAGGGCGAAGATGGATCCCTTGGGCAAGTTCCCCCTCTAGATGCCTTCCGGAGGTGAGGTTTTGGCGATTTCTGGGTGTTCTGTATGTCGTCTCCTTGATCTAGTTGTACGGGGTGAAACTATTTGAGGAGGAGGTGGCGGCGCCAACTATACGACCGGAACTATATGGCTGGAAAATTATTCCGGTCATATAGTTGGTCGTTAAACTGTCTGGATGCCTCGATCATTTCGGGTTTTCTTCTGGTGTTATTGATATTTCCCAAATAAGCGATTTACGTTGTTTTTGATTCCTTTTCTCCCCAATACAACTGCTCCAAGAATTGTGCCTATTGTATCCATCATCTGTCCTGATCCTGGTGAAAACAAACATAAAATGTGCGGACGAACACCGTAAAATACCAAGATCCTACAACTACAGTGCAAAATAATAATGTAAAACATGATGCAAATATGCACTCATCAGCTTCTGCCAAATGTCATCTTTAGCATCATCGTCGACATAACTAGTGAATTCTTCACCTACATTCTTTGGCTTAATCCATTCTTGAATGGTGATCGGGAGGTTGTCCCTAACAATCACTCCGTGTTGATTTACAAACATCCTCGCGTGCTTTTCTGAAGCAATCGGTTCTCTGTTATCGTCTATTTTGTTGATGGTGAACCTTTGATTACTATCCAACTTTTTGTTAGGGCCTCATTTCGTTCTACCTGTCGATTGCCTCGATCCGGAGGGCTAAAAGAAGAAACAGTGATTAATATATATATATACAGATCAATTAATGCATCTAGTCATAAGAGGCTTAACATCTATACCTCGCCGGTTGTTGTCGAGGGGCCATCATCGTTGTTTGTTTGCCCTTCATCATTGTTGTTTGTTTGCGCTTCGTCCACCTTTTCTAGCTGCTGTCCATCACCGGATGCATTCAGAAATGATGATATCTCATCCTCGTCTACAACATTTTCTCCAGCACGAGGTTCAATTCTAGCAATATTAATAGCTATTTCACCATTTATAATGCCCATAATAAGATCGTTGTCGTCGGAGTTGGTGTGCTCCATCACTTAACTATTGCAGAAAGAAAGGTAAAACATGTTAGAAAAAGAAAGAGTAAGAAATGAGCAATGTACTAAAAAGGGTTACCTTTATGTAGATATGAGCTAATAGATGGTAAAAAATATGAGTAAAAAAATAAGGCAAATGCCTATTTTTTACTCTTATTTTTTTTATCATTTCCTTGCTCATATCTACATAAATGTGACCTTTTTTTTACCGCTACCATTATACTACTACTAATACTACTAATAATACTCTACCACTACCACTATACTACAACTAATTAGTACTACTACGAATACTATACAAATGTGATAATTGAGCCTATAAGGATTTTCTTTTGAATGTATAAGGAATAAAGATCACAAGATCATCACACAAACTTGTTAATGGTAGAAATGTTTCTTGACTATATGACACTTATCTATGAAAAATATATGACACTTAGCTCCAAACAGCAATAGTACTAAACTATAGGAAAATACTACAAATGTTAGAGGAAATATGCTACTAGTGTTGTATATATGCACTGTATAAGTATATAAGAGTTTTTTGCAGAAAAATTTGGTTGTACATCTAACAGGGGATCTGTCCATGGATGCGAAGAACATGGGACGAAAGTACTAACCTACAGCAGGCAACGACCGATGGAGCGGGCTTCTCTAGCGCGGCGGTGCAATGGTGGTGGCGGCCAGGGCGAGCACGAACGACAGAGGCACGACTGGTGGTGCTGGAGGCCTGGCACGCACGAACGACGGCTGCACGAGTGGTGGCTGGTGGTGCACGCAGACGATGGCGCGTGACACGTTTGGTGGTTGTGGCGATGCAGGCTCGGATGGTGACGACGGATGACGGGTGGTGCGGTTGGTCGGATGGGGAGGATCACCATGCGGTTTGCATAGCCTGTCAGTGTCGGGTCGGTGTGGTGCCTCCTGCACTAGCTTGATCGAGAATGGAGATGATATTTGGGGGGATAAGGGTTGGCGGGTTATATGGCGAGGGCCTTTAGTCCCGACTCATGCTACGACCCGGGACTAAAGGGTCTTTAGTCCCGGGTGGTGGCAGGACCCGGGGCTAATGGTAAAGGTTGACCTTTAGTCCTGGTTCATGCCACGACCTAGGACTAAAGGATTTTGGCAGTAGCCCAGAGGGCGCACGCCAAATGTCCACCTTTAGTCCCGGTTCGTGGCATGACCCAGGACTAAAGGGCCTTTCGAAAATTATTTTTGAACTTTGAAGTATAAATTTCGGTTCCTGCCTTATTGCATATTAAAATGTTAATAAAAGAAATAAAGAATATCTATCTAATAAAAATATATATAGCATATCAAAATGTTCATAAAAGAAATATCTATCTAATAAAAAAATAATTTTTTATGAGAATTCAATTATTTAATATGGTAATTCATTTTTAAAAGGGCTTTTACATGGTAAATCATAAAAAGGTTTTTAAATGGTAAATCATTTTAAATAAAGAATGGAAGTTTAAATGATGTTTCTTCAGAGATCTAATGCAAGTTTTAGTGAAGCTCATCCCCTATCTTCATGCCCGTCGTTTTGACCATAGTTTGATGGACCTATGTGGATCAAGGTGGTTTGGAAAAGAACACATGCAATGACTCGAGAGACTCCATGTGTCAAACCATGTGTCAAAAGGCCCCAAAACACATAGGAATGAAGTTGTCACATGTAATGGTGTACCAGTGTGACAAAAGTTGCATCACCACATCTACTAGAGTGTGTGTGCTCATGTGGATCTATGTGGTTTAAAAAAGAACATATGCAATGACTCCATAGACTCCAGGTGTCAAACCATGTGTCAAAAGCCCCAAAACACATAGGAATGAAGTGCCACATGGTTTGGTGCACTAGTGTGACAGAAATTGCATCACCACGTCCACTGGAGTGTGTGTGCTCATGTGTATAAGGGTGGTTTGGAAAAGAACACATGTAATGACTCTAGAGACTCCATGAGTGAAACCATGTGTCAAAAGGCCCAAAAACACATAGGAATGCAGCTGTCACATGGAATGGTGCACTAGTGTGACAGAAGTTGTTCACCACATCTACTAGAGTGTGTATGCTCATGTGGATCTAGGTGGTTTAAAAAAGAACACATGCAATGATGCCATAGACTCCATGTGTCAAAAGGCCCAAAACACATAGGAATGCAAGTGCCACATGGAATAGTGCACCACTGTAACAGAAATTGCATCACCACATCCACTAGAGTGTGTGTACTCATGTGGATCAAGGTGGTTTGGAAAAGAACACATGCAATGACTCTAGAGACTCCATGTGTCAAACCACATGTTAAAAGGCCAAAAAACACATAGGAATGCAATTGCCACATGGAATGGTGCACCAGTGTGACAAAAGTTGCATCACCACATCTATTGGAGCGTGTATGGGAATGTTGATCTAGGTGGTTTAGAAAAGAGCACATGCAATGACTGTAGATACTCCATGTGTTAAACCATGTGTCAAAAGGCCCCAAAACACATAGGAATGTAACAGCCACATGGAACGGTGCACTAGAGTGATAGAAATTGCATCACCACATCTAATGGAGTGTGTGTGGGAATTTTGATCAAGGTGGTTTGGAAAATAACACATGCAATGACTCTAGAGACTCCATGTGTCAAAAGGCCCAAAAACACATAGGAATGGAACTGCCACATGGAATGGCACAACAGTGTGATAGAAGTTACATCACCACATCTACTGGAGTGTGTGTGGGAATGTGGATCAAGGTGGTTTGGAAATGAATGCATGCAATGACTCCAAGGACTCCATGTGTCAAACCATGTGTCAAAAGGCCCCAAAACATATAGGAATGCAACTGCCACATGGAATGGTGCACCAGTGTGCTAGAAGTTGCATCACCACATCTACTGAAGTGTGTGTGCCCATGTGGATCAAGGTGGTTTGGAAAAGAACACATGCAATGACTCTATAGACTCCATGCATCAAACCTTGTGTCAAAAGGCCCAAAAACACATAGGAATGCAGTTGTCACATGGAATGGTGCACTAGTGTGACGGAAGTTTCATCACCACATCTACTAGAGTGTGTGTGGGAATATGGATCTAGGTGGTTTGGAAAAGAAAACATGTAATGACTCTAGAGATTCCATGTGTCAAACCATGTGTCAGAAGGCCCAAAAACACACAGGAATGCAACTGCCACATGGAATGGTGCACCAGTGTGATAGAAGCTACATCACCACATCTACTAGAGTGTGTGTGGGAATGTGGATCTAGGTGGTTTGGAAAAGAACACATGCAATGACTCCAGAGACTCCATGTGTCAAACCATGTGTCAAAAGGCCCCAAAACACATAGGAATGCGGTTGTCACATGAAATGGTGCACCAGTGTGATAGAAGTTGCATCACCACATCTACTAGAGGTGTGTGCTCATGTGGATCTAGCTGGTTTGGAAAAGAACACATCGTGAATAGAGATCAATGAATAGAGACCAGTGACCAATTTAATAGAGACTAATGACCAATTTAATACAAGTTGTTCATCACATTAAAAAACTAGAGTATAGTGGACCAAATGATATTATTGCAAAAATAAAAACTATGCACTAATTTAAAAAAATTCTACTCCATACTCATTTTGATAAGTTACTAAGTAAACAACATCTACACATTTGCAAACTAACAAGTTAATGTGAGCTTTTAGAGCATTAAATGAGCAACACTATTTAAAGAAAAACTCTATTTCCTCACTTATCATTTACTTGTTGAAACCTCAAAAATTGAATTTTGAAAATTTTACATGCATCAATTTTTGAATTGGACAAAACAATTAACATTAAAAATGTGGAGTTTTTAATTATTGATCTAGCAGTGAAAACCTCATTCCATTCTTATCTTCGAAGCTCTAAAATTACACATTTCATTTTTCAGTAACTTTTTGCCTAATCAAAACTAGTGATTGAACCATAGTCCTAGGCCATGATACCAACCAGGACTACAGGCTCCCACACGTGGGGCTGGCTGGCGTGATCCCTCTAGTCCTGGGCCGTATCATGACCCAAGACTAGAGGTCTGGAACGACCCGGTACTAGAGCTTCCCTAGCCTCCTAACCGTTGGAGCCAGGACGAACCGGGACTAGTGTGATCACACTAGTCCCCGCCTAAAACCCACCCGGGACTAGACCCCAAATCTACTATGAACCGAAGCCCTTGTTTCTACTAGTGGACAAAGATGACATCAGCGGGTACATTTCGAGGAGATTTTGTCTAGACGCGTGTTAATCATGATGTGCGTAAGACACTCACTCAATTTGTTTCTATTTTGCTTGGTAGAAAGATATTTATTTATGCGGTCAAGTACGAGAAATTGGGCCAGCTCTCTGATGTATAAGGAATAATAGGGCACGAACTAAAGGAGTGTGGCAATGTAGTTCATTATGAGAAGAGTGTTAAGTATGCTAATGGAAGAGGCCGTGGTGCTGGCCCTAATCATGGTGGGTATAGAGGAGGTTTTTATGGTGGTCATAATTCCTTCGCAACGACCAGAGGTGATGGGAGTGGCCATAGTGTTCCCACTGAAGGTATGGGCAGAGGGCGAGGAGGTTTTTATGACTAGCGCATGCACCCCGAGAGGAAGAATAGTGGTACTACAGGTACTATTGACAAGGATTGGGCAGACATTACTACTAGCCCAAGTAAAACGGGGGATGTGGTAATAACAAATATTGAGAAGAATACCAAGAGAAGATTGTTTGGGGATAACAATGCATGCAAAGGTAATCTAGCTATTACCAATACTGACATGGAGTTGGACAATGCTGATGTTGCTCATGAGAAGGTGAACATACTCAATGATGCAAACTCAAAGAAAAGGTACAAGAAATATGGCACTTCTATTTCTATGGATTCTGAATCTGCAGCATCCCTCGAGGATGATCACCAGACCTAATGAATTGGTGTAGCCTGAACTATTGTGGTATTAGGAACTCTATGATAGTTCAAGTGGTTTGTGTTCTTCAAAGGACACATAGTTTCCAGATTTTATTTCTTTGTGAAATGAGACATAAAAAAGATCATGTACATAGACTCCAAAGCCTCCTTGAGCTTCAAGGTTTTGCAGGAAATGAAAATGTTGGTATGAGTGGAGGTGTTAGGGGTTAGCTCATAGGGGTGCCCAATGTTTCATGAATCTCCGGGAATCGAGGTGTAATCGTGAGGGAAGAGAGGGAGGATGAAGACCCAAGCGAACACACACACGAAGAACACGATGAACACACGCGCACACGATACACAAAGAAACTTATGGACCACGTCGGTGGCTACCGATCCAACACAATCCATAGGATCGGTGTCGAGCAAGAAACTCTCTCTAACCGACACGACAAGATCAAGGATCTTAGTGATATCTTGAGAACTTGGATAGATATGACTCACACGAAGACCTTGTACAACTTGGATGCAACTAGGAAAAATCCAAAGAGGTTGGGGATAATAGGTTATCCTTTTCAAGGAGCATGAGACCAACTAGATAAATTCCACAAGAGGTTCTTCTTCTAGTCTATTATCAAGTCTAAGTCAAAGGGGAGAGCCTTAGGGGCTATTTATAGTACTAGGGGAGAAAGCGTAGGTAAATGGAATATTCCGGGGCATCAAACCCAAAGGTGTGTGTAGACAGTGTGACTCTACGGTCAGTTCGATGGGTTTAGGCTGGGCGTCGGATGCTTTGGCGGTGAGTTCGTCAGCCGGTCTGGGCACCGGTTCGTTTGGTGGGGTGCTGGTCTGTTTGGTGGATGCCGAACCAGTATACCAAGGAGGATTTCAGCAGGGCACCAGTTTGGACCGGGCCTGGTGCCGACTTGTCCGGCGGAGCGTTCAACAAGCCGGACCTGGCACCGGATGATCTTGGCAAATCCGGCGGGGCGCCGGGCCTGGCACCGACTTGGTCTATTGCTCCCTCTTGCACGTACTTGCCTGCTTCTCTTGGTGTTACTTCTTGGGGTTCATATGTGAGGATACACAAAGTATTGGCATGAATTAGCAGTCCATTCCCATAGAAGTTGATTAACCTCTAACAATCTATGTTGAGCCGGCAGGCCGAACTTTGAGCCTACCTTGGGCTACCTACACTCGAGGGTCATATGAATCGAGGAAAATTTGATAGCTTGCAAGAAAGATTTATGAAAATCTTTATGAAATGGGGTGATGGTCTGATCGCTCAAAGTGCAAAGGAAATACTCATTAAGTCCATAGCACAAGCCATCCCAACATATATCATGGGGGTGTTTAAACTGCCCGCTTTCCTTTGTGATGAGCTTGAAAGGATGATAAGAGATTATTTCCGGGGTGTTGAGAATGGTAAACAGAAGACATGCTGGATAAGTTGGACTAAGTTGAATAGATCAAAAGGTCATGGAGGTTTGCATTTTAGGGACATGAGGGTTTTTAATCAAGCCCGCTTGGCACGTCAGGCATGGCGTTTACTAGCCTTTGCAGAGAGCTTGTGTGCTCGTGTCCTAAAAGCTAGCTACTAGCCCAATGATGAGCTAACTAGCACAACATTTACAGGCAACCTATCTTCTATCTGGATAGCAATCTCACATGGTTTGGAGCTATTAAAAAGTGCCTTATTTGGCGTGCTAGCAATGGCAAAGTATTCGTATCTGGCGTGATAGTTGGATCCCGAGATCAACCTACTACAAGCGCTATAAGGGGGTGTCCTCTCTTATTGATGATCAAGGTCACTGGAAGGTTAATATAGTGCGCACTCTATTCTCGCCAATTGATGTTGATTTGATTCTAAAAATAAAGCTATCTAGGCGCCTAGATGTGGATGTGCGTGTGGGGAAGTCTGAGGCCTCGGGTCTCTTCTGAGTTCGCAACACATATAAGCTTAGGATGTCTGATCTTCCTGGGAAGTGTTCCTTCACGAAATTGATTACCAACATGGCAGGAGATGATCCTTGCTAGCAGAAAATTTGGGGCTCCTCAGTACCCCCAAAATTCAAGATGTTTGCATGGAGAGCGGCTGCCGATGGTTTAGCTACTAAAGTAAGTAGTTGAGAAGGAATATGCAAGTTATAGGCATATGTAATGTTTGTGGTTCGGCAACTGTATCTGTTGCTCATGCACTGGCAGAGTGCCCCCACACACGACGTGATATAACCCGTCCTACAGATGCTACTACATCTACAACGCCAAGTCCCCCAAGTGGACCGATGATCCGTGATCGAGACAAGCTCCTACATGATAAGGGCAACTCGCTCCTATCCTTGTGTTACTTCGATACCCCCTTGAACGGCTTTCTACTTAATTTGAATACACTTTGTATCCCCAGGTATAAGTCGCAAGATCATTGTCAAGACGCCAAGGAAGACAACCAAGAGGAGCCGTGACATGCAACAACAAGAACTGCACAGGAGTCTCTGGCGTACAACACCAGAATTTCCGGAGCCACTGGAATGTCTGGCCATGTTGCCCCGGAGTGTCCGTCCCACCTCGAACGACCAGTGTTGACACCTTGTAGATGCCCAGATCGGATACCGCCTAGACTCCGCCCGAAAACTTCGAAGCTTCTACCCCAGACTAGAGTCTCCGCCGCACCAACACCAGAGTGTCTGGTCATCCCGGAGTCTCTGCCCCATCCACACCAGAGTGCTCGGCCTAAGTGACACTATAACGCATGAATCCCATTGGGCCTCAGCCCACGTAACACCTAGCTTTCCCAAACTTCATGTTTTATCCCGAAACTGCACATGTTTATGTGGGTGGCCTATTATTGTGGTAATGTCCATGGCAGTCACTACCAGGGGTAGCGATTGAGATGGAATGGGTCAAGGGAGCGAAAGTAATCCATCTACGGATTAAAATTGCAAACTCGCCTGGGTTTACCCAGGTTCGCCCCCATAGGGTAAAGAGCTTACTTCCTGCTTTCTGTATTGATTTGGAGAGGTTATAATGGTGGTGAGCTCATTAGCTAGGCGGGGAGTTGCTTCTATGGGGTGTATCAGAGCGTATATATGTTGAGTTCACCCCTATCAAGGCTTATATAGAGTCTCCTAGCTAGGGGTTACAAGTATTATCACCAAATCGGTTAGGGATTCGGGAGTTGTGACCTAGTCGATTGGGTCTAGCTATTCTTCTAGGCCTTCTGCTTCCAGTCACCATGCTCCTCTAAGTCCACTAACTATAGGATATCCAATCGCCGTGCTAGAGAGCCCACTCGCCATGGGCCGCCATCGTGCCTCCCCATCTTGGTGAGGCGATTCCACCTCCTAGGAATACCCTGATTGGCATATCACCATCAATAGTACCCAAGTGCGTTAGGGATTCAGCGGCGGCTTCAAGCTTGGCAGTCAAAGTAGGCGAGTCCAAGTTGAAAGCTCCACTCGAATTAGTGGCGAACTCCTGAAATGGAGAAGTGAGCATGCAAAATATCACATAGGCAGGCGAATCGGAGCTGCATGCGAGTCAGAGTAGATGAATCACAATAGGCGAGTCGTCATGCGTAGGTGACTCGATGCTAGGTAGAATCACCAATCTAGGGGGAGACTGACCATCAGGCGCAGTTAAACTAGCCCTTAAACATATTCCAATGGTAATATGCATGATTACGATGCCATAAACAACTAGTTCTCACGTTGTTTGGAGATGCCACTATTTAATGGGAGTGAGGGCGTGATGTACACATCTCATTCCTCACTCCCTCACTTGTTCATCCATCTGGCTTCACCAAACCACAACCTAGTCGACCTCAATCTCCGTGTTGTGTAAGCTCCACATCGAGATGTCCGCAAAGGATGTGTGGGGTAAAACTCGATGCACGGAGAGGATCCTGCTGCCATTCGAGAGCGTGGGGATCATCACGAAGGGAAATTATCGGGTCCCGCTGGTGAGAGAGACCAAGCCGAAGCCTCCGGATGAAGAACTCATCTCATTCCCGATCCACCTAGAGTGGGGACTGGGATTTCCTTCTTCCATCTTATTCTAGCACTTCTACACCTACTACAACATCAAGCCCTCGGATTTGGGCCCATGAAGCATCGAGCAGCTCTCCATCTTCTAGAGAGCTACCTTGGCTGCCCGCCATAGTTCCCACTATGGCTGAATTTTTTCCACGGCCAGATCAGCCGCGAGCAGAAGAAGGGGCCAATCCTAGTATCAGGCGGCATCACCTTCCAGCTGAAGATCAACATAGACTTCTACAAGATGCTGCTCCCGAAGAAAGCAACCAGCGACTGGAGGAAGTCGTGGTTCTTTGTGAAGGAGACCACCCGGAAGGCGAGGTGGTGATGCCAACATACACCACTAAGTGGAATGTCCTGCGATGATAGCTGGTGAAGAAGTTCCCCAAGGACCAAGCGATGCTTGTCACGTAAATGCACATCCGCATGGCGGAGTTGGAGAAGGAGGGGTTGCTGACGATCAACCTCTACAACTGCTGGCTTGGTTGTTCAGGTTGTGTTGGACACACAACTTAGACCAATGTGAAATTTGGCCGATGACTATGTTCCACTTGTCATGGGCATGGTGATGCTATTCCGATTTACACGGATTTGGATAAAGAGTTTAGCGAGTCATACTAACCCACAATTGAGATGCAATGAGCAAGTTGTCATTTGCAGTCTCAAGCAATGGAATCCTTTGACCTGAGATGATTGCACGATCCAAGTTATGGATCGACCGACTTAGGTTCTGTCAAACGTTTTTTTGGTAACTAGGCAGTTATAAAGGCAGAGTTTGGGATGTTCGTGAATCAAGCTGTGTGACGTGGATTACCAAGATGGGATTTGTCCCTCCATAATGGAGAGATATTCTCTAGGCCCTATTGTGTGATATGATTCAGAAGCATGGCCATGCACGACTTGGTTAAGTGTTAACCAAGGATTCGAACTAAGTGTTAGTACAGTGAATCATATATCATGGAAAAAGAAGGGATTTGAGCTATTTAAGGGATGACAACTACATCCTATAGCTCGACAAGGTATATCGTGAGGCAAAGGGACTTGGACGAAAGTCACATTGAAGGTTGTCTTCTATACTTTACGACACTTGGGAGTTGGCACATTTTGCTAGAGGCCGCTACTAGCTATCTACTTAGAATGGTGAATCGGGTCGTGTCCAGGTGTACATTAACCTACAGGGTCAGACACTTAAGGGAAAGGAGACCATGTGAATTGGATCCATATGAATATTGGGGTACAGCCTAGATGGGCCTCAAGCATTGAGCCCAACTAGGGATATATATAAGTGAAGTGACAAGGGATAGTCCCTAACCTAGATGTCACTTTCTCCACTCCCATTTTGGGCTAGAAATGATCTAGAAATCCTCTACCTGGAGCTCCTTCCCGCACGTGTGGATACTGGTGGAGCTGTTGCACATGTGACGCTGAAGACGAAGGAGTTCGTGGTGGATCTGAATGAGTTTGTGGAGGACCCAAAGGTGATGTTCGTTGGATCCTACTGCATTGCATCAACTAGTGAGCTTCATCAATAATCCACACCTACACGTCTAGTGGTCAATCTTGTGGCCTTCTACCTCAGCTAGATCCCGCGCATGTATTTTTTTATCTCTACATGGCCCAACGGTGGTATTAGAGCGATAACTTCTGGTTTTAGGCTCGATATATCGCATATGTGATATGCAGTAGGCATTAGATTGGATCTAATTGCTTTTTTGGTGGTCGATCTATGATATAGATTGGTTTGTACAAGGTTGATTGGATCAATCATACTCGGGGAAATGGATGATCTTGTTTCCATGATTGTACTATTGATGTCATGGAACGACATACCCCTCCCCATAGGTTTCTGTCATCGGTGTAAACTGTGACACGTAAATCCAGATATGGTGATCAAAGATCAAAGGAGTTTGATTGGACCGGAGTACGAACTAGATTTGGGCAAAATTGTTTTATCTGATGAAGAAGTCCATGTTTGGAATGTAGATGAGATCTCTGTTTTCCGAAAAATTATCGGTCGTTGCCCGTCCCCATGAGGGGTGCTGCCTCTTTGATCCCCACCAGCTATCCAACTAGCTGGACCGCCGGCTTCGCCCTGTCGTAGAGCATTAGAGATGTCATTGGGAGTTTCAGAACGCTGGTTGATATCGTATCTATGCATAACTTGTTTTTGCAAGATGATGTTGTGAAAATGATATGCCTTATGTGTATGTGATGTGCGTAATCCATACGTGATCTACGTATCACGGTTTCTGTCAGCTGGCTAGATCCTAGATGCTATCATTTTATTGTATAACAACATGTGTTGGATTCTCTATGTAATTTTAGTTTACTAAGCTAGTGTAGCTTTTTGGAGAATATAGATGGCATGCAAGTAGATGTATAGGTCGGCAACATGTTGGCATGTGACAAGAGTTGGCACGAGTCGACTTACAAGCTTCGTGGAGACGGAGATCACCATGAAGAGAGCCATAGCATTTCACATTATAATTGCTTTATTTTGTGTTATGTTTATGTCTCTTTTTTACCTCTATTAGATAGTTGGTAGAAAGTAATCCCTCAAAGAAGTTCTAGTCGGTTGTCCCGCCAAGTGCTGCACCATCACAAGTTGGACATTTTTGGTAGTGGGCTCATAAAATTTCTCTATGTAATTTTAGTTTACTAAGCTAGTGTAGCTTTTTGGAGAATCTAGATGGCATGCAAGTTGATGTACAAGTTGGCAACATGGTGGCATGTGACAAGAGTTGGCATGAGTCGAATAACAAGCTTCGTGGAGATGGAGATCACCATGAAGAGAGCCATACCATTTCACATTATAATTACTTTATTTTGTGTTATGTTTATGTCTGTGTTTTACCTCTATTAGATAGTTGGTAGAAAGTAATCCCTCAAAGAAGTTCTAGTCGGTTGTCTCGCCAAGTACTGCACCATCACAAGTTGGACATTTTTGGTAGTGGGCTCATAAAATTGAGGTGCTGCCAATTCTTTCCAATTAGGTGGGTTCGAGTCGGACTCTTATAGCAGAAGAACTCAGTAAGCTAGTCGAGTCCATCCCAACGGTTGTGGGACTTGGGGCAAAGTCAGTCAGGAGCCAGGGCATGTGATGCCACCCGACCAACAAGAGTCGTATGAGATGCAATTGGCAAGGAGTTGCCTACCTGGATCACTTGACGGCTAGTGATGATGCTAAAGCTCACTAGTCAGCTTGCTTATTTTGGATCCTGAATCACTTAGTAACCATTGGAGGTGTTTTGGTTCTAGTGGGAGCATAAGTATTAAATGTTTAATGTGCTTGATCTTTTGTGTATACATGTCTTAAGTGTTTTGCATATTTTTTGTTGTAGATCTATGGCACCTAGTGGTAGCACTCGTACTTTTACGTGCACAACGCCTCCGATGTCGACCTCATCAAGGTGCCGGTCTTCGCCAACGTCCCCTCCACCCGGAAGGCATGGACCATCCAGAACCTGGGTGCCCATGTCGACACTGACTGGATGGCTGCTCGCGTGGGGGTCCTGGTGGAGAAGGAGTGGCTCACTCTCCAGGACATCCTGCTGTCCTGGATGACGAGCCACGTGCTTCCGCTGCAGCAGCGGTCACACAAGATGTGCCACCTTTCCGGCTCCCTGGATCCCACGCGGCTGTTTCGACTGGAGGTGTCGTACGGGGCCCTTCGAGAGTGGCTTGCCACCATTTAGAATGAGATGCTGGCAGAGGACTGGACCTTCTCTTGCCGTCCATAGCACCACAGCCGGCTGCCACCGACGGTTAGGTCCTTTCTCTTTTTCTCCGGGCGAGCTTTTCCTGAGGGATTTCTTTTTTGTTTCTTATTTTCCCCTAATTGAGTAGCTCTTTATGGCACAGGTGGCAGAGGACGGCATGGGGGACGACGAGATTCCCTCCTTCCCGACTGACTTCAAGCCGCAAAAGTACCCTCCACAGGAGCTGGAACGCTTCCCCACCCAGGCCAACGAGGGTTGCGAGCACCCACCCGATGAGTACACTTTCCTTGCCTTTATCTATTTTGCCCTTCTTTGGCCATACGCTTGACGCTTTGCCTGTGCTCTAGAGTAGCCGTGCATGGTGTGGATGCGGACGTGTTTGAGGCTGCCACATCACCGGTGAGGAGGAAGCGGCCCACCTCTGCCAGTACCGCTTCAGTCAGTGGAGGCTCTAAGAGGGCCCGCCGACTGAGGACAGCGACCGTCGCGCCAAGTGTCACCGGGTACGTGCCTTTGTTCCTGCCCTGCTTGTGACCACTAGTTTGCCTCTTGCTTAATGTGCCCTTGCGCCTTGCGTGCAGCGATGCGATGTCCTTGGCAGGCTCCGCGACCATCGCCACCGTGTCCGCCCCTCCCCCAGCTGGGGCTAATGGATTCGCTGCACCGGCTATGGCCTCTACTATCACGCCGGCTGAGGCTGCTGTGGGCGTGGTGGGGTCGGTGCCGTCGGCTGCGCTTGTCACCCTCCATCGGGTTTCCGCCGTCTCCAAGCTCGCCGAAGTTCTCTTGGTCGGGCGTGGCTCCGTGACTGCTCCTCCGATCCATCTGACGGAGGGCACAGAGCCGACGCTGAATGATGCTCAGCTGGGCTCTACCGCTTATCAGGTGGAGGAGCCTGTGGAGGTGGTGCCAGAAGCTTCAGCGCAGCCGGCCGCTGGAGACGTCGCATGCGGCTATTAGAAGTGATGACGACCTCCAAGTTACCGGCTGGTGGGCAGCCTGGGTTGCGCCACCACCAGACTCTGTTTTGGCGCAGCTCTCTGAGTTGGCGCCCATTGCCCTCGGCCAGGCCCGCCACCTGATCGAGGCGATGGAGCAGGGGCTTGGCCAGGCCAAGGCGCTAGAGGCTTCCCTTGAGGTAAATATCTCCTTGTTGTTTTCGTCATTTTTCTCTTCAGTCGGTTTCCCTGTTTTTACTTACTCCATTCTGCAGAAAGCTTTTGCTGATGCCTCCAAGACCAGGCAGGACCTGGGCCATAAGATTGCTTGCTCTGCCATGTCCTCCCGATTGCGCAAATTTTAATGTTTCTTATTGACCATTGGGTACCCTCCTGCAGCTCTGCTAGCGGACAGGGACCGGGAGGTGGAGAGGCTGAAGGCGGAGGTGCTTCGACCGGAGGAATCCAACCAGGCTCGCTGATGAGTGCATATTTGCATCATGTTTTATATTATTATTTTGCATTATAGATGCAGGATCTTGGTATTTTATGGCGTTCGCGTGCACATTTTATGTCTGTTTTCACCAGGATCAGGACATATGATCGATACAATGGACACAATTCTTGGAGCAGTTTTATTGGGGAGAAAAGGAGTAAAAACAACGTAAATCGCTTTTTTGGAAAATATCAATAACACCAGAAGAAAACCTGAAGCAATCAAAGTATACAGACGGTTTAACGACCAACTATACGGTGAGAATAAATTTTCTGTCCGTATAGTTCTCGCCGTATAGTTAGCGCCACCACCGCCTCCTCAAATAGTTTCACCCCGTGCAACTGGATCAGGGAGACGACATACAGAATACCTATAAATCACCAAAACCTCACCTCTGGAAGAGGAACTCGTCCACCAGGGATCCATCTTCGCCCTGCGCAGATCCAGGAGGCTAAGGCATCGATCTTCATTATCAACCGATGCATCACCACCATCTCCATCCATCTCATCTACATCTTGTCTAGATCTTGTTGTAATTCCCGTACTCGTTGTGGATTTCTACAAGTACTATTCATCTATGATAGATTCCATTGTTATTTCCATGATGTTGATTGCCTCCATGTCTGAGTAGATCATTAGTTCTTGGGGAGATGGAGAAACCCTAGTATGAGATTGAAATAAGATAAAGTTTATTATGATATTCATCACTATGACCATGTGTTAGATTGTCTTCATCTTGATGTTGAGAGAAGTCGGCCTCTCAATATTTGCCTCTTATGGGGACTTGATGGAGGGAACTACTTGTTGGTAGACAGAGGTGTGTTAGCACCTACAGTGACTATAAAGTTGTTGGCACCCCTTACGTATCAACTTGGGAATCGATAAAACTCACGGAACACTATCCATGCCATGGGATACGTCCTACGGGATTAAGTCCCTTAATAGCACAGTAATTCGATTGATGTCGATTGCCGTTTGCTGTGGTAATGAGGATGATGTGAGCAGTGGTTGCTACCTATTCGTCCAAATACGGAGTTCCTCCCACACATACATAGTTGAGAATGTTCATGATAATAATCTTTACCTTAGCTCTTTATAATGCTAGTGGTGTATCCGCTACTACCTGAGAACGCCTCTTCCCTATTGCAGTTCCAAATTTCTTTTACATACGCGATACTTACTTTCTGTGTTTAGTTATTTTACTTTACTTATTGTTCTCCTATACCAAAAACCCCAAAACACCTTTTTACATAATTCTCGCATTTTATCTTGTCACTTAGAAACTTATTTAGCATTTCCATTACAATATTTAATTCAAGAGTTATTAGACTTCAGACTCCTACTCCCTGTGGGAACGATATCTTTATTTCGAAACTAGCTACAAACGATCTATGCACTTGTAGTCATCAAGCTATTTTCTAGCGCCGTTGCCGGGGAGCTAAGCGCTGTAGGTCTTTTAGTTTTTGCTTATTTATTTTTGTCTTGCTAAGTTTTGTTTTGAGTTACAGGTTTCCACCAACATGATGGAGTTTGAGCATATGGCTAATGCTAGCCCACTCAGCCACTTTGGGAAGCCTTATGATATTAAAAGAGACAACTCCAATGAGAAGACAAGGGGGGTTGAAATAAATCCTCTATTACTTGGTATTCTACACAAGAAGCAATTTACTGGAGATGAAGAAGATCCTGATCCATATGAGCATATTGCGTGCTTCAAAGATATATGTGGCACTTTCCAACTGACTGGATATACCACTAATGAGGTAACGGTTAAACTTTTTAGTTAAACTTTGACTAGTACATCCCTCTCATAGTATAGATCTCTACCCCTAGAAGCCACTACTACCTAGGATAATTTATCCTATGAGTTCCTAGCAAAATATTATCCATTATCAAAATCTTTTGGAATCAGGCGTCTTATAATGACTTGGAGGAACCGTCCTAATGAAGGACTAGTAAGATCTTATATCATATTTATAGATTTACTCCATCTATGTCCTCATCATGATTTTCCTGAATGGTATTTATTGCATATCTTTTATGGCGGTTTAATTGAACCTAATAAAATTGAACTAGACTCTTTCGCGCAAGGAGCCTTTATGAACCTTCCTACAGCTAAAGCTTGGGCTTTACTTAATAAAATCCGCGATCATAGAGTTTCATGGAATTTTGGTCTAGGAAGCGAAGGAGATGTAGAAATAGAACATGATTCTATTCATGACTATACTGAAAAGGCCATGTTAAGGAATTATCTAAAGAACTTTATCTGGATTCAGATATTGTGTTACAAGTTGTTAAAGCTTTTACAGAACACATCAAAGCTCCAAATGAGGGTTTGGTTAAGTATGATCCACCACCCAAACCTAAGAAGAAAAGAGAAGTTAAAGCAACACCGGCCTCCCTAGAACCAACATATGAGATACCTTTCCCTAACACTGCGCAAAAGCATATTTTTGAATATGAACAGGTCAAAGCAGTACATGAGAAAAAGGAGGAAGAAAGTATGCCAGAAGTTGAAGAACATCTGGAAGAAACCAACGATGAAGAGGTAACCAAGGAAGAAATTATGGCTATGTATGCACATTGTAACATAGTTGAACTTGATGAAGAGACTCCGTATTGGTTGAAGGTAAAACAAAGATAAAATATGTGGGTAAGCCTATTCTTCCCTGCATATTTAAGGAAACCTCGCATTATGGGTTATGCGATCTTGGCACCGAAGTTAATGTTATATCTTATGATTCCTATTTAGAAATAAAAGAAGAAATATAACTGGCTACAATTGAAAATACTGATAGGACAATCATGTTAGCCGATAAAACTCTTAGAATTCCTATGGGAGTAGTTGAAGATGCAACTGTCACAATTGGCAATAAAATTTGTCCCATCGATTTTGTAGTAGTTGATATGCCAGCTGACTCTCTTTGTCCAATTATATTTGGAAGAAACTTTTCGAGTGATATAGGTGCCAACATAGATTTCAAAAAGGAGATTGTGTCTCTTAAGCTTGGGAAAGTGGAAAAAGAATTCCACTTTTCCAAATTCAAAGATAAACCTCCACAAATACAAGAAGAAGAGAATGAGAAAACTATCAAGGAAATGGTAGCTCTCTTCTTTAGTGATAAAAAACAAGAAATAAATAAAGACATAAATTATGAAGAACTAGTTATGGAGGACAAGTCCCTAAAAGAACTAGAAGATAAATTCGATTCACTTCCCATTATAGGGCCTCCAACTAATGATGCTTTTGAAGAGCCAGAAAAGAGAGGGGACGAGGAATTACCACCCCCAGAGTTGAAGACTCTACTAGATAATCTTAAATACAGATTTTTATATGATACAAATAAATTTCCTATTATTATTAGTGCTAAACTTTTAGGGGATGATGAATAAGAACTTATGAAAATACTTAAGGAGCATCGCAAGGCCTTTGGGTACTCAATGGATGATTTACAGGGCATTAGTCCCATGATAACCGTCCATAGAATATTCATGGAGGAAGGTGCTAAACCATTCTTGGAATTTAATAGACGACTAAAGCCTGAAATGAAGGAAGTGGTACGAAAAGAAATAGTACGCCTGCTGGACGCAGCTATAATCTATCCTGTAAAATAAAGTGAATGGGTAAGTCCTATTCATTGTGTCGCGAAGAAGGGCATTTTTACCATTGTTCCTAATGAAAACAATGAATTAATACCTACTAGAACTATTGTTGGACATAGGATGTTGATACATTGCAAATGTATCTATAATTTTTGATGTTCCATGCTTGGTTTTATATACTTTCTTATGTTTTGTCCACACTTTGGAGTACTTTTCATATGATTTCTTGGACTAACCTATTAACAAGAGCCACAGTGCCAGCTGCTTGTTTTCTGCTGTTTTGGTTCCAGGAAGTCAGAAAATGAATATTCTCGGAATTGGACGGGAAAAAAGCCAAAGTCAGTATTTTACCAAGGGACACACGGAGCCAGAATACGAGACGGAGAAGGGCCTGAGGGCGGCCACACCACCTGGCCGTGCAGCCAGGATTGGCCCGCGCCAGGGGGTGGTGTGGCCAGCCCAGGCACCCCCTCGGCCTCTCCTTCCGCCTATAAGATGCCTCCGATACAGAAACCCTAAGTACCCAATCAAAATTCCACGAAAGAGTCTGTAGCCGCCGTCGTCTCTGTCCCTAGATCGGGAGGGATCTGAAGCTCTTCCCAGCACCCTGCTGGAGAGGGGAATTCACCCTGGAGGCCTTCTTCATCATCATGCAAGCCTCTGGCGTGACGCATGAGTAGTTCATCTCTGGAATACGGGTCCATGTAGTAGCTAGATGGCTGGTTCTCCTCCTTTGTGCTATCATGTTTAGATCTTGTGAGCTCCGTTCATGATCAAGATCATCTATTTGTAATTCTGCATGTTGTGTTTGCGGGGATCTGATGGATATTGAGATGCTATTTCAGATTGATTATTGATTCTATCATGTCTTTATTATTTGTGATCTTGCATGCTTTCCGTTGTTAGTAGCTATCTTGGCCAAGTAGATGCTAGCAACTCTAAGAGTTAGTATTTATGCTCGATAGTGGGTTCATGCCTCAGGTAATCTGGGGAAGTGACAGAAATCTCTAAGGTACTAGATGTGCTGTTGCTACTAGGGAGAAAACAACAATCCTTTATTCATAGAATAATCGTATTGTTTACTTTACACGCAATTCGTAATGCAATAATCTGTTACTTGCAACTTAATACTGGAGGGGGTTCCAATGATAACCTGAAAGTGGATTATTAGTCATAGATGCAGTTGGATGGCGGTCTATGTATAATGCTGTAATGCCCAATCGAATCTCAAAGGAGTCAATATGATTAGTATATGCTTGTATGCTTTCTCGATGTTTGTCAATTGCCCCGCTGTAATTTGTTCACCCAGCATGTTATCTATCTTAAGGAGAGCCACCTCTAGTGAACTATGGACCCCGGTCCTTTCTTTTACATTCAATCTACAATCAAACTGTTTACTGCTTTGTGTTTACTTTCTGCAAACTATTACTTTCTTCCACTCGATACGCTTAATCCTTTGTTTTCAGCAAAACTGGTGAGATTGACAACCTCATCGCAAGTTGGGGGCAAAGTTCTGTGGTTGTGTTGTGCATGTCTCCACATTGCTACTAGCACCGGTAGTGCACCCTGCCAAGGCTCAACTAGCAACACCTTTGGGGTGTTTCCTTTCTCCTACTGGATTGATAACCTTGGTTTCGTACTGAGGGAAAACTTACTGCTGTGCTCATCATACCTTTCTCTTGGGGTTCCCCAACAAGCTCGATATATTTTGGGCCATCAGATGTTTATAGATTTCAGGAAATTGAATAAAGAAACTAGGAAAGATCACTATCCGTTGCCGTTCATAGATCAAACTTTAGAGAGGTTAGCAAACCACACTCATTTTTGCTACTTGGACGGATACTCTAGTTTTTCTCAAATAGCTATTCATCCTGATGACCAACTTAAAACAACTTTCATTAGTCCTTATGGTTTACATGCTTACCGTTGTATGCCTTTTGGTTTATGTATTGCTCTAGGTAATTTCAAAGATCATTGACTGCTATTTTTGCTGATTTCATAGAACTGATAATGGAAGTATTTATGGACGATTTTTCTGTCTATGGAACTTCATTTACTAGTTGCTTGGGTAATCTCAAAAGAGGTTTGCAGCGTTGCAATGAGACCAATGTTTTTCTAAACTAGGAGAAGTGCCACTTTATGGTCAAAGAAGGTATAGTCCTTGGACATAAGGTATCAGGAAAGGGAATTGAAGTGGATAGAGCTAAGGTTGAGGCCATAGAAAGAATGCCACAACCTAGGGATATAAAAGGTATAAGAAGTTTCCTTGGTCATGTGGGTTTTTATAGAAGGTTCATTAGGAATTTCTCTGGAATATATAAACCTTTGACTAACCTTCTACAAAAGGGAGTAAGCTTTAACTTTGATGATAAATGTCTTGTAGCCTTTGATAAACTTAAATATACTTTATCCCATGCTCCTATCATTATACCACCTATCTGGGATATGACTTTTGACTTAATATGTGAAGCTAGTGATGATGTTGTAGGAGTAACTCTGGGACAACATATAGGTCGCAGATTTAATATTATACATCATGCTAGTAGAACTCTTAATAGTTCTCAAAAGAATTATCCTAAGGAAGAAAGGGAACTTTTTACTGTATTTTTCTCTTGCGATAAATTTCGTTCTTACATTGTTTATACAAAAGTAAGAGTTCATATGGATCGTGATGGTTTAAAGGAACTCCTTGAGATGAAAAATCATAAGCCAAGACTGATCTGTTGGATCCTTTTACTTCAAGAATTTGAGTTACAGATTATGTAGAGGCAGGAAATAAAGATGTTGGATGTAGTGTCCATATTTGCCTAGCAAGGCACTAATCTTATTGAGAGGAACTTTAGTCCTGGTGATTTTCGCTTACGAGAATTATTAAATGAACTAAGGTCGATTTCTCCAAAAGAGAAGAAGTCTTTGTTGTTGGAGGAGCCTGTCATCCCTGACTAAGTAAATTGTAAGTGCAAGGTAAGTCTTCTTACCTAAATAAGTGATTTGTCTTCATGCTGATATTTTTGCCTTTAAATTCCTCGTGTTTTTCTGAAGTTTCTGAAGGTTGTTACCAACTATACAGGCGCAACTATACGACCGGAGAAAAAATTCTGGCTGTATAGTTGGTCATTAAACCTTCTGTATCTTCTTCGCTAAAATTGATTTTTGATGTCTGGATCTATACGGGTGCAACTATATGGCGGGAATAAAATTCCCGGCCCTATAGTTGGTCGTTGAACTCTCAGACACTTTCGATTTTCGATCTATGGATCTATACGGGCGCAACTATATGGTGGGAATAAAAATTCCGGCCATATAGTTGGTCGTTGAACTCTTAGACACTTTCGGTTTTTGATGTCTGTATCTATACGGTCGCAACTATACGACCGAAAATAAAATTCCGGCCGTATAGTTGGTCGTTAAACTATCAGACATTTTCATTTACTTTATTATATTCATCTAAAAAGGGGCATTGTCAGTTCCAAGTCGTAACATAATCGACCTGGACTCGAGATATTTGGAAATTTCTGCATGGAACCAACTATACAGTCAGAGCTATATGGGCCGCGCCCGTATAGTTGGTCGTTACGCGGTAGGACTCCTCCAAATCCGCGATTTCTTTCCCTGTTTTGTTAAGATTCTTTTCTTGGGAGATAATTTGGCATTTCTTGCGAGTTTTACTGACCTCTGACCCCCCTTATATACTGCCCTTGTGTTTCTCTCTAAATCATAATCACCAAGAACCAATCTAGCAATGCGCTATCCTGTCCTAGGCCATGGAAAACCCCTAGGGCTCATTGCTTCTTCCAGTGACCGCTCTAGCAGCCCGTCCATGGAGGACGATGACGAGGAGGGGGAGAGGTTTAGCCCGGGGTACAAGGAGTACGTTGAGCCAAGCTTCTACAACAACGATTCCGATGATGATGTGATTGACGTCTACATCCGCCGTGATGTCTATGATCCCCCATATATCAACTGGGCGGCAATGAAGAGATCTCAAGAAGAGAGAGAAGGTCAGAAGCCACATGGAAAAGGGCGCATGGAGACGGTCAAGTTCATCGCCATGGACCCCAGGCTGCACAAGCGTAAGGAATTACCTAATATTGGTGCAGGTGCTAGCAGGGGAGCAAAGGCGCCACTCTTGAAGCCTTCCATTAGTGCTCGTATGAGGGTGATGCCTCAATAAGAGTGGAGATACAATTTCCACTTCCCTGATCCATCAATTATGGATGAGGAAGAAGAAGCTATTCCCAGAACCAAGGATCGCGTGCGAGCACTAGAGATATATCAGAAGCAGGAGCTACTTCATCACGTCGAAGTCCTCCCCATCTCAAGGAGATAGAGAAGAAGGATGATCTTCTCCCATTGGTGACTAAGCTCGCAGAGAAAGTGGATACTTTGCAATCTGATTTGCGCAGGTGCTACAGCCGCATCACTACTCTGGAAGATACTAACAAGAAGCTACGCACCACGGTGTTACATGCCGTGGCACCATAGTGATCTACAATAATCACGATATCAAATAATCGAAAGCGATTATTTGATCCCGCCTGGCTTGATTCCAAGCCTAGGGATATCTTTAAGACCTTGTAATCTATCTTATAAGTTTTACATTACTATTTTAGTCTTGCATTAGTTCAAACTAGAAATAAAGTTTGCATCATTAGAATTCCCTTAAGGAATAGTCGATCCCGTTTATGAAATTCCGAGTTTATTATTATATATGGAGCAATATTTAGTTTGTGCTTGTCTTATTGGATATATGAATGGCTTGAGTATAATTTTACTTGCACTTAATGATAGCAATAGGAGTCTTCCACACCATTGGTATTAATGGAACATACAAAGATAATTTGGTCAATATGTTGTAAGTCCACGGTTTGATTTACAAAGAAATAAAAAATTATCTAATCAGTCAAGTTGAAAAAGAAGCGTTGAACAAAGGAAAATAAAAAGTGCTATCAAATCAGAGTGAGATCAAGACGAGGTAGAATATTCAAGCTATAAAGGTTGCTTCATATACAATTGGAATTTGGTAATTGATATCGTTAAACTTTGAATTCCTACAAGGAGTGGAATGTATGGCTAGCTCCTTTGCACAACACTTAAACAAAAGTGTGAGCATATATATATAAAAAAGAAAATAAGAAAAAGAGTGAATGTGCAAAGAGCAAGTAGGCATACACCACTATATTGTAGTATGACAAAGAAGCGTTTGAGATTTTAAATCCCAAGTGAACATGTTAATACAAAAACACTTGGGACTACCTCACTAACTCATTCGGTTGAACCAGATACTTTATGTAACACCCTTGAATCGGCCATAAGCAAGTTTCAGCGCTTCCCGCCAAACCCGCATAGAAACGATTCAAGGACGCCCACCAGGCACTTTTGTGCGGGTGGAAAACGAAGTAATACCATTACACATTAGTCCACGATGGAACCCACAGAACATATATATACAACAACGACTCAGTGAGTCAAGAATACAGATATACTATACAAAGATTCAAATCACCTTGAAAATGATAGAGCGTCCGACTATGGACAAGAGGAAAATGGGTCTAAGAGCCCCGAAGAATAACCAATGGCGTCCATAACCTTGCCCATGCCAAGCCAGAAGGGTAACCCTGCTAACGACGTCGATCTCAAACCTGCTAAAACAAAAGGGGTGCCGACAAAGGGCGAAGGAAAAAAAGAGGAGCGTCAGTACTGAGGCCAGTACATGGTGAGGCTAGAATTCGGCGGTCCTCGCCTACACAGGTATGGTGGACTGAAGTGGCAGCACAGCGACACTAAACAACCTATAGAGACGCAATACAACTGACGGCTATCAGAGAGGGGTAAGAAAGACCTATCCGGATCCAACCTGAAGCTAACACCAGACATACCCATCCTGGTATTTCCCCCTCGAGACCAAACAAGGAAGTCGGACCAAGGAACTCACACAGTTGGCAATTTTACTCATTCCGTTATAGTTGCAGCACTTACTAATCAGATATAGATAGCATGAGTCATCCTGCCAGCATAAGTAGTGGGCAATTTTAATTAACCATTCCGTTGTTGTTAGAACATTTACTAGTTAGATACAATTGTCCTGAAGAATCCCAAAACCCAGCAGTTGTTGGCACTTTTATCACATTCCATTGGAGTTGCAATACTTACTAGGCAGATATAACAAAACAACCCAGATCCAGCAGTGTTGGCATTTTTAATATCCATTCTGTTATAATGAAGATGATTACTAGTCACATATTAAGTCAAATTTATAGCACTACTTTAGTTATGCTTGTCTATGATCGAGATACTGTGCTCCAAGTCGTCCATAACCGCAGACACGGCTTTCAGAAAGTTTTACCCTGCAGGGGTGCACAAATAGCAACACACACACGATCAACCTCAGAAAAATCACTCAAAACCCAATGAGGCTTTCACAACAAAGCAATCACAGGATTCATAAAATATTTCAGGGGCCACCCCACTAAGCTACCCGCAACGAAGTTGGCCGGCTCCGAGACGGACCCAGGGTTTGTGTCAATGGCTGTAAACGACTGGGAACTCGAAAGTGTGACTGGGCTTGTCGATACCGCGAAAACATTCCATGTTCCAAAACAGTACAGGTGCTCCACGCACAATCGTAAATAAAGCAGTCAAGCATGGCATAAGTACAGGATAGTAAATAAAACCCCAAACTAGTTTGTGGCCCTAAGAAATAAGAAATGAATCAAGCTCTGGCTAAGGGGATTCATGGTCCCATATGCGGATAGTGCGATAGTCAAGGAATAGGTATCAAGTACTCGGGGTCCTACGGGACACAAGTGAGCGTGGAAAAACCAAATAACATCTATTACCCACCGATGCCTCTGCATTAGTTATATCTATTCCCATCATTTTAATAGTTGCATTTAAAGTCATGATCATCTCCACCATTAAGCATCTCCACCATTTATCATGTGCCAACTTGCCGTCAATGGTGGAACGACAAGAACGCAAAGCAACACATAAGCAAGCAACTACGACTCACAAGGCCGACTATCTATCAAACAACAGGCAATAGGATGTGTCCATGGCAATATAGAGGCTGCAAGGAATATAAATGGTGCACGGAAACTAAAGCATCGTAACACGGATAGCAATAGATCAATAGGAGGAAATAAAGACTATAAAGCAAAATAGGTAGAAAGGGGGAGATTGCTCGCCTGGGAAACATAGCCTAAGATACACCAAAGAACTTGTCGATACTCGCATCAACTCAGCGGCCTAAACCGTGAAGAAGCAAAACACTAAAAGAAACACCGGATGCACTATTTAATACTACGGCAGAAGATCGGGCATGATGCATGTATGGTGCATGACATGGCAAAGATGCGATGCAATTATGCAATATTAAGCAGATCCGGGGTCCCGACAAATAATTATATGGTTCAAGTTATTTATTTACCCCGCAAAATAAATATTGAATTAACAAGGCAAAACATAGTATTGGTTCGCTACACAAATTTAAATGGAGACAATATAAGACTAGAAAAGCCCGCATATAGCCTCCATATTTAATTATTAGGTGAATCGGCATAATGCCCCCAAACCACACAAAGATGCATGCGACATGAACAATTTAATATGAAACAAGTTTGTAGTTCATTTATAAAAATAGGGGCTCAGAAAGGGTCACACATAAGGTTCGGTGATCTTGTTCCGAGGGGTTAGGGATCGGTCTTGGACTCCGGGAACAGGGTCTCGGCCTTCGGATCCATGACGAAGATCCCGATGGGCCAAAGGGGTTCAGGTTCGACAAGGTCTTCGGCTACCGGGATCACCGCCTTTGGATTCCGTGAGGAGGAACTTGGAGTTCGTGATAGACATCTTCTCGCTCATCCGTTGGTGTGAGCCTACTTAGTTTGGATCCCTCGTGCTGATCCGTCGATCATGTCGGGAGTTTGTAGAAGCACCAACTTCACCACAGCAACAACATCTGCCACTGAATCACATACATACTCATATTAACTTCCACACCACAAAGGCAAAAATATTGGGTCAAGCCTCAAACAACACTTCGGTGGCTACAGGGCTCACAGAGACAACCTGCTTCCTTCTTGACGAACACGAGCGAGCGGTGTAGAGGTACTAGGCGAGCGGTGCAGAGGTACTGGGCGAGGAGGTTGAGGTCGACCGGGAGCCAGGTGGCGCTCGCGCCAGGAGGCGTCCATGGCGAGGAAGGGCGACCGTGGCGGCGGCGCCCACAGTGGTTCTTCAAGAGGGGTGCACAGAGGTGGCCGGTCTTCAAGGCAGAGTGGTCCGGCGGGATCTTGCAGGCAGCGACAGCGGTAGAGTGGTGGTCGGTGCTGGGCCCGAGCAGCAGAGGCGGCGGTTGGCGCGTGAGCGCAGAGTAGGGCGCGCGTGGCCGAAGGACGAGGCGGAGGCAGAGGGTGCCGGGGCGAAGGGGTCCACGGCGAGGCGAGCAGGGCGTCGATAGCCGGCCAGAGCAGGAGGGACACCGTGGTGAGGGTGCTCGCGGTCGACGGCGGTCAAGACAGGGAGAGGCGGCGCGGTCGCAGGCCGTGGCCACGGGCGGCGGCTATCTGAGAGGAAGGCGAGGGAGAGGACCGGTGAAGCGGGGTCACGCGGCGGCGATGCTGGCGGGGTCCGAGCTGGCGGTGGCCGGGGTTGGGGAAGACGAGGTAGAGGCGGCCAGGGACGTGGGGGTCGCAGCCGTGCTGCCAGTCATGGGGCGGAGGAAGGCCGTCCTGCGGCGGCACTCGATCGGCCGGTCGCAAGGTGGAGGTGGCCGGGCTTGAGAGAGGCGGCGGTGGTCGAGGACAGGGGAAGGGCGAGCAGGGGTTGGTGGCGATGGGACTCTGCCTCAGGGAAGAGGACGCGAGCGAGAGGCGTACGGGAGGGGGTCGCGTGGCTGCGTGCGATGCGTGGGTGGGTCCCGCGGGGTGTACGGGCGGTTCGATCGGGCAGGGGCGAGCGGGAGCGTGTCGGGGCGGGATGGGGTGCGGAACGGGGACGTGGGAGGGCGTGCCCAGGGGACGGTCGGGAGATGGGGTGCGTGGTGTGTGTGCGTGTGTGTGTGTGTTGGAGAGTAGGTGGGGCCAGGAGGTGAGGTGGCGGCCTGGGATTGGCTTGGGTGAGGTGGCGATGGAGATCAGGTGGCGGTGGCTGGTGAGGGAGTGTGGGCAGGTGGTGGCTGGTCGGGTGTGGCGGCTGGGTTGGTGGGGCTGGTTAGGGTTTTGACTAGGATTTAGTATATGGGGTAGTAGGCTGGCTAGCTGGGCCTTTTGGCCCGGCCGGCTGCCTCCCCCTAAAAAACAAATAGCTTTAATTATTTTTATTTTGTCCGAATAGACTCTAGTAAATATTTTGTAGACAAAACAAAATATCCGGAAGAGGCCAGGTTTTAATTTGAAATAAAGACGAGGCGTTTAGAAAATAAAACCAGACTTTTCAAAAATAGTTTTCAAACAAACCATGCATGATGATGACGATGCTCAAATGCAATGTGGCATGATGACATGAGCATGCGGTCATGATGATGAAATGCACAAAACACAGCGATTTTCTAGTAGTGGTTTTAGCGGGGCGCCACAATTCGACACCACTAACAAGGGATCTCGCCCTCGAGATCCGCCTCATGGTACCGGGAAGAATGCCGACGATCAGAATCTTCTCGCTCCGTGTAGATGCTCGCGACACCACTAACAAGAGGTCATTGTCAGTGATCGTCGAGAGAACACTCCGGGAAACAAAGGACGAAGGTAAAGGTATCCAAAAATAAGGCTGCCTCTAACTTCGATAGAAAGAGAGAACCGATGCATTCTCATCCACTTCAATGTACACGAGCAAATAGAGTGAGTAGTCGGTATGGGGGCCAATCCATCACGCACCCAAACTATTACTCCGCACAATCAGTAGAAAAGTGTGCAACCATTCTTGGAATCAGACTGAAGATCCGACAATCGAGGTTCGGAAACAAAGGAGTGATGCAGACTCTGCATCAGATCTGGCGTAGATGTCCTCACGTCGGAAAACACCAGAAGGCACAACAAGGAACATAGAGAAGTCCAACAAATGAAGGATTCCTCAGATAGCATGAAGACCGGATGTAGAAACACTGTTGCCAAAGGGGTAGCGAAACCCTGAAGGTACGACGGAAAACCCAACCACGAGAAATCCTGGATTTGAAGAAAAGATAAGAGAGCAGATTCAAAACACGCATAGGTAAGAGGAGAATAACAGAGGGATAAGGAGTAAAAGCAGACCTAATCAGATCTATCCAACCGATTTTGCAAAATAGTTTTGACACTCTACTTCGGCCGTTAGCTAGGTTATCCTACAGGCTGGACCAGTGGGGTATCGCAACTGCTGGGCTCTGATACCACTCTGTAACACCCTCGAATCGGCCCTATGCAAGTTTCAGTGCTTCCCGCCAAACCCGCATAGAAATGATTCAAGGACGCCCACCAGGCACTTTCGTGCGGGTGGAAAACGAACTAATACCATTACACATTAGTCCACGATGGAACCCACAGAACATATATATACAACAACGACTCCGTGAGTCAAGAATACAGATATACTATACAAAGATTCAAATCACCTTGAAAACGATAAAGTGTCCGACTACGGACAAGAGGCAAATGGGGCTAAGAGCCCCGAAGAATAACCAATGGCGTCCATCACCCTGCCCAGGCCAAGCCGGAAGGGTAACCCTGCTAACGACGTCGATCTCAAACCTGCTAAAACAAAAGGGGTGCCGACCAAGGGCGAAGGAAAAAAAGAGGAGCGTCAGTACTAAGGCCAGTACATGGCGAGGCTAGAATTCGGCGGTCCTCGCCTACACAGGTAAGGTGGACTGAAGCGGCAGCGCAGCGACACTAAACAACCTATAGAGACGCAATACAACTGGTGGCTATCATAGAGGGGTAAGAAAGACCTATCCGGATCCAACCTGAAGCTAACACCAGACATACCCATCCTGGTATTTCCCCCTCGAGATCAAACGAGGAAGTCGGACCAAGAAACTCACACAGTTGGCAATTTTACTCATTCCGTTATAGTTGCAGCACTTACTAATCAGATATAGATAACATGAGTCATCCTGCCAGCATAAGTAGTGGGCAATTTTAATTAACCATTTTGTTGTAGTTGGAACATTTACAAGTCAGATACAATTGTCCTGAAGAATCCCAAAACCCACCAGTTGTTGGCACTTTTATCACATTCCATTGGAGTTGCCATACTTACTAGGCAGATATAACAAAACAACCCAGATCCAGCAGTGTTGGCATTTTTAATATCCATTCCGTTATAATGAAGCTGATTACTAGTCACATATTAAGTCAAATTTATAGCACTACATTAGTTATGCTTGTCTATGATCGAGATACTGTGCTCCAAGTCATCCATAACCGCGGACACGGCTTTCAGAAAGTTTTACCCTGCAGGGGTGCACAAATAGCAACACACACACGATCAACCTCGGAAAAACCAACTCAAAACCCAACGAGGCTTTCACAACAAAGCAATCACAGGATTCATAAAATATTTCAGGGGGCCACCCTACTAAGCTACCCGCAATGAAGTTGGCCGGCTCTGAGACGGACCCAGGGTTTGTGTCAATGGCTGTAAACGACTGGGAACCCGAAAGTGTGACTGGGCTTGTCGATACCGCGAAAACATTCCACGTTCCAAAACAGTACAGGTGCTCCACGCACAATCATAAATAAAGCAGTAAAGCATGGCATAAGTACATGATAGTAAATAAAACCCCAAACTAGTTTGTGGCCCCAAGAAATAAGAAATGAATCAAGCTCTGGCTAAGGGGATTCATGGTCCCATATGCGATAGTCAAGGAACAGGTATCAAGTACTCGGGGTCCTATGGGACACAAGTGAGCATGGAAAAACCAAATAATATCTATTGCCCACCGATGCCTCTGCATTAGTTATATCTATTCCCAGCGTTTTAACAGGTGTATTTAAAGTCATGATCATCTCCACCATTAAGCATCTCCACCATTTATCATGTGCCAACTTGCCGTCAACGGTGGAACGACAACAACGCTAAGCAACACATAAGCAAGAAACTACGACTCGCAAGGCCGACTATCTATCAAACAACAGGCAATAGGATGTGTCCATGGCAATATAGAGGCTGTAAGGAATATAAATGGTGCACAGAAACTAAAGCATCGTAACACGGATAGCAATAGATCAATAGGAGGAAATAAAGACTATAAAGCAAAATAGGTAGAAAGGGGGAGATTGCTCGCCTGGGAAACATAGCCGAAGATACACCGAAGAACTTGTCGATACTCGCATCAACTCAGCGGCCTAATCCGTGAAGAAGCAAAACACTAAAATAAACACCGGATGAACTATTTAATACTACGGCACAAGATCGGGCATGATGCATGTATGGTGCATGACATGGCAAAGATGCGATGCAATTAGGCAATACTAAGCGGAATCAGGGTCCCGACAAATAATTATATGGTTCAAGTTATTTATCTACCCCGCAAAATAAATGTTGAATTAACATGGCAAAACATATCATCGGTTTGCTACACAAATTTAAATGGAGACAATATAAGACTAGAAAATCCCACATATAGCCTCCATATTTAATTATTAGGTGAATCGGCATAATGCCCCCAAACCACACAAAGATGTATGAGACATGAACAATTTAATGTGCAACAAGTTTGTAGTTCATTTATACAAATAGGGGCTCAGAAAGGGTCACACATAGGGTTCGGCGAACTTGTTCCGAGGGGTCGGGGATCGGTCTCGGACTTTGGGAACAAGGTCTCGGCCTTCGGATCCATGACGAAGATCCCGATGGGCCAAAGGGGTTCGGGTTCGACAAGGTCTTCGGCTACCGGGATTATCGCCTTCGGATTCCGTGAGGAGGAACTTGGAGTTCGTGATAGACATCTTGTCGCTCGTCCGTTGGTGTGAGCCTTCTTGGTTTGGATCCCTCGTGCTCATCTGTCGATCATGTCGTGAGTTTGTAGAAGGACCAACTTCACCACAGCATCACATCTGCCACCGAATCACATACATACTTAGATTAACTTCGACACCATAGGGGCAAAAATATTGGGTCAAGCCTCAAACAACACTTCGGTGGCTACAGGGCTCACAGAGACAACCTGCTTCCTTCTTGATGAACGCGAGCGAGCGGTGCAGAGGTACTAAGCGAGCGGTGCAGAGGTACTGGGCGAGGAGGTTGAGGTCGACCGGGAGCCAGGCGGCGCTCGCGCCAGGAGGCGTCCATGGCGAGGAAGGGCGACCGCGGCGGCGGCGCCCACAGTGGTTCTGCAAGAGGGGCGCACAGAGGTGGCCGATCTTCGAGGTAGAGCGGTCCGGCGGGAACTTGCAGGCGGCGACAGCGGTAGAGCGATGGTCGGTGCCAGGCACGAGCAGCGGAGGCGGCGGTTGGCGCACGAGCATAGAGTAGGGCGCGCGCGGCCGAAGGACGAGGCGGAGGCAGAGGGTGTCGGGGTGAAGGGGTCCATGGCGAGGCGAGCAGGGCGTCGATGGCCGGCCAGAGCAGGAGGGACAACACGGTGAGGGTGCTCACGGTCGACGGCGTTCGAGATAGGGAGAGGCGGCACGGTCGCGGGCCGTGGCCACGGGCAACGGATGTCTGAGAGGAAGGCGAGGGAGAGGACCGACAAAGCGGGGTCGCGCGGCGGTGATGCTGGCGGGGTCCAAGCTGTCGGTGGTCGGGGTTGGGGAAGACGAGGTAGAGGCGGCCAGGGACGTGGGGGTCGCAGCCGTGCTGCCGATCCTGGGGTGGTGGAAGGCCACCGTCCTGCGGCGGCACTCGATCGGTCGGTCGCAAGGTAGAGGTGGCCGGGCTTGAGCGAGGCGGCGGTGGTCGAGGACAGGGGAAGGGCGAGCAGGGGATGGTGGCGATGGGACTCTGCCTCAGGGAAGAGGACGCGAGCGGGAGGCGTACGGGAGGGGGTCGCGTGGCTGCGTGCGATGCGTGGGAGGGTCCCGCGGGGTGTACGGGCGGTTCGATCGGGCAGGGGTGAGCGGGAGCATGTCGGGGCGGGATGGGGTACGGAACGGGGACGTGGGAGGGCGTGCCTAGGGGACAGGCGAGAGATGGGGTGCGTGGTGTGTGTGCGTGTGTGTGCGTGTGTGTGTGTTGGAGAGGAGGTGGGGCCAGGAGGTGAGGTGGCGGCCTAGGATTGGCTCGGGTGAGGTGGCGATGGAGATCAGGTGGCGGTGGCTGGTGAGGGAGTGTGGGCAGGTGGTGGCTGGTCGGGTGTGGCGGCTAGGTTGGTGGGGGCTGGTTAGGGTTTTGACTAGGATTTAGTATATGGGGTAGTAGGCTGGCTAGCTGGGCCTTTTGACCCGGCCGGCTGCCTCCCTCTAAAAAAATACCTTTAATTATTTTTATTTTGTCCGAATAGACTCTGGTAAATATTTTGTAGACAAAACAAAATATCCGGAAGAGGTCGGGTTTTAATTTGAAATAAAGACGATGCGTTTAGAAAACAAAACCAGACTTTTCGAAAATAGTTTTCAAACAAACCATGCATGATGATGACGATGCTCAAATGCAATGTGGCATGATGACATGAGCATGCGGTCATGATGATGCAATGCACAAAACACAGTGATTTTCTAGTAGTGGTTTTAGCAGGGCGCCACACTTTATATCATGTTGAGATTCATCCTTTGTGAACTGTTGACTACTAAGGTGTGGAAGCCTGCTAATACTATTCAGATGGTTTGAGTAAGGTACTATTCATGAACTTATTCCCATGTATCATATATGATAAACACATGTTGCATCTGCCCCATTTATTTTATCGAGTCAGCTTCATGAATATGAGGATCACATCCATTAAGCTAAACTTGCTCGAGACGAGCAAGAGTCTAAGCTTGGGGAAGTTAATGAGTGCATATTTGAATCATGTTTTATATTATTATTTTGCATTGTAGATGTAGGATCTTGGTATTTTACGGCATTCGCGTGCATGTTTTATGTCTGTTTTCACCAGGATCAGGAAAAATGATGGATACAATGGACACAATTCTTGGAGCAGTTGTATTGAGGAGAAAAGGAGTCAAAAACAACATAAATTGCGTATTTGGGAAATGTCAATAACACCAGAAGAAAACCCGAAGCAATCAAAGTATACAAACGGTTAACAACAAACTATACGGTGGGAATAAATTTTCCAGCCGTATAGTTCCCATCGTATAGTTAGCGCCACCATCGTCGCCTCAAATAGTTTCACCCTGTGCAACTGGATCAGGGAGATGACATACAGAACACCCAAAAATCACTGATACCTCACCTCCGAAAGGCATCTGGAGGGGGAACTCATCCACCAGGGATCCATCTTCACTCTGCGCAGATCCGGGAGGCCAAGGCATCGATCTTCATCATCAACCGCTGAATCACCACCATCTCCATCCATCCCATCTATATCTTTTCTAGATCTTGTTGTAAATCACGTACTCGTTGTGGATTTATACAAGTACTATTCATCTATGATAGATTCCATTGTTATTTCCATGATGTTGATTGCCTCCATGTCTGAGTAGATCATTAGTTTTTGGGGAGATGGATAAACCCTAGTATGAGATTGAAATAAGATAAAGTTTATTATGATATTCATCACTGTGACCATGTGTTAGATTGTCTTCATCTTGATGTTGAGAGAAGTCAACCTCTCAATATTATCCTCTTATGGGGACTTGATGGAGAGAACTACTTGTTGGTAGACGGAGTTGTGTTAGCACCTACAGTGACTATAAAGTTGCTGGCACCCCTTACGTATCATCTTGGGAGCCAAGGAAACTCACGAAACACTATCCATGCCATGCGATACATCCTACGGGATTAAGTCCCTTAATAGCGCAGTAATTCGATTGTTGTCGATTATTGACTGCTATGGTTATGAGGATGATGTGAGCAGTGGTTGCTGCCTATTCGTCCAAATACGGAGTTCCTCCCACACATACATAGTTGAGAATGTTCATGATAATAATCTTTACCTTAGCTCTTTATAATGCTAGTGGTGTATCCGCTACTCGCTGAGAACGCCTTTCCCTATTGCCGTTCCAAATCTCCACTACATACGCGATACTTACTTTCTGTGTTTAGTTATTTTACTTTACTTATTGTTCTCTTATACCAAAAACCCAAAAACACCATTTTACATAATACTCGCATTTTATCTTGTCACTTAGAACTTTATTCAACATTTCCATTATAGTATTTAATTCAAGAGTTATTAGACTTCATACTCCTGCTCCTTGTGGGATCGATATCTTTATTTCGAAACTATCTACAAACTATCTGTGTACTTGCAGTCATCACTCGCCAAGACCAAATTGGTGAGCTGGTGGAGAATCAGAAGCGGATGGAGGTCAAGGCTGACCAAGCCAAAAAGGTCGCCGATACCCGGATTGAGGCACTGACGGAGCTGTGTTAGATTGCCGAAATCGTCGTTAGTAAGTGACTCCTCCTTCGGTGACCTTGTTCTTCGTTTGCTATGGCTGGTGTATAACGACTGTTTCTTTCCCGGGTGCAGCTCAGTATTCTAAGGCGACTAACCAGGCTCTGGCCCGCATCCCCGTGGCGAACACCAAACACGACCTCCATCCGGAGGAGTTGGTGGCTGTTCCATGCGAGGAGGCCAAACAGCTACGTGAGGCTGCTCTTGATGTCTACGCCCATGTCTGGCCGGACACCACTCCACCGGCTACAATGGAGGCCTTGGCTGAGAAGCTTCTCGCTGCTCCTAACATCATGGTCATTGCACGGGACTGGGCGGCACGCGGTGGCGCAGAGATGGTGCTTGCACTGCTGAAGTCTTAGTACCCTAACATGGATCTTCGGAGTCTCTCCAGGGGTTCTAGCAAGAGACCAGCTACGACCAGCTCCGCGCCAAAGTTCCTGACATCCGCTCTTATGGTGTCAAGAACGGGAGCTTCGTCCAGCTGGACCCGGACTTTAGTGACCCGTCTGGCGTGAAGCCGTACACCTTTGACCCACTCCTGGCTTTAGCAGGTGCCAGTGCCCTGGCTGCGCTAGCCTCTGCCTCCGCCAATGTCGCCTCTAGTACCCATGCTCCAGTTGATGCCTCTGGTCCTTCTGCTTGATCCTTGGAATGCCAAGTGTATTTGTATTGGTTTGGAACTCGTCCTTCGTAGTACTGCCTTGTCCTTCTATGAACAATTTTCTTTTGTTCTATATTGAACTTTGGTGGGAGCTTCGTCTCCCTTTGCGGTATTGTCTTGTGCTTTTTTTCTTGCACTTGCTATGTGTTGCACTTGTTGTGTGCCTGTTTCTGTGTGGGGGCGCGCTAGCGCACCCACAGGGTGTAGTCCCCGAGGTTCGGGCCGGTTGGAGAATTTAGCTGGGTCGAAGCTCCTTTGTATTGTTGCTAGTTGCAGGTTTCTATATGGGGGCGAGCGAGCACACCCACAAGGTGTAGTTGATGGCTGTAAAATATAGACATCTACATCCACATTTAAACAGGATATTATTCATATTTTTGATGAAATATCTCTCTAAACCCTGCCACTAATGCCTAATGATTAAAGGGGTATGCATCCTTTCTTTCTATTTTTCCCTGCATAGATAATGTTGTTTGATGATGTGAATCACAACATTAAAGTCAAAGATAGGAGATTTCCAATAACCCGAAGAAACCAGGGGTCGTGAAGTGGAGACAAACGCTTTAACGACCAACTATATGGCGGGAATAAAATTCCGGCCATATAGTTCCGGTCGTATAGTTGCCATCAACACCGCTAGGCCAAACAGAACAACTTTCGTGAAGGGACCCCTATATAAAGAGGCCTCGGGCGAGGAGAGCCACCACAGAGAACCCTACATCCACAACACCGAAGAGCCGCTGGAGGAATAGACTTAGATCTAATCTCCAAACCCTTCTCCACCACCATAGCCATATTCCACCACTTGTAATAGTAGATCTCATATTCGATTGGCGACACTGCAAGACTATTTGCTATCAATCTCATGATTCCCATTGCAATGTTTATGATTGTTGATTTAATCTCTATGCGTGAGTAATTCTCCTTGGGCTAAGGGCTTCGACCTAGCCATGTAGCTTTTGTGCATGTTATTTATCATAGATGGGATCATGTATTAGTTTGTATGACATGATGATTATTGTATCCTCTCTTGCCTCAATCCAAGGACTTGTCAGGTACCCAAGACCCCGAGGATTGAGCCAGGTATAGGGAGTATGAGTAATGACTAATCTCCAGGTTGGGAACCTAGTGACAGAAGGGGTAGTACAGCTGTATGTGAGGGATTTAGTTGGTATTAACGGTGACGTCACTATGCATATCATTAGTTCTCTTTCTTCTATGGATGAGACTAGTAGGTTATTGCTATAAGAGGTTGCGGAGGCAATAGAAATTATGGATGCACTGCCCACATATAATTATCTTGCTCTAACAATTACATGCATACTTTATTATTATCTTTTATTCCCATCAGATGTTTTGCACAACCATAGGTGAAACTAAAAGCCCTAGGCCCTCTCTCTCCTTCATCGACAACAACAAAAGACAGCAAACTCTTGGTTCGGTAAAACACAAAAAGAATTCTAAAACTCCCGAAGGTCCACTAAAGTAACTTCACTATGCTTTCCGCTTCCCGAGGATTCGATAACCTAGGTCTACTAGGGAAAAAGAGCTATACTACATCCGTAATCCGGATCGAAGGTATCAGTAGTCTCCGAGGTTCAGGCCGGCTGGAGAATTTAGCCGGGTCAAAGTTCCTTTGTATTGTTGCTAGTTGCAGGTTTCTGTGTGGGGGCGCATGAGCGCACCCACATGGTGTAGTCCCCGAGGTTTAGGCCGGCTGGAGAATTCAGCTAGGTGGAAGCTCTTTATCTGCTCTTCTGCCATCTAGGAGGCGATTAGCATCCAGCTCTGGTACTTTGGCTCATGCAAAGATGAAAAATAGGTAATGGTTTATGCGTTAGATATGCATAGGAGAAATATAGTATGTAGTTGTTCGTTTGGTTGGAAACTTTGCTATTTCGCATGAAGATGATAACTTATTCCTTTTCTTAGTGAGCATTGGGCGCTCGAGCTATGCCCTTGCTAGCCGTGCGCTAGAATCAAGGGTTGGCTGGTTGGCGTACTGCATAATACTTCGGATTTTGGCTATTAGCATCGAGCAAGCAAGCGCAACCGGATCGTCCAGATGTTTGTCTTCCTTGGGACTTTTCCTGTATGGGTCTTCAAGTTTTCTGCTCTCGCCGTGTCTGTCAGCCAGCTTGCGGTCTGCAGCCGGAATCAAAGAGGTAACTCTTAGAGCTATGTACAGTACTTCATCTTCTAGAATGCGCGGCCGTCTGGGCCATCCAGCGAGTCCCCAGGAGAGACTGCTAGATCTAGGGTTAGAAATAGTGTAGCCGGAAAACATCAAATTATGCGACAGAGAATGCTGAATGATAACGGAGTCCTCGAGACTGTGTCGAGGCTCCTCAACTTTTTTATTACATAAAAGTAAGATACATGCGCCTTTTACTCCGGTGTAGAATGGGCGAAGCAGGTTCGCGTTCCACGGGCGCTCAGTTTCTTCGTCGAAGCGGTCAATCTTGTTCTTTGCCGGCTGGCGGGAGTTGATGAGGTAGTATGAGTTGTTCTGCAGTGCTCTGCTGATTATGAATGGACCCTCCCAAGGTGGAGACAGCTTGTGCATCCCCTTGGTGTCTTATACCAGCCGCAGCACTAGGTCTCCCTCTCGGAATGAGACGTTGCGGATCCAGCTAGCGTGGTAGTGGTGCAGGTTCTGCTGGTAGATGGCAGACCTGGAAGGCCACCTCTTGCACTTCTTCAAGGAGATCGATGCTGTCCTCACGTGCTTCCTTGGCCTGCTTCTTAGTGTACAACAGGTTACGGGTGCGTTGAACTCGATGTCGTTGGTAGGACCGCCTCTGCTTCATAGACGAGGAAGAATGGTGTGTAGCCGGTGGAGCGGTTTGGCGTAGTGCGCAGGCTCCACAGCGCAGCAGACAACTCTTCTATCCAGCATCCGGGATCCCTCATCAGTGGCTCGATCAGCCTCAGCTTGATTCCGGATAGGACCAGACTGTTTGCTCGCTCGCACTGCCCATTGGACTGGGGGTGCGCGACGGAGGCGAGGTCCAGGCGGATACCCTTGTCTCCACAGAAGCGTGCGAAGGCCCCTTTGGTGAAGTTTGTGCCATTGTCGGTGATGATGCTGTTGGGGTAGCCAAAGCGCGTGATGATGTCGGTGAAGAACTTGACCACTATCGGCCCATCCAACTTCTTGATTGGTTTTGCCTCAATCCATTTGGTGAAATTATCCACCGCCACTAGCATGTGTGTCATGCCAGATCGTGCTGTTTTGAAGGGGCCCATGATGGCTCTGAAATATAGCCATCTAACGTCCACATTTAAACTAGATATTAGTCATATTTTTGATGAAATATCTCTCCAAACCCTGCCACTAATGCTAATATTCAGAGGGGTACGCAATCCTTTGTTCTTGTATTTTTCCTGCGTAGATAATGTCGATTAAAGGAAGGAATCACTACATTAAAGTCAAAGCTACGATATTTTCTTCGACCAGAAGAAACCAGGAGCCGTCCAGCGAAGGCAGACGCTGTATCGACCAACTATATGGCCGGATCAAAAATTCCCACCGTATAGCTCCGGTCGTATAGTTGGCGCCGCCTCCGTTAGGTCAAACAGGACAACTTTCGTGAAGGGACCCCTATATAAAGAAGCCTCAGACGACGGGAAACAAAAGCGTGCTATCTCTCGCTCTACCCCAAAGAAGCCAGACTCCGCCAAAAAGCCGCCTCAGATCTCCAAACCCTTCTCCATCTCCATAGCCATACTTCACCACTTGTAATAGTAGATCTCTTCTCTGATTGGCGACATTGTAAGACTATTGCTATCAATCTCATGATTTTCATTACAATGTTTGTGATTGTTGATCTCATCTCTATGTGTGAGTAATTGTCCTTGGGCTAAGGGCTTCGGCCTAGCCATGTAGCAATTGTGCATGTGAATTATCATAGATGGGATCATGTATTACTTTGTATGACATGATGGTTATTGTATCCTCTCTTGCCTCAATCCAAGGACTTGTTAGGTACCCAAGACCCCGAGGAGTGAGCCATTTATAATGGGAGTATGAGTGATGACTGATCTACAGATTGGGAACCCCAGTGACATAAGGGGTAGTACGGCTGTATGTGAGGGATTTGCTTGGGATTAATGATGACCTCACGATGCATATCATTAGTTCTCTTTCTTCTATGGATGATACTAGTAGGTTATTGCTATAAGCGGTTGCGAAGGCAATAACAATTATCGATGCACTACCCACATATAATTTAGCTTGCTCTAACAAGTACACGCATGCTTTATTTCTATCTTTTAGTTCCATCAGATGTTTTGCACAGCTACAGGTGAAACCGAACGCCCTAGGCCCTTTCTCTCCATCAACAACAACAACCAAAAGATGCAAACTACTAGTCCGGTGAAAACACAAAAGGAATTCTAAAACTCCCGAAGGTCCGTTAAAGTAACTTCACTATGCATTTGCTTCCCGAGGATTCAATAACCTAGGTCTACTAGGGAAAAAGAAGCTATACTACATCCGTAATCCGGATCGAAGGTATTATCCCACCATGTCCAATCCCTAGATGGAAAATGGCCAGGTGATGGGGATCGTCTTCTGCGCCGCTGATGAAGTGTGTTTCTGCTGGGCAAATCTCTTGCATCCATTACATGCCTTTACCAGCTGCTCGGCGTCCTCTAGCGTCGTGGGCCAGTAAAAGCCATGGCGGAATGCCTTTGCCACTATGGCTCGTGATGATGCATGGCGACCGCATTCGCCTTGGTGATTGTCCACTAGCAGCCAAATTCCCTCTTCTTGGCTCACACAACGCTGGTAGATTCCTCCAACGCTGCGCTTGTACAGCTCATTGTTGATGATGGTGTATGCACTTGCCCTGCGCTTCACTTGCCTTGCCTCAACCTCTTCATCAAGCAGCTCCCCTTTAGCTAGGAAGTTCATAAATGGCTCGCCCCATGGAGGCGTTTCTTGGATGGCGCACACGGTCTCCATGATCACCTTGATTTCCTCACTCCCGGCCGACTCGGGCTCGTCGGGCGGCCTGCCAGGTGTCGGGGTGGTTACCTAAGGCGTTCATCCATAGATCTTTCCAGTGCTGGAGCTAGTGGTGAGTGTACTCGCGAGGGCCCTGGATGCAGTGTTCTAGGTCCTTTATGGTGGTATAGCTCATGTATGATCCCTCGAAGTTTTTTATGAAGGCACCCCGCATCTCCTTGCACGAGTCGATGGATCCTTCCATTATCAGCGGAAGGTAGTGTGTGACGAGTAGGTCGGTGTGGCTAGCGACTCCCATTGCCATGAGGTATGTGTCGATCCACACCGTCGGGTCGGGGACGGGCTTTTACTTCTCGATCTCCTTGGCCCCCTTGAAGTTGGAGGGGTACTTCTTACCAAGGACCATTGGTTTGAAGCATTGCAGCCAGACTAGTCCGAGGGAGCCCCTAGGCTCGTTGTCACGGTCATTGTGGTGTGATAGCTCCAAATTTCATCACTTTTAACTATTGATTTTCCTCTTGTTTATTGCCAGATTTCACCCAAGATAACCCTTTTCTACTAATGTTAACATCGCAATTTGCGAATCCTTGGTTTCTTGTGATAGTTTTCAGGTAATGAACATTTATTGGAAATATAATAGCATTTATGGGCTAAATGTACCAAAAGAAGTTAATCCCCAATTGGAGCCTCTTTCATTGGAGGCGTCCGGTATGCATAACGACCACCGGTATGGTCAGGCGAGCCCGTACCACCCACCCGTCCTGCATGTCGATGCCTTCCTTATATCAATACAATCAACTTTCGTGAAGAGGGAGAGACGAGAAGAACCACAGAACAGAAGATAAAGCCGCCACAAGCCATCTAGAGGGGAAGATCAGATCTGGAAGAGGAGAAGAACTTCACCTCATTCCTCGACGATCTCCAACCTCTAAACCACACACTCCACCATCATTCCCATCATTACTTAGAGAGAGAGATTGGCACTTGTAAGATTAGGGTTTGATACTTTGATCTACCTTCGATTTGTACTTGATTTGATCTTTAATTACTATTGTGGTTTGCTACAATAACTTTGAGTTGATTTTTAATTGCAATACAATTATGCCTTTGATTTGTCTTCCTCTCAGTCTGAGTAAATCCCCATAGGCATGGGAGATGTAGGGGATTGGTGAGATGTGTTATGCCTCCTTTAAATCCATCCATTTGTGATTGTTGTAGTGTTTATTTAGTAGCAAGAATGATTATCTATGTTTGCCTAATGCTTGTTATCTAATTTAATGGCCCAGGTAACATGATCCAAATATCTCATAGGTATGAACTTGTATGCTAGTGATTCGGCGACCCCCGAGTGACACGGCCGATATCAATGAAGAGCTAGTACTACTCGAGGATAACAAGGAACGATTAAGATTAAAGCCTTGATCCGGTCTCAAGACCTTAATTAATGTGCTGACCATGGCCATGGTAACAGACAGATGGATCATTGGGACTGGGAAGAATTGGCCATGAGGACTCCTAGTCGGTATATGGGTTGCTTTCCTACTCACTTATAAATAAGAAATATCACTATCACTTATTCCACTTTATCCATTCGGCACTTTCACCATCACCATGAACTGTTTCTCTCTGGACTTAACTTCTCATCTGTAGGATCTTTACACAGCTTTTGCATATTTACTTTTATGAAATTTACTTATTTCCAAAGCAAGTTTCCTCTATATTTTACTCACCACTTCCACTGTCAACTTTTGTAGTCAATTCACTCAAGACCTATGACACCTTGGGTGCGACAGAAACACCGCATGAAAACACTTTCCTAGGATCCTTTTGGGATCGATATAAAAACTAGAATTAATACTTCCGTGAAAACATTCTCTGACGAAACCTGTGCACTTGGAGGCCACCAAGATATTTTCCGGCGCCATTGCCGAGGAGCTAAGCTCTAAGTGTTGTTTCTTGACAACAGCAATTATTGACACCATTCATGATCTCTGTTGAAGACAGAGGTACCACTCGATTAGGAAAAACTTATTTACCTCCATATATTGATCGTGTTCTGATCGAGAGACGTCTAGAATTTATTGAAAGATTTACTAATTCGTGTACTATAGACATGAACAACTTGATTCCATTGATGGCAAATTTGACCATCTCCCGAGGGGCCGAACCTGAGCTACCTTTAGGAGAATATGGGAATCCATCTAGGCACTTGAGGAAAATTCCCATTCTTTGTCCTGAATTTGAAGGCCAGGAATTTGAAATATATCCTGAGCTAATATATATGATGAAATAAATATCTTTCACGAGAAAAGAAGCGGAAGACCCTACTGACCACTTGACGAGGGTCTATGACCTTCGCGCTACTCTTAAACCAACAAGTTTACCAATAGAGTTTGTACTTCTTAAACTCTTTCGCTGGTCTTTGAAAGACAATTCTTTTGCTTGGTTACAATCATTGCCCAATCATACTATAAAAATCTAGGAAGATTGCATCCGAGAATTCATGCATAAATATTGTTCATTCACTAAAATCATGCAGATCAAACAAAGTATAACAACTTTATTCAGATAGTTGGAGAAACATTTTATCAAGCATGGAATAGATTTTATGCAATGATTATGAAAGTTCCAAATCACGGTTTTCGCAAGAACCTAGTTATTCAATATTTTTATAATGGGCTTAATGATGAGACAAAAGAAATGATTGCTTTATCTGCAGGGGGAGCCATATGCAACTTGACATACAATCCAATTATGGATATTGAACCACGAAAAGGTATGATTCACATACCCCCAGATCTTATATCCGAAGTCAAAAAGTCCATGGAAGAAAAAGGTATAGCCTCGGAACTTGTAAAATATAATAAAGTTGACATTCTTAAAATTTATGTAATAGAAGATGATATAAATCTTGTAATGCATAAGTTTAAATATCAATAGAATCAATTGCGTGAGAAAAACTATAAACATCTCATGACGCAAGAAAATAATATAAGAGATCTAACAGAAGTCTTTGATGACTTGAGTCAAGCCACAAAATATTTAGATAGATATCTAAGTATGGTTAAAACTCAGTGTGAGCAAATAAATGAAACCCCAAACTTTGATTTTGAACCAAGGAAATTTCAATATTGTTTCTGCTAACATTGTCGCTAGGTGTGGTACAGAAACTTAGGAACCACAAGGACCACCTTGGTATCAAGAAGAACAACCTCGAAAAGAAAGAGAGACCTAGGAGATGAGTCAATAAGAAGAGGATTTAGTCGATACCCAGGATGACATTGATTATGAGGCCCAGAAAAGGGAGAATGAAGCTTCCAAAACTAGAGAATAAGAGAAAGCAGGGGACACGCATAAACCATATGATTCAGATGCTGAGACAATGGAGTCAAGGGAAGAAACCAAACTCATAAAGGAACAAGAAGAGCAAGTTATCATCCCGCGTGAAGAACACGCCGATAAGCAAAAATCAGCTGCAAGGAAAAATAAAAAGAATGGTGAACCGGTGACAAAGGTAAAAGAGAAGGTAATACCTACTAAAAAGAAAATTCCTTATCCTAACCGAGTTCAATACGGACCGGATAAAGCTATTTATGACTCTTTTGCTGAGGCACTAGGCATCTTGCGTTTAGAACTTCCTTTAACTAATGCTATTCAAGTTCCTACTTATAAAAAGTTTATGCGAGACATCCTTAATAGAAACAAGAAGGTAACTAAGACTGTAGCAATAATGACAAGCTTTGGTGATAAGCTACCTGCTAAGCTTGGGGACCCAGGGATACCAACCATCTCCTGTGTAATAGGGAAAACTAATATATTCAATGCTCTTTGTGATTTAGGAGCAGGTGTTAGTGTTATGCCTTATTCCTTATTTAAGAAATTGAATCTTGGAGAATGTTCTCCTACATCAATAACTTTACAAATGGCGGATACGACAACTAAATAACCTATCGTTATGATCGAAGATGCTCTACTTAGAATAGATCAATATGTTATACCCACTGATTTTATTATTCTTGATGTTCCTGAGGATGACAAATTGTCTATCATCCTTGGAAGACCTTTTCTTAGCACAACTAGAGCTAACATAGATTGCTCTAGTGGTAAGGTTGTCTTCAATATATATGATGATCATATTGTTCGATATTTTCCTAAGAAACATGAACACAATGGAAAATATGTTCTGCCACCTACGCGTGATTAAGCAACGAGAACTAAAGAAAAAGAGCAGCTTGACATAAACGCCAATGATATGGAGTTTGACTAGTCAGAACTCTAGAATAAAATACTTAATAGGACTTAACCCATTATTAATAAATTAAGTCTAAATTTTATTTATGATTACTACTTTATTATTTGTATGCTCTAATAAATTTATTTCGAGTTTTGAGTTCATTCAGAGAATTTACCTTACAGAAGTTGAGAAGCAAGGAAAAAAATGAAGAAAAGAAAAGGGTCCAGAATAGATAACGAGCAGTGGTATGGCTGGGGTACATCCGTACCGTGCGCCCATACTGAGTCTCGACGAATTCAACAACAGGAACAGTGCCGGTAATGACCAACGGTACAGCCGAGTATGACCATACCTCACGCCCGTACTGAACTTTGACAAAATCCACCAAGGTTCCCTGTATGGATAACAACCAACGGTATGGCCGGGGTACGCCTGTAACGCGCGCCAGTATCAGGTTGACCAGGTTTGATCTCGAACCCTAATGTTGATCCAACGGTGACAACCACTGGTGCGAGCGGATTTGCCCGTACCGCCCACCCGTACCGCGTGCGTCGCCAGGTAAAGGCCAATTGCGGCTGGCTCTCATCCAGATTCCTTCTTCTTCTTCCTCTTTCTTCCTTGTTCTTTCTCTCTCCACCTCAAACCCTAGCCTCCTAGAACCTTTGATTCTTCATTGATTTCGTGTTTTTGAGTTGGGGAATCTTCACATTGGTAAGTTTCTCATCTGTTCCATACTCTATTTTCCGAAATCCATGGTTGAATTCATCATGTTGGCTATTTAGATGAGTTCATAATATTTTGAGATTATTGTTTATTTCTCATGTTAGGATTTGTAACTTCTACCTGTAATCGTTTGTTCATGTGATAGAAACTTGATGCCTATATTTTTCTTCAAAAATTTCACAGCACAATGCATAACATTGGAAGGATTTTCCGATCGGGCAAGGGCTCGGGTAAGGCGGGAGCCTCAGGCTCCGCCAAGCCACCGGGTTCAAAGAAGAGGCGCTCGGAAGTGGACAGCTTGAGGGCCGCCATGAGCCGATGTTGGGTTCGCAGCATAGAAAACAAATTTTTTCCTACGATGGGAACTATTATACGCCAAGATCTATCTATTAGATACAAGCAATGGGTGGATGTACATCCATAGAGAACATACCCTCAAAGATAACAAAGCTTTGTTAATGATATGGAACTCGTGGATGATGTAGTCGTAGACTTGCCGATCTCAAGATCATGATGAAGTCCAGCAAGTCCAGGAGGTCCAGCTCCAGCACGTCCATCAGATCCAGCTCTAGCAAGTCCAGCACCACAAAGCACAAAGCAGCGGTGCATCCGTGATCGCAGACATGTCCGGTACCCCGACAACCTCCATCCCTCGCTCCAGCAAAGCAGCGGAAGCAACAACTCCTTTCTAGATAAAGCCATCGGAAACATGTATCTCGCTAATCCGAGACCATGGGGAATAATTCCTAGATGGGGAGAGAGATCCTTCACGAGGAGGTGCGAGTGAGAAGTGAGAGGAGGGGCTCCTTTTATATGAGGAGGGGGGCAACCAAGGGCCATGGCCGGTGGCCAAAGAGGGTGCCCCCACCTCTTCCTCCATTCATGTGACTGGAGCTCCCACTCACACAAATGCCTCTCCATTTCCTCCACTCAAATCCCACTAATTTTCCTCCAAATTTAATGCAATCTCTAATTAAATAAAACTCCTTTCATTTATTTATTCAGAATTTTGTTAATTACTTTAATTAACAAACATTCACATAAAACCCCCTGCAACATTTCAATACCACATGTAGAACCAGTTTCTGCAATTTCACCCGAAACAATTTTGGTTTCCATCGAAATGATTCCAACACTTACTTAGATCTTTATCTGAAATATATTTGCTCCAAATGGTGCCGGTATCCCTTAAGTGTGTCACCTTACGGTTCACGAATAATGCAGATGATGGAGACCCGTCTCCAATCAATAATCAGCAGCGGGACCTGGAGATCCGTACTGACTCCCACACATTCACCAATGACTCTTGTGATCGTGTGAACCTTTAACATCATAACTAAATCTCTTTGTCTCGCGATATATTACATGTCTGAGATTTGATCATCGGTATCCTTATACCTAGTTTGATCTTGTTACCGACATGCACTCTTTTCTCATTCCCGTGATATAACATTCTAGTGATCACATCACTTGCTTGCAAGCTATTTCAATGTGATATCATCGAGAGGGCCCCGAGTATATCTATCCGTCATCGATATGGACAAATCTCACTCTTGATCCATGAGCCTCTCCATAACACCTTCGTAGCACTGAACCCACCTTTATAGTCACCCTGTTACAGTGTGACGTTTGATGTTATCAAGATACTCTTTTGGTGTTAGTGATTAACATGATCTCATGGTCTAAAGACTAGGATTACTTCGTATGATGTTATAGAAATATAAACATAATGACTTTTATCGTAATGCTATACTTCAGATGAATGTTCATCACATCATTCCACCAATGTTGTGACCTTGTTATTAACAACATCCAATGTCCATGATCAGGAAACCTTGATCATCTTGTTAATCAACGAGCTAGTTTATATGAGAGAAATTACTAGGAACTTTGTATTTTGTTTATTAAACACACATGTAATAACGTTTCCAATTAATACAATTATAGCATGCAAAATAAACATTTATCATTAACATGGAATAAGATAATAACCACTTTATTAACGTGGTTATTATCTTATTCCATGTTTATGATAAATGTTTATTTTGCATGCTATAATTGTATTAATTGGAAACGTTAATACATGTGTGTTTAATAAACAAAATACAAAGTTCCTAATAATTCCTCTCATATAAACTAGCTCGTTTATTAACAAGATGATCAAGGTTTCCCGATCATGGACATTGGATATTGTTAATAACGACGTCACAACATTAGTTGAATGATGTGATGAACATTCATCTGAAGTATAGCATTACGATCAAAGTCATTATGTTTATATTTCTATAACATCATACGAAGTAATCTTAGTCCTTAGACCATGAGATCATGTTAATTGCTAAGACCGGAAAAGTATCTTGATAACATCAAACGTCACACTATAACAGGGTGACTATAAAGGAGGGTTCAGTACAACGAAGGTGTTATGTTGAGGCTCATGGATCAAGAGTGGGATTTTTCCATTCCGATGACGGATAGATATACTCTGGGCCCTCTCGGTGATATCACATTGAAATATCTTGCAAGCAAGTGATGTGATCACTAGAATGTTATATCACGGGAACGAGAAAAGAGTACATGTCGGTAACGAGATCAAACTAGGTATGGAGATATCGATGATCGAATCTCGGACATGTAATATATCGCGAGACAAAGGGATTTAGTTACTAGCGTTAAAGGTTCTCACGATCACAAAAGTCATCGTTGAATGTGTAGGAGTCAGTATGGATCCCTAGGTCCCGCTTCTGATTATTGATCTGAGACGGGTCTCGACCATGTCTGCATTATTCGTGAACCGTAGGGTGACACACTCAAGGGATACCGACACCATTTGGATCAAATATGTTTCAGATAAATATTTAAGAAAGCGCAGGAATTATTTCAATAGACACCGAAACTTTTTCGGGTGAAATTGCTAAAATTGGTTCTGCATGTAATATTGAAATGTTGCAGGGGGTTTTATGCAAATGTTTGTTAATTAAAGTAATTAACAAAATTCTGAATAAAATTGATAAAAGAGTTTTATTAAATGAGAGAGAATAAATTTGGAGAAATTTAATGCATTTTAAGTGGAGACTTTAAAAGAGAATGTGAAGGGGCATTTTAATGTGGAGGGGTTACCACCACATGAATGGGGTAGGTGAAGGAACACCCTCCATGGGCGCCGTCCATGGGAGGGGTACCCTCCCCTCCTCCTATAAAAGGCCCCCTCTCACACCTTCATACTCACACCTCCTTGTGAAGGATCCCTCTCCCCCTCTAGAATTATTCCCCCATGGTCTCGGATTAGCGAGATACATGTTCCCGGTGGCATTTCGTCTAGAAGGAGTTGCTGCTTCTGTTGGATCGCTAGAGCGAGGAGGTGGAGGTTGTCCGGTGGCTTGAACGTGTGTGCGAGTACGGATGCGCTGCTGAGTTGCGGCGCTCGGACTTCCTCACGATCTTGAGATCGGCAAGTGTACGACTACATCAACCACGAGTTCCTACTCGTTAACAAAACTCGTTGTCTTCGAGGGTAAGTTCTCGATGGATGTATGTCCACCCGTTGCTTTGTACCTAGTAGATAGATCTTGGCGTGTAGTTCTCATCGTAGGATTTTTTTTGTTTTCTATGCTGCGGACCCAACAGTGGTATCAGAGCCTGATCTATGCGTAGGTGCTTTGCACAGGTAGTACACATATGTTTATATGTGGGCGATGATGATCATGTTATTGCTTCTTTCATGTATTTTGGATATTGGTGGCATAGTGGGATGAAGCGGCCTGGACCAACCTTACATGTCATCGCACATGAGACCGGTTCCACGACTAACATGCAACTAGTTTTGCATAAGTGGCTGGCGGGTGTCTGTCTCTCCTACTATAGTCTATATCTGATTTACAACGAGTTGCTAATAACTTAGTTATCATCGTTGTGGTTCCATGTTCGTAGGTAAGAACGGTTCTATCTTCGAAAGCCCTAAGCCACGAAAAACTTACAATGGATAAATTAGAGGCGTCTAGTTTAGATCGTTAGTGGGCTAGTGTCCTGATATGGTAATGTTGTAAGTAGATATATGATAGATACTCTTACAACACACCTAACGTGTAAGTTCCATAGACCTTGGCCTTACACACAGAGGAATGATAGAGATCATACCACGATGCATATGATAGAGATCAAATGCATGGACCATATCATCCCACTTTACACATTAGATGTTTGCATCTTACATTGCTAGTTTGGCGTTTTAGTAGCATTTTAAGATGATCCCTCATTTAGATATCAAGATAAAAATGTGTTATTCCTTAAGTATGCACCATTCTATGGATCATGTTTCGAGACATCACGTGATGATCGGGTGTACTTGACTCTACGCTTTCATAAAACGGGTGTAAGACAGTTTTACACACATGAATACTAAGGTTCTTACTTGGCGAGCCTAGCATGTAAAGACATGGCCTCGGAACACGGACCGAAAGGTTAAGCATGAGTCATATTATTGATATGATGCCCAAATAGATGCTTGCCTTTGAAGCTACATCCTCTCACGTGATGATCGGACTTGGTGTAGTGGATTTGGTTCATGTAATCACCAAAAAGGCACGAGGGATGTAGTTTTTGAGTGGGAGTTCATTTCTAATTTGGATTAGTCAAACTAAATTTGTCATAAACTAAATCGAAGTGAATTTGCATAATTTGTTGTAGTCATTGGCATCTGTTCACTACCTTATGCTTAGTTTTAATTGAGATAATAGAACTATAGAATTCTGGATATTTACTTTACGAACTGGTATCATATTGTTTTGAATGTCAATTTAAAGTTTTATAAGTCCTATTGCAAACTTTCAGCAAACTCTATTAACTCCATGAAGTTTAATAAGTAGTATTAAATCAAGAGTAAGAATTCCAATGTTAGTATCTAAAGTATCATGTCTGCCTCCATGATTATTGATATTCAAAAGTTGTTTTAATATCAAGATTATATAGGAGCTAAAAAGTGTTTCAGAAACCATCATGTGTGAAAGATATTGTGATATCTGAAACAATGTTTTTGGCTGCATTATGATAGAGTATAATTTAGCAAAATACATGTTCTCATATTGTATGAGAATTTGTGAAGGATAGAGATGGTAAGCATCCGGATCTCCCAAAAGGGTTTTGGGAACTAACATTATACTCGCGATTTTTCCTTATAGACTATAGTAGCTTGATCATGAAAGTTTTCATGATAAGGATGAATAGAAGATGTAAGTAAAATGTTTACTACACTAATAGATTACTAAAGAATGGTTTTTTGAAAGAACACCAAACATTTGATGACGGTGATCCACTTCAAAGTGCAAGTCCAAAGGTATTAGTATTTGACTATATAGACTTTGTACTATGTGTCATGTGAATGACACCACTATTGATGTTGATAGATTCTTTTAAAAGGAAAAGGAATTGCTGAAAGAGAATCGATAAAATATTTGGCAGAAAAGAAAAGGTTGGAGTTCTCCAACTTAGGTATATAGAAGATATACACGTTATGGATGTATTCCTTGCTTGTTAAACAATGTGGTTCTTAGGTATTGGATACCAAATTGGTTGGTATGAAGTGTCATACAGGACAACGCTATTCATGAACTACAATGGCCTAAGTAACTAGCAAGAGAATAAGTGATGATGTTCATCGAAAACAAATAAAGTGTTATTGTGTTCTTCGTTGTCGTCAAACCTAGCCTTCAAGATTTGTTTTAATAATTGTTATTTTGTTCCGGTATTACTAGAACAATGGTTGTTCAAATAATTACTGAATTCCATAAAGGATGGATGAACTTTTACAAGTATAGTGGGAGAAATCACATCCATAAACACTATTGCTAAAATGTCGCAAGAAAAATGATTGAAAGATCACTTATGAAGTGACATTGTTGTTTAAACTATATTGGAAAGAAAACATGAAGAAACTCCAGGTTGATGGATTTTTGGAGTCTTTGATTTTGATCAACTGACGCTTGTGAGACTTTCCTTGAGATAATTGAAACTCCTTTCATAGGCCAAAGAGGAACAGATGACTAGCTTATTGGAAATTGTGCATGCTGATGTGCATAGTCCATTATGTGTAGCCATATGCAATGGATCTTTTTGCTTCATGTGATTTCTCCAGAAATTTAAGTAAATATATCTATATATTTACTTAATAAGGAATAAGTATGAAACATTTGAAAATTGTTCAAAGACTTTCAAGATGAAGTGGAAAATCATTGTAACAAGAAAATAAAGAGTTTATGATTCGATCATAAAGGAAGATATTTGAGTTACATGTTTCGCAAAAACACCTAAGATTTGAGGAATTGTTCCATGATTTGTGTTTCCCGATAAACCATAGGAGTATGGCATATTCGAGAGATGAAATCAAACCATGTTTGACATGGTAAGATCAAAGGTGTCCTTTATAAAACTGCCATTATGTTTTAAGGATTGAAGCTTTAGAGACTAACACTGAAAAGAGCACCATCGTGATCCGTTGAAATGACACCATATAAGTTATGGTTTCGGATAAAACCCGAATTGTCTTTTCTTAAATTTTGGTATGCTATGCATAAGTAAAATGTTTACAACCAAAGTCAGATAAGCACGTCTTTGTAGGTTATCCCAAAGAATTTGTTGGGAATTTCTCCATAACACCGAGGACAAAAGAGTTTGTCGCTTGGAACATCAAGTTTCTTGAGAAGGAATCTTTCGCGAAAAGTTAAGTGGGAGGACAATAGAACTTTGATAAGGTTGTTGAACCTTAGTTATATGTGCTAAGTAGCACAGTGTCGGAAAGTGTCCCATTGGCGTCCACAAGGCTCATGGCTCCCGTGATTACAAAGGTTTTGATCTCGGAGATTAGAGTTCCTATTGAACCGTGTGGGTTGGTAAGAATCAAATAGTGTGATTTGATAAGCAAGTCGTTATTGTTTTGACAATGATGAACCGACTACATGCAAAGAAGCGATGATGGGCCCTGACTCCATAAAATGACTAGAAGTCATAGAATCCGTGATAGTATCCATACACGAGAAATCAAGTTTCTGAACTTGGAAGACCCTCTGAAAAGGCGTGAAGCCTATCGGTCGTGTGTGGATCTATAAAGAAATAGACATGGATGTCTAACATCTATGAAATAGTCGACATGTCGGAAAGAAGTTTACGACAATGTTCAAGGAGTTGACTATGACAAGATTTGATCTTTCATAGCGATATTTAGTCTTGACGGATTAATGTAGCAACCACTACATATAATTTGATGTATGGTAGTTGAACAAACAAAACAATGTTCTTCTAATAGAATGGTTACCTAGGACGTGTACAAGACACGGTCCAAAGGGTTTTATTAATTCAAAGGGTGCTAAAAAGGCATGCAAACTTCAATAGTTGAAGTAAGCATATCGGAGTTGGAATCTTCACCATGATGAAACTGTTAAAAGTGTTTAAATTCATCGGAGATGATGAAGATGCTTGCATTACAAGAAATTAAGTGGGAGCGCTGAGACATATTTCTAATACATTATGTAGATAACATATTGTTGATTGGAAATGATGTATCTTGTATTGACACAAGTTAAGAATTTCATTAAAATAATATTTTGATGAAAGACTTGGGCAAACCCGGAATATTTGGCATCAATATCTATATGGATAGATGGAGGCGCTAATATGGTTGTGCTAGACATACATATATGATATATTGAAAGAGTTCAATATAGAAACAACAAGAAAGGTTCTTGCTGCATGGAAAGGATTGTATCAAGATTCAAGTGTTTCAACACTTGGTGAGTAAAATCACATGAAGATTTTGATCGATTATACCGAGATATGTATATATCCAGAATGCCCTATGCTCTAAATGTTATGAGTACATACCAGAATGATTCATAAGGTGATCATTGTACAATAGTAAAGATATTCTTATGAACTTTGGAAGAACTAAGAATATATCATGTATAAGTGACAAATAGTTAAAGGTAGTTCACTGTAAAGTGTTACATTGATACTAGTTTTGTCACAAGATACAAATTAAATTTATCTCAATTTAGACTATGGGTGGCACAATGTAATGGAAAGGTTTTTCCATGATGGATTTGGATCAGTTCCAAAGTTGAAACATTGTGATGGATACTACAATAAAAGGATAAGTATATAACTGCTATAGTAGCAGCAAAGGAGGGCATTTGTGTTAAGTAGTTTGTTATCAAACTAGGTGTGGTTCAAAGTGGGCTAATACTATGAAGATATATTGTATGACAATAATATCAACATATTTTAACCCGAATGAACTAAAGGTCTCACCAAAGGACCAAATTTATACAATGCCATTTCATTTGAGAATACACACGGACCTGAAACTGTCAGATCCGGAGATTATGTTAACCACTAGCAATAGCGTATATGCAACACCAGAAAGCCATAGGTGTTCAATACGCAAAGTTTTTCAAACTAGATTATTGACTCTAGTGCAAGTAGGAGACTGAATGGAATATGCCTGAGAGGCAATAATAACGTGGTTATTATCTTATTCCATGTTTATGATAAATGTTTATTTTGCATGCTATAATTGTATTAATTGGAAACGTTAATACATGTATGTTTAATAAACAAAATACAAAGTTCCTAATAATTCCTCTCATATAAACTAGCTCGTTTATTAACAAGATGATCAAGGTTTCCCGATCATGGACATTGGATATTGTTAATAACGACGTCACAACATTAGTTGAATGATGTGATGAACATTCATCTGAAGTATAGCATTACGATCAAAGTCATTATGTTTATATTTCTATAACATCATACGAAGTAATCTTAGTCCTTAGACCATGAGATCATGTTAATTGCTAAGACCAGAAAAGTATCTTGATAACATCAAACGTCACACTATAACAGGGTGACTATAAAGGTGGGTTCAGTGCTACGAAGGTGTTATGTTGAGGCTCATGGATCAAGAGTGGGATTTTTCCATCCCGATGACGGATAGATATACTCTGAGCCCTCTCGGTGATATCACATTGAAATATCTTGCAAGCAAGTGATGTGATCACTAGAATGTTATATCACGGGAACCAGAAAAGAGTATATGTCGGAAACAAGATCAAACTAGGTATGGAGATACCGATGATCGAATCTCGGACATATAATATATCGCGAGACAAAGGGATTTACTTACTAGCGTTAAAGGTTCTCACGATCACAAAAGTCATCGTTGAATGTGTAGGAGTTAGTATGGATCCCCAGGTCCCGCTTCTGATTATTGATTTGAGAGGGGTCTCGATCATGTCTGCATTATTCGCGAACCGTACGGTGACATACTTAAGGGATACCGACACCATTTGGAGCAAATATTTTTCAGATAAAGATTTAAGAAAGCGCTGGAATTATTTCAATAGACACCGAAACTGTTTTGGGTGAAATTGCTGAAATTGGTTCTACATGTAATATTGAAATGTTGCAGGGGGTTTTATGTGAATGTTTGTTAATTAAAGTAATTAACAAAATTCTGAATAAAATTAATAAAAGAGTTTTATTAAATGAGAGAGCATTAAATTTGGAGAAATTTAATGCATTTAAAGTGGAGACTTTAAAAGAGAATGTGAAGGGGCATTTTAATGTGGAGGGGTTACCACCACATGAATGGGGGAGGTGAAGGAACACCCTCCATGGGCGCCGGCCATGGGAGGGGTACCCTCCCCTCCTCCTATAAAAGGCCCCCTCTCACACCTTCATACTCACACCTCCTTGTGAAGGATCTCTCTCCCCCTCTAGAATTATTCCCCCATGGTCACGGATTAGCGAGATACATGTTCCCGGTGGCATTTCGTCTGGAAGGAGTTGCTGCTTCCGCTGGATCGCTGGAGCGAGGAGGTGGAGGTTGTCCGGTGGCTTGAATGTGTGTGCGAGTACGGATGCGCTGCTGAGGTGCGGCGCTCGGACTTCCTCACGATCTTGAGATCGGCAAGTGTACGACTACATCAACCACGAGTTCCTACTCGTTAACAAAACTCTTTGTCTTAGAGGGTAAGTTCTCGATGGATGTATGTCCACCCGTTGCTTTGTACCTAGTTGATAGATCTTCGCGTGTAGTTCTCATCGTAGGAATTTTTTTGTTTTCTATGTTGCGGACCCAACACCAGCAGCACCTGAAGTTCGGCAATCTCCAACGAGGACTACAGGGAGGCATCGTTGTTGGCAACACGAGGACGCTTATTGGGGAGGAAGGGTGTGTCCTGGAAAAAATGCTGCTGATGCCGCCACCACAGCCACTTGGGCTCCGCTATAGGCGTTGCAGGAGAACATGGTTCAGAGGTAGACATCGCCCAGGGTCGCCGCCGCCATCGTGGTTAGGGTTCTCCAGGAATTGCGAGAGAAAGGGGAAGTAGGCAGTCGGGCAGCGGCATCAAGAGAGATAATTGTGCTATCGAGCCAGATGGGCCTTTAGTGGGGTTCTCGGGGCCCAGTTAACCACAGCTTGCCGATTTTACCAGCAGAGAAGCTTCCCTTGGGACAAGCAGCCCATTGCAGGAACGAGGGGGATCAGATGGCTAGGAACAATAGGCAAAATCCATCTAACAATCAAAATTAGTGAGAGTGTGAGAAGCCTCCTCTTTGTCTCAGTTTTAATATCCCTAATAGGTTAGTCCAAGAAAGTGTATGAAAAGTACTCCAAAGTTGGAACAAAACATAAGAAAGTAGATAAAACCAAGCATGGAACATCAAAAATTATGGATACGTTAGCAACGTATCAACATCCCCAAGCTTAACTCCTGCTCGTCCTCGAGTAGGTAAGTGATAAAAAGAAATAATAATTTTTGATGTGACATGGACCATCATAAACTTGATCAAAGTATTTGTAAAACATTGAAAGCTAGGATCATAGTACTTCAACACAGCATGAAAGATGAAGTTCTAACAATAAGACATAGCAACTATGTTGTAACATGAAAAGGCACAAACAAAAGATTCATGAATAACAATGCTTTGCAAGACGTTTGTTTGTTTCACATAAAGAAAACATAGCATAGTGGCATTCAGCTTGTCCCTCATAGAGTAGCAAATATAAATGCATAGGACACCTTCAAAGTTCATAAGAGTGACTAGATACAAGTAGTTTAAGGACAAGCAATATCAAGTTATGCATCAATCAACAAGTCTTGGGACAATGCACATAGAACTAAGAATAACCACTATGCTCTCAAAGTAGGTGCATAAAGGTAGAAGGTGGAGACTCAACATAAAAGTAAAAGAAAGGCCTTCATAGAAGGAAGTAGAGATTCAAGTTTCATAAAGAGCTTCCAAAAATTATGGTACTTGTTAGCTTTCAGCTCTCATTGCCCCTATCATAAGAATCTTTAAGGTGATTAAGGTTAAAGTGACACAACTAAGAGGATATGCTTGACAAGTTATAAGCCGAAATCTCATGCCCCTTACTTACGAAGACCGAACCTCGTGTTACTCAACTTTAGTCACAAGTAAGCTCTTATCATTGTAAGTACATATGTATCATAAAGAACCACCAACGGGGTACCCCTTGCACATGATACAGGAGCTATCCCATAATCAAAATGACAAGGCAAGCCGACAATGAGCATCTCAGCGATCTTTTTATTTGCGATTTGCATAGGTTTTTATTGAGGATGCTTCATAGAGTGCTCATTATGGTGATGTTGCAAGTTTCCACCATGATTAGGCATGGCTTAGGCTAGCAGCCCAGGCGTTTCTCTAACACACATACAAACTCCATGATCTTACAAGTTCCACTTTTATTTCACACCATCGGGATCCATAAGCAAAAGAATATGATATCAACGGGGTACAAAGTACAAGTGTAATGTTGAAAGCGTTCCCCATGTTACATGGTTCTTCTAACTTCAACTTATAAAGTGCAAGCATATACGCAACAAAGATGGACACAATGGGTCAAGTTTATTAATTGCAAGAAAGTAAAGTGTGCCATCAAGTTCGTGAGAGCTTTAGTCACTAATTTTCACATAACAAGTTTAATTTGGGAGGTAGATAAAAACATGAATATACTTGGAATAGCAATTGCTAATAGGTAGGTATGGTGGACTCTTTGGAATAACTTGGTTTAAGGAGTTGGATGCATGAGTGGAACTCACACTTGGTTACGGAGGCTAGCAAAAGACTGGGAGCGACAAACTAAGAGAGAAATAATGGCCATAATCATGCAGAGCGACAAAACATCATTGATTAAAGCATAAAGTGATATTACAAGTCGAAAACTAAAGGATCATCAAGGCTATGGTGACTTTGGATAGTCATAACATGGTGTGAGCATGCACCAAGTCAACCCAAATAAAGCATCAAAGGAGAATACCACAATACTATGCTTTAATATGCTAAAACAACGCATGATCCTTCCAAGGCACATTAAGCAATCTCAATTGTTTATATCAAGTCATGCTACAACAATAATGACTAAGAATAAAGCCAAAACAATATCAAGTATGGCATGACAAAGCATAGGCCAGAGTCAAAAACAAGCTCTTTTTACCACTTAAGCATGAAGTTTCCTACACTTTTCCAATCCAAACCAAACTATTTGAAAACTAATGTATGAAAGAGGGGGTCCAACCAATTTATTTAGCAAACTAAAAAAATCAAGCAAACGAAAAACCAAAACGAAAACAAAAAAGAAGACGCTCCAAGAACAACACAACTGTGCATGAAACAATAAGAATGAAGTGTTTGGAAGAAACCTGGGATTTTTATTGATGAAGAAGGGGATGCCTTGGGCATCCCCAAGCTTTGACGCTTGTACTTATTGGATATTTCTTGGGGTGACACGCATGGCATCCCCAAGCTTGAGCTTTAGTCCATTCTTCATCTCATTACTCACTCCTTCCATACACCTGAAATTTTTCCTTCATACAAAACTTCACACAATCTTTAATAGCAACATTAGTGCACTCAAGACAATAAGTCTTTTGGTTCAGTTTCAACACCAATAAAACTTCCAATGAAACACAAGCTACTTTAGAACTTCCTTCAAAAATATCAATTCCCAAAAGAACTCAAAAAGGAACCAATAAGAAGCAAATGCAAATAATGGCAGAAATCTGTCAAAACAGACCAGCAGGTAAAGATGAATTTTTCGAAGACCTTCTGTTGCTCAAATCAAAAAGAGTTGAACTAACGAAAGTTAGATAACAACCTGGGGCAGAATAATAAAATATCACGCCTCAAAAAGACATACAGAGATTTTACACAAATGTTTATGGTGAAGAACAAAAATCTGTTTCGGGACAACAACTTTCCCAAGCATTACTTCTCTCTCATTAGAGGTTACTCTCGGCATAAAAAGCAAATAAAAAGGATAAGGAGAGGTTATTACAGAGGTAATAACTTCCAAGACTCATCTAAAACTTTTGGGTTATCTCCCAATAAGTACTTTTCTTTAATGCCTTTAAGTTAGGCATAAGAAGCAAGAAAAAGAATCAAGTGTTCTCAAATGAAGAAGCATTAAGATTGATACCAGAAATATCTTCAACAAGGCAAGGTATCTCTTTCAAATAAGTCCTAGAGGATCCTCTCTCAATGCCCTTGAGTTCACTACTTTCATCAAATGGGTTTTCAGGAACAATCCAATCAAGATTCTTCTCTATGGCTTCATGTATTGCTACAAGTTTAAAAGGTATTGGTATCTTAGTTTCCTCCTCATTAGGTTTGGTTTTGTTCATATTTCCTCGTGTACCAATAACGTCTACACATGAGCCTAGCATATTAAAACGTTCAAAGACTTTCCTAGCTTCCTTGGCAACATCATAGAATTCCTTAAGCAAAGTTTCCAGAATAAAATCTCTCTTTTCAGGGTCCTCAATTTCTTTAAGTTTAAGAAACATTACTTGCATTAAGGGGTTAAGGTTAACAAACCTAGCTTCCAACATGTGAACTAAATAAGTTGAAGCAATTTCATAATTTGGAGCATGTTCTGCAAGGGATCTATCCTCAATATCCTCATGTTTACTAACATGATTAAAGAATTCTTCAATATTATCTTTTCCAATTATAGAGCCACTACCAATTGAAAGGTCTTTCAGGGTGAACTTAGGGATCAACATGGTGAGCTAAGAAAGAGGTAACAACTATAGAAGACTTAATTTTTTTGTGTTTTTAATAAAGAAAGCAAAATAGTGAAACTAATTTTTTTGTGTTTTTGATAAACAAATAAGCAAACGAAGCAGAAAATAAACTAAGAAAAACAAAAACAACAAAGTAAAGAGATTGGTTATGAGGAACTCCCCTTGTGAAGATGTCCTTGTCTCCCCGGCAACGGCACCAGAAAAATACTTGCTGGCTCGTGGTTGATATCGAGCTCGTTGGGGAACCCCAAGAGGAAGGTATGATGAGCACAGTAGTAAGTTTTCCTCAATTCTGAAACCAACGTTATCGAACCAGTAGGAGAAAGGAAACACCTCCAAGGTGTTGCTAGCTAAGCTTTGGCAGGGCGCACTACCGGTGCTAGCAGCAACGTGGAATCCTGCACAGCACAACCACAGAACTTTGCCCCCAACTTGCGATGAGGTTGTCAATCTCACCGGTTTTGCTGAAAACAATGGATTAAACGTATCGAGTGGAAGAAAGTAAAAGCTTGTAGAAAGTAAACAGAAAACAATAAACAGTTGTAGATTGATGGTAAAAGAAAGGATCGGGGTCCATAGTTCACTAGTGGTGGTTCTCCTTAAGATATATAACATGTTGGGTGAACAAATTACAACGGGGCAATTGACAAACATCGAGAAAGCATACATGCATATACTAATCATCTTGACTCCTTTGATATTTGATTGGGCATTACAACATTATACATAGACCACAATCCAACTGCATCTATGACTAATAATCCACCTTTAGGTTATCATCCAAACCCCCTCTAGTATTAAGTTGCAAGCAACAGATAATTGCATTACGCATTGCGTGTAAAGTAAACAATATGATTGTTCTATGGACAAAGGTTTGTTGTTTTCTCCCTAGTAGCAACAGCACATCTAGTACCTTAGAGATTTCTGTCACTTCGCCAGATTACTAGAGGCATGAACCCACTATCGAGCATAAATACTAACTCTTGGAGTTGCTAGCATCTACTTGGCCAAGATAGCTAGTAACAACGGAAAGCATGCAAGATCACAAATAACAAAGACATGATAGAATCAATAATAAATCTGAAATAGTATCTCAATATCCATCGGATCCCCGCAAACACAACATGTAGGATTACAAATAGATGATCTTGATCATGAACAGAGCTCACAAGATCTAAACATGATAGCACAAAGGAGAAGAACCAGCCATCTAGCTACTACATGGACCCGTAGTCCAAGGATGAACTACTCACGCATCACACCGGAGGCTTGCATGGTGATGAAGAAGGCCTCCAGGGTGAATTCCCCTCTCCAGCAGGGTGCCGGGAAGAGCTTAAGATCCCTCCCGATCTAGGGATGGAGATGACGACGGCTATAGACTCTTTCGTGGAATTTTGATCGGGTTCTTAGGGTTTCTATATTGGAGGCATCTTATAGTCGGAAGGGGAGGCCGAGGGGGTTCCTGGGGTGGCCAGACCACCCCCTAGCGCGGGCCAGGCTAGGCCGTGTGGCCAGGTGGTGTGGCGGCCCCCTGGCCCCTCTCCGTCTCGTATTCTGGCTCCGTGTCCTCCTTGGTGAAAAACTGACTTTGGCTTTTGTCCCGTCCAATTCCGAGAATATTCATTTTCTGACTTCCTGGAACCAAAAATAACAGAAAACAGGTAGCTGGCACTATGGCATCTTGTTAATAGGTTATTCCAAGAAAGTGTATGAAAAGTACTCCAAAGTTGGAACAAAACATAAGAAAGTAGTTAAAACCAAGCATGGAACATCAAAAATTATGGATGTGTTAGCAACGTATCAGCTCATAAGAATATCTTTACTATCATCCAATGATCATCTTATGAATCATATGGTATATGCTCATAACATTTAGAGCATTGGACATATCTGGATATGTACATATCATGGTATTATTGATCAAAATCTTCATGTGATTTTTACTCACCAAGTGTTTAAACACTTGAATCTTGATACAATCCTTTCCATGCAACAAGAACCTTTCTTGTTGTTTCCATATTGAACCATTTTCAATATCTCATATATTTACATCTGGCACAACCATATTAGCGCCTCAATCTATCCATATAGACATTGATGCCGAATATTCCGGTTTTGCCCAAGTCTTTCATCAAAATGAAATTCTTAACCCGTATCAATAAAAGATACATCATTTCCAATCAACAATATGTACTCTGCATAATGTATTGGGAATTTGTCTCAACGCTCCCACTTAATTTCTTGCACATGCAAGAATCTTCATCGTCTCCGATGAAATTAAACTCCTTTAAAATTTTCATCATGGTGAAGATTTATGACAAAGAGAGATTTGCTTAGGATCATGTCTTACAAGTGTGGAAACACTACCTTTGGACCAAAGAGAGTATCATACACTCTGACCATGAGTCATTGAAGTACCTCAAGGGTCAAGCCAATTTGAGTAAGAGGCATGCAAAGTGGGTTGAGCTTATGGAATCATTTCCCTACAATGTGAAATACAATAAGGGTTAAGATAATTTGGTTGCGAATGCTCTTTACTCCAAAAACACAAGCCTACTCACGCACCTTGAAGTTAATGTTTTGGGTCTTAATGATAACAAAAATTTGTATTCTTCTGACCCGTTCTTTGGACATATCTTTGCTAAGTGTTCCATTCACAAGGGATTTGATGACTTCTCTATGCACAATGGTTTTCTCTTCAAACAAAACAAGCTTTGCATTCTGAAGTCATTCCTCCAAAATTTTCTACTCCAAGAGTCTCACAATGGAGGCTTCATGGGCCACTTTGGTCGTGACAAGACATACGACATGTTGTCCACCCACTGATTTTGGCCCAAGATGAAGAGAGACATGGAGCGTCTCGTCCAACAATGCACAACGTGCTTACAAGCTAAGTCTAAGTCTAACCCATTTGGTATTTACACTACTTTACCTATTCCATATGCACCATGGTCGGACATTAGCGTGGAATTTGTGTTAGGATTGCCTAGATCAAAGTATGGACATGATTCAATATTTTTTGTTGTTGATCGCTTTCGAAAAATGGCACACTCCATTCCTTGCCATAAGACCGAGGATGCTTCACACATCACAAACTTGTTTTTTAGGGAAATCGTCCGTCTAGATGGTGTGCCAAGAACAATCGTCTCCGACCGTGATGACAAATTCATGATTTATATGTGGAAGATTCAAATGGCCAAACTCGGAGTCAAGCTTCTAATCTCCTTCGCATCGCACCATCAAACCGATGGCCAAACCGAGGTGGTCAAACAAAGCCTTGGAACTCTTCTTCGAGTGTTGATAAAGAAGAATCTCAAAGATGGGGAAGAATACATTCCTCACGCTGAGTTTGCATACAACCAGGCCAAGCATTCCACAACCTTGAAGATTCCATTCATGATCATCTATGTATTTGAGCCATGAACGTGCTCGATATCCTACCACTTCCTCTTCATGAACGCACAAACATGGACATCGACAAGTGAGCCCAAGCAATGAAGAAGCTCCAGGAAGAAACAAGAGCTACCATTGAGCAGTAAGTCCTTCATTAAGCTTCAAGACTCAACAAGAACAAGAAGGAGATGATCTTCAATGAAGGCAACCTCGTGTGGATACACCTACGCAAAGAATGCTTCCTAAATGAACGCGAATCCAAGCTCAAGCCAAGAGGATATGGTCCCTTCAAGGTCCTCAAGAAAATCAATAACAACACCCATGTCATCGATATCCCCACTTCCAAGTACCTCGCAAGCAACACTTTAAATGTGGCCGACCTATCACCATTCCATGGAGATGATGAAGATGAAGAGTTGAGGATGAATATTTCCCAAGGGGGAGATGATGAAGCCCGTTCTATGGACGCTACTACATCTACAACACCAAGTCCCCCAAGTGGACCGATGACCTGTGCTCGAGCCAAGATCCTACAAGATAAGGTCAACTCACTCCTATCCTTGTGTGACTTTGATACTCCCTTGAACGGCTTGCTACTTCATTCCAATACACTTCATATCCTCATGTATGAGTCGCAAGATCACCGCCAAGACACCAATGAAGATAACCAAGAGGAGTCAAGACATACAACAACAAGAACTGCGCTAGAGTCTCTGACGTAAAATATCGGAATGTCAGGTGCCACCAGAATGTTCGGCCATGTCACCCTAGAGTGTTCGTCCTGCCTCGACCGACTAGTGGTGACACCTTGCAGATGCCTAGATTGGACACCGCCCGGAAACTCCGAAGTTTCTGCCTAGACCAGAGTCTCCTCCGCACCAACACTGGAGTGTCCGATTGGCCTAGAGTCTCTGCCCCATCCACGACAGAGTGTTTGGCCTAAGTGATACCAGAACGCATGAACAAAGACCGTTAGGCCTCAGTCCATGTAACATCCATCCCACCCAAACTTCCTATTTTATCCCTAAACTACCCTTGTTTATGTGGTTGGCCTATATTTATCTCCAAACCTTCATTGTAAACCCCATACTTGATAATAGAACTAGAAGAAAACCCCTAAGTGGAATCTATGAAGTTTTTGTCTCATCTTCCTTTGCAAGGAAGACCTATTATCCCCCACCTCTTTGGATTCTGCCTAATGCATCCAAGTTGTATAAGATCTTTACTTTGAGTTTGCTCTAGTAAAGCTATCAAGATCTCACCAAGGTTCTTATCCCTCATAGATTGGGTTCGAGAGAGAGTCTTTATCAACACCGATCCTAGGGATTGTGTTGAACTGGTATCCATCAGAGTGAGCCACCAGCTCGTGTTGTGTTTGACTTTGTGTGTGTTTCGTTGTTTTCCTCATGTGTGAGTTCGGTTGTGTCGCCCTCTCCCCTCTTCCCTCGCGAATCCACCACATATCTTGGAGAATCGTGAAAGACTGGGCCACCCTAGAGGGTAGCCCCTACCATGCCGCCTTTGGGAGGAAATGATAATGATCTAGAATGTGCCCTTGGCATAGGATCTATCGAGGCCGAGTGACAAGTGGTTCCAGTCCGTGCTAACTGACCTACTGATTCAGTTGGTTGACAACACGCTGTTGATCACGTGGAGGAATTGGTATGCCCGCAATGAGATTACTCATGATAAACCTCTATTGTTAGTTAACAGTTCAAAGTGTTTCCTTTATAGTTACATGAACCTCATCAAACAATGTAAACGAGAGCCTACCAAATCCATTCTAAATGGGGAAAACACCTATGTTTGTTGTTGGTTCCCTGCCCTCTCCCGTTTTAGTGAAGAAGGGACTAGATAAACCCCGGTGTGCCTCCATTAGGATGGGTAAAGCTCACTATTGATGGTTCTTTTTAGGCTTCGGATCATACCGCTAGGCTTGGTAGGGTTCTACGAGATGATGGTCGGGTATCCTATCTTCTCAGCGTGCCGATATCTGGAGGATTGTGTTAAACCTTTTTAGGTAGGTTTGAGGGCATGAATCGAGGGGGTGTACTTGGAGCTCCACCATTCTACTCTTCCTATTGTCGTGGAGATGGATTGCTCCCAGCTAGTGAATGTGGCCAAGGCCAATAATCAAGACATATCACCTTTCTGTTTTCTGGTTGATGAACCTCATGCTTTATGTAATCAAGGTAGAGTTTGTTATTTTTTGAAAGTAGAACGTTCCGAGATTAGGGTTAGCCACTTTCTTGCAAAATATGCAAGAGTTGAATGCCGCACTATTACTTGGTTTGGATCGGGGACTAAAGCTATTCTTCAGCTACTTGATAAAGACCGCATTGTAATCCCACCTGATGAATAAAGTTCTAGTTTTACCTGCAAAAAAGATGAAATGATAGTGTAGCACGCATACTGGTACTAGCATGGGAATGGAAGTATTCTCTAGTCGCTAGTTTGAAACTAGACCTGTCAGCACTGGCAGAGCTCCTTTGGGGCCAAATTGGGTTGTGGCCCGCCCAAGTATTTTGCCCAAAAACCCAACTTCTATGTATCTAAGGCCCAGCCCACCAGAACACAATACACCTTCTATATGCTCCCTTCCAGTTTGTTCTTTTTCTCGGTCTAACTTTTCTTCACGATAGAATCCATGGAGGAGATAGGCTAGGTTAGCAATTTGGACAGAAAAGAGGGGGAATCGGGGAGAAGTGATGAAGCTCAAGAGGCACTACAATGCCCCACCGCCTCCGGCAACTGAGGGTCGGCTGGGGGTCGTCGCACGGTCGTAGCCTATAGGTCAGTACGACCGCATCACATGAGCACAGGGCGAGCGGATTCTACCAGCGAATAGGACCAAATTGCAGTGCCAGATCAATTGATCCCTTCTATTCTCCAGTTCCCCTAGAACACTACCAGCCTAGGTAATCTCAAATCTTCTTTCTTTCTAGAATTCCCTGCCATAAATTATAGCATCTATAGCGGAGAATGAATGAGGTGGTTCTCATGTCTTCACGATTGATGGATTTGATAGGTGGAAGAGGGTAAACAATGGGAAACATTGTGCATTCATAAATCACATAAGGTGTGGACCATGCTCGCCACATAACAATGCATTCTCTAGTTGTCATGCTTTAATACATCAACCATGCCACAAACAAAATGTTATAGTGGTGAAGGACAAGGAAAAAGTAGAAAGAAATAACTTGCGGCTCAAAGTTTCAATTGTTGTTGTTAAGTGGCTTGCATTTCAAGCTTGTGCTTTTAGAGGGCATGATGATAGTGATCTATCCAATAATAAAGGGAACTTTCCTGAAATGGTGGATCTTCTTGCAGAATTCAACCCGGAGATTGTCAAAGTTGTGAGGGGGAATGCTCCATACGATTTAAAATACAAATCTCCTGAGACTTAAAAAGAGATCTTGAGTATACATGCATGAAAAATCAGGAACCATACTCGTGACAAAATTGGGGATTCTAAATTTTCTACTTTAGTAGATGAAACATGTGATGTGTCATAGAGAGAGCAAATGCACTGGTTCTAAGATTTGTTGATAAAGATGGTATTTTACAAGAGATATTCTTTGACTTACTACATGTGGAGAACACAAGGTCTTTGACACTTAAATATGAATTGAGCTCAGTTTTATCATCCATGGTTCTGATATTCAGAACCTTCAAGGACAAGACTATGATGGGGCTAGCAACATGAGAGGTGAGTTCAATGTACTGCAAGCTCTTTTTCTCAAAGAATGCCCATATGCTTATTATGTACATTGTTATTCCCATCGCTTGCAACTTGCTCTAGTTGATGCATCGAAAGAAGTGGTTCCTATTTCTCAATTCTTCCAGAAATTGATATCTGTCATCAACACTGTCTACTTCTCTTCAAAGCGCCATGATGAGATTCATCATCACACTCAAGTCGTTGAACTAGAAAAGGGAACAACTAATGCTAGCATTGAGATGGGTCAAGAGGCAAATCATATCCCGCACTTAAGCGAGCGGGAGACACAAGATGAGGTTCTCATTTGGCTTCATTTTATAGCCTTATGGAGATGCTTGGTGTTGTTTATTCTATTATCGAAGATATGGTGGATCACTTGGATCAATACGTGCAGATGATGGCACTTCTTTTGGATATTTGTCATCCTTTGAGTTCATATTTATCTTATGTTTTTTGAAGTAAACATTTGATATAACCAAAATACTTTGCCAAGCTTTTCAAAAGAAGTCACGAGATATTGTAAATGTTGTTTGTCTAGTATCCTCAACAAAAGAGTGTCTTCAACAGCTGAGATAAGATGATGGCTACCAACAATTTATTTTTACCAACAGTTTATTTACACGGTTACTAAATTTTATGTAAACCATTCAATTGACATTCGAGACATACATTCTTTTGTGGTGGTCGTGCACGTCATCAGCCCGATCAGTTCACCAAAGAGCATTACTTTCGAGTTGAAATTTTCCTAGTAACATTGGACACTCAATTATTTGAATCAAATCCAAGGTTCAATGAGAAGGTTATGTATCTTCTATGTACTAGTGCCACTTTGATTCCTAGAAACAAATTTTAGAGGATTCATCACTAGTGATATATGTGAGATGGTGAAGAAGTACTACCCAGCAGATTTTCCCTAAGATATATATATGTAATACAACTGTAACATTTTGTTTCGGATGCTTCCAAAGACAAAGAGTTGAAGAATATCTCAACCTTGATTGAGCTTTGTTAATGCCTTGCCGAGACGGTAATACATACTATCTACAATTTAATTAATAGGTTACTCCGTTTGCTCATTACTCTACCAGTTTTTACGACAAGTACTGACCGTGCATTTTCTAGTATGAAGATTATTAAAACAAGGTTGCACAATAAGTTGGAAGATGACAATATTGCCAATAACATGTTAGGTCACATAGTACTCCTTACGTGACCGCACGCGCTGCTCTCGGGAGGGGCAGCACGGGCGGAACCCTAAGCCACCGCCGCCCCCGACTTCTCCTCCCGCTCCTCCTCCGCTGCCACCGGAGGACACCGGCGGGCTAAGCCCGGCCGGTGGAAGGTGGCGGCAGGGCTGCTTCCTCGCGTGGTGGCCTCTCCCCTGCAGGAAGCCCCATGGGCGCTCGATGTGTCGCCCCGACGGCAATCTGATGGCGGCGGGGTCTGGAAGCCAGGGCGGCGGCCTCGGGATTTGATGGCGGTTCTCCCTCGACGGATGGTGGCGCGGGTCGCATCTGCTGGCAGAAGCACGGTCCTAGGATTTCTCTCACGCCAAGACAAAGATCTGCCTTTAGCCCGTTTCCATAGATCTGGTGGCAGTGTCGTGTTCCGGAAAGCTCCGCCGGCAACCGTCGTTTTCTGACCGTTTGGTTTCAGAGGGAGCGAGGCGAAGCTCTGCAGTCTGTTGCCATCATGGAACATGTCTTTGGTTCCATGGTGAAGTCAGTGTGCGGAGAATGTCATGAAAGCCAAGATTGGTGGACTAGCTATGGTGGTTCGAGTCCTAGTGGCGATGAGGATTTGGCTTGGTGATTCGTGAATTGTAGCAGCGGCATCGAAAAGTGGGGGCGACAGCACATGAGGAGTTCACAGTCTTACCTTGCAGGGTGAAAATCCAATATCTGGCTTTAATTGGTTGTGTCTGGCAATGACCTTGTTGAAGGCATTGTTTTGTGAGCGAGAATTTTCTCCAGGGTGAAAACCTATGATCTTTGATCGGGCGATGACGGTGCTTGTGCTCTGTTTCCTTCTTGAAGGCATCGCTATTGGAGATGTTGGACTTCTGGTGTTGTTTTGGTGGGATTAGTGTCGCTGCTACTAAGGATCTAATCACTGTAGCGGGATTTTTCTTTTTTGTAATTCTACTTCCTTTTTTTGGCTGTGTACATCCGTATTGCCAATAGGGTATTCGTTGTTGCAGAGGCTAGGTGTAATTGATATCCGTGTGATATTAACATATGCTCATTTCCAAAAAAAAAATTCACATAGACGGTGATATTTTGGATGAATAGAAGTATGATGATGTCATTTCATATTTTAAAGCCATCAAAGATCAAGTAGCTGATTTGTAGTATGTATCTCCATGTCTAAGCACATCTACTGTGTAGCTTATTTTTGTGTAGCTTCTTTTGTTGTATGGCGGTATATCTACTGCCTAGCTTACATATATGTATGCATCACTGGACTTTGTTACCAATTGGAACAAAAGAATTTGATCAGTTACTAATGGCCACTGGAGTGGTGTGTTTGAAAGCAATTTTTGTGTGTCTCTTTCACGCTGGTCCACCCAAGATTTTCTTGTCAAGCTCCGCCACTGCCGGTCAGGATAAGTCATGCTAACCACAGGTTATAAGAGCATCTCTAACAAGCCATGTAAACTCGTGAACTGTAAAACTCGAGTATAGTCTCCCGAAAACGTGAATACAGGTCAAACTCAAGACGACATAGAATCAAAACTGCAAATACGAACTGCATATTCGAGTATTTGCACTCGCGGCAAAATTCATCGAACAACTGTGGAGGGGATTGTTCGTGATTCGATTAGTTACACATACTAGTAGCGATCCAAAAGTTGCGCAACTAAAATCAACCTATATACGGGGCGGCGGCCGCAACTTAGACCAAAATTGAGCTCGGCCATGGCCGGAGCTGCAGGTTGCGGCAGCGTTTGGGGCGGCGTCGACCAGGTCCGCCATTTCTAGCTTGACGACCGGCGCGGCGGCGCGCTCCCTCGCGAGGTGCTCCTCCTCCCGCTCCCGCGCCAGCCACACCTCGACGAGCTTCGTGCATCGACGGCCTTGATCTCCTTCTCCGCCTGCCGCTCCAGCTCCGACTCGCGGACGACCATCTTCCATGGCGATGCGCTCCTTGTCGGAGTCACGGGCGTAGTCGAACGCCGCGACGGACAAGGCGAGCTCCAGTAGTCGGACTCGCTGTCGAAGTCGTCGAGTGGAGCGACCACCGCGGCAGGGACGGTGGAGGAGTGCGAGGAGGGAGCACGGGAAGATCCCTCCCCGGCCGCACGAGCCCGCGCGGAGACGAATCTAGGGTGCACGTATCGCGGTTGGTTCAATGGCGAGCCGCCTTCGAGCGGAGAACGCGTCACAACGAGCTCCCCTGCCTCCATAGCTGCCCCCAAGTTAGAAGCTCGTGCGGCGGCCGAGCATCGCAAGCGATTTCTCGTCGAAGAGGTGGGCTGGCGGCGGCGCCGCTAGGGTTGGGACATCGGAGGAGTGCGAGTTTTAACCCTTACTCGCTCACTGCACCGATTTATGTACCGGCCGAAGTGGTGGCTAAATGGGCCGCGGTAAATTGTTTACAGACCGGATCGCGTATACGGGCCTCGCTAGAGCGGTAACATGCGTATCGGCTTGTAAACTCACCGGAGTTTTACAGATTCGGGCCGTTTACGGGACTCGTTAGAGATGCTCTAATAAGTTCTGAGGTGTTTAAAACTGAGCGGGGTTTTAACCCGTAGAAACTGGCTAATCAGATTGCGCCAGTGCCTAAGTGTACTCTCCACTCTGTCCGATCGATTAGCTAAAAGACGTCTGGTGAACAGTGTGCGATTCTAAGTGTTCTGGAAACCGTTGTTGAACACCCCAGGTTTACTCGAGACGACTTGACAAGACTTTCTAGAAAGTACTAGCATTAACCATTAAGCAAGGGTGTGGCGCTGTATTATATGTTTTATCCACACAATCGTGCATCGCCTATACACTGTCGTTGGTTTTGTGCCGACCGAGCACTGGATGCAAGTAGGTGTATGCATGGGTTGGGCGGGGTTGCAGGATGTGGTCACCAGTGGCAGTGCGAGCCATTGTGCGCAGGGCTGCGCATATGGCACACTGAGGACCTGTCCAAGTCAGACTCGGCGATGCCGCAACGGGCGGTCGTTTTCCCCCGTGCAGCCATGCAGATTGATCGCACTGCCCAAGTGACCATCGAAGCGAATCAACTCGGTGTTAATATATACTCCCACTATCCCAAAATATATCAACTCGGTGTTAATATATACTCCCACTATCCCAAAATATAAGGCCGTGCCCAGGCCGAAAACCGGACCTAAATAGCACCGGACGGAGAAAGGTTTTGGTCTGGGAATGGCCGATTTCCCACTCGCGTTCCCAGACCGAGTTCCCAGGCGAAGCAAAAATGGCGATATTTTCGAATTTTCTCGTTCCTGCCGGTGAAGTCTCGGCCATAGGGTGCTCGACAGAAGTACGCCCAAAAATGTTCGGCCTTCAAATAATTACAGAACAAGATAAAAAAGGTCGGGATCAGTCATCGATGGGGTGATCTCCTTCGGCGTGTCCGGTGCGATGGGGATGGGTTCGTCGGTGCCGTGGCCGGTCGACTGGTTAGAGGAGGTCGAAGCGGAGCTCGGCGAGGGCACGGCGGCGGAGGTGATCAGCGCAGAGCTCGGCGCGTTGTCGGTGTTGTCCTCCTCGAAGATGTCCTTGCGACACGCCATGTACCAGGCCTTGACCGGCGAGCTCATCGCCGAGGTGTCTTCATCGCCCATGAGAAACTGCAGATCCATGTTCCTCTTCTTGACGGCGAAGTTCACTTTGAGGAGATCTCTGCTCGGCCTTCCACTAGTGGAAAAAGGACCTCCAGTCCCGGCCCGTAAGGGGCTTTAGTCCCGGTCCTAGTAACCGGGACTGGAGGGGCGGGACTAAAGGCCCCCCATACTAGTCCCGGACCGCTTACCATCCGGAACCAATGGGTATCCACGTGGCCGTCTCTGCGGGCGCTGGGTGCCCTCCCCATTAGTCCCGGTTCGTATTACGAACCGGGACAAATGGTTCTCTGCCACGGCAGAAGTTTAGGCACTTTCTCTGCCGCGGCAGAGAATTCAATTTGTATCTTTTTTTTCTCTTTTTCATTTCAAAATTAGTTTTCTACGCTACCACATACCGTACACGTTCGTGCATACGTAAGATAACTTCTCTTAAGATCGAGCATACAAATATATACATGATCATGATAGTTACATGGAGATCACAATTCGACGATTTAATTACACAGTCGGGGATCATCGGTAGCGCCTATTCACGCTAAATTCCCCGGCGTCATCTATCATCTCGTTCATCAAGAATCCTGCCAGCTCTTCAGTAATTCCTCGTACGCGTTGCTCTGGTAGGAGCTGATCCCGCATTCTCTCGAACTATATAAGAAAAGGAGATCAATATGAATATCAATCATGATAACAAAAAGTGACGGTAATAAAATAGTGTTGTGAATGTATTGCTTACATCGACTCTATAATTTTTGTGCTCAGTGGAAAACATGCGAATGAACTCGCAAACGTAGAATCCACATAGATTCGTCCCTTATGGCTGCCTCGCGCACTTTACGAGAATAGAATTCAATCAAAATTATAATCTAGCATCATAATTGTCTTGAAACTAGAAGTAAAGAGATGCGCGAACATATCACGTATTACTTACCGAGACCAGAGTAAACGTCAGCTCCTTACTAAAGGAACCCTTAACCCTACTCTTGAACATGCTCCAAACCCTGTGTAGCATCCCATCTGTCTAACATATGTAATGCTACATCGTCTAGTAATATAATTGCTACTTCCTACATATAATTGTTGCATCATAATTATACCATGCTCATGTAATCATGCCACCTTGCATTTGAGCATCATATAAAACCCTTTTCATTTGGTTCTTCTCTCATATGCATTAGTAATTGTATTTGGCTCTTGATATATTGTATTTGATACTTGATAAATGCTTGATGCCCAAGTTGAGTTGGGGGCATATCTTTTATTCAACTCCACCACCTTTCTTGTACCACCCCATAATTCCACCATCCAACCATATGAGAGCTTTGCATTTATTTTGGTTTTGCCTCTAGCTCATGAGGGTTGGGATGGATCCCCTTCTTATTCCACATGCATATATGCATCATGTTGTTTTCACATTATGGAGATGTGGAGTCACCTTTGCATGCGTTGTGAGTGGAACCCCTTTTCTAGCTTCCATATGGATTGTCTTGGGATATTTACTCATGTTGGAATATTTTTGAGGATACTATGCACCTAGTGGAATATACACACTAGCATGTCCAAATTATATTCAAATTTGAGCATCTCCATACACTCCACATGGAACATCTATTTTAATTCCATTTTAATTCTTTTGGCTTGGCCTAGATCCATATTTTTGGAATGCATGTGAATAAATGCCATGTAAATTTATCTATTGTTTTCCAAGAATAGACATGGCATTTAATGCTCATGTATGGGCCGTGCAACAATTACCACCATTCTATTCTTTTGGGTTTTACTTGGTTTTTTAGTGGATCTTCACTTTTGAGCTCTCCTTCTCTCTAAACCCTCACCATCTTGGTTGTTCTCCCCTTACCATGTGCTCACAAGATCATCACCCCTCACTTGTGTATACTTCCATGCATGATCATGTGGGATCATACCAAAAACCTAGACACACCTCCCATCTTGTCCACCACCTTTTTCTTGCTTGAGATTGTTTTGATCATGGGTAACACCCTAGAACCCTAGCACTACCCTATCTCTCCTAATCCATCACCACACTCTCCACCCTTTGCTTGGTCTTGTTGGCATGTGGAGAAAACCCTAAACAACCCAACCACCCACTCACCTAGCCTCTCTCTCTACTCTCTCTCAAACCCTAAGCCCTCATCTCTCTTTCTCTCTAACCCGAGCCACCACCCCATGATCTACCCCACCATGCCGAGCCTTACCTGCTCGACCACCCCCATGCGAGCTACCCCTCTCTAACCTAACCCCAACCCCTAACCTAAACCCTAACCCGAGCTACCCCTCCAACCCTAGCTCTATGACGAGCACCTCCCCTCTCTCCCCTCTTGCTGCAGCCAGGCCCCATACCTGAACCTCACCTCCCTGCAGCCCCAGCTACAGCCCTTGTCCCCTACCTGGCCCCTTCCCACATCGAGCACGTGAGGGAGAGGAAGAGAAAAGGTGGCCGAGCCACCTTTTTCTCCACCGAGCCCCATGGCATCTCCCACACCCCTCGTTCTTATCTACTCCCTTTTCCCCACCGTGCAGCTACCCCAGATCCCCTCCTGGCCTTGCGCCGCAGCCCATCCCCTCCTGCTCCATCCCTTCCACTCCCGGCAACCGCCGTCGGTATCGACCACCATCTCCTTGAAACAGGCATCGGGCGCAGTGCTCTGGGTCTCGGGGAAGACCGTGGCGACCCTCTGCGTCGCCCCGTGCACAACAGCGAGGAGGAGGCTCAAGACCTGCTGCATGTCCATGACGCCGACCAAAACCCTAATCCCGCCGGCCGTCTGCATAGTCGCTGATCCACCGCTCCCCGGCCCGATCCACCACCGCCGACCACCTCGCGGTGAGCCACCCTCCCTCCTAGACATCCTCACAGTCGCCGTCGCTTCCTGGACACGTCGGCCGTTTCGTCGAGCAGTCTCAGTGCACCGGCGTTGCGCGTGCGTTTCCTCGCCGCGGCGTCGCAGAAGCACTTCTAGCCGCGCATATGTACCCCAGCAACAACCCCCTTATAGCCTAGCGGTAGCCGCCGCCTGCGCGCGCGCACCGCGTCGCGGGTTCGAGCCCCGTCACGCCGCGCGTTACTCTATCAGTTCGTCAGTAAACTCAGAGGAAGAAAAACAGTAGCTGTGGAAATCTTTTAGATACCCCCTCCCCACCTTTTTGTCTCGTAACCCGCACTCCTTTAGGGCCCACATGTCAGCCTCTGTGGTCTTTTAAAAAAAAGGTACCGCAGTGTTTGTAATCCTCAACCCGCGCTCCACCGAACCTCACCTGTCAGCCGCAGTAGCTTTTTACAGAAAAGGACCCCGGGTTCCAGGTCCTCAACCCGCGATCCCCAGCTGGGCCACGTGGCTGTGCCCGGTTCCCCCGCTGGCACATGGGCCTGCGAGCCCGCTGGCCCCACCTGTCAGTCGCCTTGGCTACCTTAGCTCGCGGTGCAAAAAGCCTCTGTGCGTCGTTCCCGCCCAGTCAGCGCAGGCCCACCTGTCTGTGACTGGGGCTAGAGTTGGCCTGGGTATAAAAAGTTTTTCTGGCTTATCTGTTTTTATAAATATTTTCTGAAAATGTTTAAATTCAAATTTAAATTCTGTTTTTAATAACTTTTAATTTGTAAATCCAAATAATACAAATAATATATGTTTTGGAATCAGAAAAATGTGAGGATTTCAAATATGCTTTTCAAAATATTATTTGGGCACTTTTAAATTTCGAAATTGTTTAAATGCAATAAAAATGCCTTTTCTTAAATAATTAATAACTTTAATTCTATAACTCCAAATTCGACAAATAATATGTCTAAATCGATCAGCGCGACGAGCCCGTTCTAACTATGCATTCCATGTTCTGTTTTGCAGCATGCATCATATAAATATAAAGTATACATCAACTTATTTGGGAGTAAAACATGACTAAAACTCAATAAAATGCTTTATTCTTGTACCCCACACCTCACCCATGCCATGGTACTTTATTGCCATGTAACTTGTGCATCATTCATCATGGCATGCTTGTTTGCTTGTAGCATTTTATTCATTTGTTTGTGCGTTTTATTTATGTTGGTCTTGTTTGTTTGGTTCTTCTTCGAATAGACGTCGAGCAGGGGAAATATCAGGAATCCCAGGAGTACGACCCAGATCCTTCTCTCGCTTCAACTGAGCTGCCAGGCAAGCACTACCACATGCTTGCATACATATAGTACCTATTTCCTCTATCTTATTCTTGCATCATTGAGTCGCGATTGCATTAAATTGAATCCCAAGTACTGCATAGCCTTTACCTTTAAACCCCACCGAGCTTGTTTCCTCCATCCCATGAGCCATTACTACAGGAGTTGGTTGAGCCATGCGAGTCATAGAAAAGCATGTGTAGGGTATGTGAGTGTCTGATGGATAACGAGGTACCTAAACAACTTAACATGAGTAGTAATGGGATAACTAATGAAAGAGGCACCGGTGAGCAATATCTGCTATTTGGTTTTTCATGCTCACTTGTGTCCTGTAGGACCCCGAGTACTTGATTCATGTTCCTTGACTATTCGCACTATCCACATCCGGGAGGCCTTATGGACCCCCCTGGGCCAGAGCTTGATTCATTTCTATTTCTTGGGGACACAAGTAGTTTGGGGCTTTATTACTATCCTGTACTTATGCCATGCTTTACTGCTTTATTTAAGATTGTGCGAGGAGCACCTGTACTGTTTAAGAATGCGGAATGTTTTCGCGGTATCGACAAGACCAGTCACATTTTCGGGTTCCCAGTCGTTTACAGCCATTGTCGCAAACCCTGGGTCCGTCTCGGAGCCGGCCAACTTCGTTGCGGGTAGCTTAATGGGGTGGCCCCCTGAAATATTTTTGAATCCTGTGATCGCTTTGTCGTGAATGCCTCGTTGGGTTTTGAGTTGGTTTTTCCGAGGTTGATCGAGTGTGTGTTGCTATTTGTGCACCCCTGCAGGGTAAATCTTTCTGAAAGCCGTGTCCGCGGTTATGGACGACTTGGAGCACAGTTTCTTGATCATAGACAAGTATAACTAAAGTACCGCTTTTAATTTGACTAAGTACCTGACTAGTAAATAGTGCAATACTCATGGAATGGTTAATAAAACTGCCAACAGATGGGTTGTGTGTCCGCTTTCTCGTTGGTAAGCGAGAAGGAGGATGGATCTGTTACTTTATACTGTTATAACTGTTGTTCCTAATTAACGGACATCCGTCTATCATTGGTTAGGCGGATGGTTAGCGAGTATCTATAGGCTTGTTAGTTTTATCTTTTGCTGCAATTGCGTCATCCCAGGTATATGTCCCCTTTAGAGGCATAAAGACTTGCTGAGTACCCCTAGGGTCTCACACGATAAATTGTTTGATTCAAATGAACAGGTGTATTCACAAGATGGATACTGGGTGGAGGAGACAGATGATGTTGGCAACGATCACGCGGTGTAGAGATTCCGGGGATGGGGATCCGTGAGATCTGTGGGCGGGGTGTGTTTATTTATGTGGCATCTTATGCCGATTTGCTTCTTATCCGTACTCGGATCTTGTTTCCACTTCCGCCTGATACTCTGATGTTTGATGTATGAGGAGCTATCCTAAACTATTATCTCTATCTAGGATATTTGGATCTTGCCGTATGGTGTTGCAATATTTCTATTTCTTTTAGATGGAATGGCTCTGAAAACTGTTGTATGGTAGCTTGCATACATACTCACTTGTATATGTATTTGATCTCTTCGCCTGTTGCCTACGCCGCTCGCTCTTGTCCCGATGTCTTGGAAGTGGTTAGGACGGCCGACGGGTCTACACGTGGGCGGTCCTCTGGACCCCCGCTGTACTATTTTAACCACTTCCGCTTCATCCAGGCTTAAACTTAGAGCGTAGGGTCCGAGGTAGTTACACCCTGCCTGGCAAAGAAAATGAATGAATGAGTTATTTATTACGTGATATCTCAGGAAATCAAATAAAGAGACCGATGTAGCACGGAAATTACCTCTGGAGCATGTCCCGCATGTCCCTAAACTGTTCCAGGGGTCTCTTCGATGGGTCCATGACTTCAACTCTTTCCTTATCAAGTTGAATGTCTATGAGAATCCAGTAGAAACTACACACGTTTATATATACATCAGTAACTCATCAATTACATTTAACATCGAGTAAGAAAAAGTGAATGTGTACAACATAGTAAGACCCTCACCGGAAATTGTAAGGAAACGGTATGTGGTCATAGAAATGTTGCTCTGTTAGAAACCTTAGAAGGTTTTCCTGCGTCTCCTTGGGTTTATCCTTTAGCGTATTACAATGTATTTTATCTGGGTCAATGAACCCAACATTAAAGAGTGACCTTCTTTTACATTCCATGATCTTCATTCTGCATAATAACAGAGTACAAAAGGATATAATGAGGATAATTATATGCAATGAACTGAACAACTGAAAAAAATGAACAACTTATATATAGACAAAGAATTCAACAACTTACAGACAATAGCAACTCATGAGACTTTTGTCGAGAGCGTCGAAACTGTATAACTGGAAGAGTTCTGGAAACTCAACATGGACCTCTTCTTCTCGTAAGTAGTAGTCATGTGGGACTTTCGGCACGATCATTATTCTCTCCTGCTTTACGGCTTTCAAGTACCAGTTATGTAAACTCCACATTTGTGTTGGCAGTTGTTGAAACTGCTCAAAGCTGATCAGAGGCTTCCCTGGGACATATGTAGGGACTACCTGAGCCTTGGGTAACTTGTCGTCCTGGGAACCTAGCAATTCCTCAACAGTCACATTCATAGCGGCCGCAAGCTTCTTAGCTTCTTCCATATCCTGCTGGGGAGTGTCATAGGATAACACCTGGAGGGGTGGGATCGATGTTTTGGCCTGTTTCTCGGGCTGGGGGACGTCCATTCTTTTCTCGGTTGCACTTAGACTTGACGATTTGCTCCCGCTTGCACTTCTACTTGATTTGCTCTTCTTCACTTCCTTCTGAAGTGTGCGTCGATAGTCATCTGGCTTATGGTGCAATTCATATTGCGATTTTGTGTTCAGAAAAGAAAGTGCATACGCTTTTTGCTTCTCGGTGTATACCGGGGCGGGCTCGGGTTTCTTCTTTTGAAGTTACGCAACACATTCGGCCTTTATGATCATGTCGATTTCCTCGTCAGTACGATCGTAAGGTCTGATGGGAAGATTCTTATGAGGTACTCTTGGGAGGGGCGACATTTGTCGTTTTGGGCTGCTGCGTCGTTTAGTACTAATCGGAGGCTGCGGCGGCTCGATGGACTCGGGCTGTGGTGGTCGTAGTCATGGGGTGGGCTTCTTGGAGGTGATGGAGGTGAAGGTGACATGCGACGACTAGGAGACGGTGTTGTCTTTGGCGTCCAGCCTGGAAGCTTGATGTTGTTCTTGTCCCATAGAATGATACCACCCAGTACTTCTCCGAGTGTCCTCTCACCTTCAGGTCCAGGGATGTCAAGCTCCATTGAGTCCCACCCCATTGCGATTTCATCCACAGCAACTTTAGCATAGCCAGCTGGAATCTCACGGCCATGCCAGCATGCGCCAGGTGGACAAGGTAAAGCACATCCGACCGCCACCTTGATGGATAGGTTCTTCACCTTCTGATGGAGCTCACAAGATGCCTGCTCCTTGATTCCATCCACGGGGTAGCCGGGACCGCCATCTACCATACGTGCATCGTTAGAAGGGACCTCCGATTCAGCCACGTTGCTTCTCCACTGAGATGGGATGGCGGTAGTATCGAGTACAGGATCTTGCAGGTGTGCTGCTCCTCGAAGTTCGTCAATATGTTGCTGATGCATTCGAAGTGTTCCTAGCAACTTGGTGAACCTGTCTCCCTCCTCCTCCCGCCGTCACCTCTTTGCTCTCTCTCGGCTCCTATAAGTATCTCTGTCTTTGGGAAACCCCATCTCCCACGTATAACTAGGGCCAAGGCCTCATATACGTCCTCCGCGTTCGTCATTCCCGAGGACCTTTGTCAGCAAGTCTTTCTCTCTCTCGGGACGGAACTTTGTTGTCCCCTCTTTAATCTCCTTCACCACTTTCTGCCATGTATCCCGGGGTATCCTAATCCCGTCGCTGCAAATAAGGTCCCCTGTACTTTCGTCATACTCACTCCCATGCCCAAGGAACCAATTCCTTGCCCTCAGATCCCATTCTTCGCGCATTGGTTCTGGAGTGATCCCTTTAGCAAGCAGCTCATTCTCTCTAGCATCCCACTTTGGCATGGCAGCCGCATAGCCCCCTGGCCCCAGGTGATGGTGATATTTTTTCATCGCGGCATTTTTCTTGTTTTTTTTCGACTTTTCCATAGCAGTTTCTGACTCCTTGTACTTCACAAATGCATCCCAGTTAGCCTGCTGCTTCGTTAGATAGCATTCAAATATAGGAGGAGTCTTCGTCTTCTGATACTTTTGCCATAATGCTTTCTTCCAGTTCTTGAATAGTTCGGCCATCTTCGTAAGAGTCCACTGCTTGACTTTCTTCCTCAATGCAGCTGTGTCGGCATCATCCTCACATTCTGACCGGGTGAAATGTGTCATGAGGTCATTCCAAAGACCCTCTTTGCACCTATCGGCGACATACTCACCCTCTTTCGCCCCTTTGGTCTTATTCCACTTTCGAACGGTGATCGGGATCAGATCCCTAACCATAACTCCGCATTGTTGTTTAAATACAGTTTTAGCCTTTTCGGGTTTCAACGGTTCACCCCGTGGTGATACCACCGTAATTGTATAACGCGTAGATGCGTCCAACTTTTGGGTCGGGCCTCGTTTGGAATATTTTTTGCTCGATGTGGAGGCCTAAGAGAGGAAACATTCGTCAATTTATATATATACAACTCAGTTAATGCATCTACTGATCACCAGACTTCATATATATACCTCGCCGGACTTCGTTAATGGTCCACCGAAGCCGTCGGCTTCTCCACCACCGGAGCTGTCGGCTTCTCCTTCATCATTTCGGTCGACCTCCTCTCCCTCACCAGAGGGGTTCAGATAAATCGACGGAGATTCGGGTGGATTAACATGGGGGTGTCGTTGATCATATCCTCAAGAATTTCTTCCTGTGCTAGGTCTCTCTGGATTGGATCCATAGTTTTCTACAAAATGCACACAATAATATTTTTCATTCAATATTGCTGCATAAAATAATACTAAACAATAATATGAACACGCAATTTGCTACAATAATACTAAACAATAGCAAAATTCTAGTGATGACCTAGCCCTAACCCTAAGTCCGGGCGGCCCGCGAGCACCACCACCCTAACCCTATCTCCGGGGGCCCACGAGCACCATCACCCTAACCCTATCTTCGGGTGGCCCACGAGCACCACCACCCTAACCCTAAGTCCGGGGCCCACGAGCACCACCACCCTAACCCTATCTCTGGGCGGCCCGCGAGCACTACTATATATGCAATATACTACTATATATATAATATTCATCAATATACGTAATATACTACTATATATATAATACTATAATATTACAATATACTACTATAATGCAATATACTACTATATATACTACTAAATAATATTACACTGCTAATATTACACTACTAATATTACACTACTATATACTATAATAATATTACACTATACTAGCTATTACACTACAAAATAATATTACAATTCACTATATACACTACAAAATAAAAAAAATAAAGAGGAGCCGCCGGCCGGCCCGCCTGCGCTCGCTGGCCGGAGCTTGCCCGGAGCTGCCAGCCTCCCCTTATTGCGCACGCGGTCGCCAGCCAGCCGTCGGCCTCCCCTGCTGTGCGCGCGGCCACCATCTACTGCGCGCGCGGCTGCCATCTACTGCGCACCACCTGCCACGTGGAATTACCTGGCCGACGGGGATGCAGGCGCACGGCGGCTGGAGAGGCAGTGGTGCGGCGCCGTTCGTCGGTGAGACGGCGGCGGCGCGGACGGGCAGCCTGCCAGCGTCGTTTCGTCGTCCTCACGCGTGATTTCCTCTGTAGTGAGTGGAGATGGTGGGGGAGTGAAGGGGCGCATGATATAAGGGGAAGGACCTTTAGTCCCGGTCCGTGTAACGCACCGGGACTAAAGACCCTTTAGTCCCGGTGGGTGGCACGCACCGGGACTAAAGGACCCTCCTTTAGTCCCGGTACGTGCCACCCACCGGGACTAAAGGGTTTTCGGCACCGCCCAACGCGCGCGCCAACCCCACACCTTTAGTCCCGGTGTGTAGCACGCAACGGGACTAAAGGTCCTTTTTTCAAATTTTTCACCCCAGGGGCGCGCCTGTTTAAAAAAAATTCAATTAGCATATTTTTTAAACATTTGAATTTTACAGTTTTTGCATACTTATGAATTTGAGAAAAATTTCAACATGAAAAGTTCTTGAATTTGAATAAGTAATCCAAATCTATTTTCTGTTTTATAAAATAATTATTCTAACTAGTGAAACTAATAACCATTTTGCCATTTTCAATTTAAAAATGCATTAACTATTATATTTTGCATATTTTTGAATCTCACTAAATTTTTAACATAAAAAGTGTTTGAATTTGAATAAGGGATTCAAATCAATTTTCTGTTTTATAAAATAATTATTCTAACTAGTCAAACTATTAACCATTTTACCATTTTCATGTGATTCTGACGCTCCGGTGGTCTTCCTCTGGCGAAACCCTAGACCGGGGGCCCCAGATCGTCTACTCCTATAGCTTTCTCCATTCGAGGGTAGCCCCTTTAGTCTCGGTTGATAAAAAATTCGCGCGAAACCGGTACTAAAGGTCTGTTTCTTCCCCCCTTATTTTTTCCCGCCCGTTTTCTTCCCGCCTTTTCCACCGCTTCCCTCCTCTGACTTCCCGTCATTTCTCACTATATATGTAGGGCTAGCAGGAAAATATTTTCCGAGGCGGAACTTCCGAAGATGCCATAGGGCGTGTGCACCAAGGGCATCTTCGAGAAGTTCCGCCACGGGAGATTTCCCAACCCTTTCCTCCATCCATATGGATGAAACTCTCCATCCATGGGGAGTCTTTCATGGGCTAGCAGGAAAATATTTTCCGAGGCGGAACTTCTGAAGATGCCATAGGGCGTGTGCACCAAGGGCATCTTCGAGAAGTCCTGGTTGCACCCACAAGCCGGTACTAAAGGTTACTCACGCGTCCTTATCCCACTGACAATTTTGTTAGACGACACAAAAACCACCTTTAGTCCCGGTTGCACCCACCAGAAGGTACTAAAGGTTAGCCACCCCCCAGATAAGGCCCTCCCAGATAAGCCTCCCCCAAATAAGGCCCCCCCATCTTTTGTCCCGGTTTGAGCCCCCACCCGGGATGAAAGTTTCCCGCGCCACTGCGTTCCCGTGCTTTCCACCGGTTCCCACCTCTGTCTTCTCGCCATTTTTTCAGTATATATATGTACGCTTGGCCTCCATTTACATATCACATCTAGACTCATCATTCTCTTCCCATGGCTTCCATCGTATCTCTAACCACCCGGGAGGCGGAGGCGCTTTGCGCCTCGAACTACCCCTGCCCACCGGGCTACCGTGTCCCCACCGGCTGGATGCTGAGCGTCGGTCCCTCCTGTCCCTCTAGGTGTGGAGCACCGGATGGCCATCACGAACCACTACTACCTCGAGCTCACGCCAGAGCAGCGGAGGAATCCCAACTGGCATCCCGACTATTTCCCGACTTGGGAAGCCTTCTTCATCAATCGGCGTGAGAGGGCGCTCGCCAGGCACGAGGAGGACGGCCCACCTCCTTCGAACTTCAACGAGGCCGGCCGTCGGCTGTGGTGGCGCGGCCGGACTCTCTAGAGTGTCATGGCCTACAACACGACCGGCAATAACCCCCGCCTGCGGTACCCTCAAATCCAGCCCACACGTGCCCAACCTTCAAGGTTCGACTACGGTGACCCCGACGACGACAGCGACGACGACGCCGACGACTACGACGACTACAGTGGCGCGTATTACAGGGCTAGGCAGGAGCATGACTGAATCACTCCAACATTAGGCATGTTTCTTAATTTTCAGTTGTGCTATGTATCTTAATTTTCAGTTGTGCTATGTATCCTTAGTGTTTGTGGGTTCCTTCTCTTGTGATGGTTCCTTCTCTTTGGGTGATCACCTCCCGCGGCTCAGAACCCGGTCGTCAACGTCTAGTTTGATTGAGCAAGATGTATTACATGAAAGGGGACCTTTATGTCTCAAATAAAAGGTTTAATACATTACATAGATTTATGTCTCAAATAAAAGGTTTAATATATTATTACACATCACCAACATCTAGTGTTGTGGTTTTCTTCTGCACCGTAGCCATGGAGAATCTTCTTCATTTAACATGATGCTTGGGAAAGTTTTCACTTTAAAGGGTGGAATTTCATGAAACTTATTGTTATCTTCTGACATGTCTGTCTTGTCATCCACTCCCACGATGTTTCTTTTCCCTGAAAGAACTATGTGGTGCTTTGGCTCATCGTATTCTGTACTCTTTTGCTTATCTTTTCTTTTTCTCGGTTTGGTAGACATGTCCTTCACATAGAAAACCTGAGCCACATTGTTGGCTAGGACGAATGGTTCATCCATGTACGCAAGATTGTTGAGATCGACTGTTGTCATGCCGTACTTTTGGTATACATGTACCCCACCTCCTGTCAGCTTGACCCATTTGCACCGAAACAAAGGGACCTTAAAAGTAGGTCCATAGTCAAGTTCCCATATCTCCTCTATGTACCCATAATATGTGTCCTTCTGCCCATTGTCATATGTTGCATCAAAGCGGACACCACTGTTTTGGTTGGTGCTCTTTTTATCTTGGGCGATCGTGTAAAATGTATTCCCATTTATCTCGTATCCTTGGAAAGTACATATAGTCGAAGATGGTAACCTGGCCAACGAGTACAACTCATCTCCAATAGTGGTGTTATTCATGAGATGTGTCTGCAAGCAATTGCCAAAATTATTCTCGTGTTCCCCTTTAATCAAGGTTTTAGGCTTCCCCGGGTTTTCGGAGCGTAGAATATTCTTGTGTTTCTTGATATACAGAGCCACCACGGTGGAATTGTGTAGAATTGTGTAGTGTGCTTGAGTGAAAGAATGCCCGTCCCTACATACCATTGATTTCCTTCCTAGTGTGCCTATTCCAGTCATCCTCCCCTCATACCGAGATTCAGGAACACCAATCGGCTTAAGGTCAGGAAGAAAGTCAACACAAAACTCAATGACCTCCTCTGTTCCATAGCCCTTGGGGATGCTTCCTTCTGTCCTAGCACAGTTATGAACATATTTCTTTAAGACTCCCATGAACCTCTCGAAGGGGAACATATTGTGTAGAAACACAGAACCGAGAATTCTAATCTCTTCAACTAGGTGAACTAGGAGGTGTGTCATAATATTGAAGAAGGATGGCGGGAACAACAACTCGAAGTTGACCAGAAATTGGACCACATCAATCTGTAAACCTGATAGACTTTCTCGATTGATTACCTTCTCAGAAATTGCATTGAGGAGTGCACATACCTTCACAATGGCTAGTCGAACATTTTCTGGTAGAATTCCCCTCAATGCAACCGGAAGCAATTGCGTCATAAGCACGTGGCAGTCATGAGACTTTAGGTTTTGAAATTTTTTCTCTTTCATATTTACTATTCCCTTTATATTCGATGGGAAGCCAGACAGGACCTTGATACTGAAAAGGACTTCAAAAAAGATTTCCTTCTCTTCTTTGATAAGAGCGTAGCTGGCAAGCCCTTGAAACTGCCGTGGATGCTTGCCGTCTCGTCCTTTATGATGTTGCTGGTCCTCCCGTGCTGCCGGGGTATCTTTTGACTTCCCATACAAGCCCAGGAAGCCTAGAATATTCACGCAAAGATTCTTCGTCAGGTGCATCACGTCGATTGCAGAGCGGACCTCATGCACTTTCCAATAGGGTAGCTTCCAAAATATAGATTTCTTCTTCCACATGGGTGCGTGTCCGGTAATGGGGTCTTTTGGAACAGGTTGTCCTCCAGGACCCTTTCCAAAGATTACATCCAAATCCTTGACCATACCAAATACATCAGCACCACTATGGGGGACAGGCTTCGTCCGGGTTTCTGCCTTGCCATTGAAATGCTTGCCTTTCTTCTTTAAGGGATGACTAGGCGGAAGAAAACGACGATTGAACGGGTACACATTCTTTCTACATTTATCCAGATATATACTTTCAGTCTCATCTAAATAGTGCGTGCATGCATTATATCCTTTGTTCGTCTGTCCTGAAATGTTACTAAGAGCAGGCCAATCATTGATGGTTACGAACAGCAATGCTTGTAGGTCAAATTCCTGCTGTTTGTGCTCATCCCACACACGTACACCTGGTTTGGCCCACAACTGTAGAAGTTAATCAACTAATGGCCTTAGGTACACATTAATGTCGTTGCCGGGTTGCTTCGGGCCTTGGATGAGCACTGGCATCATAATGAACTTCTGCTTCATGCACAACCAAGGAGGAAGGTTGTAGATACATAGAGTCACGGGCCAGGTGCTGTGACTGCAGTTCTGCTCCCCAAAAGGATTCATGCCATCGGTACTTAGACCAAACCATAAGTTCCTTGTGTCAGCAGCAAAGTCTGGGAAGTCTCTCGATTTTTCTCCACTGCCGACCATCAGCAGGGTTCCTCAACATCCCGTCTTTCTTACGGTCTTCCATGTTCCATCGCAACAACTTGGCATGCTCTTTATTTTTGAACAAACGTTTCAACCGTGGTATTATAGGAGCATACCACATCACCTTGGCAGGAACCCTCTTCCTGGTTGGCTCGCCCTCAACATCACCAGGGTCATCTTTTCTGATCTTATACTGCAATGCAGTGCATACCGGGCATTTATCCATATTCTCGTACTTCTCACCGCGGTAGAGGATGCGGTCATTAGGGCATGCATGTATCTTCTGCATGTCTAATCCTAGAGGGCAGACAAGTTTCTTTGCTTCGTACGTACTGGAGGGCAATTGGTTATTTCTTGGAAGTAGCTTCTTCATTATTACCAGCAACTTTTCAAATCCCGAGTCAGTCATACCGGTCTCTGCCTTCCACTTCAACAATTCCAGTGTGCTACACAGCTTCTTTTGGCCATCTTCACAAGTTGGATACATCAATGTGTTGTGGTCCTGTAACATCTACTCGAACTGCAACCTCTCCTTTTTTGTGTCGCAGTCTCGCCTTGCATCACTAATGACCCGACCAAAATCATCAATGGGCTCATCTGGTTCCCGTTCTTCACCCCTTCTTCTTCATTATCTTCAACTGCGGTATCATCGTATTCAGGGAACATAGATCGGTAGTTGTCATCATCGTTCTCTTCTTCATCGCCGTCTTCCATCATAACCCCTCTTTCTCCGTGCTTGGTCCAAACATTATAGCCGGACATGAAACCGTACCGAAGCAGGTGGCTCTGAATGACTCTTGAGGAAGTGTGAGCCTGCTCATTGTTGGGGGGATACCCCCGGGTAGGGTCACTCCAGGGTATAAGGGTCGAGTTAGCCGAGGTTCGGCAAGGTCAAAGCGGATGCTGGCCGGGTCACCTCAAGGCAGGCCGGATCACGGAGTAACCCGGACCACGGGAGGGTCGCCTGACATTGCCTCATCCGAATTAAGGAGTAAGTCGGAAGTGCTTGTCTAACTTATATGCAGGAACAGGTGTGGCCGGATCTACTATGATCCGGGTCCTCGCTTAGCTTCTGGGAGAAGGAAGGAATCTCTCTGGTCAAAAAGAAGGTCCGGTACGCACTGCATGAGCGGAGAAAGCAGGGGCAGGACCACCGGGTCATGGCCGACAAGGGTAACGATGCCCATGTCGGCTGACGCGGGCGCCGCAGAGGCTTACGTCGCTAAAGCATGTGTGACGCGGGGGAAAGCACCCCGGTCGGGTTACCACTTTGGGAGGGGGCATATTCTTAGGAATATGCCTCCACGCATGCCCTAGGCAGGGACCAAACTTCCTCTATATAAGGGGGGCTAGGTTTCTGGTAGAAGGGGTTGGTTGAGCTCTAGTTGGTTTGGTGATTCCATAGTCACTGGTTGAGTTCTTTGAGGCCATAGTGCTAGTTGATCTAGGGTTCTAGGGAAAAATAGTAGGCAAGAGTAAGAGAGATCCTTCTTCCTCCTCTCGCCAATACAGCTCAAGGAGCACTTGTAATCTTGAAGGAAATCAATACAAACTTCTGTGTGGAGAATCACTCCACTATCCCTCCCTGGATTCCCCTAGTGTGTATTAGTCCCCGCCTTTAGCCTATCCATGGCATCTGCCGTGACACCACCACGCCAGTTGGCGCCCACCGTGGGGCTAGCGGCGCTAGCAGGGGTGAAGATCCGGACGGGAAACCTCATCGGCACCGGCGAACGCATCATCTCCGGGCTCGTTCAGCGCTTTGGAGCGCTGGATTTTGTCAGCGACAACGTTGGCTGCTTCGGCACGCACCCACTTCCGCGCAACGGCCTCTTCGTCAAGCTTGGTGCGCACAAGGTCTACGTTGCTGTGGACGTATCATGCGTTCATCCGTGCCGCGTCGTCGATGCGGGGGAACCACCCCTCACTGTGGCTCGCGGGGCGCGTATCGCTCGCTCCCCGGACCATGCGGAGGTGATGATGACTGCGCCAGGTGTAGGCGCAAGCAAGGACCCAGCACCAGACCCGGAGGTAACACCTAAGGCACCGAGGAAAGGTAGAGGACCTCCACTAGAGAGGCCTGAGAACGTACTGAGAGAAGCTATGGATATCTTGGCTAACCCGGTAGCAGCAGTGGTAGATCCGGCTCAGGCACAGGCTGAGCTAGAGGAAACTAGGCAAAAGATACTAGAGGGCGCAAAGAAAATAGCCGCGGCTCAGCAGTCGTTGAACATGATGTTGCGTGAGTATGCAAAGGCAAACAAAGTTGATACGATAAAAGTAAAAGGGAGAAATCTCATAAGCGAGATGAACAGAGAAGGTGATGATGGAGCATAAGGGTTGGAAAACTATCTGTCTGTGGGGTTGCCGAAGTATAGTACCCCGGCGAAGAACCTCAGAGCAGCAGATGCGGCTGCGTCTGAGTTAGAGGGTCTGACGGGTGAGGCCCGTCAGAGACAACAAGATAGGGTTAACGAGCTGGTTCGGATCGAGAATAGACAGAATGAAGAGCTACTGAGAGCTAACCCGGAGAGAGCTAGAGCTTCCAAAATCGTCCATTCGGTGATGGGTAACCCGGAGAAGTCCGCTGGAGCCGCATCATCGCCTCATGGTGGTCCAAGGAGAGAAGAGGTAGTAACCTCGGCCAGACGGAACAAACAGATCGTCCCGTATGACCCGACGCGTGCGGGAAAAGAAAAAGAAACACGGAAAAATGATGATCGACGGAGTGTGAGATGAGGTGAAGCTGGCCGAGGTAATCATGACCAAGGCAATGCCAGTCAAGGAAACGCTGCCAACGGCAATGCCGGACAGCAAAACTCCGCAGGAGCAGGATAACCGCAGTAGCGGAATATACCAAGGCAAGAGCAAAGCGCCGACCGAGGTATGCAACAGAAAGGTGCGCAACGAGAGCAAAACCGATACAACGACGGTGATTCAGAGATGGTGAACGCAGGGTACCCCAGACCGGACTATCATGTGATAGGGTCAAGATTGGGAAGCAGGGATTTAATGCCGGATGACGCCAGGTTAAAACTGGATCACCTGTATAGGTCGGAACAGATCGAATGTCAAGGTCCCCCGGGTCCAGCGGGCTTTGGACCCCGGATCATGAAGGAGCCACCGGTACCAAACTTCCAGCTGCCCAGAGGCATGAACACGTATGACGGCAGCACCAAGCCGGTGGATTGGCTGATAAACTATGCTACGGCTGTGAAAATTGCCACAGGCAACTTGAGATGGGCTGTACGATACGTACCCCAGATGTTGGAAGGTCTGGCTAGAGTATGGCTGAATAATTTACCACCCGGAAGCATCAACTGCTGGATACATTTTGAAGAAATGTTTATCAGCAACTTCTCAAGTACATATCAGAGGCCGAATAGACCGCAGACCCTAGCAATGTGCAAGCAAAGACCTAACAAGACGGATCGAGAATTCTTGACCCGGTGGTGTACCGTGAGAAACTCGTGTGAGGGTGTCATAGAGTCACAGGCCATAACGTGGTTTGCGCAAGGGTGCAGATATGGCAGCGAGCTGTGGATGAAATTGCAAAGGAAAATGCCAATTACATTGGCAGAGATGATCCGGATTGCTGATTCGTATGCTTTGGGCGATCCAACTCAACCTAGGCTCGCGTTAAATGAGTCAAACGAGGAATACTATCAGAGGGATGGAGCTGGGTCATCCCGAAGGAACGATTACAGAGGAAAAAGGAGAGATGATAGACCGGATCATCGCTACGGTTCGCAACAAGTTGCAGCTGTGAATCAAGATCAACCCGGTGCTGGGAGCAACCAACGCCAAAGAACGGGAGGGCAATGGACTCCAAGAAATGATGGCAAGAAAACATGGACTCCAGAGCAAAAGAAACAGTGGCAGGAAAAGAAAGACCGTCCGAGGTATACCTATGAGTCGATGTTGGACCAGCCGTGTAAGTTTCACACGCCAAATCCGAATAGCCCGGCAGGTCACACAACGAGGCAATGTGAGTGGATGCGTACGATAGAACAAGGTGGTTCGGGGAATGCTCAGGCACCCCGGAATGATCAACCTCGGCAGGAGTTACCTCGGCAGCAATTGCTCTCCGGGGCGAACACACAACAGCTAATGTCGCCTCCCCCTCCACCGAGGTATGACAACAATGAGAGAAGGGATGCAGTGAATCAGGTGGAAAATCAGCAACAACCGGATCAGAGGTACCCCGGAAACGAGGGAAGGAATGAGTACAGGGAACATCACCAGAGTTATTGTGTGTTCACGACTGAGGAAACAGATAGAAAGAGCTTGCAGCGCCGACATATGGAGGTCAATGCGGTCATGCCAGCAGTGACGAGGTACATGCCTTGGTCAGACCAGGAAATCACCTGGAACATCAAAGATCATCCTAAACTTATGCCGAGTCCAGGTTCGTATGCGCTAGTGCTAGATCCGACATTCATTGGACCGAACATCAATGTGAGGTTCTCCAAGGTTTTGATTGATAATGGCAGTAGCATTAATATCATGTATGCGGATACGATGCACAAGTTGGGCATCTCGGAGAACATGCTCCAGGCCATGAGAACAACTTTCCATGGCATTGTACCAGGCACCTCTTGTGAGCCCATAGGCAAAGTCCGAGTCGACGTGCTATTCGGCACAAGGGATAACTGTCGAACTGAAAATCTGGAGTTTGAGGTGGTGAACTTGGAAAGTGCATATCACGCGTTACTCGGAAGACCAGCATTGAACAAGTTCATGACAAGCTGTCACATCAGTTATCTGAAGATGAAGTTGCCCGGGCCAAATGGAGTGATTACCATTGCTGGAGATTTCCGATGTTCCATTGAGTGCGCTTCAGCCGGGTCTAACCTAGCCGAGTCACTCGTGATTGCGCAAGAGAAAAGAAAAATCCAAGAGGTGGCGGCATTATCTCAGTCCGCGCAACAATATATGCCTGCGTTAAGTAACCCCCATGGCAGTGTTTCATTTCAAGCCGCAAAGGACACCAAGAAGGTTCCAGTTGATGACATGTTCCCGGAGCGCACCGTAACAATTGGTGTCGGGTTAACTGACAAATAGGAAAACGAGCTCGTCAACTTCCTCCGTGAGAATCGGGATATTTTTGCTTGGTCTACACAGGACTTGCAAGGTGTTCCGAGGGAGTTGGCCGAGCACTCTTTGAATGTAAGACCCGGAGCAAGGCTGGTGAAGCAACCTCTCCGCCGCTTCGCCGAGGATAGGAGAAAAGTCATTGGAGACGAGATAGCTCGATTGCTAGCAGCAGGATTTATCATGGAGGTACTATATCTGGATTGGCTCTCTAATCCGGTGCTGGTAGAAAAGAAGAAGTACGATCTGAACGTGGCAGTGGTTTGGCGTATGTGTATCGATTACACGAACCTGAACAAGGCGTGTCCCAAAGATCCATTTCAACTGCCAAGGATAGATCAGGTCATAGACTCGACCGCGGGATGTGAACTGTTGTCATTTATTGATGCATATTCTGGCTTCCACCAGATACCTCTGTACCCGGATGATCAAATAAAAACTGCGTTTATTACCCCGTACGGGGCTTACTGCTATCGCACTATGCCGTTTGGTTTACGTAATGCAGGTGCAACGTACCAAAGATGTATGCAAAAATGTTTGCACGACCAAATAGGTCAAAACATACAAGTATACGTGGATGATGTGGTTATCAAGACCAAGGAAAGCACAACGCTCCTTGACGCCATAAGGCAAACATTCGCGAACTTGAGAAGGTTCCGGATGAAGCTTAACCCGGAAAAATGTACCTTTGGTGTGCCGGCTGGAAAATTACTCGGATTTCTCGTCTCTAGCCGAGGTATCGAAGTTAATCCAACTAAGATCCGAGCCTTCGAACGAATGGAGCTGCCGAAGTGTCTTAACAATGTCCAAAAGTTCACTGGATGCCTGGCATCGTTGAGTCGGTTTGTATGTCGGTTGGGAGAAAAGGCATTGCCTCTCTACCAACTCATGAAAAAGTCAGATAAATTCGTTTGGATGCCACAGGCCGATGAAGCCTTTGCCCACTTAAAAAAGATGTTGGCCACTGCACCAGTGTTAGCCTCTCCACTATCAAAGGAGCCAATGTTGCTCTACATAGCCACAACCAACCGAGTTGTAAGTGCAGTGATTGTAGTGGAGCGCAATGAAGAGGGTAAGTCGGTGCAGAGGCCAGTATATTACTTAAGCGAGGTATTGTCTGCCTCAAAACAGAACTACTCGCACTTTCAAAAGGTGGCATATGGTGTCTATATGGCGGCTAAGAAGTTAAAAGCATTACTTTGAGGAGCACCCCATCAAAGTAATATGTGAAGCCCCCATATCCGAGATAATGGGTAACAAGGATGCGAGTGGCAGAATTGCAAAATGGGCAATTGAGTTAGCCCCTTATGCGCCCCAATACGACAGAAGGGAAGCGATCAAGTCCCAGGCTGTGGCGGACTTTTTTGTGGATTGGGCCGAGGTACAATACGAACCACCGCCACCAGATCCGAATTACTGGAGGATGCACTTTGATGGGTCGAAAACCAAAACCGGATTAGGCGCCGGGGTTGTGCTTACCTCGCCAAAGAAGGACTAGCTAAATTACGTATTGCAGATCCATTTCGCGGCATCGAACAATGTCACTGAGTATGAGGCTCTTGTGCATGGGCTCAAAGTGGCAAAGGAGATTGGCATACGTCGGATAATATGCTTTGGCGACTCGGATCTGGTGGTGCAGCAGGTGTCCGGAGTGTGGGACACCCTGGATCCAAACATGGCACTATACAAATTTCACGTGCAGAAGATATCTGGTTACTTCGAGGGGTGTGAATTTCACCATGTACCCCGAGTGGAAAACGAGGCTGCCGACATGTTGTCGAACCTCGGATCGACCAGATAGGTGATTCCACCGGGCATAGCATTGGAACACCTCAGAAAACCATCTATCAGGCCGTCCCCAGGAACCGACTCGATCTATGTCCCAGAAAATACGGAATCCGGAGCTGAGCCCATGGACATTGACACGGGAGGTAGTACGCGAGACCTGGGGACTGCATCAGCAAACCCGGGGACTGCCTCGGTAAACCCGGGGACTACCTCGCTAGACCCGAGGACTGTTCAGCATGATCCGGCTGAAGTTATGCCGATGGATCAGATGGAAATTGATGAGGACGTATTCCCTCCACGAGCGATACCAGCTTGGGCACTGCCTATATTCCAATTTCTGAAAGACGGAACGTTACCCGCTGAGGAGGTGTTAGCCAGGCAAACTCAGAGGAGAGCAAAGGCATACATGATCATCAATTCTGAGCTGTACAAACGGAGTGTAACCAACGTCCTCCAGCGATGTGTTGACACCAAGGAGAATGCGGGCATCATGCCTCATCCCGAGCCTTGTTGGCAAAGGCGTTCTGGCATGGATTCTACTGGCCAAGTGCCTTAGAACAAGCAGAAGATCTGGTGAGAAAATGCAATGGTTGTCAAAGGTATGCCACCAAGACACATATGCCTATGTCGGAACTCAAGACCATACCAATTACGTGGCCATTTGCTGTATGGTGCTTGGATATGGTTGGCCCGTTCAAACCAGCAAGAGGAAACATGACACACATTTTGGTCATGGTGGACAAGTTTACAAAATGGATTGAAGTGAAACCTATAAGAAAATGTGATGGAGCTACGGCCGTAAAATTTCTCAAAGACATCATCTTGAGATACGGTTATCCACACAGTATTATAACTGATAATGGCACAAAATTTGCTGAAGGAGCATTTGCGCGATTCTGCCGAGATAAGAAGATCCGACTCGATGTCGCCTCGGTATCCCACCCCGCATCGAACGGACAAGTGGAAAGATCCAACGGATTAGTATTATCCAGGATAAAACCCCGGCTCATTGAGCCGCTGCAAAGATCAGCGGGGTGCTGGATAGAAGAACTACCAGCGGTACTGTGGAGTTTAAGAACAACTCTGAATCGATCAACAGGCTATACGCCATTTTTTTGGTATATGGGGCAGAAGCTGTATTACCAGCCGACATAGAGCATGATTCGCCTAGGGTCACCCAATACACAGAAGCTGAAGTGCAAGAAGCCCGGCAAAATGATGTTGATCTGCTGGAAGAAGCGAGAGAACTGGCACTGTCTAGATCCGCCATATATCAGCAAAATCTCTGACGCTATCATAGCTAGAAAGTGTGCCCCCGAGTCTTTCGGGAAGGCGATCTGGTGCTCCGGTTGGTACCATGTACTACTGGCATGCATAAATTATCCCCACCATGGGAAGGGCCATTCATTGTGAGCAAAGCATTGAACAATGATTCTTACTATCTTATAAATGCAAAGCCACAGGAAAAGAACAAGGCGGACAGGTCCGGAGAGGAATCTAAGCGACCTTGGAATGTAGCACTACTTCGTCCCTTCTACACTTAGCTAAGAAGTGTATGTATCCGAGTCGTCTCATATGTCGGTATGTATGTCGGCAATGAGCTTATCAATGAAATAGCAGCGCCTCGAGCAGTAACTCGGGGACTGCCTTAATAATGTTTGTTGTTACTTCTTATGCGGTAGCTGGAATAAATTGTTCTACTTAACCCAGATTAGTAATGTGTGAGCACCAAAAACCCAACTCTTCGACTTGCTGCTGTCCAACAAGAATTGGCTTCATGGCAAGCAAGAGAACAAGTTTGGAATTGCGTAGCACATGAAAAACGACTAAGGAAACGAGTTTATTCGAGCTAACGTTTGTTTTTCGGACTAACCCTGTATTTATTTTCAAGTTATTATGCTGAATTATTTTGAGCTAACCCTAAAAGTCTCTAAGTATTGTTAAAACAATTTTTGAAGCTCGGGTTCGTAAGTCGTAAAACCGAATCAAGGTAGACACGGACCAAGCCAGAGAATTGGACGAACAAGAAAATGAAACTCGGGGACTGCGCCCAAGTTAATCCGACATAGAAATGTAGTAGCAAAATATCACATATCCAGCATACAATTGCACCCGGCATACCGGGGATCTGATAAATTTTCAAGTTTTTTGGAACTAAGGAGCAGCAGGCGGAGGAAGTTCGGCGTCGTCGTCGCTGTCTTCAATATATGAAGCATCATCTTCTCCGCCCTCATCCGACCCTTCTTCAACGTTCTCATTGTGCTCGTCCCCAGCGGATTCCAGGAAGCTTGGTCCTTCAACCCAGTCATGAATAGGAGAATATTCGACGAGGCTATAGGCGCAAGCCTGGCGCCGAGCTACCCACTCCGGATCATCGGTCCATCTGGATCCGGTGCGCCGGCGTGTAAGGAGGCTTAGGTCGGTCTTCTCGTACCATGTGAGAATATGGTGAAGGATGGTATCGGCTGCAGCACGCCCAGCGGACTCTCTCCAGAGGTCAAGCTGGGTCTCAATCTCCATTAACTTCTCGACGAGAATTGCGATGGTCTCCGGACTACTCTCTCCGGGCCAGAACGTATCGAAAATGCGCACTGCAACATCGAGGATATCCTTGCCATAATTCTTGATGGTTTCCACGCGAGCTAACAGGCTGACCAATAGGTCCTCCATGTCTAAGGGAATGCTCTCACCATCAGGAACGACGGGAGTACCCCTCTCTCGGCAAAATTTGGCAACAGCAGCACTTGCAATAGAAGTACCCTCTGGAAAGTGGTCTGGAAACAAGGCAAAGGAAGAAAGTAAAGAAAAGACATATGAGGTAACCCGGAGAATTATGTCGGATAAGGGAAAGAAACTTACGAGAAATATGGCTATGGATCCGGGTTAACTCCTTGATGCAGTCATCGCGTCTTTTGCGAAGTTGCTCAAGCTCAGCGTTTGCCGACCCAAGCTGGAGGTCGGATTCTCTGAGTAGGTCCTGGTCCTTGGAGATCTGGAGAGTAAGGCGCTCACGCTCTTCTGTGAAGTTCTGGCCAACCTTTTGGAGCTCGGTTTGGTGCTGGGCCTTCATCTTCTCCATCTCAGCATTGAGCTTGGCAATCTCGTCGTCCTTAGTCCGGAGGAGAGCGAGCTCATCATCCTTTTTCTTCAGCTCGGCTTGATGCTGCCCTGCTTGTTCGAGAAAATGCAGCATCATATCAGGAAGGGGCACACTATCCTCAAGCGATGCTGAAATAGTATGTTGACCCAGCAGAGCCGAGGAGTGAATGTTTGCCGAGACAAGGATAAGAAGAAATGGAAAACACTACGAGGTCGAACAAAAGAGGACATACCCCGGATTTCCTCCAAGTTCTTCCGCATGATCTTGTTCTCAGCCTCCACCCCAGCTGCAGAAACCGAATGAGGAGATTAGTTCGGCGGAAGAAAGTGAAGAAAAACGGAGAGGTGCCGAGGGAGAAAATTACCCCTCTTTTCATGTTATGCACCAAGTGCAACATGTTTTGCGCGTAGCATCTTGTGGGTATCCAGCAGGCATTGGAATTCAGCTCTCCGGCGATTGGTGGTTACCTGAAAAAAGTACAGAAGTGTAAAATTAGCTTGGTACATATTCGAAGTGTACAAGATCCGGGCCAAGTGGAACTTAACCCGGCTCTAGGTGTGTGCATATTTGAAGTGTACAAGATCCGGGCCAAGTGGAACTTAACCCGGCTCTAGGTGTGTGCATATTCGAAGTATACAAGATCCGGGCCAAGTGGAACTTAACCCGGCTCTAGGTGTGTGCATATTTGAAGTGTACAAGATCCGGGCCAAGTGGAACTTAACCCGGCTCTAGGTGTGTGCAGATTAGAGGTTTACATGCAGCTACTTAGTTTTCTAATGAGCATTCGGCCGAGTAACAAGCTACTCCACCGAAGGCTCGGGGACTAATGGTTATTATCTACAGCATGTAAAGGAGAAACGATATACCTCCATCATTCGCCCCGCGAGGTTAATTGCCTTAGCGGCGGTATTCATCTAGGCGGAAAATTCTGCGGGACCGAACTTTTCCGGGAGATCGTCGTTGTGGACGAACTCTGCCTTGTTCCAGTTCATGACGAACTCGATAAGGCTCGGAGGGTACCGCTCGCCGGTGGGAATAAGGGGTGCCACCAAGCCCTTCGCGTGAGCTTCTTTCCTCTCAACTAGGGCAAGAGTTGGGCTGGTATGCAGAACCATCTGCTGCGCATCAGTTGGCTCGGCAGGAACATCCTTCGCTGCTGGTGATTTCTTCGGAAGCATCGACGATAGGGTTCGCTGCCCGGCCTCGACGGATGCAGACTTGGTAGTATTCGGAGCCTTTTTGCCCTTAGCTTGCTGGGAAGAAGTAACTGCGGTGGATTTCCCTTTAGAAGCTGCTGGAGTAGTTCCTCACCGAGGTTGAGATGACTCGGACGAGGCATAAGAACTTGGCACTGGAGCTCTTGTAGCTGGACTTGGAGCTGTTGTTGGTTTCCTTGGTGCCGGGACAGGTGCTGGTGTTGGCTCGATCGCTGGTACTGGAGCTGCTGCTGGTGCTGGTGTTGAGATAGACTCGGTGGTTGTTGGTTGCGGCGATGCCGAAGTGGTGGACGCCGTCGCCTCGGCTAGACTGACCCCTCCCGCTCTGAGGTCGCGTTCCTCTCGATGAGGTACTGCGGAACCCCGAGCAGCCGCGGAACCTTCCGGAATAGGGCTTAGCGGGCGTGACTCATCGTCACGAGGAGGAGAAGGGCCGGACCGAAGGGGTGAAGAGATGCTTGATCCGCTCTGAGGAACCTCCACCGGAGGCCTGAAAAAGAGAATAATGTCAGAAGAGAAATTACCACGATGCAAGGAAAAGTGAGTTACGCAATGAAAAATGACTTACGCATCCGAGGTTTCGGCCTCCTTAGGTTTTCGAGCCCTCCGTGCCGGGGCTTTGCCTGCCCGCTTGGAGGCAGTCTTGTCTCCGGCCTTCTTTTGCCTTTTTGTGGGCTGAGAAGGTTCGGAGGAAGAACTTGATGCGGCTCCACGCTTCCTCTTCGACGCCACTGGAACCGGCTCGCCCGTAGCAAGTGGAGGATCCTCGTGGATATGCCCATCGGGGTTAGCTAATGCCGGAAAGGCAAAAGAAAGAGGGATAGCCTCAACAGGTTCAGTCACGTCGACATCCGAGTCATCCTCATCATCGGGCCAATCTCTAAGAGAAGAGAATTTACCGCTGGGTTGTTTGGTAGTGTCCGTCATAGGGAGGAACATCTCCTGGTTCGGCTCCTCCTCATCTGGGATTTCTCGGTCCAGCGCCCACTTAAGGGTCGGGTCCGTAACATCCTCGAGAGTTTGCTGAAGGAACAGCTGAGAAAAAGCACGAAGAACAGAGTCAAAAATACAACAAAAACTGACACATACTTGATCCAAAATAAGTTTGCCTCACGAATCTTACCGCGGGAGGGAGCCTGTCACGACAGTAGTGCTCAATTCCCCACGTCCATTCGGTGGAGAAATCCTTGTGGGTGGTGAAAAGAGCCTTAACCCGGCGAAAAATCTCCGTGTTGCTCAGCTCGAAGGAGGAGGTCCGGTTGGGGTCGCGGCCGAAACTCATGTGGCACAACTTGTGGGTGCGCTTCTGGAGGGGAGAGATTCGGTTGCACACGAACGTGATCATGGCATCCTCGTTGCGCAATCCGAGTTTCTTCAGCTCTGCGAACCTCTTGTTAACTTGGTTGGCCAGAGCTGTAGGCTTCTTGGGGACCTCCTCCTAGAATTCCATGTCAGGTGGACCCGGAGCGTAGGGCAGCAACCGAATCAAATCTTCAGTACCCTCATTCCGGATGTAGAAGAAGGTCCGGGCCCATCCTTTGCAGGAGTCAAGCCCGGTAACCCGAGGAAAGACGGAAAGTCTCCAGGGCGAGATGGAGGCAGCCCCGAATTGGGTGAGCTGCTTATCCTCCGATTCTACTTGGATATTGGGGATGACGTTGCGACGAAGGCCGAAAAACCGGATCCACAGCTCCTTCGTGGGCCATAGTCCGGTGTAGCCTTTGATCGTAGAGGCAAAGGCGGAGAGAGAGGTGATAACGTTGGCTGGGAGATGGTGCGGCTGCAAGTGGTAGGTCCTAACCCAATCCCGGAAGAAATCGCTCACTGGCAGACCAAATCCCCGTTGGAAGTGGGACAGGAACACAACGAACTCACCCGGATTGGGTGAGGGGGCCAGTTCGGCGGAGGGGAGACGAGCAGCGACGCCGGCAGGAATGCGTCTAGTCCGGTAGAGCCAGTCAAGGTCATCTTGATAGACCCATGATCCGGCCCATGCGCCGCGGTCCGCCACGGCGGCGTCCTCCTCCATCTCCTGCTCGGCGACGACGAGCTCCTTCTCCGTCATCTCGTATTCGCTATCCTCGCTAGAGCTAGCGGCAGCGGAGATCTGAGGCATGGATTGGCGTGGACCCGTGGCGAAGAAGCTGCGCAGCGGTGGCTGCGATGCAGAGGCACGGGGAGGGTGCGGTGGCGACGCTGCTGCTAGAAGCACTGGCGGCGGCACGGTCGCTAGGAAGATGAAGGAGGAAGGCAATGGGCAGAGGGGCGCAGAAGTGGAAAAGTGCTAAGGGGTGCGCCCCTCCGCTACTTAACCGCCCCCTGAGATGGGTGAGTAGGATCGCGCTGTGCCAACAAGCCACACGGTGTGGCCGTGTATCACCTACATCAGCCAATCGGGGAAAAGCCACACAGGAGGCCACAGAGTAGAAGCAATCCCATGATGCGACGCGCTGATGCGGTAAACGAGGAGGCAGGCATGACGTGACCCACACACAGTGATAACTGACAATTACTGTGGCGGTTACTGTGCGTGCCCTTAAAATAAGACGAGGTAATGATTAGCCTCCACATGGGTTGGCGCATGAGAGAAGGAAACGGGGCCCGGATCAAACCATGATAACCATGGGATCCGAACCAAAGTGGTGACCCGGCCGGCAAGTGAAAACTTGGAACGTGCGAAGGGAACGTAAATCCATATAATCCGAGATAAGGAGCTAACCCGGAATTAAACGTCCAAGGCTCGAATATAAATGAACCTGATGTGGCCTTAGCGGCCAGGGCAGCTAAGACCGCACCAGCTTCGGGGACTAATGTTGGGGGGATACCCCCGGGTAGGGTCACTTCGGGTTAGCCGAGGTTCGGCAAGGTCAAAGCGGATGCTGGCCGGGTCACCTCAAGGCAGGCCAGATCACGGAGTAACCCGGACCAGGGGGTCGCCTGACATTACCTCATCCGAATTAAGGAGTAAGTCGAAAGTGCTTGTCTAACTTATATCCAGGAACAGGTGTGGCCGGATCTACTATGATTCTGGTCCTCGCTTAGCTTCTGGGAGAAGGAAGGAATCTCTCTGGTCAAAAAGAAGGTCCGGTACGCACTGCATGAGCGGAGAAAGCAGGGGCAGGACCACCGGGCCATGGCCGACAAGGGTGACGACGCCCATGTCGGCTGACGCGGGCACCGCAGAGGCTTACATCGCTAAACCATGTGTGACGCGGGGAAAAGCACCCCGGTCGGGTTACCACTTTGGGAGGGGGCATATTCTTAGGAATATGCCTCCACGCATGCCCTAGGCAGGGACCAAACTTCCTCTATATAAGGGGGGCTAGGTTTCTGGTAGAAGGGGTTGGTTGAGCTCTAGTTGGTTTGGTGATTCCATAGTCACTGGTTGAGTTCTTTGAGGCCATAGTGCTAGTTGATCTAGGGTTCTAGGGAAAAATAGTAGGCAAGAGTAAGAGAGCTCCTTCTTCCTCCTCTCGCCAATACAGCTCAAGGAGCACTTGTAATCTTGAAGGAAATCAATACAAACTTCTGTGTGGAGAATCACTCCACTATCCCTCCCTGGATTCCCCTAGCGTGTATCAGTCCCCACCTTTGGCCTATCCATGGCATCTGCCGTGACACCACCACGACACTCATTCCGACATTCACCACATGGACAACACATAAAACCATCCAGCCACTTATTCGCCTCGGCCACAAGGCGAAAAGAACGCACGCCTTCTTTGTAAGCGTCAGAGTGTCGATCACCGTACATCCATGGGTGGCTCATCTGCATCATACAACCATGCATATATATCAAACGCAATCATGATGCTTAAATTAGTACCGCGGGGTCAAAACGAGAAAATAGTTTCTAACCTTTTAGGACACTTCAAAACAAAGAGGAGAAACCTTAAGTGTCGCTTTGGCACCTCATATCATATTTTGTCTTGTGCAAACTCAAGTGGCATCGCTCTAACAGGCATTTCACCGAACACCTCTAGTGCATATGAAGAAAAAAAGTTAGCACAAAGTTATACCCACCTCTCACATAGGATAAAAAAGGAGAGAGTGGAGGGCTGGGTGCATATATATAGGGCCCGACCATTAGTCCCGGTTTGTTTGAGATACAAACCGGGACTAAAGGTTCTGCCAGGAGCACGCGCGCGTGCCCAGACCCATTTGTCCCGGTTTGTATCTCAAACTGGGACTAATGGTTCCTTACGGACCGGGACAAAGTACCTCGGCCTCCTCGGGCCGTCTGGTTCGGACCATTAGTCCCGGCCCCAGCCACGGCCGGGACTAGTGGCCGAACCAAAGGCCCAGTTTCTACTAGTGTTCTCCTCTCTCTTCTTGGTATGGGCCTTCGTGTCGGCGATGCACCTCTCGATGGATTCCTGGAGGTGTTCAGTGGGAGGTCCTGCGGCTTTGAAAATCTTCGCCTTCTTCTGGCCGAGCTCTGGCCTTCCTTCACCGACAGCAGGTGGAGGGGCCACCGGGTTGTACACGCCGTCCTCCGTCTTGGAAAGGGTGAGCCGAGTATCCGTCCATTTTTGGCATTTCTCAATCGAAGGGAATACGTGATAGAACTTGAACTCTGTCCCGGTATCAGTCCGGTACATGCCGAGTATGCGGAGGAGCTGAAAAGGCAAGACAAAGTGTGTTAGCATAGGCATGAACAAGTACCTTCGGCTAGTGTTCGGCATAGTACCTTGGCATCCATACTCTCGCTGCTGACGGATGTGCGCTCGACCTCCTCGAGAAGACTGTGCCACTTGCTGCACGCCTGTTGGATGATCCCCCAGTGGTTGGTCATGGCTTTCTCGCCGCGCTCCATGTGTGTTTTGTTGTACTTCGGGTCACAAAGGTTGCATTCGTGAACGCTAGCTTCACGCGCTTCCAGTAGTTGTCTGAATTTTGGTTGACGCCAGTGATGGGATCAATGCTCACCGATTTCCAGGCGTCCGCGAGGCAAAGGCTCAATTGGCGTCCACTTGATCCGGGGCTCCGTCGTCGAGGTGCCAACCTTCTTCTTTCCTTTGACTTTTCCCTTCACCGGAGCCAGGCCAACGTCTTCCTCTTCCTCATCGGCTTGGATCTGCTCGGTGAAATCCTGAGACTCGATACCGTGTTCGGCGTCGTCTCGGGACCATTCCTTGGTGAAGAAGCCGGCATTGCCGGCCGCAGCGGCCGCCGACCCTTCGGCGATCATGCCCTGCATGTAGGCTTCATTCGACATTCCGCCGAACATGTTCTGGGCGTCGGCCTCTCTGTCGGTCGCGTGCGACGAGCTTCCAGTGAACGGTAGAGGACCGCGGCGCGTCATCGAAGAGGAGGAGTAGGGGGCGTTGATGTCGATGCTGAACGCCGAAGGAGGGCGTGGTGCAGGGCAGGGGAAGATGGTGTTCGGGTTGAAGTTGTCGTCGAACTCGGGGAAGGAGGAGTACCTCTGCCATAGGTTTGCCTGATTCTCCTGGAACAACGCCAGCGAGATCGGCGAGTATCCGGCAGGCGACGTGACGCTTGGCTGGCTCCCCCAAACGCTGCTGTACTATGCACGCGACGATGCCAATGCCGCTTCCCTCATCGCCTGAGCCTCGGCCGCCGATTCCCTCATCGCCTATGCCTCGGCCGCTGCTCCCCTCATCGCCTGAGCTTCGGCAAGCTCCTGTTCCTGCTTGGCCCTTGCCTTCCTGTCCCTACGACGCTGCGTAGCGAACTTTCTCGTCGTGGATAGGGCCAACCATTCGGGGGCGCGGGTGCTCTCGGCTTCCTCACTTTTTTCTCCTTTGGTTCACCGGCGGCGGATTGGGGTTTGGCGAAAGCCTTGGGCGGCATGGCGGGCGGGAGCTCGACGAACTGGTGGGAGATGTGGGGGATTGTGGAGGGAAGGCGGGAGAGGAAGAAAAAAAGGGTGGGAACGCCGACAGGGCTGACCCACACTCGTTTTCCCTCCATCCGGAGTTCCCAGGCCGTTCCCGGTGCCTCAGGTTAGGCCTGGGAAGGCCGGACCAATTTTGGGCTAAATCCGGACGAAACCGGCGTCCTAGGAACGCGACTGGGCGAATTTTCGCCATCCGGACGAAAACTAGGCGCTGGAAACGCCTTCCTGGGAACGCGAGTGAAGATGCTCTAAGGCGCCTAAGGATTAGTCAAAAGCCAACGTTTTCTAAATTTGATCAAGATTATACACAAAAATATAAACATTTACAATACTAAATCAATATTAATAGATTCACCATAAAGTATATATTTTAATCTGGCCATTGAATATTTTAGATGTAGATATTTTTTTAAAATATTTAATTAAAATTAGTAAGATTTGAGACCAATTCTTAGCCGTCTTATATTTTAGAAGGAGAGAGTATAATTGTCAGATTACCTTCATGGCATGCTGTCTCCCATTGAGCTAGAGCGTTGTCCACTCCTGACACAAGTATCTGTCATGGCCGTGTGATATGTAATATCCATTCATCGCTATAGAAAATGGCTCAGTCAGTTTAGATCGTAGAGGGACGACCCAACCAACACAAACCCTTGCCTCATTGGTCACTGGTCGTCCCCTCTAGGGAGACTCTGGAGGCCTCCCCCGCCGCCACCCACAGAACCACCGCACGCCGTCCCGTTCACCCCGCCGCCGCCGGAGGCGCCTCTAAGGAGACTCTGGAGGTCTCCCCTGCCGCAACTCACAGAACCACCGCACGCCGTCCGTTCACCCTGCTGCTGCCGGAGGAGGCCATCGGCGGATGGCGGTGGTGGCACTAGTAGCAAAAGGTCTATTGGTGGCATGCCAAATTTGGCTACTGGTGACGCACAATGGGTAAGGTAGATACTGGTGGCGTACAATAGAGTGCGCGACCAGTACCTACTGGTGGTGTACAAAGTGATGCACCACTGTTAGTTTTTCAACTTCTAAAAAATGACAGCTGGTATTATTGAATTCGTAGCAATAGACTCATGATAGTAGCATATTATTGAAGTTCATCAACTAGATAGTAGCTAGCTTATTGAAATTCTCAACATAGTACTAGCTAAAGCTAACGACTCATCGCTATCATAGTACAAAATGGCCCTTTGCGTATGATCTTTGGCCTCTTGAACTATAAAGGAATGTGAAGGGTCTTCATCCCATGGGTCATGGTTTGAAGAGTATCCATCAGAGTTGTCTAGTTGTGAGGGTCCCTTAATCGAAGTAAGCTATACCATTATAATCGAGAAAGAATACGCACTTCTCCCCGACGTTCATCACATAGTTTTCGATCGGCCGGGTCCACCTCGTTCCACTAAAAAGGTCCAGTGCTCCTCGTTCATGACTTGAACCATGTAGCGCCCACGAGGCCTCTTGAGCATGTCTAGGATGACATCAAATTGTCCCAACTAATGAATGTCCCTATATATTGAAATTATCCATGAAGTCACGTCTAAACTTGCAGGAGATGTTTTCAGTAAAATCATAAGAAAATAACAATTAATTTGCATTGTCAATGTACATATAGTTCAAAAAAGTTAGATTGCTCATATATATACTTACCATTCTAACTTCATAGTTCTCAGGGAGCACTATGATAAACTTCTTGTTCGTACACCTCGAGCAACCACAATAACCACACAACGGGAACAAGATGTCCATTCAACCTGAACATTTGCAACGAGAAGCTGAACAATTTAATGATCACCGTTGCAAGGAAAAAGAACCAAAATGAATATCAAATAGAGCCTCATATTTAGATTGGATACACAGATTTAAGCACAAATAGAATGCACAAAATTTGTATTTGTGCATATGTGTGGACGCCGTTCCGTGGATATGTTGTGCGGTTATAGGGCTCCTTTTGCTTGAGTTCGAGCCACCGCGACAAGGCACTCCAGCTTCTCTTGGTGAGTGGCAACAATATGAGTGACCTTGGGGCGGGGTCGAAAACATGTAGTTAGATGTTTCTTAGATCTTGTTGGGGAGCCGACGATACAGTTATCGTTTTTGCTCAGTGTTCTATTTTGGTGGTTCCGGTTTGTATGATCTTTGTAATGGCCTTTACCAAACATTGTGATTCTAATAATAAATAAAGGCTATGTGCATCGGTTGATGTAGAGGCCGGGGCTCAGCTCCCCATTTTGAAAAAAAACCTGGCTCGCTAACACCACCTTACAAAATTGAGGCACCCATAGTGCCCAAACATTTTAATCATAACTCAAGAACGACATACCTCATACTTACGGTAGACACACAAATATTAGGGAGGGAGCTAGTGTGCCAAGAAGGATGCACAAGATCATTGGCGCCACCCTAGGACCGCATCCGTAGTTGAGACACATGCATGTAGCGCCCCAACATTTTAATCATCAGCCATTGCAACAAATAAGAAACACAATGAACAATCTGATACATCTACATACCTATCTTGGAGCTTGGACTTCAGGAGTCGTGATGGAGGAGGGTGCGATGGACGGCAGGATGTCTAGTCGTTGTTGTAGCTGACAAGGAGGAAGAAGAATGGCTGAAGGAGATGCTACCTACGTATGATCATTTGAACTTAAGTAAACATGAAACATAATAAGATAAAGTATGATAGATAGAACATTACTTAAACATAACACATAACAAAGTAACACGATATGTAGCACATTAATTAAACATAAAGCATAATAAAGTCAAACATGACAAGTAGCACATCCTAAACTAAGCCGCTCAATCATCGTCCACATCTGGCTCAGTCTCAAGGACATCCCAGTCAACAGCGTCAGAGTCATCACTGTTGTCGGGCCACTAGTCCTCCTCGTCGTGCAACTCAGCCATCACCTGCAGATGTCGGCGAAGAGCCTCTAACAACACCTCGTCCTCCCGCTCTAGGCATGACACTTGAGCACCAACTGCCTCTCGGTCTACTTGTGCTCCAGCCCCTCGACCCTCGTGACAAAGCGTATGTTAGTGGGCACACGTTACTGCATGTACGCTCGATATTGAGGAAAGTGAGCCTCGCCCGATCCCCGCAGTGCAATATTGCCATCTAGTCGTAGGCGCGCGTCGCCATATCGTGGTACCTCCACAAACCGAGGTGGGTCTTTTTTTTATCCACGGTGATGGCCGCTGCCTACGTGGGCACCTTAGTCCCATTCTTGCGGTAAATGTCATGGTAGCGGCGATGCTCATCTGCCATGTTTGCCACAACAGATCTAGAAATTAAATGAAACAATTATTATTAGAGAAGAACACACATAGTTGATGATTATTTTCATACACACGGGAGGGAGAAAACTAGTGACATTTTCATACGTAAGGGAAAGTTAACAAATGAAAATTTCGCATATGAGATCGTCTTCAGGATGAGCTCCTTGAAGATGTCTAAGGACATGATCCCAAGACATATTTGAGAAGCTTCCATGATGTATCTAGGCTATTTATACATTAAATGCTGCAATATTTGTGCCGCCACCCCGACAGCATATTGCCGCCACCACGGTGGCATAGTGCTGCCACCCAGGGTGGCATAATGTCGCCACCTACGAAATAAAAAGTGTTGCAACCCATAGTGGCGTAGTGCCACCACCCACGGTGGCATAGTGACGCCACCCACAACACCGTACCACCCACGACATAATGCATGCCGCCACCCATGGATCCACTAACCCGACAAATAGACTAACTTAACCTAAAATCAATCTAAAATCAACCTAAACATTTTGGACTACATGTTCACACGTGTAGACTAAATACCTAAAAAATAAATCTAAAATCATATACACATATCTAACCTAAATCCACCTAAAACCAACCTAAAAGCCATCTACAATTGTACCCTAAATCATATATATAAATAAAAATACAAAAAAGTCGATCAGATCGAAGAGGCTCACCGTTAGGTCAGGGTTGAGCTACAACAACGACGGGGACGAGCTGCCGGGACGGCCGGCGGGGACGGGCAGTGGGCACGGCAGGGACAAGATGACATGGAGTCAAGGTCGCAGGGACGAGCGGCGACGGAAGGGCATGGACGAACGATGGTGGTGGCTGTGGAAGGGGTGGCTGCTATGGAAGGGACGTCAATGGTGGAAGGTGCACAGACGAGTAGTGGCGGCTACTGCAGAAGGGGCGGCGATGGCGGAAGGGGCAGGGACACGCGGTGGATGTGGAAGACGGGTCAGTCCCAGGTCGCGTGCATGGGGGTGAATGAGGTGGTGTTAGGCGGTGATTCAACTTAGTTGAAGATGTCACGTTATGCGGTGATCTAGCATACCACTGCATGTGTAGTACACTATAGTCTTTGACATGACATCCATAGAACATCGTTCTATAAATATCACATCCCTCAGAGTGGTACAACAGAAACATTGTGGGTCCACATTACAAACATACACACTTCATTATTATTACAAACCAGAAGTTCCAAATTTCAAGTGTTACAAAATTACAAACCAAACTTAAGTAGTTTCAGGGGAAGATATAAAGTTCAAACTCATATTCTGAATTGAGCTCAACAACTTATTTTATAAAGTTTATGTTGCTCGACTCAATTGGTTACTAATAACTAAGGCAACTATTCGGTCTCATTGCCCTCCACTCCATAGCGTATTTCGTAGTCCACCCCTTCAACTCCTCAGGACAGGTCTGGCTCCTCGTAGTAGACATCCTCTTGCCCTTCAGCTGCGTACATCAAAGTGTCTTCTGGATTCTCAGAGTCTAAGCAGGGGTTCAAAGGAAAGTGTGGGTAATAGCATTACCCAGCAAGTTCATTATATGCAAGGTGGGAAGTTTGATGCTCTATCTACCACCTCGGACTATCAGTCCTGGGCTCTATGCAATTTTCATAAACATTTCTTCAAAGATTGATTTTATTATCAAAAACTATGCCCATCAGCCTTCATAGGTTGACCAGAACTTCATGGAGTTCCTTTCCTACCGCGTTCGTAGCTCCTTCCCGGAACAGGGAGTAACAAGTTATAGTTCTTACACTCTGCAGAAGTGCGTTGCTTTACCCATGAGACATCAACTCCTTGTTGCACAACTGGGCATACTTTCCCGTCCATAATTCCGTGATGTGGGGCCCAGTAGGTGATCCAAGCTAATCACTGCCCCTCTCCGCGACCCCATATGTCTGCACGATCCTCCAGGCCGAGCTCCACCTCCGTTAAGCCCCCTTTCGGGCAAGCTATAACCCTGATGAGTTCCCAAAGATGCTATGAGCCGGTTATGCCCCTGGCAAGCTCCATAAAGGTCTGACTATACCTCCGGCAGCCGCTCACAGATAATCTAGATACCAAAACCATGGGGCCTAAGGGTGCCCACCCATATGTTGGATCCGCACAAGGAATCACAGTGTCACGTTAAGGTCATCTTTCCTGCATATGAAAGGAAGAAGGTCTAGCTGACTTCTCCGTCCCATTCCAAATCTCATGGTTAACGCGTAATATACGGCGCTAGAATCACTGATGTCATGGGTTGTTAATCCTATGGTGACTGTGCAATTGGAACCCTAAGTTCCATTGCCAATCTTTATCATCACTTAGGATGATAACTACATCTTATTTATTAGAGAAGATAATATTTTATTTCTCTAGATCACAGATGATAACACACAATTTGCAATATCTTTGATAAAGACTCTTCAAAGAACATGAGCAAGTGATGAACTTGCCTTGTGACTATAAGGTAGTGAAGTCGGATGCTTCCACCTGACCTTGAGCTCCGGTTTCTATAGAGAACCATTATTGCCCGGTAAGGACAATATTTAAAGAAGCATAATGTAATGCATAGTAATGTCATGCAAGGTTTATTATTTTTTACCCTCTTAATAAAAGTTTGCTATTTTCTTTAATTAAAAAAATATCACTTTAAGTCTTTGAACTTTTCACAAATATTACATTTAATATTTCTATATAATGACTAGTATTATTTAAAGAGTTTAAAATTAAATTTATTTAATTATTAACTCTATTAAATATTTAACTAAAATTTCCTTTAAGTAGATAAGACCTAATTTTTATCACACTTAATTTACCTTTCAAAAATACAAATTAGTATTTTTTTATAATAGTTCTCCCTTTTAACATTGTAAAAATGAATTTTATTCAATTTTATGTAGTTGGTATATTTTTATAAAATTCCAAAGGAATTTATACCTTAATAATAATAATTTTTAAATTTAATTACCTAAAATTCCACTTGTTATTTTTCTTAAATAGAGGACATTTCTATAAGTCCATTGATATTTTATTTATATTTTTAGTATTTTTATTTTATTTCTTAGAATCATTTAAGTCTTAGGGGTATTTTGGTACTTCGACAACTTAATTAAATTTTCCTTTTTAAAACTGGACCTAGCCCATTGGGCTGGCCCAGCCCTGACCCGGCCCATCTAAGCTGGTCAATCCCTGTCCAGTGAGGGGTACTGGACCACACCAGCCTAGTACGCACCCCTCACTCCTCTCGCCCCTCGTGTTCTTCCTCGACTTGCTGCGGCGCGGTGTCGCCGACGCCGTTGTCGCTCGATTGCCGCCGTCCTGGGCCTCCCCGGCCGCCGCCGTGGTGTGTGGCGAGGTAGCTGGTGCCTCTCCGACGACTGGTCCAGCTCGATTCATCTTTGGACTCCTCTCTCGACTAGATTGACTCCACCCGAACCCTAGGGTTGGGGATTTTGCCAGCGATGTGGAGTTCCGCCGCCTCAGTAGTGTTGTGCTGGCTGCTGGTGCCTCTGGGGTGCCGTCACTGCTGCACGCATGACTGAGGCTGCCGTCGCATGGCCCGGTGCGGGTTGCAGCGCCCTCGGGTGCTCCCCGTGCCGCCGTGCGTGCTCGTCGGCCTCTCTGCTTCCTCTTCTCTACTCTAGTGATGACCACGAGTAAGTTCTTCTACTTCCCCTTCGTACTCTCTCTCTACTCCTCTTGCTAGCCACAATGTCCTCCTAGAGAGAAATTCCTAATTAGGGTTACATGTTCTATTAAGATTTCACTCCTTTGTGTTGATAATTGAGGATACTGAGGTATTTAGGAATATCTCTAGTGTTGATACTGTGCTAATCCATTGCCTACTGATGGGCTTGGGAGTTACAAATAGTTCTATAAGATAAAATTTTATCTTAGCCTTGTTACTGTCAGCACACAAACGGGGATGTTGTGGCTTTAATCTAGTCTACTATCTGATTAATGATGATGGTTACCTAGTTTCAGTACTGGAACTTGTATTTGACTATCTGGAATTATCATTGAAGTCTCTGGTGATAGTTCTTCTATGTAAGGGAATGATTCCTAAATACTATATTAGAAAGATGATTGAATATTATTTTTAAATGACCTGGATTATGTAATCATTGAGTAGGATCTGCTTGGTTAGAACAAATCCTTGTGACACCTTCCTTGGAATGGTACACAGGGTTTGTTCAAGTACTAGCTTTGTTCTACATATGTTCCAGAGCGATTTGATGCTAAATTGAGTTGAAAAACTCCTGCTGAATATGTTGGCTTATGATATTCAATAATTTCTTTATGCCTATGATGCTGGTCTGAGGCAATACTAGATAGAAACTAAAGTTTTTATCTATATGTGTACCTCCCAAATATGCTTGGTACTCAGTTTGGAACAATGATTCTTATAGCCTTTAAGAAGATGATTGACTACACCATGCTGTGTATTATAGCTTTAATATGAACTGCTTTCTGAGGTGTTTCCATCCTTTGGATGTGCCCAGAAACATTCAGTTTCAGCTGATGAATAGGTGGATTTATAAGTATGGTTTATTCTCCAAGATCCATGATGCATAGGCTGAGATCTTGGTATTGTTTGCAAAGATTAACTATTTGGCTTTAATTCAGATTTCTCAATGATGGATACACCCCACTTGGGTAAATCTGAGAGAATCATGAATAAAACAACACATGCATAGCTAAAAATTAGCATGTGATGGTTTTGTATAACTGACCACACAAGTTGTTTGTTGCTGCTGTGTTGGTGTTGCTGGTGGCTTGACCTTGTGGACTGGCTCTTGCTGGCTTGATCTTGGCCTGCACCTCCTGGTCTCATGTGATCTGGAAGTTGCCCTTGTTATCCTTTTGCACCACCCCTTCCTTATGTCACCATCTTGAGGTGAACTAGTGGTTGATTTGGTAGAGTGGCTAGTGATTTTGATAAGGCTTTGGTAAGCTGAATGAAGTCTGAGCTTGTGCTTGAGAAGGAGAGCTGTGTTGCCTGTGGATGTCCTTCGACTGAGTGCTCTGTTTGAGTGCTTGTAGTGCTGCTGTTGTATTGACAATACACTGCATGCATTTGGTGACTGAGCTGTCTATCTGTGTGGTCTGGTCGTGTGGATCAGCTCAAGTGCAAATATCTCCACCTGTTACCATTTTACTAGTTAATGCCTGGTGAAACTTTCCACTCTTTTATTACTCAATGATGTAATTTGAACAATGCATTTCATTGTTCACCACTGAGAGTAAAATTAACTAATTAACCCTTGTTTTCTTTTCTAGTTGTTTTATCTTATTTGCAGGAAGAAAATCTGGAGATACAAGATTTAGTATAGGAATAGATAGGTAGTACAGGTTTTATTTGTAACCTTCTTATTATTCATTTTGTAAAGAATCTTGTAAAGATTTATTATAAGGTAATAAAGTTGTATTTCTATTCTCTGTAATCTTCTACTTTTGATGTACTTATTACTATTTGTAATGTTGTAATGTAATCAGAAAATAAGAATTCATTTCTTATCTAATTTTCATTGTCTCAAATCCTTATTGTTGTTTACTATATATTTAATTTAATCAAGTAATGTTAATAAGGTATTTTGGAAAACAATTCAATATAACTAACTTGTAATTTTTAAATACTTTCAAATTGGTTTGGATTTCAAATTTGAATACAAAATAACTTCCCAAAAACTTAATAATTCCTAGAGGTCATGTCAAAATTCATAGCAATCACTAACAAGAGCTATTTCTACCTCTAATTAGTGAAAGAAACTCTGATCCCTTTAGATTTTTGTTTGGCGAAAAATTTACCCTGATTTTACAAATGCATGCATGCACAAACTTAGATTCTTATTTGTACCCTTCGTTGGATCCTAATGCTGGGATGTTACACGTTATTGGTGGCGTACCATATTAGGGTGCACCACTAGTACTGACCTAATGGTGGCATATGCATATTACTGTATGCACCAGTAATTTGCCTGGTCCTAGGCACCTAGCCGATGCATACTGGTGGAATACAGAAACCGTGGTATGCTACCAGTAATCCTATACTGGTGGCAGATTCAGTGTTCGCATACGACACTAACTTTAGAGATTATGTACAGAAAATGTTGTGCACCACTGGTATGGTTCTAGCTATAAGCCTTTTCCTTCTAGTGTAGGGTGCGCCCCTATTTTGTTTTTGTTTTTTAGCCATTCTCTCGACCCTTCAGATTTTGTTGCCCTATTGGGGATCTGGTAGATCTGCGTGATACCGTGTGTCGATGGTCGTTGTAGAGCACCAACCCAAGAGTGAAGCGCCGTATGCTGGCTCGATGGTGTCATCCTCCATCAAGATGAGAGGTTTTGGTTGCGCCCACGGAGTGCATGCCCAACAATGTGGCTCAAGCCCTCGATTACCTGCCCATGGACGTGACTTGTTCTAGCATCGTAGACTCAACATGGTGATGGTTTGGGAAGTGGATCTCCGCCTCGTTGAGGCTACTATTGATGGCATCCTGCTAGTGCACATCTAGATATCATCGGGTACCCTGTATGTGAACACTATTGCGGGTGGTGATGGCAAGCAGGTTGGTGCAAGACACAATGCCTCCAAGGCCATATTGTTGGTGCTAGTATCCCTTGTGGGCTACTCTAGACGGGCATGTGCACTACATATGGCTTGTGGCAACCCTCGGTCACCTATTGTATCCGCCTTGGCACTTTCATTGCCGCGACATCTAAGGTATTATTGACGATCATGGCGGTCGTGTTTTGAAGAAGACGATATGATATCCACAAGTTCCATCTCGCATGCTCAAGTCGAGCCGATTGAGAGCTAGTGAAGTTTTCAGGGTTACTTGTAGTGGATCGAAATAAGTATGTGTGTCAGAGGATCAACTTTTTGCAATAGTGTTCTCAACGAATGGGGGCAGTGACACTTGTAGACTTCGTATTGGCAGTCTCATTCTCCAGGTTAAAAACCGCTAGTCCGACCTTTGGTGGTTTTACCTGGTGATAAGGGGTAACCTTGGCAATGTCCATATTCATGGGCTTGGGTTTCAGGAAAAAGGGGTTTGCTGGTGATTTCATCGGCTTCTTAGACAAACAAGGGAGGCTAGATTTACCCAGGTTTAGGCCCTCGTAGAGGAAACCTGCTTATTTGATCTTTATTTATGGAGAGTACAAAGTCACCGAGTTGCCAGATGCGATCTAGCTTATAACAGATTGTGGTGAATTTAAAGTTAAGGTGACCTCCCCGTCGGCTCCTCCTAGCCTTTATATGGGAGGCTGGGTCTCAAAGTCCAACCCAGGTCGATTTACATGATAATAAAAGGCAAGTCTATGAATTTGTCGGTTCCATATTGGGCTTTTGCCTTGATCAACACGTTTGGTTCTTGGGCTTTGGATGCTCTAGAGCCTTCGACTCCTCATGGGACTTATGGTCCTTGTCTTGTATCTATACCAGATATACCAATAGTGGAGACCCGACAGGTCATGCCCATGTCACCTAGCAATGGGGGCTCCATAGTTGTTTACTTGTTGAAGGCATTGTTTGGAGTTTTAACATTCTCCAAGGTGAAAATCCAGGTTCTAGCCGTGCTGGTTAGATTAGACAACAATGGTGTTTATGCATCGTTTTCTTCCTAGAGGCGCCACTTTGGAGATTTTCTAGAGTCTAGTACCATCACCACTGGTTTTATCTTGCTGCAAAAAGTACCCGATTGCTTCGGCGGGGTCTTTCTTTTATTTCTTCTTCTTCTTTTATTTTTCGGCTATGTGCATCCTTAATGTATAGACTTGATCTTGACATTATGTTGTCGTAGAGACTCGGTGTATCTGGTATCATCATGGTATTAGTATATTCCCTTTATTAAAAAAACATAAAATGGCTCGGTGCGTATAACCGTGTGTCCTACATTATATAAAGGACCTAGGGAGATGCCAAGCAAACACATACAACTCTCACAACTCACCCGAGAGACATCATCTAACATACACCATAGATAAGCTCTAGCATCCTTAGGGTTTGTCATCGAGCATACTTAGACATAATACATCCACAACAAACATAAATAAGGTCTTCACCATGCACTGTAGTTGGGGGCCTGGACCTATCTTAACCTCGTCTCCCTCTCTGCTACCATTTGATCATGTCAAACACACTCTTCTGCCAAACAACAAATTTGGTGACAAGAAAACACTAGTTCTCTCTACCAGGATGTTGTGTATGAGGCTCAACATGTGCCTACCATATCCCCCAAATGAACAAATTGTTCACATATGATTTGTTTGGCCCCAAACCAGCCACAACACTATACGCGTATACCTTGTGTTTGCATGTGGCACGCCAGTCAGCCACAGGGCTATTTCCCCCACTATTCCATATTCTCTCCCCTTCATCCTCCCCCAAATTGAGCCATTGACACAACTGCCCAAGCCATGGCCAGCACTCCACCCCAATCCTCAGTTGCTGACATTCCCCTCGGTGCCTAGGAAATCGAATTGTAGAGCCAGTAACGAGTTAATTTGGCGTGGATACGAGAAAAATCAAAGAAGGTGAAACTGCCACAATTGTCTTCTGACTGGATCAACTCATCTACAAAAGCAAGGCCCACAACAACACCAAAGCATTGGACTCCCAAGCCAGGCAACAAGACCTTCACATGCTGAAAGAAAAGGAGGTCGCCGAAGCCCTGGTATCGCAAGCAGTGGTGAGATCATAATCCTCTCTGAACTGCCCATCTCAGAGCATGTTCCCCGTCCTATCATCGTCTCTGATGTATGAGTTCTTCCTCGGAAACTTCTTTCAGCCAAGCATGAGCTGGTTCCCTACGTAGTTTGTCCCAAAGGTCAGTGTGTCCATGTTGTTTGTCCCCGTTGGAGTCGGCACCCCTTATCTCAACACCATGCTTGTGGCTAGTGACTCACATGTGATACAATTCCAGGTGTGGTCATTCTGTCCTATGGTATCCTAGACACCCGCAACCTACTCGATGCTGATGCCCCACAAGTATAGGGGATCACTGAAATCTTCGATGGGAAGTATTACCCAAATTTATTGTTTGACACAAGTGGAGCACAAGAATACCAATAAGACTTTAAAAACTGAGACATCACTCTCAACCACACCTATGTATCAATATTCTCAAGAAACAATTGGTGATTGTAGCAGTTGAAAGAAAACAATAAAGTAAACAGTAAACAATAACAACATATTTCCAGTTTTCATCATAAATAGTGAACCTGTGAATTTTGGTGGCTAAAAGCGTAGGCATGAGGTGTTACTAGGGTGTTGCATGAACAATATTAATCATATAATATAGATACAAATAACATAGTGTCCATCTTTAATTCCATTGTGTGTAGGTGTGTGTTCCAAATATTATGTGTACTAACCTAGAGAATTTGCACAACATCTATTGTCCCACCTTCCCATTTCACCAGACCAACTTGGAACTACAGGTAATTAAGGTATACCCTTTTGAATGGCCTGGAGCAATGCATTAACATTCCATGAACACACAATATCCTTAAACTATCACATATTCCCCTTGTTTTCCCTAATTGTCACTTTAGAGTTTGCATGTTCAACATAATAATAGGTAATACACTTTGTAGATAAATACCAAACTCATATAAATGAAGGGGCAATAAAAGTCCAGTACTGAAATCATGTCACTTGGTCCCTAGCAATAAGGATTAAACATAGCAAAAGTGCATCAACACTCATACAAGAACATCCTCAAGATAAACACCTCAAATCTTGACATATATGCACGATTGCATGATCAATCTCATCTTCCTCACATGCCTATAGAGGACTACTCAATCATGGAGAGGGAGAAGGAGCATATGGTTGATGGATATGATGTTGGTGATGATGGTGGTGAAGACAACATTGAAATCCCCCTCTCTGGCGTTGAGATCGGGATCAATCTAACCCCTAAAGCGAAGATCATGGTGGTGGCGGTGCTCTATTTCATGAAATGCTCCATCCTTCTAGTAGAGTAGGTTTTTTGGTATATAAAGGGGCACACCAAAAGAGGAGATGAGGTGACACTCAAGGGCTGAATGGCCATAGGTGGCACGGGCCCCACCATGGGACACACAACCTAGGATCCTTCGTGCCTCCTGGCCTCTCGTGTGAGTCCTTGTTCTGATGAAAAACTGGCATGGTATTTTTCTTTTATTTTTTTCCTGTGGAAAAAACAGAAAGAATACTTTTTCTTAAAACAACGTCAGATTCAACTGTTTTATCCCACTCCGATGAGATTCCGGAGTAAATCACCGAGAAAAGTACTTGAAATAGTAGATACATTTGGAATGTATTAGGTGCAATGACGGTAGTGGCAACGATGCCTCCTGATTGAGGATGGTTGCAAAAATTGATTGCATAGGCCTACATTAATGAATATTATGTGAACATGGTGATTGCGCATTGATCTTGTTTGATGAAGATCAATGTATGAGAGACATGATAAATGAGGGTAGGAAAGAGGGTGCCCAAGATGGGTTTGATGCGGGGGAGGTCTTGTTCAAAGATACGTGTAGCACCCTAGGAAATCCGCAATCTTTTGCTTTATTGCATCATCATGACATCATCATCATGGTCATCATGCCACATTGCATGGATTATATGTTGCATTGCATTTGTTCTTGTTTGTGTTGTTTTCTATCATATTACCCTTGCCTATATTTTTATACATGTGAGGATCTCTTACTATGATCTACTATTTTGGCAATGTTTTTTCCCTAATTGCAAAACCCTAAACCCCACATCTTCTATAAATGCCCAAATGGAAGTTTTGTGGGCATCTCCTTCCCTTTGTGATGTTACCTATTCATATCTATTTAAATGCCACAATACTCTATTGAAAATCACCTACAAAGCTTCAAAAGGATTGAGTTAGTTTGCCGGTTTGATTTTGAAACAAAACAATACAAACAAACAAATAGAAATTGTTGGGTTCGCAACATAGAAAACAAAAAATTCCTATGATGTGAACTACTAAGCACCAAGATCTATCTACCTAGATAAAATCAACGGGTGGATACACATCCATAGAGAATATACCCTTGAAGAGCAACAAAGCATAACGAGGTTGGACTCGCGGATGATGTAGTTGTTCGCGTGCTAATCTCAAGATCGTGAGGAAGTATAGCACCGCAAATCAGCGGTGCAACCATGATCGCACACACGTCCGGTCCTCCGAAAACCTCTGTGTCCTTGCTCCACCTATGCAGCAAAAGCAACAACTCCTTTTAGACAAAGCCACCAGGAACATGTATCTCGCTAATTCGAGACCATGGGGGAATAAACTAGAGGGGGAGAGACATCCATCACAAGGAGGTCTGAGAGTGGAGGAGGAGGTGCTCCATTTATAGGGGAGGGGAAGCCCCCATGCCATGGCCAGCGGCCAAGGTGGGTGCCACCACCCTCTCCCTCATTCATGTGGGTGGAGCTCCCACTCACATAAACACACTTCCACTCACATGTCCACTCACATGCATTAAATTTCCACCAAATTTAATGCAACTATCATTTAATAAAAATCTTTTATTTATTTTATTCTGAATTTTGTTAATTACTTTAATTAAAAAACATTCACTTAAAATCCCCTGCAACATTTCAATATCACATGCAGAACCAGTTTCAGCAATTTCACCCAAAACAATTCCAGTGTCCATCGAAATGATTCTAGAACTTTCATAATCTTTGTCTGGAACATATTTTATCCTAAATGGTGTTGGTATACCTTAAGTGTGCCACCTGCGGTTCATGAATAATGCAGACATGATCGAGACCCCTATCAGATCAATAATCAACAGCGTGACCTAGAGATCCGTACTGACTCCCACACATTCAACGATGACTCGAGTGATCGTGTGAACTTTTAACGTTTGTAACTAAATCCATTTGTCTCATGATATATTACATGTCTGAGTTTCGATCATCGGTATCCCCATACCTAGTTAGATCTCGTTAATGACAAGTACTGTTTTCTTGTTCCTATGATATAACATTCTAGTGATCTTATCACTTTCTTGTGGACTATATCAATGTGATATCACCGAGTGGGCCAAGAGTAAATCTCTCTATCATCGGGATGGACAAATTCCACTCTTGATCCATGAGCCTCAACATAACACTTTCATATTACCCAAACCCGCCTTTATAGTCACCCTGTTACAGTGTGACGTTTGATGTTATCAAAGTATTCTTTCGGTGTTAGCAATTAAAATGATCTCATGGTCTAAGGATAAAAGTTTCTTCATATGATGTTATAGAAAATTTAACACAATGACTTAGATCGTATTGCTATATTTTGGATGAATGTTCATCACACCATTAAACCAATGTTGTGACCTCGTTATTAACAACATCCAATGTCCATGATCCGGAACCCTTGATCATCTTGTTAATCAACGAGCTAGTTTATATGAGAGGCATAACTAGGAACTCTTTATGTTTTTTATTAAACACACATGTATTAACATTTCCAATTAATACAGCTATAGCATGTAAATTAAAACATCTATCATATACTTGGAATAAATAATAACAACTTTATTATTTCCTCTTAGGGCATATTCCCTTTAGTCTCCCACTTGCACTAGAGACAATAATCTAGTTTACATAGTGATAAATATAAAACCCATGGAGTTATGGTGTTTATCATGTTTTGCCCTAGGGAGAGTTTTAGTCAACGGATCTGCTACATTCAGATTTGTATGTACTTTACAAATCTTTATATCTCCATCCTTGACATGCTCGCGGATGGAGTGAAATTGGTGCTTGATATGCTTGGAATTATTGTGAGACCTTGGTTCCTTTGCATTGGTTATTGTTGGGTTCACAGCATAGAAAACAAAAAAATTCCTACGATGGGAACTATTATACGCCAAGATATATCTATTAGATACAAGCAACGGTGGATATACATCTGATGTGCTCGTCGTTCGACGTAGAGCTCGTTGGGAACCCCAAGAGGAAGGTATGGTGAGCACAGCAGCAAGTTTCTCTCAGTTATGAAACCAAGGTTTAATCGAACCAGTAGGAGCAAGGAAACACCCCAAAGGTGTTACTAGCTGAGCTTTGGCAGGGCGCACCACCGGTGCTAGTAGCAACGTGGAGACCTGCACAACACAACCACAGAACTTTGTCCCCAACTTGCGATGAGGTTGTCAATCTCACCATGTTTTGTGGAAAACAAAGGATTAAACGTATCGAATGGAAAGAAGTAAAAGTTTGCAGAAAGTAAACACAAAGCAGAAACAGTTTATAGATTGTATGTAAAGAAAAAGACCGGGATCCATAGTTCACTAGAGGTGGCTCTCCTTAAGATAGATAACATGCTGGGTGAACAAATTACAGCGGGGAAATTGACAAACACCGAGGAAGCAATACATGCATATACTAATCATCTTGACTCCTTTGAGACTTGATTGGGCATTACAACATAATACATAGACCGCCATCCAACTGCATCTATGACTAATAATCCACCTTCAGGTTATCATCCGAACCCCCTCCAGTATTAAGTTGCGAGCAACAGATTATTGCTTTACAAACTGCGTGTAAAGTAAAAAATACGATTGTTCTATGAATAAAGGATTGTTGTTTTCTCCCTAGTAGCAACAGCACATCTAGTACCTTAGAGATTTCTGTCACTTCCCCAGATTACCAGAGGCGTGAACCCACTATCGAGCATAAATACTAACTCTTGGAGTTGCTAGCATCTACTTGGCTAAGATAGCTACTAACAACGGAAAGCATGCAAGATCACAAATAACAAAGACATGATAGAATCAATAATCAATCTAGAATAGCATCTCAATATCCATCGGATCCCCGCAAACACAACATGTATGATTACAAATAGATGATCTTGATCATGAACGGAGCTCACAAGATCTAAACATGAAAGCACAAAGGAGGAGAACCAGCCATCTAGATATTACATGGATCCGTAGTCCAAGGATGAACTACTCACGCATCACACCGGAGGCTTGCATGGTGATGAAGAAGGCCTCTAGGGTGAATTCCCCTCTCCGGCAGGGTGCCGGGAAGAGCTTCAGATCCCTCCCGATCTAGGGATGGAGATGACGACGGCTACAGAATCTTTCGTGGATTTTTGATCGGGTACTTAGGGTTTTCGTCCCGAGGGCAATATATAGGCGGAAGGAGAGGCCGAGGGGGTGCCGGGAGCCACCACACCACACCCTGGTGCGGGCCCAGCCTGGCCGCGCGGCCAGGTGGTGTGGCCGGCCCCTGGCCCTTCTCTGTCTCGTATTCTGGCACTTGATCCCTTCTGGAAAAATAGGCACTTTGGCTTTTTTCTCGTCCAATTCCGAGAATATTCATTTTCTGACTTTCCTGAAACCAAAAACAGCAGAAAACAGGCAGCTGGCACTGTGGCTCTTGTTAATAGGTTAGTCCAAGAAATCATATGAAAAGTACTCCAAAGTTGGAACAAAACACAAAAAAGTGGATAAAACCAAGCATGGAACATCGAAAATTATAGATACATTTGCAATGTATCAACATCCCCAAGCTTAACTCCTGCTCGTCCTCGAGTAGGTAAGTCATAAAAAGAAAGAATAATTTTTTAGGTGACATGCACCATCAAAGACTTGATCAAAGTATTTGCAAAACATTCAAAGCTGGGATCATAGTACTTCAATCATAACATGAAAGGCAAAGTTCTAGCAATAAGCAAAGAAACTATGATGCAACATGAAAAGTCACAAACAAAAGATTCATGAATAACATGCTTTGCAAGACGTTTGTTTGTTTCACATAAAGAAAACATAGCATAATAGTATTCAGCTTGTCCCTCAATAGAGTAGCAAATATAAATACATAGGACACCTTCAAAGTTCATAAGAGTGACTAGATACAATAGTTTAAAACAAGCAATATCAAGTTATGCATCAATCAACTAGTCTTGGGACAATGCACATAGAACTAAGAATGGCCACTATGCTCTCAAAGTAGGTGCATAAAGATAGAAGGTGGAGACTCAATATAATGGTGGAAGAAAGGCCTTTTGTAAAAGGAAGTAGGGATTCAAGTCTCATAAAGAGCTTCCAAATATTATGGTACTTATAGCTTTCAGCTCTCATTGCCCCTATCATAAGCATCTTGAAGGTGATTAAGGTTAAAGTGACACAACTAAGAGGATATGCTTGACAAGTTATAAACCGAAATCTCATGCCCCTTACTTACGAAGACCGATCCTCATGCTACTCAACTTCAGTCATGAGTAAGCTCTTGTCATTGTAAGTATATGTGTATCATTAAGAACCGCCAACGGGGTACCCCTTGCACATGATACGGGAGCTTTCCCATAATCAAAATGACAAGGCAATCAGACAATGAGCATCTCAGCGATCTTTTTATTTGCTATTTGCATAGGTTTTTATTGAGGATGCTTCATAGAGTGCTCATTATGGTGATGCTGCAAGTTTCCACCATGATTAGGCATGGCTTAGGCTAGCGTACCAGGCGTTTCTCTAACACACATACAAACTCCATGATCTTACAAGTTCCATTTTTATTTCACACCGCCGGGATCCGTAAGCAAAAGAACATGATATCAATGGGGTACAAAGTACAAGTGCAATGTTGAAAGCGTTCCCCATGGTACATGGTTCTGCTAATTTCAATTTATAAAGCGCAAGCATATACGCAACAAAGAAGGACCCAATGGTTCAAGTTTATTAGAGGCAAAAAAGTAAAGTGTGCCATCAAGTTCGTGAGAGTTTTAATCACTAGTTTTCTCATAACAAGTGGAAGGTAAACAAAAGCGTGAATATACTTGGAATAGCATAAGATAGTAGGTAGGTATGGTGGACTCTTTGGAATAACTTGGTTTAGGGAGTTGGATGCATGAGTGGAACTCATACTTTGTTATGGAGGCTAGCAAAAGACTGGGAGCGACAAACTAAGAGAGCAATAATGGCCATAATCATGCAGAGCGACAAAACATCATTGATCAAAGCATAAAGTGATACTAAAAGTTGAAAACTAAAGGATCATAAAGGCTATGGTGACTTTGGATAGTCATAACATGGTGTGAGCATGTGCCAAGTCAACCCAAATAAAGCATCAAAGGAGAATACCACTATACTGTGCTTTAATATGCTAAAACAACGCATGATTCATCCAAGTCACATTAAGAAATTTCAATTGTTTATAACAAGTCATGCTACAGCAAAGAATACTAAGCATAAATCCAAAACAATATCAAGCATGGCATGACAAAGCATAGGCAACAGTCAAAAACGAGCTCTTTTTACCACATAAGTATGAACTTTCCTACTCTTTTCGAAACCAAATCAAAGTATGAAAGAGGGGGTACAACCAATTTATTCAGAAAACTAAGAAAACCAAGCAAACTAAAAAACAAAACAAAAACGAAAAAGAAGACGCTCCAAGAAAAACACAACTGTGCATGAAACAATAAAAATGAAGCGTTTGGAAGAAACCTGAAATTTTTATTGATGAAGAAGGGGATGCCTTAGGCATCCTCAAGCTTTGACGCTTGTAATTCTTAGATATTTCTTGGGGTGACACGCGTGGCATCCCCAAGCTTGAGCTTTAGTCCATCCTTCATCTCATTACTCATTCCTTCCATATACCTGAAAATTTTCCTTCATACAGAACTTCACACAATCTCATTAGCAACATTAGTGCACTTAAGATAAATAATTCTTAAGGTTCAGTTCTAACACCAAATAAACTTCCATTAGAACACTAGCTACTGTAGCACTTCCCTCAAAAATCTCTATTCCCCAAAAGAACTCAAGAAGGAATCCACAAGAAGCAAATGCAGAAAATGGCAGAAATCTGTCAAAACAGACCAGCAGGTAAAGACGAATTTTTTCGAAGACCTTCTGTTCATCAAATCAAAAAGTGTTGAACTAAAGAAATTTAGATAACGATCTGGGTCAGAAGAACAAAAAATTACAGCGCAATCCGACATACAGAGGTCTCTCACGAATATTTACGGTGAAGCACAAGAATCTGTTTCGGGACAGCAACTTTCCCAATCATTACTTCACTCTCATTAGAGGTTACTCTTGGCACAAATAACAAATAAAAAGGATAAGGAGCGGTTATTACTTCCAAGACTCATCTAAAAAATTTGGGTTATCTCCCAATAAGTACTTTTCTTTAACGCCTTTAAGTTAGGCATAAGAAGCAAAGAAAGAATCAAGTGTTCTCAAATGAAGAAGCATTAAGACCAAATTTTGTTTTCATAGGAGAAGCAAAAGAAATCTTTTCTCTCTTTTTAGGGAAGTGTTCTATACCTTTCTTGAGTGGGAGTTGATATTTAATGGTGCCTTCTTTCATATCAATGATGGCACCAACAGTTATAACAAAAGGTCTTCCCAAAGTAATAGGACAAGAAGCATTGTATTCAACATCCAAAACATAGAAATCAACGGGGACATAGGAATTGTTAACCATAATAAGAACATCATTAAGACTCCCCATGAGTTTCTTTTTAGCATTAGCATCAAGTGGGACATTCAAATAACTATCTTCAAGAGGAGGCAAATCAAGCATATCATAAATTCTTCTAGGCATGATGGAAACACTACTATCAAGATCACACAAAGCTTTGAAATCAAAGTCATTCACTTTCATATTAATGATGGGTTCCCAACCATCCTCTTGTTTTATAGGAATAGAAGCTTTATGTTTCATCTTTTCTTCCTTAATCTTTATGAGAGCATCAGTAATGTGTTTTGTAAAAGCCATGTTCATAGCACTAGCATTAGGACTTTTAGCAAGATTTTGTAGGAACTTAATAACTTCAGAGATATTGCAACCATCAAGATCAAAATCAACTTTATCGTCTAAAGTAGTAGAACTATTACTAGCCTCAACACTAGTGGTGGTGATAGTAGAAACACTAATGTTTCTAGCAATTTCATCTTCTCTTTCCCACTTAGCATGTAATTCAGCTAAAAGTCTAACATTTTCATCAATTCTTACTTGTATAGCATTGGTAGCTACAAAGGGATTCTCATTAGTTTTAGGTTTAGCAGCCATTTTATTCAAAGAAGCTTGAGCTTCAGACAAAGATGATATATTTCTTTCAGCATTAGAGAGTTTCAATTGTAAACTAGGAATTTCCCTATTTAGACTCTCAAGTTGATGGCTAATGTTCTTCAAGATGGTGGATTGTTCCTCCATAGTTTTAGTAAATAGTTTATTTTGCTCATATTGCATTTGCTTGAAGTTTTTAGTGGCTCTTTCAACTTCTAAAATTCTTCCTTCACTAGGTAATCCAGGTTTACCATTATAGCCATAAGTATTATTAAGAGAGTAGGGCCTATAATTGTTGTTACCATAAGCATTATTGCCAAAATTGTTGTTTCTTATGAAGTTCACATCAACTTGCTCTTCTTGAGCAACCAAACAAGCCAAAGGAACATTATTTGGATCAATATGGGCTTTCCCATTAACAAGCATAGACATAATTATATCAATCTTATCACTCAAGGAGGAGGTTTCCTCAACAGAATTTACCTTCTTACCTTGTGGATCTCTCTCGGTATGCCATTCAGAATAATTAACCATCATATTGTCCAGAAGTTTTGTTGCAGCACCCAAAGTGATGGTCATAAAGGTACCTCCAGCAGTAGAATCCAATAGGTTCCTTGAAGAATAGTTCAATCCTGCATAAAAAGTTTGGATGATCATCCAAGCAGTCAGTCCATGAGTGGGACAATTCTTTACTAAAGATTTCATTCTTTCCCAAGATTGAGCAACATGCTCATTATAAAGTTGTTTAAACTTCATTATTTCACTTCTCATAGATATAATCTTAGCAGGAGGACAGTATTTTCCAATAAAAGCATCTTTGCACTTAGTCCAAGAATCAATACTATTCCTAGTTAAGGAATTCAACCATTCTTTAGCTTTTCCTCTCAAAGAGAAAGGAAACAATTTCAGCTTAATAATATCACCATCTATATCCCTATGCTTTTGCATCTCACAAAGTTCAACAAATTTATTTAGATGGGAACCAGCATCTTCATTACCAATACCAGAAAATTGTTCTCTCATAACAAGATTGAGCAAAGCAGGTTTTATCTCAAAGAAAGTATTTTCAGCCACAGGTGGAGCAATAGGTGTGCTCATAAAATCATTGTTGTTGGTGCTAGTGAAGTCACACAACTTAGTGTTTTCAAGGGTAGTCATTTTTTGGGTTTTCAAATAAGAAAGAAAACTTGTAAAACTAATTTTTTCTGTTTTTTGAATAACAAAACAAGCAAACAAAGCAAAAAGAAAGCTAAGCAAAACAAAAACAACAAAGTAAAGAGATTGGTTATGAGGGACTCCCCTTGTCAAGATGTCATTAACTCCCCGGCAATGGCGCCAGAAAAATCTTTGATGTGCTCGTTGTTCGACGTAGAGCTCGTTGGGAACCCCAAGAGGAAGGTATGATGAGCACGGCAGCAAGTTTCCCTCAGTTATGAAACCAAGGTTTAATCGAACCAGTAGGAGCAAGGAAACACCCCAAAGGTGTTACTAGCTGAGCTTTGGCAGGGCGCACTACCGGTGCTAGTAGCAACGTGGAGACCTGCACAACCCAACCACAGAACTTTGTCCCCAACTTGCGATGAGGTTGTCAATCTCACCGTGTTTTGCGGAAAACAAAGGATTAAACGCATCAAATGGAAAGAAGTAAAAGTTTGCAGAAAGTAAACACAAAGCAGAAACAGTTTATAGATTGTATGTAAAGAAAAAGACTGGGATCCATAGTTCACTAGAGGTGGCTCTCCTTAAGATAGATAACATGCTGGGTGAACAAATTACAGCGGGGCAGTTGACAAACACCGAGAAAGCAATACATGCATATACTAATCATCTTGACTCCTTTGAGACTTGATTGGGCATTACAACATAATACATAGACCGCCATCCAACTGCATCTATGACTAATAATCCACCTTCAGGTTATCATCCGAACCCCCTCCAGTATTAAGTTGCGAGCAACAGATTATTGCTTTACGAACTGCGTGTAAATTAAACAATACGATTGTTCTATGAACAAAGGATTGTTGTTTTCTCCCTAGTAGCAACAACACATCTAGTACCTTAGAGATTTCTGTCACTTCCCCAGATTATCAGAGGCATGAACCCACTATCGATCATAAATACTAAATCTTGGAGTTGCTAGCATCTACTTGGCCAAGATAGCTACTAACAACGGAAAGCATGCAAGATCACAAATAACAAAGATATGATAGAATCAATAATCAATCTGAAATAGCATCTCAATATCCATCGGATCCCCGCAAACACAACATGTATGATTACAAATAGATGATCTTGATCATGAACGGAGCTCACAATATCTAAACATGAAAGCACAAAGGAGGAGAACCAGCCGTCTAACTACTACATGGATCCGTAGTCCAAGGATGAACTACTCACGCATCACACTGAAGGCTTGCATGGTGATGAAGAAGGCCTCCAGGGTGAATTCCCCTCTCCGGCAGGGTGCCGGGAAGAGCTTCAGATCCATCCCGATCTAGGGATGGAGATGACGGCGGCTACAGACTCTTTCGTGAATTTTTGATTGGGTACTTAGGGTTTTCATCCCGAGGGCAATATATAGGCGGAAGGAGAGGCCGAGGGGGTGCCGGGAGCCACCACACAACCCCCTGGTGCGTGGCCAGGTGGTGTGGCCGGCCCCTAGCCCTTCTCCGTCTCGTATTCTGGCACTTGATCCCTTCCGGAAAAATATGCACTTTGGCTTTTGTCCTGTCCAATTCCGAGAATATTCATTTTCTGACTTTCCTGGAACCAAAAATAGCAGAAAACAAGCATCTGGCACTGTGGCTCTTGTTAATAGGTTAGTCCAATAAATCATATGAAAAGTACTCCAAAGTTGGAACAAAACACAAGAAAGTGGATAAAACCAAGCATGGAACATCAAAAATTATATATACATTTGCAGCGTATCAACATCCACAGAGAACATACCCTCGAAGACAACAAAGCTTTGTTAACGAGATGGAACTCATGGATGATGTAGTCGTACACTTGTCGATCTCAAGATCGTGATGAAGTCCAGCGGGTCCAGCAGGTCTAGCTCCAGCACATCCATCAGATCCACCTCCAGCAAGTCCAGCATCACCAAGTCCAGCACCGCAAAGCAGCGGTGCATCCGTGATAGCACACACGTCCGGTACCCTGACAACCTCCATCCCTCGCTCCAGCAAAGCAGCGGAAGCAGCAACTCCTTTCCAGATAAAGCCACCAAGAACATGTATCTCGCTAATCCGAGACAATGGGGGAAAAATACTAGATGGGGAGAGAGATCCTTCACGAGGAGGTGTGAGGAACAAGGGGTGTGAGGGGGGCCTTTTATAGGAGGAGGGGGTACCCCTCCCCATGGCCGGTGCCTCATGGAGGTGACCCCTCACCTCCCCCATTCATATGGTGGTAACCCCCTAAACATAAATTTACCCCTTAACATTCCCTTTTAAAGTCTCCACTTTAAATGCATTAAATTTCTCCAAATTTAATGCTCTCTCATTTAATAAAAGTCTTTTATTAATTTTATTCAGAGTTTTGTTAATTACTTTAATTAAAAAACATTCATATAAAACCCCCTACAACATTTCAATATTACATGCAGAACCAAATTCGGCAATTTCACCCGAAACAGTTTCGGTGTCTATTGAAATAATTCCAGCACTTTCTTAAATCTTTATCTGAAACATATTTGCTCCAAATGGTGTCGGTATCCCTTAAGTGTGTCACCCTACGGTTCGCGAATAATGCAGACATGATCGAGACCCCTCTCAGATCAATAATCAGAAGCGGGACCTAGAGATCCATATTGACTCCCACACATTCAACGATGACTTATGTGATCGTGAGAACCTTTAACACTAGTAAATAAATCCCTTGGTCTCATGATATATTACATGTCCGAGATTCGATCATTAGTATCTCCATACCTAGTTTGATCTTGTTACCGACATGTACTCTTTTCTCGTTCCCGTGATATAACATTCTAGTGATCTCATCACTTGCTTGCAAGCTAACCAATGTGATATCACCAAGAGGGCCCAGAGTATATCTATCCGTCATCGGGATGGACAAATCCCACTCTTGATCCATGAGCCTCTACATAACACTTTCGTAGCACTGAACCCACCTTTATAATCACCCTTTCACGGTGTGACATTTGATGTTATCAAGATACTCTTCCAGTGTTAGTGATTGACACGATCTCATGGTCTAAGGACTAGGATTACTTCGTATGATGTTATAGCAATATAAACACAATGACTTTGATCGTAATGCTATACTTAGGATGAATGTTCATCACATCATTCCACTAATGTTGTGACCTCGTTATTAACAACATCCAATGTCCATGATCAAGAAACCTTGATCATCTTATTAATCAACGAGCTATTTTATAAGAGAGGCATAACTAGGAACTTTCCTTTTGTTTATTAAACACACATGTATTAACGTTTCCAAATTAATACAATTATAGCATGCAAAATAAAAATTTATCATAAACAAGGAATAAGATAATAACCACTTTATTATTGCCTCTTGGGCATATTCCCTTCAGTCTCCCACTTGCACTTGAGTCAATAATCTAGTTTGAAAAACTTTGCGTATTGAACACCTATGGCTTTCTGGTGTTGCATATACGCGATTGCTAGTGGTTAACATAATCTCCAGATCTGACAGTTTCAGGTCTGTGTGTATTTGCATGTCTTTGCGTCTCTACGCATCACTCATTCTCAAATGAGATGGCATTGTATAAATTTAGTCCTTTGGTGAGACCTTTAGTTCGTTCGGGTTAAAATATGTTGATATTATTGTCATACAATATATCTTCATAGTATTAGACCACTTTGAACCACACCTAGTTTGGTAACAAACTACTTAACACAAATGCCCTCCTTTGTTGCTACTATAGCAGTCATATACTTAGCCTTTTGTTGTAGTATCCGTCATAATGTCTCAACTTTGTAACTCATCCAAATCCATCATGGAACATCTTTTCCATTACATTGTGCCACCCATAGTCTAAATTGAGACAAATTTCATTTGTATCTTGTGACAAAACTAGTATCAATGTAACACTTTACAATGAACTACCTTTAACTATTTGTCACTTATACATGATATATTCTTAGTTCTTCCAAAGCTCATAAGAATATCTTTACTATCGTCCAATGATCATCTTATGAATCATTCTGGTATGTGCTCATAACATTTAGAGCATATGACATATCTGGATATGTACATATCATGGTATATTTTATTGATCAAAATATTCATGTGATTTCACTCATCAAGTGTCAAAACACTTGAATCTTGTTTCATTCACCAAGTGTCAATACACTTGAATTTTGATTCAACCTTTTCCATGCAGCAAGAATCTTTCTTGTTGTTTCCATATTGAACTCATTCAATATCTCATATATGTACGTTGGCATAACCATATTAGTGCCTCAATCTATCCATATGGAAATTGATGCCTAATATTCCGGTTTTCCCAAGCCTTTCATCAAAGTCTATTTTAATGAAATTCTTATCCCGTGTCAATAAAAGATACATCATTTCTAATGAACACCATGTCCTCTACATAATGTATTAGAAATATGTCTTAGCGCTCCCACTTAATTTCTTGCAAATGCAAGCATCTTCATCATCTCTGATGAATTTAAACTCTTTTAATAGTTTCATCATGGTGAAGATTCCAACTCCGCTATGCTTACTTAGACCATTGAAGTTTGCATGCCCTTTTAGCATCCTTTGATTTAACAAAACCCTTTGGACCGTGTCATGTACACGTCCTAGGTAACCATTCTATTAGAAGAACCTTGTTTTGTTTATTCAACTACCATATACCAAATTATATATAGTGATTACTACATTAATTCGTCAAGACTAAATATCTCTATGAAAGATCAAATCTTGTCATAGTCAACTCCTTGAACATTGTCGTAAACTTCTTTCCGACATGTCGACTATTTCATAGATGTTAAACATCCATGTCTATTTCTTTATAGATCCAAACATGACCGATAGGCTTCACACCTTTCCGGAGGGTCTTCCAAGTTCAGAAACTTGATTTCTCGTGTATGGATACTATCATGGATTCTATGACTTCTAGTCATTTTATGGAGTCAGGGCCCATCATCGCTTCTTTGCATGCAGTCAGTTCATCATTGTCAAAACAATAACGACTTGTTTATCAAATCTCACTATTTGATTCTTACCCAACGCATACGGTTCAAATAGGAACTCTAATATCCAAGATCACAACCTTTGTAATCACGGGAACCATGAGCATTGTGGCCGCCACCGGGACACTTTCTGGCGCTGCACTACTTAGCACATATAGATAAGGTTCCACAACCTTATCAAAGTTCTATTGTCCTCCCACTTAACTTTTTGCAAAAAATTCCTTCTCAAGAAACTTGACGTTCCAAGCGACAAACTCTTTTGTCCTTGGTGTTATGGAGGAATTCCCAACAAATTCTTTAGGATAACCTACAAAGACGTGCTTATCCGACTTTGGTTGTAAACATTTTACTTATACATAGCATACCAAAATTTAAGAAAGACAATTCATGTTTTATCCCAAACCATAACTCATATGGTGTCATTTCAACGGATCATGATGGTGCTCTTTTAAGTGTAAAAGTGGTAGTCTCTAAAGCTTTAATCCTTAAAACATAATGGTAGTTTTATAAATGACACCTTTGATCTTACCATGTCAAACAAGGTTTGATTTGATCTCTCGAACATACCATACTCCTGTGGTTTATCAGGAAATGCAAATTCATGGAACAATTAGGTGTTTTGCTAAACCTGTAACTCAAATATCTTCCTTTATGATCAAATCATAAACTCTTTTATTTTCTAATTATATGTTTTTTTTCACTTCATCTTGAAAGCCTTTGAACAATTTTCAAATGTTTCATACTTCTTCCTTATTAAGTAAATATATAGATATATTCACTCAAATTTCTGGAGAAAGCATATGAAGCAAAAAGATCCATCGCATATGGCTACACATAATGGACTATGCACATCAGCATGCACAATTTTCAATAAGATAGTCATTCGTTCCTCTTTGGCCTATGAACAGAGTTTCAATTATCTCGAGGAAAGTTTCACAAGCGTCAATTGATCAAAATCAAAAGACTCCAAAAATCCATCAACATGGAGTTTCTTCATGTTTACTTTCTAATATAATTCAAAACAACGATGTCACTTCATAAGTGATCTTCATAATTTATCTTACGACATTTTAGCAATAATGTTTATGGATGTGATTTCTCTGACTAGACTTGTAAAAGTTCATCCATATTCTATGGAATACTGTATTTATTTGAACAACCATTGTTCTCGTAATAACGGAACATAATAAAAATTATTTAAACAAATCCTGAAGACAAGCTTTGATCTCAACGAGAAACATAATAACACTTTATTTGTTTTCGATGAACATCATCACTTATTCTATTGCTAGTTACTTAGGCCATTGCAGTTCATGAATTGCGTTGTCCTGTATGACACTTCGTACCAACCAATTCGGTATCCAATACCTAAGAACCACATTGTTTAACACGCAAGGAATACAACCATAACATATATATCTTCTATATACCTAAGTTGGACATCTCCAACCTTTTTCTTTTCTGCCAAATATTTTATAGATTCTCTTTCAGCAATTGCTTTTTCTTTTAGAAGAATCTATCAACATCAATAGTGGTGTCATTCACATGACACATAGTACAAAGCGTGTATAGTCAAATACTAATACCTTTGGACTTGCACTTTGAAGTGGATCACCATCATCAAATGTTTGGAATTCTATCAAAAATCCATTCTTTAGTAATCTTTTAGTGTAGTAAACATTTTACTTACATATTCTATTCATCCTTATCATGAAAACTTTCATGATCAAGCTACTATAGCCTATAAGGATGAATCATGAGTATAATATCAGTTCCCAAAACCTTTTTGGTAGATTAGGATGCCTAGCATCTCCATCCTTCACAAATTCTCATACAATATGGGAACATGTATTTTGCTAAATTATACTCTATCACAATGCAACCAAAAACATTATTTCAGATATCACAATATCTTCCACACATGATGGTTTTTGAATCAATTATTTCAGCTCCTAGATAACCTCGATATTTAAAAAACTTTTGAATATCAAGAATCATGGAGGAAAACATGATACTTTAGATAATAACATTGGAATTCTTACTCTTGATTTAAAACTACTTATTAAACTTCATGAAGTAAATAGAGTTTGCTGAAAGTTTGCAATAGGACTTCTAAACTTTAAATTGACACTCAAAACAATACGATACCAGTTCGTAAAGTAAATATTCAGAATTCTATAGTTCTATTATCTCAATTAAAACTAAGCATAAGGTAGTAAACAGATCCCAATGACTACAACAAATTATGAAAATTCACTTTGATTTAGTTTATGACAAATTTGGTTCGACTAATCCAAATTAGAAATGAACTCCCACTCAAAAACGACATCCCTCGTGCCTTTATGGTGATTACATGAACCAAATCCACTACACCAAGTCCGATCATCACGTGAGTCGGTGTAGCTTCAAAGGCGAGCATCAATATGGGCATCATATCAAGTATATGACTCATGCTTAACCTTTTGGTCCATGTTCCGAGGCCATGTCTGTACATGCTAGGCTCACCAAGTAAGAACCTTAGTACTCGCGTGTGTAAAACTATCTTACACCCGAAATATGATCGTGGATTCAAGTACACCCAATCATCACGTGATGTCTTGAAGCGGCGAAACATAAACGGAGCATACTTAAGGAAGAACAAATTTTTATCTTGATATCTAAATGAGGGATTATCTTATAATGCTACTAAAAGCGCCAAACTAACAATATAAGATGTGAACATCATATGTGTAAAGTGGAATGATATGGTCCATGCATTTGATCACTATCATGTGCATCGTGGTATGATCTCTATCATTCCTTTATGTGTAAGGCCAAGTTCTATGGAACTTACATGTTAGGTGTGTTGTAAGGGTATGAACTATACATCAACTTACAACATTTCCATATCATGACACTAGCACAACAACGATCTAAACTAGACGCCTCTCATTTATCAATTGCAAGTTTTTACGTGGCTTAGGGCTTTCGAAGATAGAACCGGTCTTACCTACAAACATGGAACCACAACGATGATAACTAAGTTATTAGCAACTTGTTGTAAATAAGATATTGACTATAGTAGGAGAGACAGACACCCGCCAGCCACTTATGCAAAACTAGTTGCATGTCAGTCGTGGAACCGGTCTCATGTGCGATGACATGTAAAGTTGGTCCGGGCCGCTTCATCCCACTATGCCACCAATATCCAAAATACATGGAAGAAGCAATAACATGATCATCATCGCCCACATACTCTTATGTGTTCTACCCGTGCAAAGCACCAACGCATAGATTAGGCTCTGATACCACTGTTGGGTTTGCAGCATAGAAAAAAATTCCTATGATGGGAACTATTATACTCCAAGATCTATCTATTAGATACAAGAAACGGGTGGATATACATCCATAGAGAACATACCCTCAAAGACAACAAAGCTTTGTTAATGAGATGGAACTCATGGATGATGTAGTCGTACACTTGCCGATCTAAAGATCGTGATGAAGTCCAATAGGTCCAGCTCCAGCTCCAACACGTCCATCAGATCCAGCTCCAGCAAGTCTAGCATCACCAAGTCCAGCACCGCAAAGCAGCGGTGCATCCGTGATCGCACACACATCCGGTACCCCGATAACGTCCATCCCTTGCTCCAGAAAAGCAGCAGAAGCAGCAACTCCTTTCCAAATAAAGCCACCGGGAACATGTATCTCAGTAATCCGAGACCACGGGGAAAAATACTAGAGGGGGAGAGAGATCCTTCATGAGGAGGTGTGAGGAAGAAGGGGTGTGAGGGGGGCCTTTTATAGGAGGAGGGGGTACCCCTCCCCATGGCCGGCGCCTCATGGAGGTGACCCCTCACCTCCCCCATTCATGTGGTGGTAACCCCCTAAACATAAATTTGCCCCTTAACATTCCCTTTTAAAGTCTCCACTTTAAATGCATTAAATTTCTCCAAATTTAATGCTCTCTCATTTAATAAAAGTCTTTTATTAATTTTATTCAGAATTTTGTTAATTACTTTAATTAACAAACATTCACATAAGACCCCCTGCAACATTTCAATATTACATGCAGAACCAATTTTAGCAATTTCACCCGAAACAGTTTCGGTGTCTATTGAAATAATTCTAGCGCTTTCTTAAATCTTTATTTGAAACATATTTGCTCCAAATGGTGTCGGTATCCCTTAAGTGTGTCACCCTACGGTTCGCGAACAATGCAGACATGATTGAGGCCCCTCTCAGATCAATAATCATAAGTAGGACCTGGAGATCCATACTGACTCCCACACATTCAACGATGACTTATATGATCGTGAGAACCTTCAACATTAGTAACAAAATCCCTTTGTCTCGCGATATATTGCATGTCCGAGATTCGATCATTGGTATCTCCATACCAAGTTTGATCTTGTTACCGACATGTACTCTTTTCTTGTTCCCGTGATATATCATTCTAGTGATGTCATCACTTGCTTGCAAGGTAACCAATGTGATATCACCAAGAGGGCCCAGAGTATATATATCCATCATTGGGATGGACAAATCCCACTCTTGCTCCATGAGCCTCTACATAACACCTTCGTAGCACTGAACCCACCTTTATAATCACCCTTTCACGGTGTGACGTTTGATGTTATCAAGATACTCTTCTAGTGTTAGTGATTGACATGATCTCATGGTCTAAGGACTAGGATTACTTCGTATGATGTTATAGCAATATAAACGCAATGACTTTGATCGTAATGCTATACTTCAGATGAATGTTCATCACATCATTCCACTAATGTTGTGACCTCGTTATTAACAACATCCAATGTCCATGATTAGGAAACTTTGATCATCTTGTTAATCAACGAGCTAGTTTATAAGAGAGGCATAACTAGGAACTTTCGTTTTGTTTATTAAACACACATGTATTAACGTTTCCAAATTAATACAATTATAACATGCAAAATAAACATTTATCATAAATAAGGAATAAGATAATAACCACTTTATTATTGCCTCTCAAGTATATTCCCTTCAATTATGGCTCCATTGTTGTCACAATAGATCACCATTGGATCCAACGCACTAGGAACCACACCCAGTTTAGTTATGAACTCCTTCATCCAAAACGCTTCCTGGGCCATTTTTGAAGCAACAACATATTCCGCCTCCATTGTTGATCCCGCTACCATAGGTTGTTTGGAGATCCTCCAACTAACTACTACTCCATTCATGAGAAATATGTATCCGGATTGCGACTTAGAGCCATCTAGATTTGTGTCAAAGCTAGCGTCGACATAACACTTAGCGACTAGCTCTTCTTCACCTTCGTACACGAGAAATGTATCCTTAGTCCTTCTTAAGTACTTCAGCATATCCTTGATCGCTATCCAGTGTTCTGATCCTAGATCAGATTGTACCTACTAGTCAAACTAATATCATGTGCCACATCCGGTCTTGTACATAGCATGGCATACATTATAGAGCCTATGGCTGAGGCATAGGGGGTCTTATCCATTATCTCTCTTTCTTCTGCCGTAGCCAGACTTTGAGTCTTACTCAATGTCTTGCCATCTAACATTGGTAAGAACCCTTTCTTACTTCCATCCATACTGAACTGCTTCAATATCTTGTCAAGGTATGTACTTTGTGATAGCCCAATTTGGTGTCTTGATCTAACTCTATAATTTTGATGCCTAGTATGTATGATGCTTCACCAAGGTCCTTCATCGAAAATTTGTTGTTTAGATAACTTTTAACACTATTTAAAAGATCTATATCATTTCCAATCAATAATATGTCATCCATATATAATATTAGAAGTGCCAAAGAGCTCCCACACACTTTCTTGTAAGTACAAGCTTCTCCGTAAGTTTGGACAGATCCAAAATCTTTGATCACCTCATCAAAGCAGAGATTCGAACTCCAGGATGCTTGCTTCAGTCCATAGATGGATCGCTGAAGTTTGCATACCTTGTTAGCATCGTTAGGATCGACAAAACCCTTTGGTTGTATCATATACAACTCTTCTTCAATATTATCATTGAGGAACACGGTTTTGATATCCATCTGCCAAATTTCATAATCAAAATATGCAGCAATTGCTAACATAATCCTAACCTACTTTAGCATCGCTATAGGAGAGAAAGTCTCATCATAGTCAACTCCTTGAATTTGTCGAAACCCCTTTGCAACAAGTTGAGCTTTATAGATGGTCACATTACCATAAGCATCAGTTCTCCTTTTGAAAATCCATTTATTCTAAACGGCCTCTCGGTCGTGAGGTAAGTGCACTAACATCCAAACATGGTTTTCGTACATGGATCCCATCTGGGATTGCATGTCTTCTAGCCATTGTTGGAATCCGGGCTCATCATTGCTTCTTCATACGTTGCAGGTCATCAATTCCATCTACCATGAAATTCACGACATGATTTCTGTACAGTTCAGGAGTTGGACATGTACTACTTGACCTGCGAGGTTCGGTAGTGTCCTTTTTGGGAGTTTCATGATCTTTATCATTAGTTCCTTCTTCATTCTGTGAAGTCAACTCTGGAAAAGTTTCCCATGCTGAGCTACTCATCGTTTCATGAAGAGAAGGTTCAATAACCTCCGCTTGTTCTACCTTACGCCTACTCACACCTTTCACGAGAAAGCCTTTCTCTAGAAATGATCCATTCTTGGAAATGGAAACCTTGCCCTCGGATCTGTGATAGAAGGAATTCCCAATTGTTTCTTTAGGGTATCCTATGATACACATTTTTCCGCTTTGGGTTCGAGTTTATCAGGCTGAAGTTTCTTCACATAAACATCGCATCCCCAAACTTTAAGAAATGACAGCTTAGGTTTGTTTCCAAACCATAATTCATACAGTGTCATTTCAACGGATTTAGACGGTGCCCAATTTAAAGTGAATGTGGCGGTTTCTAGTGCATAACCCCAAAATGAAAGTGGAAAGTCAGTCAAAGACATCATAGATCGAACCATATCCAATAAGGTATGATTACGACACTCCGATACACCATTACACCATTACGCTGTGGTGTTCCAGCAGATGTGAGTTGTGAAACTATTCCACACTCTCTCATATGTGTGCCAAAATCATAACTTAGATACTCACCTCCACGGTTAGTCCGTAGAAATTTAATGTTTCTATTATGATGATTTTCCACATCACTCTAAAATTCCTTGAACTTTTCAAAGGTTTTAGACTTGTGTTTCATCAAATAGATATATCCATATCTACTCAAATCATCCATGAAAGTAACAAAATAACGATATCCACCTCGCGCTGACACACTCATTGGACCACATACATCAGTATGTATGATTTCTAACAAATCTATCGCCCGCTCCATTGTACCGGAAAATGGGGTTCTAGTCATCTTGCCCATAAGGCATGGCTCACACGTATCAAATGATTCAAAATCAAGTGATTCTAAGAGTCCACCAGAATGGATCTTCTTCATGCGTTTTACGCTAATATGACCTAGACAGCAGTGCCACATATATGCAGATATATTATTATCAAGTTTAATCCTTTTGGCATCAACATTATGAATATGTGTATCACTACTATGAAGATTCAAAAGAAATAAACCATTCATCATAGGTGCAGGACCATAAAAGATATTATCCATATAAATCGAACAACCATAGTTTTCAGATTTATATGAATAACCACTTTGCAACAAACACGATCTGGATACAATGTTCATGCTTAGTAGAGGCTCCAAATACCAATTATTTAGATTTATAACTAGTTCATATGGTAGATGGATAGCCAGCATTCCGACAGACATCACATCAACTTTTATCCATTGCCGACATGCATCGTGACCTCATCCCTTGCTAGCTGTCGCTTGTTCTGCGACCCCTGATTCGAGTTACATATATTAGCAACCGAACCGATATCAAATACCCAGGTGCTACTATGAGTACTATTCAAGTACACATCAGTAACATGTATATCAAATATACCTTTGTTCATCTTGACATCCTTCTTATCTGCTAGATACTTGGGGCAGTTACGCTTCCAGTGGCCGGTCCCCTTACAATAGTAGCACTCGGTATCAGACTTAGGGCCAGCCCGGGTCTTCTTCTCAGGTGCATCAATATATTTGCCTCCCTTCTTGAAGTTACCCTTCTGTTTACCCTTCTTGTCTTTCTTGATACTAGTAGTCCTATTGATCATCAACACTTGATGTTCTTTCCTAATCTCCACTTCAGCAGTCTTAAGCATTGATAGAAGCTCGAGGAGATTCTTTGTCATGCCCTACATGTTATAGTTCATCACGAAGCTCTTGTAGCTTGGTGGTGGATATTGGAGAACATGATGTATGCCTAAGTTAATGGTAATCGTTATTCCCAAGGACACAAGCTTATCGACGTACCCAGACATTTTGAGTACATGCTCACTAATGGAGTTGTTCTCTTCATCCATGCAGCTAAAGAACTTTTCTGAAGCATCATAACTATCCATGGAAGCATGGGTATCAAAAATCATTTTCAATTCACCCATGGTATCAAAGGCATTGCAATTCTCGAAACGCTTTTGGAGTTCTGGCTCTAACCCATACATTACGACACAATGAACCATATTGTGGTCCTCCTGACGAGTTAAGTAAGCATTCTTTACCTCGTCAGGGTAATCATTAGGAGGTGGGGGGCCTAATGATGCTTCTAGAACACATTGTTGAAGGAGATATGCCCTAGAGGCAAATAATAAATATGTTTTTATTGTCATATCCCAATTAGTTCATAATAGTTTCATACTGTGCTATAACTGTATCAATATGAAACGTTAATACACGTGTGGTATGTAAACAAACCAAGTCTCTAGTTACCTCTAGCAAACTAGTTCATTGGTCATGAGGATGATCTAGGGTTTCGAGATCATGGGCATTTATGCCAATTGACAATGAGGTCAGGTCATTAGTTGAATGATGTGATAGACAAACAACCCAACTAGTTGTATCTTAATGAGATCTAGTTACAAAGTTCACCATTAATGATAAACTAAGGAAACCTTGCAACCTGATCCTTAGACTGTGAGATAATGCAAATCACCGTTCTAGATGGAGCTTAGATGGTTATGAAGTATCACACCGTGACTGTGTGATCGAAAAGGTGCCACTCAGGTTTCCCAAAGGGGCGTGTAGAGGAATACATATCAAGACCAGGATTTGCCCATCCATGCAATACCCAGATACATTAGTGGAGATATGGGTGACATTGCATAAACAAAGCTTGCAAGCGTGTGACTGGGTCACGGTATGCAACGACACGGAAACGACAAAACAAGTTCATCGGTAATGAGATTGAACGAACGTATGGAGATACCGTAGATCAAATCTCGGGTGAACTAGGTATCAAGTGGCAAAGGGAATGGGAACGACTGTTTACGGTTCAAACGACATTATCATCATGGAATACACAGGGGTCATTATGGGCATCACGGTCCCGCTATTGATCATTGATGGAGATCATGTATGTGCCATTCTCGAGCCGTGGGGAAATACACTTAAGGGTACAATGAGCTAGAGATCCTCTATAAGTTGGAATCACCATATGAAAGAGAAAAGGAAACCAGAAAAGTTCCATGAGAGAACCGGAATCGTTCTGAGAAAGTTCCAAAGTTGTTCGGAGGAAATCGAAAGGGAACCGAAAGGTGTTTCGGGTCAAGTCGGATTTTGTAATATGTATTTACATATTAATTAATGTAATTAATATTAAATATAATATTAAAATATAATTTTAAGGGGTATTCCACTAATGGGCCAAACTTCCTAGGGAAAAAGGGCCCATGAGCGAAAACCGAAAGGGGAAGGGCCAAAGGGACAAGGCCTATCCGCCTTAAGGGGGCCCACCCAGCTAGCCTAGGGTTGTGCGCTGGGTAGGGACCACCCCTGGCCAGCCGGCTCATGGTGCCCTAAGGGCCCATGCGCCTCCCCCCTCTCTCCCTTGTTTAGTCCCACATGGGAAACCCAAAGGGGAGGGCACACCCCTCCCCCTATATAAAGGGGTGCCCATGGGTGGGAATAGACACACCAATATTTGGAGAAGTCCTTTAGTTGACTTCCTCCTTCCCTCTCTCTCATGTATCCATGTGTTGGCATGGTCCCATGTAAGGACTGTCCTTGCAAGAGACACCGCACTTGTAGCACGCTGTTGCGCTGCAGGGATTCCAAGCCGGAGATCTACTTCCGCACTCCCGACAGGGATCAAGGAGTCGGAGGTCGTCATCGTACACTATATGTGTACGAAACCACGAGGGACCTCACTTGAGGCACCTTGGATGTCGTGAGCCGGAGTTGCTGCACGATGAAGAAGGAGCAAGGGGTGGCCTACGAGGAGCATCGCGACCTTGAGGTTGGCTACGAGTACGACTACATCAACCATGTTCCCCTCGAAACGTTAACCGCATACGGTCTATAAGGGTATGTATTCTATATGCTCCGGCCGTTACCGCATTAGTACATAGATAGATCTTAGGCAGTATTAGGTGGTTCCAACATAAAAAAAATTTTGTTTTCTGCTGCGGAACCCTTCAGTGGTATCAGAGCCGATCTATGCGTAGGAGTGTTGTACGGCCAGTACACACAAGTTTTGTGCAGGCATTGATCCCTTAGTTGTTACCATCTAACGTGTACTTGTTTATACCGCGGCATTCTTTGATGCAGCGGCGCGGACCGACCTTACGCGTATTCACACGCGAGACTAGTTCCACGCTCGACATACGACTTGTTTCGTATAAGTGGCTAGCGGGTGTCTGTCACTCATTCAATAGTTGATATAGAATTTACAACAGAGGGCCCCGAAAGGGGTGTAGTTGAGATAACTGTTGGATCCATGTTGTGGTTGGAAAGTTTGTAAATTAGAAACGGTTCTATTGCGAAAGCCCTAACAACCACGTAAAACTTGCAAAAGATAAAGTAGAGGCGTATAAATTTATTTTGCTGGAGGGCTTGTGTTATGATATGGTATTGGTTGTTATGAAGGTAAAAGTAGTTTACTTTTATGTTACTAAGTTAAGTAGTAATGGTCATCGTTCCGATGGATGACCGGGTGGTGGCATCGTGGACTTGGCATCAAACCAGGGGCAAGATGGAGATCATGCTGGAGCGCTCGATGGAGATCAAGGCACAAGAAAGACCATATCATATCATAATACACATGTGATGTGGATACCTGCTTTATATCTTATTATATGCTAGTATTAGATACTCAACGGTAGCAAATAAGATAATCCCTAAATAATTCCAATGATAATGTTCCCCTTGCGTGTGTACCACCAAGAAAGTTTGTTGTTATGAAGCCGACCGTGACCATATCATATCTACATTCGCATACAGTGAGTGTAAGCCATGTTGCACAGCGAATACACACAAGTTAGATTTGGCGAGCCTAGCATGTGTAGACATGGCCTCGATTCACATGGATGATGTGATTGACATTAGGGAATGTCTACCTTTGATGTTGCACTGATGGTCGTGACGATCGGGGGAGGTGCAGAGGATTGGGATCATGTGATCACTAAAATCGTCCAGGGGATGACAATTTTAGTGGGAGATCAATTATAAATTGAACTCATATTAGGAACTTAGTCTAGATGTCTGTTTGAAAATATCTTAGTAGATCATGGCCTATCCCTTTGAGGTCCTTTGCGACCATGGGAAATTTATTGCTTGATATGGAACTTAACAAAAGGGTCCAACTTCATAGATTAATACCCACGCCTGAGGGATATCCTCGTTAAAGGTGATCTTCTCTTCTTGATATAATGACCATTAGGAGATAATCCGATGACTCCGCAATGTTTGTGTGTTCTCCGTAATCATCCAACAAGACATTCTCCATTCGATGGAGAGTTGGATTACAATGTTGTATTCTGCAAGATTAGGCACATAAAGTATGAGCCATTGGATGAGTTTTCTTCCATGATGGATGAAAAAGGGAATATTTGGAGAAACACTTAGCAATCTTGCATTAGGGTTATGAACCCTCAGAAGGGCTTGATTGCAATGGAGGTCATGAATGAAAAAGGGTATATGTAAGATATACAAATTATAAATGTAGTTCTGGCAGAACTCGTTGCAGTTTGCAAAGTATTTGATACTTGTCCCGTTTTGTGAAAACGGGATGATCTGGTGAGAATTGCTGGATTTGAGGCAATGTGACTTGATATTGTCAAGCAAAATAGTTGATGGCCGACATCACCCCTTTCCTCAAGGTTTATAATTTGTATTAGTGGACCTGAATATAATTTTGTATTCCTTGTTTGTGTGTCTTGCTTTTGGCGAGACGATTATTCATATGAATGAGTTACAAGACAGTTGTACTATTCTTATGAACAATACCATTATGGTCACATTAAGATTATAAATGAGTTATTCTCATCACTATGTTAATGATAATAGTTTAAACATTTATAAAGGATTAGAATGCTAAAAGATATCCAAATTCTTAGTAATGTCATGACACTATAGTTTAAGTCATTTTGGTTACTGCATGTTCTTCATTCTAAATGAAGATCGGGTCCTAGATGCTTAATCTAGAGACTTTGCAAAACCGTGCCTCTTGGGAAAAACCATGCCTCTTGGGCACAGTGCCCATGAAAAAGCCCTCGAGGTTGATCTAAAGTCACTGTAGGCTCCTGGAAACCGGCCTTGTTTTGCTGCCATAACTGTCGTATATACACAAAGGATTGCAAAATGTGTTTCAAAGTTTAGATGACAATAGTGAAAACGACCGTCATTATAAACACTAGAAACAAAGTCTCACTTTGTTGCCAAACAAATACTTCAACCCATTATGAGATAATGGTATGAATGTCAATGTCAGGAAGACATTAACAATTTACAAAGACATAATGATCTGGTAAAATAGAACATGGACAGGACGTTTTCCATAAGCATGCATGATTAATAAACGCATGTGTGATATGGTTTATGATGAGTAAAATGCAAGCTAGATTATTTGTACTCTAGTGCAAGTGGGAGACTAAAGGAGATATGCCCTAGAGGCAAATAATAAATATGTTTTTATTGTCATATCTCAATTAGTTCATAATAGTTTCATACTGTGCTATAACTATATTAATACGAAATGTTAATACACGTGTGGTATGTAAACAAACCATGTCTCTAGTTACCTCTAGCGAACTAGTTCATTGGTCATGAGGATGATCTATGGTTTCGAGATCATGGGCATTTATGCCAATTGACAATGAGGTCACGTCATTAGTTGAATGATGTGATAGACAAACAACCCAACCAGTTCTATCTTAAAGAGATCTAGTTACAACGTTCACCATTAATGATAAACTAAGGAAACCTCGCAACCTGATCCTTAGACTGTGAGATAATGCAAAACATCGTTCTAGAGGGAGCTTAGATGGTTATCAAGTATCACACCGTGACTGGGTGATCGAAAAGGTGCCACTCAGGTTTCCCAAAGGGGCGTGTACAGGAGTACATATCAAGACCGGTATTTGCCCATCCATGTAACGGACAGATACATTAGTGGCCATCTCGGTGACATTGCATTAACGAAGCTTGCAAGCATGTGACTGGGTCACGGATTGCAACGACACGGAAACGAGAAAACAAGTTCATCGGTAATGAGATCGAATGAAGGTATGGGGATACCGTAGATCAAATCTCGGCTGAACTAGGTATCAAGTGGCAAAGGGAATGGGAAACGACTGTTTACAGTTCAAACGACATTATCATCATGGAATGCACAGGGGTCATTATGGGCATCTCGGTCCTGCTATTGATCATTGATGGAGATCATGTCTGTGCCATTCCCGAGCCGTGGGGAAATACACTTAAGGGTACAATGAGCTAGAGATCCTCTGTAAGATAGAATCACCATATCAAATAGAAAAGGAAACCGGAAAAGTTCTATGAGAAAACCGGAATCATTCCAGGAAAGTTCCGAAGTTGTTCGGAGGAACTCAAAAGGGAACCGAAAGGTGTTTCGGGTCAAGTCGGATTTTGTAATATGTATTTTCATTTTAATTAATGTAATTAATATTAAATATAATATTAAGATCTAATTTGAAGGGGTATTCCACTAATGGGCCAAACTTCCTAGGGAAAAACGGCCCATGAGGGAAACCGAAAGGGGGAAGGGCCAACGGCCAAAGGGCCAAGGCCTAGCCGCCTCAAGGGGGCCCACCTGTCCAGCCTAGGGCTGTGCGCGGGGTGGGGCCCACCCCTGGTCGGTCGGCCCATGGTGCCCTAAGGGCCCATGCGCCTCCCCCCTCTCTCCCTTGTTTAGTCCCACATGGGAAACCCAAAGGGGAGGGCACACCCCCTCCCCCTATATAAAGGGATTCCCATGGGTGGGAATAGACACACCAATATTTGGATAAGTCCTTTGGTTGACTTCCTCCTTCCCTCTCTCTCTCCCATCTCCATGTGTTGGCACGGTCCCAAGTAAGGACTGTCTATGCAAGTGACACCGCACCCGCAGCACACCGTTGTGCTGAAGGGATTCCAAGCCAGAGATCTACTTCCACACTCCCGACAGGGATTGTCGGGGGGATTATCCCCGGGTACCCCAAAGACGGTCCAAAACAAGTTAAAAAGGCAAAAACATACAAATATATAAAAGAAAAAGCAGCCGCGGACAAATCTGGGCCGGCTGAGACCTTCCAGCCGGCCTGCCAGGCGCTCCACCTCCTCTCTCCCTGGCTGGGGCCTGCTGACCGCCCGGCTGGGCTGTCTGACTCGTCCTCCCCCAGCTGGGCCATGTTGGAGATATGCCCTAGAGGCAATAATAAATGTAGTTATTATTATATCTTTGTGTTTATGATAAATGTTTATATTCATGCTATAATAGTATTAACGAGGAAACATTAATACTTGTGTGAATTGTAAACTTAAATTGAAGTCCCTAGTATAGCCTCTATACTTCACTAGCTTGTTGGTTAATAGATGATTGTGGTTTCCCTATCATGAACATTGAGATGTTATTAACAACAAGATCATATCGTTAGGAGAATGATATGGTGGACATACTCCTATAGATAAAGCGTAGCATAAAGATCAAGTCATTTCAATAGTTTAATTGCTATATGCTTTCTGATACATAGTAACCTAATTCCTTCGACCATGAGATCATGCATATCACCTTTACCAGATGGATGCTTTGATATCATCAAACACCACACCGTAACAGGGTGGCTATAAAGGTGGCATTGAGTGTTCGGAAAGTATTGGTTGAAACACATGGATCAAGAGTGGGATTTGTCCATCCAGATGACGGATAGATATTCTCTGGGCCCTCTCGGTGAAATGTCATCCAATTAGCTTGCAAGCATGTGACTGGGTCACAAGGGATCACATATCACGGGAACGAGAAAAGAGTACTTATCAGTAACGAGGTTGAACTAGGTATGCAGAGATACCGACGATCATAACCTCGGATAAGTAACATATCGTGAGACAAAGGGAAATTGGTACCGTATGTAAGTGGTTCATTCGATCGCAAAGTAATCGTAGAAATATGTGGGAGCCATATGAATTTCCAGATTCCTCTATTGGTTATTGTTCGGAGAAGTGTCTCGATCATGTCTGCATAATTCACGAACCGTAGGGAGACACACTTAAGGATTCGACGTTGTTTGAGTAGTTATGGTGTTATGAGAAAGAGACCGAATGTTGTTCGGAGTCTCGGATGGGATCCGGGATATCACGAGGTGATCCGGAATGGTCCGGAGAATAAGATTCATATAAGGAAAGTCCCGTTTCGGAGTTGGGGAATGGTTCCGGTGTTTTCATCGGGAACATTCTAGAAGGTCCCGGAATGTCCGGCACTCCGGAGGGGGAAGGGGTACATGAATGTGTCATTGCATGTTGGAATGATTGCATCATGTACTAAGTGTTCTCGCTGTCCGAAATAAAGGGTTAATTCAAATCCTAATTGAAAAAGTCAAACTGCCAGTTTTCGGTCAAACTGCCAGTTTTCGGAAAGAGGAGAAAGAGGAGGAGGTGGAGGCCGAGTTGGGGAGGGATTCCTCCCCTTGGCCGGCGCCTCCCAAGGCCGACTTGGGGAGGGACTCCCCTCCCCTTGGCCGGCCCTCCCACCTATAAAGGGAGGGGCAGGGCTCCCCTCTCTAGACACACTAGTTCCTACCCTCTAAACCTAAACCCTAGATCTAAACCCCGGTTTAGAGCTATTTTGGTTTAGAGCCTTCTAATTGGTTTAGAGCCCTCTAATTGGTGTGTCTAATTACTAGACCACTAATAGCCTCTCTCATAAGCTCCACCATACTCGCACCGGCTTAAGGCGAAGCCCTGCGGGATCTCCCCTCTACCTCCGGTACCACGTCGTTGTGCTGCCGGAATCGCGAGGAGAGTACTACAACCTCCGCTGCCTGCTGGAACAAGGGAGAGGAAGGTCTTCGTCGAGTACCGAACGTGTGACCGACTGCGGGGGCGCTGCTGGAACGTGGCGCCGGAAGGATCGTCTACGCGATCTTGAGATCGGAAAGAGTACGACTACATCACCCACGAGAATCTGCTCTCGTTAAACACTTTGGAATCTTCGAGGGTGAGTTATTCCATCGACTCGTTGCTACAATCTAGTAGATAGATCCTGGCTTGTTTGTTTGTATGCGATAGAAAATTTTTGTTTTCCATGCTACGAACCCCTACAGTGGTATCAGAGCCGTGTCTATATGTAGATCTGTTGCACGAGTAGAACACAATGGTCATTGTGGGCGTTGATGCTTTTATTGTAGATTGCTTTGCGTGTACTTTGCATCTTGCGGTATGTTGGGATGAAGCGGCCCGGGCTAACCTTACATGACATCGTTCATGAGACTTGCTCCACGCTTGACATGCAACTCGTATTGCATAAGTGGCTTTGCGGGTGCCTGTTTCTCCTAGCATAGTAAAGATCCAATTTACAACGGGTAATCAACAATGCTAGTATCAATGTTGTGGTTCTTGTTCGTAGGTTAGAACGACACTTATGAAAAGCCCCAAACCACGTAAAATATGCAAAGAAAGTAGAAGCGTCTAACTTTGTTTTGCAGGGGTGTGCAGTGATGTGATATGGCCATGATTGTGATTATATTTGATGTATGCAATGTTCCTTATTGTAAGTTGGCAACCGGCAGGAGCCATATGGTTGTCTTTAATTTCTGTTGAGACCTGCGTGTCTATTCAAAATAGTTGTAATAGTTGAAGCTGGTGGACGACAACCATGAAGAAGCGTCATTGACCTTGATGCTATGCCGGTGATGATGGAGATCATGTTCGTGCTTGAAGATGGAGATCGGAAGCACAAAGAAGAAAGGCCATATCATATCACATATTATGAATTGCATGTGATGTTAATCCTTTATGCATCTTGTATTGCTTAGTAGACGACGGTAGCATTATAAGATGATCCCTCATGCACATGAATTTCAAGTTCTAAAGTGTTCACCCTTAGTATGCACCGTTGCCAAAGCTTGTTGCTTCGAAGCACCACGTGATGATCGGGTGTCTTTGATTCCGCGGGTGAATACAACGTAAGCAAGCCAGATTTGCTTATGCGGTAGCTAAGGTTTGATCTTGACGAGCCTAGCATGTACAGACATGGCCTCAGGAACACGGATCACCGAAAGGTAAAGCATGAATCATATAGCAGATATGATGAACATGATGATTGTTCGCCATTGAAACTATATCGGCTCTCGTGATGATCGGTGTTGATATAGTAGATGGTTCGTGTGATCACTAAAACAATGTGAGGGATGTTGTTTTGAGTGGGAGTTCACCTAGTTTAATTTCATTAATTAATTTGAACTCAATTTGTCATAAACTTAGTCTAAAAATATTGCAAATATGTTGTAGATCAATGGCAGCCCCTACCATCAATTTTAATGCGTTCCTAGAGAAAGAAAAGTTGAAAAACAATGGAAGCAACTTCGCGGATTGGTTCCGCAATTTGAGGATTGTCCTCACAGCTGGTAATTTGACCTATGTGCTGGATGCACCGCTAGGTGACCCACCTGCAGCTGATGCTACCGATGAAGTAAAGAATGTTTACCTTGCTCGGAAGAATCAGTACTCCATAGTTCAGTGTGCTATCTTGTATGGTTTAGAATCGGAGCTTCAGAAAAGGTTTGAAGAGTCGGACCCATATGATATTGTCGAGGATCTCAAATTAATTTTTGAGACTCATGCGGCAATTGAAAGTTATGAAGCTTCTGAAAAGTTCTTTAACTGCAAGATGGAAGAGGGTAGCTCCGTCAGTGAGCATGTGCTTAAAATGTCTGGGCACGCGAATAAACTTCAAAGCTTGGGTATAGTGATTCCTAATACTTTGGGAGTTTACCGCATCCTACAATCACTACCACCAAGTTACAAGAACTTTGTGATGAACTACAACATGCAGAACATGAACAAAGAGTTGCCAGAACTATTTGCTATGTTAAAATCTGCAGAAGTGGAGATCAAGAAAGAGCACCAAGTGTTGATGGTCAATAAGACCACCAAATTCAAGAAAGGCAAGTCTAAGCAAAAGGGACACTTCAAGAAGGGTGGTAAGAAAGTTACCATGCCAACGAAGAAGACCAAGGCTGGACCTAAGCCTGAAACTGAGTGCTTTTACTGCAAGGGAGAAGGTCACTGGAAGCGGAATTGCCCAAAGTACTTGGCGGATTTGAAGAACGGCAACATCAAGAAGAAAGGTATATTTGATATACATGTTATTGATGTGTATCTCACTAGTATTCGTAGTAGTGCCTGGGTATTTGATACTGGTTCGGTTGCTCATATTTGTAACTCGAAACAGGAGCTGCAGAATAAACGGAAGCTAGCGAAGAACGAGGTGTCGATGCGCGTGGGAAACGGATCAAAGGTTGATGTGATCGCGGTCGGCACGCTACCTCTTCATCTACCATCGGGATTAGTTTTATACTTAAATAATTGTTATTTGGTGCCTACGTTGAGCATGAACATTATATCGGGATCTTGTTTATTGCGAGACGGTTACTTGTTTAAATCCGAGAATAATGGTTGTTCGATTTATATGAGTAATGTGTTTTATGCACATGCACCTTTAATAGATGGTCTATTCATATTGAATCTCGATAGTAGAAATACACATATTAATAACATTGAAGCTAAACGTTTGAAATTGAGCGATAACTTGACCTATATGTGGCACTGTCGTCTTGGTCACATTGGAGTGAAGCGTATGAAGGAACTCCATTCCGATGGACTTCTTGAATCACTTGATTTTGAATCACTTGAAAGATGCGAAGCATGTCTGATGGGTAAAATGACTAAGACTCCATTTTCTGGTATAATGGAGCGAGCTACGGACTTATTGGAAATCATACATACCGATGTGTGTGGTCCAATGAGTGTAGCATCGCGCGGTGGTTATCGTTATGTTCTTACCTTCACGGATGACTTGAGTAGATATGGGTATATCTATTTCATGAAACATAAATCCGAAACTTTCGAGAAGTTTAAGGAGTTTCAAAGTGAGGTAGAGAATCAACGTAACAAGAAGATTAAATTTCTACGTTCTGATCGTGGAGGTGAATATCTAAGTTACGAGTTTGGTGAGCATTTGAAGAAATGTGGAATACTTTCGCAGTTGACACCGTCGGGAACACCACAGCGTAATGGTGTGTCTGAACGTCGTAATCGAACTCTCTTAGATATGGTTCGTTCTATGATGTCACTTACAGATTTACCGCTATCATTTTGGGGTTATGCATTAGAAACAGCCGCATTCACTTTAAATAGGGCACCGTCTAAATCCGTTGAAACGACACCGTATGAATTATGGTTTGGGAAGAAACCTAAATTGTCGTTCCTTAAAGTTTGGGGATGCGAAGCCTATGTAAAGAAGTTACAGCCGGACAAGCTTGAACCCAAAGCGGAAAAATGCGTCTTCATAGGATACCCAAAGGAAACTATTGGGTATACCTTCTATCATAGATCCGAAGGCAAAATCTTCGTTGCTAAGAATGGATCCTTTCTAGAGAAGGAATTTCTCTCGAAAGAAGTGACTGGAAGGAAAGTAGAACTCGACGAGGTTGTCGAACCTTCTCTCGAAATTGCGAGTAGCGCAGCACCGGAAGAAGTTCCTGTGGTGCCTGCACCAATAAGAGGGGAAGCTAATGATGATGATCATGAAACTTCGGTTGAAGTTGCTACAGAGCCTCGGAGGTCAACGAGAACTCGTACCACTCCAGATTGGTATGATTCCGTTATGAATGTCATGGTGGTGGACAACACCGATGACCCCGAGACATATGAGGAAGCGATGATGAGCCCAGATTCCAATAAATGGCAAGAAGCCATGAAATCCGAGATTGGATCCATGTACGAAAACCAAGTATGGACTTTGGTGGACTTACCGGATGGCCGTAAGGCTGTCGAGAACAAATGGATTTTTAAGAAGAAAACAGATGCTGATGGTAATGTTACTGTCTATAAAGCTCGACTTGTCGCAAAAGGGTTTCGACAAATTCAAGGAGTTGACTACGATGAGACTTTCTCACCAGTAGCGAAGCTAAAGTCTGTGAGGATTATGTTAGCAATCGCTGCATATTATGATTATGAGATATGGCAGATGGATGTCAAAACAGCATTCCTCAATGGAGACATTGATGAAGAGTTGTATATGATGCAACCCAAAGGTTTTGTCGATCCTAAAGATGCTAACAAGGTATGCAAACTTCAACGGTCCATCTATGGATTGAAGCAAGCATCCCGAAGTTGGAATCAACGTTTTGATAAGGTAATCAAAAGTTTTGGTTTTATACAAACTTATGGAGAAGCTTGTATTTACAAGAAAGTGAGTGGGAGCTCTGTAGCATTCTTAATACTATATGTGGATGACATATTGTTGATTGGGAATGATGTAGACCTTCTTAATAGTGTCAAAGAATATTTGAATAATAGTTTTTCAATGAAGGATCTTGGCGAAGCAGCTTACATATTAGGCATAAAGATTTATAGAGATAGATCGAAACGCCAAATATCATTGTCACAGAGTACATATTTGGACAAAGTTCTAAAGAAGTTTGGAATGGAAGAAAGCAAGAAAGGGTTCTTGCCCATGTTGCCCAATACGACCTTGAGTAAAACTCAAAGTCCGACATCGGCAGAAGATAGAGAAAGGATGAGTAAGACTCCCTATGCCTCAGCCATAGGATCTCTAATGTATGCCATGCTATGTACTAGACCCGACATTGCATATGCTGTTAGTTTAACTAGCAGATATCAAAGTGATCCAGGAGTGGATCATTGGACAGCGGTCAAAAACATCCTTAAGTACTTGAGAAGAACTAAGGATATGGTTCTTTCTTATGGAGGTGATGAACAGCTCGTTGTTAATGGTTACACCGATGCTAGTTGGAACACTGATCCGGATGATTCTAAATCACAATCTGGATACGTATTTATTTTGAATGGTGCAGCAGTTAGCTGGAGGAGTGCAAAGCAAAGCGTTGTGGCGAGATCTTCAACTGAATCGGAATACATGGCTGCTTCGGAGGCTTCACAAGAAGCGATATGGATGAAAGAGTTCATTACAGAGCTGGGTGTGGTTCCAAGTGCGCTGGACCCAATGTCTATCTACTGTGATAACATGGGCGCCATAGCCAATGCGCAAGAACCAAGGTCACACAAAAAGCTGAAGCATATCAAGCTACGTTTTCACGCTATTCGAGAACATATCCAGGATGGGGATATAAAGATTTGCAAAGTACACACAGATCTGAATGTGGCGGATCCGTTGACTAAACCTCTCCCGAGGGCAAAGCATGACCAACACCAAACTGCCATGGGTGTTCGGTATATTACCATGTAATCTAGATTAGATGACTCTAGTGCAAGTGGGAGACTGTTGGAGATATGCCCTAGAGGCAATAATAAATGTAGTTATTATTATATCTTTGTGTTTATGATAAATGTTTATATTCATGCTATAATAGTATTAACGAGGAAACATTAATACTTGTGTGAATTGTAAACTTAAATTGAAGTCCCTAGTATAGCCTCTATACTTCACTAGCTTGTTGGTTAATAGATGATTGTGGTTTCCCTATCATGAACATTGAGATGTTATTAACAACAAGATCATATCGTTAGGAGAATGATATGGTGGACATACTCCTATAGATAAAGCGTAGCATAAAGATCAAGTCATTTCAATAGTTCAATTGCTATATGCTTTCTGATACATAGTAACCTAATTCCTTCGACCATGAGATCATGCATATCACCTTTACCAGATGGATGCTTTGATATCATCAAACACCACACCGTAACAGGGTGGCTATAAAGGTGGCATTGAGTGTTCGGAAAGTATTGGTTGAAACACATGGATCAAGAGTGGGATTTGTCCATCCAGATGACGGATAGATATTCTCTGGGCCCTCTCGGTGAAATGTCATCCAATTAGCTTGCAAGCATGTGACTGGGTCACAAGGGATCACATATCACGGGAACGAGAAAAGAGTACTTATCAGTAACGAGGTTGAACTAGGTATGCAGAGATACCGACGATCATAACCTCGGATAAGTAACATATCGTGAGACAAAGGGAAATTGGTACCGTATGTAAGTGGTTCATTCGATCGCAAAGTAATCGTAGAAATATGTGGGAGCCATATGAATTTCCAGATTCCTCTATTGGTTATTGTTCGGAGAAGTGTCTCGATCATGTCTGCATAATTCACGAACCGTAGGGAGACACACTTAAGGATTCGACGTTGTTTGAGTAGTTATGGTGTTATGAGAAAGAGACCGAATGTTGTTCGGAGTCTCGGATGGGATCCGGGATATCACGAGGTGATCCGGAATGGTCCGGAGAATAAGATTCATATAAGGAAAGTCCCGTTTCGGAGTTGGGGAATGGTTCCGGTGTTTTCATCGGGAACATTCTAGAAGGTCCCGGAATGTCCGGCACTCCGGAGGGGGAAGGGGTACATGAATGTGTCATTGCATGTTGGAATGATTGCATCATGTACTAAGTGTTCTCGCTGTCCGAAATAAAGGGTTAATTCAAATCCTAATTGAAAAAGTCAAACTGCCAGTTTTCGGTCAAACTGCCAGTTTTCGGAAAGAGGAGAAAGAGGAGGAGGTGGAGGCCGAGTTGGGGAGGGATTCCTCCCCTTGGCCGGCGCCTCCCAAGGCCGACTTGGGGAGGGACTCCCCTCCCCTTGGCCGGCCCTCCCACCTATAAAGGGAGGGGCAGGGCTCCCCTCTCTAGACACACTAGTTCCTACCCTCTAAACCTAAACCCTAGATCTAAACCCCGGTTTAGAGCTATTTTGGTTTAGAGCCTTCTAATTGGTTTAGAGCCCTCTAATTGGTGTGTCTAATTACTAGACCACTAATAGCCTCTCTCATAAGCTCCACCATACTCGCACCGGCTTAAGGCGAAGCCCTGCGGGATCTCCCCTCTACCTCCGGTACCACGTCGTTGTGCTGCCGGAATCGCGAGGAGAGTACTACAACCTCCGCTGCCTGCTGGAACAAGGGAGAGGAAGGTCTTCGTCGAGTACCGAACGTGTGACCGACTGCGGGGGCGCTGCTGGAACGTGGCGCCGGAAGGATCGTCTACGCGATCTTGAGATCGGAAAGAGTACGACTACATCACCCACGAGAATCTGCTCTCGTTAAACACTTTGGAATCTTCGAGGGTGAGTTATTCCATCGACTCGTTGCTACAATCTAGTAGATAGATCCTGGCTTGTTTGTTTGTATGCGATAGAAAATTTTTGTTTTCCATGCTACGAACCCCTACAGGCCACCAGCCGGCTCGTCCGGCCTCGCCGTCCTCCTCCTTCCGGCTGGGCGACCCCAGCCGGCCCGCTCTACCTGGCCCCCGGCTGGGCCACCTCCTCCCGGGCGGACTGGCTCCGCTGCTCCCGCCTCCGGTTGGGCCCTTGCACCCCGCGTGGGCTGCGTCGCCCCCGCCCGGCTCCCACCGCCCGGATGGACCGCTTCCTAGCTCCCTCGCCCGGCTAGGCTGCCATCGCCAGGGAGGGATCGGTTGCTGGCTCAGGGATCACTGGGATCGACCCAGGCCGGCTCCCGCGTCCCAATCGCCTGGCAGCCTCCTCCTACTGTTGCTATCGATCAAGACTGAGGACAAGTACCAGACAGCGAGAAGACATCGACAAGACTGAAGACACCAAGCCCATGCTACTTTATCAGATGACATGTCAAATAGTATACACTATGTATGACATCATGCATACTTTATCAGATGACATAGGCAGTAGTACTAGTTAGGCAGCGGATCCCACCGTGTCTCTTGGCCACCTTTATAAGGCAAGGGAGGGACTCACTTAGCCACACGCACTAGCATTTGGAGGCAGGATATGATCGCTAGCTAGTTTCCTCATAGCTCACTAGCTAGCTCTCTCACACACACCATATACACTTAGTAGTTCATCTGAGATACAGCTCCAGGAGCACCTTTGTAGTTCGGAGATACTCACATATACCGTCAGACATGCAGGAGTAGGAGTTTTACCTCACCACGAGGCTCCGAACCTGGGTACTTCCTGTGTCCCACTACACTGGCTTGTGCCCAATCCCGCCTGCGGACGCCGTCGATAGCTTCCCTGCTAGTCCCCACACCTCTATCTAACCTGCTTAGGTACTGCCGTTTCCAATACAACGACATTGGCGCCCACCGTGGGGCAGATAGCTTCGGCCGGAGTTCCATTCCGCACAGGACCACTTCGTCTTCATCGACACCGACACCGTCTCGAGTTGCTCGGGGCCTCGCCGCCTCCGTGCCGTCGTCCCTGACTCCGCTCCGTCAAGTTTCTCGGGGGCTCGTCGTCGCCGTCTTCGCCTCCGACTCGCCGAGTTTCTCGGGGGTTTGACGTCGCCGTCTCGCCGAGAGGCTCAGGGGCTCGCTGCTGCCGTCGCCGTGAGGCTCGAGGGCTCGCCGCCGCTACCGCGCCATCGTCATCTTTGCCATCTTCGTGCCGTCGTGCTCGTCCTAGACTTCGGCGGCTCGGCCGCACGTCCGCGTGTCCGCGTGCGTCTCCAGCAACCACATGCGCGTGTGCGCGCCGCGGCCTCGAGCGCCCGGCCTCCTCGCGAGCTCTTCCGCGCCTTCGTGTCTGCCTCCGGCTCCCGCGCATCGGCCTCGCCTCCAACCGGTTCGCCGCCGCGCTCCAGCTCGAGCTCGTGCGGGTCTGCTCGCCCGTGCCCGCCGGCCTTGCCGTCCCTGTCGCTGCCGCCCACAGCATCTCCCTGTGCGACCGCACACACCGCCGTCGAGCTGCGCCCGCGCCGGCGTACCCATCCTCAACCTCTCCGACAGTCTCCGCGAGCCCACGCTCGCTCTCGCGCCCCTGCGCGCGGTGTCATTCGACCTCCGTCACGCTCGCTCTCCCGCGCATGCGCACCCCGCGGCGTGCGGACGTGCCGCACCCCGCGCCTCGCCTCCCTCCGCCCTCCCGCCGGCCCCGGCCTCCCACGAGTGCGCCGTGCCGCCCAGGGCTTCCCCTGCCCCCTCCCACGTCGTTGCGGCTGCGCGCGCGCCCGCATCCCCAAGCGCCGGCTGCCGCCACACCACCTCCCCCGGGCAAACGAGCGTCCTCGCACCTGTCCACGAGCCCGCACCCGCCTCAGGCCAGCCGGCTTCCGCTGCCGCGCCCCTTCCCCGCCTCGCCTCTGCCGTGTGTGCGGCCGCCCTCTGGCGCGTCCCGTGCTGCCGCGAGCTCGCCGGCGGCTCTGCTCCTGGCCGCTGTACGTGCGCATACGTCCCAGGGAGGAAAAAGGAGACGGGGTGGGAGAAGGAGGAGGAGGTGGGCCCGGCTAGAAAGGACGTGGTGGGACTGCCAGTTAGAAGAGAAGTAAAAGATTTGCCGTTTGGAAAGTAAAAAATAAGTGGAAAAGGAAAGGGAATCAGTCGGTTAGAGAGAGAAGATAGAAAATTTCGGCTTGATACGTCCAGTTAGAAAAAAGAGGGCCGGTTGGGCCAGTCGGTTAGAAAAAAAAAGGGGACGTGGAGAAAGAAAAAGAAAGGGGTCCGGCTGGGAGGAGCAATGCACGGCCGGTTGGTTGTTTTCCGGTTGAAAAGTAAAAAGAAAAAAGAAAAAAAAAAGGAGAGGGGCCAGTCAGTTAGAGAAAAAATGAGAGAAAAAAAGTTAGAAGAAAGGAGAGAGAAAAATCCGGCTAGCTCGGTCCGGTTAGGAAAAAATACAGAAAAATCGAGAGCAAGTTCCAGATCCGGCTACATCAGCCCGGCGGACTCCGTTTGTCTATCCGATTCGTCCAGTTGGCCCCAGTTCCGGATGATTCGGGCCAACTCCGCGCGTCTTCGCCCCGTTTGGTTTCTGGTTGGGCCGGCTAGACCCGTTCCGACTGGGCCAGGCCGGCTCGGCGCATCCTGGCGTGTTTGGCTGTCCGGCCGGCTAGGAACCGAATCCGGCTACGCCGCGTTTGGTTGCATGTCCGGCTGGCGCCAGGCTATCTGGCTGGAATGCCATTTGGACCGTTCCAGCAGCCGCAACGCCTGCGGAACTGCAATGTGAGTGTTTTTACGACCTCGAGCAACCCTCGAGGACTCGCCAGATGTTGATTTGTTTTCAGTTCTCAGTTTTCCGGCACCGGCAACCCCTACCCGGGGGCTTACCGGTTGGCCCGGCCTTCTAAACCTGTAAACGGACTGAGTAGTGTGCGACGGTGTCGGAGGCCCACTCTTCGTCTCAGCTACAGACCGCAACCCGACTGTCCGGCTAGCAAGAGCAAAAGCCCGAGGCATCCCACATGAAAAACAGCGAAGGGTGCGACAGATCGGACATTCCGGCCTTGTGCCTAGTTGGTATTTTCCGGCCGCTCAGCCCCCAGTACCGTGTGCAATGTACTGTCAGCTCCCCCTTCGGTTCCGGCTCCAGACCGCAACCCGGCTGGCCGGCAAGGACACAGCGTAAACAACAGAGCACACGAGAAAGTGACTAAGTGTTCAGAAAAGCACGAGCTATTTTTTGAAAATAAAACCGTTATCCGGTTGATAGCATGTGTACTATATGATTGATGTCCTGATAATCAATTCTGTTTGTTTGTTTTGGCACGACTGCACCAAGTCGGATTTCAAGGGCATTTGAAGATTCAAAGCATCTGTCTTCGCCAGCTACTTCGAATCTCGGGGGCTACATCCACCGGGTGCGCTGGCGCGCCCCCGGTGTAATCAAGTGCTCCAGTCTGGCTGCAGGCGTTCAGCCGGATAGCAAGTTCGAGGTGTCGAAGAGGGAAAGATATAGAAGATTCGCAGCACCTGTCTTCGTCAGCTACTCCGAATCTCGGGGGCTACACCCCGCGGGTGCGCTCGCGCGCCCCCGCGGTAGTTGTGTTGCTTCCCGGGCGGGAGGTGTCCAGTCGGACGCCATTCAAGTACTTCATCTACAACGACAACGACAAGTTTTGTGGAGCTCGTGCGAATTTCCCCCTCCGGGTGAAATCAGCGCGCGCTCGGGGGCTAGTGTCGGGGGGATTATCCCCGGGTACCCCAAAGACGGTCCAAAACAGGTTAAAAAGGAAAAAACAGACAAATATATAAAAGAAAAAGCAGCCGCGGACAAATCTGGGCCGGCTGAGACCTTCCAGCCGGCCTGCCAGGCGCTCCACCTCCTCTCTCCCTGGCTGGGGCCTGCTGACCGCCCGGCTGGGCTGTCCGACTCGCCCTCCCCCGACTGGGCCGCCAGCCGTCTCGTCCGGCCTCGCCGTCCTCCTCCTTCCGGCTTGGCCGCCCCAGCCGGCCCGCTCTACCTGGCCCCCGGCTGGGCCACCTCCTCCCGGGCGGACTGGCTCCGCTACTCCCGCCTCCGGCTGGGCCCTTGCACCCCGCGTGGGCCGCGTCGCCACTGCCCAGCTCCCGCCGCCCGGATGGGCCGCTTCCTAGCTCCCTCGCCCGGCTAGGCTGCCATCGCCAGGGAGGGATCGGTTCCTGGCTCAGGGATCGCTGGGATCGACCCAAGCCGGCTCCCGTGTCCCAATCGCCTGGCAGCCTCCTCCTACTGTTGCTATCGATCAAGACTGAGGACAAGTACCAGACAGCGAGAAGACATCGACAAGACTGAATACACCAAGCCCATGCTACTTTATCAGATGACATGCCAAATAGTATACACTATGTATGACATCATGCATACTTTATTAGATGACATAGGCAATAGTACTAGTTAGGCAGCGGGTCCCACCATGTCTCTTGGCCACCTTTATAAGGCAAGGGAGGTACTCACTTGGCCACACGCACTAGCATTTGGAGGCAGGATATGATCGCTAGCTAGTTTCCTCATAGCTCACTAGCTAGCTCTCTCACACACACCATATACACTTAGTAGTTCATCTGAGATACAGCTCCAGGAGCACCTTTGTAGTTCGGATATACTCACATATACTGTCAGACATGCAGGAGTAGGAGTTTTACCTCACCACGAGGGCTCCGAACCTGGGTACTTCCTGTGTCCCGCTACACTGGCTTGTGCCCAATCCCGCCTGCGGACGCCGTCGATAGCTTCCCTGCTAGTCCCCACACCTCTACCTAACCTGCTTAGGTACTGCCGTTCCCAATACAACGACAGGGATCAATGAGTCGGAGGTCATCATCGTACACCGTATGTGTACAAAACCACGAGGGGCCTCACTTGAGGCACCTTGGATGTCGTGAGGCAGAGTTGCTGCACGATGAAGAAGGAGCAAGGGGTGGCCTGCGAGGAGTATCGCGACCTTGAAGTCGGCTACGAGTACGACTACATCAACCACGTTCCTCTCGGAACATTAACCGCGTACGGTCTACAAGGGTATGTATTCTATACGCTCCGGCCGTTACCGCATTACTACATAGATAGATCTTGGGCAGTATTAGGCGGTTCCAACGTAGGAATTTTTTGTTTTTTGCTGCGAAACCCTTCAATTGCTTCTATGCAGCAGTGAGGAGAATCCTCAAGTTCAAGGCCTAGTTGGTAAAGTTGCTACCATTCGTTGCAAGTTTTTCTTTATCCATGAACACATTGAAATTAAAAGCAGGTGGCGCCATCTACAATAGAATTTGTAAAGTTTATTTAGACTAACTTTATGATAGATTGAGTTAAACTAATCCAAATTACAAATGAACTCCCACTCAAAAACAACATCTCTCGTGTCTTTTTGGTGATTACATGAACCAAATCCACTACACCAAGACCGATCATCATGTGAGTTGGTGTAGCTTCAAAGGCGAGCATCTAGATGGTAATCATATCAACCATATGGCTCATGCTTTACCTTTCAGTTTGTGTTCCAAGGCCATGTTTATACATGCTAGGCTCGCCAAGTAAGAACCTTAGTATCCACGTGTGTAAAACTGTCTTACACATGTTGTATGCGAACGTTGAGTCTATGACACCTAATCATCACGTAGTGTCTCGAAATGATGAACTTTCTTAATGGTGCATACTTAAGGAAGAACACATTCTTATCTTGATATTTAAATGATGGATTATATTATAATGCTACTAAAGCGCCAAACAAGCAATATAAGATGCAAACAAACATCATATGCAAAAAGTGATATGATATGGTTCTTGCACTTGATCACTATCATGCGCACTGTGGTATGATCTTTATCATTCTTGTATGTGTAAGGTCAAGGTCTATGGAACTTACACTTTGGTATGTTATAATTTCCAAGAGTATCAATCCATACTATAAATTATAACATCACCATATCATGACACTTGCCCAACAACAATCTAAACTAGACGCCTCTAATTTATTAATTGAAAGTTTAACGTGGCTTAGGGCTTTAGAAGATAGAACCGTTCATACCTACGAACATGGAACCACAACGATAATAATAAAATTATTAGCAACTCGTTGTAAATCAGATATTGACTATAGTAGGAGAGACAGACATCCGCTAGCTACTTATGCAAAACTAGTTGCATGTCAAGCGTGGACATGTCTCATGTGCGAGGACATGTAAAGTTAGTCTGGGCCACTTCATACCACTATGCCACCAATATCCAAAATATATAGATGATGCAATAACATGATCCTCAACGCCCACATACTCATATGTGTTCTCCCCGTGCAAAGCATCTACACATAGGTTAGGCTCTGATACCAATGTTGGGTTTGCAACATAGAAAACATAAAAATTCCTACGATGTGAACTACTAAGCACCAAGATCTATCTACCTAGATACAATCAACGGGTGGATATACATCCATAGAGAACATACCCTAGAAGAGCAACAAAGCGTAACAAGGTTGGACTCGTGGATGATGTAGTCGTTCGCTTGCCGATCTCAAGATCGTGAGGAAGTCCAGCACCGCAACTCAATAGCGTATCCGTGATAGCACACACGTCTGGTCCTCCGACAACCTCTGCATCCTCGCTCCAGCGATGCAGCAGAAGCAACAACTCCTTTCAGACAAAGCCACCGGGAACTTGTATCTTGCTAATCTAAGACCATGGGGGAATAAACTAGAGGGAGAGAGAGATCATTCACAAGGAGGTGTGAAAGTGGAGGAGGAGAAGGTGCTCGTTTTATAGGGGCAAACCACATGCCATGGTCGGTGGCTAAGGTGGGTTCCCCCACCTCTCCCTCATTCATGTGGGTGGAGCTCCCACTCACAAAAACACACCTCCACTCACATGCATTAGATTTCCACCAAATTTAATGCAACTCCCATTTAATAAAAATCTTTTATTTATTTTATTCAGAATTTTGTTAATTACTTTAATTAACAAACATTCACATAAAACCCCTTGTAATATTTCAATATCACATGCAGAACCAGCTTCAGCAATTTCACCCGAAACAATACCGGTGTCCATCAAAATGATTCTAGTGCTTTCATAATCTTTGTCTGAAACATATTTACTCCAAAATGGTGTTGGTATCTGTTAAGTGTGCCATCCTATGGTTCACGAATAATGCAAACATGATTGAGACCCCTCTCCAATCAATAATCAGCAGCGGGACCTTGAGATCCATATTGACTCCCACACATTCAACGATGACTCCAGTGATCGCGTGAATCTTTAACGTTTGTAACTAAATCTCTTTGTCTCGCAATATATTACATGTCCGAGATTCAATCATCGGTATCCCCATACCTAGTTTGATCTTGTTACCGACATGTACTCTTTTATTGTTCCCGTGATATAACATTCTAGTGATCTTATCACTTGCTTGCAAGCTACATCAATGTGATATCACCGAGAGGGCCTAGAAATGAAAACAGAAATAATAAAGGGAGAGAGAGAGAGAGAAGAGGCCAGCAACCAGATTACCTGGTCCAACTCGTAGCCCAGCACAATAGCAGCCCGCAACAACCTTCTACCCTCTATCTTCTTCGGCCAGGCAAAACCTTCCTCCACCTGGCTCATACCGCTTCAGATGGTGGAAACCCTTCGTCACTATTTATCCTCTTAGGCCTTGTCCCTGTCCTCTCTCTCAGAGGTCAACAGAGGGAGCAGGTATCCGTGCATCCCCGCTAGCCTCGTCACTTCACGCAGCGCGTGTGAGCATTGCCTTATCTACCCTGCTCCCTTGCCACAAACCCTAGGTATCCCTCTACGCCTACCCCTTTTTCCGATCTCCACCACCGCAGCCATGGCCACCGCCCTGGTAGATTAGCACCATCGCCCCATTGCCAGCCACCACGGAGTAGCGGAGGAGTATCGGGACCCTCGCTTGCATCAAACCGAGCCATCAGGAGGAGCTGGAGTGGGTCAGTTCTCCTTCCGTGCAAGCACACTATGAGCACCACCGTAGTCCGCCATTCCCCCCTCATCTCTGTCCTCCTCAATCAAAACTGAAGCCACCACCGGCTTCGTGGTAATCTACCACATCTCCCTACCCTCTTCCCTATCTAGCTTTGGGATGGAATCACCCCACCCTTAGTTCCTTCATGAGCTTAACTGCCACCACCATAGACACCTGATGCTGCTTGCGTCACCACTGGGTTCCCTTCGTGCTCACTCGAGACCGAGGAGTGGCGCCTACGTACCCTGCAACCTCACCGTGCAACCTTGCTAGCAAGGACCCAATGGAGCACTGCTGTTGTGCGTGTGCTTCCACTCAGAACACTATTGTTGCATCCTCTATGTCATCGACTTTGCCGCAAGCTCGTTTCGCCTGCAGACTATTCTAGTCTTCTGTGATGAAACAAAGAGGTAGCTGGAACTTCGAGCTTTCCATCGGGCACTAGAACGCCTCGTTTAGTCAACCATCGTTGCCGCTAGCCTCGCCGGAACCCAGCACCATCGCTGTCAAGTTTAATAAAAATGCGTCAACAGTTTCATTAGTTAGCCGTGGGAAGGTTTTGTAGAAAACCCTACCTCTCTCAAAGCTCAACCCGGTGTCCACCTCGCGGCCCATCTAGCAGCCACTCTGCAAACCGTGCCAGCACAACAAGCCTAGTTAGCACGTGGCCCACTTGTCGATGGCTGTGACTAGCTGTGGTTCCATGGGAAAAACCCGCAGCCTTTAAAAATTTCAAATTCAAAATCAAACTAGATTTAGAATAAGTCAAACACCAACCAAACTTTGACCAAGTTTTTAAACATGATCTGCAATGAATTTTGAAAAACTCAAAACATGAGGTGTGCTCGTTTTTGAATTATGAACATGTATTTGGCCTTGGTTTATTTTGTCAAATCTTGTAAAATAATAAATATTCTTCGTATATTAATAAATGCTTTCATAATTATTAAATGTCATCTTTTAATTAATAATTCAAAATATTACAAATAATATATGTTTTCTGGTTAGAAAAATGCAAGGATTAATAATATGCCATCCAAAATAATTTTTGGGCAAATAAAATGTCGACATTGTTTAATACTATTAAATGACTTTTTCTTAATAAATTCATAACTTTAATTTTGTAATCAGAATTCGACAAATAATATGTCTAAATCAGCTAGCACGATGAGCCTTTTCGAACTATGCATTCCTTACTTGCAATGGCATCATGCATCATGGAGAAATTGTAAAACCAGAACTATTTATGCAATGAAAATATGATGAATAAAATTGGAAAATAATTATTTCCTGTTAATAATGCCTCGCTAATGTTGTATCAGCAAGGTGCTATGAAAATGGCATATTTCCAACATGGTTTGCATCATTCACTTTCCATGTCATGCATTGTATCATGATCATGCTGGATCTTCCGTAGTGCTTGTAATTGTTGCATTGTTTGTTCCTTTTAGTGCTTTGCTTCTTCCCAGATAGGACGATGGAATGTTGTGAGCTTCGACAAGTTCTTCAGATATGTATTTTCGGCAATGGGTCCCAAGTGAGCATCCCCCCGCTACCTATTTTCGTTTTATGACTTTACTTCTCTCTATTGCTATCCGTGTTGCGAAGTTTTTATACCATTTATACTTCATGTAGCCTATATTACCTTGGTCACTTCCTATTGCCGTTGTTTTGGTAGATATTTGGCCTTGCAATTTGTAGTTGCTTGCTTAGGCATTCGTTCGAGTCATCGAGTTCCACAATTGTTGGGAGGTGGTCACATGCTTAATGGTGGAGATAATCATGGTTCTACTTACAACTTGATAATGAAATGTTGGCAGTAGATATAACTAATAAAGAGGCACCTATGGGCCATAGTTGAGATTTTCCTTTTATCCCGCCCACTTGTGTCCACCTAGGACTCGAGTACTTGATGCATATTCCTTGACTATTGCACTATCCATATGTGGGCCCATGGATCCCCTTGGTATGATCTTGATTCACATCTTATTTCTCGGGGCCACAACTAGTTTGGGGCTTTACTACTCCTGTACTTATGCCATTCTTTACTTCTTTATTTACTACTATTGCTTAAGGAGCGGTTTACTATGAAAGAGATATGCCCTAGAGGCAAATAATAAATAGGTTTATTACCATATCTCGAATTAGTTCATAATAGTTGCATAATGTTCTATAATTGTATCAAGTGGAAACATTGATACATGTGTGGTATGCAAAGAAACCCAGTTCCTAGTAGCCTCTATTTAACTAGTTTGTTGGGCAACCGATGTTCAAGGTTTTATGATAATGGAGCATTTATCCCAGTTGACAACGGAGTCATATGATTAGAGAATGATGTGATGGACATTACCCACCTAGGTATTGCAATGTGATCGAGTCACATGGTTTATCGTTGCAATATTAGAAACTAGGGTGACCTTCTTCTTAGACCGTGAGATAATATTAATCACTGTCTCCCGGGGCTTCTTTGCTTACATCAACCGCCATGTCCGTAATTGGGTGGTCATAAAGGTTTGCATTAGGTATTCCAGAGGAACAATTGAGACCGATGTATCAAGACCCAGATTTGTTTGCCCGCGTGATGGGAAGATACACTGGACCCACTCGGTGAGACTATAACCAATAGGTTGCAGCCTTTGACTAGGTCAGGGGATACAATATCATGATAATGAGTTAAGTGGACTTGTTCGTAACGAGATAGGTATGTTGATGCCATATATCAAATATTGGACAAGTCATGTATCAAAGAAACAAAGGGAGAGGGACACAAAGTTTATGGTTCGAACACGACAAAATCTCGTGGACTGCAGGGGGTCATTATGGACATCCGGTCCCGCTATTGTTCAATGATCAAGAGGTATCTCGATCATGTCTGTGCTATTCCTGAACCATAGAGTAACATACTTAAGGGTATGATGATGTTCTGAGATCGATATGGAAAGAAGGGATTGATGGGGTTCGTTTCATAGATAACAAAAAATTCCTACGGTTGCAACCACCAAGATCATATCTAGGAGATACATGTAACGGTTTCAGATGGACTCACCCTTGAAGACTGTATCGTGATAACCTTCCCGCAAACAAATGTGGATGGTGTAGAGTGTACATGACCATCCTCAAGGACGCACATAGGATCAACTCCACAAGGGGCAGCGCCTCTGTAATTGGTCAGACGTATGGTGTGCCAACGACTCCCGATCCCTTGCTCCAGCTGGGCAGCGGAAGTAGTGGATCCCCGGGAACTCCAATAGCGCTACGCCATGGTAGTGGTGGTAGAGGGGAAGGTTTAGAGCAGGGCTGCGCCAGGAACCTTTTCTAGTGGCCATGGACAAGGCAAGCAAGGGGGAGAATATGCCAACCAAAGGGCATATGAGAAGCAAGTGAGAGTGTGTGAGAGGGAGGAGGTATCCACCTCCTTTTATAGGGAAGAGGGAGCAAGCCTCCCTCCTTATCCGGCACCATGAGAAGCCCCTTGCCCTCCTCTCATTCATGTGAGTGGCCTCTCCACTCACATAAGTTCCAGTTCCACTTTCTCCCATTTAATCTCCAATCAAAAATCAAAGATCTTTCCATTAAAGCACTTTAATTCCCTTGTTTCAATGCAAATCTATTTAATGAACACTTAATTTAATGAGTACTTCATTTAATAAACACATTAACATTTTGATCCTCTGCTTTGTTTCGATACCCCAAAACTATTTTGACAGATTCGGCAGAACAATTTTTCGTAGCAGAACAATTTTTTGAGATGTCCATTGACTTACCTATGTTCCCTATACGCTGAAATGCGTCGATTAACCTTAAGTGTGTCTCCCTACGGGTTCGAGAACTATGTAGACATGATCGAGACTTTCTCCGATCAATAATAATTAGCGGGATCTGGAGATCCATAATGACTCCCAATAGTTCCACGAAAATCCAATGACCGTCTGAATCTTTTTTGCTGTAATCAAATTCCTTTTGTCTCATGATATATTACTTGTCTGATATTCGATCACTCAGTATCATCCATACCTTGTTTAATCTCATTCTCGACAAGTACTCTTTTTCTTGTTCCTGTGATATAACATTCTAGTGATCAAATCACTTGCTTGCAAGCTGTGTCAATGTGATATCACCGAGAGGTAGAGTATATCTTTCCATCATCTGGATGGAAAAATCCCATTATTGATCCACGAGCCTCAACTAACACTTTCCAAGTACCCAACGACACATTTATAATCACCCAGTTATGAAGTGGCATTTGATGTAATTGATGTGATCTCATGGTCTAAGGACATTGATTTATTGTGAATGTGATAACAATATAAACTTGAGGACATGATCATATTGTTATATCTACTTTGGGTGACTGTTCATGATATCATTCTCCAATGATATGACCATGTTATTAACATCATCTAATGATCAAGAAACTTGTGATCATCAGTTAATCAACGAGGTAGTATTAATAGAGGCATTACTAGGAACCTTTTCTTTTTTTTATAAATCACACATGTATCAAAATTTCCGGTTAACACAATTATAGCATGAGAAATAAGCATTTATCATAAACATGGAATAAGATAATAACCACTTATTATTGCCTCTCGGGCATATTCCTTTTAGTCTCCCACTTGCACTGGAGTCAATAATCTAGTTTGAAAAGCTTGCTTATTCAACACCAATGGCACTTTGGTGTTGTATATACACGTTTGCTAGTGGTAAACACAATCCACATATCTGACAATTTCAGGTCTATATGTATTTGCATGTCTTAGCGTCTCTACGCATTGCTCATTCTCCAATGAGATGGCATTGTATAATTTTGGTGAGACCTTAGTTCCTTGGGTTTTAAAACATGTTGATATAATTTTCATACAATATATCTTCATAGTATTAGCCCATCGAACCAAACCTAGTTCCTTTCGTTGTAGTATTCATCACAATGTCCATAACTTTGGAACTCATCCAAATCCATCATGGAACTTTCTTCCATTACATTGTGCTACCTTAACCTATATCCTAAATTGATATAAATTTAGTTTGTACCATGTGACAAAACTACTATCAATGTAACTCTTTACAATGAACTATTTGTATACTTCTAGTGTAACACCTTATAATGAACTATCTACATAGTGTCAATGTAACACCTTACAATGAACTATTTGTATAATGTCAATGTAACACTTTACAATGAACTATTTGTCACTTCTACATATAGAATATATATTCTTAGTTCTAAAGATCATAAGAATATTCTTACTATCGTCCAATGATCATCTTATAAGTCACCTTGGTATATGATCATAACATTTAGAGCATAGGACATATCTAGATATGTACACTTCACGGTTTGATTGATTAAGATGTTCCTGTGATTTTACTCACCAAGTCTCAAAACACTTGAATCTCGTTTATCAAGATATCCATGTTGTTTCCATATTGAACTCATTCAATATTTCTTCTATGTACATTTGGCATAACCATATTAGCGTCTCAATCTATACAAATAGACATTGATGCCTAATATTCGGGTTTTGTCTAAGTCTTTCATCCAAATCTAATTTCAATGAAATTCTTAACTTGTGTCAAATAAAAGATACATCATTTCCAATCAAGAATATGTCTTACACACAATGTATTAGAAATTTGTCTCAACGCTCCCACTTAATTTCTTGCCAATGCGAGCATCTTCATCGTCCCTGATAAAATTAAACATTTTAACATTTTCATCATGGTGAAGGTTCTAACTCCGCTATGCTTATTTAAACTATTGAAGTTTGCATGCCCTTTTAGCATCCTTTGATTTAACAAAACCTCTCAGACTGTGTCATCTACACGTCCTCGGTAACCATTCTTTCAGAAGAATGTTGTTTTGCTTGTTCAACTAGAATATACAACAATTGACATATGTAGTGGTTGCTACATTAATCCGTCCAGACTAAATATCGTTACGAAGATCGAATCTTATCGTATTCAACTCTTTGAACATTTTCGTAAAGTTTTTACCAATATGTCAACTCTTTGAACATTGTTATAAACTCTTTACCGACACGTCGACTATTTCATAGATGTGAAACATCCATGTCTGTTTCTTTATAGATCCAAATACAACTGATAGGCTTCAAGACTTTCCGGAGGGTCTTCCAAGTTCAATAACTTGGTTTCTTGTGTATGGAACTATCACGGAAGCAATGATGGGGTTTGTTGCATTGAAAAAAATTCCTATGGTTGCAACTACCAAGATCATATCTAGGAGATACATGTAACATTTTTAGATGGACTCACCCTCGAAGACCGTAACACGGGATAATGTTCCTACAAGAAAACATGGATGGTGTAGAGTGTACACGACCGTCCTCAAGGACGCGTAGACGATCAGATCCACAAGGGGCAGCGCCTCTGTAATTGGTAACACGTACGGTATGCTGACAACTCCCGATCCCTTGCTCCAGCCGGACATCAGAAGTAGCGGATCCCCGGGAACTCCAGCAGCACTACACCATGGTAGTAGTGGTGGAGGGTAAGGTTTAGAGCAGGACTTCACCGAGCACCATTTCTAGTGGCCATGGACAAGGCAAGCAAGGGGAGAAGATGCCAACCAAAGGGCATATGAGAGAGCAAGTGAGAGTGTGTGAGTGGGAGGAGGTCTCGACCTCCTTTTATAGGGGAGAGGGGGTAAAGCCCCCTCCTTGGCCGGCACCATAGGCAGCCCCTTCCCCTCCTCTCATTCATGTGAGTAGCCTCTCCACTCACAAAAATTCCAATTCCAATTTCTCCCATTTAATCTCCACTCAAAAACCAAAGGTCTTTCCATTAAAGCACTTTAATTCCCTTGTTTTAATGAAACTCTATTTAATGAACAGTTCATTTAATTAACACATTAACATGTTGATCCCTTGCTTTGTTTCGGTACCCCAAAATTATTTCGGCAGATTCAGAAGAACAATTTTCCGCAGCAGAACAATTTTCTACGATGTCCATTGACTTCCCGTGTGTTCTCTATCTGCTCAAATGCATCGATTAACTTTAAGTGTGTCTCCCTACGGGTTCGAGAGCTATGTAGACATGATCGAGACTTTCTCCGATCAATAACCATTAGCAAGATCTGGAGATCCATAATGACTCCCACTAGTTCCATGAAAATTCATTGATCGTCTGAACCTTTTTCCCTGTAATCAAATTCCTTTTGTCTCGCGATCTATTACTTGTCCGAGATTCGATCTAACAAGTACTCTTTTTCTTGTTCCTATAATATAACATTCTAGTGATCAAATCACTTGCTTGCAAGCTATGTCAATGTGATATCACCGGGAGGGCCCTGAGTATATCTATCCATCATCTGGATGGAAAATCCCATTCTTGATCCACGAGCCTCAACTAACACTTTCCAAGTACTCGACAACACCTATATAATCACCCAGTTACGAAGTGATGTTTGATGTAATCAAAGTACCTTTCCGTGAAAGTGATTGATGTGATCTCATCGTCTAAGGACATTGAGTTACTACAAATTTGATAACCAAGTTGAGGACATGATCGTATTGTTATATCTACTTCGGGTGACTGATCATCATATCATTCTCCAATGATATGACCCTGTTATTAACAACATCTAATGTTCATGATCAAGAAACATGTGATCATCAGTTAATCACCAAGCTAGTATTAAGAGAGGCATTACTAGGAACCTTTTCTTTTGTTTATAAATCACACATGTATCAATGTTTCCGGTTAATACAATTATAGCATGAGAAATAAATATTTATCATAAACATGGAATAAGATAATAACTACTTTATTTTTTCCTCTCAGGCATATTATTTTTAGGGATCACCAATAAGAAAAAAAAGCATTGGAATTGTTCGAATAAGATATTGCCGGAAAAGTTCGAAGAGGATCCAAAGTCAATGAGAAGGAGGAATAAATCGAAAGGTGTTTTGAATTAATAAAGGATTTATATATATGTTGATTATGAATTAATATACATATTAAATTTAAATTAATTATTATCAAGAAACCTCCTCCCAAGGGGCCGAATTCCCAGAGGGAAGACATCCCAAGAAGGAGGCCATCCCGGGCACCAGCTTCCATTGCCACATTGGCCGCAACTGTATCAGGCCCAAGCGGGTGAGCGTGACCAGGTGAGCACGCGGGCGGTACTTAGCTGCAGCTTGTGCCATAGAAGCTAGTGCACGACGTCCCACAAGCCTCGTAGGCCCTAGGCAGGGGCGCTGCCTGGCGCAAGTGGGCGGGCAGCTGGCGTCCCATGGTGGCCAGCCCACCTGGCGAACTGCCTTAGCCGCGCGAGCAAATAGTCCGCGCGTAGGCTACGTGCACGGGAATTTCCTAAGGACTTTTTCATAGGGAATTTCCTCTCTCTCTATCTTTAGTTGACCCCTATGTTGAAACAGGTCCCAAGAAAGGACTGTACACACAGGAGTTGACATCACCGGCATGCTGTTGTGCTGCTGGATCCTGGTTCTAGAGGGTCCACTTCTGCATCCCGGCTAGATCAAGGAGAATGGGGAGTCATCGTTGGACACCGTACGTGTGAGAGTCCTCAAATAGCGCTACCAGTAGTGGCATCAAGGTTGTCCTGCAAGGACCAGGAGGTGATGTGCGAGGAGCTGAGCGACCTTCAGGTTGGATACTAGTTCGACTACTTCAACCATGTTCTTCGCGGGACGTTAACCATGTTCGGTCTACAAGGGTATATAACCAAACCTCTCCATCTTGTTACTGAATGAACTCATAGATAGTTCTAGGTGTTTGGGTTATTCTGACATAGAATTTTTTTGTTTTCTGCTACGAATACTCTTTAGTGGTATCGGAGCCGATCTATGCGTACTTATGCTAGTACGGGTAGACCACACGTTGATTGTGGGTATTGATCGCATAATTGTCACCTTCCCACGTGTACTTGTTTATATTTTGGCACTGTGAGATGAAGCGGCCTGGACCGACCTTACGTGTAACCTTGCGCAAGACTGGTTCCACGCTCGACATATGACTTGTACGTATAAGTGGCCAGCGGGTGTGTGTCTCTCTCATAATAGTTAATATGGAATTTACAACGGAAGGCCCTGAGAGGGGAGTAATAATACAACTACTAGATTAATGTTGTGGTTGATATTCCTAGTTATGAATGGTTCTATCTCGGTAGCCCTAGCAGCCACGTAAAATCTACAACTAATAAAGTAGGATCTTTATGTTGTTGGGAGGGGCTTGTAGTGTGATGCGGTCATAAACTTCATGTCATACGACATGAAGGACCACGCCATATCACAATTATAAAATTGCATGTGATGTTATTTTATACATCTTGTTTGTCTTGGTTGTATTAGATACGTGACGGTAGTAGAACAGGATAAGCCCTAAATAATACTAACTTCAGTGTTCTCCCATTAGTGTGCACCACCAAGAAAGTTCGTAGTTATGAAGCAGGTCATACCGATCGAGTGCTAGACATCTCTGCATTTGCATACGGTGGGTGCTAGCCATGTATGCACTGCGAATACACTATGGTTGAATTGACGAGCCTAGCATGTATAGACATGGTCTCGGAACATGGGAAGATCGAGCATGAGTCACATGTACAATGTGATCGACGGATATAGTCCACCCTAGCAGCTGCATCAAAGGCCGTGAGATCGGGGATGATGTGGTGTAAAGGGATCGTGTGATTGCTAGAATCATATTTAGGGGTGATGATTGTAGTGGGAGTTCTTGTGATAATGTGGTTACAAAACTAGAACCCAAAATTATGAATTTAGTCTTATGTCTTTGCAAATGCCTTTGTAGATCATGGAAAATAGAATTCTTCCATTAACCCCAGATCTTTGTTCCGTGATGAGTTGCTTAGAGTAGACGTGACCAACTTCATAGACTGGTATCAACACTTGAAGGATGTCCTCATGGACAATGGCGCACTCTACACTATACAAGACCCACTAGGAGATCCTCCTAAGGTTGGTGCAAGTCAAGAGGACTATGATGAATTCCGCGATTGTTGTGTGATGTACATCTGTGCAAGAAATGCCATTCAGCTCAGCCTAGAAACCGAATTACGTGTGTAGTTCATGCACACTCAATCGTTTGAGATAATGGTCGAGTTGAAGGTGATGTTTGAAGGAAAAGTCGGGCTTATGAAGTTTGAGCTCGTTAACAAGTTTCTTTCACAAAAGATGAAAGAAAACACGACACTCTCTTGGAGATTATGCATGACTTTCATGAGTCACTCGTGTTTGATGTGGACTACTGGATGGATGCCAAATTCAAGATAGACGGGGTGATGTGTTTGCTTTCCCCAGCTACGAAGATGTCATCAAAGGATACATTATCAAAGAGGAACTGTTCGCCTTTCATAGATTCTTGCAACAGTCAAGAACTATAAAGGTAGAACCCATTGCTGGGGAAATCATAGATTGAGCAGGTATATGTGATATACAATTTATAAATGTGTTTCTCACATAACATAGTTGCAGTTTTACCAAGTATACTAATACTTGTCCTTGTTTTATGAAAATAGGACCAGCTGCATGGGTGTTGCATGGAGAAGACGACGAGACAAGGCGTGTTGATGGCATGCAAGATGTTGGTGGCTGACGACATTTCTCCTTCTACATTTATCATCTAGATAAATTGAGGTTAGAAGATATTTTTAATTGATTTAGAAGTGTGAACCTACTAGTGTGTCTTGCTTCTCGCAAGAAGGTTATTCATAATGGATTTATAACAAATTAGTTGTTCGATTATTATGAATGATTTCTAATATGATCACATTGTTCGATTATGAAAATGTTATTCTCATTCCTTGTGATAATACCTTATGCATTTATAAAAGGAACAAAACTAATAGATATCCAAAGCTTAATGTTGAATGACATTGTAGTTTAAAGTCATATTAGTTTTGTAGGAACTCATGTTTATGAAAACATGAAGTCATGGGATAATCTAAAAATCCTCTAGTGTTACAATACTAGGCATTCCAGGAAAAAATGACTAAAACTAATACATTCTGGTAAAACATAATGTATAAATTGCTAAATATTGTACATAGTGATGTATTATTCATCAATACTGTGGAAATCATTATTTCATAGAAATGATTGTGGAATCAAGTGAATAAAGCGTATTCACATGATAAAGCATGAGTTTGAAACAATTTGAAATGTTCAAATGTTTCCAGTACAACAGATGGATATGATGTTAACAAGAAAATAAAGACTTATGAAAAGCCATTTCATAAATTATGTTGATTAGATATATATCAAAGTGTAATGATATACCTCAAACATCATAATCATAATGTATTGGATACATATGGTCTAAAGAGAATCTCCAAATAGGTCATCACATAGAGTTGGAACTATAAGTCATAGAATTAGCAAACACTCATGAAATTAGGAAATCATATGGATTCGTGGAAACAACACCATAAGAGTTATGGCACGTTCGAGTTTCTAGAGACTTTGATAAAGTTGTTGCGAATAAGTCTTTGTGCATGTACTCATAAGCAGTTATATATGAATACAAACCTTCCATGTTTAAAAGACAAACTTATTATTGTCCAAGGAGTTCTTACTAAGAAAAGGTTTCTCGAAATAATGAAAATGGAAGAAAGTAAAAGTTTGAAATCAAGATATTCAATCTTGCCCAATTTCGAGTTACACTGCGGAATGTGTTCCGTGGAACGAATCTCTACATGAAAGGGGTGAAACTAATAATTATGATCATAACATTTTGATTAAAGACTTTACTTATGAAAAGTGGGATTTAGTGGTGCATTTCCAAATTAGTGGAAATAGATTGATTCACTTGACATGTTAATTGAACATGACATACCTACGAATAGAAAAGAAGTGATGGTGCACCTAAGTACGAGAAATGATTTAAGAATCATGAAATCCAAAGCAAATTACATTTGAAGATAGCAAAACTAATATGATTGCTTGATTTTTTCAAAATAAGTGGTTACTTGACATTTCCCAAATAATTTGGAGTTATAAGGAAGAAACACAACTTCAAAGAAGGACCTAAAAGCTTGATTTGTCATAAACATTGTCCTAAAAAATTTAAGGTTAACTACAACAATGTAGTTATGCTTAAAGTCTGATGGATGTAATTAGAAGTTAGATGCGATTATGAGTAATTGCTAGGTGATTAAACAAACTTTGCATGTTCTCCAATGTGATATCAAAGAAAGGTTGTAATCAGTACAACAAGCAGAAGATCGTTAAATCATATTCAAACATCTCATAAGGGAAATTCTCGATTTGATGATCAGATCAAAAGATTTTGGAATTTCCAAAATGTCAAGAAAGCCCATACTTGTGAAGTATTTGAGTGGGAAATAGAGTATACATCACAAAAGGACTCATATGTGATAGCATTTGAGTGGGAGCATAACAAACATCTCTCTATATGTGTTTGACATATAGTGGATGGCATAATTGATATTAGTAATATTTAAAGTAAATATTTTGAGAATGAAGTTGAACAGAATATTAGATATTGGAACCTATGGAGATAGATGGTATATTTAAATAGCATCAAAGCCATAATGTTTCTGATAGGATTCTGAAGCAAGTTTACAAATCCCTAGACCAGATTTTGAAGAGTTTTCAGAATAGAACAAGCAAAGTTGTTTGTTTGTGAAACATTTGCGAAAAACAACAAATGTTGATTAGAGAAACAAGGATGATGCTCACCCTGTATGAATCTGTCATATATTTCTCTTAAGAATCAACAAGTTGTATACTTGCTAGGATGTGACCTAGGTGCTTGATGAAGAATAGGTCCTGAAGCAATTCATGAATCACAGAACCAATGGTAAGCGAATCCTCAGGAATTAGAGAGGAATCTACATAGGATATTAGAGTAGTGACTAAAGGCATGACCAGGTTGTCCCATGGAGTTTGACCTCAGCCGATCCCGTTTCTAGTATAATGACAATAGTGAAAGTCCTCGTGATTGATCGACCGTTGAAAAACCTAGAAACAAAAGTCTCACCTTGTCACTAGAAAAATTCAGGAGCATTATGAGATTATGTGATAAGTGTAAAATTGGGAGACACTTAATTATTTGCAAAATACATATGGATCTGGTAAAATAGATCAAGGACATAAAATGTCCCATAAGCAAGCATGATCAAAACAGTTTATGATCAGATGCAACTAGATTATTTGTACTCTAGTGCAAGTAGGATACTGAAAGAGATATGCCCTACAGGCAAATAATAAATAGGTTTATTATCATATCTCGAATTAGTTAATAATAGTTTCATACTATTCTATAACTATATCAAGCGGAAACATTGATACAGGTGTGGTATGAAAACAAACCCATACCCTAGTTGCCTCTATTTAACTAGTTCGTTGGGCAACCGATGATCAAGGTTTCCTGATCATGGAGCATTTATGATAGTTGACAACAGAGTCATATCATTGGGAATGATGTGATGGACATTAACCACCTAGGTATTGCAATGTGATCGAGTCACATGGTTTATCGTTGCAATATTAGAAACTAGGTGACCTTCTCTTAGACCGTGAGATCATATTAATCACTGTCACCCGAGGCTGCTTTGATTACATGAACCATCATGTCCGTAACTGGGTAGCCATAAAGGTGTGCATCAGATATTCCTGAGGAACAGTTGAGACCTATGTACCGAGTTGGGATTTGTTCGCTCGCGTGAATAGGTGTTTCCAGTTAATAAAGGATTTAAATATACATTTATATATGTATATTAATTGTGAATTAATATATATTAAATTTAAATTAATTATTATGGGGAAACCTCTGCCCATGGGCCGAATTCCTAGAGGGAAGACAACCTAAGAGGGAGGCCACTGATGTCTGCAAGTGCACAGATCGTTTGTAGCTAGTTTAGAAGTATAGATATCGATCCCACAGGGAGCCCAAAGGTAAGTGTTTATGAATGAAGTCTTTGTCACACTCAAAGTTGTCACAGGTCTTCGAGTGAACTGACTGCAAGTGTGGAAATGAGAATGAAATTTAGATTAAACTGGATGTATTTAAATGAAACTAAAATGTAAACTTCAACAGTAAAAAGCATAAAAGTAAAGAACGATTCAATTGTTTGAGGTTTTCTATAGATGACAAAGAAGGTGCGGGGAGATACAGTTCATGGTGATAGTGATTGTGACAGGTGGATGAATGATAAGTGTAACAATTATAATCTTATAAGTATATGTGTAGGCGAGCAGCCCATAATTAGCCAGAACTCCTCTTGGTAGATTTCATCCCAACTTCAATAATCCTACTAGCCTATTACCAAAACCATGGTCAGTCACTAGACGATTAAAATCCTTCAGGTTGCTTAGCAATTAAGCTCCTTGGATCGGACTAATGCAATAAGCACAGTGGTTCCTCATGATCCTCGAGTCAAACTAGTTTCCCATTGATATCCCCGTGTCACTCGAGGGTCGCCGGTCTGCTAGTAAAAAAGATCATATATATGTAGAACAAAACATCATGTTGTTTGGGCCCTTAATTGGACAACAAGCATTAGGCATCCCACAGATAGTCAAGCACACATAATATAGTAATTAAAATCAATCACAATCTAATGGAAAATATATTGAGGCACATCACATCTCACAAATCCCTTACATCTAACCAATCCCTTACATCTCCCACGCCCAAGGAACTTACTCACACATGAGAGAAGAAAGCATCATCGATATAATTAAATAAAGGGAGTTCTTCTCGATATTATCGTGGAAATCCACAATAAGAATAGAAAAGCAATCCAACACAATTCAAGATAGGAAGAAACAATCTCAACCCCTAATCTTGCAAAGTGAAGATCTTTGTCTCTCAAGTACAAGTAATGGCTATGAGGGTGTGATGGCTAGGAGGTTGAAGATCGTGGAGCGAGATGAAGAACGTCTTCCCCTTCTTCTCCGGATCTCTTCTTTCTCCTTTCAGGATGGGATGGCAGCTGTTGTGTTGTGATTTCGCATCCCTCCTCTTCACAAAAGTTGTCCCTTTTGACAAGACGGAGGTGGCGAAAACTATACTGCAGGAACTATATGGCCAGAAAAATATTCCTAATATATATTTGCTTGGTAAAGCTACAGTATGCCTCCCTTGATCGCTTCCAAAAAGAGACTTGCTTGTTTTCGCCTGAATATTGTGTTTCTCTTGTTAAAACCTTTTGTTGATGTCCAGAATCTGAAACACACTATAAAAACCAAGTTTTGTTTGCTATGAAAGTATTATCGTTAGGTAAAGCTAGAAAACGATCAAATCTAGAATAAAACCATCAATAAAAATCATTAAAAATATGTCGAATCTCATAGCTATCAACTCCCCCAAGCTTAGATGTTGCTCGCCCTCGAGTGACAAGAAAATAAGGAAGAATAGCGAATATTTGAGACTGAAATAAAAGAACTTACAAGCTCGAATTGATGTCAAATTCTTCTCTTCACCATTCCTGCAATCTTAAACATGATGATACATGTATTCACAAGGTTGCACTGAGTCCACTTCCTAACCACATATATCTTGCTAGCAAATAAATTATATGCCTGAGCAAGTGTCAAAAGTTTAGCTAAGAAAGTGAAACAAATTCTTTTGGTGTCTCTCTTTGTTGAGAGATGAAAACTTTTTGCTCTTGTTTCTTTAATCAATTAAGAGTACTCAAGTTGTCACCAAAAATATTCAATTTAAGAACAACTCATCTATTCCCATGTCAAAATTTCAAGACTCTCAAATCACCTTTTTCCTTTCCTTATTTTTCAAAAACTTCAGCCCTTTCATAGAGAAATCATGCCACTATTTTTAACATGTTAATTGGGACTGTGTTGCGCAATCGTGACCATGCTAATAGATAATTTTTGAGCAATAGTGGGTCAGAGGAGTACTACAACTTCACTTGGAACATGAAACCATGAGGAGACTAAAATTTTACCCGTCATAGCATTGCAGCTACAGGCGCTTACATAACCCAATACCCGAAATTAAGTGGTTTCCCACATTTAGATCGTTCGTTGGCCAGTAGAGTTAATAGTTCCCCATGGAGCACGCCAGTGTTGTAATGACACGCGTAAAGCAATATCTTACTATAATTATTAGAAAAAGCAATGGCATAATCTCTACTACTTCGAAGCATCCATTTTATCAGACAATTTCATTCAAGAGTGCTATCGAGTCTATTTACATTAAGCTCAAATGGGGTTGATTAGTTCTAAAATCAAATCATTTGGGCTAAACATGGACTCAAGTCATCTTTTGGATGCTTTTTCTTGTTGTAAAAATGTTGGGAATATTTTTAACCAAGTTCATTTCTCATTATTTCAATGCTAAAAAGGAGACAATAGCAAAGGAATAGAATTTATAGGATAACAAGCTAAGTGGGGAGTGTCTCAAGTGCAAGCGAGTAAATAATTGTAGGATTAATTTAAAGTTGCAAAAAAGGTGATGAAAGGAATATGATACCTCCTCTTGCTTGCTTCGTTCTCGTACTTGAGTCGAACCCCCTCTATATTTCCATTTGCCAAGTCACGTGAAATTGAGCAATCTCCGAGAGAAACAAAGAAACAAATTTGCAATAAATGTTACAACTAATTTTTGTGTGTTTTTGGTTAGGAATGTGAACTGAAAGTAAACATGCAATTTTGAATAAGTAATATAAATCAAAAGAAGAAATAAAAATATGAATGCAAGCTTTGGAGGTTTTCAAACCTTCCCCAAGCTTAGGCGGTTGCCAGGCTCAGTTGTTGCCGTCGTTCATGGATACTGCTGGTAGTAGTCGGGGAAGTGGGTCATGAAGTGACTGAAGTTGTGAGTTAAGGCACTAACATCCTCATTCACTCCTTGTAGCATGTGGTCAATCTCCCCAACGTGCTAGTTGAGTTATTGAAAATCTTGATAGGGGACGTCGTTGAACCCCTACTGCTGCTGATTGGGCCATGGGTCCTAGGTCCCTCCTGATGCTGTTGCTGTCCCTCCCAAGCAGGGTTGTATTCCTGCTCCTGCTCTTGCTCATCCTACTTCTCTTCTTCTTCATCTTCTTCTTGATCAGGCTGGAATTCGGCCATGATCTCCAACACTTGATCCTTAGTGAGGATCTAGTTGTCCTTCGCCACAATCGAGAAGGCTTGTGGATAGGGCAACGAAACCTGCTCAACCTATGCATCATCAAGATAAGCAAACTGATATTCTCGGAGCCTCTTGTCAGCTCGGTAAACACCGAGGAAATCACAAGCAGTTATATATTTGACATCCATAAGTTTGGAGCCGTCAATAGGTTGCATCACAGGTGATGGAATGTTCAATGCTATGACAAGGTGTGTTATCAATCCACTAATGCGAATGTCACCTTTCTTTTTGTTGCTCTAGTGGCTAAGGTGCTGGAGGAGTAGAGCCACAGGATTAGGGCTTTGCGGTGCATTGGGGAAGAGTGCCTTGGTGATCATGGCCATGTCTGCATTGGCCATGGAACCAGTATCTCCTCTTCCCAATAGTGTATTGGCGAGGAATAACACGAAGTAGGGAATTGTTGGGTTCTGAATGGTGGACATCTTCTTCTGGTAGAAGTCCCTACCACCATTAACTGAAATAACCTCCCAAGTTTCTCCACATGAGACGCTATATAAATTTGTAACAGTTGACTCCCCATCGTGAGGGAAGCCAAAAGCATCACAAAATCATTGGAAAGTTATTTCATATGGCTGCTGGTTTATGGTGAAGATTACCGTGCACGCATTACCTTTATCCTTGTGGTCATCGTAGAAAGAGGCGAGGAACTCATAGGTGAGCTCGGTGTAGGAATTGTGGCTTGCATAGGCGAGTAGTGATAGCCCTGCATTTTCACACATGAGGTCAAAGTACGCCCTCAACCCTATCATGGTGAGAAAGCTATTATCGGCCCAACGTGTGGGCATCACCCTCCTTGATGAAACCATGGCCAACTTGATGTTGAGCTCGGCCCGGAGCCCCGAGCTCTCGCCATGTTGGCGCTTGCTCTTGCGAAAAATTCTACCAATTTTGTTCATCATGATGCACTTAAAAATTTCACCATGAAACCTTAGGCATATAGTTTCTACATGATATATAAACGATTCTACGTGGAAAAATTTAATCCTAACATGAGAAATCAAAAGGGAAAAACAAAACAAGCTTGAGTTCATCCACTAGATAAAAGTGAGAGTTTCAACCATGGAATTCTAAAATTAAAGCATGGATGGGGAGAGAAACATACTGATTTTTTGATTCCCCAACTCAAATGAACAAAATCCGCGAAGAATCAAGAATTCTAGGTGGGTTTTGAGAGGTTTGGAGAGAGAATATGAGAGAAAAAGTGTGGAGGAGGAAGAACCCTAGCCGTTCTGGTGCGTTTAAGTGGTCGCGCCAAACTATACAGCCGCAACTATACGGGCGGGAAAAGTAGTTCCCGCCGTATAGTTGTGGTGGCGGTGACAATTAGGGTTTCTTTATGCCAGATCATAGCTATATGGGCGCAACTATATGGCCGGATCAAAATGGTCCTGCCGTATAGTTGTTCGTCAAACCTTCTAGAACCTCGAGATAAATTTTCTAAGACAGGCATTGATGAGTGCATATTTGCATCATGTTTTATATTATTATTTTGCAATGTATATGTAGGATCTTGGTATTTTACGGTATTCGCACACACATTTTATGTTTGTTTTCACCAGGATCAGGATAGATGATGGATACAATGGACAAAATTCTTGGAGCAGTTGTATTGAGGAGAAAAGGGGCAAAAAACTACGTAAATCGCTTATTTGGGAAATATCAATAATATTAGAAGAAAACCCGAAGCGAACAAGGCGTACATACGGTTTAACGACCAACTATACGACATGAATAAATTTTCCAGCCATATAGTTCCCACCATATAGGTTGTGCCACCACCACCTCCTCAAGTAGTTTCACCCCGTGCAACTAGATCGGAGAGACGACATACAGAACAACCAGAAATCACCAAAACTGCACCTCCGGAAGGAATCTGGAGGGGGAACTCGTCCACCGAGGATCCATCTTCGCCCTGCGCGGATCTGGTGGGCTAAGGCATCGATCTTCATCATCAACCGCTACATCACCACCATCTACATCTTTTCTAGATCTTTTTGTAATTTCCATACTCGTTGTGGATTTATACAAGTACTATTCATATATGATAGATTCCATTCTTATTGCCATGATGTTGATTGCCTCCATGTCTGAGTAGATCTTTAGTTCTTGGGCAGGTGGAGAAACCCAAGTATGAGATTGAAATAAGATAAAGTTTATTATGATATTCATCGTTGTGACCATGTGTTAGATTGTCTTCATATTGATGTTGGGAGAAGTCAACCTCTCAATATTTGCCTCTTATGGGGACTTGATGGAGGGAACTACTTGTTGGTAGACGAAGGTGTGCTAGCACTTATAGTGACTATAAAGCTATTGGCACTCCTTACGTATCAACTTGGGAACTAAGGAAACTCACGAAACACTATCCATGCCATGGGATACGTCCTGCAGAATTAAGTCTCTTAATAGCGATTGATGTTGATTGCTAACTGATGTGGTTATGAGGATGATGTGGGTAAGCCTATCCTTCCCTACATATTTAAAGAAACCTCGCATTATGGTTTATGCAATCTTGGCGCGGAAGTTAATGTTATATCTTATGATTTCTATTTAGAAATAAAAGAAGAAATAGAACCGGCTACAATTGAAAATACTGATATGAAAATCATGTTAGCCAATAAAACTCTTAGAATTCCAATGGGAGTAGTTGAAGATGCAACTGTCACAATTGGCATTAATTTTTTTTTTGAGTGATATAGGTTCCAATGTTGATTTCAAAAAGGAGATTGTGTCCCTTAAGATTGGAGAAATAATGAAGAAATAGTTATGGAGGACTAGTCCCTAGAAGAACTAGAAGATGAATTTGATTCACTTCCCATTATAGGGCATCCAACTAATGAGGCTTTTGAAGAGCCATAAAAGAGAGGGGACAAGGAATTACCACCCCCAAAATTGAAGACTCTACCAGATAATCTTAAATACATATTTTTAGATGATACAAATAAATTTCCTGTTATTATAAGTGCTAAACTTTCAGGAGAAGAAGAAGATGATGAACTCATGAAAATACTTAATGATCATCGCAAGGCATTTGGGTACTCAATGGATGATTTGAAGGGCATTAGTCCCATGATAACCGTCCATCGAATATTAATGGAAGAAGGTGCTAAACCAGTTGCGGAATTTAATAGAAGACTGAAGCCCAAAATGAAGGAAGTGGTAAGAAAAGAAATTGTACGCCTGTTGGATGCAGGTATAATCTATCCCATAAAATAAAGTGAATGGGTAAGTCATGTTCATTGTGTCCCTAAGAAGGGCGGTTTTACTATTGTTCCTAATGAAAACAATGAATTGATACCTACTAGAACTATTGTTGGACATAGAATGTGCATAGATTTTAGGAAATTGAATAAAGAAACTAGGAAAGATCACTATCCTTTACCGTTCATAGATCAAACTTTAGAAAGGTTAGAAAACCACACTCATTTTTGCTACTTGGACGGATACTCTGGTTTTTCTCAAATAGCTGTTCATCCTGATGACCAACTTAAAACAACTTTCATTAGTCCTTATGCTTTACATGCTTACCGATGTATGCCTTTTGGTTTATGTAATGATCCAACTACTTTTCAAAGATGCATGACTGCTATTTTTTCAGATTTTATAGAATTGATAATGGAAGTATTTATGGATGACTTTTCTATCTATGGAACTTCGTTTACTAGTTGCTTGGATAATCTTAAAAGAGTTTTGCAGCGTTGCGAAGAAACTAATCTTGTTCTAAACTGGGAGAAGTGCCATTTTTTGGTCAAAGAAGATATAGTCCTTGGACATAAGGTATCACGTAAGGGAATTGAGGTGGATAGAGCTAAGGTTGAGGCCATAGAGAGAATGCCACAACCTAGGGATATAAAAGGTATAAGAAGTTTCCTTGGTCATGCGGGTTTTTATAGAAGGTTCATTTGAAATTTCTCTAGAATATCTAAACCTTTGACTAAACTCCTGCAAAAGGGAATAAGATTTAATTTTGATGATAAATGTCTTATAGCCTTTGATAAACTAAAAAATGCTTTATTCCATGCTCCTATCATTAAACCACCTATTTGGGATATGACTTTGACTTAATATGTGAAACTAGTGATGATGCTGTAGGAGTAACTCTGGGACAACACATAGGTCGCAGATTTAATATTATACATCATGCTAGTAGAACTCTTAATAGCGCTCAAAAGAATTATCCTAAGGAAGAAAGGGAACTTTTTGCTATATTTTTCTCTTGCGATAAATTTCGTTCTTACATAGTTGATGCAAAAGTAAGAGTTCCTACGGATCGTGATGGTTTAAAAGAACTCCTTGAGAGGAAGAGCCATAAGCCAAGACTGATCCGTTGGATTCTTTTACTTCAAGAATTTGAGTTACAGATCATGCAGAGGCAACAAATGAAGATGTTGGATGCAGTGTCCATATTTTCCAAGCAAGACACCAATCTTATTGAGAGGAACTTTAGTACTGGTGATTTTCACTTGCGAGAATTATTTAATGAACTAAGGTCAATTCCTCCAAAAGAGGAGCTTGTCATCCCCAAATAGTAAACGGTAAGTTCAAGGTAAGTGTTCTTACTCAAATAAGTGATTTATTTTCACAGATTTTACTTATGAAATTTTTGCCTTTGAATTCCTCGTGTTTTTTCTAAAGTTTCTGGAGGTTTTTACTAACTATACAGGCGCAACTATACGACCGGAGAGAAATCTCCCACCGTATAGTTGGTCGTTAAACCCTTTGTATCTTCTTTGCGAAATTTGTTTTTGATGTCTGGATCTATACGGTCGCAACTATATGACTGGAGAAAATATTTTGGACGTATAGTTGGTCGTTAAACTCTGAGTCATTTTTGATTTTTGATGTCTGTATCTATACGGTCATAACTATATGACTGGAGAAGATATTCCGGCCGTATAGTTGGTCGTTAAACTCTCAGACATCTTCGTTTACTCTTTCGTTTTTCCGATTCATCAAAAAACGGTATTATCGGTTCCGAGTCATACCCTAGCCAACCTAGACTCGAGATATTTGGAAGTACCTGCCCGGAACCAATTATACGGCTGGAGCTATACGGGTCTCACCCGTATAGTTGGTCGTTACGTGCCAGGACTCCTCAAAATCCGCAATTTCTTTTCCTATTCCGTTAAGATTCTTTTCTTGGGCGTGAATTTGGTGTTTCTCGCGAGTTTTGCCGACCTCTGACCCCCTTATATACTATCATTGTCTCTCTCTAATCATAATCTCCAGGAACCAATCTAGCAGTGCGCTATCCTGTCCCAGGCCATGGAAAACCCTGGGTATCATTGCTCCTTCCAGGGACTGCTCTAGCATCCCGTCCACAGAGGACGACGACGAGGAGGTAGAGAGGTTTAGCCCGGGGTACAAGGAGTACGTCGAGACAAGCTTCTACAACAACGATTCCGATGAAGTGAGCGACATATACATCTCTCGTGATGTTTATGATCCACCGGAGATCAACTGGGCAACAATGAAGAGAGCTCAAGAAGACAGAGAAGGTCGCAAGCCGCATGGAAAAGGGCGTGTGGAGATGGTAAAGTTCATCACCACGAACCCCAGGCTGCACAAGCATAAGGAATTACCTAATCTTGGTGCAGGTGCTAGCAATGGAGCGACGACGCCACTCTTGAAGCCTACTATTGGTGCTCGTATGAGGGTGAAGCCTCAAGGAGAGTGGAGGAACGGTTTCCACTTCCCCGATCCATCAATCATGGATGAGGAAGAGGAAGCTGCTCCCAGGACCAAGGACCGCGTGCGAGCACTGGAGATATATAAGAAGAAGGAGCTACTCCATCGCGTTGAAATCTGCCACCATCTCAAGGAGATAGAGAAGAAGGATGATCTTCTCCCATTGGTGACTAAACTTGCGGATAAAGTGGAAACTTTGCAATCTGATTTGCACAGACGCTACAGCCGCATTACCACTCTGGAGGATACCAACAAGAAGCTATGCACCGCGGTGTTACATGACATGGCACCACAGTGATCTACAATAATCATGGTATCAAATAATTGCAAGTGATTATTTGTTCCCGCTTGGCTTGATTCCAAGCTTGGGGAGATCTTTAAGACCTTGTAATCTATCTTATAAGTTTTACATTATTATTTTAGCTTTGCATTAGTTCAAACTCAAAATAAACTTTGCATCATTAGAATTCCCTTCAGGAATAGTCGATCCCTTTTATGAAATTCCGAGTTTATTATCATATATGGAGCAATATTGAGTTTGTGTTTGTCCTATTGGATATATGAATGGCTTGATTATAATTTAACTTGCACTTGATGATAGCAATAGGAGTCTTCCACACCATTGGTATTAATGGAACATACCAAGATAATTTGGTCAATATGTTGTAAGTACATGGTTTGATTTACAAAGAAAGAAAAATTATCTAATCAGTTAAAGTTGAAAAAGAAACCTTGAACAAAGGAAAATAAAAGTGCTATCAAATTAGAGTGAGAACAAGACGAGGTAGAATATTCAAGCTATAAAGATTGCTTCATATACAATTGGAATTTGGCAATTGAGATCATTAAACTTTGAATTCCTACATGAAGTGGAATGTATGGCTAGATCCTTTGCACAACACTTAAACAACAGTGTGAGCATATAAAAAAGGAAGAAGAAAAGAAATAATAAAAAGAGCAAATAGGCATACACCACTATATTGTAGTATGACAAAGAGACATTTTGATATTTTGAATCCCAAGTGAATATGTTAATCCTCAAACACTTGGGACTACCTCGCTAACTCATTTGGTTGAACTGGATACTTTTACATCATATTGAGAGTGGTCTTTTGTGAACTATTAAATGCTAAGGTGTGGAAGCCTGCTAATATTATCCGGATGGTTCGAGTAAGGTACTATTCATGAACTTATTCCTATGTATCATATATGATAAACACGTGTTGCAACTGCCTCATTTATTTTATCAACTCAGCTTCATGAATATGAGGATCACATCCATTAAGCTAACTTGATTGGGATGAGCAAGAGTCTAAGCTTGGGGAAGTTGATGAGTGCATATTTGCATCATGTTTTATATTATTATTTTACAATGTAGATGTAGGATCTTGGTATTTTATGGTGTCTGCGTGCACATTTTATGTCTGTTTTCACCAGGATCGGGACAGATGATGGATACAATGGACAAAATTTTCTTGGAGCAGTTGTACTGAGAAGAAAAGGGGCCAAAAACAACGTAAATCGCTTATTTGGGAAATACCAATAATACCAGAAGAAAACCCGAAGCGAACAAGGCCTACAGATGGTTTAACGACCAACTATACGGCAGGAATAAATTTTCCGGCCGTATAGTTCCCACCATATAGTTGGTGTCGCCACCGCCTCCTCAAATAGTTTCACCCCGTGCAACTGGATCGGGGAGACGACATATAGAACAACCAGAAATCACCTAAACCTCACCTTCGGAAGGCATCTGGAGGGGGAACTCGTCCACCGAGGATCCATCTTCACCCTCCATAGATCCAGGAGGCTAAGGCATCGATCTTCATCATCAACCACTGCATCATCACCATCTCCATCCATCCCATCTACATCTTGTCTAGATCTTGTTTTAATTTCCGTACTCGTTGTGGATTTATACAAGCACTATTCATCTATGATAGATTCCATTGTTGTTGCCATGATATTGACTGCATCCATGTCTGAGTAGATCTTTAATTTTTGGGGAGATGGAGAAACCCTAGTATGAGATTGAAATAAGATAAAGTTTATTATGATATTCATCGATGTGAACATGTGTTAGATTGTCTTCATCTTGATGTTGGGAGAAGTCGACCTGTCAATATTTGCCTCTTATGGGGACTTGATGGAGGGAACTACTTGTTGGTAGACAGAGGTGTGCTAGCACTTACAGTGACTATAAAGCTGTTGGCACTCATTACTTATCAATTTGGGAACCGAGAAAACTCATGGAACACTATCCATGTCATGGGATACATCCTATGGTATTAAGTCCCTTAATAGCGCAGTAATTCGATTAATGTTGATTGTTGACTGATGTGGTTATGAGGATGATGTGAGCAGTGGTTGTTACCTATTTGTCCAAATACGGAGTTCCTCCACACATACATAGTTGAGAATGTTCATGATAATAATATTTACCTTAGCTCTTTATAATGCTAGTGGTGTATCCCCTACTCCCTGAGAACGCCTTTTCCCTATTGCAGTTCCAATCTCTCTTACATACGCGATACTTACTTTTTGTGTTCAGTTGTTTTACTTTACTTATTGTTGCTCTTATACCAAAAATCCAAAACACCTTTTTACGCAGTACTCACATTTTATCTTGTCACGTAGGACTTTATTTAGCATTTCTATTGTAGTATTTAATTCAAGAGTTATTAGACTTCAGTATCCTGCTCCCTGTGGGATTGATATCTTTAGTTCAAAACTAGCTACTAATGATCTAAGCACTTGCAGTCATCAGGCATCGATAACTATACGGCCAAACTATACTGCCAGAATTTTTATTCCCGCCATATAGTTGTGTAGGGGTTCGTAGCATGGAAAACAAAATTTTTCTATCGCATACAAACAAACAAGCCAAGATCTATCTACTAGATTGTAGCAACGAGTCGATAGAGGAACTCACCCTCGAAGATTCCAAAGCGGTTAACGAGAGCAGATTCTCGTGGGTGATGTAGTCGTACTCTTTCCGATCTCAAGATCGCGTAGACGATCCTTCCGGCGCCGCGTTCCCGCAGCGCTCCCGCAGTCGGTCACACGTTCGGTACTCGACGAAGACCTTCCTCTCCCTTGTTCCAGCAGGCAGCGGAGGTTGTAGCACTCTCCTCGTGATTCCGGCAGCACAACGGCGTGGTACCGGAGGTAGAGGGGAAATCCCGCAGGGCTTCGCCTTAAGCCGGTGCGAGTATGGTGGAGTATGAGAGAGGCTATTAGTGGTCTAGTAATTAGACACACCAATTAGAAAGCTCTAAACCAATTAGAAGGCTCTAAACCGAAATAGCTCTAAACCGGGGTTTAGGTCTAGGGTTTAGTTTAGAGGATAGGAACTAGTGTGTGCTAGGAGGGAGCCCTGCCCCTCCTTATATAGGTGGGAGGGGCTGGCCGGCCAAGGGGAGGGAGGGGAGTCCCTCCCCAACTCGGCTTGGTGGGGCGCCGGCTTGGGGAGGAGGACTCCCTCCCCAACTCGGTTTCCTCCTCTCCTCCCACTTCCCAAAATTGCCGTTTGACTTTCAAACTGGCCGTTTGACTTTTCAATTTAGGATTTAAATAAATCCTTTATTTTGGGCAGCGAAGACACCTAGTACATGATGCAATCATTCCAACTTACAATGACACATTCATGTACCCTTCCCCCTTCCGGAGTGCCGGACATTCCGGGACCTTCTAGAATGTTCCCGATGAAAACACCGGAACCATTCCCCAACTCTGAAACGGGACTTTCCTTATATGAATCTTATTCTCCGGACCTTTCCGGATCTCCTCGTGATATCCCGGATCCCATCCGAGACTCCGAACAACATTCGGTCTCTTTCTCATAATACCATAACTACTCAAACAACGTCGAATCCTTAAGTGTGTCTCCCTACGGTTCGTGAATTATGCGGACATGATCGAGACACTTCTCCGAACAATAACCAATAGAGGAATCTGGAAATTCATATGGCTCCCACATATTTCTACGATTACTTTGCGATCGAATGAACCACTTACATACGATACCAATTTCCCTTTGTCTCACGATATGTTACTTATCCAAGGTTATGATCGTCGGTATCTCTGCATACCTAGTTCAACCTCGTTACTGATAAGTACTCTTTTCTCGTTCCCGTGATATGTGATCCCTTGTGACCAAGTCACATGCTTGCAAGCTAATTGGATGACATTTCACCGAGAGGGCCCAGAGAATATCTATCCGTCATGTGGATGGACAAATCCCACTCTTGATCCATGTGTTTCAACCAATACTTTCCGAACACTCAATGCCACTTTTATAGCCACCCTGTTACGGTGTGGTGTTTGATGACATCAAAGCATCCATCCAGTAAAGGTGATATGCATGATCTCATGGTCGAAGGAATTAGGTTACTATGTATCAGAAAGCATATAGCAATTGAACTATTGAAATGACTTGATCTTTATGCTACGCTTATCTATAGGAGTATGTCCACCATATCATTCTCCTAATGATATGATCCTGTTGTTAATAACATCTCTATGTTCATGATCAGGAAACCATGATCATATATTAACCAACAAGCTAGTTTAACAAGAGGCTTTACTAGGGACTCTTATTTTAGTTTACAAATCACACAAGTATTAATGTTTCCGGTTAATACAATTATAGCATGGTATGTAAACATTTATCATAAGTGTGAAGATATGATAATAACCACTTTATTATTGCCTCTTGGGCATATCTCCAACAGTCTCCCACTTGCACTAGAGTCAATAATCTAGTTTCAAATCTTTGTGTATTCAACACCTATGGCTTTCCGGTGTTGTATGTACACGATTGCTAGTGGTCAACTGATCTCCGGATCTGACACTTCCAGGTCCGTGTGTAATTGCATGTCTTTGCGTCTCTACGCATCACTCATTCTCTAATGAGATGGCTTTGTATAAATTTGGTCTTTCGGTGTGACCTTTAGCTCTTTGGGGTTAAAACATTTTGATAATATTGTCGCACAATATATCTTCATAGTATTATCCCACTGTGAACTACACCTAGTTTGATAACAAACTTCTTGACACAAATGCCCTCTTTTGCTGCTATAATAGCAGTCATATACTTAGCCTTTTGTTGTAGTATCTGTCACAATGTCTTAACTTTGGAACTCATCCAAATCCATTATGGAACTCACTTTCCATTATACTGTGCCACCCTTAATTTAGATTGAGATAAACTTAATTTGTACTTTGTGACAAAACTAGTATCAATGTAGTACTTTTACAATGAACTAACCATCTATTTGTCACTTCTACAAATAATATACTCTTAGTTCTTCCAAAAGATCATAAGAATATCCTTACTATCGTCCAATGATCATCTTATGAATCATTCTGGTATATGCTCATAACTTTTAGAGCATAGGACATATCTGGATTTGTACATACCACAGTATGATTGATATAAACACTCTTTGTGATTTCATACATCAAGTATCAATCTATACTTGAATCTTTGTTTCACTTACCAAATGTCAATACACTTGAATATATCATCAACATTGAACTCTTTCAATCCTTTCTGTGCGACAAGAACCTTTTCTTGTAGTTTCTATATTGAACTCATTCAATATCTCGTTTATGTACTTCTGGCACAACCATATTAGCATCTATTGATGCCAAATATTTGGGTTTTGCCTAAGTCTTTCATCAGGATGAAATTCTTAATATGTGTTAATAAAAGATACATCATTTCTAATCAACAATATGTCCTCCACATAATGTATTAGAAATATGTCTTTAGCGCTCCCACTTAATTTCTTGCAAATGCAAGCATCTTCATTGTCTCCGATGAAATTAAACTCTTTTAACAGTTTCATCATAGTGAAGATTCCAACTCCGCTATGCTTACTTCAACCATTGAAGTTTGCATATGCATTCAGCATCCTTTGAATTAACAAAACCCTTTGGACCATGTCATGCACACGTCCTAGGTAACAATTCTATTAGAAGAACTTGTTTTGTTTATTCAACTACCACATAACAAAATTATATGTAGTGGTTGCTATATTAATCCGTATAGACTAAATATCGCTATGAAAGATCAAATCTTGTCATAGTCAATCCTTGAACATTGTTGTGAACTCTCTCCCAACATGTCGACTATAGATGTGAAACATCCATGTCTATTTCTTTATAGATCCAAACACAACTGTAAGGTCTTACACCTTTCTCGAGGGTCCTTCAAGTTCAAAACTTGATTTCTCGTGTATGGAACTATCACGGATTTTATGGCTTCAAGCCATTTGACGGAGTCAGGGCCCATCATCGCTTCTTTGCATGTAGTCCGTTCATTATTCTCAAATAATGATTCAACCCTCAAATCTTGGTATTTGATTGTTTACTCGACCTACTTGGTTCAATAGAAACTTAGACCTCCGTGACCACAACCTTTGAGGCACGTGAGCCATGAGCATTATTGCTGCCTCCGGAACACTTTTCGGTGCTGCGCAACTCTGCACATATAGCTAAGATTCTTTTAACCTTATCAAAGTTCTATTGTCCTCCCACTTTTAACTTTTCACGAAAAATTCCTTCTCAAAGAAACTTGACGTTCTAAGCGACAAACACTTTTGTCTCCGGTGTTTGTGGAGGAATACTTAATATTTATACAAAGACAGGTTTATCCGACTTTGGTTGCACACATCTTTCTTATGCATAGCATACCAATGTTTTAAGAAAGGACTACTTGGGTTTTATCCCAAACCATAACTTTATATGGTGTCATTTCAGCGGATTATGATGGAGCTCTTTTTAGTGGAAAAGCGGTAGTCTCTAAAGCTTTTAATCTTTAAAATATAATGGCAGTTCTATATTTTACACCTTTGATCTTACCATGTCAAACAAGGTTTTAATTACATATCTCGAACGCTCCATACTCTTATGGTGTTTCGGGAAATGCAAATTCACGGAACGATTCCTTAAATCTTAGGTATTATGCTAAACTTGTAACTCAAATATCTTCCTTTATGATCTTATCATAAACTATTTATATTCTTGTTACAATGATTTTGCACTTCATCTTGAAATCTTTGAACTTTTCAAATATTTCATACTTCATCCTTATTAAGTAAATATTCATATATTCACTCAAATTTTTTTGGAGAAAGCGTATGAAGTTGAAATCCATCGCTCTTGACTACACATAATGGAGTTCGTACAACAATATGCACAAGTTCCAATAAGCTAGTCTTTTGTTCCCTTTTGGCCTATGAACGAAGTTTTAATTATTCTCTAGGAAAGTTTCACAAACGTCATTTGATCAAAAATCAAAAGACTCCAAAATTCCATCCACATGGAGTTTCTTCATGTTTTCTTTCCAATATAATTTAAACGGCGATGTCACTTCCTAAGTGATCTTTCAATCAATTTGTCTTTCGACATTTTTAGCACTTGTTTTATGGATGTGATTTCTCCAACGAGATTTGTGAATCATCCATCTTTTATGGATTACGGCAATTATTTGAACAACCCTTTTGTTCTCATAATACCTGATAAAACAAATCTTGAAGGCAAGCTTTGATGTTTTAACGAGCAACACAATAACCCTTTATTTGTTCTCGATGAACATCATCACATATTCTTTTGCTAGTTACTTAGGCCATTGTAGTTCATGAATTGTGTTGTTTCGTATGACGATTCATACCAACAAATTCAGTATAAAATACTTAAGAACCACATTGTTTAATGAGCAAAGAATATAGCCATAACATGTATATCATCTATATACTTAAACTGAACAATTCTAGTCTTTTCTTTTCTGCCATATATTTCTGAGATTCTCTTTCAGTATTTCCTTTTCTGTTTGAAAGAATCTATCAACATTAATAGTGGAGTCATACATATGACACACAGTCCAAAGCGTGTATAATTAAATACCAATGTCTTTGGATTTGCACTTTGAAGTAGATCACCATCATCAAATGTTTGGTGTTCTTTCAAATTCCTTTCTTTAGTAATCTATTGGTGTAGTAAACATTTTACCTACATCAAATATTCACCTTCATCATGGAATCGTCCATGACCAAGCTACTTTTAGCTTATAACGGTGAATCGCGAGTATAATGTTGCTCTCCAAAACCTTTTGGAAGATTAGGACAACTAGTGTCTCCAACCTTTTGCAAATTTTCATCAAATATGAGAACATGACTTTTGCCATATTATACTCTATCATGTTGTAACCAAAACTTTGTTTCAGATATCACAATATCTTCCACATATCATGGTTTCTGAAACAACTCTTTCAGATCCTAGATAACCTTGATATTAAGACAATCCTTTGAATATCAAGAATCATGGAGACAAACATGATACTTTATATACTAACACTTGGAATTGTTACTCTTGATTTAATACCAATTATTAAACTTTATGGAGTAACCGGAACTTACTGAAAGTTTGCAATAGGACTTTTAAACTTTAGATTAACACTTCAAAACAATACGATACCAGTTCGTAAAGTAACTAACCAGAATTCTATAGTTCTATCATCTCAATTATAACTAAGCGCAAGGTGGTAAACGGATGCCAATGACTACAACAACTATGCAAATTCACTTTGATTTAGTTTATGATAAATTGAGTTCTAATTAATAATTAAATTAATCTAGGTGAACTCCCACTCAAAACAACATCCCTCACATTGTTTTAGTGATCACATGAACCAAATCCACTACATCAACTCCGATCATCACGAGAGTTGATATAGTTTCAATGGCGAACAATCGACATGTTCATCATATCTGCTATATGATTCATGCTTTACCTTTCGGCGATCCGTGTTCCTGAGGCCATGTCTGTACATGCTAGGCTCGTCAAGATCAAACCTTAGCTACCGCATAAGCAAATCTGGCTTGCTTACGTTGTATTCACCCGCGGAATCAAAGACACCCGATCATCACGTGGTGCTTCGAAGCAACAAGCTTTGGCAACGGTGCATACTAAGGGTGAACACTTTAGAACTTGAAATTTATGTGCATGAGGGATCATCTTATAATGCTACCGTCGTCTACTAAGCAATACAAGATGCATAAAGGATTAACATCACATGCAATTCATAATATGTGATATGATATGGCCTTTCTTCTTTGTGCTTCCGATCTCCATCTTCAAGCACGAACATGATCTCCATCATCATCGGCATAGCATCAAGGTCAATGACGCTTCTTCATGGTTGTCGTCCACCAGCTTCAACTATTACAACTATTTTGAATAGACACGCAGGTCTTAACAGAAATTAAAGACAACCATATGGCTCCTGCCGGTTGCCAACTTACAATAAGGAACATTGCATACATCAAATATAATCACAATCATGGCCATATCACATCACTGCACACCCCTGCAAAACAAAGTTAGACGCTTCTACTTTCTTTGCATATTTTACGTGGTTTGGGGCTTTCCATAAGTGTCGTTCTAACCTACGAACAAGAACCACAACATTGATACTAGCATTGTTGATTACCCGTTGTAAATTGGATCTTTACTATGCTAGGAGAAACAGGCACCCGCAAAGCCACTTATGCAATACAAGTTGCATGTCAAGCGTGGAGCAAGTCTCATGAACGATGTCATGTAAGGTTAGCCCGGGCCGCTTCATCCCAACATACCGCAAGATGCAAAGTACACGCAAAGCAATCTACAATAAAAGCATCAACGCCCACAATGACCATTGTGTTCTACTCGTGCAACAGATCTACATATAGACACGGCTCTGATACCACTGTAGGGGTTCGTAGCATGGAAAACAAAATTTTTCTATCGCATACAAACAAACAAGCCAAGATCTATCTACTAGATTGTAGCAACGAGTCGATAGAGGAACTCACCCTCGAAGATTCCAAAGCGGTTAACGAGAGCAGATTCTCGTGGGTGATGTAGTCGTACTCTTTCCGATCTCAAGATCGCGTAGACGATCCTTCCGGCGCCGCGTTCCCGCAGCGCTCCCGCAGTCGGTCACACGTTCGGTACTCGACGAAGACCTTCCTCTCCCTTGTTCCAGCAGGCAGCGGAGGTTGTAGCACTCTCCTCGTGATTCCGGCAGCACAACGGCGTGGTACCGGAGGTAGAGGGGAAATCCCGCAGGGCTTCGCCTTAAGCCGGTGCGAGTATGGTGGAGTATGAGAGAGGCTATTAGTGGTCTAGTAATTAGACACACCAATTAGAAAGCTCTAAACCAATTAGAAGGCTCTAAACCGAAATAGCTCTAAACCGGGGTTTAGGTCTAGGGTTTAGTTTAGAGGATAGGAACTAGTGTGTGCTAGGAGGGAGCCCTGCCCCTCCTTATATAGGTGGGAGGGGCTGGCCGGCCAAGGGGAGGGAGGGGAGTCCCTCCCCAACTCGGCTTGGTGGGGCGCCGGCTTGGGGAGGAGGACTCCCTCCCCAACTCGGTTTCCTCCTCTCCTCCCACTTCCCAAAATTGCCGTTTGACTTTCAAACTGGCCGTTTGACTTTTCAATTTAGGATTTAAATAAATCCTTTATTTTGGGCAGCGAAGACACCTAGTACATGATGCAATCATTCCAACTTACAATGACACATTCATGTACCCTTCCCCCTTCCGGAGTGCCGGACATTCCGGGACCTTCTAGAATGTTCCCGATGAAAACACCGGAACCATTCCCCAACTCTGAAACGGGACTTTCCTTATATGAATCTTATTCTCCGGACCTTTCCGGATCTCCTCGTGATATCCCGGATCCCATCCGAGACTCCGAACAACATTCGGTCTCTTTCTCATAATACCATAACTACTCAAACAACGTCGAATCCTTAAGTGTGTCTCCCTACGGTTCGTGAATTATGCGGACATGATCGAGACACTTCTCCGAACAATAACCAATAGAGGAATCTGGAAATTCATATGGCTCCCACATATTTCTACGATTACTTTGCGATCGAATGAACCACTTACATACGATACCAATTTCCCTTTGTCTCACGATATGTTACTTATCCAAGGTTATGATCGTCGGTATCTCTGCATACCTAGTTCAACCTCGTTACTGATAAGTACTCTTTTCTCGTTCCCGTGATATGTGATCCCTTGTGACCAAGTCACATGCTTGCAAGCTAATTGGATGACATTTCACCGAGAGGGCCCAGAGAATATCTATCCGTCATGTGGATGGACAAATCCCACTCTTGATCCATGTGTTTCAACCAATACTTTCCGAACACTCAATGCCACTTTTATAGCCACCCTGTTACGGTGTGGTGTTTGATGACATCAAAGCATCCATCCAGTAAAGGTGATATGCATGATCTCATGGTCGAAGGAATTAGGTTACTATGTATCAGAAAGCATATAGCAATTGAACTATTGAAATGACTTGATCTTTATGCTACGCTTATCTATAGGAGTATGTCCACCATATCATTCTCCTAATGATATGATCCTGTTGTTAATAACATCTCTATGTTCATGATCAGGAAACCATGATCATATATTAACCAACAAGCTAGTTTAACAAGAGGCTTTACTAGGGACTCTTATTTTAGTTTACAAATCACACAAGTATTAATGTTTCCGGTTAATACAATTATAGCATGGTATGTAAACATTTATCATAAGTGTGAAGATATGATAATAACCACTTTATTATTGCCTCTTGGGCATATCTCCAACAAGTTGTTCGTTAAACCTTCAAGTATCCTGGAAAATAAATTTACAAAGGCAATGATAACTATACGACCGGAACTATACGGCCGGAATTTTTATTCCCGTCGTATAGTTGGTCATTAAACCTTTTGTACCCTGCAAAAGAAATTTTACAAAGGCAACGATAACTATATGGCCGGAACTATACGGCTGGAATTTTTGTTCCTGCCATATAGTTGGTCGTTAAACCTTCAGTACCAAGCTTTTTTGCCCAAAATTTTCAGAGATTCACCTTTTAATCTGGACAAAATGATTAAGCTAGTCTTTGTACATAAAACTCAAACTTTTATTTTTATACTTATTCTACGCTTGTTCAATCGATGTTTCTACTACTTTCTGACAGCTACATCTTCACGGGCGCGCTTCCGCAAGAATGTATGTGAAAAAGTTGTAGGAATGCGATGAACATTTTATTCTTTAATTTATTTTATTAATGTGATGGGTTGACACCCATTAAGCATTTTATTAAGAATGGTTGAATAATTGAACCCCTTTTCTGCTCTCGAATTCTTATCTTGGGTTGCCCCTTATCAAAAGCACTTACCACATGAACTCGTTTTGCTGGTGGAATATATATTTCTCCTACTTCTAGCTTCTTTTGAAAATACCGGATGATTTCAGCATCATAAACATTGAAGATTATTTTTCCCTCCGCACAATCAACTGACGCTCCTGCAGTACTAAGGAAAGGTCTTCCAAGTATTATGGATAATTTCTCATCCTCTGGAAATTTCAAGAATAATAAAGTCAATGGGAATAACATGCTCATCTATTCTAAGTAGAACATCCTCAATCATACCAATGGGTTGTTTACTGGACTTGTCAGCCATCTTTAAAGTGATAGTAGTAGGGGAATACTCCCCTAATCCTAACCTTTTATAGAGGGAATATGGCATTACACTAACTCGTGCACCTAAATCAGACAAGGCATTGTGAATATCTATTTTGTCAATTGAGCATGAAATAGTTGGTCTTCCGGGATCTCCTGATTTAGACAATAGCTTCCCATTAGCAGGATAACTAGTCACCATGGCAATGGTTTCAGTTATTTCTTTCTTTCTACTAAGAATATCACTGAGGAATTTAGAATAGGTAGGAACTTTTATTGCATCCGCAAATGGAATTTCTAGACGAAGATCACCAAGTGCCTTAATGAAAGAATCATAGATTACCTGATTTGGTGCTTTCTTTTTTGATCTGGATAAGGAAGCTTTTTCTCACCTTTCTTATTCTTGTCTTTTCCCTTCTGTGGGGGATCAGGCTCTTTTGTTGCTTTCTTTTGTTGCTGCTTACCACTTTTCTTCTTTTCTACTACAACAACTTCATCTTCATTGCTTATCTATTTTTCTTCTCTTGGATCAACTGTCTCTGCATCAGAGTCATAATGGTCATCATGTGCATCATTTTGCTTCTGCATGGTTTGATCTTGTCTTTCTTGAGTAGTTTCATCTTGAGGATCCACCAATGTACCATCTTCTTGGCTTGCTTTGAGCAAGGCTTTTTCCTTTCGATCTTTTTCAGCTTCATATTCTGGTGGTCCTAATGGTCATGTAACAATTGCACCTCCCCTTGTAACAACATTACTAGAAACAGGAATATCTATATCACCTTGAAGAAAAAATTGATAAACAGATGCTATTTGTTCACATTGGGTTTCAATCATACTAAGGTACTTGTGAAATAATTTTATTTCTTGGCCAATCTCATCATAATTTTCCGTGAGTTCCGCCAAAATCTTCGTATGTCTTTGAAATTGCTTATGCAGGTTATTATGAGATTTTGCTTGTCGATGTTTTAATTCTTGAAAAACTTATCTAGTTTCATCTTCTTCAGTAAAAACTTGTAAAAGGTCTACTTTATTTTCCTTAACAAGTTCAGAAGGTATACCTTTTTTCTTTCATTGTTTTGCGTACTTCAGGAATATGATCAGGGGTTATACGAAGTATCCCTTTTTCCAACTTAGTGCTGAAATTGGGATTATATAAAGAATAATTCTTAGCCCTAGTAGACATCAATTCCAAACATGCTTTAAGAGTTAAAGTATTTATCGATCCTCCTGCTGATAAGTCAAGCAACTCTCTGCATTGAGTATTAAGACCATGGTAAAATAAATGGCAAATAGTTGATTCAGAATATCCATGATTAGGAATACTATTAATCATTCCAAAGAATCTATCCCAGGCTTGTGGGTAGTTTTCTCCCACGTTCTGTCTAAAGTTGCCTATATTGTTTCCAATTGTAGTTACCTTTTTAAAAGGATTAAACCTGTTTATGAATTTAACAACACAATTTTCCCAACATTTAATGTAATGACGAGGGAGAGAACATAACCAGTCTAGAGCCTTACTTTTAAGAGACCAACAAAATAATTTTAGACGAGAGAAGTCTCTTGGAAAACATTTTGGTCCAAGTGATGTTATCACATTGTTGACCTCTCTAAGATGTCTTCCTGGGTCTTCATCTTGCCTTCCACTGAAAGCTTTATCCTGCAAATTTTTAATAATCTCACCATCAAATCGATATTCTCTAACTCCAAGATTAGGAAATTCTATTGGTTGTTTAAGAAAAGCAGAATTTGGAGCATTGTATTCTCTGAGAGTTTTCTCAAGTTTCTTGGGAGTTGTCCCATAAATGGACATGATTTCCATAAAGTCACTCGGGTTTTCAACTTCAACCTTATTTGATCTTAAATTTTTTTCAATAATTTCCTCGCGCCTTTGAATAGGCATGCGCTCAATATAATCTGGTAAATAGGTCCTACCAGAGCGTGTAGACCCTTTGTCTCCTAAGGAGACCATTTTAGAGTAGTAACACCTAAAATGTCAAGAGACATACACTTAGCGCTTAGCTCCCCGGCAACCATTGACTAGGTTAGGGGATACAATATCACGATAACGAGTTAAGTGGACTTGCCGGTAACGAGATAGGTATGTTGATTCCATAGATCAAATCTCGGACAAGTCATGTATTGAAGAAACAAAGGGATAGGGACACAAAGTGTATGGTTTGAACATGACACGGTCTCGTGGAATGCATGGGGGTAATTATGGACACCTCGGTCCCGCTATTAATCATTGATCGAGAGGGATCTCAATCATGTATGTGTCATTCCCGAACCATAGGGTAACCCACTTAAGGGTTTGATGATGTTCTAAGATAGATATGGAAACAAGGGATCACCAATGAGAAAGAGAGCATTAGAACCGTTCCAATACGATATTGCCAAAAAAATTCCGAAGAGGATCCGAAGTCATTCATAAGAAGGAATAAATCAAAAGGTGTTTCTAGTTAATAAAGGATTTAAATATACATTTATATATATATGTTAATTGTGAATTAATATATATTAAATTTAAATTAATTATTATGGGGAAACCTCCGCCCATGGGCTGAATTCCTAGAGGTAAGACAACCTAAGAGGGAGGCCACTGATGTCTGCAAGTGCACATATCGTTTGTAGCTAGTTTCGAAGTATAGATATCGATCCCACAGGGAGCCCAAAAGGTGAGCATTTATGAATGAAGTCTCTATCACACTCAAAATTATCACAGGTCTTTGAGTGAATTGATTGCAAGTGTGGAAATGAGAATGAAATTTAGATTAAAATGGATGTATTTAAATAAAAATAAAATGTAAACTTCAAGAGTAAAAAGCATAAAAGTAAAGAATGATTCGATTGTTTGAGGTTTTCTGCAAATGACAAGAGGTGGATGAATGATAAGTGTAACAATTATAATCTTATAAGTTTATGTGTAGGCGAGCAGCCCATAATTAGCTGGAACTCCTCTTGGTAGATTTCATCCCAACTTCAATAATCCTACTAGCCTGTTACGAAAACCATGGTCAGTCACTAAACGATTAAGATCCTTCAGGTTGCTTAGATATTAAGCTCCTTGGATCGGACTAATGCAATAAGCATAGTGGTTCCTCATAATCCTCGTGTCAAACTAGTTTCCCATTGATATCCCCGTGTCACTCGAGGGTCACCGGTCTGCTAGCAGAAAAGATCCTATCTATGTAGAACAAAGCATCATGTTGTCTGGGCCCTTAATTGTACAACAAGCATTAGGCATCCCACAGATAGTCAAGCACACATAATATAGTAATTAAAATCAATCACAATCTAATGGAAAATATATTGAGGCACATCACATCTCACCAATCCCTTACATCTCACCAATCCCTTACATCTCCCACGCCCAAGGAACTTACTCACACATGAGAGAAGAAAGCATCATCGATATAATTAAATAAAGGGGGTTCTTCTCGATATTACCGTGGAAATCCACAATAAGAATAGAAAATCAATCCAACACAATTCAAGATAGGAAGAAACAATCTCAAACCCTAATCTTGCAAAGTGAAGATCTCTCTCTCTCTCTCAAGTACAAGTATTGGCTATGAGGGTGTGATGGCTAGGAGGTCAAAGATCGTGGAGCGAGATGAAGAACGTCTTCCCCTTCTTCTCCGGATCTCTTCTTTCTCCTTTCTGGATGGGATGGCGGATGTTGTGTTGTGGTTTCGCGTCACTCCTCTTCACCAAAGTTGTCCCTTTTGACAAGACGGGGGCAGCGGGAACTATATGGCCGGAAAAATATTCCCGCCATATAGTTGCCCGTTAAAGCTACAATATGCCTCCCTTGATCGCTTCTAAAAAGAGACTTGCTTGTTTTCGCCTGAATATTGTGTTTGTCTTGTTAAAACCTTCTGTTGATATTTAGAACCTAAAACACACATTAAAAACCAAGTTTTATTCGCTACTGAAGTATTAGCGTTAGGTAAAGCTAGAAAACATTCAAATCTAGAAGAAAAATATCAAGAAAAACCATCAAAAATCTGTCTAATCTCATAGCTATTAGCCACCCAGGCAATAGCTACCACTACCATTGCTGCCACGGCTGGGCTAGGCCCAAGCGGGCGAGCGCGACCAGGTGAGCATGCGGGCAGAACTTAGCCATAGTTGTTGCCGCTGCAGCTAGCGCAGACTGGCCCATGAGCCTCGCAGGACCCTGGCGGGGGTGCTGGCGGGCACAAGCGGGAAGGCGGCTAGCGGGCCGCGGTGGCTGGCCCACCTGGTGAACCGCTTCCTTAGCCGTGCAGGCAGGATCAGCCAGCGCGGCTGTTGCCTCCTCCTCTCCTTTTTTTACTTTATTACCATATATGGGTACTTGATGGAAGGGAGTCCTACCCTTTCCCTTATATAAAAAGGCCCATGGTGTTGGGAAAAAGACAAACAAAAAATAAAAGGGATTTCCTAAGGACTTTTTCTTAGTGCATTTTATCTCTCTCTAGTTGATCCTTGTGTTGGAACGGTCCCAAGAAAGCACTATACATATAGGAGTTAACATCACCAGGACACCATCACGCTGCTGGATCCTAGTTCCAAAGGGCCCACTTCCGCATCCCGGCTGGATCAATAAAAAGGGAGTCATCATCGGACATCGTATGTGTGTGAGTCCTCGGATATCAATACTATTAGTGGCGCCAGGGTAGTCGTGTAAGGACCAAGAAGTGACGTGCGAGGATCTTCATGACCTTGAGGTCGGCTACCAATTCGACTACTTCAGCAATGTTCCCCATGGGATGTTAACCGCGGTCGGTTTACAAGGGTATGTAACCGAACCTCTCCATCCCATTACTGCATGAACTCATAGATAGATCTAGGCATCTGGGTTATTCTAACGTGGAATTTTTTGTTTTCTGCTGTGAATACCCTTCATACTACTGTACTATTTTGGAAAGCGGAATGTTTTCACGGTATCGACAAGCCCAGTCACACTTTTCGGTTCCCAGTCGTTTACAACCATTGACGCAAACCCTGGGTCCGTCTCGAAGCCTGTTCGACTTTGTTGCGGGTAGATTACTGGGGTGACCCCCTGAAATCATTTTTGAATCTTGTGAATGCTTTGTCATGACGCCTCTTTGCTTTCATTTGGTTTTTCCCGAGATTGATTGTGCGTGTGTTGCTATTTTTGCACCCCTGGAGGGTAAATATTTTCGAAAAGCAGTGTTCATGGTTATGGACTACTTGGAGCACAATGTCTTGACCATAGATAACTCAAACTAAAGGCGTGATATAAATCTGACTTTGGTATGACTAGTGATCAACTGCAGTACAATGGAATGGTAAAAGTGCCAATAGAATGGTGATATTGGGATGTCTTATGCTATCTATATATGACTAGTAAGTATTGCAACCATAATGGAATGATTAATAAAACGGTCAACTCTGTGTGTTCCTCAGAAGGACTTCCTCATTTCGCCTCGAGGAGGAAACTCCAGGATGGGTTATGTTTGGTGTTAGTATCAAGTTAGTTCTAAATAGGTATCTTTTATACCTCTCTGATAGCTGATAGTTGTATGGACTCTCTATAGATTGTTTAGTGCATGTTTGCTGCTGCTTCAGTCCACCATACCCATGCAGGCGAGATCCACTGAATTATAAGACTCACTGTGTACTGGTGCGAGTACTGACCACTCCCTTTTTATTCTTCCCTTTGTTGGCACCCCTTTACTTTGACAGATATGAGTTCGATGATGTTAGCAAGGTTACCCTCCTAGCTTGGCTTCGGAAGGGTTATGGACGCCATTGATTATTCTCTAGGACAAGTCCCATTTGCATCTTGTCCGTACTTGGATGTTGTATAATTTTCAATAGGGTATGGATCTTTGTAATGTATATTTGTATATGTTTGAATCGCTAAGTCGTTGTTGTATATATATATATTTTTGTGGGTTCCATCATGGACTATGTTGTAATGATATTATTTTGTTTTCCACCCGCATGTAAGTGCCTGGTGGGAGTCATCAAACTGTTTCTATGTGGGTTTGGCAGACATTGCTAAAATTTGCATGGGGCTGATTCGAGGGCGTTAAAGGTGGTATCAGAGCCTTGGTTTTTGATACCCCACTAGTCAAGCCTGTAGGATAACCTAGCTAACGGACGATGTAGAGTGTCAAAACTATTTGGCAAAAATCGATTGGGTAATCTGAGTAGCTTTGTTTTTACTTCTTATCTGTATGCTATTCTGCTCTTACCTTTGCATGTTTTGAATCTACTCTCTGATCTTTTCTTTCAAGTCTAGGATTTCTCGTGGTTGGGTATCAGTCGTACCTTTAGATTTCTATTACTTCCTCTTGTAATGGTGTTTCTACATCCGGTCTTCATGCTATCTGAGGAATCTTTCATCTGTTGTATCTTTGATGAAAAATTCATAAAAAACATTTATACCTTTCGGTGTTTTCCAACATGACAACATCATCTATGTCATATCCAATAAATAGCATGCATCACTCCTTAGTTTTCTGAACATCGCTTGTCGAGATCTTTAGTCTGAATTCCGAGAGTTGGGTTGCACAATTCTCCTATTCATGTGCAGAGTAATGCTTTCGGTGTGGGATGGAGTCATGACCATACCACTACTCTCATCATTCTCTCTTGTTGCATTGAATAGGTGGATTGATGCGACTTTTACTCATTCTATGGAAGTTAGAGGTGGCCTTATCTTTTGAGACCTGTACCTTTGCCTTTATTCTCTGGAGTGTTCTCTCGATGATCATTATAAACATTCTCTTGTTGGTGGTCTCGAAAATTTCAAGATAGCAAGAAGCCTTGTTAGTGGTGTCACGGCAATCTACTTGGAGCAAGAAGAATCCGATCATCACCTTTCTTCCATGTACCATGGAGTGGATCTCTGGACGAGATCCCTTGTTAGTGGTGTCGAATTTTAGCACCCCAGAAAATCCCCAATTAGAATTTGCTTGTTCTTTCGCTTTATTGCGTCATCATCATCATGGTCATCATGCCATATTGCATGGATCATATGTTGCATTGCATTTGTTTTTGTTTGTGTTTTTTGCTATCACATCACCCTTCCCATTTTTTATACATGTGAGGATCCATTACTATGATCCAATATTTTTACAATGCTTTTGTTCCTAATTGCAAAACCCTAAACCCCATATCTTGTATAAATGCCCAAATGGAAGTTTTGTGGGCATATCCTTCCCTTTGTGATGTTCCCTCTTCATCTCTATTTAAATGCCACAATCATCTATTCAAAATCACTTGCAAAGAATCAAAAGGATTGAGTTAGTTTGCTGTTTGAATTTAAAACAAAAAACAAACAAATAAAAATGAAAACAAAAATAATTAAGAGAGAGTAGAGGCCAGCTGCCAGATTACCTGGTCCAACTCGCTACCCAGCACAGCAGCAACCTGCAGCAACCTTCTCCCCTCTCTCCTCTTGGGCTGGCCAAAACCTTCCTCCGCCTGGCCCGTACCGCTTTAGACAGAGGAACCCCTCCGTCATTGTTTATCCTCTTTGGCCCCATACCCATCCTCTCTCTTAGTGGCCGACAAAGGGAGCAGGTAGCCGTGTGTTGCCGCCAGCCTTGTCACCTCACGCCGCGTGTGTGAGCATTGTCTTATCGCTTCCTTTCCCCCAACCCTATGTCTCCCTCTAATCCTGCCCCTTTTTTGATATCCACCACCACAGAGATGGTTGTCGCTCTGGTAGCTTAGCATTGTCGCCTCGTCATCGCTAGACACCACGGAATAGAGTATCGGTACCCTTGCCCACATCAAACTGGGACATCAAGAAGAGGTGGAGCGGACCAGTTCTCCTTCCCCGTAAGAACACCATGAGTTCCGCCATAGTCCGTCATTCCCCCGTCGTCTCCATCCTCCTCAGTCAAAACCAAAGCCACCACCAGCTTCGTGGTAAGCCGCCACATCTCCCTGCCCTCTTCCTCGTCTCGCTTTGGGCTAGAATCACCCCACCCTTAGTTCTGCTGTGAGCTTCACCGCCGCTACCATTGAGACCTCGTGCATCTTGCCTTGCCACTAGGATCCCCTCATGCTCGCTCGAGACCGACGAGTAGCACCTGCGTACCCTACAACCGCACCGCACAACCTCACTAGCAAGGACCCACCAGAGCGCCACTATCACGCGCGTGCTGCCGCTCGTAGCACTGCTGCTGCATCGTCTATGTCATCGACTTTGTCGCAAGCTTGCTTCGCCTTTAGATCGTTCCAGCCTTCTCTGATGAAATGAAGAGGTAGATGGAACTCCGAGCTTTCCATCGAGCCTTAGCACACCTCGTTTAGTCAAACACCGCCACCGCTAGCCTCGCCGAAACCTGGCACCATTACTGTTGAGTTTCATAAAAACGCATCAATAGTTTTGCCATTTAGCCGTGAGAATATTTTGTAGAAAACCCTGCCTCTCTCAAAGCTCAACCCAGCATCCACCTCCTAGCCCACCTGTCAGCCACTCTGCATACCGCGCCAGCACAACAAGCCCAGTTGGCACACAACTCACTTGTCGATGGTTCTGGCTAGTTGTGGTTCCATGCGAAAAGCTCACAGCCTTTAAAAATTTCAAATTGAAATTCAAACTGGATTTAAAATAAGTCAAACAACAAACAAACTTTGACCAAGTTTTTAAACATGATCTGCAATGAATTTTAAAAAACTAGCATGAGGTGTGCTTGTTTTTGAATTCCGAACATGAATCGGGCCTTGGTTTATTTTGTCAAATCTTGTAAAATAATAAATATTATTCCTATATTAATAAATGCTTTCATAATTATTAAATGGCATTTTTTAATTAATAATTCCAAATATTACAAATAATATATGTTTTCTGGTTAGAAAAATGCAAGGATAAATAATATGCCGTCCAAAATAATTTCTGGGCATATAAAGTTTCGACATTGTTTAATACTCTTAAATTTTTTTTCTTAATAAACTCGTAACTTTAATTCCCTAAACTGAAATTTGAAAAATAATATGTATAAATCGATCAGCGCAACGAGCCTTTTCCAACTATGCATTCCTTACATGCAATTGCATCATGCATCATGCAAAACTTGTAAAACCATAACTGTTTATGGAAAGAAAGCATAATAAGTAAAACTGGAAAATAATCATTTCTTGTTAATAATGCCTCACTAATGTTGTATCATCAATGTGCTATGCAAATGGCATCTTTCCAACATGGTTTGCATTATTAACTTTCCATGTCATGCATCATATCATAATCGTGCCGGATCTTTTGAATTAGTTGTAACTGTTGCACCATTTGTTCCTTTTAGTGCTTTGCTTCTTCCCAGATAGGACGATATGATGTGGGCTTTGAAAAGTTCTTCGGATATTTATTTTCGAGAATGGTTCCCAGGCAAGCATCCCCCTACCTATTTTTGCTCTATGGCTTTACTTCTCTCTATTACTATCCATGTTGCGATGCTTTAGTTTCCGTATCATTTATACTTCATGTAGCCTATATTACCTTGGTCACTTCCTATTGCCGTTGTTTCTTGTAGATAGTTGTCCTAGCGATTCATAGTTACTTGCTCAGGTGTTGGTTCGAGTCGTCGAGTTCCACAGTTGTTGGGAGGTTGTCACATTCTTAATGGTGGAGATAATCATGGTTCTACTTACAACTTGACAATAAAATGTTGGTAGTAGATATAACTAATAAAGAGGCACTGTTGGCCAATAGTTGAGATTTGGCTTTTATCCTGCCCACTTGTGTCCACCTAGGACTCAAGTACTTGATGCCTATTCCTTGACTATCGCACTATCTACATGTGGGCCCATGGATCCCCTTGGTATGAGCTTGATTCACATTATTTATTGGGAACACAACAAGTTTGGGGCTCTATTACTATCATGTACTTATGGCATGCTTTACTTCTTTATTTACTACTGTTGCTCGAGGAGAAATTTACCACTGTACTGTTTTGGAAAGCAGAATGTTTTCGCGGTATCAACAAGCCCAGTCACACTTTCGGGTTCCCAGTCATTTACATCCATTGACGCAATCCCTGGGTCCATCTCGGAGCCCGACCGACTTTGTTGCGGGTAACTTACTGGGGTGGCCCCTTGAAATATTTTTGAATCTTGTGAATGCTTTTTCGTGATGCCTCTTTGCTTGTATTTGGTTTTTCTTGAGGTTGATCGTGCGTGTGTTGCTATTTGTGCACCCCTGTAGGGTAAATCTTCAAAATAAATTATCTAGAGAGTTTGCAATGATTTTATCTTCAAATATGTGCATGTCTCCTTTGCTCGATGGAAATTCCTTTTCCAAAATGACCTGCCTCTTCATAAGTTTAGATTCAAGCCGTCCTTGGTTCAACCTCTAGTTGAATGGATCCTAGACTGTTTTGTTTAGCCCCCTGATCTTTTCCTTCGAGATTCTTTTCCTCCTTGATATGAACTTGGCTATTTTGCCTCACGTTCCATTTGATATTAATATATAAAATTAACTGTAGGTGCTTCCCCTACGGTAAGGTTGTCATAAAAAATCTTTTCAAAAAGTCATGTCCATGATTATGGACTACTTGGAGCATAGTGTCTCGACCATAAAAAACTTAAACTAAGTAGTGCTATAAATTTGACTTTGGTATGCCTAGTAATCAGCTCCACTACAATATAATGATTAATTAAAAGTGCCAAAAATGGTGATATTGGAATGTCTTATGCTATCTATATGTGACTAGTAAATATTGAAACCATAATGGAATGATTAATAAAACTTCCAACTTTGTGTGTTCCTCTGAAGGACTTCCTTGTTTGATCTCGAGTGGGTAACTTCAGGATGGGTTATGTTTGATGTTAGTATCAGGTTGGTTCCAAATAGGTCTCTCTTATCCCTCTCTAATAGACAACAGTTGTATTGAGTCTCTATAGGATGTTTAGTTCATGATGTATTGCCGCTTTAGTCCACCATACCCATGTAGGCGAGAACCTCCAAATTCTAAGACTCGCTGTGTACTAGCCTTAGTACTGATAGCTCCTTTTTTCCTTTCCCCTTTCTGGGCAACCCTTTGCTTTGACATGTATGAGTTCGGCGACGTTAACAAGGTTATCCTTCCGGCTTGGCCTGAAAAGCGTTATAGATGCCATTGGTTATTCTCTAGAACTTTTTAGTCCCATTTATATCTTGTCCGTACTCGGATGTTGTATCATTTTCAATAGGGTATGGATCTTTGTAATGTATAACTGTATTCTTGAATAACTGTGTGGTTGTATATATATGTTCTTGTGGGTTCCATCGTGGACTATTGGGTAATGATATTACTTAGTTTTCCACCCGCATGCGATTTCCTTATGGGTGTCATCGAACCGCTTCTATGCGGGTTTGGGGGCATCGCTAAAATCTGCATGGAGCCGATTCAAGGTCGTTACAATGCGCCTAGACAAATCACATAGAGATAAACAAGATGTGTAAGCAATAGAACCGGATCATACACGGAGGGTGAGGATAAGTTGATTTGTGAGGCATTGTGGTGCCGATCTAAAAGGGAGCGCCTATTTTATTTTGAAAGGAGGGCGGTGGGGAAAGCTCCCACAGTGAGTTTGATTTTTCAATAATAAGAACCCAAATTCGAGTCACAAGAACTTGAACCTAGATAGCTAGGTTGTACATCCACTCCCCTAACCAAGTGAGATAGGCTCACTTCTAAAAGGGGAGTGCCTATTAGTAGAGGATCCATGACTATTTCCATGAGGAGAGATGCTATGAGCTCTATAATTTTGCAAGTGATTGCAATGAAAACATAGATGGGTTCATACCCAAACAGAATGTAACAAGTTCATATGTGCCTATGAAAACAAAAATAAGCATGTGAGTGGTGTTGGCGTGAAAGAAATGGTAAGGTTTATTTTTGAAGTAAATGTTCTTCCTCTACATATGTCAATGTGTTGGATATACAAGTGATCTACAGTTTTCTGTGATCAAAAAACTTAAGTGTATGTATTTTAAGAGGTTGTTTAATAACATCCATGGATGCCCTGATCAGGAGCATCCCGACCATCCATTTTGGGGTGCAGGTTCCCCTAGTGCAAGTGTTATAAATAGGGGTCCTAGGGTTTGAGCTGGGCTGACGTATCTATTCAGCTGGGATCTTCTCTCTCCCCTGCTCACTGATCAAGCCAGCACCTAAAGCACTAGGAAGAACCACCCACTGATCTTATAAATTACTTTAGTACAAGCAAAAGAACACGGGGCCATGGCAGGACCTCCAGATCAAGGTACACAACATCAGATCCTTCTCTTTGTGGATTATCTCTTGAGCTAGATGATCCTAAGGGATCTAGCAGTGGTATAAGAGGATCTAGCTCTAAGTTTAAGCTCTCTTATGTTGTTAATTATGTTTGTAAGCTTTTTCTTAAGATCAAGATCAAGTTTTGGTTGCTGGAGTTTTGTTTTGTTCAAGTTCTTGCTTCAGAACAGCATAAAGTTGAGGTTTTAGCCGTAAAGCTTCTAACTTTGAGCCCTAACAGATCAAGGACAGGTGCTAGGGTTTCAATTATGTAACTCTGATGTGGGGATTTACGTTTCTGGTGCAAACCCTAACACTAAATCCCCAATTTCCTAAAGAACCCTATTTTCTCCAATTACTGATGAACCCTAACCCTAATTTCCAAATCAGACGCCCTAACCCTAATTTCCTAAATTACGGAACCCTAACCCTAATTTTATGATCTAAAGGGTGGCTAGAGCTTACCTTATGTGCCTTATTACTGTCGTTGGCCATGGCAGCGCTAGAGCCAACCTTCTAAGTTGGCAAAACCGCTCGGGCTTGGCCCGTGCTGTCTTGACGTCCACCACATTGGGTTGTGGCGGTGCTCCTGCCGATGCTTGTCGTTGTCGGGGGTCTCCACGATGCTGGACGCGAGGTCGTCGACACCAACGCAGGGACACCTACGCGCGCAGGCCGTCTCCTCGCAAAGGGCGTCGCCCAGAGCCAAAGCCGCATGCAGCTCCAGTGAGGGGGCCTGGCCGACACCGCTATCACGCCTTCTCCTCTTGCGCTGGCACTCATTGCTGCCGCTCATCACCGCTGCCCCTCTCTCTCTCTCACGTCGAGGGAGGCAGAAGGGGAGGCGAAAATGAGGGCTAGGGCTCGCGGGGGCGTTGTCGTGGGTCGATTTTGTTCCGACCCGACACGTCCTCTGACTGTTGGATGCGATCCAATGGCTAGCAGCCACAACTGCTTAACGGGCCTAGTGGGCCACTAAAAGGACTAAGCGGGAGACAGGCTAGGCCAGATTTGGCCTAGTCTAGAAGTTTTTTCTTTAAAATTTAAATAATAAAATGGGTTTTAGGGTTTTGTGGGCCAAATATCCTTTTGGACCAAGATAATGAATAAGATAATATTTAAGAATTAATGTTTATATGTTAGGGTTTATATAAATGGTTTTTGGGGCTAATTTTTTTGCATATCTTATAATGTCAATTATGGAACACAATGTGACAAATTATTCTTTTGTGATGCAATTATGTATCTCACTTAACTAAGTTTGATATGTTTTATTATGCCTAGTTTTTTATTTTGTGTTGTTCTTCAAATAATTGTGGTAATAATGTTTTGCTGCAAAATAAAGTTTGGAAATCCTCAAATTAAGCATGGATTATGTCTATCATTCGAGCCAAAGCTGATTGATGGACATTTTGATCATGAAATTTTTATTGGTCCAGTTCACTTCTGGCCAAAGCTGAAGTGTTCCAGACGGTTGAAAATAATTCTATGTGTGAGAGGATTTAACTAGTGGCTTATATATGTCATTCTGGCCAAAGCTGATTGGCAGATGTTTTGATCACAAAATTTTATTGATCATTTCTATTTATGGCCAAACATGATGTATACTACATCAATAAAAGGAGTATGAAATGGTTATTCTTACTCAAAGCATTTGTTTTCTTCTGCGGTATCTAATGCCTCTCAAATTTCCGAAATTATTAATGGCATAGAATAGTTGACTGGTAGTAATTTTGGTACATGGAAGGAAAAGCTTGAGATCACTTTAGCTTTGCTGAATATTGATTATGCCCTCCTTAAAGATCCTCCTACTGCACCTACTGAAGGTGATGAGAATTATGATTCCCTATAAAGGGTTTATGTTGATGAGAAAACTAAGTGGGAGGATTCAAATTGTAAGTGTCTCATGATTATTAAGGGCTCCACCACTCAAAGTATGAGGGGAGCCGTTCCAGACTCTCAGACTGCCAAGGGTTACATTGGAAAGATTGAGGACTAGTTTAAGGGATCATCCAAAATTTATGCAACAAGACTCATTAGAAGGCTTATTGATGAAAGGTATGATCCAACTAGGAGTCTGAGAGAGCATATCATGAGGAAAATCAACATGGACACTAAACTTAAGACATTGGAAATGGAAATCTCTGAAGGTTTTATTGTCCATTTTATTATGTCATCCTTGCCCATGGAGTTCTCTCCATTCACCATCAATTATAATGCGATGGATTCTAAATGGGGCATGGATGAAATGATGGCTATATGTGTACAAGAAGAGGAAAGGCTTAAAGCTGGACGAGTTGATCATCTCAACCAGTTCAAGAACTCTCAGAAGAAGAAAAATCAAAAGTTTATGAAGCCTAAGCCTTCTTAGTTTAAAGATAAAGGGCAATCTTCTAAGTTCTTTCAGCAATAGAATCCTAACAGAGCTCCTAATGCAGATACACACCCTAATGCTGATGGTAAAGATCCTAATAGATGTCGCTTTTGTGGAAAAAGCAGACATGTTCAGAGGGATTGTATTAGGTTTATGAAATGGTTCAATAAGAAAGGTACTAATGTTATAAACTTTGTTGACGAATCCCTTTATGTTAATTATGCCACCAATACATGGTGGGTTGACTCAGGTGCAACGATTCATGTTGCAAACCCCTTACAGGGATTCGATATGAAGAGGACCCTAAGAAGAGGGGAAAGAACCATTAGAGTCGCTAATGGTGTTAAGGCTGAGGATGAGGCTATTGGAGAGTTCTTACTTACACTCCATAGCGGCATTATGCTTCGTTTATGTAATGTACTTTATGTACCCTCTATGAGACAAACCTTGTGTCCGTCTCATGCTTAGATGATGATTGTTTTCACTCTGACTTTGGGAACAAGAGATGTATAATTATGTTTGATAATAATAGTGTTGGTCTTGTCTTCCGACGAGACAAACTTTATCTTGTTTCCTTAAGTGATTCCATAAATTAAATTGATGCCCCTTCTAATGTGAATGTTAGTACCAAGCGTAAGCGCAATGATGATGAGACTTCTTCAAAATTATGGCATTATCGTCTAGGCCATATTTCGAGGGGGGAATTGAGTACCTCATTAAGGAGCAAGTCCTTCATCCTTTGGATTTCTCATATGTGGATCTGGATCATTGTATTGTTTCAATCAAAGGGGAATATGCTAAGAGAATCAAGAAAGGTGCAAATCGAAGCACGGGAGTTTTAGAAATTGTTCACACGGATATATGTGGTACTTTTAATGTGAAATCAGTGGGTGGTTTTGATTCCTTCATAACATTCACTGATGACTTCTCCCGCTTTGGATACATCTATCCTATCAAAGAAAGATCTGAGAGATTAGAAAAGTTCAAGATATTTAAAGCTGAAGTTGAGAATCAAGTTGGTCAAAATATCAAAGTTGTAAGGTCTGATCGTGGTGGTGAGTACTACGGTAGACACACTTCTTATGGCCAAATTCCTAGACCTTTTTCTAAGTTCCTGCAAGAAAATGGTATTGTTGCTCAGTATTCAGCACCATGCAAACCTTAGCAAAATGGAGTCGCTGAAAGGCAGAATCATACTCTTATGGACATTGTATGAAGTATGTTAAGTCACTCCTCTTTGCCTCTTGGTTTATGGATAGAATCTCTAAAGATATATGCACATATTCTTAATAAGGTCCCTAGTAAATCGGTGCCAAAAGCGTCGTATGAATTATGGACTGGGAGAAAACCTACACTGAGTTATTTGCATGTTTGGGGCTGCCCTACTGAGGCAAGAGTTTTCAATCTAATTATGGGAAAGTTAGACCCCAAGACTGTTAGCTACCACTTCATTGGTTATCCTGACAAATCTAAGGCATATCGTTTCTATTGTCCAAAGCAATTCACTAAGTTTGTTGAAACAAGACACGTTGTGTTCTTGGAAAGTGATATGATGAGGGGGAGTATGACTCCCAGGGAAATAATCTTGGAGGAGAAACAGGATTATGTTTTGATCCCTGTATCCAAGAGCCATCGTTTCCTGTTCATGTTCAGGTTACACCTCTAGTTGAAAGGACTGCTAATCCTACCCCTGCTGAGATACCAGTGACTCTGCCAAAGTCCATACCTAATGATACTTCTATGGAAGATGCTCAGCAGCCTAAAGTTGTGGTTGAGGTACCAAATAATGTAGAGCTCATAAGGTCAGAGAGGGCTAGAAAGTTCGCTATTTCTGGTGATTATATCACTTATATGAGTGAGGATATGAATGAGTTGATGTTGAATGATGATCCTGCATCGTTTAAGGAAGCCATACAAAGTGATCATTCATCATAATGGCTTGATGCTATGAAAGATGAAATGAAGTCCATGAGCATTAATGATGTATGGGACTTCATAGAAATTCCTGAAGGAGCCAAAACTATGGGTAGTAGATGGGTCTATAAGACCAAACATGACTACAAAGGTGATATCGAAAGGTTCAAAGCAAGGCTTGTGGCTAAGGGCTTCACTCAAAGAGAAGGTATTGATTATAATGAGACTTTTTCACTTATCTCTTCTAAGGACTCGTTTAGAATTATTATGGCAGTTGTGGCTCATTATGATCTGGAGTTGCATCAAATGGATGTCAAAACAGCATTTCTGAATGGTGACTTACATGAGGATGTTTACATGGATCAACCGGAAGGTTTTGTTATGAAAGGGAAGGAATACTTAGGATATCGTCTTAAGAAATCCATTTATGGATTAAAGCAAGCCTCAAGGTAATGGTACTTCAAGTTTGATCAAGTGATAAAGAATTTTGGTTTTAAATAGAATGAAGTGGACAACTGCATTTATGTGAAGTTCAGGGGGAGCAATTTGTCTTCCTGATACTGTATGTCGATGACATACTCTTAGCTAGTAGCAATAAGAATATGCTGCTGGAAACTAAAAGGTTTCTCTCCTCGAAGTTTGATATGAAGGATCTCGATGATGCCGCTTATGTCTTGGGTATTCAGATCCACCGAGATATATCCAGAGGAATTTTGGGGCTATCACAAAGAGCGTATATTCATAAGGTACTCAAAAATTTCAATATGCATAAGTGCTTAGCCTCACCTTCTCCTATTGTCAAGGGTGATAAGTTTGGGACTTTCTAGTGCCCAAGTAATGATTATGAATTTGCGCAGATGAAGTCAGTTCCTTATGCTTCCATTATTGGAAGTATGATGTATGCACAAGTGTGCACTCGCCCTGATTTAGCTTTATAACCGTGACGCTTGGCAGATATCCGTCTAATCCAGGGTTGGATCACTGGAAGGCTGCTAAGAAAGCTTTGCGCTATTTGCAAGGCACTAAAGGCCTCATGCTCACATATAAGAGGATTGATAACCTCAAGGTGGTGGGTTATTCAGCTGCTAATTTTGCGGGGTGTGTTGACACTAAGAAATCCACATCGGGTTATATTTTCACCCTAGAAGAAGGAGATATTTCTTGGAAAAGCACCAAGGAAAGTGTTACTACATCATCAATAATGCAGGCAGAGTTTGTGGCATGTTATGAGGCCACCGGGCAGGTAGTATGGCTGAAGAATTTCATTCCGGGTTTAAGGGTGATTGCCAGTATATCTAAGCCACTCACTCTTTTTTGTGATAATCAACCCGTAGTGATCTATTCGAGTAACAACAAGTCAAGTGGCGCTACCAAAGACATTGACATCAAGTATCATGTTGTGAAAGATAGAATATAGGATCAGACAATAAGTTTTAAGCATATAAGGACTAACAAAATGTTAGCGGATCCACTTACGAAAGGCTTGCCACCCAGTGTGTTTAAAGAACATGCTGCTAGCATGGGATTGGCAAAAAGCTTTTGATCCTAGAATTGGGACCGTTATGACACCGTCTCCCCATAAGTCTAAGAAGGGTTCTTCTCTTCAATGGATGATGTACGGTAGTCAATTAGTTCAATGTTACTTAACTGACCATTGCAATTTATTGTCTCTGCATAAGTTTCAACAAAGATTTGAGCTCATAAATTTATAATAAGTATAAGTTTATGGAGCTCCTAAGTTCAAGAAGCTTTATTTTGAGATAAAGTGATGTATTGTAGTAACCGAGTTTTGCAGTACTCAATGGTTGTTATAATTCTGTTATCTCGTATGCCGTTTTGTTGAGAAACGGGCTTATAAGTTTATCCTTACAATCAAGGGGAGAATGTTGGATATATAAGTGATCTGCAGTTTTCTGTGATCAAATAACTTAAGTTTATGTCTTTTAAGAGGTTGTTTAATAATAGCCATTGGATGCCCTGATCAGGGGCATCCTGATCATCCATTTTGGGGTGCAGGTTCCCCTAGTGCAAGTGTTATAAATAGGGGTCCTAGGGTTTAAGTTGGGCTGACCTATCCATTCGGCTGGGATCTTCTCTCTCTCTCTCTCTCACTAGGAAGAACCACCCACCAATCTTGCAAATTAATTTAGTACAAGCAAAGGAAGAGAAGGCAATGACATGACCTCCAGATCAAGGTACACAACATCAGATCCTTCTCACTATGGCTTATCTCTTGAGCTAGATGATCCTAAGGGATCTAACACAATGCATATATGTACAACAAACCTTTCAACTTGAAAAATTGTTGGACGATTATCCATGCATGTCCCAAATTGATAGACCCCATTGCTTCACTCAAAATCCAAGCCGACAATGAAGCCACCCATGGAAATAAATGCCCTAGCAATGATTTCTCGACAATCAACCTTAAGGGAGAGGCCACCCTTGGTGGGGGAAATCGTTTGGTTTGCCCGACATGGAGAAGGAATTTCAAAGAGGAGGCAAAGTGTGAGGCTTCATCAATCGCATTGCAAAAACCGTTGAAAGAACTTATAAGCATCAAATAGGTGTCAAGTGACAAGAGAGGGATAGATAAGAGAGCTCAGAAAGATGAGCGTTTCAGGAGCTTCATGGACATGCAAATATAGAAGCTTGGAATTGATGTGGAAAATGCCTGGACGAGAGTCAAGAAAGCAGATCTCAAGCTTTTCACAGAGGAGTCTCGGGTAATGATAGCCAAACTAAGCATCATGGATGATATGACAGAAGCCTTGGATTGAAAACAAGAAGAAAATGATCATGAATCGAGAATGGTGACCACTAGATGTTTCATATCGTGTGTTTGTATGAACTCGAGGAGGTCCGACGGCTTAATTTAAATTTAAACTACTCCTTCCGTCCATAAATAACTGACTTGAGTTTCTCTAGATTCGAATGTATCTAGACGCAAGAGTATAGATACATTTAAATCTAGTCAAACCCAAATCAGTTATTTCTAGATAGAGGATTTGAATATTTTAATTATTGTATAACTTATTTTAGTGTTAAATTTTAGCTAGCAATAGTTTGCCGAAATGATAAAAAATGGCAGAACGGATATGTCTATTTCCGTTTGAGGGGCATCGTTGGAGGAAATCACTTGTCACCCCCTCCACCCCACCCGTAAATACACCACAATTGGGGGCTTGGGGGGAGGAGGGTGCAAACTTGATTTTCTTAAATAATCTTTTATATGACCTAGTGGCTCATTTAATAAGAACAATCACCGACTCGTACAATTGCATCAGTCGGCTCTATTATTGTGTCTTATCGAGGTTGCTTCCATTTTCTCTCAGTAAGAGTATCTCTAAGCCGAACTCCCATAACTTACATGAGTAAAAGCCTCCTATCCTTTAGAAGAGAAATTTTGCTCCTCTACAAAAGTATGGTTCTTAGCTGAACTCTTATTATTAACATGCTATCCTTTAGATTTGGCTCAAACATTGAATGAAACACTCGCTATGCGTCTTAACATAGATCAAACATTGATTCAAACATAGCTAAAACATAAATCATACATTATTTATACTACACCGATTCGAAGAACAAGTAAACTAAATTTTAATCAATCATAGCTAAAACTAGACTAAACTTACTTCAAGCATATTTCCAAACTAAAACTCGCCGCAGCGGCCTCTCGACATGCTCCGGATAGCCGCGGCAGAGCTCCTCCATGTGCGCCTCCTCGGCTTGCTCTGCCTCGAGTCGCTCATAGGCCTCCCTGTCTCCCATGCCTCGCGTGCGGAGGCGATGCGACAGGAGACGGGATCCAAGTCCAGCACGAGGCCATCGAACCTGGGGAAATTGAGCTCGCCGCAGTCGTCGCAATGGACCCGACCATTTTCGAGGTCGTAGACCCATGCCGCCTGTGCCCCTGACTGATAGGATCCGATCCAATACTTTTTGCCGGTGATCTCGGCCACACAAGTGCCCCACGCTCGTTGCTGCACGCCGTAGTACCTCACGTGTTGCGGGCGGTGATGGTAGGTAGGTCTGCAGGGCGGCCGTATGCTCTGGGCGGCGTGTGGCCTCGATTTGTGCTGCGGATTGGTGGTAGAACAAACGATTGGAGGATCCGGCCATCTCCAGCGGCGGGGGCATGTGGGAGGTTGTAACATTCCAAAACTTTAATCCAAGGTTATTAAGATCCAAATCATCAAATTTAGAGTTAACAAAAACTTTTCTATTTAAAAATATTAAATCATTTATATGTGTGTGCATTTAAAATAGAGTTGATTTGAATTGCCATGATTAAGTGATCCATTGATTGTAAAATGATTCTTAGGTGAAATAAACATCATCTAGATTATTCCCAAACAAATCCCAAAGAAAAACAAATCAAAATGAATAAAATAAGGAAATGGTCATTTGTGCCATTTTAATCAACATGCCTACTTTGGCTATTCCTAGGACTCAATTCTTAATGGAAATAAATGTGGATATTTGCACCCCTTGCTAGTACATGTAGTGATGTACCAAGGCCCACTTTGTGATCTACCAAAAACTTTCAAACACTAATTTTAAATGGCATTTGAAAATGAAATCTAGTGTAGGTATCAAGATCACACTTATTCAAAAACCACTCAAATGAACTCCATTTTCAAATCCCAAGCAACCAGTGACATGGGCATACTCTACAGGTACTCGAGCTTGGTATATACGGTCTGAATACGTATAGGCCCACGGTGTCGCTAAGGCCCAAAACGAAGGATTCGAGTAATCTGCGGACTCTCGATTACTTGAAGAACAAGAAGAAGCTAAAGATAGAAAGTTTAAAGGGGAAAACCCTAAATTGTAACCGACTCGATCTGCTACCCGAGACCTAGCCTATCTATATAAAGGCTAGGAGGGGGCGGCGAGGAGAACACACGCAACCCTAGTTTCCACAACCCTCGCCAGATTGCATCTGCGCACCATTGTAACTTTCGATTCCTTCGATAATTCCACGAGCAGACAAGCAGGAGTAGGGACCTCTATGAGGCCTGAACCTGGGTAAATCTTTGTCCCCTGTGTGCTTATTTGTTAGGCGATAGATGTCTCCAGCGCTCCCTCCTTCTCCAAAACCCAAGTCCATAACAATGGGCATTGACGAGTTAAACCCTCGCCAATTGGCGCCGTCTATGGGAATTGGGAGTGCTGATGTTGTGGCTTCTTCGGCCCCATCAATTGCGATCTACAACTCCGCAACAGCGGAGATTCGCCAGCTCTTTGGTGCGTTCGACTTCACCGTCCACACGCCGGACACTCGCCCGGCCTTCGAGTCCGTGGGCGACGGAATCAGCCTAGCGATCAGGAGCTTCCGCTTCCAAGATGGTCAGATGGGCACGCTTCACATGCCTGATCAGCCGACAGCACCGGCAATTGCCCCAGCATCGTGGTTTCCTCCGTCGATCGGCACCCTCAGCGAGCTCAACGCCTCGACAACAGTCGGGAACACTGTCAGCGACAGCAGTCGCGACTCTGATCTGAGTGATCTAGCCACTGAAGATGGAACCTACGGTTCCGGATCTGAGAGCTGTGGAAGCAGCAGCTTCCCCAATCACTTCATGTGCGCCGTCATCAACACAGGCGACACCTCTACCAACCGCGACAACAGCGGCAATCGCGGCAACGGAACCGACTCGCCTAACGGTGGCAACGGTGGCAATGGCGGCAACGGCGGTAACGGTGGCAATCGCCTCCCCGTTGACAACAGAGGGGCAGTCGAACCTCCAACCATAGTAAACGAGCAAACCGGCGAACGCGTTGTAATCAAGCTCAACAAGCAAGAATGGGCTCGCTGCCGCGAGGCCCTGCGAGGCACCCCTCTACCCTTCGGATCCCCGCAGGAACTACTGATGGGCTATCACTGGCTCCTGAAGGAAGAATTCAAGCGCCAAGTACAAACAATCGCACAACTCGAGGCGCGCAAAAAGGTGGCAGACGAGTCGAGCCTTCGCCGTGCTGGACTCTCCTCCTACGGAGGATCCTCCTCAAAGGGCAACGAGCACCTCACCAAGAAGAGGCAGTCTCGGATGGCCCACCTCACCGAGCAGGAACGCATAGAGGCCGCAAAAGTCCTCGACTTCGGCTCTATGCAGTCGACACCAGGGGCAATGTGGTCCCCAAAACGCCGCAGGCTGCAGTGACAGCGGCCACCATGTACCTCTTGAACAACCAACCACCAGCTGGAGACCCCTGAGCCGCCATGCACCGATCTACGATCGCGGGCTTGGGATTAATCGAGGCCGCCCTCGACAAGGAGCTGACACCGGAGCCAAAGAAGGGCAATGCGCTAGTAAAGCATTACTCCTCGCCCTCATCCAGCGATGACAGCCATGACTTGTCTCGACGTCGCCGCTCACGATGACACGACCACGACTATGACGCACGTGATGACATCACGCAGCGCAAGATCGACAAATCAAGAGCACGACGTGCTTGGTCGACTGATTCAGAAGAGAAGGACGTGGATCTCTGCGGCGCTAGATGCTTCAGCAGATCCATTAGGCAGAAGCGAATGCCTAAAGGGTTCAAACTCCCGTCGGAGAACCCGAAGTTTGACGATCTGCAGGACCCCAAGATCTAGCTAGAGGATCACATCTCCTCCGTCAGACTCCATGGAGGCAGTCGAAGCACTGCCATGCAATGTTTGCAGCTACAGCTGCAGGGCGCCGCCCGAGCATGGCTCAATAACCTCCCACGCGGATCCATTCGCAGTTGGGATGAGCTGGTTTACATCTTCGTGCGCAACTTTAAGGGCACGTACAAACGGCCCGCATCAATCGAAGAGCTGAGATGCTGCCAGCAAAGATCTGGCGAATCGCTGCGCTCCTACATCCAAAGGTGGTCCATCATCAAGAACTCCGCGGAGAACATCTCGGAGGATCGCGCGATTCACGCATTCAACGGTGGTGTCCGCCGTTTAGAACTCGGAGAGGAGCTGGGCCGCTCAAAGCCCAAGACCATCGACCACCTGATGGAGATCGTGAATCGGTGGGCCGATGGAGAAGACTCGGTAAAGAATCGCATTCACTCCGACGAGGAGGCGGATCTCGAACACAGACGCGATCGCCGAGGCAAGCGTCGCATGAGCATTTATGACGACTACGACGACGTCAACATGGTCGCGGCTGGCTATGCCGAAAGACGCGACGACAATCGCAACAGCGGATACCGTAGCGGCGGATACCGCGACTCCGAGAAAACCACGCAAGTATGGCAACGCCGCACTCGCGACGAGGCACCCGCGAGCTCCATTGAGGACAAACTGTCCGGGCCATGTACGGTGCACTTCTACATCGATAAGCATGATGGCAAGAAGAAGTCCAGCCACCTCCTCAAGGATTGCCGCGAGTTCCTCAAGCTACATGAGGGACTGGTTCGGATGAACCGCAATGCAGTTGAAAGAGGCTACGAAGCCGCTCCAGGCGCCGTGGCACATGGCGCAACGCCACCACCACCTGTGCCACCCTCGAACGGAACCGCACCGGACCAGCACAACAGAGGCGAACCGTACCCACGGGCTATGGGCACCATGATGATCCAAAAGGGACGCCCCTCCAATAGGGTGCAGAAGGCCATCACTCGCCAAGTCAACTTGGCCACGCACTCGCCACGATCCACCACTGAGTACCTCAGTGGAAGCGAGTCATGCATCACCTTCGACAAGCGCGACCACCCGCCTCAGATACCCCGTCCAGGTCATTGGCCCCTCGTACTCGAGGCACAAATTGGAGGCTTCGACATGAGTCGCGTCTTCATGGATGGCGGAAGCGGCATCAACCTCATATTCGCGAGTACCTTGCAAGCAATGAGAATCCCTCTAACCTGCCTGGAGGCATCGGACACAACGTTCCACGGCATCGTCCCAGGGAAAGACGTATACCCCCTGGGGAAAATCAACCTCGACGTCATCTTCGGCACGCCGAAGAACTTCCGGCGCGAGCGCATCGATTTTGAGGTCGTCGACTGGCCCTCACAATACCACTGCATCCTCGGGCGCGTCGCGTTCTCTAGGTTCATGGCAGTGCCCCACTACGCCTACCTGCAGAGGAAAATGCCAAGTCCCAATGGCGTCATCACGATCAATGGGAGCTTTGAACGATCTGACAGTTGCGACAGGGAATTCAACAGAATCTCCCAGTCCTTCGGCATGCAGGAGGAACTCGTGAGATTGAAGGAGACGACAGATAACAGCCTACCTCCCCTGAGCAGGCCAAGCCCACCTGATCTCTCCTTCGACTCATCTATGCACACAAAGAAGGTGTAGGTCCACCCATCGGATCCCGCCAAGACGGCCCTCATCGCCAACAACTTGAGTCCCGCATAGGAACTCGCGCTCGTCGAATTCCTCCGTGAGCACTGGGAAATTTTTGCCTGGTGTCCTGCGGACATGCCAGGAGTTCCTAGGGAATTTGCCGAGCACGCACTCAACGTCAACCCCAACGCAAGGCCAGTCAAGCAAACAATCAGGCGACTGTCTGAGCCACGAGCGCAGGCAGTCAGAATGGATATCAACAGACTCCTCGAGGCCAAGTTCATACGTGAGATCAAGGAAAGCACTTGGCTCGCCAACACGGTGCTGGTACCAAAAAAGGACACGGATATCCTGCGGATGTGCGTGGACTTCACTTCTCTAAACAAGCACTGCCCAAAGGATCACTTCCCGCTGCCACGGATCGACCAGATCATCGACTCCACCACGGAATGCGAGCGCCTCTGCTTCCTCGATGCCTACTCAGGCTATAATCAAATTCGAATGAAGGAGGAAGATCAAGAGAAAACAGCGTTTACAACGCCCTTCGGCGTGTTCTGCTACAACACAATGCCCTTCGGGCTAAAAACGCAGGAGCCACCTACCAGCGGTGCATGCAGGCTTGCCTCAAGGAACAACTGGGTCGCAACATCCAAGTCTATGTCGACGACATAGTAATCAAGACCAAGGAAGAAGCCTCTCTAATCGACGATTTGCGCGAAACCTTCGCCAACCTCGACCACTACTGGATCAAGCTCAATCCGGACAAATGCGCCTTCGGCGTACCATCTGGGCAGCTACTCGGGTATCTCATCTCCTTGAGGGGAATCGAGGCGAACCCGAAGAAGATAAAAGCCATACTGGCCATGGAGAAGCCGAAGAACATAAGAGGCGTCCAGCAACTGGCCGGACGAATCGCGGCCCTCAGTCGATTTATCAGTCGGATGGGTGAAAAGGCACTGCCCTTCTACCAGCTCCTCCGCAAAGCTGAAAAATTCGAGTGGACCAATGAAGCGCAAGAAGCATTCGAAGATCTCAAGCGCCTGTTATCGACTTCGCCGGTGCTGGTGACTCCACGAGAAAGGGAACCGCTGTTGCTGTACATCTCCACCACCAACCAGCTGGTCAGCATAGTGCTCTTCGTCGAGCGAGCTGAGGAAAACAAGGTTCACGGCGTACAACGCCCAGTCTACTACCTCAGCGAGGTCCTCACGCCAACAAAACAGCGGTACCCGCACTACCAGAAGCTGGCATACGGCATCTTTATGACCGCCCGGCGACTGCGCCACTACTTCCAAGAGCACCCAATCGTGGTAGTCAACGACGCCCCGCTGGGACATATCCTCAATAACCCCGACGCCACGGGGCGAGTCGCGCTTTGGGGAATAGAGCTGTCTCCACGAGACATCACATACGAAAAGCGCGACGCAATCAAGTCGCAAGTTCTCCCTGACTTCCTCGTGCACTGGATGGAGAACCAACTCCCGGACAAACCAGATATGTCCTACCTTTAGACAATGCACTTCGATGGGTCCAAGCGGAAGGACGGAGCAGGCGCAGGTGTCATACTGACATCACCTCAAGGGGACACGCTAAAATACATCCTGCGAATGCAGTTCACAGCCTCAAACAACGAGGCTCAATACGAGGCCCTGTTGCACGGGATGAGGATGGCAAAAGCCTGCGGCGCCAAGAGGCTTATCATATACGGCGACTCCAAGTTGGTCGTCAACCAAACAATGCATGAGTGTGACACACTGAACGACAACATGATCGCGTACCGCGACCTCTACGACACACTCGAAGGAGACTTCGACGGGTGCGAGTTGCGACACGTAGGTCGCGAAAGCAACGAGGAAGCAGACGCACTCGCCAACATAGGCTCTACCTGCGCCCCCATACCACCTGGGGTATTTCTCGAGCGCATATGCGAACGCTCCATCAAGCCAAAGGATGCAGAGAAGAAAGCAAGCGCAGCAACGGACTCGGGGGCTGCGCCACCCAATGAGCCGATGGCACTCGATGACTTGGAGCTGAACACAGGACTCGAGGGACCAATGAGCGTCATGATGATAGAGCAATCCTGGACGCAGCCATACATTACGTACCTCCTCAGCAAGAGGCTACCGGACGACCTGACAGATGCACGGCACATTGCGCAGTGATCCAAGGCATTCGCCGTTATCAACGGTGAACTGTACAAGCGCAGCATCACAAGAGTACTACAATGATGCGTCTCCCTGGCTGATGGAAAAGCAGTTCTCCTTGATATCCATGAAGGGACTTGCGGGCACCACGTCGGCAGTCGCGCCCTCGTTGCCAAATCTCTACGAGCTGGATTCTACTGGCCCACGGCCATGCGCGACGCCAAAGACATAGTCCAAAAATGCAATGCTTGCCAGCGATTCACGGACAAGCCACACGCACCAGGCGTAGAGCTACGGCCAATCCCGTTGGCCTGGCCCTTCGCACAATAGGGACTCGACATGGTCGGCAAACTTCCAAGGTCCTCGCGAGGAGGCTACGTCTACCTCTTGGTCGCAGTCGACAAATTCACCAAGTGGATCGAAGCCATGCCAGTGACCAACCAATCAGGGCACAAAACAGTCAAGTTCTTCGAGTCCATCATCTACCGCTTCGGAGTGCCGCACAGCATCATCACCGACAACCGGACGAACTTCACATGCAAGGAGTTCCAGGAATTCTGCGAGAACCTGGGAATCAACATCAGCTACGCCTCAGTCGCGCATCCACATACCAATGGTCAGGTGGAAAAAGCAAACGGGCTCGTCTGCAGCGGCATCAAGAAGCGACTCCTCTGGCCACTCGAACAAGCCGCGGGTTGCTGGTCAGATGAACTGCAATCCGTACCCTGGAGCCTATGTACAACTCCAAACAGCACCACGGGCTACACGCCATTCTTTATGGTGCATGGAGAAGAGGAGGTGCTACCCGCCGAAGTACAATACAAGGCGCCGCGCGTAGTCGCTTACAGCGAACAAGAATCATCCCTTGCACTCGAAGACTCTGTCGACCTCCTTGACGAAGCCAGGGAAATCGCCGCGGAGAGATCAATGATCTACCAGCAGAACCTGCGCAACTACCATAGTAGGAGGCTTCACCCCAGATCCTTCGTCGAAGGCGACCTGGTCTTGCGACTGAAGCAGCAGGGGCATCTCAAGCTCGAGTCCCCCTGGGAAGGACCGTACGTGATTACAGAAGTAATCCCAGGTGGCGCCTACCGCCTTCAAGATTTAGAGACATGAGTCACATACTCCAACCCCTGGAACGTCGCACAACTACGACGCTTCTACCCCTAGTTGTTTTTTACTTTTACACCGCAAACAAGGCTACTCAGCCAAGGCTACTTAGCCACATATTGTACCTCGCACTGTTCTCCGAATAAATAAAAGCTAAGTGCCCCAAAACTCTGTGTACTCTTTTACTTTGTCAATTTATGTACTCGGGGGCTGCGCCACCCTATACACATCTGTTCTTCGAAACAAAACGCGATATCCTGAGTAGCTGGTACATCAATCGAACCCCTTAACACAACCTCAACCCAGCTACAACGCACCTGACATGTTGACAAGGGACTGGGATAAAACATGGCCAGGCTAACGAAAAGGACTCGCATAGTGCAACGCACCTGATGCTAACAAAGCTCTTTATACACATTTGATAATAAATTATCTACAACATCTATATGAACTTTACAACACAAATACACTTATGTGCAAGATACAAATTAGGCTACTACTGCAGCAGGAGAACGTTGGTTTGTTCCTCAAAGAAGTCGACGATCTCTTCTGCTGGGCGATCCACCGCCTGGTAGTGCGGCACCATATTCCAGGCAGAACCTGCTGGTGGTGCAGGTGGCCCAGACGCAATTGCTGCAACGTCTACGTCAGGCCTGTGCAATCGCACCATTGACAGAGCAGCCTTGGCACCAGCCACCAACTGTTGCCTCACGCATTCGCGAACCGCGGACAGACCTTGAAACTTAGCTAGGAGGGCCAGCAAGCTTGATGGAGTATCATCCAGCGGGAACATCGTCCGATAAATTTTCTTCAAGCATGACTGCAATTTCTTCAAAAAGAGCAGCACTCGCGACGCACGATCCTGTAGGGTCGCCAGCGCAATCGCACGATCATGATCTACCCAGAAGTATCCACTCTCCTGAACTTGCTCCTGAGTAAGATCATGCAGGCAAATGGCAATTTTATCCTTCTCCTTCTGAGGATGACGCGCGCTGACTACGACACGAAGCAGCAACAGCATCATGAGTACAACGTACCACTGCGAGTAACTACAAGGAAAAGATAAGAACCAGCAAACTAACATTTGAATTGGTCGCCCAGCTGCGCCACCTCGCCAAGTAGATACTGCTCTCGGGCGGCGGCTTTTTCCGCCTTCGACTTCCACACGTCCGCATTACCGCGGAGCATGGGCAACTCACGCTCCAGCTACTTCACGCGATCACGCAATCGCGAAAGCAGGGACAACTCATCTACCCTGGAGCGTGATGGTGCCACGGTATCATCAAGAGTTTGCGAGTCCTGGGTCCCCCTCACAGGATCACTTGATGTACCCTACCACAAGTCAAGATAGAAAGCAAAATAAGACGACCAAATCAACACAACGACAAAAGGGTCAGATGCATTCAAGACCAGCATAAAGTATCAGCAGATACACTCGCCAGCAGGCATGTTCTTAAACAAAAGGACATAAACTTATCAACTATTACAAAGCTAACTAAGGAGCAGCTGGCCTCTTCGACTTCGACAGCTTCGGGGGCTTCATCAAGTCCGTGGCAGTATCAGACGCCACTGACTTTCCGCCGGCCCTTGAGGCTGAAGCTTTCGCCGCCTTCTTGGCACGTTGGAGCTCCTCAGAGTACTTCGCAACAGTATTTATCAAAGGATGCCCATATTTGGCACAGGCAATCGCGAAAGGAGCAAAGACTACCTGCTGACCGTCCGTGCCAATAGGCATCGCCTTCGACACCGCAGAAGGATCGATCTCGACTCCGTGGGCCTGTACCATGGCGTGTGACATGGTCGCGCCAGCCGCGCGGAGTGAGTTCTTGTAGCTGGAAGGCACACCCCCGGCGAGTGATTCTACCAGCTCGTCCATATTATCGATCAGCTCCGCCTTAGGCATCAACTCCTCCCGGAGGCGACTGAGGGCGACCTTGGCCTTGGAAAGTGTATCCTGGACGGTGGCGCTACGGTCCTCGACTGCGGACACCGTGCCCGCCAGAGCGTCATCGCGACGAAGGGCCTGCAGGTCAAAGCTCAAATCGCCAACATCTGTACATGAACCCATGTAGGAACCAAAACATTAGCGCCACCAGCAAACACATTCGAAGCAGAGAAGGATAACAATATCCACAAGCAAAAATACCTGAGAGTGCCTTGGCGATTGAGAACAGCTGTTCTTCGAACAACTTTTCCCTGGCCGCAAAGGAAGCACGCAGATCCTCTTCACGCTTCTACGCCTCATCACGCGCTGTGATTGCCTCGTCGCGACCCTTCACAGCCGCGGCAAGTGTTTTCTCCATGGTGGCGGCGTTACGCAATAAGGCATTATGTTCAGCTATAGGACAAGCAAAAGTTGATCATCAGTCGACTATCTCAAAAGGAGCAGACGACGGAGAATAAAGTGTAGAATACTCACTTTTAACCACGCGGTGACGTGTCTCCAGCATTGCATGCTGGCGACCCATCGCCATCACCTATTCTGCCAAGCGTGCGGCTTCCTTCACAAGGAGCTGTAGCACAACCAAGGAATCAGCAGAGGCAACAGACAACGACGACTGCAAACTAAAACAAAGAAAAGCTATACTTACATGGTCCTCTAGTGACTCCGAAGATGTCTGTTGTGCCGTCACCCGGGCAACCATTCGATGCTCCCCTGCATGGGGAGAACTGGAACAATTGTGCCCGGAGTGGGCTGCCACCGGAGGGGAAGGAGCACGCTCGACCGTTTCCTTGGCTCCTAATTCCTTTAAAAATTGGACGTCGCCAGAAGATGACGACACCTCTTGACTGCAAGATAACAACCATATCAACAAAATGGCAAACCTAGAGACAAGCCAAAAGGAAGCAAACAGAGAAGAACAAGTGAACTAGAAAGCTTACCAGTCAAACTTGTCAAAGTCAAATGTGGCCTCCACCGACTCCGACGAAGACTCCTTGGGCAATCGCATCTTCTTGCGAGAAGATGGCGCAACAGCCCTCATAGGAACGACAGGAATTGGCGACTCTGCACCAAAGCTCGTGCCTTCCGGAGTCGAAGGAGACGACGCATCGGAGTCCTCGCTGCGCGAACGCTTGCGAGTATCCGGACTATCGGACTCGGGGGCTTCCTCCTCCACATCATAAGGGACAGTCAACTCAGACTCATCCTCTTCCAAGGCTTCGCGAGGAATAATCCCCTCAGGGAGAGGGGGCATACAAGGCGACACCACCCAATCCTGCATACAGACAACAAAAATCAGAAAAAAGCAAGTAAGCAACAGAAGAGCAATCGACAAAAATAAGCTACTACGTAGCACAACTATACCTCAGGAGGACGATTCGAAGCATCAAAGGGAGGAACAACTGGTTCACTGGGAAGCACATCCTTGCCGGTGTACTTCATGACTAGTCGAACCCTCTTGTCCACCTCACTCGCGGACATGCCATCAGCAGACATGCGAGTGGGATCATCAGCGCCAACCCATTTAAACATGGGGTGGACTCTGGCTTGCAGAGGCTAGACGCGACGGTGCAGCCAAGTTCGGATGACAGCGCAGCCTCCCTCCTCTTTACCTATGCGACTCTCGAGGTCGCAGACGCGTTGATACAGCACGTCTGTCTCCGCGAGCTCGCCAGGCATGACTACGTTCTTCCAGGAGCGCATCCTCCTGCACGGCGTCGCGGGATCGAAGGGCGCGAGTCCAAAGTGCTCATCTTTGGCCTTCTGATCGCGGATGTAGAGACATTTATCCCTCCACCCTTGGATGGACGCCGTGAGCTTGATGTTGAAGTAGGTGGCGGATGGGTCGACGTGGATTCCGCAACCACCTACATCGTAAACTAAAGAGCCATATGCAGACTGGCGCTTCAATTTGAAGATGCGCTTGAAAAGGCCAAAGTGTGGCTCGATTCCGAGCCAGCACTCGCAGAGTGTGATAAAGCAAGAGATATGGAGGATCGAATTTGGGGACAGCTGATGGAGCTGGAGCCCGTAGAAACAAAGAATACCCCTAAAAAAGGGGTGAAGAGGCAAGGAAAGACTGCGAATGATGAATGCAAGAAACATCACTTGAAAACCAGCGGGAGGAGCAGGAATGGTCTCACCGCTGGGGACGCGCGCATCGGCGACTGCCGCGGACAACACTCCGTCTTGGCGAATAAGACGGAGATTAGACGCCTTGATGATGGAAGGGCGCCACGCACCATTCATGACGCGGGTGCCCGCGACCTTTTTCTTCCCGCCGGCGGCGCTGCTGGTGCCCGCAGCGGCGGAGCCGCCCTTCTTCTTCGCCGTGGCAACAGTGGCCGCAGAATCAGTGGTAGCGCCTCCCTTCTTCTTCCCCATTGCACGACGACGATGTGACCAAAGAAAGTAGCTCGGGAACGAGAAGAGCTGGTCCAGCGCCGTGGAGGAAACGGGCGCAGGAAAAAGCAGAGGAATAGCAGCAATGGCGATGGCAGCAAGGAAGAATGAGCACAGATGGGAAAATTACCGCCGTAGCGCCGCTACTTAACCCCTGGAAGATGCAATCCAACTTCTCAGAAAAACCCTATTGGACGCGTGGCACACATCGTGTTGGACACGTGGAGAAGGGGAAGTGCGAACCGTCCCTGCACTACTCCCATTACGCATGGAAATCAAGGAAGCGCAGTTAAAATAAAGATTATGCACGCCCAGTCAAATCAAAGTCAGGAAGTGGGACCCACTGCTCGTCACGTCCCGTCAAACTCGCTCACGTGGGTAACTGAGGTCATACAAGCGTCAGCACTGATGTCATCAAAGCTACGGAGCAAAAAACTTCGACTACTTTAGTCCTTGCTGGAGTCTTCGACTCCACCAAGCACTCGGGGGTACTCCCATAGGGAGCGCTGGCCGCGCACCCTATGATTTTATTTTTGCAGGAATAAGGACAATCAAAAGGCGAACCCAACCACTCGAAATACGATTTGATTATGGACATGGGTTACTCCCATAGGGAGCGCCGGAAACAAATTCGACTGAAACAAGCAAAAGACGACAGTAGTCACAAAAATGATTCTTTAGTCCCTGCCTGAGTCTTCGACTCAACCAAGCACAACAGTTACAAATTGATTCTTTAGTCCCTGCCTGAGTCTTCGACTCAACCAGGCACTCGGGGGCTACTCCCATAGGGAGCGCTGGTCGCGCATCCTATGATTATTTATGCAAAAACTGTGTGTCGATAACATTCACACTCGAAACTCATGGCGACACCGCCTCATAATTTTCTCTACAAAGAGACTGCATCTCCTGGGTCACCTGAATCGTCTCCGCGATGATAAAATTCGGATGCCGCGCTTACAGCGTGAAGGTAAGACATGAATAAGGCCTGGCAACGCATTTAGCTACGCACTACCAGAAATATATCCGTGCCTACAGGTACGATGAACATGCCTTGACGGACGCGTCGAGTGCTCACACCCATATAACTGGAATTCGACTCATGTAAGACCTCCGCGGCTTGAGTCGAGTTACGCCAGCACTTTTCCGGATTCGAGTCCGGGGACTCGAGTTCGAGTAGATTGCGTTGCTTCACCCTAAGGTGGTTAACTGATATCGATACTTCGGTTACATCAGGCACGCATATCGACAATCCCTATGACACAAATAAAAGCAGTCGAAATATATACTCATTCAGGCACTCGAAAGACTTCGAAAGTCCCCAGTCGAATCTGCGATTCCACTGGACACTCGGGGGCTACTGACATGGGTATACTCTACAGGTACTCAAGCTTGGTATATACGGTCTGAATACGTATAGGCCCACGGTGTCGCTAAGGCCCAAAACGAAGGATTCGAGTAATCTGCGGACTCTCGATTGCTTGAAGAACAAGAAGAAGCTAAAGATAGAAAGTTTAAAGGGGAAAACCCTAACTTGTAACCGACTCGATCTGCCGATAGATGTCTCCAGCGCTCCCTCCTTCTCCAAAACCCAAGTCCATAACAATGGGCATTGACGAGTTAAACCCTCATCAACCAGAGATGCTCAAGCATGTGATCAACAACTCCACCAAAATTCAGCCCAAAATTCAAAAACTTTTCTCATGCGGCCATTGTGTCGAACACCTTGCAGACAGAATCAAATTACCTTAACTATTACTATTTTTGATCAAATCTTATCGAGAAATTTGAATCCCATTGATCACTCTTGTCTCCCCTGAGCCCAACCAGACCAAAACCAACCCTAGTTCTAGCCTCTGGTGCCAGTACAACGCCGCCCCGACGCCATGCTCGCCGGCCAACGTTGCCAACGCAGCAGCAGACCGCCAGCCCCTCTCCGCCGCTCTAGGAAGCTAGGCGCCACCCTACCGCCGCCCACGTCCACCCCATGGCCACTGCCAGCCACTGCACCACTCCCCAGCCTCACTGCCCATTCTCTCTATGCGCAGCCAGAGCGTGCCAGAGCGCCCTCACCGCCAGCACGCCACAGACCGCCCCTCAACCCAATACCGTGCACGCTGCTCCGCCTCGACCCCAGCACCCTGCCAGACACGACCGTGCACCGCCGCGTGACCCACAGTCGCCGTGCGCCGCGTCGAGCACCGCTTCTGCCGTGTAGAGCGCTAGCCTTGCCCGACCAAATGCCACCGCCCCTAGCATTGCCTTTACCACGTAGATGACCACCAGGAGGCTGGCCACCGTCCGCCTACCCAACCCATACCGCTAGCCGCCTGTATCAACGTCACCGACGAGCTCACCGCCGTGCCGTTCGGTCCCCTCGTCGACCTATAAAAGGAGGCCACCCAAGCACAAACTCCTCACACCATCTCACTCCCCTCTCTCCACTGATCCTTCCAACCCATCCTCGGAGCAAGGCAGGCCGCCGTTCGCCGGAATTTAGCCGGAGCTTGCCACAGCAGAGGAGGAGAGGCGTCGTCGATTTCGTCCACCCAGGGAGCCACCGCGACCACGCCTGAGTCCGTCGTCGACAACACGTTCGATCGCCCCCATCGCCATGCTAGCTGGAGCCCTAGTATGCCCCTATTGCACCCCCACCGAGCCACTAGGGTTAGCTCTCGTCGGCGACCTATTCACCAGGGTAGGCGATCCTCAGCCGTAGATCTTCCTTTTAATCGCACGATCCACGTTGCCCCGTACCGCTTCGCGTTTGACATGCCGCTGACCTACGGGACCCCCCTGTCAGTTGTCATCCGCGCCGCGGAGCGCCACTGGGCCGTCCCATTTTCTTTCCCATGCTAGCCCATGAATTCAATTGTGGTTTTTTCTATTTTAGTTTGAACTCACTTCTATCCCTTAGTTTAAAAATCAATTCAAGAAGATCTACTAAACCAAATTGAGTGATTCAAATTGTGTTAGAAAGCTACTAAATGGATCTATCCAAGCCCGTTGGATTTAATTCATTTAGAGTTAGAGATCTCTCCTAGTAAAAATAACAAGACAGAAGCATTTGGACCTTCAAACATTTTTATAAAATCAACCATGATAGCTTTTGAGTTGATTCCAACTCTCAAAAATCACATTTAACCATACCTATCTAAATATGTAATAATATTAAGGTTTACATGCAGTGACTTTGGACTAGTACCAAAATAATGCTATATAGGCATTTCTAATCACTTTAAATCATTAATTATTAAACTTAAACTTAATTAAATGTGATCCAACCTTTAAATCACATTCCCATATGTTAGAATATGTGGTGATGACATGTGTCCACATGATCCCATATTTTAAGTGGAGAATATTAAATCTTAGTTATTTTCATTGAGTAGAAATTACTTTTCTTAAATAAAAAGAATGAAACTAGTTAATTAAACCTGGTTATGCTTGTGATGATAATAGATCATTAAATGTGTGCCTTAGTGTACTAAGTAGACTAGTTAAGTATTGTTTGGTGATTGTGTACTCCGTATGTATTTATAGACAATAGTATCGACCAAGCTTTCGAGGAGGAGGAGTGCTATCAAGAGGAGAAAGAAAACTTCAACCACTGCACCAACCAAGGCAAGCTATTGTTAGCAAGCTAGAATTAAGCTAGATAAACTAAGCAAGATGCATTAGGCATGCTTGGTTATACCAAGTTGACTAGTACCTACTCCAAGTTTTACTTTCAAGCTTTTACTTTCTTTACTTTACCAAAGTTCCTTACTTGTTGAAGGTAGCATAAAAAGTATAAAACTTGACCTATCTAGATAACTTTAGATGTCATTCTATGGCATGAGATTGATCTTAGCGTCCCACCTTAGTGAACACTCTTAACTTAGTAGCTTAGAGCTAGATCAAAACTTGAGTCACTTTAGATGGGAACACTCGGTGAAAATGAATTGTGAAAACTTTGGAATGATGAGTCATTCTATTGAGATGTTTTGACATGTGTTGAGAAACACAAATGGTTTATGATGATGAAAATGTTAAGGCATGAGCCTTAGCCCTTTTACAAAAACTGATGGTTGGATTCGGATGCGATACCATTCCAATTTTACCGTACAACCACAATACCTGAATTGGGTAAGGCTTAGCCGGAAGTTTATATGCATTAGTATTAGTTCCCTCGCGGGAGAGGTTTGAGCTGAGGCTACCTCTCAATGTTGTCCACCTATGCAGTGCCCAAGATGACAGATGGTCATGGTTGGGAGGCCATGCTCATAGGAGAGGTGCTTATACTAGGGTGTGTAAAGGAAAGGTTATGTTTGATTATTTGCATACTAAGTATGATGATTCAGGGTTATCCCTGACAGATGTATCGAATCTTGTGGTGACAGTGTACCACCTCTGCAGAGTGTCAAACTATTCGAATAGCCGTATCCGCGGTTATGGACAGTTGGAGTGGCCATGCTGTTTCGTTGTCAGATGTTTTCAAAATGACTTATGAGATGACTGATGAATCTTGACTTGACCACAACAGAGTTGTGACTATGACACTAGCTTCCCAACTTAAGTGATTCTACAACTTTATTTTATCTTTCTTTGTTTCTAAACTCAGCTTAGGTTTCAAACTTAACTTATTAGTTAAACTTCGCTTTAGCATTTCCCACTAGAACTTTACTACTTGTTAGTGGTAGTTTGCGAGTACTTAAAGAGTACTCATGGCTTTTGTCCCTGGCTATTCCTATGGCCATACTATGAAGGAGACTACCAAGATGACGGACAGCAGGACGGCTATGATAACTAGGACTATCTGCCTTTGTCAGTATTGCCTGTGCCTCTGAAGATGGACCCCACCGCTACGCTTATTATTTATTCCACTGCTTGTTGTATTAAGACTGGATCATGAGATCCTTATTTGTGTAAGACCTTATTTATGGTTTGTAATGGATGATGTACTATGAATCCAATCTGTTATGTCTCGCAAAAATGGTAATCCTGGGATTGCGAGGTATGACATAACAGGCATCTGGGATTAAAAATCCGGGTGTTGACAAGTTGGTATGAGAGCCATCCTGACCATAGGAGACCCTAGTTAGAATGGACGTCCGAACAAAAACTTAATTTCAAAACCAAAGTAAGTACTTATGAAAAACTATTTCCTCTCTTACCCTTGGGAATTCATTCTTTCTCAAAAATTCATGCTCCTCAAATTCTTACATTAATACCTAAAATTTGACACACTTGATCACCTCACTAACTTCCTCATCGTCAATTCTTGTAGATGAAGTCTCAGTTTAGCAAGTTCTACCAGTTGGGAAACGGAGGTCAGCTGATCTTCGAGAGGGATCTAGATTCACTGTCTGAGTTATTAGGACGCCCACATCTGGAGTTTCTTGGAGATCAACTTCCAGGACCCCCAGGAGGAGATTTACAGTGGCTAGTCACCGCTGATCTTCGAGGAAGCATAGAAGCACCAACGTCTGGGAGAATCCGTATCTCCGTAAGGGAAAACAACTGGCTAGATGGATTAGCCAGGGCAATGCATGAAGCTCTCGCACGTCTATGTGCCCTCAGTGTCAACCAAATCCAAGGAACCCGCTTTGTGCACTATGCAAGGCGTGACTTCATGGGAATGCCGATGGACATGCCAAGTCACCCAGAGTTGAAGCGTCAAGTGGAGAACCTTGACTTCCTGCTGTACGATCGCCAGAAGGAATTGGACAATGCTAGGGAGTTTGCCAACCACAACCATGCCATTGCCAACCAGAAGGCCCAGACTTTCTCACTTCTAGTCAAGGACCGTCAGTCTCTTTGCCTCCAGCGCGAAAAGAAGGATCGCACCATCGCCCGTCTTCGCAACAAGGTGGCCGACCTCGAGAAGACCGTCAAGGAGCAAGAAGCTCGGCTTGCAGCAAAGGAGGAAGAAGAGGAGGGTGAAGACATCTAGGGAGACATGGATTCTTACCTCAGCAATGATGATGACTTTCTGGAGGAGTATGCCGTGGATTTCTACACTAACGATGAGGACTTCGACTTCATCGACGATGAGTAGATGCACTAGATCACTGTCGTAGCATGAGATGTATCGGTCCCACTGTATCGTAGCTTGCAGAATGGTTCTTAAAACCATCTGTTTTCCTTGTTGTGCCGTGTGTGTGTGTTTGTATCATGTGCTTGTTTGAATGAATGAAATGGAGTTAGTTGCAAAACCTGGGTCAAACTCAAAGTTTTAGCTTTGAAACCAAAACCTTGAACCTTAGAACTTTCCCTCTTACCCCTTTATCTACCTCAATCTTCAGATGACTCGTGGAAACCAAGGAGGGAGCAGCTCGTCACAAGACCCAATGCTGCAGATCCTGCAGAATCTCATCGCAGACAGAGAAGCAAGCAGGGCAGAGCGCCAAGCTAATCTAGCAACACTGCAACAGATCGCCCAGATGGCTCTCAACAACCAAGGGCATGGAAATCAGGATCATCAAGGATCCAAGCTGAAGAACTTTCAGAATACCAATCCCCCAATCTTTAGCACTTCAGAGAACCCATTAGATGCTGATGACTGGTTGCAGACGATGGAGAAAAATTTGGAGGTAGCCAGAGTTCACGACAACGAGAAAGTTCTCTTTGCCACCCACTACCTGGCAGGAGATGCAAGAGCCTGGTGGAACAGCATCCGCCTGATGAACCATGGTCAAGTGATGACCTGGGAAGCCTTCAAGATCAAGTTTAGCCGCACCCACGTGCCGCAGGGTCTAGTCACCCGAATGAGGGATGAATTCAGAGAGTTGAAACATGGCAGAATGACTGTGTTGGAGTACCGTGACAGATTCCTGTCGCTTGCAAGGTATGCCCCTGATGAGATCAACACGGAGGGAAAGAAGAAGGAGAGATTCCTGAACGGACTGCATGATGAGATGCAGACTGTACTCATCAACATCCACTTCGAGGATCTCGAAGAGCTAGTCGACTCTGCCATTCAGATGGAAGAAAAGATTAACCAGGCAAACGACAACCGCAAACGTCGTATGATGCAGCAATCTAGATCCAACAGTTACCAGAAGTATCGTCCCAACCCATGCACCCAGAAACAACTGATCCCCAATGTCTCGCCCAAGCTACCCCAACCGTAGCGGAGGCAATGTGAAGTTTGGAGGAAACAACAACCACTCCAGCAACACCAACAATTTCAACCATGCCCCTCCCAAGAGCAACAACAACAACAACAACAACACTGCACCCAGAACTAGAAGCAATGTTGTGCCTGTCGCAACAAAAGACAAGTCCCAGATAACTCGTTTCGAGTGTGGAGTGAAGGGCCACTATTCCAATGAGTGCCCCAAGAAGACTGCCGCCACTGCCAATGTGAATGCCCCAGCTCAACAGCAGCGTCATGTTCAACCAGGGAGAAGATTTTCCCCAGGGAACCCTCACAACTGCAATGGTCGTCTCTTCCACATGAACGCCGAGGAAGCCCAAGAAGCGCCAGACGTAGTGCTGTGTATGTTTTCTGTCAACTCAGTTTTAGCAAGGGTATTGTTTGATTCGGGAGCATCGCATTCATTTATCACCGAAGAATTTGCATGCACAAGTAAGATCCACCCAACCAACTTGAAGCATCTCATGATAGTTCAAATCCCCGGGTCAACTACAAAAGCTAGAAAAATTGGCAAAGCTGTGCCTATCCGGATACATGGGATAGATTTTTATGCCAACCTAATCGTACTCGGAACCAAAGGATTGGAAGTAGTACTAGGTATGGACTGGATGTCAAGGCATAAAGGACTGGTAGACTGTGCTAAGAAATCCATCACTATGACCAGTAGCTCTGGAGTCACAGTAGAGCATATATCTGAAACCTTACCTCGACAATTCAAGTGCAACAAGAGTCTAGCCCTGCCCACCATTGATCAAGTTAGAGTAGTCTGTGAATACCCCGATGTATTCCCAGATGAATTGCCAGGTATGACCCCGGATAGGGATATTGAGTTCATTATCGAACTAATTCCCGGAACCGGACCCATAGCCCAGAGACCCTATAGCATGAATCCCTCAGAGTTAGTAGAGTTGAAGAAGGAGTTAGATGCTATGTTAGCAACATGCTTGATTCAACCAAGCGCATCGCCATGGAGATAACTAGTGTTATTTGTCGACAAGAAAGATGGAGGCAACCACATCTGCACAGATTACAGAAAACTGAATGACGTCACCATCAAGAACTTGTATCCCTTGCCAAAGAGAGAGGATCTATTTGATCAATTGACTGGTGCCCATGTATTCTCAAAGATTGATCTTAGGACTGGTTATCACCAACTTAAGATTCATGCAATGGATATTCCGAAGTCTGCCTTTACTACTCGCTATGGTTTATACGAGTATACGGTTATGTCTTTTGGATTAACCAATGCCCCTGCTTATTTCATGAATCTCATGAATAAGATCTTTATGAAATTTCTTAGATAAGTTTGTCGTTGTGTTTATCGACGATATCCTTATCTACTCCAAGTCAGAAGAAGAGCATGAGCAACATCTGAGAATCATCCTAGAAACCCTGAGAGAGCATCGGTTATATGCCAAGTTCAGCAAATGCGAGTTTTGGCTGAAAGAAGTAGGATTCCTAGGACATATTGTGTCTGCCGGAGGAGTCTCTGTTGATCCCGCCAAGATCAAAGATGTCGAAGAATGGGAAGCCCCAACCACTCAAACCCAAGTCCGTGCATTTCTCGGATTAACAGGATATTACCGCAAGTTTGTAGAAGGATTCTCGAGCATCGCCAGACCCATGACCCAATTGCTGAAGAAGGACAAGAATTTTGAATGGACCGACAAATGTGAAGCCAGTTTCTAGGAACTGAAGAAGAGATTGATTTCAGCCCCAATATTGATCATGCTAGATATCAAGAAGCCGTTTGATGTGTATTGTGATGCATCCAAGATTGGTCTCGGATGTGTATTGATGCAAGAAGGCAAGGTTATCGCATATCTGTCTCGACAACTGAAGCAGCATGAGCAGAACTATCCGACTCATGATCTTGAATTAGCAGCCGTAGTTTTGGCATTGAAGACATGGCGTCATTATCTAATGGGTAATCATTGTGAGATTTACTCAGATCACAAGAGCTTAAAGTATATTTTCGCTCATAAGGAGCTGAATATGAGGCAAAGGAGATGGATAGAGTTAATCAAGGATTATGACCTTGACATTCACTATCACCCAGGCAAAGCCAATGTGGTAGCGGATGCTCTTAGCAGATTGCCTTGCAGGCTAAACACCATGATCAAGGAGAAGCAACCAAGTTTGTATGAGGAGTTGGAGCAGTTCAGAACTGAGCTAGTTAGCAAAGGATTCTTAGATAGCATTGAACTTCAACCCACTTTGATTAGCCAAATCAAGGAAGCCTAGAAGGGAAATGAAAGTATCGATGGAATCAAACGTCGTATTGGTACAAGAAAGGTACCGGGATTCACTGAATACGAAGAAGGAGTTCTGTGGTACAAAGGCCGTATCTGTGTGCCAGCAGATTCGGAGCTGAAGCAGGTTATCATGCAAGAAGATCATGATACTCTTTATTCTATCCACCCCGGAGGAACAAAGATGTATCAAGATTTGAAAGAGCAATTTTGGTGGCACAAGATGAAGAGAGAAATCGGAAGCTACATCGCCAAGTGTGACATCTGTCAAAGAGTCAAAGCAGAGCATCAGAGACCCGCAGGACTGTTGCAACCATTGCAGATTCCGGAATGGAAATGGGATTCCGTCGGAATGGACTTTATCACTGGTTTGCCTACTTCTAGTAGGGGAAATGACTCAATCTAGGTCATCGTAGATAGACTGTCCAAGGTAGCTCATTATATACCAGTCAAGACAACCTATCAGAGTTCGAAGCTAGCAGAGTTGTATATTGCTAGAATTGTTAATCTGCATGGAACCCCCAAGACCATCGTATCAGATCGAGGAACCCAGTTTACCTCGAGATTTTGGCAGAAAGTCCAGGAAGGATTAGGAACCAAGTTGAATTTCAGCACCACTTATCACCCGCAAACTGATGGATAGACTGAGAGAGTCAACCAAATCCTAGAGGATATGCTAAGATCTTGTGTGTTAGAGTATGGATCAAAATGGGAAGACTGCCTGCCCTTCGCAAAATTCTCATATAACAACAGTTATCAAGCTAGTTTGCAAATGGCACCATTTGAGTTCCTATACGGAAGAAAGTGTTGCACCCCTTTGAATTGGTCGCAAGTAGGAGAGAGTCAGATCTTTGGACCCGACAATCTCCGAGAAGACGAAGAAACGGTTCACGAAGTCCGTGAGCACCTCAAGACCGCCCAGTCCAGACAGAAGAGTTATGCTGACAAGAGAAGGAGAGACCTGACTTTCAATGTCGGAGATTTTGTATATCTCAAGGTTTCGCCATTGAAGGGAACCCAACGCTTTAGTCTGAAAGGAAAGTTAGCCCTCAGATATATCGGGCCCTTCAAGATTCTGAACCATAGAGGAGAAGTATCGTATCAGCTGGAACTACCTAAAGAGATGTCAGCCATCCACAATGTGTTCCGTATCTAGTTACTTCGCAAATGCCTAGAAGTGCCAGAGAAGACTGAAGTTTTCAAGAACATCGATCACCGAGCTGTTGAGATCAACAATGACCTGACATATAGTGAAGTGCCCATCCGTATCTTGGAGGAAGCCTACAGAACCACCAGAACCAGGAGTATCAAGTTTCTCAAGATTCAATGGAGCAACCATACCAAAGAGGAAGCCACTTGGGAGCGAGAAGATTACATTAGGACAGAGTTCCCAGATCTCTTTAGTTCCTAGTTTTCTTTCATAAATCTCCGGACGAGATTTTGTTTAAGGGGGGGAAGGTTTGTAACATCCCAAAACTTTAATCCAAGGTGATTAAGAACCAAATCATCAAATTTAGAGTTAACAAAAACTTTTCCATTTAAAAATATTAAAGCATTCATATGTGTGTGCATTTAAAATAAGAGTTGATTTAAATTGCCATGATTAAGTGATCCATTGATTGTAAAATAATTCTTAGGTGAAATAAACATCATCCAGATCATTCCCAAACAAATCCCAAAGAAAAACAAATCAAAATGAATAAAATAAGGAAATGGTCATTTGTGCCATTTTAATTAACATGCCTACTTTGGCTATTCCTAGGACTCAATTCTTAACAGAAATAAATGTGGACCTTTGCACCCCTTGCTAGTACATGTAGTGATGTACCAAGGCCCACTTTGTGATCTACCAAAAACTTTCAAACACTAATTTTAAATGGCATTTGAAAATGGAATCTAGTGTAGGTATCAAGATCACACTTATTCAAAAACTAGTCAAATGAACTCCATTTTCAAATCCCAAGCAACCAGAGATGCTCAAGCATGTGATCAACAACTCCACCAAAATTCAGCCCAAAATTCAAAAACTTTTCTCATGCGGCCATTGTGTTGAACACCTTGCAGACAGAATCAAATTAGCCTAACTATTACTGTTTTTGATCAAATCTTATCGAGCAATTTGAATTGCATTGATCACTCTTGTCTCCCTTGAGCCCAACCAGACCAAAACCCACCCTAGCTCTAGCCCCTGGCGCCAGTGCAACGCCGCCCCGACGCCATGCTCGTCGGCCAACGTTGCCAACGCAGTAGCAGACCGCCAGCCCCTCTCCGCCGCTCCAGGAAGTTAGGCGCCACCCTGCCGCTACCCACGGTCCACCCCACGGCCACTGCCAGCCACTGGACCACTCCCCAGCCTCGCCGCCCATTCTCTTTGCACGCAGCCAGAGCGCGCCAGAGCGCCCTCACCGCCAGCATGCCACAAACCGCCCTCAACCCAATACCGTGCACGCCGCTCCGCCTCGACCCCGGCACCCCGCTAGACACGGCCGTGCGCCGCTTCTGCCGCGTAGAGCGCCAGCCTCGCCACACCAAACGCCACCGCCCCTAGCGTTGCCTTTACCACGTAGATGACCGCCAGGAGGCAGGCTACCGTTCGCCTACCCAAACCATGCCGCTAACCGCCTGTATCAACGTCACCGACAAGCTCACCGCCGTGCCGTTCGGTCCCCTCGTCGACCTATAAAAGGAGGCCACCCCAGCACAAACTCCTCACACCATCTCACTCCCCTCTCTCCACTGATCCTTCCAACCCATCCCCGGAGCAAGGCGGGCTGCCATTTGCCGGAATTTAGCTGGAGCTTGCCGCAGCAGAGGAGGAGAGGCGCCGTCGATTTTGTCCACCCTAGGAGCCACCGTGACCACGCCTGAGTCCACCGTCGACAACACATTCGATCTCCCCCATCGCCACACTAGCTGGAGCCCTGGTATGCCCCCATTGCACCCCCACCGAGCCGCTAGGGTTAGCTCTCGCCGGCGACCTGTTCGCCGGGGAGGACGATCCTCAGCCGTAGATCTTCCTTTTAATCGCACGATCCATGTTGCCCCGTACCGCTTCGCGTTTGATGTGCCGCTGACCTGCGGGACCCCCCTGCCAGTTGTCATCCGCGCCACGGAGCGCCACTGGGCCGGCCCATTTTCTTTCCCGCGCTAGCCCACGAATTCAAATATGGTTTTTTCTATTTTAGTTTGAACTCACTTATGTCCCTTAGTTTAAAAATCGATTCAAGAAGATCTACTGAACCAAATTGAGTGATTCAAATTGTGTTAGAAAGATACTGAAAAGATCTATCCAAGTCCGTTGGATTTAATTCATTTAGAGTTAGAGATCTCTCCTAGTAAAAATAACAAGACATAAGCATTTGCACCTTCAAACATTTTTATAAAATCAACCATGATAGCTTTTGAGTTGATTCCAACTCTCAAAAATCACATTTAACCATACCTATCTGAATATGTAATAATATTAAGGTTTACATGCAGTAACTTTGGACTAGTACCAAAATAATGCTATATAGGCATTTCTAGTCACTTTAAATCATTAATTATTAAACTTAAACTTAATTAAATGTGATCCAACCTTTAAATCACATTTCCATATGTTAGAATATGTGGTGATGACATGTGTCCACATGGTCCCATATTTAAAGTGGAGAATATTAAATCTTAGTTATTTTCAATGAGTAGAAATTACTTTTCTTAAATAAAAAGAATGAAACTAGTTAATTAAACTTGGTGATGCTTGTGATAATAATAGATCATCAAATGTGTGCCTTAGTGTACTAAGTAGACTAGTTAAGTATTTTGTTTGGTGATTGTGTACTCCGTATATATTTATAGACGATAGTACGGACCAAGCTTTCGAGGAGGAGGAGTGCTATCAAGAGGAGGAAGAAAACTTCAACCACTGCACCAACCAAGGCAAGCTATTGTTAGCAAGCTAGAATTAAGCTAGATAAACTAAGCAAGATGCATTAGGCATGCTTGGTTATACCAAGTTGACTAGTGTACCTACTCCAAGTTTTACTTTCAAGCTTTTACTTTCTTTACTTTACCAAAGTTCCTTACTTGTTGAAGGTAGAATAAAAAGTATAAAACTTGATCTATCTAGATAACTTTAGATGTCATTCTATGGCATGAGATTGATCTTAGCATCCCACCTTAGTGAACACTCTTAACTTAGTAGCTTAGAGGTAGATCAAAACTTGAGTCACTTTAGATGGGAACACTCGGTGAAAATGAATTGTGAAAACCTTGGAATGATGAGTCATTCTATTGAGATGTTTTGACATGTGTTGAGAAACACAAATGGTTTATGATGATGAAAATGTTAAGGCATGAGCCTTAGCCCTTTTACAAAAACTGATGGTTGGATTCGGATGCGATACCATTCCAATTTTACCGTACAACCACAATACCTGAATTGGGTAAGGCTTAGCCGAAAGTTTATATGCATTAGTATTAGTTCCCTCGCGGGAGAGGTTTGAGCTGAGGCTACCTCTCAATGTTGTCCACCTATGCAGTGCCCAAGATGACAGATGGTCATGGTTGGGAGGCCATGCTCATAGGAGAGATGCTTATACTAGGGTGTGTAAAGGAAAGGTTATGTTTGATTATCTGCATACTAAGTATGATGATTCAGGGTTATCCCTGACAGATGTATCGAATCTTGTGGTGAAAGTGTACCACGTCTGCAGAGTGTCAAACTATTCGAATAGCCGCGTCCGCGGTTATGGACAGTTGGAGTGGCCATACTGTTTCATTGTTAGATGTTTTCAAAATGACTTATGAGATGACTGATGAATCTTGACTTGACCACAACAGAGTTGTGACTATGACACTAGCTTCCCAACTTAAGTGATTCTAGAACTTTATGTTATCTTTCTTTGTTTCTGAACTCAGCTTAGGTTTCAAACTTAACTTAGTAGTTAAACTTCGCTTTAGCATTTCCCACTAGAACTTTACTACTTGTTAGTGGTAGTTTGCGAGTACTTGAAGAGTACTCATGGCTTTTGTCCCTGGCTATTCCTATGGCCAGACTATGAAGGAGACTACCAAGATGACGGACAGCAGGACGGCTATGATAACTAGGACTATCTGCCTTCGTCAGCATTGCATGTGCCTCTGAAGATGGACCCCGCCGCTACGCTTATTATTTATTCCGCTGCTTGTTGTATTAAGACTGGATCATGAGATCCTTATTTGTGTAAGACCTTATTTTTGGTTTGTAATGGATGATGTACTTTGATATCCAATCTGTTATGTCTCGTAAAAATGGTAATCCTGGGATTGCGAGGTATGACATAACAGACATCTGGGATTAAAAATCCGGGTGTTGACAGAGGTCGAGACTGGGCTGCGCGAGGGCGGAAGTTGGGCGGTGGGGTGGTGGGAAGTGGTGGGTACATTTTTGCTCCTTGGTGTGGCGGCGAGTAAAAATAGGAGTTGAGGAGCCGACTTCTAAACTTTTTGCTCCTCTAAATTCGATAGGGGTTCGGTTAGATGCGGTTCAAGGCGTTTTAGTACTTCAGTTAGAGATTCTCTAAAGGGGAAATGGTATGTGGTTAGACAGTTAATCTTGGCTTGCCATCCTATAGCGCCGTGGCTTGTGATATCCCCACAGAAAAATAGAAATGCAGCCCCTCAACCTTGATCCTTGTTGCCGGCTTGCCGCCTATAAATACGGGCTCCCTTTGTGCTTGTCCTCACTCCTCAGCTACATGCTATACCGCTAGCCAGCACGATACGAATAGGACACGATGCAACTCACTCGGCTCCTCCTCCTGTGCACCGGATTACCCCTGCTGCTCTTCTTCTGTGCAGGTAAATCACGACAACAGCAGCTGATGTTTCAGACTAATACTGAAGGTGCAGTAGTTTTGTAACAGCAGCGACGTTTGTTGGTGTACATTTGCAGAGGCGGGCGAGGTAGGCGTGTGCTACGGGAGAAACGGGGACAACCTGATGGATCCAGCTTCGGTGGTGCAGCTACTGAAGAAGAACGGCATCACGATGGTGAGGGTGTACGACACGGACCCGACGGTGCTGAGGGCGATGGCCAACACCGGCATAAAGCTGGTGGTGGCGCTACCCAACGACAAGCTGGCCTCTGCGGCCGCCGACCCGAATTGGGCTGTCCAGTGGGCGAAGGACAACGTGATCCCCTACTACCCGGCCACGGACATCCGTGGCGTGACGGTAGGCAACGAGGTCTTCCAGCAGGCACCGGAGCTTACATCGCAGCTTCTGCCGGCCATGAAGAACGTTCAGGCGGCGTTGGCTGGCCTAGGCCTCGCCGACGCCATGAAGGTGACCACTCCGATTGCGTTCGATGCGCTTAAGGCGTCGTCCTTCCCGCCATCAGCAGGCGAGTTTCGGGACGACATCGCGCAGTCGGTGATGAGCCCCATGCTTGACTTCCTGGAGCAGACAGGCTCGTACCTCATGGTCAATATCTACCCGTACTACGCGTATGCGGCGGCTAATGGCGCGATGGACATCAACTACGCGCTGTTCCGCCCCAACGCCGGCGTGGTCGATACTGGGAGCGGACTTACTTACTATAGCCTGTTTGACGCCCAGCTCGACACTGTACAATATGCCATGGACAGGTTGGGGTCCTCCTCCAGCAAGCAGAAGCACACGGTGGTGGAGACGATGCTCGGTGGAAGGCGCCATCCACCTTCACCTGCAAAGCCAAAGCCAGAGGCGAAACCCGGGGAGGTGGGGACCTGGTGCATCAACTGCGACGGCGTAGGGGCCACAAAGGAGAACTCCCAAACTTTCATCAATAACCTTATCGAGCGCGTGGTTTCCGGCAGCGCCAGCACCACCTATAGCCCCCTCGCCGGCGTTGGCACCCCATACCGCCCCAATGACGACATCTCCGTGTACATCTTCGAACTTTTCAACGAGAATGAGAAATCGACCGCCCAAGAGAGGAACTATGGCCTGTTCTACCCAGACGGCCAGCCGGTGTACCAGGTCGACTTCAGGGCCGGGGGTGCCCCTACCCCCAGCCCAGCCAAGTCCAGCTGGTGCGTGGCGAACGCGGCGGCCGGGGATTCGCGCCTCCAGGCAGCGCTGGACTGGGCGTGCGGCCACGGTGCAGACTGCAGCGCCATCCAGCCGGGGAAGACGTGCTACCAGCCCAACACCAAGGTCGCTCATGCCTCGTATGCGTTCAACGATTACTACCAGCGCAAGGGCCGGGCCAGCGGGACGTGCGACTTTGCCGGCGCCGCTTCCATTGTCTACCAGCAACCAGCAGGTGAGCTTCGATCTTCTCGTACGTGGTGGTGGGTTTAAGATGTGGTGCAGTGCCTGGTGATCTCACTGGGCGCACGTTAATTTGTTCCTGAATATTAGGCACCTGCGACCCAAATGCCGGGAGTTGGTGCGTGGCGAACGCGGCGGTCGGGGATGCGCGGCTCCAGGCGGCGCTGGACTACGCGTGCGGCCACGGCGCAGACTGCAGCGCCATCCAGCCAGGCGCGCGTTGCTTCGATCCCGACACCAAGGTTGCCCACGCGTCATACGCATTCAACGACTACTACCAGCGCAACGGCCGGTCCGACAGGTCGTGTGAGTTCGGTGGCGCCGGCTCAGTTGTTCACCAGGCACCAAGTGAGTTCATCATACTAACCATCTCTTCATTTACTCAGATAGATAGCGTCTAGTATGAAAATCAGTGTGGTTCTTTGGTTTGACTGATTCCCATTGGATTGAAAGCTAGCAAACAGAGATCTTAATGCTCACCAAAGAATCCATCTGATATTCAAAAAAAAGAAAAATTCCATCTGATTCTTAGGTTTATTTTTTTTAGCACAAATAATGCACTCTTTCATTCTTTTACTGGGTTTAACCTTATTATTACTATACTGTTTATTCATTTCTTTGCAGAGATAGGCAACTGCGTGCTCCGATCAAGGGCCTGAATTGACGGCAGGTAGCAAAGGGCGATAATCTCAGCACTCTGTTTTCTTTTCCCCAAGGAAGTCTAGTTTTTTGCTGCAAAACTAGGCAAATAAATCCATGTACTTTACGATCCGCCGGTGCATGTCTAATATAATACAATGGTATCATAGCCTCTTTGCTGCCCCTAAATTTATGGACTACCATAGGCAAGCTAGCAGTTGCACAATTTCAACAGATTCAGATAAGGGGTTGTTTTTGTTCATAAGTTGTCTGCAATTTTTTATAATGCTCTAAACGCTAAACATCTCTAGCAGATACCCTAAACGCTCGTGCTGCAGTAGGAATATCATCGTCACAGAACAGGTACCGAATAAAAAACTGTATATTAAAAAATAAAGCTTGGCGCCAGATCAATCTCAAGTTCATTGTGGATAGTTTGATCTGTTATAGATCATCATATTTACACAACAAATCGATGCTGATGTGACATCGATACAAACACTAGCGCGTTCCTACCCCTACCAGCGGTAACTACTCACCGGAGCTCGCTCCCGCGGCGCCGCGCCTACTCGTTGAAGTCGTCATCGTCGGAGTACTTCACGACGAAGAGGCCGACGCGCGTCTGGTGCTCACGCTGGGAGCGGCACGGCGGAACTACCACTGCTCGGTCTCCCACGCGACGTGGTGGCGCTTGGCGCGTTCCCACACATCGGAGACGAGCATCCCGAGCAAATTAAACTTCGCGTCGCGGACGTTGACGTCCTCTGTGTCCACGTCATCGTCGTCCTCGTCATCGGAGTCAACGACAACGTGCGCCACGCGCGGCGGAGCTCGAACTGGGGGAGACGGAGCACGGACGGCGGGCGCAGTCGCGCGAGAGCCCCCCCCCCCCCTCTCCGTGTCTTTGCGACCGGGGACGAACCACGCGAGGCCGGCCCAAGCCAGCGAGGTAGCGCGGTACGGGAGAGTGCTCCGCGCGCACGGGCAGCCTCGGAGCGCCGGAGAGTGGCCTCCTCCACAGAGACCGGCGACGGGCGAGCTAGGGAACTCGAGCTCCCGCCACGGCGCGGAGTGGCGCCGTCATGGCCGGCCATATTGCGGCACGATTGGCCGGCCATGGGTGCGGGGCGGCGGTGATTTGAGCAGGGGTGACGGACGGCGACGGCGGCGCGAGGTCGGGTGGGGCTTTGCGCATGGGGAATGGGGAGAACGGGCCGTTTACGAATATATGTGGGATAGACGGGCCGTTTTCCGGAAAACCGCAAAATAATTTAGGCCGGCCCGTTTATGGTATTTGAAAGGCTATCTTTTGGCCTCGATACCGCATATAGGCGCAAAATTTTACGAGCCGGCCGATATGTGGTATCTGCTAGAGATACTTTAAGTCTTTGTATCAACACCTCACCACCTCATCTCAGATCACCCTATACATAACCTACAAACGAAATCATTGATGAACAATTCGAGTTAATAGCATAAAACCACCGTCTTGCTATAAAATGTTCGGAAAACCGCCACCTTTCGTCAATTTCGCAAAATGTGACCACCATGCCGCAATTGTTTTGCAATTCGCACTAAACTTAGATTGAGAGTGAATTGACACTCTTTCTGACTAGCGGGATCTACATGTGAGGGTAAATTTGCTAAGCTGGACATAGACCCACCTGTCAGTCGAATTTTAAAAGTCAAAATATACTAAATATTAAACAAAATCAAAAGAAGTAGGAGGTTGAGACCGGCCACCCTCTTGCTGGAGCTCGCTAGAGCTCGTCGCGCCACCCCTCTTACTCGCGCCACCTGTGAGCTTGAGGCCGAGCCGCCACCCCTCTTACTTGCACCGCCGGCGAGCTCGAGGCCGAGCCGCACACCTCCTGCTCGTGCCGCCGACGAGCTCGAGGCCGAGCCGCTGCCCTTCCTACTCGCGCCACCGGCGAGCTTGATGCCGAGTCGTCGCCCCTCCTACTCGCACCGTCGTTGAGCTCGAGGCCGAGCCGCCACCCCCCTGCTCGTGCCGCCGACGATCTCGAGGCCGAGCCACCGCCCTCCTGCTCGTGCCGCCGGCGAGCTCGAGGCCAAGCCACCGCCCTCCTGCTCGCACCGCCGGCGAGCTCGAGGCCAAGCCGCCGCCCCTGGCCGGAGTCGCTGCCCTCGCCACCCCTGCACCCGGGCACCTCCCCGGCCGGCGCCGTCGGCCCCGCCCCGGCCTGCACTGCTCCACCATGCCCTGTCCTGGCCAGGGCCGCCCCATGCCCCGGGCCCCGTGCCGTCCTGGCCCCTCATCAAAACGTCCTTGACAAGTGGCTCCTACTAGTCAGATGTCAATTTGCTGTTAATTCGGATTTAGTGGGAATTGCAAAAAAAAATGTTGGATAGTGGTTACATTTTGCTAAATTGGCGATATGTGGCGGTTTTCCGAATATTTTGCCGGCACCGCTTGAAAGAATGCAATTTTAGTCTTGGTGTGAACTGTGATACCTCTCGAATGATTGGGAGTTCTCCAAATCTGAGATCCAATTTGATTATTTTTGGTTTAATGTTTTTTGTCAAGATAGCGGCCGCGAAGCTTCACTATGGGTCTATGGCTTCTAGCTTGTTGAAAGCTTTGTAATATTTAAGAGCATCTCTAACGGTTTCCACAAATTTACGTACTAAATAATGTGAGTTCAGGCCACTGAACTCGCATTTCTCAGTTTGCAAACGTGCGGCACAGATCAGTAACCGAACTGATGAACTGTAAATTTAAAATTCAAAAATTTCCAGAAAATTTAGGCCGCGATTCATACTAGGGCCTTTGATCATTACATACATAGGTGTTGCAAATCAAAATTACAACAAAAAACGCAAATATTTAGTGGACCAGCTCTAAGGGGCAGATGCGCGACGGTGCTACCCGACGGACCAAAAATGGATCTCGCTGGAGCGCGGTGGTCGTGACGCCGACGCCTAGCCGTCGAGGACGATGACGTCCACGTCCATGAGGTCGGGGTGGAGGTCGCGCACCCCCGGATCCGCCGGCTGCGTCCGCGCGCTCGGCCGCTTCCGCCGCGGCGATGGCGGCCTCCCTCTCCTCGCGCTCGGCCGCCTCCACCGCGGCAATGGTGGCCTCCATCTCTTCGCGCTCGTGGCGAAGCTCCTCCTGTAGCACGGCCTCGGAGAGGCGGATGGCGTCGATAAGAGCATCGCACTCCTCGTCGTCCTCGTGCGTCCAAAAGAGGCGGCGCAGCCGATGGGAGTGTGAAGACTCACCGCGCGCCGGGGTCGTCGGCAGAGCGGGGGCGGCGTTGTCGGGGAAGTTGACGTAGGCGGCGAGCGATGGCGGGGGACGGAGTTCACGGTTGGTCCACCGCCGCGCAGCACGCCGCTTGGCGCCAATGCTCCGCACAAGCTTCTTGCGGGCCTCTTTACCGCACGGTGCCGGCGAGCCCGATGGTCGGCACCTCCCCCGCCTCCGCCACCGTCCATGCGACCACCGCCGAGGCCACAGCTACGTCCTATGCTCGCCATCTTCAAGGATCCGGCCTTGGAGACGCCGGAATCTCTCGCCGGAGTTGGAAGGGGGATGTGGTGGCGGCGGGTGCGGCTAGGGTTTTTGCGGCGGAGCTGTTCGGGTTTGGACCCGAACTCGCGCCGGTGAGCGGTATTAGTAGGGGCGCAGATGGACCGAGTTCGGGCGCCTGAGAAAAAGCGTTACGGGGCTGTTTACGGGCTCTGTTAGCTCGTAGCCCCAGCCCGTAAACAGTAAATCCGCCGAATTTTTTTGGTTCCTGCGGTTTTACGGGCGCTGAGCGCTATTAGAGATGGTCTAAGGACGGTGGACGGGGTCCGGTTGGACACACATCAAGAGGATGTGGATGCACCGTTATGTCTGGCTTCGAGCGTATTCATCGAGTGTTTGGTCTACATTTCATACTCCGTTCCAGCAATTCCACACCCGTTAGATACTTATCTAGATACAATGCGAAGTACTAGTTTACATGAATCTTTAACTATACAGGTGCACTCAAAATTAGTAAATAAGCATTTACATCGCTAATGAGATTCACCGGCATGATCATTAGAACTGATGTTCCTTCTCACAGTTATGATTTCAATGACCAACACACCAAAGTTGTTTCGTGCAAAAAGAAACACCAAAGTTGTAAATATCGGTGGCAAGCGTCCGATCACTGTCTCCTGTTATATGTTGATCCAAATTCTACAAAGTATAGGCCAACTTCTGACGAGTGGAGCGAGGCTTGGCCCACACCGTGCCCAACGGGGACGCCTGTGGGGGGTGCGGGGGGCGACAGCCCCCCGCGGTACGGTACGGATCGTCGAAGACCTAGGTTTCCACCGATATATAAACCCCTTGTAAACCGCCGGTTGGGAGAGTTGCATCTGTGAAATCCCCGGCGTTTGTAAACACTCCTCGATATAGTGAAGTTTCGCTGGCTGGCGCCCGTGGTTTTTTCCTCTCTTTGTTGGAGAGGTTTTTCCACGTTAAATCTGTGTCCCCCTTGCTGTGTTTTGTTTTCGTTCTTCGTTATCTTCTTGTCGCAATTGTAACATCTCCGGTACCAGCTTACAGTGCTCCAACAATTCTAGGTGTCTTGGTATGAGTATGACCTTATCGTAGTTGTCATGCCGATCCGAAGTCTGCCATTTTTGGTTTTAGGTTCCGCTGGATGATCCTCGTGCTTGAGTACCTATGTTCTGCTGGGACATAATGTTCAATTCATACTGGGTGGCACGAGGAAGATAAAGAACCATCATTATACTGTGTCATGATCACTAGATCTATTGTTCCTTCTCCCAGTTATGATTTCAAGTACCAACAAACTAAACAAGTAAATATCAGTGGCATGCGTTCGAGCACAGCCTCTGGTGCCATATAACCATGATAGGGGATGTGCAGTTAGCAGTCTTGTAAGCACATGCTGCATATCTACAATTCTTGAATGGTTCATTGAAGTTATGATCTTACGGTGCTCCAACAGCTCTAGGTGTCTTGGTATGAGTATGACATTCTCCTAGTAGCCTTGCCAATTCAAAGTCTGTGATTTTTGGTTTTACATTTTCTGCTGGATGATCCTCATGCTTGAGTACCTATATTCTGTTGGGACAAAATGTCCAATTCATATTGGGTTGTGCAAGGAAGATAAAGAACCATCATTATGTTGGAAATAGCCCTAGAGGCAAATAATAATAGATTATTGACATATTTCAGTAAGTTCATAATAGGTCTTATATCATGCTATAACTTTATTGATAGAAATGTCAATACACGTGTGATATGTAAACCACCAGAGTCCCTAGTGATCCTCTACACACAAGTTCATTGGACAATCATGGTCGACGTTTCTCGATCATGGACATTTATGTTAATTGACAATGGGATCATTTTATTAGGTAAATGAAAGTGATGGACATACCCAACACAGGAAATGTAATATGATCAAGTCACGAAGTTCACCGTTACAATGACTGGGAAACGTAGTAACCAATTTCTTAGACTGTGAGACCATATTTAATCACTGTCACCTGAGAGTGCCTTGTTTGCATCAAACGTCACTCGGTAAAACGGTGATCATAAAGGTGCCTTCGGGCATTCAGAGGGACATGTAGAAGCGTATGTGTCAACAGAGGGATTTATTCTTCCAGGTGACGGAGACATACTCTGGGCCCACTCGGAGACATGACATCCATAAAGCTGCAGCGTGTGACTAGGTCATGGGGATGGCATAGATCAGAACGAGTAAAGTTGTACTTATCGGTAACGAGATTGAACCCGACATGGCAATGTTATTGATCAGGTCTCAGACAAGTAAAGTATCAAAGTAACAAAGGGAATAGGACTTTATGTTTAATGGTTCAATTACAAAGACTCGCGTGGAATGCATAGGGGTCATTATCGGCATCCAGGTCCCGCTGATGATCATTGGTCCGAGAGGGGTCTCGACCATGTCTAGAGTGTTCCCGAACCGTTAGGGTAGCACACTTAAGGGTTTGACAACGCTAGGAGATCGTTTCGGTATCGGAGGAATCACCAAAAAACAGAAGGGAAAACCGGTAGGGTTCCGGGAAAGTCCAGCGGGCGTCCGGAGTTGTTCAGAAGGAGTTCCGGTGCAACAGAAATTCAATAATATGTAAATATATGTTAATTATTGAATTATACATTTATTTATATTTATTTAATGATTTAAATGGAAGCACATGCCTAATGGGCCAACTCCCTAAAGGGAAAAGGGCCCATGAGGGAAAACCCCCAAGGGAAAAGGAGGAAGTGGACGGTTAGACCACATGGTGGCCGGCTATGCCTCCCCCTCCTCTCCTTGGTTTAGTCCCATATTGCTAAGACAAGAGACTTGGGGGCTCCCCTCCCCCTATATAAAGGAGGGCATAGGGAGGAATTTAAACACAACATCAATCCCAAGATTTGAGGCTTCTCCCTCCAAGTGCCCTCTTCTCTCTCCTCTCTCTCTCTCTCTCTTGTGACCACGGCTCCACTGTAAGGGCTGTGCGAACGAGAGAGTTCTTCACTAATGACCCACAAGTATAGGGGGTGTATCGCAGTATTTTCGAGGGAAGTGAAACCCAATTTATTGATTCGACACAAGGGGAGCCAAAGAATATTTATAAGCCTTAACAACTGAGTTGTCAATTCAGATGCACCTGGAAACAATCTTGCTCACAACAGTTTATCAGTAGCAACAGTTTTGTACTAGCAATAGCAAAGTAATAGCAGTAGTAAAAGTAAAGACAATAGTAACAATTGCAGTAAATAGTAGGATTAAAGCGCGGTAGGCATAGGGATGGATGGATGGACGTTGCATGGACAAGACAATTCATATAGCAATCAGAACATAGGGCATTTGCAGATAAATAAGATAAAGCATCCAAGTACTAAATAATCATAGGCATGTGTTCCATATATAGTCATATATGCTCGCAATGAGAACTTGCACAACATCTTTTGTCCTGCCAGCCCGTTTGCAGCGGGGCCTCAAGGGAACTACTGGCAATTAAGGTGCTCCTTTTAATAGAGCACAGGAGCAAAGCATTAACACTCCGTGAACACATGTGATCCTCACATCAAAGCCATTCCCTCCGGTTATCCCGATTACTGTCACTTCGGGACCTTTGGTTCCGGACAACAACGTGTGTATACAACTTGCAGGTAAGACCATAAACAATACTATCATAATGAATCAATAACATGTTCAGATCTGAAATCATGGCACTCGGGCCCTAGTGACAAGCATTAAGCATAACAAGTTGCAACAAAGTCAAAAAGCACTAATAATAGATACTAGACACCATGCCCTAACAATCTGATGCCATTACATGAACGATATCATCCAATCCCTACCATCCCCATAGCCTATAGCGGGGGATTACTCACTCATAGATGGGGGAAACATGGATGGTCGATGGAGAAGCGATGGTGATGATCTCCTCCAATTCCCCATCCCGGCAGGGTGCTAGAACAGAGTTTCTGGTTCGGATTCACGGAATCTGGTGGTGGCGCTGCAGCGGAACTCTTTCTGGAAAAATGTCGAACCCTCCCTTGGTTTTTAGGTCAAGAGGCGACTTATAGGCGAAGAGGGAGGCCGAGGGGGCAGCCGAGGCGGCCACACCACCCCCAGGCGCGGCTTGGACTGGCCCGCGCAGCCAGGTGGTGTGGGCCCCTCGTGGCCCTACTCCGTCTCGTCTTCTGGCTCCATGAGTCTTCTGATGAAATAGGATTTTTGGCATATTTTCCGGGATTTTTCCTGATAGTTGATTTTCTGCATAAAAACTAGACACCAAGGTAATTCTGCTGAAAACATCGTCAGTCCGTATTAGTTGTATCCAAATCACACAAGTTTAGAGGAAAAACAATAGCAAAAGTGTTCGGGAAAGTAGATATGTTTTGGACGTATCAACTCCCCCCAAGCTTAGCTTATTGCTTGTCCTCAAGCAATTCAGTTGAAAACTGAGTGCGATAAAAGAAACTTTCACGAACACATTTGCTTCATAAGATGTATATATTCTCAGCATATGATCAACTACTCAGGCAATTCATAATAAAGAGTATGCAAGTAAGTTTACTTAATAGTCATTGCAAGCTATGAAGAGCTTCCAACTCAAAAATAGTAAGTAGCATGAAACATAAACATAAGCAACATTGCAATGCTCATAAAAAGGTAAGATAGAGTGGTATCTCGCTTGCCTTTGATTGTAGAACAAACATAAATGCCAAGGCACCTCTGAAGTTCAGGTGAAGACTAGAAGTAAAGATATCAAAGATACAAGCATCAAAGTCATGACACAGTTAATCAAGTTTTGAGACAAGCATATTACACTAAATATGACAACTATGCTCTCAAGAAAGTGCTCAAAGAAGGGGTGGTGACTCAACAAGGAAATGAAAAAGGTTTTGAAAAGTTTGAAAGGCTTCCAAATGCTGAAAGTATGGTACTCGTTAGCTTTGAGCTCTCATAGCCCCTATCATAATCATCTTTAAATGGTTAAGGTGAAAGTGAGGTCCAATCTAAGTTATATGCTTGACAGACTATAAATTGGAAATCTCATGTCCCTTGAGTACGAGGGCCACTCCTCATGCTACTCAACTTTAGTTACCGGTAAGTTCTTGTCATAGTAAATACATGCGTATCATAGAGAACCGCCAACGGGGTACCCCTTGCCCGATGATACGGAAGAATCCCCATATCAAAATGACAAGGCAAGCAGACAACGAGTATCTCAGCAATCTCCTTTTTTACCATGGGAAAATGGTGCTTTTTTCTCTCTTTCCTCTTTTCTCATATCTCTTCCTTTTTTTTCTTTTTTTGTCAATAGCTATCTCTCTTTTTTTATAAGAAGAATGCTTCATAGATACCCATTATGGTTATGCTGCAGGTTTCCACCATGATGGCATGGATTAGACCGGCGGCCCGGGCGTTTCTCTAACACACATACATAACTCCATGGACTTATAAGCTCCCCTTTTATTTCACACTGACGATATCCGCAAACAAAAGAGCATGATATCAACTGGGTATATATTTACAGGTGTTGAAAGCGTTCCCCGTGACAGCACGGTTCTGCTAATCCCCAGCCTATAATTTGCAAGCATATAACTTTCATGGATAGTCACAGTGGTTTAGGTTTATTAAGTGCAAGAAATAAGGTGTGCCATCAAGTTCGTGAGAGCTTTACTAACTAACTTTCTCATAACAAACAAACATTTTATTCGGAAGAAAACAAGGCATATTGAATATGCACGGAATAGCAAATGATGCTAGTAGGTAGGTATGATGGACACTTTTGGCAATATTGGTTTTGGGGAATTGGAAACACGAGTAGAGCTCATACTCAGTGCAAGTGGAGGCTAGCAATAGTAAGGGAGCAAGAAACGAGAGAGCAATAACTATCATAATCATGCTTGCAACAAAATAGGACTAATCATGGCATGAAAGTGATTCAAGACCCCTAAGGCAAAATAATTCATCGAGGCTTAACTGATTATTGTTTCAGTCATATGCATGCATTAGCATGTTCCAAGTCGATTCAAGTGAAACATTCAGAGGAGGATACCATAGTGTCATACCAAGTTATGAATAGAGCAATGCAAGCAAACATTCATATGACGCGCTACAAACTATTAGCAAGCCGGAGTTAATCATAAGAAAGCAAGAACTACTAAGCATCCATAAATAATATACACCCTACATGAACAGAGTAAGCATGCCCACAATGATGAGTATATGTAAAAAATGAAAATGAATAGAGTTTGTTACCAGCCTCTTACCACACCTCAAGTTGTCATTATTCCTCATTATTGCCCTTAACTTGTGTGGCTTGAATAATAACATGAAACCAAATTCCACTGAGGACTGCTGAACCCTGCAACAAACTCCACAAAACCAAAGAAGAACAACAAATATTTTTGGTGTTTTTGATTTTCAAAGGCAAGAACAAAAAGGAAAAACAAGCAAAGCAAAATCTTTTTGGGTTTTTGGAATAGTTCAAACAAAGCAAAAAGTAAAAAAGAAAACCAAGGCAAAAAAGAAGAAGAAGCAAACAAAAAGAAACAACAAAAATATTTTTGGTCTTTTTGTGTTTTACAAAGCAAAAGTGAAGAAAGAACGAAAACTAAAAAGAGAACGAAACATGGATATAAAAAGTACCGACTAAACATGATATGGAGATGAGTGTGATGTCGGTGTACCTCCTCCCAAGCTTAGGCTTTTGACCTAAGTGGGTATCAATCCCAAGCTAGCCAAGATGGAGCGCCTCCATAGTACGGTGAGGAGGTACCCTCGTCCTGGTATGAGCTCGAGGATGCCCCACCGTAGTGCGCAGAGTAGTCGTAAGAAGGCACATCCTCCTGGTGCTGCCTATGGAAACCAAGCAGGCGGAGCTGCTCGTCCACCTCCTCCTTGGAACGCGACCACGGCCTCCTATGAACATTGAACAAAGTAGATTGAGGCAAAGGAATCTCCCTTTCATCCCAGTCAGTAAACAACATCCTGTATACTAAACTATCCGTAACAGAGTCAGCAGTGACAAAGTGATGTGTTTTCATGGCAGAAAGATCAAGCCTTTGTGGTGCCAATATAGTATCATTAGGATCCACAAAAAGCTCTAACGCAGTAACCATACGTGAAGCAATAATGCCCCCATAAATAGGTCCCTTAGCAGCTAGGCGGCGAGCAATGAGAGAGCCAAGATTGTACCGAGTATCATTATTAAGTGCACCAGCGAGGAAGGCTAAATGATAATTGGAGATATTACTTGTATTCTCCCTACCAAGAATGCTAGTAGCAAGATAATAAGCAAAGTATCTAAGAGCTGGGAGTTGGATGTTTCTTATCTTCCCGCGCTGAGCTACGCGGTCATCGTCATTTGTCACACTTCGATAGAGTTCCAGCAAATCAGCGGGTCGCCCTTGGATCTTCTTCATGGTCCCTATCATGCCTATACCTATAATGCTGCAAAATCTTTCCAACGACATGGTAATAGGCAGATTATAAATTCTGAAAGAAACAGTTGACTGATAGGGGGTGTTAGTGAAAACGAAACTCTCAACGGAAGTTTTGGTGAGCACGACATATTGCTCACTCTCATCTTCCATGTATGAGGTCAAATCGACCCTCTGAACCAGTAGTAAGAAATCATCGAGGATCCCTGCAGCTTGCAAGAAGGTATAACAAGGAAAAGTAGATGGGTGAGCATCCCCCTCATCTCCTTCATTGCCAAAGCGTGGTGCAATGAGATCTTCATTGTACGAAGGCCTAAACTGAGAGGCTGATCTTGAGGGCCTTGACCTCCTAGGTGTGTCCCTCTCAAATATTTCTCCAAATGTGTGGTTGTTCATCTTTGATATTCTGAAATTTAAACATTCATTACACAAGTGATTGCAAAGTGAATACATAATGAAGAGAACTACTCATAGGGACTTGTAAGAGGCCTAAACATGCATCAAAACAATATCTCTAAGCATTGAACAAGCTTACAAGCTCTCATAACCTGTCACCTACAGCAGCAAAATACTCAAGATATAATCCACTAATCAAAAATCTACTTGGACAAGCGGAGGAGTCACATACCGGAGAACAAATGCTCCAAATTTCAGCAGCAAAGATGGGCTGAGCAAGGAGATCAAAAAATCGTGGGAAAAAACAACAAGAACGCGATTTTGAGCAAAGAACAAATGTGAGAGAGAAAGAAGTGGGAAGTGAGAGAGTGAGTGGAGGTCTAGGGGTGGCCCACACCATGGCCAGGCGCGCCCCTGGGCTGGCCGCGCCACCAGGTGGTGTGCCTGCCTGTTGGGCCCCTGGTACTCTCCAGGCACTTCTCTCCCCTTTTTTCACGTAAAAAATTAATATGAATTTTCTGGAATTTCTCGAAACACTTTATCTTGAGCAATTTTCAGGTATAGATGAATGATTTTCTGACAGAAAGATTTTTTTGGAAAGATGCAAAAGAAAAACAAAGCTAAAACTTCAGAAGTTCTAAGACACTCTAATATGCAAGCAACTAGCAAAAGAAAAGTAAACTAAATGGAAGCAAAAAACTAAAATGGATAAAATAAAAGTAAGCAGAGATAATCATGGTGAAAACATTGTTTTGTTCATTAAAATCCCTTTGTTAACAAGGTTGATCAGGTCTTGTTACCAAAACAATTTTATATGAAACAAAACTTTGCATTCCACTAATGATTATGTTACCTCAACCTTGATAGCAATGGTCCCAATCATAATAGTTTCATATTTTTCTCGTGGTATGGGACAATATATTTCTCCAACTTGAATGCCCTTAACATGTTCAATTGAATTCAAACCATAAGTCCTATCAATCTTCTTGGGGAAATAGACAGTATGCTCCTTGTCATTAACATTGAAAGTCACCTTTCCTTGATTACAATTAATAACAGCTCCTGCAGTATTAAGAAAAGGTCTCCCAAGAATAATAGACATATTATCATCTTCAGGCATTTCAAGCACAAGAAAATCAGTTAATATCAAGCAATTACGAGCCACTTGAACAGGTACATCCTCACATATACCAATAGGAATAGTAGTAGATTTATCAGCCATTTGCAAAGATATATCAGTTGGTATTAGTTTTTCAAGTTGAAGTCTCTTGTAGAGAGAAAAAGGCATAACACTAACTCCTGCTCCCAAATCACATAAAGCAGTTCTAACATAACTATTTTTAATAGAGCATGGAATAGTTGGAGTCCCTAGGTCTCCAAGTTTCTTTGGAACTTTACCATTAAAGGAATAATTAGCAAGCAAAGTAGAAATTTCTTCATTAGGGATCTTACTTTTATTCGAGACAATATCCTTCATATACTTTGAATAAGGAGGCAATTTAATAGCATCAGTCAAAGGAATTTGCAAGAATAAAGGTTTCAACCACTCACAAAACTTATTATAGTGTTCATCTTCCTTTGACTTGTGTTTCTTATCAGGGAAAGGCATAGGTTTTTGGACCCAAGGCTCTCTTCCACTACCATGTTTCTTAGCAACAAAATCTTCTTTAGTGTATTTCGTATTCTTAGTGTGCCTTTCGGGTTCTTCTTCAACTTTTTCTTTATCAGGAGCATCATTTTCTTTATTTCCACTCTCAGTTTCAGCATCAGAGACATATATACTATTAGGATCTTTAGCAGGTTCAGAGGGTTCTACAATAGTTTTATGTTTCTTTTTTCTTTTCTTAGGAGTAGTGATACATTGCAAATGTATCTATAATTTTTGATGTTCGATGCTTGGTTTTATCCACTTTCTTGTGTTTTGTCCACACTTTGGAGTACTTTTCATATGATTTCTTGGACTAACCTATTAACAAGAGCCACAGTGCCAGCTGCCTGTTTTTTGCTGTTTTTGGTTCCAAGAAAGTCAGAAAATGAATATTCTCGGAATTGGACGGGACAAAAGCCAAAGTGACTATTTTTCCGGAAGTCATCAGATGCCAGAATACGAGACGGGGAAGGGCTGGGGGCCGGCCACACCACCTGGCCGTGCGGCTAGGCTTGGCCCGCGCCAGGGGGTGGTCTGGCCGACCCCAGCACCCCCTCGGCCTCTCCTTCCGCCTATAAGATGCCCTCGGGACGAAAACCCTAAGTACCCGATCAAAAATCCACGAAAGAGTCTGTAGCCGCCGTCATCTCCATCCCTAGATCGGGAGGGATCTGAAGCTCTTCCCGGCACCCTGCCAGAGAAGGGAATTCACCCTAGAGACCTTCTTCATCACCATTGAAGCCTCCGGGTGATGCGTGAGTAGTTCATCCTTGGACTACGGATCCATGTAGTAGCTAGATGGCTGGTTCTCCTCCTTTGTGCTTTCATGTCTAGATCTTGTGATCTCCGTTCATGATCAAGATCATCTATTTGTAATTCTACATGTTGTGTTTGCGGGGATCCGATGGATATTGAGATGCTATTTCAGATTTGATTATTGATTCTATCATGTCTTTGTTATTTGTGATCTTGCATGCTTTTCGTTGTTAGTAGCTATCTTGGCCAAGTAGATGCTAGCAACTCCAAGAGTTAGTATTTATAATGCTCGATAGTGGGTTCATGCCTCTGGTAATCTGGGGAAGTGACAGAAATCTCTAAGGTACTAGATGTGTTGTTGCTACTAGGGAGAAAACAACAATCCTTTGTTCATAGAACAATCGTATTGTTTACATTACACGCAATTCGTAAAGCAATAATCCGTTGCTTGCAACTTAATACTGGAGGGGGTTCGGATGATAACCTGAAGGTGGATTATTAGTCATAGATGCAGTTGGATGGCGGTCTATGTATAATGTTGTAATGCCCAATCAAGTTCCAAAGGAGTCAAGATGATTAGTATATGCATGTATTGCTTTCTCGGTGTTTGTCAATTGCCCCGCTGTAATTTGTTCACCCAGGATGTTATCTATCTTAAGGAGAGCCACCTCTAGTGAACTATGGATCCCGGTCCTTTCTTTTACATACAATCTATAAATACTACTTTGTGTTTACTTTCTGCAAACTATTACTTCCTTCCATTCGATACGTTTAATCCTTTGTTTTCAGCAAAACCAGTGAGATTGACAACCTCATCACAAGTTGGGGACAGAGTTCTATGGTTGTGCTGTGCAGGTCTCCACGTTGCTGCTGGCACCGGTAGTGCGCCCTCCCAACGTTCAGCTAGCTACACCTTTGGGGTGTTTCCTTGCTCCTACTGGATTGATAACCTTGGTTTCGTACTGAGGGAAAACTTGCTGCTGTGCTCATCATACCTTCCTCTTGGGGTTCCCCAACGAGCTCGATATATTTTGGGCCATCAAGTAGTACCACTATTTTCAGCTTGTTGAGAATCCTGCTCAATTCTTTTAGGATTCCCCTCAGGATATAGAGGATCCTACATGGCAGCACCACTTCTAGTTCTAATTTCATAAGCATGTTTTTCTTTAGCGGCATTAACTAGCAAGTCTTTTTGTACTTTAATAAGCTGATCAATTTGAGTTTGAACCATTTGAAAATGTTTAACAAGCATTTTAACATCATTAGAGGTTCTTTCCACAATATCCTTCAACTCAACAATAGCTCTTGTGTTTTCCATTAGATAATTTTGCACCCTTTTATTGAAATTATCTTGCTTAACAATAAAAATATCGAATTCTTCTAAGCATTGATCAGGAGGTTTAGAGTAAGGGATATCACCTTCATCAAAATGTTGGAGAGAGTGTACCTCAATAGTGGATGAGTGGGGGATTGGCTTACATAATTCTTCTATAGGAGGTAAATTCTTGACATCAGCAGCTTTAATTCCCTTCTCCTTAAGACATTTCTTAGCTTCCTTCATCACTTCATCATTTAGTTCAATAACTCCCCTCTTCTTCGATGTTGGTATAGGCGCAGGTATAGCTGGTTCAGGTATAATTGTTTCAGGTATAGCTAGTTCAGGAGGAGTCCAGTCTTCATAATTCTTGCTTATTTTAGCCATTAATTCCTCAGCTTCCTTGGGAGTCCTATTCCTGAAAACATAATCAGCACAACTATCCAGGTATGTCCTACTTTCTTTAGTTAGTCCATTATAAAATATATTAAGAAGCTCATTCTTAGGTAATGGACATCCAGCCTGTGCATGAATCAAAGCACAAAACCTTTCCCATGATTCAGGCAATATCTCTATTTCTCCCTATTTAAAATCAAAAAGTTCCTGCAAAATACCATGTCTAGCACTAGGAGGAAAATATTTCTGCAGGAAAGTACTAATCAAGCAATCAGGGATATCAATAGATCCAGGAGGTAAATTATTAAACCAAGTTTTAGCTTCTCCTTTCAGTGAAAAATGGAAAATTTTAGCAACAAAGTAGGTGCGCATCTTAATTTCATCAGAAAACAGGCCACTCATGGTAGAAAGCTCAGTCATATGTGCTACCGCACTTTTATTCTTAGTCCCACAAAAAGGTTCTTTCTCAACAATAGCTATGTAAGATAGATCAAGAGAGAAATCATAATCCTTATCTTTAATGTTTATGGGAGATGCAGCAAACTTAGCATTAGGAGACAATTTGGGTTTTATAGTACGCCTCTCAAGGAGACTCTTAATAGCACTCCTATCATGGGTGTTTTGACATTCTTTAATAAATTCATCGGTCATCTCTATATAACCGTCTTCAATATCATAGCTCTCTCTAGACTCAGGTGAACTAACAGGTGTAGTAGTGTCTTCATTAGGAGTTTCAGTATTTCTAGCTATAGTTCTAGCAATCGTAGCATCTAGGAAAAGACCTAATGAACCACTCTTATCAAGCAGAGTAGAAGCAGCATCGTAAGTATCAGAAGTTTCAGATTCAGCAGTAGTAGCAGTGTGTGTAGCATGTGTATGTGGTGGTGTAAGGAGCTTACTCATAACAGATGGTGAATCAAGAGCAACAGAGGTGTTCAGAACCGTACCTCTTCTTGTAGTGGATGGTAAAATAGGAACCTTGCCATCACGAGACTTACCCATGATGGATGGATGGCAGTGAACAATAGTGATTCCAAGTGAACTTGATAAATAAAGCTATGGTCCCAGGCAACGGCGCCAGAAAATAGTCTTGATGACCCACAAGTATAGGGGGTGTATTGCAGTATTTTCGAGGGAAGTGAAACCCAATTTATTGATTCGACACAATGGGAGCTAAAGAATATTTATAAGCCTTAACAACTGAGTTGTCAATTCAGCTGCACCTGGAAACAATCTTGCTCACAGTAGTTTATCAGTAGCAACGGTTTTGTAGTAGCAATAGCAAAGTAATAGCAGTAGTAAAAGTAAAGACAATAGTAACAATTGCAGTAAACAGTAGGATTAAAGCGCGGTAGGCATAGGGATGGATGGACGTTACATGGACAAGACAATTCATATAGCAATCAGAACATAGGGCATTTGCAGATAAATAAGATAAAGCATCCAAGTACTAAATAATCATAGGCATGTGTTCCATATATAGTCATACGTGCTCACAATGAGAACTTGCACAACATCTTTTGTCCTGCCAGCTCGTTTGTAGCGGGGCCTCAAGGGAACTACTGGCAATTAAGGTGCTCCTTTTAATACAGCACCGGAGCAAAGCATTAACACTCCGTGAACACATATGATCCTCACATCAAAGCCATTCCCTCCGGTTATCCCGATTACTGTCACTTCGGGGCCTTTGGTTCTGGAAAACAACATGCGTATACAACTTGCAGGTAAGACCATAAACAATACTATCATAATGAATCAATAACATGTTCAGATCTGAAATCATGGCACTTGGGCCCTAGTGACAAGCATTAAGCATAACAAGTTGCAACAAAGTCAAAAAGCACTAATAATAGATACTAGGCACCATGCCCTAACAATCTGATGCCATTACATGAACGATCTCATCTAATCCCTACCATCCCCATATCCTATAGCGGGCATGTTCGTCTGCGATACCAAAGTTCATAGGCCAGCGCATGGCGGTACCTAAGTTGCCTGAAATTGCCGTGTTTCGAAAAGTTGGGTCGTCAACTACCGAGAGGGGCCATTTTGAGGCAAACTCATCTCACCCCTACCAAATTCAAACATTCCGTTAAACTGCCCCATGAAGTAGACGATCGGGACCCTCATGTCAGTCATCTGTCCGTGACACGAGCGCCAATGTGGCAAGCTCTTAGGAAAATCGAGTAGCTAAGTGGATTGGATGCGTTGACTAATTTCACAAATCCATTCCCACCTTTCCCCTAGCACCGACGACATCAGAATCCACCCTCCAGGCAGGACGATCCCTTCGGACATTTGACTTTCGGTGCCAAGTTGATGTGCCCAGTTGCTGCGCCTAGTCGCCGATCCCGAGCTCCACTGGTGCATGCCGTAGCCACTGTTGCGAGGCTCTAGCCCGCCTCCGCCGTTGACGAGCCGAGCAGCTTGGTGGATGGAAGATCCTACTACCAAGGAAGAAGAAGTTCTGGCTACAAGCGGGTGAGCGACCCTTCTCTTTGCTATTAGCACTAATTATAACTGCCAGCTGGCTGCTGAACCTAAAATTGTTTGTTAGCCCAACGCTGACAAACATATTTTGTCCATAGTTTTCTGTCAAGTGGGATCTCCGCGGACCAGCATTACCTGGTTACGGTAGTCCTCTTCAGGTACGACTCTAAGGGAAAGTGGTATGGACACCATTGTATCACGATGGAAGAAGCGCCTGCGCAGATCTGCACTATATCTGGTATAGTTGCTGCTCTGCGTAATCATGATGAATTATGGCAGAAGCAGACTGCAAAGTTCAGCTTCATGGATGAACGTGGCATCATGGTTCCTCTAACGTGTGACAGTCAGCTAATTGGGTTGATGAAAAGGTATGCTTTGTCTTGCATGTTTGAGCTGAAATGTGATGTACTGGATGTGGAAGCTGCTGCAACTAGGAATCGCCCTTCTATTCTTTGACAGGGTGGTTGCTCGAACCCAATTAGCTCCTGGTAAGCAAAGTCTCTTGGGGTTCGCATGTTTGTGCTGAATTGTAATTTTTGTTTTATTTACTCTGTAGATATTGGGCAGTTATGCAACAATCTTGTTTCTTTGACAGGAAGCGCCGCAAGGTTAGAAACATGACTGCCGGGTCAATCATTTTGCTGCCCGAAGAAGGTAAAAATGAGTGGAAAGATGATGTTGGACACGATTCTGGTGCCCATTGTCCCGGCGATGCAGAGTACATGAAGCTAAGAAAATTGGCACTGAGGAAGAGGAAGAAGGCAGGAAATGAAGAAGCCAGTGGACGTGAAGGCTTGGCACCCAGGCTGTGGAAGAAGGCTGTTGGCAATGAAGATGCATAGTAATGTGTTGAACTTGAACCTATATATGTAATTCTGTTAAATTCTGGAGCTCTGTGTGTGGCATGTTGCTGGGCGAAACAATCTACCCATGTTCTCTGAGTAAAATGTACCATGACTTAGGGTTTGGAAACACCCGAGGCAGTAGTTGAATCCGAAATTGTGATTGTGTCACTGCTATCTGAAAACACGCAGCACCGGTTCCACGATTGCTGAGGGGCAAGAGGTCTCCAAATACGACTGAATGTAAGTGGCACAGAAATAAATTATTTAAGCTGCCACACTCCACAAAGCAGCAACTTATTTCATATGCTTCACAACGACGTGGCAACATAAACATCAATGGCAACCGATAATGCCCAGACTCTTGAGCCCGTCTATCTCACCGCCTCCTTGCTCATGCATCCCCTGCATCTAGCGAAGCTCCCGGATCTCCATTAAATGGGTGTATGTGCTTCCACTTTATAAATTGTGGATGTGCTATTTTCATGCGGTACAATCCACGTAGATTACGTTTAAACAAACCACCAATTTTAGAATACCACCATGATCAGATAAAAGGAAGTGATGCAGGGTTAAGACAGACTAACAGGAGAGCAATTTTTTTACTCCCAGGACTCCGGGACCACTAGTTCAGACCACTAGGTCAACAAATACTACTATTACAACTTAAAAATGCACAGAGCTCAAGCTAAATAGAACTAGTTATCACACATCTCCTTGATCTTCCTAATCTTAGCCCGATGCGCATCTTCCTGCGAGAGCAAGGATCGATTCGTCTGCTCCTTCCTTTTAGCATATTCCTTGCACAGCTTCAATTGTTTCTCTGTATTTTTCCTCACGCACTTGTCAATACTCGTAGTTGTGAACTGCAGGACTTTGGCCTGGTGAAGATCATTCCTTGCTTGAGTCAGGTCTTGCTCTTTTTAGCCTTCAGGGCCAACGCCATGTCTCTCTCCTTCTCGATTTTGCTAACCTTGTCTTGCACCCTCCTGAGATCTCGGTTAAGCTTGGTCATGTCAACTGGGTCCCATAGCTTCACCTCAACACTGTCAAAAAGTGAGCTGACTACGGATTCTTTAACCTCAATAGTCATATCCCATAGTTTGTCTAGCGTTTTCTTCATCGATTTGGGCCACTCTAGGTCTACCCATTTGACAACACCGCAACTTCCGCCTTGCATCATTGCACGATGTCCTTGACACTGTAGAAACCTCCTGCCTGCGTTTCGTCCTTCGAACGCTACAAATTTAGCAGGCACATGTCCATGTTTACGAGAATATCATTTTGCGGCCCGAAAGTTGGGGTGGACAGGCAACGCGGTACCCAAGTTGATTTTTATCACCGCGATTCGAAAAGTTGGGGCGCCAATTGCTGAGAGGGGTCTTTCGAGTGAATGATGGCCAAACCAAATATTTTCAAATCGCGCTCGTTAAGTCAGGATATTCCGTTACACTAGTTCCTGCTGTGCCCCTCCTTCACCGGTCACTCTTCTTAGCCACCCGGCATGTGTCGTAGAGGCAAATCCATTACTGTACTTTCCTAACTCTCGACGCTGAATCTTGCTGCGGCGGCGGTGGTCCTTTTTCTTCCCTTCCCCGACCCTAAATCTGCCGGCGGCGGAGGACCTTTTTTCTCCCTCCCCTGACACTGAATCCGGTGGTGGCGGCCCAGCATGTCTTGCAAGGCGAAGGTTGTAGCTACGTCGCAGACTGAAAAGGGTCCGTCGGGGCCCAAGTCTGGGGCTCAACGCGTAGCTGCGGCGAGGTCTTCAGCCCCGGTTAGCGAGGAGGCCAGCAAGGATTCTGCTCCCAAGGTACCTACGAGCAGCGGGTTGAAGATAAAAGCAAGGCCGGCGGCGGATTGTTCGGCTCCGGTGGGCGGATGCAGCACTCCGATCTCGAATAAAAAACCCAGGAGAAGAGCGAGAGGTGAATTTTTCTTATCTGTGCCTTATCTTGCAAGTAGATTAGTTACGGCATAATAGAATCGAATGAACTAAAATGTTCCCCTTTTTAATCAAATTAGGCACAGTTTTGATACAAGTGACCTATATGAGTTCACAGTTCATGTTCGGCAGTACACTGCAAAGCTTGATTTTGGTTGCGAGAGGGTTGTGTTCGGGCAAGATGTGCATCTGCTTGTGAATTGCAAAGAGGTTGTGTCTGTTTCGCAGCTGGTAGATATGCTTGCTGCTAGAATTCCTTGGGGTTCTAGAAAGAGGACAAAATTGGTGTGGTGCAACATGAATGATACCTATCAGCAAATTGAGCACTCCCATGAGCTTCAGATGGTTTGGGAGTGTTGTGCAGCTGATCGTAAGGTGAAAGTTGAAGCGATGATTGATGATATGTATGCAGATGTTGGAGATCTTGCTGCCAGAGCTTCTGCTCCTAGAGAATACGGACCAATAGATGCTGATCTGGATAAGTTCAGTATACGCATAGAGGTGGATTCATACATGGCAAAACTTGATGAGGGAGTTAATAAGCCAGTTTTGTCATGTACTGTGGAGATCACTATCGATTCCAAAAACATAACTCTTGATGAAATGAGAGAGATGATCGGTAAGGAAATCACTATTGGCCCTAAGAAGATGGCAAAAATCCGGTGGTGGCATCATAAGAAGCAGCAATTCATAGATGTTTTGGATACTGAAGATCTTATGCAGATTATGCAGCGAAAGAAGCGAACCAGGAAGGTGTTCTTCCTTGGTACCATTTCTGATGTTGTTGAACATGTTATAGTGGATGTAGATGCCCCTGTAGTGGCTGAACAGAATTAGGTGGTCGATGTTGATGAGATCTGATGAGAGCTGCTACCTTGGGCTTGTCATATGGACCGCGGGGTTCCCCTGCCTGTATTTGTAATATTGACTGTTGTTGCATTTAGAGCGTGCTTCTGTGATTATGTTTGTTCAGAGATTGCGATATAATGTTGTGCGAGCTGTTGAGATTTTCGGACATGTCACTCACTGAAACCATCGTTGTTGTAATAAGACATAAGTGCATTGTAGTTGACATTATTATGTTTCTTAAGATGATGTACCATACTTGTTTCAGTTATTATGTTTGTTGGGACATTGTATTGTAATGTTTTGTGAAACCATGATTGGACTAGTGATGCATAAATACATTGTAGTTGACATGATTATGTTTCTTGAGATGATGTACTATACTTGTTTCTGATATTTTGTTTGTTGAGAGACTGTAATGTAATGTTTTGCGAAACCATGACAGGACAAGTGATGTGTAAGTACCTTGTAGTCGACATGATTTTGTTTCTTGAGTTGATGTAATATACTTGTTTCTGTGATTACGTTTGTTGAGAGATTGTAATGTGATGTTTTGTGAAACCATGTTGTGGTTATGTTTGTTGGGAGATTATAATGTAATGTTTTGTGAAACCATGACTGAAGAAGTGATGCATAAGTACCTTGTAGTTGACATGATTTTGTTTCTTTGGATGATGTAATATACTGGTATGTTTTTGTTAGGCAATGAAATTGGGATGGAGGGAGTGCAGGTTTAATATTTGAAATGAGAATGTGTGAAGAGAATCCATATTAGGCAGGAGACAGTAATCCAGGGAAAGGGCATGGTATCCATTAAACTATTGTAACATGCCAATTTAGTCATCATTGCAGCGGTAGAAGGGCTGCTCTCTCTCTCTCTCTCTCTCTCTCTCTCGCTCGCTCGCTCGCCGACGCCGTCGCCGTCACCGTCGCATTCGCCATGTTATCCTTGAACGGCGAGGACGACCAGTCGAGCAGCGACAGCCTTCTCTCCGACGTCGAGTATTCCTTCCACGATGTGAGTTCCTCTATTTTCTCGGGATAGGGTTAGGCAATGGTAAATCACTCGATCTGAGCCCAACCAGATGTGCATGCAATCGTGTTCGATTTCAGCTTTGCGTTTACCTATAGGCACCAAGGACGATCTACGACTCCTAATGGGAGAGCCTAGATCTCGATGGAGAAGTGCCATGTGACCATGGGCTAAAACTGAGGAGATATGTTGCATTCGAAGGAAGTAACACTGGGAGAAGGTTTCTGGGCTGTACAAATCAGGTTTGTTTACATTATGTGCAACTGTGACATGAAGTAAAATGTATCGTGCATGTTCATAACACTATAGTGTGTGTGTTTTTAGGTTGGCCCGGTGTGTAAAGCAGTAGAGTGGGTGGATCTTGAGTGGCCAGATGCACTTAAAAAATGTTTGGCACAGTTATGGGAGATGTATGAGTTGGAAAGGTCGGGGAGATTTACTGATGTAAGTGATACAGCTGAAAAAAATTATAAGCTGTCGGTACGAAATAAGGAGCTGGAACAAGAAATCGAGAATTTGCAGTCAAAGCTAACTGACGGAATCGATGGGAGCTTGGTTGTTGGAACTGCAAAGAAGCTTCAGGATAGTCACAGGTTGCTGATTCATAATGCAGAAAAGGAGAGGGATCAGCTCAGGGAAGACAAGAAGAAGCTAGAGTGTTGCATTGCGGATCTGTGGAAGGAACTGAAGAAGGCATGCGAGGGTGAACAAGGACAGACTATAGAGGATAAAGGAAATTCGAGATGAATAATTTATGTTGTACCAATGCTTGAAACTAGTTAATTGTAAGACTTGCAGTTGCGCTTTCCGAACTAAGACAAACTCAATCCTCGAGCAAACTAATTTCAGACGAACACACATATCGTGCGTAGAGTTAAGTTCACGCTTACAAAATCACCACTGCAGAGGATAAACCAGGAAGTTCAGTACTAAATAGACATATGTTGTGTTCAAGCGAGCCTGGCCCGGAGCTGCCTGTTTTCCTTCCTAAGATTGGCCAGCTCCTTCAGTACTATGCCGTGCTTTAGCTGTAGGTTCCAACGCTCCGTCACATGGCAGAGAATTTTGTCCGTAGCCATACGATTTTCCTTCAAGATCCCTTTCATGATCTCCGTCTACTTGCTAGCCAAGGCGCGACCTTCACTGTGTAGCTTCGCCCAGTTGGCGTTTAACTCCTTCGGTTTCTGGAACTTGTCAGAAAGGACCGCGAATTCAGAGCACAGTTGGTCAAAGGCCAGTTTCTGAGAATTCCGCTTCTCCCTTTGGATTGCTATCTTGCCATTTAGCCAGGTCGCCAGGTCCTGGTCGATCTTTCGCCTCTTTCCCTGCAACAAAAATACATGGTATGGTTTGTTTAGTTCACCAGGACAAGCTGGTTAGTTTCCATAATTAACCGAATCGACTAGTGGCACTGTCATAATTTCAAGGAAGAAGCAATCTAGGACTAATCAACATTTTATGAATCGACTAGTGACACTGTCATAATTTCAATTTCGAAGACAAATAAGATTTATCAGCAGTTTAGTGTGCTGTGGGTTTTTCCCAATATCACCAAATAGTAGTGGGAGAGTGGCAAACTCAGAATGCAGAAACCCATGTCCAGATACATATGGAAAGAGAACATGGTGTCCATTCATGAACATGAACACCAACACATGTCTAGATAGATAAGGAGTTTCCCTAGGATTCTTATTGCACCCTATAATGGGAAGCAGACATGGGCATTGCTCCCTGAACCCTAAACATTACAAAAGGAGAGGAGGACGAACTGGTATTCGTGTCCCCGCTAATGGGAATCAGACTTGGGCATTGCTCCGGTACGCCTCCAGACATGCCCTTAGCTCCTCGTTCTCTTTCCGAACACCCTCGAGTACGGTGATCCCTCTGCTCATGTCTGCCTTCATCTCTTTGACTGCATCCAGGCAACGGTTCCTGTCATGGTAGGCTCGGATGGTAGCCTTGGTTTCCTCGACGCGTCCTCTGAGTGCCTCGCTGACTTCGTCCTGCAGGAGAATGCACCTTTCCATGAGATTCTTCTTCTCCTCCGTGAGCTCATTGATTATCTTGATGGCCTGTTCTTGCCTGATCAAGTTACAATCGAGCACTTTCTGCAGCCTAACGACGTCACGTGCAAAATCTAGCGAGATCTCCTTCTGCACAGATAATTGCTTGCATAAGCTCTCATTAGCTTGGGTGAGGGAGCGTGCAAGCTCATGTTGGTTGGCGATCTTGGAACTGATCGTGGCCACCTTCTCACGATACTCGGCCTTCAATCGCTGCATCGTTCATGTTAATTGAAATAGGAATTCTACAATTACACTCCAGGTCCCAGGTGAATACTAATACAGATAAAAAAATCCCCGTTGAATTTATTGGCCGCAGTGTTAAAAAACGGACCTAGAGATCTATTCATGACCACGATAAACTAATCCTAATCACAAAAAATCCATAGTGAATCTATGAACAGCGGTATTAAGGAAAGACCAAGAGATCCAGTCATATTCATGAAAACAAATACAACTCGCAAAAGAAGAAGAAAAACCAATGCGGGGCGGACAACATCTAAGAAATCCACATCATAACTCGGAGAAATAACAGCGTGGAGATTTGCTACCTCGCTGAGACATGGAACGGGGTCGAATGGGTCCTGCAACGCCTCCGTCGTGGTGGATTCGGGCTCCATGGCCGACATGTAATACGTAGAAGAGGAAGAGCCAGAAGAAGAAAAACAAGAAGAAGCTGATTAAGATCATGATGGAGAGGGAGATGGAGAAGAAGTAGAATAAGGAGACCGTACCGGGAGGAGCCCTCGCCTGCTAAAACATTCGGCGCCATTGTCGAGGGAGATTGGGCCTCGATGAGAGGGTGGGCTTGAGCGGCTGGTAGAGCAAGAAGTGCCTCGTGGCGATTTCTCTCCCTTTTCTCCACGAGGATCGTCGACCGGCCTCTCCCCCTCCTCAGTGGAGCCATGGCTTGCAGGGTGAGTGTGGCGGAGGCAGGAGGAAGGAGATAGTGATTACTAGTGTGGGAGAAGAGTAAAGAGTATAGGCCGTGGTCCAGTAGTACTAGTACTAATATACAAGACCACCGTGTACGGTCTACCTTCTCAAAGAAGCCAGGGAGGTAGGGGTAGGGAATCGATGGGACTTGTCTTTATTGCGATGGACACTTCAATGGTCTTCGGCGCCGCCCAAAATCCAGTATATAATAAGGGGAGTGCCAGCCGGGTGGTCGTCATGGGAATCGGCGCGTACATCCCGCGTGCGTGTGTCACGTGTTGATGGGGCAATGACGCGCACAACTGCTGCACGATCACGTCGGCACGTCTAACTCCGTCGAACTCCACGTGACAGGCACGCACGGGATATTTACGAGTCTAGAATACGCTGTGCCACTTTAGTTGTGATCAAATTATGTTCAGTACGTGAGATATTACTTTTTTTTTGATAATCGACAAATGCACGCGTGGACACGACGCACGAAACCGCTGCTCGTCCTTGATCATATCGGCACCCCACTCTGTGTACCCGCCATCGACCATTCGAAGCAACTACCTCGAGCACGATGCCCCCTCGCCATGGCAATGGCAGGTCCAAGCCGTCCACTGACCGTCCTGCGTCCCCGGCTCTTCGCTGCATAGTCCGCACTCGCGAGTCGCCTGCTGAGGCAGCACGTCGTGTCCGACCGTGCCAGGATCCATCGACATCGTCACTCGAGGACACCGGGACATCGAAGCTCGTACCGGCCGTGCAGGAGGAGCGTGGGGGTACCTGCAGCGTCGGACGAGCGCAAAGTAGCAGCCGGGACGGGGGCGCGTGTTGCGCCGGCGAGTACGGACAAGAAGAGGAACGAGAAGAAGACCAGGAAGAAGAGAGGAGATAGCTATTTGGACGAGTCCGACTCGGCCAACGAGGAGGCATTCATCGATCAGTTGGAGGCAGGAGCGGAGGAGAGTGACGTGGACCCGTGGGACTACGAAGAGGAGGAGGAGGAGGACTCCGACGAGGAGATAGCACGCTTATTCGAGGAAGGGGGCGATGTCGAGTCGTCAGAGGAGGGCAACGACGGCGGCGATGGCAGGGACCATGGCGTTGATGAAGACGAGGACGAACCGAAAGACGAAGACAATGGCTTCTTTGAAATATGATCATTTATTTTATTTATTTTAGTTAGATAGATGGATTTTCACTTGTTTATGGGGGTTTAGTATCGGTGGCACGGATAGAGAGGTGGCACGGATTGACCATGCATAAAAAAGTGGAGAAGGGAGGGGTTATCCTGCCCGTTGGATCACATGGGATCAACGGTTGGTGGAGACAATCCGCGTGACATCTCTGTCAGCCAATCAGGGCATAGCACCCAGAGTGAGCACATGTTTGGGATCTCCACACGTTTGGGATTTTGTGAGATTTGTGACAGAGAGAGAGGGAAAATCTCTTTTCACAATTCGCCTATGGATCCACCCGTACCATTCAAATGTCATTGCATTTGTGCTCTTTTCACAATCCACCCATGGATCCACCAGTGTCATTTTGCATGTGTGTTATTTTTAGTAACAACAACCAGAGTCATTTTGCATGTGTGATCTCTTCACATACCACCTATGGTTCCACCAATGTCATTGCATGTGTGTTCTTTTCACTAACAACAACCAGAGTCATTGCATGTGTGTTCTTTTCACATACCACATATGGATCACCAGTGTCATTGCATGTGTGTTCTCTTCACAATCCACCTATGGATCCACCAGTGTCATTGCATGTGTGTTCTTTTTAGTAACAACAACCAGAGTCATTTTGAATGTGTGTTCTTTTCACAAACCACCTATGGATCCACCAGTGTCATTGCATGTGTGTTCTTTTCACAATCCACCCATGGATCCACCAGTGTCATTGAATGTGTGTTCTTTTTAGTAACAACAACCAGAGTCATTTTGCATGTGTGATCTCTTCACATACCACCTATGGATCCACCAGTGTCATTGCATGTGTGTTCTTTTTAGTAACAACAACCAGAGTCATTGAAATGTGTGTTCTTCTCACATACCACCTATGGATCCACCAGTGTCATTGCATGTGTGTTCATTTCACTAACAACAACCAGAGTCATTGCATGTGTGTTCTTTTCACATACCACATATGGATCCACCAATGTGATTGAAATGTGTGATCTCTAAAGAGACCACACATGGATCCACCAGTGTCATTGCATGTGTGTTCTTTTTAGTAACAACCAGAGTCATTTTGCATGTGTGTTCTTTTCACATACCACATATGGATCCACCAGTGTCATTGCATGTGTGTTCTTTTCACAATCCACCCATGGATCCATCGGTGTCATTGTATGTGTGTTCTTTTTAGTAACAACCAGAGTCATTTTGCATGTGTGTTCTTTTCACATACCACCTATGGATCCACCAGTGTCATTGCATGTGTTTTCTTTTCACAATCCGCCCATGGATCCCACCATCATTTTGCATGTGTGTTCTTTTTAGTAACAACAACCAGAGTCATTTTGCATGTTTGTTCTCTTCACATACCACCTATGGATCCACCTGTGTCATTGCATGTGTGTTCTCTTCACAATCCACCTATGGATCCACCAGTGTCATTGCATGTGTTCTTTTTAGTAACAACAACTAGTGTCATTGCATGTGTGCTCTCTTCAGAGACCAGACATGGATCCACCAGTGTCATTGCATGTGTGTTCTTTTTAATTACAACAACAAGAGTCATTGAAATGTGTGCTCTCTTCAGAGACCACACATGGATCCACCAGTGTCATTGCACGTGTGTTCTTTTTAGTAACAACAACCAGAGTCATTTTGCATGTGTGTTCTTCTCACATACCACCTATGGATCCACCAGTGTCATTGCATGTGTGTTCTTTTCACAATCCACCGATGGATCCACCAGTGTCATTGCATGTGTGTTCTTTTTAGTAACAACCAGAGTCATTTTGCATGCGTGTTCTTTTCACATACCACCTATGGATCCACCAGTGTCATTGCATGTGTGTTCTTTTTACGAACAACAACAAGAGTCATTGAAATGTGTGCTCTCTTCAGAGACCACACATGGATCCACCAGTGTCATTGCATGTGTGTTCCTTTCACAATCCACCCATGGATCCACCAGTGTCATTGCATGTGTGTTCTTTTTAGTAGTAACAACCAGAGTCATTTTGCATGTGTGTTCTTCTCACATACCACCTATGGATCCACCAGTGTCATTGCATGTGTGTTCTTTTCACTAACAACAACCAGAGTCATTGCATGTGTGTTCTTTTCACATACCACATATGGATCCACTAGTGTCATTGAAATGCTTGTTCTCTACAGAGACCACACATGGATCCACCAGTGTCATTGCATTTGTGTTCTTTTTAGTAACAACAACCAGAGTCATTTTGCATGTGTGTTCTTCTCACATACCACCTATGGATCCACAAGTGTCATTGCATGTGTGTTCTTTTCACTAACAACAACCAGAGTCATTGCATGTGTGTTCTTTTCACATACCACATATGGATCCACCAGTGTCATTGAAATGCGTGTTCCCTATAGAGACCACGCATGGATCCACCAGTGTCATTGCATGTATGTTCTTTTTAGTAACAACAACCAGTCATTTTGCATGTGTGTTCTTTTCACATACCACCTATGGATCCACCAGTGTCATTGCATGTGTGTTCTCTTCACAATCCACCTATGGATCCACCAGTGTCATTGCATGTGTGTTCTTTTTAGTAACAATAACCAGTGTCATTGCATGTGTGTTCTCTTTAGAGACCACACATGGATCCACCAGTGTCATTGCATGTGTGTTCTTTTTACTAACAACAACAAGAGTCATTGAAATGTGTGCTCTCTTAAGAGACCACACATGGATCCACCAGTGTCATTGCATGTGTGTTGTTTTCACTAACAACAACAGGAGTCATTGCATGTGTGTTCTTTTCACATACCATATATGGATCCACCAGTGTCATTGCATGTGTGCTCTTTTCACAATCAACCCATGGATCCACCAGTGTCATTGCATGTGTGTTCTTTTTAGTGACAACAACCAGAGTCATTTTGCATGTGTGTTCTTTTCACATACCACCTATGGATCCACCAGTGTCACTGAAATGTGTATTATTTTCAACTACCACCCAAGGATCCACCAGTGTCATTGCATGTGTGTTCTTTTTAGTAACAACAACCAGAGTCATTTTGCATGTGTGATCTCTTCCCATACCACCTATGGATCCACTAGTATTATTGCATGTGTGTTCTTTTTAGTAACAACAACCAGAGTCATTTTGCATCTGTGTTCTTTTCACATACCACCTATGGATCCACCAGTGTCATTGAAATGCGTATTATTTTCAACTACCACCCATGGATCCACCAGTGTCATTGCATGTGTGTTCTTTTTAGTAACAACAACCAGAGTCATTTTGCATGTGTGATCTCTTCACATACCACCTATGGATCCACCAGTGTCATTGCATGTGTGTTCTTTTTAGTAACAACAACCAGAGTCATTGAAATGTGAGTTCTTCTCACATACCACCTATGGATCCACCAGTGTCATTGCATGTGTGTTCATTTCACTAACAATAACCAGAGTCATTGCATGTGTGTTCTTTTCACATACCACATATGGATCCACCAATGTGACTGAAATGTGTGTTCTCTATAGAGACCACACATGGATCCACCAGTGTGATTGCATGTGTGTTCTTTTTAGTAACAACTAGAGTCATTTTGCATGTGTGTTCTGTTCACATACCACATATGGATCCACCAGTGTCATTGCATGTGTGTTCTTTTCACAATCCACCCATGGATCAACCGGTGTCATTACATGTGTGTTCTTTTTAGTAACAACCAGAGTCATTGTGCATGTGTGTTCTTTTCACATACCACCTATGGATCGACCAGTGTCATTGCATGTGTTTTCTTTTCACAATCCACCCATGGATCCCACCAGTGTCAATTTGCATGTGTGTTCTTTTTAGTAACAACAACCAGAGTCATTTTGCATGTGTGTTCTCTTCACAAACCACCTATGGATCCACCAGTGTGATTGCATGTGTGTTCTCTTCACAATCCACCTATGGATCCACCAGTGTCATTGCATGTGTTCTTTTTAGTAACAACAACCAGTGTCATTGCATGTGTGCTCTCTTCAGAGACCACACATGGATCCACCAGTGTCATTGCATGTGTGTTCTTTTTACTAACAACAACAAGAGTCATTGAAATGTGTGCTCTCCTCAGAGACCACACATGGATCCACCAGTGTCATTGCATGTGTGTTCTTTTCACAATCCACCCATGGATCCACCAGTGTCATTGCATGTGTGTTCTTTTTAGTAACCACAACCAGAGTCATTTTGCATGTGTGTTCTTCTCACATACCACCTATGGATCCACCAGTGTCATTACATGTGTGTTCTTTCAACTAACAACAACCAGAGTCATTGCATGTGTGTTCTTTTCACATACCACATATGAATCCACCAGTGTCATTGAAATGCGTGTTCTCTACAGAGACCACACATGGATCCACCAGTGTCATTGCATGTGTGTTCTTTTTAGTAACAACAACCAGAGTCATTTTGCACGTGTGTTCTTCTCACATACCACATATGGATCCACCAGTGTCATGGCATGTGTGTTCTTTTCACTAACAACAACCAGAGTCATTGCATGTGTGTTCTTTTCACATACCACATATGGATCCACCAGTGTCATTGGAATGCGTGTTCTCTACAGAGACCACACATGGATCCACCAGTGTCATTGCATGTGTGTTCTTTTTAGTAACAACAACCAGTCATTTTGCATGTGTGTTCTTTTCACATACCACCTATGGATCCACCAGTGTCATTGCATGTGTGTTCTCTTCACAATCCACCTATGGATCCACCAGTGTCATTCCATGTGTGTTCTTTTTAGTAACAACCAGAGTCATTGCATGTGTGTTCTCTTCAGAGACCACACATGGATCCACCAGTGTCATTGCATGTGTGTTCTTTTTACTAACAACAAGAGTCATTGAAATGTGTTCTCTCTTCAGAGACCACACATGGATCCACCATTGTTATTGCATGTGTGTTGTTTTTAGTAACAACAACCAGAGTCATTTTGCATGTGTGTTCTTCTCACATACCACCTATGGATCGACCAGTGTCATTGCATGTGTGTTCTCTTCACAATCCACCTATGGATCCACCAGTGTCATTGCATGTGTGTTCTTTTTAGTAACAACAACCAGAGTCATTTTGTATGTGTGTTTATATCGACAAACCACCTATGGATCCACCAGTGTCATTGCATGTGTGTTCTTTTCACAATCCACCCATGTATCCACTAGTGTCATTGCATGTGTGTTCTTTTTAGTAACAACAACCAGAGTCATTTTGCATGTGTGATCTCTTCACATACCACCTATGGATCCACCAGTGTCATTGCATGTGTGTTCTTTTTAGTAACAACAACCAGAGTCATTGAAATGTGTGTTCTTCTCACATACCACCTGTGGATCCACCAGTGTCATTGCATGTGTGTTCATTTCACTAACAACAACCAGAGTTATTGAATGTGTGTTCTTTTCACATACCACATATGGATCCACCAGTGTGATTGAAATGTGTGTTCTCTACAGAGACCACACATGGATCCACCAGTGCCATTGCATGTGTGTTCTTTTTAGTAACAACAACCAGTCATTTTGCATGTGTGTTCTTTTCACATACCACCTATGGATCCACCAGTGTCATTGCATGTGTGTTATCTTCACAATCCACCTATGGATCCACCAGTGTCATTGCATGTGTTCTTTTTAGTAACAACAACCAATGTCATTGTATGTGTTCTCTCTTTAGAGACCACACATGGATCCACCAGTGTCATTGCATGTGTGTTCTTTTTACTAACAACAACAAGAGTCATTGAAATGTGTGCTCTCTTAAGAGACCACACATGGATCCACCAGTGTCATTGCATGTGTGTTCTTTTCACAATCCACCCATGGATCCACCAGTGTCATTGCATGTGTGTTCTTTTTAGTAACAACAACCAGAGTCATTTTGCATGTGTGTTCTTTTCACATACCACATATGGACCCACCAGTGTCATTGCATGTGTGTTCTTTTCACAATCCACCCAAGGATCCACCGGTGTCATTGCATGTGTGTTCTTTTTAGTAACAACCAGAGTCATTTTGCATGTGTGTTCTTTTCACATACCACCTATGGATCCACCAGTGTCATTGCATGTGTTTTCTTTTCACAATCCACCCATGGATCCCACCTGTGTCATTTTGCAGGTGTGTTCTTTTTAGTAACAACAACCAGAGTCATTTTGCATGTGTGTTCTTTTCACATACCACCTATGGATCCACCAGTGTTATTGCATGTGTGTTCTCTTCACAATCCACCTATGGATCCACCAGTGTCATTGCATGTGTTCTTTTTAGTAACAACAACCAGTGTCATTGCATGTGTGCTCTCTTCAGAGACCACACATGGATCCACCAGTGTCATTGCGTGTGTGTTCTTTTTAGTAACAACAACCAGAGTCATTTTGCATGTGTGTTCTTTTCACATACCACCTATGGATCCACCAGTGTCATTGCATGTGTGTTCTCTTCACAATCCACCTATGGATCCACCAGTGTCATTGCATGTGTGTTCTTTTTAGTAACAACAACCAGTGTCATTGCATGTGTGTTCTCTTCAGAGACCACACATGGATCCACCAGTGTCATTGCATCTATGTTCTTTTTACTAACAACAGGAGTCATTGAAATGTGTGCTCTCTTCAGAGACCACACATGGATCCACCAGTGTCATTGCATGTGTGTTGTTTTCACTAACAACAACCAGAGTCATTGCATGTGTGTTCTTTTCATATACCACATATGGATCCACCAGTGTCATTGCATGTGTGCTCTTTTCACAATCCACCCATGGATCCACAATTGTCATTGCATTTGTGTTCTTCTTAGTAACAACAACCAGAGTCATTTTGCATGTGTGTTCTTTTCACATACCAGCTATGGATCCACCAGTGTCATTGAAATGTGTATTCTTTTCACAATCCACCCATGGATCCCACCCATGTCATTTTGCATGTGTGTTCTTTTTAGTAACAACAACCAGAGTCATTTTGCATCTGTGATCTCTTCACATACCACCTATGGATCCACCCGTGTCATTGCATGTGTGTTCTTTTTAGTAACAACAACCAGAGTCATTGGAATGTGTGTTCTTCTCACATACCACCTGTGGATCCACCAGTGTCATTGCATGTGTGTTCAATTCACAATCCACCTATGGATCCACCAGTGTCATTGCAGGTGTGTTCTTTTTAGTAACAACAACCAGAGTCATTTTGCATGTGTGTTCTTCGCACATACCACCTATGGATCCACCAGTGTCATTGCATGTGTGTTGTTTTCACTAACAACAACCAGAGTCATTGCATGTGTGTTCTTTTCGCATACCACATATGGATCCACCAGTGTCATTAAAATGCGTGTTCTCTATAGAGACCACACATGGATCCACCAGTGTCATTGCATGTGTGTCCTTTTTAGTAACAACAACCAGTCATTTTGCATGCGTGTTCTTTTTACATACCAGCTATGGATCCACCAGTGTCATTGCATGTGTGTTCTCTTCACAATCCACCTATGGATCCACCAGTGTCATTGCATGTGTGTTCTTTTTAGTAACAACAACCAGTGTCATTGCATGTGTGTTCTCTTCAGAGACCACACATGGATCCACCAGTGTCATTGCATGTGTGTTCTTTTTACTAACAACAACAAGAGTCATTGAAATGTGTGTTCTCTTCAGAGACCACACATGGATCCACCAGTGTCATTGCATGTGTGTTCTTTTCACTTACAACAACCAGAGTCATTGCATGTGTGTTCTTTTCACATACCACATATGGATCCACCAGTGTCATTGCATGTGTGCTCTTTTCACAATCCACCCATAGATCCACCAGTGTCATTGCATGTGTGTTCTTTTTAGTAACAACACCCAGAGTAATTTTGCATGTGTGTTCTTTTCACATACCACCTATGGATCCACCAGTGTCATTGAAATGTGTATTATTTTCAACTACCGCCGTTGGCCACAAACAATCGGGACGCAGAACTAACCAGCAACCGCTCTGGGTTCTAGAAGACCCGATCCCCGATTGTTAGGCATCGTTGGATCGGGGTGCATGGACGATAGTGATGTCCTTCGCGAGGGCGATCCGCGAGAAGTCTGTTCTGCGAACTAATTGGCCGTGGCAACTATGCTGGGCGTACGTCCTTGCCTTTATCCCCTTAACCTCGGGGCCGAAAATCAGATCGTGTTCCTTCATCGCCATGGAGAGGGAGAGGCCCAAACTCAGCTTGCACGAGGCTCAGATGTTTGCCCACTACGACATACTCGCACCGCCGTTAGCGAGGCTTCCGGCCGGCTTCGAGCTCATCTACACCGGGGTTCCTGTCGCGCCGCTCTTGCGCGACAACGCGTTGGCGAGGCAGATCGAGGAGCGCTACCGCCAGCTGTCGGAGCGGAAGAGGGCAATGGCGTGGTACTTGCGTACGAGCGCGTACTGGTGAAAGTTGTTCAAGAAGGAGCGTTGATTGAGCTGTGCGGAACCCACCGGCGGGAGATCCACCCGGATCTACGCAACCCCGAAGGGAGGCAACGCTTCTAGGCAGTGCCTGGGCGTACGACCTCCACCGTTATCAATGCAGCACACCGTGAAGAATCCATGAGGAGGAGGAATGCTGCTGGGAACGTCGGCATCGATTCCAACACGGAGGAGGCTGGCGGCGACGCGGACAACGTCGTCAATGATGGAGACTGCAGGAGCGTCATAGTCGATTAGGGCCACTTAAGCATAAATTTAATCTATGTACGGTATCTTAATGCGCTCTTTGGATCTTGGTCACCTCAGTCATGGTCGATTATCGTCATAATCTATATATGTTGGCCATGTTTTAGTTGTCTTTGTCTTTGAAACTAGTCGATCGAAACTTGTCCGATCCTAAAAATAAAGTTCGCGTGTTCCCTGGTATATCTGATGGGACAATACGCTGACTCTGCTCCCAGCACTTGATGGCACAGCCGTAATTTGGAGTGCGCCTGAGGAGAAGGGATCGAGCGTGTTGTAATAGTGTACTACTCCTGTCCAGATATAACTGACTTAGTTTTTTAGATATTTAATAAATGTGTCTATACCCAAAACATGTCTAGATACATGTTTTAGGTTTCTATGTCTTTCAAACTAATCAAAAGTCGTCAAATTCTGAAAAAACAAAGTCATTGCGTTCACACCTGATGGGACAATACGCTGACTCTGCTACTTGATGGCACAGCCATAATTCTAGAGTGCGCCAGAGGAAATGGGAATGCAAGGGGGATGGGAACTAGTAGCCGCGTCCAAACGCAGGTAAAAAATTAATGTAGTAATATTTAAAAAAAATATAATCTGGTCCACATGACCCCATCATAGACACGTTGCACGCGCCAGATATAAATAAAGACGACACAACTAGTTTAGTTTCAATGATACAATTCAACATAGGACGTTACTGTGCCCGCATCTTTCTGCTCCTCTTATTAGTCTGCTAGCCCACGCTGCATTAAGCATCAGTTGATGAGGATAAAAAAATGTTAAAATGGCAATTAAAACAATTTTTAAGCTTACCTTTCATCCGGAGAATTGTACAAAGAAGAAATTGGCAGGGATTTATTATTTCTCCTGCAGTTAGCCGAAAGATCCTCAAGAACATCCTCAATCACCCCTGCAACTTCTTCATATTCTAATACACCTCCATTATTTGCCTTTTCCTGCCCGTTCCGCTTACCCTTTTGTTTCTTTTCACACTCTTTTCTCGCCGGCACCTCCACTTCTTCATAAATTGGCTGCTTATGTACGTTTTCCTCCGAGTGTTCATCACCGTCTTCGCGCTGCTCTTCCGCCAGTTCTGGCTGAGAAGCCTCATTTTCTGCCACCGGGGTGTGAACAGGGACAATAGCATGTGTAACTGGGTTTTTGCACAACCTCTTGATATGGCCGAATCCGCCACAATGTCCGCATTTCCTTTTCCTAGCACCAAGCCTTGGACCTTTATCGGTGGAGGCTACGATCCTTAGCTTTCTAGGCCTCCCAAGTGGCCTCCTAAGAACTGGAGGTTGAAGTTTGAACCCTGGATCGACAATCTCCCAATCATTTTCATCGGCCATAGGTGGTACGTTTTCTGCATAAGTTGCAGCAAACTTGTCCACGGAGAAATAGTTGTCGACATAGTTCTCTATTTCATCTCCGTTACCTCTAAGCTTTAAGATGAAGTAAATTGCATGGTGACATGGCAGACCAGTAATCTGCCACTGCCTACATGAACAAGTCTTGTTTCCAATGTCTATAGTGTACCTCCGTTCACTTCCACACTTGTATTCTGCATAAACCTCAGCCAATGTTCTGGAACTTCTGACCACCCTCATATTTATCGTTCTCATTGCCCTGGTTCTTGCATTCAGTAACATCACCTTTGGAACTATTTTATGGCCTAAATATTTTCTTGCACAAATTCTTTGCCTTAAATCTATCTTCACCATTATGCACTGTCTTATTGCATCCAACAAAATAACAATTCCAAGTGTCTTCATGCCCGAAATCTTATCATTGAAACTCTCTGCCAAATTATTGCATACAAAATCCACCTTGCTTAACTCACCAAACTTGCTTCTGGCCCATAGCTTGGTGTGATGTTCCTCAAGGTATTTTTCACCTTTGGAACTACATACATGTTTTGCAAGTAAGTAGCATGCGTGCTTGGGATGTATGTCTATGCTGATCGCCACAAGTCCTCTTCAAAGATCTTTCCTTCGAACTTCTTCATGAAGTTAGTAGCAAGGTGCCGCATGCATTCCCTATGCTCAACCCCAGGAAACACAGCATCAACAGCATTCTCAAGACCCTCGGATGCACCGGTGTGTATCACCAAGCCTTCAGGGTGACCAATTACTTCCCGTAGTCTCTGCATGAACCATATCCAGCTTTCATTTGATTCACCCTCAAGAACAGCATAAGCTACGGGTAGAAGCCAATTATGCGCGTCTAAAGCACAAGCAGAAGCAACATGTCCCCTGAACTTCCTTGTTAAAGAAGTTGCGCCTATTGCCAAGTATGGCCTGCAGCCATTTAGGAACCCCTTCCAGCATGCCTTCAGGTAGACAAAACATCTCCTGAAGCATATCTTATCTGCCTGCTTATACCTGACCCCCCTCGAGACCTTCTCTCTCCCTTTCACAACCTCGTAATCGATGTCAACAACACTACCAGGTGATGTTTTCTCTACCTGAGCTTTGAAACTATACAACATATGCAAATTTTCATTCCACTTGCCTTGAATGAAGTCTAGAGCCATCTCCTTCCCATCAAAGACTCTGTGATAAGGAATCAGAACGTTAAACTTTTTGCTAATCTTTGCTCTGAGTTCAGCTGGTCCAATGTTATGATCTTGCCTCACCTAGTCAAGTACAGTAGCAGCAATCCACTTGGTAGTCGCTGGTCTAATTTTACCACTTAAAGAAGTATTAGGGCAGTTGTGTTCCTTCGTGTTTACTTTGATCTGCATTCGATAAGAATCCAAATAATTCCGAGCTAGTTATCAGCAGAATAAATATGAGAAAGACTGAAACTAAATGTAGCTATTGCAACCTGAAATGGGTGTCCACCCCGCATTGGAGATGCATGTAATCTCCATTTACACACATTACTTTCCCTACAGTGCACCCTAAATCTCTTTTGGTCGCTCTTTTCAATGATAAAATCGAACCCAACTCTGATTGCATAGGTTGCAACTGCATATCTGCAGTCCTCCACATTATCAAAGACAGTCCCCTCATCAATTGTAGGATTGTCCCTGTCAAAGTGTATCACTGACCTGTCCACGTCTTCGTCGTTGTATCTACATCCCATTTCCACATCTTCACATTCCTCTTCCTCATCAGTCCCATAGTCAGGCTCAAAGTTCGAATCAAGCAAATATTCCCTACTCTCCATCCTATCAGGGTCAGCGGCCACGTCTGGATATGCTTTCTCATCATCATTCGCACCGCCACACGTTTCAGTGCCTTCATGCTCGCTTGACAAAGCATCATGCTCAAGGACAAGCTGTACAGACGTCCTGCGGTTACCAACCCATATCCTTGGCATCACCACGGGACTATAAACGCTAATTGGGGTATGCAGATAAGGAATCATAGTTCTTACCTTTCAATGTGGACGCACGGCACCTTCTCCGGGCTCCATACCTCCAAAGCTCTGCACCCCGCTACCTCTCCCCCTGTTTCGTTGTCCTCTGTGCTCTCCAGACTTGAAGGAGATTCCGTGCTCTCCAGCCGTGCAGGACCCATATCCGTGCTCTCAAGCCTCGCAGGATCCATCTCCGAGCGGGATCCAGATCACCAGCGTCGTTGGGCCCCTAACCTAACGGCCGACTCTCGGTTTTCATTTCCAGACGCGCCTGGGCGGTGGGCGGCGGCAAGGAGACATGGCAGGGAGGGGAGGGGAGGGGACGTGAGGGGATGGCAGGGAGGGGAGGGCGGGAGGACAACGGCCCAAGGGGACGACGGGAGCGGTGCACGACTGAGCGGAGTGGCGGCGGCAGGAGCAGAGGAGAGGAGCGGAGTGGAGCTGGTTGCGACAAAGCATGGAAAATTGCACATAATGTGTTGGTGGGCGGCACCAGCCCTCGAACCAGGGACGCACGCCGCCGTAGGTGGATGAGGCAGGCCCGCCTGTCAGAAAACATGCCACCTTTCAGCGCACTATGCACGAGGAGTGCTTCACAGAATTTTTAGCAGGCCCCACATGTCAGTATGTTTGATCAAAACTTGCATGCAGAATTCAAAGTATTTATTTTAGTAGCTTCTTTCAGAATTCTCTGTGTTCGACACGGGCATGAGCTCAGCACCGGAATTCAGGTCCCACATGGAAAATTGCACAATAATGTGTTGGTGGGCGGCACCACCCCTCGAACTTGGGATGCGCGCCGGCGAAGGTGGAGGGGCGGGCCCGCTAGTCAGAAAACATGTCACGTCGGCATCCCCTGTTTCTGATTCCCTTTAAAAAAATAAAACACGACACGTCGTTATCCACTGTTTCTGATGGTGTTGCTACACTCGACGGTACATGGTGGCATATAAATAATATCGTATAAACATAAGGGCACAGTCGTCAACATTTCTAAAATGAAACCCGGTCCCGTCTCCTACCTGTCCTGGTACATTGCCTGATGAGGTGGATAGCCACGACCGATCTTTTTAACACATTTGCACTCTTATGCTGTGAAGGGAAAGAAAGATTAAGCTGTTAATGCAATGGGTGTTGAATTATTACCCTCTAAGGAAATGGGAAATGGTTATTTTCACGCGTGCCCGTAGTCCAAACCTACTGTCAGTCTTTCACTCCCCTTCTCCGACTAACCACAGTTCACCTTGCGCAGCTCCTCCGCGCCGCACCAACTAGGGTAACATGGCCCCGCCTAAGCCGCCGCTGCCACCACGACAGCCGCCGAAACTGGGGTATTTAGCCCCTCTAAGGCAGGCCATGAAGCTATACTTCAAGGCCGGTCTCCCATTGCCCTGCCAGGCGGATGATTTTCTCGAATGTGCCGAATCGACCGCAGCAGCGACTGCACCGTCGTCGGTGCCAGATGCGGCAAGCAGGGCCAACAGAGCGACATGGAGAAATCACGCGGCGGCATTACGGCATGCTCTAGGAAATGGGAACAAGGTACGTATCAAATCGTTCATGAGAGCATGCCGCCGCCGAGGGTACACACCCTCGAACAGGGCAGCGCCAAGGTCTAGGAACTTTCGCACCCACGCTTCAGCGCGAACTACCTTACCTCAGTGGGGTAGGCTGGGAGCACGCCGTCTGCGGCAAAGACGCTCCATCCTACGCACCATCGAAGGCCATACCGTGGCGGCGACCAAGCGTCTACACTCAGCATGCTGGATTGTTCGACAGCTGGAGCCGGCGGCGGGCATCAGCTCAGCCCCAGAATTCAGGTTCGAGTTCACACGGACCTACGATCCCGAGAAGGAGATGTCGAATTTCAGTTTCGAAGAAATCGTTGCGGTAGCGCGGATGGTCCAACTAAACCGGGACTGGCGCATGCAAATCGCTCGTGCATGAACGATGCAGATTTCTTGTAGTTTGGCGGGAAGGCAATAGATCAGTTTGGGTTAAATGATCAAACAACTTATGTCCTCTCAAGGCAATTGGCCAGCCAACTTTTCTGGTGGAGATCTGTAGTTTCTTTAGTGCAGAATAGTTAAGTTCAGACTGAAGAATGGCTTTTGTAGATGAAATGCTGACGAATTGTTCTATAAACTAGTAGGAAGTTTAGCTCACTTTTGTGCAGGTATAAGACCCTTTTGTATGGAAGTACTACTGTTGTAAGCAAATACTATCAAGTACCTATTTCCTTCAATTACTAGTCGTGGTTTAATCCAGTTAACTGGCATCTTTTTATCCTAGACTACACATTTTGCGTCTATTGTCTGTGTTGTAAACCATTTTTTCCTTTGTCTTGTGTTGCCTGCAAAATGGTCCTACAGTTCAACGTGTTACAAATGTATCTACCTTGTACTCCCTCCGTTTCAAAATATAAGATGTTTTAGCTTTGGGAATGAAGCGTATCTAGTCCCCTTTTAGTATGTAGGTTCATCTAGGGTTAGAAAGCACCATCACTAAAAGATGTCTAGATATGCTCCATTCACAAAGCTAAAACATCTTATATTTTGAAACAGAGGGAGTACTTGAAGAGGAGATGGACTATATTTTCCTAGCATCCACAGAATTGACATTGCTCATTGCCAGACCACCCTCTTTTCATGAGGTTGTCCTTGGTTATTCACAGAAATTATAAAGCACGGTGTTAAACTACATCGATTCAAACTATTACACGCACACAAACTACATCAAATTCATTACCCACACATACTACCTCGATTCAAACTATTACACACACATACTACTTCAAACTATTACACACACGTACTACATCGGTTCAAACTATTACACATTTTTAGTTGATGCTAACTTCCTGCTACGCTCTCCATACTACAAATTCATTAGCCACACATACCATGGCAATTCACTAGAGCTCTGTCTTCACTCGAGGGAAATCAGAACCACCAGCTCGTCCAAGCCTGGTCCCCCCACCGAAACTGTGTGCCCTGCCGTGAAACGGTGGAGGTCATGTGCCATCGATCCTTCCAGGCCAACACTTTAGGCGACGAGGGCGCTTTCTGGCAGCCTCTTCGGGGCCCTGAATGCCATGTACCAAGTCCAGAACCTCCTCCAGGTGGATGATGACCAGGTGCTTCCAGCAAAGCTGTCGCCCTGCCCTGCTTGGAATCTACACCTCGTACATCTTAGGAACGGCATCAGGATCTTTCAGCCACGCCTTTACCTCGATGACCCATCTGTCACTTGGTGGCACGATTTCCACCAGCTCGCCGCCAAGGCTACTGATGACCTGCTTGAGGGCCTCCGGCTCCCAAGCATCCAATGGGAGGCCATCAAAGCCGAGTTTGGAGAAGAAACGAAGCTTCCCCAAGCAATCGTCCCACCCATATGCGTGATGCCAACGCATGAAGCTCATTTTCTCCCCGCAGCACTCAAAAGAACGGGAAGAATGCAGAATGCGCTCGGTGTCTGAGCTGTGCTCGAACCGGACGAAAAAATCGAATGGCAACGCACATAGACCTCATTTCGTCTGATCCCAAAATGAGACCTGAAAGCCGACAGCAACTCTGCCGGTGACACGGCGGGACAGACGCCCAGCACGGTGGCCATGAGAGCATGGTCGTCGAACTACTGTGCCAGGGCTACCATGCCTGGGGTGCACGGCAGCACGAAACTTCTCGAGGCCGGTTGCCGGCCTGGATCGCCCGACGGGACGCGCTCCGCCGTGCGAGAAGGACTAGCCAGAGGCGAGATATTAGTCTGTTGACGCGAAGGTCCGATACGACGGACGATGCAATGGCGACGGCTGTGAGCTTCGATTAGAGGCGTGGGAGGTTGACCGGACATGGCGGAGACGCAAATTAGAGCAAGTGCGAGCTCCGATCTGAGACGAGCAGCTGGAGTTGAGCAAATGTTATGGGGAGGGGAGCAGGGAGAAGACCAGAGCAGAGCAAAGAAATAGATCTCGTCCACTCAGGGATCTGGTCCACGCAGGGGTAAGCTAGTCCACGACCGCAAAAGATAACGGGGAATACTGACATGGAGGGCCAAGAAGAGTTGACCTAACGGCGGTATTTGAGTTCAACCGTTTTTCGTCTGGTTCAAACGACCGTTTGGCCGTTAGATTTGTATTCACCCCCATTTGGCCCTTCTGGACAACTGGCGAATCTAATATGGCCCCTCCGCGCGATTGATGGCAACTCGGGTACCGCGGTGCGCTCACCCACTAAGTTTGGTACCACAGACGAACATTCCCCATGTTTACATAGTAGAGGACTGTCTTCATCCACTAAACCGTGATAGTCAGAGTCATACATCGTCTGGTTGGCCTAACACATCATACGCGCATGAGTAAATAGAGTAGATCTAGCTAAAAAAATATATAACTGGCCACAAATGATAGAGATAGAGATGAGACGACTCACATCGAAATCACCTTCCCTGTCGTCACGACGCGTTTCCTCGCCGTCTCCCCTTGAACCCATGGCGAGAGGGGAGGGGGTGGCTGTCGGAGAGGGGATTGGGATGGAGGCGCCATTGGCTTGCTGCTACAACAGGATGGGAGTGAAGTGGGGAAAGTGGCTTCGAGGGGAAGGAAGAGAAGTACAGGGAGGAAGAGAAGTAATGGGGACGTGACACTGGGATGTGGCCCACTGAACTCGTGAGTCGTGACACTCGCAACAGGGGAGCGCCCGGTGTTGCCAGTTTGTCCAGAGCAAGTGTGGCCAATCATGCCGCAGAACAGCCTACTCACGGATCGCTCTCACGAAGACCATCCCAATCGTCCAAGCGCCCCGATCAAACGGTATGTAACAATCGTTTAGCAGAACAACTGTGTTAGGGCGTGCCTTCTAGAAGACTCGGTCTAACGGCCACCCATTGGGGGGCTAAGGTTAGGGCTCTCCTAAGGTATATTAGGATCCATATGTGGTTTGTGAAAAGAGCAGACATGCAATGACACTGGTGGATCCATATGTGGTTTGTGAAAAGAACAAACATGTAATCACACTGGGTGGATCCATGTGTGGTTCATGAGAAGAACACACATGCAATGACACTGGCGGATCCATGTGTGGTTTGTGAGAAGAACACACATCCAATCATACTGGGTGTGGTTCAAGAAAAGAGCACACGTCCAATGGCACTAGGTGTGGTTTATGAAAAGAACACACATCCAATGACACTAGATGTGGTTCACGAAAATAACAAACATGCAATGACACCGGTGGATCCGTATGTGGTTTGTGGAAAGAACGAACATGCAATGACTCTAGCTGTGGTTCATGAAAAGAACATATATACAATGACACTGGTGGATCCATGTGTGATTCATGAGAAGAACACACATGCAATGACACTAGTGGATCCATGTGTGATTTGTGAGAAGAACATACACACAATGACACTGGCTATGGTTCATGAGAAGAACACACATACAATGACACTGGTGGATCCTTGTGTGGTTTGTGAAAACAACAGACATGCAATCACACTAGGTGGATCCATGTGTGGTTTGTTTAGAGGAACAGACATGCAATGACACTAGGTGTGGTTCATGAAAAGAACAGACATGCAATGACACTGGTGGATCCATATGTCGTTTGTGGAAGGAACAGACATGCAATGACTCTAGTTGTGGTTCATGAAAAGAACAGATATGCAAAGACACTGGTGGATCCATGTGTGGTTCATGAGAAGAACACACATCCGATGATACAGGTGGATCCATGTGTGGTTTGTGAGAAGAACAGACATGCAATGACACTGGTGGATACTTATGTGGTTTGTGAGAAGAACAGACATGCAATGACACTGGCTGTGGTTCATGAGAAGAACACACATGCAAATGCAATGACACTGGTGGATCCTTGTGTGGTTTGTGAGAAGAACTAACATGCAATGACACTAGGTGGATCCATGTGTGGTTTGTTTAGAGAAACAGACATGCAATGACACTGGGTGTGGTTCAAGAAAAGAACGACATGCAATGACACTGGTGGATCCATATGTGGTTTGTGGAAGGAACAAACATGCAATGACACTGGTGGATCCATGTGTGGTTCATGAGAAGAACACACATTCAATGACACTGGTGGATCCTTATGTGGTTCATGAAAAGAACAGACATGCAATGACACTGGTGGATCCTAATGTGGTTTCTTTAGAAGAACACACATGCAATGACACTGGGTGTGGTTCATGAAAAGAACAGACATGCAATGACACTCGTGGATCCTTATGTGGTTTGTTTAGAAAAACACACATGCAATGACACTGGGTGTGGTTCATGAAAAGAACATACATGCAATGACACTGGTGGATCCCTATGTGGTTTGTTTAGAAGAACACACATGCCATGACACTGGGTGTGGTTCATGAAAAGAACAGACATGCAATGACACTGGTGGATCCTTATGTTTTTTGTTTAGAAGAACACACATGCAATGACACTGGTGAATCCATGTGTGGTTTGTGAGAAGAACATACATGCAATCACGCTAGCTGTGGTTCATGAGAGGAACATACATGCAATGCCACTGGGTGTGGTTCATGAAAAGAACAGACATGCAATCACACTAGGTGGATCCATGTGTGGTTTGTGGAAAGAACAGACATGCAATGACTCTAGTTGTGGTTCATGAAAAGAACAGACATGCAATCACACTAGGTGGATCGATGCATGGTTTGTTTAGAGGAACACACATGCAATGACAGTGGTGGATCCTTGTGTGGTTTGCGAGAAGAACTGACATGCAATGACACTGGTGGATACTTATGTGGTTCATGAGAAGAACAGACATGCAATGACACTGGTGGATCCATGTGTGGTTTGTGGAAGGAACATACATGCAATGACTCTAGCTGTGGTTCATGAAAATAATAGACATGCAATGACACTGAGTGGATCCATGTGTGGTTCATGAGAAGAACACACATGCAATGACACTGGTGGATACTTATGTGGTTTGTGAGAAGAACATACGTGCAATGACACTGGCTGTGGTTCATGAGAAGAACAGACATGCAATCACACTGGGTGGATCCATGTGTGGTTCATGAGGAGAACACACATGCAATGACACTGGTCGATCCATGTGTGGTTTGTGAGAAGAACACACATCCAATGACACTGGGTGTGGTTCATGAAAAGAACACACATGCAATGACACTGGTGGATCCATGTGTGGTTTGTGAAAAGAACAGACATGCAATCACACTAGGTGGATCCAAGTGTGGTTTGTTTAGAGGAACATACATGCAGTGACACTGGCTGTGGTTCATGAGAAGAACACACATGCAATGACACTGGTGGATCCATGTGTGGTTTGTGAAAGAACAGACATGCAATCACACTAGGTGGATCCATGTGTGGTTTGTGGAAAGAACAGACATGCAATGACTCTAGTTGTGGTTCATGAAAAGAACACACATGCAACGACACTGGTGTATCCATGTGTGGTTCATGAAAAAAACACACATGCAATGACAATGGTGGATCCATGTGTGGTTTGTGAAAAGAACAGACATGCAATCACACTAGGTGGATCCATGTGTTGTTTGTGAAAAGAACAGACATGCAATCACACTAGGTGGATCCATGTGTGGTTTGTTTAGAAGAACACACATGCAATGACTCTAGTTGTGGTTCATGAAAAGAACACACATGCAATGACACTGGTGGATCCATGTGTGGTTTGTGAAAAGAACAGACATGTAATCACACTAGGTGGATCCATGTGTGGTTTTTTTAGAGGAACATACATGCAAAGATACTGGGTGTGGTTCATGAAAAGAACAAACATGCAATGACACTGGTGGATCCATATGTGGTTTGTGGAAAGCACACACATGCAATGACACTGGTGGATCCATGTGTGGTTTGTGAAAAGAACAAACAGGCAATCACACTAGGTGGGTCCACGTGTGGTTTGTGAAAAGAACAGACATGCAGTCACACTAGGTGGATCCATGTGTGGTTTGTTTAGAAGAACACACATGCAATGACTCTAGTTGTGGTTCTTGAAAAGAACACACATGCAATGACTCTGGTGGATCCATGTGTGGTTTGTGAAAAGAACAGACATGCAATCACATTAGGTGGATCCATGTGTTGTTTGTGAAAAGAACAGACATGCAATCACACTAAGTGGATCCATGTGTGGTTTGTTTAGAAGAACACACATGCAATGACTCTAGTTGTGGTTCATGAAAAGAACACACATGCAATGACACTGGATGATCCATGTGTGGTTTGTGAAAAGAACAGACATGTAATCACACTAGGTGGATCCATGTGTGGGGTTTTTAGAGGAACATACATGCAAAGATACTGTTGTGGTTCATGAAAAGAACAAACATGCAATGACACTGGTGGATCCATATGTGGTTTGTGGAAAGCACACACATGCAATGACACTGGTGGATCCATGTGTGGTTTGTGAAAAGAACAAACATGCAATCACACTAGGTGGATCCATGTGTGGTTTGTGAAGAGAACAGACATGCAGTCACACTAGGTGGATCCATGTGTGGTTTGTTTAGAAGAACACACATGCAATGACTATAGTTGTGGTTCTTGAAAAGAACACACATGCAATGACTCTGGTGGATCCATGTGTGGTTTGTGAAAAGAACAGACATGCAATCACACTAGGTGGATCCATGTGTGGTTTGTTTAGAGGAACAAACATGCAATGACACTGGGTGTGGTTCATGAAAAGAACAGACATGCAATGACACTGGTGGATCCATATGTGGTTTGTGGAAAGCACAGACATGCAATCACACTAGGTGGATCCATGTGTGGTTTGTTTAGAGGAACAGACATGCAATAACACTGGGTGTGGTTCATGAAAAGAACAGACATGCAATGACACTGGTTGGATCCATGTGTGGTTTCTGGAAAGCACAGACATGCATTGACTCTAGTTGTGGTTCATGAAAAGAACAGACATGCAATGACACTTGGTGGATCCATGTGTGGTTCATGAGAAGAACACACATGCAATGACACTGGTGGATCCATGTGTGGTTTGTGAAAATAACAAACATGCAATCACACTAGGTGGATCCATGTGTGGTTTGTTTAGATGAACAGAAATGTAATGACACTGGGTGTGGTTCATGAGAAGAACACACGTGCAATTACACAGGTGGATCCATATGTCGTTTATGGAAGGAACAGACATGCAATGACTCTAGCTGTGGTTCATGAAAAGAACAGACATGCAATGACACTGGTGGATCCATGTGTGGTTCATGAGAAGAACACACATCCAATGACACTGGTGAATCCATGTGTGGTTTGTGAGAAGAACATACGTGTAATGACACTGGTGGATACTTATGTGGTTTGTGAGAAGAACAGACATGCAATGACACTGGCTGTGGTTCATGAGAAGAACACACATGCAATGACACTGGTGAATCCATGTGTGGTTTGTGAGAAGAACATACGTGTAATGACACTGGTGGATACTTATGTGGTTTGTGAGAAGAACAGACATGCAATGACACTGGCTGTGGTTCATGAGAAGAACACACATGCAATGACACTGGTGGATCCTTGTGTGGTTTGTGAGAAGAACTAACATGCAATGACACTAGGTGGATCCATGTGTGGTTTGTTTAGAGGAACAGACATGCAATGACACTGGGTGTGGTTCATGAAAAGAACAGACATGCAATGACACTGGTGGATCCATATGTGGTTTGTGGAAGGAACATACATGCAATGACTCTAGCTGTGGTTCATGAAAAGAACAGACATGCAATGACACTGGTGGATCCATGTGTGGTTCATGAGAAGAACACACATCCAATGACACTGGTGGATACATGTGTGGTTTGTGAGAAGAACATACGTGCAATGACACTGGTGGATACTTATGTGGTTTGTGAGAAGAACAGACATGCAATGACACTGGCTGTGGTTCATGAGAAGAACACACATGCAATGACACTGGTGGATCCTTGTGTGGTTTGTGAGAAGAACTAACAGGCAATGACACTAGGTGGATCCATGTGTGGTTTGTTTAGAGGAACAGACATGCAATGCCACTGGGTGTGGTTCATGAAAAGAACAGACATGCAATGGCACTAGTGGATCCATATGTGGTTTGTGGAAGGAACATACATGCAATGACACTAGTGGATCCATGTGTGGTTCATGAGAAGAACACACATCCAATGACACTGGTGGATCCTTATGTGGTTCATGAAAAGAACAGACATGCAATGACACTGGTGGATCCTTATGTGGTTTCTTTAGAAGAACACACATGAAATGACACTGGGTGTGGTTCATGAAAAGAATAGACATGCAATGACACTGGTGGATCCTTATGTGGTTTGTTTAGAAGAACACACATGCAATGACACTGGGTGTGGTTCATGAAAAGAACATACATGCAATGACACTGGTGGATCCTTATGTGGTTTGTTTAGAAGAACACACATGCAATGACACTGGGTGTGGTTCATGAAAAGAACAGACATGGAACGACACTGGTGGATCCTTATGTGGTTTGTTTAGAAGAACACACATGCAATGACACTGGTGGATCCATGTGTGGTTTGTGAGAAGAACATACATGCAATCACACTAGCTATGGTTCATGAGAGGAACAGACATGCAATGACACTGGGTGTGGTTCATGAAAAGAACAGACATGCAATCACACTAGGTGGATCCATGTGTGGTTTGTGGAAAGAACAGGCATGCAATGACTCTAGTTGTGGTTCATGAAAAGAACAGACATGCAATCAAACTAGGTGGATCGATGTGTGGTTTTTTTGGAGGAACACACATTCAATGACACTAGTGGATCCTTGTGTGGCTTGCGAGAAGAACTTGCATGCAATGACACTGGTGGATACTTATGTGGTTCACGAGAAGAACATACATGCAATGACACTGGTGGATCCATGTGTGGTTTGTGGAAGGAACAAACATGCAATGACTCTAGCTGTGGTTCATGAAAAGAACAGACATGCAATGAAACTGGGTGGATCCATGTGTGGTTCATGAGAAGAACACACATGCAATGACACTGGTGGATCCTTATGTGGTTTGTGAGAAGAACATACATGCAATGACACTGACTGTGGTTCATGAGAAGAACAGACATGCAATCACACTGGGTGGATCCATGTGTGGTTCATGAGGAGAACACACATGCAATGACACTGGTCGATCCATGTGTGGTTTGTGAGAAGAACACACATCCAATGACACTGGGTGTCGTTCATGAAAAGAACACACATGCAATGACACTGGTGGATCCATGTGTGGTTTGTGAAAAGAACAGACATGCAATCACACTAGGTGGATCCATGTGTGGTTTGTTTAGAGGAACATACATGCAATGACACTGGCTGTGGTTCATGAGAAGAACACACATGCAATGATACTGGTGGATCCGTGTGTGGTTTGTGAAAGAACAGACATGCAATCTCACTAGGTGGATCCATGTGTGGTTTGTGGAAAGAACAGACATGCAATGTCTCTAGTTGTGGTTCATGAAAAGAACACACATGCAACGACACTGGTGTATCCATGTGTGGTTCATGAAAAGAACACACATGAAATGACACTGGTGGATCCATGTGTGGTTTGTGAAAAGAACAGACATGCAATCACACTAGGTGGATCCATGTGTGGTTTGTGAAAAGAACAGACATGCAATCACACTAGGTGGATCCATGTGTGGTTTGTTTAGAATAACACACATGCAATGACTCTAGTTGTGGTTCATGAAAAGAACACACATGCAATGACACTGGATGATCCATGTGTGGTTTGTGAAAAGAACAGACATGTAATCACACTAGGTGGATACATGTGTGGTTTGTTTAGAGGAACATACATGTAATGACACTGGGTGTGGTTCATGAAAAGAACAGACATGCAATGACACTGGTGGATCCATATGTGGTTTGTGGAAAGCACACAAATGCAATGACACTGGTGGATCCATGTGTGGTTTGTGAAAAGAACAGACATGCAATCACACTAGGTGGATCCATGTGTGGTTTGTGAAAAGAACAGACATGCAGTCACACTAGGTGGATCCATGTGTGGTTTGTTTAGAAGAACACACATGCAATGACTCTAGTTGTGGTTCATGAAAAGAACACACATGCAATGACACTGGTGGATCCATGTGTGGTTTGTGAAAAGAACAAACTTGCAATCACACTAGGTGGATCCATGTGTGGTTTGTTTAGAGGAACAAACATGCAATGATAATGGGTGTGGTTCATGAAAAGAACATACATGCAATGACACTGGTGGATCCATATGTGGTTTGTGGAAAGCACAGACATGCAATCACACTAGGTGGATCCATGTGTGGTTTGTTTAGAGGAACATACATGCAATGACACTGGGTGTGGTTCATGAAAAGAACAGACATGCAATGACACTGGTGTTGGGAATATGCCATAGAGGCAATCATGTATGATGTTATTTCCAATGTATTCATAAAGATATTGTCCATGTATGAACTACTAATATATATCATTGAATATGTGATTCGATTGTGGAACTATATATATACATGTTGTTTATACTAATTGACATTGGTCGTTGAGGTTGTGCTGGACACGCAACTTAGACTGATGTGAAAGTCGGCTGATGACTCGGTTCCACTTGTCATGGGCATAGAGATGCTATTCCGACTTACACGGACTCGGCTAAAGAGTTTAGCGAGTCGGACTGACCCATATTGAGATGCAACGAACAAGTCGTCATTTGCATGTCTCAATCAATGTAATCCTTAGACCTGAGGTTATTGCACAGTCCGAGTTGAGGATCACCGACTTAAGTTCTGTCAAACGTTGTTCCGTCACTAGGCAGTTATAAAGGCGGAGTTCGGGTTGACTAAGAATCAAGCTGCGTGATGTGAATAACCGAGATGGGATTTTGCCCCTTCGTCTGGAGAGATATTCTCTGGGCCCTCTCAGAAGATATGATTCGGAAAGCATGGCCATGCGTGACTCGGTTAAGTGTTAGCCGAGGCGACCGACTAAGAGTTAGTCGAATGAATCACTTATCTCGGATCGAGAAAGAGAGTCGAACTATTTAAGGGATGCCGATTATTCGCTTATAGTTCGACAAGGTATATCGTGAGGCAAAAGGGACTAAGACGAAAGTTGCATTGGAAGGTATGTCGTCATGACTCTTTAGTACTTGGGAGTTGGCACGTTCGGCTAGGAGCCGCTACCAACTGATCGGTCACGAGTGAGACTAAGATCGTGTCCGGGTCACAATGAGCCTGTTGGGTCACACACTTAAGAGCGGGAGCATATTTGGGTTGGACCCAAAAAGGAAACGGACAGAGTTAGTGAGTTGGACTCGCAGTGACTAATATAGGCCTTTTAGTGAATGGGCCGCAAGTGAGTGGAGCCCACTTTCACTCCCTATATAAGCTAGGGCGCAGGTTCTTAGAGCACGCTATTAGGTCACTCCATGTGTTGGAAATCCTAGCTCCAGACCAGTCCTGTCCTATCACCGTTGTACTGGACCTAGCAGTCCATCGCCGGCGCTCCTCCTCGTACGTGTGGATACTAGCGGAGGTGCTGTATGTTCAGCACTTCGACGATCGTTGATCGGAACGGATCGTGAGGACTGCACTGCATCAAATGACGTGCTTCATCGATTCCACAACCGCGCGTCTAGTGGTAATCCTCGTGGCCTACTACCTCAGCTAGATCTTGGGATCACCGCGTAGGAAAAAGCTTTGTTTTTCTCTGCGTGGCCCTACAACTAGGTGGATCCATGTGTGGTTTGTGGAAAGCACAGACATGCAATGACTCTAGCTGTGGTTCATGAAAAGAACAGACATGCAATGACACTGGGTGGATCCATGTGTGGTTCATGAGAAGAACACACATGCAATGACACTGGTGGATCCATGTGTGGTTTGTGAAAAGAACAGACATGCAATCAAACTAGGTGGATCCATGTGTGGTTTGTTTAGATGAACAGAAATGTAATGACACTGGGTGTGGTTCATGAGAAGAACACACATGTAATGACACTGGTGGATCCATATGTGGTTTGTGGAAAGCACAGACATGCAATGACTCTAGCTGTGGTTCATGAAAAGAACAGACATGCAATGACACTAGGTGGATCCATGTGTGGTTCATGAGAAGAACACACATCCAATGACACTGGTGGATCCTTATGTGGTTTGTGAGAAGAACATACATGCAATGACATTGGCTATGGTTTGTGAGAAGAACACACATGCAATGACACTGGTGGATCCATGTGTGGTTTGTGAAAAGAACAAACATGCAATCACACTAGGTGGATCCATGCGTGGTTTGTTTAGAGGAACTATGCAATGACACTGGGTGTGGTTCATGAAAATAACAGACATGCAATCACACCTGGTGGATCCATATGTGGTTTGTGGAAGGAACATACATGCAATGACTCTAGCTGTGGTTCATGAAAAGAACAGACATGCAATGGCACTAGTGGATACATGTGTGGTTCATGAGAAGAACACACATCCAATGACACTCGTGGATCCTTATGTGGTTCATGAAAAGAACAGGCATGCAATGACACTGGTGGATCCTTATGTGGTTTCTTTAGAAGAACACACATGCAATGACACTGGGTGTGGTTCATGAAAAGAACAGACATGCAATGACACTGGTGGATCCTTATGTGGTTTGTTTAGAAGAACACACATGCAATGACACTGGGTGTGGTTCATGAAAAGAACAGACATGGAACGACACTGGTGGATCCTTATGTGGTTTGTTTAGAAGAACACACATGCAATGACACTGGTGGATCCATGTGTGGTTTGTGAGAAGAACATACATGCAATCACATTGGCTGTGTTTCATGATAGGAACAGACATGCAATGACATTGGGTGTGGTTCATGAAAAGAACAGACATGCAATCACACTAGGTGGATCCATGTGTGGTCTGTGGAAAGAATAGACATGCAATGACTCTAGCTGTGGTTTATGAAAAGAACAGACATGGAATAACACTAGGTGGATACATGTGTGGTTTGTTTAGAGGAACACACATGCAATGACACTGGTGGATCCTTGTGTGGTGTGCGAGAAGAATTGACATGCAATGACACTGGTGGATACTTATGTGGTTCATGAGAAGAACAGACATGCAATGACACTGGTGGATCCATGTGTGGTTTGTGGAAGGAACAGACATGCAATAACTCTAGCTGTGGTTCATGAAAAGAACAGACATGCAATGACACTGGGTGGATCCATGTGTGGTTCATGAGAAGAACACACATGCAATGACACTGGTGGATCCTTATGTGGTTTGTGAGAAGAACATACATGCAATGACACTGGCTGTGGTTCATGAGAAGAACAGACATGCAATCACATTGGGTGGATCCATGTGTGGTTCATGAGAAGAATACACATGCAATGACATTGGTGGATCCATGTGTGGTTTGTGAGAAGAACACACATCCAATGACACTGGGTGTGGTTCATGAAAAGAACACACATGCAATGACACTTGTGGATCCATGTGTGGTTTGTGAAAAGAATAGACATGCAATCACACTAGGTGGATCCATATGTGGTTTGTTTAGAGGAACATAGATGCAATGACATTGGCTGTGGTTCATGAGAAGAACGCACATGCAATGACAGTGGTGGATCCATGTGTGGTTTGTTAAAGAACAGACATGCAATCACACTAGGTGGATCCATGTGTGGTTTGTGGAAAGAACATACATGCAATGGCTCTAGTTGTGGTTCATGAAAAGAACACACATGCAACGACACTGGTGTATCCATTTGTGGTTCATGAAAAGAACACACATGCAATGACACTGGTGGATCCATGTGTGGTTTGTGAAAAGAACAGACATGCAATCACACTAGGTGGATCCATGTGTGGTTTGTGAAAAGAACAGACATGCAATCACACTAGGTGGATCCATGTGTGGTTTGTTTAGAAGAACACACATGCAATGACTCTAGTTGTGGTTCATGAAAAGACTACACATGCAATGACACTGGTGGATCCATGTGTGGTTTGTGAAAAGAACAGACATGCAATCACACTAGGTGGATCCATGTGTGGTTTGTTTAGATGAACAGAAATGTAATGACACTGGGTGTGGTTCATGAGAAGAACACACATGTAATGACACTGGTGGATCCATATGTGGTTTGTGGAAAGCACACACATGCAATGACTCTAGCTGTGGTTCATGAAAAGAACAGACATGCAATGACACTGGGTGGATCCATGTGTGGTTCATGAGGATAACACACATCCAATGACACTGGTGGATCCTTATGTGGTTTGTGAGAAGAACATACATGCAATGACATTGGCTATGGTTCGTGAGAAGAACACACATGCAATGACACTGGTGGATCCATGTGTGGTTTGTGAAAAGAACAAACATGCAATCACACTAGGTGGATCCATGTGTGGTTTGTTTAGAGGAACGATGCAATGACACTAGGTGTGGTTCATGAAAAGAACAGACATGCAATCACACCTGGTGGATCCATGTGGTTTGTGGAAGGAACATACATGCAATGACTCTAGCTGTGGTTCATGAAAAGAACAGACATGCAATGACACTAGTGGATCCATTTGTGGTTCATGAGAAGAACACACATCCAATGACACTCGTGGATCCTTATGTGGTTCATGAAAAGAACAGGCATGCAATGACACTGGTGGATCCTTATGTGGTTTCTTTAGACGAACACACATGCAATGACACTAGGTGTGGTTCATGAAAAGAACAGACATGCAATGACACTGGTGGATCCTTATGTGGTTTGTTTAGAAGAACACACATCCAATGACACTGGGTGTGGATCATGAAAAAAACAGACATGCAATGACACTAGTGGATCCTTATGTGGTTTGTTTAGAAGAACACACATGCAATGACACTGGGTGTGGTTCATGAAAAGAACAGACATGGAACGACACTGGTGGATCCTTATGTGGTTTGTTTAGAAGAACACACATGCAATGACACTAGTGGATCCATGTGTGGTTTGTGAGAAGAACATACATGCAATCACATTGGCTGTGTTTCATGATAGGAACAGACATGCAATGACATTGGGTGTGGTTCATGAAAAGAACAGACATGCAATCACACTAGGTGGATCCATGTGTGGTCTGTGGAAAGAATAGACATGCAATGACTCTAGCTGTGGTTCATGAAAAGAACAGACATGCAATAACACTAGGTGGATCCATGTGTGGTTTGTTTAGAGGAACACACATGCAATGACACTGGTGGATCCTTGTGTGGTTTGCGAGAAGAATTGACATGCAATGACACTGGTGGATACTTATGTGGTTCATGAGAAGAACAGACATGCAATGACACTGGTGGATCCATGTGTGGTTTGTGGAACGAACAGACATGCAATAACTCTAGCTGTGGTTCATGAAAAGAACAGACATGCAATGACACTGGGTGGATCCACGTGTGGTTCATGAGAAGAACACACATGCAATGACACTGGTGGATCCTTATGTGGTTTTTGAGAAGAACATACATGCAATGACACTGGCTGTGGTTCATGAGAAGAACAGACATGCAATCACATTGGGTGGATCCATGTGTGGTTCATGAGAAGAATACACATGCAATGACATTGGTGGATCCATGTGTGGTTTCTGAGAAGAACACACATCCAATGACACTGGGTGTGGTTCATGAAAAGAACACACATGCAATGACACTGGTGGATCCATGTGTGGTTTGTGAAAAGAACAGACATGCAATCACACTAGGTGTATCCATGTGTGGTTTGTTTAGAGGAACATAGATGCAATGACATTGGCTGTGGTTCATGAGAAGAACGCACATGCAATGACAGTGGTGGATCCATGTGTGGTTTGTTAAAGAACAGACATGCAATCACACTAGGTGGATCCATGTGTGGTTTGTGGAAAGAACATACATGCAATGACTCTAGTTGTGGTTCATGAAAAGAACACACATGCAACGACACTGGTGTATCCATTTGTGGTTCATGAAAAGAACACACATGCAATGACACTGGTGGATCCATGTGTGGTTTGTGAAAAGAACAGACATGCAATCACACTAGGTGGATCCATGTGTGGTTTGTGAAAAGAACAGACATGCAATCACACTAGGTGGATCCATGTGTGGTTTGTTTAGAAGAACACACATGCAATGACTCTAGTTGTGGTTCATGAAAAGAACACACATGCAATGACACTGGTGGATCCATGTGTGGTTTGTGAAAAGAACAGACATGCAATCACACTAGGTGGATCCATGTGTGGTTTGTGGAAAGCACACACATGCAATGACACTGGTGGATCTATGTGTGGTTTGTGAAAAGAACAGACATGCAATCACACTAGGTGGATCCATGTGTGGTTCATGAGAAGAACACACATCCAATGACACTGGTGGATCCTTATGTGGTTTGTGAGAAGAACATACATGCAATGACATTGGCTATGGTTTGTGAGAAGAACACACATGCAATGACACTAGTGGATCCATGTGTGGTTTGTGAAAAGAACAAACATGCAATCACACTAGGTGGATCCATGCGTGCTTTGTTTAGAGGAACTATGCAATGACACTGGGTGTGGTTCATGAAAAGAACAGACATGCAATCACACCTGGTGGATCCATATGTGGTTTGTGGAAGGAACATACATGCAATGACTCTAGTTGTGGTTCATGAAAAGAACAGACATGCAATGGCACTAGTGGATACATGTGTGGTTCATGAGAAGAACACACATCCAATGACACTCGTGGATCCTTATGTGGTTCATGAAAAGAACAGGCATGCAATGACACTGGTGGATCCTTATGTGGTTTCTTTAGAAGAACACACATGCAATGACACTGGGTGTGGTTCATGAAAAGAACACACATGCAATGACACTGGTGGATCCATGTGTGGTTTGTGAAAAGAACAGACATGCAATCACACTAGGTGGATCCATGTGTGGTTTGTGGAAAGCACACACATGTAATGACACTGGTGGATCTATGTGTGGTTTGTGAAAAGAACAGACATGCAATCACACTAGGTGGATGCATGTGTGGTTTGTTTAGAAGAACACACATGCAATTACTCTAGTTGTGGTTCATGAAAAGAACACACGTGCAATGACACAGGTGGATCCATGTGTGGTTTGTGAAAAGAACAAACATGCAATCACACTAGGTGGATCCATGTGTTGTTTGTTTAGAGGAACAGACATGCAATGACACTGCGTGTGGTTCATGAAAATAACAAACATGCAATGACACTGGTGGATCCATATGTGGTTTGTGGAAAGCACATACATACAATCACACTAGGTGGATCAATGTGTGGTTTGTTTAGAGGAACAGACTGATGCGCTCGACTTTCGACGTAGAGCTCGTTGGGAACCCCAAGAGGAAGGTATGATGACCACAGCAGTAAGTTTTCCCTCAATTATGAAACCAAGGTTTAATCAAACTAGTAGGAGCAAGGAAACACCCCAAAGGTGTTACTAGCTGAGCTTTGGCAGGGCGCACTACCTGTGCTAGTAGCAACGTGGAGACCTGCACAACACAACCATAGAACTTTGTCTCCAACTTGCGATGAGGTTGTCAATCTCACCGTGTTTTGCGGAAAACAAAGGATTAAACATATCGAATGGAAAGAAGTAAAAGTTTGCAGAAAGTAAACACAAAGCAGAAACAGTTTATAGATTGTATGTAAAGACAAAGAACCAGGATCCATAGTTCACTAGAGGTGGCTCTCCTTAGATAGATAACATGTTGGGTGAACAAATTACAGCGGGGCAATTGACAAACACATAGAAAGCAATACAGGCATATACTAATCATCTTGACTCCTTTGAGACTTGATTGGGCATTACAACATAATACATAGACCGCCATCCAACTGCATCTATGACTAATAATCCACCTTCAGATTATCATCCGAACCCCCTCCAGTATTAAGTTGCAAGCAACAGATTATTGCTTTACGAACTGCGTATAAAGTAAACAATATGATTGTTCTAGGAACAAAGGATTGTTGTTTTCTCCCTAGTAGCAACAACACATCTAGTACCTTAGAGATTTCTGTCACTTCCCTAGATTACCAGAGGCATGAACCCACTATCGAGCATAAATACTAACTCTTGGAGTTGCTAGCATCTACTTGGCCAAGATAGCTACTAACAACGGAAAGCATGCAAGATCTCAAATAACAAAAACATGATAGAATCAATAATCAATCTAAAATAGCATCTCAATATCCATCGGATCCCCGCAAACACAACATGTATGAATTACAAATAGATGATCTTGATCATGAATGGAGCTCAGAAGATCTAAACATGAAATCACAAAGGAGGAGAAACCAGCCATCTAGCTACTACATGGATCCGTAGTCCAAGGATGAACTACTCACGCATCACATCGGAGGCTTGCATGGTGATGAAGAAGGCCTCCAGGGTGAATTCCCCTCTCTGGCAGGGTGCCAGGAAGAGCTTCAGATCCCTCCTTATCTAGGGATGGAGATGACGGCGGCTACAGACTCTTTCGTGGATTTTTGATTGGGTACTTAGGGTTTTCGTCCCGAGGGCAATATATAGGCGGAAGGAGAGGCCGAGGGGGTGCCGGGAGCGGCCACACCACCCCCTGGCGCGGGCTAGGCCTGGCCGCGCGGCCAGGTGGTGTGGTGGCTCCCTGGCCCTTCTCCGTCTCGTATTCTGGCACTTGATCCCTTCCGGAAAATAGGCACTTTGGCTTTTGTCCCGTCCAATTCCGAGAATATTCATTTTCTGACTTTCCTGGAACCAAAAACAACAGAAAACAGGCAGCTGGCACTGTGGCTCTTGTTAATAGGTTAGTCCAAGAAATCATATGAAAGTACTCCAAAGTTGGAACAAAACACAAGAAAGTGGATAAAACCAAGCATGGAACATAAAAAATTATAGATACATTTGCAATGTATCAACATCCCCAAGATCAAGTCATGCTTGTCCTCGAGTAGGTAAGTGATAAAAAGAAATAAGTTTTGAGGTGACATGCACCATCAAAGACTTGATCAAAGTATTTGCAAAACATTCAAAGCTGGGATCATAGTACTTCAATCATAACATGAAAGACAAAGTTCTAGCAATAAGCAAAGAGACTGTGATGCAACATGAAAAGGGACAAACAAAATATTCATGAATAACAATGCTTTGCAAGACGTTTGTTTGTTTCACATAAAGAAAACATAGCATAAAAGTATTCAGCTTGTCCCTCAATAGAGTAGCAAATATAAATGCATAGGACACCTTCAAAGTTCATAAGAGTGACTAGATACAATAGTTTAAAACAAGCAATAACAAGTTATGCATCAATCAACTAGTCTTGGGACAATGCACATAGAACTAAGAATGGCCACTATGCTCTCAAAGTAGTGCATAAAGATAGAAGGTGGAGACTCAATATAATGGTGGAAGAAAGGCCTTTTGTAAAAGGAAGTAGGGATTCAAGTCTCATAAAGAGCTTCCAAAAATTATGGTACTTATAGCTTTCAGCTCTCATTGCCCCTATCATAAGAATCTTTAAGGTGATTAAGGTTAAAGTGACACAACTAAGAGGATATGCTTGACAAGTTATAAACCGAAATCTCATGCCCCTTACTTACAAAGACCGATCCTCATGCTACTCAACTTCAGTCACGAGTAAGCTCTTGTCATTGTAAGTATATGTGTATCATTAAGAACCGCCAACGGGGTACCCCTTGCACATGATACGGGAGCTTTCCCATAATCAAAATGACAAGGCAAGTAGACAATGAGCATCTCAGCGATCTTTTTATTTGCTATTTGCATAGGTTTTTATTGAGGATGCTTCATAGAGTGCTCATTATGGTGATGCTGCAAGTTTCCACCATGATTAGGCATGGCTTAGGCTAGCGGCCCAGGCGTTTCTCTAACACACATACAAACTCCATGATCTTACAAGTTCCACTTTTATTTCACACTGCCGGGATCCGTAAGCAAAAGAACATAATATCAACAGGGTACAAAGTACAAGTGCAATGTTGAAAGTGTTCCCCATGAAATATGGTTATGCTAATTTCAACTTATAAAGCGCAAGCATATACGCAGCAAAGAAGGACCCAATGGTTCAAGTTTATTAGAGGCAATAAAGTAAAGTGTGCCATCAAGTTCGTGAGAGCTTTAATCACTAGTTTTCTCATAACAAGTGAAAGGTAGAAAAAAGCATGAATATACTTGGAATAGCATAAGCTAGTAGGTAGGTATGGTGGACTCTTTGGAAAAACTTGGTTTAGGGAGTTGGATGCATGAGTGGAACTCATACTTTTTTGTGAAGGCTAGCAAAAGACTGGGAGCGACAAACTAAGAGAGCAATAATGGCCATAATCATGCAGAGCGACAAAACATCATTGATCAAAGCATAAAGTGATACTACAAGTTGAAAACTAAAGGATCATAAGGGCTATGGTGACTTGAGATAGTCATAACATGGTGTGAGCATGTGCCAAGTCAACCCAAATAAAGCATCAAAGGAGAATACCACTATACTATGCTTTAATATGCTAAAACAACGCATGATTCATCCAAGGCACATTAAGCAATCTCAATTGTTTATAACAAGTCATGCTACAGCAAAGAATACTAAGCATAAAGTGTCGTCGGGTTGATGACAAGTACGCCATGAGGGGCTCCTCGAGGCGTGCGGAAGAGAGGGGGGTGAGACGTATGGTATTCCGGGACGGTGAGCACACAAGTTTACCTAGGTTCGAATACGCCGGCTTTGGACGGATCCTACTCCTGCTAGCAATCCAGTAATATGGCAGAGCCGGAATATGGGTTACAAGGGTTTTGCCTGTGCGAGTTGAGGGTCTAAAGTATTGGGTGCCCTAAAGGCTCTCCCTAGGACGGCTTATATAGATATCCGGCCTAGGGTTTACAGGAGAGATCTATCCGGCTACGACTAAGAGTCTGTTACAGAGTACATCTTGAACTACAAGTAACATTATGGGCCTAAGTCGGTAAGTCTTCTGGGCCTTCCTGTAGCCGGATTGGACTCCGTCTTCTCTCCCTGACTGGGCCGCCCGTGAAGCAATGCTCTAACCCGAAGTGGGCCACCCTGGTCAGTGAGGAACTGTGAGGATACCCGAAAAGTATATCCCCAACAGCAGCCCCCGGAGGCCTCCAAGATCCAAAGTCGGATTTATCATCGTTTAGCTTGATCTTCGGCTTGCAGAATCTTGAAGGGTTCCTGAAACTTCACAACAAAAAATATGATCCGGGTCTTAAAAATAAGTCCAACCTTGCAATTGGTTACTCGGATTTTCCAGCTCGCTTTTAAACTAAGTCGGAACTTGGTCTCTAACGCCACCTGACACAAGCATGGTCAAGTCACATCATCAGACAAACGTTCAGTCAGCACGACCGTTGGTGGGTCCGCGGTTCGCGGAACCGAGGCGCCGTTTCAATGCGTGCGTGGAGATCGAGGCGACGCAATCATCGCGCGAGCCCTTCCCAGTTCTTTCCACGACGCGTGGCAGTTACACTGTAGCGTTTGCACGAATCTTGGCGCAGGTAGGTGGATATAAGGGGTTTAGATTTCTTCTTCTCATCTCCACCAGTCCTTTGCCGTTCCTTCCTTCCCAATCTTCCCACGCGCACAGAGCCTCCTCGTCCTCTTCCCACGGAGCTCCTAGCACCGCCACCTTAAGGTCACTTTTTCCATCGGAGAAAAATGGCTTCATCTTCGTCTTCCTCTGGTCTGGCGGTAGCAGTGGCGGCGGAAGCGGCGGAAGCAGAAGTGGAGAAAGAGAGTTTCCGGGGAGTCTGGATCCCCTGCACCCTCAACGAGGAGGGCCTCAAGAACGTGGAGAAGGAGGGGCTTCTCGCCGTCGGCGACTGGCGGACCGGCTTCGGGGAAACCGTCCCCAATCTGCGTGAGGGCGAGCGCGTCCACTTCGGCACCCATCTGGACCGAGGTTTGTCCTTTCCTCCCTCGGAGTTCTTGTCCGAGGTGATTGACCACTATGGATTTCAACTCCAAAATCTTCCTCCCAATTCCCTTCTAGAAATGAGCGCATATGCTGCGCTTTGCGAGGGCTTCCTCGGCATTAGGCCGAGTTTGCTTCTCTTCCGGTACTATTTCCATGTCTAGAGAAATTCTATTACTGCCGGTGTTCCTTACATCACCGGTACCATTAGTTTTTCTGTTAGACGAGACCAGACATATCCCAAAATTTCTGCCAGTGACTCGGTCAAACAATGGCCAGGCACTTTTTTCTACCATAGGGATATTCCGGCTCCCGGCAAAGCTACTACTTTGCCGGCTTTTGTCGACGGAGCTGCCACGGCCCAGCCTTCCTGGGACGAGGCTGCTCCGGCTCTCACCGACGATCTGATCCTTGCTAAGAGGCGGATCGAATACCTTATCAAGCACAAGGGTCTGAAAGGATCCGACTTGGTCCAATGCTGGGTCTCACGCCGGATCCAGCCACTTTAGTACCATGGGGATAGACTGATGCACTCCATCACGTCTTCCAAAAAAGACTCTCTCCGCATCTGCCCCAAAGACTACTCCACTCAAGGCTACATCATCCAGATCAAGTGGCTGATCAAGGAGCGGATCGAGAGGAGGATTCCGGAGATTTCTCTGGATATGCACACGGCGGAAAACCCCGTGGTAGCGGTAAGCTTCTATCAGAACATCTTCTGCGTGTTTCACTTTTCGAGTTATATCGCAGTGCTGATTTGTGTTCTTATTTTCAGCTTGCTGACCTCCCCGAGTCGGAGTTTGCTCCACTCGAAGGATACCCTCCTGAGTTTTCTCAGGAGACAGAAGTAGTCCCACTGCCAGATCTTGCGCTCAAGAAGCGCAAAGCTCTGACAGTAGCGGTTGGCATAAAGGAGGTGCCAGTCGTGAAGAGGTAACCTTCTGTCACAACTTTTCCGCCTTTGTTGTTTACTCAAGTTTCTTTCCGAGATGTAATGTTTCCGACTTTACTACTTTCTCAGAGCAAAATCAATCATCAAGGGCAAGGGGAAGGGGACTTCTTCGAAGCCCTTGCACCAGACGAAGCTTACAATAGCTTCCCCTGCCGTGGCTCCTCCGACTCCGGTCCCTCAACCTTCTGCAAACTCCGGCGATCATCCCTTCTCTGGTGATTGCAGAAGATCCGGCTCCTCAAGCGGAGCCGACGATCCTTGGGTCGCATACTGACGTCACCTCGAGTGCGTCAGGTCAAGATAAAGGTGAACCCTCTTCGGGTAATGATCCCTCGGCTGAAGTCTTCACCGAAAACCTCCTCAACAATTTGGGTCTTGCCAAATTTGGCCTGACCCGGAAATCTGCAGAGGAGATCCAGCGGCTGGCCAGGCAAGTCCTGGACAAAAGCCATCTATCCCCCGAAGAGGAGGCGCAAGAAGCAGAGGACGTCAAGTTCTCCGACCTTCTCACTCAAGTACGCCTTCGCGACGAGAGGATCAGGACTGGCGAGCTTCCAACAGCTCCAGTGATCCCTCTTACTCTCGCCGAGAAGGTGGCAGCTGAAGTGAACGCGGGTTTAGACAAACTCACCCGCGAGGAATATGTAAGTCAGAATTCCAACTCTTGTTTTTACATTATGTTATATCATATCCTCTAGTCCCCAAGCATGAAGTAGGATATAGAAATCCGGGTTTATGCTTTCATTAGGATGCCAAAGAACGAACTAGTGTAGCCCCCAAGGCTCGTGTTGATATTTAGTAGAAAATATTAGCCCGAGTCTTAAGTAGCTTTCTGACCTTGGGTATTCTGACTTACAGAATGTGTGTTCCTATAACCAGGAATTATTATCCAATGTCTGTGATAAGCGAAGAGAGATCAAAGCTCTCCGGCTTAAAAATGCTGAGCTCAAGGTAGCCAAGGACGAAGCCGAAGGCAAAAATTTCGAGATTCAAACCTTGCCTTTTGCTTTTTAATGTCGAATTTTTCTGAACTGTTGTTCTTTTTTGACTTACAGTGTTGGTGAAACAATCCATCGCTATGATTGAAGAGGCCGAGAACCTCAAAACCCTGGTGGTGGAAAACAAGGGACTTCGCCAAGAGATGGATAAGCTCAAGGCGGATCATGAAACGAGCATAGCTCAAGTCCTGGAATCCTCCTCCATGGCCACTGAAGAGCGCGATCGCAAGATTGCCGCTCAAGATAAAGTAATCTCGGACCTCAAGAATGAGCTTGGCAGAGAGAAGGATATATCCCAGGCACTCCGGGCTGAACTCCAGAGTCTCCGGGAGGAGAAGACCAAGATTGACGACGTCATTCTTGGTACGTTCCACCTTTCTGACTTATCTTTTCTTCGACTGTTATCAATGTCAGATTTTTCCTGACTTGTTTTGTGTATAGGTCCTCTAAAGTTGTCGGACTCTTCCTTGTCCGAGCCCCGCACTCACCGGCTTACCCAAGTCGGTGATCTTCTTCATGACTACCGCTAGTCCCTTGAGGACATTGGCGAGTCTCTCAGGATTCCGGACATGCCAAGCATGTCGGATTTTGAGGCACGGGACAGGGCCAAGGAGATGCCGTAGCTTGTTCGGGACTGGAATATGTCCTACGCGCGGACTGCCGCGCAGAATGCCGTCTCCATGGTCATGAGCCACCATGGAAACATGGAAATATGGCAAGTGACTAAAGGGTACTGCAAGGTATATGAAGACGGCCAGGAGAAGGACCTTCAAGCCATCATGCACTCCTGCGCCGGATATGGGTGCCATGTAGCTGATCTGACCAGCTACGAGATCCCCTTCTTTACCCACGTGGATACTTCGCCTCCTCCTGCAGAAGAAGCCGAAGAAGTTTCCGACGATGAACGCACCAACTCGGATGCGGATATCTCGGAACGATATCAAGGCGGAGTGACCAGCGAGCCAGTAGATCCTTCATCTCCTCCTGCATCATACACCACAAACTTATGTATTATTCTGTGAAAGAACATGATGCATTTTGTAAATATGAAGTACTATGACTTTTGCTAGTGCTAAGTTTTTTTTATCTATTCAACACTTTTGTCTTAGAATTTTTGTGTGCCTGAAATGTTTTCATGAGCACTTAGAATTTTCCATCTCTACTTATCGTTTATCTGGCTTTCCGCCTCGTCCCTTTCGCGAGCCGGCTAAACCTTCAGCCAGAAACTTTGCCAGCAACGGAGCTCAATTGCTAAACCAGTTTAAACTCGGAAACAAAGTTGGCTTCCAGTACCAACAATTCACTACACGGAAAATGCCCGCATCCGGCAATCATATAAATAACCAAAGTAAAGACTAGAAATTTTTAGAGTTATACCCGAAGGTAGCAGTTTTTAGAAATCGGAAATCTAGACCAGAACGAACATGAGCATAAAGTACTTTTAAGCATTCTGGGATTTTTGACTACAACATGATCATTTGGAAATAAGATGGTAAAAACTTCTCAGAAAAAACTTGGAGCAACCAAGACTTTTATTTTCAAAGAACATGTACATATGTATGATTACAAAGAAGGATAAACTAAGAATAAAAAGGGCGTAGCTGAGCAATATTCCATGGTCTGTCTAACTCATCCGGATTTGTACTGCCTCCAGCTCTCTTTCTCTTCTTAGTAGCAGGTCTTTCTTTGACTGGCCTCATGTCAGTTAAGTAGTACGATCCATTGTGCAATACTCGACTAACTAAAAAGGGCCCTTCCCATACTAGGGAAAGTTTGTGCTTTCTTTGTTGCACAAGCCGGAGAACCAAATCACCTTTATTGAAAGATCTAGTTCGGACTCTCTGGCTATGATACTTGTGTAACTTCTGCTGATAGGCTGTAGATCTCATTTCAGCAACGACGCGAACTTCTTCGACTAAGTGGAGATCATTTTGTCGAGAAATCTTGGCATCCTCTTCGATATACGCGGCCACTCTAGGAGAAGTATGAATTAAATCACTAGGAAGAACTGCTTCTGCGCCATAGACCAAGAAGAAAGGTGTATATCCTGTTGACCTATTCAGAGTTGTTCGCAAACTCCAAATTACAGAGGGTAGTTCCTCTGCCCAATCCCCCGCAGCACGTCTCAGTGGTGCTTCGAGTCTTGGTTTCAACCCTTGTAGAATTAAACCATTTGCTCTTTCGACTTGTCCGTTAGCCTGTGGATGTGCGACTGACGAAATGTCAAGCCGGATATTTTGCTCATCGCAGAATTCAGCCAGTTCTCCCATAGAAAAGTTACTCCCGTTGTCCGTGATAATGCTATGCGGATAACCATACCGGATTATAACATCCTCGACAAATCTTTTGGCTGTTGCTCCATCACAACTAGTGACAGGTTTAGCCTCGATCCACTTGGTGAATTTATCCACCATCACTAAGAGGTGGGTAAATCCACTTGGAGCTCATTTAAAGGGTCCTACCATGTCAAGCCCCCAGACCGCAAAAGGCCATGTTATAGGTATTGTTCGCAGATGATCAGCCGGAACATGAGCTTGCTTGGCGTACTTTTGGCAGCCTTTGCATGTCATGACTAACCGTTCGGCATCTGCCTGAGCTGTAAGCCAGAAAAATCCATGTCGAAAAGCTTTTGCCACTAAAGATTTGGCTGCAGTGTGGTGACCACACTCGCCTTCGTGGATTTCCCTTAAGATTTCCACTCCTTCTTCCGGAGATACACAATGCTGAAAAACCCTAGAAACACTCCGTTTATGGAGCTCACCTTTAACAATAGTATAGGCTTTTGCTCGTCGGATAATCTGCCGGCTCAGCACCTCGTCTTCGGGTAATTTGCCATCTACCAAGTAATCAAGGTAGGGTTGAGTCCAGCTGGGAATTACAGCCAGAACTGCTATTAAAGGTGAGTCAGATTTGGTCGGATATTCCTCATCTACTCCCTTTATCGAGGGAACTTTGAGGTGCTCTAAAAACGCGCCATCCGGAACCTCTTTCCGTGCAGAGCCTATTCGAGATAGTGCATCTGCTTCCTTGTTTTCTGCTCGAGGGATGTGTTGAACTTCAAACCCTTCGAACGATTTAGATAAATCATCCACGACAGCTTTATATGCTGCCATGTGCTTATTTGCATTACAAATATCCGAGACTTGCTGAGCAACAAGATCCGAATCTCCGTAACACATCAAACATCGGATGCCAATGTCCTTAGCAATCCGGATTCCATGCAGCAGTGCTTCATACTCGGCAATGTTGTTTGTCGCTGTGAAGTGGATCTGCAACACGTATAAAAGTTTATCTCCTTGGGGTGATTTGAGCACCACGCCAGCCCCGAGCCCCCTCGAGCCTTAGACCCATCGAAAAAAAGGGTCCAATATTCTGACTCTGGGAGGACCATATTCTCCTTGGTCTCTGTCCAATCAGCGACAAAGTCAGCAAGGATCTGGGATTTGATTGTTGTCCGAGGTTTATACTCAATATCGAAAGCTGAGAGCTCTATGCCCCATTTGGCGACACGTCCTGTGGCGTCGCTGTTGTTGATTATGTCTCTCATGGGAGCTTTGCTCACCACGGTAATTGGGTGCTCCTGAAAATAGTGTTGTAACTTACGAGATGCTAGGAAAACACCGTAAGCCAACTTTTGATAGTGCGGATATCGCTGTTTTGATTATGTCAAGACCTCGCTGACGAAGTACGTCGGACGTTGAACCAAGTGTTCCTGATTTTCCTCTGGTCTCTCCACCACCATGACGATACTAATGACCTTATTTGTCGCAGCAATATAAAGCAACATTGGTTCTTGAGGTTCCGGTGCTGCAAGGATAGGAGCAGATGAGAGTACTTTCTTCAGGTCTTGTAGTGCAGCTTCGGCTTTGTTAGTCCAGACAAAATCCTTGGACTTCTTCAGGACTTTGTATAATGGTGTGGCTCTTTCACCAAGCCGGCTTACAAATCGACTGACCGCAGCAATGTAACCAGTTAATCTTTGTACGTCCTTCAGGCGAGTTGGCCTGGAAATATTGAGTATAGCCTTGATTTTGTCGTGGTTCACCTCTATGCCTCTTTGAGACACGATGAAACCTAACAATTTGCCGTTTGGTATTCCAAAGAAGCATTTCTTCGGGTTAAGCATGATGTTGTATTTTCGTAGATTGGCGAACGTTTCCTCCAAGTCAGAAATGAGTGTTTCCTTCTTTTTGGACATCACCGCGATATCATCCACGTATGCATGTACATTGCGTCCGAGTTGGTCGTGGAGGCAACGCTGCATCGTGCGGTGGTACGTAGCTCCTGTGTTCTTCAACCCAAAGGGCATCGTAACAAAACAGAAGGTTCCGAAAGGGGTTATGAATGAAGTTTTGATTTTGTCAGATTCCTTCATCCGAATTTGGTGATAACCGGAATATGCGTCGAGAAAACAGAGGAGTTCCGAGCCTGCCGTAGAATCAATAACTTGATCAATTCTAGGCAAAGCGAATGGATCTTTTGGACAAGCCTTGTTCAAGGCAGTATAATCAACACACATCCTTAAATCAGTTGTGTCCTTTTTAGGGACCATTACAGGATTGGCCGACCAATCAGTATGGATGACCTCTTCTATGAATCCGGCTAACTCGAGCCGCGCTAGTTCCTTAGCTATTGCCTTACGCTTTTCATCACCAAACCATCATAAGGAATGTTTGACGGGTTTAGCGTTCGGGTTTACATTTAGAGAGTGCTCGGCAAGTTCCCTAGGTACTCTGGTCATGTCAGATGGCTGCCATGCGAAGATATCTTGATTTTCTTGGAGGAACTTGACGAGCGTGCTTTCCTATGCGCTATCTAGGCCTACGCCTATCTGGGTCACCTTGGAGGGGTCATCTTCCTTCAATGGCGCTTTCTTCGTCTCTTCTGATGCCTTGAACTCCGGATTTGGCTTGGTAATCTCCTTCTTCGTTGCGGGCATCTCGGACGGATCTATGCTCTTCTTGATCTCCTGGTACTCCTGGGCGTGCAGCACGGCTTCGGCAAAGGCGGCATTTCCATCCTCGCACTCTCGCGCTTTCTTCGGGTCTCCCTTGATGGTGATCACGCCGTTGGGACCTGGAATTTTCATCATATTGTAAATGTAACATGGACGAGCCATAAAATCCCAGTAAGCCAGACGTTCGAATATAGCGTGGTATGCGCTCTTGAACGGGACCACTTCGAAGGAAAGTGCGTCCGTTCGATAATTCTTTGAAGTTCCAAAGGTAACATCCAAAGTGATCTCTCCTAGGGAATTAGCTTGTCTTCCTGGGACAACTCCGTGAAAAATCACAGAGCTATGGTTCAGCAGTGTCTCCGAGATCTTCATCCAGCGTAGCATTTCGACATAGAGAATATTGATGCTGCTACCACCATCCATGAGGGTCTTGGAGAAACCATAACCGTCAATAAGTGGGTTGACGATTAAGGCGTATTTTCCTCGCTTGTGTAACTTAGGTAGATGATCATCACAGTCAAACGTGATTGCCACTTCCGACCAGTCCAGATACTGGGGGACAGCCGGAACTGTTGCATTGAGCTCGTGTAGAACTGCTTTCTTGACCTTTGCTGGTTGAGATCCGAGGAAGGTGACATAAGTGTCCTTCTTGGTGGGAAAAGTCTTCTTCCCTTCCGACTTGGGATTTGAAGCATCAGCTTCCTCCATGTCGGAATCTTCCTTGGTCTCCTTGTCTTTTTCGGGATTTTTCTTTCCCTTCTTCTGCTTAGCTTTGTAGCCCGCGGTGTCATCTCTTTTGATGTCGTCATTGAAATGACATTCAGCATTGGTGTGGGACGAGCCCCCACTAGCGTCTAGGTGATGCACACATGGGTTATTAGCAATGTCGGCCCAAGAGTAGGTTTTGCCTGGTTGTTGTTCTCCTCTACCTTGGACCCTTGATGTCCCACGGCCACGCCCGTGGCCTCCGCCACGTCCTCCTCATCCTCCAGACCCGGAAACAGTAGTGACTACTGCTGTTTCCGCGTTGGGTTTTTCTTCCGAGGTGTTTTTCCGCTTCTGGGCTTGTTGCTTTGGTTGTTTTGCCGACTGAGGCACAGCTAGGGCATTGAGTAGTCCTTCTGCATCGTTGTCAGCGTCTGCATACTTGCTCGCTGTTTCTATCATCTCTCCCAAATCGGTAACCTTGTCACACTTCAAGCGATGGCGTAGTAAACCAATAGGGAGACCTACGATGAAAGCTTCAATCGCAGTTTGATCATTTACTCCTTCGCAGGAGTTCTTGGTGTGGATCCATCGTCCAAGGTAATCCCGGCAAGTTTCTCCGGCTTTCTGGGTGCAACGTTGTAGGTCTTCAACCGTACAGGGCCTTCGATATGTGCCTTCGAAATTCCGAAAGAACGCACTTTGTAAATCATACCAGTTATGGATGGTGTTTGCCGGAAGTTCATTGAGCCATGATCGTGCCGTCTTCCGCAACATAAGTGGGAGATATCGGGTTGCGACCAGGCTGTTTCCGCCTTTGGCGATGCAGCAAGCTTGGAAGAAATCCTGTAACCAGGTGTCTGGCCGAGCAATGTCGTCGTAGGCTTGGATATGTCTTGAGATAGCAAATCCTTCCAGGAATTTTGTAGCTCTGATGCGTGGACCGAAGCACTTTGGGCCCACGTACACATCATCGTTTTCATAGCGCCGAGCCTCTATGTTGGAGTTAATCCTATGTCTTGCGTCATTCGGGGATAGAGATCGTCCCGAATGCCGGCTGTGGCTGCGGTGCCGTGGAGCCGGACTTCGGCTTCTGCCACCACCTCCTCTGCCATGTCGTCCTCCTTGCCCTCCACGGGAGCAGTTGTGATGACTGTGTGGTGGAGAAGGTGGAGCAGCTGGATAGTTTCTGGCTGATCGCCGGCCTCCATCCGGAACGTCTTTATTCCGATTCTGGGGAGGGTCTTGACTACGGCGAACCCCCTGCCGGCTTGTACTTCAATGGTTTCCGTCGTTCCTTCGTCCGTCGTTCCCACCATAGTGAGGCTCAGCCGGACGGTTCTCATGTCTAGGAGGCGGCATTCTCTGGCGATCCTCCTCCCAACGTTTCTCTTTATCTTCTCCCCTTTGATCCTTAGATTCTCGTCGGGGAGGATTCGTTGGATTCAGGGCAGCGATGGCGTCTTTCTCGGCCGCTGGTGCGACATTGCCCCAACCGCGTGTGGTTTTGCGATGCTGTCCTAACGATCCGGTTCTTGAATAATTGTCTTCCCGTCGTTCGGGGCGATAATATTGCTCCAGAACGTAATGGGGTCTTACATCAACCCATGCCGTATCTGTGCGACATTGGTCAGCATCTGAGACCAGTTTTTGACTTCCGGACAAGGCGACCTTTTGCTGCTCCAGTCCCTTGTTGAGTAGCTTGATACCCAAACGGATCTCCTCTGGTCCTGGATTAGCCGATAAAATTTCTCAGGCAGCCACGGTATTTTGTACTGGTGTTGGGTATACCCAATCTCCGTTGCTATCTTTCCGTGGCTTCCCCATCTCATCTCCAAAAAGGACGGCACAGACACATGGGAATTGGTTGTCATCTATGTGACGCTTCCGTGTCTTCTGATGCAGACGAGACATGTACTCCTTGTTCGACATGCGTTTTTTCTCCACCTCGATGTTTTTGGCTTCATCAAGGAGTTGTTGACGACGCGCTTCTAGGGCCTGGGCCCTTTCGTCCAGCTCATCTGCAGTAAGTTCTGCAGCTGTAGGGATAGGTGTGGTTAGTGCGGCATCGATGAGTTTACGCGCACCTTCAGTGATCACGTGTCCATCCACCGATGCTTCTTTTTTCGGTTCGTCTAGGATTAGTGCTCCATCCGAGTCTTCCTCGTATTCCTCGGCAATCACCTCCTCTGTCAGAGGATCTTTTGTCAGGGTCTTGTTCTTCTTGTTCTTCTTCTTTGCCTTCTTGGCAGCGCCGGTAGCAAAGACGGCTTTGGGTCCGTTTCCCGGAGTCAAGCTCTGATCGGTACTCTCGGACATCTGGACTTCGGGATTGTCTCTGACGTCCATGTCATCCTGCGCTTTGGGAGAGTGTTCCCCGGATCCTTCATCCATGGCTTGTCCTTCCTCTGCAGCTTTGGAGTTGTACTTCTCTTCATATTCCACGAAGAACTTTTGGAAATCTGCCGACGTCATGGATTCATCCGAGGATTCGGGTACGTCGGCGTTTGTTCCAATTGCCTCTAGCACTGAGTCGGTGTTTTCTCCAGCATCGGCAGAGCCGGATCCGGATCCCACGTATCCGACGAAGTGCGACGTGTGCTTCCTAAGGTACCTACGGCTTTCCCGATTAGCCATATCGAAACTTTTGATGGTCTCGAGGATTGCATCTGCGCTTTCGCCTTGCAGTATCATACGTTTTAGTGTGTACCTTAGGAAAGGCATGTTTGTTCCGGCATCATCAGAGCCGGAATCAGTGTCGTTGATATGTTCCTCCTGGATTTTGACTTCCACGGGTGGGTCGATCTGGGATCCGGCTCCTTTGGGGAGATCCACTCCAGATTCGACGTTGACCGCTAGGTCTTCTTCAGGTTCGGATTTCTCCACTGTCTCCGCAACTGGTGCGGGCTGGGTGGGATTAGGGTTTTCTGAGATCCGGAACTCTGCCGCCTCCGTGGACAAAGGGGACCTAGAAAATTCTTCTACCTCTATCATCACCGCTGGGGTGGGTTGGGCAGGTTCAGCGAAACCGATGTAAACATCGATCTCGCCAAAAGACATGATTGTGTAGGCAGTCACGGCCTCCTTTGCCGGAATCCAAGTCTCGTCGAGAACAATGAGAGGGACGTCGTTGGCGTAGAGGATGCGACCGACGACGATGGTCTCGCTGATTCCGATTCTTGCAGATTCCGCTCGGAACGCAGATCCGAAGCTCACTTACCCCATGGTGGGCGCCAACTGTCGTCGGATTGATGACAAGTACGCCATGAGGGGGTCCTCGAGGCGTGCGGAAGAGAGGGGGGTGAGACGTACGGTATTCCGGGACGGTGAGCACACAAGTTTACCCAGGTTCGAATCCGTTGGCTTTGGACGGATCCTACTCCTGCTAGCAATCCAGTAATACGGTAGAGCCGGAATATGGGTTACAAGGGTTTCACCTGTGCGAGTTGAGGGTCTAAAGTATTGGGTGCCCTAAAGGCTCTCCCTAGGACGACTTATATAGATATCCGGCCTAGGGTTTATAGGAGAGATCTATCTGGCTACGACTAAGAGTCTGTTATAGAGTACATATTGAACTACAAGTAACATTATGGGCCTAAGTCGGTAAGTCTTCTGGGCCTTCCCATAGCCGGATTGGACTCCGTCTTCTCTCCCTGACTGGGCCACCCGTGAAGCAATGCTCTAACCCGAAGTGGGCCACCCTGGTCAGTGAGGAACTATGAGGATAGCCGGAAAGTATATCCCCAACATAAAGCCAAAATAATATCAAGCATGGCATGACAAAGCATAGGCCACAGTCAAAAACGAGCTCTTTTTAACACATAAGCATGAACTTTCCTAGTCTTTTCCAAACTAAACCAAACTATTTGCAAACCAACGTATGAAAGAGGGGGTCCAACCAACTTATTCAGAAAACTAAGCAAACCAAGCAAACTAAAAACCAAAACAAAAACGAAAAAGAAGACGCTCCAAGAAAAATACAACTGTGCATGAAACAATAAAAATGAAGCGTTTGGAAGAAACCTGGGATTTTTATTGATGAAGAAGGGGATGCCTTGGGCATCCCCAAGCTTTGACGTTTGTACTTCTTGGATATTTCTTGGGGTGACATGCGTGATATCCCCAAGCTTGAGCTTTAGTCCATCCTTCATCTCATTACTCATTTCTTCCATACACCTGAAAATTTTCCTTCATACAAAACTTCACACAATCTTTATTAGCAACATTAGTGTACTCAAGATAAACAAGTATTAAGGTTCAGTTCTAACACCAAATAAACTTCCATTAGAACACTAGCTACTGTAGCACTTCCCTCAAAAATATCAATTTTCCAAAAGAACTCAAGAAGGAACCAACAAGAAGCAAATGCAGAAAATGGCAGAAATCTATCAAAACAGACCAGCAGGTAAAGACGAATTTTTTTAAAGACCTTCTATTGCTCAAATCAAAAAGTGTTGAACTAACGAAAGTTAGATAACAACCTGGGGCAGAAGCACAAACAATTACAGCTCAATCCGGCGTACAGAGCTCTCTCAGGAATTTTTACGGTGAAGCACAAAAATCTGTTTCGGGACAGCAACTTTCCCAATCATTACTTCACTCTCATTAGAGGTTACTCTTGGCACAAAAAACAAATAAAAAGGATAAGGAGAGGTTATTACAGAGGTAATAACTTCCAAGACTCATCTAAAACTCTTGGGTTATCTCCCAACAATTACTTTTCTTTAACGCCTTTAAGTTAGGCATAAGAAGCAAAGAAAGAATCAAGTGTTCTCAAATGAAGAAGCATTAAGACCAGATTTATTGCTCTTACCTCTCTTACTTTTATTCTTAACCTTAGGGAAAATATGATTGTTTGGTGGAGAAGAAAGGTGCATGGTCCCCTTTCCCACATCTATTATTGCTCCAAGGAGTTCTAATAGGGACCTTCCAAGTGTAATTTGTCCTTTTCCTGCACATTCAATAACAAGATAATCAATAGAAATCATTTTCCCAAGGATCTTTGTAAACACTCCTTCAGATATTCCAAGAGGTAATATGGTAGTATTATTATCAAGAGATATTTCTTTTCCTCCTTCCGTAAGCCCCCAAAGATTCAAAGATTCATAAATATCCTTGGGCATAAGGCAAAATTCAGACATGATATCACAGCGGGCTTGAAAAGTTTCAGTGTTTATCTCAATCTTTACTGTAGGGAGCCACTTTGATGGTTCAGAATTTATTGGAACATAATTGTGATGCTCCCTAAGCGTATTATAGCACCCTTCTAATCTAGTAGTGCTAGCCTCAAGAGTATCCAACCTAGCAAATATTTTTGCGAAGGAAATATCAGTTTGGCTAGGCATGTTGTAAGTGAGGATCAATTTCTTTATAGCATTAATAGCATCATCCACATTACATTGGAGGAATTCTCCTCCCACAATAGCATCTAGGGCATATCTATAGCAAAGAGCAATCCCAAGGTAAAAACTGCTAAGGAACAAGCTTTGAGTCATTTTAGGCTCAGTTTTTTTCATGTAGATCAGAGATTCTAGACCAAGCTTCCTTAAAATTTTCCTCAATTCCTTGTTTAAAAGTGAAAATCATTTTCTCGAGTGACATAGTGACAGGAGCAAGGCTAGACATAAAGAGATAGGAACTAATTTTTTTGTGTTTTTGAAATAAGAAAGCAAACAAGTAAAACTATTTTTTTTGTATTTTTGAAGAACAAAACAAGCAAACAAAGCAAAAGGAAAACTAAGCAAAACAAAAACAACAAAGTAAAGAGATTGGTTATGAGGGACACCCCGTGTGAAGATGTCCTTGACTCCCCGGAAACGGTGCTAGAAAATGTCTTGATGCGCTCGACTTTCGACGTAGAGCTCGTTGGGAACCCCAAGAGGAAGGTATGATGAGCACAGCAGTAAGTTTTCCCTCAGTTATGAAACCAAGGTTTAATCGAACCAGTAGGAGCAAGGAAACACCCCAAAGGTGTTACTAGCTGAGCTTTGGCAGGGCGCACTACCGGTGCTAGTAGCAACATGGAGACATGCACAACACAACCACATAACTTTGTCCCCAACTTGCGATGAGGTTGTCAATCTCACCATGTTTTGCAGAAAACAAAGGATTAAACGTATCGAATGGAAAGCAGTAAAAGTTTGCAGAAAGTAAACACAAAGCAGAAACAGTTTATAGATTGTATGTAAAGACAAAGGACTGGGATCCATAGTTCACTAGAGGTGGCTCTCCTTAGATAGATAACATGCTGGGTGAACAAATTACAGCGGGGCAATTGACAAACACCGAGAAAGCAATACATGCATATACTAATCATCTTGACTCCTTTGAGACTTGATTGGGCATTACAACATAATACATAGACCGCCATCTAACTGCATCTATGACTAATAATCCACCTTCAGGTTATCATCCGAACCCCCTCTAGTATTAAGTTGCAAGCAACAGATTATTGCTTTACGAACTGCGTGTAAAGTAAACAATACGATTGTTCTATGAACAAAGGCTTGTTGTTTTCTCCCTAGTAGCAATAGCACATCTAGTACCTTAGAGATTTCTGTCACTTCCCCAGATTACCAGAGGCATGAACCCACTATCGAGCATAAATACTAATTCTTGGAGTTGCTAGCATCTACTTGGCCAAGATAGCTACTAACAACGGAAAGCATGCAAGATCTCAAATAACAAAGACATGATAGAATCAATAATCAATCTGAAATAGCATCTCAATATCCATCGGATCCCCGCAAACACAACATGTATGAATTACAAATAGATGATCTTGATCATGAACGGAGCTCACAAGATCTAAACATGAAAGCACAAAGGAGGAGAAACCAGCCATCTAGCTACTACATGGATCCGTAGTCCAAGGATGAACTATTCACGCATCACACCGGAGGCTTGCATGGTGATGAAGAAGGCCTCCAGGGTGAATTCCCCTCTCCGGCAGGGTGCCGGGAAGAGCTTCAGATCCCTCCCGATCTAGAGATGGAGATGACGGCGGCTACAGACTCTTTCGTGGATTTTTGATCGGGTACTTAGGATTTTCATCCCGAGGGCAATATATAGGCGGAAGGAGAGGCCGAGGGGGTGCCGGGAGCAGCCACACCACCCCCTGGCGCGGGCCAGGCCTGGCCGCGTGGCCAGGTGGTGTGGTGGCTCCCCGGCCCTTCTCCGTCTCGTATTCTGGCACTTGATCCCTTCCAGAAAAATAGGCACTTTGGCTTTTGTCACGTCCAATTCTGAGAATATTCATTTTTTGACTTTCCTGGAACCAAAAACAGCAGAAAACAGGCAGCTGGCACTGTGGCTCTTGTTAATATGTTAGTCCAAGAAATCATATGAAAAGTACTCTAAAGTTGGAACAAAACACAAGAAAGTGGATAAAACAAAGCATGGAACATCAAAAATTATAGATACATTTGCAATGTATCATAGACATGCAATGACACTGGTGTGGTTCATGAAAAGAACAGACATGCAATGACACTGGGTGGATCCATGTGTGGTTTGTGGAAAGAACAGACATGCAATGACTCTAGCTGTGGTTCATGAAAATAACGGACATGCAATGACACTGGTGGATCCATGTGTGGTTTGTGAAAAGAACAAACATGCAATCACACTAGGTGGATCCATGTGTGGTTTGTTTAGATGAACAGACATGCCATGACACTAGGTGTGGTTCATGAGAAGAACACACATGTAATGAAATGTTGGAATTATGCCCTAGAGGCAATAATAAAGATGTTATTATTATAATTCTTGTTCATGATAAAGTTTATATTCCATGCTAGAATTGTATTAAGCGGAAACATTAATACCTGTGTGGTTTGTGAACAACACTGTGTCCCTAGTACGCCTCTATGGACTAGCTCATTGATCAATGATGGTTAAGGTTTCCTAACCATAGACATGAGTTGTCAATTGATAATGAGATCATATCATTGGAGAATGATATGGTGGATAGACCCAAACTAAGCGAAGCAATTAGATCATGTCATCGTGTTCGTCTTTGCGAAGTTTTTCTTATGTCAAATATTGTATTCCTTAGACCATGAGATAATACAACTCCCTGGTATCGGAAGAAAGCTTTGAGGTCATCAAACGTCATCCTATGAGAGGGTGATCATAAAGGTGTCTCTCAGGTAATCGGAAAGTATCTGTTGGGTTGTATGTATCGAGATGGGATTTGTCCCTCCCAAGTCGGAGAGATATACTTCGGGCCCACTCGGTAATCGATATCAACACCGCTTGCAAGCATGTGGTTAAGGAGTTAATCACAAAGTGATATCGGATTACGGAACGAGTAAAGTACTTGCTGTGAACGAGATTGAACTAGGTATGACGATACCGACGATCGAATCTCGGGCAAGTAAAATATCGCGAGACGAAGGGAATATATATATGGGATTGATTGAATCCTGGCATCGTGGTTCATCCGATATGATCATCGATGAATGTGTGGGAGTCAATATGGGTGCCCAGACCCCGCTGTTGATTATTGATAGAAGATCATGTCTGCATATTCTCGAACCCGCAGGGTCACACACTTAACGTGTCTCGACGCTAGGATAGATTGGATACTTGGTTTATGAATTTTTGTTCGGAGTCTCGGATGGGATCCGGGACATCACGAGAGGTTCCGGAGTGGTCCGGAGAATAAGATTCATATAAGGCAGTGCAGTTTTTGGAGTTCGGAATTGTTCCGGATTAATCGGTATTGTACCGGAAGCTTCTAGAACCTTCCGGAAGGGGGCCAACGTGGTCCCACCTTCCGGGAGGGGGCATGGGCCTATGAGGGAGTGTCCTGGCCGCATTGGGCCAGGGGCACAAGGCCCCATAGGGCCCAGTCGATCCTAGATAAGTTTAAACTCGTTTAAACTAGAGATAGGGTTTCTAGATAAGGGATAAGTTTAAGTCGTTTAAACTAGAGATAGGCTTGGAGGATGGGCAAGGGCTGGCCGCACCCCCCCTCTATATATAGAGGGCTGGTGCGCCCCCTCCCCCCCAACCTACACACCTTCCTCCAAACCCTAGTAGCCCTGCTGCCTTCCTCTCTCCCTCCCGACTGTTTGTAGGCGAAGCCCTGCTGCAGAAATTCTCCACCATATACACCGCGCCGTCGTGTTGTAGATCCAATCCATCTCTCCACCATACTTGCTGGTCCGAGGAAGGAGGAGACATCGAGGTGCTGCACGTGTGCATCTCACGGAGGCACCGCCACTTGTGGTGCTAGATCGGATCGGATCGCGAGGAGGAGAAGCGAGTACGACTACATCACCCACGTTCCGACGAACGTTCCGCTGTGCGAATCTTCAAGGGTATGAAGATCTAATCCAATCTCTCTCGTTGTTTGCATCTCCTAGATTAGATCTTGGCTTTCCCTCTGTTCGCTTGCGTAGAAAATTTTGATTTACTATGCTGCGAAACCCTTCATGAAACTGGTGGATCCATATGTGGTTTGTGGAAAGCACAGACACGCAATGACTCTAGTTGTGGTTCATGAAAAGAATAGACATGCAATGACACTGGGTGGATCCATGTGTGGTTCATGAGAAGAACACACATCCAATAACACTGGTGGATCCTTATGTGGTTTGTGAGAAGAACATGCATTCAATGACACTGGCTGTGGTTCATGAGAAGAACACACATGCAATGAAACTGGTGGATCCATGTGTGGTTTGTGAAAAGAACAGACATGCAATCACACTAGGTGGATCCATGTGTGGTTTGTTTAGAGTAACAGACATGCAATGACACTGGGTGTGGTTCATGAAAACAACAGACATGCAATCACACCTGGTGGATCCATATGTGGTTTGTGGAAGGAACATACATGCAATGACTCTAGCTGTGGTTCATGAAAAGAATAGACATGCAATGACACTGGTGGATCCATGTGTGGTTTGTTTAGAGGAACACACATGCAATGACACTAGTGGATCCTTGTGTGGTTTGCAAGAAGAACTGACATGCAATGACACTGGTGGATACTTATGTGGTTCATGAGAAGAACAGACATGCAATGACACTGGTGGATCCATGTGTGGTTTGTGGAAGTAACAGACATGCAATGACTCTAGTTGTGGTTCATGAAAAGAACATACATGCAATGACACTGGGTGGATCCATGTGTGGTTCATGATAAGAACACACATGCAATGACACTGGTGGATCCTTATGTGGTTTGTGAGAAGAACATACATGCAATAACACTGGCTGTGGTTCATGAGAAGAATAGACATGAAATCACACTGGGTGGATCCATGTGTGGTTCGTGAGAAGAACACACATGCAATGACACTGGTGGATCCATGTGTGGTTTGTGAGAAGAACAGACATCCAATGACACTGGGTGTGGTTCATGCAAATAACACACATGCAATGACACTGGTGGATCCATGTGTGGTTTGTGAAAAGAACAGACATGCAATCACACTAGGTGGATCCATGTGTGGTTTGTTTAGAGGAACATACATGCAATGACACTGGCTGTGGTTCATGAGAAGAACACACATGCAATGACACTGGTGGATCCATGTGTGGTTTGTGAAAGAACATACATGCAATCACAGTAGGTGGATCCATGTGTGCTTTGTGGAAAGAACAGACATGCAATGACTCTAGTTGTGGTTCATGAAAAGAACACACATGCAACGACACTAGTGTATCCATGTGTGGTTCATGAAAAGAACACACATGCAATGACACTGGTGGATCCATGTGTGGTTTGTGAAAAGAATAGACATGCAATCACACTAGGTGGATCCATGTGTGGTTTGTGAAAAGAACAGACATGCAATCACACTAGGTGGATCCATGTGTGGTTTTTATAGATGAACAGACATGCAATGACACTGGGTGTGGTCCATGAGAAGAACACACATGCAATGACACTGGTGGATCCATATGTCGTTTGTGGAAAGCACATACATGCAATGACTCTAGCTGTGGTTCATGAAAAGAACACACATGCAATGGCAATGGGTGGATCCATGTGTGGTTCATGAGAAGAACACACATCCAATGACACTGGTGGATCCTTATGTGGTTTGTGAGAAGAACATACATGCAATTACATTGGTTGTGGTTCATGAGAAGAACACACATGCAATGACACTGGTGGATCCATGTGTGGTTTGTGAAAAGAATAAACATGCAATCACACTAGGTGGATCCATGTGTGGTTTGTTTAGAGGAACAGACATGCAATGACACTGGGTGTGGTTCATGAAAAGAACAGACATGCAATCACACATGGTGGATCCATATGTGGTTTGTGCAAGGAACATACATGCTATGACTCTAGCTGTGGTTCATGAAAAGAACAGACATGCAATGACACTTGTGGATCCATGTGTGGTTCATGAGAAGAACACACATCTGATGACCCACAAGTATAGGGGGTGTATCGCAGTATTTTCGATAAGTAAGAGTGTCGAACCCAACGAGGAGCAGATGGTGCTGGCTAGTGGCATGGATCAGGAATTCTCTGCAAATACTTAGCAAACGGATTTTTAGGGGTTTTTGATAAAGCAAGTAAACAAGGTACGAGTAAATGAAAGACAGTATGAATGAATGCAGCAAGTGGCCCAATCCTTTATGCAGCAAAGGACAAGCCGGTTGTATTTCTATAGATGACCAAACGTTCTCGAGGACACATGGGAAGACTGTCAAGTGCTTTCACTTCATATAGTTGATGTATCTTCTTTAGCTTGCTAAGTGTTGTGTGGGTGAACCTGTGCTAATAGGATTTTCTGGCCCCCTGTGGCCCATCTCCACTCCATCTTCTGGCATCCTTAGTCTTCTGGAAAAATAGGATTTTCCGTATATTTTCCCGGATTTTCTGATCTTCGCGAATTTTGCCTCCAAACAGCACCTTTTCCATCAGAATCCTAACTGCAGCGGTCCATGCTCCAAAAGTCATCAACCATGCAAAAATAGATGAAATAACATAAGTATCACCTCTCAATATGAAATATATCAATGAATAATAGTGAATTAAGACATAGAATAGTGATGCAAAATGGACGTATCAACTCCCCCCAAGCTTAGACTTCGCTTGTCCCCAAGCGAAACTGATCTCAATAAACATGGCTTCAGGTTTATGGAGTGAAGAGTCGATAAAAGAATACGGACAAGAAGCATCACATCCATCAAGTGCATAGATCATAAAAGAAGACAACTCACTATTATATAACTCAACTTGCAATGAGTAAAGGAAACACAATAAAGATACATAAAGTGAATCATAATTGGTAATAGCAAACTTAGCTCTTGGTCGAAGAATAGTTGATAATTTTCTGGAGTTCACAAATAGCTGGTTTTCGATGATAGCTTTAAAAGTAGTAAACATCAAGATAAGAGCAATGTGCAAAACAAGGAACATAAGACGTGATTGCATAAATCATCATATGAATGAATGAAATACGACAACTCAAAATACTTGTTGAGATAGAAGGGAGTAGGTTTACTGACTCAACTACAAAGTAAAAGAAAGGCCCTTCAAAGAGGGAAGCAGAGATTGCAAGTCCCATAAAGAGCTCCCAAAAATTATGATACTTACTAGCTTTCAGCTCTCATTGCCCCTATCATAGGCATCTTTAGGTTAAAGTGATCAAAAATGAGGATATGCATTGACAAGTTGTAAGTTGAGAATCTCATGTCCCTTGAATACGAGGGCCGCTCCTCATGCTACTCAAGTTTAGTCACCTGTAAGTTCTTGTCATCGTAAGCATATGTGTATCATAGAGAACCGCCAACGGGGTACCCCTTGCCCGATGATACGGAAGAATCCCCATATCAAAATGACAAGGCAAGCAGATAACAAGCATCTCAGCAATCTTCTTATTTACCATGGGAATATGGTGCTTTTTTCTCTCTTTCCTCTTTTCATAACCTCTTTTTTTCTTTTCTCTTTTTCTCAATATCGGACTCTTTTTTTATAAGAAGAATGCTTCATAGATGCTCGTTATGGTTACGCTGCAGGTTTCCACCATGTCAGCATGTATTAGACCAGCGGCCTAGGCGTTTCTCTAACACACATGCATAACTCCATGGACTTACAAGCTCCCCTTTCATTTCACACCGACGACATCCATAGACAAAAGAACATGATATCAACTTGGTACAAAGTACCAGTGCAATGTTGAAAGAGTTCCCCATGACAGCATGGTTCTGCTAATTCACAACTTACAAAGCGCAAGCATATACGCAACATAGGTGAGCACAATGGTTCAAGTTTATTAAATGCAAGAAAGTAAAGTGTGCCATCAAGTTCGTGAGAGCTTTAATCACTAATTTTCACATAACAAGTTTAATTTGGGAGGTAGATAAAACAAGAATTTACTTGGAATAGCAATAATGCTAATAGGTAGGTATGGTGGACACAAATGGCAAAGGTTTTGGTTTAAAGGAGGTGGATGCACGAGAAGAATACCCTCTTAGTACAGGTTTTTGGCTAGCAAGGCTGGGTAGCAAGTACAAGAGTTGAAGGAAACAAACAAACATACAAGTGATAAAGACAAACATGCAATCTTCCTTGGAAGCACAAAAGATCTTAACTAGAGAATACTAAACTTATGAGCAAATCAAGAAAGAAAGACGATGAAATTATTTTTCTTTAGAGTACTTCTATCTTTTTCATTCAACTCTCAAAAATAGTGTTGCTACTGACCGAGCCAGGTTTGCCAAAACCAACTAAATTAACTCAATGATCCCAAAGTGCTACCAATACTAACAACAAGATCAATCATATAATCACAAATTGAAAACTAACATAAGCTATGCAAAAGAGTGAATGATAGAACTTCTCATTAATACTCCATAACGGAAACTCACACCAAGGGATACATATCTAACGAGAGAGGGGACACTTCCATAATGCAAACCATACTACAAAATAACTCCTTTATTCATGATATGACTCTACTAAAAAGGTAAAAAGATAGAAGATAGTGATATGATACCGTGGCACTCCCCCAAGCTTGGAATAAACCAAGGGGATGCCAAACCTGATGACGAATTACTCCTTCGGTGGTGGTGGTATTATTTCCTTAGTTGACGTGAGGAAATCTTCCAGCATCTTGTGAAGCCTATTATTCTCCCATTGAAGCATGTCCACCTTCCTCCGCAAGTCTCGGTACTTATCGCAGAACTCCTTAGTGACTCGTAGGGCTTCCGTTGATGCAGGGCAAGGGACTAAAGGTACCAGCCCCTACTTGGGGTCTTGGAGATCTTCCTCCATAGGCTCCTTCCCTTTATCCTTGGCAGACACCATTGTGCTTCTAAACTTTGAAAGAGTATGTCCTGGCAGAAAAAGATCGAAACAAAAACACGACGAAAACACAATATATGAACCTTGGAAGATCCGGGGGGGTTATATATTACGAAGTTTCATATCAAAAGGAAGGTACTGGGAGAAAACGAGTCGGAGGCGGAGTCCGGGGTGGACTCACCACCTGGTGGCGCGGCCAGGGGAGGGCCCGCGCCACAGGGTGGTGTGAGCCACCCTGGCTCCGTTTCCATCCCTTTTTCGCTTCGTAGCTTTCCTTATTGACTGAAAACTGCAAAAATATAGTTGGATTGTATTTTCATGGAACTTTTCTTACTAGAACTGTTACCTAGTTGGAAACGGACTCTGCAGGTCTCTGAATTTGGTCCTCAATGAATTTCTCTGGAGTTATAACTTGAAAGGCATCAATATCTTCATCTTCATACATTTATTACTTGAGTCATAAAACCCTTCTCTTTCTTATTACACCATTATCTCCACTTTCTAGAAATTTCTTTCACACAAAACTTCACACAGTTCTTATTAGCAACATTAGTATAAGTGAAGTGATAGAACCTTTTGAGTCCAACTTCAACTGAAAACCATCAAAACATAGGCTACTGTAGCAACTCCTTCCGAAAACCCAAAAATAATTCAAAAAGGAAATCGAATAAAGAAGCAAATGCAAGAGTGGCTAAATCTGTCAAAACAGACCAGCAGGTAAAGATCAATTTTTTCGAAAATCTTATGTTGCTCAAATCAAAAAGTGCAAAACTAACGAAAGTTAAATAACAACCTGGGGCAGAAGCACAAAACATTACAGCTCAATCCGACATACAGAGATCTCTCACGAAGTTTTACGGTGAAGGACAAAAAATCTGTTTCGGGACAGCAACTTCCCCAAATATTACTTCTCTCTCATTAGAGGTTGATCTTGACACAAAAACCAAACAAAACGGATAAGGAGCGGTTATTACCGAAGTAATAACTTCCAAGACTCAAAGAAACAAAAACAAACTGAAAGCAAAAAAAAATTTGGGTTGTCTCCCATAAAGCTCTTTCTTTATAGCCTTTAAGATGGGCATGATAATTTTGAAGAAGCTCTCATAGGGATATGAATTGAAGTGAAAGAGAGCATTAAGAAGCAAAAACACCCACACATTTATGTCTAACCCACTTCCTATGCAAGGGGATTTTGTAAACAAACAAGTTGTTGAAACCATAGGAAACTTGCATAAGAAGGCAAAAGAAGTGCAGCATAAAAACTTTCAGCATAAAACGGGGAAACTTGATATTATTGAGATGCATAAGAACACTTTTCCCTCTCTCATAATAACTTTCAGTATCATGCATAAAATTAACAATATAGCTATCACAAGGACTATCATAGCAATGATCACTTATTCTAACAGAAAACACAGGGATACTAGCTCTCATAACACTACTTTGTGAAACAATATTAGAGGTATCCTTACAAAGGATAGTGTGTCCCTCTTTTTCATATTTAGCAACAAAGTCTTTCACATTTGCTACTATAGGTTCATCAACCATTTGTTTATCAGTTCAACAGCCTTATTCATACTTTCATTAACCATACTAGCTATCATCGAATGTTCCTTTACCTTAACTGGAATAGGCATTTTCTCAATATAAGGTTCAGGTAAAACATGATTAGCAGTATAAACTTCAGTACTTCTTGCAGGAACACTCTTAACAACATCTTTATAAGGTTCATGATACTTATTCCACTTCTTTTTAGGCACTTCAATATAGGAAGCAAAAGCCTTAAAATAAGAAGCAATAGCTTGAGAGTCTAGACCATAGGCATTTTTAATATTTTGAAAGTCATCAGTTCCCATAAAAGATTCAATGCATTCATAATCATAATTTATACCTGAATTTCTACCTTTGTCATTCTCCCAAGCTTCAGCATTGTCTTGAATACGGTCCAGAAGATCTCATTTAGCTTCTTCTTCCATGCGAGTGAATGATCCACCACAAGAAGCATCCAATAAATCTTTATCATGTAGAGGGAGTCTTGCATAAAAGTTATTGATAATAATATTGTTGGGGAGCTCATGAATGGTACATTTGAGCATTAGTAACTTCAATCTCCCCCAAGCTTGATCTGTACTCTCTCCATCAAGAGGCCAAAAATTGTATATTTGATTCCGATCTTTATGAATCTCACTAGGAGGATAAAACTTTGAATAAATGAGAGGCACTATTTCCTCCCATTCCAGAGCTTGACCATTCTTCAACAGCTTATACCATTCCCCAGCTCTTCCTTTTAGTGATAATGAGAATAACTTCTTCTTAACTTGATCTGTAGTAATACCTGCACACTTGAACAACCCGCATAATTCGTGTATAAAGAGTAAATGATCACCGGGATGGACAGTTCCATCCCCAACATAGTAGTTATCCATAACACGATCAATAATTCTTGTAGGTATTTTGAAAGCATCATTCTCACTAGGTGGTGGCTTATCTACTACCTTAGCAGTGGTAGTAGCATTACCAAATAAGAAACTCAGCGAATTATCCATAACAAAAATAAAGCAACTAACAGAAGTAAACAATACTCACAGTAGAAGTTTCCTTTACCAGTTCCACTCTCCAATAGCGCTTCACTCCCCGGCAACGGCGCCAGAAAATAGTCTTGATGACCCACAAGTATAGGGGGTGTATCGCAGTATTTTCGATAAGTAAGAGTGTCGAACCCAACAAGGAGCAGAAGGTGCTGGCTAGTGGTATGGATCAGGAATTCTCTGCAAATACTTAGCAAACGGATTTTTAGGGTTTTTTGATAAAGCAAGTAAACAAGGTACGAGTAAATGAAAGACAGTAAGAATGAATGCAGCAAGTGGCCCAATCCTTTATGCAGCAAAGGACAAGCCGGTTGTATTTCTATAGATGACCAAATGTTCTCGAGGACACATGGGAAGACTGTCAAGTGCTTTCGCTTTGTATAGTTGATTTATCTTCTTTAGCTTGCTAAGTGTTGTGTGGATGAACCTGTGCTAATGTACCGCCCCATCCAAGACTAATACATACTTGTGATTATACCCCTTGCAAACATCCATAAGTACAAGAAAGTAATTAAGGTAGAAACCTAACCACGACTTTAAACTCTAAGACCCTTACGTCCCTTGTGCAATGTTTTCCTAACGGGGGTTCAGGTTTCTGTCACTCCGGCAACCCCTACGATTAGTAGCCAAATACACAATGCATTCCCCTAGGCCCATATAGGTGAAGTGTCATGTAGTCGACGTTCACATAACACCACTAGAAGAAGTACACCACAACTTAAATAACAATCTATTGAATCTTTCTCAACACAACTCCACTACTAACAACAAGACTTCTCCCATGTCCTCAAGAACAAAACGAACTACTCACAAGACATCATATGGATCATGATCAGAGATGGAATAATGATGTATAACAATCTGAACATAAACAATAATTCAATGGTTCACTCAATAGCATCAACTAAAAAGAGTAATCAACACCGAGAAAGTTTCCCCTATGAACTATGCAAGATTCAACGCAATTGTTACAGCAATATGGATATGGTGATGAGGGTGCTGATGGTGATGATGATGATGACCCCGATGAAGTCCAGCTTGATGGTGCTGTTGATGGCGACGATCTCCCCTCTCTAGGAAGGAATTCCCCCGGCAGAAATCTGTCTGCCGGAGAGATCTTTCTCTCTCGGTGTTTTCCGCCCCGCAGAGGCGGCAGAATCTTTCTATGGTCGCCCCCTGAGTCTTAGGGTTTCAGGAGGTTGATATACGCCAGAGGGGAGAGGCTGGAGTGGGCCAGGGTGGCCACACCACCTCCTGGCGCGGCCTAGGCTTCCCGCGCCATGGGGTGGTGTGGGCCCCCTGTGGCTCATCTCCACTCCATCTTCTGGCATCCTTAGTCTTCTGGAAAAATAGGATTTTCCGTATATTTTCCCGGATTTTCTGATCTTCACGAATTTTGCCTCCAAACAGCACCTTTTCCATCAGAATCCTGACTGCAGCGGTCCATGCTCCAAAAGTCATCAGCCATGCAAAAATAGATGAAATAACATAAGTATCACCTCTCATTATGAAATATATTAATGAATAATAGTGAATTAAGACATAGAATAGTGATGCAAAATGGACGTATCAACATCCAATGACACTGGTGGATCCATGTGTGATTTGTTTAGAGGAACAAACATGCAATGACATTGGGTGTGGTTCATGAAAAGAACAGACATGCAATGACACTAGGTGGATCCATGTGTGGTTCATGAGAAGAACACCACATGCAATGACACTGGTGGATCCATGTGTGGTTTGTGAAAAGAACAGACATGCAATGACACTAGGTGGATCCATGTGTGGTTTGTTTAGAGGAGCAGACATGCAATGACATTGGGTGTAGTTTATGAAAAGAACAGACATGCAATGACACTGGTGGACCCATATGTGGTTTGTGGAAAGCACATATATGCAATGACTCTAGCTGTGGTTCATGAAAAGAACAGACATGCAATGACACTGGGTGGATCCATGTGTGGCTCATGAGAAGAACTGACATGCAATGACACTGGATGTGGTTCATGAGAAGAACACACATGCAATGACACTGGGTGGATCCATGTGTGGTTGTGAAAAGAACAGACATGCAATCACACTAGGTGGATCCATGTGTGGTTTGTTTAGAGGAACAGACATGCAATGACACTGGGTGTGGTTCATGAAAAGAACAGACATGCAATCACACTAGGTGGATCCATGTGTGGTTTGTGGAAACAACAGACATGCAATGACTCTAGTTGTGATTCGTGAAAAGAACAGACATGCAATCACACTAGGTGGATCCATGTGTGGTTTGTTTAGAGGAACACACATGCAATGACACTAGGTGTGGTTCATGAAAAGAACATACATCCAATGACACTAGTGTATCCATATGTGGTTTGTGGAAAGCACAAACATGCAATCACACTGGGTGTGGTTCATGAAAAGAACACACATGCAATGACACTAGTGTATCCTTATGTGGTTTGTGAGAAGAACTAACATGCAATGCCATTGGTTGATCCATGTATTTCATTGTACACGACACTCACTTTCCATTTTTATACTACTCAGTTTTGCCCTTGGTTTTTTGACACTACTCAGTTTTGCCCCCTCTCTCTATCTTTCGTAGAAGCCCAAACCTATGCTCACTTTGTCTGCTACTCCCTGATTGGTTGTCACAGTTGTCACGCGGATCGTGCGCACCAACCATTGATTCTGTGCAATCCAACGATGATCGTTGCACACGTCGTGCCCTTCATAGTACAGCGTGAGACATCATAGATGTCTCCCTCAGCGAGACTTCTACAAGAAGGAACACGAAGCCGTCCATTGAAAAAGTCGTCGAGCGGTCATGTCATGTTTAATCAAGTATGAAAAGCCTACTGCTGCTACTACTACGCCACAAAAGATGCGTCATCGAGTGCATGGTCGTCGATGGATAGCTACAATTTATTGCCACTTGATTTTAATAAGACATATCCCATTTTTTATGCAGCGGCTCTCAATCTCACTTCCAACTGGGCCCCACCATAAGAAGCTTGCATGCGCTAGCCGGAGGCCGAAGAGCTGAGATCGACGAGACCTAACGTCTCCGTCTTCATCGATTCCCTCGCAGCCATCAACACATACCTCTACCCGATCTAGCACAACCCCACAAATCTCGCCGTACAGCCACCTACCTTCCCCTCTACATTTCCACTTTTAACTATCGCCAATTTTAGGGCCGTGTCAAACTTCGTACATATTAATCGTGTATACGCCCTTTGCATGTGGCTCAATACAGAACTTCCATGCATGGCCCAGGAAAAAACGTGATGTACCGTGCACGTGTCGCGCTGCACGGTGTAGTAGACTGCACGGCGCGTTGCACGGTGGTGCAACGAAACGTGCCTTGCTTCCATCGACCTTAACTATAGAGCCCCTCTCCGCACACCCACTCTCACTCTCGCTCACTCTCCCCATGCAACCCTCTCCACTGTCCCACCAGCACCCGCAAACTCCCAAGAATACTCTCGCTGGCGATGGCGGAGGAGGATAAGGTGGCCATCGTCGCCTCCGAGGCCGCCGGCGAGGAGCCCCCCCGTCTCCTCACCGGTCCCCCTCAACACGTTGAAAGCAGCCGCCGTCCCTGTCCAGGCCCCAGTCGAGCCATCGATGGCAGCCGCCTTTCCCATCCAGGCCCCCGTCCCTACTACCGACGGGGCCGCCAAAGAGGAGCCCCTCGTCGGCGATGAGGCCCCCGCCGGTCACAAGCATATCAAGAACTTCTTGGGCACCTACGATCCAGATAAGTACATCACTCCGCTGAACCCCTACGACACCGGCATCGACGACCCATGGTCGGAGGTAACTAGGGTTTGCTCCCCTCCCCTGGTTCTTCTACTGTTCCCATCATTGGATGCTAGATCTTGGTTTATTAGGATTCGCTTGTTCGCATTTCGATTGCTCGGTCTTCTTACATCATCTACTCCCCCATTTTCCTTTTATTCCAATAGGTTTCCGGCAACTACGTTTGCAGCGATGACGAGTCCGTCCACACCAAGACTCGTCAGGTGCTGAGGAGGCTGCGGGCCGGCCAGTACGACGCCTTCTTCAGGGGCGGCTCCTGGCGCTGCCCCTTCTGCAAGGGGACCGCCTTCGGCTGGGTGAGTCTCCCCGGCACCGACTTCAACTCCTTACTAAAGCATGCAGAGGACCCGGGCCCCGGCATCCACGAAGGCGGCGAGCGCGAGACCGTGAACATCAACGCCTACATCGCTGAACACCGGGCTCTCTCCATTCACCTCTGAAACCTCCAGCGGGAGGCCATCAAAGAGGGTCGCATGCCTCCAATCAGTCCCAAGGCCCCCAAGATCAAGGGACTAGGCAGCAAGAAGTGGAGGAAGCGCCGGAGGGAGGAGGCGGAGGCGCGGGCGCATGAAGGACGGGTTGGATGTGTCCTTGAATGTATCTGCATCTGCGGCGGCTACTGCTGCTAAGCAGCTTTCTTTTGATTTTCTATATTTTGCTTGCATCCTATTTCTGGCTAAATGCATCGAACCTCGTTAAGCAACCTACTTTATATCGCTATATCCTATTTAGCTGCGCACAGCTATATCTACATTTGTTTTGTTTTCTGAATGAATGCATTCTGCCTGGTGTGATTCACTGCTCTAGATTTGCTACCTGATCGGAGGCAAAAAGAGGTTCAAAAGGGAACAAAATATCGAAGTGAGAATCTTCTCTAGATTTGCTACCAATTTGGGAAAAATGAAACATATCTGTTTAGCGAGAGAGGAAAAGGGCACTCTTTCAAACTGCCAGTTAACGAGCTACCATCTTGACCATCTATAAGACACATACATAAACATAACACAAAGAGGGTTAAATTTATTTTACTACTATCACTTGAGGCGCTAGACATCTTGACAAGCTAACTGAGTTCCACAAAACAGAAACATAACACTAAGAAGTAAAATTTAATTCACTTCTCATCAGACCACTTGAGGCGCTTGCCATTGTTCCTAGGCGACCAACTGCGACCATTCCAGGTACTCCATAGCTCACGAAATGCTTCGTCCCACCTGGGATCTGACTTGGCTTCCGTATCTTCAGCATCCTGCGGCACAATTAGCGGTGCATCACATGCCTGATTGTTGCCGCTAGAAGATGCAGCCTCTCGGTTTGCTGCGTCAGCTGCAGCCTCTCTGTCAGCTGCTTCAGCTTCAGCTGCAAGCTCTCTTTCAGCTGCTTCTACAGCCTCCCTGTCAGCTGCTTCAAATGCAGTCATTTCCTTTGCATATGCAGCTTCAAACTCAGCTATTCTGCATTTTCTACAAAGGTCTCCCCTAAGCTCGTCTTCCCTCTTGCAAATAGGGCCAAACATGAGGTAATGTAGAAAAAAATGGATCTTCTTGTATAGCTGGTAGGTCACGTAAGCATCTATGGCTACATACTTCAGGTTTATATCAGACAACGGCCACTCGTCCCAGAAATCGTGCCTATCCGTAGGGAAATCTTCCTTCATTTTGTCGTATGACTCATCGAGGATTCTAGTTGCGAGTGATGCCAATCCATTCTTCCTCGAGCCCCCTAGGATCTTGACAAGACTCTGAATGTCGATCTAGTTGTGCGCAGGAATTATAATTCCCTCTTGATAAAATTTCGAAAAATCAGTTGTTTTGTTGACAGTGCAGAAAACAATTCCCTTTTCTACAAGGAACTGGCGCAGCGCCGGACAATTCCTGTCAGTCCTGAAAGTATGTAGTTTGTCATCACCAAAAATTGTAACTACAAATATTTTGTCAATGCAAGATCATCATCTGAATATAATTTTGAAAAGTTTAGTAAATGCAAGATCAAGACTCTCAACATTGTCTTGTCATAATTTATTTGGTCCTAAATAAAATCCAGTAGTTGCAAGATGAGCAAGTGGATAAAGAACAAGAGGAGAAAACCCTAAAAGCGGTTAGCTACAGAGAGCAGATCTACAAACCGGGAGAGGTGGTAGACGAGGACGTGTTTTTGCATGGCCAGTTGAACGAGGCGACTTCACTCCCTTCATATGGGTGCTCCGGGGTGTACTCGAGGTCCAATCCCACAAACTTTTCCTCGTCTATCCCAAGCCAACCCTCGTACATCCTCAGGACACGCACCACTGTCTCCTCCTCGTTGGTGTAGACAACGTCTATCTTCTTCTTGTCATGGGTAGTGAAGCTTGTCTCTAGAGTGCGACGACCTTCCATGGAGGCAATGAGAAGACGGGAAGAAGACAGATGACAGGAAGAAGAAGAGTGGTTTCTGCGAGGCAGGGGAATGGTGGAACCGTCAATGCACTTTTAAGGTAGTGGTTAACAACGAGGAGGGAAGTCCAAGAAGAGACGCGTGGCGGTGGCCGTTCCAGCTTCTGAGTAAACAAAAAATAATTACAACACCGATACATGTGCCCTGTTTTGTCACGTCAATACATTGGGCAGGGGGTGTTGTCCTATCCACTGTGCCAACGCTGCAAGCCTACGTGACAGCCACCCCGCCTAAGCGACATGAGCGACATAACAGAGAGAACTGACAGGGGGCCCAACTTGATGGCCGTTAGCCTGATTTTTTGTATTGAAACGTAAAGTTGAATTCATGCCGAAAAAGACCCTCTGAGTATTTGGCACACCAATTGTAGTCATCCCGGCTGATTTCAGGGAACTTGGGTACTGTGTTGCCTGGACACCCCAACTTTCGGGCCGCAAAATGATATTCTCGCCTACAGCGGGGGATTACTCACTCATAGATAGGAGAAACATGGATGGTTGATGGAGAAGCGATGGTGATGATGATGGCGATGATCTCCTCCAATTCCCCGTCCCGACAGGGTGCCAGAACAGGGTTTCTGGTTCCGATTTGCGGAATCTGGTGGTGGCGGCGCAGCAGAACTCTTTCTAGAAAAACGTCGAACCCCCCACGATTTTTAGGTCAAGAGCCGACTTATAGGTGAAGAGGGAGGCCGAGAGGGCAGCCGAGGCGGCCACACCACCCCCAGGCGTGGCCTGGCCTGGCCCGTGCGTCCAGGTAGTGTGGGCCCCTTGTGACCCTACTCCGTCTCGTCTTCTGGCTCCGTGAGTCTTCTGGTGAAATAGGATTTTTGGCTTATTTTCCAGGATTTTTCCTGATAGTTGATTTTCTACCCAAAAACTAGACACCAAGATAATTCTGCTGAAAACAACATCAGTCCGTGTTAGTTATATACAAATCACACAAGTTTAGAGGAAAAACAATAGCAAAAGTGTTCGAGAAAGTAGATACATTTTGGACGTATCATTCACCATGGAGCACCGTCGCGCTACGGTAATTCCGAATCTAGGAGATCTACTTCCGCAACCTCTGCTGGATCAGGGTTCAGGAGTCGTCGTCAAACACCGTATGTGTGTGACCCCTATGAGGCGCTACACTTGTGGCACTTGAGTCGTTCGAGCCATCGGAGTCATTGGAGCCGGTGGAGCTAGAGCTAGTTGAGCCATCCAAGTTCAGAATGACCTTGAGGTCGGCGTCGGTACAACTACATCATCCACGTTCTCTCGAATGTTGACAAATCTTTTCGGTCTACAACTTGGTAAGTTTTCGAGAAACTCCTCCCGTTACCCATTACTAATAGATAGATCCTGGCATTAGGGTTGTTTCCATAGGAAACATTATTGTTTTTAGGCGCTAAACCCCAACAGTGGTATCAGAGCTGATCTATGTGTAGTTATGTTGGTATGGATATAACACATGTTGATTGTGTGGGTGTTGATTATATAATTGTTACCATCTCACGTGCACTTGCGTATACCGCATCACTGCTTGATCGAAGCGCCCCCCAACTGACATTACGTGTTCATTTGGGATACTGGTCCACGCTTGACATACGGCTTGCACCGTATAAGTGGCTTGGGGGTGTCAATTTCTCTCTCAGTAGTTGGTAAACCATTTATAATGGAGGGCCCCGAAAGGAGTGTAATAGAGACAGTTATTTAATCAGCGTTGTGGTTCATATTCGTAGGTAAGAAACAGTTCTTGTGCGAAAGCCCTAGCAACCACGTAAAATATGCAAAAGATAATGTAGAGGCATCTAACTTTATTTTGCAAGGCTTGTGATATGATATGGTCAAAGTAAAAGGTAAAGTAGTTTACTTTCCTGTTGATAAGTTGCAGTAATAATATGGTGATATCAAGGGCTTGGAGCCACACACTGGAGCGCAAGATGAAGATCATGGCGCGACGATCAACCACCATGTCATGTCACACTTGTTTACATTTGATGTTTAATTGTGTGCATCTTGTTTGTGCTAGTATTAGATACTCAACGGTAGTATTAATAGCATTATCTCTTAATATAATACTAATATTGTGTTCTCTCTTAGTGTGCACCACCAAGAAAGTTCTCCGTTATGAGGCACGCCATGACGGTCGGGTGTCAGACATATCTGCGTTCACATACGGTGGGGTGTAAGACATGGTGCACAACGAATACACGTAAGGTTGAATTATCGAGCCTAGAATGTACATGTATGGCCTCAGAATATAGATGATCGAAAGGTCGAGCATGAGTCACATGAATTATGTGATTGATATTGGAGAATGTCTACCTTTGCAGCTATGTTGCCGGTCGTGACGATCAGGGGTGACATAGTGAATGGGGATCGTGTAATCACTAAAACTTTTTTAGGGATGTTTGTTTTAGTGGGATCTCATCTAATATAATGTGATTATAATTTGAACTCATATTATGAACTTAGTCTAAATGTCTTTTCAAATACTTTTGTAGATCATGTTAAAACCCAAGTCTCTGTTTAGTTTTGAGGTTTTCATGGATAGTGAGAAACTCAAAGTAGATGGGTCCAACTTCATAGAATGGTACCAACGCCTGAGGAACCTCCTCATCTTCCATGATATGTTCTATGTGATGCGAGAACTACTAGGAGATTTTCATGTGGGCTTTACCGGATTGCCCTATGATCATGATTATCGTGCCCAATGTGATGCCTCCATGACAGTCAAATACACCATGGTTCATGTCATGGAGCCTGCTCTGCGAGCATTGTTCAATGAGATTGAGTCCTTCAGACTGGCCTAAGGACTCAAGATTATGTTTCCATCTCATGTCAGAATCATGGCGTATGTGTACATGGACGTTTTTCTCTCAACTAAGATGAGGAAAAAGGCCAGCCTGGAGGACCACATGAATATCATGGAATGGATTCATGAGCGCCTTGTGGACATCATGGACTAGTGGGTGACCGACAAATTTGCGATAGATGTGGTGTTGCGCTTGCTACCCCACATCTACAAATATGTCGTCTTGAACTACCTCGTGGAAGGGAAAGAGTTTACCTTCCTTGAGTTCATGGCTCATATGAGAACCCTAAATGTAGTGTCTGCTCCAGGAGCCGTCATCAAAAGGAAAGGTATATATTTGATATACAAAGTTATAAATGTTTAACTTTAAACACTTATAGAAGTTTAAGAAGTATTTGGTACTTGTACTATTTTGTGAAAACAGGACCCGCTGCTTGAGAAGTGATTGAAGGAGTGGGCACGACAACACGTGTTGATGGAAAACAAGATGCCAACGATGCTCTCCTTCTAAATTTATAATTTGGACTAGAATATTTGAATAAATTTGTAATCAATGAGAGTGAACTATATTAGTGTGTGTCTTGCATTTGTAAGACAGTTATTCATATGAATTTGAGACAAATCAGTTGTTTTATTCCTATGAGTAATATCTTTTATGTTCACGGTTTTGATTATGAATGCGTTATTCATATTTTGATCTTGATGATAGAAATTTAAATGTTTATAAGATTGTGAAAATGCCAAAAGATATTCAGACTTAATAATGACATCATTTTGAATGACATTGTTGTGTTAAGTCATAATGGTACATATAAAAGGATTCATAAGTGATGAAACCAAGGTCTTAAAGATACTTGATCTTTTGACATATACAAACCCTGCCCCTGTTAGGCAAAATGACTAAAACTCCACGTTCTGGTAAGACAGTGTGTGTTGAATAATTAGATATCATACATGATGATATATTGTATTGTTCAACAAATGGTGGATATCATTATTTCGTAAAACTTCATTGTGAATCTAAGCAAATAAATGTATTCCTTGAATGAGACACAAGTCTGAAACTATTTGTTATGAATAAAAAATTTCAGAGTGAAGAAGAATATTGAATTAACAAGAATACGAGCCTTTATGATTTGATCAAAACGACAAGTATTTGAGTTGTGATTCAAGCATATAAGACTTGTGAAAAGTGTTTCCCAAATTACAATGCTAATAATATGTCAATGTGTTGACATGTATAAAGAATTGTGATCATACCATATTAGATATCGTATGGTCTAAAGTAATCTCTTATCGTGTTAGCATTAGTATTTAGAGAAGATAAATCAGAATAGTAAATACTTACTTATTGTATAAAGAATCATCAAGGATTCATGGAAACAACACCATAAGTGTATGACACAATGTGGTTTCCAGAAATTCTAGAGTTATGTCATAATTTAGAACTAGAACAAATAAAACTATGTAGTGTATTCCTAGGAAACTAAGAATACGATTCCACACCTATAACCAAAGGGGCAAATTAGTATTGCTCAAGGTGGTGATTTATCAATAAGAGTTTCTCAATAAAAGAATTGATGGATAAAGGTGAAAGCTCAAATTAGGTTGAGAACCTTGCCTCCAAATGTCAGAGTAGAGCAACAGAATTGATTCCGGAACAGAACTCTACACATAGAGGAGAAACTAATGATAATTATAAAATGTTTTAGTAGGAGATTTTACTAAAAGAAAGTAGGATTCATGAATAACTTCTGCCTCATTGCAAGATTAAATTCATGATTCACTTGTCACGTTAACCGAACAATGACATACCTATGAACTACAAAGAAGCGTTGGTGAACTCAAGTACGAGAAATGACTTAGAGTCATGAAATCCTAACATTAAGTTACATTTAAGACGATAAAGTAAAATGTTACATGATCTTATCAAAGTAAAGATGTTACTTGATCTTCTAAAGGGACTGCCAGAGTAAGTGATCATGGGGAAAGGTCAAAAGTATTCGTGCCACCGTGACCAAGTTCATAGACTCTTTGGGTGAATCTCAAGGAAAAAATGAAGCTTAAAGAAAGACATAAATCTTGATTTCTGTTAAGAATGTCTTGAACAAATTCAAACAGTTGACTATAATGTGTAGCAATGCTTAAGTCGAACAAAAGGAATCTCATAGATGGAATTCTCAATTTGATGAATGATCAAATGATTTTGGGATTGTGCCTAGAATATTGACAAGACCTGCATTTACAATAAACTAAGTGGGAGCTAAGAGAGTTGCATACCCTTATATGTAACTGACATATTTGAGTGGGATCTTGATGAAACATTCTCATATGTGATTGACATATTGTGAATGGTATTGTTGGTATTAGTAATTATTAGAGAATATTAAGTAGATGAAGTTGAACGAATATTAAACATTTAAATCTATCAAAATAGATTGATATGTTTAACAGCATTAATACAGAATGTTTTCCTAGATTGGATTCTGAAGAAGTTCTGGAACAAGTTAAGAAGGAAGTTCTTACTTATCTAACTAGGTGAAGCATTGAGATTGTCTCGGTATGATGATCGTTAAAAGAAGGAAAAGATGTGTAACATCTACTATAGCTTAGTCATAGGTACCATCTTATAAAACCATGTTGTATACTCAACATAATATGACCCAAGTTCTTAATCAAAAGAACAGGTTCCGAAGTGTGGCCATGTTCTAGGATCAGCAAGCAGTGAATCACTGAAAAGGAAGTTAATTATAGTCTTTAGTGTCTACAGAGAACTGAAGGTATACATCTAATTTGTAAAGGATGGTGAACTTGATCGTAAAAGGGCTACACTAGAAAGTTCCATCCAACCTAGATGATTAGAATTCTCACAACATTGAGTGGCTTAGAATAAGAGAAGCATGGTTAGAAATCAAAGTGGCATTTAGTGCACTGTCGATAAGATTTACATTGACATAAGAAGTATATGATTACTTCAAAGGTAAAGTATGCAATGTTACGCCTAGGAAAGTCCATCTTCCCACAGAGTGTGTTCCTAATGCTCATGGCAATGAAAATGTCATCTTTTGATTGACTAATCAGATGTCATGATAGAAGGAACAAAAACAACACTCTGTCGCCAAAACATAAATATTTATACTGCAAGGATATCATGTGATGTTAAGAAGAATGTCAAATTAGGTGACATTAACAATTCGCGAAGACATAAAGATCTGTATAGTACATTCCATAGACAATACCTCTTCCATGAGCAAGCATGACCAAAACACCAAAAGTATTATGGTGTAATGATTCGTATCAAATACAACTAGTTTATTTATACTCTAGTGCAAGTGGGAGATTGTTGGAAATAATAGATTATTAAAATAATAGATTATTAACATCAAGTGGGAGAAGAATGTCAATGCCCTAGAGGCAAATAATAATAGATTATTAACATATTTCAATAATTTCATAATAGGTTTTATATCATGCTATAACTATATTGATAGGAACGTCAATACATATGTGATATGCAAACCACCAGAGTCCCTAGTGATCCTCTAGACACTAGTTCATTGGTCAATCGATGATCGACGTTTCCCGATCATGGACATTTATGTCAATTGACAATGAGGTCATTTCATTAGGTAAATGAAAGTGATGGACATACCCAGCATAGGAATTGTAACATGATAAGTCACGAAGTTCGCCGTTACAATGACTGGGAAATGTAGTAACCAATTCCTTAGACCCTGAGATCATATTTAATCACTGTCACCCGAGAGTGCCTTGTTTGCATCAAACGTTACTCGGTAAAATGGTGATCATAAAGGTGTCTTTAGGTATTCAGACGGGAATGTAGAGGATTATGTGTAAAGAGCGGGATTTGTTCTTCCATGTGACGGAGAGATACTCTGGTCCCACTCGGAGACATGACATCCATAAAGCTCCAACATGTGACTAGATCATGGGGATGGCATAGCTCGGAATGAGTAAAGTTGTACTTGTCAGTAACGAGATTGAACCCGACATGGCGATGTTGTTGATCAGGTATCAGACAAGTAAAGTATCAAAGTAACAAAGGTAATAGGACTCCTGTTTAATGGTTCAACGATAATGATTCTCGTGGAATGCACATGGGTCATTATCGGCATCTAGGTCCCGCTAATGATCATTGGTCCGAGAGGGGTCTCGACCATGTCTAGAGTGTTCCTGAACCATTAGGGTAGCATACTTAAGGGTTTGACAATGCTCGGAGATCATTTTAGTATCATAGGAATCACCAAAGAAAAGAGAAGGGAAAACCGGAAGTGTTCCAGGAAAGTCCGGCAAGCGTCCGGAGTTGTTCGAAAGGAGTTCCGGTGCAACAGAAATTAAATAATATGTAAATATATATTAATTACTGAATTATACATTTATTTATATTTATTTAATGATCTAAATATGATTTAAATGGCATCCCATGCCTAATGGGCCAACTCCCTAAAGGGAAAAGGGCCCATGAGGGAAAACCCCCCAAGGGAAAAGGAGGAAGTGGTCGGCTGGGCCACATGGTGGCCAGCCAAGCCCACCAAGGTGGCCTGCCAAGCCTCCCCCTCCTCTCCTTGGATTATTCCTATATTGCTAAGACAAGAGACTTGGGGGCTCCCCTCCCCCTATATAAAGGAGGGGATATGGAGGGCTTTAAAGACACCAATTAATCCCAAGCTTTTTGGCTTCTCCCTCCAAGTGCCCTCTTCTCTCCATCTCTTTCTTGTGACCAGGGCCCCACTGTAAGGGATGTGCGAACGAGAGAGTTCTTCACCGTGGAGCGTCGTCGCAATGCGGGGATTTCGGATCTAGGAGATCTACTTCTGCAACCTCTGCTGGATCAGGGTCTGGGAGTTGTCGTCAAACACCATATGTGTGTGACCCCCTACGAGGCGCTGCACTTGTGGCGCTTGAGTCGTTCGAGCCATCGGAGTCATCGGAGCCGGTGGAGCTGGTGGAGCCATCCGAGTTTAGAACGATCTTGAGGTCGGTGTCGTTACGACTACATCATCCATGTTCTCTCGAATGTTGACAAAGTTTTTCTGTCTAGAACTTGGTAAGTTTTTGAAAAGTTCATCTCGTTACTGCATTACTAATAGATCGCTTCCGACATTAGGGTTTTTTGCATAGGAAATATTATTGTTTTTAGGCGCTAAACCCTAACACATTATACCATGTCACAATCACTAGATATGTTATTCCTTCTCCGAGTTATGATTTAAAGTACCAACACAACGAAGCTGTAAATATCGGTGGCACTCGTCCGAGCACTACCTCTGATGCAATATAACCACGATAGGGGATGAGAAGTTAGCAGGCTTGTAAGCACATGTTGCATGTCTATAATGCTTGAATGTTTCATTATAGTTATGAGCTTATAGTACTCCAACAGCTCTTGGTGTCTTGGTATGAGTATGACCTTATCCTACTAGCCTTGCCAATCCAAAATCTATGATTTTTGTTCGTAGGTTCTGCTGGATGATCCTCATACTTGAGTATCTAGGGGCAGAATGTTCAGTTCATACTGGGTGGTGCAATGAGGATAAAGAGAACCATCAGTATAGCTCATGCTACATAACCTCCCTAGCGCTTCATCCCAAGACATGCGCAAATCTTCTATCACAGGGAACAAACAATTAAACTATAGGTTACAAAATTAATACTACAATTGGACCAAAACTTTTAGTCCGAATGAACAAATTAAATCTACACGTGGAACAAACCGTAGAGTATGAAGAACAAATCTCGTCTTTACACATAACAAAAACAACAGGGAACAAAAATTGCACTAATAGTTGTGTCAAAAGTATTTTGCTAAGGACAAATTATATCTACACGTGTGGAACAAACAGTAGCGTCCGAGGAGCAAATTGCACCTTCATATGAACAAAAAATTATAATACTAGGAACAAAAATCATACTACTGAGGAGTCTAAAAATATAGTGTGGAGGAACAAATCAAATCTATACGTGAAACAAACTGTAGAGTCCAAGGAACAAATCTCGTCTTTGCACAGAAACAAACTATAGGGAACAAAAATTGCACTACAGTTGGATCAAAAATATAGTGCGAAGAACAAAATGAATCGACATGTAGAACAAACTGTAGCATCCAAGGAACAAATCACATGGAACAAACAATTAGACTGCAAGGAGCAAAGAACCACACTACAACGAGATAAAAATTATAGTGCGAGAAAAGAAATCAAATCTATACATGGAACAAACTGTAGCGTTGAGAAACAAATCACGTATTCATAGGTAAGAAACAATTAGACGAACATATCATATATACACAAGAAACTAAAATTTAGTGTGTGAGGAACAAAATACACATACACAAGGAACAATATTTTTGGCTAATTGAAAAAAATCGGATGAAAGTTGGAACAAGAACTACATGAGGAGAAACAACATTTTCAAGAAATGGAACAAACCTACGGTTTGGAAAAAATCTGTAGCACCCTAAGGAACAATCACGTCTATGCGAGGAACAAAACTTCGGCATCCGGGAACCAAAACACGGGTGGACGAGGAAACAAAATTGTAGACTATCTGGAAAAACACATAACTACACATTATGATAAAAAGTTTAGCTCAATGTATAAAACATTCCTTTGTTCATTAAAAAAAGAATAAGAAGTAAAATATAAGAAAAATAAATAAAATTACACTAGAAAAAGATAAAGAAATGGAATAAAAAGGAAAATTGAAAAATAAATTTAAAAGGAAAACAGAACATAGTAAATAAAAATGCATGTGGACATTCCTTTCCTCCAAATGGACGTAAGGACGGACCTGGGCCTCCGGCAGCCCGGGCCACAACATGGGTCGTGGCCCAGATAGTATAGATATGGTTCATACAAAATTTTGTCAAATTTCAGACCACATGAAGGACCGCCATAAAAAACAGGAAGACAACTTATGTCCTTGGGCCAGCTATTTCTACAAGCCCAACAAGCAAGCGTTTGCTTTCAGAAAAAAAGGACCAAAGGACTATAGCTAGCTCGTATTGATTCCCACTCCAGTGAAATAACAGTTTGTAGTCCCTTGCATGTTCATCGTATTTTCTTCAGGGGCGAAATAACCGCCCCTGATCTCGTGATGGGCGTGATCCAAATCGTGCCCAACGGCCGCCGCTTCTCGAGTTGATCGGGTCGCCGCCGCGACAAAAATCGCCGGCACATTCACAACCTTACTGCTCGCGACGAAATTTCTTGACAGTGCTTCTCGGAACCATCAAATGACCTCACAAAAAATATAAAAAAGATTTGCAAAGCTTGTGCTCATGTTACAACCAAAGCTATTACTGATGACATTGGGGTTAAAAAGTTCCCGGTACTTATTGATGAGTCACAAGATGCATCTATTAAGGAACAAATAGCCCCGGTTTTGAGGTTAGCTTCTACAAAATTTATATTTCTCCTATTTTAGTGGTTCAAATTTATGCCAACTATGTTTTTCTTTTCCTATGAAGGTATGTCAATGATAAGGGATAAGTGATCTTTCGTTGGTGTGAAGCATGTTCCAGACACAACATCCGCTTCACAGAGATAGCTTTGGATGGTATGTTAAAATCTCTTGGTTTATCCGTCTCTAATGTGAGAGGTCAAGGTTAAGATGTGGAATCAAATATGAGGGGACAATTACATGGATTGCAAAGACACATATTTAGATGAAAACACATATTCCTTTTATATCCATTGTTTTGTCCATCAATTGCAGCTAGTGGTTGTCTCCATTGCAAGTGTTGTTCCTCTGTCTTGGACTTCTTTAACTATGCTACCATGATTGTCAACACGGTTAATGCTTCTTGTCATAGAAAAGATAAAGTATTGCAAAGTCAACATGATGAACTTGTCAACAAAATTACGGCTGGTGATATCTTCACCAGAAGAGGAAAGAACCAGGAAACTAATCTTGCAAGGCCATGGGATACTCGTTGAGGCTCTCACCATATGTCACGAATGCAACTAATGCAACACAAAAAACCATAGCTTCAGGTTTGTTGGAAAAAAATAGAAAGCTTTGAGTTTGTATTTATTATGCATCTTGTGATCAAAAAATTTATAAAGACTAATGATCTATCAACATGCTTGTAAAGGAAATATCAAAACATTATAGTACTGTAGGGCTGATTGGTACTGCATTGAAGGAAGTTGAGAAAATAAGAAACTCCAATTGGGATGAGGTTTTAAAAGAGACAAGGGGCTTTTGTCTTGAGAATAACTAGCACAGCGGCCCTCGCAAATGCGAGGGCATCATCTTCACTACCTTGAAAATTCTTGAATGGAAATTATGGTTTCATATATACTTATCCTACCGGATATGATATTAACATTTTGATGGATCTGACATTAACACCTTTTGTTGGATCCGATATTAACACTCTTGATTCTATAGCAGTTGTATATTCTATGTTGAATATAATATCATAAGCAAGGAACATAAATTGATGAAGTAATGATTGTTTTGTCATTTATAAACTCAGGATATATATATCAATGAGTTGTTGTATGCTCATTAGCAGAGGGTATTAGTAACTAAAATAATAGACTCCGATCTCTCGTTTCATGAATTAGCCACAACCCACAGATATTCGCACTATGAATACATGTGCTCGTGCTCTTTGACCCAACCGAGTTAGCTAGTCTATCAGTAGCATTATATCTATGCATAGAGATAAAATTGGAATTTGGTGTAGTGAAATAAAAATGTCTACCGGAACAATTGTCGTATGTTTCTGTATACAACAATGAAGATCGATAAACCATAGTCAACTAAAAATAATGTTGCTAGGTCTAGTGTTTTAATGTATATGGTTTGCTTTACTATAGAATTTCCTAGCATCATTAACTATTATTTGTTTTACTATTTAGTAAGCAATATGTGTTATGAACATATCATGAAACTTCGCAGATGTATATCGGTTGTACATTAAATATTTTAATTATTCTAAGAGAGCCTAGCTCACTTTCTTATGTGAGTTGATCAATAACACAACCACCTATGTTCAAGTCTTCATGGTCCTTAATTTTGGTTCCCATAGTTTGAAAAATAAATATTGCAGGGATCCTATTTCCTAAAGCGCATTGTAATTTTGAATGATCTATATAGTAAAGTTAATAGATAAAAAAATCTGCCATTGGAAGTTATTTTTTTAATCTGAAACTTCATTCTATCATTTCCTAACTTTTTTAGAAATACATGAGGTTGTTAACATATATACATCCTCCAAGATACAAGTTAGATTTTTCCTATACGAATATGTTGCTAAAGGTTGAATATTAATAGAAAAACTAATGATATATTATTTTCACTCAACTGGTCCTAGTAATATTTTATATCGCGGGCATTTTAGAATATCTTGTAATTTACCTTTGATTCTACATGTTTTCTTTTACTTTACACCCACCCTTAAATCTATACGTGCTACTTTTGGCACAAATATATTTGTTGTGTCCAGTGATAGGACTACACTCGGTTGGGGAACAAAGGTCTGACCATTACCTCATTTATTAATTATTCATGAACTTATTTAAATTGATCTTTCATAGGTTATCATAAACCCACAAAATAGTCCACCTAGAAACACGTAATATATATGCACCTATATAAGCACCATCGATTTGTTCTAAATAATGACCAAATGTTCAAGTATAGTTTCCCATGATGATCATGCTTGGAAGCATATGTTCCGAGTGTTAACAAACTTTTAAAAAATGGATTATCTCGATCACATCATTACTTATAGGAATTTGTGGAGCACGCATGTTCCCACACAGATGCAATGGCGTGACGGAACTCCACCTATTCGATTTTGCATTGACGGTTGGATGGCAATTTTGGACTTTAGACATGACACATGGCAATTTACCATTACATCACACTCTGGATTAGAGAGTCCTATTGGAATACTTAATTATTGATGTTTATTTCTCTTGTGTTCCATACATTTCTTGTCCCATGGACAAACCGATTTTGTTTTTGAGATTAGGATTTGCTAGCAAGGTGATTACATGTGAAGGCGGAAGGTGGTTTTTGATTACTTAGCTCGCATGCCTGGACAATGGAGGCTATTTCCTCGAAAAATTGGAGCATGGATACTCTAGCTAGAAGCACCATATATATATGAATCCTGGATTTCTTGTCAATTCTGACAAGTGTCCAAGTATAGTCGCCGATGATGAGCACCTAATATATATGGATCATGGATTTCTTCTCAATTCTGACCAATCGTTCAAGTACAGCCACAGTACAGCCACCGATGATGACCATGCTTGGAAGCATACATTTCCAATGTTAATAAACTTTCAAAGGAAAACACATTATCTTGATTCCATCATTATTTATTGAAATTTATAGAGCGTGTACGTTTCGATACAGGTGCTACTACATAACAGAACTCCACATGTTCGGGTTTTTCGACTGACGCCCGGATGGCACTTTCGCGTTTTGGACATTCTATGTGGCGAGTTACAATTATATCACACCCTGGATCGAAGTGTTCTATTGAAATCCTTAACTATTGGTGCTTAATTCTCTTGGGTTCATAAGAGTTCTATTTTGATTTTTGAGAAGATGATCTTTGGACGACTTGCTAGCAAGATGATTATGTGTGAAGAACCAGGGTCTTTTTATTACTTACCTCACGAGCTGCCTGAACAATGGAGGCTATGTCCTTGAAAAATTGGAGCATGGCTTCGTGGATTAATCCCAGATTTCCGGTTGTGCATGGCCCAAACCTTTAGCATGCTGAATAATCTTTAGATGCATGCTGCCGGTTAATGAGGTGATGCCTTGCACTTTTTCTGAACACATCTAAACTATGCGGCAGCACATGTTGTAACAAATCTGGACTCTCGACTCAGTTTAGTCGGTATATGTGTACGTGAATATTTTTGCTGGCATAGCAGATTAGCTACAGATAAAAAGGAAAGGTTTTCTAGAGTCCTATGGAGATACCTCTTCACGACCTTGTCAGTTTTTTTATTCACGTTTTTATTATCTGGTACAACCATAGAGCGTGTCAAATAGGTGTGAAACCGAACTATGTACACAGTTACATGACTATTAGCCTTAGACAAATCCTAGCCCCACATTATAGATCCAACTATCAAAATAAATTAGGATGATGTGGATTAACGTGGTGTCTCGAAAAACATCATTATATTGCTTTTAGTATATAATAGATATTGTTGTGACAAATATGGAAGATAAAATACCAGCTAGAGGTCATTCAAGGGGTTGTGGTAACTACTCCCTCCGTTTAGAAATATAAGATGTTTTAGATTTGTGAAGCAAATATATCTAGACACACTTTAGTGTGTAGATTCATTTGAACCTAGACACTAAAACGCGTCTAGATACATTAGCTTCACAAACCTAAAACATCTTATATTTCCAAACGGAGGGAGTAGTTGACATCTTATTAATTATTATCATGTCCATCATGAAATATTTAGTGTGGTACTTGATCAAATTATTGTTGAGTTCAATAATTTATTTGCTAAAAGATCTGCTCAACTATTGAGGTGCATAACTTTTCTTCCAAAGAACTCATTTTCTAATTTCAATATTGATAAGTTAATTGAATTTGCAAGAATGTATCCCGATGACTTCTATCAATATGAGTGCATAGTCCTTGTGGGTCAACTTGGCACATTTATTATTTATGCGGGAGATGATCTAGACTTTGCAAATTGTATTGATCTTGGGAAGCTTGCTCTTAAGATGGTTCAAATAGAGAGACACAAGACCTTTCCATTGGTATATCGTCATATTGAGTTAGCCTTGATTTTGCCGATTGCAACGGCGACGGTGGAAGGAGAATTCTTGGTAATAAAGATTATCAAGATAGATTTGAGAAATAAGATGAATGATGATTGGATGAATCATAGTATGTTATGCTATATTGAGTGAGACATATTTGGAAGCATCGAAGATGATAATATTTTGGAATATTTCCAAAGTATGAGGTCACATAAGGGACAAATACCACGTGTAGCTATAGGGAAGTTACTTTCTTACCAATAAAACTATGTATCATATATTCATCCATACTATTTTCTAATTATTGTTACTTTGAAACTCCCATTTAAAATGATGATACTCGGGCTTCTTGTCTTTGTAGGTTCTGGTTCTTCTCCTATGATTGATGAATAAAGGTAGGCCAGGATGAGAGCAAAGCTTCATTGCTTAGGTATTAAAATTACGTCTTGATTATGTGATTATGCCACCCTACTTTTTTGTGCTTTTCTTATTGTCATTTGGTTAAGCATTGAACTTATGTTTCATGTCAAACTCCATCCATGCATTTTTAGTGTGTTTTGGCTAATATATTTTATTAATGAAAGGGGATTACAAGGTAATATTTTTCATAGTTTAGAGGATTAGAAATTAGTCTCGGTCTTTTCGAAATCTCCACTGACTGAAAGGGACGGAAGTAAAACGAAAGTGAAGCAAACTGTATCTCTATATCTACTACTTAAAAAGGACGAATTTCCTCTGTTTTCTCCGGTCACTGGTTTCGTCAACACTTTTTTAAATAAGATCATTTTACCCTCCCACGCCAAATCACGTATCGCATCACTATTTTTATCTAAAGAGACAGTTCGCACCATGTTGCTGCCTTTCGATGCACCCGGCGAAAAAACGAAGGAGTTAAAACTCCCCCAATTTCCTCCTCACATCTCCCCCACCCGGCTAGCTCGGCGTAGCCGCTGTGACTCGTGCGCCTCTTACCACGCCGCCGCTATGGAACCATGGGGGACCTCGCTGCACCTCCTCCCACTCCATAGGCCAATGCGTCTCTCCGGCCACCGGCGATGTCCACCACCTCTGGCCAGTGGAACAGCCGAACACGACCGCCGCGTCCCAGAACCCCCGAGCCCGGGCCCTCGAGACCATGACCTCACCACGCCCGCCTCCCTTCGGATCTGGACGGCTTGGGATCCTCTTGCTCGTGCCTTTGATGCTGCCGACGGGGGCTTCCGCATGCATGTTCCCCCCGGTGTTGTTCGACAGCAGCTCCCTCTCCTGGCTCATGACCTGAGCATGTTTCTCGTCGTAGCCGGTGCCCGCTCGGTTCTGCTCGCCTCAAGCCTCGGCGGCCTGCTGCTGGCGATGCCCACCAGCCCTCGCCGGAGATGCTGATGAAGGTCTTCAGCAATTCTCGGACCTGTAAATTAACCCTACACTCAATTGATTTGATTTGCTCATTTTTCACATTTAATGTTTGTGAGGAGAACCGGGTGTATCCTTTCCCACTACCAGACTATCCTTACTCATGATGGAATTTGAAATTTTGTAGGAGCTTTTGTGAAATTAGAGTGGCAAGGCAGGTAGGTAACACCCTACTGATTAATCATTTGTGATCTGAATTCTTGATTGATCCCTATTATTCCTTTGATTATGTCAAACTTTACCTTAATTCCTGAACTCTGCAGAAGCTTGCAGGGGTACTACATGTAACATGAGTTCGCATTAGTTATTTTCCATACCCATGGACCTTATAGTGGTATGTCTTTGATATTTTCTAATCCTCCAAGACGATGTTTTGATTCATCACCAAGTTTTCATGTTTAGTTCTGTATCAAATAGGTAATTTCTGAAAATGACCTCCTTATAATGCAGTGGTTGGAGAAAAGTTGTGGATGCTTTTCTTTCATGGATATCACGGATACCATTCAGTTGTGGAGGCTTTAGTGAAGCTGCTATTTGCAAGGTCTTTGCATCTTTTACTAACTATTAAGTTATATTTGAATGTTAGATTGTCAAGTGATATGACTGAATGGCTTGCTGTAATGAACAACGAGGTAGTGCAATACCATGGCTTGGCTTTCTCCTATTTTCCATTTTCACCTTCCTGTAGTATTCAGTGCTTGATTTCTCTTATTTTCGTTTCTTCTGTAGCTCTGTTGGGCATGGCTGTCATGTGCTTTGTTGGAGAAGAAACACTGTTCCAGTTAAGTATCTAGACCAAACCCTTTGCAGCTAACAGACCCGAGTTAAGGTGGATGAATTGTGTTTTCAGGTACTACCAATTCTTGCTCAATAAATGGATCTACAGACTGTACTGATATGCTTACTCAAGCTATTATTTAGTACCACATCTCTCCTCGATAACTGATACGTTTTATTTTGTTATATAATTTGATTTTTGTTGAATACAAGTCCACTTATTAGATTGCAAGGTATAAGAAGTTACTTAATTTAATTTTCTACAAACAAGGCTGTTTTCTTCTTGTCCATGTCATTTCGACATTTTGAATCACTGTCGCACCTTCTTTTTGATCTATAGGTATGTCCATTAGATATTTTGTTGTATACGTACATAGAGGAGAATGCAATTAACAGGAGAATAACTGACGTATGGGCACGTTTTATGTCAGATAGAAATATAAAGGTATAAGTTCTTGCTCAGCCTTTTCTGCTTTGATGTTGCTGGTTATATAACGTATTTTTGGGTCCATCTCAACTGTGTAGTCAGGATTAGCATCAGATTATGTGTGATAAAATGTCACCAATATGTTGTACCCTTGCTTCAAATAATTATCCCATGTCTTTTCTTGCATTAAATTTCGTCTTACTTGCATAGAGGATTGAATGATGAGTGGTTTCTTTAGGCCCAAATTTGATCATATTACAAATTTATTGCTTTTTGAAAAATCTATTAATCACATTCTATGTTATTTTGATGGAAACAGAATTCTTTACTTGCACCGAAAGTATGCTTCTTACAGAAAATATGTATGGTTTGATATTTGAAGGAAATAGATCTCCCAGGTGCAAAAATTATGAAAGTTTGTGTATGGGTATAGATTCTGCAAGATATTTTTTTACAAGAAGCTTTTTTAGAGAAGCAGCCCGACTCCTTCCTGCTACGAGCCTTCTTTGACAAGAATCTGATTACAGAAATCCATGTTAATGATTGAAGGTTTGCTTATCTTACACAGCCAGTCCTCATTATATAAGCTCTTCATTAATATTTAGTAGTTTTGTTCTTTTGCCAGGAAACGAGAAAGTGCAGCTAGAGTGCATACATTCTTCACCGCTGCTGCAATGTAGTGCCTACCTGAATGTGTTTACTATATAAAGATAGTAGGTCCAAGGTAATTGCCACAAATAGACCTAACAAATCTCATATATGCTTCTTTTCTTCAGAGCATATCATAGGTGGGGAGAGGGTTTATGGATCAAATGTTTTTATTGAAATCTTGATTATATTGAAATTGCAAGATTTACGCATTCGAATTATTTCAGGAATTATACCCTTCTGTTTTCCACAATCATTACGATGTAATTTGCTATCCATCTTTCTCGCTCATTATAATCTTCTTTTACATTTAGCTAATTCTTTCTAGAAAAATCTCTAACTAATAATCCTAAGATAATATGCAACCGTATAGTTGTAGCATGACTATTATGTGGAACAACATGCAATCTGCCAACTAAATTTCCCTCCAGACTGATGCATCTACATGAACAAACAAAAGGTAAGTTGACTAATTTCTTCTATCCCGAGCATAGCAATGAAGTAAAACAAACCATAGTCCCCATATTTCATCTGCCTGAGGCTTAGTACAGGTTTGGAATAAGCAAACTTCGGAAACAACAAAGACTCTAGGCAGTATCTTTCTATCATCTTGGTGGAGTAACTATGAATACGAACCTGCTATGTAACCATGGTATTGCTGCTTATGGCTGATTGTTCATTGCAATATATGCTCTGAAGTCTGAATGCCTGCACTTTTTATGAACTGCGGTCTGTAGCTGCCAGAGATAGACCTTTGGGAATGTTGTAGCATCAATGAAGCTTTTGGCATACCACTAGACGAGCTATCAGTTGTTCGAGTTCACCAATAATTATTTGGAAAACCATATGTTAGTAAGTGAGCGTATTATAAAGTCAGAACTTCTTTCCTATTAAGTTTGGTCTGAAATTTTTAACAAAATCATGATTAGATTTCAGTGTCATAAATTGATATTTGAATATTCCTATTTTGAGTGAGTAAACTACATGCCATGTTGGAGGAACAAAAACCTTAATCTTGACTTGAATACTTCTACTATATCTTCTATTATGTTAGTCTCATGCTTTTGTAGCTCCATTCTTGGATACCAAATTTTCAATTTCTCAAAAAATGGGTTCCCTGGCCATACTTGGGTTGCTTTCTATATAAAGCAAGGGCCCTAAAAACCCTTTTTTGAAATTCTTCATAAAAAGATCAAATTCTTATTTCCTTATTGTTTGTGCTGTGTTATTTTTGTGTGTTAGTTTATCCCAAGTTAGGAGGTTTCTTATGAGCTAAAATATTATTGGCTCTCATGCTATGCTTACAAGAAGAAAAGGAGAGAGAAATATATCCTTTGGGACGTCTTAACCTTGCGGACGTATTTCGGAAATTGCTAGATATTTTAGAACCCCGTGGCAGGAGTAGTAAGTAGTAACCACCACGCTTCATGTTGTTGAAAGTGGGATGATGATTGTTGCAATCTCGCTTAAGTCATGGGTTATGTGACTGAATCTATTAGCCAAAGGTGGGGAGATGGGGGAAGTAAAACTTTAGAGTGGGGTGGTGTAGATCGAGCAGGGGCGCACACCGCGGCGGGGCAAGGCGTCAGGTGAGCGGGGCGTTGCGAGAGAGGCGCGTCGGGAGGAGTTGAGCGAGGTGGAGAGGCGGCGCCATGGCGACGGGGATGGTGCTCGGGTGAGGTAGAGGAGGTGATGGGGAAGAATCGTGGTAGGTGGCGATGGGGGTGCGGGGTCGTGTGTGGTTCCTGTGTGCTTGTAGTGTTGACCATGTGTGGATTGTGTGCGTGCCCTGTTGGGCTGAATAGGAAAAGTGGGGAGTGTGGCCTCCGGCTAGCCGGTTGGGGCTTACCCAAGATTTTTATTAAAACATTTTCTACATTGTTTTAAAAATATATGGTTTTAACTTTAAATAAAATAGAAAATTATAAAACTTTTAGGGAACTTTTACAAAACAAAAATAGGTTTTTGAAAAAAAATAACTTTAGATAAAAAAGTGCAATAATGCATGATGCGCGAATATGCATAAAACAAAAGTACAAGCAAACCCTAATATGGGATTTTTTCCGTACCACACCTCTCATATGAACGGTGCCCTGCCAAGGAAAACACTCAAAAAATTATTATTATTTACATAATTGTAGGTATAGATATAGTATGAATGTAACATGGCACTCTCCCTACGCTAACGATAATATTGTAAGATAAATGCACAATTGATCATAACATCTAGAGTCATCTAATAAGGCACCTCTGCCACGAGAATTTATGTTAACCGCCCTTCATTGTACATGTGTTCTTTCTTTCCCGTTGCAACGCACGGGCATGTGTCCTAGTAGAACCAAAGAAAAGATATGGGCTGAGACCACGACAGAACGCCTTAAGCGAAACGGTGGCACTGCAGCGAGCGCGCCGCAGAGTCGTTTCCGTATCTCCACAGCGACGACATCTCACGTGCAAATCCTTGTCAGGACAGAAACGGCGCATATGGCCCAACTGCTTGCAAAAGGCACATCGGGTTTGTTGAAGCAATACTTTCGTGTATGACCAACCCTTGAAACTTGAAACAGGTGACATTAGCACACTTTTAGGCATGGGCGGCCCAGCTCATGGCACGGCCTACATCGAATACTAGGACAAACTTTACTCAAATGACCTGGATGCTATGGAAGCTGATAGAGGTTCGCTTTGATACTATTTTGAATTCCAAGAAACTGTTTTCTACGTGCGGCTCCGCCGCTATCTCAAAACATGAACGAGATTAGGGCGTCTTTGGTTGCTCCGCCGAAGATTTCTCATTTTTGTTATTTTGATCCGCTAGGTGCTGTATGATAGGAGATTAGGTTTGACCCAAGTTGGGCAAGTTGTTTGGACTCTTGTATCTTTGTTTCATGCAAATAGGCCTAGTTGTTTGGTTGCCTAGATTTTTGTGTTTTTTCCCTGTTGATGCATTTCACAGTTGTTTGGTGTGATACTTTGCATCTGATCATATGAGTTATGATCACCCATTTCAAATTTGGTGATCTTACCACAACACACACACGACGACATGATCACAAGAACAGTCATATGCACACACAACATCACCATAACATCCATATGCAGACATTAACATTGCTAGCTACACAAGAACAACTTTAACAGTCACTAGCAGGTAGCAATCAGGGGGTCTAAACTTCACCCCTGATCAAAAGAACCATCTGGAGGGGCATCACCTGCCCCTCAAGCCCTAGCCCTAGTGGCTTAACCCCTGATGAAACAACCATCAACAGGGGCATGGGATGACCCTGAACCACCACCAGGGGTTTTCACCCCTGATCAAAAGTATCATCAGCCTACTTAGTTCAGCATCACAAGTTGTCTATCATCAACTATTACTACTACTTACAAACTTACAGAAGCATCGACATGAAGGCCGCCACCGGCTAGACGTGGTCTGGGCAGGTGTATTGCCTGGCGCTGGAGGAGCCAGCCTTGTAGATCGTCATCTTGATGATGAAGGCCTTCATCTTGAACTCCGGGACGTCGTCGTGCGCCAGGTTGTACTTGTAAACCAGCTCCGACCAGTTCTTCCTGAATCCCACCTAGCCAGACCAGTTGACCTGCACGAACTCGGCGCACCACCGGCAGGCTGTGACCTGCACGACGCGCGACAGAGGTTGCTTGATCCAGATCCTCAGGCCAAACTGGAACGCGGGCAGGATCACCAGCATGTGCAGGTCGGCCGTGTCTAGCTGTATGATGAAGTGGTGAGAGACCTCGGTGATCTTGCTATGCGCCTACGTAGTCGCGTCCACCCTGCCGATGACCACGGGCTTCATTTGCCAGCGGTTGGTCGGGAGCACGTCGGCAAAACCCGGTGGGGATGCCAGCCCCTCTCGATAGTCTCGCATTCGAACTTAAGCACCTTGCCATCAAGTAAAACAAGGTCAGCAAGCAGCATTTCCTAATTTGGCAATGGACATGGTACAAACATGGAGTACAATGCCTAATCTGGCAACGCACATGCTACAAGCATGAAGTACGATGCTAATCTGGCAACACACAGTGTACAACATGCAGTACAACTAACCTAGTATCCCTAATCTGGCAATGCCCCAAGAAGCAATCAATTTGAGGATTCCGCTGTGAATCCCCAATCGGGCAATGAACCAGGACAACACTCAATCGGGCAATCCGCTCAATTAAATCCAAAATATTAGGTGCACATTATCAAATTTGTTGCTACGTACTGCGAAAACCCCCAAATCGTTCTACAACTACCGAAGATCAAGTACTAACTGCTGTAAATTTGGGGCCAAACCCTAATCGAAATGTAGATCGGGGACTTACCCTGGTCGGTGGTGGAGCCATCGATGACGAGGGTGCAGCCGAAGGCGCCGCCGGCGCGAGAGAAGTAGCTCCGGCCGTGAAGGTTGGGGCCGCCGGCACCAGCGGAAAAACCCTATCTGAATAGTCGAGGGTAGCCCCGACTATGGCGGGGGCTTTTTCGGCCTGCTTGGCCACAGATGCGGCATCCTGCACCGGTGTAGGCGACGCTGCTGCAGCCGCGGCCGCCGCCGATGACGCCCTAGTTGTGCATGTAGAGATGGGTGCGGGAGCCCTGAGCACTCTCTTGAGGGCCGCATCGCCGCTGGCGGTGACCTTCCCCTGCCGAATAGCCGCCCAGAGGCTATGCGCGCTCACCTCGCCGATGCGGGGGCTGCCGAATGGGGGGAGGAGGAGCGGCGGCCAAGGTTGAGGATCGTGGTGATAGGCATAGGACTGGGCGGTGAGCAGAGTGGCCTAGGAGTTAAGGCGAAAACGTCCCGTCTCTCGCGCTTCCTCACGCGTGCAAGGGGTAGGCACGCGGCGCTCGCTAGGGCCTGGCCCCGTGGAAACGGCCGAAATCGGCGTTCCCAGGAGGCCAAATTTTAGCCTACTTTAAGACCCATGCGGTGCAGAGATTTCATGTATCCCAGCTCTTCAAACGGACTTATTTCTTTCCGCGTCGTGTAAGAAACGCCCATCGGGCCAACCACACACACCCTTAATACACTGGTATCGCTGTCCCTGTCGCACATAGACTGCAATGGCATCATGCAAGCCTTTGATCTGTGGAGACAAGCTAAGTCGGGTGGAAGCGGGCCGCAGCGAGGAGTGACTTAGGTGTTGCGGGTGTGCCAGGACGAGGCTGTGTTCGGCCCTGGCTTCTTGTAAACACAAACTATGTTTCTATCAAGGCTGGCCTTGGGAGGCGCAGGGTGTGCGGCCGTCCTGGCCCCATCCTAGGTATACAACTATACATACGTATGACAGGTCAGCTGAGAACAAAAATTAAGATGACTTAGCCTTGTTTACTTATCTCGTATTTTTATCCACTAGAATTGTGGGGATATGCGGGGATTTAGTGTTCACCTAATACTCTCCAATCCTCGCAAATACTTTTCCCCGAGAATACTTTACCATATAGGAGAGTATTCAATCTAGATAAAAATAAGAAGGATTTGCGGGAATATCCTAGAATTATTCCGGTCAAACCCGGAGTAGTAAACGGACTACGGGGATTTTTGCGGAAATTAGAATAATCCCTTCATTCCCCACAAATACATTAGTGAATACGAGAAAAGTAAACAAGGCCTTAATGGACCTTGAGACGATCAATAGGAGTCAGAAATCTAAAAGGACATTGGCCGGCCGCAAGCACATACGACGCTACCATGACCTGGACGCTACATCTTCAGTCCAGCCGATCTGATCGATCGATCATCGATGGCTGACTGCTAGGCGGTAGGCGCATGCCAGCTGGTCTGATCGATCGACCTTGGAGTCCCCGAGACACCGCCAGGACACAATCGAATCGAATCCACCTCGTCGGACCGCATCCGACCGCGACGATCAGCCATCTCCAGGACCGTCGTAATACAATATGATTTCGCGAATTAGCGTCTTCCTATATTCCCAGATTTCTCTTGATTTTGATTTTCTAAGCTTCATGTGGGAAAGCTGTTATATTTTTTTGGAATTGTTCAACACATAAATGTCTTATTTGCTCTTAAAAAAGGTGGAGTGTCTTGCTCACATTATAGAAACCGAGAGATTGGGGGAAGCCTCACGTGGTTAAGGCCACGGGGTTCCTGGGGTTTATATATTGGCACACACGGCCGGTTAGGGTTAGGGTTAGGTTACAAGTGTACAAAGTACGAATACAACCCTATACAAATATACAAGTCTAACACCCCCCGCAGTCACAGCGGGAGGTTCTCGGACGCAGAGACTGGACCGAAAGTCGAAGAAGAGCTGACTTGGTAATCCCTTTGTCATCACATCGACAAACTGTAGAGAGGAGGGCACATGAAGAACTCGGACTTCTCCCAAAGTGACCGTCTCGCATACGAAGTGGATGTCGATCTCAATGTGTTTGGTTCACCGATGCTGAGCCGGGTTGGAAGACATGTAGATGGCGGACACATTGTCACATTAGACAAGAGTAGCAGTAGAGAGCGGTTTGTGAAGCTCCTGAAGTAGATGACGGAGCCAACAACACTCAGCAACAGCATGAGCAACAGCCCTGTACTCAGCCTCAGCACTGGAGCGGGACACCGTAGTCTGACGCTTGGAAGACCAAGAAATCAAACTATCACCATAGTAAACACAATACCCAGAAATGGAACGCCGAGAGTCTGGACATCCAGCCCAATCGGCATCTGAGTAAGCCGTGAGAGCAGTCGAGGAGGAGGCATGCAGATGAAGACCGAACTCCATAGTTCCACGAACATAGCGGAGAACTCGCTTGACCAAGGCAAGATGAGGCATCCGTGGAGCATGCATGTGAAGAAAAATCTGCTGCACGACATAAGAGATGTCTGGGCGCGTCAGAGTAAGATACTGTAGAGCACCAGCCAAGGTTCTGTACTCGGTAGCATCGAAAAGAAGTTCACCCTCAACAGCGGAGAGTTTAGACTGGGTATCAATGGGTGTCGCAGTAGAGTGACAGTCAGACATGCCTGCACGCTGGAGAAGATCAGCAGCATACTGTCGCTGGGATAGAAACAAACCATCCTTGGAGCGGGTGACGGCTATCCCAAGAAATAAGTGAAGATCTCCAAGATCCGTCATGGCAAACTCACTATGCAACCGTGCCAGAAGGCGCTGAAGGAACACCTGGGAGGAAGCTGTGACTATGATGTTGTCAACATAGAGCAATAGATAGGCAGTATCTGCACCACTCTGAAGAACAAACAGGGAAGTGTCCGTCGCCGAGGCAAAAAATCCTAGTGTAGAAATGTAGGAAGCAAACCGCTGGTACCAGGCACGGGGAGCTTGCTTCAATCCATATAGAGACTTGTGCAGACGACACACATGGTCAGGGAACCTCGCATCAACAAAACCTGGAGGCTGCTGATAGTAGACCTCCTCATCAAGATTTTCAATGAGTAAGGCATTCTTGACATCAAGCTGACGAATAGGCCATGAGCTAGAGACGGCAATGGTGAGGACGAGCCGTATGGTGGCGGGCTTGACAACGGGACTGAAAGTCTCGTCATAGTCAACACCCAGGCGCTGAGAGTAGCCACAAACAACCCAGCGGGCTTTGTGGCGCGCAATATGACCATCCGAGTGGAACTTATGGCGATAAATCCACTTGCCGGTGACAACATTGGCACGAGGTGGTTGAGGAACGAGGGACCAGGTGTCGTTGTCGAGGAGGGCCTGGTGCTCGTCAGCCATCGCAGCCCGCCACAGCGGGTCTTGCATAGCCTGCCGATATGTAGTCGGCACTGGAGGCACGGTGGAGACCACCGCAGAGAGGTCCAGCCGATCGGGTGAACGGAGCACCCGACCAGTACGGGACGTGCGCACCACGGCGTCAGGCGTGGGACTTGAAGGAGGGCGTCCCCAGGTCAATGCAGGACGATAAGAGCGAGGAGCGGCAGAGGTTTGGCCCGTGGCAGGCTGCCGTGGCAGCCTGCCGAGGCTCGGCGGCAGCGCGATTTCCTGCCACGGCAGGAGTAGAGGTCAACGTGCTGGCAGGTGCCGCACGTGGCAGGAGCCTGTTTCCTGGGTGGTCGGTGAAGAGGAAGTCCAGGCGGCGCAGTGATCGCTGTAGATGAACAACCTGTTGTGCAGCATGTTGAAAAGGAAACACCGTCTCGTCGAAAATAACATGACGCGAGATTAGAACCTTTCCAGTAGAAGGGTCATAGCATCGATAACCTCGATGATTAGACGGATAGCCTAGGAACACACAAGAAAGATACCAAGGGCGAAGCTTGTGTGAGGCGGTGGAAGCAATGTTAGGGTAACAAAGACATCCAAAAACGCGTAAAGCATCATATAGTGGAGGATGACCGTGGAGACGCGTGTAGGGAACTAGAGAGCCTATAGCTTTGCACGGACGACGGTTTAGCACAAAAGTGGCAGTGGCAAGCGCTTCAGCCCAAAAGGACTCGGGAAGATGCACATGGAACATAAGTGTGCGCATGGTGTCATTTATGGTGTGGATTGCACGCTCCGCTTTGCCGTTTTGCTGCGAGGTATAGGGACATGAGACACGTAACGAGGTGCCGTTAGTGGAGAGAAATGTGTCGACGGTTGTGTTAATAAATTCCATGCCATTATTAGTTTGGAGGGAGCAGATAGTTTTGCCAAATTGTGTGCACGCGTATGCAAAGAAAGTTTCAAGAGTACGAGGCGCGCAAGATTTCTGTTTTAAAGGAAAAGACCAATAGTAATGAGAGAAATCATCAACTATAACAAGATAGTAACGATAACCAGAATTACTAATAACTGGTGATGTCCACAAATCACAGTGTATCAAATCGAACATGGCACTAGAAACGGAAGTAGATGGACTAAATGGCAAACGGACATGTTTTCCAAGCTGACAAGCATGGCAAATAGAGGTACAACGGACTTTATTACACTTTATTGACTCGAGACGCCGAAGAGCCGACATAGCATATTGTCCAGGATGGCCAAGACGTTGGTGCCAAAGGTCTTCAGCAACTGACGCAAGCATGACGGTGGGTGGTTCCCGACGGGTGGAGACACCGGGAAAAGTGTAGAGATCCCCCTCACTATTGCAGCGCAGGATCACACGACGGGTCTTCAGATCCCTCACAGAGAAACCAAAGGCGTCAAACTCAACCGAGCAAAAATTATCACGGGTAAACTTGCGAATAGAAAGCAAATTCCGAATAAGATTGGGAACTAAGAGAACATGGTTGAGTTTAAAAACGTGACCCGAGGGAGACCTAAAAGTAGTATGACCAGAGGAAGAAATTGGCACGGCGGAGCCTTTACCGACGGTGACATGATGCGGACGAGAGAGAGAGGTGTTTGAGAGGTGAGGTTACCATCGCTGTTGGTCATGTGAGAGGTGGCACCGGAGTCCATGACCCATCCTCCCTGCAGGTCGAGGTTGTTGAGGGCGGCGATGAGTGCAGCGTTGTCCCAAGCAGGTGCAGCCGAGGTCGATGGAGCCGACTGGTACAGGGGCGCGGAGGCGGTGTAGGCCTGAGGACGAGGTCCGAGGATGCCGGCGGTGTAGGGCACGGGCTCGGGTGCGCGCCACTGTCCCTGAGGTGGGGAGAAGCACACCCAGGGGCTTGTCGGTGCAGGGGCTCGTGGAGGCGCGGAGGGGGCGCCACGGCCTCCTGTCTTGGAGTGCTTCGGCTTCTAGGCGGGCTTGGGCTTGGCGATGGGATCGCCGCCGCAACAGCCAGCCCCGGTGTAGGTGGGAGCAGGCCGCGGGGCCTGGGCGACGAGGGCGGTGGAGGCCGCGTTAGAGGCGGCATTGGCCTGCTGCATCTCCTCCATCAGGAGCATGCACCGAACCCGGAGGAAGGAAGGCAGGGGCTCCGTCATGGATATGATCGTCGCGGCCGAGGTGAAGCGCGGGCTGAGGCCACGCAGGGTGTTGAGCACAAGGGCGCGGGCGGAGACCGGGGAGTCGACATCCGCGAGGGCGTCGGAGATGAACTTCTGGCGGTGGCAGTACTCTGTGATGGAGAGATCATCCTGCAGGAGCTGGCGGAAGTCGTTGTCGAGGTAGATGGCCTTGTTCACCTTGTTGGTGGAGAACAGCTCGAGGATCGGAAGCCAAAGCTCGTGGGCCGTCTGATCGCGAGCGAGCACCATGTCGGCGATGTCCTCATCGATGCTAGAGTGGAGGGTGTTGAGGACGGCGTAGTCATCCGCGACCCAGGCGGCGTCGGTCTTGTTCGCGGCCACCGTGTCGTCGATGTGACCGATCAGACCGCCGCGGCCAAGGGCGGCTTTCATGTGGATGGACCACTTGGAGTGGTTGCCCGAGGTGGAGCTGAGGACGATCGGGGCATGGCTGCGCGTGGCGCCGCCCGGCAGGATCGCACCGGCAGAGGAGGAGACGAGGGCGCCGCTCGTGGCGTCTAGGGAGGCAGCAGAGGTGGTCATGGTGGCAGCAGAGAGGGGCGACGGTGGCGCTAGGGTTTAGCGGCGGCAGCGGCTTAGGGTTCTGGGGGGTGGGCGGCTAGGTTTAGGATCTAGAATCTGATACCATGTAGAAACCAAGAGAGAGAGATTGGGGGGAAGCCTCACGTGGTTAAGGCCACTGGGTTCCTGGGGTTTATATATTGGCACACACGGCCGTTTAGGGTTAGGGTTAGGTTACAAGTGTACAAAGTACGAATACAACCCTATACAAATATACAAGTTTAACACACATATGTTCCTAATTTGACTGTGAAATCATTGTCCAATACTCGCTGGGAGAGTCAAATCAAAAGTGTTACAGCAATAAGATATCAAGCTACTAAGTTAATGTCAGCTTTGTCCGAGTTACGTCATGATAGAGATGTTGAGGCTAAAGATAGAAGTGATGCAAAAAATTATTTGATGCGTTTGGCCGTTTTGAGTTTCTACTTGGTATGGTTATATGGCATGACATTTTATTTGTAGTAAATAAAGTTAGTAAAATGTTGCAATCTCCAACCATGTCCGTTGACTCTACTTTGAAGCATATACAAGGTATAACACAATACTTTGAGAAATATAGAGACGTGGGGTTTTCTACTAGTTTGGGCATCGCCAAAGGTATCGCAACTGGAATGGGTGTAGATGTATTTTTTTCAGTAAAACGTCGTGTTACGAGGAAGATTCAGTTTGATGAAAGTAATTGACATGAAGAAATTCTAGAAGCTAGAAGGTATTTCGAGTTAAATATTTTTATGTTGTGGTTGATATGGCCATCACTTCTTTGAAGGACAGATTTAAAGAACTCATGGTTTTTAAAGATATATTTGGATTTTTATTGAGCTCGGACACCCTCAAACTTTTAAATGATAATGAACTTGAAAAGGGTTGCAACAAGTTTGTGCAGACTTTCTCTCCTGAAAATGGTCCGTGTGATGTTGAGGTATATAATCTTATTTCCGAATTAAAGATGACGAGATACACCTTACCAGATGGCGTAATGTCTGCTATGGAGATTCTTTAACATATCAGAGAAGTTGATTGTTATCCTAATATGTTCATTGCTTATCGCGTCTTGTTTACTGTGCCCGTGACCATTGCATCGGCCGAAAGAAGCTTCTCGAAGTTGAAATTATTGAAGAATTATTTGAGGTCAACGATGAGTCAACAGAGGTTAAATGGTTTGGCAACATTATGCAGTGAGAAGAAACTATTGGATGACGTCGACATCGATCCTATCATTAGCGAATTTGCATCGAGAAATGTTAGAAGAAATTTTTAAGATAATATTTATAAACTATTTGATATGCGCACTATTTTAGATACATTGAAGTGTAATAGATAACATATGTTCTCACTATATGTTCATTATTATTGTGGCGATGTCTATAAAAAGGTCCCCGAATTTTGGCCTCGCCCTGGGTCCCCGAAATCTCAGGATCGGCCCTGTTTCTATCTTAATGAATGGAGACACGCGAGGCTCGCGCGTGTTCTTGAAAAAATGGACCTGATGACCCCCTCGAGTTCGACACGTAGCTAGAGCCTAGAAGTTCAGGAACAATGGCCAAATAATGAGAAAAGTCTATATGGAGTGCGCCTCTCAGGAAACCCTCGGTGGATTTTGAATTCCGCCCCGCGCGCTGGTTGGCGCCGATGTCTAACGGTCGGCGGGCTGCAGAGCTGAGCTGCACCTAGCGCCTCCGTGCTGCATGCCCTGCCCATGGCGCCTTGGCTGGGAAGCAACCTCGTGCCACCGCTCTAGTGGAAGGTGCGTGCCTCCTACTTCGAGGGTTGTCGACCCGGCGAGATCCCAGGATTCCTCCTCCGCCCTAGGCACGGCGCCTTGTCCTCCTCGACCACCTGGAGGTGGTGGTGGATGCTCGATCCCTCCACTGCGGTGAGCTTGTCCGGGAAGGAGTCACCATGCGGATGATAGTGCACCGTGTTTGCGTGGGCTCCCTCATCCTCCCGCAACCGCGACAGCCGTGCCCTACCAGCTGCACAGCATCACCGCCCCCGACCTCCCCACCGCCCCCTCAGGTACCATCCCAACCTCTCTCGGCCGCTGAGGGGCCAAGCTTGCTGATTTGCAAGGACAATGTTGGGGTGACATTAAGGATGAACTGTGCGGCACTCCAGTGGAACCGATGGGCGGTCTTGGGATCGTTGAGGCCAGCTAAGAGCTCGCTGGCGAGTGCGAGGCGGGGGAGACGGGGGTCGATACAGCTTGGGTGGTATCCGAGCTTCAGCGGCGGCGGGTCCTCGAGGCCTGGTACTTCCCGTGCCTGAGTTAGAACCACCCTCAGGTGGGCCCGTGCCAATCGGCACCAGCGGAGTGAAAGTTACATCAAGAGCTTGTAGAGGTCGTGGAGCTGCGTCAAGATCGGGGTGGAGGTGTGTCTTGCCCTAACAGGCCAGACCCCTCCTAGGCCAGCCACCCTAGCGGGGCGCGAGCGTATGGCCTACCAGCCCGTGGGCTCTCATGTTGCAACCATGAGGCCCGAGTGGCCCAGAGCCAGCCCACACAGGCGGTACCCAATCCCTACTTTGCCCCTGCCTAGTACCCTAGTGCCCCCACATCATCTCCCTCCTCTGCCCTAGATGCCACCCACCCGCCTATTGCCCCCACACGGTGAGCCCCTTCTCATGATGAAGCGGCACTGCATCCCCGTCGCCCCTCCGCGGGATCCCACCCTGTGCCACCCTCCCATGTCCCCACCCCACTGCCATCCATCATGCTCGAGGCATCCGCCGCCAGCACGGGGGCAGCACAACGCCTACCGCCACCCCGACCACTAGGCTTGCCGCTCACCGTCGTCATAGCGCTACCTGGGACAACGGCGGCCCTCTCGCTCGACACCAGGGACCTTCCGCCGTCCGGAGCATGCTCCTTCCCGGCACTCCCATGTACGCTTGCCCTCCCCCGAGGCCAACCGGCGGGAGGCGAGGCCCAGACAACAACCCCTAGAGGCGCAAGCGGAAGAGCGGGGTCCTGCTGGCCGGTCTGATGGCATGTCCTAGCGCACGGGTGCACAGGAACTCCAGGGGTCACAGCGAGCGGTAGGTCAGAGGGCCGACAGGACGGAGCCCCATGTATCGGTGCTGAAGAAGAAAAAGAAGAAGAACAACAACAACAAGAAGAAGCCTTCCGCGATTTCCTCCGGTGCTCCAGGTGCCGCTATTGCGCCAACGCTCGATACTACCTCCAACATGCCTGGGGCTCAGGGTGGCCCATCGCTGACCTCTACGCCACTCCATGCGAGGCAATGCCTGGTGTACTACAGACATGCCGTGGATGGGGGATTATACTAAATCGAGATTGTCTATGATGTGGGGTTAAAATGTTAATGCCCATGGTTGATGGACTTGGGTTTTACAAAGAGGGGAGTGCTGGAAGCTTTGTTCGTCTCATAGGTAAGCAAATCGGGGACACGAAGTTTACCTAGGTTCATGCCCTGGAGGAAAAACCTTACTCATGCTTGTCTGTTCTTGATTATTGAGGGAACTGAAGGTTTACATGGTGACTTGATGGTGATGGTGCGTAGATGTAATCTAGCGGTGTATGAACTAGGGTTTGGCGATGTCCTCCATGCTGCTCCCTCCTGGCCTTTATATGGGAAGTCCAGGTCTTAGGATAACAAAGAGAGTCGGTTACAGATTAGGGTTTTACCCTTTAAACTTCCTATCTATTCTTTGCCGTATCCTCCAAGGAGTCGCGCCTCCATGGGCTTGGTTCACCCGAATCTTCATGGGTTCTATTTACACCATGGGCTTCTCTTGAGCCAAACCACATAGGCTAATCCTAGGTACGCATAGGGCATACCCATGTCAGTATCCCTCGAGTGTCCATACGAATCGTAGATTCAGATGGAGACTATGAAGCCTTCGAGTGCGTAGAATTTCTTATTTTGTCATTCAAAATTTTTATCGGGTCTTATTTCTCAGGTCATAGGGATAGCTGATATGCATGCCTGATTCATCCGACGGATCAGGGTTAGTTAACTGCCTTCAGGAAAAAAACGCTATCTACTCAAACTCGAGTTCTTGAACTCGAATTCGAAAGTTGTTGGTGCAATTTGACTCATGTCGTGGAGGACTTACATAGCCGAATTCCAGTGTTCTATGTGTGCACTCAACGTGTTTGTCGAGGCTTTTTCATTGCGCATGTAGGCACGACATGTTTCTAGTAGAGCGCAATAGGTGCGTTGCTAGGCCTTTAGATTATATCTGCATGTCTTATCTTCATGTCGTAAACGCGACATCCGAATGTTTTGTCACCGCGGAGGTGATTCAGGTGGACAAGGAGACGTTTGTCTCTTTACAGGACGATTGCAGCTACCGAAAACTTTGATTGCTTGTGATGCTATGATGTGGACGTAGTCGACATAGTTTTTCTAATGATTTCACTACAATTTTTCCTACTTTTTACGGGGTGCGCGACCAGCGCTCCCTATGGGAGTAGCCCCTAGTGCCTATTCGAGTCATAGACTCGAGTGGGGACTTTGAAAATCTGCAACTACTGTCAATGGCCCTATGCTATCGATTGTGCTTCCAGCGCTCCCTATGGGAATAGCCTCAAGTCCATAATCTAATCATGGATTCGAAGAAAGAGTCAAGGCGTACTACCCTTGTGCCTGCAATTGATGGGGTAACACTGGACCCAAAACTCCTCGGGTGCGCGACCAATGCTCCTGTTTGGAGTAGCCCACGGGTATTTCGTCGAGTCGTAGACTCAAGCAAAACCTCAGCGAGTCAAAGAAAAATTACCGTTGCACAAAGTGAGGCCGTGCGACATACGGCCCCTTCGCCAAGCTAGCCTGATTCTAGTGGACGAGGCGTACTACAAGATTCCGAGCGCTAAGATAATCCTCCAAGGAGTCGCGCCTCCATGGGCTTGGGTCACCCGGATTTTGGGTGATGTTTGTTGCCTTTCTTATTCGCGGTCTTTCGCTTCCCCTCCATGATTTCTTCTGTTTTTGCTTTTTCTCTACGGGATTCAGCTACACAAGCTATCTCCCAACTTGATTCTTCACATCGCTTGCTTCATCACCCTATGCGAGTGCTGGCTCAGAATCGAGCCACACTTTGGCCTCTTTAAGAAGTTGTACGGGCTGAAGAGGCAAGGAGGCACTGGCTCTATGGTGTATGATGTTGGTGGCTGTGGGATATCTGTGAGCCCCAACATGTAGTATTTCATCTTCAATTTAATCGACTCTGCTCAAGGATGGAGGGACAAGTGGTTCTACATCCGTGACCGGAAGTTTAATGGCCAGAAGTATGGCCTAGCTCCATTCGACTCGACCTTGGAGACAAATAAAAAGTGGTCCTGGAAGAACACCGTTATGCCAGGTGATATGGATGAAGTCGAGGCCTTGTACCGGCGAGTGGAGGCTCTGCATCTTATCCGTGGTAAGGAGGTCACCAGTGTTCACATCTTCTGGAGATTCTTGCGATGTCGAGTGCAGCCTCTGCAGGCCAGGACCTATCCAATGTTTCTATGGGCCGATGCAGCTGATTCCACTTTCATCTCTGCTGAAGACTTGTCTTCCTGGGAGCTCAAGAAGAAAATTAGGTCATTTACTAGATTGATAGAGGATGAGACAATCCTGGCAGAGACAGCGTCTGAGCCGTTCAATGTTTCTGATCCCGTGCCAACGGTATTGTACTTTCTTGTATTTTCTTTGCCTTGCTTTTATTCGACTCAGATTTGACTTGTGTTGTTGCCCATGTTCCAGGATTGGAAGGTGGACGGTATGATGCCTCCAGTACCTGATATCTTGGAGGATGCACCAAATGGTGAGGAAGTGGGGGAGTCGGAATCAACTATTCCCACTGCACAATCCCACGAAGCCCCCGAGTGCAGCGAGGGTGGCACTCGCAAGAGGAGGAGGAGCATGGACTTAGATGCCTCTACCCCTGAATCTCCCAGGGAGCCTGCCCCAGGAGTGGATGATAGCGAGCCGTTTCTAGTGGCGCCTCTCCGTGCCGTGCCTCCTGAGCCTCAGGCGAAGAAACAGAAGCGGGTGGAGTTGTTCGACCTTGATGACTACTATGGGTAAGTCTCTTCAATCATGCGTTCTGGAGTGTGTTGGTTGTTGCCGATGAGTACTCCACTTGATATTTGATTGATAGGGGGACTACCCCTTCTGAAAGCGCCAAGGATGAGGGGGGTGAGGGAGCCATGGACTCCAAGTCCAAGGGCGTAGAGACAGCAACACCCTCCCCAAAGACAGTGGCCACCTCTGGTGAGAATTCTTCGAGTTCCTCCAAGTTGGGGCGCCATAGAGTTCTCGTTCGGATGATGAGAGCAGAACCTTCGGAGTCTTCAGGTGATCATGTAAGTGCGGTTCGTGCATTCGAGGGAGCCCTAGAGTCTTTTATTTGGTCTAACCCAAAGTGTTTTCTCCAGCCTTTCTTGCGATATATGGTGCGCATGGGCCAGCAATACGTGCGGCTAGATGCTGACTTCCGACAACTCTAGGGTAAGACATATTGCTCTTTTGTGTGATTCATCCTGGTATGTAAGGATCTTCGGACTGATGTTTGCTCTTGCATGTAAGAGGAGCACAACCATGCTCTCTGTCAGCTGCTCGAAAAGAGACTCGGCACGGCAGAGACCAAGAAGAATGATGCTATTGAAGCCCTCGAGTGCTACAAGACAGAGTTGAAACAGCGCGAGGAAGACTTGTTAGTGGCCACAACAGAGAGGGAGAAGGGTCTGGTGGACCAAATCCTGACAGCTTCCCAAGTTCTCTCCAGTAAGTTTTCTTGTGTGACTTGCTCTTCTTGCTCGTCCTCCTTTGGCCCCTTTCCTCTTGAGCTTTGATTGCTCTATCTTTGGAGATGCAGGCGGTCTTGATTTTGACTGTCAGGAGATCATACGCGATGAACCCTTGGTTGGTGTCGTAGCTGCAGTCGAAGACCGCAACGTCTCTACCATGGATGTGCTTTAGAAGGCTAAGGCCATTGAAGACGTTAGCGATCTTGCTGAGCCATTGCCGAGGGTGTGCCCGTGGAGTACAAGCAGACGCAGAAAGCAATGGGTGCCTCCCTTGGACTAGCGATGGCACAAGCTTGTAGTGCTGGGCTGGACATCAGCAAGATTACCTCCAAGATGCCGGTGACAGCAGAAGGCGAAGAGGTAGCCCTTGCTTCCTTTGTCCAACATTGTAAGAAGTATGGCCTGCGACTCATCGATATACTTGTGAAGTACTCCGCGGAGCAGAAACGGTTAGCCATGGCAAAAGCCACAGTGTCGGAGGCTGCTGCGGGTTCCGTGAAGCCTTCGGATGCTTCTGCGTAGGTCGTGCCGTGCCATTTCTAGTTCTTTTGTTGTATAGTGCTGTTAGGACTTTGTAGTTTCTTCGAATGCTTTTGTGAGCTTGAATCACCATAACCTGTCTCAGTATTTTGAATTAACTATGTATATATTGGTCGCTTGCCATTTTTCGTGCTTCTTCGACATGTTGCCTCATGAACAAAAGAGCTTATCCTTCGATTGTTTGCTTGACTAGGGTCATGGGAGTGGCACACATGACGCACCATCGTCCTCTACTCCTTTAGCTCCTCCATGCTCAAGGGTGGATGAACTGTCGCAGCTCCCCCTCCTGCACGACCGTGTGAAGGATTTGGAGAAACATCTAGTGATTATCCGTGGAAACACTGATGTGTTGAAATTGAGAGCAAAGAAGGATGTTGAGCGGGAGAAGTATCTGCTCGGCGAAGTTACCCAGATCGGTGAACAACTGCAATGTGAGCTTTATTTGACTGATTTGTGTTCTTCTTGGCTTGTCATGATGACGACTGACATGTCTTTGTCTTGTATATGCAGTTGTGAATCTTATTCCGCGGGAGGAAAGAGAGCGGTTTGATATCTGACTCAACTGCCTTACTCAATCTGACCTCGAGGCCGGAGGGTTTTTCTGGACCGATAGGAATCGGGCAACTGTGTTGACGACACTACAAGACCGCGTCTTCTAGGTACCGGATGTCCTAAAGAACGCGCGATTGGCACTCGCGGATGTATATGGCGCCATGTTTCCATTGGGTGTGGCACCATCCACCGTCCTCGCGCTGCTGCACAAGTTTCGCGACATGGGTGCAGTTCGCGAGTGCGTCCGTCAGCAACTGGTTGTAGGTGCCAAGGCTGCATTGGCTCTCATTCATATGCAACGGCTGGATGTGGACTTGGCGGCCATTGCTCAGGGTCCGCTGGCACCTCTGGATGGCATGGCTTGGAATATGTTGCCGCATTACCGAGCGGTTGCCCAGCGTGCGGAGGTTGTCATTTAGTTATTCAAAGAACGGACTAATGTCATGCTTCAGTGACAGTAACGTAGTTTTAGCCTGCATAGGCCATACAAGTGATGTAAAGCTTGTATAGTTTCAATTGGGAATTATGGCCCTTGTAATTTACATAAACTTGTTAGTTTGTATGTGTTCGAGTGTGATTATGTGATGCCATTTCGTTAGCCTGACGCCTATAAGTCTCAGCACCTTGCCAACCTATCAGTTCAGCTGCAACTAGGTTGGAGTTTTCAAGGGTTCGATTGTAAGAAGAGTCAGCTACTCGGGCCATCGTGATGGTGAGTTGGTTATATTTATGACAAGGTCGTCAGGGAGGCGCAGCCCCCGAGTGTAGTATGTATAAAGTAAAACACAACAAAATTCATGGTTGAGGAACTTAGCTTTATTTATTGAAGAATAGCGGGAGGTACATTGTTTGGCTAAGTAGCATGGCTGAGTAGCCTTATTAAAAGGTAAAAACATCTAAGGTTAGAAGCATCATAGCTGCGCGATATTCCATGGGTTGGTGTATGCGACTCCAGTTTCTACGTCCTTGAGGCGATAGATGCCGCCTGGAATCACCTCTATGACCACGTAGGGTCCTTCGCATGGAGATTTGAGCTTAAGGTGTCCTTTTTTGCTTCAGTCGCAAGACGAGGTCGCCTTCGGCGAAGGACCTTGGGCATAGCCGTCGGTTGTGGTATTTGCGGAGGCTCTGCTGATACACCGTTAACCGTGCGACAGCGATTTCACGTGCCTCGTCTAAGAGGTTGACGGACTCATCGAGTGCGACCGTAGATTCGGCTTCGCTATAGGCGACAACCCACGGGGCCTTGTATCATACCTTGGCTGGTAACACTGCATCTACGCCATGCACCAGGAAGAAAGGTGTGTAGCCAGTGGCACTATTTGGAGTTGTGCGCGGGCTCCATAGCACAAAGGGCAGCTCGTCCACCCATACTCCAGCCGCTCGTTCGAGAGGCCGAAGGATTCACTTCTTGGTGCTGTTGCAGGCTAGTCCGTTGGCCTTTTAGACTTGACCATTGGTCTAGGGGTGTGCCATGGAAGAGTAACTGACGTTGATGCCCAGCTTGTCGTAGAAGTCCTGAAACTCATTCAAGGTAAAGTTTGTCATATTGTCAGTGATGATGTTGTGCGACACCCCGAAGCTGAAGACGATGGACTCGAAGAACTTGACGGCAGTGGTGCCGGACTGGTTGGTGCCATGCGTAGCCTCTATCCACTTGGTGAATTTGTCGACTGCGACGAGGAGGTAAACATAGTCTATGGGCGACCACTTCTGGATCTTACTGACCATGTCAAGTCCCCATTGCGCGAAAGTCCATGGCAAAGGTAGCAGCCAGAGCTCCACGCCAAGTGCATGCATCTTATCCGCGAAACTCTGACAGGCGTTGCACCTCTCTACGATGCTCCTGGCGTCGCTCATCGCGATTGTCCAGTAGAAACCAGCCCGTAGCGCCTTGGCAACGAGGGCGCGACTGTGATACGTTGCTAACATATCTATATTTTTTGATGTTCCATGCTTCGTTTTTATCTACTTTCTTATATTTTGTCCACACTTTGGAGTACTTTTTATACACTTTCTTGGACTAACGTATTAACAAGATGCCACAGTGCCAGCTGCCTGTTTTCTGCTTTTTTGGTTCTAGGAAAGTCAGAAAATGAATATTCTCGGAATTGGACGGGACAAAAGCCAAAGTCAGTTTTTCACCGAGGGGGACACAGAGCCAGAATACGAGACGAAGAGGGTCCAGAGGGCTGCCACACCACCTGGCCGCGCGGCCAGGCCTGGCCCGTGCCAGGGGATGGTGTGGCCGCCTAGGTCACCCCCTCGACCTCCCCTTTCGCCTATAAGATGCCTCCGATACAGAAACCCTAAGTACCCGATCAAAATTCCACGAAAGAGTCTGTAGCCGCCGTCATCTCCATCCCTAGATTGGGAGGGATCTGAAGCTCTTCCCGGCACCCTGCCGGAGGGGAGAATTCACCCTGGAGGCCTTCTTCATCACCATGCAAGCCTCCGGTGTGATGCGTGAGTAGTTCATCCTTGGACTACGGGTCCATGTAGTAGCTAGATGGTTGGTTCTTCTCCTTTGTGCTACCATGTCTAGATCTTGTGAGCTCCGTTCATGATCAAGATCATCTATTTGTAATCATACATGTTGTGTTTGCAGGGATCCGATGGATATTGAGATGCTATTTCAGATTGATTATTGATTCTATCATGTCTTTGTTATTTGTGATCTTGCATGCTCTCCCTTGTTAGTAGATATCTTGGCCGAGTAGATGCTAGCAACTCCAAGAGTTAGTATTTATGCTCAATAGTGGGTTCATGCCTCTAGTAATCTGGGGAAGTGACAGAAATCTCTAAGGTACTAGATGTGATGTTGCTACTAGGGAGAAAACAACAATCCTTTGTTCATAGAACAATCGTATTGTTTACTTTACACGCAATGCGTAATGCAATTATCTGTTGCTTGCAACTTAATACTAGAGGGGGTTCGGATGATAACCTGAAGGTGGATTATTAGTCATAGATGTAGTTGGATTACGGTCTATGAATAATGTTGTAGTGCTCAATCAAATCTCAAAGGAGTCAAGATGATTAGTATATGCATATATGCTTTCTTGATGTTTGTCAATTGCCCTACTGTAATTTGTTCACCCAACATGTCATCTATCTTAAGGAGAACCACCACTAGTGAACTATGGACCCTGGTCCATTCTTTTATTAAATATACAACTATTTACTGCTTTCTGTTACTTTCTGCAAGCTTTTAATTTCTTCCACACAATACATTTAATCCTTTGTTTTCAGCAAAACCGGTGAGATTGACAACCTCACTGTAAGTTGGGGGAAAAGTTATGTGGTTGTGTTGTGCAGGATTCCATGTTGGCAACAACACCTTGGAGGTGTTTCCTTGCTCCTACTAGTTCGATACCCTTGGTTTCATAATTGAGGGAAACTTACTATTGTGCTCATCATACCTTCCTCTTGGGGTTCCCCAACGAGCTCGACATCAACCACGAGCCAACAGATTGCTGGCGTGATGTCCGCAGGTGCCTTCATGGATATCAAGGAGGATGCTCCTGCCATCACCGTTGGTTACGCACCGTTGAAGGACACCAGTGATGCTTCGCTTGTACGGCTCACCATAGATGATGGTGAAGGCCTTGGAGCGACGGGCAATGTGGCGTCTATCAGTTGGATCGTCCGGAAGCTTCTTGGTGAGAAGGTACATGATGTACGACTGAGTCTAGGATTGCTCGATGAGCATGACCTCAACGGGGCCTTTGGGTGAAGCGTCTTGTCCTGCTTTAGCAGATGCTCCGGCCTCTTCGGGTGGCGTAGTCTCCGAATGCGTGGCTGCTTCTCGTGGGCCATTGGGTGGCTTGAGCTTGATCTTTCACATATTTTCTCCAAGAATACTTCTGGTGGGACCATGGCGCATGTGGAGCTGATGTTGGCGAGCTTGTCGGCCTCCCCGTTGCTTTCACGACCAACGTGCCATAGTTCACAGACGTCAAAGTCTCCTTCGAGTGCGTTGTAGAGGTCATGGTACGCGATCATGTTGTCGCTGATGGCATCACACTTGCATCCCATGGAGTAGGGCTTCATACCCCGCTTCATTGTTGGATGCGCGGAACTTCATCCGCAGTACGTCGTACCACATCTTCTCGCCCTGTGGAGATGTCAAGATGACACTGGCGCCAACTTGATACCTTCGATCCCGATTATGATGTAGTATAGCTTCTTTTTCCCTAGTAGACCTAGGTTATCGAATCCTCGGGAAGCGAATGCATAGTGAAGTTACTTAACGGACCTTCGGGAGTTTTAGAATTCCTTTTGTGTTTTTACCGGACCAATAGCTTGCGTATTTTTGTTGTTGTCGATGATGGAGAGAGAGGGCCTAGGGCGTTCGGTTTCACCTGTAGCTGTGCAAAACATCTTATGGGAATAAAAGATAGAAATAAAGTATGCATGTATTTGTTAGAGTAAGATAAATTATATGTGGACAGTGCATCCATAATTGCTATTGCCACCGCAACCGCTTATAGAAATAACCTACTAGTCTCATCCATAGAAGAAAGAGAACTAATGATATGCATAGTGATGTCACCGTTAACCCCAAGTAAATCCCTCACATACAGCCGTACTACCCCTTCTGTCACTAGAGTTCCCAACCTGCAGATCAGCCATTACTCATACTCCCTATTCATGGCTCAACCCTTAGGGTCTTGGGTACCTGACAAGTCCTTGGATTGAAGCAAGAGAGGATACAATAATCATCATGTCATACAAAATAATACACGATCCCGTCCATGATATATAACATGCACGGTTGCTACATGGCTAGGCCGAAGCCCTTAGCCCAAGGAAATTACTCACACATAGAGATGAGATCAACAATCACAAACATTGTAATGAAAATCATAAGATTGATAGCAATAGTCTTACAATATCGCCAATCGGAGAAGAGATCTACTATTACCAGTGGTGGAATATGGCTATGGAGATGGAGAAGGGTTTGGAGATCTGGAGGCGGCTGGTGATCTGTGGCAGAGACTTTTTGGCGAGGTCTGGCTTGTTTTCTCGTTGCTCGGGGCTTCTTTATATAGGGGTCCCTTCACGAAAGTTGTTCTATTTAACCTAATGGTGGTGGCGCCAACTATACGACCGGAGCTATATGGCCAGAATTTCTGCTCCGGTCGTATAGTTGGTCATTAAAGCGTCTGCCTCCGTTGTACGTCTCCTGGTTTCTTCTAGTTATTGGAAATCTCGTATGTTTGACTTTCATGTAGTGATTCCCTCATTTAAACGAAATTATCTGCGCAGGAAAAATATAAAAGAAAGGATTGCATACCCCTCTGAATATTAGCATTAGTGGCAGGGTTTTAGAGAGATATTTCATCAAGAATATGAGTAATATCCAGTTTAAATGTGGACGTAGATGGCTATATTTTAGAGCCATCAACCTCCCCAAGCTTAAACTTGATCGTCCCCGAGCAATAAAACCAAAATAAAAAAGGAACTTAGCATTTAAATTGAAATAACGAGATGGTGATCTTACACCAGAGTATCTCAATTCTCCCACATCAATGAATCAAGACTTTGCAAGCACTAAATTTCTATTCATTGTCCTTCAAGAATTTTAGTTTTTTAAGTAATTCAGAGCATGCCAAAAAAAATATTAGTTTATCGGGCTGTGATGGACACTCGTGGCATCACTAAGGTTTTTGTTCCTTTTGCATAATGATTTCTCATAACAACCAGAGGAGTGATTCCATCATGATTACAGCTACCCGGGAGTGCCAAGAATCTTACCCACTATAGCATTGCTGCTACAAGTGTTTAATTAACTCATAACCGAAATCTAGGAGTTTCCTCCATGAAGATCGTTCGTAGGCCAGCGGAGTTGTTGGCATCCCATGAAATTTGACACGCATAAAGCTATATCATTCTTATGATTAACAAGTCAAACTTTGGAATGCTCACAAAAACCGCTAAACATTAATTCAATTGAACAAATCCTTTCAAAGAGAGCTATTAAGTCAATCAACATTTTCAGTGGTGTTGAGTGTCTCTAAAAATAAACCTTCAAGACTAAGCAATACAACACCCAAGCCTTCAATTGTGGGACTTTTTCTTATTACAATTGTTTAGAAATATTTAGGCAAGACTTGGTTAATTACGAGAGCTGGAACGTAACGTACCCAATTAAATACCCAGGCAAACGAAAATATTTCTATAATACAAAGACTCACTCCACCAATATAATATCTCAACCTTTACTACTAACTAGCATGGGTTTCTCAAACTTCAAAAGTGGGGAGTCATAAGGCATACCTCTCATGTTTGGTTCCACTTCTCTCTTCCTTTTTTATTTGTTTCTTGGAAACTCGAAGTCGATCACTCTCCTGCAAATATATGAAGACCTCGAGGCGGAAAGAAAAGAAAGAGGGAAAATAAGGAAAAATGGTGAAATCTTTTTGTGGTTTTTAAGAGAGGGACTTTAAAGAATAAAAAATTGGCGGCAAAGCTCGGCTAGAAAATTTCGAAAGCAAATAAGAAGAACTAAAAATAATGTGTTGCGGAAACCAACACGAGTTCTTATAAACTCCAATAAAAACACAACCTCTAAATAAATAAAAGCAAATAAACGCCAAATAAAGATACATGAGGAAACTTCCCCAATCTTAGGCTTTTGGAAGCCCTTCAAATCATTGTCGTGGCAGGAAAAGTCGTTACTCTAGTTCGCAAATTGAGTTGAGAGGTTACTTGTTGATTCTCGGAGGTTCAAAGAGAGGCTATGCATCATCTCCACAGTCTCTCCAAGTCCTTGGAAATCTTGGTATGTAGCGAACCGGGTTTGTGGCTACTCCTCTTGATAAGGACCTTCTTGCTCCTCCTCTTGGTCCTCATCCTCCTCCGGAATTTCTTCCTCGGGTTGGTGTTGTTCAACCTGCGAATCATATAGCAAACGTCCTTCCTCGATTGAGAAAAGACCATTAGGCATAGGAGCGGCGTAGAGATGCCCAGCTCCAGCAATATGCAGGTAATAAACACCACCTCTCCTAGTAAGCATTCCACGTGATCTCAAAGTGGAGAAACCAACACGTGTCTCACCTAGTACGGGTTGCAACTCACCTAGGTTGAGGCCTACGGCAGTGGCAAGCACGGTGATGACGCCTCCACCTGTGATTTGCCCTTGGCTTTGGGAGGCTTGGTGCTCCAAGTATCATACACGGATGACACCCAAGTTGAGTGACAAGCCGCAGTTGATGTAAGCAGCCTTTGCAAGGAGTAGGATGTCCTCCTCGTTGAGTCTCGTGAACTCATTACGTGCCTGCAAGGTGTTAGCAATAACATAGAACAAACAGTGAATTGCAGGATGTTGAATATTCTTCCCCTTGTTCACTTTACAAGTGAAACTCATTCCATTATAGTATTGTTCAGGGTAGGTTCTAAGCCAGTAAAGGATGTGCGTAAGGCATGAATATCATTGTTTGGCAAATTAAAACATGCGCACCATTCATCTAATGTTAAGGTGTAGTTGTTGTTCATCACACGGAAAGAAAGTGTCCTCTCCTTGCCATTGCTTAACGGTGCTTCGCAACAAACTTAGAAATTCAATGGTTAAGCGGTGATAAGTAGGTACATCATTGTACACAAAGTTTTGTAGGCCAGCTCTATTGCAAAGTAAACTGAAGTCATCATAAATACCGAGTTGGTTCAATATAATGGGGCAAGCCCACTTGGTGGCCTTCACTTCGCGGTTCTTGATCCTGTTGAAGCAATCATGATGGGCCTCATCCCTGAACCGTATCCCCATGCGTTCCTGAGCGGCAGCCCGAGAAGCGCTAGCGGTGGCACGAGCACGAGTTTGGCTCCTTGTGTTCATTATCTAAAACATTGAAGAAAGGCAAAAATAAAACTTTTTGATCCAAAAATTGTAAGTGCATCATATTCCTCATCATAGCATTCTAAAGAATTCTCCTCAAAATAGTAATCTAGGCAAGAGAATCATGGCAATTGGTTCATAGTAGGTCTCACCCTAGATTGATAATGACAATAGATCGAAGATGAATTTGCAAAAAGTAATTAGAGGATCGGAGGAGAAACATACCGTAGATCACTCATGTGCGAGGAAATCGAACGAAATTAAGTAGAGATGAAGATCTCTTGAGGTTTTGAGAGAGTTTGGAGGTAGAAGAAAGAAAAAGGATTGAAGTTTTGGAGTTGGAAGTACCTCCCGTGCGATTGTGTGGTCGGATGCAACTATATGGGCGGAACTATACGGTCGGAACAAGGTGTTCCGGCTGTATAGTTGGCCTATTGTCAAAATATTAGGTTTCCTCCTGGCGGCGCAGCTATATGGATGCAACTATACGGCCGGAACAAAATGTTCCCGCCGTATAGTTGGTCATTAAACTGTCTGTCCCCGCGAAAGAAAATATACAAAGGCATCGATATCTATATGGCCGGAACTATATGGCTGAATTTTTATTCCCGCCATATAGTTGGTCGTTAAACTCTCAGTATATTAGAAAAGAAATTGTACGGAGGCACTGATATCTATACGACCGGAGCTATACAGCTAGAATTTTTATTCTCGCCGTATAGTTGGTCGTTAAACTCTCTACATTTGAAAATAAATTTGTCGATGGCAAAGATATCTATACGACCGGAACTATACGGCCGGAATTTTTATTCCTGCCGTATAGTTGGTCGTTAAACTCTCTGTGTGCATAAAAAAATGGTTTCTTCGAAAACTACTTCTTTTCCTGTAACTTAGTGATGTACCTTTTTTTGACAGAAAATTGACAGTAAATATTGTCGGCCAACAATAGCATGAATAAAGCAAAATTTGAAGTACTACCGAACTTCTTCTCCTCAAATGGAGTTTTCTAGCACTCTTTATTAAACATAAACTTAAACTAAAACTAAAACTAAAAAATTTACTCAAACCTTTATTTCACATGGGTTGCCTCCCATGAAGTGCTCTTTTATGGTCAATAGCTTGACCTTGACGATACTCAATTGGGCCAGATGAGTGTAACTCCCACTCCAAAGTAATTGGCCTTCAAAGTGATGGCCTCCTTTTCATCATGCTTGGCTTTCTTCTTCCTGGGAAAATGAATAACAAAAGGATCCCGCGAAGGCAATTGCAGCTTCACGTTCCCTTCATTGCAGATTAATCAAAGCCTTAATAGTTCTTAAGAAAGGACGACCTAATATAATAGGAGTAGTAGCATCTTCAGGCATGTCAACAATAACAAAACCAATGAGAGCAAGACAACCTTTAATGTATACTAAAGTGTTCTCCTTTATTCCTATAGCTTGTTTGTAGGTAGAATCTGCTAGATGCAATTTTAAGTCAGTAATTTCAAAGGATCCAAGATTTAACTTGTTAAAAAGACTCTTTGGAATTGTTGAGACGCTTGCATCTAGATCACAAAGTGCAGCTATCTCATAGGTTCCAATTTTAATCTTAATAGTTGACTCAAATATGTCATCTAGTTTAACAGGTATTTTTTCAGCAATTTGCTTGTATTCTTCCTCAAGATCATGTACCTTTATTGCTACATGATTGACAAAGTGTTGGTACATAGCTTCCGCACTACCTTCACCTACCGGAATCTTGATGTTGATCCTTTTTACGAGATCTTCAACGGTGTAGCTTGGTGAAGGGGCATTACTATAGTCAAGTTCTTCAGGCTCCTCCCTTTGGATCCTCATCATTTTGAGTTCTTCAACAGGGTTGGGCTCAGTTTTACCTTCAAATTTAGCTAGAATGAGAGTTTGACTCTCGGTTATCTTACCTAGTTGTGCCTCAATGATCCTAGTTGTTTCTTGGAGGGCCTGCAAATCATTTCTCAAACTAACAACTTGGTTAGATAATTTATCAAGTATGGCATCATGGTTCTCCGTTATTTTAACAAGAATATTATTTTGTTCATTTTGTGAGTCTATGAAATACTCAAGTGTTTCTTGGAGACTACCATTACTAGTTCTCACATTATTATTAGAATTACCTGCTGAACTAGCATAATGTTTTTGAAAGTTAGGATTGTAACTCTTCTTCCAAGCAGGGTTATAATCATTACGAGCTATGAAGTCTATTTCTTCAATATTTGTTTCAGGGGTGGCTCTTATCTGGGTTTCCTTACCTTTTCCGGTGAGTATGAGCTCATCCAACTTAGCATTGAGTTCTTCCTTTTCTTGTGGTGAAATACAGTTCACCTACTTCGTGTTTGATCTTTCCACATGCCATTGGGCATGGTTGTCTTGTATATTGTCTAGCAGCTGCTTTGCTTTGGTAATATGTTTACCCATAAATGTTTCTGTAGCTGCAGTATTAAGCATAGACTTAGACACAGGATTAAGAGCATTATAAAATAAATGGAGGATTAACCAATCTTCCATCCCATGACTAGGACAGCTTCTTAAGCATTCTTTCATCCTCTCCCATGCAAGAGTTAGTGGCTCACGCTCTTCCTGTCTAAAGCCAGTAATATTAGATGTGAGTTGCATAGTCTTTGCAGGTGGGGAAAATTTAGTCATAAATAAAGAAGTACATCCCACCCATGATGTAATAGTATTTCTAGGCAAAGATAGCAACCATTCTTTTGCTCTCCCTCTTAGAGAGAAAGGAAACAAATGCAATTTGACCGCATTAGGGTCAACGTCTTTTATACGCATCATATCACATATTTCAGTGAAAGTATTTAAGTGCATACCTATGTCTTCCACAACAGAGCCTCCAAATTGATTCTGTTGAACTAAACTTAAGTAATGGGGCTTAATTCCATAGTCATCAGCAACAATTGTTGGCTGAGTAATAGGAGTACGCAAATAATCATTATTGGGAGTAGCAAACTCCCCAAGCTTCTTTTTAGCCATATTTCCTATGTTTTTGGGTTTTCTTAAGCAAAAAATTATAATAGTAAAAGCAAGAATTTAAAGGCTAACTAATTTTTTTGGTTTATCAAATAAAGACTAAAAGCAAACTAACAAGAATTAAAACTAGCAAGGTTCCTAATAACCTCACCAGGGTAGCTATTTCTTCCCTGCAATGGCACCAGGAAAAGGGTTGATACCTTTGATCCGGATTATGGATGTAGTATAGCTTCTTTTTCCCAGTAGACCTAGGTTATGGAATCCTCGGGAAGCGAATGCGTAGTGAAGTTACTTTAATAGACCTTCGGGAGTTTTAGAATTCCTTTTGTGTTTTTACCAGACCAATAGCTTGCGTCTTTTTGTTGTTGTCGATGTTGGAGAGAGAGGGCCTAGGGCATTCGGTTTCACCTATAGCTATGCAAAACATCTGATGGGAATAAAAGATAGAAATAAAGTATGCGTGTACTTGTTAGAGCAAGATAAATTATATGTGGGCAGTGCATCCATAATTTCTATTGCCTCCGCAACCTCTTATAGCAATAACCTACTAGTGTCATCCATAGAAGAAAGACAACTAATGATATGCATAGTGATGTCACCATTAATCCCAAGCAAATCCCTCACATACAGCCGTACTACCCCTTCTATCACTGGGGTTCCCAACCTGCAGATCAGTCATCACTCGTACTCCCTATACCTGGCTCAACCCTCGGGTCTTGGGTACCTGACATGGGTATACCCTACAGGTACTCGAGTTTGGTATATACGGTCCAGATACGGCAGAAGCCCACGGCGTTGCCAAGACCCAGTGGAGAATTCGAGTGGCCCACGGTCTCTCGATTGCTTGCGAGACAAGAAGAAGCTTAAGATAGAAAGTTCAAAGGGAAAACCCTAATTTGTAACCGACTTGACCTGCTACTTGAGACCTAGCTTACCTATATAAAGGTTAGGAGGGGGCAGCGAGGAGGACACACGCAACCCTAGTTTCCACAACTCTCGCCAGATTGCATCTGCGCGCCCCTATAATCTTCGATTCCTTCGTTAATTCCAAGAGCAGACAAGCAGGAGTAGGGACCTCTGCGAGGCTTGAACCTGGGTAAAACTTGCGTCCCTATGTGCTTGTTTGCTAGCCGACTGATGCCTCCAGCGCTCCCTCCTTCTCCAAAACCCAAGTCCATAACAACGGGCATTGACGAGTTAAACCCTCATCAATTGGCGCCGTCCATTGGGAATGGGAGTGCTGATGTCGCGGCTTCTTCGGCCCCATCAACCGTGATCTACAACTCTGCAACAGCAGAGATTGCCAGCTCTTCGGTGCGTTTGACTTCACCGTCCACACGCCGGCCACTCGCCCGGCTTTTGAGTCTGTGGGCGATGGAATCATCCTGGCTATTGGGTGCTTCCGCTTCTAGGTTGGTCAGATGGGCACGCTTCGCATGCCTGACCAGCCAACGACACCCGCGATTGCTCTAGCATCGTGGTTCCCGCCACCAATTGGCACCCTCAGCGAGCTCAACGCCTCGGCAACAACTGAGAGCACGGACAGCGACAACAGTCGCGGATCCGATCTGGGTGACCTGGCCACTGAAGATCGAGCCTACGGCTTTGGATCTAAAAGTTGCGGGAGCAACAGCTTCCCAAACCACTTCATGTGCGCAGTCATCAACGCAGGTGAAACTACCACCAATCGCGAAAACGTTGGCACCAGATCTAGCACCGGACCGCCCAACGGCAGCGCCCAACGACACCGGACCACCCAATGGCAGTACGCCCAACGGTGGCCCCACCAACGGTGGCAACGGCACGCCCGTCAACAATGGAGCGAGAGGAGAACCGCCGACCGTAGTGAACGAACACACTGGAGAGAGCGTAGTGATCAAGCTCAACGACAACGAGTGGGCCCGCTGTCGAGAAGCTCTACGAGGCAATCCTCTGCCCCTCAACTCCCCACAAGACATGCTAATGGGCTACCATTGGCTACTGAAGGAGGAATACAAACTCCAGCTACATGCAATCGTGCAACTCGAGGCGCGTAAAAAGGCGGCAGACGAGTCAAGCCTTCGGTGAGCCGGGCTCTCCTCCCATGGAGGATCCTCCTGCAAAGGCAACGAGTACCTGGGAAACAAGAGACGATCTCGACTGGCCCACCTCACCGAGGAGGAGCGCGTAGAAGCTGTGAAAGTCCTTGACTTTGGCTCCATGATGGTGGATACGCGAGGCAACGTGCTCCCGAAGACGCTGCAAGCCGCGGTAATGGTGGCCACCATGTACCTCCTCAACAACCAGCCACCAACTGGAGATCCACGAGGTGCCACGCAACGATCTATGATCGCGGGCTTGGGGCTAGTCGAGGCTGCCCTCGACAAAGAGCCCGCACCAAAGCCAAAGAAAAGCAAGGCTCTAGCAAAACACTATTCCTCGCCCTCGTCCAGCGACGATAGCCACGATCTGCCTTGGCGTCGCCGCTCACGGTGCCACGATCATGACTACGATGCACGCGATGACCTCACGCAGTGCAAAATTGAAAAATTGAGGGCAAGACGCGCTCGTTCGACTGACTCAGAAGAGGATGAGACTGAGCTCTATGGCGCCAGATGCTTCAGGTGGGCCATCAGGAAGAAGCGAATGCCTAAAGGGTTCAAACTACCGTCAGAGAACCCAAAATTTGATGGTCTACAGGACCCAAAAATCTGGTTGGAGGACCACATCTCCTCTGTCAGACTACATGGCGGGAGTTGAAGCACGGCCATGCAATGCCTGCAGCTACAGCTGCAGGGCGCCGCCCGCGCATGGCTCAACAACCTCCTGCACTGATCCATTTGCAGCTGGGAAGAGCTGGTCTACAGCTTTGTGCGCAATTTCAAGGGCATTTACGAAAGGCCCGACTCAATCAAAGAGCTGAGAAGCTTCCAGCAAAGATCAGGCGAATCGCTACGCTTGTACATCGAGAGGTGGTCCATCATCAAGAATTCCGCAGAAAACATCTTGGAGGACCGCGCAATCGACGCATTCAACGGCGGTGTTCGCCGTATAGAGCTCAGGGAGGAGCTGGGCCGCTCGAAGCCCAAAACGATCGACCACCTGATGGAAATCGCGAATCGGTGGGCCGACGGAGAAGACTTGGTGAAGAACCGTACCTACTCCGATGATGACGATGACCTCGTGCGCAGACGCAACCGTCGAGGCAAACGTCGGATGTGTGTCTATGACGACCGTGACGAGGTCAACATGGTCGCAGCCGGCTACACCGACAAACACGACAACACCCGCAATAGCGGATACCGCAGTGGTGCATACCACGACAACAGAAAAACCACGCAGGTGTGGCAACGCCGCACTCGCGAAGAGGCACCCACAACATATATTGAGGACAAACTGTCCGGGCCATGCAACGTGCACTTCTACATCGACAAGCACGATGGTAAGAAAAAATCCAGCCACCTTCTCAAGGACTTCCGTGAGTTCCTCAAACTCCACGAGGGCCTGGCCCGGATGAACCGCGGCATAGCCAACAGGGGCTATGGAGCCGCCCCAGGCGTTGTGGCACATGTAGCTCCTCCACCACCGCCCGGACCACCACCACCTGCGGTCGTGCTGGTCCAGCATCACGGAGGAAAATCATACCCACGAGCCGTGGGCAACATGGGGATGATCCAAAAAGGGTGTCCCTCAAATTGAGTGCAGAAGGCCATCACTCGCCAAGTCAACTTGGCGATAAAATCTCCACCTTCCACCACTAAGTACCTCAGTGGAAGCGACTCCTGCATCACCTTTGACATGCGCGACCACCCGTGCCAAGTTCCTCGTCCAGGCCACTGTCCCCTCATACTCGAGGCGCAGATTGGGGGTTTCGACATGAGTCGCGTCTTCATGGATGGCGGCAGCGGCATTAACCTCATGTTCGTTTGAGTACCTTGCGTGCGATGAGGATCCCTCTGACGTGTCTGGAAGTTTCAGACACAACGTTCCTCGGCATCGTCCCAGGGAAGGGCATATATCCCCTGGGCAAAATCAACCTCGACGTCATCTTTGGCACACCTTCACAATACCACTGCATCCTCAGACGTGTCGTGTTCGCAAGGTTCATGGCAGTGCCGCACTATGCCTACCTGCAGCTGAAGATGCCGGGTCCAAACGGTGTAATCACAATCAACAACAACTTCGAGAGGTCCGATAGCTGCGATAGGGAATTCAACGAAATCTCCGAGTCCTTCGGCATGCAGGAGGAACTCGCAAGATTGAAGGAGTCGACAGACAACAGTCTGCCTCCCCTGAGCAGGCTAAGTTCACCCGATCTGTCCTTCGACTCATCGGTGCACACGAAGAAAGTCCAGGTCCACCCAACGGACCCGACCAAGACGGCCCTCATCGCCAACAACTTGAGTTCCGCATAGGAACTCGCGCTCGTCGAATTCCTCCGTGAGCACTAGGAGATCTTCGCCTGGTGTCCAGTGGACATGCCAGGAGTCCCTAGGAAATTCGCCAATCACTCACTAACCGTAAATCCAGACGCAAGGCCAGTCAAGCAGACAATTCGGTGACTGTCTGAACCAAGAGCAAAAGCAGGCAGAATGGAGATCAACAGACTCCTCGATGCAAAATTCATACGCGAGATCAAGGAAAGCACTTGGCTCGCTAACACAGTGCTTGTGCCCAAAAAAGACACGCATATCATGCGGATGTGCGTGGACTTCACCTCCTTGAATAAGCACTGCCCAAAGGATCATTTCCCGCTGCCACGAATCGACCAAATCATCGACTCCACCATGGGATGTGAGCATCTTTGCTTCCTCGATGCCTACTCAGGCTACAATCAGATTTGAATGAAGGAGGAAGACCAAGAGAAAACGGCGTTTACAATGCCCTTTGGTGTGTTCTGCTACAACACGATGCCCTTCGGGCTAAAAAACGCAGGAGCCACCTATCAGCAGTGCATGCAGGCCTGCCTCAAGAATCAACTTGGCCGCAACATCCAAGTATACGTTGATGACATCGTCATCAAACAAAAGAGGAAGCCTCGCTAATCGATGATCTGCGCGAGACCTTCGCCAACCTCAACCGCTATCGGATCAAGCTCAATCCGGACAAATGCGCCTTTGACGTACCATCTAGGCAATTACTCGGGTATCTCATCTCCGCGAGAGGGATCGAAGCAAACCCGAAGAAAATAAAGGCCATACTGGCCATGGAGAAGCCAAAGAACATAAGAGGCGTCCAGCAGCTGGCTGGGCGAATTGCAGCACTCAGCCGATTCATCAGTCGAATGGGCAAAAAGGCACTGCCCTTCTACTAACTTCTCCGCAAAACTGGCAAGTTCGAGTGGACAGACGAGGCACAAGAAGCATTCAAAGACCTCAAACGTCTACTATCCACCTCGCTAGTACTGGTGACTCCACGCGAAAAAGAGCCGCTGTTGCTCTACATCTCCGCCACCAACCAGGTGGTCAGCATGGTGCTTGTGGTGGAACGAGCCAAAGAAAACAAAGTCCACGGGGTCCAGTGCCCAGTCTACTACCTCAGCGAGGTGCTCACGCCAACAAAACAGCGGTACCCGCACTACTAGAAGCTGGCATACAACGTCTTCATGATAGCCAGGCGACTGCGCCACTACTTCCAGGAGCACTCAATTGTTGTGGTCAACGACACCCCGCTTGAAAATATCCTCAATAACCCTGATGCCACCTAGCGAGTCGCGCTTTGGGGAATCGAACTGTCTCCACGAGACATCACATACAAAAAGCGTGACGCGATCAAGTCGCAAGTCCTCCCTGATTTCCTCGTGCACTGGATGGAGAACTAGCTCCCCGAAAAGCCAGATATGTCCTACCTCTAGACAATGCACTTCGATGGGTCCAAACAAAAGGATGGAGCTGGCGCATGTGTCATACTGACATCACCCCAGGGAGACAAGCTGAAATACATTCTGCAAATGCAGTTCACTGCCTCCAACAATGAAGCTGAGTACGAGGCTCTAATCCATGGGATGCGGATGGCGAAAGCCTGTGGCACCAAGAGACTCATCATCTACGGTGACTCCAAACTAGTGATCAAACAAATGATGCATGCGTGCGACGCACTGAGTGACAACATGATCACCTATCGCGACCTCTACGACACACTCGAAGGGGGCTTCGACGGCTATGAGCTGCGGCACATAGGCCGCGAAAGCAGCGAAGAGGCGGACACACTCGCCAACATTGTCTCCACCTATGCCCCCATACCACCTGGGGTATTTCTCGAGCGCATCTGCAAATGCTCCATCAAGCCAAAGGCTCTAGAGAAGAAAGCAAGCGCGTCAACAGACTCGGGGGCTATGCCACCCAATGAGCCAATGGCACTCGACGACCTGGATCTTGATAAAGGACTCGAAGGATCAATGGGCGTCATGATGATCGAGCCATCTTGGACACAACCCTACATCACATATCTACTCAGCAAGAGGCTGCGAGACGATCCGACTGACGCGCGGCACATCGTGTGACGGTACGGCGGTACAAGTGCAGCATCACAGGAGTACTCCAACGGTGCGTCTCCAACAGGGACGGAAGGGCCGTCCTCCTCGACATCCACGAAGGCACCTGCGGGCACCATGCTGGCAGTCGCGCCCTCGTCGCAAAAGCTCTGCGAGCTGGATTCTACTGGCCCACGGCCATGCGCGACGCCAAGGACATCGTCCAGCGCTGCAATGCTTCCTAGCGATTCGCTGACAAAAATCACGCACCCGGCGCGGAATTCCGGCCAATACCATTGGTTTGGCCCTTCGTGCAATGGGGGCTCGACATGGTCAGCAAGCTCCCGAAATCTTCGCCAGGAGGTTACGTTTACCTCTTGGTCCCAGTCGACAAGTTCACCAAGTGGATCGAGGCCATGCTGGTGACAAATAAATCAGGAGCCAGCGCTGTCAAGTTCTTCGAGTCCATTGTCTACCGCTTTGGAGTGCCACACAGCATCATCATGGACAATGGGACGAACTTCACCTCTAAGGAGTTCCAGGAATTCTGCGATAACCTGGGAATCAACATAAGCTACGCCTCGGTGGCTCACTCGCAGACCAACGGTCAAGTCGAAAAGGCCAACGGCCTCGTCTGTGGTGGAATCAAGAAACGACTCCTCCGGCCACTCGAACAAGCCGCCGACTGCTGGCCAGACGAGCTGCAAACCGTACTCTGGAGGTTACCCACAACTCCAAACAGTGCCACGGGATACACCCCGTTCTTCATGGTGCACGGTGCTGAAGCGGTGTTACCCACAGAAGTACGCTACAAAGCCCCGCGGGAGTTCACTTACAGCGAGCAGGAGTCAACTCTTGCACTCGAAGATTCCATCGACCTTCTTGACGAGGCACGAGAAATCGCAGCGGAGAGATCAACTACCAGCAAAGCCTCCGCAACTACCACAGTAGAAGGCTACGCCCCAGATCCTTCTTCGAAGGAGACCTGGTCCTGCGACTGAAGCAGCAAGGGCACCTCAAGCTCGAGTCCCCTTGGGAGGGACCTTACGTGATTATGGAAGTAATCCCAGGTGGCACCTATCGCCTTAAAGATCTCGATACAAGAGTCGCATACTCCAATCCCTGGAACGTCGTGCAGCTGCGTCGCTTCTACCCCTAGTCGTTTTTCACATTACAAATAAGGCTATTCAGCCAGGCTACTTAGCCACACATTGTACCTCGTACTATTCCGCGAATAAATAAAGCTAAGTACCCCAAACTTTGTGTTTCCCTTATTTTCTTGCAATCTTATCACTCGGGGGCTGCGCCACCCTTTGCACTCTTGTTCTACAAACAAATCACAGTATCCCGAGTAGCTGACACAACATCAATCGAACCCTTGATAAACACCAACCTAGTTGCAGCGCACCTGACAGGTTGGCAAGGAGCTGAGATAACACAAGTCAGGCTAACAAAACGGAACTGCAGAGTACAAATACATTCGCAAAATTTAAAAGCTAGCAAGCTCTTCACATATCAAAAAGTATTAATTACATCCAACATATTCATATGAACTTTACAACACTTGTACAATTATGTGCAGGACACAAGTCATGCTACTGCTGCAACAGGAGAATGTTCGTTTGTTCCTCAAAGAAGTGGACAATTTCTTCCGCTAGGCGATCAACCGCTTGGTAGTGCGGAACCATTTCCCAAGTCATACCCTCTAGCGGAGGTGGCGTCCCAGCGGCAACAGCCGCAACATCTACATCCGGCCTATGCAGTCGCACCGGCGACAACGCAGCCTTAGCACCAGCTACTAACTACTGTTGCACGCACTCGCGAACCACACTCAAATCCTGGAACTTCGCCAGAAGAGCCAACAGGCTTGAAGGGACGGCGTCTAGCGGAAACATCATTTGATAGATATGCCTAAGGCACGACTACGCCTTCTTCAAAAAGTGAAGTACTCGAGAAGCGCGATCCTGCAGGGTCGCAAGCGCGATCGCACGATCGTGGTCCACCCAAAAGTACCCACTCGCCTATAGTATCTACTAGGTCAGATCGTTCATTCAAATGGCAATCCGGTCTTTCTCATCCCGCAGATGACGAGCGCTGACAACTACACCAAACAAAAGGGCGAAGTATGAAGACAAGGCATCGCCACGACTGACTAAAAGAAAAGATAAGAGGGCAGAAAGCTAATATTGGAACTACTCACTCAGCTGCGCCACCTCCTCCAAGAGATACTTCTCACGAGCTGTAGCCTTCTCCCCCTTCGACTTCCATACATCTGCGCTACCACGGAGGATAGGCAACTCACGCTCCAGTTGCTTAATGCGATCGCGCAGTTGTGAAAGCAAGGACAACTCCTCCACCTTTGAGCACGGATGCGCCGAGGTTTCATAGGTGGGTGGAGGATCAAGAGGATCACTCGAAGGACCACTCGACGTACCCTATCACAAACCAAGCAAGAGAAAATAAGGGACCAAGAATACATTGATAAAAGGCTCGAATGCATTCAGGAACGGCAAAGTCTTGACAGGGATACTCCCACAAAAGCATGGTTTCATCATGAAAATAAACTACAACTATTACATAATAGCTACTAAGGAGCAGTCTACTTCTTCGACTTTGACTTGTACTTCGGGGGCCTCATCGAATCCGTGGTAGTCTCTGACGCTGCAGACTTTCCGGTGCCAGCCCCTAATGCCGTAGCCTTCACCGCATTCTTCGCTCGCTGCAGCTCTTCGGAGTATTTGGCGACTATATTGATGAGTTGCGGCCCATACTTACCACAGCCAGTAGCAAAGGGAGCAAACACTACCTGCTGGCCATCTGCGCCAACGGGCATCACCTTGGAGATCGCGGCGAGGTCCACCTCCACGCCATGGGCTTGCACCATTGCGAGTGCCATGGTGGCGCCGACAGACCGCTGTGAGTTCCTAAAGTCCATGGGAATACTCCCAGCAAGGGATTCCACCAGGTCCTCAAGGTTGTCAATCAACTTAGCCTTGGGGGTTAGATCCCTGCGTATGCAACTGAGCACACCCTTGGCCTTCGACAGCGTCCCCTAAAGGGAAGTGTTGTGGTCTTGGACTGCGGCGACAACACCAGCCATGCATCATCACGACGAAGGGCCTGGGCGTCAAAGCTCAGGTCGCTGGCATCTACATACAACAAAGTGTTAGCACAATAACACGATGTCGAAGCAAAGAACAATGAAAACTCAGCTGAAAGACTACCTGAGAGGGACTTAGCAAATGAGAAAAGTTCCTCCTCGAGCAACTTCTCCCTTTCGGCATTGGAGACGCGCAAGTCCTCTCCGCATTTTTGCAAGTCTTCTTCGCGCTTTTGCTACTCCTCCAGGGTCGAGGTTGCCTCGTCACGACTCTTCGCCGCTGCTGCAAGCGCCTTTTCAAGGGAGGAAGCATGATGAAGAAGTTCATTATGCTCAACTGCAAAGAACAGGACGTATCATCAACCGAATCCAGAAACTTCACCAAGACAAAGACAAAGGCAAAACAAACCTTCAACAACGTGATGGCGATTGTCCAGCCGCGCATGCTGTCAACCCATGTCAAGGACTTGCTCCGCCCGGCAAGTAGCTTCCTTCATGATGAGCTGCATCAGAAGAAAACAAAGTTCATCAACAGCGCCAAGTATATATTCGACTGCCAAAACAACAAAAAGGATGCTTACATGGTCCTCCAGAGACTCCGAAGATGACTATTGCACAGTCATCTGGGCACTTCTTTGGCCTTGGAGTCTGCGACTCCGGATTCCTTCACAAATTGGACGTCGCCAGAAGACGACGACGCTGCTTGACTACAAAACACATCCAGCAAAAACTTCAGGGAAAGCAACTCCAATAAGAAACCAATACAAAGTCGTGAATGCAGAACTCACCAGTCAAATCTATCAAGGTCGAAGGATTGCTCCTCCGACTCCGACGACTCCTTCGGCAGTCACAGCTTCTCCCGGGCAGGAGGAGCCATGGAGCACACAGGAACGGTGGGGATTGGATCCTCTGCAACAACAGAAGGGCCTTCAGGCGTCTACGGCGACGAGGCATCCGAGTCCTCACTACGGGAACACTTGCGAGTGCCCTGGTCGCTGTACTCGGGGGCTCCCTCCTCCTCTTTGATTGGGACAGTCGACTCTGATTCGTCCTCTTCATCCACTTCGCGAGGGATAACCCCTTCAGGATGAGGAGGCAAGTTGGAAGACACCTTCCAATCCTGCATTCAGAAGATACATTATTATACATCAAGTACTTAATGGCTATCGACAAAGAAAGCTACTTCGTAGTACAATTCTACCTCAGGAGGAGGGTTTGAGGCGTTGAAAGGGGGCACGACTGGTTCGCCTGGGAGAACCTCCTTGGTGGTGTATTTTGTCACCAGCCGCACCCTCTTATCAACCTAACCTGCATAAATGCCATCGGCAGATACGCGAGTGGCATCATTCGCACCGGTTCAGCGGAACGTGGGATGGACTCTAGCCTGCAGAGGCTGGACAGGGCGGTGCAACCATGTGTGAATGAGGGCAGCGCCTCCCTCTTCTTTGCCTATGCGACTCTCGAGGTCGCAGACGCGCTTATACAACACCTCTGTTTCCTCGGACTCGCCAGGCATCACGATATTCTTCCAAGAGCGCCTCGTCTTGCACGACATCACGGGATCAAAGGGCGTGAGTCCGTAGTGCTCTCCGTCAGCCTTCTGGTCGCGGATGTAGAACCACTTCTCTCTCCACCCTTGGACGGATGCAGTGAGCTTGATATCTAAGTAGGTGGTAGAGGAGTCGACGTGGATTCCGCAGCCTCCTACGTCGTAGACTACCGAACCGGACGCTGACTGGTGTTTCAGCTTAAAGTCCTCTTGAAGAGGACAAAGTGCGGCTCGACTCCGAGCCAGCACTCGCAAAGAGTAATGAAGAAGGAGATGTGGAGAATAGAATTTAGGGACAGCTGATGTAGCTGGAGCCCATAGAAACAAAGGAGACCCCTGAAGAAAGGATGCAGGGGGAGAGAAAGACCTCGGATGATGAATGCAAGGAACATCACCCGGAAACCAGGAGGAGGACAAGGGATTACCTCCTCGCCGGGCACTCGCGAGTCGTCCTCCACAGACAGAAGAATTCCATCTCGACAATGAAGATGTAGCTCGGCGGGCTTGATGATGGACGCACGCCAAGCACCGTTGGTGACGCGGGTGCCTGCACCCTTCTTCTTCCCAGCACCGGTGGTGCTGGTGCCCATGGTGGTGGTACCGCCCTTTTTCTTGGTGGCGGCAATGGCGGCCGCAGACCCAGCGGCGGCGCCTCACTTCTTCTTGCCCATCTTCCGATGGCGGTGAGAACGGAGGAAGTAACTGGGAAAGACACGGAGCTAGTCCAGTGCCACAAAGGGAAAGTGCGTAGGGAAGCAGAGAGCGGCAGCAATGGCGATGGAGGCACGAGCAAAGAAGACAGATGGGGAAATTACCGCAGCTATGCTGCTACTTAACCTCCTCACAGACACCATCCAACGGCCAGCAGAAACCCTACTACACGCGTGGCGCACATCGCCATCGACACGTGGCGAAGCTAAAGCATGACCCCCCCATTATTCCCATTACGCGCGGAAATCGAGGAGACACAGTTAAAACAGAAGATTACGCACGGCCGGTCAAATCAAAGTCAGAAAGTGGGACCCACCACTCGTCACGTCCCGTCAAAGTCACTCACGTGGGCAACCGAGGTAATCACATCGTCAGCACTGACGTTATTGATTTCAGCACCAGAAGATTTTGACTACTTTAGTCCTCGCTCGAGTCTTCGACTCAACCGAGCACTCGGGGGCTACTCCTATAGGGAGCGCTGGTCCCGCACTCTATGATTATCTTTATGCAGGTATATGAACATTTAGGACATACCCACTACTCAAATCTACGATTCGATTGTGGACTATGGGTTACTCCCATAGGGAGCGACGGAAGCAAATTCGACCGAAACAAGCAGCAAAAGACGACAGCAGTCGCAAAAAGGTCTTTGGTCCCCGCTTGAGTCTTCGACTCAACCAGGCACTCGGGGGCTACTCCCATAGGGAGCGCTGGTCATGCACCCTATGATTATTTTATTGGTACATCGTACTGTGTGTTGATAACATCCACACTTGAATGCTATGGAGACTCCGCCTCATATTTTCCCTACAAAGAGACTATGTCTCCTGGGCCACCCGAATCATCTCCGTGATGACAAAAAATTCGGATGCCGCGCTTACAGCGTGAAGATAAGACCTGAATAAGGCCTGGCAACACATCTGCTGTGCACTACCAGAAATATATCCGTGTCTACAGGTGCGATGAACATGCCTTGACGGATGCATTGAGTGCTCACACTTATGCACTGGGTTTCGGCTCATGTAAGACCTCCGCGGCCTGAGTCGAATTACGCCAGCACTTTTCCGAATTCGAGTCCGGGGACTCGAGTTTGAGTAGATTATATTGTTTTGTCCTAAGGCAGTTAACTGATAACGATACATCGGATAAATCAGGCACGTATATCAACAATCCCTATGACATAAACAGAACACTCGAAAAAATGCTCAGTCATGCATTCAAAAGACTTCATAAAGTCCGCAATCGAATCTGTGATTCCACTAGACACTCGGGGGCTACTGACATGGGTATACCCTACAGGTACTCGAGTTTGGTATATACGGTCTAGATATGGCAGAAGCTCATGACGTTGCCAAGACCCAGTGGAGAATTCGAGTGGCCCACGGTCTCTCGATTGCTTGCGAGACAAGAAGAAGCTTAAGATAGAAAGTTCAAAGGGAAAATCCTAATCTGTAACCGACTCGACCTGCTACTCGAGACCTAGCCTACCTATATAAAGGCTAGTAGGGGGCGGGGAGGAGGACGCACGCAACCCTAGTTTCCACAACTCTCACCAGATTGCATCTAAGCGCCCCTGTAATCTTCGATTCCTTCGTTAATTCCAAGAGCAGACAAGCAGGAGTAGGGACCTCTATGAGGCCTGAACCTAGGTAAAACTTGCGTCCCTGTGTGCTTGTTTGCTAGCTGACTGATGCCTCTAGCACTCCCTCCTTCTCCAAAACCCAAGTCCATGACAATGGGCATTGACGAGTTAAACCCTCGTCAGTACCTGACAAGTCCTTGGATTGAGGCAAGAGAGGATACAATAATCATCATGTCATACAAAATAATACACGATCCCACAATCCATGATAAATAACATTCACGATTGCTACATGGCTAGGACGAAGCCCTTAATCCAAGGAGAATTACTCACACATAGAGATGAGATCAACAATCACAAACATTGTAATGAAAATCATAAGATTGATAGCAATAGTCTTACAATGTCACCAATCGGAGAAGATATCTACTATTACAAGTGGTGGAATATGGCTATGGAGATGGAGAAGGGTTTGGAGATCTGGAGGCGGCTAGTGATCTGTGGCAAAGACTTTTTGGCGAGGTCTGGCTTGTTGTCTCGTTTCTTGAGGCTTATTTATATAGGGGTCCCTTCACAAAAGTTGTTCTGTTTGACCTAATGGTGGCGGCGCCAACTATACGACCGGAGCTATACGGCCGGAATTTCTGCTCCGGTCATATAGTTGGTCATTAAAGCGTCTTCCTCCGTTGTACGGCTCCTGGTTTCTTCAGGTTGTTGGAAATCTCGTATCTTTGACTTTAATGTAGTGATTCCCTCCTTTAAACGACATTATCTGTGCAGGAAAAATATAAAAGAAAGGATTGCCTAGCCCTCTGAATATTAGCATTAGTTGCAGGATTTAGAGAGATATTTCATCAAGAATATGAGTAATATCTAGTTTAAATGTGGACGTAGATGGCTATATTTCAGAGCCATCACAGCCCCCTCTTGGCGTTTGGACCCGTCGAAATGCATTGTCCATAGACTTGACATGTCTGGTGTATCTGGTAGCTGGAGCTCCATCTAGTTAACGAGGAAGTCCAACAGAACTTGCAAATTGATCGCCGTTCGCTACTCATAGGTGATGTCTCATAGAGACAATTCGATGCCCCAGAGGGTGACCCGCCTTGTTGCTGAGGTGTTGTTGAGGATGTGATTTAGCGGGGCATCGTTCACCACGATTATTGGGTTCTCCTGGAAGTAGTGGAACAATTGCCATGCAGTCATGAAGACACCATAAGCCAGCTTCTGGTAATGTGGGTACTGCAGCTTGGTGGGTGTGAGCACCTCGCTGAGGTAGTACACCAGACGTTGCACCCCATGGACTTTACCTTCTTCAGCTCGCTCAACCACAAGTGCGGTACTGACCACCCGGTGAGTGGTGGCTATGTATAGCAACATTGGCTCCTTTTCCTTGCGGATCACTAGGACGGGCGAGGTTGAGAGCAGGCGCTTGAGATCTTCGAATGCTTCTTGCGCTTTGCTAGTCCACTCGAACTGGTCCGTCTTCTAGAGGAGTTGGTAGAACGGCAGTGCCTTCTCACCCATTTGACTAATGAATCGGCTGAGCGCCATGATTCTCCCAACCAGCTACTGGACGCCCTTAATGTTCTTCGGCTTTTCCAGGGCTAGTATGGCCTCTATCTTTTTGGGGTTTGCTTCGATTCCCCTTGCGGAGATGAGGTTCCCAAGTAGTTTCCCGGATGGCACACTGAAGGTGTACTTCTCTGGATTCAGCTTGAACTTGTAGCGGTCAAGGTTGTCAAAGTACTGACGGAGATCATCAATGAGCATAGCTTCCTCCTTTGTCTTGACTACTATGTCATCGATATAGAACGAGATGTTGCGTCCAAGATGATTCTTAAGGCAAGCCTACATGCACCATTGGTAGGTGGCACCTGCGTTCTTCATCCCGAAGGGCATCGTGTTGTAGCAGTAGACTCCGAATGATGTGATGAAGGCCATTTTTTATTACTCTTCCACTTTCATCTAGAACTGGTGATAGCCTGAGTAGACGTCAAAAAAGGAGATGCGCTTACATCCCGTGGTGGAGTCGATGATTTGATCGATCCGTGTTAACAGGAAGTGATCCTTCGGTAGTGCTTGTTGAGGGAGGTGAAGTCCACACACATACGCAAGATGTCCGTGTCCTTCTTTGGAACCAGCACAGGGTTAGCTACCCAGGTGCTTTCCTTGATCTCGCAGATGAAGTCGGCGTCGAGGAGCCTGTTGACTTCCATGCTGACCACTTTCGCCCTCTCTTCTAACATTCTATGCATTGACTGCTTGATAGGTCTTGCATCTGGGAACATGTTGAGTGCGTGCTCGGTGAATTCCCTGGGAACTCCTAGCATGTCTGCAGGACACCAGGCGAAGATTTCCCAGCGCTAATAGAGGAATTCAACAAGAATGAGTTCCTATGCAGAGCTTAGGTTGTTGGTGATGAGGGTCGTCTTGGTCGGGTTCGTCGGGTGAACCTGGACCGCCTTGGTGTTGACCGTGTTGTCAAATGATTGCTCAGGTGCGTTATGCTTGCTCGGAGACTGGTGTCTGTCGACTCCTTGAGCCTTGCCATCTCCACTTGCATGCTGAAGGACTGGGAGATTCTGTTGAATTCCCTATCACAGCTATCAGATCTGGTGAAGCTTCCCTTGATGGTGATGACGCCATTCGGTCCTGGCATCTTCATCAGGAGGTACGCGTAGTGTGGCACCGCCAGGAACCTTGCAAATTCCATGCTTCCAAGGATGGCGTGGTACTGAGATGGCCAGTCGACCACCTTAAACTCAAGGCGCTCACGTCGAAAGTTTTTGGGTGTGCCGAAGATGACATCCAACCAGATTTTTCCCAGGGGGTAGATTCCTTTCCCTGGTACAATGTCGTGGAAGGTCGTCTCAGTTGCTTCCATGCTAAAGATGGGGATTCACATGGCGTGCAGGGTGATAGTGAACATGAGGTTGATGACACTCATATCAAAGCCGCCGATTTGTGCCTCGAGCACTAGGGAAGAATTCCCTAGGCGAGAGACTTGACGCAGGTGGTCGGTTCTATCGAAGGTGATGTAGGACTCAGACCCACTAAGGTACTCAGGGATGGCAGGTGGAGCGGTGACTGCCAAGTTAACTTGGCAAGTGATCATTCTCTAGGTCCTGCTGGAGGAGTGCCCTTTCCGGATCATGCCCATGTTCCCCAGCGGGCATGGGTTCTATTCTGCCCCATTGTTCAGCACCGGTGCAGCCGCGAGCTACACGGGTCCTACAGGTGGTGGTGGTGCCCCGTATGCTATGGGGCCTGGTGCAGTTCTGTACCCTTGGTTCATCGCATCACGATGCAGTTGGGCGTATGCTTCTTGGAGCTTCTAGAACTCGCAGTAGTCTTTGATGAGGTGGCTAGATTTTTCCTTGTTGTCCTTGTTGTCGATGTAGAAGTGGACGCAACAAGGTCCTGTTAGCCTTTCCATGGCGCTGGGTGCATCGTCATGGGTGCAACGCTACCACACTTGCGCTTTTTTGCTGCTATTGGGGTAGTTGCTGCTGCAGTATCCGCTATTGCGGTTGCCGTCATCGCGCTTATTAGCGTAGCCGACTGTGACCATGTCAACCTATTCAAGGTCCTTGTAGCAAGCACAGATCCCTCGGCGGTGCTTCCCTCATAGAGAATTTGGTGCTTCCCTCGGCAGTCACGCCTGCGGTCGAGGTCATCATCATCGTCTGAACAAGCACAATTGTTCTGGATGGCGTCTTTGCCGTCTACCCAACGATACATGATGTCCATCAAGTGGTCGATAGTTTTGGGCTTGGTGTGGCCCAACTCCTCCCTGAGCTCTCAACAGCGGACGCTGCTGTTGAACGTGTCGATTGCGTGCTCTTCCGAGATGTCCTCCGTAGAGTTCTTGATGATAGACCATTGTTGGATGTACGAGCAGAGGGATTTGCTAGGTTTTTGAAAGCAGGCATGGAGCTCTTCGATGGATGATGACCGCTTGTAGGTGCCTTTAAAATTGCAGAAAAAGCTATACACCAGCTCCTACCAGCTGCGAATCAAACTGCGAGGAAGGTTATTGAGCCAGGCTTGGGTGGCGCCCTTCAGCTCTAGATGTAGGCATTGCATGGATGTGTTCTTGCATCCTCCATCATACTTGAATAACTTAATGTGGTCATCCAGCCAAATCTTTGGCTCCTGGAGGCCATCGAACTTCGGATTATCCGAAGGAAGCTTAAAGCCCTTCGGCATCCGAGTTTTCTGTATGGCCCTACTGAAGCAGCTAGCGCCACAGAGCTCTGTTTCTTTGTCCTCTGAATTGGTTCAGTATGCGTGTTTGGCGTGCATCTTGTCGACCTTGCGTTGTGTGATCTCTTCACGAGCGTTCTACTTGCAGCTTTTTCTCCGTGGTTGCGGCGTTGCCGCGACAGGCCGTGATCTTTCTCGTCGGATGATGGCAAGTGATTCCTCAGTAATGGCGCCTTTGCTTTTTTCATCTCTAGAGTCGGATCTCTAGCGAGCGCAACCTCCACCAACCGAGCCCAGCGATGGCAGGTCGGTGTATGGATGATCGTGGATCTCCAACCAGAGGCTGGTTAGTCAGCAGGTACGTAGTAGCTGCTATCACCGCAGCTTGCGGAGTATTGGGGATCATGTGACCCCGAGAGTTCACCAACATGGTGGATTCTCGTCGAGCTTCATCGTAGAGGTGGTCGAGTCGAGAGTGTCTATTGGGAGCTCCGGTGCTGTTGCTTCGAGGATGATTGATAGCTGTGAGATTTGACACTTTTTAATGGTTTTTATTGATGGTTTTCTCCCGGATTTAATAATTTTCTAGCTTTACCTAACGATAATACTTCAGTAGCAAATAAAACTTGGTTTTTAATGTGTGTTTCAGGTTCTGAATGTCAACGTAAGGTTTTAACTAGAGAAACACAAAGGCAAAAACAAGCAAGTCTCTCTTTGGAAGCAATCGAGGGAAGCATAACCAGGCTTTAATGAGCAATTATACGGCTAGAACATTTTTTGGCCGTATAGTTCCCGCCGTATAGCTGTCACCGCCTCCGTCTTGTCAAAAGGGACAATTTCCATGAAGAGGCCAAAGACGAAAACACAACACAACAACCTCCATCCCATCTAGAAAGGAGAAAGAAGAGATCTAGATAAGAAGGGGAAGACGTTCTTCATCTCGCTCCACGATCTTCGACCGCCTAGCCAATACACCCCCATAGCCAGTACTTGCACTTGAGAGAGAGAGAGAGATCTTCACCTTGCAAGACTAGGGTTTGAGATTGTTTCTTCCTATCTTGAATTGTGTTGGATTACTTTTCTATTCTTATTGTGGATCTCCACGGTAATATCGAGAAGAACGCCCTTCATTTAATTATATCGATGATGCTTTATTCCCTCATGTGTGAGTAAGTTCCTTGGGCATGGGATATGTAAGGGATTGGTGAGATGTGTTGTGCCTCCATATATTTTCCATTAGGTTGTGATTGATTTTAATTACTATATTATGTGTGCTTGACTATCTATGGGATGCCTAATGCTTGTTTTCCAATTTAAGGCCCAGACAACATGATGCTTTGTTCTACATAGATAGGATCTTGTTCGCTAGCAGACCGTCGACCCCCCGAGTGACACGGGGATATCAATGGAAAACTATTAGACTCGAGGATAACAAGGAATCACCGTGCTTATTGCATTAGTATGATCCAAGGAGCTTCATCGCTAAGCAACCTGAAGGGTCTTAATCGTCTAGTGTCTGACCATGGTTTTGGTAACAGACTAGTAGGATTATTGAGGTTGGGACGAAATCTACCAAGAGGAGTTCCGGCTAATTATGGGATGCTCGCCTACACATATATTTATAAGATTACAATTGTTACACTCATCACTTGTTCACCTGGCACAGTCAGTATCACCATGAACTGTATCTCCTCGCACCTCTTTCGCCATCTGTAGAAAACAACAAATAACCAAATCATTCTTTACTTTTAGGGTTTTTATTTCTGAAGTTTACATTTTAGTTTTATTTAAATACAACCAGGTTAATCCAAATTCCATTCTCATTTTTACACTTGCAGTCAATTCACGTGAAGACCTATGACAACTTTGGGTGTGACAGAGACTTCACCCATAAACACTTACCTTTGGGCTCCCTGTGGGATTGATATCTATACTTCGAAACTAGCTACAAACGATCTGTGCACTTGCAGACATCAAGCTATTTTCTGGCACCGTTGCCGGGGAGCTAAGCGCTAAGTTTTTGTCTCTTGACATTTCAGGTGTTACTACTACAAAATGTTCTCCCTAGGAGACAAAGGGTCTACACGCTCTGGTAGGACCTATTTACCAGATTATATTGAACGCGTGCCTGCTCATAGGCGCGAGGAAATTATTGAAAAACTTTTAAGATCAAATAAAGTTGAAGTTGACAACCTAAGTGATATTATGGAAATCATGTCTATTTACAGGAAAACTCCCAAGAAACCTGAGAAAACACTCAGAGAATACAGTTCTCCATGTTCTAAATTTCTTAAACAACCAATAGAATTCCCTAATCCTGGAGTTAGAGAATATCAATTTGATGGTGGAATTATTAAAATTTTCTAGGAAAAAGCTTTCAGTGGAAGGGAAGATGAAGACCTAGGAAGACATCTGGAGAGTTCGACGATGTGATAACATCACTTGGACCAAAAGGTTTGCCAAGAGACTTCTCCCGTTTAAAATTATTTCGTTGGTCTCTTAAAGGTAATGCTCTAGACTTGTTATATTCTCTCCCTCGCCATTACATTAAATGTTGGGAAAATTGCATTGTTGAATTCATAAACAGGTTTAATCCTTTCAAAAAGGTAACTGAACTAAGAAAGAATATAGGCAACTTTGGTCAGAACATGGGAGAAAACTACCCACAAGCCTGGGATAGATTCTTTGGAATGATCAACAATATTCCCAATCATGGCTATTCTGAATCAAGTATTTTCCATTTATTTTACCATGCCCTTAATACTCAATGTAGAGAGTTGTTTGACTTCTCAGCAGGAGGATCGATTAATACTTTAACTATTAAAGAATGTTTGGAATTGATGTCTACTAGGGCTAAGAATGATTCTTTATATAATCCTGATTTCAGCACTAAGCTGGAAAAAGGGATACTTCGGATAACTCCTGATCTTATGCCTGAAGTACGCAAAACAATGAAAGAAAAAGGTATACCTTCTGAACTTGTTAAGGAAAACAAAGTAGACTTGCTACAAGTTTTAACTGAAGAAGATGAAACTAGGAAAGTTTTTCAAGAATTAAAACATCGACAAGCAAAATCTCATAATAACCTGCATAAGCACTTTCAAAAAAATAAAAAGATTTTGGCAAAACTCACGGAAAATTATGATGAGATTGGCCAAGAAATAAAATTATTTCACAAGTATCTTAGTATGATTGAAACCCAGTATGAACAAATAGCATCTGGTTATCAATTTTTCTTCGAGATGATATAGATATTCCTGTTTCTACTAATGTTGTTACAAGAAGAGGTGCAGTTGTTACAGGACCATTAGGACCACCAGAATATGAAGCTGAAAAAGAGCGAAAGGAAAAATCCTTGCTCGAAGCAAGCCAAGAAGATGATACACTGGTGGATCCTCAAGATCAAACTGCTCAAGAAACACAAGATCAAACCAAGGAGGACCAAGATGATGCACAGGATGACCTTTATGACTCTGATGTAGAGACGGTTGATCCAAGAGAACAAAAAGAGATAAGCAATGAAGATGAAGTTGTAGTAGTAGAACATAAGAAAAGCGAGAAGCAACAATAGAAGAAAGCAACAAAAGATCCTGACCCCCCACAAAAGGTAAAAGACAAGAATAAGAAAGGTGAGAAAAGCTTCCTTATCCAGATCGAAAAAAGAAAGCACCAGATTAGGTAACCTATGATTCTTTTACAAAGGCACTTGGTGACCTTTGTCTAGAAATTCCATTTGCGGATGCAATCAAAGTTCCTACCTATTCTAAATTCCTTCATGATATTTTTAGTAGAAATAAAGAAATAACTGAAACCGTTGCCATGGTGACTAGTTATCCTGCTAATGGGAAGCTATTGTCTAAATTAGGAGATCTCAGAATACCAACTATTTCATGCTCAATAGGCAAAATTGATATTCACAATGCCTTGTGTGATTTAGGTGCAGGAGTTAGTGTAATGCCATACTCCCTCTATAAAAGGTTAGGATTAGGGGAGTATGCCCCTACTACTATCACTTTACAGATGGCTGACAAGTCCACCAAACAACCCATTGGTATGATTGAGGATGTTCTACTTAGAATAGATGAGCATGTTATCCCACTGATTTTATTATTCTTGAGATGCCAGAAGATGAAAAATTATCCATAATACTTGGAAGACATTTTCTTAGTACTGCAAGGGCATCAGTTGATTGTGCTGAGGGAAAAATAATATTCAATATTTATGATGCTGAAATCATCCGCTATTTTCCAAAGAAGCTAGAAGCAGGAGAAACATATATTCCATCGGCAAAATGAGTTCATGTGGTAAGTGCCTTTGATAAAGGGCAACCCAAGGTAAGAATTCGAGAACAGAAAAGGGGTTGAGTTATTCAACCACTCTTAATAAAATGCTTAATGGGAGTCAACCCATCACATCAATAAAATAAAATAAAGAATAAAATGTTTATCACATTCGTACAAATTTTTCACAGACATTCTTGCGGAAGCGTGCCCATGAAGATGCAGCTGTCAAAAAGTAGTAGAAACATCGACTGAACAAGTATAGAATAAGTATACAAATAAAAGATTGAGTTTACCTACAAAGATTAAAATTCTGCTCTTTACATGCTAATTTCGGTCAACAGTTTCTACTGTAATTTTTCTATAAAAGATAAGGTATTTGTTAAGTTTAGGGATAAGAAGGTATTCTCGAAGAAATAGAATTTTTTTGATGACTACTGATGGTTTAACGACCAATTATACGGCAGGAATAAAAATTCTGACCGTATAGTTTGGCCGTATAGATATATTTGCCATCAACAATTTTTCTTTTGAAGGAATAGAAAATTTAACGACCAACTATATGGCAGGAATAAAAAATCCGGTCGTATAGTTCCAGTCGTATAGATATCGATGCCTGTTTTAGAAAATTTATCTCGAGGGTACAGATGGTTTAACGACCAACTATACAGCAAGATCATTATAATCCAGCCATATAGTTGCATCCGTATAGTTGTGTTCTGCATAAAGAAACCCTAATTGGCGCCACCTCCGCAACTATACGGCGGGAAAAACATATCCCGCCTGTATAGTTGCGGCCGTATAGTTCGGCGCGACCTCATAATCGGGCCGGGGCGGCTAGGTTTCTTCTCCTTCCTCATTATTTCTCTCATATTCTCTCTCCAAACCTCTCAAAACCCACCTAGATCTTTTGATTCTTCGTAGATTTCGTTCGTTTGAGTGGGGGAATCAACAGATCGATATGATTCTCTCCCTATCCATGCTTTATTTTTAGATTTCCATGGTTGAAACTCTCACATTGATCTAGTGGATGAACTCAAGCTTGTTTAGCTTTTCCTATTGATTTCTCACAATAGGATTAAAAAAATTCATGTAGAATCATTCGTATATCATGTAGAAACTATATGCCTAAGGTTTTATGGTGAACATTTTCTAGTGCATCAAGATGAACAAAATCGGTAATATTTTTCACAAGAGCAAGCGCCAACATGGCAAGAGCTTAGGGCAAAGGACCGAGCTCAACCCCAAGTTGGCCATAGTTTCATCAAGGAGGGTGCTTCCCACACGTTGGGTCGACCATAGCTTTCTCAGCGCAGCGGGGTTGAAGGCGGACTTTGACCTCATGTGTAACAAGGCCAGGCTGATAGTACTCGGCTACGCAAGCCACGACACCTACGCCGAGCTTACCTATGAGTTCCTTGCCTCCTTCTACGATGACCACAGGGAGAAAGGTAATGCGTGCACGATAAGCTTCACCATGAACCGGGTGCACTATGAAATAACTTTTGAACAATTTTGTGATGCTTTCGGCTTCCTTTGGGGAGTCAACTGTTACTAACCTCTATAGCGTCACAAGTGGAGAAACTTGGGAGGCTATTTCTGTTAATTGTGGCACTGAATTCTACCAGAAGAAGATGTCCACCAGAACCCAACAATTCGCTACTACGCCTTGTTCCTTGCTAACACACTGCTGGGAAGAGGAGATACCGGTTCCATGGCCAATGCGGACATGGCAATGATCACTAAGGCTCTCTTCCCCGGTGCACCACAAAGCCCCAATCCTGTAGCTCTACTCACCCAGCACTTTCGTCACCAAAGCAAAAAGATGAAAGGTTATATTCGCATTGGTGGATTGGTAACCCACCTTTCCCATGCATTAAATATTACATTACCTATTATGCAATCTGTTGATGGCTCCAAACTTATGGACATCAAATATTTAACTACTTGTGGCTTCCTTGGTGTTTACCAAGCTAACAGGAGGCTCCGAGCATATCAGTTTAGTTATCTTGGTGATGCACAAGGTGAGTAGGTTCCGTTGCCCTATCCCCAAGCCTTCTCGATTTTGGAGAAGGACACTTGGATCCTCAACAAGGATCAAGTGATGGAGATCATGGATGAACTCCGACCTGATCAAGAGGAAGATGAAGAAGGAGAGCAGTGGATGAGCATGAGCAGGACTATCAGGATGAGCAGGGATACAACCCTGCTTGGGAGGGACAATAGCAGCAGCAAGGGGGGCCTGGGACCCATGGCCCAACCAGCCGCAGTAGGGGTACAACTACATCCCCTATCAAGAATTCCAGCAGCTCAACCAACGTGTTGGGGAGATTGACCACACTCTTCAAGGAGGGAATGAAGATGTGAGTGCCTTAACTCAAAACTTCAGTCACTTCATAACCACTTCCCCAACTACTACTAGCAGTATCTGCACCAGCCGCCGAATGACGGCAACAACTGAGCCTGGTAATGGCCTAAGCTTGGGGGAGGTTTGAAAACCTCCAAACCTTGAATTCATATTTTTATTTCTTCTTTTGATTTATTTTACTTCTTCAAAATTGCATGTTTATTTTTAGTTTGCATTCCTAAAACAAAAATACAAAAAATTAGTTGTAACTTATTGCAAGTTCATTTCTTTATTTGTCTCAGAGATTGCTCAATTTTAGGTGACTTGGCAATATGAAAATATAGAGGGGGTTCGACTCAAATACGAGAACGAAGCAAGAAAGAGGAGGTATCACATTCCTTTCATCACCTTTCCTACAACCTTAAATTGATCCTACAATTATTTACTCGCTTGCACTGGAGTCACTCCCCACTTAGCTTGTTATCCTATAAATTCTATTCCTTTGCTAGTGTCTCCCTTTTATCTTTGAAACAATGAGCAATGAACTTGATTAAAAATATTTCCTACATTTTTACAACAAGAAAAAACATCCAAAAGATGACTTGAGTCCATGTTTAGCCCAAAGAATTTGATTTTAGAACTACTCCATCCCATTTGAGCTTAACATAAATAGACTCGATAGTACCCTTGAATGAAATTGTTTGATAAAATGGATGCTTCAAAGTAGTAGAGATTATGCCCCTATTTTTTCTAATAATTACCGTAAGATATTTCTTTACGTGTGTCATTACAACACTATCGTGCTCCATGGGGAACTATTAACTCCTCTGGCCAACAAATGATCTAAATGTGGGAAATCACTTGATTTCGGCTATTGAGTTATGTAAACATCTATAGCAGCAATGCTATGACGGGTAAAATTTTAGTCTCCTTGTGGTTTCACATTCCAAGTGAAGTTTTAGTACTCCTCTGACCCATTGTTTCTCAACAATTATTTATTGGTATGATTACGAGTGCACAACACAGTCCCAATTAACATGTTAAAAACAATGGCATGATTTCTCTATGAAAAAGCTGAAGTTTTTGAAAGGCAGCGAAAGGAAAAGGGTGCTTTGAGAGTCTTGAAATTTTGACATGGGAATAGATGAGTTGTTCTTAAATTAAATGTTTAGTGCCAACTTGAGTACTCTTAATTGATTAAAGAAACAAGAGCAAAAAGTTTTCATCTCTCAAAAAAGAGGGATACCAAAAGAATTTGTCTCACTTTCCTAGCTAAACTTCTGACACTTGCTAGGGCATATGATTTATTTGCTAGCAAGATATACGTGGTTAGGAAGTGGACTCAGTGCAATCTTGTGAATACTTGTATGATCATGTTTAAGATTCTAGGGATTGTGAAGAAAAGAATTTGACATCAATTCAATCTTGTAAGTTCTTTTATTTCGGTCTCGAATCTCCGCTATTCTTCCTTATTTCCTTGTCACTCGAGGGCGAGCAACATCTAAGCTTGGGGGAATTGATAACTGTGAGATTCGACACATTTTTGATGGTTTTTATTGATGGTTTTCTCCCGGATTTGATCGTTTTCTAGATTTACCTAACGCTAATACTTCGGTAGAAAAGAAAACTTGGTTTTTAATGTGTGTTTCAGGTTTTGAACATCAACAAAAGGTTTTAACTAGAGAAACATAATATTCAAGCAAAAACAAGCAAGTCTCTCTTTGGAAGCAATCGAGGGAAGCATGCAGAGGCTTTAACGAACAACTATACGGCGGGAACATTTTTCCGGCCGTATAGTTCCCGCCGTATAGCTGTCGCTGCCTCTGTCTTGTCAAAAGGGACAACTTCCATGAAGAGGCCAAGGACGAAAACACAACACAACACAACAGCCGCCATCCCATCCAGAAAGGAGAAAGAAGAGATCCAGAGAAGAAGGGGAAGACGTTCTTCATCTTGCTCCACGATCTTCGACCTCCTAGCCAATACACCCCCATTGCCATTACTTGTACTTGAGAGAGAGAGAGAGATCTTCACCTTGCAAGACTAGGGTTTGAGATTGTTTCTTCCTATCTTGAATTGTGTTGGATTACTTTTTTATTCTTATTGTGGATCTCCACGGTAATATAGAGAAGAACTCCCTTTATTTAATTATATCAATGATGCTTTCTTCTCTCATGTGTGAGTAAGTTCCTTGGGCGTGGGATATGTAAGGGATTGGTGAGATGTGATGTGCCTCCATATATTTTACATTAGGTTGTGATTGATTTTAGTTACTATATTATGTGTGCTTAACTATCTGTGGGATGCCTAATAATTGTTGTCCAATTTAGGGCCCAGACAACATGATGCTTTGTTCTACATAGATAGGATTTTGTTAGCTAGCAAACCGGTGACCCCCGAGTGACACGGGGATATCAATGGAAAACTAGTAGACTCTAGGATAACAAGGAACCACCATGCTTATTGCATTAGTCCGATCCAAGGAGCTTAATCACTAAGCAACCTGAAGGGTCTTAATCGTCTAGTGTCTGACCATGGTTTTGATAACAGGCTAGTAGGATTATTGAAGTTGGGACGAAATCTACCAAGAGGAGTTCCGGCTAATTATGGTTTGCTCACCTACACATATATTTATAAGATTATAATTGTTACACTCATCACTCGTTCACCTGGCACAATCACTATCACCATGAACTCTATCTCCCCGCGCCTCTTTCGCCATCTGCAGAAAACAACAAACAATAGAATCGTTCTTTACTTTTTTGCTTTTTATTTCTGAAGTTTGCATTTTAATTTTATTTAAGTACAACAAGTTTAATCCAAATTCCATTCTCATTTTTACACTTGCAATCAATTCACTAGAAGACATGTGACAACTTTGGATGTGATAGAGACTTCACCCATAAACACTTACCTTTGGGCTCCATGTGGGATTGATATCTATACTTCGAAACTAGCTACAAACGATCTATGGACTTGCAGACATCAATTATCCACTGATGGAGGAGAGTGTCGCCCGCCAGGCGCTTGACTCGTCGGCTGCCTTCTTGACTCAAGTTCAGCGTTTACCGCCTGTTGGTGGTTAAATTCCTTTATGAGGAGCTAGTGGTAGGCCATCAGCATGTCACAGGATGCGTCATCTAGAAGGCGGTTGCCCCACACGTCTTTCCTGACTCGCTCCCATCCGTCTTCCGAGAGGTGGATCTATGGATGACTCGACCCACTTGCACCATTGACGTTGGGGTTGGGAGGGTTGGAAGGATCGCGACTACTGTTGGTGGGGTTGTTGTTGCCAATGTCGGTGGGGCCTCTATTGCCGGTATTATCTTGAGTGCATTCACCACTCTTGGTGATGACGACCGGTGGCTCCAAAAATAGCCATATTCCACCGTGTTTAAACATTGTTTTTAGTCAAGCAATTGAAAAGAAACTCTCAACCCTTGCTACTAATGACTAATAATTGCAACGATATGCAAAACCTTGCTTTTAATTGTGTTGTGTAGGAAATCACGCCTTTAATGCAAAATCAGGAGTCATAATGAAGTTTTTTGAGGAAGTCCACACGACCAAGTAATTGTGGAGCCAATTTCAGGCGTCAGAAGCTGTAACGGCCACTGGTACAGGCAGGGCCGCCTATACCGTCCGCCCGTACCATGTGTCGGAGGATCCGTCTTGTCAAACCCTACAACTTTCATGAAGACACCTAAATATTTTGAGGTCTCAGCTGACGCGGAGGAGGCCGCCATTCTCAGGTTGCATCAAAACACCACCAAAGGATATCCACGCCATTGTTCATCCATTGGTCATCCATTCATCATCCATTAGCCATAGCCATTTCTTTGTACTTTAGATATCCTTGTGATTTGGCAACCATTCTAAGAATATTTGATTTCAATCTAAGTATTTGCACAATGTTTTCTATCCTTGATATTATTGTTATGAGTGAGTAGTCCTCACGGGATGCGGGTTGGGGATAAATCTCACAACGATTATATGCATCTAATTCATGGGAGCATTGTGTATTGTTTGAAATAGCGATTTGTATCTTTTGTTTATTTGTCTCTTGTCTCGATCTATGGACTTGTAGGTACCCAAGACCCCATAGATTGATAAAGGCTTGAGGTGAGATACTTGGCTAGCGGCGATCTCATAGGAACCCCAGTGACAGAAACGGTATTACAGTTTTCACTTAGCACCCCATTCGGGATCACAACAACATCACCACTTAATTCTTTGATATGTGTTTTACACTTAATAATCGTTTGTAGCTCGTTGCTTCGTGGTGCACTCGGTTGGATTAAAATACTTTTCCTATGCCCACTGCATCACGGGGGATCTAGTATACTAGGATGTGTTGCTGATATCCCACAAGTATAGGGGATCGTGTGTAGCCTTTTCGATAAGTAAGAGTGTCGAACCCAACGAGGAGCTAAGGGTAGGATGAATGTTCTCTCAAGTTCTATCAACCACTGATACAACTCTACGCACACTAAACGTTTGCATTATCTAGGAAATAAAACTAGAGCAACAATACAAGTACTAGAGATATCTGCTGGCTCATGGTTGATGTCGAGCTCATTGGGGAACCCCAAGAGGAAGGTATGATGAGCACAGCAGTAAGTTTCCCTTAGTTATGAAACCAAGGTTATCAATCCAGTAGGAGCAAGGAAACACCCCAAAGGTGTAGCTAGCTGAACGTTGGTAGGGCGCACTACCGGTGCCAGCAGCAACGTGGAGACCTGCACAACACAACCATAGAACTATGTCCCCAACTTGCGATGAGGTCATAAATCTCACCGGTTTTGCTGAAAACAAAGGATTAAACGTATCGAGTGGAAGGAAGTAATAGCTTGCAGAAAGTAAACACAAAGCAGTAAACAATTGATTGTAGATTGAAAGTAAAAGAAAGGACCGGGGTCCATAGTTCACTAGAGGTGGCTCTCCTTAAGATAAAAAACATGCTGGGTGAACAAAATACAACGGGGAAATTGACAAACATCGAGAAAGCATACAAGCATATACTAATCATCTTGACTCCTTTGAGATTCGATTGGGCATTACAACATTATACATAGACCACCATCCAACTGCATCTATGACTAATAATCCACCTTCAGGTTATCATCCGAACCCCCTCTAGTATTAAGTTGCAAGCAACAGATAATTACATTACGAATTGAATGTAAAGTAAACAATATGATTGTTCTATGAACAAAGGATTGTTGTTTTCTCCCTAGTAGCAACAGCACATTTAGTACCTTAGAGATTTCTGTCACTTCCCCAGATTACCAGAGGCATGAACCCACTATCGAGCATAAATACTAACTCTTGGAGTTGCTAGCATCTACTTGGCCAAGATAGCTACTAACAACGGAAAGCATGCAAGATCACAAATAACAAAGACATGATAGGATCAATAATCAATCTGAAATAGCATCTCAATATCCATCGGATCCCCGCAAACACAACATGCAGAATTACAAATAGATGATCTTGATCATGAACGGAGCTCACAAGATCTAAACATGAAATCACAAAGGAGGAGAACCATCCATCTAGCTACTACATGGACCCGTAGTCTAGAGATGAACTACTCACGCATCACACCGGAGGCTTGCATGGTGATGAAGAAGGCCTCCAGGGTGAATTCCCCTATCCGGCAGGGTGCTGGGAAGAGCTTCAGATCCCTCCCGATCTAGGGATGGAGATGACGGCGGCTACAGACTCTTTCGTGGATTTTTGATCGGGTACTTAGGGTTTCCGTATCAGAGGCAATATATAGTCAGAAGGAGAGGCTGACGGGGTGCTGGGGTCGGCCAGACCACCCCCTGGCGTGGTCTAGGCCTGGCCGCGTGGCCAGGTGGTGTGGCCGGGCCCCATCCCTTCTCCGTATCGTATTCTGGCTCTAGATGTCTTCCGGTAAAATAGCAACTTTGGCTTTTGTCCCGTCCAATTCCGAGAATATTCATTTTCTGACTTCCTGGAACCAAAAACAATAGAAAACAGGCAGCTGGCATTGTGGCTCTTGTTAATAGGTTAGTCCAAGAAATCATATGAAAAGTACTGCAAAGTGTGGACAAAACACAAGAAAGTAGATAAAACCAAGCATGGCACATCAAAAATTATAGATACATTTGCAATGTATCAACATCCCCAAGCTTAACTCCTGCTCGTCCTCGAGTAGGTAAGTGATAAAAAGAAAGAATAATTTTTGAGGTGACATGCACCATCATAAACTTGATCAAAGTATTTTTAAAACATTCAAAGCTAGGATCAAAGTACTTCAATCATAACATAAAAGACAAAGTTCTAGCAATAAGACAAATAAACTATGATGCAACATGAAAAGGCACAAACAAAAGATTTATGAATAACAATGCTTTGCAAGACGTTTGTTTGTTTCATATAAAGAAAACATAGCATAGTAGTATTCAGCTTGTCCCTCATAGAGTAGCAAGTATAAATGCATAGGACACCTTCAAAGTTCAGAAGAGTGACTAGATACAAATAGTTTAAAACAAGCAATATCAAGGTATGCATCAATCAACTAGTCTGGGGATAATGCAGATAGAACTAAGAATGGCCACTATGCTCTCAAAGTAGGTGCATAAAGATAGAAGGTGGAGACTCAATATAATGGTGGAAGAAAGGCCTTCATAGAAGGAAGCAGAGATTCATGTTTCATAAAGAGCTTCCAAAAATTATGGTACTTATAACTTTCAACTCTCATTGCCCCTATCATAAGCATCTTGAAGTGATTAAGGTTAAAGTGAACAAACTATGGTGTACATGCTTGATGAAGTATAAGTTAGAAATCTCATGTCCCTTGAATACGAGGGTCGCTCCTCATGCTACTCAATTTTAGTCACCGGTAAGTTCTTGTCATCGTAAGTACATGTGTATCATAGAGAACCGCCAACGGGGTACCCCTTGCCCGATGATATGGAAGAATCCCCATATCAAAATGACAAGGCAAGCAGACAACAAGCATCTCAGCAATCTTCTTATTTACCATGGGAATATGGTGCTTTTTCTCTCTTTCCTCTTTTCATAATCTTTTTTTCTCTTTTTTCTCAATATAGGACTCTTTTTTTATAAGAAGAATGCTTCACAGACAACTCATTATGGTTACGCTGCAGGTTTCCACCATGTCAGCATGGATTATACCAGCGGCCCAGGCATTTCTCTAACACATATACATAACTCCATGGACTTACAAGCTCCTCTTTCATTTCACACCGACGACATCCATAGACAAAAGAGCATGATATCAACTAGGTACAAAGTACCAGTGCAATGTTGAAAGCGTTCCCCATGATAGCATGGTTCTGCTAATCCCCAACAAATAAGTGCAAGCATATACAACATAGACGACACAATGGTTCAAGTTTATTAAGGGCAAGAAAAGTAAAGTGTGCCATCAAGTTTCTGAGAGCTTTAATCACTAGTTTTCTCATAACAAGTTTAATTTGGAAGGTAAACAAAAACATGAATATACTTGGAATAGCATATGCTAGTAGGTAGGTATGGTGGACTCTTTGGAATAACTTGGTTTAGGGAGTTGGATGCATGAGTGGAACTCATACTTGGTTGCGGAGGCTAGCAAAAGACTGGGAGCGACAAACTAAGAGAGCAATACTGGCCATAATCATGCGGAGCGACAAAACATCATTGATCAAAGCATAAAGTGATACTACAAGTTGAAAACTAAAGGATCATAAAGGCTTATGGTGACTTGAGATAGTCATAACATGGTGTGAGCATGCGCCAAGTCAACCCAAATAAAGCATCAAAGGAGAATACCACTATACTATGCTTTAATATGCTAAAACAACGCATGATTTATCGAAGGCACATTAAGAAATCTCAATTGTTTATAACAAGTCATGCTACAGCAAAGAATACTAAGCATAAAGCCAAAACAATATCAAGCATGGCATGATAAAACATAGGCCACAGTCAAAAACAAGCTCTCTTTACCACTTAAGCATGAGCTTTCCTACTCTTTTCCAAACCAAACCAAACTATTTGAAAACCAATGTATGAAAGAGGGGGTCCAACCAATTTATTCAGCAAACTAAGAAAACAAAGCAAACGAAAAACCAAAACTTAAACGAAAAAGAAGACGCTCCAAGAACAACACAACTGTGCATGAAACAATAAAAATGAAGCGTTTGGAAGGAACCTAGGATTTTTATTGACGCTTGTACTTCTTGGATATTTCTTGGGATGACATGTGTGGCATACCCAAGCTTGAGCTTTAGTCCATCCTTCATCTCATTACTCATTGCTTCCATACACCTGAAATTTTTCCTTCATACAAAACTTCACACAATCTTTATTAGCAACATTAGTGCACATAAGGTAATAAGTCTTTAGGTTCAGTTCTAACACCAATAAACTTCCATTAAAACACAAGATACTGTAGAACTTCCCTCAAAAAGCTCAATTCCCCAAAAGAACTCAAAAAGGAACCAACAAGAAGCAAATGCAGAAAATGGCAGAAATCTATCAAAACAGACCAGCAGGTAAAGACGAATTTTTTCGAAGACCTTCTGTTGCTCAAATCAAAAAGTGTTGATCTAACGAAAGTTAGATAACTACCGGGGGTAGAAGCACAAAAATTCACGCCTCAGAAGGACGTTCAGAGATTTATCACGAATTTTTATGGTGAAGCATAGAAATCTGTTTCGGGACAGCAACTTTCCCAATCATTACTTCTCTCTCATTAGAGGTTACTCTTGGCACAAAAAGCAAATAAAAAGGATAAGGAGTGGTTATTACTGAAGTAATAACTTCCAATACTCATCTAAAACTTTTGGTTTATCTCCTAATAAGTACTTTTCTTTAACGCCTTTAAGTTGGACATAAGAAGCAAGAAAAAGAATCAAATGTTCTCAAATGAAGAAGTATTAAAACCAAATTTTGTTTTCATAGGAGAGGCAAAAGAAATCTTCTCTCTCTTCTTAGGGAAATTTTCTATACCTTTCTTGAGTGGGAGTTGATATTTAATGGAGCCTTCTTTCATATCAATAATGGCACCAAAAGTTCTAAGAAAAGGTCTTCCCAAAGTAATAGGACAAGAAGCATTGTATTCAACATCCAAAACATAGAAATCAACAGGGACATAGGCATTGTTAACCATAATAAGAACACCATTAATACTCCCAGTGAGTTTCTTTTTAGCATTATCATCAAGTGGGACATTCAAATAACAATCTTCAAGTTGTGGCAAATCAAGCATATCATAAATCCTTCTAGGCATAATAGAAACACTACTATCAAGATCACATAAAGCTTTAAAATCAAAATCATTCACTTTCATATTAATGATGGGTTCCCAACCATCTTCTTGTTTTATAGGAATAGAAGCTTTATGTTTCATCTTTTCTTCTTTAATCATTATGAGAGCATTAGTAATGTGTTTTGTAAAGGCCATGTTCATAGCACTAGCATTAGGACTTTTAGCAAGCTTTTGTAGGAACTTAATAACTTCAGAGATATTGCAACCATCGAGATCAAAATCTAAATTATCATCTAGAGTGGTAGAACTATTACTAGCCTTAACACTAGTGGTGGTGATAGTAGAAACACTAATGTTTCTAGCAATTTCATCTTCTCTTTCCCACTTAGCATGCAATTCAGCTAATAGTCTAACATTTTCATCAATTCTTACTTGTATGGCATTAGTAGCTTCAAATGGATTATCATTAGTTTCAGGTTTAGCAGTCATTTTATTAATCAATGAAGATTAAGCTTCAGACAAAGATGATATATTCCTTTCAGCATTAGAAAGTTTCAATTGTAAACTAGGAATTTCCCTATTTAGACTCTCAAGTTGATGGCTAATGTTCTTCAAAATGATAGATTGTTCCTCCGTAGTTTTAGTAAATAGTTGATTTTGTTCATATTGCATTTGCATGAAGTTCTTAGTGTCTCTTTCAACTTCTAAAATTCTTCCTTCACTAGGTAATCTAGGTTTGCCATTATAACCATAAGTATTAGGAGGATAAGGCCTATAATTGTTACTACCATAAGCATTGTTGCCAAAATTGTTATTTCTTAAAGTTCACATCAACTTGCTCTTCTTGAGCAACAGAAGAGGCTAAAGGAACATTATTTGGATCATTATGGGCTTTCCCATTAACAAGCATAGACATAATAATATCAATCTTATCACTCAAGGAGGAGGTTTCTTCAACAGAATTTACCTTCTTACCTTGTGGAGCTCTCTCAATATGCCATTCAGAATAGTTAACCATCATATTATCTAGAAGCTTAGTTGTAGCACACAAAGTAATGGTCATAAAGGTACCTCCAGCAGCAGAATCCAATAGGTTCCTTGAAGAATAGTTCAATCCTGCATAAAAGGTTTGGATGATCATCCAAGCAGTTAGTCCATGAGTGGGACAATTCTTAACCAAAGATTTCATTCTTTCCCAAGCTTGAGTAACATGTTCATTATCAGATTGTTTAAACTTTATTATTTCACTTCTCATAGATATGATCTTAGTAGGAGGATAGTGTTTTCCAATGAAAGCATCTTTGCACTTAGTCCAAGAATCAATACTATTCCTAGTTAAGGAATTCAACCATTCTTTAGATTTTCCTTTCAAAGAGAAAGGAAACAATTTCAGCTTAATAATATCACCATCTATATCCCTATGCTTTTGCATATCACAAAGTTCAACAAAGTTATTTAGATGGGCAGCAACATCTTCATTACCAATACCAGAAAATTGTTCTCTCATAACAAGATTGAGTAAAGAAGGTTTAATCTCAAAGAAAGTAGCTTCAGAGACATGTGGAGCAATAGGTGTGCTCATAAAATCATTGTTGTTGGTGCTAGTGAAGTCACACAACTTAGTGTTTTGAAGAGTAGTCATTTTTTTGTGTTTTTGATAAAGAAAGCAAACTTGTAAAACTAATTTTTTGTGTTTTTGATAAAGAAACAAGCAAACAAAACAAAAGGAACCTAAGCAAAACAAAAATAACAAAGTAAAGAGATTGGTTATGAGGGACTCCCCTTGTGAAGATGTCCTTGACTCCCCGGCAACGGCGCCAGAAAAATACTTTGATGGCGTGTGGTTGACATGGGAACTTCTTCTTCTTCATTCCCCGGCAACGGCGCCAGAAAAATACTTGCTGGCTCGTGGTTGATGTCGAGCTCGTTGGGGAACCCCAAGAGGAAGGTATGATGAGCACATAAGTAAGTTTCCCTCAGTTATGAAACCAAGGTTATCAATCCAGTAGGAGCAAGGAAACACCCCAAAGGTGTATCTAGTTGGACGTTGGCAAGGCGCACTACCGGTGCCAGCAGCAACATGGAGACCTGCACAACACAACCACAAAACTCTGTCCCCAACTTGGGATGAGGTCATCAATCTCACTGGTTTTGCTGAAAACAAATGATTAAACATATCGAATGGAAGGAAGTAATAGTTTGTAGAAAGTAAACACAAAGCCGTAAACAGTTGATTGTAGATTGATAGTAAAAGAAAGGACCGGGGTCCATAGTTCACTAGAGGTGGCTCTCCTTAAGATAGATAACATGCTGGGTGAACAAATTACAGCGGGGCAATTGACAAACATCGAGAAATCATACAAGCATATACTAATCATCTTGACTCCTTTGAGACTTGATTGGGAATTACAACATTATACATAGACCGCCATCCAACTGCATCTATGACTAATAATCCACCTTCAGGTTATCATCCGAACCCCCTCCAGTATTAAGTTGCAAGCAACAGATTATTGCTTTATGAATTGCGTGTAAAGTAAACAATACGATTGTTCTATGAACAAAGGATTGTTGTTTTCTCCCTTGTAGCAACAACACATCTAATACCTTAGAGATTTCTGTCACTTCCCCAGATTACCAGAGGCATGAACCCACTATTGAGCATAAATACTAACTCTTGGAGTTGCTAGCATCTACTTGGCCAAGATAGCTACTAACAACGGAAAGCATGCAAGATCACAAATAACAAAGACATGATAGAATCAATAATCAATCTGAAATAGCATCTCAATATCCATCGGATCCCTGCAAACACAACATGTATGGATTACAAATAGATGATCTTGATCATGCATGGAGCTCACAAGATCTAAACATGAAAGCACAAAGGAGGAGAACCAGCCATCTAGCTACTACATGGACCCGTAGTCCAGAGATGAACTACTCATGCATCACACCGGAGGCTTGCATGGTGATGAATAAGGCCTCCAGGGTGAATTCCCCTCTTCGGTAGGGTGCTGGGAAGAGCTTTAGATCCCTCCCAATCTAGGGATGGAGATGACGGCGGCTACAGACTCTTTCGTGGATTTTTGATCGGGTACTTAGGGTTTCCGTATCAGAGGCAATATATAGGCGGAAGGAGAGGCTGAGGGGGTGCTGGGGTTGGTCAGACCACCCCCTGGCGCGGGTCAGGCCTGGCCGCGCGGCCAGGTGGTGTGGCCGGGCCCCAGCCCTTCTCCGTCTCGTATTCTAGCTCCAGATGTCTTCCGGTAAAATAGCAACTTTGGCTTTTGTCTCGTCCAATTCCGAGAATATTCATTTTCTAACTTCCTGGAACCAAAAACAGCAGAAAAGAGGTAGCTGGCACTGTGGCTCTTGTTAATAGTTTAGTCCAAGAAGTCATATGAAAAGTACTCCAAAGTGTGGGCGAAACACAAGAAAGTAGATAAAACCAAGCATGGAACATCAAAAATTATAGATACATTTGCAATGTATCAATAGCTTTGCATGATAATAAATAACAAGAAAGTAAAGTTAGTTGCTGCAGCAATAAAATACACTAAACTAACAGAACCATGAGTGTGGAATAGTGGTCGTAATTGTGGTGGCTTTGTCCAAGTTTAATTAGTGAATAAATCGGGTTCATTGTCTTTGATGCAGTTTTCTATGTGGGAGAGGCTAAATATACATGCACTTCACTACTTGGAATTACATATACTATATGATTGGATTGTTAGCAAACATCCATAACTACTAACAATGCATTAAGGTTTCCCAAACCATAGCCTTAAGTTTAATGGTCCTTTTACTCCCATGCGTGCAACATTCCGGTTCACGTTCTCAGGTTTCTGTCACTCCAACAGAACTCCGCCTTCCTCTTACACATATTACAAACCCTATGATCTTTAATCCATGCGGGCACAAATATAATGGACACCAAAGGACTGTACCATATCAACATACAACTCTAATGAACCAAAGAAGTTCAACCATTCAATCTAAGAACAAAGAAACTACACAAACATGACATAGATCATAGGATTATAACTTGTAGCATCAAACACCATGTGCGTGGGAGGATGAACCACTGCATACTAGGAGGATTAGGTGATGGAGATGGCGGTGAAGATGGTGAAGAGGGCAGCAGCGGCGCGGGGGACTCCTTTCCCGCCACTGGTATCATGGGGGACCACCGCCCCTTAGCCCCCTTCCTTCATGGTTTCTTCAGATCCCTCCCCCATGGAGATGGGATCCATGGGGGAGGCAAAAACGTGGCTTTGGTGGCTGCAAATTCGTGGGTGGAGATGCCCCGAGCGAATTAGGTTTCCTCCCTTTATATAGCTTCTCGGATTCCCGTCACCCATCTTGGGCTGCAGTAAATCGGGCCTAGCTGGCCCTTCCGGACTCGGAATCAGCTAAATTTTATGGCCAGAACGTTTGTCGTGAAATTTCCAACAACTTTATAGCTGAAGAGTTTGTCGTTTGACGCTGTATTCGACTAGAAACGTGACCATCTTCAAAAAGAGTTCTGAGACAGATTTCTGGAAAAATCCCAATTTGACTCCAACAAGGTTTCCACTTGTATTCTTGGTAATTCCTACACATCAAAGTGTAAAACAAGAACATTGTGCAGTTTTGCAACTATTAGTAGGTTAGTCCAAATAAATCATAAACTTTATACAAAAAGGAGTGTCAAAAGCATATTATTAGCATAAAACCATCAAAATTATAGATACGTTATGGACGTATCAACATCCCCAAGCTTAGTTTCTGCTCGTCCTCGAGTAGGTAAACGATGAAAACAATATAATTTTTGAGGTGACATGCAGATAACACAATCTTGATCATCATTATTGTAAAAGCGTTGATAGTTGGGATCAAGGTACTCTAAACATGAACATGAAAGATAGAGTTCTAACAATAAGACATAGCAACTATGTTGTAATATGAAAAGGTACAAACAAAAGCTCATGAATAACAATGGATTGAAAGACGTTTGTTTGTTTCACATATAGAAAACATAATAAGAGTGGTATTCAGCTTGTCCCTCATGGTATAGCAAAACATAAATGCATAAGACACCTTGAAAGCTCATAAGGGTGACTAGATAAAAATAATTTAAGAACAAGTAATATCAAAGTTATGAATCAATCAACAAGTTTTGGGACAATGCACATTAAACTAAGAATGACAACTATGCTCTCTCAATTGGTGCATAAAGATAGAAGATGGAGACTCAACATAAAAGTAAAAAGAAAGGCCCTTCATAGAGGGAAGCAGGGATTTCAAGTTTCATAAAGAGCTTCCAAAAATTATGGTACTTATTAGATTTTAGCTCTCATTGCCCCTATCATAAGCATTTTGAGGTGATTAAGGTTAAAGTCACACAAATATAAAGATATGCTTGACAAGTTATAAGTTGAAAATCTCATGCCCCTTACTTACGAGTACCGAACCTCATGCTACTCAACTTTAGTCACTAGTAAGTTCTTGTCATTGTAAGTACATGTGTATCATAGAGAACCGCCAACGGGGTACCCCTTGCCCCATGACATAGGAGCAATCCCATATCAAAATGACAAGGCAACAGGCAATGAGCATCTTAGCGATCTTTTTATTTGCTATTTGCATAGGTTTTTATTGAGGATTTTTCATAGAATGCTCACTATGGTTATGCTACAAGTTTCCACCATGATTAGGCATGGCTTAGGCTAGCCGCCCAGGCGTTTCTCTAACACACATACAAACTCCATGAGCTTACAAGCTCCACTTTTATTTCACACCGTCGGGATCCATAAGCAAAAGAACATGATATCAACTGAATAATAAGTGCAATGTTGAAAGCGTTTCCCATGACAACATGGTTCTGCTAATTCACAACTTATAAAGTGCAACCATATACGCAACATAGATGGACACAATGGTTCAAGTTTATTAAGTGCAAGAAAGTAAAGTGTGCCATCAAGTTTGTGAGAGCTTTAATCACTAATTTTCTCATAACAAGTTTAATTTGGAAGGTAGATAAAAACATGAATATACTTGGAATGGTGTAACACACCATGCATAGGAATTTATGGTGCACTCTTCGGAACAACTTGGTTTTATTTGGGGTTGGATGCATGAGTGGAACTCATACTTGGTACAGGTAGAGGCTAGCAAAAGACTGGGAGCGACCAACTAAGAGAGCAATAATGGCCATAATCATGCAAAGTGACAAAACATTATTAATTAAAGAATAAAGTGATATTAGAAGTCATAAACTAAATGATCATAGAGGCTAAGGTGACTTTTTCATATTCTTAACATGGTGTAAGCATGCGCCAAGTTAACCCAAATAAAGCATCAAAGGCGAATACCACAATATTATGTTTTTGTATGCTAAAACAATGCATGATTCTTTCAAGGCACATTAAGCAATCTCAATTGTTTGGCACAAGTAATTCTATAGCAATAATCACTAAGCATAAAGTCAAAGCAACATCCAACATGACATGATAAAGTCTAGGCCACAGTCAAGACAAGCTCCTTTTGTACCACTTATAAGCATGAAATTTCCTACTCTTTTCCAACCAATCAACTTATTTGAAACAACATATTAATGTAGGGGTCCAACCAATTTATTTAAGCAAACCAAACAAAACAAAACTAAAAACAAAAACGAAGACTCTCCAAGAACAACACAATCATGCATGAAACAATAAAAATGAAGTGTTTGGAAGAAAACCTGAGATTTTTATTGATGAAGAAGGGGATGCCCAAGGCATCCCCAAGCTTTGACGCTTGTAATTCTTGAATATTTCTTGGGGTGACACGGGTGGCATCCCCAAGCTTGAGATTTTGTCCATACTTCATCTCATCACATTGTTCTTCCCTACACTTGAAAATTTCCTTCATACAATCTTTATTAGCAACATTAGTGTATTCAAGATAATAAGTCTTTGGGTTTAGTTTCAACACAAGTAAAACTTCCATTAAAACACAAGCTACTGTAGCAATTCCTTCTAAAAGCTCAAGTGATTGGCGAGAACTCAAGGAGAAAGAGATTTTAAGAGGCAAATGCAAATAACGGCAGATATCTGTCAAAACAGACCAGCAGGTAAAAACCTATTTGTTGTAAGACCTTATCTTGCTCAAATCGAAAAGTGATAAACTAAAGAAAGTTAGATAATAACCTGGGGTATAAGCACAAAAAATTACAGCTCGATCCGACGTACAGGGATTTTTCACGATTTTTTTACAGTGAAGCACAAAAATCTGTTTCGGGACAACAACTTTCCCAAGTCTTACATCTCTCTCATTAGAGGTTATTCTTGGCACAAAAACCACACAAAAAGGATAGGGAGAGGTTATTACTGAAGCAATAACTTCCAAACTCAACAAAAGAAAACTTTTTGAAAATAAAAATAATTTGGGTTATCTCCCAATATTGCTTTTCTTTAACGCCTTTCAGCTAGGCATAGGAGCAAGATTCAAGTATTTTCGAATGAATAAGCATTAAGATCAATACCAGAAATATCTTTTTTTCAAGGCTTCATGCATTCCTATAAGTTTTTAACTGAAAAGCTTCCATGGGAAGATTTATTTTGGTTTCATAGGCATGAACACAAGTGTTCAAGGTCGACCCCCACTTAACCATTACTCATCTTTCCAATCACTTTCCTTTTTGAAACTGTTTTTAGGTAACAAGTACAACTATTTTTTTTCTAATTCGCATTCCCTATCCATACTAAGATAGAGAACAACTTAAAACTGAAAGTAAAAACTACTTAGAGATAAAGCAAACAAGTGCACATAAGAATATTCACCCACACGCTATTGCTCCCCGGCAACGGTGCCAGAAAAGGTCTTGATATCCCACAAGTATAGGGGATCGTGTGTAGCCTTTTCGATAAGTAAGAGTGTCGAACCCAACGAGGAGCTAAATGTAGGATGATGTTCTCTCAAGTTCTAGTAACCACTGATACAACTCTATGCACACTAAACGTTTGCATTATCTAGGAAATAAAACTAGAGCAACACTATGAGTACTAGAGATAGCTTTGCATGATAATAAATAACAAGAAAGTAAAGTTAGTTACTACAACAATAAAATACACTAAACTAACAGAACCATGAGTGTGGAATAGTGGTGGTAATTGTGGTGGCTTTGTCCAAGTTTAATTAGTGAATAAATCGGGTTCATTGTCTTCGATGCAGTTTTCTATGTGGGAGAGGCTAAATATACATGCACTTCACTAATTGGAATTACATGTATTGTATGATTGGATTGTTAGCAAACATCCGTAACTACTAACAATGCATTAAGGTTTCCCCAACCATAGCCTTAAGTTTAATGGTCCTCTTACTCCCATGCGTGCAACGTTCCGGTTCGTGTTCTCAGGTTTCTGTCACTCCGGCAGAACTCCCCCTTCCTCTTATACATATTACAAATCCTATGATGTTTAATCCATGCGCGCACAAATATAATGGACACCAAAGGACCGTACCATATCAACATACAACTCTAATGAACCAAACACGTTCAACCATTCAATCTAAGAACAAAGAAACTACACAAACATGACATAGATCATAGGATTATAACTTGTAGCATCAAACACCATGTTTACATAGGACGGTATAGAGGTGTGTGGGAGGATGAACCACTGCATACTAGGAGGATTAGGTGATGGAGATGGCGGTGAAGATGGTGAAGAGGGCCGCGGCGCGGGGGACTCCTTCCCCGCCGCCGGTATCATGGGGACCACCGCCCCTTAGCCTCCTTCCTTCATGGATCCTTGGGAGCCCTCCCCCATGGAGATGGGATCCATGGGGGAGGCAAAAACGTGGCTTTGGTGGCTGCAAATTCATGGATGGAGATGCCCCGGGCGAATTAGGTTTCCTCCCTTTATATAGCTTCTCGGATTTCGGTCACCCTATCTTGGGCTGCAGTAAATCAGGCCTAGAAGGCCCTTCCGGACACAGAATTAGCTAAATTTTATGTCCAAACGTTTGTCGTGAAATTTCCAACAACGTTGTAGTAGAAGAGTTTTCCGTTTGACGTTGTCTTCGATCCCAAACCTGACCATCTTCAAAAAGAGTTCTGAGACAGATTTCTGGAAAAATCCCAATTTGACTCCAACAAGGTTTCCACTTGTATTCTTGGTAATTCCTACACATCAAAGTGTAAAATAAGAACATTGTGCACTTCTGCAACTATTAGTAGGTTAGTCCAAATAAATCATAAACTTTATACAAAAAAGAGTGTTAAAAGCATATTATTAGCATAAAACCATCAAAAATTATAGATACGTTAGTGACGTATCAATTTCCCAAAAGATATTGTCACTATTAAAACTTTACACATGATTGTGGTTATTATTATCTTTTATCCCATATGATATGCAGATGCAGGTGGACCTTCAACCCTAGCCTATCTCCATCCATTGATTCAACCCACTATAAAAGTAAACTAGATTGGTCCGGCAAACAAAGGTAAAACGAAGAAACAAAGTCTTATAGACGTGTCCTTTTTATTTCCTTTTAGCATTGCTTTCCAAGGTTCGATTAAACCTAGGTCTTCTAGGGAAAAAGTTAATATACTACATCTGTGAATCCGGATCGAAGGTATTTACGACACACATGTAGTGGTCGGGGAAGCCATTGCTCCTACAACTCTCTGATTCAAAGCCATAGATGTCGTGCTCTGACGATGGATCACACAGATCGGAGTTGCATCTGTTGTTGCTATCCATGTCATAGGTTGATGCCGGAGTCTTGAGCTTGCTCAGGGTGCCAATCTATGGTGGGAACCATGAGGCGGGTGCAATTGACGGTGTCAGTGACTGATCGAGGAAGCGAAGCGTGCCGATATTGCCGACCTAGAAGCGTAGGCTCTTGATCATCATGCTAGTTCCGTCTCCTATGGATTTGAAGGCCGGACGAGTCGTCGACGAGTGGATGGTGAAGTCGAAGGTGATGAAGAGGAGGCGGTTCTCCACCGCGGAGGATTTGTAGATCGTGGGTGATGGGCCTGTCGAAGCCGCAACATCAGTGCTCCCATTTCCCACAGATGGTGCCAATTGACGTGGGGTTAACACGTCAATGCCCATGGTTGATGGACTTGGGTTTGAGGAAGATACGAGTGCTAGAAGCTTCATTCGGCTAACAAGCAAGCAAATCGGGGACACGAAGTTTACCCAAGTTCAGGCCCCCGGAGGGAAAAACTTACTCCTGCTTGTCTATTCTTGATTATTGAGGGGACGAAGATTTACAGGGTGACTTGATGGCGATGGTGTGCAGATGTAATCTGGCGGTGTATGAACTAGGGTTTGGTGATGTCCTCCATGTTTTATCCATCCTGGCCTTTATATGGGGAGGCTAGGTCTCAGGATAGCAAAGCAAGTCGGTTACAGATTAGGGTTTTACCCTTTAAACTTCCTATCTATTCTTTGCCATATCCTCCAAGGAGTCGCGCCTTCACGGGCTTGGGCCACCCGAATCTTAATGGGCTCTATTTATACCGTGGGCTTATCTTGGGCCGAACCACATAGGCTAATACTAGGTACCCGAAGGGCATACCCATGTCAGGAGGGGTCCAGATGACTATCCTGGAGACCCTAGCGATGATGACCGTCCTCCCTGCCTAGGACCCCCCGCTCATGGTTGAGGTCACAAAGGACTTGATCCACTCCGAGCTCTGCGAGGTGCTACCGGGCCATGAGTGGCTGGTCCAGTGCGTATCCCTATAGCTCATCATTCACCCTCCCCATCAACAAGCCGAAGGTCTCGATCAAGCTATCGTCAGCGGATCAAGAATCAATCGCCAAGATCTCTGAGATTTGGGTTCGCCTTCGGGGAGTCCCGACTGAGGCCAAGACCGTGGATATCGTGGCCCTCATCTCCTAGAAAATGGGAAAGTTCTAGGAGGTCAACCCGTCCTCCCTCCTAGGGATGGGGGCGGTCCGGATGAAGCTCCTGTGCCCAGACCCCTCGGTGTTCCCGGTCTCAATTCTGCGCTTCTTCTTTGGCCACAGGGAAGGGACCTTCTGTTGGTGCTCAACGAGATTATGGGGCATTCCAGCACTTCCTCTTCCTCCCTTCCCACTGCTGATGATGATGCGGGGGTAGGAAAGGGAGCATCTGAGGATCTCGGAGGAGAAGTCCGACGTTGAGGATAGGTCTCCTACCATGGTTGAGCCCACCCACCGCCATCTCAGCCGTACAAGGGCACAGGTGGGGGTCAGTCGCATTCGTCCACCCTGTTCAGGGCCTCGGGAGGTGGCCCGTTCTTTCCTGGGTGGTGCCCGCTAGCAAGTTGGCCCCGGTGGACCTCCTGCACTAATACAACCATGACCCCCAGGTGACCATCGACTTCGACATCGCCAGTACGGCTCCAACCTCAGCCTCACTCAGACTAGGGGGACGATGACCCTCCCGGCCTCTCAGTCGCCCCCATAGGAGACCTCGGGGGCATGGGCATGGACGTACACTCCCACCCCTCCCGAGGTCTCCAAGGGTGGTGTGCTACGCGTTGGCACCTGAAATGCCTGACCCTGGCGCCCTGGTGTCATACATGGTCGACTCCACCCCCCTTGGCTAGCACCAAGATGCGCCACACCAGGGCCCCGCGCCAGCCACCCCCGCCCCCTCCCGCCACAACGTCTGCCCGCTGGCACCAGGGCTGTCCTAACGGGCCCAGAGCCGATGACGATGACGACCATATGGTTAAATGGGCTGACATTTGCGCCCCCAAGATTCTTGTTGGCATAGGTATTCTTGACTTGCACTGCTTCAATGTGGTCCTGATGCTGAAATGGGTATGGTGTATCCTTAGGGACGAGGTCTATGGCTGCAACTTATCAAAGCTAAATACATCCGGGGCCACCCTTTCTATCATGCAAGCGTCGAGAGGGCTCCCAATTGTGGCGATCCATTCAGGACATCAAGAAGTTCATTCAGCGGGGAGCTGCTTTTAGTATTAGCGACGAGACGGAGGTTCTTCTATGGGGTAGACCTGTGGTTGATGGATTCCCCTCTTTGTGAGGAGTTCCCTGCCCTGTTCGCCATTAGTGCTTCCCCTCGATGCTGGTGGCCGAGGCCTTCCGAGAGGGACGCTGGAACATATAGTTCTGTAGGACCTATAGCCTGGCTGAGGCCGCGGATTACCAGAGATTGAGGGCCTCTCCCCTAGAGTCCCTCTCGTTTGAGAGGAACTCTGTCTCATGGAAGCTGACCTCGGCGGGAGAGTTCTCAGTTTTCTCGGCGTACCACGCTCTCTTCTAGGGCCCTGGGCTAGGTTGGACCACCCCCTCTGGGAAGGGCTTCCCCTTAGCATTCGTAACTTTGTTTGGCAACTTCTCCGCGACGGTCTGCCCTCAAAAGTAGAAGTGGCTAAGTGCAATGGCCATGGCAATGGCAAGTGACCACTATGTGGGACACCGGAGACGTGTGCCCATATTATGTTCACCTGTCCTACGGCTCAGTTTCTGTGGAACTTTGTCCGAGAAGCCCTTGGGCCTGCATGGAAGACCGGGGACCTCGGGGAGTTCCTGAAAATTTAGGCAAACCATACTGGAAGGAGGTGCCGCCTCTTCTGGCTAGTGTTTGCGTCCTTAGCCTAGACCTTATGGAATATGTGAAACAAGATGGTGATTGATAGCGCATCTTCCCTAGCCGTGCTTCTGACTCCATTTTTTCTTTGCTCGCCTACCTGCAGCAGTGGTACCCGCTAGCTAGACAGCGAATATCGGGAGCACCTGGACGGCACCATGCAGTCTTTGAGAGTGGCGGCACATCGCTTCTCGGCCCCTGACCGCACGTGACCCATGCGTCCACCGTGCTGCCAGGCTAACTCCGCCGTCTTCTTTTTTATTTTCCTTTGGGCTTTCATGTGCTGAGATCCCAGCGGACTGTGGTATTTTTTTCTCTTTCTTTGGCTCCGGCCAATTGTGTGTTGCGTTATTATTAGGGTTATTGGCCAATTGTGTGTTGCGTTATTATTAGGGTTATTATTATGTTGTATCTGGATGTTGCTTTATTTGTAAATCGGGCGCAGGCCTGTTTGGAGCAAGAAACTGTTTTTTATCGTGAAAACGGTAACTGTAATGACGAAGCTCATCAGTTAGCTAAATATATAAATATATGGCACGTCCAGGGACGTGAGTAGATCTGGTCTGGCTATGACACTCATGAATTGGGGATGACGCTCAAGAACGTAGATAGAACGGCTTGCTAAAAAGTTTATATTGTGGAAGAGAGCACTGTCCAATATTTTAAAAATCAGATCCCTCGGCGGAATGACCGGAATGCATGTAACACATTTCCAGCGTAAGTCTGGGAGGCGCGCGCACTTAACTGACAGAGCCGAAAGATGAATCATCGCCGGCACCAGAGCTGATGAAGACACTACTTGACTCACCGGAACAGCAAATGAACCAAACTTCAGATCACTGGCAGAAGAATTATAACGTTGCTCACCAAAATGCGGATCGTTGACAGACGAACTAGAACGCTGCAAACCAGACGACAAAAAATCCAGATTTGTTCTGATAGATTTGGATAATATACGCCATCGCGGACAGACGGATTGAGCCGAAACCGTTCTCGAGTCCAAGCTAGTCTTACCCTGTGACTCGATCGAGATTGTGATGGTCGTTGGCATCTATTGCAGCCGGCAGCGTCAACACTAGTACACAAAACGTACGTCCGAATGACACCACCGTAGAAATCTGACCACTTAATTTGTTGGCATGCATGCACCCAATAACCCAAGTACGTATCGCTAGTTCTTGCTTGACCTGTGGGACTTTTCCACACAAGCTGACAAAATCTGGCGGCCAGCATTATATTGCATGCAAGGTAACTAGTGGAACACTGTGGTGGGTGCCATGACTTCTATCCGATAACTAGGAGACAGCGAACAAGTAGATCTGTGTCTGTAGAGTCGTAGTCGTTGCATTTTGTTTTGAGACGGTCTGCTAGTTACTACTGCTCTCTTTGTTTCATAATATAAGATATTTTAGTTTCAATATCTAACATCTTTTAGTGTGTAGATTTAATGTGAATTTAAAAATACGTCTAAATATATTCGTTTCACAACAGTTAAAACATATTATATTTACAAAAACTAAAATATTTTATATTTTGAAAGGGAGGAAGTACATGCCAAATTAGCTTGCCAAAACGTCCTATATTATAGCACGGATTAAGTAGCTATGAGGGGAAAAATCCGAGTTGCCCCATGTCGTCCTTTTGGTGACTGGGAGACGATCCACCCACTATGCAATTCGTTTACGGATCTCACATTGCTCCCCTGCTGCCCCCAGTGAGCTATTGGAGAAGCTCTGTGTAACTGCGCCGGTGGGGCTATTGTTTCTAGCGGTGACTGAATGCACGTTATAGGAAGAAAGTTTCGTTTACATCCTTTCCGCCGCTCTCCGTTTCTTCTTCCCGCTCTTTCTCCGTTATATGTAGGCGTTCCTCTCTCCCTCGCTCCTCTCGCCGCCGTTGTCATGGAGAGATCCAAACTCAATTTCTACGAGGTCGTGATGTTCGCCCACTACGACATCCTCGCGTCACGCGCGAGGCTTCCAGCCGGCTTCGAGTTCAGCTACGCTGGTGTGCCCGTGGCGCCGAGTTGGCGATGCAGATACTGGAGCGCCGTCGCGAGCTGCCGGAGCGGAAGAGGGTGCGGGCCCGGTACGCACCCGGCCGAAGCGGTTCAAGAAGGAGCGGAAGAAGGAGCTCGCGCTATGCCAACGTCACCGGCGGCAGCTCCACTCGAATCTGTGCAACCCCGAAGAAAGGGAGCGCTTCTATACTATCTACAACGTTGTCGACCATGGGCGTCGTCAAGCCGAGGCGGCGCGCCGTAAAGAATTCATGAGGAGAGCGGAGGCCGCCGGGATCGCCGACCTCGATTCCGATACGGAGGAGGTGGACGACGACGCGACGGACAGCGCCGATAGCGAAAACGGCGATGAAAGAAGCATAGTTAATTAGGATGGCACGGCGTTGGTGATGCAAAATCACCCTTCGTTTTTATTTATGTATTTGAATAGTTGAAATAAATTAAATATATAATTAGGGGCGCGTGACTGAAAACACTTCCGCCTTAAATTGACAAAATAGTCGGCGTCTCCTTATATGAGCTAAAAATTACTGCCGTCATAACCTATATAGGGAGGCCGAGTGAAGATGCTCCCGGTCTTAGAATCCAAGTCTTCTCTGGTAAGAAAGTGTTGGAGTCCAAGTCTCCCCCGTGACTCGATCGAGATTGTGATGGTCATTGTAGTGTACTACAACCGGGAGCGTCAACACTGGTAGACGCCACACGTGTGAATAAGACTATCCAAGAAATGAGACCGCCGTCACCAATTCAATACTCTCTCCAATCCAAAAATATGTTCTAATTAAGACAAATCTAAATCCATTAATTTAGATACGTCCAAGTCTATATAAATCTAAGTTTATTAATTTGGATCGGAGGAAGTTGGTAAAGAATAGATAGTATACTCTTGCTAGTACTTGGCCTATCTAGGCTGTTTCAACACTATCTGACAAAACATGGCGTCTAGTTGCAGTTTATGTGCAAACAAGGTGGTCCGTGGTGGAATTCTCTGCGTTTCGTCCACACGAGCAGAAAGGTAGGTAGCATATCTTGTAGAGTCATAGTCCCGCGCATTAATTTGTTTTAATCCCATCGATGAAGGAGAAGGGGTAAGGTGAACGATCGATACACGTACCAGTGGGCAACTGGGCACAGTATAGTTGTACAAATCCACAACTTGAGAGAATGGTGGCCCTTCCTATATGGTGACAGCCCGAGCCTCCCTTCATGCACCACTGTATATCCTTTTCAAACTAGATCTCAGCCGCCCCTAATAAGTTTTTTTCCTTTTTTTTTCAGTCCCAGTTAGGGATGGCAATGGGACCCGATACTCGCTAACTTGATGGAAACCCGCTCTAAACGGGAGGGTTTGGTAAAGAATTAAACCCGCGGGACTTCTTAGTGGTAAAAAGTTAGACCCGTCAGGTCTAGCAGGTGCGGGTCTGGGGTGGAAAACCCGTACCCGCAGACCCGCTAAAACTTGAGGACTGGCCCACATGTCGGTGTGGTATTAAGTCAAACCCTAAGAGCCCCATCCAGACCTCCCACGATGCGACCCTAAGAAGACCAAAATGCCGCAACGCACCCCACCCCCAGTTTTCCCTATGATCCCATCCCACATCCCCACCGCCGCTCTCTGCATTCCCCCACTATTTCTTCTGCACGGCCGCTGGCATGCCGCACGCGGCACGTCCCATCACCACTCCTCCTTGCGCAGAGCGCCACCGCCGCAGTGCCGACCCCCGCTCCATCCTTACTATAGCATCCTCGTCCCCGCCGTCGGCAGCGACCGTCGGCGGCATCCTTGTCCCCGCCGTCGGCACACGACGGCTCGACCGTGCCCTGCTCAAATGCTACGCCATGGCCATGCGGGGCCTCTGCATCGCGTTTTGGCGGGTCCCCGTACCCGGTCGGGTGTGTCTGGTGAATTTCGAGACCCGGCGGCATAATCGGGGTGGGTCACGGGCCAAGGAAAATGGGGCGGGGCCGGGTATGGGGGCCTTGACCCTAGTCCCAGTGGTCTCCTTCCATCCACCTCGCCTTCTACTATTACAGGCCAGCCTCATTGGCCAACGTTAGTAGACTCTGATCCGGCCCAAGCCAGCTGTTTTATATCTGGCTTGCGTTGATTCGTGTGCTGGCTAGGGCCAGCGACTCCTTTGTGCCTCTACACGTGGGTGCAGCCTAGGAGCCGAGGCTCGTCAACCAGTACGAGTTCCGGACTTCTACGCCGGCGGTATACACCAACTATAGGGGTTTAGTGCTAGAAAACAATAATTTTTCCTATTCCAAGAACCCTAATGCCAGGATCTATCTATTAGTAATGCAGTAACAGGAGGGGATTTTCAAAACTTAACCTTGAAGCCCGAAAAGTTTTGTCAACGTTCGGGAGAACGTGGTTGATGTATTCGTACCGACGCCGACCTCAAGGTCGTTCTGAACTTGGACGGCTCCACCAGCTTCAGCTCCACCGGCTTAATGAATCCGATGGCTCGAATGACTCGAGCGCCACAAGTGTAGGGCCTCGTAGGAGTTTACACACATCCGATGTTTGACGACGACTCCCAAACCCTGATCTAGCAGAGGTTGTGGAAGTAGATCTCCTGGATTTGGAATCCACACAATGCGATGGAGTTCCACGGTGAAAAACACTCTCGTTCGCGCAACCCTTACAATGGGGCCGCACTCACAAGAGAGTGAGAGAGAGAGGAAGGGACTTGGAGAGGTGATGGCCCAAAATATATCGAGCTCGTTGGGGAACCCCAAGAGGAAGGTATGATGAGCACATCAGCAAGTTTCCCTCACTATGAAACCAAGGTTTAATCGAACCAGTAGGAGCAAGGAAACACCCCAAAGGTGTTGCTAGCTGAGCCTTGGCAGGGCGCACTACCGGTGCTAGTAGCAACATGGAGACCTGCACAACACAACCACAGAACTTTGTCCCCAACTTGCGATGAGGTTGTCAATCTCACCGATTTTGCTGAAAACAAAGGATTAAATGTATCGAGTGGAAGAAAGTAATAGCTTGCAGAAAGTAAACACAAAGCAGTAAACAATTGATTGTAGATTGAAAGTAAAAGAAAGGACCGGGGTCCATAGTTCACTAGAGGTGGCTCTCCTTAAGATAAAAAACATGCTGGGTGAACAAAATACAACGGGGAAATTGACAAACATCGAGAAAGCATACAAGCATATACTAATCATCTTGACTCCTTTGAGATTCGATTGGGCATTACAACATTATACATAGACCACCATCCAACTGCATCTATGACTAATAATCCACCTTCAGGTTATCATCCGAACCCCCTCTAGTATTAAGTTGCAAGCAACAGATAATTACATTACGAATTGCATGTAAAGTAAACAATATGATTGTTCTATGAACAAAGGATTGTTGTTTTCTCCCTAGTAGCAACAACACATTTAGTACCTTAGAGATTTCTGTCACTTCCCCAGATTACCAGAGGCATGAACCCACTATCGAGCATAAATACTAACTCTTGGAGTTGCTAGCATCTACTTGGCCAAGATAGCTACTAACAACGGAAAGCATGCAAGATCACAAATAACAAAGATATGATAGGATCAATAATCAATCTGAAATAGCATCTCAATATCCATCGGATCCCCGCAAACACAACAATGCAGAATTACAAATAGATGATCTTGATCACGAACGGAGCTCACAAGATCTAAACATGAAATCACAAAGGAGGAGAACCATCCATCTAGCTACTACATGGACCCGTAGTCTAGAGATGAACTACTCACGCATCACACCGGAGGCTTGCATGATGATGAAGAAGGCCTCCAGGGTGAATTCCCCTCTCCGGTAGGGTGCCGGGAAGAGCTTCAGATCCCTCCCGGTATAGGGATGGAGATGACGGCGGCTACAGACTCTTTCGTGAATTTTTGATCGGGTACTTAGGGTTTCCGTATCAGAGGCAATATATAGGCGGAAGGAGAGGCCGAGGGGGTGCCTGGGCTAGCCACACCACCCCCTGGCGCGGGCCAGGCCTGCCCGCGCGGCCAGGTGGTGTGGCTGCCCTCTGGCCCTTCTCCGTCTCGTATTCTGGCTCCAGGTGTCCCTCGGTAATGACTTTGTCTTTTGTCCCATCCAATTCCGAGAATATTCATTTTCTGACTTTCCTGGAAAAAACAGCAGAAAACAGGCAGCTGGCACTGTGGCTCTTGTTAATAGGTTAGTCCAACAAATCATATGAAAAGTACTCCAAAGTGTGGACAAAACACAAGAAAGTAGATAAAAGCAAGCATGGAACATCAAAAATTATATATACATTTGCAATGTATCAACATCCCAAGCTTAACTCCTGCTCGTCCTCGAGTAGGTAAGTGATAAAAAGAAAGAATAATTTTTGAGGTGACATGCACCATCATAAACTTGATCAAAGTATTTGTAAAACATTCAAAGCTGGGATCATAGTACTTCAATCATAACATGAAATACAAAGTTCTAGCAATAAGATAAAGATACTATGTTGCAACATGAAAAGGCACAAACAAAAGATTCATGAATAACAATGCTTTGCAAGACGTTTGTTTGTTTCACATAAAGAAAACATAGCATAATGGTATTCAGCTTGTCCCTCATAGAGTAGCAAACATAAATGCATAGGACACCTTCAAAGTTCATAAGAGTGACTAGATACAAATAGTTTAAAACAAGCAATAACAAAGCTATGCATCAATCAACAAGTCTTGGGACAATGCACATAGAACTAAGAATGGCCACTATGCTCTCAAAGTAGGTGCATAAAGATAGAAGGTGGAGACTCAATATATAAGTGGAAGAAAGGCTTTCATAGAAGGAAGTAGGGATTCAAGTCTCATAAAGAGCTTCCAAAAATTATGGTACTTAATAGATTTCAGATCTCATTTCCCCTATCATAAGCATATTGAAGGTGATTAAGGTTAAAGTGACACAACTAAGAGGATATGCTTGACAAGTTATAAGCCAAAATCTCATGCCCCTTACATACGAAGACCGAACCTCATGCTACTCAACTTTAGTCACGAGTAAGCTCTTGTGATTGTAAGTACATATGTATCATAAAGAACCGCCAACGGGGTACCCCTTGCACATGATACAGGAGCTATCCCATAATCAAAATGACAAGGCAAGCAGACAATGAGCATCTCAGCGATCTTTTTATTTTCTATTTGCATAGGTTCTTATTGAGGATGCTTCATAGAATGCTCATTATGGTGATGCTGCAAGTTTCCACCATGATTAGGCATGGCTTAGGCTAGCGGCCCAGGCGTTTCTCTAACACATACAAACTCCATGATCTTACAAGTTCCACTTTTATTTCACATCGTCGGGATCCATAAGCAAAAGAACATGATATCAACGAGGTACAAAGTACAAGTGCAATGTTGAAAGCGTTCCCCATGATACATGGTTCTGCTAATTTCAACTTATAAAGCGCAATAATATATGCAACAAAGAAGGAGCCAATGGTTCAGGTTTATTAAATGCAAAAAAGTAAAGTGTGACATCAAGTTCGTGAGAGATTTAATCACTAGTTTTCTGATAACAAGTTTAATTTGGAAGGTAGACAAAAACATGAATATACTTGGAATAGCATATTCTAATAGGTAGGTATGGTGGACTCTTTGGAATAACTTGGTTTTAGGAGTTGGATGCATGAGTGGAACTCATACTTGGTTGCGGAGGCTAAGACTGGGTGCGACAAACTAAGAGAGCAATAATGGCCATAATCATGCAGAGCGACAAAACATTATTGATAAAAGCATAAAGTGATACTACAAGTTAAAAACTAAAGGATCATAAAGGCTATGGTGACTTTGGATAGTCATAACATGGTGTGAGCATGTGCCAAGTCAACCCAAATAAAGCATCAAAGGAGAATACCACAATACTATGCTTTAATATGCTAAAACAACGCATGATTCTTCAAAGGCACATTAAGCAATCTCAATTGTTTATAACAAGTCATGATACAACAAAGAATACTAAGCATAAATCCAAAACAATATCAATCATGGCATGACAAAGCATAGCCCACAGTCAAAAACAAGTTCTCTTTAACACTTAAGCATGAACTTTCCTACTCTTTTCCAATCCAAACCAAACTATTTGAAAACCAATGTATGAAAGAGGGGTCCAACCAATTTATTCAGCAAACTAAGCAAACAACGCAAATGAAAAACCAAAACGAAAACTAAAAAGAAGACGCTCCAAGAACAACACAACTGTGCATGAAACAATAAAAATGAAGCGTTTGGAAGAAACCTAAGATTTTTATTGATGAAGAGGGGGATGCCTTGGGCATCCCCAAGCTTTGACGCTTGTACTTCTTGGATATTTCTTGGGGTGACACGCATGGCATCCCCAATCTTGAGCTTTATTCCATTCTTCATCTCATTACTCATTCCTTCCATACACCTGAAATTTTTCCTTCATACAAAACTTCACACAATCTTTATTAGCAACATTAGCGCACTCAAGATAATAAGTCTTTGGGTTCAGTTCTAAATCCAATAAAACTTCCATTAAAACACAAGCTACTGTAGCACTTCCCTCAAAAAGCTCAATTCCCCAAAAGAACTCAAAAAGGAACCAACAAGAAGCAAATGCAAATAATGGCAGAAATTTTTTCTAAGACCTTCTATTGCTCAAATCAAAAAGTGTTGAACTAATGAAAGTTAGATAACAACCTGGGGCAGAAGCAAAAAAATTCACGCCTCAAAAAGTTAGACGTACAGAGATTTTACATGAATATTTACGGTGAAGCACAGAAATCTGTTTCGGGACAGCAACTTTCCCAATCATTACTTCTCTCTCATTAGAGGTTACTCTTGGCACAAAAAGAAAATAAAAAGGATAAGGAGCGGTTATTACCTTCCAAGACTCATCTAAAACTTTTGGGTTATCTCCCAATAAGTACTTTTTTTAACGCCTTTAAGTTAGGCATGATAGATTGAGAAGATGCTCACGTGAAAAATATGAATTGAAGTAAAAGAGAGCATCAAGAAGCAAATTCAAAACACATTTAAGTCTAACCCACTTACTATGCATAGGAATCTCATATGCAAATAAATTCACAAAGAACAAAGTGACATGCATAGGAAGATAAAATGAGAATAACTTCAAAACTTTCAGCAAATAGAGAGGTGTTTCAGTACCATGAAAACTTTTACAACCATATTTTCCTCTCTCATAATAATTTTCAGTAGCCTCATGAATAAATTAAAAAATATAACTATCACATAAAGCATGCTTCTCATGATCTACAAACACTAGAGCTTTATTATAAACATTTTCAAAAGAATCCTCAAGAACATGACATTCGTCCTCCTTTGGTAAGCATGGGGGACAATCAAATAATGTAAGGGGTAAAGAGTTACTCTCATTAGAAGTTAGGGATGGGTAGATCCATTCTTCCTCCTCTTGATCATCACCCTCCTCCTCTTTTTCATCTAATGAGCTTCTAGTTTCAGCAATTTTTTCTTCCATAGGCTCCTGCAAGGAATTAGTCTCTTCCATTGGTGGAGAGCATCTATTAAGATATTCAAGAATATAGCCATTTTCTACCTTGTAATTATCAAAGCAAAATTTAAGTATATCATAAACCTCATATTTATAAGGTGAATCATCAATATTTTCAAGCAAACTAGCAAGTTCAAATGCACCCTTCCAAGCAATAAATTCTTCAATTTGTCCCACATCATAAAAGTCATAATTCCCTTTAACATAAGAAGATATGGTAACATTATCATTATACCCACATTGAAAAGGGAGGTGTTTATACCTCCTACAGCAACAAGATTTATCAAAGCAACAATTAACATTATAAGTAGAGCACACGTTTATAGCAATAGTATACAATTTATAAATGTGTTCCCGTAAGTGTTTCCCTTTGTGTGTCAAGCGGTGATCCTTATAATAATATTTTTGTTCTTCCGTGAACCCACCTTGCCAATAAGATTCAGTTTCAAAGAAACCAACCATTGATAGAATGCATGATAAAGCAAGACAATAACAGACCAATGAAAATAACAACTATAGTAGGAACTAATTTTTTTGTGTTTTTGATAAAGAAACAAGCAAACAAAGCAAAAGTAAACTAAGCAAAACAAAAATAACAAAGTAAAGAGATTGGTTATGAGGGACTCCCCTTGTGAAGATGTCCTTGACTCCCCGGCAACAGCGCTAGAAAAGTAGCTTGATGGCCCAAAATATATCAAGCTCGTTCGGGAACCCCAAGAGGAAGGTATGATGAGCACAGCATCAAGTTTTCCCTCAGTATGAAACCAAGGTTTAATCGAACCAGTAGGAGCAAGGAAACACCCCAAAGGCAGGGCGAACTACCGGTGCTAGTAGCAACGTGGAGACCTACACAACACAACCACAGAACTTTATCCCCAACTTGCGATGAGGTTGTCAATCTCACCGGTTTTGCTGAAAATAAAGGATTAAACGTATCGAGTGGAAGAAAGTAATAGCTTGCAGAAAGTAAACACAAAGCAGTAAATAGTTGATTATAGTTTGAAAGTAAAAGAAAGGACAGGGTCCATAGTTCACTAGAGGTGGCTCTGCTTAAGATAGATGACATGCTGGGTGAACAAATTACAGCGGGGCAATTGACAAACATCAAGAAAGCATACAAGCATATACTAATCATCTTGACTCCTCTGAGATTCGATTGGGCATTACAACATTATACATAGACCGCCATCCAACAACATCTATGACTAATAATCCACCTTCAGGTTATCATCCGAACCCCCTCCAGTATTAAGTTGCAAGCAACAGATAATTGCATTACAAACTGCGTGTAAAGTAAACAATACGATTGTTATATGAACAAAGGATTGTTGTTTTCTCCCTAGTAGCAACAGCACATCTAGTACCTTAGAGATTTCTGTCACTTCCCCAGATTACCAGAGGCATGAACCCACTATCGAGGATAAATACTAACTCTTCGAGTTGCTAGCATCTACTTGGCCAAGATAGCTACTAACAACAGAAATCATGCAAGATTACAAATAACAAAGACATGATAGAATCAATAATCAATCTGAAATAGCATCTCAATATCCATCGGATCCCCACAAACACAACATGCAGAATTACAAATAGATGATCTTGATCATGAACGGATCTCACAAGATCTAAACATGAAAGCACAAAGGAGGAGAACCAGCCATATAGCTACTACATGGACCCGTAGTCCAGAGATGAACTACTCACGCATCACACCGGAGGCTTGCATGATGATGAAGAAGGCCTCTAGGGTGAATTTCCCTCTCTGGCAGGGTGCCGGGAAGAGCTTCAGATCCCTCCCGATCTAGGGATGGAGATGACGACGGCTAGAGACTCTTTCGTGGATTTTTGATCGGGTACTTAGGGTTTCCGTATCAGAGGCAATATATAGGCAGAAGGAGAGGCCGAGGGGGTGCCTGGGCTGGCCACACCACCCCCTGTCGCGGGTCAGGCCTGGTCGCGCGGCCAGGTGGTGTGGCCACCCTCTGGCCCTTCTCCGTCTCGTATTTTGTCTCTAGGTGTCCCTCGGTAAAATAATGACTTTGTCTTTTGACCCGTCTAATTCCGAGAATATTCATTTTCTGACTTTCCTGGAACCAAAAACAGCAAAAAACAGGCAGCTGGCACTATGGCTCTTGTTAATAGGTTAGTCCAAGAAATCATATGAAAAGTACTCCAAAGTGTGGAAAAAACACAAGAAAGTAGATAAAAGCAAGCATGGAACATCAAAAATTATAGATACATTTGCAATGTATCAAGAGGGAAGACTCAAAGCTCAATTGGTGTGTTTTAATCCCTCCATATGCCCTCCTTTATATAGGGGGAGGGGAGGTAATCCCTCCCTCAAAGTACTGGGGTGGGACTAATCAAGGGAGGAGGGGGAGGCGCGCTGGCCAACCCCCACATGGGCCCCACATGGTGGGAGGCCCACATGTGGCTTGTGGCCCCTCTTAGGCCATCCCTAGGGCGGCGGCCCCTCTTGGGCGTCTCCAGAAGCCCATTTAAGTGGGCTACCCCATTAAATCATATTTAAATTATTAAATAAATATAAATAAATGTATAATTCAATAATTAACATATATTTACATATTATATAATCCATGTTGCACCGGAACTCCTTTTGGACAACTCCGGACACCCGCCGAACTTTCCCGGAACCCTTCCGGTTTTCCCTTCTCTCTTCTTTGGTGATTCCTATGATACCAAAAAAATCTCCAAGAATTGTCAAACCCTTAAGCATGATACCTTAATGGTTTGGTAACACTCCAGACATGGTCGAGTCACCTCTCGGACCAATGATCATCAGCAGTACCTCGATGCCCATAATGACCCATGTGCATTCCATGAGAATCTTTGTCGTTGAACCATTAAACATAGTGTCCTATTCCCTTTGTTACTTTGATACTTTACTTGTTCGAGACCTGATCAACGACATGGCCATGTCGTGTTCAATCTCGTTACCGACAAGTATAACTTTACCCATTTTGAGCTATGCCATCCTCGTGACCTAGTCACATGCTGCAGCTTTATGGATGTCATGTCTCCGAGTGGGCCCAAAGTATATCTCTGTCACGTATAAGAACAAATCCCGGTCTTGAAACATATGCCACTACATTCCCCTCTATGTACCTGAAGATACCTTTATGATCACTGTTTCATTGAGTGATGTTTGATGCAATCAAGGCACTCTTGGGTGACAGTGATTAGATATAGTCTCACGGTCTAAGGAATTGGTTACTACGTTTCCTAGTCATTGTAACGGTGAACTTTGTGACTTGATCATGTTACAATTTCTATGTTCGGTATGTCCATCACTTTCATTCACCTAATGAAGTGAACCCATTGTCAATTGACATAAATGTCCATGATCAGGAAATGTCGATTATCGATTGACCAATGAACCATTGTCTAGAGGATCACTAGGGACTCTGGTGGTTTATATATCACACGTGTATTGACGTTCCTATAAGTACAGTTATAGCATGATATAAAACCTATTATGAACTTAATGAAATATGTCAATAATCTATATTATTTTCCTCTAGGGAATATTTCCAATAGTCTCCCACTTGCACTAGAGTACAAATAAACTAGCTGCAAATCATTACACTATAACATTTTTGGTGTTCTAGTCATGCTTGCTCATGGAAGAGGTTTTGTCTATGGGCTGTACTATACAGATCCTCATGTTTTTTCGTATTGTTAATGTCACCTAATTTGACATTCTTCTTTTATCATCATATGATAACCTTGCGGTATAAATATTTAGGCTTTGGCGACAGAGAGTTGTTTTTGTTCCTTCTGTCATGACATCCAATTAGTCAATCAAAAGATAACGTTTTCATTGCCATGAGCATTAGGAACACATTCTATGGGAAGATGGACTTCCCCATCCATAACTTTGCATATTTTACCTTTGTAGTAATCATATACTTCTTATGTCAATGCAAATCTTATCGATAGTGTAATAAATTCCACTTTGATGTCTAACCATGCTTCTCTTATTCTAAGGCACTCAATGTTGTGATAACTCCAATCATCTAGGTTAGGTGGAACTTACTAGCGTAACCCTTTTATGATCAAGTTCACCATCCTTTACAGCTCAGATGTATACCTTCAGCTCTTTCTAGACACTGAAGACTATACTTAACTTCTTGTTCAGTGATTCACTCGCATATCACTTCGGAACCTGTTCTTTTGATTAAGAACTTGGGTCATATTATGTCGAGTATTCAACATGGTTTTACAAGATGGAACCTATGACTGAGCCATAGTAGATGTTACACATCTTTTCCTTCTTTTAACCATTATCATACTGTGATAGTCTTAATGCTTCACCTAGTTAGACAAGTAAGAACTTCCTTCTTAACTTGTTCCATTTTGAACTACATCAGAATCATATCTAGGAAAAACATTCTGATTTAATGCTATTAAACATATCAATCTATCTTGATAGATTTCAATGTTCAATGTTTTTTCAAATTCATCAATTTCATATTCTGTAATATTTATCATTCACAATATGTCAATCACATATATGAATGCTTCATCAGGCTCCCACCCAAATATGGCAGTTACATATAATAGTATGGAACTTTCTTAGATCCCACTCAGTTTATTGTAAATGCAGGTCTTCTCAATATTCTAGGCATAATACCAAAATCCTTTGATCATTAATCAAATTTAGAATTCCAGCTACGAGATTCCATGTGTCCGACTTAAGCATTGCTACACATTATAGTCAACCATTTGAATTTTTTCAAGACATTTCTTGACATAAATCAAGCTTTACGTCTTACTTTAAGTTTCATTTCTTCCTTGAGATTCACCTAGAGAGTCTATGAACTTGGGCACAAAGGCACAAATACTTTCGACCTTGCCCCATAATCAATTACCTTGACAGTCCCTTTGGAAGATCAAGTAACATCTTTACTTTGATAAGATCAAGTAACATTTTACTTCACCATCGTCAATGAAACTTATTGTATAGGATTTCATGACTCTAAGTCATTTCTCATACTTGGGTTCACCATCGCTTCTTCCTGGTTCGTAGGTATGTCATTGTTTGGTTAACATGACAAGTGAATTATGAATTCGATTCTGCAATGAGGCAGAACTTATACATGAATCCTACTTTATTTTAGTAAAAGATCCCACTAAAAATTTTGGTCATTATCATTAGTTTCTTCTCTATTTGTAGAGTTTTGTTTCGGAATCAATTCTATTGCGCTACTCTGACATTTGGAGGCAAGGTTCTCAACCTTATTTGAGCTTTCACCTTTATCCATCAACTCTTTTGTTGTGAAACTCTTCTCGATAAATCACCACTTTGAGTAATAATAATTTGACCCTTTGTTGTAGTTTTGGAATACGTATTCTTAGTTTCCTAGGAACACACTACAAAGTTTTATTCGTTCTAATTCTGAATTATCACATAACTCTAGAATTTCTAGAAACCACATTATGCCATACACTTATGATGTTGTTTCCATGAATCCTTGATGATTCTTTATACAATAAGTAAGTGTCTGCTATTCTAATTTATCTTCTCTAAATACGAACGCTAACTCGATAAGAGATTACTTTAGACTACCCAATATCCAATATGGTATGATTACAATTCTTTATACATGTCAACACATTGACATATTCTTAGCATTGTAATTTGTGGAACACTTTTCACAAGTCTTATATGCTTGAATCCCAACTCAAATACTTGTCATTTTGATCAAATCATAAAGACTCGTCTTCTTGTTAATTCAATATTCTTCTTCACTCTAAAATTCTTTGTTCATAACAAATAGTTTCAGACTTGTGTCTCATTCAGCGAATACATTTATTTTCTTAGATTCACAATGAAGTTTTACAAAATAACGATATCCAACATTTGTTGAACAATACAACATATCATCATGTATGATATCCAATTATTCAACACACACTCAGTTTTACTAGAATGTGGAGTTCTAGTCATTTTTCCTAACAGGGGCATGGTTTGTATGTGTCAAAAGATCAAGTATCTTTAAGACCTTGGTTTCATCACTTATGAATCCTTTCATATGTACCATTATGACTTAACACAATAGTGTCATTCAAAATGATGTCATTATTAAGTTTGAATATCTTGTGGCATTTTCACAATCTTATAAACATTCAAATTTCTATCATCAAGATCAAAATATGAATAATCCATTCATAATCAAAACCGTGAACATAAAAGATACTACACATAGGAATAAAACAACTGATTTGTCTCAAATTCATATGAATATTTGTCTTACAAATGTAAGACACACACTAATGCAGTTCACTCTCATCAATTACAAAATTATTCTAATCCCAATGATAACTTTAGAAGGAGAGCATCGGTGGCGTCTTGTTTGCCATCAACACGCATTGTCATTCCCACTCCTTCAATCACTTCTCAAGAAGCGGGTCTTGTTTTCACAAAATAGTACAAGTACCAAATACTTTGTAAATTGTTATAAGTGTTTCAAAATTAAACATTTATAACTCTATATATCAAATATATACCTTTCCTATTGATGATAGCTCCTTGAGTCGACACTACATTCTGGGTTCTCATTTGAGCCATGAACTCAAGGAAGGTAAACTATTTCCCTTCCACGAGGTAGTTCAAGATGACATCTTTGTATCTGTGGGGTAGCGAGTGCAACACCACATCTATCCCAAATTTGCCGGTCACCCAGTAGTCCATGATGTCCACAAGGCGCTCATGAATCCTTTGCATGATATCCAAGTGGTCTTCTAGGCTGGTGTTTTCCCTGATATTGGTTGTGAGGAATTCATCCATGTATTCAAATGCCATGATTCTGACTTGAGATGGAAAGAGCATCTGAAGTCCATCGGCCAGGCTGAAGGCCTCAATCTCATGGAACCGCGCTCCCAGAATAGGCTCCATGACATGAACCATAGTGTATTTGACTGTCATGAAGGCGTCACGCTAGGCATGATAATCATGATCATCGGGCAATCCGGTGAAGCCCACGGGAATATCTCCTAGCGGTTCTCGTAGCACATAGAACAGATCATGGAAGATGCGGATATTTCTCAGGCGTTGGTACTAGTCTATGAAGTTGGACCCATCTACTTTGTGTTTCTCACTCTTCATGAATCCCTCAAAACTAAACAGAGACTTAGGTTCTGACATGATCTACAAAAGTTTCGCAAAGACATTTATACTAAGTTCATAATATGTCTTCAAATTTTAATCACATTATATTAGATGAGCTCCCACTAAAACAAAAATACCTAAAGAAGTTTTAGTGATAACACGATCCCCATTTACTACGTCACCCCCATCATCACGATCGACAACATAGCTGCAAAGGTAGACATTGTCCAATGTTAATCACATCATTCATGTGACTCATGCTCGATCATTCGATCATCCATGTTCCGAGGCCATGTTTGTACATGCTAGGCTCTCCAATTCAACCTTACGTGTCTTTGTTGTGCAACATGTCTTACACCGATCGTATGCAAACATAGAAATGTCTAACACCCGATTGTCACAGCGTGCCTCATAACGGAGAACTTTCTTGGTGGTGCACACTAAGGGAGAACACAATTTTGGTATTATATGAAGGGTTCATCCTATTAATGCTACCGTCGAGTATCTAATACTAGCACTTGCACATAAGTAAACATCAAATGTAAACAAGTGTGACATGACATGGTCGTTGATTGTCACGTCATGATCTCCATCGCGCGCTCCAGTGTGTGGCACCAAGCCCTTGATGCCACCATCCTATTACTACAACTTAGCAACATGAAAGTAAACTACTTTTACCTTTACTTTGACCATATCATATCATGATCCCTGCAAAATAAAGTTAGACGCCTGTACTTTATCTTTTGCATATTTTACGTGGCTGCTAGGGCTTTCACACAAGAATCGTTTCTTATGTACGAGCATGAACCACAATGTCTATTAAATATTTGTCTATACTATACCCCTTTCGGGACCCTCCGTTGCAAATGGCGTACCAACTAATACGAGAGAGACAAACACCCCCAAAGCCACTTATACGGTACAAGCCTTATGTCAAGCATGGACCAGTCTCGCGAATTAACGCGTAAAGTCGGTTGGGGGCCGCTTCATGAAGCATTTCTACAGTATGCACAAGTACAGATGGGAGGGTAACAACTATAAGATCAATGCCCACATGTTACAACTCATGTGTTCTACTAATACTAGCAATACTATGCATAGATCTAGCTCTAATACCACTGTAGGGGTTTAGCGCTCGAAAACAATAATTTTTCCTACGCTGAGAACCCTAATGCCAAGATATATCTATTAGTAATGCAGTAACGGGAGGGGCTTTTTGAAACTTACCCTTGAAGACCGAAAAGCTTTGTCAACGTTCGGGAGAACGTTGTTGATGTAGTCGTACCGACGCCAACCTCAAGGTCATTCTGAAGTCGGATGGCTCCACCAGCTTCAGCTCCAGCGGCTTCATTGACTCTGATGGATCGAACGACTCGAGTGCCACAAGTGCAGCGCCTCGTAGGAGTTTACACATATCCGGTGTTTGACGACGACTCCTAGACCCTGATCCAGCAAAGGTTGCGGAAGTAGATCTCCTAGATCCGGAATCCTCGCAGTGCAACGACGCTCCATGGTGAAGAAACACTCTCGTTCGCGCATCCCTTATAATGGGGCCACACTCACAAGAGAGATAGATAGATAGATATATAGATAGATAGATAAATAGATAGATAGATAGATATATAGATAGATAGAGGAGGGGACTTGGAGGTGGAAGCCTCGAAGCTCAATTGGTGTGTTTTAATCCCTCCATATGCCCTCCTTTATATAGGGGGAGGGGAGGTACTCCCTCCCTCAAAGTACCAAAGTGGAACTAATCAAGGGAGGAGGTGATGCACGCCGTCCAGCTACCACATGGGCCTCACATGGTGGGAGGCTCACATGTGGCCGGTGGCCCCCCTAGGCCATCCCTAGGGCGGCGGCCCCTCTTGGGCCTCTCCAGAGGCCCATTTAAGTGTGCTGCCCCATTAAATCATATTTAAATTATTAAATAAATATAAATAAATGTATAATTCAATAATTAACATATATTTACATATTATTTAATACCCATTGAACCGGAATACCTTTCAGACACACGCTGGACTTTCCCTGAACCCTTCGAGTTTTCCCTTCTCTCTTCTTCGGTGATTCCTATGATACCAAAACAATCTCTGAGTGTTGTAAAACCCTTAAGAGTGATACCCTAACAGTTCGGCAACACTCCAGACATGGTCAAGACCCCTCTCAGACCAATGATCATAAGAGGTACCTGGATATCCATAATGACCCATGTGCATTCCACAAGAATCTTTGTCGTTGAAACATTAAACATATAGTCTACTATGATACTTTACTTGCTCGAGACATAATCAACGACATGGCCATGTCGTGTTCAATCTCGTTATTGACAAGTATAGCTTTACTCATTCTGAGCTATGCCATCCCTGTGACCTAGTCACATGCTGCAACTTTATGGATGTCATGTCTCCAAGTGGGCCTAGAGTATCTCTCTGTAACACGAAAGAACAAATCCTGGTCTTGAAACATACGCCTCCACATGCCCCTATGAATACCCGAAGACACCTTTATGATCACCGTTTCACCGAGTGACGTTTGATGCAATCAAGGCACTCTCGGGTGCCATTGTTTAGATATGGTCTCACGGTCTAAGGAATTGGTTGCTACGTTTCCCAGTCATTGTAAAAGTGAACTTCGTGACTTGATCGTGTTACAATTCCTGTGTTGGGTATGTCCATCACTTTCATTCAACTAATGAAGTGACCCCATTGTCAATTGACATAAATGTCCATGATCGGGAAACGTCGATCATCAATTGACCAATGAACCAGTGTCTAGAGGATCACTATGGACTATGATGGTTTACATATCACACGTGTATTGACGTTCCTATCAATACAGTTATAGCATGATATAAAACCTATTATGAACTTAATGAAATATGTTAATAATCTATATTATTATTTTCCTCTAGGGCATATTTCCAACACCAACAAGCGCATGTTGCTCCTAGATCTCTGGATTGGTTGGGATCTGATCATGCTCGCGAGACTCCGCTATTCATCGACAACATGGGGAATGTCTACATCGGCATCTATGTCTTGATCTCCATGGTGCCATCGGGGGTGTGGAATGTCAATATGGCTATGATGCGAAATCTAGAAGGTCTCAATGACTCAAATCAACTTCGAGGCTGCTAAGTAATGATCGAGGCGGGGTATTGGATACGATGAAGATAATAATTCATAGGTTGTTATGTGGGTACATTTTTCACTACGGGGCGTTTTCCCGTCGAAACCGCAGGTGTGATGCATGTGAGCCTAGTGTTTGGTTATTTGCAGCACCAGAATCGGCAAATGAGGATGGTAGCACTAGTGGAATTCATTTTTGGTGGTGCTCTTCGAATGCCAAGTCTTGGTGTTCAGGTTGAGATCTCTAGGTTTAACCTTTATTGGTTGTACCTAGAAATTAGGGGTGGATATTGAGCTTAAGTCATAAATACTCGTTAGTAAGCGATCTTTCTCGACTAGACTTGTTAACATAATGATCCAAAAACCCTAGTTTGGATCAACTCAATAAATACTCGAGTTGGCTCGATAATCTCACTAAGAAACTGGAGGATGTAATCAATTCACCATAGCGTAAGGGTACAATAAAAATGGTCCATCATCTATATATTCCTCTTCATGTATATTTTGGTGACTTTAACCAGGATGCTCTTGTCTTTGCCCTAATAGTCTTTGTTTCTCTTTAATGTTAACTAATCTATGAGCTAGCATATCTATGTAAGGATATTAACAAGTTTACCGAGTACTGATACGTCCAAAACGTATCTACTTTCCCGAACACTTTTGCTATTGTTTCTCCTCTAAACTTGTGTGAGTTGGATGCAACTAACGCGGACTGACGCTGATTTATGAAAAGAGGAAAGAGAGAAAAAAGCACCATTTTCCCATGGTAAATAAGAAGATTGCTGAGATACTCATTGTCTGCTTGCCTTGTCATTTTGATATGGGGATTCTTCTGTATCATCGGGCAAGGGGTACCCTGTTGGCGGTCCTCTATGATACGCACATATTTATGATGACAAGAACTTACCGGTAACTAAAGTTGAGTAGCATGAGGAATGGCCCTCGTACTCAAGGGACATGGGATTTTTAGTTTATAGTCTGTCAAGCATATAACTCAAATTGGACCTCACTTTCACTTTAACCACATTAAAGATGCTTATGATAGGGGTAATGAGAGCTCAAAGCTAATGAGTACCATACTTTCAGCATTTGGAAGCCTTTCAAATTATTCCAAACCTTTTCTTTTACTTGTTGAGTCTCCACATATTCTTTGAGCACCTTCTTGAGAGCATAGTTGTCATTCTTTGTGCTTGTCTCATTACTTGATTATTTGTGTTATGACTTTGATTCTTGTATCTTTGACATCTTTACTTCTAGTCTTCACTTGAACTTTAGAGGTGCCTTGGCATTCATAATCAAAGGCAAGCGAGATACCACTCTATCATACCTCGTTATGAGCATTGTAATGTTGCTTATGTTTATGCTTCATGCTACTTATTATTTTTGAGTTGGAATCTCTTCATAGCTTGCAATGCCTATTAAGTAAACTTAGTTGCATACTTCTTATTATGAATTGTCTAAGTAGTTGATTACATGCTGAGAATATATACATCATATGAAGCAAATGTGTTCATGAAAGTTCTTTTATCGCACTCTGTTTTCAACTGAATTGCTTGAGGACAAACAATAAGCTAAGCTTGGGGGGGAGTTGATACGTCCAAAACGTATCTACTTTCCCGAACACTTTTGCTATTGTTTCTCCTCTAAACTTGTGTGATTTGGATGCAACTAACACGGACTGACGCTGTTTTCAGCAGAATTGCCTTGGTGTCTACTTTTTGTGCAGAAAATCAACTATCAGGAAAAATACCGGAAAATATGCCAAAAATCCTATTTCACCAGAAGACTCCCGGAGCCAGAATACGAGACAGAGGGGGGCTGGGCCTAGGCCACACCACCTAGGGGGCTGGGCAAGCCCAGGCCGCGCCAGGGGGTGGTCTGGCCGCCCCAGACTCCCCCTCAGTCTCCCTCTTCGCCTATAAGTTGCCTTTTGACCTAAAAACTCAGGGGAGGGGGGGTTCGACGTTTTTCCAGAAGGAGTTCCGCTCCACCGCCACCACCATATTCCATGAAATAGCACCAGAAACTCCGTTCTGGCACCCTGCCGGGAAGGGAATTGGAGGAGATCATCGCCATCATCATCACCATCGCTTCTCCATCGACCATCCATGTTTCCCCCATCTATGAGTGAGTAATCCCCCGCTGTAGGCTATGGGGATGGTAGGGATTGGATGAGATCGTTCATGTAATGGCATCAGATTGTTAGGGCATGGTGCCTAGTATCTTTTATTAGTGCTTTATGACTTTGTTGCGACTTGTTATGCTTAATGCTTGTCACTAGGGCCCGAGTGCCATGATTTCAGATCTGAACATGTTATTGATTCATTATGATAGTATTGTTTATGGTCTTATCTACAAGTTGTATACACACGTTGTTGTCCGGAACCAATGGCCCCGAAGTGACAGAAATCAGGATAGCCGGAGGGAATGGCTTTGATGTGAGGATCACATGTGTTCACGGAGTGTTAATGCTTTGCTCCGGTGCTCTATTAAAAGGAGCACCTTAATTACCAGTAGTTCCCTTGAGGCCCCGCTGCAAACGGGCTGGCAGGACAGAAGATGTTGTGCAAGTTCTCATTGCGAGCACGTATGACTATATATGGAACACATGCCTAGGATTATCTTGTACTTGGATGCTTTATCTTATTTATCTGCAATTGCCCTATGTTCTGATTGCTATGTGAATTTTCTTGTCCATGCAACGCCCGTCCATCCATCCCTATGCCTACCGCACTCGAATCCCACTGTTTACTGCTATTATTACTGCTGTCTTTACTTTACTGCTGCTGTTACTTTACTATTCCTACTACAAAACTGTTGCTACTGATAAACTGCTTGAGCAAGATTGTTTCCAGGTGAAGCTGAATTGACAACTCAGTTGTTAAGGCTTATAAATATTCTTTGGATCCCCTTGTGTCGAATCAATAAATTGGGTTTTACTTCCCTCGAAAATACTGTGATAGACCCCCTATACTTGTGGGTCATCAAGACTATTTTCTGGCGCCATTGCCGGGGAGCATAGCTTTATTTATCAAGTTCACTTGGATTCTCTATTGTTCGCTTCTATCCATCCAGCATGGGTAAGTCTCGTGATGGCAAGGTTCCTATTTTACCATCCACTACAAGAAGAGGTACGGTTCTAAACACCTCTATTGCTCTTGATTCACCATCCGTTATGAGTAAGCTTGTTACACCACCACATATACATGCTACACACACTGCTACTACTACAGAATCTGAAACTTCTGATGCTTATGATGCTGCTTCTACTGTGCTTGATAAGAGTGGTTCATTAGGTCCTTTCCTGGATGCTACGATTGCTAGAACTATAGCTGGAAATACTGAAACTCCTAATGAAGACACTACTACACCAGTTAGTTCACCCGAGTCTAGTGAGAGTTATGATATTGAAGATGGTTATGTTGAGATGACCGATGAATTTATCAAAGAATGTAAAAACACCCATGATAGGAGCGCTGCTAAGAGTCTCCTTGAGAGGCGTACTATTAGAACCAAATTATCTCCTACTGCTAAGTTTGCTGCCTCTCCCATAAACATTATAGATAAAGATTATGATTTCTCTCTTGATCTATCTTACATAGCTATTGTTGAGAAAGAACCTTTTTGTGGGACTAAGAATGAAAGTGCGGTCGCACATATGAATGAACTTTCTACCATGAGAGGCTTGTTTTCTGATGATATTAAGATGCGTACTTACTTTGTTGCTAAGATTTTCCCCTTTTCACTCAAAGGAGAAGCTACAACTTGGTTTAGTAATTTACCTCCTGGATCTATTGATAGCCCTGATTGCTTGATTAGTACTTTCCTGCAGAAATATTTCCCTCCTAGTGCTAGACATGCTATTTTGCAGGAACTTTTTGATTTTAAACAGGGAGAAAAAGAGGTATTGCCCGAATCTTGGGCAAGGTTTTATGCTTTGATTCATGAACATGCTAGAAGTCCATTACCTGAGAATGAGCTTCTTGATATATTTTATAATGGACTAACCGAAGAATCTAGGACATACCTAGATAGTTGTGCTGATTGTGTTTTCAGGAATAGGACTCCTAAGGAAGCTGAGCAATTAATGGCTAAAATAAGTAAGTTCTATGAAGACTGGACTCCTCCTGAACAAGCTATACCTGAAGTAATTGTACCTGAACCTACTATACCAGTGCCTATTCCAATATCAAAGAAGAGGGGAGTTATTAAATTAAATGATGAAGTGATGAAGGAAGCGAAGAAATGTCTTAAGGAGAAGGGAATTAAAGCTGCAGATGTCAAGAATTTACCTCCTATAGAAGAATTATGTAAGCCGATTCCCTACTCACCCACTATTGAGGTACACTCTCTCCAACACTTTGATGAAGGTGATATCCCTTACTCTAAACCTCCTGATCAATGCTTAGAAGAATTTGATATCTTTATTTTTAAGCAAGATAATTTTATTAAAAGGGTGCAAAATCATCTAATGGAAAACACTAGAGCTATTGTTGAGTTGAAAGATATTGTGGAAAGAACCTCTAATGATGTTAAAATGATTGTTAAACACTTTCAAATGGTTCAAACTCAAATAGATCAACTCATTAAAGTGCAAAAAGACTTGCTAATGAATGCTGCTAAAGAAAAACATGCTTATGAAATTAGAACTAGAAGTGGAGCTGCTACCCAGGATCCTCTATATCCTAAGGGGCATCCCAAAAGAATTGAGCAGGATTCTCAACAAGCTGTAAATAGTGGCTCTACTCGTAAGAAAAGGAAAAAGAAACATAAAACTATTGTAGAACCCTCTGAACCTGCTATAGATCCTAATAGTATATCTATTTCTGATGCTGAAACTGAAAGTGGTAATGAAGAAAATGAAGTTCCTAATGAAGAAAAAGTTGAAGAAGAACCTGAAAACCACACTAAGAATACTAAATACACTAAAGAAGATTTTATTGCTAAGAAACATGGTAGTGAAAGAGAACCTTGGGTCCAAAAACCTATGCCTTTCCCTGATAAGAAGCACAAGTCAAAGGAAGATGAACACTATAATAAGTTTTGTGAGTGGATGAAACCTTTATTCTTGCAAATTCCTTTGACTGATGCTATTAAATTGCCTCCTTACTCAAAGTATATGAAGGATATTGTCTCAAATAAAAGGAAGATCCCTAATGAAGAAATTTCTACCTTGCTTGCTAATTATTCCTTCAATGGTATGGTTCCTAAGAAACTTGGAGACCTAGGGATTCCAACTATCCCTTGCTCTATTAAGAACAGTTATGTTAGAACTGCTTTGTGTGATTTGGGAGCTGGATTTAGTGTTATGCCTTTCTCTCTCTATAAGAGACTTCAACTAGAAAAACTAATACCAACTGATATATCTTTGCAAATGGCTGATAAATCTACCACTATTCCTGTGGGTATATGTGAGGATGTACCTGTTCAAGTGGCTCATAATTGCTTGATATTAATTGATTTTGTTGTACTTGAAATGCCTGAAGATGATAATATGTCTATTATTCTTGGGAGACCTTTTCTTAATACTGCAGGAGTTGTTATTAATTGTAATCAAGGAAAGATTACTTTCAATGTTAATGACAAGGAACATACTATCTATTTACCCAATAATATTGAAAGGACTTATGGTTTGAATTCAATTGAACATGTTGAGGGCATTCAAGTTGGAGAAATATATTGTCCCATACCAAGAGAAAAATTTGAAACTATTATGATTGGGACCATTGCTATCAAGGTTGAGGTAACATAATCATTAGTGGAATACAAAGTTTTGTCTCATATGAAATTGTTTCGGTAACAAGACTTGATCAACCTTGTTAACAAAAGGATTTCATTGAACAAAACAATGTTTTCACCATGATTATCTCCGTTTACTTATCTTCTATCCATTTTTGTTTTGCTTTCATTTAGTTCTCCTTTTTGTTGTTAGTTGCTTGCATGTTAGAGTGTCTTAGAACTTCTGTACTTCTAGCCTTGTTTTGTCATTGCATCATTCCAAAAAAAATCTATCTGTTAGAAAATCATTCTTCTATGCCTGAAAATTGCCCAAAAATAAAGTGTCTCGAAAAATTCCATAAAATTCATATTAATTTTTTACGTGAAAAAAGGGGCAGAGGAGAACCTGGGAGGTGCCAGGGGGACCCACCAGGAAGGCTCACCACCTGGTGGCGCGGCCTGCCCTGGGTGGCGCCATGCCATGGTGTGGGCCACCCCTGGCCCTCCACTAACTCTCTCACCTGACACTTTCTTGTCTCTCCCGAGTAAGCTCCAGTTCATTGCTCAAAATCATGTTCTTGCTGTGCTTGTTCTCGATTTTTTCGATCTCCTTGCTCAGCCCATCTTTGTTGCTGAAATTTGGAGCACTTGTTCCCTGGTATGTGACTCCTCCCCTTGTCCAAGTAGATTTGTGTTTAGTGGATTATATCTTGAGTATTTTGCTGCTGTAGGTGACATGTTATGAGAGCTTGTAAGCTTGTTTGATGCTTAGAGATATAGTTTTGATGCATGTTTAGGCTTCTTACAAGTCCCTATGAGTAGAATCCTTCATTATATTTACTTTGCAATCACTTGCTTAATAGGTGTTTAAATTTCAGAATACCAAGCATGAACAACCATACCTTTGGAGAGATATTTGAGAGTGATGCACCTAGGAGGTCAAGGCCCTCAAGATTAGCCTCTCAGTTTAGGCCATCATACAACAAAGATCTCATTCCAACTCGTATTGGTAATGAAAGGGATGATGGGGATGCTCACCCATCTACTTTTCCTTGTTTTACTTTCTTACAAGCTGCAGGGATTCTCGATGATTTCTTGCTACTGATTGAGAGGGTTGGTTTGACCTCATATATGCAAGATGAGAGTGCGCTATGCTCACTAAAACCTTTGTTGAGAGCTTCACGTTTACTAACACGTCCTATCAGTCAACTGTCTCTTTCAAACTTTATAATCTGCCCTTTACCATGCCATTGGAGAGATTTTCTAGTATTGTAGGTGTAAGCATGACAGGGACCGTGAAGAAAATTCAAGGGCGACCCGCTGATTTGCTGTTGCTTTACCGAGGGGTGACCAATGATGATGACCGCGTGGCGCAGCGCGGAAAGATAAGAAACATCCAACTCCCTGCTCTTAGATACTTTGCATATTATCTTGCTACTAGCGTACTTGGTAGGGAGAACACAAGTAATATCTCCAACTATTATTTAGCCTTCCTTGCTGCTATGCTTAACAATGATACTCGGTAAAACCTTGGCTCGCTTATTTCTCGCCGCCTAGCTGCTAGGGGGCCTATATATGGAGGCATCATTGCCTCGCGTATGGTCAATGCATTAGGTATTTTAGTGGACCCCAATGATACTGTATTGGCACCACAAAGGCTTGACCTTGTTGTTATGAAAACTCATCACTTTGTCACTGCTGATTATGATTTGGACAGTCTAGTATATAGGATGCTGTTTACTGACGGGGATGAGAGGGAGATCCCTTTGCCACAGTCTTCTTTGTTTAGTGTTCATAGGAGACCATGGTCGCGCTCCAAGGAGGAGGTGGACGAGCAGCTTCGCTTGCTAGGCTTCCACGAGCAGCACCAGGAGGATGTGCCCTCCTATGATTACTCCACACACTACGGAGGGACGTACTCGAGCTCGCACCAGGACGAGGGTACCTCCTCGTCGTACCACGGTGACACTTCATCCTGGCCAGCTTGGGATTGATACCCACTTAGGACAAAAGCCTAAGCTTGGGGGGAGGTACGCCGACATCGCACTCATCTCCTTATCATGTTGCGTCGGTACTTTGTATATTCATGTTTCGTTCTCTTTTTAGTTTTTCGTTCTTTCTTTGCTTTTGCTTTCTAAAACACAAAAAGACCAAAAATATTTCTATTGTTTCTCTTTGGTTTGTTTCTTCTTCTTTTTGCTTTGGTTTGTTTTCCCTTTTTGCTTTGTCTGAACTATTCAAAAAACCCAAAAAGATTTTGCTTCGCTTGTTTTCCCTTTTTGGTTCTTATCTAAAAAAATCGAAAACAACAAAAATATTTTTCGTTCTTCTTTGGTTTTGTGAGTTTGCTATAGGGTTCAGCAGTCCTCAGTGGATATTGGTTTCATATTATTATTCAAGCCACACAAGTGAAGAGCAATAATGAGGATTAATGACAATTTGAGATGTGGTAAGAGGCTGGTAACAAACTCTATTTGTTTTCATTTTTTGTACATATACTCATCTTTGTGGGCATGCTTAGCCTGTTCGTGTAGGGTGTATGTTATCTTTGGATGCTTAGTAGTTCTTGTTTTCATATGATTAGTTCCAGCTTGCTAATAGTTTGTAGCATGTTTTATGAATGTTTGCTTGCATTACTCTATTCATAACTTGGTATGACACCGTGGTATCCTCCTTTGAATGTTTCATTTGAATTGACTTGGCACATGCTCACGCATGCACATGACTGAAATAATCAGTTAATCCTCGATGAATTATTTTGCCTTGAGGATCTTGAATCACTTTCATGCCATGATTAGTCCAGTTTTGTTGCAAGCATGATTATGACAGCTATTGCTCTCTCGTTTTTCGCTCCCTTACTATTGCTAGCCTTCACTTTCACTGAGTATTCTACTCATGTTTCCAACTCCCTAAAACCAAACATTGCCAAAGTGTCCACCATACCTACCTATTAGCATCATTTGCTATTTCCGTGCATATTCAATATGCCTTGTTTTCTTCCGAATAAAATGTTTTCTTGTTATGAGAAAGTTAGTTAGTAAACCTCTCACGAACTTGATGGCACACTTTATTTTATGCACTTAATAAACTTGAACCATTGTGACTGTCCATGAAAGTTATATGCTTGCAAATTATAGGCTGGGGATTAGCAGAACAGTGTTGTCACGGGGAACGCTTTCAACACTTGTAAATATATACCCAGTTGATACCATGCTCTTTTGTTTGCGGATGTCGTCGGTGTGAAATAAAAGGGGAGCTTGTACGTCCATGGAGTTATGTATGTGTGTTAGAGAAACGCCTGGGCCGCCGGTCTAATCCATGCCGTCATGGTGGAAACCTGCAGCGTAACCATAATGATATCTATGGAGCATTCTTCTTATAAAAAAGAGAGAGAGAGCTATTGAGAAAAAGAAAAAAAAGAGATTTATGAAAAGAGGAAAGAGAGAAAAAAAGCACCATTTTCCCATGGTAAATAAGAAGATTGCTGAGATACTTATTGTCTGCTTGCCTTGTCATTTTGATATGGGGATTCTTCCGTATCATTGGGCAAGGGGTACCCCGTTGGCGGTTCTCTATGATACGCACATATTTACGATGACAAGAACTTACCGGTAACTAAAGTTGAGTAGCATGAGGAGCGACCCTCGTACTCAAGGGACATGGGATTTTCGGTTTATAGTCTGTCAAGCATATAACTCAGATTGGACCTCACTTTCACTTTAACCACATTAAAGATGCTTATGATAGGGGCAATGAGAGATCAAAGCTAATGAGTACCATACTTTCAGCATTTGGAAGCCTTTCAAATTATTCAAAACCTTTTATTTTACTTGTTGAGTCTCCACATATTCTTTGAGCACCTTCTTGAGAGCATAGTTGTCATTCTTTGTGCTTGTCTCATTACTTGATTATTTGTGTTATAGCTTTGATGCTTGTATCTTTGACATCTTTACTTCTAGTCTTCATTTGAACTTCAGAGGTGCCTTGGCATTCATAATCAAAGGCAAGCGAGATACCACTCTATCATACCTCGTTATGAGCATTGTAATGTTGCTTATGTTTATGCTTCATGCTACTTATTATTTTTGAGTTGGAATCTCTTCATAGCTTGAAATTCCTAATAAGTAAACTTAGTTGCATACTCCTTATTATGAATTGTCTAAGTAGTTGAGCACATGCTGAGAATATATACATCATATGAAGCAAATGTGTTCGTGAAAGTTCTTTTATCGCACTTAGTTTTCAACTGAATTGCTTGAGGCAAGCAATAAGCTAAGCTTGGGGGGAGTTGATACGTCCAAAACGTATCTACTTTCCCGAACACTTTTGCTATTGTTTCTCCTCTAAACTTGTGTGATTTGGATGCAACTAACACGGACTGACGCTGTTTTCAGCAGAATTGCCTTGGTGTCTACTTTTTGTGCAGAAAATCAACTATCAGGAAAAATACCGGAAAATATGCCAAAAATCCTATTTCACTCGAAGACTCCTGGAGCCAGAATACGAGATGGAGGGGGGCTGGACCCAGGCCACACCACCTGGTCGCGCGGGCAAGCCCAGGCCACGCCAGGGGGTGGTCTGGCCGCCCCAGACTCCCCCTCGATCTCCCTCTTCGCCTATAAGTTGCCTTCTGACCTAAAAACTCAGGGGGGTTCGACGTTTTTCCAGAAGGAGTTCCGCTCCGCCGCCACCACCAGATTCCACGAAACAACACTAGAAACTCCGTTCTGGCACCCTGCCGGGACGAGGAATTGGAGGAGATCATCGCCATCATCATCACCATCGCTTCTCCATCGACCATCCATGTTTCCCCCATCTGTGAGTGAGTAATCCCCCGCTGTAGGCTATGGGGATGGTAGGGATTGGATGAGATCGTTCATGTAATGACATTAGATTGTTAGGGCATGGTGCCTAGTATCTTTTATTAGTGCTTTATGACTTTGTTGCGACTTGTTATGCTTAATGCTTGTCACTAGGGCCCGAGTGCCATGATTTCAGATCTGAACATGTTATTGATTCATTATGATAGTATTGTTTATGATATTATCTACAAATTGTATACACACGTTGTTGTCCAGAACCAATGGCCCCGAAGTGACAGAAATCAGGATTACCGGAGGGGATGGCTTTGATGTGAGGATCACATGTGTTCACGGAGTGTTAATGCTTTGCTCCGGTGCTCTATTAAAAGGACCACCTTAATTGCCAGTAGTTCCCTTGAGGCCCCGCTGCAAACGGGCTGACAGGACAAAAGATGTTGTGCAAGTTCTCATTGCGAGCATGTATGACTATATATGGAACACATGCCTAGGATTATCTAGTACTTGGATGCTTTATCTTATTTATCTTCAATTGCCCTATGTTCTGATTTCTATGTGAATTTTCTTGTCCATGCAACGCCCGTCCATCCATCCATATGCCTACCGCACTCGAATCCCACTGTTTACTGCTATTGTTACTGCTTTCTTTAGTTTACTGCTGCTGTTACTTTACTATTCCTACTACAAAACTGTTGCTACTGATAAACTGCTGTGAGCAAGATTGTTTCCAGGTGCAGCTGAATTGACAATATAGTTGTTAAGGCGTATAAATATTCTTTGGCTCCCCTTGTGTCGAATCAATAAATTGGGTTTCACTTCCCTCGAAAATACCACGATACATCCCCTATACTTGTGGGTCATCAAGTACTCACGGGTACTCGCAACTCGACTCATTAAACTCATTTCCTAAACAAGCTAAAAGTGCCAAGTCGGCTCAACTCATTATTGCCTGATTCCGAGCCAAGTCAAGGAGAGTTATCGAGTACTCGTTAAGGTCATGAGCTTCGAGTTTTATTTCCACCCCTACTAGCAATAGTGAAAGCTTCCTTGCTATATGCATTTTCTATTGAGCTCAAATTTTATCCTCATTTAAAAACTACATATCTTTGTTTGAGAGACAAGGCCTCTTGGGCACTATTAGTGTCAGCTTTTGGAGAACCTCTTATATAGTCCAATTGTTATAATTGGTGGTGGTCTAGTCCAGCTGCCGCGAGTGATTAACCACTGGTCAATTTTTTCCTTTTTTGGGGTGTGCATCTTTGATGTTTTGACTAATTCTTGATATTTTGTTGGTGCAAATGATGATATTAATATATTCCATTTATGGATAAAAATGTCAGCACTATGAACAAACTGGACAAAAGTCTCCCCTGGAATGGTGGACTTGGTGTGATCTAATATCGTATGATACGTGCATTTTGTATCATCATAATAGCAACATATATGATTAATTTAGAATGATATTTATAGGGGAATTTTCACGCAAAACTAAAAGATCTATAGAGGGATCGAGATCTCTGTTGTTCTGGTGGAAACATCGAGATAAGTGCGATAGATTTGGACACGACCTTTAGGTATTCTTTATGTTTTGGAAGGGTAGAATTCAAACTTGAGTTTGAATTTCAAATTTGAATTTAAAAAATTCATTAGAAATAAAAGTATATTGAAGTATAAACGGATGTTATAATAGAAAATTGTTGGATAATATTATATGATATTATAACAAATAAGCAATAATAGAAAAGGTGGAATGATATTCCATAAGTCAATATTATAAAACAAGTAAATTGAATTAATTAGATAAAAGTAAATGATTACAATAATGATATAAAAAGAATTCTTTATTAATATATATACATGTAGTATTACATTGTTCTTTTACATAAAAGAATAAAAGTAAATTACCATGAAACAAATAAAGAGTAAAGGAAACTAGAAAAGGAATTACAACAATGAAATAAATAAAAGAATTCTTTATTACAAGAATACAATATTACATTATCTTTAAAAAATATTTAAAGAAAATAATTACAATGGTAAATGATGACCCACAAGTATAGGGGGTGTATCGCAGTATTTTCGATAAGTAAGAGTGTCGAACCCAACGAGGAGCAGAAGATGCTGGCTAGTGGTTTGGAGTAGGAATTCTCTGTAAATACTTAGCAAACGGATTTTTAGGGGTTTTTGATAATGCAAGTAAATAAAGTACGAGTAAATAAAAGACAATAATAATAAATGCAGCAAGTGGCCCAATCCTTTATTCAGCAAAGGACAAGCCGGTTGTATTACTTAAGATGACCAAACGTTCTCGAGGACACACGAGAATTCTGTCAAGTGCTTTCGCTTCATATAGTTGATAAATCTTCTTTAGTCTGCTAAGTGTTGTGTGGGTGAACCTGTGCTAATGTACCGACCTTCCTAGGACTAATACATACTTGTAATTATACCCCTTGCAAACATCCACAATTACAAGAAAGTAATTAAGGTAGAAACCTAACCACAACTTTAAACTCTAAGACCCTGACGTCCCTTGTGCAATGGTTTCCTAACGGGGGTTTAGGTTTCTGTCACTCCGGCAACCCCTACGATTAGTAGCCAAATACACAATGCATTCCCCTAGGCCCATATAGGTGAAGTATCATGTAGTCGACATTCACATGACACCACTAGAAAAAGTACACCACAACTTAAATATCAAACTATTGAATCTCTCTCAACACAATACCACTACTAACAACATGACTTCTCCCATGTCCTCAAGAACAAAACGAACTACTCACAAGACATCATATGGATCATGATCAGAGATGGAATAATGATGTATAACAATCTGAACATAAACAATAATTCAACGGTTGACTCAATAGCATCAACTACAAAGAGTAATCAACACCGGGAAAGTTTCCCCTAAGAACTATGCAAGATTCAACCCAATTGTTACAGCAATATGGAGATGGTGATGATGGTGGTGATGATGATGATGATGATCCCGATGAAGTCCAGCTTGATGGTGTTATTGATGGCGACGATCTCCCCTCTCTGGGAAGGAATTCCCCGGGCAGAAATCTGTCTGCCAGAGAGATCTTTCTCTCTCGGTGTTTTCCACCCCGTAGAGGCGGCGGAATCTTTCTATGGTCGCCCCCCAGTATTAGGGTTTCGGGAGGATTATATACGCCAGAGGGGAGAGCCAGAGGTGGGCCAGGGCGGCCACACCACCTGGTGGCGCGGCCTAGGGTGGCCCGCGCCAGGGGATGGTGTGGGCCCCTTGTGGCCCATCTCCACTCCTCCTTCCGGCTTCCTTCCTCTTCTGAAAAAATAGGATTTTCCATATATTTTCCCGGATTTTCTGATGTTCGTGAATTTTGCCTCCAAACAGCACCTTTTCCATCAGAATCCTGACTGCAGCGGTCCATGCTCCAAAAGTCATCAACCATGCAAAAACAGATGAAATTACATAAGTATCATCCCTTAATACGAAATATATCAATGAATAACAGTAAGTTATGATATAGAATAGTGATGCAAAATGGACGTATCAACTCCCCCCAAGCTTAGACTTCGCTTGTCCCCAAGCGAAACTAAGCTCAATAAACATGGCCTCAGGCTTATGGAGTGAAGAGTCGATAAAAAGAATATGGACAAGAGGCATCACATTCATCAATACATAGATCATATTAGAAGAAAACTCACTATTATATAACTTAACTTGCAATAAGTAAAGGAAACAAAATAAAGATACATAAAGTAAATCATAATTGGTAATGGCAAACTTTGCTCTTGGTTGAAGAATAGTTGACAAATTGCTGGAGTTCACAAATAACTGATTTTCAATGATAGCTTTGAAAGTAGTAATCACCAAGATAAGAGCAAAGTGCAAAACAAGGAACATATGAAACATGATTGAATAAATCATCATATGAATGAATGAAACACAACAACTCAAAATACTTGCTAAGGTAGAGGGGAATAGGTTTACTGACTCAACTAGAAGGTAAAAGAAAGGCCCTTCGCGGAGGGAAGCAGGGATTTCAAGTTTCATAAAGAGCTCCCAAAAATTATGATACTTATTAGCTTTCAGCTCTCATTGCCCCTATCGTAGGCATCTTTAGGTGATTAAGGTTAAAGTGATCAAATACGAGGATATGCTTGACAAGTTGTAAATTGAGAATCTCATGTCCCTTGAATACGAGGGCCGCTCCTCATGCTACTCAAGTTTAGTCACCGGTAAGTTCTTGTCATAGTAAGCACATGTGTATCATAGAGAACCGCCAACGGGGTACCCCTTGCCCGATGATACGAAAGAATCCCCATATCAAAATGGCAAGGCAAGCAAACAACAAGCATCTCAGCAATCTTCTTATTTACCATGGGAATATGGTGCATTTTTCTCTCTTTCCTCTTTTCTCATCTCTTTTTTTTCTTTTTCTCTTTTTCTCAATCTCTATCTCTTTTTTTATAAGAAGAATGCTTCATAGATGCTCATTATGGTTACGCTGTAGGTTTCCACCATGAGAGCATGGATTAGACCGGCGGCCTAGGCATTTCTCTAACACACATGCATAACTCCATGGACTTACAAGCTCCCCTTTCATTTCACACCGACGACATCCATAGACAAAAGAGCATGATATCAACTAGGTACAAAGTACCAGTGCAATGTTGAAAGCGTTCGCCATGATAGCATGGTTCTGCTAATTCACAACTAACAAAGCGCAAGCATATACGCAACATAGACGGGCACAATGGTTCAAGTTTATTAAAGGCAAGAAATTAAAGTGTGCCAGCAAGTTCGTGAGAGATTTAATCACTAATTTTCACGTAACATGTTTAATTTGGAAGGTAGATAAAAACAAGAATTTACTTGGAATAGCAATAATGCTAATAGGTAGGTATGGTGGACACAAATGGCATAGGTTTTGGTTTAAGGAATGGATGCACGAGAAGAATTCCCTCTCAGTACAGGTTTTTGGCTAGCAAGGCTAGGTAGCAAGTATAAGAGTTGAAGGAAACAAACAAACATACAAGTGATAAAAACAAACATGCAATCTTCCTTGGAAGCACAAAAGATCTTAACTAGATAATACTAGACTTATGAGAAAATCAAGAAAGAAAGACGATGAAATTATATTTCTTTAGGGTACTTCTATCTTTTTCTTTCAACTCTCAAAAATAGTGTTGCTACTGACCAAGCCAAGTTTGCCAAAACCAACTAAATTAACTCAATGATCCCAAAGTGATACCAATACTAACAACAAGATCAATCATATAACCACAAATTGAAAACTAATATAAGATATGCAAAAGAGTAAATGATAGAACTTCTCATTAATATTCCATAATGCCTACTCACACCAAGGGATACATATCTAACGAGAGAGGGGAAACTTCCATAATGCAAACCATCCTACACGATAACTTCTCTATTCATGATATGACTCTACTAAAAAGGTAAAAAGATAGAAGATAGTGATATGATATCGCGACACTCCCCCAAGCTTGGAACAAACCAAGGGGATGCCAAACCTGATGACGAATTACTCCTTCGGTGGTGGTGGTATTCTATTGGTTGGCGTGAGGAAATCTTCCAGCATCTTGTGAAGCCTATTATTCTCCTCATGAAGCATATCCACCTTTCTCCCCAAGACTCGGTATTTGTCATAGAACTCATCAATGACTCTGCTGCAAGGCAAGAACTGAGATCAAGAGTTGGAGGTATCAGGTCCTTCATGCCTGCTGTCTTGGAGATCTTCCTCCATAGGCTCCTTTCCTTTATCCTTGGTGGACACCATTGTGCTTCTAAACTTTCAAGAATAGTTCCTGGCAGAAACAGATCGAAACAAAAAACACGATGAGAACATGATATACGAACCTCGGGGGATCCGGGGGATTATATATTACAAAGTTTCACAACAAAAGGAAGGTACTGGGAGAAAACGGGTCGGAGACGGAGTCCGAGGTAGCCACACCATCTGCTGGCGCAGCCAGGGGGGCCCGCGCCAGGGGGTGGTGTGAGCCACCCTAGCTCCGTTTCCGTCCCTCTTTCGCTTCGTAACTTTCCTTGTTGGATAAAAACTGCAAAAATATAACTGGACAGATCTTTCGCGGAACTTTTCTTACCAGAACTGTTACCTATTTGAAAAAGGACTCTGCAGGTCTCTGAATTTGGTATTTAGTGGATTCTTCCGGAGTCAACACTTGATTAACATCAATATATTCATCTTCATACACTTATTGTGAGTCATGAAACCTTTCACTTTCTCATTACACCATTATCTCCACTAACCTGGAAATTTCTTTCACACAAAACTTCACACAGTTCTCGTTAGCAACATTAGTATAAGTGAAGTGATAAAACCTTTTGAGTCCACTTTCAACTGAAAACCATCAAGACATAAGCTACTGCAGAAACTCCTTCCGAAAATCCAAAAATAATTCAAAAAGGAAATCGATTAAAGAAGCAAACGCAAGAATAGCAAAATCTGTCAAAACAGACCAGCAGGTAAAGATCAATTTTTTCGAAAATCTTCTGTTGCTCAAATCAAAAAGTGCAAAACTAACAGAAGTTAAATAACAACTTGGGGCAGAAGAACAAAAAATTACAGCTCAATCTAACGTATAGAGATCTCTCACGAATTTTACGGTGAAGCACAAAAATCTGTTTCGGGACAACATCTTCCCCAAATCTTACTTCTCTCTCATTAGAGGTTGATCTTAACACAAAAACTAAACAAAAAGGATAAGGAGAGGTTATTACCGAGGTAATAACTTCCAAGACTCAAATAAACAAAAACAAACTGAAAGCAAAAATATACTTGGTTGTCTCCCAAAAATCTCTTTCTTTATAGTCATTAAGATGGGCATGATAATTTCAAAGATGCTCACATACGAATATGAGTTGAAGTGAAAGGGAGCATTAAGAAGCAAAAATACACATGTTAAGTCTAACCCACTTCCTATGCAAGATAATTTTGTAAACAAACAAGTTGTTGAAACCAGAAACTGCTAGCATATGAAGGCAAAAGAAGTGCAACATAAAAACATTCAGCATAAAACGAGGAAACTTGATATTATTGAGATGCATAAGAACACTTTTCCCTCTCTCATAGTAACTTTTAGTATCATGCATACACTTAACAATATAACTATCATCGTAACAATGATCACTTATTCTAACATAAAACACATGAACACTAGCTCTCATAACACTACTTTGTGAAATAATATTAGAGGTATCCTTACCAAGGATAGTGTGTCCCTCTTCTACATATTTAGTGACAAAGTCTTTCACATTTGCTATAATAGGTTCATCAACCATTTGTTTATCAGGTTCAACAGCTTTATTTGTACTTTCATTAACCATACTAGCTATCATAGAATGCTCCTTTATCTTAACCGGGAAAGGGATTTTCTCAATGTAAGGTTCAGGTAATACATGATTAGCAGTATAAACTTCAGTATTTCTTGCAGGAACACTTTTAGCAATATCTTTATAAGGTTCATGATACTTATTCCACTTCTTTTTAGGCACTTCAATGTAGGAAGCAAAAGCCTTAAAATAAGAAGCAATGGCTTGAGAGTCTAGACCATAAGCATTTTTAATATTTTGACAGTCATCAGTTCCCATAAAAGATTCACTGCATTCATAATCATAATGTATACCTGACTTTCTACCTTTGTCATTCTCCCAAGCTTCAGCATTATCTTGAATACGGTCCAGAAGATCCCATTTAGCTTCTTCTTCCATGCGAGTGAATGATCCAGCACAAGAAGCATCCAATAAATCCTTATCATGAAGAGAAAGCCTTGCACAAAAGTTATTGATAATAATATTGTTGGGGAGCTCATGAATGGGACATTTGAGCATTAGTAACTTCAATCTCCCCCAAGCTTGAGTTGTACTCTCTCCATCAAGAGGCCAAAAGTTGTATATTTGATTCCGATCTTTATGAATCTCACTAGCAGGATAAAACTTTGAATAAAAGAGAGGCACTATTTCCTCCCATTCAAGAGCTTGACCATTCTTCAGCAGCTTATACCATTCCTCAGCTCTTCCTTTCAGTGATAATGAGAATAACTTCTTCTTGACTTGATCTGTAGTAATACCTGCACACTTGAACAACCCGCATAATTCGTGTATAAAGAGCAAATGATCATCGGGATGGACAGTTCCATCCCCAACATAGTAGTTATCCATAACATGATCAACAATTCTTGTAGGTATTTTAAAAGCATCATTCTCAGCAGGTGGTGGTTCATCTACTACCTTAGCAGTGGTAGTAGCATTACGAAATAAGAAACTCAGCGAATTATCCATAAAAAAAAGAAAGCAACTAACAGAAGTAAACAATACTCATAGTAGAAGTTTCCTTTACCAGTTCCACTCTCCAATAGCGCTTCACTCCCCGACAATGGCGCCAGAAAATAGTCTTGATGACCCACTAGTATAGGGGGTGTATCGCAGTATTTTAGATAAGTAAGAGTGTCGAACCCAACGAGGAGCAGAAGGTGTTGGCTAGTGGTTTGGAGTAGGAATTCTTTGTAAATACTTAGCAAACAGATTTTTAGGGGTTTTTGATAATGCAAGTAAGCGAAGTACGAGTAAATAAAAGACAGTAGGACTAAATGCAGCAAGTGGCCCAATCCTTTATTCAGGAAAGGACAAGCCGGTTGTATTACTTAAGATGACCAAACGTTCTCGCGGACACACAAGAATTCTGTCAAGTGCTTTCGCTTCATATAGTTGATCAATCTTCTTTAGTCTGCTAAGTGTTGTGTGGGTGAACCTGTGCTAATGTACCGACCTTCCTAGGACTAATACATACTTGTGATTATACCCCTTGCAAACATCCGTAAGTACAAGAAAGTACTTAAGGTAGAAACCTAACCACAACTTTAAACTCTAAGACCCTAACGTCCCTTATGCAATGGTTTCCTAACGGGGGTTTAGGTTTCTGTCACTCCGGCAACCCCTACGATTAGTAGCCAAATACACAATGCATTCCCCTAGGCCCATATAGTTGAAGTGTCATGTAGTCGATGTTCACATGACACCACTAGAAGAAGTACACCACAACTTAAATATCAAACTATTGAATCTCTCTCAACACAATTCCACTACTAACAACATGACTTCTCCCATGTCCTCAAACGAACTACTCACAAGACATCATATGGATCATGATCAGAGATGGAATAATGATGTATAACAATCTGAACATAAACAATAATTCAACGGTTGACTCAATAGCATCAACTACAAAGAGTAATCAACACCAGGAAAGTTTCCCCTAAGAACTATGCAAGATTCAACCCAATTGTTACAGCAATATGGAGATGGTGATGATGGTGTTGATGGTGGTGATGATGATGATGATCACGATGAAGTCCAGCTTCATGGTGGTGTTGATGGCGACGATCTCCCCTCTCCGGGAAGGAATTCACCCGACAGAAATCTGTCTGCCGGAGAGATCTTTCTCTCTTGGTGTTTTCCGCCCCGTAGAGGCGGCAGAATCTTTCTATGGTCGCCCCCCGAGTATTAGGGTTTCGGGAGGATTATATACGCCAGAGGGGAGAGCAAGAGGTGGGCCAGGGCGGCCACACCACCTGGTGGCGCGACCTAGGGTGGCCCGCTCCAGGGGGTGGTGTGGGCCCCCTATGGCCCATCTCCACTCCTTCTGGCTTGCTTCGTCTTCTGGAAAAATAGGATTTTCCATATATTTTCCCGAATTTTCCGATCTTCACGAATTTTGCCTCCAAACAGCAGCTTTTCCATCAGAATCCTGACTGCAGCGGTCCATGCTCCAAAAGTCATCAACCATGCAAAAACAGATGAAATTACATAAGTATCATCCCTTAATACGAAATATATCAATGAATAACAGTAAATTATGATATAGAATAGTGATGCAAAATGGACGTATCAGTAAACACAAGTAGAAATCCTAAATTAAAACCTAAACTACATTGCCTGAACTAAATCTTCATGACTTCAAGGTTTTGTTCCTGATCTTGATATCTGCAAAACAAAAAAATACAAGCAAAAGAAATATAATGGAAAGAAGGATTAGTGGATTAGCATTGCTCTCAGGCCTTGGAATTGAAATGTTATGCCTAATTGCATCATTGATCTAAATCTTGAAAAGGGGCAAGTTTCACCAGTAGTATATGTTCTTTTAATGTAATATGCCTCATATCACCATCATAAGCTTTGAGAGGGCAAGTTTCACCAAAGTAAGGACAAAGGCAAGTTTGATCATGGAAGAAATAGAGGAAACAACCAAACAATAAAAGCTTATTTTTACTTGATCACATCCACAAAAGAAATATCTCTTTGTAAGGAAACTTGAACCAAGAAGGGCCCATGTGTAAGCAGCTTACTCATTGCAAGCAGTAGATGTTCTATCGACATAGCAAGACAGCACCAGAGAGAGAAAAAGGGAGAGCACACCCATTAAAACTGGTTACCACACGCCCATAGTCTCATATCCTTTTCACGGCCATATTTCTCTCTCAAGCAAGTACCATAGCAGCACAACCAAACATAGAACAACAAGGGCACCTGGGAGATCCAGAGCTAGGGTCCATAGTTCCAAACCAAGAAAACATTCCAGAAACTACCTGATCATCAAGCATGATGATCACTTAAGGAGGGGGTGAAGCTGGTGTTAAGCAAGGACAAGTCAGGAGCTCAAGAAACTAGATCTATCAGCTATATCTGGCAGAAAGGTAAATAAAAATACCACCAGATCATGTAATATCTGTCTTTAGAGGTTTTCAACATTTGTATCAAGGAATCATAAGAGTATAAGCATTCATAATAAAACACTACAACTACCCTTCAACTAGAATAAATCTAGGAGGATCAGAAGTATTTTTTTCTCTCAGTCTTGTATGGGAATCCCATGCAAAGATCATTACCAAGATTTAAAATACACCAAGAAAGTATCTATTCTTGTTTAAAATTAGGCTACAGCCTTTTTTGCATCATTGGCCAGTCCAAGAAGAAAGTACCAGCTCAGGGTGAAGGTATGACAAACTGGTGATCAAGATTTACTACATAGATATCGATAACCCATCATTTGTATTGAATGATTCTGCTCATGAATTAAAAACAGATCCATCATATTAACTTGCTTTTATCCACTTTTCAGTACACACTGTCAGGAACATGGCGGCACGGGGAGCACCCGAGGGCGCTGCAACCCATGCCAAGCCACAGACACGACGGTTACCAGAGGAGGGGCGACGCAAAGAGAACCACCACAACACCACAACCCCATAACAGCACTGCAGGGAAGCGCCAGAGCACCACATCGGGGCAAAGGGGTGAAACCCTAGGCATTAGGGATATGGTACCACGGTCAGCAGAGGACTCGAGCGATGAATCGAGCAGGGTAGAATGACGCATCATCGTCAGCTGTATCATATAGTACCACGGCGGCGGTTGAGAAGTCTGGAACCGACCGGAATCGGATGACGACTAAGGTCGCCAGAAAAGAATAGTGAGAGAGAGGAAGGTGTTCGGGGAGCAAAGGGGTCGAATGGGCCGACCTGATCCTAAGGGTTGTGTAACATCCTGATCTCAGCAACCCTGATTTGTTTTCTAGAATGCAAAAATCAGGGGGAACAAAAACTTTTTCTTGTTCACTGGTGCAGCATTTGCTTGTTGTTTGTTTGTACTGGTGCATATGAGTGTATACCATATGATACTCCTTACCTCACCACCAGTTGACAAAAGCTATTTAACAAAACTATCCTGGCTCATTTTACATATTCTCAGATGTTCTGGCATTTCAAAGCATGAGCCCAGGGTGCTTTTGTAACCAAAACTATTTTAGTAACTCCTATTGATAAAACTATGGAGAGCTATAGAATACTATCTCCTTATGTTTTTCAAGACAGAACCTTCAACTACCCCTACCTCTAAGATTTCCCAAAACCTCACTTTAAAGCTCTTGAATTCTACTCTTGGTAGAGATACCAAGGACTCTTACCTGACTCAAAATCCAACCTTTTCAATAATACCCATCCTTACCTCAAGCTAAGCTTGATGGTAACCCCAGTAGTGGAATTGCTTAGTTTATAAGATGAGTTGCCTTGATCTGCTGTCTGATGAGTTGTCTTGATCTGATTTTTGACTTGTTTTATTAGGAACTAGTATGAGCCACTCTAGGAGCTCATCAGTTGGATTAGTATACTTCAAACTCACTAGACCCTAAGCAAGAATACAAGGTGGATCTGATCTCTAGTAACTAGGAGATCATCTAAAACCCTTAACAGGGTCATTTCTGAAGATATCCCTTCTAGAAGCTTCCAAGTCAATGAAGACCAATATCAAGCATGGATCCCTTCTACTCAATCTACTCTTCAACATCATCCACTTGATGATGCTTTGGTACCTTGCAACCCATCAAAATCATCACCACCCACATTCTAGGCAAAAAACCATAAATCTACCAAAAATTGGCCAAGTCTAGAAAACGGCTTCCAACATCACCTTTTTGAATGTCTCCCTTTCTCAACCCTTGTGAATTTTTGATAATGCATTTGAACCATATTGTTAACCATCCTAAGGACTACCAAGGACCACATTTTACCTTGGTTAGATCCTCCGCCAACCCACTTGTTCTTGATGGTTTTGTAGGCAAGAAAATAACATTTCCTACAAATCTAGTCATCATGCCTACTTTGACAGAAGCTCACACCATCATCCAACATTCTATGGACGAACTCTTTGTATGGTTGTGATCTACTCATATAGGTCTATCAACATCTGCTTCACTTGTTCCAAGTGGATCCTTGTGCTCCTTAAACCCACATGGTTTATAAGGCATCATGACTCATCTGGTATGGCAGCCTTAATTTCAACAAAGTTTGCCATTACTTCTAGACCACCTCAAATGTAACCACTCCAAACTCCTTCTGCCATGATAATCTATATGACTTGGTCTAACTAATCATCTATCCCTTGCATCAAGGTGAGCTCTGAGCTCCAAGACCTAACAAGGTTTTGGTGGTATAAAAATAACATCACCCTAGATCTACAACTCCTTGTTTTTCATCTTATTCAAGTTGGATTTCCATTTCCCAAGGTTGAAAATGCTTGCTAAACCTTGTCTACACAATCTACCTTGATCACCAAGATTTATGAAGTATTATCCATAATTATTATGGACCAAATCTATTTAATTCCTTTAATAGACAAAATCCCCAAAACCTCCTCCACAATAGGAAGTTTGGTTTTTGCCAAGACACTTCCCCAAATTTTGACTCATTGGAGACCCATCTCTCATCCTCTACCTTCCCACCTCAAAAATAAATATTCTTGAGATTCGTTATTATTTCTCTTTGCCCTTTTTCTTAAATGGCAGAAACAAGAAATAATTCCTTAAAAATACTTTCCCATCTCAATAAATCCCAATAAAATTCCCCAAGGTGTAATGTGGTATCTAGGACCTTTTCACACCAAAATCTCACCTTGTCAAATGTAAAAATATCAATTTAGCTTCTAGAAACTACTTCTGCCCCTTTATGAATAAATGGATTTAAGAGGACTAAAACCTCTTATTAAAATCCCAATTAAATCCTAGGAAGGTACCTTAACCATGCCCATCCACCAGTACTATCTCCCCCATCTCTTCTAATGCAAATCTTTGAACTCCTTCACAAGGTCTCTTGTGATCAAAATCTTGCAAAACATATGAACTTGAGCCAAACCAAGACCAAGCCCTTCCCAAAGCTTGTCAAACACTCCTCCCCAGTAACCAATACTCCCCTGGTCGTGAGCACTGTAGCTCCCCCCCTGCCCTTGCTCCTCTTACCCTTGGATTAGTAGAGAGAGACAACCATATCTTACCAAGATTTGCCCCATTTAATTACCACAGCTCCCTCCCTTTATCTCTGCCCGACCAAAACCCACTCTTACCCCTCCCCACCGCCCTCTAGGCCAATCCCTGGCCAGCATTACCCCTCCCCCATGTCCAAAGTGGACATTTTCACCATCTACCTCTCCCCCTCATTATAAAGGCCAGAGGCCACCCCAACACCCCTTCCTGGCTCATTTGCTCCCTCTCCTCCTCACTTACCTCCCCCTGTACCCCCTCTTCCTCCCCTGTCTTGTCCTGCCTAAGAAGAAGAGAGAGAGAGAGATCTCAGCCTCTCTCAGAAAAACAAGCAAGGCTCCCTGTTGGGGGATACCCCCGGGTAGGGTCACTCCGGGGTATAAGGGCCGAGTTAGCTAAGGTTCGGCAAGGTCAAAGCGGATGCTGGCCGGGTCACCTCAAGGCAGGCCGGATCATGGAGTAACCTGGACCAGGGGGGGTCGCCTGACATTGCCTCATCCGAATTAAGGAGTAAGTCAGAAGTGCTTGTCTAACTTATATGTAGGAACAGGTGTGGCCGGATCTACTATGATCCGGGTCCTCGCTTAGCTTCTGGGAGAAGGAAGGAATCTCTCTGGTTAAAAAGAAGGTCCGGTACGCACTGCATGAGCGGAGAAAGCGGGGGCAGGACCACCGGGTCATGGCCGACAAGGGTGACGACACCCATGTCGGCTGACGCAGGCGCCGTAGAGGCTTACGTTGCTAAAGCATGTGTGACGCGGGGTAAAAGCACCCCGATCGGGTTACCACATTGGGAGGGTGCATATTCTTAGGAATATGCCTCCACGTATGCCCTAGGCAGGGACCGAACTTCCTCTATATAAGGGGGGCTAGGTTTCTGGTAGAAGGGGTTGGTTGAGCTCTAGTTGGTTTGGTGATTCCATAGTCACTGGTTGAGTTCTTTGAGGCCATAGTGCTAGTTGATCTAGGGTTCTAGGGAAAAATAGTAGGCAAGAGTAAGAGAGCTCCTTCTTCCTCCTCTCGCCAATACAGCTCAAGGAGCACTTGTAATCTTGAAGGAAATCAATACAAACTTCTGTGTGGAGAATCACTCCACTATCCCTCCCTGGATTCCCCTAGCGTGTATTAGTCCCCACCTTTAGCCTATCCATGGCATCTGCCGTGACACCACCACGACAGTTGGCGCCCACCGTGGGGCTAGCGGTGCTAGCATGGGTGAAGATCCGGACGGGAAACCTCATCGGCACCGGCGAACGCATCGTCTCTGGCCTCATTCAGCGCTTTGGAGCGCTGGATTTCGTCAGCGACAACGCTGGCTGCTTCGGCATGCGCCCACTACCGCGCAACAGCCTCTTCGTCAAGCTCGGTGCGCACAAGGTCTACGTTGCTGTGGACGTATCATGCGTTCATCCGCGCCGCGTCGTCGATGCGGGGGAACCACCCCTCACTGTGGCTCACGGGACGCGTATCGCTCGCTCCTCGGACCATGCGGAGGTGATGATGACTGCGCCAGGTGCAGGCGCAACCAAGGACCCAACACTAGACCTGGAGGTAACACCTAAGGCACCGAGGAAAGGTAGAGGACCTCCACTAGAGAGGCCTGAGAACATACTGAGAGAAGCTATGGATAGCTTGGCTAACCCGGTAGCAGCAGTGGTAGATCCGGCTCAGGCACAGGCCGAGCTAGAGGAAACTAGGCAAAAGATACTAGAGGGCGCAAAGAAAATAGCCGCGGCTCAGCAGTCGTTGAACATGACGCTGCGTGAGTATGCAAAGGCAAACAAAGCTGATATGGTAAAAGTAAAAGGGAGAAATCTCATAAGCGAGATGAACAGAGAAGGTGATGATGGAGCAGAAGGGTCGGAAAACTATCTGTCTGTGGGGTTGCCGAAGTATAGTACTCGGTGAAGAACCTCAGAGCAGCAGATGCGGCTGCGTCCGAGTTAGAGGGTCTGACGGGTGAGGCCCGTCAGAGACAGCAAGATAGGGTTAACGAGATGGTTCAGATCACGAATAGACAGAATGAAGAGCTACTGAAAGCTAACCCGGAGAGAGCTGGAGCTTCCATAATCGTCCATTCGGTGATGGGTAACCCGAAGAAATCCGCTGGAGCCGCTTCATCACCTCATGGTGGTCCAAGGAGAGAAGAGGTAGTCACCTCGGCCAGACGGAACAAGCAGTTCGTCCCGTACGACCCGACGCGTGCGGGAAAAGAAAAAGAAACACGGAAAAATGATGATCGACGGAGTGTGAGCCGAGGTGAAGCTGGCCGAGGTAATCACGACCAAGGCAATGCCGGTCAAGGAAACGCTGCAAACGGCAATGCCGAACAGCGAAACTCCGCAGGAGCAGGACAACTGCAGCAGCGGAATATACCAAGGCAAGCGCAAAGCGCCGGCCGAGGTATGCAACAGAAAGGTGCGCAATAAGAGCAAAACCGATACAACGACGGTGATTCAGAGATGGTGAACGCAGGGTACCCCAGACCGGACTATCATGTGATAGGTTCAAGATTGGGAAGCAGGGATTTAATGCCGGATGACGCCAGGTTAAAACTGGATCGCCTGTATAGGTCGGAACAGATCGAATGTCAAGGTCCCCCGGGTCCAGCATGCTTTGGACCCCGGATCATGAAGGAGCCACCAGTACCAAACTTCCAGCTGCCCAGAGGCACGAAGACGTATGACGGCAGCACCAAGCCGGAGGATTGGCTGATAAACTATGCTACGGCTATGAAAATTGCCACAGGCAACTTGAGATGGGCTGTACGATACGTACCCCAGATGTTGGAAGGTCCGGCCAGAGTATGGCTGAATAATTTACCACCCAGAAGCATCAACTGCTGGATAGATTTTTAAGAAATGTTTATCAGCAACTTCTCAAGTACATATCAGAGGCCGAATAGACCGCAGACCCTAGCAATGTGCAAGCAAAGACCTAACGAGACGGATCGATAATTCTTGACCCGGTGGTGTACCGTGAGAAACTCGTGTGAGGGTGTCATAGAGTCACAGGCCATAGCGTGGTTTGTGCAAGGGTGCAGATATGGCAGCGAGCTGTGGATGAAATTGCAAAGGAAAATGCCAATTATGTTGGCAGAGATGATCCAGATTGCTGATTTGTATGCTTTGGATGATCCGACTCAACCTAGGCTCGCGTCAAATGAGTCAAACGAGGAATACTATAAGAGGGATGGAGCTGGGTCATCCCAGAGGAACGATTACAGAGGAAAAAGGAGAGATGATAGACCGGATCATCGCTATAGTTTGCAACGAGTTGCAGTTGTGAATCAAGATCAACCCGGAGCAGGGAGAAACCAACGCCAGAGAATGGGAGGGCAATGGACTCCAAGAAATGATGGCAAGAAAACATGGACTCCAGAGCAAAAGAAACAGTGGCAGGAAAAGAAAGACCGTCCGAGGTATACCTATGAGTCGATGTTGGACCAGCCGTGTAAGTTTCACACGCCAAATCCGAATAGCCCGGCGGGTCACACAACGAGGCAATGTGAGTGGATGCGTAAGATAGAACAAGGTGGTTCGGGGAATGCTCAGGCACCCCGGAATGATCAACCTCGGCAGGAGTTACCTCAGCAACAATTGCTCTCCGGGGGGAACACACAACAGCTAATGTTGCCTCCCCCTCCGCTGAGGTATGACAATAATGAGAGAAGGGATGCAGTGCATCAGGTGGAAAATCAGCAACAACCGGATCAGAGGTACCCCAGAAACAAGGGAAGGAATGAGTACAGGGAACATCACCAGAGTTATTGTGTGTTCACGACTGAGGAAACAGATAGAAAGAGCTTGCAGCGCCGACATATGGAGGTCAATGCGGTCATGCCAGCAGTGATGAGGTACATGCCTTGGTCAGACCAGGAAATCACCTGGAACATCAAAGATCATCCTAAACTTATGCCGAGTCCAGGTCCGTATGCGCTAGTGCTAGATCCAACATTCATTGGACCGAACATCAATGTGAGGTTCTCCAAGGTTTTGATTGATAATGGTAGTAGCATTAACATCATGTATGCGGATACGATGCGCAAGTTGGGCATCTCGGAGAACATGCTCCAGGCCACGAGAACAACTTTCCATGGCATTGTACCAGGCACCTCTTGTGAGCCCATAGGCAAAGTCCGGGTCGACGTGCTATTCGGCACAAGGGATAACTGCCGAACTGAAAATCTGGAGTTTGAGGTGGTGAACTTGGAAAGTGCATATCACGCGTTACTCGGAAGACCAGCATTGAACAAGTTCATGGCAAGATGTCACATCAGTTATCTGAAGATGAAGTTGCCCGGGCCAAATGGAGTGATTACCATTGCTGGAGATTTCCAACGTTCCATTGAGTGCGCTTCAGGCGGGTCTAACCTAGCCGAGTCACTCGTGATTGCGCAAGAGAAAAGAAAAATCCAAGAGGTGGCGGCATTAGCTCAGTCCGCGCAACAATATATGCCTGCATTAAGTAACCCGCATGGCGGCGTTTCATTTCAAGCTGCAAAGGACACCAAGAAGGTTCCAGTTGATGACATGTTCCTGGAGCGCACCGTAACAATTGGTGCCGGGTTAACTGACAAATAGGAAAGCGAGCTCGTCAACTTCCTCCGTGAGAATCGGTATATTTTTGCTTGGTCTACACAGGACTTGCAAGGTGTTCCGAGGGAGTTGGCCAAGCACTCTTTGAACGTAAGACCCGGAGCAAGGCCGGTAAAGCAACCTCTCCGCCGCTTCGCCGAGGATAGGAGAAAAGTCATTGGAGACGAGATAGCTCGATTGCTAGCAGCAGGATTTATCATGGAGGTGCTATATCCGGATTGGCTCTCTAATCCGGTGTTGGTAGAAAAGAAGAAGGACAATCCGAACGTGGCAGTGGTTTGGCGTATGTGTATCGATTACACGAACCTAAACAAGCCGTGTCCAAAAGATCCATTTCCACTGCCGAGGATAGATCAGGTCATAGACTCGACCGCGGGATGTGAACTGTTGTCATTTATTGATGCATATTCTGGCTTCCACCAGATACCTCTGAACCCGGATGATCAAATAAAGACTGCGTTTATTACCCCGTACGGGGCTTACTGCTATCGCACTATGCCGTTTGGTTTACGTAATGCAGGTGCAACGTACCAAAGATGTATGCAAAAATATTTGCACGACCAAATAGGTCAAAACGTACAAGTATACGTGGATGATGTGGTTATCAAGACCAAGGAAAGCACAACGCTCCTTGACGACATAAGGAAAACATTCGCGAACTTGAGAAGGTTCCGGATGAAGCTTAACCCGGAAAAATGTACCTTCGGTGTCCCGGCTAGAAAATTACTCGGATTTCTCGTCTCCAGCCGAGGTATCGAAGTTAATCCAACTAAGATCCGAGCCATCGAACGAATGGAGCTGCCGAAGTGTCTTAACGATGTCCAGAAGTTCACTGAATGCCTGGCATCATTGAGTCGGTTTGTATGTCGGTTGGGAGAAAAGGCGTTGCCTCTCTACCAACTCATGAAAAAGTCGGATAAATTCGTTTGGACGCCACAGGCCGATGAAGCCTTTGCCCACTTAAAAAAGATGTTGGCCACCGCACCAGTGTTAGCCTCTCCACTATCAAAGGAGCCAATGTTGCTCTACATAGCCGCAACCAACCGAGTTGTAAGTGCAGTGATTGTAGTGGAGCGCAATGAAGAGGGTAAGTCGGTGCAGAGGCCAGTATATTACTTAAGCGAGGTATTGTCTGCCTCAAAACAGAACTACCCGCACTTTCAAAAGGTGGCATATGGTGTCTATATGGCGGCTAAGAAGGTAAAGCATTACTTTGAGGAGCACCCCATCAAAGTAATATGTGAAGCCCCCATATCCGAGATAATGGGTAACAAGGATGCGAGTGGTAGAATTGCAAAATGGGCAATTGAGTTAGCCCCTTATGCGCCCCAATACGACAGAAGGGAAGCGATCAAGTCCCAGGCTGTGGCGGACATTTTTGTGGATTGGGCCGAGGTACAATACGAACCACCGCCACCAGATCCGAATTACTGGAGGATGCACTTTGACAGGTCGAAAACCAAAACCGGATTAGGCGGCGGGGTTGTGCTTACCTCGCCAAAGAAGGACCAGCTAAAGTACGTATTGCAGATCCATTTCGTGGCATCGAACAATGTCGCTGAGTATGAGGCTCTTGTGCATGGGCTCAAAGTGGCAAAGGAGATTGGCATACGTCAGATAATATGCTTTGGCGACTCGGATCTGGTGGTGCAACAGGTGTCCGGAGTGTGGGACACCCTGGATCCAAACATGGCACTATACGAATTTCACGTGCAGAAGATATCTGGTTACTTCGAGGGGTGTGAATTTCACCATGTACCCCGAGTGGAAAACGAGGCTGCCGACATGTTATCGAAGCTCGGATCGACCAGACAGGCGATTCCACCGGGTGTAGCATTGGAACACCTCAGAAAACCATCTATCAGGCCGTCCCCAGGAACCGACTCGATCTATGTCCCGGAAAATACGGAATCCGGAGCTGAGCCCATGGACATTGACACGTGAGGTAGTACGCGAGACCCAGGGACTGCATCAGCAAACCCGGGGACTGCCTCGGTAAACCCGGGGACTACCTCGCTAGACCCGGGGACTGCTCAGCGTGATCTGGCTGAAGTTATGCCGGTGGATCAGATGGAAATTGATGAGGACGTATTCCCTCCACGAGCGATACCAGCTTGGGCACTGCCTATATTCCAATTTCTGAAAGACAGAACATTACCCGCTGAGGAGGTGTTATCCAGGCAAACTCAGAGGAGAGCAAAGGCATACACAATCATCAATTCCGAGCTATACAAACGGAGTGTAACCAACGTCCTTCAGCGATGTGTTGACCCGGAAGAAGGACTTGACATCCTCCGAGATATACACCAAGGAGAATGCGGGCATCATGCCTCATCCCGAGCCTTGGTGGCAAAGGCGTTCCGGCATGGATTCTACTGGCCAAGTGCCTTAGAACAAGCAGAAGATCTGGTGAGAAAATGCAATGGTTGTCAAAGGTACGCCACCAAGACACATATGCCTATGTCGGAACTCAAGACCATACCAATTACATGGCCATTTGTTGTATGGTGCTTGGATATGGTTGGCCCATTCAAACCAACAAGAGGAAAAATGACACACATTTTGGTCATGGTGGACAAGTTTACAAAATGGATTGAAGTGAAACCTATAAGAAAATGTGATGGAGCTACGGCCATCACATTTCTCAAAGACATCATCTTGAGATACGGTTATCCACACAGTATTATAACTAATAATGGCACAAATTTTGCTGAAGGAGCGTTTGCACGATTCTGCCGAGATAAGAAGATCCGACTCGATGTCGCCTCAGTAGCCCACCCCACATCGAACGGACAAGTGGAAAGATCCAACGGATTAGTATTATCCGGGATAAAACCCCGGCTCATTGAGCCGCTGCAAAGATCAGCGGGGTGCTGGATAGAAGAACTACCAGCGGTACTATGGAGTTTAAGAACAACTCCGAATCGATCAACAGGCTATACGCCATTTTTTCTGGTATATGGGGCAGAAGCTGTATTACCAGCCGACATAGAGCATGATTCGCCTAGGGTCACCCAATACACATAAGCTGAAGTGCAAGAAGCCCGGCAAAATGATGTTGATCTACTGGAAGAAGCGAGAGAACTGACACTGTCCAGATCCGCCATATATCCGCAAAATCTCCGACGCTATCATAGCCGGAAAGTGTGCCCCCGAGTCTTTCGGGAAGGCGATCTGGTGCTCCGGTTGGTACAACGTACTACTGGCATGCATAAATTATCCCCACCATGGGAAGGGCCATTCATTGTGAGCAAAGAATTGCACAATGATTCTTACTATCTTATAGATGCAAAGCCACAGGAAAAGAACAAGGCGGACAGGTCCAGAGAGGAATCTAAGCGACCGTGGAATGTAGCACTACTTCGTCCCTTCTACACTTAGCTAAGAAGTGTATGTATCCGAGTCGTCTCATATGTCGGTATGTATGTCGGCAATGAGCTTATCAATGAAATAGCAGCGCCTCGAGCAGTAACTCAGGGACTGCCTTAATAATGTTTGTTGTTACTTCTTATGCGGTAGCTGGAATAAGTTGTTCTACTTAACCCGGATTAGTAATGTGTGAGCACCAAAAACCCAACTCTTCGACTTGCTGCTGTCCAACAAGAATTGGCTTCATGGCAAGCAAGAGAACAAGTTTGGAATTGCGTAGCACATGAAAAACGACTAAGGAAACGAGTTTATTCGAGCTAACGTTTGTTTTTCGGACTAACCCTGTATTTATTTTCAAGTTATTATGCTGAATTATTTTGAGCTAAACCTAAAAGTTTCTAAGTATTGTTAAAACAATTTTTGAAGCTCAGGTTCGTAAGTCGTAAAACCGAATCAAGGTAGACACGGACCGAGCCAGAGAATTGGACGAACAAGAAAATGAAACTCGGGGACTATGCCCAAGTTAATCCGGCATAGAAATGTAGTAGCAAAATATCACATATCCAGCATACAATTGCACCCGGCATACCGGGGATCTGATAAATTTTCAAGTTTTTTGGAACTAAGGAGCAGCAGGAGGAGGAAGTTCGGCGTCGTCGTCGCTGCCTTCAATATCTGAAGCATCATCTTCTCCGCCCTCATTCGACCCATCTTCAACGTTCTCATTGTGCTCGTTCCCAGCGGATTCCAGGAAGCTCGGTCCTTCAACCTAGTCATGAATAGGAGAATATTCGACGAGGCTGTAGGCACAAGCCTGGTGCTGAGCTACCCACTCCGGATCATCGGTCCATCTGGATCCGGTGCGCCGGCGTGTAAGGAGGCTGAGGTCGATCTTCTCGTACCATGTGAGAATATGGTGAAGGATGGTATCGGCTGCGGCACGCCCAGCGGACTCTCTCCAGAGGTCAAGCTGGGTCTCAGTCTCCATTAACTTCTCGACGAGAATCGCGATGGTCTCCGGACTACTCTCTCCGGGCCAGAACGTATTGAAAATGCGAACTGCAACACCGAGGATATCCTTGCCATAATTCTTGATGGTTTCCACGCGAGCTGACAGGCTGACCAATAGGTCCTCCATGTCTAAGGGAATGCTCTCACTGTCAGGAACGATGGGAGTACCCCTCTCTCGGCGAAATTTGGCAACAGCAGCGCTTGCAATAGAAGTACCCTCTGGAAAGTGGTCTAGAAACAAGGCAAAGGAAGAAGGTAAAGAAAAGACATATGAGGTAACCCAGAGAATTATATCGGATAAGGGAAAGGAACTTAAGTGAAATATGGCTATGGATCCGGGTTAACTCCTTGATGCAGTCATCGCGTCTTTTGTGAAGTTGCTCAAGCTCAGCGTTTGCCGACCCAAGCTGGAGGTCGGATTCTCTGAGTAGGTCCTGGTCCTTGGAGATCTAGAGAGTAAGGCGCTCACGCTCTTCTGTGAAGTTCTGGCCAACCTTTTGGAGCTCGGTTTGGTGCTGGGCCTTCATCTTCTCCATCTCAGCCTTGAGCTTGGCAATCTCGTCGTCCTTAGTCCGGAGGAGAGCGAGCTCATCATCCTTTTTCTTCAGCTCGGCTTGATGCTGCCCTGCTTGTTCGAGAAAATGCAGCATCATATCAGGCACTGGCACACTATCCTCAAGCGATGCTGAAATAGAATGTTGACCCGGCAAAGCCGAGGAGTGAATGTTTGCCGAGCCAAGGAGAAGAAGAAATGGAAAACACTACGAGGTCGAACAAAAGAGGACATACCCCGGATTTCCTCCAAGTTCTTCCGCATGATCTTGGTCTTAGCCTCCAACCCAGCTGCAGAAACCGAATGAGGAGATTAGTTCAGCGGAAGAAAGTGAAGAAAAATGGAGAGGTGCCGAGGGAGAAAATTACCCCTCTTTTCATGTTCTGCACCAAGTGCAACATGTTTTGCACGCAGCATCTTGTGGGTATCCAGCAGGCGTTGGAATTCAGCGCTCCGACGATTGGTGGTTACCTAAAAAAAGTACAGAAGTGTAAAATTATCTTGGTACATATTCGAAGTGTACAAGATCCGGGCCAAGTGGAACTTAACCCGGCTCTAGGTGTGTGCATATTCGAAGTGTACAAGATCCGGGCCAAGTGGAACTTAACCCGGCTCTAGGTGTGTGCATATTCGAAGTGTACAAGATCCGGGCCAAGTGGAACTTAACCCGGCTCTAGGTGTGTGCATATTCGAAGTATACAAGATCCGGACCAAGTGGAACTTAACCTGGCTCTAGGTGTGTGCATATTTCAAGTGTACAAGATCCGGGCCAAGTGGAACTTAACCCGGCTCTAGGTGTGTGCATATTCGAAGTATACAAGATCCGGGCCAAGTGGAACTTAACCCGACTCTAGGTGTGTGCATATTTGAAGTGTACAAGATCCGGGCCAAGTGGAACTTAACCCGGCTCTAGGTGTGTGCAGATTCGAGGTTTACATGCAGCTACGTTAGTTTTCTAATGAGCATCCGACCGAGTAACAAGCTACTCCACCGGAGGCTCGGGGACTAATGGTTATTATCTACAGCATGTAAAGGAGAAATGACATACCTCCATCATTCGCCCCGCGAGGTTAATTACCTTAGCGGCGGTATTCATCTGGGCGGTAAATTCTGTGGGACCAAACTTTTCCGGGAGATCGTCGTTGTGGACGAACTCCGCCTTGTTCCAGTTCATGACGAACTCGATAAGGCTCGGAGGGTACCGCTCGCCGGTGGGCATATGGGGTGCCACCAAGCCCTTCGCGTGAGCTTCTTTCCTCTCAACTAGGGCAAGAGCTGGCTTGGTATGCAGAACCATCTGTTGCGCATCAGTTGGCTCGGCAGGAACATCCTTTGCTGCTGGTGATTTCTTCAGAAGCATCGACGATAGGGTTCGCTGCCCGGCCTCGACGGATGCAGACTTGGTAGTATCTGGAGCCTTTTTGCCCTTAGCTTGCTGCGAAGAAGTAACTACGGTGGATTTCCCTTTAGAAGCTGCTGAAGTAGGTCCTCGCCGAGGTTGAGATGACTCGGACGAGGCAGAAGAACTTGGCACTGGAGCGCTTGTAGCTGGACTTGGAGCTGTTGTTGGTTTCCTTGGTGCCGGGACAGGTGCTGGTGCTGGCTCGGTCGCTGGTACTGGAGCTGCTGCTGGTGCTGGTGTTGAGATAGACTCGGTGGTTGCTGGTTGCGGTGATGCCGAAGTGGTGGACGTCGTCGCCTCGGCTGGACCGACCCATCCTGCTCCGAGGTCGCGTTCCTCTCGATGAGGTACTGCGGAACCCGGAGCAGCCGCGGAACCTTCCAAAATAGGGCTCAGCGGGCGTGACTCGTCGTCACGAGGAGGAGAAGGGCCGGACTGAAGGGGTGAAGAGATGCTTGATCCGCTCTGAGGAACCTCCACTGGAGGCCTGAAAAAGAGAATAATGTCAGAAGAGAAATTACCACGATGCAAGGAAAAGTGAGTTACGCAATGAAAAATGACTTATGCATCCGAGGTTTCAGCATCCTTAGGTTTCCGAGCCCTCCGTGCCGAGGCTTTGTCTGCCCACTTGGAGGCAGTCTTGTCTCCGGCCTTCTTTTGCCTTTTTGTGGGCTGAGAAGGTTCGGAGGAAGAACTTGATGCGGCTCCGCGCTTCTTCTTCGACGCCACCGGAATCGGCTCGCCCGTAGCAAGTGGAGGATCCTCGTGGATATGCCCACCGGGGTTAGCTGATGCCGGAAAGGCAAAAGAAAGAGGGACAGCCTCAACAGGTTCAATCACGTCGACATCCGAGTCATCCTCATCATCGGGCCAATCTCTAAGAGAAGATAATTTACCACTGGGTCGTTTGGTAGCATCGGTCATAGGGAGGAACATCTCCTGGTCCGGCTCCTCCTCATCCGGGATTTCTCGGTCCGGCTCCCACTTAAGGGTCGGGTCCGTACCATCCTCGAGAGTTTGCTGAAGGAACAGCTGAGAAAAAGCACGAAGAACAGAGTCAAAAATACAACAAAAACCGACACATACTTGATCCGAAATAAGTTTACCTCGCGAAGCTTACCGCGGGAGGGAGCCTGTCACGACAGTAGTGCTCAATTCCCCACGTCCATTCGGTGGAGAAATCCTTGTGGGTGGTGAAAAGAGCCTTAACCCGGCGAAAAATCTCCGTGTTGCTCAGCTCGAAGGAGGAGGTCCGGTTGGGGTCGCGGCCGAAACTCATGTGGCACAACTTGTGGGTGCGCTTCTGGAGGGGAGAGATTCGGTTGCGCAAACGTGATCATGGCATCCTCGTTGCGCAATCCGAGTTTCCTCAGCTCCGCTAACCTCTTGTTAACTTGGTTGGCCAGAGCTGTAGGCTTCTTGGGGACCTCCTCCCAGAATTCCGTGTCAGGTGGACCGAAGCGTAGGGCAGCAACCGAATCAAATCTTCAGTACCCTCATTCCGGACGTAGAAGAAGGTCCGGGCCCATCCTTTGCAGGAGTCAAGCCCGGTAACTCGGGGAAAGATGGAAAGTCTCCGGGGCGAGATGGAGGCAACCCCGAATTGGGTGGGCTGCTTATCCTCCGATTCTACTTGGATATTGGGGATGACGTTGCGATGAAGGCCGAAAAACCGGATCCACAGCTCCTTCGTGGGCCATAGTCCGGTGTAGCCTTCGATCGTAGAGGCAAAGGCGGAGAGAGAGGTGATAGCGTTGGCTAGGAGATGGTGTGGCTGCAACTGGTAGGTCCTAACCCAATCCCGAAAGAAATCGCTCACTGGCAGACCAAATCCCCGTTGGAAGTGGGACAGGAACACAACGAACTCACCCGGATTGGGTGAGGGGGCCAGTTCGGCGGAGGGGAGACGAGCGGGGACGCCGGCATGAATGTGTCTGGTCCGGTAGAGCCAGTCAAGGTCATCTTGACAGACCCATGATCTGGCCCACGCGCCGTGGTCCGCCACGGCGGCGTCCTCCTCCATCTCCTGCTCGGCGATGACGAGCTCCTCCTCCGTCATCTCGTATTCGCTATCCTCGCTGGAGCTAGTGGCGGCGGAGATCTGAGGCCTGGATTGGCGTGGACCCGTGGCGAAGAAGCTACGCAGCGGTGGCTGCGATGCAGAGGCACGGGGAGGGTGCGGCGGCGGCGCTGCTGCTAGAAGCACTGGCGGCGGCGCAGTCGCTAGGAAGAAGAAGGAGGAAGGCAATGGGCAGAGGGGCGCAGAAGTGGAAAAGTGCTAAGGGGTGCGCCCCTCCGCTACTTAACCGCCCCCTGAGATGGGTGAGTGGGATCGCGCTGCGCCAACAAGCCACACAGTGTGGCCGTGTATCACCTGCATCAGCCAATCGGGGAAAAGCCACACAGGGGGCCACAAAGTAGAAGCAATCCCATGACGCGACGCGCTGATGCGGTAAACGAGGAGGCAGGCATGAAGTGACCCACGCACAGTGATAACTGACAATTACTGTGGCGGTTACTGTGCAGACCCTTAAAATAAGACGAGGTAATAATTAGCCTCCACGTGGGTTGGCGTATGAGAGAAGGAAACGGGGCCCGGATCAAACCATGATAACCATGGGATCCGAGCCAAAGTGGTGACCCGGCCGGCAGGTGAAAACTTGGAACGTCCGAAGGGAACGTAAATCCATATAATCCGAGATAAGGAGCTAACCCGGAATTAAACATCCAAGGCTCAAACATAAATGAACCTGATGTGGCCTTAGCGGCCAAGGCAGCTAAGACCGCACCAGCTTCAGGGACTAATGTTGGGGGGATACCCCTGGGTAGGGTCACTCCGGGGTATAAGGGCCGAGTTAGCCGTGGTTCGGCAAGGTCAAAGCGGATGCTGGCCGGGTCACCTTAAGGCAGGCCGGATCACGGAGTAACCCGGACCAGGGGGGTGGGGTCGCCTGACATTGCCTCATCCGAATTAAGGAGTAAGTCGGAAGTGCTTGTCTAACTTATATGCAGGAACAGGTGTGGCCGGATCTACTATGATCCGGGTCCTCGCTTAGCTTCTGGGAGAAGGAAGAAATCTCTCTGGTCAAAAAGAAGGTCCGGTACGCACTACATGAGCGGAGAAAGCAGGGGCAGGACCACCAGGTCATGGCCGACAAGGGTGATGACGCCCATGTCGGCTGACGCGGGCTCCGCAGAGGCTTACGTCGCTAAAGCATGTGTGACGCGGTGGAAAAGCACCCCGGTCGGGTTACCACTTTGGGAGGGGGCATATTCTTAGGAATATGCCTCCACGTATGCCCTAGGCAGGGACCGAACTTCCTCTATATAAGGGGGGCTAGGTTTCTGGTAGAAGGGGTTGGTTGAGCTCTAGTTGGTTTGGTGATTCCATAGTCACTGGTTGAGTTCTTTGAGGCCATAGTGCTAGTTGATCTAGGGTTCTAGGGAAAAATAGTAGGCAAGAGTAAGAGAGCTCCTTCTTCCTCCTCTCGCCAATATAGCTCAAGGAGCACTTGTAATCTTGAAGGAAATCAATACAAACTTCTGCGTGGAGAATCACTCCACTATCCCTCCCTGGATTCCCCTAGCGTGTATTAGTCCCCACCTTTAGCCTATCCATGACATCTGCCATGACACCACCACGACACTCCCTCCTCCCCCTCTTTCCCCTCCTGCATGTCACCCTGTTGTGACCCTCCCCTCCTCCTCTATCTAACCGTGGTCTTTTTCTTGCCCAGGACCGTCCCATCCGTCGTTGTTGTTGAGCTCCGACAAGGTAACCCTCGATCACCATCGCGCGAGCTGCTTCTCGGAGGCAACCGCCGCCGTGCCGCCCCTCCCCGGACTCGCCTGGGAGTCTTCCGTCGCACTGTCACCTCCCCGGTCGCCTACGAGCCCCTAGGTGAGCTCCCCGCCCCGTGTGACCCTCTGCTAGGGTTTGCGCCCTCCCGCTGCGTCGAGAGCTAGGAGATGATGCGGGGCCGTCAATCTCCCCTCTAATACGACGGTCGTTGTCGCCCAATACCTCTTCGCTGCCCTATCTCGCTGATCGCCGGGCCCCGCTTGCCAGTTTCAAACTCGCCCCCCGAGCGCTGCACCGTCCGCCATGGGCCGAAATCGCCTCCCCGGCCCATCTCCCTGTAGAGCCAGCCCGCTACCCCTTTTTCCCTTTTTCCTTTTCTTAAAACCTTATTTAATAGATATGTTAAGTACCTTGCAGAAATAAATGCATTAGAAAATGGAAAACAACTTTAATTGGCTAGACCTAATTTATCTTTGTGCAGGGATGTTTTGTGCATCATGTAGAGCTGTCCCTCTGCCAAAAATAAATTCCATTAGTTATTGGCAGAATATCCACTAAAATGTATCTTTGACACTAAATAAATTCCTCAGTGACCTACACTTCCCCAAAATAGATGAAACCAAGCTCTATTGAAAGTATATCCAGAGGCCTTCCATCCAGCTTTTATCTCAGGTCAAGGTGAACCAAGGTCACCCTTTTTCAAAAATAACAACAACTGAGAATATCTACCTTAGGAAATTTCTCTAGGTCAAACCAAATGATGCATTGATCTAATTCCAGCTCCCATGGATGTGTCTTATCAAAATCTATCAAACCACAGCAGCTCAGATTTTATTGAGCTCTGGTTGAATTGTACTAAATTAATCTAATTTGTGTAGCCCTTTTTCACTAAATAAATCACTCCAGGAGTTTGACATCTCCAAAAAGAGTGAATACAATTCCTACAGAAAGGTACTCTAAATGTCTGTCACAGGCCTTTGAAGTCAACTCAAGAGCTTCTGTAGAATTAATTTGGTGAAAAAGACAAAACAGCTCCAAAACTGTCTTTGGGATTTTCCTGAGGGCATTCTGTTAATTATTTTGACTTGATTCTAACTCTCAGTGAACAAGTACATCAGACACTACCTAACAACCCAAGGAAATAAATTTTGGGCCTCCAGATAAATTCTAGTGAATTATTTCCTCAAACTAGAGTTTATTCCACTATAAAAAGCATAACTAAATCTAGGTAATTGATAATCTAGTGAAACCACTTGTGTTGGTCTTGTCTTGACAAGACCTATTTGAGGATATCCTTGTTGTAGATTGGCATCCTACATACCTCAATCCTCCACCCCAACGCCTTGGTAAATAGCCTAGACAACTATCTTCCAAGGGAAAACACCTCTATGGAAATCTAGTAATTCCACTACTAGTACCCAACTTCTCCAAAACCTACTAAGTTAAGTAAGATTCCTTATGTTTGATTGCTGTATGGTCTGATGCTTGTATGCCTTGTATTGATTGTGGGATTGACGGTGATAGTGTGAGTGTTTGATGACAAGAAGGAAGGGACTTCTTATTATTATTTGTTGGGTATTCTTGGTTATCTAAGGAGGTCCAGGGACTTATCGCTAATCACAGGCAAGCCACCATTCCGAATTCCGATACTTGTCCTACTCTTTTTATTACCTATTTTGTACCTCCTTTATAAATTGCATTATTTATCTGCATGTCGTGTTTTATAAATATTGCGCTAATGACTTGGCTCCTCCAAGTTATGACTTGGTGTCCCTCATGGCACCCACCCTGATGTAAACCTGCCATCTACTTCCATTTAGATTGAGGTTACTATGATCAGCATCCTACCTCGTTGAAAACCCCGGTTTTGAGAAAATGTATTGTTTTGGGTTCTACCCTACTACAAATGTTTCAAAACTACTTGGTAAAACCCTTGGGAAGAGCCATCGTTCCAAGCGGATGTTTTAACGAAAGAAATGGTGATGATGAGAAATGATAACGTGAAGGGATGTTCTACGCCTTTACCAGAACAATTTTTATCCGTGCAACCACATTACCCCAGGTGTTGTGGCTTAGCTCGTAGTTTGTCTTCATTAGCCGCGGCAGCTTATACAATGCTTACGGGGAGAAATCCCCTGAATTCCGAGCAGGCGCTAACAGATATACGGATCTGGAGCCTGTAGCTTGCTTCAGCAAGAGTGAGTCTGTCTTGGCAGGAGTGCCGGTGCAACAATTAGGTCTCCCGCGGACGGTATGACTTAGGTGGTACGGAAGGAAGTGGAGTCACCAAGTTAAGGTATACGCCAAGCTGTAGGTTTGGGTATACGCGTGTACGGAAGGCAGGACTATGGCTGGGAGCCACATACTCGTTGTCTGGGAGAACAAACCCAAAAGGAAAAGCATCCTTTACTAGGGTCGACAAGCGAAAGGTTAGGTTTGATTATTCGGACCCCCATCTATAGTGGTAGTGGGCCGTGGTTTTATCCCGGCGGATGTATTGATTCTTGTGGGGAAAGTGCGCAAACTCTGCAGAGTATAATCTATTCGAATAGCCATGTCCACGGTCAAGGGCAGTTGGAAAGGTGTTGGCTAGGAGTACCCAAATGTTGGTTGTTTGGAACAATGGATGAAAGTATGGAGGTTCCGGGGGAACCTGAGTTTAAAGTCTTGTTTTGACCAGAGGTGGTCAAAGAGGTTTAAAAAGGGTTTTTACTCCAAAACTGTTTTCAAAAAGGTTTTCAACAAGGATATGAGATATCTTGATTTATAAAATAGAGGCATGTTTTAAAACTCTTTTTCAACAAAGATATGGAGATGCCATATCTATAAGAGATAGTCTAGGATTTTCGAAAGCAACCCTAGATAGAGCTATCTCGCCACAGCCAGAATTGCATTTCCTTATTTCTCTTATGTTGGTGGTTTGCGAGTACATTCAAAAGTACTCATGGCATTGTCCCTGGCTATTTACTTGGCCAGGCTTTCAGAGGTTCGACATCGGAAGATTAAGGTGACGCCCAGCGAGCTAGGCCGTCTTCCCAGTCAGTCGCCTGTAGGTTGAGGCATGATTGGGCCCTGTGAGTGATGAAGCTCCGCTAATGAAAGTTGTGTAGCCATAAGGGCATTTATGTAAGTCTTGTAAATTCGTTACATTTCGGATGTTGTAATGATACTTGTCGGCTATGTTCCACGGCTCACTGATCATGGGAACATGGATATATGCATAACAGGGATTTCTCGGATGGTTAATCCGGGGAGCCCACAGACTTGGTATCAGAGCCATCCTGACTGTAGGAGACCTTAGTTAGCATGGACGTTAGACAGGCAACGATAAACCTGCTTTCTAAAAGACAAAGGGAAGAGATGACTATTTGCAAAAGTTCTTATGTCTTTTCCCCTCGATTTTGAAAACTACTTGCATTAATATGATTTTTGAATCTTAAAATCCTGCACACTTGTCACTAACCCAACCCCATCTCAAAAATTTGCTGTAGATGGCCTCTTTCCGTTCGGAACACATCATCGTTGGAGAGAGTTTCTGGCCTTTTGAAGAGCAGCTTCACGACCTGTTGAAGAGAGTCAATAGGCCCTCACCCACGATAGAAGGAACTGAACTTCCTCGCAGTAACACCAATGTGATGCAATGGGTCATCAAGGCTCTGATTCCCTCCCCCGATGAGGACACCGTGCCCACAATCTTCACCTTCCTCGACAGCAACTAGGTAGATGGCGTGGTGAGAGCCATACAGGAGATCATGGAACGCCTCTGCAAGATCCATGAACATGAGTTGAAGGATACCCCTTACCACCTGTTTGGAAAGCGCGACCAAGATGGACTTCCTACCGAGTCCTTCCTCACCTGCTGCATCGGGAATCAGTTGGAGAACATGGAATACTTACTCCAACGTTCCCAGGAAGATCTTGACGAGGCCAGGTGAGAGAATCTGCTTCTAAAGATGGATATCAACCTACTCCGTAAGCGCGAAAGAAGTCTTAGAGCCACAAATGCTCGCCTAGAGAAGAATTTGACCATTGAAGTACCCACAACCCCTAAAGACGAGAATCCCGGGACTGACGACGAACTCCCCTTCCTCAATGAGTACCACCCTATCGTACAATCACCCGCGTCGGCCGAGCCAACATCCAACCCTGCGCCTTGGGAAGGCACCACTCTCACCTTCACTGAAGACGAGCTGAATATCCCACATACCCCAGAGGATCTGCAGTAGCTGAAACCCCCGGAGTCAACCACGAACCACAGACGCACCCTCTGAGCGGTCACCCGCTTTACTGTACCCGCCCATCTAGCAATAGGGTAGAGTCATGTATCGTCCCTGAACGCGTTTTGTAATGCTTAAGTACTGTTGACACCTTCGGGTACAAACTGGCTTGTTATGTAATAACTCCTTGGATTGCTATGCTTGCTTTGATTGTTTTCCTTCTTGCGTGTTTTACCCAAGATGTTGCATCAGACCCAACCCGGAACGAAAACACCCCAAATGAACACTTCTCTTAGTTGTCTAGTATTCCTCCCGAAAGCTGGATGATTACAGGTACCCCGTTAAATACACCTCGTGAGATCTAGAACCTCGGATAGATCTACTTGATTAGACCTAAATCGCTATCCTACAGATCTATACCCCAATAATCCCTCCGAGTTGAACTCCGAAAGCTAACCGTTTAACATAGCTTACTCCCATAACCAAAACGCTTACCCCCAACAGGAACTCCCTCAAGATGGCTTTGACGACCGGAAGCTCAAAGAAAGCATGTAGCCATTGCGGAGAAGATAGACACCAAGCCAGCCGGTGTTCTGGCCACTGCCCAAGCTGTGGGAAACCTCACTCTCCCAAGGTTTGTCCAACTCGGTTTGTCACTTGTTTCCTCTGCGAAGGCCAAGACCATGTCCCTGTCGACTACCCAGTATATCTCCTCATTGGCAAGGCCTGTCAACTTCCCAGTGTCATCATAGGAAGGTCGTGAATTCAGTTACGCCGAAAGAAAGGTACCTATTTCTCGTGTGATCAACACGGTCACTTTAGTCGAGAATCTCCCCAGCGTTCACCTGTCAAGGACTCCGCAATGGTGAAGCCCGAAGGCACCAAGGTCCTTACCCCAAGAAAGGACGACCATCCGACCTCTCGCAACCCTACACCTCAAGATTGAGGAATCAACTCGCATCTCCAAACTACTACATCTTGTTGAAGTACAATCATGGGAGAAGTTCCCTAACTTACCCTAGAACTCCCTGAACGCTGGCAAGTGTAACTTGTAATAAGCTAGTCCATGTTCCCCCCCTAGAACGACACCTATGATGCTACCCTCCCTTATGTCATTGTACGCTACCTTAAGAACTATCTTTTGCCACCCTCATAAGGACGTCCCCGGCTTGTAACTCTCCGATCTATCCCAGTCTAATCCTAAGGGGGAAAGGCTGCGTCTTTCCTGCAAAATGGAATAACCCTCTGCCAGAAGCAATCCAACAGTTGGACCCAAGGACGTATACTAGAATACAATAATCCCTTAGGACAGACGCCGTAAATCCTTACAGCCAGAAGATCACTCCTCGCAATCCGGGTTGGAACCTGCTCGACTCTCGTGTTTCAAGATGATTGGAGTTCAACCTCATTGTCGAAGTGACCCTGTCCAAAGACAAAGCCAACAAGTAGTACGCGAGAAACACCTAGCACTAACTCCAACACAAATCCCCCTAATCGTACCCTCTCGAATCTCGGGACAAGATTCTTTTAAGGGGGAAAGGTCTATAACATCCCGATCTCAACAACCCTTATTTGTTGTCCAGAATGCAAAAATCAGGAGGAACAAAAACTTTTTCTTGTTCATTGGTGCAGTGTTTGCTTGTTGTTTGTATGTACTTATGCATATTAGTGTATACCATATGATACTCCTTACCTCATCACCAGTTGACAAAAGCTATTTAACAAAACTATCCTGGCTCATTTTTCATATTCTCAAATGTTCTAGCATTTTAAAGCATGATCCCAGGGTGCTTTTGTAACCAAAACTATTTTAGTAACTCCTATTGATCAAACTATGGAGAGCTATAGAATACTATCTCCTTATGTTTTCAAGACAGAACCTTCAACTACCCCTACCTCTAAGATTTCCCAAAACCTCACTTTAAAGCTCTTGAATTCTACTCTTGGTAGAGATACCAAGGACTCTTACCTTACTCAACATCCAACCTTTTCAATAATACCCATCCTTACCTCAAGCTAAGCTTGATGGTAACCCCAGTAGTGGAATTGCTTAGTTTATAGGATGAGTTGCCTTGATCTGCTGTTTGACTTGTTTTATTAGGAAGTAGTATGAGCCACTCTAGGAGCTCATCAGTTGGATCAGTATACTTCAAACTCACCAGACCCTAAGCAAGAATACAAGGTGGATCTGATCTCTAGTAACTAGGAGATCATCTAAAACCCTTAACAGGGTCATTTCTGAAGATATCCCTTCTAGAAGCTTCCAAGTCAATGAAGACCAATATGAAGCATGGACCCCTTCTACTCAATCTACTCTTCAACATCATCCACTTGATGATGCTTTGGTACCTTGCAACCCATCAAAATCATCACCACCCACATTCTTGTAAAAAAACCATAAATCTGCCAAAATTTGGCCAAGTCTGGAAAACTGCTTCCAACATCACCTTTTTGAATGTCTCCCTTTCTCAACCCTTGTGCATTTTTTATAATGCATTTGAACCATCTTGTTAACCATCCTAAGTACTAACAAGGAACACATTTTCCCTTGGTTATATCCTCCTCCAACCCACTTGTTCTTGATGGTTTTGCAGGCAAGAAAATAACATTTCCTTCAAATCTAGTCATCATGCCTACTTTGACAGAAGCTCACACCATCATCCAACCTTCTATGGACCGAATCTTTGCATGGTTGTGATCTACTCATATAGCTTTATCAACATCTGCTTCACTTGTTCAGAGTGGATCCTTGTGCTCCTTAAACTCACATGGTTTATAAGGCATCATGACTCATCTGGTATGGCAGCCTTAATTTCAACAAAGTTTGCCATTACTTCCAGACCACCTCAAATGTAACCACTCCAAAATCCTTCTTCCATGATAATCTATATGACTTGGTCTAACTAATCATCTATCCCTTTCATCAAGGTGAGCTCTAAGCTCCAAGACCTAACAAGGTTCTGGTGGTATAAAAATAACATCACCCTAGATCTACAACTCCTTGTTTTTCATCTTATTCAAGTTGGATTTCCATTTCCCAAGGTTGCAAATGCTTGCTAAACCTTGTCTACACAATCTACCTTGATCACCAAGATTTATCAAGTATTATCGGTTATTATTATGGATCAAATCTATTTAATGCCTTTAATAGACAAAATCCCCAAAACCTCCTCCACAATAGGAAGTTTGGTTTTTGTCCCCAACTTTTGACTCATTGGAGACCCATCTCTCATACTCTACCGTCCCACCTCAAAAATAAATATTTTTGAGATTTGTCATTATTTCTCTTTGCCCTTTTTCTTAAATGGCAGAAACAAGAAATAATTCCTTAAAAATACTTTCCCATCTCAATAAATCCCAATAAAATTCCCCAAGGTGTAATGTGGTATCTAGGACCTTTTCACACCAAAATCTCACCTTGTCAAATGTAAAAATATCAATTGAGCTTCTAGAAACTACTTCTGCCCCTTTTTGAATAAATGGATTTAAGAGGACTAAAACCTCTTATAAAAATCCCAAATAAATCCTAGGAAGGTACCTTAACCATTCCCATCCACCAGTACTATCTCCCCCATCTCTTCCAATGCAAATCTTTGAACTCCTTCACAAGCTCTCTTGTGATCAAAATCTTGCAGAACATATAAACTTGAGCCAAACCAAGACCAAGGCCTCCCCAAAGCTTGTCAAACACTCCTCCCCAGCAACCAATACTCCCCTGGTCGTGAGCATTGTAGCTCCACCCCTGCCCTTGCCCCTTTTACCCTTGGATTAGTAGAGAGAGACAACCATATCTTACCAAGATTTGCCCCATTTAATTACCACAGCTCCCTCCCTTTATATCTGCACGACCAAAACCCACTCTTACCCCTCCCCACCGCCCTCTAGGCCAATCCCTGGCCAGAACTACCCCTCCCCCATGTCCAAAGTGGACATTTTCACCATCTACCTCTCCCCCTCGGTATAAAGGCCAGAGGACACCCCCAACACCCCTCCCTGGCTCATTTGCTCTCTCTCTCCTCCTCACTTACCTCCCCCAGTACCCCCTCTTCCTCCCCTGTCTTGTTCTGCCCGTGAAGAAGAGAGAGAGATCTCTCGGCCTCTCTCAGAAAAATGAGCAAGGCTCCCTCCTCCCCCTCTTTCCCCTCCTGCATGTCACCCTGTTATGACCCTCTCCTCCTCCTCTATCTAATCGTGGTCTTTTTCTTGCCCAAGACCATCCCCTCCGTCGTTGTTGTTGAGCTCCGACGAGGTAACCCTCGGTCACCGTCGCGCGAGCTACTTCCCGGAGGCAACCGCCGCCGTGCCGCCCGTCCCCGGACTTGCCCGGGAGTCCTCCGTCGCCCTGTCACCTCCTCGGTCGCCTACGAGCCCCCAGGTGAGCTCCCTGCTCCGCGTGACCCTCTGCTAGGGTTTGCGCCCTGCCGCCGCGTCGAGAGCTGGGAGACGATGCGGGGTCATCGATCTCCCCTCTAATCCGACGGTCGTTGTCGCCCGATACCTCTTTGCCGCCCTATCTTGCTGACCACCGGGCCCCGCTTGCTAGTTTCAAACTCACCTCCCGAGCGTTGCACCATCCGCCGTGGGCCGAAATCGCCTCCCTGGCCCATCTCCCTGCAGAGCCAGCCCGCTACCCCTTTTTCCCTTTTTTCCTTTTCTTAAAACCTTATTTAATAGATATGTTAAGTACCTTGCAGAAATAAATGCATAAGAAAATGGAAAACAACTTTAATTAGCTAGATCTAAATTTATCTTTGTGCAGGGATATTTTGTGCATCATGCAGAGCTGTCCCTCTGCCAAAAATAAATTCCATTAGTTATTGGCAGAATATCCACTAAAATGTATCTTTGACACTAAATAAATTCCTTAGTGACCTACACATCCCCAAAATAGATGAAACCAAGCTCTATTGAAAGTATATTAAAAGGCCTTCCATCTAGCTTTTATCTTAGGTCAAGGTGAACCAAGGTAACCCTTTTCAAAAATAATAATAACTGAGAATATCTTCCTTAGGAAATTTCTCTAGGTCAAACCAAATGAGGTATTGATCTAATTCCATCTCCCATGGCCGTGTCTTATCAAAATCTATCAAACCCTAGCAGCTCTGATTTTATTAAGCTCTGGTTGAATTGTAGTAAATTAATCTAATTTGTGTACCCCTTTTTCACTAAATAAATCACTCCAGGAGTTTGACATCTCCAAAAAGAGTGAATCTAATTCCTACAGAAAGGTATTCTAAATGCCTGTCACATGCCTTTGAAATCAACTCAGGATCTTCTGTAGAATTAATTTGGTGAAAAAGACAAAACAGTTCCAGAACTATCTTTGGGATTTTCCTGAGGGCATATTCTGATAATTATTTTGACTTGATTCTAACTTTCAGTGAACAAGTACATCATACACTACCTAACCACCCAAGGAAATAAATTTTGGGCCTCCAGATAAATTCTGGTGAATTATTTCCTCAAACTAGAGTTTATTCCACTATAAAAAGCATAACTAAATCTAGATAATTGATAATCTAGTGAAACCACTTGTGTTGGTCTTGTCTTGACAAGACCTATCTGAGGATATCCTTGTTGCACATTGGCATCCTACAGACCTCAAGCCTCCACCCCAACTCCTTGGTAAATAGCCTAGACAACTATCTTCGAAGGGAAAAACACCTCATGGCAATCTAGTAATTCCACTATTAGTACCCAACTTCTCCAAAACCTACTAAGTTAAGTCAGATTCCTTATGTTTGTTTGCTGTATGGTCTGATGCTTGTATGCCTTGTATTGATTGTGGGATTGCATGTTTGCATGTATACTCGATGACGGCGATAGTGTGAGTGTTTGACGACAAGAAGGAAGGGACTTATTATTATTATTTGTTGGGTATTCTTGGTATCTAAGGAAGTCCAGGGACTTATCACTGATCACAGGAAAGCCACCATTCCCGAATTCTGATACTTGTCCTACTCTTTTTATTACCTGTTTTGTACCTCCTTTATAAATTGCATTGTTTATCTGCATGTCGTGTTTTATAAATATTGCGCTAATGACTTGGCTCCTCCAAATTATGACTTGGTGTCCCTCATGGCACCCACCCTGATGTAAACATACCATCTACTTCCCTTTAGATCGAGGTTACTATGATCCACATCATACCTCGTTGAAAACCTTGGCTTTGAGAAAATGTATTGTTTTGGGTTCTACCCTACTACAAATGTTTCAAAACTGCTTGGTAAAACCCTTGGGAAGAGCCATTGTTCCAAGCGGATGTTTTAACGAAAGAAATGGTGATGATGAGAAATGAGAAAGTGAAGGGATGTTCTACGCCTTTACCGGAACAATTTTTATCCGTGCAACCACATTACCCCAGGTGCTGGGGCTTAGCTCGTAGTTTGTCTTCATTAGCGGAGGCAGCTTGTACAATACTTATGGGGAGAAATCCCCTGAATTCCGGGCAGGCGCTAACAGATCTACGGATCTAGAGCATGTAGCTTGCTTCAGTAAGAGTGAGCCTGTCTTGGCAGGAGTGCTGGTGCAACAATTAGGTCTCCCGCGGACGGTATGACTTAGGTGGTACGGAAGGAAGTGGAGTCACCAAGTTAAGGTATACGCCAAGCTGCAGGTTTGGGTATACGCATGTACGGAAGGCAGGACTATGGCTGGGAGCCACATACTCGTTGCGGGGAGAACAAACCCAAAAGGAAAACCAGCCTTTGCTAGGGTCGACAAGCGATAGGTTAGGTTTGATTATTCGGACCCCCATCTATAGTGGTAGTGGGTCGTGGTTTTATCCCGGTGGATGTATTGATTCTTATGGGGAAAGTGCACAAACTCTACAGAGTATAATCTATTCGAATAGCCGTGTCCACGGTCAAGGACGGTTGGAAAGGTGTTGGCTAGGAGTACCCAAATGTTGGTTGTTTGGAACAATGGATGAAAGTATGGAGGTTCCCGAGGAACCTGAGTTTAAAGTCTTGTTTTGACCAGAGGTGGTCAAAGAGGTTTAAAAAGGGTTTTACTCCAAAATTGTTTCCATAAAGGTTTTCAACAAGGATATGAGATATATTGATTTATAAAACAGAGGCATGTTTTAAAACTCTTTTTCAACAAAGATATGGAGATGCCATATCTACAAGAGATAGTCTAGGCTTTTCGAAAGCAACCCTAGATAGAGTTATCTCGCCACAACCAGAATTGCATTTCCTTATTCTCTTATCTTGGTGGTTTGTGAGTACATTCAAAAGTACCCATGGCATTGTCCCTAGCTATTTACTTGGCCAGGCTTTCAGAGGTTCGACATCGGAAGATTAAGGTGACGTCCAGCGAGCTAGGCCGTCTTCCCAGTCAGTCGCCTGTAGGTTGAGGCATGATTGGGACCTACGAGTGATGAAGCTCTGCTAATGAAAGTTGGGTAGCCATCAGGGCATTTATATAAGTCTTGTAAATTCATTACGTTTCGGATGTTGTAATGATACTTGTCGGTTATGTTCCACGACTCACTGATCATGGGAACGTGGATATATGCATAACAGGGATTTCTCGGATGGTTAATCCGGGGAGCCCATAGGTTGGTCCAACCCTATTGAGGCAGATGGGTTGGGTCGGGCTGACCCATAAAGTAAACCACTTGCCAAAATAATGAAATAAATAAAAAGAGAAAATTACCAAAATACCCCTAAGATTATTTTGGCTCTAGAAAAATATGGAAAAAACTTAAAAATATATGTAATATATCAAAATGATCACAAAGATGACGACTAAGGTTGCTATAGAAGAAGAGTGAGAGAGAGGAAGGTGTTCGGGGAGCAAAGGGGCCGAATGGGCCGACCTGATCCTAAGGATCAGGGTTGGTCCAACCCTATTGAGGTAGATGGGTTGGGTCAGGCTGACCCATAAAGTAAACCACTAGCAAAAATAATGAAATAAAGAAAAAGATAAAAATACCAAAATACCCCTAAGATTATTTTGGCTCTAGAAAAATATGAAAAAATCTTAAAAATATATGTAATGTATCAAAATGATCACAAAAAGATTCTCTACGAAAGAAAACTATAACTTCACTTGTTTGAGCTAAATAAAATACAACTAAATATTAAAGCTACTAAAACCCTAAATGAAATTTAGTAAAATAAATAAAAGTTCTAAAATTGAATAAAAATAATTTTTGTATATGAAAATAAATCTACAATTTTATAAAAATACTAATTTATTTTTTACAAATAAAACTTAAAGCAAATATTTAAGTACATGTAATACTTTGAGATATTTTATAAAAATAAAGATAATACATAAAAATCATTTTAAGATCTTAAATTAATATATTTTACTAGAAAAATATTAAATAGATTATTCCAAAAGATTCCAAGATTAAAAAGTAATAAATCTTAATTATTAAAATAACAATACCTCCTTTGTACATTCTTTAGACTCATTTCTTAAATAAGAAATAATCATATGTCTTTATAAAATATTACAATCTTAAAAAGAATCCTTTAAGTCTAATCACTAAGTCTAAACCCATAATTTTGATTCATAATAAAATTTAAGTATAAACTATTAACTTTATAATATGCCTTTAGAACTTTAAAACCAATTTAAACCAACAACCTTTCAGCTAACATTATGCATCATTCATCTATATTATGGGTGAATGATATTTATCCCTTAACCATTCTTAACATAACTTCAAACCCTAACAAATTAATAAGATCATCTAATTATGCTCCTATTAATAAGATGCATATTATTTCATAATAGCAGATCAAATTTAAACTCATCATTCACTTAAATTAGAAGTGAATGAACTCACACTCTTAATCATACTCATCAAAACTTTAAAACATGGTAATAATCTATACCATTACACCTTAATGTATTTATATTTTATAGTTAATTTTGGTCTAAAATACTTTAAACATCAAGGTTTAAGAATTCATTTTTACTTTTATAGTTAACTTTGGTCTAAGATAAAACCAGCCTAAAAGCATGATCACTCACCATCAATTGTAACTATAAGAAACCATAACCTTAATACCAGAATTCTGCAAGATTGATATAGTTCTTATAAACAATATTTTCTTCAAAAGTTATTCGTTTTTCCACTTTAAACAACAACTATCTTTATAATAAGTCCTTCAACTCTTAACAACTTAACACATTAACTTCCATCATAATTACCAGATAACAATTCACCTCAATCTTAGAGTGTTATCATACTTCACTTGTATACTTCCATAAGTACTCCAACCTATGGAACGTTGTGCAACTATAATGTTTCTATGCTTAGGACATTTATTTATCGTAATTACTTACAATAAGGCCAATGGCCAGGCTACTTAGCCGAAAGAACTATGTCTACTTCCAATAAGGGCAATGGTGAGGAGATCATGCCAAAAACATATACCGATGTACCCGATATCAATAAAGCTAAGTTCTTTCAACCTAGTCAACGTTCCATTACTCTACTTTTTGTTACACCCGATACTCGGGGGCTTCGCTACTCAGCGAAAATTTAAGAAATCTTTTCGCCATGAAATACGTCCAAAACTCGCTTTGATCCAAGTAGCTGATCCAGCCCAAAGGGCATTAGGCTAATAAAAAGGTCTCACACAGGGCGCAACAATAATAGCCATCGACACAAATACATCAAGTTACACATAAACAACAATTATATTCTCGCATGATATATATACATATTTTACATAGTTTACATGTCCTCTTTTCTATAGGGTCACTATCTTAATTATATAGTGAAATTTAGGAAAAAAACTTGATCTGCATCAAGGTACTGACATATAATTCAGACGACAGGTTTACAAGAAACCGCATAATGAGGAGCCATGGCCACATCGCCTCCACCTAGAGGAGCCGGGATACCCCTTGACACAACATCTAGATCCAGCATCGGATGATGAAACCCAAGCAAGAGCAACCTTGGCACCCGCAATAAGTTGAAGCTTGATTAAGTGGTAGATTGCCTCACCATGTTAGAATTTCTGCATCAATGCGGCTAGTCCCTGTGGTTGTGGGTCTTTGGGAAACATAGCATTATACACCATATCCAAGGCAAAACGACAACACTCGACGAATTCCTCAATATCCTACACTCGATCCTAAAGCAACGCCAAAGTGTACCCCCGCTAGTGGTCAGTACAAAAATCGGTGCCAGCACCCGATGAAGCATACATCAAGGCAATCATTTGAGGTTTGAGGCATTGCATCTCCTCTACTGCACTCTAGCGAATACATAGAGAATACAAAATTTGTCGTGTACCACTAAAAAAATAAAGAAGATTTGGGTACTCGGGGGCTCTGCGAGAAAAACTTAAATACCATATTTTCACTCGCCCTCAAAATTTCTTCAAGGAGATATTCCTCGTGTTCCATGGCCTTTTTCGATTTGGAGAGGGCAACATCTACATGGAATTTTACCATCTGAAGTTCACTTTCTAGTTGTTTGATGCGATGAATCTTGTCAGCATAAAGTGGGATCAATGTATGGGGTAACAACAGCAACACCAGCAGACACCTCCGCTTCAACCAAAGAAAGTTGTTGGCCCAAGGGAGAAGGAGCACCCGACAAAAGACGGGTATCCATAGGAATGAGCATAGAAAAAGGACTGGGCAAGTCATATGAATTCTAAGGAAAGGAAATATGATAAAGTAATCAACAAAGAAAAATCCATCGGGTAGACTGAATAATTTAAATTATCGGATCACCCAAAGGTACAAAATATTAGTATTCTCCATAGGAACACAGAACTATACAGGGAACTGAGTTCATTATAAGTATTGTAGGAGCAAACCAAAGCTAACTAAATAGCGTCGCTAGCAGCCGCAGGAGTACTGGTAGATGGGGCAGCAGCAGAAATCTTGCAAGAAGGAGCGGCTATCGGATTTATTGTAGAACGGGTAGTGTGGGCAACATCTTATTCCTCGGATATGTCAGGGAGCTCCCTAGCGAATTTCCTGATTTCAAAAAGAATGGCTAGAGTTTCACCTCTTTGCTTGAGCTGGTGACTGGGAGTGAGGATATAACCTTATCCAATCAACCTTCTTGCCGTGCGCCAAGTAAAGGGCCATTGTAGTCTCCGTGTCGCTTTTCGCATGAACTAACCATACCTAGTAAGTGGATTCAGGTCAGCATTGAAAATTTCAGTCAGTTTGTTGAGGTCCAGGGGGCATCCTTGTTGGGGAAGATCTCTGCAAGAAGACTCTTGAGCGTGCGGCGGGAGCAGACCAGCAGGTTGTGGCCACGAACACTATTACCCTACAAAATACTCACGGCATCCGATAGAGGATCAACACGTTGGTCCTTAGACATGGAGCTCGAGTAACTGATGATCTCTGCATATGGAAAGGAAGCACAAGAATTATGATATGAAGAGCCGAGAAAAACTGTTAAAGTTACACGACGAGACAAAAATTTACTGGTTAGGGAGGATTTCAGCTCCATAATCCTCTTCCAAACACTTGCTTCCCGTCCTGCCATAGAAGCACCTTCGATTTCTCGCTTCTCCACCTCGAATTTAGTCGCTACCCGAGACTTTACGAGTTTCACCTCAGCGGCCTTCAACTTCAAGATCATCCGCCTGCTTCAGGGAAGCGTCACATATAATCCCGAATTGAGCAGTAGTAGCTACGGGAACATACAAAATTATTCAACAAGGAAACTGTGGGGGTAAACTATTTGAAGTCAAATTAAAAAACAAGATCAAGATACCTTTGGCAGTAGAAGCTTCATGTTGAATCCTGATAAAGCGATCGACCATTTCGACCATCTCGTGCATTATCGGATGAAAGAAATATAGGCAGGCTCAAAACCCTCTGGGGTTGCATATAAAAAGAAAACCTCGAAAAGAGAGGAAAATCACTTACATGTTTCATATTAGGCTCGGCCGGGTTCTCCGAGAGGAACATTCTGTTGCCAGTGTTCTTTGACTTCTTGTAGGGAGGAGATGTGGGAGTCACCTCGGGATCCTTCGGATTTAGTTCACCCACAATTTCTCCCTTCAGGTTCACTGGCTCCGTCATTCTAGTGGATGACCTAGCCACAACATCGATCCCATCAACAACATTAGCAGGGGCCAGGCTTGGAGAAGTTTTCTCCTCCTCATTGCCACTAACCCAAAAAAAAGATTCGGTCAAATAGCATGACAAGGAAACATTTAGAAGAAAAAGAACAAGGATGATTACTTACAATCCTACAATTTGGAGAAATTGAATAAGACCCCTTTTCCCGGGAGGAGCTTCTCTAAGTGGTTGCACAAGTTTCGTCTTCGAGGCGTTGGAAACATCAGAATCTTCGACCTCTTCGACATCCATATCCTCGCGTTTCCTTTTTCCTTGGCAGGCAACAATCTTGAAGGAATCGAAATTTGCGGATGAAACGACTTCAGTATGAGAATGCGAGGAATGAGAAATAGAGTTTTCATAATGCTCCTCAATGTCCCTCACAATGTCATCTTCAGCAAATTCTTCGAATATCACGGCAGCATCAGGCGGCTCGCCCTTCTTAGGCAATGGATAAAGAACATCCAGATGATGACCCCATGAAAGCGACAACACCATACAAACAAAAAAATATCAAGGGAAAATAGACAAGCAGATGAATTGGAACTAAAGAAGCAAACTTACATCAGGAATAAAGTTCTTCTTGTCAAAAGGTTCGACCAAACACTCTAAAGGCATGCCATTTTTCTTCATGAGCTTGGTGAAGGATCTCACCCTTTTCTCGAGATCGGTAGTGGGAAAACTATCTCGGGAGATCCTCATCAAATCTTTATTCCTGGAGTATGTCAACATACAGGATAACTAGCTTGGAGAGGTTGGATGCGGATCCAAAGAAAATAAATCATTATCTACAAACCTGAAAGTTGATGCGCAGCTCGAGTACGCAGTTGGTAAATCTGGTCTAGTAGTGGCTTGATCTCCTTCATCTCCTCGGCACTTGGGAGATGCTCCCAGGAACTAATCCTACGGCAGGTTTTCTTCAAGTCGAAGAGCGCTAACCCGAAGGTCTGATCCTCAACTTGCTGGTCCTTGACATAAAACCACTTCGATCGCCAGCCTTGAAAAAAATCCGCAAGTTTCAGGTTGAAATAATCAATGTCCGAGTGGATGGAGATTATGGCACCACTAACCTCATGGACAATAGTATTGGAGGCATTCCTTCAGACACATAAAAAGTTTCCACAAGCCCTAGTGGGGGTGGATCTTGAGGAAACTCTTGCAAAGAGTGATGAAAACAGTGATGTGGAGGATGGAGTTGGGCGTGAGCTAATAAATCTGCATGTCATAAACAAAGAGAAACCCACAAAGAAATTTGCTAGCAGGAAGAGAAAGGCCATGTAGAGAAAAGATAGAAACACTACCCGCCATCCCTGTCCTGGCGCAGGAGTAGCATCGTCTCTGAGCACCTTGAAAGAGCGCTCGGCAAGCAGGCCATACTTGCAGGAATCGCGCAACTCTCGCACCGAGCACCTAGAGGGTTCCCACCCAATTGACTGCGGATTGGCGGTCGTATCATCAACAATGGAGGAAGTTCCCTTGCTCCTACCCATGGCGACAATGTCGCAAGGGGTTGTGCGCAAAAAGCTAAGTGCAGAAGCACGGAAAGCAACGATGTAGGAAGAGGTGGAGCGCAAGGAATAAAAGGAGTAGCGGCGGAGGAAGGGATGAGCAGTAAAAATCAACCCTCACCACTTTATAAAGTAACCTCCACAGGTCTAGGACCGTTGGATCTAGAAGGTGTGGTGTCGCAATGAAACCGAGGGACACCATGTGTCTAGAGTTAAAAAGGAATTAGCCATAAAGATAATTAATTACCGTGGTAATTTTGGAGAAAACCATGTTATGCCTCGACTCCTATGCAATGCGGGGTCGTGCGGTTAAACTCACCGCTGACATGACCCACAAGCGTTGTCATCCTGCATCATGCGTCCACCAGTGAAACGTCACATCGACAGCACTAGAATGTGACTAAGGCACACCATCATCGTCAACAATGACATCATGGAGAGCAATGGCAAAACTTTTGTTGAAAGGATCCGAGAAAACAACTTCAAGACCTAAGTCAAGCAAATTCCTCAGATGATAAATACTTGAGCCTATGCTCAAAGGAAAGCATTCTAACATAGCCTTGGGTGCTACTCCCATCGGGAGTACTGATCGCGCACACGCTATTTTTCAGAAAAGAATAGGTGAGTCAAATATTTCCTCAGATGATAAAGACTTGACCCTATGCTCTAAAGCAAGCATTCGAACATAGCTTCAGGGTCTACTCCCATAGGGAGCACTAACCGTGGACCCATAAAAAATATGGATGGAATCGATAAAACACACACTCATGTCAATGCAAACAAGACCCGAGTCGAGTACCTCCTCAGATGAAGATTCTTTGATCCTACACTCGAATTAAAATATTCGACTGTAGCCTCGGGGGATACTCTTATCGGAGCGCTAGTCATGCACCCGATGGAATAATAGAAAAAATCCTCCAAACAGAGACGATAAAAAACCTATGAGCATTACACAAGTGTATCTTCGGATGGTTACTCCCACTAGGAGTGGTAAACCATAATTTAAACAAGCTAACAACTTCAACGGTTCCAACAGCCAAACAAGGTAGTCAATAAATTCTCAAAAAATCTCGGACCGCGTCCGCCATGATAATATGTCTGAATGTCGTGTCTCTTGACATGAAGGTAAGACCTCAGGATCCATCCTGTGAGGCCTAGTAACCGCACCGGAATGCGCTCTGCTAGTAATTTTTTGTATCCAAGATACGATGAAAAATCCCGCCAGACGCGTTGTGTATCCAAACATATGAACCTAGAATTTAGTAATCGATAAGACCTCCACATCTTGAACTGAATTACGCCAGTATATACCGAGTTCAGGTCCCGGGACTTGAGCTTGAAGTAGGTTCTCGATGTTTTTTCCCAAGAGCAATTAACTAGTTCCTGATCCATTGGATACACTAGACTCATTATACAATAATCCTCATGAACAAAATAATATAATCACTCAAACACTACATTAAATGTTTCTATCCGCAGTGATTTAGCCCCTCAGTCGTCGTACAAGGCGCATCTTCCGTGACGAATTTTTCGCTCGAATATGGATGATGGAAAACTTTTTCCCCAGTTTCCCCTCTATTATGAAGAAACCGCTTAAAATGTGGACGGAGCTCGTATGGCACATGGCAGAAGTAAGATTTTCGGTTCCTTACGCGATGTTGACCGAGCGAAATTTTTGAGGTGTGCGGGTCCCGGATGTCAGTGTCTCTAGCACACCAAACTTTTCTATCGCACATCCCTGATTTGAACTTGATAACGTTGCTTGATACATCTGCCGTTTAGTCAGGCTGTTGGGTCCCACATGTCAGTCTCTCATCAGAAAAATCGTGTGTATGATGGAATTTTTTCCTTCGCTCGCGCTACCCTGTTTTGAAATTGACAGCGATGCTCGATGCATTTGCCATTTAGTCAGGCTGATGGGTCCCAGATATCAGTCTCTCACAAAAAGAATTGTGTGTATGATGGAATTTTTTTCCTTGACTCGTGCCTTCCTAATGTGAGCTCGATAACATTGATCGATGCATCTGTCATTGAATCAGGCCGGTGGGTCCCCATGTCAGCCTCTCGTTACAAGAAACACGTGTATGAAAGATTTTTTTTCTTTGCTCGCGCTTCCCTATTCCGGACTTATAACGTTGCTTGACACATCCATCATTTGGTCACGTTGTTGGGTCCCACATGTCAGTATCTTATTAGAAGGAACGTGTGCATGCTGGACTTTTTTTTTGGCTCATGCCTCCTTGTTTCTAACTTGATAACGTTGATCGCTGCATCAGCCATTTATTCAGGCTGCTAGGTAACACATGTTAGCCTCTCATTAGAAGAAACGTGTGTATGGTGGACTTTCTTTCTTTGGCTCATGCCTCCCTGATGTGAACTCGATAATGTTGATCGCTGCATCAGATGTTTATGCAGGCTGCTGGGTCCCACATGTTAGCCTCTCATTAGAAGAAACATGTGCATGCTGGACTTTTTTCTTTCGGTTACGTCCGTTACTTTGATATTCTTAACATATCTCGATGTAGCCGTGTATGTCCTGGGTGGTTGGTCCCTGATGCCAGCCTCTCAGTACAAGAAGTTAACTTTTTTTCAATCCTGTCCATTAAATTCTATCGACGCTGCAGTGGGTCCGCGATGTCAGCCTCACCGGAAAGTAATATTGCTACATCAGCCGCTTATTCAGGCTGCTAGGTCTCACATATCAGCCTCTCATTAGAATAAACTTATGCATGGTGTACTTTTTCTTTGGCTCGTACCTCCCTGACGTTAACTCGATAACATTGCTTGCCGCATCAGCTATTTATTCAGGCTATTGGGTCCCACATGTCAGTCTCTCATTAGAAGAAACGTGTGCATGCTGGACTTTTTTTCTTCTTTCGGTCGCACCTGTTACTTCAATATTCTTAACATATCTCGATGCCACCGTATATGTCCTGACTGGTGGGTCCCCGATGCCAGACTCTCTGTACAAGTGCCTAACTTTTTTTCAAACCTGTCCATTAAATTTGAGGGATGCTGGATTGGGTCTGTGATGTCATCCGCATCGTAAAGCAATATTGCTACAAAAAATGTAAACCCAAGATATGTACGCATAGATGATTCGAACTAAAGACTTCCATAAACTGAGTGCGTCGCCACTATGCCAATGATATTTCTAGAAAATATATCATTAAAGATTAATTAGTACATATAACTTATGTATTAGTCTTCTTAAAAATATTATGTGTCTATGTTTATATCTTTTAAAATAAAAGGACAACACTCCTGGAATATCAGTTTATTAAATGCAACATAATAGATTAATTTCTTGAAAACATTGGTTGGTAGAGTTATTGTTAAGACGTGGGGCAATGCCCAAAAGGCCAAATTGAAAAGATTTTGGCTATTCTACATGGGTTATACTGCGTGGGCTATGCTCCATGGGATCCATTCTCAAATTTCACTAGGCTATGCTCAGCAGTCCCCTGGCTCTGAAAAAGGCAAATTAGAAGATTTGGGGCTAAAGAGGGACCGAATGGGCTAGCTTTCATCTACTCGTTAGTAAAAAATGCATTGTGCTATGGCTCGGCTAGATTTTAAAAAACAGATCTCGCTAAGGGAGGAAAAAGAAGAGATACTCCCTCTATCCACAAATAAGTGAGTCATATTTATCTAAATTCGAATATATCTAGACACGTTTTAGTGTACAGATACATACGAATCTAGACAATCCCAAGTCACTTATTTCCGGATCGAGGGAGTAGTTATTTTGATAGATATTCATGTACTGCCTCTGGTCCATATTAATGTTCTCAAATTTGTCTAGATTCTTATGTATCTAGTAAAGTATTTAGACTATATTCGTTCATATCTAGACAAATTTGAGAACACTAATATGGACTGGAGGAAGTATTAAAACTGTTCAAAGAGAATCAGTTGTTTCGGCTTAAAAAACCTTGGTGCATGGTCAATTTGCCCCTCAGAGTTCAATCTGCTTATTCCCTAGTAGTCCATGGCCAAAATTCAAATTAATATGGAACACAATCATTGTCATAATAGTTGGTCATATAGAGAACCATCATATTGATATAAATATACCATATCAGTACGTACTAGTCATAGATCTAATCTACCAAGAGGTTTTCATAGTTTTACCACCTACATATGATCAGTGGAGATAAGACAACCACATAATTAATTACAAAAGCATGTGACCAAAGAGCTAGAAAGCTAGGAACTTCATGAGCTGAGTGCGACATTCAGGGCGGCGAGATACATCGACCTTGACCATTCTTCTGATGGTAAGTTTGGTTGCTTTCCTGAACTTGATCCACCTAGAAGTAGCTGCTAAGCGCTCATCTGTCCAGTTAATGGAATAGCGTCCCTCGATTTGCACTCCTTCGCTCAGCATTTTGAAGACTATTGTGCCCTTTCGTCTAGCCTGTAGTTTCTTCGTGGCACTCTTAGGCAATTTTTGAGTCAAAGCAAGAGATCGACGCACAATTAATAGGAGCAATGCACTGAATCATGTGAAACTTAATGAGAAGACATCCAGGGTAGTTTATCTGCCACTATATACTCACAAACATTTTCCTATGTGACATGGTGATCACACATGTGTAGGATAAAATGTGACAAGGCAGTGCCTAGGATGATGCAGGAGCTTGTGCTGGGGCTGGTGTCGGTGCCTATGTTATGGCTGGTGCAGTAGCTGGTGTAGGAGATAGTTCCGATGTAGTTATTTGTAGGGGGGCTGGTGCAGGAGCCGGTACCGGTGCTAGCGCTAGTAGCTTGATGCTGAATTTCTTCTAAGGGGTAGGTAAGCTGACTGCAGGAGTGGCAAAGGCATATTAGATGTGTAAAAGCAAAATTCTCTCTTATACAACAGTTACTCGCATGACAGTGATCAGAGGATATGATGAGTATACAAGCAAATTTAGTTACTACCTCTATTCTTTGTCCTTACGTAAACATGTCCCAGTGGAGGAACAAGGGTCGGTGCCAGTGTGGGCGCTGGTGCCGATGCAAATAACTTGGTGTTGGTTACCTTCTAGGGTGGGTAAGGGGACTGCAAGAGTTGTTAGAGAGGCATATGAGATGTGTTTAAGCTAAATGGTTTCTTATACAACAGTTACTCCCAAGACAGTGATCAAAGGATATGATAAGTATTCAAACAAATTAAGTTACTACCTCTATTATTTCTCCTAATTAGGTCAACAGGTGTTGTTGCAGGATCTGGGGCCGCTGGCGGTGCCAATAGCATGATTTTGGATTCCTTCTTGGGGGTCTATAAGGGGAAGCAGACTTCAGAAGTGGTCAGAGTCATATGATGAGTACAAGACAATGGTGCAGAACAGTTAATCGCAAGAAAGACATCAGAGGTTGTGATGAGTATAGAAGCATATTAAGTTAGTACTACCTCTATTCTTGGTCCTTAGGTGAACAGGTGTACAATGACTTGCAAGTATCTACCTAGGCTTGCTATAATCAAGGGCCACCACATCCCCCTACTTCAGATCATTCTCACTGACATACTTGGACCAACCTCGCCCACCCAAATAGGTGGTAGCCATCATATGTGAGACATCCACATCATATAGTTGCCACGTGCCTTTAGGTCCCTCACTATATAGAGTCAGAAACTTGTCATTTCCGCACAACTTGTTTATAATGGGGCGAGTGACACAAGGGACAACAATCATGAGAAAATCAATAGAGAAGTAAGACAACATCAAGAAAAGTGAGAAACAAGATTTTATATCAAGTTGTTCTAAACCACTTGGAAACCATACCTGATACCATGGGTACCCTTCGCGAATGGTGGACATCCACCATTTTTCTTCCCTCTGCCTTTTGAAGGGCATACATGGACCCCATTTCAACCCACAAGCTTGACAAGAGGGTGGTAGAACAAAGGGTTGAGAAGATGGTGCATCGTACTGAAGGAAATTAAGTGGAAAGGTTAAATTATGTAGAGAGCATGTAAATCTAATAATATCAGAAAAAATCATTGCATGTAAAGCAAACTGATTTGATGTTTGTGAACTTCTAATAAGCGTAAAGATAAAGTTGATAACATGTGACAGCCCTAGGATTAGGGCTAGACAAATCCCAAACCTCTGTTTGATATTAGTCTAACCTAAATCTTGGAAGCATATAGAGAAAGAATCGGTAGCATCACAGCGACCCTACGACTCAAAATTTATTACAGCAAGCTCATAACTGAGCAAAGAACCAAATTATTACAAGCAGTGGTCACTGACCACAAACATCAAGAAACAAAGGGCAAATTATGATATTAGTTATAGCAAACTTAACAAATGGCCTAAGAGGCCTGAATCATAATGATGACGTCCCAATCCATAGATTCTAGGTTGTCAACCGGGAACCCCAAACTACTCGTCGATGTCGATGCCATAACGAACTCATCTTTTGTGGTAACACTTATCTGCTGCAAAAGTATCAACAAAGCAAGGTTGAGTACAAGATGTACTCTGCAAGACTTATGGATGGTGGAGTTATTTTGCATAAAGCCATCTTTCTTTGTAAAAGAGATAGGAGTAGAAGTTCGACTAAATAGATCATTTTAAAATGGGTAATAGAGCGGTAACTCTAGCTTCAATCATATTTTGATATCCACCGAATCTTTATCAGCTGAATCTACCAACTAGGATCACCCCCTCGATCCCTGAGGAAGCATCCTTAAGCACACTTTACTTACTTGCCAAGTTTTACGATTAAGTTATAGTTCTCTATGATCATTGAATCCATTCCCAAGTCGTCCATAACCGTGGACACGGCTTTTTGAAAAGATTAATAACCCTACAGGGGTGCACAACTTTACCTACACATACCAACCTCCTCTTAATGCCAAATATTGTTAGCCCTCTTCCTTGGAAGGCCGGCAGAGAGAGGTTGGACACGACCTTTACCTTGCTTTCACCGAGACCATGTGTCACGCCCTAAGGAGATGCCGCTGTAACGGGTCAAGTCTCGAAGCCGATCCCTAGAGATATGTGCGGGGAACAAGATTACGGAGGTCGTGCCTCTCTTTCTCTCGGCCACACTTACCTACCTATATGAATGCACCTCCTTCACTGCCTTTGAGACCAACCAGAATGCATATGTCGAATGGAACGCCCAAACTATGTGACTCATGGAATCTACTAGGCAAGTTAGTTGGTCGAGGGGGTTTCCAGGCCCCCGAGTGGTTGTATGCTCATCTTGGTTCAAGAGGCAAGAACTCGGATCCTAGTGGTGGCAAGTATGGGACTACAAAAAACCACAACCCAATGTGGCCTCCCATACAAGACTTAGCATGTTTGACATTCATATATTATCACACCATGTCATCCTGTCCAACTAGGTTCATTCGTAGCTCTGATTCATCAACCAGATGGACCAGTGGTAACAGCTAGCATGGCTAAGCGCAACACATATATCAGCTCTAGCGAAGCTCATAAGCCAAACCCTAGTTATGCTAGGAGCAGTGGATTAGGGAGTATAGGCTACAAATTAACATGCATCAGATAGGATTATTGTATCTATCGATAAAAGACTTTGGAATCATATGCACATGGAAAGAATGAAATACTTTGAAAGCATAGGATTATATCATGTGTGGGGCTATGCTTGCCTTTGCCTCTTGATACCCAACTATAGATCTTTGGGTTCATCTGCTTGGCATCATTCATCGATATCCTTCGATGGTGTTGATCTCAGTCTTCAATCTTGATCTCGATATCGTATTCTACCGGGAGGAGGCAAACACCAGAAAGAAAGGTGGAAACAATCAACTCATGGCATCGATGCAATGCTCAAGCAAGTATTAGGATATGACAAGTTAAATTGTATTAAAATGTCACCCTAAAGCATGCTTGGGAATTTAAACAGGGTCTGAGGGGTGCAAACCCTAAAACAGGGGGAACCTCGGAGTCACCTACGGGGGTTCAATTGTTCTTCTAATGAAACTTGCGATTAAAGTTTTTCAACAATGCATGATTATAAGTCTATTGTATAGATCTTATTTTTCTGAACATTTTAATATATTATACATATTTTCTGATTTAAAATGAATTAGTTATGATTTTCCCAATTTTAATTCATTTTAAATCATTTCCAAAACAATTAAACATTTTGGATTATATTAAATATTTACAACCTGGACCCACATGTCAGACTTTTATTAATTGCAAAAATTATTTCTAAAAAGATTAAAAACCTGACGAACTGGGCCCACCTGTCAGCATTTATATTTATTAAAATAATTACAGAAAACATTTTAAATAAAAAGAAAACATGGGATTACTGCCTCGGCATGACCCCATGCTGAAGTCAGCAATGGTGGAGCCCCTAGGTCAAGCACGGATCCACCAATTGGGGACACGCCGGGATGCACGAGTGGGCTTGTTGGAGAGAGGAGGCCGAGGCGGACCGAGTAGTGGTGGCGCTGCCCTCAAATGGTCGCTGGAGCTTGGCCGGTGATGAGGGCCGAATGGCGGCGGCTGCAAGTCATCGGTGAGTAGCGGCTATAGCACACGAGAGAGAGGGTGAAGGGCACCAGGAGGTGCAGGAGCTCACCACGGACACAGTGAAGTCGAGGACGAGGCAAGAAGGGGCCAGAATCGATGGCGTGCACGGCGGCCGGAGCTCAGGAGGGAGCTATTGATTGCGGCGCCTGGAGCTTCTCTGGCTAGCACGCTTGGAGAAGGTGAACGAGGATGACACAGAGGCCATAGTAGTGGCTTCAGAACGACGAGGGAAGGTCGGGGATGGTGGAATCATCAGAGCCCGAGTGGCTAGGATTCGCCAGCCAGAGAGAAATTGGGGAGAGGGAGGACGCTAGGGATTATCTGGCGGTGGGAGGGGTACTTGTAGATGTTATCCAAGATGGTAGCACGCATCTCCTTGCAGCGGGCATCACAGCGAGGCAGGGACAGCACCAGCGTCAACACGCAGCAGCTTGGCGTTGTCCTTCTGTCAGGAGGAAGAAGAAAGAAGAAAAGAAGAGGCGAAGCAGTATGGGCTACTGATGGGCTGGAGCGGGCCGTGCGAAAGCAAGAGCGGTGGGAGCTGCTAGCTGTGCTGGTTGACAGGAAGGAGAGACAGAAGGTGGGCTTTAGCCCAAGTTAGGGTGATAAATAGGTTTTTATTTCAAAAATCCTTTTTATTTTTCTGTTTCTATTTCTTTGTTTGTATTTAAATTTCAAATCTACTTTTGAACATTTCCAAACTACTAGAAGGTTTTCAAAAATACCTGAAAACACTAAGGGGCCCTTAGAACAATTTGGGCTCCATAACATTTTGTATTTTCAAAATATCAAAACCATTTGAATTGATTTTCAGAGAGGGAAGGGAGTTAGGGTTTTGCATATTTTCTTTTTCTTGCATGCATTTTCAAAATATGATGCTCATGGATGCACAAATCAAACCCTAATTACTATTAGTAAAACTAGGGGTGTTACTTAACAATAACATAGAAAATCATTACATGTGAAATTGTGGATTTCCAAATTATACTCACTTCTTAGAGAGGTTATTGCCCACCTTGGTCCTGTGTTTGTGCTTCCTCAACGTATAGACGATGTCTGCTTTTGGTGGGGGCATCAACAATATACTAGCCTCTACAGCAGCCTCAGCTCCCGCAACAACACCTTCAATCTGCATAAATAGCAATATTTAATACAATAATAGTCTATAAGATAGTCAGACAGACAGATAGATCCGGATCTGGATTCACATAAACACAATGCCAGAATTAATAAAATCACACATATGTTTCTGAACATCTGATAAGCATGCATGAAACCAAGTGATAATAATTAAATCAGACTACACCATGGTAAGTGGATTAAGATAAAATACCCTTATATTTAAGTTGGGCCCTCCTAGCTGGGCATTGGCCTTGTTTGGTGAGTAGTGGTACTGGCTGGATCGTGCGGCATGTGGGGGTATCATTATGCTTGCTGTAACTGGAGGACCACACGTTCGTAGGTATGTACCATCCTGCTACAGTAAATAAAGAAGAATGGTGTCATAGAGGCTTTCGCAAAAACAAGATGCAGATAGAGACAACTTTTATAGCACATCGATACATCTAGGTTACAGATAACCATTTCCAGCATGGAAAAGAATGGAAGAACACAAGGAATATACTGGTACAGTACCTTTTTCAAGCAACTATTTAGGGAATATACTGCTACAATACCCTTATCTTTAAGCTGGGCCCTCCTAGCTGGACAGTACCCACCTATCCGAGATAAGCAAGAACTCCACAATCGGATGGCCCAATCAGTTCCGACACTTGCTTCCTTTGCTGGATGGGAGCTAGATAGTGGTGGTTTCTCTGGTCGGTAGAAAGCCATGTTGGGCAGGGGAGATAAAAGGAGGAGTACTACTTATTTTCTACATTAAAAGTTTAAGGGGCGGCATCGAGAACTGTTTCCCATGTGTGGTCCAAATTTTCAACACCCAGGTTTCACGTGGTGGACTACAACTGTTTCAAGGGGGTGAGTTAAAGTGGGACCCACGTCTAGATTAAAAAATTGACCGCGCCAACCTCATCCTTTCCTTTGTGTGTGTTCTCCCGTGTTCCACTCCCACTCCCAGAATGAGTTATCCTCTTGATTCAGCTCATAGAGAATTGAGGGAGGAGAATGGCTCTCCCAGAACGAGTTATCCTCTTGATTCAGCTCATAGAGAATTGAGGGAGGAGAATGGCTGGTAGAGGACAAGATGGTAGTAGCTACCGTTTGGGAACCGATAAAATCACACACACACACGTAATGGTTTCCAATTATAGTTCTACTAACAAAACCCAACAAATCATAAAGTAGCATCATATTACAGTAATACGACAGTAGCGAACTGATCATAAGATAGCTTTACATATATTAGAGAGATCTTAGGTGCACCCCAAGAGTTTTCCAGCTAGGATAGTGGTCATGAGACTACTCAAATGGCACAAAAAGTACACCCCTAGTAATCAGCAGACCTACATCAACTCCACCCAAAGGAAGCGTACCCGATCCACAGCCTCCTGAAGTAACCATAACCTTAGGTGCAGGCTCATCTTTAAGTAATAAAGCATCCTTTATCGAAAAAGGTGCAAGCTCATCAATGAATGGGTCATCAGCATTACCATCAAAGTCCTCTTCGTTTGTCTACTTCTGCGATTAGTAGACTAAAAGATAATGTATATTTACATAGAAACATCTAGTAAGACACACAATCTGAACATTCATCATTCTACAGATATACCTTGCCATCTGGCATAGTCGAAGTACCACAAATGAAACTTGTTTCATGCAGCTTCGCTTTTTCACTCCTCTCCTTTATCCCAGTTGATCTAGATACTCAGGAGCTGCCTCTATCAGTTGATCTACATGATCAACATCTTCTTCTCCTACTTGATCTGGATGACAAAGATGTGTTTCCCCCGGTACATATGGAGGATCATATGGTTCACCATGAAATAGTCATCTAATATATGTGCGTAGCATCCCAAAATTAAATAAATATTCTTCACTATACTTTGAGGCATCACCCTATGTTTCACACACATGCAGCAGGGGCAATGCACTTTTGAGTTGTCATAGTCAGATCTAACAAAATCCATAAATCATAGAACACCACAGATATGTTTAGCGCTGCTTAATGGAGAAACCTCTATCCAAAATATATCCATCTATTTAAAAAATATGACATACATGATTGGAGCTAATTGAAAGAAAAGCAGGAAACATATAGATGGAGTACAAAAAATATATATTCCTATGCATTTAAGCAAACATATTGATAGAAAAACTCGGCGAAGGTATTTTAGAAAATAGATCAAGCGCAGAATCAATTATGCCCATGCAGATTGAGCACAAATTAAACTACGTATTTGAGGAGGCAGATCGGCTGAAATGCTAATAAAATGCCAACCAGATCGAGCTAGAAATAGAAGGACTACCGTGGGATCGACTTGACCACCGGTGCATCTCGAGAAAACCGATGGGTAGTGGAAACTTCTTCATGCGCACGGTGATGATGAGGAGCGACGGTGACTAGGTATGTTTTGCAGGGCAAGAGGGCGACAGTCTGGGCGTCGAACTGTGGATGTTATTACAGAACACCAAGGGGTGCAGAGGGATAACTTTGAAAATTCTAATCTACCATTCTTTTGGGAACCACCATATAGGTGGCACACATGTCAACAACCATAGTTAAAAATTGACCCATTTTCCCTAAACCGAGATAAACTGGTTCAAGTGGAAAAATCAGCATGGAAACTTAGAAATTCATGAAACACGTGCACTGTCCATTAAACATAATGTATTACTTTGTGTGAAATTTGGTAAGGTGGCATTCTGATTCATATTCTTTGTAGTTGCTTCACAGCAAAAGCAACTGTTGTCACTTGGAAAGTTTAAAATAAGTTCAATTTTGGAAGCTCCTTTGTAAACAATGTTTGAAATGCCAATATGCACCAAACTACCTACGATGAACATGTTATGATAAACTATGCCAAGTATATGTCTATTACCTTGGTATCATTTGAAATCCATGAATTCATACATCATATGCCACATTGTGAAGAAAGTTTTTCCAAAAGTTGTCAAAAATACAATTTTATATTTTATCATGGAAATTAATGCACACAGCATGGCACTTTGCGAATGAATGGCTTTATTTCAATTTATATTTAATTATGTCCCTATTTTTCGAAAAGGGGCCAAATTTGGCTACATTAGCTTTAAGATCGAGATGTCGAATCTTGCAGAACTCTTGGTAGTTATCCCATATTTCGTACTCCGGAACCTTCGATAGGTTTAAAAGGCACATGGGCTAGCTATAACACACTTGTGGTTCCAATTTTCATATACTTTCAGCAAATTGCCATAAAAGGCACATTTATTGCATGAATATATGTATATATATAGGTAGGAAACTTGAAAATTTATGAAACCTAGGGAATTTCCATGAATGAAAATAACTCTATGTCATGGGTGGTAGCTACACACAATTGCACATCCCATCGATCCAAGCGAAAGGAACCTATTTTAGCCTATTTTTGTTGTAGAACACACATTTCTAGTGTAGAAAAGTGGTTTCAATAAATGACTTGAAAATCATGTATACAAGATAAAATGTAAGGGCAAGTAGCTACCACCATGCATAGAAAATTGCCTCTCTATCCATGAAATTGGTTGGGAGGTGGCATTTTATCCATGTACCTTCTTGTAGTTGCTTCACAAAAAAAATTATTGTCACTTAATTTGAAAACTAAAAATAACTTCAAATTTGTAAGTTACCTTTGTAAATAATGCTTGAAATGCCAATATGCACTATCACACCAAAAGTATTGACATGTTGTCATAAGCTATGGCAAATTTATGGCTGTGATCATGGTCATCTGGTTTGAAAGCCATGAATGTGTCCATACATGCTAGATAGGCCCAAATATCTTGCATAACTATTGGTGGTTTCCCATATTTTAGTATAGTACTTGGGTACCTTCAAATATCTCCAAACTTGGAACCTCCCTTTGTAAACATTTCTTGAAAACCACAAGTGTATGGAAAAGATATGGCCATGACGTTGGTTTTATGGTTTGAAAGACATGATTGTGTTCATACATGCTAGGACAAATATTGCAAATCAAGATTTTTCAAAGATTGTGGTGCACCACAAATAAGTCTTCAAAATCCGCTCTCACAATACCCTCCTCCTTGGATCGCCTTTTTAGTTTTGCAAAAAAATAAAGAAATGAAAACACTTCAAAAAATAGAACATGTATAAGTAGGTTAGGTGGTCTAGTTTGTAGGAAAATTAACAAATATGAATTTCGATTTTTTTGCAATAAACGTTATAGCACGGTAAAATGGTTATAACTTTTGCATACGATGTTAGGGAAAAATCTTTAATATATCAAAATGATGAGCACGAAATTCTACATCCACTCGTAGTTTAGCGATTTTTTAGAATCTCAAAATTCGAAAAGGAAAAAATATTATGGCAAATACAAGATTTTTTCCTGCAGAAAAAATCGAGGCCACTTATTTGTGGAGCATCACAATAGGGTGTACCATAGGTAAGTTTGGGAGGGATTCAAATTTGAATCCCCACCTCGCCCACCTACCCGCTTCTCCTTATCTTATCCTCCACCTTCCCATCCCATTCTCCTCCTTCTCTCTTCTTATTCCTTCTCCTCTCTTCTTCCTCCTCCTCCTCCTCTATTCTTCCTCCTCCTCCTCCTCTCTTCTTACTCTTACTCTTCTCCTCCTCCTTCTCCTCTCCTCCTCCTCCTCCTTCCCGTCTTCTTCTCCTCTCTTTCTCCTCCTTCGACTCATCTCCTCTTCTCCTCCTCTCCTCCTCCTCCTCATGTCCTCTGACCGCATCACCCTCCTTCGGAAGCCCACGGGCTCTACCTCCTACTGCGCCGTCCTTGAGCTCCCCCAGCGATGCGATACGACGTGCCAATAGCGGAGAGGCGACACCAGCAACAACAGATCTAGATCGAGATTTTTTGTTTGATATTTGAAATTTTATCAGTTGAGCATCATACCCACATGCACCACAGATAATTTTTCATATACCGCCTTTTTTAAAATTTTGAAATAGCTATCAGTGGCGCACCATGTCCCCATGCACCACGGATAAGTGGGCTTATTCGTGGCGCATGTCGGAGTGTGCCATGGATAAAACATATCAGTGCTGTAAAATCCGTGGCACACCGGGCGTGTGCCACGGACCCCAAATTTGGTGCGCCATAGATAGGGGTTTTCCTACTAGTGCCTTGTCAGCCGAGTTGGTGCAAAACCCATTCACGACCCGCCATGTGTTGTTGAAGTCCTAATAGAGGCAGGATGGATAAGTAAGGGGCAAGTACGAAATCTGGTATTAGTGCAAGAAGGGGGACACAAGGGGTTGGTGGTCCAATGCTTACCCAGTCTATCTTCATTCATGATAGGGATGCTCTGCTCAGGGAAGTGATACGTCGTAAACGTATCTATAATTTTTGATGGTCCATGCTTGTTTTATATCAACTATCTTATGTTTTATCTACATTTTGAGATACTTTTATGCATTTTCTGGAACTAACCTATTGAAAAGATCAGAATTCCACGAAAAGTTCCGCAGCGCCGCCACCACCGAAGAGGAGATTCGGAGGATAGAAGTCTCTATTCCGGCACCCTAGTAGGATGGGGAAGTGCCCCCGGATCCATCTCCATCGACTCCACCACCATCTCCATCGCCATTGCTGACTCCCATGATGAGGAGGGAGTAGTTCTCTCTCGAGGCTAAGGGCTCTACCGGTAGCTATGTGTTCATCTCTCTCTCTCTCTCTGATTCTCTCTATGCGTGATCTTATGAGTGTTGGGTTCGCAGCATAGAAAACAAAAAATTTCCTACGAAGAGAACTATACGCCAAGATCTATCTACTAGATACAGAGCAACAGGTGGATATACATCCATGGAGAACTTACCCTCCAAGACAATAGAGTTTTGTTAACGAGTTAGAACTAGTGGATGATGTAGTCGTACGCTTGCCGATCTCAAGATCATGTGGAAGTCCGAGCGCCGCAAATCAGCAGCGCATCCGTCCTCACACACACGTTCAAGCCACCAGACAACCTCCACCTCCTCGCTCCAGCGAATCAGCGGAAGCAGCAACTCCTTCCAGACGCAAGGCCACCAGGAACATGTATCTCGCTAATCCGAGACCATGGGGAAATATCTAGAGGGGAGAGAGATCCTTCATGAGAAGGTGTGCTTTGTGAGGGAGGAGAGGGGGTCTTTTATAGGAGAGGGGGGATCCTCCCCTACCATGGCTGGCGGCCAAGGAGGGTGCCCCTACCTCTTCCTCATTCATGTGGTGGAAGCTCCACTCACATCAATTCAAGCTCCACCCAAAATTCCACTCACATGCATTAAATTTCCACCAAATATAATGCAACTCTCAATTAATAAAACTCTTTTATTTATTTTATTCAGAATTTTGTTAATTACTTTAATTAACAAACATTCACATAAAACCCCTTGCAACATTTCAATATCACATGCAGAACCACTTTCTACAATTTCACCCGAAACAATTTCGGTTTCTATCGAAACAATTCCTGCACTTTGCAATCCTTTCGTCTGAAACATATGTGCTCCTAAATGGTGTCCGGCAACCCTTAAGTGTGTCACCCTACTGTTCGCGAATAATGCAGACATGATTGAGACTCCTCTCAGATCAATAATCAGAAGCAGGACCTGGAGATCCATACTGACTCATGCACATTCAACGATGACTTCTGTGATCGTGAGAACCTTTAACGCTAGTAACTTAATCCCTTTGTCTCATGATATAATACATGTCCGAGATTCGATCATCGGTATCCAAATACCTAGTTTGATCTCGTTGCTGACATGCACTCTTTTCTCGTTCCCGTGATATAACATTCTAGTGATCACATCACTTGCTTGCAAGCTATCTTAATGTGATATCACCGAGAGGGCCCAGAGTACATCTATCCGTCATCAGGATTGACAAACTCCACTCTTGATCCATGAGCCTCAACATAACACCTTCGTAGCACTGAACCTACCTTTATAGTCACCCTGTTACGGTGTGACGTTTGATGTTATCAAGATACTCTTCTGGTGTTAGCAATTAACATGATCTCATGGTCTAAGGACTAAGATTACTTCATAAGATGTTATAGCAATATAAACATAATGACTTTGATCGTAATGCTATACTTTCCTTAGAGTATCCTATGAAGACGCATTTTCTGCTTTGGGTTCGAGTTTATCTGGCTGAAGTTTCTTCACATAAACATCGCATCCCCAAACTTTAAGAAATGACATCTTAGGTTTGTTTTCAAACCATAATTCATATGGTGTCATTTCAATGGATTTAGATGGTGCCCGATTTAAAGTGAATGCAGCAGTTTCTAGATCATAACCCCAAAATGACAGTGGCAAGTCAGTCAGAGACATCATAGATCGAACCATATCCAATAAAGTACGATTACGACGTTCCGACACACCATTACGTTGTGGTGTTCCGGCAGGCGTGAGTTGTGAAACTATTCCACAGTCTTTCATATGTGTGCTAAACTCGTAACTAAGATACTCTCCTCCATGGTCGGACCGCAGAAATTTGATCTTTCTGTTATGATGATTTTCCACTTCATTCTAAAATTCCTTGAACTTTTCAAAGGTTTCAGACTTATGTTTCATCAAATAGATATACCCTTATCTACTCAAATCATCCGTGAAAGTAACAAAATAACGATATCCACCTCGCGCCGACACACTCATTGGTCCACACACACATCAGTATGTATGATTTCCAATAAATCTGTCGCCCGTTCCATTGAACCGGAAAACGGCGTTCTAGTCATCTTGCCCATAAGGCATGGCTCACATGTATCAAATGATTCAAAATCAAGTGATTCCAAAAGTCCATTAGAATGGAGTTTCTTCATGCGTTTAACGCCAATATGACCTAGACGGCAGTGCCACATATATGCAGATATATCATTATCAAGTTTAATCCTTTTAGCATCAACATTATGAATATGCGTAATATTACTATCGAGATCCAACAGAAATAAACCATTCACCACAGGTGCATGACCATAAAATATATCATTCATATAAATCGAACAACCATTTTTTCAGATTTAAAGGAATAACCACTTTGCATCAAACACGATCCGGATACAATGTTCATGCTCAGTGCAGGCACCAAATAACAATTATTCAGATTTATCACTAATCCCGACGGCATATGGAGAGGCAGCGTTCCAACAGCGATCACATCAACTCTTGATCCATTGCCAACTCGCATCGTGACCTCATCCCTTGCTAGTTGTCGCTTGTTCCGCAGCCCCTGAATCGAGTTACATATATTAGCAACCGATCCCGTATCAAATACCCAGGTGCTACTGCGAGTACTAGTCAAGTACACATCAATAACATGTATATCACATATACCTTTGTTTGCCTTGCTGGCCTTCTTGTCCGCCAAATACTTGGGGCAGTTGCGCTTCCAATGGCCAGTCCCCTTGCAATAGTAGCACTCGGTATCAGACTTAGGGACAGCTCGGGGTTTCTTTTTAGGTGCGGCAACAGATTTGCCACCCTTCTTTCCCTTCTGCTTGCCTTTCTTGTCCTTCTTGAAATCGGTGGTCTTATTGATCATCAACACTTGATGTTCTTTCCTAATCTCCACTTCTGTAGTCTTAATCATTAACAGAAGCTCGGGAAGAGACTTCTTCATGCCCTGCATATTATAGTTCATCACGAAGCTCTTGTAGCTAGGTGGAAGAGATTGTAGAACACGATGTATGCCTAAGTCAATGGGAATCGTTATTCCCAAGGACACAAGCTTATCAGTGTACCCAGACATTTTGAGTACATGCTCACTAACGAAGCTGTTCTCCTCCATCATGCAGCTAAAGAACTTTTCAGAAGCATTATAACTCTCTACGGTAGCATGGGTATCGTAAATCATTTTCAATTCTCCCATGGTATCAAAGGCATTGCCATTTTCGAAACGCTTTCGAAGTTCTGGCTCTAGCCCATACAGTATGCCACAATGAACTAAGTTGTGGTCCTCCTGACGAGTTATATAGACATTATTTTCCTCGTCAGGGGCATCAGGAGCTGGTGGGGGGCCTGGCGGTGCCTCTAACACATATTGCTTTTGTGAAGCAGTGAGGGGAATCCTCAAATTTCATAGCCCAGTTGGTGAAGTTGCTACCATTCGCAGCAAGTTTCTCTTTCTCCATGAACACATTGAAATTAAAAGCAGGTGGTGCCATCTACAATAGAATTTGTAAAGTATATTTAGACTAAGTTTATGATAGATTGAGTTCAGCTAATCCAAATTACTAATGAACTCCCACTCAAAAACGACAACCCTCGTGTCCTTTTGGTGATTACATGAACCAAATTCACTACACCAAGTCCGATCATCACGTGAGGCGGTGTAGCTTCAAAGGCGAGCATCTATATGGGCATCATATCAACTATATGACTCATGCTTAACCTTTCAGTCTGTGTTCCGAGGCCATGTCTGTACATGCTAGGCTCGCCAAGTAAGAACCTTAGTATTCGCGTGTGTAAAACTGTCTTACACCCATTGTATGAAAGTGTAGAGTCGATTACACCCGATCATCACGTGATGTCTCGAAACACGATCCATAGAATGGTGCATACATAATGAAGAACACATTTTATCTTGATATCTAAATGAGGGATCATCTTACAATGCTACCAAAAGCGCCAAACTAGCAATATAAGATGCAAACATCTAATGTGTAAAGCGAGATGATATGGTCCATGCATTTGATCTCTATCATTTGCCTCGTGGTAGGATCTCTATCATTCCTTTATGTGTAAGGCAAAGGTCTATGGAACTTACACGTTAAGTGTGTTGTAAGAGTATCTATCATACATCCTCTTACAACAATACCATATCAAGACACTAGCCTAGCAATGATCTAAACTAGACGCCTCTAATTTATCAATTCCAAGTTTTACGTGGCTTAGGGCTTTTGGAGAGAGAACCGGTCTTACCTACGAACATGAACCACAACGAGGATAACCAAGTTATTAGCAACTCGTTGTAAATCAAATATTGACTTTAGTAGGAGAGACAGACACCCGCTAGCCACTGATACATTGCAAAGGTATCTATATTTTTTGATGTTCCATGCTTGGTTTTATCCACTTTCTTGTGTTTTGTCCACACTTTGGAGTACTTTTCATATGATTTCTTGGACTGACCTATTAAAAAGAGCCACAGTGCCAGCTGCCTATTTTCTCCTGTGTTTGGTTTCAGGAAAGTCAGAAAATGAATATTCTCGGAATTGGACGGGACAAAAGCCAAAGTGCCTATTTTTCCGGAAGTCATCAGATGCCAGAGTACGAGACGGAGAGGGTCCAGGGGGCCACCACACCACCTGGCCGCATGGCCAGGCTTGGCCCGCGCCAGGGGTGGTGTGGCTAGCCCAGGCATCCCCTCGGCCTCTCCTTCCGCCTATAAGATGCCCTCGGGACGAAAACCCTAAGGGCCCGATCAAAAATCAACGAAAGATTCTATAGCCGTCGTCATCTCCATACCTAGATCGGGAGGGATCTGAAGCTCTTTCCGGCACCCTGTCGGAGAGGGGAATTCACCCTAGAGGCCTTCTTCATCACCATGCAAGCCTCCGGTGTGATGCGTGAGTAGTTCATCCTTGGACTACGGATCCATGTAGTAGCTAGATGGCTGGTTCTCCTCCTTTGTGCTTTCATGTTTAGATCTTGTGAGCTCCGTTCATGATCAAGATCATCTATTTGTAATCATACATGTTGTGTTTGCGGGGATCCGATGGATATTGAGATGCTATTTCAGATTGATTATTGATTCTATCATGTCTTTGTTATTTGTGATCTTGCATGCTTTCCGTTGTTAGTAGCTATCTTGGCCAAGTAGATGCTAGCAACTCCAAGAGTTAGTATTTATGCTCGATAGTGGGTTCATGCCTCTGGTAATCTGGGGAAGTGACAGAAATCTCTAAGGTACTAGATGTGTTGTTGCTACTAGGGAGAAAACAACAATCCGTTGTTCATAGAACAATCGTATTGTTTACTTTACACGCAGTTCATAAAGAAATAATATGTTGCTTGCAACTTAATACTGGAGGGGGTTCGGATGATAACCTGTAGGTGGATTATTAGTCATAGATGCAGTTGGATAGCGGTCTATGTATAATGTTGTAATGCCCAATCGAATCTCAATGGATTCAAGATGATTACTATATGCATGTATTGCTTTCTCGATGTTTGTCAATTTCCCCGCTGTAATTTGTTCACCCAGCATGTTATCTATCTTAAGGAGAGCCACCTTTAGTGAACTATGGATCCCGGTCCTTTTCTTTACATACAATCTACAAACTGTTTACTGCTTTGTGTTTACTTTCTGCAAACTATTACTTCCTTCCATTCAATACGTTTAATCCTTTGTTTTCAGCAAAACACGGTGAGATTGACAACCTCATCGCAAGTTGGGGACAAAGTTCTGTGGTTGTGTTGTGCAGGTCTCCACGTTGCTACTAGCACCGGTAGTGCGCCCTGCCAAGGCTCAGCTAGCAACACCTTTGGGGTGTTTCCTTGGTCCTACTGGTTCGATTAAACCTTGGTTTCATAACTGAGGGAAACTTGCTGCTGTGCTCATCATACCTTCCTCTTAGGGTTCCCAACGAGCTCTACATCAACACCGCTCTAGCATTTTTCTGGTGCCGTACACTGAGCCATCAAGCATTTTTCTGGCGCCGTTACCGGGGAGTCAAGGACATCTTCACAAGGCGAGTCCCTCATAACCAATCTCTTTACTTTGTTATTTTTGTTTTGATTAGTTCCTTTTTGCTTTGTTTGCTTGTTTTGTTATCAAAAACACACAAAAATAGTTCTACTAGTTTGCTTTCTTTATCAAGAACACACAAAAAATTAAGTCTCCTTTAGTTGTCACCTCTTCCTTAGCTCACCATGTTGATCCCTAAATTCACCCTGAAAGACCTTTCAATTGGTAGTGGTTCTATAATTGGGAAAGATAATATCGAAGAATTCTTTAATCATGTTAGCGAACATGAAGATACCGAGGATAGATCCCTTGTAGAACTTGCTCCAAACTATGAGATTGCTGCAGCTTCTTTAATTCATATGTTAGAAGCTAGGTTTGTTAACCTCAACCCCTTAATGCAAATAATGTTTCTTAAGCTTAAAGAAATTGAGGACCCTGAAAAGAGGGATTTTATTCTAGAAACTTTGTTTAAGGAGTTCTATGATGTTGCCAAGGAAGCTAGGAAAGTCTTTGAACGTTTCAATATGCTAGGCTCATGTGTAGATGTTGTTGGTACACGAGAAAAGATGAACAAAACCAAACCTAATGGGGAGGAACCTAAGATACCAATACCCTTTAAACTAGTAGCAATACATGATGCCATAGAAAAGAATCTTGATTGGATTGTTCCTGCAAACCCTTTTGATGAGAATAGTGAACCTAAGAGCATGGAGAGAGGATCCTCTAGAACTTATTTGGATGATATAACTTGCCTTGTTGAAAATATTTCTGGTATTGATCTTAATGCTTCTTCATTTGAGAACACTTGATTCTTTCTTTGCTTCTTATGCCTAACTTAAAGGCGTTAAAGAAAAGTACTTATTGGGAGATAACCCAAAAGTTTTAGATGAGTCTTGGAAGTTATTACTTCAGTAATAACCGCTCCTTATCCTTTTTATTTGCTTTTTGTGCCAAGAGTAACCTCTAATGAGAGAGAAGTAATGATTGGGAAAGTTGCTGTCCCAAAACAGATTTTTGTGCTTCACCGTAAACATTCGTGTACAATATATGAAGGTCTTTTTGAGGCGCGAATTTTTGTGCTTCTGCCCCAGGTTGTTATCTAACTTTTGTTAGTTCAACACTTTTTGATTTGAGCAACATAAGGTCTTCGAAAAAAATCGTCTTTACCTGCTGGTCTGTTTTGACAGATTTCTACCATTTTCTGCATTTGCTTCTTGTTGGTTCCTTTTTGAGTTCTTTTGGGGAATTGAGCTTTTTGAGGGAAGTGCTTCAGTAGCTATTGTTCTAATGGAAGTTTATTTGGTGTTATAACTGAACCTTAAGATTTATTTATCTTGAGTGCACTAATGTTGCTAATAAAGATTGTGTGAAGTTTTGTATGAAGGAAAAATTTCAGGTGTATGGAAGGAATGAGTAATGAGATGAAGGATGGACTAAAGCTCAAGATTGGGGATGCCACGTGTGTCACCCCAAGAAATATCCAAGAAGTACAAGCTTAAAATCTTGGGGATGCCCAAGGCATCCCTTCTTCATCAATAAAAATCCCAGGTTTCTTCCAAACGCTTCATTTTTATTGTTTCATGCACAGTTGTGTTGTTCTTGGAGCGTCTTCTTTTTCGTTTTCGTTTTGGTTTTTCGTTTGCTTTGTTTTCTTAGTTTTCTGAATAAATTTGTTGGACCCCCTCTTTCATACATTGGTTTGCAAATAGTTTGGTTTGGATTGGAAAAGAGTAGGAAAGTTCATGCTTATGTGGTAAAAAGAGCTCGTTTTTGACTGTGGCCTATGCTTTGTCATGCCATGCTTGATATTGTTTTGGCTTTATGCTTAGTATTATTTTCTGTAGCATGACTTGTTATAAACAATTGAGATTGCTTAATGTGCCTTGGATGAATCATGCATTGTTTTAGCATATTAAAGCATAGTATAGTGGTATTCTCCTTTGATGCTTTATTTGGGTTGACTTGGCGCATGCTCACACCATGTTATGACTATCTCAAGTCACCATAGCCTTTACGATCCTTTAGTTTTAAACTTGTAGTATCACTTTATGCTTTGATCAATGATGTTTTGTCGCTCTACATGATTATGGCCATTATTGCTCTCTTAGTTTGTCGCTCCTAGTCTTTTGCTAGCCTCCACAACCAAGTATGAGTTCCACTCATGCATCCAACTCCCAAAACCAAGTTATTCCAAAGAGTCCACCATACATACCTACTATCTTACGCTATTCCAAGTATATTCATGCTTTTGTTTACCTTCCGAATTAAACTTGTTATGAGAAAACTAGTGATTAAAGCTCTCACGAACTTGATGGCACACTTTACTTTTCTTGCCCTTAATAAACTTGAACCATTGTGTCGTCTATGTTGTATATGCTTGCATTTATTTGTTGGAGATTAGCAGAACCATGCTTTCATGGGGAACGCTTTCAACATTGCACTTGGTACTTGTACCTAGTTGATATCATGCTCTTTTTTATATGGATGTCGTCGGTGTGAAATGAAAGGGGAGCTTGTAAGTCCATGGAGTTATGTATATGTGTTAGAGAAACGCCTGGGCCGCTGGTCTAATCCATGTTGACATGGTGGAAACCTGCAGCGTAACCATAATGAGCTGTCTATGAAGCATTCTTCTTAAAAAAAGAGCCCTATATTGAGAAAAAAGAGAAAAAGAAAAAAAGAGATATTATGAAAAGAGGAAAGATAGAAAAAAGCACCATATTCCCATGGTAAATAAGAAGAATGCTGAGATGCTCGTTGATGGCTCAATGCACGGCGCCCAGAAAAATGCTTGATGGTGGTGTTGATGCAGCAAGTTTCCCTCAGTTACGAAACCAAGGTTTAATCGAACCAGTAGGAGCAAGGAAACACCTCAAAGGTGTTACTATCTGAGCTTTGGCAGGGTGCACTACCGGTGCTAGTAGCAACGTGGAGACCTGCACAACACAACCACAGAACTTTGTCCCCAACTTGCGATGAGGTTGTCAATCTCACCGTGTTTTGCAGAAAACAAAGGATTAAATGTATCGAATGGAAAGAAGTAAAAGTTTGCAGAAAGTAAACACAAAGCAATAAAAGATTGTAGATTGTATGTAAAGAAAAGGACCGGGATCCATAGTTCACTAGAGGTGGCTCTCCTTAGATAGATAACATGCTGGGTGAACAAATTACAGCGGGGCAATTGACAAACACCGAGAAAGCAATACATGCATATACTAATCATCTTGACTCCTTTGAGACTTGATTGGGCAATACAACATAATACATAGACCGCCATCCAACTGCATCTATGACTAATAATCTACCTTCAGGTTATCATCCGAACCCCCTCCAGTATTAAGTTGCAAGCAACAGATTATTGCTTTACGAACTGCGTGTAAGGTAAACAATATGATTGCTCTATGAACAAAGGATTGTTGTTTTCTCCATAGTAGCAACAACACACCTAGTACCTTAGAGATTTCTATCACTTCCCCAGATTACCAGAGGCATGAACCCACTATCGAGCATAAATACTAACTCTTGGAGTTGCTAGCATCTACTTGGCCAAGATAGCTACTAACAACGGAAAGATTGCAAGATCTCAAATAACAAAGACATGATAGAATCAATAATCAATCTGAAATAGCATCTCAATATCCATCAGATCCCCGCAAAAATAACATGTATGGATTACAAATAGATGATCTTGATCATGAACGGAGCTCACAAGATCTAAACATGAAAGCACAAAGGAGGAGAAACCATCCATCTAGCTACTACATGGATCCGTAGTCCAAGGATGAACTACTCACGCATCACACCAGAGGCTTGCATGGTGATGAAGAAGGCCTCCAGGGTGAATTCCCCTCTCCGGCAGGGTGCAGGGAAGAGCTTCAGATCCCTCCCAATCTAGGGATGGAGATGACGGCGGCTACAGACTCTTTCGTGGATTTTTGATCGGGTACCTAGGGTTTTCGTCCCGAGGGCAACTTATAGGCGGAAGGAGAGGCCGAGGGGGTGCTGGGGGCGGCCAGACCACCCCCTGGAGTGGGCCAGGGCTAGCCGCATGGCCAGGTGGTGTGGCCGGCCCCCAGCCCTTCTCCGTCTCGTATTCTGGCACTTGATCCCTTCCGGAAAAATAGGCACTTTGGCTTTTGTCCCGTCCAATTCCGAGAATATTCATTTTCTGACTTTTCTGGAACCAAAAACAATAGAAAACAGGCAGCTAGCACTGTGGCTCTTGTTAATAGGTTAGTCCAAGAAAGCATAATAAAAGTACTCCAAAGTTGGAACAAAACACAAGAAAGTGGATAAAACCAAGCATGGAAAATCAAAAATTATAGATACATTTGCAATGTATCAACATCCCCAAGCTTAACTCCTGCTCGTCCTCGAGTAGATAAGTGATAAAAAGAAATAATTTTTGAGGTGACATGCACCATCAAAGACTTGATCAAAGTATTTGCAAAACGTTCAAGGCTGGGATCAAAGTAATTCAATCATAACATGAAAGACAAAGTTCTAGCAATAAGCAAAGAAACTAAGATGCAACATGAAAAGGCACAAACAAAAGATTCATGAATAACATGCTTTGCAAGACGTTTGTTTGTTTCACATAAAGAAAACATAGCATAATAGTATTCAGCTTGTCCCTCAATAGAGTAGCAAATATAAATGCATATGACACCTTCAAAGTTCATAAGAGTGACTAGATACAATAGTTTCAAACAAGCAATAACAAGTTATGCATCAATCAACTAGTCTTGGGACGATGCACATAGAACTAAGAATGGCCACTATGCTCTCAAAGTAGTGCATAAAGATAGAAGGTGGAGACTCAATACAATGATGGAAGAAAAGCCTTTTTGTAAAAAGGAAGTAGGGATTCAAGTCTCATAAAGAGCTTCCAAAAATTATGGTACTTATAGCTTTCAGCTCTCATTGCCCCTATCATAAGCATCTTGAAGGTGATTAAGGTTAAAGTGACACAACTAAGAGGATATGCTTGACAAGTTATAAACCAAAATCTCATGCCCCTTACATACGAAGACCGATCCTCATGCTACTCAACTTCAGTCACGAGTAAGCTCTTGTCATTGTAAGTATATGTGTATCATTAAGAACCGCCAACGGGGTACCCCTTGCACATGATACATGAGCTTTCCCATAATCCAAATGACAAGGCAAGTAGACAATGAGCATCTCAGCAATCTTTTTATTTGCTATTTGCATAGGTTTTTATTGAGGATGCTTCATAGAGTGCTCATTATGGTGATGCTGCAAGTTTCCACCATGATTAGGCATGGCTTAGGCTAGCGGCCCAGGCGTTTCTCTAACACATATACAAACTCCATGATCATACAAGTTCCACGTTTATTTCACACCGCCGGGATACGTAAGCAAAAGAACATGATATCAACGGGGTACAAAGTACAAGTGCAATGTTGAAAGCGTTCCTCATGGTACATGGTTATTCTAATTTCAACTTATAAAGCACAAGCATATACGCAACAAAGAAGGATCCAATGGTTCAAGTTTATTAGAGGCAATAAAGTAAAGTGTGCCATCAAGTTCGTGAGAGCTTTAATAACTAGTTTTCTCATAACAAGTGGAAGGTAAACAAAAGCATGAATATACTTGGAATAGCATAAGCTAGTAGGTAGGTATGGTGGACTCTTTGGAAAAACTTGGTTTAGGGAGTTGGATGCATGAGTGGAACTCATACTTTGTGGTGGAGGCTAGCAAAAGACTGGGAGCGACAAACTAAGAGAGCAATAATGGCCATAATCATGCAGAGCGACAAAACATCATTGATCAAAGCATAAAGTGATACTACAAGTTGAAAACTAAAGGATCATAAAGGCTATGGTGACTTGTGACAGTCATAACATGGTGTGAGCATGCGCCAAGTCAACCCAAATAAAGCATCAAAGGAGAATACCACTATACTATGCTTTAATATGCTAAAACAACACATGATTCATCCAAGGCACATTAAGCAATCTCAGTTGTTTATAACAAGTCATGCTACAGCAAAGAATACTAATCATAAAGCCAAAACAATATCAAGCATGGCATGACAAAGCATAGCCACAGTCAAAACGAGCTCTTTTTACCACAAAAGCATGAACTTTCCTACTCTTTTCCAAACCAAACCAAACTAATTGCAAACCAAAGTGTGAAAGAGGGGGTCCAACCAACTTATTCAGAAAACTAAACAAACCAAGCAAAATAAAACAAAAAAGAAGACGCTCCAAGAGAAACACAATTGTGCACGAAACAATAAAAATGAAGCGTTTGGAAGAAACCTGGAATTTTTATTGATGAAGAAGGGGGTGCCTTGGGCATCCCCAAGCTTTGACGCTTGTACTTCTTGGATATTTCTTGGGGTGACACGCGTGGCATCCCCAAGCTTAAGCTTTAGTCCATCCTTCATCTCATTACTCATTCCTTCCATACACCTGAAAATTTTCCTTCATACAAAACTTCACACAATCTCATTAGCAACATTAGTGCACTTAGGATAAATAAGTCTCAAGGTTCAGTTCTAACACCAAATAAACTTACATTAGAACACTAGATACTGTAGCATTTCCCTCAAAAAGCTCAATTCCCCAAAAGAACTCAAGAAGGAACCAACAAGAAGCAAATGCAGAAAATGGCAGAAATCTGTCAAAACAGACCAGCAGGTAAAGACGAATTTTTTTGAAGACCTTCTGTTGCCCAAATCAAAAAGTGTTGAACTAACGAAAGTTAGATAACAACCTGGGGTAGAATCACAAAACATTACAGCTCAATATGACGTACACAGCTCTCTCAGGAATTTTTACGGTGAAGCACAAAAATCTGTTTCGGGACAGCAACTTTCCCAATCATTACTTCACTCTCATTAGAGGTTACTCTTGGCACAAAAAGCAAATAAAAAGGATAAGGAGAGGTTATTACAGATCTAATAACTTCCAAGACTCAACTAAAACTCTTGGGTTATCTCCCAACAAGTACTTTTCTTTAACGCCTTTAAGTTAGGCATAAGAAGCAAAGAAAGAATCAAGTGTTCTCAAATGAAGAAGCATTAAAACCAACTTTCTTGCCCTTACCTCTCTTACTTTTATTATTAACCTTTGGGAAAATGTGATTGTTTGGTGGAGAAGAAAGGTGCATGGTCCCCTTTTCCACATCTATTATTGCTCCAAGGAGTTCTAATATGGATCTTCCAAGTGTAATTTGTCCTTTTCCTGCACATTCAATAACAAGGTAATCAGTAAAAATCATTTTCCCAAGGATCTTTGTAAACACTCCTTCAGCTTTTCCAATAGGAAATAAGGTAGCATTATTAGCAAGAGATATTTCTTTTCCTCCTTCAGTAAGCCCCCAAAGATTCAAAGATTCATAAATATCTTTGGGCATAAGACAAAATTCAGACATGATATCGCAGCGGGCTTGAAAAGTTTCAGTGTTTATCTCAATCTTTATTGTAGGGAGCCACTTTGATGGTTCAGAATTTATTGGAACATAATTGTGATGCTCCCTAAGCGTATTATAGCAACTTTCTAAGCTAGTAGTGCTAGCCTCAAGAGTGTTCAACCTAGCAAATATTTTTGCGAAAGAAATATCAGTTTGGCTAGGCATAGTGTAAGTGAGGATCAATTTCTTTATAGCATTAATGGCATCATCCTCATTACATTGGAGGAAATCTCCTCCCACAATAGCATCTAAAGCATATCTATAGCAAAGAGCAATCCCAAGGTAAAAACTGCTAAGGAACAAGCTTTGAGTCATTTTAGGCTCAGTTTTTTCATGTAGATCAGAGATTCTAGACCAAGCTTCCTTAAAACTTTCCTCAATTCCTTGTTTAAAGTGAAAATCATTTCCTCGGGTGACATAGTGACAGGAGCAAGGCTAGACATAATGAGATAGGAACTAATTTTTTTGTGTTTTTCAAATAAGAAAGCAAACTAGTAAAACTAATTTTTTTGTGTTTTTGAAGAACAAAACAAGCAAACAAAGCAAAAAGAAAACTAAGCAAAACAAAAACAACAAAGTAAAGAGATTGGTTATGAGGGACTCCCCTTGTGAATATGTCCTTGACTCCCCGGCAACGGCGCCAGAAAAATGCTTGATGGCTCAATGCACGGCGCCCAGAAAAATGCTTGATGGCGGTGTTGATGTAGAGCTCGTTGGGAACCCCAAGAGGAAGGTATGATGAGCACAGCAGCAAGTTTCCCTCAGTTATGAAACCAAGGTTTAATCGAACCAGTAGGAGCAAGGAAACACCTCAAAGGTGTTACTAGCTGAGCTTTGGCAGGGCGCACTATCGGTGCTAGTAGCAACATGGAGACCTGCACAACACAACCACAGAACTTTGTCCCCAACTTGCGATGAGGTTGTCAATCTCACCGTGTTTTGCGGAAAACAAAGGATTAAACGTATCGAATGGAAAGAAGTAAAAGTTTGCAGAAAGTAAACACAAAGCAGTAAAAGATTGTAGATTGTATGTAAAGAAAAGGACTGGGATCCATAGTTCACTAGAGGTGGCTCTCCTTAGATAGATAACATGCTAGGTGAACAAATTACAGCGGGGCAATTGACAAACACCGAGAAAAAAATACATGCATATACTAATCATCTTGACTCCTTTGAGAGTTGATTGGGCAATACAACATAATACATAGACCGCCATCCAACTGCATTTATGACTAATAATCCACCTTCAGGTTATCATCCGAACCCCCTCTAGTATTAAGTTCCAAGCAACAGATTATTTCTTTACGAACTGCGTGTAAGGTAAACAATATGATTTCTCTATGAACAAAGGATTGTTGTTTTCTCCCTAGTAGCAACAGCACATCTACTACCTTAGAGATTTCTGTCACTTCCCCAGATTACCAGAGGCATGAACCCACTATCGAGCATAAATACTAACTCTTGGAGTTGCTAGCATCTACTTGGCCAAGATAGCTACTAACAACAGAAAGCATGCAAGATCTCAAATAACAAAGACATGATAGAATCAATAATCAATCTGAAATAGCATCTCAATATCCATCGGATACCCGCAAACACAACATGTATGGATTACAAATAGATGATCTTGATCATGAACGGAGCTCACAAGATCTAAACATGAAAGCACAAAGGAGGAGAAACCAGCCATCTAGCTACTACATGGATCCGTAGTCCAAGGATGAACTACTCACGCATCACACCGGAGGCTTGCATGGTGATGAAGAAGGCCTCCAGGGTGAATTCCCCTCTCCGGCAGGGTGTAGGGAAGAGCTTCAGATCCCTCCCGATATAGGGATGGAAATGACGGCGGCTATAGACTCTTTCGTGGATTTTTGATCGGGTACCTAGGGTTTTCGCCCCGAGGGCGACTTATAGGCGGAAGGAGAGGCCGAGGGGGTGCTGGGGGCGGCCAGACCACCCCCTGGAGTGGGCCAGGGCTAGCCGCGTGGCCAGGTGGTGTGGCCGGCCCCCAGCCCTTCTCCGTCTCGTATTCTGGCACTTGATCCCTTCCGGAAAAATAGGCACTTTGGCTTTTGTCCCGTCCAATTCCGAGAATATTCATTTTCTGACTTTTCTAGAACCAAACACAACAGAAAACAGGCAGCTGGCACTATGGCTCTTGTTAATAGGTTAGTCCAAGAAATCATAATAAAAGTACTCCAAAGTTGGAACAAAACACAAGAAAGTGGATAAAACCAAGCATGGAACATCAAAAATTATAGATACATTTGCAATGTATCACTCGTTGTCTGCTTGCCTTGTCATTTTGATATGGGGATTCTTCCGTATCATCGAGCAAGGGGTACCCCGTTGGAGGTTCTCTATGATACACATGTACTTACGATGACAAGAACTTACCGGTGACTAAACTTGAGTAGCATGAGGAGCGGCCCTCGTATACAAGGGACATGAGATTTCTGACTTATACTTCGTCAAGCATGTACACCATAGTTTGTTCACTTTAACCTTAATCACTTCAAGATGCTTATGATAGGGGTAATGAGAGCTGAAAGCTATAAGTACCATAATTTTTGGAAGCTCTTTATGAGACTTGAATCCCTACTTCCTTCTATGAAGGCCTTTCTTCCACCATTATATTGAGTCTCCACCTTCTACCTTTATGCACCTACTTTGAGAGCATACTGGCCATTCTTAGTTCTATGTGCATTGTCCCAAGACTAGTTGATTGATGCATACTTGATATTGCTTGTTTTAAACTATTTGTATCTAGTCACTCTTATGAACTTTGAAGGTGTCCTATGCATTTATATTTGCTACTCTATGAGGGACAAGCTGAATACTATTATGCTATGTTTTCTTTATGTGAAACAAACAAACGTCTTGGAAAGCATTGTTATTCATGAATCTTTTGTTTATGCCTTTTCATGTTGCATCATAGTTTCTTTGTCTTATTGCTAGAACTTTGTCTTTCATGTTATGATCTAAGTACTATGATCCCAGCTTTGAATGTTTTACAAATACTTTGATCAAGTCTTTGATGGTGCATGTCACCTCGAAAATTATTCTTTCTTTTTATCACTTACCTACTCGAGGACGAGTAGGAGTTAAGCTTCGGGATGTTGATACATTGCAAATGTATCTATAATTTTTGATGTTCCATGCTTGGTTTTATCCATTTGTTGTGTTTTGTCCACACTTTGGAGTACTTTTCATATGATTTCTTGGACTAACCTATTAACAAGAGCCACAGTGCCAGCTGCCTGTTTTCTGCTGTTTTTGGTTCCAGGAAAGTCAGAAAATGAATATTCTCGGAATTGGACGGGACAAAAGCCAAAGTGCCTATTTTTCCGGAAGTCATCAGATGCCAGAGTACGAGACGGAGAGGGGCCAGGGGGCCACCACACCACCTGGCCACGCGGCCAGGCTTGGCCGGTGCTAGGGGGTGGTGTGGCCAGCCCAGGCACCTCCTTGGCCTCTCCTTCCGCCTATAAGATGTCCTCGGGACGAAAACCCTAAGGGCCCGATCAAAAATCCACGAAAGAGTTTGTAGTCGCTGTCATCTCCATCCCTAGATCGGGAGGGATCTGAAGCTCTTCCCGGCACCCTGCCAGAGAGGGGAATTCACCCTAGAGGCCTTCTTCATCACCATGCAAGCCTCCGGTGTGATGCGTGAATAGTTCATCCTTGGACTACGGATCCATGTAGTAGCTAGATGGCTGGTTCTACTCCTTTGTGCTTTCATGTTTAGATCTTGTGAGGTCCGTTCATGATCAAGATCATCTATTTGTAATCATACATGTTGTGTTTGCGGGGACTGGTAGATATTGAGATGCTATTTCAGATTGATTATTGATTCTATCATGTCTTTGTTATTTGTGATCTTGCCTGCTTTCCGTTGTTAGTAGTTATCTTGGCCAAGTAGATGCTAGCAACTCCAAGAGTTAGTATTTATGCTTGATAGTGGGTTCATGCCTCTGGTAATCTGGGGAAGTGACAGAAATCTCTAAGTTACTAGATGTGCTGTTGCTACTAGGGAGAAAACAACAATCCTTTGTTCATAGAACTATCGTATTGTTTACTTTACACGCAGTTCGTAAAGCAATAATCTGTTGCTTGCAACTTAATACTGGAGCGGGTTCGGATGATAACCTACAGGTGGATTATTAGTCATAGATGCAGTTGGATGGCGGTCTATGTATAATGTTGTAATGCCCAATCGAATCTCAATGGAGTCAAGATGATTAGTATATGCATGTATTGCTTTCTCGATGTTTGTCAATTGCCCCGCTGTAATTTGTTCACCCAGCATGTTATCTATCTTAAGGAGAGCCACCTTTAGTGAACTATGGATCCCGGTCCTTTTCTTTACATACAATCTACAAACGGTTTACTGCTTTGTGTTTACTTTCTGCAAACTATTACTTCCTTCCATTCGATACGTTTAATCCTTTGTTTTCAACAAAACACGGTGAGATTGACAACCTCATCGCAAGTTGGGCACAAAGTTATGTGGTTGTGTTGTGCAGGTCTCCACGTTGCTACTAGCACCGGTAGTGCGCCCTGCCAAGGCTCAGCTAGCAACACCTTTGGGGTGTTTCCTTGGTCCTACTGATTCGATTAAACCTTGGTTTCATAACTGAGGGAAACTTGCTGCTATGCTCATCATACCTTACTCTCAGGGTTCCCAACGAGCTCTACATCAACACCGCTCCAGCATTTTTCTGGTGCCGTACACTGAGCCATCAAGCATTTTTCTGGCGCCGTTGCCGGGGAGTCAAGGACATCTTCACAAGGGGAGTCCCTCATAACCAATCTCTTTACTTTGTTATTTTTGTTTTGATTAGTTCCTTTTTGCTTTGTTTGCTTGTTTTGTTATCAAAAACACACAAAAAATAGTTCTACTAGTTTGCTTTCTTTATCAAAAACACACAAAAAATTAAGTCTCCTTTAGTTGTCACCTCTTCCTTAGCTCACCATGTTGATCCCTAAATTCACCCTGAAAGACCTTTCAACTGGTAGTGGTTCTATAATTGGGAAAGATAATATTGAAGAATTCTTTAATCATGTTAGCAAACATGCAGATACCGAGGATAGATCCCTTGCAGAACTTGCTCCAAACTATGAGATTGCTGCAGCTTCTTTAATTCATATGTTAGAAGCTAGGTTTGTTAACCTCAACCCCTTAATGCAAATAATGTTTCTTAAGCTTAAAGAAATTGAGGACCCTGAAAAGAGGGATTTTATTCTAGAAACTTTGTTTAAGGAGTTCTATGATGTTGCCCAGGAAGCTAGGAAAGTCTTTGAACATTTCAATATGCTAGGCTCATGTGTAGATATTGTTGGTACACGAGAAAAGATGAACAAAACCGAACCTAATGGGGAGGAACCTAAGATACCAATACCCTTTAAACTAGTAGCAATACATGATGCCATAGAAAAGAATCTTGATTGGATTGTTCCTGCAAACCCTTTTGATGAGAATAGTGAACCTAAGAGCATTGAGAGAGGATCCTCTAGAACTTATTTGGATGATATACCTTGCCTTGTTAAAAATATTTCTGGTATTGATCTTAATGCTTCTTCATTTGAGAACACTTGATTCTTTCTTTGCTTCTTATGCCTAACTTAAAGGCGTTAAAGAAAAGTACTTATGGGGAGATAACCTAAAAGTTTTAGATGAGTCTTGGAAGTTATTACTTCAGTAATAACCGCTCTTTATCCTTTTTATTTGCTTTTTATGCCAAGAGTAACCTCTAATGAGAGAGAAGTAATGATTGGGAAAGTTGATGTCCCGAAAAAGATTTCTATGCTTCACCGTAAACATTCGTGTACAATCTATGAAGGTCTTTTTGAGGCGCTAATTTTTGTGCTTCTACCCCAGGTTGTTATCTAACTTTCATTAGTTCAACACGTTTTGATTTGAGCAACAGAAGCTCTTCGAAAAAATTCGTCTTTACCTGCTGGTCAGTTTTGACAGATTTCTACCATTTTCTGCATTTGCTTCTTGTTGGTTCCTTTTTGAGTTCTTTTGGGCAATTGAGCTTTTTTAGGGAAGTGCTTCAGTAGCTAGTGTTCTAATGGAAGTTTATTTTGTGTTATAACTGAACCTTAAGACTTATTTATCTTGAGTGCACTAATGTTGCTAATAAAGATTGTGTGAAGTTTTGTATGAAGGAAAAAATTTCAGGTGTATGGAAGGAATGAGTAATGAGATGAAGGATGGACTAAAGCTCAAGATTGGGGATGCCACGCGTGTCACCCCAAGAAATATCCAAGAAGTACAAGCTTCAAAGCTTGGGGATGCCCAAGGCATCCCTTCTTCATCAATAAAAATCCCAGGTTTCTTCCAAACGCTTCATTTTTATTGTTTCATGCACAGTTGTGTTGTTCTTGGAGCGTCTTATTTTTTGTTTTCATTTTGGTTTTTCGTTTGCTTTGTTTGCTTAGTTTTCTGAATAAATTGGTTGGACCCCCTCTTTCATACATTGGTTTGCAAATAGTTTGGTTTGGATTGGAAAAGAGTAGGAAAGTTCATGCTTATGTGGTAAAAAGAGCTCGTTTTTTACTGTGGCATATGCTTTGTCATGCCATGCTTGATATTGTTTTGGCTTTATGCTTAGTATTCTTTGTTGTATCATGACTTGTTATAAACAATTGAGATTGCTTAATGTGCCTTGGATGAATCATGTGTTGTTTTAGCATATTAAAGCATAGTATAGTGGTATTCTCCTTTGATGCTTTATTTGGGTTGACTTGGCGCATGCTCACACCATGTTATGACTATCTCAAGTCACCATAGCCTTTACGATCCTTTAGTTTTCAACTTGTAGTATCACTTTATGCTTTGATCAATGATGTTTTGTCGCTCTACATGATTATGGCCATTATTGCTCTCTTAGTTTGTCGCTCCCAGTCTTTTACTAGCCTCCACAACCAAGTATGAGTTCCACTCATGCATCCAACTCCCTAAACCAAGTTATTCCAAAGAGTCCACCATACCTACCTACTAGCTTATGCTATTCCAAGTATATTCATGCTTTTGTTTACCTTCCGAATTAAACTTGTTATGAGAAAACTAGTGATTAAAGCTCTCACGAACTTGATGGCACACTGTACTTTTCTTGCCCTTAATAAACTTAAACCATTGTGTCGTCTATGTTGTATATGCTTGCATTTATTTGTTGGGGATTAGCAGAACCATGCTTTCATGGGGAACGCTTTCAACATTGCACTTGGTACTTGTACCTAGTTGATATCATGCTCTTTTGTATATGGATGTCGTCGGTGTGAAATGAAAGGGGAGCTTGTAAGTCCATGGAGTTATGTATATGTGTTAGAGAAACGCCTGGGCTGCTGGTCTAATCCATGCTGACATGGTGGAAACCTGCAGCGTAACCATAATGAGCTGTCTATGAAGCATTCTTCTTATAAAAAAAGAGTCGTATATTGAGAAAAAAGAGAAAAAGAAAAAAAGAGATATTATGAAAAGAGGAAAGAGAGAAAAAAGCACCATATTCCCATGGTAAATAAGAAGAATGTTGAGATGCTCGTTGTTTGCTTGCCTTGTCATTTTGATATGGGGATTCTTCCGTATCATCGGGCAAGGGGTACCCCGTTGGAGGTTCTCTATGATACACATGTACTTACGATGACAAGAACTTACCGGTGACTAAACTTGAGTAGCATGAGGAGTGGCCCTCGTATACAAGGGACATGAGATTTCTAACTTATACTTCGTCAAGCATGTACACCATAGTTTGTTCACTTTAACCTTAATCACTTCAAGATGCTTATGATAGGGGTAATGAGAGCTGAAAGCTATAAGTACCATAATTTTTGGAAGCTCTTTATGAGACTTGAATCCCTACTTCCTTCTATGAAGGCCTTTCTTCCACCATTATATTGAGTCTCCACCTTCTACCTTTATGCACCTACTTTGAGAGCAGACTGGCCATTCTTAGTTCTATGTGCATTGTCCCAAGACTAGTTGATTGATGCATACTTGATATTGCTTGTTTTAAACTATTTGTATCTAGTCACTCTTATGAACTTTGAAGGTGTCCTATGGATTTATATTTGCTACTCTATGAGGGACAAGCTGAATACTATTATGCTATGTTTTCTTTATGTGAAACAAACAAACGTCTTGGAAAGCATTGTTATTCATGAATCTTTTGTTTGTGCCTTTTCATGTTGCATCTTAGTTTCTTTGTCTTATTGCTAGAACTTTGTCTTACATGTTATGATTGAAGTACTATGATCCCAGCTTTGAATGTTTTACAAATACTTTGATCAAGTCTTTGATGGTGCATGTCACCTCAAAAATTATTCTTTCTTTTTATCACTTACCTACTCGAGGACGAGTAGGAGTTAAGCTTGGGGATGTTGATACATTGCAAATGTATCTATAATTTTTGATGTTCCATGCTTGGTCTTATCCACTTTCTTGTGTTTTGTCCACACTTTGGAGTACTTTTCATATGATTTCTTGGACTAACCTATTAACAAGAGCCACAGTGCCAGCTACCTTTTTTCTGCTGTTTTTGGTTCCAGGAAAGTCAGAAAATGAATATTCTCGGAATTGGACAGGACAAAAGCCAAAGTGCCTATTTTTCCGGAAGTCATCAGATGCTAGAGTACGAGACGGAGAGGGGCCAGGGGGCCACCACACCACCTGGCCGCGCGGCTAGGCTTGGCCCGTGCTAGGGGGTGGTGTGGCCAGCCCAGGCACCTCCTTGGCCTCTCCTTCCGCCTATAAGATGTCCTTGGGACGAAAACCCTAAGGGCCCGATCAAAAATCCACGAAAGAGTTTGTAGTCGCTGTCATCTCCATCCCTAGATCGGGAGGGATCTGAAGCTCTTCCTGGCACCCTGCCAGAGAGGGGAATTCACCCTGGAGGCCTTCTTCATCACCATGCAAGCCTACGGTGTGATGCGTGAGTAGTTCATCCTTGGACTACGGATCCATGTAGTAGCTAGATGGCTGGTTCTCCTCCTTTGTGCTTTCATGTTTAGATCTTGTGAGCTCCGTTCATGATCAAGATCATCTATTTGTAATCATACATGTTGTGTTTGCGGGGACCGGTAGATATTGAGATGCTATTTCAGATTGATTATTGATTCTATCATGTCTTTGTTATTTGTGATCTTGCATGCTTTCCGTTGTTAGTAGCTATCTTGGCCAAGTAGATGCTAGTAACTCCAAGAGTTAGTATTTATGCTTGATAGTGGGTTCATGCCTCTGGTAATCTGGGGAAGTGACAGAAATCTCTAAGGTGTGTTGTTGCTACTAGGGAGAAAACAACAATCCTTTGTTCATAGAAAAATCGTATTGTTTACTTTACACGCAATTCGTAAAGCAATAATCTGTTGCTTGCAACTTAATACTGGAGGGGGTTCGGATGATAACCTGAAGATGGATTATTAGTCATAGATGCAGTTGGATGGCAGTCTATGTATAATGTTGTAATGCCCAATCGAATCTCAAAGGAGTCAAGATGATTAGTATATGCATGTATTGCTTTCTCGATGTTTGTCAATTGCCCCGCTGTAATTTGTTCACCCAGCATGTTATCTATCTTAAGGAGAGCCACCTCTAGTGAACTATGGATCCCGGTCGTTTTCTTTACATACAATCTACAAACTGTTTACTGCTTTGTGTTTACTTTCTGCAAACTGTTACTTCCTTCCATTCGATACGTTGAATCCTTTGTTTTCAGCAAAACATGGTTAGATTGACAACCTCATCGCAAGTTGGGGACAAAGTTCTGTGGTTGTGTTGTGCAGGTCTCCATGTTGCTACTAGCACCAGTAGTGCGCCCTGCCAAGGCTCAGCTAGCAACACCTTTGGGGTGTTTCCTTGCTCCTACTGGTTTGATTAAACCTTGGTTTCATAATTGAGGGAAACTTGCTGTTGTGCTCATCATACCTTCCTCTTGGGGTTCCCAACAAGCTCTACATCAACACCGCTCCAGCATTTTTCTGGCGCCATACACTGAGCCATCAACCACTTATGCAAAACTAGTTGCATGTCAGTCGTGGAACTGGTCTCATGTGCGATGACATGTAAGGTTGGTCCGGTCGCTTCATCCCACTATGCCACCAATATCCAAAATACATAGAAGATGCAATAACATGATCATCATCGCCCACATATAAACATATGTGTACTACCTGTGCAAATCACCTACGCATAGATTAGGCTTTGATACCACTATTGGGTTCGCAGCATAGAAAACAAAAAAAATTCTACGAAGAGAACTATACGCCAAGATCTATCTACTAGATACAGAGCAACGGGTGGATATACATCCATGGAGAACTTACCCTCGAAGACAACAGAGATTTTTTAACGAGTTGGAACTCGTAGATGATGTAGTCGTACGCTTGGTGATCTCAAGATCGTGTGGAAGTCCGAGCGCCGCAAATCAGCAGCGCATCCGTCCTCGCACACACGTTCACGCCACCGGACACCCTCCACCTCCTCGCTCCAGCGAATCAGCGGAAGCAGCAACTCCTTCCAGACGCAAGGCCACCAGGAACATGTATCTCGCTAATCCGAGACCATGGGGAAATATCTAGAGGGGGAGAGAGATCCTTCATGAGGAGGTGTGCTTTGTGAGGGAGGAGAGGGGGGCCTTTTTATAGGAGAGGGAGGGCTCCTCCCCTACCAAGGCCAGTGGCCAAGGAGGTGTTGGGTCCGCAGCATATAAAACAAAAAAATTCCTACGATGAGAACTACACGCCAAGATCTATCTACTAGGTTCAGAGCAACGGGTGGACATACATCCATCGAGAACTTACCCTCGAAGACAACGAGTTTTGTTAACGAGTAGGAACTCATGGTTGATGTAGTCATACACTTGCCGATCTCAAGATCGTGAGGAAGTCCGAGCGCCGCAACTCAGCAGCGCATCCATACTCGCACACACGTTCAAGACACCGGACAACCTCCACCTCCTCGCTCCAGCGATCCAGTGGAAGCAGCAACTCCTTCTAGACGAAATGCCACCGGGAACATGTATCTCGCTAATCCGAGACCATGGGGGAATAATTCTAGAGGGGGAGAGAGATCCTTCACGAGGAGGTGTGAGGAAGAAGGAGGAAGAGGGGGCCTTTTATAGGAGGAGGGGGTGCCCCTACCCATGGCCGGCGCATGGGGGAGGTGACCCTTCACCTCCTCCATTCATGTGGTGGTAACCCCTCCACATTAAAATGCCTCTTCACATTCCCTTTTAAACTCCCCACTTTAAATGTATTAAAATTCTCTAAGTTTAATGATCTCTCATTTAATAAAACTCTTTTATTAAATTTATTCAGAATTTTGTTAATTACTTTAATTAATAAACATTCACATATAACCCTTGCAATATTTCAATAACACATGCAGAACCACTTTCTGCAATTTCACCCGAAACAATTTCCGGTTTCTATCGAAACAATTCCTGCGCTTTGCAATTCTTTCGTCTGAAACATATGTGCTCCAAAATGGTGTCCGTAACTCTTAAGTGTGTCACCCTACGGTTCGCGAATAATGCAGACATGATTGATACTCCTCTCAGATCAATAATCAGAAGCGGGACCTGGAGGTCCATACTGACTCCTGCATATTCAACGATGACTTCTGTGATCGTGAGAACCGTTAACGCTTGTAATTTAATCCCTTTGTCTCTTGATATAATACATGTCCAAGATTTGCTCATCGGTATCCAAATACCTAGTTTGATCTCGTTACCGATATGCACTCTTTTCTCGTTCCCGTGATATAACATTCTAGTGATCACATCACTTGCTTGCAAGCTATCTTAATGTGATATCACCGAGAGGGCCCAGGGTATATCTATCCGTCATCGGGATTGACAAATTCCACTCTTGATCCATGAGCCTCAACCTAACACCTTCGTAGCACTGAACCCATCTTTATAGTTACCCTGTTACGGTGTGAAGTTTGATGTTATCAAGATACTCTTCCGGTGTTAGCAATTAACATGATCTCATGGTCTAAGGATAAAGATTACTTCGTATGATGTTATAGCAATGTAAACATAATGACTTGATCGTAATATTATACTTCAGATGAATGTTCATCACATCATTTCACAAATGTTGTGACCTTGTTATTAACAACATCCAATGTCCATGATCAGGAAACCTTGATCATCTTGTTAATCAACAAGCTAGTCTATAAGAGAGGCATAACTAGGAACCCTTTTTCTTTATTAAACACACATGTATTGATGTTTCCGATCAATACAATTCTAGCATGTAAAATAAACATCTATCATATATAAGGAATACATAATAACAACTTTATTATTGCCTCTCAGGGCATATTTCCTTCAGGAGGGTGCCCCCACCTCTTCCTCATTCATGTGGTGGAAGCTCCACTCACATCAATTCAAGCTCCACCCAAAATTCCACTCACATGCATTAAATTTCCACCAAATTTAATGCAACTCTCAATTAATAAAACTCTTTTATTTATTTTATTTAGAATTTTGTTAATTACTTTAATTAACAAACATTCACATAAAACCCTTGCAACATTTCAATATCACATGCAGAACCACTTTCTGCAATTTCACCCGAAACAATTCCGGTTTCTATCGAAACAATTCCTGCGTTTTGCAATCCTTTCGTTTGAAACATATGTGCTCCTAAATGGTGTCCGACAACCCTTAAGTGTGTCACCCTACGGTTCGCGAATAATGCAGACATGATTGAGACTCCTCTCAGATCAATAATCAGAAGCGGGACCTAGAGATCCATACTGACTCCTTCACATTCAACGATGACTTCTTTGATCGTGAGAACCTTTAACGCTAGTAACTTAATCCCTTTGTCTCATGATATAATACATGTCCGAGATTCGATCATCGGTATCCAAATACCTAGTTTGATCTCGTTGCCGATATGCACTCTTTTCTCGTTCCCGTGATATAACATTCTAGTGATCACATCACTTGCTTGCAAGCTATCTTAATGTGATATCACCGAGAGGGCCCAGAGTATATCTATCCGTCATCGGGATTGACAAATTCCACTCTTGATCCATGAGCCTCAACATAACACCTTCGTAGCACTGAACCCACCTTTATAGTCACCTTGTTACGGTGTGACGTTTGATGTTATCAAGATACTCTTCTGGTGTTAGCAATTAACATGATCTCATGGTCTAAGGACTAAGATTACTTCGTAAGATGTTATAGCAATATAAACATAATGACTTTGATCGTAATGCTATTGATCGTAATGTTGTGACCTCGTTATTAATAACATCCAATGTCCATGATCAAGAAACTTTGATCATCTTGTTAATCAATGAGATAGTCTATAAGAGAGACATAACTAGGAACCCTTTTTGTTTATTAAACACACATGTATTGACGTTTCCTATCAATACAATTATAGCATGCAAAATAAACATCTGTCATATACAAGGAATACATAATAACAACTTTAGTATTGCCTCTCAGGCATATTTCCTTCAATGAGATCATGAGCTTTGTAATCTATAGATCTATTCTGCTACTCAAGTGCTTTAATGAATCTCTGCTTATCCCCACGTGTGTGAAGTTGACAGTGTGCACACCATGTGGCACTTTGTCTAAGGTTACATAAATACTTGTCATGAGTATAATTTGAGTTGGATGTCTCTATGAGATTGTGGTGTTTGTTGGAACCATCTAGCGCTCAAGGTGACAGTGAGGGGTTATCTAGATGGGGAATGTGAACTTTAAGGTGTGTTGTTATAGCCCTACATCGTCCAATCGGAGAGTAGTTCAGGTAGCATCATGAAGAGAAGATATTTATATGAGAGTGTCCACTAGTGAAAGTATGATCCCTAGGCCTTGTTTATAAGCATTGAGACACCATTTACAATCAGTTATGTTACATGTTTGTTTGCTGCCACTCTTATTTCAGATTGCAATTACCACTTATAATCATCCATATTACTTGTATTTCACTATCTCTTCGCCGAACTTGTGCACCTATACACCTGACTAGTGTATTGGGTGTGTTGGGGACACAAGAGACTTCTTGTATCTTGATTGCAGGGTTGCTTGAGAGGGATACCTTTGACCACTTCCTCCCTAAGTTCGATAAACCTCTGCACTTGGAGGCCCAACACTGTCTACAAGAATAGAAGCATGCGTAGACATCAGGAAGCTAAAGGGGTTCCACAGAATAAAACAAAAAATCTCCTAACAATGAGAACAACATAGCCAAGATCTATCTATACAAATGTAAAGAATGAGAGGGGTTTAGTGTTCATACTCTTGAAGACTGAAAGTGGTTAACATTTCATGAAAAACATGGATGATGGAGTTGTACAGTGTAGCCGACCTCAAGTCGTGTAGTTGTCCAAGATCCAAGCTCCATGTGACGAGCACCACAACTGTTAGTGCCTCCAAGGATTACAAGCATCTGGTGTAGAGACATGCTCTGGGCTAACGTCCACCTTAGCAACGGAAGAAGATGATCCTGGCTGAAAGTTCAGCAGCATCACAGTGTGTGTATGGTGCAGAAACTATGTATGTTTCTTTATAGACCATTTATGCTTTGAAAAGCTTCTTCTCTTTCGAAGGGTCTACCAAGTTCATAACTTGATTTTCGTATATGGATACTATCACAAATTCTTATAACCTCTAGACATTTAACGGAGTCAGGGCTCATCATCGCTTCTTTGCATGTAGTTGATATATCATTGTCCAATAATGACACTTTGTCTTCAAATCTTGCTATTTGATTCTCACCCAATAAACATGGTTCAATAGGAACTTAGATTTTCGGAACTGCAACTTTTGCAGAAACGGTAGCCATGAGCATTGTAGGTGCCTCCAAAACATTTTCCAGCATTGTGCTACTCTGATCATGTTAATTAGATTCCAATAACCTCATTAAGATTTATATTGTCCTCCCACTTAACTTTTCATGAAGAATTCTTTCTCAAAGAACTCACGTTTTGGCGACAAACACTTTTGTCTTTTAGTGTTACGGTGGAGGAATTCACAATGATTTCTTTGGGATAACCTATAAAGATATGCATATCCGACTTTGATTTTGTAAACATTTTACATATGCCTTGCATACCAAAATTTGAGAATAGACAAACTAGGTTTTACCCCTTGCCATTTCAATGGATCATAACATTGCCCTTTTCAGTGTAAAAGTGTTATGTCAGTATAGCATAATCTTTTAAATCATAATGACAGTTTTATATTTTATCTTACCAAGTCAAACTAGTTTCGATTACATTCTCCAAACATTCCATACTACTATAGCATTTCGTGAAAATCAAGTTTATGAAAGAATTTCTCAACTTTCCGATGTTTGCTAAACTTGTAACTCAAAAACCTTATTTTATGATCAAATCATTAACTCTTGATTTTCTTGTTACGATGATTTCTACTTCACACTAAAACCTTTGAACACATTTCAAATGTCTTATACTTATTCCTCATTAAACAAATATACTCATATATCTACTCAAGTTCTTGGTGAAAGTATACGAAGTAGAATAATCCACCACAATTTGTTTTACATAATGGACCACATACATCAATATGCATTACTTCGAATAATTTAGTCATATGTTCAAATTTTTCTTGTGAACAGAGTTTCAGTTATCTATATGAAAGTCTTACAAGCGTCAATTCATTCTAAAACAATTTAGCTTCAAAATTCCATCAACCTAGAGTTTCTTCATGTCTTTATTTCCAATATAACTTAAATGGTGGTGTCACACTTAAGTGAAATTCTAATTGTTTTGTCTTGTGATGTTTGTAGCATTTAGTTTTATGAATATTATTTCACCAACAAAATTCATAATGGTTCATCCATCATCTATGGAGTATAGTAACTATTTGAACAAAAGTTTGCTCTCATAATGCTGGAACCAAATAACAACTATCGGAATAAATCTTGATGGCTTGGTCTTTGATGTAGATGAAAAACATAATAACATATTATTTGTTTATCGATCAACATCATCAACATATTCACTTGCTAGTTACTTGAGCCGCTATATTTTTTATATCGACATTCTTTGTATGACACTTCATACTAACCAATCCAACATCCAATGCCAAAGAATTACATTGGTTTAAAAGCAAAGAATATATTCATAACATGTATATCTTACATATACCTGAGTTGGATGATTCCAGACCTTTAATTTCTGCCAATTATATTTTTAGATTCTCTACCAATGTTTTCCTCTCTTTCAGAAGAACCAATCAACATCAATAGTGGCACCAATCACATGGTACTTGGTCTAAGTGTATTAGTCAAACACTAATACCCTTAAAATTGCAATTTTCAAATGGATCACAATCATCACACGATTTGTGTTCTTCTTGATTCTACTATTAGTGATCCTTTAGTATAGTAAACATTTTACCTATACCTCTTATTCATCCTATCATGACAACTTTCATGATGAAACTACTATAGTTTATACGTACGCTAGTTTGTATAACTTTAGTTCCCAAACCTATTGGGTGATAGGCACACGTAGCGTCACCATCATTTGAAAATGCTCATCTAGTATGAAAATATGTTTCCAACTATATTATACTTTATCATATTGCAATCAAACAGTGTTTTAGATATACGAATATCTTGTACATAAGGTGATTTCTGAAATGAATCTTTCAGCTTTCAGATAATCTTGGTATTAGAAAAACTTCCTTTCTATTATCAAGTATCATGGAGGCAAACATGATCTTTTAGACACTAACTTAAGAATCAGTTACTCTAGGATTAATACACTTATTAAACCTTTGTGGAGCAAGTGAGGTTTACTTGAAAGATTGCTTTAGGACTTTTATCTTTCAATTCAACACTCAAACAATATGGTACTAGTCCATAAAGTAAGTATCGCTATAGTTCTATTATCTCAATTACAGCTAAGTGCAAGGTAGTCTCTAATGGATGCCAACTATAACAACTATGAAAATTCACTTAGATTTTTTAGTTCATAATATGAGTTCATTACAAGAACTCTCACTTAAATGAACATCCCTCATCGTTGTTTTAGTGATTACACGATCCCAATTCACTATAACACCCCCGATCATCACAGATGATGGTATAGTTTCAAAGGTAGACATCAACGTGTCAATCACATCAACTATATGAATCATGCTTAACCTTTTGGTCACTTGTGTTTTGAGGCCATGTCTATACATGCGATGCTCACCAACATTAAACTTAGTGTATTACAACACATACATGGCTTACACCCACCGTATGCGAATGTTGATATGCTTGCGCCCGATTATCACGGCCTCCTTCATAACGATGGACTTTCTTGGTGGTGCACAGTTAAGGGAGAACACATATATTAGAATTGTGTTGAGGGATCATCTTATAATTCTATCATCGTAGTCTAATACTAGCAGAATAAGAATCGTGATGTAAGCAACATCATATTTAAATAAGTTAATGCGATATGCTATGGTCGTCGTGTCTTGATCTCCATCGCGTGCGCCAGCATCGCAACAGGTCCATGGTGTCTCTATGTCGTCGGCAGTACATTTCATAAAAACTTACCTAGACCATACATATCACATGCCCCTGCAAAATAAACTGAGATGCCTCTACTTTATCTTTTTATGTTTTACGTGAATGTTTGGCCTTTTGCACAAGAAACGTTTCTTACCTATGAACTTTCAACAACAACATGGATTAACTAGTTGTCGCTTTAAATCCCCTTTCATGGTGTAAATGCCGTATCCACTAATGTAAGAGAGATAGACACCCACTAGCCACTTATGTGGTACATGCCATATGTTGAGCGTGAAACCAGTGTCGTGTAGGCTTATGCGTAAGGTCGGTCTGGGTCGCTTCATCAAACAGTGTTGCAATATGAACAAGTGCACGTGGGAGGGTAACTGCGGTGACCCAGCATGGCACTGCATGATGTAGTACACTATAGTCGTTGAAATAACACCAGTGAAACACCGTTCACTAGTATTACATCCCTCATAGTGGTACAACAGAAACACATCAGGGCCAAGACAATACTATAGAATACAACTCGACTCTATACAGAAGATTTAGAGAATACTATAGGTTAAAGAGAGAGGAAGAAACTTCTTACAAAGAAGAACCAGAATAACAATTCAGAACTATCTAGTGACTAAGACTAGCATCTGAACTAAATGGCTTGCAATTGCTGCTAATGCAATGCTCTAGAGAAGTAGGTGCTAGGGCTAGAGATTATACTCGCATCTAATCAGATACTTCTTTTTCACTTCCATTGACATATAAGTTGACTCCATTGACTTCATTGAAGAACTTGAGTTGACGATAATGACTCCTTGAGCATAAATTGATGTGAATGGCGTCTTTATTGCCTTCAGAATCTAGCAAGGGGTAAGAAGGTACGGGTGAGTACGAGCGCACTTAGCAAGTTCACTAAAAGGGAGTGTTTGATGCACTAACTACAGCCACAGACCATAGATCATAGGCAATGCAGGTTTTCATAAACATTTCTTCAAAGGTTGTTTTTATTCTGAAAACTATGTCCGTCAACCTTCACAGGTTTACCAGAACTTTCGTGGAGTTCCTTTCCTGTTGTGTTCGTAGCTCCTTCCCGGAACAGGGAGTAACATGCCATAGTTCTTACACTCTGCAGCGGTGCGTTGCTTTACCCATCAGAGACCAAATCCTTGTTGCACAACCGGGCAGCTTATTCTTCTTCACTTCCCTTCTCCGTGACCCCGCATGAAGACACGACCCTCCAGGACATTCACCACCTCTGTTCATCCCCTTTAGGACCAACTAGAACTCTGGTAGGCACCTGAAGACTCTGTGAGATGGTTATGCCCTGGCAAGCTCCCTTAAAGGTCTGGTTATACCACTGGCAGCCTTTAAAGATAATCTAGATACCAAAATCACGGGAAACTAAGGGGTTCCACCCATGTGCTAGGTTCTCAACAAGAAATCCTCAGCCTCATGATCAGGTCATCCGTCCATGCGAAAGGAAGAAGATCCAGCTAACTTCTCTGTCCCATTCCAAATCTCATGGTTAACGCGTAATATACGGCACCAGAATCACTGGCGAGATTGGTTGTTAAGTCCTAGATGATACATCCCTAGACAATGGTATCCCAATTGCCAGACTTAATAGATTAGCTTATCACCCTGGATCAGTAACCAATATTTTACATTATTATTGAAAGTAGTGTTTTTTGACCTTTTTGAAATGCAGGTGATGACAACATTTCAGTTACAAGTATTTGATAAAAATAATCAAAGGACATTGGCAAGTGTGAACTTGCCTTTTGTGATTGCAAGAATATGCAATCACGATCTTTAGGACACTAGAAGATCCAAATTATGTAAACAACATTATTGGTCCAGTAAGGATGAATGTTTAAAGAACAAGATGCAATATTGTATAAGTAATGTAATGCAATTTGATAAACCTGAATCCCCAGAATAATCGTATCTAATCTAGGGTTTGGAAACTAGGGATGGTTTCTTTTAGAATGTGTTTCACTTTGATACTAGCCTCACACTCGTGCTTCTTATTAAGGCTTGTGAGAGTGTGTGAAAGAATATGTGAATACAATAAGTATCATACAATACTAAAGCACTCAAGTGTGGAATGGTGTCTAAAGCCCTCTTGAAATCATACAATTATTATATTTAATGTTTTTGTGATAATAAATAATATTATAAGAGTTCAAAAATTAGTTTTATTTAATTTTATCACTTGTTAATATTTTCTTAAAATTCTATGAAAGAAATAATATTTTATTTTATCTAAAGTTACTTTACTTAACTAAAATATAAGTTAGTATTTTTATATCTTAGTGTATCCATTTAGGAATATAAAAGTGATTTTTATTCAATTTTAAGTATTTTATTTATTTTTATAAATTCCAAAAGAAATAATACCATAATTATAATAGACCTAAATTTAATTACTTAAATTACTATCTAATATTTTTATTGGGTAGACGATATTTTTGTAATTTTATAAACATATTATTTGCATTTTTAGGATTTTTATTTATTTATCAAGAGCTTATTTAGTTGTAGTGGTATATTTGTAATTATGTATTTTAAACAAGCCTTTTAAAACACGGGCCTGACCCACTGGGCTGGCCCGGCCTGACCTGGCCCACTTGGGCTGGTCCAAAAGCCCCTGGGTCATACTGGCCTGCCCACCAACCCAGTACCCCCACACGCTTTGTCCCTTATCTCTCTTGTGACTCCTCTCTGGCCCGCTCGATGTTGTCGCCGTTGTTGCACGTGATTCCGGCCGCCTCCGACCGCCGTAGCTCCCGCCGTTGTGCAGGATGACATGGTCAATGCCGCTACACACCCCTATCTAGGCTGATTCGATGCTGGCGCCCTCTGTTGGCCATGCTGACCCATGCCCATGGCTAGGGTTAGGGTTTGGTCGCCCCGGTACTCCTTCAACGATGCTCTGGACTGCTCGTGGTGTGTTCCCCGTCATCTCCGGCCACCTCCGATGCGCTGTAGGCGCGGGTTGTAGCGCCCCTTCGGGGTGCTCCCCATGCCGCTGCTCCTCTATCGTCGGCCTCCTCTCTGGTTCCTCTTCAATCTTATTGCGAGGACCTTGAGTAAGTGTTTTGTGCTATAGTATGCCATGCCATGCTTAACTACTATGAATACCCCCTGTGAGGGTTCATCTCTGAACCTAGGGTTTAGTACTCCCTTGCAGTGATGTCCACTTAAGTTTCTAGGGTTGAGATGATTGTGTTACTCTCCTGGATAATGGCATGTTAGTGGTACGTGTTATACTCATTGTTGAGCATGATTTGATTAATCTGTCAGTGGTCACTTTGTTGAACTTGTTAGTGTTGCCCTGTTCTCTGTTAGTTATGCTCTACTGATCTTGTTGGTGTTACCCTGTTCTCTGTCAGAGAACCTACTGTGAAAACATACTTCATTTTTATGTGGATGCTCATATAGCTGCTGATGTGATTCCATTTTATTGGGTTGTGACTCACTATTATGCTAGAGTTGGGATGTTCTCTGTTGAGTATGCATGGATACTCTTTCAGTTAACTCTTGTTTCTTAATTACAAACACTTAGTTCTCTTGTCAGAGAACATGTTGTTGAGCAAGTTTAAGTTGATGTGGCCATTTGTGTGGCTGTGATTGTGAGCTTACTCCTTTTGAGTGATGGTGCCTTACTGCTGGCTGATATTGCTTAGTCTGATGCTTCTTGTGAAACATTTTTATGATCAAAGGCTCTACCTTATGATAGATGTTGCAATACATTTATAGATGATTCCTAAATCATTTAGGAAAATGATTAAATGTTTTTAATAGATGATGCTTAGGCTTATTCTCAAGAAATGGTAGATCTGTTCGTACATAGGTGCTACCCAGTTTGGGGATGTGCCTTATACCAATAGTGGTGATGTGTAATGATCTAGTTAAAACTAGATCTCCCGGTCTATGATGTTGGTCTGAGACCATTCTCAAGTACAAAGCCACTTGTTCTTTACTTGATGCCTCATTGCTTATGTGCTTATCATGTACTTGCATGATTAGATCTATATGATTTCATATATTAATATGCTCTTGATCAAGTATTTGATTAAAGAGTGTTGGGATTTACCCTAGTAGCCTTGTGCTGGTTGCATCTGCTTACTCCTTTGGCATTGGCTTGCTCTTACTGGTGTTGCTGCCCCTTTGTGACCTTGCTGTCCACCTAGATCCTCCCCCTCCTCAGGTCACCATCCTTGCTGGTGTTTTCCTGGGTTTTCAGTGGTGGAAAGTGGATGATTTGGGTGGTGTGGGTTGCAAGAACCTGTGATGTTCTTGGAGATGCTGGTGTTAAGTTGTGTTTGAGCTTGGTGAAGTGAGTATCAAAGGTTGGCTTTGCACTTGGCTGTTGTGATTTAAATTGCTAGCTTCTTCTCTGCTGTTGACACCTCAATGCATGCATTTAGGTGTGTGAGCAGCTTCATTATTGATCTGACTGTGGATGAGATCGAGTGATCTTGTTTTAAACTCCCCCACCTTTTACTATTTCCATTCTTGGTGAAACTTGCCCCTTTTTCTGCCTATGACGTTGTACTAAGGCTCAAACTGTGAAATGAACAATGCTACACTTGCAGGTTTTTGTCCCTTCTTCTAAACAGATTTGGCTCAATGATGTTTAGAAAACAGTGCACTTCACTGTTAATAACTAAGAGCAATTTAACACTAACCCCTCACTTTATATTATTCTATTTTTGTCCTATTTGAAGGTACAAGTTCAGGTGAATGATTAAGAAGATTTAGACTAGGCTTAGTTAGGATTAGTCTTTTAGTTTTCAATTGTAATCTTTTTCTTTTCCTTTTTTGTAAAGACAATGTAACATGTATTTATTATTAATAAACCTTTGATTTCCTTCAATATTGTTTATGTAATGTTCCTTCTCCAAATATATATCTGTATTCATCTATTACTTGTGGAATAAAGGAAAGAATAATGAAATACTAATTTGAGATATACATTTGTATTATTCTCAATTTCATTTATTTTTTTATAATTAGTTAATAATAATAACTAATTCTTTCTAGAAAACAAATAAACACTAATTACTTCTATCTTTCGAATCATTTCTCAAATGGTTTAAATTTTAAATATGAATTCAAATTATTCACCCAAAAATATTATAATTCCTTAGGATCAAAGTTAAGGGTTTATTTATAGCTTGGTAATTATAGTTGATGTCCCAAGTCAGAGTGAGATATTGATATTGCCCTTTAATGTGATCTAGATGGCTCTATTCTTCTAAATTTGTATTTAGGTTGAAGATAATAAGGTAGGTAAGGCTTTCATCAACACACTCATATGATATTCTAATTATCCCATAGAAACTTAATTTGATTAGGAGCTATTATTCTTTGTCTGCCAAAATGAACTAGTCATCTGGCTTCACCATATCCATCATCAAGTGATGACATGGTCATGCCACTTCAACAATACTCATTCTCTATTCTTCCTCTAATATATAACTTCTATTTCTTAGCTATATCTACTGAATCTTTCAATGTAGCTCTATCCAACTCCATCCATAAACTCCTTTATATTAACCTTGCATTTACTTCCAAGGCTTGCAAGATTAGAATATCCTCTATATCAAATGTGATATTAATCCTCTATAAGAGATATGGTACTACTCCCATAATACAAGTTTGTTCTTATATTAGCTTAGTTAAACTACTATGCCTTCAACTACTCCATATAACTCATATTACAATTCATCCTACACTAGCTTGACTACTCTTCTCACAACATTTCAACATCACCTAGTCATCTATTCTCAAGTGACTTGAGAATAATGACCACCACCCTTTGATCATACTAAACTTAGGCTTCTCTTTGTCTAATCAATATCTCTCATTAACTAGGTAGTAAACCTATACTAGTCTCTTTATAGGGATTATCTTGTTAAGGAAGCTTACTTTAAGTTTATACCTACTTGGCTTAACAAGATTATCATTTGACACTCCAGTACTACTAGGTTTCTCATAGCTTTATAATTACTATCTTAACTTTTAGGTTTAGATGCTTCTTCTAGTTAACTCATGAGTGAGTTAACTCCTCCAACATCTGATGGTTTGATCTCCACTAAGGATCACATTCCATTGATGATGGCACACTCTACCATAACTAGCTCTCCCTTATGATTAAGTCACTTGAGGTCTTTGGTAGATCAATATAACAAGTCTAAGCTAAAGGTTAATAAGTGTTAGGTCAAGGATTGATCACTCAACATTGATGATCAATTGACACTAGAACTTGGTTAAATAGGATTGTCATTTATTAACATGACAACAAAGAGATGTGATGAATGGTATTGGCTTGACTTCCTGTTCTACTCTATTTGTGATAAGAGCTAATGTTTAAGGACTACCAAGATGCTCATGGTAGGAACATCTATAGCAAGCAAGTGTATTAAGGTTTAGTTATTGAGTTTCTTTTCTTGGAGTTATATTATTGATTGAGTATTCAAGAGTTGTTATAATGAATACCCTGACATGATTTGCATAGGTCCCAATATTATTCATTAAGTAGTGTGTTTTTTTGGTTTAGCCCTTTAACATTTGATCTACCCATTGATCAAATTGTACTACCCAAAAATAGGGTTTTAGCAAAGGTCATATTAAAACTTATCACAATAAACTTGATGATCTCCACCAAGTTAAGAGAAGCCTCAGTCATTTTGACAAGTTTTATTTAAAAGGGCGAAAAATTATCTAGATTTTCTATGCATGAATGCAATGCACACACCTGATCTCAGCTTATTTCTAAGCTCTAATGCTGGGATGTTACAGTAACAACTAGAAAATCAATGCCCATATATTATTACGTGTTCTACTCATACTATCACATCTACATATAGATCAGCTCTGATACCACTAAAGGGGTTCTGCAGCAGAAAACTAAAATATTCCTAACAACGATAATACCATAGCCAAGATCTATCTATGTAGATGTAAAGTAACGAGAGGGATTCCGTGTTCATACCCTTGAAGACCGAAAGCGGTTAACGTTTCACGAGGAACATGGATGATGTAGTCGTACTTTGTAGCCGACCTCAAGGTCGTGTAGATGTCCAAGCTCCAAGCGACGATCACCACAACTGGAAGTGCCTCCAAGGATTTACACGCATCCAGTGTAGAGACGTCCCCTGGGATCAGGTCCAGCTAAGCAGCAGAAGAAGATCGATCCGGACCGAGAGTCCATCAGCACAATAGCATGCCTATGGTGGAGAAACCCCTTCCCTGTATGCATGTTCCGACTTGGAAACTACACGTGAGGGAGAGGGAGTGAGAAAAGGCAAAATATAATTGATGACATGATTTGAGGGGAAGGATACCCCTCTTTATATAGGAGGAGGAAGAACACCACCACCCTCCAAGTCCCGGGGTGGGACTAAATGGAGGAGGAGGTGGCCGGCGGCTAGGGAGGGCCCCACCCGCGCGCGCCAAGGCCCTCTAGGCTGGCCGGCGGTGGGTGTCCCCCCACCTTGTGTGCCACGGCCTCCCTTGGCCGGCGACCCTACAGGCCCATGTAGGTGGCTACTCTTTTATTAATTAAAAATACAAATTTAATTATTAATTCATTTAGTTAATAATAAATACATATTATTTAGTCTTTATCTCTCTTAAACATCTTTCGGAACCCTTCGATCATCATCGGATATCTCAGGAACTATTCTCGAGTTTTCTCTCCTTTCTCCAACGATCTTGAATTAATCCCTAAGTGTCATCTACCCTTAAGCATGACACCCTACGGTTCGAGAATGCACAGACATGATCAATACATCTCTCCGATCAATGACCAACAACGTTGTTTCGAAACCCATGATGGCCCCATGCATTCCACGAATTAACTTGATCGCTTGAACCTTGAACGTTGAGTCTCATTCCATTTTCTCTATGATGCTTGGTTTGTCCAAGACCTGATCTTAGGTATCTCAATACCTAGTTTGATCTTTTTACTAACAAACACATTTACTCGTTCTCGTGATATTACATCCCTATGACCTAGTCACATGTTTGCAAGCTTTGTAGATGTAATCTCACCGAGTGGGCCTAGGGTATCTATCCGTCACTCGGATGGGCAAATACCGATCTTGATGCATATGCCTCAATCTAACCCTATGGAATACCCAATATACACCTTTATGATCACCTTGTTACAGTTTGATGGTTGATGACATCTAAAATACCTTGGGTGGTAGTTATTAAATATGATCTCATCATTAAAGGAGTGATTTACTATGCCATACTAGATATCGCAATGTTGAACATTGTGACTGGATCACCTTGCAATACTACGGTTGGATGTGTGTCCATCACATCATTCAACTAATGAAGTGACCTCATTGTCAATTGACATAAATTCTCCATGATCAGGAAACATCGAACATCGATTTCCCAATGAGCTAGTCGTCTAGAGGATACTAGGGACTTGGTTTGTTTACATACCACATGTGTATTAATGTTTCCTCCTAATATAGTTATAGCATGGTATAAAAATATTACGAACTAATGAGATATGACAATAAAACATCTTTATTATTTGCCTCTAGGGCATATCTCCTTCATAAGAACACAAGGAATGGATCTTCTCTGCCTTCAGGTAGGAGAGACGTGGATGAGGAACGGATCGAGACGTCCCATCGCACAAAGGAAAGGGGTCAATGAGTATCATGAAGAAAAGGGTCTGTAAGATAAGGATGAAGAGACAACTATCCTGCAACATCGAGGGAATGGAACCCCTCGAGCAAGTTCGTCAGGGACTGGTTTGCAGAAGGGCCACTTGGGTAGGAAGCTCCTATGGAGCCTCAGGGACCCGTTGCCTCCGCCATGGGCTCCATCGTTGTAAGATCTCCAGCGGTATTGTGGGGCCTTGCAACGGCGGGAGTAATATTTGCTGCAAGCCATGGTGGAAGGAGAAATCTCTTTCAAGGGACAAAAGAGGAAGGTATTGCCCGAGGGAAGCGACACCATACTGATGGTATTTAAAAGGGAAAAGATAGAAGCCAAGAGGTGGCCACGCCATGGGAAACAAAGAGACTGCTCGACATCACGCAAGGCCACATCCCTTCGGTCAGCATCATGGGCAGGAGTCTCATTATGATCACCACCTTCAATTTTGTCAGATGGAATAGATTCCCATGCTGTAGAAGAGCTCTGACAAGCAAGAGTTATTGGCAAGGCCTCCTCAACTGGTTCAGATTTAGGTCCTCATGACCGCGGAAAAGTTCCTCTCAGTAGACCTTCCCAGGTCACAGGAGAAGTTAAAGCAACAGTTGGCATCATTGATTACATCATCCTGGACTAGACCTAAAACCCGTTACGACCTCATTGTGTCAGATGGGTCCACAGGCAAGATTCCAACATGATAAGAACAGAAATTATGGATACCTTCTCGACCACTCGGTTCGGTACTCCAGTCGCATAAGGGATCTCTCCCTCGGGCCTCCTCTAGTCATTAAGGTACTCACACCGCTACACAAAAGGATTGTTTTCTTCCCTGTTGTTATTAACCCTTTTGCAAGACCTCATCGTAAGCCCATTACCCTGGTACATCTGTGATGTGAAGGCTCATCAGACCTGCTCTGAGAACGAGCACACGGGAAGGTCTACGCGATCGAGATGTCTACACATGCCGGTGACCTTGAACCAAGACCTCGATCATTCACAAGGACCTCGCACCTCATGATCAAGAAGAAGTCATCGATCTCACCAGGCGAAGGTTGAGTACGAGCTACAATAACTCTGCTACAAGGAAGGCCATCTTATTGAAGGTACTGATTTGGGCTTGTCGGTGATGGGTGGACTCGGGCCTGTACTTGACATGAGCATGAACCCATGATTCCTGCCCACGACGACCTCTGACGGTCAAGGACCTGGAGGCCTGCATTTTGAAGCTCTCAAACCGACCTAACCTCAACCGACCTGACCTGTGGGTCTGCAAGACGGCTCTCTGGAGATCCCGATGACCAGACAGACGTGCAAGGAAGATCTGAGATCACGATTATGTGTAAGACAAGATGAAGACCTGACGTAACTAAGAAGGACTTGTCTATTATCGATGCCTATAAGTACCCGAAGATATTCACTTGAGGAGGATACACCATAATCGCCCACGTCTTCTCTATTAGCCTTAGTCATAGATCTAGATTCATCTCTTTCATTGGGTATCATTATAAACCCCCTAAGGTCATCTTGTAGACACATTGTATGATCTCTCAATCACCTTATGAATAAAGTCTAAGAGATTCCTCCTGTTATCCATATATCTTGGTCTTTGAGATCCAAAACTGCTGGCCCGAGCCGTTCACCGAACAGATAAACTCTCTTCCGTTCCTCGGAAGTGAGACCGTGGAGGGATCATCAACACTATCCTTCTTCACACGCTTAGCGGTAAAGAAGATGTGGATGATGCTTTGCTACTAAGCAAACGGGGCCGTGTGTGTCATATTTGTTACGGTTCTGAAAAGTGTTTGGTGTGCGATAAATCCGCGAAGGGTCTGCAGACAGTTGAATTTTTTGAGCGGCAGTGCATTTTTACACCGCACACGGGAAGAACTTTCCGTATGTGATGGAGGGCCTTAAAGCCTGATTTGTACTAGTGCCATATGATCAATTTTTACAGAGCCCGGGTGCGTCCTATTTCGAAAAGAAGAAAACAGAACTTGTAGTGTTTTAGCATTTAACTATGGCTTATCGATAGGAGATATGGCCTTTCAAGAACGAAAATAAAAGACATGTTTTGTCTGACCAGGTCACGGGCATGCGGCACTAGCACCGCATTATTGTGGACTTGTGAAGTCACTCCAACTTGCATGGAGAAAGACAAACATCAGCCGTTCTTGGTTAGGCGTTCGCGTCACTGTATTTATGAATTTTAATCACAATTTTGGGCAAACGAAAAAGTCTATAGCATTCACGGCTGCAACTCCACCCAAGGCGATGGACGCACAAGACTGGCTATAAAATGCGGCCAACCATTTTGCTTGTCATTCATCCTTCCTCAACTTACTCTGCCCCTCCACCGCAAGAAAGCATGGCGCTCACCCGCCTCCTCCTCGTCGTTCTCGTCGCCACATTTCCACTGCATTTCTCCGGCACAGGTAATCCAGGAGACATAAAAAGATATTCCTGCTTTTGGAACATCACAGGAGCAAGTTTTATATGCAGCAGTACTCCATAGTATTAATGGCGTCCCTGTTTCTTGGTGTACATTAATTGCAGAGGCGGGCGAGGTAGGCGTGTGCTACGGGAGAAACGGGGACAACCTGATGGACCCAGCGTCCGTGGTGCAGCTGCTGAAGAAGAATGGCATCACGGTGGTGAGGGTTTACGACACCGACTCGACGGTGCTCACGGCGATGGCGAATAGCGGCATCAAGTTGGTGGTGGCGCTACCCAACGACATGCTGGCCTCTGCGGCGGCAGACCCGAGTTGGGCAGTCCAGTGGGCGAAGAACAACGTGATGCCCTACTACCCGGCCACGGACATCCGTGGCGTGACCGTAGGCAACGAGGTCTTCCAGCAGGCACCGGAGCTTACGCCGAAGCTCGTCCCCGCCATGAAGAACGTTCAGGCGGCGTTGGCTGGCCTAGGCCTCGCCGACGCCGTGAAGGTGACCACGCCGGTTGCGTTCGACGCGCTCAAGGCACCGTCGTTCCCGCCATCAGCCGGCGAGTTTCGGGACGACATCGCGCAGTCGGTGATGAGCCCCATGATTGACTTCCTGGAGCAGACAGGCTCGTACTTCATGGTCAACATCTACCCCTACAAGGCGTACGCATCGACTAATGGCGCGATGGACATCAACTACGCGCTGTTCCGCCCAAACGCCGGCGTGGTCGACAGTGGGAGTGGCTTCACCTACTATAATCTATTTGATGCCCAGCTGGACACTGTGTACTATGCGATGAACAGGTTGCGTTCCACGGCGGCCACGGTGGAGACGATGCTCGCGGGAGGAGGGGGGCGTCCACAGCCAGTGGTCCAAGCGAAACACGGGGAGCACGACTGGTGCCCCTACTGCGACAGCTTAGCAAACTCCCAGACGTACATCAACAACCTCATCAAGCACGTAGTTTCCGGCAGCGCCAGCACCACCTTTAGCTCCAGGCTCGACGCCGGCGGTGCCAGTGACGGCATCACCGTGTACATCTTCGAACTTTTCAACGAGGATGAGAAATCGACACCCGAAGAGAGCAACTATGGGCTGTTCTACCCAAACGGCCAGCCGGTGTACCAGGTCGACTTCAGGGCCGGGGGTAGCCCTACCCCCAGCCCGCCATCATCCCAGTCCAGCTGGTGCGTGGCGAACGCGGCGGCTGGGGACGCGCGTCTGCAGGCCGCGCTGGACTACGCGTGCGGCCACGGCGCCGACTGCAGCGCCATCCAGCCCGGGAAGACGTGCTACCAGCCCAACACCAAGGTCGCGCACGCTACCTACGCCTTCAACGACTACTACCAGCGCAACGGCCGGGCCAGTGGATCATGCGACTTCTCCGGCGCCGCTTCTGTTGTGTACCAGCAACCAAGTAAGCTAGCTTCCGGGTGTGGTCATTTAAGCTGTGCTAGCTGTTGCAGAGTAGTATCTCATTGTTGGTGCCGAGATAGGTATCTGCGACCCGAACGCGGGGAGTTGGTGCGTGGCGAACGCGGCTGTCGGGGACGCGCGGCTCCAGGCGGCGCTGGACTACGCGTGCGGCCACGGCGCCGATTGCAGCGCCATCCAGCCCGGCGGCCGGTGCTTCGATCCCGACACAAAGGTTGCGCACGCGTCCTATGCATTCAACGACTACTACCAGCACAACGGCCGGTCTGACAAGTCGTGCGATTTCAGCGGTGCCGGCTCCGTCGTTCACCAGCAACCAAGTGAGTTCATCTGCCTACTCCCTCCGATCCATATTAATATTAATTGACACTAAAATAGACGTATTTAGACATGTTTTAGTATTAGATACATCTAATCCAACGACAATTAATATGGATCGGAGGGAGTACTAGTATTAACGTCTATGGAAAGTCCAGTGCGTTTCTTCTTCCGGTGGACTGATTCTCGATCATTGGAAGCAAACAGAGATCTTATATAATGCCCACCAAAGAATCCATCTGATTCTTAGGTTTAATTTTTTTAGCACAAATAATAATGCATTTTTTACCCTTTTTTTTTAACTCGGTTTAATCTCATTACTACTGTTTCTTCAATTGTCTGCAGAGATAGGCAACTGCGTGCTCTGATCAAGGGCCTGAACTGACGGCAGGTGCCAAAGCGCAATAATCTCATCACTCTGTTTTCTTTTCTCCAAGGAGGTCTAGTTTTTTTGCTGCAAAACTAGGCAAATAAATCCATGTACTTCACGATGCGCCGATGTATGTCTAATACATCCTCTTCGCTTTTATCAGACGTTTCGGCATGCTAAATTAGTTTGCCAACTATTTATCAGGCGTGTTCAACTACTATGATGTCCATTTGAGATTCAAAGGGTCTTATAAAAGGGAACGGAGGGAGTAATAATGCAATGGTATCATAGCCTCTTTCTTGACCGTATATTTATGTACCATCATTACGGGAATACCAGATGCTACCGACGGCAATAGCTACGCCGACGGCCAAAGGTTGGGGGCCGTCGGTGTAGCCAGTGGCGAATCTAGGATGAAAATCGAGGGTAGGCTCGGATAATAATGTTTAAGCTCAGAAATTTAATCTTTGCATATTTTTTGATGGGTGCCGTCAGTGTAGCCAAGATACGCCCACGGTAGGAAAATAACCGTTGGCGTAGCAGGTGGGATGTTGATGACCACTGTCAGTCCAGTATAACCATCGGCCTAGTGCAATCTAATTCGACGGCCACCGTCGGTGTAACACAGCCGTCAGCATAGGTCACTGCCACACGGCCTTTCCGTCCCTTTTGGAAACGGAGTGGAGATTGCATCCCTGCAAAGGTGATGCCGACGACCTTACTGTCGGCGTTACCACTGCGCCACCTTCTTGGAAGCATTTATGCCTATGGTATTGCCGTCGGCGTTACCATTGCGTCATGTACCTTGAAACACTAATGCCTACGGTATTACTGTCGGCGTTACCACTACGCCACCTTCCTATAAGCCAGCTATGCCTATTGTATTGTCGTTGGTGTTACAACTGCACCGCCTTCCTGGAAGCACTGATGGCTACGATATTGTCGTCGGTGTTACCACTGTTCCACCTTCCCGTAAAAAAGCTATGGCTATTGTGCCACCTTCCTGGAAGCAACCTACGCATATGTTATTGTCGTCGGCTTTACAACTACTCAACCACCTTCCTGAAGCACGCTTCGCCTACGTATTGCCGTCGGCATTACAATTGCTCCACCTTCCTATAAGCCCTCTACGCCTACTATATTACCGTCGCCGTTACAAATGTCCACCTTCCTATGGTGCTACCAATGCGCCACCTTTCTGGAAGCATGCTACGCCGACGATATTTTACTCTTACTTGTAATAAATCACAGAAAATTAAACAATATAAATAAGCAAAGTGCTAGACCCGTAGGAGGAGACTCCCGCTATGGGTCAAACAGAGACAAACTGGTGGAACCTTGGGCTAAACCGTAGTTTTACATGTTGTTATGGACTAAATAAACCTAAACAAACAAAAAAGTCCACCGGTCAACCCTCGAACGGACAAAGCTAGAGAGGGGTAGATCTGTGAGGCTCGTGGACAAGGGTTTCGTTGGAAAGAGACCGCCGGAGCGCCGGAATCCAATGAAAAATCGCATGTGGCCATAGCATACATGCACAAGTGTGGTGGAAGGTCCATACATGAAATAACTAGCCCTCGGGAGTCGACATCCTCCCAGAGATGCGTTGACACTTAACAAAGTGTTAGATCCGTAGGAGGAGACTCCTGCTACGGGTCAAATAGAGGTAAACTGGTAGTGTAATATTAGGCTCAACCTTGGTTTTTCGATTATGATACAGACCAAGAAAACCTAAATAAACAAAAAAGTACATTGGTCAATCCGTACAGAGAAAGCTAGAGGGGTAGACCTCTGGGCCCACGAACTAGGGTTTCGTTGTAAAAAGACTGCTGAAACGCTGGAATCCCACAAACACTCGTATGTGGCCATAACATACATGCACGTGTGTGGTGGAAGGTCCATACATGAAATCACTAGCTCCTGGGTGTCGACATCCTCCCAGACATACGTTGACACTTAACAAAGTGCTATATCCATATAGGAGACTCACGCTACGAGTCAAATAGAGGGAAACTGGTGGAATCTTAGGTTAAACCTTGGTTTTTCATTATGATACAGACTAAACAAACCTAAACAAAAAAATAGTCCATTGGTCAACCCTCGTATGGAGAAACCTAGAGGGGTAGACCTGAGGGGCCCATGGATTAGGGTTTCGTTGGAAAAACACCGCCGGAGCACCAAAAACTCGCATGTGGCCATAGCATACATGTACAAGTGCTGTAGAAGGTCCATACATGCACTGTATATCTTTCGACATCCTCCCAGGCATGCGTTAACACTTAGCAACGTGTTAGATCTGTAGGAGGAGACTCCTATTGCGGGTCAAATGGAGGGAAACTAGTGGAATCTTGGGCTAAACCGTGGTTTTCCATGTTGCTACGGACTAAAAAAACCTAAACAAGCAAACAAAGTCCATTGGTCAACCCTCGTATGGAGAGAGCTAGAGGGACAAATCTGTAGGGCCCATGGACTAGGGTTTCACTGGAAAAAGACCGTCGGAGCGCTGAAATCCCACGAAAACTAGCATGTGGCCATAGGATACATGCACAAGTGTGGTGGAAGGTCCATATATGCAATGACTATCTCACGGGTGTCGATATCCTCCCAGACATGCGCTGACATTTAGCAAATTGCTAGATCCATAGGAGGAGACTCCCGCTACGGTCAAACAGAGGGAAACTAGTGAAATCTTGGGCTAAACCCTTGTTTTTCCATTATGATACAGACTAAACAAATCTAAACAAACAAAATGTCCTTTTGTCAACCCTCGTACGGAGAAAGATAGAGGGGAAGAGCTGCGAGGCCCATGGACTAGGGTTTTGCTGGAAAAAGTCCGTTGAGGCGCCTGAATTCCACGAAAACTCGCATGTGGCGATAACATATATGCAAGTATGGTGGAAGGTCCATAAATGCAATTACTAGCTCCCGAGTGTCGACATACTCCCAGACATGCGTTCATACTTACAAAGTGCTAGACCCCGTAGGAGGAAACTCCTGCTACGGGTCAAACAAAGGGAAACTTGTGGAATCTTGGGCTAAGTCTTGGTTTTCCATGTTTCTATGGACTAAACAAACCTAAACAAAAAAGTTCATTAGTCAACCCTCATACAGAGAAAGCTAGAGGGGTATATCCGCGGGGCCCATAGACTAGGGTTTCGCTAGAAAAAGACCGTTGAAGCGCCAGAATCCCACGATAACTCACATGTGGCCATAGCATGCATGCACAAGTGTGGTAGAAGGACCATATATGCAATGAGTATCTCCCGGGTGTCAACATCCTCCCAGACATGCTTTAACACTTAACAAAGTGCTAGATCCATAGGAGGAGACTCCGGCTACGGGTCAAATGGAGGGAAACTACTGGAATCTTGGGATAAAACTTGGTTTTTCCATTATGATACAAACTAAACAAACCTAGAAAAAAGTCCATTGGTCAACCTCCGTACGGAGAAAACTAGAGGTATATAGCTGTAGGGCCCATGGACTATGGTTACGCTGGAAAAAGACCACCGGAGCATCGAAATCCCACGAAAACTCGCATGTGGCCATAGCATACATGCACATGTGTGGTTGAAGGTCCATACATGCAATTACTATCTCCCGGGTGTCGACATCCTACAAGACATGCGTTGACACTTAGCAAATAGCTAGACCGTAGGAGGACACTCTCTCTACGGGTCAAACGGAGGGAAACTAGTGGAATATTGGACTCAACCTTAGTTTTTCCATTATGATACGGACCAAAAAAACCTAAACAAACAAAAAATTCCATTGGTCAACCCTCGTACGGAGAAAACTATATGGGTATACCTGCAGGGCTCACAAATTAGGGTTTCGCAGGAAAAAGACCGTCGGAGCGCCAAAATCCCATGAAAATCATGTGTGGCCATAGCATGCATGCACAAGTGTGGTGGAAGGTACATACATGCAATGACTAGCTCCCAAGTGTCGACATCCTCCCAGAAATGCGTTGCCACTTAGCAAAGTGCTACATCCATATGAGGTGACTCCCGCTACTCGTCAAACAGACGGAAACTGGTGGAATCTTAGGCTAAACCTTGGTTTTTTCAATTATGATATAGACTAAACAAACCTAAACAAATAAAATTATTTGGGTAGACCCTCGTACGGAGTAAGATAGAGGGGTAGACCTGCGGGGCCCATGGACTAGGGTTTTGTTGGAAAAAAACCCGCCAGAGCGCTAGAATCCCACAAAAACTCTCATGTGGCCAGAGAATAAATGCACAAGTGTGCTAGAAGGTACTAATAACATGCAATGTCTATCTCCCAGGTGTCGACATCCTCCCAGACATGCGTTGACAATTAGCAAAGTGCTAGACCCGTAGGAGGAGACTCCCGCTATGGGTCAAATAGAGAGACTGGTGGAATCTTGGGCTAAACCTTGGTTTTACATGTAGCTACAGACTAAACAAACCTAAACAAATAAAAAAGTCCATTGGTCAACCCTCGTACGAAGAAACTAGAGGGGTAGATCTACATGACCCATGGACTAGGGTTTCACTGGAAAAAGACAGTCGGAGCGCTAGAATCCCACGAAAACTCGCATGTGACCATAGAATAAATGAACAAGTGTAGTGGAAGGTCCATACATGCAATTACTAGATCCCGGGTGTCGACATCCTCCCGGACATGCGTTGACACTTAGAAAAGTGGTAGATCCGTAGGAGACTCCTGCTAAGGTTCAAACGGAGGGAAACTGGTCAAATTTTGGGCTCAACCTTGGTTTTTGTATTATGCTACGGACTAAATAAACCTAAATAAATAAATAAAAGTCCATTGTTCAACCCTCGTACAGATAAAGCTAGAGGGGTAGACCTACGGGTTCCATGGACTAGGGTTTCGCTGGAAAAACATCATCGGAGCACCGGAATACCACGAAAACTCGCACGTGGCAATATGCACAAGTGTAGTAGAAGGTCCACACAATAAATGAGTATCTCTAGGGTGTCGACATACTCCCAGAAATGTGTTGTCACTTAGCAAAGTGCTAGATCTGTAGGAGGAGACTCTCGCTATGGGGCAAAAGGAGGGAAACTGGTGGAATCTTGGGCTAAACCGTGTTTTTTTCCATTATGATCCAGATTAAACAAAACCTAAACGAACTAAAAGTCCATAGATCAACCCTCGTACGGAGAAAGCTAGAGGGGTAGACCTGTGATGCCCATGGTCTAGGGTTTAGATGGAAAAAGACCGTTGGAGCGTCGGAATCCCACGAACCTTGCATGTGGGCCATAGAATACATGCACAAGTGTGGTAGAAAGTCCATACATGCAATGTCTATCTCCCGGGTGACGACATCCTCCCAGACATGCATTGACACTTAGCAAATTGCTAGATCCGCAGAAGGGGACTCCCACTATGGATCAAACGGAGGGAAACTAGTGGAATCTTGGGATAAACCTTGGTTTTCCATGTTTCCACGGACTAAAAAAACCTAAACAAACACAAAAATCATTGATCATCCCTCATACGGAGAATGCTAGAGGGGTAGATCTGCGGGGCCCATGGACTAGGGTTTCACTAGAAAAACACCACGGGAGCACCGGAATCCTACGAAACTCGCATGTGGCCATAAAATACATGGACAAGTGTGGTGGAAAGTCCATGTATGCAATGTCTATCTCCCGGGTGTAGAAATCCTCCCAGACATATGTTTCCACTAAGCAAAGTGCTAGACCTCGTAGGAGGAGACTCTCGCTACAGGTCAAACAGAGGGAAACTGGGGGAATCTTCGGCTAACCGTGGTTTTCCATGTTGCTATGGACTAAACAAACCTAAATAAACTAAAAAGTGCATTGGTCAAACAGAGGGAAACTGGGGGAATATTGGGCTAAACCGTGGGTTTCCATGTTGCTACGGACTAAACAAACCTAAACAAACAAAAAAGTCCATTGGTCAACCCTCGTACAGAGAAAGCTATAGGGGTAGATCTGCGGGGCCCACGGACTAGGGTTCCGCTGGAAAAAGACCACCGGAGTGCTATAATCCCACAAAAACAAGCATGTGGCCATAGCGTACATGCTCAAGTGTGGTGGAAGGTCCATACATGCAATGACTAGCTCCTAGGTGCCGACATACACCCATACATGCATTGACACTTAGAAAAGTGTTAGACCCCGTAGGAGGAGAGTCTCGCTACGGGTCAAACAGAGGGAAACTGGTGGAATTTTGGGCTAAACCATGGTTTTCCATGTTTCTACGGACTAAACAAACATAAAAAACAAAAAAGGCCATTGGTTAACCCTCTTACGGAGAAAGCTAGAGGGGTAGATCTACGGGGCCCATGGACTGGGGTTTCGCTAGAAAAAGACCGCCGGAGCGCCGGAATCCCATGAAATCTCCCATGTTACCATAGCATGCATGCACAAGTGTGGTGGAAGGTCAATACATGCAATGACTAGCTCCCGGGTGTCGACATCCTCCTAGACATGCGGTTACACGTAGCAAAGTGCTAGATCAGTAGGAGGAGACTCCCGCTACAGGTCAAACGGAAGGAAACTAGTGGAATATTGGGATCAACCTTGGGTTTTACATTATGATTCGGACAAAGAAGACCTGAACTAACAAAAAAGTCCATTGGTCAACCCTCAAACGGAGAAAGCTAGAGGGGTAGACCTACGGGGTCCACGGACTAGGGTTTCGTTGGAAAAAACCCGCCAGAGCGCTGGAATCCCACGAAAACTATCATGTGGCCATAGAATACAAGTGTGCTATAAGGTCCTAACATGCAATGTCTATCTCCTAGGTGTCGACATCCTCCCAGACATGCGTTGACAATTAGCAAAGTGCTAGACCCGTAGGAGGAGACTCCCGATATGGGACATATAGAGAGAAACGGGTGGAATCTTGGGCTAAACCATGGTTTTACATGTAGCTATAGACTAAACAAACCTAAATAAACAAAAAAGTACATTGGTCAACCCTTGTACAAAGAAACTAGAGGGGTAGATCTACGGGACCCATGGACTAGGGTTTCACTGGAAAAAGATAGTCAGAGCGCTAGAATGCCACGAAAACTCGCATGTGACCATAGCATAAATGCACAAGTGTGGTGGAAGGTCCATACATGCAATGACTACCTCCCGGGTGTTGACATCCTCCTGGACATGCGTTGACACTTAGAAAAGTGGTAGATCAGTAGGAGACTCCTGCTACGGTTCAAACAGAGGGAAACTGGTCGAATTTTGGGCTCAACCTTGGTTTTTGTATTATGCTACGGACTAAACAAACCTAAATAAATAAATAAAGTCCATTGTTCACCCCTCATACAGATAAATCTAGAGGGGTAGACCTACGGGTTCCACGGACTAGGGTTTCGCCGGAAAAACATCACCGGAGCACCAGAATACCACGAAAACTCGCATGTGGCAATAACATACATGCACAAGTTTAGTAGAAGGTCCATACAAGAAATGAGTAGCTCTAGGGTGTCTACATACTCCCAGAAATGTGTTGACACTTAGCAAAGTGCTAGATCTGTAGGAGGAGACTCTCGCTATGGGTCAAACGGAGGGAAACTGGTGGAATCTTGGGCTAAACCATGGTTTTTTCCATTATGATACAGATTAAACAAAACCTAAACAAACAAAAAGTCCATAGATCAACCATCGTACGGAGAAAGCTAGAAGGGTATACCTGCGGCGCCCACGGTCTAGGGTTTAGCTGAAAAGACCGCTGGAGTGTCGGAATCCCATGAAACCTCGCATGTGGCCATAGCACACATGCACAAGTGTGGTAGAATGTCCATACATGCAATGTCTATCTCCCGAGTGTCAACATCCTCCCAGACATGCATTGACACTCAGTAAATTGCTAGATCCGTAGAAGGGGACTCCCACTACGGATCAAACGGAGGGAAACTAGTGGAATCGTGGGATAAACCTTGGTTTTCCATGTTTCCATGGACTAAAAAAACCTAAACAAACAATAAAATTCATTGGTCAACCCTCATATGGAGAATGCTAGATGGGTAGATCTGCGGGGCCCATGGACTAGGGTTTCACTAGAAAAAGACCACAGGAGCGCCGGAATCCCACGAAAACTTGCATGTGGCCATAGAATACATGGACAAGTGTGGTGGAAAGTCCATGTATGCAATGTCTATCTCCCGAGTGTAGAAATCTTTCCAGACATATGTTTACACTAAGAAAAGTGCTAGACCTCGTAGGAGGAGACTCTCGCTACGGGTCAAACGGACGGAAACTAGGGGAATCTTTAGCTAAATCGTGGTTTTCCATGTTGCTACGGACTAAACAAACCTAAACAAACAAAAAATTCCATTGATCAAATGGAGAGAAACTAGGGGAATCTTGGGCTAAACCGTGGTTTTCCATGTTGCTACGGACTAAACAAACCTAAACAAACAAAAAAGTCCATTGGTCAACCCGCGTATAGAGAAAGCTATAGGGGTAGATCTGTGGGGCCCACGGACTAGGGTTCTGCTGGAAAAGACCGTCGGAGTGCTAGAATCCCACGAAAACTAGCACGTGGCCATAGCATACATGCACAAGTGTGGTGGAAGGTACATACAAGCAATGACTAGCTCCCAGGTGCCGACATACACCCAGACATGCATTGACACTTAGAAAAGTGCTAGACCCCATAGGAGGAGACTCCCGCTACGCGTCAAACAGAGGGAAACTGGTGGAATTTTGGGCTAAACCGTGGTTTTCCATGTTTCTACGGACTAAAAAAAACCTAAAAAACAAAAAGGCCATTGGTTAACCCTCTTACGGAGAAAGCTAGAGGGGTAGATCTACGTGGCCCATGGACTAGGGTTTCGCTAGAAAAAGACCACCGGAGCGCCGGAATCCCACAAAATCTCCCATGTAACCATAGCATCCATGCAGAAGTGTGGTGGAAGGTTCATACACGCAATGACTAGCTCCTGGGTGTCGACATCCTCCTAGTCATGCGTTGACACGTAGCAAAGTGCTAGATCCATAGGAGGAGACGCCCGCTACGGGTCAAACGGAGGGAAACTAGTGGAATATTGGGATCAACCTTGGTTTTTTACATTATGATATGGACAAAGAAAACCTAAACAAACAAAAAAAAGTCCATTGGCTAACCCTCGTACGGAAAAAGCTAGAGGGGTAAACATGCGGGGCCCACAGACTAGGGTTTCACTGGAAAAAAGACCACCGGAGTGCCGGAATCCCACGAAAACTTGCATGTGGACATATCATACATGCGCAAGTGTGGTGGAAGGTAAATACATGCAATGACTATCTCCTGGGTGTTAACATCCTCCCAGACATGCATTAACACTTAACAAAGTGCGAGATCCGTAGGAGGAGACTCCCGCTACAGATCAAACAGAGGGAAATTGCTGGTGCAATATTGGGCTCAACCTTGGTTTTTCCATTATGACATGGACCAACAAAACCTAAATAAACAAAAAAGTACATTGTTCAATCCTCGTATAGAGAAAGAAGAGGGGTAGACCTCCGGGGCCCATGAACTAGGGTTTCGTTGGAAAAAGACTGCCGAAGCGCTGGAATCCCACGAAAACTCGTATGTGGCCATAACATACATGCACGTGTGTGGTGGAAGGTCCATACACGCAATCACTAGATCCTAGGTGTCGACATCCTCCTAGACATACGTTGACACTTAACAAAGTGCTATATCCATATAGGAGACTCACGCTACGAGTCAAACAGAGGAAACTGGTGGAATCTTGGGGTAAAACTTGGTTTTTCCATTATGATATAGACTAAAAAAACCTAAACAAACAAAAAATCCGTTGGTCAACCCTCGTACGGAGAAAGCTAGAGGGGTAGACCTGAGGGGCCCATGGATTAGGGTTTTGCTAGAAAAAGACCGCTGGAGCGCCAGAATCTCATGAAAACTTGCATGTGGCCATAACATACATGTACAAGTGCAGTAGAAGGTCCACACATGCAATTTCTATCTTCCGGATGTTGATATCCTCCCAGGCATGCGTTAACACTTAGCAACGTGCTAGATCCGTAGGAGGAGACTCCTATTGCAGGTCAAATGGAGGGAAACTAGTGGAATCTTGGGCTAAACTGTGGCTTTCCATGTTGCTATGGACTAAAAAAACCTAAACAAGCAAACAAAGTCCATTGGTTAACCCTCGCACGGAGAAAACTAGAGGGGCAGATCTGTCGGGCCCATGGACTAGGGTTTCGCCGGAAAAAGACTGTCGGAGCTCCGGAATCCCACGAAAACTCACATGTGGCCATAGCATACATGCACAATTGTGGTGGAAGGACCATACATGCAATGAGTATCTCAGGTGTCAACTTCCTCCTAGACATGCGTTGACACTTAACAAAGTGCTAGATCCATAGGAGGAGACTCTGGCTACGGGTCAAACAGAGGGAAACTATTGGAATCTTGGGCTAAACCTTGGTTTTTCCATTATGATACAGACTAGAAAATCCTAGAAAAAAGTCCATTGGTCAACCCCCATACGGAGAAAACTAGAGGTATAGAGCTGCAAGGCCCATGGACTATGGTTACACTAGAAAAAGACCACTGGAGCACCGAAATCCCACGAAAACTTGCATATGGCCATAACATACATGCACATGTGTGGTGGAAGGTCCATACATGCAATGAATAGCTCCTGGGTGTCGACATCCTACCAGACACGTGTTGACACTTAGCAAATTGCTAGGTTCGTAGGAGAACACTCCCGCTACGGGTCAAACGGAGGGAAACTGGTGGAATATTGGGCTCAACCTTGGTTTTTCCATTATGATACGGACCAAACAAACCTAAACAAACAAAAATTTCCATTTGTCAACCCTCGTACGGAGACAGTTATAGGGGTAGACCTGCGGGGCTCACTGATTAGGGTTTCGCTGGAAATAGACCGTCGGAGCACTGAAATCCCATGAAAATCGCATGTGGCCATAACATACATGCACAAGTGTGGTGGAAGGTACATACATGCAATGACTAGCTCCCAAGTGTCGACATCCTCCCAGACATACATTGACACTAAACAAAGTGCTAGATCCATATAGGAGACTCACGCTACGAGTCAAATAGAGGAAACTGGTGGAATCTTGGGGTAAAACTTGGTTTTTCCATTATGATACAGACTAAAAAAAACCTAAACAAACAAAAAATCCATTGGTCAACCCTCGTACAGAGAAAGCTAGAGGGGTAGACCTGAGGGGACCCATGGATTAGGGTTTCGCTAGAAAAAGACCGTCGGAGCGCCAGAATCTCATGAAAACTTGCATGTGGCCATAACATACATGTACAAGTGCAGTAGAAGGTCCATACATGCAATGTCTATCTTCCAGGTGTCGATATCCTTCCAGGCATGCGTTAACACTTAGCAACGTGCTAGATCCGTAGGAGGAGACTCCTATTGCGGGTAAAATGGAGGGAAACTAATGGAATCTTGGGCTAAACTATGGTTTTACATGTTGCTACGGACTAAAAAACCTAAACAAGCAAACAAAGTCCATTGGTTAACCCTCGTACGGAGAAAACTAGAGGGGCAGATCTGCGGAGCCCATGGACTAGGGTTTCGCCAGAAAAAGACCGTCGGAGCTCCGGAATCCACAAAATCTCGCATGTGGCCATAGAATACATGCACACGTATGGTGAAAGGACCATACATGCAATGAGTATCTCAGGTGTCAACTTCCTCCTAGACATGCGTCGACACTTAACAAAGTGCTAGATCCATAAGAGGAGATTGTGGCTACGGGTCAAACGAAGGGAAACTATTGGAATCTTGGGCTAAACCTTGGTTTTTACATTATGATATAGACTAAAAAAACCTAGAAAAAAGTCCATTGGTCAACCCCCATACGGATAAAACAAGAGGTATAGAGCTGCAAGGCCCATGGACTATGGCTGCACTGCAAAAAGACCACCGGGGCGTCGAAATCCCACGAAAACTCGCATGTGACCATAACATACATGCACATGTGTGGTGGAAGGTCCATACATGCAATGACTAGCTCCCGGGTGGCGTAATCCTACCAGACAAGCGTTGACACTTAGCAAATTGCTAGATCCGTAGGAGAACACTCCCGCTACGGGTCAAACGGAGGGAAACTGGTGGAATATTGGGCTCAACCTTGTATTTTCCATTATGATCGGACCAAACAAACCTAAACAAACAAAAAATTCCATTGGTCAACCCTCGTATGAAGAAATATATAGGGGTAGACCTGCGGGGCTCACAGATTAGGATTTCGCTGGAAAAAGACCGTCGGAGCACCGAAATCCCATGAAAATCGCATGTGGCCATAGAATACATGCACAAGTGTGGTGGAAGATACATACATGCAATGACTAGCTCCCAATTGTCGACATCCTCCTACAAATGCGTTCACACTTAGCAAAGTGCTAGATCTATATGAGGTGACTCCCGCTACACGTCAAACGGAGGGAAACTGGTGGAATCTTAGACTAAACCTTGGTTTTTTCCATTATGATATATACTAAACAAACCTAAACAAAGAAAATTCTTTTGGTAGACCCTCGTATGGAGAAAGCTAGAGGGGTAGACCTGCGGGGCCCACAGACTAGGGTTTCGCCGGGAAAAAACCGCCAGAGTGCTGGAATCCCACGAAAACTAGCACGTGGCCATAGCGTACGTGCACAAGTGTGGTGGAAGGTCCATACATGCAATTACTAGCTCCCGGGTGTCGACATCGTCCTAGACATGCGTTGACATGTAGCAAAGTGCTAGATCTGTAGGAGGAGACTCTCGCTACGAGTCAAACAGAAGGAAGCTAGTGGAATATTGGGATCAACCTTGGGTTTTCCATTATGATACGTACAAAACAAACCTAAACAAACAAAAATGTCCATTGGTCAACCCTCGTATGGAAAAAGCTAGAGGGGTAGACCTGTGGGACCCACAAACTAGGGTTTTGATGGAAAAAAGACTGTTGGAGTGCCGGAATCCCACGAAAACTCGCATGTAGCCATATCATACATGTGCAAGTGTGGTGGAAGGTACATACATGCAATGACTATCTCCCAAGTGTCGACATCCACCCATACATGCGTTGACACTTAGCAAAGTGCTAGATCCATAGGAGGAGACTCCTGCTACGGGTCAAACAGAGGGAAATTGGTGGAATCTTGGGCTAAACCTTAGTTTTTTCCATTATGATACAAACTAAACAAATCTAAACAAACAAAAATTCGATTGTTAACCCTCGTATGGAGAAATCATAACATTGGTCAACCCTTGGACGGAAAAAGTCCATTGATCAACCCCCGTACAAGGTATATATATGTAACAACCTCCTTCTATTTCCCGACATGTTCAGTTTGTAATGCATAACATTTGTTCTATGCACTATAGGTGGACGCTAATGAAGGGGTTGACATTCCAAACGTTCAAGTGTGGCAGATGGCTTATAAGAAGGAGGTCAAGAACGACAAGGATCCATACTATGGCACCACTAGCTTGGATGTGAGTGAGTACTTGAATTGGTTTATTCATTGCCACCATGTGTACTAATTCCTACCATGTTTATTAATTGATACTATGCTCATTCGTTAGCATTAAGATTTAATTTCTCTTTAGTAATTGTTTACTCAATGCAGGTTCAAAGAGTTGTATGGGAAGGATACTCAGCGCCTTGAGCAGCGACTCGATGAGACGACGATGATGCTCTCAGGGCGTGGCAAGCACCATGGCCGCTAAGATTCTTAATTCGGTGAACCCTCAACCACCACTCTCACATGACTCAAAGCTACCATGGGCGCCGCTGCTTCTATCCCACCTCGCACCGTGTCGCGATGTAAGCTTTTTCTCATTTTTATCCTCATTTTGACTTGCGACCATGCATGTGTATGTTGATGAGATTCATTATGTCGAATTGTAGGTCTGTTATGAGGATACCTACAAACAAGTTTGCCAGGAGTATATGCAGAAATTGAAGGAACGACAAGAGTCAATTGAAGCCCACGACTCTCAAGTGTTGGCCAATAATAAGGTTACGTGTTGCCCATTCTAGATACTTGCAAGTAGTTCGTAGGATGTTCTTTCCTTTACCACATGTGACAAATAAACTTAATTTAGGCATTTTATATGGATATGTGCAATGGTACTCCACTGCCCGATTATGTTGATCCTCTAGAAAAACTATCGATGCCATTGCTGCCGACGAAGGCCGAATTCCTCACACATGTCGCCACGGTGATTCTGGTCAGTACTTCACCAAACTACTAAGTTATTAGTTACTAGTCAGCAAACTACTAAGTTAGTAGTTACTTTTTTCTCAAACATGTAGGGACCAGTTCATTCATAGAATTTCTTTCATTGTGCTTCTCCCTCGCCCTGCGAGTCACCCAGGACCACTCCAGTTCACCTAGGTGGTCCTAGTCCTGGTCATTCTGTGGGGCCCAGTCGAGCGCAACATGACGATGACGAGAGCCGTGAATCGCGTCGAAACTTTATTGCATGAACCAACACTTAGACAATTTTCCATGAAACAACTTCAACTTTGAACAATTCTCCATGCTAAATGTGTGTTTTTCATTTTGTAGTGATGAGACTCTCGGTGGTGGACTTCTTGTTGTTCCGGTTCTACATGTCCTTTGTTGACCGATTTTGTATCGGACATCTCGTGTTAAATATTAACTATGTGGTCTTGTCGTGCTTTGTAACATGTTCGATGACTATGGTGTTAGATATGCACTATGTCTTATGTATGCGTCATGTGATCTCCTCGTGCTTTGTAACATGTTCGATGACTATGGATATGCACTATGTGTTATGTATGCAACATGTGTTCTTGTTGTGTGCTTTGTGAAATCAAGATCTTTGTGATGGATATGATATTTTTATCTATGTCATGCAATTATGCTTTCTAGAATTATTTTCTGTATGTGCTTGCCTGGGGTTCTGGAATTTGTAGGACGGTGACAAAAAAATCTGGGACATTAATGTTGACGACTTTTCCATCGGCACTATAATAGGGCTTGATGCCGACGGTAATACCGTCGGTGTTACCAGAACGCAACCTTCCTATACGCAAGCTACACCAGCGGTACTGTTGTCGGTGTTACCATTGCGCTACCTTCCAAGCTACGCCCATGGTATTGCTGTCGGCAATACCATAGCTCCATCATTCTGTAAGCAAGCTACTTCTACGGTATTGTCATTGGCTTTACCATAGAGCCACCTTTCTGGAAGCAAGCTACGCCTACTGTGTTATCGTCAGCGTTACAACAACACCACCTTCCTGGAAGCGAGCTACACCTACAGTATTGCTATCAGCGTTACAACATCACCATCTTGCTGGAAGCAAGCTACACCGACGGTTTTGTCATTGGCACAACAGCTTGCGACGTTAGTCCCCATCCATTAGTCTCCCCGTGCTGATGGCCAGGCTATGTCGACGGGTGACGAAAACCGTTGACATAGGTTGCTACGCCGATGGCCATCGCTATGCCGACGAACAACCTTCTATGCTGACATGACATATGATGATGCCGCTACGACGACGGTGGCCGTCAACACAAGCTACACCAACGGTTTACAGGTCTATGCTGACGGCAATTTCCGTCGGCGTCATTGGCGATTCCTGTAGTGCATGACACGTAGTTGCATTGCTTTAATAGATCAATGATCCTCTTGATGTTTTTTTCTCAGTTAAGGGATTATTTGTTCATAAGTTGTATAGATTTTTTTATAATGCTGGTCACACTTCTAAGTCTTTTTATATCTAACTACCGCATCTTAGGTCACCCTATACATAACCTACAAGCCAAATCATTTACATATGTGTCACTAAAGTGGCACAACTTGAAAGAATGCAACTTTAGTCTTAGTGTGAGCAGTGATACTTCGAATTATTGGGATTTCAGAATTAAGGGGACGTTTAGTATCCCATCCAACCAGCACAAGGTGGAGTGTCAAAAAATCCAAATTATCCTCCGATGAAGAATAAAGAAAAAACAAAGAAGGAAGAATAAAAGGTTGAGGAAAACCCTTGAGATCAAGCACCCAGTACTCTCCACAAGGTTGTGAAGTCAAAATACTAGCTTGCATGCTGCAATCTCTGGTTCCACAATCTTTAGTGAGATTTTCCAACACTACAACATGGACTGTAGGGCCTGACCGTTATAAACACCGAGGCACACGTCTAATCACCATGCTGGTGCTACCGCGGCAAAAAAAACATCAGAGATAACTACGTCGGGAAAAGTGGATATGCGACACTTTTTTTTTCTCGGCACATCATTATCCACTGACTTGGCGCTAGCACGGCTGCTACGCGTTAACGCAGCATCCCATTGTAGGTCGGCACACCTTAGGTGCCAGACATTAGGATAAACGACGGTACAACAACACTGCCTGGTAATCTATCTTTCGGCGCATGCTATATAGTGATTTTGCAATTAAGCCCTCATTAAATATTTAATATCTATCAGGAATATAATAACAGAGAACTCATAACACACATAATGTAACTTCAGCTAAATCAACATGAACATAAGCATTCATTATATACATATAGTACTTCTCAACCCAACAAGTTTACAGCTCACATAGCTAGCTACAAATCTAATTAAAGCTAACAAGTTCAAACCGCTACAAAAGATGCACGGTTATGATCAGAGATCCTGCTTTGACTACAAACTGGAAGGCACAAATATCACCTTCTTGGAGATTGTGTTGGCGAACATATTCTTTCTAGTTTGATGTGAAACTGCTAGTACCTTCATTATCATATTCCGCTTTAACATCACCACAAAGATCTTGGCAACATACACAGGAGAAGTCGATGGTTTCTCCTTCTTCAGAATGTAAGGCATAATATACTGATGGGTTCGTAGCATGAAAACAAAAAAATTCTACCGCAAGGACGAACAAAACCCAGATCTAATCTAGATAAAAGCCAAGATCTAATCTATTAGACATGTGCAACGAGATAGATCTGTACTAACCCTCGTAGATCCGAAAGCGTTACGAGATTGGATCTCGTGGTTGATGTAGTCGATCACTTGCCGATCTCAAGATCGTGTGGACGATCCTTCCGGCGCCGCGTTCCGGCAGCGCTTCCGCAGTCGGTCACACGTGCGGAGTCGAAGCAGACCTTCCTCTCCTCGTTCCAGCGAGCAGCGGAGGTAGTAGATCTTCTCCACGGAATCCCAGCAGCACGACGGTGTGGTGGTGGTGGTGGTGGAGTAGAGAATTCTGCAGGGCTTCGCCTAAGCCGGAGCAGAGCGAAGGAGGAGGAGAGAGGCGGCGGCTAGGGTTTGTTATGGGAGAGTGCTAGGGGTTGGCGCCCCCTCCCCTCTATTTAAAGGAGGGAGGCGCCATGGGAGGGGGAGTCCTAGTAGGACTCCCCTCCCTCCTTGGCCGGCGGATTGGGAGGGGGGAGGAATCCTCCTCCCCCACGAATCCGTGTCTTGCCCCACAAAGACTCCTTGATCCTTTCTTGGTTTTCAAGCAAACTCCAAGAAATCTTCTAGAACCTTCCAGAACATTCCAAAACCTTCTAGAACCTCCATACAAACACTCCGGAACATTTCCTAACTTAGAAAATGATCCCCAATATATGAATCTTATTCTCCGGACAATTCTGGATCTCCTCGTGATGTCCCGGATCCAATATGAGACTTCGAACAACATTCGGTCTCCAACGCACATTCCATATCTACTTAAAACAACTTCAAACCTTAAGTGTGTCACCCTACGGTTCGTGAATATGCAGACATGATGAAGACACCTCTCCGATCAATAACCATCAGCGGGATCTGGAGATCCATAATGGCTCCCACATACTCAACGATGACTTCGTGATCGATAGAACCATTAACATACGAAACCAATTCCCTTTGTCACGCGATATTCTACTTATCCGAGGTTTGATCGTCGGTATCTCCATACCTAGTTCTACCTCGTTACTGATAAGTACTCTTTACTCGTTCCGTGATATGTCATCCCTTGTGACCTAGTCACATGCTTGCAAGCTAACTAGATGACATTCCACCGAGAGGGCCCAGAGCATATCTATCCGTCATATGGATGGACAAATCCCAATCTTGGTCCATGCGCTTCAACACATACTTTCAGAATACCCAATGTCACCTTTATAACCACCCAGTTATGAAGCAGCGTTTGATGTCATCAAAGTACCCATCCGGTGATGGTGATTAACATAACCTCATGGTCGAAGGATTAGGTTACTATGCATTTGAAAAGCTTGTAGCAAAACAAACTTAATGACTTGATCTTATGCTATGCTTACTATGGGTGTGTGTCCATTACATCATTCTCCTAATGACATGATCTTGTTATTAACGACATCCAATGCCCATGATCAGGAAACCATGATCATCCATTAATCAACAAGCTAGTTTAACAAGAGGCTTACTAGGGACTCTTTTATGTTTATAAAACACACAAGTATTAATGTTTCCGGTTAATACAATTATAGCATGGAATGTAAACATTTATCATAAACATAAAGATATAATAATAACCACTTTATTATTGCCTCTTGGGCATATCTCCAACAGTCTCCCACTTGCACTAGAGTCAATAATCTAGTTAAAAACTTGTGCATTCAACACCTATGGCTTTCTGGTGTTGTATAGACACTATTGCTAGTGGTAAACATAATCTTCGGATCTGACACTTCCAGGTCCGTGTGTATTTGCATTTCCTTGCGTCTCTACGCATTACTCATTCTCCAATGAGATGGTATTGTATAAATTTGGTCCTTTGGTGAGACCTTTAGTTCCTTGGGATTAAATCATGTTGATACAATTGTCATACAATGTATCTTCATAGTATTATCCCGCTATGAACCACACCTAGTTTGATAACAAACTACTTGACGCAAATGCCCTCATTTGCTGCTACAATAGCAGTCATATACTTAGCCTTTTATTGTAGTATCTGTCACAATGTTTTAACTTTGGTACTCAACCAAATCCGTTATGGAACTTCCTTTCCATTACATTGTGCCACCCATAGTTTAAATTGAGATAAACTTAATTTGTGACAAAACTAGTATCAATGTAACAATTTATAATGAACTATTTGTCACCACTATATAAGTATTATATTCTTAGTTCTTCCAAAGATCATAGGAATATCCCTACTATTGTCCAATGATCATCTTATGAGTCATTATGGTATATGCTCATAATATTTAGAGCATAGGACATATCTGGATGTGTACATCTCAAAGAATGATTGATCAAAATATTCTTGTGATTTCACCAAGTGTCAAAACACTTGAATCTCGTGTCAACACACTTGAATCTTGATTCAGTCCTTTCCGTGCGTCAAGAACCTTTCTTGTTGTTTCCATATTGAACTCATTCAACATCTTATCTATGTACATTTGGCAAAACCATATTAGCGCCTCAATCTATCCATATAGACATTGATGCCTAATTCTTAGGTTATGCCTAAGTCTTTCATCGAAATGAAATTCTTAACCTGTGTCAATAAAAGATACATCATTTCTAATCAACAATATGTCTTTCACATAATGTATTAGAAATATGTCTCAGCGCTCCCACTTAATTTCTTGCAAAATACAAACATCTTGATCGTCTCTGATGAAATTAAACCTTTTTAACGGTTTCATCACGGTGAAGATTCCAACTCCACGATGCTCACTTCAACCATTGAAGTTTTGCATACTCTTTTAGCATCCTTTGAATTAACAAAACCCTTTGGATCGTGTCATGGACACATCCTAGGTAACCATTCTATTAGAAGAACTTGTTTTGTTTGTTCAACTACCATATACCAAAATATATGTAGTGGTTGCTACATTAATCCGTCCAGACTAAATATCGCTATGAAAGATCAAATCTTATCATAGTCAATTCCTTGAACATTGTCGTAAACTCTTTCCGACATGTTGACTATTTCATAGATGTGAAACATCCATGTCTATTTCTTTATAGATCCATATATGACTGTAAGGTCTTGCACCTTTCCAGAGGGTCTTTCAAATTCAAAGCTTGATTTCTCGTGTATGGAATTATCACGGATTTTATGGCTTCAAGCCACTTAACGAAGTCAGGGCCCATCATTGATTATTTGCATGTAGTCGGTTCATCATTGTCAAACAACAATGATTTAACTCTCAAATCTTGGCATTTGATTACTTACCCGACCTACTTGGTTCAATAGGAACTTAGATCTCCGTGACCACAACCTTTGAGGCACGTGAGCCATGAGCATTGTTGCTGCCTCCGGGACACTTACCGATGCTACGCAACTCAGCACATATTAGCCAAGGTTCAACAACCTTGTCAAAGTTCTATTGTCCTCCCACTTGACTTTTCACCAAAAATTCCTTCTCAAGAAACTCGACACTCTAAGCGACAAACACTTTTGTCTTCGGTGTTATGGAGGAATACCCAATGGTTATTCGAAATAACCTACAAAGACATGCTCATCCGACTTTGGTTGTAAACATTTTACTTATGCCTAGCATACCAAAAATTTAAGAAAGGGCAACCTAGGTTTTATCCCAAACCATGACTTATATGGTGTCATTTCAACGGATCACGATGGAGCTCTTTTTAGTGTAAAAGTGGTAGTCACTAAAGCTTTAATCTTTAAAATATAATGGCAGTTTTATAAATGACACCTTTGATCTTACCATGTCAAACAAGGTTTCATTACATATCTTGAACACTCCATACTCCTATGGTGTTTTGGGAAATGCAAATCCATGGAACGATTCCTCAAATCTTAGGTGTTTTGCTAAACTTGTAACTCAAACATCTTTCTTTATGATCCAATCATAAACTTTTTATTTTCTTGTTACAATGATTTTCCACTTCATCTTGAAAGTCTTTGAACATTTTCAAATGTTTCATACTTCTTCCTTATTGATTAAGTATATACATATACTCACTCAAATCTTCGGAGAAAGCATATGAAGTTGAAATCCATCGCCCACGACTACACATAATGGACTATATACATCAATATGTACAAATTCCAATCAGTTAGTCGTCCGTTCCTCTTTTAGACTACGAACGGAGTTTTAATTATCTCCAAGAAAGTATCACAAGTGTCATTTGATCAAAATCAAAGACTCCAAAAATCCATCAACATGGAGTTTCTTCATGTATCCCTTTCAATATAATTTAAACGGCGATGTCACTTTGCAAGTGATCTTTCAATCATTTGTCTTGCGACATTTTAGCATTAGTTTTATGGTCGTTATTTCTCCAACCAGACTTGTAGATCATCCATCTATTATGGAATACGGTAATTATTTGAACAACCTTTTATCGTCATAATACCTGATCAAAAAACAATTATTGAAACAAATCTTGAAGGTAAGCTTTGATGTCAACGAGCAACACAACAACCCTTTGTTTGTTTTCTATGAACATCATCACATATTATCTTGCTAGTTACTTGGGCCATTGCAGTTTATGAATTGTGTTGTCCTGTATGACACTTCATACCAACCAATTCGGTATCCAATACCGCAGAACCACATTGTTTAACAACCAAGGAATACATCCATAACATGTATCTTCTATATACCTAAGTTGGACATCTCCAATCTTTTCTTTTCTACCAAATATTTTATAGATTCTCTTTCAACAATTCCTTTTCTTTTAAAAGAAATCTATCAACATCAATAGTGGTGTCATTCACATGACACATAGTACAAAATGTGTATAGTCAAATACTAATACCTTTGGACTTGCACTTTGAAGTGGATCACCTTCATCAAATGTTTGGCATTCTTTCAAAATTCCATTCTTTAGTAATCTTTTAGTGTAGTAAACATTTTACTTACATCTTCTATTCATCCTTATCATGACAACTTTCATGATCAAGCTGTTATAGCTTATAAAGGTGAATTGCGAGTATAATGTTTCTTTTCCAAAACCTTTTGGAGGATTAGGACGACTGGCGTCTCCAACCTTCACAAATTCTCATCAAATATGAGGACGTATACTCTATCATGTTGTAACCAACACATTGTTTTAGATATCGCAATACCTTTCACATATGATGGTTTCTGAAACATTGCTTTCAGCTCTTAGATAAACTTGATATTAAAAACAATCTTTTGAGTATCAAGAATCATGGAGGCAAACATGATACATTAGATACTAACACTGGAATTGTTACTCTTGATTTAATACTGTTTATTAAACTTCACAGAGTAAACGGAGTTTGCTGAAAGTTTGCAATATGACTTTTAAACTTTAGATTGACACTCAAAACAATACGATACCAGTTCGTAAAGCAAATATCCAGAATTTCTATAGTTTCACTATCTCAACTATAACTAAGCATAAGGTGATGAACGGATGCCAATAACTACAACAAACTATGCAAATTCACTTTGATTGTGTTTATGATAAATTGAGTTTGACTAATCCAAATTACAAAAGAACTCCCACTCAAAACAACATCCCTCGAGTTGTTTACACGAACCAAATCCACTACACCAAGTCCGATCATCACGTGAGATGATGTAGCTTTAAAGGCGAACAATCAACATGTTCATCATATCATCCATATGACTCATGCTTTACCTTTCGGTATTCCGTGTTCCAAGACCATGTCTGTACATGCTAGGCTTGTCAAGGTTAACCTTGGTATCCGCATGTGCAAATCTGGCTTGCACCCGTCGTATGCACACGTAGAATCTATCACACCCGATCATCACGAGATGCTTCGAAACGACGAGTCTTAGCAACGGTGCCTACCAAGGACGAACACTTTATTACTTGATATTTAGTGAGAGGGATCATCTTATAATGCTACCGTCGCGATCTAAGCAATACAAGATGCATAAAGTATTAACATCACAGGCAATTCATAATTAGTGTGATATGATATGGCCCTTTCTTCTTATGCCTTTGATCTCCATCTCCAAAGCACGGACATGATCTCCATCATCACCAGCATTGCGTCAAGGTCAGTGGCGCCGCTTCATGGTTGTCCATCATCACTAGCAACTATTACAACTACTTGGAATAAAGCTATTACAAGATGAATAGACACGCAGGTCTTAACAGAATTAAAGACAACCATTAGGCTCCTGCCGGTTGCCATATTACAACAAAGATCATTGCATACATCAAATATAATCACAATCACATGATGGCCATATCACATCACAAAACCTCTGCAAAAACAAGTTAGACGCCTCTAATTTTCTTTGCATGTTTTACGTGGTTTGGGGCTTTCGAATAAGGACGGATCTTACCTACGAAACTGAACCACAACGTTGATACAAGTGTTATCAAGTGCAAAGTGTAGATTGGATCTATACTATGATGGGAGAGACAGACACCCGCAAAGCCACTTGTGCAAAGCAAGTTACACGTCAAGCGTGGAGCAAGTCTCATGTGCGATGACATGTAAGGTTAGCCCGAGCCGCTTCATCCCACCATACCGCAAGATGCAAAGCACACAAAGCAAAAGACGGCACGAGCACCAACGCCCACAAAACCATTGTGTTTTACTCGTGCAACAGATCTACGCATAGACACGGCTCTGATACCACTGATGGGTTCGTAGCATGGAAAACAAAAAAATTCTACCGCAAGAACGAACAAAACCCAGATCTAATCTAGATAAAAGCCAAGATCTAATCTATTAGACATGTGCAACGAGATAGATCTGTACTAACCCTCGTAGATCCGAAAGCGTTACAAGATTGGATCTCGTGGTTGATGTAGTCGATCACTTGCCGATCTCAAGATCGTGTGGACGATCCTTCCGGCGCCGCGTTCCGACAGCGCTTCCGCGGTCGGTCACACGTGCGGAGTCGAAGCAGACCTTCCTCTCCCTGTTCCAGCGAGCAGCGGAGGTAGTAGATCTTCTCCACGAAATCCCAGCAGCACGACGGTGTGGTGGTGGTGGTGGAGTAGAGAATTCTGCAGGGCTTCGCCTAAGCCAGATCAGAGCGAAGGAGGAGGAGAGAGGCGGCGGCTAGGGTTTGTTATGGGAGAGTGCTAGGGGTTGGCGCCCCCTCCCCTCTATTTAAAGGAGGGAGGCGCCATGGGAGGGGGAGTCCTAGTAGGACTCCCCTCCCTCCTTGGCCGGCGGATTGGGAGGGGGGAGGAATCCTCCTCCCCCACGAATCCGTGTCTGGCCCCACAAAGACTCCTTGATTCTTTCTTGGTTTTCAAGCAAACTCCAAGAAATCTTCTAGAACCTTCCAGAACATTCCAAAACCTTCTAGAACCTCCATACAAACACTCCGGAACATTTCCTAACTTAGAAAATGATCCCCAATATATGAATCTTATTCTCGGGACAATTCTAGATCTCCTCGTGATGTCCTGGATCCAATCCGAGACTCCGAACAACATTCGGTCTCCAACGCACATTCCATATCTACTTAAAACAACTTCAAACCTTAAGTGTGTCACCCTACGGTTCGTGAATATGCAGACATGATGAAGACACCTCTCCGATCAATAACCATCAGCGGGATCTGGAGATCCATAATGGCTCCCACATACTCAACGATGACTTCGTGATCGATAGAACCATTAACATACGAAACCAATTCCCTTTGTCACGCGATATTCTACTTATCCGAGGTTTGATCGTCGGTATCTCCATACCTAGTTCTACCTCGTTACTGATAAGTACTCTTTACTCGTTCCGTGATATGTCATCCCTTGTGACCTAGTCACATGCTTGCAAGCTAACTAGATGACATTCCACCGAGAGGGCCCAGAGCATATCTATCCGTCATATGGATGGACAAATCCCAATCTTGGTCCATGCGCTTCAACACATACTTTCAGAATACCCAATGTCACCTTTATAACCACCCAGTTACGAAGCAGCGTTTTATCAGGAAACCATGATCATCATTCTTATGACTTGATCTTATGCTATGCTTACTATGGGTGTGTGTCCATTACATCATTCTCCTAATGACATGATCTTGTTATTAACGACATCCAATGCCCATGATCAGGAAACCATGATCATCCATTAATCAACAAGCTAGTTTAACAAGAGGCTTACTAGGGACTCTTTTATGTTTACAAAACACACAAGTGTTAATGTTTCCGGTTAATACAATTATAGCATGGAATGTAAACATTTATCATAAACATAAAGATATAATAATAACCACTTTATTATTGCCTCTTGGGCATATCTCCAACATATACTTCCTGGAGAAATTGAATGAGGAGTACTACATAGGGAATACATGAATAGTTAAGTTTGTCACAGTACCTAGAGTAAGATTAGCATTCTAGGCATGGCTAGATTTCAAAAAGAATTATTTGAGGTTTTTTGAGGGTGCAAACATATTAAGGCATTTTTGTCCTATAACTTCTAAAAATTTGTTTCAGACTCTTTCTTCTTGAGCTGCCCATGTCAACTTTATTCGCAAACCTATATCGTAGGGCGTACTTCTCTAATGATAGAATATTGGGACCTGAAACATCAAGTGAAAGAATATGGGTCATGTTAACTTCATTGCCAAACCTATATCGAAGGGGGTATATTTTGTCAGTTATATGTGTCTTATATTGATAGAGCCGTAAACTGAAAGCAAGTTTACCTCGCATGGCAGTTATATGTGTCTTATATTGATAGAGCCGTAAACTGAAAGCAAGTTTACCTCGCATGGTAGAAGCCATAGGATGTTGAGATAGTGGAACTTTGATACTGTTGTTGCTCACCATTTCTAGAAGGAGTCATGAAATCATAGAATTAGATAGACAAATTAAGATAGTGGGCGTGTACCTCAACAGTTTAGGCCACATAGATACTACCTAGAGAATGAAATGACCAAATAATTAACATATACCTTAGATAATGAGCTTAGAAATTGAACAATTTGATATCATTGCTTACTACCCAAAAATGTTAATTTTTAGATCCTAAGGCACAACGAACCATAAAACAATGATATACAAACAAATCCCAATTCCGTGAAATATGAACCATATTTTTGAGTGATTGGAGACGTAGGGATATGCAGCTGGATGTAGCGGTCGAGGTTAGCATCAACACGAAAGAAGGTGCAATCCGGCATGGTGGAGAGGTCAGGACAACCGAGGTCAGCACCCCCGTGGAAGACAGTGTGGTCCGGCATTGGGGAGAGGTTAGCGCTGCCCGGAAGATGGTGCAGTCCACGTGGGGGAGAGGTCAGCGCTGCTGTGAAATTCAGTGCAGTTTGACATGGCAGAGAGGTCAGCGCAGCCACGGAGATGGGGCTAGGGTTTAGGGTTGGTAGGGGATTTTTTGAATAAGGATGAGAGCGACCTGTGTGGGCCGAAGGGGAAAGAACTCTGATTCTTAACTACACCAACCATTGCTTTATCATTTTCTGGCAAGTCAATCGTGTCACATATTCCCTGACATTATGTTTGATTAACATTTATATTGATTAACAAATCACCAAAATAACACATCAAAATAGGTATATCGGTAATTTCATATATGTGGGATATCAGTACACATGTACTTGTGCACAAACCGTCGAATTACACTGTCCAAAATGAAGAAGAAGACACCAAAAGAACAATACATATTACTCAATGTACTACGAGATTATTTAATACAAACTAATACTATTAATATAATTAGCTCTAATTACATCTATTATCAAGGCTCGCCAATCTATCTATAATGGCTTGCATCCTATTGGCCAATCTAGCACACCGCTCCCTTAGTGCTGACACGTGATCATTCTCCTGATTCTGCACTTCGTTGATTGCCGGTTCCATGTGTTCATCGTACACGTCCTGCATCCTTTGTTCGTTTTTCTTCGATCTATCCACTCTAGAGATTGGGCAACGATTGCTAGAGGTGACTTGGATGCTCGAGATCAATCTAGAGCACCCAATGGCATCAAGCCGCACTAGGATGATAGCATGAGAGGAACTTGTGGCTGATCTGTAGATCCAGTATATCTCATGTATCTTCATATACCAATCTTGGTTTATATGCATAGGCCCAATTTTTTTGTTTTCCATATGTGTATTCCTAGATAATATGTGTTGATGAAAATGCATGTGAGCCCTGAAGCTTTGAGGAAGCAGTGTCTGATGATCATAGGGATTATTTGGTTGGAAGACATTTAGTATGATATGAAATACCTGCATGGGAATGACACCCCTGAGTTGGTGTATTTGTTGAAGAACAAGTAAGCAATCAAGAACAAATAGGTGTACAAAGTGAAGACTAAGAACAACTCACATCCAAGCCTACAAGGTACACGCCCATATTCGTTGTGAAACGTCTAGTCAGAAGAAGGGTATTGACTTCGATGAGATATTATCTCAATTGGTCAAGCTTCCTTAAATCCAAGTTGTGCTTGCCATGGCTGCCACTATGAAGTTGAAGTTGGAAATTTAACAACTTTATGTGAAGAAAATATTCTTACATGGTGACCTAGGCGTGAAGATATACACGGGGTGCACCTAGAAGGATTTGTGCTTATACGCAAGGAGCACAAGTGTGAAGATTGAAGAAGAGCTTGTATGGCCTGAAGCAATATTATTGACAGTGGTACAAGATATTTGAATACCTTATGAGTGAGATTGGTTACCATAATGTATAATATGATCATTGTGTCTTTATGAAGATGTACGGCGAGGGTGACTTCATTGTTCTCTTTCTAAATGTCGATGACATACTGATTATTGGAAATTACACAAAGAGGATCGCTCTCTCCTCAAGAAGGCATTAAGTAAATCATTTTTCATGAAGTATTTGGGACCAACTAAGCAAATAATTGGCATGAAGATCTCTCGTGTTATATCAAAGAAGTTGCTTTAGCTCTCATAGTAATGATATATTGCAAAGATACTTGAAAGGTTAATATGTAAGGAGCAAAGTCTCTTACCTCTCTACTTGTAGTGCAACACAAAGTAAGTTCTATAAAATGTCTTAGCAAAAATATGGATAAAGAAGAAATGAGTAAAGTACCCATACCAATCCGTAGTAGGCGATTTTATGCATGACATGGTGTGCACTAAACTCGATGTTGCCTTGTAGTTGGATTTGTTAGCCGATTTATGAAAAATCTAGGAGAATATCCCTATAATGCAATGAAGTAGATTCTCGGATATCTCAACGAAACTTTTAGATCATGCTTATACTTAGTGGTGAAGGATGAAAAAAATCTAAGGTCGGGTGAACTATGAAAAAATAGATGCAAAAAATCAAGAATTTTATTGACACAACGCTAATAGAATAAACACTTAGTACAATGGTAACAAAACATATTTATTAATTCAAATTATAACATAAAATGTACCGATAATGAAGTTTTAATGTCGTTTAGAAGTTCTAGGCAATTGCAAAGCTCTACCTTCCTTTTGAAAATCTTTTTAAATTTCACCAAGATCTAGATTTTTGAATATCCCTCGCTCGATGTAGCACACTATCAAATCATTAAGTTAACCATCAGACATCTTGTTGTGTAACTCAGTATTGATGATCTTCATAGCTGAGAAGGCCCTTTCAAATGTTGCGACAAGTAAAAGCATTGCCAACTCAATAAAGCGGTAGACTGTAGGAAACATGATGTGCCTATCAAGTTCAACCATATTTTTAGCTAGGCTTGCAATATCAAGACAAACTCTGAAATCTTCAATTCTCTCCATATGAATAATGAATAGATCAAGAGTACATTGTCTATGCTCACGCTCATAATTAGAGAAATCCTCATCATAAATATCCGTAAGCCGAGCAAGCTTATTCACATTGAACCTAGAAAATGAGTTTGTTGAATCAAGACAAGAAAAGTTCTGAAGATGCCTCAATGAAGCGATGATCAAGTCTATAAAAATGGAGCCTATAGCAACATAGATGGTGTCAACACGATAAAAATGATCGGTGGTTCCCATGTACCTTACCCCTTTTCTTGTTTTGCCCATTTTGTTACCATGGTATCCATACTTGGGATTATGATCACATTTCACTACAAAATGATTTGACATCTTCCAAGAGTGACTCCCAACCATGATTTCTCCAATTGACCAAACGTGTTCTCACACCTATAACCAAAGATATTGCCTAAAATGGTACAATTAGAAGTTTAGATCATTAGAATATACACAGAGAAAGCAAAACCATTAAACATTATCACATACCTGAATAATATCCTGATCCTTATTTTGCAATATAAGAGATACATTATTTGTCATACGAAGTAGTTTTTTTCATCATCTTCATGATAAACATACAGCTAAAAGTATCCATTGTATGAACATAACCTCCAGCCTTAGATGGATTACGAGAATCATCCTCAACAATGCTTATATCACTACATCCCACATTGATTCAATACAATACAGGGTTATGTAGTGAGAACCCCATCTTGTATCTCCAGGTCGGTACAAGGATGTTTCTTGGTTTTTCTCTCTTCCAGGGGAATTTCACCATTCTTGATCTTAGATAAAAGAATATTGTTGTGCTTATTTAGCAATATATCCATCCTCCTGCAAGATGAATTAGAGAGGTTGGCAATCTCTTTCGCATCATCAAATAAATTCACAAGACCTTTGCAACATCTTGACAAAGAAACCACAATTAGCTGCAAGTAGTGAGCAAAGCAATCAACATAGAAAGCATTTGGGTTTTCATCACAGATTAATTTCTAAAGGCCATTAAATTCTCCTCTCATATTAGATGCTCCATCATACCCCTGCCCTCATAGTCTTGCAATAATAAGACCGTGTTTAGCGAAAACCTCCAAAAGTGCCTTATTTAAAGTTGGAGATGTTGTGTTTGGGACATGCTGAATACCTAAAAATATTTCAATAATATCACCACTTTTGTTCACATACCTACAAGAAGATGATATAATCATTTGAATAACACTGCATAGAAAAGAAATAAACACAAACACACAAGTACTTAACATAGTACGACACGTACCTCACAACCACGTCCATTTGTTCTTTGACAGATATATCATGAGATTCATCAATAAGAACAGAGAAAATACAACAAACCATCTCTTATTTGATGGATTTAGTAACCGCTTGAGCACAATGTTTGGCAAGTGCTTTTTGAATAGTTGAGGAAGTCAGTTTGACATTTTTAGGACATAGCTCATCAAATGCAAGCTTCATTTCCCTATTTCTTTCTTTGTACCAATCAAGCATCTCTAAGAAATTGCCTTTGTTTAAAGAATAAGAGGATTCATCATGTCCACAGAATGGTTCACCTTGTAATGCTAGATAACTTACAATACCAAAATAAGTATCCACACAAGTTTCATATTTTACTATTGACTCACTGGTATAAGTTGTAACTTTGATTTCCACACTAGCCTTTTGATTCTTAAAATCATCACATGTTGTCCTTGAAATATTATGGATGCTACATGGCCCACCGACATGCTTACAGAATGCTTCCGTCGCATTTTTCCAGTTATCATATCCCAATTTGTTGAAGACATCATGCCCAAATTTGTCATGCCCAATATGTGTGAAAAGATAGCAGTCGAAGCAATAAGCCTTATCTTGTCCACACTGTATTCCAACCAATCATGTTGCTTATACCATTTAGGTAGAAATGATCAATTATCTTTATGTAGGGGGAAATCATAACATCTCTAACATTGGGAGAAAATTCATCAATTTGAATGGGAAGTCCTGGATCAAGTTTTATATACTCTATGAAATCAGTTATACCTCCAGCTTGGAGAACCACAACATTCTCTTCCACTTCGGTTTCAGTAGAGTCTACCACTTGTTCTGTGTCGGTGGCCATAGAATTTCCTATCCCTCCTTCCACTTCTTGGTCTTGCTCTTGGCCAACATTTGCACTTTCATGAGTGCTTGGTTTAGAGCTATTTCATGTTCATCCTCCCACTTCTTTCTCTTGATCATGATGTGCCATTAAATTTTCACTTTCATCACGAGTGCTTGGTTTAGAGCTCTTAATCTGTTTGTTCCATAACCGTTTTAGATCTGCGATGAAACCAAAATCAAATTTCCTACAATAGTCAAATCATGATTGAGTTCAATTGACCACAAAATAAAAATGTATACCTGCCCCCTTTAGAGCTGCGAATTTCTTCCCCTTCTTGTCCATGTTTTCAAAGTGTGAGACCTGCGGTGGGAGAACTGAGAATTGAGAAACCTTGAATAGAATTTAGATTTTTAGGTCATTAGGTGGATGTCCATGGACGGACAGATCTACGGGATGCGGGGTGGGCCAGTCCTATGGACGGCCGACGGGGGAGTCACAATAGGCGAGTGGAGGAAGGTAGCTGCCGCTCGATCGGGAGGAAGACTGCAGCACGATGCTCCTGCTTGGTCGCCCATTCATGATTTGCCTCTCATCGTTCATCGTTATGTTGCCTGGTTCTATCAGGAGCAGGAAGCGATCGATGGGGGCAAGAAGAAATTGATCAAGTAGAAACAGGCGTGCATGCACAGGACGATCGGGGACTCGAGGGCCTCCGGGACAGTTTGGCTTGCGGTCTTCTCGCTATGCGCGGCCCAGCAAAGTCCCATGACGGCCAAAATCCCTCCAGCGCGGCCCTATAATCTCATTTCCATTCTAGAAATTGTATGTATAACCAATAGATGCATATATATATATATATATATATGCGAATTTTTGCACAAAATTAAGGTAGGGCAGATGCCATACCTTGCCGAAAGGGGAGTTCATCCCTGCTTATACTTTGGAAGCGGTGATCCTGTATTGCATGGCTATATAGATGCATAATATGGTTTTGATGCAGATTTTAGGAAGTCAACTTCTGGATACATGATCACTTATGCGAGAGGAGAAGTGTCATGGCAATCAAGGTTGCAGAAATGCATCTCATCGTCAACCAGATAATTAGAGTGTATAGTTGCGGTTGAAGCTTGTAAGGAAGTGTTGTGGATGAAAAAATTCTTGCAATAGTTGGACATGAAGCAAGATAAGTAGAATATGTTCTATGATAGTCGAACTGATATCCATCTTGCCAAGAATCCAAGTTATCACTCTCGAACCAAGCAGAGTAATGTGAGGTATCATTGGATTCAAGATGTTGTGAGTTCCAAGTTGATGAAACTTGAGAAAATATATACCAACAATAATGTCTCGGATATGATGACCAAGATATTGCCAACTAAGAAGCTACTTGTATGTGGCAAGGCATCAGGCATGGCATTACCCCCCACATGAGTCGGATGGGGGAGAATATTTGGGTATCCTCCTCATGTGTCATGTGAGGATATGACAATTTGAGACCTTTTAGACGGCCCTAATAGGTGCAAGATACTAATACCCATTAGGGTTATAACCAAGCATAATTTTGGACATTGCAGATGCATGAAGGGGAATGTTTAGCCTCTCATCCAACCACTACAATATGGAGTGATGAAAAACACCAGGTTAGCCTCAATTAGAGAAGAAAGAAAAAAAACTAAGAGAGAAGGGAAGAAGTTGGAGGAGCTTGAGATCAAGCACTAGGCACTCCACACAACTTTTTGAAGTCGCCATCACTACCTTGTCTCCTCCAAGTTGTGGTTTCACCATCTTTGGTGAAATTATTTTAATCGCTAGCTATTGTGCCACAAGTCTTGTTGTTGGCATCCGATATCTTGATGTACGGGATCCTCTAGATTTCGTGCCACAATATTGGTGTTTGTGTGTTGTTGTTGTTGTTGTTGTTGCTGCATTTATGGGTTGAGAGCATAGGACTTTCCCTACCTACAACTTGCCGAAATGAGCTAGTACTTGCCCTACATGTGTGTTGAGAGCACTCATGACTTGTCCTAGGTTGGGACAAACATTTTCTTCATACGTGTTTGATGCATCTATTTTTGCCATGATTGAGCATTTTCCATGATTGAGCAATGATCCTGGAGTTAGTATATGAATGGTGCTGAAGTTTTCGCTATGTATTTTTAGATCATGTTTTGAGTGTGCTAATTTTTCCAACAAAATGGGAGTTAGCAATCTAACTCTAAAGTTATAATTTTGGTTGAATGTTCTGGTCAAAACAGTGGCAAGAAAGCTTCAATATGGATTCCAACTTGCTGAAAGCTTTTGTATTTACACTTTCTTTTACCAAATAGCAAATGGAGAAACTGGTCTAGCCGAATTTGCCTTTAGCCCCCAGCCCTCACATCATGCGGACCCATAACTTACCTAGGATACAACTCAGTGACCGTAACCCCATTCACAGAGGCGTTCTCGCCCAATATGAAATCCGATTGGTGGTACAACGACAGAGAAGCTAAAGCTGATTCACTCCGGAAGAAGAATGCAGGTTGTGCAGGTGCCTGGATCTCCATGTTATCTCTAGTTAACATGAAAATAACGGATAATATGTTAGGCCGGTCGTCAGGGTCTGGCTGAACACATATTAACCCGATGTGTATGCACCGTAATGCCTGGCTTCGAGCGTATTCCTCGAGTGATTGGTCTATCATTTCAGATATCGTTCCTTTTGTCCAGCAATTCCACACCTGTTCGATGCTTATTCAGATACGATGGCATGTACTCCAGAACTAAAAAAGTAAATAAGCACTTACATCGCTAAGGAGATTCACCGTGTCACGATCACCAGAACTGCTGTTCCTTCTCCTAGTTACAATTTCAAGGACCAACACACCGAAGCTGTAAATATCTATCTTCGGTGACACACGTCCAGGCACTGCCTCCGGTGCCATATAACCACTGCAGTGGATGAGCAGTTAGCAGGCTTGTAAGCACACGCTGAATATCTGCAATTCTTGAATGTTTCATTACAGCTATGGACTTACAGTGTTCCAGCAGCTCTAGCTGTCTTAGTATGAGTATGACCTTCACCCAGAAGCCTTGCCAATCCAAAGTCTGCGATTTTCGGATCCATGTCATCAGCAAGAAGAATGTTGTTAGGTTTTAGGTCCCGGTGGATGATCCTCATGCTTGAGTCCTCGTGAAGATACAATATTCCCTTAGCGATTCCAAGAATGATGTTATATTGTTGCTCCCAGCTCACTGTACTTTTCTCCCTAGAGTCTGTTGGAACAAAATGTTGAATTCATACTGGGTGGTGCAAGGTAAATAGAGAACCAACACTATACATAGCTCATGCAGTACAATTTTACTTTGCAATATTCAGATTGTATCGACAATATTGGCTGCGGTAACTCATGATGTCGACTGTTACAGGTAGCTGAACTTGTAAACATGAAACTCAGTTGTATAGCTATATGTGTTATTTGTCTACATTGTCTGTATGGATGGTGTTTACTGGGATCAGGGAGTGCAGAAACACAATCTAGCAGTGTGCAATACCAGAGACAACTGGCCAGAGAATTACGGATATACCGGAGAGCAAAGGAGATGCTAGTGAAAGGGGAGAATAGAATACCGAATAGAAAGTTGTCGAGGCTCCCATTCTTGATATACTCATAAACGAGCAGCGTATCATCCCGATGCGAGCAAAACCCTTGTAACCTAACAAGGTTCTTGTGCTGCAGCTCGGCCAATAGCAGCACCTCATTGTGTAGTTCCTGCAAACCATGCCCACTTGTTTCCAAAAGTTTCTTCACTGCTATTTCCTGCCCATCTGGTAGTATCCCCTGCATAGAATAGATAGATAATAATTTTTAAGAGAAGCAGGTGTGATAGATGACCACACACGTTCTTTCTTGATTACTTACCTTGTATACGATACCAAAACCACCTTCTCCAAGCTTATTTTTCTCTGAGAAATTTTCAGTTGCCTCTTGTAGCGTAGGTAAATCAAAGATGGTGCATTGTGCTCCCGCAATATTCTTCAATGCTGGTGTCGTGTGACAAGAATGCCATCAGTAAACTGTAATCGCTCCAGCTTCTTAAACAGACAGTTACATGCTAGTACTGTAGATGCTACTCACGGTGTTGGTGGTGGGTAGCCTTATTAGTCCTTCTCTTGAAGCCAATGAAAGCGAAGACGCCAAGAACCAATATGAAGACGACGGAACAAGCAATGCCAGCAGAGAGTCCTGCCGGACTCCTTTTCTTCCCTACAACAGCATACACCAAATTCTGAAACGTGAACTATGAACTGAAAATAAAAGGAAAGTGTGCGTTTCCTTCCTACTACCTGCTCCTCCAGACCCTGGAGTTGCAGATGGAGGCACGACTGCCGGCGGTGGTGGTGGCGCCTGAAGCCGCAGCATCGACCCTCCCTCGTAGAAGGGCAGCACGCTGTACCTGAGGTTGCACCACGCCATGAAAGACATGACCCATCGGGGCTTGGTGCTGTTGACAAAGCCCATCGTTTGATCGACGAGGGTCCCGAGGCAGGTGTGGCACTGCGACAGCGTCATGTCCGGGATGCACTGCGCGAGCGCGTAAATCCTGGGCTCGAAGTTCATCTCGCCCGTGGCGAAGTACTTCCTCCTGGTGGTCGAGTTGCCCACCGCGTGGTCGACCACGGCGGTGAGGATGGCCGTGGCGGCGGCGCTGAACCAGGCTCCCGGTACTGTCGTGACCTTCCCAGGCGCCGGGATAGTTAGAAATCTTGAACCAGTTTTCAGATCCGTAAGGAATAATTTCATTAGTTCAGATATACGTACTACTAGAAAAGTACACCCATTCAAGAGATGCATTTGAATTCTGGGGAATTGGCCGTACGTACGTGAGCTCACCGGGCTGCCACTGGTCGGCCTTGAGGAAGTCCAGGAACTGCACGCTGGAGAACCGAAGGACGCAGGCGTCCTCGTACATGGTGGCGCCCGTGTTGTTGGGGCATTTGTCCTCCGCGCCAGCGGCACGGAACGCCGCAGACACGCAGGCGTCGCAGGTGGAGGCGTTGACGTCGCCGCGGCAGAGCGCCATGGCGTATGCCCGGTCGGGGCTCGTGCCGGCGTCGGCGGTGGCGAAGCCGGTCGGCATGGAGGAGGCGTTGCCGGGGAGCGCAGCAGCGACGAGCTTGAGGTTCGCCTGGAACGTGCTGTTGGGCGAGTAGTTAATGCCGTCGCAGTCAGAGGCCTCGAACGGCGTCACCGGCTGTAGCAGGAGCAGCAGGACGGCGACGACGGCGAGCATCGCCGCGGGACCGTGGGACGGGTTTCTTTTTGCCCGGCGCGTCAACGACGACCGATCGGGCAAGATGGCCTAATTTCCCTGAGCCTGACCCCGGCGACAGCGGCGATAGATAGATACGACGAGACGGAGTCACTCACGGTCACGGGTGCGCATCGCTCTCAAGTGGCCGGACGAGTCAAAGTTGATAGGCCGACTACGACCACGATGATGACATTCGGATCGTCTTGAAGAATTCAGTTGACTCTAGAATCTATATACGTTCAGTGCCGCATCAAAGGCCTTAGAAAGAATGGCCTCTCACCACCTCCTCCGGCTCCGGTCCGTGGCCATCGTCGCCGTCGTCGTCGCGCTGCTGGCTTCCCCCGCCGCAGAAGCATACCCGTGGCAAACATGCGGCTCCATCACCTACACAGCCAAGAGCCAGTACCTGGCCAACATCTACCGCATCGGTGCCACCCTCCCCAAGAACGCCTCACGGTCCCCGGACCTGTTCGCCACGGCCCATGTCGGCGCCGCTCCGGACCAAGTCTGGGCTCTCGCGCTCTGCCGCGGCGACGCCAACGCCTCCTCCTGCCTCACCTGCCTCGACCAGGCCTTCCAGGTACTGCCTAACGCGTGCCCCTACACCAGGGACGCCACCATATTCTACGACTCCTGCGTGCTCCACTACTCCAACATCCATTCCCGCCCCACCGACGACAACACCTACAACCCGGGCCGTCCGGTGCGCAGCATATTTAACGCCACCGTCGAGCCGGCCCGGTTCCAGCGCGTCGTGGCGGCGCTCCTGAACGCCACCGTGGACTACGCTGTGCACAATAACTCCACGCGCCTCTACGCGTCCGGCGAGGCCGACTTCGACCATGAGTTCCCCAAGGTCTACGCCTGGGCGCAGTGCACGCCGGACCTCACGCCGGCGCGGTGCCGCGACTGCCTCCTCCAGAACATGGACTATTTGGCCAATCTCTTCACAGACTCTATCGGGGCCAGGTTCGTTGGGATGCGGTGCAGCTACCGCTACGACACTGTGCCCTTCTTTGATGGCCCGCTCATGGTGCGGCTGCCAGGAACGTCGGCCGACTCTGGAGCGCCGCCGGCGTCAGCGCCGGCTGTGGTGCCCAATGTTTTCACGCCAGTCACGGCCGCCGGAAAAGGTAGCTTCCGCACATAGTTCTGTTCCCACCGAGCAGTTATACTGTAGTAATCTGACCTGGCATTTTCTTGTTACATTGGTTAATTCACAGGAAGAAAGTACAGTGTTCCTGGTTTGGTCCTTATAGTTGCTCTTCCTACTATAGCAGCCATAAACCTTGTCACTTGCTTCCTTCTCTGCTGGAGAAGGCGGCGGACACCAGCACAAGCAAAGCAGCCATGTATGTCCTGCGGAAATTCTCTAATGTCGTTTGGCCGGAAATGTGTCATAACTGACCGACTTGTGGTGACTAATGGCGTTGAAATTTTAAACAGATACAGGTTATTCTACTGGAGCCGCGGATATCGACAGTGTAGACTCCATGCTGATTGACATTTTAACATTGCGTGCTGCAACTAGTGATTTTGCAGAAATCAACAAGCTCGGCGAAGGCGGATTTGGTGCGGTGTACAAGGTACTTACTGAGCAAACATATATTGAACTAAATTGGAAAAATACATCATAATTTTGATAACCCGCCGGCTCAAATTTGCTTCGACTTTGCACAGGGTTCTCTGCCCAACGGCGAAGAAATAGCAGTGAAGAGACTGTCAAAGAGCTCAACGCAAGGAGTGGAGGAGCTCAAGAATGAGCTCGCCGTTGTTGCCAAGCTTAAGCACAAGAACCTGGTCAGGCTTGTTGGCGTCTGCTTGGAGCAGCAGGAACGGCTGCTCGTCTATGAGTTTGTCCCAAACGGGAGCCTTGATAAGATACTATTTGGTACCGACACGAATCTTATTTTGATATTTACTACTAGTAGTACTTGAGTTCTTACTTTGTGTCCGGCACTGATAATAGAGATTCTTATGAACTGTTGCCTAGACTCGGAGAAACGCGAGCAGCTTGATTGGGGGAAAAGATACAAGATCATAAACGGAATCGCTCGAGGCCTGCAGTACCTCCATGAAGACTCCCAGCTAAAAGTAGTACATCGTGATCTCAAAGCCAGCAACGTCTTGCTTGACACCACCATGAACCCAAAGATCTCAGACTTTGGCCTCGCCAAGCTCTTCGAGCCAGACCAGTCGCAGGCTGTCACGAGCCATGTCGTCGGAACATAGTAGGTACCTTGCAAACTATATATTCTGGCTCACATGGTTTCAAATTTCAGTTTTGAAAATATTTCAGCCTCCGCAGAGATAACTGAAATAATTCAGTGCGATTTCAGATTTCATTTTGTTCTAAATAGCGAAATTTCTCTCAAAATACACCAAAATATTCAAAAGTATAAAAGAGCAAAATTTCTAGTTCCTTAGTACTACTACTACTTAAAAACGCAGAAATTGAAACAAAATGGATTGTTGTGTTTTTTCCAGTGGATACATGGCTCCGGAGTATGTGATGGGCGGAAACTACTCGGTGAAATCAGACGCATTCAGCTTTGGGGTCATGGTTCTGGAGATTGTGTCTGGGAGGAACAACAACGACTACTACGATTCCCAGCAATCTGATGACCTCTTGACTACGGTACATGTTTTGCATTCTATCTGAATATATGTACGTATTTATTATCAGATGTTGTGACACAGTTTTTCTCATGGCTGTTTCAAATGGTGCAGGTATGGGAGCACTGGACCGCCGGGACAGTATTGAGTGTGATGGACCCGTGCATCAGCAGTAGCTTCTCGGAAAGCGACGTGTTGAGATGCATCCACGTAGGACTTCTGTGTGTCCAGGGTAACCCGGCGGACCGATCGCTAATGTCGTCAGTGGTCATGATGCTCGGAAGTGACACGGTCTCTCTCAGCGCTCCGTCCAAGCCGACGTTCCATGGAAGGAACAGTGTTGGTACCAACTTGGGGATCACGTCCATTTAACAGGTTCATTTAACAGGTTCAATTGATGCCTGCCTCACCCAAAAGAGGTGGAAATTTACGGGTTTTTTTTCCATAATAAACGGTAAGATATTGACACCAGGCTGATGTCAAGTACAACCGACCTCTGTTGCAACACCATGTCAACAAAAAAATCAAGATATCAAGGCTGCGCACGGCCCGATTGTTGGAAGGCCCGATTGTTGGAATTTTACGGTCTAAGGATAATAAAATACCATGATGATGTCTCTCTTTTTAATCAGAGGTTGAATCGACCATCAGAAAAAGAATTAGGCAAAAAATAAGGATATGTTCCAGAAAAATGGAACTTCCATGGAAGAAGTCCATCTGTGGTGGTGAGAAAATTTCAGCACATCAAAATTTTAGAGTAGAAGGAACGGTACTGGTACCAACTTGGGCATCGCGTCCGTGTCGTCCCTTTCTATGAAGGATGACCGAGAGTCCATTTAACAAGTTAAATTGATGTTTTTTTTAAAGGAGCATATATTAATACAGTATCAAAAGTTATCAATTATACCCAGCCTCTGCAACAACGCATTGCCCTAGCGGTCATACGGATGCACATAGCTAAAAAAGAAAGAAGAATTACAAAAAAAAAGTCTCGCTACAGTGACCCATTCATTGGAACAGCTGTACTACCACTACCAAGACAACACCAGAAGTTCAGCTTCTCCAAAAACGACGCCTCCAAGAAGAAAACAGTGCACAAACACCGTCATCGTTCGATCAAAGATCTTAGGTTTTCACCTGAAAAAATTCCACACTCTCAAAACAATGCCTTCAACAAGGCCATTGTCAGGCACAACCAATTAAGGTCAGACCCTGGGTTTTCACCCTAAAAAATAGAACCGTGAACCTCTCCTGTGCAGCCGCCCCTACTTGCATGCCACTGCTCCAAGTCACAAATCACCAAGCCAATTCCTCATCACCACCAAGACTCGAGCCACCATTGTCAGTCCATAGATCTTGGTCTCCATGACATTCTTCGTCAGCACCATGGAACGAGAACATGATCCATGATCTAAACAGCCAACAAAGCTTCGAAAAGCACCCTCTGAAACCAAACGGTCAGAGTAAAACATGGATGCGCACGACCGAATTCCATCCGATCCAGCAATTTCTCGGCATGATCGCATTTATGGAGTACACCGGCGGAGCCTTTCAGAACACGACACAGTAACCAGATCAATATAGAGAAACATCAGGCGGATCTTCATCTTGGCTTGAGAGGAATCAAGGACCGCCACCTTTATTAGGCAGATCGTCGGCCCCCGCGCCGCCGCCCGCCGGCTCCCCATGGGACCGGCCGCCCAATTCCCCACCAGCTAGGCCAACAAAGGAGTAGGAAGCCCGGCCGCCACGACCGCAACCTGGCGCCAAGAGACCTGCGGAGATCCTCCGAAATCCAAAGATCGGATGCGGGGGCGGGCGCATCTAGGCCAAGAGCCAGGCGACCACACCCACTAGATCTCCGCCAGTCATTCCATCACCGCCGTCCGCCATGGCGCCCACCACCAGCCTCCACCTACGTCTGCCACGCCGGCGGCAACCCGCACTCCCGGCGACAACGGCCGTGCCGCACCAGCCAGGGGAGAGGGATCCTCGCCGCCACCCTCCTTGGGACGCCTAGGCTTTGACCACTGGCCCCTCCGATGGCGGCGAGAAAGGGAAAGAGGTGGCGGCTAGGGTTAGGTGGGGGAGAAGAGGTGGAAATTTATAGGTTTTTAAGATAGCCGGATGTAACATCATATCCACACTCTTCGCGTAGCCAGATGATTCCCTCTACTCCCTGTGCAACCAAGAACAATAATCAGTGCCTTTCTTAGGACAAAAAATGGTGGCTGGTATAGGATACAACTACATAGGGACACAAATAAATTGTGTGCAAGCCGTGACGGCTCGTAACATGACATCTAAATTGATGTCTACGATGTGATTGTCATATGCATCCCGAATAAACATGTTAGAATGCAAAAAGGAACCTTGTTTGGGTTGGACAAAAAAAACGTTGGTGCACTGAAGCCTTGCCAAGTGGAGACCTTGTTGGGATTCCCAATATATCACAACATAAATTACTAGGATAGACATGTATCGGTTGCGCGATAACTGTTTTTAGGTGGATATAGTGGCATTACACTTGTCAGTCTTGAAGGCATAGTTTCATATGGCGTATGTGTTCTATCCCTTTCTACCGGTATAGTTGGAGCAGAGGTAGTTTTGAACCATCTAGACATACAATTGAATATTGTTATTTCTGTTGAAATCTCACAAGTGAAGGTATCGAGGGCCCAATAAGAGTGATCGCATCAAACTGGAATGCCGATTGAGATTGGTGATGTGGAAAAGGTAGATAACAATGATCTTCAAACCTTGGTGACCATTGTTGGTGATTTTGATTTTTTTTGTTCGTGGATGCCCATGCAGAAACATTTTTGGTGAAAGTTGGTATAACCTTGTAGGGTTGAGGATCACTCTAGTCTATTATGCCACTATGCTCACATAGTAAATCAAGTCATGAATAAGGTGTGAACGATGTAGGTGTATGTCTCTCCGTGAAAAGTATTATTTTGATCATATAGTTTGCTATCCATAAATATTATACACCGGGCAGAATAAAATGGTTACTATTTGTACTTAACTTTATTATTCAACTAGCACAGTGGTCCTCGCAAATGCGAGGGCATCATCTTCACTACCTTGAAAATTCTTGAATGGAAATTATGGTTTCATATATACTTATCCTACCGGATATGATATTAACATTTTGATGGATCTGACATTAACACCTTTTGTTGGATCCGATATTAACACTCTTGATTCTATAGCAGTTGTATATTCTATGTTGAATATAATATCATAAGCAAGGAACATAAATTGATGAAGTAATGATTGTTTGGTCATTTATAAACTCAGGATATATATATCAGTGAGTTGTTGTATGCTCATTAGCAGAGGGTATTAGTAACTAAAATAATAGACTCCGATCTCTCATTTCATGAATTAGCCACAACCCACAGATATTCGCACTATGAATACATGTGCTCGTGCTCTTTGACCCAACCGAGTGAGCTAGTCTATCAGTAGCATTATATCTATGCATAGAGATAAAATTGGAATTTGGTGTAGTAAAATAAAAATGTCTACCGGAACAATTGTCGTATGTTTCTGTATACAACAATGAAGATCGATAAACCATAGTCAACTAAAAATAATGTTGCTAGGTCTAGTGTTTTAATGTATATGGTTTGCTTTACTATAGAATTTCCTAGCATCATTAACTATTATTTGTTTTACTATTTAGTAAGCAATATGTGTTATGAACATATCATGAAACTTCGTAGATGTATATCGGTTGTATATTAAATATTTTAATTATTCTAAGAGAGCCTAGCTCACTTTCTTATGTGAGTTGATCAATAACACAACCACCTATGTTCAAGTCTTCATGGTCCTTAATTTTGGTTCCCATAGTTTAAAAAATAAATATTGTAGGGATCCTATTTCCTAAAGCGCATTGTAATTTTGAATGATCTATATAGTAAAGTTAATAGATAAAAAAATCTGCCATTGGAAGTTATTTTTTTAATCTAAAACTTCATTCTATCATTTCCTAACTTTTTTAGAAATACATGAGGTTGTTAACATATATACATCCTCCAAGATACAAGTTAGATTTTTCCTATACGAATATGTTGCTAAAGGTTGAATATTAATAGAAAAACTAATGATATATTATTTTCACTCAACTGGTCCTAGTAATATTTTATATCGCGGGCATTTTAGAATATCTTGTAATTTACCTTTGATTCTGCATGTTTTCTTTTACTTTACACCCACCCTTAAATCTATACGTGCTACTTTTGGCACAAATATATTTGTTGTGTCCAGTGATAGGACTACACTCGGTTGGGGAACAAAGGTCTGACCATTACCTCATTTATTAATTATTCATCAACTTATTTAAATTGATCTTTCATAAGTTATCATAAACCCACAAAATAGTCCACCTAGAAACACGTAATATATATGCACCTATATAAGCACCATCGATTTGTTCTAAATAATGACCAAATGTTCAAGTATAGTCTCCCATGATGATCATGCTTGGAAGCATATGTTCCGAGTGTTAACAAACTTTTAAAAAATGGATTATCTCGATCGCATCATTACTTATAGGAATTTGTGGAGCACGCATGTTCCCACACAGATGCAATGGCGTGACGGAACTCCACCTATTTGATTTTGCATTGACGGTTGGATGGCAATTTTGGACTTTAGACATGACACATGGCAATTTACCATTACATCACACTCTGGATTAGAGAGTCCTATTGGAATACTTAATTATTGATGTTTATTTCTCTTGTGTTCCATACATTTCTTGTCCCATGGACAGACCGGTTTTGTTTTTGAGATTAGGATTTGCTAGCAAGGTGATTACATGTGAAGGCGGAAGGTCATTTTTGATTACTTAGCTCGCATGCCTGGACAATGGAGGCTATTTCCTCGAAAAATTGGAGCATGGATACTCTAGCTAGAAGCACCATATATATATGAATCCTGGATTTCTTGTCAATTCTGACAAGTGTCCAAGTATAGTCGCCGATGATGAGCACCTAATATATATGGATCATGGATTTCTTCTCAATTCTGACCAATCGTTCAAGTACAGCCACAGTACAGCCACCGATGATGACCATGCTTGGAAGCATACATTTCCAATGTTAATAAACTTTCAAAGGAAAACACATTATCTTGATTCCATCATTATTTATTGAAATTTATAGAGCGTGTACGTTTTGATACAGGTGCTACTACATAACAGAACTCCACATGTTCGGGTTTTTCGACTGACGCCCGGATGGCACTTTCGCGTTTTGGACATTCTATGTGGCGAGTTACAATTATATCACACCCTGGATCGAAGTGTTCTATTGAAATCCTTAATTATTGGTGCTTAATTCTCTTGGGTTCATAAGAGTTCTATTTTGGTTTTTGAGAAGATGATCTTTGGACGACTTGCTAGCAAGATGATTATGTGTGAAGAACCAGGGTCTTTTTATTACTTACCTCACGAGCTGCCTGAACAATGGAGGCTATGTCCTTGAAAAATTGGAGCATGGCTTCGTGGATTAATCCCAGATTTTCGGTTGTGCATGGCCCAAACCTTTAGCATGCTGAATAATCTTTAGATGCATGCTGCCGGTTAATGAGGTGATGCCTTGCACTTTTTCTGAACACATCTAAACTATGCGGCAGCACATGTTGTAACAAATCTGGACTCTCGACTCAGTTTAGTCGGTATATGTGTACGTGAATATTTTTGCTGACATAGCAGATTAGCTACAGATAAAAAGGAAAGGTTTTCTAGAGTCCTATGGAGATACCTCTTCACGACCTTGTCAGTTTTTTTATTCACGTTTTTATTATCTGGTACAACCATAGAGCGTGTCAAATAGGTGTGAAACCGAACTATGTACACAGTTACATGACTATTAGCCTTAGACAAATCCTAAACCCACATTATAGATCCAACTATCAAAATAAATTAGGATGATGTGGATTAACGTGGTGTCTCGAAAAACATCATTATATTGCTTTTAGTATATAATAGATAGAAATTATACTTTGCCTACTAGTAGAGATTAACGAGTATAAATCTATACCATTTATTATACTTGTAAGGCATATCAATAAGCAATCTCTCCTTGTGCTAGATTTATATGTACAGAATAGAGTTCCTACCTAGGTGGGTAGCTGCGCACCCTCTGTATGGCTGACAAGTGTCTCATGCTGTTAAGTAAGATGTTAAGCGGAGATGCAGCATGCCAAGGCTAAGATATTCGCGTGCTGGTGCTCGTGCTCTTGCTTTTCTCGTAGGGATCCAGCTGTAAAAATATTCCTTGTCTCCCGGCGTCACGTGTGAGTCATGTTACCTTAATTAGGAGTAAATTGTATAAAACTATCGCAATTCGGATTCCGACAACGAGTCAGTACCAATATTGATAATTTTTGCGAGTCAGTACCAAATTTGTGTCGTGGAATCACAAGTCGCACTGATTCATGTCTAACCTTGTTTTGACAGCAACCCTGACTGGTGGGGCCCATCTGTAAAGATGACTTGGCAGCATAATGGAGGATGAGCTGAGCTGGACATGGGGCCCACCTGTCAGCCCAATCCTCATTGTCTCATCCCCTTTCAAATCTCACCTCGGTACTGGATTGAGTTCCTCTTTGATTTCGTTACCAGCTGTATTCTGTAGTCCGCAGTTCGGCACTACGTCACGGTAGAGCTTTCAGGGCAATTCAAAGTGCCCTAAAATGCCTAAAACGTGTCCTTAGTTATTTTTCATGGTACTTCTAAATATACCAATTTTAACTGTGTCTCTAAAGTATTAAGAGCAGTTTTAAAAAAGTGCCCTAATAGTTATACATTTATTGGCATTTTCCAAAACACCACCAAATAGATATGAAGGCACTTGTCCAAATTGCCATAATAAGTTTTTGGGGGCACTATCTAGAAATGCCCCGGTAACGTATTATGATACTTTATACAAGTGCCATTTTTATATACTTGGTGGCACTAGCTAAAAATGACAAGTGCCCTCATATGTTTTTGGTGGCACTAACTGAAATTGACAATAACCCATTTAGAGGAAAATCAATAAAATGTCGCAAAACTAATTTAGAGACATCATATATCAACCAAGGCAATATGTAACATCACAATAAACAATCTGAAATTTCAGTATCTAACAGCTCAATATTTTCAAATGTTTGAATATTTTGTATTGGGGGCACGGCTGAGAAGCAGCACGCCCAAATCGTGAACCAATCCGGCGCCCCACCCCATACGGGCCAAAGCCGCGCTGGACGCCGTATGGAGGACGTGTGGAGATGCTATGAGTCCCTAAAAATTCTTCACTGAGAGCATCTCCACTCGGGGTCCTCAAAGTCCCCCCCCCCCCCCCCAAAGGCCTATGAGGGCCGTCGGTGCTAAAAAACACGCCCAGCCGCGGCCCTCATTTCAGAATTTCCGCCGGCACGGCCCAATTATTTAGCCGGCGGTCCCAGGCGAAACCCAATGTACAGGGAGGCGAGCGGGGGCACCGGCGCATCGAGAAAACGGTGCGGGCCAGCCTTGTCGGTGACAAACGACCAGAAAACCTGTCATATACCCTTTCGAACCCCCCGACCCCCTGGCGGCCGCCGCGACCACCCCTACCCCGCCGTCGGGAACCCGCCTCCGGTAGCACTCCCCACCGCCAAAAAAAACCACGTCGCCTCTTCCTCCGCCGTCCTTGCGTCCAACCGCCAGCCGGCGAACCTCTGCTCCCACCCGACATCCTCCCCGCACACAAGGCGTTCGATCATTTGCCAAGGCGATGGACTCAGATGACGAGGAGGTCATGGCCGCTCTGATGGATGAGGAGGTCGCTGCGATGAATGCAGCGGCGGCCGGGGACGACGAGCACCTGTCTATCCTCCTTGCCCTCATGTCCATGATCATCGAGGAGGACAAGCCGGTCCGCGGCGGCTCGGCGCCTGGACACCGCAAGAGCAAGCCGAGGCAGAGGATGGAAGGGTACTGCATGTTGTATGCAGACTACTTCTCCGATGATCCAGTGCACGGCGATGTCACATTCCGCCGCAGTTTCAGGATGAGCAGGAAGCTCTTCCTCAAGATCGTCGAGAAGCTGAGGGAGTTCGATGACTTCTTCAAGATCAAGAGGGACGTCGTCGGTACGCTTGGCTTCTCCACTATCCAGAAATGCACAGTTGCCCTTCGGATGCTAGCATATGGAATGCCTGGAGACACACAAGATGACTACATGCGCATGGTCGAGTCTACGGCCATTGATTGCATGTATAGGTTTTGCAGGATAATTGTGGCGGTGTTTGGCGACACATATCTGCGCACACCCAATGAAGGCGCACTGCTCGTCTGCTGGCACAGGATGCAGACCAAGGATTCCCTGGGATGCTTTGAAGCATCGACTGTATGCACTGCGCATGGAAGAACTGTCCGTTTGCAAACCAGGGCATGTACAAGAGCCACAAAGGAGCATGTAGTGTGGTTCTTGAGGCAGTGGCTGATAAGGATCTCTGGATTTGGCATGCTTTCTTCGGGATGGCAGGATCTCACAATGATATCAACGTGCTCTAGTGTTCGGATGTGTTTGCCAAGTTTGTTTCAGGCAATTCTCCTCCTGTGGCTTATGAGATCAATGGCCACCAATATGACAAGGGCTACTATCTGGCTGATGACATCTATCCAAAGTGGTCAACATTTTTCAAGACCATTTCAAATGCAGTACCTGGAGGGAAGAAAGCTTGGTTTGCTCAGTGCCAGGAGGCTTGCAGGAAAGATGTGGAGAGGGCATTTGGTGTGCTGCAAGCTCGATTTGCCATTGTTCGGTATCCTGCGTTTACATGGTCCAATGATCAGATGTGGGAGGTCATGACTTCTTATATCATCTTGCACAACATGATCATCGAGAGCGAGTGGGAGAACCCAGTGTTCGACACTCAACCATACTATCGTCAGGGTCCTCTTGCAGATGTTGATCACCAGGTGCCTACTGCCTTTGCCTCTTTCCTGGCCAAGCGTCAAGAACTTCGAGACTCCAACACTCATCACCAGCTGCAAAATAATTTGATCGAGCATTTGTGGAACATAAAAGCAGCTCTCTAGTTTGTTGGTCATTGTGATTCAAACTTGTTTAATTTTGTGTGGTGTGCTAAACATAATTTATTTGTGTACTATGTTGAACTGGTTGAATAATTGTGTTGAATTTGTGTTCCAATTTAATTGATTGCTTGTGTTGAAATAATTTAGAGAAAAAAAAGGTCGGTTTGGGGTGTACGGCTGGACGCCAGCCGACTCCATTTCTAATTTCTCGCCGGTGACCTCCAATACGGCCTAAAAAATGGCCGCACCGGAGCCTGTATGGAAATCCCGAGTGGAGATGCTATTAGTCCCTAAAAATTCTTCAATGAATTTTCAAAGTCTGAGTGCAGTGTCTCCCCTGAGTTGCACATACCTCCGCCAGAGGCGTCAACGATGACCGGGCTTGATTGGCCGGTTTTCGTGAGCTTGACCCCGGCGACAGCGGCGATAGATAGATACGACGAGTCACTCACTGGTCATTTCTTTCACGGGTGGGCATCGCTTGCAAGTGGCCCAATTATCCTGCTGGATGAGTCAAAGTCGATAGGCCGACTACGACCACGATGATGACATCCGGGTGGTCTGCCCTGCGTGGAAAAGGGACATCAGCTTGCATCGTCGTGCCAAACAGGTACAGTACGTACTATAGTCACCATTGGCATTCAAGACATCAAGACTTGACTCTATATACGAGTGCGCGCGCTGTGCGTGCGGTGTGTTCAGGGTCTAGAATGGCGGCTCACCACCCCCTCCTGTCCGCCGTGGCCATCATCGTCGCCGTCGCGTTGCTCGCTTCCCCCGCCGCGGGAGTATACCCGTGGCAAATTTGCGGCTCCAGCTCCTACACCGCCAAGAGCCAGTACGAGAAGAACATGTACCGCGTCGCTGCCACCCTCCCCAAGAACGCGTCCCAGTCCCCGGACCTCTTCGCCACCGGCCAGGCCGGCGCCGTTCCGGAGCAGGTGTGGGCTATCGCGCTCTGCCGCGGCGACGCCAACGCCTCAAGCTTGGCCCAGTACTCCAACATCCGTTCCCGCCCCACCGACGACACGACCTACAACCCTACGCGTCCGGTCATCTACACCAAGAACGCCACGGTGGAGCCGGCCAGGTTCCAGCACGTCGTGGTCGACCTCATGAACGCCACCGTCAACTACGCCGTGTACAACTCCACGCGGCTGTACGCGTCAGGGGAGGCCGACCTCGACAAGGAGTTCCCCAAGGTGTACGCCTGGGCGCAGTGCACGCCGGACCTCACGCCGGAGCGGTGCCGGGACTGCCTCGTCGAGAACATGGGGTATTTGACGACGCTCTTGGCGGGCTCTATTGGAGCCAGGCTTTTGGGGGTGAGGTGCAGCTACCGGTACGAGACTGTGCCCTTCTTCGATGGCCCGGTCATGGTGCGGCTGGCAGGAACGGCTGCCAGCTCTGGAGCACCGGCGTCTGCCCCGGCTGCGGTACCCAATGTTTTCACGGCGGCCGGAGAAGGTGAGTCAAATTAATGCTTCAATCCACAAGGTGCGACCGTGGCACATCATTTCGGTCACTATTGCAACTTGCACACGGAAATCAACCATATTGATCTGTTCCTTTTGTTTCCATATTCTGCTTGCAAGTCCAGTTCAATACAGTACTACTAACCTTGTGTCATTTCATTTCCAATTTTTAAATCTCATCTGACCTGACATTCGTCCTGTTACATTGGTTAGGGAGAAAGTACAGTGTTCCTGCTTTGGTTACTATAGTTGCTGTTCCTACTATATCAGCCATAAACCTTGCCATTTGCTTCTTTCTCTGGAGGAGGCGCCGGACACTAGCACAAGCAAGCAAACCATGTATGTCCTGCAAAATTCTCCAATTTTATGGCCGCGTAAAAAATCCAGGTGGACCAAATATGACATGACTGACCAACTTGTGGTGACAAATGGCATTTTGATAATTAAACAGATCCAGGTTATTCTACGGAGGAAGACGAGGAGATCGATAGTGTAGACTCCATGCTGATTGACATTTCAACATTGCGTGTTGCAACCGGGGATTTCGCGGAAATCAACAAGCTGGGCCAAGGAGGATTCGGTGTGGTGTACAAGGTAGTACTACTTACCAGGAAAACATACTCTATCTTAAAGAAAGCCCGAAAATACATGGAATTTTTTATGGTTCAGCCTAATTTTGTTTCTATTTTGCTCAGGGTACTCTGCCGAACGGCGAAGAAATAGCAGTGAAGAGACTGTCAAAGAGCTCAACACAAGGAGTAGAGGAGTTGAAGAATGAGCTCGCCTTGGTTGCCAAGCTTAAGCACAAGAACCTCGTCAGGCTTGTCGGTGTCTGCTTGGAGCAGCAGGAGCGGCTGCTCGTCTACGAGTTCATCCCAAACCGGAGCCTCGATAAGATCATATTCGGTACGAACAGGGAATCTTATTTTCGTATTTACTACTGCACTGTATTTCAGTTCTTATTCCTCTTGAGCGTTTTGGTACCGCTCCTAGTTTCTGAACTTGTGGATGTTGCATAGACACCGAGAAACGCGAGCAGCTTGATTGGGGAAAGAGATACAAGATTATAAACGGAGTCGCTCGAGGCCTGCAGTACCTCCATGAAGACTCCCAGCTCAAAGTAGTACATCGTGATCTCAAAGCCAGCAACGTCTTGCTTGACACCAACATGAACCCCAAGATCTCAGACTTTGGCCTCGCCAGGCTCTTCAAGCGAGATCAGACGCACGGCGTCACGAACCATATCGTCGGAACATAGTCAGTACCTTGGAAACTGCATGTTCTAATTCATGAAGCGGTACAATTTACTTATATGCATAAATTAGAACTAACTTGATTGCCATGTTGTTCCAGTGGATACATGGCACCGGAGTACCTGATGCGTGGAAACTACTCCGTGAAATCGGATGCGTTCAGCTTCGGGGTCATGGTTCTAGAGATCGTGACAGGGAGGAAGAACAACCACGGCTACAATTCTCAACAATCCGAAGAACTCTTGACCACGGTACGCATCTTGCTTTCTATCTGAATGTATGTATAGATGCTGCCACACAATTCTACTCATGGTTTCTGCAAATGGTGCAGATATGGGAGCACTGGACGGCTGGGACAGCGTTTGGTACAATAGACCCGTGCATGAGAAGCAACTTCTCGGAGAGCGAAGTGCTGAGGTGCATCCATGTAGGGCTTCTGTGTGTCCAGGGGAACCCGGCAGACCGACCCGTGATGTCGTCGGTGGTCATGATGCTCGGAAGCGAAACTGTCTCTCTCAGCGCACCATGCAAGCCGGCGTTCTACGCAAGGAACAACGCCGCTGCTGACTCAGTCGTCACGTCCATGTCGACTATTTCTCTGCAGGATGGCCCCGGAGAGTCCATTTAACAAGTTCACTTGATGCCTGCCTCGCCCTAAAGAGGGTGTTATGAACTTATGATTCTAAGGATCTGGAAATACTCTTCAATCTAGACTCAAATTGACAAGATAATTGAAGAAAGGGATTTGGGCAACGGAACAAGAACAGAGTTTGACGATGGAGAACTGGAGAACACTCTCGACCCCCTCCATCTCCATGTCCCTTTTTTTCTTTATTTTCTCATTTTACACTTAAATCCTTCTGAACTTTATGGTTTACACCATAGTACACAACGGTCTCAAATACAAACTATAAACTCAACGCTCCTTCTTAAGATGGGGCAAATGCATCGTACAACTCCATCTTGCTACATAAAGTATAAAATATCTACTATTTGGTTTGAAGAGCTGACATAAGGCATGCGGATTATTCCTTGGTCTAACTTCTCTTTGATAAATTCTTTGGTCCAGCTTCTCTTTGATAAAGTGTCGATCGATTTCTATATGCTTTGTTCTAATGTGTTGAACTGGGTTATGTGCAATATCTAGGACAGCCTTATTATCACAGTACACCATGAATGGTTTTCCATGAAATAAACCCAGCTCCAATAGTATAATTTCAACCATAAAACTTCACATATTCCATGGGCCATGGCTCTGAATTCTGCTTCAGCAGTTGATCCGGCGACAAAATTTTGTTTCTTACTACGCCAAGTAACTAGGTTCCCTCCAACAAATATACAATAATCCTATGTGGACCATCTATCATCAAGTGATCCAACCCAATATGCATCAGTGTAACATTCTACTTGCAGTTTACCATTTTTATTTATATAACAAACCACGACCTAGACAGCCTTTTAAATAACGAATGTTTCGGTTTACTGCATCCATGTGGTGAGTCTTAGGGTCATGTATAAATTGGCTAACCGCGCTAACAACAAAAGCAATAATCGAGACGAGTATGCGACAAATAGATAAATCGTCCAACTAATCTTTGGTATTGCTCTCGGTCCACCGGTTGTCCTGAGGCACTAGTCAATCTATGGTTTTGCTCAATTGGTGTTAGTGCTGGATGACATCCTAACATACCAGTTTCCGACAATAGATCCAACATAAACTTTCTTTGAGATAAATAAATATCTTTAGAGCTCTGTGAAACCTTAATCCCAAGGAAGTATCTTAGTTGTCCTAGATTTTTAACTTCAAACTCCTTTGCTAGATGTTGCTTCAAGCTTTCAATTCCCTGGTCATCATCTCTTGTGATAACAATATCATCAACATAAACAATTAATATGGTCAATTTTCCGGTATTTTTATTATAAAACAAGGTGTGGCCAGCATTGCTCTAGATGTAACCCAATTGCATCACAGCTCTTATAAACAAATCAAACCATGCACAGGGAGATTGTTTCAAGCCATATAATGACCTATGAAGTCTCAAGACCTTATTTTCAGCTTGCGGTGTCCTAAAACTAGGTGGTATATGCATATATATTTCTTCCTCAAGATCTCCATGAAGAAATGCATTTTTAATATCCAACTATAATAGATTCCAAAAAAAATTGGCAGCACATGATATTAAGGTCCTGATGGTATTCATCTTAGCTACCGGTGCAAATGTCTCCTCATAATCCACTCCATAGGCTTGTGTATAACCCTTGGCTACTAAGTGAGCTTTATATCTTTCTACTTTACCTTCAAGGTTATATTTAATAGTGTATACCCATTTGCATCCAATCGGCTCCTTGTCATTTGGCCATTCTGCTAACTCCCATGTGTTGTTTTTCTCGAGAACCCTCATTTCATCCAACATTGATGTCTTCCATTTAAGATCATTCATTGCATCCTTCCAGTCTTTAGGTACTGACGAGGAGTCTAAAGAGGCAATGCAATTTCTAAAGTGAGCACTACATCTTTCATATGAAACAAAATTTGCAAGATCATGTTTATATCCTACACAATCTTTAAGGCATGCAGGTGTGTCTACATGTCTCTTTGGTTTTCGCAAAGCAATTGGTTCATCACTAACAGGGATAATAGAGGATGTGGGAATTTTAGTACCTTCCGCTTAATCCTCATCATGAGAAATTTCTTCATGTGATGATGGTTCTTGTAGTACCGATGGTTGATTAAGAGTATCTCCATTGACTTCAGGTTGCACATATTCACCACCATGAGTATCTACATCCTGTTAATTTGGAGATTTTTTTACATACCTCGTGAAGCAGTGTATCATCTTCGTAATGCATATCATCAACTCTCTCTCCCCTTGTGTTTCATTCTCTAATAGATATGGCGGGCCAAGCTACATTGCTGCCAGTTTCATCGACGAGGACAATCGAACAAATGATAATCGCAGCGGTGGATATCGGGGAAACCGAGATAACACCGGAGGCAGCACGACAAATCAACAATATAGGCCAAGGGCGCGGGAGCCTCCAATGTCTCCCATCCAGATGCTTGAGGGGCCATGTGACATGCCCTATTACATCGACTCAGAAGGACGAAGGCGTTCAAATCACCTCATGAAGGACTTGCACTTTCTTGGACCTGCAAAAAGCTTGCAGCGGCAGGGTGGCCGAAGCAGCAAACCAGGGATACACCAGTTCACCAGGGACCCTAGCACTCACCGCACCTCCACCACTGCTAGAGCCACCTCTGACAAGCCAGCATTAACCTGCAGCAAACAGGAACCAAGACGATGAGTACCCCAGGTTCAGGGGAGTAATGTCAATGATCCAAAAGGGGCGTCCATCCAACAGAATCCAGAAGCTAATCACCCGACAAGTTAGCATGGTAGTGATGGCACCACCACCAACACCCAAATATCTCCACTGGTCAGAGCAAGATATTATGTTCAGCAGTCGATCATCTGCTTCAGGTCTCACATCCTGGTCATTCGGCGCTGGTAGATGCCCAAATCGACGGGTTCGACATGAGCAAAGTCTTCATGGATGTATCGAGAAGCATCAACCTCATCTATGCCAAGACCCTGCGAGCAATGAACTACTCATTGACGAATTTCACGCCAATAGAAACATCTTTCCACAACATAGTCCCAGGAAAATCTGAAATCCCTTTAGGCAAGATCTACATCGATGTTGTTTTCGGGACAAGGGATAACTTCAGGCGAGAAAAGCTCGAGTTCGAGGTCATGTACTAGCCATCATAGTACCACGTGATCCTGGGATGCCTAGCTTCCACATGATTTATGGCAGTGCCACATTACACATACCTCATGATGAAGATGCTAGAACCCAATGGAATCATAACGGCGAAGGGAAGCTTTTCTCGCTCTAACAACTATGACCCTGAATTCAACAAAATCTCTGAGTCCTTTAGAATGTAAACAGAGTTCACACAGTTAAAAATCTCAACTGACACCGACCTTCTACCTGAAGCATGGGCTCTACCCGACCTATCATTCAACATTGCAAAGGACACAAAAGAAACTAAGGTACACCCAACGGACCCGAAGAAGACAGCCTTTGTGGCCTCCAACCTTGGTCCCGCATAGAAAAGCGCACTCGCCGAGTTCCTCCGTGAGTGCTGGGATATTTTTGCATGGGTCCTAGTGGATATGCGAGGAATTCCCATGATACTCGCCGAGCATGCACTCAACTTATACCCTAATGTCAGGCCAGTAAAGCAATTACTCCGCCATTTCATAGAAATGAAGCGCCTGGCCATTGGAAAGGAACTCCATCGCCTAATGGACTCCAAGTTCATCAAGGAAATCAAGAAAGAAACATGGGTCGCAAATCTGGCATGTGTCCCAAATAAAAACACGAACGTCCTCCGCATGTGTATTGACTTCACCACGCTAAACAAGCATTCTCCAAAGGAACACTTCTTGCTCCCGCGAATCAACCTAATCATCAATGAAATTGCTGGATTCGAGCGTCTTTCCTTTTTGGATGCATATTCTGGATATCACCAAATTTGGATGAAGGAGGAGGACTAGGTTAAAACATCATTTATGACACCATACAGTGTATTCTACTATACTACAATGCCCTTTGGGCTAAAAATGCGGGTGTTGCGTACCAACGGATGATGCTGAACTAGCTCAGAACCCAAATTGGCAGGAATGTCCAAGTCTACATCGATGACGTCATAATCACAACAAGGTAAGAGTCGACCTTTATCGATGATCTCGATGAAACATTCGATAATCTCGACAAGTACTGCATCAATCTCAACCCGACAAAGTGCTCCTTTGGAGTCCCCGCGGGGCAACTCCTCGGCTACCTTGTGTCGGCTAGAGGGATAGAAAAAATCCCTAGAAGATACAAGCGATCCTCATAATGAAGAGACCAACAAATCTCTATGGCGTCCAGCAATTGGCAGGATGTGTGGCGGCATTAAGCCGATTCATCGCTCGGCTGGGCAAAAAAGCACTCCCCTTCTATGCACTTATGAAAAAATCAGACACTTTCGAGTGGACCGATGAAGCACAGAGAACTTTTGAAGAACTCAAGAAAACACTTTCGACACTACATGTCATCGTGTCACCAAAGGAAAAGGAACCACTGCTACTCTACATCTCTGCCACTAACCAAGTGGTCAGCATGGTCTTGGTCGTCGAGCGACCCGAAGAAGGGAAAGCCACGGTGTCCAGCAACCGGTTTACTACCTCAGCGAGGTTCTCTCCCCATCCAAGCAGCAGTACCCGCACTACCAGAAACTTGCATATGGAGTTTTCATGATGGTGCGCAAGCTACGCCACTACTTCTCAAAGCACCCGATAGTGGTGGTCAATGGGGCTCCCCTCTCCAAAATACTTAATAATACAGAAGCTACATGGCGTGTCTCTCTTTGGGGTATTGAGATATCCCCTCGAGATATCACGTACGAGAAGCGGAAAATAATAAATCTCAGATCAGGGGTGGATGGAGCTCCAAAGCGCTGGTCCTCCAGATCTATATAGTGCGTGGACCATGTACTTCAATGGCTCCATGAGAACAAAGGGAGCAGGAGCCATTATAATACTGGTACCACAACAGGGAGACAACATGCGCTACATTCTTCGGATGATCTTCTCGAACGCGTCCAACAATGAAGCTGAATACGAGGCCCTGTTGAACGACATGCGTATGGCCAAAGCATGCGGTGTAACTCGCCTCAAAATCTTCGACGACTCGAATCTCATTGCTCAACAAGCGATGAACAAGTGTGACGACATCAACGACAATATGATCGCGTACCGCAATATGTACAACATAATGGACAGCCACTTTGACGGGTGCGAGGTCTCCCACATCAGCAGATGAAGCGATGGGGAAGCCGATAACCTGGCAAATATTGGATCCCTTTGTTTTCCCGTACCATCCGGAGTATTCTGGAAAGAGATCAGCGAGCAGTCTATCAAAGTCAAGAAAACTACCGAAGCTACATCACCCAAGACGCGCAAAAAAAGTCAAAGATGACTCAGGGTCTGCGCCCATATCAGAGGCTGAGGTAGTTGCCCCAGACGATGGGGAAGATCCTAAAGAAGTCATGATGATATAACCTACCTAGATGCATCCATATTTGGCGTACATGATGGATGGGGAACTCCCGGAAGACACGGTTGAAGCACGACGGATCACGCGTCGTTCCAAAGCTTTTAGAATTATCAAGGGAGACTCTACAAAAGAAAGCATCTCGGGTGTGCTACAATGATGCGACACACCCGAGGAAGGCAAGCTCATCCTCAAGGACATACACGAAGAAATATACGGCCATCACGCCAGCATCTGAAAAATTGCGGCCAAAGATTTTCGGGCAGGTTTCTACTGGCTCACTATGGTCCAGGATGCAAAGAAAATTCTGAGAACGTGCGAGGGGTGCCAATAGTTTGCGAAAAAACCAAATGTGCCCGTGGCAGAACATGCCCCCATACCTCTTTGGTCGTTCGCCCAATAGAGACTTGACATGGTAGGAAAACTCCACAAATCTTCGCTTGGACGACACGTCTTTCTGCTAGTCGCATTCAACAAGTTTACAAAGTGAATTGAAGCAGTTCTCGTCACCATCCAAGACACAACTTCGACCGTAAAATTCATCAAGTCAATAGTTTTCTGTATCAGGGTGCCACATAGCATCATCACAGATAACATAAACTAACTTCACCTCAAATGAGTTCAAGGATTACTGCAAAGATATGGGCGGCCCACCCAAAAACCAATGGCTAGGTGGAGAAAGCAAACGGGCTCGTAACCAATGACATCAAGAGAAGTCTACTAGCACTAGTCAAAAGATGCTTGGGTAGATGAATTACCCTTGTCCTATGGAGATTACACACAACTCTAAACACCGCCACACAAGAAACACCTTTCTTTCTAGTACATGGTGCCAAAGTTGTGCTTCTAGTCGAAATAACTCATGAATCCCTTGGGTCGTCACATTAGGGATATTAAAACTGAGTTAAAAAAGAGGCCTCCTACGAACTGGGCAATTTTGGCCGTCCGATCGCGCACCCCACATCATTCTGGCCGTTGGATGATCCTCATCTCCCGCGTGGGCGGAATTATCCCTTAGGGACGCTTCTCTGGACATCAAAAAGCCTTTCTATGCTTAATTGGGTTGGAATGTCTATCTATTTCGGCCCGCTCTACTCCACCTTTCGACAACCGAGTCTCCTCGTAGGGAACCACCGGATTTTTTTTGAAGAGGACACGTGCGGCAGCAGACTCCAATGAAAACCTGGTCTCCTTGCTCATACGGAACCACCAGATTTTTTTTTGAAGAGGACACTCGATGCGGCGATAGACTCTAATATAAATTCGACCACCCAGACAAGACGCACACCTCTCGATCGATTGGACCGCAGGCCGAAATCTAGAGCGGGCGTACAGTAGACTCCAATCGAGATTTGACCGATTGAGACCAGATGCACACCTCCCGATCCGTTCGAACGCATGCCAGAATATGGAGCGGCCATCGATCTCTCCTACGGATGTGGTACAGATCCTGCCCTCACCTCCCCATTCATGGCGACCTGATGCGCCGGTCTTAATTGATCTTTAGACCGTGTTATTTTTTGAGTTCTTGCAAATATTTTACTTCCATCTATTTGTGATTATCGTTGTAAATATTGTCGTCTCTCCTCTCACAACTCGCTCAGAAATTGAGGAAGAATAGAGTAGGCACACAGAGATTTGCACTGCGTAATGTCGCACAGCTTTTCTGACTTTCTCATTCCCTTTTATTGTTACAGAAAGAATGTGGTAGATCCACGATCCACTAATCTCGTGCCATCCCACGAGGAGATCGTGTGCCAACAGACTCAGACCTAGCTTGTTAGGCAACGACTAGGACAACTAACCTATCCAAACTTAACTGAAAACGACTAAGTCTAGATGCTATTCTGAAACTACTATTGACAGAGGCTAAACTGTCAAAACAGACTCTGAAACTGAACCTAAAACCTGAATGTGTAGGGATTATGCCAACAAACTCCCCCTAAGACCTACACATTCTTACTTTATTTTCTTGAATCCAATCTTGCACCGCATCTCCTGGAACTTGACACGGCCGAGAGGCTTCGTCAGGATATCAGCAAGCTGCGTCTCTGTGCTGGTGAATTCGGCCTGAATCTGCTTGTTCTCCACAACCTCACGAATGAAATGGTAGCGGAGATCAGTGTGCTTACTTTTGTCATGAAACACCGGGTTCTTGATGAGAGAAATTGCGGACTTGTTGTCCACCATCAACATTGTTGCCTTTGGTTCTTCCCAGTGAGTTCACCGAGCAGCCTCGTGAGCCAAATACCTTGGCACACTGCAGTGGTGGTCGCGATGTACTCGGCTTCGCATGACGATAGTGCCACCACCTTCCGTTTCTGCGACTGCCAGCTGGCAGGGCTGTCGCCGAGGAAGAAGAGAGATCCCGTGGTGTTCTTCCTTGTGTCGACGTCGCCGGCCATGTCGCTATCGCTGAAACCAACGAGTCCTGGCTCGCTGGTCTCCATCTTGTAGTAGCACCCGTAGTCGAGAGTACCAACCACATAGTGCAGCAGATGCTTCACCGCAGCCCAGTGCTCCTCAGTTGGCTGCTCCATGAAACGGCTCACGTAGCCCACCGCGTAGGCGATGCCAGGCCGCGAGTGAACTAAGTAGCGCAGGCTGCGCACCACGCTCCTGTACATGGTGGCGTCGACCAGCTTCGCCGTGCTGGCCTTGCTCATCTTCAGCTTTACCTCCATCGGGACCTGCACAGCTTTGCAGCTTGCGAGGCCCGCCTTCTCCAGAACGCTCTTAGCGTACGCGCTCTGGAAGAGGGTGATACCGCTGGAGTTCTGTTGCACCTCGATGCCCATATAGTAACTGAGTATCCCCAAATCACTCATGCGAAATGAGTTCTTCATCTCGTCCTTGAAGCGCTGGATCTCATCGACGCTCTGGCCGGTGATGATGAGATCATCCACATACACTCCCACGGGCAGCTTGTCACGGATGTACATGGCGTACCCAGATTCGCACCGCTGAAAACCAAGCGATGCCATGGTTGCATCCAATTTGGCGTTCCAGGCCCGTGGTGCCTGGTTCAGGCCGTACAGAGCCTTGTGGAGGCCCAGTACCTTGCCCTCCTGCCCAACGACGACGAAGCCGGGCGGCTGCACGATGTACACCACCTCCTGGAGCTCGCCGTTCAGGAACGCACTCTTCGCATCCATGTGGTGGACTTCCCGGCCCTTCTGAGCAGCGAGAGCAAGTAGGAGACGGATTGATTCGATTCGCGCTACTGGAGCGTAGACATCCTCGTAATCGATCCCCTACTACTCCACGTACCCTTTAGCGATGAGCCTCGCTTTGTTCTTGACGACGGCACCGTGCTCGTCGCGCTTGACCTTGAACACCCATTTGAAGCCAATGGGCTTGTATCCGCGTGAAGGATCGACGAGCTCCCAGGTGTGGTTGTCCTCGATTGCCGTCATCTCCTCGAGCATCGCCGCGTGCCAGCACGGCTCACGCTCAGCTTCTCCAACGCTCCCAGGCTCCTCTGCTGAGATGAAGAAGAGGCGCTCTGCCATCCCAGGTGCCACTGCCTCAGGACCAATGAGATTAGTGACGCGCCTGTAGCAGTGGGGATCGCCGGTCATGTTGCTGGCATCAAATAGCCCAGGATCCGGAGCGACTGGTGGCATGGCGAACTCCACGACAGGCTGCTCTGCCCGAGCAGCTAGTTCAGGAGATTGCCCTGCCGCAGCAGGAGTCACGACAAGTGGCGTGGCTGGTGCAGGGAAGGTGCTCGACGCAGGTGCTGGAGTGACAGAGCGTGCCACGACGACGGGCGCGACGAGGTACTCTACCGAGAAGTTATCCTTGCCGTGTACTGCTGTCTCTCCTTCCTCATCTCAGTTCTAGGCCTTGCCCTCATCGAAGACCACTTCGCGCGTGACATGCGCGCGCTTTCCAACAGGGTCGTACACACGATAGTTGACCCCGTTATCCTCATAGCCGATGAAGATCATCAGCCTGGACCTGTCCTCCAGCTTCTTCTAGTTTGGCTTGATGATCTTGACGTGTGCCAGACACCCCAAATGTGTGGAGGAAGTGGACCGGTGGCTTTGTGCCATGCAAGGCCTCATATGGAGTCTTGCCGGCCACGGCGCGCGTCGGTGCCCTATTGAGGATGAAGACAGCCATAGTCACGACCTCCCCCCAAAACCGGCCAGGCATCTTTGACCCCTTCATCATGCTCCTTGCCATCGCCACGATGGTCTGGTTCCGACACTCCACCATGCCGTTTTGCTGCGGAGAGTACGGCGTGGTCAGTTTCCGCTGCACGCCGCGCTCGGCGCAGTACTCACCGAATTCAACGGAGGTGAATTCCCCTCCACGGTCAGTGCGAAGGGCATGGATCTTCCGGCCGGTCTCCACCTCCACTCGCGCTTGGAACAGTGCGATCTCAGCTACTGCCTCGTCCTTGGTGCGCAGTAGCCTGATCCACATGTACCTGGACATGTCGTCAATGAGCAGGAGAAAATACCGCCGCCCTCCTGGTGTAGCAGGTGCAATCCGCCCACAGAGATCCCCATGGATGAGGTCGATGCGCTGCTCGGCGTGGTACTTGGCCTCTGCAGGGAATGACGCCCGCCGCTGCTTGCCAGCGAGGCAGCTTTCGCACAGCTCATCGACGTGGTCGACCGTGGGCATGCCGGTCACCATCTGCGTGGCTCCCAACCTCCTGAGCGCCTGGAAGTTCAGGTGCCCATATCTTGCGTGCCAGCGCCACGCGTCGTCAGTGGCGCATCGTGCGGCGAGGCACACCGGCCGCGCCAGCTTCAGCTTGTAGGGGTAGAGGCGGTTGCCGGCACGCTTGACCTTGGCGATGACACGGCCTCGTTGATCGATGAGGATGAAGAAGCCGCCCTTGATCCGCGACTCACAGCCGTTCTCGTCCAGCTGCCCCACGCTGATGATGATGCTCTTGAGCCGGGGGATGAAGTACACGCCGTTGAGGATGCGGTGGCCGCCATCTAGGTCGATGAAGATGACCTGACCACGGCCACGGATTTCCACGACCGGGCCATCGCCGAACCTGACCGTGCCGCCGACACGCCGGTCCATGTTGGTGAAGCTCGACTCGATGTTGCTCATGTGGTTGCTGGTCCCTGTGTCCAGGAACCAACGCACGTCGTGGTCACCCTCCACCTAGTTCAGGTGCGCCTCAGTGCGCTCTTCCACCAGCTCGACGTGCACGGAGTCAGAGTCGTGCGGCTCTGTGATCTTGACCACGCGTGCCATGAGCATGTGCGCGTCGTCCTCGGCGCCAGCATTCTCGGCCTGCGCTAGGTGAGCCTCCTTGTCCCTCTTCTTCTTGCGGCATTCTCGGGCCCAGTGGCCCTTCTTCTTGTAGTACCTGTAGCGATCGCGGTCGAGCTCCTCGCCGCCGCGGCTGCCGCCGGCCTGCTGCTTGCCCTTCTCTGGCTTGGGCGTGGACTTGCCGCCGCCACTGGAACTGCCAGAGGGGTAGTTGCCCCCACTCCTGGGCTGCCTCCGGCGTGCCTCCCACTCCTCCTTAGTGAGCAGGAGCTTGTTGACGCCGTCAGTGGCGTCGTCAAGGTCGTATCCCTCCTCCGTCGTCAGCAGCCGCCCGTAGAGATCCTCAATGGTGAGATCCTTGAGGCGCGTCGTCTGCTCGATTGCCATGGCCATCGGGCGGTACTTGCGTGGCACGACACGGAGGAACTTCATGACCGCCTTGTACTCGTCGATGGGGTCACCGAGGAGCTCGAGATCACTAAGCAAATTCATCAAACAAATAGAAAATTCTTCGATGCCCTCACCTGGGTTGAATGCGAGGTTCTCGTACTCGCGGTGGCGCGTCTGCGCCTTTGCCTCGCAGATGCTCTCGCACCTGAGGCGCATGGTCTTGATGGTCTCCCAAGCTCCCTTGGCACTGTCCTTCGCCGCCAGCGTGCAGACGAGCTTCGACGGGACCGTGCGGAGGAGTGCGGACAGGGCCATGCGATCGTCGAGCGGATCGTCGACCCCGAACTCGATCGCATCCCAGAGGTGAGCGGCCTAGAGCTGGATGCGCATCGCCGTGGCCCACTCGGCGTAGTTGGTGCGGGTGAGCGTCGGGTATTGGGCAAAGCCGCCACTCTCCCTCACGACGCGCTCACGCATGACCACTTCACTGCCGCCGCGCCTGGCCAGGCTGTGCCCGCGATAGGTTGGGGACATCGACGTGCGACGCGCTGCCGGCAGCCTCGATCTGCCTGTCACGCCGCGTTGGTTCCCCTTCTCCTTCCCCGCCGTTGCTCCATCCTCCGTCGCCTTCGGCGCCCTCGCTTGTCTCTGTCAACTGGTCGACATGGCTCTGATACCAAATGTCGTCTCTCCTCTCAAGCCTCGCTCAAAAATTGAGGAAGAACAGAGAGGAAAATAGAGTAGGCACATAGAGATTTGCGCTGTGTAATGTCGCACAGCTTTTCTGACTTTCTCATTCCCTTTTATTGTTACAGAAAGAACATGGTTGATCCACGATCCACTAATCTCGTGCCATCCCACGAGGAGATCGTGTGCCAACAGACTCGGTCCAAGCTTGTTAGGCAACGACTAGGACAACAAACCTATCCAAACTTAACTGAAAACGACTAAGTCTAGATGCTATTCTAAAACTACTACTAACAGAGGCTAAACTGTCAAAATAGACTCTGAAACTGAACCTAGAACCAGAATGTGTAGGGATTATGCCAACAAATATTCTATGTGAGACTGATTATCTATATATTACTAATACTTTTTTATCTAATTTAAGGGCCTAGATAACATGATCTTGAGAACTCATAGACAGGAATTTGTTGCTAGTGAATTGGTGACCCCTAGGTGACACAGCCGATATCAAAGAGGAGCCATGATGACCCACATGTATAGGGGGTGTATCGCAGTATTTTCAATAAGTAAGAGTGTCGAACCCAACGAGGAGTAGGAGGTGCTGGCTAGTGGTATGGATCAGGAATTCTCTGCAAATACTTAGCAAATGGATTTTTAGGGGTTTTTGATAAAGCAAGTAAATAAAGTACGAGTAAACAAAAGACAGTAGGAATAAATGCAGCAAGTGGCCCAATCCTTTATGCAGCAAAGGACAAGCCGGTTGTATTACTTAAGATGACCAAACGTTCTCGAGGACACATGGGAAGACTGTCAAGTGCTTTCGCTTCATATAGTTGATTAATCTTCTTTAGCTTGCTAAGTGTTGTGTGGGTGAACCTGTGCTAATGTACCGACCTTCCTAGGACTAATACATACTTGTGATTATACCCCTTGCAAACATCCGTAAGTACAAGAAAGTAATTAAGGTAGAAACCTAACCATAGCTTTAAACTCTAAGACCCTTACGTCCCTTGTGCAATGGTTTCCTAACAGGGGTTCAGGTTTCTGTCACTCCGGCAACCCCTACGATTAGTAGCCAAATACACAATGCATTCCCCTAGGCCCATATAGGTGAAGTGTCATGTAGTCGACGTTCACATGACACCACTAGAAGAAGTACACCACAACTTAAATAGCAAACTATTGAATCTTTCTCAACACAACTCCACTACTAACAACATGACTTATCCCATGTCCTCAAGAACAAAACGGACTACTCACAAGACATCATATGGATCATGATCAGAGATGGAATAATGATGTATAACAATCTAAACATAAACAATAATTCAATGGTTCCACTCAATAGCATCAACTATAAAGAGTAATCAACACCGAGAAAGTTTCCCCTAAGTACTATGCAAGATTCAACCCAATTGTTACAACAATATGGAGATGGTGGTGAGGGTGCTGATGGTGATTATGGTGGTGATGATGATGATAATCCCAATGAAGTCCAGCTTGATGGTGGTGTTGATGGCGATAATATCCCCTCTCCGGGAAGGAATTCCCCCGGTAGAAATCTGTCTGCTGGAGAGATCTTTCTCTCTTGGTGTTTTCCGCCTCGCAGAGGCGGCGGAATCTTTCTGTGGTTGCTCCCCGAGTCTTAGGGTTTCGGGAGGAATATATACGCTAGAGGGGAGAGCCAGGGGTGGGCCAGGACGGCCACACCACCTGGTGGCACGACCTAGGGTAGCCCGCGCCAGGGGGTGGTGTGGGCCCCCTGTGGCCCATCTCCACTCCCTCTTCTGGCAGCCTTCGTCTTCTGGAAAAATAGGATTTTCCATATATTTTCCCGGATTTTCTGATCTTCGCGAATTTTGCCTCCAAACAACACGTTTTCCATCAGAATCCTGACTACAGCGGTCCATGCTCCAAAAGTCATCAACCATGCAAAAACAGATGAAATAACATAAGTATCACCTCTTAATATGAAATATATCAATGAATAATAGTGAATTATGATATAGAATAGTGATGCAAAATGGACGTATCAACTCCCCCCAAGCTTAGACTTCGATTGTCCCCAAGCGAAACTGAGCTCAATAAACATGACCTCAGGTTTATGGAGTGAAGAGTCGATAAAAGAATACGGACATTCATCAATACATAGATCATAATAGAAGACAACTCACTATTATATAACTCACCTTACAATGAGTAAAGGAAACACAATAAAGATACATAAAGTGAATCATAATTGGTAATGGCAAACTTAGCTCTTGGTCGAAGAATAGTTGATAATTTGCTGGAGTTCACAAATAACTGGTTTTCAATGATAGCTTTCAAAGTAGTAATCACCAACATAAGAGCAATGTGCAAAACAAGGAACATAAGAAACATGATTGAATAAATCATCATATGAATGAATGAAACAGAACAACTCAAAATACTTGCTGAGATAGAAGGGAATAGGTTTACTGACTCAACTAAAAGGTAAAAGAAAGGCCCTTCACAGAGGGAAGAAGGGATTTCAAGTTTCATAAAGAGCTCCCAAAAATCATGATACTTATTAGCTTTCAGCTCTCATTGCCCCTATCATAGGCATCTTTAGGTGGTTAAGGTTAAAGTGATCAAATATGAGGATATGCATTGACAAGTTGTAAATTGAGAATCTCATGTCCCTTGAATACGAGGGCCGCTCCTCATGCTACTCAAGTTTAGTCACCGGTAAGTTCTTGTCATTGTAAGCACATGTGTATCATAGAGAACCGCCAACAGGGTACCCATTGCCCGATGATACGGAAGAATCCCCATATCAAAATGATAAGGCAAGCAGACAATAAACATCTCAGCAATCTTCTTATTTACCATGGGAATATGGTGCTTTTTTCTCTCTTTCCTCTTTTCATAATCTCTTTTTTTTCAATATTAGACTCTTTTTTTATAAGAAGAATGCTTCATAGATGCTCGTTATGGTTATGCTGCAGGTTTCCACCATGTCAGCATGGATTAGACCAGCGGCCCAGGCGTTTCTCTAACACACATGCATAACTCCATGGACTTACAAGCCCCCCTTTCATTTCACACCGATGACATCCATAAACAAAAGAACATGATATCAACTAGGTACAAAGTACCAGTGAAATGTTGAAAGCGTTCCCCATGACAGCATGGTTCTGCTAATTCACAACTTACAAAGCGCAAGCATATACACAACATAGATGGGCACAATGGTTCAGGTTTATTAAGTGCAAGAAAGTAAAGTGTGTCATCAAGTTCGTGAGAGCTTTAATCACTAATTGTCACATAACAAGTTTAATTTGGAAGGTAGATAAAAACAAGAATTTACTTGGAATAGCAATAATGCTACTAGGTAGGTATGGTGGACACAAATGGCATGGGTTTGGTTTAAAGGAAGTGGATGCACGAGAAGAATTCCCTCTGAGTACAGGTTTTTGGCTAGCAAGGCTAGGTAGCAAGTATAAGAGTTGAACAAAACAAACAAACATACAAGTGATAAAGACAAACATGCAATCTTCCTTGGAAGCACAAAAGATCTTAACTAGAGAATACTAAACTTATGAGCAAATCAAGAAAGAAAGATGATGAAATTATTTTTCTTTAGAGTACTTTTATCTTTTTCATTCAACTCTCAAAAATAGTGTTGCTACTGACCAAGCCAGGTTTGCCAAAACCAACTAAATTAACTCAATGGTCCCAAAGTGATACCAATACTAACAACAAGATTAATCATATAACCACGAATTGAAAACTAATATAAGCTATGCAAAAGAGTAAATGATAGAACTTCTCATTAATATTCCATAACGGCAACTCACACCAAAGGATACATATCTGACGAGAGAGGGGACACTTCCATAATGTAAACCATCCTACACGATAACTTCTCTATTCATGATATGACTCTACTAAAAAGGTAAAAAGATAGAAGATAGTGATGTGATACCGCGGCACTCCCCCAAGCTTGGAACAAGCCAAGGGGATGCCAAATCTGATGACGAATTACTCCTTCGGTGGTGGTATCCTCTTGATGAGCTCTTTGATCAGTTTCCCCAAGTCCTCAATCTCGAAGGTGAGATTACGAATAAGCTGTGAGTTTTGCTCAATACGGCTCATGATCATGTCGGGTTGCGGATCCCAGCTCTTGTGATTCTTTTTCCACTCTTCCTTCTTGGGTTCTTCTTTCCCTGCATGGATAGAACGAGGCAAATCCCAATTGGAGGGTAATTTCTCCTTGGGCATATTCTAGTATTGATGCTCATGGATAAGGGTATGGAAAGGATTCTTGGCGCGTGGGGGAAGTGACCAGGGATCTGAACGGTGATGAGGAGGCTTCCCTCCAATTGACATCGTCCTAGCAGGGTTTGTCACCACTCCAATGCTTGCATTGGTAGTGCCGGTGTGCTTTGCCTCCTCTTCATCTTCACTCTTGATCTCCTTCTCCTTCTCGGGGTCTTGGAGATCTTCCTCCATAGGCTCCTTTCATTTATCCTTGGCAGACACCATTGTGCTTCTAAACTTTCAAGAATAGTTCCTGACAAAAACAGATCGAAACGAAAACACGATGAGAACACGATATACGAACCTCGGGAGATCCGAGGGGTTATATATTACGAAGTTTCATAACAAAAGTAAGGTACTGGGAGAAAACGAGTCGGAGACGGAGTCCGGGGTGGCCTCACCACCTGGTGGCGCGGCCAGGGGTGGGCCCGCGCCACAGGGTGGGGCGAGCCACCCTGGCTCCGTTTTCGTCCCTCTTTCGCTTCGGAGCTTTCCTTATTGACTAAAAAATGTAAAAATATAGTTGGATAGTATTTTCGTGGAACTTTTCTTACCAGAACTGTTACCTATTTGAAAACGGACTTTGCAGGTCTCTGAATTTGGTATCTAGTAGATACTTCTGGAGGCACCACTTGAATAACATCAATATCTTCATCTTCATACACTTATTGTGAGTCATGAAACCTTTCACTTCCTTATTACACCATTATCTCCACTACCTGGAAATTTCTTTCACACAAAACTTCACACAGTTCTCATTAGCAACATTAGTATAAGTGAAGTGATAAAACCTTTTGAGTTCAACTTCAACTGAAAACCATCAAAACATAAGCTACTGTAGCAACTCCTTCTGAAAACCTAAAAAAAATTCAAAAAGGAAATCTAATAAAGAAGCAAATGCAAGAGTGGCAAAATCTGTCAAAACAGATCAGCAGGTAAAGATCAATTTTTTCGAAAATCTTATGTTGCTCAAATCAAAAAGTAAAAAACTTACAAAAGTTAAATAACAACCTGGGGCAGAATCACAAAAAATTACAGCTCCATCCAACATACAGAGATCTCTCACGATTTTTTACGGTGAAGCACAAAAATCTGTTTCGGGACAGCAACTTCCCCAAATCTTACTTCCCTCTCATTAGAGGTTGATCTTGACACAAAAACCAAACAAAATGGATAAGGATAGGTTATTACCGAAGTAATAACTTCCAAGACTCAAATAAACACAAACAAACTGAAAAAAAAACTAGGTTGTCTCCCAAAAAGCTCTTTCTTTATAGCCATTAAGATGGGCATGATAATTTTGAAGATCCTCACATAGGAATATGAATTGAAGTGAAAGAGAGCATTAAGAATAAAAATTCACACATTTAAGTCTAACCCACTTCCTATGCAAGGGAATTTTGTAAACAAACAAGTTGTTAAAACCAGAAGTTACTAGCATAGGAAGGCAAAACAAGTGCAACATAAAAACTTTCAGCATAAAACGAGGAAACTTGATATTATTGAGATGCATAAGAACACTTTTCCCTCTCTCATAGTAACTTTCAGTATCATGGATAAACTTAACAATATAACTATCACAAGAACCATCATAGGAATGATCACTTATTCTAACAGAAAACACAGGAATACTAGCTCTCATAACACTACTTTGTGAAACAATACTAGAGGTATCCTTACAAAGGATAGTGTGTCCCTCTTCTTCATATTTAGTAACAAAGTCTTTCGCATTTGCTATTATAGGTTCATCAACCATTTGTTTATCAGGTTCAACAACTTTACTTGTACTTTCATCAACCATACTAGCTATCATAGACTGTTCCTTATCTTAAGTGGGAAAGGCATTTTCTCAATGTAAGGTTTAGGTAAAACATTATTAGCAGTATAAACTTCAGTATTTCTTGCAGGAACACTCTTAGCAATATCTTTATAAGGTTCATGACACTTATTCCACTTCTTTTTAGGCACTTCAATATAGGAAGCAAAAGCCTTAAAATAGGAAGCAATAGCTTGAGAGTCTAGACCATAAGCATTTTTAATATTTTGAAAGTCATCAGTTCCCATAAAAGATTCAATGCATTCATAATCATAATTTATACGTAACTTTCTACCTTTGTCATTCTCCCAAGCTTCAGCATTGTCTTGAATACGGTCCAGAAGATCCCATTTAGCTTCTTCTTCCATGCGAGTGAATGATCCAGCACAAGAAGCATCCAGTAAATCTTTATCATGAAGAGAAAGCCTTGCATTAAAGTTATTGATATTAATATTGTTGGGGAGCTCATGAATGGGGCATTTGAGCATTAGTAACTTCAATATCCCCCAAGCTTGAGCTGTACTCTCTCCATCAAGAGGCCAAAAGTTGTATATTTGATTCCGATCTTTATGAATCTCACTAGGAGGATAAAACTTTGAATAAAAGAGAGGTACTATTTCCTCCCATTCCAGAGCTTGACCATTCTTCAGCAGCTTATACCATTCCTCAGCTCTTCCTTTTAGTGATAATGAGAATAACTTCTTCTTAACTTGATCTGTAGTAATACCTGCACACTTGAACAACCCGCATAATTCGTGTATAAAGAGTAAATAATCACCGGGATGGACAGTTCCATCCCCAACATAGTAGTTATCCATAACACGATTAATAATCCTTGTAGGTATTTTAAAAGCATCATCCTTAGCAGGTGGTGGTTCATCTACTACCTTAGCAGTGGTAGTAGCATTACCAAATAAGAAACTCAGTGAATTATCCATAACAAAAATAAAACAACTAACATAAGTAAACAATACTCACAGTAGAAGTTTCCTTTACCAGTTCCACTCTCCAATAACGCTTCACTCCCCGGCAACGGTGCCAGAAAATAGTCTTGATGACCCACAAGTATAGGGGGTGTATAGCAGTATTTTCGATAAGTAAGAGTGTCGAACCCAACGAGGAGCAGAAGGTGCTGGCTAGTGGTTTGGATCAGGAATTCTCTGCAAATACTTTGCAAATGGATTTTTAGGGGTTTTTGATAAAGCAAGTAAATAAAGTACGAGTAAACAAAAGACAGTAGGAACAAATGCAGCAAGTGGCCCAATCCTTTATGCAGCAAAGGATAAGCCGGTTGTATTACTTAAGATGACCAAACGTTCTCGAGGACACATGGGAAGACTGTCAAGTTCTTTCGCTTCATATAGTTGATTAATCTTATTTAGCTTGCTAAGTGTTGTGTGGGTGAACCTGTGCTAATGTACCGACCTTCCTAGGACTAATACATACTTGTGATTATACCCCTTGCAAACATTCGTAAGTACAAGAAAGTAATTAAGGTAGAAACCTAACGACAGCTTTAAACTCTAAGACCCTTACGTCCCTTGTGCAATGGTTTCCTAACGGGGGTTCAGGTTTCTGTCACTCCGGCAACCCCTACGATTAGTAGCCAAATACACAATGCATTCCCCTAGGCCCATATAGGTGAAGTGTCATGTAGTCGACATTCACATGACACCACTAAAAGAAGTACACCAAAACTTAAATATCAAACTATTAAATCTTTCTCAACACAACTCCACTACTAACAACATGACTTCTCCCATGTCCTCAAGAACAAAACGGACTACTCACAAGACATCATATGGATCATGATCAGAGATGGAATAATGATGTATAACAATCTGAACATAAACAATAATTCAATGGTTCCACTCAATAGCATCAACTACAAAGAGTAATCAACACCGAGAAAGTTTCCCCTAAGAACTATGCAAGATTCAACCCAATTGTTACAGCAATATGGAGATGGTGGTGAGGGTGCTGATGTTGATGATGGTGGTGATGATGATGATGATCCCGATGAAGTCCAGCTTGATGGTGGTGTTGATGGCGACAATCTCCCCTCTCCGGGAAGGAATTCCCCCGGCAGAAATCTGTCTGCCGGAGAGATCTTTCTCTCTCGGTGTTTTCTGTCCCGCAGAGGCGGCGAAATCTTTCTGTGGTCGCTCCCCGAGTCTTAGGGTTTTGGGAGGAATATATACGCCAGAGGGGAGAGCCAGGGGTGGGCCAGGGCGGCCACACCACCTAGTGGCGTGGCCTAGGGTAGCCCGCGCCAGGGGGTGGTGTGGGCCCCCCGTGGCCCATCTCCACTCCCTCTTCTGGCAGCCTTCGTCTTCTGGAAAAATAGGATTTTCCATATATTTTCCCGGATTTTCTGATCTTCGCGAATTTTGCCTCCAAACAGCACCTTTTCCATTAGAATCCTGACTGCATCGGTCCATGCTCCAAAAGTAATCAACCATGCAAAAACAGATGAAATAACATAAGTATCACCTCTTAATATGAAATATATCAATGAATAACAGTGAATTATGATATAGAATAGTGATGCAAAATGGACATATCAAGCTAATATAACTCGAGGACAACAAGGAGTCACCAAGTTTAAAGCCTTGATCTGGTCTCACGACCTTAATTGATGCGCTGACCATGGTTTTGGTAACAGGCATACGAATCATTGGAGTCAAACGATGTCGAGGGGTAACCTCGGCAATGCCTATGGTGATGGACTTAGGGTTTTGGGAAAGAGATAACGCTGGTGATTTCGTTGTCTTATCAGACAAATAAGGAAGTCAGTACAGTCTGATTATATGGAGAATATTTTTACAAAGCCGTCGAGTCGCTAGATGTGATCTAACTTGTGGCGTATTTTGTGTTGCTGAAAAGCTAAGGTGCCCTCTATGTCAGCTTCTTCCGGCATTTATATGAGAGGCTGGGTCTTGGAGCCGTATACTAAAAGGTTAAAAGTTATGACTACAACACTAAGATTATGTTGTTTTACACTTCTATCTTGATTGCCAAGTCGGGCTTCTATCCGTCGGATGCCTCCTGGACTCTTTACCCTTCTTGGGCCTCATGGGACGTGGCTCAGATACGCACAAGGTATACCAATCGCGGGAACCCAATAAGTCATACCCATATCATACAAAATCTACCAAGAGGAGTCTTGACTATCATACATTGCTTGTCTACTCACATATTTATAAAAAGTATTATAATCACCTATTCCACTTATTCCATTTGGCACATTCACTATCACCATCAACCAAATCTCTCTATGCATAATCTTTTTTCTCCAGGAACTCCAAGAAATTTTTGTTCTATTTACTTTTATGTTCTTTAGTTTAAGCACTGTTCAATATACAAACTCCTTCATTCACACTCTCCCTTTTCCATCTCAACTCTTGCGGTCAATTCACTTAATACTAGTGACACCTTGAGTGCGATAGAAACACCGCAGATAAATACTTTGCTAAGCTCCTTATTGCGATTCGATATCAAAATTGGAAACAATACTTTGGTAAAAACATGCTCTCATAAACCTATGCTCTTGAAGGCTATCACTATGCTCGGGGCCCATCTTCCCCATCCACACAATACCGGTCCACAGCTCCAGGGGCACCGTCAACCCTCATCCGCTCCGCCACTGGTGGTGCTGCCACTCGCTCCGGCAGGAGGAACACCATGGACCCGAAAGACACCGAACTCAGAGGTGACACCCGCACCCTCGAGGTGGAAACCAGTGGTGGGAACGACTCTAGCTCTAGTGCTACCCCACTCTAGGGAAACTGAGGACCAGTAAAAGGATAGAGATGTCGCCTAGAGGGGGTGAATAGGCAATTTCATTACGGTTTGGCTTGATAGAATGCGGAATTAAACTAATGTTTATTTTACAAGCACAAAACCTAAATACACTAGGCTCAACTAAGTGCACCAACAACAAGTTAAGCTAAGCAAGATAACACAATATAAATATACCACAAGTGATAAGCAAGATATAAGTACTTCAAGCACGATGGCTATCACAAGGAAAGTAAGCTCGGGTATAGAGATAACTAAAGCACGCAGAGACGAAGATGTATTCCCGTGTTCCCTTATAATAAGGTACGTCACGTTGGAGAGGTGTGGGATTCCATGAAGGATTTTCCAAAGCCACGAAGGTTTACCTTCTTCTCTAAGTCTATCCCACGAAGGAATAGGCCCTTTCCTTATGGCTAGCCTTTCCTCCACTCTAGAGATGGCAAGCTCCACAACCACTTCACAAGCTCCACGAAGGAGAAGCCCGGGTATCTTCACAATCTTCCATGAAGAGGACACCGCGGCACCAACCACCAAGCCAACTAGGAGGTCACCCTCCAAGAGTAACAACCTCACGGTCTCTCACTCAAACAAATCATAATGGAGAGCTCAACACTTATGCAAGAATGCAAAGCAAGAACACCAAGGGTGCTCAAATCCTTTACTCTCAAATCCCACCAAAGCAATAAGTGCTAGGAAGGAATTGGAGAGGAAGAGCAATGGTGGAAGTCAACCAATGACTCCAAGATCTAGATCCAAAGGGTTTCCCTCACTTAGAGGAGGAATTGATTGGTGGAGATTGTAGATCTAGATCTCCTCTTCCAAAGCCCTCAAAAAGATGCATGAATCATAGGAGGGAAGGGAGAGGAAGCAAGCTCAAGAGGTTCAACATTGCAGGTCAATTTCGTGGTCAAGAACACCCAAAAACATTGGGGGAAGAACCCCCTTATATAGGGGAAAGCAAATATGGCCGTTGGGAGGATTCCTGTGAAAACCCGGTTTAATAGTCAGTTGGACCGGCCCCGGGACCGAGAAACTCGGCCCCTAGGCTGGTGGACCGGCCTACAAACCGGAATGGCTCTATTTACCAACTCGGAATCCCCAGGCCGGTAGACCGGCCTACAAACCGGAACAGCTCTATTTACCAACTCGGAATAGACCCAGTCGTGAAAACTGGAAAATCTGGTCTAAGATCCGGTCAACCGGCGTTGGCACCGGACCGTCCGATGTGGGAACCGGTCGGACCAGATCCGCAACCGGGATGAAATAGACTTCACAAAAAACGCAATAACTTTTGCATCCGGACTCCGATTTTGATGATCTTGGGCTTGTTTTGATGAGGAAAACAATATCTAAAAGATGGTGCATAAAAAATCATAGTCCAAAATAGGAGGATAGAACCAAATGAATAAAGGTATGAAGCCTCCCTATAAGAAGAATCAGTAAAACCTCCAAACTCGAAAACACAATAGAAGATGCATACGAATTCTGTTTTTGATGAACTTGGGCTTGTTGAAGAGCTAGAAACAAGTTAAAGATCCTCACATGGAGAAACACCAATAAGCAACAAATTAGGAAGATGAAAATTATGCAAAGGATTGAGCTCCCTAAGACAATGTGATCAAGTTACCCAACTGAAAGCCCCTCTTGATAGTGTGGCTATCTATACTATAACCCGGTCTCCCAACAACCGCCTTGAGACCGGTAAAGGAAAACCTAGCATGGCCATACCTTTGCCTTGCGCGTCCCTCTTGATCTTGATGACAACGCTTCAAGCTCCATCCAAGTCGGAATGCATCACTTGATCATTGTTGCTTCGTGAAGACTCATAATTTGCTCCCCATACACCACTATGGTATAGCTTCATTAAGACACGTCTTCACATGTCCATTATCACCAATATGGATGGAAAGCTTCAAGTAAACGATCTTCTCGAGATGCTTATCTTGAACTTGCCCTTCTCAACCTTGATGACGATCACCACTTGATGTCATCCTCTCATGGGTTATATGAGATCTTTACTTTTGATGCATGCCCATGAAAAGATACATAACCAATATAGATAACACAAAGGCACATATATAATGGGTTAGTTCATGAAGCATAATTGACAAGCTTACCATACCACAAGACATGTGGTACATTCTTTATACTTCACGTGTTGACCAAAATTGAATCTAATCTTCACTCTTTGTATTGTTCAACCATGTATCTTCTTGATACATTGCAAATGTATCTATAATTTTTGATGTTCCATGCTTGGTTTTATCCACTTTCTTGTGTTTTGTCCACACTTTGGAGTAATTTTCATATGATTTCTTGGACTAACCTATTAACAAGAGCCACAGTGCCAGCTGCCTGTTTTCTGCTGTTTTTGGTTCCAGGAAAGTCAGAAAATGAATATTCTCGAAATTGGACGGGACAAAAGCCAAAGTGCCTATTTTTCTAGAAGTCATCAGATGCCAGAATACGAGACGGAGAGGGGCCAGAGGCCGGCCACACCACCTGGCCGCGCGGCCAGGCTTGGCCCACGCCAGGGGGTGGTGTGGTGGCCCCAGGCACCCCCTCGGCCTCCCCTTCCGCCTATATATTACCCTCGGGACGAAACCCTAAGTACCCGATAAAAATCCACAAAAGAGTCTATAGCCGCCGGTAGAGCAATGTCTAGCCCAGAGTTTGCGAGAACTATTCCAGTGAGCCCTCCTACAGTGAACAAAAAGATGAACCCTACAGAAAATAACATGGGTGATGAAGGTGTGGGCGGGAAGGAGGAGGCAAGGCCCCCTCAATGTGTATTCGACTACTCATTATAGAACCATCGATTGATCCGATTAGACTTCCCGCGGGGTAGCGCGGGGAACTTGCTGAATCAACTCCTTGGAATCGGAGGCCTGACTGAGGGTCAATCCTATGGTAACCCCAAAACCTAGTAATGCATGTTTCACTTCCTTGACAGAGCCAACTGAGATGCTCTGTCTTGATGTTGACCTAACATGGATTGATTCTCAATTCTGAAGGGTCTCATCCTGATCTCGCAAAGGATACTGATACGTGTCAGATTCCATAGCTGATGCATCCTCTTTCTCTATGAGAAGATAAGATGAATTTCATGACCATTTGCCTTATTTATTATAGTGGTGGGGGATAGAAAATCCTCCTTGTGAACCGTGTTTGTCTGAGAAAGGAAATGCCAGTTCCAAGAAATGGTCCCTCTAGTGTAGCGAGCGAAGCCTTCCTGGAGCTTCCCCCTTCCCTCACCGGAGAATTGCATTTCCATTATCAAGATCAACCTGTGGGAATAGCCGTCCCTTCCTTACCAAAGAAAGAAAAAAGGAATGGCGCGGTCTGGTTTACAAGTAAGAAAGAAATAGGATCATCTCCATCCCTAGATCGGGAGGGATCTGAAGCTCTTCCCGACACCCTGCTGGAGAGGGGAATTCACCCTGGAGGCCTTCTTCATCACCATGCAAGCCTCCGGTGTGATGCGTGAGTAGTTCATCCTTGGACTACAGATCCATGTAGTAGCTAGATGGCTGGTTCTCCTCCTTTGTGCTTTCATGTCTAGATCTTGTGAGCTCCGTTCATGATCAAGATCATCTATTTGTAATTATGCATGTTGTGTTTGCGGGGATCCGATGGATATTGAGTTGCTATTTCAGATTGATTCTATCATGTCTTTGTTATTTGTGATCTTGAATGCTTTCCGTTGTTAGTAGCTATCTTGGCCAAGTAGATGCTAGCAACTCCAAGAGTTAGTATTTATGCTCGATAGTGGGTTCATGCCTCTGGTAATCTGGGGAAGTGACAGAAATCTCTAAGGTACTAGATGTGCTATTGCTACTAGGGAGAAAACAACAATCCTTTGTTCATAGAACAATCGTATTGTTTACTTTACACGCAGTTCGTAAAGCAATAATCTGTTGCTTGCAACTTAATACTGGAGGGGGTTTGGATGATAACCTAAAGGTGGATTATTAGTCATAGATGCAGTTGGATGGCGGTCTATGTATAATGTTGTAATGCCCAATCAAGTCTCAAAGGAGTCAAGATGATTAGTATATGCATGTATTGCTTTCTCGATGTTTGTCAATTGCCCCGCTGTAATTTGTTCACCCAGCATGTTATCTATCTAAGGAGAGCCACCTCTAGTGAACTATGGATCCCGGTCCTTGTCTTTTTCTTTACATACAATCTATAAACTGTTACTGCTTTGTGTTTACTTCTGCAAACTTTTACTTCTTTCCATTCGATACGTTTAATCCTTTGTTTTCCACAAAACATGGTGAGATTGACAACCTCACCGCAAGTTGGGGACAAAGTTCTGCGGTTGTGTTGTGCAGGTCTCCACGTTGCTACTAGCATGGTAGTGCGCCCTGCCAAAGCTCAGCTAGTAACACCTTTGAGGTGTTTCCTTGCTCCTACTGGTTCGATTAAACCTTGGTTTCATAACTGAGGGAAACTTGTTGTTGTGCTCATCATACCTTCCTCTTGGGGTTCCCAACGAGCTCTACATCAACACCACACCAGCACTTTTCTGGTGCCATACACAGAGCCATCAAGCATTTTTCTAGCGCTGTTGCTGAGGAGTCAAGGACATCTTCACAAGGGGAGTCCCTCATAACCAATCTCTTTACTTTGTTATTTTTGTTTTGCTTAGTTTCTTTTTGCTTTGCTTGCTTGTTTCTTTATCAAAACACAAAAAAAATAGTTTTACTAGTTTGCTTTCTTATTTCAAAAACACACAAAAAATAAGTCTCCTTTAGTTGTCACCTCTTCCTTAGCTCACCATGTTGATCCCTAAATTCACCTTGAAAGACCTTTCAGTTGGTAGTGGTTCTATAATTGGGAAAGGTAATATTGAAGAATTCTTTAATGATGTTAGTAAGCATGAAGATACTGAGGATAGATCCCTTGCAGAACTTGCTCCAAACTATGAGATTGCTGCAGCTTCTTTAATTCACATGTTAGAAGCTAGGTTTGTTAACCTCAACCCCTTAATGCAAGTAATGTTTCTTAAGCTTAAAGAAATTGAGGACCCTAAAAAGAGGGATTTTATTCTAGAAACTTTGTTTAAGGAGTTCTATGATGTTGCCAAGGAAGCTAGGAAAGTCTTTGAACGTTTCAATATGCTAGGCTCATGTGTAGTTGTTGTTGGTACACGAGAAAAGATGAACAAAACCGAACCTAATGGGGAGGAACCTAAGATACCAATACCCTTCAAACTAGCAGCAATACATGATGCCATAGAAAAGAATCTTGATTGGATTGTTCCTGCAAACCCTTTTGATGAGAATAGTGAACCTAAGAGCATTGAGAGAGGATCCTCTAGAACTTATTTTGATGATATACCTTGCCTTGTTGAAAATATTTTTGGTATTGATCTTAATGCTTCTTCATTTGAGAACACTTGATTCTTTCTTTGCTTCTTATGCCTAACTTAAAGGCGTTAAAGAAAAGTACTTATTGGAAGATAACCCAAAAGTTTTAGATGAGTCTTAGAAGTTATTACTTCAGTAATAACCGCTCCTTATCCTTTTTATTTGCTTTTTGTGCCAAGAGTAACCTCTAATGAGAGAGAAGTAATGATTGGGAAAGTTGCTGTCCTGAAACAGATTTCTGTGCTTCACCGTAAAAATTCGTGTAAAATCTCTGTACGTCTTTTTGATGCGTGAATTTTTGTGCTTCTGCCCCAGGTTGTTATCTAACTTTCGTTAGTTCAACACTTTTTTATTTGAGCAACATAAGGTCTTCGAAACAATTTGTCTTTACCTGCTGGTCTGTTTTGACAGATTTCTGCCATTTTCTGCATTTGCTTCTTGTTGGTTCCTTTTTGAGTTCTTTTGGGGAATTGAGCTTTTTGAGGGAAGTGCTACAGTAGCTAGTGTTCTAATGGAAGTTTATTTGGTGTTATAACTGAACCTTAAGACTTATTTATCTTGACTGCACTAATGTTGCTAATAAAGATTGTGTGAAGTTTTGTATGAAGGAAAAATTTCAGGTGTATGGAAGGAATGAGTAATGAGATGAAGGATGGACTAAAGCTCAAGCTTGGGGATGCCATGCGTGTCACCCCAAGAAATATCCAAGAAGTACAAGCGTCAAATCTTGGGGATGCCCAAGGCATCCCCTTCTTCATCAATAAAAATCCCAGGTTTCTTCCAAACGCTTCATTTTTATTGTTTCATGCACAGTTGTGTTGTTCTTGGAGCGTCTTCTTTTTCGTTTTCATTTTGGTTTTCGTTTGCTTTTGTTTGCTTAGTTTTCTGAATAAATTGGTTGGAACCCCTCTTTCATACATTGGTTTGCAAATAGTTTGGTTTGGTTTGGAAAAGAGTAGGAAAGTCCATACTTATGTGGTAAAAAGAGCTTGTTTTTTATGGTGGCCTATGCTTTGTCATGCCATTCTTGATATTGCTTTGCCTTTATGCTTAGTATTATTTGCTGTAGCATGACTTGTTATAAACAATTGAGATTGCTTAATGTGCCTTGGATGAATCATGCGTTGTTTTAGCATATTAAAGCATAGTATAGTGGTATTCTCCTTTGATGCTTTATTTGGGTTGACTTGGCGCATGCTCACACCATGTTATGACTCTATCAAGTCACCATAGCCTTTATTATCCTTTAGTTTTCAACTTGTAGTATCACTTTATGCTTTGATCAATGATCTTTTGTCGCTCTGCATGATTATGGCCATTACTGCTCTCTTAGTTTGTCGCTCCCAGTCTTTTGCTAGCCTCCACAACCAAGTATGAGTTCCACTCATGCATACAACTCCCTAAACCAAGTTATTCCAAAGAGTCCACCATACCTACCTACTAGCTTATGCTATTCCAAGTATATTCATGCTTTTATTTACCTTCCAAATTAAACTTGTTATGAGAAAACTAGTGATTAAAGCTCTCACGAACTTGATGGCACACTTTACTTTTCTCGCCCTTAATAAACTTGAACCATTGTGTCGTCTATGTTGTATATGCTTGCACTTATTTGTTGGGAATTAGCAGAACCATGCTTTCATGGGGAACGCTTTCAACATTGCACTTTGTACTTGTACCTAGTTGATATCATGCTCTTTTGTATATGGATGTCGTTGATGTGAAATGAAATGGGAGCTTGTAAGTCCATGGAGTTATGTATATGTGTTAGAGAAACGCCTAGGCTGCTGGTCTAATCCATGCTGACATGGTGGAAACCTGAAGCGTAACCATAATGAGTTGTCTATGAAGCATTCTTCTTATAAAAAAGAGAGTCCTACATTGAGAAAAAAAGAGAAGAAAAAAAAGAGATTATGAATAGAGGAAAGAGAGAAAAAAAACACCATATTCCCATGGTAAATAAGAAGATTGCTGAGATGCTCATTGTCTGCTTGCCTTGTCATTTTGATATGGCGATTCTTCCGTATCATCGGGCAAGGGGTATCCTGTTGGCGGTTCTCTATGATACACATGTACTTACAATGACAAGAACTTACCGGTGACTAAACTTGACTAGCATGAGGAGCGGCCCTCGTATACAAGGGACATGAGATTTCTAACTTATACTTCGTCAAGCATGTACACCATAGTTTGTTCACTTTAACCTTAATCACTTCAAGATGCTTACGATAGGGGCAATGAGAGCTGAAAGCTATAAGTACCATAATTTTTGGAAGCTCTTTATGAGACTTGAATCCCTACTTCCTTTTATAAAGGCCTTTCTTCCACCATTATATTGAGTCTCCACCTTCTACCTTTATGCACCTATTTTGAGAGCATAGTGGCCATTCTTAGTTCTATGTGCATTGTCCCAAGACTAGTTGATTGATGCATATCTTGATATTTCTTGTTTTAAACTATTTGTATCTAGTCACTCTTATGAACTTTGAAGGTGTCCTATGCATTTATATTTGCTACTCTATTGAGGGACAAGCTGAATACTTTCGTGCTATGTTTTCTTTATGTGAAACAAACAAACGTCTTGCAAAGCATTGTTATTCATGGATCTTTTGTTTGTGCATTTTCATGTTGCATCATAGTTTCTTTGTCTTATTTCTAGAACCTTGTCTTTCATGTTATGATTGAAGTACTATGATCCCAGCTTTGAATGTTTTGCAAATACTTTGATCAAGTCTTTGATGGTGCATGTCACCTCAAAAATTATTGTTTCTTTTTATCACTTACCCACTCGAGGACGAGCAGGAGTTAAGCTTGGGGATGTTGATACATTGTAAATGTATCTATAATTTTTGATGTTCCATGCTTGGTTTTATCCACTTTCTTGTGTTTTGTTCCAACTTTGGAGTACTTTTCATATGATTTCTTGGACTAACCTATTAACAAGAGCCACAGTGCCAGCTGCCTGTTTTCTGCTGTTTTTGGTTCCAGGAAATTCAGAAAATGAATATTCTCGGAATTGGACGGGACAAAAGCCAAAGTGCCTATTTTTCCGGATGTCATCAAGTGCCAGAATATGAGATGGAGAGGGGCCAGGGGGCCACCACACCACCTGGCCACGCGGCTAGGCCTGACCCGCGCCAGGGGGTGGTGTGGACGCTCCCGGCACCCTCTCGGCCTCCCCTTCCACCTATATATTACCATCGGGACAAAAACCCTAAGTACCCGATCAAAAATCCACGAAAGAGTCTGTAGCCACCGTCATCTCCATCCCTAGATCGGGAGGGATCTGAAGCTCTTCCCGGCACCCTGCCGGAGAGGGGAATTCACCCTGGAGGCCTTCATTACCATGCAAGCCTCCGGTGTGATGCGTGAGTAGTTCATACGTGGACTACGGATCCATTTAGTAGCTAGATGGCTGGTTCTCCTCCTTTGTGCTTTCATGTCTAGATCTTGTGAGCTCCGTTCATGATCAAGATCATCTATTTGTAACTCTGCATGTTGTGTTTGCGGGGATCCGATGGATATTGAGTTGCTATTTCAGATTGATTCTATCATGTCTTTGTTATTTGTGATCTTGAATGCTTTCCGTTGTTAGTAGCTATCTTGGCCAAGTAGATGCTAGCAACTCCAAGAGTTAGTATTTATGCTCGATAGTGGGTTCATGCCTCTGGTAATCTGGGGAAGTGACAGAAATCTCTAAGGTACTAGATGTGCTATTGCTACTAGGGAGAAAACAACAATCCTTTGTTCATAGAACAATCGTATTGTTTACTTTACACGCAGTTCGTAAAGCAATAATCTGTTGCTTGCAACTTAATACTGGAGGGGGTTTGGATGATAACCTAAAGGTGGATTATTAGTCATAGATGCAGTTGGATGGCGGTCTATGTATAATGTTGTAATGCCCAATCAAGTCTCAAAGGAGTCAAGATGATTAGTATATGCATGTATTGCTTTCTCGATGTTTGTCAATTGCCCCGCTGTAATTTGTTCACCCAGCATTTTATCTATCTAAGGAGAGCCACCTCTTGTGAACTATGGATCTTGGTCCTTGTCTTTTTTTTTACATACAATCTACATTCTTTTACTGCTTTGTGTTTACTTTCTGCAAACTTTTACTTCTTTCCATTCGATACGTTTAATCCTTTGTTTTCCGCAAAACACGGTGAGATTGACAACCTCATCGCAAGTTGGGGACAAAGTTCTGTGGTTGTGTTGTGTAGGTCTACACGTTGCTACTAGCACCGGTAGTGCGCCCTGCCAAATCTCAACTAGTAACACCTTTGGGGTGTTTCCTTGCTCCTACTAGTTCGATTAAACCTTGGTTTCATATCTGAGGGAAACTTGTTGTTGTGCTCATCATACCTTCCTCTTGGGGTTCCCAACAAGCTCTACATCAACACCGCACCAGCACTTTTCTGGCGCCATACACAGAGCCATCACTTCTCGTGCTCCATATCAATATGTCGAGGTACATAAAGAACTCTTCATTTGATTACATGCTCTAAATATTAGTCAACCATAGCTCAACTAATGAGGCTATCATGACACTAACTTAGAGCCATATCTTGAATACTTCTATTGAGATCATACTCTAAAGATCTTGATCATATCATATTCTTCTCTTCAATTTGATGATCTTGATGCCAATACTCAAGGTATATATTTATCTTTATGGCATCCATACTTGAATCCAACACATGGACTATAAGCATGACCTATGTAATATTCCTTCATATAAAACTCAATTAAAACATTAGTCCATAGGAATTGCCATTAATCACCAAAACCATACATAGGGGCAATTACCCTTTCAACCAGATCTAGGGTTTGGCCCCACCATGGCCCGTGTTTCCGCGCCGAATATAGAGCTCTTCCCCCTGGAGCAAAGGTTGACCGCCACTGCCTCTTTCTCGGTTTGAGTTTCTCCACCAGTGTCCAAGCTAGATCTAAAAAATCCGCCAGCGTTGCCGATACCCCTCAGGGTGTCCTGCACACCAAGCTCCTCACCGACCTCTGAACTCTAGTCATCTTCCGAGATGTCCTGGGCCAGAGCCCAGAACTTCGACCCGTAGCCACCTCGCACCCGCTCTAGGGGTGAGGACAGAAAGGTCGGCCGCCCAGTGACACGCTTGTTGGTAGTGGCCAGGGAGGACGCCCACCGCCCAAGAACAGGAAGTCGGGGCATTAGGGCATCTCCATCGGGCCGACCCAAATAGCCGACCGAAATGGTTCGTTTCTGTCCATTTGGGTCGGGCCATTGTTGCTTTTGGGTCGTGGTCTAGCCTGTCCTGCCAACCGCGCCCAGCGACGCGACCCGTTAGTCCACGCTTGGCAAAAGGCCCCTCACGAACGCCAGCGCCGGTGTATTTCCATTGTGTTCCCGCCGTCCTGCCGTCTCCTGCTTTTACTTATCGTCAATTCCCGCCTCTTTTAGGCATTTCCCGCCGCGTCTAGGTGTGCCCATAAAAAGGGGAGGCTAGCCGATGTAGGCACAACCAGAAATCGCACCCCACGGACCTCCATGTCTGGCCGTCCGTTCCACCGCACTGGCTACCCCGACAAACACCCAGAAATCCCATCGCCCCCCAAGCGCCCGTTGCCGTCATGGTCGCCGGACCCACCGGAGGATTCAGACGTGTTGCCGCCTCCGATTCCGAGGTGCCCGCATATATAAAGGCAGACGTTCAACCACTATCGGCGCACTCACTACAATTGCAATAGGACCACCAGTGAGCCTTTCTCGTGGGAGGTGATGGACCACGTCTTTATGCCGGAGCACCGGTGGCATGTTGCGCTTGCAGACGTGCGCAACGAGCTCCGGGAATTGGTGCAGGACAATCCTGATGACGCGTACCTGTGTGCCCGCCTCGCCCAAGCTGTAGAGGAGTTGTAGACGTAGGAAGCGATCTACCGCTCTCGAAGAAGAAGAATGGGGTCTTGTCGACCCGCTGGCGCCCACATAGCCCTAGGCGGCGCATAGTTCGTGTGGTGTTGCATGGTGTTCAAGTGGTGTTTGTTTGAAATATATTTCAAGACTTGAATAAAATTTTCCGTTGCATTCTCCATGTTTCTACATCGTACATGGCGAGTGCACAACCTAGCCTACTCCTCGGAGGAGTCGGAGTTGGATTCAGGGTGGTAGCAGCGACGACACATGGTGTCGTCGAAGACGCTGACGGCGAGCCTTCCTTCGCCGTCGTACTTTAACACAACGATGCTGCCTACTTCGATCTGGTGCACGCGGGCAAACTCCTCCTAGCCGTTGGGGAGGAACATCTGGTCGAGGCGGTCGAACAACACCTCCACTAGATACATGGTGGTATTGACACTGTACGCCCGCAGAATGACCCGCTGGGGAGGTGTGTCATCGACCAGTGACGCGAATTTGCGGGGAAGGAGCAACTTGTCCCGCGCCATGCCGGAGTGGATGTGAATGGAGAACTCGATGCCGGTGTAGAGAAAATCGGGCGACGATGGCGGTGAAGGAGATCTTGGCGGCTTGCTGCTTTGGCCGCATCCTCCGTGCCTCCCTCGACATCCACGACCGGGACCCGGAGGTCGTCCTAGACGCCCTGCCCTAGATCCAATGCCATAGGCCATGGCTACCTACTGGAAGTGGAGGATTGGGGCAGGAGGAGTGTCAACACCCGGATTTTTAATCCCAGATGCCCGTTATGCCATACCTCGCAATCCCAGGATTACCATTTTGGCGAGACATAACGGATTGGATATCACAGTACATCATCCATTACAAACCATACATAAGGTCTTACACAAATAAGGATCTCATGATCCAGTCTTAATACAACAAGTAGCGGAAATAAACGAGAAGCGTAGTGGTGGGATCCATCTTCAGGGGCCCAGGCAATGCTGACAAAGGCAGACAGTCCTAGTTATCATAGCTGTCCTGCTGGCCATCATCTTGATAGTCTCCTTCATAGTCTAGCCATGAGAATATCCAGGGACAAAAGCCATGAGTACTCTTTAGCTACTCGCAAACTACCACTAACAAGTAGTATAGTGCTAAGTTAAAGTGCTAAATCTAAGATTAACTATAAAGTTAAGTTTGAAACCTAAGCTGAGTTCTGAAGCAAAGAAAGGTAAAATAAAGTTCTAGAATCACTTAAGTTGGGAAGCTATTATCATAAACACAACCTTGTTGTGGTCAAGTCAAGATTCATCATTCATTTCATAAGTTGTTTTGAAAACATCTGACAACGAAACAGTATGGCCATTCCAACTGTCCATAACCGCGTACGCGGCTATTTGAATAGTTTGACACTCTGCAGAGGTGGTACACTTTCACCACAAGATTCGATACATCTGTCAGAGATAACCCTGAATCATCATACTTAGTATGCAGATAATCAAACATAATCTTTCCTTTACACACCCTAGTATAAGCACCTCTCCTATGAGCATGGCCTCCCAACCATGACCATCAGTCATCTTGGGCACTGCATAGGTGGACAACATTGAGAGGTAGCCTCAGCTCAAACCTCTCCCACGAGGGAACTAATACTAATGCATATAAATTTCCAGCTAAGCCTTACCCAATTCAGGTAGTGTGGTTGTACGGTAAATTTGGAATGGTATCGCATCCGAATCCAACCATCAGTTTTATAAAAGGGCTAAGGCTCATGCCTCAACATTTTCATCATCATAAACCATTTGTGTTTCTCAACACATGTCAAAACATCTCAATAGAATGACTCATCATTCCAAGGTTTTCATAATTCATTTCCACCAAGTGTTCCCATCTAAGTGACTCAAGTTTTTTGATCTACTCTAAACTACTAAGTTGAGAGTGTTCACTAAGGTGGAAAATGGTGGGATCAATCTCATGCCATAGAATGACATCTAAAGGGTTCTAAATAGGTCAAGTTTTATACTTTTTATGCTACCTTCAAAACAAGTAAGGGACTTTGTGTAAATTAAAGGAAGTAATGCTTGTAAGGTAATACTTGGGGTAGTAATAGTCAAGGTGGTGTGACCAAAGCATGCCCAAGGCATCTTTGCTCATTCATCTAGCCTAATTCTAGCTTGCGAACATTAGCTTGCAAGAGCTAGCTTGCATTGTTAATGGTGGCTTGCCTTGGTTGGTGCAGTGGTTGAAGCTTTCTTCTTCTTCTTGGTAGCACTCCTCCTCCTCGTAAGCTTGGTCGGTACTATCTTCTATAAATACATACGGAGTACACAATCACCAAACAATACTTAACTAGTCTAATTAGTACTCTAAGGCACACAATTGATGATCTATTATCATCACAAGCATCACAAGTTTTATTCACTAGTTTCCTCCTTTTCATTTTAGAAAAGTAATTTCTACTCATTGAAAAAATCTAACTAAGATTTAATATTCACCACTTAAAATATGGGATCATGTGGACACATGTCATCACCACATATTCTAACATGTGGGAATGGGATTTAAAGGATGGATCATAATTACTTTGGTTTAAGTTCATTATTTAATGATTTAAAATGACTAGAAATGCCTATATAGCATTATTTTGGTACTAGTCCAAAGTGAGTGCATGTAAACCTTAATATTATTACATATTTAGATAGATATGATGAAATGTGATTTTTGAGAGTTGGAATCAACTCAAAACCTATCTTAGTTGATTTTATAAAAATGTTGCAATATGCTAATGTTTCTGTTTTGTTATTTTCACTAGGAGAGATCTATAAGTCTAATTGAATTAAATCCAATAGGCTTGGATAGATTATTTCAATACCTTTCAGGCAAAATTGGTTTCATGCAATTTGGATTTGTCAAACTCCCAGAATTGATTTTTAAACTAGTGGTTAGAAACTAGATTAACTCTAAATAGAAAAAACTAAATTTGAATTTCTAACTCGCGCGGGAACTAACTAGGACGGCCCAACTACGCACAGTGCACGCAACGGGATGCCTGACATGCGGGCTCCACCGGTCAGCGACACAAAAACACCGAAACGGTATCTAGCATCCTGGGCCACACGATCTAAAGGGGATCTAACGGTGGAGAGTCATCGTCAACGACGGATTACTCCGGCGAGAGTCTGACCTAGACATGGCAGTGGGGGTCGATTGGGGGCGTACCAGGGCTCCAGCAAGGTCGGTGAGGTGGGCAAACGGGCTGGTAGACGACAGCGAGGCGAGGCGTGGTTGCGGCGGAGCTTGGGGTGCCCTAAATCGCAGGCGCCCTTCTCCTCCTGCTGCGGCGGCTTTGGTTCCAATTCTGGCGAGGCAGAGCTCGAGCAGCATCGGCTAGAGGTGGGTGAGGTTCAGAGAGAGGTGGGGAGTGAGTGAGTGTGGAGAAATGAGGCTAGGGTGGTCGCTTTATATAGGGTCGACGAGAGGGCAGAGCGAACGCCGATGAGGTCACTAGTGACGACGATGCGGGGCTCGCTCGGCATGGGCGAGGGCGGTGATGGATTCTCTGTCCCTTGGCGCTCCTCTGGGGCTTAAAGGCACGGAAAGGCGAGGTCTCTACTGGTCGGGGGTGTGCGGTGAACTGAGCGCGGGCGGCGGTGTTCGACGCGGTTCCTCCGGGCTACTGGTTGCGAGGCGGCAAACGAGGATGTCTGGGCGGTTGCTAGGCTTGCTGCGGGTGCTGCCACGTAAGGCTAGGGCTAGGCGAGGCCGGTGCTGGTCTGGCGGGCGCGGCGCTCCAGGGTGATCGGCATGGCAGACAGAGGCATGGGCACGAGCAAATGCGGCTGGTCCTCCGCTCGATTTTGGTCGGGGGCTGGTCGAGGCGGTGCGGTGTGATGGCGCCTGTCTGCCAGGGGCGAAGGAGAGCGCGGGACGGGCTGAGGCGAGCCGTCCATGGTCGACCTGGCGCATGGCGTCGGGCGGCTTGGTACTGGAGCAGCTAGGGGAGAGGGAGAGAGGGCTAGGGCCGGGGTTTTAGCTGTGGGGACAAGGGGACCAAGTTAGGCCCAAATGGTGACCAAATTCACTGCTCACTATAGTGTTTTGGAATTTGCAAGATTTGTGTCTGCCACCTGTTTGATGAAATGGCCGCAAGAAGTAAAAGTTTGAATTTTGGTTTCAAAATCTTTGGGTGATCTACACTAGTGCTAGATAGTCTCTGGTTGCAAGGGTTTTGAAAGTGGAGCTCAATTTGATGGTTTTTGAAATATGAGTGATCTAGGCATATGCATTGAATTCAATTTTCTCATGCCATTTAAAATAATTATTTGAATGTTTTTAGCAGATCAAAAAGTGGGCCTTGGTACCTCATTATGTGTACTAGCAAGGGGTGTAAATATCTAGAATTATTTCTGTTGAGACATGAGTGCTAGGAGCACTCAAAGTAGTGTAGTGAATTAAAATGACCAAAATGACCATTCCTCTTTTTTAATTGTTTTTTATTTGATTTTCTTTGGGATTGGCTTGGGAAAGGTTTAGATAATGTTTAAATCACCTAAGAAACATTTTACAACCAAAGAATCACAGAACCATGGCAATTCAAATCAATTCCTAAATTAAATGCTCATACACATGAATGCTTTCATTTTTAATTTGGAAAAGTTTTTGTTAACCCTAATTTTGATGATTTGGATCTTGATAAGCTTGGATTAAAGTTTTGGGATGTTACAAACCTTCCCCCCTTAAACAAAATCTCGTCCCGAGATTTACAAAGAAAACTAGGTACTAAAAAGATCTGGGAACTTTGTCCTAATGTAATCTTCGCGCTCCCAAGTGGCTTCCTCCTCGGTATGGTTCCTCCACTGAATCTTGAGAAACTTGATACTCCTGGTCCTGGTGGTTCTGTAAGCTTCTTCTAATATACAGATGGGCACTTCCCGATAGGTCAGGTCATTGTTGATCTCTATAGCTCTGTGATCGATGTTCTTGAAAACTTCAGTCTTCTCGGGCACTTCTAGGCATTTGCGAAGTAACGAGATATGGAACACACTGTGGATGGCTGACATCTCTTCAGGCAGTTCTAGTTGATACGCTACTTCTCCTCGACGGTTCAGAATCTTGAAAGGTCTGATATATCTGGGGGCTAACTTTCCTTTTAGACTAAAGCGTTGGGTTCCCTTCAATGGCGAAACCTTGAGATATACAAAATCTCCGACATTGAAAGTCAGGTCTCTCCTTCTCTTGTCAGCATAACTCTTCTGTCTAGATTGGGCGGTCTTGAGGTGCTCACGGACCTTGTGAACCTTCTCTTCTGCTTCTCGGAGAATGTCGGGTCCAAAGATCTGACTCTCTCCTACTTGCAACCAATTCAAAGGGGTACGACACTTTCTTCCGTATAGGAATTCAAATGGTGCCATCTCCTAACTAGCTTGATAACTGTTGTTATATGAGAATTCTGTGAAAGGCAGGCAGTCTTCCCATTTTGATCCATATTCCAACACACAAGCTCTAAGCATATCCTCTAAGATCTGGTTGACTCTCTCCGTCTGTCCATCTGTTTCGGGTGATACGTGGTGCTGAAGTTCAACTTGGTGCCTAATCCTTCCTGAACTTTCTGCCAAAATCTCAAAGTAAACTGGGTTCCTCGATCAGATACTATGGTCTTGGGGGTTCCATGCAGACTAAGAATCCTAGCAATGTACAGTTCTGCTAGTTTCACACTCTGGTAGGTAGTCTTGACAGGTATGAAGTGGGCTACCTTGGACAGTTTATCAACTATGACCCAGATTGAGTTATTTCCCCTACTAGAAGTAGGTAAACTGGTGATAAAGTCCATTCCGACTGAATCCCATTTCCATTCCGGAATCTGCAATGGTTGCAACAGTCCTGCAGGTCTCTAATGCTCTGCTTTGACTCTTTGACAGATATCACACTTGGCGATGTAGCTTCCGATTTCTCTCTTCATCTTTTGCCACCAAAATTGCTCTTTCAAATCTTGATACATCTTCATTCCTCCAGGGTGGATAGAATAAAGAGTATCATGAGCTTCCTTCATGATAACTTGCTTCAGTTCCGAATCTGCTGGCACACAAATACGTCCTTTGTACCACATTACTCCTTCTTCGTCTTCGGTGAATCCAGGTACCTTTCCTGTACCAATACGACGTTTGATTCCATCGATACTTTCATTCCCCTTCTGGGCTTCCTTGTTTTGGCTAATCAAAGTGGGTTGAAGTTCAATGCTAGCTAAGAATCCTTTGCTAACCAATTCAGTCTTGAACTTCTCCAACTCCTCATACAAACTTGGCTGCTTCTCTTTGATCATGGTGTTTAGCCTACACGGCAATCTGCTAAGAGCATCCGCTACCACATTGGCTTTGCCGGGGTGATAGTGAATGTCAAGGTCATAATCCTTGATTAACTCTATCCATCTCCTTTGCCTCATATTCAGCTCCTTCTGAGTGAAAATATACTTTAAACTCTTGTGATCTGAGTAAATCTCACAGCGATTACCATCAAATAATGACGCCATGTCTTTAATGCCAGCACTACGGCTGCTAATTCAAGATCATGGGTCGGATAGTTCTGCTCATGCTGCTTCAGCTGTCGAGACAGATACGCGATGACTTTGCCTTCTTGCATCAATACACATCTGAGACCAATCTTGGATGCATCACAATATACATCAAACAGCTTCTCGATGTCTGGCATGATCAATATTGGGGATGATATCAATCTCTTCTTCAGCTCCTGAAAACTGGCTTCACATTTGGCAGTCCATTCAAACTTCTTGTCCTTCTTCAACAATTGGGTCATGGGTCGGGCGATGCTCGAGAATCCTTCTACGAACTTGCGGTAGTATCCCGCTAATCCAAGAAATGCACGGACTTGGGTTTGAGGGGTTGGGGCTTCCCATTCTTCGACATCTTTGATCTTGGCGGGATCAACAGAGACTCCTCCGGCAGACACAATATGTCCTAGGAATCCTACTTCTTTCAGCCAAAACTCACACTTGCTGAACTTGGCATATAACTGATGCTCTCTCAGGGTTTCTAGGATGATTCTCAGATGTTGCTCATGCTCTTCTTCCGACTTGGAGTAGATAAGGATGTCGTCGATAAATACAACTACAAAATTATCTAGAAAATTCATAAAGATCTTATTCATGAGATTCATGAAATAAGCAGGGGCATTGGTTAATCCAAAAGACATAACCGTATACTCGTATAAACCATAGCGAGTAGTAAAGGCGGTCTTCGGAATATCCGTTGCACGAATCTTAAGTTGGTGATAACCAGTCCTAAGATCAATCTTTGAGAATACCTGGGCTCCAGTCAATTGATCAAATAGACCCTCTATCTTTGGCAAGGGGTACTTGTTCTTGATGGTGACGTCATTCAACTTTCTGTAATCTGTACACACACGATTGCCTCCATCTTTCTCGTCGACGAATAACACTGGTGATCTCCATGGCGATGCACTTGGTTGAATCAAGCCTGTTGCTAACATGGCATCTAACTGCTTCTTCAGTTCCACTAACTCTGAGGGGTTCATGCTATAGGGTCTCTGGGCTATGGGTCCGGTTCCGGGGATTAGTTCGATGATGAACTCATCCCTATCTGTTTGGAGTCGTTCGTAAACTCCATATTACAGAGGGTAATTCCTCTGCCCAAGCCCCCGCAACACATCTTAGTGGTGCTTCGAGTCTCGGTTTTAGGCCTTGTAGGATTAAACCATTTGCTCTTTCGACTTGTCCGTTAGCTTGTGGATGTGCGACTGATGCAATGTCAAGCCGGATATTTTGCTCATTGCAGAACTCGGCCAATTCTCCCATAGAGAAGTTACTCCCATTGTCCGTGATAATACTATGTGGATAACCATACCGGATTATAACATCCTCGACAAATCTTTTGGATGTTGCTCCATCACAACTAGTGATAGGTTTAGCCTCAATCCATTTGGTGAATTTATCCACCATCACTAATAGATGAATAAATCCACTTGGAGCTCGTTTAAAAGGTCCTACCATATCAAGCCCCCAGACCGCAAAGGGCCATGTTATAGGTATTGTTCGCAACTGATCAGCCAGAACATGAGCTTGTTTGGCGTACTTTTGGCAGCCTTTGCACGTCTTGACTAATCGTTCGGCATCTGCCTGAGCTGTAAGCCAAAAAATCCGTGTCTAAAAGCTTTTGCCACTAAAGATTTGGCTGCAGCGTGGTGACCACACTCGCCTTCATCGATTTCCCTTAAGATTTCCACTCCTTCTTCCAGAGATACACAGCGCTGAAAAACCCTAGAAACACTCCGCTTATAGAGCTCACCTTTAACAATAGTATAGGCTTTTGCTCGTCGGATAATCTGCCGGCTCAGCACCTCGTCTTTGGGTAATTTGCCATCTACCAAATAATCGAGGTAGGGTTGAGTCCAGCTGGGAATCACAGCCAGAACTGCTATCAAAGGTGAGTCGGATTTGGTCGGATATTCCTCATCTACTCCCTTTATTGAGGGAACCTTGAGGTGCTCTAAAAAAGCGCCATCCGGGACCTCTTTCCGCGCAGAACCTATCCGAGATATTGCGTCTGCTTCCTCATTTTCTGCTCGAGGAATATGTTGAACTTCTAATCCTTCAAACGATTTAGATAGATCATCCACGATAGCTTTATATGCTTCCATGTGCTTATTTGTATTACAAATATCCGACACTTGTTGATCAACAAGATCCGAATCTCCGTAACACATCAAACGTCGGATGCCAATATCCTTAGCAATCCGAATTCCATGCAGCAGTGCTTCATACTCGACAATATTGTTTGTCGCTGTGAAGTAGATCTGCAACACGTATAAAAGTTTATCTCCTTGGGGTGACTTGAGCACCATGCCAGGCCCCGAGCCCCCGCGAGCCTTAGACCCATCGAAGAAGAGGGTCCAATATTCTGACTCCGGGAGGATCATGTTCTCCTTCGTTTCTGTCCAATCAGCGACAAAGTCAGCAAGGATCTGGGATTTGATTGTTGTCCGAGGTTTATACTCAATGTCAAAAGCTGAAAGGAAATACTTCATCCTAATGATTTCGACTTCCGCGGGTGGGTCGATCTCGGATACGGTCTCTCCGAGGAGATCCACTCCAGATTCGGCTTTAACCGCTAGGTCTTCCTCAGGCTCGGATTTCTCCACTATCTCCGCAGCTGGTGCAGACTGGGTGGGATTAAGGTTTTCTGAGATCCGGAACTCTGCCGCCTCCGCGGACAGAGGGGACCCAGAAGATTCTTCTGCCTCTATCATCACTGCTGGGGTGGGTGGGGCAGGTTCAGAAAAACCGATGTAAACATCGATCTCGCCAAAAGACATGATTGTGTAGGAAATCATAGCCTCCCTAGCCGGAATCCAAGTCTCGTCGAGAACGATGAGAGGGACGTCGCTGGCATAGAGGATGCGACCGATGGCGATAGTCTCGCCGATTCTGATTCTTGCAGATTCCGCTCGGAACGCAGATCCGAAGCTCACTTGCCCCACAGTGGGCGCCAACTATCGTCGGATTGATGACAAGTACGCCATGAGGGGGTCCTCGAGGCGTGCGGAAGAGAGGGGTGTGAGATGTACGGTGTTCCGGGACGGTGAGCACACAAGTTTACCCAGGTTTGAATCCGCCGGCTTTGGACGGATCCTAGTCCTGCTAGCAATCCAGTAATACGGTAGAGCCGGAATATGGGTTACAAGGGTTTCGCCTGTGCGAGTTGAGGGTCTAAAGTATTGGTGTGTCCTAAAGGCTCTCCCTAGGACGGCTTATATAGATATCTAGCCTAGGGTTTACAGGAGAGATCTATCCGGCTACGACTAAGAGTCGGTTACAGAGTACATCTTGAACTACAAGTAACATTATGGGCCTAAGTCGGTAAGTCTTCTGGGCCTTCCCGTAGCCGGATTGGACTCCGTCTTTCTCCCTGACTGGGCCACCCTGAAACAAAGCTCTAACCCGAAGTGGGCCGCCCTGGTCAGTGAGGAACTGTGAGGATACCCGGAAAGTATATCCCCAACACTATCCGGGGGCATACCTGGCAATTCATCTGGGAATGCATCGGGGTATTCACAAACTACTCTGACTCGGTCTATGGTGGGTAGGGATAGACTCTTGTTGCACTTGAATTGGCGAGGTAAGGTTTCAGATATATGCTCTACTGTGACTCCAGAACTACTGGTCATGGTGATGGCTTTCTTAGCACAGTCTATCAGTCCTTTATGCCTTGACATCCAGTCCATACCTAGTACTACTTCCAATCCTTTGGTTCCAAGTACTATTAGGTTGGCATAAAAATCTATCCCATGTATTCTGATAGGCACATCTTTGCAAATTTTTCTAGCTTTTGTGGTTGAACCGGGGATTTGAACTATCATGACATGCTTTAGGTTGGTTGGGTGAATCTTACTAATGCATGCAAATTCTTTGGTGACAAATGAATGCAATGCTCCTAAATCAAACAATACTCTTGCTAAAACTGAGTTGACAGAAAACATACCCAGCACTACATCTGGCGCTTCCTGGGCTTCTTCTGCGTTCATGTGGAAGAGACGACCATTGCGGTTGTGAGGGTTCCCTGGGGCAAACCTTCTTCCTGGTTGAACACGACGCTGCTGCTGAGCTAGGGCATTCACATTGGTATTGGCTACAGTCTTCTTGGGACACTCATTGGAGTAGTGACCCTTCACTCCACACTCGAAACAAGTGATCTGGGACTTGTCCTTGACTGCGACGGGTACATCATTGCTTCCAGTTCTGGGTGCAGTGTTGTTGTTGTTGTTGCTCTTGGGAGGTGCATGGTTGAAATTGTTGGCATTGCCGGAGTTGTGATGGTTTCCTCCGGACTTCACATTGCCTCCGCTATGGTTGGGGTAGCTTGGGCGAGACATTGGGGTTCGGTTGTTCCTTGGTGCATATCCTGATGAGGGGTTGGGACGGTACTTCTGGTGAAAACTGGATCCTGATTGCTGCATCATACGACGTTTGTGGTTGTCGTTTGCCTGATTAATCTTTCCTTCCATCTGAATGGCAGAGTCGACTAGATCTTCGAGATCCTGGAAACGGATGTTGACGAGGATAGTCTGCATCTCATCATGCAGTCCGTTCAGGAATCTCTCCTTTTTCTTGGCCTCCGTGTTGATCTCATCAGGTGCATATCTAGCAAGCGACAGGAATCTGTCACGGTATTCTACCACAGTCATTCTTCCTTGTTTCAATTCGTGGAATTCATCCCTCATCCGGTTGACTAGACCTTGCGACACGTGGGTGCGGCTGAACTTGACTTTGAATGCTTCCCATGTCATCACTTGACCATGGTTCATACTGCGGATGCTATTCCACCAAGCTCTTGCATCTCCCGCCAGATAGTGGGTGGCGAAGAGAACTTTCTCCTTTTCATCAACTCCTGCAACTTCGAGGTTGTTTTCCATCGTCTATAACCAGTCATCCGCATCTAATGGGTTTTCAGATTGGTTGAAGATTGGGGGATTGGTATTCTGAATTTTTTTGAGTTTGGATCCATGGTGATCCTGATTTCCATGACCTTGGTTGTTGAGAGTCATCTAGGTGATCTGCTATAGTGTTGCTAAGTTGGCTTGACGTTCTGCCCTGCTTGCTTCACGGTCTGCGATGAGATTCTACAAGATCTGCAGCATTGGGTCCTGTGACGAGCTGCTCCCTCCTTGGTTTCCACGAGTCATCTGAAGATTGAGATAGATATAGGGGTAAGAGGGAAATTCTAAGGTTCATGGTTTTGGTTTCAAAGCTAAAACTTTGAGTTAGACTCAGGTTTTTCAACTAACTCCATTTCATTCATGCAAACAAACACACGATACAACACCCACCACAACAATCAAAACAAAAACAGATGGTTTAAAGAACCATTCTGTAAGCTACGACACAGTGGGACCGATACATCTCATGCTACGACAGTGCTCTAGTGCATCTACTCATCGTCGATGAAGTCGGAGTACTCATCGTCAGTGTAGAAGTCCATGGCATCCTCCTCCAGAAAGTCATCATCGTTGCTGAGGTAAGAATCCATGTCTCCCTGGATGTCTTCACCCTCATCTCCTTCTTCCTTGGCGGCAAGCTGAGCTTCCTGCTTCTTGACGGTCTTCTCGAGGTCGGCCACTTTCTTGCAAAGATGGGTGATGGTGCGATCCTTCTTGGCATGCTGGCGGCGAAGAGACTGGCGATCCTGGAAAAGTAGTGCGAAAATCTGGGCCTTTTGGTCGGCAATGGCACGGTTCTGGTTGGCTAGCTCCTTGGCATTGTCCAGTTCCTGCTGTCTGTCATGCAGCAAGAAGTCAAGATTCTCCACTTGACGCCTCAACTCTGGGTGACTTGGCATCTCCATCGGCATTCCCATGAAGTCACTTCTTGCATAGTGAGCAAAACGGGTTCCTTGGATTTTGTTGACGCTGAGGGCACATAGACGTGCGAGAGCTTCATGCATTGCCCTGGCTAATCCATCTAGCCAGTTGTTCTCTCTCACGGAGAATTGAATTCTCCCAGAAGTTGGTGCTTCAATGCTTCCTCTAAGATCCACGGTGACTAGCCACTGTAGGTCTCCTCCTGGGAGTCCTGGAAGTTGAGCTCCAAGAAACTCCGGATGTGGGCGTCCCAAGAACTCTGACAGTGAATCCAGATCCCTCTCGAAGATCAGCTGACCTCCGTTTCCCAACTGGTAAAACTTGCTGAACTGAGTCTCCATCTACAAGAATTAAGGATGAGGAAATTAGTGAAGTGATCAAGTGTGTCAAATTTTAAGTAGTAATGTAAGAATTTGAGGAACATGAATTTTTGAGAAAGCAAGAATTCCCAAGGATAAGAGAGGAGATAGTTTTTCGTAAATACTCACTTTGGTTTTGAAACTAAGTTTTTGTTCGGACGTCCATTCTAACTAGGGTCTCCTATGGTTAGGATGGCTCTGATACCAACTTGTCAACACCCGAATTTTTAATCCCAGATGCTCATTATGCCATACCTCGCAATCCTAGGATTACCATTTTTGCGAGACATAACGGATTGGATATCACAGTACATCATCCATTACAAACCATACATAAGGTCTTACACAAATGAGGATCTCATGATCCAGTCTTAATACAACAAGCAGCGGAAATAAACGAGAAGCATAGCGGTGGGGTCCATCTTCAGGGGCACAGGCAATGCTGACAAAGGCAGATAGTCCTAGTTATCATAGCCGTCCTACTGGCCATCATCTTGATAGTCTCCTTCATAATCTGGCCATGAGAATAGCCAGGGACAAAAGCCATGAGTACTCTTTAGGTACTCGCAAACTACCACTAACAAGTAGTATAGTGCTAAGTTAAAGTGCTAAATCTAAGTTTAACTATAAAGTTAAGTTTGAAACCTAAGCTGAGTTCTGAAGCAAAGAAAGATAAAATAAAGTTCTAGAATCACTTAAGTTGGAAAGCTATTATCATAAACACAACCATGTTGTGGTCAAGTCAAGATTCATCATTCATTTCATAAGTTGTTTTGAAAACATCTGACAACGAAACAGTATGGCCATTCCAACTGTCCATAACCGCGGACGTGGCTATTCGAATAGTTTGACACTCTGCAGAGGTGGTACACTTTCACCACAAGATTCGATACATCTGTCAGGGATAACCCTGAATCATCATACTTAGTATGCAGATAATCAAACATAACCTTTCCTTTACACACCCTAGTATAAGCACCTCTCCTATGAGCATGGCCTCCCAACCATGACCATCAGTCATCTTGGGCACTGCATAGGTGGACAACATTGAGAGGTAGCCTCAACTCAAACCTCTCCCGCGAGGGAACTAATACTAATGGATATAAATTTCTATCTAAGCCTTACCCAATTCAGGTAGTGTGGTTGTACGGTAAATTTGGAATGGTATCGCATCCGAATCCAACCATCAGTTTTATAAAAGGGCTAAGGCTCATGCCTCAACATTTTCATCATCATAAACCATTTGTGTTTCTCAACACATGTCAAAACATCTCAATAGAATGACTCATCATTCCAAGGTTTTCATAATTCATTTCCACCAAGTGTTCCCATCTAAGTGACTCAAGTTTTTTGATCTACTCTAAACTACTAAGTTGAGAGTGTTCACTAAGGTGGAAAATGGTGGGATCAATCTCATGCCATAGAATGACATCTAAAGGGTTCTAAATAGGTCAAGTTTTATACTTTTTATGCTACCTTCAAAACAAGTAAGGGACTTTGTGTAAATTAAAGGAAGTAATGCTTGTAAGGTAATACTTGGGTAGTAATAGTCAAGGTGGTGTGACCAAAGCATGCCCAAGGCATCTTTGCTCATTCATCTAGCCTAATTCTAGCCTGCGAACATTAGCTTGCAAGAGCTAGCTTGCATTGTTAATGGTGGCTTGCCAGTGGTTGAAGTTTTCTTCTTCTTCTTGGTAGCACTCCTCCTCTTCGTAAGCTTGGTCGGTACTATCTTCTATAAATACATACAGAGTACACAATCACCAAACAATACTTAACTAGTCTAATTAGTACTCTAAGGCACACAATTGATGATCTATTATCATCACAAGCATCACAAGTTTTATTCACTAGTTTCCTCCTTTTCATTTTAGAAAAGTAATTTCTACCCATTGAAAAAAATTAACTAATATTTAATATTCACCACTTAAAATATAGGATCATGTGGACACATGTCATCACCACATATTCTAACATGTGGGAATGGGATTTAAAGATTGGATCATAATTACTTTGGTTTAAGTTCATTATTTAATGATTTAAAGTGACTAGAAATGCCTATATAGCATTATTTTGGTACTAGTCCAAAGTCACTGCATGTAAACCTTAATATTATTACATATTTAGGTAGATATGATGAAATGTGATTGTTGAGAGTTGGAATCAACTCAAAACCTATCTTAGTTGATTTTATAAAAATGTTGCAATATGCTAATGCTTCTGTTTTGTTATTTTCACTAGGAGAGATCTATAACTCTAATTGAATTAAATCCAACGGGCTTGGATAGATTATTTCAATACCTTTCAGGCAAAATTGGTTTCATGCAATTTGGATTTGTCAAACTCCCAGAATTTGATTTTTAAACTAGTGGTCAGAAACTAGATTAACTCTAAATAGAAAAAACTAAATTTGAATTTCTAACTCGCGCGGGAACTAACTGGGCCGGCCCAGCTACGCACAGTGCGCGCAACGGGCTGCCTGACATGCAGGCTCCACCGGTCAGCGGTACAAAAACACTGAAATGGTATCTAGCATCCTGGGCCACACGATCTTCAGGGGATCTAACAGTGGAGAGTCATCGTCGACAACGGATTACTCCGGTGAGAGTCTGACCTAGACGCGGTGGTGGGGTCGATTGGGGGCGTACCACGGCTCCAGCAAGCTTGGTGAGGCGGGCAAACGGGATGGTAGACGACGGCGAGGCGAGGCGCGGTTGCGGCGGAGCTTGGGGTGCCCTAAATCGCAGGCGCCCTTCTCCTCCTGTTGCGGCGGCTTCGGCTCCAATTCCGGCGAGGCAGAGCTCGAGCGGCGTCGGCTAGAGGTGGGTGAGGTTCAGAGAGAGGTGGGGAGTGAGTGAGTGTGGAGAAATGAGGCTGGGGTGGTCGCTTTATATAGGGTCGACGAGAGGGCAGAGCGGGCGCCGGTGAGGTCATCGGTGACGACGATGCGGGGCTCGCTCGGCATGGGCGAGGGCGGCGATGGATTCTCTGTCCCCCGGCGGTCTTCTGGGGCTTAAAGGCGCGACAAGGCAAGGTCTCTACTGGTCGGGGGCGTGCGGTGAACTGAGCGCGGGCGGCGGTGTTCGACGCGGTTCCTCCGGGTTGCTGGTTGTGAGGCGGCGAACGAGGATGTCTGGGCAGTTGCTGGGCCTGCTGCGGGTGCTGCCACGCAAGGCTAGGGCTAGGCGAGGTCGGTGCTGCTCTGGCGGGCACAGCGCTCCGGGGTGATCGGCATGGCGGACAGAGGCATGGGCGCGAGCAAATGCGGCTGGTCCTCCGCTCGATTTTGGTTGGGGGCTGGTCAAGACGGTGCGATGTGATGGCGCTTGTCTGCCAGCGGGCGAAGGAGAGCGCGGGACGGGCTGAGGCGAGCCGTCCATGGTCGACCTGGCGCATGGCGTCGAGCGGCTTGGTACTAGAGCAGCTAGGGGAGAGGGAGAGAGGGATAGGGCCGGGGTTTTAGCTGGGGGGACAAGGGGACCAAGTTAGGCCCAAATGGTGACCAAATTCACTGCTCACTATAGTGTTTTGGAATTTGCAAGATTTGTGTCTGCCACCTGTTTGATGAAATGGCCGCAAGAAGTAAAAGTTTGAATTTTGGTTTCAAAATCTTTGGGTGATCTACACTAGTGCTAGATAGTCTCTGGTTGCAAGGGTTTTGAAAGTGGAGCTCAATTTGATGGTTTTTGAAATATGAGTGATCTAGGCATATGCATTGAATTCAATTTTCTCATGCCATTTAAAATAATTATTTGAATGTTTTTAGCAGATCAAAAAGTGGGCCTTGGTACCTCATTATGTGTACTAGCAAGGGGTGTAAATATCTAGAATTATTTCTGTTGAGACATGAGTGCTAGGAGCACTCAAAGTAGTGTAGTGAATTAAAATGACCAAAATGACCATTCCTCTTTTTTAATTGTTTTTTATTTGATTTTCTTTGGGATTGGCTTGGGAAAGGTTTAGATAATGTTTAAATCACCTAAGAAACATTTTACAACCAAAGAATCACAGAACCATGGCAATTCAAATCAATTCCTAAATTAAATGCTCATACACATGAATGCTTTCATTTTTAATTTGGAAAAGTTTTTGTTAACCCTAATTTTGATGATTTGGATCTTGATAAGCTTGGATTAAAGTTTTGGGATGTTACAAGGAGAGTGCGGCGCGGTTTTGAAGATGATGGCCCAGGGTGTCCAGTTAAAAAGGCCCGGCATCGGATGCCGGCGTGGAGGCCGAAGCAACGGCATTGAAGTGTCGTGGCAGGAGGGAAGGCGTCAGGCGGCTCTAGCAGCTAGCCTTTGGAGTAACCTTCTATTTATGGCTAGTGGAAGACAACTGTTGGATCATTGGCAAGCGGGCCTTGGGCCCCTATGGGAGGACATGGAAGGCCGCGTGCGCTGTCCAGGATGACCCAACCGTTTCCCAAATTAGGTGCACGGATGGGTCGAGCCGGACGCGTCGGTCCGGATGGGTCGGGCCGCTGGGAGGTCGCGCACGTCTGCGCGGATGCGCTCAGACAGGTTGAGTCGACCTGGTGGAGATGCACTTAGTCACATCATGTTTCTTCAGACCCACAAACCTCTCTTTTTCTAGGAAGGGAACCTACAGACTACCGTTTTATGTAAGAAACGACATATTCAATCACAAGGCCAATAAGCTGCCAAAGAATGCGCATCTTGTTTCCAAAAAAACTGTTTCGTCCCTACCCGCTCCCGTGAGCGGCAGTGCAAAACCCTAGCGCGCGACGGCACCTAGGCCTATCTCGTGCTTCCCCTCCCTCTCCGTCGCCTGAGGTCCTTGCCGGGCAAAGTCCCGGAGGCGGCGGCGGCGGTGGGGCTCCTCTTCTCCCTCATGTGGTGGCGGCGGCGCAGGCCGCAGCGGCCAGTTGGGGCGCGGTGTTGGGCGAGGCGCACGGTGGTGGCTGCTCTGCAGCAGCGCGGTAACCTCGCTGCGTGCGGACCCACAATGGTGACAGTGTGGTGCGGACCGGAGGCGGGGGCCACGAGCTGGAGCTTCGTTAGCGGGTAGGAAACATAACAAAAAGAAATAAAGAAGAACAATATATTTTTCTGTTAGTCTGCAACCGAATTTTATCTTTAAATAAAACTAACAATTCAAATTAATCTATATCTATGCATTTAATGATGTAGCAACTTTCACGTATACTAAACTCTATAAATTCATAGGAAACATGACATCTCTGAAAATCTAATCCAACTGACATGTGCAGCTATCTTAGGTTAGAAGATGTGTTCTTTCTACCTGTTATAATTATTTAAATTAAAAAAATAAATTAGTATCTCCAAGAACCCCTACCTCCCTACCTGTAGGTATTTATCTTAGCCCTCTCTTCTCCCTGTCCACATTGCCATGCCATTTTTTTGTCAGGTCCGTGCCTTGGTGTAACAAACATGTAGATTTTCTAATGTTCACCTAAAACGCCATACTTAGTAATTAGACTAATCTCCAAGAGATGATTGCATAATTATACAAATGAAAAATATATAATAAGTATACAGAAATTTTAGAGAACTTCTGCTAGGCTAAATGTCATCAAATCAAATTCATTGAGATGCAACATTCTTGGAGCATCGACACTGGTACATTCAGTATCAGTAATTATATCCTTACTCCGAACTCGACACATTGAAAACGTTGTGCAATATAAGAAATTCTCGAGAGTTGTAGTACAGTGAGAGACACATTTAGTTGAGAAATAAGATGGAAATTCTTTTGAGAAATCTACAAGAACCTGCATGAACAAACTACACACGTGTCACAACTTCTAAGTAATTCCCAGCCTTACCTCCAACTCAGTTTCAAATATGGAGTAGCTAGCATGATTCTTCCGAGCAAACAAGCATACCGGCAAAACAACAGTACGGAAAGATAGGAGCAGGTCAAAAACTGTTGAGGTGTGGAAGACAACAAAAACCTCTATGAATTGCCTCGAGTCATGCATACTTGGATCACGGAATTTGCAAGCCATGTAACCATGATAATTTAATCATATGCAAAAGCTGAGTAGAAAAATATTATTTTTATAGAACTTTATTTAAAGCACAACCTGAGACAATTTATTAAAATATACCCATATGCACAAGCTGTTTTCCCCTTCAACTATCCATATCTACTTAAATTAAAGCATAACATGTCTAACAATGTTAAGTTTATTATAGAATATGCAGTACATTTAGTAGAATATGCACACGCAAAAAAGGGTTCATTATAGAATATGCAGTACGTTTAGTAGTTCAACCCTGCAACAACCAACATGCTCAAAAGCATCCATGTCAGTTTTTGAAACTGAAGACCCAAGATTGCATTCACGATAGTGTACAAAAGTAGACTGGATAACATATCAGATTGGGGCAACAGATGGTGTTAAATTCTTCTAGGAATGTGAGTTGTCCAAACCATTCAGATCTAATGTAAATAATCCATTTCTTCCACACAACTGGGACAATCAGATTTAATCACACAACTATAACACATAATCAATGAACTCCTAGTCTTGTGTGCATTTTTAATAGACAAATCTAGATCAAAGGCGTGAATGAAAATATTAGCAAATATAAGTAGAAAACCGATAATAGAACAGACGTTACAGTCCAAAGCATGGAGTTCCCAACACTTTGTAGGCAGAACAAAAACAAGACTCGTACATGAAAGAAGATACAAAGGAAATAGCCGCGCCTCGTTCTGGCTTGCTCAATTTCTTACACTGCCTTCCTGTTGAGCACACCGTGCTGTTGAGCACCTTTTCTCGCTCTCTCTCGGCCTTTAACACATCCACGCCTAGCTCCACCTGTCGCCACCACCTGCCCGATCTCTAGCATTCTCATGAGTTAGACATTTGTGCAAATTTAGATGCAATACGAACCGCAAAAATATGGTACCAAGATGTTAGGCAGCTATATGTGTACATATATTAGTCTAGGAGCTATTATCAATGTCGCATACTTTGATTAATGTCATTAGATGCAATGAGATTTTTCATGTCAGGCCTCAGATTATTTCAAAAACTAAACTGAATTTACTTAGTGTCACCTTGGTAACTGAATCAAAGAAGTGCAGAGCTGAAAACAAACCCCGTCATCTACCTTCAATCCTCCATCAACCAAAAGATATCACAAGTAAGAATGCATGACAATCGTTCCGATTAACCTGGTTCGATGCATCTAGTATAAAACACGAATATTGGTGAGATCGCTAGAAGAACTTGATAACTGCTAGCTGATGTACTCCCTATATGATTTTTTCTGTTCACAAATAGCTCTCCAGCAGATGCCTAGGTTCTTTCAATATCAAAAATGAAGTAGAAGGCTTGCACATGGTATATACAAAATACAATAATTACCTCTTTTGCAACCAGTTGTTTTGCTAGCTAAATATAAATCAGAAGATATGTTTTTGTTGTTCATTGCAATCCATTCCGAAGCTATGATAATACACGGACAAGTAAGAATATTGTCCAAAACGCTAGAGCACCTTGCTCACCTCCCACATGACATAATAGGGCACGAGCATCCTAGTGCCTGCCACCCGTTTATATCCCGTCCTGGGGTAGGGCCTGCAATCAGTTGAAGCAAAATAGTTCAATCAATTAAGCCTCACAACCCAAAATCCCTAGCCCCAGGAGCTTCTATAGGTAGAGAAAGCATGATCCCTACACACAAGCTTTGTCAGATTTGCCTTTCTATGTGCTAGTGCTAGTACAATACAATCAGATACTTTACAACTCCAGTAAATACTCAATTTCATAAGCTAACTGGTAATGATTTTAGATGTGAGATTCCAAAATTATCTGCAAACTTGGTTAGCTAAAAATGATACTAAGATCTTAAGCGACTCCCATAGTCAGTGACAAAAATATATTCTACACCAAAATTGTTGCATAAATAAACATGAACATTATTATCCCAAATGTTCTGTACAAGGAAAGAAAAAAATATTCATGTATCGTGCTACTCCTAATCGGAGGATGTACCTCCCGTTTACTGGGACAACCTCTCATGTGCAGGTTCAGACTCGCTTGCATCAGTACGTTCAGATTCGTGAGCATCACCATACCCTTGAGTTGTCCATCCATGTCTGACGAGAATGGGTCACAGCACTGAGAACCGTACTAAGATACAAGTAGTCAATTAGGCAGCAAGATGAGAAGCAAGTAGGGGACAAACCTGTTGTAGGGGGAGTAGGCGGCGGACGCATCATCGCGGTCGGCCATGACCCTGGCTTAGGTCTCATCGCGGAGCCTCGAGTGCCGCTTCCAGATCGGCGGCCAGTGTCCCCGCCTAAGATGTTTAGGGCACGACGGGTGGGGGGGGGGGGGGGGGGGTCGCGGTGTCTGGGGAGAGATCATTGCCAGACATGGAGAGAAGACAAAGATTGACGGAGGTCGATGCGGTTGGTCGAGATGTGTACGGGAAGAGGAAGGGACCGTGGGCGAGAGCGACAAGAAAAGGTCCACTGATGGCCGGCCAAGGAGAGCCGATCCGGTCAACTGGAGGAGCGGTCAACGTGGAGGAGACAACCGGAGTTGCCCGAGGCCACGGAGGCAGCAGGCGCAAGCCGCGGCGCATCACGGGGTTGGGAGGAAGAAGAGACGTCGGGAGGATAGAGAGAGGGGGTGGAGAATGGACGGGTTATACGATAACGGAACATCTGTGTGTGTCGATAAAGATGACGACGTAGTGCGAATCGGCAGAAAACGGAACAGCCTCCTCGCATCTTCAATTTCTTTTTCTATTTCGTTTTCTTTTCCTCTAGCTACGGTTTAAAGTTGGAACCCTTTTTTTTTTCTGACGGCCGCATTTAGCGCATCGCTATCACGCCTCCAGGGCCGCCGCTGCCGCTCAATTACTCCAGAAGACGGCCGACGGTGCACCTCCCGACGAGCCCTGGCGCGCGTCGGAGTGTGGTCCTCCCCCCGCCGCTGGCGCTGGCTGTTAGCATTGGCGCGGGCGCGACACGCGCGGCCGCCGGCGCTGCCGATGGGCGACGGTACTCTCCCTTTGCTTTATTCAGTACGTGCAGCCTTTCTGTTTGTTTAGTACCTTCTGCATCGTTAATTCTTTGCGGGTTGTGTTTTTCGTGTGCTGATTACTTTGATGCTATTCGGTACTGCTGCGAGGCCTGCCTTGGTTTTCCGATATTTAGTATGCAATTAACGATGGGTGGCGAGAAATTAAAAAAATACTGAAATCATGGATTGCTAAATTGAGAGGGAGAGAGGCATGTTTGCGTTTGCTGGAGATGGTAGCATGAAGTAGCATTTCATTCCGTTTGAATGAAGCAACATTTCATGACGTTTGAATGAAGCAACATCGCACCTAATTAATTGCCTGTGCTAGTACTCTGCGGCAAGCTTTGTATTTGCACATATCATCTCTTTGTTCGTCTAAACGAAAAGGCGGCGATTGTGAATTCTTAGGAAAAAGTTGGGTTTGTGAATTTACCACTTATATCATTGCAGATTCTGATTTACGACTCATACATACTACTGTGCATATGTGCAGGTTGCTATAATGATTTCAGTTTTTAAGTAGATGGTTCTGATGCAGCCTGGAAAGTGGAGACATGCTACTTTGGTTTGCTGGATCAAATCTTCCTTAATAAGGTATTTATTTAGCTCTGCATCTTTCCATTTCTTTTGTCCATTTGACTATCATATAGGTATTTGTCTCTAGAACAATGTACCTTTTCAGTGCTAAAATTTAATTTCAATCTACTGAGATTTATAGTATGCCATTAGGTAGCACCTCCCTGGCTACATTTCTGAGCTCGCTCATTGGGTTATTTGCATTTTACGGGTTAGTATACTTCTTTTGCAGTTTAGATGCTTATAGATGGCTAAAACCTCAAAGTTTTAGAATTGAGCCCTGGTGATTTTCCGCACCACTCTTGTTTGTCTTCCATTTATAGAGGATACACTCTACAAAAAACTTATCTAGGATATGGGTAAGTAATTGTGAGCCCATTCTCGGTGACCTCTTCAAAGATCACCTCCGACCGGTTGTACACATAGATGCCTTGCTGGCATGGTGGAGAAGCTGAGTTTGAGTCTTCCCCGAAGAAGAATCCAGGCTGTGCTGGTGTCTGAAGCTCCATGTCGTTCCTGTTCAGCATGAAAATGATGGATGGAATGTCAGGCCTGTCGTCGGGATCTGATTGGACGCACAGCAACCCAATGTGGATACATCGTAGCGCCTGGATTCGGGAATGCCCTTCAAGTGATTGATCAATCATTTCTGATATCGCCCCTTTTGTCCAACAAGTCCATACCTGTTTCCCATCAGTTTGTTACTTGATAATTTACTTTCAGACATGATATTATGGTTGCTGCGATATACAGATCCACTTACATCACTTAGGAGATTCACCGTGTCTGTGTCGCAATCATCAAAGCTGCAGTTCCTCCTCTTGGTTACAATTTCAAGCGCCAATACACCAAAACTGAAAATATCAATCTTTGGCGACACATTTCCATGTATTGCATACTCTGGCGCCATATAGCCGCTGCAGAAAATTACCAGTTAGGCATACAAGCACACATTTTGATATCTCCAATGTAAGAAAGCCCTCTTGTATACACAAGCTTACTATGTTCCAACAACCCTACTTGTCTTGGTTTGAGTATGGCCTCCTATTTGCAGCCTAGCTAACCCAAAGTCTGCAATTTTGGGATCCATGGCATCGTTGAGCAGAATGTTGTTGGCCTTGAGGTCTCGGTGGATGATCCTTACGCTTGAGTCCTCGTGAAGATACATTATTCCCTTTGCAATTCCGAGAATGATGTTGTACTCTTCATCCCAATTTAGAGTATTTCTTCTACTAGAATCTACTGCAACAAAATGTTCGATTTTATAATGAGTTGCGTCGAAGAAAAAGACCATAAAGTGCTGCCATACTAACTTGCTAGTGCAAGCTTCAGTGATTCCTTAGGCTAATAATATCTACTTGTCTGAACTATGGACTTGTAACAACTTGCTTGTCAGAAATGCAACAGTAAATAATGTACTCCCAGACAACAATAGTCATCACTTCATGATTTGTCTGCTCTTGCCATATTTTGATGGATAAATTTTTATCTCAATCATACGGTAAACCTTTTTATGAGACCTACCGCCTAATCTAGATTTCACCATCTTATAAACGCAAATTAGGAATTGATAACTCAGAAGAAAGTTAAGGAGTTTTTTTTAGGTCATGGAGAGGTGAATGGAGCAGGTAGATACCAAAAAGAAAGTTGTCGAGGCTCCCGTTCTTGATGTATTCATAGACAAGTAGCATCTCATTCTGATGCAAGCAAAATCCCTGCAACCTTACAAGGTTCCTGTGCTGGAGCTGCGCCAGAACCAAAACCTCATTGCGTATCTGATCTAGTCCTTGTCCAGTACTACTATCAATAAGTTTCTTCACTGCTATTTCTTGCCCATTTGGGAGGTTTCCCTAAAGAAGAAGATTGTTGTTTGAGTAGGAGAACAGGCTGCCGTAAATAAGTTTCAACTGCATTATTCCTGTTTGTTCATATATAGTAGTACCTTATATACTGTTCCAAAACCGCCTTCTCCAAGCTTATGCTTCTCTGAGAAGTTTCCAGTTGCCTCTTGCAGCGTAGGAAAATCGTAGATACTGCACTTCCCTCGCGCCATGTTGTTGAACGCTGTTGTACACAGAAGCAGAAGAGAGATCAATAGGATTGCAATGCCGATGCAGGAGTTTTGAGCAATCAAGCAGTTACTACTTGCCATTATCATGTTTGTTAGCCTTTCTTCTCTTCAAGCGAATGAAAGCACCAACTGTAAGAATCAACATCAAGACTGCGAAACAAGCGACGCCTGCAGAGATCCCTGCAACTCTCCCCTTCCTCCCTGGATTGGAACCATTGGATGCATCAAACACGGAGAATTCAACAGTACTGTATATATGATGCACAAGACAGGAAAAATGAGAAGCAAACCCGACCTGTTCCTGCTTCTGAAGGCACGGTCGCCGGTGGTGGCGCCGGCGCCCAAACCTTCACCATTGCAGTGCCCCTGTAGAACGGGTTGACGCTGTACCTCAGGTTGCACCAAATCCCAAGAACTCTTCCCCCGGGCTTCCCATTCAAGAAGAACGGCATGGATGCGATGAAGCCACTGAGGCAGCTCCGGCACTGCGCAGCCGTCATATCCGGCACGCACTGAGCCAGCCCGTAAATATTTGGGTAGTTGGTCGCGTCCAAGTTGTCCTCGCCTGTGGCGAACAAGTACTTGTTGGTGGTGACAGCGTGGTCGACGGTCGCGTTCATGAGCGCCAAGGCGGCTGCGTTGAACCAGGCTGCCGAGACCGTGAGGTTCTCCGTGTCCGAGCTTAACACGCTGGCCGGCGAGTTCACGCCGACCAAGTCGAGGAACCGCTGGTCGGAGAAGCGGAGGACGCAGTCGTCCTGGTAGATGGTCACGTCCTTGCGGTTGGGGCAGTCGCGCTGCGCTCCGGAAAACCCTGCCGTGACACAGGCGCGGCAGGTCGAGGCGTTTGCGTCGCCGCGGCAGAGCGCCAGCGTGGAGATCAGGTCTGGCACCATGCCTACGGTTGTGGTTGCGAAGCCGGCCGGCGTGGCTGAGACGTTGGCGGGGAGTGCCGCGGCGACGAGGCCGAGGTTCGCTTCGTAGGTGCTATTGGCCGCGTAGGTGCCGCTGGCGCACGTCGAGGCCCGCCATGGCGTCGGCTGTGCTGCGGCCAGCACGATTTTTACGGCCACGGTGGCCAGGGCGAGGTAGCCGCCCAGCATGATACTACTAGTTTGTGGCAGAATGCGATGAAAAGCTTCCCGTCGTCGTCCCTGACCACTAAATCAGGCACGGGTTGGCCAGACAATCAACAAACACCCAAGTGGCTGGTTTTGACCAATCATTGGTGTCGTGGAGCGCAACTTGTCCGCGTCACGACGATAAGCGCACGAGGTTTTTCCTCTGGGATCGTTGCCGTCGGCTTTAGGGGTTTATAGACTTGATGACAAGGATATGGCAAATTGGCAACTCGCATTGCAGCGTTGACGAGCGGTCAAGTCCATCTCTCGGTCTCCAGTCTCCCGTTACTTTAAGCCCAATAATCCGACCACCTGCTAGCCAGCTCCCACCTACTACGAACAATGGCTGGGGTTCACCACCGCTTCCTCCTTGTATCCCTCGCCGTCGTCATGCTGCTCGCGCCGCGCGCCACGGCGTACCCGTGGCAAAAGTGCGGCACGGCCGGCAACTTCACGGCCAACAGCACGTATCTGGCCAACCTCGGCCTCCTCGCCGCGGCGCTGCCCAAGAACATCTCATTGTCCCCGGACCTCTTCGCCACCGCCATCGTCGGTTCTGTCCCGGATCAGGTCTCGGCGCTCGCACTCTGCCGTGGCGACGCCAACGCCACGGCCTGCTCCAGCTGTCTCGCCATGGCGTTCCAGGACGTGCAGAACATGTGCGCCTACGACAAGGAGGCAGCCATCTACTACGACCCCTGCGCCCTCTACTACTCCTCCAACGTCAGTTTCCTCTCCTCCGCCGACAACCTCGCCTTGGTGAACCGCATCAACAACCAGAACATCACGTCGGACCCCGGTCGGTTCAATCGCCAGGTGGCCGCACTGGTTAACGCCACCGCCGACTACGCCGCGAACAACTCCACGCGCCGGTACGCGTCCGGCGAGGCTGACCTCGGCGGCGGCAGCGAGTTCCCAAAGGCGTACAGCTGGGCGCAGTGCACGCCGGACCTCACGTCGGCGCAGTGCCGGGGTTGCCTAGCCGGCATCATTGCGAAAATGCCCAGCCTGTTCACGGACCGCGTCGGAGGGAGGATTCTTGGAGTCAGGTGCAGCTACCGGTACGAGATGAACTCCTTCCTGGACAGCCCGGTGATGGTGCGACTGGCTGCGCCGCCGAGCTCGACCTCGGAAGCGCCTGCGCCAGCAGTAGTGCCCACGGTTTCGAATTCAGGGGCAGTCGCCGGAGAAGGTCAGTCTCTACATTCGATCTTGTGGTATCCGTAAAAATGTTCACGCACCTGCGTCAGCGTGACAGATTTACCCCGGTAAAGGTCCCATGGAAGATTGTTATTAGCACATTAGCTAGCTTCGTCAAGTCACTCTGATACTCCATACTATCTGATTATTAAAGGGGACAGTTAGCTGTAGGGTATGGCCGTTTAACAATCATTAACTAGCTAAGATTTAACATGCTAGGATGTGTCATCTCCCACCCTTCCGTAGACAACTTAGGCATACATCTAGGGGCTGTTTTTTTTTATTCGAGAAAGATTTGGATCTATTCCATAAATTCACAAGAAGTACAACATAATAATAATTATTACATTGAGATACTTGCACCGCCTAACGACCACTACTGCCGCCAGAGCAAGCCGCCGACGCGCCGCTGTCGCCGCTCCCTTACTGGAGCTGGCCTGCCATTGTCGATGACAGTCGAAAAGTCTTCGTGCCCGTGCCCCTAAGGACCAGCGCCCTAGAGCCGTAGTCGTCGTTGTTGAACCCTTGAATTGATCCGAATTTCAAACACCATACCTATAACACATGTAGACTGGACGAGATCGACCACTCCATGAAAGCAGCAACTAGACGAATCCCCGCCCTCCTCGGTGCCACCGGCGAGATCACCGACGACGAGGTGGAAGAGGAGACGGCTATACCTTATTCTTGTCCCGCACAATGCCGCCATAGCCACCATAGCGTCGATGCTGGTTGACCAAACTTTAACTTGAGGGAATCCTCTACTGCGACGAGCGCAGGTCCGAGGTCCCCACCTCCTCCGGTCGCCAGAGCGACAAGCAGAGGAGGCGGGGACCCATCAATTTCTGATCGTAGACGACAAAGCCGAGGCACAGATGGCGGCAGCGGGCTAGGGTTCCACCCTAGCTGCCGCCTCTTTTTACCTTTCAGATCGCTTTGTATACCGTGCGAATCTAGCGTACCGTAACCATCTAGGGCTGTTTGGTAGCCTGCATCAATTTCTTGGCCCGGCAGGGCAGTGCTGCGGAGGGCACTGCCACACTCATCCGACCTCAGAACTAGCTTTTGCATCTTGTTTCATAGCCTGCATGTAATTTTTTGCACGAGGACAACAACAGATGCATGTTGTTTGGTTGCCTGCACCGGATTGCCTGTCACACTAATATGTACACCTAAACAGTCATTAGCAGCTATTGTTCTTCGTGTTCGTCTACTGCAGCCCGGCGACAGAGGGAGGCGGGACAGCTATTGCGGCTACGCCGGTGAAGGAGGGTGGCAACACAACTGTTACGGCTACGCCGGCGACAGAGGTCGGCGGGACACCTCCTGTGGCTGCGCTGGTGACGGAGGCAGGCGGGACACCTGCTATGGCTGCGCTGGCATCGCAGAACGGAAACACAGCGATACACAGTAGTGTTGCTCGATGGCGGGCTGGACTAGGAACTGCTCGATCTTGTTCCGTGTCAGCGCCCCTGCCCGCGGTGTCTAGGAACTCGAGCTTGAACACGACGGACGACTGAACCGCTTGGAACACGTACGCGGCGAAGGGGAGCTCAGCGCGGTCACATGCGTGATCGACAGCGACGAAAGGGAGCTTCGCATGACCAAGGGAAGCTCACAGCCGAGGTTGACGACGACGATGTCCTTGGTCGCCCTCTTACGGCACGACCCGCCCGTACATCTTCTTCCTCAACCTCACGTACAAGTTAAGAAGCTACATATGGATTCCTCTAGCTCCATCAAAATGACAAACTTGCAACATGAGAGTTGTGAAGAATAGCAAGATCAAGCTACTCCTCAAAGGGGAGTTCGAAAGATTGATTATGTGCAACAAATCTGAAGAAAAACGCCCAAAAAAACTCTAAATTTGACCACGAATATGAGAAGATACGGAACACGAACCTCGAAGCCGATGGTCGAAATGGAACCCGTCGTCGATGGACATCTTTTTCATGTAGTGCTCGACTCGATTTGAAGCTTGTATGTGCTAATCATAAGTGGTTTGGATGGACGTGTTTAAGAGAGGAGAGAGAAAGGGGAGGAGGAGATAGAGTTGCACGTGTTAGTGCACTAGTGCGCTCGCCCGAGTCAGGCCCGCTGGAAATGGCTGATTTATCCGTTGTAGTCCTGGGCCTGGCTCCGGACTGTTTTGAGAAGCGCGCTGGCGCCAAACTCGCTTGCGGGCAACCAAACGGGGCCCGATTTCATCTCCCTAGAGACTGACCGATCCTCATACAGGCTACCAAACGCGCTCCTACAAATAGAAAATCTGACATACGTCAAATGACGTTAGAAATGAACTTCCATTCATCAACTTGAGCATGTCCCATCTCGTGGTTACAATTTCAATGCTTGTCATTTTGCCACTTGTTTTAAGCTACATGGAACAGACAGAAGTCTTCCTATTCTGTCAAGTGGACCGGGACCTGTAACTTGTTCACACCCAGTGTTTGACTTGCAGTATATTAAAAACTCTCGAGGAATCTAAAAACATATCTCACAACTTCCCTAGATATGCTAAGGCCCTGCGTGGTTCTCTGGATTTTAGGGGCGTAAATTTTACGGACTGATCGAGGTCCCACTAAATCGCCGCATACTCCATAATATACGGATCTGATCGGTAAGTGAAACTACAAAACAAACGGGACCTAAGTGATAAGAACACGGCAAGGGAGATTAACCATGAGTGAAATTTGTGTTGCTATTCAACACACATCATCTATTCGCAGGTTGTGCAGTCGTTAATATAATTTGGGGAAACGTCCTAAACTGGGCTAACCTGCAGCAGGTTACCCCGGTCATGGACATGCCTGTACGAGCATGGTGGAAACAAATAACATCCAATTTGCCAAAAGAGAGCAGCCAAAAATTTAACACTAGTTATATTGATCTCATGGTCGGTGTGGCGGGAACGGAATGCCAGAGTATTCGACAAGAACTACAAGCCTATCAATGTCTGTCATAGAAAAGAAGCGAAACTTTGGTCGCTGTCTAGTAAGGGTCGTTTCTTGTTAGAAGGATAGCTGCCGTTGTTCTGTTGCCGTCGTTCCTAATACCTTTTCTTTCTTTTTCGGGTCGTGGTGCCTCTTGTATCTCCGTAAGACTTTAGCCATTTATATGGCTTTCCTTCTTCTAATATGACACATGCAAGGTTCTTGCATGTTTCAGAAAAAAGAATTGTGTTGCTAGCTAGTACTCTCTCTGTTTCATATTACTTCGCTTATTAAGTTTGATCAAAGTCAAGCTTTATAATGTTTGAGGAACTATGCATAATAAAATATCAACATATTTAATACCAAAAGCATATACTATATGAAAGTATGTGGTATTACGCTTCTAATAATATTTATTTAATTTTGTAAATATTACTACTTTTTTTATCTAAGATTGGTCAAACTTTGTAATATTTGACTTTGACAAAGCCTTAGGCCAACTCCAACGGCCGGACACTCAATTTGCCCGATTCGATCCGTTTGCGGGGCGGGTGGAAAAAAACGGACACATGTTCGGTCCAATTTTGCAGGTGCACCCAACGGGGCTATCCTCGCATCTCGCCGATGCCGCCGGAGAGGAGGCATCCCGAACTCGCGTGCCCGTGCGGCGGCGGCAGGTCGGCCGGGGCGGGAGCTCGCCATCCAGGAGAGGAGCGCTGGCCAGGGGAGGAGGAGTGGCGGCGCGTGCAGGGGACGAGCGGCGGCGGTGCTGGCACGCTCGGGCGACGGGAGGAAGAAAAGGGTGGAGAGAGAGACTTGGCACGTGGGTCGCTGCACGTGGGCCAGGAAGCGGTAGTGGGAGGACAGGATGGGTCGTCTGCGCGTCCGTTTTCCCACAAATCGGTCTCGGATATGGTTCCGGTTTACGCCAAAACGGACGAGTCTAGGTCTGAATCGTGATTAGCGCGCGTTGGACCGTGGTTGCGGGGGCCGTTGGAGTTGGCCTCATATGGGAAACAATGGAGTAGTATGCCCACATCAGCACCATTCGTGCACTTTGTTCCATAGTAGTGTTGATGATGGTTATTAGCTTTGGGGCACTCATTTGACATGACATTGGTGAATTCACAGGGAGGAAGTTGATTGTTACAGGCACGGTCCTTGTAATTGTGCTACCTACTATCGCAGCGTTGGTGGTAATCAACCTTCTTGTTTGGCTCTGTATCTGGAGGAAGATGACGAGGCCGCAAGCTGGAGTAACTCAGCCACGTATGCCCCTGTCTGCAACAGTCTCCAATTTTGACATCTTGAAAAAGAGCAACCTTTTTCTCTTGGACTAACATTTCAGATGATGCCATTCACTCTGCTGATGCAGAAAACATGGAACGTGTGGAGTCGATGCTCATCGACATTTCTACGCTGGGAGCAGCGACTGGGGGTTTCGCAGAAAGCAACAAGCTAGGCGAAGGCGGTTTTGGTTCCGTGTACAAGGTACTGATGACCAAACACAAGTTGAGATCACACACGTACATTCGATTTTCGATTTCTGTAGTAGTTTGTGTCGTGTGCATCTGTGCGATGAAGAGGCCTGGAGAGCTTTTTTTTTCTATCGGTATATCGAAAACTAGTTAAGCCCGCCATGTGTTTGATCTTCACAGGGCACTCTCCCGGACGGCCATGAGATAGCAGTGAAGAGGCTCTCCAAGAGTTCGACGCAAGGAGTTGGGGAGCTGACGAATGAGCTTGCTCTGGTCGCAAAGCTTCAGCACAAGAATCTCGTCAGGCTGGTTGGCGTCTGCTTAGAGCAGGAGGAGCCTTGATCAGATCCTTTTCGGTACAAACTGAACCATATTTATCTCAACTCTGACCTCCATTTCAGCTGCAATGTTTGTTACCCCCTGCTTTCTGAACTTTATGGACGAACGCGTAGACACCGAGAAACGCGAGCAGCTTGATTGGGGAAAGAGGTACAAGATCATAAATGGGATCGCACGAGGCCTGTATTACCTCCACGAGGACTCCCAGCTCAAAGTGATCCACCGTGACCTCAAGGCGAGCAACATCTTGCTTGACACCAACATGAACCCCAAGATTTCAGACTTCGGTCTCGCAAAGCTCTTCCGGAGCGACCAGACACAGGGCGTCACCAGCCATGTCGTCGGAACATAGTAAGTCATACGTAGTACTGTACTACATTACTACTCTCTCCGTTTTAAAATATAAGATGTTTTAGGTTTGTGAAGAAAATGTATCTAGACTTGTTTATTGTATAGATTCATTCTAAACATAAATGAACCTATGTACTAAAACTAGTCTAGATACATTTGCTTCACAAAGCTAAAATATCTTATATTTTGGAACAGAGGGAGTAGATGCTTACTTAAAGCAACCAAGCTCCAACGCCAACTCCTGCATTTTACTTATTTGTCAGTGGGTACATGGCACCGGAGTACGCGTTGCGCGGAAACTACTCCGTCAAGTCGGACGTGTTCAGCTTCGGCGTCATGGTTCTGGAGATCGTGACGGGAAAGAAGAACAACGACTGCTACACCCCCCGGCAGTCCCAAGATCTGCCGACTCTTGTGAGTGCTGTAAACATAGCGTCGGTCAGTTTTCGCAGATCGAGAAGCAGCACGCTGCAGTACCCTTTTTTTGCTGACTGATTGCTACGAACACAATGGTTCAGGTGTGGGAGCATTGGACGGCCGGATCGATATCCGAGCTGATAGACCCCGGCATGGGCGACGCTTTCTCCCGGAGCGACGCACTAAGGTGCATCCACATCGGGCTGCTGTGCGCCCAGGGTGACCCCAACGGCAGGCCGGTGATGTCGTCGGTGGTCATGATGCTCGGTAGGTAGCGACACTGTGTCTCTACAGGCCCCGCCCAAGCCGGTGTTCTACGCCAGGAGAAACGGCGGCACCAGCTCGGGCTCGTCGTGCAGCGTGTCCACAGCATCGGGGTAGGGTCAGTCCTACAAGTCCAGAGCAATGTAGCTTCAGCTGTACTAGCTGCCTACCTGCCATTGCAAGAGTCTGGAGCATGAAAACGTAGGTGCGTATGTGGGATCTCTGGTTCTCTGACTGCCGTTGATCCTAGGAAGTTCAGAACAACGTGGCCTCAGGTTTGCAGTGTACAGTGGTCTGTTGGGATGAGAAATATTTATTTTCCCTGTAAAGTTTTGCTCTTTACTCCTTATTAGGAGTTTCATTTAGATTCTGCTCTCCATTTAGGACCAAACAATGGTTCAGGGGTAGGGTGTTGGTCGCCATTGTATAGTCAGACTCGTCACTTCTTTTTCGAGAATTCTGTCAGGTTGGTCCTTGGATGATAGGAAAAAAATACTATACAAGAATCGTGTGAAGCTAGTATCAAATAGATGGTTCCTTGGTTCAGTAGGCGGCGTCCCAGCGCCACAGACCTTCAACTGCAAAGGTCGTGATGGGAACAATCATCTCTGCTAGTTTGTAAACTGGTTTCCCCGGTACTTACTGTTTTCAGTAAACAACTATACAAGTAGCGCTTTAAGCCTTTGATCTAAAATTTTCCAAATTGGAAAATACTCTAACCTACAGCTAAAAACATGTAATCTAATGGTTGATCTATTTATAGAAACTGTCTTGAAGAACGGGGAAATACTAAATCTAGTACTAGCAGAAATGTACTAGGGCCTTTTATTTATGAAAACAAACTGATTATCCGTTGTCATCCTTTCCTCATCTTGGTTCCAGATCCGTGATTGAAACTTCATTTGGCGATGCCATGCCTGGCTTACCGGTCGACTGGGAAGCCGTAGGGTATGACGACTCCGAGTATGGATTTGAGTATGTGCCACTCTTGGTGATGAAAAATGATGGCTTGGATGGAGACTGGAGAGACACGGTGTTACTGCTAAGCATGATATTTACTGTTGACATCATAGGCCTGTCTGCTGGGTTATCTTGAACGCAGAGCAGCCCGATGTGAAGAATCTTCACCACCTGGTCTCCTGGTGCATGGCTTCTCAGAGATGAGTCTATGATCTCTGTAACTGTCCCCGTGCTCCAGTGTTCCCATATCTGTATAAACTAACACTCAGTATTTTTACAAAAAATTGGTTCAGTAAGGAGTTCAGGACCAGCATAAGGAACTTACCAGACTTAAGAGATCGGCGGACTCGTCGAAGTTATAGGAGCCACTGCTTCTTCTTCCTGTCAAGAATTCTAACATCAAAATGCCAAAGCTGAACACATCCGATTTTGTAGAATAGTGGCCACGCATTGCATATTCTGGGGCCATGTATCCACTGCAATAGAAACATAATGTTGTTATAGTTGACATACTATTTGAAAATATCGTCAGGCTAATTGGACCATACTTACTATGTTCCAACAATACGGTTTGTGACCTCCCGCGATTGATCCGCTCCAAATAGCCTTGCCATGCCGAAGTCTGAAATCTTAGGAGTGTAGTCAGAGTCTAACAGAACATTGCTTGCTTTGAGGTCCCGGTGGATTATTCTCAGTTGTGAATCTTCATGAAGATATTGCAAACCTCGAGCAATCCCACTTATTATCTTTAATCTCTTTCCCCAGTCTAGCTCTTTCTTTTTCTCTGGATCTGGCATTTGAACAAGAAGTTGCAAATCAGTAAATTTTAGTTTAGCAGAGGACAGGGGTTTCAACCTCCTTTTCAAAAAAAAGAGAGTAAAGTTTAGTTCTGCAACCATAATAAGTTAATGGTGGGAATATGAGACACTCAAGTCCCATGTCCTAATACCCAACCCAGGTGTTTGGACAACAAGAAGATCCTTGGAAATTTTCCATGGAATGCTTAGTTTTAGTACTAGTACTTTTTTCCGATAAAGGTTTTAGAGTACTTGTGCTATTGCTGAAATAATGGTTCAAAATATTACCGAAAAGAATTTTGTCAATGCTTCTATTTGGCATGTATTCGTATACAAGCAGTTTCTCGTGCTCTTGCAAGCATACACCAACAAGCCTGACAAGATTCTTATGTTGAAGCTTGGCAACCAAAACAAGCTCATTCTTGAGCTCTCCTATTCCTTGCCCTGAACTCCTGGAGAGCCTCTTTACTGCTATTTCCTGACCATCCGGAAGGTTTCCCTGCATAAGTGTACGCAATCACTTGTTGAAGCTGAAAAGAATATGTTAAGTGAATATGTATGTGGCTAGTACCTTATAAACTGCACCGAATCCTCCTTCACCAAGCTTATTTGCATCAGCAAAGTTATCCGTTGCAGCACGCAAGGTTGATAGATCAATAATAAGTGAACCAATGCTTTCAATGTCCTCATGATTAGTTGAATCTGTAGGAAAGCAGGAAGAAAGCACAATGAGGTGCATTATATATAGGCACCGTGGCAAATTCCACTGTATATGTTCCATGAATGTGATGTTTTCTAACTAAAAGTACTTGTTTTAGTTTCAGGTGATTATGAAATTGACCTATAAATGAACTCAGTTATATCAAGGCTGCTATGGATGCAACTCCTACCAGTTTAATTCAAAATTCCCAACGGGGTACTAGTACCCCTCATCAAAAAAATCCTTTAGTGGGTGGTAAGTACATTTTCTTTCTTGCTATCTATTTATGATTTCAAGCTGTCAAGAGTTTAAGACAACATACAAGGAGGTTGCTCACTGCTCGCAGGTCTTGTTTGCTTTCTCCTCCTAAAATAACAGACACAAACAGTAGTGATAACCAGAATTGCAGCAACTATAGGCAGCACAATTGCTAGAACAACCACCGTCTTGTTTCCTGATTTTCCTGCAAACAGATGCCATCAACTTCAGAAACAGTATTTAGCATAGCATAGTAACCGCTCATCGTATTCTGAAGAAGGTGGTGCTAGTAGCTAATACATTTGCTCCAATCCAGTTCCGTTTGTAAAGATGCATAGACTTTTTCCCTTGCAGTCAACTTTGAGGTATAAAGCGAAGGCACTGGGAAGCCTAGTGCAGTTTGGCCCATATACACGATAGATAGAACTTACTAGTAATGTCACAATAGTTATTCAGGTTAGGTTCCAACTTCCAACAACCAATTAAGCATGAGATTTAAGACTTCCTTAAGAAAATTATTCAACAACGTGTAGTGCTGGCGTCTAATACTGCTTAATGCTTCACAGAGAAGTCAGTGTAAATTGCATGTTAAAGCATAACCAGTCAAACAAGTTGCATGTGACAGGGATGGGACTGAAGAGATGTCTATATCATCAACTAAACAAAATCAATCTATATGGGGGCCATGTGGTTATCCTGATGAGGTGACCCCTACCAAATTCTGTTGACAGTTCAGTTTCCAGATGATATTGCTCGCTTGCCCCAGATCTTGCATTTCTACCGAACAGTAAGAGGATGATTTATATCAGAAAGTTGCAACGGTTCTCGTAAAAAAAATCAGACAAGAACAAACAGCAGTCAACGGTATGTTTAACTGTTTAAGCCGCACACATGTGTTAGGCGAAAAAAATGCAAATTGAGGTAATTTTGAGTTCGCAATTCACCTCCCGGGGATGCAGGAGGGGGAGCTGGCGATGTAGGTGCTGGCAACCGTAGCATCGAGGTTCCGGAGAAGAAAGATACCACCTCGTACCTGAAATTGCACCGCACCCCAATAATCCTCCCGCCTATCCTCCCGCTGAGATACCGTGGCATCATCGTGATTATGCCCCCGAGGCAACTCCGGCAATCGGCCGGTGACATGTCCGGCGTGCACTGCACGAGCCCGTAGATGGTGGGGTTACTGCTGTCGAACCCCTCCTCCCCCGTGGCGAACCGCCTGGACGAGTTCGCGGCCGCGTAGTTGCCAGTGGCGTTGAGGAGTATCTGGACGGCGGCGTCGAACACCTCGACCGGCGAGCTCACGTTCTGCGAGTTCTCAAGGATGATAGGGTTACCGTTGTCGGTGGAGGCGAGAAAGTTCTGGTTGGAGAAGCGGAGGTAGCAGGGGTCGTAGATGACGGTGGCGTCCTTGTTGGAGGCGCAGAGCTGCTGCGCGTCTTGGAAGGCGGTGGTGACGCAGGCCTCGCAGGCGGAGGCGTTGGTGTCCCCCCGGCACAGCGCGAGGGCGTAGACGTTGTCCGGGACGGAGCCGACGCTTCCGGTGGCGAAAAGCGTCGGGGAGGCGGAGGCGTTCTTGGGGAGGGTGGCGGAGAGCCGCCCGATGTTGGATTGGTAGGTGCTGTTCGCCGCATAGTTGCCGCTCTCGCCGCAGATCTGCCACGGCGGCTGGGCGGCGGTCAGCGGCGCGAGGAGGAACGAAATGACAACTGTGGCTGCGAGGCGCGAGAAGGCGCACTGGCGCGTCGCCATGGTGCTCGCGGAAAACCTCCGGCGTAGCCGCCGTCAAGGAGAGGACAAGGTGGTCACAGATTGCTGCTGGTCTGAAACTCTGTACTCTTAATTAAAGGATGTGTGGTTTGACTCGCAACGTGCTGAATAATTAGTTTGATCCCGTCGGGTAAACTGTGGATGATGCGAGGGACCCACTGTTGGCAGCTGTCCATATTCATGTGGTGCATCGAAAGTGGTAGCAGGGGCTCACTAGCGTTGAAGATAACCCTCAAAGAAATTTAAATACTCCTAATATAAACTCTAGCCTTTTAAATAACCCTGAAAGGTAGCGCCAGACAATAACTATCTTAAACTAGCTGCAATGGCCCTACTCTCCTCCGCCTTACTATTTGTCAAGTATGCCATGACTGACGAGAAGGTTGGGCGTCCAACCTGACCAAACTGTCGAAGCGTCGACTGACGAAGACGTGTTGCAAGAAGGAAAGCGTCCATCTGACGAAACTGTGGCAGAACTGGAGAGTAGCGCGAGTTGTGTGCGTTGTGTGAGCTGGCCGTGGGCCCAAGGTCGAGAGCAGGTGCGGTTATAAACCCGGGTCCGTGTATGAAAGGATCATTAACGAATTAAATACAAAAGCTCTGAATTCTCGTCTGTATCTCATCCCGATTTCTCCTACTCCTCACCCTCTTCTTGTGGCGTTGTTCCCTCCCTAGATCCAGGGATATAATAGATGGTATCCGAGGTTAATCGGTCCGATCCGTGCGTCATACTCTCTTGATCGTACCAGTAATTCGACGGAGAAGGTTGTTGATCAACCTCGGTTGATCCGGCATAAACCCCGACCCACGTGTGGTTGATTCGGAGGACGTGGCGACAACGCATTTAAAACCTAGCCAACAAAATCGGTACATCACCGGAGTGACGGAGGAGATAGAGGCGATGTTAGGCAAGCAGCTCAAGTCGCTCACCGACAAGCTGGGCTCGTTGGAAGTACTGCAGGAGTGGTATCTAACCAGATGCGTGCATTAGTGCCATCAAACTTTCGGAAATCCATCCGCGGCATGCCCCTATTAGGCCCAACACTTCTCTCCTGACGGTCCACAACCTCATGATCACAGTGCAAATTAATAGGAATAGGAGGTACTACAATTGGCGCAGGCGTTTGACGATGCGTCGGTGAGGTAGATGACGGAGTATCCGATGCGGTTTCCAACCGTGCCACCGGTTGATGAAGCGGTGGAACGAGTGGCGATCTCAGCACTCCGGGCCCTCCTAGCATGGCTGGAGCACAGCAACTGGATCAAGTTCAAACGAAGATGGACTTGTCCTTGGTCTCACTGGGACAAGTTCAATAGGGGCAACTGCATGCATAGAAGGTGTCTCAGGCGACGACGGCGCCCATGTCGTCAGCGCCACTCGCTCCGCCTCCAGCCATGCTAGGAGGGCCCGGGGTGCTGAGATCGCCACTCGTTCCACCGCTTCATTAACCGGTGGCACGGTTGGAAACCGCATCGGATACTCCATCATCTACATCACCAACGCATCGTCAAACGCCTGTGCCAATTGTGGTACCTCCTATTCCTATTAATTTGCACTGTGATCATGAGGTTGTGGACCGTCAGGAGAGAAGTGTTGGGCCTAATAGGGGCATGCCGCAGATGGATTTCCGAAAGTTTGATGGCACTAATGCACGCATCTGGTTAGATACCTACAACACCTACTTCCACATGTATTAGATTCCTGAAGGATTCAAAGTCTATGCGGTATACAAGAATTTGCTTGAGAATGCAGCACATTGGTATCAAGCATATAAGATGGACAATGTCTGGCATAATTGGGATCAGTTCCAACAGGCAATTCTCTCGAAGTTTGAGGTGAATGTTTTCAGAGACAAGATGCGAGAGCTGTTGCAATTAAAATAGGGTGGCACAATGGAGGAATACACCAATCAATTCAATCAGTTAGTGTACAATGTGAGGTTGTATGATCCAGCCATTGGGGAAATGATGTTGGTCACTCAGTATATTTTGGGATTAAAAGAGGAATTGCAAGGACCTGTTGAGGCCCAGTTGCCTACCTATGTCAGTTTGGCAGCCACTTATGCTGCAATCCATGAGTCAATGTTTGAGAGGCAGAAAAGGCCAACATAGGAGGAGTATAGAAGGCACAGACCTTTATATCATTCAAGAAGGACAACAAGGGGAATACTAGTTTTGGAGATTTATGGAAAGCTCAACAGCTGAAGGAATATAGGAGCACAAATGGTTTATGCTTCAGGTGTGGAGACAAATTTGCTCTAGGGCATCAATGTGCTACTCCAGCAGCTCAACTGAAGCTATGGATGCATCACCAAGTTCTGACAGATCTGTTCTGGAAGCCATTACAGAATTGGAGCAAGGTTGGGTATCTAACAGCTCTGTCAAGGACTGTTCATCACAATTCCATTCAACTCACGACTCTAATGGGAAATCAAGTATTATTGTTTTTGGTGGATTCTAGTAGTTCCCACAACTTTATTCATAGCAATATGGTAGCTAGGTACACCTAATTGAAACACCGGTCCCACAAATGACTGTGAAGATTGTCGATGGATCAATGATGCAATGTAATAAGGAGATCAGAGATGCTACTTGGTGGTGTCAGGGACATACTTTTGTACATAACCTGAAAATAATGGATATTGGTGGCTATGATGGAGTATTGTGTATTAACTGGTTGGAATTGTATAACCCCATGATGTGTGATTGGGTGGGCAAGAAGACATCCTTTGAATAAGATAACAACAGAATTTCCTTGCAGTGCATTATTCCTGGCACACCAGAAGAAATATCCCCAGTTTTAATGGAGCAGTTACTCAAATGGGAAAAAGGAAATGAGTTATGGGCTGTCACTATTTTACAACCCATGGATGGTGAGTCTGTTTTGGTATCTTCTATCTTCAGCAGTACCAGACGCTGTGGAATCATTATTGACTCAATATAGTGTAGTGTTTCAAGAACCAAAAGATCTTCCACCTCACAAATCATTTGATCATGCTATCACCTTACTTCCTGGATCCACACCTATTAATGCTAGGCCTTACAGATATTCTCCTCTCCAGAAGGATGAAATAGAAAAGAAAGTGGCAGATATGATTGCTAATGGGATTGTTACTCCTAGTATCAGCTCATTTGCCTCTCCTATGTTATTGGTGAAGAAGAAGGATAATACATGGAGGTTTTGTGTGGATTTCAGAAGACTCAACTTGATAACTGCTAAGAACAAATTTCCTCTTCCTATTGTGGATGAACTGCTGGATGAGTTGGCAGGCACCAAATATTTTTCAAAACTAGATTTAAGGAGTGGATATCACCAGGATGGTTCCTGAAGATGAGCATAAAACAGCCTTTAAAACTCATCATGGGTATTTCCAGTTTAGAGTCATGCCTTTTGGTCTTACCAATGCACCAGTCACATTTCAATGCCTCATGAATAATATTTTTACTCCGTATCTCTGGAAATTTGTGATTATTTTTGTGGATGATATTTTGGTGTACAGTCTGTCGTGGTGGTATCACGGTAGATGTCATAGGATGGGTAATGATGGGGCTGTATGGACTAGAGGATCTGGGGAGGGATAGCGTGGTAGAAACCGCACACAGAACACACGAAGAACACATGATATACCCAGGTTCAGGGCTCTCCTAGTGAGATAAAACTCCTACTCTTGCATGCTAGATCTTATACTTTGATCAATACTCAAGCTACAATGGCTCCTCGAGCTGTATGCGAGAGGAATAAGAAAGTGCTCCTACCTCCCTCAGCGCTACTAGTGAATATCAAGTAACTAATAAATCAACCCTCTTCTAGGAGGCCTTGGTGCATCTTATAAAGGGATGCCCAGGTTATAGTTAGGGTCGAGGTGGCATAGAATATGCTCAGAATATGATGTAGCAGAAGTCATTGGCTGGGCCCAGATTCTCTTCTTGTCAGCGATAGGACCTGACGTGCCCATGACCGCTAACGGTCTACCGTTGACATTGTTCCCTCCTGGAAATCCTCGATGGGACTTGGATCTAGGATTTAGGGGCACACCTGATTTGAGACGCTTATCTCCTCCGAGAATCTTGGGAGAGATAGAAGCGTTGACCTTGAGGCCAGCATACACCCTTCTGGCATATGCCTACCCCTATGTCGACCTCAACTGAAGTAACTCGGCTTGGGGGAACCTCCATAGAAGAAGCAATAAATGTTATGCTGACATACTGTGTATGTCGACCAATGTATGCTGGCTTGGGTATCTCGGCCTATGTCGGCCACCCCACATCGGTCAACCTTAGTCTTGGTCAACCTTATCTTTATACCATAGCGCGACCCTACCGGGGGTCATCCCCCCGACATTAGTCCCCAAAGTTGTCGCGTTCTTAGCAGCGCCAGCTGAAAAGACCACGGCAGGTTCCTTTAACTCATATGGAACATCTCCCATACAGCCTGAAACACTAGAAAAAGAGTCACGCGATATAGAGGCCAGCCCGCAATTGCTGTTGTCCCTGCGCGTGGCGTCCTGGGAGTTCTTCACGTGTTGTCCTGGGCCTTCCCCTACGCGACACGTGGTGCCCGCAGAGAAAGGTTCGCGGTCCTTTTTCTCTTTCTTTTTTAGATTCAAATATGAAAAATGCGATATCTTTTAAACGAATCGTGCAAACCAAAATCCGTTTTCACGTTTGTACTAGTCGTATCGAGATCTACAAAACAAGATCTCATGTTGATAGGTTTTGACGGAAAAAAAATTGCACTGCCTTTTGACCCTACGTTGCACTGCCTTCGGTTGCGGTGCACGACACGATGTCATGGTGGTGCACGGCTGGTGCACTGCCTTTTTCTTCTGCATTGCACTACCTTCGATGGTGGTGTACGGAATGATATCCTAACAGTGCACTGTCTGTGCATTGCCTTTTTGTATTACATTGTATTGCCTTCGGGTGTAGTGCATGACAAGGTATCCTGGCAGTGCACTACTCGTGCACTGCCTTTTTTGTGTTGCGTTGCACTGCCTTCGGTCGTAATGCACAAGACGATGTCCTGGCAGTGCATCGGTCGTGCACTGCATGTTTATACTATGTTGCACTGCCTTTGGGTTCATAAAAAGAATGGTTCTTTTATGCAATTATTAACGGGCATGCCTCTTGTGGATTCCTCCAACTCTATGAATGAAGAGGGGAGTATGAGGAAGACCGGTTTTCTTTCTACATGAAGATGAAAAAAGGATCAGGGTCAAACATTTCTTACTTTTGTTGAGAGTGCATGACGAGGTATCCTGGCAGTGCACTACTCGTGCACCGCCTTGTTGTGTTGCGTTGCACTGCCTTCGGTCACAGTGCACGAGACGATGTCCTGGCAGTGCACCGGCCGTGTACTACCTGTTTATACTATGTTGTACTGTCTTCGATCGCAGTGCATGGACGATCCAGTGGTAGTGCACAATTTTTTTTCATGGTGCATTGCTCTTTTTACATATACTTCTCACGTATTTTTCGTCGTGGATATTTTTTATACCATGCGCGTCCAACAACAGAATACCAGTACACGAGAAGAGCAGCATGACCACGTGGCGATCAGGGAGAGCAAGATAGGACTATTGCGCGCACGCGCGTCCAACGGTGCGTCAGTGTCCTCTCCAGAGCGTGCGCGCTAGTCATCTTCCCATACAGCCGACATATCTATACATCGTCCGATATTGATTTTAACTCGACCTCTCTAACTAGCGATTTCCCTCTGAAACCGACTTTGCCTTGCTAGAACTGGCATATATCTCGTCTATCAGACCTCCTCTTAGCACTTAGATTATTTTCCCTGCGAGCTACCTAGCTTCCTTGGTTTTTCCTTATCTTATGTTATTTTATCCTACATGTCATGTAATCATCATATTACACCTAATTCTTTGGGTCTAGACACAACGTGTCACACTGTTCTCTTGTCACGCGGTGTCAGTTATCCCTGGCAACCATCACGTCGCCGCATAACTCCTCGTTTACCGTTGCGGCCACACGATGCGTTGCTGCTACCAATCGTGTGGCACGTTTTTAGCAACTTCTAGAGAAATACACACGTGCTCTGTGGCCATCGTGGGCATAACTGATCCCACGACCCACGATGCACCAGACCTTTAAGTAGGGGAGCGGGGGAAAACCCTTGTTTCACTTTCCCCTCCCCCGCTCAATCTTTCTCGCAGCACCGCCGCCACCACAGGTTGTTGCTATCGCACGACCGCGCTGCCCCTCTATTTCTCCCATGTAGTCGCCAAGCTCATGCTCTGCACGCCGTTGATTTGATCCGGACGCTCCTCTCCGTCATCGCCATGGGGCCACGCCAATCTTGGCCCAACACCTCTACAGACAGCGCCACCACGGAGGACAGCATAAAGGAGGTGGACTCACAGGACGTTGATGATTACAAGTGCACCGATTGTTTGTAGCTAGTTTTGAAATAAAGATATTGATCCCATATGGAGCAGGAGTCTGAAGTCTAATAGCTTTGAAATAAATATTACGATAGAAATGCTAGATAAAGTTCTAAGTGACAAGATAAAATGTGAGTATTGTATAAAAATGTGTTTTTGGGTTTTAGGTATAAGAGCAATAATAAAGTAAAGTAAAATAAATGAATACAGAAAGTAAGTATCGCGTATGTAAGAGAGATTGAAACTGCAGTAGGGAAAAGCATTCTCAAGAGTAGCGGATACACCACTAGTATTATAAGGAGCTAAGATAAAGGTTATCATTATAAACATTCTCAACTATGTATGTGTGGGAGGAACTTCGTATTTGGACAAATAGGCAGCAGCCGCTGCTCACATCATCCTCATAACCACAGCAGTTAGCAATCGACATCAATCGAATTACTACACTATTAAGGGACGTAATCCTGTAGGACGTATCCCATGGCATAGATAGTGTTCCGTGAGTTTTCTCGGTTTTCCAAGTTGATACGTAAGGGGTGTCAACAGCTTTATAGTCACTGTAAGTCTAATAACTTTTATCATAACCACACCTCCATCTACCAACAAGTAGTTCCTCCATCAAGTCCCCACGAGAGGCAAATATTGAGAGGTCGACTTCTCTCAACATCAAGATGTAGAAAATCTAACACATGGTCACAATGATGAATATCATAATAGACTTTATCTTATTTTAATCTCATACTAGGGTTTCTCCATCTCCCCAAGAACTAATGATCTACCCAGACATGAAGGCAATCAATAGATGAATAGTACTTGTATAAATCCACAACAAGTACAAAAATTACAACAAGATCTAGACAATATGTAGATAGGATGGATGGAGATGGTGGTGATGCAGCGGTGGATGATGAAGATCGATGCCTTAACCTCCTGGATCTGCGTAGGGCAAAGATGGATCCCTTGTGGATGAGTTCTCCCTCTAGATGCCTTCTGGAGGTGAGGTTTCTGCGATTTCTGGGTGTTCTGTATGTCGTCTCCTCGAACCAATTGCATGGGGTGAAACTATTTGACGAGGCGGTGGCGGCACCAACTATACGGCCGGAGCTATACGGCCGGAAAATTTGCTCCGGTCATATAGTTGGTCGTTGAACTCTCTGCCTCCCTTGTTCGCTTCTGGTTTTCTTCTTGTATTATTAATATTTTCCAAATAAGCGATTTATGTTGTTTTGACTCCTTTTATCCATAGTACAACTGCTCCAAGAATTGTATCCATCATCTGTCCCGATCCTGGTGAAAACTGACATAAAATGTGCATGCGAGTGCCGTAAAATACCAAGATCCTACATCTACAATGCAAAATAATAATGTAAAACATGATGCAAATATGCACTCATCAACTTCCCCAAATTTAGACTCTTGCTCATCCCAAGCAAGTTTTAGCTTAATGGATGTGATCCTCATATTCATGAAGCTGAGCCGATAAAATAAATGAGGCAGTTGCAACATGTGTTTATCATATACGATACATGGGAATAAGTTCATGAATAGTACCGAACCATCTGAATAGTATTAGCAGGATTCCACACCTTAGCGATCAACAGTTCATAAAAGATGAATCTCAACATAATGTAAAAGTATCCGGTTCAACCGAATGAGTTAGCGAGGTAGTCTCAAGTGTTTTAGGATCAACGTATTCACTTGGGATTCAGAATCTTAAAATTTTCTCTTTGTCATACTACAATACACTGGTATATGCCTACTTGCTCTTTGCACACTCGCCCTTTTTCTTCTTCCTTTTCTTTTCTTTTGTATATATGCTAACACTTTTATTTAATTGCTATGCAAAGGAGCTAGCCATACATTCCACTTCATGTAGGAATTCAAAGTTTAACGATCTCAATTATCAAATTCCAATTGTATATGAAGCATTCTTATGACTTGAAGATTCTACCTCGACTTGTTCTCATTCTATTTTGATAGCACTTTCATTTTCCTTTGTTCAAGGTTTCTTTTTCAACTTAACTGTATAGATAATTTTTCTTTGTAAATCAAACCGTAGACTTACATCATATTGACTAAATTATATTTTAGGTGTTCTATTAATACCAATGGTGTGGAAGACTCCTATTTCTATCATCAAGTGTAAGTAAAATTATACTCAAGCTATTCATATATCAATAAAGCAAACACGAACTCAATATTGCTCCATATATAATAATAAACTCAGAATTTCATAAAAGGGATCGACTATTCCTGAAGGGAATTCTAATGATGTAAACTTTATTGCTAGTTTGAACTAATGCAAAAAATAGTAATAAAAACTTATAGGATAGATTACAAGGTCTTAAAGATCTCCCCAAGCTTGGAATCAAGCAAGGTGGGATCAAATAATCCCTTGCGATTATTTGATACCGTGATTGTTGTAGATCACTGTGGTGCCATGGCACGCGGTATCTTCTCCTCATGGGCCAGCCTGAGGCAGAGGGATTGATTGACAGCTTCTAATTCTTTAACACGCAGCTTGTAGAAAAGATTGTTCCTCTCCAACACCTTCACTTGTTATTTAATGAACTCATTGTTATCCTGAAGTGTTTGTAGCGCCTTAAGACTCATATAAAAACCTGCTTCGGTTGTCCGCTTGATATCTTCATCTAGTTTATCAAGATAAAGTCGCAGCAATCGAAGGTGTTTGGGTGTCCCTGGCTTCTCCTTGTCCAACTCTTAGATCTTCAGCTCTAGGGCCTTTAAATCCCTCTGCTGACACCCATGGTCGGCGTCGAGGAACTCTATAGGGATGGTCTTGATCTCCTTGCCTTGCTCGCTATTACTCCCGATCTCCATAGGAGCTTTTCTTCTTGACCTCTATCCCTTGGTTGAGAGTCCTCACGTGTGAATAAGAGGTAGATTGGTTTCTGCAGATTATGATTAGAGAGAGAGACAATGGCAGTATATTGGGGGGGGGGGGGGTCAGAGGTCGGTAAAACTCGCGAGAAACACCAAATTTTCACCCAAGAAAAGAATCTTAATGAAATAGGGAAATAAATCACAGATTTGGAAGAGTCCTGCCACGTAACGACCAACTATACGAGCGCGGCTCATATAGCTCTGTCCGTATAGTTGGTTCTAGGCAGATATTTCCAAATATCTCGATTCCAGGTCGATTAAATCACGACTTGGAACCGACAATAACATTTTTTAATGGATAAATGAAAGGTCAAACGAAAAATTGTCTGAGAGTTTAATGACCAACTATACGGTCGAAATTTCTGGTTCCGGTCATATAGTTGCGACCGTATAGATACAAACACCGAAAATCAAAAGTGTTTGAGAGTTTAACGATCAACTATACGGCCGAAATTTTGGTTCCGGTCGTATAGTTGCGACCGTATAGATACAGACACCAAAAATCAAAAGTGTCTGAGAGTTTAACGACCAACTATACGGCCAGAATTTTGGTTCCAGATGTATAGTTGCGACCGTATTGATACAGACACCAAAAGCAAAACTATCTGAGAGTCTAACAACCAACTATACGGCCGGAATTTTTAGCTCCGGTCGTATAGTTGCGACCGTATAGGCTCACATAGCAAAAACAATTTCACGAAGATGATACAGAGAGTTTAACGACCAACTATACAGCGGGAGCTTCCTCCCCGATCGCATAGTTCTGCCTGTATAGTTGGTAAAACCCCTCTAAAGCTTCAGAAAAACACAAGGTATTCAAAAGGAGAATTTTCAAAAGTAAAAATTGTGAAAACAAATCACTTATTTGGGTAAGAACACTTACCTTGCACTTATCATTTGTTTATTAGGGGAAGAAAAATTCCTCCAACAACAAGGACTTCTTCTCTCTTGGAGGGATTGACTTTAATTCATTGAATAATTCTCGTAAATGAAAATCACCAGGACTAAGGTTCCTCTCAACAAGATTGGTGTCTTGTTGGTCAATCATGGACACTGCATCCAACATCTTTATTTCTTGCCTCTGCATAATCTGTAACTCAAATTCTTGAAGTGAAAGAATCCAACGGATCAGTCTTGGCTTATGGTCTTTCCTTTTGACAAGTTCTTTTAAGCCATCACGATCCGTGTGAATGCTTACCTTTGCATCAACTATATATGAACGAAATTTATCACAAGATAAAAATATAGAAAAAATTCCTTTTCTTCCTTAGGGTAATTCTTTTGAGCACCATTAAGGGTTCTACTAGCATGATGTATAATATTAAATCTACGACCAATATGTTGTCTCAGAGTTACTCCTACAACATCATCACTAGCTTCACATATTAAGTCAAAGGTTGTATCCCAGATAGGTGGTTTAATGATAGGAGCACGAGATAAAGCATTTTTGAGTCTATCAAAGGCTTCAAGACACTTATCATCAAAATTAAATCTGATTCCCTTTTGTAGGAGGTTAGTCAAAGGTTTAGATATTCCAGAGAAATTTCTAATGAACCTTCTATAAAAACCTACATGACCAAGGAAACTTCTTATACCTTTAATATCCGTAGGTTGTGGCATTCTCTATATTTCCTCAACCTTAGCTCTATCAACTTCAATTCCCTTACCTGATACCTTGTGTCCAAGGACTATACCTTCTTTGATCATAAAATGGAATTTTCTCATAGTTTAGAGCAAGATTAGTTTCTTCACAACGCTGCAAAACTCTTTTGAGATTATCCTAGCAACTAGTAAACGAAGTTCCACAGACAGAAAAGTCATTCATAAATACTTCCATTATAAGTTCTATAAAATCCGCAAAAATAGCAGTCATGCATCTTTGAAAAGTAGCTGGAACATTACATAAACCAAAAGGCATACGTCGGTAAGCATGTAAACCATAAGGACTAATGAAAGTTGTTTTAAGTTGGTCATTAGGATGAACAACTATTTGATAAAAACTAGAGTATCCGTCCAAGTAGCAAAAATGAGTATGGTTTGCTAATCTTTCTAAAGTTTGATCTATGAACAGTAATGGATAGTGATGTTTCCTAGTCTCTTTATTTAATTTTCTGAAGTTTATGCACATCCTATGCCCAACAATAGTTCTAGTAGGTATCAATTCATTGTTTTCATTAGGAACAACAATAAAATCGCCCTTCTTAGGATCGCAATGAATAGGACTTACCCATTCACTTTCTTTAACAGGATATATTATACCTGCGTCCAGTAGGCGTACAATTTCTTTTCTTACCACTTCTTTCATTTCAGGCTTCAATCTTCTATTAAATTCTGCAACTGGTTTAGCACCTTCTTCCATGAATATTCTATGGACGGCTATCATGGGACCGATGCCCTTTAAGTCATCCATTGAGTACCCAAAGGTCTTGCGATGCTCATTAAGTATCTTCACGACACTAATAATAACAGGAAATTTATTTGTATCATCTAAAAACCTATATTTAAGATTTTTGACTAGAGTCTTCAACTCTGGGGGTGGTAGTTGCTCGTCCCCTCTCTTTTCTGGCTCTTCAAAAGCCTCATCAGTTGGAGGTCCCATAATGGGAAGTGAATCGAATTCATCTTCTAGTTCTTCAAGGGACTTGTCCTCCATAACTATTTCTCCATAATTTGGATCTTCATTTATCTCTTCTTCTTGATTTCTAAAGAAAAGAGCCGCCATTTCCTCAATAGTTCTCTCTTCCTCTTCTTGTTGTACTTGTGGAGGTCTGTCTTTAAATTTGGAAAAGTGAAATTTATTTTCTGTTCCCTCAAGCTTAAGAGACACAATCTCCTTCTTTAAATTAACATAGACACCTATATCACCCAAAAAGTTCCTTCCAAATATAATTGGGCAAAGAGTGTCAGCTGGCATATCAACAAGTACAAAATCGATAGGAAAGTTTTTGTTACCAATTGTGACAGTTGCATCTTCAACTACTCCCATTGGAATTCTAAGGTTTTTATTGGCTAACATAATTGTCATATCTGTATTTTCAATTGTAGCCGGTTCTATTTCTTCTTTTATTTCTAAGTAGAAGTCATAAGATATAACATTAACTTTGGTGCCAAGATCACATAAACCATAATGCGAGGTTTCTTTAAATATGCAGGGAAGAATGGTGCCAAAAGATGTATCGCGCTAGAGTAGCTCTGGCCGAAGCTGACGAGATTCTTGAGGTAAACACTTCCATTACTCTTTTTACATTCATAGTAGATATATATAATCCCTAGTCCCTGAGGTTCTGGGGGAGTAAGATATTACTCGGCAGTAAGCTCTTAGACCACACCTAATGATGGCTCTGAAATATAGCCATCCACATCCACATTTAAACTGGATATTATTAATAATTTTGATGAAATATCTCTCTAAATCCTGCCACTAATGCCTAATATTCAAAGGGGTATGCAATCCTTTTTTATATTTTTCCTGCGCAGATAATGTCGTTTAAAGATGGGAATCACTACATTAAAGTCAAAGATACGAGATTTCCACCAAACCAGAAGAAACCAGGAGCCGTGAAGCGGAGGCAGACGCTTTAACGACCAACTATACGACTGGAGCAAAATTCTAGCCGTATATCTCCGGTCGTATAGTTGGCACTGCCACCGTTAGGTCAAATAGAACAACTTTCATGAAGGGACCCCTATAAAAAGAAGCCTCTGGCAACGAGAAAACAAGATAGACCTCGCCAAAAAGTCTCTGCCACAGATCACCAGCCGCCTCCAGATCTCAAAACCCTTCTCCATCTCCATAGCCATATTCCACCACTTGTTATAGTAGATCTCTTGTCTGATTGGCGACATTGTAAGACTATTGCTATCAATCTTATGATTTTCTTTACAATTTTTATGATTGTTGATCTCATCTCTATGTGTGAGTAATTCTCCTTGGGCCAAAGGCTTCAGCCTAGCCATGTAGCATTTGCGCATGTTATTTATCGTAGATGGGATCGTGTATTAATTTGTATGAGATGATGATTATTGTATCCTCTCTTGCCTAAATCCAAGGACTTGTCAGATACCCAAGACCCTGAGGGTTGAGCCAAGTATAGGGAGTATGAGTAATGACTGATCTGCAGGTTGGGAACCCTAGTGACAGAAGGGGTAGTATGGCCGTATGTGAGGGATTTACTTGGGATTAACGGTGACATCACTATGCATATCATTAGTTCTCTTTCTTCTATGGATGAGACTAGTAGGTTATTGCTATAAGAGGTTGCGGAGGCAATAGCAATTATGGATGCATTGTCCACATATAATTTATCTTGCTCTAACAAGTACATGCATACTTTATTTCTATCTTTTATTCCCATCATATGTTTCGCACAGCTACAGGTGAAACCGAATGCCCTAGGCCCTCTCTCTCCATCATCAACAACAATAATAAGACGCAAGCTATTGGTATGGTAAAAACACAAAAGGAATTCTAAAATTCCCGAAGGTCCATTAAAGTAACTTCACTATGCATTCGCTTCCCGAGGATTCGATAACCTAGGTCTACTAGGGAAAAATAAGCTATACTACATCCATAATCCGGATTGAAGGTATCAACCCTTTTTCTGGCGCCGTTGCCAGGGAAGCAATAGCTACCCTAGTGAGGTTATTAGGAACCTTGATAGTTTTAATTCTTGTTTTTAATTTTGTTAGTTTGCTTTCAGACTTTATTTGATAAACCAAAAAAATTAGTTAGCCTTTAAAACTCTTGCTTTTACTATTATAATTCTTTGTTTAAGAAAACCCCAAAACATAGGAAATATGGATGAAAAGAAGCTTGGGGAGTTTGCTACTCCCAACAATGATTATTTGTGTACTCCTATTACTCAGCCAACAATTGCTGCCGATGACTATGAAATTAAGCCCCATTACTTAAGTTTGGTTCAACAGAATCAATTTGGAGGCTCCGCTGTTGAAGACGCAGGTATGCACTTAAATACTTTCAGTAAAATATGTGACATGATGCGTATAAAAGACGTTGACTCCGATGCGGTCAAATTGCATTTATTTCCTTTCTCTCTTAGAGGAAGAGCAAAAGAATGGTTGCTATCTTTGCCTAGAAATACTATTACATCATGGGTGGGATGTACTTCTTTATTTATGACTAAATTTTTCCCACCTACAAATACTATGCAACTTAGATCTAATATTACTGGCTTTAGACAGGAAGAGCGTGAGCCACTAGCGCTTGCATGGGAGAGGCTGCAAGAATGCATGAGAAACTGTCCTAGTCATGGGATGGAAGATTGGTTAATTCTCCATCTATTTTATAATGCTCTTAACCCTGTGTCTAAGTCTATGCTTGATACTGCAGCTGGAGGAATGTTTATGGGTAAACATATTACCGCAGCAAAGCAGCTGCTAGACAATATGCAAGACAACCATGCCCAATGGCATGTGGATAGATCAAACAAGAAGAAGGTGAACTCCATCTCACCACAAGAAAATGAAGAACTCAGTGCTAAATTGGATGAGCTCATATTAGCCGTTAAATGTAAGGAAACCTAGGTAAGAGACACCCCTGAAACAAATATTGAAGAAATAGACTTTATAGCTCGTAATGATTATAACCCTGCTTGAAAGAAGAATTACAATCCTAACTTTCAGAAACATTATTCTAGTCCTGCAGGTAATTCTAATAATAATATGGGAACTAGTAATGGTAGTCTCCAAGAAACACTAAAGTATTTTATAGACTCACAAAATAAGCAAAACAATATTCTTGTTAAAATAACGGAAAACCATGATGCTATGCTTGGTAAATTATCTAACCAAGCTGTTAGTTTGAGAAATGATTTGCAGGCCCTCCAAGAAAAACGAGGATCGTTGAGGCACAGCTAGGTAAGATAACCGAGAGTCAAACTCTCGTTCTAGTTAACTTTGTAGGTAAACCTGAGCCAAATCCTGTGGAAGACCTCAAGATGATGAGAATCCAAAGGGAGGAACCTAAAGAATTTGACTATAGTAATGCTCCTTCACCAAGCTACACTGTCGAAGTTCTCGTAAAAAGGATCAACATTAAGATTCCGGTGAGTAAAGATAGTGAAGATGCTATGTACCAGCACTTTTTTTAATCAGGTAGCAATAAAGGTACGTGAGCTTGAGGAAGAATATAAAAAATTGCTGAAAAATTACCTGTGAAGTTAGATGACATATTTGAGCCTACTATTAAGATTAAAATTGGAACCAATGAGATAGCTGTACTTTGTGATCTAGGTGCAAGCGTCTCAACAATTCAAAATAGGCTTTTTAACAAGTTAAATCTTCGCTCCTTTGAAATCACCGAGTTAAAATTGCATCTAGCAGATTCTACGTACAAACAAGTTGTAGGAATTAAGGAGAATAGTTTAGTATACATTAACGACTGTCCTGCTCTCATTGATTTTGTTATTGTTGACATGCCTGAAGATGCTACTACTCCTATTATATTAGGTTGTCCTTTCTTAAGAACTATTAAGGCTTTGATTAATCTACATGAAGGGAACGTGAAGCTTCAATTGCCTTCGCGGAACCTTTTGTTATTCATTTCCCCAGGAAGAAGAAAGCCAAGGATGATTAAAAGGAGGCCATCACTTTGAAGGCCAATTAGTTTGGAGTGGGTGTTCCACTCGTCTGGCCTAAGTAAGCAACATTGAGGTCAAGCTATTGAACATAAAAGAGCACTTCATGGGAGGCAATCCATGTGAAATAAAGGTTTAATTATAGTTTTTAGTTTAAGTTTAAGTTTATGTTTAATAAAGAATGCTAGAAAACTCCAATTGAGGAGAAGAAGTTCGGTAGTACTAAAAATCCTGCTTTATTCATGCTGTTGTTGGTCGACATTTTACTGTCAATTTTCTTTCAAAAACAAGGTATATCACTAAGTTATAGGGAAAAAATAGTTTTCAAAGAAACATATTTTTTTGAGATGGCTATGAAATATAGCCATCTACGTCCACATTTAAACTAGATATTATTCATATTTTTGATGAAATATGTCTCTAAACCCCGCCACTAATGCCCAATATTCAAATGGGCATGCAATCCTTTCTTTTATATTTTTCCTGCGCAGATAATGTCGTTTAAAGATGGGAATCACTACATTAAAGTCAAAGATATGAGATTTCCAACAACCAGAAGAAACCAGGAGCTGTGAAGCGAAGGCAGACGCTTTAACGACCAACTATACGACCAGAGCAAAATTCCGGCCGTATAACTCCACTCGTATAGTTAGCGCCGCCACCGTTAGGTCAAACAGAATAACTTTCGTGAAGGGACCCCTATATAAAGAAGCCTCGGACAACGAGAAAACAAGCGAAACCTCGCCATAAGTCTCTGCCACAGATCACCAGCCGCCTCCAGATCGCAAAACCCTTCCCCATCTCCATAGCCATATTCCACCACTTGTAATAGTAGATCTCTTCTCCGATTGGCAACATTGTAAGACTATTGCTATCAATCTTATGCTTTTCATTACAATGTTTATGATTGTTGATCTCATCTCTATGTGTGAGTAATTCTCTTTGGGCTAAGGGCTTTGTCCTAGCCATGTAGCATTTGTGCATGTTATTTATCATAGATGAGATCGTGTATTAGTTTGTATGACATGATGATTATTGTATCCTCTCTTGCCTCAATCCAAGGACTTAATAGGTACCCGAGACCCCGAGGGTTGAGCCAGGTATAGGGAGTATGAGTAATGACTGATCTGCAGGTTGGGAACCCCAGTGATAGAAGGGGTAGTATGGCTATATGTGAGGGATTTACTTGGGATTAACGGTGACATTACTATGCATATCATTAGTTCTATTTCTTCTATGGATGAGACTAGTAGGTTATTGCTATAAGCGGTTGCGGAGGCAATAGAAATTATGGATGCACTGCCCACATATAATTTATCTTGATCTAAAAAGTACATGCATACTTTATTTCTATCTTTTATTCCCATCAGATGTTTTGCACAGCTACAGGTGAAACTGAACGCCCTAGGCCCTCTCTCTCCATCATCGACAACGACAAAAAGACACAAGCTATTGGTCCGATAAAAACACAAAAGGAATTCTAAAGCTCCCGAAGGTCCGTTAAAGTAACTTTACTATGCATTCGCTTCCCGAGGATTCGATAACCTAGGTCTACTAGGGAAAAAGAAGCTATACTACATCTGTAATCTAGATCGAAGGTATTAACCCTTTTTCTGGCGCTGTTGTCAGGGAAGCAATAGCTACCCTGGTGAGGTTATTAGGAACCTTGCTAATTTAATTCTTGTTTTTAATTTTGTTAGTTTGCTTTTAGTCTTTATTTGATAAACCAAAAAAATAGTTAGCCTTTAAAACTCTTGCTTTTACTATTATAATTATTTGTGTAAGAAAACCCAAAAACATAGGAAATATGGATGAAAAGAAGCTTGGGCAGTTTGCTACTCCCAACAATGATTATTTGCGTACTCCTATTACTCAGCCAACAATTGTTGCTGATGAGTATAAAATTAAGCCCCATTACTTAAGTTTGGTTCAATGGAATCAATTTGGAGGCTCTATTGTTGAAGACGCAGGTATGCACTTAAATACTTTTACAGAAATATGTGATATGATGTGTATAAAAGACGTTGACCCCGATGCGGTCAAATTGAGTTTATTTCCTTTCTCTCTTAGAGGAAGAGCAAAAGAATGGTTGCTATCTTTGCCTAGAAATACTATTACATCATGGGTGGGATGTACTTCTTTATTTATGACTAAAATTTTCCCACATGCAAATACTATGCAACTCAGATCTAATATTACTGGCTTTAGACAGGAAGAGCGTGAGCCACTAGCGCTTGCATGGGAGAGGATGAAAGAATGCATGAGAAATTGTCCTAGTCATGGGATGGAAGATTGGTTAATTCTCCATCTATTTTATAATACTCTTAACCCTGTGTCTAAGTCTATGCTTGATACTGTAGCTGGAGGAATGTTTATGGGTAAACATAATACCGAAGCAAAGCAGCTGCTAGACAATATGCAAGACAACCATGATCAATTGCATGTGGATAGATCAAACACGAAGAAGGCGAACTCCATCTCACCACAAGAAAATGAAGAACTCAATGATAAATTGGATGAGTTCATATTAGCCGTTAAATGTAAGGAAACCTAGGTAAGAGCCACCCCTGAAACAAATATTGAAGAAATAGACTTCGTAGCTCGTAATGATTATAACCCTGCTTGGAAGAAGAATTACAATCCTAACTTTCAGAAACATTATTCTAGTCCTGCAGGTAATTCTAATAATAATATGAGAACTAGTAATGTTAGTCTCCAAGAAACACTAAAGTCTTTTATAGACTCACAAAATGAGCCAAACAATATTCTTGTTAAAATAACGGAAAACCATGATGGTATGCTTGGTAAATTATCTAACAAAGCTGTTAGTTTGAGAACTGATTTGCAAGCCCTCCAAGTAAGAACGAGGATCGTTGAGGCATAGCTAGGTAAGATAACTGAGAGTCAAACTCTCATTCTAGCTAAATTCTGTTGAAAACCTAAAGATGATGAGAATCCAAAGGGAGGAACCTGAAGAACTTGAATATAGTAATGCTCCTTCACCAAGCTACACCGTTGAAGATCTCGTAAAAAGGATCAACGTTAAGATTCCGGTGAGTGAAGGTAGTGAGGATGCTATCTACCAGCACTTTGTTAAATAGGTAGCAATAAAGGTACATGAGCTTGAGGAAGAATATAAGCAAATTACTGAAAAATTACTTATGAAGTTAGATGACATATTTGAGCCTACTATTAAGATTAAAATTGGAACCAATGAGATAGCTGCACTTTGTGATCTAGGTGCAAGCGTCTCAATAATTCCAAAGAGTCTTTTTAACAAGTTAAATCTAGGCTCCTTTGAAATCACTGAGTTAAAATTGCATCTAGCAGATTCTACCTACAAACAAGCTGTAGGAATTAAGGAGAATACTTTAGTATACATTAAAGGCTGTCCTGCTCACAGTGATTTTGTTATTGTTGACATGCCTGAAGATGCTACTGCTCCTATTATATTAGGCCGCCCTTTCTTAAGAACTATTAAGGCTTCGATTAATCTATATGAAGGGATCGTGAAGCTTCAATTGCCTTCGCAGGATCCTTTTGTTATTCATTTCCCCAGGAAGAAGAAAGCCAAGCATGGTGAAAAGGAGACCATCACTTTGAAGGCCAATTACTTTGGAGTGGGTGTTCCACTCATCTGGCCTAAGTAAGCAACATTGAGGTCAAGCTATTGACCAAAAAAGAGCGCTTCATGGAAGGAAACCCATGTGAAATAAAGGTTTGAGTAAAGTTTTTAGTTTTAGTTTTAGTTTAAGTTTATGTTTAATAAAGAGTGCTAGAAAACTCCAATTGAGGAGAAGAAGTTCGGTAGTACTAAAAATCCTGCTTTATTCATGCTATTGTCGGTCGACAATATTTATTATCAATTTTCTATCATAAACAAGGTATATCAATAAGTTACAGGAAAATAAATAGTTTTCGAAGAAACATAATTTTTTGATGCACACAGAGAGTTTAACGACCAACTGTATCACGGGAATAAAAATTCTAGCCGTATAGTTCCGGTCGTATAGATATCTTTGCAATCGAATTTTTTTCTTTAAAATGTCCTAAGAGTTTAATGACTAACTATACAGCGGGAATAAAAATTCCGGTCGTATAGCTCTAGTTGTATAGATATCGGTGGCTCTGTACAAATTCTTTTCTAATGTACTGAGAGTTTAACGACCAACTATACAGTAGGAATAAAAATTCTGGCCGTATAGTTCTGGTCGTATAGATATCTATGCCTTTGTATATTTTCTTTCCTAGGGATAGATAGTTTGACGACCAACTATACGGCGGTAACATTTTGTTCCGGCCGTATAGTTACGCCGCCATGAGGAAACCCTAATATTTTGATAGAACGCCAACTATACGGTGGGAACGCATTATTCCAGCCGTATAGTTGCGTCCGACCACAAAAATACATGAGAAGGTACCTGACATGGGTATAATTACTTGGATGCTTATAAATCGCTACCCTATGATTGGATAAAAGGCTTACGACCCATGAAGATTCTAGACGACAACCCAACGAAGCAACCGACAAAGGCTTTGATTGTATTAGGAAAGAGACTATAAACCGGAATTGTGTTGGTATTGTAATCACACATGTATGAAACCTATCCGCATACAGCTTTGAGACCTGACCTATTATATATAGGACGGGAGAAGCCCAAGCGGGGGTACCAAAATGTAGAAGACAACTTGTAATAGTGCAATTACTCAATATACAGGCGACTTTGATTCCATTGTTTCCCTAACATCCGATGAAATCTCCAACATTCTCTTTTCCGTGAAACCCCAAGTCCATCACCATGGGCATTGCCGAGGTTACCCCTTGTCAATTGGCATCGTCTGTGGGAAACCTGAACGCTAGAACCACGGATTCGGCAGAACGCTCTCCACCAAGCATCAACTCGACGAAAGAAGATCCACGCCCGCCCACCCCTGTATTGGTACCCGCCAATTTTAACGGCGGATTCGATCTAATCATCGGAAGCCTCCACTTCCAAACAGACAACCCGCAAGAATCACACCCTTCGGCCCTGATCGCATCAAAACTGTCGGTGGGAAAAGCTACGCCTATGGAGGTACCAACATCTTCCGTCGGATCCTCAATGGAAGTCGAAGCACAGATGGAAGCAGGCGACAAAAGCGAGCAATTCGAGATGAATCTAGGGCATCTCCATGGTCTTTATAACAATCTCTCCTTCGGATCAGACCCACAGTTAACCCCACCACGCGAAGCAAGACCAGCAAATTCGGAACCCGAAGAAAGCAGCGAAAGCATCGACTTCGGAATTCCGATGGCGGAAATCTATCCGGAACAAAAACTGATGGACTTCACTGGCTCATCCGATAGTGTCTCCATCGGTGCAAATGATGACGTTACCAGTCCATATGTCACCTAGCACCAAGTATGCGTGATCATAGGAGACGCCATGACCCAGCAAGACTCCAACGGTAACCCAATTCTTAATCCCGATGATATTCTTGCAAGCCATAATGCAGGAAGTGACGACAACGAAGGAAGTCGAGGAAATGGGGGAGACCCAATAGTCAACCGTGTAAATTGGGAAGAAGAACAACCATGCGAGGGTGAGAGGCAAACCCTTAGCTTACCATCCAGTGCATGGGAAAAGGCGAGAGCAGCAATTTCGGGTGCGGTCCCAATGACAACGGATGCTACCCATGAAGATCTATTGGCATACCAATATCTGCTCCATCACAAAAAGAGAGACCTCTTCAGGATGCAGAGGCAACTCGACGAAAGGAAGAGGGTAGCCAACGAATCTAGCCTACAGCAAGCGCAGTTATACTCCACCCGAGGATCAAGGAGCATAACAACAGGAGCATCACCAAGGAGAGGAACGTCTAGATTATGAGATATCCCCGAAGAAGAGAGGAGCGGACTAATCCGAGACCTTGATCTGTCATTTATGTCGATAGACCAAGATGGAAATATCAAGGCAAAAACAGCTCAAGCAGCCATTATGGCCGCATAAACATACCTAATCACAACACAGCCCGTACCCGACGATCCTCGTGCGGCCCTCCACCGCTCCGCCTTGATGAATCTCGGCTTGGTGGGAGAATTTCTCTCGCAAGCGAGTAAAGGAACCACAAGGCAACCCGACAGATCTCCACGCCGTCACAGCAGCCCTCGCAAGGAGGTCACACCCGACCATCACGATTGCCACATCGGGTCCACATTTTAGAATCAAAACCGTGAAACAACGCGAGAATCGACATCACCCAGTGAAGGATCGATCGATCTAGAGAAGAACGCAGCACCCGAGGATACCATGACGGTGAAAGCGAGGAAGAGCAAGAATTACACGAAGCCAGCTGCTTTACTTGACGGGTTCGCAAAAGTCCGGTGCCAAAAGATTTTAATTTACCCCAAGATCGACAAAAGTACGACGACCTCTAAGAACCTGATGCTTGGCTGACAGACTATCTGGCAACTGTCAGATTACAAGGCGGATCCAAAGCTACAGCGATGCAAAGCTTGTAGTTGTACCTAACTGGTGCGACACTCTCCTGGCTAAAACAACTACCCGAAGATTCTACTAGTAGTTGGAATGATCTTGAGGACAAATTTATCAGAAACTTTCAGTCTACATTCAAGCAACCCGCATCTTTGGAGTAATTGCGGGCCTGCAAACAAAAGCCAGGAGAATCAATACGAGCCTTCATCCAATGATGGAACATTACAAAAAATTCGGCTGAAGCAATATCTGACGAGAGAGAAATCAACGCCTTCAATGATGGACTTCGTCGATAGGATTTTATTGAAGAACTAGGACGAACCAAGCCAAGGACAATTTCACAGCTGATGGAAATAGCCAATCGTTGGGCTGATGGAGAGGATGCAATACACAAAAAAAGGGCCCGTTCACCTGACAACGACAGAGACAGGCGCAACAACGACCGGAGACGACGAACCAATGATGGATACCATACACCCAGTTACGTTGTAGCAAGTTTCTCTAGAGGGGACAACCGATGAAGTGATGATTACAACAGCGGATACCGTGGCAATAGGGACAACATCGGTGGAAGCCAGTCACAGCAACGATACCAGTCGATGAATCAAGACCCACCTATGTCAGCAGGACAAATATTGGAAGGACCCTGCAATATGCACTACTACGTCGAATCAATTGGGAAATGCGATCAAATCATCTCCTAAAGGACTGCCGAACTTTCTTGAATATGCAAGAACTATGCAACGCAAGGGCAGCGGAAGCAGCAAACCGAGGCTACGCTACTGCACCTGGTGCTTTGGCCATCGGCGCGCCACCTCCACCACAGGGGCATCCGCAAGCAGGGCAGCCGCAAAGTACAATACTCCAAGACAACGAATATCCCAGGTCAAAGGGAGCAGTGTCAATGATCCAAAAGGGGCCACCCTCTAATAGAACACATAAATTGATCACTAGACAAGTAAACTTGGTAGTAACAAAGCCACCTCCTACACCGGAGTACCTCCATTGGTCAGAACAAGAAATTACTTTGAGCAGAGCTGATCATCCATTACGGGTCCCTCAGCCAGGCTAGTCAGCACTAATAGTGGAAGCGCAAATCGGCGGGTTCAACATGAGCAAAGTGTTCTTGGATGCATGAAGCATCATCAACCTGATTTACGCCAAAACTCTGCGGGCCATGAAGTGGTCCATGACGAACCTAGCACCAACAGACACAACTTTCCACAGGATAGTCTTAGGAAAAGCCGAAATGCCATTGGGCAAAGTTCATCTCGACGTAGTCTTCAGATCAACGACTAACTTTAGGCGAGAAAAGCTAGAATTCGAAGTCATGGACTGGCCATCTTAGTACCACGCGATCCTGGGACGACCAGCTTTCTCTAGGTTCATGGCAGTACCTCACTACGCATACCTGATGCTAAAAATGTCAGCCCCCAATGGGGTCATAACAGTCAAAGGAATCTTCAGTCACGCAGACAACTACGATCGAGAATTCAACAAAATCTTGGAATCTTTCGAGATGGAGGAGGAACTCGGACATCTGAAGTTAGCGGATGAGGAGTCAACACATGAAGGGAACACCCTCAAAAAGAAAATATCGTAAGAGCAAGCACGCAACAGTCTCGCGAAAGCAACCTATGCGGCCTCCAATATAGGTCTCGCATAGGAAAATCCACTGATCAACAAGACGAGAGCACCATGACGAGGAGCATGATGAAGAACCCCAACAACATAAGCCGAAGTTCCTTAAAAAAATCTTCACTTACACATACTTTATATTCAATAAAGGCCAACGGCCAGGTGATCACGCCCTCGCAATGTACTTCTACCCATGATTATAAATAAAAAAGGAAAGTATTCCACGACATACAAACTTCTATGACACACAAACATTAGTTCGCCGGGTCCTCAAATCAAAAGAATACACCACGCAATCAAAATCTCATATAAAACATACGACCTTTTTGATAAATGTCTAGACAATATTTCGACTATGAAGTACAAGGATGCACAAACAGGCAGTCAGATCTCAAAGTTAACGGAAAATTCTTCGTCTGCTTCTAAGCATCTACACACAATCCTAATGGCGGGTCTACGAGCGGCGGCGTAATGATGCGCCATATAAACAAGGCCACCATCGGGAGAAGGAGGCAGACCTAAAGATATAACATCTAGATCTAATGTCGGATGATGCGCATGTACCAACGAAAGCGCAAGCTTGGCACCCACCACAAGTTGAAGCTTCACGTAATGGTGAATCCTTTCACCTTGCTGAAATTTCGCAACCAACTCCACCAAGGTCTGAGGCTGAGGATCCCGAGGAAACATGGCATTGTAAACAATGGCCAAAGATCTGCGACAGCACTCGATGAACTGCTCCAACTCCGATAGGCGATCTTGAAGCAACACAACAATATAGGCGCAATGATGATCAGTCCAGAAGTCTGTGTCAGAATTTCGAGAGGCGGACACAAGGGTGTGCATTCGGTTGCGCAGATGTTGGCTCTCCTCCCTCTTGCACAATCGGATGCCTACAAAAACAGGAAGACAATGTCAATTTCCTGCAAATCATAAAGAAGAAACCAAGGAAAGAGGAGAAAACACTCACATAACAACTTTTCGTTTGCCCTAGAAACTTCTTCCAAGAGAAAAGCCTCGCGGTTGAGGGATTGGCGTGTTTTCGATTGGGAAACATCCACCATTGATTGAACAACCTGAAGTTTTCCTTCAAGTTTTTTCACCTGCTCTATCTTTTCAGCATACAATGGTGGGTCCACAATACACATGATGGTGGAACTGGCCACACCTATTACAGAGGAGGACGTAGCAGCATTCAACAGTTGCACGGAGCCAGAAGGAGCCGGTGGATCATTCAAAATCTAGCAAAGCAAAGTGATATGAAACGTTCAGCATGGAAAAGCAAGCTCATACACATATATTTAGAAGTTGCCTTCCTGTAAAAAGAAGCAAGGGAGAGCTGGATAAATCCAAGGTTCGTTACAATGACAGCAAGGGAGACACAATAAAGGTTACAAAACAAAGCCTACGACGTTGTGTCCTTCAAAGACAGGGTGGCACTAGCGGAAGGAGCACTAGCTACAGGAGCAGCAGGGGTAGCCGAAGAAGGAGCGCCTGTCATAGCAGGGGCAGCCGAAGAAGAGGCAGCCAGGTTCTCCGAACCCGAGCCCAGACCTAGGAGTAGCCGAGAATATTGTCTGGCCCTCTTAATATACGGCTTCAGGTCAACTGCTTGGCCATTGGGTGTGACTGGGACAGAGGAGCTAACCTTCTCCCAGTCGACCTTCTCGCCTTGCGCCATCGCCAGGGCCATCGCAGTATCGGCACCACTCCTTGACTGCGTCAAACTATAACCAACAAGGGGGCCGCGATCAGCACCAAAGACGGCAACAAGATCATTCAGGTTGTTTGGCACATCCTTGGTTGGAAAAATTTCGGAATGAAGATTCTTGAAGGCACGGTGGGAGCGGACAAGAAGGTTGCGCCCATGAACGCTGTTGGCCAGTCAATCTTCTTATCTTCATTCAGCGTCGGGTTCTGGCCAGTCAATTCTAAAAACAAAATGGGAAGAAAGGATTGATAACCAAAGGAAAGAAACAAAACAAAGATGCATAAGACAAAAACTTACGGATCAACGAATCATTGAGGGCCTCCAGGCGCTGTCGTAGATTTGCATCTCGAACAGCGGCTTGCTTGGCCACTTCTTCGGCATCAGCTTTCGCCTTCCGATTGGCCTCCTCCTAAGCCTCTTCAGCAGCTCGAAGTTTAGCCTCAAGATCATCGGCGCGCTTCATCGCCTCATCCCGAATAACTCCGGATTGCTTGGCAGCGGCTGTGTGAATAAATCATGAAAAAATGAGGAAGAACATTTCACAAAGAGATTGGGAACATGACTAGAACATACCCTTCAATTCTTTAGCTTCATCACGGATTCTTATAAAACGAGAGGCCATACCGACCATCTCGCGCATCAAAGGCTGAGCAAAGAAACATCACAACAAAAGGATATGAAGGCAAAATAAAAAGGGCCATGGGAAGAAAAATTCTTAAATAAAAAGTGACTTGCATCCTTCATATCCACATCAACAGGCTCTTCAGATATCACCACCCATTTACCCACCGTTTTCTTCCTTTTTTGTGGCAGCGGCTTGGATGAGGTGGCAGCATCTTTTTGGATGACCTTCTCCATAGGAGACAGGGGCTTTTCTTTTGGCTCCGTCGATGACGGAGGAGATATCTTTGCAGAGCAGCCCATAGATGTGCGAAGAGGAGATGCGGGAGGATCTTTGTCATCACTGCAAAAGAACAACACAAGTGGAATAAGCATCAGCAGTAAAACCACCCGGTAAAACGGAAAAAGAAGCAAGCGAATACTTACGAAGACACATCCTGCGCAAGGCGGAACAAATTCACCTGGGCGGGAGCAGCCACGATTGGAGAAGCACCGAAAGGCTTGGAAGCAGTCGAGTCATCTAAGTCCTCGACCCTTTCCACAACATAAGGACGCTTCCTCTTTTTGCCAGCATGCTCCACGCGGAAATCTTCGGAGCCAGCCGAAGGAAGAGATTGCATTTTCGAAGAAGAATCGGATGCAAAGAACTCCCCCTCCTCATCCGCGGCAGTACCAGTCATAGGGAGATCGTCTGATGCGGAAGAATGGACAGGGGGCTCACAACTTCTAGGAAGAGGAGGAAGCGAGCTCAGATGATCAAAATCCTACACAAGCATAAGACATGGGATAAACACTAGTCATTGAAAAGAGTAAAAGTGCATCTACAAAAAGAAGAAAGGAATAGGTGAAGGCAACGGAAATTTACCTCGGGAAGCCGTTTTTTCTTGCCAAAGGGCTCCACAAGACAAGTTGAAGGAACTGGGCTTTTCTTGGTCAAAGTGGTGAAGCTCCGGATTCTTTTCTCATACACCTTGAGGGTGAGGTCTTCCGAAGAAATTCTCCTCGGGTCCTTCCTCCCGATGTACGCCCACATGCGAGAAAGCTGGGCTTGAAGCGGCTAGACGTGAATCCGCAAAAGTATGCCAGGACCCGGAGACCCAACAATTCCTTTCCAACCCCATGCCATAGCTTTGAAATACGATTGACAAAGGGCTGGATTTCTGCCATTTCTTTGGCAGAAGAACGCTGATCCCAGGAGTCAAGTTTACGACAGGTTTTCCTAGGATCAAAGGGGGAGAACCCAAAAGATTGGCCTTCGAGTGGCTGATCCTTGACATAAAACTACTTGGACTTCCAACCTTGGACAGAATCAGTGATTTTTGAAGTCCAAGTAATCAACATCGGATCGGACAGAAAAAATGGCGCCACCAACATCATGGACAATGGTGTTAGTGGCATTACGACGAACATAGAAGAATTGCTTCCAAAGGTCCCAATGGGGATGAATCCCAAGAAAACACTCACAAAGAGCGACGAAACAAGCGACGTGGATAATAGAGTTGGACGTGAGCTGATACAGCTGCACGCCATAAACAAACAAAAGGCCACGAAGAAATTCGTTGATAGGAAGAGAAAGACCGCGGAAGAGGAAAGAGAGGAACATTACCCTCCAGCCAGGCTCGGGGATGGGAGCAGCCTCGTCTCCAGGGAGCTTGAAGGAACCCTCCGTCAGACGGCCGGAGTTCCGCGCCTCATGGAGTTCCCGCGTTGTGCACTTGGTGGGAGCCCATCCGACGACCCTCTTCCTGGTGGCCTTCGCGGCGGCAGCAGAAGTTCCAGCAGCCTTGCTTTTGCCCATGGTAGCAAAAGGGGAATACGAGCACAAGAACTGGAGTTTTGCAAGGGAGCAAGAGCAGGAGTTCACAAGGGGGAAAGAGCGCAAGGAAGAAGATAGAGCAGGGGAAGGTGAGGTAAAACAGTAAAACACACCTCCTCTCCCTTATAAAGAGCGAAGACGTGAGGTCTGAACCGTCCGATGCAAAATCAAACCGACAGAAGGTTGCACGATGGTGACACGTGTTACAAAGATTCCGTAAAGGAAAATTTTAAAGAAGTTATGGCTGCGGTAAAAATGGAGGACAACGCGTCACGCCTCGATTTTTGCACGGAGAGGGGACGTGCAGTCAAAAATCTCCGCTGAATACGCTATTGCGCATCATCATAACTGCTGCATGGGCCCACGTTCGACACTTCCCGTCAGCGCGTGCTCTTCTGAAAATCAACATCATAAGATACGTCATCACTGATGTCAAACAGGAGGTGTTGTAGAAATTGCGGCTCACCATTTGACCCAAAAAAACAAAAATCAGAGTCAAAGTAAATTCCTCCAAGAAAAGATCTGAGACTACAATCGAATATACAATATTACGACTGTAGCCTCAGGGGCTACTCCTATCGGGAGCACTGGTCGTGCACCCGACAAAAATTACAGAAGCACTGGCGCCATTTAACATAAGTTTTCAAGCCTATGTTTTGATACATATATCTAAACATAGCCTCTGGGGCTACTCCTATTAGGAGCACTAGCGCGCACCTGATGAAGAAAAACAAAGAAAACATTCATCGACAAGATACACCTATCGGGAGTAGTTGCAAAAAACAAAAAGTTCTTCAGCCGCTACAAAACAAAAAACTCTCGGATCGCACCCAACACGATAAAAATCCGAATGCCATGTTCAGAAGTATGAAGGTAAGACCCCAGTATTCGTCCTGTGTGGCCTGGTAATCGCACAAGAATGCGCCCTGCCAGTAAAATATCCGTATCAACGATACGATGAAAAATCCCGACGGACGCGTTGGGTACCCGATAAAAATAGAAAACTGGAACTCAGTATTCGATAAGACCTCAGTGACTCGAACTGAATTATGCCAGTAGCAAATTCCGGATTCGAGCCTGGGGAGTTGAATTTGATGTAGGACAACCTTGTTTTTGCCTAGGAGAAATTAACCGATTCCCGATCCGTTGGAAGCATCAGACTCGTTGTACCAAAATCCCTACAAAAATAAAAATTAAGGAACAGAAAGAAGGAAAAAAGAAACTTTGAGACTCAACCTGAAACTACGGTTCAAGTAGAGTCTCGGGGCCTACTGACATGAGTATAATTACTCGGATGCTTATAAATCACTACCCTATGATTGGTTAAAAGGCTTATGACCCATGAAGATTCCAGATGACAGTCCAAGGAAGCAACCGACAAGGGCTTTGACTGTATTAGGAAAGAGACTATAAACCAACATTATGTTGGTATTATAATCACGCATGTATGAAACCTATCCGCATACAGCTTTGAGACCCGACCTATTATATATAGGACGGTAGAAGCCCAAGCAGGCGTACCGAAATCTAGAAGACAACTTGTAATAGTGCAATTACTCAATATACAGGCGACTTTGATTTCATTGTTTTCCTGACATCAGACGAAATCCCCAACGTTCTCTTTTCCGCGAAACCCCAAGTCCATCACCCTGGGCATTGTCGAGGTTACCCCTTGTCAGTACCTATAACTCCAAAACTTCAATCTTTTTTCTCTCTTCTACCTCCAAACTCTCTCAAAACCTCAAGAGATCTTCATCTCTACTCAATTTCGTTCGATTTCCTCGAACACGAGTGATCTATGGTATGTTTCTCCTCCAATCCTCCAATTACTTTTTGCAAATTCATCTTTGATATATTGTCATTATCAATCTAGGGTGAGACCTACAATGAATCAATTGCCATGATTTTCTTGCCTAGATTAATATTTTAAGGAGATTCTTTAGTGTGCTATGATGAGGAATATGATGTACTTACTGTTGTTGGATCAAAAAAATTTATTTTTGTATTTCTTCAATGTTTTAGATGATGAACACAAGGAGCCAAACTCGTGCTCGTGCCACCGCTAGCGCTTCTCGGGCTGCCGCTCAAGAACACATTGGGATACGGTTCACGGATGAGCCCCAACGTGATCGCTTCAACAGGATCAAGAACCGCGAAGTGAAGGCCACCAAGTGGGCTTGTCCCATTATATTGAACCAACTCGGTATTTCTGATGACTTCAATTTACTTTGCAATAGATCTGGCCTACAAAACTTTGTGTACAATGATGTGCCTACTTATCGCCGCTTAACCATTGAATTTCTAAGTTCATTGCAAAGCACCGTTAAACAATGGCAAGGAGAGGACACTATTTCTTTCTAACTGATGAACAACAACTACACTTTAACATTATATGAATGGTGCGCATGTTTTAATTTGCCAAACAATGATTTTAATGCTTTACGCGCATCCTTTACTAGCTTAGAACCTACCCCTGAACAATACTATAATGGAATGAGTTTCACTACCAGAGTGAACAAGGGGAAGAATATTCAACATCCTGCAATTCTCTATTTGTTCTATGTTACTGCTAACACCTTGTAGGCATGTAATGAGTTCACAAGACTCAACGAGGAGGACATCCTAGTCCTTGCTAAGGCTGCTTACATCAACTGCGGCTTTCCACTCAACTTGGGCGCCATCCTTGTGCGCTACTTGGAGCACCAAGCCTCCCAAAGCCAAGGACCAATCACAGGTGGAGGCGTTATCACCATGCTTGCCACTACCCTAGGAATTGACCTAGGTGAGTTGCAACCTGTTCTTGGTGAGACATGTGTTGGTTTATCCACTTTGTAAGCTTGTGGAATGATCACTAGGAGAGGTGGTGTTTATTATCTGCATATTGCTGGAGCTGGGCGTCTCTACCCCGCTCCTATGCCTAATGGTCTTTTCTCTATCGAGGAAGGACGTTTGCTATATGACTTGCAGGTTGAGCTACACCAATCCGAGGAAGAGATTCCGGAGGAGGATGATGACCACGAGGAGGAGCAAGAAGTTCCTTATCAAGAGGAGCAGCCACAAACCCGGTTCGTTACATACCAAGACTTCCAAGGACTTGGAAGGACTATGGAGAGGATGCATAACCTCTCTTTGAACCTCAAAGAATCAACTAGTAACCTCTCAACTCAATTTGTGAACTGGAGTAATGACTTTTTCGCGCCAGCACAATGATTTGAAGGGCTTGCAAATGCCTAAGCTTGGGGAAGTTTCCCCATGTATCTTTATTTGGCGTTCATTTACTTTTATTTATTTTGAGGTTGTGTTTTTATTTGAGTTTATAAGCACTCGTGTTGGTTTCCCCAACACCTTATTTTTAGTTCTTTCTATTTGCTTTTGAGATTTTCTAGCCGAGCTTTGCCGCCAATTTTCTATTCTTTAAAACTCCCTCTCTTAAAAACCACAAAAATATTTCTCCATTTCTCCATTTTTCCTTATTTTCCCTCTTTCTTTTCTTTCCGCCTTGAGGTTTTCATGTATTTGTAGGAGAGTGATCGACTTTGAGTTTCCAAGAAGCAAATAAAAAAGGAAGAGAGAAGTGGAACCAAACATGAGAGGTATGCCTTATGACTCCCCACTTTTGAAGTTTGAGAAACCCATGCTAGTTAGTAGTAAATGTTGAGATATTATATTGGTGGAGTGAGTCTTTGAATTGTAGTAAGATTTTTCGTTTGCATGGGTATTTAATGGGGTACATTTTGTTCCAGCTCTCATAATTAACCATGTCTTGCCTAAAAATTGCTAACCAATTGTAATAATAAAAAGTCTCACAATTGAAGTCTTGGGTGTTGTAGTGCTTAGTCTTGAAGGCTTATTTCTAGAGACACTCAACACCACTGAAAATGTTGATTGACTTGATAGCTCTCTTTGAAAGGATTTGTTTGATTGAATTAATGTTTAGCAATTTTTGTGAGCATGCCAAAGTTTGACTTGTTAATCATAAGAATTATATAGCTTTATGCGTGTCAAAATTAATGGGATGCCAACAACTCCGCTGGCCTACAAACGATCTTCATGGAGGAAACTCCTAGATTTCGGCTATGATTTGATTAAGCACTTGTAGCAGCAATGCTATAGTGGGTAAGATTCTTGGCACTCCCGGGTAGCTGTAATCATGATGGAATCACTCCTCTGGCTGTTATGAGAAATCATTATGCAAAAGGAACAAAAACCTTAGTGATGCCACGAGTGTCCATCACAACCCGATAAACTAATAAAAATCTTTGGCATTGCTCTCAATTACTATAAAACTGAAATTCTTGAAGGACAATGAATAGAAAAGTAGTGCTTGAAAAGTCTTGATTTATTGATGTGGGAGAATTGAGATACACTAGTGTATATGCTTTTCATGACAAATCTCGCACTCTCAATTTATATGATTATATTCTATCGTTCAAAGGCAAGCCTATGAGTTGATTACATGACATGGAGTAAAGTTTACTCACTTGAATCATCCATGTTGACAATAATTTTGCTGCACTATAAGGATGCGTAAAACCCGTATGATAAGCTTGCCATTACTCTATCTATGCCGAAGTTTTTCAGATTTATGAAGTGGAGAAACATGAGACTACCAATCATGAGTAAGATCACCATCTCGTTATTTCAGTTTAAATGTTGACTTCCTTTTTGATTTTGGTTTTCTTGCTCGGGGACGATCAAGTTTAAGCTTAGGGAGGTTGATGGCTCTGAAATATAGCCATCCACGTCCACATTTAAACTAGATATTTTTCATAATTTTGATAAAATATCTCTCTAAATCCTACCACTAATGTCTAATATTCCAAGGGGTATGCAATCCTTTCTTTTATATTTTTCCTGTGTAGATAATGTCGTTTAAAGATGGGAATCACTACATTAAAGTCAAACATATGAGATTTCCAACAACCAGAAGAAACCAGGAGCCGTGAAGCGGAGACAGACGCTTTAACGACCAACTATACGACCGGAGCAAAATTCTTTCTGTATAGCTCCGGTCATATAGTCGGCGCCGCCACCGTTAGGTCAAACAGAACAACTTTCGTGAAGGTACCCCTATAAAAAGAAGCCTCGGGCGACGAGAAAACAAGTCATACCTCGCCAAAAAGTCTCTACCACAGATCACCAGCTGCCTCCAGATCTCAAAACCCTTCTCCATCTCCATAGCCATATTCCACCACTTGTAATAGTAGATCTCTTCTCTGATTGGCGACATTGTAAGACTATTGCTATCAATCTTATGATTTTCTTTACAATATTTATGATTGTTGATCTCATCTCTATGTGTGAGTAATTCTCCTTGGGCTAAAGGCTTCGGCCTAGCCATGTAGTGTTTGTGCATGTTATTTATTATAGATGGGATTGTGTATTAGTTTGTATGACATGATGATTATTATATCCTCTCTTGCCTCAATCCAAGGACTTGTCAGGTACCCAAGGCCCCGAGGGTTGAGCTAGGTATAGGAAGTATGAGTAATGACTGATCAGCAGGTTGGGAACCCCAGTGAAGAAGGGGTAGTACGGCTGTATGTGTGGGATTTACTTGGGATTAACAGTGACATCACTATGCATATCATTAGTTCTCTTTCTTCTATGGATGAGACTAGTAGGTTATTTCTATAAGCGGTTGCGGAGGCAATAGAAATTATGGATGTACTGTCCATATATAATTTATCTTGCTCTAACAAGTACATGCATACTTTATTTCTATCTTTTATTCCCATTAGATGTTTTGCACAACTACATGTGAAACTGAACGCCCTAGGCCCTCTCTCTCCATCATCGACAACAACAAAAAGATGCAAGCTATTGGTCTAGGCAAAACACAAAAGGAATTCTAAAACTCCCGAAGGTCCGTTAAAGTAACTTCACTACGCATTCGCTTCCCGATGATTCGATAACCTAGGTCTACTAGGGAAAAAGAAGCTATACTACATCCGTAATCCGGATCGAAGGTATCACCTAACTTATAGAATGCTAGCTTCAAATCCCAACTTTCCGAGATTTGGATTGAGTTATTATAACTTAGCTAAAATCTATATTAGAATCAATATCCAGATACCGAGATTCAAGTTTAGTTTACTCGGCTTGAATCTAGACTAGAATCGATTATCCAGCCAACGAGATTAAAGTTGAGTTTACTCAACTTGAATCTAGACTAGAATCAATTATCTAGCCACCGAGATTCAAATTGAGTTTACTCGTCTTGAATCTAGACTAGAATCAATTATCCAGCCACCAAGATTCAAGTTGAGTTTACTTGGCTTGAATCTAGACTAGAATCAATTATCCAGCCACCGATATTCAAGTTGAGTTTACTTGGCTCCTCAGCCTTCATATTTTTCAAGTTTCATCCAACAAACGCACCAAGCTGTATCTAAGTCTTCTCTTGGAGCATAGGCACCTCTTGAACAAGCATAAGGAAGTTCTGGTTGAGCTGATGGGTAAAGGTATGTCCTTATTTACTTGCTCCGGTTTTTCATTTTCTATTTGCCGACTTAACCCTTGATGTAATATCTATAGTCTAGGTTGAAGCACATAATGAGGAGCTGCAAAAGCGTATCACTGACATTGAAGGTATATGTATCTTGTACTTTATCTTACCCTTACTTCATTTTACTCGCACTACAATTTGACCACGACACAACAGAGAAAATAGTTCTTGCAGAAAGGCATCAGGACTGTATATCAATGTCGGAACTGATGAATCATTTTCTCAAACAAGTAGGATGACATAGGTATGCCCAACGGGAACCCGACTATAGCCTACCTGGTGCGGCCCCATGGAAGCCCCACTCGATGACCTGCCAAGGTCCACAAATCCCATGACGATTCGGGTGGTGCGAAGCCTACATGAACACAGACTCCTGGCGAAACAAGACAAGGAAAGTCCAAGACAAGACTACATACAAACTTTAACTTATAACCAAATCGTATTGGTACCTAAGACCTAGTCTCCCCATATATAAAGGCTAGGAGGGTCCAACGAGAAGGGCACGCCATATTAGACAATAGATCTAGAAATCAATCCCTGGCACACACACACCCGCTAGATCCAATCTACCACGCCATCACCACCAGGGCACCTTGTAACCTTTGGTTCTCCATCAATCAAGAGCAGACAAGCAGCAGTGGGGTTTTCACTCCGAGGGTCTGAACCTGGGTAAACCTCGTGTCCCCGTTTTGTTTGTCTATTAGCCGACGAAGTCTCCAGCGCGCCGCTCTTCCTCTAAACTCAAGTCCATAACAATGGGCATTGACGTGTTAACCCCTCGTCAATTGGCGCCGTGTAGCGACTTTGGCGGCTCCATCACCAGCAATCTATGATTCATCGTCTTCAAGAGAGCAGATCTACTTTGCTTGGAGTCATATTCCGAGTGGGATCCTTCATCATCAACAACAGCCAGATCGTATCTAGGCACTGGATTTCTTCATCAACGTGTCCGCGGCAGCCACTTTTTCCTTCATTGGCATTTTGTTCGGTTGGTTAGCCGTTGGTGGCGGAACGGCCATACGCGTGGCCCGACGCATCGATCACTATTCTAAATCACAATCGCAATTCGCAGGATAAAAAATAGTTTATCAATAAGAATTTAGCTACAACCAGGAAGACAGCTATGACCAGACAATGGTCTAAGACATGTTTGATTTTTCCAAGTACTGGAGCTTTAATCTGCCAAAAAAGAAAAACACACACGTGAAGCTATAGCACGGCACGCATCAATAAGGAAAGAAAAGAAAGAATCTGGATTGGGTGCATCGAATAGTCAAGGAATCAGAAGCAAATTCATGTATCGCTATGACGCAAGGATTCCAAGTGTTGTTCGCATGTCTAAGAAGGAAGAAGAAGAAAAAAAAAGATCGATCAAGCTGCTAGCTAGAGCTAGGCAGTATAGTACATCAGCGAGTAACCGACTGTGCAGACAATACGAAAGATACTTTGACTTTACCATGACCACATTCGTCTTCGTTGTGGCCGCCAACGACTTCAACCATGGGATCCTCAATCGCTATCAATTCCGGAGGAATCGACATCGCAATCGACTCCATGTCCGCTGCCATGTCGACTCCATCCATCGCGCGACTTTGCCAACTTTGACTACACATTTGCTGCATCGACTCCGTGTCTATCGCGCGACTCCATCGGCCTTGACCACACGTTCACCCTGAAGACTCTGTGTACAGCGTTGGCTCTGCGCTTAGGGGCTCCGCCCACTCTATCACGAGATCCGCTTAGGTCTTCAGATCTGGTGACCAGCTATGGTTTTCGGCTCCAAAGACTCGGGGCTCCCTAAGCATCGGCGACCCGCTGCGGTCTTCGACTCCGGTGATACGCTGTTGTCATCGGCTATGGAAACTCGCTACTGCCATCGGCTTCAGCGACCCGCGGCCGCGTCGACTCCGGTCCGCCGCATCGGCTCTCGAATGCCGCCTCGACTACATCGACCACACCAACTCTACATCGGGGAATCCTTTGACTCCGGTGACCTACTGCAGTCTTCGACTCCGTCGACCCGCTAACTCCTGCGGCTGCGCAACCCATTGCCGCCATTGGCTGCGACCACCCGCTACAATCTTTAGCGTCGACAACACAGAGGCTGCGCCAACTCCACCACGTGACCCTCTGTCGCATTGAATACATCCGCGGTCGCATCGACTTTGTCAACGACAACTACCAATAAAGCTAAGTTTCCCTCTACTTAGAGCTGGTTCTTTTTAACTCGCACTCAATACACTCGGGGGATGCGCCCTCTTCAAGTAACTTAATATGCTGTCAACTCCACGCACTCGAGCACCTCATATGCGACAGCCAAAGTAGCTGATTTTGCCTGATCATCGAATCCTTAAACTCCAAGTACCTCGGCAAGGAACTGAGACTAAGGATAATGAGGCTAATGAAAAGGCCTAGCATATAGTGCAAAAGTGTCGACTCGATTGGCACCAGAATGTTACTTTACAAGATGACATGCAAATATTCTTTACAAGATACAAGTACTTCACAATTCTTAATGTTTTATGCAACTTACAAGGACGTCGACTGCATTAGGATATTCTATCGGGTCCTCCAACAGGAGTCTACAAAACAACTGGCTACGCCATAAACTCAAGACCCGAGTCGAGTGCCTCCTCGGATGGTTGTATTTCTTGGTGCTACAAAGATGACGCTGGCCACGCACCCGACAGACGCGACTGCGTTGACTCCATCTTAAGTGTTGATTCCTTCCAGCTAAGCGCCACATGGCTCCGCCGTGTCGACTCTAATCGCAATATAGACTATTGGCTCCTTATGCATGAGACATTGACTCGATGCACTTTCGGGTCAGTGGATTCTCCTCGCATCATTTTCAACTGTGTCTACAAGATACAAGATTCGAGTCTCTACATGAGTCTATGACTCCACGAGACACTCGGGGGATACTCCCATAGGAAGGGCTAGTCGCACATTTGAAAAAGCGCTGACGCTGATGGCATTTGCAAGATCATCTGAAGCACTTCTGGATCGTTGTTTCTACGCAACTGATGACTACAAGTATCTAGTCGAGTCTACGACTTGAATAGACACTTGGGGGCTACTCCCATAGGGAGCACTGGTCGTGCACCCTATAGAAAATATAAGATTCACAGCATAGTCCATTGTGTCGACTGCATCCATAATATCGACTCTCTTACAGCAATCGAACTCATTAGAAACTCCTCGCACTTACATTGCAATGTCAAGTTCAGAGACAACGTCTCCTTGGACACCCGAAACACCTCCGCTGTGATAAACATTAGGATGCTACGTCTATGACGTAAAGATAAGACCTATAAATACAATCTGATGGCCTGGCAACCGCATCCACTACGCTCTACCAGATAAATACCGTGTCTACCACATGAAGAAAATCCCGACAGACGCGTTGGGTACATACTTATAAACTTGAGTTCAGCTTAGTAAGGTCTCCGTGGCATGAGTCGAACTATGCCAGCAATTTCCAAATTCAAGTACATGGGCTCGATGAGTAGGTGACATTGTTTTTGCCCTAGAGCAATTAACTGGTCTCGATCCATCGAGCGCACCAGGCACGTTTATCAGTATCCCTATGAATAATTATGAATGTCAACTGACCCGATGAACTCCCGGGTGAGTGCTTTGCACTTGATACAACTGTCGACTCCGACATCCTAATGGAAGGCTCAAGATAACTAAGTCTCCACCCGAATCTACGATTCAGATAGACACTCGGGGGTTACTGACATAGGTATGCCCAACAGGCACCCGACTATAGTCTACCTGGTGCGGCCCAACGAAATCCCCACTCGATGACCTGCAAAGGTCCACGAAGCCCATGACGATTCGGGTGGTGCGAAGCCTACAAGAACACAGACTCCTGGTGGAACAAGACAAGAAAAGTCCAAGACTAGACTACATACAAACTCTAACTTGTAACCAACTCATATTGGTACCTGAGACCTAGTATCCCCATATATAAAGGCTAGAAGGGTCCAACGATAAGGGGACGCCACAATAGACAATAGATCTAGAAATCAATCCCTGGCATACACACACCCGCTAGATCCAATCTGCCGTGCCATTGCCATCAAGGCATCTTGTAACCTTCGGTTATCCATCAATCAAGAGAACATAAGCAAGAGTATAGTTTTCCCTCCGGAGGCCTAAACCTAGGTAAACCTCTTGTGTGCCCGTGTTGTTTGTCTGTTAGATGACGAAGTGTCCAGCATGCCGCTCTTCCTCTAAACCCAAGTTCATAACAATGGGCATTGACGTGTTAACCCCTCGTCATAGGGGAATATCAAGCTCGACTTAAGGAACAACAGGATGAAATATCTCAGCTTTGGGCTGAAAATGAAGAACTGAAGAAAATCACAAGGATGAGCTTGAAAAGATTGATCAGGAATTTGTGGAAGAGAAAAGCCGAATGTCAAGACAAATTGAGAAGGACAAGAAGCTTTTTGAGGACACCGAGATGATGATTAACTCAGTTAACACTGAGCTAGAAGAACTCAAGAGCAAATCCGGCACCTGGTTGACTGAACTTGGCTGAATCAATCATATCTTGGCTCGTGACTTTCCCTTTTTGTCTCTTCTTCTCTGCCGACATAATTATTATATCATCATTCCCCTAACTAATCTATTTACTTGCTACTTTTTATTTTCAGATTACTTTCCTAAATCAAAACCTCTTGCTGCCGCTAGCATCCAAACGTCAAGGTTAAAAAGAGCCGGGGTTGCCCTATCTCGGACGAGCTTAACATCGATGACATCTTGGCTTCTCTCTCTGCTAGCCTCAAACCGGTTAAAACCTTTGGAGTTGATCTCCTTAATGCTTCCATTCACGTATTTAGAGTGCTTTGGCCAGGAGTTATAGCTCTGAAACATGTTATGGGTCTAGTAGAGCAATTGATGGCATGTGAGGAGAGGCTAAGTTAATGACACAAGTTTGCTGCCCGAGCCGGTGCAGATGACGCTTTGATTTTTGTACTATCATGGTACGAGAACATCAAATTAGATGTGCTTCAGACATTGCACACCGAGTCCAAGTGGACCAAGGACCAAGAGCTCATCAAGAAGCGCCAAGCCCAAGCCTACGAGTTCATCCAGTATGCCGACATACACTCCTAGACTGAAGGGGCGAGTTTCCTCGACTATGAGGATGAAGAAAATGCAGAGGGGAGAATGAAGAAGAAGAAACCGATGACGAAACCGAGGCTGAGGCTAATGCCCCGGATATTGAGAGTTCTCCTCCTTTTGGTGGTGCTTATGGTCCTGCTCTTGCAGCCTCTTAGGCTTTGAAAAACTCAAATTCATTAAATCCCGGTATGTCGGGTGCATATGTAATATAGACTTAAGTCCTTTTGTTTCTACCAAAATTATGTCGGATTTATTTGGGCAGAGTCCCTGAGTTTGTTTTCTTGTTTACCCAATCTCTTGACCTTGGATCTTGTCTTACATTTTCGGCATTCAACGTATGAGTCACAAGATCACAAAATTAAATTAACAATACTCAGAATAGCGAGATCTAGCTCAAAGTCATTTGACACAAGAAAATAAACTTAATTAATGGGTTAGTCAAAAAACAAATATCGGCTCGCTTATTTTTCGCTCCTTAGTCATTTTTCATGTATGTAGCAATCGCTAGCTTTTGCTCTTGCTTGCCACGAAGTCAGGTTGCGGACAACATCAAGTTGAAGAGTGGGCCTTTGGTGCCAACACATTACTAATCTGGCATAATGATGAGTGCATATTTGCATCATGTTTTGCATTATTATTTTGCATTGTAGATGTAGGATCTTGGTATTTTACGGTGCTCGCGTGCACATTTTATGTCTGTTTTCACCAGGATCAGGAAAGATGATGGATCTAATAGATACAATTCTTGGAGCAGTTGTACTATGGAGAAAAGGAGTCGAAAATAATGTAAATCGCTTATTTGGGAAATATTAATAATACCAGAATAAAACTAGAAGCGAACAAGGGAGGCAGAGAGTCCAACGACCAACTATACGACCGGAGCAACTTTTCCGGCCGTATAGCTCCGGCCGTATAGTTGGCGCCGCCTCCACCTCGTCAAATAGTTTCACCCCGTATAATTGGTTTGAGGAGACGACATACAGAACACCCAGAAATCGCAGAAACCTCACCTCCGAAAGGCATCTGGAGGGGGAACTCATCCACCAAGGATCCATCTTTGCCCTATGTAGATCCGGAAGGCTAAGGCACCGATCTTCATCATCCACCACTGCATCACCACCATCTCCATCCATCCCATCTACATCTTGTATAGGTCTTGTTGTAATTCCCGTACTTGTTGTGGATTTATACAAGTACTATTCATCTATGATTGTTTCCATTACCATTTCTATGATGTTGATTGCCTCCATGTCTAAGTAGATCATTAGTTCTTGGGGAGATGGAGAAACCCTAGTATGAGATTGAAATAAGATAAAATCTATTATGATATTCATCGCTATGACCATGTGTTAGATTTTCTACATCTTGATGTTGAGAGAAGTCGACCTCTCAATATTTGCCTGTCGTGGGGACTCGATGGAGGAAACTACTTGTTGGTAGACGGAGGTGTGCTAGCACTTACAATGACTATAAAGCTGTTGGCACCCCTTACGTATAAACTTGGGAACCGAGGAAACTCACAGAACACTATCCATGCCATGGGATACGTCCTACGGGATTACTTTCCTTAATAGCGCAGTAATTCAATTGATATCGATTGCTGACTGCTGTGGTTATGAGGATGATGTGAGCAGCGGTTGCTACCTATTTGTCCAACTATGGAGTTCCTCCCACACATACATAGTTGAGAATGTTCATGATGATAATCTTTATCTTAGATCCTTACAATACTAGTGGTGTATCCGCTACTCCCTGAGAATGCTATTTCCCTACTGCAGTTCCAATCTCTCTTACATACGCGATACTTACTTTCTGTACTCAGTTGTTTTACTTTACTTTATTATTGCTCTTATACTCAAAACCAAAAAACACCTTTTTACACAATACTCGCATTTTATCTTGTCACTTAAAAATTTATCTAGCATTTTGATACATTGCAAATGTATCTATAATATTTGATGTTCCATGCTTGGTTTTATCTACTTTCTTGTGTTTTGTCCATACTTTGGAGTACTTTTCATATGATTTCTTGGACTAACCTATTAACAAGAGTCATAGTGCCAGCTGCCTATTTTCTGCTATTTTTGGTTCTAGGAAAGTCAGAAAATGAATATTCTCGGAATTGGACGGGACAAAAGCCAAAGTCGCTATTTTACCGGAAGACATCTGGAGCCAGAATACGAGACGAAGAAGGGCTGGGGCCTGGCCACACCACCTAGCCGCGCGGCCAGGCCTAGCCCGTGCCAGGGCGTGGTCTGGCCAACCCCAGCACCCCCTCGGCCTCTCCTTCCGCCTATATATTGCCTCCGATACCAAAACCCTAAGTACCCGATTAAAATTCCATGAAAGAGTCTGTAGCCACCGTCATCTCCATCCCTAGATCGGGAGGGATCTGAAGCTCTTCCCGGCACCCTGCCGGGGAGGGGAATTCACCCTGGAGGCCTTCTTCATCATCATGCAAGCCTCCGGTGTGATGCGTGAGTAGTTCATCTCTAGACTACGGGTCCATGTAGTAGCTAGATGGATGGTTCTCCTCCTTTGTGCTTTCATGTTTAGATCTTGTGAGCTCTGTTCGTGATCAAGATCATCTATTTGTAATCCATACATGTTGTGTTTGTGGGGATCCGATGGATATTGAGATGCTATTTCTGAAGGAAATATGCCCTGAGAGGCAATAATAAAGTTGTTATTATGTATTCCATGTATATGATAGATGTTTATTTTACATGCTATAATTGTATTGATAGGAAACATCAATACATGTGTGTTTAATAAACAAAAAGGGTTCCTAGTCATGCCTCTCTTATAGACTAGCTTGTTGATTAACAGGATGATCAAGGTTTCCTGATCATGGACATTGGATGTTGTTAATAACAAGGTCACACCATTGGTGGAATGATGTGATGAACATTCATCCGAAGTATAGCATTACGATCAAGTCATTGTGTTTATATTGCTATAATATCATACGAAGTAATCTTTATCCTTAGACCATGAGATCATGTTAATTGCTAACACCGGAAGAGTATCTTGATAACATCAAACGTCACACCGTAACAGGGTGACTATAAAGATGGGTTCAGTGCTACGAAGGTGTTATGTTGAGGCTCATGGATCAAGAGTGGAATTTGTCAATCCAGATGACGGATAGATATACTCTGGGCCCTCTCGGTGATATCACATTAGGATAGCTTGCAAGCAAGTGATGTGATCACTAGAATGTTATATCACGGGAACGAGAAAAGAGTGCATGTCGGTAACGAGATCAAACTAGGTATGGAGATACCGATGATCGAATCTCGGACATGTAATATATCGAGAGACAAAGGGATTTACTTACAAGCGTTAAAGGTTCTCACGATCACAGGAGTCATCGTTGAATGTGTAGGAGTCAGTACGGATCTCCAGGTCCTACTGCTGATTATTGATCGGAGAAGGGTCTCGATCATGTCTGCATTATTTGCGAACCGTAGGGTGGCACACTTAAGAGTTACCGGACACCATTTGGGAGCACATATGTTTCAAACGAAAGAATTGCAAAGCGCAGGAATTGTTTCAATAGAAACCGGAAATTGTTTCGGGTGAAATTGCAGAAGGTGGTTCTGCATGTGATATTGAAATATTGCAAGGGGCTATATGTGAATGTTTGTTAATTAAAGTAATTAACAAAATTCTGAATAAATTTAATAAAAGGGTTTTATTAAATGAGAGAGCATTAAATTTGGAGAAACTTAATGCATTTAAAGTGGAGACTTTAAAAGGGAATGTGAAGAGGCATTTTAATGTGGAGGAGTTACCACCACATGAATGGGGGAGGTGAGGGGTCACCCCCCCATGCGCCGGCCATGGAGAGAGGGGGCACCCCCCTCCTCCTATAAAAGGCCACCCATTCCCTCCTTCTTCCACACACCTCCTTGTGAAGGATCTCTCTCCCCCTCTAGAATTATTCCCCCATGGTCTCGGATTAGCGAGATACATGTTCCCGGTGGCATTTCGTCTGGAAGGAGTTGCTGCTTCCGATGGATCGCTGGAGCGAGGAGGTGGAGGTTGTCCGGTGGCTTGAACGTGTGTGCGAGTGCGGATGCGCTGCTGAGTTGCGGCGCTCAGACTTCCTCACGATCTTGAGATCGGCAAGTGTACGACTACATCAACCACGAGTTCCTACTCGTTAACAAAGCTCGTTGTCTACGAGGGTAAGTTCTCTATGGATGTATGTCCACCCGTTTGCTTTGTACCTAGTAGATAGATCTTGGCGTGTAGTTCACGCCGTAGGAAAATTTTTGTTTTCTATGCTGCGGACCCAACAGTGGTATCAGAGCCTGATCTATGCGTAGGTGCTTTGCATGGGTAGTACACATATGGTTGATATATGGGCGATGATGATCATGTTATTGCATCTTCTATGTACTTTGGATATTGGTGGCATAGTGGGATGAAGCGGCCCGGACCAACCTTACATGTCATCGTACATGAGACCGGTTCCACGACTGACATGCAACTTGTTTTTCATAAGTGGCTGGTGGGTGTCTGTCTCTCCTACTATAGTCAATATCTGATTTACAACGAGTTGCTAATAACTTGGTTATCCTCGTTGTGGTTCATGTTCGTAGGTTAGACAGGTTCTATCTCTGAAAGCCCTAAGCCACGTAAAACTTGCAATTGATAAATTAGAGACGTCTAGTTTAGATCGTTGCTGGGCTAGTGTTTTGATATGGTATTGTTGTAAGTAGATGTATGGTAGATACTCTTACAACTCACTTAACGTGTAAGTTCCATAGACCTTGGCCTTACACACAAAGGAATGATAGAGATCATACCACGATGCAAATGATAGAGATCAAATGCATGGACCATATCATCTCACTTCACACATTAGATGTTAGCATCTTATACTGCTAGTTTGGCGTGTTTGATAGCATTATAAGATGATCCCTCATTTAGATATCAAGATAAAATGTGTTCTTCCTTAAGTATGCACCGTTTTGTGGATCGTGTTTTGAGGCATCACGTGATGATCGGGTGTTTTCAACTCTACGCTTTCATACAACGGGTGTAAGACAGTTTTACACACGCAAATACTAAGGTTCTTACTTGACGATCCTAGCATGTACAGACATGGCCTCAGAACACGGACCGAAAGGTTAAGCATGAGTCATATAGTTGATATGATGCCCATATAGATGCTCGCCTTTGAAGCTACACCGACTCACGTGATGATCGGACTTGGTGTAGTGGATTTGATTCATGTAATCACCAAAAGGACACGAGGGATGTCGTTTTTGAGTGGGAGTTCATTAGTAATTTGGATTAGTTGAACTCAAACTATCATAAAATTAGTCTAAATATACTTTACAAATTCTGTTGTAGATGGCACCACCTGCTTTTAATTTCAATGTGTTCATGGAGAAAGAGAAACTTGCTGCAAATGGTAGCAACTTCACCAACTGGGCTATGAATTATTGGATTCTCCTCACTGCTGCACAAAAGCAATATGTGCTAGATGCGCCGCTAGGCCCCCCACCAGCTCCTGATGCCCCTGACAAGGAAAAGAACGTCTATATAACTCGTCAGGAGGACCACAACTTAGTTCATTGTGGCATACTGTATGGGCTAGAGCCAGAACTTCGAAAGCGTTTCGAAAATGGAAATGCCTTTGATACCATGGGAGAATTGAAAATGATTTTCGATACCCATGCTGCCGTAGAGAGTTATAATGCTACAGAAAAGTTCTTTAGCTGCATGATGGAGGAAAACAGCTCCGTTAGTGAGCACGTACTCAAAATGTCTGGGTACGCCGATAAGCTTGTGTCCTTGGGAATAACGATTCCCATTGACTAAGGCATACATCGTGTTCTCCAATCTCTGCCACCTAGCTACAAGAGCCTCGTGATGAACTATAATATGCAGGGCATGAAGAAGTCTCTTCCCGAGCTTCTGTCAATGCTTAAGACTGCAGAAGTGGAGATTAGGAAAGAACATCAAGTGTTGATGATCAATAGGACCACTGGTTTCAAGAAGGACAAGAAAGGCAAGCACAAGGGAAAGAAGGGTGGCAAGTCTGTTGCCACGCCTGAAAAGAAACCCCGAGCTGGCCCTAAGTCTGACACCGAGTGTTAGTATTGCAAGGGGACTGGCCATTGGAAGCGCAACTGCCCCAAGTATTTGGCGGACAGGAAGTCCGGCAAGGCAAACAAAGGTATATGTGATATACATGTTATTGATGCGTACTTGACTAGTACTCGCAGTAGCACCTGGGTATTTGATACCGGATCAGTTGCTAATATATGTAACTCGGTTCAGGGGCTGCAGAACAAGCGACAACTAGCAAGGGATGAGGTCACGATGCGGGTCAGCAATGGATCAAGAGTTGATGTGATCGCCGTCGGAACGCTGCCTCTCCATATGCCATCGGGATTAGTTATAAACCTAAATAATTGTTATTTGGTGCCTGCACTGAGCATGAACATTGTATCCGGATCGTGTTTGATGCAAAGTGGTTATTTATTTAAGTCTGAAAACAATGGTTGTTCGATTTATATTAATAATATCTTTTATGGTCATGCACCTATGTTGAATGGTTTATTTCTGTTGGATCTCGATAGCAGTATTACGCATATTCATAATGTTGATGCTAAAAGGATTAAACTTGATAATGATATATCTACATATATGTGGCACTACCGTCTAGGTCATATTGGCGTTAAACGCATGTTCCATTCTGATGGACTTTTGGAATCACTTGATTTTGAATCATTTGATACATGTGAGCCATGCCTTATGGGCAAGATGACTAGAACGCCGTTTTCCGGTTCAATGGAACGGGCGACAGATCTATTGGAAATCATACATACTGATGTGTGTGGACCAATGAGTGTGTCGGCGCGAGGTGGATATCGTTATTTTGTTACTTTCACGGATGATTTGAGTAGATATGGGTATATCTATTTGATGAAACACAAGTGTGAAACTTTTGAAAAGTTCAAGGAATTTCAGAATGAAGTGGAAAATCATCATAACAGAAAGATCAAATTTCTGTGGTCCCACCGTGGAGGAGAGTATCTTAGTTACGAGTTTAGCACACATATGAAAGACTGTGGAATAGTTTCACAACTCACGCCTGCCGGAACACCACAATGTAATGGTGTGTCGGAGCGTCATAATCGTACCTTATTGGATATGGTTCGATCTATGATGTCTCTGACTGACTTACCTCTGTCATTTTGGGGTTATGCACTGGAAACAGCTGCATTCACTTTAAATCGGGCACCATCTAAATCTGTTGAAAAGACACCGTATGAATTATGGTTTGGAAACAAACCTAAGCTGTCATTTCTTAAGGTTTGGGGATGCGATGTTTATGTGAAGAAACTTCAACCGGATAAATTCGAACCCAAAGCGGAAAAATGCGTCTTCATAGGATACCCTAAGGAAACAATTGGGTATACCTTCTATCACAGATACGAAGGCAAGGTTTTTGTTGCCAAGAATGGATCCTTTCTTGAGAAGGAGTTTCTCGCGAAAGGTGTGAGTAGTCGGAAGGTAGAACTCGAAGAGGTTATTGAACCTTATCTTCATGGAATGGCGAGTGGCGCAGCACCGGTAGTTGTTTCGGAGTTGACTTCACCTGATGAAGAGAGAGCTAATGATAATGATCATGAAACTCCGAAAGAGGACACTACCGAACCTCGCAGGTCAAGCAGGACACGTGCAGCTCCTGAACTGTACGGCAATCCTGTTGTGAATTTCATGGTTGATGAAATGGATGACCCTGCGACGTATGAAGAAGCGATGATAAGCCCGGATTCCAACAAATGGCTAGAAGCCATGAAATCCGAGATGGAATCCATGTACGAGAACCAAGTTTGGAACTTGGTGGACTTACCTCACGACCGAAAGGCCGTTGAGAATAAATGGATTTTCAAAAGGAAAACTGATGCTGATGGTAATGTGACCATCTATAAGGCTCGACTTGTCGCAAAGGGGTTTCGACAAATTCAAGGAGTTGACTACGATGAGACATTCTCTCCCGTAGCGATGCTTAAGTCGGTTAGGATTATGTTAGCAATTGCTGCATATTTCGATTATGAAATTTGGCAGATGGATGTCAAAACTGCGTTCCTCAATGGTAAGATTGAAGAAGAGTTGTATATGATACAACCTAAGGGTTTTGTCGATCCTAAGGATGCTAATAAGGTGTGCAAACTTCAGCGATCCATCTATGGACTAAAGCAAGCATCACGAAGTTGGAATCTCCGCTTTGATGAGGTGATCAAAGAGTTTGGATTTGTCCAAACTTATGGAGAGGCTTGTATTTACAAGAAAGTGAGTGGGAGCAATGTGGAATTTCTGATATTATATGTGGATGACATATTATTGATTGGAAATGATTTAGATCTTTTAAACAGTGTTAAAAGTTATCTAAACAGCAAATTTTCGATGAAGGATCTTGGTGAAGCTTCATATATATTAGGCATTAAAATCTATAGAGATAGATCAAGACACCTAATTGGGCTATCGTAGAGTACATACCTTGATAAGATATTAAAGAAGTTTAATATGGACGGAAGTAAGAAGGGGTTCTTACCTATGTTGCAAGGCAAGACATTGAGTAAGACTCAAAGTCCGGCTACGGCGGAAGAAAGAGAGATAATGGATAAGATCCCCTATGCCTCAGCCACAGGCTCTATAATGTATGCCATGCTATGTACAAGACCGGATGTGGCACATGCTATTAGTTTGACTAGTAGGTACCAATCTGATCCAGGTTCGGAACACTGGATATCGGTCAAGAATATCCTTAAGTACTTGAGAAGAACTAAGGATATGTTTCTTATATACGGAGGTGAAGAAGAGCTAGTCGCTAAGTGTTATGTTGATGCTAGCTTTGACACTGATCCGGATGACTCTAAGTCTCAATCCGGATACGTATTTCTCTTGAACGGAGCAGCAGTTAGTTGGAGGAGCTCCAAACAACCTGTGGTGGCTAGATCACCAACGGAAGCGGAATATGTTGCTGCTTCTGAAGCGACGCAGGAAGCAGTTTGGATGAAAGAGTTCATTACGGAACTGGGTGTGGTTCCCGGTGCGTTGGACCTGATGGTGATCTATTGTGACAACAATGGAGCCATAGCCAACGCAAAGGAACCAAGGTCTCACAAGAATTCCAAGCATATTAAGCGCCGGTTTCACTCCATCCGCGAGCATGTCAAGGATGGAGATATAAAGATTTGTAAAGTGCACACGGACCTGAATGTAGCAGATCCATTGACTAAAGTACTCCCTAGGGCAAAACATGATCAACACCAGAACTCCATGGGTGTTAGATTTATCACTATGTGAACTAGATTATTGTCTCTAGTGCAAGTGGGAGACTGAAGGAAATATGCCCTGAGAGGCAATAATAAAGTTGTTATTATGTATTCCTTGTATTTGATAGATGTTTATTTTACATGCTATAATTGTATTGATAGGAAACATCAATACATGTGTGTTTAATAAACAAAAAGGGTTCCTAGTCATGCCTCTCTTATAGACTAGCTTGTTGATTAACAGGATGATCAAGGTTTCCTGATCATGGACATTAGATGTTGTTAATAACAAGGTCACACCATTGGTGGAATGATGTGATGAACATTCATCCGAAGTATAGCATTACGATCAAGTCATTGTGTTTATATTGCTATAACATCATACGAAGTAATCTGTATCCTTAGACCATGAGATCATGTTAATTGCTAACACCGGAAGAGTATCTTGATAACATCAAACGTCACACCGTAACAGGGTGACTATAAAGATGGGTTCAGTGCTACGAAGGTGTTATGTTGAGGCTCATGGATCAAGAGTGGAATTTGTCAATCCAGATGACGGATAGATATACTCTGGGCCCTCTCGGTGATATCACATTAGGATAGCTTGCAAGCAAGTGATGTGATCACTAGAATGTTATATCACGGGAACGAGAAAAGAGTGCATGTCGGTAACGAGATCAAACTAGGTATGGAGATACCGATGATCGAATCTCGGACATGTAATATATCGAGAGACAAAGGGATTTACTTACAAGCGTTAAAGGTTCTCACGATCACAGGAGTCATCGTTGAATGTGTAGGAGTCAGTACGGATCTCCAGGTCCTGCTGCTGATTATTGATCGGAGAAGGGTCTCGATCATGTCTGCATTATTTGCGAACCGTAGGGTGGCACACTTAAGAGTTACCGGACACCATTTTGGAGCACATATGTTTCAGACGAAAGAATTGCAAAGCGCAGGAATTGTTTCAATAGAAACCGGAAATTGTTTCGGGTGAAATTGCAGAAGGTGGTTCTGCATGTGATATTGAAATATTGCAAGGGGCTATATGTGAATGTTTGTTAATTAAAGTAATTAACAAAATTCTGAATAAATTTAATAAAAGGGTTTTATTAAATGAGAGAGCATTAAATTTGGAGAAACTTAATGCATTTAAAGTGGAGACTTTAAAAGGGAATGTGAAGAGGCATTTTAATGTGGAGGAGTTACCACCACATGAATGGGGGAGGTGAGGGGTCACCCCCCCATGCGCCGGCCATGGAGAGAGGGGGCACCCCCCTCCTCCTATAAAAGGCCACCCATTCCCTCCTTCTTCCACACACCTCCTTGTGAAGGATCTCTCTCCCCCTCTAGAATTATTCCCCCATGGTCTCGGATTAGCGAGATACATGTTCCCGGTGGCATTTCGTCTGGAAGGAGTTGCTGCTTCCGATGGATCGCTGGAGCGAGGAGGTGGAGGTTGTCCGGTGGCTTGAACGTGTGTGCGAGTGCGGATGCGCTGCTGAGTTGCGGCGCTCGGACTTCCTCACGATCTTGAGATCGGCAAGTGTACGACTACATCAACCACGAGTTCCTACTCGTTAACAAAGCTCGTTGTCTACGAGGGTAAGTTCTCTATGGATGTATGTCCACCCGTTTGCTTTGTACCTAGTATATAGATCTTGGCGTGTAGTTCACACCGTAGGAAATTTTTTGTTTTCTATGCTGCGGACCCAACAATTTCAGATTGATTATTGATTGTATCATGTCTTTATTATTTGTGATCTTTCATGCTTTACACTGTTAGTAGGTATCTTGGCCAAGTAGATGCTAGCAACTCCAAGAGTTAGTATTTATGCTCGATAGTGGGTTCATGCCTCTGGTAATCTGGGGAAGTGACAGAAATGTCCAAGGTACTAGATGTGCTGTTGCTACTAGGGAGAAAACAACAATCCTTTGTTCATAGAAAAATCGTATTGTTTACTTTACACGCAATTCGTAAAGCAATAATCTGTTGCTTGCAACTTAATACTGGAGGGGGTTCGGATGATAACCTGAAGGTGGATTATTAGTCATAGATGTAGTTGGATGGCGGTCTATGTATAATGTTGTAATGCCTAATCAAGTCTCAAAGGAGTCAAGATGATTAGTATATGCTTGTATGCTTTTTTGATGTTTGTCAATTGCCTCGCTGTAATTTGTTCACCCAGCATGTTATCTATCTTAAGGAGAGCCACCTCTAGTGAACTATGGACCCCGGTCCTTTCTTTTACACACAATCTACAAACTATTTACTGCTTTGTGTTTACTTTCTGCAAACTGTTACTTCCTTCCATTCGATACGTTTAATCCTTTGTTTTCAGCAAAACCGGTGAGATTGACAACCTCAGCGCAAGTTGGGGGCAAAGTTATGTGGTTATGTTGTGGATGTTTCCATGTTGCTGCTGGCACCGGTAGTGCGCCCTGCCAACGCTCAGCTAGCTACACCTTTGGGGTGTTTCTTTGCTCCTACTAGATTGATAACCTTGGTTTCTTACTGAGGGAAAACTTGCTGCTGTGCTCATCATACCTTCCTCTTGGGGTTCCCCAACGAGCTCGATATATTTGGACCATCAACAACTTTTTCTGGCGCCGTTGCCAGGGAGTCAAGGACATCTTCACAAGAGGAGTCCCTCATAACCAATCTCTTTACTTTGTTATTTTTGTTTTTCTTAGTTTCTTTTTGTTTTGTTTGCTTGTTTTGTTATCAAAAACACCAAAAAATTAGTTTTTACAAGTTTGCTTTCTTTATTGAAAACACCAAAAAAAATAGTTCCTATCTTAAGTTGTCATTATGTCTAGCCTTGCCCTAATCACTATGTCACCTGAGGAAATGATTTTCACTTTTAAACAAGGAATTGAGGAAAGCTTCAAGGAAGCTTGGTCTAGAATCTCTGATCTACACGAAAACACTGAGCCTAAAATGACTCAAAGCTTGTTCCTTAACAGTTTTTACCTTGGAATTGCTCTTTGCTATAGATATGCTTTAGATGCTGTTGTGGGAGGAGATTTCCTCCAATGTAATGAGGATGATGCTATTAATGCTATAAAGAAATTGATCCTTACTTACAACTTGCCTAGCAAAACTGATATTTCTTTCACAAGCATATTTGCTAGAATAAACACTCTTGAGACCCGCACTACTAGCTTAAAAGATTGCTATAATACGCTTAGGGAGCATCATAATTATGTTCCAATAAATTCTGAACCATCAAAGTGGCTCCCCACAGTAAAGATTCATATAAATAATGAAACTTTTCAAGCTCGCTGTGATATCATGGCTGAATTTTGTCTTATGCCCAAAGATATTTATGAATCTTTGAATATTTGGGGGCTTTCTGAAGGGGAAAAAATATATATCGTGCTAATAATTCTACAATATTACCTATTGGAATAGCTGAAGGAGTGTTTACAAAGATCCTTGGAAAAATGATTTCTACTGATTATCTTGTTATTGAATGTGCAAGAAAATGACAAATTATACTTGGAAGGTCCCTATTAGAACTCCTTGGAGCAATAATAGATGTGAGAAAGGGGACCATGCACATTTTTTCTCCACAAAACAATCATATTTTCCCCAAGGTTAAGAATAAAAGTAAGAGAGGTAAGGGAAAGAAATTTGGTTTTAATGCTTCTTCATTTGAGAACACTTGATTCTTTTTCTTGCTTCTTATGCCTAACTTAAAGGCGTTAAAGAAAAGTACTTATTGGGAGATAACCCAAAAGTTTTAGATGAGTCTTGAAAGTTATTACTTCAGTAATAACCGCTCCTTATCCTTTTTATTTGCTTTTTGTGCCAAGAGTAACCTCTAATGAGAGAGAAGTAATGATTGGGAAAGTTGCTGACCCAAAACAGATTTCTTTCCTTCACCGTAAAAATTCGTGTAAAATCTCTGTACGTCCTTTTGAGGCGTGAATTTTTGTGCTTCTGCCCCAGGTTGTTATATAACTTTCGTTAGTTCAACACTTTTTTATTTGAGCAACAGAAGGGCTTCTAAAAAATTCGTCTTTACCTGCTGGTCTGTTTTGACAGATTTCTGCCATTTTCTGCATTTGCTTCTTGTTGGTTCCTTTTTGAGTTCTTTTGGGGAATTGAGCTTTTTGAGGGAAGTGCTACAGTAGCTAGTGTTCTAATGGAAGTTTATTGGTGTTAGAACTGAACCTAAAGACTTATTATCTTGAGTGCACTAATGTTGCTAATAAAGATTGTGTGAAGTTTTCTATGAAGGAAAAATTTCAGGTGTATGGAAGGAATAAGTAATGAGATGAAAGATGGACTAAAGCTCAAGCTTGGGGATGCCACGCATGTAACCCCAAGAAATATCCAAGAAGTACAAGCGTCAAATCTTGGGGATGCCCAAGGCATCCCCCTCTTCATCAATAAAAATCCTAGGTTTCTTCCAAACGCTTCATTTTTATTGTTTCATGCACAGTTGTGTTGTTCTTGGAGCGTCTTCTTTTTCGTTTTTGTTTTGATTTTTCATTTGCTTTGTTTGCTTAGTTTTCTGAATAAATTGGTTGGACCCCCTCTTTCATACATTGGTTTTCAAATAGTTTTGTTTGGTTTGGAAAAGAGTAGGAAAGTTCATGCTTAAGTGGTAAAGAGAGCTTGTTTTTGACTGTGGCCTATGCTTGATATTGTTTTGGATTTATGCTTAGTATTCTTTTCTGTAGCATGACTTGTTATAAACAATTGAGATTGCTTAATGTGCCTTAGATGAATCATGCGTTCTTTTAGCATATTAAAGCATAGTATAGTGGTATTCTCCTTTGATGCTTTATTTGGGTGTACTTGGCGCATGCTCACACCATGTTATGACTATCCCAAGGCACCATAGCCTTTATGATCCTTTAGTTTTCAACTTGTAGTATCACTTTATGCTTTGATCAATGGTGTTTTGTCACTCTGCATGATTATGGCCATTATTGCTCTCTTAGTTTGTCGCTCCCAGTCTTTTGCTAGCCTCCACAACCGAGTATGAGTTCCACTCATGCATCCAACTCCTTAAACCAAGTTATTCCAAAGAGTCCACCATACCTACCTACTAGCATATGCTATTCCAAGTATATTCATGTTTTTGTTTACCTTTCAAATTAAACTTGTTATGATAAAACTAGTGATTAAAGCTCTCACGAACTTGATGGCACACTTTACTTTTCCTACATTTAATAAACTTGAACCATTGGGTCCTTCTTTGTTGCATATATGCTTGCGCTTTATAAGTTGAAATTAGCAGAACCATGTATCATGGGGAACGCTTTCAACATTGCACTTGTACTTTGTACCCCGTTGATATCATGTTCTTTTGCTTATGGATCTCGGTGGTGTGAAATAAAAGTGGAACTTCTAAGATCATGGAGTTTGTATGTGTGTTAGAGAAACGCCTGGGCCGCTAGCCTAAGCCATGCCTAATCAGGGTGGAAACTTGTAGCATAACCATAATGAGCACTCTATGAAGCATCCTCAATAAAAACCTATGCAAATAGCAAATAAAAAGATCGCTGAGATGCTCAATGTCTGCTTGCCTTGTCATTTTGATTATGGGATAGCTCCTGTATCATGTGCAAGGGGTACCCCGTTGGCGGTTCTTTATGATACATATGTACTTACAATGACAAGAGCTTACTTGTGACTAAAGTTGAGTAGCATGAGGTTCGGTCTTCATAAGTAAGGGGCATGAGATTTCGGTTTATAACTTGTCAAGCATATCCTCTTAGTTGTGTCACTTTAACCTTAATCACTTTAAGATGCTTATGATAGGGGCAATGAGAGCTGAAAGCTATAAGTACCATAATTTTTGGAAGCTCTTTATGAGATTTGAATCCCTACTTCCTTCTATGAAGGCCTTTCTTCCACCATTATATTGAGTCTCCACCTTCTACCTTTATGCACCTACTTTGAGAGCATAGGGGCCATTCTTAGTTCTATGTGCATTGTCCCAAGACTAGTTGATTGATGCATAACTTGATATTGCTTGTTTTAAACTACTTGAATCTAGTCACTCTTATGAACTTTGAAGGTGTCCTATGCATTTATATTTGCTACTCTATGAGCGACAAGCTGAATACTATTATGCTATGTTTTCTTTATGCGAAACAAACAAATGTCTTGCAAAGCATTGTTATTCATGAATCTTTTGTTTGTGCCTTTTCATGTTGCATCATAGTTTCTTTGTCTTATTGCTAGAACTTTGTCTTTCATGTTATGATTGAAGTACTATGATCCCAGCTTTGAATGTTTTACAAATACTTTGATCAAGTTTATGATGGTGCATGTCACCTCAAAAATTATTCTTTCTTTTTATCACTTACCTACTCGAGGACGAGCAGGAGTTAAGCTTGGGGATGTTGATACATTGCAAATATATCTATAATTTTTGATGTCCCATGCTTGGTTTTATCGACTTTCTTATGTTTTGTCCACACTTTGGAGTACTTTTCATATGATTTCTTGGACTAACCTATTAACAAGACCAACAGTGCCATCTGCCTGTTTTCTGCTGTTTTTGGTTCTAGGAAAGTCAGAAAATGAATATTCTCGGAATTGGATGGGACAAAAGCCAAAGTCGCTATTTTACCGGAAGACATCTAAAGCCAGAATACGAGACGGAGAAGGGCTGGGGCCTGGCCACACCACCTGGCCTGCGCCAGGGGGTGGTCTGGCTGACCCCAACACCCCCTCGACCTCTCCTTCCGCCTATATATTGCCTCCGATACCAAAACCCTAAGTACCCGATCAAGATTCCACGAAAGAGTCTATAGCCGCCGTCATCTCCATCCCTAGATCGGGAGGGATCTGAAGCTCTTCCCGGCACCCTGCCGGAGACGGGAATTCACCCTGGAGGCCTTCTTCATCATCATGCAAGCCTCCGGTGTGATGGGTGAGTAGTTCATCTCTGGACTACGGGTCCATGTAGTAGCCAGATGGCTGGTTCTCCTTTGTGCTTTCATGTTTAGATCTTGTGAGCTCAGTTCATGATCAAGATCATCTATTTGTAATCCATACATGTTGTGTATGCGGGGATCCGATGGATATTGAGATGCTATTTCAGATTGATTATTGATTCTATCATGTCTTTGTTATTTTTGATCTTGCATGCTTTTTGTTGTTAGTAGCTATCTTGGCCAAGTAGATTTTAGCAACTCCAAGAGTTAGTATTTATGCTCGATAGTGGGTTCATGCCTCTGGTAGTCTGGGGAAGTGACAGAAATCTCTAAGGTACTAGATGTGCTGTTGCTACTAGGGAGAAAACAACAATCCTTTGTTCATAGAACAATCGTATTGTTTACTTTACACGCAATTCGTAACGCAATTATCTGTTGCTTGCAACTTAATACTGGAGGGGGTTCGGATGATAACCTGAAGGTGGATTATTAGTCATAGATGTAGTTGGATGGCGGTCTATGTATAATGTTGTAATGCCCAATCAAGTCTCAAAGGAGTCAAGATGATTAGTATATGCTTGTATGCTTTCTCGATGTTTGTCAATTACCCCGCTGTAATTTGTTTACCCAGCATGTTATCTATCTTAAGGAGAGCCATCTCTACTGAACTATGGACCCCTGTCCTTTCTTTTACATACAATCTACAAACTGTTTACTGCTTTGTGTTTACTTTCTACAAACCGTTACTTCCTTCCATTCGGTACGTTTAATCCTTTGTTTTAAGCAAAACCGGTGAGATTGACAACCTCATCGCAAGTTGGCGGCAAAGTTCCGTGGTTGTGTTGTGCAGGTCTCCACGTTGCTGCTCGCACCGGTAGTGCGCCCTGCCAATGTTCAGCTAGCTACACCTTTGGGGTGTTTCCTTGCTCCTACTGGATTGATAACCTTGGTTTCTTACTGTGGGAAAACTTGCTACTGTGCTCATCATACCTTCCTCTTGGGGTTCCCCAACGAGCTCGATATATTTGGGCCATCACATTTCTATTGTAATACTTATTTCAAGAGTTATTAGACTTCAGACTCCTGCTCCCTGTGGGATCGATATCTTTATTTCAAGACTAGCTACAAACGATCTGTGCACTTGCAGTCATCAGGCTATTTTCTGGCGCCGTTGCCGGGGAGCTATGCACTGTAGGTCTTTCAGTGTTTGCTTATTTATTTTTGTGTTGCTAAATTTTGTTTTGAGTTACAGGTTTCCACCAACATGCTGGAGTTTGATCATATGACTAGTGCTAACCCACTCAACCACTTTGGGAAGCCCTATGATATATATAAAAGATACAACTACAATGAGAAGACAAGGGGTTTTGAAATAAATCCTCTACTACTTAGTATTCTACATAAGAAGCAATTTACTGGAGATGAAGAAGATCCTGATCCATATGAGCATATTGCATGTTTTAAAGACATATGTGGCACTTTTCTATTGACAGGATATACCGTTGATGAGGTAAGGGTTAAACTTTGTAGTCAGACTTTGACAAGTACAACTCTCTCATGGTATAGATCTCTACCCCTGAAGCCACTACTACTTGGGATAATCTGGCCTATGAATTTCTATCAAAATATTATCCATTATCAAAATCTTTTGGAATCAGGCGTCTTATAATGACTTGGAAGAATCATTCTAATGAAGGACTGGTAAGAGCTTATATTAGATTTAAAGATTTACTACGACTATGTCCTCATCATGATTTGCTTGAATGGTATTTACTACATATCTTTTATGGCGATTTAATTGAACCTAATAAAATTGAACTAGACTCTTTCGCAGAAGGATCCGTTATGAATCTTCCTATACCTAAAGCTTGGGCTTTACTTAATAGAATTCGTGATCATAGAGTTTCATGGAACTTTGGTCTAGGAAGTGAAGGAGGCGTAGAAATAGAGCATGATTGTATTCATGATTACAATAAAAAAGGCCATGTGAAAGAATTATCTAAGGAACTTTATTTGGATTCAGATCTTGTGTTGCAAGTTTTTAAAGCTTTTACAGAACATATCAAAGCTCCAAAGGAGGGTCCAGTCAAGTATGATCCACCACCCGAACCTGAAAAGAAAAGAGGAGATAAAGCAACACTAGCCTCTGTAGAACCGATATATGAAATGCCTTTTCCTAACACTGCACAAAAGCATATTCTTGAGTATGAACATGTCAAAGCAGTACAGGAGAAGAAGGAAGAGGAAAGTATGACAGAATTCATAGAACATCTAGAAGAAACCAAAGATGAAGAGGTAACCAAGGAAGCAATTATGGCTATGTACGCACATTGTAACATAGTTGAACTTGATGAAGAGACTTCTGTATTGGTTGAAGGTAAAACAAAGGTAAAAGATGTGGGTAAGCCTATTCTTCCCTACATATTTAAAGAAACCTCGCATTACGGTTTATGTGATCTTGGCATCGAAGTTAATGTTATATCTTATGATTTCTACTTAGAAATAAAAGAAGAATTAGAACTGGCTACAATTGAAAATACTGATATGGCAATTATATTAGCCAATAAAAACCTTAGAATTCCTATGGAACTAGTTGAAGATGCAACTATCACAATTGGCAACAAAAACTTTCCTATCGATTTTGTAGTTGTTGATATGCCATCTGACACTCTTTGCCCAATTATATTTGGAAGGAACTTTTTGGGTGATATAGGTGCCTATGTTAATTTCAAGAAGGAGATTGTGTCTCTTAAGATTGGGGGAACATAAAATAAATTCCATTTTTCCAAATTTAAAGACATGCCTCCACAGATACAAGAAGAAGAAGAAGAAGAGAGAACTATTGAGGAAATGGTGGCTCTTTTCTTTAGTAATCAAGAAGAAGAAATAAATGAAGATCCAAATTATGAATAAATAGTTATGGAGGACAAGTCCTTGGGAGAACTAGAAGACGAATTCGATTCACTTCCCATTTTGGGGCCTCCAACCGATAAGGCTTTTGAAGAGCCAGAAAAGAGAGGGGACGGGGAACTACCACCCCCTGAGTTGAAGACTCTACCAGAAAATCTTAAATACAGGTTTTTAGATGATACAAATAAATTCCCTATTATTATTAGTGCTAAACTTTCAGGAGAAGAAGAAGAACTCATGAAGATACTTAAGGAGCATCGTCAGGCCTTTGGATACTCAATGGATGACTTGAAGGGCATCAGTCCCATGATAGCCATCCATCGAATATTCATGGAAAACGGTGCTAAACTAGTTGCGGAATTTAATAGAAGATTGAAGCCTGAAATGAAAGAAGTGGTAAGAAAAGAAATTGTACACCTACTTGACGCAGGTGTAATCTATCCTGTTAAAGAAAGCGAATGGGTAAGTCCTGTTCACTGTATTCCTAAGAAGGGCGGATTTACTATTGTTCCTAACAAAAACAATGAATTGATACCTACTAGAACTATTGTTGGGAATAGGATGTGCATAGACTTCAGAAAATTAAATAAAGAGACTAGGAAAGATCACTATCCATTACCGTTCATAGATCAAACTTTAGAAAGGTTAGCAAACCATACTCATTTTTGCTACTTGGATGGATACTCTGGTTTTCTCAAATAGCTGTTCATCCTGATGACCAACTTAAAACAACTTTCATTAGTCCTTATGGTTTACATGCTTACCAACATATGCCTTTTGTTTTATGTAATGATCCAGCTACTTTTCAACGATGCATGACTGCTGTTTTTGCAGATTTTATAGAACTTATAATGGAAGTATTTATGGTTGACTTTTCTGTCTATGGAACTCCATTTACTAGTTGCTTGGATAATCTCAAAAGAGTTTTGCAGCATTGTGACGAAACTAATCTTGTTCTAAACTGGGAGAAGTGCCATTTTATGTTCAAAGAAGGTATAGTCCTTGGACACACGGTATCAGGTAAGGGAATTGAAGTTGATAGAGTTAAGGTCGAAGCAATAGAGAGAATGCCACAACCTAGGGATATTAAAGGTATAAGAAGTTTTCTTGGTCATGTGGGTTTTTATAGAAGGTTCATTAGAAATTTCTCTAGAATATCTAAACCTTTGACTAACCTCCTGCAAAAGGGAATAAGATTTAATTTTGATGATAAGTGTCTTGAAGCCTTTGATAAACTCAAAAATGCTTTATCTCGTGCTCCCATCATTAAACCACCTATCTAGGATACAACCTTTGACTTAATATGTGAAGCTAGTGATGATGTTGTAGGAGTAACTCTAGGACAACATATTGGTCATAGATTTAATATTATACATCATGCTAGTAGAACTCTTAATGGTGCTCAAAAGGATTATCCTAAGGAAGAAAAGGAACCTTTTGCTGTATTTTTCTCTAGTGATAAATTTCGTTCATATATAGTTGATGCAAAGGTGAGAGTTCACACGGATCGTGATGGCTTAAAAGAACTCCTTGAAAGGAAAGACCATAAGCCAAGACTGATCCATTGGATTCTTTCACTTCAAGAATTTGAGTTGCAGATTATGCAGAAGCAAGAAATAAAGATGTTGGATGCAGTGTCCATGATTGCCCCATAAGACACCAATCTTATTGAGAGGAACTTTAGTCCTGGTGATTTTTATTTACGAGAATTAAGGTTAATTCCTTCGAGAGAGAATAAGTCTTTGTTGTGGGAGGAACTTTTCATCCCCTAATAAACTATGGTAAGTGCAAGGTAAGCGTTTTTACCCGAATAAGTGATTTGTTTTCACAATTTTTACTTTTGAAAATCCTGCCTTTGAATTCGTTGTGTTTTTCTGAAGCTTTAGAGGATTTTACCAACTATACGGGCGGAGCTATATGACCGGAGAGGAAGCTCCCGTTGTATAGTTGGTCATTAAACACTCTGTATGAAATTGTTTTTGCTATCTGAGCCTATACGATCGCAACTATACGATCGAAGCCAAAAATTCCAGCCGTATAGTTGGTCGTTAAACTCTTAGATAGTTTTGCTTTTGGTGTCTGTATCTATATGGTCGCAACTATACGACTGGAGCCAAAATTTTGGCCGTATAGTTTGTCGTTAAACTCTCAGACACTTTTGATTTTTGGTGTTTGTATCTATACGGTCGCAACTATACGACCGGAACCAAAAATTCCAGCTGTATAGTTGGTCGTTAAACTCTCAAACACTTGTTCGTTTGATATTTCGTTTATCCATCTTTAAAAAACGTTATTGTCGGTTCCAAGTCATGATTTAATTGACCTGGACTCAAGATATTTGGAAATATCTGCCCGGAACCAACTATACGGCCGGAGCTATACGAGCCGCGTCCGTATAGTTGGTCATTACACGGCAGGAAACTTCCAAATCTGTGATTTCTTTCCCTGTTTCATTTAGATTATTTTCTTGGGTGACAACTTAGTGTTTCTCGCGAGTTTTGCCGACCTCTAACCCCCCTTATATACTACCATTGTCTCTCGCTCTAATCATAATCTCCAAGAACCAATCTAGCGATGCGTTATCCCATCCTAGGCCGTGGGAAACCCTTGGGGCTCATCGCTCCTTCTAGGGACCGCTCTAGTAGCCCGTCCATGGAGGACGATGACAAGAAGGTTGAGAGGTTTAGCCCAAGGTACAAGGAGTACGTCGATCCAAGCTACTTCAACAATGGTTCCAATGACGATGTGGTTGACGTCTACATCCGTTGTGATGTCTATGATCCACCGGAGATCAAGTGGGCAGCAATGAAGAAATCTCAACACGAGAGAGAAGATCGCAAGCCACATGGAAAAGGGCATGTGGAGACGGTCAAGTTCATCACAACGGATCAAAGGCCGCACAAGCGTAAGGAATTATCTAATATTGGTGCAGGTGCAAGCAAGAGAACGGAGGAACCACTCTTGAAGCCAACCATTGGTGCTCGTATGACGGTCAAGCCTCAAGAAGAGTGTAGGTAAGGTTTCCACTTCCCCGATCCATCAATTATGGACGAGGAAGAAGAAGTTGTCCCCAGGACCAAGGATCGTGTGCGGGCATTGGAACTATATCAGAAGCATGAGCTACTCCATCGTGTCGAAGTCTGTCACCGTCTCAATGAGATGGAGAAGAAGGAATATCTCCTTCCATTGGTGACTAAGTTCGCTGATAGAGTGGACACTTTGCAATCTAATTTGCGGAGGTGCTACAGCCGCATACCTTCTTTGGAGGAGACCAACAAGAAGCTACGCACCACGGTATTACATGCCATGGCACCACAGTGATCTACAACAATCACGGTATCAAATAATCGCAAGGGATTATTTGATCCTGCTTGGCTTGATTCCAAGCTTGGGGAGATCTTTAAGACCTTGTAATCTATCCTATAAGTTTTTATTACTATTTTCGCATTAGTTCAAACTAGCAAAAAGTTTGCATCATTAGAATTCCCTTCAGGAATAATCGATCCCTTTTATGAAATTCCGAGTTTATTATTACATATGGAGCAATATTGAGTTTGTGTTTGCTTTATTGATATATGAATGGCTTGAGTATAATCTTACTTGCACTTCATCATAGAAATAGGAGTCTTCCACACCATTGGTATTAATGGAACACTTAAAGATAATTTGGTCGATATGATGTAGGTCTATGGTTTGATTTACAAAGGAAAATTATTGATACGTTGCTAACGTATCCATAATTTTTGATGTTCCATGCTTGGTTTTATCTACTTGCTTATGTTTTTCCACACTTTGGAGTACTTTTCATATGATTTCTTGGACTAACCTATTAACAAGAGCCACAGTGCCAGCTCCCTGTTTTCTGCTGTTTTTGGTTCCAGGAAAGTCAGAAAATGAATATTCCCGGAATTGGACGGGACAAAAGCCAAAGTCAGTTTTTTACCGAGGGACACATGGAGCCAGAATACGAGACGGAGAGGGGCTGGGGCCCGGTCACACCACCAGGCCGCGCGGCCAGGCTTGGCCCGCGCCAAGGGGTGGTCTGGCCGCCCCAGGCACCCCCTCGGCCTCTCCTTCCGCCTATATATCGCCTTCGATACAGAAACCCTCAGTAACCGATCAAATATCCACGAAAGAGTATAGCCGTCGTCATCTCCATCCCTAGATCGAGAGGGATCTGAAGCTCTTCCAGGCACCCTGCCGGAGAGGGGAATTCACCCTGGAGGCCTTCTTGATCATCATGCAAGCCTCCGGTGTGATGCGTGAGTAGTTCATCTCTGGACTACGGGTCCATGTAGTAGCTAGATGGCTGGTTCTCCTCATTTGTGCTATCATGTCTAGATCTTGTGAGCTCCGTTCATGATCAAGATCATCTATTTGTAATCATACATGTTGTGTTTGCGGGGATCCTATGGATATTGATATGCTATTTCAGATTGATTATTGATTCTATCATGTCTTTGTTATTTGTGATCTTGCATGCTTTCCGTTGTTAGTAGCTATCTTGGCCAAGTAGATGCTAGCAACTCCAAGAGTTAGTATGTATGCTCGATAGTGGGTTCATGCCTCTGGTAATCTAGGGAAGTGACAGAAATCTCTAAGGTACTAGATGTGTTGTTGCTACTAGGGAGAAAACAACAATCCTTTGTTCATAGAACAATCGTATTGTTTACTTTACACGCAATTCGTAATGCAATTATCCGTTGCTTGCAACTTAATACTGGAGGAGGTTCAGATGATAACCTGAAGGTGGACTATTATTCATAGATGCAGTTGGATGGCGGTCTATGTATAATGTTGTAATGCCCAATCGAATCTCAAAGAGTCAAGATGAGTAGTATATGCTTGTATGCTTTCTCAATGTTTGTCAATTGCCCCGTTGTAATTTGTTCACCCAACATGTCATCTATCTTAAGGAGAGCCACCACTAGTGAACTATGGACCCTGGTCCTTTATTTTACCATCAATCTACAATCAACTGTTTATTGCTTTGTGTTTACTTTCTGCAAACTATTAGTTTCTTCCACTCGATACGTTTAATCCTTTGTTTTCAGCAAAACCGGTGAGATTGACAACCTCATCGCAAGTTGGGGGAAGAGTTCTATGGTTGTGTTGTGCAAGTCTCCACGTTGCTGCTGGCACCAGTAGTGCGCCATGCCAAAGTTCAGCTAGCTACACCTTTGGGGTGTTTCCTGTTGGAGATATGCCCTAGAGGCAATAATAAATATAGTTATTATTATATCTTTGTGTTTATGATAAATGTTTATATTCATGCTATAATAGTATTAACAAGGAAACATTAATACTTGTGTGAATTGTAAACTTAAATTGAAGTCCCTAGTATAGCCTCTATACTTCACTAGCTTGTTGGTTAATGGATGATTGTGGTTTCCCTATCATGAACATTGAGATGTTATTAACAACAAGATCATATCGTTAGGAGAATGATATGGTGGACATACTCCTATAGATAAGCGTAGCATAAAGATCAAGTCATTTCAATAGTTCAATTGCTATATGCTTTCTGATACATAGTAACCTAATTCCTTCGACCATGAGATCATGCATATCACCTTTACCGGATGGATGCTTTGATGTCATCAAACACCACACCGTAACAGGGTGGCTATAAAGGTGGCATTGAGTGTTCGGAAAGTATTGGTTGAAACACATGGATCAAGAGTGGGATTTGTCCATCCATATGACGGATAGATATTCTCTGGGCCCTCTCGGTGAAATGTCATCCAATTAGCTTGCAAGCATGTGACTGGGTCACAAGGGATCACATATCACGGGAACGAGAAAAGAGTACTTATCAGTAACGAGGTTGAACTAGGTATGCAGAGATACCGACGATCATAACCTCGGATAAGTAACATATCGTGAGACAAAGGGAAATTGGTATCGTATGTAAGTGGTTCATTCGATCGCAAATGTAATCGTAGAAATATGTGGGAGCCATATGAATTTCCAGATTCCTCTATTGGTTATTGTTCGGAGAAGTGTCTCGATCATGTCCGCATAATTCACGAACCGTAGGGAGACACACTTAAGGATTCGACGTTGTTTGAGTAGTTATGGTATTATGAGAAAGAGACCGAATGTTGTTCGGAGTCTCGGATGGGATCCAGGATATCACGAGGAGATCCGGAATGGTCCGGAGAATAAGATTCATATAAGGAAAGTCCCGTTTTGGAGTTGGGGAATGGTTCCGGTGTTTTCATCGGGAACATTCTAGAAAGTCCCGGAATGTCCGGCACTCCGGAGGGGGAAGGGTACATGAATGTGTCATTGCATGTTGGAATGATTGCATCATGTACTAAGTGTTCTCGCTGTCCGAAATAAAGGGTTAATTCAAATCCTAATTTGAAAAGTCAAACGGCTAGTTTGAAAAGTCAAACTGCCAGTTTTCGGAAAGAGGAAAAGAGGAGAAGGTTGAAACCGACTTGGGGGAGGAGTCCCTCCTCTCCAAGCCGGCGCACCTCCCAAGGCCGAGTTGGGGAGGGACTCCACTCCCTCCCCTTGGACGCCGGCCCTCCCACCTATAAAGGGAGGGGCAGGGCTCCCCTCTCTAGCACACACAAGTTCCTATCCTCTAAACTAAACCCTAGCCCTAAACCCCGGTTTAGAGCTATTTCGGTTTAGAGCTTCTAATTGCACTGCCTTCAGGTTAGAGCCTTCTAATTGGTGTGTCTAATTACTAGACCACTAATAGCCTCTCTCATACTCCACCATACTCGCACCGGCTTAAGGCGAAGCCCTGCGAGATCTCCCCTCTACTTCCGGTACCACGCCGTTGTGCTGCCGGAATCACGAGGAGAGTGCTACAACCTCCGCTGCCTGCTGGAACAAGGGAGAGGAAGGTCTTCGTCGAGTACCGAACGTGTGACCGACTGCGGGAGCGCTGCGGGAACGCGGCGCTGGAAGGATCGTCTACGCGATCTTGAGATCGGAAAGAGTACGACTACATCACCCACGAGAATCTGCTCTCGTTAACCGCTTTGGAATCTTCGAGGGTAAGTTATTCCATCGACTCGTTGCTACAATCTAGTAGATAGATCTTGGCTTGTTTGTTTGTATGCGGTAGAAAATTTTTGTTTTCCATGCTACGAACCCTTACAGTGGTATCAGAGCCGTGTCTATATGTAGATCTGTTGCACGAGTAGAACACAATGGTCATTGTGGGCGTTGATGCTTTTATTGTAGATTGCCTTTTGTGTACTTTGCATCTTGCGGTATGTTGGGATGAAGCGGCCCGGGCTAACCTTACATGACATCGTTCATGAGACTTGCTCCACGCTTGACATGCAACTCGTATTGCATAAGTGGCTTTGCGGGTGCCTGTTTCTCCTAGCATAGTAAAGATCCAATTTACAACGGGTAATCAACAATGCTAGTATCAATGTTGTGGTTCTTGTTCGTAGGTTAGAACAACACTTATGGAAAGCCCCAAACCACGTAAAATATGCAAAGAAAGTAGAAGCGTCTAACTTTGTTTTGCAGGGGTGTGCAGTGATGTGATATGGCCATGATTGTGATTATATTTGATGTATGCAATGTTCCTTATTGTAAGTTGGCAACCGGCAGGAGCCATATGGTTGTCTTTAATTTCTGTTAAGACCTGCGTGTCTATTCAAAATAGTTGTAATAGTTGAAGCCGGTGGACGACAACCATGGTGAAGCGTCATTGACCTTGATGCAATGCTGGTGATGATGGAGATCATGTTCGTGCTTGAAGATGGAGATCGGAAGCACAAAGAAGAAAGGCCATATCATATCACATATTATGAATTGCATGTGATGTTAATCCTTTATGCATCTTGTATTGCTTAGTAGACGACGGTAGCATTATAAGATGATCCCTCATGCACATAAATTTCAAGTTCTAAAGTGTTCACCCTTAGTATGCACCGTTGCCAAAGCTTGCTGCTTCGAAGCACCACGTGATGATCGGGTGTCTTTGATTCCGCGGGTGAATACAACGTAAGCAAGCCAGATTTGCTTATGCGGTAGCTAAGGTTTGATCTTGACGAGCCTAGCATGTACAGACATGGCCTCAGGAACACGGATTACCGAAAGGTAGAGCATGAGTCATATAGCAGATATGATGAACATGTTGATTGTTCGCCATTAAAGCCATATCAACTCTCGTGATGATCGGTTTTGATGTGGTGGATTTGGTTCGTGTGATCACTAAAACAATGTGAGGGATGTTGTTTTGAGTGGGAGTTCACCTAGATTAATTTAATTATTAATTAGAACTCAATTTATCATAAACTAAATCAAAGTGAATTTGCATAGTTGTTGTAGTCATTGGCATCCGTTTACCACCTTGCGCTTAGTTATAATTGAGATGATAGAACTATAGAATTCTGGTTAGTTACTTTACGAACTGGTATCGTATTGTTTTGAAGTGTTAATCTAAAGTTTAAAAGTCCTATTGCAAACTTTCAGTAAGTTCCGGTTACTCCATGAAGTTTAATAATTGGTATTAAATCAAGAGTAACAATTCCAAGTGTTAGTATATAAAGTATCATGTTTGTCTCCATGATTCTTGATATTCAAAGGATTGTCTTAATATCAAGGTTATCTAGGATCTGAAAGAGTTGTTTCAGAAACCATGATATGTGGAAGATATTGTGATATCTGAAACAAAGTTTTGGTTACAACATGATAGAGTATAATATGGCAAAAGTCATGTTCTCATATTTGATGAAAATTTGCAAAAGGTTGGAGACACTAGTTGTCCTAATCTTCCAAAAGGTTTTGGAGAGCAACATTATACTCGCGATTCACCGTTATAAGCTAAAGAAGCTTGATCATGAATAAATTCCATGATAAGGGTGAATACTTGATGTAGGTAAAGTGTTTACTACACAAAGAGATTACTAAAGAAAGGAATTTGAAAGCACACCAAACATTTGATGATGGTGATCTACTTCAAAGTGCAAATCCAAAGACATTGGTATTTAATTATACACGCTTTGGACTATGTGTCATATGTATGACTCCACTATTAATGTTGATAGATTCTTTCAAACAGAAAAGGAAATACTGAAAGAGAATCTCAGAAATATATGGCAGAAAAGAAAAGACTAGAATTGTTCAGTTTAAGTATATAGATGATATACATGTTATGGCTATATTCTTTGCTCATTAAACAATGTGGTTCTTAAGTATTTTATACTGAATTTGTTGGTATGAATCGTCATACGAAACAACACAATTCATGAACTACAATGGCCTAAGTAACTAGCAAAAGAATATGTGATGATGTTCATCGAGAACAAATAAAGGGTTATTGTGTTGCTCGTTAAAACATCAAAGCTTGCCTTCAAGATTTGTTTTATCAGGTATTATGAGAACAAAAGGGTTGTTCAATTAATTGCCGTAATCCATAAAAGATGGATGATTCACAAATCTCGTTGGAGAAATCACATCCATAAAACTAGTGCTAAAAATGTCGAAAGACAAATTGATTGAAAGATCACTTAGGAAGTGACATCGCAGTTTAAATTATATTGGAAAGAAAACATGAAGAAACTCCATGTGGATGGAATTTTGGAGTCTTTTGATTTTTGATCAAATGACGTTTGTGAAACTTTCCTAGAGAATGATTAAAACTTCGTTCATAGGCCAAAAGGGAACGAAAGACTAGCTTATTGGAACTTGTGCATATTGTTGTACGAACTCCATTATGTGTAGTCAAGAGCGATGGATTTCAACTTCATATGCTTTCTCCGAAAATTTGAGTGAATATATGAATATTTACTTAATAAGGATGAAGTATGAAATATTTGAAAAGTTCAAAGATTTCAAGATGAAGTGCAAAATCATTGTAACAAGAATATAAATAGTTTATGATAAGATCATAAAGGAAGATATTTGAGTTACAAGTTTAGCATAATACCTAAGATTTAAGGAATCGTTCCGTGGATTTGCATTTCCCGAAACACCATAAGAGTATGGAGCATTCGAGATATGTAATTAAAACCTTGTTTGACATGGTAAGATCAAAGGTGTAAAATATAGAACTGCCATTATATTTTAAAGATTAAAAGCTTTAGAGACTACCGCTTTTCCACTAAAAAGAGCTCCATCATAATCCGCTGAAATGACACCATATAAAGTTATGGTTTGGGATAAAACCCAAGTAGTCCTTTCTTAAAACATTGGTATGCTATGCATAAGAAAGATGTGTGCAACCAAAGTCGGATAAACCTGTCTTTGTATAAATATTAAGTATTCCTCCACAAACACCAGAGACAAAAGTATTTGTTGCTTAGAACGTCAAGTTTCTTTGAGAAGGAATTTTTCGTGAAAAGTTAAAGTGGGAGGACAATAGAACTTTGATAAGGTTAAAAGAACCTTAGCTATATGTGCAGAGTTGCGCAGCACCGAAAAGTGTTCCGGAGGCAGCAATAATGCTCATGGCTCACGTGCCTCAAAGGTTGTGGTCACGGAGGTCTAAGTTTCTATTGAAACAAGTAGGTCGAGTAAACAATCAAATACTAAGATTTGAGGGTTGAATCATTATTTGAGAATAATGAACGGACTACATGCAAAGAAGCGATGATGGGCCCTGACTCCGTCAAATGGCTTGAAGCCATAAAATCCGTGATAATTCCATACACGAGAAATCAAGTTTTGAACTTGAAGGACCCTCGAGAAAGGTGTAAGACCTTACAGTTGTGTTTGGATCTATAAAGAAATAGACATGGATATTTCACATCTATAGTCGACATGTTGGGAGAGAGTTCACAACAATGTTCAAGGATTGACTATGACAAGATTTGATCTTTCATAGCGATATTTAGTCTATACGGATTAATATAGCAACCACTACATATAATTTTGTTATGTGGTAGTTGAATAAACAAAACAAGTTCTTCTAATAGAATTGTTACCTAGGACGTGTGCATGACATGGTCCAAAGGGTTTTGTTAATTCAAAGGATGCTGAATGCATATGCAAACTTCAATGGTTGAAGTAAGCATAGCGGAGTTGGAATCTTCACTATGATGAAACTGTTAAAAGAGTTTAATTTCATCGGAGACAATGAAGATGCTTGCATTTGCAAGAAATTAAGTGGGAGCGCTAAAGACATATTTCTAATACATTATGTGGAGGACATATTGTTGATTAGAAATGATGTATCTTTTATTAACACATATTAAGAATTTCATCCTGATGAAAGACTTAGGCAAAACCCAAATATTTGGCATCAATAGATGCTAATATGGTTGTGCCAGAAGTACATAAACGAGATATTGAATGAGTTCAATATAGAAACTGCAAGAAAAGGTTCTTGTCGCACAGAAAGGATTGAAAGAGTTCAATGTTGATGATATATTCAAGTGTATTGACATTTGGTAAGTGAAACAAAGATTCAAGTATAGATTGATACTTGATGTATGAAATCACAAAGAGTGTTTATATCAATCATACTGTGGTATGTACAAATCCAGATATGTCCTATGCTCTAAAAGTTATGAGCATATACCAGAATGATTCATAAGATGATCATTGGACGATAGTAAGGATATTCTTATGATCTTTTGGAAGAACTAAGAGTATATTATTTGTAGAAGTGACAAATAGATGGTTAGTTCATTGTAAAAGTACTACATTGATACTAGTTTTGTCACAGAGTACAAATTAAGTTTATCTCAATCTAAATTAAGGGTGGCACAATATAATGGAAAGTGAGTTCCATAATGGATTTGGATGAGTTCCAAAGTTAAGACATTGTGACAGATACTTCAACAAAAGGCTAAGTATATGACTGCTATTATAGCAGCAAAAGAGGGCATTTGTGTCAAGTAGTTTGTTATCAAACTAGGTGTAGTTCACAGCGGGATAATACTATGAAGATATATTGTGCGACAATATTATCAACATGTTTTAACCCCAAAGAACTAAAGGTCACACCGAAAGACCAAATTATACAAAGCCATCTCATTAGAGAATGAGTGATGCGTAGAGACGCAAAGACATGCAATTACACACGGACCTGGAAGTGTCAGATCCGGAGATCAGTTGACCACTAGCAATCGTGTACATGCAACACCGGAAAGCCATAGGTGTTGAATACACAAAGGTTTGAAACTAGATTATTGACTCTAGTGCAAGTGGGAGACTGTTGGAGATATGCCCTAGAGGCAATAATAAATATAGTTATTATTATATCTTTGTGTTTATGATAAATGTTTATATTCATGCTATAATAGTATTAACAAGGAAACATTAATACTTGTGTGAATTGTAAACTTAAATTGAAGTCCCTAGTATAGCCTCTATACTTCACTAGCTTGTTGGTTAATGGATGATTGTGGTTTCCCTATCATGAACATTGAGATGTTATTAACAACAAGATCATATCGTTAGGAGAATGATATGGTGGACATACTCCTATAGATAAGCGTAGCATAAAGATCAAGTCATTTCAATAGTTCAATTGCTATATGCTTTCTGATACATAGTAACCTAATTCCTTCGACCATGAGATCATGCATATCACCTTTACCGGATGGATGCTTTGATGTCATCAAACACCACACCGTAACAGGGTGGCTATAAAGGTGGCATTGAGTGTTCGGAAAGTATTGGTTGAAACACATGGATCAAGAGTGGGATTTGTCCATCCATATGACGGATAGATATTCTCTGGGCCCTCTCGGTGAAATGTCATCCAATTAGCTTGCAAGCATGTGACTGGGTCACAAGGGATCACATATCACGGGAACGAGAAAAGAGTACTTATCAGTAACGAGGTTGAACTAGGTATGCAGAGATACCGACGATCATAACCTCGGATAAGTAACATATCGTGAGACAAAGGGAAATTGGTATCGTATGTAAGTGGTTCATTCGATCGCAAATGTAATCGTAGAAATATGTGGGAGCCATATGAATTTCCAGATTCCTCTATTGGTTATTGTTCGGAGAAGTGTCTCGATCATGTCCGCATAATTCACGAACCGTAGGGAGACACACTTAAGGATTCGACGTTGTTTGAGTAGTTATGGTATTATGAGAAAGAGACCGAATGTTGTTCGGAGTCTCGGATGGGATCCAGGATATCACGAGGAGATCCGGAATGGTCCGGAGAATAAGATTCATATAAGGAAAGTCCCGTTTCGGAGTTGGGGAATGGTTCCGGTGTTTTCATCGGGAACATTCTAGAAAGTCCCGGAATGTCCGGCACTCCGGAGGGGGAAGGGTACATGAATGTGTCATTGCATGTTGGAATGATTGCATCATGTACTAAGTGTTCTCGCTGTCCGAAATAAAGGGTTAATTCAAATCCTAATTTGAAAAGTCAAACGGCTAGTTTGAAAAGTCAAACTGCCAGTTTTCGGAAAGAGGAAAAGAGGAGAAGGTTGAAACCGACTTGGGGGAGGAGTCCCTCCTCTCCAAGCCGGCGCACCTCCCAAGGCCGAGTTGGGGAGGGACTCCACTCCCTCCCCTTGGACGCCGGCCCTCCCACCTATAAAGGGAGGGGCAGGGCTCCCCTCTCTAGCACACACAAGTTCCTATCCTCTAAACTAAACCCTAGCCCTAAACCCCGGTTTAGAGCTATTTCGGTTTAGAGCTTCTAATTGCACTGCCTTCAGGTTAGAGCCTTCTAATTGGTGTGTCTAATTACTAGACCACTAATAGCCTCTCTCATACTCCACCATACTCGCACCGGCTTAAGGCGAAGCCCTGCGAGATCTCCCCTCTACTTCCGGTACCACGCCGTTGTGCTGCCGGAATCACGAGGAGAGTGCTACAACCTCCGCTGCCTGCTGGAACAAGGGAGAGGAAGGTCTTCGTCGAGTACCGAACGTGTGACCGACTGCGGGAGCGCTGCGGGAACGCGGCGCTGGAAGGATCGTCTACGCGATCTTGAGATCGGAAAGAGTACGACTACATCACCCACGAGAATCTGCTCTCGTTAACCGCTTTGGAATCTTCGAGGGTAAGTTATTCCATCGACTCGTTGCTACAATCTAGTAGATAGATCTTGGCTTGTTTGTTTGTATGCGGTAGAAATTTTTTGTTTTCCATGCTACGAACCCTTACATTTCCTTGCTCCTACTGGTTCGACTAAACCTTGGTTTCATAACTGAGGGAAAACTTGCTGCTGTGCTCATCATACCTTCCTCTTGGGGTTCCCCAACAAGCTCTATATATTTTGGGCCATCAATTATCTATATAGTTAAGTTGAAAAAGAAACCTTGAACAAAGGAAAATGAAAGTGCTATCAAAATAGAGTGAGAAGAAGTCGAGGTAGAATCTTCAAGTCATAAGAATGCTTCATATACAATTGGAATTTGATAATTGAGATCGTTAAACTTTGAATTCCTACATGAAGTGGAATGTATGGCTAACTTCTTTGCACAACACTTAAAAAAAGTGTGAGCACATATACAAAAGAAAAGAAAAAGAAAAAGGGCGAGTGTGCAAAGAGCAAGTAGGCATATACCACTGTATTGTAGTATAACAAAGAGACACTTTTGAGATTCTGAATCCCAAGTGAATATGTTGATCCTATAACACTTGGGACTACCTCGCTAACTCATTAGATTGAACCAGATACTTTTACATTATGTTGAGATTCATCTATTATGAACTGTTGATCATTAAGGTGTGGAAGCCTCCTAATACTATTCAGATGGTTCGAGTAAGGTACTATTCATGAACTTATTCCTATGTATCGTACATGATAAACACATGCTGCAACTGCCTCATTTATTTTATCGACTCAACTTCATGAATATGAGGATCACATCCATTAAGCTAAAAAACTTTCTCGGGACGAGCAAGAGCCTAAGCTTGGGTAAGTTGATGAGTGCATAGTTGCATCATGTTTTGCATTATAGATGTAGGTTCTTGGTATTTTACGGTGCTCACGCGCACATTTTATGTCTATTTTCACCAGGATCAGGACAGATGATGGATCCAATGGATACAATTCTTGGAGCAGTTGTACTATGGAGAAAAGGAGTCAAAAACAATGTAAATCGCTTATTTGGGAAATATTAATAATACCAGAAGAAAACCAGAAGCGAACAAGGGAGGCAGAGAGTCCAACGACCAAGCATCTTTTCCGGCCATATATCTCCGGCCGTATAGTTGGCGCCGCCTTCGCCTCGTCAAATAGTTTCACCCCGTGCAATTGGTTTGAGGAGACGACATACAGAACACCCAGAAATCACATAAACCTCACCACCGGAAGGCATCTGGAGGGGGAACTCATCCACCAAGGATCCATCTTCCCCCTGCGCAGATCCGGGAGGCTAAGCCATCGATCTTCATCATCCACCACTGCATCACCACCATCTCCATCCATCCCATCTACATCCTTGTAGATCTTGTTGTAATTCCCGTACTCGTTGTTGATTTATACAAGTACTATTCATCTATGATTGTTTCCATTACCATTGCTATGATGTTGATTGCCTCCATGTCTAAGTAGATCATTAGTTCTTGGGGATATGGAGAAACCCTAGTATGGGATTGAAATAAGATAAAGTATATTATGATATTCATCGTTGTGACCATGTGTTAGATTTTCTACATCTTGATGTTGAGAGAACTCAACCAATCAATATTTGCCTCTCGTGGGGACTCGATGGAGGAAACTACTTGTTGGTAGACAGAGGTGTGCTAGCACTTACAGTGACTATAAAGTTGTTGGCACACCTTACGTATCAACTTGGGAACCGAGGAAACTCATGGAACACTATCCATGCCATGAGATATGTCCTACGGGATTACGTTCCTTAATAGCGCAGTAATTCGATTGATGTGGATTGCTGACTGCTATGGTTATGAGGATGATGTGAGCAGCGCTTGCTGCCTATTGTCCAACTACAGAGTTCCTCCCACATATACATAGTTGAGAATGTTCATGATGATAATCTTTATTTTAGATCCTTATAATACTAGTGGTGTATCCGCTACTCCCTGAGAGCACTTTTTCCCTATTGTAGTTCCAATCTCTCTTACATACGCAATACTTACTTGCTATACTCAGTTGTTTTACTTTACTTTATTATTGCTCTTATACTCAAAACCCAAAAACACCTTTTTACACAATACTCGCATTTTATCTTGTCACTTAGAACTTTATCTAGCATTTCTATTGTAATACTTATTTCAAGAGTTATTAAACTTCAGACTCCTGCTCCTTGTGGGATCGATATCTTTATTTTGAAACTAGCTACAAACGATCTGTGCACTTGCAGTCATCACATAACGGATAAGAACTTAAGCCAACCGACATAAAAAATAAAATTACTGAATTGACATTACGACGAGGGCAGTCCTCGAGTTTCTGCTCGAGGTGCCGACATTTCATTCATATCTCATTACCGACATATATATCCAATATATGAGAGAGTTTGAGATTCATACACTTTTTCCTAAGTGTAAAAGGGATGAAGTAATGCTACGTTCGACGGCCTCTTGGTTTCTTCACCTGACATGTCCGCCTTGTTCTTCTCATGTGTCTGAGCATCTATTAGATAGTATGCATCATTGTGCCGAGCTTTGCTCACGATAAATGGCCCTTCCCATGGAGATGATAATTTGTGCATGTCGGCAGTGCGTTGCACTAGCCGAAGCGCCAAATTCCCTTCTCGAAATACTCGAGGGTTTATCTTCCGGCTATGATAGTGTCGGAGATTTTGCTGATATATAGCAGATCTAGACAATGCTAGTGTCGTGCTTCTTCTAGCAAATCGACATCATTTTCCTGGGCTTCTTTTACCTCGGCCTCAGTATAATGAGCGATTCTTGGTGAGTCAAGCTTTATGTCGGCTAGCAATACAACTTCAGCCCCATATACAAGGAAAAATTGTGTATAGCCTGTTGAGCGATTTGGAGTTGTCCTTAGACTCCATAGTACTGCCAGGAGTTCATCAATCCAGCATCCAGCTGAATGCTACAGCGGCTCAATGAGCCGAGCTTTTATCCCGGATAGTACCAGTCCATTGGCTCTTTATACTTGCCCATTTGATTAGGGATGTGTGAATGATGCTACATCAAGTCTTATCCTACAAACCCAAGCAAAGGCCCCTTCAGCAAAATTCGTGCCATTATCCATTATGATGTTGTGTGGATATCCATATCTCAACATTATGTCTTTCAAGAATGACACAGCTGTGGGGCCGTCACATTTTCTTATTGGTTTCACCTCTATGCATTTGGTGAATTTATCCACCATGACCAAGATATGATTCATGTTGCCATGAGCCGGCTTAAACGGTCCCACCATACAGCAAATGGCCAAGTGATTGGTATAGTTTTGTGTGTAGATGCCGGCATATGAATCTTGCTTAAATATCTCTGACACCCATCACACTTTCTCACCAAATCTTCAGCTTCTTGCATTGTAAGGCACTTGGCCAATAAAATCCATGCTAGAATTCCTTGGCAACTAGGGCTCTTGATGAGGCATGATGCCCACATTCTCCTTGATGGATATCTTAGAGTATCTCTTGCCCTTCTTCCAAGTCAACACAACGCTAAAGAACATTGGTTACACTTATCTTGTATATCTCGCCATTGATAATGGTATAAGATTTCGCTCTTCTCTGCACTTGCCTAGCCGAGATTTCATCACTTGGCAAACTTCTATCCTTTAAAAACGACATAATCGGCTGTGCCCAAGCTGGCACAACATGAACTAGGAAAACAACCTCATCAGTGAACATTGGTTCTACTAACATAGTCTCTGCCGACATTGGCTGCACAGTCCCCGGGTTTCACGAAGCAGTACCCGGGTTTCCTGGAGCAGTCTCCGAGTTACTCGAACCACTCCCCATATCTATGTCCATCGGGACAGCCTCTGATTCCAAATTTATGGGGATAAAGATTGACTTGGATTCAGGTGATGGTTTGATGGATGGTTTCCGGAGATGCTCGAGAGCTATGCCAGCCAAGATTGACTGACGGGATGAGCCTAGTTTGGATAACACATTAGCTGCTTCATTTTCGGCCCGAGGTACATGATGCAATTCACATCCATCAAAGTACCCATAGATTTGCTAAACATGAAACCGTTATAAGGCCATGTTGGCATCAAGCGCATAGCAATTACCAAAAACTTCTTGCGCTACAAGATCTAAATCACTAGAACACGTAATCCGGCGTATGCCAGTATCTTTTGCAACTTTAAGTCCATGCACCAGTGCCTCATACTCAGCTACATTATTTGATGCTGCAAAGTGGATCTGCAGCACATATCTCAACTGATCTATCTCAGGTGAGGTTAGGACTGTGCAGACACCCAAAGCGGTTTTCATTTTGGATCCAGCGAAATGCATTCTCCAATAATTGGTGTCAGGCATTGGCGGCTCATACTGCATCTGGGCCCAATCAACAAAATAGTCGGCCAATCCCTAAGACTTGATGGTATCTCTCCTATCGTACTGTGATGCATATGGTGCTAACTCAATCGCCCATTTGGCTACTCAGCCACTCACATCCTTATTACCCATAAACTCTAAGATAGGAGCCTCACATATTACTCTCATTGGATGTTCTCGGAAATAGCGCTTGAGCTTTTTGGCCGCCATATAGATGCCATATGTCATTTTATGATAGTGTGGGTAATTTTTCTTGGATGCTGAGAGCACCTCGCTTAAGTAATATACTAGCCTCTGCACCGATTTTTCTTCCTCGTCACGCTCCACTACCACTACAACACTAACAACTCGGTTTATTGCTACAATGTAGAGCAACATCGGCTCTTTGGACAGTGCTGAAGCTAATACTGGTGCAGAGGCTAACATATTTTTAAGTTCATGGAATGTGATATCCCGCTTGAGGTGTCGAAATAAATGTACCATATTTTTTATTAATTGATATAAGGGCAGTGCCTTTTCCCCTAGTCGACTAACGAAGTGACTCAATGACGCCAGGCAACCAGTAAACTTCTGGACGTCATTGGTGACTCAATGATGCTAGGCAACCAGTAAACTCCGGTAGTTCCATTCTTTCAATGGAACTGATCTTACTCGGGTTTTCCTCGATACCTCGGCTTGACACGAGGAAACCGAGTAATTTTCCGGCCGGGACACCGAATGTACATTTTTCCGGGTTCAATTTCATTCGGAACCTTATCAAGTTTGTGAATGTATGCCTTATGTCATCCAAGAGAGTATGACTCTCCTTGGTTTTTATAACCACATCATCAACATATACCTACACATTCTTGCCAATTTGGTCATGCACACATTTTTGCATACACCTTTGATATGTGGCACCTGCATTTCTCAAACGAAAGGGCATGGTGCAATAGCAATAAGCCCCATATAGTAAAGGCTATTGTTATTTAATCTGCTGGGTTTAAGGGTATTTGATGGAAACCAGAATACGCATCTACAAATGACAATACTTCACAACCAGTAGTAGAATCGATCACTCGATCAATCGAGGTAAAGGAAAAGGGTCCTTGGGACAAGCCTTGTTTAAATTTTTGTAATCGATACACATTCTCCAAACCACCACAACGTTGGAGTCATCCTTCTTCTTCTCAACTAAGACTAGATTTGATAACCAATCCAGATGCAACACCTCCATGATGAACCTGGCTGCAAGTAGCCGAGCTATTTCGTCTCCAATAACTTTTCTCCTATCTTCAGCGAAGTAGCGGAGAGGTTGCTTCACCGGCCTTGCATATGGCCTGACGTGCAAAGAGTGCTCGTCCAACTCCCTTGGGACACCCGGTAGGTACTGTGTTGACCATGCAAAGATATCCTGGTTCTCACGAAGGAAGCTGACGAGCTTGCTTTCCTATTTGCCGGTCAGGCCAGCACCAATTGTGATGGTGCACTCGGGGAACTCAGCATCGACCTGAATCTTCTTTGTTTCCTTGGTTGCTTCAAAGTTTACACTTCCATGCGGGTTAGTCAATGCTAGCCTATTCAGCTACGCCGACTGTGCCAATGCCACAACATCTTGGATCCTCTTCTCCTCTTGAGCAATAACTAATGAGTCGGCCGGAGAGGAGCCAGCCAAGGCACATTCCATGGAGCGTCTGTGATCGCCTGCAATGGTGATGACACCATTTGGCCCTAGAAACTTCATCTTAAGATATCTTATATGGGTAGAATCCATGAACTTCGCCAATGTCATCCTGCGAAGAAAAGCATGATAACAACTAGTGAGATCCACAACCTCGAACAACAGATTCTCTATCCGACAATTCCCCTTGTGCCAAATAAGACATCTATCCGGACTTTGCCTATCGGCTCACATGACAATCCCGACACAATGCCATGGAAAGTGGTCTTTGTCGGCTGCATCATGTTCTCTATTATGCCCAACTTGTGCATTGTATCCCAGTATAGTATATTGATATTTCTCCCGTCATAAATGAGAACCTTGGAGAATTTCACATTTATGTTTGGCCCAATGAATGTTGGGTCCAACAGCATACGTATGCCCCTGGACTTGGCATGATCTTGGGATGGTCCTTGATGCTCCAAGTGATTTCCTGGTCAGACCAGTACATGAATTTTGGCACTTCCGGCATTACTGCATTCACTTCCATCTGGCGCCTTTGCAGGATCTGCTTATCTGTCTCTTCTGTCGTAAACATGACAAAGCTTTGGTGGTGTTCTCTATATTCATTCCAGCCTCCTTGGCTGGCATTGCCATAGTCTCCCTGATTCTGGTTTCCAACTTGATTCACAACCTCTCTTCTTTCCAGGTTTACATACCTCGGTGGTGGCGGTAGCATCAGTGCTTGAACATTTGCTCTTGTGAGCGGTGGTGGGGGAGGTGGTGGCGGTAAACCAATTTCCCCCTTTCCAGCATGCTGGAACCAGCTGCACTACCTTGTAGTATGGTTTTCCAGCTTCCCCGGGTTAGGCATGTGAAAACTACACGGCTGATCCAACATCATCTCATAACTATATTTCGGCCTCTCTTGCCACTGCTTCTTCTCACCCCACTGCAACTTGCCGTCATTTTTCTGCGTCCATTGCTAGCCGCTGCAATTCTAGCGCTGGCTATTGCCAACACTAGGATGATCCTTATTCACTACCGCCACCTGGTTGACCCATAGCGGTAATCCAGCATGTCATCTCTCCTTTTCCCTTAGAAATCATTCATATCATTCCTCTAGATGATCTGGCCCCATCATGAGAGTAATACTCCCTATTCGGCTCAGCCAACATAAGAAGTGGCTAGGTCGGATCACCCAAAGCATACAAATATGTATCTTAATTGTCTTGGCCAGAGTGGCCGGCATATCTCTCTGCAACCTTTGCGACAACACACTGCCATGTCGGCATCCCTAGGCAAACCATGCTATGGCTTGCGATTCAATTATTTCTTCACACGAGGTTGTGCATATTGCACCACCTCGTCAGAAATTCTCTGTCGGTCTCATTGGGCCTTTGCTTGCACATGGCCATTGCTAAGATCTGGTCTCTTGTATGTACTGGTGAAATTACTAATGAATGCATCTTCAAAGTCAAGCTAGCAGTTTATGCTTCCTGCTGGCAAGTTATTCAACCAAACTCTAGCTGATCCCTCCAACATCTATGGGTCATATCTCACTGCCAATCTGCGATTCCCTTGCACAATGTGCACGGTTCTGGCATAATCTATCAGCCAATCCCCTTGCTTGGTGCTACCGTCATAGGTCTTAGTGGCCCATTCTAACTGGAAATTCAGCACAGGCGGCTCTCTCATGATCCGAGGTCCAAAACATGCTAGACCCGGAGGACCTTGTCCCTCAATGATTTCCAACATATAAATCCTATCTAGCTTCAGCCGAGCATCATCTGGCTACGAATTTCTATTGCCCAGCCGGGATCCCAATACATTCCCCACCATCTGGTGCTCTAGCCTATGATACCCAGCATTCACCATAGACGAGTAACCATCATTATGCTGGTTCACTGCTGGATTACCCCTTGGTGTTGAACAAGTTGTCCTACACTCTGTTGCTGCCGAGGTTAGTTCTGCACTGGATGCTGAGGTTGCTGTTGTTGTTGCACACCACCAGCCGAATTAGGGCCACGATGGTTCGAGTTACTCTAACTGACATTACTGTGCCCGTGATTTCCCTGAACGACATTACCCTGACTGGGATTGCCCTGGACAGCATTTCCACGACTGGCATTACCTTGCTCGACATTCTCCTGTCTGGCATTGCCTTTCCTGGCCACATTTGGGTCATAAGCCACTAACTGCTTGTTCTTTTTTCTTGAATTTACACTCCCTTATCTCCTGTGATATGCATGAGGCAATGATGCTGCTACGCCAACAGATTTTGCTGCAGTGCACCTAGCTGGATGAACGACCTAGGAGCCACCAGCTCCATCCGGATTTGCCCTGATGTGTGCCTTGTTCTGCTGGTTCGCAATGCGCACTAACTCATTTACTCTCTCCTAGTTATTACGTTGGGCCTCGCCAGATAAGGTTGATATCTTGACTGCTGCTTCCTCTGCAGCCCTATGGTTCTTAGCCGGGGTACTGTATTTCAGTAGATCGACCAAAATTTGACTACCCGACATAGCAGACTTAGCTCTACCGTCCCTTGTTATCTCATCATTGAGGTTCTTACCCTAGTTCCTCACAACATCTAAATGACTAGGACTTGCTACAGGAAACTTATGTGCCTTATTATACTCATAGAGGGTGATATTCAGCTCCTCCCGTGCCCAAGCTACCTGCATGGCCCCCTGAAGGACAATTTCCGGGTTTGTTCTAGCTCGGCATGTGCCTGAGCTGGATCTACTACGGGGGCAACTCGCACAACTAGCTTCTGAATAGTTGCCTGCATGATATTCTACGACTTTTCCAATGGAGGACCCCTAGACCTAGTAATTTTGGCAGTTGTCTCCACATCCTCGATGATCTCTTTGCTGGCATCTGCACCAGGCGCCATTATCATCATCTCCATGCTACAAGCGGGGCGATCGGTATGCCGGTCGCTAGCTGCACAGAGAGCAGGTGGATCCACTACAACCACCACCTTCTGCAAGAACTTGCAAGAGATGTCGACCGTGGCGTAGATCTTGTGTGTGCCAAAGCTGGTTAATTTGTCGTTGCATGGAAAGGGCCTGTTTCTGAAGTTACTAATGTTCCTAACAAAGTCCAACGAGTAGAATCGTTGGACCAAGCTAGAGACGACGCGCTCGACTGAGGCGAAGAAGCTTCCTGTCCGTACGACGACTCCAGCCAGCGCTGATGCTGGCCCCACGGTGGGCACCAACTATAATGGTGGTATCACGGCAGATACCATAGGATGGCTAATGATGGGGCCGTATGTACGCTAGAGGATTCGGGGAGGGATGGCAAAGTGGAAATCGCACACAGAACACACGAAGACCACACGATATACCCAGGTTTTGGGCCCTCCTAGTGAGATAAAACCCCTACTCCTACATGCTAGATCTTATACATTGATCAATACTCAAGCTACAATGGGTCCTCAAGGTGTATGCGAGAGGAAGAAGAAGGTCCTCCTACCTCTCTCAGTGCTACTAGTGAATATCAAGTAACTAATGAATCGACCCTATTCTAGGAGGCCCTGGTGCACCTTATAAAGGGGTGCCTAGGTTACAGTTAGGGCTGAGGTGGCATAGAATATGCTCTGAATATGCTCAGAATATGCTATAGCAGAAGTCATTGGCTAGGCCCATATGCTCTTCTTGTCAGCTGATACGTCCATTTTGCATCACTATTCTATGTCATAATTCACTGTTATTCATTGATCTATTTCGTATTGAGAGGTGATACTTATGTTATTTCATCTGTTTTTGCATGGTTGATGACTTTTGGAGCATGGACCGCTGCAGTCAGGATTCTGATGGAAAAGGTGCTCTTTCGAGGCAAAATTCATGAAGATTAGAAAATCTGGGAAAATATACAGAAAATCCTATTTTTCCGGAAGACGAAGGAAGCCAGAAGGGGGGCTGGATATGGGCCACATGGGGCCCACACCACCCCCTAGCGCGGGCCACCTTGGGCCACGCCACCAGGTGGTGTGGCCGCTCTGGTCCACCCCTGACACTCTCCTCTGGCGTATATTATCCTCCTGAAACCCTAAGACTTGGGGAGCAACCGTCGAAAGATTCCGCCACCTCTACGGGGCGGAAAACACCGAGAGAGAAAGATCTCTCTGGCAGATAGATTTCTGCCGGGGGAATTCCTTCCCGGAGAGGGGAGATCGTCGCCATCAACACCACCATCAAGCTGGACTTCATCGGGATCATCATCATCACCACCATCATCACCATCAGCACCCTCATCACCATCTCCATATTGCTGTAACAATTGCGTTGAATCTTGCATAGTTCATAGGGGAAACTTTCCCGGTGTTGATTACTCTTCGTAGTTGATGCTATTGAGTGAACCATTGAATTATTGTTTATGTTCAGATTGTTATACATCATTATTCCATCTCTGATCATGATCCATATGATGTCTTGTGAGTAGTTCGTTTTGTTCTTGAGGACATGGGAGAAGTCATGTTGTTAGTAGTGGAGTTGTGTTGAGAAAGATTCAATGGTTTGATATTTAAGTTGTGGTGTACTTCTTCTAGTGGTGTCATGTGAACGTCGACTACATGACACTTCACCTATATGGGCCTAGGGGAATGCATTGTGTATTTGGCTACTAATCATAGGGGTTGTCAAAGTGACAGAAACCTGAACCCCCGTTAGGAAACCATTGCACAAGGGACGTAAGGGTCTTAGAGTTTAAAGCTGTGGTTAGGTTTCTACCTTAATTACTTTCTTATACTTACAGATGTTTGGAAGGGGTATAATCACAAGTATGTATTAGTCCTAGGAAGGTCGGTACATTAGCACTAGTTCACCCACACAACACTTAGCAAGCTAAAGAAGATTAATCAACTATATGAAGCGAAAGCACTTGACAGTCTTTCCATGTATCCTCGAGAACGTTTGGTCATCTTAAGTAATACAACCAGCTTGTCCTTTGCTGCATAAAGGATTGGGCCACTTGCTGCATTTAGTCTTACTGTCTTTTATTTACTCATACTTGGTTTACTTGCTTTATCAAAAACCCCTAAAAATCCGTTTGCTAAGTATTTGCAGAGAATTCCTGAACCATACCACTAGCCAGCACCTTCTGCTCCTTGTTGGGTTTGACACTCTTACTTATTGAAAATACTACGATACACCCCTATACTTGTGGGTCATCAAGACTATTTTCTGGCGCCGTTGCCGGGGAGTGAAGCGCTATTGGATAGTGGAACTGGTAAAGGCAACTTCTACTATGAGTATTGTTTACTTCTGTTAGTTTCTTTATTTTCGGTATGGATAATTCGCTGAGTTTCTTATTTGGTAATGCTACTACCACTACTAAGGTAGTAGATGAACCACCACCTGCTGAGAATGATGCTTTTAAAATACCTACAAGAATTATTGATCGTGTTATGGATAACTATTACGTTAGGGATGGAACTGTCCATCCCGGTGATCATTTGCTCTTTATACATGAATTATGCGGGTTGTTCAAGTGTGCAGGTATTACTACAGATCAAGTTAACAAGAAGTTATTTTCATTATCGCTGAAAGGAAGAGCTGAGGAATGGTATAAGCTGCTGAAGAATGGTCAAGCTCTTGAGTGGGAGGAAATAGTACCTCTCTTTTATTCAAAGTTTTATCCTCCTAGTGAGATTCATAAAGATCGGAATCAAATATACAACTTTTGTCCTCTTGATGGAGAGAGTACAGCTCAAGCTTGGGGGAGATTGAAATTACTGATGCTCAAATGTCCCATTCATGAGCTCCCCAACAATATTATTATCAATAACTTTTATGCAAGGCTCCCTCTACATGATAAGGATTTATTGGATGCTTCTTGTGCTGGATCATTCACTTGCATGGAAGAAGAAGCTAAATGGGATCTTCTGGACCGTATTCAAGATAATGCTAAAGCTTGGGAGAATGACAAAGGTAGAAAGTCAGGTATAAATTATGATTATGAATGCATTGAATCTTTTATGGGAGCTGATGACTTTCAAAATATTAAAAATGCTTATGGTCTAGACTCTCAAGCTATTGCTTCTTATTTTAAGGCGTTTGCTTCCTACATTGAAGTGCCTAAAAAGAAGTGGAATAAGTATCATGAACCTTATAAAGATATTGCTAAGTGTGTTCCTATAAGAAATACTGACGTTTATACTGCTAATCATGTTTTACCTAAACCTTACATTGAGAAAATGCCTTTCCCAATTAAGATAAAGGAACACTCTATGATAGCTAGTATGGTTAATGAAAGTACGAATGAAGCTGTTGGACCTGATAAACAAAAGGTTGATGAACCTATTATAGCAAATGTGGAAGACTTTGTTACTAAATATGAAGAAGAGGGACACACTATCCTTTGTAAGGATACCTCTAATATTGTTTCACAAAGTAGTGTTATGAGAGCTTGTATTCCTGTGTTTTCTGTTAGAATAAGTGATCATTGTTACGATGGCCCTTGTGATAGTTATATTGTTAAGTTTATGCACGATACTGAAAGTTACTATGAAAGAGGAAAAAGTGTTCGTATGCATCTCAATAATATAAAGTTTCCTCGTTTTATGCTAAAAGTTTTTATGTTGCACTTCTTTTGCCTTCCTATGCTAGTAGCCTCTGGTTTCAACAACTTGTTTGTTTACAAAATTCCATTGCATAGGAAGTGGGTTAGACTTAAATGTGTGTATTTTTTCTTCTTAATGCTCTCTTTCACTTCAATTCATATTCCTATATGAGCATCTTCAAAATTATCATACCCATCTTAATGGCTATAAAGAAAGAGCTTTTTAGGAGACAACCCAATTTATTTTTTCTTTCAGTTTGTTTTTGTTTCTTTGAGTCTTGGAAGTTATTACTTCGGTAATAACCGCTCCTTATCCGTTTTGTTTGGTTTTTGTGTCAAGATCAACCTCTAATGAGAGAGAAGTAAGATTTGGGGAAGTTGCTGTCCCGAAACAGATTTTTGTGCTTCACCGTAAAAATTTGTGAGAGAACTCTGTATGTCGGATTGAGCTGTAATTGTTTGTGCTTCTGCCCCAGGTTGTTATTTAACTTTCGTTAGTTCTGCACTTTTTGATTTGATAAACATAAGATTTTCGAAAAAATTGATCTTTACCTTCTGGTCTGTTTTGACAAATTTTGCCACACTTGCATTTGCTTCTTTATTCGATTTCCTTTTTGAATTCTTTTTGGGTTTTTGGAAGGAGTTGCTACAGTAGCTTATGTTTTGATGGTTTTTAGTTGAAGTTGGACTCAAAAGGTTTTATCACTTCATATATACTAATGTTGCTAATGAGAACCGTGTGAAGTTTTGTGTGAAAGAAATTTCTAGGTAGTGGAGATAATGGTGTAATAAGGAAGAGAAGGGTTTTATGACTCAAGTAATAAGTGTATGAAGATGAAGATATCGATGATATTAAAGTGGTGACTTCGGAAGAATCTACTAGATACCAAATTCAGAGACCTGCAGAGCCTGTTTTCAAATAGGTAACAGTTCTGGTAAGAAAAGTTCCACAAAAATACTATCCAACTATATTTTTGCAGTTTTTAGTCAATATGGAAAGCTACGAAGCGAAAGAGGGACGGAAGTGGAGCCAGGGTGGCTCACACCACCCTATGGAGCGGGCCCACCCCTGACCGCGCCACTAGGTGGTGAGTCCACCCCGGACTCCGCCTCGTTTTTGCCCAGTACCTTCCTTTTGTTATGAAATTTCGTAATGTATAATCCCCCGGATCCCCCGAGGTTCGTATATCGTGTTTTCGTCGTGTTTTTGTTTCGATTTGTTTCTGCCAGGAACTATTCTTGAAAGCCTAGAAGCACAATGGTGTCCGCCAAGGATAAAGGAAAAGAGCCTATGGAGGAAGACCTCCAAGACCCCGGGCAGGAGAAGGAGATCAAGAGTGAAGATGAAGAGGAGGCAAAGCACACCGGCACTACCATTGCAAGCATTGGAGTGTTGGGCCATGCAGAGAAAAAAAAACTTTTTCCTACGCGGTGAACCCAAGATCTAGCTGAGGTAGTAGGACACGAGAATTACCACTAGACGCGCGGTTGCGGAATCGATGAAGCACGTCGCTTGATGCAGTGCAGTCCTCACGATCCGTTCCGATCCACGATCGTCGAAGAGCTGAATGTACAGCACCTCCGCCAGTATCCACACGTACGAGGAGGAGCGCCAGCGATGGACTGCTAGGTCCGGTACGGCGGCGACATGACTGGACTGGAGCTAGGGTTTCCAACACATGGAGTGACCTACCCCTGTCCTCTAAACACCTGCGCCCCAGCTTATATATGGAGTGAAGGTGGGCTCCACTCACTTGTGGCCCATTCACTAAAAGGCCTATATTAGTCACTGCGAGTCCAACTCACTGACTCTGTCCATTTCCCCTTTGGGTCCAACCCAAATATGCTCCTGCTCTTAAGTGTGTGACCCGACAGGCTCATGGTGACCCAGACACGATCCGAGTCTCACTCGTGACTGATTAGTTGGTAGCGGATCCTAGCAGAACGTGCCAACTCCCAAGTACCAAAGAGTCATGACGACATACCTTCCAATGCGACTTTCGTCTGAGTCCCTTTTGCCTCACGATATACCTTGTCGAACTATAGGCGAATAATCGTCATCCCTAAAATAGTTTGACTCTCTTTCTCGATCCGAGATAAGTGATTCATCCGAATAACTCTTAGTCGGTCACCTCGGTATAATCACAAGTATGTATTAGTCCTAGGAAGGTCGGTACATTAGCACTAGTTCACCCACACAACACTTAGCAAGCTAAAGAAGATTAATCAACTATATGAAGCGAAAGCACTTGACAGTCTTTCCATGTATCCTCGAGAACGTTTGGTCATCTTAAGTAATACAACCAGCTTGTCCTTTGCTGCATAAAGGATTGGGCCACTTGCTGCATTTAGTCTTACTGTCTTTTATTTACTCATACTTGGTTTACTTGCTTTATCAAAAACCCCTAAAAATCCGTTTGCTAAGTATTTGCAGAGAATTCCTGAACCATACCACTAGCCAGCACCTTCTGCTCCTTGTTGGGTTTGACACTCTTACTTATTGAAAATACTACGATACACCCCTATACTTGTGGGTCATCAAGACTATTTTCTGGCGCCGTTGCCGGGGAGTGAAGCGCTATTGGATAGTGGAACTGGTAAAGGCAACTTCTACTATGAGTATTGTTTACTTCTGTTAGTTTCTTTATTTTCGGTATGGATAATTCGCTGAGTTTCTTATTTGGTAATGCTACTACCACTACTAAGGTAGTAGATGAACCACCACCTGCTGAGAATGATGCTTTTAAAATACCTACAAGAATTATTGATCGTGTTATGGATAACTATTACGTTAGGGATGGAACTGTCCATCCCGGTGATCATTTGCTCTTTATACATGAATTATGCGGGTTGTTCAAGTGTGCAGGTATTACTACAGATCAAGTTAACAAGAAGTTATTTTCATTATCGCTGAAAGGAAGAGCTGAGGAATGGTATAAGCTGCTGAAGAATGGTCAAGCTCTTGAGTGGGAGGAAATAGTACCTCTCTTTTATTCAAAGTTTTATCCTCCTAGTGAGATTCATAAAGATCGGAATCAAATATACAACTTTTGTCCTCTTGATGGAGAGAGTACAGCTCAAGCTTGGGGGAGATTGAAATTACTGATGCTCAAATGTCCCATTCATGAGCTCCCCAACAATATTATTATCAATAACTTTTATGCAAGGCTCCCTCTACATGATAAGGATTTATTGGATGCTTCTTGTGCTGGATCATTCACTTGCATGGAAGAAGAAGCTAAATGGGATCTTCTGGACCGTATTCAAGATAATGCTAAAGCTTGGGAGAATGACAAAGGTAGAAAGTCAGGTATAAATTATGATTATGAATGCATTGAATCTTTTATGGGAACTGATGACTTTCAAAATATTAAAAATGCTTATGGTCTAGACTCTCAAGCTATTGCTTCTTATTTTAAGGCGTTTGCTTCCTACATTGAAGTGCCTAAAAAGAAGTGGAATAAGTATCATGAACCTTATAAAGATATTGCTAAGTGTGTTCCTATAAGAAATACTGACGTTTATACTGCTAATCATGTTTTACCTAAACCTTACATTGAGAAAATGCCTTTCCCAATTAAGATAAAGGAACACTCTATGATAGCTAGTATGGTTAATGAAAGTACGAATGAAGCTGTTGGACCTGATAAACAAAAGGTTGATGAACCTATTATAGCAAATGTGGAAGACTTTGTTACTAAATATGAAGAAGAGGGACACACTATCCTTTGTAAGGATACCTCTAATATTGTTTCACAAAGTAGTGTTATGAGAGCTTGTATTCCTGTGTTTTCTGTTAGAATAAGTGATCATTGTTACGATGGCCCTTGTGATAGTTATATTGTTAAGTTTATGCACGATACTGAAAGTTACTATGAAAGAGGAAAAAGTGTTCGTATGCATCTCAATAATATAAAGTTTCCTCGTTTTATGCTAAAAGTTTTTATGTTGCACTTCTTTTGCCTTCCTATGCTAGTAGCCTCTGGTTTCAACAACTTGTTTGTTTACAAAATTCCATTGCATAGGAAGTGGGTTAGACTTAAATGTGTGTATTTTTTCTTCTTAATGCTCTCTTTCACTTCAATTCATATTCCTATATGAGCATCTTCAAAATTATCATACCCATCTTAATGGCTATAAAGAAAGAGCTTTTTAGGAGACAACCCAATTTATTTTTTCTTTCAGTTTGTTTTTGTTTCTTTGAGTCTTGGAAGTTATTACTTCGGTAATAACCGCTCCTTATCCGTTTTGTTTGGTTTTTGTGTCAAGATCAACCTCTAATGAGAGAGAAGTAAGATTTGGGGAAGTTGCTGTCCCGAAACAGATTTTTGTGCTTCACCGTAAAAATTTGTGAGAGAACTCTGTATGTCGGATTGAGCTGTAATTGTTTGTGCTTCTGCCCCAGGTTGTTATTTAACTTTCGTTAGTTCTGCACTTTTTGATTTGATAAACATAAGATTTTCGAAAAAATTGATCTTTACCTTCTGGTCTGTTTTGACAAATTTTGCCACACTTGCATTTGCTTCTTTATTCGATTTCCTTTTTGAATTCTTTTTGGGTTTTTGGAAGGAGTTGCTACAATAGCTTATGTTTTGATGGTTTTTAGTTGAAGTTGGACTCAAAAGGTTTTATCACTTCATATATACTAATGTTGCTAATGAGAACCGTGTGAAGTTTTGTGTGAAAGAAATTTCTAGGTAGTGGAGATAATGGTGTAATAAGGAAGAGAAGGGTTTTATGACTCAAGTAATAAGTGTATGAAGATGAAGATATCGATGATATTAAAGTGGTGACTTCGGAAGAATCTACTAGATACCAAATTCAGAGACCTGCAGAGCCTGTTTTCAAATAGGTAACAGTTCTGGTAAGAAAAGTTCCACAAAAATACTATCCAACTATATTTTTGCAGTTTTTAGTCAATATGGAAAGCTACGAAGCGAAAGAGGGACGGAAGTGGAGCCAGGGTGGCTCACACCACCCTATGGAGCGGGCCCACCCCTGACCGCGCCACTAGGTGGTGAGTCCACCCCGGACTCCGCCTCGTTTTTGCCCAGTACCTTCCTTTTGTTATGAAATTTCGTAATGTATAATCCCCCGGATCCCCCGAGGTTCGTATATCGTGTTTTCGTCGTGTTTTTGTTTCGATTTGTTTCTGCCAGGAACTATTCTTGAAAGCCTAGAAGCACAATGGTGTCCGCCAAGGATAAAGGAAAAGAGCCTATGGAGGAAGACCTCCAAGACCCCGGGCAGGAGAAGGAGATCAAGAGTGAAGATGAAGAGGAGGCAAAGCACACCGGCACTACCATTGCAAGCATTGGAGTGTTGGGCCATGCAGAGAAAAAAAAACTTTTTCCTACGCGGTGAACCCAAGATCTAGCTGAGGTAGTAGGACACGAGAATTACCACTAGACGCGCGGTTGCGGAATCGATGAAGCACGTCGCTTGATGCAGTGCAGTCCTCACGATCCGTTCCGATCCACGATCGTCGAAGAGCTGAATGTACAGCACCTCCGCCAGTATCCACACGTACGAGGAGGAGCGCCAGCGATGGACTGCTAGGTCCGGTACGGCGGCGACATGACTGGACTGGAGCTAGGGTTTCCAACACATGGAGTGACCTACCCCTGTCCTCTAAACACCTGCGCCCCAGCTTATATATGGAGTGAAGGTGGGCTCCACTCACTTGTGGCCCATTCACTAAAAGGCCTATATTAGTCACTGCGAGTCCAACTCACTGACTCTGTCCATTTCCCCTTTGGGTCCAACCCAAATATGCTCCTGCTCTTAAGTGTGTGACCCGACAGGCTCATGGTGACCCAGACACGATCCGAGTCTCACTCGTGACTGATTAGTTGGTAGCGGATCCTAGCAGAACGTGCCAACTCCCAAGTACCAAAGAGTCATGACGACATACCTTCCAATGCGACTTTCGTCTGAGTCCCTTTTGCCTCACGATATACCTTGTCGAACTATAGGCGAATAATCGTCATCCCTAAAATAGTTTGACTCTCTTTCTCGATCCGAGATAAGTGATTCATCCGAATAACTCTTAGTCGGTCACCTCGGTTAACACTTAACCGAGTCACGCATGGCCATGCTTTCCGAATCATATCTTCCGAGAGGGCCTAGAGAATATCTCTCCAAACGGAGGGGCAAAATCCCATCTTGGTTATTCACATCACGCATCTTGATTCTCAGTCGACCCAAACTCCGCCTTTATAACTGCCTAGTGACGGAACAACGTTTGACATAACCTAAGGCGGTGATCCTCAACTCGGATTGTGCAATAACCTTAGGTCTAAGGATTACATTGATTGAGATATACAAATGACGACTTATTCACTGTATCTCAATATGGGTCAGTCCGACTCGTTAAACTCTTTAGTCAAATCCGTGTAAGTCGGAATAGCATCTCTATGCCCATGACAAGTGGAACCGAGTCATCAGCCGACTTTCATGTTAGTCTAAATTGTGTGTCCAGCACAACCTCAACGACCAAGGACAATTAGTATGAACAACATGAATATATAGTTCCACAATCGAATCACATATTCAATGATATATATCAGTAGTTCATACATGGACAATAACTTTATGAATACATTGGAAATAACATCATACATGATTGCCTCTAGGGCATATTCCCAACAGTCTCCCACTTGCACTAGAGTCAATCAACCGACATCACATGTCTAGGCATCTAATGCCCATAGCTCTCAGGTGCGCCTCATGCTTCGGCTGTGGAAGTGGCTTTGTCAACGAATCCGCAATGTTTGCATCCGTGAGTACCTTGCATAACTTGATATCACCTTGATCCATGAACTGGCGAATAAGGTGGTACCGCATGAGTATATGTTTGTTCTTCTGGTGTTGTCTATGTTCCTTGGCTTGTGCAATAGCACTATTGTTGTCACAATACACGTCTAATGGATTGGATGAGCCCTGAACCACACCAATATCCATGAGGAAATTCCTCATCCAAACGGCTTCCTTTGCCGCCTCTGAGGCAGCAATATACTCAGCCTCTGTCGTAGACGCAGACACCGTCTCTTGCTTGGAACTCTTCCAGCTCACAGCCCCTCCGTTTATCACAAACACATATCCGGATTGCGAACGATAATCATCCGAGTCAGTGACATAACTCGCATCTGTGTAACCCCTTACACTGAGTTCATCCTCACCTCCATAAACCAGGAACATATCCTTAGTCCTTCTCAAGTACTTGAGGATATTTTTAGTCGCTGCCCAGTGGATTTCTCCAGGGTCAGCCTGGTACCTTCTCACAACACTTAGAGCATAGGAAACATCCGTCCTAGTACAAATCATAGCGTACATGATGGATCCGACTGCAGAAGCATACGGAATCGCACTCATCCGACTTCGCTCATCAGTTGTCGAAGGACACTGAGTCTTGCCAAGTTTCACGCCATGGGACATCGGTAAGAACCCCTTCTTAGACGATTCCATATTGAACTTCTTCAATACTTTGTCCAAATATGTATTTTGACTCAATCCAATGAGCCACTTTGATCTATCTCTATAGATCCAGATTCCTAGTATGTAAGTCGCCTCACCCAAGTCTTTCATCGAAAAACTCTTTTCCAATGATTCATTGGTCTCTTGCAACATCTGGACATCATTTCCAATCAGTAATATGTCATCCACATATAAGATCAGAAACTTTACTTTGCTCCCACTAAACTTCTTGTATAAACAAGAGCCATGATCACTCTTGATGAAGCCAAACGATTTGACTACCTCATCAAAGCGAATGTTCCAACTCCGAGATGCTTGCTTCAACCCATAAATGGATTTCTGAAGTTTGCATACCTTGTCAGCATTAGCCGGATCGAAAAAACCCTTGGGCTATATCATATACACGTCCTCGGTTAAATTTCCATTAAGGAAAGCCGTCTTGACATCCATCTGCCATATCTCATAGTCGAAATAGGCTGCTATAGCTAACATGATCCGAACTGATTTAAGCATCGCCACGGGAGAGAAAGTCTCATCATAGTCAACTCCTTGAACTTGTCGGAACCCCTTCGCGACAAGCCGTGCTTTATAGATAGAAACGTTTCCATCCATATCAGTTTTCTTCTTAAAGACCCATTTGCACTCGACGGGTCTTGCACCGTCTGGCAGATCAACCAAGTTCCAAACTTGATTTTCATCCATGGACTTTAACTCGGATCTCATGGCTCCAAGCCATGACTCAGAATCAGAACCCACCATCGCTTCCGAATAAGTTGCCGGCTCATCACTGTCTAATAGTAACACATCACGAAAACTTCGCAATCTGGCCGATCTTCGTAGTGTCGGTGCTGTTTCCGGCTCAGGTACCACGACCGGCTCAACCTCCAAGGCTTTTGCCGACTCGCTACTGGTCGGTACCTCTCGAATTTCTTCGAGTTGCACCGTGCTCCCACTGACTCCCTGATTGATAAACTCTTTCTTGAGGAAGACACCGTTCCAAGCGACAAACACTTTGCCCTCTTCTCGGTTGTAGAAGTAGTAACCCAAGGTTTCCCTCGGATATCCTACGAAAATACACTTATCTGACTTAGCTGTAAGCTTTTCCGACTGAAGTCGCTTGGCAAAAGCTTCACAACCCCAAATCTTAAGAAAAGATAAACTCGGCTTCTTGCCAGTCCACATCTCATGCGGTGTCTTCTCTACCGACTTTGATGGTACTCTGTTTAGTGTGAACGTTGCAGTTTCTAGACAATAACCCCAAAATGATAAAGGCAGATCTATCCGACTCATTATTGATCGTACCATGTCCAACAAGGTCCGATTTCTCCTTTCCGACACACCATTTCTCTGTGATGTTCCTGGAGGAGTGAGTTGGGGAACTATTCCACAACTCTTCAGATGGTCATCAAACTCATGGCTCATGTACTCGCCTCCTCGGTCTGACCAAAGAAACTTTATTTTCTTGCTGAGTTGATTCTGTACCTCATTCTGGAATTCCTTGAACTTTTCAAAGGCATCCGACTTATGTTTCACCAAGTAGATATATCCATACCAACTCAAATCATCAGTGAATGTAATGAAGTACTCATAACCACCTCTGGCTGTCGTGCTCATCGGGCCACATACATCACTATGTACTAGTCCCAATAAGTCGGACGCCCTTTCACAACTCTTTGCAAAAGGTGTCTTGGTCATCTTGCCGAGTAGGCAGGATTCACATGTATCGAATGACTCCAAGTCGAACGAAGTTAGGAGTCCATCATCATGGAGCTTCTTCATGCGTTTCTAGCTTATATGACCAAGCCGACAATGCGAAAAGTAAGTCATATTCAGATCATTTGGTTTCAACCTTTTCACAATTATGTTATAGACTAGTTCACCGTCAAGATTTAAAATAAATAACCTGTCCTGGATGGGTGCAAAGCCATGAAACATATCATTCAAATATAAAGAACAACCATTATTCTTAATATTAGACTCATAGCCTTGTATCACCAAACATGAGGCAGAAATAATGTTTCGACTAAGAACTGGAACATAATAACAATTATTCGGCTCCATTAAGGATCCCGAAGGTAAATGAAGTTGTATTGTGCCGCCTTCTAATGCAACGACTCTGCTTTGGTTCCGACTTGAATGTCAACCTCGCCTCTCACAACACTCCTAGTTCTTAGCAGTCCCTGCAATGAGTTGCAGATGTGGACTACATATCCGGTATCATATACCCAAGAACTATTAGGTGCATCAAAAAGATAAATGTCTATAACATTGCATACAAGCATACCTGAGTTGGAAGTCACACCTCCACTCTTGGCTTTGTCGGCCAAATACTTGATGTAATTCCTCTTCCAATGGCCATCCGCCTTGCAATAGAAGTAAGTGGATCCAGCTGAAGGAGATGGCTTAGTCCCTAAGGAAACGCTTGGGATCGAATCCTGAGCATTACCTCCTAACTTAGTCTTCTTCTTCTTCTTAGTCCAAGAATTCTTCTTGAACTTAGCCTTTTTTTGTTCCATCAACACTTGACTGGCACCTTTGTTGAGATCAACCTCTACCTGCTTGAGCATCCCATGTAATGTAGCTTCTTATCCATACCATGCCTGTGGTAGTTTGAGATGAACTGACCATATGCATTAGGAAGAAAGTTTAGAATTATATTCATAGCGAACTCTTCGCTAATGGGGTAGCCCGGCCTTTCCATAGAATGCATGTAACCAACCATCTTGATTACATGCGGAATCAGTGGATCACCATCCTTAAGCTTACAACTCAGCAAAGCTTTAGAGACTTGATATCGCTCGGTATTTGCGTAAGCCTGGAACATATTTTTGAGGCTTTCGATCATATCGTAGGCCTCAACATTCTCGAACAATTGTTGCAAGTCCGGTTCCATGTGATACAGCATAAGACAGCTAATTTCTGTGGACTCATCCTTAGTCCTACGATAGGCATTGGTGGTGGGTTCACAGCATAGAAAAGAAAAATTCCTACGATGCGAACTATTATATGCCAAGATCTATCTACTAGATACAAGCAACAGGTGGATATACATCCATAGATAACATACCCTTGAAGACCGACAAAGTGTAACGAGATTGAACTCGTGGATGATGTAGTCGAACGCTGCCGATCTCAAGATCGTGTGGAAGTCCTAGCGCCACAAATCAGCAGCGCATCCGTCCTCACACACACGTTCAGGCCACCGAACAACCTCCACATCCTCGCTCCAGTGAAGCAGCGGAAGCAACAACTCCTTCTAGATGAAATGCCACCGGGAACATGTATCTCACTAATCCGAGACTATGGGGAATAATTCTAGAGGGGAGATAAATCCTTCACGAGGAGGTGTGAGTGAGAAGGAGTGAGAGGGGGCTTTATATAGGAGAGGGGGAAGCCCCTCCCCATGGCCGATGCACCATGGGGGTGCCCCCATCCCTTCCTCATTCATGTGGAGGAAGCTCCACTCACATAAATTTCCCCTCCATTTTCTCCACTCAAAAATCCCACTCATGTGCATTAAATTTCCACCAAATTTAATGCAACTCTCATTTAATTAAACTCTTTTATTTATTTTATTCAGAATTTTGTTAATTACTTTAATTAACAAACATTCACATAAAACCCCTTGCAATATTTCAATATCACATGCAGAACCAATTTCAGCAATTTCACCTGAAATAATTCCTTTGTCCATTGGAACAATTACAACGCTTTGCAATTCTTTCGTGTGAAACATATTTGCTCCAAATGGTGTTGGTATCCCTTAAGTGTGTCACCCTATGGTTTGCTAATAATGCAGACATAGATTTTATGTTATAGACAGATTCACCTTCAAGATTCAAAATAAATAACCCGTCCTGGACGGGTGCAAAGCCGTGAAACATATTATTCAAATATAAAGAACAACCATTATTCTTAATATTTGACTCATAGCCTTGTCTCATCAAACATGAGGCAGAAATAATGTTTCGACTAAGCACTGGAACATAATAACAATTATTCAGCTCCATTAAGAATCCAGAAGGTAAATGGAGTTGCATTGTGCCGACTTCTAACGCAGCGACTCTCGCTTTGTTGCTGACTCGAATGTCAACCTTGCCTCTTGCCATGCTCCTAGTTCTTACCAGTCCCTGCAACGAGTTGCAGATGTGAATAACTGTTCCGGTATCATATACCCATGAACTACCAAGTGCATCAGCAAGATAAATGTCTATAACATTGCAAACAAGCGTACCTGAGCCGGAAGTCACACCTCCACTCTTGGCTTTGTCAGCCAGATACTTGCTGCAATTCCTCTTCCAGTGGCCATCCGCCTTGCAGTACAAGCAAGTGGATTCGGCTGCAGGAGATGGCTTAGTCTCTAAGGAAGCTCTTTGGACCGGGTCCTCAGCCTTACCTCCCGACTTAGCCTTCTTCTCCTTAGTCCAAGAACTCTTCTTGAACTTAGCCTTATTCTGTACCATCAACACTTGATTGGCACCTTTCTTGAGATCCGCCTCAGCCTGCTTGAGCATCCCATGTAATTCAGTGAGCTTCTTATCCATAACATGCATGTGGTAGTTCGATATGAACTGACCATACGCACTAGGAAGAGAGTTCATAATTATGTCCGTAGCATACTCTTCGCTAATGGGGTAGCCCAACCTTTCCAGAGACTGCACGTAACCAACCATCTTGATCACATGCGGACTCAGTGGATCACCATCCTTAAGCTTGCAGCTCAACAAGGCCTAAGAGACTTGATACCTCTCAGTCTTTGCCTGAGCCTGGAACATACTTTTGAGGCTTTCGATCATATCGTAGGCCTCAACATTCTCGAACTGCTGCTGCAAGTCCGGTTCCATGTGAGCAAGCATAAGACAACTAATCTCCATGGATTCATCACAAATCCAATAGTAGGCATTGGTGGCTGCGATAGTCGCATTCTCATTCGGCTCATCTGGAAGTGGGTTGTCTAGGACATGGTCCCTCTTTTCTTGCTTGAGAACAATTCTGAGATTATGATACCAGTTGGTGAAGTTAGTTCCATTTAGCTTATCTTTCTCTAAGATGGTTCTCAAAGCAAAACTGGAAATCTGAGGGAGACTGCTAGGTGCCATTGATCTACAACAGAAAAATATGCAAAACACTTAAGACATGTATCCATAAAAGAGCAAGCATATTAAACACTTTAATACTTATGCTCCCACTAGAACCAACACCCCTGCGATGGTTACTTAGTGATTCAGGACCCTAAATAAGCAAGTCGACTAGTGAGCTTTAGCATCACCGCTAGCCATCAAGTGATCTAGGTAGACAACTCCTTGTCAATCGTATCTCATACGACTCATGTTGGATGGGTGGCATCACATGCCCCGGCTCCCATCCGACCTTTCCCCGAGTCCCACAACCGTTGTGATAGACCCGTCTAGATTATCGAGAGCTTCCGCTGTAAGAGTCCGACTTGAACCCACCTAGTCAGAAAGAATTGATAGTACCTCAATTTTATGATCCCACTACCAAAAATGTCCGACTCGTTATGGTGTAGCACTAGCGGGGAAACCGACTAGACCTTCTTTGAGGGATTACTTTCTACCAACTATCTAATAGAGGTAAAACAGAGAGATAAGAATCACACAAAATAAAGCAATTATAATGTGAAATGGTATGGCTCTCTTCATGGCGATCTCCATCTCCACAAAGCTTGTAATTCGACTCGTGTCAACTCTTGTCACGTGCCGCCTTACACCATGTAGCCGACTTGTACATCAACTTGCATGCCATCCGGGTTCTCCAAACAGCTACACTAGCTTGTAAAGTAAATTACATAGAGAATCCGACACACATGTCGTTATACAATAAAATGACAGCACCTAGGCTCCACCCGGCTGACAAAAACCGTGATACGCAGATCACGTATGGATTACACACATTACATGCACATAAGCCATACCATTCACAACATCATCCTGCAAAAACAAGTTATGCATAGATACGATATCTACCGGCATTGTGAAAACTCGCAACGACATCTAAGGCGCTACGACAGGGCGAAGCCGGCGGTCCCGCTCCGATCCGGACTCTGATTCGACCAAACTCTTTGATCTTCGATCACCGCATCCGGGTTTACATGTCACAGTCTACCCTGATGGCGGAAGCCGACCGGTAGGGGTATGTCGTTCCACGACCTTAGCAGTTAGATCATGGAAACCAGGTCATCCATTCCCCGAGTACAGTTGATCCAATCAATTTTGTACAAAACCGATCTATCTCATAGATCGACCACCAAAACTGCAATTAGAGCCAATCTAACGCCAACCGCATATCACATATGCATGATCTCGAGCCTAAAACCAGAAGCTAACGCTCTGATACCACTGTTGGGCCACACAGAGAAAAACAAAACTTTTTCCTACGCGGTGAACCCAAGATCTAGCTAAGGTAGTAGGCCACGAGAATTACCACTAGACGCGCGGTTGCGGAATCGATGAAGCACGTCACTTGATGCACTGAATTCCTCACGATCCGTTCCGATCCATGATCGTCGAAGTTCTGAATGTACAACACCTCCGCCAGTATCCACACGTACGAGGAGGAGCGCCGGTGATGGACTGCTAGGTCCGGTACGGCGGCGACAGGACTGGACTGGAGCTAGGGTTTCCAACACATGGAGTGACCTAACCCCTGTCCTCTAAGCACCTGCGCCCCAGATTATATAGGGAGTGAAAGTGGGCTCCACTCACTTGTGGCCCATTCACTAAAAGGCCTATATTAGTCACTACGATTCCAACTCACTGACTCTGTCCATTTCCTTTTTGGGTCCAACCCAAATATGCTCCCACTCTTAAGTGTGTGACCCGACAGGCTCATGGTGACCCAGACACGATCCGAGTCTCACTCGTGACCGATCAATTGGTAGAAGCTCCTAGCAGAACATGCCAACTCCCAAGTACCAAAGAGTCATGACGACATACCTTCCAATGCGACTTTCGTCTGAGTCCCTTTTGCCTCACGATATACCTTGTCGAACTATAGGCGAATAATCGTCATCCCTTAAATAGTTCGACTCTCTTTCTCGATCCGAGATAAGTGATTCATCCGACTAACTCTTAGTCGGTCGCCTCGGTTAACACTTAACCGAGTCACGCATGGCCATGCTTTCCGAATCATATCTTCCGTGAGGGCCTAGAGAATATCTCTCCAAATGGAGGGGGGAAATCCCATCTTGGTTATTCACATCACGCAGCTTGATTCTCAGTCAACCCGAACTCCGCCTTTATAACTGCCCAGTGACGGAACACCGTTTGACAGAACCTAAGTCGGTGATCCTCAACTCGGATTGTGCAATAACCTCAGGTCTAAGGATTACATTGATTGAGATATATAAATGACGACTTATTCGTTGTATCTCAATATGGGTCAGTCCGACTTGCTAAACTCTTTAGCCGAATCCGTGTAAGTCAGTATAGCATCTCTATGCCATGACAAGTGGAACCGAGTCATCAGCCGACTTTCACGTTAGTCTAAATTGTGTGTCCAACACAACCTCAACGACCAATGACAATCAGTATGAACAACATGAATATATAGTTCCACAATCGAATCACATGTTCAATGATATATATCAGTAGTTCATACATGGACAATAACTTTATGAATACATTGGAAATAACATCATACATGATTGCCTCTAGGGCATATTCCCAACATGGAGTGGTGGCAAACCCTGCTAGGACTATGTCAATTGGAGGGAAGCCTCCTCATCACCATTCAGATCCATGCTCACTTCCTCCACGCACCAAGAATCCTTTCCATACTCTTATCCATGAGCATCAATACCAGAATATGCCCAAGGGGAAATTACCCTCCAATTGGGATTTGCCTCATTCTAGCCATGCAGGAAAAGAAGACTTCAAGGAGGTAGAGTGGGGAAAGAATCGCAAGAGCTGGGATTCTCAACCCGACATGATCATGAGCCGCATTGAGCAAAACTCGCAGCTTATTCGTAATCTCACCTTCGAGATTGAGGATTTGGGGAAACTTATCAAAGAGCTCATCGAGAGGATACCACCACCACCAAAGGAGTAATTCGTCATCAGGTTTGGCATCCCCTTGGTTTGTTCCAAGCTTGGGGGAGTGCCGCGGTATCACATCACTATCTTCTATCTTTTTACCTTTTTAGTAGAGCCATATCATGAATAGAGAAGTTATTATGTAGGATGGTTTGCATTATGGAAGTTTCCCCTCTCTCGTTAGATATGTATCCCTTGGTGTGAGTTGCCGTTATGGAATATTAATGAGAAGTTCTATCATTCACTATTTTTCATAGCTTATATTAGTTTTCAATTCGTGGTTATATGATTGATCTTGTTGTTAGTATTGGTATCACTTTGGGATCATTGAGTTAATTTAGTTGGTTTTGGCAAACCTGGCTCGGTCAGTAGCAACACTATTTTTGAAGAGTTGAATGAAAAAGACAAAAGTACTCTAAAGAAAAATAATTTCATCGTCTTTCTTTCTTGATTTGCTCATAAGTTTAGTATTCTCTAGTTAATATCTTTTGTGCTTCCAAGGAAGATTGCATGTTTGTCTTTATCGCTTGTATGTTTGTTTGTTTCCTTCAACTCTTATACTTTCTACCCAGCCTTGCTAGCCAAAAACCTGTACTGAGAGGGAATTCTTCTCATGCATCCATCCCTTAAACCAAAACCTATGCCATTTGTGTCCACCATACCTACCTATTAGCATTATTGCTATTACAAGTAAATTCCTATTTTATCTACCTCCCAAATTAAACTTGTTATGTGAAAATTAGTGATTAAAGCTCTCACGAACTTGATGGCACACTTTACTTTTCTTGCACTTAATAAACTTGAACCATTGTGCTCACCTATGTTGCGTATATGCTTGCGCTTTTTAAGTTGTGAATTAGCAGAACCATGCTGTCATGGGGAACGCTTTCAACATTGCACTGGTACTTTGTACCAAGTTGATATCATGTTCTTTTGTCTATGGATGTCGTCGGTGTGAAATGAAAGGGGAGCTTGTAAGTCCATGGAGTTATGCATGTGTGTTAGAGAAACGCCTGGGCCGCTGGTCTAATCCATGCTGACATGGTGGAAACCTGTAGGGTAACCATAACGAGCATCTATGAAGCATTCTTCTTATAAAAAAAGAGTCCGATATTGAGAAAAAGGAAAAAGAGATTATGAAAAGAGGAAAGAGAGAAAAAAGCACCATATTCCCATGGTAAATAAGAAGATTGCTGAGATGCTTGTTGCCTGCTTGCCTTATCATTTTGATATGGGGATTCTTCCGTATCATCGGGCAAGGGGTACCCCGTTGGTGGTTCTCTATGATACACATATGCTTACGATGATAAGAACTTACCGGTGACTAAACTTGAGTAGCATGAGGAGCGACCCTCGTATTCAAGGGACATGATATTCTCAATTTACAACTTGTCAATGCATATCCTCATATTTGATCACTTTAACCTTAATCACCTAAAGATGCCTATGATAGGGGCAATGAGAGCTGAAAGCTAGTAAGTATCATAATTTTTGGGAGCTCTTTATGAGACTTGCAATCCCTGCTTCCCTCTGCGAAGGGCCTTTCTTTTACTTTTTAGTTGAGTCAGTAAACCTACTCCCTTCTATCTCAGCAAGTATTTTGAGTTGTTGTGTTTCATTCATTCATATGATGATTTATTCAATCATGTTTCTTATGTTCCTTGTTTTGCACATTGCTCTTATCTTGATGTTTACTACTTTGAAAGATATCATTGAAAACCAGTTATTTGTGAACTCCAGCAAATTATCAACTATTCTTCGACCAAGAGCTAAGTTTGCCATTACCAATTATGATTTACTTTATGTATCTTTATTGTGTTTCCTTTACTCATTGCAAGTTGAGTTATATAATAGTGAGTTGTCTTCTATTATGATCTATGTATTGATGAATGTGATGCTTCTTGTCCGTATTCTTTTATCGACTCTTCACTCCATAAACCCGAGGTCATGTTTATTGAGATCAGTTTCGCTTGGGGACAAGCGAAGTCTAAGCTTGGGGGGAGTTGATACGTCCATTTTGCATCACTATTCTATGTCATAATTCACTGTTATTCATTGATATATTTCGTATTGAGAGGTGATACTTATGTCATTTCATCTGTTTTTGCATGGTTGGTGACTTTTGGAGCATGGACCGCTGCAGTCAGGATTCTGATGGAAAAGGTGCTGTTTGGAGGCAATATTCGTGAAGATCAGAAAATCCGGGAAAATATACGGAAAATCCTATTTTTCCAGAAGACGAAGGAAGCTAGAAGGGGGCTGGAGATGGGCCACAGGGGACCCACACCACCCCTGGCGTGGGCCACCCTTGGTCGCGCCACCAGGTGGTGTGGCCGCCCTGGTCCACCCCTAGCACTCCCCTCTGGCATATATTATCCTCCCAAAACCCTTAGACTCAGGGAGTGACCACAAAAAGATTCCGCCACCTCTGTGGGGCGGAAAACACCGAGAGAGAAAGATCTCTCCGGCAGACAGATTTCTGCCGGGGGAATTCCTTCCCGAAGAGGGGAGATCATCGCCATCAACACCACCATCAAGCTGGACTTCATCGGGATCATCATCATCATCATCATCACCACCATCATCACCATCAGCACCCTCATCACCATCTCCATATTGCTGTAACAATTGCGTTGAATCTTGCATAGTTCATAGGGGACACTTTCCCGGTGTTGATTACTCTTCGTAGTTGATGCTATTGAGTGAACCATTGAATTATTGTTGATGTTCAGATTGTTATACATCATTATTCCATCTCTGATCATGATCCATATGATGTCTTGTGAGTAGTTCGTTTTGTTCTTGAGGACATGGGAGAAGTCATGTTGTTAGTAGTGGAGTTGTGTTGAGAAAGATTCAATGGTTTGATATTTAAGTTGTGGTGTACTTCTTCTAGTGGTGTCATGTGAACATCGACTACATGACACTTCACCTATATGGGCCTAGGGGAATGCATTGTGTATTTGGCTACTAATCGTAGGGGTTGCCGGAGTGACAGAAACCTGAACCCCCGTTAGGAAACCATTGCACAAGGGACGTAAGGGCCTTAGAGTTTAAAGTTGTGGTTAGGTTTCTACCTTAATTACTTTCTTGTACTTACGGATGTTTGCAAGGGGTATAATCACAAGTATGTATTAGTCCTAGGAAGGTCGGTACATTAGCACAGGTTCACCCACACAACACTTAGCAAGCTAAAGAAGATTAATCAACTATATGAAGCGAAAGCACTTGACAGTCTTCCCATGTGTCCTCGAGAACGTTTGGTCATCTTAAGTAATACAACCGGCTTGTCCTTTGCTGCATAAAGGATTGGGCCACTTGCTGCATTTAGTCCTACTGTCTTTTATTTACTCGTACTTTGCTTACTTGCTTTATCAAAAACCCCTAAAAATCTGTTTGCTAAGTATTTGCAGAGAATTCCTGATCCATACCACTAGCCAGCACCTTCTGCTCCTTGTTGGGTTCGACACTCTTACTTATCGAAAATACTGCGATACACCCCCTATACGTGTGGGTCACCATCAGCGATGGGACCTGACGTGCCCATGACCGCTAACGGTCTACCACTGACACTGTTCCCTCCTTGAAATCCTCGATGGGACTTGGCTCCAGGATTTAGGGGCACGCCTAACTTGAGCACGCTTATGTCCTACGGGAATCCTGGGAGAGACAGAGGCATTAACCTTGAGGCCGGCATACGCCCTTCTGGCATATGTCTACCCCTATGTCGACCTCAACTAAATTAACTCGGCTTGGGGGAACCTGCATAGAAGAAGCAATACATGTTATGTCGACATACTATGTATGTCAGCCAAGGTATGCCGTCTTGGGTATCTCGGCCTATATCATCCACCCCACATCAGTCAACCTTATCTTTATACCATAGCTTGACCCTATCAGGGATCATCCCCTCGACACAATCCATCTATGGTAGATCATTTACATCATCTTGAGCAAGTTTTTAAGCTACTGCTACAATAACAATTATTTGCCAAGATGAGTAAGTGCACTTTTGCAGTCATATAGCTGGAATATCTGGGTCATATTATCTCTGATAAAGGAGTGGCTACTGATCTAGCAAAAACAACAGCTATGCTTAAATGGCCTACACCAACTAATGTGACTAAGCTCATAGGGTTTATGGGATTGATAGGCTATTATCGAAAGTTTGTTAAAGGGTATGGAGTGCTTGCTAAACCACTGACAAACTTGCTACAATAGAAAAACAAGTTCATCTAGACTAAGGAAGCACAATTGGCTTTTGAGCAGCTAAAAATGGCAATGAGCACTACACCAGTACTTGTGCTCCCCGATTTTTCTAAATCCTTTGCGATTGAAACTGATGCATGTGTAACAAGAGTGGGAGCTATATTATTACAAGACAGTCACCCTATAGCTTATTATAGCAAAGCTCTCAGCCAAAGAAATCAAACTCTAAGCATTTATGAGAAGGAATTCTTGGCAATACTAATGGCTATTGATAAATGGAGATCTTACTTACTGAGGGGCCCCTTCATTATAAAAACTGATCATAAGAGCTTGTGTCATTTGGAGGATCAATGCTTGTCCTCAGAATTACATAAGAAGGCAATGACAAAACTCATTAGGTTATAGTACAAGAAATGACCTAAAAAGGTCCCTGCTGATGCACTCTCCAGAGTGGGTCATTTCTTTGTTGTGCAAGCCATTTATTAGGTTTAGCCAGTCTGGGTACAAGAGGTGTTGAATTCTTATACTGTGGATCCTGAATCACATAAGTTACTTCAAGAATTGTCTATTGTGGGTACTAATGGGCAAGGGTACTATCTGGAGAATTGTTTAATCAAGCAACATCATAGAATTTATGTTGGAGAAAATGCAGGGCTACAAACCAAAATCATCTTAGCTTTTCATGCCTCTGCAATTGGAGGGCATTCTGGTATACTGGCCACATACAAAAGAGTGCACAAGTTGTTTCAATGGAAGGGACTCAAACAAGATGTGCAGAATGTGGTAAAACACTGTGCTATCTGTTAGCAAGCAAAGCATGAAACTTGTAAGCTTCCTGGGCTACTCCAACCATTGCCTCCACCCAAAAGTCCTTGGCATGACATATCCATGGACTTTATTGTAAGTTTAGCCAAATCTCAAGGATACACTTGCATTCTGGTGGTGGTCGATAGGTTCACTAAATATGCTCACTTCTTACCACTCAAACACCCATTTACTGCTGCTTCAGTTGCTTAGTTGTTCCTGGATAATGTGGTCAAACTCCATAGTCTACCTAAATCAATTGTATCTGACAGAGATCCAGTGTTTACAAGTGCCTTCTAGAAAAGAATTGTTCAAAAGAAGTGGCACTCAACTAAATCTTAGTACTTCCTACCACCCTCAAAGTGATGGTCAAACAGAGCATGCGAACCAATGTTTAGAGATGTCCATTCGATGTGCTGTGAGTGACACCCCAACAAAATGGGTCACATGGTTGGCTTTAACTGAGTTGTGGTACAATACTTCATATCATACAACACTAGGAACAGATCCTTTCAAAGCATTATATAATATGGACCCCAACACACTCATGTGGCCAGCAAGTGACACTATGTTATCCCAGGATGCTTCCACACTGCTGTCCGAAAGAGAGCATTACAGACAATGTGTCCATCAACATCTTCAGGCTACTCAGGCCAAGATGAAATTGTATGCAGATACACATCGACCCCAACGGGAATTTCAAGTGGGGGAGCAAGTATACCTGACATTGCAACCATATGCACATAAGACAGTGGTAAATAGACCATTTCCAAAGCTTGCTATGAAATTCTTTGGGCCCTTTACTGTCTTGGAGAAGATTGGAACTACAGCTTACAAATTGGACCTTCCTAAATCTAGTCAGGTACACCCAATTTTTCATGTTTCCCAACTAAAGGAACACATCCCAGATCTTACACCTACACCTGTATATAGTGATCTGCCAGTTTCCTTAGAATTGGACTTGTTGGAAGTATACCCTGAAGAAATACTAGATAGAAGATTTGTTAAACATGGTAATGTCATTGTGCTACAATTTTTAATCAAGTGGTCTTATCTTCCTTCATCTATGGCAACTTGGGATAATGATACAGTGTTGCATGATCGATACCCTGATGCACCAGTCTGGGAACATCTTGGTTCTCAAGCAGGCAGAAATGTCAAGTATGCCATGATTGACGAGAAGGTTGGGCGTCCACCCAAAAAAATTATTGACATGTTGACTGACGAATGCTTGTTGCAAGAAGGAAAGCGTCCACCATATGTTGTGGGGATAACCCCGAGTAGGGGCAAGCTGGGGTATAAAGGCCATAATAGCCGAGGTACATCAAGGTCAAAGTGTAAGCTGGCCAAGTTACATGAAGGTAGGCCGACTTATGGCAGACCCGACCCGGACAGAGTTCATCCAATGTTACCTCGGCCAACATAAAATATATGTCGGCAGTCTCTTTGTAACTTGCATGTAGGTACCCTCGATGCCAAGTTAACTAGGCTTGAGCCGGGTTACTACTTGGCTTACAAGAGAAGGAAGAAATCTCCTTGGTCAAAGGTTTTATCTCTCTCCACTATAGCGTGAGCGCAGAGGATAGAGGGAAGGACCAGTGGGTACGGGCCGACAAAGGTGACATTGCCTATGTCGGGTGACGTTGCCTATGTCGGGTGACACCGCACCGCAGAGGGGCTCAGAGAGGCTTACGCCATGAGTCCGGATCATCTTACGAAGGAGAAAAGAGGCGCACCTCTTTACTATTTTGGGAGGGGCATATTCGGAGAATATGTCTTCCACGTATTCCCTAGCTTGTAACCTGGGCTCCCCTATATAAGGAGCACCAGGACCTCCATAGAGAGGGTCGGCCATTTTTGCTAAGGGAAGAACCTTAGAGAGAGAGAGGTGGGATAGTAGAGAAGTTTGTCCTCTTCCTCCCCATGAACAGCTCAAGAAGCACTTGTAATCCACCATTGATAGAGAGAATACAAAGCATATGTCTGTGGAATCACCACACCATCCCTCCCTGGATACCTCTAGCGCACTTTGGCCCCATCTTTAGCCTATACATGGCATCTTTCATGCCACCACCATGACATTTGGCGCCCACTGTGGGGCCAGCAGCGACGCTAGCTAGAGTGAAGATCCAGATGGGAAACATCATCGCCACCGGGGTACACATCATCTTTGGGATGGTTCAGTTCTTTGGAGTGCTGGACTACGTCAGCGACAATGCTGGCAGTTTTGCTAGGCGCCCTCCTCCATGCAACAGCCTCTTCATTAGCCTCGGCGCTCACAAGATCTACAGGGTGTGGATGAGTCATGCGTTCACCCGCTGCATGTCGTCGAGGGAGGCGAACCACCTCTTAGCATGGCTCGCGGCCTGCATATCACTCGGCCGGATAGCTACATTGAGGTCATGATGATGGCGCCAGATGCAGGTGTTGGAAATATGCCCTAGAGACAAATAATAATAAGCATTATTATCATATTACATAAAGTTTATGATTAAGTTTTATATCATGATATAACTATATCGAAAGAAAACGTCAATACATGTGTGTTATATAAACAACCAGGGGTTCCTGGTGAAACTTTAGTCACTGGTTCATTGGTCAACAGATCATCAAGGTTTCCTGATCATGTGGCATTTATGCCAGTTGGAAATGGAGTCAACTCATTCTGAGAATGAGATGATGAACCAATACCCAACCTAAACATCATGACCCAATCATGTCACGAAGTTCAAGTATCGATGATTAGAATAGACCTCGTAGACTATTACTTAGACCGTGAGACTATATCAATCACTGTCTCTCGAGAATGCTTAGATAGCATCAAATGTCACTTGGTAATACAATGACAACAAAGGTGTGTTCAGGTATTCAGAGGAACCGTAGAGGCAATATATGTCAAGATAGGGATTTGTCCATCCGCGTGATGGAAAGATACTCTAGGGCCCACTCGAAGAAGTTATATCCAATAGCTGCGCAACATGTGATTTGATCACAAGGATATCACTTGTCGAAACGAGTCAAGTAGCATTGTTCGGTAACGAGATTGAACACGACATGGTGATGTCATTGATCAGATCTCGGGAAATGCAAGTATCGATATACAAAAGGAATAACATGCGACTGTCTCGGTTCAAACAACGAAAGATCTTCGTGGAATGCATAGGGGTCACATGGCCATCTAGGTCCCTCTATCGATCATTAGTCCAAGAGTGTTCCGACCATGTCTGGAGTGTTCCCGAACCGTAGGGTATCACGCTTAAGGGCTTGATGATTCTTAGAGAGTGTTTATAGGATCGGTAGAATCACCGAAGAAAAGAAGAGAGAAAACCGGAAGGGTTTCAGTAAGTCCGAAGGATGTCCGGAATGGAGGTGGAAGGTGTTCCATAACCATGGAGATTAAATAATATGTGAATGAATGTTAAATATTGATTTAATCATTTATTCATAATTATTTAATAATGAGAAAATCAATTAAAGGTCAAAAAGGCTTAATGGGCCAAATCCCGGAGGGGAAAGGGCCCAAGAGGGAAAGGCAAAAGGAGAAAGGGGCCAAGGGGTGGCCAGCGCCCTAATGGGAAAACCCCCCACCTAGGACCCATGGGGTTGGCCGACGGTGCCTGCCCCTCCCCCTCTCCCCCTCCTTTAGTCCCACCCCAGGACTTTGAGGGAGGTAGTACCTCCCCTCCCCCTATATATAGTGGTGGTATTTGGCCAAAGAAAACACAGAATAATCAATAAAGGTTCCCTCTCTTTTGGGGAGACCTTCTAGTTGATTCTCTCTCTCTACCATGACCGTGGTCCCAAGTTCGGACTGCGCGAACAAGAGACATATTCATCGCGGAGCACCGTCGCACTGTGGGATTTGGTTCCAGGAGCTCTACTTCCGCAACTATTGCTGGATCGGGGAAGCGGGAGTCATTGTCAAGCACCGGATGCATGTAACTCCCCACGAGGTGTCATACTTGAGGCACTCAAGTCGTTGGAGCCGCAGGAGCGCAAGGACTTCATCATGACCTTGAGGTCAGCTTCGGCTCGTCTACATCAACCACGCTCTCCTGAGCATTGACAACGCTTTTCGGTCTTCAAGGGTAAGTTCGCGAAATGCCCCTCCTGTTACTGCATTACTAATAGATAGGTCCTGGCAGCATCAGGGGTTTAGGGGCGTAGGGTAAAATTTTATTGTTTTCATACGCGGAACCCCTACAATGGTATCAGAGCTAGATCTATGCGTAGTAATGCTAGTACGGGTAGAACACACGAGATGTAGCGTGTGGGCATTGATCTTTTAGTTGTTACCCTCCCGCGTGTACTTATGTATACCGCATTAATTCTTGATGAAGCAGCCCTCAACCGACTTTATGCGTTCATTCGCGAGACTAGTCCAATCTTGACATACGGCTTGTACCGTACAAAGTGGCTTTGGGGGTGTCTATCTCTCTTGCATTAGTTGGTATGCCATTTGCAAGGGAGGGCCCTGAAAGTTCGTAGGTAACAACGGTTATTGTGCGAATTCCCATTTAGCCACGTAAAACATGCAAAGATAAAGTAGAGGCGTCTAACTTTGTTTTGTAGGGGCCGTTGCTTTGTGATATGGTTGTCGCAAAGGTAAAGTGATTAGCTTATGTTATGAAGTAGTAGTAGATAGTCACGGAGGTGACATACTACCATGCCATAAAGACACCGGTACCCTGGTGTCTACGGTGCCGGAACCCTGGCGCCAGAATCCGGTGACGACAGATGGTGATCACGACGTGAAGGACCATATCACATCGCATTTACATTCAATGTTATTGTTTGTATATCTTATAGTGTGCTAGTATTAGATACTCGACGGTAGCCTAATAAGATGATCCCTATTAAAAATTACCAATGATTGTGTTCCCCCTTAGTGTGCACCAGCAAGAAAGTTCTTCGTTATGAGGCACTCCGTGATGATCGGGTGTCAGACATATCTATGTTCGGATACAGTGGGTGTAAGCCATGTTGCACAACAAATACACTAAGGTTGGGTTGGTGAGCCTAGCATGTACAGACATGGCCTCAGAACACGGATGGTCGAAAGATCAAGCATGAGTCGCATGAATGATGTGACCGATGTTTAGCGTCCACCCTAGAACCCACATTGATGTACGTGATGATCGGGGGAGATGTGGGGAAAAGGGGTCGTGTTATCACTAGAACCCTTCAGGGGATAGGTGTTTCTGAGTGGAGTTATTATATTAACTCATTTAATTATAAACTTAGTAAATTCCTTTTGCAATTATAAATGTAGAAAATGGTTCTCCCTGATGCTACATTTCCTGTTGACAATTGGTTAGAAGGAGAGAAGATCAGGCTAGACGGATCAAACTTCTCTGTATGGGTTGCGCGTTTGCACGTTCTCCTTAGTGAAAATAACATGGTCGACTATATACTCAGTGAGATGGATTTGGATCAGCCCAGTGACCTAGAGACCCCAGAGCAGTGGGAAGACCGCTATTACCGTCATGAGATGGCCTCCTTCATTTCAGTTACAATGCGTTTCGGAATGGTGGATGAGCTATGGCCTGTCATGGGTAATGTCGACCCTCGTACAGTAATGCTACAGCTTAGGACACATTTCGTGGAACAAGCACGCATATGGGAGCATGAGCTAATGGGAGATTTCCTCTCCATTAAGATGGAGGAGAACTCTTCACTTGACGACCACTTGGAACGCATGCATGATGCGTACATGAGGCTAGCATACTTCCTGGACAGCTGGATGATGATCTCTTTTGCAAATGGTGTTGTGCTGCGGTTGCTGCCACCAAGCTACCGAGCACATGTCAGGACTTGCATCATGAGAAGCAATGCGGAAACACAGTATTTCCACAGGTTCATATCACATCTCAGGAATGTGGAGGTTGAACCCGCTGTCGGTGAGGTCATCAATGACAAATGTATATATTTGATATACAATTTTATAAATGTTATAATCTTGCAAACACATGTTGCAGTGTTAAGTATATTTGATACTTGTTCTGTTTTGCTGAAAATAGGTCCTTCGGTATAGAGGTGCTTCTAGAGAGGAGGTGACGTTGTGTGTTGCTGGCGAGCATAATGATGATGGCCAATGATACATTGCAAATGTATGTGTTGGGGATATACTTTCCGGGTATCCTCACAGTTCCTCACTGACCAGGGTGGCCCACTTCGGGTTAGAGCTTTGCTTCACAGGCGGCCCAGTCAGGGAGAAAGACGGAGTCCAATCCGGCTACGGGAAGGCCCAGAAGACTTACCGACTTAGGCACATTGTGTTACTTGTAGTTCAAGATGTACTCTGTAACCGACTCTTAGTCGTAGCCGGATAGATCTCTCTTGTAAACCCTAGGCCGGATATCTATATAAACCATCCTAGGGAGAGGCTTTAGGGCACCCAACACTTTAGACTCTCAACTCGCACAGGCGAAACCCTTGTAACCCATATTCCGACTCTGCCGTATTACTGGATTGCTAGCAGGAGTAGGATCCGTCCAAAGCCGGCAGATTCGAACCTGGGTAAACTTGTGTGCTCACCGTCCCGGAATACCGTACATCTCACACCCCTCTCTTCCACACGCCTCGAGCACCCCCTCATGGCGTACTTATCATCAATCCGACGACAGTTGGCGCCCACCGTGGGTCAAGTGAGCTTCGGATCTGCGTTCCGAGCAGAATCTCCAAGAATCGGAATCGGCGAGACTATCGCCGTCAGTCGCATCCTCTACGCCAGCGACGTCCCTCTCATCGTTCTCGACGAGACTTGGATTCTGGCTAGGGAGGCTGTGACTGCCTACACAATCATGTCCTTTAGCGAGATCGATGTTTACATTGGTTTCGCTGAACCTGCCCTACCCACCCCAGCGGTGATGATAGAGGCAGAAGAATCTTCTGGGTCCCCTTTGTCCACGGAGGTAGCAGAGTTCCGGATCTCAGAAAACCCTAATCCCACCTAGCCCGCACCAGCTGCGGAGATAGTGGAGAAATCCGAGCCCGAGGAAGACCTAGCGGTTCAAGCCGAATCTGGAGTGGATCTCCTCGGAGAGACCGTATCCCAGATCGACCCACCCGCAGAAGTCGAAATCCAGGAGGAGCATATCAACGACACTGATTCCGGCTCTGATGATGCCGGGACAGACAGACCTTTCCTAAGATACACACTACATATGATAATGCAAGATCCAAGCGTAGATGCAATTCTCGAGACCATCAAATTTTTTGACATGGCTGATCGCGAGAGCCGCAGGTACCTCAGGAAGCACGCGTCGCACTTCGTCGAGTATGTGGGATCCGGATCCGGCTCTGCCGATGCTGGAGAAAACACCGACTCTGTGCTGGAGGCAATTGGAACAAACACCGACGTACCCGCATCCTCGGATGAATCGATGATGTCAGCAGATTTCTAAAAGTTCTCTGCGGAATATGAAGAGGAGTACAACTCCAAGGCTGTATAAGAAGGAGAAGCCATGGATGAAGGATCCGGGGAACACTCTCCCAAAGCGCAGGTTGACATGGACGTCGGAGATAATCCCGAGGTCCAGATGTCCGAAAGTACCGATCAGAGCTTGACTCCGAGAAACGGACCCAAAGCCGTCTTTGCTACTAGCGCTGCCAAGAAGGCAAAGAAGAAGAATAAGAAAAACAAGACCCCTACAAAAGACCCTCTGACAGAGGAGGTGATTACCGAGGAATACGAAGAAGACTTGGATGGAACACTTATCCCAGAAGAGCCGAAAAAAGAAGAATCGGTGGATGGACACGTGATCACTGAAGGTGCGCGTAAACTCATCGATGCTGCATTAACCACACGTATCCCTACAGCTGCAAAACTTACTGCTGAAGAACTAGACGAAAGGGCCCAAGCCCTAGAAGCGCGTCGTCAACAACTCCTGGATGAAGCCAAAAACATCGAGGAGGAGAAGAAACGCATGGCAACTAAGGATTGCATGTCTCGGTTGCATCAGAAAACACGGAAGCGTCACACCAATGACGACCAATTCCCACATATCCGTGCCGTCCTTTTCGGAGATGAGATGGGGAAGCCACGGAAAGATAGCAAAGGAGATTGGGTATATCCAACCCCAGTACAGAATACTGTGGCGGCCCGAGAAATTCTATCGGCTAATCCAGGACCAGAGGAGATCCGTTTGGGTATCAAACTACTCAACAAAGGACTGGATCAGCAAAAGGTCGCCCTGTCTGGAAGTCAAAAACTGGTCTCGAATTCCGACCGATGTCGCACAGATCCAGCATGGGCTGACGTAAGACCCCATCGCGTTCCGGAGCAGGATTATCGCCCCGAACGACAGGAGGACAATTATTCGAGAATTGGATCCTCAGCACAACATCGTAGGACTATGCGTGACTGGAGCAACGTCGCCCCAGCGGCTAAGAAAGAGGCCATTGCTGCACTGAATCCGAGAAATCCTCCCGGACGAGAATCCAACGATCGAAGGGGAGAAGATAAAGAGAAACGTCGGGAGGAGGATCGTCAAAAATGCGACCTCCTAGACATGCAAGCCATCCGGCTGAGCCTCACCATGGTGGGAACAACGGACGAAGAAACGACAGAAACCATGCCGGGACAAGCCGGCAGGGGGCTCGTCGTAGTCAAGACCCTCCCCGGAACCGGAACAATGACGTTCCGGGCGGAGGCCGGCGATCAGCCGGAAACTATCCATCTGCCCCACCCTCTCCACCAAATAGTCATCACAACGGCTCCCAAGGAGGGCAAGGAGGACGACGTGGCGGAGGAGGTGGTGGCAGAAGCCGAAGTCCGGCTCCAAGGCACCGCGGCCATAGCCAACATTGGGGACGATCTTTATCCCCGAACGACGCAAGGCACAAGATCAACTCCAACATAGAGGCTCGACGCTATGAAAACGATGATATCTACGTGGGCCCAAAGTGCTTCGGACCACGCATCAGAGCTACAAGATTCCCGGAAGGATTTGCTATCTCAAGACACATCCAAGCCTACAACGACATTGCTAGGCCAGATACCTGGCTACAGGATTTCTTCCAAGCTTGCTGCATCGCTAAAGGCGGAAATAGCCTGGTCGCAACCCGATATCTCCCACTTATGTTGCGGAAGACGGCACGATCATGGCTCAATGAACTTCCGGAGAACACCATCCATATCTGGTATGACATGCAAAGTGCGTTCTTTCGGAATTTCGAAGGCACATATCAGAGGCCCTGTACGGTCGGAGACCTACAACGTTGCACCCAGAAAGCCAGAGAAACTTGCCGGGATTACCTCGGATGATGGATCGACACCAAGAACTCATGTGAAGGAGTAAATGATCAAAATGCGATTGAAGCTTTCCTTGCAGGTCTCCCAATTGGTTTACTGCGCCATCGCTTGAAGTGTGACAAGGTCACTGATTTGGGAGAGATGATAGAAACAACGAGCAAGTATGAAGATGCTGACGACGATGCAGAGGGATTGCTCAATGCCCTAGCTGTGCCTCAGTCAGCAAAACAACCAAAGTAACAAGCTCAGAAGCGCAAAATACCTCGGAAGAAAAACCCAACACGGAAACGGCAGTGGTCACTGCTACTTTCGGGTCTAGAGGACGAGGAGGACGCGACGGAGGCTGCGGGCGTGGGCGTGGAACTTCAAGAGTCCAGGGTAGAGGAGATCAGCAACCAGGAAAAACCTACTCTTGGGCCGACATTGCCAATAACCCATGTGTGCATCACCTAAACGCCAATGGGGGCTCATCCCACACCAACACGAATGTCGTCTCAATGACGACATCAAAAGAGATGACACCGAGGGCTATAAAGCTAAGCAGAAGAAGGGAAACAAGAATCCCAAAAAAGAAAAAGAGACCAAGGAAGATTCCGACATGGAGGAAGCTGATGCTTCAAATCCCAAGCTGGAAGGGAAGAAAACTTTCCCCACCAAGAAGGACACTTATGTCACTTTCCTCGGATCTCAACCAGCAAAGGTCAAAAAAGCAGTTCTACATGAGCTCAATGCAACAGTTCTGGCTGTCCCCCAGTATCTAGACTGGTCGGAAGTGGCAATCATGTTTGACCGCACTGATCATCCGCCTAAGTTGCACAGGCGAGGAAAATACGCTTTAATCGTCAATCCACTGATTGACGGTTATGGTTTCTCCAAGACTCTCATGGACGGTGGTAGCAGTATCAATATTCTCTATGTCGAAACGCTACGCCGGATGAAGATCTCGGAAACACAGCTAAACCATAGCTCTGTGATCTTTCACGGAGTTGTCCCAGGAAGACAAGCCAATTCCCTGGGAGAGATCACTTTGGATGTTACCTTTGGAACTCCAAAGAACTATCGGATGGAGGCACTTTCCTTCGAAGTGGTCCCGTTCAAGAGCGCGTACCACGCTATATTCGGACGTCCGGCTTACTGGGCTTTTATGGCTCGTCCGTGTTACATTTACAATATGATGAAAATTCCAGGTCCCAACGGCGTGATGACCATCAAGGGAGACCCGAAGAAAGCACGAGAGTGCGAGGATGGAAATGCCGCCTTTGCCAAAGTCGTGATGCACGCCCAGGAGTACCAGGAAATCAAGAAGAACATAGATCCGTCTAAGATGCCCACGACAAAGAAGGAGGTGACAAAGCCAAATCCGGAGTTCAAGGCATCAGAAGAGACGAAGAAGACGCCGTTGAAGGACGATGACCCCTCCAAGGTGACCTAGATAGGCGTAGGCCTAGGTAGCGCATAGGAAAGCGCGCTCGTCAAGTTCCTCTAAGCAAATCAAGATATCTTCGCATGGCAGCCATCTGACATGATCAGAGTACCTAGGGAACTTGCCGAGCACTCTCTAAATGTAAACCCGAGCGCTAAACCCGTCAAACAATCCCTACGACGATTTGGAGATGAAAAGCGTAAGGCAATAGCTAAGGAACTAGCACAACTCGAGTTAGCTGGATTCATAGAAGAGGTCATCCACACTGAGTGGTCGGCCAATCCTGTAATGGTCCCTAAAAAGGACACCACTGATTTAAGGATGTGTGTTGATTATGCCGCCTTTAACAAGGCTTGTCCAAAAGATCCGTTCGCTCTGCCTAGAATTGATCAAGTTATCGATTCTACGGCAGGGTCGGAACTCCTCTGTTTTCTCGACGCATATTCCAGTTATCACCAAATCCGGATGAAGGAATCTGACAAAGTCAAAACTTCATTCATAACCCCCTTCGAAACCTTCTGTTTTGTTACGATGCCCTTTGGGCTGAAGAACGCAGGAGCTACGTACTAGCACACGATGCAGCGTTGCCTCCATGACCAACTCGGACGCAATGTACATGCATACGTGGATGATATTGCAGTAATGTCCAAAAAGAAAGAAACGTTGATTTCTGACTTGGAGGAAACATTTGCCAACCTACGAAAATACAACATCATGCTTAACCCGAAGAAGTGCTTCTTTGGAATAGCAGCCGGAAAATTGTTAGGTTTCATCGTGTCTCAGAGAGGCATAGAGGTGAACCGGGACAAAATCAAGGCTATACTCAATATTTCCAGGCCAACTCGTCTGAAGGACGTACAAAGACTAACTGGTTGCATTGCTGCAGTCAGTCGGTTTGTAAGCCGGCTTGGTGAAAGAGCCGCACCATTATACAAACTCCTGAAAAAGACCAAAGATTTTGTTTGGACTGATGAAGCTGAAGCTGCACTACAAGACCTGAAGAAAGTACTCTCATATGCTCCTATCCTTGCAGCACCGGAACCTCAAGAACCGATGTTGCTTTATCTTGCTGCGACAAATAAGGTCATTAGTATCGTCATGGTGGTGGAGAGACTGGAGGAAAATCAGGAGCACTTGGTGCAGCGTCCGGCTTACTTTGTCAGTGAAGTCCTAACAGAGTCAAAATAGCGGTATCCGCACTATCAAAAATTGGCTTACAGTGTTTTTCTAGCATCCTGTAAGTTACGACACTACTTTCAGGAGCATCCAATTACCGTGGTGAGCACAACTCCCATGAGAGATATAATCAACAATAGTGACGCAACAGGACACGTTGCCAAAGGGGGCATACAACTTTCAGCTTTGGATGTTGAATATAAACCTTGGAGAGCAATCAAATCCCAGATCCTTGCCGACTTTGTCGCTGATTGGACAGAGACGAAGGAGAACATGATCCTCCCAGAGTCGGAATATTGGACCCTCTATTTTGACGGGTCTAAGGCTCGCGGGGGCTCGGGGGCTGGCGTGGTACTCAAATCACCCCAAGGAGATAAACTTTTATACGTGTTGCAGATCCACTTCATAGCGACAAACAATATTGCCGAGTATGAAGCACTGCTGCATGGAATCTGGATTGCTAAGGATATTGGCATCCGACGTTTGATGTGTTACGGAGATTCGGATCTTGTTGCTCAACAAGTGTCGGATATTTGTAATGCAAATAAGCACATGGCAGCATATAAAGCTGTCGTGGATTATCTATCTAAATCGTTCGAAGGATTTGAAGTTCAACATATCCCTCGAGCAGAAAATGAGGAAGCAGACGCATTATCTCGGATAGGTTCTGCACGGAAAGAGGTCCCGGATGGCGCTTTTTTAGAGCACCTCAAAGTTCCCTCAATAGAGGGAGTAGATGAGGAATATCCGACCAAATCCGACTCACCTTTGATAGCAGTTCTGGCTATAATTCCTAGCTGGACTCAACCCTACCTCGATTATTTGGTAGATGGCAAATTACCCAAAGACGAGGTTCTGAGCCGACAGATTATCCGACGAGCAAAATCCTATACTATTGTTAAAGGTGAGCTCTATAAGCGGAGTGCTTCTGGGGTTTTTCAGTGTTGTGTATCTCCGGAAGAAGGAGTGGAAATCTTAAGAGAAATCCACGAAGGCGAGTGTGGTCACCATGCTGCAGCCAAATCTTTAGTGGCAAAAGCTTTTAGACACGGATTTTTATGGCTTACAGCTCAGGCAGATGCCGAACGATCAGTCAAGACGTGCAAAGGCTGCCAAAAGTACGCCAAACAAGCTCATGTTCCAGCTAATCAGCTGCGAACAATACCTATAACATGGCCCTTTGCGGTCTGGGGGCTTGATATGGTAGGACCTTTTAAACGAGCTCCAAGTGGATTTACTCATCTCTTAGTGATAGTGGATAAATTCACCAAATGGATTGAGGCTAAACCTGTCACTAGTTGTGATGGAGCAACAGCCAAAAGATTTGTCGAGGATGTTATAATCCGGTATGGTTATCCACATAGCATTATCACGGACAACGGGAGTAACTTCTCTATGGGAGAATTGGCCGAATTCTGCAACGAGCAAAATATCCGGCTTGACATTGCATCAGTCGCACATCCATAGGCTAACGGACAAGTCGAAAGAGCAAATGGTTTAACCTACAAGGCCTAAAACCGAGACTCGAAGCACCACTACGACGTGCTGCGGGGGCTTGGGCAGAGGAATTACCCTCTGTAATATGGAGTTTACGAATGACTCCAAACATGTCAACCGGATACACACCTTTCTTCTTGGTCTATGGTGCAGAAGCAGTTCTTCCTAGTGATTTGATTCACACGTCTCCTAGAGTGGCCACGTATATTGAAGAGGATGCCGAGATTTCTTGACAAAATGATCTCGACTTAGTCGAAGAAGTTCGCGTCGTTGCTGAAATGAGATTCACAGCCTATCAGCAGAAGTTATGCAAGTATCATAGTCAGAGAGTCCGAAATAGATCTTTCAATAAAGGTGATTTGGTTCTCCGGCTTGTGCAACAAAGGAAGCACAAACTTTCCCCGGTATGGGAAGGGCCCTTTTTAGTTAGTCGAGTATTGCACAATGGATCGTACTACTTAACTGACATGAGGCCAGTCAAAGAAAGACCTGCTACTAAGAAGAGAAAGAGAGCTAGAAGCAGCACAAATCCGTATGAGTTAGACAGACCGTGGAATATTGCTCAGCTACGTCCCTTTTATTCTTAGTTTATCCTTCTTTGTAAACATATATATGTACATGTTCTGTGAGAAATAAAAGTTTTCGTTGCCTCAATTTTTTCTGAGAAGTTTTTACCATCTTATTTACGAATAATCATGTCATAGTCGAAAATCCTAGAATGATTGAAAGTACTTTATGCTCATGTTCGTTCTGGTTTAGATTTCCGATTCTAAAACTGCTACCCTCGGGTATAACTCTAAAGTTTCTAGTCTCTACTTTGGTTATTTGTCTGATTGCTGGATGCGGGCATTTTCCGAGTAGTGAATTGTTGGTACTAGAAACTGGCTTTGTTTCTGAGTTTAAACTGGTTTAGCGATTGAGCTCCGTTGCTCGGCAAAGTTTCTGGCAGAAGGTTTAGCCGGCTCACGAAAGGAACGGGGCGGAAAGCCAGATAAACGATAAGTATAGACGAAAAAGTACAAGTGCTTGTGTAAACATTTTAGGCACACGAAAATTTAAAAACCAAAAGTGCTGAATAGATCAAAAGCTTAGCACTAGCAAAATTATAGTAGTGCATATTTACAGGCCCATCATGCTTTTCAGAATAACACAAGTTTTTCTATTAATCTATGATGCAGGAGAGGAAGGAGCTGTCGGCTCGCTGGATACGCCGCCTTGGTATCGTTCCGTGATGTCCACATCCGAAGTGGTGCGTTCATTGTCGGAAACTTCTGCTGATTCTTCTAGAGGAGGAGGCGGAGTATCCACGCGGGTGAAGAAAGGGGTCTCGTAGCTGGTCAGATCAGCCACATGACACCCATATCCGGCATAAGAGTGCATGATGGCTTGAAGGTCCTGCTCCTGGCCGTCTTCGTCTACTTTGCAGTACCCTTTAGTCACTTGCCATATTTCCATGTTTCCATGGTGGCTCATGACCATGGTCAGAGCGTTTTGCGCCGCAGTTCGCGCGTAAGACATGTTCCAATCCCGGACAAGCTGCGGCATATCCTTTACCTTGTCCCGCACCTGAAAATCCAACATGCTGTGCATGTCCGGAATCTTGAGAGCTTCGCCAATGTCCTCAAGGGATTGGCGGAAGTCATGAAGCAGGTCATCGACTTGAGTAAGCCGGTGGGTGCGAGGCTCGGTAGAGGAAGAGTCCGTCAAGTTCAAAGGACCTATACACAAAACAAGTCAGGAAAAATCCGACATTGATAGAATTCGAAGAAAGTGGAAAAGTCAGACAAATGGAACGTACCGAAAATGACGTCGTCAATTTTGGTCTTCTCTTCCAGAAGACTCTGGAGTTCAGCCCGGAGTGCATCAGAAAGGTCCTTCTCTCTACTAAGCTCATTTTTTAGGTCCGAGATTTTTTGATCTTGAGCAGCGATCTTGCGATCATGCTCATCAGTAGCCATGGAGGAGGACTCGAGAACTTGAGCTATGCTCTTCTCATGATCCGCCTTGAGCTTATCCAGCTCTTGGTGAAGCTCCTTGTTCTCCACCACCAAAGTCTTGAGGTTCTCGGCCTCTTCAATCATGGCACAGGATTGTTTCACCAGCGCTGTAAGTCAAAAAGAACAACCGTTCAGAAAAAGTTCGACTATGAAAACATGAAAGACAAGGCTTGAGTCTCGAAATGTTTACCTTTAGCCTCATCCTTGGAGACTTTAAGTTCAGCATTTTTAAGTCGGAGAGCCTTGATCTCTCTCCGCTTATCACAGACATTCTTCAATAAATCCTAGTTATAGGATATGATATGAAACAAAGGAAAAACAGGAGTTGGAATTCAGACTTACATATTGTTCGCGAGTGAGTTTATCCAAACTCGCGTTCACTTCAACGGCAACCTTCTCAGCGAGAGTCAGAGGAATCACTGGTGCTGTTGGAAGCTCACCGGTCCTTATCCTCTCGTCATGAAGGCACACCTGGGCAAGAAGGTCGGAGAACTTGATGTCCTCTGCCTCTTGTGCTTCTTCTTCGGCAGATAAGTTTCTTTTCTCCAGGCATTGCCTGGCTAGCCACTGGATTTCTTCAGCAGATTTTCGGGATAGGCCAACTTGGCAAGTCCCGGATTGCTGATAAGGTTTTCGGCGAAGGTTTCTGCCGAGGGATCATTACCCAAAGAGGGTTGATGACCCACAAGTATAGGGGGTGTATCGCAGTATTTTTGAGGGAAGTGAAACCCAATTTATTGATTCGACACAAGGGGAGCCAAAGAATATTTATCGGCCTTAACAACCGAGTTGTCAATTCAGCTGCACCTGGAAACAATCTTGCTCACAGCAGTTTATCAGTAGCAATAGTTTTGTAGTAGGAATAGCAAAGTAACAGCAGTAGTAAAGCAAAGACAGTAGTAACAAAAGCAGTAAACAGTGGGATTCGAGTGCGGTAGGCATAGAGATGGATGGACGGGCGTTGCATGGACAAGACAATTCACATAGCAATCAGAACATAGGGCAATTGTAGATAAATAAGATAAAGCATCCAAGTACTAGACAATCCTAGGCATGTGTTCCATAAATAGTCATACGTGCTCGCAATGAGAACTTGCACAACATCTTTTGTCCTGCTAGCCCGTTTGTAGCGGGGCCTCTAGGGAACTACTGGCAATTAAGGTGCTCCTTTTAATAGAGCACCGGAGCAAAGCATTAACACTCCATGAACACATGTGATCCTCACATAAAAGCAATTCCCTTTCGGTTATCCCGATTTCTGTCACTTCGGGGCCATAGGTTCCGGACAACAACGTGTGTATACAACTTGCAGATAAGACCAAAAAAAATATTATCATAATGAATCAATAACATGTTCAGATCTGAAATCATGGCACTCGGGCCCTAGTGACAAGCATTAAGCACAACAAGTCGGAACAAAGTCATAAAGCACTAATAAAAGATACTAGGCACCATGCCCAACAATCTGATGCCATTACATGAACGATCTCATCCAATCCCTACCATCCCCATAGCCTACAGCGGGGGATTACTCACTCATAGATGGGGGAAACATGGATGGTCGATGGAGAAGCGATGGTGATGATGATGGTGATGATCTCCTCCAATTCCCCATCCCAGCAGGGTGCCAGAACGGAGTTTCTGGTGCTGTTTCATGGAATCTGGTGGTGGCGGCAGAGCGGAACTCCTTCTGGAAAACGTTGAACCCCCCGAAGTTTTTAGGTCAGAAGGCTCCTTATAGGCGAAGAGAGAGGCCGAGGGGGTGCCTGGGGGGCCCACACCACCCCCTGGCATAGCCTGGCCTGGCCCGCACCACCAGGTGGTGTGGCCACCCCCTGACTCTTCTCCGTCTCGTATTCTGGCTCCTGGAGTCTTCGGGTGAAATAGGATTTTTGGCATACTTTCTGGGATTTTTCCCGATAGTTGGTTTTCTGCACAAAAAGTAGACACCAAGGCAATTCTGCTGAAAATAGCATCAGTCCGTGTTAGTTGCATTCAAATCACAAAAGTTTAGAGGAGAAACAATAGCAAAAGTGTTCGGGAAAGTAGATACGTTTTGGACGTATCAACTCCCCCCAAGCTTAGCTTATTGCTTGTCCTCAAGCAATTCAGTTGAAAACTGAGTGCGATAAAAGAACTTTCACGAACACATTTGCTTCATAAGATGTAAATATTCTCAGCAATGCGATCAACTACTTAAATAGTTCATAATAAAGAGTATGCAACTGAGTGTACTTAATAGTCATTGCAAGCTATGAAGAGATTCCAACTCAAGAATAATAAGTAGCATGAAGCACAAACATAAGCAACATTACAATGCTCATAAAAATGTATGATAGAGTGGTATCTCGCTTGCCTTTGATTATGAATGCCAAGGCACCTCTGAAGTTCAAGTGATGACTAGAAGTAAATATATCAAGGATACAAGCATCAAAGTCATAACACAAGTAATCAAGTAATGGAACAAACACAAAGAATGACAACTATGCTCTCAAGAAGGTGCTCAAAGAATAAATGGAGACTCAACAAGAAAAGGTTTTAAATAATTTGAAAGGCTTCCAAATGCTGAAAGTATGGTACTCATTAGCTTTGAGCTCTCATTGCCCCTATCATAAGCATCTTTAATGTGGTTAAGGTGAAAGTGACACAACTAAGAGGATATGCTTGAAAAGTTATAAATCAAAGTCTCATGCCCCTTACTTACGAAGACCGATCCTCATGCTACTCAACTTCAGTCACAAGTAAGCTCTTGTCATTGTAAGTATATACGTATCATAAAGAACCGCCAACAGGGTACCCCTTGCATATGACATGGGAGTTGTCCCATAATCAAAATAACAAGGCAAGCAGACAATGAGCATCTCGGCGATCTTTTTATTTACTATGTGCATAGATTTTTATTGAGGATGCTTCATAGAATGCTCATTATGGTTATGCTGCAAGTTTCCACCATGATTAGGCATGGCTTATGCTAGCGGCCCAGGCGTTTCTCTAACATATATACAAACTCCATGATCTTACAAGTTCCACTTTTATTTCACACCGCGGGGATCCATAAGCAAAAGAACATGATATCAACTAGGTATAAAGTACCTATGAAGTGTTGAAAGCGGTCCCCATGATACATGGTTCTGCTAACTTCAACTCATAAAGCGCAAGCATATGCGCAACAAAGAAGGACGCAATGGTTCAGGTTTAGTAAGTGGAAGAAAATAAAGTGTGCCATCAAGTTCGTGAGAGCTTTACTAACTAACTTTCTCATAACAAGCAAACATTTTATTCCTAAGAAAACAAGGCATATTGAATATGCACGGAGGTAGCAAATGATGCTAATGGGTAGGTATGGTGGACACTTTGGAAATATTTGGTGTAGGGAGTTGGGAACTTGAGTAAAACATACTCAGTGAAAGTGAAGGCTAGCAATAGTAAGGGAGCGACAAACGAGAGAGCAATAGCTGTCATTATCATGCTTGCAACAAAACAGGACTAGTCATGGCATGAAAGTGATTCAAGATCCTCAAGGCAAAATAATTCATCAAGGCTTAACTGATTATCACAGTCATGTGCATGCGTGAGCATGTGCCAAGTCAATTCAAATGAAACATTCAGAGGAGGATACCACGGTGTCATACCAATTTATGAATAGAGCAATGCAAGCAAACATTCATAAGACATGCTACAAACTATTAGCGAGCTGGAGCTAATCATAAGAAAGCAATAACTACTAAGCATCCAAAGATAACATACACCCTACTTGAACGGACTAAGCAAGCTCACAACTATGAGTATATGTACACAATGAAAACAAATAGAGTTCGTTACCAGCCTCTTACCATGCCTCAAGTTGTCATTGATCCTCATTATTGCTCTTCACTTGTGTGGCTTGAATAATAATATGAAACCAATATCCACTGAGGACTGCCGAACCCTGTAGCAAACTCGCAAAAACCAAAGAAGAACGACAAATATTTTTGGTGTTTTCGATTTTTAAACAAGAACCAAAAGGGAAAACAAGCAAAGCAAAATCTTTTTGGGTTTTTCGAATAGTTCAAACAAAGCAAAAATGGAAAAGCAAACCAAGGCAAAAAGAAGAAGCAAACCAAAGAGAAACAACAGAAATATTTTTGGTTTTTTTGTGTTTTTAGAAAGCAAACGCAAAGAAGAACGAAAACTAAAAAAGAGAACGAAAACATGAATATACAAAGTATCGATGCAACATGATATGGAGATGAGTGCGGTGTCGGCGTACCTCCCCCAAGCTTAGGCTTTTGGCCTAAGTGGGTATCAATCCATAGCTGGCCAGGATGAAGTGTCACCCTGGTACGACGAAGAGGTCCCCTCATCCTGGTGCGAACTCGAGTACGTCCCTCCGTAATGCGCGAAGTAATCATAGGAGGGCACATCCTCCTGGTGCTGCTCGTGGAAACCCAGCAAGCGAAGCTGCTCGTCCACCTCCTCCTTGGAGCGCGACCACGGTCTCCTGTGAACACTAAACAAAGTAGGCTATGGCAAAAGGATCTCCCTTTAATCCCCGTCAGTGAAAAGCATCCTATATACTAGATTGTTCAAATTAGAGGTAGCAGTGACAAAGTGATGAGTTTTCATGGCAACAAGGTCAAGCCTCTGTGGTGCCAGCATAACATCATAGGGATCCACTGAAAGACCTAATGCATTGACTATACGCGAGGCAATGATGCCCCCATAGATAGGCCCCCTAGCAGCTAGGCGGCGAGCAATAAGCGAGCCAAGATTGTACTGAGTATCATTGTTAAGCGCAGCAGCAAGGAATGCTAAATGATAGTTGGAGATATTACTTGTTTTCTCCCTACCAAGTACACTAGTAGCAAGATAATATGCAAAGTATCTAAGAGCAGGGAGTTGGATATTTCTTATCTTTCCGCGCTGCGCCACATGGTCATCATCATTGGTCACCCCTCGGTAAAGCTCCAACAAGTCAGCGGGTCGCCCTTGAATTTTCTTCACGGTTCCTGTCATGCGCACACCTACAATACTACAAAATCTCTCCAAAGGCATGGTGAAGGGCTGATCATAGATTTTAAAAGAGACAGTAGACTGATAGGGTGTGTTAGTAAACGTGAAGCTCTCAACAAAAGTTTTGGTGAGCATAGCGTATTGTGCAATCCCATCTTGCATATATGAGGTCAAACCAACCCTCTCAATCAGTAGCAAGAAATCATCAAGAATACCTGCATCTTGTAAGAAAGTAAAACAAGGAAAAGAGGATGGATGAGCATCCCCATCATCCCTTTCACTACCAATACGAGTTGCAATGAGATCATCATTGTATGATGGCCTAGCTTGAGAGGCTGTCCTCGAGGGCCTCGACCTCCTAGGTGCATCACTCTCAAATATCTCTCCAAAAGTATGGTTGTTCATGCTTGGTATTCTGAAATTTAAACACCTATTAAACAAGTGATTGCAAAGTAAATATAATGAAAGATTCTACTCATAGGGACTTGTAAGAGGCCTAAACATGCATCAAAACTATATCTCTAAGCATCAAACAAGCTTACAAGCTCTCATAACCAGTCACCTACAGCAGCAAAATACTCAACATATAATCCACTAAACACAAATCTACTTGGACAAGGGGAGGAGTCACATACCAGGGAACAATTGCTCCAAATTTCAGCAAGAAAGATGGGCTGAGCAAGGAGATTGAAAAAAACGAGAGCAAGCACAGCAAGAACACGATTTTGAGATATGAACTGGAGCTTAATCGGGAGAGAGAAGAAAGTGGCAGGTGAGAGAGTTAGTGGGGGGCCAGGGGTGGCCCACACCAGGGCATGGCGCCACCCAAGGCTGGTCGCGCCACCATGTGGTGTGCCTGCCTGGTGGGCCCCCCTAGTACCTCCCAGGTACTCCTCTACCCTTTTTTTCTCGTAAATATTTAATATGAATTTTCTGGAATTTTTCGAGACACTTTATTTTTGGGCATTTTTCAAAAATAGAAGAATGATTTTTCTGACAGATAGATTTTTTTTCTTTTGGAAACATGATGCAAGGACAAAACAAGGCTAGAACTACAGAAGTTCTAACATGCAAGCAACTAACAACAAAAAGAAAACTAAACAAAACCAAAACTAAAATGCAAAGGATAGAAATAAACGGAGGTAATCATAATGAAAACATTATTTTGTTCAATGGAATCCTTTTGTTAACAAGGTTGATCAAGTCTTGCTACCAAAACAATTGCATATGAGACAAAACTTTGTACTCCACTAATGATTATGTTACCTCAACCTTGATAGCAATGGTCCCAATCATAATAGTTTCAAATTTTTCTCTTGGTATGGGACAATATATTTCTCCAACTTGAATGCCTTCAACATGTTCAATTGAATTCAAACCATAAGTACTTTCAATCTTCTTGGGGAAATAGACAGTATGTTCCCTGTCATTAACATTGAAGGTCACCTTTCCTTGATTACAATTAATAAAAGCTCCTGTAGTATTAAGAAAAGGTCTCCCAAGAATAATAGACATATTATCATCTTCAGGCATTTCAAGCACAACAAAATCAGTTAATATCAAACAATTGTGAGCCACCTGAACAGGTACATCCTCACATATACCCACAGGAATAGTGGTCGATTTATCAGCCATTTGCAAAGATATATCAGTTGGTATTAATTTTTCTAGTTGAAGCCTCTTATAGAGAGAGAAAGGCATAACACTAACTCCAGCTCCCAAATCGCACAAAGCAGTTCTAACATAACTGTTCTTAATAGAGAAAGGGATAGTTGGAATCCCTGGGTCTCCAAGTTTCTTAGGAACCTTACCATTAAAGGAATAATTAGCAAACAAAGTAGAAATTTCTTCATTAGGGGTCTTCCTTTTATTCGAGACAATGTCCTTCATATACTTTGAGTAAGGAGGCAATTTAATAGCATCAGTCAAAGGAATTTGCAAGAATAAAGGCTTCATCCACTCACAAAACTTATTATAGTGTTCATCTTCCTTTGACTTGTGTTTCTTATCAGGGAAAGGCATAGGTTTTTCGACCCAAGGTTCTCTTTCACTACCATGTTTCTTAGCAATAAAATCTTCTTTGGTGTATTTAGTATTCTTAGTGTGGTTTTCAGGTTCTTCTTCAACTTTTTATTCATTAGGAACAACATTTTCTTCATTGCCACTTTCTGTTTCAGCATCAGAGATATATATACTATTAGGATCTATAGCAGGTTCAGAGGGTTCTACAACAGTTTTATGTTTCTTTTTCCTTTTCTTATGAGTAGAACCACTATTTTCAGCTTGTTGAGAATCCTGCTCAATTCTTTTGGGATGCCCCTCAGGATATAGAGGATCCTAGGTAGCAGCACCACTTCTAGTTCTAATTTCATAAGCATGTTTTTCTTTAGCAACATTATCTAGCAAGTCGTTTTGCACTTTAACGAGTTGATCTATTTAAGTTTGAACCATTTGAAAGTGTTTAACAATCATTTTAACATCATTAGAGGTTCTTTCCACAATATCTTTCAACTCAACAATAGCTCTAGTGTTTTCCATTAGATGATTTTGCACCCTTTTATTAAAGTTATCTTGCTTAACAATAAAGATATCAAATTCTTCTAAGCATTGATCAGGAGGTTTAGAGTAAGGGATATCACCTTCATCAAAGTGTTGGAGAGAGTGTACCTCAATAGTGGATGAGTAGGGAATAGGCTTACATAATTATTCTATAGGAGGTAAATTCTTGACATCTGCAGCTTTAATTCCCTTCTCCTTAAGACATTTATTAGCTTCCTTCATCACTTCATCATTTAATTCAATAACTCCCCTCTTCTTTGATGTTGGAATAGGCACATGAATAGGTGGTTCAGGTACAATTGCTTCAGGTATAGCTTGTTTAGGAGGAGTCCAATCTTCATAATTCTTGCTTATTTTAGCCATTAATTCCTCAGCTTCCTTAGGAGTCCTATTCTTGAAAACACAATCAGCACAACTATCTAGGTATCTCCTAGATTCCTCTGTTAGTCCATTATAAAAATATATCAAGAAGCTCATTCTTAGGTAATGGACTTCCAGCCTGTGCATGAACCAAAGCACAAAACCTTACCCAAGATTCAGGCAATACCTCTTTTTCTCCCTGTTTAAAATCAAAAAGTTCCTGCAAAACAGCATGTCTAACACTAGGAGGAAAATATTTCTGCAGGAAAGTACCAATCAAGCACTCAGGGCTATCAATAGATATAGAAGGTAAATTACTAAACCAAGTTTTAGCTTCTCCTTTTAGTGAAAAAGGGAAAATCTTAGCAACAAAGTAAGTACGCATCTTAATATCATCAGAAAACAAGCCACTCATGGTAGAAAGTTCATTCATATGTGCTACCGCACTTTCATTTTTAGTCCCACAAAAAGGTTCTTTCTCGACAATAGCTATGTAAGATAGATCGAGAGAGAAATCATAATCTTCATCTATAATGTTTATGGGAGAAGCAGCAAACTTAGCAGCAGGAGATAATTTGGGTCTAATAGTACGCCTCTCAAGGAGACTCTTAGCAGCGTTCCTATCATGGGTGTTCTTACATTCTTTAATAAACTCATCGGTCATGTCAACATAACCATCTTCAATATCATAACTCTCACTAGACTCAGGTGAGCTAACAAGTGTGGTAGTGTCTTCATTAGGAGTTTCGGTATTTCCAGCTATAGTTCTAGCAATCGTAGCATCTAGGAAAGGACCTAATGAACCACTCTTATCAAGCATAGTAGAAGCAGCATCAAAAGTTTCAGATTTAGCAGTAGTAGCAGTGTGTGTAGCATGTGTATGTGGTGGTGTAAGGAACTTACTCAAAACAGACGGTGAATCAAGAGCAATAGAGGTGTTCAGAACCGTACCTCTTCTTGTAGTGGATGGTAAAATAGGAACCTTGCCATCACGAGACTTACCCATGATGGATGGATAGCAGCGAACAATAGAGAATCCAAGTGAACTTGATAAATAAAGCTATGCTCCCCGGCAACGGCGCCAGAAAATAGTCTTGATGACCCACAAGTATAGGGGGTGTATCGCAGTATTTTCGAGGGAAGTGAAACCCAATTTATTGATTCGACACAAGGGGAGCCAAAGAATATTTATCAGCCTTAACAACTGAGTTGTCAATTTAGCTACACCTGGAAACAATCTTGCTCACAACAGTTTATCAGTAGAAACCGTTTTGTAGTAGGAATAGCAAAGTACCAGCAGTAGTAAAGCAAAGACAGTAGTAACAAAAGCAGTAAATAGTGGGATTCGAGTGCGGTAGGCATAGGGATGGATGGACGGACGTTGCATGGACAAGACAATTCACATAGAAATCAGAACATAGGGCAATTGCAGATAAATAAGATAAAGCATCCAAGTGCTAGACAATCCTAGGCATGTGTTCCATAAATAGTCATACGTGCTCGCAATGAGAACTTGCACAACATCTTTTGTCCTGCCAGCCCGTTTGCAGCGGGGCCTCTAGGGAACTACTGGCAATTAAGGTGCTCCTTTTAATAGAGCACCGCAAAGCATTAACACTCCGTGAACACATGTGATCCTCACATGAAAGCCATTCCCTTCCGGTTATCCCGATTTCTGTCACTTTGGGGCCATAGGTTCCGGACAACAACGTGTGTATACAACTTGCAGATAAGACCAAAAACAATACTATCATAATGAATCAATAACATGTTCAGATCTGAAATCATGGAACTCGGGCCCTAGTGACAAGCATTAAGCACAAAAAGTCGCAACAAAGTCATAAAGCACTAATAAAAGATACTAGGCACCATGCCCTAACAATCTGATGCCATTACATGAACGATCTCATCCAATCCCTACCATCCCCATAGCCTACAGCAGGGGATTACTCACTCATAGATGGGGGAAACATGGATGGTCGATGGAGAAGCGATGGTGATGATGATGGCGATGATCTCCTCCAATTCCCCGTCCCGGCAGGGTGCCAGAACGGAGTTTCTGGTGCTGTTTCGTGGAATCTGGTGGTGGCGGCGGAGCGGAACTCCTTCTAGAAAAACTTTGAATCCCCCGAAGTTTTTAGTTCAGAAGGCTCCTTATAGGCAAAGAGAGAGGCCGAGGGGGTTCCTGGGGGGGGCCACACCACCCCCTGGCGCAGCCTGGCCTGGCCCGCGCCACCAGGTAGTGTGGCCACCCCTGGCTCTTCTTTGTCTCATATTCTGGCTTCTGGAGTCTTCGGGTGAAATAGGATTTTTGGCATATTTTCCGGGATTTTTCCCGATAGTTGGTTTTCTGCACAAAAAGTAGACACCAAGGCTATTCTGTTGAAAACAGCGTTAGTCGCGTTAGTTGCATTCAAATCACACAAGTTTAGAGGAGAAACAATAGCAAAAGTGTTCGGGAAAGTAGATACATTTTGGACGTATCAAGGGTTCACCCTTATCTAAATCTGACTCACCCATGGTGAAGTCAGTTTGCGACTCAAGGTTCGCAGGCTCCGTTGAAGGAGCCGGATCTTCTGCGGCATCCGGAGAGACCACCGGTGTTGCGGAAGGTTGAGGGGCAGGAATCGGAGGAGCCACGGCAGGAGAAGCTATGGTAAGCTTCGTCTAACGCAAGGGCTTAGAAGAAGTTCCCTTCCCCTTACCCTTGATGATCGGTTTTGCTCTGAGAATGTAGTAAAGTCGGAAACATTACATCTCGGAAGGAAATTCGAGTAAAGTGCAAAGGCGGAAGTTGTGATTGAAAGTTACCTCTTCACGACGGGCACCTCCTTTGTGCCAACAGCCACTGCGGAGCTTTGCACTTCTTAAGCGCAAGGTCCGGCAATGGAACCACCTCTGTCTCCTGAGAGAACTCCGGAGGATATCCCTCGAGCGGAGCAAGTTCCGACTCGGGGAGGTCAGCAAGCTGAAAAGAAGAAAACATATCAGTATTGCAATAGAATTCGAAGATTGAAACACATAAAAAGGTGTACTGTTAGAAGCTTACCGGCACTACGGGATTTTCCGCCGTATGCATATCCAGAGAAACCTCCGGGATCCTCCTCTCGATCCGCTCCCTGATCAGCCACTTGATCTGGCTTATATAGCCTTGTGTGGTGTAGGCTTTGGGGCTGATGCGGAGGGAGTCTTTCTTGGACGACGTGATGGAGTGCATCAGTCGGGTTCCGTGGTACTGAAGGGGCTGGATCTGGCGAGAGACCCAGCATTGGACCAAGTCAGATCCCTTCATACCCTTGTGTTTGATCAAGTATTCGATCCACCTCTTAGCAAGGATCAGATCGTCAGTTAGAGCCAGAGGAGCCTCGTCCCAGGACGGTTGGGCCGTGGCAGCTCTGTGGACAAAATCCGGCAAAGCAGTAGCTTTGTCGGGAGGCGGAGTATCCTTATGATAAAAGAAAGTGGCTGGCCACTGTTTGACCGAGTCACTAGATAAGATTTTGGGATACGCGCGCTCGCGCCTAAGTGAAAAACTAATGGTACCGCTGATATAAGGAACACCGGCAGTAATAGAGTTTCTCTAGACATGAAAATAGTACCGGAATAAGGTCAAACTCGGCCTAATGCCGAGAAAGCCCTCACACAAAGAAGCGTAAGCGCTCATCTCTAAGAGAGAGTTGGGAGGAAGATGATGGAGTTGAACTCCGTAATGATCAATCACCTCGGAGAAGTACTCTGAGGGAGGAAACGACAAACCTCTGTCGAGGTGGGTGCCAAAGTGGACCTGCTCGCCGGCGAGCGGGTTGGGGATGGTTTCCCCGAAGCCGCTCTGCCAGTCGCCGGCGCGGAGGAGCCCTTCCTTCTCCATGTTCTGGAGCTTCTCGTTGTCGAGCATGTAGGGGATCCAGAGCCCGCGGAAGCTCTCCTTCTCCGTCACTGCTTCCGTCGCTGCCGCTGCCGCCAGTCCGGAAGAGGAAGAAGAGGCCATTTCTCCGGCGGGCAGATGACCTAGGATGGGTGGCGCTGGGAGTTTTTTGGGGGAGGAACGGAGGAGCTCTGTGCGCGCAGAGAGATTGGGAGGAGAGGAAAAGGCAAAGGACAGGTGAAAGGAGAAGGAGAAGATCCTAACCCCTTATATCCACCTAACTGCGCCAAGATTCGTGCAAATGCTACAGTGCAACCGCCACGCATCGTGGAAGGAACTAGGAAGGACCCGCGCGATGATTACGTCGCCGCGATCTCCGCGCACGCATTGAAACGGTGCCTCGTTTCCGCAAACCGCGGACCCACCAACGGTCGTGCTGACGGAATGCCTGTCAGATGACGTGACTTGACCATGACTTGTGTCAGGTGGCGTTAGAGATCAAGTTCGGGCTTAGTTTGAAATCAAGCTGGAAAATCCGAGTAACTTGTTGATAGGTCCGACTTATTTTTTAAGACCCGGATCGTATTTTTTGTTGTGAAGTTTTAGGAACCCTTCAAGATTCTGCAAGCCAAAGATTAAGCTAGACGATGATAAATCCGACTTTGGACCTTGGAGGCCTCCGGGGGCTGCTGTTGGGGATATACTTTCCGAGTATCCTCACAGTTCCTCACTGACCAGGGTGGCCCACTTCGGGTTAGAGCTTTGCTTCACAGGCGGCCCAGTCAGGGAGAAAGACGGAGTCCAATCCGGCTGCAGGAAGGCCCAGAAGACTTACCGACTTAGGCCCATTGTGTTACTTATAGTTCAAGATGTACTCTGTAACCGACTCTTAGTCGTAGCCGGATAGATCTCTCTTGTAAACCCTAGGCCAGATATCTATATAAACCATCCTAGGGAGATCCTTTAGGGCACCCAACACTTTAGACTCTCAACTCGCACAGGCGAAACCCTTGTAACCCATATTCCGGCTCTGCCGTATTACTGGATTGGTAACAGGAGTAGGATCCGTCCAAAGCCGGCGGATTTGAACCTAGGTAAACTTGTGTGCTCACCATCCTGGAATACCATACATCTCACACCCCTCTCTTCCGCACGCCTCGAGGACCCCCTCATGGCGTACTTGTCATCAATCTGACGACAGTATGTATAATTTTTGATGTTCCATGCTTGGATTTATCTACTTTCTTGTGTTTTGTCCACACTTTGGAGTACTTTTCATATGATTTCTTGGACTAACCTATTAACAAGAGCCACAGTGCCAGCTGCCTGTTTTCTGCTGTTTTTGGTTCCAGGAAAGTCATAAAATGAATATTCTCATAATTGGACAGGACAAAAGCCAAAGTCGCTATTTTACCCGAAGACATCTGGAGCCAGAATACGAGATGGAGAAGGGATGGGTCCTGGCCACACCACCTAGCCACGCGGCCAGGCCTGGCCCATGCCAGGGGGTGGTCTGGCCGACCCCAGCACCCCCTCGGCCTCTCCTTCTGCCTATATATTGCCTCCGATACCAAAACCCTAAGTACCCGATCAAAATTCCATGAAAGAGTCTGTAGCCGCCATCATCTCCATCCCTAGATCGGGAGGGATCTGAAGCTCTTCCTGGCACCCTGCCGAAGAGGGGAATTCACCCTGGAGGCCTTCATCATCATCATGCAAGCCTCCGGTGTTATGCGTGAGTAGTTCATCTCTAGACTACGGGTCCATGTAGTAGCTAGATGGCTGGTTCTCCTCCTTTGTGCTTTCATGTTTAGATCTTGTGAGCTCCGTTCATGATCAAGATCATCTATTTGTTATCCATACATGTTGTGTTTGCGGGGATCCGATGGATATTGAGATGCTATTTCATATTGATTATTGATTCTATCATGTCTTTGTTATTTGTGATCTTGCATGCTTTCCGTTGTTAGTAGCTATCTTGGCCAAGTAGATGCTAGCAACTCCAAGAGTTAGTATTTATGCTCGATAGTGGGTTCATGCCTCTAGTAATCTGCGGAAGTGACAGAAATCTCTAAGGTACTATATGTGTTGTTGCTACTAGGGAGAAAACAACAATCCTTTGTTCATAGAACAATCATACTGTTTACTTTACACGCAATTCGTAAAGCAATAATCTGTTGCTTGCAACTTAATACTGGAGGGGGTTCAGATGATAACCTGAAGGTGGATTATTAGTCATAGATGCAGTTGGATGGCGGTCTATGTATAATGTTGTAATGCCCAATCAAGTCTCAAAGGAGTCAAGATGATTAGTATATGCTTGTATGCTTTCTCGATGTTTGTCAATTACCCCGCTGTAATTTCTTCACCCAGCATGTTATCTATCTTAAGGAGAGCCACCTCTAGTTAACTATGGACCCCGGTCCTTTCTTTTACATACAATCTACAAACTGTTTACTGCTTTGTGTTTACTTTCTGCAAACTATTACTTCCTTCCATTCGATACGTTTAATCCTTTGTTTTCAGCAAAACCGGTGAGATTGACAACCTCATCGCAAGTTGGGGGCAAAGTTCTGTGGTTTTGTTGTGCAGGTCTCCACGTTGCTCCGGTCACCGGTAGTGTGCCCTGCCAACGTTCAGTTAGCTACACCTTTGGGGTGTTTCCTTGCTCTTACTGTATTGATAACCTTGGTTTCTTACTGAGGGAAAACTTGCTGCTGTGGTCATCTACCTTCCTCTTGGGGTTCCCTAACAAGCTCGATATATTTGGGCCATCAACAACTTTTTCTGGCGCCGTTGCCGGGGAGTCAAGGACATCTTCACAAGGGGAGTCCCTCATAACCAATCTCTTTACTTTGTTATTTTTGTTTTGCTTAGTTTCTTTTTGTTTTGTTTGCTTGTTTTGTTATCAAAAACACAAAAAATTAGTTTTACAAGTTTGCTTTCTTTATTGAAAACACAAAAAATGACTACTCTTGAAAACACTAAGTTGTGTGACTTCACTAACACAAACAACAATGATTTCATGAGTACACCTATTGCTCCACCTGTGCCTGAAGCTACTTGCTTTGATATAAAACCTGCTTTACTCAATCTTGTTATGAGAGAACAATTTTCTGGTATTGGTAATGAAGATGCCGATGCCTGATACATTGCAAATATATCTATAATTTTTGATGTTCCATGCTTGGTTTTATCCACTTTCTTGTGTTTTGTCCACACTTTGGAGTACTTTTCATATGATTTCTTGGACTAACCTATTAACAAGAGCCACATTGCCAGCTGCCTGTTTTCTGCTGTTTTTGGTTCCAGGAAAGTCAGAAAATGAATATTCTCGGAATTGGACGGGACAAAAGCCAAAGTGCCTATTTTTCCGGAAGTCATCAGATGCAAGAATATGGGACGGAGAAGGGCCAGAGGGCGGCCACACCACCTATCCGCGTGGGCAGGCTTGGCCCGTGCCAGGGGTGGTGTGGCCAGCCCAGGCACCCCCTCGGCCTCCCCTTCCGCCTATAAGATTCCCTCGGGACGAAAACCCTAAGTACCCGATCAAAAATCCACGAAAGAGTCTGTAGCCGCCGTCATCTCCATCCCTAGATCGGGAGGGATCTGAAGCTCTTCCCGGCACCCTGCCAGAGATGGGAATTTACCCTGGAGGCCTTCTTCATCACCATGCAAGCCTCCGGTGTGATGCGTGAGTAGTTCATCCTTGGACTACGGATCCATGTATGAGCTAGATGGTTGGTTCTCCTCCTTTGTGCTTTCATGTCTAGATCGTGTGAGCTCCGTTCTTGATCAAGATCATCTATTTGTAATTCTGCATGTTGTGTTTGCGGGGATCCGATGGATATTGAGATGCTATTTCAGATTGATTATTGATTCTATCATGTCTTTGTTATTTGTGATCTTGCATGCTTTCCGTTGTTAGTAGCTATATTGGCCAAGTAGATGCTAGCAACTCCAAGAGTTAGTATTTATGCTCGATAGTGGGTTCATGCCTCTGGTAATCTGGGGAAGTGACATAAATCTCTAAGGTACTAGATGTGTTGTTGCTACTAGGGAGAAAACAACAATCCTTTGTTCATAGAACAATCGTATTGTTTACTTTACACGCAATTCGTAAAGCAATAATCTGTTGCTTGCAACTTAATACTGGAGGGGGTTCGGATGATAACCTGAAGGTGGATTATTAGTCATATATGTAGTTGGATGGCGGTCTATGTATAATGTTGTAATGCCCAATCAAGTTCCAAAGGAGTCAAGATGATTAGTATATCCATGTATTGCTTTCTCGATGTTTCTCAATTGGCCTGCTGTAATTTGTTCACCCAGCATGTTATCTATCTTAAGGAGAGCCACCTCTAGTGAACTATGGATCCCGGTCCTTTATTTTACATACAATCTATAAACTGTTTACCGCTTTGTGTTTACTTTCTGCAAACTATTACTTCTTTCCATTCGATACGTTTAATCCTTTGTTTTCAGCAAAAAACGGTGAGATTGACAACCTCATCGCAAGTTGGGGACAGAGTTCTGTGGTTGTGTTGTGCAGGTCTCCACGTTGCTACTAGCACTGGTAGTGCGCCCTGCCAAGGCTCAGCTAGCAACACCTTTGGGGTGTTTCCTTGCTCCTACTAGATTGATAACCTTGGTTTCGTACCGAGGGAAACTTGATGTTGTGCTCATCATACCTTCCTCTTGGGGTTCTCAACAAGCTCTACATCAACACCGAGCCATCAAGCATTTTTTTGGCGCCGTTGCCGGGGAGTCAAGGACATCTTCACAAGGGGAGTCCCTCATAACCAATCTCTTTACTTTGTTATTTTTGTTTTGCTTAGTTTCTTTTTGCTTTGTTTGCTTGTTTCTTTATCAAAAACACACAAAAAATTAGTTCTACTAGTTTGCTTTCTTATTCAAAAACACACAAAAAAATTAAGTCTCCTTTAGTTGTCACCTCTTCCCTAGCCCACCATGTTGATCCCTAAATTCACCCTGAAAGACCTTTCAATTGGTAGTGGTTCTATAATTGGGAAAGATAATATTGAAGAATTCTTTAATCATGTTAGCAAACGTGAAGATACCGAGGATAGATCCCTTGCAGAACTTGCTCCAAACTATGAGATTGCTGCAGCTTCTTTAATTCATATGTTAGAAGCTAGGTTTGTTAACCTCAACCCCTTAATGCAAGTAATGTTTCTTAACCTTAAAGAAATTGAGGACCCTGAAAAGAGGGATTTTATTCTAGAAACTTTGTTTAAGGATTTCTATGATGTTGCCAAGGAAGCTAGGAAAGTCTTTGAACGTTTCAATATGCTAGACTCATGTGTAGATGTTGTTGGTACACGAGAAAAGATGAACAAAACCGAACCTAATGGGGAGGAACCTAAGATACCAATACCCTTTAAACTAGTAGCAATACATGATGCCATAGAAAAGAATCTTGATTGGATTGTTCCTACAAACCCCTTTGATGAGAATAGTGAACCTAAGATCATTGAGAGAGGATCCTCTAGAACTTATTTGGATGATATACCTTGCCTTGTTGAAAATATTTTTGGTATTGATCTTAATGCTTCTTCATTTGAGAACACTTGATTCTTTCTTGCTTCTTATGCCTAACTTAAAGGCGTTAAAGAAAAATACTTATTGGGAGATAACCCAAAAGTTTTAGATGAGTCCTGGAAGTTATTACTTCAGTAATAACCGCTCCTTATCCTTTTTATTTGCTTTTTGTGCCAAGAGTAACCTCTAATGAGAGAGAAGTAATGATTGAGAAAGTTGCTGTCCCGAAACAGATTTCTGTGCTTCACCGTAAAAATTCGTGTGAAATCTCTAAAGGTCTTTTTAAGGCGTGAAATTTTGTGCTTCTGCCCCAGGTTGTTATCTAACTTTCGTTAGTTCAACACTTTTTGATTTGAGCAACAGAAGGTCTTCGAAAAAATTCGTCTTTACCTGCTGGTCTGTTTTGACAGATTTCTGCCATTTTATGCATTTGCTTCAAGAAATATCCAAGAAGTACAAGCGTCAAAGCTTGGGTATGCCCAAGGCATCCCCCTATTCATCAATAAAAATCCCAGGTTTCTTCCAAACGCTTCATTTTTATTGTTTCATGCACAATTGTGTTGTTCTTGGAGCGTCTTCTTCGTTTTCATTTTCGTTTTTCGTTTGCTTTTGTTTGCTTAGTTTTCTAAATAAATTGGTTGGACCCCCTCTTTCATACATTGGTTTGCAAATAGTTTGGTTTGGTTTGTAAAAGAGTAGGAAAGTTCATGCTTATGTGGTAAAAAGAGCTCGTTTTTGACTGTGACCTATGCTCTATCATGCCATGCTTGATATTGTTTTGGCTTTATGCTTAGTATTCTTTGTTGTAGCATGACTTGTTATAAACAATTGAGATTGCTTAATGTGCCTTGGATGTATCATGCGTTGTTTTAGCATATTAAAGCATAGTATAGTGGTATTCTCCTTTGATGCTTTATTTGGGTTGACTTGGCGTATGCTCACACCATGTTATGACTATCTCAAATCACCATAAGCCTTTATGATCCTTTAGTTTTCAACTTGTAGTATCAGTTTATGCTTTGATCAATGATGTTTTGTCACTCTACATGATTATGGCCATTATTGCTCTCTTAGTTTGTCGCTCCCAGTCTTTTGCTAGCCTCCACAACCAAGTATGAGTTCCACTCATGCATCCAACTCACTAAACCAAGTTATTCGAAAGAGTCCACCATACCTACCTATTATCATATGCTATTCCAAGTATATTCATGCTTTTGTTTACCTTCCAAATTAAACTTGTTATGAGGAAACTAGTGATTAAAGCTCTCACGAACTTGATGGCACACTTTACTTTTCTTGCCCTTAATAAACTTGAACCATTGTGTCGTCTATGTTGTATATGCTTGCACTTATTTGTTGGGAATTAGCAGAACCATGCTTTCATGGGGAACGCTTTCAACATTGCACTTGGTACTTATACCTAGTTGATATCATGCTCTTTTGTATATGGATGTCATCGGTGTGAAATGAAAGGGGAGCTTGTAAGTCCATGGAGTTATGTATATGTGTTAGAGAAATGCTTGGGCCGCTGGTCTAATCCATGCTGACATGGTGGAAACCTGCAGCGTAACCATAATGAGCTGTCTATGAACCATTCTTCTTATAAAAAAAAGAGTCCTATATTGAGAAAAAAAAGAGAAAAAGAAAAAAAAAAGATTATGAAAAGAGGAAAGAGAGAAAAGGCGCCATATTCCCATGGTAAATAAGAAGATTGCTGAGATGCTCGTTGTCTGCTTGCCTTCTAATTTTGATATGGGGATTCTTACGTATCATCGGGCAAGGGGTACCCCGTTGGCGGTTCTCTCTATGATACACATGTACTTACGATGACAAGAACTTACCGGTGACTAAACTTGAGTAGCATGAGGAGCGGCCCTCATATACAAGGGACATGAGATTTCTAACTTATACTTCGTCAAGCATGTACACCATAGTTTGTTCACTTTAACCTTAATCACTTCAAGATGCTTATGATACGGGCAATGAGAGATGAAAGCTATAAGTACCATAATTTTTGGAAGCTCTTTATGAGACTTGAATCCCTACTTCCTTTTATGAAGGCCTTTCTTCCACCATTATATTGAGTCTCCACCTTCTACCTTTATGCACCTACTTTGAGAGCATAGTGGCCATTCTTAGTTCTATGTGCATTGTCCCAAGACTAGTTGATTGATGCATAACTAGACATTGCTTGTTTTAAACTATTTGTATCTAGTCACTCTTATGAACTTTGAAGGTGTCCTATGCATTTATATTTGCTACTCCATGAGGGACAAGTTGAATGCTATTATGCTATGTTTTCTTTATGTGAAACAAACAAACGTCTTGCAAAGCATTATTATTCATGAATCTTTTGTTTGTGCCTTTTCATGTTGCATCATAGTTTCTTTGTCTTATTGCTAGAACTTTGTCTTTCATGTCATGATTGAAGTACTATGATCCCAGCTTTGAATGTTTACAAATACTTTGATCAAGTCTTTGATGGTGCATTTAACCTCAAAAATTATTCTTTCTTTTTATCACTTACCTACTCGAGGACGAGTAGGAGTTAAGCTTGGGGATGTTGATACATTGCAAATGTATCTATAATTTTTGTTGTTCCATGCTTGGTTTTATCCACTTTCTTGTGTTTTGTCCACACTTTGGAGTACTTTTCATATGATTTCTTGGACTAACCTATTAACAAGAGCCATAGTGCCAGCTGCCTGTTTTCTGCTGTTTTTGGTTCCAGGAAAGTCAGAAAACGAATATTCTCATAATTGGAAAAGACAAAAGCCAAAGTGTCTATTTTTCCGGAAGTCATCAGATGCCAGAATACGAGACGGAGAAGGGCCAGAGGGAGGCCACATCACCTGGCCGCGCGGCCAGGCTTGGCCCGTGCCAGGGGGTGGTGTGGCCAGCCCAGGCACCCCCTCGGCCTCTCCTTCCGCCTATAAGATGCCCTCGGGATGAAAACCCTAAGTACCCGATCAAAAATCCACGAAAGAGTCTATAGCCGCTGTCATCTCCATCCCTAGATTGGGAGGGATCTGAAGCTCTTCCCGGCACCCTGCTGGAGAGGGGAATTCACGCTGGAGGCCTTCTTCATAACCATGCAAGCCTCCAGTGTGATGCGTGAGTAGTTCATCGTTGGACTACGGATCCATGTAGTAGCTAGATGGTTGGTTCTCCTCCTTTGTGCTTTCATGTCTAGATCTTGTGAGCTCTGTTCATGATCAAGATCATCTATTTGTAATTCTGCATGTTGTGTTTGCGGGGATCCGATGGATATTGAGATGCTATTTCATATTGATTATTGATTCTATCATGTCTTTGTTATTTGTGATCTTGCATGCTTTCCGTTGTTAGTAGCTATCTTGGCCAAGTAGATGCTAGCAACTCCAAGAGTTAGTATTTATGCTCGATAGTGGGTTCATGCCTCTCGTAATCTGGGGAAGTGACAGAAATCTCTAAGGTACTAGATGTGCTATTGCTACTAGGGAGAAAACAACAATCCTTTGTTCATAGAACAATCGTATTGTTTACTTTACACGCAATTCATAAAGCAATAATCTGTTGCTTGCAACTTAATACTGGAGGGGGTTCGGATGATAACCTGAAGGTGGATTATTAGTCATAGATGCAGTTGGATGGCGGTCTATGTATAATGTTGTAATGCCCAATCAAGTTCCAAAGGAGTCAAGATGATTAGTATATGCATGTATTGCTTTCTCGATGTTTGTCAATTGCTCCGCTGTAATTTGTTCACCCAGCATGTTATCTATCTTAAGGAGAGCCACCTCTAGTGAACTATGGATCCCGGTCCTTTCTTTTACATACAATCTCTAAACTGTTTACTGCTTTGTGTTTACTTTCTACAAACTATTACTTCTTTCCATTCGATACGTTTAATCCTTTGTTTTCAGCAAAACACGGTGAGATTGACAACCTCATCGCAAGTTGGGGACAGAGTTCTGTGGTTGTGTTGTGCAGGTCTCCACGTTGCTACTAGCACCGGTAGTGCGCCCTTCCAAGGGTCATCTAGCAACACCTTTGGGGTGTTTCCTTGCTCCTACTGGATTGATAACCTTGGTTTCGTACTGAGGGAAACTTGCTGATGTGCTCATCATACCTTCCTATTGGGGTTCCCAACAAGCTCTACATCAACACCGAGCCATCAATGCCCATCTAAATAACTTTGTTGAACTTTGTGAGATGCAAAAGCATAGGGATATAGATGGTGATATTATTAAGCTGAAATTGTTTCCTTTCTCTTTGAGAGGAAAAGCTAAAGAATGGTTGAATTCCTTAACTAGGAATAGTATTGATTCTTAGACTAAATGCAAAGATGCTTTCATTGGAAAATACTATCCTCCTGCTAAGATTATATCTATGAGAAGTGAAATAATGAAGTTTAAACAATCTGATAATGAACATGTTGCTCAAGCTTGGGAAAGAATGAAATCTTTGGTAAAGAATTATCCCACTCATGGACTGACTACTTGGATGATCATCCAAACTTTTTATGCAGGATTGAAATATTCTTCAAGGAACCTATTGGATTCTGCTACTGGAGGTACCTTTATGACCATTACTTTGGGTGCTGCAACAAAGCTTCTGAATAATATGATGGTTAACTACTCTGAATGGCATACTGAAAGAGCTCCACAAGGTAAGAAGGTAAATTCTGTTGAGGAAACCTCCTCCTTGAGTGATAAGATTGATATTATTATGCATATGCTTGTTAATGGGAAAGCCCATATTGATCCAAATAATGTTCCTTTAGCCTCTTTGGTTGCTCAAGAAGAGCAAGTTGATGTGAAATTCATAAGAAATAACAATTTTAGCAACAATGCCTACAGGAATAATTTTGGTAACAACAATTATAAGCCATATCCTCCCAACAATGGTAATGCTTACAGAAATTCCTACAACAATAATAGGAGTGCTCCCTCTGAACTGGAAGTTATGCTTGAAGACTTTATTAGTAAGCAAACTGCTTTCAATAAAACTATTGAGGAAAAACTCTCTAATGCTGAAAGAAATATAGCATCTTTGGCTGAAGCTCAATCTTCTTTGAATAAAATGGCTGCTAAACTTGAAACTAATGATAATCCCTTTGCAGCTACTAATGCCATACAAGTAAGAATTGATGAAAATGTTAGACTATTAGCTGAATTACATGCTAAGTGGGAAAGAGAAGATGAAATTGCTAGAAACATTAGTGTTTCTACTATCACTACCACTAGTGTTTAGGCTAGTAATAGTTCTACTACTTTAGATGATAATTTTGATTTTTATCTTGATGGTTGCAATATCTTTGAAGTTATTAAGTTCCTACAAAAGCTTGCTAAAAGTCCTAATGCTAGTGCTATGAACATGGCCTTTACAAAACACATTACTGATGCTCTCATAAAGATTAAAGAAGAAAAGGTGAAACATAAAGCTTCTATTCCTATAAAACAAGAAGATGGTTGGGAACCCATCATTAATATGAAAGTGAATGATTTTGATTTAAAAGCTATATGTGATCTTGATAGTAGTGTTTCTATTATGCCTAGAAGGATTTATGATATGCTTGATTTGCCTCCACTTGAAGATTGTTATTTGAATGTCCCACTTGATGATAATGCTAAAAATAAACTCATGGGGAGTCTTAATGATGTTCTTATTATGGTTAACAATGCTTATGTCCCTGTTGATTTCTATGTTTTGGATGTTAAATGCAATGCTTCTTGTCCTATTACTTTGGGAAGACCTTTTCTTAGAACTGTTGGTGCCATTATTGATATGAAAGAAGGCACCATTAAATATCAACTCCCACTCAAGAAAGGTATAGAACACTTCCCTAAGAAGAGAGAGAAGATTTATTTTGCCTCTCATATGAAAACAAAATTTGGTTGTAATGCTTCTTCATTTGAGAACACTTGATTCTTTTTCTTGCTTATTATGCCTAACTTAAAGGCGTTAAAGAAAAGTACTTATTGGGAGATAACCCAAAAGTTTTAGATGAGTCTTGGAAGTTATTAATTTAGTAATAACTGCTCCTTATCCTTTTTATTTGCTTTTTGTGCCAAGAGTAACCTCTAATGAGAGAGAAGTAATGATTGGGGAAGTTGCTGTCCTGAAACAGATTTATGTGCTTCACCGTAAATATTCGTGTAAAATCTCTGTATGTCCTTTTGAGGCGTGAATTTTTGTGCTTCTGCCCCAGGTTGTTATCTAACTTTCGTTAGTTCAACACTTTTTGATTTGAGCACCAGAAGGTCTTCTAAAAAATTCGTCTTTACCTGCTGGTCTGTTTTGACAGATTTCTGCCATTATTTGCATTTGCTTCTTGTTGGTTCCTTTTTGAGTTTTTTGGGGAATTGAGCTGTTTGAGGGAAGTGCTACAGTACCTAGTGTTCTAATGGAAGTTTTATTGGTGTTTTAACTGAACCTAAAGACCTATTATCTTGAGTACACTAATGTTGCTAATAAAGATTGTGTGAAGTTTTGTATGAAGGAAAAATTTCAGGTGTATGGAAGGAATGAGTTATGAGATGAAGAATGTACTAAAGCTCAAGCTTGGGGATGCCACGCGTGTCACCCCAAGAAATATCCAATAAGTACAAGCGTCAAAGCTTGAGGATGCCCAAGGCATCCCCCTCTTCATCAATAAAAATTCCAGGTTTCTTCCAAACGCTTCATTTTTATTGTTTCATGCACAGTTGTGTTGTTCTTGGAGCGTCTTCTTTTTTGTTTTTGTTTTGGTTTTTCATTTGCTTTGTTTGCTTAGTTTTCTGAATAAATTGGTTGGACCTCCTCTTTCATACATTGGTTTTTAAATAGTTTGGTTTGGTTTGGAAAAGAGTAGGAAAGTTCATGCTTAAGTGGTAAAGAGAGCTTGTTTTTGACTGTGGCCTATGCTTTGCCATGCCATGCTTGATATTGTTCTGGCTTTATGCTTAGTATTCTTTTCTGTAGCATGACTTGTTATAAACAATTGAGATTGCTTAATGTGCCTTGGATGAATCATGCGTTGTTTTAGCATATTAAAGCACAGTATAGTGGTATTCTCCTTTGATGCTTTATTTGGTTGACTTGGCGCATGCTCACACCATGTTATGACTATCCCAAGTCACCATAGCCTTTATGATCCTTTAGTTTTCAACTTGTAGTATCACTTTATGCTTTGATCAATGATGTTTTGTCACTCTGCATGATTATGGCTATTATTGCTCTCTTAGTTTGTCGCTCCCAGTCTTTTGCTAGCCTCCACAACCAAGTATGAGTTCCACTCATGCATCCAACTCCTTAAACCAAGTTATTCCAAAGAGTCCACCATACCTACCTACTAGCATATGCTATTCCAAGTATATTCATGTTTTTGTTTACCTTCCAAATTAAACTTGTTTTGAGAAAACTAGTGATTAAAGCTCTCACGAACTTGATGGCACACTTTACTTTTCCTGCATTTAATAAACTTGAACCATTGGGTCCCTCTTTGTTGCGTATATGCTTGCGCTTTATAAGTTGAAATTAGTAGAACCATGTATCATGGGGAACGCTTACAACATTGCACTTGTACTTTGTACCCCGTTGATATCATGTTCTTTTGCTTATGGATCCCGGCGGTGTGAAATAAAAGTGGAACTTGTAAGATCATGGAGTTTGTATGTGTGTTAGAGAAACGCCTAGGCCGCTAGCCTAAGCCATGCCTAATCATGGTGTAAACTTGCAACATAACCATAATGAGCACTCTATGAAGCATCCTCAATAAAAACCTATGCAAATAGCAAATAAGACGATCGCTGAGATGCTCATTGTCTGCTTGCCTTGTCATTTTGATTATGGGATAGCTCCTGTATCATGTGCAAGGGGTACCCCATTGACAGTTCTTTATGATACATATGTACTTACAATGACAAGAGCTTACTTGTGACTAAAGTTGAGTAGCATGAGGTTCGGTCTTCGTAAGTAAGGGGCATGAGATTTCGGTTTATAACTTGTCAAGCATATCCTCTCAGTTGTGTCACTTTAACCTTAATCACTTCAAGATGCTTATGATAGGGGCAATGAGAGCTGAAAGCTATAAGTACCATAATTTTTGGAAGCTATTTATGAGATTTGAATCCCTACTTCCTTCTATGAAGGCCTTTCTTCCACCATTATATTGAGTCTCCACCTTCTACCTTTATGCACCTACTTTGAGAGCATAGTGGCCCTTCTTAGTTCTATGTGCATTACCCCAAGACTATTTGATTGATGCATAACTTGATATTGCTTGTTTTAAACTATTTGTATCTAGTCACTCTTATGAACTTTGAAGGTATCCTATGAATTTATATTTGCTACTCTATGAGGGACAAGCTGAATACTATTATGCTATGTTTTCTTTATGTGAAACAAACAAACGTCTTGCAAAGCATTGTTATTCATGTAGCTTTTGTTTGTGCATTTTCATGTTGCATCATAGTTTCTTTATCTTATTGTTAGAACTTTGTCTTTCATGTTATGATTGAAGTACTATGATCCCAGCTTTGAATGTTTTACAAATACTTTGATCAAGTTTATGATGGTGCATGTCACCTCAAAAATTATTCTTTCTTTTTATCACTTACCTACTCGAGGACGAGCAGGAGTTAAGCTTGGGGATGTTGATACATTGCAAATGTATCTATAATTTTTGATGTTCCATGCTTGGTTTTATCTACTTTCTTATGTTTTGTCCACACTTTGGAGTACTTTTCATATGATTTCTTGGACTAACCTATTAACAAGAGACACAGTGCCAGCTTCCTATTTTCTGCTGTTTTTGGTTCCAGGAAAGTTAGAAAATGAATATTCTCGGAATTGGACGGGACAAAAGCCAAAGTCGTATTTTATCGGAAGACATCTGGAGCCAGAATACGAGAAGGAGAAGGGATGGGGCCTGGACACACCACCTGGCCGCGCGTCCAGGCCTGGCCCACGCTAGGGGGTGGTCTGGCCGACCCCAGCACCCCCTCGACCTCTCCTTCCGCCTATATATTGCCTCCCATACCAAAACCCTAAGTACCCGATCAAAATTCCACGAAAGAGTCTGTAGCCTCCGTCATCTCCATACCTAGATCGGGAGGGATCTGGAGCTCTTCCCGGCACCCTGTTGGAGAGGGGAATTCACCCTGGAGGCCTTCTTCATCATCATGCAAGCCTCCGGTGTGATGCGTGAGTAGTTAATCTCTAGACTACGGGTCCATGTAGTAGCTAGATGGCTGGTTCTCCACCTTTGTGATTTCATGTTTAGATCTTGTGAGCTCCGTTCATGATCAAGATCATCTATTTGTAATCCATACATGTTGTGTTTGCGGGGATCCGATGGATATTGAGATGCTATTTCAGATTGATTCTATCATGTCTTTGTTATTTGTGATCTTGCATGCTTTGTGTTGTTAGTAGCTATCTTGTCCAAGTAGATGCTAGAAACTCCAAGAGTTAGTATTTATGCTCGATAGTGGGTTCATGCCTTTGGTAATCTGGGAAAGTGACAGAAATATCTAAGGTACTAGATGTGCTGTTGCTACTAGGGAGAAAATAACAATCCTTTGTTCATACAACAATCGTATTGTTTACTTTACATGCAATTCGTAAAGCAATAATCTATTGCTTGCAACTTAATACTAGAGGGGGTTCGGATGATAACCTGAAGGTGGATTATTAGTCATAGATGCAGTTGGATGGCGATCTATGTATAATGTTGTAATGCCGAATCAAGTCTCAAAGGAGTCAAGATGATTAGTATATGCTTGTATGCTTTCTCGATGTTTGTCAATTGCCCTGTTGTAATTTGTTCACCCAACATGTTATCTATCTTAAGGAGAGCCACCTCTAGTGAACTATGGACCCCGGTCCTTTCTTTTACATAGAATCTATAACTGTTTACTGCTTTGTGTTTACTTTCTGCAAACTATTACTTCCTTCCATTCGATACGTTTAATCCTTTGTTTTCAGCAAAACCGGTGAGATTGATAACCTCATCGCAAGTTGGGGGCAAAGTTCTGTGGTTGTGTTGTGCAGGTCTCCACGTTTCTGCTGGTACCGGTAGTGCGCCCTGTCAACGTTCAGCTAGCTACACCTTTGGGGTGTTTCCTTGCTCCTACTGGATTGATAACCTTGGTTTCTTACTGAGGGAAAACTTATTGTTGTGCTCATCATACCTTCCTCTTGGGGTTCCCCAACGAGCTCGATATATTTGGGCCATCAGCCAACGACACTCTCCCTCAACATTTATCACTTAGTTTATGTTTAGGATGATTACTGTAATCGATAGATTGTGAACTTCTTTAGTGTGTCTCACACTTTGTGAGACGGTTATTCAGATGAGCTTGTAACAAACAGTTGTTCCACTTTTATGAATGATCTATATTCGTGTTCATATCTTGTTCGATTATATGTGAATTATCCTTGTTGTTGAAACTAATTGATAATGCATGGACATTTGTTAAATATTGAAATTCCTTGAAATTACCCAACTTAATGATATATTCATTTTGAATGAAACCATTATTTGAATTCAAAGTTATAATGATAATATGTGAAAGACACTTATATTCTTGTCACATTTGAATCATGCCTAAGTTCGTCAAAATAATTTGAACACCGTGTATTGCAAGAATACAAAGTGTTTGATGAATTGTTGAAAGTGAACACATATTCAATGTATTATGTTTCAACAAAATGGTAATTATAATTATACAATTGTTTAAATTTTGTAAACAAGTTTACCAAAGGAAACATAAGTATGAAACTATTTGATATGATCAAAGTATTTCATCAAAAAATGGTATTAAAGATAAAAGAGAATCCAATTACTACGATTTGATCAATAGTAATGAAATTCGACTTTATAAGAATGGCATAAAGAGAATTGTGGAATGCAAAGCGTTTTGAAACGTCAAAATGCAAAGCATCACAATGTGATATTTGATATCTAAGTGGGTGAATAGATGGCGCCAAATAAATCGTTGTAGTATCGATGTAAAAACCATTAGTTAGAATTGTTAGCACTGAATTAGAATATATAGTGAACCATGTGAATTCGTGAAAGCGGTGCCATATCTAGTATGGATCGTCGTAAAAGTTTTGGGGTTATTTGATATAACCAAAACAACAGCGAATAAGTCCTTGTAGAGAATAGCTAGAACCAAAAGAGAAGCAAAACTAGTATTGCTTGGATTTTGGTGCATTCTCGAGAAAGTTCACATTCAGTGATATTTCTCGATTATGGAGCAAATGGTAGATAGTGAAAAACATGATGAGGGTTCAAAACCCTGCATCAAAGTGTTGAGAAGCGCAACGGAAAGTGTTCCTGAAGGATTCTCTTCACAAAGGAAAGAATCAATGATAATGATCATTGTGTTTTCCTCACTAGTGTTTTCACTGCATTAAGTAGGATTCAAAATGTAGCCCATATCTTGTATGGAGACATTTGTGAATCATTTTTCATGATTACCGGAATATGACATACCTACGAACTACTAAGGAAATAATGGTAAGCTAAAGATATGAGAAATCCAAAAGCAAAATTCACTTGAGATTAAAAAGCAATTCGTTGCTGAATCTTACAAGTAAAGGGGTTATTGGATTTTCCCAAATGACTGCAAAGCCACAGTGAAAAAGGGGGTGAATGACAAAAGCACAATTTGTCAAGTATTGTACAAATTCAAATGATTTTGATTCAAGTGTGCTGAATGTCTAGTGGATTTAAAACTAGTAAATTACTAGTGTCTCATAGTAAATATCTCAGTTCGATATTTGATCAAAGGATTTTGAAGTCGTTCAAAATAGTGAGTGGATATGCAATTTGCATGAAATTGAGTGGGAGCTATTAAATTCTTCCTAAAACAATCTGTGAATGACATATTTTTGAGTGGGAGCAATGTAAGTCTCGAACTCAAATGTGTCGGGAACAAATTCTAAGTGGGAGCAAAATAAGTCTCAAATTCAAATATGTAGGAACATAGTTTGAGTAAGAGTAGTGACTCATACCCAAACATGTTGTAACATATTTGAATGGGAGCTTAGAGGAGTGATTCTTAAGTGTGTATACGACACATTAAGAATAAAAGCGCAAATACTGATAAATGATGATTTATGAGTAGAAGTTGATAATAAGTATATTATGATATTATGTAGTATTCCTTAAGGGATTTTGAAAAGAGTTTTGAAATAGGAGTTAATTAAGGAACTGGTCCTTAATAACTCAAGTTAGGAATAGTATTAGTTTAACATTAATGGTTGAAAGAAAGAAAAGGATGATCATCATCCACTATGTTGAGACATAGGTTCTCTCTTAGAAAACCATGATGATAACTTAACCTAACATATGATCCAAGAAGGAACGTTTGAAAAGTGATTAACTTTGAATCACAGAATGTTGAGCTAAGTTTGTCCGCGGTGTCTAATAGAGAACTGCAGACATGTTTTCCAAATCCATAAAGGATGACATATCTTAAAGCATAAAGGGTTATGTTATAAGGGAATATGTTGGAAACTCCTGTAATACCGACTAAAGTCAAGTAGGAAGCGAGGTGAACAAAACATCAAAAGTTACACAGGGTGCACTCGTGTTTCGATGATTACATTTATAATAATAGATAAGGGTACCATCTAAAGTAATGTATAATGTTATGGCAGGGCTAGTTCACTTTTAACATAGAATGATGTGTCCCAGGGCACAGTGCCCATGATAAAGCCCTCGAGGTTGATCTAAAGTCACTGTAGGCTCCTAGATTCCGGCCTTGTTCTACTGCCATAGCGATGATGCATACACAAAGATGTTATCATGTGATGATAAAGTATTAATGTCAATCAAGCTGACATTAGTAAGTTGCAAAGGATTTGGGACTGTAAAGTATAGGCCCAAGACTCAGCCTCTTCCATGAGCAAGCATGTTTAGGGTACCGGGATATATGGTGCCAATGATTAAGAACAAATACAGCTAGTTTATTTGTACTCTAGTGAAAGTGGGAGACTGTTGGAAATATGCCCTAGAGACAAATAATAATAAGGATTATTATCATATTTCATAAATTTTATGATTAAGTTTTATATCATGCTATAACTGTATTAAAGGAAACATCAATACACGTGTGATATATAAACAACCAGGGATTCCCGGTGAAACTCTAGTCACTAGTTCATTGGTCAATAGATGATCAAGGTTTCCTGACCATGTGGCATTTATGCCAGTTGGAAATGGAGACAACTCATTATGAGAATGATATGATGAACCAATACCCAACCTAAACATCGTGACCCGATCATGTCATGAAGTTCAAGTTACGATGATTAGAATAGGCCTCGTAGACTATTCCTTAGACCGTGAGACTATATAAATCACTGTCTCCCAAGAATGCTTAGATAGCATCAAACATCACTTGGTAATACAGTGACAATAAACATGTGTTCAGGTATTCGGAGGAACCGTAGAGGCAATATATGTCAAGAGCGGGATTTTTCCATCCGCGTGATGGAAAGATACTCTAGGGCCCACTCGGAGAAGTTATATCCAATAGCTGCCTAGCGTGTGATTTGATCACATGGATATCACTTGTCGAAACGAGTCAAGTAGCATTGTTCGGTAATGAGATTGAACATGACATGGTGATGTCATTAATCAGATCTCGGGCAATGCAAGTATCAAGAGACAAAAGGAATAAGACGCGACTGTCCTGGTTCAAACGATGAAAGATCTTCGTTGAATGCACAGGGGTCACATGGCCATCCAGGTCCCTCTGTCGATCATTGGTCCAGGAGTGTCTCGACCATGTCTGGAGTGTTCCTGAACCATGGGGTATCACACTTAAGGGATTGATGATGCTTAGAGAGTGTTTATAGGATCGGTAGAATCACCGAAGAAGAGACGAGAGAAAACCGGAAGGGTTTCGGTAAGTCCGAAGGATGTCCGGAGTGGAGGTGAAAGGTGTTCCATAACCACGGAGATTAAATAATATGTGAATGAATGTTAAATATTTATTTAATCATTTATTCATAATTATTTAATAAAGAGAAAATCAATTAAAGGTCAAAAAGGCTTAATGGGCCAAATCCCGGAGGGGAAAGGGCCCAAGAGGGAAAGGCAAAAGGAGAAAGGGGACAAGGGGTGGCCGGCGCCCTAGTGGGCAAGCCCCGCACGTGGGGCCCATGGGGGTGGCCGGCGGCGCCTACCCTCCCCCTCTCCCCTCCTTTAGTCCCACCTCGGGACTTTGAGGGATGTAGTACCTCCCCTCCCCATATATATAGTGGGGGTATTTGGCCAAAGAAATACATAGAATAATCAATAAAGGTTCCCTCTCTTTTGGGGAGACCTTCTAGTTGATTCTCTCTCTCTCCCGTGACCGTGGTCCCAAGTTCGAACTACATGAACGAGAGACATCTTCACCGCGGAGCGCTGTCCCGCTACGGCATTCGGATCCAGGAGCTCTACTTCCGCAACTGCTGCTGGATCAGGGAAGCGGGAGTCATCATCAGGCACCGGATGCATGTAACCCCCCGCAAGGTGTCACACTCGAGGCACTGAAGTTGTTGGAGCCGCAGAAGCACAAGGACTTCATCACGACCTTGAGGTTGGCTTCGGCTCGTCTACATCAACCACGCTCTCCTGAGCGTTGACAACGCTTTTTGGTCTTCAAGGGTAAGTTCGTGAAATGCCCCTCCCGTTACTACATTACTAATAGATAGGTCCTGGCAGCATCAGGGGTTTAGGGGCATAGGGTAAAAATTTATTGTTTTCATACGCGGAACCCTTACAATAGGAATAAGCAAGGACTGAGCGCCAGATCCGGACGCTACACCAAAGGTAGCTCGGTCAAGGTTTCCTCCACTAGAGAGGCCAGAGAATGTGTTGCAGTAGGCAATAGATAGCTTAGCAACTCCCATAGCACATGTAGTAGATCCGGCTCAGGCACATGCCGAGCTACAGGAGACCCGACAGAAAAGTTAGCAGGGGTAAAGAAAGTAGCTGAGATGCAACAGTCACTGAACATCACTCTGCGTGAGTACGCGAAAGCAAACTGGATTAGCCCTACTCGTTTGGACGGAGTAAAAATTAGGGGTAGAAACCTAATCACTGAGATAGACAAGGAGTATGTACCTAGGCTAGGGCAATTAGATACCCTAGTAACAACAGGGCTGGTGAGGTATAGTACCCCGACGAAGAACCTTAGGGCTGCAGAGGCCGCAACGTCCGAGTTAGAGGGTCTGACCGGAGAATCCCGTGAGAGGCAGCAGGAAAGAGTAAACCACTTAGTGAGAGTAGCAAATAAGCAGAATGAGGAGATACTCAAAGCAAACCCGGCGATAGTAGGAGGCTCTCATATAGTTCATTCAGCAAGGGGTAACCCGGCGAAATTCACTGGGGCAGCATCATCACCTCATGATGGCCCTAGAAGAGAAGAGGTGGTAACCTCGGGGAGAAAGAACAAACAGATGGTCCCGTATGACCCGGCAAGGGCAGGGAAAGGAAAAGTGGTGCAAGTTGATGAGGACCGCCATAGTGCCAGCCGAGGTGAAGCTGGCCGAGGTAACCATGACCAAGGCAATGCCGGTCAGGGAAACGCTGGGAACGGCAATGGCGGACAGCGTAACCTGGCAGAAGCAGGGCAAAACCCGCCTCAGCAACAGCAGCAGCAGTACATACCTTGTCAGGAGCGAAGTGCTGGCCCAACAATGCAATAGCAATATGCTCATCCGGGTCAAGATAGGTACAATGATGGTTATTCGGCTATGGTTGATGTCGGGTTTCCTAGGCCAGAGCACCATGTGATAGGGTCAAGATTGGGAAACAGGAATTTGCAGCCAAATGATGCAAGGCTGAAGTTGGACCGGATCTATAGGTTAGAGATCATTGAGGGATAAGGTCCTCTGGGTCCTGCATGCTTTGGACCTCGGATCATGAGAGAAGCTCCTATGCCGAACTTTCAGTTGGCCAGAGGCACAAAGACGTATGAAGGCAGCACTAAGCTGGAGGATTGGCTCATTAATTATGCAACTGCTGTGAACATTGCCACATGCAACTTGAGATGGGCTAAAAGTAGCAAAAGAGGTTGGGATACGTCAGATACAGTGCTTTGGTGATTCGGATTTGGTAGTGCAACAAGTATCTAGTAATTGGGATTCCCTAGATGCAAACATAGCCCTTTATAGATTTCATGTCCAGAAGATATGTGGGTACTTCGAAGGATGTGAATTCCATCATGTACCTCGGGGCAGAAGTGAAGCAGCCGACATATTGTCTAAGCTGGGCTCATCTCCGTAGGCCATCCTGCCAGGAGTTCCTTTGGAGCATCTAAGAAAACCATCTATCACATCTTCACCAGAATCCGAATCAATCTATATCCCGGTAAACCCCGGATCAGAAGCTACCCCTATGGACATTGACTGGGGGAACACCTCAGCAAACCCGGGGACTACCTTGGCAAACCCGGGGACTTCCTCGTAGAACCCGGGGACTGTTTAGCTTGATCCGGCGGGAGTTATGTCGGTTGATGTAATGGAAGTGGACGAGGAATTTTTCCCAGTTCATGCTGTACCAACATGGGTAAAGCCAATATTTGAGTTCTTGACGGATGGAACTTTGCCAAGTGATGAGATACTTTCAAGGAAAATCCAGAGGAGAGCAAAGGCATACACCATCATCAATGCCAAACAATACAAGAGAAGTGTCACAAGTGTTCTGCGGTGATGTGTTGACCCGGAAGAAGGGCTAGACATCCTCCGACATATACATCAGGGAGAATGTGGGCATCACACATCGTCCAGAGCCTTAGTGGCAAAAGATTTTTGGCATGGATTTTACTGGCCAAGTGCCTTCGAGCAGGCCGAGGAACTAGTGAGGAAATGCAATGGTTGTCAGAGGTACGCTACCAAGACACACATGCCAATGTCAGAACTCAAGACTATACCAATCACTTGGCCATTTGCTATGTGGTGCTTAGATATGGTTGGACCATTTAAGCCGGCTAAGAGAAACATGACTCACATCTTGGTCATGGTCGATAAATTTACAAAGTGGATTGAAGTGAAGCCAATCATAAAGTGTGATGGAGCTATGGCCGTGACTTTCCTCAAAGATACTATTCTAAGATACATCTATCCTCACAGTATCATAACTAACAATGGCACCAATTTTGCTGAAGGAGCATTTCCAAGGTTCTCCTGAGATAAGAGGATCTGGCTAGATGTTGCATCAGTGGCTGACCCCGCATCTAATGGACAAGTGGAAATATCCAACAGACTAGTACTATCCGGGATAAAACCCCGGCTCATTGAGCCGTTGCAAAGATTAGCGGGATGCTGGATAGAAGAACTACCAACGGTATTGTGGAGTTTAAGAACAACTCCGAATCGATCAACAAGCTATACACCATTATTTCTGGTATATGGAGCAAAAGCTGTATTACCAGCTGACATAGAGCATGACTCGCCTAGTGTCACCCAATACACAGAAGCCGAAGTGCAAGAAGCTCGGCAAAATGATGGTGATCTTCTGGAAGAAGCGAGAGAACTAGCCTTGTCCAGATCTACCATATATCAGCAAAATCTCCGACGCAACCATAGCCTAAAAGTAAACCCCCTAGTCTTTCGGGAAGGTGATCTAATACTTTGGCTGGTGCAGTGCACTGCCGGCATGCATAAGCTAACCCCTCCATGTGAAGGGACATTCATTGTAAGAAAAGCACTGACAATGACGCCTATTACCTCATTGATGCACAACCACAGGAGAAGAACAAGGCGAACAGGTCCGGCGAGGAATCCAACCACCCATGGAATGTAGCTCTACTTTGCTCGTTTTACACTTAGCAAAAAGTGTATGTATCTCGAACTCTCATATGTTGGCATGTATGTCGGCAATGAGCTTATTAATGAAACCTCGGCACCCCGGGCAGAAACTCGAGGACTGCCTTAATAATAATTGTCTTTTTCTGCATTTACTTTTTTATATGTCTGCTGGCTTAAATTACTTACACCTTAGCCGGATTAGTAATGTGTAGGCACCAAAATCTAACTCTTCAACTTGCTGTTGTCCAACAAGAATTGGCTTCATGGAAAGCAAGGGAACAAGTTTGGAATTGCTAAGCGCATGAAAATGACTAAGGAAAGGAACGTAATCGAGCCGACGTTTGTTATTCAGACTAACCGCTGTATTTACTTTATCTATGTTATGTTGAATTATTTTGAGCTAATCCTAAAAGTTTCAAGTATTGTTAAGTCAATTTTGTGAACCCCGGACTCGTAAGTCAAACACCAAATCAAGATAGACGTGAGCCGAGTCATTAATTGGGGGAACAAGAAAATGAAACTCGGGGACTTCACCCAAGTTAATCCGACATAAAATACTTAGCAGTAGCAAAATATCATATTGTGCATAATACATCTGCCGGCATATCAGGGATTTAACAAATTTCAAAGTGTTTTTCGCTCAAGGAGCAGCAGCATCCAAAGTATCCGTAGCTGAGGGGCAAGTTGGCCTTGGTGGGGGGAACTTCGGTTTCAGCCTCGTCATCCGGGTCAGCTCTGGCTTCCTCGGCGTCTTCATCTTCTTCGGTGAAATCTGAGTCTTCTTCTTCCTCGGCAGCATCTCCTTCAGTGTCTTGATCATTGATGACTTCAATAAAGCTCGGCCCCTCATTCCATTGATGGCAATAAGCAATTGAATGAGGTTGTAAGCGCAAGCTTTGCGTTGGGCGATGCAGTCCGGATCATTCGTCCATCTAGATCCAGTGCGCATGCGGCTGAGAACCTTCAGGTCAAGACCTTCATACCAGGATAACACAAAGCTCAGGGTCGTGTTGGCTCCAGCACGCGTAGCAGATTCCCTGCATAGATCAAGTTGACTCTTGCACTCCATCAATTTTGCAATCAATGGGGCATGACCTTTAGGAGTGGGCTCTGAGGGCCAAAGGGCACTAAAGACCCGTACATCAGCATCCATGATATCCGAGCCAAAGCTCTTCATAGGTTCCACCCGCACTGTGAGGCTCACCAAGGTATCCTCCATGTCATAAGGAATTGGCTCGGCAGAAGGACCAACTAGAGTGCCTCTCTTCAACCGGAACTTGTCAACGGTAGTGGCAGCAAGGGCGTTGGTCTCTGGGAAGTTGCCTGAAAATGAGAAAAATATGATAAGTCAATAAGGGCACAAGACCCGGAGAAACAAATGTCGACATAAGAAGAAAAACTGGCGAGAGAAATAACTATTGATCCGAGTCAGCTCCATGAGCCATGCATCGTTCCTCTTCTTGATATTCTCATACTCGGTGTTCATCGACTCAAACTTGAGGTTGGTGTCCTTCAGCATATCTTGGCTTTTCTCAAGAGCGGTTTTCAGCCGATCCTTTTCTTCAGAGAAGGCTTTGTCATCTTTGTCCATCTTAGCTTTCTGGAGGGTCTTCAGTTTTTCAATCTCAACATTGAGCCAAGTGATCTCATCATCCTTCCGAAGTTCAGCTATTTCATCATTTTTCTTCTTCAACTCGGCCTGATGCTGACCTGCTTGTTCGAGAAAGTGGAGCATCATGTCAGGAAAAGGCACGCTATCTTGAAGAGACACTGCAATGGTTTGTTGACCCGGCAGAGCCAAGGTATAATTATCTGCCGAGTCAGAAGGAAAAAGGACAAAGGATGCATAACCAAGGAGAATTATCTTTTATCTCGGCCAAATTCTTCCTCATGATGATGTTTTCAGCCTCCACTTCGGCTACACAATCCAAATCACGAGTTAGTTCAGCAATTCAAAAGATGAAGAGGTAAAAAGGGGGCAATACGAAAGAGATAAATTCACCTTTCTTCTACGCCTCAGGCAGCACAACCTTATGCTTCGTGCAAAGCTCTTTATGGGAGTCCAAAAGCCGCTAAAACTCAATGGTCCAGCGGTTGGTCGTGATCTGAAAAGGAAAGTGTTAGTTCATGCATCATAGTGAATATTTGAAGTTACTCAGACCCAGGCCAAGTGGAACTTAGCCCGTCTCTAGGTGAGTGAATATTTGAAGTTACTCAAGACCTAGGCCAAGTGGAACTTAACCCGGCTCTAGGTGAGTGAATATTTGAAGTTACTCAAGAACCAGTCCAAGTGGAACTTAACTCGTCTCTAGGTGAGTGAATATTTGAAGATATACAAGATCCGGGCCAAGCGGAACTTAACTCGGCTCTAGCGGATTAGATATCCGAAGCTACTAAGGAATTACGCTGGTTTTCTAGGAGCATCCAACCGAGTAACAAGTTACTCCCCTGGAGGCTTGGGGGCTAGAGGATATATCTATAAGTACTTATGCATATGTAAGGGTATGACGGAAAAATTTACCTCCATCATCTTACTGGCAAGGCCAATAGCTTTGGTGGCTATGTTCATCTCTGCACCAATCTCGGCTGGACTGAACTTCAGCGGATTACCAGAATTGACGTCAATATATTCAGCATTGTCCCAGTTATCCGCATACTCGGAGAGTGAGCCGTAGCTCTCCCCACCGGGAGTCTGGGCCACAACCAAGCCCTTGGCATGAGCAGCTTTCCAGGAAACTTGAGCCACGATCGGGCTTGTGTGCAGTGTAAGTTGCTTGTCCAGAGTTGAGCCAGAGGCAGTGCTCCCCTTTTGCATAATTGATGCAAGGGTATGTTGCCCAGACTCGGCTGTTGTTCCTTTGGGGGGCTTGGTCTTGGTCGCCTCAGAAACTTTCTGGCCCTTGGAAGCATCGGCACCCTTCTTGGCCTTAGTGCCTGATTTGGTCTGCTACGGCACATATGTGGTTTGCTCTCTGGGTTTAGTCTGAGGCTTCTGTCGAAATATGTCTTTGGCTGAAGAAGTTGGTGCAGAGGGTTTGGCCTTAGGGCTAGGCCGAGTTTGGTCTTCTCGCCGAGTCTATACATACTCGGACAAGGCAGGAGGAGCTGGTGCGGTAGAACTTGGAATTGGAGCTGGTGCTAGTCGAGGTTGAACTGGGCGCGGTGCTAGAGTTATCGGCACCTCGGTAGGAGCTTTCTCGGCGCCGATGTTGCTGGCACCACCATGAACTTGTTGCTGAACTGAGGAGGAACTGGGTTGATCCGGCATAGCCACATCCACGGAGGCACCACCTCCCTCTGTGACAATGTTGCCCTCCTCTTGCTGAGGTGGGCTGAGATTCGGTGCAGCCATGGAGCTGTCCAGGATGGGGCTCAAGGGACGAGCATCATCATGGCGAGGAGAAGGTGGAGCATCTCGGAGAGGTGAGGCTATGGTAGAGCTACTCTAGGATATGTCCTTGGGGGCCCTGCCGAATCAGACAGAAAACAAGTACAAGTTAGAGAAGAAAGAGAGAAATAAGAAATACACGTAAAGGGAGAAAATCTAATTGAAAAACAAGGAAAAATAGAAGAGCTTACTCGGATGCGGTAGGTGGTTCCTTGGGCTTCGGGGCTCTTCGGACTCTGGCCTTAGCCAGAGGCTTGCTAGCGGCCTTATCGCCAGATTTCTTCTATCTCTTCTTGGTCCAAGGTAGCTCGGAAGAAGGAGCCGAGGTAGTCGCTCATTTCTTTGCCGGGACAGGCGCTAGCTCACCCACGGCAAGAGGTGGATCGGTGTGGACCTGATCAACCGGGTTAGCTGAAGTCGAATCAACCAGAAAAGTGTATGAGATAGGCAAAAGGTCATATACCTCCAAGATTTCAATATCAAGGTCTTCATCATTATCCGGCCAATCCCGTAAAAAAGAGGCCTTACCAGAGGGTCGTATGGGCAAGAAGATCTCGGAATCCGGCTCCTCCGTGTCCTAGGCATCTTGGTCCTTCCCCCACTTAAGGGACAGTTTCATACCATCCTCGACTGTCTGCTAAAGGAACGTCTGAAAACAATATTGCAAAAGGATCAAGTAAATGATATGGTCCGACATCAAATGTAACTCGGAAAAAGGGTCAAGTAAGAAATATACCGCGGGAGGTAGCCTATCTCGGCAGAAGTGATCATACCCCCACTCCCAGTCTTCATTCCTGTTCGGGGTTATCTTGAAAATGGCCTTGATCCGGCAGAAGATCTGAGTATTGTTGATCTCAAAGGATGAGGTTCAGTTGGGGTTGAGATGCCCGCTCATATGGCAAAGCCTATGCGTGCGCTTCTGTAGAGGGGAGATTCGGCTATGGACGAAAGTGATCATTATATCCTCGCTGTGCAACCCCAGCATAAGCATCTCCTTGAGGTGTTTCTCCACCAAGTTCACCAAGATGGCGGATCTCCTCGGGATCCGGCCCCATAAGTTCCTGTCAAGGATGTCGAGAGAGAAAGGAGGCAGCCGAATCTTGTCCTTCGAAGTATCGTTCTTCACATAGAAGAACGTCTTGGCCCATCACTTGCAGGACTCCAGGCCGGTGACTCGGGTAAAGATAGAATTCTTCCGAGGTGAGATGGAAGCCGCCCCGCATTGGGTCAGAGATTTGTCGGCGGGGGCAGTTTTCGGATCAGGGACAATGTTGTCCCTAAAGCCGAAGAATTTTTACCAGATGGGTATGGTGGGCCAGAGGCCGAGGTACCCCTCAACCCCAGAAGCAAAATATTAAAGAGAGGTAATGGCGTTAGCCGGAAGATAGTGGGGTTGGAGAGAAAAATGTAGGGGTTCCGCGTATGAAAACAATAAAATTTTACCCTATGCCCCTGAACCCCTGACGCTGCCAGGACCTATCTATTAGTAATGTAGTAATGGGAGGGGCATTTCGCGAACTTACCCTTGAAGACCGAAAAGCGTTGTCAACGCTTAGGAGAGTGTGGTTGACGTAGACGAGCCGAAGCCGACCTCAAGGTCGTGATGAAGTCCTTGCGCTTCTGCGGCTCCAACGACTTGAGTGCCTCAAGTGTGACACCTTGCAGGGGGTTACATGCATCCGGTGCCTGACGACGACTCCCGCTTCCCTGATCCAGCAGCAGTTGTGGAAGTAGAGCTCCCGGATCCGAATCCCGCAGCGCGATGGCGCTCTGCGGTGAACATGTCTCTCGCTCACGCAGTCCAGACTTGGGACCACGGTCACGAGAGAGAGAGAGGGGAGAGAGAAAATATCAACTAGAGGTCCTCCCAAAAGTGAGAAGACCTTTATTGATTATTGGTGTATTTTATTTGGCCAAATACCCCCACTATATATAGGGGGTGGGGAGGTACTACCTCCCTCAAAGTCCGGGGGTGGGACTAAAGGAGAGGAGGGGGAGAGGTGGCCGCCGGCCACCCTAGTGGGCCCCACGCAGGGGGGCTAGGCCCAGCCGGCCAGCCCCCTTTTCCCTTCTCCCTCTCTCCTTTCCCCTAATGGGCCCTCTCCCTCCGGAAATTGGCCCATTAAGCCTTTGACCATTTTAATTGATTTTCTCTTTATTAAATAATTATGAATAAATGATTAAATCAATATTTAACATTCATTCACATATTATTCAACCTCCATGGCTATGGAACACCTTCCACCTCCACTCCAAACATCCTCCGGACTTACCGAAACCCTTCCAGTTTTCTCTCTACTATTCTTTGGTGATTCCACCAATCCTATAAACACTCTCTAAGCATCATCAAGCCCTTAAGCGTGATACCCAACGGTCCAGGAACACTACAGACATGGTCGGGACACTCCCGCACCAATGATCGACAGAGGGACCTGGATGGCCATGTGACCCCTGTGTGTTCCACGAAGATCTTTTGTCGTTTGAACCGGGACAGTCGTGTCTTATTCCCTTTGTCACTCGATACTTGCATTGCCCGAGATCTGACCAATGACATCACCATGTCATGTTCAATGTTGTTACTAAACAATGCTAGTAGACTCGTTCCGACAAGTGATATCCCCGTGATCAAATCACACGCTACGCAGCTATTGAATATAACTTCTCCGAGTGGGCCCTTGAGTATCTTCCCGTCACATGGACGGACAAATCCCGCTCTTGACATATATTGCCTCTATGGTTTCCTCCGAATACATGAACACACCTTTATAACCACCATATTACCAGATGGCGCTTGATTCTATCTAAGCACTCTCGGGAGACAGTGATTGATATAGCCTCACGGTCTAAGGAATAGTCTACGAGGATCCATTTCTAATCATCGTAACTTGAACTTCGTGACATGATCGGGTCACGATGTTTAGGTTGGGTATTGATTCATTATCTCATTCTCCGAATGAGATGACTCCATTTCCAACTAGCATAAATGCCACATGATCAGGAAACATGATCATATGTTAACCAATGAACAAGTGACTAGAGTTTCACTAGGAACCCCTGGTTGTTTGTATATCACACGTGTATTGATGTTTCCACTCAATACAGTTATAGCATGATATAAAACTTAATCATAAACTATATGAAATATGATAATAGTCCTTACTACTATTTGTCTCTAGGGCATATTTCCAACAGTCTCCCACTTGCACTAGAGTACAAATACACTAGCTGCATTTGTTCTCAATCATTGGCACCATATATCCGGTACCCTGAACATGCTTGCTCATGGAATAGGTTGAGTCTTGGGTCTGTACTTTATAGTCCCAAATCCTTTGCAACTTACTACTGTCACCTTGATTGGCATTAATACTCTATCATCACATGATAGCATCTGTGTGTACGCATCATCGTTATGGAGAATATCATTTTGTGGCCCGAAAGTTGGGGTGTCCAGGCAACGTGGTACCCGAGTTCCCTGAAATCATCCGTGATGACTACAGTTGGTGTGCCAAATACTCAGAGGGTCTTTTTCGGCATGAATTCAACTTTACGTTTCAATACAAAAAATCAGGCTAATGGCCATCAAGTTGGGCCCCCTGTCAGTTCTCGCCGTTATGTTGCTCCTGTCGCTCCCGTTGCTTAGGTGTCAATTAGGCTTGCAGCGTTGGCGCCTACATCCATTACGCGTCTTCTTCTTGCTCGCAGCAGCAATCTGTGGGGCGTCGCAGCCATGGCGTGGAGCTGGGACGTGGACGAACCTGCTCGGCCCAGCTCTCCTCCCTGTCGGCTTGCAGCGTTGGCGCCTGCATCCATTATGTGTCTTCTTCCCCGGAGCGGCAATCTGTGGTCGCGGCCATGGTGCGGAGCTGGGAAGTGACGAAGCTGCTCGGCCCTGCTCTCCTCCCCATACCGAGTCGAAGCTTGCCCTCACCGTGGACGCACCCATGGCATGGTCGGGGATGAGAATTGGTTCCCGGTGAGATCTATCACCTTGTCGACCATGCTCGGTTTTGTTTTCCTCCTCTAGAATCCGACCTCGCCGTCGCCGTGGTTGCACCCGCACCAATTCTACCACCTCTGCCGAGGTCTCTGTGGTAGCTCAAGTTCTGGGGCTCTCCAAGTTCTGCCATGTTGGGCCTGTAAGTGTTGTTGTATGTTAAACTAGCAAATCTATTTTGTTCAAATCTCTTGGGATGTACCAACTTAATTGTGTTTAATTATGAAAGACAAAATATAAATGACTTCTCTAAATTTCTCGCATAGAAAAATGCACAGCTAATTTCATATTCTCGCAGGAACTGGCCCCACTTGTTGAACCAGCGGCACTGCCATGATCTCCACGTAACCACGGTGAGTTCTCGAACCAAAAGTTGCAGTTACCACGTTTCTTCTACAGTCATTCCTCTTCCTCAGTCATTCCTCTACAGTTTTTCCTGGGCGCTTCTTCTTCCTCTGTTCTGGAACCGTCGGTTCATCTTCTTCTTCCTCTTGCAGGCAGTTCCTTGCAGGCATTTCCTTTCACCCATTTCCTTGCAGGCATGGACGATGGGAAATGCACAACAGAGACCCACTTGGTCCCTGCCCATGGCACCACGACTTTGACAGTGGTGTAGACAAATGATGAAGCGACTGTGGAGACAACTCTCACCAGGTTTGAGCAATTGCTTGAGAAAGAGAAGCACACGTTTGTGGGGCTAGACTTGGAGTACACCCGTGCAAATAAGCGAAAAAATCCTCCACAAGAGATCACTGTCGTGCAAATCGCCATACATGAGGAGGTCCTCATTTACCACTTCTGCAGGTTTGTGAAATTTAAATTTGAGATCACCACTTCTGCATCCCTTGTTCCCTTACATCCCTAGAACCATCTAAGTGCAGGAGTAAACCAACTGAGATGCGTTATCCAACTCTGGTCGAGTTCTTCTGTAGGAAAGGGATAACTTTCACTAGCGTGGATATCACAAATGACACAATTATGCTTTCTCATGCGTTGATAAAAATCCCAGAGGGGCACCACATCGACATCCAAAATCTGTACAAGGTCAAATCATACCCAGCGAAGGATGGCATGGGTGATCTGGCAACGGAAATCATCGATAAATCCTATGAAAAACTGAAGAAATTGAAGCGACTCGATCACGACTACAGGGGGTGGAAGCTGATGAGCCAGGTGCGCCTCGAGTATGCAGCCAGAGACGCCTACATGGCATACAAGTTGTATAGTAAGCTGTTAAGGTGGGGTTTTTCGCGAGAGAGCTATGCCCTGGTTGCAAGCTAGCCCAGGAGAAGAAGCGCGAGGAGGACAGAAAGCGGTTTCAGGACGAGCATGGATCTTGGGACGGTGGCGACATCAAGCGGCTGAAGGGGAAGCAAGTCAAGGACGACAACAAGTGGCGGTGATACATTGTGTGTTTGAACTAGATTTTAGTTTCTAGTTTATTATGTGTGTGATACATTTAGTTACTTCAATACAAAATTTCGACCAATTTAACTTGTTGATGTATTTGTTGACAATTATAATATAATCGAGCACTAGAAATATTTTGTAGTGTGCATGAGCATGATCAGTAAATATAATTGAACACTAGAAACTTTAAGGCACTCCATATAAAGGAGTAGATTAATATAGAAGGTTCACAAGAGACACCATGGATATATTGTCTTACATGCCACACACAGGTAATAATTAACTAGAACAAAATAAAAGCAGGGGCTATAGCAGGAGGACGGGACACGGAGACGCCTAGCAGGGCAGGGGTTTATCAGCAGGAGGCAGCGACAGCCTAGTCTATGGGATACAGGCCAGTCCTGACATACTCCTGGAGAATTTGCCGTAGGCTTCATGCCGCGCCAAGGTAATCGGCCTATGGCTTCTGCCTCCTCCTCTGCCAACGCCCTCCGCGTGCTGGATCATGATGTTGAGGTCCACATTGATTGCTCTACCACAGAATGGGCAAAACAGTCTCCCCCTACAGTGGAAACGGATTAGCCCACACCGTAACCGCCTCAGCACGTAGCGGCTCTTGTTGTTCCTAGATACCTTGCTATCGTCCACTTCATCATCATCCTCCTGTTGATTTTTAAGAACATAACTTAGAACTCATACATATGATTGAATTGTATTAAAACTCAAGAATTGACAACATGTATATGTAAGACAATATATCCGTGGATATCAAAGATAAAGCATCTTAGCAATAGTTTGATCTATTCATATATCATTTCATCTCAACACAATGACAAATAATTGCATCAGAGTGAATGTAGGATAAAGAGTCAGCGAACCAAGTAACAATTGCACAACCTGTAATGTTGTTGTACATTGCCCCAGGTTCACTAACTCATCCCTGAAAAAATCTGACAACAATGTGTCTGCCTCTCTTTTGGGACAAATTTGAATCATTGGCCACAATAAGAAATTGAAATGTAATCGTACAAAACATTATTCAGGGATATACATAGTCAGGTACAAAAACAAGCCTCAATATTGTAATTATAAATAAAAAACCAAACAATTAATCTTCAGGTGCATGTTAAAAATACTTATGATCAAAACCATTCATATACATATGCATCATACCAATCATTAAAAGATCAGAAACAATTCAAGGATCATATATGTAGTTCCATATGAGAATAAATCTTGGGCCTCATAATTTGTTTCAGAGATGGAGTTGGCGAACCAAAGTACCAACAGCACAACCTATATTGTTTGTGTGCATTGCTGCCTCAGGTTCACCAACCCATCCCTAAAACATGACACCATCATACGTGTATCCCCTTGAACTCTTTTGGGGCAAATTTCAATCATCGGCCTCGGTGACAAACTAAAATGTAATTCTTATACACTAAATGCATGGAATAGGTAATTCGAATATCATAGTTCTATGAATGTAGAATAAAGGTTAAGGCCTCATAAGTTTTATAGGGACGACGTAAGTGAACCAAGTAACAATTGCACAACCTATATTGTTCTTGTACATCGCCCCAGGTTCACTAACTCGTCCCTGAAAAAATCTGATACCAATGTGTCTGCCTCTCTTTTGGGGCAAATTTGAATCATTGGCCACAATAAGAAATTGAAATGTAATCGTACAAAATATTATTCAGGGATATACATAGTCAGGTAAAAAACAAGCTTAAATATTGTAATTATAAATAAAAAACCAAACAATTAATCTTCAGGTGCATGTTAAAAATACTTATGATCAAAACCATTCATATACATATGCATCATACCAATCATTAAAAGATCAGAAACAATTCAAGGATCATATATGTAGTTCCATATGAGAATAAATGTAGGGCCTCAAAATTTGTTTTAGAGATGGAGTTGGAGAACCAAAGTACCAACAACACAACCTATATTGTTTGTGTGCATTGCTGCCTCAGGTTCTCCAACCCATCCCTAAAACACGACACCGTCATACGTGTCTCCCCTTGAACTCTTTTGGGGCAAATTTCAATCATCGGCCTCGGTGACAAACTAAAATGTAATTCTTATACACTAAATGCATGGAATAGGTAATTCGAATATCATAGTTCTATGAATATAGAATAAAGGTTAAGGCCTCATAAGTTTTACAGGGACGGCGTAAGTGAACCAAGTAACAATTGCACAACCTATATTGTTCTTGTACATCGCCCCAGGTTCACTAACTCGTCCCTGAAAAAATCTGATACCAATGTGTCTGCCTCTCTTTTGGGGCAAATTTGAATCATTGGCCACAATAAGAAATTGAAATGTAATCGTACAAAACATTATTCAGGGATATACATAGTCAGGTACAAAAACAAGCCTAAATATTGTAATTATAAATAAAAAACCAAACAATTAATCTTCAGGTGCATGTTAAAAATACTTATGATCAAAACCATTCATATACATATGCATCATACCAATCATTAAAAGATCAGAAACAATTCAAGGATCATATATGTAGTTCCATATGAGAATAAATGTAGGGCCTCAAAATTTGTTTTAGAGATGGAGTTGGAGAACCAAAGTACCAACAACACAACCTATATTGTTTGTGTGCATTGCTGTCTCAGGTTCACCAACACATCCCTAAAACACGAGACCGTCATACGTGTCTCCCCTTGAACTCTTTTGGGGCAAATTTCAATCATCGGCCTCGGTGACAAACTAAAATGTAATTCTTATACACTAAATGCATGGAATAGGTAATTCGAATATCATAGTTCTATGAATGTAGAATAAAGGTTAAGGCCTCATAAGTTTTATAGGGACGGCGTAAGTGAACCAAGTAACAATTGCACAACCTATATTGTTCTTGTACATCGCCCCAGGTTCACTAACTCGTCCCTGAAAAAATCTGACACCAATGTGTATGTCTCTCTTTTGGGGCAAATTTGAATCATTGGCCATAATAAGAAATTGAAATGTAATCGTACAAAACATTATTCAGGGATATACATAGTCAGGTACAAAAACAAGCCTAAATATTATAATTATAAATAAAAAACCAAACAATTAATCTTCAGGTACATGTTAAAAATACTTATGATCAAAACCATTTATATACATATGCATCATACCAATCATTAAAAGATCAGAAACAATTCAAGGATCATATATGTAGTTCCATATGAGAATAAATCAAGGGCCTCATAATTTGTTTTAGAGATGGAGTTGGGGAACCAAAGTACCAACATCACAACCTATATTGTTTGTGTGCATTGCTGCCTCTGGTTCACCAACCCATCCCTAAAACACGACACCATCATACGTGTCTCCCCTTGAACTCTTTTGGGGCAAATTTCAATCATCAGCCTCGGTGACAAACTAAAATGTAATTCTTATACACTATGAATGCATGGAATAGATAATTCAAATATCATAGTTCTATGAATGTAGAATAAAGATTGCAGCCTCATAAGTTTCTACAGAGATGGTGTAGGTGAACCAAGTAACAATTGCACAGCTTATATTGATCTTGTACATGGCCCCAGGTTCGCTCACTCATCCCTGTAAAAATTTGACACCAATGTGTCTGCCTCTCTTTGGGGCAAATTTGAATCATTGGCCACAATAAGAAATTGAAATGTAATCGTACAAAACAATATTCAGGGATATACAAATGCATGATACAACCCATTCATAGATAAGAAACAATACAAATATTATATATTTAGGTTCCATATGAGAGAAAAAATTAGGGCCTCGTTTTTTTCAACGATGGAGTCGGAGAACCAAAATACCAACAGCACAACCTATATTGTTTATGTGCATTGCTGCCTCAGGGCCACTAACCATCCCTAAGAAAATGAGACCATCAGATGCCCTTGCACTATTTTGGGGCAAAATTGAATCATTGGGCTCAGTAAGGAATAGAAATGTAATGTGATAGGTCTGCTGTGTATCGAAATCAACACTCAACTAGCAAACTCAACTAGATGGTAGATGAGCAGATTGGGGTTTTGTGACTAGACGGATTGGGGTTTTGTGACTAGATGGCAGATGCATCAATCAACCGATCGAATCATATATATACTACCCTACTTCAAGAGCAAAAGAATCTATACATGATTGAGCAAATCCTATGTATGAACAGTGAAAACTACGGCTGTGAATAGAGAAGCTAGCAATGTAGTACCTCAGACTCCTCATCAGGGACCTCCTCCTCGAACTCATCATTCTCCACGATTGCGTCGAAGATTTCTTGAATGGCGATGGGGTCGTCGATGTAGATCACTGGATTGCCTCCGCCTGCCGCCTGCCTCCCATCCAGATCTGCCGCTGGCACCACGATATTGTCGGCCACGACGTTGTCGGCCACCTGCGGCTCGGCGGCGACGGCTACTACCTGCTGCTCGGCGGCGATGGCTACCACCTGCTGCTCGGCAGCGACGGCTACCAACTGCTTCTCGGCAGCGACGGCTACCACCTGCTGCTCGGTGGCGACGGCTACTGGCTGGACGGATGAGTCCGCACCCTCGACGGCGTGGCGACGAGCGGCGTTCGTGCCCGGAGAAGACGCCTCCGCCTGCTTGGCGACGACCGAGCTATCTGCTGCTGCGCCTTCAACTGGCTTCACCTCCAGATCGTCTCCACGCGTACGCTTCATGGCCCACCAAGGGACGGAGGTGGTGCAAACAAGGGAGCTTCGGCGCGCGCGGCAGGTGTAGATTGGGGTCTTGGGACTAGACAGACTGGGGGGAAATGACACGAGCTCATGGAATAAGAAGGTCGAGGGGGGTTATAAACACCGGACCGTTCGTAGTCCTCGAGTGGACACGTGTGGTGGGCGGGGGCCTACCACGATCTCCACCCTTTTTTCGGTTCCCTTTTTTTGAAACAGCCACTGTCTCCACTTTAGAGCTGAATTGAAAACACGCTCATGGCAGACCTCGTTTCCACTGCATGCAAGTGACACGGAACTAATTTCTAGCAACGTTAGATCTACTCGAGGGGGGCCCTTGACTCATGGAATTTACTAGCGGTAGGGCCCAGTTGGAAGTGAGATTGAGAGCGCTGCGTAAAAATGGGATATGTCCGATTAAAATCAAGTGGCAATAAATTGCAGCGTCCCGTCGACAACCGTGCACTAGATGACCCCGTTGCCCTGTGCATGAGTTGTAGTAGCAGTAGTAGGCTTTTCAGACTTGATTAAACTTGGCATTACCGCTCGACGACTTTTTCCATGGACGGCATCGTGTTCCTTCCTATAGAAGTCTCGCTGAGGGAGACGTCCGTGTTGTCTCACGCTGTACTGTGAAGGGCACGACGTGTGCAACGATCATCGTTAGATCGCACAGAATCAACGGTTGGCGCGCACGATACGCGTGACAACTGTGACAACCAATTAGGGAGTAGCAGACAGGGTGAGCACAGGTTTGGGCTTCTATGAAAGATAGAGAGGGGGGCAAAACTAAGTACTATCACATAAAACCAAGGGCAAAACTGAGTAGTATAAAATGGAAAGTGTCTTGTACAATGAAATACATCGTGGAATACATCAAATTATGCCAAGATAGATCCACTAGAGTTTATTGGATGTGTGTTCTTCTCATAAACCACACATGGATCCACCAGTGTCATTGCATGTGTGTTCTTCTAAACAAACCACATAAGCATCCACCAGTGTCATTGCACGTTAGTTCTTTTCATGAACCACATAAGGATCTACCAGTGTCATTGGATGTGTTGTTCTCTCATGAACCACACGTGGATCCACCAGTGTCATTACATTTTTGTTCCTCTAAACAAACCACATAAGGATCCACCAGTGTCATTGCGTGTCTATTCTTTTCATGAACCACACCCAGTGTCATTGCATGTGTGTTCTTCTAAACAAACCACATAAGAATCCACCAGTGTCATTGCCTGTTTGTTCTTTTCATGAACCACATAAGGATCCACCAGTGTCATTGCATGTCTGTTCTTTTCATGAATCACAGCTAGAGTCATTGCATGTCTGTTACTTCCATAAACCACATATGGATCCACCTAGTATGATTGCATGTCTGTTCCTCTAAACAAACCACATAAGGATCCACCAGTGTCATTGGATGTGTGTTCTTCTCATGAACCACACGTGGATCCACTGGTGTCATTTCATGTTTGTTCCTCTAAACAAACCACACAAGGATCCACTAGTGTCATTGCATGTCTGTTCTTTTCATGAACCACTCTGAATGTCATTGCATGTGTGTTCTTCTAAACAAACCACATAAGGATCCACCAGTGTGATTGCATGTCTGTTCTTTTCATGAACCACACTCAGTGTCATTGCATGTGTGTTCTTCTAAACAAACTACATAAGGATCCACCAGTGTCATTGTGTCGTGGAAATGGCCACGGCAGTCGCTGCCTCTGGCAGCGATTGATTGTAACGTGAGGAAGAGTTGGCAGCCATCTGCGGTCCGAGATGGGGGCGGATGCACATGGGTTTACCCAGGTTTGGCCCCTGGAGATTAAATACCTACTCCTGCTAGATTAGATTATTGGCGAGTGAGTTACAGGGGTGGCGAGCTCGGCGTCTAAGCAGCGAGTCGCTTGAGGGGATGTATGATGGAACGTGAGTCTCTAGGATACCCTAGGAAGGTTTATATAGGAGTCACCTCGCTAGGGTTTACGAGTTACAACCGAACCAGATATGGACTCGGAGGCTTTCTAACCTAATCCGACTGGGCTTCAGATATGCTTCTGGGCCTCCAGCTTCCAGTCGCCAGGCTTCTCCTTCCGTCGTAGCCCAGCCGCCGTTCTTCAGGCGCATTCACAAGCCCTTCGGCCCGATCAGAACGTCCTGCTGGGCATACCCCCTTTGGCATATCCCCATCAGTAGTCCCTGAGGCCATCGTTGATTCAGGCACAAGTGTCCCTTTGGCGATCGGAGTAGGCGAGCCCAATTTGGACGCCCAGTCGAGTCGGCGATGGACTCCATCAGAACCAAGGAGAATTTCCCTAGGTTTCCGTTTGCCACCCCACTGAATGTTACCGCCACCAAGTCGCCGCTTCAGCGAGTAGCAAAGACTAGCGGGTAGCGGGTGGAATGGAGGAGTTGGACCGTCAATTCTGGTCAAACTATCCGTTGGAATTTCCAATGGTAACTTCGGCGCAATTACCGTGAGTAACGGCTATCCCGATTTTGGCGGGTAGCGTTCCCATATAAGGGGAGTGATGATTCAGTTCTGCAAATCCTTCCCGCATTCTTCATTCTCCCATACGCATTCTTCCTGTCCTTGACCTTCCTCCCTTCAACCTTCCAACTCGTCCTTTCCGCACCGTGTGATTCCACGTCCTACCCGATGGCGCCTCCCAAAGGCTCATGGGGAAAATCCAAATGCACCATAGCCCAGCTCAAGTCCTTCGAGGATGCCGGAGTCCTCCGTAAGGGGAACTGGAGGGTTCCCCCCTCCTCCGAGACCGAGCCGAAGCCGCGAGCCGGCGAATTCATCTGCTTCCCCAGTCATCTTGAGAGAGGTTTGGGGTTCCCCACCTCGCTTTTCTTCCGGCGCTTCTGTGCATATTATGCGATCAAGCCGTCGGATCTCGGCTCGCACAGCATCGAGCAGCTGGCAATCTTCATCGCCTTCTGCGAGTGCTACCTCGGCTGCAGGCCGTATTTTCCGCTGTGGTTGGAGCTCTTCCACGGCTGCATCGGGCGTGAGGCGTCCTGTGGCCTGATATAGGCTGCAGGCGGCGTCACTTTCCAACTGAAGCCAAAGGCTAATTTCGTCAAGCTTCTCCTGCCAAAGAAAGCCGCCAGCGAGTGGAAGAAGAGCTGGTTCTACGTAAAAGAATCCACTCCTTCCGGCGAGGTGGGACTTCCCGAGTTCGTCGCCGAGAGGAGCGAGCCTTGCCAGTTGGCGCCGAAGAAGCTTCCTAAAGACCAGAGGATGGCCGTCGCGGAAATGATGGACCAGATCCAGAAGCCGAAGGTCCAGGGGTTGATTTCGGTGAACCTCTAGAACTGCTGGCTCGGGCGGCGTCTGGTTCCACTGGCGGCTCGGACGCATTGGATGTATGAATACAGCGGGAAGCACGACCCCTCCCGAACCAGCAAGGATCATGGGAGACCGAGGACTACAAGGCCACCCTGAAAAAGATCACTGACGCGGAGTTTACCAGCGTGTCGGTCGGGCTCGCCCCGTACACTCCCGTGAAGAATGAAGCCCCCATAGTAAGTTTTCTTCCCAGTCGCTATTCCCGCACCTCAACTCTCAGTCGCTGCATCTGGTGTTTACTCGTTGTGGTTTTCAGCTTTTTCAGGTGTTGCAGGGCTGGCTCCCTCCGCTCGACGAAGAGGTTCCCCAGGAACTCGAGGAGGACTCTGAGGGAGACTCTTTCTACAGCGACAGGGAGGAGGAGGTTCCTCCCCCAGCGCTTGTGGCTCGCAAGACCCGTATGCAGAAACAACGTGAGTTCGAGGCGAGCCGCAGCTTGGACGAACACGGCGGAGGCGACGAGGTCACGTAGGAGCACACGTCCCGGCGTACTGCTACGCCATCGAAGCCCGCACGCAAGCCCAAGTCACCAGCGAAGAAGCCAATGTCGCCGTCCAAGTCGGCGGTGGTGTTTGAGTCGGACGACGACTCCGATGATGAAGACACCCCCGAAGTCTCGTGCAAAGCCCCAAAAGACGCGATCCCGACAAAGGGGTTGGAGGGCGAGGACATCGAGGCAGCGGTAGAGGTTCCCCTGGTGGTGACTGCGTCGGCGGTCTCGGGGGTTCCAAGCTAGGATGCGGTCGAAGCGGCGACGTTTAAGTCGCCGCAGCCGTCGAGAGCGGCCGCGTCTTTGGAGCCAGAGATTCCGGCAACCGCGGCTTCGTCGTCGAGGAATCCCGCGGTGTCGTGGGCTTCAGATGTCTTCGAGAGGGGGCTCACTCGCAAGCTGGGTCCAGAATTGGACAAGCCTGCCCACATCAGCACCGGTCTTCGTGTTCTCCCGGTCACTAAGTGAGTATTGGTTCTTCATGCCAATTTGCCTCTTGTTTTTGTATTGTTGTTATGTTGACTGTGGGAATTTGGGCAGGTCTAGAGCCAAGAAGATTGGTCGTCCGTCGGTGGCAAAGATTCAGCCGGCCGCCACCACGGGAGAGGGCGATCTCCCCAAGAAGAGAAAAGCCGCCAGAGATGTGGCGACCGCGGAAGGCGCGAAGAAGCAGAAGGGGGTTCTTACGACGCCACAGCCAAGGACGGTGCCGCGGAGCCTGATGTTGCGGCAGTCGCCGAAGAAGTGGTGGCGGCACGATCGGAGCCAGTCTTGGCTGCGGCCGTGCTGGAAGCGCTGGCACCGACAACCAGTGCCCCCGCCAAAGCGTCAGTGACGTTCCCGCGCTTCATGGCTAGGTGATTTCCAGGCGTGGCGGACACCCAGTCTCCGAAGAGTCTAGAGATTGTGGATGCAGACATTGGGTCCCGTCGTGGGCACACTTCCTTCATGATCCCGTTGACTAACGCCGGAGAACTTCACAAGATGCTTGGCACCGCTATTCAGGTATGTCCAGTACCCGAGTTCTTAGTCGCTGAATTTCAGTGGCTGGGAACTAAACTTCTTTCTCCTCTCAGTCCCCGAATTCCTAGTCGCTGAATTTCAGCGGCTAGGAATTGAATTTTTTTCCTACTCTCCAGTCCCTGAGTTCCTGGTCGCTGAATTTCAGCGGCTGGGAACTAGGAATTTGTAGATTTTGGTAAGTGCTGAGGTGTGTTGTTTGTTTGCAGGGTTTGCAAAGGGAATCGACCGATCGGCAGGCCACGAGGGAGAGCTTGGAGCGTGATCTGCGCGAAGCGCAGGAGGCGAACCAGCGGCTTCAGGAAACCATTGGTGAGTGTTTGCTTTTTTGTCCTTTCCTCTGTCAAGTGTGAACTATTGGTGTATGGCGCACTGATGGTTTTTCTTTTAGATGGTTTCCCGGCTATGATTTCCAAGGCCCCGCGAAGGGTATGTTCCAGTCGTCGAGCTGGACGCGGCGAATGGACGAATTGCCTCCCTGATCCACGACTTGGAGGAGGCAAGAGCGGCGTCCGTTTCTTCGGACCGAGCCAAGGCTGTTGTCACTACGGCTGAGGAGGAACGCAAAGCCACAGATTCGATCATCATGGGGCTGCACAACGAGCAAGCCGCCTTGGAAAAGCATGTCACGGAGAGCTGCCGCAAACTCCTTGGTAAGTCTTCGTCTTCGCCTGGCTTGTTTGGCGAGTCCCTGATATGGGATGTCCGTAGTTTCACTGACGTCTGAATTTGAAGCTATGATAGGTCAAAGCAACCCGGTGGTTCAGACCTTCAACTCTTCGCAGTGCGTGACTGCCATGGTGAACGTGGCCACGGCTTCGGCGTTATGTGTCCAAGCGGTTCTCCAAGGCATGTCCCCCATCGAGGTTATTCCTGGGGGGGCTTACGGAGGTGTGGTGCTATCTGGAGGAGGTGCCTGCCGTCGTGGAGTGGATGGCGCGCTCGGCGTTCAGGCGCGGGGCCACCACAGCATTGAGTTTGGGTCTCGCCCACTTCCCTGGCGACTTCGACCTTGACGACGTGACGAGTGGCTACCCATCGGCGACCGGCACGGTGGAGATGTTCGAGGTACTAAAGCTGACTGCAAAGGCCACCCCTTACGCCGATTGGGTCCTGGCTATGGGGGATCTGCTGCCATACCAGGAGACGGTGTTGGCGCCTGGCGACCCCGAGACAGAGCATCGTGATATGAAGTCGGAGCAGCCTTTCCGGTCGGCATTGTCGAAGTCACTGACAACATACTCGACGAACCCGTGGCAGCCTTTTGTTTGTGTCAAGGGGGGTGGCGGTGCTTCTTCATCAGGACCTGTGGAATAAACAATGTAGTTGGGCAGTTTGTGATGTATGCCAAGTGGCGACTGCTGTAATATATTTTGTAATGTATGCCAAAGGGAGTCAATCGACTCGTATTGCGACCAGGATTGTGCGGTGTGTTTATTTTTGATTGAGCGAGTCCCCGAGCGCGTCCGCCCTTTAATGGGTATAACTCGAATGTATACTTTTGTGTTTTGTTTTGGTTGTGCATTATTTTGTCTCTCGCGTTTTCTGAGTGGCAAGTCCCCGAGCGCGAATAGGATTGATTTGTAGGTGATTCCCCGAGCGTGGTGCTCAACCGTATTGGTCGTGTTCCTGTTGTAGGTTGTGAATTCGTTGTTTGTAACGCGTCTCCTCCCCTGGCCCGGAGAGCCAGTCGCTTGGCGAGTCCAAGGCAGCTCTCTTACTTGGTGTGTTCCCGAGCCGCGTGGGGGGTCCTGTTTTGCGGAGTCCCCGTGCGTGGTACTTAACCGTTCGAGTCGCTTTGCACGAGGATGGGAGAGACAGGTCGCTGTGAGAAGAGTATACCGGTTGTCTTGGCCCGGTGGGCCAGTCGGGCTAGGCGACTCCAATGGCAGCTCCGGGTTGGCATTTTCGTGGACGACCCAAGGCCCGAGTATTTCCGGTGCCCTTGTGCCGCACTACTTAGCCGTGCCGGTCGCTCGACCAGAGGTTGACTTCCACGAATAGCGTATTGCTAATATGTACGAGTGTGAGTGGCACAAGAATATGGCGAGTAGACACAATTTGTGCGATCCGAATGAATTTCATTATATATGCCAGCTGAGTACAATTTGAGGTTCTAAGTATAGAACTTTCTGAGGAGGTTTACATTCCATGGCCTCCCGACCTCGAGCTGGCCGTCACCCGTATGTCGATGAGGTAGTAGGCGTCATTGCCGAGGACTCGTCCTATGGCGAATGGCCCCTCCCATGGGAGGGAGAGTTTGTGCATGCCTTTCTTGTCTTGGCCCAGTCGTAGGACTAGGTCGCCTTCCTGGAAGGTGCGAGTTCGTACTCGGCGGCTGTGGTAGTGGCGGAGTCCTTGCTGGTATATGGTGGTGCGAGAGCGAGCTAGGTCGCGTGCCTTGTCGAGTTGATCGATGTTGTCTTGGCGGGCGACCTCGTTGGTCGCTTCGACATAGTTGGCGACTCGAGGTGAATCGTGCTCCTGGTCGGTTGGCATTACGGTCTCGGCGCCGTACACCATGAAGAAGGGTGTGAACCCGGTGGAGCGATTGACGGAGGTGTGGATCCCCCATATGACAGAGGGGAGCACGTTGACCCAGCATCCTGGGGTGCGCTCGAGGGGCACTTGGAGTCACGGCTTGAGCCCATGGAGGACGCTCTGGTTGGCCTATTATGCTTGGCCTTTCGACTCCGGGTGGGCGACTGAAGCAAGGTCGAGTCGTATGCCATGTTCTTCACAAAATTCCGCCATGACCCCCTTGGCGAAGTTGGTGCCATTATCTGTTATGATGCTGTGCGGGTAGCCGTATCAGTAGATGAGCTCGCGTAAGAACTTGGTGGCCGTCTTGCCATCGCACTTCTTTATTGGCTTGGCCTCGACCCATTTGGTGAACTTGTCGACCGCGACCAGGAGATGGGTGAAGCCAGATGGGGCCTTCTTGAACGGGCCTACCATGTCCATGCCCCATACGGCGAATGGCCATGTGATGGGGATGGTCTTGAGTGCCAAACCAGGGAGGTGCGTCTGGTGGGCGTACTTGTGGCACCCGACGCATCGTTGGACGATGTTGGTGGCGTCAGCGTGCGCGGTGAGCCAGTAGAAGCCGTGCCACATGGCCTTGGCGACTAGCGACTTGGCGCCGGCGTGATGGCCGCAGTCGCCGGCGTGAATGTCCTGGAGGATCTTGCGGCCTTCTTCTGGCTGTACGCAGCACTGGAACACGCCAGTCACGCTGCGTCTGTGGAGCTCGCCATTGATGATGACAAAGGATTTGCAGCGGCGCACGATCATTCGCGCCTCCGTCTTGTTGCTTGGTAGGATTTTGTGCTCCAAGAAGGCGACGTATGGTGCTGTCCAGTCGCTAGGCTCCACAACCATGGCAACTAAGGCCGGCTCTGGTTGCAGTGGTATCCCGACGTTGATCTCTTTTGGTGGGCTGACCGACGGTTTGTGGATGATGTCGAGGAAGACACATGCTGGTGGCGCTTGTTGGGCCGACCGAATGCGGGAGAGGGCGTCTGCCTCCTCGTTCTTGCGTCTGTCGATCCACTCGACAGAATAGCCGTCGAAGTGTCCTCCCAACTGGTCTACCGCTTGGCGGTACGCGATCATTGTTGGGGAGACGGCGTCACACGTCTCGGTGACTTGGTTGGCGACTAGATCGGAGTCGCCATAGCATCGTAAGCGGTTGACGTTCATCTCCTTAGTGGCTCTCATGTCGTGAAGGAGGGCCTCGTATTCTGCCATGTTGTTGGTGCAGGGCTTGAAGTTGAGGTGGAGCACGTAGCGGAGCTTGTCTCCTTTGGGAGAGGTCAGTATGACCCTAGCCCCTGCGCCATCGGTGTTCTTGGAGCCGTCAAAATGGAGCGACAAGTTGTGGAGGTACGAGAACTTCTCTGGCTGCTGTGCTTCTTCCCAATCTGCGAGGAAATCAGCCAGGGCTTGTGACTTGATCGCTTTGCGGGGCTCGTATTTGATGTTGTGGACGCCGATTTTGACAGCCCACTTGGCGACTCGCCCGGTCGCCTCGCGATTGCGTATTATGTCTTGCAGAGGTGCGTAGGAGACCACCATGATCGGGTGCTCCTGGAAGTAGTGTGGGAGTCGCCGCTAAGCTCGGAATACCGTGTACACTAGTTTTTGGTACTGCGGGTAGCGCTGTCATGAATCTGTCAGGACTTCACTAATGTAGTAGACAGGGCGTTGTATGAGGCGTTCCTTGCCCTCCTCCGGCCGTTCGACGACCATCATGGCACTGACGACTCGAGTGGAGGCCACGACATAGACGAGCATTGGCTCTTTGTCGAGTGGAGCGGCGAGGAGTGGGGCCACGAGTAGCACTTCTTTGAGTGCTTTGAGTGCATCATCGGCCTCCACATCCCATTGGAATGTGGGGTTCTTGCAGATCAGGCGGTAGAGGGGCATTGCCTTCTCGCCTAGTCAGGGGATGAAGCGACTCAGGGCCGTGACTCGCCCTGCCAACTTCTGGACGTCGCGCAGGCACTCGGGTTTCCCAAGTCGAGCGATGGTGTCGATCTTGGTGGGGTTGGCTTTTATGCCTCGCTTGGAGACTATATACCCCAGGAGCTGTCCGGCCGGGACGCCGAAGGTGCATTTTCCGGGGTTCAGCTTGATGTTGTACCTCCACAGGTTTGCGAAGGTTTCGGCCAGGTCCGCGAGCAGGTCATCCTGACGGGTGGATTTTACCACCACGTCGTCGATGTAGATGTGGATGTTGCAGCCAATTTGGCTCGCGAGGCACTCCTGCATGCATCTCTGGTATGTGGCGCCGGTGTTCTTGAGGCCGAACGTCATGGTCATCTAGCAGAAGGCGCTGAATGACGTGATGAACGTCGTCTTCTCCCCATCCTCGACCGCCATCTTGATCTGGTTATAACCAGAGTAAGCATCAAGGAAGCACAGCGACTCTGATCTCGCGGTCGAGTCGATGATCTGAATGATGCGCGGTAGGACGAACTCCTCCTTCGGGCAGGCGCTGTTGAGGTTGGTGTAGTCGATACACATTCTCCATGTGTTGTTCTTTTCATGAACCACAACTAGAGTCATTGGATGTCTATTCTTTTCATGAACCACACCCAGTGTCCTTACATGTCTGTTCTTTTCATGAACCACACCCCGTGTCATTGCATGTCAGTTCTTTTCATGAACCACATAAGGATTTACCACTGTCATTGGATGTGTGTTCTTCTCATGAACCACACGTGGATCCACCGGTGTCATTGCATGTCTGTTCTTCTAAACAAACCACAAAAGGATCCACCAGTGTCATTGGATGTGTGTTCTTTAAACAAACCACATAAGGATCCACCAGTGTTATTGCATGTCTGTTCTTTTCATGAACCACATAAGGATCCACCAGTGTCATTGCATGTCTGTTCTTTTCATGAACCACACCCAGTGTCATTGCATGTTTGTTCTTTTCATGAAACACACCCGGTGTCACTACATGTCTGTTCTTTTCATGAACCACATAAGGATCTACCAGAGTCATTGGATGTGTTCTTCTCATGAACCACACGTGGATCCACCGGTGTCATTGCATGTCTATTCCTCTAAAGAAACCAAATAAGGATCCACTAGTGTCATTGCATGTCTGTTCTTTTCATGAACCACACCCAGTGTCATTGCATGTGTGTTCTTCTAAACAAACCACATAAGGATCCACCAGTGTCATTGTCTGTCTGTTCTTTTCATGAACCACACCCAGTGTCATTGCATGTGTTTTCTTTTCATGAACCACACGTGGATCCACCAGTGTCATTGCATGTCTATTCTTTTCATGAAACATACCCGGTGTCACTTCATGTCTGTTCTTTTCATGAACCACATAAGGATCTACCAGTCTCATTTGATGTGTGTTCTTCTCATGAACCCCACGTGGATCCACCAGTGTCATTGCATGTCTATTCCTCTAAACAAACCACATAAGGATCCACCAGTGTCATTGCATGTCTGTTCTTTTCATGAACCACACCCAGTGTCATTGCATGTGTGTTCTTCTAAACAAACCACATAAGGATCCACCAGTGTCATTTCCTGTCTGTTCTTTTCATTAACCACACCCAATGTCATTGCATGTGTGTTCTCCGGACAAACCACATATGGATCCACCAGTGTCATTGCATGTCTGTTCTTTTCATGAACCACAGCTAGAGTCCACTAGTGTCATTGGATGTGTGTTCTTCCCATGAACCACACATGGATCCACCAGTGTTATTGCATGTCTATTCTTTTCATGAACCACAGCTAGAGTCATTGCATGTCTGTTACTTCCATAAACCACATATGGATCCACCTAGTGTGATTACATCTCTGTTCCTCTAAACAAACCACATAAGGATCCACCAGTGTCATTGGATGTGTGTTCTTCTCATGAACCACACATGGATCCACCAGTGGCATTGCATGTTTGTTCCTCTAAACAAAACACATAAGGATCCACCAGTGTCATTGCATGTCTGTTCTTTTCATGAACCACACATCAGGATCCACCAGTGTCATTGCATGTCTATTCTTTTCATGAACTACACCCAGTGTCATCGCATGTGTGTTCTTCTAAACAAACCACATAAGGATCCACCAGTGTCATTGCCTGTCTGTTCTTTTCATGAACCACACATAAGGATCCACCAGTGTCATTGCATGTCTGGTCTTTTCATGAACCACACCCAATGTCATTGCATGTGTGTTCCTATAAACAAACCACATAAGGATCCACCAGTGTCATTGCATGTCTGTTCTTTTCATGAACCACACCCAGTGTCATTGCATGTGTGTTCTTCTAAACAAACCACATAAGGATCCACTACTTTCATTGCATGTATGTTCTTTTCATGAACCACACATAAGGATCCACCAGTGTCATTGCATGTCTATTCTTTTCATGAACCACACCCAATGTCATTGCATGTTTGTTCTTTTCATGAACCACATAAGGATCTACCAGTGTCATTGCATGTCTGTTCTTTTCATGAACCACATAAGGATCCACCAGTGTCATTGCATGTCTGTTCTTTTCATGAGCCATATAAGGATCCACCAGTGTCATTGCATGTCTGTTCTTTTCATGAACCACATAAGGATCCACCAGTGTCATTGCATGTCTGTTCTTTTCATGAACCACACCCAGTGTCATTGCATGTCTGTTCTTTTCATGAAACACACCCGGTGTCACTGCATGTCTGTTCTTTTCATGAACCTCATAAGGATCTACGAGTGTCATTGGATGTGTGTTCTTCTCATGAACCACACGTGGATCCACCGGTGTCATTGCATGTCTGTTCCTCTAAACAAACCACATAAGGATCCACCAGTGTCATTGCATGTCTGTTCTTTTCATGAACCACACCCAGTGTCATTGCATGTGTGTTCTTCTAAACAAACCACATAAGGATCCACCAGTGTCATTGTTTGTCTGTTCTTTTCATGAACCACACATAAGGATCCACCAGTGTCATTGCATGTCTGTTCTTTTCATGAACTACACCCAATGTCATTGCATGTGTGTTCCTCTAAACAAACCACATAAGGATCCACCAGTGTCATTGCATGTCTGTTCTTTTCATGAACCACACCCAGTGTCATTGCATGTGTGTTCTTCTAAACAAACCACATAAGGATCCACGAGTGTCATTGCCTGTCTATTCTTTTCATGAACCACATAAGGATCCACAAGTGTCATTGCATGTCTATTCTTTTCATTACTCATAGCTAGAGTCATTGCATGTCTGTTACTTCCATAAACACATATGGATCCACCTAGTGTGATTGTATGTCTGTTCCTCTAAACAAACGACATAAGGATCCACCAGTGTCATTGTTTGTGTGTTCTTCTCATGAACCACACGTGGATCCACCGGTGTCATTGCATGTCTGCTCCTCGAAACAAACCACATAAGGATCCAGCAGTGTCATTGCATGTCTGTTCTTTTCATGAACCACACCCAGTGTCATTGCATGTGTGTTCTTCTAAACAAACCACATAAGGATCCACCAGTGTGATTGCATGTATGTTCTTTTCATGGACCACACATAAGGATCAATAAGTGTCATTGCATGTCTGTTCTTTTCATGAACCTCATAAGGATCCACCAGTGTCATTGCATGTGTGTTCTCCTGACAAACCACATATGGATCCACCAGTGTCATTGCATGTGTGTTCTTTTCATGAACCACAGCTAGAGTCCACTAGTGTCATTGGATGTGTGTTCTTCCCATGAACCACACATGGATCCACCAGTGTCATTGCATGTCTGTTCTTTTCATGAACCACACCCAATTTCATTGCATGTGTGTTCCTCTAAACAAACCACATAAGGATCCACCAGTGTCATTGCATGTGTGTTGTTTTCATGAACCACACCCAGTGTCAGTGCATGTCTGTTCTTTTCAAGAACCACACCTAGTGTCACTGCATGTCTGTTCTTTTCATGAACCACATAAGGATCTACTAGTGTCATTGGATGTGTGTTCTTCTCAAGAACCATACGTGGATCCACCGGTGTCATTGCATGTCTGTTCTTTTCATGAACCACACCCAGTGTCACTGCATGTCAGTTCTTTTCATGAACCACATAAGGATCCACCCAGTGTCATTGGATGTGTGTTCTTCTCATGAACCACATGTGGATCCACCAGTGTCATGGCATGTGTGTTCCTCTAAACAAACCACATAAGGATCCACCAGTGTCATTGCATGTTTGTTCTTTTCATGAACCACACCCAGTCTCATTGCATGTGTGTTCTTCTAAACAAACCACATAAGGATCCACCAGTGTCATTGCATGTCTGTTCTTTTCATGAACCACACCCAGTGTCATTGCATGTATGTTCTTCTAAACAAACCACATAAGGATCCACCAGTGTCATTGCATGCATGTTCTTTTCATGAACCACACATAAGGATCCACCAGTGTCATTGCATGTCTGTTCTTTTCATGAACCACACCCAATGTCATTACATGTGTGTTTCTAGACAAACCACATATGGATCCACCAGTGTCATTGCATGTCTGTTCTTTTCATGAACCACAGCTAGAGTCCACCACTGTCATTGGATGTGTGTTCTTCCCATGAACCACACATGGATCCACCAGTGTCATTGCATGTCTATTCTTTTCATGAATCACAGCTAGAGTCATTGCATGTTTGTTACTTCCATAAACCACATATGGATCCACCTAGTGTGATTGCATGTATGTTCCTCTAAACAAACCACATAAGGATCCACTAGTGTCATTGGATGTGTGTTCTTCTCATGAACCACACATGGATCCACCAGTGGCATTGCATGTTTGTTCCTCTAAACAAACCACATAAGGATCCACCAGTGTCATTGCATGTCTGTTCTTTTCATGAACCACACATAAGGATCCACCAGTGTCATTGCATGTCTGTTCTTTTCATGAACCACACCCAGTGTCATTGCATGTGTGTTCTTCTAAACAAACCACATAAGGATCCACCAGTGTCATTGCCTTTCTGTTCTTTTCATGAACCACAGATAAGGATCCACCAGTGTCATTGCATGTTTGTTCTTTTCATGAACCACACCCAATGTCATTGCATGTGTGTTCCTCTAAACAAACCACATAAGGATCCACCAGTGTCATTGCATGTGTGTTCTTTTCATGAACCACACCCAGTGTCATTGCATGTGTGTTCTTCTAAACAATCCACATAAGGATCCACCAGTTTCATTGCATGTCTATTCTTTTCATGAACCACACATCAGGATCCACCAGTGTCATTGCATGTCTGTTCTTTTCATGAACCACACCCAATGTCATTGCATGTCTGTAGTTTTCATGAACCACATAAGGATCTACCAGTGTCATTTCATGTCTGTTCTTTTCATGAATCACATAAGGATCCACCAGTGTCATTGCATGTCTGTTCTTTTCATGAACCACATAAGGATCCACCAGTGTCATTGCATGTCTGTTCTTTTCATGAACCACACCCAGTGTCATTGCATGTCTGTTCTTTTCATGAAACACACCCGGTGTCACTGCATGTCTGTTCTTTTCATGAACCACATAAGGATCTACGAGTGTCATTGGATGTGTGTTCTTCTCGTGAACCACACGTGGATCCACCGGTGTCATTGCATGTTTGTTTCTCTAAACAAACCACATAAGGATCCACCAGTGTCATTGCCTTTCTGTTCTTTTCATGAACCACACATAAGGATCCACCAGTGTCATTGCATGTCTGTTCTTTTCATGAACCACACCCAATGTCATTGCATGTGCGTTCCTCTAAACAAACCACATAAGGATCCACCAGTGTCATTGCATGTGTGTTCTTTTCATGAACCACACCCAGTGTCATTGCATGTGTGTTCTTCTAAACAATCCACATAAGGATCCACCAGTTTCATTGCATGTCTGTTCTTTTCATGAACCACACATAAGGATCCACCGGTGTCATTGCATGTCTGTTCTTTTCATGAACCACACCCAATGTCATTGCATGTCTGTACTTTTCATGAACCACATAAGGATCTACCAGTGTCATTGCATGTCTGTTCTTTTCATGAACCACATAAGGATCCACCAGTGTCATTGCATGTCTGTTTGTCTCATGAACCACATAAGGATCCATCAGTGTCATTGCATGTCTGTTCTTTTCATGAACCACATAAGGATCCACCAGTGTCATTGCATGTCTGTTCTTTTCATGAACCACACCCAGTGTCATTGCATGTCTGTTCTTTTCATGAAACACACCCGGTGTCACTGCATGTCTGTTATTTTCATGAACCACATAAGGATCTACGAGTGTTATTGGATGTGTGTTCTTCTCATGAACCACACGTGGATCCACCGGTGTCATTGCATGTTTGTTCCTCTAAATAAACCACATAAGGATCCACCAGTGTCATTGCATGTCTGTACTTTTCATGAACCACAGCTAGAGTCCACTAGTGTCATTGGATATGTGTTCTTCCCATGAACCACACATGGATCCACCAGTGTCATTGCATGTCTGTTCTTTTCATGAATCACAGCTAGAGTCATTGCATGTTTGTTACTTCCAGAAACCACATATGGATCCACCTAGTGTGATTGCGTGTTTGTTCCTCTAAACAAACCACATAAGGATCCACCAGTGTCATTGGATGTGTGTTCTTCTCATGAACCACACATGGATCCACCAGTGTCATTGCATGTTTGTTCCTCTAAACAAACCACATACGGATCCACCAGTGTCATTGCATGTATGTTCTTTTCATGAACCACACATAAGGATCCACCAGTGTCATTGCATGTCTGTTCTTTTCATGAACCACACCCAGTGTCATTGCATGTGTGTTCTTTTCATGAACCACAGCTAGAATCATTGGATGTCTATTCTTTTCATGAACCACACCTAGTGTCATTGCATGTCTATTCTTTTCATGAACCACACCCGGTGTCATTGCATATCAGTTCTTTTCATGAACCACATAAGGATTTACAAGTGTCATTGGATGTGTGTTCTTCTCATGAACCACTCGGATCCACAGGTGTCATTGCATGTCTGTTCGTCTAAACAAACCATATAAGGATCCACCAGTGTCATTGGATGTGTGTTCTTTAAACAAACCACATAAGGATCCACCAGTGTCATTGCATGTCTGTTCTTTTCATGAACCACATAAGGATCCACCAGTGTCATTGCATATCTGTTCTTTTCATGAACCACATAAGGATTCACCAGTGTTATTGCATGTCTGTTCTTTTCATGAACCACACCTAGTGTCATTGCATGTCTGTTCTTTTCATGAAACACACTCGGTGTCACTACATGTATGTTCTTTTCATGAACCACATAAGGATCTACTAGAGTCATTGGATGTGTGTTCTTCTCATGAACCACACGTGGATCCACCGGTGTCATTGTATGTCTATTCCTCTAAAGAAACCACATAAGGATCCACCAGTGTCATTGCATGTCTATTCTTTTCATGAACCACGCCCAGTGTCATTGCATGTGTGTTCTTCTAAACAAACCACATAAGGATCCACCAGTGTCATTCCTTGTCTGCTCTTTTCATGAACCACACATAAGGATCCACAAGTGTCATTGCATGTCTGTTCTTTTCATGAACCACACCCAATGTCATTGCATGTGTGTTCCTCTAAACAAACCACATAAGGATCCACCAGTGTCATTGCATGTCTATTCTTTTCATGAACCACACCTAGTGTCATTGCATGTGTGTTCTTCTAAACAAAACACATAAGAATCCACCAGTGTCATTGCATGTCTGTTCTTTTCATGAACCACACATAAGGATCCACCAGTGTCATTGCATGTCTGTTCTTTTCATGAACCACACCTAGTGTCATTGCATGTGTGTTCTTCTAAAAAAACCACATAAGAATCCACCAGTGACATTGCATGTCTGTTCTTTTCATGAACCACACATAAGGATCCACCGGTGTCATTGCATGTCTGTTCTTTTCATAAACCACACCCAGTGTCACTGCATGTCAGTTCTTTTCATGAACCACATAAGGATCCACCCAGTGTCATTGGATGTGTGTTCTTCTCATGAACCACACGTGGATCCACCAGTGTCATGGCATGTGTGTTCCTCTAAACAAACCACATAAGGATCCACCAGTGTCATTGCATGTTTGTTCTTTTCATGAACCACACCCAGTCTCATTGCATGTGTGTTCTTCTAAACAAACCACATTAGGATCCACCAGTGTCATTGCATGTCTGTTCTTTTCATGAACCACACCCAGTGTCATTGCATGTATGTTCTTCTAAACAAACCACATAAGGATCCACCAGTGTCATTGCATGCATGTTCTTTTCATGAACCACACATATGGATCCACCAGTGTCATTGCATGTCTGTTCTTTTCATGAACCACAGCTAGAGTCCACCACTATCATTGGACGTGTGTTCTTCCCATGAACCACACATGGATCCACCAGTGTCATTGCATGTCTATTCTTTTCATGAATCACAGCTAGAGTCATTGCATGTTTGTTACTTCCATAAACCACATATGGATCCACCTAGTGTGATTGCATGTATGTTCCTCTAAACAAACCACATAAGGATCCACTAGTGTCATTGGATGTGTGTTCTTCATGAACCACACATGGATCCACCAGTGGCATTGCATGTTTGTTCCTCTAAACAAACCACATAAGGATCCACCAGTGTCATTGCATGTCTGTTCTTTCCATGAACCACACATAAGGATCCACCAGTGTCATTGCATGTCTGTTCTTTTCATGAACCACACCCAGTGTCATTGCATGTGTGTTCTTCTAAACAAACCACATAAGAATCCACTAGTGTCATTGCATGTCTGTTCGTTTCATGAACCACATAAGGATCCACCAGTGTCATTGCATGTCTGTTCTTTTCATGAACCACATAAGGATCCACCAGTGTCATTGCATGTCTGTTCTTTTCATGAACCACACCCAGTGTCATTGCATGTTTGTTCTTTTCATGAAACACACCCGGTGTCACTGCATGTCTGTTATTTTCATGAACCACATAAGGATCTACGAGTGTCATTGGATGTGTGTTCTTCTCATGAACCACACGTGGATCCACCGGTGTCATTGCATGTTTGTTCCTCTAAACAAACCACATAAGGATCCACCAGTGTCATTGCATGTCTGTACTTTTCATGAACCACAGCTAGGGTCCACTAGTGTCATTGGATGTGTGTTCTTCCCATGAACCACACATGGATCCACCAGTGTCATTGCATGTCTGTTCTTTTCATGAATCACAGCTAGAGTCATTGTATGTTTGTTACTTCCATAAACCACATATGGATCCACCTAGTGTGATTGCATGTCTGTTCCTCTAAACAAACCATATAAGGATCCACCAGTGTCATTGGATGTGTGTTCTTCTCATGAACCACACATGGATCCACTAGTGTCATTGCATGTTTGTTCCTCTAAACAAACCACATAAGGATCCACTAGTGTCATTGCATGTATGTTCTTTTCATGAACCACACATAAGGATCCACCAGTGGCATTGCATGTCTGTTCTTTTCATGAACCACACCCAGTGTCATTGCATGCGTGTTCTTTTCATGAACCATAGCTAGAGTCATTGGATGTCTATTCTTTTCATGAACCACACCTAGTGTCATTGCATGTCTATTCTTTTCATGAACCACACCCGGTGTCATTGCATGTCAGTTCTTTTCATGAACCACATAAGGATTTTCAAGTGTCATTGGATGTGTGTTCTTCTCATGAACCACACGTGGATCCACAGGTGTCATTGCATGTCTGTTCCTCTAAACAAACCATATAAGGATCCGCCAGTGTCATTGGATGTGTGTTCTTTAAACAAACCACATAAGCATCCACCAGTGTCGTTGCATGTCTGTTCTTTTCATGAACCACATAAGGATCCACCAGTGTCATTGCATGTCTGTTCTTTTCATGAACCACATAAGGATCCACTAGTGTCATTGCATATCTATTCTTTTCATGAACCACATAAGGATTCACAAGTGTCATTGCATGTCTGTTCTTTTCATGAACCACACCCAGTGTCATTGCATGTCTGTTCTTTTCATGAAACACACTCGGTGTCACTACATGTATGTCCTTTTCATGAACCACATAAGGATCTACTAGAGTCATTGGATGTGTGTTCTTCTCATGAACCACACGTGGATCCACCGGTGTCATTGCATGTCTATTCCTCTAAAGAAACCACATAAGGATCCACCAGTGTCATTGCATGTCTGTTCTTTTCATGAACCACGCCCAGTGTCATTGCATGTGTGTTCTTCTAAACAAACCACATAAGGATCCACCAGTGTCATTGCTTGTCTGCTCTTTTCATGAACCACACATAAGGATCCACAAGTGTCATTGCATGTCTGTTCTTTTCATGAACCACACCCAATGTCATTGCATGTGTGTTCCTCTAAACAAACCACATAAGGATCCACCAGTGTCATTGCATTTCTGTTCTTTTCATGAACCACACCTAGTGTCATTGCATGTGTGTTCTTCTAAACAAACCACATAAGAATCCACCAGTGTCATTGCATGTCTGTTCTTTTCATGAACCACACATAAGGATCCACCAGTGTCATTGCATGTCTGTTCTTTTCATGAACCACACCTAGTGTCATTGCATGTGTGTTCTTCTAAACAAACCACATAAGAATCCACCAGTGTCATTGCATGTCTGTTCTTTTCATGAACCACACATAAGGATCCACCGGTGTCATTGCATGTCTGTTCTTTTCATGAACCACACCCAGTGTCACTGCATGTCAGTTCTTTTCATGAACCACATAAGGATCCACCCAGTGTCATTGGCTGTGTGTTCTTCTCATGAACCACACGTGGATCCACCAGTGTCATGGCATGTGTGTTCCTCTAAACAAACCACATAAGGATGCACCAGTGTCATTGCATGTTTGTTCTTTTCATGAACCACACCCAGTCTCATTGCATGTGTGTTCTTCCAAACAAACCACATAAGGATCCACCAGTGTCATTGCATGTCTGTTCTTTTCATGAACCACACCCAGTGTCATTGCATGTATGTTCTTCTAAACAAACCACATAAGGATCCACCAGTGTCATTGCATGCATGTTCTTTTCATGAACCACACATAAGGATCTACCAGTGTCATTGCATGTCTGTTCTTTTCATGAACCACACCCAATGTCATTACATGTGTGTTCTCCTGACAAACCACATATGGATCCACCAGTGTCATTGCATGTCTGTTCTTTTCATGAACCATAGATAGAGTCCACCACTGTCATTGGATGTGTGTTCTTCCCATGAACCACACATGGATCCACCAGTGTCATTGCATGTCTATTCTTTTCATGAATCACAGCTAGAGTCATTGCATGTTTGTTACTTCCATAAACCACATATGGATCCACCTAGAGTGATTTCATGTATGTTCCTCTAAACAAACCACATAAGGATCCACTAGTGTCATTGGATGTGTGTTCTTCTCATGAACCACACATGGATCCACCAGTGGCATTGCATGTTTTTTCCTCTAAACAAACCACATAAGGATCCACCAGTGTCATTGCTTGTCTGTTCTTTCCATGAACCACACATAAGGATCCACCAGTGTCATTGCATGTCTGTTCTTTTCATGAACCACATCCAGTGTCATTGCATGTGTGTTCTTCTAAACAAACCACATAAGAATCCACCAGTGTCATTGCATGTCTGTTCCTTTCATGAACCACATAAGGATCCACCAGTGTCATTGCATGTCTGTTCTTTTCATGAACCACATAAGGATCCACCAGTGTTATTGCATGTCTGTTCTTTTCATGAACCACACCCAGTGTCATTGCATGTTTGTTCTTTTCATGAAACACACCCGGTGTCACTGCATGTCTGTTATTTTCATGAACCACATAAGGATCTACGAGTGTCATTGGATGTGTGTTCTTCTCATGAACCACACGTGGATCCACCGGTTTCATTGCATGTTTGTTCCTCTAAACAAACCACATAAGGATCCACCAGTGTCATTGCATGTCTGTACTTTTCATGAACCACAGCTAGAGTCCACTAGTGTCATTGGATGTGTGTTCTTCCCATGAACCACACATGGATCCACCAGTGTCATTGCATGTCTGTTCTTTTCATGAATCACAGCTAGAGTCATTGTATGTTTGTTACTTCCATAAACCACATATGGATCCACCTAGTGTGATTGCATGTCTGTTCCTCTAAACAAACCATATAAGGATCCACCAGTGTCATTGGATGTGTGTTCTTCTCATGAACCACACATGGATCCACTAGTGTCATTGCATGTTTGTTCCTCTAAACAAACCACATAAGGATCCACTAGTGTCATTGCATGTATGTTCTTTTCATGAACCACACATAAGGATCCACCAGTGGCATTGCATGTCTGTTCTTTTCATGAACCACACCCAGTGTCATTGCATGCGTGTTCTTTTCATGAACCATAGCTAGAGTCATTAGATGTCTATTCTTTTCATGAACCACACCTAGTGTCATTGCATGTCTATTCTTTTCATGAACCACACGCGGTGTCATTGCATGTCAGTTCTTTTCATGAACCACATAAGGATTTTCAAGTGTCATTGGATGTGTGTTCTTCTCATGAACCACACGTGGATCCACAGGTGTCATTGCATGTCTGTTCCTCTAAACAAACCATATAAGGATCCGCCAGTGTCATTGGATGTGTGTTCTTTAAACAAACCACATAAGGATCCACCAGTGTCGTTGCATGTCTGTTCTTTTCATGAACCACATAAGGATCCACCAGCGTCATTGCATGTCTGTTCTTTTCATGAACCACATAAGGATCCACTAGTGTCATTGCATATCCGTTCTTTTCATGAACCACATAAGGATTCAGCAGTGTCATTGCATGTCTGTTCTTTTCATGAACCACACCTAGTGTCATTGCATGTCTGTTCTTTTCATGAAACACACTCGGTGTCACTACATGTATGTTCTTTTCATGAACCACATAAGAATCTACTAGAGTCATTGGATGTGTGTTCTTCTCATGAACCACACGTGGATCCACCGGTGTCATTGCATGTCTATTCCTCTAAAGAAACCACATAAGGATCCACCAGTGTCATTGCATGTCTGTTCTTTTCATGAACCACGCCCAGTGTCATTGCGTGTGTGTTCTTCTAAACAAACGACATAAGGATCCACCAGTGTCATTGCTTATCTGCTCTTTTCATGAACCACACATAAGGATCCACCAGTGTCATTGCATGTCTGTTCTTTTCATGAACCACACCCAGTGTCACTGCATGTCAGTTCTTTTCATGAACCACATAAGGATCCACCCAGTGTCATTTGATGTGTGTTATTCTCATGAACCACACATGGATCCACCGGTGTCATTGCATGTCTATTCCTCTAAAGAAACCACATAAGGATCCACCAGTGTCATTGCATGTCTGTTCTTTTCATGAACCACGCCCAGTGTCATTGCATGTGTGTTCTTCTAAACAAACCACATAAGGATCCACCAGTGTCATTGCTTGTCTGCTCTTTTCATGAACCACACATAAGGATCCACAAGTGTCATTGCATGTCTGTTCTTTTCATGAACCACACCCAATGTCATTGCATGTGTGTTCCTCTAAACAAACCACATAAGGATCCACCAGTGTCATTGCATTTCTTTTCTTTTCATGAACCACACCTAGTGTCATTGCATGTGTGTTCTAAACAAACCACATAAGAATCCACCAGTGTCATTGCATGTCTGTTCTTTTCATGAACCACACCTAAGGATCCACCAGTGTCATTGCATGTCTGTTCTTTTCATGAACCACACCTAGTGTCATTGCATGTGTGTTCTTCTAAAAAAACCACATAAGAATCCACCAGTGTCATTGCATGTCTGTTCTTTTCATGAACCACACATAAGGATGCACCGGTGTCATTGCATGTCTGTTCTTTTCATGAACCACACCCAGTGTCACTGCATGTCATTCTTTTCATGAACCACATAAGGATCCACCCAGTGTCATTGGATGTGTGTTCTTCTCATGAACCACACGTGGATCCACCAGTGTCATGGCATGTGTGTTCCTCTAAACAAACCACATAAGGATCCACCAGTGTCATTGCATGTTTGTTCTTTTCAAGAACCACACCCAGTCTCATTGCATGTGTGTTCTTCTAAACAAACCACATAGGGATCCACCAGTGTCTTTGCATGTCTGTTCTTTTCATGAACCACACCCAGTGTCATTGCATGTATTTTCTTCTAAACAAACCACATAAGGATCCACCAGTGTCATTGCATGCATGTTCTTTTCATGAACCACACATAAGGATCCACCAGTGTCATTGCATGTCTATTCTTTTCATGAACCACACCCAATGTCATTACATGTGTGTTCTCCTGACAAACCACATATGGATCCACAAGTGTCATTGCATGTCTGTTCTTTTCATGAACCATAGCTAGAGTCCACCACTGTCATTGGATGTGTGTCCTTCCCATGAACCACACATGGATCCACCAGTGCCATTGCATGTCTATTCTTTTCATGAATCACAGCTAGAGTCATTGCATATTTGTTACTTCCATAAACCACATATGGATCCACCTAGAGTAATTACACGTATGTTCCTCTAAACAAACCACATAAGGATCCACTAGTGTCATTGGATGTGTGTTCTTCTCATGAACCACACATGGATCCACCAGTGGCATTGCATGTTTGTTCCTCTAAACAAACCACATAAGGATCCACCAGTGTCATTGCATGTCTGTTCTTTTCATGAACCACACATAAGGATCCACCAGTGTCATTGCATGTCTGTTCTTTTCATGAACCACACCTAGTGTCATTGCATGTGTGTTCTTCTAAACAAACCACATAAGGATCCACCAGTGTCATTGCCTTTCTGTTCTTTTCATGAACCACACATAAGGATCCACCAGTGTCATTGCATGTCTGTTCTTTTCATGAACCACACCCAATGTCATTGCATGTGTGTTCCTCTAAACAAACCACATAAGGATCCACTAGTATCATTGCATGTGTGTTCTTTTTATGAACCACACCCAGTGTCATTGCATGTGTGTTCTTCTAAACAATCCACATAAGGATCCACCAGTTTCATTGCATGTCTGTTCTTTTCATGAACCACACATCAGGATCCACCAGTGTCATTGCATGTCTGTTCTTTTCATGAACCACACCCAATGTCATTGCATGTCTGTAGTTTTCATGAACCACATAAGGATCTACCAGTGTCATTTCATGTCTGTTCTTTTCATGAATCACATAAGGATCCACCAGTGTCATTGCATGTCTGTTCTTTTCATGAACCACATAAGGATCCACCAGTGTCATTGCATGTCTGTTCTTTTCATGAACCACACCCAGTGTCATTGCATGTCTGTTCTTTTCATGAAACACACCCGGTGTCACTGCATGTCTGTTCTTTTCATGAACCACATAAGGATCTACGAGTGTCATTGAATGTGTGTTCTTCTCATGAACCACATGTGGATCCACCGGTGTCATTGCATGTTTGTTCCTCTAAACAAACCACCTAAGGATCTACCAGTGTCATTGCCTTTCTGTTCTTTTCATGAACCACACATAAGGGTCCACCAGTATCATTGCATGTCTGTTCTTTTCATGAACCACACCCAATGTCATTGCATGTGTGTTCCTCTAAACAAACCACATAAGGATCCACCAGTGTCATTGCATGTGTGTTCTTTTCATGAACCACACCCAGTGTCATTGCATGTGTGTTCTTCTAAACAATTCACATAAGGATCCACCAGTTTTATTGCATGTCTGTTCTTTTCATGAACCACACATAAGGATACACCGGTGTCATTGCATGTCTGTTATTTTCATGAATCACACCCAATGTCATTGCATGTCTGTACTTTTCATGAACCACATAAGGATCTACCAATGTCATTGCATGTCTGTTCTTTTCATGAACCACATAAGGATCCACCAGTGTCATTGCATGTCTGTTCGTTTCATGAACCACATAAGGATCCACCAGTGTCATTGCATGTCTGTTCTTTTCATGAACCACATAACGATCCACCAGTGTCATTGCATGTCTGTTCTTTTCATGAACCACACCCAGTGGCATTGCATGTCTGTTCTTTTCATGAAACAAACCCGGTGTCACTGCATGTTTGTTCTTTTCATGAACCACATAAGGATCTACCAGTGTCATTGGATGTGTGTTCTTCTCATGAACCACACGTGGATCCACCGGTGTCATTGCATGTTTGTTCCTCTAAACAAACCACATAAGGATCCACCAGTGTCATTGCATGTCTGTTCTTTTCATGAACCACAGCTAGAGTCCACTAGTGTCATTGGATGTGTGTTCTTCCCATGAACCACACATGGATCCACCAGTGTCATTGCATGTCTGTTCTTTTCATGAATCACATCTAGAGTCATTGCATGTTTGTTACTTCCATAAACCACATATGGATCCACCTAGTGTGATTGCATGTTTGTTCCTCTAAACAAACCACATAAGGATCCACCAGTGTCATTGGATGTGTGTTCTTCTCATGAACCACACATGGATCCACCAGTGTCATTGCATGTTTGTTCCTCTAAACAAGCCACATAAGAATCCACCAGTGTCATTGCATGTATGTTCTTTTCATGAACCACACATAAGGATCCACCACTGTCATTGCATGTCTGTTCTTTTCATGAACCACACACAGTGTCATTGCATGTGTGTTCTTTTCATGAACCACAGCTAGAGTCATTGGATGTCTATTCTTTTCATGAACCACACCTAGTGTCATTGCATGTCTATTCTTTTCATGAACCACACCCGGTGTCATTGCATGTTAGTTCTTTTCATGAACCACATAAGGATTTACATGTGTCATTGGATGTGTGTTCTTCTCATGAACCACACGTGGATCCACAGGTGTCATTGCATGTCTGTTCCTCTAAACAAACCATATAAGGATCCGCCAGTGTCATTGGATGTGTGTTCTTTAAACAAACCACATAAGGATCCACCAGTGTCATTGCATGTCTGTTCTTTTCATCAACCACATAAGGATCCACTAGTGTCATTGCATATCTGTTCTTTTCATGAACAACATAAGGATTCACCAGTGTCATTGCATGTCTGTTCTTTTCATGAACCACACCCAGTGTCATTGCATGTATGTTCTTTTCATGAAACACACTCGGTGTCACTACATGTATGTTCTTTTCATGAACCACATAAGGATCTACGAGAGTCATTGGATGCGTGTTCTTCTCATGAACCACACGTGGATCCACCGGTGTCATTGCATGTCTATTCCTCTAAAGAAACCACATAAGGATCCACCAGTGTCATTGCATGTCTGTTCTTTTCATGAACCACGCCCAGTGTCATTGCATGTGTGTTCTTCTAAACAAACCACATAAGGATCCACCAGTGTCATTGCTTGTCTGCTCTTTTTATGAACCACACATAAGGATCCACAAGTGTCATTGCATGTCTGTTCTTTTCATGAACCACACCCAATGTCATTGCATGTGTGTTCCTCTAAACAAACCACATAAGGATCCACCAGTGTCATTGCATGTCTGTTCTTTTCATGAACCACACCTAGTGTCATTGCATGTGTGTTCTTCTAAACAAACCACTTAAGAATCCACCAGTGTCATTGCATGTCTGTTCTTTTCAGGAACCACACATAAGGATCCACCAGTGTCATTGCATGTCTGTTCTTTTCATGAACCACACCCAATGTCATTACATGTCTTTTCTTTTCATGAACCACATAAGGATCTACCAGTTTCATTGCATGTCTGTTCTTTTCATGAACCACATAAGGATCCACCAGTGTCATTGCATGTCTATTCTTTTCATGAACCACATAAGGATCCACCAGTGTCATTGCATGTCTGTTCTTTTCATGAACCACATAAGGGTCCACTTGTGTCATTGCATGTCTATTCTTTTCATGAACCACACCCAGTGTCATTGCATGTCTGTTCTTTTCATGAAACACACCCGGTGTCACTGCATGTCTGTTCTTTTCATGAACCACATAAGGATCTACGAGTGTCATTGGATGTGTGTTCTTCTCATAAACCACACGTGGATCCACCGGTGTCATTGCATGTTTGTTCCTCTAAACAAACCACATAAGGATCCACCAGTGTCATTGCATGTCTGTTCTTTTCATGAACTACACCCAGTGTCATTGCATCTGTCTACTTCTAAACAAACCACATAAGGATCCACCAGTGTGATTGCATGTCTGTTCTTTTCATGAACCACACATAAGGATCCACCAGTGTCATTGCATTTCTGTTCTTTTCATGAACTACATAAGGATCCAGCAGTGTCATTGCATGTCTGTTCTTTTCATGAACCACACATAGTGTCATTGCATGTCTATTCTTTTCATGAACCACATAAGGATCTACCAGTATCATTGGATGTGTGTTCTTCTCATGAACCACATGTGGATCCACCGGTGTCATTGCATGTCTGTTCTTTTCATGAACCACACCCAGTGTCACTGCATGTCAGTTCTTTTCATGAACCACATAAGGATCCACCCAGTGTCATTGGGTGTGTGTTCTTATCATGAACCACACGTGGATCCACCGGTGTCTTTGCATGTCTGTTCCCCTAAACAAACCACGTAAGGATCCACTAGTGTCATTGCATGTCTGTTCTTTTCATGAACCACACCTAGTGTCATTGAATGTGTGTTCTTCTAAACAAACCACATAAGGATCCACCAGTGTCAGTGCACGTATGTTCTTTTCATGAACCACACCCAGTGTCATTGCATGTGTGTTCTTCTAAACAAACCACATAAGGATCCACCAGTGTCGTTGCATGCATGTTCTTTTCATGAACCACACATAAGGATACACCAGTGTCATTGCATGTCTATTCTTTTCATGAACCACACCCAATGTCATTGCATGTGTGTTCTCCTTACAAACCACATATGGATCCACTAGTGTCATTGCATGTCTGTTCTTTTCATGAATCATAGCTAGAGTCCACTAGTGTCATTGGATGTGTGTTCTTCCCATGAACCACACATGGATCCACCAGTTTCATTGCATGTCTGTTCTTTTCATGAATCACAGCTAGAGTCATTGCATGTCATTTACTTCCATAAATCACATATGGATCCACCTAGTGTGATTGCATGTATGCTCCTCTAAACAAACCACATAAGGATCCACCAGTGTCATTGGATGTGTGTTCTTCTCATGAACCACACATGGATCCACCAGTGTCATTGCATGTTTGTTCCTCTAAACAAACCACATAACGATCCACTAGTGTCATTGCATGTCTATTCTTTTCATGAACCACACATAAGGATCCACCAGTGTCATTGCATGTCTGTTCTTTTCATGAACCACACCCAGTGTCATTGCATGTGTGTTCTTCTAAACAAACCACATAAGGATCCACCAGTGTCATTGCCTGTCTGCTCTTTTCATGAACCACACATAAGGATCCACCAGTGTCATTGCATGTCTATTCTTTTCATGAACCACACCCAATGTCATTGCATGTGTGTTCCTCTAAACAAACTACACATAAGGATCCACCAGTGTCATTGTATGTCTGTTCTTTTCATGAACCACACCTAGTGTCATTGCATGTGTGTTCTTCTAAACAAACCACATAAGGATCCACCAGTGTCATTGCATGTCTGTTCTTTTCATGAACCACACATAAGGATCCACCAGTGTCATTGCATGTCTGTTCTTTTCATGAACCACACCCAGTGTCAGTGCATGTCTGTTCTTTTCATGAACCACACCCAGTGTCACTGCATGTCAGTTCTTTTCATGAACCACATACGGATCCACCCAGTGTCATTGGATGGGTGTTCTTCTCATGAACCACACGTGGATCCACCAGTGTCATGGCATGTCTGTTCCTCTAAACAAACCAAATAAGGATCCACCAGTGTCATTGCATGTTTATTCTTTTTATGAACCACACCAAGTGTCATTGCATGTGTGTTCTTCTAAACAAACCACATAAGGATCCACCAGTGTCATTGCATGTCTGTTCTTTTCATGAACCACACCCAGTGTCATTGCATGTGTGTTCTTCTAAACAAACCACATAAGGATCCACCAGTGTCATTGCATGCATGTTCTTTTCATGAACCACACATAAGGATCCACCAGTGTCATTGCATGTCTGTTCTTTTCATGAACCACACCCAATGTCATTACATGTGTGTTCTCCTGACAAACCACATATGGATCCACCAGTGTCATTGCATGTCTGTTCTTATCATGAACCACAGCTAGAGTCCACCAGTGTCATTGGATGTGTGTTCTTCCCATGAACCACACATGGATCCACTAGTGTCATTGCATGTCTGTTCTTTTTATGAACTTCAGCTAGAGTCATTGCATGTCTGTTACTTCCATAAACCACAGATGGATCCACCTAGTGTGATTGCATGTATGTTCCTCTAAACAAACCACATAAGGATCCACCAGTGTCATTGGATGTGTGTTCTTCTCATGAACCACATATGGATCCACCAGTGGTATTGCATGTTTGTTCCTGTAAACAAACCACATAAGGATCCACCAGTGTCATTGCATGTCTGTTCTTTTCATGAACCACACATAAGGATCCACCAGTGTCATTGCATGTCTCTTCTTTTCATGAACCACACCCAGTGTCATTGCATGTGTGTTCTTCTAAACAAACAACATAAGGATCCACCAGTGTCATTGCCTGTCTGGTCTTTTCATGAACCACACATAAGGATCCACCAGTGTCATTGCATGTCTGTTCTTTTCATGAACCACACCCAATGTCATTGCATGTGTGTTCCTCTAAACAAACCACATAAGGATCCACCAGTGTCATTGCATGTGTGTTTTTTCATGAACCACACCCAGTGTCATTGCATGTGTGTTCTTCCAAACAATCCACATAAGGATCCACCAGTTTCATTGCATGTCTGTGCTTTTCATGAACCACACATAAGGATCCACCAGTGTCATTGCATGTCTGTTCTTTTCATGAACCACACCCAATGTCATTGCATGTCTGTACTTTTCATGAACCACATAAGGATCTACCAGTGTCATTGCATGTTTGTTCTTTTCATGAACCACATAAGGATCCACCAGTGTCATTGCATGTCTGTTATTTTCTTGAACCACATAAGGATCCACCAGTGTCATTGCATGTCTGTTCTTTTCATGAACCACATAAGGATCCACTAGTGTCATTGCATGTCTATTCTTTTCATGAACCACACCCAGTGTCATTGCATGTCTGTTCTTTTCATGAAACACACCCGGTGTCACTGCATGTCTGTTCTTTTCATGAACCACATAAGGATCTACGAGTGTCATTGGATGTGTGTTCTTCTCATAAACCACACGTGGATCCACCGGTGTCATTGCATGTTTGTTCCTCTAAACAAACCACATAAGGATCCACCAGTGTCATTGCATGTCTGTTCTTTTCATGAACTACACCCAGTGTCATTGCATCTGTCTACTTCTAAACAAACCACATAAGGATCCACCAGTGTGATTGCATGTCTGTTCTTTTCATGAACCACACATAAGGATCCACCAGTGTCATTGCATTTCTGTTCTTTTCATGAACTACATAAGGATCCAGCAGTGTCATTGCATGTCTGTTCTTTTCATGAACCACACATAGTGTCATTGCATGTCTATTCTTTTCATGAACCACATAAGGATCTACCAGTATCATTGGATGTGTGTTCTTCTCATGAACCACATGTGGATCCACCGGTGTCATTGCATGTCTGTTCTTTTCATGAACCACACCCAGTGTCACTGCATGTCAGTTCTTTTCATGAACCACATAAGGATCCACCCAGTGTCATTGGGTGTGTGTTCTTATCATGAACCACACGTGGATCCACCGGTGTCTTTGCATGTCTGTTCCCCTAAACAAACCACGTAAGGATCCACTAGTGTCATTGCATGTCTGTTCTTTTCATGAACCACACCTAGTGTCATTGAATGTGTGTTCTTCTAAACAAACCACATAAGGATCCACCAGTGTCAGTGCACGTATGTTCTTTTCATGAACCACACCCAGTGTCATTGCATGTGTGTTCTTCTAAACAAACCACATAAGGATCCACCAGTGTCGTTGCATGTCTGTTCTTTTCATGAACCACACATAAGGATACACCAGTGTCATTGCATGTCTATTCTTTTCATGAACCACACCCAATGTCATTGCATGTGTGTTCTCCTGACAAACCACATATGGATCCACTAGTGTCATTGCATGTCTGTTCTTTTCATGAATCATAGCTAGAGTCCACTAGTGTCATTGGATGTGTGTTCTTCCCATGAACCACACATGGATCCACCAGTTTCATTGCATGTCTGTTCTTTTCATGAATCACAGCTAGAGTCATTGCATGTCATTTACTTCCATAAATCACATATGGATCCACCTAGTGTGATTGCATGTATGCTCCTCTAAACAAACCACATAAGGATCCACCAGTGTCATTGGATGTGTGTTCTTCTCATGAACCACACATGGATCCACCAGTGTCATTGCATGTTTGTTCCTCTAAACAAACCACATAACGATCCACTAGTGTCATTGCATGTCTATTCTTTTCATGAACCACACATAAGGATCCACCAGTGTCATTGCATGTCTGTTCTTTTCATGAACCACACCCAGTGTCATTGCATGTGTGTTCTTCTAAACAAACCACATAAGGATCCACCAGTGTCATTGCCTGTCTGCTCTTTTCATGAACCACACATAAGGATCCACCAGTGTCATTGCATGTCTATTCTTTTCATGAACCACACCCAATGTCATTGCATGTGTGTTCCTCTAAACAAACTACACATAAGGATCCACCAGTGTCATTGTATGTCTGTTCTTTTAATGAACCACACCTAGTGTCATTGCATGTGTGTTCTTCTAAACAAACCACATAAGGATCCACCAGTGTCATTGCATGTCTGTTCTTTTCATGAACCACACATAAGGATCCACCAGTGTCATTGCATGTCTGTTCTTTTCATGAACCACACCCAGTGTCAGTGCATGTCTGTTCTTTTCATGAACCACACCCAGTGTCACTGCATGTCAGTTCTTTTCATGAACCACATACGGATCCACCCAGTGTCATTGGATGGGTGTTCTTCTCATGAACCACACGTGGATCCACCAGTGTCATGGCATGTCTGTTCCTCTAAACAAACCAAATAAGGATCCACCAGTGTCATTGCATGTTTATTCTTTTTATGAACCACACCAAGTGTCATTGCATGTGTGTTCTTCTAAACAAACCACATAAGGATCCACCAGTGTCATTGCATGTCTGTTCTTTTCATGAACCACACCCAGTGTCATTGCATGTGTGTTCTTCTAAACAAACCACATAAGGATCCACCAGTGTCATTGCATGCATGTTCTTTTCATGAACCACACATAAGGATCCACCAGTGTCATTGCATGTCTGTTCTTTTCATGAACCACACCCAATGTCATTACATGTGTGTTCTCCTGACAAACCACATATGGATCCACCAGTGTCATTGCATGTCTGTTCTTATCATGAACCACAGCTAGAGTCCACCAGTGTCATTGGATGTGTGTTCTTCCCATGAACCACACATGGATCCACTAGTGTCATTGCATGTCTGTTCTTTTTATGAACTTCAGCTAGAGTCATTGCATGTCTGTTACTTCCATAAACCACAGATGGATCCACCTAGTGTGATTGCATGTATGTTCCTCTAAACAAACCACATAAGGATCCACCAGTGTCATTGGATGTGTGTTCTTCTCATGAACCACATATGGATCCACCAGTGGTATTGCATGTTTGTTCCTGTAAACAAACCACATAAGGATCCACCAGTGTCATTGCATGTCTGTTCTTTTCATGAACCACACATAAGGATCCACCGGTGTCATTGCATGTCTCTTCTTTTCATGAACCACACCCAGTGTCATTGCATGTGTGTTCTTCTAAACAAACCACATAAGGATCCACCAGTGTCATTGCCTGTCTGGTCTTTTCATGAACCACACATAAGGATCCACCAGTGTCATTGCATGTCTGTTCTTTTCATGAACCACACCCAATGTCATTGCATATGTGTTCCTCTAAACAAACCACATAAGGATCCACCAGTGTCATTGCATGTGTGTTTTTTCATGGACCACACCCAGTGTCATTGCATGTGTGTTCTTCTAAACAATCCACATAAGGATCCACCAGTTTCATTGCATGTCTGTTCTTTTCATGAACCACACATAAGGATCCACCAGTGTCATTGCATGTCTGTTCTTTTCATGAACCACACCCAATGTCATTGCATGTCTGTACTTTTCATGAACCACATAAGGATCTACCAGTGTCATTGCATGTGTGTTCTTTTCATGAACCACATAAGGATCCACCAGTGTCATTGCATGTCTGTTCTTTTCATGAACCACATAAGGATCCACCAGTGTCATTGCATGTCTGTTCTTTTCATGAACCACATAAGGATCCACCAGTGTCATTGCATGTCTATTCTTTTCATGAACCACACCCAGTGTCATTGCATGTCTGTTCTTTTCATGAAACACACCCGGTGTCACTGCATGTCTATTCTTTTCATGAACCACATAAGGATCTACGAGTGTCATTGGATGTGTGTTCTTCTCATGAACCACACGTGGATCCACCGGTGTCATTGCATGTTTGTTCCTCTAAACAAACCACATAAGGATCCACCAGTGTTATTGCATGTCTGTACTTTTCATGAACCACAGCTAGAGTCCACTAGTGTCATTGGATGTGTGTTTTCCTGACAAACCACACATGGATCCACCAGTGTCATTGCATGTCTGTTCTTTTCATGAATCACAGCTAGAGTCATTGCATGTCTGTTACTTCCAAAAACCACACATGGATCCACCAGTGTCATTGGATGTGTGTTCTTCTCATGAACCACACATGGATCCACCGGTGTCATTGCATGTTTGTTCCTCTAAACAAACCACATAATGATCCACCAGTGTTATTGCATGTATGTTCTTTTCATGAACCACACATAAGGATCCACCAGTGTCATTGCATGTCTATTCTTTTCATGAACCACACCCAGTGTCATTGCATGTGTGTTCTTTTCATGAACTACAGCTAGAGACATTGGATGTCTATTCTTTTCATGAACCACACCAGTGTCATTGCATGTCTGTTCTTTTCATGAACCACACCCGGTGTCATTGGATGTCAGTTCTTTTCATGAACCACATAAGGATTTACCAGTGTAATTGGATGTGTGTTCTTATCATGAACCACATGTGGACCCACCGGTGTCATTGCATGTTTGTTCCTCTAAACAAACCACATAAGGATCCACCAGTGTCATTGCATGTATGTTCTTTTCATGAACCACACCCAGTGTCATTGCATGTGTGTTCTTCTAAACAAACCACATAAGGATCCACCAGTGTGATTGCATGTCTGTTCTTTTCATGAACCACACATAAGGATCCACCAGTGTCATTGCATGTCTGTTCTTTTCATGAACTACATAAGGATCCACCAGTGTCATTGCATGTTTGTTCTTTTCATGAACCACACCCAGTGTCAGTGCATGTCTGTTCTTTTCATGAACCACACATAGTGTCACTGCATGTATGTTCTTTTCATGAACCACATAAGGATCTACCAGTGTCATTGGATGTGTGTTCTTCTCATGAACCACATGTGGATCCACCGGTGTCATTGCATGTCTGTTCTTTTCATGAACCACACCCAGTGTCACTGCATGTCAGTTCTTTTCATGAACCACATAAGGATCCACCTAGTGTCATTAGATGTGTGTTCTTTTTATGAACCACACGTGGATCCACCAGTGTCATTGCATGTCTGTTCCTCTAAACAAACCACATAAGGATCCACTAGTGTCATTGCATGTCTGTTCTTTTCATGAACCACACCTATTGTCATTGCATGTGTGTTCTTCTAAACAAACCACATAAGGATCCACCGGTGTCAGTACCCGTCTGTTATTTTCATGAACCAGACCCAGTGTCATTGCATGTGTGTTCTTCTAAACAAACCACATAAGGATCCACCAGTGTCGTTGCATGTCTATTCTTTTCATGAACCACACCCAGTGTCATTGCATGTGTGTTTTGCTAAACAAACCACATAAGGATCCACCAATGCCATTGCCTGTCTGTTCTTTTCATGAACCACACCCAGTGTCATTGCATGTGTGTTCTTCTAAACAAACGACATAAGTCATTGCATGTCTGTTCTTTTCATGAACCACACCCGGTGTCATTGCATGTGTGTTCCTCCAGACAGACCACATAAGGATCCACTGGTGTCATTGCATGTCTGTTCCTCTAACAAACCACATAAGGATCCACTAGTGTCATTGGATGTGTGTTCTTCTCATGAACCACACGTGGATCCACCGGTGTCATTGCATGTGTGTTGCTCTAAACAAACCACATAAGGATCCACCAGTGTCATTGCGTGTCTATTCTTTTCAGGAACCACACCCAGTGTCATTGCATGTTTGTTCTTTTCATTAACCACAGCTAGAGTCATTGCATGTATGTTACTTCTATAAACCACACATGGATCCACCGATGTCATTGCATGTCTGTTCTTTTCATGAACCACAGCCAGTCACTGCATGTCAGTTCTTTTCATGAATCACAGCTAGAGTCATTGCATGTCTGTTACTTCCATAAACCACATATGGATCCACCTAGTGTGATTGCATGTCTGTTCTTTTCACAAACCACACATGGATACACCAGTGTCATTGCATGGGTAGCTGTTAGACCGAGTCTTCTAGAAGGCACGCCCTAACACAATTGTTCTGCTTGACGTTTGTTACATACCGTTCGATTGGGGTGCTTGGACGATTGGGATGGTCTTCGTGAGAGCGATCCACGAGTAGGCTGTTCTGCAGCATGATTGGCCACGCTTTCTCTGGACAAACTGGCAACACCGGGCGCTCCCCTATTGCGAGTGTCATGTCTCATGAGGTCAGTGGGCCACATCCTAGTGTCACGTCCCCATTACTTCTCTTCCTCCCCGTACTTATCTTCCTTACCCTCGAAGCCACTTTCCCCACTTCACTCCCATCCTGCCGTAGCCACAAGCCGACGGCGCCTCCATCCCAATCCCCTCTCCGGTAGCCACACCCCCCCCCCCCCCCCTCTCGCCATGGGTTCAAGGGGAGACGGTGAGGAAACGCGCCGTGACGACAGGGACGGTGATTTCGATGTGAGTCGTCTCATCTATATTTCTATCATCTGTGGCCAATTATCTATTTTTTGAGCTAGATCTAATCTGTTTACTCATGCGCGTATGATGTGTTAGGCCAACCAGACAATGTATGACTCCGACTATCACGGTTTAGAGGATGAAGACAGTCCTCTGGTATGTAAACATGGATATGTGCCCGCTAAATTTGTAGCTTCGAAGGACGAAACGCAAGCAGGAGGTTTCTATGGTGTCAAGGACATCGTGCAATGATGCAAGGCAGAAGTTGCGGTGTTGTCAAATGGGTAGATCCAGAGTGGCCCAAATCGATGCAGAAAACGCTGGACAAACTATGGGAAATGACTGTCGAGTTGAAAGAATCCGTATTCAGCTCACTTCTTGACAGTGTTGAGACGAAGCTATGGGAACCAGTTGACACGACCAAGCATAAGCGAGATCTCAGGTGGGTGCAAGACAAGGTTATCAAAGTCGAGAAGGAGAGGGACGCGGCGTTGGCCCTGAAGGCTAAATCAGAGCAAGAACTGACTCAAGCAAGGAATGATCTCCACCAGGCCAAAGTCCTGCAGTACACAACTATGAGTATTGACAAGTGCATGAGGAAAATGCAGAGAAACAATTGAAGCTGTGCAAGGAAGATGCTAAAAGGAAGGAGAAGACAATTCAATCCTTGCTCTCGCAGGAAGATGCGCATCAGGCCAAGATTAGGAAGATCAAGGAGATGTGTGATAACTAGTTCTATTTAGCTTAAGCTCCGTGCCTTTTTAAGTTGTAATATTTGTACTTGTTGACCTAGCGGTCTGAACTATTGGTCCCGGATTCCAGGGAGGAAAAAAATTGCTCTGACCCCGCATTACTTCTTTTGTCTGACCCCGCATTACTTCTTTTGTCTGACGATCGCTTTGTCGTCCTCATGTACAAATAGGAGGCGCCACAGCGCGTCGCTTCTTTGTCCATCCCCTCGTCCTCTCCAATCTCCACTGCACCACCATGGAGAAGCCCGATCTGAACTTGTACGAGGCGGTGATGTTTGTGAACTTCGACATCCTCGCGCCGCCAGCCGCGAAGGTGCCCCACGGATGGCGCGTCAGCTCTGCGGGGGTGCCGGTGGCTCCGCTACCTGGTCGAGCCGAGATGGAGAGCAAAATCGCGGCGCGCCGCCGCCAGATGCCCGCGTGGAAGAGGGCGCTGCCCCGGTACGTGGCGGCCAGCCCGTACTGGCCGACGCTGTTCAAGAAGGAGCGGAAGGCCAAGATTGGCAACTGCATCATTGACGGGCGCGTGGTGCACCGGGATCTCCGTAACCATGAAGGGCGGGAGAGCTTCTGGTCCGTCCCTGGACGGACCAAGTATATCGTCATCGCCGCCGCTCGACGCGAAGAGGTGCTCCGTCTCGCGAACAATGCGGACATCGTGGAGGTTCCGTCCGACAGCGACGAGGAAGTCGGCGGCTCGGAGGACAGTGGCAGCGGAAGTGAAATTGTTAACTAGTGGTTGAATTAATGTAGGATGTGAAATCGCACCTTTGTTTAGAAGAATTTGTGGTTTAAGTAATGAAATGCCTCGATTTAGATCTCTGTCTTGATTAATTTGTGGAAGAATTTGTGATTTAGATCAATTTCTGCCTCGATTTAGATCTCTGTCCCGGATTGGGAACATGACCGTGGACCAAAGAAACCTTTTCTACTAGTGTATTCTGACATTGGTGTTTTGTTTAAACGTAATCTACGTGGATTGTGCCGCATGCAAATGGCACAACCACAATTTATAAAGTGGAAGCACGTACACCCGGTTACCGGTGATCCGGGAGCTTCGCCAGATGCAGGGGATGCAGGAGCAGAGAGGCGGTGAGATAGACGGGCTCAAGATTAGGCCAGAAAGTGGTACCCATTTCCTCCTCATCTGGGCATTATCGGTGAGAACATTGCTGTTAATGTTGCCACGTCGTTGTGCAGCATCTGAAATAAGTTGCTGCTTCGTGGAGTGTGGCAGCTTAAATAATTTATTTATGTGCCACTTACATTCCGTCGTATTTGGAGACCTCCTTCCCCTCAGCAATCGTGGAACCGGTGGATCCTTGTTTTCAGATAGCAGTGGCACAATCACAATTTCGTATTCAACTACTGACTCGGGCATTTCCAAACCCTAAGTCGCGGTACATTTTACTCAGAGAACGTGGGTAGATTGTTTCGCCCAGCAACGTGCCACACACAGAGCGATCAGAATTTAACAGAATTACATATATAGGTTCAAGTTTAACACATTACTATGCATCTTCATTGCCAGTAGCCTTCTTCCGCAGCCTGGGTGCCAAGCCTTCACGTCCAATGGCTCCTTCATTTACTGCCTTCTTCCTCTTTCTCGGTGCCAATTTTCTTAGCTTCACGTACTCTGCATCGCCGGGACAATGGGCACCAGAATCGTGTCCAGCATCATCTTTCCACTCGTTTTTAATTTCTCCGGGCAGCAAAATGACATCTTTCCACTCGTTTTTAATTTCTTCGGGCAGCAAAATGACTGACCCGGCAGTCATGTTTCTAACCTTGCGGCGCTTCCTGTCAAAGAAACAAGACTATTGCATAACTGCCCAATATCTACAGAGTAAATAAAACAAAAATTACAATTCAACACAAACATGCGAACCCCAAGAGACCTTTGCTTACCAAGAACTAATTGGGTTCGAGCAACCACCCTGTCCAAGAATAGAAGGGCGACTCCCAGTTGCAGCAGCTTCCACATCCAGTACATGACATTTCAGGTCAAACATGGCAGCCGAAGCATACCTTTTCATCAACCCAATTAGCTGACTGTCACACGTTATAGGAACCATGATGCCACGTTCATCCATAAAGCTGAACTTTGATGTCTGCTTCGGCCATAATTCAACATGATTACGAAGAGTAGCAACCATACCACATATAGTGCAGATCTGCACAGGCGCTTCTTCCATCGTGAAACAATGGCTTCCATACCACTTGCCCTTAGAGTCGTACCTGTAGAGGACTACCGTAACCAGGTAAGGGGGGTCCGCGCAGATCCCACTTGACAGAAAACTGTGGACAAAATATGTTTGTCAGCGTTGGACTAACAAAAAATTTGAGGTTTAGTAGCCAGCTAGCAGTTGTAACTAGTACAAATAGCAAAGAGAAGGGTAGATCACCCGCTTGTAGACAGAACTTCTTCTTTCTTGATAGTAGGACATGCCATCCTCCGAGCTGCTCGGCTCGTCGGCGGCGTAGGCGGGCTAGAGCCTTGCAACGGCGGCTACGGCATGCGCCATTGGAGCTCGGGATTAGCGACTGGGCACAGCAACTTGGCGCCGGAAGTCAAATGTCCGAAGGTATCGTCCTGCCTGGAGGGTGGATTCCGACACCACCGGTGCTAGGGGAAAGCTAGGAATGGATTTGTGAAATTGGTCAACGCATCCAATCCACTTAGCTGCTCGATTTACCTAAGAGGTTGCCGCATTGGCGCCCGCATCACGGACAGATGACCGACATGGGGGTCCCGACCTTCTACTTCACGGGGTAGTTTAACAAAATGTTTGAATTTGGCAGGGGTGAGATGAGTTTGCCTCGAAATGGCCCCTCTCAGTAGTTGGCGGCCCAACTTTTTGAAACGTGGTAATTTCAGGCAACTTAGGTACTGCCATGCGCTGGCCTGCCAACTTTGGTACCGCAGACGAACAAGCCCGTCATTATGGCAGCAGAACGAGGCCTGATTCTAGGAGCCTACAGTGACGTTAGATCAACCTCGAGGGCTTTATCATGGGCACTGTGCCCTAGGACACATCATTCTACGTTAAAAGTGAACTAGCCCCACCATAACATTATACAACACTTTAAATGGTACCCTTATCCATTGGTATAAATGTATTCATCGAAACACCAGTGCATTATGTGCAACTTTCGATGTTTTGTTCACCTCGCTTCCTACTTGACTTTAATCGGTATCTACAGGAGTTTCCAACATATTTCCTTATAACATAACTCTTTATTCTTAAGATATGTCATCCTTTATGGATTTGGAAAATATATCCACAGTTCTCTGCTAGACACTACAGACACACTTAGCTCAACATTCCATGATTCAAACTTAATCACTTTTAAACGTTCCTTATTGGATCGCATATTATGTTAAGTTATCATCATGGTTCACTAAGATAGAACCTATGTCTCAACATAGTGGATGATGATCATCCTTTTCTTTTTATCAACCATTGATGTTAAACTTAATACTATTCCTAATTTAAGTTATTAAGGACTAGTTCCTTAATTGACTTCTATTCTGAAACCCCTTTCAGAATCCTTTAAGGAATACTACACAATATCATAATACACCTATTATCAACTTCTACATCTTATAAATCATTATTTATAAGTATTTGCGCTTTTATTCTTAACATACTTAAGAATTACTCTATAAGCTCCCACTCAAAAATATGTCAAGCACATGTTGTTTTAGGAAGACTATCATAGCTCCCACTCAATTTTATGCAAATTGCATATCCACTCATTATTTTGAACAACTTCAAAATCATTTGATCAAATATCAAACTTGGAGTTTTACTATGAGATACTAGTATTGTTACTAGTTTTAAATCCTCCAAACATTCAGCACACTTGAATCAAATTCATTTGAATTTGTCCAATATTTGACAAATTGTGCTTTTTTCATTCACCCCTTTTCCACTATGGCTTTGTAGTCATTTGGGAAAATTCCAGGTAATCCCTTTTACTTGTGAGATTCAGCAACGAATTGCTTTCTAATCTCAAGTGAATTTTGCTTTTAGGATTTCTCATAATTTTAGTTTACCATTATTTCCTTAGTAGTTTGTAGGCATGTCGTATTTCAAGAATCATGACAAATGATTCACAAATGTCTCCATACTATATATGGATTACATTTTGAATCCTACTTCATGTAGTGAAAACACTAGTGGGGAAAACACAATGATCAATATCATTGATTCTTTCCTTCTGTGAAGAGAATCATTCAGGAACGTTTTCCATTGCGCTTCTCAACACTCTGATGCAGGGTTTTGAATCCTCATCGTGTTTTACACTAATTTCCATTTGCTCCATAATTGAGAAACATCACTAAAAGTGAGCTTTCTCAAGAATGTACCAAAATCCAAGCAATACAAGTTTTGCTTCTCTTTTGGTTTCAGTTATGGATTTTTGTATTCAAAGTTTCCAATGAACAATCTACAAGGACTTATTCGCTATTGTTTTGGTTATATCTAATAACCCCAAAACTTTCACGAATTCAAATGGTTCACTACATTCTAATTGAGTGCTAACTATTTCTTAACTGATGGTCCTTACATCTACACTACAACGATTTATTTGGTGCCTTCTATTCACCCAGTTGATATCTAATATCACATTGTGATGCTTCATATTTTGATGTTTCAAAACGCTTTGCATTCCACAATCTCTTTTATGCCATTATTATAAAGTTGAATTTCATTACTATTGATCAAATCATAGTAATTAGATTCTATTTTACATTTATACCCTTTGTTGATAAAACACTTTGATCAAATCAAATAGTTTCATATTCATGTTTCCTTTGGTAAACTACTTTACACAATTAAACAATCATTTAATGATAATTACCATTTTCGTTAAAACACAATACATCGGATATGTATTTACTTTTAACAATTCATTAAACACTTTGTATTCAAGTAATACTCGGTGTTCAAGTTAATTTGCCGAACTTAGGCATGATTTATATGTGATAAGAAATCAAATGACTTTCACATATTATCACATAACTTTGAATTTAAACAATGGTTTTTATTCATCAATGAACATATCATTAAGTTGGGTATTTTAAACAAGGCATTTTAATATTTTACAAATGTTCATGCATTATCAATTAGTTTCAAACAACAAGGATAATTCACACATAATCAGACAAGATATGAACATGAATAGAAATCATTCATAAAAGTATAACAACTGTTTGTTACAAACTCATATGAATAACCGTCTCACGAAGTGTGAGACACACTAAAGAAGTTCACAATCTCTTGATTACAATAATCATCCTAAAACACAAACTAAATGATAAATGTCGAGGGAGAGTGTCGTCGGCCATCATCATCATGCTCGCCATCAACACGCAACGTCACCTCCTCTCTAGCAAGCACCTTGATGGCTCGGTGTTGATGTAGAGATTGTTGGGGAACCCCAAGAGGAAGGTATGATGAGCACAACAACAAGTTTCCCTCAGTTATGAAACCAAGGTTTAATCGAACCAGTAGGAGCAAGGAAACACCCCAAAGGTGTTGCTAGCTGAGCCTTGGCAGGGAGCACTACCGGTGCTAGTAGCAACGTGGAGACCTACACAACACAACCACAGAACTTTGTCCCCAACTTGCGATGAGGTTGTCAATCTCACCAGTTTTGCTGAAAACAAAGGATTAAACGTATCGAATGGAAAGAAGTAATAGTTTGCAGTAAGTAAACACAAAGCAGTAAATAGTTTGTAGATTGTATGTAAAATAAAGGACCAGGATCCATATTTCACTAGAGGTGGCTCTCCTTAAGATAGATAACATGCTGGGTGAACAAATTATAGCGGGGCAATTGACAAACATCGAGAAAGCAATACATGCATATACTAATCATCTTGATTCCTTTGGAACTTTATTGAGCATTACAACATTATACATAGACTGCCATCCAACTGCATCTATGACTAATAATCCACCTTCAAGTTATCATCCGAACCCCCTCCAGTATTAAGTTGCAAGCAACAGATTATTGCTTTACGAATTGCGTGTAATGTAAACAATATGATTGTTCTATGAACAAAGGATTGTTGTTTTCTCCCTAGTAGCAACAGCACATCTAGTACCTTAGAGATTTCTGTCACTTCCCCAGATTACGAGAGGCATGAACCCACTATCGAGCATAAATACTAACTCTTGGAGTTGCTAGCATCTACTTGGCCAAGATAGCTACTAACAAAGGAAAGCATGCAAGATCACAAATAACAAAGACATGATAAAATCAATAATCAATATGAAATAGCATCTCAATATCCATCGGATCCCTGCAAACACAACATGCAGAATTACAAATAGATGATCTTGATCATGAACGAAGCTCACAAGATCTAAACATGAAAGCACAAAGGAGGAGAACCAGCCATCTAGCTACTACATGGATCCGTAGTCCAAGGATGAACTACTCACGCATCACACCGGAGGCTTGCATGGTGATGAAGAAGGCCTCTAGGGTGAATTCCCCTCTCCGGCAGGGTGCCGGGAAGAGCTTCAGATCCCTCCCGATCTAGGGATGGAGATGACGGCGGCTACAGACTCTTTCATGGATTTTTTGATCGGGTCCTTAGGGTTTTCGTCCCGAGGGCATCTTATAGGCGGAAGGAGAGGCTGAGGGGGTGCCTAGGCTCGCCACACCACCCCTTGGCGCGGCCAGTTCTGGCCCGCGCGGCCAGGTGGTGTGGTGGCCCCCTGGCTCCTCTCCGTCTTGTATTCTGGCATCTGATGACTTCCGGAAAAATAGGCACTTTGGCTTTTGTCCCATCCAATTCCGAGAATATTCATTTTATGACTTTCCTAGAACCAAAAACAGCAGAAAATAGGCAGCTGGCATTGTGGCTCTTGTTAATAGGTTAGTCCAAGAAATCATATAAAAAGTACTCCAAAGTGTGGGCAAAACACAAGAAAGTGGATAAAACCAAGCATGGAACATCAAAAATTATAGATACATTTGCAATGTATCAACATCCCCAAGCTTAACTCCTGCTCGTCCTCGAGTAGGTAAGTGATAAAAAGAAAGAATAATTTTTGAGGTGACATGCACCATAAAAGACTTGATCAAAGTATCTGTAAAACATTCAAAGTTGGGATCATAGTACTTCAATCATAACATGAAAGACAAAGTTCTAGCAATAAGACAAAGAAACTATGATGCAACATGAAAAGGCACAAACAAAAGATTCATGAATAACAATGCTTTGCAAGACGTTTGTTTGTTTCACATAAAGAAAACATAGCATAATCGTATTCAGCTTGTCCCTCATAGAGTAGCAAATATAAATGCATAGGACACCTTCAAAGTTCATAAGAGTGACTAGATACAAATAGTTTAAAACAAGCAATATCAAGTGATGCATCAATCAACTAGTCTTGGGACAATGCACATAGAACTAAGAATGGCCACTATGCTCTCAAAGTAGGTGCATAAAGGTAGAAGGTGGAGACTCAATATAATGGTGGAAGAAAGGCCTTCATAGAAGGAAGTAGGGATTCAAGTCTCATAAAGAGATTCCAAAAATTATGGTACTTATAGCTTTCAGCTCTCATTGCCCCTATCATAAGCATCTTGAAGGTGATTAAGGTTAAAGTGACACAACTAAGAGGATATGCTTGACAAGTTATAAACCAAAATCTCATGCCCCTTACTTACGAAGACCGATCCTCATGCTACTCAACTTTAGTCACAAGTAAGATCTTGTCATTGTAAGTACATATGTATCATAAAGAACCGCCAACGGGGTACCCCTTGCACATGATACAGGAGCTATCCCATAATCAAAATGACAAGGCAAGCAGACAATGAGCATCTCAGCGATCTTTTTATTTGCTATTTGCATAGGTTTTTATTGAGGATGCTTCATAGAGTGCTCATTATGGTGATGCTGAAAGTTTCCACCATGATTCAGCCTGGCTTAGGCTAGTGGCCTAGACGTTTCTCTAACACACATACAAACTCCATGATCTTACAAGTTCCACTTTTATTTCACACCGTCGGGATCCGTAAGCAAAAGAACATGATATCAACAGGGTACAAAGTACAAGTGCAATGTTGAAAGCGTTCCCCATGATACATGGTTCTGCTAATTTCAACTTATAAAGCGCAAGCATATACGCAACAAAGAAGGACCCAATGGTTCAAGTTTATTAGATGCAAAAAAGTAAAGTGTGCCATCAAGTTCGTGAGAGCTCTAATCACTAGTTTTCTCATAACAAGTTTAATTTCGAGGATAAACAAAAGCATAAATATACTTGGAATAGCATAAGCTAGTAGGTAGGTATGGTGGACTCTTTGGAATAACTTGGTTTAGGGAGTTGGATGCATGAGTGGAACTCATACTTGGTTGTGGAGGCTAGCAAAAGACTGGGAGCGATAAACTAAGAGAGCAATAATGGCCATAATCATGCAGAGCGACAAAACATCATTGATCAAAGCATAAAGTGATACTACAAGTTGAAAACTAAAGGATCATAAAGGCTATGGTGACTTGAGATAGTCATAACATGGTGTGAGCATGCGCCAAGTCAACCCAAATAAAGCATCAAAGGAGAATACCACTATACTATGCTTTTATATGCTAAAACAACGCATGATTCATCTAAGGCACATTAAGCAATCTCAATTTTTTATGACAATTCAAACTACAGCAAAGAATAATAAGCATAAAGACAAAAAATATCAAGCATGGCATGATAGAGCATAGGCCACAGTCAAAAACAAGCTCTTTTTACCACATAAGTATGAACTTTCCTACTCTTTTCCAAACCAAACCAAACTATTTGCAAACCAAAGTATGAAAGAGGGGAACCAATTTATTCAGCAAACCAAGGAAACGAAAAACCAAAATGAAAACAAAAAAGAAGACGCTCCAAGAACAACACAACTGTGCATGAAACAATAAAAATGAAGCGTTTGGAAGAAACCTAGGATTTTTATTGATGAAGAAGGGGATGCCTTGGGCTTCCCCAAGCTTTGACGCTTGTACTTCTTGGATATTTCTTGGGGTGACACGTGTGGCATCCCCAAGCTTAAGATTTATTCCATCCTTCATCTCATTACTCATTCCTTCCATACACCTGAAATGTTTCCTTCATACAAAACTTCACAGAATCTTTATTAGCAACATTAGTGCACTCAAGATAATAGGTCTTAAGGTTCAGTTCTAACACCAAATAAACTTCCATTAGAACACTAGCTACTATAGCACTTCCCTCAAAAATCTCAATTCCCCAAAAGAACTCAAAAAAGGAACCAACAAGAAGCAAATGCAGAAAATGGCAGAAATCTGTCAAAACATACCAGCAGGTAAAGATGAATTTTTTCGAAGACCTTATGTTGCTCAAATAAAAAGTGTTGATCTAACGAAAGTTAGATAACAACCTGGGGCAGAAGCAATAAAATTCACACCTCAAAAAGACGTTCAGAGATTTTACACGAATTTTTACGGTGAAGCACAGAAATCTGTTTTAGGACAGCAACTTTCCCAATCATTACTTCTCTCTCATTAGAGGTTACTCTTGGCACAAAAATCAAATAAAAAGGATAAGGAGCGGTTATTATTGAAGTAATAACTTACAAGGCTCATATAAAACTTTTGGGTTATCTCCCAATAAGTACTTTTCTTTAACGCCTTTAAGTTAGGCATAAGAAGCAAGAAAAAGAATCAAGTGTTCTCAAATGAAGAAGCATTAAGACCAAATTTTGTTTTCATAGGAGAAGCAAAAGAAATCCTCTCTCTCTTCTTAGGGAAGTGTTCCATGCCTTTCTTGAGTGGGAGTTGATATTTAATGGTGCCTTCTTTCATATCAATAATGGCACCAACATTTCTAAGAAAAGGTCTTCCCAAAGTAATAGGACAAGAAGCATTGCATTCAACATCCAAAACATAGAAATGAACGGGGACATAGGCATTGTTAACCATAATAATAACATCATTAAGACTCCCCATGAGTTTCTTTTTAGCATTATCATCAAGTGGGACATTCAAATAACAATCTTCAAGTGGAGGCAAATCAAGCATATCATAAATCCTTCTAGGCATAATAGAAACACTACTATCAAGATCACATAAATCTTTGAAATCAAAGTCATTCACTTTCATATTAATGATGGGTTCCCAACCATCTTCTTGTTTTATAGGAATAGAAGCTTTATGTTTCATCTTTTCTTCTTTAATCTTTATGAGAGCATCAGTAATGTGTTTCGTAAAGGCCATGTTCATAGCACTAGCATTAGGACTTTTAGCAAGCTTTTGTAGGAACTTAATAACTTCATAGATATTGCAACCATCAAGATCAAAATCAAATTTATCATCTAGAGTAGTAGAACTATTACTAGCCTCAACACTAGTGGTGGTAATAGTAGAAACACTAATGTTTCTAGCAATTTCATCTTATCTTTCCCACTTAGCATGTAATTCAGCTAATAGTCTAACATTTTCATCAATTCTTACTTGTATAGCATTGGTAGCTGCAAAGGGATTATCATTAGTTTCAGGTTTAGCAGCCATTTTACTCAAAGAAGATTGAGCTTCAACCAAAGATGCTATATTTCTTTCAGCATTAGAGAGTTTTTCCTCAATAGTTTTATTAAAATCAGTTTGTTTACTAATAAACTCTTTAAGCATAACTTCAAGTTCAGAGGAGCACTCCTATTATTGTTGTAGGAACTTCCATAAGCATTACCATTGTTGGAAGGATATGGCTTATAATTGTTGTTACCAAAATTATTCCTATAAGCATTCTTGCCAAAGTTGTTATTTCTTATGAAGTTCACATTAACTTGCTCTTCTTGAGCAACCAAATAAGCTAAAGGGACATTATTTGGATCAATATGGGCTTTCCCATTAACAAGCATAGACATAATAATATCAATCTTATCACTCAAGGAGGAAGTTTCCTCAACAGAATTTACCTTCCTACCTTGTGGAGCTCTCTCAGTATGCCATTCAGAATAATTAACCATCATATTGTCCAGAAGTTTTGTTGCAGCACCCAAAGTAATGGTCATAAAGGTACCTCCAGCAGCAGAGTCCAATAGGTTCCTTGAAGAATAGTTCAATCCTGCATAAAAAGTTTGGATGATCATCCAAGCAGTCAGTCCATGAGTGGGACAATTCTTTATCAAAGATTTCATTCTTTCCCAAGCTTGAGCAACATGTTCATTATCAGATTGTTTAAACTTCATTATTTCACTCCTCATAGATATAATCTTAGCAGGAGGATAGTATTTTCCAATAAAAGCATCTTTGCATTTAGTCCAAGAATCAATACTATTCCTAGTTAAGGAATTCAACCATTCTTTAGCTTTTCCTCTCAAAGAGAAAGCAATCAATTTCATCTTAATAATATCACCTTCTACATCCCTATGCTTTTGCATCTCACAAAGTTCAACAAAGTTATTTACATGGGCAGCAGCATCTTCATTACCAATACCAGAAAATTGTTCTCTCATAACAATATTGAGTAAAGCAGGTTTTATCTCAAAGAAAGTATCTTCGGGCACAGGTGGAGCAATAGGTGTGCTCATAAAATCATTGTTGTTGGTGCTAGTGAAGTCACACAACTTAGTGTTTTCAAGAGTAGTCATTTTTTTGTGTTTTCAAATAAGAAAGCAAACTAGTATAACTATTTTTTTGTGTTTTTGATAAAGAAACAAGCAAACTAAGCAAAAAGAAACTAAGCAAAACAAAAATAACAAAGTAAAGAGAATGGTTATGAGGGACTCCCCTTGTGAAGATGTCCTTGACTCCCCGGCAACGGCGCCAGAAAAATGCTTGATGGCTCGGTGTTGATGTAGATCTCGCTGGGGAACCCCTAGAGGAAGGTATGATGAGCACAGCAGCAAGTTTCCCTCAGTTATGAAACCAAGGTTTAATCGAACCAGTAGGAGCAAGGAAACACCCCAAAGGTGTTGCTAGTTGAGCCTTGGCAGGGCGCACTACCGGTGCTAGTAGCAACGTGGAGACCTGCACAACACAACCACAGAACTTTGTCCCCAAGTTGCGATGAGGTTGTCAATCTCACCGGTTTTGCTGAAAACAAAGGATTAAACGTATCGAATGGAAAGAAGTAATAGTTTGCAGAAAGTAAACACAAAGTAGTAAACAGTTTGAAGATTGTATGTAAAAGAAAGGACCGGGATCCATAGTTCACTAGAGGTGGCTCTCCTTAAGATAGATAACATGCTGGGTGAACAAATTACAGCGGGGCAATTGACAAACATCAAGAAAGAAATACATGCATATACTAATCATCTTGACTCCTTTGGAACTTGATTGGGCATTACAACATTATACATAGACCGCCATCCAACTGCATCTATGACTAATAATCCACCTTCAAGTTATCATCCGAACCCCCTCCAGTATTAAGTTGCAAGCAGCAGATTATTGCTTTACGAATTGCGTGTAAAGTAAACAATACGATTGTTCTATGAAAAAAGGATTGTTGTTTTCTCCCTAGTAGCAACAGCACATCTAGTACCTTAGAGATTTCTGTCACTTCCCCAGATTACCAGAGGCATGAACCCACTATCGAGCATAAATACTAACTCTTGGAGTTGCTAGCATCTACTTGGCCAAGATAGCTACTAACAACGGAAAGCATGCAAGATCACAAATAACAAAGACATGATAAAATCAATAATCAATCTGAAATAGCATCTCAATATCCATCGAATCCCCGCAAACACAACATGCAGAATTACAAATAGATGATCTTGATCATGAATGGAGCTCACAAGATCTAAACATGAAAGCACAAAGGAAGAGAACCAGCCATCTAGCTACTACATGGATCCGTAGTCCAAGGATTAACTACTCACGCATCACACCGAAGGCTTGCATGGTGATGAAGAAGGCCTCTAGGGTGAATTCCCCTCTCCGGCAGGATGCCGGGAAGAGCTTCAGATCCCTCCCGATCTAGGGATGGAGATGACAGCGGCTACAGACTCTTTCGTGGATTTTTTTATCGGGTCCTTAGGGTTTTCGTCCTGAGGGCATCTTATAGGTGGAAGGAGAGGCCGAGGGGGTGCCTGGGCTGGCCACACCACCCCTTGGCGCGTCCAGGCCTGGCCCGCGCGGCCAGGTGGTGTGGTGGCCCCCTGGCTCCTCTCCGTCTCGTATTCTGGCATCTGATGACTTCCGGAAAAATAGGCACTTTGGATTTTGTCCCGTCCAATTCCGAGAATATTCATTTTCTGACTTTCCTGGAACCAAAAACAGCAGAAAACAGGCAGCTGGCACTGTGGCTCTTGTTAATAGGTTAGTCCAAGAAATCATATGAAAAGTACTCCAAAGTGTGGGCAAAACACAAGAAAGTGGATAAAACCAAGCATGGAACATCAAAAATTATACATACATTTGCAATATATCAGACCTCTCATGCAGAAGGACCTGTTTTCAGCAAAACAGAACAAGTATCAGATATACTTAACACTGCAAATGTGTTTGCAAGATTATAACATTTAGAAAACTGTATATCAAATATATACCTTTGTCATTGATGACCTCTCTAGTGATTGGTTCAACCTTTACGTTCCTGAAACATAATATGAACTCATGGAAATCCAATGTTTCTATATCACCACTCATGATGCTATTTCGGACATGTCCTTCGTAGCTAGGAGGCAACGATCGAAGCAGTACGTCTATCGCAAATGGATCAGCCATCCAGTAATCCATGAAGTGAACCAGTCTCATGTGTGCATCAAGCATGCGCTCCAAGTGACCCTTCAGACATGTATGCTCATCCATCTGTATGGAAAGGAACTCTCCAAGCATCTCGTGCTTCCACATGCGCACGTGGCCTATGAACTCTGCTCTCAGTTGATCCACCATCGAATATGGATCAAGATCACCCATGAGCGGATGTAGTTCATCCACCATCTCGTAACACATTATTATCTGAATGTAGGTGGACATCTCTTGACGATAGTAGCGGTCTGCCAGCTCTTGTGGGGTCTCATAGTAATCTGGCTCAGTCAAATCCATCGTGCGATGTATGTAGTCTACCACATGATTCCTAGTAATAAGATCATTCATGCGCACAAGCCAACTAGGGAAGTTGGATCCATCAAGTCTAAGTTTCTCACCCTTTACCCAATTCTCAATGACAAAGTAAGCTTCACGGTGAGCCATCTACATTTATAATTGCAAAAGGAATTTAGACTAAGTTTATAATTAAATGAGTTAATGATAACTCCACTTAGAAACACCCATCCCCAAAAGGGTTCCTAGTGATAACACGACCCCTATCAGCCACATCTCCCCTGATCGTCACGGCCATCAATGTGGGTTCAAGGGTGGACGCTAAACGTCGGTCACATCATTCATGCGACTCGTGCTCGATCTTTCGACCATCCGCGTTCCGAGGCCATGTCTGTACATGCTAGGCTCGCCAACTCAACCTTAGTGTATTCGCTGTGCAACATGGCTTACACACACTGTATGCGAACGTAGATATGTCTGACACCCAAGCCTGTAACCCTGGATCGCCTCATACCGAAGAACTTTCTTCGTGGTGCACACTAAGGGGAAACACAATCGTTGGTAATTTTAACAGGGATCATCTTATTAGGCTACCATCGAGTATCTAATACTAGCACACAATAAGACATACAAACAATAACATTGAATGTAAATGCTATGTGATATGGTCCTTCACGTCGTGATCTCCATCCGCCGTCACCGGGTTCCGGCGCCAGGGTTCCGGCGCTGTTGACACCAGGGTACTGGTGTCATTCCGGCGTGGTAGTTTGTCGTTACCGTGACTATCTACTACTATGCAACACAAGGTAATCACTTTACCTTTGCCACAACCATATCACAAAGCAACGCCCCCCTGCAAAACAAAGTTAGACGCCTCTACTTTATCTTTGCATGTTTTACGTGGCTGAATGGGCTTTCGCACAAGAACCGTTCTTACCTACAAACTTTCAGCACAACGCTGATCAAGTAGTTGTCTCTACTACACCCCTTTCGGGGCCCTCCGTTGCAAATGGCATACCAACTAATGCGAGAGAGACAGACACCCCCCTAAGCCACTTTATACGGTACAAGCCGTATGTCAAGCGTGGACCAGTCTCGCGAATGAACGCGTAAAGTCAGTTGGGGGCCGCTTCATCAAGCATTACTGCGGTATACACAAGTACACATGGGAGGGTAACAACTAAAAGATCAACTCCCACACGCTACATCTCGTGTGTTCTACCCGTACTAGCATTACTACGCATAGATCTAGCTCTGATACCACTGTAGGGGTTCCACGTATAAAAACAATAAATTTTACTCTAAGCCCCTGAAACCTGAAGCTGCTAGGACCTATCTATTAGTAATACAGTAACGGGAGGGGCTTTTCGCGAACTTACCCTTGAAGACCGAAAAGCGTTGTCAACGCTCAGGAGAGCATGGTTGATGTAGATGAGCCGAAGCCGACCTCAAGGTCGCGATGAAGTCCTTGCGCTCCTTCTGGCTCCAACAACTTTAGTGCCTCAAGTGCGACACCTCGCGGGGAGTTACACACGTCCGATGCCTGACGATGACTTCCGCTTCCCCGATCCAGCAGCAGTTGCGGAAGTAGAGCTCCCAGATCCGAATCCCGCAGCGCGACGGCGCTCCGCGGTGAAGATGTCTCTCGCTCGCGCAGTCCAGACTTGGGACCACGGTCACGAGAAGGAGAAGGGAGAGATAAAATATCAATTGGAGGTCCCCCCCAAAAGTGGGGAGACCTTTATTGATTATTGGTGTATTTTTCTAGGCCAAATACCCCACTATAGATAGGGGGAGGGGAGGTACTACCTCCCTCAAAGTCCCGGGGTGGGACTAAAGGAGAAGAGGGGGGGAGGAGGTGGCCGCGGGCCACCTAGTGGGCCCCGCGCGGGGGGTCTAGGCCCAGCCGGCCTCCCCCTTTCCCCTTCTCCCTCTCTCCTTTCCCCTAATGGGCCCTCTCCCTCCGGAAATTGGCCCATTAAGCCTTTGACCATTTTAATTGATTTTCTCTTTATTAAATAATTATGAATAAATGATTAAATCAATATTTAACATTCATTCACATATTATTCAACCTCCATGGCTATGTAACACCTTCCACCTCCACTCCGGACATCCTCCGGACTTACCGAAACCCTTCCGGTTTTCTCTCTACTATTCTTCGGTGACTCCACCGATCCTATAAACACTCTCTCAGCATCATCAAGCCCTTAAGCGTGATACCCCACGGTTCGGGAACACTCCAGACATGGTCGGGACACTCCCGCACCAATGATCGATAGAGGGACCTGGATGGCGATGTGACTCCTGTGCGTTCCACGAAGATCTTTCGTCGTTTGAACCGGGACAGTCGTGTCTTATTCCCTTTGTCACTTGATACTTGTATTGCCCGAGATCTGATCAATGACATCACCATGTCATGTTCAATCTCGTTACTGAACAATGCTACTTGACTCGTTCCGACAAGTGATATCCCCATGATCAAATCACACGCTACGCAGCTATTGGATATAACTTCTCTGAGTGGGCCCTTGAGTATCTTCCCGTCACATGGATGGACAAATCCTGCTCTTGACATATATTGCCTCTACGGTTTCCTCCGAATACCTGAACACACCTTTATAACCACCATATTATTAGATGGCGTTTGATGCTATCTAAGCACTCTCGGGAGACAATGATTGATATAGCCTCACGGTCTAAGGAATAGTCTATGAGGATCCATTTCTAATCATCGTAACTTGAACTTCGTGACATGATCGGGTCACGATGTTTAGGTTGGGTATTGGTTCATCATCTCATTCTTCGAATGAGATGACTCCATTTCCAACTGGCATAAGTGCCACATGATCAGGAAACATGATCATCTGTTGACCAATGAACCAGTGACTAGAGTTTCACTAGGAACCCCTGGTTGTTTGTATATCACATGTGTATTGATTTTTCCACTCAATACAGTTATAGCATGATATAAAACTTAATCATAAACTATATGAAATATGATAATAGTCCTTACTACTATTTGTCGCTAGGGCATATTTCCAACAAAAAAGTGGTGAGAAAATCATGGAAAAAGTCACTGACGCGCAATCTGAACCCGCGCTAAAAGTGAGAAAGGAAGGCGACAAACTCACCCGGATTGGGAGAGGGAGTAATCTCCTCGCTAGGGAAGCGACAACTTACCCCGGCGGGGATGTGGCTGGTCCGGATCAGCCAATCGAGATCATCCTAGCAGACCCAGGAATCGGCCCAGGCATCGCGTTCGTGGGCCTCGCCGCCCTCTTCGTGTTCGTCGATGACCACGACCTCCTCCGACTCAGTCATCTCTAGATCTCCACCCTTGCAAAACCAATCTGAAGCGGGGGAGAAGTCTAGATTGGCGCGGCCCCGTGGCGGATACGAGCAGCGGAGCAACGGCGTAGCTATGGCGGAGCAATCAACGATGAGGCACAGCAGTGATGGTGCTGTTGCGTAGAGGAAGAAGAAGGAGAAGGGGCAAAGGCGCGTGCAAACGGGGGAAATGGCCAAGGGGCCTCCCTCATACCCTATTTAACCACGCCCCTAAGAGGGGTAGTGGGATCAAGCGATGCGGTGGGCCACACTGTGTGGCCATGTATCTACGGGATCAGCCAATCAGAAGCAGGCCACATAAAGGGCCACATCGTGTAGCAGATCACGAGACGCGACGTGGCATTGCGGTTATCGAAGGGGCGCCAGGACGTGATGTTCGCAGCAGTTATTCCTGACAACGTGCATAGTAACTGGCGCAGGCCCTTAAAATGAGGCAAAACAATGATTACCCTCCACGTAGGACGTTGGCAAGCGTACGCGAGAAGGAAGGGATCTAAGTGGGTAACCAAATCTGAGAAGATAACCCGGCCAACGAGGAATACATCGGAATAAGCTAAGGGAAATCATAAGGAACACAGAGTCACAAAAGAAAGTGTGCCGACATAAGAGTAACTCGGCAAGAAAGAAAAGAATCTTGTAGGTTGAACCTGATGTGGCCTTATCAGCTGAAGTTTCTAAGACCGCACCAGCTTCGGGGACTAATGTTGGGGGGATAACCTTGGGTAGGGGCAAGCCTGGGTATAAAGGCCATAATAGCTGAGGTACGGCAAGGTCAAAGCATAAGCTGGCCGAGTTACCTCAAGGCATGCCGACTTACAGCAGACCCGGCCTGGACGGAGTTCATCCAACGTTACCTCGACTGCCATAAAATATATGTCAGCAGTCTCTTTGTAACTTGTATGCAGGTACCCTCGGGGCCGAGTTAACCAGGCCTGAGTTGGGTTACTACTTGGTTTACAAGAGAAGGAAGGAATCTCCTTGGTCAAAGGTTTTCTCTCTCCACTGTAGCGTGAGCGCAGAGGGCAGAAGGAAGGACCAGCGCGTACGGCCGACAAAGGTGACGTTGCCTATGTCGGGTGGCACCGCGCCGCAGAGGGTCTTAGAGAGGCTTACACCATGAGTCCGGATCATCTTACGAAGGATAAAAGAGGCGCACCACTTTACTATTTTGGGAGAGGCATATTCGGAGAATGTGCCTTCCACGTATGCCCTAGCTTGTAACCTGGGCTCCCCTATATAAGGAGCACTAGGACCTCCATAGAGAGGGTCGACCATTTTTGCTAAGGGAAGAACCTTAGAGAGAGAGAGGTCAGGTAGTAGAGAAGTTTGTCCTCTTCCTCCCCACAAACAGCTCAAGGAGCACTTGTAATCCACCAATGATAGAGAGAATACAAAGCATCTGTGTGTGGAATCACCACACCATCCCTCCCTGGATATCTCTAGTGCACTTTGGTCCCATCTTTAGCCTATACATGGCATCTGCCGTGCCACCACCACGACACCAGACGAAACTGTGGCATAGTTGGAGTTTAGCGCAAGTTGTGTGCGTTGTGTGAGCTGGCCGTGGGCCCAAGGTAGAGAGCGGGTGCTGTTATAAACCCGGGTCCGTGTATGAAGGGATCATTAACGAGTTGAATACAAAAGCTCTGGATTCTCGTTTATATCTCATCCCGATTTCTCCTACTCCTCACGCTCTTCTCGTGGCATTGTTCCCTCCCCATATCCAGGGATACAACACTATTCTGGCAGTGCAAGACCAGAGATGGGGATGGTAGCGTCATTTGCAATGGCTCTACTGCCACTCATTACATCCGCCCTGCCTATTAGCTGAAACTTCCCTTTCAGAGAAGTTTGGGTGTCTGTTTAATGATTATGCAGGGTTTAAGTATGTATGAGAAACTTCATTCACCTGGTCTTTACAATGTCCAATCTCAGAATATCTATATATTATGATAAAATTTAGGGGGAATTGCTCTAGTTTTAGTTCATTCAGTTTTGCATTACATGTTCTTCCTAGGGTTCATGTCTTTTACAAGATCGCTATCTCAGAACATGTTAGCTCACTAGAGATAATCTGAATAAAAAGACAAGCAATACTAGATCTAACTTGTTGTATTGAATTTGAAACAATTCATCACTTGTGCTCTGACTGTATTGTAGCTAGAACTATCTGGCAAGATCTATCTCTATTTGTTCATAGATATTCTGTTAGTTATTATGAGGAAGTAACATGTTTATGGATTAGCAATAAGGAGAATAATGATAGTCTAGAAATGTTGTTAGCAGCTCTTTTATGGACTCTTTGGAAAACAGAAAATACCATTTTCTTTGGTGGAATGACTTGAACTAGTATGTAGGTGATCTGGATGAAACCGTTGTGTTTATTGAAGTGTTGAATCCCTTTGTATCCCCTAGTGCAGAAACCATTGTTGGAGACAGCTACAAATGATGGGAGTCCACAATATGGAAGGTTCCCCCCGGCCCTTTACGCCGGTGTTGGTGAAGCCAAGGATAACCTTGAAGCTAACGTGACAAAGACTGATGACGTGCGTGACTAAGCAATTTACTACTCCCTACATTCCTAAATGTAAGATGTTTTGATAAGCTAAATTGACTTGTAAAAACATCGTATATTTAGGAACGGAAGTAGTTTTATTTATTTTGTTCTTTAGGATGAGTTTTTTTACCGGAGATGACTTTTGTTATTGTCTGATAATGCTACTTGTATGAGAGACAATGTGAGCTCCTTTAATCTCAATGGAGTGGAACTAGGGAATGTGCCTTTGCTGTAAGCAAACCATAGTCGATCGCGTCCTAGTGATCTGATTCCTACACGCGACTCTCAGCGGAAGCCTTTTAGGCATTGTAAGGCGAGGGTAGTCCACATAACATTTCTTAGAGCTCGTTTGGTTCCTATCATTTCATTTTATTTGGTAGAAATCAAATGAAATGGCATTAATGATATTATTTCATTTGGCAATTTCACAGAAATGACAGGATACCAAAAGGAATTTAGGTTAGGCATGAAATAAAAACCATAAAATTTGCAAATGAATTTTTAACCAATTCCGTGGCAGCCAAACAGGTTAATTTTTGGGATCACGAATGAATTCCTTGATTCCATCCTCAAATGATGGGAACCAAACAAGCTCTTAGAGTTTAATTTGCATTAGATTATGCTTTTTGGCGACAACATGTAAGTGGTGTTGGCGCACACATAATACAAATATCATGGATATATCTCCATCTAGGTGTGGTCATCATGCATGACCGACACGAAAATTATGTGCTTTCATCTTGTGGATCGATGATTCTCGATTTTTTTCGCGAAAATGCAAAAAGCCTTGCGTTTCGATTCATTGATAGGAAAAGAGAGTTATGTACAGTATATACACAGGCTCAGAAGAGCCGACACCCCGTACAACTCAACCCACTTGGTCTACTAGGTTGTTGGCAGCAGGGCGCGGAGGGCAGCTGCGCCGACATTAGCCCAATCACGAGCCTCGGATCGAATTGTACCAAGAAGGGTACCAACGCTTGGTGACGCATTGTCGAAAACAACCGCGTTGCGCTGCTTCCAAATTCACCAGACTATCAGCATGCTCAGCGAGGACATCCCCTTGCGTAGAGCTTGGGGGGTGGATGACGAAGCCTGCAGCCACCAGTCCACGAAGTGAAGGGTAACGGGTAGGCTACACTAGCGTAAAATCAAAATTTTCTACCGCGTCAATCAGGAATACTAATGTCATAGATCACGGTATTACCACTAGACGCGGAGTTGCGGAACTCGATGAAGCACGTCGGGGCAGTGTAGATGTTCTACGTCTCCTCCTCGTCCTCGTCCCACGAGTAGCTCCCCTTTGCGCGGCTCGTCCAAGTGCTACAGCTGCAGCACCTCCGAGGTATCCACACGTCCGGAGTGGAAGCCGTCATACGCCAGACTGCTAGATCTACACGCGCAACACAGGCGGGAGAGGAGTGGCGGCTGGGTGGAATGCTCAACCCTATTCAGCTCGCCTCACTCTCTCTTATATAGGCATCCCTGGTGGGCTTCTACATTAGCAGCCCATTAGCAGCCTAAGCCTGGTCTAATTCGGATCTAATCCTCATTAGGCTTCCAGCCCCTAAAGTGTGTGACCCTATAGGTTCATACACGTATAGACATGACACGAGTACACTTACTCCGTCAATAGTTGGTAGCGGCCTCTAGCAAGACGTGCCAACTCCTAAACGCATATAAAGATCATTCGGACGAACCATCACAAGGTTGAGTACATGTCTTTTCCTTTGCCTCATGATATTTGGTCTAGCTCCAAGCTGACCTCTCTTTCTCGATACTGTGATTCGGAATCTCTTTACTAGGTTAACTCTTAACCATATGTAGCACGGCCATGCATTTCTGGATCCGATCACTCGAGGGGCCCAGAGATATCTCTCTCAAGTAGAGAGGGGCAAATCCCATCTTGAGTGACTGATGCCTTGCAGCATGTATCAGGACAAACCCGAAAGCTACCTTTATAACTACCCAGTTATGGAGTAGTGTTTGATAGCCCCAAAGTAGGTCGATCCACATCTCAAGTACATGCGACAATCTCAGGTCTAAGGACAAAACATACACAATATGTAGAGAGAGCTGCAAGTATTATTGCCAGTCTCATGTTGGGTCAGTCCAACCCTATGTTCATAACATGTGTCCACATCATTGGTTTGATATCTCCATGTCTATGACTTGCGAAACATAGTCCTCAACCAATCGATGTGCTAGTCTAATATTCACGTGTGTCCTCACATGAACTCCGACTAGGGACAATTATTAGATAACCATACAAGTAAAGAGTTTCACAAACAATTCACATAATTGCCAATCAATACAAGTTGCCTGGTATATGGATATTCAAGGAACATTATAATAACTCATGGATACACATGAAATACAATCATCTCTATGATTGCTTCTAGGGCATATTTCCTTCACGAAGTCCCCTTCCCCATTCGATGGTGTGACCGTGGATCCAAGACAAAACCTTGTGGCAGATGATTCTCGATCTGTTGATCGTCTTTCACCGCTCCTGCCAACTTGGTGGTGGCAGGGCCGATATTGGTGTCAACTTTGTTTCTACCCCCTTGATCCTAATTATAAGATGTTTTAGCTTTGCCTACACACTAAAAAAGGGTTTAGCTACACTCCTTTCATAAAGCTAAAACATCTTATATTTTGAAACGGATGGAGTATATATTAGTGGTGCTCAGGTTTCATTCTTTTGTGATTCTGTTTTTAGTTCCCACTATACATAGTGGTTGGGCGGTGTGGTGTGCCTTACAGGGGGTGTGTCTCCGGTCACGATGCATTCGACGGTCTATGATTCTCACTTTTGGGATGGGCGACTCATTGAGGTATTTAAAACTCTTGAGGTTTGTCCAAATTGTGCATGTTTGATTTTCTGAAGAAAAAATATTGAAAGCATGGAAAATATTAAGATGTCAGAATGAAAATATCTTGGTGTACCTTTGGTTTTATAAGCGATCTTGTTTGTTCCAGTTTATGTCTTGTCTCTCATGGAGACTCGCCTTAAGCCAATATTACATGACCTACATGACCATAATTTCAAATATGGAGACTCACCATACGCCATATTATAGGATATTGATCAATAAGATAAAATAATGGTTTATCATTATGATAGGATATTGATTGTGGCATATCCCTCATTTATGTTCAGTCGCCCGAGTGGTAGACAGCCCCAGTATAGTTACACTGTATTCTTCCATTGCTCCCAAAAAAATCTACCACCTGGGGGATGAGTAAATAATACATACAAATTCTGAAGTGGGGCTTATCCCTACATCAAAATTGGTTATTTTTTGACAGAATGGCGCACGGAAGGAACTCATCATCACCCTCGGACTTATCTCGGCTCAAGTTCAGTGATCGAAACTTCGTTCGGTGACATACGCGACCTGCTTGTAGACTCTGAAACCCCTCGGTATGGCCCCGTGTGCATGTATGAGTCGTTAGCACCACTCTTTTGGATGCAGAAAGCTGGCCTACATGGAGCTTGGAGAGACACAGTATTGCTGCTAAGCATGACAGTCACCACGGACATCAACGGTCTATCCGCGGGGTCTTCCTGAACACACAGAAGTCCGATGTGAATGCACTTCAGCATCTGGTCTCCAGGAGAATGGCTAGTCATGGATAAATCCATGATCTCTACAATTGTTCCCATTGTCCAGTGCTCCCATACCTGCATTACGTACGTGGATTAAATATTAATAATAGTAATAATAATTGATGATTATATCTTCCTTCGTGTAACAGATGAAGTTTGTAATACTCAAAATACTCACCAAACTTAAGAGATCTACAGACTGCTCGGAGTCATATGCAACACTGTTTCTTCTTCCTGTGACGATTTCTAAAATCAATACTCCGAAGCTGAACACATCGGACTTGATAGAGTAAGTCCCACGCATAGCGTACTCAGGGGCCATGTATCCACTGCGATAACAACATTATGTTATGGACTAATGCAGTTTTAAAGATTTTATAAGGGCAATGTCGCCAGGACTTACTAGGTTCCGACGACACGGTTGGTGACATCTTGTGATTGATCACTGCCAAAGAGCCTTGCTAAGCCAAAATCTGAAATCTTAGGAATAAATTCTGAATCTAACAGGACATTGCTTGCTTTGAGGTCCCGGTGAATTATCTTGAGCTGCGAATCTTCATGGAGATATTGTAAGCCTCGAGCAATCCCGTTAACTATCCTAAATCTCTTCCCCCAGTCTAGCTGATTGCTCCTATAAGTATCTGCCACACAGAAAACAAACCTTAGAACTGTACACCACATATTTTAGATGTTCTTTCACTGTTTCAAAATGGTGATGAGGTACTTTACCAAAAAGAATGGTGTCAAGGCTTTTGTTGGGCATGTATTCATACACAAGTAATTTTTCATGTTCTTCCAAGCAAACACCGACAAGTCTCACTAAATTCTTGTGTTGAAGCTTAGCAACCAAAACAAGCTCATTTTTCAGCTCCTCTATCCCTTGCCGAGAACTTAGCGAGAGCCTTTTAACTGCTATTTCTTCATCGCCAGGAAGGATTCCCTGCACAAACGGATATATTTACTTGCTAAAATTTTAAAGTATAGGATAAACCTCTAAGTCAAATGATATAATTAGCACCTTATAAACAATACCAAAGCCTCCTTCACCGAGTTTATTGCTTTCATCAAAGTTATTTGTCGCGGCTCTAAGAGTTGACAGATCGAGAATGAGTGATTCAATACTCTGAATGTCCTCCGGATTGGTTGGATCTATCATAAGATAAAAGACACTTTAAAAATAGTGTTATGCATGAATATAAATTTTCATACGGAAACGATGTCACTGTCAAACAAAACCCTAGTTTCACTGTAATAGGCTGATAAACCTGAACTGTCTTATGAGTTTCATGATGACTGAAATCGAGAGCATGATCCTTAATTAAAAAAAACATAGTTTCAAATCTATATAAGGTTATAAAACAACTGAATCTAGTTGTATAAAAGAATGGATTTGGAACTAACTGATATGACTTACATGACACTGGTGCCTTTCGTACCGTTTTGCTCTTTTTCCTCCACAGACAAAGGCAAATTACAACAAAAGCCAGTATTGCAGCGACTATCGGCAGTGTAATGGCTAAAATTGTAGCAGCTCCATTCCTTTTGCTTGCTGTAAACAAAAGGCCCCAGTCAGTACAATACACACTGAAAAACATTCTACAAGATTCTAAAGAAGATGATGAATCTTCCTTTGTAGAACATTTACACTACCTTTGATGCTCATAGTGCTGAAAGCATTATGTCTTCCCTCTTTGATTTAAGAAACATATATAGGTGGTGGCCAGTCTCAGTATGTTATTTGCCTGGGTTCCATTCGAAGAAATATAATTTCTTAAAAAAAAAAGGAGTAAAAAATAACAGTTTCTCTTTTGCTTATCACTCTTTTAATGAACCCAACTAGCCAACACAGAAAGAAACCATGAATTTATGCCTACTTAGACTAAATCGTGGAAGAGTGCTCTGAATCTCAACACGCACCCTTTGCAGGAGAGTTTGTGTGGCTAGCAATCACCTAGGAATGGATGCACAGCTGGCCAGGTCGTCGGAAGACTCGGAACTGGTATAATTCTCCCTGTTGTCCATTCAAGGAACTGATAGCTACGGGACTGCACACAAGTCTGAAGCTGATAGCTACCAAACAACGGGAATTTCTAAAGTTGCTTGTTGAGAATGAACTTTCCGGCGTTTACCAATTTGTCCAGGTTGCTTCTGATTTTTTTACACGAGCTTAAGAACTCTGAAGATCGCGGTACTTCTCTTAGTATAAACAAAACAGAGAGTAAAAGGTTGGTGTTGACAGTCTATATTTCTTACTATGTCAGAATCTGATTAAATACTCCGATCCCGTCCACCTCGAGTTTCTACGTCCTCGTTTCCTCACACAGATTGAACCTCACTGTTTTCTCCCTGAATCGTGCAAATATGATGAAGTAATTTCTCGAGACTCACCTCCTTCGGGTGGCGTAGGCGTAGGCGTGGCAGGCGTCGCGTTCACCGGTGCTGGACCTGGAGCTTCCCCCACGGATGGCGCCGGGAGTTGCAGCAGCGAGGCCCCGGTATAGAAGGGATACTGCTCATACCTGTAGTTGCACTGCAGTCCTAGAATCCTACCACCCTGCTTCCCGCTCATGGATTTTGAGATTAAGGGGATGATACCTGCGAGGCAGCTACGGCAATCGGCCGGTGCCATCAGGCCCGTCTTGGAAGCACGTGCAGAGTGTGCACCAGTACAGGGCCTCCAAATCAGTGGGGCCTCCGATGTATCAATACTATCTTGAGTTTATGTGATAATCATGCATTACTTCACCTACTACTACTCGTGCACGCCCCACTCTCCAACTTGGAGGTCCTCATTTTTTCACCTCTCCTGATTATTTTTTTTCCATTCCCAAAAGTATGGCAAATAAAAGCTACAGTCAGCATCAAAGTATGTTTCAGTCTTGATCTTCCATGATCATTCAAGTCAATGTTATTCAACGGAGAGAAGTTTTTACAGTATTTGACTTGATTAGCTAAAGTTTCACTAGCGTTCAACAATGACAAAAAGAGCTGAAGTTTCACTAGAGTATTTGGGAAGCAGGTTGCTTATGAAGAACTAATTGAACATGATGTCCTGCTCCATATTTTTGAAAAATATATGACGTTTTTGGATTTACGTCGGTCTCCAACTAGAAAAATCAACCACCTTTATAATTACGTAAATGGTTAGAAAAAATTATGAAATATTTCCATGTCAGATTTAATGGAACAAATGTATCTAATAAATTGTACTTTTTTAGAATTTTAGTAATTAGCTTAGCAGTCAAATTTATAGAAGTTTGACTGCATTTTTTGTAGGACACGGTGGATTCTGGAACAGCAATGCCTAAAGAATGTCACTTGTCATCCAAAAAGTTAAGTTATTTAGAGATTTAACTTCTAAGATTTTTTTGTAATATGTACTTTCTCTTTTTCGAAATAAGATGTCTTGATAGGCTATTTAAATATCCTACTAAAACAGAGACAGTCGAGCAAGGCATCCATAAAGCCCGTGCTTTCGGGGTGCGGGACGGAAGCTTGGGCAGGGTTTATAGGCTGCATATGCTCCCCTGCCGCATGGGCATTCTCACCGAAAAACATCTTATATTTTAAAACAAAGATAGTATATTTTTGAAATATATTAACTATATAAAAATATATATAATTGTTAAAACTTCCTATTGCAATTAATATATATTATATTTGTAAAAGAAAACTTATGTTATACATAGGGCATAATTTTATGTTCGCACAAGGCCTCCGATTTCTCAGGTACGGCCCTGGGTGCCATGTCCGGCCTGCACTGCGCCAGACCGTAGATCTTTGGATTATTCTTGTCGACCGTCTCAAACCCTTCCTCCCCCGTGCCGAATCGCCTGGAGGAGTTCCCGGCCGCGTAATCCGCAGTAGCGTTGATGAGCACGCCCACGGCAGCGTCGAACACCTTGGCTGGCGCGCTCGCGTTCTGCGTGTTCATCAGTACGAGGGCGCTGTCATCGCCGCTGGTGGCCGAGAGGATGTTCTGGTTGGAGAAGCGGATGTAGCAGGGGTCGTCGTATATTGTCGCGTCCCTGTAGTAGGGGCAGAGCTGCTGCGCCTCCACGAAGCCTTTAGAGACGCAGTCGTTGCAGGCGGACGCGTTGGTGTCGCCGCGGCAGAGCGCGAGCGCGTAGACGATGTCCGGAAGGGTGCCGACGCTGCCGAGCGCGAAGAGATTCCGCGAGGTAGAGGCATTCTTGGGAAGGGTGACGGAGAGGGCCTGGATGTTGGCCTGGTAGGTGCTGTTCGCGGTGAAGTTGCCGCTGCTGCCGCAGCTCTGCCACAGGGAAGAGGCCAGCGGCGGGAGGAGGAAGGCGAGGAGGAGGGCTAGGTAGAGGGGGAGGTGGCGTCGGTGGTGCGAGGCCATGGTGTTTTTTCCTGTTTGGCCGTTTGGGTGACGGGGGGAGGCGCCGTGGCCCGTGGAGCGGTGGAGAGAATGCGATGGTGGGCTGGTGGCGAAGCAGAGTAGAAGACGAGGGGGAGGGGTCCAGTCTTGACTCGTGTGGGGCTCGTTTGACTTGAGAAGTTAAGACTTGGCAGGGCCATGTATAATGCACGCGGGGCCCACCCAGCATCCGTGATGGCCCTCCCTTGCTGGGTCGACCAAGAAGACCGCTGCTGTAGCCCGCAACATGACATCGCGAGGAACCAAACCGACTGGGTGAAGTGCTCCGTGTGAATCTTCAGCGGTTTCCACACGGCAACAACAGTGGAGTTAATGATAGGTTCCTGTCGAACCTGATGGGATTCGTCCTTGCCGTGCCGGTAGATGCACCAATGCAGGCTACGGTACACGAGCTGGACCAGCGTGGAAAAACTGTAAATGGCCATGAGAGAAATCTAGGGGTGCAGGATGCTTTTTTTGTCAAGGAAAAAGTCTAAAACGAATCTTAATTTTGTAGAGAAAAGATAAATCCAATCTCATTTTAAATCCTAGTAATCGACACTCTAAACTATGAAATCATAGTCTAATTTGAATCGAGTTAAATCCATCGGGCATCACTAAACTTGACAGCGGGAATCAATTCGGTCATCGTACTCAGGGAATATGGATTTACGGTAATCAAATACTTGTCGGAGCGTCACGCGTGGTCACTTGCCGATACGTAGCGACGTATGGGCCAACGTGGCATTTGGTGGGACCCACTATCAGTGTTATACTGCACGAGGATCCGTCCGTAGCGTGCAATAATTGCCTAAAAACCCCTCAAACATCATCGATTTTTTTGTCTAGGAACTCCCATGCATTTAATATGATGTCCCGATCATTCCGAGGTGGAGGGGCAGGCAGAGGGAACGCCGCGACGCCACGCGACTCCTTCGTCCCTGCGAGGCCGGCGATAATCATCGACGGGAAGGTGGCGCAGACGAGCTTGTTGGCAGCAAGGAAGAGGTGATAGGCGGCAGAACTCCATGGATTCTCCTCGTTAGTGCCTAGAAGCCACACCCGCTCCCGTCTACGGTAATCCCCCAACCCTGAACAACGTGGCGGCTCAAATCCAGGGATTTCTACAGATTTAGTGTTGTGGTCCTCGTTTTCTTGTTATGGATGGTTGGCGGTGTGAATTATTTATCATTTTGAGCAAGGGATTTGGGTGGGGTTTGGGGTAAGGTTTATGAAAAGAAGGATTTTTCTTAGCTGAGCAGGGGATCTGTGGTGGGATTTCGGTGGGGTTTGGGGTACATATGTACTATAGTGTTATTTGGGTGGGATTTGCATTGCATGTGTAGATGGTGATGATTTGTTCAAGATTGCAGTAGATTAGAATCCATCAACTTTATTGTTAACTGGAACTGCAATTTCTGATTGAAATTCATGAACTTTAGTATTAACTGAACTAGAATTGCAGATTCTTTCCGATCTTGTGTTTATTTGCAGGACCACTTAGTGTATTTTTTAGTCTAGAAATCAATCTTTTTTGGGGGGCAGTGGTAATAACAGGTCATATGTTGATGACTATGTTATCTGTTATGATCAAGTTGATTCTCTCACATGATCTCTGCTGATGCTAGAGAGGATAGTGGAATGAAGATACATTACTACATTCCCATTCTCACTATCAACAACAATGGTTTGAGGGAAATTAGGCCTGATCATGACACATGGTCACCTTTCTGGACATTGGTCACCATTGTTTCAGTACATATTTGGATCATGATCAGAGTTTACCCTTCAAGAACTAGGATGATGTTGTTCATTTTCTTGTCACTTCTTTGCCCATTATCATAAGAGCATCTCCACCCCCCATGGACACCCTCAATCCCATTTTCGGCTTAATCCGGCGAAATATCCCCCAGCCACGCCCCCAGGAGCCCAAAATTCGCCGGATTGGGCTCAAAAATCATCCGCCGAACTCAGGACGAACTCAGCGTCTCGGGGTTCGCCTAGGGGCGTCGGATGGAGTGAAAAGGCGAGGGGGACCGGGCTATCGGTGAGGGAAGCCGATTTCCGCCTAGTTCCCTCCCTACCCACCTGTCGTCGTTCTCGCCGCTGGCACCACACCTCCATGAAGCCAAACGAACTCCGCTGAGACTCCCTCCCTTCATGCCTACCTACTTGCCGGAGTTCAGCTCCCTCTGGCTACTCCGCGGACCGCTGCGCGCCAACCACACCGAGTAGGTGTTTGGCGATTTGCCTGCATGGACTCCAACAACGACGAGGAGATGTTCGCCGCGCTGATGGAGAAAGAGATGGCCGCTGCCGCCGATGATGGAGTGCACATGACGATCCTTGCTTGTCTCGCCGGCCTGTACGCCCAGAATACAAAGTCGTGGCGCGACGGTTCAGCGTCAGGACGCCAGAAGTGCAAGCTGAGGCAGCGGATGGAGGGCTATTGCATGTTGTACACCGACTACTTCACCGATGATCCATTGCACGATGAGGCAGTGTTTTGGTGCCGATTCAGGATGGGCCGGGAGCTCTTCCTCAAGATTGTGTATGCCCTTGGGGACTTCGACAACTATTTCAGATGCAAGAAGGACTGCACCGGCATGGTGGGATTTTCCTCACTACATAAGCGCACGGTGGTCATGATAATGCTGGCATACAGAGCTCCTAGTGACACACAAGATGATTATCTCCACATGGCTGAGTTCACCGCCATCAATTGTTTGTACAGGTTCTACAGGGAAGTGATTGCAGTGTTTGGGCCAAAATAGCCGAGGTCACCCAATGCCAAAGACACTGCTCGAATCCTTGCAATAAATGAAGCTAGAGCATTCTCTAGGATGCTTGGAAATATCGACTGCATGCATTGGAAATAGAAGAAATATCCGTTTTCTTGGCAGAGAATGTGCAAAGGCCACAAAGGAGGTTGTAGTGTGGTAGATGCACCAATGCTGGCTGCGATACATGAGTTGGACCCGCGTGGGAAAACTGGAAATGGCTATGAGAAAAATCTAGGAGCTTGATGTTTTTTTGTCAAGGAAAAAGTCTAAAACAAACATTTAATCTACAAAAGAAAGATAAATTGAATCCTAACATTTGAACCCCGGGAACTGGCACTCTAAACTATGAAATTCCAGCCTTATTCGAACCTTATGGTGGTTTGAGCATGGATTCACCGACGTGGCATTGGTCAGACATGGAATTGTTGACTGGGTCCCACTATTATAGTTTTAACAATAAATTAAAAACAATAAAAGAAGGGTGAAATCAGGTGGTTTTCTGCCTCCACTTGATGGCCACGATGGTGAGAGTGGGCTTGTCGGACTGACGTGGTATACCGAACAGTCGAGGCTCTCCTCGTAGTGCCACTCTAGCTTCTAGTGGCATGCTCCTGCAGTACCACAGGTAGCTGTGCGAGACTTTCTAGACCCTAAATAGTATGGAAAGAGAAAGTGGTATTGAGAAACAGAAGATGCCTTGATTTAAGGATCTTTTAGAAAAGACATATCCACGAGGAGATGGTATCAAAAGGAACCATGAAATTAATTGGAGATGACAGTTAGACATTGTCAAGAATAAAGAGGATTAAAGGAAAAGGTCTAAATAAAGAATAGCACAATTATTTCCATTGGAGATGACAACGGAACTCAGAAAAGTCGTGATCAACAAAAGTTAATTATACATTCCAGAACTTAAGAGAGATCTGGGAACGAAGTTAATTCTACATCCTAGCATTAGAGGTTAGAAATAAACAGAGATCAGGTGTGTGCATTGCATTCATGCATGGAAAATTTAAATAATTTTCACGCTTTTGATTAAACTTTGGGAACGAAGTTAATTCTACATCCTAGCATTAGAGGTTAGAAATAAACAGAGATCAGGTGTGTGCATTGCATTCATGCATGAAAATTTTTAATAATTTTCACGCTTTTGATTAAAACTTGTCGAAGTGATTAAAACTTCTCTTTAACTTGATGGAACTGAAGTAGATCATCAAATTGAGTGCGATAAGTTTCTATATGATCTTTTCTAAAACCTTATTTTGGATAAATGTGATTTGATCTATGGGTACATCAAATGGAATAAAACTAAAATCACAACAAATTACTTAAGGATTAATACCAGATCTTCTAGAGATCATATCATGGTATTCTTTACAACAACTTATGGATATCAAACCAAGTATATAACTCAAGTAAAATAAATACAATAATTATATCTTGATATATATACTTTTCCTAGTAATTCTTACCATGAGCATCATGGTAAATCTCAAACACTAACTCCTTAGCACTTATAGAGTAGGAAGGAAATAAAGATAAGACCTTTCACCACATATCCTTCTTACCAAATTGATCATTGCCATACCTATTGAACCATGTTATAGTATATGTTGATCATCAATGTTGAGTGATCAATTGTTGACCTATAAATTCTTGACCGTTCAACTCTTGATCTACTATGTTGTTCCTTCCAAAGCTTTGAAGGAAATTATTAAGAAGGGGGAAACCTGGTATGATTGAATGTGTCACCATCACTATGATGAGAGTCTTATTGGAGAATCAACCAATTTGTATTTGGAGGATTTACCTCACTCAGGAGTTGACTAAAAGGATTATCTAGAGTTCAGAGTGAGCTGCTAACTAAGAGTTATGAGGAAACCAATAAAGTAAGTACCAAGGAGTGGTCTGGTTAATCCAAGTATGTATAATCATAGAGTAAGCTTCATTAGTAAGATAGAACATCTAAGAGACTTGGTGTAGTACAAGTTTAATACTTTGATGAGAGTAGACTTTGGCTAGACATCTGGAAACCTAAGCTTTGTGTGATCCAAGGATGGTGGGCATTATTCTCAAGCCACTTGGGAGTAATAGACAAGATGTTATAGAGTTAACATTGGTATAGCAAGTTAGGCTAAACCTTAAATAGTTTAGCTACCCTAGCTTGGTCATCAGGAGTCAAGCTAATGTAGAAGAAATGTGGAATAAGAGTTACTTGTAGTAGTTCAGCTCATGGTGTATTGACCAAAGCCCATATAACAACAACCTTGGATTATTGGAGTAGTATTATACCTCTTCCAAAGAGTTTTCATCACTTGTGATGTAGTGAGCATTGTACTCTTACAACCTTCAGAAGAATATTGGTGATGGATGTTAAGTGAGTTGAGAATAGAAGTTAGGATTCATCATTTTAGTGAGGCAGAGGATATCGCAAGTACTTAGAGGTAACTAGGTGTGTTAGATAGAAGATTACATGAGGATATATAACAATGAACTTCTAAGGTTCCTAGGTGAGATTAAAGAGTAGATTAAAGATAAAGTGAACCAAACATTCTAAAAGATGTGTCATTAGAAATATTCTAGAGATGGAAGCTATCCTTAATAAAGGAATATGTAGAGTTTAGTACCAAGCTTATGAAAATCATAAATGGATTTAGCAATAGAAGCTGTTGATGAGAACATAATTATGAGATGAGCTCATTGATGACTCCCAAGTGCAGGAGATCAACTGTAGTACCTTTCAATAAGAAAAGGTTGTCAAACCCACGAGGAGATGAAGGTATTGGTTAGCAAGTTTGACAAGTAAAGCAATAAAAGATGCAGTGGTTTTGTATTTTGGGTTTATAGTTTGCAGTAATATAAATTGTTGAAAGTAAATTGTAGTAAAAAGATGCTCTTAATAAGAGAAAGCCCAATCCTCTATACAACAAGAGGACAAGATCAAGTGTGTGTTCTTATATGTGATGAGCATTCCCGAGGGCGTCATGGATTTACTTAGCATATAGATTTCTACACAATATGGTGAATATATTGTCAAATTTAGTTATTATATGGCGGAGCCTAGTTTAGGTGTAGCCATAGATATGAGCAAATATACCCCTTATGATGGGTCCTATAGACATTTTCATGAGCAAACATAGGAATCATTAAGACATAAATGTACCACCATAGCAGTAATTTCATGGGTCCCCAATATATATCCCTCTAATGCATATCAAAGTATTGGAAAACGGTTTCTGTCATTCCATCCCTTCCAACCATCTTCATTGCATTAAAGTGAAGCCCTATGAGCCCATATAAGTGAAGTGATATATAGTCGACGTTCGCACATCACCATCATAGATTAACATAAAAGATATAAACTTGACCAAATACTCATTGCATATTATATGGAAATCATAACCAATTCATCCTATGCCCTCGGGAACATGGGGATCTACTCACAAGTATCAAACATGATATGGATTAGTGCCATATGGATTACAACAAGATCTAAAAGTATAATATCTCCACCAAATAAAGACGAGTTTCCAATCACAATCATGTAAACAACACTTAAAAATATCTAGGGTTCAATCACTAACAAACTATGAGGGGAACGAGATGGATCTTGGAGATGGAAATGGTGATGATGGAGATGTTGATGGATAGGCCTCCCCTACGCCAAGGAGGAGTGGTGATAACAATGGCGTCAATTTTCCCCTCACCGAAGGCTCCGGAATAGCAGGATCTACCCTCTCTCGGAGTAGGAGAAGACTTTCACCTCCTCTGCTGCCTCTGTAAATCGTGCGAAAAATATGGTGTATGTTTTTTGGCAAAACAGAGGCGTATGTAAAAAGGGAGAGCTGAGACGATGACCGTAGGCCAAACGAGCATGGGTGGTGCAACCTAGTAAGGGGGAGCGCCACATATATTCTTTTGGCCTTCATGGCTCCCCTCATGTGCTTCTTTCGCTCCATGGTCCTTCACTTGATGAAAAACGGATCATGTATTTTTTCTCTGATTTATTGATGTCCAGAAGGTCCCTAAAACAATAGAATACGAAAAAGGAGGTTTTCTGCCTCCCAGAAATTAACTACCAATGAAGGGGACTTTGTAAGAAAGTCCTGTAAATCATATAAAAATACATAAATAATGATAGAACAACACAAATAACATTCTAAAATGATCATATATGTTGCTATTATGATGATCCAAAATGCACGTATCAACTCCCCCAACCTTAAATCTTTGCTTGTCCTCGAGCAAATAAGAGAATAGGTCATATCATGCATCAATGAGCTTATGGTTAATAAAATAAAATATGAGCATGGCATCATCAACTTGTGCATATTCACATGTCTTAAAAGATTTATAGACTAACAATCATACAAATGAGGGCAACATAGATAGGAGTTCTAACAACTACTCCTTACTTTTGAACAAGACTAACCATTATATGTTGGACAATTGGACATGCCTCATTTTATTTTATTTTTGATGGCATGATATTTACCATGCTATTTTTGATATCACTTTTTGCCTTTGCAACAAAGATAAACTCTCATAGAATGATCTATACCTAATAATAAAGGACGAATTGTTTCTCCCGGTCCAACACTTTTTTAGACTGATTTACCCTCCCACTAAACTACCTATTACCACCAAGCCATCGGTAAGTGAAAAAATCGTTTGGCATGTTTTGTCCCTAGCTTCATGTCCTTCTATGTTTCCCCGATGCAAGTGTCCCGTTCTAAAAGCAAAACGTGTAGGAGGTGATTCGTCTGTCCTGGGATATTCTCAACTCCCCCGTATGTCAAACAAACCCGGGTAGGAGCCCGATAAAAATACGAAACCTAATCCTCCTACCACACCAGATCAATAAAAGCCCACTTGTTTTGTGGTGTAGCTCCGCGAAACTAAAGAGAACCAATCGTAATGCAGCTGCAACATGCCGCCATGGACAGAAGGGAGAGGCCGTGCGCGCGGCATGTTGATTTTCTGCACACGGCCTCGAGGACATGGCCCGACCAGCTAATCTAATCTGGTCGGGGTGAGCCTCGCTACTTCCACAACATGACGATGAAAACTCGAGATCATGGTGAGAGAGAAGAATTTGGGCGAGTGCTCAACGCCGGTACTCCAAGGTCTCATGACATCGTATCGAGCTCACCGCATATCGAATCAACCCCGTGACCCGAGCCCCAGCTGGCAGGTGCAGGAATCGACCTCGACGGAGATGCTCCATGCCATTTATTCCCCGAGCTACCCTTCTCTAGGAGCGAAATTCGGATAGATAGGGAGGAGTGCAGATGTCATATGCTAGCTCGCATTATCGTCGAGACAATGGTCCCCTCGGCAGTTGGTTCCCTCGGCAGGTGGCGTTCAGGCGTTGGCAGCGGGCGGAAGCTTCCAGCACACAACCTGCCTCTGCTTTAGAGCCAGTGGCGGAGCTTCTCAAGAACAAGCTTCGCGGTGGTCTGGTAGCATCCATACAGTCCAGGTTCATCTTTCCTCCATCGGCATGTCGGTTTATCTTTTCTCTTCCTCCAGGGTGAGTCACCTTTGAGGTGAATCTGAAGCCAACACGCCTCTTAACATATGCACAGGCTGCACATACATGCATAGATGGAGTCCATGAAATGCACCATGTTCTTCTGTTCCAATTGGGAGACAAACCATTTAAATTATCCTGCAATTTTCATATTGTACTTCTAAAATTCTAAAATTGGTGTTTTGTGATTTACAGTATATAGTGAAAGATACAAGTCAGAGAAGGACTCCCTCAACGGTGTTTTGTGATTTTTAGTATATAGTGCAAAAGACAAGTCAGTGAAGGACTCCCTCAATTTGGATTCGATATACATGCGGATATCAGATTCAATGTGATACCGTAGCAACGTACGGGCTTTGTGCTAGTTAGTTAAAAGAAGAGAGTTTTTAAACAACAAGATAGACATGAAGTTCAACTTTGTCAAACACTTTCACCACTTTTAATGGCATCAGTTAACGGTCTTGCCTCCTAGTAATGAGTATAAACCTTATTCACGGACCTTTAAATCCTGTCATATACTCTATTCATCCTTTGACTGCCACTTTCCATGGCTAACCGAATCCTTGGGTGTCTGCCTTTTCATTCACCCTTTCATAGAGCATACGTATTAAAATATCCATGGCCCTTAGTTTACTCATTGATTACTAAGTTAAACAATATTATCTCATGTCCCCTTGTTGCCATCTCTTTCTAACGTTTTATTCTACAAAAACCACAGCTCTATTCCAAATTCATGTTATTTTTTGATTTTACTTACTTGGATCTTTCCTTTTGTTGCAAGTTTTTATTTGTTGACATAAATTCTATACATGTCCAACACACTCAAGTTAATTTATTTCAAGGCAAGATGTAACTGAAACTTCTAGATATGATGCACACATCTGCATGAGTGTTACCCATAAATCTCCAAACAAGAGAATCATGGATGACACAATACTTTATATTTCATTAAAAACCACTCAACCAAGGATACATGATGATGTTCTAAGAGCTTTTTAAGCATTGAGATAATCGATACCTAATAGATGCAAGCATGCCCGACCTAAAAATCATGACTATATGAAATATGATGAACTAAAAAAACAAAAAAGTGAAACTCCCCCAAGTTTAGAGTGTTGTCACCAGGTCTTCCTCCTTGGCATCGTTCTCCTCATAATAGGCGCACCACTCCTTGATCTTCCAAGGATAGGGCCTCCCATTGTAGAAGTATAGTGGTGGATCATTAAACTTGGTGGGGATAGCCTCAACAATCTTATTGAAGCAATCTTCATACTCACAGCTCTAGTTCTCCACATCCCACATGAGGGCTTGGAACTTATCCAGTTGTGTGAGGGTCTGCACATACTTGTCTTCCAGATCCTTGATCCTTGCCTCATAGGATTCAATCTTCTTCTCCAGCTCGAGATTCATGTGGTGGTGAGCATCAAGGTTGCGCTCAACCATAGTGCCATACCTGAAAGTAGTGTCCTCCAAGATCTACAACCTCTCATCCCCGGTGCCCTCGGTCTTGGGAGCCTTCACCTCCTCCACGAGCAACACTCCCTCCTTGAAGGTCAAGGTCTTCCAAGGAGCCACCATGGAGTTGAGGTATTGGTTCACCACACCCTTATTCTCGGAGTCATATCCTCCTAGATTGGATCCAGAGCTTGCCATGGCAAAAAGATGAAAGTACATGACATAAAACAATGTTCGCCTCGAAAAGACTCGGTGCGACATTAGATTGGCAAAGCCAGATATCTATTGGCAGTTTTTAGGGTTAGGTGAAGAGTTGGACTCAAAACGGAGGCGAAACTAGGCTCGAAAGGTCGAAAGAGACCAGGCATGTTGCACCACCTATCCTCTTCCCGAGATGATTACGTACCTGAAAGTTACTTTTTAATGATTTCTAGTGTCCGACACGGGATATTTCTTTGTAATTATGGCCTCAGGACTCTGGAGATTCAACTCTTCTGCCTTTCCAACGTTTTTTGGCCTACAATATAATATTTAAGATGTTGTCCATTAATAATGATACCTCCGATCTAGATTCACAGATATAGTATAATAGATTTTCCCTAGAAGACCTAGGTTTAATCGACCCTTGGAAAGCAATGCTAAAAGGAAATAAAAAGGACACGTCTACAACACTTTGTTTCTTTATTTTACCTTCATTTACCAAACCAATCTAGTTTACTTTTATAGGGGGTTGAATCAATGGATGGAGATAGGCCAGGGTTGAAGATCCACCTCTAGCTACACATCATATGGGATAAATGATAATAATAAGCACAATCATGTGTAAAGTTTTAATAGGGATATTCTCTTGTGGGAAACACATCCTAATATACTAGAGCCCCCGTGATGCAGTGGGCATAGCAATAGTCTTTTAGTCCAACCGAGTGCACCACGAAGCAACGGGCTACAAACGATTATTAAGTGTAAAAGATAGATCAAAGCATTAAGTGGTGATGTTGTTGTGATCCCGAATGGGTCACTAAGCAAAGACCATACTACCCTTTCTGTCACTGGGGTTCCTATGAGATTGCCGCTAGCCAAGTATCTCACCTCAAGCCTTTATCAATCTATGGGATCTTGTGTACCTACAAGTCCACAGATCGAGACAGGAGTCAAAGAAACAAAACATACAAATCTCTATTTCAAACAATATACAATGCTCCCATAGATTAGATGCACATCATCGCTGTGAGGTTTCTCCCCAACCCGCAGCCTGTGAGGACTACTCACTCATAACAATAAGATCAAGGATAGAAAACATTGTGCAAAATACTTAGATTGAAATCAAATATTCTTACAATGGTCGCCGAATCATAAGGATATCTAGAGTAAAAAGTAATGGCTATGGCTAATGGAGGGGATGGAAGATGGAAGGGATGAACAATAGTGTGGATCTCCTTGGGGTATGTTGTGTTGCAATCTAAGAATGGCGGCCCTCTGTGCGGCGGCAGAGACCTCAAAATATATAGGCGTTTTCACGAAAGATGTAGGGTTTGACAAGACGGAGCCGCCACCACATGGTACGGATAGACGGTATGGGCGGGCCCTGCTCGCACCAATGGTCGTTACGGCGGTTGTCGTCTGGAATTGACTCCACAATTACTTGGTCATGTGGACTTCCTTAAAAACCATCATTATGACTCCAGATTTCGCATTAAAAAGCGTTATTTCTTGCACAACACAATTCAAAGCAATTGGTTTGCATATATTTGCAACTATTAGTCATTAGTGGCAAGGATTAAGACTTTCTTGTCAATTGCTTGACTAAAAACAATGTTTAAACACGGTGGAAGATGCCTATTTTTGGAGCCATCAACTTCCCCAAAGCTCAAACCTTGATCGCCCTCGAGCAATAAGAAACAAAAGAACTATAAGGAATTCATCATTTAAACTTGAAACAACAAGAATAAGAATTCGCTTACGGTTGGTAGTCATATGCGTTCAGCACTTCATCTATTTGAAAGGCTTATCAAAGTTAGAGAGATGACAAGAATACTATACAAGCTTTAGTAAGTCAAGACAATCAAAGTAAAGTTTAATATAAGTATAAATGACTAGAAGTGTAACAATCAATCCAATTCTTCTAGTTAACTCTCAGGTTGCCAAGGAACACTAGGATGTTTTAATAGCATAATTGAGTAAGAGAGTTCATGTCCTAAGTAGCATAACAGTGAAGTGTCTTATTGACGCCCACATCAATAAATCAAGACTACCAAAACACTTCTAATCCAATCATTATCTTTAAGAAAATTCATAAAGTAGTAACGAGACCATGCCAATGACTTCTTATGTGGATCTTCATACATATACTTTTTGTTTCTTCTCCTTTTTTCTCTTCCTCTTTCAAGGATCATTGGCTGTTTCTTTTATAAGTGCTTGCACGGCCTTTGGGAGTACCAATACTTTTTCCCATATATTGACACTTATGCCACTCATGTAATCAACTCATAGCCGAAATCCGGGGTTATATCATAGATCGTTCAAAATCTAGCGGAGTTGTTGGCATCCCAAAGGTGTGAATCAGAAACATATAACTTTTTCTATTTTCTACTATTATGCTAGTACCATAGTTTGATCGACAAGGTTAGCTTTGTCATGCATCACAATTACCACTAGACTTAAATTCAATCAAACAACCCATTTCAAGAGTGCCGTCAAGTCTATGAAAACATCTATGGGGTTAAGTATCTTCAAGGGTATACTCTCAAGACAATCATTCATCAAACAAGTCATAAATTTTAGACTTTTTCTTGTTGCACTTGTTTGGCAATATTATTTCCATGGAAAGACTTGGTTAGCTAAAATAACTAGATCAAAAGCTTCCACAACTAATCATCATACTAATAAAAAGCTTTACTCTAACTATTTTGAATTACTCCCGCTAGCATGGAATGTTAGCAAATCAACCAACTAAAATAAACAAATCAAACTTCAAAACTGAGAGACATAGGACATACCTCTCATGAGTGACTTCATAATTCTTTTCCTTATAGGGATGTGTTCCTTCAAAACTCAAGCATGGTTATTCCCATAATAATATTAAAGCAAAGAGGCAAAGTGCGAATCCACGTTCATGAAAAAAGGAAAAAGGAAAAATCTTTTTGTATCTTTGAGGATAGGGATTAAAGAATAGAAAATAACTTGTGATCAAGTAAGGAACTAAGAAAAGAAAAAAACGAAAAACAACACCAAACTAAAAACAAAAGCAAATGGAAAAAACAAAAGAAAAGTGTTGGAACAAACCAACACAGATGTTTCAAAGCTCTCAAGGAGCACGAGTACAACCTCACTATTACACAAATAAATTTTTTGGGGGAACACATCCCCAAGCTCAGGCTTTTGCAAGCCCTTTTTTTGCTTATTGTGGTGGCGGTGGATAATCTCCCATGTTCCATTGGCTGCTCCAATCATGGAACTGGGTGGTGAGGTTAGCAGAAGCATCTTGAAAGTTGATGGAGAGGTTGTTCATGTTTTGGATATTTCCTTTGAGCACATAGATATCTTCACAGGTGGTGTAGTAGTTTGGTGGATGCACATCTTGTTCGGGTCCCTCTTGTTCTGCTTCTTCATCTTCTCCTCCTTCTCCCACGGGTATTTCTTGATGGGGTAGACCTGCCTCAACCTACGCGTCAAAATGCAAATGTCCATCATCGATAGAGAATAGACCATTAGGAAAAGAAGCTAGGATCAAGTGATCCGCTCCAGGTATATCAAGGAAGTATCTACCATTACTTCTAGAAAATCAAACCACATGCTCTTAGAGTAGAGAAACCGAGACGGTGATTTCCTGTCAATGGTTGGATGTTACCTAGGTTGACGTGAAGTGCACGTGCAAGAACGGTTACAACTCCTCTTCTGCATATGGGTCCTCAAGATTGCACATCTTGATGCTTAAGGTAAAACACAAGAAGGGCGCCCAAATTTGGCATTAAGTTATAATTAATAATAGCAGCTTTTGCAAGGACCATCATATCCTCCTCATTGACTCTAGTAAACTCACCACGTGCCTACAAGGCATTAGCAATAATATAAAACAAATAGCAAAAAGCAGGATGATCAATTTGGTTCCCCTTGGGTGTGTTTCCACGAATTCTTATTAAATTGAAGTACTCCCAAGGTGTAGGGTTTAAAAAAGTAGTGGAGCATATGTCGGTGTTGTTGTTGGCAAACCCAAAAAAATGATCCCATTGGTCGAGCGTCAAGGAGTACTCATATAATAAGACGAAAGTTGAGGTGATCAACTCCAGGAAATTGCTCCTTCAAAAAATTGTGAGAGCACATGCGTCAAGCTGTTGAGCATCAAGCGGTGATATGTGGCGACATCCTGGAAGAAAAAGTCATACAAACCAACACTATTGCAAAGTAAATCAAAATCAGCATGAATGCCAAGTTGGTTCTAGATATAGGGACACGCTCACTTGGTGGACTTGATTTCTCAGAGCTTGAGATGGTCCAAATGTTTCAGCTAAAAATCCTCGGTGAAATCGATACCAAGTGACTCGGGGGCCAACGTATCAACGGGTGGTGCGGAAGGTTCTGCAGCCATCACACGTGTACAACTCCTCGTCTTCATCTAAAACAAAATAAATAAAAATTGCTAATTAAAATTTTAGTCCAATAGAAACATAGCATAAATGATTCTCTACACTTGTTATAAAAGAAACTCCTCTAAAAACAATACTAAGCATGCTCAATATCAAGATTAGCTCAAGAGCAAGAACTAAGTCTAGATTTATAATGATGAAGACTAAGCAGAGTTTTGTTGCAAATAAGTTGGGGATCGGAGGAGAATCATACCTTAAATCGATTAGGTGCGAGGGATCGAAGAAAGATCGAGTAAATTTGAAGATCTAATGGAGGTGGTTTGGAGTTTGGAGGAAGAAGAAACGGAAAATTTGTGTTTGGGATTTTTTTAGGTTACCTCCTCGTGGGGTTATGGCGGCCGCGTACATGGTACGGACGGACGGGCAATACAGCCGGAGCCTGCCCGTACTGGGTAACATATCTTGGGGGTGACGAATCCCTTCCGGTGATGCACTTGGTACGGGCGTACGTTACGGTCATGTGTGCCCGTGATGCGCTCGATGATCGACATAGAGCTCGTTGGGAACCCCAAGAGGAAGGTATGATGAGCACAGCAGCAAGTTTTCCCTCAGTTATGAAACCAAGGTTTAATCGAACCAGTAGGAGCAAGGAAACACCCCAAAGATGTTACTAGCTAAGCTTTGGCAGGGCGCACAACCGGTGCTAGTAGCAACGTGGAGACCTGCACAACACAACCATAGAACTTTGTCCCCAACTTGCGATGAGGTTGTCAAACTCACCGTGTTTTGCGGAAAACAAAGGATTAAACGTATCGAATGGAAAGAAGTAAAAGTTTGCAAAAAGTAAACACAAAGTAGAAACAGTTTATAGATTGTATGTAAAAGACAAGGACCGGGATCCATAGTTCACTAGAGGTGGCTCTCCTTAGATAGATAACATGTTGGGTGAACAAATTACAGCGGGGCAATTGACAAACATAGAGAAAGCAATACATGCATATACTAATCATCTTGACTCCTTTGAGACTTGATTGGGCATTACAACATAATACATAGACCGCCATCCAACTGCATCTATGACTAATAATCCACCTTCAGGTTATCATCCGAACCCCCTCCAGTATTAAGTTGCAAGCAACAGATTATTGCTTTACGAACTGCGTGTAAAGTAAACAATATGATTGTTCTATGAACAAAGGATTGTTGTTTTCTCCCTAGTAGCAACATCACATCTAGTACCTTAGAGATTTCTGTCACTTCCCCAGATTACCAAAGGCATGAACCCACTATCGAGCATAAATACTAAATCTTGGAGTTGCTAGCATCTACTTGGCCAAGATAGCTACTAACAACGGAAAGCATGCAAGATCACAATAACAAAGACATGATAGAATCAATAATCAATCTGAAATAGCATCTCAATATCCATCGGATCCCCGCAAACACAACATGTATGGATTACAAATAGATGATCTTGATCATGAACGGAGCTCACAAGATCTAAACATGAAAGCACAAAGGAGGGGAAACCAGCCATCTAGCTACTACATGGATCTGTAGTCCAAGGATGAACTACTCACGCATCACACTGGAGGCTTGCATGGTGATGAAGAAGGCCTCCAGGGTGAATTCCCCTCTCCGGCAGGGTGCCGGGAAGAGCTTTAGATCCCTCCCGATCTAGGGATGTAGATGACGATGGCTACAGACTCTTTCGTGGATTTTTGATCGGGTACTTAGGGTTTTCGTCCCGAGGGCAACTTATAGGCGGAAGGAGAGGCCGAGGGGGTGCCGGGAGCCACCACACCACCCCCTGGCGTGGGCCAGGCCTGGCCGCGCGGCCAGGTGGTGTGGTGGCTCCCTGGCCCTTCTCCGTCTCGTATTCTGGCACTTGATCCCTTCCGAAAAAATAGGCACTTTGGCTTTTGTCCCGTCTAATTCCGAGAATATTCATTTTCTGACTTTCCTGGAACCAAAAACAGCAGAAAACAGGCAGCTGGCACTGTGGCTCTTGTTAATAGGTTAGTCCAAGAAATTATATGAAAAGTACTCCAAAGTTGGAACAAAACACAAGAAAGTGGATAAAACCAATCATGGAACATCAAAAATTATAGATACATTTGCAATGTATCAACATCCCCAAGCTTAACTCCTGCTCGTCCTCGAGTAGGTAAGTGATAAAAAGAAATAATTTTTGAGGTGACATGCACCATCAAAGACTTGATCAAAGTATTTGCAAAACACTCAAAGCTGGGATCATAGTACTTCAATCATAGCATGAAAGACAAAGTTCTAGCAATAGGCAAAGAGACTATGATGCAACATGAAAATGCATAAACAAAAGATTCATGAATAACATGCTTTGCAAGACGTTTGTTTGTTTCACATAAAGAAAACATAGCATAATAGTATTCAGCTTGTCCCTCAATAGAGTAGCAAATATAAATGCATAGGACACCTTCAAAGTTCATAAGAGTGACTAGATACAATAGTTTAAAACAAGCAATAACAAGTTATGCATCAATCAACTAGTCTTGGGACAATGCACATAGAACTAAGAATGGCCACTATGCTCTCAAAGAAGGTGCAGAAAGATAGAAGGTGGAGACTCAATATAATGGTGGAAGAAAGGCCTTTTGTAAAAGGAAGTAGGGATTCAAGTCTCATAAAGAGCTTCCAAAAATTATGGTACTTATAGCTTTCAGCTCTCATTGCCCCTATCATAAGCATATTGAAGGTGATTAAGGTTAAAGTGACACAACTAAGAGGATATGCTTGACAAGTTATAAACCGAAATCTCATGCCCCTTACTTACGAAGACTGATCCTCATGCTACTCAACTTCAGTCACGAGTAAGCTCTTGTTATTGTAAGTATATGTGTATCATTAAGAACCACCAACGGGGTACCCCTTGCACATGATACGGGAGTTTTCCCATAATAAAAATGACAAGGCAAGCAGACAATGAGCATCTCAACAATCTTTTTATTTGCTATTTGCATAGGTTTTTATTGAGGATGCTTCATAGAGTGCTCATTATGGTGATGCTGCAAGTTTCCACCATGATTAGGCATGGCTTAGGCTGGAGGCCCAGGCATTTCTCTAACACACATACAAACTCCATGATCTTACAAGTTCCACTTTTATTTCACACCGCCGGGATCCGTAAGCAAAAGAACATGATATCAACGGGGTACAAAGTACAGGTGCAATGTTGAAAGCGTTCCCCATGAAACATGGTTCTGCTAATTTCAACTTATAAAGCACAAGCATATACGCAACAAAGAAGGACCCAATGGTTCAAGTTTATTAGAGGCAATAAAGTAAAGTGTGCCATCAAGTTCGTGAGAGCTTTAATCACTAGTTTTCTCATAACATGTGAAAGGTAGACAAAAGCATGAATATACTTGGAATAGCATAAGCTAGTAGGTAGGTATGGTGGACTCTTCGGGAAAACTTGGTTTAGGGAGTTGGATGCATGAGTGAAACTCATACTTGGTGGTGGAGGCTAGCAAAAGACTGGGAGCGACAAACTAAGAGAGCAATAATGGCCATAATCATGCAGAGCGACAAAACATTTTTTTGAGGTGAAACAGTAGGGAAAAAATCTCCACTGCAATTTTTTTATTATATATGTGTATGTTACAATGAGAAAATGATCTAAGGTAGATCATAAACAGTTACATCTAAATTTGAAACAATCTATTCTATCCCTGATCTAATTGCTGATTGAGCCAGGCTTTGAATTTCTCCTTGTATTTTCCTTTGATTCTGAATTGTATCCATCTCATTTCCTGGTAGAAAATTGCTTTCCATCTATCAAAAGTGGGTCTTTTGTCATTAAAAATCTTCTCATTTATGCAAATCCAGATACCCCAGGAAGTCATGATAATGATTTCCATTGCAAATGGTAGATGTAACTTTTCTTTGATGTTTGAAATAGCTTCTAATCCTGTTAGATTTGCAGTTCTGTTTCTAGAAATATGGTCCCAACATATTTTTGCAAATGGACAATCCCAGAAAAGATGATTTGCTGATTCTTCAGTGATGCAGTTTGATGTAACACAATTGTAATCAGGAAGGTTGAAATTCTTTCTCATCAGTAGGTTTCTTGTATTCAGTCTGTCTAGTAGCAAAAGCCAGAAAAAGAACTTGTGTTTATTTTGGCAGGATGTTGCCCAAATCCAGGAAAAGTGAGGTGGTGATGGTGAGTACCCAATCATGGCTGAGTAGGCCTTTTTAACTTCAAATTTATCTGATCCCCAAATATAGTTCCAATTATCATGGGTGTCCTCCTGAGTGTTATGCCTGAATTCCTGGCATCTTTCTTCCATGACTAAAAACTCAGAGAAAGCTTGATGAGAGAGAGGTAGGTGGAAATTATCTTCAAGGAATTCAGCATGAAGGAAATCATGAACACTGATGATTGTGGACTTAGCATAGGACAGAAGGTGAGGGAATTTGTTCATCAAGCACTCCTCTTGCCAAAGGTCAGTCCAGAAATAAGCAGATTTGCCTGATTTCAGATTGCATTTAGCCATGCCTTTAAAGTTATCAATTAATTTGATATGTGACTTCCACCAGAAAGATACCTCCAAGCTTCTTCCAGGTAATTTTCCATTTTTGTAATAAGTCTCCCATATGAGGTGAACCCAAGGTATGTCTTGGTGGTTGTAGAATTTGTCCAAATTTTTCAGAAGGAGGGCATTATTTTGAATTTGTAGGTTCAGTACCCCTAAACCCCCTTGGTTTTTAGGACGGCAGATTTTGTCCCATGATACAAGTGCTTGTCCTTTTGCTTGCACATCATCAGTCTTCTTTCTCCATAGACAATATCTCATATATTTAATAATTTGATCCTTGATGGCTATTGGCACCTCCAAACAGCTTATATAAAATAGAGGAAGTGAGGAGAGAACAGATTTGACCAGCTGCAGTTTTCCTCCATAATTCAAGAAATCAGCAATTCCACATAATCTTCTTTCCACTCTCTGAACAATGGGAAGAAAATGCTCCATAGATGGCTTTGTAATGCTTAATGGAAGCCCAAGGTAGGTAAAAGGGAGGCATCCAGTTTGACAGTTGATTGTCATAGCAAAATGCATAAGTCTATCATTACATGTGTTTATTGGCATCATGCTAGATTTCAAGTAATTGACTTTGAGTCCAGTGGAAATTGCAAAAGTTTGAAGAAGTGCTTTCAAGCATAATAATTGAGATGCATCAGCTTTAAGAATCACCAATGTGTCATCAGCATATTGAATAACTGGGAAGTCACTGTTGGGTGATCCCACAATAGGTGGAGTTAGAAGATTCATATGCATGGCCTTGTTTAGGATAGATTATAGGAGGTCCGCAGTAAGGACAAATAGTAATGGTGAAAGTGGGTCTCCTTGTCTAACACCTCTCCTGCAGTAGAACTTTTTACCAGGCACACCATTGAGAAGAATTTCAGAAGTTCCAGATTCGAAGATCATTTCAATCCACCTAATCCATTTTCTCCCAAATCCTCTAGCTTTAAGGATATTTATGATGGCAGAGTGGTCAACTGTATCAAATGCCTTCTCAAAATCAAGTTTGAGAATTAAAATTTCCTCCTTTGACTTGTGGCATTGGAATAAGTATTCAAATGCCCAACCAATGCAATCTTGAATAGATCTGTTGTTGAGAAAACCATATTGGTTTTTATGTACCAATTTCAGAATGATAGATTGCAGTCTATTTGCAAGAAGTTTGGTAATTATTTTGAATATACAGTTCAATAGAAAGATTGGTCTGAAATCAGCTGCTGTAGATGGGCAAGTGACTTTGGGTATGAGTGTAATGTAGGAAGAGTTGATGCTCTCAAGGGACACTTTCTCATTGAAGAAATCATGAATCAGTAATTTGATATCATATCCAATGATAGACCAGCAACTTTTGATAAATTCATTATTAAAACCATCAGGTCCAGGTGACTTGTCATTTGGTAGATCAGTGATAACTTCCTCAATTTCCTTGTCAAGAAATGGTTTTTCAAGTGAATCCTTCATATCACCAGTCATTCCATTTCCATAGAAGTCTGCAAGGTTATAGTGCATCTCAGTTTTGACTGATGTTCCCATTCTTGCTCTGAAGTCATTCCAAAAGATATCAGCCTTGTCATAGTGATTTGTAAATTCCTGTCCAGATTCATTCTTGATCATTGATATATAGTTATGTCTGTAACTGATGGTAGCTTTGGAATGGAAAAACTTAGTCTTTTCATCTCCAAGTTTTACCCATTTAATTTTTCCTCTTTGTTTCCAATAGGTGTTTTGGTTCTGAAGAAGAGAGATAATATGGGATTTCAGGATATCTCTGAGGTGCCACTCATTGATGGTTAATGTTCTATATTCTTCAAGTAGGTCCAGGAGATCAATGGTGTCATTCACCTTAGCAATTTGATCTTTTAAGCAAGGTAACTGTTTTGCCCAAATCTTGATGCCTCTCCTCAGATTTTTTAACTTGGCACAAATTCTTTTTGCCATGTCCTGATAATTCACAGGAATATTCCAAGCATTTTGTACAATCATCTTAAAATCAGAATGATGAAGCCAGTAATTTTCAAATCTAAAGATTTGAGCCTTGGGGATGTTAGTTCCAATGGATATGACACATGGGAGATGATCAGAAGTAGGTTTGGATAGTGGAGTACCATAGTGTATGGGTATTTGGTTGTCCAAGAACTAGATGTAAAAAACCAGTCCAGTCTTTCCAGGAGTGGATCTTTTTGCATGTTACTCCAAGTGAATTTTCTACCCTTTAGTGGCAACTCAATAAGACCCAGGTTGCAGATAGCATCATTGAAGAGCATAGATTCATTAACATCTCCCCCACTTTTATTTCTATCAGTGAGACTTCTGATAAGGTTAAAATCACCTAACACTAGACAATCCATACTATCAGGCATAGTGATGTTTGAAAACCAGTCTAAGAAATCCATCTTTCTATCATTTTGACATGGACCATAGATATTAGTGAGAGTCCAGGAATCATTTGATAATTGAGAGGTGAAGGTAACAGAAGTTGAGAAATCATTTTGGAAAGCCCTGGTACCATTGAATAAAGTACTGTTCCAGATGGTAATAATTCCTCCAGAAGCACCAATTGATGGTAAGAAATCAAAACTGTCAAACTTATTTGGACAGAATTTTTTTAAATAATTGATATCAAAGTTTTCTCTCTTGGTTTCTTGGAGACAGATAGTGTCACATTCAGATTCCATGATCTTGCTTTTTAGTGCTAACCATTTTTTCTCAGAGTTAATTCCCCTGAGGTTCCAGTTCAGAATCTTCCAGTTTCTGTTGTTACTCATTTATAAACCAATTGGGTGAGCATTGGGGTGACACAAATTTTGAAGTCACACATATAAGACTGAACATATCATAGGATAATGAATTCATAAACATGCCCAACATCAAATAGGTCTGCAACAACTCATAACAGATATGAAAGGTAACTGTTCCAATCACAAAAGGAAAGGTTTTTGTAAACATTAACCACATTATTTAGGTGCTTTCTTCTTAGACTGCTGTCCACAAGATTCAGTAGCACCTCCCTTCTTCTTGCTTGTAAGGTATGGTTCTGGACCAGTTTTCTTAGGTCCAGGCTTTCCAGGTGGCTTGATGATCAAGTCATTGATCCTGCCCTTCTTCAGCAACCTTTTCTCAAGTTCCCCCTCCTTAACCTTGCAAAATGATTCAGCAAGATTCTTAACAACCTTATTACTGAGACAAGGTGGAGCAGCATTGCAAGAGAGGCAATTATGATCAGAGCAATTCATATGTCTTTTAAAACCCCCATTAAGTTCCACAATTCTGGGGCTCCTTCTCACCTCAGATTCCACCAGTGGTTCTTTACCCCTCCTCCTCTTTGCAGGAGCATTTGGCACCATCATGCTTGATGGGGAATCATTTAGGCAATGAGGAGGAATCTGTCCAACACATTCATCAGGTATAATGAAGGTGAAAGTAGTTTCTTCAGTAATTGGCTCTTTAATAATCTCCCAAAGGGGAGATGTGAGAAAATGTCTAGTCCAACTGAATTTCTCAGGTTTGATGAGCATTAGAGTGATAAAATTAAACCAACTTATAGGAATGTCACATTGCAGTTTGCCTTTGTCAGGTGAGGGATTCATGTGTGGAGCAAAGAATCTGTCCCATAGCTGAAGACCTTGCTTTGAGAAAGAATTCCTAGCAGAAAGCATCTCAGATGAGTTGACAAAAGGAATAATGGCCATTCCAACTTGAAGGTGTGCCTCATTTGGAGAGAGGAGGTTAGTGTCCTCCATCATCCAGTCATCTTGCATGTTACCCTCATCAGCTTGGTTGGTGTCCTCCTCCTCATCTTGGTAATTCTGCAGAATGTTAAGCAGTCCTTCTCCCATGCCCACATCCTGATCAGCATTAGCAATATTTTGCTCCACCTCAATATCCTCTGCTCCATGGACAGATGCCTTGTCACTGTCACATGAAACATTTGCAATAGGTATAGATCCAGTAACAGCACCGTCAGCCTCCTGAGGTGGCAAATGCTGGTTGTCAATGGGCATGTCAACACCTTCAGCAAATACAGGTCCTTGGACAGCATTCCAGTTGCCCCAGCCAGCATTATTATTCTGAGGGGCAGGGTCAATCCATTGGTCCCATCCACCAATGTCCCCTTCAGGTTGTGGTGGAGGAGGTGGAGAAGGGGACCCAAATATGGGTCCCACCACAGGTAGAGGGTGTGGGTCAGCACCATCATTAGGTAGTGGGCCCTCATCAGGTGCCCCCCCAGGAGATTGTTGTTCAATATTTCCACAGAAAAGGTCCATGATTCAGTTTCCACCAGGTCCCCAATGGTGAATCTAACACTTTTAGGAACATCTAAGAGGTTAGTGGCTCTGAGCTTTGCAATGATCCTGCCCTTGTGCTCAGGGTCCCTCTCCTAGAGCAGAACTTTACCAATATCAGAGAATATAGCATTCAGGTCATCATGATGCCAGTGATCAAGTGGAGGACCCAGAAGCATAACCCAACATTCATTGTTAAACTGAGTCCTACGCCAGTTAATTCCTTCATTATGCCTATCAAAAGAAATAGCAACATCTTGGAAGGGAATGTGACCCGCAGCAATTAACCGGTCACGGTCACTGACATTTGCAAATTGAACATATGCAGAACCAAATGGGCAATCTTGAATATCACGAAATTCAACATGTGCATCATTGATAAAGAAATCTTGCAACACATCCCTGATATTACCAAAAGGGACAGAACCAGGAGGAAGGGGATGGATGTGCGCAATGGCATACTGTTCATGAGTCCTTGGTCGGTGAGGAACCACCACCCTCTTGACTCGATTCCTGCCGGCCACCTGCATAATCTCAAAGCCATGGGGAAGAAATGGCTAAGGGTCAAGTGGAATATTGGCCATTGCGTCGGTGGTTGTCACCGGCGACGAGCAGAGCAAGGCAGTTGGGGTTTCTCCAGGCAAGGGAGTTGAGGAGACAGGGGTTTCGGCCGAATTAATTTTTTGGGCAAGAACAAAATCCTTAAGACAGTCGTACACCCTGGGCCGCGAAACTTGCGGCGTGACATGGGCCTTGAACCAATGTAGGTAAGATTTGTTGGGCCAGGGACAAGAAGGGAAAGTGGGGAATTTCAAATATGGTAAAAGGCTAGTCAAATTAATTATAGGAGATTTGTTGACTGCAGTTGATTTCTCCTCTTTAATACCTTTTCCATTAATCACAATTTCCGCAAATGGTGCACCCGGTACAACACGAGTAATGTCATCTTTATTTTGACCGTTATTGCATGGTACCGGTGACGTCGAAGAACCAATACGATCAAAAACAGAGGATTTTTTATTTTTGTATGAAACAATTGTCCAATCCTTGTCCAATTCTTTGTAATATTCCTTCTCTTCGAATTTACAATTTGGGCCTCCATCACCCCAAAGTTTGATCTTCAATATGAATGATTCATCAGAGAAAGAACCAGAATTATATATTTCAAAACCCACCGCTCTTGATGCCACCGAGAATCTAAAGGTTCTATCTTGGAGGATTTTGACTTGATATTTTGATGCATGACCACCAAAACAACCTTAAAGAACAATGCCAATAGTATGAATATCAATCTTAAAATTTGCATGACCAAATGAACCAACAAGGAAGAAAGGTCTTCTACGAAATCTTCCTGAGAAGTTAATGTGGTGACCAAATTTTTTGAACATATTATCCTCAAACATCCTCCCTTTAGAGAAATCCACAGAAATGTTGTTGTGTTTGGTTGATGAAGTGGGCACATCGAAGATTTGATCACCCACCACCACTCTTTTGACGACAAGATCCAAGATAATACCAGAGGAAACTTTCTTATCTTGAAGAAGGAATCTAGCATCAATAACCACCTTGTCACGATTTAGTAACACAATCCGCTTAGCAAGAGTATACAGGACCAGAAAACCAGGAGCATTGTCCAAAACATCAGAAGGCAAGGTATAGCTAGTAACGTGCCACATAAGTTTCAAATCATCACTCTTGCACTCATGAACATGAGAAGTCCCAAGAAAATCAGAAGTTGGTGGAAAAATATCATTGATCCTAGCAAGATGAGAGGGGAACCTCACCACAGAACCAATCAAGAGAACCTCCCCATTTTCCAAACTTCTACCTTCCAGTGGTGAACCATTGGCATTGAGAATGACCAGCCAGCGATTATCCGAGAGGATAAGAGATCCAACAAGGAACTTACCATCGGTGGAGCTCCCAGAATAGGTGATTTTCCAGCCACCACCAGATGAATCCAGTGAACGAGAGCCCATGGATATGTGTGCGACGGCGCCGGAGTGGCGCCGGCGAGTGCCGGTGGGATGGGCTCAGAGAGGCATGCCTCGGAAATCGTGCGGGCTCAGAGACTCAGACGTTTTCTCGAGCGACAAAACATCATTGATCAAAGCATAAAGTGATACTACAAGTTGAAAACTAAAGGATCATAAAGGCTATGGTGACTTGTGACAGTCATAACATGGTGTGAGCATGTTCCAAGTCAACCCAAATAAAGCATCAAAGGAGAATACCACTATACTATGCTTTAATATGCTAAAACAACGCATGATTCATCCAAGGCACATTAAGCAATCTCAATTGTTTATAATAAGTCATGCTACAACAAATAATACTAAGCATAAATCCAAAAAAATATCAAGCATGGCATGACAAAGCATAGCCACAGTAAAAAACAAGCTCTTTTTACCACATAAGCATGAACTTTCCTACTCTTTTCCAAACCAAACCAAACTAATTGCAAACCAATGTATGAAAGAGGGGGTCCAACCAACTTATTCAGAAAACTAAGCAAACCAATCAAACTAAAAACCAAAACCAAAACAAAAAGAAGACGCTCCAAGAAAAACACAACTGTGCATGAAACAATAAAAATGAAGCGTTTGGAAGAAACCTGGGATTTTTATTGATGAAGAAGGGGATGCCTTGGGCATACCCAAGCTTTGACGCTTGTACTTCTTAGATATTTCTTGGGGTGACACGCGTGGCATCCCCAAGCTTGAGCTTTAGTCCATCCTTCATCTCATTACTCATTCCTTCCATACACCTGAAAATTTTCCTTCATACAAAACTTCACACAATCTTTATTAGCAACATTAGTGCACTCAAGATAAATAAGTCTTATGGTTCAGTTCTAACACCAAATAAACTTCCTTTAGAACACTAGATACTGTAGAACTTCCCTCAAAAAGCTCAATTCCCCAAAAGAACTCAAGAAGGAACCAACAAGAAGCAAATGCAGAAAATGGCAGAAATCTGTCAAAACAGACCAGCAGGTAAAGACGAATTTTTTCGAAGACCTTCTGTTGTTCAAATAAAAACGTGTTGAACTAAAGAAAGTTAGATAACAACCTGGGGCAGAAGCACAAACAATTACAGCTCAATCCGACGTACAAAGATCTCTCAGGAATTTTTACGGTGAAGCACAGAAATCTATTTCGGGACAGCAACTTTCCCAATCATTACTTCACTCTCATTAGAGGTTACTCTTGGCACAAAAAGCAAATAAAAAGGATAAGGAGTGGTTATTACAGAGGTAATAACTTCCAAGACTTATGTAAAACTCTTAGATTATCTCCCAACAAGTACTTTTCTTTAACGCCTTTAAGTTAGGCATAAGAAGCAAAGAAAGAATCAAGTGTTCTCAAATGAAGAAGCATTAAGACCAATACCAGAAATATTTTCAACAAGGCAAGGTATATCATCCAAATAAGTTCTACAGGATCCTCTCTCAATGCTCTTAGGTTCACTATTCTCATCAAAAGGGTTTGCAGGAACAATCCAGTCAAGATTCTTTTCTATGGCATCATGAATTGCTACTAGTTTAAAGGGTATTGGTATCTTAGGTTCCTCCCCATTAGGTTTGCTTTTGTTCATCTTTTCTCGTGTACCAACAACATCTACACATGAGCCTAGCATATTGAAACGTTCAAAAACTTTTCTAGCTTCCTTGGCAACATCATAGAACTCCTTAAACAAAGTTTCTAGAATAAAATCCCTCTTTTCAGGGTCCTCAATTTCTTTAAGCTTAAGAAACATTACTTGCATTAAGGGGTTGAGGTTAACAAACCTAGGTTCTAACATGTGAATTAAAGAAGCTGCAGCAATCTCAAAATTTGGAGCAAGTTCTACAAGGGATCTATCCTCAGTATCTTCATGCTTGCTAACATGATTAAAGAATTCTTCAATATTATCTTTCCCAATTATAGAACCACTACCAATTGAAAGGTCTTTCAAGGTGAAAGTAGGGATCAACATGGTGAGCTAAGGAAGATGTGACTACTAAAGGTGACTTAATTTTTTTGTGTTTTTGAAATAAGAAAGCAAACAAGTAAACTAATTTTTTGTGTTTTTTTTAAGAACAAAACAAGCAAACAGAGCAAAAAGAAAACTAAGCAAAACAAAAATAACAAAGTAAAGAGATTGGTTATGAGGGACTCCCCTTGTGAAGATGTCCTTGACTCCCCAGCAACGGCGCCAGAAAATCGCTTGATGGCTCAATGCACGGCGCCTAGAAAAATGCTTGGTGGCGGTGTGCTTGTTGGGAACCCCAAGAGGAAGGTATGATGAGCACAGCAGCAAGTTTCCCTCAGTTATGAAACCAAGGTTTAATCGAACCAGTAGGAGCAAGGAAACACCCCAAAGGTGTTACTAGCTGAGCCTTGGCAGGACGCACTACCGGTGCTAGTAGCAACGTGGAGACCTGCACAACACAACCACAGAACTTTGTCCCCAACTTGCGATGAGGTTGTCAATCTCACCGTGTTTTGTGGAAAACAAAGGATTAAACGTATCGAATGGAAAGAAGTAAAAGTTTGTAGAAAGTAAACACAAAGCAGTAAATAGTTTATAGATTGTATGTAAAGAAAAAGGACCGGGATCCATAGTTCACTAGAGGTAGCTCTCCTTAGATAGATAACATGCTGGGTGAACAAATTACAGCGGGGCAATTGACAAACACCGAGAAAGCAATACATGCATATACTAATCATCTTGACTCCTTTGAGACTTGATTGGGCATTACAACATTATACATAGACCGCCATCCAACTGCATCTATGACTAATAATCCACCTTCAGGTTATCATCCGAACCCCCTCCAGTATTAAGTTGCAAGCAACAGATTATTGCTTTACGAACTGCGTGTAAAGTAAACAATACGATTGTTCTATGAACAAAGGATTGTTGTTTTCTCCCTAGTAGCAACAGCACATCTAGTACCTTAGAGATTTCTGTCACTTCCCCAGATTACCAGAGGCATGAACCCACTATCAAGCATAAATACTAACTCTTGGAGTTGCTAGCATCTACTTGGCCAAGATAGCTACTAACAACGGAAAGCATGCAAGATCACAAATAACAAAGACATGATAGAATCAATAATCAATCTGAAATAGCATCTCAATATCCATCGGATCCCCGCAAACACAACATGTATGGATTACAAATAGATGATCTTGATCATGAACGGAGCTCACAAGATCTAAACATGAAAGCACAAAGGAGGGGAAACCAGCCATCTAGCTACTACATGGATCCGTAGTCCAAGGATGAACTACTCACGCATCACACCGGAGGCTTGCATGGTGATGAAAAAGGCCTCCAGGGTGAATTCCCCTCTCTGGCAGGGTGCCGGGAAGAGCTTTAGATCCCTCCCGATCTAGGGATGGAGATGACGGCGACTACAGACTCTTTCGTGGATTTTTGATCGGGTACTTAGGGTTTTCGTCCCGAGGGCAACTTATAGGCGGAAGGAGGGGCCGAGGGGGTGCCGGGAGCCACCACACCACCCCCTGGCGCGGGCCAGGCCTGGCCGCGCGGCCAGGTGGTGTGGTGGCTCCCTAGCCCTTCTCCGTCTCGTATTCTGGCACTTGATCCCTTCCGGAAAAATAGGCACTTTGGCTTTTGTCCCGTCCAATTCCGAGAATATTCATTTTCTGACTTTCCTGGAACAAAAAACAGCAGAAAACAGGCAGCTGGCACTGTGGCTCTTGTTAATAGGTTAGTCCAAGAAATCATATGAAAAGTACTCCAAAGTTGGAACAAAACACAAGAAAGTGGATAAAACCAAGCATGGAACATCAAAAATTATAGATACATTTGCGCAAATGTATCTATAATTTTTGATGTTCCATGCTTGGTTTTATCCACTTTCTTGTGTTTTGTTCCAACTTTGGAGTACTTTTCATATGATTTCTTGGACTAACCTATTAACAAGAGCCATAGTGCCAGCTGCCTGTTTTCTGCTGTTTTTGGTTCCAGGAAAGTCAGAAAATGAATATTCTCGGAATTGGATGGGACAAAAGCCAAAGTGCCTATTTTTCCGGAAGTGATCAAGTGCCAGAATACGAGATGGAGAGGGGCTAGAGGGCGGCCACACCACCTGGCCGCGCGGCCAGGCCTAGCCCATGCCAGGGGGTGGTGTGGCCAGCCTAGGCACCCCCTCGGCCTCTCCTTCCGCCTATAAGATGCCCTCGGGACGAAAACCCTAAGTGCCCGATCAAAAATCCACGAAAGAGTCTATAGCCACCGTCATCTCCATCCCTAGATCGGGAGGGATCTGAAGCTCTTCCCGACACCCTGCCAGAGAGGGGAATTCACCCTGGAGGCCTTCTTCATCACCATGCAAACCTCCGGCGTGATGCGTGAGTAGTTCATCCTTGGACTACGGATCCATGTAGTAGCTAGATGGCTGGTTCTCCTCCTTTGTGCTTTCATATCTAGATCTTGTGAGCTCCGTTCATGATCAAGATCATCTATTCGTAATTCTGCATGTTGTGTTTGCGGGGATCCGATGGATATTGAGATGCTATTTCAAATTGATTATTGATTCTATCATGTCTTTGTTATTTGTGATTTTGCATGCTTTCCCTTGTTAGTAGCTATCTTGGCCAAGTAGATGCTAGCAACTCCAAGAGTTAGTATTTATGCTCGATAGTGGGTTCATGCCTCTAGTAATCTGGGAAGTGACAGAAATCTCTAAGGTACTAGATGTGTTGTTGCTACTAGGGAGAAAACAACAATCCTTTGTTCATAGAACAATCATATTGCTTACTTTACACGCAATTCATAATGCAATTATCCGTTGCTTGCAACTTACTACTGGAGGGGGTTCGGATGATAACCTAAAGGTGGATTATTAGTCATAGATGCAGTTGGATGGCGGTCTATGTATAATGTTGTAATGCCCAATCAAGTCTCAATGGAGTCAAGATGATTAGTATATGCATGTATTGCTTTCTCGGTGTTTGTCAATTGCCCCGCTATAATTTGTTCACCCAGCATGTTATCTATCTAAGGAGAGCCACCTCTAGTGAACTATGGATCCCGGTCCTTTTTCTTTACATACAATCTATAAACTGTTTACTGCTTTGTGTTTACTTTCTACAAACTTTTACTTCTTTCCATTCGATATGTTTAATCCTTTGTTTTCCGCAAAACACGGTGAGATTGACAACCTCATCGCAAGTTGGGGACAAAGTTCTGTGGTTGTGTTGTGCAGGTCTCCACGTTGCTACTAGCACTGGTAGTGCGCCCTGCCAAGGCTCAGCTAGTAACACCTTTGGGGTGTTTCCTTGCTCCTACTGGTTCGATTAAACCTTGGTTTCATAACTGAGGGAAACTTGCTACTGTGCTCATCATACCTTCCTCTTGGGGTTCCCAACGAGCTCTACATCAACACCACCAACAAGCATTTTTCTGGGCACCGTGCATTGAGCCATCAAGCCTCCACGGTCTTTGTCCTTTCCTATAGAGCCTGTACATCATTTATAATTGCAACGGTCTCCGTGATCTTAATAAGCATATTATTTTGCTTGGTTTGAGCTTGCATAAAAGTTCTAACAGTTTTCTCAAATGAGAGATTTCCATGATTTGCTCCATTATGATTATCATAATTATTGTAAGGAGCGCCTGCATGATTAGAGTAATTTTTTTGAACACTAGAAGCAAAATTATGGTTCTTCCATGCAGGATTATAAGGAGTGCGAGCTATCAAATTAACATCATTAACATCGGTAGTGATAGCATTAACTTGGGTATCTTCCTTACCCTTTACTATGTTGAGTAATTCATCTACCTTAGATGTAATCTCTTCATTGTTTACCTTGGTGATTAACCTTACTATTTTCGAGGTTCTTTCCACATGACATTGGGCATGGTTGTTTTGCATATCATCAAGTAATTTCTTTGCAACACTCACTTGCTTTCCCATGATTATTCCTCCTGCAGCAGTATCTAGCATAGACTTAGACATAGGGTTAAGGTCATTATAAAATAAATGTAGTATAAGCCATTCTTCCATCCCATGACTAGGACAGTTCATTACGGCTTCTTTCATCCTTTCCCATGCAAGCTCTAGTGGCTCACAATCTTCTTGTCTAAAGCTTGTAATCTTGGATCTTAGTTGCATAGTTTCAGCTGCAGAAAAAAATTAGTCATAAACATATTAGTGCATTCCTCTCAAGATTTAATAGTGCCCTTAGGTAGAGAGAGTAACCATTCCTTAGCCTTTCCTCTAAGAGATAAAGTAAACAATCTTAATTTAATAGCATTTGGGTATACATCCTTAATACGCATCATGTCGCAAATTTCAGTAAAAGTATTTAAGTGCAAACTTGAATCCTCAAAAGATGAGCCCCCCAAATTGGTTTTGCTGAACCAAACTTAAAATATTAGGATTAATTTAATATGCTTCCGCATCAACAGCGGGTACAAATAGAATCATCGGTGGGAGTAGCATACTCCCCAAGTCTCTTTTGCGCCATGGCTCTTATATTTTTGGTATTTTTAAGTAATGAAAACAAATCACAAGTAACTGATTTTTTGGGGTTTTCAAATAGATAACTAGAAAGTAAACTAATAACAAGAATAAAACTAAAACAAATAATAAAACTAAAAACAAGGTCTCTATTAACCTCACTAGGATAGCGAAATTGCTTCCTTGGCAACGACGACATAAAAAGGGTTGATACCTTCGATCCGGATTCACGGATGTAGTATACTAGCTTTATCCCTACAAGACCTATGTTTAATAGAACCTTGGAAAGCAACACTAAAATAAAATAAAAAGGACACGTCTACAAGACTTTGTTTCTTTGTTTTACCTTCGTTTATCAGACCAATCTAGTTTACTTTTATAGGGGGTTGAATCAATTGATAGAGATAGGCCAGGGTTGAAGATCCACTTGCAGCTGCACATCATATGGGATAAAAGATAATAATAAGCACAATCATGTGTAAAGTTTTAATAGGGATAATCTCTTGTGGGTAACACATCCTAATATACTAGAATCCCCGTGATGCAGCGGGCATAGCAATAGCCTTTTAATCCAACCGAGTGAACCACCAAGCAACAGGCTAAAACGATTATTAAGTGTAAAACATATATCAAAGCATTAAGTGATGATGTTTTTGTGATCTCGAATGGGTCGCACGAAGACCGTACTACCATTTCTGTCACCGTGGTTCCTATGAGATCGCCTCTAGCCAAGTATCTCACCTCAAGCCTTTATCAATCTATGGGATCTTGGGTACCTACAAGTCCACAGATCAAGACAAGAGACAAAGAAACAAAAGATACAAATCTCTATTTCAAACAATACAAAATTCTCCCGTAGATTAGATGCACATAATCGCTACGAGGTTTCTCCCCAACCCGCAACCCGTGAGGACTACTCACTCATAAGAATAAGATCAAGGATAGAAAACTTTGTGCAAAATAGTTAGATTGAAATCAAATATACTTAAAATGGTTGCTGAATCACAAGGAGATCTAGAGTACAGAGTAATGGCTATGACTAATGGAGGGGATGGAAGGGATGAACAATGGTGTGGATCTCCTTGGGGTGTGTTGCGATGCAATCTGAGAATGGAGGCTCTCTGCGTGGCGGCTAAGACCTCAAAATATATAGGGGTCTTCAAGTTAGGGTTTGACGAGACGGAGTCGCCGCCACATGGTACGGGCGGACGGTATGGGCGAGCCTTTCCTGTACCAGTGGTTGTTACGACTGCTGTCGCCTGGAATTGACTCCACAATTAGTTGCTAGTGTGGACTTCCTCAAAAACCTTCATTATGACTCTAGATTTTGCATTAAAAAGCGTGATTTCCTGCACAACATAATTCAAAGCAATGGTTTGCATATCTTTGCAATTATTAGTCATTAGTGGCAAGGATTAAGAGTTTCTTGTCAATTGCTTGACTAAAAAAAATGTTTATACATGGATGAAGATGGCTATTTTTGGAGCCATCAAACAACATAAGGTTTACCTTTATAGTCTCCATGAAGGCGCGTGGCTCTAGAGCGGTACACCTCCTACGCAACTAATGGACCCTACCACTTTGATGCCAATTTCCTTGCAAAAAACTTGAAATGAGAGTTGAAAAATAATACGTGATCACCTACTTTGAACTCCTTTTTCTTTAAACAACCTAGCACTTTCATAAACTTTGTTCCTCCATTCATCTAATAAGTTTAGGTCTAGAATTATTTTCTCTCCAGCAGTTTTGAATTCGAAGTTTAGTTGCTTAACGACCCACCCAGCTTTATGTTCTAACTCTACCGGAGATGAAATGCTTTACTGTATAAACCATTTTATAAGGAGACATACTCATAGGATTCTTAAAAGCAGTTCTATAATTCCACAGAGCATCATTAATTTTAGTTGGCCAATCAGACCTAGCTCAATTAACTATCTTTTCCAATATGAGATTGATTTCCCTATTACTTAGTTCAACTTGACCACTAGTTTGAGGATGATATGGAGATGCTACCCTATGATTAACACCATACTTTGCTAAAGTTTTTCTAAAAACACCACTTAAGAAATGAGAACCACCATTAGTAATTAGAAATCTAGGTACTCCAAACCTCAAAAACATTATGTCCTTGAGCATCTTCATTACTGTAGCATGATATGCACTTTTGGTTGGAATTGCTTCCACCCCCTTTGTAACATATTCCACTGTAACCAAAATATGAGTATGTTTTGTTTTTGATGGCAGGAATGGCCCCATAAAGTCAAATACCCACACATCAAATTTTTCGAGTTGTAGTGAATAGTTCATGGGAATTTCATTTCTTTACCAATATTTCCAAATCTTTGATATTTGTGCCATGCTTTAACATAGTTAACACAATCCTTAAATAAAGTAGGCCAATAAAAACCAGACTGTAATAGCTTTGCAGCGGTGCGGTCTCCTGCATGATGTCCTCCATAAGGAATATCATGACAATCTCTTATGATATCCTGCTACTCAAATGCAGGCACACAACGTCTAATAATACCATCCACACTTTTCTTATAAAGGAATGGATCATCCCAAAAGTAACGTCTAAGATCATATAAGAATTTCTTTCTTTATTGGGAAGTGAAGTGTGGTGGCATGACTTTTCCCACAATAAAATTATCATAATCATCAAACCAAGGGAATGCTACTCTACTACTAGATACATTAATGCTTGCAAGTTGTTCATTAGCAAAGCTATCATTAATAGGAATGGGTCTACCAGAATGTTTTCCATTCTAGGTAAGTGATCAACTACTGAATTATCTTCACCTTTCCTATCAACAATATGCAAATCAAATTCTTGAAGTAAAACAACCCACCTTATTATCCTAGGTTTAGCATCTTTCTTGTTCATGAGATATTTAAAAGCAGAGTGATGAGAATGCACAAAAACTTTAGAATCAGCAATGTAAGGTCTAAACTTATCGCATGCAAAGATTAGTGCTAAGAATTCTTTTTCAGTAGTAGCATAGTTTCTTTGAGCACCATCAAGTGTTTTACTAGCATAGTATATAACATTTAACTTCTTATCAACTATTTGGCCTAAAATAGCCCCTACAGCATAATCACTAGCATCACACATGATTCTAAATGGTAAATTCTAGTTAGGAGGTTGAATTATAGGATCACTTATTAAAGAATTTTTAAAACATTAAACGACTCTACGCAATCATCATTAAAAGAGAATGGAACACCTTTTGCAAAAGGTTAGTTAGAGGCTTTGATATTTTAGAGAAGTCTTCAATAAACCTTCTATAGAAACCTGCATGTCCAAGGAAACTTCTTATACCTTTGATATCCTTGGGATATGGTAGCTTTTCTATGGCTTCTATCCTAGCATGGTCCACTTCAATGCCTCTTCTTGAAATGTGGTGTCCAAGAACATTACCTTCTATCACCATGAAATGGCACTTTTCCTAGTTTAGGACTAAATGTTGGTCCTCACAATGCTGAAAAACTTTGTTAAGATTGAGCAAGCAATTATCAAAAGAGGTACCATACACAGAAAAGTCATCCATGAATACTTCCATAATTTTCTCAATATAATCAACAAATATAGCATTCATGCATCTTTGAAAAGTAGAAGGAGAATTACATAAACCAAATGGCATTCTCCTATAAGAAAAAGTACCAAAGGGACATGTAAAAGTTGTATTTTCCTGATCATCGTTATGCATAGGAATTTGGGAGAAACCTGAGTAACCATCTAGGTAGCAAAAATGTGAATGTTTTGACAACCTTTCTAGCATTTGATCAATGAATGGCAAAGGGTAATGATCTTTACGAGTAGCTTTATTAAGATTTATAAAACCAATGCACATTCTATAACCAGTAATAGTTCGTTGAGCTACAAGTTTATTTTCACCATTTGGAACATCATTTATTCCACACTATTTAGGCACACAATGAACATGACTAGCCCATTTACTATCAGCTATGGGATAGATAATACCTGCCTCAGTGAGTTTGATTACTTCTTTCATTTTTGGATGAAGACGGTGTTGATAATCAACAACATGCTTTGCATCTTATTCCAAGTTAATTTTATGCATACATAAAGCAGGGCTTATACTTTTCAAGTCATCAAGTGAATAGCCAATGGGTGGCCTATAAGCTTGAAGCACTTCAAGTAACTTGGATTATTCTTCAACTAAAAAGGTTAGAACTAATAATAGTAGGATATATTTTCTTTCCATCAAGGAATGCATATTTCATATCTTCAGGCAAGGGTTTAAGTTCAAAACTAGGATCTTCCTTAGGTGGAGGTAATTCTCCTAAATCATCAGGTGGAATATGTAATTCTAATTGAGGTTGTTCTTGAGATAATATTTGTTCTAAAGCTTCTTTTTCTTCATTGCTAAAAGGTTCCTCTTGGTTAAGAACATATCGCTCCATCACGTTCGATGAAACAACTGCCACAGAAGCAAGAGTCTGCACTATACCTTTAGCAAAATTTTCTTTTTCTAAATGCTTATCAGTAAACTTGGGAAAGTTAAACTCTAATCTTTCACCAGCACATTTAATGAACACTTTTTCTTTAGGTAAACTAATTTTAGCACCCATAGTATGTGCGGTGACCTAGCATACCACTACATGATGTAGTACACTATAGTCGTTGACATAACATCAATGAAACACCGTTCACTCGTATTACATCCCTCGGAGTGGTACAACAGAAACATAGTAGGTCCAAGACATGACTATAGATTACAACTCGACTCTTTACAAAATATCCAGAGAACACTCTAGGTTAAAGAGTAAGAAAGAAACTTATTACAAAGAAGAACCAGAAATAATAACTCAGAACTAAATGGCTAATAAGACTAGCATCTAAACTAATTGGCTTGCAATTGCTGCTATTGCAATGCTCTACAAAAGTAGGTTTTATGGCTAGAGAATCTACTTCTATCTAATCAGGAACTTCGTCTTTACTTTGGTTGATGTATATGTTGACTTCATTGACTTTATTGAAGAACTTGAGTTGTCGATGATGTTTTCTTGAGCATAAGTTGGTGTTGACGTCGTCTTCCATAACTTAGAACCTAGCAAGGGTTAAGAAGGTATGGTTGAGTACGAGCGTACTCAGCAAGTTCACTAAAAGGAGTGTTTGATGCACTATCTATCGCCACAGACCAAAGGTCGTAGGCAAATGCAGGTTTTCATAAACATTTCTTCCAAGTTTTCTTTTATTCTGAAAACTATGTCCGTCAGCCTTCACAGGTTTACCAGAACTTTTGTGGAGTTCCTTTCCTGCAGCATTCGCAGCTCCTTCCCAAAAGAGGGAGTAACATGTCACAGTTTTATACACTCTGTAGAGGTGCATCACTTTTCCCATAAGAGACCTTAGCCTTGTTGCACATCCGAGTTGCAGGCTCGTCCACACTTCCTTGGTATGGGTCCTAGTCTAAGATCCAAGCCAGTACTGCCCTCTTCGCGACCCCACATGAAGACAAGATCCCCCAAGAAGGTTTACCACGAGTATAGTCCGGGTAGCCTCTCGAAGACTCTGTAAGCAGCTCTGCCTGGCAGCCACCATAAGCTATTGTGAACCTCCACCAAGATAGCTATGCACAGATAATCTATACACCAATATCGCGGGGCACTAAGGGGTCCCACCCATGTGCTGGATTCTCCACGAGAAATTTGCAGCTTCACGATAAGGTCATCCATCCATGCGAAAGGGAGAAGATACAGCTGACTTCCCTAGAGCCATTATAGATCTTATGGTTAACACGTAATTTACGATGCAAGAATCACTAGCGACATTGGTTGATTAAGTCCTAGATATTATGTTCCTTTACCACTGGATCTGTATCAGTAGATTATTACCATTCGGTAAATAATCTATAATCATATTATTATGAAAATAGTGTTTTCAGACCTTTTTGAAATGCAGGTGATGACAATGTTTGAGTTACAAGCATTTGATAGAAAATAATCAAAGGACATGAGCAAGTGTGAACTTGCCTTTTGTGATTCCAAGATTATGCAATCACGGTCTTCAAGACAATAGAAGATCCAAATTCTGTAAACAACATCATTGGTCCGATAAGGACTAATGTTTAAAAAGCAAGATGCAATTATACATAAGTAATGTAATGCAATTTTATAAACGTGAATCGCCAGAATAGTCGTACTTGATCTAGGGTTTGGAAACTGGGATGGTTTCTTTAGAATGTGTTTCACTTTTATATTAGCTTCACACTTGTGCTTCTTATTAAGGCTTGAGAGAGTGTGTGCAATATGTAAATACAACAAGTAGCATACAATACTAAAGCACTCAAATGAGGCATGGTATCTAAAATATTTCTTAAGCAAGATTATTAATCAATTAAAGCTTTTAAAGAAGTTCTTAAGGATTTATTTTATGTTTCTTAAAAGAATAACTTTTGAGGAAAAGGTTACTTTTACCAAGAAAAAGCATTTAAACTACAAGCTAACCCTTTTAAGGTTTTCTTCTTAACTTTAATTATCAAAGAGGAAAACATTATCAAACTTTGAATAACCACAACACTTGTAGTGGAAACCTTTAGGTTTTGGATAAGGTATTATATTATATGTGGTTCACTTCTTAATATTTTATAAAATTAGAATATAGGTGTGATTGCTTTTATGGGGTGGTGTTTAATGAAATTATAAGTGAAGGTGGTGTTTAATGAAATTATAAGTGAATATAATCACTTACCTATTTTTTAGAATTTAGGCTTAGACCTTATAGACATGAAAAACACATTACTTTAATTACTTAAAAACTTTGTTTAGATTTTTAAGTGAATTCTTAGATAAAAAGAAGTAGTAGATATTATCTTGGTGATTATATAAGTGAAGATAATCCTTTTGATAAACAATATACTGTTTTTGATGATTTTATAATTGATAAAATCTTTTTAGGAAAATTAAGATACACTTACTTTTGAATGGTAGTTTTAGTAAATACATCTTAAAATAGTTAGACCTACTTTGACTTCACTTAAATATCAATTGAACTTCTTATACACTTCTAGACTTTAAATAACTTATATTAAAGATATAAACAAAGGTTTATGTAGTTTTTATGCATTAGAATAAAAGAAATAGGTCTAATTCAAGTTATTAGAGGATTAGGTTTTTATTTATTTCTAAAGTTAATATTATATTTTTAACTTGTAGTTATTATTTTTGTGATTTCATAAACATATTATTTGCATTTTTAGGATTTTTATTTATTTTTCTAGAGCTCATTTAGTTGTAGGGGTATATTTGTAATCATGTATTTTAAACAAGCCCTTTTAAAAATGGGCATGGCCCACTGGGCTGGCCTAGCCCGACCTGGCCCACTTGGGCTGGTCCAAAAGCCCTTGGGTCGTATTTGGCTGGCCCTACCCGGCCTAGTACCCCCACTCTCTCCCTTTCTCTCTTGCGATGCTCTCCCCTCCGAGGCGACCGATGCCACCGCCATTGTCGCGCCCACATCCGGACGCTCCTGGCTACCTTGACTGCCACCGTGGTGTGCATCGACATAGACGATGACGCCGCACATGCCTGTCATGTTTGATTCGACGCACGTGCCCCCTACTGGCCGCGCCGACCCCTCCCTATGGCTAGGGTTTGGGGTTCCACTGTGGCTTTGCTACGCCAGCGACCCCCTGGCAATGCCCTAGTGTCTGCAATGCTGCTCTCCTCCAATGGCTACCTCTGATGTGGCCTGGTACGGGTTGCAGTGCCCCTTCGGGTGCTCCCCGTGCCGCCGCTCCTCTCTGCCACCGACCTCCTCTCTGCTTCCTCTTCGATAACTTTACGAGGACCTCGAGTAAGTCTTCTGTGCTCCTCTCTGTGCTCTCCCTTTCCATGCCATATGTGATTGCTGTGATCTCCCCCACTTGGGATTCATCTCTGAACCTAGGGTTCATTTCCCCGCAGTGATGCTTAGTTGGGTTTCTAGGGTTAATATGATTGTGTTAATCTCCTGGATGTTGACTTATTAGTGGTGCTTTCTACACCCACCGTTGAGTCTGAATTATTACTCTGTCAGTGATCACTCTGCTAATCATGTTGGTGTTACCCTGTGTTTTGTCAGTTAATACTCTACTGATGTTGTTGGTGTTACCCTGTTCTCTGTCAGAGAACACTTGGTTGAGTATGATTAAGTTAGTGTGACTAACTATGTGGTTGTGATTGTGAGCTCACTCCTATTGAGTGATGGTGCTTTACTGTTGGATGTTGTTGCTTAGTCTAATCCTTTTAGTGTAATCCTTTTATGATCAAAGGCTCTGCCTTGTGATAGATGTTCAAATACTGTTATAGATGATTCCTAAATCATTTAGGAAAATGATTAAATGTTTTAAAAGGTGATGTTTAGGCTTGTTCTCAAGGAAATGTTAATATGTTGGTACAGAGGTGCTACCCAACTAGGGATGTGCCTTGTACCAGTAGTGGTGATATATATTGATCTAGTTAAAACTAGATCATAGGGTCAAGGATGCTGGTCTGAGACCCTCCTCAAATAAAAACACTTATTTTTACTTGATGCTTCATAACTTATGTGTTTATTATGACCTTGCCAGATCAGATCCATCTATGTGATCATGATGAATATGCTATGAACAATTATTTGATTAAGAAGTGTTGGGATATACCCTGGTAGCCTTGTGTTGGTTGCTACTGCCTACTCCTTTGGCCTTGGCTTGCTCCTCTTGGTGCTTCTGCCCCCTTTGTAGCCTTGTTGTCCACCAAAATTCCTCCCCTCCTCAGGTCACCATCCTTGCTAGTGATTTCCTGGGTTCTCTATTGTGGAAAGTGGTTGCTTTGATGGTGTGATTTGCAAGAACCTGTGATGTTCTTGGAGATGCTGATGTTAAGCTGTGTTTGAGCTTGGTGAAGTGAGTAGCAAAGCTTTGCCTTATACTCGGCTACTGTGATTTAAACTACTGGCTTCTTCTCTGTTGTTGACACCTCACTACATGCATTTAGGTGTGTGAGAAGCTTCACTGTTGCTCTGCTATGGACCAGATCGAGTGATCTTGTTTTAAAACCCCCACTTTTTTCTATTTCCATTCCTAGTGAAACTTGCCCCTTTTTCTGCCTTTGAGGTTGTACTGAGGCACAAACTATGAAGTGAACAGATGCTACACTTGCTAGTTTTGTCCCTTCTTCTAAACAGATTTGGCTCAATGATGTTTAGAAAATAGTGCACTTCACTGTTAATAATTGAGAGCAATTTACTACTAACCCCTCTCTGTCTATCTCCTTTTCTATCTTTGTTTGTAGGTACAAGTTCAAGTGATCAAGATAAATAGTTTAGGACTAGATATGTATTAGTTTAGGTTTTCTTTATTTTCTTTTGTAATCTTTCATTTCTACTCTTTATAAAGGATTAATGTAATATTTTTTTTTAATAAAGCTTCTCATTCTTTGTAATTTGTTCCTTTGATGTTTGTACTAAATATATTCTTGTATTTATATTATTGTTATTGGAAAAAAGGAAAGAATTAAGAAATATCCAATTGGAGTTATTCATTTATATAGTTTTCAATTTTCTTTATTGTTTTATTATTAAATACTCAAACAATATTAACTAATTCTTTCTGGAAAACAAATAAACACTAATTACTTCTATCTTTCAAATCTTTTCTCAAATGATTCAAATTTTAAATATGAATTCAAATTATTCAGCCAAAAACATTATAATTCCTAAGGATCAAAAGTTAAGGGTTTATTTCTAGCTTGGTAATTATAGTTGATGTCTCAACTCAGAGTGAGATATTGATATTGCTTTTTAATGTGATCTAGATGGCTCCATTCTTCTAAATTTGTATTGGGGTTGAAGATAATATGGTAGGTAAGGCTTTCCTCAACACACTCATATGATATTCTAATTACCCCTTAGAAACTTAATTTGACTAGGAGCTATTATTCTTTGTCTGCCAAAAAAATAGGAATTAATTCCATTGTTAACTTAATTCTAGGGTTTTGGACAAGAGGTAAACATGAGACTTGCCATGGCTTGCTATAAAGTTATTTAAAGGTTTCTCAAGAATCCTAACTTCACTTCTTTATTGATCTTGTCTTTGGTTAAGGAATTCCTTTCCTAAATATACTTTACTCAAATCTCTTATCTGATCCTCTAAGACCTCTTCTGCCTAAATGAACTAGTCATCTGACTCCACCATATCCATCATCATATGATGGCATGGTCATGCCACTTCACAATACTCATTCTCTATTCTTCCTCTAATATATAACTTCTATTTCTTAGCTATCTCTACTGAATCTATCAATGTACCTCTATGTAACTCCATCCATAATCTCCTTTATATTCACCTTGAATTCCCTTCCAAGGCATGCAAGATTACAATCTCCTCTATATCAAATGTGATATTAATCCTCTAGAAGGGATATGGTACTACTCTCATAATATAAGTTTGTTATTGTATTATCTTAGTTAAACTACTATGCCTTCAACTACTCCATACAACTCATATTATAGACTTCATCAAACTCTAGCTTGACTTCTCATGATCAAGCTAGATGATCCATCTTATTAAGGTTTTTCCTAATTTGGTAAACTCACAACCCTTCTTCAACACCTAGCCATCTATTCTCAAGTGACTTGAGAATAATGACCACCATCCTTTGATCATACTAAGCTTAGGCTTCTAATTGTCTGATCAAGATCTACCATCAACTAAGTAGTAGACATGTACTAGTATCTCTATAAGTCTTATCTTGTTAAGGAAACTTACTTTAGGTTTATACCTACCTGGCACAACAAGATTATTATTTGGTACTCTACTATTATGTTGGGTCCGCAACATAGAAAACAAAAATTTTCCTACGATGAGAACTATACGCCAAGATCTATCTACTAAATACAGAGCAACGGGTGGACATACATCCATGGAGAACTTACCCTCGAAGACAACGAGTTTTGTTAACGGGTAGGAACTCGTGGTTGATGTAGTCGTACGCTTGCCGATCTCAAGATCGTGAGGAAGTCCGAGCACCGCAACTTAGCAGCACATCCGCACTCGCACACACGTTCAATCCACCGGACAACCTCCACCTCCTCGCTCCAGCGATCCAGCGGAAGCAGCAACTCCTTCCAGACGAAATGCCACCGGGAACATGTATCTCGCTAATCCGAGACCATGGGGGAATAATTCTAGAGGGGGAGAGAGATCCTTCACAAGGAGGTGTGAGGATGAAGGAGGGAATGGTTGGCCTTTTATAGGAGGAGGGGGTGCCCCCTCTCTCCATGGCCAGCGCAAGGGGGGGTGACCCCTCACCTCCCCCATTCATGTGGTGGTAACCCCTCCACATTAAAATGCCTCTTCACATTCCCTTTTAAAGTCTCCACTTTAAATGCATTAAATTTCTCCAAATTTAATGCTCTCTCATTTAAAAAAACTCTTTTTATTAAATTTATTCAGAATTTTGTTAATTACTTTAATTAAAAAACATTCACATATAGCCCCTTGCAATATTTCAATATCACATGCAGAACCACCTTCTGCAATTTCACCCGAAACAATTTCCGGTTTCTATTGAAACAATTCCTGCGCTTTGCAATTCTTTCGTCTGAAACATATGTGCTCCAAAATGGTGTCCGGTAACTCTTAAGTGTGCCACCCTACGGTTCGCGAATAATGTAGACATGATCAAGACCCTTCTCCGACCAATAATCAGCAGCGGGACCTGGAGATCCGTACTGACTCCTACACATTCAACGATGACTCCTGTGATCGTGAGAACCTTTAACGCTTGTAACTAAATCCCTTTGTCTCTCGATATATTACATGTCCGAGATTCGATCATCGGTATCTACATACCTAGTTTGATCTCGTTACCGACATGCACTCTTTTCTCGTTCCCGTGATATAACATTCTAGTGATCACATCACTTGCTTGCAAGCTATCCTAATGTGATATCACCGAGAGGGCCCAGAGTATATCTATCCGTCATCTGGATTGACAAATTCCACTCTTGATCCATGAGCCTCAGCATAACACCTTCGTAGTACTGAACCCATCTTTATAGTCACCCTGTTATGGTGTGACGTTTGATGTTATCAAGATACTCTTCCGGTGTTAGCATTAACATGATCTCATGGTCTAAGGATAAAGATTACTTCGTATGATGTTATAGCAATATAAACATAATGACTTGATCGTAATGCTATACTTCGGATGAATGTTCATCACATCATTTCACAAATGTTGTGACCTTGTTATTAACAACATCCAATGTCCATGATCAGGAAACCTTGATCATCTTGTTAATCAACAAGCTAGTCTATAAGAGAGGCATAACTAGGAACCCTTTTTGTTTATTAAACACACATGTATTGATGTTTCCTATCAATACAATTATAGCATGCAAAATAAACATCTATCATATACAAGGAATACATAATAACAACTTTATTATTGCCTCTCAGGGCATATTTCCTTCAGTCTCCCACTTGCACTAGAGACAATAATCTAGTTTATATAGTGATAAATCTAACACCCATGGAGTTCTGGTGTTGATCATGTTTTGCCCTAGGGAGTACTTTAGTCAACGGATCTGCTACATTCAGGTCCGTGTGCACTTTACAAATCTTTATATCTCCATCCTCGACATGCTCGCGGATGGAGTGAAACCGGCGCTTAATATGCTTGGAATTCTTGTGAGACCTTGGTTCCTTGGCGTTGGCTATGGCTCCATTATTGTCACAATAGATCACCATTGGGTCCAACGCACTAGGAACCACACCTAGTTCCGTTATGAACTCCTTCATCCAAACCGCTTCCTCTGCTGCTTCTGAAGCAGCAACATATTCCGTCTCCGTCGTTGATCCAGCCACCATAGGTTGTTTGGACCTCCTCCAACTAACTGCTGCTCCGTTCAAGATAAATACGTATCCGGATTGAGACTTAGAGTCATCCGGATCAGTGTCAAAGCTAGCATCGACATAACACTTAGCGACTAGCTCTTCTTCACCTCCGTATACAAGAAACATATCCTTAGTTCTTCTCAAGTACTTAAGGATATTCTTGACCGCTATCCAGTGTTCCGAACCTGGATCAGATTGGTACCTACTAGTCAAACTAATAGCATGTGCCACATCCGGTCTTGTACATAGCATGGCATACATTATAGAGCCTATGGCTGAGGCATAGGGGATCTTATCCATTATCTCTCTTTCTTCCGCCGTAGCCGGACTTTGAGTCTTACTCAATGTCTTGCCTTGCAACATAGGTAAGAACCCCTTCTTACTTTCGTCCATATTAAACTTCTTTAATATCTTATCAAGGTATGTACTCTACGATAGCCCAATTAGGCGTCTTGATCTATCTCTATAGATCTTAATGCCTAATATATATGAAGCTTCACCAAGGTCCTTCATCGAAAATTTGCTATTTCGATAACTTTTAATAGTGTTTAAAAGATCTATATCATTTCCAATCAATAATATGTCATCCACATATAATATCAGAAATGCCACATTGCTCCCACTCACTTTCTTGTAAATACAAGCCTCTCCATAAGTTTGGACAAATCCAAACTCTTTGATCACCTCATCAAAGCGGAGATTCTAACTCCGGGATGCTTGCTTCAGTCCATAGATGGATCGCTGAAGTTTGCACACCTTATCAGCATCCTTAGGATCGACAAAACACCTAGGTTGTATCATATACAACTCTTCTTCAATATTACCATTGAGGAACACAGTTTTGACATCCATCTGCCATATTTCATAATCGAAATATGCAGCAATTGCTAACATAATCCTAACCGACTTAAGCATCGCTACGGGAGAGAATGTCTCATCGTAGTAAATTCCTTGAATTTGTCGAAACCCCTTTGCGACAAGTCGAGCCTTATAGATGGTTACATTACCATCAACATCAGTTTTTCTTTTGAAAATCCATTTATTCTCAACGGCCTTTCGATCGTGAGGTAAGTCCACCAAGGTCCAAACCTGGTTTTGGTACATGGATTCCATCTCGGATTTCATGGCTTCTAGCCATTTGTTGGAATACGGGCTCATCATCGCTTCTTCATACGTCGCAGGGTCATCCATTTCATCAACCATGAAATTCACAACAGGATTTCCGTACAGTTCAGGAGCTACACATGTCCTGCTTGACCTGCGAGGTTCGGTAGTGTCCTCTTTCGGAGTTTCATGATCATTATCATTAGCTATCTCTTCATTAGGTGAAGTCAACTCCGAAACAACTTATGGAGCTGCGCTACTCGCCATTTCATGAAGAGAAGGTTCAATAACCTCTTCGAGTTCTACCTTCTGACTAGTCACACCTTTCGCGAGAAACTCCTTCTCAAGAAAGGATCCATTCTTGGCAACAAAGACCTTGCCCTCGGATCTGTGATAGAAGGTATACCCAATCGTTTCCTTAGGGTATCCTATGAACACGCATTTTTCCGCTTTGGGTTCAAGTTTATCCGGTTGAAGTTTCTTCACATAAACATCGCATCCCCAAACTTTAAGAAATGACAGCTTAGGTTTGTTTCCAAACCATAATTCATACGGTGTCTTTTCAACGGATTTAGATGGTGCCCTATTTAAAGTGAATGCAGCTGTTTCCAGTGCATAACCCCAAAATGACAGAGGTAAGTCAGTCAGAGACATCATAGATCGAACCATATCCAATAAAGTACGATTACGACGTTCTGACACACTATTACGTTGTGGTGTTCCAGCAGGCGTGAGTTGTGAAACTATTCCACAGTCTTTCATATGTGTGCTAAACTCGTAACTAAGATACTCTCCTCCACGGTCGGACCGCAGAAATTTGATCTTTCTGTTACGATGATTTTCCACTTCATTCTAAAATTCTTTGAACCTTTCAAAGGTTTCAGACTTATGTTTCATCAAATAGATATACCCGTATCTACTCAAATCATCCGTGAAAGTAACAAAATAACGATATCCACCTCACGCCGACACACTCATTGGTCCACACACATCAGTATGTATGATTTCCAATAAATCTGTCACCTATTCCATTGAACCGGAAAACGGCGTTCTAGTCATCTTGCCCATAAGGCATGACTCACATGTATCAAATGATTCAAAATCAAGTGATTCCAAAAGTCCATCAGAATGGAGTTTCTTCATGTGTTTAACGCAAATATGACCTAGACGGCAGTGCCACATATATGTAGATATATCATTATCAAGTTTAATCCTTTTAGCATCAACATTATGAATATGCGTAATACTACTATCGAGATCCAACAGAAATAAACCATTCAACACAGGTGCATGACCATAAAAGACATTATTCATATAAATCGAACAACCATTGTTTTCAGACTTAAACGAATAACCACTTTGCATCAAACACGATCCGGATACAATGTTCATGCTCAGTGCAGGCACCAAATAACAATTATTCAGGTTTATAACTAATCCCGACGGCATATGGAGAGGCAGCGTTCCAACGGCGATCACATCAACTCTTGATCCATTGCCGACCCGCATCGTGACCTCATCCCTTGCTAGTTGTCGCTTGTTCCGCATCCCCTGAATCGAGTTACATATATTAGCAACCGATCCCGTATCAAATACCCAGGTGCTACTGCGAGTACTAGTCAAGTACACATCAATAACATGTATATCACATATACCTTTGTTTGCCTTGCCGGCCTTCTTGTCCGCCAAATACTTGGGGCAGTTGCGCTTCCAATGGCCAGTCCCCTTGCAATAGTAGCACTCGGTGTCAGACTTAGGGCTAGCTTGGGGTTTCTTTTCAGGCGCGGCAACAGATTTGCCGTCCTTCTTTCCCTTCTTCTTGCCTTTCTTGTCCTTCTTGAAACCGGTGGTCTTATTGATCATCAGCACTTGATGTTCTTTCCTAATCTCCACTTCTGCAGTCTTAAGCATTGACAGAAGCTTGGGAAGAGACTTCTTCATGCCCTGCATATTATAGTTCATCACGAAGCTCTTGTAGCTAGGTGGCAGAGATTGGAGAACACGATGTATGCCTAAGTCAATGAGAATCGTTATTCCCAAGGACACAAGCTTATCGGCGTACCCAGACATTTTGAGTACGTGCTCACTAATGGAGCTGTTTTCCTCCATCATGCAGCTAAAAAACTTTTCAGAAGCATTATAACTCTCTATGGCAGCATGGGTATCGAAAATAATTTTCAATTCTCCCATGGTATCAAAGGCATTGCCATTTTTGAAATGTTTTCGAAGTTCTGGCTTTAGCCCATACAGTATGCCGCAATGAACTAAGTTGTGGTCCTCCTGACGAGTTATATAGACGTTCTTTTCCTCATCAGGGGCATCAGGAGCTGGTGGGGGGCCTAGCGGCGCCTCTAGCACATATTGCTTTTGTGCAGCAGTGAGTAGAATCCTCAAATCCATAGCCCAGTTGGTGAAGTTGCTACCATTCGCAGCAAGCTTCTCTTTCTCCATGAACACATTGAAATTAAAAGCAGGTGGTTCCATCTACAACAGAATTTGTAAAATATATTTAGACTAAGTTTATGATAGATTGAGTTCAACTAATCCAAATTACTAATGAACTCCTACTCAAAAACGACATCCCTCGTGTCCTTTTGGTGATTACATGAACAAAATCCACTACACCAAGTCCGATCATCACGTGAGTCGGTGTAGCTTCAAAGGCGAGCATCTATATGGGCATCATATCAACTATAGGACTCATGCTTAACCTTTCGGTCCGTGTTCCGAGGCCATGTCTGTACATGCTAGGCTCGTCAAGTAAGAACCTTAGTATTTGCGTGTGTAAAACTGTCTTACACCCGTTGTATGAAAGCGTAGAGTCGAGAACACCCGATCATCACGTGATGCCTCAAAACACGATCCACAAAACGGTGCATACTTAAGGAAGAACACATTTTATCTTGATATCTAAATGATGGATCATCTTATAATGCTACCAAAAGCGCCAAACTAGCAATATAAGATGCTAATGTGTGAAGTGAGGTGATATGGTCCATGCATTTGATCTCTATCATTTGCATCGTGGTATGATCTCTATCATTCCTTTGTGTGTAAGGACAAGGTCTATGGAACTTACACGTTAAGTGAGTTGTAACAGTATCTATCATACATCTACTTACAACAATACCATATCAATACACTAGCCCAGCAACGATCTAAACTAGACGCCTCTAATTTATCAATTGCAAGTTTTACGTGGCTTAGGGATTTCGGAGATAGAACCGGTCTTACCTACGAACATGAACCACAACGAGGATAACCAAGTTATTAGCAACTCATTGTAAATCAGATATTGACTATAGTAGGAGAGACAGACACCCGCTAGCCACTTATGCAAAACTAGTTGCATGTCAGTCGTGGAACCGGTGTCATGTACGATGACATGTAAGGTTGGTCCGGGCCGCTTCATCCCACTATGCCACCAATATCCAAAGTACATAGAAGATGCAATAACATGATCATCATCGCCCACATATAAACATATGTGTACTACCCGTGCAAAGCACCTACGCATAGATCAGGCTCTGATACCACTGTTGGGTCCGTAGCATAGAAAACATGCACATATAGCCCCTTGCAATATTTCAATATCACATGCAGAACCACCTTCTGCAATTTCACCCGAAACAATTTCAGGTTTCTATTGAAACAATTCCTGCGCTTTGCAATTCTTTTTTCTGAAACATATGTGCTCCAAAATGGTGTCCGGTAACTCTTAAGTGTGCCACCCTACGGTTCGCAAATAATGCAGACATGATCGAGACCCTTCTCCGATCAATAATCAGCAGCGGGACCTGGAGATCCGTACTGACTCCTACACATTCAACGATGACTCCTGTGATCGTGAGAACCTTTAACGCTTGTAACTAAATCCCTTTGTCTCTTGATATATTACATGTCCGAGATTCGATCATTGGTATCTCCATACCTAGTTTGATCTCGTTACCGACATGCACTCTTTTCTTGTTCCCGTGATATAACATTCTAGTGATCACATCACTTGCTTGCAAGCTATCCTAATGTGATATCACCGAGAGGGCCCAGAGTATATCTATCCGTCATCTGGATTGACAAATTCCACTCTTGATCCATGAGCCTCAACATAACACCTTCGTAGTACTAAACCCATCTTTATAGTCACCTTGTTACGGTGTGACGTTTGATGTTATCAAGATACTCTTCCGGTGTTAGCAATTAGCATGATCTCATGGTCTAAGGATAAAGATTACTTCGTATGATGTTATAGCAATATAAACATAATGACTTGATCGTAATGCTATACTTCGGATGAATGTTCATCACATCATTTCACAAATGCTGTGACCTTGTTATTAACAACATCCAATGTCCATGATCAGGAAACCTTGATCATCTTGTTAATCAACAAGCTAGTCTATAAGAGAGGCATAACTAGGAACCCTTTTTGTTTATTAAACACACATGTATTGATGTTTCCTATCAATACAATTATAGCATGCAAAATAAACATCTATCATATACAAGGAATACATAATAACAACTTTATTATTGCCTCTTAGGGCATATTTCCTTCATATTACTAGCTTTCTTATAACTCCTTAAGTACTCACTTGACTCTTAGGTTTAGATACTTCTTCCAGTGAACTCATGAGTGAGTTAAATCCTCCAACATCCAATGGTTTGATCACTACTAAGGATCTCATTCCATTGATTATGGCACACTTCCCCATAACTAGTTCCTTCTTCTTATTAATTTACTTAAGGTCTTTGGAAGGCCAATATAACAGGTCAATAAGTTCTAGGTCAAGAATTAATCACTCAATATTGATGATCAATTGACACCAGGACTTGGTTAAATAGGAATGTCATCTCTTAATATGATATTAAGGGTATGTGATGGATGGTCTTGGCTTGACTTCCTTTTCTACTCTATTTGTGATAAGAGTTGATTTTTAAGAACTACCATGATACCCATGGTAGGAATAACTATGGAAAGGAAGTGTATCAAGATTTAGTTATAGATTTTATTTACTTAAGTTATATACTTAACTTGGTATTCAGAGTTTATGGTAGATAATACCTTGATATAATCTTTATAATATTAAGTACATCCTTGAGTTGTTGTATGGGATACCATGTCATGATCTCTAGAAGATCTAATACTCCTTATTGAGTAGTGTGTTGTGACTTAGTTTCATTACATTTGATCTACCCTTAGATTAAATTATATTACCCAAAGATAAGGTTTTAGAAAAGGTCATATTAAAACTTATCGCAATCAACTTGATGATCTACTTCAGTTCCACCAAGTTAAGATAAGTTTCAATCACTTTGACAAGTTTTATTTAAAAGTGCCAAAATTATCCAGATTTTCTATGCATGAATGCAATGCACACATCTCATCTCAGCTTATTTCTAAGCTCTAATGTTGGGATGTGATGACCCACAAGTATAGGGGGTGTATCGCAGTATTTTCGAGGGAAGTGAAACCCAATTTATTGATTCGACACAAGGGGAGCCAAAGAATATTTATCAGCCTTAACAACTGAGTTGTCAATTCAGCTGCACCTGGAAACAATCTTGCTCACAGCAGTTTATCAGTAGCAATAGTTTTGTAGTAGGAATAGTAAAGTAACAGCAGTAGTAAAGCAAAGACAGTAGTAACAAAAGCAGTAAACAGTGGGATTCGAGTGCGGTAGGCATAGGGATGGATGGACAGGCGTTGCATGGACAAGACAATTCACATAGCAACCAGAACATAGGGAAATTGCAGATAAATAAGATAAAGCATCCAAGTACTAGATAATCCTAGGCATGTGTTCCATATATAGTCATACGTGCTCGCAATGGGAACTTGCACAACGTCTTTTGTCCTGGCAGCCCGTTTGCAGCGGGGCCTCTAGGGAACTACTGCAATTAAGGTGCTCCTTTTAATAGAGCACCGGAGCAAAGCATTAACACTCTGTGAACACATGTGATCCTCACATCAAAGCCATTCCCTTCCGGTTATCCCGATTTCTGTCACTTCGGGGGCATAGGTTCCGGACAACAACGTGTGTATACAACTTGCAGATAAGACCAAAAACAATACTATCATAATGAATCAATAACATGTTCAGATCTGAAATCATAACACTCGGTCCCTAGTGACAATCATTAAGCACAACAAGTCGCAACAAAGTCATAAATCACTAATAAAAGATACTAGGCACCATGCCCTAACAATCTGATGCCATTACATGAACGATCTCATCCAATCCCTACCATCCCCATGGCCTATAGTGGGGGATTACTCACTCATAGATGGGGGAAACATGGATGGTCGATGGAGAAGCGATGGTGATGATGATGGCGATGATCTCCTCCAATTCCCCGTCCCGGCAGGGTGCCAGAACAGAGTTTCTAGTGCTGTTTCGTGGAATCTGGTGGTGGCGGCGGAGCGGAACTCTTTCTGGAAAAACATCGAACCCCCCGAAGTTTTTAGGTCAAAAGGCTCCTTATAGGCGAAGAGAGAGGCCGAGGGGGTGCCTAGGGGGCCCACAGCACCCCCTGGCGCGGCCTGGCCTGGCTCGCGCCACCAGGTGGTGTGGCCACCCTGGCTCTTCTCCGTCTCGTATTCTGGCTCCTGGAGTCTTCTAGTGAAATAGGATTTTTGGCATATTTTCCGGGATTTTTCCTGATAGTTGGTTTTCTGCACAAAAAGTAGACACCAAGGCAATTCTGCTGAAAACAGCGTCAGTCCGTGTTAGTTGCATTCAAATCACACAAGTTTAGAGGAGAAACAATAGCAAAAGTGTTTGGGAAAGTAGATACGTTTTGGACATATCAACTCCTCCCAAGCTTAGCTTATTGCTTGTCCTCAAGCAATTCAGTTGAAAACTGAGTGCGATAAAAGAACTTTCACGAACACATTTGCTTCATATGATGTAAATATTCTCAGCAATGTGATCAACTACTTAGACAGTTCATAATAAAGAGTATGCAACTGCGTCTACTTAATAGTCATTGCAAGCTATGAAGAGATTCCAACTCAAGAATAATAAGTAGCATGAAGCACAAACATAAGCAACATTACAATGCTCATAAAAAGGTATGATAGAGTGGTATCTCGCTTGCCCTTTGATTATGAATGCCAAGGCACCTCTGAAGTTCAAGTGATGACTAGAAGTAAAGATATCAAGGATACAAGCATCAAAGTCATAACGCAAATAATCAAGTAATGGAACAAACACAAAGAATGACAACTATGCTCTCAAGAAGGTGCTCAAAGAATATGTGGAGACTCAACAAGTAAAAGAAAAAGTTTTGAATAATTTGAAAGGCTTCCAAATGCTGAAAGTATGGTACTCATTAGCTTTGAGCTCTCATTGCCCCTGTCATAAGCATCTTTAATGTGGTTAAGGTGAAAGTGAGGTCCAATCTGAGTTATATGCTTGAAAGACTATAGACTGAAAATCCCAAGTCCCTTGAGTACGAGAGCCGCTCCTCATGCTACTCAACTTTAGTTACCGGTAAGTTCTTGTCATCGTAAGTATGTGTGTATCATTGAGAACCGCCAACGGGGTACCCCTTGCCCGATGATACGGGAGAATCCCCATATCAAAATGACAAGGCAAGCAGACAATGAGTATCTCATCAATCTTCTTATTTACCATGGGAAAATGGTGCTTTTTTCTCTCTTTCCTCTTTTCATAAACCTCTTTTTTTTTCTTTTTCTCAATAGCTATCTCTCTCTTTTTTTTATAAGAAGAATGCTTCATAGATATCATTATGGTTATGCTGCAGGTTTCCACAATGTCAGCATGGATTAGACCAGCGGCCCAGGCGTTTCTCTAACACACATACATAACTCCATGGACTTACAAGCTCCCCTTTTATTTCACACCGACGACATCCGCAAACTAAAGAGCAAGGTATCAATTGGGTATATATTTACAAGTGTTGAAAGTGTTCCCCGTGACAGCACGGTTCTGCTAATCCCTAGCCTATAATTTGCAAGCATATAACTTTCATGGAGAGTTCACAATGGTTCAGGTTTATTAAGTGCAGGAAATAAAGTGTGCCATCAAGTTCGTGAGAGCTTTACTAGCTAATTTTCCCATAAGAAGCAAACATTTTATTTGGAAGAAAACAAGGCATATTGAATATGCACGGGAGTAGCAAATGATGCTAATAGGTAGGTATGGTGGACACTTTGGAAATATTTGATTTAGGGAGTTGGAAACATGAGTAAAACACTCAGTGGAAGTGAAGGCTAGCAATAGTAAGGGAGCGACAAACGAGAGAGCAATAGCTGTCATTATCATGCTTGCAACAAAACATGACTACTCATGGCATGAAAGTGATTCAAGATCCTCAAGGCAAAATAATTCATCAAGGCTTAACTGATTATCACAGTCCTGTGCATGCGTGAGCATGTGCCAAGTCAATTCAAATGAAACATTCAGAGGAGGATACCACGGTGTCATACCAATTTATGAATAGAGCAATGCAAGCAAACATTCATAAGACATGCTACAAATTATTAGCGAGCTGGAGCTAATCATAAGAAAGCAAGAACTACTAAGCATTCAAAGAAAACATACACTCTACATGAACGGACTAAGCAAGCCCACAGTGATGAGTATATGTAGAAAATTAAAAACAAATAGAGTTCGTTACCAGCCTCTTACCACGCCTCAAGTTGTCATTGATCCTCATTATTTCTCTTCACTTGTGTGGCTTGAATAATAATTATGAAACCAACATCCACTGAGGACTGCCGAACCCTGTAGCAAACTCGCAAAAACCAAAGAAGAACGACAACTATTTTTGGTGTTTTCGATTTTTAAACAAGAACCAAAAGAGAAAAACAAGCGAAGCAAAATCTTTTTGGGTTTTTCGAGTAGTTCAAACAAAGAAAAAAGGGAAAAGTAAACCAAGGCAAAAAGAAGAAGCAAACCAAAGAGGAACAACAGAAATAGTTTTGGTCTTTTTGTGTTTTTAGAAAGCAAAAGCAAAGAAGAACAAAAACTAAAAAGAGAACGAAAACAAGAATATACAAAGCACCGACGCAACATGACATGAAGATGAGTGCGGTGTCGGCGTACCTCCCCCCAAGCTTAGGCTTTTGGCCTAAGTGGGTATCAATCCCAAGCTGGCCAGGATGAAGTGTCACCCTGGTATGACGAAGAGGTCCCCTCATCCTGGTGCGAACTCAAGTACGTCCCTCCGTAATGCACGGAGTAATCATAGGAGGGCACATCCTCCTAGTGTTGCTCGTGGAAACCCAGCAAGCGAAGCTGCTCGTCCACCTCCTCCTTGGAGCACGACCATGGTCTCCTGTGAACACTAAACAAAGCAGGTTGTGGCAAAAGGATCTCCCTTTCATCCCCGTCAGTGAAAAGCATCCTATATACTAGATTGTTCAAATCAGAGGTAGCCGTGACAAAGTGATGAGTTTTCAAGGCAACAAGGTCAAGCCTCTGTGGTGCCAGCATAGCATCATAGGGATCCACGGAAAGACCTAATGCATTGACTATATGTGAGGCAATGATGCCCCCCATAGATAGGCCCCCTAGAAGCTAGGCGGCGAGCAATAAGCGAGCCAAGATTGTACCGAGTATCATTGTTAAGCGCATCAGCAAGGAATGCTAAATGATAGTTGGAGATATTACTTGTGTTCTCCCTACCTAGTACACTAGTAGCAAGATAATATGCAAAGTATCTAAGAGAAGGGAGTTGGATATTTATTATCTTTTCGTGCTGCGTCACGCAGTCATCATCATTGGTCACCCCTCGGTAGAGCTCCAACAAATCAGCGGGTCGACCTTGAATTTTCTTCACGGTCCCTATCATGCGCACACCTACAATACTGCAAAATCTCTCCAAAGGCATGGTGAAGGGCAGATCATAGATTTTAAAAGAGACAATAGACCGATAGGGTGTGTTAGTAAACGTGAAGCTCTCTACAAAAGTTTTGGTGAGCATAGCGTATTGCGCACTCTCGTCTTGCATATATGAGGTTAAACCAACCCTCTCAATCAGTAGCAAGAAATCATCAAGAATACCTGCAGCTTGTAAGAAAGTAAAACAAGGAAAAGAGGATGGGTGAGCATCCCCATCATCCCTTTCACTACCAATACGAGTTGCAATGAGATCTTCATTGTATGATGGCCTAGCTTGAGAGGCTGTCCTCGTGGGCCTCGACCTCCTAGGTGCATCACTCTCAAATATCTCTCCAAAAGTATGGTTGTTCATGCTTGGTATTCTGAAATTTAAACACCTATTAAACAAGTGATTGCAAAGTAAATATAATGAAAGATTCTACTCATAGGGACTTGTAAGAGGCCTAAACATGCATCAAAACTATATCTCTAAGCATCAAACAAGCTTACAAGCTCTCATAACCAGTCACCTACAGTGGCAAAATACTCAACATATAATCCACTAAACACAAATCTACTTGAACAAGGGGAGGAGTCACATACCAGGGAACAAATGCTCCAAATTTCAGAAAGAAAGATGGGCTGAGCAAGGAGATCGAAAAAAACGAGAGCAAGCATAGCAAGGACGCGATTTTGAGCAATGAACTGGAGCTTACTCGGGAGAGAGAAGAAAGTTGCAGGTGAGAGAGTTAGTGGGGGGCCAGGGTGGCCCACACTAGGGCATGGCGCCACCCAAGGCTAGCCACGCCACCATGTGGTGTGCCTACCTGGTGGGCCCCCCTGGTATCTCCCAGGTACTCCTCTGCCCCTTTTTCACGTAAAAATTTAATATCAATTTTCTGGAATTTTTCGAGACACTTTATTTTTGGGCATTTTTCAGAAATAGAAGAATGATTTTTTTGACAGACAGATTTTTTTTCTTTTGGAAACATGATGCAAGGACAAAACAAGGCTAGAACTACAGAAGTTCTAACATGCAAGAAACTAACAACAAAAAGAAAACTAAACGAAAGCAAAAACTAAAATGCAAAGGATAGAAATAAACGGAGATAATCATAATGAAAACATTGTTTTGTTCAATAGAATATTTTTATTAACAAGGTCGATCAAGTCTTGCTACCAAAACAATTTCATATGAGACAAAACTTTGTATTCCACTAATGATTATGTTACCTCAACCTTTATAGCAATGGTCCCAATCATAATAGTTTCAAATTTTTCTCTTGGTATGGGACAATATATTTCTCCAACTTGAATGCCTTCAACATGTTCAATTGAATTCAAACCATAAGTCCTTTCAATCTTCTTGGGGAAATAGACAGTATGTTCCTTGTCATTAACATTGAAAGTCACCTTTCCTTGATTACAATTAACAACAGCTCCTGCAGTATTAAGAAAAGGTCTCCCAAGAATAATAGACATATTATCATCTTCAGGCATCTCAAGCCCAACAAAATCAGTTAATATCAAGCAATTGTGAGCCACCTGAACAGGTACATCATCACATATACCCACAGGAATAGTGGTCGATTTATCAGCCATTTGCAAAGATATATCAGTTGGTATTAATTTTTCAAGTTGAAGCCTCTTATAGAGAGAGAAAGGCATAACACTAACTCCAGCCCTAAATCACACAAAGCAGTTCTAACATAACTATTCTTAATAGAGCAAGGGATAGTTGGAATCCCTGGGTCTCCAAGTTTCTTAGGAACCATACCATTGAAGGAATAATTAGCAAGAAAAGTAGAAATTTCTTCATTAGGGATCTTCCTTTTATTCGAGACAATGTCCTTCATATACTTTGAGTAAGGAGGCAATTTAATAGCATCAGTCAAAGGAATCTGCAAGAATAAAGGCTTCATCCACTCACAAAACTTATTATAGTGTTCATCTTCCTTTGACTTGTGTTTCTTATCAGGGAAAGGCATAGGTTTTTGGACCCAAGGTTCTCTTTCACTACCATGTTTCTTAGCAATAAAATCTTCTTTGGTGTATTTAGTATTCTTAGTGTGGTTTTCAGGTTCTTCTTCAACTTTTTCTTCATTAGGAACAACATTTTCTTCATTACCACTTTCAGTTTCAGCATCAGAGATAGATATACTATTAGGATCTATAGCAGGTTCAGAGGGTTCTACAATAGTTTTATGTTTCTTTTTCCTTTTCTTACGAGTAGAACCACTATTTTCAGCTTGTTGAGAATCCTGCTCAATTCTTTTGGGATGCCCCTCAGGATATAGAGGATCCTGGGTAGCAGCACCACTTCTAGTTCTAATTTCATAAGCATGTTTTTCTTTAGCACCATTAACTAGCAAGTCGTTTTGCACTTTAGCGAGTTGATCTATTTGAGTTTGAACCATTTGAAAGTGTTTAACAATCATTTTAACATCATTAGAGGTTCTTTCCACAATATCTTTCAACTCAACAATAGCTCTAGTGTTTTCCATTAGATGATTTTGCACCCATTTATTAAAGTTATCTTGCTTAACAATAAACATATCAAATTCTTCTAAGCATTGATCAGGAGGTTTAGAGTAAGGGATATCACCTTCATCAAAGTGTTGGAGAGAGTGTACCTCAATAGTGGATGAGTAGGGAATAGGCTTACATAATTTTTCTATAGGAGGTAAATTCTTGACATCTGCAGCTTTAATTCCCTTCTCCTTAAGACATTTCTTAGCTTCCTTCATCACTTCATCATTTAACTCAATAACTCCCCTCTTCTTTGATGTTGGAATAGGCACCAGAATAGATGGTTCAGGTACAATTACTTCAGGTATAGCTTGTTTAGGAGGAGTCCAATCTTCATAGTTCTTACTTATTTTAGCCATTAATTCCTCAGCTTCCTTAGGAGTCCTATTCCTGAAAACACAATCAGCACAACTATCTAGGTATGTCCTCGATTCTTCTGTTAGTCCATTATAAAATATATCAAGAAGCTCATTCTTAGGTAATGGACTTCCAGCCTGTGCATGAATCAAAGCACAAAACCTTGCCCAAGATTCGGGCAATACCTCTTTTTCTCCCTGTTTAAAATCAAAAAGTTTCTGCAAAATAGCATGTCTACCACTGGGAGGAAAATATTTCTGCAGGAAAGTACTAATCAAGCACTCAGGGCTGTCAATAGATCTAGGAGGTAAATTACTAAACCAAGTTTTAGCTTCTCCTTTTAGTGAAAAGGGAAAAATCTTAGCAACAAAGTAAGTACGCATCTTAATATCATCAGAAAACAAGCCACTCATGGTAGAAAGTTCATTCATATGTGCTACCGCACTTTCATTCTTAATCCCACAAAAAGGTTCTTTCTCGACAATAGCTATGTAAGATAGATCGAGAGAGAAATCATAATCTTCATCTATAATGTTTATGGGAGAAGCGACAAACTTAGCAGCAGGATATAATTTGGGTCTAATAGTACGCCTCTCAAGGAGACTCTTAGCAGCGCTCCTATCATGGGTGTTTTTACATTCTTTAATAAACTCATCGGTCATCTCAACATAACCATCTTCAATATCATAACTCTCACTAGACTCAGGTGAGCTAACAGGTGTGGTAGTGTCTTCATTAGGAGTTTCGGTATTTCCAACTATAGTTCTAGCAATCGTAGCATCTAGGAAAGGACCTAATGAACCACTCTTATCAAGCACAGTAGAAGCAGCATCATAAGCATCAGAAGTTTTAGATTCAGCAGTAGTAGCAGTGTGTGTAGCATGTGTATGTGGTGGTGTAGGAACTTACTCATAACAGACGGTGAATCAAGAGCAGCAGAGGTGTTTAGAACCGTACCTCTTCTTGTAGTGGATGGTAAAATAGGATCCTTGTCATCACGAGACTTACCCATGATGGATGGATAACAGCGAACAATAGAGAATCCAAGTGAACTTGATAAATAAAGCTATGCTCCCTGGCAACAACGCTAGAAAATAGTCTTGATGACCCACAAGTATAGGGGGTATATCGCAGTATTTTCGAGGGAAGTGAAACCCAATTTATTGATTTGACACAAGGGGAGCCAAAGAATATTTATCAGCCTTAACAACTGAGTTGTCAATTTAGATGCACCTAGAAACAATCTTGCTCACAGCAGTTTATCAGTAGCAACAGTTTTGTAGTAGGAATAGTAAAGTAACAACAGTAGTAAAGCAAAGACAATAGTAACAAAAGCAGTAAACTGTGGGATTCGAGTGTGGTAGGTATAGGGATGGATGGACAGGCGTTGCATGGACAAGACAATTCAAATAGCAATCAGAACATAGGGCAATTGCAGATAAATAAGATAAAGCATCCAAGTACTAGATAATCCTAGGCATGTGTTCCATATATAGTCATACGTGCTCGCAATGAGAACTTGCACAACATCTTTTGTCCTGCCAGCCCGTTTGCAGCGGGGCCTCTAGGGAACTACTGGCAATTAAGGTGCTCCTTTTAATAGAGCACCGGAGCAAAGCATTAACACTCCGTGAACACATGTGATCCTCACATCAAAGCCATTCCCTTTCGGTTATCCCAATTTCTGTCACTTCGGGGCCATAGGTTCCGGACAACAACGTGTGTATACAACTTGCAGATAAGACCAAAAACAATACTATCATAATGAATCAATAACATGTTCAGATCTGAAATCATGGCACTCAGTCCCTAGTGACAAGCATTAAGCACAACAAGTCGCAACAAAGTCATAAAGCACTAATAAAAGATACTAGGCACCATGCCCTAACAATCTGATGCCATTACATGAACGATCTCATCCAATCCCTACCATCCCCATGGCCTACAACGGGGGATTACTCACTCATAGATGGGGGAAACATGGATGGTCGATGGAGAAGCGATGGTGATGATGATGGCGATGATCTCCTGCAATTCCCCGTCCCATCAGGGTGCCAGAACATAGTTTCTGGTGTTGTTTCATCGAATCTGGTGGTGGCGGCGGAGCGGAACTCCTTCTGGAAAAACGTCGAACCCCCCGAAGTTTTTAGGTCAGAAGGCTCCTTATAGGCGAAGAGAGAGGCCGAGGGGGTGCCTGGGGGGCCCACACCACCCCCTGGCGCGGCCTGGCCTGTCCCGCGCCACCAGGTGGTGTGGCCACCCCTGGCTCTTCTCCGTCTCGTATTCTGGCTCCTGGAGTCTTCTGGTGAAATAGGATTTTTGGCATATTTTTCGGGATTTTTCCTGATAGTTGGTTTTCTGCACAAAAAGTAGACACCAAGGCAATTTTGCTAAAAACAACGTCAGTCCACGTTAGTTGCTTTCAAATCACACAAGTTTAGAGGATAAACAATAGCAAAAGTGTTCGGCAAAGTAGATACGTTTTGGACGTATCAGGATGTTAAAGTATGTAAGAATGGTCTACCAAATATGATGGCACAAAATGAATCCTGGGAGCAATCAAGCATAATAAAATATGCGGGGTATTTAATTTTTCCTACTAATACTTCAACATCTCTAACCATATCAAGAGGATATATATATATTCTTTATTAGTAAGTTGGATAGTTATACCTGTCTCTTCTATGTGTATGGGATTAATGTCTAACTTGCTTTAAAGATATAGAGAATATGGTATCACACTTATACTTGCTCCAATATCTCAAATACCATGGTAACATGAAGTTCCAATAGCACATGATATAATAGGTTTACCAACTTTGGTGGTGTTCCCTTGAATTACCTTGGTGGAATCTTCACATAAATAAACATCACAAGGATTTTCTTCATTTAGTTCTTTGATGGTAGAAATTTGATGTTGAACTTTAATTTGTTCATATGGTTCACTACATCTTGTAGCACTCTTGTTTGCAATAGTAGTGAGTAAATTTTCCTTCACTTTACTTGGGTATGGAGTAGCTTCAACATATTCTTCAATTTTGGTAGATGATACTTGATTAACCTTCTTGATAAATTTGGGCACAACAATAGAGCGTTTAACGGGCTTAACATAAACATCAAATCCTTTTTAGGAACAACAAGATGATTATCAAATGTGTTAGTAACTTCTACTAAAACATAAGGATCAAGGCCAACATATTACTTAACTCTTCAAACATTATAGAAGTAGAGAAGTTCTCTACATATGCATATTGATATTCAAAATGGGGTTTGTTACCTTTGTTAAGATCCCAATTATTAATATTTTCATAAATAATATCCAATAATTCCCATGCTTCTTCATCACTTCTATTACTGAAACTTCCTCTAGAGGAATTATCCAGGAAGTCCTTATGATGCTAGGGTAATATCACATAGAAATTGATCAATATAATGTTTTTAGGTAGACCATGGCAAGGATTCTTATGAAGGAGTTCCTTTAATCTCCCCCAAGCTTGAGTAATACTTTCTCCAACATAAGATTCTTTAGGAGTATAATACTTGAGATATAAAGCTTCTTTAGGAGTATAATACTTGAGATATAAAACCTTCTTCAGAAATTCCCAATCAAGATGATATTTATCATCCAAAGATGTAAACCATTTGTGAGCATTACCAGAAAGAGTTAAATATAATAACTTCCTTTTCACTTCACAATGAGAGTACCAGAGAGTTTAAATATAGAGCACATATCTTCAATAATTTGTATATGCCCCTGAGTAGTTTTACTGCCATCTCTTGTAAATGTTTGTTGCATAACCTCTTTGGAAATACCAATAAGGATTTGATATTCCACTTCTAGATCGGGAGGTTTATCAACCTTGTTCTTAACAGTGTTAACATATTCATTTAAAGAAAGTTTCATACTTCCACGACCAGGGAAAGCCATGATAAAATAATATAGCAAAAGTAAAAACAGCTTTCAAGTTTCCTTACCAAATAAACCTACTAATAGTCTGACGCTCCCCGGCAACGGTGCCAGGAAGTGCGGCAGATCAATTGTGGTACCTTCTGATACATTGCAAATGTATCTATAATTTTTGATGTTCCATGCTTGGTTTTATCCACTTTCTTGTGTTTTGTTCCAACTTTGGAGTAGTTTTCATATGATTTCTTGGACTAACCTATTAACAAGAGCCACAGTGCCAGCTGCCTGTTTTCTGCTGTTTTTGGTTCCAGGAAAGTCAGAAAATGAATATTCTCGGAATTGGACGGGACAAAAGCCAAAGTGCATATTTTTCCGGATGTCATCAAGTGCCAGAATACGAGACGGAGAGGGGCCAGAGGGCGGCCACACCACCTGGCCGCGCGGCCAGGCCTGTCCCGCGCCAGGGGGTGGTGTGGCCAGCCCAGGCACCCCCTCGGCCTCCCCTTCCGACTATAAGATGCCCTCGGGACATAAACCCTAAGTACCCGATCAAAAATCCACGAAAGAGTCTGTAGCCGCCGTCATCTCCATCACTAGATCGAGAGGGATATGAAGCTCTTCCCGGCACCCTGCCGGAGAGGGGAATTCACCTTGGAGGCCTTCTTCATCACCATGCAAGCCTCCGGTGTGATGTGTGAGTAGTTCATCCTTGGACCACGGATCCATGTAGTAGCTAGATGGCTGGTTCTCCTCCTTTGTGCTTTCATGTTTAGATCTTGTGAGATCCGTTCATGATCAAGATCATCTATTTGTAATTCTGCATGTTATGTTTGCGGGGATCTGATGGATATTGAGATGCTATTTCAGATCGATTATTGATTCTATCATGTCTTTGTTATTTGTGATCTTGCATGCTTTCCGTTGTTAGTAGCTATCTTGGCCAAGTAGATGCTAGCAACTCCAAGAGTTAGTATTTATGCTCAATAGTGGATTCATGCCTCTGGTAATCTGGGGAACTGACAGAAATCTTTAAGGTACTAGATGTGCTGTTGCTACTAGGGAGAAAAAAACAATCCTTTGTTCATAGAACAATCATATTGTTTACTTTACACGCAGTTTGTAAAGCAATAATCGGTTGCTTGCAACTTAATACTGGAGGGGGTTCAGATGATAACCTGAAGGTGGATTATTAGTCATAGATGCAGCTGGATGGCGGTCTATGTATAATGTTGTAATGCCCAATCAAATCTCAAAGGAGTCAAGGTGATTAGTATATGCATGTATTGCTTTCTCGATGTTTGTCAATTGCCCCGCTGTAATTTGTTCACCCAGCATGTTATCTATCTAAGGAGAGCCACCTCTAGTGAACTATGGATCCCGGTCCTTTTCTTTTACATTCAATCTATAAACTGTTTACTACTTTGTGTTTACTTTCTGCAAACTTTTACTTCTTTCCATTCGATACGTTTAATCCTTTGTTTTTCGCAAAACACGGTGAGATTGACAACCTCATCGCAAGTTGGAGACAAAGTTCAGTGGTTGTGTTGTGCAGGTCTCCACGTTGCTACTAGCACCGGTAGTGCGCCCTACCAAAGCTCAGCTAGTAACACCTTTGGGGTGTTTCCTTGCTCCTACTGGTTCGATTAAACCTTGGTTTCATAACCGAGGGAAACTTGCTGTTGTGCTCATCATACCTTCCTCTTGGGGTTCCCAACGAGCTCTACATCAACACCGCCATCAAGTATTTTTTTTGGGCGCCGTGCATTGAGCCATCAAGCATTTTTCTGGCACCGTTACCGGGGATTCAAGGACATCTTCACAAGGGGAGTCCCTCATAACCAATCTCTTTACTTTGTTATTTTTGTTTTGCTTAGTTTTCTTTTTGCTCTGTTTGCTTGTTTTGTTATTCAAAAACACAAAAAATTAGTTTTACTAGTTTGCTTTCTTTATCAAAAACACACAAAAAAATTAAGTCTCCTTTAGTTGTCACCCCTTCCTTAGCTCACCATGTTGGTCCCTACATTCACCCTGAAAGACCTTTCAATTGGTAGTGGTTCTATAATTGGGAAAGATAATATTGAAGAATTCTTTAATCATGTTAGTAAGCATGAAGATACTGAGGATAGATCCCTTGCAGAACTTGCTCCAAACTATGAGATCGCTGCAGCTTCTTTAATTCACATGTTAGAAGCTAGGTTTGTTAACCTCAACCCCTTAATGAAAGTAATGTTTCTTAAGCTTAAAGAAATAGAGGACCCTGAAAAGAGGGATTTTATTCTAGAAACTTTGTTTAAGGAGTTTTATGATGTTGCCAAGGAAGCTAGGAAAGTCTTTGAACATTTCAATATGCTAGGCTCATGTGTAGATGTTGTTGGTACACGAGAAAAGATGAACAAAACCGAACCTAATGGGGAGGAACCTAAGATACCAATACCCTTTAAACTAGTAGCAATACATGATGCCATAGAAAAGAATCTTGATTGGATTGTTCCTGCAAACCCTTTTGATGAGAATAGTGAACCTAAGAGCATTGATAGAGGATCCTCTAGAACTTATTTGGATGATATACCTTGCCTTGTTGAAAATATTTCTGGTATTGGTCTTAATGCTTCTTCATTTGAGAACACTTGATTCTTTTTCTTGCTTCTTATGCCTAACTTAAAGGCGTTAAAGAAAAGTACTTATTGGGAGATAACCCAAAAGTTTTAGATGAGTCTTGGAAGTTATTACTTCAGTAATAACCTCTCCTTATCCTTTTTATTTGCTTTTTGTGTCAAGAGTAACCTCTAATGAGAGAGAAGTAATGATTGGGAAAGTTGCTGTCCCGAAACAGATTTCTGTGCTTCACCTTAAAAATTCGTGTAAAATCTCTGAACGTATTTTTGAGGCGTGAATTTTTGTGCTTCTGCCCCAGGTTGTTATCTAACTTTAGTTAGTTCAACACTTTTTGATTTGAGTAACATAAGGTCTTCTAAAAAATTTGTCTTTACCTGCTGGTCTGTTTTGATAGATTTCTGCCATTTTCTGCATTTGCTTCTTGTTGGTTCCTTTTTGAGTTCTTTTGGGGAATTGAGCTTTCTGAGGGAAGTGCTACAGTAGCTAATGTTCTAATGGAAGTTTATTTCGTGTTAGAACTGAACCTTAAGACCTTTTATCTTGAGTGCACTAATGTTGCTAATAAAGATTGTGTGAAGTTTTGTATGAAGGAAAAATTTCAGGTGTATGGAAGGAATGAGTAATGAGATGAAGGATGGACTAAAGCTCAAGATTGGGGATACCACGCGTGTCACCCCAAGAAATATCCAAGAAGTACAAGCGTCAAAGCTTGGGGATGCCCAAGGCATCCCCTTCTTCATCAATAAAAATTCCAGGTTCTTCCAAACGCTTCATTTTTATTGTTTCATGCACAGTTGTATTGTTCTTGGAGCGTCTTCTTTTTCGTTTTTATTTTGTTTTTTAGTTTGCTTTGATTTGCTTAGTTTTCTGAATAAATTGGTTGGACCCCCTCTTTCATACATTGGTTTGCAAATAGTTTGGTTTGGTTTGGAAAAGAGTAGGAATGTTCATACTTATGTGGTAAAAAGAGCTCGTTTTTTACTGTGGCCTACGCTTTGTCGTGCCATGCTTGATATTGTTTTAGCCTTTTGCTTAGTATTCTTTGTTGTAGCATGAGTTGTTATAAACAATTGAGATTGCTTAATATGCCTTGGATGAATCATGCGTTGTTTTAGCATATTAAAACATAGTATAGTGGTATTCTCCTTTGATGCTTTGTTTGGGTTGACTTGGCACATGCTCACACCATGTTATGACTATCCCAAGTCACCATAGCCTTTATGATCCTTTAGTTTTCAACTTGTAGTATCACTTTATGCTTTGATCAATGATGTTTTCTCGCTCTGCATGATTATGGCCATTATTGCTCTCTTAGTTTGTTGCTCCCAGTCTTTTGCTAGCCTCCACCACCAACTATGAGTTCCACTCATGCATCCAACTCCCTAAACCAAGTTATTCCAAAGAGTCCACCATACCTACCTACTAGCTTATGCTATTCCAAGTATATTCATGCTTTTGTTTACCTTCCAAATTAAACTTGTTATAAGAAAACTAGTGATTAAAGCTCTCACGAACTTGATGGCACACTTTACTTTTCTTGCCCTTAATAAACTTGAACCATTGTGTCTTATATGTTGTATATGCTTGCACTTATTTGTTGGGAATTAGCAGAACCATGCTTTCATGGGGAACGCTTTCAACATTGCACTTGGTACTTGTACCTAGTTGATATCATGCTCTTTTGTATATGGATGTCGTCGGTGTGAAATGAAAGGGGAGCTTGTAAGTCCATGGAGTTATGTATATGTGTTAGAGAAACGCCTGGGCCGCTGGTCTAATCCATGCTGACATGGTGGAAACCTGCAGCGTAACCATAATGAGCTGTCTATGAAGCATTCTTCTTGTAAAAAAAGAGTCCTATATTGAGAAAAAAAAGAGAAAAGAGAAAAAAAAGAGATACTATGAAAAGAGGAAAGAGAGAAAAAAGCACCATATTCCCATGGTAAATAAGAAGAATGCTGAGATGCTCGTTGTCTGCTTGCCTTGTCATTTTGATATGGGGATTCTTCCGTATCATCGGGCAAGGGGTACCCCGTTGGCGGTTCTCAATGATACACATGTACTTACAATGACAAGAACTTACCGGTGACTAAACTTGAGTAGCATGAGGAGCGGCCCTCATATACAAGGGACATGAGATTTCTGACTTATACTTCGTCAAGCATGTACACCATAGTTTGTTCACTTTAACCTTAATCACTTCAAGATGCTTATGATAGGGGCAATGAGAGCTAAAAGCTATAAGTACCATAATTTTTGGAAGCTCTTTACGAGACTTGAATCCCTACTTCCTTTTACAAAGGCTACTCTATAAGGGACAAGCTGAATACTATTATGCTATGTTTTCTTTATTTGAAATAAACAAACGTCTTGCAAAGCATTGTTATTCATGAATCTTTTGTTTGTGCCTTTTCATGTTGCATCATAGTTTCTTTGCTTATTGCTAGAACTTTGTCTTTCATGTTATGATTGAAGTACTATGATCCCAGCTTTGAATGTTTTACAAATACTTTGATCAAGTCTTTGATGGTGCATGTCACCTCAAAAATTATTCTTTCTTTTTATCACTAACCTACTCGAGGACGAGCAGGAGTTAAGCTTGGGGATGTTGACACATTGCAAATGTATCTATAATTTTTGATGTTCCATGCTTGGTTTTATCCACTTTCTTGTGTTTTGTTCCAACTTTGGAGTACTTTTCATATGATTTATTGGACTAACCTATTAACAAGAGCCACAGTGCCAGCTACCTGTTTTCTGTTGTTTTTGGTTCCAGGAAAGTCAGAAAATGAATATTCTTGGAATTGGACGGGACAAAAGCCAAAGTGCCTATTTTTCCGGATGTCATCAAGTGCCAGAATACGAGACGGAGAGGGGCCAGAGGGCGGCCACACCACCTGGCCGCACGGCCAGGCCTGGCCCGCGCCAGGGGGTGGTGTGGCCAGCCCAGGCACCCCCTCGGCCTCTCCTTCCGACTATAAGATGCCCTCGGGACGTAAACCCTAAGTACCCGATCAAAAATCCACGAAAGAGTCTGTAGCCGCCGTCATCTCCATCCCTAGATCGGGAGGGATCTGAAGCTCTTCCCGGCACCCTGCTGGAGAGGGGAATTCACCCTGGAGGCCTTCTTCATCACCATGCAAGCCTCCGGTGTGATGCATGAGTAGTTCATCCTTGGACTACGGATCCATGTAGTAGCTAGATGGCTAGTTCTCCTCTTTTGTGCTTTCATGTTTAGATCTTGTGAGCTCCGTTCATGATCAAGATCATCTATTTGTAATTGTGCATGTTGTGTTTGCGGGGATCCGATGCATATTGAGATACCATTTCAGATTGATTATTGATTCTATCATGTCTTTGTTATTTGTGATCTTGCATACTTTCCGTTGTTAGTAGCTATCTTGGCCAAATAGATGTTATCCACTCCAATAGTTAGTATTTATGCTCGATACTGGGTTCATGCCTCTGGTAATCTGGGGAAGTGATAGAAATCTTTAAGGTACTAGATGTGTTGTTGCTACTAGGGAGAAAACAACAATCCTTTGTTCATAGAACAATCGTATTGTTTACTTTACACGCAGTTCGTAAAGCAATAATCTGTTGCTTGCAACTTAATACTGGAGGGGGTTCGGATGATAACCTGAAGGTGGATTATTAGTCATAGATGCAGTTGGATGGCGGTCTATGTATAATATTGTAATAACCAATCGAATCTCAAAGGAGTCAAGGTGATTAGTGTATGCATGTATTGCTTTCTCGATGTTTGTCAATTGCCCCGATGTAATTTGTTCACCCAGCATGTTATCTATCTAAGGAGAGCCACCTCTAGTGAACTATGGATCCCGATCCTTTTCTTTTACATTCAATCTATAAACTGTTTACTGCTTTGTGTTTACTTTCTGCAAACTTTTACTTCTTTCCATTCGATACGTTTAATCCTTTGTTTTCCGCAAAACACGGTGAGATTGACAACCTCATCGCAAGTTGGGACAAAGTTTTGTGGTTGTGTTGTGCAGGTCTCCACGTTGCTACTAGCACCGGTAGTGCGCCCTGGCAAAGCTCAGCTAGTAACACCTTTGGGGTGTTTCCTTGCTCCTACTGGTTCGATTAAACCTTGGTTTCATAACTGAGGGAAACTTGCTGCTGTGCTCATCATACCTTCCTCTTGGGGTTCCCAACGATCTCTACATCAACACCGCCATCAAGCATTTTTCTGGGTGCCGTGCATTGAGCCATCACCTTCCAATAAGAAAAGTCTGTCGAACCCACAAATAGCTGAAAGTGTTGGTTAGCAAGTTTGAAAAGCAAAGCAATAAACGATGCAGTGCTTTTGTGTTTTGGGTTTATAGTTCGCAGTAATATAAATTGCTGAAAGTAAATTGCAGTAAAAAGATGCTCTTAATAAGAGGAAGCCTAGTCCTCTATGAAGCAAGAGCACAAGCTGAAGTGTGTATTCTTATATGTGACAAGCGTTCTCGAGGGCGTCATGGATTTACTTAGCATATATATTTCTACACAATATGGTGAATATCTTGTCAAATTTAGTTCTCTTATGGCGGAGCCTAGTTTAGGTGCAGCCATAGATATGAGAAAGTACACCCCTTACGATGGGTCCTATAGCCATTTTCATGAGAAAACATAGGAATCATTAAGACATAGATGTCCCACCATAGCAGTAAGTTCATGGGTGCCTGATATAAATCCCTCCAATGCAACTCAAAGTATTGGAAAATGGTTTCGGTCATTCCATCCCTTCCAACCCTCTTCATTGCATTAAAGTGCAGACTTATGAACCCACATAAGTGAAGTGATATGCAGTCGATGTTCTCACATCACCATCATAAAAAAAAACATAAAAGATGTAAACTTGACCAAATACTCATTGCATATTATATGGAAATCATAGCCAATTCATCCTATGCCCTCAGAAACATGGGAATCTACTCACAAGTATCGAACATGATATGGATTAGTGGCATATTTATTACAACACAATTTGAAAATATAATCTATCCACCAAATAAAGACAAGTTATCAATCACAATCATGCAAATAGCACTTAAACAATATCTAGGGTCCAATCAATCACAAAATATGAAAGGAACAATGTAGATATTGGAGATGGTGATGATATTGGTGTTGATGGAGATGTTGATGGAGAGGCCCCCCTACGTCAAGGAAGAGTGGTTATGACGATGGCATCGATTCCCCCCACCCCCACCGGAGGCTCCGCACAACAGGATCTGGCTCTCTGGGAGTAGGAGAAGACTTTCGCCTCTGTTGCCGCCTCTATAAATTGTGGGAAATATATGGCATAGATTTTTTGGTGAAATGGATGCATCTGTAAAAAGGGAGAGACAAGACGACACTCATGGGCCAAACGAGCATGGGTGGCGTGACCCAGTTAGGGGGTGCTCGAGATGTTCTCTTTTGGCCTTCATGGCTCCCCTCGTGTGCTTATTTCTCTCCATGGTCCTCCTCTTGATGAAAAATTGATCAGGTATTGTTCCTCTGATTTATTAATATCCAGAAGGTCCCTAAAACAGCAGAATACAAAAAGGTGGTTTTCACTCTCCCAGAAATTAAATACCAATGAAGGAGACTTTGTAGAAAAGTCCCATAAATCATGTAAAATGCATAAATAATGATAGAACAATAAAATGATCATATATGTTGCTATTATGATGATGCAAAATCCACGTATTACTCATCATGTTAAGTCATGATGTATATAATGAAATACTGGTATGCTTAATAGAGGTATGTCATGATTAGAAGCTTAACTTATGCAGCACGAAGAAGAGGATCTTATCATATCTTTGATCAAAGTAGTATAATCCAAACCATTGTAAACCATTATCCTTTAATCCTTTATCAAGAACTAACCAGACCCAAAATAGTAGTCAGAACCTAAAATAGGACCTTAGTATTGTCTACTTTAATTATCAAGTGTTATGGTTCATGATTTAATATTTTTGTAAAGATATCTATTAATCCTTGTCCACTTTCATACCTATTTTGTCTACATTAATAAAAATATTTCTAGTTAGCCACAAGAATATTGCAATGAATAATTTTAAACACTAAAATCAAGTGGGTTTTAAATAGATGGATCACAATTTTGAAAACCACAAAAATTAAACCATCATAATATATATGTTAATAATTATATGATGCCATGTGTAAAATGATTCTATGGCCATCATTAATAATTTTAACCCTTTAAAAATTCCATTTACCAAAGTAGTAATAATCATATTTTAGTATACCCTTCAAATAATCAACAAAAACCTAAACCTTAAATTCCAATTTACTTCTATTTGGTAAAACCCTCAAATAGTTTGTATTTCTAAATTAACAAACGTTATGGAGCCCAAATGGATTACAAGGGCCCCATAGTATTTTAAATGTTCTTGCAAAATCTTATGATATTTGAAATATTTTAAAAACAGCTTTGAAATTGTTTTGCAAAAGGACATGAGAAAATAGTTACTACAAAAAAAACCAAAGGGAGGAGCTTGCCGTAGCCCATCCTTACTCTTCTGCTATCTGCCGCCCGCATGTTCTTCCCGTAGCCCAGGACCAGCTCGCTACGGCCTAGCGCACCGTACCCGTTCGTCTGATTATCGCCATCGTCCACCTCGCGCATAGGACGAAGTAGCTGCGTGTCGCGAGCGCCGCTGCTCGCCGGTGCCAAGATACTCGCTGCCGTTGCCTAAGAAGGTTAAGACCTCCCCGAGACCTTCCCCCCTCGTCCTCATCCATTTCTTTCCTTCCCCACGCATCCCCTCTCTCTAACGAATCAGAACCCTAACCCTAGTCTCGGACCTCACCAGTGGCACGCTATTTCCAAGATCCCCTCGCCCATTTGAGGACACCCCTGCAACCGCCGTGATTGACTCGGTTGATTTCCCCAAACCATGCAAGTAGGAGATGTATGGAGCACCTTCAATTGACCCTCCGTCTCCGACACCGTCCGCCATCCTAGCCGTCGATTACAAGCTTGCCTCGCCTCGCCGACCTCTCCATGAGCTTCATGGTGAGCATATGACTATCTCGGTGCCCTTCCTGTCTTGCTTCCTGGTTTATTTTCCTGTTGTGCATCTGCCGCCGCCGCTGGTCGTCGTCATGTGCCTTACTTCGATGACCAAATAATAGTGGCGCCACCACCAGATGGTTCTCCTTTGTCGCGCTGGTTCGAAAGAGCACAAGCATGCATCCCCTCTCGCTCCCTATCGGTGTTGGTGGCCACCAACTGATGTGTTCGCCGACGAGCGGAGGTGGAGTCGACGTGGTGTCCATGTGGACACTGACAAGCTTTGCCACGGTGGCATCCGTCGCGGCCATATGGTCCACCAGTCTGTGTAAAAAATGATTCGTGTTCATGCTCACGTCAGGGTGACGTCAGCCTGACCTAACAATTAACTTTAATCATTTTAGAAAATCCAGAAAATGAAAAATCTTATAAAATCAATGTATTTTATTTTATAATTTAGAAAAATATGTATAAGATATCAAAATCTTCAAAAAAAATAAGATCTATAATTTAAATATATTTTCATACACAGCTAAGAGACTTAATAAAATAAATTCATATTTATCAAATATTCCTGAAAATAGTTAAACCTTAGAAAACCCATATCTTATTACTTATAAATCAGAAAAATACCTATAATATACCAAATGATCACAAAAATAAAATATACACATTAAAAATATAATATCTTGTTTTTGAAGTAAAATAAATTTTGGGTATATAATAAACCTTATTTACACGTTTTCTTTTATTATTAATTGTTAAAAATCATATAAAAATTGTTGCAGCCTTTATTTTTATCAATTTAAGTTTTTTTTGCAATAATAATCTCAAATACTTTTTGTCCTAAGTAAAAAATAAATTGCATTACCTTATAGATATTTTCTAAGAATTAACATTATAAATAATGCTATATAAATTCCTAAAAATATTAAATAAAATACTAAATTATAAAACATGTAGATCATGAAATTGTTAGTCATGTATTTAATTATTGCTTTTCACAAATCAATGAACTTAATAAAATCTAAAGGGAAGCTCTTAAATAACTAAGGTTATGACTTATTCTTGAAATAAAATATAATCACCATTTACTATATTAGGAAAATAATTCCATTACCTTTGAATATTAATGATATTACTTTTCTTTCATCCTTAGGGAATAATGTGAGCTAAACATAATATGGTACCATGTTTTATAAAATGATTTTCAAGTCGTAAAGAAAAGTTAAGATGTGTTATTCATTAATAATGTTTGTTTCTTTGCTAATAACTTAAAGCTAGAATAAACCCTAAAGATAGCTAGTTGTAAGTTGAATACTCTTGTTCATTCAATAAGTTTTTCTTTAAAAGTATTCTTTTAAAATAACTTTGTAATCAAACTTTCATCATCTCTTTAAGTTCTAACATGAGTAACCATCTCTATAAAAGATTATTTAGATATTTTTACAACACTTGGGTGTCATATTGTTGTATGCTACTTTACTGTACTTATTAGTCAGTTCACAAAATCTCACAAGTCTAATAAAAAGCACATGTGTGAAGTTTATCTAAAAGTACAACACATCCCAAAGTAATCATCACAAATCCACAAACCCTAGATCATCGACGTTAATTCCGGCGATTTCGAGTATAAAAAGTTGCATTACATTACTTATGCATAATAGCATCCTTCTTCGTTAAACATTAGTCCTTACCGGACCAATGATGTTGTTTTCAGATATTGGACTTTATATTGTCTCGAATACCTTGGCTACATAATCTTGCATTAAAAAGGCAAGTTCATACTTGCTCATATACTTTGAGTATTTTCTATCAAGTATTTGTAATCTACTATTGTCATCATGTGCATTTCGAAAAGGATGATAGAAGGTATATGTGTAATAAGGAGGAGTCACTTAGACTTTATTCATAAGATGATCGTGAGATCATACACTATATTTATATAAGAGATCTCGGTGGGTTTATAATAACACCCGATGAGATATGAAGCTAGAGCTTTGACTAAGGCTAATGGTAAAAACTTAGGCGTCTATGGCATCTCCTTCTCTAGGTGAATGTTCTTCGGTACTTATAGGTGTTGATGGCGGTGGGATCTTCCTTAGTCACGTTAGGTCTTCATCTTATCTTGCACGTAATATTGATCTTCGATCTCCCCTGGATGCACGTCTGGTCTTTGGGATCTCTAGAGAGTCGTCAGTCCCACATGTCAGGTCAGTTGAGGTAAAGTCGGTTGAAAGATTCTAGATGCAGGCTTTCAGATCCTTGATCGTAGAGGTAGGTATGGACAGAAATCATGTGTATAGGTTCATGTAAAGGTACATGCCTAAGTCCACTCGTCACCGACAAGCCCCCGATCAGTACCTTTAATAAGACATCCTTCCTTTCAGCAGAGTTGCTTTAGGTCGTGCATAACATCCGCCTAGTGAGCTCGATGATTTTTTCTTGGTCTTAAGATGCGAGATCTTGATAAATGCTCGAGGTCTTGATGCAAGGTCTCCAGCATTTTTAGTATTTTTCCTGGTTTTTCTGGCTCGGCCCAACCAGAAAACCGAAAATGGTACCCGTAACCTTCTAACCTGTGACGAGCGTCTGATCCGCAATAGGCGGCGACCGAATCGAAAGCTCCCATCCGCCAGAGCAGCCAGACCTTGGAGCGGTTCGCGAATCGCGATCCGAGAGTGGAAGCATGCAGCTGCCGAGCGCCGGACCTCACGGCAGCGACGGACGGATTGCGCAGCTTCCCCTCGCCGGCCATGCAGTTGCCCTTAAGTACGTCATAATAATTTGGTGAATTTTTTCTGGTTTATTCCGTCAGAGGTTAGATTTTTTCGACGGGCTAACCTAAACAGGTCTGGAGCAGGCCGGGCAGGTGGCTCCCCCTTCAACCAGTGATCATACCACTCCCATCAAAACCTCAGTTCCCTGCTAAAGGCAGTTGTGTCTTTTATATCCAGCCCTCCAAATTCGTACACAAGACGATGTAACGATGTTCGTCCACAAGTTAGATATCACGGTGTTTGAAAATATTTAATAACCACTGAATGTAATATGGAGATGAACCCTTGCAGACAAACAGTCTGCGTTCTGTGTGAGCCGAATGATTTAGATCTGAATGCACAATTAGGATTGCATACAAACAGTCTGCATTCTGTGTGAGCCGAATGATTTAGATCTGAATGCACAATTAGGAGATAAACCCTTGCATACAAACAGTATGCGTTCTGTGTGAGCCGAATGCTTTAGATCTGGATGCACAATTAGGAAAAGTTGGAGCTACAAACGTTTCATGGATATCCAGTAGAACAAGCAACTAATCATTGTCAGTAACATAATAAGTGAAGTGGACTACTGCAAATTGTTTAGGTGATTTTGAAGATAATCTAAGTGTGAAAGTGACCATGATCTTGACGAAAAGATCCATTCTGGATATAGCCATATAGGTGGATACATCCGTATTTTTCTTTTGCTTGAGAGAAGGCGTAGCTGCTGAAAATAGTGGTCGAGATGATCAATCATTTGTCTTCAGATGGAGAAGCGCTAGAATGTCTGCATTGTATGGCACAAAAGTTTAGAAGGAAGAGAAAGTGGGGTTACATTTTAAACTAAGGTCATGTGAATTTCATGTACACTCAGTACTCATATAGCAGTTTAGATCACTTGACTAACTGTTTTATTCTAGGCTTGTGTTGTGTAGAGTTATATTTCGTATGTGGTATCTTTTTTTACCCTAACCCTAGTCAAAACTAAATATTTTGCCTTTCAGTTTTTGTGTGGAACTTACATCATAGAGCGTCGTTTCTGTCATCCCAGTATTGCCGAATCAGGAAGTAAAGCCACACAAATCCAATAGCCACGAACAAATTTATCATCATAGAGAGTGCATCTGAAATGCAATACACAAAATTTCAGTTTATAGCAGATGAACATTTTCTTTCCTTCCGATTTTTGTGGAAAATCATTTGAATGTACAGTCAAAAAATTATATATGGCACAAAGAAAGCACAATCATACCATTGATATATTTGTGTTGCCAAATTTGTAAGGTTCCACAGGAAGCTCTATAAAATAGCCCACTGCATAGTAAAATGCTACTACAATACTTTGCTCTAAAACAAGGTCATGCCTTGATAATCAACTACTAAACCTGGTAAGAGAATAACGTATAAAAATAGCAATGCTTGACAAAGGCATAACACTTAACTGTTTAATTTAAATTTTTCCTTTGTGGCTGTGTTTAACGGTTTCACGTTGGTATATAACAGTTAAAAAATCCATCTAAATAAAAATGCGTTAAAAATCCATCTAAAGAAAACAGATTGACCACCTACATCACAGTAATCAAAATTTGTTAGCATACAGATAACCAAATATGGATTATGGGCTTGCCTTGAAAAGCTTTGGACAGAACAGAGAAGGCGTGACGTGTAATGATTGGGAATGAAGCCTAGTACTATTCACTAATCCATCAGTCCATGCCATTCATAGAGATGGGAGGTCAGGGGTGGATTACTCTGAGTAGTCCCCATGTTTGATGGTTTTTAAGAAATTACCAGGTGTGTGTATTGGAAGGTTAATTCCATACTGATTTACTGATCCAAACAAAAAAGCTAGTAGAGAAATTCACAATTCATTTTTATTTTGTAAGGGATTAGCTTAGAAGTTCCCACCTCACATACAAAGCTAATTACACGGTCATAATTTACCGTTAGCTAATTGGGAGTTAGTTCCGCAAGAGGGTCGTCTGCTCCATACCCGCACTTTGGGAAGACCGGTCTCTAATCTCTATTGTTTTCATTTGGCTCTATGGAATTTTTTTATAACCTTAATTCTTAAGTAAAGTACTGCTGATCAGGAGCTTTCTTGTCCTCGAGTTTATTTTTTCTGCTTCTGTGACTCCGTCTTCTAAATTCTGCTGAACATCATGTAGCTTCCACGGTGCTAAAAGAGCACCTAGATATTAATTTTTATACAGGATTTTCTGAATAGTAACTAACACATGGCACACCATACTACTATGTTTATTTTTAGAAAATCGAACGTAATTCCTTGTATTATGGTGATCAACTGACTGTGTTGCACATCATTAAACTTCTAAATGCAGGTTTGCTATGTTCTTTGTGACCGAGTGCACATCATCATATGAGATGTCGATATTCTTTGTAACCGAGTTAGGCAGATGAAGTTTATAAGTTGAAAATGTGCTAGTTACTATTCAGAAAATGTGCACAGATCAAGATCGGCTCACATCACAGCTTATATTTCTATAATCTACGCCGTGGTTTGTAGTCCAACAAAAACTTGAGACTGAGAATAACTTGAGAAGCATGAATTTCCTAAAAAAGGGTCAGAAAAGAAAGACTCACATTTGTAGCCATCGTGCTTGAGGACAAGAAAATCCGGAGTTCCGAGGTAAATGATTTTAGAGAGTTTTAGAGAGCAGTTGCCATTGGAGAACTCAACACCCTTCTGGTAAGGACACACTGTCTGTGCTTCTTGGAGGGCAAAGGTGATGCAGGCCCTGCAGGATGAGGAGTCTGTGCTGTTGTGGCAGTATGATACAGCGTACATGCCGTCCCCAGTGTCATAGTTGGCAGAGCGACTGGGCGTGGAGGAGGTCCTGTTCGGGAGGATGGCTGTGAAGACGCGGATGTTTGCTTCATAGTTGCTTCTGGCTGTGTGGTTTCCATCTCCAGTGCAGACGACGTTACACTTGGCAGCAAGAGGCAAGATTAGGATGACGAAGAAAAGGAGGTAGAAGGGGTGCCACATCCACATGGACATAGTGTGATGTGTAGAGACATATGAACTATGAAGTTTGGCGACTGTTACACTAGGTAATTGGTGCAGGCCGATGGGACAGTCTATAATATCAGAATTAGTTCACCAGTCTAGCCATGAGGATGAGAGGGTCAGAAAATTGTTCGAGTAGAAGTGATATATGTAGTTGGTTTGGAGGGCCAGAAAAGAGTGAAGATATGTTTATTCTACATTATGTTTATCCATCCTAACAATATAGTCAAAGAATTTCAGTTTTTGCTAGTTACAAGGAAAATTGCATAGAAGTTCACAATGAAAGCTATTTCCAATGTGAGTAATTTACAATGGGCACAAGAGATCGTTAACTACAAGGAGTTAGTTTATAGTACAAGGATCATTTGTCTCATGCTATCATGATTTGCGGTTTGGCCAAAATACCCTGCTGACTCCTATTTTATTATCTATTCTTTTCCATTGTTTTTATAGCATTTTCTAATGACCTTGATGGTGAAGCTAGAGATTGCTGGAATCAAACTAAATTGCCAACAACTTTAGGTGATATCATGTTCTGCTCAGTAGTAACTTCCGTAGCCTCTTGTATTTACTTTCATGCCTCTCTTACGGTGCAAACTCTACTTTTACTCATCTTAATCTACCATGTACGGGGGAGTACATGTCCTGCTGCTGAATACTCTGATTTCAATATGGCAATCTAGTGCATAACTCCTGATAGTGGCATAGCAGAACCAATGAACACGATCAAACCATTTGGGTTTACCTCAGGGGAACTGTGCTCTGCTTTTTTGAGGGTATATACGAACAGATTGAGCAGCTGCCTCCCCGCCGGCCATGCAGTCACCCTCAAGTACGTCATAATTTCATTAATTTTTTATTTTATTTTCGCATTTTGTTTTAGTTCGTTCGCAGTAATGTTTTGTTGCGTTTAGCCATCTATGGTTTTTCTTCTGAATTAGTGATATGACGTGATCTGATGTTCCGTTTTTGGGGAATGTAGGCTTGCCTACAGCATGTTCGATGTAGGGTTTGGAACTCTAGACTAGACGATATAACGTTGTTCATAGTCACAACCCAAAAATTCAGATACTTCCACAAGTTAGATAACACGTGTTTGAAAAGTATATAATAATCACTGAACGTAATTTGGAGATAAACCCTTGCATACAAACAGTCTGCACTTTACAAGAGCTGAATGCTTTAGAGCTGAATGAACAATAAGGAGAAGTTGGAGTTACAGATGTTACATAGCACTATCAGTAACATAATAACTGAAGTGGATAACTGCAAATTATTTTTTAAGTGAAACTGAAATTGTTGACGTGTTTTTGAAGACAATCTAATTAAAGTGATCGTGAGCTTGACGAAAAACATTCATTTTTTAGATCGTACACATAGCTGCATTACTCTTTGGCTTGAGAGAAGGCACATCTGCTGAAAATTGTTGCCGAGATTATCAATCATTTGTCTTCAGATGGACGAGAGCTAGAATGCCTGCATTATATGGGACTAAAGTAAACTATAGAATACCTTTCATGATATTCCAAGTAAAAAGGAGAAGTAAGTGGGGATACATTTTCAACCAAGGCCATGTGAATTTCATGTAGACTCAGTAGGCATATAGCAGTTTAGATTACTTGAACAAACTGTTTTATTCTAGGATTCAGTTGTATAGAGTTATATTTCGCAGTGTGGCATGTTTTCTTACCTGATCAAAGTTAAATATCGTGCCTTGTTTTGTGTGAAACTTACATCATGGAGCGTCTTTTTCTATCATGCCAGTCCTGCTGAAGCAGGAAGAAAAGCCATGCAAATCCAATTACTTGAAATACCAACGCCATGATGTTCTCTTTAGACACCGGCAAATTTCTCTTCATAGAGAATCCTCCTGAAATGCAATACACAAAGTTTCAGTTTTGCGAAGATGAACATTATCCTTCCTTCCAATTTTGAGGAAAACCATTTGAATGTACAGTCAGCAAATCACATATGGCAAAAAGAAATCGTTGGATATATTTGTGTTACCAAAATTACAAGGTTCCATGGTAAGTTCTATAAAATAGCTCACTTCATAGTAAAATGCTATACAATAAAGTCATGACTTGATAATCAACTACTAAACCTGGTAAGCAAGAGAGTAAACATGTAAAAATAACAATGCTTGACAAAGGCTGAACAAATAACTGTTTAATTCGATTTAATTTTCCTTTTCAGCTGTGTTCAATGGTTTCATGTTGATATGTAACAGTCCTACCACATTAATCATTTATAAAGAGTTAAATAAAATATATCTAAGTAAAACGTGTTACGTAGATTATCTACAAAAACAGATTGACCAAATACATCTGTTAGCCTTTGTTTATGTAGTAATCAAACTCTTGTTAGCATACGGATAGCAACAACCAAATATGTATTTTGGGCTTGCCTTGACAAGCTTTGGACAGAACAAACTAATCGCTGTGCAGCCTAGAACAAACTAATCCACCAGTCCATGCTATTCACAGAGATAGGGACGGTCAGTGGGGGAATTACTCTGAGTAGTGTGCATATATAATACAGTATTATGATTGTTTTGAAGGAATTACCAGGTGCGTAAGGGAGGTTAATTCCACACTGATTTACTCTAGACGAAGTTGAGACCATTAATATGTACCGGAGGGAGTAGATGAGTTCACAATTAATTTCTATTTGTATAAGAGATTAGCTTAGAAGTTCATACCACACATACAAATCTAGTTACAAGGTCACAATCTGCACGAGGATTGTCCGCTCAATGTTACTGTGCTTTGTAGTTGGCCAAAATATCCACTCATTGAGAAGACCGGTCTCCATTCTTTTTGTTTGGTTCTGTGGAATTGTTTATAATCTTTAATTCTGAAGTGAAGTACAGCTCAGAAGGAGCTTTCTTGTCATGAGATCTATTTTTACTGCCTCGTCTTCCAAATTCTGCTGAACATCATGAAGCTTTCTCAGTGCTAAAAGAGCACATATCGCCTTTTCTGAATTGTAACTAGCACATAGCATATCATACTACTAAGTACTATGTACAGTATATTTTTGGAAATTCGGACATTTTCCCTTGTATTAATAAATATAATCAACTGACCGAGTTACACATCATTGTACCTCTAAATGCAGGTTTTCTATTTCTCATATGATAAATCTATTTTCTTTGTTGACCGAGTTGCACATGATGTAGCTTGTAAGTTTAAAACATGTCATGCAGTTTTGGGCGTCGAAATGTGAAACTCAACACATAATTTCTTAAACGTGCAACTATCTGATTATTTGGATCAAAATTGGCTCACATATCTAATCTACACCCGGTTTATAGTCAAACAAGCCATTTTTTTGCGGGTTAGTCTGACAAAAACTTGAGACTGGGAATAACTTAAGAAGTTTAAATTCCCTAAAAGGGTCAGAAAACAACTAGACTCACCTTTGTGGCCGTAGTCCTCGAGAAGAAGTAAGTTGACAGTTTTGAGGTAAACGACCGCAGAGAGCTTGAGAGAGCAGTTGCCGTTGGAAAACTCAACATCCTTGTGGTAAGGACACACTGTCTGTGCTTCTTGGAGAGCCAAGGTGATGCAGGCCCTGCAGGATGAGGAGTTTGTGCCGTTGTGGCAGTATGATACAGCGTACATGCCGTCAGGGAATTCCCCGGTCAATTGCTCGGCGGAGCGGCTTGGTGTAGAGGAGGTTTTGTTCGGGAGGATGGCCGCGAAGACGCGTATGTTTGCTTCATGGTTGCTGCTGGCATTGTGGTTGCCATGGCCGTAGCAGACGACGTTACAGTTGGAAGCAAGAGGCAGGGCTAGGATGACGAGGAGAAGGAGGTGGAAACGGTGCCACATCCACATGGACATTGTGTGATACGATACCTAGTTGGTTTGGAGGGATACATGGAGGGAGGGGCACCGGGTGTGTGTGAAGGAATGAAGGTAATTTATTCCGCGTATGTTTATCAGCTTAGAAGTTCACAACGCAACGCTACTTCCAAGAGGATTACTTTACAAGGACACAATCGACCGTTAACTACAAGGAGTTAGTTTATATAGGAGGATCTTTTGTCCCACGCTCGCTATCGTGACGTGCGATTGGCCAAAATACCCTGGTGACTGGAATTTCATTCTCCATTCTTTCCCATTGGCTCTATAACATTTTCTGATGAGCTTGATGCTGATGTCAGAGATTGCTGGATGGAATTAATTTGCCAAGTACTTTTGGGACTACCATGTTTTGCTCAGTAGTGTTAGAAATAATTAAACATAGTTAATTAGGGTTAATCCCCGCTCCTGTAATCCTACGTATGTGGAACCGTCGGGCAGTTAGGATTTCATTCCCCTGTATATATACCCGATTTATTCATCAATAAAGACACTTGATTCTTTCCATTCAGTCGCTCTCTCGTTTATCTCTCGTTCAATTATTACACGTTATCAGCACCTTGCTCTGCGGAGAGAGCACTTCGAGAATTCCGGCGATCGCCGGAATAAGGAGTAAAGGTGAGAAAGGTGCATCGCTTTTTGTCGTCGTACCTTCGCCGCCTCCAGTAGGACGACGGCCGTCGCCGCCGCTTCGGCGGTCGGCGCCCCTACATCATCCGTCGCCACGGCCTGGGCCGTTCCCGCGGCCTGGGCAACCGGAGCAGTGCCGGTCCGGCGACCGGCGTCGCGCCTGTGCCGATTCCCTCCGCGCCCGTCGCACCGCGAGTGCCGGAAGTCTCGGACTGGCTTCTCAATGGCCCTGCCTCCTTCACCGCGTGCCCGCGCCAGACGCCGCCTCACGTCCCTTGGACTTCCGCTGAGTCCGCCGCCGGGTGGCCGTGCCAGCCGGTCCGGTACTTGGAGCCCGGCAGCGCTCGGATTCGCGACCTCCAACGGCGTCGCCCCGGGGACCCGGCTCCCTGGTGGATCCTCCGACGAGGATGAGGGCGGCGGTAACGCCGCTCGCCGCCGGTGAGAGCCGCTGCTACAGCCTGGAGGAAATCGCGTGGTGTGCGTGGTTGCTGAAGTTGCTGGACGAGCGTTGACCAAGGTTTGGGATTGGAGATCGATGATTCCCTATCTGACCCTGGTTAAAACATCCAGGACGTGGCAGGCCCACTAGGCCACTAGGCTGTCCCTTGGGCTGATCGTTTATTCTCAGCTTTTTAGCAGATTATGTCTAGTAACAGCTGTTCTAATCTAATTTCAATTCAGTTTTAGACTCAGTTATTTGTAGTACAAATTTTACAATATTGTTTATCTGTCGAGTACGATGTGTATTCCAGAAAATTTGTGATGTAATATATTTCCGTGTTTGCACATATCGAGATTTATTACGTCCACGGTTTGCAATTGAGTTTTTCAAATTCTTGCAAATAGATCAATTCATCGTCTTAATTCAGTCTTTTTGACTCGATACGAGCACGAATTGGTATGCAAAAATTCAAAGTGATTTCGTCAAATTGATGTTTTGGGATCACAAGGTAGTGGCTAGATCTACTGCACTGCAGATTATCACCACTTCTGTCTAAAGCCTATATTTTGTCATATTTGACATTATGATTGCTTAACAACGTGCTATCCCAAATATTTTATTAAGTCATGACATAAGGCATTAGAAGTATGCGTATTTGATTTCATCAGATTATACTCTCTAGTGCTGTGAGACGGACTCCGAAAATTCTTTTGGAGATTATCTACAATGTGTCATACTTAACAATTTGAAGTTTACACTAATGATTTTCAAGCCCACTTCTTGAACTTATCATTAATTTTGCATAGTTCATTACAACATAACCATGATGGTTTGTGGTTTACCAAAGCGTAAATTCAATAACCTCTGGTTTACCCATGTAGGTAACCGATGGCTGGAAGAGAGTTCGATGCACTCGAACTCGATGGCCACAACTACCCTACCTGGGCCATGGACGTGAAGATCGCCCTTGCGTCCCGTGGGATAGTGCGTGCCATCCAGAACCCGGAGGACCCTCTTCCGGCTAGAGTCGCACCGTTGAGAGATGAACAAAAATATACCGCCTTATACATCATAAGGCATCATATTCATCCAGATCTTAAGTCTGAGTATTTGGAGGAGGAATGTCCACTTACTTTGTTTGAGGTCCTCAAGACGAGGTATGAACAGCAGAAGGCAGTTGTCCTGCCTGAAGCACTCCATGAATAGACCCATCTCCGGTTTCAAGACTTCAAGTCTGTCGGAGGTTACAATCATGAGGTTCATAAGATAAGTTTCAAACTACGCTTTTGCGGGAAGGAGCCTACAGATGCGGAAAAGATAGAAAAAACTCTATCAACTATGCTCCCATCTAAAAGGCTCCTCCAGCAGCAATACCGCGCTCGTGACTACCAGGTCTATTCAGACCTTATTCATATCCTACTTCAGGCTAAAAAGCATGATGAGCTTCTTGCTAAGAATGGCTCTCAGCGCTCGGTTGGTTCCCAACCTTTGCTGGAAGTTCATATGAATGTCGCGAACGGAAAAAGTTTGGTGGTGCCTTCCATGGCAACCAATCGAACTTTAAGGGTAAGCGTAAGCGCAACCAGAACAAGAAGCCTCAAAACTCGGACCGTGGGAAAGGCACCACAAAGCCAAAGTATGACAAAACTAGGCTTTGTGACAAGTGTGGATGCTACACGCATCCTACTAACAAGTGCAAAATTCTAAAGCATCTGGCGATTCTCTACCAGCAATCCCAAGGACGCAAGGCACCTCAAGGGAAAAGGTTTGAAGCCAACTTCAACCTTCATCCAGATGGCACCAATGGAGCTGGTTGTTCGCAAGATGCTCCTCCTGGACCTAGCAACACCATGAATCTCCAGCAGCCCGAGGACCCTATGAGCACGGAGAACATGATGATTGAGTACACCTCAAATGACGTGTTTGGAGACTTCGACTAGTTCCACTATCTCCTTAGTGATCACTTTATTTTATGTCCATTTGTGATGTTGTAATAAAAACATAAGTATTGTTGTCATTTATATTGTATCAGCACTTTGATATAATAAAGATTGTATTCTATGTATCTAAATAAGGTTTTCATATTGAAAATTCTTCATTTTTATATAGAGCTCTCTACGGGGACAATCCGATGGAAGAGGAATTATGCCTTGTGGACAGTGCTACCACAAACTCCATACTGAGGGAGTTGAAATATTTTCAGACTCTAAAAAGATGAATGGAGATATTTTGACTATCGCTGGACGCGATATGGTAATTGTTGGCACTGGACGTGCCATATTTACCCTTCCAAACGGTACACAAGTGACAATTGAGGATGCCTTATTGTATCCCGATTCGTCACGTACCTTAATCAGTTATCGAGATATCCGTAAGAATGGTTTTCACATTGAAACCCATGAAGACAACAAAGAAGAGTATCTACTCTTTACAAAAGATTACGGATATGGCAAACAAGTACTTGAAAAAATTCCTTCTCTGTCGTCCGGACTGTACTATACGTACATCAAGCCCATAGAACATGTTGCTTACAAGGTAATCTTCCAAAATGTTGACGCATTCCAAACTTGGCATGATTGGCTAGGCCATCCCGGCATCGGGATGATGAGGAAGATTACTAGCAATTTCATTGGTCATAATTTGCAAGGGTCAAAATTTCCTCAGTCATCAGACTTTGTGTGTACATCATGTGCCACAGGGAGGCTAATTTTGAGGCCTTCACACCTCAAAATACAAGCTGAACCGCTTCAATTACTTGAACGGATTCAAGGTGATATTTGTGGTCCCATCTAACCATTATCTGGACCATTCAGGTATTTCATGGTTTTGATTGACGCATCTACACGATGGTCACATGTGTGTCTTCTTTCCACACGAAACCATGCATTTGCCAAGATAATGAGGAAAGTAATTAAGTTACAGGCCCATTATCCAGAAAATCGAATTAAATCAATTCGCATGGACAATGCTGCAGAATTCTCTTCACGCGCCTTCAATGACTATTGCATGGCCTTGGGGATTGAAGTTCAGCACTCTGTTTCATATGTCCATACTCAAAATGGTTTGGCTGAATCTCTAATAAAGAGGATCAAACTCATTGCAAGACCTTTGTTAATAAATTGTAGCATGCCAACCTCGTGTTGGGGTCACGCAGTTTTACACGCCGCTGACTTAATCCAATTGTGACCTACTGCATATCACAGTACTTCTCCTCTGCAATTGGTACGTGGAAATCCACCTAGCATTTCCCATCTGCGTAAGTTCGGATGTGCTACATACATCCTGATCTCACCACCTCGGCGGACATCCATGGGTCCACATAGAAAACTAGGGATCTATGTGGGGTACAAATCGTCGTTGATTATTAAGTACCTGGAACCCCTTACTGGGGATCTATTCACAGCCCGTCACGCTGATTGCATATTTGATGAGGAACATTTTCCGGCATTAGGGGAGATTTCAAGTACCAGAAAGAATGCCCGGAAATTGATTGGAATGCTATCGCCATTTCAACCTCTGATCCACGTACCCAAGAGACCGAACTCCAAGTTTGGAAAATCATTAATTTTCAACATCTTGCAAATAATCTGCCAGATTCATTTACTGATCTAAAAGGTGTTACAAAATCCTTGATTCCGGCCAGAAATGCGCCCAAAAGAGTGGAGGTACCAACTAAAACCACTCAACTCCCCATTCCGAAAAAGAGGGGGAGTAGTACGGCCTCTGATCCAGAACCTGCTTCTCGCAAGCAACAAAGGAGAGAGAGGAAAAAATCCTCAAAATCAGTAAATGCAAGTCAACTCAACGTTGATAAACACCTTATGGGTAGTATACACCCAGTGGAAGGACAACCTCCACAACCCAGCTCCAACTTGCACACACTGGCTGGGACATCAGAACACCCAGACTCACGCGTATTGGGAAATCACGAAGAGTCACCAAGGGTGCAGGAGATATCCACCAACTATATCGATTCTGGAGAATCATTTAACCGTAAGTCTACGATTGTCGACACTTATTTTTCTGCTACAATTACAAATACCCTTCTCAATGATCATGATCGAAGGACTATCGTTGAGTGTGAAAAACGCTCCGACTGGCCTTGATGGAAGGATGCAATACAAGCGGAATTAGCCTCGCTTAACAAAAGGAAGGTATTCACTGAAGCAATACCAACACCTCCCAAAGTTTTCCTTGTGGGATTCAAATGGGTTTTCCTCCGGAAACGGAATGAGAACAACGAGGTGGTGAGATACAAGGCAAGCCTCGTAGCACAGGTTTCACGCAGAGACTCGGCATTGATTTCAATGAGACATATTCTCCGATAATGAGTGGTATCACTTTCCGATATTTAATATCTTTGGCAGTACAAAATCATCTATCTATACAGTTGATGGATGTCGTGACCGCATATCTTTACGGGTCACTAGATTCGGACATATACATGAAGATTCCTGACAGAGTCTCTGTCCCGGATGCAAGCGCAAAACGCAACATGTACTGTGTAAAACTGAACAAGTCTTTGTGTGGCTTGAAACAGTCGGAACGGATGTGGTACAACCGACTTAGTGAGTTCCTTCTTCAGAAGGGTTACTCCAATAGTGATGACTGCCTATGTGTCTTCATCAAGAAGTCCTCTTCAGGATTTTGCATCATTCCAGTGTACGTTGATGATCTCAACATCATTGGCAACACACAAGATATTGATGAAGCACGCAATCATCTAAAGACAGAATTTGAGATGAAGGATTTGGGTCAAACCAAATTTTTCTTGGGTCTCCAACTCGAGTACCTTCCCTCAGGAATAATGGTACACCAAGCTGCCTATATCCAGAAAATATTGGAGAAATTCAATATGGACAAATCCTATCCATCTAAAACTCCCATGGTGGTTCGTTCTCTAGACGTGGAGAAAGATCCGTTCAGGCCAAGGGATGATGGAGAAGAGATGTTGGGACCCGACGTTCCATATCTCAGTGCCATTGGAGCGCTAATGTATCTTGCAAATTGTACGAGACCTGACCTCGCATTTGCAGTGAATCTACTTGCTAGACACATCGCAGCTCCGACCAAACGCCATTGGTCAGGAGTCAAGAATGTCTTTCGATATCTCCAAGGACAAAGGATCTTGGCCTATACTTTCAGTTTCAGAGAAATCTGGACTCCAGTATGATCGGATACACTGATGCTGGCTACTTATCTGATCCCCATAATGCCAGATCGCAGACCGGCTTTGTGTTCCTACATGGTGGAACTGCTATATCATGGAAGTCTTTGAAACAGACTCTGGTTGCCACTTTCACTAATCATTCTGAAATAATTGCATTATATGAGGCAACACGCGAATGTGTGTGGCTTCGCAGAATGATAAACCACATACAAAAATCATGTGAAATTGGTTCTATCGAATCACCTACCATTATCTGCGAAGATAATGCGGCTTGTGTTGCACAGATGCAAACAGGATACATCAAGAGCAATATCACCAAGCATATTGCCCCTAAGTTGTTTTATCCCTATGAACTCCAGAAGTGTGGGGAAATAAACATCTTGCAAGTCAAATCATGCGATAATCTCGCTGACTTGTTTACAAAGTCTCTACCAACTTCAACATTCCAGAAATATATTCATGAAATTGGTATGCGACGGCTTCGAGATTTGCAAGAATCAGGGGGAGTGTCTTCCTGAACTATACCTGTTCAAAGCATCATATTACACTCTTTTTTCCTTGATGAGTTTACTTTACAAGTTCTCATTAAGGTTTTTAATAAGGTAATATCAACATAAGATCATATGTCATACTATCCGTTTTCCCCACCGGGGTTTTTAGGAAGGTATAAAGACATGTTCATTGACCTCTTTATTCTATGAATTTACTTCATATCGAGGTACCATTTTCTCCTATTTTCCCACAGGGTTTGAAGGAGTTTTAACAGCATATCCTACATCACTCCTCATATTTTTCCCACAGGGTTTTTAGAGGAGACTTGAATCAAGATGATGGATCTTACAATGAAGCGGTGATTAGGAGGAGTGTTAGAAATAATTAAACATAGTAAATTAGGGGTTAATCCCTGCTCCTGTAATCCCATGTATGTGGAACCGTCAGGCAGTTAGGATTCCCGGAACCGACATTCCCGGAACCGACATTCCCCTGTATATATACCCGATTCATTCATTAATAAAGACACTTGATTCTTTCCATTCGCTCTCTCGTTTATCTCTCGTTCAATTCTTACAAGTAGGAGCTTTCATAGCTTTTGTGTTCACTTCCATCACTCGCTCTCTTACCGTGCTCTGCCTGAGCCCGGGTTCCATGGAGCCCGTTATTTTTGAAAAATGAAAAATGCTTTGGGGTGTGTCGATACATATTAATATTATCTACAGATCTGCAAGTGAAGTGGATGTTGGAACTTATTCGTAAGCACCAAAGTTGAAACCTTCAAACTGGAGGACAATATTAAACCAACTATAAAACATCAACTCATTCTTCACATAAACATGTATGTACTGACTGTAGCGCCTAACTTGGTTTTTCTTCTTCATGGAGTATAGACTGATGCCCAGAAGTGTGTGACCAAGTTGGTCAACTATTGATCTCCAGAAGGAATAGAGCTAGAACGCCTGCATCATTTAATATGTAAGGAAGTATACAATTTATATGCTCCTGTGCTGTTCCAAGTAAGAAAGGAGGACAAACTTGCCAGGTATCACGTTACATAAAGAAGTGCAGGTGAATATACTGTAAGTGTAAACTCAATCATTTTCAGATGTTCCTATTCTTTTAAAGTCAGCTCATTAGATTCGTAGTATCCTTTTAGTTTTTACTGGAATACTTAAATTTATACATTTTTAGTGAAAAAAAGAATGGAAATATAAAGTAGTTAGACACATAGTTTGGAAGGAGCTAATTCAATTTTTAGTTTCTTATAAGCTATACCGTTTTATATATTTATTGCAAGATAACTCTAAATTTGATGCTTCTAGTTAGAAACTTACATCATAGATGCTCTTCTTTTGTCACGCCATTCTTGCAGAAGCAGGAAGAAAAGCCATCCAAAACCAATTGCTTGAAATACCAGTCCGGCACCCAAGAGTTCAAGCCAACTGGTAGGGCCTGTGAAACGCAATGCATACAAGTTCGATCAGCATAGCTGTTACTTATTTAGCTTTCCTCTCTAGGGGAAAATCATTAGAATGTAGGTACCGAAAACCACGAGCATAAGGCAAGAAAGGAGACAGTCGTTTCATGATCTATATAAATGGATGTCGTGGAGTAAGTTTTGCAAATTATAGCCTGACCAAATGTTGCATATTCCTGAAGATTGTACAATGCTTTTTATAAATGAATGTGATGCCTGAAGATTGTACAAGGCTTTTCTTGGTTTAGTTTTTCTGCTTTCAAATGTCTCATCTCTTGTTTCCCTAACTCTTTTTTTTCTTGAGAAACACAATATAATCGTAGACGCTCATAACACGTATATGCACCCACCCCTATGAACGCACACCGCACGCCCTACCCCTATGAGCACCTTCGAGAAACTGAGCCGACGGAGCGGGTCTTGAGATTGACGAAGTCACCACGGACGCCTCGCTGTCGACGGGAACGTCGCCTCCCACTGAAAGAATATTCCGTCTTTTATGCAACACACACTATTAAACCTGGGGTTTGAACTCTGGTGGACTGAAAATACAACCATCATCCTAGCCACCCAACCACAGATTGGTTTGCGGCGCCCTGTTTTTTTCTTTGCTCGTGATGTCAAATGCAGATCCAATACACAATATGCATGCCACTAATTAACAGAATTATGTACTACTACTAAATATATTCCGATTGCTAGCATTTACAGATTGTAATGCCATAAATTGCATAGATGCTGTAAACTGAAACTTATCTTGCGGAAAGAAAAATGGAAAGACTCACCGAAGAAGGGGATCGATCTAGGGAAATCGGCGAGACTGAGAGTGCAGTTGCGAGCGAAGACGAGCACCTTCTTGCCGTACGGGCACTCTCTCTCCGCCTCCCGGAAGGCGTCGGCGACGCAGGCGGCGCAGGACGAGGAGCTGACGCCCTGGTAGCGGTGGCAGAGCGAGAAGGCCCGCAACCGGTTGGGCCAGTACCCCACGCCACGGAACGCCTGGAGGCTCGCGGAGGACGCGGTCTCGATAGGGAGGATGGCGGCCATGCGGCGGAGGTTGGCTTCGTAGGTGCTGTTGGCCGTGTATACGCCGCCCATGCAATCGGTTACTGCTTCGGTGGTGGCGAGAGACGAGACGGCGAGGACGACGAGGAAGAGCGCGGAGTGCTGCATTGTGGTCAGTGTGAATGGTGACTGCCGGCGAGGGAGTGGGGGAGAGAAGCTCGTACAGTACAAAAAGCGAACCGAAGTTGAAGCATGTGGAGAGGATGCAGGCGCGTCAGCGATGAAGCATAGACGACGACTTTGACTCCACAGCCTGGGACAAGTCGTCCCATTTATTGTAAAATTGGGAAATGGTAGGCATAGAGGAACGAAAGGGACAGGTGAAGGAACGCGGAAGGTGGGTTTGGAGAGAGACAGGGCCGGTTGCTACACTGATTAAAACCAAACCCATAGCAGAGGTGAGTTGAATCGTATTGTTTTCAAGATCAGTATTTTTTTTTAAAGTGAATACGAGTATATTAATATCTATAAGAGCAAGTACAATAAGGTCCAGTCAGCAGACTATAAGACTTAAAATAATATATCTGTGTTTAGTTGGATGAGAGAGAAGAGGACAGAGAAGAGGAATGGGTGCTTAGTTAAGAGCCAGCTGCAGCACGTGCTCCTAGGCACTATGTGAGAGTGAAAATGGGTCATACATTAATAAAGTAGTATATTTGTAGTACATATTGACTATTAGATTAACTCTAAATGACATGGACATAGCTTATAGCAACAGCTGACTCTACTATTGCCTTGTTCTAACCTCTGCAACAACATGACATCACGAGGGTCGAGATATCAAGTATGCATATAGTCGAAAGAACACTAAAAAAAGACCCTCATCAGACAAAAGAAAATAGCGATTATGATTTCCGTGGTTGGGCGACACGCCCCCACCTCTCTTCTTATATACTGGACAGATTTCATGTATAGGAATACAACTCACGAACGTCATAAACACACGTATGATCGTGACCGATTCTAACATCCTCCTGAATCTAATCTAGGTACATAGAAGATTTAAATTGGTATTAAATCGGTCTAACATTAGCCGTGTAGCTGACTTGGTAAATACATCAGCCACCTAATTATCAGAAGAGATAAACCTCACCTCAAGAGCACCAGCGCCTACTCGTTTACGCATAAAATAAAAGTCGATCTCAATGTGTTTCGTACGAGCATGAAAAAACGGAGTTACTGTTAGGTAAGTTGCCCCTAGATTACGGCCCAATGCGCCCAGACCGGTACGTATCGGAAAGCACAGGCGATTAGTAGGCGGCGACTGCAAACCCATCTAGGATTTCGTCCCCTCGCCGTCGATGTCGTCGGTGCGCTCCATCTCCGTTGGCTTGCGTGGCGGACCACGGCCCCTCGTCGGCGGGAGCTTTTCGTTCTTTTTAGGTCTTTTTTCAGTGTCTTCTTTGGGATGGTGAGACGATGACTACATCCTGAAGTTGGAATAATGTCCTCCCCGTCCTATCCTCGCTCCGGTGGTACGTATAGTGCTGAGGGAGGGCGCGTGGAGTCGTGTGTCCGGCGGATCTCTTGGGATCCTGTGATTTTTCGTATTCGTTGGTGTTGTTTTAGTTCAGTCTCTTCAGATCTATGATTGTCTTCTTCGGCGGTGGTTGCTGCTCTAGTGTGCTGGTTCTTTAAGGCTTTAGCACAATGACTTCCCGTCTGTCTAGTACAAAAAGCTCTACTACGACAAGCTTTGTTTGTCTCTAGTGATGGAAGGGCGAGGACGGCGGCGCGTCTTCGACTCGTGTTAGTGTCAGTAGTCGTCGTTAGGTGGTCCATTGACCTATTTGTAATTTTTTATTTTTAGGCCTCTGTACTACTGTTGATTATTAATAGATCCGTGGAATTTCGTAAAAAAAAAGTTGCCCCTAGGTTATCACACCATAAAATAGGAGTACGCCGGTGGGAAACACCGAGTTTTGACATCAAGGACTCAACCCATATTGCTTCAACGGCTCCATTCGCAAGTGCCTTGTATTATGACTCGGTACTGGATCTCGATACAATAGGCCGTTTCTTCGAACTCCAGGAAACAAGGTCTGTACCGACAAACACTGTGAATCCTCCTATTGGCCAGTTATCATCAACACATCCAGCCAGTCTACATTAGTAAAAATGCTAAAGCCCAAAGAAGAAGACTTACGAATGTGTAAACCAGTGTCCATTCTTCCTTTAACGTATCTCAAAATACGTTTGAAAGCTTCCCAATGTATCTCAGTAGGCTGAGAGAGGAACTGACACATCTTTTTCACTGCAAAGGAAATATCTGGACATGTGAGCGTCAAATACTGCAAGCCACCCACAATGCTATGGTACCGGAAATAATCTTCAATACCTAAAGGTGAACCAGTGTCTCGTCCAAGACGCTCCATAGGCGCCAAAAGAGTGGTAGTGGACTTACAATTCTCCATATTAACTATGTGCAGAAGATCAAGAGCATACTTGCACTGAGTTAACGTCATGCTCCCAGAATTTTAAGACGCTTCCAGGCCAAGAAAGTACTCCAGAACACCAAGATCCTTAATAGGAAAAGTGTCTGCAAGAGAGCAAACCAGACTCTCAACAGCCACAGGAGTAGAACCAGCAATAACAATATCATCAACATACACCATCATGAAGATATGCACATCATCCCGATGATAAACAAAGAGAGACGTGTTGGCCTTGGACGAGATGAAACCAAGACGAAAAAGAAGAGCACTCAGATGAGCATACTAGGCTCGAGGAGACTGCTTCAAACCATAGATAGCACGCTGCAACTTACACACATGAGAAGGATTTTGGGCATCTCCAAAGCCAAGGACTGCTGCATGTAAACATCCTCTGATAAGAACCCATGAAGAAATGCATTGCTGACATCAACCTGACGAAGGGTCCATCCACGAGAGATAGCAAGAGAAAGGACCAGGTGTCAACATCTAGATTTTTAATCCCAGATGCCTGTTATGCCATACCTCGCAATCCCAGGATTACCATTTTTGCGAGACATAACAGATTGATATCACAGTACATCATCCATTACAAACCATAATAAGGTCTTACAAATAAAGGATCTCATGATCAGTCTTAATACAAATCAAGCATCGGAAATTAAACGTAGTAGGGGCTCCATCTTCAGAGTCACATGCAATACTGACAATGGGAGATGATCCTAGTTATCGTAGACTTCCTGATGTCCATCATCCTGGTAGTCATCCTCATAGTCTGGTCACGGGAATAGCCAGGGACAAAGCCATGAGTACTCTTTAAGTACTCGCAAACTATCACTAACAAGTAAGGTAGTTCTAGTAGGAATCTTAAGCTCTAGGTTTATTTGCAAAAAGCCAGGTTTATCTAAACTGAGTTTAGAAGTAAAGAAAACTAATTTAATGTTCTAAATCACTTAAGTGGGAACCTAGTTTTCATGCTCACAACCATGTTGTGGTCAAGTCAAAGTCATAGTTCAGTTCTCAAGTCATTTTGAAAACATCTAACAACAGAACAGTATGGCCACTCCAACTGTCCATGATCGCGGACGCAGCTATTCGAATAGTTTGACACTCTACAGAGGTGGTACACTTTCACCAAAAAAATCGATACATCCATCAGGGATAACCCCAAATCATCATACTTAGTATGCGGATAATCAATCATAACCTTTCAATTACACAATCTAGTATAGGCACCTCCCCTATGAGCTTGGCCTCCCAGCCATGGCCATCTGCCATCTTGGGCACTTCATAGGTGGACATTCACACTCACGAGGTAGCCTCAGCTCAACCTCTTCCGCGAGGGAACCCATACTAATGCATATAAACTTCTGGCTAAGCCCTACCCAATTCGGGTATTGTGGTTGTACGGTAAAATTGGAATGGTATCGCATCCGAACCCAACCATCAGTTTGTATAAAGGGCTAAGGCTCATGCCTCAACATTTTCATCATCAAATCCTTTTGTGTCCATAACACATGTCAAAACATTTCAATAGAGTGAATCCTCATTCCAAGGTTTTCATAATCATTTTCACAAAGTATTCCCATCTAAAATGATCAACTTTTATGCTTAGCACTAGCCACTACAGTTGAGGGTGTTCACTAATGAGGGGTGATAATCTCCAATCTCATGCCATGGAATGACATCTAAGTATAACTACTTAGGCCTAGTTTTATACTCTTTATGGTATCTATACTATTTTTCCAATACTCACAAAGCACTAACTAAAAGTAAAGAACTTTGGTAAAAGTAAAAGAGTAAATCTTGCAAGTAAAACTTGGGATTGGTATAATCAAAGTTCTATAACCAAATCATGCCTAATGCATCTTGCTTAAGTTATCAAGTTTGCAAGTATTAGCTTGCATAGTTCTAGCTTGCCTTGGGAAGTGCAGTGGTTGAAGTTTTCTTCTTCTTCTTCTTGGTAGTACTCCTCCTCCTCGTATCCCGGGTCTATACTATCGTCTTTAAATGAATACGGGGTACACAATCACCAAACAATACTTAACTATTTCTAGTTAAGTATCCAACAGCGGAGGTTCATCGTCGACGACGAACAGCTCTAGCGAGGTTCTAACCCTAACGCGGCGGTGGGGGTCGTGTGAGGCTCACCTGGGCTCTAGCTAGGGTCGGCGATGGGGGCGAACGACGTGGTCGACGACGGCAGTTCGAACGGTGGCAGTTCGATGGTGTCCTTCTCCTTCTGCAACAGCGGGCTCCGGCCAAATTCCGGCGAAGCGGTGCTCGCCTTACTCCGGGGAGAAGTGTGGGAAGGTCTATGAGGAGTGGGGAGTGTGTTGGTGTGGAGAATGGAGGCGGAGGGGGCCTCTATTTATACACCGACGAGGGGACCGAACGGGATGGGCTGGCTTCTCCGGCGATGGCGGTATAGCGTGCTATCAGCGTGGCTGTGGGTAGGGCCAGTGCGGTGTTCCTTGGCGGTCATCACGAGTGCAATGGCACGACACAGGGCAGTCTAGACTGGTCGGGCGCGTGCGACGCTCTACGCGGAACCAGCGGTGTTCGAGACGGCGCATGGGTGCTATGGGTCGAGCGGCAGCGAACGGGGGTGTCTCGAAGGTGGCTGTGATCATGGCGAGTGTGCGCGTGCACGGAGAGAGCAAGGCACGGTCAGTGCGAGCTGGTCGGGTGTGGCGCTCTGGCGTGCTCTCGGCACGGCGCAGAGAAAGTGGGCGCGGCTGGTCTTGGGTGGTCCATGGCTCGCCTGCGGTCGAGGGCTAGACAGGGGGTGGCGGTGGACGATGGCATGCCTCCTGGACATCATGGATGGTTGCGACGCTGTCTGGAGCGAGCGGTTCTTGGTCGGTCGGTGATGACCATTTTCGGGCGGCGCTGCACTAGCGCAACAGCAGAGGGGGGCGGTTGTCTATGTATTGCTAGACACTTGGGGAGACAAGGGAGTGAAGAGGGAACCATTTGGTCGAGTGATCACTTCTCAAAACAGTGAAGTTAGGCCAGGTTTGATTAGTGTCTGCAAGGTGTTTGACTAAATGGCCGAAAGAAATTAAGTTTGAAATTTTTGAATGAATTTTGGTGAGTGTTTTGATCTTATGCTTGGTAGTCTCTGGTTGCTTGGGTTTACCAAGGTGAATTGGTTTGAGGGGTTTTTGCAAAATGGTGATCTTACCATATGAACTTGATTCAAATTTGAACTGTCCTTTAAATAGATTTGAAAATAGTTTCTGTGGGTTTGTAAAGTGGTCTTGGGTTCACTTTTACTTGGTCTAGTAAGGGGTGAAAAGAGGTGGGAATGTTTCTGTTAGAAATTCTTTTCTAGGAACTCACAAAGTGGCCTAGTGGTTGATTTTGGTCAAAATGACCATTTGATCATTTGATTTATTTTTCTTTTGAATTTGTTTGCAATTGGCCTAGATGATGTAGTATTCACCCTTAAACCATTTCCTATCATTTGTAGCAATCAAACATGCCAATTTCACTCAATCCTATACTAATGCAATTCACACATGCACTCATATTCAAATTAGTAATAAAAGTTTTTGTTAACCCTAAAATTGGGTGATTAGAACTTGATAATCTTGATTAACATTTTTGGGGTGTTACAAACCTTCCCTCCTTAAACAAAATCTCGTTCCGAGATTTAAGAAAAAATAGGAACTAAAGAGATTTGGAAACACAGTCCTAATGTAATCTTCTCGCTCCCAAGTAGCTTCTTCTTCGGTATGGTTGCTCCATTAGATCTTGAGAAACTTGATACTCTAAGTCCTGATGGTTCTGAAGCCTTCTTCCAAAATACGGATGGGCACTTCACGATACGTCAGATCCTTGTTGATATCTATGGCTCGGTGATCGATGTTCTTGAAAACTTTGTCTTCTCCGGAACTTCTAAGCATTTGCGAAGTAACAAGATATGGAACACATCATGTATGGCTGACATCTCCTCTGGCAGCTCCAGTTGATAAGATACTTCTCCTCGGTGATTCAAAATCTTCAAGGGTCCAATCTATCTGGGGGCTAACTTTCCTTTCAGTTGAAAACGTTGCATTCCCTTCAAGGGTGACACTTTGAGATACACAAAATCTCCGACATTGAAAGTCAGGTCTCGACGTCTCTTGTCAGCATAACTCTTTTGCCTGTATTGGGCGGTCTTGAGGTGTTCACGGACTTTGTGAACCTTCTCTTCGGCTTCTCGTAGGATGTCGGGTCCGAAAATCTGACTCTCTCCTACTTGCGACCAATTCAAGGGGGTACGACACTTCCTTCCATACAGAAATTCAAATGGGGCCATTTGCAAACTGGCTTGATAACTGTTGTTATATGAGAATTCCGTGAAAGGCAGACAATCTTCCCATTTCGATCCATATTCTAGAACACAAGCTCTCAACATATCTTCTAAGATTTGGTTGACTCTTTCAGTTTGTCCATCAGTCTGCGGGTGATAAGCTATGCTAAAGTTCAGCTTGGTTCATAATCCTTCTTGGACTTTCTTCCAAAATCTTGAGGTAAACTGGGTTCCTCGATCCGACACTATGGTCTTGGGGGTTCCATGCATACTGACGATTCTAGCAATGTGCAACTCTGCTAGCTTAGAACTCTGTTAGGTGTTCTTAACAGGTATAAAATGGGCTACCTTAGACAGTCTATCCACTATGACCCAAATAGAGTCATTTCCCCTACTAGAAGTAGGCAAACCGGTGATAAAATCCATTCTGACGGAATCCCATTTCCATTCTGGAATCTGTAATGGTTGCAAAAGTCCTGCGGGTCTCTGATGTTCCGCTTTGACTCGCTGACATATATCACACTTAGCTATGTAGCTTCCGATTTCTCTCTTCATCTTGTGCCACCAAAATTGCTCCTTTAAATCCTGATACATCTTTGTTCCTCCAGGGTGGATAGAATAAAGAGTATCATGAGCTTCCTGCATGATAACTTGCTTCAGCTCGGAATCTGTTGGCACACAGATACGTCCTTTGTACCACAAAACTCCTTCTTCATCTTCGGTGAATCCGGGTACCTTTTCCTGTACCGATAAGACGCTTGATTCCGTTGATACTTGCATATCCTTTCTACGCCTCCTTGATTTGACTGATCAAAGTGGGTTGAAGTTCAATGCTAGCTAAAAATCCTTTGCTAACTAGTGATGACCCACAAGTATAGGGGGTGTATCGCAGTATTTTTGAGAGAAGTGAAACCCAATTTATTGATTCGACACAAGGGGAGCCAAAGAATATTTATAAGCCTTAACAACTGAGTTGTCAATTCAGCTCCACTTGGAAACAATCTTGCTCATAGCAGTTTATCAGTAGCAACATTTTTGTAGTAGGAATAGCAAAGTAGCAGCAACAGTAAAGTAAAAACAGTAGTAACAATAGCAATAAACAGTAGGATTCGAGTGCGGTAGGCATAGGGATGGATGGACGGGCGTTGCATGGACAAGACAATTCACATAGCAATCAGAACATAGGGCAATTGTAGATAAATAAGATAAAACATCCAAGTACTAGATAATCCTAGGCATGTGTTCCATATATAGTCATACGTGCTCGCAATGAGAACTTGCACAACATCTTTTGTCCTGCCAGCCCGTTTGCAGCGGGGCCTCAAGGGAACTACTGGAAATTAAGGTGCTCCTTTTAATAGAGCACCGGAGCAAAGCATTAACATTCCATGAACACATGTGATCCTCAAATCAAAGCCATTCCCTCCGGTTATCCCGATTTCTGTCACTTCGGGGCCATTGGTTCCGGACAACAACGTGTGTATACAACTTGTAGATAAGACCATAAACAATACTATCATAATGAATCAATAACATGTTCAGATCTGAAATCATGGCACTCGGGCCCTACTGACAAGCATTAAGCATAACAAGTCGCAACAAAGTCATAAAGCACTAATAAAAGATACTAGGCACCATGCCCTAACAATCTGATGCCATTACATGAACGATCTCATCCAATCCCTACCATCCCCATAGCCTACAGCGGGGGATTACTCACTCATAGATGGGGGAAACATGGATAGTTGATGGAGAAGCGATGGTGATGATGATGGCGATGATCTCCTCCAATTCCCCGTCCCGGCCGGGTGCCAAAACGGAGTTTCTGGTGCTGTTTCGTGGAATCTGGCGGTGGCGGCGGAGTGGAACTCCTTATGGAAAAACGTCGACCCCCCCTGAGTTTTTAAGTCAGAAGGCAACTTATAGGCAAAGAGGGAGACCGAGGGGGAGTCTAGGGCGGCCAGACCACCCCCTGGCGCGGCCTGGGCTTGCCCGCGCGGCCAGGTGGTGTGGCCTAGGCCTAACCCCCCTCCGTCTCGTATTCTGGCTCTGGGAGTCTTCTGGTGAAATAGGATTTTTGGCATATTTTTCGGGATTTTTCCTAATAGTTGATTTTCTGCACAAAAAGTAGACACCAATGCAATTCTGCTGAAAACAGCGTCAGTCCGTGTTAGTTGCATCCAAATCACACAAGTTTAGAGGAGAAACAATAGCAAAAGTGTTCGGGAAAGTAGATACGTTTTGGACGTATCAACTCCCCCCAAGCTTAGCTTATTGCTTGTCCTCAAGCAATTCAGTTGAAAACTGAGTGCGATAAAAGAACTTTCACGAACACATTTGCCTCATATGATGTATATATTCTCAGCATGTGATCAACTACTTAGACAATTCATAATAAGGAGTATGCAACTAAGTTTACTTAATAGGCATTGTAAGCTATGAAGAGATTCCAACTCAAAAATAATAAGTAGCATGAAGCACAAACATAAGCAACATTACAATGCTCATAAAAAGGTACGATAGAGTGGTATCTCGCTTGCCTTTGATTTAAGGCACCTCTGAAGTTCAAGTGAAGACTAGAAGTAAAGATATCAAAGATACAAGCATCAAAGTCATAACACAAATAATCAAGTTTTGAGACAAACACAAAGAATGAAAACTATGCTCTCAAGAAGGTGCTCAAAGAATATGTGGAGACTCGACAAGTAAAGGAAAAGGTTTTGAATAGTTTGAAAGGCTTCCAAATGCTGAAAGTATGGTACTCGTTAGCTTTGAGCTCTCATTTCCCCTATCATAAGCATCTTTAAATGGTTAAGATTAAAGTGACACAACTAAGAGGATATGCTTGACAAGTTATAAATCGAAGTCTCATGCCCCTTACTTACGAAGACCGATCCTCATGCTACTCAATTTCAGTCACAAGTAAGCTCTTGTCATTGTAAGTATATACGTATCATAGAGAACCGCCAACGGGGTACCCCTTGCACATGACACAGGAGCTATCCTATAATCAAAATGACAAGGCAAGCAGACAATGAGCATCTCAGCGATCTTTTTATTTACTATGTGCATAGATTTTTATTGAGGATGCTTCATAGAATGCTCATTATGGTTATGCTGCAAGTTTCCACCATGATTAGGCATGGCTTAGGCTAGCGGCCCAGGTGTTTCTCTAACATACATACAAACTCCATGATCTTACAAGTTCCACTTTTATTTCACACCGCCAGGATCCATAAGCAAAAGAACATGATATCAACGAGGTACTAAGTACCAATGAAATGTTAAAAATGTTCCCCATGATACATGGTTCTGCTAACTTCAACTTATAAAGCGCAAGCATATACACAACAAAGAAGGACGCAATGGTTCAGGTTTATTAAATGCAAGAAAATAAAGTGTGCCATCAAGTTTGTGAGAGCTTTACTAACTAACTTTCCCATAACAAGCAAACATTTTATTCGGAAGAAAACAAGGCATATTGAATATGCACGGAAGTAACAAATGATGCTAATAGGTAGGTATGGTGGACACTTTGGCAATATTTGGTTTTGGGGAGTTGGAAACATGAGTAAAACATACTCAGTGAAGGTGAAGGCTAGCAATAGTAAGGGAGCGACAAACGAGAGAGCAATAGCTGTCATAATCATGCTTGCAATAAAACAGGACTAATCATGGCATGAAAGTGATTCAAGATCCTCAAGGCAAAATAATTCATCGAGGCATAACTGATTATTACAATCATGTGCATGTGTGAGCATGTGCCAAGTCAATTCAAATGAAACATTCAGAGGAGGATACCACGGTGTCATACCAAGTTATGAATAGAGTAATGCAAGCAAACATTCATATGACATGCTACAAACTATTAGCAAGCTGGAACTAATCATATGAAAGCAAGAACTACTAAGCATCCAAAGATAACATACACCTTACACGAATAGACTAAGCATGCCCACAATGATGAGTATATGTACAAAAATGAAAACAAATAGAGTTCGTTACCAGCCTCACACCTCAAGTTGTCATTAATCCTCATTATTACTCTTCACTTGTGTGCCTTGAATAATAATATGAAATCAATATCCACTAAGGACCGCTGAACCCTGCAACAAACTCACAAAGCCAAAGAAGAACAACAAATATTTTTGGTGTTTTTGATTTTTTAAAGGAAGAACCAAAAAGGAAAAGCAAGCAAAGCAAAAAGGGAAAAACAAACCAAGGCAAAAAGAAGAGGCAAACCAAAGAGAAACAACAGAAATATTTTTGGTCTTTTTGTGTTTTAGAAAGCAAAAGCAAAGAAAGAACAAAAACTAAAAATAAAACAAAACATGAATATACAACGTACCGACACAATATGATAAGGAGATGAGTGCGGTGTCGGCGTACCTCCCCCCAAGCTTAGGCTTTTGGCCTAAGTGGGTATCAATCCAGATACGGGTAAGGGTTCCAAGCAGGAGGATCATGGTAAGAATGGTCGTAGTTGGGCCCGTGGGAAGAAGAAGAGGCTCCCCAATCATAGGCAGGCTGCTGATATGAAGACCCCCCCTCGTTCGAGGGCTGGACCGAATCATTCGTGACCTCCCTTCTAGTATCCTGCTCCTGTTGGGAGAGCTCTCCCAAATACGTGTCAAGCTCCTCCTTAGTGAGGGACCATCCTTCCCTGTTATCAAGGTTAAACAAAACTGGTGCAGGCAAAAGAACAACACGCTCGGACTTGCTCTTTCTCCAACCAGCTTTGAGAAAAGTTATTTCATAAGACAACTCATTCAAACTAGCCCACGAGGAAACAAATTTATGCTGTATCATGGAATTAAAATCAAGCCTTTCTATGGGGAACTGTAGGTCTAGATGATGAGGCACTAAACCATGCAATGCTAGTAAACGAGAAGCAATGAGGCCTCCACAAATTCCACCTTTCTCACGGTTAGCAGCAAGACGAAAAGCTATCAAAGCACCTAAGTTGTAAGACCTATCTCGTTTAAGAGCAGCAGAGATAAATGCTAGATCATATGAAGATAACTTATTGGCAGTTTTCCTAGCGAGAACACACTTGAAAATAAAGTAGGCAAAGTAGTGAATGGAGGGAAGATGAATGTTACAGATTTTTCCATTCTCCTTCGAGAAGCTGCTCCCTTGGCAAATTTCTGCGTATAAATACATGAGTGGTTCAGGTCGCTCCTTAATCCTTCTACATGATCCCCATTGAGGTACCTTAATAGCTGCACAAAAGTCATCGAGAGAAAGGTCGACAGCAATATTGTAAATTTTGTAGTGGACCATGGGGTTAGGCAAAGAGTGACTAAATTGAAAGTCCTGCACCATAGACATGGTTAGCTTCACAAATTGACAAGGTTCATCTTCCAAAAAGTGCTCCAACCCTGCATTAGAAACCAAAGTGTGGAAATCTTGGAGAATTCCCGCAGCTCTCATGAACTCAAAACATGGATAAATGGAAGGAAAAACTTCCTCCTCCCGGTGGACCTTCATGACCTCAGGTACCCATAGTTCATGTTGGTTTAGTTGATGCTGATTCATCTTCTACTCTGAAATTTAAACACTTATTAAACAAGTGATTGCAAAGTGAATATAATGAAGGATTCTACTCATAGGGACTTGTAAGAGGCCTAAACATGCATCAAAACTATATCTCTAAGCATCAAACTAGCTTACAAGCTCTCATAACCTGTCACCTACAGCAGCAAAATACTCAAGATATAATCCACTAAACACAAATCTACTTAGACAAGGGGAGGAGTCACATACCAGGGAACAAGTACTCCAAATTTCATTAATAAAGATGGGCTGAGCAAGGAGATCGAAAAAATCGAGAGCAAGCACAGCAAGAACGCAATTTTGAGCAATGAACTAGAGCTTACTCGGGAGAGAGAAGAAAGTGGTAGGTGAGAGAGTTAATGGAGGGCCAGAGGTGGCCCACACCATGACATGGCGCCACCCAGGGCAAGCCGCACCACCAGGTGGTGAGCCTGCCTGGTGGGTCCCCCTGGCACCCTCCAGGCACTCCTCTGCCCCTTTTTTCACGTAAAAATTTAATATGAATTTTCTGGAATTTTTTGAGACACTTTATTTTTGGGCATTTTTCAGGTATAGAAGAATGATTTTCTGACAGACAGATTTTTTTGGAAACGATGCAATGACAAAACAAGGCTAGGACTACAGAAGTTCTAAGACACTCTAACATGCAAGCAACTAACAACAAAAAGGAGACTAAACGAAAGCAAAAACTAAAATGGATAGAATAAAAGTAAACGGGGATAATCACGGTGAAAACATTGTTTTGTTCAATGAAATCCTTTTGTTAACAAGGTTGATCAGGTCTTGTTACCAAAATAATTCCATATGAGACAAAACTTTGTATTCCACTAATGATTATGTTACCTCAACCTTGATAGCAATGGTCCCAATCATAATAGTTTCAAATTTTTCTCTTGGTATGGGACAATATATTTCTCCAACTTGAATGCCCTCAACATGTTCAATTGAATTCAAACCATAAGTCCTTTAAATCTTCTTGGGGAAATAGACAGTATGTTCCTTGTCATTAACATTGAAAGTGACCTTTCCTTGATTACAATTGATAATAGCTCCTACAATATTAAGAAAAGGTCTCCCAATAATAATAGACATATTATCATCTTCAGGCATTTCAAGCACAACAAAATCAGTTAATATCAAGCAATTATGAGTCACTTGAACAGGTACATCCTCACATATACCAACAGGAATAGTGGTAGATTTATAAGCCATTTGCAAAGATATATCAGTTGGTATTAATTTTTCTAGTTGAAGCCTCTTATAGAGAGAAAAAGACATAACACTAACTCCAGCTCCCAAATCACACAAAACAGTTCTAACATAACTGTTCTTAATAGAGCAAGGGATAGTTGGAATCCCTGGGTCTCCAAGTTTCTTTGGAACCTTACCATTAAAGGAATAATTAGCAAGCAAAGTAGAGGTTTCTTCATTAGGGATGTTCCTTTTATTCGAGACAATATCCTTCATATACTTTGAGTAAGGAGGCAATTTAATAGCATCCGTCAAAGGAATTTGCAGGAATAAAGGTTTCATCCACTCACAAAACTTATTATAGTGTTCATCTTCCTTTGACTTGTGTTTCTTATCAGGGAAAGGCATAGGTTTTGGGACCCAAGGCTCTCTTTCACTACCATGTTTCTTAGCAATAAAATCTTCTTTGGTGTATTTAGTATTCTTAGTGTGGTTTTCAGGTTCTTCTTCAACTTTTTCTTCATTAGGAGCTTCATTTTCTTTATTACCACTTTTAGTTTCAGCATCAGAAATACATGTACTATTAGGATCTATAGCAGGTTCAGAGGGTTCTACAATAGTTTTATGTTTCTTTTTTCCTTTTCTTACGAGTAGAGCCACTATTTTCAGCTTGTTGGGAATCCTGCTCAATTCTTTTGGGATGCCCCTCAGGGTAAAGAGGATCCTGGGTAGCAGCACCACTTCTAGTTCTAATTTCATAAGCATATTTTTCTTTAGCAGCATTAACTAGCAAATCTTTTTGCACTTTAACGAGTTGATCTATTTGAGTTTGAACCATTTGAAAGTGTTTAACAATCGTTTTAACATCATTAGAGGTTCTTTCCACAATATCTTTCAACTCAACAATAGCTCTAGTGTTTTCCATTAGATGATTTTGCACCCTTTTATTAAAATTATCTTGCTTAACAATAAAGATATCGAATTCTTCTAAGCATTGATCAGGAGGTTTAGAATAAGGGCTATCACCTTCATCAAAGTGTTGGAGAGAGTGTACCTCGATAGTGGATGAGTAGGGAATAGGCTTACATAACTCTTCAATAGGAGGTAAATTCTTGACATCTGCAGCTTTAATTCCCTTCTCCTTAAGACATTTCTTAGCTTCCTTCATCACTTCATCATTTAATTCAATAACTCCCCTCTTCTTTGATGTTGGAATAGACACTGGTATAGTAGGTTCATGTACAATTACTTCAGGTATAGCTTGTTCAGGAGGAGTCCAATCTTCATAGTTCTTACTTATTTTAGCCATTAATTCCTCATCTTCCTTAGGAGTCCTATTCCTGAAAACACAATAAGCACAACTATCTAGGTATGTCCTAGATTCCTCAGTTAGTCCATTATAAAATATATCAAGAAGCTCATTCTTAGGTAATGGACTTCCATCCTGTGCATGAATCAAAGCACAAAACCTTGCCCATGCTTCAGGCAATATCTCTTTTTCTCCCTGTTTAAAATCAAAAAGTTTCTGCAAAATAGCATGTCTAGCACTAGGAGGAAAATATTTCTGCAGGAATGTACAAATCAAGCAATCAGGGCTATCAATAGATCCAGGAGGTAAATTACTAAACCAAGTTTTAGCTTCTCCTTTCAGTGAAAAGGGGAAAATCTTAGCAACAAAGTAAGTAGACATCTTAATATCATCAGAAAACAAGCCACTCATGGTAGAAAGTTCATTCATATGTGCTACCGCACTTTCATTCTTAGTCCCACAAAAAGGTTCTTTCTCAACAATAGCTATGTAAGGTAGATCGAGAGAGAAATCATAATCTTTATCTATAATGTTTATGGGAGAAGCAGCAAACTTAGCAATAGGAGATAATTTGGGTCTAATAGTACGAATCTCAAGGAGACTCTTAGCAGCACGCCTATCATGGGTGTTTTTACATTTTTTAATAAATTCATCAGTCATCTCAACATAACCATCTTCAATATCATAACTTTCACTAGACTCAGGAGAACTAACAGGTGTGGTAGTGTCTTCATTAGGAGTTTCAGTATTTCCAGCTATAGTTCTAGCAATCGTAGCATCTAGGAAAGGACCTAATGAACCACTCTTATCAAGCACAGTAGAAGCAACATCAAAAGTTTCAGATTCAGCAGTAGTAGCAGTGTGTGTAGCATGTGTATGTGGTGGTGTAACGAGCTTACTCATAACAGATGGTGAATCAAGAGCAACAGAGGTGTTCAGAACCGTACCTCTTCTTGTAGTGGATGGTAAAATAGGAACCTTGCCATCACGAGACTTACCCATGATGGATGGATAGCAGCGAACAATAGAGAGTCCAAGTGAACTTGATAAATAAAGCTATGCTCCCCGACAATGGCGCCAGAAAATAGTCTTGATGACCCACAAGTATAGGGGGTGTATCGTAGTATTTTCGAGGGAAGTGAAACCCAATTTATTGATTCGACACAAGGGGAGCCAAAGAATATTTATAAGCCTTAACAACTGAGTTGTCAATTCAGCTACACCTGGAAACAATCTTGCTCACATCAGTTTATCAGTAGCAACAGTTTTGTAGTAGGAATTGCAAAGTAGCAGCAGCAGTAAAGTAAAGACAGTAGTAACAATAGCAGTAAACAGTAGGATTCGAGTGCGGTAGGCATAGGGATGGATGGACAGGCGTTGCATGGACAAGACAATTCACATAGCAATCAGAACATAGGGCAATTGCAGATAAATAAGATAAAGCATCCAAGTACTAGATAATCCTAGGCATGTGTTCCATATATAGTCATACGTTCTCACAATGAGAACTTGCACAACATCTTTTGTCCTACCAGCCCGTTTGCAGCGGGGCCTCAAGGGAACTACTGGCAATTAAGGTGCTCCTTTTAATAGAGCACCGGAGCAAAGCATTAACATTCTGTGAACACATGTGATCCTCACATCAAAGCCATTCCCTCCGGTTATCCCGATTTCTGTCACTTCGGGGCCATTGGTTCTGGACAACAACGTGTGTATACAACTTGTAGATAAGACCAAAAAGAATACTATCATAATGAATCAATAACATGTTCAGATCTGAAATCATGGCACTCGGGCCCTAGTGACAAGCATTAAGCATAACAAGTCGCAACAAAGTCATAAAGCACTAATAAAAGATACTATGCACCATGCCCTAACAATCTGATGCCATTACATGAACGATCTCATCCAATCCCTACCATCCCCATAGCCTACAGCGGGGGATTACTCACTCATAGATGGGGGAAACATGGATAGTTGATGGAGAAGCGATGGTGATGATGATGGCGATGATCTCCTCCAATTCCCCGTCCCGGCAGGGTGCCAGAACGGAGTTTCTGGTGCTGTTTCATGGAATCTGGTGGTGGTGGCGGAGCGGAACTCCTTCTGGAAAAATGTCAAACCCCCCTAAGTTTTTAGGTCAGAAGGCAACTTATAGGCGAAGAGGGAGACCGAGGGGGAATATGGGGCGGCCAGACCACCCCCTGGCGCGGCCTGGTCTTGCCCGCGCGGCCAGGTGGTGTGGCCTGGGCCCAACCCCCTCCGTTTCGTATTCTGGCTCCGGGAGTCTTCTGGTGAAATAGAATTTTTGGCATATTTTCCGGGATTTTTCCTGATAGTTGATTTTCTGCACAAAAACTAGACACCAATGCAATTCTGCTGAAAACAGCGTCAGTCCGTGTTAGTTGCATCCAAATCACACAAGTTTAGAGGAGAAACAATAGCAAAAGTGTTCGGGAAAGTAGATACGTTTTGGACGTATCAACTAGCTCCATTCTAAACTGTTCCAACTCTTCATGCAAACTTGGCTGAGCTTATTTTATCATGGTGTTTAATCTACATGGCAATCTGCTAAGAGCATCTGCTACCACGTGGGCTTTGCCGGGGTGATAGTGAATGTCAAGGTCATAATCCTTGATTAACTCTATCCATCTCCTTTGCCTCATATTCAGCTCCTTCTGAGTGAAAATATACTTTAGACTCTTGTGATCCAAATAAATCTCATAGCTGTTACCCATAAGGTAATGACGCCATGTCTTCAAGGCTAAAACTATGGCTGCTAGTTCAAGGTCATGGGTAGGGTAGTTTTGCTCATGTTGCTTCAGTTGTCTGGACATATATGCTATGACTTTGCCTTCTTGCATCAACACACATCCGAGACCAACCTTGGATGCATCACAATACACATCAAAAGGCTTCTTGATATCTGGCATAATCAATATTGGGGATGAAATCAATCTCTTCTTGAGCTCTTGAAAACTTGCTTCACATTTGTCCGTCCATTCGAACTTCTTATCTTTCTTCAACAACTGGGTCATCGATATTGTGATGCTCGAAAATCCTTCAACAAACTTGCGGTAATATCCCGCTAATCCGAGAAATGCACAGACTTGGGTTTGAGTGGTTGGGGCTTTCCATTCTTCCACATCTTTGATCTTGGTGGGATCGACATCGACTCCTCCTGCCGACAAAATATGTCCTAGGAATCCTACTTCCTTTAACCAGAACTCACATTTTCTAAACTTGGCATACAACTGATGTTATCTAAGGGTTTCAAGGATGGTTCTCAGGTGTAGACTTGGAATAGATCAGAATATCATCGATAAAAACAATGACAAACTTATCTAGGAAATTCATAAAAATATTATTCATGAGATTCATGAAATAAGCGGGGGCATTGGTTAATCCAAATGACATGGCGGTGTACTCATACAATCCATATCTGGTGGTAAAGGCGGTCTTCGGAATATCCGTTGCACGAATTTTGAGTTGAGGATAACTAGTTCTAAGATCAATCTTAGAAAACACTCTGGCATCGGTCAACTGGTCAAACAAATCCTCGATCTTTGGCAGTGGGTACTTGTTCTTGATGGTGACATCATTCAGCTTCCGGTAATCCGTGCACAAACGGTTACCTCCATCTTTCTTATCCACAAACAAAACAGGCGATCTCCATGGCGACGCAGTTGGTTGAATCAGACCTTTCTCCAGCATAGCATCAAGTTGTTTCTTTATCTCCACTAATTTAGATGGGTTCATACTATGAGGTCTCTAAGCTATGGGTCCAGTTCCAGGAATTAGTTCAATGATGAACTAGATATCCCGGTCTGGGGGCATACTAGGCAATTCATCTAGGAATACGTCGGGGTATTCACAGACTACTCTGACTTGGTCTAGGGTTGGTTGGGATAAACTCTTGTTGCATTTGAATTGACGGGGCAAGATCTCAGATACATGCTCTACTGATACTCCAAAGCTACTAGTCATGGTTATGGCTTTCTTGGCACAGTCGATCAATCCTTTATGTTTCGACATCCAATTCAGTCCTAGTACTACTTCCAAACCTTTGGTTCCAAGTACTATTAGATTATCATAAAAATCTATTCCATGGATTCTGATGGGTACAACCTTGCAAATTTTTCTAGCTTTGGTGGTTGAACCAGGTATTTGAACTATCATAACATGCTTCAATTTTGTGGGTTGAATCTTACTAGTGCATGCAAATTCTTCTATAACAAACATGTGCGATGCTCCAGAATCAAACAACACTCTTGCAAGTACTGAGTTAACAGAAAACATACCGAGCACGACATCTGGCACTTCCTAAGCTTCCTCAGCATTCATGTGGAACAGACGGCTGTTGCGGTTTAGCGAGTTCCCTAGGGAAAATCTCCTTCCAGGCTGAACACGGCGTTGCTGCTGAGCGGGTGCATTCACATTGGTGGTTGCTGCAAGCTTCTTGGGACACTCATTGGAGTAGTGACCCTTGACTCTGTGATGGCCCAAAATATATCGAGCTCGTTGGGGAACCCCAAGAGGAAGGTATGATGAGCACAACAGCAAGTTTTCCCTCAGTACGAAACCAAGGTTATCAATTCAGTAGGAGCAAGGAAACACCCCAAAGGTGTTGCTAGCTGAGCCTTGGCAGGGCGCACTACCGGTGCTAGTAGCAACATGGAGACCTGCACAACACAACCATAGAACTTTTCCCCAAACTTGCGATGAGGTTGTCAATCTCACCGGTTTTGCTGAAAACAAAGGATTAAACGTATCGAATGGAAGGAAGTAATAGTTTGCAGAAAGTAAACACAAAGCAGTAAACAGTTGATTGTAGATTGAATGTAAAAGAAAGGACCGGGGTCCATAGTTCACTAGAGGTGGCTCTCCTTAAGATAGATAACATGCTGGGTGAACAAATTACAGCGGGGAAATTGACAAACATCGAGAAAGCATACAAGCATATACTAATCATCTTGACTCCTTTGAGACTTGATTGGGCATTACAACATTATACATAGACCGCCATCCAACTGCATCTATGACTAATAATCCACCTTCAGGTTATCATCCGAACCCCCTCCAGTATTAAGTTGCAAGCAACGAATAATTGCATTACGAATTACGTGTAATGTAAACAATACGATTGTTCTATGAACAAAGGATTGTTGTTTTCTCCCTAGTAGCAACAACACATCTAGTACCTTAGAGATTTCTGTCACTTCCCCAGATTACCAGAGGCATGAACCCACTATCGAGCGTAAATACTAACTCTTGGAGTTGCTAGCATCTACTTGGCCAAGATAGCTACTAACAACGGAAAGCATGCAAGATCACAAATAACAAAGACATGATAGAATCAATAATCAATCTGAAATAGCATCTCAATATCCATCGGATCCCCGCAAACACAACATGCAGAATTACAAATAGATGATCTTGATCATGAACGGAGCTCACAAGATCTAGACATGATAACACAAAGGAGGAGAACCAGCCATCTAGCTACTACATGGACCTGTAGTCCAGAGATGAACTACTAACGCATCACACCAGAGGCTTGCATGATGATGAAGAAGGCCTCCAGGGTGAATTCCTCTCTCCGGCAGGGTGCCGGGAAGAGCTTTAGATCCCTCCCGATCTAGGGATGGAGATGACGGCGGCTACAGATTCTTTCGTGGATTTTTGATCGGTTACTTAGGGTTTCCGTATCAGAGGCAATGTATAGGCGGAAGGAGAGGCCGAGGGGTGCCTGAGGCAGCCAGACCACCCCTGGCGCGGGCCAGGCCTAGCCGCGTGGCCAGGTGGTGTGGCCGGGCCCCAGCCCCTCTCTGCCTCGTATTCTGGCTCCAGGTGTCCCTCGGTAAAATAATGACCTTGGCTTTTGTCCTGTCCAACTCCGAAAATATTCATTTTCTGACTTTCCTGGAACCAAAAACAGTAGAAAACAGGCAACTGGCACTGTGGCTCTTGTTAATAGGTTAGTCTAAGAAATCATATGAAAAGTACTCCGAAGTGTGGACAAAACACAAGAAAGTAGATAAAACCAAGCATGGAACATCAAAAATTCTAGATACATTTGCAATGTATCACTCCGCATTTAAAGCAAGTAATCAGAGACTTGTCTTTTCTGAAGGGAATATGCCTGAGAGGCAATAATAAAGTGGTTATTATCTTATTCCTTGTTTATGATAAATGTTTATTTTGCATGCTATAATTTTATTGATTGGAAATGTCAATACATGTGTGTTTAATAAACAAATAAAAGGTTCCTAGTTATGCCTCTCTTATAGACTAGCTCGTTGATTAACAAGATGATCAAGGTTTCCTGATCATGGACATTGGATGTTGTTAATAACGAGGTCGCAGCATTTATGAAATGATGTGATGAACATTCATCCGAAGTATAGCATTACGATCAAAGTCATTATGTTTATATTGCTATAACATGATAGGAAGTAATCTTAGTCCTTAGACCATGAGATCATGTTAATTGCTAACATCGGAAGAGGGCTTGATAACATCAAACGTCACACCGTAAAAGGGTGACTATAAAGGTGGGTTCAGATACTCCAAAGGTGTTATGTTGAGGCTCATGGATCAAGAGTGGGATTTGTCCATCCCGATGACGGATATATATACTCTGGGCCGTCTCGGTGATATCACATTGAGAATAGCTTGCAAGCAAGTGATGTGATCACTAGAATGTTATATCACGGGAACGAGAAAAGAGTGCTTGTCGGTAACGAGATCATACTAGGTATTGGGATACTGATGATCGAATCTCAGACATGTAATATATCATGAGACAAAGGGATTTGTTTATGATGTTAAAGGTTCACACGATCACAAGAGTCATCATTGAATATGTGGGAGTCAGTACGGATCTCCAGGTCCCGCTGCTGATTATTGATCGGAGAGGGGTATCGATCATGTCTACATTATTTGCGAACCGTAGGGTGACACACTTAAGGGATACCGACACCATTTGGAGCAAATATGTTTCAAATAAATATTTAAGAAAGCATTGGAATCATTTCGATGGAAACCGGAATTGTTTCGGGTGAAATTGTAGAAACTGGTTCAGCATGTGATATTGAAATGTTGCAGGGGGTTTTATGTGAATGTTTGTTAATTAAAGTAATTAACAAAATTCTGAATAAAATAAATAAAATAGTTTTATTTAATGAGAGTTTGCATTAAATTTGGTGGAAATTTAATGCATGTGAGTGGAAGTGTGAGTTGAGGCATATTTATGTGAGTGGAGCATCCACCACATGAATGATGGAAGAGGTGGGGGCAGCACCATGGTTGCCACGCCATGGCCCTTAGCTTCCCCCTCTTCCCTATAAAAGCCCCCCTCTCCTCCTCACAACACACACCTCCTCGTGAAGGATCTCTCTCCCCCTCTAGTTATTCCCCATGATCTCGGATTAGCGAGATACATGTTCCCGGTGGCTTTATCTGGAAAGGAGTTGCTTCTTCCGCTGCTTTGCTGGAGCGAGGGACGGAGGTTGTCGGGGTACCTGCCGTGTGTGTGATCACGGATGCACCGCTGCTTTGTGGTGCTGGACTTGCTGGAGCTGGATCTGATGGACGTGGTCGAGCCGGACCTGCTGGACTTCATCACGATCTTGAGATCGGCAAGTGTACGACTACATCATCCACGAGTTCCATCTCGTTAACAAAGCTCTGTTGTCTTCGAGGGTAAGTTCTCTATGGATATATATCCACCCGTTTCTTGTATCTAATAGATAGATCTTGGCGATAGTTCTCATCGTAGGAATTTTTTTGTTTTCTATGCTGCAAACCCAACAGTGGTATCAGAGCCTGATCTATGCGTAGGTGCTTTGCACGTGTAGTACACATATGTTTATATGTGGGGCTTTTTTCATGTATTTTGGATATTGGTGGCATAGTGCGATGAAGCGGCCCAGACCAACCTTACATGTCATCGCACATGATACCGGTTCCACGACTGACATGCAACTAGTTTTGCATAAGTGGCTGGCGGGTGTCTGTCTCTCCTACTATAGTCAATATGTGATTTACAACGAGTTGCTAATAACTTAGTGATATAGCCATTTTGCATCACTATTATATATCATAATTTACTGTTATTCATTGATATATTTCATATTAAGAGATGATACTTATGTTATTTCATCTGTTTTTGCATGGTTGATGACTTTTGGAGCATGGACCACTGCAGTCAGGATTCTGATGGAAAAGGTGCTGTTTGGAGGCAAAATTCGCGAAGATCAGAAAATCCGGGAAAATACATGGAAAATCCTATTTTTCTAGAAGACAAAGGAAGCCAGAAGGAGGAGTGGAGGTGGGCCATAGGGGGCCCACACCACCCCTGGCGCGGGCCAGCCTAGGCCGCGCCACCAGGTGGTGTGGCCGTCCTGGTCCACCCCCGGCTCTCCCCTTTGGCATATATAATCCTCCCAAAACCCTAATACTCGGGGAGGGACCATAGAAAGATTCCTCCGCCTCTACGGGGCGGAAAACACCGAGAGAGAAAGATCTCTCCGGCAGACAGATTTCTGCTGGGGGAATTCCTTCCCAGAGAGGGGAGATCATCGTCATCAACACCACCATCAAGCTGGATTTTGTCGGGATCATAATCATCATCATCACCACCATCATCACCATCAGCACCATCATCACCATCTCCATATTGCTATAACAATTGGGTTGAATCTTGCATAGTTCTTAGGGGAAACGTTCCCGGTGTTGATTACTCTTTGTAGTTGATGCTATTGAGTGAACCATTGAATTATTGTTTATGTTCAGATTGTTATACATCATTATTCCATCTCTGATCATGATCCATATGATGTCTTGTGAGTAGTTCGTTTTGTTCTTGAGGACATGGGAAAGTCATGTTGTTAGTAGTGGAGTTGTGTTGAGAAAGATTCAATAGTTTGATATTTAAGTTGTGGTGTACTTCTTCTAGTGGTGTCATGTGAACGTCGACTACATGACACTTCACCTATATGGGCCTAGGGGAATGCATTGTGTATTTGGCTACTAATCGTAGGGGTTGCCGGAGTGACAGAAACCTAAACCCCCGTTAGGAAACCATTGCACAAGGGACGTCAGGGTCTTAGAGTTTAATGTTGTGGTTAGGTTTCTACCTTAATTACTTTCTTGTACTTACGGATGTTTGCAAGGGGTATAATCACAAGTATGTATTAGTCCTAGGAAGGTCGGTACATTAGCACAGGTTCACCCACACAACACTTAGCGAACTAAAGAAGATTAATCAACTATATGAAGCGAAAGCACTTGACAGTCTTCCCATGTGTCCTCGAGAATGTTTGGTCATCTTAAGTAATACAACCGGCTTGTCCTTTGCCGAATAAAGGATTGGGCCACTTGCTGCATTTATTCTTATTGTCTTTTATTTACTCGTACTTTATTTACCTGCATTACCAAAAACCCCTAAAAATCCATTTGCTAAGTATTTATAGAGAATTTCTGCTCCAAGCCACTAGCTAGCACCTTCTGCTCCTTATTGGGTTCGACACTCTTACTTATCGAAAATACTGCGATACACCCCCTATACTTGTGGGTCATCAAGACTATTTTCTTGTGCCATTGCCGGGGAGTGAAGCGCTATTGGAGAGTGGAACTGGTAAAGGAAACTTCTACTGTGAGTATTGTTTATTTCTGTTAGTTGATTTATTTTCGTTATGGATAATTCGCTGAGTTTCTTATTTCGTAATGCTACTACCACTTCTAAGGTAGTAGATGAACCACCACCTGCTGAGAATGATACTTTTAAAATACCTACAAGAATTATTGATCTTGTTACGGATAACTACTATGTTGGGGATGGAACTGTCCATCCCGGTGATCATTTGCTCTTTATACACGAATTATGCGGGTTGTTCAAGTGTGCAAGTATTACTACAAATCAAGTAAAGAAGAAGTTATTCTCATTATCGCTGAAAGGAAGAGCTGAAGAATGGTATAAGCTGCTGAAGAATGGCCAATCTCTTGAATGGGAGGAAATAGTACCTCTCTTTTATTCGAAGTTTTATCCTCCTAGTGAGATTCATAAAGATCGAAATCAAATATACAACTTTTGGCCTCTTGATGGAGAGAGTACAGCTCAATCTTGGGGGAGATTGAAGTTACTAATGCTCAAATGTCCCATTCATGAGCTCCCTAACAATATTATTATCAATAACTTCTATGCAAGGCTTTCTCTTCATGATAAGGATTTATTAGATGCTTCTTGTGCTAGATCATTCACTCGCATGGAAGAAGAAGCTAAATGGGATCTTCTGGACCGTATTCAAGATAATGCTGAAGCATGGGAGAATGAGAAAGGAAGAAAGTCAGGTATAAATTATGATTATGAATGCATTGAATCTTTTATGGGAACTGATGACTTTCAAAATATTAAAAATGCTTATGGTCTAGACTCTCAAGCTATTGCAACTTATTTTAAGGCTTTTGCTTCCTACATTGAAGTGCCTAAAAAGAAGTGGAATAAGTATCATGAACCTTGTAAAGATGTTGCTAAGTGTGTTCCTGTAAGAAATACTGAAGTTTATACTGCTAATCATGTTTTACCTGAACCATACATTGAGAAAATCCCTTTCCCAGTTAAGATAAAGGAATATTCTATGATAGCTAGTATGGTTAATGAAAGTACAAAAAAAGCCGTTGAACCTGATAAACAAATGGATGATGAACCTATAATAGCAAATTTGAAAGACTTTGTCACTAAATATGTAGAAGAGGGACACACTATCCTTTGTAAGGATACCTCTAATATTGTTTCACAACGTAGTATTATGAGAGCTAGTATTCCTATGTTTTTTGTTAGAATAAGTGATCATTGTTACAATGGTCCTTGTGATAGTTATATTGTTAAGTTTATGCATGATACTGAAAGTTACTATGAGAGAGGGAAAAGTGTTCTTATGTTTCTCAATAATATCAAGTTTCCTCGTTTTATGCTAAAAGTTTTTTTGATGTTGCACTTCTTTTGCCTTCCTATGCTAGTAGCCTCTGGTTTCAACAACTTGTTTGTTTACAAAATTCCCTTGCATAGGAAGTGGGTTAGACTTAAGCGTGTGTATTTTTGCTTCTTAATGATCTCTTTCACTTCAATTCATATTCCTAAGTGAGCATCATCAAAATTATCATGCCCATCTTAATGGCTATAAAGGAAGAGGTTTTTGGGAGACTGATACATTGCACATGTATTTATAATTTTTGATGTTCCATGCTTGGTTTTATCTACTTTCTTATGTTTTGTCCACACTTTGGAGTACTTTTCATATGATTTCTTGGACTAACCTATTAACAAGAGCCACAGTGCCAGTGCCTGTTTTCTGCTGTTTTTGGTTCCAGGAAGTCAGAAGTGAATATTCTCGGAATTGGACGGGACAAAAGCCAAAGTTACTATTTTCCTGGAAGACTCATGGAGCCAGAAGGAGAGTCGGAGAGGGGCCACAGGGTGGCCACACTACCCCTTGGCACGGGCCTGCCTAGGCCACGACAGGGCATGGTGTGGTCCCCTGGCTGGCCACCGACCTTGCCTCCTTCGCCTATATATTCCTCCCGAGGTAGAAACCCTAAATAGTCAATCAGAAATCCACGAAAATTTCCACTGCGCCGCCGCCACCGAAGGGGAGATTCGATGGACAGAAAGTCTCTGTTCCGGCACCTTGCCGGGACGGGGAAGTGCCCCCGGAGCCATCTCCATCGATCTCCACCGCCACCTCCATCACCATTGCGGATTCCCATGATGAGGAGGGAGTAGTTCTTCCTCGAGGCTAAGGGTTCTACCGGTAGCTATGTGTTCATCTCTCTCTCTATGAATGATCATATTGTGATCATGAGCTTTGTAATCAAGAAGATCTACCTTGCTACTCAAGTGCTTTAATAGATCTCTGCTCTCCCCATGTGTGTGAAGTGACAGCGTGCACACCATGGTGGCACTTAGGCTAGAGATTACAAATACTTGTTATGAATTATATTTGGAGTTGGATGACTTTATGAAATTGTGGTGTTTGTTGGAACCATCTAGAGCTCAATGTGACAGTGTGGGGTTATCTAGATGTGGAAAGGTTTACTTTGAGGTGTGCTGTTATAGCCCTACCATCGATTAGAGTGTTCAACCGAAGAGTAGTTAAGAGTAGTATCATAAAGAGAAGATATTTATATGAGAGTGTTCACTATTGAAAGTATGATCCCTAGGCCTTGTTTCTAAGCATTGATACAACGTTTGCAATTAGATCTATTAAATGTTTGCTTGCTTCACTCTTTATTTCAGTTTGCCTTTAGTCTTTTCCCACGTCCACCACACGCCAGCAAGCTATTTTCTATCATCGTTACCACTTATAATTATCTATACCACTTGTATTTCACTATCTCTTCGCCGAACTAGTGCACCTATACACCTGACAAGTGTATTGGGTGTGTTGGGGACACAAGAGACTTCTTGTATCTTGATTGCAGGGTTGCTTGAGAGGGGATACCTTTGACCACTTCCTCCCTGAGTTCGATAAACCTTGGGTGATCCACTTAAGGGAAAACATGCTACTGTTCTACAAACCTCTGCACTTGGAGGCCCAACAACTGTCTACAAGAATAGAAGTGCGTAGACATCAGAGATAACCCAGTTTATTTGAGTTTTCATTTTGTTTTTGTTTCTTTTAGTCTTGGAAGTTATTACCTCAGTAATAACCGCTCCTTATCCTTTTTGTTTGGGTTTTGTGTCAAGATCAACCTTTAATGAGAGAGAAGTAAGATTTGGGGAAGTTGCTGTCCCGAAACAGATTTTTTGCGCTTCACCGTAAAAATTCATGAGAGATCTCTATCAGTCGGATTGAGCTATAATTTTTTGTGCTTCTGACCCAGGTTGTTATTTTCTGGCGCTGTTGCCGGGTAGGTAAGGTAAAAGGTACTCACATCCTCCGGTGTGAGTGCTTGAAGTTATTTCCTTTAGATTCTGCAATTTTGTCTTTTTGTTTCTTGTTTTCACTAGTTAGGCTTAATGGAAAACAAAAAAAATTAGAGAGCTTTATAGTATCTAGAGTTAGAACATGAAGTGTTTGAAGAGAAAATTAAAAAACCTATGGAACTTTATTTGCATGCTAATAGCAATGTTGTTAGTATGAATTCTTTGGACACCATTATTGCTAATGCTATGGAAAAGTCTAAGCTTGGGGAAGCTAGTTTTTATGAAAATGATCTTTTTAGTTCCCCAGCTTTGGAAGATAGCTATTCTATTGCTTATGATGATACCAAACCTCCAATATATGATGATTACAATGATGAATATGATATTTTCAGTCCACCTACTATTGAGGAGAAAATTAATGATTACAATATGCCTCCTATATTTGATAATTATGGTTATGAGAATAATAATGATATCTATTTTGTTGAATTTGCTCCCACCACAATTAATAAAAATGACTATGCTTATGTGGAGAGTAATAATCATTTTATGCATGTGGCTCATGATAAGAATGTTTTATGTGATAGTTATATTATTACTTTTATTCATGATGCTACTGAAAGTTATTATGAAAGAGGGAAACATGGTTTTATGCATCTCAATAATATTAAGTTTCCCCTCTTTATGTTGAAAGTCTTGAAGTTGCACTTGTTTTGCTTTACTATGCTTGTTGCTTTGTGATTTCATGACTTGTTTCTTTACAAGATTCCTATGCATAGGAAGTGGGTTAGACTTAAATGCGCTTTGAATTTTCTTCTTGATGCTCTCTTTTATTTCAATTCATATTTCTTATGTCAGCATCTTCTCAAACTATCATGCCTAACTTAAAGGCGTTAAAGAAAAGTACTTATTGGGAGATAACCCAAAAGTTTTATATGAGTCTTGTAAGTTATTATTTTAGTAATAACTGCTCCTTATCCTTTTTATTTGCTTTTTGTGCCAAGAGTAACCTCTAATGAGAAGTAATGATTGGGAAAGTTGCTGTCCTGAAACAGATTTCTCTGCTTCACCGTAAAAATTCGTGTAAAATCTCTCTACGTCCTTTTCATGCGTGAAATTTTGTGCTTCTGCCCCAGGTTGTTATCTAACTTTCGTTAGTTCAACACTTTTTGATTTGAGCAACATAAGGTCTTCGAAAAAATTCGTATTTACCTGCTGGTCTGTTTTGACAGATTTCTGCCATTATTTGCCTTTGCTTCTTGTTGGTTCCTTTTTGAGTTCTTTTGGGGAATTGAGATTTTTGAGGGAAGTGTTACAATAGCTAGTGTTTTAATGGAAGTTTATTTGGAGTTAGAACTGAACCTTAAGACCTTTTATCTTGAGTGCACTAATGGTGCTAATAAAGATTGCGTGAAGGAAAAATTTCAGGTGTATGGAAGGAATGAGTAATGAGATGAAAGATGGACTAAAGCTCAATCCACGCGTGTCACCCCAAGAAATATCTGAGAAGTACAAGCGTCAAAGCTTGGAGATGCCCAAGGCAACCCCTTCTTCATCAATAAAAATCCCATGTTTCTTCCAAACGCTTCATTTTTATTGTTTCATGCACAGTTGTGTTTTTCTTGGAGAGTCTTCTTTTTCGTTTTCACTTTGGTTTTTCATTTGCTTTTGTTTGCTTAGTTTCCTGAATAAATTGGTTGGACCCCCTCTTTCATACATTGGTTTGCAAATAGTTTGGTTTGGTTTGGAAAAGAGTAGGAAAGTTGCTTATGTGGTAAAAAGAGCTTGTTTTTGACTGTGGCCTATGCTTTGTCATGCCATGCTTGATATTGTTTTGGATTTATGCTTAGTATTCTTTGCTGTAGCATGACTTGTTATAAACAATTGAGATTGCTTAATGTGCCTTGGATGAATCATGCGTTGTTTTAGCATATTAAAGCATAGTATTGTGGTATTCTCCTTTGATGCTTTATTTGGGTTGACTTGGCACATGTTCACACCATGTATGACTATCCCAAGTCACCATAGCCTTTATGATCCTTTAGTTTTCAACTTGTAGTATCACTTTATGCTTTGATCAATGATGTTTTGTCGCTCTGCATGATTATGGCCATTATTGCTCTGTTAGTTGGTCGCACCCAGTCTTTTGCTAGCCTCCATAACCAAGTATGAGTTCCACTCATGCATCCAAATCCTAAAACCAAGTTATTCCAAAGAGTCCACCATACCTACCTATTATCATTTGCTATTCCAAGTATATTCATGTTTTTATCTACCTTCCGAATTAAACTTGTTATGAGAAAACTAGTGATTAAAACTCTCACGAACTTGATGGCACACTTTACTTTTCTTGCCCTTAATAAACTTGAACCATTGTGTCGTCTATGTTGTATATTCTTGCACTTATATGTTGGGGATTAGCAGAACCATGCTATCATGGGGAACGCTTTCAACATTGCACTTGTACTTTGTACCTAGTTGATATCATGCTCTTTTGTCTATGGATGTCGTCGGTGTGAAATGAAAGGGGAGCTTGTAAGTCCAGGGAGTTATGTATGTGTGTTAGAGAAACGCCTAGGCCGCCGGTCTAATCCATGTTGTCATTGTGGAAACCTACAGCGTAACCATAATGAGCTGTCTATGAAGCATTCTTCCTATAAAAAAGAGTCAGATATTGAGAAAAAAGAGAAAAAGAAAAGAAAAAAAGAGATATGAGAAAAGAGGAAAGAGAGAAAAAAAGCACCATTTTCCCAGGTAAATAAGAAGATTGTTGAGATGCTCGTTGTCTGCGTGCCTTGTCATTTTGATATGGGGATTCCTCCGTATAATCGGGCACCTCATTGGTGGTTCTCTATGATACACATGTACTTACTATGACAAGAACTTACCGGTAACTAAACTTGAGTAGCATGAGGAGCGGCCCTCGTATTCAAGGGACATGAGATTTCTAACTTATACTTCGTCAAGAATGTACACCATAGTTTGTTCACTTTAACCTTAATAACTTCAAGATGCTTATGATAGGGGCAATGAGAGCTGAAAGCTATAAGTACCATAATTTTTGGAAGCTCTTTATGAGACTTTAATCCCAACTTCCTTTTATAAAAAGGCCTTTCTTCCACCATTATATTGAGTCTCCACCTTCTATCTTTATGCACCTACTTTGAGAGCATAGTGGCCATTCTTAGTTCTATGTGCATTGTCCCAAGACTAGTTGATTGATGCATAACTTGATATTGCTTGCTTTAAACTATTGTATCTAGTCACTCTTATGAACTTTGAAGGTGTCATATGCATTTATATTTGCTACTCTATGAGGGACAAGCTGAATACTATTATGCTATGTTTTCTTTATGTGAAACAAACAAACGTCTTGCAAAGAATTGTTATTCATAAATCTTTTGTTTGTGCCTTTTCATGTTGCATCATAGTTTGTTTGTCTTATTGCTAGAACTTTGTCTTTCATGTTATGATTGAAGTACTATGATCCCAGCTTTGAATGTTTTGCAAATACTTTGATCAAGTCTTTGATGGTGCATGTCACCTCAAAAAATATTCTTTCTTTTTATCACTTACCTACTCGAGGACGAGCAGGAGTTAAGCCTGGGGATGTTGATACATTGCAAATGTATTTATAATTTTTGATGTTCCATGCTTGGTTTTATCTACTTTCTTATGTTTTGTCCACACTTTGGAGTACTTTTCATATGATTTCTTGGACTAACCTATTAACAAGAGCCACAGTGCCAGTTTCCTGTTTTCTGCTGTTTTTGGTTCCAGGAAGTCAGAAAATGAATATTCTCGGAATTGGACGGGACAAAAGCCAAAGTTACTATTTTCCTGGAAGACTCACGGAGCCAGAAGGAGAGTCGGAGAGGGGCCACAGGGTGGCCACACCACCCCTTGGCACGGGCCAGCCTAGGCCGCGCCAGGGCATGGTGTGGGCCCCTGGCTGGCCACCGACCTTGCCTCCTTCGCCTATATATTGCTCCCGAGGCAGAAACCCTAAATAGTCAATCAGAAATCCATGAAAAGTTCCACTGCGCCGCCGCCACCGAAGGTGAGATTCGGGGGACAGAAAGTCTCTGTTCCGGCACCCTGCCGGGACGGGGAAGTGCCCCCAGAGCCATCTCCATCGATCTCCACCGCCATCTCCATCACGATTGTGGATTCCCATGATGAGGAGGGAGTAGTTCTTCCTCGATGCTAAGGTTCTACCGGTAGCTATGTGTTCATCTCTCTCTCTCTATGCATGATCATATTGTGATCATGAGCTTTGTAATCAAGAAGATCTACCTTGCTACTCAAGTGCTTTAATAGATATCTGCTCTCCCCATGTGTGTGAAGTGACAGCGTGCACACCATGGTGGCACTTAGGCTAGAGATTACAAATACTTGTTATGAGTTATATTTGGAGTTGGATGTCTTTATGAAATTGTGGTGTTTGTTGGAACCATATAGAGCTCAAGGTGACAGCGTGGGGTTATCTAGATGTGGAAAGGTTTACTTTGAGGTGTGCTGTTATAGCCCTACCATCGAATTAGAGTGTTCAACCGAAGAGTAGTTAAGAGTAGTATCATAAATAGAAGATATTTATATGAGAGTGTTCACTAGTGAAAGTATGATCCCTAAGCCTTGTTTCTAAGCATTGATACACCATTTGCAATTAGATCTATTAAATGTTTGCTTGCTTCAATCTTTATTTCAGTTTGCCTTTAGTATTTTTCCACGTCAACCACACACCAGCAAGCTATTTTCTATCATCGTTACCACTTATAATTATCTATACCACTAGTATTTCACTATCTCTTCGCCGAACTAGTGCACCTATACACCTGACAAGTGTATTGGGTGTGTTGGGGACACAAGAGACTTCTTGTATCTTGATTGCAGGGTTGCTTGAGAGGGGATACCTTTGACCACTTCCTCCCTGAGTTCGATAAACCTTGGGTGATCCACTTAAGGGAAAACATGCTGCTGTTCTACAAACCTCTGCACTTGGAGGCCCAACAACTGTCTAGAAGAATAGAAATGCGTAGACATCAGAGACAACCCAATTTATTTGTGTTTTCGTTTTGTTTTTGTTTCTTTTAGTCTTGGAAGTTATTACCTCGGTAATAACGCTCCTTATCCTTTTTATTTGGGTTTTGTGTCAAGATCAACCTCTAATGAGAGAGAAGTAAGATTTGGGGAAGTTGCTGTTCCGAAACAGATTTTTTGTGTTTCACCGTAAAAATTCGTGAGAGATCTCTGTCAGTCGGATTGAGATATAATTTTTTGTGCTTCTGACCCAGGTTGTTATTTAACTTTCGTTAGTTTTGCACTTTTTGATTTGAGCAACAGAAGATTTTCGAAAAAATTGATCTTTACCTGCTGGTCTGTTTTGACAGATTTTGCCACTCTTGCATTTGCTTCTTTAATCAATTTCCTTTTTGAATTCTTTTTGGGTTTTCAGAAGGAGTTGCTACATTAGCTTATGTTTTGATGGTTTTCAGTTGAAATTGGACTCAAAAGGTTTTATCACTTCACATATACTAATGTTGCTAATGAGAACTGTGTGAAGTTTTGTGTGAAAGAAATTTCCAGGTTAGTGGAGAAAATGGTGTAATAAGAAAGTGAAAGGTTTCATGACTCAAGCAATAAGTGTATGAAGATGAAGATGTTGATGTTATTCAAGTGGTGACTCCGGAAGAATCTACTAGATACCAAATTCAGAGACCTACAGAGTCCGTTTTCAAATAGGTAACAATTCTGGTAAGAAAAGTTCCGCGAAAGATCTGTCCAGTTATATTTTTGCAGTTTTTAGCCAATAAGGAGAGTTATGAAGCGAAAGAGGGACGGAAACGGAGCCAGGGTGGCTCACACCACCTTGTGGCGCGGGCCCACCCCTGATCGCGCCACTAGGTGGTGTGGCCACTCCGGAATCCGCCTCCGACTCGTTTTCTCCTAGTACCTTCCTTTTGTTTTAAAACTTCGTAATATATAATCCCCCGGATCTCCCGAGGTTCGTATATCGTGTTCTCGTCATGTTTTTGTTTCGGTCTGTTTTGTTCAGATGTTGTTCAGGGGTTCATCTTCAAAGGATTACGAGCTGCCACGCCGTCGCGAGCTCCATCACAATCTTGAGCGCGAAGACATGGATCGGAACGGCAGTGAGGAAGTAAAGGACATGACAAAAGGCATGAAGGGGCTGATACCTCCGACTCTAGATCTCAGTTCTTGCCCTACAGCAGTGGAAGCTCTATGAGTCACTGATGAGTTCCGCGACAAGTACCGAGTCTTGAGGAGGAAGGTGGATATGCTTCAAGAGGAGAATAACAAGCTTCGCAAGATGCTGGAAGATTTCCTCGCGCCAACCGAGAGGATACCACCACCACCAAAGGAGTAATTCGTCATCAGGTTTGGCATCCCCTTGGTTTGTTCCAATCTTGGGAGAGTGCCGCGGTATCACATCACTATCTTCTATCTTTTTACCTTTTTAGAGTCATATCATGAATAGAGAAGTTATCATAAGATGGTTTGCATTATGGAAGTGTCCCCTCTCTCGTTAGATATGTATTCCTTGGTGTGAGTTGCCATTATGGAATATTAATGAGAAGTTCTATCATTTACTCTTTTGCATATCTTATTTTAGTTTTCAATTCGTGGTTATATGATTAATCTTGTTGTTAGTATTGGTATCACTTTGGGATCATTGAGTTAATTTAGTTGGTTTCGGCAAACCTGGCTCGGTCAGTAGCAACACTATTTTGAGAGTTGAATTAAAAAGATAGAAGTACTCTTAAATAAATATAATTTCATCATCTTTCTTTCTTGATTTTCTCATAAGTTTAGTATTCTCTGGTTAAGATCTTTTGTGCTTCCAAGGAAGATCGCATGTTTGTTTTTATCACTCGTGTGTTTGTTTGTTTCCTTCAACTCTTATACTTGCTACCCAGCCTTGCTAGCCAAAAACCTGTACTGAGAGGGAATTCTTCTCGTGCATCTAATCCTTAAACCAAAACCATTGCCATTTGTGTCCACCATACCTACCTAATAGCACTATTGTTATTCCAAGTAAATTCTTGTGTTTATATACCTTCCAAATTAAACTTGTTATGTGAAAATTAGTGATTAAAGCTTTCACAAACTTGATGGCACACTTTACTTTCTCGCATTTAATAAACTTGAACCATTGGGTCCTTCTTTGTTGCGTATATACTTGCGCTTTATGAGTTGAAGTTAGCAGAACCATGTATCATGGGGAACGCTTTAAACATTGCACTGGTACTTTGTACTTCGTTGATATCATGATTCTTTTGCCTATGGATCCCGGAAGTGTGAAATAAAAGGGGAACTTGTAAGATCATGGAGTTTATATGTGTGTTAGAGAAACGCCTGGGCCACTAGCCTAAGCCATGCCTAATCACGGTGGAAACTTGCAACATAACTATAATGAGCATTCTATGAAGCATCCTCAATAAAAACCTATGCAAATAGCAAATAAAAAGATCACTGAGATTCTCATTGTCTGCTTGCCTTGTCATTGTGATTATGGGATAGCTCCTGTGTCATGTGCAAGGGGTACCCCGTTGGAGGTTCTCTATGATACATATGTATTTACAATGACAAGAGCTTACTTGTGACTGAAGTTGAGTAGCATGAGGTTCGGTACTCATAAGTAAGGGGCATGAGATTTTAACTTATAACTTGTCAAGCATATCCTCTTAGTTGTGTCACTTTAACCTTAATCACCTAAAGATGCCTATGATAGGGGCAATGAGAGCTGAAAGCTAATAAGTATCATAATTTTTGGGAGCTCTTTATGAAACTTGAAATCCTTGCTTCCCTCTATGAAGGTACTTTCTTTTACTTTTTAGTTGAGTCAGTAAACCTATTCCTTTCTATCTCAGCAAGTATTTTGAGTTGTGTTTCATTCATTCGTATGATTATTTATTCAATCATGTTTCTTATATTCCTTGTTTTGCACATTGCTCTTATCTTGGTGATTACTACTTTGAAAGCTATCATTGAAAAGTAGTTATTTGTGAACTCCAGCAATTTATCAATTATTCTTCGACCAAGAGCTAAGTTTGCCATTACCAATTATGATTTACTTTATGTATCTTTATTGTGTTTCCTTTAATTATTGCAAGTTAAGTTGTATAATAATGAGTTGTCTTCTATTATGATCTATGTATTGATGAATGTGATGCTTCCAATCTGTATTCTTTTATCGACTCTTCACTCCATAAACCTGAGGCCATGTTTATTGAGTTCAGATTCGCTTGGGGACAAGCGAAGTCTAAGCTTGGGGGAGTTGATACGGTCATTTTGCATCACTATTCTATATCATAATTTACTGTTATTCATTGATATATTTCATATTAAGAGATGATACTTATGTTATTTCATCTGTTTTTGCATGGTTGATGACTTTTGGAGCATGGACCGCTGCAGTCAGGATTCTGATGGAAAAGGTGCTGTTTGGAGGCAAAATTTGCGAATATCAGAAAATCCAGGAAAATACATGGAAAATCCTATTTTTCTAGAAGACGAAGGAAGCCAGAAGGAGGAGCGGAGATGGGCCACCGGGGGCCCACACCACCCCCTGGCGCGGGACAGCCTAGGCCGCGCCACCAGGTGGTGTGGCCGCCCTGGTCCACCTCTGGCTCTCCCCTCTAGCATATATAATCCTCCCGAAACCCTAATACTCGGGGAGGGACCACAGAAAGATTTCGCCGCCTCTGCGGGGTGGAAAACACCGAGAGAGAAAGATCTCTCCGGCAGACAGATTTCTGCCGAGGGAATACCTTCCCGGAGAGGGGAGATCGTCGCCATCAACACCACCATCAAGCTGGACTTCATCGGGATCATCATCATCATCAGCACCATCATCACCATCAGCACCATCATCACCATCTCCATATTGCTGTAACAATTGGGTTGAATCTTGCATAGTTCTTAGGGGAAACTTTCTCGGTGTTGATTACTCTTTATAGTTGATGCTATTGAGTGAACCATTGACTTATTGTTTATGTTCAGATTTTTATACATCATTATTCCATCTCTGATCATGATCCATATGATGTCTTGTGAGTAGTTCGTTTTGTTCTTGAGGACATGGAAAAGTCATGTTGTTAGTAGTGGAATTGTGTTGAGAAAGATTCAATAGTTTGATATTTAAGTTGTGGTGTACTTCTTCTAGTGGTGTCATGTGAACATCGACTACATGACACTTCACCTATATGGGCCTAGGGGAATGCATTGTGTATTTGGTACTAATCGTAGGGGTTGCCGGAGTGACAGAAACCTAAACCCCCATTAGGAAACCATTGCACAAGGGACGTCAGGGTCTTAGAGTTTAAAGCTATGGTTAGGTTTCTACCTTAATTACTTTCTTGTACTTAGGGATGTTTGCAAGGGGTATAATCACAAGTTGTATTAGTCCTAGGAAGGTCGGTACATTAGAACAGGTCACCCACACAACACTTACCGAACTAAAGAAGATTAATCAACTATATGAAGCAAAAGCACTTGACAGTCTTCCCGTGTGTCCTCGAGAACGTTTGGTCATCTTAAGTAATACAACCGGCTTGTCCTTTGCTAAATAAAGGATTGGGCCACTTGTTGCATTTATTCTTATTGTCTTTTATTTACTCGTACTTTATTTACCTGCATTACCAAAAACCCCTAAAAATCCGTTTGCTAAGTATTTACAGAGAATTCCTGCTCCAAGCCACTAGCCAGCACCTTCTGCTCCTCATTGGGTTCAACACTCTTACTTATCGAAAATACTGTGATACACCCCCTATACTTGTGGGTCATCACTTAGTTATCATCATTGTGGTTCCATGTTCGTAGGTAAGACCGGTTCTATCTTCGAAAGCTGTAAGCCACATAAAACTTTCAATGGATAAATTAGAGGTGTCTAGTTTAGATTGTTGCTGGGCTAGTGTCATGATATGGTAATGTTGTAAGTTGATGTATGGTAGATACCCTTACAACACACTTAACGTGTAAGTTCCATAGACCTTGGCCTTACACACAAAGGAATGATAGAGATCATACCACGATGCATATGATGGTGATCAAATGCATGGACCATATCATTCCACTTTACACATATGATGTTTGCATCTTATATTTGTAGTTTGGTGTTTTAGTAGCATTATAAGATGATCCCTCATTTAAATATCAAGATAAATGTGTTCTTCCTTAAGTATGCACCATTCTATGGATCTTGTTTCGAGACATCACGTGATGATCGGGTGTACTCGACTCTATGCTTTCATACAACGGGTGTAAGACAGTTTTACACACGCGAATACTAAGGTTCTTACTTGGCGAGCCTAGCATGTACAGACATGGCCTCGGAACACGGACCGAAAGGTTAAGCATGAGTCATATAGTTGATGTGATGCCCATATTGATGCTCGCCTTTGAAGCTACACCGAATCACGTGATGATTGGACTTGGTGTAGTGGATTTGGTTCATGTAATCAGCAAAAAGGTACGAGGGATGTCGTTTTTGAGTGGGAGTTCATTTCTAAGTTGGATTAGTCGAACTCAATTTATCATAAACTAAATCTAAGTGAATTTACATAATTTGTTGTAGTCATTGGCATCTGTTTACTACCTTATGCTTAGTTTTAATTGAGATAATAGAACTATAGAATTCTGGATATTTACTTTAGGAACTGGTATCATATTGTTTTGAATGTCAATTTAAAGTTTAGAAGTCCTATTGCAAACTTTCAGCAAACTCTATTTACTCCATGAAGTTTAATAAGTAGTATTAAATCAAGAGTAAGAATTCCAATGTTAGTATCTAAAGTATCATGTTTGCCTCTCGGTGATATCACATTGAGAATAGCTTACAAGCAAGTGATGTGATCACTAGAATGTTATATCACGGGAACGAGAAAAGAGTGCATGTCGGTAACAAGATCAAACTAGGTATTGGGATACCGATGATCGAATCTCGGACATGTAATATATCATGAGACAAATGGATTTGGTTACGATGTTAAAGGTTCACACGATCACAAGAGTCATCGTTGAATATGTGGGAGTCAGTACGGATCTCTAGGTCCCGCTGCTGATTATTGATCGGAGAGGGGTCTCGATCATGTCTGCATTATTTGCAAACTGTAGGGTGACACACTTAAGGGATACCGACACCATTTGGAGCAAATATATTTCATATAAAGATTTAAGAAAGTGCTGGAATCATTTCGATGGAAACCGGAATTGTTTCGGGTGAAATTATAGAAACTGGTTCTGCATGTATATTGAAATGTTGCAGGGGGTTTTATGTGAATGTTTGTTAATTAAAGTAATTAACAAAATTCTAAATAAAATAAATAAAATAGTTTTATTTAATGAGAGCTTGCATTAAATTTGGTGGAAATTTAATGCATGTGAGTGGAAGTGTGAGTGGAGGCATATTTATGTGAGTGGAGCATCCACCACATGAATGATGGAAGAGGTGGGGGCACCACCATGGCTGCCATGCCATGGCCCTTGGTTGCCCCCTCTTCCCTATAAAAGGCCCGCTCTCCTCCTCACAACACACAGCTCCTCGTGAAGGATCTCGCTCCCCCTCTAGTTATTCCCCATGTTCTCGGATTAGCGAGATACATGTTCCCGGTGGCTTTATCTGGGAAGGAGTTACTTCTTCCCCTGCGTTGCTGGAGCAAGGGACAGAGGTTGTCGGGGTACCGGACGTGTGTTCGATCACGGATGCACCACTGCTTTGTGGTGCTGGACTTGGTGGTGCTTGACTTGCTGGAGCTGGATCTGATGGACGTGCTGGAGCCGGACCTGCTAGACTTCATCACGGTCTTGAGATCGGCAAGTGTACGACTACATCACCCACGAGTTCCATATCGTTAACAAAGCTTTGTTGTCTTCAAGGGTAAGTTCTCTATGGATATATATCCACTCATTGCTTGTATCTAATAGATAGATCTTGGCGATAGTTCCCATCATAGGAAATTTTTTGTTTTCTATGCTGCGAACCCAACATTTTCCTGCAATAGGCACATCATTGCTTCCAGTCCTTGGGGCAGTATTGTTGTTGTTGTTGTTGGACTTGGGCGGTGCACAGTTGAAGTTGTTGGAGTTGCTGGGGTTGTTGTTGTGGTTTCCTCCGCTACGATTGGGATAGCTTGGACAGAACATAGGGGGTCTGTTGGTTCTTGGGGCATATCCTACAGACGGGTTGGGGCGATACTTCTAGGCATTGTGGGATCCAGTCTGGTGCATCATGCGACGCTTGCAGTTGTCATTGGCTTGGTTGATCTTCCCTTCCATCTGAATGGCAAAATCTACTAGCTCTTCTAGATCTGCAAAACGGATGTTGACCAACACAGCCTGCATCTCATCATGCAATCCATTTAGGAACCTTTCCTTCTTCTTTGCTTCGGTGTTAATCTCATCAGGGGCATATCTTGCTAGTGACAGAAATTTGTCACGGTACTCAACTACCGTCATGCATCCTTGCTTCAGTTCCCTGAACTCATCTCTCATCCTGGTGACCAAACCTTGGGGCACATGGGTGCGGCTGAACTTGATCTTGAATGCTTCCCAAGTCATCATCTGACCGTCGTTCATGGTATGAGTGTTATTCCACCAGGCACTTGCATCTCCTACCAGATAGTGGGTGGCAAACAATACCTTTTCATTGGCCTCAAATCCTGTGACCTCTAGATTGTTCTCCATGGTTTGCAGCCAGTCATCAGCATCTAAGGGATCCTCAGACTTATTAAAGATAGGTGGGTTGGTATTCTGAAAGTTTTTGAGCTTGGATCCATGGTGATCTTGGTTTCCATGGCCTTGGTTATTGTGGGCCATCTGAGCTATCTGTTGAAGAGTGGCTTGGTTGGCTTAGCGTTCAGCTCTACTAGCTTCATGGTCGAAAACTAGCATTTGCAGAATCTGGAACATCGGGTCTCGAGATGAGCTGCTTCCTCCGGGGTTTCCACGAGTCATTTGAAGATTGAGATAGATAATGAGATAAGAGGGAAATTTCTAAGGTTCATGGTTTTGTTTCAAAAGCTTTAAACTTTGAGTTTGACTCAGGTTTTTCAAACTAACAACTTCCTCTCATTCATTCATTCATTCATTCATTCATTCATTCAAAGCACACAATACAAACACACACCACACACAAATGGAAAACAGATGGTTTTAAGAACCATTCTGTTTAACTATGATACAGTGGGACCGGTACAACTCATTCCTACGGTAGTGATCAAGTGCATCTAGTCATCATCAATGAAGTCGCAATCATCATCATGAGTGTGGAACTCCGTGGCATGATACATTGCAAATGTATCTATAATTTTTGATGCTCCATGCTTGGTTTTATCCACTTTCTTGTGTTTTGTCCACACTTTGGAGTACTTTTCATATGATTCTTGGACTAACCTATTAACAAGAGCCATAGTGCCAGCTGCCTGTTTTCTGCTGTTTTTGGTTCCAGGAAAGTCAGAAAATGAATATTCTCGGAATTGGACGGGACAAAAGCCAAAATTCCTATTTTTCCAGAAGACTCCAGGAGCCAGAATACGAGACGGAGGAGGGACAGGGGCTGGCCACACCCTCCCAGGTGCGGGCTGGGCCTGGCTGCGCCAGGGCATGGTGTGGGCCCCCAGGCACCCCCTCGGTCTCCCTCTATGCTATAAGAAGCCTTCTGACCTAAAAACTCCGGGGGTTCGACGTTTTTCCAGAAGGAGTTCTGCTCCGCCGCCACCACTAGATTCCACGAAAATAGCACCAGAAACTCCGTTCTAGCACCCTGCCGGGACGGGCAATTCGAGGAGATCATCGCCATCATCATCACCATCGCTTCTCCATCGACCATCCATGTTTCCCCCATCTATGAGTGAGTAATCCCCCACTGTAGGCTATGGGGATGGTAGGGATTGGATGAGATCATTCATGTAATGGCATCAGATTGTTAGGGCATGGTGCCTAGTATCTTTTATTAGTGCTTTATGACTTTGTTGCGACTTGTTGTGCTTAATGCTTCTCACTAGGGCCCGAGTGCCATGATTTCAGATCTGAACATGTTGTTGATTCATTATGAGTATTGTTTATGGTCTTATCTGCAAGTTGTATACACACGTTGATGTCCGGAACCTATGGCCCCGAAGTGACAGAAATCAGGATAACCGGAAGGGAATGGCTTTGATGTGAGGATCACATGTGTTCACGGAGTGTTAATGCTTTGCTCCGGTGCTCTATTAAAAGGAGCACCTTAATTGCCAGTAGTTCCCTAGAGGCCCCGCTACAAACGGGCTGGCAGGACAAAAGATGTTGTGCAAGTTCTCATTGCGAGCACGTATGACTATATATGGAACACATGCCTAGGATTGTCTAGTACTTGGATGCTTTATCTTGTTTATCTGCAATTGCCCTATGTTCTGATTGCTATGTGAATTGTCTTGTCCATGCAACGCCCGTCCATCCATCCCTATGCCTACCGCACTCGAATCCCACTGTTTACTGCTTTTGTTACTACTGTCTTTACTTTGCTACTGCCGCTACTTTACTATTCCTACTACAAAACTGTTGCTACTGATAAACTGCTATGAGCAAGATTGTTTCAAGGTGCAGCTGAATTGACAACTCAGTTGTTAAGGCTTATAAATATTCTTTGGCTCCCCTTGTGTCAAATCAATAAATTGGGTTTCACTTCCCTCGAAAATACTGCGATACACCCCCTATACTTGTGGGTCATCAAGACTATTTTCTGGCGCCGTTGCCGGGGAGCATAGCTTTATTTATCAAGTTCACTTGGATTCTCTATTGTTCGCTGCTATCCATCCATCATGGGTAAGTCTCGTGATGGCAAGGTTCCTATTTTACCATCCACTACAAGAAGAGGTATGGTTCTAAACACCTCTACTGGTCTTGATTCATCGTCTGTTATGAGTAAGTTCCTTACACCACCACATACACATGCTACACACACTGCTACTACTGCTGAATCTGAAACTTCTGATGCTTATGATGATGCTTCTACTGTGCTTTATAAGAGTGGTTCATTAGGTCCTTTCCTAGATGCTGCGATTGCTAGAACTGTAGCTGGAAATACCGAAACTCCTAATGAAGACACTACCACACCTGTTAGCTCACCTGAGTCTAGTGAGAGTTATGATATTGAAGATGGTTATGTTGAGATGACCGATGAATTTATTAAAGAATGTAAAAACACCCATGATAGGAGCGCTGCTAAGAGTCTCCTTGAGAGGCGTACTATTAGATCCAAATTGTCTCATGTTGCTAAGTTTGCTGCTTCTCCCATAAACATTATAGATGAAGATTATGATTTCTCTCTCGATCTATCTTACATAGCTATTATCGAGAAAGAACCTTTTTTTGGGACTAAGAATGAAAGTGTGGTAGCACATATGAATGAACTTTCTACCATGAGTGGCTTGTTTTCTGATGATATTAAGATGCGTACTTACTTTGTTGCCAAGATTTTCCCCTTTTCACTGAAAGGAGAAGCTAAAACTTGGTTTAGTAATTTACCTCCTGGATCTATTGATAGCCCTGAGTGCTTGATTAGTACTTTCTTGCAGAAATATTTTCCTCCTAGTGCTAGACATGCTATTTTACAGGAACTTTTTGATTTTAAACAGGGAGAAAAAGAGGTATTGCCTTAATCTTGGGCAAGGTTTTGTGCTTTGATTCATGCACAAGCTGGAAGTCCATTACCTAAGAATGAGCTTCTTGATATATTTTATAATGGACTAACCAAGGAATCTAGGACATACCTAGATAGTTGTGCTGATTGTGTTTTCAGGAATAGGACTCCTAAGGAAGCTGAGGAATTAATGGCTAAAATAAGTAAGAATTATGAAGATTGGACTCCTCCTAAACAAGCTATACCTGAAGTAATTGTACCTGAACCTACTATTCCGGTGCCTATTCCAACATCGAAGAAGAGGGGAGTTATTGAATTAAATGATGAAGTGATGAAGGAAGCTAAGAAATGTCTTAAGGAGAGGGGAATTAAAGCTGCAGATGTCAAGAATTTAGCTCCTATAGAAGAATTCTGTAAGCCTATTCCTTACTCATCCACTATTGAGGTACACTCTCTCCAACACTTTGATGAAGGTGATATCCCTTACTCTAAACCTCCTGATTAATGCTTAGAAGAATTCGATATCTTTATTGTTAAGCAAGATAACTTTAATAAAAGGGTGCAAAGTCCTCTAATGGAAAACACTAGAGCTATTGTTGAGTTGAAAGGTATTGTGGAAAGAACCTCTAATGATGTTAAAATGATTATTAAACACTTTCAAATGGTTCAAACTCAAATAGATCAACTCGTTAAAGTGCAAAACGACTTGCTAGTTAATGCTGCTAAAGAAATTAGAACTAGAAGTGGTGCTGCTACCCAGGATCCTCTATATCCTGAGGGGCATCCCAAAAGAATTGAGCAGGATTCTCAACAAGCTGAAAATAGGGGTTCTACTCGTAAGAAAAGGAAAAAGAAACATAAAACTGTTGTAGAACCCTCTAAACCTGTTATAGATCCTAATAGTATATCCATCTCTGATGCTGAAACTGAAAGTGGTAATGAAGAAAATAAAGTTCCTAATGAAGAAAAAGTTGAAGAAGAACCTGAAAACCACACTAAGAATACTAAATACACCAAAGAAGATTTTATTGCTAAGAAACATGGTAGTGAAAGAGAACCTTGGGTCCAAAAAACTATGCCTTTCCCTGATAAGAAACACAAGTCAAAGGAAGATGAACATTATAATAAGTTTTGTGAGTGGATGAAACCTTTATTCTTGCAAATTCCTTTGACTGATGCTATTAAATTGCCTCCTTACTCAAAGTATTTGAAGGACATTGTCTCGAATAAAAGGAAGATCCCTAATGAAGAAATTTCTACTTTGCTTTCTAATTATTCCTTCAATGGTAAGGTTCCTAAGAAACTTGGAGATTTAGGGATTCCAATTATCCCTTGCTCTATTAAGAACAGTTATGTTAGAACTGCTTTGGGTGATTTGGGAGCTGGAGTTAGTGTTATGCCTTTCTCTCTCTATAAGAGGCTTCAACTTGAAAAATTAATACCAACTGATATATCTTTGCAAATGGCTGATAAATCTACCACTATTCATGTGGGTATATGTGAGGATGTACCTGTTCAGGTGGGTCATAATTGCTTGATATTAACTGATTTTGTTGTACTTGAAATGCCTGAAGATGATAATATGTCTATTATTCTTGGGAGACCTTTTCTTAATACTGCAGGAGTTGTTATTAATTGTAATCAAGGAAAGGTGACCTTCAATGTTAATGACAAGAACATACTGTCTATTTCCCCAAGAAGATTGAAAGGACTTATGGTTTGAATTCAATTGAACATGTTGAAGGCATTCAAGTTGGAGAAATATATTGTCCCATACCAAGAGAAAAATTTGAAACTATTATGATTGGGACAATTGCTATCAAGGTTGAGGTAACATAATAATTTGTGGAATACAAAGATTTGTCTCATATGAAATTATTTTGGTAAAAAGACCTGATCAACCTTGTTAACGAAAGGATTTCATTGAACAAAACAATGTTTTCACCATGATTATCTCCGCTTACTTCTATTCTATCCATTTTAGTTTTTGCTTATGCCTAACTTAAAGGCGTTAAAGAAACGTACTTATTGAGAGATAACCCAAAAGTTTTAGATGAGTCTTGGAAGTTATTACTTCAGTAATAACCGCTCCTTATCCTTTTTATTTGTTTTTTGTGCCAAGAGTAACCTCTAATGGGAGAGAAGTAATGATTGGGAAAGTTGCTGTCCCGAAACAGATTTCTGTGCTTCACCGTAATTTTTTTTGTAAAATCTCTGAACGTCTTGTTGAGGCGTGAATTTTTGTGCTTCAGCCCTAGGTTGTTATCTAACTTTTGTTAGTTCAACACTTTTTGATTTGAGCAATAGAAGGTCTTCGAAAAAATTCGTCTTTACCTGATGGTCTGTTTTGACTGGAGGCCCAGGAGCATAACAGAAGCCCAGTCGGATTAGGTCAAAACCTCCAAATCCTTATCTCGTTCGGTTGTACCTTGTAAACCCTAGCGAGGTGCTTCATATATAAACCTCCCTAGGGTACCCTAGGGACTCACGTTACATCATACACCCCCTCAAGCGACTCGCAGCCTAGTCTTCGAGCTCGCCACCCCTGTAACTCGCTCTCCAATAATCTAATCTAGCAGGAGTAGGTCTTTACCCTCCGAGGGGATGAAGCTGGGTAAACCCATGTGCATCCGCCCCCATCTCGCACCGCAGATGGCCGCCAACTCTTCCTCATGAAACACTCAATCGCTGCCAGTGGTAGCGACTGCCGTGGCCATTTCCACGACAGTGGCGCCCACTGTGGGCATAGCGGGACTGGCCTGAGTTCTGCGGCGAGACCCTACTCGCCGATCGATCGGCCGCTCGCCACCGACCGCATGATCACCATCGGCGGGATCTTACAGATCCTGCCCAGCAGCTACATCCCGGCGTCACGCCCGGTCACTCACGGCGTGGTGATGCCGGTCGGCTCCATCAACCTCTTCGTCGGCTTCACTGGCACGGTCGACCCAGCTGCAACAGTGATCGTCGGTGGATTGCCGCCGCACCGCGACCTGCTTTCGGAGGAGCAGGTCCGCTCCATCAGGAGCCTCGTCACCAAGTACAACTCGGCCGCCAGCGACGCGGTCGAGACCAACTCTGCCACCAACAACGACGCCCTAAACGACGACGCCGACTCCGCGACCCCTGCCTCGGTCGATGGATCCATCACCGCCGCATCACGAGAGAACTCCATCACGCGAGTCTCCAACCCCGAGGACTTCGAGGACTCCTCCACCCTAGGGATCTTCGACCCCGATTCAGGCTCAGAGTCCCCCGAGGATTTTCGCGCTAGATCCAATCGCTTCAACGCGATCTACATGGCCGACAACACGGCCGCCCCGCCAGATCCGTTCGCCACGCCGATCCCGCTGACTGCGACGGCCACGGAGGTGGAGCAAGCCCGCCTGTGGCTTGCAGAGGCGCAATGCAACGAACTCGCCAAGCGCCAGAAATACCGCCTCGAACGAGAGACGGCGCGGGAGCTGTCGCTCTATCACCAGCGCCGCATCAGGTCCCGCCTGAACTCCAACGTCTAGGGCCGCGTCCTGAACTTCAATGATGAGAGCGACCCTGCACGTGCCGCCGAGCGCGAATACTGCGAGAACGCGCCGCCAGGCGGAAGCAACCCCGCGAGACCACCACCCGGTGCACCGGCAACCGGAGTCCCTCCACCTCCCATGGGCCATGCGCCCCCGTCGGACCAACCGTGGATCATCATCTCGCCTCAAGCCCGTGACGCCAATGGGCTACCATTATACTCCACCCCGATGGACAATGTTGTCGTGGCCGACGCTGCAATCGCCAACCTCGACGTCCAAGGCGACGACGCGCTACAGATCCAGTACGCTAAGGCCCTACTCATTAGGGCCGGTGAGTAACAAGCTGCGAGAGTCGACCAGCGGGGACGGATGTACTCCCGCTCATCAGCAAGCAGGGCGGCATCAAGCGGCCACCCCACCGTGGCCAATGCGTTAACTTGCCCATCACCGCAGCCCCTGGCGAACCAACCGTGGGCCGCCAATCCCGCGCTGTCCACCAACGAGCCGCGACCGGCGAATAACACGGTCGCCGCCAACAGGCAGCCCATCGATGCCCACATGAACATCATCAACAACCAGGGGTGGCGGTCGCGCCAGCCCAACGACCTGAGGCACACCCTCACCAACCATGGCGACCCGAAACCAAGAGGTTCACTCAGTCGAGTCGGGCCGCAATGCTTCGGGCCCATGATTCACGGGGAAAAATAGCCCGCCAACTTCAAGGCCCCCAAGGAGATCAAAAAGTATGACCCGCAGTACGATCCCGCCGTTTGGCTGGACACATACCTCATGGCAATGGGAATCGCAGGCCACACCGACCTGCTCGCCGCTCGCTACCTCCCCCTAATGATGGAGGGTGCGACCCGGCACTGGATCAACACGCTCCCCGCCGACAGCATCGATTCCTGGGAAGAAATGCGGGACGCCTTCGTCAGGCACTTCGAGGGCTCCTACACCCGCGCCACCACCATAGAGGACCTGGAGCGATGCATCCAGAGACAACGCGAGTCGACTCGCCGCTGGATCCAAAGATGGCAAGAACTGTGGGTAAACGCCTCTGGCATCCACCCAGACACGGCGATACACTGCTTGAAGAACGTGTGCCGGTACAAACCCCTGGTCGCTAAGATCAAGAGGGTCTACCGGACGCTCGACAACATCCCCGACCTCCTCGAGATCGCCAAGCGCTATGCAGAGGAGGACCCCAACCAAGACTCCGATGACGAGTCGGGAGGAAGACGCCGCACCAGCATCCACGACAGCGGGCGCCTACGTGACATGCGGTACAGCAACACCCGCATCACTGGCAAGCGCCGCACGGACGGGCGAGTCGACTTCGTCGCCAACACCGGCTACGGCCAGCGCGACTCCAAGAACTACCGCCGGGATGGAGGAAACTACCGCGACATCGGGAACTACCGCGCCAACAATGCGACGAGGCCGAAATTTGACCCCGCCGCCCTGCTCAATCAGCCCTACATCTACCATAGCAGGGAGGGGAAACCAGCCACCCACACCACCGCTGATTGCCACTCCCTCAAAGAGATCGAGAAGGCGAGACGAGCAAGGGAGGACCCCAACAGCAACCCACCCTGGGACAACGGGAACGGCGGCGGCTTCGGCACCACCGTCGGCTCGCTACACACCTTCACCGGACTCGGCACCAAGCGCGAGAGAAAGGTGCTCGCCCGCGCGGTCGACGTCAATGCGGTGACTCAGGTCGACATCCTGTGCTTCCTCAACTGGTCCGAACAGAGTATCACGTGGAGTCGCCAGGACCACGCCCCCAAAATCGAGTACCCAGGGCGAGTCTCCCTGGTAGTCAGGCCCAAAGTGGCCGACTACTGGCTACCCAAGACATTAATGGACGGCGGGAGCTCCATCAACATCATGTACCTGGACACGTTCAAGAGGCTACAACTCCTAGAGTCGGCAATCCAGCCGACCCTAACAACCTTCCACGGTATTGTCCCCGGTCGGAAGGCTTACCCGATCGGAAAAGTGACGCTGCCAGTCACCTTCGGCACACCGGCAAACTACCGCACCGAGCGAATCGAATTTGAGCTGGTGCACTTCCGCAGCCCCTACCGCTGCATGCTGGGACGCCAGACGTTTGCCAAATTCATGGCGACCCCCACTACGCGTACAACATGATGAAGCTCCCTGGGCCAAGCGGCATCATCACCGTCCATGGCGACCCCGACATGGCCGTGGAATGCGAGGACAAAGGCGCCGAGCTCGCCGACGCCGTCATCGCCACGGAGACCGACCACACAGAGGAGCTCGCTAAATACGCGGGCAACATCAACAAGGACGACCCCACCATCCTGAAGAAGCCAACCGCCGCGAACTCCATGTTCGAGGCGACCACGCACACCCGCACCATCGAGCTCGTCCCCGGCGACTCCAGCCAGGCGGTCACCATTAGGGCGCACATGAGCCCCGCATAGGAAAGCGCGCTCATCGAGTTCCTCCGTGAGAACCACGACATCTTTGCATGGAAGCCATCTGACATGCCAGGTGTCCCGAGGGAACTCGCTGAGCACAAACTAAACACCGACCCCAAAGTGCGACCAGTGAAGCAGTCGCTACGGCCCTTCAATGAAGAGCGCCGTCGAGCAATCGCTGAAGAAGTCCAGCGCCTGCTAGCTGCAGGCTTCATCCGGCCAATCAAATACTCCAAGTGGCTGGCAAACCCAGTCCTGGTTCTAAAAAAGAACAACACATGGAGAATGTGCATCGACTACACCAACCTCAACAGCGCCTGCCTGAAGGAGGAGTTCATCCTACCGCGCATCGATCAGATCATCGACTCTACCACGGGATCGGAGTCGCTGTGCTTCCTTGACGCTTACTCTGGTTATAACCATATCAAGATGGCGATCGAGGACGAGGAGAAGACGGCGTTCATTATGCCATTCGGCGCCTTCTGCTACACGGCCATGACGTTCGGCCTCAAGAACGCAGGCGCCACATACCAGAGGTGCATGCAGGAGTGCCTAGCGAGCCAAATTAGCCGCAACATTCACGTCTACATCGACGACGTGGTGGTAAAATCCACCCGCCAGGACGACCTGCTCGCCGACCTAGCCGAAACCTTCGCAAACCTGCGGAGGTACAACATCAAGCTGAACCCCGGAAAATGCACCTTCAGCGTCCCCACCGGACAACTCCTGGGATATGTAGTCTCCAAGCGAGGCATCAAAGCCAACCCCACCAAGATCGACACCATCGCGCGACTCGGGAAACCCGAGTGCCTGCGCGACGTCCAGAAGTTGGCAGGGCGAGTCGCGGCCCTCAGTCGCTTCATCCCCCGACTAGTATAAAAGGCAATGCCCCTCTACCGCCTGATGCGCAAGAACCCCACGTTCCAATGGGACGTGGAGGCTGACGACGCACTCAAAGCGCTCAAAGAAGTGCTACTCGCGGCCCCACTACTCACTGCTCCACTCGACAAGGAGCCAATGCTCATTTATGTCACGGCCTCCACTCGAGTCGTCAGCGCCATGATGGTCGTCGAACGACCGGAAGAGGGCAAGGAGCGCCCCACCCAGCACCCCGTCTACTACATTAGCGAAGTCCTAATGGACTCACGACAACGCTACCCGCAATACCAAAAACTGGTGTACGCAGTATTCCGAGCACAACGGTGACTCCCACACTACTTTTAGGAGCACCCAATCACGGTGGTCTCCTCCGCGCCCCTGCAAGACATCATACGCAATCGCGAGGTGACCGGGCGAGTCGCCAAGTGGGCCGTCGAGTTCGGCGTCCACAACATCAAATACGAGCACCGCAAAGCAATCAAGTCACAAGCCCTGGCTGATTTCCTTGCAGACTGGGAAGAAGCACAGCAGCCAGAGAAGCTCCCGTACCTCCACTACTGGTCGCTCCATTTTGATGGCTCCAAGAACGCCGACGGCGCAGGGGCTGGGGTCATACTGACCTCTCCCAAAGGAGACAAGCTCCGCTATGTGCTCCACCTCAACTTCAAACCCTACACCAACAACATGGCAGAATATGAGGCCCTCCTTCACGACATGAGAGCCGCCAAGGAGATGAACGTCAACCGCCTACGATGCTATGGCGACTCCGACCTAGTCGCCGGCCAAGTTGCCGGGACGTGCGACGCCGTCTCCCCAACAATGATCGTGTACCGCCAAGCTGTCGACCAGTTAGGAGGACACTTTGACGGCTACTCTGTCGAGTGGATCGACAGGCGCAAAAACAAGGAGGCAGACGCCCTCTCCCGCATCGGATCAACCCGACAAGCGTCACCAGTAGGCGTCTTCCTCGACATCATCCACAAACCATCGGTCAGCCCACCAAAAGAGATCGACGTCAGGATCCCACTGCAACTAGAACCGGCCTTAGTCGCCATGGTTGTGGAGCCTAGCGACTGGACAGCACCATACGTCGCCTTCCTGGAACACACGCTCCTACCAAGCAATGAGACGGAGGCGCGAATGATCGTGTGTCGCTGCAAATCCTTCGTCATCATCAATGGCGAGCTCCACAGACGCAGCGTGACCGACATGTTCCAGCGCTGCGTACAGCCAGAAGAAGGCCGCAAGATCCTCTAGGACATTCACGCCGGCGACTGCGGCCATCACGCTGGCGCCAAGTCGCTAGTTGCGAAGGCCATGCGGCACGGTTTCTACTGGCTCACCGCACACGCCGATGCCACCAACATCGTCCAACGATGCGTCGGGTGCCAGAAGTACGCCCACCAGACGCACCTCCCTGGCTCGGCACTCAAGACCATCCCCATCACGTGGCCATTCGCCGTATGGGGCATGGACATGGTAGGCCCGTTCAAGAAGGCCCCGTATGGCTTCACTCACCTCCTGGTCACAGTCGACAAGTTCACCAAATGGGTCAAGGCCAAGCCAATAAAAAAATGGGACGGCAAGATAGCCACCAAGTTCCTACGCGAGCTCATCTACCGGTACGGCTACCCGCACAGCATAATAACAGACAATGGCACCAACTTCGCCAAGGGGGCCATGGCGGAATTCTGTGAAGAACATGGCATACGACTCGACCTCGCATCAGTCGCCCACCCGGAATCAAATGGCCAAGAAGAACGCGCCAACCAGAGCGTCCTCCACGGGCTCAAGCCGTGACTCCAGGTGCCCCTCGAGCGCACCCCAGGATGCTGGGTCGACGAGCTCCCCTCTGTAATATGGGGGATCCACACCTTCGTCAATCGCTCCACCGGGTTCATGCCCTTCTTCATGGTGTACGATGCCGAGGCCGTTATGCCAACAGACCTAGAGCACGACTCACCTCGAGTCGCCAACTACGTCGAGGCGGCCAACGAGATCGCCTGCCAAGACAACATTGACCAACTCGATGAGGCACACGACCTGGCTCGCTCCCGCACCACCATATACCAGCAAGGACTCCGCCGCTACCACAGCCGCCGAATGCGAACTTGCACCTTCCAGGAAGGCGACCTGGTCCTACGACTGGCCCAAGACAAGAAGGGCATCCACAAACTCTCCCCTCCATGGGAGGGGCCGTTCGCCATAGGCCGAGTCCTTGGCAATGATGCCTACTACCTCATCGACATACGGGGAGATGGCCAGCTGGAGGTAGGGAGGCCATGGAACGTAAACCTCCTCAGAAAGTTCTATACTTAGAACCTCGCATTGTACTCCACTGGCATATATAATGAAATTCACCGGATTGCACAAATTGTGCCTACTCACCATATTCTTGTGCCACTCGCACTCGTACATATTAGCAATACGCTACTTACGGAAGTCAAACTCTGGTCGAGCGACCGACACGGCTAAGTAGTGCGGCACAAGGGCACCGGAAGTATTTGGGCCTTGGGTCGTCCACTAAAACGCCAACCCAGAGCCACCATTGGAGTCGCCTAGCCCGACTGGCCCACCAGGCCAAGACAACCGGTACACGCTTCTCACAGCGACCTGTCCCTCCCATCCTCGTGCAAAGCGACTCGAACGATTAAGTACCACGCACGGGGACCCCGCACAAACGGGAACCACCACGCGGCTCGAGAACAGACCAAGTAAGAGAGCTGCCTAGGACTCGCCAAGCGACTGGCTCTCCGGGCTAGGGGAGGAGACGTGTTACAAACAACGGATTCACAACCTGCAACAGGAACATGACCAACGTAGCCGGGTACCGCGCTCAGGGACTCGCTTACAAGTCAGTCCAACTCGCGCCCGGGGACTCGCTTACAAGCCAGCCCTACTCGCGCTCGGGGACTCGCCACTCAGAAGACGCGAGAGATAAAAAACACTGCCTAAACCAAAGCAATGCACAAAAGTATACAATCAAGTTATACCCCATTAAAGGGCGGACGTGCTCGGGGACTTGCTCAACCAAAAACAAACACACCGCACAATCTTAGTCGCAATACGAGTCGATTGATTCCCCTTGGCATATATTGCAAAATATTTTACAGCATTCGCCACTTGGCATACTTCACAAATTGGACAACTACATTGTTTACTACACAGGCCCTGATGAAGAAGCAGCGCCACCCCCCTTGACACGAACAAAAGGTTGCCACGGGTTCATCGGATATGTCGTCAGCGACTTCGACAACGACGACCGGAAGGGCTGCTCCGACTTCATGTCGCAGTGCTCCGGCTCGGGGTCGCCAGGCGCCAACACCGTCTCCTGGTACGGCAGCAGATCCCCCATCGCCAAGACCTGATCGGCGTAAGGAGCGGCCCTCGCGGTCAGCTTCAGCACCTTCGACATCTCCACCGTGCCGGTCGCCAATGGGTAGCCACTCGTCACATCGTCGAGGTCGAAGTCGTCGAGGAAGTGGGCAAGACCTAAGCTCAACGCTGTGGTGGCCCCACGCCTGAACGCTGAGCACGTCATCCACTCCACGACGGCAGGCACCTCCTCTAGATAGCGCCACACATCCGTAAGCCCCCCAGGAATAACTTCGGTGGGGGACATGCCCTGAAGAACTGCTTGGACGCACAATGCCGAAGCCGTGGCCGCGTTCACCACGGTAGTCACGCACTGTGAAGCATTGTAGGTCTGCACCACCGGATCGCTTTGGCCTATCACAGCTGCAAAATCAGGCGTCAGTGAAACAATGAAAACCCCCAATCAGGGACTCGACAAACGAGTCAAGCAAAGACGGAGACTCACCAAGGAGTTTGGGGTACTTCTTCGTGACGTGCTTCTCCAAGGCGGTCTGCTCGTTGTGCAGCCCCACGATGATGGAATCCGTGGCTTTGCGTTCTTCCTCAGCCGCAGCAACAGCAGCCTTCGCTCGTTCCTCCGAAGAAACTGAGGCCATTCTCGCCTCCTCCAAGTCTTGGACCAGGGAGGCTATTCGTCCATTCGCCGCGTCCAGCTCGGCGACTGGGACATACCCCTCGCGGGCCTTGGAAATCGCAGCCGGGAAACCATCTGCAAGAGAAACCATCAGCATGCTATACACCACTAGCTCACACCTGACAGAAGAAAAGAAAAACAAACAGATACTCACCAACAGTTTCCTGGAGATGCTGGTTCGCCTCTTGAGCTTCACGCAAGTCACGCTCCAAGCGCTCTCTCGCGGCCTGCCCCGATCGGTTGACTCCCTTTGCAATCCCTACAAACAAACAACACACCTCAGCATTTGACAAAACCAAACCTAGTTCCCAGCCACTGAAATTCAACGACCAGGAACTCGGGGACTGGAGATGGTGAAAGAAACTCAATTCCTAGCCGCTGAAATTCAGCGACTAGGAATTCGGGGACTGGAGAGGAGCAAGAAGTTCAGTTCCCAGCCGCTGAAATTCAGCGACTAGGGACTCGGGGACTGGACATACCTGAATAGCTGCGCCGAGCATCCTGTGAAGTTCTCCAGCATCAGTCGACGGGATCGTGAAGGAAGTGCGCCCGCGACGGGACCCAATGTCTGCATCCACGATCTCTGAACTTTGCGGAGACTGAGTATCCGCCACACCTGGAAACCCCCTCGCCATGAAGCGCGGAAACATCGCCGATGCTCTGGCGGGGGCACTGGTTGTCGGGGCCGGCGCTTCCGACACGGACACGGCTAGTACCGGTTCCAATTGCGCTGCCACCACCTCTTCGGCGACTGACGCAGCTTTGGGCGCCGCGGCGCTGTCCTTGGCTATGGCGTCATCGGCGCCCCCTTCTGCTTCTTCGCGCCCTCCGCGGTCGCCACATCTCCAGCGGCCTTTCTCTTCTTGGGGAGGTCGCCCTCTCCCGTAGGGGCGGCCGGTGGAATCTTAGCCACCGAAGGACAGCCAATCTTCTTGGCCCCCGACATGCACGAGCTCCCACAGTCAACATAACGACAATACAAAAAGAGCGAGGCGAATCGGGATGAAGGTGTAATACTCACTTAGCGACCGGAAGGACACGAAGCCCGATACTGATATGGGCGGTCTTGTCCAACTCGGGGCCCAACTTGTGGGTGAGCCCCCTTTCGAAGACATCTAAAGCCCACGAAACCGCGGGCTTCCTCGACGATGAAGCCGTAGTTGCCGGGATCTCTGGCTCCGACGCGGCCGCCCTTGACGGCTGCAGTGACTTGGATGTCATCGCCTCAGCCGCTTCTCGGCTTGGAACCCCCGAGACCGTCGGTGCAATCGCTGCCAGGGGAACCTCTACCACCACCTCAGTGTCCTCGCCCTCCAACCCCTTTGTCGGGATCTCGCCCTTTGGAGCCTTGTGCGAGACTTCGGGGGAACCTTCGTCATCGGAGTCGTCATCTAACTCGAACACCACCGCCGATTTGGACGGTGACGTTGGCCCCTTCGCTGGTGACTTGGGCTTGCATGCAGGCTTTGACGGCGTAGCAGTACGCCGGGACGTGTGCTCCTACGCGACCTCGTCGCCTCCGTCGTGTTCGTCCAGGCTGCGGCTCGCCTCGAACTCACGTTGCTTCTGCATGCGGGTCTTGCGAGCCACAGGCGCTGGAGGAGGAACCTCCTCCTCCTCCCTGTCGCTGTCGGAAGAATCTTCCTCGGAGTCTTCCTCCAGCTCCTGGGGAACCTCTTCATCGAGTGGAGGGAGCCAACCCTCCAACACCTGAAAAAGCTGAGAACCACCGCGAGTGAAACACCAAAAGCGGAGATTGAAGACTGAGATACAGACACAACAACTGGGAAGAGTACTTACTGTGGGGGCTTCATTCTTCACAGGAGTGTACGGGGTGACCCCGACCGCTACACTGGTGAACTCGGCATCGGTGATCTTCTTCAGGGCGACCTTGTAGTCCTCGGCCTCCCATGATTCCTTGCTGGTTCGGGATGGATCATGCTTCCCGCCGTACTCGTACATCCAGTGCGGCCGAGCCGCCAGCGGAACCAGGCGCCTCCCGAGCCAGCAGTTGTAGAGGTTGATCGGAATCAACCCCTGGTCCTTCAGCTTCTGGATTTGGTCCATCATTTCCGCGACGGCCAACCGCTGATCTTCGGGAAGCTTCTTCGACGCCAACCGGCAAGGCTCGCTCCTCTCGGCGACGAATTCAGGAAGATCCACCTCGCCGAAGGGAGTGGCCTCTTTGACGTAGAACCAGATCTTCTTCCACTCGCTGGCGGCCTTCTTCGGCAAGAGGATCTTGACGAAGTTGGCCTTGGGCTTCAGCTGGAATGTGACGCCACCTGCGGCCAACATCAAGCCACCGGACGCCTCGCGCCCGATGCGGCCGTGGAAGAGTTCCAGCCATAGCGGGAAATATGGCCTACAGCCGAGGTAGCATTCGCAGAAGGCGACATAGATCGCCAGCTGCTCGATGCTGTGTGGACCAAGATCCGATGGCTTGATCGCATAGTACACGCAGAAGCGGCGGAAGAAGAGTGAGGTAGGGAATCCCAGACCCCTCTCAAGATGACTGGGGAAGCAGATGAACTCGCCGGGTCGCGGTTTTGGCTCGGTCTCGGAGGAGGGCGGAACCCGCCAGTTCCCCTTGCGGAGTACTCCGGCGTCCTCGAAAGATTTAAGCTGGGTCGTGGTACACTTGGATCTCCCCCATGAGCCTTTGGGAGGCGCCATCGGGTAGGATGTGGAATCGCGTGACACGAAAAGGATAAGTCAGAAGAATATAGGCAGAGAGATTGGAGATGGGAAGAACGAATGAGGAAGAATGAAGAATGCGAAGAAGGTCCGCAAAGCTGAACCATCACTGCCCTTATATGGGGGCGTCACCCGCCAAAATCGGGATAGCCGTTACTCACGGTAATTGCGCCGAAGTTACCGTTGGAAATTCCAACGGATAGTTTGACCAGATTTGACGGTCCAACTCCTTTATTTCACCCGCTACCCGCCAGTCTCTTCCACTCGCCGAAACGATGACTTGGTGGTAGTAACGCTCATTGGTCAACGAATGGAAACATGGGGAAATTCTTCTTGGTTCTAATGGAGTCCATCGCCGACTCGACTGGACGCCCAAATTGGGCTCGCTTACTCTGAAGGCCAAAAGGATGCCCGCGTCTGCATCAACGATGGCCTCAGGGACTACTGATGGGGATATGCCAAAGGGGGTATACCCAGCAGGACGTTCCGATTGGGCCGAAAGGCCTGTGAGTGTGCCTGGAGGATGGCGACTGGATAACAACGGAAGGAGAAGCCTGGTGACTGGCGACTGGAGGCCCAGGAGCATAACAGAAGCCTAGTCGGATTAGGTCAAAACCTCTGAATCCTTATCTTGTTCGGTTGTACCTTGTAAACCCTAGCGAGGTGCTTCATATATAAACCTCCCTAGGGTACCCTAGGGACTCACGTTCCATCATACACCCCCTCAAGCGACTCGCAGCCTAGTCACCGAGCTCGCCACCCCTGTAACTCGCTCTCCAATAATCTAATCTAGCAGGAGGAGGTCTTTACCCTCCGGGGGCCCGAACCTGGGTAAACCCATGTGCATCCGTCCCCATCTCGCACCGCAGATGGCCGCCAACTCTTCCTCACGAAACACTCAATCGCTGCCAGTGGCAGCGACTGCCGTGGCCATTTCCATGACAGAGATGAAGGATGGACTAAAGCTCAAGCTTGGGGATGCCACGTGTGTCACCCCAAGAAATATCCAAGAAGTACAAGCGTCAAAGCTTAGGGATGCCCAAGTCATCCCCTTCTTCATCAATAAAAATCCCAGGTTTCTTCAAACGCTTCATTTTTATTGTTTCATGCACAGTTGTGTTTTTCTTGGAGCGTCTTCTTTTTCGTTTTTGTTTTTGGTTTTCGTTTGCTTGGTTTGCTTAGTTTTCTGAATAAATTGGTTGGACCCCCTCTTTCATACATAGGTTTGCAAATAGTTTGGTTTGGTTTGGAAAAGAGTATGAAAGTTCATGCTTATGTGGTAAAAAGAGCTTGTTTTTGACTGTGGCCTATGCTTTGTCATGCCATGCTTGATATTGTTTTGGCTTTATGCTTAGTATCTTTGCTGTAGCATGACTTGTTATAAAAATTTGAGATTGCTTAATGTGCCTTGGATGAATCATGCGTTGTTTTAGCATATTAAAGCATAGTCTAGTGGTATTCTCCTTTGATGCTTTATTTGGGTTGACTTGGCGCATGCTCACACCATGTTATGACTATCTCAAGTCACCATAGCCTTTATGATCCTTTAGTTTTCAACTTGTAGTATCATCTTATGCTTTGATCAATGATGTTTTGTCGCTTTGCATGATTATGGCCATTATTGCTCTCTCGTTTGTCGCTCCCTTACTATTGCTAGACTTCACTTACACTAAGTGTTTTACTCATGTTTCCAACTCCCTTAAACCAAATATTGCCAAATTGTCCACCATACCTACCTATTAGCATCATTTGCTACTTCCGTGCATATTCATTATGCCTTATTTTTTTCTGAATAAAATGTTTGCTTGTTATGAAAAAGTTAGTTAGTAAAGCTCTCATGAACTTGATGACACACTTTATTTCCTGCACTTAATAAACCTGAACCATTGTGCACTCTCCATGAAAGTTATATGCTTGCTAATTATAGGCTGGGGATTAGCAGAACCGTGCTGTCACGGGGAACGCTTTCAACACTTGTAAATATATACCCAGTTGATACCTTGCTCTTTTGTTTCCGGATGTCGTCGGTGTGAAATAAAAGGGGAGCTTGTAAGTCCATGTAGTTATGTATGTGTGTTAGAGAAACGCCTGGGCCACTGGTCTAATCCATGCTGACATGGTGGAAACCTGCAGCGTAACCATAATGATATCTATGAAGCATTCTTCTTAGATAAAAAAGAGAGAGATAGCTATTGAGAAAAAGAAAAAAAAGAGATTTATGAAAAGAGGAAAGAGAGAAAAAAGAACCAATTTCCCATGGTAAATAAGAAGATTGCTGAGATACTCGTTGTCTGCTTGCCTTGTCATTTTGATATGGGGATTCTTCCGTATCATCAGGCAAGGGGTACCTCGTTGGCGGTTCTCTATGATACACACATACTTATGATGACAAGAACTTACCGGTAACTAAAGTTGAGTAGCATGAGGAGCGACCCTCGTACTCAAGGGACTTGGGATTTTCAGTTTATAGTCTGTCAAGCATATAACTCAGATTGGACCTCACTTTCACCTTAACCACATTAAAGAAGCTTATGATAGGGGCAATGAGATCTCAAAGCTAATGAGTACCATACTTTCAGCATTTGGAAGCCGTTCAAAATTATTCAAAACCTTTTCCTTTCCAAGTTGAGTCTTCACACATTCTATGAGCACTTTCTTGAGAGCATAGTGGCCATTCTTAGTTCTATTTGCATTGTCCCAAGACTAGTTGATTGATGCATACTTTGATATTGTTTGTTTTAAACTATTTGTATCTAGTCACTCTTATGAACTTTGAAGGTGTCCTATGCATTTATATTTGCTACTCTATGAGGGACAAGCTGAATGTCACTATGCTATGTTTTCTTTATGTGAAACAAACAAACATCTTGCAAAGCATTGTTATTGATGAATCTTTTGTTTGTGCCTTTTCATGTTGCATCATAGTTTCTTTGTCTTATTGCTAGAACTTTGTATTTCATGTTATGATTGGAGTACTATGATCCTAGCTTTGAGTGTTTTACAAATACTTTGATCAAGTCTTTGATGGTGCATGTCACCTCAAAAATTATTCTTTCTTTTTATCACTTACCTACTCGAGGACGAGCAGGAGTTAAGCTTGGGGATGTTGATACATTGCAAATGTATCTATCATTTTTGATGCTCCATGCTTGGTTTTATCCACTTTCTTGTGCTTTTCCACACTTTGGAGTACTTTTCATATGATTTCTTGGACTAACCTATTAACAAGAGCCACAGTGCTAGCTGCCTTTTTTCTGCTATTTTTGGTTCCAGGAAAGTCAGAAAATGAATATTCTCGGAATTGGACGGGACAAAAGCCAAAGTGCCTATTTTTCCAGAAGACTCCAGGAGCCAGAATACGAGACGGAGGAGGGCCAGGGGCTGGCCACACCCCCTAGGCGTGGACTGGGCCTGGCCGCGCCAGGGCATGGTGTGGGCCCCCGAGGCACCCCCTCGGTCTCCCTCTTTGCCTATAAGAAGCCTTCTAACCTAAAACCTCCGGGGGGTCGATGTTTTTCCAGAAGGAGTTCCGCTCCGCCGCCACCACCAGATTCCATAAAACAGCACCAAAAACTCTGGTCTGGCACCCTGCCGGGACGGGGAATTGAGGAGATCATCGCCATCATCATCACCATCGCTTCTCCATCGACCATCCATGTTTCCCCCATCTATGAGTGAGTAATCCCCTGCTGTAGGCTATGGGGATGGTAGGGATTGGATGAGATCATTCATGTAATGGCATCAGATTGTTTGGGCATGGTGCCTAGTATCTTTTATTAGTGCTTTATGACTTTGTTGCGACTTGTTGTGCTTAATGCTTGTCACTAGGGCCCGAGTGCCATGATTTCAGATCTAAACGTGTTATTGATTTATTATGATAGTATTGTTTATGGTCTTATCTGCAAGTTGTATACACACGTTGATGTCTGGAACCTATGTCCCCTAAGTGACAGAAATCGGGATAACCGGAAGGGAATGGCTTTGATGTGAGGATCACATGTGTTCATGGAGTGTTAATGCTTTGCTTCGGTGCTCTATTAAAAGGAGCACCTTAATTGCCAGTAGTTCCCTAGAGGCCCCGCTGCAAACGGGCTGGCAGGACAAAAGATGTTGTGCAAGTTCTCATTGCGAGCACGTATGACTATATATGGAACACATGCCTAGGATTCTCTAGTACTTGGATGCTTTATCTTATTTATCTGCAATTGCCCTATGTTCTGATTGCTATGTGAATTGTCTTGTCCATGCAATGCCCGTCCATCCATCCCTATGCCTACCACACTCGAATCCCACTATTTACTGCTTTTGTTACTACTGTCTTTACTTTGCTACTGCCGCTACTTTACTATTCCTACTACAAAACTGTTGCTACTGATAAACTGCTGTGAGCAAGATTGTTTCTAGGTGCAGCTGCATTGACAACTCAGTTGTTAAGGCTTGTAAATATTCTTTGGCTCCCCTTGTGTCGAATCAATAAATTGGGTTTCACTTCCCTCGAAAATACTGTGATACACCCCCTATACTTGTGGGTCATCATGGCATCATCCTCTAGGTAGTCGTTGTCATCACTGAGGTAAGAGTAAAGATCTCCTTGGATATCTTCACCTTCCTCCTCCTTCGCTTCAAGCTAGACTTCCTGTTCACAGATGGTGTTCTCGAGAGCGGCCACCTTCTTGCGAAGACGATCGATGGTGCGATCCTTCTTGTCGCGCTGATGACGAAGTGATTGGCGCTCCTTGGCGAGAATGGCGAGGGTCTAGTCCTTCTTGACTGCAATGGCATGGTTGTGGTTGGCATAGGCGCGAGCGTTGTCCAACTCCTTCTACCTATCATACAACACGAAGTCAAGATTGTCCACCTGGTGCTTCAGCTCTGGGTGTCGTGGCATCTCCAAAGGCATTCCCATAGAATCACGCCTTGCGAAGTGAGCAAAGCGAGTTTCCTGGATTAGGTTGATGTTTTGCCCACACAGATGGGCAAGAGCTTCATGCATAGCCCTAGCTAATCCATCTAGCCAGTTGGTCTCCCGCAAGGTGAATTGGATCTTCTCCGAAGTGGGTGCTTCCATCTTGCCTCTGATATTTGCAACTATCAGCCATTGTAGATCTCCTCCGATGTGATCGTTGAGTTGGGCCCCAAAGAATTCTCGGTGCGGGCGCTCAAGATACTCTAACCGTGCATCTAGATCCCTTTCAAAGATCAGTTGGCCTCCGTTGCCTAGCTGGTAGAACTTGCAATACTGGACTTCCATCTATAAGAATTTAGGATGAGTAAGTTAGTGAGGTGATCAAGTGTGTCAAATTTTATGTAGGAATGCAAGAATTTTTGAGGAACATGATTTTTTTTGAAAGAATCAAGGATAAGAGTGGGAATAGGTTTTCATAAATACTCACTTCTTTTGTTTTTGAAACTAAGTATTTGTTTGGACGTCCATTCTAACTAGGATCTCCTATGGTCAGGATGGCTCTGATACCAACTTGTCAACACCTGTATTTTTAATCCCAGATGCCTGTTATGCCATACCTCGCAATCCCAGGATTACCATTTTTGCGAGACATAACAGATTGATATCACAGTACATCATCCATTAAAAACCATAATAAGGTCTTACAAATAAAGGATCTCATGATCCAGTCTTAATACAAATCAAGCAGCGGAAATTAAACATAGTAGGGGATCCATCTTCAGAGTCACAGGCAATGCTGACGATGGGAGATGATCCTAGTTGTCATAGACTTCCTGCTATCCATCATCCTGGTCGTCCTCCTCATATTCTGGCCACGGGAATAGCCAGGGACAAAGCCATGAGTACTCTTTAAGTACTTGCAAACTATCACTAACAAGTAAGGTAGTTCTAGTAGGAATCTTAAGCTCTAGGTTTATTTGCAAAAGGCCAGGTTTATCTAAACTGAGTTTAGAAGTAAACAAAACTAAGTTAATGTTCTAAATCACTTAAGTGGGAACCTAGTTTTCATGCTCACAACCCTGTTGTGGTCAAGTCAAAGTCATAGTTCAGTTCACAAGTCATTTTGAAAACATCTGACGATGGAACAGTATGGCCACTCCAACTGTCCATGACCGTGGACGCGGCTATTCGAATAGTTTGACACTCTGTAGAGGTGGTACAATTTCACCACAAAATTCGATACATCCGCCAGGGATGACCCTGAATCATCATACTTAGTATGCGGATAATCAATCATAACCTTTCAATTACACACTCTAGTATAGGCACCTCCCCTATGAGCTTGGCCTCCTAGCCATGGCCATCCTCCATCCTGGGCACTGCATAGGTGCACATTCACACTCACGAGGTAGCCTCAACTCAACCTCTTCCGCGAGGGAACCCATACTAATGCATATAAACTTCCGGCTAAGCCCTACCCAATTCGGGTATTGTGGTTGTACGGTAAAATTGGAATGGTATCGCATCCGAACCCAACCATCAGTTTTTATAAAGGGCCAAGGCTCATGCCTCAACATTTTCATCATCAAATCCTTTTGTGTCTATAACACATGTCAAAACATTTCAATAGAGTGAATCCTCATTCCAAGGTTTTCATAATCATTTTCACCAAGTATTCCCATCTAAAGTGATCAACTTTTATGCACTAGCCACTACAGTTGAGGGTGTTCACTAATGAGGGGTGCTAATCTCCAATCTCATGCCATGGAATGACATCTAAGTATAACTACTTAGGCCTAGTTTTATACTCTTTATGGTATCTATACTATTTTTCCAATACTCACAAAGCACTAACTAAAAGTAAAAAACTTTGGTAAAAGTAAAAGAGTAAAGCTTGCAAGTAAAACTTGGGATTGGTATAATAAAAGTTGTATAACCAAAGCATGCCTAATGCATCTTGATTAAGTTATCAAGTTTGCAAGTATTAGCTTGCATAGTTCTAGCTTGCCTTGGGAAGTGCAGTGGTTGAAGTTTTGTTCTTCTTCTTCTTGGTAGTACTCCTCCTCCTCGTATCCCGGGTTGGTACTATCGTCTATAAATGAATACGGGGTACACAATCACCAAACAATACTTAACTATTTCTATTTAGCACACTAAGGCTCACACTAGATGATCTAGCATCATCACAAACATAACATGAAATAAAGACTTAATTTTATTTATCTTATTTTGGAAAAGTAATTTATACTCATTGAAAATACTTAAGGTTTAATATTCTCCAATTAAAGTATGGGATCATGTTGACACATGTCATCACCACATATTCTAACACTTGGGAATGCGATTTAAAGTGTTGGTCATATTTTATAAAGTTTAAGATTATCATTTAATAGAATTAAAGTGACTAGAAATGCCTAAATAGCACTCTTTTGGTACTAGTCCAATGTCACTACATGTAAACCTACATGTTTTTACATATTCAGATAGATCTTGTAAAATGTGATTTTTGAGAGTTGGAATCAACTCAAAAGCATTTATGGTTGATTTTTGAAAAATGTTTGAAGTTGGAAAAGTCTCTGTCTTGTTATTTTTACTATAGGTGATCTCTAACTCCAAATGATTTGAATCCAACGGGCTTGGATAGATAATTTGAATACCTTTCTAACAAAATTGGAATCATGCAATTTGGTTCAGTGGATATCTTTGAATTGATTTTTGAATCTACTGACAGAATATGGTTTTAACTAAATTGGAAAATAACTATTTGAATCTACACGCCTGCGCGGGAAACTAATTGGGCCGGCCCAATCTACACAGCGCGACGCAGAGGCTACTGACAGCAGGGTCCCACTAGTCAGTGACTCAGTCTAACCGAAACGATATCTTTGAATCTAGGCCCTACGATTAGAAAGCGATCCAACAACGGAGGTTCATCGTCGTCAACGAATAGCTCCGGCGAGGTTCTAACCCTAACGCGGCGGTGGGGGTCATGTGAGGCTCACCTGGGCTCCAGCTATGGTCGACGATGGGGGCGAATGACGTGGTCGACGACGGCGGTTCGAACGGTGGTCGCGACAGCTCCTGGGGCCGCTCGAATTGACGATGCCCTTCTCCTTCTGCAGCGAAGGGCTCCGGCCAAATTCCGGCAAAGTGGTGCTAGCCTTGCTCCGGGGAGAAGCGTGGGAGGGTCTGTGAGGAGTGGGGAGTGTCTTGGTTTGGAGAATGGAGGCGGAGGGGGCCTCTATTTATACACCGATGAGGCGACCGAACGGGATGGGCTGGCTTCTCCGGCGACGACGGTATAGCGTGCTATCGGCGTGGCTGTCGGTAGTGGGCAGTTGTTGACTCGTGTAATAACGAGCTCGTTGGGGAACCCCAAGAGGAAGGTATGATGAGCACAGCAGTAAGTTTTCCCTCAGTTATGAAACCAAGGTTATCGGACCAGTAGGAGCAAGGAAGCACCTCCAAGGTGTTGCTAGCTGGACTTTGGCAGGGCGCACTACCGGTGCTAGCAGCGACGTGGAAACCTGCACAACACAACCACATAACTTTGCCCCCAACTTATAGTGAGGTTGTCAATCTCACCGGTTTTGCTGAAAACAAAGGATTAAACGTATTGTGTGGAAGAAAGTAAAAGCTTGCAGAAAGTAAACAGAAAAACATAAAAAGTTGTAGATTGATGGTAAAAGAAAGGACCAGGGTCCATAGTTCACTAGTGGTGGTTCTCCTTAAGATAGATAACATGTTGGGTGAACAAATTACATCGGGGCAATTGACGAACATCGAGAAAGCAAACATGCATATACTAATCATCTTGACTCCATTGAGGTTCGATTGGGCATTACAAAATTATACATAGAGCATAATCCAACTGCATCTATGACTAATAATCCACCTTCAGGTTATCATCTGAACCCCCTCCAGTATTAAGTTGCAAGCAACATATAATTCATTATGCATTGCGTGTAAATCAAACAATACGACTGTTCTATGAACAAAGGATTGATGTTTTCTCCCTAGTAGCAACATCACATCTAGTACCTTAGAGATTTCTGTCACTTCCCCAGATTACTAGAGGCATGAACCCACTATCGATCTAAATACTAACTCTTGGAGTTGCTAGCATCTACTTGGCCAAGATAGCTACTAACAACGGAAAGCATGCAAGATCACAAATAAAAAAGACATGATAGAATCAATAATCAATATGAAATAGCATATCAATATCCATCGGAGCTCACAAGATCTAAACATGATAGAACAAAGGAGAAGAACCAGCCATCTAGCTACTACATGGACCCGTAGTCCAAGGATGAACTACTCACGCATCACACCGGAAGCTTGTATGGTGATGAAGAAGGCCTCCAGGGTGAATTCTCCCCTCCGGCAGGGTGCCGAGAAGAGCTTCAGATCCCTCCCGATCAAGGGATGGAGATGATGGCGGCTACAGACTCTTTCGTGGAATTTTGATCGGGTACTTAGGGTTTCTGTATCGGAGGCATCTTATAGGCGAAAGGGGAGGTCGAGGGGGTGCCCTAGGCGGCCACACCACCCCCTGGCGTGGCCAGGCCTGGCCCGCGCGGATAGTTGGTGTGGCGGCCCTCTAGCCCCTCTCCGTCTCGTATTCTGGCTCCATGTCCCCCTCGGTGAAAACTGACTTTGGCTTTTGTCCCGTCCAATTCCGAGAATATTCATTTTCTGACTTTCCTGGAACCAAAAACAACAGAAAACAGGTAGCTGGCACTATGTCATCTTGTTAATTGGTCAGTCCAAGAAAGTGTATAAAAAGTACTCCAAAGTTGGAACAAAACATAAGAAAGTAGATAAAAACCAAGCATGGAACATCAAAAATTATGGATACGTTAGCAACGTATCAACATCCCCAAGCTTAACTCCTGCTCGTCTTTGAGTAGGTAAGTGATAAAAAGAAAGAATAATTTTTTAGGTGACATGCACCATCATAAACTTGATCAAAGTATTTGTAAAATATTGATAGCTGGGATCAAAGTACTTCAACATAGCATGAAAGACAAAGTTCTAACAATAAGACATATCAACTATGTTGCAACATGAAAAGGCACAAACAAAAGATTCATGAATAACAATGCTTTGCAAGACGTTTGTTTGTTTCACATAAAGAAAACATAGCATAGTGGCATTCAGCTTGTCCCTCATAGAGTAGCAAACATAGATGCATAGGACACCTTCAAAGTTCATAAGAGTGACTAGATACAAATAGTTTAAGAACAAGCAATATCAAGTTATGCATCAATCAACAAGTCTTGGGACAATGCACATAGAACTAAGAATGGCCACTATGCTCTCAAAGTAGGTGCATAAAGATAGAATTTGGAGACTCAACATAAAAGTAAAAGAAAGGCCTTCATAGAAGGAAGCAGAGATTCAAGTTTCATAAGGAGCTTTCAAAAATTATGATAGTTATTAGCTTTCAGCTCTCATTTCCCCTATCATAAGCATCTTGAAGTGATTAAGGTTAAAGTGAACAAACTATGGAGTATATGCTTGACAAAGTATAAGTTGGAAATCTCATGTCCCTTGAATACGAGGGCCGCTCCTCATGCTACTCAAGTTTAGTTACCGGTAAGTTCTTGTCATAGTAAGTACATGTGTATCATAGAGAACCACCAATGAGGTGCCCGATTATACGGAGGAATCCCCATATCAAAATGACAAGGCACGCAGACAACGAGCATCTCAACAATCTTCTTATTTACCATGGGAAAATGGTGCTTTTTTTCTCTCTTTCCTCTTTTCTCATATCTCTTTTTTTCTTTTCTTTTTCTCTTTTTTCTCAATATCTGACTCTTTTTTATAGGAAGAATGCTTCATAGACAGCTCATTATGGTTACGCTGCAGGTTTCCACAATGACAACATGGATTAGACCGGCGGCCTAGGCGTTTCTCTAACACACATACATAACTCCATGGACTTACAAGCTCCCCTTTCATTTCACACCGACGACATCCATAGACAAAAGAGCATGATATCAACTAGGTACAAAGTACAAGTGCAATGTTGAAAGCGTTCCCCATGATAGCATGGTTCTGCTAATCCCCAACATATAAGTGCAAGAATATACAACATAGACGACACAATGGTTCAAGTTTATTAAGGGCAAGAAAAGTAAAGTGTGCCATCAAGTTCGTGAGAGTTTTAATCACTAGTTTTCTCATAACAAGTTTAATTCGGAAGGTAGATAAAAACATGAATATACTTGGAATAGCAAATGATAATAGGTAGGTATGGTGGACTCTTTGGAATAACTTGGTTTTAGGATTTGGATGCATGAGTGGAACTCATACTTGGTTATGAAGGCTAGCAAAAGACTGGGTGCGACCAACTAACAGAGCAATAATGGCCATAATCATGCAGAGCGACAAAACATTATTAATCAAAGCATAAAGTGATATTACAAGTCGAAAACTAAAGGATCATAAAGGCTATGGTGACTTTGGATAGTCATAACATGGTGTGAGCATGCGCCAAGTCAACCCAAATAAAGCATCAAAGGAGAATACCACAATACTATGCTTTAATATGCTAAAACAACGCATGATTCTTTCAAGGCACATTAAGCAATCTCAATTGTTTATAACATGTCAGGCTACAGCAAAGATCACTAAGCATAAATCCAAAACAATATCAAGCATGGCATGACAAAGCATAGGCCACAGTCAAAAACAAACTCTCTTTACCACTTAAGCATGAACTTTCCTACTCTTTTCCAATCCAAACCAAACTATTTGAAAACTAATGCATGAAAGAGGGGGTCCAACATATTTATTCAGAAAACTAAGAAAACCAAGCAAACAAAAAACCAAAAAAAAAGAAGATGCTCCAGGAACAACACAACTATGCATGAAACAATAAAAATGAAGTGTTTGGAAGAAACCTGGAATTTTTATTGATGAAGAAGGGGATGCCTTGGGCATCCCCAATCTTTGATGCTTGTACTTCTTGGATATTTCTTGGGGTGACACGCGTGGCATCCCCAAGCTTGAGCTTTAGTCCATTCTTCATCTCATTACATCACTCCTTCCATAACCTGAAATTTTTCCTTCATACAGAACTTCACACAATCTTTATTAGCAACATTAGTGCACTCAAGATAATAAGTCTTTGGGTTCAGTTTCAACACCAATAAAACTTCCATTAAAACACAAGCTACTGTAGAACTTCCCTCAAAAATCTCAATTCCCCAAAAGAACTGAAAAATGAACCAACAAGAAGCAAATGCAAATAATGGTAGAAATCTTTCAAAACAGACCAACAGGTAAAAACCAATTTTTTTGAAGACCTTCTGTTGCTGAAATAAAAAAGTGTTGAACTAGCGAAAGTTAGATAACAACCTGGGGCAGAAGCACAAAAATTCACGCCTCAAAACGGCGTACAAAGATTTTACACGAATTTTTACGGTGAAGCATAGAAATCTGTTTCGGGACAACAACTTTCCCAATCATTACTTCTCTCTCATTAGAGGTTACTATTGGCACAAAAAGAAAATAAAAAGAATAAGGAGCGGTTATTACAGAAGTAATAACTTCCAATACTCATCTAAAACTTTTGTGTTATCTGAGAACTATCTCTAGTTGATGTTTGGCTGCATAATGCTATATTTGTGGTTTTATAGCTATATAATGTTATATCTATGATTTTATAGCTGCGGAAATCCTGATTTTTCATATCTTTTGGTGAAACGCTATTTTGAAAAATAGCGCGCTATTAGAACGCTATAGCATTCGTAGCGTTTTTTGAAGCCCACTCTATTTAAGTTAGCGCGCTATTTTTTTCATTGGTTATCTCCCAATAAGTACTTTTCTTTAACGCCTTTGAGTTAGGCATAAGAAGCAAGAAAAAGAATCAAGTGTTCTCCAATGAAGAAGCATTAAAACCAAAATTCTTGCCCTTACCTCTCTTGCTTTTATTCTTAACCTTGGGGAACATATGATTGCTTGGTGGAGAAGCAAAGTGCATGGTGCCCTTTTCCTCATCTATTATTGCTCCAAGGAGTTTTAATAGGGATCTTCCGAGTGTAATTTATCTTTTTCCTACACATTCAATAACAAGATAATCAGTAGAAACCATTTTCCCCATGATCTTTGTAAACACTCCTTCAACTATTCCAATTGGTAATATTGTGGCATTATTAGCAAGAAATATTTCTTCTCCTCCTTCAGAAAGTCCCCAAAGATTCAAAGTTTCATAGATATCTTTGGGCATAAGACAAAATTCAGACATGATATCATAGCGAGCATGAAAAGTTTCATTATTTATAACAATCTTTACTATGGGGAGCCACTTTGAGGGTTCAGAATTTATTGGAACATAGTCATGATGCTCTCTAAGTGTATTATAGCAATCTTGTAAACTAGCAGTGCTGGTCTCAAGAGTATTCAATCTAGCAAATATGTTTATGAAGGAAGAATAAGATTTGCTAGGCAAGTTGTAAGTAAAGACCAACTTCTTTATGGCATTAACAGCATCATCCTCATTGCATTGGAGGAAATCTCCTCCCACTACAGCATCCAAAGCATATCTATAGAAAAGAGCAATTGCAAGGTAAAAACTGCTAAGGAACAAGCTTTGAGTCATTTTAGGTTCATTTTTTTCATGTAGATCAGAGATTCTAGACCAAGCTTCTTTGAAACTCTCTTCAATTCCGTGTTTAAAAGTGAAAATCATTTCCTCAGGTGACATAGTGATTGGAGCAAAGCTAGACATAATGGCAACTTGAGATAGGAACTATTTTTTTGTGTTTTTTTTAATAAAGAAAGCAAACTAGTAAAACTATTTTTTGTGTTTTTTGATAAAGAAACAAGCAAACAAAGCAAAACAAAAACAACAAAGTAAAGAGATTGGTTATGACAGACTCCCCTTGTGAAGATGTCCTTGACTCCCAGGCAATGGCGCCAGAAAATATACTTGCTGACTCGTGTAATAACTAGCTCGTTGGGGAACCCCAAGAGGAAGGTATGATGAGCACAGCAGTAAGTTTTCCCTCAGTTATGAAACCAAGGTTATCGAACCAGTAGGAGCAAGGAAACACCTCCAAGGTGTTGCTAGCTGGACTTTGACAGGGCGTACTACCGGTGCTAGAAGCGACGTGGAAACCTGCACAACACAACCATAGAACTTTGCCCCCAACTTACAGTGAGGTTGTCAATCTCACCGGTTTTGCTGAAAACAAAGGATTAAACCTATTGTGTGGAATAAAGTAAAAGCTTGCAGAAAGTAAACAGAAAAAAGTAAACAGTTGTAGATTGATGGTAAAAGAAAGGACCGGGGTCCATAGTTCACTAGTGGTTGTTCTCCTTAAGATAGATAACATGTTGGGTGAACAAATTACAGCGGGGCAAATGACAAACATCGAGAAATCAAACATGCATATACTAATCATCTTGACTCCTTTGAGATTCGATTGGGCATTACAACATTATACATAGACCGTAATCCAACTGCATCTATGACTAATAATCCACCTTCAGGTTATCATCTGAACCCCCTCCAGTATTAAGTTGCAAACAACAGATAATTGCATCACGCATTGCATGTAAAGTAAACAATACGATTGTTCTATGAACAAAAGATTGCTATTTTCTCCCTAGTAGCAATAGCACATCTAGTACCTTAGAGATTTCTATCACTTCCCTAGATTACAAGAGGCATGAACCCACTATCGAGCATAAATACTAACTCTTGGAGTTGCTAGCATCTACTTGACCAAGATAGCTACTAACAACGGAAAGCATGCAAGATCACAAATAACAAAGACATGATAGAATCAATAATCAATCTGAAATAATGATACATTGCAAATGTATCTATAATTTTTGATGTTCCATGCTTGGTTTTATCCACTTTCTTGTGTTTTGTCCACACTTTGGAGTACTTTTCATATGATTTCTTGGACTAACCTACTAAAAAGAGCCATAGTGTCAGCTGCCTGTTTTCTGCTGTTTTTGGTTCCAGGAAAGTCAGAAAATGAATATTCTCGGATTTGGACGGGACAAAAGCCAAAGTGCCTATTTTTCCGGAAGTCATCAGATGCCAGAGTACGAGATAGAGAGGGTTCAGGGGCCACCACACCAGCTGGCCACGCGGCCCAGCCTGGCCCGCGCCAAGGGGTGGTGAGGCCAGCCCTGGCACCCCCTTAGCCTCCCCTTACGCCTATAAGATGCCCTCGGGACGAAAACCCTAAGTACCCAATCAAAAATCCACGAAAGAGTCTATAGCCGCCGTCATCTCCATCCCTAGACCGGGAGGGATCTGAAGCTCTTCCCGGCACCCTGCCGGAGAGGGGAATTCACCCTGGAGGCCTTCTTCATCACCATGCAAGCCTCCGGTGTGATGCGTGAGTAGTTCATCCTTGGACTACGGATCCATGTAGTAGCTATGGCTGGTTCTCCTCCTTTGTGCTTTCATGTCTAGATCTTGTGAGCTCCGTTCATGATCAAGATCATCTATTTGTAATTCTGCATGTTGTGTTTGCAGGGATCCGATGGATATTGAGATTCTATTTCAGATTGATTATTGATTCTATCATGTCTTTGTTATTTGTGATCTTGCATGCTTTCCATTGTTAGTAGCTATCTTGGCCAAGTAGATGCTAGCAACTCCAAGAGTTAGTATTTATGCTCGATAGTGAGTTCATGCCTCTGGTAATCTGGGGAAGTGACAGAAATCTCTAAGGTACTAGATGTGCTATTGCTACTAGGGAGAAAACAACAATCCTTTGTTCATAGAACAATCGTATTGTTTACTTTACACGCAGTTCGTAAAGCAATAATCTGTTGCTTGCAACTTAATATTGGAGGGGGTTCGGATGATAACCTGAAGGTGGATTATTAGTCATAGATGCAGTTGGATGGCTGTCTATGTATAATGTTGTAATGTCCAATCAAGTCTCAAAGGAGTCAAGATGATTGGAATATGCTTGTATGCTTTCTCGATGTTTGTCAATTGCCCCGCTGTAATTTGTTCACCCAACATGTTATCTATCTTAAGGAGAGCCACCTCTAGTGAACTATGGATCCCGGTCCTTGTCTTTTACATTCAATCTACAAACTGTTTACTGCTTTGTGTTTACTTTCTGAAAACTATTACTTCTTTCCATTTGATACGTTTAATCCTTTGTTTTCAGCAAAACACGGTGAGATTGACAACCTCATCGCAAGTTGGGGACAAAGTTCTGTGGTTGTGTTGTGCAGGTCTCCACGTTGCTACTAGCACCGGTAGTGCGCCCTGCCAAAGCTCAGCTAGTAACACCTTTGGGGTGTTTCCTTGCTCCTACTGGTTTGATTAAACCTTGGTTTCATACTGAGGGAAACTTGCTGCTGTGCTCATCATACCTTCCTCTTGGGGTTCCCAACGAGCTCTACATCATCATTACTCTAGCATTTTTCTGGCGCCATACATAGAGCCATCAAATAACATCTCAATATCCATCGGATCCCCACAAACACAACATGTAGGATTACAAATAGATGATCTTGATCATGAACGGAGCTCATAAGATCTAAACATGATAGCACAAAGGAGAAGAACCAGCCATCTAGCTACTACATGGACCTGTAGTCCAAGTATGAACTACTCACGCATCACACCAGAGGCTTGCATGGTGATGAAGAAGGCCTCCAGGGTGAATTCTCCCCTGTGGCAGGGTGCCTAGAAGAGCTTTAGAGCCCTCCCGATCTAGGGATGGAGATGACAGCGGCTACAGATTCTTTCGTGGAATTTTGATCGGGTACTTAGGGTTTCTGTATCGGAGGCATCTTATAGGTGAAAGGGGAGGCCGAGGGGGTGCCCTAGGCGGCCACACCACCCCCTGGCGCGGCCAGGCCTGGCCCACGCGGCCAGGTGGTGTGGCGGCCCTCTGGCCCCTCTCCGTCTCGTATTCTGACTCCGAGTCCCCCTCGATGAAAAACTGACTTTGGCTTTTGTCCCGTCCAATTCCGAGAATATTCATTTTCTGACATTCCTGGAACCAAAAACAGCAGAAAACAGGCAGCTGGCACTGTGGCTCTTGTTAATAGGTTAGTCCAAGAAATCATATGAAAAGTACTCCAAAGTGTGGACAAAACATAAGAAAGTAGATAAAACCAAGCATGGAACATCAAAAATTATGGATACGTTTGCAACGTATCAACATCCCCAAGCTTAACTCCTGCTCGTCCTCGAGTAGGTAAGTGATAAGAAGAAAGAATAATTTTTGAGGTGACATGCACCATCATAAACTTGATCAAAGTATTTGTAAAACATTCATAGCTGGGATCATAGTATTTCAACATAACATGAAAGATAAAGTTCTAACAATAAGAGAAAGCAACTATGTTGCAACATGAAAAGGCACAAACAAAAGATTCATGAATAACAATGCTTTGCAAGACGTTTGTTTGTTTCACATAAAGAAAACATAGCATAGTGCCATTCAGCTTGTCCCTCATAGAGTAGCAAACATAAATGCATAGGACACCTTCAAAGTTCATAAGAGTGACTTGATACAAATAGTTTAAAACAAGCAATATCAAAGCTATGCATCAATCAACAAGTCTTGGGACAATGCACATAAAACTAAGAATGGCCACTATGCTCTCAAAGTAGGTGCATAAATATAGAAGGTGGAGACACAACATAAAAAGTAAAAGAAATGCCTTCATAGAAGGAAGTAGGGATTCAAGTTTCATAAAGAGCTTCCAAAAATTATGGTACTTATTAGTTTTCAGCTCTCATTGCCCCTATCATAAGCATATTGAAGTGATTAAGGTTAAAGTGAATGAACTATGGTGTATATGCTTGACGAAGTATAAGTTGGAAATCTCATGTCCCTTGAATATGAGGGCCGCTCCTCATCTACTCAAGTTTAGTTTCCGTAAGTTCTTGTCATAGTAAGTACATGTGTATCATAGAGAACCGCCAACGGGGTACCCTTTGCCCGATGATACGGAAGAATCCCCATATCAAAATGACAAGGCAAGCAGAGAACGAGCATCTCAACAATCTTCTTATTTACCATGGGAATATGGTGCTTTTTTTCTCTTTCCTCTTTTCTCATATTTCTTTTTTTTCTCTTTTTTCTCAATATCCGACTCTTTTTTTATAAGAAGAATGCTTCATAGATAGCTCGTTATGGTTACGCTACAGGTTTCCACCATGACAACATGGATTAGACCAGCGGCCCAGGCGTTTATCTAACACACATACATAACTCCATGGACTTAAAAGCTCCCCTTTCATTTCACACCGACGACATCCATAGACAAAAGAGCATGATATCAACTAGGTACAAAGTACAAGTGCAATGTTGAAAGCGTTCCCCATGACAACATGGTTCTGCTAATCCCCAACATATAAGTGCAAGCATATACAACATAGACGACACAATGGTTCAAGTTTATTAAGGGCAAGGAAAGTAAAGTGTGCCATCAAGTTTGTGAGAGATTTAATCACTAGGTTTCTCATAACAAGTTTAATTCGGAAGGTAGATAAAAACATGAATATACTTGGAATAGCATAAGCTAATTGGTAGGTATGGTGGGCTCTTTGGAATAACTTGGTTTAAGGAGTTGGATGCATGAGTGGAACTCATACTTGGTTATGCAGGCAAAAGACTAGGAGCGACCAACTAAGAGAGCAATAATGGCCATAATCATGCAGAGCGACAAAACATCATTAATCAAAGCATACAATGATATTACAAGTTGAAAACTAAAGGATCATAAAGGCTATGGTGACTTGGGATAGTCATAACATGGTGTGAGCATGGACCAAGTCAACCCAAATAAAGCATCAAAGGAGAATACCACAATACTATGCTTTAATATGCTAAAACAACGCATGATTCTTCAAAGGCACATTAAGCAATCTCAATTGTTTATAACAAGTCATACTACATGATGTCTACTGATACGTCCAATACGTATCTACGTTCCCGAACACTTTTGCTATTGTTTCTCCTCTAAACTTGTGTGATTTGGATGCAACTAACACGGACTGACGTTGTTTTCAGCAGAATTGCCTTGGTGTCTACTTTTTGTGCAGAAAATCAACTATCAGGAAAAATCCCGGAAAATATGCCAAAAATCCTATTTCACCAGAAGACTCCCGGAGCCAGAATACGAGACGGAGGGGGGCTGGGCCCAGGCCACACCACCTGGCCGCGCGGGCTATCCTAGGCCGTGCCAGGGGGTGGTCTAGCCGCCCCGAGACTCCCCCTCGGTCTCCCTCTTCGCCTATAAGTTGCCTTCTGACCTAAAAACTCAGGGGGGTTCGACATTTTTCCAGAAGGATTTCCGCTCCGCCGCCACCGCCCGATTCCACGAAACAGCACCAGAAACTCCGTTCTGGCACCCTACCAGGACAGGGAATTGGAGGATATCATCGCCATCATTGTCACCATCGCTTCTCCATCGACCATCCATGTTTCCCCCATCTATGAGTGAGTAATCCCCCGCTGTAGGCTATGGGGATGGTAGGGATTGGATGAGATCGTTCATGTAATGGCATCATATTGTTAGGGCATGGTGCCTAGTATCTTCTATTAGTGCTTTATGACTTTGTTGCGACTTGTTATGCTTAATGCTTGTCACTAGGGCCCGAGTGCCATGATTTCAGATCTGAACATGTTATTGATTCATTACGATAGTATTTTTTATGGTCTTATCTGCAAGTTGTATACACACGTTGTTGTCCGGAACCAATGGCCCCGAAGTGACAGAAATCGGGATAACCGGAGGGAATGGCTTTAATGTGAGGATCACATGTGTTCATGGAGTGTTAATGCTTTGCTCCGGTGCTCTATTAAAAGGAGCACCTTAATTTTAGTAGTTCCCTTGAGGCCCCGCTGCAAACGGGTTGGCAGGACAAAAGATGTTGTGCAAGTTCTCATTGCGAGCACGTATGACTATATATGGAACACATGCCTAAGATTATCTAGTACTTGGATGCTTTATCTTATTTATCTGGAATTGCCCTATGTTCTGATTGCTATGTGAATTGTCTTGTCCATGCAACGCCCGTCCATCCATCCCTATGCCTACCGCACTCGAATCCTACTGTTTACTGCTATTGTTACTACTGTCTTTGCTTTTACTACTGCTATTACTTTACTATTCCTACTACAAAACTGTTGCTACTGATAAACTGTTGTGAGCAATATTGTTTCTAGGTGCAGCTGAATTCACAACTCAGTTGTTAAGGCTTATAAATATTCTTTGTCTCCCCTTGTGTCGAATCAATAAATTGGGTTTCACTTCCCTCGAAAATACTGTGATACACCCCCTATACTTGTGGGTCATCAAGACTATTTTCTGGCGCCGTTGCCGGGGAGCATAGCTTTATTTATCAAGTTCACTTGGACTCTCTATTGTTCGCTGCTATCCATCCATCATGGGTAAGTCTCGTGATGGCAAGGTTCCTATTTTACCATCCACTACAAGAAGAGGTACGGTTCTGAACACCTCAGTTGCTCTTGATTCACCATCTGTTATGAGTAAGCTCGTTACACCACCACATACGCATGCTACACACACTGCTACTACTATTGAATCTGAAACTTCTGATGCTTATGATGCTGCTTCTACTGTGCTTGATAAGAGTGGTTCATTAGGTCCTTTCCTAGATGCTACGATTGCTAGAACTATAGCTGGAAATACTGAAACTCCTAATGAAGACACTACCACACCTGTTAGTTCTCCTGAGTCTAATGAGAGTTATGATATTGAAGATGGTTATGTTGAGATGACTGATGAATTTATTAAAAAATGTAAAAACATCCATGATAGGAGCGCTGCTAAGAGTCTCCTTGAGAGGCGTACTATTAGACCCAAATTGTCTCCTATTGCTAAGTTTGCTGCTTCTCCCATAAACATTAAAGATAAAGATTCTGATTTTTCTCTCGATCTATCTTATATAGCTATTGTCGAGAAAGAACCTTTTTGTGGGACTAAGAATGAAAGTGCGGTAGCACATATGAATGAACTTTCTACCATGAGTGGCTTGTTTTCTGATGATATTAAGATGCGTACTTACTTTGTTGCTAAGATTTTCCCCTTTTCACTGAAAGGAGAAGCTAAAACTTGGTTTAGTAATTTACCTCCTGGATCTATTGGTAACCCTGATTGCTTGATTAGTACTTTCCTGCAGAAATATTTTCCTCCTAGTGCTAGATAAGCTATTTTGCAGGAACTTTTTGATTTTAAACAGGGAGAAAAAGAGATATTGCCCGAATCATGGGCAAGGTTTTGTGCTTTGATTCATGCATAGGCTGGAAGTCCATTACCTAAGAATGAGCTTCTTGATATATTTTATAATGGACTAACCGAAGAATCTAGGACATATCTAGATAGCTGTGCTGATTGTGTTTTCAGGAATAGGACTCCCAAGGAAGCTGAGGAATTGATGGCTAAAATAAGTAAGAACTTTGAAGATTGGACTCCTCCTGAACAAGCTACACCTGAAGTAATTGTACCTAAACCTACTATACCAGTACCTATTCCAACATCAAAGAAGAGGGGAGTTATTGAATTAAATGATGAAGTGATGAAGGAAGCTAAGAAATGTCTTAAGGAGAAGGGAATTAAAGCTGCAGATGTCAAGAATTTACCTCCTATAGAAGAATTATGTAAGCCTATTCCCTACTCATCCACTATCGAGGTACACTCTTTCCAACACTTTGATGAAGGTGATATCCCTTACTCTAAACCTCATGATCAATGCTTAGAAGAATTCGATATCTTTATTGTTAAGCAAGATAACTTTAATAAAAGGGTGCAAAATCATCTAATGGAAAACACTAGAGCTATTGTTGAGTTGAAAGATATTGTGGAAAGAACCGCTAATGATGTTAAAATGATTGTTAAACACTTTCAAATGGTTCAAACTCAAATAGATCAACTCGTTAAAATGCAACTAGACTTGCTAGTTAATGCTGCTAAAGAAAAACATGCTTATGAAATTAGAACTAGAAGTGGTGCTGCTACCCAGGATCCTCTATATCCTGAGGGGCATCCCAAAAGAATTGAGTAGGATTCTCAACAAGCTGAAAATAGTGGTTCTACTCGTAAGAAAAGGAAAAAGAAACATAAAACTGTTGTAGAACCCTCTGAACCTGCTATAGATCCTAATAGTATATCTATCTCTGATGCTGAAACTGAAAGTGGTAATGAAGAAAATGAAGCTCCTAATGAAGAAAAAGTTGAAGAAGAACCTGAAAAGCACACTAAGAATACTAAATACACTAAAGAAGATTTTGTTGCTAAGAAACATGGTAGTGAAAGAGAGCCTTGGGTCCAAAAACCTATGCCTTTCCCTGATAAGAAACACAAGTCAAAGGAAGATGAACACTATAATAAGTTTTGTCAGTGCATGAAACCTTTATTCTTGCAAATTCCCTTGACTGACGCTATTAAATTGCCTCCTTACTCAAAGTATATGAAGGATATTGTCTCGAATAAAAGGAAGATCCCTAATGAAGAAATTTCTACTTTGCTTGCTAATTATTCCTTCAATGGTAAGGTTCCAAAGAAACTTGGAGACCCAGGGATTCCAACTATCCCTTGCTCTATTAAGAACAATTTTGTTAGAACTGCTTTGTGTGATTTGGGAGCTAGAGTTAGTGTTATGCCTTTCTCTCTCTATAAGAGGCTTCAACTAGAAAAACTAATACCAACTGATATATCTTTGCAAATGGCTAATAAATCTACCACTATTCATGTTGGTATATGTGAGGATGTACCTGTTCAAGTGGCTCATAATTGCTTGATATTAACTGATTTTGTTGTGCTTGAAATGCCTGAAGATGATAATATGTCCATTATTCTTGGGAGACCTTTTCTTAATACTGCAGTAGCTGTTATTAATTGTAATCAAGGAAAGGTGACTTTCAATGTTAATGACAAGGAACATACTGTCTATTTACCCAAGAAGATTGAAAGGTCTTATGGTTTGAATTCAATTGAACATGTTGAGGGCATTCAAGTTGGAGAAATATATTGTCCCATACCAAGAGAAAAATTTGAAACTATAATGATTGGGACCATTGCTATCAAGGTTGAGGTAACATAATCATTAGTGGAATAAAAAGTTTTGTCTCATATGGAATTAGTTTGGTAACAAGACCTGATCAACCTTGTTAACAAAAGGATTTCATTGAACAAAACAATGTTTTCACTATGATTATCTCCGCTTACTTCTATTCTATCCATTTTAGTTTTTGCTTTCGTTTAGTTTTCTTTTTATTGTTAGTTGCTTGCATGTTAGAGTGTCTTAGAACTCCTGTAGTTCTAGCCTTGTTTTGTCATTGCATCATTTCCAAAAAAAATCTGTCCATCAGAAAATCATTCATCTATACCTAAAAATTGCCCAAAAATAAAGTGTCTCGAAAAATTCCAGAAAATTCATATTAAATTTTTACGTGACAAAAGGGGCAGAGGAGTGCCTGAAAGGTACCAGGGGGACCCACCAGGCAGGCTCACCACCTGGTGGCGTGGCCTGCCCTGGGTGGCGCCATGCCATGGTGTGGGCCACCCCTGGCCCTCCACTAACTCTCTCACCTGCCACTTTCTTCTCTCTCCTGAGCAAACTCTAGTTCATTGCTCAAAATTGCGTTCTTGCTGTGCTTGCTCTCATTTTTTTCGATCTCCTTGCTCAGCCCATCTTTGTTGCTGAAATTTGGAGCACTTGTTCTCCAGTATGTGACTCCTCCCCTTGTCCAAGTAGATTTGTGTTTAGTGGATTATATCTTGAGTATTTTGCTGCTGTAGGTGACAGGTTATGAGAGCTTGTAAGCTTGTTTGATGCTTAGAGATATAGTTTTGATGCATGTTTAGGCCTCTTACAAGTTCCTATGAGTAGTATCCTTCATTATATTCACTTTACAATCACTTGTTTAATAGGTGTTTAAATTTCAGAATACCAAGCATGAACAACCATACCTTTGGAGAGATATTTGAGAGGGATGCACCTAGGAGGTCGAGGCCCTCAAGATCAGCCTCTCAGTTTAGGCCATCATACAATGAAGATCTCATTGCAACTCGTATTGGTAATGAAAGGGATGATGGGGATGGTCACCCATCTACTTTTCCTTGTTTTACTTTCTTACAAGCTGCAGGGATTCTTCTTGATTTCTTGCTACTGATTGAGAGGGTTGGTTTGACCTCATATATGCAAGATGAGAGTGAGCAATACTCTATGCTCACCAAAACCTTTGTTGAGAGCTTCGCGTTTACTAACACGCCCTATCCGTCAACTGTCTCTTTCAAAATTTATAATCTGCCATTTACCATGCCATTGGAAATATTTTGCAGTACTGTAGGTGTAAGCATGATAGGGACAGTGAAGAAAATTCAAGGGCAACCCGCTGATTTGCTGGAGCTTTACCGAGGGGTGACCAATGATGATGACCGCGTGGCGCAACGCGGAAAGATAAGAAACATCCAACTCCCTGCTCTTAGATACTTTGCATATTATCTTGCTACTAGTGTACTTGGTAGGGAGAACACAAGTAATCTCTCCAACTATCATTTAGGCTTCCTTGCTGCTGCGCTTAACAATGATACTCGGTACAACCTTGGCTCGCTTATTGCTCGCCGCCTAGCTGCTAGGGGGCCTACCTATGGGGGCATCATTGCCTCGCGTATGGTCAATGCATTAGGACTTTAAGTGGACCCCAATGATACTATATTGGCACTACAAAGGCTTGACCTTGTTGCTATGAAAACTCATCACTTTGTCACTGCTGATTCTGATTTGGACAGTCTAGTATATAGGATGCTATTTACTGACGGGGATGAGAGGGAGATCCCTTTGCCATAGTCTTCTTTGTTTAGTGTTCACAGGAGACCGTGGTCGCGCTCCAAGGAGGAGGTGGACGAGAAGCTTCGCTTGCTGGGTTTCCACGAGCAGCATCAGGAGGATGTACCCTCCTACAACTACTCCGCGCACTACGGAGGGACTTACTCGAGCTCGCACTAGGACGAGGGTACCTCCTCATCATACCACGATGACACTTCATCCTGGCCAGCTTGGGATTGATACCCACTTAGGCCAAAAGCCTAAGCTTGGGGGGAGGTACGTCGGCATCGCACTCATCTCCTTATCATGTTGTGTCGGTACTTTGTATATTCATGTTTCGTTCTCCTTTTAGTTTTTGTTCTTTCTTTGCTTTTGCTTTCTAAAACACAAAAGACCAAAAATATTTCTATTGTTTCTCTTTGGTTTGCTTCTTCTTCTTTCTGCCTTGGTTTGTTTTTCCCTTTTTTGCCTTGTTTGAACTATTCGAAAAACCCAAAAATATTTTGCTTTGCTTGTTTTTCCTTTTTGGTTCTTGCTTTAAAAAATCAAAAACACCAAAAATATTTGTTGTTCTTCTTTGGCTTTGTGAGTTTGTTGCAGGGTTCAGCAGTCCTCAGTGGATATTGGTTTCATATTATTATTCAAGCCACACAAGTGAAGAGCAATAGTGAGGATTAATGACAACTCGAGGTGTGGTAAGAGGCTGGTAACGAACTCTATTTGTTTTCATTTTTGTACATATACTCATCATTGTGGGCATGCTTAGTCTGTTCGTGTAGGGTGTATTTTATCTTTGGATGTTTAGTAGTTCTTGCTTTCGTATGATTAGTTCCAGCTTGCTAATAGTTTGTAGCATGTCTTATGAATGTTTGCTTGCATTACTCTATTCATAACTTGGTATGACACTGTGGTATCCTCCTCAGAATGTTTCATTTGAATTGACTTGGCACATGCTCACGCATGCACATGACTGAAATAATCAGTTAAGCCTCGATGAATTATTTTGCCTTGAGGATCTTGAATCACTTTCATGCCATGATTAGTCCTGTTTGTTGCAAGCATGATTATGACAGCTATTGCTCTCTCGTTTGTCGCTCCCTTACTATTGCTAGCCTTCACTTTCACTGAGTATTTTACTCATGTTTCCAACTCCCTAAAACCAAATATTGCCGAAGTGTTCGCCATACCTACCTATTAGCATCATTTGCTAGTTCCGTGCATATTCAATATGCCTTGTTTTCTTCCGAATAAAATGTTTGCTTGTTATGAGAAAGTTAGTTAGTAAAGCTCTCACGAACTTGATTGCATACTTTATTTTCTTGCATTTAATAAACCTGAACCACTGCGTCCTTCTTTGTTGCGTATATGCTTGCGCTTTATAAGTTGAAGTTAGCAGAACCATGTATCATGGGGAACGTTTTCAACATTGCATTGGTACTTAGTACCTCGTTGATATCATGTTCTTTTGCTTATGGATCCCGGTGGTGTGAAATAAAAGTGGAACTTGTAAGATCATGGAGTTTGTATGTATGTTAGAGAAACGCCTGGGCCGCTAGCCTAAGCCATGCCTAATCATGGTGGAAACTTGCAGCATAACCATAATGAGCATTCTATGAAGCATCCTCGATAAAAATCTATGCACATAGTAAATAAAAAGATTGCTGAGATGCTCATTGTCTGCTTGCCTTATCATTTTGATTATGGGATAGCTCCTGTATCATGTGCAAGGGGTACCCCGTTGGCGGTTCTCTATGATACGTATATACTTACAATGACAAGAGCTTACTCGTGACTGAAGTTGAGTAGCATGAGGATCGGTCTTTGTAAGTAAGGGGCATGAGGCTTCGATTTATAACTTGTCAAGCATATCCTCTTAGTTGTGTCACTTTAACCTTAACCATTTAAAGATGCTTATGATAGGGGCAATGAGAGCTCAAAGCTAACGAGTACCATAATTTCAGCATTTGGTAGCCTTTCAAACTATTAAAAACCTTTTGCGTTTCCTTGTTTAGTCTCCACATATTCTATGAGCACCTTCTTGAGAGCATAGTTGTCATTCTTAGTGTAATGTGCTTGCCTCAAAACTTGATTATTTGTGTTATGACTTTGATGCTTGTATCTTTGACATCTTTACTTCTAGTCTTCACTTGAACTTCAGAGGTGCCTTAGATCAAAGGCAAGCGAGATACCACTCTATCATACCTTTTTATGAGCATTGTAATGTTGCTTATGTTTATGCTTCATGCTACTTATTATTTTTGAGTTGGAATCTCTTCATAGCTTGTAATGCCTATTAAGTAAACTTAGTTGCATACTCCTTATTATGAATTGTCTAAGTAGTTGATCACATGCTGAGAATATATACATCATATGAAGCAAATGTGTTCGTGAAAGTTCTTTTATCACACTCAGTTTTCAACTGAATTGCTTGAGGACAAGCAATAAGCTAAGCTTGGGGGGAGTTGATACGTCCAAAACGTATCTACTTTCTCGAACACTTTTGCTATTGTTTCTCCTCTAAAGTTGTGTGATTTGGATGCAACTAACGCGGACTGACGCTATTTTCAGCAGAATTGCCTTGGTGTCTACTTTTTGTGCAGAAAATCGACTATCAGGAAAAATCCCGGAAAATATGCCAAAAATCCTATTTCTCCAGAAGACTCCCGAAGCCAGAATATGAGCCGGAGGGGGCTGGGCCCAGGCCACACTACCTGGCCACGCGGGCTAGCCCAGGCCGCGCCAGGGGGTGGTCTGGCCTCCCCAGACTCCCCCTCGGTCTCCCTCTTCGCCTATAAGTTGCCTTCTGACCTAAAAACTCAGGGGGGGTTCGATGTTTTTCCAGAAGGAGTTCCGCTCCGCCGCCACCACTAGATTCCACGAAATAGCACCAGAAACTCCGTTCTGGCACCCTGCCGGGACGAGGAATTGGAGGAGATCATCACCATCATCGTCACCATCGCTTCTCCATCGACCATCCATGTTTCCCCATCTATGAGTGAGTAATCCCCCGCTGTAGGCTATGGGGATGGTAGGGATTGGATGAGATCGTTCATGTAATGGCATCAGATTGTTAGGGCATGGTGCCTAGTATCTTTTATTAGTGCTTTATGACTTTGTTGCGACTTGTTATGCTTAATGCTTGTCACTAGGGCCCGAGTGCCATGATTTCAGATCTGAACATGTTATTGATTCATTATGATAGTATTGTTTATGGTCTTATCTACAAGTTGTATACACATGTTGTTGTCCGGAATCAATGACCCCGAAGTGACAGAAATCGGGATAACCGGAGGGAATGGCTTTGATGTGAGGATCACATGTGTTGACAGAGTGTTAATGCTTTGCTCCGATGCTCTATTAAAAGGAGCACCTTAATTGCCAGTAGTTCCCTTGAGGCCCCGCTGCAAACGGGCTGGCAGGACAAAAGATGTTGTGCAAGTTCTCATTGCGAGCACGTATGACTATATATGGAACACATGCCTAGGATTATCTAGTACTTGGATGCTTTATCTTATTTATCTGCAATTGACCTATGTTCTGATTGCTATGTGAATTGTCTTGTCCATGCAACACCCGTCCATCCATCCCTATGCCTACCGCACTCGAATCCTACTGTTTACTGCTATTGTTACTGCTATCTTTGCTTTTACTACTGCTATTACTTTACTATTACTACTACAAAACTGTTGCTACTGATAAATTGCTGTGAGCAATATTGTTTCCAGGTGCAGCTAAATTGACAACTCAGTTGTTAAGGCTTATAAATATTCTTTGGCTCCCCTTGTGTCGAACTAATAAATTGGGTTTCACTTCCCTCAAAAATACTGCGATACACCCCCTATACTTGTGGGTCATCATCTACGCACTTCTATTCTTGTAGACAGTTGTTGGACCTCCAAGTGCAGAGGTTTGTAGAACAACAACAAGTTTTCCCTTAAGTGGATCACCCAAGGTTTATCGAACTCAGGGAGGAAGTGGTCAAAGGTATTCCCTCTCAAGCCATCCTGCAATCAAGATACAAGAAGTCTCTTGTGTACCCAACACACCCAATACACTTGTCAGGTGTATAGGTGCACTAGTTCGGCGAAGAGATAGTGAAATACAAGTGGTATGGATAATTATAAGTGGTAACGGTGCCAGAAAATAGCTTGCTGGCGTGTGGTTGACGTGAGAAAAGACTAAAGGCAAACTGAAATTAAGATGGAAGCAAGCAAACATGTAACAGATCTAATTGCAAATGGTGTATCAATGCTTAGAAACAAGGCCTAGGGATCATACTTTCACTAGTGAACACTCTCATATAAATATATTCTCTTTATGATACTACTCTTAACTACTCTCCGGTTGAACACTCTAATCCATGGTAGGGCTATAACAACACACCTCAAAGTTCATCATTCCCATCTAGATAACCCCACACTGTCACCATCAGTACTAGATGGGTCAAACAAACACCACAATTTCATAAAGACATCCAACTCCAAATATAACTCATAACAAGTATTTGCCTAAGTGCCACCATGGTGTGCACACTGTTAACTTCACACACATGGGGAGAGCAGAGATCTATTAAAGCACTTGAGTAGCAAGGTAGATCTACTTGATTACAAAGCTCATGATCACAATATGATCATGCATAGAGAGAGAGAGAGAGATGAACACATAGCTACCGGTAGAACCCTTAGCCTCGAGAGAGAACTACTCCCTCCTCATCATGGGAATCAGCAATGGTGATGGAGATCGATGGAGATGGATCCTGGGGCACTTCGCCGTCCCGGCAGGGTGCCGGAACAGAGACTTTGTGTCCCCCTAATCTCCCCATCGGTGGTGGCGACTCTATGGAAATTTTTGTGGCTGGAGGCTTGACTGTTTAGGGTTTTTGCATCAGGAGGATCTTATAGGCGAAGGGGCAAGGTCGGTGGGCGGCCAGGGGGCCCACACCACCTGGTGGGGCGGCCAGGGCTAGCCCGCGCCACCATATGGTGTGGCCACCCTATGGCCCCTCTCTGTCTCTCCTCCTGGCTCCGTGAGTCTTCCGAGAAAATAACAACTTTGGCTTTTGTCCGGTCCAATTCTGAGAATATTGGTTTTCTGACTTTCCTGGAACCAAAAATAGCAGAAAACAGGCAACTGGCACTGTGGCATCTTGTTAATAGGTTAGTCCAAGAAATCATATGAAAAGTACTCCAAAGTATGGACAAAACATAAGAAAGTAGATAAAACCAAGCATGGAACATCAAAAATTATGGATACGTTAGCAACGTATCAACATCCCCAAGCTTAACTAGTACTCTTCCTCGAGTAGGTAAGTGATAATAAGAAAGAATAATTTTTGAGGTGACATGCACCATCATAAACTTGATCAAAGTATTTGTAAAATATTGATAGCTGGGATCATAGTACTTCAATCAAAACATGAAAGACAAAATTCTAGCAATAAGACAAAGCAACTAAGTTGCAACATGAAAAGGCACAAACAAAATATTCATGAATAACAATGCTTTGCAAGACGTTTGTTTGTTTCACATAAAGAAAACATAGCATAGTAGCATTTAGCTTGTCCCTCATAGAGTAGCAAACATAAAGGCATAGGACACCTTCAAAGTTCATAAGAGTGACTAGATACAAATAGTTTAAAACAAGCAATATCAAAGCTATGCATCAATCAACAAGTCTTGGGACAATGCACATAAAACTAAGAATGGCCACTATGCTCTCAAAGTAGGAGCATAAAGATAGAAGGTGGAGACTCAACATAAAAGTAAAAGAAGGACCTTCATAGAAGGAAGTAGAGATTCAAGTTTCATAAAGAGCTGCCAAAAATTATGGTACTTAATAGCTTTCAGCTCTCATTGCCCCTATCATAAGCATCTTGAAGTGATTAAGGTTAAAGTGAACAAACTATGGAGTATATGCTTGACAAAGTATAAGTTGGAAATCTCATGTCCGTTGAATACGAGGGCCGCTCCTCATGCTACTCAAGTTTAGTCACCGGTAAGTTCTTGTCATCGTAAGTACATGTGTATCATAGAGAACCGCCAACGGGGTACCCCTTGCCCGATGATACGGAAGAATCCCCATATCAAAATGACAAGGCAAGCAGACAACGAGCATCTCAGAAATCTTCTTATTTACCATGGGAATATGGTGCTTTTTCTCTCTTTCCTCTTTCCGTATATCTCTTTTTTTCTCTTTTTTCTCAATATCTGACTCTTTCTTATAAGAAGAATGCTTCATAGACAGCTCATTATGGTTACGCTACAGGTTTCCACCATGACAGCATGGATTAGACCAGCGGCCCGGGCGTTTCTCTAACACACATACATAACTCCATGGACTTACGAGCTCCCCTTTCATTTCACACTGACGACATCCATAGACAAAAGAGCATGATATCAACTAGGTACAAAGTACAAGTGCAATGTTGAAAGCGTTCCCCATGACAGCATGGTTCTGCTAATCCCCAACATATAAGTGCAAGCATATACAACATAGATGACATAATGGTTCAAGTTTATTAAGGGCAAGAAAAGTAAAGTGTGCCATCAAGTTCGTGAGAGCTTTAATCACTAGTTTTCTCATAACAAGTTTAATTCAGAAGGTAGATAAAAACATGAATATACTTGGAATAGCATATGCTAATAGGTAGGTATGGTGGACTCTTTGGAATAACTTGGTCTAAGGAGTTGGATGAATGAGTGGAACTCATACTTGGTTATGGAGGCTAGCAAAAGACTGGGAGCGACCAACTAAGAGAGCAATAATGGCAGTAATCATGCAGAGCGACAAAACATCATTGATCAAAGCATAAAGTGATACTACAAGTTGAAAACTAAAGGGTCATAAAGGCTATGGTGACTTGGGATAGTCATACATGGTGTGAACATGTGCCAAGTCAACCCAAATAAAGCATCAAAGGAGAATAACAAATACTATGCTTTAATATGCTAAAACAACGCATGATCCTTCCAAGGCACATTAAGCAATCTCAATTTTTTTATAAAAAGTCATGATATAGCAAAGAATACTAAACCTAAAGCCAAAACAATATCAAGCATGGCATGACAAAGCATAGGCCATAGTCAAAAACAAGCTCTCTTTACCACTTAAGCATGAACTATCCTACTCTTTTCCAATCAAACCAAACTATTTGAAAACCAATGTATGAAAGAGAGGGTCCAACCAATTTATTCAGCAAACTAAGCAAACCAAGCAAACGAAAAACCAAAACGAAAACGAAAAAATAAGACGCTCCAAGAACAACACAACTATGCATGAAACAATAAAAATGAAGCGTTTGGAAGAAACCTGGGATTTTTATTGATGAAGAGGGGGGTGGCTTGGGCATCCCCAAGCTTTGATGCTTGTACTTCTTGGATATTTCTTGGGGTGACATGCGTGGCATCCCCAAGCTTGAGCTTTAGTCCATCCGTCATCTCATTACTCATTCCTTCCATACACCTGAAATTTTTCTTTCATACAAAACTTTACACAATCTTTATTAGCAACATTAGTGCACTCAAGATATTAAGTCTTTAGGTTCAGTTCTAACACCAATAAAACTTCTATTAAAACACTAGCTACTGTAGCACTTCCCTCAAAAATCTCAATTCCCCAAAAGAACTCAAAAAGGAACCAACAAGAAGCAAATGCAGAAAATGGCAAAAATATGTCAAAACAGACCAGCAGGTAAAGATGAATTTTTTCGAAGACCTTCTGTTGCTCAAATCAAAAAGTGTTGAACTAACGAAAGTTAGATAACAACCAGGGTCATAAGCACAAACATTCATGCCTCAAAACAACATACAGAGGTTTTACACGAATTTTTACGGTGAAGCACATAAATCTGTTTCGGGGCAGCAACTTTCCCGATCATTACTTCTCTCTCATTAGAGGTTATTATTGGCACAAAAAGCAAGTAAAAAGGATAAGGAGCGGTTATTACTGAAGTAATAACTTCCAAGATTCATCTAAAACTTTTGGGTTATCTCCCAATAAGTACTTTTCTTTAGCGCCTTTAAGTTAGGCTTGATAGTTTGAGAAGATGCTCACATAAGAAATATGAATTGAAGTAAAAGAGAGCATCAAGAAGAAAATTCAAAGAAAATTTAAGTCTAACCCACTTCCTATGCATAGGAATCTTGTAAAGAAACAAGTCATGAAAGCACAAAGCAACAAGCATAGGAAAGCAAAACAAGTGCAACTTCAAGACTTTCAACATAAAGAGGGGAAACTTAATATTATTGAGATGCATAAAACCATGTTTCCCTCTCTCATAATAACTTTCAGTGGCATCATGAATAAAATTAACAATATAACTATCACATAAAACATTCTTATCATGAGCCACATGTATATAATAATTATTACTCTCCACATAAGCATAGTCATTCTTATTAATTATGGTGAGAGCAAATTCAACAAAATAGCTATCATTATTATTCTCATCACCATAATCATCAAATATAGGAGGCATATTGTAATCATAATTATTTTTCTCCTCAATAGTAGGTGGACTGAAAATATCATATTCATCATTGTAATCATCATATATTGGAGGTTTGGTATCATCATAAGCAATAGAATAGCTATCTTCCATTGTTGGGGAACTAAAAAGACCATTTTCATAAAAACTAGCTTCCCCAAGCTTAGACTTTTCCATAGCATTAGCAATAATGGTGTCCAAAGAATTCATACTAACAACATTTCTATTAGCATGCAAATAAAGTTCTATAGGTTTTTTATTTTTCTCTTCAAATACTTCATGTCCTAACTCAAGATAAATACTATAAAGATCTCTAATTTTGTTGTTGTTTTCCATTAAGCCTAACTAGTGAAAACAAGAAACAAAAAGACAAAATTGCAGAATCAAAAGGAAATAACTTCGAGCACTCACACCGGAGGATGTGAGTACCTTTTACCTTACGTCCCTGGCAATGGTGCCAGAAAATAGCTTGATGTCTACGCACTTCTATTCTTGTAGACAGTTGTTGGGCCTCCAAGTGAAGAGGTTTGTAGAATAGCAGAAAGTTTTCCCTTCAGTGGATCACCCAAGGTTTATCGAACTCAGGGAGGAAGTGGTCAAAGGTATTCCCTCTCAAGCAATCCTGCAATCAAGATACAAGAAGTCTCTTGTGTCCCCAACACACCCAATACACTTGCCAGGTGTATAGGTGCACTAGTTCGGCAAAGAGATAGTGAAATACAAGTGGTATGGATAATTATAAGTGGTAACGGTGCCAGGAAATAGCTTACTGGCGTGTGGTTGACGTGGGAAAAGACTAAAGGCAAACTGAAATTAAGATGGAAGAAAGCAAACATGTAACTTATCTAATTGCAAACGGTGTATCAATGCTTAGAAACAAGGCCTAGGGATCATACTTTCACTAGTGAACACTCTCATATAAATATATTCTCTTTATGATACTACTCTTAACTACTCTCCGGTTAAACACTCTAATCCATGGTAGGGCTATAACAGCACACCTCAAAGTTCATCTTTCCCATCTAGATAACCCCACACTGTCACCTTGAGTACTAGATGGGTCCAACAAACACCACAATTTCATAAAGACATCCAACTCCAAATATAACTCATAACAAGTATTTGTAATCTCTAGCCTAAGTGCCACCATGGTGTGCACGCTGTCACTTTCACACACATGGGGAGAGCAGAGATCTATTAAAGCACTTGAGTAGCAAGGTATATCTACTTGATTACAAAGCTCATGATCACAATATGATCATGCATAGATAGAGAGATGAACACATAGCTATCGGTAGAACCCTTAGCCTCGAGAGAGAACTACTCCCTCCTCATCATGGGAATCAGCAATGGTGATGGATATGGTGGTGGAGATCGATGGATATGGATCCGGGGGCACTTCCCCATCCCGGCAGGGTGCCGGAACAGAGACTTTCTGTCCCCCGAATCTCCCCTTCGGTGGCGACGGCGCTGTGGAACTTTTCGTGGATGGAGGCTTGACTGTTTAGGGTATTTGCATCGTTAGGATCTTATAGGCGAAGAGGCAAGGTCGGTGGGAGGCCAGGGGGCCCACACTACCTGGTGGCGCGGCCAGGGCTAGCCCGTGCCACCATATGGTGTGGCCACCCTGTGGCCCTCTCCGTCTCTCCTCCTGGCTCCGTGAGTCTTACGGGAAAATAACAACTTTGGCTTTTGTCCAGTCCAATTCCGAGAATATTGATTTTCTGACTTTCCTAGAACCAAAAATAGCAGCAAACAGGCAACTAACACAGTGGCATCCTGTTAATAGGTTAGTCCAAGAAATCATATGAAAAGTACTCCAAAGTGTGGACAAAACATAAGAAAGTAGATAAAACCAAGCATGGAACATCAAAAATTATGGATACGTTAGCAACGTATCACTACAGCAAAGAATACTAAGCATAAAGCCAAATCAATATCAAGCATGGCATGACAAAGCATAGGCCACAGTAAAAAACAAGCTTCTTTTACCACTTAAGCATGAACTTTCCTACTCTTTTCCAATCCAAACCAAACTATTTGAAAACCAATGCATGAAAGAGGAGGTCCAACCTATTTATTCAGCAAACTAAGAAAACAAAGCAAACGAAAAACCAAAATGAAAACAAAAAAGAAGACGCTCCAAGAAAAACACAACTGTGCGTGAAACAATAAAAATGAAGCGTTTGGAAGAAACCTGGGATTTTTGTCTATGAAGAAGGGGATGCCTTGGGAATCCCCAAGCTTTGACGCTTGTACTTCTTGGATATTTCTTGGGGTGACACGTGTGGCATCCCCAAGATTGAGCTTTATTCCATCCTTCATCTCATTACTCATTCCTTCCATACACCTGAAAATTTTCCTTCATACAAAACTTCACACAATCTTTATTAGCAACATTAGTGCACTCAAGATAATAAGTCTTTAGGTTCAATTATAACACCAATAAAACTTCCATTAAAACACTAGCTACTGTAGCACCTCCCTCAAAAAGCTCAATTCCCCAAAAGAACTCAAAAAGGAACCAACAAGAAGCAAATGTAGAAAATAGCAGAAATCTGTCAAAACAGACCAGCAGGTAAAGACGATTTTTTCAAAGACCTTCTGTTGCTCAAATCGAAAAGTGTTGAATTAACAAAAGTTATATAACAACCTGGGTAAGAAGCACAAAAACTCACGCCTCAAAAAGACGTACAAAAATGTTACATGAATTTTTACGGTGAAGCACAGAAATCTGTTTCGGGATAGCAACTTTTCCAACCATTACTTCTCTCTCATTAGAGGTTACTCTTGGCACAAAAAGCAAATAAAAAGGATAAAGAGCGGTTATTACTGAAGTAATAACTTCCAAGACTCATCTAAAACTTTTGGGTTATCTCTCAATAAGTACTTTTCTTTAACGCCTTTAAGTTAGGTATGATAGTTTGAGAGGATGCTCACATAAGAAATATGAATTGAAGTAAAAGAGAGCATCAAGAAGCAAATTCAAAACACATTTAAGTCTAACCCACTTCCTATGCATAGGAATCTTGTATGCAAATAAATTCACAAAGAACAAAGTGACAGGCATAGGAAGATAAAACAAGAGTAACTTCAAAACTTTCAGCACATAGAGAGGTGTTTCAATACCATGAAAACTTCTACAACCATATTTTCCTCTCTCATAATAATTTTCCGTAGCCTCATAAATAAACTCAACAATATAACTATCACATAAAACATGCTTTTCATGTTCTACAAAAATATAATTTTTATCAAGCTCAAAAATAGTGGGATTAAAACTCTCAAACCCACTTTTAACAATTCTATAACAAGATGAATGATCATTCAATATAGGACCATCGTCTAGAGCTTTATCATAAACAATTTCTAAGAAAAACTCTTTAGTACCATGCATCTCGAAGTTAGGCACAAATAAAGGATTATCACAGATAACATGAGCATAACATTCATCCTCCTTTGGTAAGCATGGGGGACAATCAAATAATGTAAGGGATAAAGAGTTACTCTCATTAGAGGGTAGGCATGGGTAGCTAATCCATTCTTCCTCCTTTTGTTCATCACTCTCCTCCTCTTTTTCATCTAATGATCTTTCAGGTTCATCAATTTCTTCTTCCTTAAGATCCTGCAAGGCATTAGTCTCTTCCATTTGTGGAAAGCATCTACTAATATATTCAAGAATATAGCTATTTTCTTCCTTGTAATTATCAAATTTAAGTATATCATAAACCACATATTTATAAGGTGAATCATCAATATTTTCAAGCAAACTAGCAAGTTCAAATGCACCCTTCCAAGCAATAAATTTCTCAATTTGTTCCACATCATAAAAGTCATAATTTCCCTTAACATAAGAAGATATGGTAACATCATCATTATACTCACATTGAAAAGGGAGGTGTTTCTACCTCCTACAGCAACAAGATTTATTAAAGCAATAAGTAACATTATAAGTAGAGCACACGTTTATAGCAATGGTATACAATTTATCAATTTGTTCCCATAAGTGTTTCCCTTTTTGTGACAAGCGGTGTTCCTTATAATAATATTTTTGTTGTTCCGTGAACCCACCTTGCCAATAAGATTCAGTTTCAAAGAAACCAACCATTGATAGAAAGCATGATAAAGCAAGACAATAATAGACCAACGAAAATAACAACTAGAGTAGGAACTAATTTTTTTTTGTATTTTTGATAAAGAAATAAGCAAACAAGGCGGAAATAAACTAAGCTTGAACAATAGTGATTCCAAGGTGACTTGATAAATAAAGCTATGCTCCCCGGCAACGGCGCCAAAAAATAGTCTTGATGACCCACAAGTATAGGGGTGTATCACAGTATTTTCGAGGGAAGTGAAACCCAATTTATTGATTCAACACAAGGGGAGCCAAAGAATATTTATAAGCCTTAACAACTGAGTTGTCAATTCAGCTGCACCTGGAAACAATCTTGCTCACAGCAGTTTATCAGTAGCAACAGTTTTGTAGTAGCAATAGTAAAGTAACAACAGTAGTAAAAGTAAAAACAGTAGTAACAATAGCAGTAAACATTAGGGTTCGAGCGCGGTACACATAGGGATGGATGGACGGGCGTTGCATGGACAAGACAATTCACATGGTAATCAAAACAAAGGGCAACTGCAGATAAATAAGATAAAGCATCCAAGTACTAAATAATCCTAGGCATGTGTTCCATATATAGTCATACATGCTCGCAATGAGAACTTGCACAACATCTTTTGTCCTGCTATCCCGTTTGCAGCGGGGCCGCAAGGGAACTACTGCAATTAAGGTGCTCCTTTTAATAGAGCACCGAAGCAAAACATTAACACTCCCTAAACACATGTGATCCTCACATCAAAGCCATTCCCTCCGGTTATCCCGATTTTTGTCACTTCAGGGCCTTTGGTTCCGAACAACAATGTGTGTATACAACTTGCAGGTAAGACCATAAACAATACTATCATAATGAATCAGTAACATGTTCAGATCTGAAATCATGGCACTCGGGCCCCAGTGACAAGCATTAACCATAACAAGTCGCAACAAAGTCAAAAAGCACTAATAGTAGATACTAAGCACCATGCCCTAACAATCTGATGCCATTACATGAACAATCGCATCCAATCCCTACAATCCCCATAGCCTATAGCGGGGGATTACTCACTCATAGATGGGGTACACATGGATGGTCAATGGAGAAGCGATGGTGATGATGATGGCGCTGATCTCCTCCAATTCCACGTCCCGGCAGGGTGCCAGAACACAGTTTCTGGTTCCGAATTGTGGAATCTGGTGGTGGCGGTGGAGCGGAACTCTTGCTGTAAAAAGGTCGCCCCCCCCCCCCCCCCGAGTTTTTAAGTCAGAAGGCAACTTATAGGCGAAGAGGGAGACCGAGGGGTTGTCTGGGGTGGCCAGACCACCCCCTGGCACGGCCAAGCCTAGCCCACACGGCCAGGCCTAGCCCGCGCGGCCAGGTGGTGTGGCTGGGCCCCAGCCCCTCTCCGTCTCGTATTCTAGCTCCTGGTGTCCCTCGGTGAAAAACTGACTTTGGCTTTTGTCCCGTCCAATTCCGAGAATATTCATTTTCTGACTTTCCTAGAACCAAAAACAGCAGAAAACAGGCAGCTGTCACTGTGGCTCTTGTTAATAGGTTAGTCTAAGAAATCATATGAAAAGTACTCCAAAGTGTGGAGAAAACTTAAGAAAGTAGATAAAACCAAGCATGGAACATAAAAAATTATGGATACGTTTGCAACGTATCACTCCCTGTGGTGCCTCTGTTTTGCCGCGAGGATGAGCGGCGGCGCTCTGTGTGGTGCGAGTTCGTGCTCCCTGCAATGCCCAGCATCACTACATACAGCGTCGGCCACGTGCTCAGCCATCGCCATGGAGAGAGGGTCGTTGATGCAAACTGTCTTAGGCTACGAGCCGCCGCTGGATTTCCCTCTCTGTTGCTGCCCTCTCGATCGCGTGCCACCGCTCTATCAGGCGTGTGTCTTTGGCTTCCCCTCGAGCTGCTACCATGGATACAGGGGCTTGCTACAAGCGCCGGCGGAGCTTTGCTACAAGGGTCGTGGCGCTTTGCTACAAGGGCATCAGGGGTCTGCTCCCACAGGATTGCACGGTGGCGGTGCTACGTTCCGCTGCGGCAGTGCTACATGTTGGCCGTGTCGGCTTTTGCTACAACACCGACGATGCTTTGCTACAAGTGGCAGCGGGGCTTGCTACTACCGCGGTGGTGCGGTGGTGCTTTGCTACAAGCTGTGGCGACAATTCTCGCTACCATGGTGGCTTCGCTACAAGCGGTGTTGGTACTTGCTACCATGGCGGCGGTGCTTTGCTATAAGGGGCCACCGTGCTTGATACCATGCGTGTACCGTGCTTTCTACCATGTGTGTGCGCTCTTTCGCTAGGATATTTTTGCTACAATTGTTGAATTTTTTGCTACAATTATTTTCCGGTTTTGCTACATTAGCATAATATTTTTGCTACACGGTTTCTGGTGAAGTCTACCAACGAAATCCTCCGGCGAGTCTCTGGCCAGGTCGGATATGCTACAATAGCACAACTTTTTTGCTACACGATCGCCGACGAGGTCTCCGGTGAGATCCAGTCTATTTTTATTTTCTTGGGCCGAACCGTTTTCTGCTACATGTAGCAAAAGCGGGATTATTTGTAGCAAAATCATTGGTTTTGTAACAAAAACGAGGGATTGGGGGTATTTTTGGAGGACACGTGTCGGCCTGGGGACCCGGGGGATCGGGGGCAGTTATCCTCAGGGGACTAGCACAACCCTTATGATTTTCATGGTTAGGCGACACGCCTGCCACCTCTCTTCTTATATACTGGACAGATTACATGTACAGGAGTACAAGTCATGTACGTTACAAACACACGTATGACCGTGACCGATTCTAACATAGTCGAGGTGAATATCGAATCGAAGCAGCATAAAAACTGCTATAAGGTACTAATCTCCTGACTCGCAATCAGTCATATGCACAGTTTTAACATGGGCATCGCCATGAAACAACAATGTGTGGCACCATGAACATCGAAACGTGATCTTCACCCCCTCCATTAGGAACACGCCTCGTGACAGTCACACGGGCGTACTGATATAGACATCACCTCGCGACCAAAACCGTGTCCATGCAATGCAAGCTATTCGTTAGCCTTGCCGGTCTTCTTTGAATTGTAGTGAAATATCCCCACATAAACACATCGTAATCGTGGCGATGTTTGTCGTTGTCGACTTACTGATCGTGCCATGGTAGCTTTTGGATGCAGGGCGCCTTGGCCCTCAACTAGGCCTTCCTCCCTTGATGAAGGCGGTGTTGCACCCAAGGCCCCATTAGAGCCATGGCAGGATGGTGGATCGGTATGCTAGTAGTACTAGGCGGTGAAGCCTGGATCGCAATTGGCCGAAGTCTCAAGATGGATCAAGCATCCATCTGCCAGAGAGCAGAAGACATGACCCCCGCCATGGCCACCCAACACCGGATCTGATCCAGAATCGACCATGTGGACGGAGATCAATGCTAGGTGAAGGAGATCAGTGGCAGCATTGGGGCAGAACCACGAGTGTCTCCCTTCCCCCACAACACACCAATAATCATTAGGTGTTGGTTTCAACCGGACCTGTGAAATCGCGCTGCATGGAAGCCCTCCATGGTGATTGGAGCAGCTAGCATGGAAAAAGAGAGGAGGAGAACGGTTGTTCTGCCACCACTGGTGGCAACACGACCTTGCTCAACGGCGGCAGGGCAGGGAGATGCGTGGATGGGCGGTGGAGGCGGAGGTTGGTTGGGCTGCCTATGTCATGCGTCCAGACGACATGGGGGCTATAACGTCATGTAGATTTTTTCTATGTAAGCAATTGATACACACATATCCAAAGGCTCAGGGAGCCCAGGGTGGATGTGGTGACCCAACATACCACTGCATGGTGTAGTATGCAAGTCATTGACATAACACCAGTGAAACACCATTTCACTAGTATTATATCTCTCAAAGTGGTACAACAGAAATATCATGGGTCCAAGTCATAGCTATAGATTAGAACTCAAAGGCTTACAAATGATCTAGAGAAACTCTTAAGTACAGAGATGAAGAATGGTCTTACAAAGGAAAAACCAGAAATAACAATTCATAAACTATTCTACGAATAAGTTAACCTCTAATACTATCTGGCATGCGATTGCTACTACAATGCTCTACAGGTTCTATGAGCTAGAAATTAGTATTCCTATCTATTCTAGAACTTACCCTCCACTTTGCTTGATGTAGACATTAACTACATTGGCTTCACTAAATAACTCTGGCTTCTTTTAGTAATACTCCTTAGCATCTCTAGGTGTTGATGATGTCTTCGATGGCTTTAGAATCTAGTAAGAGTTAAGAAGGTACGATCGAGTACGAGCATACTCAAAAAGTTTATTAAAGAGGACTGTTTGATGCACTATCTACAACCACATACCATAGGTAGTAGGATAATGCAGGTTTTTATAAACATTTTTTCAAATGTTGCTTTTATTCTGAAAACTATGTTCATCGGTTTTCACAGGTTTACTAGAACTTCATGGAGTTTATTTCCTACCTCATTCATAGCTCCTCTTCGGAATAGGGAGTAACATGCACACTTTTATACACTCTACAGAGGTGCATTGCTTTATCCATAAAAGATCCCTAACCTTGTTGCACAACCGAGCGGTCAACCTGTTCATACTTTCTTGGTATGAGGTCCGGTATAAGAATCCAAGTTAAAAAATCGCACTACCCTTCTCCACAACCCGCATGCCAACCCTTTTCTATGCTAGACCCACGATAAATATTGTTTCTAATTACGATCTAAAACTTACAATCCATCGTAGACACTAGTATACCGTGGGACGTTGAGGGATCCCACCGATCTGCTATCAGTTCTCTCCGAGAATTACAGCCATGGCCTGGTCATCTGTTGACATGCAAAAGGAAGAAGATCCAACTAATTTCTCTATCCCATTCCCGATCTTATGGTTAACGTGTAATATATGGTGCTAGAATCACTGACAATGTTTGTTATTAAGTACTAGGTGATACTTTATCATGAAAATGGAACCTCCATCAATCCACATACCATACCATGATTTAATTGCCAGCCATAATAGATTAATACCACTAGGGTCGATAATCAATAACTCATATTATTATGAAAATAGTACTTTCTTCCTATTTTTTGAAATACAGGTGATAACAATAGTAGTTGCAAATACTTGATAGAAAATAACCAAAGGAAATGAGAAAGTATGAACTTTCCTTTTTGACTACAAGATTATAAATTCAAGGTTTTCGAGACTATATAAACTCCAATATCTGAAAACAACATCATCGATCTAGTAAAGACTAATGTTTAAATAAGCAGTATGCTATTATGCATAAGGAACGTTATGCAGTAGTTCTAAAGCCAAAATTCCGGAATACACTTCAATTTTGAGTTATGATGATTTCCTTAGAGTGCGTTGTCTTTTTAGCTTAGTTTTTTGCTTGTTCTTCTTATTAGGGGCTGTGATAGTGTGTGAAATGACTTACGAGTGTAACAAGGAAACAAACAACAAAGTAATATACATTTATTGGCAGTTGGCCAAAAGCTTCTTACATAAAAGTTTGCTATTTAGTTTAATACTTCAAGAGATGCTTAAAGTCTATTTCTAAAGTACTTTAAAAGAATAAAATTTTAAGAAAAACTTACTTAATGAAATAAAACCATTTAAATTTGTAGATAGCTACTCTTAGGCTTTCTCCTAACTCTAAATTACTATGGATGAAAACAACTACTATAATTGAATTAAGCACATTGTTTGTATATGATAGTTGGAAATATTTAATAGAAGATGGTATTATACTTTGTTCACTTAATGAGGTTCCAGAAAGTTTTAATCAAAGTAACATTACTATTATTTGAGTTAAGTTTTACTATTTAAGTTAATGAAAGATTTCATAAATATGGGAATTAATGGTGATATTTTATAAATAAGAAAATGGTATTACTTTACCTTTTTAAGATTTTTCTTTGGATTTAATAAATTAACAAACTTGTAAAAGAAATAATAGGAAAAATTATTCATAACTCAAAAATAACATTTTTGATGATTTTATAATTTACAAAACCTTTTTGGAAAATAAAAGACAAATATTTTCAAATGATAGTTTTAGAAATGTATTCAAGATAATTTGATTTGTTTTTATACAAATAACCATTGATATTATTATTGCAAATAAAACTTAAGTGTGTAACGGTAAAGGCATAAACAATTTTATATAACCTTTTATGAATTTTATAACAAAATAAAAATACTTAAATAAAATTTACTTGATCATTACCTTTTTGCTTCAAAAGTTGAATATTATATTTTTAATGTGTAGATATTATTTTAGTGATCATTTTGATATATTATTTGTATTTTTCTAATTTAGAAATAATAAGATTTTAATTTTCTAACCTTTTTTTATTTTATGGAATATTTGGTAAATGTAAAAATATTTTATTAAGTTACTTGACAATGTATGATAATAGATTTAAATTATATATATCTTATTTTTCTAAAAAGTTTGATATATTATACGTAATTTTGTGATAAACAAAATAAAAGTTATTGATTCTATAAGATTGATTCATTTTATGAATTTTGGAAATCATTTAAACCATTTTATTGCGTCAGGCTGAGATCAGCATGACGCATCTCAACTAACCCTAACCTTTTTGCACCGAGGTTGCGTAGACTCAGACACTGAGCACTAGGTCCCATGTCTATGTCGGTAGCCATGGTGCCAAAGCTTGATCAGCCGAGGACACGTCGTGACCACATGGACGACATGTCAGACGGGGTCGTCACTGGCACCATAAGTGGTTCCAGCATGCGCGAGTGGGCTCAATCGACACGCGATGACAGGGAAGAACTAACTATGGTAGCTCCTCTACCTAATGGTCATCGGAGACACGACTATGGCGAGCGATGGCAGAGGAGCTTGCGGATGATCAGCGAGCGACAAGTACAACATGCAAGCGAACAAACAGATACACATTGAGATTTAGAAGCTCACCAGCAACGTGACGAGTTTGAGGGTGTGGCTCGGGGATGCCAGAATCGATGGCTAAGGCGGTAGAGGTCATAGGTGACAGAGGGTTGATTGGAGGTGCTCCGGTCCTCTCCTACTTGTGATAGCTAGGGCAATTGAATGAGTTGATCATAGAGAGTCTAGTAGTGTGCTCAGATGGATCTCGGGCGGCGTCAATCAACGATAGTTCATCATTCTCCTAAGCTAGTGTTTCGGGACAAAGGAGAACAGAGAGAGACCGCACATGGGGAAGGAAGAGAATGGATGAGGACAAGAGGGAGAGCCTCCAAACAGTCTTATCCTTCTCTAGGCGATGGCGGCCGACGGTAAGAATCTTAGTGCTGGAGGGCGGTGGATTTGGCGACACGTAGATGCTTCGGCCGCTGCGTGAGGTGGACGACGACGATAGCACGGACGAAGGGGTATGGGCCAGCGGGCTGTTGCTGGGCCGATAGGAAGATTGCTTCTGCTATGGAACGCGAAAGATAGACGGGGAGGAAACTGGGACGGGAGCAAAAAATGGTCTCCACGGTTTTTCTTTTATTTTCTATTTTTTCTATTTTCTGTTTTTACAAAACCTCTTCAAATTTGATTTCCTCAAGGTATAAAATACCAAAAAAATTGTGGAACATTAAGAATATTATAGGGGTCTATTATTATCAAGTGATTTCCATACTTCTTGACATTTTCAAAATTCAAACTATTTGAGAGGTTTTCCTAAATAAGAATAAATAGGAATTATGGTTTAGAGTTTTGTTGATTATTTAAAGGTCTTCTAACAAACAATATTTTTATCCTTTGATACATGGAATTCTAAAGAATTAGGGTAGTGAATTAATGGTGACCATAAGATCTTTATATATGGTATCATATAATAGCTGATATGTATATATTATGGTGGTTTAAATTTTGTGGTTTTCAAGATCGTGATCTCATCTTATTTAAAACCCACTTGGTTTTAGTATTTAGGGAAAAATAAATAGAGTTTAAAGATATACATATATGAATATTCTTGTAGCTAATTGGAAATAGGAATTGGTTTCATTAATATAGATAAGATAAGTATAGGATTGGACAAGGGTTAATATTTATTCTTTCTAGGATGTTAATCATGAATAATAACATTTGATATTTTTAAATAGATAAGAATGAAATAAGATACTAGTTATTCACTACCTTTTTAGGTGTGATTGATTCTTGATAGAATATCAAAAATATAATGGATTATAATGACTTAGATCATACTCCTTTGATCAAGGTTAAGATAAGATTTTATCTTCTATGCTTCACAAACTATGCTTCTAATCATGGCATGCCTTTCCTAGACATACTATTGCTTCATAAGAAATATCATGACTTGCCACGATGAGTTCTCTTCATAATTATTCTCTCAGTAATACTTTCTCTTTCTAAATCCATTTGTGAATTCTAGGAGCTTGACACCAAAGTTCTACATATTCTCCTAATAGAGATAGCTTCCATCACTGGAATACCTCTAATGATTCAACATCTATTAGAAGGTTTGATTTTCTTTCTTTCTAATCTACTACTTAATGTCACGTAGGAACCTTGCAAGTTTATTACTGAGTCTCTTCACATATTATTCTCTCAACACACTTTCTTAGCTATTACTACTAATGATGGATTTCATTCCTCTGTGAGAGTTGCCACTAACTCTATTTACCAACTCTTTTATCATTCTATAACCACCAATGTAGATCCAATGGATTGTATAACCCCAATCCACATCACAACCTAGGTATAGACCACTAACTTTAATTTGTACAATACTACTTCTATAATCCAATATTTCCCTAATATATAACTTGCCCTGATACTACTTCTATATATCATGACTTCAGCTATCTCAAGTAATTCACACTCCACACTACATCTTATACTTAGCTTGGCTTGATATGGTTAACCTAGAATATCTCCTCACTACTATGGTTTACTCCATTTTACCTCACCAATGTGAACTTGGAATCCAATTGTAATTAAATCCCAATGACTTGAGCATAATAATTAGAATGCTTATCTTGCATTCTTATGATCCCAAGTTACCCCCTTAGCTCTTAGCTCTAGATAATTCTTATAGTCACCTCAGGAATGACTTAAATCTTTGAACTATCAAACGGGTTGATTCTCCCTAAGACTTTCATCCTAGATGATGGCACATTCTAACATATCTAGTTTCTCTCTTCTTATTATTTCCATTCAATACTATGAAGGACTAATATAGTAGGTTGAAAGTTGAAAGGTCAAGAGTTGATCATCAGACACTGATGATTACCTAGTACTAGGACCTGGTCCAGTAGAGGTAATGACAAATGAGATAATGTCTATTATAGAAAATCTTTACTTTATTTTCTTTCGACTTGTTATAAATTCAAGAATTAATGTTCAAGAAATACCATGATGTTCATGGTAGGGATTGATATGCAAAGTATAGATCATGATTTGGTTATTGAATTCCTTTTACTTGAGTTGTGTAATTAATTTTTGTATCCGTAAATTGTTGTAAGAAATATCATGATATGATCTCTAGAAGATCTAGTATTTGATCCTTAAGTAATGGGTTGTTATTTTATTTTTATTCCATTTGATCTAACCCATAGATCAAAATACCTTTATCAAAAATAAGATTTTAGCAAAGGTCATATTGAAACTTATCACACTCAACTTGATGATCTATTACAATTCCATCAAGTTAAGAGAAGTTTCAATCATTTTCAAAATTCTCCATATTTTCTTTACATGAATGCAATACACATGCAATGCACACACCTGATCTCTATTTATCTCTAACCTCTAATGCTGGGATGTTACACTAGACGTGGATGGTGACAAGTAAGGATGCAGCAGTGCAGAACACTAGCACCGGCAACACTTTGTCTACGCGCGTGAGAGAGAGGACGCGAAAGAGAGGAACAAGATAAAAAACATGGTTGGGCCTTCTGGGCCCAGATTCATTCTGGAATGACGCAGTGACATGTTTGGAGTGTTGGAATATATCCCTTCAATTTTATGTGGAGAAACTCGGGAGGCTATTCTCGTGGCTTTTACAAGCCCAATTTTCACTACCAAGAAGCCCAATGATGTCAAGAAGCGTGGCAAAAAGAATTTGTTCTCTCATGGTTTAGCTATTTGGTACCACGAAACCACCCAGAAGTCTATAAGAAGTGACCTTGGTCCCCTAGTCATCATGCACTTAGTTCAGTAATAGTTGATACAACTATTTAAGGATAAGAAATCAGAAAACTACTAAGAGTTGGCAGAAATGCAATTCTGATCTCGGGTGTAGATGCTCCCGCAGCTTCGACCAATGGCTCTTACCCACGTGCACGCCAATGCTTGTCTTTCTCCCTCATATTTTATTTGTTCTAGCTTTATGCACAGTGTCGTGGAGCAATTAATGAAGAGAGGGTTGTTTGCCCATCGACATTACCCATCGTCAGAATCACTGTGTCTTACATAGTTTGACTATTGCCGGAGACATGAAAGGTCCACACGATTCCATCAACAGCGAGCCAGTGACCTACTAGAGTAAAACCATGGCTTCGTGGTCATCTTGTTCATGGCCGAAAACATCTGGGCTAATGTAGAATGGGACGTAGTCGAGCTTGCACATCGTCATGACTCTCTTCCCATCCTCCACCTGCAGGAGCACGAGCAATGAGCTAGGAGGCATTGAGGAAGGTGAAGTTGAAGGTGGCAAAGAGTTGCATGTTCTATTGGGAATATGCCCTAGAGGCAATCATGGTTGATGATATTTCTCAAAGTATTCATAAAGTAAAGTTGTCCTTGTATGAACATCAGATATGTATCACTAAATACGTGATTCAATTGTGGAACTATATATTCATGATTGTTCATATTAGGTTGTCCTTGGTCATTGAGGCTGTGCTGGACACACAACTTAGACCAATTTGCAAGTTGGCTGATGACACGGTTCCACTTATCATGGGAATTGTGATGCTATTCCAACTTACACTGATTCGACTAAAAGATTTTAGCGAGTCGGACTGACCCATAGTTGAGATGCAACGAGCATGTTGTCATTTGCAGTCTCAAGCAATGGAATCCTTTGACATGAGGTGATTGCATGATACGAGTTGTGAATTGCCAACTTAGGTTCTATCAAACGATGTTCCATAAATGAGTAGTTATAAAGGTAGAGTTCGGTTGGTTGTGAAGCAAGCTGCGTGACATAGATTACCAAGATGGGATTTGCCCCTCTGTAATGGAGAGATATTCTCTGGGGCCCCTCCTGTGATATGATTCAGAAGCATGGATATAGGAGTCGGACTAAGTGTTAGTCTAGTGAATCACATATCATGGTACGATAAGAGAGTTAACCTATTAAAGGGATGACAACTACTCGCCTATAGCTTAACATATATATCGTGAGGCAAAGGGACTTGGACGAAAGTCACATTGAAGGTTCGTCTTCTGACTTTACGACACATGGGAGTTGTCACGTCTTGCTAGAGGCCGCTACCATCTATCGACTTGAGACCGAGCGTTCATGGAAGTGAGTTGGACTCAAAGCCATGATGAGATACTTGGAGGTGTAGCTCATGTCATGTCCAGATGTACGTGAACCTACAGGATCACACACTTAAGGGTAAGGATCCCATATGGATTAGATCCATATGGAGATTGGAGTACGGCCTAGATGGGCCTCAAGCGTTGAGCCCAGCTAGGGGTGTATATAAGTAGAGTGACAAGTGATAGTTCCTGACCTAGCCGTCACTTTCTCCACTTCTACTTCGGGCTAGACAAGATCTAGCAATCCTCTGTCCGTAGCTCCTTCCTGTATGTGTGAATACCGGTAGAGACATTGCACGTGCGGTGTTGGAGGCAGGTAAGCTCATGGGGATCTAGCGGAGGAGCTGTCCGCGGGATCCGGAGGCTGTCTGTGGGATCATTCGGCACTGCTTCGACGCGCTACATCAACTTACGTATCTGCGCGTCTAGCGGTTATCTCGTGGCCTATGACCTGAGCTGGATCTTGGGAGTACTACGTAGGGGAAAAAGTTTTGTTTATCTCTGCGTGGCTCAACATGTTCGCTACGACCGGTGGTGTGCTATGCGCAACATGCGAACCGGACATGGAAAACGCGAGGTACATGGTGGCGTTGACCTCGTGGAGGACGTGCGGGAGAGCTCGGCCGTGCCGCACACGATGGAGGCCACCACGAGCGACACTGGGAGGATGTTTTCAAAGAAGATGATGGTGTAGTGGCAGAGCAATGGGTAGGCGGTGGAGATTGCAGGCGCTATGCTGAGGCACGGGACTAACTTGGGCGTGGAGATGGTGATGCTGGAGTTGAGCAACCGCCGCGACGAGAGCGGAACTTGGGCATCGTGATGACTGTGCGTGAGTTGAGTTGACCGCTGGTGTATGATCTAAAGGTGACAGCGACACCAGATCCAAGAGTTTCGGTCACCTGAGTGACTGAGTCAGCGGCGAAGCCCGATCTACCTCTCTCTAGGTGTCGGAGTCATGGGAATCGTCTAGGTATAGAGAAGAAGATGTCATTTAATACCAGTGGGTCATGTGGCCTGCACAAATTCTAGACCGGTAGTAAAACTGACATGGTCTATTACTATCTCACCGGCCCAAGAAAAGATGTACAAGTAGCAGGAGTACTATCTAATATTTTCAAACGCTAGTATTTGCCAGGTGAAATACATCGACACGGCTTCCGATACTCTTCACGCCCAATCAACACACAGGAGTAGATGAGCTCGTGAGCAGAAGCGCCGCGTCCAAGAGTTGGTGGCCTAGGATTGCAATTCAGGCTGCAAGTGGGCAGAGGGCGTCCGCGTCGTGTATAACCCGTCCCACTTAAAGTCGTATGCAAATGTCTGTGGGCATGAGAAAAAATTTAAGTGGGAATTTGTGGGCTGCCCGCTATACCTACATATCCCACATGAGTCGCTCCTATTTTGACTCGTTTTGTCCTGGCCTGCTATGGTACAAAGAAAGCTAACTCTGGTGCATGATGCGTACGTACACTATAAGGCCTGTACAAAGGTATCTCTTCGATCGGACTTGCTCCAGCATGATGGCAGCTCGTTGTTAATTTATATGATTTAATCCGAATAAATAATTGATGAAGTCGTAAATATCAAATATTAGACTTGTTATTACACGATTAATAACTTTAGTACATGAGTCTAACAAAGATAAACGGAACAGACCTCCGCACTCATAACCTTTTCAATAAATTGTACTCCCTCCGTCTCAAAAAGGATGTCTCAACTTGGATGTATCTAGACAGTATTTAGTATATATAGATACATCCAAATTCAAATAAACTTGAGACATCATTTTTGATACGGAGGGAGTACATACTTAGAAATTATAATTTTATTAGACTTAAAAACTAACTTAAAACCATCTCGACATAGAAGCGATCCGCTGACGAGATTCTTATTGATGAAGGGAACTGTACGGTCTTCCCTGAAGTAAACTTCAGATTTACCGTACCAACACCATGAACAGAAGCACGTGAGCCATTTCCCATCAACACGTATGAAGTCCTTGTTTGGTCCGCAGCATAGAAAACAAAAAAAATTCTACAATGAGAACTACACGCCAAGATCTATCTACTAGGTACAGAGCAACGGGTGGACATACATCCATGGAGAACTTTCCCTCGAAGGCAACGAGTTTTGTTAACGAGTAGGAACTCGTGGTTGATGTAGTCGTACACTTGCCGATATCAAGATCGTGTGGAAGTCCGACCGCCGCAAATCAGCAGCGCATCCGTACTCACACACACGTTCAAGCCACCGGACAACCTCCACCACCTCGCTCCAGCGATCCAGCGGAAGCAGCAACTCTTTCCAGACGAAATGCCACCGGAAACATGTATCTCGCTAATCCGACATCATGGGGGAATAATTCTAGAGGGAAGAGAGATCCTTCACGAGGAGGTGTGAGGAAGAAGGAGAAAGAGGGGGGCCTTTTATAGGAGGAGGGGGTGCCCCTCCCCATGGCCGGCGCCTCATGGGGGGTGACCCCTCACCTCCCCCATTCATGTGGTGGTAACCCCTCCACATTAAAATGCCTCTTCACATTCCCTTTTAAAGTCCCCACTTTAAATGCATTAAAATTCTCTAAGTTTAATGCTCTCTCATTTAATAAAACTATTTTATTAAATTTATTCAGAATTTTGTTAATTACTTTAATTAACAAACATTCACATATAACCCCTTGCAATATTTCAATATCACATGCAGAACCACTTTCTGCAATTTCACCCGAAACAATTTCTGGTTTCTATCGAAACAATTCCTGCGCTTTGCAATTCTTTCGTCTGAAACATATGTGCTCCAAAATGGTGTCCGGTAACTCTTAAGTGTGTCATCCTATGGTTCGCGAATAATGCAGACATGATTGAGACTCCTCTCAGATCAATAATCAGAAGCGGGACCTGTAGATCCATACTAACTCCTGCATATTCAACGATGACTTCTGTGATCGTGAGAACCTTTAACGCTTGTAATTTAATCCCTTTGTCTCATGATATAATACATGTCCGGGATTCGATCATCGGTATCCAAATACCTAGTTTGATCTTGTTACCGACCTGCACTTTTTTCTCGTTCTCGTGATATAACATTCTAGTGATCACATCACTTGCTTGCAAGCTATCTTAATGTGATATCACCGAGAGGGCCCAGAGTATATCTATCCGTCATCGGGATTGACAAATTGCACTCTTGATCCATGAGCCTAAACATAACACCTTCATAACACTGAACCCATCTTTATAGTCATCCTGTTACGGTGTGACGTTTGATGTTATCAAGATACTCTTCTGGTGTTAGCAATTAACATGATCTCATTGTCTAAGGATAAAGATTACTTTGTATGATGTTATAGCAATGTAAACATAATGACTTGATCGTAATGCTATACTTCAGATGAATGTTCATCACATCATTTCACAAATGCTGTGACCTTGTGTTGACCCACAAGTATAGGGGGTGTATCGCAGTATTTTCGAGGGAAGTGAAACCCAATTTACTGATTCGACACAAGGGGAGCCAAAGAATACTTATCAGCCTTAACAACTGAGTTGTCAATTCAGCTGCACCTGGAAACAATCTTGCTCACAGCAGTTTATCTGTAGCAACTGTTTTGTAGTAGGAATAGTAAAGTAACAGCAGTAATAAAGCAAAGACAGCAGTAACAAAAGCAGTAAACAGTGGGATTCGAGTGCGGTAGGCATAGGGATGGATGGACGGGCGTTGCATGGACAAGACAATTCACATAGCAATCAGAACATAGGGCAATTGCAGATAAATAAGATAAAGCATCCAAGTACTAGACAATCCTAGGCATGTGTTCCATATATAGTCATACGTGCTCGCAATGAGAACTTGCACAACATCTTTTGTCCTGCCAGCCCGTTTGCAGCGGGGCCTCTAGGGAACTACTGGCAATTAAGGTGCTCCTTTTAATAGAGCACCGGAGCAAAGCATTAACACTCCGTGAACACATGTGATCCTCACATCAAAGCCTTTCCCTTCCGGCTACCCCGATTTCTGTCACTTCGGGACCATAGGTTCCGGACAACAACGTGTGTATACAACTTGTAGATAAGACCAAGAACAATACTATCATAATGAATCAATAACATGTTCAGATCTGAAATCATGGCACTCGGGCCCTAGTGACAAGCATTAAGCACAACAAGGTTGCAACAAAGTCATAAAGCACTAATAGAGATACTAGGCACTATGCCCTAACAATCTGATGCCATTACATGAACGATCTCATCCAATCCCTACCATTCCCATAGCCTACAGCGGGGGATTACTCACTCATAGATGGAAGAAACATGGATGGTCGATGAAGATGATGGTGGGGATCGATGGAGATGGCTCCGGGGGCACTTCCCCGTCCCGGCAGGGTGCCGGAACAGAGACTTTCTGTCCCCCGAATCTCCCCTTCGGTGACAGCGGCGCAGCGGAACTTTTCATGGAAAAACGTCGAACCCCCCGAAGTTTTTAGGTCATAAGGCTTCTTATAGGCGAAGAGGGAGACCGAGGGGGTGCCTGGGGCCACCACACCATGCCCTGGCATGGACAGGGCCAGCCCGCGCCTAGGGGTGGTGTGGCCAGCCCCTGGCTCTCCTCCGTCTCGTATTCTGGCTCCTGGAGTCTTCTGGAAAAATAGGCACTTTGGCTTTTGTCCCGTCCAATTCCGAGAATATTCATTTTCTGACTTTCCTGGAACCAAAAACAGCGGAAAACAGGCAGCTGTCACTATGGCTCTTGTTAATAGGTTAGTCCAAGAAATCATATGAAAAGTACTCCAAAGTGTGGACAAAACACAAGAAAGTAGATAAAACCAAGCATGGAGCATCAAAAATTATAGATACATTTGCAATGTATCAACATCCCCAACCTTAACTCCTGCTCATCCTCGAGTAGGTAAGTGATAAAAAGAAAGAATAATTTTTGAGGTGACATGCACCATCAAAGGCTTGAACAAAGTATTTGTAAACATTCAAAGCTGGGATCATAGCACTTCAATCATAACATGAAAGACAAAGTTCTAGCAATAAGACAAAGAAACTATGATGTAACATGAAAAGGCACAAACAAAAGATTCATGAATAACAATGCTTTGCAAGACTTTTGTTTGTTTCACATAAACAAAACATAGCATAATAGTATTCAGCTTGTCCCTCAATAGAGTAGCAAATATAAATGCATAGGACACCTTCAAAGTTCATAAGAGTGACTAGATACAATAGTTAAAAACAAGCAATATCAAAGTATGCATCAATCAACTAGTCTTGGGACAATGCACATAGAACTAAGAATGGCCACTATGCTCTCAAAGTAGGTGCATAAAGATAGAAGATGGAGACTCAATATAATGGTGGAAGAAAGGCCTTTTGTAAAAGGAACTAGGGATTGAAGTCTCATAAAGAGCTTCCAAAAATTATGGTACTTATAGCTTTCAACTCTCATTGCCCCTATCATAAGCATCTTGAAGTGATTAAGGTTAAAGTGACACAACTAAGATGATAAGCTTGACAAGTTATAAACCAAAATCTCATGCCCCTTACTTACGAAGACCGATCCTCATGCTACTCAACTTCAGTCACGAGTAAGCTCTTGTCATTGTAAGTACATGTGTATCATTAAGAACCGCCAACGGGGTACCCCTTGCACATGATATGGGAGCTTTCCCATAATCAAAATGACAAGGCAAGCATACAATGAGCATCTCAACGATCTTTTTATTTGCTATTTGCATAGGTTTTTATTGAGGATGCTTCATAGAGTGCTCATTATGGTGATGCTGCAAGTTTCCACCATGATTAGGCATGGCTTAGGCTAGTGAACCAGGTGTTTCTCTAACACACATACAAACTCCATGATCTTACAAGTTCCACTTTTATTTCACACCGTCGGGATCCGTAAGCAAAAGAACATGATATCAACGGGGTACAAAGTACAAGTGCAATGTTGAAAGCGTTCCCAATGAAACATGGTTCTGCTAATTTCAACTTATAAAGCGCAAGAATATACGCAACAAAGAAGGACCCAATGGTTCAAGTTTATTAGAGGCAAAAAGTAAAGTGTGCCATCAAGTTCGTGAGAGCTTTAATCACTAGTTTTCTCATAACAAGTGGAAGGTAAACAAAAGCATGAATATACTTGGAATAGCATAAGCTAGTAGGTAGGTATGGTGGACTCTTTGAAATAACTTGGTTTAGGGAGTTGGATGCATGAGTGGAACTCATACTTTGTTGTGGAGACTAGCAAAAGACTGGGAGCGACAAACTAAGAGAGCAATAATGGCCATAATCGTGTAGAGCGACAAAACATCATTGATCAAATCATAAAGTGATACTACAAGTTGAAAACTAAAGGATCATAAAGGCTATGGTGACTTTGGATAGTCATAACATGGTGTGAGCATGCGCCAAGTCAACCCAAATAAAGCATCAAAGGAGAATACCACTATACTATGCTTTAATATGATAAAACAACGCATGATTCATCCAAGGCACATTAAGCAATCTCAATTGTTTATAACAAGTCATGCTACAGCAAAGAATACTAAGCATAAAGCCAAAACAATATCAAGCATGGCATGACAAGTCATAGCCACAGTCAAAAACAAGCTCTTTTTACCACATAGGCATGAACTTTCCTACTCTTTTCCAAACCAAACCAAACTATTTGCAAACCAAATGTAAGAAAGAGGGGGTCCAACCAATTTATTCAGAAAACTAAGAAAACCAAGAAAACTAAAACCAAAACGAAAACGAAAAAGAAGACGCTCCAAGAAAAACACAACTGTGCATGAAACAATAAAAATGAAACGTTTGGAAGAAACTTGGGATTTTTATTGATGAAGAAGGGGATGCATTGGGAATCCCCAAGCTTTGACGTTTGTCTCAAGATTCAGTTCTAACACCAAATAAACTTCCATTAGAACACTAGCTACTGTAGCACTTCCCTCAAAAATCTCAATTCCCCAAAAGAACTCAAGAAGGAACCAACAAGAAGCAAATGCAGAAAATGGCAGAAATATGTCAAAACAGACCAGCAGGTAAAGACGAATTTTTTCGAAGACCTTCTGTTGCTCAAATCAAAAAGTGTTGAACTAACGAAAGGTATAAAACAACCTGGGGCAGAAGAAAAAAAATTACAGCTCAATCCGACATACAGAGCTCTCTCAGGATGTTTTACGGTGAAGCACAAAAATCTGTTTCGGAACATCAACTTTCCCAATCATTACTTCACTCTCATTAGAGGTTACTCTTGGCACAAAAAGCAAATAAAAAGGATAAGGAGCGGTTATTACTTAAGTAATAACTTCCAAGACTCATCTAAAACTTTTGGTTTATCTCCCAATAAGTACTTTTTTAATGCCTTTAAGTTAGGCAAAAGCAAAAACTAAAAATGGATAAAATAGAAGTAAGCAGAGATAATCATGGTGAAAACATTGTTTTGTTCAATGAAATCCTTTTGTTAACAAGGTTGATCAGGTCTTGTTACCAAAACAATTTCATATGATACAAACCTTTGTATTCCACTAATGATTATGTTACCTCAACCTTGATAGCAATGGTCCCAATCATAATAGTTTCAAAATTTTCTCTTGGTAGGGGACAATATATTTCTCCAACTTGAATGCCCTCAACATATTCAATTGTATCCAAACCATAAGTCCTTTCAATCTTCTTGGGGAAATAGACAGTGTGTTCCTTGTCATTAACATTGAAGGTCGACTTTCCTTGATTACAATTGATAACAGCTCCTGCAGTATTTAAGAAAAGGTCTCCCAAGAATAATAGACATATTATCATCTTCAGGCATAATAGTTTGAGAGGATGCTCTCATAAGAAATATGATTTGAAGTAAAAGAGAGCATCAAGAAGCAAATTCAAAACACATTTAAGTCTAACCCACTTCCTATGCATAGGAATCGTGTATGCAAATAAATTCGCAAGGAACAAAGTGGCAGGCATAGGAAGATAAAACAAGAGTAACTTCAAAACTTTCAGCACATAGAGAGGTGTTTCAATACCATGAAAACTTCTACAACCATATTTTCCTCTCTCATAATAATTTTCAGTAGCCTCATGAATAAACTCAACAATATAACTATCACCTAAAGCATGCTCTTCATGATCTACAAGCACTAGAGCTTTATCATAAACATCTTCAAAAGAAACCTTGGGAACATAACATGCATCCTCCTTTAGTAAGCATGGAGGACAATCAAATAATGTAAGGGATAAAGAGTTACTCTCATTAGAAGGTAGGCATGGGTAGCTAATCCATTCTTCCTCCTTTTGTTCATCACTCTCCTCCTCTTTTTCATCTAATGAGATTTCAGGTTCATCAATTTCTTCTTCCATAGGATCCTGCAAGGCATTAGTCTCTTCCATAGGGTCCTGCAAGGCATTAGTCTCTTCCATTTGTGGAAAGCATCTATTAAATTATTCAAGGATATGGATATTTTCATCCTTGTAATTATCAAAGCAAAATTTAAGTATACCATAAACCTCATACTTATAAGGTGAATCATCAATATTTTCAAGCAAACTAGCAAGTTCAAAAGCACCCTTCCAAGCAATAAATTCTTCAATTTGTTCCGCATCATAAAATTCATAAATTCCTTTAGCATAGAAAGATATGGTATCATTATCACTATACTCACATTGAAAAGGGAGGTGTTTATACCTCTTTCTGCAACAAGACTCATCACAACAATAAGTAACATTATAAGTAGAGCACACATTTCTAGCAATGGTATACAATCTATCAATTTGTTCCCATAAGTGCTTCCCTTTTTGTGACAAGCGGTGTTCCTTATAATAATATTTTTGATCTTCCATGAACCCACCTTGCCAATAAGCTTCAGTTTCAAAGAAACCAACCATTGACAAGAAGCATGACAAAGCAAGACAATAACAGACCAACTAAAATAACAACTAGAGTAGGAACTAATTTTTTTGCATTTTCAATAAAGAAAGAAGCAAACAAGGAAGAAAGATAAACTTAGCTTGAACAATAGTGAATCCAAGTGAACTTGATAAATAAAGCTATGCTCCCCGGCAACGGCGCCAGAAAATAGTCTTGATGACCCACAAGTATAGGGGGTGTATCGCAGTATTTTCGAGGGAAGTGAAACCCAATTTATTGATTCGACACAAGGGGAGCCAAAGAATACTTATCAGCCTTAACAACTGAGTTCTCAATTCAGCAGCACCTGGAAACAATCTTGCTCACATCAGTTTATCAGTAGCAACATTTTTGTAGTAGGAATAGTAAAGTAACAACAGTAATAAAGCAAAGACAGTAGTAACAAAAGCAGTAAACAGTGGGATGCGAGTGCGGTAGGCATAGGGATGGATGGACGGGCGTTGCATGGACAAGACAATTCACATAGCAATCAGAACATAGGGCAATTGCAGATAAATAAGATAAAGCATCTAAGTACTAGACAATCCTAGGCATGTGTTCCATATATAGTCATACGTGCTCGCAATGAGAACTTGCACAACATCTTTTGTCCTGCCAGCCCGTTTGCAGCGGGGCCTCTAGGGAACTACTGGCAATTAAGGTGCTCCTTTTAATAGAGCACCGGAGCAAAGCATTAACACTCTGTGAACACATGTGATCCTCACATCAAAGCCTTTCCCTTCCGGCTACCCCGATTTCTGTCACTTCGGGACCATAGGTTCCAGACAACGACGTGTGTATACAAATTGTAGATAAGACCAAGAACAATACTATCATAATGAATCAATAACATGTTCAGATCTGAAATCATGGCACTCGGGCCCTAGTGACAAGAATTAAGCACAACAAGGCTGCAACAAAGTCATAAAGCACTAATAGAGATACTAGGCACTATGCCCTAACAATCTGATGCCATTACATGAACGATCTCATCCAATCCCTACCATCCCCATAGCCTACAACGGGGGATTACTCACTCATAGATGGAAGAAACATGGATGGTCAATGAAGATGCTGGTGGGGACCGATGGAGATGGCTCCGGGGGCACTTCCCTGTCCCGGCAGGGGGCCGGAACAGAGACTTTTTGTCCCTCGAATCTCCCCTTCGGTGCCGGCGGTGCAGCGGAACTTTTCGTGGAAAAACGTCGAACCCCCCGAAGTTTTTAGGTCAGAAGGCTTCTTATAGGCAAAGAGGGAGACCGAGGGGGTGCCTGGGGCCACCACACCATGCCCTGGCGCGGCCAGGCCTAGCCCGCGCCTAGGGGTGGTGTGGCCAGCCCCTGGCTCTCCTCCGTGTCGTATTCTGGCTCCTGGAGTCTTCTGGAAAAATAAGCACTTTGGCTTTTGTCCCGTCCAATTTCGAGAATATTCATTTTCTGACTTTCCTGGAACCAAAAACAGCAGAAAACAGGCAGCTGACACTGTGGCTCTTGTTAATAGGTTAGTCCAAGAAATCATATGAAAAGTACTCCAAAGTGTGGACAAAACACAAGAAAGTAGATAAAACCAAGCATGGAGCATCAAAAATTATAGATACATTTGCAATGTTTCACCTTGTTATTAATAACATCCAATGTCCATGATCAGGAAACCTTGATCATCTTGTTAATCAACAAGCTAGTATATAAGAGAGGCATAACTAGGAACCCTTTTGTTTATTAAACACACATGTATTGATGTTTCCGATCAATACAATTATAGCATGCAAAATAAACATCTATCATATATAAGGAATACATAATAACAACTTTATTATTGCCTCTTAGGGCATATTTCCTTCAGTCCTCGAGACCTGATAAGAAGAAAACATGGAAATATCAGAACATACATGTGTATTAGCGTCCGTGTCTATCCACCATTCAGGAGAATGATATACTGAAATGATAGTAGGTAAAATACCGTACCCAGCGTCCTTCATCTCAATATTGCTAATAACAATATTACTGGTCTTGTCGCTGTTCCCATGTTGCCACTTGTCAAAGCGATTAGGGCAGCTAGGAGACCAATGATTAGGATCACCATAGACATGACAAGAGCCTTTCTTCTTATCATTTTCTTCTTGAAGTTGGTTGAGTGCGTGGCCTTAAAATTGCCATCAAACTCCCATTACCTTCAGATTTGTTCTTACTCTTGAACTTGTGGGATTGGGAGTTTTTCTTCTCTACCAAATTGGCACTAGAAGCTCCCTCAAATCCTCGAGCACGTGTGTCCTTTGCTCTCGCCTTCTCTTCCACATGAAGAGACCCAATGAAATCTGTAATGGAAAATGTAGAATTGTATAGAATAATAATCGATGATAATATTGTGGCAATTACAAGAGGTATATATGAGGGTCTAGGTGCACCAGCCTAGCCTTATAACAAACTGACTAGCACTCTTAAACCTAACAAGAGTTTTATTCTAACATCCCCCCGCAGTGTCAATGGTAGGTTAGACGATGTTGAGACTGAAACGAATGTCTTGAAACGGAGTAGTCGCCAGCCCTTTAGTAAAGATATCAGCGAACTGAGCTGAAGTAGACACATGTAGAACGCGAACTTGACCGAGAGCCACCTTCTCTCGAACAAAATGAATGTCGATCTCTATATGCTTGGTATGACAGTGTTGAACCGAATTCCCTAACATGTAAACAGCTGAAATATTATCATAGTAAATAATAGTAGCTTGCTCAATAGGGTGATGCATCTCCGACAGCAACTGGTGCAACCAAACCGTATTAGCAACCACATGAGCCACATTGCGATACTCAGCTTTGGCTGACGAGCGAGAAACCGTAACCTGCCTTTTTGAAGACCAAGAAACCAAATTCTTACCAAGAAAAACACAAAATCCGGATGTGGACTGTGGAGTATCAGGGCAACCAGCCCAGTCTGCATAAGAGTAAGCTCTAAACGAGGTAGGAGAGGATTTGTTTATATGAAGACCTAAATCTAATGTCCCTTTGAGATACCGAATAATATGTTTGAGATGGTTGAAGTGAGGAACACGAGGATCATGCATGTAAAGGCAAGCTTGTTGGACAGAAAAAGAAATTTCAGGACGAGTAAGAGTAAGATATTGGAGGGCGCCGTTAAGACTACGATAAAGAGAAGGATCATAAAAGGGATCACCATCGCCAGAAAGTTTTGAACCTGTATCAGCAAGAGTATGAGATGGTTGACAATAAAGCATACCAGCACGGGAAAGAAGATCTAGGGTGTTGATGTATGCAAGAGCACAAATCGTTTGTATCTAGTTTTGAAGTTCAGATATCGATCTCACAGGGAGCCCAAAGGTAAGTGTTTATTGATGAAGTCTTTGTCACACCCAAAGTTTTCACATGTCTTCGAGTGAATTGACTGCAATTGTTGAAATAAGAATGGGGTTTTGATTAAATGCGATAGATTTAAATAGAACTAAAATGTAAACTTCAAAAATATAAAGCATAAAAGTAAAGAACGACTTTACTTGTTTGTTGTTTCCCGCAGATGGCAAAAGAAGGTACGGGGAGATTCAGTTCATGGTGATAGTGACTGTTCTGGGTAGACGAGTGGTAAATATAACAATTATAATCTTATAGATATATGTGTAGGCGAGAAACCCATAATTAGTCGGAACTCCTCTTGGTAGATTTCATCCCAACTTCAATAATCCTACTAGCATGCTACCAAAGCTATGGTTAGACACTAGATGATTAAGACCCTTCAGGTCGCTTAGCGATTAAGCTTCCTTGGATCGTACTAATGCAATAAGCATAGTGGTTACTCGTTATCCTCGAGTCAACTAGCTTTCCATTGATATCCTCATGTCATCCGGGGGTCGCCGATCCACTAGCGAACAAGATCTTATCTATGTAGAACAAAGTATCATGTTGTGTGGGCCCTTAATTGGACAACAAGCATTAGGCATCCCACAGATAGTCAAGCACACATAATATAGTAATTAGAATCAATCACAAACTAATACAAAATATATGAAGGCACATCACATCACACCAATCCCCTACATCTCCCACGCCCATGGGAATTACTCACACATGAGAGAAGAACGGATCATCAATGTAATCAAATAAAGGGAATTCGTCTTTGTATTACCGTGGAGATCCACAATAAGAATAGAAAAATATCCAACACAATTCAAGATGGGAAGAAACAATCTCAAACCCTAGTCTTGCATGGTGGAGATCCATCTCTCTCTCAACTACAAGTAGTGGCTATGGGGGTGTATTGGCTAGGAGGTCGAAGATCGTGGAGCAAGATGAAGAACGTCTTCTCCTTCTTCTCCGGATCTCTTCTTTCTCCCTTCTGGATGGTATGGCGGTTGATGTGTTGTGTTTCCGCTCTCCTTCCCTTCACAGAAGTTGTCCCTTTTGACGAAACAGAGGCGGCGACAACTATATGGCGGGAACTATACGTGTTGGGTCCGCAGCATAGAAAACAAAAAATTTCCTACGATGAGAACTATACGCCAAGATCTATCTACTAGATACAGAGCAACGGGTGGACATACATCCATGGAGAACTTACCTTCGAAGACAACGAGATTTGTTAACGAGTAGGAACTCGTGGTTGATGTAGTCGTACACTTGCCGATCTCAAGATCGTGAGGAAGTCCGAGCGCTGCAACTCAGCAGCGCATCCGCACTCGCACACACGTTCAAGCCACCGGACAACCTCCACCTCCTCGCTCCAGCGATCCAGCGGAAGCATCAACTCCTTCCAGACGAAATGCCACCAGGAACATGTATCTCGCTAATCCGAGACCATGGGGGAATAATTCTAGAGGGGGAGAAAGATCCTTCACAAGGAGGTGTATGGATGAAGGAGGGAATGGGTGGCCTTTTATAGGAGGAGGGGGGGTGCCCCCTCTCTCCATGGCCGGCGCATGGGGGTGGGAGGTGACCCCTCACCTCCCCCATTCATGTGGTGGTAACCCCTCCACATTAAAATGCCTCTTCACATTCCCTTTTAAAGTCTCCACTTTAAATGCATTAAATTTCTCCAAATTTAATGCTCTCTCATTTAATAAAACTCTTTTTATTAAATTTATTCAAAATTTTGTTAATTACTTTAATTAACAAACATTCACATAGCCCCTTGCAATATTTCAATATCACATGCAGAACCACCTTCTGCAATTTCACCCAAAACAATTTCCGGTTTCTATTGAAATAATTCCTGCACTTTGCAATTCTTTCGTCTGAAACATATGTGCTCCAAAATGGTATTCGGTAACTCTTAAGTGTGCCACCCTACGGTTCGCGAATAATGCAGACATGATCGAGACCCTTCTCCGATCAATAATCAGCAGCGGGACCTGGAGATCCGTACTGACTCCTACACATTCAACGATGACTCCTATGATCGTGAGAACCTTTAACGCTTGTAACTAAATCCCTTTGTCTCTCGATATATTACATGTCCGAGATTCGATCATCGGTATCTCCATACCTAGTTTGATCTCGTTACCGACATGCACTCTTTTCTCGTTCCCGTGATATAATATTCTAGTGATCACATCACTTGCTTGCAAGCTATCCTAATGTGATATCACCGAGAGGGCCCAGAGTATATCAATCCGTCATCTGGATTGACAAATTCCACTCTTGATCCATGAGCCTCAACATAACACCTTTGTAGCACTGAACCCATCTTTATAGTCACCCTGTTACGGTGTGACGTTTGATGTTATCAAGATACTCTTCCGGTGTTAGCAATTAACATGATCTCATGGTCTAAGGATAAAGATTACTTTGTATGATGTTATAGCAATGTAAACATAATGACTTGATCGTAATGCTATACTTCGGATGAATGTTCATCACATCATTTCACAAATGCTGTGACCTTGTTATTAACAACATCCAATGTCCATGATCAGGAAACCTTGATCATCTTGTTAATCAACAAGCTAGTCTATAAGAGAGGCATAACTAGGAACCCTTTTTGTTTATTAAACACACATGTATTGATGTTTCCGATCAATACAATTATAGCATGCAAAATAAACATCTATCATATATAAGGAATACATAATAACAACTTTATTATTGCCTCTCAGGGCATATTTCCTTCAGTCTCCCACTTGCACTAGAGACAATAATCTAGTTCACATAGTGATAAATCTAACACCCATGGAGTTCTGGTGGTGATCATGTTTTTCCCTAGGGAGAGCTTTAGTCAATGAATCTGCTACGTTTAGGTCCGTGTGTACTTTACAAATCTTTATATCTCCATCCTTGACATGTTCGCGGATGGAGTGAAACCGGCGCTTAATATGCTTGGAATTCTTGTGAGACCTCGGTTCCTTGGCGTTGGCTATGGCTCCATTGTTGTCACAATAGATCACCATTGGGTCCAATGCACTAGGAACCACACCTAGTTCCATAATGAACTCTTTCATCCAAACCGCTTCCTGCGCCGTTTCTGAAGCAGCAACATATTCCGCCTCCGTCGTTGATCCAGCCACCACAGGTTGTTCGGACTTCCTCGAACTAACTGTTTCTCCGTTCAAGAGAAATACGTATCGGATTGAGACTTAGAGTCATCTGGATCGGTATCAAAGCTAGCATCGACATAACACTTAGCGACTAGCTCTTCTTCACCTCCGTATATAAGAAACATATCCCTAGTTCTTTTCAAGTACTTGAGGATGTTCTTGACTGCTATCCAGTGTTCCGAACCTGGATCAGATTGGTACCTAGTAGTCAAACTAATAGCATGTGCCACATCCGATCTTGTACATAGCATGGCATACATAATAGAGCCTATGGCCGAGGCATAGGGGATCTTATCCATTATCTCTCTTTCTTCCGCCGTAGCTGGACTTTGAGTCCTTCTCAATGTCTTGCCTTGCAACATAGGTAAGAACCCCTTCTTACTTCCGTCCATATTAAACTTCTTTAATATCTTATCAAGGTATGTACTCTGTGATAGCCCAATTAGGCGCCTTGATCTATCTCTATAGATTTTAATGCCTAATATATATGACGCTTCACCAAGGTCTTTCATCGAAAATTTGCTGTTTAGATAACTTTTAACACTATTTAAAAGATCTATATCATTTCCAATCAATAATATGCCATCCACATATAATATCATAAATGTCACATTGCTCCCACTCACTTTCTTGTAAATACAAGCCTCTCCATAAGTTTGGACAAATCCAAACTCTTTGATCACCTCATCAAAGCGGAGATTCCAACTCCGGGATGCTTGCTTCAGTCCATAGATGGAACGTTGAAATTTGCATACCTTATTAGCATCCTTAGGATCGACAAAACCCTTAGGTTGTATCACATACAACTCTTCTTCAATATTACCATTGAGGAACGCAGTTTTGACATCCATCTGCCATATTTCATAATCGAAATATGCAGCAATTGCTAACATAATCCTAACCGACTTAAGCATCGCTATGGGAGAGAATGTCTCATCGTAGTCAACTCCTTGAATTTTTCGAAACCCCTTTGCAACAAGTCGAGCCTTATAGATGGTTACATTACCATCAGCATCGGTTTTTCTTTTGAAAATCCATTTATTCTCAACGGCCTTTCGATCGTGAGGTAAGTCCACCAAGGTCCAAACCTGGTTTTCGTACATGGATTCCATCTCAGATTTCATGGCTTCTAGCATTTGTTGGAATCAGGGCTCATCATCGCTTCTTCATATGTTGCAGGGTCATCTATTTCATCAATCATGAAATTCATAACAGGATTGCCGTACAGTTCAGGAGTTGCACGTGTCCTGCTTGACCTGCGAGGTTCGGTAGTGTCCTCTTTCGGAGTTTCATGATCAATATCATTAGCTCTCTCTTCATTAGGTGAAGTCAACTCTGAAACAACTTCTGGAGCTGCGCTACTCGCCATTTCATGAAGAGAAGGTTCAATAACCTCTTCGAGTTCTACCTTCCGACTACTCACACCTTTCGCGAGAAACTCCTTCTCAAGAAAGGATCCATTCTTGGCAACAAAGACCTTGCCCTCGAATCTGTGATAGAAGGTATACCCAATCATTTCCTTAGGGTATCCTATGAAGACGCATTTTTCCGCTTTGGGTTTGAGTTTATCCGGTTGAAGTTTCTGCATATAAACATCGCATCCCCAAACTTTAAGAAATGACAGCTTAGGTTTGTTTCCAAACCATAATTCATACGGTGTCTTTTCAACGGATTTAGATGGTGCCCTATTTAAAGTGAATGCAGCTGTTTCCAGTGCATAACCCCAAAATGACAGAGGTAAGTCAGCCAGAGACATCATAGATCGAACCATATCCAATAAAGTACGATTACGACGTTCTGACACACCATTACGTTGTGGTGTCCTGGAAGGCGTGAGTTGTGAAACTATTCCATAGTCTTTCATATGTGTGCTAAACTCGTAACTAAGATACTCTCCTCCACGGTCGGACCGCAGAAATTTGATCTTTCTGTTATGATGATTTTCCACTTCATTCTAAAATTCTTTGAACCTTTCAAAGGTTTCAGACTTATGTTTCATCAAATAGATATACCCGTATCTACTCAAATCATCCGTGAAAGTAACAAAATAATGATATCCACCTCGCGCCGACACACTCATTGGTCCACACATATCACTATGTATGATTTCCAATAAATCTGTCGCCCGTTCCATTGAACCGGAAAACGGCGTTCTAGTCATCTGGCCCATAAGGCATGGCTCACATGTATCAAATGATTCAAAATCAAGTGATTCCAAAAGTCCATCGGAATGGAGTTTCTTCATGCGTTTAACGCCAATATGACCTAGATGGCAGTGCCACATATATGTAGATATATCATTATCAAGTTTAATCCTTTTAGCATCAACATTATGAATATGCGTAATACTACTATCGAGATCCAACAGAAATAAACCATTCAACACAGGTGCATGACCATAAAAGATATTATTCATATAAATCGAACAACCATTGTTTTTAGACTTAAACGAATAACCACTTTGCATCAAACACGATCCGGATACATTGTTCATGCTCAGTGCAGGCACCAAATAACAATTATTTAGGTTTATAACTAATCCCGATGGCATATGGAGAGGTAGCGTTCCAACGGCGATCACATCAACTCTTGATCCATTGCCGACCCGCATCGTGACCTCATCCCTTGCTAGTTGTCGCTTGTTCCGCAGCCCCTGAACCGAGTTACATATATTAGCAACCGATCCCGTATCAAATACCCAGGTGCTACTGCGAGTACTAGTCAAGTACACATCAATAACATGTATATCACATATACCTTTGTTTGCCTTGCCAGACTTCTTGTCCGCCAAATACTTGGGGCAGTTGCGCTTCCAATGGCCAGTCCCCTTGCAATAGTAGCACTCGGTGTCAGACTTAGGGCCAGCTCGGGGTATCTTTTCAGGCGTGGCAACAGACTTGCCACCCTTCTTTCCCTTGTGCTTGCCTTTCTTGTCCTTCTTGAAACCGGTGGTCCTATTGATCATCAACACTTGATGTTCTTTCCTAATCTCCACTTCTGCAGTCTTAAGCATTGATAGAAGCTCGGGAAGAGACTTCTTCATGCCCTGCATATTATAGTTCATCACGAAGCTCTTGTAGCTAGGTAGCAGAGATTGGAGAACATGATGTATGCCTAAGTCAATGGGAATCGTTATTCCTAAGGACACAAGCTTATCGGCGTACCCAGACATTTTGAGTACGTGCTCACTAACGGAGCTGTTTTCCTCCATCATGCAGCTAAAGAACTTTTCTGTAGCATTATAACTCTCTACGGCAGCATGGGTATCGAAAATCATTTTCAATTCTCCCATGGTATCAAAGGCATTGCCATTTTCGAAATGCTTTCGAAGTTCTGGCTCTAGCCCATACAGTATGCCGCAATGAACTAAGTTGTGGTCCTCCTGACGAGTTATATAGACGTTCTTTTCCTCGTCAGGGGCATCAGGAGCTGGTGGGGGGCCTAGCGGCGCCTCTAGCACATATTGCTTTTGTGCAGCAGTGAGGAGAATCCTCAAATTCATAGCCCAGTTGGTGAAGTTGCTACCATTCGCAGCAAGCTTCTCTTTCTCCATGAACACATTGAAATTAAAAGCAGGTGGTGCCATTTACAACAGAATTTGTAAAGTATATTTAGACTAAGTTTATGATAGATTGAGTTCAACTAATCCAAATTACTAATGAACTCCCACTCAAAAACGACATCCCTCGTGTCCTTTTGGTGATTACATGAACCAAATCCACTACACCAAGTCCGATCATCACGTGAGTCGGTGTAGCTTCAAAGACGAGCATCTATATGGGCATCATATCAACTATATGACTCATGCTTAACCTTTCGGTCCGTGTTCCGAGGCCATGTCTGTACATGCTAGGCTCGTCAAGTAAGAACCTTAGTATTTGCGTGTGTAAAACTGTCTTACACCCGTTGTATGAAAGCGTAGAGTCGAGAACACTCGATCATCACGTGATGCCTCAAAACACGATCCACAAAACGGTGCATACTTAAGGAAGAACACATTTTATCTTGATATCTAAATGAGGGATCATCTTATAATGCTACCAAAAACGCCAAACTAGCAATATAAGATGCTAATGTGTGAAGTGAGGTGATATGGTCTATGCATTTGATCTCTATCATTTGCATCGTGGTATGATCTCTATCATTCCTTTGTGTGTAAGGCCAAGGTCTATGGAACTTACACGTTAAGTGAGTTGTAAGAGTATTTATCATACATCTACTTACAACAATACCATATCAAAACACTAGCCCAACAACGATCTAAACTAGACGCCTCTAATTTATCAATTGCAAGTTTTACGTGGCTTAGGGCTTTCGGAGATAGAACCGGTCTTACCTACGAACATGAACCACAACGAGGATAACCAAGTTATTAGCAACTCGTTGTAAATCAGATATTGACTATAGTAGGAGAGACAGACACCCGCCAGCCACTTATGCAAAACAAGTTGCATGTCAGTCGTGGAAACGGTCTCATGTACGATGACATGTAAGGTTGGTCCGGGCCGCTTCATCCCACTATGCCACCAATATCCAAAGTACATAGAAGATGCAATAACATGATCATCATCGCCCACATATAAACATATGTGTACTACCCGTGCAAAGCACCTACGCATAGATCAGGCTCTGATACCACTGTTGGGTCCGCAGCATAGAAAACAAAAAATTTCCTACGATGAGAACTATACGCCAAGATATATCTACTAGATACAGAGCAATGGGTGGACATACATCCATGGAGAAGTTACCCTCGAAGACAACGAGCTTTGTTAACGAATAGGAACTCGTGGTTGATGTAGTCGTACACTTGCCGATCTCAAGATCGTGAGGAAGTCCGAACGCCGCAACTCAGCAGCGCATCCGCACTCGCACACACGTTCAAGTCACCGGACAACCTCCACCTCCTCGCTCCAGCGATCCAGCGGAAGCAGCAACTCCTTCCAGACGAAATGCCACCGGGAACATGTATCTCGCTAATCCGAGACCATGGGGGAATAATTCTAGAGGGGGAGAGAGATCCTTCACAAGGAGGTGTATGGATGAAGGAGGGAATGGGTGGCCTTTTATAGTAGGAGGGGGTGCCCCCTCTCTCCATGGCCGGCGCATGGGGGGTGACCCCTCACCTCCCCCATTCATGTGGTGGTAACCCCTCCACATTAAAATGCCTCTTCACATTCCCTTTTAAAGTCTCCACTTTAAATGCATTAAATTTCTCCAAATTTAATGCTCTCTCATTTAATAAAACTCTTTTTATTAAATTTATTCAGAATTTTGTTAATTACTTTAATTAACAAACATTCACATATAGCCCCTTGCAATATTTCAATATCACATGCAGAACCACCTTCTGCAATTTCACCCGAAACAATTTCCGGTTTCTATTGAAATAATTCCTACGCTTTGCACTTCTTTCGTCTGAAACATATGTGCTCCAAAATGGTGTCCGGTAACTCTTAAGTGTGCCACCCTACGGTTCGCGAATAATGCAGACATGATCGATACCCTTCTCCGATCAATAATCAGCAGCGGGACCTGGAGATCTGTACTGACTCCTACACATTCAACGATGACTCCTGTGCTCGTGAGAACCTTTAACACTTGTAACTAAATCCCTTTGTCTCTCGATATATTACATGTCCGAGATTCGATCATCGGTATCTCCATACCTAGTTTGATCTCGTTACCGACATGCACTCTTTTCTTGTTCCCGTGATATAACATTCTAGTGATCACATCACTTGTTTGCAAGCTATCCTAATGTGATATCACCGAGAGGGCCTAGAGTATATCTATCCGTCATCTGAATTGACAAATTCCACTCTTGATCCATGAGCCTCACAATAACACCTTCGTAGTACTGAACCCATCTTTATAGTCACCCTGTTACGGTGTGACGTTTGATGTTATCAAGATACTCTTCCGGTGTTAGCAATTAACATGATCTCATGGTCTAAGGATAAAGATTACTTCGTATGATGTTATAGCAATATAAACATAATGACTTGATCGTAATGCTATACTTCGGATGAATGTTCATCACATCATTTCACAAATGTTGTGACCTTGTTATTAACAACATCCAATGTCCATGATCAGGAAACCTTGATCATCTTGTTAATCAACAAGCTAGTCTATAATAGAGGCATAACTAGGAACCCTTTTTGTTTATTAAACACACATGTATTGATGTTTCCTATCAATACAATTATATCATGCAAAATAAACATCTATCATATACAAGGAATACATAATAACAACTTTATTATTACCTCTCAGGGCATATTTCCTTCAATACGGCCAGAAAATATTCCCGTCGTATAGTTGCTCGTTAAAGCTTCTGTGAACTCCCCTCACGTGCTTCCGAAGTGAGACTTGCTTGTTTTCTCTAGAATATTGTATTTATCTAGTTAAATCCTTCTGTTGACGTTTAGAACCTGAAACACACATTAAAAACCAAGTTTTCTTTGTTACCAAAGTATTAGCGTTAGGTAAAGCCAGAAAACAATCAAATCTAGGAGAAAACCATCAATAAAAGCAATCAAAAATGTTTCGAATCTCACAGCTATCAACTCCCCCAATCTTAGGTGTTGCTCACCCTCGAGTGACAAGGAAATTAGGAAGAATAGTGGAGATTCGAAACTAAAACTAAAGGAAGTCACAAGTTTGAATTTGTGTCAAATTCTTTTCTTCACAATCCTTGCAATCTTAAGTATGATCATACAAGTATTCACAAGATTGCACTGAGTCCACTTCCTAACCACGTATATCTTGTTAGCAAATAAATCATATGCCCAAGCAAATGTCAAAAGTTTAGCTAGGAAAGTGAGACAAATTCTTTTGGCCCCTCTCTTTATAGAGAGATGAAAACTTTTTGTTCTTGTTCGTTTAACCAACTAAGAGTAATCAAGTTGGCCTCAAAACATGTAATTTAAGAACAACTCATCTATCCCATGTCAAAATTTCAAGACTATCAAAGCACCTCTTTCTTTTCTTTTGCGTTTTAAAAACTTCAGCTCTTTCATAGAGAAATCATGGCACTATTTTTATCATGTTTAATTGGGGCTGTGTTGTGCACTCGTGACCGTGCCAATAAATTTTTGAGCAGTTGTGGTGACCCAGCATACCACTGCATGATGTAGTACACTATAGTTGTTGACATAACACCAATGAAACACCATTCACTAGTATTATATCCCTCAGAGTGGTACAACAGAAACACATCAGGTCTAAGACATGACTATAGGTTACAACTCGACTCTTTACAAAAGATCCAGAGAACACTCTAGGTTAAAGAGAGAGAAAGAACTTCTTAGAAGGAAGAACCAGAGAATAATTCAGAACTATCTGGATAATAAGATTCACACCTAAACTATTTGGCTTGCAATTGCTACTAATGCAATGCTCTATAGAAGTAGGTTTTATGGCTAGACTATCTACTCCTATCTAAACAGAGACTTTGTCTTCACTTCGGCTGATGTATATTTTGACTTCATAGACTTTATTGAAGAACTTGAGCTGCCGATGATGGTTTCTTGAGCATAAATTGATGTTGACATCGTCTTCAACGGCTTAAAACCTAGCAAGGGTTAAGAAGGTACGGTTGAGTACGAGCGTACTCAGCAAGTTCACTAAAAAGGAGTGTATGATGCACTATCTCTACAGCCACATACCATAGGTCGTGGGTAATGCAGATTTTCGTAAACATTTCTTCAAAGGTTGCTTTTATTCTGAAAACTATGTCCGACAGCCTTCACAGGTTGACTAGAACCTTCATGGGGTTCCTTTCCTGCCGCGTTCGTAGGTCCTTCCCGGAACAGGGAGTAACATGTCACAATTGTTACACTCTGTAGAGGTGCATCACTTTTCCCACAAGAGACCTTAAGCTTTATTGCACGGCCGGGAGTATGTCCCCTTTCAAATTTCCATGGTTTGAGGCCCAACCTAAGATCCAAGCCAATCACTACCCCCTTCGTGACCCCGCATGTCCCCTTGGTGTACGCCATTCCCACATCTTGAATTATGGCAATGGTTAGTACAGACCATCAGATGCCAAAACTATCGTGGGACGTTGAGGGCTCCCACCCATATGCTGCATATCCTCTACGAATTACCAATTAATGCATGCTACAAGGATAACAACCACGACCTGGCCATCCGGATGCATGCAATAGGAAGAAGATACAACTAGCTTCTCCGTCCCATTCCAAATCTCATGGTTGATGCGTAACATACGACGCTAGAATCACTGGCGACATTGGTTGTTAAGTCCTAGATGATACATTACTGTACAATGGCATTTCCATTGCTAGTTATGATAGATCAGTAACCGATATTTCTAGTTAATTATGAAAATAGTGTTTTTTGACCTTTTTGAAATGCAGGTGATGACAACATTTGAGTTACAAGCATTCGATAGAAAATAATCAAAGGACATGACCAAGTTGTGAACTTGCCTTTTGTCATTGCAATATTATGCACTTGCGGTCTTCAAGACAATAGAAGATCCAAATTCTATAAACAACATCATTGGTCCGGTAAGGACTAATGATTAAAGAAGCAAGATGTAGTTATGCATAAGTAATGTAATGCAATTTGGAAAACCCCGACGTAATACCCCAATATGGTGAATGAGTTAAACTTAGGTGATTTCTTTAAGATTTAGTTTGTCTATAAGTTTACTTTAGAAGCCAATATACATATACAAGGAACTTAAGACTAACATGTATGATATACAAAGTAAATATAACAACACATGCTTAGAGTTATTTAATATTATGTATCTATTATGGAAGTCCATGTTTTGGGTTGATAAGAGTTGAAGAACTTATTATGAGATTGTTGTTTGAAGTGGCAAAACGAATAACTTTTAAAGAAAAGGTTTCTTTGATAAGGTTTAACCAATCTTTATGGTTAATAGAATGTGATCGATGCCATTTGTGTTTGTTCGATAAGTTTGGATTTGAGATGCCTTATGATTTAATTTGGAACAGAAAAAAGTTAAGTATAAAAACATAATTAGAGCTAAGGTGTGATGTGTTTAAAAGTATTAATAAACTTTAAATCTTGCAACAAGCATGTTTGAAGGTATAGGATCATTCAGTTTCATCTTAAGAGAATGATGAGTTTAAATGCGATTTGTTATTATGAATATAGTTTATCTTATTAAGGAAAGTAAATTTAGATGATTTGAACAATCTATTAGAGCTAGAATTATGTTTACGAATAGTTAAGAGATAAATAGCATTCATTTTTATGATGTTCAAAATTTACTTAAGTTTTATTATATATCCAAGTTATAGCTTTGGACTTAGTATTTATTTATTAGGGATTTAAGGTGTTATAGATAGAATTGTGATTATTATTATTTTTGTTTAAGAGATGTTTTTATATAATTTACAAACTAGGTCTTTTATAAAATAGCTAAGGATTTATTTCCTTAAAATCTAAAAAATCTTTAGGAAAATACTTTTAGTATTTTTCTAGTAAAATATATTTACTCATGATCTTAAAAATGATTTTTATTTATTTTTAAGTATTATCTTTATTTTTACAAAATTCTACAAAGGATTAAATGTCGTTGACTATTTGTTCCAAGTTATATTTGTAAAAAATTAAGTTGGTATTTTTGTAAAATAGTTGATTTATTTTCATATGCAAAAATGATGTTTATTCATTTTTAGGATTTTTCCTTAATTTATGAGATTTTATTAAGGATTTAAGGGTGTTAATATGTATTCACATTTTACTTAGCTTAAATAAGTAAAGCTGTATTTTTATTAGGCATATATCATTTTTGTGATCATTCTGATATATGATATATATTTTTAGGATTTTTATATATTTTTCTAAGGCTAAAACAATCTTAGGGTATTTTGGTAATTTTACATTTGGTTTATTATTTATTTTTCAATATTTATTTTTCTCTTTCCTATAAAGCTACTTCTGACCCGCGGGATGATTAAGCCCAACATGGCCCAGTTGGGCCTGGGGTCAAACCCCACCCCAGCCCAACCCCTCTCCTCTCTCATCTCGCACGCACACCACACCCCGACCTCAACTCCCCTCTCGTGTCCCCGCCGCACACTGCACTACCTCTGCCGTCTCCTTGATTCCGGCGGAACCAAGATGTTGCGACCACCGCCACCTGATGTTGAAGCTCTACCATTGACTAACCGATCTGGCCCTCCAATTCGATTTGGCTTTGAGGACCTATCGAGTTCGCCGCCAACGCGTTTCTGTCCAGGCCTGGCGCTACCGGCGGCGAAATGGTATTGTCCACAACCTTCAGCTTTCTTGTCTATTTCCGACCCAGGTAATGTTTATGTGACCGGCCATTGAGTCGATGAATCTGCTGATGTATGTGGTATTTTGTTGGAGAGGATGTGATGTTGTTAAGGCATCATCTACTGTTAATTTGATTTCAATGATTAGGTGCCCTTATGACACTGACTTAGGTTGTTGGTTCTACTGCCAATGGTGGTAGGGTTGTGTAGCTGCAGTGCATTGATATATCCTAAAAAACATACTTCTATATAGTTGCCTTACTCATTCCAATCTTGTTTGGATTTGTGTATAGTATAATGCTTCCTTGCATTTGCAATTTACTGTTGGCTTCATGGAACATAGTGACCTGACTTAACATTTATGCTACAGCTCTATTGTACCCATACATGTTTAACTGAAGCTTGTACCCAGTGTTTCCTATCATTTGGTACAGTTTATCTGATGAAGGAAACTAATAGAAATGATTCCTATGATTTGGCTAGGAAGATGATGTTCTTTTTATTTGGGCTGGTGTTTTCTCTGTAGTATGGCTTCTGCTCAATAGATACCATTGTGGTGCCTCAATTGGAGTGTGCATAATGGTACCCCATTTAGCATGATCTTCTGTGCTAATGGTTTTATTTTTTAAAATCATACACCTGATGATTCCATGAGGAAAAGTAAGGTGGATTATTTCCTTGCCAGTGATGTGGAAATTGAGGCACTAGTGGCATCTGTTGTCCTGGCTGCTAGAATTAACTTCCTAGGAACTTTAATTGGCTGCCAATGATGCTAAGACTGAGGCTAGAGGCACATACTAGCTTGTGTAAATAAGATGCCTTTCTAGATGATTCATAATCTACTTTATTACGAAAATGGTTAAGTATAAGGTGTTGGGTCTTATTGTTCATATGATTAACTCATACATGAGTTCCATGTGCCTCAGTCTATATTTATCAATCATGCTTGATTTATTGGCTTGGCCTATGATGCAAAGTCTTAGGCACATATTTGTAGAAAGAAAACAGATGTGGCTTGGCCTTGAATAGATGGCTTCTGTAATATGGCTATGCTGTTGTGGAACCTCCTGAGAGTGTGCACAGTGGCACAGACCAGCTACATAACCTGCTACTCTTGTACTTGACAAAGATTGGGTTTACCTCCTTGCCAAGGATGTCTAGACTGAGGCACTACTTTGGATAAGGACATATATTATGATGTGGTTCAAAAACCTTTAGGATGAATCTACATAGCATTTCTATGCAGCTCTAAGAAGATGAATATTCTCCTAATCCTCCTAGACCAAGCTCTAGTTGCAGGTTAGTTGAATAGAGATTGATTTCTGGCACCTTTTATCCCTCTTAATTCTATGGGTGCAAAATAACAAAAATATATAATTCATGAGTTGAGGTATGCTCCTACTAGATCTCTACCTACCTCTCTTTGTAGCTTGATTCACTGTAACTTGAGATTCTTGATTTGCTACAACCTGCTCTCTCTTGCTTCATTGCTTCTCCTCCTAGGTAAGCTTGATCCTCTCGTGTTCCTCTGCTTGTACTGCTAGCTTATTTTTCGTGGATCAGCTCTTATCCTTTTTCTAGAAATCCTTCTTCTCAAAGTGCAGCCGGCTTCCTTCTCCTTGTGATGCTTGACCTAGTTCTTAGTACCTTCTTAGTAACCTTGATGGTTGTTATTGTTGGGGATCGCAGTGGAAAACAAAAAATTTCCTACGATGTAACCCCAAAACTGCCTAGGATCTATCTATGTAGTAATGCGATAACGGCCAATGCGTAGAGAATACATACCCTTGTAGACCGTACGCAGTTAACGTTCCATGGGGAACATGGTTGATGTAGTCGTGCTCGTAGCCGACCTCAAGGTCGTGAAGCTCCTCGCAGGTCACCCCTTGCTCCTTCTTCATCTTCATCGTGCAGCAGCTCCGGATCACGACATTTAAGCACCCCAAGTGTTGCGCCTCGTGTCTTCGTACACATCCGGTGCATGATGAGACCTCCGGCTCCCCGATCCCGCTGGGAGTGCGGAAGTTGATATCCGGCTAGGAATCCCTGCAGCGCAACAACGTACTGCAGGTGTGCCTCGATTGCACAACCTAGACTTGGGGCCTTGGTCACAAGGCATAGAGAGAGAGGGAAGGAGGAAGTCAACCAAAGGACTTCACCAATTGTTGGTGTGTTTATTCCCACCTATGGGCACCCCTTTATATAGGGGGAGGGGGTGTGCCCTCCCCTTTGGGTTTCCCATGTGGGACTAATCAAGGGAGAGGGGGAGGCGCATGGGCCTCATGGGCCAGCCGGCTAGGGGTGGGCCCTACCCCACGCACAGCCCTAGGCTGGCTAGGTGGGCCCCTTTGAGGCGCCTAGGCCTTGGCCCTTAGGCCCTTGGCCCTTCACTCCTTCGGTTTTCCCTCATGGGCCCTTTTTCCCTTGGAAGTTTGGCCCATTAGTGGAATACCCCTTCAAATTAGATTTTAATATTATATTTAATATTAATTACATTAATTAATATGTAAATACATATTACAAAATCCGTCTTGACCCAAAACATCTTTCGGCTCCCTTTTGATTTCCTCTGAATGACTTTGGTTCTTTCCCGGAATGATTCCGCTCCTTTATTCTTTCTCCGAACAACTTCGGATCTCTTTGCGGAACATTTCCGGCTTTCTATTTCTCTATGTGATTCCGTCTTATGAATGATCGCTCTCATCGTACCCTTAAGTGTATCCTCTCATGGCTCGGGAATGGTCTAGACATGATCTGTATCAATGATCAACAGAGGGACCAGGGATATCCATGTGACCCCTATGCATTCCTGATGACAATGTCGTTTGAACCGCTAAATGTAGCATCCTTGTCCTTTTGTTTCTCGATACAACTTGTCCGAGATCCGATCATTGGTATCCCATACCTTGTTCAATCTCGTTCACAACAAGTTATGTTTTCTTGTTACCGAGTCACATGTTGCAACATTTATGGATGTAATCACACCAAGACGGCTGTATGTACCTTTACCTATCATGTGGGTGAACAAATCACGGTCTTGTAGTCACATGTCATCTACTGTTCCTTCAGAATACCCAACGCACACCTTTATAACCACTATATTACCAAGTGGCGCTTGATGCTCTAAGCAGCCTCGGGAAATAGTGAGTAATATGAGCTCACGGTCTAAGGAAAAGGAGTCTAGGTATAGCTGTTGCAACAATGAACTATATGACTTGATCGTGTTGTAATCCTTCGAGGAATGTCCAATCACATCATTCTCCAATGATATGATTCTGTTGTCAATCGGCATAAATTCCCATGATCTTGAAACCCAGATCATCCTCATGACCAATGAACTAGTATGAATAGAGGCTACTAGGGACTTTGTTGTTTCATACCACACCTGTACCAATGTTTCTACTTGGCGCAGTTATAGCACAATATGAAACTATTATAAACTAATTGAGATATGACAATAAAAACCTATTTATTATTTTCCTCTAGGGAATATCTCCTTCAGTCTCCCGCTTGCACTAGAGTACAAATAACCTAGCTCGTAGTTTACTCATATAAACCATATACCATAAGCGTTTACAGATCATGCATTCTCATGGGAAATGTCATGTCCATGTTCTGTTTTACCAGATCATTATGTCTTTTGCAAATCATTAATGTCTTCCTAATTTTGACATTCACACCATTATCGTATAATGGGTCGAAGCATTTGTTTGGCAACAAAGTGAGACTTTGTTTCTAGTGTTTATGATGATGGTCGTTTTCACTGTTGTCATCTAAACTTTGAAACACACTTTGCTATCCTTTGTGTATATACTGTAGTCATGGCAGCAAAACGAGGCTGGATTCCAGGAGCTTACAGTGACTTTAGATCAACCTCGAGGGCTTTCTCATGGGCACTAGGCCCTGGGACACATCATTCTATGTTAAAAGCGAACTAGCCCCGCCATAATATTATACATCACATCAGATGGAGCCTTTATACTTCTATATCTATGTAGATCCTAGTGCATGAAATGCAACTATGCCACTTACTTTGTTTCTTGCCATTTAAGTACAAACTTAATTCTGGTTTTGTGATCAACTCAGGGATCACTTAAAGACACATTCTTACAGTTAAGACTTTGTCCTACCAACCAGAACCTCGGGTCACATTATGTCGAGTATACAACATGGTTATGTGGAAGAACGTATGACTGAGGCATAGGAGATGCAACACATCTCTTTCTTTCAACCATAGTTGCAATACTAACTCAATGCTTCATATCGCAAGAACTACTTTCTCATCTTGGTCCATTCTGAGCTTCTTCAGAATCTTGTCTTGGGACATTCTGAACATCTTTCAGAATCAAGTCCAGGAAGCATTCGACATTCAGTGTTTATTAAACTCACCAATCTATCTCGATAGACCTTATTGTTTAATAATTTCAACTTCATCCTTATTTATCTAACTTAAATATTATTAACACCAATCACATCATTCATATATGTCGTCCACATATCCTAGAATGATTTCATGCTCCCACTCAAATATGACATTCATGTTTGAGATCTAGGGATTTCACTTAGCTCCCACTCAAAACTAGGTCCTCTCGATAATTTTGGACATTCCAAAATTCTTTGATCATCATCAATTTGAGAATTCCAATTACGAGACTTCAATATCCATATATTTCTAGTGTAAATCCAAAAGACTTAAGCATCACTACAGTTGTAGTCAACTCCTTGAATTTGTCCAAACTTGTGACAAATCGAGCTTTTTGTCATTCATTAAGTTTCATTTCCTTCTTATGACTTTGCAGTCATTCAGAAATATCAAGTAAACTTCTTCACTTTAATAAGATCAAGTAACATGTTACTTTGCAATCTTTAATGTAACTTAATATAGGATTTTATTACTCCTAGTCATTTCTCGCACTCAGGTCCATCACGCTTCTTTGTAATTTGTAGGTATGTCTTGTTCAAAACATGACAAGTGAATCAATAATATAATTCCACAAACTTGTAGAATATATAGTTGAATCCTACTTTCTTTAGTAAAAGTATTCACTGAAACTTTATGATCATCATCATTGGTTTCTCCTCTATATGTAGAGTTTGGATTCACGAAACAAATTCCGCTGCGCCACTCAACAATTCAGAGGCAAGGTCAAATACCTTGTTTTGATCTTTTGCTTTTTTCCACCTGTATCTTCATCAAGACACGTTGACTTAGGACAACAACAGGTTTTCCCCTTGTGGATGATGCATTCATAGCTTCCTAAGAATGCTCTACAAAGACTTGTTTATTCGCCACGACTTCGACTTATCGAAATCTCCAGAAACTCGAACTTGCCATAACACTTATGGTGTTGTTGCCACGAATCTTTAGATGTTCCTTTGTATTTCAAATGAGTGTTTTCTTATTTTGATCTTGAACTCAAAACGATAACTATAACCCCTATAAGAGATGATATTATACCATATGTATCTTAATACATAATGTTTATGATGTTTAAACACTTCAAAAAAGTTTGAATTCATCCAATTATCATAATTTGTGAAACATCTTTCACAAGTTCCTTTTATGCTAAACTTAACTTGAATACTTCAGTCATGTCGATCAAATCAAAGAGACTTCGTATTCTTGTTAATTTCAATATCCTCCTTTGTTCCGAACTCATTTGAACAATTCAAATCATTTTGAACTTCATGTTTCATCAAGTAAATACGCTTATTCACTTAAGTCCACAACTACCTAATGATTTCCACTACTTGTCGAAAATATGATAAATCACTATGTATAAGATTCAACATTTCTTCGCATATCACCGTTTTACCTGAATGCGTAGTTTTAGTCATTCTGCCCAAGAGGCATGGTTTTGCAAAGTCTCTAGATTAAGCATCTAGGACCTCGATCTTTCATAAAGAACCTGCAATAACCAAAATGACTTAAAATGTAGTGTCATTTCATTATTAAACTTTGGATATCTTTTAGCATTCTAATCCTTTATAAATGTTTAAACCATTATCATTAACATAGTGATGGGAATAACTTATTTATAATCATAATGTGACCATCGGGTATTGTTCATAAGAATAGTACAAACTGGCTTGTAACTTGTTCACATGAATAATCGTCTCGCCAAAAGCAAGACACACATACAAAGTTTACAAATTTAAGTCCACTAATCCAAATGACAAACTTTGAGGGAAGAGGTGATGTCGGCCATCAACTGTTTTGCTTGCCGTCATCAAGTCACGTTGTCTCAAAACCAGCAATTCTCAAGCAGATCCTCCTGTTTTCATAAATCGGGACAAGTATCAAATACTTCGCAAACTGCAATGAGTTTTGCAAGAATCACATTTATAATTTGTATATCTTACATATACCTTTTCATCCATGACCTCCTTTTGCAATCAAGCCCTTTTAAGAGTTCTTAACTCTAATGCAAGATTGCTAAGTGTTTTTCCAAACATTCTGGAGTCATCGGATTATCTCCTAATGGTTATTGTGTCAAGAAGAGAAGATCACCTTTTACGAGGTTATCCCTCGGACGTGGGTATTAATCTATGAAGTTGGACCCATTTGCTAAGTTCCAAATTAAGCAATATATTCCCATGTTCGCAAAGGACTTCAATGGGATAGGCTAAGATCTGCTAAGATATTTCCAAACAGACATCTAGACTAAGTTTATAATAAGAGATCAATTTATAATTGTTCTCCACTAAAATTGTCATCCCCTGGACGATTTTAGTGATCGCATGATCCCTATCCTCTGCACCTCCCCCGATCATCATGGCCATCAGTGCATTATCAAAGGTAGACATTCACTAATGCCAATCACATCATACATGTGACTCATGCTCGATCTTTCGATCTCTTGTGTTCTGAGGCCATGTCTGTAAATGCTACGCTCGCGAAATCTAACTTGTGTGTATTCGTTGTGTAACATGGCTTACACCCACTGTATCCGAATGTAGATATGTCTGATCCCCGATCATCACGGCCAGCCTCATACCGAAGAACTTTCTTGGTGGTGCACACACAAGGGGAACACGGAACATTGGAATTAAATAGGGTTTATCTTATTTGCTACCGCTGAGTATCTAAATACTAGCACATAATAAGATGTAAAAACAGGTATCAACATCATATGTATAATGTGATATGATATGGTCCTTCTTGTGCCTTGTTATCCATCGAGCGCTCTGCCATGATCTCCATCTTGCCCTTGGTTTGACGCCAAGTCCACGACGCCGCCACCAGGACGTCCATCAGAACGATGACTATTACAATACTACTTAGTAACAGAAAAGTAAACTACTTTACCTTCGCAACAACCAATGCCATATCATAATCACATGCCCCCTGCAAAATAAAGTTAGACGCCTCTACTTTATCTATTGCAAGTTTTACGTGGTTGTTAGGGCTTTCGCAATAGAACCGCTTCTAAACTACGAACTTTCCAACCACAACATGGATCCGACAGTTGTCTCTACTACACCCCTTTTAGGGCCCTCCGTTGTAAATGCTATATCAACTATCGAATGAGAGACAGACACCTGCTAGCCACTTATACGGTACAAGCCGTATGTTGAGCATGGAACCAGTCTCGCGTACGAATATGCGTAAGGTCGGTCCGGGCCGCTTCATCAAACAATACCGTGATATAAACAAGTACACGTTAGAGGGTAACAACTAAGGGATCAATGCCCGCACAAAACTTGTGCGTACTGGCTGTACAACACTCCTACGCATAGATCGGCTCTGATACCACTGTTGGGGATCGCAGCGGAAAACAAAATATTTCTTACGGTGTAACCCCAAAACTGCCTAGGATCTATCTATGTAGTAATGCGGTAACAGCCAATGCGTAGAGAATACATACCCTTGTAGACTGTACGCATTTAACGTTCCACGGGGAACATGGTTGATGTAGTCATACTCATAGCCGACCTCAAGGTCGCGAAGCTCCTCGCAGGTCACCCCTTGCTCCTTCTTCATCTTCATCGTGCAGCAGCTCCGGATGACGACATTTAAGCACCCCAAGTGTTGCGCCTCGTGTCTTCGTACACATCCGGTGCATGATGAGACCTCCGGATCCCCGATCCTGCTGGGAGTGCGGAAGTTGATATCCGGCTAGGAATCCCTGCAGCGCAACAACGTACTGCAGGTGTGCCTCGATCGCACAACCTAGACTTGGGGCCTTGGTCACAAGGCATAGAGAGAGAGGGAAGGAGGAAGTCAACCAAAGGACTTCACCAATTGTTGGTGTGTTTATTCCCACCTATGGGCACCCCTTTATATAGGGGGAGGGGGTGTGCCCTCCCCTTTGGGTTTCCCATGTGGGACTAATCAAGGGAGAGGGGGAGGCGCATGGGCCTCATGGGCCAGCCGGCCAGGGGTGGGCCCCACCCCACGCACAGCCCTAGGCTGGCTAGGTGGGCCCCCTTGAGGCGCCTAGGCCTTGGCCCTTAGGCCCTTGGCCCTTCACTCCTTCGGTTTTCCATCATGGGCCCTTTTTCCCTTGGAAGTTTGGCCCATTAGTGGAATACCCCTTCAAATTAGATTTTAATATTATATTTAATATTAATTACATTAATTAATATGTAAATACATATTACAAAATCCGTCTTGACCCGAAACATCTTTCGGCTCCCTTTTGATTTCCTCTAAATGACTTTGGTTCTTTCCCGGAATGATTCCGCTCCTTTATTCTTTCTCCAAACAACTTCGGATCTCTTTGCGGAACATTTCCGGCTTTCTCTTTCTCTATGTGATTCCGTCTTATGAATGATCGCTCTCATCGTACCCTTAAGTGTATCCTCTCATGGCTCGGGAATGGTCTAGACATGATCTGTATCAATGATCAACAGAGGGACCAGGGATATCCATGTGACCCCTATGCATTCCTGATGACAATGTCGTTTGAACCGCTAAATGTAGCATCCTTGTCCTTTTGTTTCTCGATACAACTTGTCCGAGATCTGATCATTGGTATCCCATACCTTGTTCAATCTCGTTCACAACAAGTTATGTTTTCTTGTTACCGTGATTTTACATCCCCGTGACCGAGTCACATGTTGCAACATTTATGGATGTAATCACACCAAGCCGGCCGTATGTATCTTTACCCGTCATGTGGGTGAACAAATCCCGGTCTTGCAGTTACATGCCATCTACTGTTCCTTTGGAATACCCAAGCACACCTTTATAACCACTGTATTACCAAGTGGCGCTTGATGCAGTCTAAGCAGCCTCGGGAAACAGTGAGTAATATGAGCTCACGGTCTAAGGAAAAGGAGTCTAGGTATAGCTGTTGCAACAATGAACTATATGACTTGATCGTGTTGCAATCCTTCGAGGAATGTCCAATCACATCATTCTCCAATGATATGATCCTGTTGTCAATTGTCATAAACGCCCATGATCTTGAAACCTAGATCATCCTGATGACCAATGAACAAGCATGAATAGAGGCTACTAGGGACTTTGCTGTTTCATACCACAACTGTACCAATGTTTCTACTTGGCATAGTTATAGCAAAATATGAAACTATTATAAACTAATTGAGATATGACAATAAAAACCCATTTATTATTTGCCTCTAGGGCATATCTCCTTCAGTTATGGTGGAATCTAGTGTTGTATTGGAGTTGATCTATCAAGATCAAGTGGTATCCTAGGGGCAGTGCTCTAGTGTGGAAAGAAGAATATGGTGTTGGCTTGTTGTTAGCTACGACTGGGCTTGCTCTTGTATGATTTCTCTTCCTTCTCTGTTGTGCTGACAGCACACCATCTGCATGGATGATTGAGCTGCTTATAGTTGGGCACCACAGTGTTCAAGTCCCCACTTCAGCTGGGAGATGGTCTTATCTAGTCTGTCGTTTGTTCTTGGATGAGGTTCATATTGGCTTAACAAAATCTGTTTAGTTAACTTAATGCTAAACAAGATTATATTATTATTATTATTGTTTCCTTATTATTTCTACTTGATTCTAGCTAGGCTTAAGAGGGTGTCATAGCATGCTAATTGTTGCCTTAATACAAATGATCAAATCTATGTTGGTTTCCTTAGACTTCCAATTTGCCTCTCATACTCAAGTGTATAACCCCCCAGATCAAGATACTACTTATTTCTAGATTGGGTGGTTTCCTCTTAGGCATTAGTGGATTTTGGCAATTCTTACCAAAATCCCTAAGCTAGATCATACATTTGCCTCACCTGGTGAGGAAAACATTTTTAACATTACCAAAATGTTACTTCTTTATTTTTGTAATCAGTTTTGCAGGAATCGGAGTGAGGAATGACGACACAGGATGAAGGAATAGTTTAGGACCTTTTTTTATTATTGATCCTTATTGTAATATTTATTCTAGATTCTTTTGTAATTCATTATTATTTTTTTGTACATGTAAAGATAAGCTCATAGTGAGTTGGGATTGATCCATCCTTCAAAATAGTGTTGATACTTCTTATATTTAGCTTCCTTCTTCTAGAAGTCTTCATCTTGATCTTCGAAACTCGTCACTCCCTTACAGGGATTCCCTTTTCTATCTAGGTCTATAACATCAAGTAATAACTTGGTGATGCAACATGCATTTGCACATCAAGTCAAACTTCATGCACAGATCTAGTCAATCAAGAAGATGCAAGAAAAAACAAGAAATCCAAATGTGGTACATATAACACACATTATTCTAAGCCCGGAATATAGTAATTGAGTATAATACCTCTAGAATTCAGGCTTAGCTGTGTAGTACACCCTCCATCCCAAAATGTAAGGCGCCTAAGATTTAGTCAAAAATTAACATATTTTAAGTTTGACCAAATTTATACATAAAAATATAAACATTCACAATACCAAATCAATATCAATAGATTCATCAGAAAGTAAAGTTTCTGAAAATGTCAATTTGATATTGTAGATATTCATATTTTTTCGTATAATTTGGTCAAACTTAGAAGATGTTGACTTTTGGCTAAAGCTTAGGCGCCTTACATTTTGGGACGGAGGGAGTATATGACACCTCCTAGTATAGGTTGACATCGTGATACTTAGCACTTAAGGGTTTAACTACTCTTTGTCTCAATATTTAACACCTCCTAGTATGACTTGGGTTCTGACTAACTTCTTACCCTTCCTTTTGGACTACTAAAGACTACTAACTTTCCATTCTATCATAAAATATCCTCACATGATCTCTCAAAACTGCTAACAACATTGTAGTTACTACCTTAATCCAACAATTATCATAATATTATAATACCTATGACTTCTATCATAGACCTACACCGTTCTTTACTTACTGTTATTACAAGATTTGTTACTAAGTACTTGTCCTAATTACATTCTTATCATGGTCTCAGAGCTATTCTCACCATGAACTTGTTAAGATTTACCTAGTCATCATGATTAAAGAGCTCATCTCAACATGACGACTCTTCTTCTTAACTTACTCACAATGATTCTTAACAAAATTCTACTCCATAACATGGAATTCTCAAGTGAATGCCACATGATTTACTTCCAATTGTATCTATACATACTCTGATGGTCTACCCTGTATGGTATAGTGGTATCAACTAGTGGTAAAATTCTGCTACTTCGCAGGAATTCTAAATATAGACTCCATCACTAATACTACTCCACATGATATCCTAACCTGACCGAAGTTTTCAAGAACATCGATCACCGAGCCGTTGATATCAACAAGGATCTGACGTATCATGAAGTGCCCATTCATATCTTGGAGGAAGCTTACAGAACCACCAGGACCCGGAGTATCAAATTTCTCAAGATCCAATGGAGCAACCATACCAAAGAAGAAGCCACTTGGGAGCAAGAAGATTACATTAGGACTGAGTTTCCAGATCTCTTTAGTTCCTAGTTTTCTTAAATCTCGGGACGAGATTTTGTTTAAGGGAGGAACGTTTGTAACATCCCAAAACTTTAATCAAAGATATTAAGATCCAAATCACCCAATTTAGGGTTAATTTTTTTATTATTATTAAAAACCATTATGAATGCATGTGTGTTGCATTAATAGAGAATTGTTTAGAAATGTCATGTTTGTTTGTTCTAATGCTTGTAAAATGATTCAAAGATGAATGCCACATCATCTAGATCATTTATAAACAAAATCCAAAGAAAAAGAAATCAAATAAGAATAAAAATACCAAATGGTCACTTTGGCCATTTTAATCCACTAGGTCACTTTAGGTGTTCCTAGAAGTCAAACTCAAACAGAAACATTCTCAACTCTTTTCACCCCTTGCTAGTACAAGTAAAGATATACCAAGGCCCACTTTGAAATCTTACAAAACCATTTAAACACTAATTTTAAATGGCATTTGAAAATGGAATCCATTTCATATGCATGATGGCTCGGTGTTGATGTAGAGCTCATTGGGAACCCCAAGAGGAAGGTATGATGAGCACAACAACAAGTTTCCCTCAGTTATGAAACCAAGGTTTAATCGAACCAGTAGGAGCAAGGAAACACCCTAGCTGAGCCTTGTCAGGGCGCACTACCGGTGCTAGTAGCAACGTGGAGACCTGCACAACACAACCACAGAACTCTGTCCCCAACTTGCGATGAGGTTGTCAATCTCACCGTGTTTTGCTGAAAACAAAGGATTAAACGTATCGAATGTAAAGAAGTAATAGTTGGCAGAAAGTAAACACAAAGCAATAAACAGTTTGTAGATTGTATGTAAAAGAAAAGGACCGGGATCCATAATTCACTAGAGGTGGCTCTCCTTAGATAGATAACATGCTGGGTGAACAAATTACAGCGGGGCAATTGACAAACATCGAGAAAGCAATACATGCATATACTAATCATCTTGACTCCTTTGAGATTCGATTGGGCATTACAACATTGTACATAGACCGCCATCCAACTGCATCTATGACTAATAATCCACCTTCAGGTTATCATCCGAACCCCCTCCAGTATTAAGTTGCAAGCAACAGATTATTGCTTTACGAACTACGTGTAAAGTAAACAATATGATTGTTCTATGAACAAAAGATTGTTGTTTTCTCCCTAGTAGCAACAACACATCTAGTACCTTAGAGATTTCTGTCACTTCCCAGATTACCAGAGGCACGAACCCACTATCGAGCATAAATACTAACTCTTGGAGTTGCTAGCATCTACTTGGCCAAAATAGCTACTAACAACGGAAAGCATGCAAGATCACAAATAACAAGGACATGATAGAATCAATAATCAATCTGAAATAGCATCTCAATATCCATCAGATCCCCGCAAACACAACATGCAGAATTACAAATAGATGATCTTGATCAAGAACGGAGCTCACAAGATCTAAACAAGAAAGCACAAAGGAGGAGAACCAGCCATCTAGATACTACATGGATCCGTAGTCCAAGGATGAACTACTCACGCATCACACCGGAGGCTTGCATGGTGATGAAGAAGGCCTCCAGGGTGAATTCCCCTCTCCGGCAAGGTGCCGGGAAGAGCTTCAGATCCCTCCCTATCTAGGGATGGAGATGACGGCGGCTACAGACTCTTTCGTGGATTTTTGATCGGGTACTTAGGGTTTTCGTCCTGAGGGCATCTTATAGGCAGAAGGAGAGGCCGAGGGGGTGCCTGGGCTGGCCACACCACCCCCTGGTGCGGCCAGACCTGGCCCGCACGTCCAGGTGGTGTGGTGGCCCCTGGCTCCTCTCCGTCTCGTATTCTGGCATCTGATGACTTTCGGAAAATAGGCACTTTGGCTTTTGTCCCGTCCAATTCCGAGAATATTCATTTTCTGACTTTCCTGGAACCAAAAACAGCAGAAAACATGCAGCTGGCACTGTGGCTCTTGTTAATAGGTTAGTCCAAGAAATCATATGAAAAGTACTCCAAAGTGTGGACAAAACACAAGAAAGTGGATAAAACCAAGCATGGAACATCAAAAATTATAGATACATTTGCAATGTATCAATGCATAGATCCCACTTTTTCAAAAACCACTCAAATGAGTTCACCTTGACAATCCCAAGCAACCAGAGATGATCAAGCTTATGACTAACACCCACACCAAAAATCTTTTCAAAATTCAAATAAAACTTTCTTGCGGCCATTTTGTCGAACACTTGGCAGGAAAAAATCATCTGTCCTAACTAATAATGTTGCTAATTAAGTTCTTGTCCCCCTTTCGACCCTCTCATATCTCCTCCGTCCCCTCTTAGCCTATCTAAGCACCAGACAACATCCCCCCTTCACTGCAGCGCTAGTACCGCGCCGCTCGAGAATGGTCGCCGCCGGCCAACCGTGCCCAGGCCACAGGAGACCGCCCCACCCTCTCTCGCCATGTCTAGGAGGTAGGCCAGACCACACCGCGACCCCCTATCCACCCCGCGGCCGCAGCCGAGCACTGGACCACCGAGGCACGCCCGCGCTCTCCGCCTCTGCACCGTGCACGGACCGCGCTAGTGCTCCGCGCCCGACAACGCAGCACACGCCGCCCCTCGACCATAGCCCACGCGTGCCGATCTGCCTTGACCCCAGCACACCCCCGAACATCCCCATTTCCCGTCGTGCGACCAGCACCCGCCGTGAGCCGCGTCGAACGCCGCCGCTCCCGCTCAGAGCGCCAGCCACGCCCGACCAAACGCCATCGCCCCTAACCGCACCATTACGCCGTAGATGACCGCCAGGAGGCAGAGCACTGTCCGCCTACCTCGCCCATGACATTAGCCCTCTGTACAATCATCACCGACGAGCTCACTGTCGCACCTCACGGTCCCCTCATCGACCTATAAAAGGAGGGCACCCCCGTCCCATTTCTGCACACCATTCACCTCCCCTCTCACCACTGAACCTTCCCCACCTCTCCCCGGAGCCGCTCGAGCCCTCAGTCACTGGAATTGTGCCGGAGCTCACCGTAGCAGAGGAGAAAGGGGGCCGTCGATTGTGACCACCCTAGGAGCCGCCGCGACCATGCCTGAGTCCGCTGTCGTCCACCAGTTCGATCGCCCCCATCGCCACGTTAGCTGGAGCCCTGGTAAGCCCCCAATCAACCCCCACCGAGCCGCTAGGGTTCATTCGCGCCGGCGACCTGTTGGTCGTCGACGACGAGCCATGACCGTTGATCTCTGTTCTAATCGCACGGTCCATATCGCCCCGTACCGCTTCGTGTTAGAGTCAGCCGCTGACATGCGGGACCCCCTTGCCAGTCACCCTCTGTGCCGCGGAGCGTCACTGGGCTGGCCCGTTTAGTTTCCCGCGCTGGACCTAAATTTCAAATAGAGGTTTTTCTTTTTAGACTTAAACTCAATTCTATCCACTAGTTTAAAAACCAATTCAGGGAGTTCTACTGAACGAAATGGAATGATTCAAATTTTGTTAGAAATATAATTAAAATATCTATCCAAGCCCGTTGGATTTAAATCAAATAGAGTTATAGATCACATATAGCAAAAATAACAAAAAACAGACTTCGCTACATTCCAACATTTTTCAAAAATCAACCATAATAGCTTTTGAGTTGATTCCAACTCTCAAAAATCACATTTCATAATACCTATCTAAATATGTAATAATATTTAGGTTTGCATGCAATGACTTTGGACTAGTACCAAAATAATGCTATATAGGCATTTCTAGTCACTTTAAATCATTTCAATAATAAACTTAAACTTATTAAAATATGATCCAACATTTAAATCATATTCCCATGTATTCGAATATGTGGTGATGACATGTGTCCACATGATCCCATATTTTAATTGGAGAATATTAAATCTTAATTAATTTTAATGAGTAGAAATTACTTTTCTCAAATAAAATAAATGAAACTAGAAATTAAATCTTGTGCTGAATGTGATGATACTAGATCATCAAGTATGTGCCTTAGTGTCGACGCCGCTGCTCACGGCGCCACGATCGTGACTATGATGCGCGCGACGACCTCACGCAGCACAAGATCGACAAATCAAGGGCACGACATGCTCGGTCGACTGACACGGAAGAAGAAGATGTGGAGCTCTGCGGCGCCAGATGCTTCAGCAGATCCATTAGGCAGAAGTGAATGCCTAAAGGGTTTAAACTCCTGTCGGAGAACCCAAAGTTTGACGGCCTACAGGACCCTAAGATCTGGCTGGAAGACCACATCTCCTTCGTCAGACTCCACGGAGGCAGTCGAAGCACTGCCATGCAATGCCTGCAGCTACAGCTGCAGGGCGCCGCCCGAGCATGGCTCAACAACCTCCCACGCGGATCCATTCACAGTTGGGATGAGCTGGTTTACAGCTTCGTGCGCAACTTTAAGGGCACATACAAGCGGCCCGCATCAATCGAAGAGCTGATATGCTGCCAACAAAGATCTGGCGAATCGCTGCGCTCCTACATCCAAAGGTGGTCCATCATCAAGAACTCCGTAGAGAACATCTTGGAAGACCGTGCGATTGACGCATTCAACGGTGGCGTCCGCCGCCTAGAACTCAGGGAGGAGCTGGGCCGCTCAAAGCCCCAGACTATCGACCACCTGATGGAGATCGCGAATCGGTGGGCCGATGGAGAAGATTCGGTGAAGAATCACGCTCACTCCGATGAGGAGGCGGAACTCGAACGCAGACGCGACCGCCGAGGCAAGCGCCGCATGCGCATCTACGGTGACCGCGACGACGTCAACATGGTCGCGGCCGGCTACGCCGATAGATGTGACGATAACCGCAACAACGGATACCGTAGCGGCGGATACCGCGACTCCGGGGAAACCACGCAAGTGTGGCAACGCTGCACTCGCGATGAGGCACCCATGAACTCCATTGAGGACAAACTGTCCGGGCCATGCACGGTACACTTCTACATCGACAAGCATGACGGCAAGAGAAAGTCTAGCTACCTCCTCAAGGATTGCCGCGAGTTCCTCAAGCTACATGAGGGATTGGTTCGGATGAACCCCAATGCAGTCGAAAGAGGCTATGGAGCCGCTCCAGGCGCCGTGGCACATGGCGCACCTCCACCGCCACCTGGGCCACCCCCAAATGCAGCTGCACCGGACCAGCACCACGGAGGCGAACCGTACCCACGAGCGATGGGCACCATGATGATCCAAAAGGGACGCCCCTCCAATAGGGTACAGAAGGCCATCACTCGCCAAGTCAACTTGGCCACGCACTTGCCACCCTCCACCACCAAGTACCTCAGTGGAAGCGAGTCATGCATCACCTTCGACAAACGCGACCATCCGCCCCATATACCCCGTCCAGGCCATTGCCCCCTCGTACTCGAGGCACAAATCGGAGGCTTAAATATGAGTTGCGTCTTCATGGATGGCGGAAGCGGCATCAACCTTATATTCGCGAGTACCTTGCGAGCAATGAGGATCCCTCTAACTTGCCTAGAGGCCTCGGACACAATGTTCCACGGCATCGTCCCAGGGAAAGGCGTATACCCCCTGGGCAAAATCAACCTCGATGTCATCTTCGGCATGCCGAAGAACTTCCGGCGTGAGCGCATCGACTTTGAGGTCGTCGACTGGCCCTCACAGTACCACGGCATCCTCGGGCGCGTCGCGTTCGCTAGGTTCATGGAAGTGCCTCACTACGCCTACCTGCAGATGAAAATGCCAGGTCCCAATGGCGTCATCATGATCAACGGGAGCTTCGAGCGATCTGACAGTTGCAACAGGGAATTCAACAGAATCTCCCAGTCCTTCGGAATGCAGGAGGAACTCACGAGCCTGTGCACAGACAATAGTCTGCCTCCCCTGAGCAGGCCAAGCTTACCTGATCTCTCCTTCGACTCATCTGTGCACACAAAGAAAGTGCAGGTCCACCTATCGGATCCCGCCAAGATGGCCCTCATCGCCAACAACTTGAGTCCCGCATAGGAACTCGCGCTTGTCGAATTCCTCCGTGAGCACTGGGAAATTTTCGCCTGGTGTCCTGCGGACATGCCAGGCGTTTCCAGGGAATTCGCCGAGCACGCACTCAACGTCAACCCCGACGCAAGGCCAGTCAAGCAAACATTTCGGCGATTGTCTGAGCCACGAGCGCAGGCAGTTGGAATGGAGATCAACAGACTCCTTGAAGCCAAGTTCATACGCGAGATCAAGGAAAGCACTTGGCTCGCCAACACGGTGCTGGTACCAAAAAAGGACACAGATATCCTGCGAATGTGCGTGGACTTCACTTCTCTGAACAAGCACTGCCCAAAGGATCACTTCCCGTTGCCATGGATCAACCAGATCATCGACTCCACGGCGAGATGCGAGCGCCTCTGCTTCCTCTACGCCTACTCAGGCTATAATCAAATTCAAATGAAGGAGGAAGATCAAGAGAAAACAGCGTTTACAACGCCCTTTGGGGTGTTCTGCTACAACACAATGCCCTTCGCGCTAAAGAACGCGGGAGCCACCTACCAGTGGTGCATGCAGGCTTGCCTCAAGGAACAACTGGGTCGCAACATTCAAGTCTATGTCAACGACATAGTAATCAAGACCAAGAAGGAAGCCTCTCTAATCGACGATTTGCGCGAAACCTTCGCCAACCTCGACCGCTACCGGATCAAGCTCAATCCAGACAAATGCGCGTTCGGCGTACCATCTGGGCAGCTACTCGGGTATCTCATCTCCGTGAGGGGAATCGAGGCGAACCCGAAGAAGATAAAAGCCATACTGGCCATGGAGAAGCCGAAAAACATAAGGGGCGTCCAGCAGCTGGCTGGACGAATCACGGCCCTCAGTCGATTCATTAGTCGAATGGGCGAAAAGGCGCTGCCCTTCTACCAGCTCCTCCGCAAAACTGAAAAATTCGAGTGGACCACTGAAGCGCAAGAAGCATTCGAGTACCTCAAGTGCCTGCTATCCACTTCGCCAGTACTAGTGACCCCACGAGAAAGGGAACCACTGTTTCTCTATATCTCCGCCACCAAACAGGTGGTCAGCACAGCGCTCGTCGTCGAGCGAGCTGAGGAAAACAAGGTCCACGGCGTACAACGCCCAGTATACTACCTCAGCGAGGTCCTCATGCCAACAAAGCAGCGGTACGCGCACTACCAGAAGCTAGCGTACGGCGTCTTCATGACCGCCCCGCGACTGCGCCACTACCTCTAGGAACACCCAATCGTGGTGGTCAACGATGCCCCCTTGGGGCATACCCTCAAAAACCCCGACGCCACGGGACGAGTCGCGCTTTGGGGAATAGAATTGTCTCCACGAGACATCACGTACGAAAAACGCGACGCAATCAAGTCGCAAATTCTCCCGGACTTCCTCGTGCATTGGATGGAGAACCAGCTCCCGGACAAGCTCGATATGTCCTACCTCTGGACAATGCACTTCGATGGGTCCAAGCGGAAAGACGGAGCAGGCGCAGGTGTCATACTGATATCACCTCAAGGGGACAAGCTGAAGTACATCCTGCGAATGCAGTTCACAGCCTCCAACAACGAGGCTGAATACGAGGCCCTGTTGCACGGGATGAGGATGGCAAAAGCCTGCGTCGCCAAGAGGCTCATCATATACGGCGACTCTAAGTTGGTCGTCAACCAAACAATGCATGAGTGCGACGCACTGAACGACAACATGATCGCGTACCGCAACCTCTACGGCACACTCGAAGGAGACTTTGATGGTTGCGAGCTGCGGCACGTAGGTCGCGAAAGCAATGAAGAGGCGGACGCACTCACCAACATAGGCTCTACCTGCGCCCCCATACCACCTGGGGTATTTCTCGAGCGCATCTGCGAATGCTCCATCAAGCCAAATGCCGCAGAAAAGAAAACAAGCGCAGCAACGGACTCGGGGGCTACGCCACCCAATGAGCCAATGGCACTCGATGACTTGGAACTGGACACAGGACTCGAGGGACCAATGAGCTTCATGATGATTGAGCAATCCTAGACGCAACCGTACATCACGTACCTCCTCAGCAAGAGGTTACCATACGATCCGACAGATGCATGACACATCGCGCGACGATCCAAGGCATTCGCCGTTATCAACGACGAACTGTATAAACGCAACATCACAGGAGTACTCCAACGATGCGTCTCCGTGGCAGATGGAAGAGCAGTTCTCCTCGACATCCATGAAGGGACCTGCGGGCACCACGCCGGCAGTCGCGCCCTCGTTGCCAAAGCTCTACAAGCTGGGTTCTACTGGCCTACGGCCATGCGCGACACCAAGGACATCGTCCAAAAATGCAACGCTTGCCAGCGATTCGCGGACAAGACGCACGCACCAGGCGCAGAGCTACGGCCAATCCCATTGGCCTGGCCCTTCGCGCAGTGGGGGCTCGACATGGTTGGCAAACTTCCAAGGTCTTCACGAGGAGGCTACGTCTACCTCTTAGTCGCAGTCGACAAATTCACCAAGTGGATTGAGGACATGCCAGTGACCAACCAATCAGGGCACAACGCAGTCAAGTTCTTCGAGTCCATCGTCTACCGCTTCGGAGGGCCGCACAGCATCATCATCGACAACGGGACGAACTTCACATCCAAGGAGTTCCAAGAATTCTGCGAGAACCTCGGGATCAACATCCGCTACGCCTTAGTAGTGCATCCACAGACCAACGGTCAGGTGGAAAAAGCAAACGAGCTCGTCTGCAGAGGCATCAAGAAGCGACTCCTCCGGCCACTCGAACAAGCCGCGGGTTGCTGGCCAGACGAACTGCAATCCCTACTCTGGAGCCTACGCACAACTCCAAACAGCGCCACGGGCTACACGCCATTATTTATGGTGCACAGAGCCGAGGAAGTGCTACCCGCCGAGGTACGGTACAAGGCTCCACGCGTGGTCGCTTACAGTGAACAAGAGTCATCCCTCTCACTCGAAGACTCCGTCGACCTCCTTGACGAAGCAAGGGAAATCGCCGCGGAAAGATCCACGATCTACTAGCAGAACCTGCGCAACTACCACAGTAGGAGGCTTCGCCCCAGATCCTTCGTCAAAGGCGACCTGGTCCTGCGACTGAAGCAGCAGGGGCATCTCAAACTCGAGTCCCCTAGGAAGGACCGTACGTGATTACAGAAGTAATCCCAGGTGGCGCCTATCGCCTTCAAGATCTAGAGACAGGAGTCGCATACTCCAACCCCTAGAACATCGCACAGCTGCGACGCTTCTACCCTTAGTCGTTTTCACCTTTTACATTGCAAATAAGGCTACTCAGCTAAGGCTACTTAGCCACACATTGTTCCTCGCACTGTTCTTCGAATAAATAAAGCTAAGTGCCCCAAAACTCTGAGTTCTCCTTTACTTTTCCAATTTACATACTCGGGGGCTGCGCCACCCTATACACATCTGTTCTTCGAACCAAAACGCGATATCCTGAGTTGCTGGTACATCAATTGAAACCCTTAACACAACGTCAACCCAGCTACAACGCACCTGACAGGTTGACAAGGGACTGAGATAAAAACATGACCAGGCTAACGAAAAGGACTCGCATAGTGCCACACACTTCATACTAACAAAGCTCTTTATACGCATTCGACAATAAATTATCTACAACATTTATACGAACTTTACAACACAAGTACACTTATGTGTAGGATACAAACTAGGCTACTACTACAGCAGAAGAACGTTGGTTTGTTCCTCAAAGAAGTCGATGATCTCTTCAGTTGGGCGGTCCACCGCCTGGTAGTGCGGCACCATATTCCAGGCAGAACCTGCTGGTGGCGCAGGCGGCCCAGACGGAATTGCCGCAACATCTACGTCAGGCCTGTGCAGTCGCACCATTGATAGTGCAGCCTTGGCACCAGCCACCAACTGCTGCCTCACGCACTCGCGAACCGCGGTCAGGTCTTGAAACTTGGCAAGGAGGGCCAGCAAGCTTGATGGAGTATCATCCAGCGGGAACATCGCCCGATAAATGTTCTTCAAGTATGACTGCGATTTCTTCAGAAAGTGCAGCACTCACGACGCGCGATCCTGCAGGGTTGCCAGCGCAGTCGCACGATCATGATCTACCTAGAAGTATCCACTCTCTTAAAGTTGCTCCTGGGTAAGATCATGCATGCGAATGGCAATTCTATCCTTCTCCTCCTGCGGGTGACGCGTGCTGACAACTACACGAAGCAGCAACAGCAGCATGAGTACAACGTACCACTGCGAGTAACTACAAGGAAAAGATGAGAACAAGCAAACTAACATTTGAATTGGTCGCCCAGCTGCGTCACCTTGCCGAGCAGATACTGCTCTCGGGCGGCGGATTTTTCCGCCCTTGACTTCCATACATCCGCATTACCACGGAGCACGGGCAACTCACGCTCCAGCTGCTTCACGCGGTCACGCAGTCGTGAAAGCAAGGACAGCTCATCTACCCTGGAGCGCGGCGGTGCCACGGTATCATCAAGAGTCGGCGAGTCCTGAGTTTCCCTCAAAGGATCACTTGATGTACCATACCAAAAGTCAAGATAGAAGCAAATAATACAACCAAATCAACACAAAGACAAAAGGATCAGATGCATTCAAGACTAGCAAAAGTATCAGCAGATACACTCGCCAGCAGGCATGTTCTTAAACAAAAGGACATAAACTAATCAACTATTACAAAGCTAACTAAGGAGCAACTGGCTTATTTGACTTTGACGGCTTCGGGGGCTTCATCAAGTCCGTGACAGTGTCAGACGCCACTGACTTTCCGCCGGCCCCTGATGATGAAGCTTTCGCCGCCTTCTTGGCACGTTGGAGCTCCTCAGAGTACTTCACAATAGTATTTATCAGATGAGGCCCGTATTTGCCACAGGCAGCCGTGAAGGGAGCGAAGACTACCTGCTGGCCATCCGCGTTAACAGGCATCACCTTCGACACCGCGGCAGGATCAACCTCGACTCTGTGGGCCTGCACCATGGCGAGCGACATGGACGCGCCAGCTGCGCGGAGTGAGTTCTTGTAGCTGTAGGGCACACCCCCGGCGAGTGACTCCACCAGCTCGTCTGTATTATCGATTAGCTCCTCCTTGGGCATAAACGCCTCCCGGAGGCGACTGTGGGTGCTCTTGGCCTTGGAAAGCGTATCCTGGATGGCGGTGCTATGGTCCTCGACTGCCGACAGTGCACCCGCCAGAGCGTCATCACGACGAAGGGCCTGCGGATCGAAACTCAAGTCTCCAACATCTACACATAAAATCCACACATGGACAAAACATCAGTGCCAACGGCAAAAATTCCGAGAAGGACAACGGCATCCAAAGCAAAATACCTGAGAGGGCCTTGGCGATTGAGAAAAGATGCTCCTCGAACAACTTCTCCCTGGCTGCGAAGGAGGCACGCAGCTCCTCTTCGCGCCTTCGCGCCTCGTCACGTGCTCCGATTGCCTCATCGCGACCCTTCACAGCCGCAGCAAGGGTTTTCTCCATGGTGGCGGTGTCGCGCAATAGGGCATTATGTTCAGCTACACGGCAAACAAAAGTCGACTATCAGTCGACTATATCAAAAGGAGAAGATGAAGAAGAAGAAGTGTAGAACACCCACTCTCAACCACGCGATGACGCGTCTCCAGCATCGCATGCTGGCGGCCCATCGCAAGCACTTGCTCTACCAAGTGCGTGGCTTCCTTCACAAGGAGCTATCGCACAACAAGGAATCAGCAGAGGCAACAGATAACATCGACTACAATACTAAAAAGGAGAAAAAACTACACTTACATGGTCCTCCAATGACTCCGAAGATGTTTGCTGTACCGTCATCCGGGCAACCATTCGATGCTCCCCTGCATGAGGAGAACTGGAAGAGTTGTTCCCGGAGTGGGCCGCTAATGGAGGGGAAGGAGCGCGCTCGACCTCTTTCTTGGCCCTTGAGGTCGCGACTCCTGATTCCTTCAAATATTGGACGTCGCCAGAAGATGATGACGCCTCTTGACTGCAAGACAAAAACCATATCAAGGAAGGGCAAACCCAGAGACGAGCCATCAAGGGCAAAAACAAAGAAGAGCAAATCGACTAGAAAACTTACCAATCAAACTTGTCAAAGTCAAAAGTGGGTTCCTTCGACTCCAACGAAGACTCCTTGGGCAATCGCATCTTCTTGCGAGAAGATGGTGCCACAACGCTCACAGGAACGGCAGGAATTGGCGACTCCACAACAACGCCCGTACCTTCTGGAGTCGAAGGAGACGACGCATCGGAATCCTCGCTGCGCGAACGCTTGCGAGTATCCGGACTACCGGACTCGGGGGCTTCCTCCTCCGCATCAGAAGGGACGGTCGACTCCGACTCGTCCTCTTCCAAAGCTTCACGAGGGATAATCCCCTCTGGGAGAGGGGGCATACAAGGTGACACCGCCCAATCCTGCACACAGACAACACATTCAGTAAAATAGCAAGTAAACAACAGAAAAGCAATCGACAAAATCAGCTACTGCGTAGCACAACTATACCTCAGGAGGAGGGTTCGAAGCATCAAAGGGAGGAAAAACTGGCTCACTGGAGAGCACATCCTTGACGGTGTACTTGGTGACCAGTCGAACCCTCTTGTCCACCTCACTCACGGACATGCCATCGGCAAACAGGCGAGTGGCATCATCAGCGCCAGCCCACTGAAACATAGGGTGGACTCTGGCTTGCAGGGGCTGGACGCGACGGTGCAGCCAAGTGCGAATGAGAGCGCAGCCTCCCTCCTCTTTGCCAATGCGACTCTCGAGGTCGCAGACGTGCTGGTACTGCACATCTGTCTCCGCGGATTCGCCAGGCATGACTACATTCTTCCAGGAGCGCATCCTCCTAGACGGCGTCACGAGATCGAAGGGCGCGAGTCCGAAGTGGTCTCCGTCAGCCTTCTCGTCGTGGACGTAGAATCACTTGTCCCTGCACCCTTGGACGGACACCGTGCGCTTGATGTCGAAGTAGGTGGCGGATGGATCGATGTGGATTCCGCAACCACCTACATCGTAGACTAAAGAACCAGAGGCAGATTGGCGCTTCAATTTGAAGAGGCGCTTGAAAATGCCGAAGTGCGGCTCGATTCTGAGCCAGCACTCGCAGAGAGTGATGAAACAAGAGATATGGAGAATCGAATTCAGGGACTGCTGATGGAGCTGAAGCCCATAGAAACAAAGAGGGCCCCTAAAGAAGGGGTGAAGAGGCAAGGAGAGACCACGAATGATGAATGCTAAAAACATCACTCGGAAACCAGCGGGAGGAACAGGAATTGTCTCACCGCTAGGGACGCACCCGTCGGCGACTGCGCCGGATAGCACTATGTCTTGTCGAAGAAGGCGGAGATCCGACGACTTGATGATGGAGGGGCACCACGCACCATTCGTCACGCGAGTGCCTGCGGCCTTCTTCTTCCCGCCGGCGGAGGTGCTGGTGCCCAAAGCGGCGGAGCCGCCCTTCTTCTTCGTCGCGACAATGGTGGCCGCGGATTCAGTCGCAGCGCCTCCCTTCTTCTTCCCCATTGCATGGCGGCAATGCGAGCAAAGGAAATAGCTCGGAAATGAGCGGAGATGGTCCAGTGTCACAAAAGAAACAGGCGCAGAGAAAAGCAGAGGAGCGGCAGCAATGGCGATGGAAGTGAAGGATGAACGAGAGCAGATGAGAAAATTATCGTCGCAGCGCCACTACTTAACCCCTGGAAGATGCAATCCAACGGCTCAGAAAAACCCTACTGGACGCGTGGTAAACATCGTGCTGGACACGTGGAGGAGTGGAAGCGCGAACCGTCCCTCCACTACTCCCATTACGTGCAGAAATCGAGGAGACGCAGTTAAAATAAAACATTACGCACGCCCAGTCAAATCAAAGTCAGAAAGTGGGACCCACTACTCGTCACGTCCTGTCAAACTTGCTCACGCGGGCAACTGAGGTCATAAAAGCGTTAGCACTGATGTCATCTAAGCTACGCAACGGAAAACTTCGGCTATTTTAGTCCTTGCTCGAGTCTTCGACTCCACCAAGCACTTGGGGGCTACTCCCATAGGGAGCGCTGGTCGCGCACCCTATGCTTTTTCTCTTCTTTTTTCAGGAACATGGAGAATAAAAGGCAAACCCAACCACTCGAAATACGGTTCGACTATGGACATGGGTTACTCCCATAGGGAGCGCCGGAAACAAATTCGACTGAAATAAGCAAAAGACGATAGCAGTCGCAAAATGATTCTTTAGTCCCTGCCTGAGTCTTCGACTCAACCAGGCACTCGGGGGCTACTCCCATAGGGAGCGCTGGTCGCGCACCCTATGATTATTTATGCAGAAACTGTGTGTTGATAACATCCACACTCGAAACTCATGGCGAAACCGCTTCATAATTTTCCCTACAAAGAGACTGCATCTCCTGGATCGTCCGGATCGTCTCCGCGATGATAAAATTCGGATGCTGCGCTTACAGCGTGAAGGTAAGACCTGAATAAGGCCTGGCAACGCATCAGCTGCGCACTACCAGAAATGTATCTGTCCCTACAGGTACGAAGAACATGCCTTGACGAACGCGTCGAGTGCTCACACCCATATAACTGGAATTCGACTCCTGTAAGACCTCCGCGGCTTGAGTCGAATTACACCAGCACTTTTCCGGATTCGAGTCCGGGGACTCGAGTTCGATTAGATTGCGTTGTTTCACCCTAAGGTGGTTAACTGATACCGATACTTCGGTTATATCAGGCACGTACATCAACAATCCCTATGACACAAATAAAGCAGTCGAAATGCACTCGCTCGGGCACTCGAAAGACTTCAAAAAGTTCCCAGTCAAATCTGTGATTCCACTGGACACTCGGGGGCTACTGACATGGGTATACCCTACAGGTACTCGAGCTTGGTATATACGGTCCAAATACGTACAGGCCCACGGTGTCGCCAAGTCCCAAACGGAGGACTCGAGTAACTGCGGACTCTCGATTGCTTGAAGAACAAGAAGAAGTTAAAGATAGAAAGTTTGAAGGGGAAAACCCTAACTTGTAACCGACTCAACCTGCTACCCGAGACCTAGCCTATCTATACAAGGGCTAGGAGGGGGCAGCGAGGAGGACCCACGCAACCTTTAGTTTCCACAACCCTCGCCAGATTGCATCTGCGCACCATTGTAACCTTCGGTTCCTTCGATAATTCCACGAGTAGACAAGCAGGAGTAGGGACCTCTACAAGGCCTGAACCTGGGTAAATCTTTGTCCCCTGTGTGCTTGTTTGCTAGCCGATAGATGTCTCCAGCGCTCCCTACTTCTCCAAAACCCAAGTCCATAACAATGGGCATTGATGAGTTAAACCCTCGTCACCCATCGTCAGCATTGCCTGTGACACTAAAGATGGAGCCCACCGCTACGCTTATTTTTTTGCTACTTGATTGTACTAAGAATGGATCATGAGATCCTTTATTTGTGTAAGACCTTATTATGGTTTGTAATGGATGATGTACTGTGATATCCAATCTGTTATGTCTCGCAAAAATGGTAATCCTGGGATTGCGATGTATGGCATAACATGCATCTAGGATTAAAAATCCGGGTGTTGACAGACGCGGTGTCCTATAGAACAAGGAGGCGATGCATCGAACTAGAACGAGGAGGCGATGCATCGAACTAGAACAAGGAGGCGACCACATCGCCGGCCGGTTAACGAAGAGTTGACATGGTGAAAGGGCGCTAGGTTGAGGAGAACTTACACGTCAGTTTGCAGACTCCGTTGCCACCGTCATCGTCGGGATTTGGTCGCCCGCGGGGAGGGGAGAGGGTTTTCTCTAGCGCGGATTTGGGCGAAGTGGTGTTGGATTTGGGAGTGGCATGGAGGGGAGAGGGTTTTTTTCTACCTGCTATGACAGGTGGGTCCCATGCATGAGTGGTTTTGGTTCACAGTGGCATCATCTGGTAGGCTGACGAATGGGTCTCATGCGGACTGAATAACAACACAATTTTTCTACCAGAAAAAGAGCTTTTGTTCAGCCAAGTTTGACAGACAGAATAACAGCACAATGTTGTGGCTAATTTTCCAAATGAATAACTATTAATTCCATGAACTAAAGGACAATCATATTGATCAGTTCAAAGGCATGCACACAACCATTAGTTCAACACAAAACATGCAACACAGGCATGCACACAACCATTAGTTCAAGCATGCACCACAAAGCATGCACACACGATCATCAGTTCAACACACGCATGCACACATCCATCAGTTCAAGCATGCAACACAAATCATCCAACACTCCACCACCATAAGATGGAACTACTCTTCGTCTATATCATCTTGTACTTCATCTTCTTTGTCACTATAGTACTCCTCATTGGTGTCGTCTACTTCAGGCTCACTGCCAACTTCCTCCTCTTCAACAACTTTCCTTTTGCCTCTGATACGATCGAACACTGAAGCATCTATGATGCGGCCTCCATTGACAGAGGGTCGACGTTTCCTGAAAGGCAGAGCCTCAGATACAGTCTCATTGTCAGAGCCTACAAACTTTTGGTATGCTATATCACTATGCACCGCCTCCTCCTCTCCTTCGGCAACATCAAACTTATGTCTTTGAACTATTTGTCGAACCACCCACCAGTTTTTTCCCTTGGCTGTGTCTGGCATGTAGAACACTTTTGTAGCCTGGGTTGCCAAGATGTAACTATCATCTTTGTACCAAAAATTGGTAATGTTGACACTCTGGAAGAGTTTATCATACACCATCTCAGTATCCTTGCGGCCCTCAAGCTGATACCAATCGCAGTGGAATAACACAACTGATCGTTGGTGTTCCAAATTAGAGTTAAAATACATCACCTTGATATCCTTGAGGACACCATACAAATGGATATCCTTCTCCAAGTGACAACCGTCAGTCATTACTCCACTATTTTGGGTTTTCTTGCCCTTCTCACGATCAGCGGTGAGGAACCGAACACCATCCACAATACAAGCTGAATATGTTCTTACTCGGAAGTCTGGGCCATACGCCATGGCAAAAAGCTCTTCATCCACAGCTTCTGGATTCTCCTGTCGCTTTTTCATGATCTGTATGTACCGCAACAGAAATACAATATGGTCAAATCATGCATTGAAATTCTATATATGAAGGACAGAGATAAATGCAAAAGGAAACTAACATGGTCCTTGAACCATCTTTGAAATCCTGCTCAAGCCTTCTTTCCACATTGGGCATCCCATTGTTCACCTGCTGTTCTCGGCAAAGACTGCAATCCAGAGAGTAACTCGGAATTGAAATCTTTAGGTGTATGGAAATATTGGATTCATAAGTATGGGAGATCAGAACATACATGATATATGGCTTAACCTCCTCGTAGTTGTTTAGGACATACCAAGTCATCTTTTGTAGCTCCCTTTGGAGGGTCAAATCAGTATCATCGCTTCCTCCATAGCAGGTGACAAGGCTTCCTCCAATCAAATTCACACCATGGCCAAACACATCACAAGCTGATTCATGTTGGTGACCTACATTTCTTGCTGGTCGATTGAATCTTGTCACAATATCGTCAAGGTATCTAGCGAAAAAAGTCACGCACTCGGCAACCATGTAGGCCTCTACCAATGAACCTTCTGTACGTGACATGTTCCTGACATATCTCTTCAGAGTACACAACAACCTCTCTATTGGATACATCCACCCATAGTTCACAGGGCCTTGGAGCATTACCTCATCAGGTAAATGCACAGCTAGGTGGACCATCACATCAAAAAATGTCGACGGAAAGATGTGTTCAAGTTTGCACATAATTACTGGAATTTCATCTTTGAGCCTTTCCAACACCGACAATTTCAAGTTTTTATTGCACAATTGCCTGAAAAATCTTCCCAGCTCTCCAAGTGCCGTGTAAATATTGGGATGCAAATACCCTCGCATGCCAGGAGCCAATATTCCCTGCAACAGGATGTGGCAGTCATGTGTTTTAAGTCCTGTGATCTTGCGTGTAGGAACGCTGACACATTTGGCCATGTTTGAACAAAACCCATCAGGAAAAGTGCAGTCCCATAGATATTGACAGAAACCCGTCTTCTGATCCTTATTCAGGTAATACGGTGCATATGGATAGAGAAGGTCCTTCTCTATGTCTGTGGGTTGCACATGTAGATCTCGCCTAATGCCTAGGGCTTCACAATCATACCTAGCCTTCAAGGTGTCCTTATTCGTCCCGTCAAGTTCAAGTAGTGTGCCAATCAAGTTGTCGCATATGTTTTTCTCGATGTGCATCACATCGAGATTGTGCCGAAGTTTCAACAATGCCTAGTAAGGCAAGTCCCAGAAACCATGCCGCCGGTTCCAGATCGGTGAAGGATATGTTCGCTTTCTCTTTTTGCTCCCAGGATCACATCTAGCTACTGGTTTAAGATGCCTAACCTTCTCCAGCTCAGCTTGTAACTCAACTGCAGTAAATTTTCCAGGCTTCGAGTGGTCATCATGAATGCCGGCAAGCTCCGTGTCTCGCTGCGAGTGGTGGTGCTTCGGGAGGAAACGATGGTGCCCAATGTAGCATATTTTGCTCTTTATGGATTTGGACAGAGGATTTTTGTCACAACGCAGGCATGCATAATATCCTTTTGTTGTACACCCAGACATAGTGCTGCATGCTGGGTAGTCATGGGTACACCAAAGAACCGCTGCTCGAAGATCAAACGTTTCGTTTTGAAATACATCGTAAAAGCGCACACCCTTCCAAAGCTGTTGCAAATCGTCCACCAGAGGCTCAATAAAGAGATCAAAGTCCTTTCCAGGACTTGATTTGCCAGGGATTAGAAGGCAAAGCATGTAGTTTGATGCATCCATACAATCCCATGGTGGAAGGTTGTACGGAAGGGAAAATACAGGCCACATACTATAGCTTGTGCTCATGGTTCCATAAGGATTGAAGCCATCGGTGGCAAGGTCGAGCCTTATGTTTCTAGCATCAGCTGAAAAGTCCTCCCATGTTCTGTGAAAATCCTTCCATGCTTCACCATCAGCCGGATGACTAAGTATACCATCTCTGGGCATTCTCCTTAACTTGTGCCACTGCATGTTCTCCGTTGTTTTGCTCAAAGAGAACAATCTTTGCAGCTGTGGTGCCAAAGGAAAATGACGTAGCACTTTGACAGCCGACGACCTTCTTTCCGAATATTTCCACCTTGAGGCGCCACACGTAATGCAGTTGTCCATCTTTTCATTGTCCTACCAGAAAAGCATGCAGTTGTTTTTACACACGTGTATGCTGTCATAGGAAAGTCCAAGCTCCTTCAGATAAGTTTTTGCTTCACGGTATGATCTCGGCAGGGTAATGGGATCTGGCAGTGCATCAGCAAATAGCTTCATCCAATCATCAAAAGTAGTGTTGGTGATCCGGTGATATGACTTGTGATGAAGGAGCTTCACAACAAATGCAAGCCTGGAGTGTTTACTTCCCGGGTAAAGCTTGCGCTTTGCCTCTTCCATCAACTTTGCAAACAATTTCTCATGTTTACCATCAGTTGGGACATTAGCAGCAATCTGGTCTGCGGTTAATGCATCGACTGCATGCTTAAGGACTTGCAACATATCTGGAACACTATGACCTCCATCATCATCGCCTTCATCATCCGTATACATATTGTCATTGTCATCACCAGCATGACCACCATTGTTACCACCATTGTGTGGTTCTTCAATAATAGCAAGATCAAGTGGCTCTCGATGCTGTATCCACCGAGTATACGTGTGCGACATGCCACTGATGAGTAAGTGGTGATCAAGAAGGCCTACATGTACCGTTCTCCGGTTGAGGCACTTACGACAGGGGCATAGAACCTCAACATTCTCGCCATATCCCTCCTTGACAAATCTGACAAACTATTTCAGGCCAGCTTTCTAGGGTTCAGTAAACTGTCTGCCATGAACAATCCAACTCCTATCCATCTGTTAAGAATTAAATAAACAAATCAAACTTTTAGAACGGGCTAGTGATTTTTTAGAACAGTTTTCTTTACAATGAACAAGCCAACTCATATCCATGTGTTGAATAATTAAAAAAACAAATCTCATTTTTAGAACAGGCTAATCATTTATCAGAACTATTTACTTTACCATGCAACAAATCCAACTCCTATCAATTTGTTGGACAATTAAACAAACTAATCACATTTTCTGAGAAGAAGAATCCTTTTTAAGAAGATTTTTATGTAGATGAACAATCCAAGTGATATCCATGTGTTGAACAATTAAACAAACTATTTTTTTACCTTGGCAGACACGGAGACGAGCGAGTTGAGCATGGAGATGGCGCCCGGAAGGGGAGCTACCGAGGTGCGCGGAGACATCGGCTAGAAGGGTACAACCTTGGAGTGCGGATGCTAAAATGGATGGGGAGACGCCGCCGCCGCGTGTGGTGGATCGGATTTCAGATCTGATTTCGAAACCTCCCGAGTGGACTTCAGGTGAGTGTGTAGGCGGCAAAGAGGTGGGCCCCACAAGTCAGCGATAGAATTTTCACTTGTCCAGCTGACCCGTGGGGTTCATCGTAGGTGGGTCCACTAGTTAGGGTCCTCTTGGTTGCGTGTTCGAGACCTGTAGGTTTCCATTTTATTGAATTTCTTCTGACTTTAGTTTTGCTCCATTTAGTCGGAACCAAAGCGACACGTAGAGAGAGAGTGGACAAGACAGGTGCAGCTAGAGAGAGAGAGACAGAGCGTGCCCCATTGCTGCCTCCGGCGAGCTTTCACCGAAAGCAGATGCACGACTTATATATTCTCCAATCTCCGGTGAGCTTCCTTCGCGTATATATAGGTGCGCGGCGCGCCACCCGATCTCACGTATTTTCTGGGCGAATGTAGGGGAGCTGCAGCATCCACGGGCACGACGACGGTGGAGTGAGGGACGCAATCTGCCGTGGAATAATCGGCGGCGAGGCTCTACAACTATGTTAAGAATCCCCTTCACCGGAGTATAACCGGCGGCAGAGATCTTCAGCAGTAGCAGCTAGATGAATCTGTAGGGTTTTCAGAGCTGTGTAAATAGTACTTGTTCTTCATTGAATCTGTAGTGTTTTGTCTGTGATTGTTTCATCAAATCCGTAGATTTTCTCTAAGATTACTTCATCGAATCTCTAGAGTAAATCTAGGATGTGCAGATTTTGTTGGGTTGAATTTCTGTAGATTTTTTTGTTGGTACAATTTGTGCTGATATTTTGTTAATAACAATCTTCAGTAAGTGTACGCAGAACTGCAGATTAGTACAGTATGCACATCATTAGTTGTATTTTTGCAGGATTGTGTATGTAGAACTGTAGACTAGTTGTATTTCTGCACATATATAGTACTAGTTGTCGTTATAAAGTACAATGTAATCAGTGATAATATTAGTAACATCATATCATTTATTTTCCTGATCTTTTGTAATTTTTGTGTTCAGAAAAAAAGGAATATGGCTCAAACGAATGTGTGACATGTCAGTAGCAACCTGCCTGGTGTGGGAGTGGAAACACAGACCATGTGATGTATTTTAGAATGAGGGTGAGATCACCCTTTTTTGCAGAGGGATTTGTAAGTATTCTCGATTTTCATATACATATCTTATTTTAAATTTCCATATAAATTGCTTTATGTTCATGATCTTATGGGTTTTTTTTGTTTCACAAATTTATCAAGGGTATTCCTTATTTTTTCGCTGAGCGTATGCGACAATTCGCTCTTGGTCCACATCTAACCTGGATCCTTGCTCGGAGTAACCGCCATGATGATCAAAACAGAACAATTGATGAATACTACTCCTATGTGCTATATGGTGGGAATTTTGGGAGGTCTGTAGCATTATGTGGGCCATATTGGAGGGGGTTCTGTGCAGCTTATAACATTGAACATAATGATGTTCTGACATTTGCATACAATAGAGTAGACAGGTGCTTTATTGTTGAAGTGTCAAATGCTGATAATGTTGCCAAACCTTGGGTTGATCAAGACCAGTGTATGTATTGACTTCTTTGCATTGAAATGGTTTTTTCCTTACACACATGACTAGTTTCTTAATTATGTATGTTCCTTACACACAAACCTTCTTCAATTTCATATGCATGACTAGGGTGTTATAAGACCGAAGATTGTTGCAAGGTGACACTAGAGAAATCCATATTTCAACACCCATGTAATGTTAGTTGCTCTAAAATGAATTTCATATCTTGGGCATTCTACAAGGAGTTTGTAAAAGACCTGGATGAAGATGAGGTCTTTGAGATCCCTTAGTTCTTGATGCACCGGGTGCAGGATGAAGATGATCTTCATCAGATGGTTAGTTTAATCACTTTTTCCTATGCTTTTCCTTCTTATTTTGTAAATTTATTAGGGTGGCTAGTTAACTAAGATCTGTTATATAATTTTGTTGCTCAGGAAATTCCTTTGAGATGCACAAGGGAACACCAAATCCCAAAGAAAGGGTTCTATTGTGTATGCATGAAGAATAATTGTAACGAAGGCCCGAAAATCTTGGGGGCAATATCGCATATCGGAAGTATATGACGATTGCATTGAGTTTACCGACCCCTGGGCTGAATTCTATGCTAAAAACAGAATTTGCCTTGATGATTTGCTCGTCGTCCAGGTCAAGGTGATGAGGCACTATATCAAGCTAATTATTGAGGTGGTCACCGGTCCAGCAGAGGAACAAGAGGATGCGGAAGACGACAGCGACGAGCAGCAGGAGGAGGACGAAGACGAGAGCATTGGCTCTATAATGTCAGTTGTAGCTCAGAACTTCTGAATAAATCATCAGAATTTAAATTTCAAGAATGCATGCTTAGAAACTTTTGTGTTGTTGTATGTTAAACTAGAAAATCTCTTTTGTTCAAATCTTTTGGGCTGTACCAACTTCATTATGTTTAATTATGAAAGACAAAATATAAATGATTTCTCTCAATTTCTCGCATAGAAAAATGCATAACTAATTCCATATTCTCACAGAAACTAGCCCACTTGTTGAACTGGCGGCACTGCCACGATCTCCACATAACCATGGTGAGTTCTCGAATCGAAGTTGCAGTTACCATGTTTCTTCTTCCTCTTCAGTTTTTCCTGGGCGCTTCTTCTTCCTCTTCCTCAGTCATTCCTCTACAGTTTTTCCTGGGCGCTTCTTCTTCCTCTGTTCTGGAACCGTCGATTCATCTTCTTCTTCCTCTCGCTGGCAGTTCCTTGCAGCCATTTCCTTTCACCCATTTCCTTGCAGGCATGGACGATGGGAAACGCACAACAGAGACGCACTTGGTCCCTGCTCATGGCACCACGACTTTGACAGTGGTGTACACAAATGATGAAGCGACTGTGGAGACAACTCTCGCCAGGTTTGAGAAATTTCTCGAGAAATAGAAGTACAAGTTTGTGGGGCTAGACTTGGAGTACACCCGTGCAAATAAGCGAAAAAATCCTCCACAAGAGATCGCTGTCGTGCAAATCGCCATACATGAGGAGGTCCTCGTTTACCACTTCTGTAGGTATGTAAAATTTAAATTTAAGATCACCACTTCTGCATCCCTTGTTCCCTTACATCCCTAAAACTATCTAACTACAGGAGTAAACCAACTGAGAAGCATTGTCCGGCTCTGGTCGAGTTCTTGTGTAGGAAAGGGATAACTTTCACTAGCGTGGATATCACAAATGACACAATTATGCTTTCTCGTGCGTTGATAAAAATCCCAGGTGGGCACCACATCGACATCCAAAATCTGTACAAGATCAAACCATACCAAGTGAAGGATGGCATGGGTGATCTGGCAGCGGAGATCATAGATAAATCCTATAAAAACTGAAGAAATTGAAGCGACTCGATCACGACTACTGGGAGTGGAAGCCGATGAGCCAGGTGCGCCTCGAGTATGCAGCCAGAGACGCCTACATGGCGTACGAGTTGTACAGTAAGCTCATTACCATGAAAGATGAGATGGTTAAGGCGAGGTTTTTCACGAGAGAACTATGCCCTAGTTGCGAGCTAGCCCAGGAGAAGAATCACGAGGAGGACAGAAAGTGGTTTCAGGACGAGCAGGGATCTTGGGACGGTGGCGACAGCAAGCGGTTGAAGGGGAAGAAAGTCAAGGACAACAACAAGTGGTGGTGATACATTATGTGTTTGAACTAGATTTTAGTTTCTAGTTTATTTTGTGTATGTTGTATGTATTTTGGGATGTACATATTAGTTTGGGATCTAAGCGTTGGAAGAACTTGCATGCATATGTATGTGTTTACCTATATTATATATATGTACAAAAGTGTGATGGGTTGTTGCATTGAGATAGACATTATATTTAGGCCCCTGGTGATCATATGGTCTCTCACATATATCGATCATGCATGCGCATGATCCAGCATCTTCTTGGGCTCAAACTTTGAGATAGGTATTATCATCTAGGCAAATTCAGTGGATTTTGTGATGCACCTTTTCCTCCTTTGTGTGATGCATGACCACGCACACATGCTCCATTGCATGATGTGTGTGTGTTCTTTTCCTACACCAGTACACACTGATATATATCCACACATATGTATGCATGCATGACCAGACATACATGTGTATTAAACCATCCATGGTCACAATATGATGATATATCTCTCTACATATATATGCATGACCAGACACATGCATATACCCAAGGATTATGTGATGATGCACAAATTCTGTCACACTAGTCTGCATGCATGTATAGGGGGTCATATTGCATGCGTGTGTTCTTTTTCCTAACCCACATTGATATGGTCACCATATTCATTAATAGGACCACACATCCATGATGATCTGTGACCACATTTGCATGTATGTACATTGTTCTCTTCCAAAACCTACCACAATGATATCTCTACACGTATGCATGACCACATAATGCATATACTACTCAAGTGGATTATGTGATGATGCACAACTAATAATAATTCTGTCACACTACATGCAAGCAATGTGGAAGCTCTCCTTTATTTAACCTATGTGTTTTTGGTCCACATATGGATTTGATCTCCTAGAGTCATATTGCATGCATGTGTGTTCTTTTCCATGCATCTATATTGCATTATTGTTGATAGATCCACATGAGATGACCACATTGCATGCATGTGTGTTCTTCCAACAATGTACCACATTTTGACATATATCTACATGATGAGACCACACATGTATAACTCTGGATGATGCAACTTATGTCACACTGGTGCAACATGCATGCAATGTGTGTGCAAGCTGTGCTTTTCCTATATTGGTCTCTGTGACCATGCATGTGGCTGTACACATATGGAACCCCTAGAGTCATTATTGCATATGTGATCTTTTTCCTAAACCACATTGATATCCACACTAGCTACTAGTAGCTAGATGTCATTGATCCACATACATGACCACATTGCATGTGTTCTCTTTTCCAAAACCACATTGTTAAATGGTATATCTACCACACACACTAGTGGATTCTGTCATGCAACAACTTTTGTCACACTGGTGCAACATGCAATATGTTGCTTTCGTGTGTTTTGGTCTATATATGCATGTGACCATGCATGTTTAATACACATGGATCCTCCCCTAGAGACATTGCATGATGTGTGTTACACACTAATATCTATATATCCACTGGAGCCACTGATCCCATCACATGACCACACATTGCATATATATGTACACTGTTCTCTTTTCCAAAACAACAGAAGGTGACGATATATATATCTACATATATATGCATGACCAGACACACACATGCATATACTCAAGGATTATGTGATGATGTGCACAAATTCTGTCACACTGGTCCATGCATGCATGCAATGTGGATCTCCTTTATTTAATTCCTATGTGTTGTTTGGTCTCTATGACCAATATGGAATATATATCTAGCTATCTCCTACAGGGGGTCATATTGCATGCATGTGTTCTTTTTCCTAACCCACATTGATATGGTCACCAGAGTCATTGATAGATCCACATCCATGATGATCCACATTTGCATGTATGTACATTGTTCTTTCAAAACCTAACAATGATATCTATCTCTACACATATGCATGACCACACAATGCATACACTACTCAAGTGGATTATCTAATGATGCACAACTAATAATAATTCGGTCACACTGCATGCATGCAATGTGGAAGCTCTCCTTTATTTAACCTATGTGTTTTTGGTCTCTGTGACCATATATATACGGATTTGATCTCCTAGAGTCATATTGCATGCATGTGTGTTCTTTTCCATGCATATATTGCATTATTGTTCATAGATCCACATGAGATGACCACATTGCATGCATGTGTGTTATTTTCCAACAATATACCACATTTTGACATATATCTACATGATGAGACCACACATGTATAACTCTCTGGATGATGCAACTTATTTCACACTGGTGCAACATGCATGCAATGTGTGTGCAAGCTGTGCTTTTCCTATATTGGTCTCTGTGACCATGCATGTGGTTGTACACATATGGAACCCCTAGAGTCATTATTGCATATGTGATCTTTTTCCTAAACCACATTGATATCCACACTATCTACTAGTAGCTAGATGTCATTGATCCACATACATGACCACATTGCACGTGTTCTCTTTTCCAAAACCACATTGTTAATTGGTATATCTATGATGACCCACAAGTATAGGGGGTGTATCGCAGTATTTTCGATAAGTAAGAGTGTCGAACCCAACGAGGATCAGAAAGTGCTGGCTAGTGGTATGGATCAGGAATTCTCTGCAAATACTTAGCAAACGGATTTTTAGGGGTTTTCGATAAAGCAAGTAAACAAAGTACGAGTAAATAAAAGACAGTAGGAATAAGTGCAGCAAGTGGCCCAATCCTTTATGCAGCAAAGGACAAGCCGGTTGTATTTCTATAGATGACCAAACGTTCCCGAGGACACATGGGAAGACTGTCAAGTGCTTTCGCTTCATATAGTCCATTAATCTTCTCTAGCTTGCTAAGTGTTGTGTGGGTGAACCTGTGCTAATGTACCGCCACATCCAAGACTATATACATACTTGTGATTAAACCCCCTTGCAAACATCCGTAAGTACAAGAAAGTAATTCAGGTAGAAACCTAACCATAGCTTTAAACTCTAAGACCCTTACGTCCCTTGTGCAATGGTTTCCTAACAGGGGTTCAGGTTTCTGTCACTCCGGCAACCCCTACGATTAGTAGCCAAATACACAATGCATTCCCCTAGGCCCATATAGGTGAAGTGTCATGTAGTCGACGTTCACATGACACCACTAGAAGAAGTACACCACAACTTAAATATCAAACTATTGAATCTTTCTCAACACAACTCCACTACTAACAACAAGACTTCTCCCATGTCCTCAAGAACAAAATGAACTACTCACAAGACATCATATGGATCATTATCAGAGATGGAATAATGATGTATAACAATCTGAACATAAACAATAATTCAATGGTTCACTCAATAGCATCAACTACAAGGAGTAATCAACACCGGGAAAGTTTCCCCTATGAACTATGCAAGATTCAATGCAATTGTTACAGCAATATGGAGATGGTGATGAGGGTGCTGATGATGATGATCCCGATGAAGTCCAGCTTGATGGTGGTGTTGATGGTGACGATCTTCCCTCTCCGGGAAGGAATTCCCCCGGCAGAAATATGTCTGCCGGAGAGATCTTTCTCTCTTGGTGTTTTTCGCCCCGCAGAGGCGGCGAAATCTTTCTGTGGTCGCTCTCCGAGTCTTAGGGTTTCAGGAGGTTGATATACGCCAGAGGGGAGAGGCTGGAGTGGGCCAGGGCGGCCACACCACTCCCTGGCGTGGCCTAGGACTGCCCGCGCCATGGGGTGGTGTGGGTCCCCTGTGGCCCACCTCCACTCCATCTTCTGGCATCCTGAGTCTTCTGGAAAACTAGAATTTTCCGTATATTTTCCCGGATTTTCTGATCTTCACGAATTTTGCCTCCAAACAACACCTTTTCCATCAGAATCCTGACTACAGCGGTCCATGCTCCAAAAGTCATCAACCATGCAAAAACAGATGAAATAACATAAGTATCACCTCTCAATACGAAATATATCAATGAATAATAGTGAATTAAGACATAGAATAGTGATGCAAAATGGACGTATCAACTCCCCCAAGCTTAGACTTCACTTGTCCCCAAGCGAAACTGAGCTCAATAAACACGACCTCAAGTTTATGGAGTGAAGAGTCGATAAAAAGATACGGACAAGAAGCATCACATTCATCTAATACATAGATCATAATAGAAAACAACTCACTATTATATAACTCAACTTGCAATGAGTAAAGGAAACACAATAAAGATACATAAAGTGAATCATAATTGGTAATGGCAAACTTAGCTCTTGGTCGAAGAATAGTTGATAATTTGCTGGAGTTCACAAATAGCTGGTTTTTCAATGAAAGCTTTCAAAGTAGTAAACTTCAAGATAGGAGCAATGTGCAAAACAAGTAACATAAGAAACATGATTGAATAAATCATCATATGAATGAATGAAACACATCAACTCAAGATACTTGCTGAGATAGAAGGGAATGGGTTTACTGACTCAACTACAAAGTAAAAGAAAGGCCCTTCAAAGAGGGAAGCAGGGATTGAAAGTCTCATAAAGAGCTCCCAAAAATTAGGATACTTACTAGCTTTCAGCTCTCAATGCCCCTATCATAGGCATCTTTAGGTGATTAAGGTGAAAGTGAGGTCCAATCTGAGTTATATGCTTGACAGACTATAAACTGAAAATCCCAAGTCCCTTGAGTATGAGGGCCGCTCCTCATGCTACTCAACTTTAGTTACCAGTAAGTTCTTGTCATCGTAAGTATGTGCGTATCATTGAGAACCGCCAACGGGGTACCCCTTGCCCGATGATACGGAAGAATCCCCATATCAAAATGACAAGGCAAGCAGACAATGAGTATCTCAGCAATCTTCTTATTTACCATGGGAAAATGGTGCTTTTTTCTCTCTTTCCTCTTTTCATAATATCTCTTTTTTTCTTTCTTTTTTTCTCAATCTCTATCTCTTTCTTTTTTTATAAGAAGAATGCTTCATAGATATCATTATGGTTACGCTGCAGGTTTCCACCATGTCAGCATGGATTAGACCAGCGGCCCAGGCGTTTCTCTAACACACATACATAACTCCATGGACTTACAATATCCCCTTTTATTTCACACCGACGACATCCACAAACAAAAGAGCAAGGTATCAACTGGGTATATATTTACAAGTGTTGAAAGCGTTCCCCGTGACAGCACGGTTCTACTAATCCCCAGCCTATAATTTGCAAGCATATAACTTTCATGGAGAGTTCACAATGGTTCAGGTTTATTAAGTGCAAGAAAGTAAAGTGTGCCATCAAGTTCGTGAGAGCTTTAATCACTAAATTCCGCATAACAAGTTTAATTTGGGAGGTAGATAAAACAAGAATTTACTTGGAATAGCAATAATGCTACTAGGTAGGTATGGTGGACACAAATGGCATGGGTTTGGTTTAAAGGAGGTGGATGCATGAGAAGAATACCCTCTCAGTACAGGTTTTTGGCTAGCAAGGTTGGGTAGCAAGTATAAGAGTTGAAGGAAACAAACAAACATACAAGTGATAAAGACAAACATGCAATCTTCCTTGGAAGCACAAAAGATCTTAACTAGAGAATACTAGACTTAAGAGCAAATCAAGAAAGAAAGATGATGACATTATTTTTCTTTAGAGTACTTCTATCTTTTTCTTTTCAACTCTCAAAAAGGTGTTGCTACTAACCGAGCCAGGTTTGCCAAAACCAACTAAATTAACTCAATGATCCCAAAGTGCTACCAATACTAACAACAAGATCAATCATATAACCACGAATTGAAAACTAATATAAGCTATGCAAAAGAGTGAATGATAGAACTTCTCATTAATATTCCATAACCGAAAATCACACCAAGGGATACATATCTAACGAGAGAGGGGACACTTCCATAATGCAAACCATACTACAAAATAACTCCTTTATTCATGATATGAATCTACTAATAAGGTAAAAAGATAGAAGATAGTGATATGATACCGCGACACTCCCCCAAGCTTGGAACAAACCAAGGGGATGCCAAACCTGATGACGAATTACTCCTTTGGTGGTGGTGGTATCCTCTTGATGAGCTCCTTGATCAATTTCCCAAAGTCCTCAATCTCGAAGGTGAGATTACGAATCAGCTGTGAGTTTTGCTCAATGCGGCTCATGATCATGTCATGTTGAGAATTCCAGCTCTTGCTATTCTTTCCCCACTCTTCCTCCTTGAAGTCTTCTTTTCCTGCATGGCTAGAACGGGGCAAATCCCAATTGGAGGGTAATTTCCCCTTGGGCATATTCTGGTATTGATGCTCATGGATAAGGGTATGGAAAGATTCTTGTGCGTGGAGGAAGTGACCAGGGATCTGAACAGTGATGAGGAGGCTTCCCTCCAATGGCTGGATTTGCCACCACTCCAATGCTTGGAATGGCAGTGCCGGTATGCGGATGCTGGCCTTGCTCCTCTTCACCTTCACTCTTGATCTCCTTCTCCTTCCCGGGGTCTTGGAGGTCTTCCTCCATGGGCTCCTTTCCTTTATCCTTGGCAGACACCATCGTGTTTCTAAGCTTTCAAAGAGTATGTCCTGGCAGAAACAGATGAAAACAAAAACACGACGAAAACACGATATACGAACCTCAGGGGATCCGGGGGGTTATATATTACGAAGTTTCATGTCAAAAGGAAGGTACTGGGAGAAAACGAGTTGGAGGTGGAGTACGGGGTGGCCTCACCAACTGGTGGCGCAGCCAGGGGTGGGCCCGCGCCACAGGGTGGTGTGAGCCACCCTGGCTCTGGTTCCATCCCTTTTTCGCTTCGTAGCTTTCCTTATTGACTGAAAACTGCAAAAATATAGTTGGATTGTATTTTCGCGGAACTTTTCTTACCAGAACTGTTACCTAGTTGGAAACGGACTCTGCAGGTCTTTGAATTTGGTATTGAGTGGATCCTTCCGGATTCATCACTTGAATATCATCGATATCTTCATCTTCATATACTTATTACTTGAGTCATAAAACCTTTCTCTTCCTTATTGCACCATTATCTCCACTTCCTGGAAATTTCTTTCACACAAAACTTCACACAGGTGTTATTAGCAACATTAGTATAAGTGAAGTGATAAAACGTTTTGAGTCCAACTTCAACTGAAAACCATCAAAACAAAAGCTACTGTAGCAACTCCGTCCGAAAACCCAAAAAGAATTCAAAAAGGAAATCGAATAAAGAAGCAAATGCAAGATTGGCAAAATCTGTCAAAACAGACCAGCTGGTAAAGATCAATTTTTTCAAAAATTTTCTGTTGCGCAAATCAAAAAGTGCAAAACTAACGAAAGTTAAATAACAACGTGGGGCAGAAGCACAAAAAATTACAGCTCAATCCAACATACAGAGATCTCTCACGAATTTTTACGGTGAAGCACAAAAATCTGTTTCGGGACAGCAACTTCCCCAAATCTTACTTCTCTCTCATTAGAGGTTGATCTTGACACATAAACCAAACAAAACGGATAAGAAGAGGTTATTACCGAAGTAATAACTTCCAAGACTCAAAGAAACGAAAACAAACTGAAAGCAAAAACAAATTGGGTTGTCTCCCATAAAGCTCTTTCTTTATAGCCATTAAGATGGGCATGATAATTTTGAAGAAGCTCTCATAGGGATATGAATTGAAGTGAAAGAGAGCATTAAGAAGCAAAAACACACATACTTAAGTCTCACCCACTTCCTATGCAAGGGGATTTTGTAAACAAACAAGTTATTGAAACCAAAGGCAACTTGCATAAGAAGGCAAAAGAAGTGCAACATAAAAACTTTCAGCATAAAACGAGGAAACTTGATATTATTAAGATGCATAAGAACACTTTTCCCTCTCTCATAGTAACTTTCAGTATCATTCTTAAACTTAACAATATAGCTATCTCAAGGACTATCATAGCAATGATCACTTATTCTAACAGTAAACACAGGAATACTAGCTCTCATAATATTACTTTGTGAAACAATATCAGAGGTATCCTTACAAAGGATAGTGTGTCCCTCTTTTTCATACTTGATGACAAAGTCTTTCACATTTTCTATTATAGGTTCATCAACCATTTGTTTATCAGGTTCAACAGCCTTATTCATACTTTCATTAACCATACTAGCTATCATAGAATGTTCCTTTACATTAACTGGGAAAGGCATTTTCCCAATATAAGGTTTAGGTAAGACATGATTAGCAGTATAAACTTCAGTACTTCTTGCAGGAACACTCTTAGCAATATCTTTATAAGGTTCATGATACTTATTCCACTTCTTTTTAGGCACTTCAATGTAGGAAGCAAAAGCCTTCAAATAAGAAGCAATAGCTTGAGAGTCTAGACCATAAGCATTTTTAATATTTTGAAAGCCATCAGTTCCCATAAAAGATTCAATGCATTCATAATCATAATTTATACCTAACTTTCTACCTTTGTCATTCTCCCAAGCTTCAGCATTGTCTTGAATACGGTCCAGAAGGTCCCATTTAGCTTCTTCTTCCATACGAGTGAATGATCTAGCATAAGAAGCATCCAATAAATCTTTATCATGTAGAGGGAGCCTTGCATAAAAGTTATTGATAATAATATTGTTGGGGAGCTCATGAATGGGACATTTGAGCATTAGTAACTTCAATCTCCCCCAAGCTTGAGCTGTACTCTCTCCATCAAGAGGCCAAAAGTTGTATATTTGATTCCGATCTTTATGAATCTCACTAGGAGGATAAAACTTTGAATAAAAGAGAGGCACTATTTCCTCCCATTCCAGAGCTTGACCATTCTTCAGCAGCTTATACCATTCCTTAGATCTTCCTTTTAGTGATAATGAGAATAACTTCTTCTTAACTTGATCTGTAGTAATACCTGCACACTTGAACAACCCGCATAATTCGTGTATAAAGAGTAAATGATCACCGGGATGGACAGTTCCATCCCCAACATAGTAGTTATCCATAACACGATCAATAATTCTTGTAGGTATTTTGAAAACATCTTTCTCGGCAGGTGGTGTCTTATCTACTACCTTAGCAGTGGTAGTAGCATTACCAAATAAGAAACTCAGCGAATTATCCATAACAAAAATAAAGCAACTAGCAGAAGTAAACAATACTCACAGTAGAAGTTTCCTTTACCAGTTCCACTCTCCAATAGCGCTTCACTCCCTGGCAACGGCGCCAGAAAATAGTCTTGATGACCCACAAGTATAGGGGGTGTATCGTAGTATTTTCGATAAGTAAGAGTGTCGAACCCAACGAGGATCAGAAAGTGCTGGCTAGTGGTATGGATCAGGAATTCTCTGCAAATACTTAGCAAACGGATTTTTAGGGGTTTTCGATAAAGCAAGTAAACAAAGTACGAGTAAATAAAAGAAAGTAGGAATAAGTGCAGCAAGTGGCCCAATCCTTTATGCAGCAAAGGACAAGCCGTTTGTATTTCTATAGATGACCAAACGTTCCCGAGGACACATGGGAAGACTGTCAAGTGCTTTCGCTTCATATAGTCCATTAATCTTCTCTAGCTTGCTAAGTGTTGTGTGGGTGAACCTGTGCTAATGTACCGCCACATCCAAGACTATATACATACTTGTGATTAGACCCCCTTGCAAACATCCGTAAGTACAAGAAAGTAATTAAGGTAGAAACCTAACCACAACTTTAAACTCTAAGACCCTTACGTCCCTTGTGCAATGGTTTCCTAACGGGGGTTCAGGTTTCTGTCACTCCGGCAACCCCTACGATTAGTATCCAAATACACAATGCATTCCCCTAGGCCCATATAGGTGAAGTGTCATGTAGTCGACGTTCACATGACACCACTAGAAGAAGTACACCACAACTTAAATATCAATCTATTGAATCTTTCTCAACACAACTCCACTACTAACAACAAGACTTCTCCCATGTCCTCAAGAACAAAATGAACTACTCACAAGACATCATATGGATCATGATCAGAGATGGAATAATGATGTATAACAATATGAACATAAACAATAATTCAATGGTTCACTCAATAGCATCAACTACAAGGAGTAATCAACACCGGGAAAGTTTCCCCTATGAACTATGCAAGATTCAACGCAATTGTTACAGCAATATGGAGATGGTGATGAGGGTGCTGATGCTGATGATGATCCCAATGAAGTCCAGCTTGATGGTGGTGTTGATGGCGACGATCTTCCCTCTCCGGGAAGGAATTCCCCCGGCAGAAATCTGTTTGCCGGAGAGATCTTTCTCTCTCAGTGTTTTCCGCCCCGTAGAGGCGGCAGAATCTTTCTATGCTTGCTCTCCAAGTCTTAGGGTTTCGGGAGGTTGATATACGCCAGAGGGGAGAGGCTGGAGTGGGCCAGGGCGGCCACACCACTCCCTGGCACGGCCTAGGCCTGCCCGTGCCATGGATTGGTGTGGGCCCCCTGTGGCCCACCTCCACTCCATCTTCTGGCATCCTGAGTCTTCTAGAAAAATAGAATTTTCCGTATATTTTCCCGGATTTTTTGATCTTCGCGAATTTTGCCTCCAAACAGCACCTTTTCTATCAGAATCCTGACTGCAGTGGTCCATGCTCCAAAAGTCATCAACCATGCAAAAACAGATGAAATAACATAAGTATCACCTCTCAATACGAAATATATCAATGAATAATAGTGAACTAAGACATATAATAGTGATGCAAAATGGACGTATCAATCTACCACACACACTAGTGGATTCTGTGATGCAAGAACTCCTGTCACACTGGTGCAACATGCAATATGTTGCTTTCCTGTGTTTTGGTCTATATATGCATGTGACCATGCATGGTTTAATACACATGGATCCTCCCCTAGAGACATTGCATGATGTGTGTTACACACTGATATAAATATATATCCACTAGAGCCACTGATCCCATCACATGACCACACACAACATTGCATATATATGTACATTGTTCTATTTTCCAAAACAACACAAGATGATGATGATATATATATATCTACATATATATGCATGACCAGACACACACATGCATGTACTCAAGGATTATGTGATGATGTGCACAAATTCTATCACACTGGTCCATGCATGCATGCAATGTGGAGCTCCTTTATTTATTAATTCCTATGTGTTGTTTGGTCTCTATGACCAATATGGAATATATATATATCTATCTATATCCTATAGGGGGTCATATTGCATGCATGTGTTCTTTTTCCTAACCCACATTGATATGGTCACCAGAGTCATTGATAGATCCACATCCATGATGATATGTGTGAGCACATTTGCATGTATGTACATTGTTCTTCCAAAACCTTACAATGATATTTATCTCTACACATATGCATGACCACATAATGCATATACTACTCAAGTGGATTATCTGATGATGCACAACTAATAATAATAATTCTATCACACTGCATGCATACAATGTGTGGAAGCTCTCCTTTATTTAACCTATGTGTTTTTGGTCTCTATGACCATATATATATGGATTTGATCTCCTAGAGTCATATTGCATGCATGTGTGTTCTTTTCCATGCATATATTGCATTATTGTTGATAGATCCACATGAGATGACCACATTACATGCATGTGTGTTCTTTTCCAACAATATACCACATTTTGACATATATCTACATGATGAGACCATACATTATAACTCTCTGGATGATGCAACTTATGTCACACTGGTGCAACATGCATGCAATGTGTGTACAAGCTATGCTTTTCCTGGTCTCTATGACCATGCATGTGGCTGTACACATATCGAACCCCTAGAGTCATTATTGATATCCACACTAGCTACTAGTAGCTAGATGTCATTGATCCACATACATGACCACATTGCATGTGTTCTCATTTCCAAAACCACATTGTTAATTGGTATATCTACCACACACACTAGTGGATTCTGTGATGCAACAACTTCTGTCACACTGGTGCAACATGCAATATGTTGCTTTCTTGTGTTTTGGTCTATATATGCATGTGACCATGCATGGTTTAATACACATGGATCCTCCTCTAGAGACATTGCATGATGTGTGTTACACACTAATATATATATCCACTGGAACCACTGATCCCATCACATGACCACACATTGCATATATATGTACACGGTTCTCTTTTCCAAAACAACCCAAAGATGATATATATCTCTCTCTCTACATATATATGCATGACCAGACACACATGCATATACTCAAGGATTATGTGATGATGCGCACAAATTCTGTCACACTGGTCCATGCATGCATGCAATGTGGAGCTCCTTTATTTAATTCCTATGTGTTGTTTAGTCTCTATGACCAATATGGAATATATATATCTATATGTCTCCTATAGGGGGTCATATTGCATGCATGTGTTCTTTTTCCTAACCCACATTGATATGGTCACCAGAGTCATTGATAGATCCACATCCATGATGATATGTGTTACCACATTTGCATGTATGCACATTGTTCTTCCAAAACCTATCAATGATATCTATCTCCACACATATGCATGACCACACAATGCATATGCTACTCAAGTGGATTAATTATCTGATGAGTATGCACAACTAATAATAATTCTGTCACACTGCATGCTGCAATAATGTGTGGAAGCTCTCCTTTATTTAACCTATGTGTTTTTGGTCTATGACCATATATATATGGATCTGATCTCCCTAGATTGCATGCATGTGTGTTCTTTTCCATGCATATATATTGCATTATTTTTGATAGATCCACATGAGATGACCACATTGCATTCATGTGTGTTCTTTTCCAACAATATACCACATTTTAACATATATCTACATGATGAGACCACACATATATAACTAGCTCTGGATGATGCAACTATTATGTCACACTAGTGCAATGTGTGTGGAAGCTGTGCTTTTCCTATATTGGTCTCTGTGACCATGCATGTGGCTGTACACATATATATGGAACCCCTAGATCATTATTGCATATGTGATCTCTTTTTCCTAAAGATCACATTGATATCCACCTAGCTACTAGTAGTATCTAGATGTCATTGATCCACATACATGACCACATTGTTAATTGGTATATATACCCCACACTAGTGGATTCTATGATGCAACTTCTTCATTCTTTCTCACTGGTGCAACATGCAATGTGTTGCTTTAATTCCTATGTGTTTTGGTCTGTATGACCATTCATGGTTTAATTTGACACATGGATATATCCCCTAGAGACATTGCATGATCGATGTGTGTGTTCTTTTCCTAACCCACATTATTGATATGGCCACCAGAGTCATTGTTGATAGACCACACATGATGATGACCACACATCATTGCATTTGTTCTTTTTCAATAATATATACCACACATTGATATCTAACTCTAGTGGATTCTGTGATGCAACTTAACGCTTCTGTCACACTGGTGCAACATGTGCAACATGGAATTGAAAGCTGGTTAGTTATTATTTCCTATATGATGATGATTAATTTAATTTAGTCTTGACACACATGGACCCCCAGTCCCTAGAGTAATGCATGTGTTCTAACCACATTGATATATCCACTATACTCTAGTCATTCACATGGATATATGTGGAAGCTTCTTTAATTTTCCTATATATGTATTTTGGTCCGTGTAGTGATGCATCTTATTTGGGCTCAAACTAATTTGATATATATACCAAATGTGTTGCTATGACCTAAAACTAACAAAAATAAGGATAAAAGTCCATCATCGTTCAACCCTAATCTGGAGAAATCCATTGTTCAAAATAAACCACATTTTGAATCTTATCTATAAATAAATTTGAATATATTATCCAAAATACTTACCTCTCCTGAGATCATTATACAAGCCAGATTATAAACTAGTAGTCCACATTCTTGCATTTTTTCAAGATTTATTCGTCAATAATTTATAGTTTTCTTCACCAAGGCTCTTTTTAGTGAACCCTCCATCGTGCATCCAACGGCGAGGACACCAACCCCAAATTTCCAGGTAAGATCCTCCCGCCCATGCGAAATTCGGCGCCAGCGCGGGAGAGTTTCTACGCAAATGAAAATTTCTCGAGCTGCAATTACGTTTGAGCCCACCCGCACAGCGCCACCCAAGCATTCACGCAAAGGTCATTTACGTAATCTATTCCCACCCTTTTTAACCCCTCGCCGAAATGAGACAGATCCAAATTTCCCCACCGCCCTCGGCATCACCGTCCTCCCCCTTTTCCCCTTGCCCTTCCCGCTGTCTTCCCCCTTTTCCCCTTGCCGATGTTCATCCCTCCACCATCTGCCTTTAATCCCCTCGTCTCCGTCCGTCCTTCCAGTAGTAACCTCTCCGTCACCCTAGCGCACAAACCCTAGCCCCTCCTCACCGTCCCGGTTTCCACCATGTCTGTCGACCTCGCTGGTCGTCCACCTCGCCGACAGTCGGCTGACCTTTTCTACCACCTTGCTGTACACTTCACCCGCAAAGTCAGCCAGCTCGCCGTCCATCTCCCCGTCTAGCTCGCCGTCCTCCTCGCCATCCAGCTCGCCGTCCACCTCACTGACAAGGCCCGTCACCATAATGACAAGGCTCGTCCACCTCGTCGCCCACCTTGTCGATGAGGTCTGCTACCTCGCCGTCCAGATCGATGCCACGTGCCCTAGGTCACTGCAAGAAACGCGGTATCAAAAAGGCCCTACAGCCTGCAGGCAAGGAAACACGCTCATCCTTGATTCTCATGTTTTTTTACTTCGCCTGAGAAATGTTGTTCATTATCCTGTTCATGCCACCAATTTACCTTTTTTGTTGCAGTTATTCTCTCTTATTTGTTCTGCCTGTGAAATTGCTTGTGATTTTACAAGTCTTGTGATCAGGGTTGCATTATCATGTCTGTTGCATGAGTTTGATTGCTTCATGACATGTCTGATGAGCAGAGTATAAATTGTTCATAGTAGTCTGTTTTACATGATGATTACTATTGAACAATCAACAACATATGTCATGACTTGTTTAATTGCCTATTTTAATTGCATGAAAGATGCTTATCCTTCTGATGTTTAATTGTCCTGCCCTGCTTATTAGTGCAACCAGCCAACCAATTGACAAGTGAGATTCAGAGTATTCGACTTATGATCAGTTTACATATAGATAAAGTTTGCATTATCTTGGTTGTTCCATTGGTTTGGCTGCTTCATCCTATGTCTTTTGTTCAGAGTATAAATTGCTCATAGTGGACTCTATTACATGATGATTACTATAGAACAATTAGCACCATAAGTTATATTTTATTTATTTGCAGGATAGTTGCTTATCCTGCTTATGTTTTATTGTGATTATCCTTTTTAACTACATGTATACTATTTCGGCTTATGATCTGTTTGCGTGTGATAAAGGTTGCATCACCTTGCCTTTTTGCATTAGTTTGGCTGCTTCATCATATGCCTTATGATCATAGTAAAAATTGATCATAGTGAGCTGTCACATGATGAATTCTATAGAACAGTCAGTACAGTAGGTTATGTTTCCTATTTAATTGCACTATTGCTGCTTATCCTGCTTATGTTTATTGTCCCACTCTGCTTATTACTGCAACCAATTAGTGAATTGTCCAGCTTGTTCATCGTCTTGTCTCTTGCTTTGCTTTGGCTGCTTCATCATTAGTCTTGTGATATGAGATTCAGAGTAGAAGTTCCTCATAGTGGACTGTTGGACATTATGATTAGTATAGAACAATCAATACCATAGGACATAGGTTATATTTTTGTAGCTTACTAAAGAGTTGTTTATTCATGATAGAACCACAATTGCATCCCCTAGAAGAAAGACGGCTGGAAAACATCACGAGAAACAATGCGCGGATGCAAGAAATGGGTCTTAGGCCCCTTGTTTATCCATGCCCCACTGAATTCTCCCCTAAAAAGAGCAAGGATGAAGGCTCTGGATCTGACTATTATCCTGAAGAGGAGGGGGAGGATGAGATGGAGGTTGTCCCCTTACTTGCCTACTCATCTTTTGTGTAATTATTTGGTTACTTAATTTTCTATATATGTTGTGCTTTTTTATTATCCCGAATTGACTACCTTTGAATTGTGTAGACTGAGAAGTGGAAATATAAGAAGAAACCTGACGTCATGACAAGGATGGCTACTGGTGGTGGATCAGCTTCTCGGAAGCGCGTCTTGTTTAGCATGGCTGCCTCGACAGAAAGTACGAGACATACCAGGTCCAAGGGGAATCCGCCAGAAGTACTTCCACCTCCAAGTTCTCCATGGTGCCCACCAAGACCGCCAAGTGCTGCGACCTCTTCGCAAGAAACTCAGAGTCCTACAGATCCTGATGCTCTAGGAGAGAAGGTAGTAGCCCAAATCGAGATGGCAACACTCCATGGCAGGAAGACAATAGTCCAAGACGAGCAGACAGCTGCCCCAAGAAAGCAACCAACTCCCCAAGGAAAGCACATTATATTGTTTGAATGGCACTTATTATATGGTAGAACACTAACTACACATTGTATGTTTGTAGATGATTTTGGCCATCATCCTTCTGAAGATACTATTAAACATGATGATCCTCAAATTGCCTTGAGGGAAAAAACATGGGGATGCAGCGTGAGAACGTGTCCAAAGGAGGAAAGCTTCCATTTGCCATTCCTCCAGGAAGAACTATTGCTTCCAAGTTCGCCACTGAGTGTGCAAAAATAGTCAGGACTGGTATGCCTATCTTCCCTCGCTGGAAAGAGTACAAGGAGAGGCCGGATGTCAGAGTAGAGTTCTACGACAGAGTTTCTGTATGTTCTATGACTCAACTGCCCTTTTCTTCTCATTACTGTTCAAGCAGAGGCTGATGCACGATTTTTTATTTCAGCAGAAGTTTTTCATGGATGCATCACACCTAGATGTGCAGGTTGCTTGCAACCAGCAGTTAATGATGCACGCAAGAATTCAAAGGCATCTCCTGAAGAAGCAGGTTTTTGACCCCCTCCCACTAAATGAAGTAACAAGGATTTTTCATGTTGAACACATGAACGATGCAGAGTGGTGCAAGCTTGTTGATTCTTGGAACCAGGTCCCCATGTTTGTGTTTAACCAGGACTGACCCTAGGAACCAGGTCAAGTCTTGTCTACTCAAACCTCCCCATGTTTGTGTTTAACCAGGACTGCCTCTTATACTCTATGCTCTCTCTTTGTGTAGGCCCGTTGTCTAATAAACATGCAAACAAGAAATAGACAACCTTATCACAATGACTTGTTTTTCTATGACAGTCGGGGCTTCTCCAATCACAGTGTGAAAAAAGCAACAGTAAGCCCTCCAGAATACTTTTCATCTTTCTCATCTTCCAAAATTTCAATGCCATATTTGTCTCTGAAATGAGTATGATCATTTATAATTTGCTGGCTATTTTTCTAATGTTTGATTCTATTCCTAAACCTCAATAGGCAACCAAGGAAAGCAAGATGTCACCTAATGGTACAAAAGATATCATTGAGGCTGAAGAACCTCCTTCCACCAACACGGTGCACTATGCGCTGTCGCATGACATCAGCATCCATTCTTCAAGACCAGCCAAGACTCTCCTTGAAGCAACTTGGGGATCAGAGAGCAGGGACTGCGATACTGTGCAGTGGCACTGTGGGGTTGTAGACGGAGATACCAGATGGCAAGGCAAAATCCCGGAAGGAAGCGCAGGAAGTGTGGAAGAAGCTATACTAGGTCCATCTTTGTCATCTTCGTATAATTCAATACCTTGTTTGTCCATGAAGATGTGCTTGGAATTTGCTTGCTAGTTTTCTAACGTTTGCTTCTATAACTGCCAGGCACCCATTGGAAGCACGGTGGCGCCATCTACTGCAGAAGATGGCATTGAGGATCAACCCCTTGCTTCCACTGATGAAAGCATCCATGCTTCAAGACCAACCAGCTCTCTCCTTGAAGCACAACTTTTGGCTGAGAGAGCAGCGAATGAGGCACGGAGCAGACGCATTGCAACATTTCTGAAGGAGATAGAAGCAAAGAATGAAGCGCGGAAAGCACTTGTGAACATTGCAGACCTTATAAATGCATCACTTCAGCAATTCGTGGCTATATTGTGTAAGTGAACTGGTGGTGTGACTCAAAGCTTGTTAGGCTCTTTTCTTTATTTTGTTGGAAACTTATGTGCGAACCTATTTATGTCCCCTAAAACATGTGCCCTACAATTTCTGTCATTTTGATCTGGACGGTGCAGTCTAGCAAAATTGCCAGCACTGTTCTCCGACGTAAATGAAAACGTCATGCTTGTTTAGTTGACGAAAATATTTCCGTCAGCGATAGACGCCTACATGGTGCACTTTCACTCGTCAACATCCTCGACGAAACAGGAACGTCATCTCTTCTACCCTGACGAATTGAGTTCGTCATGCATTGGAGATACGCGTCCAACTCTCATTGGTACATGATTCGTGCTACAGATGGACCACGTGTTTCCTTCCTATTGGTCCACGTGTCGCCCTGACGATCGGCCACGCGTAAGCGGGCCAGCTTATTGTCGTGACAAAAATGAAATTCGTTTCCGCCAGCATGACTGATGATCCATAAGTATAGGGGTGTATCGCAGTATTTTTGAGGGAAGTGAAACCCAATTTATTGATTTGACACAAGGGGAGCCAAAGAATATTTATAAGCCTTAACGACTGAGTTGTCAATTCAGCTGCACCTGGAAACAATCTTGCTCACATTAGTTTATCAGTAGCAACAGTTTTGTAGTAGCAATAGTAAAGTAACATCAGTAGTAAAAGTAAAGACAGTAGTAACAATTGCAGCAAACAGTAGGATTAAAGCGCGGTAGGCATAGGGATGGATAGACGGGAGTTGCATGGACAAGACAATTCATATGGCAATCAGAACATAGGGCGTTTGCAGATAAATAAGATAAAGCATTCAAGTACTAAATAATCATAGGCATGTGTTCCATATATAGTCATACGTGCTCGCAATGAGAACTTGCACAACATCTTTTGTCCTGCCAGCCCGTTTGCAGCGGGGCCTCAAGGGAACTACTGGCAATTAAGGTGCTCCTTTTAATAGAGCACCGGAGCAAAGCATTAACACTCCGTGAACACATGTGATCCTCACATCAAAGCCATTCCCTCTGGTTATCCCGATTTATGTCACTTCGGGGCCTTTGGTTCCAAACAACGACGTGTGTATACAACTTGCAGGTAAGACCATAAACAATAATATCATAATGAATCAATAACATGTTCAGATCTGAAATCATGGCACTCGGGCCCAAGTGACAAGCATTAAGCATAACAAGTTGCAACAAAGTCAAAAAGCACTAATAATAGATACTAGGCACCATGCCCTAACAATCCGATGCCATTACATGAACAATCTCATCCAATCCCTACCATCCCCATGGCCTACAGCGGGGTATTACTCACTCATAGATGGGGGAAACATGGATGGTCGATGGAGAAGCGATGGTGATGATGATGGCGATGAGCTCCTCCAATTCCTCGTCCCGGCAGGGTGCCAGAACGGTGTTTCTGGTTCTGAATCGCGGAATCTGGTGGTGACGGTGCAGCAGAACTCTTTTTAGAAAAATGTCGAACCCCCCTTGGTTTTTAGGTCAAGAGGCAACTTATAGGCGAAGAGGGAGGCCGAGGGGGCAGCCCAGGTGGCCACACCACCCCCAGGCAGTGCCTGGCCTAGCCCGCGCGGCCAGGTGGTGTGGGCCCCTCGTGGCCCTACTCTGTATCGTCTTCTGGCTCCGTGAGTCTTCTGGTGAAATAGGATTTTTGGCATATTTTCCGGGATTTTTCATGATAGTTGATTTTCTGCACAAAAACTAGACACCAAGGTAATTCTGCTGAAAACAGTGTTAGTCCGTGTTAGTTGTATCCAAATCACACAAGTTTAGAGGAAAAAAATAGCAAAAGTGTTCGGGAAAGTAGATACGTTTTGGACGTATCAACTCCCCCCAAGCTTAGCTTATTGCTTGTCCTCAAGAAATTCAGTTGAAAACTGAGTGCGATAAAAGAAACTTTCACAAACACATTTGCTTCATAAGATGTATATATTCTCAGCATGTGATCAACTACTTAGGCAATTCACAATAGAGAGTATGCAACTAAGTTTACTTAATAGTCATTGCAAGCTATGAAGAGATTCCAACTCAAAAATAATAAGTAGAATGAAACATAAACATAAGCAACAACGCAATTCTCATAACAGGGTCTGATAGAGTGGTATATCGCTTGCCTTTGATTATAGAGCAAACATAAATGCCAAGGCACCTCTGAAGTTCAAGTGAAGACTAGAAGTAAAGATATCAAAGATACAAGCATCAAAGTCATAACATAATTAATCCAGTTTTGAGACAAGCACATTATACTAAGAATGACAACTATGCTCTCAAGAAAGTGCTCATAGAATAGGTGGTGACTCAACAAGGAAGTGAAAAAGGTTTTGAAAAGTTTGAAAGGCTTCCAAATGCTGAAAGTATAGTACTCATTAGCTTTGAGCTCTCATTGCCCCTATCATAAGCATCTTTAGATGGTTAAGGTTAAAGTGACACAACTAAGAGGATATGCTTGACAAGTTATAAGTTAAAATCTCATGCCCTTACTTACGAGTACCGAACCTCATGCTATTCAAATTCAGTCACAAGTAAGCTCTTGTCATTGTAAGTACATATGTATCATAGAGAACCGCCAACGGGGTACCCCTTGCACATGATACAGGAGCTATCCCGTAATCAAAATGACAAGGCAAGCAGACAATGAGCATCTCAGCGATCTTTTTATTTGCTATTTTCATAGGTTTTTATTGAGGATGCTTCATAGAATGCTCATTATGGTTATGCTGCAAGTTTCCACCATGATTAGGCATGGCTTAGGCTAGCGGCCCGGGCGTTTCTCTAACACATATACAAACTCCATGATCTTACAAGTTCCCCTTTTATTTCACACCGCCGGGATCCATAAGCAAAAGAATCATGATATCAACAAGGTACAAAGTACCCGTGCAATGTTGAAAGTGTTCCCCATGATACATGGTTCTGCTAACTTCAACTTATAAAGCGCAAGCATATACGCAACAAAGATGGACGCAATGGTTCAAGATTATTAAGTGCAAGAAAGTAAAGTGTGCCATCAAGTTCGTGAGAGCTTTACTAACTAACTTTCTCATAACAAGCAAACATTTTATTCAGAAGAAAACAAGGCATACTAAGCATGCACAGAATAGAAAATCATGCTAATAGGTAGGTATGGTGGACACTTTTGGCAATATTTGGTTTTAGGGAGTTGGAAACACGAGTAAAGCTTATACTCAGTGTAGGTGAAGGCTAGAAATAGTAAGGGAGTGACAAATGAGAGAGCAATAACTGTCATAATCATGCTTGCAACAAAACCGGACTAATCATGGCATGAAAGTGATTCAAGACTCCTAAGGCAAAATAATTCATCGAGGCTTAACTGATTATTGTTTTAGTCATATGCATGCATGAGCATGTGAAATGGATCGTATGGGCACCTAGAGGGGGGGTTGAATAGGTGCTACACCAATTTTTAATTCTTTTTCAATTTTAGGCTTAGCACAAAGAGTAAATTCTCTAGATAAACTATTAGGTGGAATTTCCCTATATGCAAACCTATCTACTAGCGAGTAAAGAGCGAGTGGAAGAGGAACGAGTAAACCGAAGTGAAGCACGCGGAGACACAGGATTTGTTTGACCGCAGTTCCTTCCTTGTTAAGGGAAGTACGTCTGCGTTGGAGGGGTGGGCGGTACTAAGACCACCACGCCACAAAAGGCCTCCCCCTGTTCTCCGATGGATCTCGCCACAACAGGCCTGATCCACCTTCCACTATAGGTACCCTTTGAGGCGGGCACCGGCGCCTTTACACAACTAGCGAGGCAAGAACTCCACAACAACTTGGAGGCTCCCGAAATGACAACAAGCTGCAACAAGAACAAACTTATCAAATACAACAAACAAGATCTAGGTATTGACAAGAATACTAGATCAGGGATTTCTCCAAGTGAATGGAGAGGAGTTGAAGCGCTTGATTCTTGATGATGATGATGAACTTCTCCTCCTTCAATTCCACCAAAGATCAAGACCTTCGGGTGGTTGAAGTGGGAGATCGAGTATGAGAGCTCTTGCACAATGTCTGGTCAATTTCGAATGAATCAAGAGTTCTGAACATTGGGGAAGAAGGGGTACTTATACCCCCTTCTGAAAACCAGCCGTTGCACACTTTGGGGGCCGGATTATCCGGTCCAAGTGAGGGCCGGATTATCCGGTCTGGGGAAACACCGCCCTAGACTCGGAATATCCGGCAGATAAACCGCCCCCTCACAGAGCGTCGCGCCGAGCTTGCCCTTGATCAACTTCTGGGGGCCAGATTATCTGGTCCTATGCGAAGGCCGGATTATCCGGCCTGGGGAAGAAAAACCGCCCCAGTTCGGATTTTCTGGGAGAAAATCCGACCGGATACCGAGCGACGTGCCTTGGCTCCTTTTGCTCGAAAACTAGGGGCCAGATTATCCGGCCGATGCGACACCCGGATTATCCGGCCTGGGGAGGAAAAACCGCCCCAGTTCGGATTTTCCGGGAGAAAATCCGACTGGACACAGAGCGACGCGCCTTGGCTTCCTTGAGAGATGAGGTAGGCCAGATTATCCGGCCCTTGGTCGGGCGGATTATCCGCCCCCCCTCAAAACTTAATGCACACTTAGCGCACATGAAAAGTCTCCATAGTATTGTTATCTAACACCCAAAACATAGGAAAACATGAAATGTTCTTTCAATCTCCCCCTTTTTGGTGTTAGATGACAATACCAGGATTTGCAGGAGAAAGACACAAGACAAACAGAGATAACTATGAAAGGGACTCCCCCTCAATGTGTGCATAATAGAGTTTTGCATTGGAATACAAATGCACACATATAGGTGAATCTATTCCATAGACATAAGGCCAAAAACACATACCACCGAAGTAGAGAATAGGCATCCTTGACATAAATCACAATTAATACCGGATAACCATTATGAGCGCGCGCCTTCCGTGATAAACCTCTAGCAATAGGATATGAATAGATAGAACCATAAGCATAATCCATGATATGAAGTCCATAGGCATCATCCAGACAACCACATAAAGTCTCAAACAACCACAAATCATGAATTTAAAAGTTCAACGCTAAATGGGCATAAGCAAGAAATAACGAATAGAAAAGTGCAAGTGCTTATGCCCGACCCATGCAAATCCACGGACAACCTAATAGAACTACTTCTCCCCCTTTGGCATCAAGACACCAAAAAGGGAGAAGAGCGATGCTAGCGCCCCATGGGATCACTCATCGTAGTCCTCGTCCTCGTCTTCTTCTGCATTCTCTTCCTCATCCTCATCTTCAAGATCCTCAGTGTCACCTTCCTCATCTTCATCATCAGCAGCAGGCGCAGAGGGGAACAAGTGACGCTCCAGCTCACCATAGTTCAGCCTGGAGGAAGAGTTCCACCGAGCATACGGAGTGGGAGGTGTAGGAGCCGAAGGAGCACCCGAAGCGCCAGACACGTGGTGGAGAATGAGCTGCTAGGAGTGAGCCAACTCATGGCGCTGCCTGTATGCCTCGTACTGACCCTTGCGCGTGTCCACGCACATGCAAAGAATGTGACGCTGGAACCAGTTCAGCTGCTTGATCTCACGGGCCACGGGAGGCACAGGGGGCCTGCGAGCATCCCTCATGAGGCCCTCAGGAGCAGAGGAGGGGTGAGAGGTCTTCCGAGCCTTCTTGTACATCTTCTTGGCCTTGTGCAGTGGAGAAGAACTGCTTCACCACCTCTGAGTCAAAGGAGCACTGGAGAGACATGAGATGGTGCAGCCCCATCCTCTCAGCCACATACATTGCATCCACAAGATGCGCCTTCTCCAAAGCCTCAGCAAGTACCAGTGGGTGCATAGGCCTAATGTTCAGCCTGGCATAGATGTCTTCATAAATCCCCTTCTGTTCTGCACACCAAAAACGGGTATCCCCCAGCTCAGCATCACGAGGCAGCTCAGCAAACAAGTCACGGTGACGGATGGCGGAGAAGGAGACCGTATCCAAAGCCCTGTAGTTGATCTTGGGATCCGTGCCCTTCCTCTTGGACACCCCCTTCCTAGTCCTTTTGGATTGTTTAGCCATGCGCCTCTCTTCGTTCTTCCTTCTCCGCAATTCAACTTCGTCCACTAAGTGACCCTGTTCGTCGTCCCGAAAGTATTTGGCGCGAGGACGGCGCTTGTAGGTCTTGGAAACACCGGAACCACCTGTGAGGAGAATAAGGGCGATAGCAAGGGGATAAGCATACACACAAGTACATGAGAGAGCATGGAAAAAGTAGTCAAAAAGTTCATAGGACAAAACTAATCAATGCATACACCATAGTGAAACTGAAGCAGAATTGAATTTGTCAGGCCGGATTTATCCGGCCTGGCCAGGGGCGGATAATCTGGCCCTGGCAGAAATTTTTGATTTCACCTAGATTGAATGCAAAAAAGTAGATCGGGCCTAGAAACTGCAAGACTATGATTTCTATGCAAAAACACATCCTTCTAGACAACGTTCCACCCAACAAGATACACATCTAGCCAAAGATGGGGAGAGAGGGAGTTACCCTCACTCATTGGAGGAAGAACGCGGAGGAGAAGGTACCCAGAGGCGTGGAGAAGAAGATCCGGGGAGGCCCGGAAAATCCGGTGGCCGGAGAGGCTCCGGGGAGGGTGAGGGGCGGCAAGCGGCGGCTGGGGAGGAGGAGAGGGCTGGGGGAGAAGTGCTGCTCGTTATGAGCCCTTCCCCCGAGCCCTGCCCTTTAAGATGAAATCTGCCAGGGCCGGATTATCCGGCCAACACTTGGGCCGGATTATCCGGCCTAAATTCTGGGATTCTGTTATACACAGAACTAGGCCCGCGCGTCCCAAACAACACCCCCACAAGGTGTACAAGGGACTTGTGTGCAAGAATAGATGGCTTAGGGGTAGGGAAGGCTTAGGATTAAGAGAGCCAAACTGAGATGGTACTAGACACTCAAAATTGCAAAATCCAAATCAGATAAAAGCCAAGATTGAGTGTGATTCCCACAAGAACATGAGAGAGCAAATAACATCCAAAAAGATCCAATTCTCCACAAGGGAGAGGGCGGTGGCCGAAGCCACCTTGTTGGAGTGTATGGTGTGACACCGCGAAGATATATCTTGGGTTCACGACCAATACTCATCAATGAGCTCACATATCACAACATGATATTAAGAGAAATGATATATCTTGCTATTGGCATTATGGGGGGAGGGTTAGCCCAATGAGTTAGGACCACACTCCCCCTATATCCATGCCCACACCTAGACCAAACAAGGATTGAGATGTACGAGTGAGTGCATGGGTAATCAAGACAAGCTCCCGGAATCAATGATATTTAGCTCATTCCTCAAATAGCAGAATCTTGCTTCATCAAGCGGCTTCGTAAAAATATCCGCCAGTTGGTTCTTCGTGCTCACAAATGATAGATCAATATCGCCTCGAGCAACATGGTCACGAATAAAATGATTCCGAATCTCAATATGCTTCGTCCTTGTGTGCTGAACTGGATTGTACGCAATTTTGATTGCACTTTCATTGTCACATAAAAGAGGCACTTTGTCACAATTGACACCGTATTCCTTTAAAGTTTGCCTCATCCACAATAATTGAGTACAAGCGCTGGCAGCAGCAACATATTCAGCTTCGGCGGTGGAGAGAGATGTACAATTCTGCTTTTTGGAGGACCAACATACAAGAGATCTTCGCAAGAATTGACAAGCTCCAAAAGTGGATTTACAATCATCCTTATCACCAGCCCAATCCGAGTCAGCATAACCACATAAAGAGAAATTGGAGCCCTTGGGATACCAGAGACCAAAGTTGGGGGAATGAACCAAATATCGAAAGATCCTCTTGACCGCCACTAAGTGGCTTTCTTTAGGAGCTGCTTGATATCTTGCACACACTCCCACACTCAACACAATATCAGGTCTAGATGCGTAGAGGTAAAGAAGAGAGCCGATGATGGACCGGTATACCTTTTGGTCCACATCTTTACGATGAGGGTTGAGTTCAAGATGACACTTTGTTTGCATCGGAGTGGCAACACCATTTAGATTCGTCATCTTGAATCTCTTGAGCATGTCTTGGATGTACTTTGCTTGATTAATAAAGGTTCCTTCTCTAAGTTGCTTGATCTCGAATCCAAGAAAGAACCATAATTCCCCCATCATAGACATATCAAACCTGTCAGTCATAAGCTTTGAAAATTCATCGTTAAAAGCTTTGTTAGTAGAACCAAAGATGATATCGTTTACATGTAGTTGGCATACAAAGAGCTCCCCCTTAATCTTCTTAGTAAAAAGAGTGGGGTCGATTTGCCCAACTTCGAAGCCACGATCTAACAAAAGCTCTTTAAGGTGCTCATACCACGCACGTGGGGCTTGTTTAAGGCCATAGAGTGCCTTATCGAGTTTGTAGACATGGTTCGGGAAGTTAGGATCCTCAAACCCCGGGGGTTGCTTTACGTATACCAACTCATGTAGGGGACCGTTAAGGAAGGCACTCTTGACGTCCATTTGCTGCAACTTAAAATTGTTATGAGAAGCATAAGCAAGTAGGATACGGATGGACTCAAGGCGAGCCACAGGAGCATAGGTCTCGCCGAAGTCGATGCCCTCAACTTGGGAGTACCCTTGTGCCACAAGTCTTGCCTTGTTCCTCACAACAATGCCATTCTCATCTTGCTTGTTCTTGAAAATCCACTTGGTGCCGATAACATTGCGGCACTCTTTGGGTTTCTCCACTAGTTTCCAGACTTTGTTGCGCTCGAAATTATTCAATTCTTCATGCATAGCAACAACCCAGTCTGGGTCTTCAAGAGCTTGAAAGACCTTCTTAGGTTCCACCATGGAGATATGAGCTTGATGCTCACCAAAACAGGCCAATTCTCTTCTTGTAGAAACCCTTCGTCGAAGATCACCAACAACCTTGTCGAGAGTGTGACCCCTCAACTCAACGTTACGATCAGCCCGAGCCTTGCGACGAAGTTCAATAAGTTTGTTGTCTCTTGGAGGAGGAGATTCATCACTTGAGTCTTCATTGGAAGCATTTTCTCTGCCTTGATCAGTAACTGGAACATCAGTAGCAGGTGGTGGAGACGCATGCCCTTGAGGTGAATTCGTAGCCATAACAGGAGGTTGCAGAACTGGAGAGTCAGGGCCGGATATTCCGGCCGATGAAGAGGCCAGATAATCCGGCCTGGGAGTACTTGCAGCAGCTTCATCAGGAGGCCTAGAACTTGCTTGAACGGGTGAGGGGCCGGAAAATCCGGGGCTAGCCGGAAAATCCAGCCTGGAGCTTGCGTTGAAATCTTCTCCAGCAGGAGCAACATGGTCAGCTGTAGAGGGGTGGCCGGATAATCCGGTGTCAACCGGAAAATCCGGCCTGGAGCTTTCTGGAGCATCTTGACCTTCAGCAGTTGATGGAGATGGTGTAGAAGTTGCCCCCATGGTTGGATCATGTTGAGGATGTGTAGATGAGGGCTCTATATGACTAGAGCATTGTCCTTCCCGGTCCGCCACAAGGGGTTCCTCAATGGGGCAGAAGAATCCCACGCCCATTCTTCTTATGGCATCTTGGGGTATTTCAACATCTGCATCACAAACACCAACTTGCTCCGCACGGGAACCATCATTTTCTTCGAACACCACACTACAAGATTCTACAACAGTTCCGGAGAGCTTATTGTAGACTCTATAAGTGTGGGATTCGGCACCATAACCAACAAAAATACCTTCTAAAGCCTTAGATTCAAACTTAGATAAACGAACTCCTTTAATAAGAAAGAAACACTTACACCTGAATACCCGAAAGTATGAGATGTTTGGCTTGTTACCGGTAAGTATTTCATATAGAGTCTTGTCCAAGATCTTGCAGAGATATAAACGGTTGGATGAATGACAAGCAGTAGATATTGCTTCAGCCCAGAAGTTATATGGAGATTTGAATTCGTCTAACATTGATCTTGCCATGTCCATTAGAGTTCGATTCTTCCTCTAGGCTACACCATTTTGTTGAGGGGTGTACGCAGCGGAATATTGATGTCTTATCCCCTCTTCACTTAGGAACTCATTTAAGGTGTAGTTCTTGAACTCCGAGCCGTTATCACTCCTTATAGCCAGGATGGGGACGTTGTGTTGACATTGAACCTCATTGGCGAAGTCGATGATAGTTTGTTGAGTTTCACTCTTCAACTTGAAGAAATAAACCCAAGTGTATCTTGAGTAATCATCAACAATCACTAGGCAATACTTCTTCCCACCGAGGCTTGCATGAGATGGAGGTCCGAAGAGGTCCACATGAAGGAGCTCCAAAATCCTTTTTGAAGAGATAATGGTCTTCCTTCGATGAGGTGAATCATGCATTTTTCCTTTAACACACGCCCTGCAAACATGATCTTTGGCAAAAGAGACATTTTCTTTTAGTCCAAGAATGTGGCCACCCTTGTGGAGACTTTGCAAAGTTCTCATATTGACGTGGGCTAGTCGGCGATGCCATAGCCAGCCCGCGTCAGCCTTTCCAAAAAGACACATCGGGCCTATAGTGGTTTTCCCCGAAAAGTCCACCACGTACAAGTCGTTTTCGACATATCCCACGAAAGCGACTTTAAGAGACTTGCTCCACAAGAGTACCACTAAATCAGCATCAATGTAAACTGCAAAGCCCATCTTACCAAGGGCACAAAGTGAAAGTAAGTTATACCCGAGGGTCTCAACAAGCATGACGTCCACGAGAGAGATATCGTGAGCCACCACAACTTTGCCGAGACCCAATACCTCAGATTTTGACTTGTCACCATAGGAGACGGTAATGTGATCAAGGTTTGGCCGCATCTCCGTGATGATCTCCTTGCTTCCGGTCATATGACTCGTGCAACCGCTATCGAGTACCCATTTAGAACCACCGGAAGCATAGCCCTGCAAGAAAATTACTTCTTGGTTTTAGGTACCCATTTTTCAATGGGTCATCTCATGTTAGTAACAAGGGTCTTGGGAACCCAAATAGACCAAGGAATGTAACAATCATAAGGCCCTACATAGCTAGCATAAACATCACCATAATAATCACAATATAGTTCAAAGTTAGGATTGTTGATCCCTGCAAAACCATCATAATTAGTCTTGTCATTGGTAATGTTGCTAGTCTTCGATTGAGCAGTCTTGCTCTTCTTCTTATTTTTCTCATCTTTCTTGCTCTTTATCTTGGGTATGTAACCAAGACCTTCTTTACTATTGTTTGTCCTTTGCCTGCTTAGTATCTCATCAATAACTCCTTTACCTTTGTTTTGAGAACTTCTTGCAAGGTCTTCTTTTCCAAAGGATGAGGTGGAGGTACTTGGCACATCATACTGTTTCAATTGAGTTTGGAGCTGGTCATGAGACTCATTTAGAGTAGAATGATCACTCTTCAATGCCTTGTGAGCACTTTCAAGATTATCAAACTTCTCCAAAAGTCTAGCATGAACAGCCCCAAAGTCAATCTTTTCTTTCTTTAGTTTCTTTACCTTGGCAAGGGCATGTTCACGTTCTTTAATGAGCTGAGCTACAGCTTCTTCTTGTGACTCCTCAAGGGATTCGAGTCTTTCTTCCAAAGATACTCGAGCTTCCTCTTCCTCTTCCAAGGCATTCTTCAAAGAAGCTATCTCCAAGGCATCTTCTCTTTCAATTCTGCCCTTTTCTTCAAGGAGATCTTCGGCTTGAGCAAGTTGACTCATAAGAACATCAAAATGAAGTTTGTGCTCACCTTGTAGGTTAGTGAAAAAAGTATCCAAGGTAATAACTTCTTCTTTCATTTCAAGACTGTCATGATCATCCATATCCAAAATTATGTTAGTCTTAGGAAATGAAGAGCTAGAAGTTGATACCTCGGATCCTCTTGCCATTAGACAAGTGGAGTTGTTGTTGATGGCGTTCTCGTTCGGTGAGTCGAAGAGAGAGGAGGGAGTCGATGTGGTGGCTATAGCAGCCACTTCGCGGGAACTATCATCACCCTCTTCATCTTCACTTGTGGAGGAGTATTCCTCTTGAGCTACAAGAACAATCTTGGGTTGCTTCTTGAAAGGGCCATTCTTCTTAATAAACGACTTCTTCTTAAGAGCTTTGGATTCCTCTTTAAGAATGAGCCTGCCACCATTGTCTTCTCTATTTTGATAAGGACACTCGGCTACAAAGTGCAGTCTATCTCCATAGTTGAAGCAAGTTCTCAATCTTGGGTCACTTTCTCTTCTTCCATTTGACCCGTTCTTGCGCTCAAGTTCAGACTTGGCTTTGGCAAGGTCCTTCCAAAAGTTCCTTGCATAGAATGCCATGTACTCACCATGAGCACGTTTGACCTCATCGGGGCAGTCCATGGATACCCCCTCAAAAGCTCCTTCATCTTCCTCTTGCTCAACAACATTGGCTTTGAGAGCCACATTGACACCCTTTTGCATCCCAATGGCCCGAGCACGGGCAGCTTCAGCATTCTTTACCTCCACTTTGAATGACGCCATTTCTTGCATGACTTTGTTGGATGTCATTTGATGATAGTTGTGTCTACCTTGAAAGCTCTTCAAATCCATTGGTTCGAAAGGCATTAAGGCACTCACATACTTTCTTTTTATCCATGCATCATCAATGTGAGCGGCCCCATGCTTCCGAAATGTTGTTGCAATGCCCTTGAGTCTTCTATACATGTCCTCATGGTTTTCACCATCCAACATGTAGAATCCCTCAGCTTCATTACTAAGGGCATCATACCTGTTTCTTCGCATGCTTTCATTTCCAACGAAAAGGTCCGTAAGAGCATCCCACGCCTCTTTAGCTGTGTTGAGATGTTCAATGTGTGGCATGTCCTTGGGACCCACACCCAGCTGTATCATGTGGAGAGCGGTGGCATTCAACTGGCTATCCACAACTTCCCTTCTCGTTAGATTGGTTTGATCTACAATATGAAGACCTTCTTCAATAATCCTCCACAATTCAATAGAGGAGCTGCAAACATGAGATTTCATTAGGAATTGCCATTGGTTAAAAGAGGATGCAGTGAGCTTGGGTGGATCACCCCTATTGTTTATATGAGGATGAGGGATAGGTGGGTCGGGGGAATATACGTGGCGAACCTCACTATATTCCTCCTTACCACTTCCCTTTTTGGAGGTGGAACCATTTAGTTTTTCACCTTCCACATCATCATCCTTGGATCCGGTGTTACCCTTTTCCTTAGATGATGGTGTGGGAGCCTCAGAGGAGGATGGATATGGGACTATGGATGATGTAAGGCAAGCAATCATTTGATTCATCTCCTCCATCTTGGCCTCAAAGGATTTCAACAAGGTTGTTTCCAATGACTTGAGATCATCCATTATGACCTGATCCACAGCCTCATTTCCATCATCCTTGGTACCCATACTACTCTTAGGCGGTTAAGCCCGAATTAAGAGCCGGGGATCTCATACTAATTGAAATGGATCGTATGGGCACCTAGAGGGGGGGTGAATAGGTGCTACACCAATTTTTAATTCTTTTTCAATTTTAGGCTTAGCACAAAGGGTAAATTATCTAGATAAACTATTAGGTGGAATTTCCCTATATGCAAACCTATCTACTAGCAAGTAAAGAGCGAGTGGAAGAGGAACGAGTAAACCAAAGTGAAGCACGCGGAGACACAGGATTTTTTTGACCGCAGTTCCTTCCTTGTTAAGGGAAGTACGTCTACGTTGGAGGGGTGGGTGGTACTAAGACCACCATGCCACAAAAGGCCTCACCCTGTTCTCCGATGGATCTCGCCACAACAGGCCTGATCCACCTTCCACTATAGGTACCCTTTGAGGCGGGCACCGGCGCCTTTACACAACTAGCGGGGCAACAACTCCACAACAACTTGGAGGCTCCTGAAATGACAACAAGCTGCCACAAGAACAAACTTATCAAATACAACAAACAAGATCTAGGTATTGACAAGAATACTAGATCAGGGATTTCTCCAAGTGAATGGAGAGGAGTTGAAGCGCTTGATTCTTGATGATGATGATGAACTTCTCCTCCTTCAATTCCACCAAAGATCAAGACCTTCGGGTGGTTGAAGTGGGAGATCGAGTATGAGAGCTCTTGCACAATGTCTGGTCAATTTCGAATGAATCAAGAGTTCTGAACGTTGGGGAAGAAGGGGTACTTATACCCCCTTCCGAAAACCAGCCGTTGCACACTTTGGGGGCCGGAATATCTGGTCCAAGTGAGGGTCGGATTATCCGGTCTGGGGAAACACCGCCCCAGACTCGGAATATCCGGCAGATAATCTGCCCCCTCACAGAGCGTCGCGCCGAGCTTGCCCTTGATCAACTTCTGGGGGCCGGATTATCCGGTCCTATGTGAAGGCCGGATTATCCGGCCTGGGGAAGAAAATACGCCCCAGTTCGGATTTTCTAGGAGAAAATCCGATCGGATACCGAGCGACGCGCCTTGGCTCCTTTTCCTCGAAAACTAGGGGCCGGATTATCTGGCCCATGCGACACCCGGATTATCTGGCCTCGAGAGGAAAAACCGCCCCAGTTCAGATTTTCCGGGAGAAAATCCGACTGGACACAGAGCGACGCGCCTTGGCTTCCTTGAGAGATGAGGTAGGCCGGATTATCCGGCCCTTGGTGGGGCGGATTATTCGGCCCCCCTCAAAACTTCCTGCACACTTAGCGCACATGAAAAGTCTCCATAGTATTGTTATCTAACATGCAAAACATAGGAAAACATGAAATGTTCTTTCAGCATGTGCCAAGTCAATTCAAGTGAAACACTCAGAGGAGGGTACCACAGTGTCATACCAAGTTATGAATAGAACAATGCAAGCAACCATTCATATGACATGCTACAAATTATTAGCGAGCTGGAGCTAATCATAAGAAAGCAAGAACTACTAAGCATCCCTAATTAACACACACCCTACATGAGCAGACTAAGCATGCCCACAATGATGAGTATATGTACAAAAATGAAACAAATAGAGTTTGTTACCAGCCTCTTAACACACCTCAAGTTGTCATTAATCATCATTATTGCCCTTCACTTGTGTGGCTTGAATAATAACATGAAACCAAATTCCACTGAGGACTGCTGAACCCTGCAACAAACTTCACAAAACCAAAGAAGAACAACAAATATTTTTGGTGTTTTTAATTTTCAAAGACAAAAATAAAAAGGAAAAACAAGCAAAGCAAAATCTTTTTGGGTTTTTCAAATAGTTCAAACAAAGCAAAAAGCAAACCAAGGAAAAAAGAAGAAGAAGAAGAAGCAAACAAAGAGAAACAACAGGAATATTTTTGGTCTTTTTGTGTTTTATAAAGCAAAAGTAAAGAAAGAACAAAAACTAAAAAGAGAACGAAACATGAATATACAAAGTACCGACGAAACATGATATGGAGATGAGTGTGGTGTCGGTGTACCTCCCCCCAAGCTTAGGCTTTTGGCCTAAGTGGGTATCAATCCCAAGCTGGCCAAGATGGAGCTCCTCCGTAGTACGGTGAGGAGGTACCCTCGTCCTGGTGCGAGCTCGAGGACGCCCCACCGTAGTGCGCAGAGTAGTCGTAAGAAGGCACATCCTCCTGGTGCTGTCTGTGGAAGCCAAGCAAGCAGAGCTGCTCGTCCACCTCCTCCTTGGAGTGCGACCACAGCCTCCTACGAACATTGAACAAAGTAGATTGCGGCAAAGGAATCTCCCTTTCATCCCCGTCACTAAACAACATCCTATATACTAAACTGTCCATATCAGAGTCAGTAGTGACGAAGTGATGTGTTTTCATGGCAGCAAGATCAAGCCTTTGCAGTGCCAATATAGTATCATTAGGATCCACAGAAAGCTCTAACACAGTAACCATACGTGAAGCAATAATGCCCCCATAAATAGGTCCCCTAGCGGCTAGGCGGCGAGCAATAAGAGAGCCAAGATTGTACCGACTATCATTATTAAGTGCAGCAGCGAGGAAGGCTAAATGATAATTGGAGATATTACTCGTATTCACCATACCAAGAATGCTAGTAGCAAGATAATAAGCAAAGTATCTAAGAGCTAGGAGTTGGATGTTTCTTATCTTCCCGCGCTGAGCTACGCGGTCATCGTCATTGGTCACACCTCGATAGAGCTCCAGCAAATCAGCGGGCCGCCCTTGGATCTTCTTCATGGTCCCTGTCATGCCTATACCTATAATGCTGCAAAATCTTTCCAATGGCATGGTAAACGGCAGATTATAAATTATGAAAGAAATAGTTGACTGATAGGGGGTGTTAGTGAAAACGAAACTCTCAACAAAAGTTTTGGTGAGCACGGCATATTGCTCACTCTCATCTTCCATGTATGAGGTCAAACCGACCCTCTGAACCAATAGTAAGAAATCATCGAGGATCCCTACAGCTTGCAAGAAGGTAGAACAAGGAAAAGTAGATGGGTGAGCATCCCCCTCATCTCCTTCATTGCCAAAGCGTGGTGCAATGAGATCTTCATTGTATGAAGGCCTAAACTGAGAGGCTGATCTTGAGGGCCTTGACCTCCTAGGTGTGTCCCTCTCAAATATTTCTCCAAAGGTGTGGTTGTTCATCTTTGATTTTCTGAAATTTAAACATCCATTACACAAGTGATTGCAAAGTGAATATATAATGAAGGGCACTACTCATGGGGACTTGTAAGAGGCCTAAACATGCATCAAAACAATAACTCTAAGCATTGAACAAGTTTACAAGCTCTCATAACATTTCACCTACAGCAGCAAAATACTCAAGATATAAACCACTAAACACAAATCTACTTGGACAAGCGGAGGAGTCACATATCGGAGAACAAATGCTCCAAATTTCAGCAGCAAAGATGGGCTGAGTAAGGAGATCGAAAATCAAGGACAAGAACAGCAAGAACGTGATTTCAAGCAATGAACTGGTGTTTTCTCGGGAGAGAGAAAGAAGTGGGAAGTGAGAGAGTGAGTGGAGGGCCAGGGGTGGCCCACACCATGGTCAGGCGCGCCCTTGGGCTGGCCGCGCCACCAGGTGGTGTGCCTGCCTGGTGGGCCCCCATTGGTACTCTCCAGGCACTTCTCTGCCCCTTTTTTCATGTAAAAGTTTAATATGAATTTTCTGGAATTTTTCGAGACACTTTATTTTTGAGCAATTTTCAGGTATATATGAATGATTTTCTGACAGAAAAAGTTTCTGGAATGATGCAATGACAAAACAAAGCTAAAACTTCAAAAGTTCTAAGACACTCTAAAATGCAAGAAACTAACAACAGAAAAGTAAACCAAGCGAAAGCAAAAACTAAAATGGATAAAATGAAAGTAAACAAAGATAATCATGGTGAAAACATTGTTTTGTTCATTAAAATCCCTTTGTTAACAAGGTTGATCAGGTCTTGTTACCAAAACAATTTTATATGAAACAAAACTTTGTAGTCCACTAATGATTATGTTACCTCAACTTTGATAGCAATGGTCCTAATCATAATAGTTTCATATTTTTCTCTTGGTATGGGACAATATATTTCTCCAACTTGAATGCCCTCAACATGTTCAATTGAATTCAAACCATAAGTCCTATCAATCTTCTTGGGGAAATAGACAGTATGCTCCTTGTCATTAACATTAAAAGTGACCTTTCCTTGATTACAATTAATAACAGCTCCTGCAGTATTAAGAAAAGGTCTCCCAAGAATAATAGACATATTATCATCTTTAGGCATTTCAAGCACAACAAAATCAGTTAATATCAAGCAATTATGAGCTACTTGAATAGGTACATCCTCACATATACCAACAGGAATAGTAGTAGATTTATCAGACATTTGCAAAGATATATTAGTTTGTATTAGTTTTTCAAGTTGAAGTCTCTTATAGAGAGAAAAAGGCATACCAGTAACTCCTGCTCCCAAATCACACAAAGCAGTTCTAACATAACTATTTTTAATAGAGCAAGGAATGGTTGGAATCACTAGGTCTCCAAGTTTCTTTAGAACCTTACCATTAAAGAAATAATTAGCAAGCAAAGTAGAGATTTCTTCATTAGGGATCTTCGTTTTATTCGAAACAATATCCTTCATATACTTTGAATAAGGAGGCAATTTAATAGCATTAGTCAAAGGAATTTGCAAGAATAAAGGTTTCATCCACTCACAAAACTTATTATAGTGTTCATCTTCCTTTGACTTGTGTTTCTTATTAGGGAAGGGCATAGGTTTTTGGACCCAAGGCTCTCTTTCACTACCATGTTTCTTAGCAACAAAATCTTCTTTAGTGTATTTAGTATTCTTAGTGTGCTTTTCAGGTTCTTCTTCAACTTTTTCTTTATCAAGAACATCATTTTCTTCATTACCACTTTCAGTTTCAGCATCAGAGACCGATATACTATTAGGATCTTTAGCAGGTTCAAAGGGTTCCACAATAGTTTTATGTTTCTTCTTTCTTTTCTTAGGAGTAGTACCACTATTTTCAGCTTGTTGAGAATCCTGCTCAATTCTTTTAGGATGCCCCTCAGGATATAGAGGATCCTGGTTAGCAGCACCACTTCTAGTTCTAATTTCATAAGCATGTTTTTCTTTAGCAGTATTAACTAGCAAGCCTTTTTGTACTTTAATAAGCTGATCAATTTGAGTTTGAACCATTTGAAAATGTTTAACAAGCATTTTAACATCATTAGAGGTTCTTTCCACAATATCTTTTAACTCCACAATAGCTCTAGAGTTTTCCATTAAATGATTTTGCACCCTTTTATTAAAATTATCTTGCTTAACAATAAAAATATCGAATTCTTCTAAGCATTGATCAGGAGGTTAGAGTAAGGGATATCACCTTCATCAAAATGTTGGAGAGAGTGTACCTCAATAGTGGATGAGTGGGGAATTGGCTTACATAATTCTTCTATAGGAGGTAAATTCTTGACATCTGCAGCTTTAATTACCTTCTCCTTAAGACATTTCTTAGCTTCCTTCATCACTTCATAATTTAGTTCAATAACTCCCCTCTTCTTAGATGATGGTATAGGTGCAGGTATAGATAGTTCATGTATAATTGTTTCAGGTATAGCTGGTTCAGGAGGAGTCCAGTCTTCATAATTCTTACTTATTTTAGCCATTAATTCCTCAGCTTCCTTGGGAGTCCTATTCCTGAAAACACAATCAGCACAACTATCTAGGTATGTCCTAGATTCTTTAGTTAGTCCATTATAAAATATATCAAGAAGCTCATTCTTAGATAATGGACATCCAGCCTGTGCATGAATCAAAGCACAAAACCCTACCCATGATTCAGGCAATATCTCTTTTTCTCCCTGTTTAAAATCAAAAAGTTCCTGCAAAATAGCATGTCTAGCACTAGGAGGAAAATATTTCTGCAGGAAAGTACTAATCAAGCAATCAAGGTTATCAACATATCTAGGAGATAGGTTATTAAACCAAGTTTTAGCTTCTCCCTTTAGTGAAAAAGGGAAAATTATAGCAACAAAGTAGGTGCGCATCTTCATATAATCAGAAAACATGCCACTCATGGTAGAAAGCTCGGTCATATGTGCTACCACACTTTCATTATTAGTCCCACAAAAAGGTTCTTTCTCAACAATAGCTATATAAGATAGATCAAGAGAGAACTCATAATTCTTATCTTTAATGTTTATGGGAGATGCAGCAAACTTGGCATTAGGAGACAATTTGGGTTTTATAGTACGCCTCTCAAGGAGACTCTTAATAGCACTCCTATCATGGGTGTTTTCACATTCTTTAATAAATTCATCGGTCATGTCTATATAACCGTCTTCAATATCATAGCTCTCTCTAGACTCAGGTGAACTGACAGGTGTAGTAGTGTCTTCATTAGGAGTTTCAGTATTTCCAGCTATAGTTCTAGCAATCGTAGCATATAGGAAAGGACCTAATGAACCACTCTTATCAAGCACAGTAGAAGCAACATCATAAGTATCAGAAGTTTCAGATTCAGCAGTAGTAGCAGTGTGTGTAGCATGTGTATGTGGTGGTGTAAGGAGTTTACTCATAACAGATGGTGAATCAAGAGCAACAGAGGTGTTACCTCTCCTTGTAGTGGATGGTAAAATAGGAACCTTGCCATCACCAGACTTACCCATGATGGATGGATGGCAGCGAACAATAGTGATTCCAAGTAAACTTGATAAATAAAGCTATGCTCCCCGGCAACGGCGCCAAAAAATAGTCTTGATGACCCACAAGTATAGGGGGTGTATTGTAGTATTTTAGAGGAAAGTGAAACCTAATTTATTGATTCGACACAAGGGGAGACAAAGAATATTTATAATCCTTAACGACTGAGTTGTCAATTCAGCTGCACCTGGAAACAATCTTGCTCACAGAAGTTTATCAGTATCAACAATTTTGTAGTAGCAATAGTAAAGTAATAGTAGTAGTAAAAGTAAAAAAAGTAGTAACAATTGCAGCAAACAGTAGGATTAAAGCGCGGTAGGCATAGGGATGGATGGACGGGCGTTGCATGGACAAGACAATTCATATGACAATCAGAACATAGGGCATTTGCAGATAAATAAGATAAAGCATCCAAGTACTAAATAATCATAGGCATGTGTTCCATATATAGTCATACGTGCTCGCAATGAGAACTTGCACAACATCTTTTGTCCTTCTAGCCCATTTGCAGCGGGGCCTCAAGGGAACTACTGGCAATTAAGGTGCTCCTTTTAATAGAGCACCTGAGCAAAGCATTAACACTCCGTGAACACATTGATCCTCACATCAAAGCCATTTCCTCCGGTTATCCCAATTTCTGTCACTTCGAGGCCTTTGGTTCTAGACAACGACGTGTGTATATAACTTGCAGGTAAGACCATAAACAATACTATCATAATGAATCAATAACATGTTCAGATCTGAAATCATGGCACTCGGGCCCTAGTGACAAGCATTAAGCATAACAAGTTGCAACAAAGTCAAAAGCACTAATAATAGATACTAGGCACCATGCCCTAACAATCCGATGCCATTACATGAACGATCTCATCCAATCCCTACCATTCCCATGGCCTACAGCAGGGGATTACTCACTCATAGATGGGGGAAACATGGATGGTCGATGGAGAAGCGATGGTGATGATGATGGCGATGATCTCCTCCAATTCCCCGTCTCGGCAGGGTGCCAGAACAGAGTTTCTGGTTCCGAATCGCGGAATCTGGTGGTGATGGCGCAGCGAAACTCTTTTTAGAAAAATGTCGAACCCCCCTTGGTTTTTAGGTCAAGAGGCAACTTATAGGCGAAGAGGGAGGCCGAGGGGGCAGCCCAGGTGGCCACACCACCCCCAGGCAGTGCCTGGCCTGGCCCGCGTGGCCAGGTGGTGTGGGCCCCTCGTGGCCCTACTCTGTATCGTCTTCTGGCTCCGTGAGTCTTCTGGTGAAATAGGATTTTTGGCACATTTTTCAGGATTTTTTCTGATAGTTGATTTTCTGCACAAAAACTAGACACCAAGGTAATTCTGCTGAAAACAACGTTAGTCCATGTTAGTTGTATCCAAATCACACAAGTTTATAGGAAAACCAATAGCAAAACTGTCCGGAAAAGTAGATACGTTTTGGACGTATCAGCGACGAAATGGGAAGGATGACATAAGCAAATGAAAGGATGACGTCAGCAAATGGCGCTAGCGAAATCAGGCCATGACGGGAAAAAATGTCAGGAAGTAAATGACGTCGTAGACGGCGAACAATGACGCCAGCAAACGTCGCTGACGGCAGTTCGCGGTGTCGTCCGCCACGTGGCATCGTTCATGACGAAATAAAAATGTCATGACAAACTGGGCCTGGGCCAGGCCGGTCTAGTTTGCTGCAACGAAATTGAAGGAACGTTACAGACGGGCCATGACATTTTCAGACAGAAAAAACGTCAAGGATTGAATTATGATGTGAGGTCCGTGACCTATTTTTTTCATCGCAAAATTCGTCGCGGATGTCCATCTACGACGTTTTGGCCCTCATCCACGCCGATATCAGATCGTCATAAACCGCTCAGATTCTTGTAGTGTGTAGAAATGACTGGATCCGGTTGTTTTGGTGATTACCGCCCCATCAGCTTGATCCACATCTTTTCTAAGCCAGTCGCGAAGACTTTTGTGACTAGGCTTGCTCTCAGGATGGAGCCTTTTGTGTATAACAACCAATGTGCTTCCATTATACCATCTCTAACATATGATGTAAAATAGGGCACCTAAAATAGATGATGTAAAAGTTATACATCACCAAAATGGATCTTTTATATTACCTAGCAGTTTATGTTTTTCTAGATGATCTATTTTAGACCACCTGTGCCACAACAGGTGATGTATAATAGGACACGACCGTCGCACATCCACCTCCACAATTGCATACATATATGAAACAATTACTACCAAAATTCATGTAAACAAATCAGTCTAAATAAATTGAAATTAAATAGTATTTAATTACTACTCCCTCCGTCCTGAAATATAAGGCTCCTAAGGATTATCAAAACTCAAACATTACTAACTTTGGCTAAATATTTAGGAAAAATATATGTACATCTACAATATTGAATGGACACATTAAAAAATATACTTTATGATGAATGATTTAGTATTGTGAATCTTTATATTTTTGTGTATAATTTTGATCAAATTTAGAAAATATTGACTTTTGACTAATCCTTAGACGTCTTATATTTTGGTACAGAATGAGTACATCACAATTCAAATAGTTCATCGGTTGGTTCATCAAGTAGCACATGAATCAACGGACAAACAACTTAGAGTTCTCACATACAACAACATGACATAGATATAAAATCTTGCGATATTGTTCGCCAGTTCACTTCCACCACTCTCGACGAGATCCTTCTAAAGATCCTCGTGTACATCAGCATCTCGAATGTGATGGTATGCCTCGATGAAGCGCTCCACTCGGTCACCACTTCTACATGGCTGCACCAGTTATACCATCAAGCCATATACTCCATACACCTCATTCTTACCTCTCCCATCCTCAATGATCATGTTATGCATGATCACGCAGGCTTGCATGATGTATCAAACGATCTTTTGCTTCTAAAACATCACCGGTCCTCTCATAATAGAAAATTGGGCTTGAAATATCCTAAATTCTCGCTCTACATCTTTCCTAGTCGTGGCTTGAACATTATGTAATTGGAGTTCTTTATTACCTTGGGGGCCTTGAATTGCTTCACAAATGTAGACCGCTTTGTATATATACCATCCGCAAGGTAATACACCATGTTGTAGATGTGGCCATCGGCTTGAAAATAAACCAGAGGATACTCACCATTCGCAATCTTGGCACAAACAGGTGATCTTTGTAGAACCTTGATGTCATTGCAAGAACCGGGCATACCAAAAAAACATGCTAAATCCATGTCTCATAATCAGCAACTGCCTCTAAGATGATGGTGGAATCCTTCTTATGCCCTTTGAAATGTCCATGCTATGCTGATGGATAGTTTTTCCGCATCCAATGCATGCAATTAATGAAACCAAGCATAACTGGAAACCCTCGTGCTGCATTCTGCTCCAACAGCCGAGTCGTGTCTTGAGAATTGGGTGCTTTCATGTATTCACGCCCAAACATTCGAGCAACCGCCTTTGCAAAGCGCTTCACACACTTTATGCTTTGTCTCTCACTCATGGCCAAGTGGCCATTGACAAGATCTATCGGAATACCATATGCCATCATGCGCAATGTGTCTTCTGGTTGGTGTTATGCCCAAGATCTCCGGTAAAATTCCTCCGCTACTCAAAGGATTTATCGTCCAACTTGACACACTCTTTAGTATGCTTGAAGAAATCCAGAGTCATCCGAAACTGGCAGCAAAAAGACCACTCCAGAAACACAGGGTGCTCAGCGAAGTAGTTGATCATGAGATTTAGGTCCGCATTCATTCAAATTTTTCGGATGTACTCACGACCAAATACAGAAACACTATGCTTCGGCCTCTTGTTCTAATGCAAGACCAAAACCATAGCATCATCCTCATCCTCATCCATTTCAATCTGCTGATCGGAGGAGGTATAGTCGAACACAACCATATACAAAACAATATACTAGGTTTAAAACTAATTATATGATGTGGAAACTTGTTTAAAAAAACATAGTTTAAGATTATAGCTTTGAAGACAAGTGCCAAACACCATGCGCGTGCAGTGGACAGATTCGGCCGATGATGGAGGGCAACCGCGGTGCGGTCGCCGAGCAGTGTTGGCAAGCTGAGCGGAGCACCTTCTTCGTCGAAACTTATAGGCGGTTGGCAGTGGCGGAAAAATCAAGTCGTGGTGGCGTGATTGTGGCCTTGTGCTATCGACGGTCGACGGGGGATGCCCTACACCTCCACGGTGGGCGGGATGGATAGGCCGACTCAGAGGGCAATCGTGGTTGATGGACGACATGGCGGCACTGGAATCGACTAGAGGCCACGCGGTGGGGCGGTCGATTCAGATCAACGGAACGACATTGGGATCCATGGGGAGCGACGATGAAATACGGGAGGGGTGTTGGAGGGTAGTTGGATTGTAGGCCCGCTAGTGACTCGTTTTCGGTCGCCATCGGGGCAATTCTATCATCAGTAGAGGTCAAGGGTAGGTGGCGCCAGGGCTGGGACGAGAGCAAGATCCTTCAGTATGACAATTGGGCACTACTGCACGTGCATTTCCATTTTACATCACCACCGGAGGTGATATATATTTGCATCACCTCGACCAAAATATACACCGCGATGTAAAAATTTACATCGCCAAATGCGTCTACATCACCTGTTGGAGAAGCATTTTTGGCTCTGGTGTTGTACAAGTTAGTTTTTTACATCACGTGTGTGATGGAAACAACTTCATGAGTACCAACATATTGGGACTCCAAGTGTAGAGTGTTGTATCAAGCATCTTTTTCCATAAGGGTGATTTGAGGTTTTATATCGAACTCTCGAGGAATTAGAAGGGAATATCTTCTCTTATCCTCTTCTAGCAACCTACAAAACAAAGTTTTTGTCTTGTGTCCCCAACTCTACCGTGTGATTGTCAACCACAAGGTTTCTTATTAATAAAACTATAAGTAAATAAAAGTAAACAATCTCCGACTAGACAAGAAAAGTAAAAACATTAAACAGTTCTTTTGGGGTTTTTGTTTGTGTTTGCTAATAGTAAAAGTGTTTTTGTATTTTCAGAATTAACTAATGCAGAAAATATAAAAGGCAATAAAAGTAATGGAAAGGGTTTCTTATAATAAAAGGTAGACCGGGGTTCATGGGTTCACTTGTCTACTCTCTCATAAGGTGTTATGGACATAGAACTATTTATAGAAGATATAATATTGATGAAACTTCATTATGTGTTTGATTAGCATTCATATGGGAATCACGTTAATATAAAGATGATGCAACACATCTCACTTATAGTACTTCAGAAAGGGAAAACTCCATACAATTTTGAATTAAGAATAAACATAGTATAGCATTAGGTAGTTTGACATGATGTTTGAATATCAAATGTGCTACCTTGAACAAACAAGATCACATTGACTACAATTAGATGATAATAACACATTGCATTTAGTTTATCCCTACTGAGATAACAAAAAGAAGGTAAAAACCATAGTGGATCTTGAGTTTTCTATCACTGTCCAACCCCCACCACCATGTTACTTCATCTAATACACACGTCCCCCCACATGTTTTTCCATAAAAGTTTGATCATAAAAGGTACTTAAAAACGGGGTACATAATATGCATCTATCAATACATCTTACACATGATAGAATTCCAACCTCAAATATCAACTCATAAAATAAGGATCCACCACATAGGAATTATATAGATGACCATAATCATGTTGGACAGCTCATATGGTACTAAAACAATGACAACACAAGAGATAGATAGATCAGGACTACTCCCTCTTCATCATGGATATGATGTAGATGATTCTGGAGAAGTTGGAGATCCAACCGGTGGCGTCCCCCTCCCAAATCTTTGTTGGTTCTAGCTCTTTTTCGGTGTTTCTGTGTTTCTGCACCACCTCCTTTGAGGACGTGTAAGGAGAGCTTTTTATAGGCGTAGGTCAAGACTTCAAGACTTAGATAAAACGGACTACTACGGATGCTTCAGGAGGGAAATAGCATGGGTGGTGTGGCCCATGGGTGGGTCCCACACCACCTAGGCTCTTTTGGGCCACCGGGCTCCCTTCCCGAGGTTCTAGTGCTCTAGGTTATTGTTCTCTCGAAAAAAATCCAAGTCTGTTTGACTTTGTTTAGGTCCGTGAAAGTTAAAAATATGTAAAACAGGGTTTTTCTGTCCTACAGAGTTATAACCCAAATCAAGTGTATCATCGGTAAATCCTCATAAATCAATGTAAAACATGGATATGACATTCTATATGATGCAAATATGTGAGAATATGTAACAATAAACTATAAAGTTCTTGTATGCATTTTACATGCATCACTATGCTATTATAGGTAACCTGTTAGAGATGCTCTTAGGAAGCAATGTATCCATGACAACTTCATGTTGGTTCAGCCGACAACGAGGATACTTCACATGCTCAAAGAGCCAAGGGTGATGCTAAAGCTAGACATCGCATGAGCCTTCATTAGTATCATGGGGTTTCCTCTTTAAGGTCCTCCGAAGGATGGGATTTTGGTCTGAGGTTCTACGAGCTAGTAGCCATCTTGTTATCCACACCCAGCAGTAGACTGATACTCAACGGCAAACCAATCCCTGAATTTTGCAACAGTGGGGCTTCAGATGAGGTGATCCCTTGTCGCCATTATTGTGCATGCTCATTATGAACACGGTCAACATGCTGCTAGCAAAAGTCGTTGGATTGGAGGTCCTCCGGTGCCTTGTGCATCGAGACTGAGTGACTTACATCTCGTTGTACACAGACGATGTGGTCATTTTTTGTCACCCGGATGAGGGCGAACTACGCGATGTGTGGCATCGTAGACCTCTTTGGCCATGATTCAGGGCCGTGCACTAACTTTGCAAAATGCTCAGTCTCTCTGATCACGTCCTCTGAGAAGGAGGCTAATGATGCGGCAATGGTGATGGAGTGATAGTTGGCACCCTACCTCGTTAAATACCTTGGTATTACGCTCACAATTAGACGTATAGGTGAGGCTTCCAGCCAGTGGGTAGCACGGATTTCTAATAAGCTTTCCACTTTGAAGGCCTCCATGATTCCCACAGCTAGACACCTAGCCCTCATCAGATCGGTGTTCACCGTGATCCCACATCATCGTATCATAGTGCTATATCTAAACAAGAATCTCGTAAGCAAGTAATTAAGCTCTTACATGGTTTTCTATCGATAGGCAGGGCGAAAGCTAAGGGCGGCCACTAGCATGTCAATTGGGCTAAGGTTAGTCGACTGCTGCATTTTGGAGGATTGGGGATCCCTAACCTCGCACACACGGTTATCATCCTTTGGGTCTGTTGGCTTTGGAGAATGTGTACCATCCCTTGCGACCTTCGTGAGGGCTCAGCGACATGCATTTCTCCAAGAAGGAACGTCAGGTGTTTGATGCATCCATCAGGATGTTGCTAGGTGATGGGACCTCCTCTCTCTTTTGGGAGGACATGTGGCTAGGAGGGGAGTCGATCTGGGAGATAGCGCGGAATCTCCTCGCGCTTATCCCAAGATGACCTAGGAAGCATCAAACTGTTAAGTAGGAGATTTCCCTTTGGTAGTATGTTTAGTTGTGGATCCAACTAAGAGATGTGCAGCTCACAGATGAACCAGACAGGATAATCTGGCGATGGACGGTGTCCAGTACTCCTCATGATCCTGCTACAAAATTCTCTTCTTTGGGACGATGCTATTCGGATATTGGAAGTTAATCTAAAATACATGGGAGCCTCCTAGGGTCAATTTCTTCGTCTTGTTGGCTTGCCAACATAGATGTTGGACAGGTGATCGGCTCCGACATCATCTCCCACAACCACCATGATACCAGTTGTGCGACCAGTCAGAGGAGACTACTATGCACATTCTTACTAGATGCCCTTTTTCGAGGACGATCTGGTATGAGGTGATGTCGTGGATTGGATTCACTATAGCTCCTCCCGTTCCCGAAGGAGATTTTGCGAGTGGTGGTTGCTAGTGTTGCAGACCACCCCTCACTTGTTGTGCAACATAACATCATCGTTGATCGCGCTCACAACTTGGTGGCTTTGGAAGCATAGGAACGCGTCCATCCCTCGGTGACCTCCATGTGTGACACTATTAAAACCGAGGTGAGATCGTGGGCTAGCGCAGGAGCCTGGAGCTTCGCCTGCTTCTCCCCTAGTATTGTTTAGTGGGTTGAGTTATATGGTATGGATTGGTTCTCTCTTGGACAAGTATATAAAACCTTCTTTTCTACCGTTGTATCGAAACATAGAGATTTTTCTGTTTTTGCAAAAAAAAAGATAGATTTTTTTTGCGAAAAAAAGATAGATTTGGTTGTACTAGGCACATACCTAGTCTGCGTCTTATTATGTCTTAATTTATATTCCATACTAAAAATGAGATGAGAGAGATTCAAGGTTTTGGTTACCGGGCGGTAAATTCGGTTACCGCTCGGTAACCGGATTTGCCGACCCCCCCTCCTCGGGAAAAAGGAATACCGGACAAAAAATCTCGACTTTTTTTGAAAATTTTGAATTTAAACATCTGAGATAGGTAAATTTACTATTTATCTTTACCTAGACATAGATTAACTGTTTGGCACAGTGGTTACCATCCTTCTCCGGTGCTCCTGTTCCCGTAGGTCTTCAGAATCATGTCTAGAAGAAAATAACGCAAAAAAGTTAGAAAATAAGACTCAAACCTGGAACCTTCCGGTGCATGTAGGACCGCTGTGATGTAGTACCACTGGGACACTACTAGCTTGGCGCTTAAGAGTAGTTCGTCGGCTCTTTATCCCTTCTCAATTTTTTTTTTTAATTTTGAATTTGTCTGGTAACCAGTCAGGTACGGTAACCAGAAATCCCGAGCCCCCTTGGGATTTTTTTCTACCGGAAACCAAAATCTTGAAGAGATTACAAATCTACAACTAAATGTGATTTAACAAATTAACTAACTAACAACAAATTAACTAACTAACCACCGCGTCCTGTCTCCCACGGAAGCCACCAGAAAGTGGTTGGCCCTAAGTTAAATGCTAAAGGGTAGCTCATGAGCTGGTTAGGTAGTAAAATTAGAAGAGAGAGAGAGAGCATCCGGATACTCATGATGATTTCTTTCTATTGGGGAATGTTCGTGATGCCATATTATCTACGCCGTTCAGACGTATTCTAGTAGTCTAGACAACGCAGGTGGCCCATGAGCTCACAACGTCTGGAAGCCAGCAGCAGTAGGCGGCTAAGACAACGTGCTAGGCGCTGGCACTTGGCACATGCCGCGGCGGTACCGGGCGGATTAATTTACGAGCTTGGTGTCGATCATGCCAGCTATAATCTGTAGGTTGGCCTTCTAGGTGCCGTTAGACTAGTCTCAATGGAGTATTATGCATGCCATGTTGGCAAAATTCTAACGTGGCATGCTAATTAATGATGAAAGAGATGTATTGGTATCATAGGTAGATACGGTATCATAACACGTAGTACTAGAAAAACTAATCTTAAATGAATCTTGTACACAATTTTGCATTGAGATTCTACAAAACAATAAATATACTAAGACTACGATACTACTATATCATACTATGCATTGTGGAGATGGTATCATATACTAGTATCATATACATGATAATAGTATATGATACTCCTCATTGTGACTAGTCTTAGGACCGTAGCGCGGCTCGGGCCCTTGTGTCCCGCAGGAGTGATCTCCAGGGAAAGTGTGGTTTGTGGCGGCTGGCTTGGCCATCGAAGATAACACGGCGAGCACGAGGAGGAACGAGGCATGGGAGAGAAAGAAATGTCTTCTGTTGATTCCGCGGGTTGGCATAGCATTAGCATGTTTAAGAAACTCGACGGCCTTCGTGCCTCATCATTGACTGTGATGAATCGGCGGTTCGTCACATTCCCATGTTAATGTTGGGTGGCGCGAGCTTGAAGATCAAATTTTATATTCCTCAAACCTCAAAGCAAGTTTTAGAAGAAAAATAAAATGTTCTACGAAGTATATAGTAGCACCAGCATCTTAACTCAGGGATCAACATTTTCTAGCAACACTACAAGAAAATGCCCATATTAAATTAGAAGAAAAATCAAGCCCAACATGACTAAAATGATCTACTAGAATATGTCTTCAGGAATTTCTTCAAATTGCCCTAAGTTTTAAAAAGGTCCATCGTGCTAACAGAAATAATTGGATGCAATCAGGTAAAATAAGAGTAACACAAGCAGCAGACAAGGTCAACTATCTACCATCTGGAGGTGATCCAGTCAAAACGTTTACACTATGTGGGTCCACAAACTCTGCATCTTCTCCTTTGTTCCTAAAATAAGCTGGCTTCTTCGGGTCAGGCAAGCTTGTGCTCTCATTCATAAGAAGTGAGATAGCATCCGAGATTGTAGGGCGGTCTATAGCGTTGTCTTGCACGCACATCAACCCAACATTGATAAATCTCATAATCTCTATACTGGGATGCTTAATGTCTAAGCAAGGGTCGATGAGTTCCCACCATTTTTCCCTTTTCCACAATAGCCAAGCCTGAACATGGGTAATAATTATAAAATTAACTAGCAATGGTATTAAGAGTGGAGATAATGTTTGCAAACCGTGCAAAATATCTAAATTTTTCTAGTCAACTTCCTGATTATTTGGATAAAACAGATAATTGTACTATAATACCTATGACAAACAAGAGCATACGTTTACTCACATGTCCAAGAAGATTGCCAAAATTCCCTGTCTGGTGGAACCCATTGTTTCTTTTTCCGCTGATGATCTCGAGCAGCAATACACCAAAACTGAACACATCCGACTTGATTGAGAATTGTCCCTCGGAGGCATATTCTGGAGCCATGTATCCACTAAGCGGAGAAAAAGGCCTCCAATTAGTGAAGTTTGTGGCTTATGGAAGATAATTTTTCATGTTCAATATTACGACTGAGTAACGTGATTTACATAGCATATATATGATCTTACTGTGTTCCCACAACTCTGCTTGTATTAGCATGGGTTTCGTTCGACCCAAATATTCGAGTAAGACCAAAATCAGATATCTTCGGGTTCATATTTTCATCCAATAAAATGTTGCTTGCTTTTAAATCCCTATGTATAACCCGCAAACGCGAGTGTTGATGGAGGTACAATAGTCCTTGAGCCACCCCTTCAACTATATGGCGCCTCCTGTTCCAGTTTAATAATGCTCCGCTTATCGTATCTAAACATATATATACAAATACTTTCAGAATTAGTAACTCAAATTAGTGTTGACATGTGTACAACTTATATGAATATTAAGATTATGGATAACTTGCCAAATATGAAGAAGTCCAAGCTTTTGTTGGACATAAATTCATATATCAGAATCTTCTCTTCTCCTTGAATGCAGCATCCCAGGAGTCTCACCAAGTTGGTGTGTTGAAGCTTGGCAATAAGCCGAATCTCTGTTTTAAACTCATTTAGACCTTCCCCTGAATGTTCAGCTAACCTTTTCACAGCAATTTCAAGTCCATCTGGTAGTTTCCCCTGCAATGGTTCCGTCAGCTTATGAATAAACAAATAGGTGCTCCGTTTATATAATAATTTGTGCCAAGCTAGTTTCTGACCACCACATTAGATTAATATGAAAAGAGTAAGATTATTATATGATTCGATAGGGCTTTGCATCGTCATATCTTATTTATTTATTTTTATTTCAGTGCCTGCTTGGTTGATGCACATGATGAATCAACGAAAATATAGTGAAATCAGGGAACATTTATTCTGATAGATATTGTAAAATTCATATGCAAAATTGACCACAAAATTTCTAGCCCACCTTTGGTCCGTAGGTCTTACAAAATTTACCTACAAGGGACATTTCTATAGGAGGTCTTAAATTTTTTCGTAAAAGGGACATTTGTACAGTATGATTGAGGTTATCAAATTCCTTTGAAATATACGCCTCCAATTCCATGAGTCCCAACCATGCTCTTTAAAAAGTCTATCTCTCACACTCTTGCCGCATCTTGCAAAATTCTTGTGTTTCTTTCTAGTGCACTAGCCAAATCCATCACTTGTAAAGTTCTATTTTTTGATATCTCAATAATGTGATTTTACGATGTTCTTGCTTTTTGATCATGCAAAAAGAACCCACTAAAACATAATTATTAACCGCATGAGGTAGTTCAATTTGTCAATTCACTTTCATCCACGTATAATCTTCTACTACAAGACTTCTTTTAATTACAAGGCTCAAATTATCTAATTAGTGTACAACTAGGTAACTCAATTTCTAGCATATTATGTTATTTTAAAGTAATTAGTTTAATATTAATCATTCACTGATAAAGGTACATATAGAAAGTTATGGTTTTAATAGGAAGGATTCAATTTTATCTATTCCAAATGTAAGATTGAATAATTACGTTGATGTGTATACTTGTGCAAAGTCAACAAATATTATTCAACTATAATTTTGTGGGTTAAATTTCGTTTCTATTTTTATTTCTTTTTTAATTAATTAAGTTGAATAGAAATATTGCTTGATTCTTGCTTTAAGCTTAGTCAACATAAATTTATGGAAAAATTACATCACGGTCTATCGTATCTTTTCAAACCAATATACAATCCAAGAGACATGTTGTTTTCTCCTTGCCAGGACACATGTCTAAGATAGTTTTCCTTACGTTATGTCACACAACTTAATTCCTATATGTATTAAACTATGAAATATTATCTAGGACATGGTTCTAAAATTTGACATCATATCTTTCTAAGTGGATGTTTTAAATAACAATCATAATTCTATACACAAATTATCAAATAAAATAAACATATATGACTCCCATGAGCTCCATAATTATCATTATTTTCTTACCAATGTTTTGAAAATAAATAGATGGGTCAAAGATGAACTGGCCCAAAATTTACATTTAACTTACGTTGGTTATGTGTTAAAGAAGACAACACCTTTGGTGAATGGTTGGGACTTATGCCATTTGCCTTACCACATACTAAAATAATTAAAGTCAATGAAATATAGAAATTCACCTTGGTTTTGATAAATAAATGAACTTCTTGGCTTAACACTTAAATTATTAAAGACGACATGATATGTAAAATAATTCACCTTGTAAACATGACCGAAACCACCCTCGCCAAGTTTATTTCCTTCTGAGAAGTTATTTGTAGCATCTGCAATCTGAGATAACTCAAACATCAAAAACTCAGAGCGGTCCTCTTCCATCCTCCAGAGCATCATAGCATCATTTGTGCCCGATAGGGGAACTTCATGAAATTGTGAGTTCATGTCACCTATTCATTCATAAGTAAAGATGATGCTTAATTTAATTAAAAGAATCCATGGGAGATATTTTAACCTTGTTTATTACAACAATGGGTGCTTAAAATTGGCATCAAAGTTTTATATTCTATTGGGTGGTCATGGTACATACAAAGTTTATCATCCGCATAACATTTTTATTCCTTTCAAATATATCAATTAATGTTTCTTGATGTAAAACGATTAATTAAATAGAAAATTGGCTTCAATGAATTAACCTAATGTCCCGGAAAAACAATAGATTGTCATGCTTAAGCTTATGCATACCGAGTTCTAAAATGGAGCGAACTATTTCTTAGTTCCATCAATTTTCTATAATAATATTCACATTTAGCCTTTATACCAACAGCCAACCATATGTATTTCCAACTAATCTAAGACAAAATTAATCTAATACATATACCCCATGAGGAATTTTAGGAACTAACTATTCTGACTTCCATCCAAATCATTCTATGAAATTAACCAAATCAAAAGAAATAGATAGACTCATTGCAAAATAAATATATAGCTTAAACTTGATAGGAACTGAACATGTTAAAAATAATTACAAGAGAGGAACATCGATCCAAATACTAGAATAATCAAAATTATGGCATATCTTTGCAAAATTTTGCACAAGGTTTTTACTATGACTATATAAGGTGTGACTGAGACTAATTCCAAAACAGGCAAGAATCAACTACAATCTTTAGAACGTATTATTCATGATTATTGAAACCATATAGAACAATTCGTAAATAAGCAGGATATATTGTTTCTATTAAATAAATACTCATAGCTACTATAGAATAAGGATTACTTACTATTTTTTATGCATGTAGATCGAGTCCACATAATGGCAAGAAGGGTGCATAATAACATAAGTATAAGAGAAACACTCAATGCAATTATCCATATCTTATTCTTGACTCCTGCATAGAGTTAATATATATCAATGTAGATCACATAGTTTAAGTTATATCTCCACAATGTAAACATTCATAAATTGGTTTCAGCCAAAGGTTGTACGTGATTTTTAACACTTATGGTCGTAAGGTTGCCATATCCATGAGCAATTAGCTTAGGAGAGGGCAAGGTAGAATAAATTATAAGTGGAAAATAATTATTTTATATGCTATGGATGAATATATAACATTCCTAGTTTCTAAATAAAATAACTTTAACTGCCTCTCACATGTATAAAATTGTCAAAAACACTCTCAATACACATCTAAGCCATTTTGTCAATTGGTATCACGCATACATGGAACACTACCATGGATTGCATGTTTTCAAAGATAATTACAAAACTAGGTCACATATCTTGAATAGCTTTCTCTCACGAGACACTAATTCAATGCACCATGCAATTAGAGATCAAAATGTTTGAGTCTACAATAGCTTGCTACTTACGCGAGAATGGACTACACATAAGGTAAGGGGGAGAAAGGAAAGGGAGTAAAAATTTCATGTGTTGTTATTTATGACATATGGTAGTACATGATATAAAAAAAGCTATGGCAGATACCCCATAGAAAATACCACTCTCTAAAAAAATTGCCAGAGTTTAGGAGTGATTTATGCCGTTCTGTATAACTTACAAAGAAATTATCATGTCGATGACATGACACATGTTCTTGCAGTTCCTAAATACCACGTTCCAATATATTGCAGGGATTGTAAGGTGAATTGATTGAAGTATTCCAACTATTATTTTGATGTTTTACCATTTTATTAAAAAAATACTCCTTTGACTCATCTAATATACCCTCTGTCCACGGAAAAAGACATGCATGTTTATAAAAAAATAAAAGTTTGCAAGCATCTCATCATTAAAGTGTGCCACAAAACCATACCATCTGAAATCTCTTTTAGACATGAATCTAATGATATATTTAGGTATATTCATCAATTGTACTCTAGTGGTATTCACTAACAAATTCATAATATATAAATAATCTCGTGTCTAAGCTAATACGATTATATGGCATGCTTACAAGAAATATATCAAAAAAATCTAAAATACTAGACACTAATAATGTCTGGAAATTAACTTTGGATCTGAATTTGCTTTTTGGAATAAGAACGGTTCTAAATTTCCAACCATATTTTCTACATATTCCAACATTAGGATTTAATTACTGAACTCCCCCTTAATATTATGCATATAAAATGGGGTACAGTATGTGCAATCCTTACATGTGCTCCGGGCCATGTGGGAACCACCGTATTTCTCTCCTTTATCCTATTTTGTTTGTTTAGGTTGCAAGAAGCATGTTTGTTGGCTACATGGTCCTTTTCTTCTTGTTATCTCCGCACATAACACAAAATATTGTACTTTTAACCCGATAAATATAAGCATCACATAGTAGTTATACAATATTTCCCAAAAGTTTTTATTCCTCGTCATCCTATGTTTGTTGGTTCTAATTAAGTTGGCTTATTGCACTGTTGATACCGGGAAAATTTCATAGAACCACAACTTTTGGGTAAGTTGTTTCAGATAACCTAAATCTTTAAATTAGCCAATTTGACGATGTTTCCGATAGTCCGGTCTCACTAGTTAAGAACATGTGGAAAACCGGCCATTATTCCTAGGTTTTTTTGCATAGCAAAAACATTGACCGAATAAGAGCTAAATTTGACCAAAAAAGAAAGGTTTCTTTAAAAAACTTTTTTCCAGATTAGTAAATACATGTATTGAGAATTACATGAGTTTTTTAGAAGTTTGATTTTTTGCAAAAAATAATCTAAACTTTCAGAAAGTGCCAAAATTGAAAACTACTGAGCAAAATCATATCCTAAATTTAGTAAATATACCTGTATTGAGAATTTTATGAATTTTTCGTAATCTTCTAAAAAATGATTTTTTATCAAAATTTGTCTTAAACTTTCAAAAACTGCCCAAAATTCAAAAAATACTAGTAAACATTTCATCTCATATTTTCCCACATTAGAACATAAATAAATTTTGAATTTTTGGAATTCTTCGGTGTTATTTAAGTTAGATTTTTGTTCAAAATTTGGCCTAAACTTACAAAAACTGCCCAAACTTCAAAGTTACTGGTCATAATCATCTCACATTTTTCCAGATTAGTAAATACATGTATTTAGAATTAGTGGAATGCTTATTTTGTTGGAGAAAATTTGCCAGGTTTGGTTAATGTTTCTGGTCCACAAAAAACCAATAAAAACGGGTGGTTTGCCACTTGTAGGTGACTAGTGGGACACACCGGACTGTCAAAAACACCGTTGAATGGGCTAAGTCATATGATTTGAGTTATTTGAAACAACTTACACTGAAAGTGGTGGTTCTGTGGAAAAAAAAACCTCCTTGAGTTGCGGTGTATGAAACCTTTGCCCCAATAGTTGTGGGTTTGTAGAGTTTGCTCTTAATGAGAGAGATGGCAACTGAATTTTTATGTGCTAGTATTGACATGATAACAAATTCCCATTATGAAACCCGATGTTTCAGTAGTACATATCTAGTAACCAACAAATTCTAGACTAGTATCTACGATTCAATTTTTTTTTGAATATGAAACTCAAAAGAAAACTCCATTCTGTCATAAGATATTGATGCACCGGCAAATATTGCTGAAATTGTGGTGGACGATTTGCCCCAATTTTCGTGATAAAGCATGAATATGCTTTATTTCTCCTAAAAAGAAAGAGTTGTGGACGTGTATATACCTCCTTTGCTCGGTGGACTCAGAGGGGTCAGTGGTTGAGGCGGCGGCGGACTCAGACTTTACTGGTGCCGGTGATGGCGCGGACGCTCCTTGGATCCGAACCATGGCGTCGCCGATATAGAACGGGTACACCTCGAACCGTAGGTTGCACCTCACCCCGGCCACCCTCTGTCCCAATGCGCCAGGCAGCCTAAGAGCCATCTTGTCCATGACACCTCGGAGGCATTTTGTGCACCCCGGAGACGTCATGTCTGGGGTGCACTGCGCGAGGCTGTAAATCTTCATTTGCGGATCGAACAGGGCCTCGCCAGTGGCGATCATCTTGTCAGGGGCATCCCTTGCCGCCGCATGCTCGGCTATCTTGTCCATGAGCGTGTTCACGAGCATGTCGAAGCTGCCGGCCACTGCCGCAGGCTTCACCGTGTTGCTGCTGTTGAGGACTGTTGGCACTAAGCAATGTCAGTGCATGGTTTGTGCATGTATCGTGTGCGTGCGTGAGTTTTCCGTTAGTTTGTTAGCGAGAACAGTGGGGAGTCGACCAGGTCCTGAGCGCGAGTGGCTAGCCGCGTTGTTCGCGTTCGAGCGCGACATGGGCGCGAGCTGGGGTCGTGTGGATCAATGGGGGAGTGGCGTGCGTGGGCGTGGGCAGGAGTGCGTGCTCCGCCCTTTAAAACCCAACCCTCTGTAATCGCATGTATCGAGTTGGAGCTCGAGAGAAAGAACTAGGCGTCAGTGCGCCGGCGTACGTGCGCCTGAAATCCTCTGTCTCCTGTTCATTTTCTTCCTCTCTGTCTGTGAGCTGCGAGGGGGAGAGCTAGGGGGCTTTCATTTGGTATCAGAGCCACGGCGATGGCGTTGGTTCCGCACGGTGGTGGCGCCGGGGGGAGCGCGGTGCCGCTCTCATGTCCGGTGCTCACCGGCGACAACTACACCATCTGGGCGATCAAGGTCGAGGCGAACCTCGACGCACAAGGGCTGTGGGAGGCAGTGGTCCCGGCGGAGGACGCGGCTGCGGCGGTCATCGCGAAGAAGGACAAGCCGGCGAGGGCATACCTCTTTGGAGGCCTCTCCGAGGACATCTTGCTGCAGGTGTCGTCGAAGAAGACGGCGGCGGAGGTATGGGCGAGCCTCAAAGCGCGTTTCGTCGGAGCGGATCGCGTGCGGGCGGCTCGGCTGTCCACGCTCCGCGGCGACTTCGATCGGCTGGTCATGGCGGACGGCGAGGCGCTGGACGTGTACGCAGGGAAGATCAGCGGCATGGCGGCTAAGTACGCGAGCCTCGGCGCGACGCTCGACGACGCCGAGATGGTGAAGAAGCTGCTGGACACGGTGCCTGACGACCTGTACACGGCGGTAGCCGGCATCGAGCAGTTCTGCGACGTCGAGACAGTGTGCTTCGACGAGGTGCTCGGGCGGCTGAAGGCGTTCCAGGAACGGTCGGCACGACGCAAGGTGGCTCTTGGTGGCGAGCGTCGTGAGGACCAGCTGCTGCTCACGGCGGCGCAGTGGGAGGTGCGGCGTCGAGCACGCGGTGGCGGCTACGACGACGACGACGGCAGCAGCACAGCTTCGGGAGCTGCTGGAAAGGGACGGAAGGGCAGGTGCCACAACTGCGGTGTACGTGGACACTTCGCCCGCGACTGCTGGAAGCCCAAGAAGAAGCAGCACGAGGATGCGCTGCTCTGCGACGCCGGCGACCAGCCGAGCCTGCTCTAGGCATGGCTTAGGGGGAGATTGTTGGCACTAAGCCATGTCAGTGCATGGTTTGTGCATGTATCGTGTGCGTGCGTGAGTTTTCCGTTAGTTTGTTAGCGAGAACAGTGGGGAGTCGACCAGGTCCTGAGCGCGAGTGGCTGGCCGCGTTGTTCGCGTTCGAGCGCGACATGGGCGCGAGCTGGGGTCGTGTGGATCAATGGGGGAGTGGCGTGCGTGGGCGTGGGCAGGAGTGCGTGCTCCGCCCTTTAAAACCCAACCCTCTGTAATCGCATGTATCGAGTTGGAGCTCGAGAGAAAGAACTAGGCGTCAGTGCGCCGCCGTACGTGCGCCTGGAATCCTCTGTCTCCTGTTCATTTTCTTCCTCTCTGTCTGTGAGCTGCGAGGGGGAGAGCTAGGGGGCTTTCAAGGACGACCACCGGCGCGTTATCCCAGGAGGAGAGGAAGTCCTGGTTGGAGAAGCACACGGTGCAGCCGTCGTAGAAGAGTGCGGCGTCCTTGCCGTCAGGGCATAGCGTCGACGCCTCTACTGAGGCCGTGGACAGGCACTCGTAGCAGCTGACGTTGTCTGGGGTGTCCCCTCGACAGATTCCGAGGGCGTAAACTACGTCCGGGGCGGCGCCATTGGCCGTCGTTGCGAAACCATTGCCACCGCTGAAGCTGGCCGCGTTGGCGAGGTATGTGGTGGCGCTCTGGATGTTGTTTTGGTAAGTGCTGCTGGCCTTGTATTTGCTGGTGTTGTCGCAGGAAGTGGCGTAGGGGTTACCGGTGGCCAAGGGTGGCCGCAGGCAGAAGATGAGAAGGACGGTGAAGCGCCATGGTAGAAGTTCCATGGTGCTCGAGCTTGGAAGAGCTAGAGTTCTTGGTGCACTTCCTAAACTGTTTCTGATAGACCATGAAATATATATAGATGGTATTCTGATATTTATATATGCCTGGTTTACCAATTACACCTAGCTTTTGCAACAACGCATGTTCTACTGAACTTACGGATGCACATAGCTACACAAAAAGAAGAAGAATTAAAAAAAAAGTCCCACTATAGAGAATGATTTCTCGAAGCAACGATACTAACACCACCAGAACAACACCAGTAGTCCAACTACTCCAATATCAACGTCTTCAAGAAGGAAATAGTGCACAAGCGCCGTCGTCGTCCAATCAAAGATCATAGGTTTTCACCATGGAGAAAATCCTCACTCGCAAAACAACGCCTTCAACAAGACCATTGCCAGGCACAACCAATTAGGCCAGACCTTGGGTTTTCACCCTGCAAGGTAAGACTGGAAACTCCTCCAGTGTTGTCGGCCCCACAAACAGTCGCTGCTGCGAGTCACAGATCATGTAGCTAGTTCCTTGTCGCCACAAAGACTCAAATCACCATCGCTTTCCTAATGTTCTAGCTTTCCTGACATTCTCCATATCTGACTTCACAATGGATCGTCGAAGACATGACACTTCATGGTAACAGATATTAGAGCTTCGCAACGCTCCCGAAAAAACATGGGTACGTTCGACCGAATTCAATCCGATCCAGCAATCTCCAGGCATAGTCGTCCATGGAAGTTCACCGACGGAGCCTTCCGAAACTCGTCGCTCCAGACCAGATCATCAAGAACAGGCAGGCATCAGATTTTCGTCTTCGTGCAGAAGGAACCCTAGGTCCGTCACCATTATTCAGGCCGATCCAGCAGTTCCCACACCGCCAGACGCCTTCCAGCGAACGGTACAAGCGGGCCAACCATAGCCATTTCGAAGCCATGGCTGAATCCACAGATCGGTTAGAGAGAGACCGAGATGCAGCGTCGCCGCTTAAGGCAACCACCACGCCGCTTCCAAGTCCGCACAATTGCCCCCATCTTCTCATCCGCGCCTCCCTTCCAAGCCGCTGGCAAACACCGCTCGGGCGAGCACCGCCGCCCACTGCTTAGATCCACCGGCACCTCCCCTTGGTGTCCATCCCGTGGCGCGAAGAGGATCGACGGGGCCGTGCAGATCGTCTGCTACCTTCGGCAGCCTAGGCGTGGCTGCCACCGCCGGCGAGGGCGGCGGGAGAGTGACGGTGACGGCGGTTAGGGTTCGGATGGGGACGCCCCGGGGCCGCCTCGCGCACGCGACCCGGGAGCGATCTTGCACGAGACAGATATCTTGACTTAATCATACATTGCTTTTAAGTTGAGCTTGAAACATAGCATTATGCCCTTAATTTACGTAGTGCCACTGTCGCAATCAACCTGCTGCAGAATGCTAATTTTACGACTTCAATTTTTAGAAAGACCTGTGTCCCGCCGCTCACGGCTAATTTTGTGTCCCGTCGTGCACGTCTAGACTGAACCGGCCGAGGAAAGGCACGCATGCATGGTCCAGCAACCGATCAACACGTTAGCACGCAATGAAGGGATAACTTCGACTATGACTTTGACGTTGAAAGCTGTAGCGTGTGTATCCTCAGTCTAGCCAACACAAGTCATGAGTTAGGTAGATTTGGCTTGTTGAACTAAAAGATACAAGTTTGGCTTGGATCGGTTCCTGATGTTCTTTAGGATCAAATCCAAAGAGATTGTAACTCGAAACAGGCTTAACGCCCCACTATATTAATATAGCAAACGATCGATACAACTTTCTAAACACCGTGGACTGAACAGCACAAGCAGAAGACCAAGAGAAAATTAAAAGAAAAAAAGAGAAATAAATGCACAACAGCGCCGGATCAACCACCGACAAAGACTCGCAACCACTACGCCCTCCGAAAAAGTTCCACCACTATCCTATGCCTTCACATTGTCGTGTACCAAGCAACATCTTCAAGAAGGATACGACGATGACGACGCAGCTGCCCGGACTTCTTCTAGGATTTCTCCCGGTACACGTAGGGGAGTGAGACGAGGGTACATCCGGCGCCCTTCAAGAAGGAAGGCGGCACCCGCAGATGTCGCCGCGCCGGACCCGGCCTAGCCGGCAAGGATTTCTCCCGACCCCCCCAAAGACCCATAACCCCAGCCAATCCTCGCACTCCACCCAACTTGTCATCCACCAACATGCGCCAAAGCAGTCTTGCAGTCTTCATCAGCGTCTCACCATGGCAAACACCACGAGATTGACCGGCTCGAGGAAACCCACCGAAGACAAGGGAAAGCGGTGCCGCTGCCACGTGGGAGGGCCGACCTCCACCGCCAACGCGGTAGCAGACCGGCCGCGGCCGCAGGGGCATACCAGGCCAACTAGGCCTGGCCGAGCCCAGGTCGGGCCCATGAAGCCCCTGCCGTGGCATTGCAGTAGACGCAGTGGCATCGTCGCTCCTCCTATCCCGAAGCGTTCCCCTGACCAACCATGGCAGTGACCTAATAGCGAGCTAGCCCGCCCTAACCCAAGTCAGACCCAATGGGCCTAGATCTAGGCTTTGGGGGCGCCAGCCAAGCTCAACTCGGCCACCACCGCTGCCAATCAGCAGCACCCTCGCCCCACCGCCATACAGGTCACCACCGGAAAACCGCATGCCGAAGAACACCGCCGCAAGAAGAGCATGACACGCGAAGACGTGCCGCAGCCCACCATCTGCCATCGAGAGGATGCCTGGAAGGTCGCAGACCGAAAGATCAAGACCCGTCCTGGGAGGGGCTAGCACCTCGCCCCTCCGCAACCCCCACCTTGCCGGCCCTCCCTGGGGCACGCCGCCACCGGCCCGCACCACGGCCAGCCGCGCCCCAGGAACCATTGGCAGCACCCACCTCCACCGCCCAAATCCGCACGCGCACCACTGCCAGGTAAAGCTGGCCCATGCCTCCGCCCACCGCTACGCTGAAGCCCTTTGCATCGCCCTGTACCTTCTCGTGCACCGGCGATGTCGCATCGCTCACCGCCAGGGCGCGGCGACCCTCCGGGTCGTACCAAGCGACGAAGCTCGAGCCCCATCGCCCCCTTCACTTGCGGCGCGCACGGCTTTCCGGCGGCCATCTCTGGGAGCGACGAGGGGGGAGGGGTGGTGGGAGGGCCGCGGCGGAGGGGCGCTATGGTTCGGATCCCCCCGTCGCCCTATAGGTGGCGACGCGAGGGAGTGGGTCTGTCCCAACTCAGATTCAAGGGATTGTAACTCTACTTCTATCATTTAATACAATCTCTTTTTGTCCCGCAAATTTGGCTTGTTGATGTCATTGTGGGATCCCTGTAACATCCCAAAATTTTAATCCAAGGTTATTAAGATCCAAATCATCTAATTTTAGAGTTAACAAAAACTTTTCCAATTAAAATTATTAAAGCATTCATATGTGTGCACATTTAGATAGGAGTTGTTTTGAATTGCCATGATTAAGTGATGCATTGCTTGTAAAATGATTCTTAGGTGAAATCAACATCATCTAGATCATTCCCAAACAAATCCCAAAGAAAAACAAATCAAAATGAATAAAATAACCAAATGGTCATTTGTGCCATTTTAACTACCATGCCTACTTTGGCTATTCCTAGGACTCAATTCTTAACAGAAACAAATGTGGATCTTTGCACCCCTTGCTAGTACATGTAGTGATGTACCAAGGCCCACTTTGTGATCTACCATAAACTTTCAAACCCTAATTTTAAATGACAATTGAAAATTGAATCTAGTGTATGTATCAAGATCACACTATTTTAAAAAAAGCAACCACGGATGCTCAAGCATATGATTAACAACTCCACCAAAATTCAACCAAAAATTCAAAAACTTTTCACTTTCGGCCATTTCTACAAACACCTTGCAGACATAATCCATTTGGCCTAACTATTACTGTTTTGATCAATTCTTGTCAAGCCATTTTGCTTGCATTGATCACTCTTGTCGCCCCTGAGCACAACCAGACCAAAACCCACCCTAGTTCTAGCCCCTGGCGCCAGTGCAACGCCACCCCGACGCCATGCTTGCCGGCCAACGTTGCCAACGCAGCAGCAGACCACCAGCCCCTCTCCGCCGCTCCAGGAAGCTAGGCGCCACCCTACCGCCGCCTAGGGTCCACCCCACGTCCACTGCCAGCCACTGGACCACTCCCCAGCCTCGCCACCCATTCTCTCTGCGCGCAGCCAGAGCACGCCAGAGTGCCCTCACCGCCAGCACGCCACAGACCGCCCCTCGACCCAATACCGTGCACGCCGCTCCGCCTCGACCCCAGCACCCGCCAGACACGGCCGTGCGCCGCCGCGCGACCCACAATCGCCGTGCGCTGCGTCGAGCACCGCCTCTGTCTCCCAGAGCGCGGGACACTCCCGACCAAACGCCACTGCCCCTAGCTGCGCATTAACGCCGTAGAGCATCGCCAGGAGGCAGGCCACCGTCCCCTACCTCCATCCACGACGCTAGCATGTTGTGCAGCCCTCGCCGGAGTCGCCAGCCCATCCCGTTCGGTCGCTTCATCGCCCTATAAAAGGAGCCCCCCTAGCACCAACTACTCACACCATCTCACTCCCCTCTCTCCACTGACCCTTCCACCCCATCGCCGGAGCAAGGCGGGCTGCTGTTCGCCGGAATTTAGCCGGAGCTTGCCGCAGCAGAGGAGGAGAGGCACCGTCAATTTCGTCCACCCCAAGAGCCACCGTGACCACCCCTGAGTCCGCTGTCGATAGCACGTTCGATCGCCCCCATTGCCACGCCAGCTGGAGCCCTGGTATGCCCCCATTGCACCCCCACCGAGCCGCTAGGATTAGCTCTCGCCGGCGACCTGTTCGCCGGGGACGACGCTCCTCAGCCGTAGATCCTCTTTTTAATCGCACGGTCTACATTGCCCCGTACCGCTTCGCATTTGATGTACCGCTGACCTGTGGGACCCCCCTGTCAGTTGTCAACTGTTGGGAATATGCCCTAGAAGCAATCATGTATGCTGTTATTCCCAATGTATTCATAAGATTATTATCCATGTATGAACTACTGATATATATCATTGAATATGTGATTCGATTGTGGATCTATATATTCATGTTGTTTATACTAATTGTCCTTGGTCATTGAGGTTGTGTTGGACACACAACTTAGACTAATGTGAAAAACGGCAGATGACTTGGTTCCACTTGTCATGGGCATGGAGATGTTATTCCGACTTACACAGATTTAGCTAAAGAGTTTAGCGAGTCAGAATGACCCATATTGAGATGCAACGATCAAGTCGTCATTTGCATGTCTCAATCAATGTAATCCTTAGACCTGAGGTTATTGCACAGTCCGAGTTGAGGATCACCGGCTTAGGTTTTGTCAAACGTTGTTCCGTCACTGGGCAGTTATAAAGGCGGAGTTCGGGTCGACTGAGAATCAAGCTGCGTGATGTGAATAACCGAGATGGGATTTTGCCCCTTCGTCTGGAGAGATATTCTCTGGGCCCTCTCGGAAGATATGATTCGGAAAGCATGGCCATGGGTGACTCGTTTAAGTGTTAACCGAGGCGACCGACTAAGAGTTAGTCGGATGAATCACTTATCTCGGATCGAGAAAGAGAGTCGAACTATTTAAGGGATGACGATTATTCGCCTATAGTTCGACAAGGTATATCGTGAGGCAAAAGGGACTCAGACGAAAGTCGCATTGGAAGGTATGTCGTCATGACTCTTTGGTACTTGGGAGTTGGCACATTATGCTAGGAGCCGCTACCAACTGATCGGTCACGAGTGAGACTCGGATCGTGTCCGGATCACCATGATCCTGTCGGGTCACACACTTAAGAGCAGGAGCATATTTGGGTTGGACCCAAAAAGGAAACGGACAGAGTTAGTGAGTTGGACTCGAAGTGACTAATATAGGCCTTTAATGAATGGGCCACAAGTGAGTGGAGCCCACTTTCACTCCCTATATAAGCTGGGGTGCAGGTGCTTAGATCATACGGTTAGGTCACTCTATGTGTTGGAAACCCTAGCTCCAGTCCAGTTCTGTCCTGTCACCGCCGTACCGGACCTAGCAGTCCATCGCTGGCGCTCCTCCTCGTACGTGTGGATACTGGCAGAGGTGCTGTACGTTCAGCACTTCGACGATCGTGGATCAAAACGGATCGTGAGGACTGCACTGCATCAAGCGACGTGCTTCATCGATTCCGCAACCGCGCGTCTAGTGGTAATTCTCGTGGCCTACTACCTCAGCTAGATCTTGGGACCACCGGCTTCGCCCTGTCGTAGCTCCTTAGATGTCGTTGCGAGTTTCACAATGCCGGTAGATATCGTATCTATGCATAACTTGTTTTTGCAGGATGATGTTGTGAATGGTATGGCTTATGTGCATGTGATGTGTGTAATCCATACGTGATCTGCGTATCATAGTTTTTGTCAGCCGGCTGGAGCCTAGGTGCTGTCATTTTATTGTATAATGACCTGCGTGTCGGATTCTCTATGTAATTTACATTACTAGCTAGTGTAGATGTTTGGAGAACCCGGATGGCATGCAAGTCGATGTACAAGCCGGCTACATGGTGTAAGGCGGTACGTGACAAGAGTTGACACGAGTCGAATTACAAGCTTCGTGGAGATGGAGATCGCCATGAAGAGAGCCATACCATTTCACATTATAATTGCTTTATTTTGTGTTATTGTTATGTCTCTGTTTTACCTCTATTGGATAGTTGGTAAAAAGTAATCCCTCAAAGAAGGTCTAGTCGGTTTCCCCGCCAGTGCTGCACCATCACAAGTCGGACATTTTTGGTAGTGGGCTCATAAAATTGAGGTGCTATCAATTCTTTCCGACTAGGTGGGTTCGAGTCGGGCTCTTATAGCGAAAGCACTTGGTAATCTAGACGGGTCTATCACAACGGTTGTGGGACTCGGGGAAAAGTCGGATGGGAGCCGGGGCATGTGATGCCACCCATCCAACAGGAGTCGTATGAGATACGATTGACAAGGAGTTCTCTACCTAGATCACTTGACGGCTAGCGGTGATGCTAAAGCTCACTAGTCGACTTGCTTATTTAGGGTCCTGAATCACTAAGCAGCCATCGGAGGGGTGTTGGTTCTAGTGGGAGCATAAGTATTAAAGTGTTTAATATGCTTGCTCTTTTATGGATACATGTCTTAAGTGTTTTGCATATTTTCTGTTGTAGATCAATGGCACCTAGCAGTCTTCCTTAGATTTCCAGTTTTGCTTTGAGAACCATCTTAGAGAAAGATAAGCTAAATGGAACTAACTTTACCAACTGGTATCGTAATCTGAGAATTGTTCTCAAGCAAGAAAAGAGGGACCATGTCCTAGACAACCCACTTCTAGATGAGCCGAATGAGAATGCGACTGTCGCAGCCACCAATGCCTACCGTCAGATTTGTGATGAATCCACGGAAATTAGCTGTCTTATGCTTGCTCACATGGAACCGGACTTGCAACAGCAGTTCGAGAATGTTGAGGCCTACGATATGATCGAAAGCCTCAAAAGTATGTTCTAGGCTTAGGCAAAGACTGAGAGGTATCAAGTCTCTCAGGCTTTGTTGAGCTGCAAACTTAAGGATGGAGATCCACTGAGTCCGCATGTAATCAACATGGTTGGTTACGTGCAGTCTCTGGAAAGGCTTGGCTATCCCATTAGCGAAGAGTTCGCTACGGACATAATTCTGAACTCTCTTCCTAGTGCGTATGGCCAGTTCATATCGAACTACCACATGCATGGTATGGATAAGAAGCTCACTGAATTACATGGGATGCTCAAGCAGGCTAAGGCGGATCTCAAGAAAGGTGCTAGTCAAGTGTTAATGGTACAAAATAAGGCTAAGTTCAAGAAGAGTTCTTGGACTAAGAAGAAGAAGGCTAAGTTGGGAGGTAAGGCCGAGGACCCGGTCCAAAGCACTTCCTCAGGGACTAAGCCATCTCCTGCAGCCGGATCCACTTGCTTCTACTGCAAGGTGGATGGCCACTGGAAGAGGAATTACAGCAAGTATCTGGCTGACAAAGCCAAGAGTGGAGGTGTGACTTCTGGCTCAGGTACACTTGTTTGCAATGTTATAGACATTTATCTTCCCGATGCACCTGGTAGTTCTTGGGTATATGATACCGGATCAGTTATTCACATCTGCAACTCGTTGTAGGGACTGGTAAGAACTAGGAGCGTGGCGAGAGGCGAGGTTGACATTTGAGTCGGCAACAAAGCGAGAGTTGCTGCGTTGGAAGTCGGCACAATGCAACTTCATTTACCTTCTGGATTCTTAATGGAGCTGAATAATTGTTATTATGTTCCAGTGCTTAGTCGAAACATTATTTCTGCCTCATGTTTGATGAGACAAGGCTATGAGTCAAATATTAAGAATAATGGTTGTTCTTTGTATTTGAATGACATGTTTCACAGCTTTGCACCTGTCCAGGATGGGTTATTTATTTTGAATCTTGAAGGTGAATCTGTCTATAACATAAATGTGAAAAGGTTAAAACGAAATGATCTGAATATGACTTACTTTTGGCATTGTCGGCTTGGTCATATAAGTTGGAAACGCATGAAGAAGCTCCATGATGATGGACTCCTAACTTCGTTCGACTTGGAGACGTTCGAGACATGCGAATCCTGCCTACTCAGCAAGATGACCAAGACACCTTTTGCAAAGAGTTGTGAAAGGGCGTCCGACTTATTGGGACTAGTGCATAGTGATGTATGTGGCCCGATGAGCACGACAGCCAGAGGTGGTTATGAGTACTTCATTACCTTTACTGATGATTTGAGTAGGCATGGATATATCTACTTGATGAAACATAAGTCGGAAGCCTTTGAAAAGTTCAAGGAATTCCAGAATGAGGTACAGAATCAACTCGGCAAGAAAATAAAGTTTCTTCGGTCAAACCGAGGAGGCGAGTACATGAGCCATGAGTTTGATGACCATCTGAAGAGTTGTGGAATAGTTCCCCAGCTCACTCCTCCAGGAACGCCGCAGAGAAATGGTGTGTCAGAAAGGAGAAATCGGACCTTGTTGGACATGGTATGATCAATGATGAGTCGGACAGATCTGCCTTTATCATTTTGGGGTTATTCTCTAGAAACTACAGCGTTCACACTAAACAGAGTACCATCAAAGTCGGTAGAGAAGACACCGCATGAGATGTGGACTGGCAAGAAGCCGAGTTTGTCTTTTCTTAAGATTTGGGGTTTTAAAGCCTTTGTCAAGCGACTTCAGTCGGATAAGCTTACAACTAAGTCGGATAAGTGTATTTTCGTAGGATATCCGAGGGAAACCTTGGGTTACTACTTCTACAACCGAGAAGAGGGCAAAGTGTTTGTCGCTTGGAATGATGTCTTCCTTGAGAAAGAGTTTCTCAGTCGGGGAGTCAGTGGGAGCACGGTGCAACTCGAAGAAATTCGATAGGTACCGGCCAGTAGCGAGTCGGCAAAAGCCTTGGAGGTTGAGCCGGTCGTGGTACCTGAGCCAGAAACAGCACCGACACTGCGAAGATCGGCTAGATTGCGAAGTGTTCATGATGTGTTACTGTTAGACAGTGATGAGCCGGCAACTTATTCGGAAGCGATGGTGGGTTCTGATTCTGAGTCATGGCTTGGAGCCATGAGATCCAAGTTAAAGTCCATGGATGAAAATCAAGTTTGGAACTTGGTTGATCTGCCAGACGGTGCAAGACCCGTCGAGTGCAAATGGGTCTTTAAGAGGAAAACTGATATGGATGGAAATGTTTCTATCTATAAGGCATGGCTTGTCGCGAAGGGGTTCCAGCAAGTTCAAGGAGTTGACTACGATGAGATTTTCTCTCTCGTGGCGATGCTTAAATCAGTTCGGATCATGTTAGCTATAGCAGCCTATTTCGACTATGAGATATGGCAGATGGATGTCAAGACAGCTTTCCTTAATATAAATTTAACCGAGGACGTGTATATGATACAACCCGAGGGTTTTGTCGATCCGGCTAATGCTAACAAGGTATGCAACCTTCAAAAATCCATTTATGGGTTGAAGCAAGCATCTTGGAGTTGGAACATTCGCTTTGATGAGGTAGTCAAATCGTTTGGCTTCATCAAGAGTGATCATGATTCTTGTTTATACAAGAAGTTTAGTGGGAGCAAAGTAAACTTTCTGATCTTATATGTTGATGACATATTACTGATTGGAAATGATGTCCAGATGTTGCAAGAGACCAAGGAATCATTGGAAAAGAGTTTTTCGATGAAAGACTTGGGTAAGGCGACTTACATACTAGGAATCCGGATCTATAGAGATAGATCAAGGCGGCTCATTGGATTGAGTCAGAGTACATACTTGGACAAAGTGTTGAAGAAGTTCAACATGGAATCGTCTAAGAAGGGGTTCTTACCGATGTCCCATGGCATAAAACTTAGCAAGACTCAGTGTCCTTCGACAACTTATGAGCAAAGTCGGATGAGTGTGATTCTGTATGCTTCTGCAGTCGGATCCATCATGTACGTTATGATTTGTACTAGGCCGGATGTTTCCTATGCTCTAAGCGTTGTGAGCAGGTACCAGGCTGACCCTGGAGAAATCCACTGGGCAGCGGCTAAAAATATCCTCAAGTACTTGAGAAGGACTAAGGATATGTTCCTGGTTTATGGAGGTGAGGATGAACTCAGTGTAAGGGGTTACACGGATGCGAGTTATCTCACTGACTCGGATGATTCCCGTTCGCAATCCGGATATGTGTTTGTAATAAACGGAGGGGCTGTGAGCTGGAAGAGTTCCAAGCAAGAGACGGTGCGTCTACGACAGAGGCTGAGTATATTGCTGCCTCAGAGGCGACAAAGGAAGCCGTTTGGATGAGGAATTTCCTCATGGATCTTGGTGTGGTTCAGGGCTCGTCCAATCTGTTAGACGTGTATTGTGACAACAATGGTGCTATTGCACAAGCCAAGGAACCTAGACAACACCAGAAGAACAAACATATACTCATGCGGTACCACCTTATTCGCCAGTTCGTGGATCAAGGTGATATCAAATTATGCAAGGTACACACAGATGCAAACATTGCGGATCCGTTGACAAAGCCACTTCCACAGCCGAAGCATGAGGCACACCTGAGAGCTATGGGCATTAGATGTCTAAACATGTGATGTCGGATGATTGGCTCTAGTGCAAGTGGGAGACGGTTGGGAATATGCCCTAGAAGCAATCATGTATGCTGTTATTATCCATGTATGAACTACTGCTATATATCATTGAATATGTGATTCGATTGTGGAACTATATATTCATGTTGTTTATACTAATTGTCCTTGGTCATTGAGGTTGTGTTGGACGCACAACTTAGACTAATGTGAAAGTCGGCAGAATACTCGGTTCCACTTGTCATGGGCATGGAGATGTTATTCCGACTTACACAGATTCGGCTAAAGAGTTTAGCGAGTCGGACTGACCCATATTGAGATGCAACGATCAAGTCGTCATTTGCATGTCTCAATCAATGTAATCCTTAGACCTGAGGTTATTGCACAGTCCGAGTTGAGGATCACTGGCTTAGGTTCTATCAAACGCTGTTCCGTCACTGGGCAGTTATAAAGGCGGAGTTCGGGTCGACTGAGAATCAAGCTGCGTGATGTGAATAACCGAGATGGGATTTTGCCCCTTCGTCTGGAGAGATATTCTCTGGGCCCTCCCGGAAGATATGATTCGGAAAGCATGGCCATGCGTGACTCGGTTAAGTGTTAACCAAGGCGACCGACTAAGAGTTAGTCGGATGAATCACTTATCTCAGATCGAGAAAGAGAGTCGAACTATTTAAGGGATGATGATTATTCTCCTATAGTTCGACAAGGTATATCGTGAGGCAAAAGGGACTCAGAAGAAAGTCGCATTGGAAGGTACGTCGTCATGACTCTTTGGTACTTGGGAGTTGGCACATTCTGCTAGGAGCCGCTACCAACTGATCGGTCACGAGCGAGACTCGAATCGTGTCCGGGTCACCATGAGCCTGTCGGATCACACACTTAAGAGCAGGAGCATATTTGGGTTGGACCCAAAAAGGAAAAGTACAGAGTCAGTGAGTTGGACTCGCAGTGACTAATATAGGCCTTTTAGTGAATGGGCCACAAGTGAGTGGAGCCCACTTTCACTCCCTATATAAGCTGGGGCGCAGGTGCTTAGAGCACACGGTTAGGTCACTCCATGTGTTGGAAACCCTAGCTCTAGTCCAGTCCAGTCATGTCGCCACCGTACCGGACCTAGCAGTCCATCGCTGGCGCTCCTCCTCGTACGTGTGGATACTGGCGGAAGTGCTGTATGTTGAGCACTTCGACGATCGTGGATCGGAACAGATCGTGAGGACTACACTGCATCAAGCGACGTGCTTCATCGATTTCGCAACCGCGCGTATAGTGGTAATTCTCGTGGCCTACTACCTCAGCTAGATCTTGGGATCACCGCGTAGGAAAAAGTTTTGTTTTTCTCTGCGTGCCCCAACATCAACCGCACCGCGGAGCACCACTGGGCCGGCCCGTTAGTTTTCCCGCACTAGCCCGTGAATTCAAATTTAGGTTTTTCTATTTTAGTTTGAACCCACTTCTGTCCCTTAGTTTAAAAATCAATTCCAGAAGATCTACTGAACCAAATTGAGTGATTCAAATTTTGTTAGAAAGCTACTAAAAAGATCTATCCAAGCCCATTGGATTTAATTCATTTAGAGTTAGAGATCTCTCCTAGTAAAAATAACAAGATAGAAGCATTTGCACATTCAAACTTTTTTCTAAAATCAACCATGATAGCTTTTGAGTTGATTCCAACTCTCAAAAATCACATTTAACCATACCTATCTAAATATGTAATAATATTAAGGTTTTCGTGCAGTGACTTTGGACTAGTACCAACATAATGCTATATAGGCATTTCTAGTCACTTTAAATCACTAAATTCTAAACTTAAACTTATTAAAAGGTGATCCAACCCTTAAATACCATTCCCACATGTTAGAATATGTGGTGAGGACATGTGCCCACATGATCCCATATTTTAAGTGGTGAATATTAAATCTTAGTTATTTTCAATGAGTAGAAATTACTTTTCTCAAATAAAAAGAATGAAACTAGTTAATAAAACCTTGTGATGCTTGTGATGATAATAAATCATTAAATGTGTGCCTTAATGTGCTAAGTAGACTAGTTAAGTATTGCTTGGTGATTGTGTACTCCGTATGTATTTATAGACAATAGTACCGAACAAGCTTTCGAGGAGGAGGAGTGCTATCAAGAGGAGGAAGAAAACTTCAACCACTGCACCAACCAAGGCAAGCTAACACTTGCAAGTATTATACTAGCAAGCCATCATTAACCATGCAAGCTAACACTTGCAAGCTATTGTTAGCAAGCTATAATTAAGCTAGATGATTTTGAGCAAGATGCTTTAGGCATGCTTTGGTTATACCACTTTGACTAGTACTTATTCCAAGCTTACTTTCAAGCTTTTAGTTTCTTTACTTTACCAAAGTCCCTTACTTGTTTTGAGGGTAGCATAAAAAGTATAAAACTTGACCTATCTAGATAACCTTAGATGTCATTCTATGGCAAGAGATTGATCCTATGTTTCCACCTTAGTGAACACTCTTAACTTAGTAGCTTAGAGCTAGATAAAAACTTGAGTCACTTTAGATGGGAACACTTGGTGAAAATGAATTGTGAAAACCTTGGAATGATGAGTCATTCTATTGATATGTTTGGACATGTGTTGAGAAACATAAATGGATTGTGATGATGAAAATGTTGAGGCATGAGCCTTAACCCTTTTACAAAACTGATGGTTGGATTCAGATGCGATATCATTCCAATTTTACCGTATAACCACAATACCTGAATTGGGTAAGGCTTAGCCGGAAGTTTATATGCATTAGTATTAGTTCCCTCGCGGAGAGGTTTGAGCTGAGGCTACCTCTCGATGTTGTCCACCTATGCAGTGCCCAAGATGACAGATGGTCATGGTTGGGAGGCCATACTCATAGGAGAGGTGCCTGTAATAGAGTGTGTAAAGGAAAGGTTATGTTTGATTATCTGCATACTAAGTATGATGATTCAGGGTTATCCCTGACATATGTATCAAATCTTGTGGTGAAAGTGTACCACCTCTACAAAATGTCAAACTATTCGAATAGCGGCGTCCGCGGTTATGGACAGTTGGAGTGGCCATACTGTTTTGTTGTCAGATGTTTTTAAAATGCGTTATGAAATGAATGATGAATCTTCACTTGACCACAACAGGGTTGTGACTATGATACTAGCTTCCCAAATTAAGTGATTCTAGAACTTTACTTTATCTTTATTTGTTTCTGAACTCAGCTTAGGTTTCAAACTTAACTTTACAGTTAACTTAGAGTTAGCACTTTACATTAGTACTATACTACTTGTTAGTGGTAGTTTGCGAGTACTTAAAGAGTACTCATGGCTTTGTCCCTGGCTATTCCTATGGCCAGACTATGAAGGAGACTACCAAGATGATGACCAGCAGGACGGCTATGATAACTAGGATTATCTGCCTTCGTCAGCATTGCCTGTGCCCCTGAAGATGGACCCCATCGCTACGCTTATTATTTATTCTGATCCTTGTTATATTAAGACTGGATCATGAGATCCTTATTCGTGTAAGACCTTATTTATGGTTTGTAATGGATGATGTACTGTGATATCCAATCTGTTATGTCTCGCAAAAATGGTAATCCTGGGATTGCGATGAATGACATAACATGCATCTGGGATTAAAAATCCGGGTGTTGACAAGTTGGTATCAGAGCCATACTGACCATAGGAGACCCTAGTTAGAATGGACGTCCGAACAAAAATTTAATTTCAAAACCAAAGTGAGTATTTATGAAAAACTATTTCCTCTCTTACCCTTGGGAATTCATTCTTTCTCAAAAATTCATGTTCCTCAAATTCTTACATTACTACTTAAAATTTGACACACTTGATCACTTCACTAACTTCCTCATCCTTAATTCTTGTAGATGGAGACTCAGTTCAGCAAGTTCTACCAGTTGGGCAATGGAGGCCAGCTGATCTTCGAGAGGGATCTGGATTTCCTGTCTGAGTTATTGGGACGCCCGCATCCGGAGTTTCTTGGAGCTCAACTTCCAGGACCCCCAGGAGGAGATTTACAGTGGCTAGTCACCACTGATCTTCGAGGAAGCATAGAAGCACCAACGTCCGGGAGAATCCAGTTCTCTGTAAGGGAAAACAACTGGCTAGATGGATTAGCTAGGGCAATGCATGAAGCTCTCGCACGTCTATGTGCCCTCAGTGTCAACCAAATCCAAGGAACCCGCTTTGCACACTATGCAAGGCATGACTTCATGGGAATGCCGATGGAGATGCCAAGTCACCTAGAGCTGAAGCGTCAAGTGGAGAACCTTGACTTCCTGCTGTACGATCGCTAGAAGGAATTGGACAATGCTAGGGAGTTCGCCAACCACAACCGTGCCATTGCCGATCAGAAGGCCCAGACTTTCTCACCGCTAGTCAAGGACCGTCAGTCTCTTCGCCTCCAGCGTGATAAGAAGGATCGCACCATCGCCTGTCTTTGCAAGAAGGTGGCCGACCTCGAGAAGACCGTCAAGGAGCAAGAAGCTCAGCTTGCAGCAAAGGAGGAAGAAGAGGAGGGTTAAGACATCCAGGGAGACATGGATTCTTACTCAGCAATGATGATGAGTTTCTGGAGGAGGATGCCGTGGACTTCTACACTAACGATGAGGACTCCGACTTCATCGATGATGAGTATATGCACTAGAGCACTGTGGTAGCATGAGATGTATCAGTCCCAATGTATCGTAGCTTGCAGAATGGTTCTTAAAACCATTTGTTTTCCTTGTTGTGGTGTGTGTGTGTTTGTATCGTGTGCTTGTTTGAATGAATGAAATGGAGTTAGTTGCAAAACCTGAGTCAAACTCAAAGTTTTAGTTCTGAAACCAAAACCATGAACCTTAGAACTTTCCCTCTTACCCCTTTATCTACATCAATCTTCAGATGACTGGTGGAAACACATGTAACATCCCAAAATTTCATCTAAAATCATCATCATTGCACTCATATCATCATGGCATGTAATTGCATTGCATTTAGAATGTCCTCCAAAAATTTGGTGCAATTTTGAGCCATGAACAAAAAGATATGATTTTTGAAAATAGAATCAAACAAAATGCTATATTACCTATTAAATCCAAAGTAAATACTTTGGATTAAAATAGAAGATAAATATGTTTCATAATACCCTAAAGACCTAATTTGAGTTTTTACAAATGTTCACAATTGATTTGAATCAATTTGAATCCTTAAATCCAAAGTTGTGGAGAAAACAGAAATAGAAAAAGAAAATGATTAAGGGAGGAAAAAAAAGAGAGCAGCAGACAGCTTCTGGCCTTTAGGCCCAAACCGGCCCAGCAGCCCACCCGGCTTTTCCCCTCTCCCCTACTTTTCTTACCGCGCCCCTGACTACCCCCTCCAACTGACAGGTCGACCCCACGCCACGTCACCCCGCCACCCCGTCGTCTTCAACCCCGCCGTCGAGCAACCCCACCCCTCTGCCGTTTCTAAAACCCGGCCGAATTCGGGCGTTACCGTGAGTTAAATCGCCACCACCGTGCCCCTTCTTAATCCCCTCTCCCTCCCCATCATTTTCCCCACAGACACCACCCCGGAGAGCCCCCAGGCTCCCTGAATTTCGAGCTCGAACCGCCGCCGTCTGACGGACTCCGGTGACGATTCAGGTGAACCCAGGCCGCCCGGCGCCCTTCTCTCTATCCTACTTTGATTGCCGCATACTGGCGCGTGTTTTAAACCCGACCACGTGTTTTCTCTTGCCCCAGATCGACGACTCGGACCAAGTCTGGCGAACTCCTCTGCCGCCGCCGTCCATCGCTTGTTCCGGTGAAGGTAGGATTTCCGCCGCCCCTTTTTGACCTCTGATAGACCGTGCTGATCCGTGTGCATCTCACTGGCCCCCTTGCTGGTTTGTTCGAGCCCCAGGTCGTCATCTCCGTCACCGAGCCGTGAGCTCCGCCGGCAACGCAACTCCGGCGAAGGATCCAGGCCAAGCCCGAGCGCCCCCCGCACCACGGTGACCTCCATCGGGATCGCCACGACCTCCCCGACCTCTGGTACGTGTCCACGGACTCCCTGCCCCTGTAGAACCGCCGGACCGTCATCGGCCGACGCTCCGCCGCCGCGCGCAGCTGGTCAGCGCCGCCCGTTCCCGGCCAGGCCCTAGGGACCGTTAGATCTCACATCTGCGGCTAAGATTAGAACGTAGACGAAGCGGTACGGGCTAATCAGATCCGTCCGTAGTCACTTAAGATCCGACGGCCCACAGCGATCGATCCGGCCGAACCGGTACCAGCCAATAGGATAGCGCCACGTCACCAGACTATTTTTGTTTAATTAGAAAATAGACAGATTTAGTATTTAACTTAGAAAATCCATAACTTTTGATCCACAAATCAGAAAAATACAAATTTGGTGTCTATGGATTCAGAAAAATAAGACCTTTATTATGCAGGACTTGTTTCACACTTTTGCCTCTGTAAACTTGGAATTATAGGCAGAACCTTTTTAGGAGTATTTTGTTCATAAAAATTGTTTTATAAATTATTTCTTGAGTATTTCTTCTGCAATTAGTTGAAGTATTCTATCCTATGTACTGTAGACTCTATAAGTTATAGAGTTGTGTTTATATCATTGCATATTGCATGCATTCATGTTTTTGTAATGTTTTATTTATTGAAATATTGTTGTTGTATTGTTCTTGTGTAGATTGTGTGGATTGTGAAGTTTGTTGCTATGAGGATTGTACCTATTCCCCTAGCTACCAAGGCAAGTGATATTTCATCTCATGTACTATTATTTTCACTATTGCACTAGTGATATTTTTGTAGATCTTAGCATGATAGAATTATTCATATGTTACCATACTATGCCATGCTAACCTATAGTGTATATCTTGGTAGTATTCCCTAGATAAAGACTTTGTATGCTAGAATGCTTAGATATGCTATTAGAATTCGTGGGTGGAATATACACATAAGATAGCATGGAAAGATATTATTTTGTTTAACTAAGAAAACAACTAATGTTAATGAAACACCTGGGTGGAATGGGCTTGCTTGGATTATGTTGAGTGGTTACTCAGGGGCCATGTCTATGGTCAGCTGGTGTATCACACTTGTGGATGGCCACCCAGGAACAAAGAGATTGGAAACGTTCTTGTCGCGAAGCTTCCAGTGCAGCCACATGGCATATGGGCTCTGCCTTGACCGACTAAGTTGCAAGAACTCAGCCAGCCGGACAGAAGGTGGTAGTGATGATAGGATGGAACGCGTCCGTGGTGGTCTAAGGGATTGCTTCTAAAAAGTCTCGTCTCGATGCATGTCGAGTCTTGTGGGGAAAGTGCACCACCTCTCGAGAGGGTAAAACTAAGTACTTAGCCGTGTCCCTGGTTATGGACATTCCTGAGCCTCAAGACAGTGAGGCAGTTCAATAATCTCCTCATCCAAATTTCTCTAAGTTAAAACTTGTGGGTGAACTTGGGTAGAGGTTCAGTGATGTCTATCATTGGTACCTTATAGCTGGAATGAAAAACTTCTTCAAAAACTATAAGTTGAACTAATTTTAGCAAAGCCAGCCATAAACTCCACTTAGCCATATATTCATGTAGTTGTTGGATTATACTAAGTATCTATGGTATCACTTGCCAATACAATTCCAAATGTATTGACCCTTGTGGCTGTAACTTATTATGTTGCAGGATACTCTGATGATGAGTAGGGTTGCGGGTCTACACTCGACATGCTTGCCTGTGGCACATGAATACTAAAGACTCTATTATTATTATGCTATGTATTGTGAACTTTAAGTGTCTTAGCCTTGGGCTAAGTGAGTTGTAAGAACCATTATACTCCTGGATATGCGATGTAATAATGACCTTTGATTCTGTGTACTTCATCTTAAACTATGGGTGCTAGCATTTTCGATCCAGGGACTAGCACTGCAATCACAGGGATCTTACCTTATTATGGTGAGATCTTACAGATGGTATCAGAGCATTGTGTTGCCTGTAGGTTCGTGACCCTAGAATGGATTAGACTAAGGAAAACCCTTTAGGAAAAATAACTCTATATTTCAACTTTACACTTGTCTTTTCATCTCGTAAAGCTTTCCTAATCATCCTTCTCATCTATTTTTGTAGATGACCACCATCAATGAATCTGTCAAGAAGGGACCATTGATGACTATGACCCTGGAGTGTGAGACAGAATTTCCCAATGTGCTCAAGAACCTCATGCTCGGCTTGGGGATGAATGGTGAAGCCGTGTACAAGGGATTTCCTGTGATAGATGAAGGATAAGAGTATTGGTGGGTGAAACTCCACTTGTACAAGAACAAGGAAGACGATCCCAAGAGTACGGGATTCTGCATGTTCACCAACTCTGAAATGCACCCGTCATTCTTTGACTCTGCAAGGAATGCTGCATGGAAGGCTATTGAGGAACTTGGGGAGAGACTCAAGTATAGAATGCTCAATACTCAGGAGGATCTCAAGGAGGAGAAGCGTCTTGTCCAAGACTCAAAGGCCACTGTGAAACGCCTAAGTAAGGATATCATAGGCCTAGCTTTGGAGCTATGTGACCAAGACAAGCAGATTTCTGCCAAGGATGCCCAGATTGCCACCTTGGTTAAGAAGGAGTGAGATATTAGTTGGACCACCACCCTTGGCGTTATATCACGTTAATATATCGACCATACCAACCTATGTGGTATGGCAAAAAAATAAAGTTATGTCTGGAACCTTGAGTGCTTGAGTTGAATTAATGTATTACTACTTGGAATGTTTTGTTGGTTGAATTCTCTTTTATTTTGTGACTTGTATTTTCTTTCTCCATTGTGTTACTAATTTTCTCCATACTATGCAAAAGATGCCGAACTTTGTCTACAGCACGGCCGAGGATTTCAAGGGGACTCGCTTTGGGACTCGTATCTTGGAGCTAGTCCAAGTGCTCGCTCTTCTGATTCCCACTATTCAGGGACTTCAGCTGAGGAAGTTTCATAGGAAGGACTTATGGGGATTCAGAGTTACCCAGCCAGGACGTGAGACAGAGCCCCAAACTGGGGAGATTACCTTCAAGGTTCTCCATGATGACATGGAGAGGGGCCTCGACGTCGCTATGCAGGAGCTGTTGGGACACCTATGTGGACATCATTCTTCTGAGATCAAGAGCCACTACTTCCACTTCTTTGGGAGGCGCGACGAGGATGGAGAGCCTATTGTGTTGGACAAGGCCACTAAGGAGTCTATTAAGCCCGTGCGTGACTATCTCTAGGACTTAGAGAGCCTTATTAGGCACCTTGATACTGATAGGACTAACGTGATGCTTAGCAATGATGAACTACGAGTCCAACTCAAGGAGAAGGACAAGGCCTTCCAGGAACAGGAAAATCGAATCAAGGAAATGGAGAAGAAGTTTGAAGACCAAGATAAGAAATTCAAGAACCAAGAGAAGAGAGTTCAGAAGAAGAACAAGAAGATTAGAGACTTGGAGACCGAGTTAGAGCTGGAGAACATTGAGCTGGAAGCGGATCACGAGGTGATAGAGAGGCTACGCACACAGAAGAGAAAGTTACAAGCAAAGATCGATGCTTTGACCACAAGCTTGGAGGAATACAAGGCAGGATTCGCATCAGCAGGACTTGCTCTAGTAGAGGAGGAAGTCGACATGGAGGAGTAGTGATACTGTTCCATTTACCTATCGTTCTATTATTATTGAGTGCATAGGTCATACCGACTTGTGGGTGACTATGCTAGTATGCTATCTTTGCAGACTCTGTTATTGTTGTGATGTTGGAACTTGCATGCGCTTGTTTGTCTGAATTGTTGTTTTATTTGGATTATCTATCATTACTTACCCTTAATAAACGCACAGATGCCTCCCCGACGCAACAACGAGGATAACAATGACAATGACAATGGAATGCAACAGATGATGGCTGCATAGACCCAATTGATGCAAATGATGACTCAATTTATGGCGAACCAGAACCAGAACAACAATAATAACAATAACAACCAGAACAATCCACCACCTTTGGATATGCTGACCAGATTTCTAAGGCTGAGACCTGCCAAGTTCTCAGGTACCTCTGACCCCATGGTAGCAAATGATTGGTTACGCTCTGTGAATAAGGACCTAGTCACGGTTGGATGCATGAATGCAGAAAAGGTCAGATTTGCAGCACACTTGTTGGAAGGTCATGCAGCTGCTTGGTGGGATAATTTTCAAATTACCCACCCTATTGAGGAAGTGACTTGGGCAATGTTTGAAGATGGGTTTCGCACCACTCACATCTCTGCAGGAATAATGGGATTGAAGAAAAAGGAGTTTCATAACCTCAAGCAACGCCATCGCAGTATTTCTGAATACATCGAGGAGTTCAATAATTTGTCACGATATGCACCCGATGACGTTGACACTGATGCTAAGAGGAAGGAGAAGTTCCTAGATGGGCTGAATGATGAAATTTCTATGCAACTATCTGTTGCATATGTTCCAACTTATCAATCTTTATGTGATAAAGCTACCATCCTGGAAAACAAGATGAAGCTAGTGGAGGGTAGAAAGAGGAAGCACCATTTCGATAAGTTTGGATCAGGATCTCCTCACAAGCGCCCTCATGGTGAAGGAAGTGGGAGCTCAGGATTCCACAAGAATGGGAATCATAATAACCATCGTAACAACAACCACCACCATGATGGAAACAATCATCGTGGACATAACAAAAGTGGATTCAGGAACAATCACAATAATCATGGCCATGGGAACCAAAATGGTCAGAACCGTCACAGTCAGCCAGCGAAGAAAGACATCAGTCAGGTGGAATGTTTTAAATGTAAGAAGACAGGACACTATGCTAATGAATGCCCAGAAAAGAAGACTGATGGGGCTAATCCAAACCCATTCCAAAAGGGCCACGTGAATCACATTAATGTGGAGGAAATCCAAGAAGGATCTGATGCCATGATCGGTAAGTTCATGATTAATTCCTTTCCTACACTTATCCTTTTCGATACTGGCGCATTGCATTCATTCATTTCAAGAGCATTTGTAATCAAAAATGAACTCTCCACTGAAACTATTGGATGCCCTATGAAGGTAAGTTCTCCGGGTGGAGAAATGATAGTAAATTCAGGGTGCCGACATATCACCCTAGAAATTGGAAAACACAAGTTCCCGATTAGTTTAATAATCCTAGAATCCCAAGGATTAGATGTTATATTAGGGATGGACTGGTTGACCCGTTATGAAGGGGTGATTGATTGTGCCAAGCGAACTGTTATGCTCACTACCCCAGAAAAGAAAAGGATCAGGTTCAAGTCTAACTTTGAACCCAAGGGGAGTAAGGTTAATTCTCTTAAGGGGGTTAGCCGAGATAATGTGCCAATAGTGAGGGAATATCCAGATGTGTTCCCCAAGGAATTACCTGGCATGCCACCAGATAGGGACGTGGAGTTTCTGATAGACCTACTACCAGGAACAGGGCCTATAGCAAAGAGACCTTATAAAATGTCGGTGGACGAGTTAAAAGAACTCAAGAAACAACTGGGAGAACAGTTGAAAAAGGGATTTATTCAACCAAGCTCGTCGTCTTGGGGAGCACCAGTCTTGTTTGTTGAGAAGAAGGACCGAAGTCAAAGGCTATGCATAGATTATCGTTCACTCAACGAAGTGACCATAAAGAACAAATATCCCCTGCCTAGAATAAATGATCTCTTCGATCAGCTAAAGGGAGCATGTGTTTTCTCAAAAATTGATCTTCGATCAGGATACTTCCAACTAAAGATCAGAGAACATGACATACCCAAGACTGCATTCACCACTAGATACGGGTTGTATGAATATACAGTGATGCCGTTTGGATTGACTAATGCACCGGCCTACTTCATGAACATGATGAATAAGGTATTCATGGAATTCCTTGACAAGTTCATAGTGGTATTCATCGATGATATATTGGTATATTCCAAAAGCAGCAAAGAACATGAAGAACATCTACGGCTAATTCTAGAGAAACTTAGAGAACATAAACTTTATGCCAAGTTCAGCAAATGTGAATTCTGGCTGAATGAAGTGGGATTTCTTGGACACATAGTATCTAGTAATGGTATAGCTGTGGATCCAGCAAAAGTGGCAGCTGTGACAGAGTGGGAACCTCCTAAATCAGTTAAAGAAATCCGTAGCTTCCTTGGCCTAGCAGGGTACTATCAAAGGTTCATTGAAAATTTCTCTAAGATTGCAAATCCCATGACTAATCTACTGAAGAAGGAGAATAAGTTTAATTGGACAGAAACTTGCGAAACCAGCTTTCAGGAATTGAAAAAGAGGCTAGTTTTAGCACCAGTGTTATGTTTGCCAGATCTTGAGAAAGACTTTCAAGTACACTGTGATGCATCTCACCAAGGATTAGGAGGTGTATTGATGCAGGAAGGTAGAGTGGTAGCTTATGCATCAAGACAACTCAAAAATCATGAAGTGAACTACCCTACTCACGATCTAGAGTTGGCATCAGTTGTGCATGCACTAAAAACATGGAGGCATTATCTTATGGGAAAACGTTGTGAGATGTTCACTGATCACAAGAGTTTGAAATATATTTTTACACAGAAAGAGCTCAACATGAGGCAAAGAAGATGGCTAGAACTTATCAAGGACTATGACTTAAGTTTGCAATACCACCCTGGAAAGGCAAACGTCGTAGCCGATCATGTAAATGGCCTCAATAAAGGAGAATTGCCGGAGGAGTTATGTGCCCAATTTAGAGAGCTGAGACTTGAAATTGTGCCTGAAGGGTACCTTGCATCCTTGGAAGTGCAACCCACACTAATGGACAAAATTCAAGAAGCCCAAAAGTTGGACAAAGAAATAGAAGAAATCAAAAGTAAAGCTAGTGAAGGCAAGGCGAAAGGATTCCATGTGGATGATCAAGGAATCTTATGGTACGAAAAACGTATCTGTGTTCCGCAGGATCTTGAACTTAAGAAATTGATCTTACAAGAGGCGCACAACTCACCATATTCAATTCATCCTGACAATACCAAGATGTATATGGATGTTAAGGAGAGGTTTTGGTGGAATAATTTAAAGGACATAGCAAAGCACATTGCCTTGTGCAACGTGTGCAGTCGTGTAAAGGAAGAACATCAGAAACCGGCAGGATTATTACAACCACTGCCAATACCTGATTGGAAATGGGATAAAATTGGTATGGATTTTATCACCGGACTACCCAGAACTAAATCTGGATACGATTCCATATGGGTTATCGTGGACCGCTTGACAAAAGTGGCCCATTTCATACCAGTGAATACCACTTATACAAGTGCCAAACTAGCCAAGATTTACATGAATAGAATTGTATGTTTGCATGGGGTACCTAAAAGTATCGTGTCCGACAGAGGAACTCAGTTTACTTCGCATTTTTGGCGACAACTTCACGAGTCATTGGGAACTCGACTGGAGTTCAGCACTGCATTTCATCCACAAACTGATGGACAGACAGAAAGGACCAATCAAATATTAGAGGATATGCTAAGAGCATGTGCGTTAGATTATGGATCCAGTTGGGATGAAAGTCTACCGTACGCAGAATTTTCCTACAATAACAGCTATCAATCAAGCATAGAAATGGCTCCGTTTGAATTTCTTTACGGAAGGAAGTGTACTACACCATTACTATGGAATGGAGTAGGGGAAAGAAATTTGTTCGGGCCAGACCTAATCAAAGAGGCCGAAGAGAAAGTCAAGATGGTGAGAGATAGGCTAAAGGTAGCTCAATCTCGGCAGAAGAGCTATGCTGATCCAAAACATAGAGAGGTTACCTATGAGGTTGGTGATAGAGCTTACCTCAGGGTATCACCACTTCGTGGGGTAAAGAGATTTGGAATCAAAGGAAAACTAGCACCACGCTATGTAGGACCTTTCAAATTTTGAGCCGCAAAGGATAAGTGGCATATGAGATAGAATTACTAGAATCTTTGTCAGCAGTTCATAATGTATTCCATGTTAGTCAGCTGAAAAAGTGTCAACCAGAGATGGAAGAAACTTCGTTGAAAGACACTATACCATTGGAGGAAGTTCAGCTAGATAATGATCTCACTTATGAAGAGAAACCTATTAAGATTTTAGATCCGCAGAAAGAATTACCCGTACCAAGACCATCAGGTTCTGCAAAGTGCAGTGGAACCATCACACTGAATCAGAAGCAACATGGGAGCGAGAGGATGAACTTCGGAGAGATCACCCTCACCTATTTGCTAGCCAACCCGAATCTCGAGGGCGAGATTCATCTTAAGGGGGTTAGATTTGTAACATCCCAAAATTTCATCTAAAATCATCATCATTGCACTCATATCATCATGGCATGTAATTGCAGTGCATTTAGAATGTCCTCCAAAAATTTGGTGCAATTTTGAGCCATGAACAAAAAGATATGATTTTTGAAAATAGAATCAAAGAAAATGCTATATTACCTATTAAATCCAAAGTAAATACTTTGGATTAAAATAGAAGATAAATATGTTTCATAATACCCTAAAGACCTAATTTGAGTTTTTACAAATGTTCACAAATTGATTTGAATCAATTTGAATCCTTCAATCCAAAGTTGTGGAGAAAACAGAAATAGAAAAAGAAAAAGATTAAGGGAGGAAAAAAAAAAGAGAGCAACAGACAGCTTCTGGCCTTTAGGCCCAAACCGGCCCAGCAGCCCACCCGGCTTTTCCCCTCTCCCCTGCTTTTCTTACCGCGCCCCTGACTACCCCCGCCCACTGACAGGTCGACCCCACGCCACATCACCCCGCCACCCCGTCGTCTTCAACCCCGCCGTCGAGCAACCCCACCCCTCTGCCGTTTCTAAAACCCGGCCGAATTCGGGCGTTACCGCGAGTTAAATCGCCACCACCGCGCCCCTTCTTAATCCCCTCTCCCTCCCCATCATTTTCCCCACAGACACCACCCCGGAGAGCCCCCAGGCTCCCTGAATTTCGAGCTCGAACCGCCGCTGTCCGACGGGCTCCGGCGACGATTCCGGTGAACCCAGGCCGCCCGGCGCCCTTCTCTCTGTCCTACTTTGATTGCCGCATACTGGCGCGTGTTTTAAACCCGACCACGTGTTTTCTCTTGCCCCAGATCGACGACTCAGACCAAGTCCGGCGAACTCCTCTGCCGCCGTCGTCCATCGCTTGTTCCGGTGAAGGTAGGGTTTCCGCCGCCCCTTTTTGACCTCTGATAGACCGTGCTGATCCGTGCGCATCTCACTGACCCCCTTGCTGGTTTGTTCAAGCCCCAGGTCGTCATCTCCGTCACCGAGCCGTGAGCTCCGCCGGCAACGCAACTCCGGCGAAGGATCCATGCCAAGCCCGAGCGCCCCCCGCACCATGGTGACCTCCATCGGGATTGCCACGACCTCCCCGACCTCTGGTACGTGTCCACGGACTCCCTGCCCCTGTAGAACCGCCAGACCATCATCGGCCGATGCTCCGCCGCCGCGTGCAGTTGGTCAGCGCCGCCCGTTCCCGGCCAGGCCTTAGGGACCGTTAGATCTCACATCTGCGGCTAAGATTAGAACGTAGACGAAGCGGTACAGGCTAATCAGATCCGTCCGTAGTCACTTAAGATCCGACAGCCCACAGCGATCGATCCGGCTGAACTGGTACTAGCCAATAGGATAGCGCTACGTCGCCAGACTATTTCTGTTTAATTAGAAAATAGACAGATTTAGTATTTAACTTAGAAAATCCATAACTTTTGATCCTCAAATCAGAAAAATACAAATTTGGTGTCTATGGATTCAGAAAAATAAGTCCTTTATTATGGAGGCCTTGTTTCACACTTTTTCCTCAGTAAACTTGGAATTATAGGCAGAATCTTTTTAGGAGTATTTTGTTCATAAAAATTGTTTTATAAATTATTTTTTGAGTATTTCTTCTGCAATTAGTTGAAGTATTCTATCCTCTGTACTGTAGACTCTGTAAGTTATAGAGTTGTGTTCATATCATTGCATATTGCATGCATTCATGTTTTTGTAATGTTTTATTTATTGAAATATTGTTGTTGTATTGTTCTTTTGTAGATTGTGTGGATTGTGAAGTTTGTTGCTGTGAGGATTGTACCTATTCCCCTAGCTACCAAGGCAAGTGATATTTCATCTCATGTCCTATTATTTTCACTATTGCACTAGTGATATTTTTGTAGATCTTAGCATGATAGAATTATTCATATGTTACCATACTATGCCATGCTAACCTATAGTGTATATCTTGGTAGTATTCCCTAGATAAAGACTTTGTATGCTAGAATGCTTAGCTATGCTATTAGAATTCGTGGGTGGAATATACACATAAGATAGCATGGAAAGATATTATTTTGTTTAACTAAGAAAACAACTAATGTTAATGAAACACCTGGGTGGAATGGGCTTGCTTGGATTATGTTGAGTGGTTACTCAGGGGCCATGTCTATGGTCAGCTGGTGTATCACACTTGTGGATGGCCATCCAGGAACAAAGAGATTGGAGACGTTCTTGTCGTGAAGCTTCTAGTGCAGCCACATGGCATATGGGCTCTGCCTTGACCGACTAAGTTGCGAGAACTCAGCCAGACGGATAGAGGGTGGTAGTGATGATAGGATGGAACGCGTCCGTGGTGGTCTGAGGGATCGCTTCTGAAAAGTCTCGTCTCGATGCATGTCGAGTCTTGTGGGGAAAGTGCACCACCTCTCGAGAGGGTAAAACTAAGTACTTAGCCGTGTCCCTGGTTATGGACATTCCTGAGCCTCAATACAGTGAAGCAGTTCAATAATCTCCTCATCCAAATTTCTCTAAGTTAAAACTTGTGGGTGAACTTGGGTAGAGGTTCAGTGATGTCTATCATTGGTACCTTATAGCTGGAATGAAAAACTTCTTCAAAAACTATAAGTTGAACTAATTTTAGCAAAGCCAGCCATAAACTCCACTTAGCCATATATTCATGTAGTTGTTGGATTATACTAAGTATCTATGGTATCACTTGCCAATACAATTCCAAATGTATTGACCCTTGTGGCTGTAACTTATTATGTTGCAGGATACTCTGATGATGAGTAGTGTTGCGGGTCTACACTCGACATGCTTGCCTGTGGCACATGAAGACTAAAGACTCTATTATTATTATGCTATGTATTGTGAACTTTAAGTGTCTTAGCCTTGGGCTAAGTGAGTTGTAAGAACCATTATACTCCTGGATATGCGATGTAATAATGACCTTTGATTCTGTGTACTTCATCTTAAACTATGGGTGCTAGCATTTTCGATCCAGGGACTAGCACTGCAATCACAGGGATCTTACCTTATTATGGTGAGATCTTATAACCCAGGAGGGAGCAGCTCATCGCAAGAACCAATGCTGAAGATTATGTAGATGTTAGTTGCAGACCATGACGCCAGCAGGGCAGAGCACCAGGCCAACTTAGCAACATTGTAGCAGATAGCTCAGATGGCCCAAAACAACCAAGGGCATGGAAATCAGGATCATCATGGATCCAAACTCAAAAACTTTCAAAATACCAATCCCCCAATCTTTAACCAGGCTGAAAACCCAGTGGATGCTGACGACTGGTTACAGACAATGGAAAACAACTTAGAAGTAGCAGGAGTGGATGCCTACGAGAAAGTTCTCTTCGCCACCCACTATCTGGCAGGAGATGCAAGAGCTTGGTGGACTAGTATCCGCAACATGAACCATGGTCAAGTGATGACATGGGAAGCCTTCAAAACCAAGTTCAGCCGCACCCACGTGTCGCAGGGCGTAGTCACCGGAATGAGGGATGAGTTCCGCAACTTGAAGCAAGGCAGAATGACTATGGTGGAGTACCATGACAGATTCCTGTCGCTTGCAAGGTACGCCCCTGATGAGATCAACACGAAGGCCAAGGAAAAGGAGAGATTCCTGAACAGACTGCATGACGAGATGCAGACTGTCCTCGTCAACATCCGCTTTGAGGATCTCGAAGAGCTAGTCGACTCTGCAATTCAGATGGAACGGAAGATTAATCAGGCAAACAATAACCGCAAACGTCATATGATGCAACAATCTGGATCAAACAGTCACCAGAAGTACCGTCCCAACCCCTCACCAGGATATGCACCCAGAAACAACCAACCTCCAATGTCTCGCCCAAGCTACCCCAACCGTAGCGGAGGCAATGTGAAGTCCGGAGAAAACAACAACAACAACACTGCACCCAGAACTGGCAGCAATGATGTGCCTGTCGCAGCAAAAGACAAGTCCTAGATAACTTGTTTCGAGTGTGGAGTGAAGGGCCACTATTCCAATGAGTGTCCCAAGAAGACTGCCGCCACTGCCAATGTGAATGCCCTAGCTCAACAGCAGCATCGTGTTCAACCAGGGAGAAGGTTTGCCCTAGGGAACCCTCACAACCGCAATGGACGTCTCTTCCACATGAACGCAGAGGAAGCCCAAGAAGCGCCCGGCGTAGTGCTGGGTATGTTTTCTGTCAACTCAGTTTTAGCAAGGGTATTGTTTGATTCGGGAGCATCGCATTCATTTATCACCGAAGAATTTGCATGCACTAGTAAGATTCACCCAACCAACTTGAAGCATGTCATGATAGTTCAAACCCCCGGTTCAACTACAAAAGCTAGAAAAATTTGCAAGGTTGTGCCTATCAGAATACATGGGATAGATTTTTATGCCAACCTAATTGTACTCGGAACCAAAGGATTGGAAGTAGTACTAAGTATGGACTGGATGTCAAGGCATAAAGGACTGATAGACTGTGCTAAGAAAGCCATCACCATGACCAGTAGCTCTGGAGTCATAGTAGAGCATATCTCTGAAACCTTACCCCGTCAATTTAAGTGCAACAAGAGTCTAGCCCTACCCACCATAGACCAAGTCAGAGTAGTCTGTGAATACCCCGACGTATTCCCAGATGAATTGCCAGGTATGCCCTCGGATAGGGATATTGAGTTTGTTATCGAACTAATCCCCAGAACCGGACCCATAGCCCAGAGACCCTATAGCATGAACCCCTCGGAGTTAGTGGAATTGAAGAAGCAGTTGGATGCCATGTTAGCAGCAGGCTTGATTCAACCAAGCGCATCGCCATGGAGATTACCAGTGTTATTCGTCAACAAGAAAGATGGAGGCAACCGTTTGTGCACAGATTACAGAAAACTGAATGACGTCACCATCAAGAACAAGTACCCCTTGCCAAAGATATAGGATCTATTTGATCAGTTGACTGGAGCCCAGGTATTCTCAAAGATTGATCTTAGGACTGGTTATCACCAACTTAAGATTCGTGCAACGAATATTCCGAAGACCGCCTTTACTACTCGTTATGGTTTATACGAGTATACGGTTATGTCTTTTGGATTAACCAATGCCCCTTCTTATTTCATGAATCTCATGAATAAGATCTTTATGAATTTCCTAGATAAGTTTGTAGTTGTGTTTATCGACGATATCCTTATCTACTCCAAGTCAGAAGAAGAGCATAAGCAACATCTGAGAATCATCCTAGAAACCCTGAGAGAGCATCGGTTATATGCCAAGTTCAGCAAGTGTGAGTTTTGGCTGAAAGAAGTAGGATTCCTAGGACATATTGTGTCTGCCGGAGGAGTCTCTGTTGATCCTGCCAAGATCAAAGATGTCGAAGCATGGGAATCCCCAACCACTCAAACCCAAGGCCGTGCATTTCTCGGATTGGCGGGATATTACCCCAAGTTCGTAGAAGGATTCTCAAGCATCACCAGACCCATGACCCAATTGCTAAAGAAGGACAAGAAGTTCGAATGGACTGACAAATGTGAAGCCAGTTTCCAAGAGCTGAAGAAGAAATTGATTTCAGCCCAATATTGATCATGCCAAACATCAAGAAGCCGTTTGATGTCTATTGTGATGCATCCAAGATTGGTCTTGGATGTGTATTGATGCAAGAAGGCAAAGTCATCGCTTATTTGTCTCGGCAATTGAAGCAGCATGAGCAGAACTATCCGACCCATGATCTTGAATTAGCGGCCGTAGTTTTGGCATTGAAGACACGCCGTCATTATCTAATGGGTAATCACTGTGAAATTTACTCAGATCACAAGAGCTTGAAGTATATTTTCACTAAGAAGGAGCTGAATATGAGGCAAAGGAGATTGATAGAGTTAATCAAGGATTATGACCTTGACATTCACTATCACCCCGGCAAAGCCAATGTGGTAGCGGATGCTCTTAGCAGATTGTCATGTAGGCTAAACACAATGATCAAGGAGAAGCAGCCAAGTTTGTATGAGGAGTTGGAGCAGTTTCGAACTGAGCTAGTTAGCAAAGGATTCTTAGCTAGCATTGAACTTCAACCCACTTTGATTAGCCAAATCAAGGAATCCCAGAAGGGAAATGAAAGTATCGACGGAATCAAACATCGTATGGGTACAGGAAAGGTACCTGGATTTACGAAGACGAAGAAGGAGTTCGGAGCTGAAGCAAGTTATCATGCAGGAAGCTCATGATACTCTTTATTCTATCCACCCCGGAGGAACGAAGATGTATCAAGATTTGAAAGTGCAATTTTGGTGGCACAAGATGAAGAGAGAAATCGGAAGCTACATCACCAAGTGTGACATCTATCAAAGAGTCAAAGCAGAGCATCAGAGACCCGCAGGACTGTTGGAACCACTGCAGATTCCGGAATGGAAATGGGATTCCGTCGGAATGGACTTTATCACCGGTTTGCCTACTTCTAGTAGGGGAAATGACTCAATCTGGGTCATAGTTGATAGACTATCCAAGGTAGCCCACTTTATACCAGTCAAGAAAACCTACTAGAGTTCGAAGCTAGCAGAGCTATATATTTCTAGGATTGTTAGTCTCCATGGAACCCCCAAGACCATAGTATCAGATCGAGGAACCCAGTTTACCTCGAGATTTTGGCAGAAAGTCCAAGAAGGATTAGGCACCAAGTTGAATTTCAGTACCGCTTATCACCCGCAAACTGATGGACAGACTGAGAGAGTTAACCAAATCCTAGAGGATATGTTGAGAGCTTGTGTGTTGGAGTACGAATCAAAATGGGAAGACTGCCTGCCTTTCGTAGAATTCTCATATAACAATAGTTATCAAGCTAGTTTGCAAATGGCACCATTTGAGTTCCTATACGGAAGGAAGTGTCGTACCCCTTTGAATTGGTCTCAAGTAGGAGAGATTCAGATCTTTGGACCCGACATTCTTCGAGAAGCCGAAGAGAAGGTGCACAAAGTCCGTGAGCACCTCAAGACCGCCCAGTCTAGACAGAAGAGTTATGCTGACAAGAGACGGAGAGACCTGACTTTCAATGTCGGGGATTTTGTATATCTCAAGGTTTCACCACTGAAGGGAACACAACGCTTTAGTCTGAAAGGAAAGTTAGCCCCCAGACATATCAGAACATTCAAAATTCTGAACCGTCGAGGAGAAGTATCGTATCAACTGGAACTGCCTGAAGAGATGTCAGCCATCCACAATGTGTTCCATATCTCCTTACTTCGCAAATGCCTGGAAGTGTCGGAGAAGACTGAAGTTTTCAAAAACATCGATCACCGAGCTGTTGAGATCAACCATGACCTGACATATCGTGAAGTGCCCATCCGTATCTTGGAGGAAGCTTACAGAACCACCAGAACTAGGAGTATCAAGTTTCTCAAGATTCAATGGAGCAACCATACCAAAGAGGAAGCCACTTGGGAACGAGAAGATTACATTAGGACAGAGTTCCTAGATCTCTTTAGTTCCTAGTTTTCTTTCGTAAATCTTGGGATGAGATTTTGTTTAAGGGGGGAAGGTTTTTAACATCCCAAAACTTTAATCCAAGGTTATTAAGATCCAAATCATCAAATTTTAGAGTTAACAAAAACTTTTCTAATTAAAATTATTAAAGCATTCATATGTGTGTGCATTTAGATAGGAGTTGTTTTGAATTGCCATGATTAAGTGATCCATTGCTTGTAAAATGATTCTTAGGTGAAATCAACATCATCTAGATCATTCCCAAACAAATCCCAAAGAAAAACAAATCAAAATGAATAAAATAACCAAATGGTCATTTGTGCCATTTTAACTACCATGCCTACTTTGGCTATTCCTAGGACTCAATTCTTAACAGAAACAAATGTGGATCTTTGCACCCCTTGCTAGTACAAGTAGTGATGTACCAAGGCCCACTTTGTGATCTACCATAAACTTTCAAACCCTAATTTTAAATGACATTTGAAAATTGAATCCAGTGTATGTATCAAGATCACACTATTTCAAAAACCACTCAAATGACTTCCATTTTCAAAACCTAAGCAACCATATATGCTCAAGCATATGATCAACAACTCCACCAAAATTCAACCAAAAATTCAAAACTTTTCTCTTTCGACCATTTCTACAAACACCATGCAGACATAATCCATTTGGCCTAACTATTACTGTTTTGATCAATTCTTGTCGAGCAATTTTGCTAGCATTGATCACTCTTGTCACCCCTGAGCACAACCAGACCAAAACCCACCCTAGTTCTAGCCCCTGGCGCCAGTGCAACGCCACCCCGATGCCATGCTCGCCGGCCAATGTTGCCAATGCAGCAGCAGACCACCAGCCCCTCTCCGCCACTCTAGGAAGCTAGGCGCCACCCTACCGCCGCCCACGGTCCACCCCACGGCCACTGCCAGCCATTGGACCACTCCCTAGCCTCGCCGCCCATTATCTCTGCGCGCAGCCAGAGCGCCCTCACCGCCAGCACGCCACAGACCGCCCCTCGACCCAATACCGTGCACGCCGCTCCGCCTCGACCCCAGCACCCTGCTATACACGGCCGTGCACCGCCGCGTGACCCATAGTCACTGTGCACCGCGTCGAGCACCACCTCTATCTCCCAGAGCGAGGGACGCTCCCGACCAAACGCCACCGCCCCTATCCACGCATTAACGCCGTAGAGCATCGCCAGGTGGTAGGCCACCGTACCCTACTTCTAGCCACGACGCTAGCATGTTGTGCAGCCCTCGACGGAGTCGCCAGCCCATCCCGTTCGGTCGCTTCGTCGCCCTATAAAAGGAGGCCCCCCAGCACCAACTACTCACACCATCTCACTCCTCTCTCTCCACTGACCCTTCCACCCCATCCTCGGAGCAAGGCGGGCCGCCGTTTGCCGGAATTTAGCCGGAGCTTGCCGCAGCAGAGGAGGCGAGGCGCCGTCAATTTGGTCCACCCCAAGAACCACCGCGACCACCCCTGAGTCTGCCGTCGACGGCATGTTCGATGGCCCCCATCGCCATGCTAGCTGGAGCCCTGGTATGCCCCTATTGCACCCCCGCCGAGCCACTAGGGTTAGCTCTCGCCGGCGACCTATTCGCTGGGGACGACGCTCCTCAGCCGTAGATCCTTTTTTTAATCGCACGGTCAAAATTGCCCCCTACCGCTTCATGTTTGATGTACCGCTAACCTGCGGGACCCCCTGTCAGTTGTCATCTGCGCCGCGGAGCGCCACTGGGCCGGCCCGTTAGTTTTCCGCGCTAGCCCGTGAATTCAAATTTAGGTTTTTCTATTTTAGTTTGAACCCACTTCTGTCCCTTAGTTTAAAAATCAATTCCAGGAGATCTACTGAACCAAATTGAGTGATTCAAATTTTGTTAGAAAGCTAATGACAAGGTCTATCCAAGACCGTTGGATTTAATTCATTTAGAGTTAGAGATCTCTCCTAGTAAAAATAACAAGACAGAAGCATTTGAACATTCAAACATTTTTCTAAAATCAACCATGATAGCTTTTGAGTTGATTCCAACTCTCAAAGATCACATTTAACCATATCTATCTAAATTTGTAATAATATTAAGGTTTGCATGCAGTGACTTTGGGCTAGTACCAAAATAATGCTATATAGGCATTTCTAGTCACTTTAAATCACTAAATTCTAAACTTAAACTTATTAAAAGGTGATCCAACCCTTAAATCCCATTCCCACATGTTTGAATATGTGGTGAGGACATGTGTCCACATGATCCCATATTTTAAGTGGTGAATATTAAATCTTAGTTATTTTCAATGAGTAGAAATTACTTTTCTCAAATAAAAAGAATAAAACTAGTTAATAAAACCTTGTGATGCTTGTGATGATAATAAATCATTAAATGTGTGCCTTAATGTGCTAAGTAGACTAGTTAAGTATTGCTTGGTGATTGTGTACTCCATATGTAGTTATAGACAATAGTACCGACCAAGCTTTCGAGGAGGAGGAGTGCTATCAAGAGGAGGAAGAAAACTTCAACCACTTCACCAACCAAGACAAGCTAACACTTGCAAGTATTATACTAGCAAGCCATCATTAACCATGTAAGCTAACACTTGCACGCTATTGTTAGCAAGCTAGAATTAAGCTAGATGATTTTGAGCAAGATGCTTTAGGCATGCTTTGGTTATACCACTTTGACTAGTACTTATTCCAAGCTTACTTTCAAGATTTTACTTTCTTTACTTTACCAAAGTACCTTACTTGTTTTGAAGGTAGCATAAAAAGTATAAAACTTGACTTATCTAGATAACCTTAGATGTCATTCTATGGCATGAGATTGATCCTATCTTTCCACCTTAGTGAACACTCTTAACTTAGTAGCTTAGAGATAGATAAAAACTTGAGTCACTTTAGATGGGAACACTTGGTGAAAATGAATTGTGAAAACCTTGGAATGATGAGTCATTCTATTGAGATGTTTTGACATGTGTTGAGAAACACAAATGGTTTATGATGATGAAAATGTTGAGGCATGAGCCTTAACCCTTTTACAAAACTGATGGTTGGATTCGGATGCGATACCATTCCAATTTTACCGTACAACCACAATACCTGAATTGGGTAAGGCTTAGCCGGAAGTGTATATGCATTAGTATTAGTTCCCTTGCAGGAGAGGTTTGAGCTGAGGCTACCTCTCGATGTTGTCCACCTATGAAGTGCCCAAGATGACATATGGTCATGGTTGGGAGGCCATACTCATAGGAGAGGTGCTTGTACTAGAGTGTGTAAAATAAAGGTTATGTTTGATTATCTGCATACTAAGTATGATGATTCGGGGTTATCCCTGATAGATGTATCGAATCTTGTGGTGAAACTGTACCACCTCTGCAGAGTGTCAAACTATTCGAATAGCCGCGTCCGCGGTTATGGACAGTTGGAGTGGCCATACTATTTCATTGTCAGATGTTTTCAAAATGCCTTATGAAATGAATGATGAATCTTGACTTGACCACAACAGGGTTGTGACCATGACACTAGCTTCCCAACTTAAATGATTCTAGAACTTTACTTTATCTTTCTTTGTTTCTAAACTCAGCTTAGGTTTCAAACTTAACTTTAGAGTTAACTTAGAGTTAGCACTTTACATTAGTACTATACTACTTGTTAGTGGTAGTTTGCGAGTACTTAAAGAGTACTCATGGCTTTGTCCCTGGCTATTCCTATGGCCAGACTATGAAGGAGACTACCAAGATGATGGCCAGCAGGACGACTATGATAAATATGACTATCTGCCTTCGCCAGCATTGCATGTGCCTCTGAAGATGGACCCCACCGCTATGCTTATTATTTATTCCGCTGCTTGTTGTATTAAGACTGGATCATGAGATCCTTATTTGTGTAAGACCTTATTTATGGTTTGTAATGGATGATGTACTGTGATATCCAATCTGTTATGTCTCGCAAAAATGGTAATCCTGGGATTGCGATGAATGACATAATATGCATCTGGGATTAAAAATCTGGGTGTTGACAATCCCGCAATACCGAAGAAAACATGCCAAATCTAGAGATCTCGATCTGCCACTACCTCGAGTAACCACTACTGCCCTGCAAAATGTATACATGCCCTCAATCAATGTAGACTCGACCATGTGTAGTGTGAGATCCTGGAGCATGGCTTAACATGATTGATAGGATATCCATACCAACAAGTTGCAACTTCTTTTTCTGGAGCTGATCTGAAAAGAACTCTGAGGCTAAGCATGCTTGGTCTGGAGCAATTTGAGGATGGGTGATCAACTGGGAAATTATTCTTGGGGCGCACGAGTGAGGACAAAGTGCAAAGAAAAGACTAGTGTTGATCTGTGGGGCCAGTATACAAGTCCTAATAAGCTGCCAGGGGTGACAGCCGCCGGTCCGGAGTTGTCGGGCTGTTACAAGTGGTATATGAGCTGATCCTCATGGTTACATAGGCATGTGCGGATCAGTGGCACGGACATGTGGACCATGGAACGTGTGCCCATAGTGGACATGACATGGCACATGTGCTAGCAGTGGACGCACAGACTTGTGCCAAGATGGGACGTTTCTGGCTTGTGGTTGATCAACGAGGACGTCAATCTTCTAAGAATGGTGTATGTGACATCCTAGCGCATGGATTAATAGGATTGATAGGATACCCATACCAACAAGTTGCAACTTCTTTTATAAAAACTCATCTGAAAAGAACTCTGAGTTTAAGTGTGCTTGGCCTGAAGCAATTTGTGGATGAGTGACCGACCAGGAAGTTGTTCCCGGGTGCGAACAAGTGAGAATAAAGTCCGTAGAAAAGACTAGTGTTGGTCTGTGGGGCTAGTCTACAAATCCTAGTAAGCTGCCAGGGGTGATTGCCGCTGGTCCGAAGAGGTCGGGGTGTTACACATAGATAGCCGTCATGTGTATCAGCAGGAGCTCCATGTGCAAGCATCCTCAAAGCAGTAGTGCACTTCTGGATTGAGGAAAATCTTACTATGCCAACACAGTCTTTCTTGCATACGAGATAGTCTTTAAACTCCTTGACAGCCAACACAATCATCATGAACAGCTTTCGGTTCATCCTGAAACAACGCTGATATAACACATTACTGTGTAACTGATCATCGCGTGAAGTAGTCGGTGTACAACATGCAGTAGCCTCCATCCTCTACCTTTTCTTGCTCTTGCAGCGCCCCGAGTTTGATCCTCCACATCGCGCCCTTGCAGCCCAGGAGTACATGTTGGCTAGACAAGAGAGGATCTTCAAATGCTTTTCATCGTAGGAGGAAACAATGGATTGCTCTTCCATCAGAGCGGCGAACATATGCTCGTTGTTCGAGTCCATGGAAAAACTCCAAACACCTCGCAGGAAGGGTAGTTGCAGGGTGGCTCGAAATTGCCAGTGACACCAAAGGACGGTGCAATAGAGCCACTGGATGGGGCGGAGGTCGATGCGGCACCACCTGGCCCTATCTACGGGCGTGGGGACAGTGGAGGGGAGGGGCGGTGCCGACAGCGATCTGGTGGTACTAGGGAGAAGTTGGGGCAGGGTGGCGAGGAAAGAGGTGAACATGGGAAATTTTGTGGTGTCTCATAGACAGAGCTAACCCACCTATGCTTTTCCTTCATCCGCCGACCCCGCTCGCCCCTCCCTCCTATGGGATGAGTTTAGCCTGGGAGTCTGCCGAATGTAAAAAATGACATTTTCCAACTAAAATGGCCTATTGGGGTGGTGTTTGGACCAAATGTTTAGCTTTGGCACCCTCAAACGCAATTTGGGGGATTTGGGTGGGGGCGAGTGGAGATGCTCTCAATCCACATACTCCACATCCCTCAACCTATCGCAAGGTTGGCAAACCAAAAGACCATAAAAACATAAATATCATCCCTAGGGCAATTAATCCATATAAATCCTTTATAAGCAATAGTTCAATATAATTAGGGACATTAAAACTAGAACAAACATGTTTCCTCTCACGACCTGATAGTTTCTAGCCGCTAGATAGTGTTGTCAAGAGGTTTCTCGCCTTTAGATCTTAGTGCATTTCCGTAGTGGGTCGGTTGTCCCTTAGGGAAGGTACTCTCATGATCAAATTGGTCCACTATGGTTAATTGGGCCCGAGCTACCCGCTAAAGCCCGTATGTTGCAGGTCGGGCGAAACTAATACTCCCTCCGTCCTAAAATAAGTGACTCGGATTTGTCTAAATTCACATGAAGTCACTTATTTTGGGACTGAGGGAGTAAGAAATAAAACCACAGATAGACACGATATCGATCTCAATTCGAAAACATGACGTGTAGGCCTTGTTTGGTACTAGTGTTTTACCGAGGATTAGAAGGGATAATCCCCAAGGGGATTGGGTGAAACCCCCACCTACACCTAAACCCTTCTAATCCCCACAACCCCCCCCCCCCCAAATCCCCACCAATCCACTAGGTAGGGGTAGTGTATTGGATATGGGAAAACATACACTAGAATTTGGGGAAAAGTGGGGATTAGTGGGGATTGAATCAGTCCAATACTCTAGAAACAAACATACTATTTAAAGTAAGTGGGGATTTGGGGTTTGGTGGGGATTATCCCCTCTAATCCCTACAAATACTCTAGTACCAAACAAGGCCATAGGGTTCTGAGACGGGGGATGCGGAGTGGGCGATGCGGAGGGACGAATGAACCAATGCCTCCGGTCGGACATGTATCAGTCCATGGAGATGTTCTTTGGCAGCTGATGCGACAACCACCAATTATTTCGAATTGATTCGCCTGCGGGATGCCGAGCAATATCGCTTTCAAGTAATTGTGATTTTTCAGTTCATTCAAACCATCAATAATTGTTGCTATCGTGCGCAACTCAATGGTAGCGAGTGATATGTGTGCGTTACCGCGGATCCCTCATCTTAGCTATTGTAGAGAGATTATGAGAGATTGCACAACTCCAATAGGGTTGGCTATGACGTATATATAGGAGGCATACAGATTACAAGCCTTGGTATACAAGTAAGCTTCCAAGGAGACCTATACAAATACCTATATCTCAACACCCCCCCCATAGTCGAAGGGTCAGCAGCGACACATAGACTGGACCAAAATTCTGAAAAATTCGAAGTTGGTAGTCCCTTCGTCAAGATGTCCAAAAATTGCTGAGAGGTTGGTACATGAAGAACTCGGACGTGACTGAGAGCAACCTTCTCACAAACAAAGTGGATGTCCATCTCAATGTGCTTGGTGCAATAATGATGAACGGGGTTGGCAGAGATGTAGATAGCGGAGACGTTGTTGTAGAAGACGACGGTGACCTTGTCAACAGGACAGGCGAGCTCAAAGAGGAGCTGATGAAGCCAAGTGCACTCAACAACTGCATTGGCCACAACGCGATACTCAGCTGAAAGGGCATTTATGCCCTTCATATTGTTTTGACAACACTTGGATAGGTTTAATCTGTTGTTAAATGTTTCAGGAGATATCAGCTACATTAGTGTAATTTGTACCTAAGGAAAAAGGGTTACCCAGGATCAAATCAGTGCAGGGACAAAGTCTTGCCGGAGTGTCCGGTAGTTGTGCACCGGAGTGTCCGGCCTCACCGGACTATCCGGCTGGTTTCTGCCAGACTGTCTGGCCCTAAGGATTCGCAAGATTTTCATCACCTGGTGCGGACAGTCAGAATGCCACATCAGACACCACCCGGACACTGGACGGACTCTGGCCGGAAACTCTTCTAGACCGGAGTGTCCGGTGATTGTCACCTGGTGTGTCCGGATGGGCTAGACTGTCCAACTGCCTTTTGCCAGACTGTCCAGGGTAAGTGGCTCCTAACGGCTCTAAATCCAGGGGCCCTATTTAAAGGCCCCTTCTTCTACTTTGGGAGCTGCTCGACCAATTCAAGAACATAATCACCATTTGAGCCACCAAATCCTCAAGAACTCTTCACTCAACCATCCAAAGTCATTGATCTTTGGAGAATCGAAGGAGGAGGCCTTGACCTATAGCTTCACCAAGAGAGATCTTCAGTCCCCCCTCATACACTTGAGGGCCCCTTGCTCTAGTGTTTCTTTGGAAACCCTAGCTATTGATTTGGTTCTTACAAGCTTGTCTTTGATTGTTTGATATCTTGCTTGTATTTAGGAGCCTCCAATTAGGTTGTGGATGTGTGCCTTGAACTTGTTGTAAAGGTGCCGGCTTCCACATCGAAGGTTGCTGATATAGTGGAAGAGGTGAATCGAACCCGTTGGGGTGAGGTTCATTAGAGAACAAGGGAGGCCTTTCGTGGCGTTGGTGGTTTGAAACCACCCCCTCTCCAAACATAGATGTACTTCCCCTCAAAAGGAAGGAACTACGGGAAACAAACCGTTGTGTCTCCGTGTGCTCGACTTTAGTTACTTCTATCCTTTACCGCACTTTACTTATCTTGTTCTTGCTTAGTGTTTGTGCTAGATTGACATATAGGTAAATTCACCATAGTTGCATAATCTAGAGAATTTACCTTTTGTGCCAAACCCTAATTTTAAAAAGAGTAAAATTTGAAGTAGCACCTATTCACCCCCCCTCTAGGTGCCCATACGATCCTTTCAATTGGTATCAGAGCCTCGGCTCTTTATTCGGGCTTAACCGCCTAAGAGACTATGGGCAACCCAGGAGATGTGTTGGGGGGATATTCCCGGGTAGGGTCACGCCGGGTTATAGAGGCCGAGTTAGCTGAGGTACGGCAAGGTCAAAGCGAATGTTGGCCGAGTCACCTCAAGGCAGGCCGACTTACAGAGTAACCCGGACCGGAGGATGTCCACCTTACTGAGTCTTGGCCGACGTATGTCGTATGCCGGCAGGTTTTATGTAACTTGTATACAGGTACCCGCGAGGCCGGATTAACCAGGCATGATCTGGGTTATATCATGCTTGCAAGAGAAGGAAGGTATCTCGCTGGTCAAAAGGTGGTCACTGTATATTGGAGCATGAGCGAAGCGGACAGAGGGAAGGACCACCAAGGCGTGGCCGACAAGGGTGACGCACCCTATGTCAGATGACGCTGGCGCCACAGAGGCTTACATAGCCTCTGCATGGCTTACGATGGCAAAAGGTGACCCGGTCGGTTTGCTATTTTGGGAAGAGGCAAATTCCCAGGAATATGCCTCCACGTATGCCCTAATTGGAGACCTAGCCTCTCCTTTATAAGGAGCGCCAGGGCCTCTGTAGAAGGGGTTGGCATTTGAGTAGTAGGTTCCTTGGAGATAGGTAGTGGTGAGAGTAAGAGAGCTCCTTCTTCCTCCTCTCCCCAATACAGCTCAAGGAGCATCTGTAATCTTGTGAACTTGGAGAATACCAAACATCTGTGTGTGGAATCACCACACTATCCCTCTCTGGATTCCTCTAGTGCATATTGGCCCCACCTTTAGCCTATCCATGGCATCTACCGTGACACCACCACGACAGTTGGTGCACACCGTGGGGCTAGCAACGCTAGCAGGAGTGAAGATCCGGATGGAAAACCTCATCGGCAACGGCGAGCGCATCGTCTATGGGCTCGTTCAGCACTTTGGAGCGCTGGACTACGCAGTGACAATGCTGGTTGCTTTGGCAAGTATAGGTCCACCACTAGAGAGACGAGAAAATGTGCTGCAGCAAGCGATAGATAGCTTGGCAAGCCCCATAGCACCTGTGGTAGATCCGGCTCAGGCACAAGGCAAGTTGGAGGAAACTAGGCAGAAAATACAAGAAGGTGCAAAAAAGATAGCCACGACTCAGCAGTCGTTGAACATGACGCTGTGCGAGTACGCAAAAGCAAATAAGGTAGACGCTGTAAAAGTGAAAGGGAGAAACCTCATCAGTGAAATGAACAAAGAGGGTGATACTAGGGTTGAGGAATCAGAGAACCTTTTGTCTATGGGGTTGCCGAAGTACATCACCCCGGCAAAGAACCTCAGAGCAGCGGATGCAGCTGCATCCGAGTTAGAGGGTTTGACGGGTGAAGCCCGGCAAAGACAGCAGGAGAGGGTCAATGAGTTAGTTCGGATTGCTAACAGGCAAAATGAAGAGTTGCTCATGGCTAACCTGGCAATAGCTGGGGCTTCCAAAGTCGTTTATTCAGTGGTGGGTACCCCGGAGAAATCTGCTAGAGCTGCGTCATCCCCTCATGATGGCCCAAGGAGAGAGGAAGTGGTGACCTCGGCAAGGAGAAACAAACAGATAGTCCCATATGACTCGGCAAGAGCAGGGAAAGAAAAGGCAGTGCAAGGAAATGAGGATCGACAGAGTGTCAGCAGAGGTGAAGCAGGCCGAGGTAACCGCGACCAAGGCAATGCCGGTCAGGGAAACGCTGTAAACAGCAATGCTGTACAGCATAACTCGGCAGGTGCAGGGCAACTGCAGCAGCGGAATATACCACGGCAAGAGCGAAGTGCCGGCCAAGGTATGTAGCAGAGATGCGGTCCACAAGAGCAAGACAGATACAATGATGGAGATTCAGAAATGGTGAACGCAGGATACCCTAGGTTGGATTATCACGTGATAGGGTTAAGGTTGGGAAGCAGGAACTTGATGCCTGACGACGCCAGGTTAAAACTGGATCGGCTCTATAGGTCAGAGCAGATTGAGGGGCAAGGTCCTCCGGGTCCAGCGTGCTTTGGGCCCCGGATCATGAAAGAACCTCCGGTACCTAACTTCCAGTTACCCAGAGGCACGAAAACATATGACGGCAGCACCAAGCTGAAGGATTGGTTGATCAACTACGCAACGGCAGTGAAGATTGCTACATGAAATTTGAGATGGGCAGTGAGATACGTACCTCAGATGCTGGAGGGGCCAGCGAGGGTATGGCTAAACAATTTACCACCCGGCAGTATCAACTGCTGGATTGATTTTGAGGAAATGTTTATCAGTAACTTCTCGAGCATGTATCAGAGGCCGAATAGGCCATAGACCCTAGCAATGTGCAAGCAGAGACCAAATGAAACAGACAGGGAGTTCCTAACCCGCTGGTGCACCGTGAGAAACTCGTGTGAAGGCGTGATTGAGTCTCAGGCCATAGCTTGGTTTGCACAAGGGTGCAGATATGCAAGCATGCTGTGGCAAAGGTTACAAAGGGATATGCCAACTACACTGGCAGAGACAATCCAGATTGCTGATTCATATGCTTTGGGTGATCCGACTCAATCTAGGCTTGTGTCAAACGAGTCAAATGAGGAGTACTACCAGCGAGACGGAGCCGGCTCATCCTGATGAAATGATTACCGTAGTAAGAGAAGAGACGATAGACCGGATTACAAGTACAGTTCGCAACAAGCTGCTGCTGTAAACCAAGATCTACCCGGAGCAGGGAGTAATCAGCGTCAGAAAACTAGAGGGCAACAGTGGACCCCAAGAAATGATGGCAAGAAAACTTGGACGCCCGAGCAAAAGAGACAGTGGCAAGAAAAGAAGGACCGGCCGAGGTATACGTATGAGGCAATGCTGGATCAGCCGTGCAAATTTCACACGCCAAATCCGAGTAACCTGGCGGGTCACACGACTTGGCAATGCGAGTGGATGAGGAAGATTGAACAAAGTGGTTCGGGGAATGCTCAGGCACCTCGGAACGATCAACCTCGGCAGGAGTTACCCCGGCAGCAATTGCTCTCCGGAGCGAACATGCAATAGTTAATGTTGCCACCACCTCCGCCGAGGTATGAAAACCATGAGAGAAGGGATGCAGTGCATCAGGTGGAAAATTAGGATCAGCCAGATCAAAGATATCCCGGCAATGAGGGGAGAAATGAATACAGAGAGCATCATCAGAGTTACTGTGTGTTTACCACGGAGGAAACAGATAGAAAGAGCTTGCAATGCCGACATATGGAAGTGAATGCAGTCATGCCGGCAGTGACGAGGTATATGCCTTGGTCGGATCAGGAAATTACGTGGAGTATCAAGGACCATCTCAAGATCATGCTGAGTCCTGGTTCATATGCACTGGTGCTGGACCCAACATTCATCGGGCCAAATATCAATGTGAGGTTTTCCAAGGTGTTGATTGACAATGGCAGCAACATCAATATCATGTACGTGGATACAATGCGCAAGTTGGGTATTTCGGAGAACATGCTCCAAGCCACAAGGACAACTTTCCATGGTATTGTTCCAGGCATTTCCGGTGAACCCATTGGCAAAGTCTTGGTTGACGTGTTATTCGGCACAAGAGATAACTGCCGAACTGAAAATTTGGAGTTTGAAGTTGTGAACTTAGAAAGTGCATATCACACGTTGCTCGGCAGGCCAACCCTGAACAAATTCATGGCAAGTAGTCACATCAGTTACCTGAAGATGAAGTTACCCAGGCCAAATGGGGTAATTACCATAGCTGGGGATTTCCGACGTTCCATTCTGTGTGCGTCAGCCATGTCTAACCCGGCCGAGTCACTCGTGATCACACAAGATAAGAGAAAGATCCAAGAAGTGGCGGCATTGGCTCAGTCCGCACAACAATATATGTCGGCGCTGAGTAAACCGCATGGAAGTGTATCATTTGAAGCAACAAAGGATATGAAGAAAGTGTCTGTTGATGATCTATTCCCAGAGCGCACCATAACAATTGGTGCCGGGTTAAGTGAGAAATAGGAAAGCGAGCTTGTCAACTTCCTCTGTGAGAATCGGGATACCTTTGCTTGGTCCACACAGGACTTGCAAGGTGTTCCGAGGGAGTTGGCCGATCACTCTTTAAATGTGAGACCCGGAGCAAAGCCAGTGAAGCAACCTCTCTGTCGCTTCACCGAAGATAGGAGAAAAGTCATTGGAGATGAGACAGCTCGGCTCCTCGCAGCCGGGTTCATCATGGAAGTGCTTTACCCGGATTGGCTATCTAATCCGGTGCTGGTGGAAAAGAAGAAAGATGATCTGGATGTGGCTGTGGTTTGGCGTATGTGCATCGATTACATGAATCTGAATAAGGCGTGCCCAAAAGATCCATTTCCACTGCCAAGGATAGATCATGTCATAGATTCTACTGCTGGGTGTGAACTGTTGTCATTCATAGACGCATATTCTGGTTTCCACCAGATACCTCTGAACCCGAATGATCAAATAAAGACTGCGTTTATCACCCCTTATGGGGCTTATTGCTATCGTACCATGCCTTTTGGTTTACGTAATGCAGGGGCAACGTACCAAAGATGTATGCAAAAATGTTTACACGATCAAATTGGTCGAAATGTGCAAGTGTATGTGGATGATGTGGTCATAAAAACCAAGGAAAGCGAAACGCTCCTTGATGATATCATGCAAACATTCGCGAACCTAAGGAGGTTCCGAATGAAGCTTAACCCGGAGAAGTGTACCTTCGGTGTCCCGGCTGGAAAATTACTCGTATTTCTGGTCTCCAGCCGAGGTATCGAAGCTAACCGAACTAAAATCTGAGCCATAGAGCGAATGAAATTGCCGAAGTGTCTTAACGATGTCCAGAAATTCATTGGTTGTCTGGCATCCTTAAGTCGGTTTGTATGTCGGATGGGAGAAAAGGCATTGCCTCTCTATCAACTAATGAAAAAGGCGGACAAGTTCGTATGGACGCCGCAGGCCAATGAAGCCTTCATCCAGTTAAAGAAAATGTTAGCCACTGCACCAGTGTTGGCCTCTCCACTATCAAAAGAGCCAATGTTGCTCTATATAGTCGCAACCAACCGAGTTGTAAGTGTAGTAGTAGTGGTAGAGCGCGACGAAGAGGGTAAGTTGGTGCAAAGGCCAGTCTACTACCTAAGCGAGGTATTATCAACATCAAAGCAGAACTATCCTCACTATCAGAAGATGGCATATGGCGTGTATATGGCAGGAAAGAAGCTGCAGCACTATTTTGAAGAGCACCCCATAAAGGTGATATGTGAAGCCCCCATATCTGAGATAATGAGCAACAAGGACGCAAGCGGCCGGGTCGCAAAATGGGGAATTGAGATAGCCCCTTACGCTCTGCAATATGACAGGAGAGATGCGATCAAGTCTCAAGCTGTGGCCGACTTTTTCGTAGATTGGGCCGAGATGCAATATGAGCCACCATTGCCAGATCCGAACTACTGGAGAATGCATTTTGACGGATCAAAAAAAAAAAACCAGGTTAGGCGCCGGAGTTGTGCTTACCTCACCCAAGAAGGACTAGCTGAAGTATGTGCTGCAGATCCATTTCGTAGCATCAAACAATGTTGCAGAATATGAAGCACTTGTGCATGGGCTCAAAGTGGCAAAAGAAATTGGGATACGCCGGATCCAATGCTTTGGTGACTCGGATCTGGTAATTCAGCAAGTCTTAGGGTAATGGGATGCTTTCGATGCAAACATGGCGTTGTATAGATTTCATGTGCAGAAGATCTTAGGATACTTTGAGGGATGCAAATTTCATCATGTGCCTCGGCTGGATCAAGCTGCCGACGTACTGTCAAAACTCGGATCAACCCGACAAGCGATCCCGCCAGGTGTAGCACTAGAGCACCTCAGAAAGCCATCTATCAGGCCATCCCCAGAATCTGAGTCAATCTATATCCCGGCCGATCCAGAGTCCGGAGCTGTACCCATGGACATTGATGTGGGGAAGTGGTTCAGGAAACCCGAGGATTGCTTCGCAAAACCCAGGGACTGTGCAGCGTGATCCGGCTGAGGTTATGCTAGTGGATCAAATGGAAATTGACGAGGAAGTGTTTCCGGTGCGAGCTATACCAGCTTGGGCACTGCCCATATTCCAGTTCCTGAAGGATGGAATTTTGCCTAGTGAAGAAGTGCTTTCAAGGCAAATTCAGAGGAGGGCAAAGGCATACACGATTATCAATGCCGAACTATACAAGAGGAGTGTCACAAACGTCCTCCAATGATGTGTTGACACGGAAGAAGGGCTTGACATCCTCCGAGATATACATCAAGGGGAGTGTGGGCATCACGCCTCGTCCAGAGCTTTAGGGGAAAAAGCTTTCCGACATGGGTTCTACTGGCCAAGTGCCTTGGAACAAGAAGAAGATCTAGTAAGAAAATGTAATGGTTGTCAGAGGTATGCCACCAAGACACACATGCCAATGTCGGAGCTCAAGACCATACCAATTACCTGGCCATTTGCCGTATGGTGTTTGGATATGGTTGGCCCATTTAAGACGACAAGAGGAAATATGACCCATATCTTGGTTATGGTTGACAAGTTTACAAAATGGATAGAAGTAAAACCAATAAGAAAATGTGATGGAGCTACAGCCGTGACATTCCTCAAAGACATCATTATAAGATACGGCTATCCTCATAGTATCATAACAAATAATGGCACCAATTTTGCTGAAGGAGCATTTGCACGATTCTGCCGGGATAAGAAGATCCTGCTGGACGTTGCTTCAGTAGGCCTCCCCGCATCAAATAGACAAGTGGAAAGATCCAACGGATTAGTATTATCCTGGATAAAACCCCGACTCATTGAGCCGCTGCAAAGAAAAGCGGGGTGCTGGATAGAAGAACTACTAGCGGTACTGTGGAGTTTAAGAACAACTCCGAATCGATCAATAGGCTATACGCCATTCTTTCTAGTATATGGGGCAGAAGCTGTATTACCAGCCGACATAGAGCATGATTCGCCTAGGGTCACCCAATACACAGAAGCCAAGGTGCGAGAAGCCCGACAAAATGATGTTGATCTGCTGGAAGAAGCGAGAGAATTGGCATTGTCCAGATCCACCATATATCATCAATATCTTCGACACTATCATAGCCGGAAAGTAAACCCTCGAGTCTTCCGGAAAGGTGATCTGGTACTCCGGCTGGTACAACATACTGCTGGCATGCATAAGTTATCCCCCCATGGGAAGGGCCATTCATTGTGAGCAAAGCATTGCACAATGACTCTTATTATCTAATCGATGCAAAACCACATGAGGAGAACAAGGCGGACATGTCCGGCGAGGAATCTAAGCGTCCATGGAACCTAGCTCTACTTCGTCCGTTCTACACTTAACAAAGAAGTGTGTGTATCCGAGTCTCTCATACATCGGTATGTATGCCAGCAGTGAGTTTATCAATGAAATCTTGGCACCTCGAGCAGTAACTCGGGGACTGCCTTAATAATATTTGTTGTCTTCTGTGCTTGTTATTTATTTTTATGTCGAATGGCTTAAGTTGCTTCTGCCTAAGCCGGATTAGTAGTGTGTGAGCACCAAAAATTCAACTCTTCGACTTGCTGCTGTCCAACAAGATTTGCCTTCATGGCAAGCAAGAGAACAAGTTTGGAATTGCGTAGCACACGAAAAGCGACTAAGGAAAAGAACATAATCGAGCCGACGTTTGTTATTTGGACTAACCTTATGTTTACCTTGTTTTTACTATGCTGGATTATTTTGAGCTAGTCCCAAAGTTTCCAAGTATTGTTAAGTCAACTTTTGAAACTCGGACTCGTAAGTCACAAAACCGTATCAAGGTAGACGCTAGCCGAGCCATGAAATTGGAGAAACAAGAAAATTAAACTCGGTGACTACGCCCAAGTTAATCCGGCATGAACAACTTAGTAGCAAAATATAAATTGTGTGCTTAATACATCTGTACCCGGCATACCGGGGATCTGATAAAATTCAAAGTGTTTTTTCACGCTCAAGGAGCAGCAGGAGGAGGAAATTAGGCGCCAGCAGGTGGAACTCCAGCTTCAGCCTCGTTGTCATATTCATTCTCTTTGATATCTGAAGCTTCGTCCTCTTCATCGTCTTCCGAACCATCTTTGACGTATTCTACGTCAATAGCGCCAAGGAAGCTTGGCCCTTCATTCCATTGATGGACGAGGGCAAACTGGATGAGGTTGTGGGCACAAGCCTTATGCTGGGCTACCCAATCCGGGTCATTCGACCACTTTGATCCGGTGCGCAAGCGATCGAGAAGCTTCAAATCTAGCTTTTCATACCACGTGAGAACAAAGTGGAGGACAGTTTCAGCTCTGGTGCGTGTGGCGGATTCCCTCCAGAGGTCAAGATGGGTCTCGCAATCCATTAATTTGGTAATCAAAGCAGTGAACCCCTCCGGAGTATCCTTTCCAGGCCAAAGGGCACGGAAGATCCAGACGGCCGCATCCAGGAGACATGAACCATAATTCTTCACAATTTCAATGCAAGAGGATAGGATGACTAGCAAGTCCTCCATGTCATAGGGAATGTTTTCAGAGCCAGGACCAGTTGGGGTACCCCTCTGCTGGCGGAACTTGGTAACCGCAGAAACAGCAATGGCATCGCCCTCTGGGAATTTGCCTGAAAACAAGACAAGTGAAATAAGTAAAAGAGTTTAACCCGGAGAAATTCATGTCAGCAGAAGGAAAAGAACATACGGGAGGTATGACTATGAATTCGAGTCGGCTCTGTGGTGCAATCTTTCGGAGCTTCTCAAGTTCAACATTTTCCAATTCAAGCTTGACGTCGGCCTCCTTCAGCAGCTCTTGATCTTTTGCGAGTTGAAGGTTGAGGCATTCTCACTCCTCGGTGAAATCTTGGCCAGCCTTGTCCATCTCAGTCTTATGGAGCTCCTTGAGTTTTTTCATCTCGGCCTTGAGCTTGGCAATTTCATCATCTTTGGCTCAGAGTTTGGCGAGCTCATCATCCTTCTTCTTAAGTTTGGCCTGGTGTTGCCCTGCTTGTTCGAGAAAATGCAGCATCATGTCAGGCACGGGCACACTATCTTCAAGGGATGCTGAAACAGTTTGTTGACCCGGCAGAGCTGAGGTATGAATATTTGCTAAGCCAAGAAGAAAGGAGAAAGAGCGCAGAAGAGGGTTAACCAAACCGAATTACCTTTTATCGCATCTAAGTTCTTCCTCTTGATGGTATTTTCGGCCTCCACTCCGGCTATGAAATCCAAATGACGTATTAGTTCGGCGGGAAAAGACAAAGAAAGATGGGAAAGAAGTCAAAGAGAAAACTTACCCCTTTTCTCAAACTCAGCAAGAAGCGTTGTATGTTTCGAGCGCAGCGCCTTGTGTGTGTCCAAGAGGCGCTGAAACTCAGCGCTCTGGCGATTGGTAGTGATCTAAAAAAAGCAAGGGTGGCTTAGTTATATACATATTCGAAGTGTACAAGATCCGGGCCAAGAGGAACTTAACCCGGCTCTAGGTGTGTGCATATTCGAAGTGTACAAAATCCGGGCCAAGTGGAACTTAAGCCGGCTCTAGGTGTGTGCATATTCGAAGTGTACAAAATCCGGGCCAAGTGGAACTTAACCCAGCTCTAGGTGTGTGCATATTCTAAGGGTACAAAATCCGGGCCAAGTGGAACTTAACCCGACTCTAGGTGTGTGCATATTCGAAGTGTACAAAATCCGGTCCAAGTGGAACTTAACCTGGCTCTAGGTGTGTGCATATTTGAAGTGTACAAAAATCCGGGCCAAGTGGAACTTAACCCGGTTCTAGGTGTGTGCATATTCGAAGTGTACAAAATCCAGGCCAAGTGGAATTTAACCCGGCTCTAGGTGTGTGCATATTCAAAGCTACTAAGGAGCTACGCTAGTTCTATAAGGAGAATCCGGCCGAGTAACAAGTTACTCCCCTGGAGGCTCGGGCACTAATGGATATATCTCTAAGCACTTATGCGTATTAAGTGAAAAAGCAAAGTAGCATACCTCCATCATCCGGCCAGCAAGGTTGATAGCCTTGGATGAGGTGTTCATTTGGGCACTGAATTCGGCAGGCCCAAACTTATCTGGGAGATCGTCCTTGAGATTGACAAACTCCGCTCTATTCCAATTATCTACATATCCGATCAGAGCCGGAGGATAACTCTCTCCACTGAGCATATGCGGCGTAACCAAGCCCTTGGCGTGGGCCTCCCTCCTCGCAACTTGGGCGGCAGCAGGGCTGGTATGCAGTGAGAGTTGCTTGCTAGCTGACCCGGGGGAGGCATCTTTCTTCGGCACATTCTTCTTCAGCAGCATGGACGTGAGCGTGCGCTGTCCAGCCTCGATGGATGCTGCCCTGGTGGCATTAGAACTTTTCTTGGCCTTGGGCTGCTGATGACCCACAAGTATAGGGGGTGTATCGTAGTATTTTCGAGGGAAGTGAAACCCAATTTATTGATTCGACACAAGGGGTGCCAAAGAATATTTATAAGCCTTAACAATTGAGTTGTCAAATCAGCTGCACCTGGAAACAATCTTGCTCACAGAAGTTATTAGTAGCAACAGTTTTGTAGTAGGAATAGCAAAGTAGCAGCAGTAGTAAAGTAAAGACAGCAGTAACAATAGCAGTAAACAGTAGGATTCGAGTGCGGTAGGCATAGGGATAGATGGACGGGCGTTGCATCAGAAAATTCACATAGGAATCAGAACATAGGGCAATTGCAAATAAATAAGATAAAGCATCCAAGTACTAGATAATCCTAGGCATGTGTTCGATATATAGTCATACGTGCTCGCAATGAGAACTTGCACAACATCTTTTGTCCTGCCAGCCCGTTTGCAGCGGGGCCTCAAGGGAACTACTGGCAATTAAGGTGCTCCTTTTAATAGAGCACCAGAGCAAAGCATTAACACTCCGTGAACACATGTGATCCTCACATCAAAGCCATTCCCTCCGGTTATCCCGATTTCTATCACTTCGGGGCCATTGGTTCCGGACAACAATGTGTGTATACAACTTGTAGATAAGACCAAAAACAATACTATCATAATGAATCAATAACATGTTCAGATCTGAAATCATGGCACTCGGGCCCTAGTGACAAGCATTAAGCACAACAAGTCGCAACAAAGTCATAAAGCATTAATAAAAGATACTAGGCACCATGCCCTAACAATCTGATGCCATTACATGAACAATATCATCCAATCCCTACCATCCCCATAGCCTACAGCGGGGGATTACTCACTCATGGATGGGGGAAACATGGATGGTCGATGGAGAACTGATGGTGATGATGATGGTGATGATCTCCTCCAATTCCCCATCCCGGCAGGGTGCCAGAACGGAGTTTCTGGAGCTGTTTCGTGCTATCTGGTGGTGGCGGCGGAGTGGAACTCCTTCTGGAAAACGTCGACCCCCCGGAGTTTTTAGGTCAGAAGGCTTCTTATAGGCGAAGAGGGAGACCAAGGGTGTGCCTGGGGGGCCCACACCACCCCCTGGCGCGGCCTAGCCTGGCCCGCGCCACCAGGTGGTGTGGCCACCCCTGGCTCTTCTCCGTCTCGTATTCTGGCTCCTAGAGTCTTCGGGTAAAATAGGAACTTTGGCTTTTGTCTCGTCCAATTCCGAGAATATTCATTTTCTGACTTTCCTGGAACCAAAAACAGCAGAAAACAGGCAGCTGGCACTGTGGCTCTTGTTAATAGGTTAGTCCAAGAAATCATATGAAAAGTACTCCAAAGTGTGGACAAAACACAAGAAAGTGGATAAAACCAAGCATGGAACATCAAAAATTATAGATACATTTGCAATGTATCAACATCCCCAAGCTTAACTCCTGCTCGTCCTCGAGTAGGTAAGTAATAAAAAGAAAGAATAATTTTTGAGGTGACATGCACCATCAAAGACTTGATCAAAGTATTTGTAAAACATTCAAAGCTGGGATCATAGTACTTCAATCATAACATGAAAGACAAAGTTCTAGTGATAAGACAAAGAAACTATGATGCAACATGAAAAGGCATAAGCAAAAGATTCATGAATAATAATGCTTTGCAAGACGTTTGTTTGTTTCACATAAAGAAAACATAGCATAGTGGCATTCAACTTGTCCCTCATAGAGTAGAAAACATAAATGCATAGGACACCTTCAAACTTTACAAGAGTGACTAGATACAAATAGTTTAAAACAAGCAATATCAATGTACGCATCAATCAACAAGTCTTGGGACAATGCACATAGAACTAAGAATGGCCACTATGCTCTCAAGAAAGTGCTCATAGAATGTGTGGAGACTCAACAAGGAAATGAACAGGTTTTGAAAAGTTTGAAAGGCTTCCAAATGCTGAAAGTATGGTACTCATTAGCTTTGAGCTCTCATTGCCCCTATCATAAGCATCTTTAATGTGGTTAAGGTGAAAGTGAGGTCCAATCTGAGTTATATGCTTGACAGACTATAAACTGAAAATCCCATGTCCCTTGAGTACGAGGGCCGCTCCTCATGCTACTCAACTTTAGTTACCGGTAAGTTCTTGTCATCGTAAATATGTGCGTATCATAGAGAACCGCCAACAGGGTACCCCTTGCCCGATGATACGGAAGAATACCCATATCAAAATGACAAGGCAAGCAGACAATGAGTATCTCAGCAATATTCTTATTTACCATGGGAAAATGGTGCCTTTTTCTCTCTTTCCTCTTTTCATAAATCTCTTTTTTTTTTCTTTTTTCTCAATAGCTATCTCTCTTTTTTTTATAAGAAGAATGCTTCATAGATATCATTATCGTTACGCTGCAGGTTTCCACCATGTCAGCATGGATTAGACCAGCGGCCCAGGCGTTTCTCCAACACACATACATAACTCCATGGACTTACAAGTTCCCCTTTTATTTCACACTGACGACATCCGCAAACAAAAGAGCAAGGTATTAACTGGGTATATATTTACAAGTGTTGAAAGCGTTCCCCGTGACATCACGGTTCTGCTAATCCCCAACCTATAATTTGCAGGCATATAACTTTCATGGAGAGTCACAATGGTTCAGGTTTATTAAGTGCATGAAATAAAGTGTGCCATCAAGTTCGTGAGAGCTTTACTAACTAACTTTCTCATAACAAGCAAACATTTTATTCAGAAGAAAACAAGGCATATTGAATATGCACGGAAGTAGCAAATGATGCTAATAGGTAGGTATGGTGGACACTTTGGCAATGTTTGGTTTTAGGGAGTTGGAAACATGAGTAAAACATACTCAGTGAAGGTGAAGGCTAGCAATAGTAAGGGAGCGACAAACGAGAGAGCAATAATGGCCATAATCATGCAGAGGGACAAAACATCATTGATCAAAGCATAAAGTGATACTACAAGTTGAAAACTAAAGGATCATAAAGGCTTATGGTGACTTGGGATAGTCATAACATGGTGTGAGCATGTGGCAAGTCAACCCAAATAAAGCATCAAAGGAGAATACCACAACACTATGCTTTAATATGCTTAAACAACGCATGATTCATCCAAAGCACATTAAGCAATCTCAATTGTTTATAACAAATCATGCTACAGCAAAGAATACTAAGCATAAAGCCAAAACAATATCAAGCATGGCATGACAAAGCATAGGCACAGTCAAAAACAAGCTCTCTTTAACACTTAACCATGAACCTTCCTACTCTTTTCCAATCCAAACCAGACTATTTGAAAACCAATGTATGGAAGAGGGTGTCCAACCAATTTATTCAGCAAACTAAGAAAACCAAGCAAATGAAAAACAAAAACGAAAAATAAGACGCTCCAAGAACAACACAACTGTGCATGAAACAATAAAAATGAAGCATTTGGAAGAAACCTAGGATTTTTATTGATGAAGAGGGGGATGCCGTGGGCATCCCCAAGCTTTGACGCTTGTACTTCTTGGATATTTCTTGGGGTGACACGCGTGGTATCCCCAAGCTTGAGCTTTAGTCCATCCTTCATTTCATTACTCATTCCTTCCATACACCTGAAATTTTTCTTCATACAAAACTTCACACAATCTTTATTACCAACATTAGTGCACTCAAGATAATAAGTCCTTAGGTTCAGTTCTAACACCAATAAAACTTCCATTAAAACACAAGATACTGTAGCACTTCCCTCAAAAAGCTCAATTCCCCAAAAGAACTCAAAAAGGAACCAACAAGAAGCAAATGCAGAAAATGGCAGAAATCTGTCAAAACAGACCAGCAGGTAAAGACGAATTTTTTCGAAAACCTTCTGTTGCTCAAATCAAAAAGTGTTGAACTAACGAAAGTTAGATAACAACCTGGGGCAGAATCACAAAAATTCACGCCTCAAAATGACGTTCATAAATTTTACACGAATTTGTACGGTGAAGCACAGAAATCTGTTTCGGGACAGCAACTTTCCCAATCATTACTTCTCTCTCATTAGAGGTTACTCTTGGCACAAAAAGCAAATAAAAAGGATAAGGATCGATTATTACTGAAGTAATAACTTCCAAAACTGATCTAAAACTTTTGGGTTATCTCCCAATAAGTACTTTTCTTTAACGCCTTTAAGTTAGGCATAAGCAAAAAACTAAAATGGATAGAATAGAAGTAAGCGAAGATAATCATGATGAAAACATTGTTTTGTTCAATGAAATACTTTTGTTAACAAGGTTGATCAGGTCTTGTTACCAAAACAATTTCATATGAGACAAAACTTTGTCTTCCACTAATGATCATGTTACCTCAACCTTGATAGCAATGGTCCCAATCATAATAATTTCAAATTTTTCTCTTGGTATGGGATAATATATTTCTCCGACTTGAATGCCGTCAACATGTTCAATTGAATTCAAACCATAAGTCCTTTCAATCTTCTTGGGGAAATATACAGTATGTTCCTTGTCATTAACATTGAAAGTCACCTTCCCTTGATTACAATTAATAACAGCTCCTGCAGTATTTTAAGAAAAGGTCTCCCAAGAATAATAGACATATTATCATCTTCAGGCATGATAGTTTGAGAGGATGCTCACATAAGAAATATGAGTTTAAGTAAAAGAGAGCATCAAGAAGCAAATTCAAAACACATTTAGGTCTAACCCACTTCCTATGCATAGGAATCGTGTATGCAAATAAATTCACAAAGAACAAAGTGACAGGCATAGGAAGATAAAACAAGAGTAACTTCAAAACTTTCAGCACATAGAGAGGGTGTTTCAATAGCATGAAAACTTCTACAACCATATTTTCCTCTCATAATAATTTTCAGTAGCCTCATGAATAAACTCAACAATATAACTATCACATAAAGCATGCTTTTCATGATCTACAAGCACTAGAGCTTTATCATAAACATCTTCAAAAGAATCCTCAGGAACATAACATTCATCCTTTTTTAGTAAGCATGGGGGACAATAAAATAATGTAAGGGATAAAGAGTTACTCTCATTAGAAAGTAGGCATGGGTAGCTAATCCATTCTTCCTCCTTTTGTTCATCACTCTCCTCCTCTTTTTCATCTAATGAGATTTGAGGTTCACTAATTTCTTCTTCCATAGGATCCTACAAGGCATTAGTCTCTTCCATTTGTGGAAAGCATATATTAATATATTCAAGAATATAGCCATTTTCTTCCTTGTAATTATCAAAGCAAAATTTAAGTATACCATAAACCTCATATTTATAAGGTGAGTCATCAATATTTTCAAGCAAACTAGCAAGTTCAAATGCACCCTTCCAAGCAATAAATTCCTCAATTTGTTCCACATCATAAAAGTCATAATTTCCCTTAACATAAGAAGATATGGTAACATTATCATTATACTCACATTGAAAAGGGAGGTGTTTGTACCTCCTACAGCAACAAGATTTGTCAAAGTAATAAGTAACATTATAAGTAGAGCACGCGTTTCTAGCAATGGTATACAATTTATCAATTTGTTCCCATAAGTGTTTCCCTTTTTGTGACAAGCGGTGTTCCTTATAATAATCTTTTTGATCTTCCGTGAACCCACCTTGCCAATAAGATTCAGTTTCAAAGAAACCAACCATTGACAGCAAGCATGATATAGCAAGACAATAACAGACCAATGAAAATAACAACTAGAGTAGGAACTAACCTTCTTTTTTTTGTATTTTTGATAAAGAAACAAGCAAACAAGCCAAAAATAAACTTAGCTTGAACAATAGTGATTCCAAGTGGACTTGATAAAAAAAGCTATGCTCCCCGGCAACGGCGCCAGAAAATAGTCTTGATGACCCACAAGTATAGGGGGTGTATTGCAGTATTTTCGAGGGAAGTGAAACCCAATTTATTGATTCGACACAAGGGGAGCCAAATAATATTTATAAGCCTTAACAACTGAGTTGTCAAATCAGCTGCACCTGGAAACAATCTTTCTCACAGCAGTTTATCAGTAGCAACAACTTTGTAGTAGGAATAGCAAAGTAGCAGCAGTAGTAAAGTAAAGACAACAGTAATAGTAGCAGTAAATAGTAGGATTCGAGTGCGGTAGGCATAGGGATGGATGGACGGGCGTTGCATAAGACAATTCACATAGGAATCAGAACATAGGGCAATTGTAGATAAATAAGATAAAGCATCCAAGTACTAGATAATCCTAGGCATGTGTTCCATATATAGTCATACATGCTCGCAATGAGAACTTGCACAACATCTTTTGTCCTGCCAGCCCGTTTGCAGCGGGGCCTCAAGGGAACTACTGGCAATTAAGGTGCTCCTTTTAATAGAGCACCAGAGCAAAGCATTAACACTCCGTGAACACATGTGATCCTCACATCAAAGCCATTCCCTCCGGTTATCTCGATTTCTGTCACTTCGGGGCCATTGGTTCCGGACAACAATGTGTGTATACAACTTGTAGATAAGACCAAAAACAATACTATCATAATGAATCAATAACATGTTTAGATCTGAAATCATGGCACTTGGGCCCTAGTGACAAGCATTAAGCACAACAAGTCGCAACAAAGTCATAAAGCACTAATAAAAGATACTAGGCACCATGCCCTAACAATCTGATGCCATTACATGAACAATCTCATCCCATCCCTACCATCCCCATAGCCTACAGCAGGGGATTACTCACTCATGGATGGGGGAAACATGGATGGTCGATGGAGAAGCGATGGTGATGATGATGGCGATGATCTCCTCCAATTCCCTGTCCCGACAGGGTGCCAGAACGGAGTTTCTGGTGTTGTCTCCTGGAATCTGGTGGTGGCGGCGGAGCGGAACTTCTTCTAGAAAAACGTCGAACCTCCCGGAGTTTTTAGATTAGAAGGCTTCTTATAGGCGAAGAGGGAGACCGAGGGGGTGCCTGGGGGGCCCACACCACCCCCTGGCGCGGCCTGGCCTGGCCCGTGCCACCAGGTGGTGTGGCCACCCCCTGGCTCTTCTCCGTATCGTATTCTGGCTCCTGGAGTCTTCGGGTAAAATAGGAACTTTGGCTTTTGTCCCGTCCAATTCCGAGAATATTCATTTTCTGACTTTCCTGGAACCAAAAACAGTAGAAAATAGGCAGCTGGCACTGTGGCTCTTGTTAATAGGTTAGTCCAAGAAATCATATGAAAAGTACTCCAAAGTGTGGACAAAACACAAGAAAGTGGATAAAACCAAGCATGGAACATCAAAAATTATAGATACATTTGCAATGTATCAGCTGCTGCTAAGAGGCTAAGGTTTGAGCTGCAGATTTGGACTTGGGTGCAGCCTTCGTGCTAGCTGGGCCCTCTCGCCGCATCTTGGAGGACTCGGACGAGGAAGAAGGAGTTGGTGCTGCTACTGGTACTTGCGGTGCTGCTGTTGGCACTAGCGCTGTTGCGTGTGCTGGTGCTGGTCTTGGCGGTGGTGTTGTTGCTGCTGTTGGTACCTCGGAGGTGACGGGGTGCGGTTGAGCCGATGAGAAGCTGGGAGCATCTGATACCTCGGCAGAGCCACTTCCCCCTCCTCCAAGGTTGCCCTCCTCTGGACGAGGTGGGCTAGAACCTAGAGCAGCCACTGAACCCTCCTGAATTGGGCCCAACGGGCGTGTATCGTTGCCACGAGGGGGAGATGGGCGGTGCCGGAAGGAAGAGGAGATGCTGGAGCCACTCTGGGGAACCTCCACCGTAGCCCTAACGAATCAAACGACGAATAACAAGTTATAACAAAAGAAAGGCATGTAGATGAAAAAAGCACGAAGCAGAGAATTGGACAAAGAGAAAAGTGACTTACTCGTCAGAAGTCAAAGGCTCCTTGGGCTTCCGAGCTCTTCGAGATGCGGGCTTAGTCGGAGGATTGGTGGCGGCCTCGTCAGCGGACTTCTTTCGCCTCTTGGTTGTTTTAGGAGGTCCGGAAGAAGCAGCAGAAGTGGCAGCCCGTTTCTTAGACGCGGCTGGGATCGGCTCACCCGTGGCGAGAGGAGGATCTTCGTGGATCTGCCTAGCCGGGTTAGCTGAAGCCAGAAATGCGTAAGAAATGGGCACAGTGTCAAATGCCTCCATCACCTCAATGTCAGAATCATCTTCATCGTCAGGCCAATCCCTTTAGGAAGAGAAGTTACCAGTGGGTCGCTTGGTTGCATCCGGGAATGGCAGGAACATTTCCTGATCCGGCTCCTCCTCATCCGAGACAAGTCGATCCTTCGCCCATTTGAGGGAAGGCTCGGTGCCATCTTCGAGGGTTTGCTGAAGAAACAACTAAGAAGAAAATACAAAGGGATCGAATAAACAACATACTCTAACATAGGATATAACTCGGAAAAAGATTGAATCACGAGATTTACCGTAGGATGAGGCTTGTCCCGGCAGTAATGCTCCATCCCCCACTCCCAATCAGCGGAGAAGTCTTTGTCGGTCGTAAAGAGGGCCTTGACCCGGCGGAATATCTCGGTATTATTCAATTCGAAGGAAGAAGTCCGGTTGGGGTCAAGTCACCAGCTCATGTGGCAAAGTTTATGTGTGCACTTCTAGAGAGGGGAGATCCGGCTGTACACGAATGTGATCATCGTGTCCTTGTTGCGTAGCCCTAGATCCTTCATCTCCTGGAGCCGTTTACTGACCTGATTCGCCAAGACAGTTGGTTTCTTGGAAACCCGGTCCGACAAATCCGGATTAGGAGGACCCGGAGCATAGGGGCACAGCCAGACCAGGTCTTCATCCGTGCTGTTCCTCACATAAAAGAAGATTCGGGCCCAGCCCTTGCAGGAATCAAGCCCAGTGACCCGGGGAAAGACGGATTGTTTCCGGGGAGAAATAGAGGCGGCACCAAACTGAGTCAGATGTTTGTCCTCCAGGGCATGTAGCTTATCCGGAATCACGTTTCTTCACAGACCGAAGAACCGGATCCAGAGCTCTTTGGTGGGCCACAAGTCGACGTACCCTTCTAGGGTGGAGGCAAATGAAGAAAGGGACGTAATGGCGTTCGCCGGAAGGTGGTGGGGTTGGAGTTCGTAGATGTTGAGGAAATCATGGAAGTAATTGCTCACGGGCAGGCTGAAGCCGCGCTGAAAGTGAGAGAGGAACATGATGAACTCACCCGGATTGGGTGAGGGAGCGAGTTCCTCGGAGGCGAGGTGGGCAATCACGCCATCGGGGATGCGGCGGGTGCGGTAGAGCCAGTCCAAATCGTCTTGGCACACCCATGAACCGGCCTAGGCACCACGCTCCATGGATTCCCCCTCCTCCATCTCTGCTTCAGCGACGGCGAGCTCTTCTTCGGTCATCTCCAGTTCACTGTCCTCACCGGCCCTATCGGAGGTGGGAGGCAGAAGTTTGGAGTGGCGTGGACTCGTGATGGTGAAGCAGCGTGGAAGTGGCAGCGAGGCTAGTGCGACAGATCACGTTGCAGCGGCGGCGCTGCAAAGAAGATGCGGCGGCGGCGGCGCTGTTGCAAGGAAGAAGAAGAGGCAGAGAAGCTAAGGGGCGCGAGAAGGGGAAAACGCCCAAGGGACGCGCCCCCTCCCCAATTTAACCACGCCCCAGTGGAGGGAAGTGGGATCGTGCGATGTGTCAAGGCCACACGGTGTGGCCGTGTATCAGCCGGATCAACCAATCAGAGGCAAGCCATAGGAAGGGCCAGGGGCGCAGGAGATCCCATGACGCGACGTGATGATACAGTTAACAAGGAGGAAGTGGTGATGCGACGTGCGCTGCAGTAAACACTGACAATAAGTACAGTAACGGGCGCAGGCCCTTAAAATGAGGCAAGATAATGATTACCCTCCACGTAGGACTTGGGGAAGTGTATGAGAGAAGGAAGGATAACCCGGAAAACTGAAGGGTGACCTGGCAGGCGAGTGAAAACTCGGAATGTGCCAAGGGAAAGCTAGTCCATGAAATCTGGGCTATGAGGTAACTCGGAAAAGGGAGCAAAAGGCTCGGTAAATTGAACCTACTGTGGCCTGAAGCTGCTAAGACTGCACCAGCTTCGTGGACTAATGTTGGGGGGATACCCCCGGGTAGGGTCACGCCGGGGTATACAGGCCGAGTTAGCCGAGGTACAGCAAGGTCAAAGCGAATGCTGGCCGAGTCACCTCAAGGCAGGCCGACTTACGGAGTAACCCGGACCGGAGGATGTCCACCTTACTGAGTCCCGGCCGACGTATGTCGTATGCCGGTAGGTTTTATGTAACTTGTATACAGGTACCCGCGAGACCGGATTAACCAGGCATGATCCGGGTTATATCAGGCTTGCAAGAGAAGGAAGGTATCTCGCTGGTCAAAAGGTGGTCACTGTACGTTGGAGCATGAGCGAAGCGGACAGAGGGAAGGACCACCGAGGCATGGCCGACAAGGGTGACACACCCTATGTCAGATGACGCTGGCGCCGCAGAGGCTTACGTAGCCTCTGCATGGCTTACGATGGAAAAAGGTGACCCGGTCGGTTTGCTATTTTGGGAAGAGGCATATTCCCAGGAATATGCCTCCACGTATGCCCTAATTGGAGACCTAGTCTCCCCTTTATAAGGAGCGCTAGGGCCTCTGTAGAAGGGGTTGGCATTTGAGTAGTAGGTTCCTTGGAGATAGTAGTGGTGGGAGTAAGAGAGCTTCTTCTTCCTCCTCTCCCCAATACAGCTCAAGGAGCATCTGTAATCTTGTGAACTTGGAGAATACCAAACATCTGTGTGTGGAATCACCACACTATCCCTCCCTGGATTCCTCTAGTGCATATTGGCCCCACCTTTAGCCTATGCATGGCATCTGCCGTGACACCCCCACGACAAGATGAGGGAGAGGTGATGCTAGCACCTCGGTACCATGGTAGATCTCAAGAATTTGGAAACAAGCTTGAGCTCTACCTTGGGCAGCGAAATCCAACAGTTGCGTCAACTTGTTGAGCGACTTGTTATGGAAAAGTTAGCCTCACCACCTCCCTCTCAAATGGAATCACCACCTAAACCTAAGGCTAATGCTCCGGCTAAGCCAATAGGTGAAGTGGTGGGGGATGAACATAATTCCACTAACTCCATCACCTAAAAGGGTGATTGGAAAGAATATCACCATGCGGTTCCCGGATGGTACTCTCCCGACCCTCCAATCCCTCATCCCCATATAAATAATAGAGGTGACCCACCTAAGTTAGCTGCACATACTTTTGCTCAATGGCAAGTTTTAATGAAATCTCATGTGCATAGCTCTTGCATTGACTTGTGGAACATTATTGAAGAAGGACTGAAAATTGAGGATTCAACCAACTTGACTACAAGAGAAGTGGTCAGTAGCCAACTCAATGCGACAACCTTGCACATGATCCAACTTGGAATGGGGCCAAAGGATTTTCCCCACATTGAGCACTACAATACCATCAAGGAAGCTTGGGATGCTCTCATTGACTTGTTTGTTGGCAATGAGAGCATGAGAATAAATATGTATGATGCCTTAAGCAATGAGGCTGAAGGTTTCTTTATGAAGGATGGTGAGGATCATGAAGACATGTATCAAAGACTCAAATCCACAGCCACCGCCTTCAGGAATGTTGGTGCCTCTCACATTGATGATGCTTGGATCAAGAGGAAGTATGTGAGTGCACTCATGCCCTTTGAGCCCACTGACTTGAAGAGTCTCCAAGGAAGACACAACTAACATCTCATGACCTCCAATGAAGTTATGCAAGAGATGGCCACCTTCAAGGTTGCTGCCAAGAATGCCAAAGACGCCTGTGCTCGTGCTATTGGAATGAGTAGTGGTGTCAATCTTTCCTTGAAGGCCAAGGTTGTGGAGTATGATGAAGAAGAAGGGAGTGATGATGCACTTTCAACGAGCCACCCTGAAGATGTCAATGTTGCTCATGGTGAATACATGGCCTTCTATGCATGAAACTTTTGGAAAGACCCTGCCAAGGCCAAGATGGAGATGCAACAAAGAAGCAATCGTAATGGGAGAAGAGACAATGGGTCTAAGTTGAGAACTTGCTTCAATTGTGGTGACCACTATCACTTTGTTGCTACCTTTCCCTATGAGAAAAGAGAAGATCATGGGGGTAAACTTGTGTTGAAGAAAACCTCCAAAGCTCCTTTCAAGAAACCCTTCTTCAAGAAGAATCCCACCAACAAGAAGTCGGGTGAAATTGTCTTGATAACACATGAATAATTCTCCCCCGACAATGATGATGATGAAGATGAAGAAGAGGAAACATAAAGTGGTGTGGCTCCTCTTGCCACTACTTCTACACCTACCTTCTCACTCTTTGACTCTCCAAATGAGAATATCTCCAACAAGAATGTCACTTGCCTTATGGCAAGAGGAATGGAGGTATTATCATCGTCACACCCCACCTCCTTAGTTGATGATGAATTTGATGATGAGATATCACTTGAGGTCAGAAAGGAAATAGTTTCTTTTGATGTGTTTATGACTAACTTGCAAGGGGAGCACAAGAAACATTTTGTGGACCTCTTAAATCAACTCTCTCACACACAAGAGCTTATTGATGAGAGATGTAAATTAGGAAGAGAGCACATGATTGAGGTAAAAGTTCTAAATAATGCTCTAGAAGAAGAACTAGAGACTAGGATGTCTCTTGAAACCAAACTTGAAGGGCTTGATAAAGAAAATGACCTAACTATTAATAAACTCATCAAGGAACGTGACCATGCTATTGCTAAATATAAAAAGGCTAAAAAGGACAATATTGAGTTTGGTGTTGTTCATGAAAAACTTGCCGATGACTTTAGGATGCTTGACAAGGCTCACAAGGCCTTGGAAAGTGAAATCTTGTTACTCACAAAGTCTCGTGAAAATCTTCAAACTCAATTGACCAATATTTCTTCACCTAGTACTTTCATTCCTTCTAGTTGTACAAATATACTTGAAGAAAATTCTAGGTTGAAGGGGGATCTAGCTAAGGCCACCTTTCCCAAAGGAAACAAGTCAATTGATGACCTATTGAGTAAGAAGAGGCCAAATGGTGAGAAATGGGGCATTGGCTTTGTCTCCAAAGCCAAGAAGAAGAACAAGAAGAAGAAGGCCAAGTCCGCACAAGAAAAAGACAAGGTCATTGTAGGTAGTAAGACCACAAGTGGCAAAACTATGTCTCATGATGACTTTCCAGGAAGTGCTAACCCTCACTATGTTTTAATGCGTGATTATTATGGTGATGTGTATGCACAATATGTTGGCCCATTTGATGGTTATATTGCTTGGTCTATTTGGGTTCCCAAGACCCTTGTTGCTAACAAAAGAGGACCCATTGAAAAATGGGTACCTAAAAACTAGTTTGATCTTTTGTAGACCTATGCTTCCGGAGGATCAAAATGGGTGCTTGATAGTGGATGCACAAGTCATATGACCGGAAGCGCATCTAGTGTCAAGGAGTTGAGACCAAATGTTGATAAAATATCCGTGACATATGCCGACAAGTCAAAGTCTAAGGTAATGGGTTTCAGCAAGGTTGTGGTTGCCCATGATATTACTCTCATGGACGTCATGCTTGTTGAGACCCTCGGCTATAATTTACTTTCAGTCCGTGCTCTTGGAAAGATGGGTTTTGTCGTCTTTATTGATAATGATATTGTGATCCTCATGTGGAGCAAGTCTCTAAATGTCACTTTCATTGGGTACATCGAAAATGACTTGTATGTGGTGTACTTTTCGGGGAAAACTGAAGGAAATATGCCCTGAGAGGCAATAATAAAGTTGTTATTATATATTCCTTATACATGATAGATGTTTATTTTACATGCTAGAAATGTATTGATTCGGAAACATCAATACATATGTGTTTAATAAACAAAAAGGGTTCCTAGTCATGCCTCTCTTATAGACTAGCTTGTTGATTAACAAGATGATCAAGGTTTCCTGATCATGGACATTGGATGTTGTTAATAACAAGGTCACACCATTGGTGGAATGATGTGATGAACATTCATCCAAAGTATAGCATTACGATCAAGTCATTATGTTTATATTGCTATAACATCATACGAAGTAATCTTTATCCTTAGACCATGAGATCATGTTAATTGCTAACATCAGAAGAGTATCTTGATAACATCAAACGTCACACCGTAACAGGGTGACTATAAAGATGGGTTCAGTACTACAAAGGTGTTATGTTTAGGCTCATGGATCAAGAGTGGAATTTGTTAATCCAGATGACGGATAGATATACTCTGGGCCCTCTCGGTGATATCACATTAGGATAGCTTGCAAGCAAGTGATGTGATCACTAGAATGTTATATCACGGGAACGAGAAAAGAGTGCATGTCGGTAACGAGATCAAACTAGGTATGGAGATACCGATGATCTAATCTCGGACATGTAATATATCGAGAGACAAAGGGATTTAGTTACAAGCGTTAAAGGTTCTCACGATCACAGGAGTCATCGTTGAATGGGTAGGAGTCAGTGCGGATCTCCAGGTCCCGCTGCTGATTATTGATCGGAGAAGGGTCAGGATCATGTCTGCATTATTCGCGAACCGTAGGATGTCACACTTAAGAGTTACCGGACACCATTTTGGAGCACATATGTTTCAGACGAAAGAATTGCAAAGCGCATGAATTATTTCAATAGAAACCGGAAATTGTTTTGGGTGAAATTGCAGAAGGTGGTTCTGCATGTGATATTGAAATATTGCAAGGGGCTATATGTGAATGTTTGTTAATTAAAGTAATTAACAAAATTCTGAATAAATTTAATAAAAATAGTTTTATTAAATGAGAGAGCATTAAATTTGGAGAAATTTAATGCATTTAAAGTGGAGACTTTAAAAGGGAATGTGAAGAGGCATTTTAATGTGGAGGGGTTACCACCACATGAATGGGGGAGGTGAGGGGTCACCCCCCATGCACCGGCCATGGAGAGAGGGGGCACCCCCTCCTCCTATAAAAGGCCACCCATTCCCTCCTTCATCCTTACACCTCCTTGTGAAGGATCTCTCTCCCCCACTAGAATTATCCCCCCATGGTCTCGGATTAGCGAGATACATGTTCCTGGTGGCATTTCGTCTGGAAGGAGTTGCTGCTTCCGCTGGATCGCTGGAGCAAGGAGGTGGAGGTTGTCCGGTGGCTCGAACGTGTGTGCGAGTGCGGATGCACTGCTGAGTTGCGGCGCTCGGACTTCCTGACGATCTTGAGATCGGCAAGTGTACGACTACGTCAACCACGAGTTCCTACTCATTAACAAAGCTCGTTGTCTACGAGGGTAAGTTCTTGTTGGATGTATGTCCACCCGTTGCTTTGTACCTAGTAGATAGATCCTGGCGTGTAGTTCACACCGTAGGAAATTTTTTGTTTTCTATGCTGCGGACCCAACAGTGGTATCAGAGCCTGATCTATGCGTAGGTGCTTAGCACGGGTAGTACACATATGGTTGATATGTGGGCGATGATGATCATGTTATTGCATCTTCTATGTATTTTGGATATTGGTGGCATAGTGGGATGAAGCGGCCCGGACCAACCTTACATGTCATCGTACATGAGACCAGTTCCACGACTGACATGCAACTTGTTTTGCATAAGTGGTTAGCGGGTGTCTGTCTCTCCTACTATAGTCAATATCTGATTTACAACGAGTTGCTAATAACTTAGTTATCCTCGTTGTGGTTCATGTTCGTAGGTAAGAACGGTTCTATCTCCGAAAGCCCTAAGCCACGTAAAACTTGCAATTGATAAATTAGAGGCGTCTAGTTTAGATCGTTGCTGGGCTAGTGTATTGATATGGTATTGTTGTAAGTAGATGTATGGTGGATACTCTTACAACACACTCAATGTGTAAGTTTCATAGACCTTGGCCTTACACACAAAGGAATGATAGAGATCATACCATGATGCAAGTGATAGAGATCAAATGCATGGACCATATCATCTCACTTTACACATTAGATGTTAGCATCTTATACTGCTAGTTTGGCGCGTTTGATAGCATTATAAGGTGATCCCTCTTTTAGATATCAAGATAAAAATGTGTTCTTCCTTGAGTATGCACCGTTCTATGGGTCGTGTTTCGAGACATCACGTGATGATCGGGTGTACTCGAATCTACGCTTTCATAGGAACGGGTGTAAGACAGTTTTACATACGCGAATACTAAGGTTCTTACTTGGCGAGCCTAGCATGTACAGACATGGCCTCAGAACATGGACCGAAAGGTTAAGCATGAGTCATATGGTTGATATGATGCCCATATAGATGCTCGCCTTTGAAGCTATATCAACTCACGTGATGATCGGACTTGGTATAGTGGATTTGGTTCATGTAATCACCAAAAGGACACGAGGGATGTCGTTTTTGAGTGGGAGTTCATTAGTAATTTGGATTAGTTGAACTCAATCTATCATAAACTTAGTCTAAATAAACTTTACAAATTCTGTTGTAGATGGCACCACCTGCTTTTAATTTCAATGTGTTCATGGAGAAAGAGAAACTTGCTACGAATGGTAGCAACTTCACCAACTGGGCTATGAATTTGAGGATTCTCCTCACTGCTACACAAAAGCAATATGTGCTAGGTGCACCACTAGGCCCCCCACCAGCTCCTGATGCCCCTGACGAGGAAAAGAATGTCTATGTGACTCGTCAGGAGGACCACAACTTAGTTCATTGCGGCATACTGTATGGGCTAGAGCCAGAACTTCGAAAGCGTTTCGAAAATGGCAATGCCTTTGATACCATGGGAGAATTGAAAATCATTTTCGATACCCATGCTGCCGTAGAGAGTTATAATGCTACAGAAAAGTTCTTTAGCTGCATGGAGGAAAACAGCTCCGTTAGTGAGCACGTACTCAAAATGTCTGGGTACGCCGATAAGCTTGTGTCCTTGGGAATAACGATTCCCATTGACTTAGGCATACATCGTGTTCTCCAATCTCTGCCACCTATCTACAAGAGCGTCGTGATGAACTATAATATGCAAGGCATGAAGAAGTCTCTTCCCGAGCTTCTGTCAATGCTTAAGACTGCAGAAGTGGAGATTAGGAAAGAACATCAAGTGTTGATGATCAATAGGACCACCGGTTTCAAGAAGGACAATAAAGGCAAGCACAAGGGCAAGAAGGGTGGCAAGTCTATTTCCATGCCTGAAAAGAAACAGCAGGCTGGCCCTAAGTCTGACACCGAGTGCTACTATTACAAGGGGACTGGCCATTGGAAGCGCAACTGCCCCAAGTATTTGGCGGACAAGAAGTCTAGCAAGGCAAACAAAGGTATATGTGATATACATGTTATTGATGTGTACTTGACTAGTACTCGCAGTAGCACCTGGGTATTTGATACCGGATCGGTTGCTAATATATGTAACTCGGTTCAGGGGCTATGGAACAAGTGACAACTAGCAAGGGATGAGGTCAGGATGTGGGTCCGCAATGGATCAAGAGTTGATGTGATCTCCGTCGGGACGCTACCTCTCCATTTGCCATCGGGATTAGTTATAAACCTAAATAATTGTTATTTGGTGCCTACACTGAGCATGAACATTGTATCTGGATCGTGTTTGATGCAAAGTGGTCATTCTTTTAAATCTGAAAACAATGGTTGTTCGATTTATAAGAATGATATCTTTTATGGTCATGCACCTATGTTGAATGGTTTATTTCTATTGGATCTCGATAGTAATATTACGCACATTCATAATGTTAATGCTAAAAAGATTAAACTTGATGATGATATGTCTACATATATGTGGCACTGCCGTCTAGGTCATATTGGCGTTAAACGCATGAAGAAACTCCATTCTGATGGACTTTTGGAATCACTTGATTTTGAATCATTTGATACATGTGAGCCATGCCTTATGGGCAAGATGACTAGAACGTCGTTTTCCGGTTCAATGGAACGGGCGACAGATCTATTGGAAATCATACATACTGATGTCTGGACCAATGAGTGTGTCGACGCGAGGTGGATATCGTTATTTTGTTACTTTCACGGATGATTTGAGTAGATATGGGTATATCTATTTGATGAAACACAAGTCTGAAACTTTTGAAAAGTTCAAGGAATTTCAGAATGAAGTGGAAAATCATCGTAATAGAAAGATCAAGTTTCTATGGTCTGACCGTGGAGGAGAGTATCTAAGTTACGAGTTTAGCACACACATGAAAGAGTGTGGAATAGTTTCACAACTCACGCCTGCTGGAACACCACAACATAATGGTGTGTCGGAACGTCGTAATCGTACCTTATTGGATATGGTTCGATCTATGATGTCTCTGACTGACTTACCTCTGTCATTTTGGGGTTATGTACTGGAAACAGCTGCATTCACTTTAAATTGGGCACCATCTAAGTCCATTGAAACGACACCGTATGAATTATGGTTTGGAAACAAACCTAAGCTGTCATTTCTTAAGGTTTAGGGATGCGATGTTTATGTGAAGAAACTTCAACTGGATAAACTCGAACCCAAAGCGGAAAAATGCATCTTCATAGGATACCCTAAGGAAACAATTGGGTATACCTTCTATCATAGATCCGAGGGCAAGGTTTTTGTTGCGAAGAATGGATCCTTTCTTGAGAAGGAGTTTCTCGCGAAAGGTGTGAGTAGTCAGAAGGTAGAACTCGAAGAGGTTATTGAACCTTCTCTTCATGGAATGGCGAGTGGCGCAGCACCGGAAGTTGTTTCGGAGTTGACTTCACCTGATGAAGAGAGAGCTAATGATAATGATCATGAAACTCCGAAAGAGGACACTACCAAACCTCGCAGGTCAAGCAGGACACGTGCAGCTCCTGAACTGTACGGCAATCCTGTTGTGAATTTCATGGTTGATGAAATGGATGAACCTGCGACGTATGAAGAAGCGATGATGAGCCCGGATTCCAACAAATGGCTAGAAGCCATGAAATCCGAGATGGAATCCATGTACGAGAACCAAGTTTGGAACTTGGTGGACTTACGTCACGACCGAAAGGCCGTTGAGAATAAATGGATTTTCAAAAGGAAAACTGATGTTGATGGTAATGTGACCATCTATAAGGCTCGACTTGTTGCAAAGGGGTTTCGACAAATTCAAGGAGTTGACTACGATGAGACATTCTCTCCCGTAGCGATGCTTAAATCGGTTACGATTATGTTAGCAATTGCTTCATATTTCGATTATGAAATATGGCAGATGGATGTCAAAACTGCGTTCCTCAATGGTAAGATTGAAGAGGAGTTGTATATGATACAACCTAAGGGTTTTGTCGATCCTAAGGATGCTAATAAGGTGTGCAAACTTCAGCGATCCATCTATGGACTGAAGCAAGCATCACGAAGTTGGAATCTCCGCTTTGATGAGGTGATCAAAGAGTTTGGATTTGTCCAAACTTATGGAGAGGCTTGTATTTACAAGAAAGTGAGTGGGAGCAATGTGGCATTTCTGATATTATATGTGGATGACATATTATTGATTGGAAATGATATAGATCTTTTAAACAGTGTTAAAAGTTATCTAAACAGCAAATTTTCGATGAAAGACCTTGGGGAAGCGTCATATATATTAAGCATTAAAATCTATAGAGATAGATCAAGGCGTCTAAGTGGGCTATCGCAGAGTACATACCTTGATAAGATATTAAAGAAGTTTAATATGGACGAAAGTAAGAAGGGGTTCTTACCTATGTTGCAAGGCAAGACATTGAGTAAGACTCAAAGTCCGGCTACGGCGGAAGAAAGAGAGATGATGGATAAGATCCCCTATGCCTCGGCCATAGGCTCTATTATGTATGCCATGCTATGTACAAGACCGGATGTGGCACATGCTATTAGTTTGACTAGTAGGTACCAATCTGATCTAGGTTCGGAACACTGGATAGCGGTAAAGAACATCCTCAAGTACTTGAGAAGGACTAAGGATATGTTTCTCATATATGGAGGTGAAGAAGAGCTAGTCGCTAAGTGTTATGTCGATGCTAGCTTTGACACCGATCCGGATGACTCTAAGTCTCAATCCGGATACGTATTTCTCTTCAACGGAGCAGCAGTTAGTTGGAGGAGTTCCAAACAACCTGTGGTGGCTGGATCAACAACGGAGGCGAAATATGTTGCTGCTTCAGAAGTGGCGCAGGAAGCAGTTTGGATGAAAGAGTTCATTACGGAACTGGGTGTGGTTCCCAGTGCGTTGGACCCAATGGTGATCTATTGTGACAACAATGGAGCCATAGCCAATGAAAAGGAACCAAGGTCTCACAAGAATTCCAAACATATTAAGCGCCGGTTTCACTCCATCCGCGAGCATGTCAAGGATGGAGATATAAAGATTTGTAAAGTACACACGGACCTAAATGTAGCAGATCCGTTGACTAAAGTTCTCCCTAGGGCAAAACATGATCAACACCAGAACTCCATGGGTGTTAGATTTATCACTATGTGAACTAGATTATTGTCTCTAGTGCAAGTGGGAGACTGAAGGAAATATGCCCTGAGAGGCAATAATCAAGTTGTTATTATATATTCCTTATACATGATAGATGTTTATTTTACATGATAGAAATGTATTGATTCGGAAACATCAATACATGTGTGTTTAATAAACAAAAAGGGTTCCTAGTCATGCCTCTCTTATAGACTAGCTTGTTGATTAACAGGATGATCAAGGTTTCCTGATCATGGACATTGGATGTTGTTAATAACAAGGTCACACCATTTGTGGAATGATGTGATGAACATTCATCCGAAGTATAGCATTACGATCAAGTCATTATGTTTATATTGCTATAACATCATACGAAATAATCTTTATCCTTAGACCATGAGATCATGTTAATTGCTAACACCGGAAGAGTATCTTGATAACATCAAACGTCACACCGTAATAGGGTGACTATAAAGATGGGTCCAGTACTACGAAGGTGTTATGTTGAGGCTCATGGATCAAGAGTGGAATTTGTCAATCCAGATGACGGATAGATATACGCTGGGCCCTCTCGGTGATATCACATTAGGATAGCTTGCAAGAAAGTGATGTGATCACTAGAATGTTATATCACGGGAATGAGAAAAGAGTGCATGTCGGTAACGAGATCAAACTAGGTATGGAGATACCGATGATCGAATCTCGAACATGTAATATATCGAGAGACAAAGGGATTTAGTTACAAGCATTAAAGGTTCTCACGATCACAGGAGTCATCGTTGAATGTGTAGGAGTCAGTACGGATCTCCAGGTCCCGCTGCTGATTATTGATCGGAGAAGGGTCTCAATCATGTCTGCATTATTCGCGAACCGTAGGGTGGCACACTTAAGAGTTACCGGACACCATTTTGGAGCACATATGTTTCAGACGAAAGAATTGCAAAGCGCAGGAATTGTTTCAATAGAAACCAGAAATTGTTTCGGGTGATATTGCAGAAGGTGGTCCTGCATGTGATATTGAAATATTGCAAACGGCTATATGTGAATGTTTGTTAATTAAAGTAATTAACAAAATTCTGAATAAATTTAATAAAAAGAGTTTTATTAAATGCGAGAGCATTAAATTTGGAGAAATTTAATGCATTTAAAGTGGAGACTTTAAAAGGGAATGTGAAGAGGCATTTTAATGTGGAGGGGTTACCACCACATGAATGGGGAGGTGAGGGGTCACCCCCCATGCATCGACCATGGAGAGAGGGGGCATCCCCCCTCCTCCTATAAAAGGTTACCCATTCCCTCCTTCATCCTTACACCTCCTTGTGAAGGATCTCTCCCCTCGTCTAGAATTATTCCCCCATGGTCTCGGATTAGCGAGATACATGTTCCCGGTGGCATTTCGTCTGGAAGGAGTTGCTGCTTCCGCTGGATCGCTGGAGCGTGGAGGTGGAGGTTGTCCGGTGGCTTGAACGTGTGTGTGAGTGCGGATGCGCTACTGAGTTGCGGCGCTCGGACTTCCTCACGATCTTGAGATCGGCAAGTGTACGACTACATCAACCACGAGTTCCTACTCGTTAACAAAGCTCGTTTTCTACGAGGGTAAGTTCTCGTTGGATGTATGTCCACCCGTTGCTTTGTACCTAGTAGATAGATCTTGGCGTGTAGTTCACACCGTAGGAATTTTTTTGTTTTCTATGCTGCGGACCCAACAAAAACCACTACAAGTGCGATGTGCTTATTCGCAAAGGCCGATGTGGGTTGGTTATGGCATCGCCTTCTAGCCCATGTCAACATGAGAACTTTGCAAAGTCTCCACAAGGATGGTCATATTGTTGGACTGATGGCCCAAAATATATCGAGCTCGTTGGGGAACCCCAAGAGGAAGGTATGATGAGCACAGCAGCAAGTTTTCCCTCGGTATGAAACCAAGGTTATCAATCCAGTAGGAGCAAGGAAACACCCCAAAGGTGTAGCTAGCTGAACGTTGGCAGGTCGCACTACCGGTGCCAGCAGCAACGTGGAGACCTGCACAACACAACCACAGAACTTTGTCCCTAACTTGCGATGAGGTTGTCAATCTCACCGGTTTTGCTGAAAACAAAGGATTAACCATATAGAATGGAAGGAAGTAATAGTTTGCAGAAAGTAAACACAAAGTAGTAAACAGTTTATAGATTGTATGTAAAAGAAAGGAGCGGGATCCATAGTTCACTAGAGGTGGCTCTCCTTTAGATAGATAACATGCTAGGTGAACAAATTACAGCGGGGCAATTGACAAACATCGAGAAAGAAATACATGCATATACTAATCATCTTGACTGCTTTGGAACTTGATTGGGCATTATGACATTATACATAGACCGCCATCCAACTGCATCTATGACTAATAATCCACCTTTAGGTTATCATCCGAACCCCCTCCAGTATTAAGTTGCAAGCAACAGATTATTGCTTTATGAAATGCGTGTAAAGTAAACAATACGATTGTTCCATGAACAAAGGATTGTTGTTTTCTCCCTAGTAGCAACAACACATCTAGTACCTTAGAGATTTCTGTCACTTCCCCAGATTACCAGAGGCATGAACCCACTATCGAGCATAAATACTAACTCTTGGAGTTGCTAGCATCTACTTGGCCAAGATAGCTACTAACAATGAAAAACATGCAAGATCACAAATAACAATGACATGATAGAATCAATAATCAATCTGAAATAGCATCTCAATATCCATCGGATCCCCGCAAACACAACATGCAGAATTACAAATAGATGATCTTGATCATGAACAGAGCTCTCAAGATCTAGACATGAAAGCACAAAGGAGGAGAACCAGCCATCTAGCTACTACATGGATGTTAACACCCAGATTTTTAATCCCAGATGCCCGTTATGCCATACCTCGCAATCCCAGGATTACCATTTTTGTGAGACATAATGGATTGGATATCACAGTACATCATCCATTACAAACCATACATAAGGTCTTACACAAATAAGGATCTCATGATCAAGTCTTTAATACAACAAGCAGCGGAAATAAAAGATAACGTAGCGGTGGGGTCCATCTTTAGGGGCATAGGCAATGCTGACGAAGGCAGATAGTCCTAGTTATCATAGCCATCTTGGTGACCATCATCTTGATAATCTCCTTCATAGTCTGGCCATGAGAATAGCCAGGGACAAAAGCCATGAGTACTCTTTAAGTACTCGCAAACTACCACTAATAGGTATTATAATTCTAAGTTAAAGTGCGAAATCTAAGTTTAACTATACAGTTAAGTTTGAAACCTAAGCTGAGTTCAGAAGCAAAGAAAGATAAAGTAAATCTCTAGAATCACTTAAGTTGGGAAGCTAATGTCATAACACAACCCTGTTGTGGTCAAGTCAAGATTCATCATTCATATCCAGTTATTTGGAAAACATCTGACAACGAAACAATATGGCCATTCCAACTGTCCATAACCGTGGACGCGGCTATTCGAATAGTTTGACACTCTACAGAGGTGGTACACTTTCACCACAAGATTCGATACATCTGTCAGGGATAACCCTGAATCATCATACTTAGTATGCAGATAATCAAACATAACCTTCCCTTTACACACCCTAGTATAAGCACCTCTCCTATGAGCATGGCCTCCAACCATGACCATTAGTCATCTTGGGCACTACATAGGTGGACAACATTGAGAGGTATCCTCAGCTCAGACCTCTCCCGTGAGGGAACTAATACTAATGCATATAAATTTCCAGCTAAGCCTTACCCAATTCAGGTAGTGTGGTTGTACAGTAAAGTTGGAATGGTATCGCATCTGAATCCAACCATCAGTTTTATAAAAGGGTTAAGGCTCATGCCTCAACATTTTCATCATCATCAACCATTTATGTTTCTCAACACATGTCAAAACATCTCAATAGAATGACTCATCATTCCAAGGTTTTCATAATTCATTTTCACCAAGTGTTCCCATCTAAAGTGACTCAGGTTTTTTTGATCTACTCTAAACTACTAAGTTAAGAGTGCTCACTAAGGTGGAAAATGATGGGTTCAATCTCATGCCATAGAATGACATCTAAAGGTTTCTAAAATAGGTCAAGTTTTATACTCTTTATGCTACCTTCAAAACAAATAAAGAACTTGGTGTAAACTAAGGGAGGTAAAACTTGTAAATAAGACTTGGGGTACTAATAGTCAAAGGGGTGTGATCAAAGCATGCTTAAGGCATCTTTGCTAAACAATCTAGTTTGATCCTAGCTTGCTAAGCACTAAACTTGCAAGTGTTAGCTTGCACTGTTAATGGTGGCTTGCCTTGGTTGGTGCAGTGGTTGAAGTTTTCTTCGTCTTCGTCTTGATATCACTCCTCCTCCTCATAGAATTGGTCGGTACTATCGTCTATAAATACATACGGAGCACACAATCACGAAACAATACTTAACTAGTCTAATTAGCATTCTAAAACACACATTTGATGATCTATTATCATCACAAGCATCACAAGTTTAAATCACTAGTTTCATCCTTTTTATTTTAGAAAAGTAATTTCTACTCATTAAAAAATTAACTAAGATTTAATATTCACCACTTAAAATATAGGATCATGTTGACACATGTCATCACCACATATTCTAACATGTGGTAATGAGATTTAAGGGTTGGATCAATATTACTTTGGTTTAAGTTCATTATTTAATGATTTAAAGTGACTAGAAATGCCTATATAACATTATTTTGGTACAAGTCCAAAGTCACTGCATGTAAACCTTAATATTATTACATATTTAGATAGATATGAGGAAATGTGATTTTTGAGAGTTGGAATCAACTCAAAACCTATCTTAGTTGATTTTATAAAAATGTTGCAAGTGGCAAATACTTCTGTTTTGTTATTTTTATTAGGAGAGATCTATAACTCTAATTGAATTAAATCCAACGGGCTTGGATAGATCATTTCAATACCTTTCAGAAAAATTGGTTTCATGCAATTTGGATTTATAAAACTCCCAAAATTGAATTTTAAACTAGTGGACAAAAACTAGATTCAAATTAAAAAGAAAAAACCAAATTTGAACGGTTGGGCTAGCACGGGAAAGAACTTGGGCCGGCCCAGTGGCGCTCCGCGGCGTGGGGCTCAGCTGACAGGGGGTCCCACTTGTTAGTGGGTCTTAACACGCGAAACGGTATGCGCGCTGTGGGCCGTAGGATTAGAAGGGGGATCTACGGCCGAGGGTCGTCGTCGACGACGAACAGGTCGCGGGCAAGCTCGAACCCTAGTGGCTCGGTGGGGGTCTGCTGGGGACGTACCAGGGCTCCAGCGACAATGGCGAGGCGGGCAAACGAACTGGGAGACGACGGCGAGCTCAGGGACGGTCGAGGTAGCTCCGGGGGTTGTCGCAATCAGCGGCGCCCTGCTCCTCCAGAGGCGGAGGCTCCGGCTCCAATTCCGGCGAGCTGCTGCTCCCCTTGCTCCAGCTAATGGTGTGGGACGGTCAGTGAGAGGTGGGGAGTGAGTGGGTGTGGATAAATGGTGCGGGGGAGGCTGGTTTATATAGGCCCGACAGTGAGACCGAAGGGGACACGGCTATGGGCGGCTAGCGGCTTGGCAGAGGATGGCGATCGACAGGTGGTCTCCTGGCGGTGCTCTAGGAAGTGAATGTGGGCGTAGGGGCGGTGGTATGTGGTATGGGCGAGCTGGCGCTCTGAGCGGCAGAGGCGGCGGTGTCCACGGCGAGCGGTGGCTGTGGGGCGTTGGGCAGCCAGCGGGGGTGTCTAGGGTGTTCCCCAGGTCATGGCAGAGCGGTGGGTGCGGGCTGCGGCCAAGGGGCGGTCTGTGCACGCGGGGACAGAGCGTGCTCTACGGGCGGTGTCGGCATGGTCGACCAGCTCCGGGCGTGGCGGTTCCTGGCCGCTCTGCTCTCTGTCTCTGGCCTGGGGCTGGTTGGACGGTGTGGTTGGACCACTGGCGACGTGCTAGACATGGCGAGAGAGGCTGGAGAGGCTGATGCTGCGAGTGCACGGTCGACCGGCGAGGAGTGGCTCGGCATGGCAATGCAGTGCAGCTAGGAGGTAGGGGATGTGTTGGTGTGGGTCTGGTTGGGCTTGAGGGAGACAAAGATGATCAAAGCACTTCAATTTGCGAGACAAGATCAACCCAAAACAGTAATAGTTAGGCCACTTTGATCCTATCCACAAGGTGTTTGATAGAATGGCCGAAAGAGCAAAACTTTTGAATTTTGGTTTCAAAATTTTTGGGTGTTCTCCACTGGTGCTAGGTAGTCTCTGGTTGCAAGGGTTTTGAAAGTGGAGCTCAAAAATATGGTTTTTGAAATAGAGGTGATCTATGCATATGCAATGGATTCAATTTTCAAATGCCATTTAAAATAAGTAAAAGAATGTTTTTAGCAGATCAAAAGGTGGGCCTTGGTACCTCATTATGTGTACTAGCAAGGGGTACAAAGATCATGAATTGTTTCTGTTAATAAATGAGTGCTAGGAACACTCAATGTAGTGTAGTGGATTAAAATGGTCAAAATGACCATTCCTCCTTTTTAATTGTTTTTTATTTGATTTTCTTTAGGAAACGTTTGGGAATGATGTATATGATGTTTAAATCACCTAAGAAACATTTTAGAAGCAGAGGATCACACAATCATGGCCATTCAAAACAATCCCTATTTTAAATGCACATACACATGAATGCTTTCATTTTTAATTTGTAAAAAATTTTGGTAACCCCAAATTTTGATGATTTAGATCTTGATAAGCTTGGATTGAAGTTTTGGGATGTTACAATGGATCCGTAGTCCAAGGATGAACTACTCACGCATCACACCGGAGGCTTGCATGGTGATGAAGAAGGCCTCTAGGGTGAATTCCCCTCTCTGACAGGGTGCCGAGAAGAGCTTCAGATCCCTCCCAATATAGGGATGGAGATGACGGCGGCTACAAACTCTTTCATGGATTTTTGATCGGGTACTTAGGGTTTTCATCCCGAGGGCATCTTATAGGCGGAAGGAGAGGCCAAGGGGGTGCTGGGGTCGGCCAGTCCACCCCCTGGCATGGGCCAGGACTGGCCGTGCGGCCAGGTGGTGTGGCCGGTCCCCATCCCTTCTCCGTCTCGTATTCTGGCATCTGACGACTTCCCGAAAAATAGGCACTTTGGATTTTGTCCCGTCCAATTCCGAGAATATTCATTTTCTGACTTTCCTGGAACCAAAAACAGCAGAAAACAGGTAACTGGCACTGTGGCTCTTGTTAATAGGTTAGTCCAAGAAATCATGTGAAAAGTACTTCAAAGTGTGGACAAAACACAAGAAAGTGGATAAAACCAAGCATGGAACATCAAAAATTATAGATACATTTGCAATGTATCATGGACTAAAATAAAATGTTTGTTTTGCCAAAGATCGTGTATGCAGGGCTTGTGTTGAAGGAAAGATGCATGATTCTCCCCACAAGCCGAAGAACTACATCAAGTCCAAGAGGATCTTGGAGCTCCTTCATGTGGATCTCTTTGGTCCTCCATCTCATGCAAGTCTTGGTGGGAAGAAATATTGTTTGGTGATTGTTGATGACTACTCAAGATACACATGGGTATATTTCTTCAAGCTGAATAGTAAGACCCAAGTAAACTTCATTGACTTCATCAACATGACTCAACATCAACACAATGTCCCTCTGTTGATAATAAGGATTGACAACGGCACCGAGTTCAAGAACTACACCTTGAATGGATTTCTTAGTGATGAGGGGATAAAACACCAATATTCCGCTACATATACCCCTCAACAAAATGGTGTAGCTGAGAGGAAGAACTGGACTCTTATTGATATGGCAAGGACCACGTTGGCAGAGTTTAAATCTCCATACAATTTTTGGGCCGAAGCAATCTCCACCGCATGCCATGCATCAAACCGGCTCTACCTCCACAAAGAATTGATCAAGAATCCATATGAAATTCTTACCGGCAACAAGCCCAACATTTCATACTTCTGGGTGTTCGGTTGTAAGTGTTTCTATCGCATAAAGGGTGTTTGTTTGTCCAAATTTGATTCCAAAGCATTAGAGGGTATTTTTGTTGGTTATGGTCTCGAATCCCACACTTATAGAATCTATGACAAGCTCTCTGGAACTGTCATAGAATCTTGTAGTGTGGTTTTTGAAGAATATGATGGTCCCCAAGGGGGGCGTGTTGATTTTTGTGATGTAGATGATGAAATGCCTCAGTATGCCATAGGAAGAATGGGTGCGGGATTCATCCACCCCATTGAGAAACCCCTTATGGCGGATCGAGAAGAACTATGCTCTACTCAAGTGGAGCCCTCATCTTCACAACATCAATAAGCTCCTATCGAGGAGGATAATGACCCAAGCGAAAGACAAGCTGTGGACCCTCAACAAGTTAATCAGGGAGAAATCTCTAGCCAGGAGGAGCTTGAGTCTCCATTTGCCAGAATGTCTAGCACTGCTCAGTATATTGTACAAGGAAGATCTGTACAATCTGCCATATGATCAGCTCAACGCCTGTCTAGAAGTATGCTTGATCAAGACCAAGGTTAATCTTTGCCTCTTAATGAAGAGAATGATTCCTATGATGATCAAGGTCAAGTTGATGGTCAAGACGAGGACCAAAATGATGAAGAGATCCCCACAAGAAACAACAAGGAGATCGAAACTCATCACCAAGCTAGAATGGATAGAATGTTGGAATTAAGAGACCACACTCTAGAGAATGTGGTAGGGGATATAAGAAGAGCGATATCCACTGATGAGTGCATATTTGCATCATGTTTTACATTATTATTTTGCATTGTAGATGTAGGATCTTGGTATTTTATGGCGCTTGCGCGCACATTTTATGTTTGTTCTCACTAGGATCAGGACAGATGATGGATCCAATGGATACAATTATTGGAGCAGTTGTAGTATGGAGAAAAGGAGTCAAAAATAGTGTAAATCTCTTATTTGGGAAATATTAATAATACTAGAAGAAATCTAGAAGTGAACAAGGGAGGTAGAGAGCCCAACGACCAACTATACTACTAGAGCAACTTTTCCGCCCGTATAGCTCTGGCCGTATAGTTGGCACCGCCTCCGCCTCGTCAAATAGTTTCACCCCGTGCAATTGGTTCGAGGATATGACATACAGAACACCCAGAAATCGCAGAAACCTCACCTCCAGAAGGCATCTGGAGGGGGAACTCATCAACAAAGGATCCATCTTCGTGCTGCACAGATCTAGGAGGCTAAGACATCAATCTTCATCATCCACCGCTGCATCACCACCATCTCCATCCATCGCATCTACATCTTGTCTAGATCTTGTTGTAATTCCTATACTCGTTGTGGATTTATACAAGTACTATTCATCTATGATTGTTTCCATTACCATTGCTATGATGTTGATTACCTCCATGTCTGAGTAGATCATTAGTTCTTGGGGAGATGGAGAAACCCTAGTATGAGATTGAAATAAGATAAAGTCTATTATGATATTCATCGATGTGACCATGTGTTAGATTTTCTACATCTTGATGTTGAGACAAGTCGACCTCTCAATATTTGCCTCTTGTGGGGACTTGATGGAGGAAAATACTTGTTGGTAGACGGAGGTGTGCTAGCACTTATAGTGACTATAAAGCTGTTGGCACCCCTTACGTATCAACTTGGGAAATCGACGAAACTCACGGAACACTATCCATGCCATGGGATACGTCCTACGGGATTATGTCCCTTAATAGCGCAGTAATTCGATTGATGCCGATTGTTGTCTGTTGTGGTTATGAGGATGATGTGAGCAGCGGTTGTTGCCTATTCGTCCAAATACGGAGTTCCTCCCACACATACATAGTTGAGAATGTTCATGATGATAATCTTTATCTTAAATCTTTATAATACTAGTGGTGTATCCGCTACTCCTTGAGAACGCCTTTTCCCTACTGCAGTTCCAATCTTTCTTACATACACGATACTTACTTTTTGTATTAAGTTGTTTTGTTTTACTTTATTATTGCTCTTATACCCAAAACCCAAAAACACCTTTTTACACAATACTCGCATTTTATCTTGTCACTTAGAACTTTATCTAGCATTTATATCGCAATATTTATTTCAAGAATTATTAGACTTCAGACTCCTGCTCCCTATGGGATCGATATCTTTATTTCGAAACTAGCTACAAACAATCTGTGCACTTGCAGTCATGAAGCTATTTTCTGGCGCCGTTGTCAGGGATCTAAGCGTTGTAGGTCTTTTAGTTTTTGCTTATTTATTTTTGTCTTGCTAAATTTTGTTTTGAGTTATAGGTTTCCACCAACATGATGGAGTTTGAGCATATGACTAGTGCTAACCCACTCAACCACTTTGGGAAGCCCTATGATATTTATAAAAGAGACAACTCCAATGAGAATATAAGGGGGTTTGAAATAAATCCTCTACTACTTAGTATTATACATAAGAAGCAGTTTACTGGAGATGAAGAAGATCCTGATCCATATGAGTGTATTGCATGTTTTAAAGATATATGTGGCACTTTTCTATTGACGGGATATACCGCTAATGAGGCAAGGGTTAAACTTTTTAGTCAAACTTTGACAAGTACAGCTCTCTCTCATGGTATAGATCTCTACCCCCTGAAGCCACTACTACTTGGGATAATCTAGCCTGTGAATTTCTATCAAAAGATTATCCATTATCAAAATCTTTTGGAATCAGGCGTCTTATAATGACCTGGAAGAATCGTTCTAATGCAGGACTAGTAAGAGCTTATATTAGATTTAAAAATTTACTACGAATTTATCCTCATCATGATTTGCCTAAATTCTATTTACTACATATCTTTTATGGCGGTTTAATTGAACCTAATAAAATTGAACTAGACTCTTTCGCAGAAGGAGCCTTTATGAATCTTCATATACCTAAATCTTGGGTTTTACTTAATAGAATTCATGATCATAGAGTTTCAGGGAATTTTGGTCTAGGAAGTGAAGGAGGCATAGAAATAGAGCATGATTGTATTCATGAGTATAATAAAAAAGGCCATATTAAAGAATTATCTAAAGAACTTTATTTGGATTCAGATCTTATGTTGCAAGTTGTTAAAGCTTTTACAGAACATATTAAAGCTCCAAATGAGGGTCCAGTCAAGTATGATCCACCAACGAACCAGAAAAGAAAAGAGAAGATAAAGCAACACTTTACAAGAGCATATTTTTGAATATGAACAGGTCAAAGCAGTACAGGAAAATAGGGAACATGAAAGCATGCTAGGAGTCACGGAACACCTGAAAGAAAGCAAAGATTAAGAGGTAACCAAGGAAGCAATTATGGCTATGTACTCACACTGTAACATAGTTGAACTTGATGTAGAAACTTCCGTATTGGTTGAAGGTAAAATTAAGGTAAAAGATGTGGGTAAGCCTATTCTTCCCTGCATATTTAAAGAAACCTCTCATTACGGTTTATGTGATCTTGGCACCGAAGTTAATGTCATATCTTATGATTTCTACCTAGAAATAAAAGAAGAAAAGAACCGTCTACAATTGAAAATACTGATATAACAATTATGTTAGCCAATAAAAACCTTAGAATTCCAATGGGAGTAGTTGACAATGCAACTGTCACAATTGCCAACAAAAACTTTCCTATCGATTTTGTAGTTGTTGATATGCCAGCTGACACTCTTTGCCCAATTTTATCTGGAAGAAACTTTTTGGGTGATATAGGTGCTTATGTTAATTTCAAGAAGGATATTGTGTCTCTTAAGCTTGGGGGAACGGAAAATAAATTCCATTTTTCCAAATTTAAAGACAGACCTCCACAAATACAAGAAGAAGAGGAAGAGAGAACTATTGAGGAAATGGTGGCTCTTTTCTTTGGTAATCAAGAAGAAGAAATAAATGAAGATCCAAATTATGAAGAAATAGTTATGGAGGACAAGTCCCTAGAAGAACTAGAAGATGAATTTGATTCACTTCCCATTTTGGGACCTCTAACCGATGATGCTTTTGAAGAGCCAGAAAAGAGAGGGGACGAGGAATTACCACCCCATAGTTGAAGACTCTACTAGATAATCTCAAATACAGGTTTTTAGATGATACCAATAAATTCCCTGTTATTATTAGTGCTAAACTTTCAGGAGAAGAAGAAGAAGAACTCATGAGGATACTTAAGGAACATCTCCAAGCCTTTGGGTAGTCAATGGATGACTTGAAGGGCATTAGTCCCATGATAGCCATCCATTGAATATTCATGGAAGAAGGTGCAAAACCGGTTGTGGAATTTAATAGAAGATTGAAGCCTGAAATGAAAGAAGTGGTAAGAAAAGAAATTGTACACCTACTGCATGCAGGTATAATTTATCCTGTTAAAGAGAGTGATTGGGTAAGTCTTGTTCATTGTGTCCCTAAGAAGGGCGGTTTTACTATTGTTCCTAATGAAAACAATGAATTAATACCTACTAGAACTATTGTTGGGCACAGTATGTGCATAGACTTCAGGAAATTAAATAAAGAAACTAGGAAAGATCACTATCCATTACCGTTCATAGATCAAACTTTAGAAAGGTTAGCAAACCATACTCATTTTTGTTACTTGGATGGATACTCTGGTTTCTCTCAAATAGCTATTCATCCGGATGACCAACTTAAAACAACTTTCATAAGTCCTTACGTTTTACATGCTTACCGACGTATGCCTTTTGGTCTATGTAATGCTCCAGCTACATTTCAACGATGTATGACTGCTATTTTTGCGGATTTTATATAACTTATAATGGAAGTATTTATGGATGACTTTTCTGTCTATGGAACCTCATTTACTAGTTGCTTGGATAATCTCAAGAGAGTTTTGCAGCGTTGTGAAGAAACTAATCTTGTTCTAAACTGGGAGAAGTGCCACTTTATGGTCAAAGAAGGTATAGTCCTCGTACACAAGGTATCAAGTAAGGGAATTGAAGTTGATAGATCTAAGGTTGAAGCAATAGAAAGAATGCCGCAACCTAGGGATATTAAAGGTATAAGAAGTTTTCTTGGTCATGTGGGTTTTTACAGAAGGTTCATTATAAATTTCTCTAGGATATATAAACCTTTGACTAACCTCTTGCAAAAGGGAATTAGATTAAATTTAAATGATAAGTGTCTTTAAGCCTTTGATAAACTTAAAAATGCTTTAACTCATGCTCCCACCATTAACCCACCTATCTGGGATACAAGCTTTGACTTAATATGTGAAGCTAGCGATGATGCTGTAGGAGTAACTCTAGGACAACATATTGGATGTATATTTAATATTATACATCATGCTAGTAGAACTCTCAATGGTGCTCAAAAGAATTACCCTAAGGAAGAAAAGGAACTGTTTGCTGTATTTTTATCTTGTGATAAATTTCGTTCTTACATAGTTGATGCAAAGATGAGAGTTTATACGGATCGTGATGGTCTAAAAGAATTCCTTGAGAGGAAAGAATATAAGCCACGACTGATCCGTTGGATTCTTTCACTACAAGAATTTGAATTGCAGATTATGCAAAGGCAAAAATAAAGATGTTAGATGAAGTGTCCATGTTTGCCCAGGAAGACACCAATCTTATTGAGACGAACTTTAGTCCTGATGATTTTTGTTTATGGGAATTATCTAATCAACTAAAGTCAATTTCTCCAAAAGAAAGGAATCCTTTTTGTGGGAGGAACTTTTCATCCCCGATTAAGCAAATGGTAAGTGCAAGGTAAGTGTTCTTACTCAAATAAGTGATTTGTTTTTAACAATTTTTACTCTTAAAAATTCTGCCTTCGAATTCCTTGTGTTTTTCTAAAGTTTTAGAGGGGTTTTACCAACTATACGGGCGGAGCTATACGACCAGAGAGGGAGCTCCCACCATATAGTTGGTCGTTAAACTCTCTGTATCATCTTTGTGAAATTGTTTTCGATATCTAAGCCTATACGGTCGCAACTATACGACCAGAACAAAAATTCCGGCCGTATAGTTGTTCATTAAACTCTCAGATCCTTTTGATTTTTGGTGTCTGTATCTATGCGGTCGCAACTATACGACCGGAGCAAAAATTCCGGCCGTATAGTTGGTCGTTAAACTCTCAGACACTTTTGATTTTCGGTGTTTGTATCTATACGTGTCGTGGAAATGGCCACGGAAGTCGCTGCCACTGGCAGCGATTGAGTGTTTCGTGAGGAAGAGTTGGCGGCCATCTGCGGTGTGAGATGGGGGCGGATGCACATGGGTTTACCCAGGTTCGGCCCCCCGGAGGGTAAAGACCAACTCCTGCTGGTTTCGATTATTGGAGAATGAGTTACAAGGGTGGCGAGCTCGGCGGCTGTGTGGCGAGTCGCTTGAATGGGTGTATGATGGAACGTGAGTCTCTAGGGTACCCTAGGGAGGTTTATATATGAGGCACCTCGCTAGGGTTTACAGGTTACCACGGAACAAGATAAGGATTCGGAGGTCTTGACCTAATCCGACTGGGCTTCTGTTACGCTCCTGGGCTTCCTCTTCCATTGTAGTCCAGTCGTCATCCTTCAGGCGTATTCGCCGGCCTTTCGGCCCGCTCGGAACATCCTGCTGGGCATACCCCCTTTGGCATATCCCCATCAGTAGTCCCCGAGGCCATCGTTGATGCAGGCGCAGGCGTCCTTTTGGCGTTCGGAGTAGACGAGCCCAATTTGGCCGTCCAGTCGAGTCGGCGATGGACTCCATCAGAACCAAGGAGAATTTCCCCATGTTTCCATTCGCCATCCCAATGAATATTACTACTACCAAATCATCGTTTCGGCGAATGGAAAAGACTGGTGGGTAGCGGGTGAAATGAAGGAGTTGGACCGTCAAATCTGGTCAAACTATTCGTTGGGATTTCCAACGGTAACTTCGGCGCAATTACCGTGAGTAACAGCTATCCCGATTTTGGCGGGTGGCGTTCCCATATAAGGGGAGTGATGGTTCAGCTCTACAGACCTTCTCCGCATTCTTCATTCTTCCTCATTCGTTCTTCCTGTCTCCAGTCTCCCTGCCTACATTCTTCCGATTTGTATTTTTCGCATCGTGTGATTCCATATCCCACTCGATGGCGCCTCCCAAAGGCTCATGGGGGAAATCCAAGTGTACCACAGCCCAGCTTAAATCTTTCAAGGACACCGGAGAACTACGCAAGGGGAACTGGCGGGTTCCGCCCTCCTCTGAGACCGAGCCGAAGCCGCGATCCGGCGAATTCATCTGCTTCTCCAGCCATCTTGAGAGGGGTCTGGGATTCCCCACTTCACTCTTTTTCTGCCGCTTCTGCGCGTACTATGCTCAAGTCGTTGGATCTCGGTCTGCATAACATCGAGCAGCTGGCGATCTTCGTCGCCTTCTGGGAATGCTACCTCGGCTGCAGGCCATACTTCCCACTGTGGCTGGAGCTCTTCCACGACCGCATCGGGTGCGAGGCGTCCGGTGGCTTGATGTTGGCCGCAGGTGGCGTCACATTCCAACTGAAGCCGAAGGCCAATTTTGCCAAGCTCCTCCTGCCGAAGAAGGCCGCCAGCGAGTGGAAGAAGAGCTGGTTCTACGTCAAAGAAGCCACTCCCTCCGGTGAGGCGACTCTTCCCGAGTTCGTCGCCGAGAGGAGCGAGCCTTGCCGGTTGGCACTGAAGAAGCTTCCCGAAGACCAGCGGATGGCCGTCGCGGAAATGATGGACCAGATCCAGAAGCTGAAGGACCAGGGGTTGATTCCGATCAACCTCTACAACTGCTGGCTCGGGCGGCGCCTAGTTCCGCTGGCGGCTCGGCCGCACTGGATGTACGAATACAGCGGGAAGAATTATCCATCCCAAACCAGCAAGGCATCATGGGAGGACAAGGACTACAAGGCCGCCCTGAAGAAGATCACCGATGCGGAGTTCACCAGTGTGGTGGTCGGGCTCGCCCCGTACACTCCTGTGAAGAATGAAGCACCCAAAGTAAGTTCTCTTCCCAGTCGCTATGTCCATACTTCAGTCCTCAGTCTTCGCGTTTGGTGTTTTGCTTGTGGTGGTTCTCAGCTTTTCCAGCTGTTGGAGGGTTGGCTCCCTCCGCTTGATGAAGAGGTTCCCCAGGAACTGGAGGAAGACTCCAAAGGAGACTCTTCCGACAGTGACGGGGGGGAGGAAGAGGTTCCTCCCCCGGCGCCTGCGGCTCGCAAGACCCGCATGCAGAAAAAACGTGAGTTCGAGGCGAGCCGCAGCCTGGACGAACACGACGGAGGCGACGTGGTCGCGCAGGACCACACGTCCCGGCGTACTGCTACGCCGTAGAAGCACGCACGCAAGCCCAAGTCGCCAGCGAAGAGGCCCACGTCGCCGTCCAAATCGGCGGTGGTGTTCGAGTCAGGTGACGTATCCGATGATGAAGGTTCCCTCGAAGTCTCGCACAAGGCCCCAAAGGATGCAACCCTGACAAAGGGGTTGGAGGGCGAGGACACGGAGGTAGTGGTAGAGGTTCCCCTGGCGGCGATTGCGCCGACGGCCTCGGGGGTTCCAAGCCAAGAAGCGGCTGAGGCGATGACATCCAAGTCGCCGCAGCCGTCAAGGGCGGCCGCGTCGGAGCCAGAGATCCCAGCGACTGTAGCTTCATCGTCGAGGAAGCCCGCGGTTTCGTGGGCTTCAGACGTCTTCGAGAGGGGGCTCACCCGCAAGTTGGGTCCCGAGTTGGACAAGCCGGCCCACATCAGCACTGGGCTTCACGTCCTCCTGGCCTCTAAGTGAGTACTCTTCCGTAATCCCGATTATCCTCGCTCTTTTTTGTATCGTCATTATACTGATTGTGGGAATTCGTGCAGGTCGGGGGCCAAGAAGATTGGCCGTCCCTCGGTGGCTAAAATTCCACCGGCTGCCCCCACGGGAGAGGGTGACCTCCCCAAGAAGAGAAAGGCCACCGGAGATGTGGTGACCGCTGCAGTCACGAAGAAGCAGAAGGGGGTGCCGATGATGCCGCAGCCAAGGACAGCGCCGTGGAGCCAGATGCTGCGTCAGTCGCCAAAGAGGTGGTGGCGGCGTGATCGGAACCGGTCTTGGCTGCGTCTATGCCGGAAGCGCCGGCCCCGACAACCAGTGCCCCCGCTAGAGCGTCGGCGATGTTCCCGCGCTTCATGGCGAGGGGGTTTCCAGGTGTGGCGGACACCCAGTCTCCACAGAGTCCAGAGATCGTGGATGTGGACATTAGTTCCCGTCGCGGGCGCACTTCCTTCACGATCCCGTCGACTGACGCCGAAGAACTTCACAGGATGCTCGACGCTGCTATTCAGGTATGTCCAGTCCCCGAGTTCCTAGTCGCTGAATTTCAGCGGCTAGGAACTGAACTTCTTGCTCCTTCTCCAGTCCCTGAATTCCTAGTCGCTGAATTTCGGTGGCTAGGAATTGAGCTTCTTTCTCCTTCTCCAGTCCCCGAATTCCTAGTCACTGAATTTTGGCGGCTAGGAATTGAGTTTCTTTCTCCTTCTCCAGTCCCCGAGTTTCTGGTCGCTGAATTTCAGTAGTTGGGAACTGGGTTTTGTTTTGTCAAATGCTGATGTTTGTTGTTTGTTTGCAGGGATTGCAAAGGGAGTCCACCGATCGGCAGGCCGCGAGAGAGCGCTTGGAGCGTGACTTGCACGTAGCGCAAGAGGCGAACCAGCGGCTTCAGGAATCTATTGGTGAGTATCCGTTTGTCTTTCTTTTCCTCTGTCAGGTGTGAACTATTGGTGTATAGCACGCTGATGGTTTCTCTTGCAGATGGTTTTCCGACTGTGATTTCCAAGGCCCGTGAGGGGTATGTTCCAGTCGCCGAGCTGGACGCGGCGAATGGACGAATAGCCTCCCTGGTCCAGGACTTGGAGGAGGTGAAAGCGGCCTCAGTTTCTTCGGAGGAGCGAGCGAAGGCTGCCGTTGCTGCGGCTGAGGAGGAACGCAAAGCCATGGACTCCATCATCGTGGGTCTGCGCAAGGAGCAAGCCGCTTTGGAGAAACACGTCACGGAGAACTGCCGCAAACTCCTTGGTGAGTCTCCGTCTTCGCCTGACCCGTTTGTCGAGTCCCTGATTTGGGGGTTTCATAGTTTCACTGACACCTGACTTTGCAGCTGTGCTAGGCCAAAGCGATCTAGTACTGTAGACCTACAATGCCTCGGAGTGCATGACTGCCGTGGTGAACGCGGCCACGGCCTCGGCGTTGTGCGTCCAAGCGGCTCTTCAGGGCATGTCCCCCACCGAAGTTATTCCTGGGGGGCTTACGAAGGTGTGGCGCTATCTAGAGAAGGTGCCTGCCATCGTGGAGTGGATGGCGCGCTCAGCGTTCAGGCACGGAGCCACCACAACGTTAAGCTTAGATCTCGCCCACTTCCCCGACGACTTCGACCTTGACGATGTGACGAGTGGCTATCCATCGGCGACCGGCACGATGGAGATGTCAGAGGTGCTGAAGCTGACCACGAAGGCTGCCCCTTACGCCGATCGGGTCTTGGCGATAGGGGATCTGCTGCCGTACCAGGAGACGGTGTTGGCGCCTGGCGACCCTGAGCCGGAGCATCGTGACATGAAGTCGGAGCAGCCCTTTCGGTCGTCGTTGTCGAAGTCGCTGACGACGTACCTAGCGAATTGGTGGCAGCCTTTTTGTTCGTGCCAAGGGAGGCGGCGCTGCTTCTTCATCAGGGCCTGTGTAATAAACAATGTAATTGTCCAATTTGTGATGTATGCCAAGTGGCAAGTGCTGTAAAATATTTTGCAATATATGCCAAGGGGAGTTAATCGACTCGTATTGCGACTAGGATTGTGTGTTGTGTTTGTTTTTGGTTGAGCGAGTCCCCGAGCGCGTCTGCCCTTTAATGGGGTATAACTCGATTGTATACTTTTGTGTATTGTTTTGGTTAGGCACTGTTTTTATCTCTCGCGTCTTTTGAGTGGCGAGTCCCCGAGCACGAGTAGGACTGACTTGCAAGCGAGTCCCCGAGCATGGTGCCCGACCACATTGGTCATGTTCCTGTTGCAGGTTGTGAATGCGTTGTTTGTAACGCGTCTCCTCCCCTGGGCCGGAGAGCCTGTCGCTTGGCGAGTCCTAGGCAGCTCTCTTACTTGGTGTGTTCCCGAGAAGCGTGGTGGTTCCTGTTTTGCGGAGTCCCCGTGCGTGGTACTTAACCGTTCGAGTCGCTTTGCACGAGGATGGGAGGGACAGGTCACTGTGAGAAGCATGTATCGGTTGTCTTGGCCCGGTGGGCCAGTCGGGCTTGGCGACTCCAATGGCGGCTCCGGTTGGCGTTTTCGTGGATGACCCAAGGCCCGAATATTTCCGGTGCCCTTGTGCCGCACTACTTAGCCGTGTCGGTCGCTCGACCAGAGGTTGACTTCCGTAAGTAGCGTATTGCTAGTATGTACGAGTGCGAGTGGCACAAGAATATGGCAAGTGGACACAATTTGTGCGATCCGGATGAATTTCATTATATATTCCGGCGGAGTACAATGTGAGGTTCTAAGTGTAGAACTTTCTGAGGAGGTTTACATTCCATGGCCTCCCGACCTCCAGCTGGCCGTCACCCCGTATGTCGATGAGGTAGTAGGCATCATTGCTAAGGACTCGGCCTATAGAGAACGGCCCCTCCCATGGGGGAGAGAGTTTGTGCATGCCCTTCTTGTCTTGGGCCAGTCGTAGGACCAGGTCGCCTTCCTGGAAGGTGCGAGTTCGCACTCGGCGGCTGTGGTAGCGGCGGAGTCCTTGCTGGTATATGGCGGTGCGAGAGCGAGCCAGGTCGCGTGCCTCGTCGAGTTGATCGATGCTCTCTTGGCAAGCGACCTCGTTGGCCGCCTCAACATAGTTGGCGACTCGAGGTGAATCATGCTCCAGGTCGGTTGGCATTACGGCCTCAGCGCCATACACCATGAAGAAGGGCATGAACCCGGTGGAGCGATTGATGGAGGTGCGGATCCCCCATATCACAGAGGGGAGCTCGTCGACCCAGCATCCTGGGGTGCGCTCGAGGGGCACCTGGAGTCACGGCTTGAGCCCGTGGAGGATGCTCTGGTTGGCGTGTTCTGCTTGGCCATTTGACTCCGGGTGGGCGACTGATGCAAGGTCGAGTCATATGCCATGTTCTTCACAGAATTCCGCCATGGCCCCCTTGGTGAAGTTGGTGCCATTGTCTGTTATGATGCTGTGCGAGTAGCCATACCGGTAGATGAGCTCGCGTAGGAACTTGGTGGCCATCTTGCTGTCGCACTTTTTTATTTGCTTGGCCTCGACCCATTTGGTGAACTTGTCGACTACGACCAGGAGGTGAGTGAAGCCAGACGGGGCCTTCTTGAATGGGCCTAGCATGTCCATGCCCCATATGGCGAATGGCCACGTGATGGGGATGGTCTTGAGTGCCGAGCCAGGAAGGTGCGTCTGGTGGGCGTACTTCTGGCACCTGACGCATCGTTGGACGATGTTGGTGGCGTCGTCATGTGCGGTGAGCCAGTAGAAACCGTGCCACATGGCCTTGGCGACTAGCAACTTGGCGCCAGCGTGATGGCCGCAGTCGCCGGCGTGAATGTCCTGGAGGATCTTGCGGCCTTGTTCTGGCTGTACGCAGCGCTGGAACACGCCGGTCATACTGCGTCTGTGGAGCTCGCCGTTGATGATGACGAAGGATTTGCAGCGGCGCACGATCATTCGCGCCTCCGTCTCATTGCTTGGTAGGAGTTTGTGTTCCAAGAAGGCGACGTATGGTGCTGTCCAGTCGCTAGGTTCCACAACCATGGCGACTAAGGCCGGTTCTGGTTGTAGTGGGATCGCGACATTGATCTCTTTTGGTGGGCTGACCGACGGTTTGTGGATGATGTCGAGGAAGACGCGTACTGGTGGCACTTGTCGGGTCGATCCGATGCGGGAGAGGGTGTCTGCCTCCTCGTTATTGCGCCCATCGATCCACTCAACGGAGTAGCCGTCGAAGTGTCCTCCCAACTGGTCGATATCTTGGCGGTATGCGATCATTGTTGGGGAGACGGCGTCGCACGTCCCTGTGACTATCCGGCGACTAGGTTGGAGTCGCCATAGCATCATTGGCGGTTGACGTTCATCTCCTTAGCGGCCCTCATGCCATGAAGGAGAGCCTCATATTCTGCCATATTGTTGGTGCAGGGCTTGAAGTTGAGGTGGAGCACGTAGCGGAGCTTGTCTCCTTTGGGAGAGGTCAGTATGACCCTAGCCCCTGTGCCGTCGGTGTTCATGGAGCCGTCAAAATGGAGCGACCAGTAGTGGATGTACGGGAGCTTCTCTGGCTGCTGTGCTTCTTCCTAGTCTGCAAGGAAATCAGCCAGGACTTGTGACTTGATCACTTTGTGGGGCTCGTATTTGATGTTGTGGACGCTGATTTCGACGGCCCACTTGGCGACTCGCCCGGTTGCCTCGCGATTGCGTAGGATGTCTTGCAGGGGCGCGGAGGAGACCACCGTGATTGGGTGCTCCTGGAAGTAGTGTGGGAGTCGCCGTTGTGCTCGGAATACCGCGTACACCAGTTTTTGGTATTGCGGGTAGCGCTGTCATGAGTCTGTTAGGACTTCGCTGATGTAGTAGAACGGGCGTTGTATGGGGTGATCCTTGCCCTCTTCCGGTCGTTCGACGACCATCACGGCGCTAACGACTCGAATAGAGGCCGCGACGTAAACGAGCATTGGCTCTTTGTCGAGTGAAAGGAGCGAGTAGTGGCGCCACAAGTAGCACTTCTTTGAGCGCTTTGAGTGTGTCGTCGGCCTCCGCGTCCCATTGGAACGTGGGGTTCTTGCACATCAGGCGGTAGAGGGGCATTGCCTTCTCGCCTAGTCGAGGGATGAAGCGACTGATGGCCGCGACTCGCCCTGCCAACTTCTGGACGTCGCGCAGGCACTCGGGTTTGCCAAGTCGCGCGATGGTGTCGATCTTGGTGGGGTTGGCTTCGATGCCTTGCTTGGAGACTACATATCCCAGGAGTTGTCCAGTGGGGACGCCGAAGGTGCATTTTCCGGGGTTCAGCTTGATGTTGTACCTCCGCAGGTTTGTGAAGGTTTTGGCTAGGTCAGCGAGTAGGTCGTCCTGGCGGGTGGATTTTACCACCATGTCGTCGATGTAGACGTGAATGTTGCAGCCAATTTGGCTCGCTAGGCACTCCTGCATGCACCTCTGGTATATGGCGCCTGCGTTCTTGAGGCCAAACGTCATGGCCGTGTAGCAGAAGGCGCCGAATGGCGTAATGAACACCGTCTTCTCCTCGTCCTCGATCGCCATCTTGATCTGGTTATAACCAGAGTAAGCGTCAAGGAAGCACAGCGACTCCGATCCCGCGGTCGAGTCGATGATCTGATCGATGCGCGGTAGGACAAACTCTTCCTTCGGGCAGACGCTGTTGAGGTTGGTGTAGTCAATGCACATTCTCCATGTGTTGTTCTTTTTTAGAACCAGGACTAGGTTTGCCAGCCACTTGGAGTATTTGATTGGGAGGATGAAGCCTGCGGCTAGCAGGCGCTAAACTCCTTCGGCGATTACTCGACGACGCTCTTCATTGAAGGGCCGTAGCGACTGCTTTACTGGTCGCACTTTGGGGTCGGCATTGTGTTTGTGCTCAGCGAGTTCCCTCGGGACACCTGGCATGTCAGATGGCTTCCATGCGAAGATGTCGCGGTTCTCACGGAGGAACCCGATGAGCGCGCTTTCCTATGCGGGGCTCATGTGCGCCCCAATGGTGACCGTCTGGCTGGAGTCACCGGGGACGAGCTCGACGGTGCGGGTGTGCGTGGTCGCCTCGAACATGGAGTTCGCGGCGGTTGGTTTCTTCAGTATGGTGGGGTCGTCCTTTTTATGTTGCCCACGTATTTCGCGAGCTCCTCCGTGTGGTCGGTCTCCGCGGCGATGATGGCGTCGGTGAGCTCGGCGTCTTTCTCCTCGCATTCCACGGCCATGTCGGGGTCGCCGTGGACGGTGATGATGCCGCTTGGCCCGGGGAGCTTCATCATGTTGTACGCGTAGTGGGGGGTCGCCATGAATTTGGAAAACGTCTTGCGTCCCAGCACGCAGTGGTAGGGGCTGCGGAAGTTCACCATCTCGAATTCGATTCGCTCGGTGCGGTAGTTTGCCGGTGTGCCGAAGGTGACTGGCAGCGTCACTTTTCTGATCGGGTATGCCTTCTAACCGGGGACGATGTTTTGGAAGGTTGTCAGGGTCGGCTGGATTGCCGACTCTAGGAGTTGTAGCCTCTTGAACGTGTCCAGGTACATGATGTTGATGGAGCTCCCGCCATCCATTAATGTCTTGGATAGCCAGTAGTCAGCCACTTTGGGCCTGACTACCAGGGCGACTCGCCCTGGGTACTCGATTCTAGGGGCGTGGTCCGGGCGACTCCAAGTGATACTCTGCTCGGACCAGTTGAGGAAGCGTGGGATGTCGACCTGAGTCACCGCATTGACGGCGACCGCGCGGGCGAGCACCTTTTTCTCGCGCTTGGTGCCGAGTCTGGTGAAGGTGTGGAGTGAGACAACGGCGGTGCCGAAACCTTTTTCTGATCGGGTCCTCCCTTGCTCGTCTCGCCTTCTCAATCTCTTTGAGGGAGTGGTAATCAGCGGTGGTGTGGGTGGCGGGTTTTCCCTCCCTGCTATGGTAGATGCAGGGCTGATTGAGCAGGGTAGCGGGGTCGAATTTCGGCCTCGTCGCGTTGTTGGCGTGGTAGTTCCCGCTGTCGCGGTAGTTTGCTTTGTCCCGGCGGTAGTTCTTGGAGTCGCGCTGGCCGTAGCCGGAGTTGGCAACGAAGTCGACTCGCCCGTCTGTGCGGCGCTTGCCGGTGATGCGGGTGTTGCTGTAGCGCATGTCGCATAGGCGCCCGCTGTCGTGGATGCTGGTGCGGCGTCTTCCTCCCGACTCATCGTCGGAGTCTTGGTTGGGGTCCTCCTCCGCATAGCGCTTGGCGATCTCGAGGAGGTCGGGGATGTTGTCGAGCGTCCGATAGACCCTCTTGATCTTGGCGACCAGGGGTTCGTACCGACACGCGTTCTTGAAGCAGTGTATCGCCATGTCTAGGTGGATGCCGGAGGCGTTTATCCATAGTTCTTGCATCCTTTGGATCCAGCGGCGAGTCGACTCGCGTTGTCCCTGGATGCATCGCTCCAGGTCCTCTATGGTGGTGGCGCGGGTGTAGGAGCCCTCGAAGTGCCTGACAAAGGCGTCCCGCATTTCTTCCCAGGAATCGATGCTGTCGGCGGGGAGCGTGTTGATCCATTGTCGGGTCGCACCCTCCATCATCAGGGGGAGCTAGCGAGCGGCGAGCAGGTCGGTGTGGCCTGTGATTCCCATTGTCATGAGGTATGTGTCCAGCCAGACAGCGGGATCGTACGTCGGGTCGTACTTTTCGATCTCCTTGGGGGCCTTGAAGTTGGCTGGGTATTTTTCCCCGCGAATCATGGTCCCGAAGCATTGCGGCCCGACTCGACTAATTGAGCCTCTTGGTTCCGGGTCGCCGCGGTTGGTGAGGGTGTGCCTCAGGTCGTTGGGCTAGCGTGACCGCCACGCCTGGTTGTTGATGATGTTCGTAGGAGCATCGATGGGCTGCCCGTTGGCGGCGACCGTGTTATTCGCAGGTCACGGCTCGTTGGAGGATAGCGCGGGATTGGCGGCCCGTGGTTGGTTCGCCAGGGACTGCGGTGGTGGGCAAGTTAATGCATTGGCCACGGTGGGGTGGCCGCTTGATGCCGCCATGCTTGCTGATGAGCGGGAGTACATCCGTCCCCACGGGTCGACTCCCGCAGCTTGTTGCTCGACGGCCCTGACGAGTAGGGCCTTGGCGTACTGGATCTGTAGCGCGCCGTCACCTTGGACATCAAGGTTGGCGATTGCAGCATCGGCCGCGACGACGTTGTCCATCAGGGTGGAGTATAATGGTAGCCCGTTGGTGTCACGGGCTTGAGGCGATATGATGATCCGCGGTTGGTCTGGTGGGGGCGTGCGACCCATGGGTGGTGGGGGGCTCCGGTTGCCGGTGCACCAGGTGGTGGTCTCGCGGGGTTGCTTCCGCCTGGTGGCGCATTCTCGCAGTATTCACGCTCGGCGGCGCATGCGGGGTCACTGTCATCGTTGAAGTTCAGGACGCGGCCCTGGACATTGGAGTTCAGGCGGGTCCTGATGCGGCACTGGTGGTAGAGCGACAGCTCCCGCGTCGTCTCTCGTTCGAGGGGGTATTTCTCGCGCTCGGCGAATTTGTTGCGTTGCGCCTCCGGGAGCCACAGGCGGGCCTGCTCCACCTCTGTGGCCGTTGCAGTCGGCGGGGTCAGCGTGGCGAACGGATCTGGCGAGGCGGCTATGCTGCCCGCCATGTAGATCGCGTTGAAGCGATTGGATCTGGCGTGAAAATCCTCTGGGGAGTCCGAGCCCAAATCGGAGTCGAAGATCCCCAGGATGGAGGAGTCCTCGAAGTCCTCGGGGTTGGAGACTCGCGTGATGGAGTCCTCCTGTGATGCGGCGGTGATGGATCCGTCGACCGAGGCAGGGGTCGCGGAGTCGGCGTCGTCGTTTAGGGCATCGTCGTTGGTGGCGGCGTTAGTCTCGACCGCGTCGCTAGCGGCCGAGTCGTACTCAGTGACGAGGCTCCTGATGGAGCAGACCTGCTCCTCCAGAAGAAGATCGCGGTGCAGCGGCGATCCACCGACGATCATCGTTGCAGCTGGGTCGACCGCGCCGGTGAAGCCGACGAAGAGGTTGATGGAGCCGACCGGCATCACCGCGCCATGAGTGACTGGGCATGATGCCGGGATGTAGCTGCTGGGCAGGATCTGTAAGATCTTGCCAATGGCGATCATGCGACCGGTGGCGAGCGGCCGATCGATCGGCGAGTAGGGTCTCACCACAGAACTTAGGCCAGTCCCGCTATGCCCTACGGTGGGTGCCACTGTCGTGGAAATGGCCACGGCAGTCGCTTCCACTGGCAGCGATTGAGTGTTTCGTGAGGAAGAGTTGGCGGCCATCTGCGGTGCGAGATGGGGGCGGATGCACATGGGTTTACCTAGGTTCGGCCCCCCGGAGGGTAAAGACCTACTCCTGCTGGTTTAGATTATTGGAGAGCGAGTTACAAGGGTGGCGAGCTCGGCGGCTATGCGGTGAGTCGCTTGAGGGGGTGTATGATGGAACGTGAGTCTCTAGGGTACCCTAGGGAGGTTTATATATGAGGCACCTTGCTAGGGTTTACAGGTTACCACCGAACAAGATAAGGATTCAGAGGTCTTGACCTAATCCGACTAGGCTTCTGTTACGCTCCTGGGCTTCCAGTCGCCAGTCGCCGGGCTTCCTCTTCCATTGTAGTCCAGTCGTCATCCTTCAGGCGTATTTGCAGGCCTTTCGGCCCACTCAGAACATCCTGCTGGGCATACCCCCTTGGCATATCCCCATCAATACGGTCGCAACTATACGACCAGAGCAAAAATTCTGGCCATATATTTGATCGTTAAACTCTCAGACACTTTTTTGTTCGATCTTTCTTTTATATATATATATATAAACATTATTGTCGGTTTCGAGTCATGATTTAATCGACCTAGACTCAAGATATTTGGAAATATCTGTCCGGAACAAACTATACGGCCGGACCTATACGGGCCACGCCCGTATAGTTGGTCGTTACGTGGCAGGACACTTCCAAATCTGTGATTTCTTTCCCTGTTTCATTTGGATTCTTTTCTTGGACGACAATTTGGTCTTTCTCACGAGTTCTACCAACCTCTAACCCCTCTTATATACTGTCATTGTCTCTCTCTCTAACCGCAATCTACAGAAACCAATCTACCTCTTATTTATACGTGAGGGCTCTCAACCAAGCGATAGAAGTCAAGAAGAAGGGCTCCCATGGAGATCGGGAGCAACATCGAGCAAGGCAAGAAGATCAAGACCATCCCTATAGAGTTCCTCAACGCCGACCATGGGTGTCGGAAGAGGGATTTGAAGGCCCTGGAGCTGAAGATTGAAGAATTGGACAAGGAGAAGCCAGGGACGCCCAAACACCTTCGATTGCTACTACTTTATCTTGATAAACTTGATGAAGATATCAAGCGGACAACCGAAGAAGGTTTTTCTATGAGTATTAAGCCACTACAAACACTTCAGGATAACAATGAGTTCATTAAAGAACAAGTGAAAGTGCTGGAGAGGAACAATCTTTTCTACAAGCTGCGTTTTAAAGAATTAGAAGCTATCAATCAATCCCTTCGCCTCAGGCTGGCCCGTGAGGAGAAGATACCACGTGCCATGGCGCCATAGTGATCTACAATAATCACGGTATCAAATAATCGCAAGGGATTATTTGATCCCACCTGGCTTGATTCCAAGGTTGGGGAGATCTTTAAGACCTTGCAATATATCCTATAAGTTTTTATTACAATTTTTGCATTAGTTCAAACTAGAAATAAAGTTTGCATCATTAGAATTCCCTTTAGGAATAGTCGATTCCTTTTATGAAATTCCGAGTTTATTATTATATATGGAGCAATATTGAGTTTGTGTTTCCTTTATTGATATATGAATGGCTTGAGTATGATTTTACTTGCACTTGATGATACCAATAGGAGTCTTCCACACCATTGGTATTAATAGAACACATAAAGATAATTTGGTCAATATGCTATAAGTCTACGATTTGATTCACAAAGAAAAATTATCTATTCAATTAAGTCTGAGTAGATCATTAGTTCTTGGGGAGATGGAGAAACCCTAGTATGAGACTGAAATAAGATAAAGTCTATTATGATATTCATCATTGTGACCATGTGTTAGATTTTCTACATCTTGATGTTGAGACAAGTCGACCTCTCAATATTTGCCTCTTGTGGGGACTTGATGGAGGAAAATACTTATTGGTAGACGGAGGTGTGCTAGCACTTACAGTGACTATAAAGCTGTTGGAACCCCTTACGTATCAACTTGGGAAATCGAGGAAACTCACAGAACACTATCCATGCCATGGGATACGTTCTACGGGATTATGTCCCTTAATAGCACAGTAATTCGATTGATGTCAATTGCTAACTGTTGTGATTATGAGGATGATGTGAGCAGCGGTTGTTGCCTATTCGTCCAAATACGGAGTTCCTCCCACACATACATAGTTGAGAATGTTTATGATGATAATCTTTATCTTAAATCTTTACAATACTAGTGGTGTATCTAGTACTCCCTGAGAACGCCTTTTCCCTACTACAGTTCCAATCTTTCTTACATACGCGATACTTACTTTCTGTATTAAGTTATTTTGTTTTACTTTATTAGTCTACGGTTTGATTCACAAAGAAAAATTATCTATTCAATTAAGTCTGAGTAGATCATTAGTTCTTGGGGAGGTGGAGAAACCCTAGTATGAGATTGAAATAAGATAAAGTCTATTATGATATTCATCGTTGTGACCATGTGTTAGTTTTTCTACATCTTGATGTTGAGATAAGTCGACCTCTCAATATTTGCCTCTTGTGGGGACTTGATGGAGGAAAATACTTATTGGTAGACGGAGGTGTGCTAGCACTTACAGTGACTATAAAGCTGTTGGAACCCCTTACGTATCAACTTGGGAAATCGAGGAAACTCATAGAACACTATCCATGCCATGGGATACGTTCTACGGGATTACGTCCCTTAATAGCAGAGTAATTCGATTGATGTCAATTGCTAACTATTGTGGTTATGAGGATGATGTGAGCAGCGGTTGTTGCCTATTCGTCCAAATACGGAGTTCCTCCCACACATACATAGTTGAGAATGTTTATGATGATAATCTTTATCTTAAATCTTTACAATACTAGTGGTGTATCTAGTACTCCCTGAGAACGCCTTTTCCCTACTACAGTTCCAATCTTTCTTACATACGCGATACTTACTTTCTGTATTAAGTTATTTTGTTTTACTTTATTATTGCTCTTATACCCAAAACCCAAAAACACCTTTTTACACAATACTCGCATTTTATCTTGTCACTTAGAACTTTATCTAGCATTTCTATCGCAATATTTATTTCAAGAATTATTAGACTTCAGACACCTGCTCCCCGTGGGATCGATATCTTTATTTCGAAACTAGCTACAAACAATCTGTACACTTGCAGTCATCATCCACTAGAGCTCAATTGAAGAGTTTTGGTGAAAACCAGGCACACATCTCCATGGTGGAACCAAAGAAAGTATGGGAATCTCTTGAAGATTCGGATTGGTTGGAAGCAATGCACAAAGTTCTTAACAACTTTGAGAGAAACAAAGTATGGAAGTTAGTTGAAAAGCCAAAAGATTGCCGCAATGTTATAGGCATTAAGTGCATATTCAAGAACACGCAAGATGAGCATGGAATTGTTGTGAGGAACAAGGCAAGATTGGTTGCACAAGGGTTCTGGCAAATTGAAGGCATTGATTATAGAGAGACATATGCACCCGTGGCTCGCCTTGAGTCCATCCGTATCCTTCTTGCTTATGCGGCACATCATAACTTTAAATTACAACAAATGGATGTAGAAAGGGCATTTCTTAATGGTCCATTGCATGAGTTGGTATATGTAAACCAACCCCCGGGGTTTGAGGATCCCAACATCCCAAACCACGTCTACAAACTTGATAAGGCGCTCTATGGGCTCAAACAATCCCCACGCATGTGGTATGAGCACCTTAGAGAGTTGTTGTCGGACCATGGGTTTGAGGTTGGGAAAATCGATCCCACTCTTTTTACTAAGAAGGTCAATGGGGAGCTTTTTGTATGCCAAATATATGTTGATGATATTATCTTTGGCTCATCTAACAAAGCTTTTAATGATGAATTCTCAAAGCTTATGACTAATAGGTTCCGGATGTCTATGATGGGGGAATTGAGAGTATTTCTTAGTTTTGAGATCAAGCAAGTAAGAGGAGGAACATTCTTTAACCAAGCCAAGTATACTCAAGATATGCTCAAGAGACTCAACATGAAAGATCTAAATGGAGCTCCTACTCCCATGGCAACAAATACTCATCTTGAACTAAACCCAAATGGTAAAGATGTGGATCAAAAGGTATACTGGTCCATGATTGGTTCTTTGCTTTACCTTTGTGCATCTAGACCCGATATTGTGTTGAGTGTAGGAGTGTGTGCAATATATCAAGAGGCTCCTAAAGAAAGCTATTTGATGGCGGTCAAGAGAATCTTTCGGTATTTGGTTCATACCCCAAACTATGGTATTTGGTATCCTAGGGGCTCAACTTTCTCTCTGTGGATACACGGATGCGAATTGGGCTGGTGATAAGTATGATAGAAAATCAACCTTCGGGGCTTGCCAATTCCTTGGAAGGTCCTTGGTGTGTTGGTCTTCTAAGAAGCAAAATTGTATATCTCTCTCCACCGCTGAAGCCGAGTATGTGGTAGCTGCTAGTGCTTGTACTCAATTGCTATGGATGAGGCAAACTTTAAAGGAATACGGTGTCCATTGTGACAAAGTTCCTCTTCTATGTGACAATGAAAGTGCTATCAAGATTTCCTACAACCTAGTGGATCATACAAGGACAAACCATATTGAGATTTGTCATCAGTTCATTAGAGACCATGTTGCTCGAGTTGATATTGAGTTATCTTATGTGTCAACCAAAGACCAACTTGCCGACATTTTCACGAAGCCACTGGATGAAGCAAGGTTTTTTTATTTGAGGAATGAACTAAATATCATAGATTCAAGGAGCTTGACTTGATCACCTTGCATACTCACCTATTTCTTGACTCTTATTTGGTTTAGGTGCAGGCATGGAGATAGGGGAGTGCGGTCCTAATACATTGGACTATCCCTCCCCCATGATGCCAACATTAAGAAATTCAATTCTCTTAATATCATTTTTTGATATGTGAGCTTCATTGATGAGTAGTGGCTATGAACCCAAGGATAATTCTTCGCTGTGTCATGCCACAAACTCTTACATGGTGGCCTTGGCCACCGCCCTCTTCTTATTGAAGAATTGGTTCTTGGTTTGTTTGATTTGGGACTTAATTTGCCGTCTTCTTGAATATCCATGTTTTCTTGGTACTTCATAGTACATCTTCTGAATCCCAGGCATATTCTCACCTTGAAACATGCTCCTCTTGCCACACATTTGTCCACTACTTGAAACTAGGCTTTCTGGTCACAAGGGGTCGGACTGTCCGCCCTGAACCAACCAGGTGTCCGGCCAGATCAAACTCTCCACTTTTTTCACACCGGACATTCCGGCCAGGCCGGACACTCCGGTGCATTTCACCCGGACACTCTTGCCCCAGCAGTTTCCAACTCGTAAAAGGGGTCGAGGAGAAGTGGATGGTTTAGTCCTCCTTCTCCTCCCCGACTCCCTCTTGCACTCTGCCTGCTGCCCTCGACCAAGAGCACCACCGGGAGGTCTCCTCCACCCTAGATCCTGCCGTTGCCGTCGGCCATTGCCTTCTCTTTGCTGCTGGGTTCCTTTCCCCTCCAGTGAAGGTCCCCATGGATGCTGGTATAGTGCCTCTCCCCTTCTCCATCTCTAGGGTTTGCTCTAGATGAATTTTTGAGGGCAATGTCTTACCTAGATCCATGGGTACATCGTCTTTGCATGCAATACTCATCCTTTTAGTGGTTCTAGAAATCCTGATCTGCTCTGGTTGAACACTCACGAACTGCCCGAAAATCATCAAGGCTCCAGCCAATATGTCCGGCGTGTACGAGTCAGACACTTCAGTCTAGCCAGAATGTCCGGCGAATACGCACCGGAATGTCCAGGCAAGGCGGAGTCCCTAGGGTGGTTTTTCCGGATAGTCCGGGTGTTTTTAGCCAGAGCAGCTCTTGTATTACTTTGACTACTGCTATGTGTTTGTATCTCCAGGACAAATGTGCTTACCCATATGCTATCCTTCTACTCTGATCTCACAGGTGGCTCTCGCCCTTGTCGGTCAAAGGCTACTCAAAAGTGTCGTCCCCGTAGGCTCCATGATGAATAGAGAGACATTCATGTAGATCCTTCTATGGTCAGACAGGCTGCTCGTGACCGTGCTGCAGCAAAGCAAGAAAAGATCAAAAAGCTGAAAAGGGATGAAGCCAAGCACATGAAGTTTGAAGCATTGACCACTCTGGCAGATTTGGGTACCGAGGAGTTTGTGGAGATGAGAATCTAGCAGGTCTATTCTCTGTCTCGCACCTCGAATGATGATCGCTTCTGGAGAAATGAACAAGCCCTACTCTTTTCTGAGGTGTTTTGTGGGTTCAGGACTTCTATGTGCTCCATGCAGTGGTTGGATCTCTCCAGAAGCTTCGAGCTCATAGCTACTTTGAGGATGCTCTTTGGGTGACTGAGAAGATGGGGTTGCACACCATCTTTCAAGTAAGAGAAGACTGCAATGTTGAGTTGGTCCAGCAGTTCTATGCCACAGTGGTCTTTGGGGACACTGCGGATATTCCCCTTGAGTGGATGTTTGGCACTACTAGGTGTCGTTCTAGCATGGTTCATTTTGCACACATTCTTGGATTGCCTTTCAATCCTAATGCTCCCAGTGGTCTCAGAATGCATGTACATAATGCTCCCAGTGGTCTCAGAATGCATGTACATGGTCAGGCATATGACAAGAAGAGGTTGGCCCCGATTTACTCTCAGTATGGTGTGGTTGGCCAAACCACCAACATCAAGCTCATCTACAACATTCTGCTTCGCATGTTTTGCCACACACTCACTCCCAAGGCGGACAACAAGGATGAGATGAGAGGTGCAGAAATCTATCTAATGGCCCATGCTCACTCGGTGTATACCCATGGTCCAGACCATCCAGGTGGTGCTATAGATGTCATGGATTTCATCTATCAGGACTTGTACAAGTGCATCACAGACAAGAAGTGTCCTCGGTTTGCTCCTTATGTGATGAAGCTCACTGCTCAGTCTCCAGGAACTCTATTGCTCTACAATGATCTTGTTTCACACCTTGCTACCAAGGTACAGAGGAAGGGTGCCCCTACCACCAAGGCTCCTCGAGGCTACCCCCTGCTCAGGACATTTTTGAGGATGATGTGATGGATGCAGATGCTTCTGACAGTGATGATGGGTCTGAGGAGGTGCAGGAGGTTGTTACCCGTGGCCCTCGCATGAAGCATGCCAGCAACACATATCGCTTCAACACCTCTAAGTAGGAAGTGCACAAGAAGGTGAAGAAGGCCTCTTGGTGGAAGAAGCTTCTCCTATGCCAGAACATTGACATTCGCCATGGACAGTATGATGCATACAAGGCTAACTGGAATGTCATGAAGGAACTCAAGCGGATCAACCAGACCATGGATGTTGATCCCTCTCGGCAGCAGGCATCATATGGCACTCTTTCCTGTGGTCACTAGAGTCAGGGACGTGTGGACTAGTCCATGTTTGAGGACGTGACTTCTTCTTCTCGCCCACACGGCTAGAGCTCGACTCAAGATGATCATGATGATGAGGATGGTGATGATGATGAGGATGACGATGACAACAACTTCCGTGGCTAGAGTTGGTTTAGGGTTTAGGGTTTAGGGCTTAGGGACACTTTAGTTGTGCTCTTTTCCCTTTTTAGTGTCTCGATGCCAAAGGGGGAGAAGTAGCCCTTTTATTAGGTTGCTACCGGGGATTTGCATGGGTACACGAGCTTCATGTTTTATTTCGATTTTTCGATTTGCCTCTTTGAAGCTTCGTGTTTTTATCTTATTTTATCCGTATGAGTACTATGTTGTGTTGAACTCCATTATGTGTGTTAATACATGCTTACCCGGTTATGTTAAAGACTATGTTATGCCTAGCTTATTTATCTAGTCTTTATTATATCATGTCATAACTTGTTACCAACAAAATCTAGTGAGGATGTGATCCTAGGGTGTGTGGTCTTGTATTCAAATGCAAAGCTAAATTGGTCACACATCTAGGGGGAGCCTTACTATATTTTGTAAATCTCCTATTGTGAAAATTATTACCTATCCTTGGGTTGTCATCAAACACCAAAAAAGGGGAGATTGAAAGGGCATTTATGCCCTTCATATTGTTTTGATGTTTGTTGACAACACTTGGATAGGTTTAATCTGTTGTTAAATGTTTCAGGAGATATCAGCTAGATTAGTGTAATTTGTACCTAAGGAAAAAGGGCTACCCAGGATAAAATCAGTGTAGGGACAAAGTCTTGCCGGAGTGTCCGGTAGTTGTGCGCCAGAGTGTCCAGCCTCATCGGACTATCCGATCGGTTTCTGCCAGACTGTCCGGCCCTGAGGATTCACAAGATTTTCATCGCCCGGTGCGGACAGTCAGAATGCCACATCGGACACCACCCGGACACTGGCTGGACTCTGGCCGGAAACTCTGCCAGACCGGAGTGTCCGGTGATTGTCACCCAGAGTGTCCGGCTGGGCCGGACTGTCCGGCTGCCTTTCGCCGAACTATCCGGGGTAAGTGGCTCCCAACGGCTCTAAATCTAGGGGCCCTATTTAAAGGCCCCTTCTTCTACCTTAGGAGCTACTCGACCAGTTCAAGAACATAATCACCATTTGAGCCACAAAATCATCAAGATCTCTTCACTCAACCATCCAAATTCATTGATCTTTGGAGAATCGCAGGAGGAGGCCTTGATCTATAGCTTCGCCAAGAGAGATCTTCATTTCCCCCTCATTCACTTGAGGGCCCCTTGCTCTAGTGTTTCTTTGGAAACCCTAGCTATTGATTTGGTTCTTACAAGCTTGTCTTTGATTATTTAACAGCTTGCTTGTATTCGGGAGCCTCCAATTAGGTTGTGGATGTGTGCCTCGAACTTGTTGTAAAGGTGCCGGCTTCCACCTCGAAGGTTGCCGATATAGTGGAAGAGGTGAATCGAACCTGTTGGGGTGAGGTTCATCGGAGAACAAGGGAGGCCTCTCATGTCATTGGTGGTTTGAAACCACCCCCTCTCCAAACGTAGATGTACTTCCCCTCAACAAGAAGGAACTACAGGAAACAAACCCTTGTGTCTCCGCGTGCTCCACTTTGGTTACTTCTATCCTTTATCGCACTTTACTTATCTTGTTATTGCTTAGTGTTAGTGCTAGATTGACATATAGGTACATTTACCATAGTTGCATAATCTAGAGAATTTACCGTTTGTGTCAAACCCTAATTTGAAAAAGATTAAAATTTGAAGTAGCACCTATTCACCCCTCCTCTACGTGCCCATACGATCCTTTCATCAGCCTCACCACTAGACCGGGAGAGTGTGGGCTGGCACTTAGACGACCAGGAGATCAACGACGAGCCAAGGTAGACGCAATAGCCCGAGGTGGAGCGCCGAGTGTCAGGACACCCTGCCCAATCTGCATCCGAATAGGCCACAATGTGCACGGAAGGTGAGGCAGAGATCGTGAGCCCAAGGTCCATAGAGCCGCAGATGTACCGAAGAATCCATTTCACCGCTGTCTAGTGAGCATCACGAGGCGCGTGCATGTAGAGACAGACCTGCTGCACGGCGTACTGCAGCTCCGGGCGAGTGAGCATCAAGTACTGCAAAGCACCAACAATGGAGCGATAGTGAGATGCATCCGTAGCCGGCGATCCAGCAGTGGCGGAGAGCTTGGCGTTCGTGTCAACAGGAGTGACCGCGGGAGAACAATTAAGCATCCCGACACGCTTGAGAATATCCTAAGAGTACTTCCACTGATGAAGAAAGAACCTGTCCACGCGGCGTACCACCTCAAGGCCGAGGAAGTAATGAAGCGGACCGAGGTCCTTGATAGCAAACTCAGCACGAAGACGATCAGTGAGCTATCAAAGTAGAGCGTCGCTGCAGGCTGTCAGGATAATGTCATCAACATAGAAAAGAAAATAAGCCGCATCAGAGCCCTGTGGGTAGACGAACAAGGAGGCATCAGAGCATGTAGAGCGGAAGCCAAGCTGATGAAGAAACACCGCCATGCACTGGTACCAGGCGCGTGGTGCTTGCTTCAGCCCATACAGAAAGGAGGAGAGCAGGCACACATGGTCGGGATGCTCAGCATCGACAAACCCAGTGGGTTGCTGATCGTACACCTGCTCCGAGAGATGTCCATGAAGGAAGGCGTTGGATACGTCCATCTGGTGCACCGCCTAAGCTCGAGAGATATCAAGGTGTAGAACAGTCCGGATCGTGCCTGGTTTGACAACCGGAGCAAACGTATCTGTGAAGTCGACGCCGGCGCGTTGACGGAAGCCTTGAACCACCTATCGCACCTTGTAGCACTTGAGTGTACCATTGGAGCACAGCTTGTGATTGAACACCCATTTGCTAGTGATGATGTTGGCACGAGGAGGAACATGCTCCCAAGTCCGGTTCCGTTGCAGGGCATCAAACTCATCCTGCATGGCCACATGCCACTACGGATCGCGTAGAGCATCTCGAACGGAGTTGGGTACCGGCAAAAGCGTAGGCGTAGAAGTCGTGCATGCCTATACGTCGGTGGGGTAGCGCATAGAGGGTTGGTGCACACCCGCACGTGGGCGAGTAGTGATGCTTGCGGGCGGAGGTGGCGGCATGGCAGCAGCCGAGCTCGATGACGATGAGGAGGCCAGCGACGCAGTAGTCGGTGACGAGGGTGCCAGTGACGAGGGGGATGGTGAGGAAGAGGGGGGCGTCGATGACGATGACCCAGACGCCGAGGGCCCGGGCGTGGCGGGCGCAACCTGGGCCACAGCTGCTGGCGCAGGAAGCGTGGGCGCTGGCGGTGCTGCTGCCACGTGTCGTCGTGTAGGGGCGCCCAGAGGAGGGCGACTGGCGCTGTAGGAGTCTCAAGGTGCCCTACTTAAACAAAAACAACATCTCATCAATGTAAACGTGTCGTGAGGTGATTACGCGATGAGAGACCAGATCCTAGCAGCGATAACCCTTGGCGTAATCACCAGATCCTAGAGGATGAACTAAATGGAGGACGAACATGTTTGCCTAGAAGACATGCTTCACAAGAGTGAGATTCTATTTTATTACAAGAAAAAGAAAATCCGTGAATTATTTGGCAAAGTGCGGTGGAGCTAGGATGGCCGAGGCACACGTGCTAGAGGTTAACACCGGCAGAGAGGGCGAGGTGGTTGGTGGCGGTGGAGGACTTCTGAACAGGATAGAGGGCATCGTCAGGGCTGTCACATCGGTGGAGGAGCATGCGAGTACGACCATCCTTCACAGAAAAGCCGACATCGTGAAATTCGACAGTCATAGAGTTATCACGAGCAAGACGTCTAACACCAACGAGATTCTGAATAAGAGAGGGAGAAACTATGACATTATGAAGAGAAATAGGCCTAGAATTAGAAGGGAAACTGGTAGAACCGGTTTGGGTGATAGGAGGAGCTTGACCGTTATCGATAATGATATGGGAGGAAGTGATGGTGGGAGAGGAAACGGAGAGGTTACCGGGGTGGAAGGTCATGTGGGAGCAAGCGTTGGTGTCCATGAACCAATCACCACCGCCACCGTATGCGCTAGTGTTGGGGACAGAGTGGAGGGCGTGTAGCAGCGCGGGGTCGACCTGCGGCGTCAGGGGTGCGTCGTTGTAGCCGGGAGGCGGGCCATATTGAGGCGCTGTGAAGAACGCCTGGTGGGTTGCTGGTCGGGGCCTAAGGATGATGGGGTGCAGGGCCCGGGGCACCGGCATGGTGTAGGCGTGGATGACTCCAGTTTAGGGATTTTGGCCAGTGGTCCATGGTGGCGGAGGCATGTACTGCTGGGGAGAGGGAGCGCTGTTGCGCTGGCCGCTTTTGCCACCACAACCGCGTCAACGCTGGCGGCCGCTGTTGCCGCCGTTCCCACCCGTGGCAGGACGAGCGGGTGCGCGTAGGCCCCCCGGGCCGTTAGGGAGGACAGTTTGTCCGGAACTCCAAAACACAGAAGCCGGCGGCTGAGCCGGGTAGGAGGGCGGCGGCGCCAGGGCGTGGGGTGAGAGCACCGTCTGCGAGGGTGCGGGCACACCACAGGAGAAGCCAGCGGTAAGGGCGGTGTGAGCCGCACGAGCCCGTAGGTGTTGCAACCTCCGCTCCTCGTGATGAAGATAGGCCACGGCCTGCTCGTAGGTCGGTGTGGTGAGCATCATGAGGTTAGAGGTGGCCTGGCTGAGATCCTCGCTGAGGCCTGCCGCGACCGTAGTGAGGAGGAAGGCCTCGGTGATCGAAAACTCCAAGTGAGAGGGTCTTGAGGCACAGGCAGGCAGAAGGCGCCTAGTGGGTGCCGAAGAACTCCTGCTGGAGGAAGGTGACGCACTGGATCTTGTTGTTAGTGAAGAGGTCGGTGATCTTCTTCCACACATCACGCGTGGTGTCACCATCATGGACAGCGGTGTGAAAGATGTCGGTGGAGATGGTCTGGAACAACCAGCAGATGATGGTGGCATCGATGGTGCTCTAGTCAGGGTTGCGGCATGGCAAGGAGGTCGATGGTGCCGTTGATGTGGTCGAGGAGATCGTACTCGCGGAAGAGGAGGCCGAAGTACGTCTTCCACGCGAAGAAGTTGGTCGCGGTGTGGGAGAGCATGATCGGCACGCGCTTGAGGACGGGGACGTTGCAGATGATGGCAACGGCGGGGCCAGCGAAGGGGTTGGAGCTCTCAGATCGTGAGGAGTGGAAGGGGTTGGAGGGGCCAGAGCTGGAGAAGTCGGCCATCATGGGCGGAAGCTTGGCCGCAGCGGCGCCAAGGGGAGGCGGCGTGGCTAGGGTTTGGTGGGGAGAGCCAGCGGCGGTGGTGCCAAGGGAGTCGCGGTGGTGGCTCGGCTAGGGTTTAGCATCTGTTAGGCCGATACCATGTAGATAGATTACGAGAGATTGCACAACCCTAATAGGGCCGGCTGTCATGTATATATATAGGAGGCATACAGATTACAAGCCTTGGTGTACAAAGAAACTACCAAGGAGATCTATACAGATGCGTATATCTCAACAACTATATATTATTTTGTTGATGCGTAACTCTCTCCGTAGCCCTTCCTGCTCTGGAATCGACACCTCCACGATCAATGGTTCTTTGTTAGATTGCTTCTCTGTCCTACAAACCCCCCTTCTCCGCCCAATAATTGTCATCGGCAAAAAAATCCTAATTTTCCAGACTACAATTTGTTGGAGGTTGTGATTCTGCTAGTTCCCCTCTCAATTTGTTCCATTAAATCTTGTAATTTCTTGATCTGACTATTTGCTATTCCTGGAGACCAGGTGTCAACACCTGGATTTTTAATCCCAGATGCCTGCTAATGCCATAAATCGCAATCTCAGGATTACCATTTTTGCGAGACATAACAGATTGGATATCACAGTACATCATCCATTACAAACCACAATAAGGTCTTACACGAATAAAGGATCTCATGATCCAGTCTTAATACAACAAGCAGCGGAATAAATAATAAGTGTAGTGGTGGGGTCCATCTTTAGGGGCACAGGCAATGCTGACGATGGAAGATAGTCCTAGTTATCATAGACCTCCTGATGTCCTTCATCTTGGTAGTCTCCTTCATAGTATGGCCATAGTAATAGCCAAGGACAAAAGCCATGAGTACTCTTTAAGTACTCGCAAACTATCACTAACAAGTAAGGTAGTTCTAGTGGGAAAAGCTAACTTTAAGTTTATTTATAAAGGTAAGTTTGAAACCTAAGCTGAGTTCAGAAACAAAGAAAGATAAAATAAAGTTCTAGAATCACTTAAATTGGGAAACTAGTGTCATAGTCACAACCCTGTTGTGGTCAAGTCAAGATTCATCATTCATATCATAAGTCATTTTGAAAATATCTGACAACGGAATAGTATGGCCACTCCAACTGTCCATAACCGCGGACGCGGCTATTCGAATAGTTTGACACTCTGCAGAGGTGGTACACTTTCACCACAAGATTCGATACATCTGTCAGGGATAACCCTGGATCATCATACTTAGTATGCAGATATCAAACATAACCTTTCCTTTACACACCCTAGTATAAGAACCTCTCCTATGAGCATGGCCTCCCAACCATGACCATCTGTCATCTTAGGCACTGCATAGGTGGACAACATTGAGAGGTAGCCTCAGCTCAAACCTCTCCCGCGAGGGAACTAATACTAATGCATATAAACTTCCGGCTAAGCCTTACCCAATTCAGGTATTGTGGTTGTACGGTAAAATTGGAATGGTATCGCATCCAAACCTAACCATCAGTTTTGTAAAAGGGCTAAGGCTCATGCCTCACCATTTTCATCATCATACACCATTTGTGTTTCTCAACACATGTCAAAACATCTCAATAGAATGACTCATCATTCCAAGGTTTTCACAAGTCATTTTCACAAAGTAATCCCATCAAAAGTGAATCAAGTTTTGGTTTAGCTCTAAACTACTAAGTTAAGAGTGTTCACTAATATGGGATGCTAATCTCAATCTCATGCCATAGAATGACATCTAAGGTTATCTAGATAGGTCAAGTTTTATAATTTTTATGCTACCTTTAAACAAGTAAAGGACTTTGGCGAAGTAAAGAAGGTAAAGCTTGTGAATAAAACTTGGGGTAAGTAATAGTCAAAGTGGTATAACCAAAGCATGCCTCATGCATCTTGCTTAGGTTATCTATCTTAATTCTAGCTTGCTAACAATAGCTTGCCTTGGTTGGTGCAGTGGTTGAAGTTTTCTTCCTCCTCCTCTTGGTAGAACTCCTCTTCCTCGAAAGCTTGGTCGGTACTATCTTCTATAAATACATATGGGATACACAATCACCAAACAATGCTTAACTAGTGTACTTAGCATACTAAGGCACACATTTGATGATCTATTATCATCACAAGCATCACAAGGTTTAATTAACTAATTTCATTCCTTTTATTTGCGAAAAGTAATTTCTACTCATTGAAATTAGCTAAGATTTAATATTCTCCAATTAAAATATGGGATAATGTGGACACATGTCATCACCACACATTCTAATGTATGGGAATGTGATTTAAATGTTGTATCACATTTTAATAAGTTTAAGTTGCATATTTAATGATTTAAAGTGACTAGAAATGCCTATATAGCATTATTTTGGTACTAGTCCAAAGTCACTGCATGCAAACCTTAATATTATTTCATATTCAGATAGGTATGGTTAAATGTGATTTTTTAGAGTTGGAATCAACTCAAAAGCTATTATGGTTGATTTTAAAATAATGTTTGAATGTGCAAATGCTTCTGTCTTGTTATTTTTACTAGGAGAGATCTCTAACTCTAAAATATTTAAATCCAACAGGCTTGGATAGATATTTTCATTACCTTTCCAAAAAAATTGGAATCACTCCATTTGGATTTGTAAAACTCTTTGAATTGATTTTTGAACTTAGGGACATAATTAATTTTCAGTCTAAATAGAAAAACCTAATTTGAATTAAATGGGTCAGCGCGGGAAACTAAATGGGCCGGCCCAGTAATGCTCAGCGGCGCAGAGGGCGACTGATAGGATGGTCTCGTATGTCAGCGGTACATAAAACCCGAAGCGGTATGGGACGATCTGGGCCACACGATTAGAACACAGATCGACAGTTCACGGTCGTCGTCGACGACGGACTGGTCGCCGGTGAGACCGAACTCTAAACGGCCGATGGGGGTCTACTAGGGACGTACCAGGGCTCCAGCTAGTGCGGCGAGGCGGGCGATCGAACTAGACGGCAACGGTGAGCTCAGCCGAAGTCGCGACATGGGCTGAGGTGGATGAAATCGACGGGCACTCCTCCTCCTCTACAGCGGCTACCTCTGGTGGAATTCCGACAAATGACAGCTCGAGCGGCTTCGGCGAGAGAGGGGAGTGGAAAGGTGTGAAGAAATGGTGCTGGGGTGGCCTCCTTATATCGGCTCGATGAGGGGACCGACGGGTGTGGGCTGGCGTCTCCGGCGAGGGCGGTACAGAGGGCGGTAGCAGGTAGGCGGACGGTGGGCAGTCTGCTGGCAGTCATCTATGGTGCAATGGCGTGGATAGGGGCGGTGGCATGTGGTCGGGGGCTTCACGCGCTCTGGGAGACAGAGGCGATGCTCAACAGTGATCATGGCAACTGTGGGTCGCGCGGCGGTGCACGACTGTGTCTGGCGGGTTGCTGGGTTCAAGGCGGAGCTGCGTGCGCGATTTAGTGTCGGGGCTTGGTCTGTGGCATGCTGGTGGCGATTGCGCTCTGGCGTTCACTGCGCACGGCGCAGAGAGAAAGGGCGGCGATGCTGTGGGCTGGTCCAGTGGCTGGGTGTAACACCCTCGAATCGGCCCTATGCAAGTTTTAGCAATTCCCGCTAAGCCTGCATAGAAACGATTCAAAGATTCCCACCAGGCACTTGCGTGCAGGTGGAAAAACAAAGTAATACCATTACACAATAGTCCATGATGGAACCCACAGAACATATATATACAACACGACTCCATGAGTCAAGAATACAGATATACAATACAAAGGTCCAAATCACCTTGAAAATGATACAATATCCGAGTACGGATAAGATGCAAATGGAGCTAAGAGCCCTTAAGAATAACCAATGGCGTCCATAACCCTGCCCAGGCCAAGCCGGAAGGGTAACCCTGCTAACGACGTCGAACTTATACCTTCTAAAACAAAAGGGGTGCCGACAAAGGGCAAAGGCAAAATAGAGCGGTCAGTATTGAGGTCAGTACACGGCGAGGCTAGAATTCGGCGGCTCTCGCCTACATAGGTATGGTGGACTGAAGCGGCAGCGCAGCAGCACTAAACAACCTATAGAGACTCAGTAAAACTGGCGGCTATCTGAGAGGGATAAGAAAGACCTATTCGGATCCAACCTGATACTAACACCAAAACATACCTATCCTAGTATTTCCCCCCTCGAGACCAAACGAGGAAGTCAAACCGAGGAAGTCACACAGTTGGCAGTTTTATTCATTCATTCCATTATATTTGCAGCACTTACTAGTCAGATATTGATAGCATGAGTCATCCTAATATCATAAGCAGTGGGCAGTTTTAATTAACCATTCCATTGTAGTTGCAATACTTACTAGTTAGATACAAATAGCATGAGACCTCCCAAAACCAGCAGTTGTTGGCACTTTTATTTACTCATTCCGTTGTAGTGAATCTGATTACTAGACATGCAAAAGTCAAATTTATAGCACTACTTTAGTTATGCTTGTCTATGATCGAGATACTGTGCTCCAAGTCGTCCATAACCGCGGACACGGCTTTCAGAAAGATTTACCCTGCAGGGGTGCACAAATAGCAACACACGCACGATCAACCTTGGAAAAACCAAATAAAAACCCAACGAGGCTTACACGACAAAGCAATCACAGGATTCATAAAATATTCCAGGGGGCCACCCCATTAAGCTACCCGCAACAAAGTTGGCCAGCTCTGAGAAGGACCCAAGGTTTGCGCCAATGGCTGTAAATGACTGGGAACCCGAAAGTGTGACTGGGCTTGTCGATACCGCGAAAACACTCCACAATTCCTAAACAGTGCAGGTGCTCCACGCACAATTGTAAATAAAGCAGTAAAGCATGGCATAAGTACAGGATAGTAATAAAGCCCCAAACTAGTTTGTGGCCCCAAGAAATAAGAAATGAATCAAGCTCTGGCTAAGGGGATTCATGGTCCCACATGCGGATAGTGCGATAGTCAAGGAATAGGTATCAAGTACTCGGGGCCTACGGGACACAAGTGGACATGAAAAACCAAATAGCATATATTGCCCACCGGTGCCTCTTTCATTAGTTATCCCAGCAATTTAATAGTTGTATTTAAAGTCATGAACCTCTCCACCATGAAGCGTATGACAACATTATAACAACTGTGTGGTACTTCACGACACGGGATCGCACCTGAGCAAGTGACTACGACTCGCAAGACCATATATCTACCAAACAACAGGTAATAGGAAGTGTCCAAGGCAATATAAAGGCTGCACGGAATATATCTGGTTCGGAACACTAAAGCATCACGATACAGATAGCAATAGATCAACATGAGGAAATAAAGACTATAAATGCAAAATAGGTAGAAAGGGGGAAAGTGCTCGCCTAGCAAACATTGCCGAATGTACATTATCCGAAGGACTTGTCGGTGCTTGCATCAACTCCGTGGCCTAATTCACGAAGAACCAAGGCACTAAAAGAAACACCGGATGCAATATTTAATACTACGACAGGAGATCGAGCATGACGCATGTATGATGTATGACATGGCAAAGATGCGATGCAACTAGGCAATATTAAGCGGAACCGGGGTCCCGATAATTAATTAAATGGTTCAAGTTATTTAAGATACCCGCAATTTAAATGTTATCTTAACAAGGCAAAACAAGGAATCGGTTCGCTACACAAATTTAAATGGAGACAATATAAGACTAGAAAAGCCCGCATATGGTCTCCATATTTAATTATGAGGTGGATCGACAAAGTACCCCCAAACAAATAAACAAGTATGCAAGCATGAAAATTTATATGCAACAAGTATATGTCATATATTATAAAAATAAGGGGTCTTGGAAAGGGAATCACATTAGGGTTCGGCATCGATGGTCTTGGGTTCGACGGGGTTCAGGATCGGCGGGATCGGTCTTCAGGATCTTCGGCCGTTGGATCCGCGATGGAGAACTTGGTGGTTTTTCCAGGAACGGTCTTCAGGATCCTCGAGGTTTCGCTCTCGGATCCACGAAGGGGTACTTGGAGTTCCGAACGGAGGTCTTGTCGAGGGTTCGTCTAGTGCCACTGGGTTCGGCTGCTCACATCGATATCGGTGGCTCCCTCGGTTCGTTTTCACGCTTCTGCCTTGGAACGCTCTCTGCAACGATACAAGCACCACAACAAGATGCAGGGACGGCCACCTGGAGTTCTGCAGCGACTCAACACGAACAAACGCATGACCCAAAACTTGACAACATGCATCATGGTTGGTGGCCAGTAGTTGCGGGTCGGGTCGTGCTCGTCGAGCGGAGTTGCAGGGGACGGAGGCGCCGGCGACAAGGAACATGCCTTGTAGAGCTTGGCTCGGGAGGAAGCGGGTTGGCGAGGAGCTCCTGCAGGCGACAGCGGCACCAAGGGGAGATGGGATGGCGGGCATGGGTCGACAACGAGGCACACCACGGAAGGAGGTGTGCGGCCGCAGCGCTGGGTCAAGGCACAATGGGCGTGATGGCTCGACGGGGCTCTGCATCGGGGCGGCTCGGCCACTGGCGGCGGAAATGGAGTGGGTCTGCTCCCGACGGCGAGGTAGAGAGGAGGCCCGGGCCGAGGACAAGGCGCTAGCGGGCAGAGGCGGGCCGACGGCGACCTGGCTGTGCAAGTACGAGCTCGCTGGCGGGGTCGACTGGGTGGCGGATGGGGGGAGCTCGCGAATGGAGGCGGCGGTTGGGCGAGCGATGGCAGCAGGCCAGAGAGGAGATGGCGGCGCGAGGAGAGCAGAGAAGGGAGCGGGGTGCACAGGGCGGCGGCCATGGGGATGGAGCGGGTCCTCTCCCCTGGCGGCAGCGATCCTTTGCGAGCGAGCAGGATCGGGGGAGAGACGCTGGTTGGTGAGAGGAGCAGGGCCGCGTCAGTGGGGGTTGGGCCTACAGCGTGGTTGGTGTGCAACGCGACAAGGGTGGGGCAACGTGCATGCGGTGTACGCGAACTGTGGTTGGGCTGGGGCAGCGAGGTGGTGGGGACGGGGTGTGGGAGCGGGTGGTGTTGCAACGCTGATGCACGGCTGTTTGCGGCTGGCGGCGGCATGTGGTTATGGTAGGTGGGGATGGGTTAGCTAGGATTAGGGTTTAGACTAGGGTTCAGATAGATGGGTATTAGGGTTTCGGTCTAGCTGGGTCGGGCCTGTCGGGTAGTAGGTGGCCTGGCCTAAATGGCTGGGCTGCCTTCCGGGAAAAATAGTTTTATTTATACTTTTATTTTGTTTTACTTAAAAGACCTTTTGTAAATTATTTTTAGGCAAAACAAAAATATCCGGAAGAGCCCTGGGTTTGTATTTTGAAATAAAGAAGGGGATATTTAGAAAACAAGATAGGCTTTTAGAAAAATAGTTTTAGGCAAACAAATATATGATGACATGACGATGCTCAAATGCAATGTGGCATGATGACTTGAGCATGCAGTCATGATGATGCACAAAACAAAAACACAGCGGTTTTCTAGTAGTGGTTTTAGCGGGGCGTTACAATTCGACACCACTAACAATGGATCTCGCCCTCGAGATCTGCCTCCTGGTACGAAGAAGAAGGCTGACTATCTGAATCTTCTCACTTCATGTCGATCCTCGCGACACCACTAACAAAGATTCTTGTTCCATATTGAAATCAGGGACACCAACAACAAGGGGTCGCTACTCGCGTTCATCGAGAGAACACTCCGGAGAAACAAAGGATGAAGCTAAAGGTATCAAAACATAAGGCCACCTCTAACTTTCGTGAAAGGAGTAAAGTTGCATTGATCCTCCAGTCCAATATACAAAAGCAAATGATAAGAGTAGTCAGATGGGGATCAGTCCATCACGCACCCAAGACATTACTCTGCACATGAATAGGAGAATTATGTAACCAACTCTCAGAATTAAGACTGGAGATCTTGACAAACAATGTCCGGAGAACAAAGGAGTGATGCAAACTCTTCAACGGATCTAACACAGATGATGTCGCCGCGTTGGAAAACACCGGAAGATACAAAGAAAGATTTCAGTGGATTTTGATCCACTGAAAGGTACAACAGATGAAGGGTTCCTCAGATAGCATAAAGACCGGATATAGAAACACCATTGCAAGAGGAAGGAATCGAAACCCTAAAGGTACGACGGAAACCCAACCACGAGAATTCCTATACTCGAAGAAAAGATGAGAGAGTAGATTTAAAACACGCAAAGGTAAGAGGAGAAGAGCATAGAGGTAAGGAGTAAAAGCAGACCTAATCAGATCTATCTAACCGATTTTGCAAAATAGTTTTGACACTCTATCGTCCGTTAGCTAGGTTATCCTATAGGCTGGACTAGTGAGGTATCGCAACTGCTGAGCTCTGATACCACTTTGTAACACCCTCGAATCGGCCCTATGCAAGTTTTAGCGATTCCCGCTAAACCCGCATAGAAACGATTCAAAGATGCCCACCAGGCACTTGCGTGCGGGTGGAAAAACAAAGTAATACCATTACACAATAGTGCATGATGGAACCCACAGAACATATATATACAACACGACTCCATGAGTCAAGAATACAGATATACAATACAAAGATCCAAATCACCTTGAAAATGATAGAACATCCGAGTACGGATAAGATGCAAATGGAGCTAAGAGCCCTGAAGAATAACCAATGGCGTCCATAACCCTGCCCAGGCCAAGCCGGAAGGGTAACCCTGCTAATGAGTCGAACTTATACCTACTAAAACAAAAGGGGTGCCGACAAAGGGCAAAGGAAAAAGTGAGCGGTCAGTACTGTGGCCAGTACACGGCGAGGCTAGAATTCGGCGGCTCTCGCCTACATAGGTATGGTGGACTAAAGCGGCAGCGCAGCAGCACTAAAGAACCTATAGAGACTCAGTAAAACTGGCGGCTATCTGAGAGGGATAAGAAAGACCTATTCAGATCCAACCTGATACTAACACCAAAACATACCTATCCTGGTATTTCCCCCCTCGAGACCAAACGAGGAAGTCAGACCGAGGAATTCACACACTTGGCAGTTTTATTCATTCATTCCATTATAGTTGCAGCACTTACTAGTCAGATATTGATAGCATGAGTCATAAGCAGTGGGCAGTTTTAGTTAACCATTCCATTGAAGTTGCAATACTTACTAGTCAGATACAAATAGCATGAGACCTCCCAAAACCAGCAGTTGTTGGCACCTTTATTTACTCATTCCGTTGTAGTGAATCTGATTACTAGACATGTCAAATTTAAATTTATAGCACTACTTTAGTTATGCTTGTCTATGATCAGATACTGTGCTCCAAGTCGTCCATAACCGCGGACATGGCTTTCAGAAAGATTTACCCTGCAGGGGTGCACAAATAGCAACACACGCATGATCAACCTCGGAAAAACCAAATAAAAACCCAATGAGGCTTTCACGACAAAGCAATCACAGGATTCATAAAATATTTCAGGGGGTCACCCCATTAAGCTACCCGCGACGAAGTTGGCCGGCTCCGAGACGGACCCAAGGTTTGCGCCAATGGCTGTAAATGACTGGGAACCTGAAAGTGTGACTGGGCTTGTCGATACTGCGAAAACACTTCGCAATTCCTAAACAGTACAGTTGCTCCACGCACAATCGTAAATAAAGTAGTAAAGCATGGCATAAGTACAGGATAGTAATAAAGCCCCAAACTAGTTTGTAGCCCCAAGAAATAAGAAATGAATCAAGCTCTGGCAAAGGGGACTCATGGTCCCACATGCGGATAGTGCGATAGTCCAGAAACAGGTATCAAGTACTCAGGGCCTATGGGACACAAGTGGACATGAAAAACCAAATAGGATATATTGCCCACCGGTGCCTCTTTTATTAGTTATCCTAGCAATTTAATAGTTTTATTTAAAGTCATGAACCTCTCCACCGTGAAGCATATGACAACATTCCAACAACTGTGTGGTACTTCACGACACGGGATCGCACCTGAGCAAGCGACTACGACTCGCAAGACCATCTATCTACCAAACAACAGGTAATAGGAGGTGTCCAAGGCAATATCAAGGCTGCACGGAATATATCTTGTTCGGAACACTAAAGCATCGTGATACGGATAGCAATAGATCAACAGGAGGAAATAAAGACTATAAATGCAAAATAGGTAGAAAGGGGGAGAGTGCTCGCCTGGGAAACATTGCCGAATGTACATTAGCTGAAGGACTTGTCGGTGCTCGCATCAACTCCGTGGCCTAATTCGCGAAGAACCAAAGCACTAAAAGAAACACTGGATGCAATATTTAATACTACGGCAGGAGATCGAGCATGAGGCATGTATGATGTATGACATGGCAAAGATGCGATGCAACTAGGCAATATTAAGCGGAACCGGTGTCCCGATAATTAATTAAATGGTTCAAGTTATTTAAGATACCCGCAATTTAAATGTTATCTTAACAAGGCAAAACAAGGAATCGGTTCACTACAAAAATTTAAATGGAGACAATATAAGACTAGAAAAGCCCGCATATGGTCTCCATATTTAATTATGAGGTGGATCGACAAAGTACCCCCGAACGAATAAACATGTATGCAAGCATGACAATTGATATGCAACAAGTATATGTCATATATTATAAAAATAAGGGGTCTTGGAAAGGGAATCACATTAGGGTTCAGCACCGATGGTCTTGGGTTCGACGGGGTTCAGGATCGGCGGGATCGGTCTTCAGGGTCTTCAGTCGTTGGCTTCCGCGATGGAGAACTTGGTGGTTTTTCTAGGAACGGTCTTCAGGATCCTCGAGGTCTCTCTCGGATCCACGAAGGAGTACTTGGAGTTCTGAACGGAGGTCTTGTCGAGGGTTCGTCTAGTGCCACCGGGTTCGGCTGCTCACATCGATATCGATGGCTCTCTCGGTTCGTTTTCACGCTTCTGCCTTGGAACGCTCTCTGCAACGATACAAGCACCAAGGGGAGATGGGATGGCGGGTGCGGGTCAACGACGATGCACACCGCGGAAGGACGTGTGCAGCCGCAGCGTTGGGTCAAGGCACAATGGGCGTGATGGCTCGATGGGGCTCTGCATCGGGGCGGCAGGTGGCTCGGCCGCTGGCAGAGGAAACGGAGCGGGTCAGCTCCCGACGGTGAGGCAGAGAGGAGGCCCGGGCCGAGGAGGAGGCGCTAGCGGGCAGAGGCGGGCCGACGGCGACCTGGGTGCGCAAGGACGAGCTCGCTGGCAGGGTCGACCGCGACGGCGGATGGGGGGAGCTCGCGAATGGAGGCGGAGGTTGGGCGAGCGACGGCAGCAGGCCAGAGAGGAGGTGGCGGCGCGAGGAGAGCAGAGAAGGGAGCGGCGTGCACGGGGAGGCGGCCATGGGGATCGAGCGGGCCCTCTCCCTTGGCGACAGCGATGCTCTGCGAGCAAGCAGGATCGGGGGAGAGACGCTGGCTGGTGAGGGGAGCAGGGTCGCGTCGGTGGGGGTTGGGCCCGCAGCACGGTTGGTGTGCAACGCGATGAGGGTGCGGTGGCGTGCGTGCGGTGTACGCGAAGTGTGGTCGGGCAGGGGCAGCGAGGTGGTGGGGCCGGTTTGCGGGAGCAGGCGGTGTTACAAAGCTGCTACACGGCTGTTTGTGGCTGGCGGCGGCAGGTGGTTAGGGTAGGTGGGGATGGGTTAGCTAGGATTAGGGTTTAGACTAGGGCTCAGATAGATGGGGATTAGGGTTTTGGTCTACCTAGGTCGGGCATATCGGGTAGTAGGTGGCCTGGCCTAAATGGCTGGGCTGCCTCCCGGGAAAAATAGTTTTATTTATACTTTTATTTTGTTTTACTTAAAAGACCTTTTGTAAATTATTTTTAGGCAAAACAAAAATATCCGGAAGAGCCCGGGGTTTGTATTTTGAAATAAAAAAGGAGATATTTAGAAAACAAGATAGGATTTTAGAAAAATAGTTTTAGGCAAACAAATATATGATGACATGACGATGCTCAAATGCAATGTGGCATGATGACATGAGCATGCAGTCATGATGATGCACAAAACAAAAACACAGCGGTTTTCTAGTAGTGGTTTTAGCGGGGCGCTACACTGGGGTTCATCAAGGGGTGGACAGTGGGCGGCGGTGAGGTCACGCCTTGCTTCCTGGAGCGGCGGAGAGGGCTGGTGGTCACCTGTGGCTGGTGCACGCTTGGCCGGCGATCATGGCGTCAGGGCGGCATGGCACTGGCGCCAGGGGCTAGAGATAGGGTTTGTTTTGGTCTGGTTGGACCTGGGGGTGACCAGGGTGATCAATGCACACCAAATGGCTCGACAAGATTAGCTCCAAAATAGTAATAGTTAGGCCATAATGATTCTGCTTACAAGGTGTTCGATCAAATGGCCGCAAGAAACTTTTGTTTGAATTTTGAGTTGATTTTTGGTGGAGTGATGTATCTTATGCTTAAGCATCTAGGTTAGCTTGGGATTTTAAAAATGGAGTTCATTTGTGTGGTTTTTGAATTAGTGTGGTCTTGATACATACAATAGATTCAATTTTCAATTGTCATTTAAAATTAGAATTTGAAAGATTTTGGGAGATCACAAAGTGGACCTTGGAACAACACTACTTGTACTAGCAAGGGGTGCAAAGAACCACAATTGTCTCTATTGGCATTTGAGTCCTAGGAACACCCAAAGTGTCCTAGTGAGTTAAAATGGCACAGATGACCATTTCCTTATTTTATTATTTTTGATTTCTTTTTCTTTGGGATTTGTTTGGGGAATGATCTAGATGATGTTTAATTCTCCTTAGAATCATTTTACAACCAATGGATCACTCAAACATGGCAATTCAAAACAACTCCTAATTTAAATGCACACACGTATGAATGCTTAATTATTTTAAATGGAATATTTTTTGTTAACCGTAAATTGGGTAGATTTGATCTTGATTAACTTTGGATTAAGTTTTGGGATGTTACAAACCTTCCCCCCTTAAAAAAATCTTGACCTGAGATTTACGAAAGAAAAGTAGGAACTAAAGAGATCTGGGAACTCTGTCCTAATGTAATCTTCCCGCTCCCAAGTGGCTTCTTCTTTGGCTTGAGAAATTTGATACTCCGGGTCCTGGTGGTTCTGTAAGCTTCTTCCAAGATACGGATGGGCACTTCACGATACGTCGGATCTTTGTTGATATCAACAGCTCGGTGATCGATGTTCTTGAAAATTCAGTCTTCTCCGGCACTTCTAGGCATTTGCGAAGTAACGAGATATGGAACACATTGTGCATGGCTGACATCTCTTCTGGCAGTTCCAGTTGATACGATACTTCTCCTCGGTGATTCAAAATATTGAAGGGCCCAATATATCTGGGGGCTAACTTTCCTTTCAGACTAAAGCGTTGTGTTCCCTTCAATGGCGAAACCTTGAGATACACAAAATCTCCGACATTGAAAGTCAGGTCTCTCCTTCTCTTGTCAGCATAACTCTTCTGTCTGGATTGGGTAGTCTTGAGGTGCTCACAGACTTTGTGAACTTTCTCTTCAGCTTCTCGGAGAATGTCAGGTCCAAATATCTAAGTCTCTCCTACTTGCGACCAATTCAAAGGGGTACGACACTTTCTTCCGTATAGGAACTCAAATGGGGCCATTTGCATACTGGCTTGATAACTATTGTTATAGGAGAATTCTGCGAACGGCAGACGGTCTTCCGTATAGGAACTCAAATGGGACCATTCGCAAACTGTCTTGATAACTGTTGTTGTAGGAGAATTCTGCGAAAGGCAGACAGTCTTCCCATTTTGATCCATACTCCAAAACACAAGCTCTCAACATATCTTCTAAGATCTGGTTGACTCTTTTAGTCTGTCCATCAGTTTGTGGGTGATAAGCGGTGCCGAAGTTCAACTTGGTTCCTAATCCTTCTTGGACTTTCTGCCAAAATCTAGAGGTAAATTGGGTTCCTCGGTCTGATACTATGGTCTTGGGGTCCCATGCAGACTAATAATTCTAGCAATGTACAACTCTGCTAGCTTCGAACTCTGATAGGTAGTCTAGACAGGTATAAAGTGAGCTACCTTAGATAGTATATCCACGATGACCCAGATTGAGTCATTTCCCCTACTAGAACTAGGCAAGCCGGTGATAAAGTCCATTCTGACAGAATCCCATTTCCATTCCAGAATCTGCAATGGTTGTAACAGTCCTGCGGGTCTCTGATGCTCTGCTTTGACTCTTTGACATATGTCACACTTGGCGATGTAGCTTCCGATTTCTCTCTTCATCTTGTGCCACCAAAATTGCTCTTTCAAATCTTGATACATCTTCGTGCCTCCGGGGTGGATAGAATAAATAGTATCGTGAGCTTCTTGCATGATAACTTGCTTCAGCTCCGAATCTGCTGGCACGCAGATACGTCCTTTGTAACACAGAACTCCTTCTTCGTCTTCGGTGAATCCAGGTACCTTTCCTATACCAATATGATGTTTGATTCCGTCGATACTTTCATTTCCCTTCTGGGCTTCCTTGATTTGGCTAATCAAAGTGGGTTGAAGTTCAATGCTAGCTATAAATCCTTTGCTAACTAGCTCAGTTCTAAACTGCTCCAACTCCTCATACAAACTTGGTTGCTTCTCCTTGATCATGGTGTTTAACCTACACGGCAATCTGCTAAGAGCATCCGCTACCACATTGGCTTTGCCGGGGTGATAGTGAATGTCAAGGTCATAATCCTTGATTAACTCTATCCATCTCCTTTGCCTCATAATCAGCTCCTTCTGAGTGACAATATACTTCAAGATTTTGTGATCTGAGTAAATCTCACATCGATTTCCCATAAGATAATGACGTCATGTCTTCAATGCCAAAACTATGGCTGCTAATTCAAGGTCATGGGTTGGATAGTTCTGCTCATGCTGCTTCAATTGTCGAGACAGATACGCGATGGCTTCGCCTTCTTGCATCAATATACATCCGAGGCCAATCTTGGATGCATCACAATATACGTCAAACGGCTTCTTGATATGTAGCATGATCAATATTGGGGCTGAAATCAATCTCTTCTTCAGTGCTTGGAAACTGGCTTCACATTTGTCGGTCCATTCAAACTTCTTGTCCTTCTTCAACAATTGGGTCATGGGTCTGGCGATGCTCGAGAATCCTTCTAAGAACTTGCGGTAATATCCCGCTAATCCGAGAAATGCACGGACTTGGGTTTGAGTGGTTGGGGCTTCCCATTCTTCGACATCTTTAATTTTGGCGGGATCAACAGAGACTCCTCCGGTAGACACAATATGTCCTAGGAATCCTACTTCTTTCAGCCAAAACTCACATTTGCTAAACTTGGCATACAACCGATGCTCTCTCAGGGTTTCCAGGATTATTCTCAGATGTTGCTCATGCTCTTCTTCTGACTAGGAGTAGATAAGAATGTCGTCGATAAACACAACGACAAACTTATCTAGGAAATTCATAAAGATCTTATTCAAGAGATTCATGAAATAAGTAGGGGCATTGGTTAATCCAAAAAACATGACCGTATACTTGTATAATCCATAACAAGTAGTAAAGGCGGTCTTCGGAATATTCGTTGCACGAATCTTAAGTTGGTGATAACCAGTCCTAAGATCAATCTCTCAGAAAACTTGGGCACCAGTCAACTGATCAAATAGATCCTCTATCTTTGGCAAAGGGTACTTGTTTTTGATGGTGACGTCATTCAGCTTTTTGTAATCGGTGCACAACCGGTTGCCTCCATATTTCTTGTCGACGAATAACACTGGTGATCTCCATGGTGATGTGCTTGGTTGAATCAATCCCGTTGCTAACATAGCATCCAACTGCTTCTTCAACTCTACTAACTCTGAGGGGTTCATGCTATAGGGTCTCTAGGCTATTGGTCCGGTTCCGAGGATTAGTTCGATAATGAACTCAATATCCCTATCCGGGGGCATGCCTGGCAATTCATTTGGGAATACGTCGGGGTATTCACAGACTACTCTGACTTGGTCTATGGTGGGTAGGTTTAGACTCTTGTTACACTTGAATTGACGGGGTAAGGTTTCAGATACATGCTCTACTATGACTCCAGAGCTACTGGTCATGGTGATGGCTTTCTTAGCACAGTCTATCACTCCTTTATGCTTTGACATCCAACCCATTCCTAATACTACTTCCAATCCTTTGGTTCCAAGTACTATTAGATTAGCATAAAAATCTATCCCATGTATTCTGATAGTCACAGCTTTGCAAAATTTTCTAGCTTTGGTAGTCGAACCAGGAATTTGAACTATCATGACATGCTTCAAGTTGGTTGGGTGAATCTTACTAGTGCATGCAAATTCTTCGGTGGCAAATGAGTGTGATGCTCCAGAATCAAACAAAACTCTTGCTAAAACTGAGTTGACAGAAAACATACCCAGCACTACATCTGGCGCTTCCTGGGCTTCTTCGACGTTCATGTGGAAGAGACGGTTGTTGCGGTTGTGAGGGTTCCCTGGGGCGAATCTTCTTTCGGGTTAAACACGACGCTGCTGTTGAGGTGGGGCATTTACATTGGCAGTGGCGGCAATCTTCTTCGGACACTCATTGGAGTAGTGACCCTTAACTCCACACTCGAAACAAGTAATCTAGGACTTGTCCTTGGCTGCGACAGGCACAACATTTCTTCTAGTCCTGGGTGCAGTGTTGTTGTTGTTGCTCTTGGGAGGTGCATGGTTGAAATTGTTGGAGTTGCCGGGGTTGTTGTTGTTTCCTCCGGACTTCACATTGCCTCCTCTACGGTTGGGGTAGCTTGGGCGAGACATTGGGGGTCGGTTGTTTCTTGGTGCATATCCTGCAGACGGGTTGGGATGGTACTTCTGGTGGCTATTGGATCCATCTTGGTGCATCATTCGATGTTTGCGGTTGTCATTTGCTTGATTAATCTTCCCTTCCATCTGAATGGTAGAGTCGACTAGCTCTACGAGATCCTCGAAACGGATGTTGACGAGAACAGTCTGCATCTCATCATGCAGCCCGTTCAGGAATCTCTCCTTCTTGGCCTCCGTGTTGATCTCATCAGGTGCATACCTAGCAAGCGACAAGAATTTGTCATGGTACTCCACTACCATCATTCTGCCTTGCTTCTGCTCTCTGAATTCATCCCTCATTCTGGTGACTAGGCCCTGCGACATGTGGGTGTGGCTGAACTTTATTTTGAAGGCTTCCTAGGTCATCACTTGACCATGGTTCATCACGTGGATGCTGTTCCACCAAGCTCTTGCATCTCCTGCCAAATAGTGGGTGGCAAAGAGAACTTTCTTGTTGTCATCAATTCTGGCTACTTCCAAATTGTTCTCCATTGTCTACAACCAATCATCAGCATCTAGTGGGTTCTCCAAAGTGCTAAAGATTGGGGGATTGGTATTCTGGAAGTTCTTCAGTTTGGATCCTTGATGATCCTGATTTCCATGGCCTTGGTTGTTTTGGGCCAGCTAGGCTATCTACTACAGAGTTGCTACGTTGGCCTGGTGCTCTGCCCTGCTTGCTTCATGGTCTACAACCAGCATCTGCATAATCTGCAGCATCGGGTCCTGTGATGAGATACTCCCTCCTTGGTTTCCACGAGTCATCTGAAGATTGAGGTAGATAAAGGGGTAAGATGGAAAATTCTATGGTTCAGGGTTTTGGTTTCCAAGCGAAAACTTTGAGTTTGACTCAGGTTTTTGTAACTAACTTCTTTTCATTCATTCAAGTAAGCAGACGATACAAACACACACACACACCACAACAACAAAGGAAAACAGATGGTTTTAAGAACCATTATGCAACGTACGATACAATGAGACCGATACTCCTCATGCTACGATAGAGCTCTAGTGCATCTACTCATCATCGATGAAGTCGGAGTCATCATCATCGGTGTGGAAGTCCATGGCATCCTCCTCTAGAAATTCATCATCATTGCTGAGGTAAGAGTCCATATCTCCCTGGATGTCTTCACCTTCCTCTTCTTCTTCCTTTACTGCAAGATGAGCTGCTTGCTCCTTAATGGTCTTCTCGAGGTCGGCCACCTTCTTGCGAAGACGGTCGATGGTGCGATCCTTCTTTTCGCGCTAGCGGCAAAGAGACTGACGGTCCTTGACAAGCAGTGAGAAAGTCTGGGCCTTCTGGGCAGCAATGGCAAGGTTTTGGTTGGTGGACTCCCTAGCGTTGTCCAATTCCTTCTGGCGGTCGTACAACAGTAAGTCAAGGTTCTCCACTTGACGCTTCAACTCCGGGTGACTTGGCATCTCCATTGGCATTCCCATGAAGTCACACCTTGCATAGTGAGCAAAGCGCGTTCATTGGATTTGGTTGACACTTAGGGCACACAGACGTGCGAGAGCTTCATGCATTGCCCTAGCTAATCCATCTAGCTAGTTGTTCTCTCTCACGGAGAACTGGATTCTCCCGGACGTTGGTGCTTCTATCTTGCCTCGAAGATCAGCGGTGACTAGCCATTGTAAGTCTCCTCCTGGGGGTCCAGGAAGTTGAGCTCCAAGGAATTCCGGATGTGGGTGTCCCAAGTACTCCGATAGTGCATCGAGATCCCTCTCGAAAATCAGTTGACCTCCATTTCCCAACTGATAGAACTTGCTGAACTGAGTCTCCATTTATAAGAATTAAGGATGAGAAAATTAGTGAAGTGATCAAGTGTGTCAATTTTTATGTAGTAATGTAAGAATTTGAAGGAACATGGTTATTTTTAGATAAAGAACCCCCAAGGGTAAGAGAGTAAATAGTTTTCATAAATACTCACTTTGGTTTTGAAACTATGTTTTTGTTCGGACGTCCATTCTAACTAGGGTCTCCTATGGTCAGGATGGCTCTGATACCAACTTGTCAACACCCGGATTTTTAATCCCAGATGCATGTTATGCCATACATCGCTGATGCATTGAAAATGTATCTATAATTTTTGATGTTCCATGCTTGGTTTTATCTACTTTCTTATGTTTTGTCCACACTTTGGAGTACTTTTCATATGATTTCTTGGACTAACCTATTAACAAGAGCCACGGTGCCAGCTGCCTGTTTTCTGCTATTTTTGGTTCCAGGAAAGTCAGAAAATGAATATTCTCGGAATTGGACGGGACAAAAGCCAAAAATCCTATTTCACTAGAAGACTCCCGGAGCCAGAATATGAGACAAAGTGGGGCTGGGGCCCAGCCACACCACCTGGCCGCGCAGGCTGGGCCTGGCCGCGCCAGGGGGTGGTCTGGCCACCCCAGACACCCCTGGGTCTCCCTCTTCGCCTATAAGATGCCTTCTGACCTAAAAACTCAGGGGGGTTTGACGATTTTCTAGAAGGAGTTCCACTCCGCCGCCACCACCAGATTCCACGAAACAGCACTAGAAACTCCGTTCTGGCACCCTGTCGGGACGGGGAATTGGAGGAGATCATCGCCATCATCATCACCATCGTTTCTCCATCGACCATCCATGTTTCCACCATCTATGAGTGAGTAATCCCCCACTGTAGGCTATGGGGATGGTAGGGATTGGATGAGATCGTTCATGTAATGGCATCAGATTGTTAGGGCATGGTGCCTAGTATCTTTTATTAGTGCTTTATGACTTTGTTGCGACTTGTTATGCTTAATGCTTGTCACTAGGGCCCGAGTGCCATGATTTCAGATCTGAACATGTTATTGATTCATTATGATAGTATTGTTTCTGGTCTTATCTACAAGTTGTATACACACGTTGTTGTCCGGAACCAATGGCCCCGAACTGACAGAAATCGGGATAACCGGAGGGAATGGCTTTGATGTGAGGATCACATGTGTTCACGGAGTGTTAATGCTTTGCTCCGGTGCTGTATTAAAAGGAGCACCTTAATTGCTAGTAGTTCCCTTGAGGCCCCGCTGCAAACGGGCTGGCAGGACAAAAGATGTTGTGCAAGTTCTCATTGCGAGCACGTATGACTATATATGGAACACATGCCTAGGATTATCTAGTACTTGGATGCTTTATCTTATTTATCTAAATTTGCCCTATGTTCTGATTGCTATGTGAATTGTCTTGTCCATGCAACGCCCGTCCATCCATCCCCATGCCTACCACACTCGAATCCTACTGTTTACTTCTATTGTTACTACTGTATTTACTTTACTACTGCTGTTACTTTACTATTCCTACTACAAAACTATTGCTACTGATAAACTGTTGTGAGCAAGATTGTTTCCAGGTGCAGCTGAATTGACAACTCAGTTGTTAAGGCTTATAAATATTCTTTGGCTCCCCTTGTGTCGTATCAATAAATTGGTTTTCACTTCCCTCAAAAATACTGCGATACACCCCCTATACTTGTCGGTCAACAATCGCATTTTTTCAAGACATAACAGATTGGATATCACAGTACATCATCAATTACAAACCACAATAAGGTCTTACATGAATAAAGGATCTCATGATCCAGTCTTAATACAACAAGCAGCGGAATCAATAATAAGCGTAGCGGTGGGGTCCATCTTCAGGGGCACAGGTAATGCTGACGATGGAAGATAGTCCTAGTTATCATAGCCGTCCTGCTGTCCTTCATCTTGGTAGTCTCCTTCATAGTCTGGCCATAGTAATAGCCAGGGACAAAAGCCATGAGTGCTCTTTAAGTACTCGCAAACTATCACTAACAAGGTAGTTCTACTAGGAAAATCTAACACTAAGTTTATTTATAAAGGTAAGTTTGAAACCTAAGATGAGTTCAGAAACAAAGAAAGATAAAATAAAGTTCTAGAATCACTTAAATTGGGAAACTAGTGTCATAGTCACAACCCTGTTGTGGTCAAGTCAAGATTCATCATTCATATCATAAGTCATTTTGAAAATATCTGACAACGGAACAGTATGGCCACTCCATCTGTCCGTACGCGGATGCGGCTATTCGAATAGTTTGACACTCTGCAGAGGTGGTATACTTTCACCACAAGATTCGATACATCTGTCAGGGATAACCCTGAATCATTATACTTAGTATGCAGATATCAAACATAACATTTCCTTTACACACCCTAGTATAAGAACCTCTCCTATGAGCATGGCCTCCCAACCATGACCATCTGTCATCTTGGGCACTGCATAGGTGGACAACATTGAGAGGTAGCCTCAGCTCACACCTCTCCTGCGAGGGAACTAATACTAATGCATATAAACTTTCGGCTAAGACTTACCCAATTCAGGTATTGTGGTTGTACGGTAAAATTGGAATGGTATCGCGTTCGAACCCATCAATTAGTTTTGTAAAAAGGGCGAAGGCTCATGCCTCAGCATTTTCATCATCATAAACCATTTGTGTTTCTCAACACATGTCAAAACATCTCAATAGAATGACTCATCATTCCAAGGTTTTCACAAGTCATTTTCACCAAGTAATCCCATCGAAAGTGAATCAAGTTTTGGTTTAGCTCTAAACTACTAAGTTAAGAGTGTTCACTAATATGGGATACTAATCTCAATCTCATGCCATATAATGACATCTAAGGTTATCTAGATAGGTCAAATTTTATACTTTTTATGCTACCTTTAAACAAGTAAAGGACTTTGGCGAAGTAAAGAAGGTAAAGCTTGTGAATAAAACTTGGGGTAAGTAATAGTCAAAGTGGTATAACCAAAGCATGCCTAATGCATCTTGCTTAGGTTATCTAGCTTAATTCTAGCTTGCTAACAATAGCTTGCCTTGGTTGGTGCAGTGGTTGAAGTTTTCTTCCTCCTCCTCTTGGTAGAACTCCTCCTCCTCGAAAGCTTGGTCGGTACTATCTTCTATAAATACATACGGGATACACAATCACCAAACAATGCTTAACTAGTCTACTTAGCATACTAAGGCACATATTTGATGATCTATTATCATCACTAGTCTACTTAGTTTCATTCCTTTTATTTGAGAAAAGTAATTTCTACTCATTGAAATTAACTAAGATTTAATATTTTCCAACTAAAATATGGGATCATTTGGACACATGTCATCACCACATATTCTAACATATGGGAATGTGATTTAAATGTTGGATCATATTTTAATAAGTTTAAGTTGAATATTTAATGATTTAAAGTGACTAGAAATGCCTATATAGCATAATTTTGGTACTAGTCCAAAGTCACTACGTGCAAACCTTAATATTATTTCATATTCAGATAGGTATGGTTAAATGTGATTTTTGAGAGTTGGAATCAACTCAAAAGCTCTTATGGTTGATTTTAGAAAAATGTTTGAATGTACAAATGCTTTTGTCTTGTTATATTTACTAGGAGAGATCTCTAACTCTAAAAGATTTAAATCCGACGGGATTGGATAGATATTTTCATTTCCTTTCGAAAAAAATTGGAATCACTCCATTTGGATTTGTAAAACTCTTTGAATTGATTTTTGAACTAAGGGACAAAATTGATTTTCAGTCTAAATAGAAAAACCTAATTTGAATTAAACGGGTTAGCGCGGGAAACTAAATGGGCCGGCCCAGTGATATGTCCAATTTGCATCACTATTCTATGTCTTAATTCACTATTATTCATTGATATATTTCGTATTGAGAGGTGATACTTATGTTATTTCATCTATTTTTGCATGGTTGATGACTTTTGGAGCATGGACCGCTGCAGTCAGGATTCGGATGGAAAATGTGCTGTTTGGAGGCAAAATTCGCGAAGATCAGAAAATCCAGGAAAATATACGGAAAATCCTATTTTTCCAGAAGACACAGGATGCCAGAAGATGGAGTGGAGGTGGGCCACAGGGGGCCCACACCACCCCATGGCGCGGGCAGGCCTAGGCCGCGCCTGGGAGTGGTGTGGCCGCCCTGGCCCACCCTGGCCTCTCCACTCTAGCGTATATCATCCCCACGAAACCCTAAGACTCGGGGGGGCGACCACAGAAAGATTCCGCCGCCTTTGCGGGGCGGAAAACACCAAGAGAGAAAGATCTCTTCGGCAGACAGATTTCTGCCGGGGGAATTCCTTCTCGGAGAGGGGAGATCGTCGCCATCAACACCACCATCAAGCTGGACTTCATCGGGATCATCATCATCACCACCATCATCACCATCAGCACCCTCATCACCATCTCCATATTGCTGTAACAATTGCGTTGAATCTTGCCATAGTTCATAGGGGAAACTTTCCCGGTGTTGATTACTCTTTATAGTTGATGCTATTGAGTGAACCATTGAATTATTGTTTATGTTCAGATTGTTATACATCATTATTCCATCTCTGATCATGATCCATATGATGTCTTGTGAGTAGTTCGTTTTGTTCTTGAGGACATGGGAGAAGTCTTTTTGTTAGTAGTGGAGTTGCGTTGAGAAAGATTCAATAGATTGTTATTTAAGTTGTGGTGTACTTCTTCTAGTGGTGTCATGTGAATGTCGACTACATGACACTTCACCTATATGGGCCTAGGGGAATGCATTGTGTATTTGGCTACTAATCGTAGGGGTTGCCGGAGTGATAGAAACCTGAACCCCCGTTAGGAAACCTTTGCACAAGGGACGTAAGGGTCTTAGAGTTTAAAGCTGTTGTTAGGTTTCTACCTTAATTACTTTCTTGTACTTACGGATGTTTGCAAGGGGTTCAATCACAAGTATGTATTAGTCTTGGATGGGGCGGTACATTAGCACAGGTTCACCCACACAACACTTAGCAAGCTAAAGAAGATTAATCAACTATATGAAGTGAAAGCACTTGACAGTCTTCCCATGTGTCCTCGAGAACGTTTGGTCATCTATAGAAATACAACCGGCTTGTCCTTTGCTGCATATAGGATTGGGCCACTTGCTGCATTTATTCCTACTGTCTTTTATTTACTCGCACTTTGTTTACTTGCTTTATCGAAAACCCCTAAAAATCCGTTTGCTAAGTATTTGCAGAGAATTCCTGATCCATACCACTAGCCAGCACCTTCTGCTCCTCGTTGGTTTCGACACTCTTACTTATCGAAAATACTGCGATACACCCCCTATACTTGTGGGTCATCAAGACTATTTTCTGGCGCCGTTGCCGGGGAGTGAAGCGCTATTGGAGAGTGGAACTGGTAAAGAAAACTTGTACTGTGAGTATTGTTTACTTCTGCTAGTTGCTTTATTTTCGTTATGGATAATTCGCTGAGTTTCTTATTTGGTAATGCTACTACCACTGCTAAGGTAGTAGATAAGCCACCACCTACTGAGAAAGATGTTTTCAAAATACCTACAAGAATTGATCGTGTTATGGATAACTACTATGTTGGGGATGGAACTGTCCATCCCGGTGATCATTTACTCTTTATACACGAATTATGCGGGTTGTTCAAGTGTGCAGGTATTACTACAGATCAAGTTAAGAAGTTATTCTCATTATCGCTGAAAGGAAGAGCTGAGGAATGGTATAAGCTGCTGAAGAATGGTCAAGCTCTGGAATGGGAGGAAATAGTGCCTCTCTTTTATTCAAAGTTTTATCCTCCTAGTGAGATTCATAAAGATCAGAATCAAATATACAACTTTTGGCCTCTTGATGGAGAGAGTACAGCTCAAGCTTGGGGGAGATTGAAGTTATTAATGCTCAAATGTCCCATTCATGCGCTCCCCAATAATATTATTATCAACAACTTTTATGCAAGGCTCCCTCTACATGACAAATATTTATTGGATGCTTCTTGCGCTGGATCATTCACTCGTATGGAAGAAGAAGCTAAATGGGACCTTCTAGATCATATTCAAGACAATGCTGAAGCTTGGGAGAATGACAAAGGTAGAAAGTCAGGTATAAATTATGATTATGAATGCATTGAATCTTTTATGGGAACTGATGAATTTCAAAATATTAAAAATGCTTATGGTCTAGATTCTCAAGCTATTGCTTCTTATTTTATGGCTTTTGCTTCTTATATTGAAGTGCCTAAAAAGAAGTGGAATAAGTATCATGAACCTTATAAAGATGTTGCTAAAAGTGTTCCTGCAAGAAATACTGAAGTTTATACTACTAATCATGTTTTACCTAAACCTTATATTGAGAAAATGCCTTTCCCAGTTAAGGTAAAGGAACATTCTATGATGGCTAGTATGGTAGATAAAAGTACTAGTAAAGCTGTTGAACCTGATAAACAAATGGTTGATGAACCTATGATAGCAAATGTGAAAGACTTTGTCACCAAGTATGAGAAAGAGGGACACGTTATCCTTTGTAAGGATACCTCTAATATTGTTTCACATAGTGGTGTTATGAGAGCTAGTATTCCCGTGTTTTCTGTTAGAATAAGTGATCATTGCTATGATGGTCCTTGTGATAGCTATATTGTCAAGTTTATGCACGATACTAAAAGTTACTATGAGAGAGGGAAAAGTGTTCTTATACATCTCAATAATATCAAGTTTCCTCGTTTTATGCTGAAAGTTTTTATGTTGCACTTATTTTGCCTTCCTATGCAAGTTGCCTTTGGTTTCAATAACTTGTTTGTTTACAAAATCCCCTTGCATAGGAAGTGGGTTAGACTTAAATGTGTGTGTTTTTTCTTTTTAATGCTCTCTTTCACTTCAATTCATATCCCTATGAGAGCTTCTTCAAAATTATCATGCCCATCTTAATGGCTATAAAGAAAGAGCTTTATGGGAGACAACCCAATTTGTTTTTTCTTTTAGTTTGTTTTTGTTTCTTTGAGTCTTGGAAGTTATTACTTCGGTAATAACCGCTCCTTATCCGTTTTGTTTGGTTTTTGTGTCAAGATCAACCTCTAATGAGAGAGAAGTAAGATTTGGGGGAGTTGTTGTCCCGAAACATATTTTTGTGCTTCACCGTAAAAATTCGTGAGAGACCTCTGTCTGTCGGATTGAGCTGTAACTGTTTGTGCTTCTGCCCCAGGTTGTTATTTAACTTTCGTTAGTTTTGCACTTTTTTATTTGAGAAACAGAAGATTTTCGAAAAAATTGATCTTTACCTGCTGGTCTGTTTTGACAGATCTTGCCAATCTTGCATTTTCTTCTTTATTCGATTTTCTTTTTGAATTCTTTTTGGGTTTTCGGAAGGATTTGCTATAGTAGCTTATGTTTTGATGGTTTTCAGTTGAAGTTGGACTCAAAAGGTTTTATCTCTTCATATATACTAATGTTGCTAGTGAGAACTGTGTGAAGTTTTGTGTGAAAGAAATTTCTAGGTAGTGGAGATAATGGTGTAATAAGGAAGAGAAGGGTTTTATGACTCATGTAATAAGTGTATGAAGATGAAGATATTGATGATTCAAGTGGTGACTCCGGAAGAATCTACTAGATACCAAATTCAGAGACCTACAGAGTCTGTTTTCAAATAGGTAACCGTTCTGTTAAGAAAAGTTCCGCGAAAATACAATCCAACTATATTTTTGCAGTTTTCAGTCAATAAGGAAAGATACGAAGGGAAAAAGGGACGGAAACGGAGCCAGGGTGGCTCACACCACCTTGTGGCGCGGGCCCACCCCTGGTCGCGCCACCAGGTGGTGAGGCCACTCCGGACTCCGCCTCCGACTCGTTTTCTCCCAGTACCTTCCTTTTGATGAGAAACTTCGTAATATATAACCCCCCTGAATCTTCCGAGGTTCGTATATCGTGTTTTCGTTGCGTTTTTGTTTCGATCTATTTCTGCGAGGATATACTCTTTGAAGGCTTAGAAGCACAATGGTGTCCGCCAAGGATAAAGGGAAGGAGCCTATGGAGGAAGACCTCCAAGACCCCGGGAAGAAGAAGGAGATCAAGAGTGAAGGTGAAGAGGAGCAAGGCCAATGTCCGCATACCGGCACTACCATTGAAAGCATTGGAGTGGTGAAACCTGCGAAGATCAGAAGGACTGCACGGATGCAGACTGGGGGAAAAGCTCCTCGTCACAGTTTGGCTCCACGATCTCGTCCTCCACACACCAGCTATGCAGGAAAAGAAGACTTCAAGGAGGAAGAGTAGGGAAAGAATAGCAAGAGCTGGAATTCTCAACACGACATGATCATGAGCCGCATTGAGCAAAACTCACAGCTGATTTGTAATCTCACCTTCAAGATTGAGGACTTGGGGAAATTAATCAAAGAGCTCATCAAGAGGATACCACCAACACCAAAGGAGTAATTCGTCATCAGGTTTGGCATCCCCTTGGTTTGTTCCAAGCTTGGGGGACTGCCGCGGTATCATATCACTATCTTCTATCTTTTTACATTATTATTAGAGTCATATCATGAATAGAGGAGTTATTATGTAGTATGGTTTGCATTATGGAAGTGTCCCCTCTCTCGTTAGATATGTATCCCTTGGTGTGAGTTTCTGTTATGGAATATTAATGAGAAGTTCTATCATTCACTCTTTTGCATAGCTTATTTTAGTTTTCAATTCGTGGTTATATGATTGATCTTGTTGTTAGTATTGGTATCACTTTGGGATCATTGAGTTAATTTAGTTGGTTTTGGCAAACCTGGCTCGGTTAGTAGCAACACATTTTTAAGAGTTGAAAAGAAAAAGATAGGAGTACTCTAGAGAAAAATAATTTCATCATCTTTCTTTCTTGATTTGCTCATAAGTCTAGTATTCTCTAGTTAAGATCTTTTGTGCTTCCAAGGAAGATTTCATGTTTGTCTTTATCACTTGTATGTTTGTTTGTTTCCTTCACCTCTTATACTTGCCACCTAGCCTTGCTAGCCAAAAACCTGTACTGAGAGGGTATTCTTCTCATGCATCCACTCCTTTAAACCAAAACCTTTGCCATTTGTGTCCACCATACCTACCTAGTAGCATTATTGCTATTCCAAGTAAATTCTTGTTTTATCTACCTCCCAAATTAAACTTGCTATGTGAAAATTAGTGATTAAAGCTCTCACAAACTTGAAGGCACACTTTACTTTCTTGTATTTAATAAACTTGAACCATTGGGTCCTTCTTTGTTGCGTATATGCTTGCGCTTTATGAGTTCAAGTTTAGCAGAACCATGTATCATGGGGACCGCTTTCAACACTTCATTTGGTACTTTGTACCTAGTTGATATCATGTTATTTTGCTTATGGATCCCGGCGGTGTGAAATAAAAGTGGAACTTGTAAGATCATGGAGTTTATATGTGTGTTAGAGAAACGCCTGGGCCGCTAGCCTAAGCCATGCCTAATCATGGTGGAAACTTGCAGCATAACTATATTGAGCATTCTATGAAGCATCCTTAATAAAAACCTATGCAAATAGCAAATAAAAAGATCGCTGAGATGCTCACTGTCTGCTTGCCTTGTCATTTTTATTATGGGATAGCTCATGTGTCATGTGCAAGGGGTACCCCGTTGGCAGCTCTCAATGATACGCATGTATTTACAATGACAAGAGCTTGCTTGTGACTGAAGTTGAGTAGCATGAGGATCAGTACTCATAAGTAAGGGGCATGAGATTTCAACTTATAACTTGTCAAGCATATCCTCTTAGTTGTGTCACTTTAACCTTAATCACCTAAAGATGCCTATGATAGGGGCAATGAGAGCTGAAAGCTAGTAAGTATCATAATTTTTGGGAGCTCTTTATGAGGCTTGCAATCCCTGCTTCCCTCTGCGAAGGGCCTTTCTTTTACTTTGTAGTTGAGTCAGTAAACCTACTCCCTTCTATCTCAGCAAGTATTTTGAGTTGATGTGTTCCATTCATTCATATGATGATTTATGCAATCATGTTTCTTATGTTCCTTGCTTTGCACGTTGCTCTTATCTTGAAGTTTACTACTTTGAAAGCTTTCATTGAAAAACCAGCTATTTGTGAACTCCAGCAAATTATCAACTATTCTTCGACCGAGAGCTAAGTTTGCCATTACCAATTATGATTCACTTTATGTATCTTTATTTGTGTTTCCTTTACTCATTGCAAGTTGAGTTATATAATAGTGAGTTGTCTTCTATTATGATCTATGCTTTTGATGAATGTGATGCTTCTTGTCCGTATTCTTTTATCGACTCTTCACTCCATAAACTTGAGGCCATGTTTATTGAGCTCAGTTTCGTTTGGGGACAAGCGAAGTCTAAGCTTGGGGGGAGTTGATACGTCCAATTTGCATCACTATTCTATGTATTAATTCACTATTATTCATTGATATATTTCGTATTGAGAGGTGATACTTATGTTATTTCATCTATTTTTGCATCGTTGATGACTTTTGGAGCATGGACCGCTGCAGTCAGGATTCTGATGGAAAAGGTGCTGTTTGGAGGCAAAATTCGCGAAGATCAGAAAATCCGGGAAAATATAGGGAAAATCCTATTTTTCCAGAAGACTCAGGATGCGAGAAGATGGAGTGGAGGTGGGCCACAGGGGGCCCACACCAACCCATGGCGCGGGCAGGCCTAGGCCGCGCCTGGGAGTGGTGTGGCCGCCCTGGCCCACTCTAGCCTCTCCCCTCTAGCGTATATCATCCCCACGAAACCCTAAGACTCGGGAGGCGACCACAGAAAGATTCCGCCACCTCTACGGGGCGGAAAACACTGAGAGAGAAAGATCTCTTCGGCAGACAGATTTCTGCCGGAGGAATTCCTTCCCGGAGAGGGGAGATCGTTGCCATCAACACCACCATCAAGCTGGACTTCATCGGGATCATCATCATCACCACCATCATCACCATCAGCACCCTCATCACCATATCCATATTGTTGTAACAATTGCGTTGAATCTTGCCATAGTTCATAGGGGAAACTTTCCTGGTGTTGATTACTCTTTATAGTTGATGCTATTGAGTGAACCATTGAATTATTGTTTATGTTCAGATTGTTATACATCATTATTCCATCTCTGATCATGATCCATATGATGTCTTGTGAGTAGTTCGTTTTGTTCTTGAGGACATGGGAGAAGTCTTGTTGTTAGTAGTGGAGTTGCGTTGAGAAAGATTCAATAGATTGTTATTTAAGTTGTGGTGTACTTCTTCTAGTGGTGTCATGTGAACGTCGACTACATGACACTTCACCTATATGGGCCTAGGGGAATGCATTGTGTATTTGGCTACTAATTGTAGGGGTTACCGGAGTGACAGAAACCTGAACCCCCGTTAGGAAACCATGGCACAAGGGACGTAAGGGTCTTAGAGTTTAAAGTTGTGGTTAGGTTTCTACCTTAATTACTTTCTTATACTTACGGATGTTTGCAAGGGGTTTAATCACAAGTATGTATTAGTCTTGGATGGGGCGGTACATTATCATAGGTTCACCCACACAACACTTAGCAAGCTAAAGAAGACTAATCAACTATATGAAGCGAAAGCACTTGACAGTCTTCCCATGTGTCCTCGAGAACGTTTGGTCATCTATAGAAATACAACTGGCTTGTCCTTTGCTGCATAAAGGATTGGGCCACTTGCTGCATTTATTCCTACTGTCTTTTATTTACTCGCACTTTGTTTACTTGCTTTATTGAAAACCCCTAAAAATCCGTTTGCTAAGTATTTGCAGAGAATTCCTAATACATACCACTAGCCAGCACCTTCTGCTCCTCGTTGGGTTCGACACTCTTACTTATCAAAAATACTGCGATACACCCCCTATACTTGTGGGTCATCACCCAGTAACGCTCAGCGGCACAGAGGGCGACAGACAGGCTGGTCCCGCATGTCAGCGACACATAAAACCCGAAGCGGTATGGGACGATCTGAGCCACACGATTAGAAGACAGATCGATGGTTCACGGTCATCGTCGATGACGGACTGGTCGCCGGCGAGACCAAACCCTAAACGGCCGGTGGGGGTCTACTGGGGACGTACTAGGGCTCCAGCTAGTGCGGCGAGGCGAGCGATCAAAGTGGACAGCGACGGCGAGCTCAGGCAAAGTCGCGACAAGGGCTGAGGTGGACGAAATCGACGGGGACTTCTCCTCCTCTACAGCGGCTAACTCTGGTGGAATTCTGGCGAACGGCGGCTCGAGCGGCTCCGGCGAGAGAGGGGAAATGGTCAGTGGAGAGAGGGGAGTGGAAAGGTGTGAAGAAATGGTGCTAGGCGGCCTCCTTATATAGGCTCGACGAGGGGACCGACGGGTGTGGGCTGGCGTCTCTGGCGAGGGCGGTATAGAGGGCTACCGGCGTGGGCGAGGTAGGCGGATGGTGGGCGGTCTGCTGGTGGTCAGCTCTGGTGCAATGGCGCGGCTAGGGGCGGTAGCATGTGGTCAGGGGCTTCACGCGCTCTGGGAGACAAGGCGGTGCTCGACGGTGATCATGGCGACTGTGGGTCGCGCGGTGGTGCACGGCCATGTCTAGCGGATTGCTGGGTTCAAGGCGGAGCTGCGTGCGCGATTTAGTGTCGGGGCTTGGTCTGTGGCGTGCTGGCGACGATCGCGCTTTGGCGTGCGCTACACACGGCGCAGAGAGAAAGGGCGGTGATGCTGTGGGGTGGTCTAGTGGGTGGGGTTTATCGAGGGGTGAACAGTGGGCGGCAGTGAGTTCATGCCTTGCTTCCTGGAGCGGCGGAGAGGGGCTGGTGGTCGCCTGTGGCTGGTGCACGCTTGGCCGGCGATCATGGCGTCGGGGCGGCATGGCACTGGCGCCAGGGGCTATAGATAAGGTTGGTTTTGGTCTGGTTGGACCTGGGGGAGACGAGGGTGATCAATGCACACCAAATGGCTCGACAAGATTAGCTCCAAAACAGTAATACTTAGGCCATAATGATTCTGCTTACAAGGTGTTTGATCAAGTGGCCACAAGAAACTTTTGTTTGAATTTTGAGTTGATTTTTGGTGGACTGATGTATCTTATGCTTAAGCATCTAGGTTTGCTTGGGATTTTTAAAATGGAGTTCATTTGAGTGGTTTTTGAATTAGTGGGATCTTGATACATACACTAGATTCAATTTTCAATTGTCATTTAAAATTAGAATTTGAAAGATTTTGGGAGATCACAAAGTGGGCCTTGGCACAACACTACTTGTACTAGCAAGGGGTGCAAAGAACCACAATTGTCTCTATTGGCATTTGAGTCCTAGGAACACCCAAAGTGTCCTAGTGAGTTAAAATGGCACAGATGACCATTTCCTTATTTTATTATTTTTGATTTCTTTTTCTTTGGGATTTGTTTGGGGAATGATCTAGATGATGTTTAATTCTCCTTAGAATCATTTTACAACCAATGGATCACTCAAACATGGCAATTCAAAACAACTCCTAATTTAAATGCACACACGTATGAATGCTTAATTATTTTAAATGGAATATTTTTTGTTAACCGTAAATTGGGTAGATTTGATCTTGATTAACTTTGGATTAAGTTTTGGGATGTTACAAACCTTCCCCCCTTAAAAAAATCTTGACCTGAGATTTACGAAAGAAAAGTAGGAACTAAAGAGATCTGGGAACTCTGTCCTAATGTAATCTTCCCGCTCCCAAGTGGCTTCTTCTTTGGCTTGAGAAATTTGATACTCCGGGTCCTGGTGGTTCTGTAAGCTTCTTCCAAGATACGGATGGGCACTTCACGATACGTCGGATCTTTGTTGATATCAACAGCTCGGTGATCGATGTTCTTGAAAATTCAGTCTTCTCCGGCACTTCTAGGCATTTGCGAAGTAACGAGATATGGAACACATTGTGCATGGTTGACATCTCTTCTGGCAGTTCCAGTTGATACGATACTTCTCCTCGGTGATTCAAAATATTGAAGGGCCCAATATATCTGGGGGCTAACTTTCCTTTCAGACTAAAGCGTTGTGTTCCCTTCAATGGCGAAACCTTGAGATACACAAAATCTCCGACATTGAAAGTCAGGTCTCTCCTTCTCTTGTCAGCATAACTCTTCTGTCTGGATTGGGTAGTCTTGAGGTGCTCACAGACTTTGTGAACTTTCTCTTCAGCTTCTCGGAGAATGTCAGGTCCAAATATCTAAGTCTCTCCTACTTGCGACCAATTCAAAGGGGTACGACACTTTCTTCCGTATAGGAACTCAAATGGGGCCATTTGCATACTGGCTTGATAACTATTGTTATAGGAGAATTCTGCGAACGGCAGACGGTCTTCCGTATAGGAACTCAAATGGGACCATTCGCAAACTGTCTTGATAACTGTTGTTGTAGGAGAATTCTGCGAAAGGCAGACAGTCTTCCCATTTTGATCCATACTCCAAAACACAAGCTCTCAACATATCTTCTAAGATCTGGTTGACTCTTTTAGTCTGTCCATCAGTTTGTGGGTGATAAGCGGTGCCGAAGTTCAACTTGGTTCCTAATCCTTCTTGGACTTTCTGCCAAAATCTAGAGGTAAATTGGGTTCCTCGGTCTGATACTATGGTCTTGGGGTCCCATGCAGACTAATAATTCTAGCAATGTACAACTCTGCTAGCTTCGAACTCTGATAGGTAGTCTAGACAGGTATAAAGTGAGCTACCTTAGATAGTATATCCACGATGACCCAGATTGAGTCATTTCCCCTACTAGAACTAGGCAAGCCGGTGATAAAGTCCATTCTGACAGAATCCCATTTCCATTCCAGAATCTGCAATGGTTGTAACAGTCCTGCGGGTCTCTGATGCTCTGCTTTGACTCTTTGACATATGTCACACTTGGCGATGTAGCTTCCGATTTCTCTCTTCATCTTGTGCCACCAAAATTGCTCTTTCAAATCTTGATACATCTTCATGCCTCCGGGGTGGATAGAATAAATAGTATCGTGAGCTTCTTGCATGATAACTTGCTTCAGCTCCGAATCTGCTGGCACGCAGATACGTCCTTTGTAACACAGAACTCCTTCTTCGTCTTCGGTGAATCCAGGTACCTTTCCTATACCAATATGATGTTTGATTCCGTCGATACTTTCATTTCCCTTCTGGGCTTCCTTGATTTGGCTAATCAAAGTGGGTTGAAGTTCAATGCTAGCTATAAATCCTTTGCTAACTAGCTCAGTTCTAAACTGCTCCAACTCCTCATACAAACTTGGTTGCTTCTCCTTGATCATGGTGTTTAACCTACACGGCAATCTGCTAAGAGCATCCGCTACCACATTGGCTTTGCCGGGGTGATAGTGAATGTCAAGGTCATAATCCTTGATTAACTCTATCCATCTCCTTTGCCTCATAATCAGCTCCTTCTGAGTGACAATATACTTCAAGATTTTGTGATCTGAGTAAATCTCACATCGATTTCCCATAAGATAATGACGTCATGTCTTCAATGCCAAAACTATGGCTGCTAATTCAAGGTCATGGGTTGGATAGTTCTGCTCATGCTGCTTCAATTGTCGAGACAGATACGCGATGGCTTCGCCTTCTTGCATCAATATACATCCGAGGCCAATCTTGGATGCATCACAATATACGTCAAACGGCTTCTTGATATGTAGCATGATCAATATTGGGGCTGAAATCAATCTCTTCTTCAGTGCTTGGAAACTGGCTTCACATTTGTCGGTCCATTCAAACTTCTTGTCCTTCTTCAACAATTGGGTCATGGGTCTGGCGATGCTCGAGAATCCTTCTAAGAACTTGCGGTAATATCCCGCTAATCCGAGAAATGCACGGACTTGGGTTTGAGTGGTTGGGGCTTCCCATTCTTCGACATCTTTAATTTTGGCGGGATCAACAGAGACTCCTCCGGTAGACACAATATGTCCTAGGAATCCTACTTCTTTCAGCCAAAACTCACATTTGCTAAACTTGGCATACAACCGATGCTCTCTCAGGGTTTCCAGGATTATTCTCAGATGTTGCTCATGCTCTTCTTCTGACTAGGAGTAGATAAGAATGTCGTCGATAAACACAACGACAAACTTATCTAGGAAATTCATAAAGATCTTATTCAAGAGATTCATGAAATAAGTAGGGGCATTGGTTAATCCAAAAAACATGACCGTATACTTGTATAATCCATAACAAGTAGTAAAGGCGGTCTTCGGAATATTCGTTGCACGAATCTTAAGTTGGTGATAACCAGTCCTAAGATCAATCTCTCAGAAAACTTGGGCACCAGTCAACTGATCAAATAGATCCTCTATCTTTGGCAAAGGGTACTTGTTTTTGATGGTGACGTCATTCAGCTTTTTGTAATCGGTGCACAACCGGTTGCCTCCATATTTCTTGTCGACGAATAACACTGGTGATCTCCATGGTGATGTGCTTGGTTGAATCAATCCCGTTGCTAACATAGCATCCAACTGCTTCTTCAACTCTACTAACTCTGAGGGGTTCATGCTATAGGGTCTCTAGGCTATTGGTCCGGTTCCGAGGATTAGTTCGATAATGAACTCAATATCCCTATCCGGGGGCATGCCTGGCAATTCATTTGGGAATACGTCGGGGTATTCACAGACTACTCTGACTTGGTCTATGGTGGGTAGGTTTAGACTCTTGTTACACTTGAATTGACGGGGTAAGGTTTCAGATACATGCTCTACTATGACTCCAGAGCTACTGGTCATGGTGATGGCTTTCTTAGCACAGTCTATCACTCCTTTATGCTTTGACATCCAACCCATTCCTAATACTACTTCCAATCCTTTGGTTCCAAGTACTATTAGATTAGCATAAAAATCTATCCCATGTATTCTGATAGTCACAGCTTTGCAAAATTTTCTAGCTTTGGTAGTCGAACCAGGAATTTGAACTATCATGACATGCTTCAAGTTGGTTGGGTGAATCTTACTAGTGCATGCAAATTCTTCGGTGGCAAATGAGTGTGATGCTCCAGAATCAAACAAAACTCTTGCTAAAACTGAGTTGACAGAAAACATACCCAGCACTACATCTGGCGCTTCCTGGGCTTCTTCGACGTTCATGTGGAAGAGACGGTTGTTGCGGTTGTGAGGGTTCCCTGGGGCGAATCTTCTTTCGGGTTAAACACGACGCTGCTGTTGAGGTGGGGCATTTACATTGGCAGTGGCGGCAATCTTCTTCGGACACTCATTGGAGTAGTGACCCTTAACTCCACACTCGAAACAAGTAATCTAGGACTTGTCCTTGGCTGCGACAGGCACAACATTTCTTCTAGTCCTGGGTGCAGTGTTGTTGTTGTTGCTCTTGGGAGGTGCATGGTTGAAATTGTTGGAGTTGCCGGGGTTGTTGTTGTTTCCTCCGGACTTCACATTGCCTCCTCTACGGTTGGGGTAGCTTGGGCGAGACATTGGGGGTCGGTTGTTTCTTGGTGCATATCCTGCAGACGGGTTGGGATGGTACTTCTGGTGGCTATTGGATCCATCTTGGTGCATCATTCGATGTTTGCGGTTGTCATTTGCTTGATTAATCTTCCCTTCCATCTGAATGGTAGAGTCGACTAGCTCTACGAGATCCTCGAAACGGATGTTGACGAGAACAGTCTGCATCTCATCATGCAGCCCGTTCAGGAATCTCTCCTTCTTGGCCTCCGTGTTGATCTCATCAGGTGCATACCTAGCAAGCGACAAGAATTTGTCACGGTACTCCACTACCATCATTCTGCCTTGCTTCTGCTCTCTGAATTCATCCCTCATTCTGGTGACTAGGCCCTGCGACATGTGGGTGTGGCTGAACTTTATTTTGAAGGCTTCCTAGGTCATCACTTGACCATGGTTCATCACGTGGATGCTGTTCCACCAAGCTCTTGCATCTCCTGCCAAATAGTGGGTGGCAAAGAGAACTTTCTTGTTGTCATCAATTCTGGCTACTTCCAAATTGTTCTCCATTGTCTACAACCAATCATCAGCATCTAGTGGGTTCTCCAAAGTGCTAAAGATTGGGGGATTGGTATTCTGGAAGTTCTTCAGTTTGGATCCTTGATGATCCTGATTTCCATGGCCTTGGTTGTTTTGGGCCAGCTAGGCTATCTACTGCAGAGTTGCTACGTTGGCCTGGTGCTCTGCCCTGCTTGCTTCATGGTCTACAACCAGCATCTGCATAATCTGCAGCATCGGGTCCTGTGATGAGATACTCCCTCCTTGGTTTCCACGAGTCATCTGAAGATTGAGGTAGATAAAGGGGTAAGATGGAAAATTCTATGGTTCAGGGTTTTGGTTTCCAAGCGAAAACTTTGAGTTTGACTCAGGTTTTTGTAACTAACTTCTTTTCATTCATTCAAGTAAGCAGACGATACAAACACACACACACACCACAACAACAAAGGAAAACAGATGGTTTTAAGAACCATTATGCAACGTACGATACAATGAGACCGATACTCCTCATGCTACGATAGAGCTCTAGTGCATCTACTCATCATCGATGAAGTCGGAGTCATCATCATCGGTGTGGAAGTCCATGGCATCCTCCTCTAGAAATTCATCATCATTGCTGAGGTAAGAGTCCATATCTCCCTGGATGTCTTCACCTTCCTCTTCTTCTTCCTTTACTGCAAGATGAGCTGCTTGCTCCTTAATGGTCTTCTCGAGGTCGGCCACCTTCTTGCGAAGACGGTCGATGGTGCGATCCTTCTTTTCGCGCTAGCGGCAAAGAGACTGACGGTCCTTGACAAGCAGTGAGAAAGTCTGGGCCTTCTGGGCAGCAATGGCAAGGTTTTGGTTGGTGGACTCCCTAGCGTTGTCCAATTCCTTCTGGCGGTCGTACAGCAGTAAGTCAAGGTTCTCCACTTGACGCTTCAACTCCGGGTGACTTGGCATCTCCATTGGCATTCCCATGAAGTCACACCTTGCATAGTGAGCAAAGCGCGTTCATTGGATTTGGTTGACACTTAGGGCACACAGACGTGCGAGAGCTTCATGCATTGCCCTAGCTAATCCATCTAGCTAGTTGTTCTCTCTCACGGAGAACTGGATTCTCCCGGACGTTGGTGCTTCTATCTTGCCTCGAAGATCAGCGGTGACTAGCCATTGTAAGTCTCCTCCTGGGGGTCCAGGAAGTTGAGCTCCAAGGAATTCCGGATGTGGGTGTCCCAAGTACTCCGATAGTGCATCGAGATCCCTCTCGAAAATCAGTTGACCTCCATTTCCCAACTGATAGAACTTGCTGAACTAAGTCTCCATTTATAAGAATTAAGGATGAGAAAATTAGTGAAGTGATCAAGTGTGTCAATTTTTATGTAGTAATGTAAGAATTTGAAGGAACATGGTTATTTTTAGATAAAGAACCCCCAAGGGTAAGAGAGTAAATAGTTTTCATAAATACTCACTTTGGTTTTGAAACTATGTTTTTGTTCGGACGTCCATTCTAACTAGGGTCTCCTATGGTCAGGATGGCTCTGATACCAACTTGTCAACACCCGGATTTTTAATCCCAGATGCATGTTATGCCATACATCGCTGATGCATTGAAAATGTATCTATAATTTTTGATGTTCCATGCTTGGTTTTATCTACTTTCTTATGTTTTGTCCACACTTTGGAGTACTTTTCATATGATTTCTTGGACTAACCTATTAACAAGAGCCACGGTGCCAGCTGCCTGTTTTCTGCTATTTTTGGTTCCAGGAAAGTCAGAAAATGAATATTCTCGGAATTGGACGGGACAAAAGCCAAAAATCCTATTTCACTAGAAGACTCCCGGAGCCAGAATATGAGACAAAGTGGGGCTGGGGCCCAGCCACACCACCTGGCCGCGCCAGGCTGGGCCTGGCCGCGCCAGGGGGTGGTCTGGCCACCCCAGACACCCCTGGGTCTCCCTCTTCGCCTATAAGATGCCTTCTGACCTAAAAACTCAGGGGGGTTTGACGATTTTCCAGAAGGAGTTCCACTCCGCCGCCACCACCAGATTCCACGAAACAGCACTAGAAACTCCGTTCTGGCACCCTGTCGGGACGGGGAATTGGAGGAGATCATCGCCATCATCATCACCATCGTTTCTCCATCGACCATCCATGTTTCCACCATCTATGAGTGAGTAATCCCCCACTGTAGGCTATGGGGATGGTAGGGATTGGATGAGATCGTTCATGTAATGGCATCAGATTGTTAGGGCATGGTGCCTAGTATCTTTTATTAGTGCTTTATGACTTTGTTGCGACTTGTTATGCTTAATGCTTGTCACTAGGGCCCGAGTGCCATGATTTCAGATCTGAACATGTTATTGATTCATTATGATAGTATTGTTTCTGGTCTTATCTACAAGTTGTATACACACGTTGTTGTCCGGAACCAATGGCCCCGAACTGACAGAAATCGGGATAACCGGAGGGAATGGCTTTGATGTGAGGATCACATGTGTTCACGGAGTGTTAATGCTTTGCTCCGGTGCTGTATTAAAAGGAGCACCTTAATTGCTAGTAGTTCCCTTGAGGCCCCGCTGCAAACGGGCTGGCAGGACAAAAGATGTTGTGCAAGTTCTCATTGCGAGCACGTATGACTATATATGGAACACATGCCTAGGATTATCTAGTACTTGGATGCTTTATCTTATTTATCTAAATTTGCCCTATGTTCTGATTGCTATGTGAATTGTCTTGTCCATGCAACGCCCGTCCATCCATCCCCATGCCTACCACACTCGAATCCTACTGTTTACTTCTATTGTTACTACTGTATTTACTTTACTACTACTGTTACTTTACTATTCCTACTACAAAACTATTGCTACTGATAAACTGTTGTGAGCAAGATTGTTTCCAGGTGCAGCTGAATTGACAACTCAGTTGTTAAGGCTTATAAATATTCTTTGGCTCCCCTTGTGTCGTATCAATAAATTGGTTTTCACTTCCCTCAAAAATACTGCGATACACCCCCTATACTTGTCGGTCAACAATCGCATTTTTTCAAGACATAACAGATTGGATATCACAGTACATCATCAATTACAAACCACAATAAGGTCTTACATGAATAAAGGATCTCATGATCCAGTCTTAATACAACAAGCAGCGGAATCAATAATAAGCGTAGCGGTGGGGTCCATCTTCAGGGGCACAGGTAATGCTGACGATGGAAGATAGTCCTAGTTATCATAGCCGTCCTGCTGTCCTTCATCTTGGTAGTCTCCTTCATAGTCTGGCCATAGTAATAGCTAGGGACAAAAGCCATGAGTGCTCTTTAAGTACTCGCAAACTATCACTAACAAGGTAGTTCTACTAGGAAAATCTAACACTAAGTTTATTTATAAAGGTAAGTTTGAAACCTAAGATGAGTTCAGAAACAAAGAAAGATAAAATAAAGTTCTAGAATCACTTAAATTGGGAAACTAGTGTCATAGTCACAACCCTGTTGTGGTCAAGTCAAGATTCATCATTCATATCATAAGTCATTTTGAAAATATCTGACAACGGAACAGTATGGCCACTCCATCTGTCCGTACGCGGATGCGGCTATTCGAATAGTTTGACACTCTGCAGAGGTGGTATACTTTCACCACAAGATTCGATACATCTGTCAGGGATAACCCTGAATCATTATACTTAGTATGCAGATATCAAACATAACATTTCCTTTACACACCCTAGTATAAGAACCTCTCCTATGAGCATGGCCTCCCAACCATGACCATCTGTCATCTTGGGCACTGCATAGGTGGACAACATTGAGAGGTAGCCTCAGCTCACACCTCTCCTGCGAGGGAACTAATACTAATGCATATAAACTTTCGGCTAAGACTTACCCAATTCAGGTATTGTGGTTGTATGGTAAAATTGGAATGGTATCGCGTTCGAACCCATCAATTAGTTTTGTAAAAAGGGCGAAGGCTCATGCCTCAGCATTTTCATCATCATAAACCATTTGTGTTTCTCAACACATGTCAAAACATCTCAATAGAATGACTCATCATTCCAAGGTTTTCACAAGTCATTTTCACCAAGTAATCCCATCGAAAGTGAATCAAGTTTTGGTTTAGCTCTAAACTACTAAGTTAAGAGTGTTCACTAATATGGGATGCTAATCTCAATCTCATGCCATATAATGACATCTAAGGTTATCTAGATAGGTCAAATTTTATACTTTTTATGCTACCTTTAAACAAGTAAAGGACTTTGGCGAAGTAAAGAAGGTAAAGCTTGTGAATAAAACTTGGGGTAAGTAATAGTCAAAGTGGTATAACCAAAGCATGCCTAATGCATCTTGCTTAGGTTATCTAGCTTAATTCTAGCTTGCTAACAATAGCTTGCCTTGGTTGGTGCAGTGGTTGAAGTTTTCTTCCTCCTCCTCTTGGTAGAACTCCTCCTCCTCGAAAGCTTGGTCGGTACTATCTTCTATAAATACATACGGGATACACAATCACCAAACAATGCTTAACTAGTCTACTTAGCATACTAAGGCACATATTTGATGATCTATTATCATCACTAGTCTACTTAGTTTCATTCCTTTTATTTGAGAAAAGTAATTTCTACTCATTGAAATTAACTAAGATTTAATATTTTCCAACTAAAATATGGGATCATGTGGACACATGTCATCACCACATATTCTAACATATGGGAATGTGATTTAAATGTTGGATCATATTTTAATAAGTTTAAGTTGAATATTTAATGATTTAAAGTGACTAGAAATGCCTATATAGCATAATTTTGGTACTAGTCCAAAGTCACTACGTGCAAACCTTAATATTATTTCATATTCAGATAGGTATGGTTAAATGTGATTTTTGAGAGTTGGAATCAACTCAAAAGCTCTTATGGTTGATTTTAGAAAAATGTTTGAATGTACAAATGCTTTTGTCTTGTTATATTTACTAGGAGAGATCTCTAACTCTAAAAGATTTAAATCCGACGGGATTGGATAGATATTTTCATTTCCTTTCGAAAAAAATTGGAATCACTCCATTTGGATTTGTAAAACTCTTTGAATTGATTTTTGAACTAAGGGACAAAATTGATTTTCAGTCTAAATAGAAAAACCTAATTTGAATTAAACGGGTTAGCGCGGGAAACTAAATGGGCCGGCCCAGTGATATGTCCAATTTGCATCACTATTCTATGTCTTAATTCACTATTATTCATTGATATATTTCGTATTGAGAGGTGATACTTATGTTATTTCATCTATTTTTGCATGGTTGATGACTTTTGGAGCATGGACCGCTGCAGTCAGGATTCGGATGGAAAATGTGCTGTTTGGAGGCAAAATTCGCGAAGATCAGAAAATCCAGGAAAATATACGGAAAATCCTATTTTTTCCAGAAGACATAGGATGCCAGAAGATGGAGTGGAGGTGGGCCACAGGGGGCCCACACCACCCCATGGCGCGGGCAGGCCTAGGCCGCGCCTGGGAGTGGTGTGGCCGCCCTGGCCCACCCTGGCCTCTCCACTCTAGCGTATATCATCCCCACGAAACCCTAAGACTCGGGGGGGCGACCACAGAAAGATTTCGCCGCCTTTGCGGGGCGGAAAACACCAAGAGAGAAAGATCTCTTCGGCAGACAGATTTCTGCCGGGGGAATTCCTTCTCGGAGAGGGGAGATCGTCGCCATCAACACCACCATCAAGCTGGACTTCATCGGGATCATCATCATCACCACCATCATCACCATCAGCACCCTCATCACCATCTCCATATTGCTGTAACAATTGCGTTGAATCTTGCCATAGTTCATAGGGGAAACTTTCCCGGTGTTGATTACTCTTTATAGTTGATGCTATTGAGTGAACCATTGAATTATTGTTTATGTTCAGATTGTTATACATCATTATTCCATCTCTGATCATGATCCATATGATGTCTTGTGAGTAGTTCGTTTTGTTCTTGAGGACATGGGAGAAGTCTTTTTGTTAGTAGTGGAGTTGCGTTGAGAAAGATTCAATAGATTGTTATTTAAGTTGTGGTGTACTTCTTCTAGTGGTGTCATGTGAATGTCGACTACATGACACTTCACCTATATGGGCCTAGGGGAATGCATTGTGTATTTGGCTACTAATCGTAGGGGTTGCCGGAGTGATAGAAACCTGAACCCCCGTTAGGAAACCTTTGCACAAGGGACGTAAGGGTCTTAGAGTTTAAAGCTGTTGTTAGGTTTCTACCTTAATTACTTTCTTGTACTTACGGATGTTTGCAAGGGGTTCAATCACAAGTATATATTAGTCTTGGATGGGGCGGTACATTAGCACAGGTTCACCCACACAACACTTAGCAAGCTAAAGAAGATTAATCAACTATATGAAGTGAAAGCACTTGACAGTCTTCCCATGTGTCCTCGAGAACGTTTGGTCATCTATAGAAATACAACCGGCTTGTCCTTTGCTGCATATAGGATTGGGCCACTTGCTGCATTTATTCCTACTGTCTTTTATTTACTCGCACTTTGTTTACTTGCTTTATCGAAAACCCCTAAAAATCCGTTTGCTAAGTATTTGCAGAGAATTCCTGATCCATACCACTAGCCAGCACCTTCTGCTCCTCGTTGGTTTCGACACTCTTACTTATCGAAAATACTGCGATACACCCCCTATACTTGTGGGTCATCAAGACTATTTTCTGGCGCCGTTGCCGGGGAGTGAAGCGCTATTGGAGAGTGGAACTGGTAAAGAAAACTTGTACTGTGAGTATTGTTTACTTCTGCTAGTTGCTTTATTTTCGTTATGGATAATTCGCTGAGTTTCTTATTTGGTAATGCTACTACCACTGCTAAGGTAGTAGATAAGCCACCACCTACTAAGAAAGATGTTTTCAAAATACCTACAAGAATTGATCGTGTTATGGATAACTACTATGTTGGGGATGGAACTGTCCATCCCGGTGATCATTTACTCTTTATACACGAATTATGCGGGTTGTTCAAGTGTGCAGGTATTACTACAGATCAAGTTAAGAAGTTATTCTCATTATCGCTGAAAGGAAGAGCTGAGGAATGGTATAAGCTGCTGAAGAATGGTCAAGCTCTGGAATGGGAGGAAATAGTGCCTCTCTTTTATTCAAAGTTTTATCCTCCTAGTGAGATTCATAAAGATCAGAATCAAATATACAACTTTTGGCCTCTTGATGGAGAGAGTACAGCTCAAGCTTGGGGGAGATTGAAGTTATTAATGCTCAAATGTCCCATTCATGCGCTCCCCAATAATATTATTATCAACAACTTTTATGCAAGGCTCCCTCTACATGACAAATATTTATTGGATGCTTCTTGCGCTGGATCATTCACTCGTATGGAAGAAGAAGCTAAATGGGACCTTCTAGATCATATTCAAGACAATGCTGAAGCTTGGGAGAATGACAAAGGTAGAAAGTCAGGTATAAATTATGATTATGAATGCATTGAATCTTTTATGGGAACTGATGAATTTCAAAATATTAAAAATGCTTATGGTCTAGATTCTCAAGCTATTGCTTCTTATTTTATGGCTTTTGCTTCTTATATTGAAGTGCCTAAAAAGAAGTGGAATAAGTATCATGAACCTTATAAAGATGTTGCTAAAAGTGTTCCTGCAAGAAATACTGAAGTTTATACTACTAATCATGTTTTACCTAAACCTTATATTGAGAAAATGCCTTTCCCAGTTAAGGTAAAGGAACATTCTATGATGGCTAGTATGGTAGATAAAAGTACTAGTAAAGCTGTTGAACCTGATAAACAAATGGTTGATGAACCTATGATAGCAAATGTGAAAGACTTTGTCACCAAGTATGAGAAAGAGGGACACGTTATCCTTTATAAGGATACCTCTAATATTGTTTCACATAGTGGTGTTATGAGAGCTAGTATTCCCGTGTTTTCTGTTAGAATAAGTGATCATTGCTATGATGGTCCTTGTGATAGCTATATTGTCAAGTTTATGCACGATACTAAAAGTTACTATGAGAGAGGGAAAAGTGTTCTTATACATCTCAATAATATCAAGTTTCCTCGTTTTATGCTGAAAGTTTTTATGTTGCACTTATTTTGCCTTCCTATGCAAGTTGCCTTTGGTTTCAATAACTTGTTTGTTTACAAAATCCCCTTGCATAGGAAGTGGGTTAGACTTAAATGTGTGTGTTTTTTCTTTTTAATGCTCTCTTTCACTTCAATTCATATCCCTATGAGAGCTTCTTCAAAATTATCATGCCCATCTTAATGGCTATAAAGAAAGAGCTTTATGGGAGACAACCCAATTTGTTTTTTCTTTTAGTTTGTTTTTGTTTCTTTGAGTCTTGGAAGTTATTACTTCGGTAATAACCGCTCCTTATCCGTTTTGTTTGGTTTTTGTGTCAAGATCAACCTCTAATGAGAGAGAAGTAAGATTTGGGGGAGTTGTTGTCCCGAAACAGATTTTTGTGCTTCACCGTAAAAATTCGTGAGAGACCTCTGTCTGTCGGATTGAGCTGTAACTGTTTGTGCTTCTGCCCCAGGTTCTTATTTAACTTTCGTTAGTTTTGCACTTTTTTATTTGAGAAACAGAAGATTTTCGAAAAAATTGATCTTTACCTGCTGGTCTGTTTTGACAGATCTTGTCAATCTTGCATTTTCTTCTTTATTCGATTTTCTTTTTGAATTCTTTTTGGGTTTTCGGAAGGATTTGCTACAGTAGCTTATGTTTTGATGGTTTTCAGTTGAAGTTGGACTCAAAAGGTTTTATCTCTTCATATATACTAATGTTGCTAGTGAGAACTGTGTGAAGTTTTGTGTGAAAGAAATTTCTAGGTAGTGGAGATAATGGTGTAATAAGGAAGAGAAGGGTTTTATGACTCATGTAATAAGTGTATGAAGATGAAGATATTGATGATTCAAGTGGTGACTCCGGAAGAATCTACTAGATACCAAATTCAGAGACCTACAGAGTCTGTTTTCAAATAGGTAACCGTTCTGTTAAGAAAAGTTCCGCGAAAATACAATCCAACTATATTTTTGCAGTTTTCAGTCAATAAGGAAAGATACGAAGGGAAAAAGGGACGGAAACGGAGCCAGGGTGGCTCACACCACCTTGTGGCGCGGGCCCACCCCTGGTCGCGCCACCAGGTGGTGAGGCCACTCCGGACTCCGCCTCCGACTCGTTTTCTCCCAGTACCTTCCTTTTGATGAGAAACTTCGTAATATATAACCCCCCTGAATCTTCCGAGGTTCGTATATCGTGTTTTCGTTGCGTTTTTGTTTCGATCTATTTCTGCGAGGATATACTCTTTGAAGGCTTAGAAGCACAATGGTGTCCGCCAAGGATAAAGGGAAGGAGCCTATGGAGGAAGACCTCCAAGACCCCGGGAAGAAGAAGGAGATCAAGAGTGAAGGTGAAGAGGAGCAAGGCCAATGTCCGCATACCGGCACTACCATTGAAAGCATTGGAGTGGTGAAACCTGCGAAGATCAGAAGGACTGCACGGATGCAGACTGGGGGAAAAGCTCCTCGTCACAGTTTGGCTCCACGATCTCGTCCTCCACACACCAGCTATGCAGGAAAAGAAGACTTCAAGGAGGAAGAGTAGGGAAAGAATAGCAAGAGCTGGAATTCTCAACACGACATGATCATGAGCCGCATTGAGCAAAACTCACAGCTGATTTGTAATCTCACCTTCAAGATTGAGGACTTGGGGAAATTAATCAAAGAGCTCATCAAGAGGATACCACCAACACCAAAGGAGTAATTCGTCATCAGGTTTGGCATCCCCTTGGTTTGTTCCAAGCTTGGGGGACTGCCGCGGTATCATATCACTATCTTCTATCTTTTTACATTATTATTAGAGTCATATCATGAATAGAGGAGTTATTATGTAGTATGGTTTGCATTATGGAAGTGTCCCCTCTCTCGTTAGATATGTATCCCTTGGTGTGAGTTTCTGTTATGGAATATTAATGAGAAGTTCTATCATTCACTCTTTTGCATAGCTTATTTTAGTTTTCAATTCGTGGTTATATGATTGATCTTGTTGTTAGTATTGGTATCACTTTGGGATCATTGAGTTAATTTAGTTGGTTTTGGCAAACCTGGCTCGGTTAGTAGCAACACATTTTTAAGAGTTGAAAAGAAAAAGATAGGAGTACTCTAGAGAAAAATAATTTCATCATCTTTCTTTCTTGATTTGCTCATAAGTCTAGTATTCTCTAGTTAAGATCTTTTGTGCTTCCAAGGAAGATTTCATGTTTGTCTTTATCACTTGTATGTTTGTTTGTTTCCTTCACCTCTTATACTTGCCACCTAGCCTTGCTAGCCAAAAACCTGTACTGAGAGGGTATTCTTCTCATGCATCCACTCCTTTAAACCAAAACCTTTGCCATTTGTGTCCACCATACCTACCTAGTAGCATTATTGCTATTCCAAGTAAATTCTTGTTTTATCTACCTCCCAAATTAAACTTGCTATGTGAAAATTAGTGATTAAAGCTCTCACAAACTTGAAGGCACACTTTACTTTCTTGCATTTAATAAACTTGAACCATTGGGTCCTTCTTTGTTGCGTATATGCTTGCGCTTTATGAGTTCAAGTTTAGCAGAACCATGTATCATGGGGACCGCTTTCAACACTTCATTTGGTACTTTGTACCTAGTTGATATCATGTTATTTTGCTTATGGATCCCGGCGGTGTGAAATAAAAGTGGAACTTGTAAGATCATGGAGTTTATATGTGTGTTAGAGAAACGCCTGGGCCGCTAGCCTAAGCCATGCCTAATCATGGTGGAAACTTGCAGCATAACTATATTGAGCATTCTATGAAGCATCCTTAATAAAAACCTATGCAAATAGCAAATAAAAAGATCGCTGAGATGCTCACTGTCTGCTTGCCTTGTCATTTTTATTATGGGATAGCTCATGTGTCATGTGCAAGGGGTACCCCGTTGGCGGCTCTCAATGATACGCATGTATTTACAATGACAAGAGCTTGCTTGTGACTGAAGTTGAGTAGCATGAGGATCAGTACTCATAAGTAAGGGGCATGAGATTTCAACTTATAACTTGTCAAGCATATCCTCTTAGTTGTGTCACTTTAACCTTAATCACCTAAAGATGCCTATGATAGGGGCAATGAGAGCTGAAAGCTAGTAAGTATCATAATTTTTGGGAGCTCTTTATGAGACTTGCAATCCCTGCTTCCCTCTGCGAAGGGCCTTTCTTTTACTTTGTAGTTGAGTCAGTAAACCTACTCCCTTCTATCTCAGCAAGTATTTTGAGTTGATGTGTTCCATTTATTCATATGATGATTTATGCAATCATGTTTCTTATGTTCCTTGCTTTGCACGTTGCTCTTATCTTGAAGTTTACTACTTTGAAAGCTTTCATTGAAAAACCAGCTATTTGTGAACTCCAGCAAATTATCAACTATTCTTCGAACGAGAGCTAAGTTTGCCATTACCAATTATGATTCACTTTATGTATCTTTATTTGTGTTTCCTTTACTCATTGCAAGTTGAGTTATATAATAGTGAGTTGTCTTCTATTATGATCTATGCTTTTGATGAATGTGATGCTTCTTGTCCGTATTCTTTTATCGACTCTTCACTCCATAAACTTGAGGCCATGTTTATTGAGCTCAGTTTTGTTTGGGGACAAGCGAAGTCTAAGCTTGGGGGGAGTTGATACGTCCAATTTGCATCACTATTCTATGTATTAATTCACTATTATTCATTGATATATTTCGTATTGAGAGGTGATACTTATGTTATTTCATCTATTTTTGCATCGTTGATGACTTTTGGAGCATGGACCGCTGCAGTCAGGATTCTGATGGAAAAGGTGCTGTTTGGAGGCAAAATTCGCGAAGATCAGAAAATCCGGGAAAATATAGGGAAAATCCTATTTTTCCAGAAGACTCAGGATGCGAGAAGATGGAGTGGAGGTGGGCCACAGGGGGCCCACACCAACCCATGGCGCGGGCAGGCCTAGGCCGCGCCTGGGAGTGGTGTGGCCGCCCTGGCCCACTCTAGCCTCTCCCCTCTAGCGTATATCATCCCCACGAAACCCTAAGACTCGGGAGGCGACCACAGAAAGATTCCGCCACCTCTACGGGGCGGAAAACACTGAGAGAGAAAGATCTCTCCGCCAGACAGATTTCTGCCGGAGGAATTCCTTCCCGGAGAGGGGAGATCGTTGCCATCAACACCACCATCAAGCTGGACTTCATCGGGATCATCATCATCACCACCATCATCACCATCAGCACCCTCATCACCATATCCATATTGTTGTAACAATTGCGTTGAATCTTGCCATAGTTCATAGGGGAAACTTTCCTGGTGTTGATTACTCTTTATAGTTGATGCTATTGAGTGAACCATTGAATTATTGTTTATGTTCAGATTGTTATACATCATTATTCCATCTCTGATCATGATCCATATGATGTCTTGTGAGTAGTTCGTTTTGTTCTTGAGGACATGGGAGAAGTCTTGTTGTTAGTAGTGGAGTTGCGTTGAGAAAGATTCAATAGATTGTTATTTAAGTTGTGGTGTACTTCTTCTAGTGGTGTCATGTGAACGTCGACTACATGACACTTCACCTATATGGGCCTAGGGGAATGCATTGTGTATTTGGCTACTAATTGTAGGGGTTACCGGAGTGACAGAAACCTGAACCCCCGTTAGGAAACCATGGCACAAGGGACGTAAGGGTCTTAGAGTTTAAAGTTGTGGTTAGGTTTCTACCTTAATTACTTTCTTATACTTACGGATGTTTGCAAGGGGTTTAATCACAAGTATGTATTAGTCTTGGATGGGGCGGTACATTATCATAGGTTCACCCACACAACACTTAGCAAGCTAAAGAAGACTAATCAACTATATGAAGCGAAAGCACTTGACAGTCTTCCCATGTGTCCTCGAGAACGTTTGGTCATCTATAGAAATACAACTGGCTTGTCCTTTGCTGCATAAAGGATTGGGCCACTTGCTGCATTTATTCCTACTGTCTTTTATTTACTCGCACTTTGTTTACTTGCTTTATTGAAAACCCCTAAAAATCCGTTTGCTAAGTATTTGCAGAGAATTCCTAATACATACCACTAGCCAGCACCTTCTGCTCCTCGTTGGGTTCGACACTCTTACTTATCAAAAATACTGCGATACACCCCCTATACTTGTGGGTCATCACCCAGTAACGCTCAGCGGCACAGAGGGCGACAGACAGGCTGGTCCCGCATGTCAGCGACACATAAAACCCGAAGCGGTATGGGACGATCTGAGCCACACGATTAGAACACAGATCGATGGTTCACGGTCATCGTCGATGACGGACTGGTCGCCGGCGAGACCAAACCCTAAACGGCCGGTGGGGGTCTACTGGGGACGTACTAGGGCTCCAGCTAGTGCGGCGAGGCGAGCGATCAAAGTGGACAGCGACGGCGAGCTCAGGCAAAGTCGCGACAAGGGCTGAGGTGGACGAAATCGACGGGGACTTCTCCTCCTCTACAGCGGCTAACTCTGGTGGAATTCTGGCGAACGGCGGCTCGAGCGGCTCCGGCGAGAGAGGGGAAATGGTCAGTGGAGAGAGGGGAGTGGAAAGGTGTGAAGAAATGGTGCTAGGCGGCCTCCTTATATAGGCTCGACGAGGGGACCGACGGGTGTGGGCTGGCGTCTCTGGCGAGGGCGGTATAGAGGGCTACCGGCGTGGGCGAGGTAGGCGGATGGTGGGCGGTCTGCTGGTGGTCAGCTCTGGTGCAATGGCGCGGCTAGGGGCGGTAGCATGTGGTCAGGGGCTTCACGCGCTCTGGGAGACAAGGCGGTGCTCGACGGTGATCATGGCGACTGTGGGTCGCGCGGTGGTGCACGGCCATGTCTAGCGGATTGCTGGGTTCAAGGCGGAGCTGCGTGCGCGATTTAGTGTCGGGGCTTGGTCTGTGGCGTGCTGGCGACGATCGCGCTTTGGCGTGCGCTACACACGGCGCAGAGAGAAAGGGCGGTGATGCTGTGGGGTGGTCTAGTGGGTGGGGTTTATCGAGGGGTGAACAGTGGGCGGCAGTGAGTTCATGCCTTGCTTCCTGGAGCGGCGGAGAGGGGCTGGTGGTCGCCTGTGGCTGGTGCACGCTTGGCCGGCGATCATGGCGTCGGGGCGGCATGGCACTGGCGCCAGGGGCTAGAGATAAGGTTGGTTTTGGTCTGGTTGGACCTGGGGGAGACGAGGGTGATCAATGCACACCAAATGGCTCGACAAGATTAGCTCCAAAACAGTAATACTTAGGCCATAATGATTCTGCTTACAAGGTGTTTGATCAAGTGGCCACAAGAAACTTTTGTTTGAATTTTGAGTTGATTTTTGGTGGACTGATGTATCTTATGCTTAAGCATCTAGGTTTGCTTGGGATTTTTAAAATGGAGTTCATTTGAGTGGTTTTTGAATTAGTGGGATCTTGATACATACACTAGATTCAATTTTCAATTGTCATTTAAAATTAGAATTTGAAAGATTTTGGGAGATCACAAAGTGGGCCTTGGCACAACACTACTTGTACTAGCAAGGGGTGCAAAGAACCACAATTGTCTCTATTGGCATTTGAGTCCTAGGAACACCCAAAGTGTCCTAGTGAGTTAAAATGGCACAAATGACCATTTCCTTATTTTATTCTTTTTGATTTCTTTTTCTTTAGGATTTGTTTGGGGAATGATCTAGATGATGTTTAATTCTCCTTAGAATCATTTTACAACCAATGGATCACTCAAACATGACAATTCAAAACAACTCCTAATTTAAATGCACACACATATGAATGCTTAATTATTTTAAATGGAAAAGTTTTTTGTTAACCCTAAATTGGGTAGATTTGATCTTGATTAACTTTGGATTAAGTTTTGGGATGTTACAAACCTTTCCCCCTTAAAAAAAATCTTGTCCCGAGATTTAAGAAAGAAAACTAGGAACTAAAGACATTTGGGAACTCTGTCCTAATGTAATCTTCCCGCTCCCAAGTGGCTTCTTCTTCGGTATGGTTGCTCCACTGAATCTTGACAAATTTGATACTCTAGGTCCTGGTGGTTCTGTAAGCTTCTTCCAAGATATGGATGGGCACTTCACGATGCATCAAATCTTTGTTGATATCAACAGCTCGGTGATCGATGTTCTTGAAAACTTCAGTCTTCTCCGGCACTTCTAGGCATTTGCGAAGTAACGAGATATGGAACATATTGTGGATGGCTGACATCTCTTCTGGCAGTTCCAGTTGATACGATACTTCTCCTCGGCGATTCAGAATCTTGAAGGGCCCGATATATCTGGGGGCTAACTTTCCTTTCAGACTAAAGCGTTGCGTTCCCTTCAATGGCGAAACCTTGAGATACACAAAATCTACGACATTGAAAGTTAGGTCTCTCCTTCTCTTGTCAGCATAACTCTTTTGTCTGGATTCGGTGGTCTTGAGGTGCTGACGGACTTTGTGAACTTTCTCTTCAGCTTCTCGGAGAATGTCGGGTCCAAAAATCTTAGTCTCTCCTACTTGCGACCAATTCAAAGGGGTACGACACTTTCTTCCGTATAGGAACTCAAATGGGGCCATTTGCAAACTGGCTTGATAACTGTTGTTGTAGGAGAATTCTGCGAAAGGCAGACGGTCTTCCCATTTTGATCCATACTCCAAAACACAACCTCTCAACATATCTTCTAAGATCTGGTTGACTCTTTCAGTCTGTCCATCAGTTCGTGGGTGATAAGTGGTGCTGAAGTTCAACTTGGTTCCTAATCCTTCTTGGACTTTCTGCCAAAATCTCGAGGTAAATTGGGTTCCTGGTCTGATACTATGGTCTTGGGGTCCCATGCAGACTAACAATTCTAGCAATGTACAACTCTGCTAGCTTCGAACTCTTATAGGTAGTCTTGACAGGTATAAAGTGAGCTACCTTAGATAGTCTATCCACGATGACCCAGATTGAGTCATTTCCCCTACTAGAGGTAGGCAAGCCGGTGATAAAGTCCATTCTGACAGAATCCCATTTCCATTCCGGAATCTGCAATGGTTGCAACAGTCCTGCGGGTCTCTGATGCTCTGCTTTGACTCTTTGACAGATGTCACACTTGGCGATGTAGCTTCCGATTTCTCTCTTCATCTTGTGCCACCAAAATTGCTCTTTCAAATCTTGATACATCTTCATGCCTCCGGGGTGGATAGAATAAATAGTATCATGAGCTTCTTGCATGATAACTTGCTTCAGCTCCAAATCTCCTGGCACGCAGATATGTCCTTTGTAACACAGAACTCCTTCTTCGTCTTCGGTGAATCCAGGTACCTTTCCTATACCAATATGATGTTTGATTCTGTCGATACTTTCATTTCCCTTCTGGGCTTCCTTGATTTGGCTAATCAAAGTGGGTTGAAGTTCAATGCTAGCTATAAATCCTTTGCTAACTAGCTCAGTTCTAAACTACTCCAACTCCTCATACAAACTTGGTTGCTTCTCCTTGATCATGGTGTTTAACCTACTCTGCAATCTGCTAAGAGCATCCGCTACCACATTGGCTTTAGCGGGGTGATAGTGAATGTCAAGGTCATAATCCTTTATTAACTCTATCCATCTCCTTTGCCTCATAATCAGCTCCTTCTGAGTGACAATATACTTCAAGCTCTTGTGATCTGAGTAAATCTCACAGCGATTCCCCATAAGATAATGACGCCATGTCTTCAATGCCAAAACTACGGCTGCTAATTCAAGGTCATCGGTCGGATAGTTCTGCTCATGCTGCTTCAGTTGTCGAGACAGATACGCGATGGCTTTGCCTTCTTGCATCAATACACATCCGAGGCCAATCTTGGATGCATCACAATATACATCAAACGGCTTCTTGATATCTAGCATGATCAATATTGGGGCTGAAATCAATCTCTTCTTCAGTGCTTGGAAACTAGCTTCACATTTGTCGGTCCATTCAAACTTCTTGTCCTTCTTCAACAATTGGGTCATGGGTCTGGCGATGCTCGAGAATCCTTCTAAGAACTTGCGGTAATATCCCGCTAATCCGAGAAATGCACGGACTTGGGTTTGAGTGGTTGGGGCTTCCCATTCTTCGACATCTTTAATTTTGGCGGGATCAACAGAGACTCCTCCGGCAGACACAATATGTCCTAGGAATCCTACTTTTTCAGCCAAAACTCACATTTGCTGAACTTGGCATACAACCGATGCTCTCTCAGGGTTTCCAGGATTATTCTCAGATGTTGCTCATGCTCTTCTTCTGACTTGGAGTAGAAAAGAATATCGTTGATAAACACAACGACAAACTTATCTAGGAAATTCATAAAGATCTTATTCATGAGATTTATGAAATAAGCAGGGGCATTGGTTAATCCAAAAGACATGACTGTATACTCGTATAATCCATAATGAGTAGTAAAGGCGATCTTCGGAATATCCGTTGCACGAATCTTAAGTTGGTGATAACCAGTCCTAAGATCAATCTTTGAGAACACTTGGGCACCAGTCAACTGATCAAATAGATCCTCTATCTTTGGCAAAGGGTACTTGTTTTTGATGGTGATGCCATTCAGCTTTCTATAATCGGTGCACAACCGGTTGCCTCCATCTTTCTTGTCGACGAATAACACTGGTGATCTCCATGGCGATGCGCTTGGTTGAATCAAGCATGTTGCTAACATAGCATCCAACTGCTTCTTCAACTCTACTAACTCTGAGGGGTTCATGCTATAGGGTCTCTGGGCTATTGGTCCGGTTCCAGGGATTAGTTCGATAATGAACTCAATATCCCTATCCGGGGGCATGCCTAGCAATTCATCTGGGAATACGTCAGGGTATTCATAGACTACTCTGACTTGGTCTATGGAGGGTAGGGCTAGACTCTTGTTGCACTTGAATTGACGGGGTAAGGTTTCAGATACATGCTCTACTGTGACTCCAAAGCTACTGGTCATGGTGATGGCTTTCTTAGCAAAATCTATCAGTCCTTTATGATTTGACATCCAATCCATTCCTAGTACTACTTCCAATCCTTTGGTTCCAAGTACTATTAGATTAGCATAAAAATCTATCCCATGTATTCTGATAGGCACAGCTTTGCAAATTTTTCTAGCTTTGGTAGTCGAACCAGGAATTTGAACTATCATGACATGCTTCAAGTTGGTTGGGTGAATCTTACTAGTGCATGCAAATTCTTCGGTGAAAAATGAGTGTGATGCTCCAGAATCAAACAAAACTCTTGCTAAAATTAAGTTGACAGAAAACATACCCAGCACTACATCTGGCGCTTCATGGACTTCTTCGTCGTTCATATGGAAGAGACGGCCGTTGCGGTTGTGAGGGTTCCCTGGGGCGAATCTTCTTCCGGGTTGAACACGACGCTGCTGTTGAGCTGGGGCATTCGCATTGGCAGTGGCGGCAATCTTCTTGGGACACTCATTGGAGTAGTGACCATTAACTACACACTCGAAACAAGTAATTTGGGACTTGTCCTTGGCTACGACATGCACAGCATTGCTTCCAGTCCTGGGTGCAGTGTTGTTGTTGTTGCTCTTGGGAGGTGCACGGTTGAAATTGTTGGAGTTGCCGGGGTTGTTGTTGTTTCCTCCGGACTTCACATTGCCTCCGCTATGGTTGGGGTAGCTTGGGTGAGACATTGGGGGTCGGTTGTTTCTTGGTGCATATCCTGCAGATGGGTTGGGACGGTACTTCTGGTGGCTGTTGGATCCAGCTTGGTGCATCATACGACGTTTGCGGTTGTCATTTGCTTGATTAATATTCCCTTCCATCGGAATGGCAGAGTCGACTAGCTCTTCGAGATCCTTGAAACGGATGTTGATGAGAACAGTCTGCATCTCATCATGCAGCCCGTTCAGGAATCTCTCCTTCTTCTTGGCCTCCGTGTTAATCTCATCAGGTGCATACCTGGCAAGCGACAGGAATCTGTCATGGTACTCCACTACCATCATTCTGCCTTGCTTCAGCTCTCTGAATTCATCCCTCATTCTGGTGACTAGGCCCTGCGGCACGTGGGTGTGGCTGAACTTGATTTTGAAGGCTTCCCAGGTCATCACTTGAGCATGGTTCATCATGCGGATGCTGTTCCACCAGGCTCTTGCATCTCCTGCCAAATAGTGGGTGGCAAAGAGAACTTTCTCATTGTCATCAACTCTGGCTACTTCCAAATTATTCTCCATTGTCTGCAACCAATCATCATCATCTAGTGGGTTCTCTGAAGTGCTAAATATTGGGGGATTGGTATTCTGGAAGTTCTTCAGTTTGGATCCTTGATGATCCTGATTTCCATGGCCTTGGTTGTTTTGGGCCATCTAGGCTATCTACTGCAGAGTTGCTATGTTGGCCTGGCACTCTGCCCTGCTTGCTTCACGGTCTACACCCAGCATCTGCATAATCTACAGCATTGGGTCCTGCGATGAGCTACTCCCTCCTTGCTTTCCACGAGTCATCTGAAGATTGAGGTAGATAAAGGGGTAAGATGGAAAATTCTATGGTTCAGGGTTTTGGTTTCCAAGATAAAACTTTGAGTTTGACTTAGGTTTTTGCAACTAACTTCTTTTCATTCATTCAAGCAAGCAGACGATACAAACACACACACACACACCACAACTACAAAGGAAAACAGATGGTTTTAAGAACCATTCTGCAAGATACGATACAATGGGACCGATACTCCTCATGCTACGATAGTGCTCTAGTGCATCTACTCATCATCGATGAAGTCGGAGTCATCATCGTCGGTGTGGAAGTCCACGGCATCCTCCTCCATAAAGTCATCATCATTGCTGAGGTAAGAGTCCATATCTCCCTGGATGTCTTCACCTTCCTCTTCTTCTTCCTTTGCTGCAAACTGACCTTCTTGCTCCTTAATGGTCTTCTCGAGGTCGGCCACCTTCTTGCGGAGATGGACGATGGTGCGATCCTTCTTTTCGCGCTGGCGGTGAAGAGACTGATGGTCCTTGACAAGCAGTGAGAAAGTCTGGGCCTTCTGCGCGGCAATGGCATGGTTGTGGTTGGTGGACTCCCTAGCGTTGTCCAATTCCTTCTCGCGGTCGTACAGCAGGAAGTCAAGGTTCTCCACTTGACGTTTCAACTCCGGGTGACTTGGCATCTCCATTGGCATTCCCATGAAGTCACGCCTTGCATAGTGAGAAAAGCAGGTTCCTTGGATTTGGTTGACACTCAGGGCACACAGACGTGTGAGAGCTTCATGCATTGCCCTGGCTAATCCATCTAGCCAGTTATTCTCTCTCACGGAGAACTGGATTCTCCCGAACGTTGGTGCTTCTATCTTGCCTCGAAGATCAGTGGTGACTAGCCATTGTAAGTCTCCTCCTGGGGGTCCAGGAAGTTGAGCTCCAAGGAATTCCGGATGTGGGCTTCCCAAGTACTCCGATAGTGCATCGAGATCCCTCTCGAAGATCAGCTGACCTCCGTTTCCCAACTGATAGAACTTGCTGAACTGAGTCTCCATCTATAAGAATTAAGGATGAGAAAGTTAGTGAAGTGATCAAGTGTGTCAATTTTTATGTAGCAATGTAAGAATTTTAAGGAACATGATTTTTTTAGAGAAAGAACCCCCAAGGGTAAGAGAGGAAATAGTTTTCATAAATACTCAATTTGGTTTTGAAACTAAGTTTTTGTTCGGACATCCATTCTAACTAGGGTCTCCTATGTTCCGGATAGCTCTGATACCAACTTGTCAACACCCGGATTTTTAATCCCAAATGCCTGTTATGCCCTACATCGCTGATGCATTGCAAATGTATCTATAATTTTTGATGTTCCATGCTTGGTTTTATCTACTTTCTTATGTTTTGTCAACACTTTGGAGTACTTTTCATATGATTTATTGGACTAACCTATTAACAAGAGCCACAGTGCCAGCTGCATGTTTTCTGCTGTTTTTGGTTCCAGGAAAGTCAGAAAATGAATATTCTCTGAATTGGACGGGACAAAAGCCAAAAATCCTATTTCACCAGAAGACTCCCAGAGCCAGCATATGAGATGAAGTGGGGCTAGGGCCCAGCCACACCACCTGGCCACGCGGGCTGGGCCTGGCCGCACCAGGGGGTGGTCTGGCCGCCCCAGACACCCCCTGGGTCTCCCTCTTCGCCTATAAGATACCTTCTGACCTAAAAACTCAGGGAGGGTCGACGATTTTTCAGAAGGAGTTCCGCTCCACCGCCACCACCAGATTCCACGAAATAGCACTAGAAACTCTGTTCTGGCACCCTGCCGGGACGGGGAATTGGAGGAGATCATCGCCATCATCATCACCATCGCTTCTCCATCGACCATCCATGTTTTCCCCATCTATGAGTGAGTAATCCCCCGTTGTAGGCTATGGGGATGGTAGGGATTGGATGAGATCGTTCATGTAATGGCATCAGATTGTTAGGGCATGGTGCCTAGTATCTTTTATTAGTGCTTTATGACTTTGTTGCGACTTGTTACGCTTAATTCTTGTCACTAGGGCCCGAGTGCCATGATTTCAGATCTGAACATGTTATTGATTCATTATGATAGTATTGTTTATTGTCTTATCTACAAGTTGTATACACACGTTGTTGTCTGGAACCAATGGCCCCGAAGTGACAGAAATCGGGATAATCGGAGGGAATGGCTTTGATGTGAGGATCACATGTGTTCACGGAGTGTTAATGCTTTGCTCCAGTTCTCTATTAAAAGCAGCACCTTAATTGCCAGTAGTTCCCTTGAGGCCTCGCTGCAAACGGGCTGGCAGGACAAAAGATGTTGTGCAAGTTCTCATTGCGAGCACGTATGACTATATATGGAACACATGCCTAGGATTATCTAGTACTTGGATTTTTTATCTTATTTATCTACAATTGCCCTATGTTCTGATTGCTATGTGAATTGTCTTGTCCATGCATCGCCCGTCCATCCATCCCTATGCCTACTGCACTCGAATCCTACTGTTTACTGCTATTGTTACTACTGTCTTTACTTTACTACTGTTGTTACTTTACTATTCTTACTACAAAACTGTTGCTACTGATAAACTGCTGTGAGCAAGATTGTTTCCAGGTGTAGCTGAATTGATAACTCAGTTGTTAAGGCTTATAAATATTCTTTGGCTCCCCTTGTGTCGAATCAATAAATTGGGTTTCACTTCCCTCGAAAATACTGCGATACACCCCCTATACTTGTGGGTCATCAAGACTATTTTCTGGCGCCATTGCCGGGGAGCATAGCTTTATTTATCAAGTTCGCTTGGATTCACTATTGTTCAAGCTTAGTTTATTTCCGCCTTGTTTGCTTGTTTCTTTATCAAAAATACAAAAAAAAATTAGTTCCTACTCTAGCTGTTATTTTCGTTGGTCTGTTATTGTCTTGCTTTATCATGCTTTCTATCAATGGTTGTTTTCTTTGAAACTGAATCTTATTGGCAAGGTGGGTTCACGGAAGATCAAAAATATTATTATAAGGAACACCGCTTGTCACAAAAAAGGGAAAACCTTATGCGAACAAATTGATAAATTGTATACCATTGCTAGAAACGTGTGCTCTACTTATAATGTTATTTATTGCTTTGATAAATCTTGTTGCTGTAAGAGGTATAAACACCTCCCTTTTCAATTTGAGTATAATGATAATGTTACCATATCTTCTTATGTTAAAGGAAATTGTGACTTTTCTGATGTGGAACAAATTGAAGAATTTATTGCTTGGAAGGGTGCATTTGAACTTGCTAGTTTGCTTGAAAATATTTATGATTCACCTTATAAATATGAGGTTTACGATGTACTTAAATTTTGCTTTGATAATTACAAGGAAGAAAATGGCTATATTCTTGAATATATTAATAGATGCTTTCCACAAATGGAAGAGACTAATGCCTTGCAGGATCCTATGGAAGAAGAAATTGATGAACAAAAGGAGGAGAGTGATGCACAAAAGGAGGAAGAATGGATTAGCTACCCATGCCTACCTTCTAATGAGAGTAACTCTTTATCCCCTACATTATTTGATTGTCCCCCATGCTTACCAAAGGATGATGAATGTTATGATCATGTTATCTATGATAATCCTTTATTTGTGCTAAATTTCGATTTGCATGGTACTAAAGAGTTTTGCTTATAAAATGCTTATGATAAAGCTCTAGACGATGGTCCTATATTGCATGATCAGCCATCTTGTTATAGAGTTGTTAAAAGTGGGTTTGAAGGTTTTAATCCCACTATTTTTGAGCTTGATAAAAATTATGTGTTTGTAGATCATGAAAAGCACGCTTTATGTGATAGTTATATTGTTGAGTTTATTCATGAGGCTACTGAAAATTATTATGAGAGAGGAAAATATGGTTGTAGAGGTTTTCATGGTATTGAAACACCTCTCTATGTGCTGAAAGTTTTGAAGTTGCTCTTGTTTTACCTTCCTATGCCTATCACTTTGTTCTTTGCGAATTTATTTGCATACAATATTCCTATGCATAGGAAGTGGGTTAGACTTAAATGTTTTTTGAATTTCCTTCTTGATGCTCTCTTTTACTTCAATTCATATTTCTTATGTGAGCATCCTCTCAAACTATCGTGCCTAACTTAAAGGCATTAAAGAAAAGTACTTATTGGGAGATAACCCAAAAGTTTTAGATGAGTCTTGGAAGTTATTACTTCAGTAATAACCGCTCCTTATCCTTTTTATTTGCTTTTTGTGCCAAGAGTAACCTCTAATGAGAGAGAAGTAATGATTGGGAAAGTTGTTGTCCCGGAACAGATTTCTGTGCTTCACCGTAAATATTCGTGTAAAATCTTTGTACGTCCTTTTGAGGCGTGAATTTTTGTGCTTCTGCCCCAGGTTGTTATCTAACTTTCGTTAGTTCAACACTTTTTGATTTGAGGAACAGAAGGTCTTCGAAATAATTCTTCTTTACCTGCTGGTCTGTTTTGACAGATTTCTGCCGTTATTTGCATTTGCTTCTTGTTGGTTCCTTTTTGAGTTCTTTTGGGGAATTGAGCTTTTTGAGGAAAGTGCTACAGTAGCTTGTGTTTTAATGGAAGTTTTATTGGTGTTAGAACTGAACCTAAAGACTTATTATCTTGAGTGCACTAATGTTGCTAATAAAGATTGTGTGAAGTTTTGGATGAAGGAAAAATTTCAGGTGTATGAAATGAACGAGTAATGAGATGAAGGATGGACTAAAGCTCAAGCTTGGGGATGCCACGCATGTCACCCCAAGAAATATCCAAGAATTACAAGCGTCAAAGCTTGGGGATGCCCAAGGCATCCCCTTCTTCATCAATAAAAATCCTAGGTTTCTTCCAAACGCTTCATTTTTATTGTTTCATGCACAGTTGTGTTGTTCTTGGAGCGTCTTCTTTTTCGTTTTTGTTTTGTTTTTTAGTTTGCTTTGTTTGCTCAGTTTGATGAATAAATTTGTTGGACCCCCTCTTTCATACATTTGTTTTCAAATAGTTTGGTTTGGATCAGAAAAGAGTAGGAAAGTTCATGCTTAAGTGGTAAAGAGAGCTTGTTTTTGACTGTGGCCTATGCTTTGTCATGCCATGCTTGATATTTTTTGGCTTTATGCTTAGTATTCTTTGTTGTAGCATAACTTTTTATAAACAATTGAGATTGCTTAATGTGCCTTGGATGAATCATGCGTTGTTTTAGCATATTAAAGCATAGTATTGTGGTATTCTCCTTTGATGCTTTATTTGGGTTGACTTGGCGCATGTTCACACCATGTTATGACTATCTCAAGTCACCATAAGCCTTTATGATCCTTTAGTTTTCAACTTGTAGTATCACTTTATTCTTTGATCAATGATGTTTTGTCGCTCTACATGATTATGGCCATTATTGCTCTCTTAGTTTGTCGCTCCCAGTCTTTTGCTAGCCTCCACAACCAAGTATGAGTTCCACTCATGCATCCAACTCCTTAAACCAAGTTATTCCAAAGAGTCCACCATACCTACCTACTAGCTTATGCTATTCCAATTATATTCTTGTTTTTATCTACCTTCCGAATTAAACTTGTTATGAGAAAACTAGTGATTAAAGCTCTCGCGAACTTGATGGCACACTTTACTTTTCTTGCCCTTAATAAACTTGAACCATTGTGTCGTCTATGTTGTATATGCTTGCACTTATTTGTTGGGGATTAGCAGAACCATGCTGTCATGCGGAACGCTTTGAACATTGCACGGGTACTTGTACCTAGTCGATATCATGCTCTTTTGTCTATGGATGTCGTCGGTGTGTAATGAAAGGGGAGCTTGTAAGTCCATGGAGTTATGTATATGTGTTAGAGAAACGCATGGGCCGCTGGTCTAATCCATGCTGACATGGTGGAAACCTGCAGCGTAACCATAATGAGTTGTCTATGAAGCATTCTTCTTATAAAAAAAGAGTCCTATATTGAGAAAAAAATAGAAAAAGAAAAAAAGATTATGAAAAGAGGAAAGAGAGAAAAAAGCACCATATTCCCATGGTAAATAAGAAGATTGCTGAGATGCTCGTTGTCTGCTTGCCTTGTCATTTTGATATGTGGATTCTTCCGTATCATCGGGCAAGGGGTACCCTGTTGGCGGTTCTCTATGATACACATGTACTTACGTTAACAAGAACTTACCGGTGAATAAACTTGAGTAGCATGAGGAGCGGCCCTCGTATTCAAGGGACATGAGATTTCTAACTTATACTTCGTCAAGCATGTACACCATAGTTTGTTCACTTTAACCTTAATAACTTCAAGATGCTTATGATAGGGGCAATGAGAGCTGAAAGCTATTAAATACCATAATTTTTGGAAGCACTTTATGAGACTTGAATCCCTACTTCCTTCTATAAAGGCCCGCCTTCCACTTATATATTGAGTCTCCACCTTCTATCTTTATGCACCTACTTTGAGAGCATAGTGGCCATTCTTAGTTCTATGTGCATTGTCCCAAGACTTGTTGATTGATGCATACCTTGATATTGCTTGTTTTAAACTATCTGTATCTAGTGACTCTTATAAACTTTGAAGGTGTCCTATGCATTTATGTTTGATACTCTATGAGGGACAAGCTGGATACCACTATGCTATGTTTTTTTTATGTGAAACAAACAAACGTCTTGCAAAGCATTGTTATTCAAGAATATTTTGTTTGTGCCTTTTCATGTTGCATCATAGTTTCTTTGTCTTATTGCTAGAACTTTATATTTCATGTTATGATTGAAGTACTATGATCCCAGCTTTGAATGTTTTACAAATACTTTGATCAAGTTTATGATGGTGCATGTCACCTCAAAAATCATTCTTTCTTTTTATCACTTACCTACTCGAGGACGAGCAGGAGTTAAGCTTGGGGATGTTGATACATTGCAAATGTATCTATAATTTTTGATGTTCCATGCTTGGTTTTATATACTTTCTTATGTTTTGTCCACCGTTTGGAGTACTTTTCATATGATTTCTTGTACTAACCTATTAACAAGAGCCACAGTGCCAGCTGCCTGTTTTCTTCTGTTTTTTGTTCCAGGAAAGTCAGAAAATGAATATTCTCGGAATTGGATGGGACAAAAGCCAAAAATCCTATTTCACCGAAGACTCCCGGGGCCAGAATATGAGACAAAGTGGGGCTGGGGCCCAGCCACACCACCTGGCGGCGCAGGCTGGGCCTGGCCGCTCTAGGGGTGGTCTGGCCGCCCCAGACACCCCTGGGTCTCCCTCTTCGCCTATAAGATGCCTTCTGACCTAAAAACTCAGGGGGGTTCAATGATTTTCCAGAAGGAGTTCCGCTCCGCCGCCACCACCAGATTCCACGAAACAGCACCAGAAACTCTGTTCTGGCTCCCTGCCGGGACGGGGAATTGGAGGAGATCATCGCCATCATCATCACCATCGCTTCTCCATCGACCATCCATGTTTCCCACATCTATGAGTGAGTAATCCCCCGCTGTAGTCTATGGGGATGGTAGGGATTGGATCAGATCGTTCCTGTAATGGCATCAGATTGTTAGGGCATGGTGCCTAGTATCTTTTATTAGTGATTTATGACTTTGTTACGACTTGTTATGCTTAATGCTTGTCACTAGGGCCCGAGTGCCATGATTTCAGATATGAACATGTTATTGATTCATTATGATAGTATTGTTTCTGGTCTTATCTACAAGTTGTATACACACGTTGTTGTCCGGAACCAATGGCCCCGAAGTGACAGAAATCAGGATAACCGGAGGGAATGGATTTGATGTGAGGATCACATGTGTTCACGGAGTGTTAATGCTTTGCTCCGGTGCTCTATGAAAAGGAGCACCTTAATTTCCAATAGTTCCCTTGAGGCCCCGCTGCAAACGGGCTGGCAGGACAAAAGATGTTGTGCAAGTTCTCATTGCGAGCACGTATGACTATATATAGAACACATGCCTAGGATTATCTAGTACTTGGATGCTTTATCTTATTTATCTGCAATGCCCTATGTTCTGATTGCTATGTGAATTGTCCTGTCCATGCAATGCCCGTCCATCCATCCCTATGCCTACCGCACTCGAATCCTACTGTTTACTGCTATTGTTACTACTGTCTTTACTTTATTACTGTTGTTACTTTACTATTCCTACTACAAAATGTTGCTACTGATAAACTGCTGTGAGCAAGATTGTTTCCAGGTGTAGCTGAATTGACAACTCAGTTGTTAAGGCTTATAAATATTCTTTGGCTCCCTTGTGTCGAATCAATAATTTGGGTTTCACTTCCCTCGAAAATACTGCAATACACCCCCTATACTTGTGGGTCCATCTTCAGGGGCACAAGCAATGCTGACGATGGAAGATAGTCCTAGTTATCATACCGTCCTGCTGTCCTTCATCTTGGTAGTCCCCTTCGTAGTCTGGCCATAGTAATAGACAGGGACAAAAGCCATGAGTACTCTTTAAGTACTCGCAAACTATCACTAACAAGTAAGGTAGTTCTAGTGGGAAAAGATAACTCTAAGTTTATTTATAAAGGTAAGTTTGAAATCTAAGCTGAGTTCAGAAACAAAGAAATATAAAATAAAGTTCTAGAATCACTTAAATTTGGAAACTAGTGTCATAGTCACAACCCTGTTGTGGTCAAGTCAAGATTCATCATTCATATCATAAGTCATTTTGAAAATATCTGACAACAGAACAGTATGGCCACTCCAACTATCCATAACCGCGGACGCGGCTATTCGAATAGTTTGACACTCTGTAGAGGTGGTACACTTTCACCACAAGATTCGATACATCTTTAGGGATAACCCTGAATCGTCATACTTAGTATGTAGATAATCAAACATAACCTTTCCTTTACACACCCTAGTATAAGAACCTCTCCTATGAGCATGGCCTCCCAACCATGACCATCTGTCATCTTGGACACTGCATAGGTGGACAACATTGAGAGGTAGCCTCAGCTCAAACCTCTCCCGCGAGGGAACTAATACTAATGCATATAAACTTCCAGCTAAGCCTTATCCAATTCAGGTATTGTGGTTGTACGGTAAAATTAGAATGATATCGCATCCGAACCCAACCATCAGTTTTGTAAAAAGGGCTAAGGCTCATGCCTCAACATTTTCATCATCATAAAACATTTGTGTTTCTCAACACATGTCAAAACATCTCAATAGAATGACTCATCATTCCAAGGTTTTCACAAGTCATTTTCACTAAGTAATCCCATCGAAAGTGAATCAAGTTTTGGTTTAGCTCTAAACTACTAAGTTAAGAGTGTTCACTAATATGGGATGCTAATCTCAATCTCATTCCATAGAATGACATCTAAGTTTATCTATATAGGTCAAGTTTTATACTTTTTATGCTACCTTTAAACAAGTAAAGGACTTTGGCGAAGTAAAGAAGGTAAAGCTTGTGAATAAAACTTGGGGTAGGTAATAGTCAAAGTGGTATAACCAAAGCATGCCTAATGCATCTTGCTTAGGTTATCTAGCTTAATTCTAGCTTGCTAACAATAGCTTGCCTTGGTTGGTGCAGAGGTTGAAGTTTTCTTCCTCCTCCACTTGGTAGAACTCCTCCTCCTCGAAAGCTTGGTCGGTACTCTCTTCTATAAATACATATGGGATACACAATCATCAAACAATGCTAAACTAGTCTACTTAGAATACTAAGGCACACATTTGATGATCTATTATCATCACAAGCATCACAAGGTTTAATTAAATAGTTTCATTTCTTTTATTTGAGAAAAATAATTTCTACTCATTGAAATTAACTAAGATTTAATATTCTCCAATAAAATATGGGATCATGTGGACACATGTCATAACCACATATTCTAACATATGGGAATGTAATTTAAATGTTGGATCACATTTTAATAAGTTTAAGTTGAATATTTAATGATTTAAAGTGACTAGAAATGCCTATATAGCATTATTTTGGTACTAGTCCAATGTCACTGCGTGAAAACCTTAATATTATTTCTTATTCATATAGGTATGGTTAAATGTGATTTTTGAGAGTTGGAATCAACTCAAAAGCAATTATGGTTGATTTTAGAAAAATGTTTGAATGTGCAAATACTTCTGTCTTGTTATTTTTACTAGGAGCGTTCTCTAACTCTAAAAGATTTAAATCCAACGGGCCTGGATAGAGATTTTCATTACCTTTCCAACAAAATTGGAATCACTCCATTTGGATTTGTAGAACTCTTTGAATTGATTTTTGAACTAAGGGACATAATTGATTTTCAGTCTAAAGAGAAAAACCTAATTTGAATTAAACGGGTCAGCACGGGAAACTAAATGGGCCGGCCCAGTAACGCTCAGCGGCGCAGAGGGCGACTGACAGGCTGGTCCCGCATGTCAGCGGCACATAAAACCCGAAGCGGTACGGGACGATCTGGGCCACACGATTAGAACACAGATCGATGGTTCACGGTCGTCGTCGACGACGGACTGGTCGCCGGCGAGGCCGAACTCTAAACGGCCGGTGGGGGTCTACTGGGGACGTACCAGGGCTCCAGCTAGTGCGACGAGGCGGGCGATCAAACTGGACCGACGGGTGTGGGCTGGCATCTCCGGTGAGGGCGGTACAGAGGGATACTGGCGTGGGCGAGGTAGGCGGATGGTGGGCGGTCTATTGGCGGTCAGCTATGGCGCAATGGCACGGCTAGGGACGGTGGCATCTGGTCGGGGGCTTCACACGCTCTAGGAGACAAAGGCGGTGCTCGACGGTGATCATGGCGACTGTGGGTGACGCGGCGGTGCACGGCCATGTCTAGCGGGTTGCTGGGTTCAAGAGGAGCTGCGTGCGTGACTTAGTGTCGGGGCTTGGTCTGTGGCGTGCTGGTGGCGATCGCGCTCTGGCCTGCGCTGCGCACGGCGCAGAGTGAAAGGGCGGCGATGTTGTGGGGTGGTCCAGTGGCTAGGGTTGATCGAGGGGTGGACAGTGGGCGGCGGTGAGGTCACGCCTTGCTTCCTGGAGCGGCGGAGAGGGGCTGGTGGTCCCCTGTGGCTGGTGCATGCTTGGCCGGCGATCATGGCGTCGGGGCGGCATGGCACTGGCGCGAGGGGCAAGAGATTGGGTTGGTTTTGGTCTGGTTGGACCTGGGGGAGACCAGGGTGATCAATGCACACCAAATGGCTCGACAAGATTAGCTCCAAAACAGTAATAGTTTGGCCATAATGATTCTGCTTACAAGGTGTTCGATGAAATGACCGCAAAAAACATTATTTGAATTTTGAGTTGATTTTTGTTGGAGTGATGTATCTGATGCTTAAGCATCTAGGTTTGCTTGGGATTTTTAAAATGGAGTTCATTTGAGTGGTTTTTTAATTAGTGTGATCTTGATACATACACTAGATTCAATTTTCAATTTTCATTTAAAATTAGAATTTGAAAGATTTTGGGAGATCACAAAGCGGGCCTTGGCACAACACTGCCTGTACTAGAAAGGGGGTGCAAAGAACCACAATTTTCTCTGTTGGCATTTGAGTCCTAGGAACACCCAAAGTGTCCTAGTGAGTTAAAATGGCACAAATGACCATTTCCTTATTTTATTCTTTTTGATTTATTTTTCTTTGGGATTTGTTTTGGGAATGATCTAGATGATGTTTAATTCTCCTTAGAATTATTTTACAACCAATGGATCACTTAAACATGGTAATTTAAAACAACTCCTAATTTAAATGCACACACATATGAATGCTTAATTATTTTAAATGGAAAAGTTTTTTGTTAACCCTAAATTGGGTAGATTTGATCTTGATTAACTTTGGATTAAGTTTTGGGATGTTACACCAGGTCAGTTCCTAAATACATCATCTATTTTATAAGTTTCCTCACTAAGAGCAAAAATAAAAAAAAACCATTCGAGAAAGAGCTCTCTCGACCTGGCCGCCCCCGCCCGACCAAGCCACACCACCGTCGCCCCATCCTAGATCTTCCCCCCTCTCCCTCGTCGTCATCAGCATGTGCTGCAGGGCCTGGCCCAGGCGGCGCCAGCCCTAGTGGCCCCCGGCGTCCCCCTCCCTCATTTGATCCCCAGCGCGGGTCGGAGCGTGGCTGAGGGGTGCTCTCAGCGGCGGCGCTCCGGCGAGGCGGCGGGACTTCCTGGCGCTGGGCTAGTTGGCAAGTGGGGTAGCATGCTACTAGTTGGTGGCGCTGGCCCGGCTGGGTGGGCCGGGATGGGCTCGGCCTCGCCGCCTCTGATTGGCTTGACAGAGGGATCGTGATGACAGTGGTGGTATCATCATGGCGCCTGCTGCAGTTTGGCGATAGGAGCTTCGCTAACCCATCCTGGTTCGGCCGGGCCTCTGGTGCCGATCTTGTGGGAAGAAGCGGTGTGACCTATGTGTAGCAGCGTGGCGGCGGGGACTTTACGGGCCCATCCGGGGCCCGACCGGGCTTGCTTAGCTTTGGTTTGTCCCTGCTGCCATGTCCGATCAGCACCAGTCGCTGACGGTGGAGAATGTCCTCCAGGGGGTTGCGCTACTACTGTCCTCTGGCTACAGTTGCCTGGTGTGCTCCTTCCGCTGAGTCTAGTCAGCTACCGCCTTAGGTGATGGAGGTTGTTCCCTCCCGCGAGACGGTGATATTTCCCTCCCTTGTCTACGGTTGTTTTGTTTCGATACGATAGGCCTCGTAGTGTTTGCCTTGGTGAGATGGCGATGGAGATTGCAAGACCGTGGTGGCGCATGTTCGTGGGCGGCAAGTTGGTGGACTGCTTTGGATTGGCGAGCAGTGTGGTGTTTTGAGGGTCGGTAGAAATCTTTGTCGACTAGCTCGATACCGACGCAGTGACACCTGCGGGCGCCACCCTTCCTTCCTGAAGGGCGTCAAGTGTACCCCTTCCCCACTCCCCTCCGTGTACCGGGAGAAATCATAGGACCAGTCCGGACAGCAGCGTCGTCATCATCGTAGTCCTTGTTGAAGGTGTTGCTTGGTACACGGAGATTTCGAGCAAGGTGCGAGGTGGGAATTCTCTGGAAGGGCGCAGCGGTGAAGTATCATCATCGCTTTGTTGCTCTGCCACTGTTGGCATTTAGTTCCCTCTATTTCTCTTGTTTTACTTTTGGGTATGGTTGTGCTGTTTGCGCCAACAATGAACTCGTTGTTATGTCGTCTGTTTGCTATATTAATATAAGGGGACGAAAGCCTAATTCGAGAAGGAGTTTCCTCAGTAAAAGTATAGTTCGCAGCCTGAAACGTACCCCCAATTTCATAGCAAGGTCCCGTGCTCTCTTTAATCTAGCGCCTGTTTACAATTTTATGGATTCGGTGAGGTAGAAGAAGATTTGTAATAAAAGCTCTTTTCATTGATCAGGTGATCCCCGTCGAGTCACTAGAAGTAGTACTACTTGCTTCCATAATTGCTTCCATAATTATTACTCCTCTGTTAGGGATTGCAAGACCTATGGATCATTTTGATAGAATTAAGAAAGCCAATAACTCACTCTCTTAATTATTGCATGCACCAATAGTTGTACATGCATGCATGAGAGAAGAAAAAGAAAAAGGATCATGCACTGAAGGAGATAGAATAATAAATGAGAAAGGCCTTATAATTCCTAATATTCGAAAAAAAACTCTTAAGCTTTGCAATCCCTAACGGAGGACATATAGAGAATTAATTAACTTCTTGTAGCTGGGGCGGAGTTTTGGCAGCCGGGTCTAAATGGACTCGTTTTCTGGACCAATCGGTTCATAGCTGCTGCTGCATTTAATGAAAGATGTCTTATATCCAGTGATGTCGCAAAATAAAGAAATTCAGGGACGCGGGGTTTGTGTAGTACGATGAGGTATATATATTTTTAGTCCCATAACTTATACTACGGGAGTGTTTTCGTTCCACTTCTTGCAAAGTTACCAAGATTAGTCCCACAACTTGCAATCCGGAAGCAGTTTAGTCCAATTTGATTGAATTTCTACGATTTTGACCAAATTCGTGACCCGTACAGCAAAACATGTCAGATAAAATAATAAAATATGTAGATACATTAGCAAGAGTTGAACTCATGACCAATATGGATAACACGGTTAACTTAGTAGAAGCTAGCCAGTGTTAGAGTATTGTACGTATACGATTATTGTGGTAGTTTAAGATAGTTAGGACTCTAGCCTAACTTGACTCGTACTCCAAAATAATCCCCTGTACGCCTATATATACTCGCCCATGAGGCTCAATAATATATCCAACATATTCCTGCCAATCCCTCTCTATCGTTCTACATGGTATCAGCCTAACCACGATTCTCCTACCCTAGCCGCCGCCCCCTCCCCCAGACGCCGCCGGCTTCCCTGCCACCAAACCCTAGTGCCGCCGCCCGCCATGGCGTCGCGCTAGCCGCCACACACGCTTCCGCGCAACGCACCCACAGGGAGGTCGATCTCCATGATCTTCGCTAGGGGCCGCGCAACCCGTACGCAGGATTTGTCCGCCTATCCGTGATCGATTATCCTGTAAGTCTATTTTTCCGATCTCTTGATAGGTCTTCTTTTTTGGTTTACCGATCTTAGATCGGATTGATTCGTCCACCGTCGTCATCGCCGCGCCTCTACTCCGACCATCGGCATCGAGGATCTACATCGCATCCGTGCGTCTGCCCCTTCCGCTACTGCGCCTGCCTCGACAAGCTGTCGCGGCCTCACGGCAGGCTGCCGCGCACCACGGACGGCTGCTACGCCTTCCTCGGAAGGCTACCGCGGCTGCCCTCCTTGGATCCTCTTCGTCGTCATCGTCCAGGACTTCACCGACAACGCCGCCATCGAATCCAATATACGGATCATCCAAGCCAAGGCGCATACGGTGCACCATCGGTCTGATCAACCGATCCGCGCCTATCTACGCCAAGCACGTCCCCGAGCACGCGACTACCGCTGATCGAGCTACGGGCTACCGCTGTGTCGCCCCGTCTGGCCACAGCGCCGTCGTCTTTGGTCCATGATATATTGCAAATGTATCTATAATTTTTGATGTTCCATGCTTGGTTTTATCTACTTGCTTATGTTTTGTCCACACTTTGGAGTACTTTTCATATGATTTCTTGGACTAACCTATTAACAAGATGCCACAGTGCCAGTTACCTGTTTTCTGCTGTTTTTGGTTCCAGGAAGTCAGAAAATGAATATTCTCGGAATTGGACGGGACAAAAGCCAAAGTTGATATTTTATCAGAAGACTCATGGAGCCAGAATACGAGACGGAGAGGGGCCACAGGGTGGCCACACCACCCCATGGCGTGGGTCCCCCTGGCCACGCCACCAGGTGGTGTGGGCCCCCTAGCCGCCCACCAACCTTGCCTCTTTCGCCTATAAATCTCCCCCGAGGCAAAAACCCTAGGGCGTCAATTAGAAATCTACGAAAAGTTTCGCAGCGCCGCCACCACCGAAGTGGAGATTCGGGGGACAGAAAGTCTCTGTTACGGCACCCTGCCGGGACGGGGAAGTGCCCCGGAGCCATCTCCATCGATCTCCACCATCATCTCCATCACCGTTGCTGATTCCCATGATGAGGAGGGAGTAGTTCTTCCTTGAGGCTAAGGGTTCTACCGGTAGCTATGTGTTCATCTCTCTCTATGCATGATCTTATTGAGATCATGAGCTTGTAATCTATAGATCTACCTTCCTACTCAAGTGCTTTAATAGATCTCTGCTCTCCCCATGTGTGTGAAAGTGACAGCGTGCACACCATGGTGGCACTTAGGCTAGAGATTACAAATACTTGTTATGAGTTATATTTGGAGTTGGATGTCTTTATGAAATTGTGGTGTTTGTTGGACTCATCTAGTTCTCAAGGTGACAGTCTAGGGTTATCTAGATGGTAAAGGCTTACTTTGAGGTGTGCTGTTATAGCCCTACCATCGATTAGAGTGTTCAACCGGAGAGTAGTTAAGAGTAGTATCATAAAGAGAAGATATTTATATGAGTGTTCACTAGTGACAGTATGATCCCTAGGCCTTGTTTCGAAGCATTGAAACACTGTTTGCTATTAGATCTATTACATGATTGCTTGCTTCCATCTTTATTTCAGTTTGCATTTAGTCTCTTCCACGCCATCAAGCTATTTTCTATCACCGTTACCACATATAATTATCCATACCACTTGTATTTCACCATCTCTTCGCCGAACTAGTGCACCTATACACCTGACAAGTGTATTAGGTGTGTTGGGGACACAAGAGACTTCTTGTATCTTGATTGCAGGGTTTCTTGAGAGGGGATACCTTTGACCACTTCCTCCCTGAGTTCGATAAACCTTGGGTGATCCACTTAAGAGAAAACTTCCTGCTGTTCTACAAACCTCTGCACTTGGAGGCCCAACAACTGTCTACATAATAGAAGTGCGTAGACATCAAGCTATTTTCTGGCGCTGTTGCCGGGGAGGTAAGGCAAAAGGTATTCACACCGGAGGATTAAAGAAGAAGAACCTCCCACGGCAAACGCCTATTTTCTGGCGCCGTTGCCGGGGAGGTAAGGTAAAAGGTACTCACATCCTCCGGTGTGAGTGCTCGAAGTTATTTCCTTTAGATTCTGCAATTTTGTCTTTTTATTTCTTGTTTTCACTAGTTAGGCTTAATGGAAAACAACAACAAAATTAGAGAGCTTTATAGTATTTATCTTGAGTTAGGACATGAAGTGTTTGAAGAGAAAATTAAAAAACCTATGGAACTTTATTTGAATGCTAATAGCAATGTTGTTAGTATGAATTCTTTGGACACCATTATTGCTAATGCTATGGAAAAGTCTAAGCTTGGGGAAGCTGGTTTTGATGAGCATGATATTTTTAGTCCCCCCAAGCACGGAGGAGAAAATTTACTTTGATTATACTATGCCTCCAATATATGATGATTACAATGATGAATATGATATTTTCAGTCCAGCTACTATTGAGGAGAAAACTAATGATTACAATATGCCTCCTATATTTGATGATTATGGTGATTTAGAATAATAATGATAGCTATTTCGTTGAATTTGCTCCCACTACAATTAATAAGAATAACTATGCTTATGTGGAAAGTAATAATGATTATATGCATGTGGCTCATGATAAGAATGTTTTATGTGATAGTTATATTGTTGATTTTATTCATGATGCTACTGAAAGTTATTATGAGAGAGGGAAACATGGTTTTATGCATCTCAATAATATTAAGTTTCCCCTCTTTATGTTGAAAGTCTTGAAGTTGCACTTGTTATGCTTTCCTATGTTTGTTGCTTTGTGCTTTCATGACTTGTTTCTTTACAAGATTCCTATGTATAGGAAGTGGGTTAGACTTAAATGTTCTTTGAATTTGCTTCTTGATGCTCTCTTTTACTTCAATTCATATTTTCTATGTGAGCATCTTCTCAAACTATCATGCCTAACTTAAAGGCGTTAAAGAAAAGTACTTATTGGGACATAACCCAAAAGTTTTAGATGAGTCTTTGAAGTTATTACTTCTGTAATAACCGCTCCTTATCCTTTTTATTTGCTTTTTGTGCCAAGAGTAACCTCTAATGAGAGAGAAGTAATGATTGGGAAAGTTGCTGTCCAGAAACAGATTCCTGTATTTCACCGTAATAATTCTTCTAAAATCTCTGTACGTCCTTTTGAGGCGTAATTTTTTGCGCTTCTGCCCCAGGTTGTTATCTAACTTTCGTTAGTTTAATACTTTTTGATTTGAGCAACAGAAGGTCTTCGAAAAAATTCGTCTTTACCTGCTGGTCTATTTTGACAGATTTCTGTCATTTTCTGCATTTGCTTCTTGTTGGTTCCTTTTTGAGTTCTTTTGGGGAATTGAGCTTTTTGAAGGAAGTGCTACAGTAGCTAGTGTTCTAATGGAAGTTTATTTCGTGTTAGAACTGAACCTTAAGACCTTTTATCTTGAGTGCACTAATGTTGCTAATAAAGATTGTGTGAAGTTTTGTATGAAGGAAAAATTTCAGGTGTATGGAAGGAATGAGTAATGAGATGAAGGATGGACTAAAGCTCAAGCTTGTGGATTCCACACGTGTCACCCCAAGAAATATCCAAGAATAACAAGCATCAAAGCTTGGGGATGCCCAAGGCATCCCCCTCTTCATCAATAAAAATCCCAGGTTTCTTCCAAACGCTTCATTTTTATTGTTTCATTCACAGTTGTGTTGTTCTTGGAGCATCTTCTTTTTCGTTTTCATTTTTGTTTTTCATTTGCTTTGGTTTTCTTAGTTTTCTGAATAAATTGGTTGGACCCCCTATTTCATAAATTGGTTTGCAAATAGTTTGGTTTGGTTTGGAAAAGAGTAGGAAAGTTCATACTTATGTGGTAAGAAGAGCTCATTTTTGACTGTGGCCTATACTCTGTCATGCCATGCTAGATATTGTTTTGGCTTTATGCTTAGTATTATTTGCTGTAGCATGACTTGTTATAAACAATTGAGATTGCTTAATGTTTCTTGGATGGATCATGCGTTGTTTTAGCATATTAAAGCATAGTATAGTGGTATTCTCCTTTGATGCTTTATTTGGGTTGACTTGGCGCATGCTCACACCATGTTATGACTATCCCAAGTCACCTGTCCTTTATGATCCTTTAGTTTTCAACTTGTAGTATCGCTTTATACTTTGATCAATGATGTTTTGTCGCTCTGCATGATTATGGCCATTATTGCTCTCTTAGTTTGTCACTCCCACTCTTTTGATAGCCTCCACAACCAAGTATGAGTTCCACTCATGCATCCAACTCCCTAAACCAAGTTATTCCAAAGAGTCCACCATACCTACCTACTAGCTTATGCTATTCCAAGTATATTCATGCTTTTGTTTACCTTCCGAATTAAACTTGTTATGAGAAAACTAGTGATTAAAGCTCTCACGAACTTGATGGCACACTTTACTTTTCTTGCCCTTAATAAACTTGAACCATTGTGTCGTCTATGTTGTATATGCTTGCACTTATTTGTTGGGAATTAGCAAAACCATGCTGTCATGGGGAACGCTTTCAACATTGCACTTGGTACTTTGTACCTAGTTGATATCATGCTCTTTTCTCTATGAATGTCGTCGGTGTGAAATGAAAGGGGAGCTTGTAAGTCCATGGAGTTATGTATATGTGTTAGAGAAACGCCTGGGCCGCTGGTCTAATCCATGCTGTCATGGTGGAAACCTGCAGCATAACCATAATAAGCTATCTATGAAGCATTCTTCTTATAAAAAAAGAGTCCTATATTGAAAAAAAAGAGAAAAAAAAAGAGATTATGAAAAGAGGAAAGAGAGAAAAAAGCACCATATTCCCATGGTAAATAAGAAGATTGCTGAGATGCTCATTGTCTGCTTGCCTTGTCATTCTGATATGGGGATTCTTCCGTATCATCGGGCAAGGGGTACCCCGTTGGCGGTTCTCTATGATACACATGTACTTACGATGACAAGAAATTACCGGTGACTAAACTTGAGTAGCATGAGGAGCGGCCCTCGTATTCAAGGGACATGAGATTTCTAACTTATACTTCGTCAAGAATGTACACCATAGTTTGTTCACTTTAACCTTAATAACTTCAAGATGCTTATGATAGGGGCAATGAGAGCTGAAAGCTAGTAAGTACCATAATTTTTGGAAGCTCTTTATGAAACTTGAATCTCTGCTTCCTTCTATGAAGGCCTTTCTTCCACCATTATATTGTGTCTCCACCTTCTATCTTTATGCACTTACTTTGAGAGCATAGTGGCCATTCTTAGTTCTATGTGCATTGTCCCAAGACTAGTTGATTGATGCATAACTTGATATTGCTTGTTTTAAACTATTTGTATCTAGTCACTCTTATAAACTTTGAAGGTGTCCTATGCATTTATATTTGCTACTCTATGAGGGACAAGCTGAATACTATTATGCTATGTTTTCTTTATGTGAAACAAACAAACGTCTTGCAAAGCATTGTTATTCATGAATCTTTTGTTTGTACCTTTTCATGTTGCATCATAGTTTCTTTGTCTTATTGCTAGAACTTTGTCTTTCATGTTATGATTGAAGTACTATGATCCCAGCTTTGAATGATTTTACTTTGATCAAGTTTATGATGGTGCATGTCACCTCAAAAATTATTCTTTCTTTTTATCACTTACCTACTCGAGGACGAGCAGGAGTTAAGCTTGGGGATGTTGATACGTTGTAAATGTATCTATAATTTTTGATGTTCCATGCTTGGTTTTATCTACTTTCTTATGGTTTGTCCACACTTTGGAGTACTTTTCCTTTGATTTCTTGGACTAACCCTGTTAACAAGCTGCCACAGTGCCAGTTTCCTATTTTCTGCTGTTTTTGGTTCCAGGAAGTCAGAAAATGAATATTCTCGGAATTGGACGGGACAAAAGCCAAAGTTGATATTTTATTGAAAGACTCACGGAGCCAGAATACGAGACGGAGAGGGGCCACAGGGTGGCCAAACCACCCCATGGCGCGGGTCCCCCTGGCCGCGCCACCAGGTGGTGTGGGCCCCCTGGCCGCCCACCGACCTTTCCTCTTTCACCTATAAATCTCCCCCGAGGCAAAAACCCTAGGGCGTCAATCAGAAATCCACGAAAAGTTCCGCAGCGCCGCCGCCACCGAAGGGGAGATTCGGGGGACAGAAAGTCTCTGTTCCGGCACCCTGTCGGGATGGTGAAGTGCTTCGGAGCCATCTCCATCGATCTCCACCGCCATCTCCATCACCGTTGCTGATTCCCATGATGAGGAGGGAGTAGTTCTTCCTCGAGGCTAAGGGTTCTACCGGTAGCTATGTGTTCATCTCTCTCTATGCATGATCTTATTGAGATCATGAGCTTGTAATCTATAGATCTACCTTTCTACTCAAGTGCTTTAATAGATCTCTGCTCTCCCCATGTGTGTGAAAGTGACAGCGTGCACACCATGGTGGCACTTAAGCTAGAGATTACAAATACTTGTTATGAGTTATATTTGGAGTTGGATGTCTTTATGAAATTGTGGTGTTTGTTGGACTCATCTAGTGCTCAAGGTGACAGTGTGGGGTTATCTAGATGGGAAAGGCTTACTTTGAGGTGTGCTGTTATAGCCCTACCATCGATTAGAGTGTTCAACCGGAGAGTAGTTAAGAGTAGTATCATAAAAATAAGATATTTATATGAGAGAGTGTTCACTAGTGAAAGTATGATCCCTAGGCCTTGTTTCTAAGCACTGAAACACCGTTTGCTATCAGATTTTTTACATGATTGCTTGCTTCCATCTTTATTTCAGTTTGCATTTAGTCTCTTCCACGCCATCAAGCTATTTTCTATCACCGTTACCAATTATAATTATCCATACCACTTGTATTTCACTATCTCTTCACCGAACTAGTGCACCTATACACCTGACAAGTGTATTGGGTGTGTTGGGGAAACAAGAGACTTCTTGTATCTTGATTGCAGGGTTGCTTGAGAGGTGATACCTTTGACCACTTCCTCCCTGAGTTCGATAAACCTTGGGTGATCCACTTAAGGGAAAACTTCCTGCTGTTCTACAAACCTCTGCACTTGGAGGCCCAACAACTATCTACAAGAATAGAAGTGCGTAGACATCAGTCCACGCTACCGGCTTCCAACGCGCCTTCCTTGGTGTGTACATCGCTGGTGGTCTCCTAGCCGCTGCACCGACTTGCACCTTGCAGCTATGCCGCCCCCTCGGGTTGTAGCGTGGCTGCACGCAGTCTACTTTGCCGTCCGTGTGCATCGATGGCCTCGTCTTTCACCGTGCCATCTCCTACGGCGCGGATCGCCGCCGTCTACACATGGTCTTCGTCACATTGCCCGGTCTTCCTCGCCTACCTCGAGCACCGCCGCCACGCTTCACAAGGTAACCTGGAGGGTGCCATCTCGCCATCGCAGGTCCCACCGACTACCCTATCGCCACTCTAGGCATCCAGCATGACTAACCCAGGTCACCGCTGGTTTCGTCGCCTTCTACGTCTTCGTCCACTACAACTTTGCCGTCAGCATCATTCCAAGATTCGTGCAACGGATATTCCAAAGACCGCCTTTACTACCAGATATGGATTATATGAGTATACGGTCATGTCTTTTGGATTAACCAATGCCCTCTCTTATTTCATGAATCTCATGAATAAGACTTTTATAAATTTCCTGGTTAAGTTTGTCGTTGTGTTTATCGACAATATTCTTATCTACTCCAAGTCAGAAGAAGACCATGAGCAACATCTGAGAATCATCCTTGAAACCTTGAGAGAGCATCAGTTGTATGCCAAGTTTAGCAAATGTGAGTTTTGGCTGAAAGAAGTAGGATTCCTAGGACATATTGTGTCAGCCGGAGGAGTCGCTGTTGATCCTGCCAAGATCAAAGATGTTGAAGAATGGGAAGCCCCAACCACTCAAACCTAAGTCTGTGCATTTCTCGGATTAGCGGGATATTACTGCAAGTTCGTAGAAGGATTTTCTAGCATCGCAAGACCTATGACCCAATTGTTGAAGAAGGACAAGAAGTTTGAATGGACCGACAAATGTGAAGCAAGTTTTCAAGAGCTCAAGAAGAGATTGATTTCAGCCCCCATATTGATCATGCCAGATATCAAGAAGCCGTTTGATGTATATTGTGATGCATCCAAGATTGGTCTCGGATGTGTGTTGATGCAAGAGGGCAAAGTCATAGCATATTTGTCAAGACAACTGAAGCAGCATGAGCAAAATTATCCTACCCATGATCTGGAGCTAGCAGCCGTAGTGTTAGCATTGAAGACATGGCGTCATTACCTTATGGGTAACCGCTATGAGATTTATTCAGATCACAAGAGCCTGAAGTATATTTTCACTCAGAAGGAGCTGAATATGAGGCAAAGGAGATGGATAGAGTTAATCAAGTATTATGACCTTGACATTCACTATCACCCCGGCAAAGCCAATGTGGTAGCGAATGCTCTTAGCAGATGGCCGTGTAGGTTAAACACCATGATCAAAGAAACCCAGCCAAGTTTACATGAGGAGTTGGAGCAGTTTAGAACTGAGCTAGTTAGCAAAGGATTTTTAGCTAGCATTGAACTTCAACCCACTTTGATTAGCCAGATCAAGGAAGTCCAGAAGGGAAATGCAAGTATCGACAGAATCAAACGTCGTATTAGTACAAGAAAGGTACCTGGATTCACCGAAGACAAAGAAGGAGTTTTGTGGTACAAAGGGCGTATCTGTGTGCCAGCAGATTCGGAGCTGAAGCAAGTTATCATGCAAGAAGCTCATGATACTCTTTATTCTATCCACCTCGGAGGAATGAAGATGTATCAAGATTTGAAGGAGCAATTTTGGTGGCACAAGATGAAGAGAGAAATCGGAAGCTACATCGCCAAGTGTGATATCTGTTAGAGAGTCAAAGTGGAACATCAGAGACCCGCAGGAATGTTGCAACCATTGCAGATTCCGGAATGGAAATGGGATTCCGTCAGAATGGACTTTATCACCGGTTTTCCTACTTCTAGTAGGGGAAATGACTCAATCTAGGTCATCGTTGATAGACTATCCAAGGTAGCCCATTTTATACCTTTCAAGACAACTTACCAGAGTTCGAAGCTAGCAGAGTTGTACATTGCTAGAATTGTTAGCTTGCATGGAACCCCCAAGACCATAGTATCGGATCGAGGAACCCAATTCACCTCGATATTTTGGCAGAAAGTCCAAGAAGGATTGGGAACCAAGTTCAATTTCAACACAACTTATCACCCGCAGACCGATGGACAGACAGAAAGAGTCAACCAAATCTTAGAAGATATGTTGAGAGTTGGTGTGTTAGAGTATGGATCAAAATGGGAAGACTATCTGCCTTTCATAGAATTCTCATACAACAACAGTTACCAAGCCAGTTTGCAAATGGCCCCATTTGAGTTCTTATATGGACGAAAGTGTCGTACCCCTTTGAATTGGTCCCAAGTAGGAGAGAGTTAGATTTTCGGACCCGACATCCTACAAGAAGCCAAAGAGAAGGTTCATAAAGTCCGAGAGCACCTCAAGACCGCCCAATCAAGACAGAAGAGTTATGCTGACAAGAGAAGGAGAGACCTGACCTTCAATGTCGGAGATTTTGTGTATCTCAAAGTGTCGCCTTTGAAAGGAACGCAACACTTTAGTCTGAAAGGAAAGTTAGCCCCCGGATACATTGGACCCTTCAAGATTCTGAATCACCGAGGAGAAGTATCATATCATTTGGAGCTGCCAGAGGAGATGTCAGCCATCCATGATGTGTTCCACATCTCGTTACTTCGCAAATGCTTAGAAGTGCCAGAGAAGACCGAAGTTTTCAATAACATCGATCACTAAGTCGTTGATATCAACAAGGACCTAACGTATCGTAAAGTTCCCATCCGTATGTTGGAAGAAGCTTACAGGATCACCAGGACCAGGAGTATCAAATTTCTCAAGATTCAATGGAGCAACCATACCGAAGATGAAGCCACTTGGGAGCGAGAAGATTATATTAGGACAGAGTTTCAAGACCTATTTAGTTCCTAGTTTTCTTTCTTAAATCTCGGGACAAGATTTTGTTTAAGGGGGGGAGGTTTGTAACATCCCAAATCTTTAATCAAGGTTATCAAGATCCTAATCACCCAATTTAGGGTTAACAAAAACTTTTTTTTATTTAAATACTTAAGCATGCATATGTGTGTTGCATTAAATAGGAATTGTTTTCAATTGCCATGATTGATTGATCTAATGGTTGTAAAAATGACTCTAAGGTGAATTACACATCATCTAGATCATTCCCAAGCAAAATCCAAAGAAAAAGAAATCAAAAAGAATTAATAAAGGAAATGGTCACTTTTGCCATTTTAATCAACTAGGACACTTTGGGTGTTCCAAGGACACATTTTTAAACAAAAACAATTGTTTATCTTTGCACCCCTTGCTAGTACAAGTAATGATGTACCAAATTTAAATGACATTTGAAAATTGAATCAAGTGTATGTACCTAGATCACACTTTTTTCAAAAACCACTCAAATGAACTCAATTTGAAAATCCCAAGCAACTAGAGATGCTTAAGCATTAGAAAAAACACTCCACCAAAAATCTCTGAAAAATTCAAATCTTTGTGTCATGCGGCCATTTGGTCGAACACTTGGCATGCACAGATCACACCCTAGTATAGCCTCACTGTTTCTACTGGAATTTGCAACCCCATTGACCCCAATTCACTCCCTCTGTCCCTCTTTGATCTAACCAGGTCATAACCAGCCCACTCCCTAGTCCCTAGCCACAGTGCAGCGCCACCCCGAGGCCATGATCGCCGGCCGACCGTGCCCAAGCCACAGGCGACCACCAACCCCTCTCCACTGCTCCAGGAAGGAAGGCGTGACCACACCTCCATCACCTGTCCACCCCATGGCCACTGCCATGCCCTGGACCACCGAGGACACGCCCCGCACTAAGCCTCTGCGTCGCGCCAGCGCACACCAGAGCGCCATCCCCCGGCAAGGCAGCACACATCGCGCCTCGACCATAGCCCCCGCACGCGTCGCTCCGCCTTGACCATGGCACCCCGCTAGACATCCTCTCCCCCCGTCGCCCGACCCACAGCCGCCGTGAAACGCGTCGAGCATCGCCTCTGCCGCGTAGAGCGTGAGACGCTCCCGACCATAATCCACCGCCTCTAGCATCGCCATTAAGCCATAGCTGACCACCAGGTAACCCTCCACCGTCCGCCTACCTTGCCCATGCTTATAGCCCCATGTGTCGTCGTCATCGATGAGCTCGTCGTCGCCCTCTCGGTCCCCTCATCGAGCCTATATAAGGAGCTCTTCCCAGCCTCAATCACCACACCATTCCGCTCCCCTCTCACCACTGACCATTCCCTACCTCTAGCCGGAGCCGCTCGAACAGCCAGTCGCCCGAATTTCGCCGGAGAGAGCCGCAGCAGAGGAGGAGAAGCTCCCGTCGATTTCGTCCACCCCCGGAGCTGCCGCGACCTCTCTTGAGTCCGTCGTCGTCTCCTCATTCAAATGCCGCCATCGCCAAGCTTGCTAGAGCCCTAACGATAGTATCGACCAAGCTTACGAGGAGGAGGAGTTCTACCCCGAGGAAGAAGAAGAAGAGAATTTCAACCACTGCACTACCCAAGGCAAGCTAGCACTTGCAAGTATTATACTTATGCAAGCCATCATTAACAATGCAAGCTACCCCTTGAAAGCTAGATGAACTAAGCAAGATTCCTTAAGCATGCTTGGTCATACACTTTGACTTATACCATCCCAAGTTTTACTTTACAAGCTTTACTTTCTTTTACTTTACCAAAGTTCTTTACCTCGTTTATAGGTAGCATAAAGAGTATAAAACTTGGCCTATCTAGTTAGATTAAGATGTCATTCTATGGCATGAGATTGATATTAGCATCCCACCTTAGTGAACATTCTTAACTTAGTGTTTAGAGCCAAACCAAAAACTTGATCACTTTAGATGGGAATACTTGGTGAAAATGACTTGTGAAAACCTTGGAATGATGAGTCATTCTATTGAGATGTTTTGACATGTGTTGAGAAACACAAATGACTTATGATGATGAAAATTGTTGAGGCATGAGCCTTAGCCCTTTATAAAAACTGATGGTTGGGTTCGGATGCGATACCATTCCAAATTTACCGTACAACCACATTACCTGAATTGGGTAAGGCTTAGCCGGAAGTTTATATGCATTAGTATTAGTTCCCTCGCGGGAGAGGTCTGAGCTGAGGCTACCTCTCAATGTTGTCCACCTATGCAGTGCCCAGGATGGCAGATGGCCATGGCTGGGAGGCCAAGCTCATAGGAGAGGTGCTTATACTAGGGTGTGTAATTGAAATGTTATGTTTGATTATCCGCATACTAAGTATGATGATTCAGGGTTATCCCTGACGGATGTATCGAATCTTGTGGTGAAAGTGTACCACCTCTTCAGAGTGTCAAACTATTCGAATAGCCGCGTCCGCGGTTATGGACAGTTGGAGTGGCCATACTGTTCCGTTGTCAGATGTTTTCAAAATGACTTGTGAAATGAAGGATGACTTTGACTTGACCACAACAGGGTTGTGAACATGAAACTAGCTTCCCAACTTAAGTGATTTTAGAACTTTATCTTATCTTTCTTTACTTCTGAACTTAACTTAGGTTTCAAACTTAACTTTGCAAATAAACCTAGAGTTAGTATTCCTATTAGAACTATCTTACTTGTTAGTGATAGTTTGCGAGTACTTAAAGAGTACTCATGGCTTTGTCCCTGGCTATTCTCATGGCCAGACTAGGAGGAGGACTACCAAGAGGAAGGACAGTAGGACGGCTATGATAACTAGGACTATCTTCCATCGTTAGCATTGCCTGTGACACTGAAGATGGACCCCACCACTACGCTTATTATTTATTCCGCTACTTGGTTTATTAAGACTGGATCATGAGATCCTTTATTTGTGTAAGACCTTATTATGGTTTGTAATGGATGATGTACTGTGATATCCAATCTGTTATGTCTCACAAAAATGGTAATCCTGGTATTGTGATGTATGGCATCACAAGCATCTAGGATTAAAAATCCGGGTGTTGACAAGTTGGTATCAGAGCCATCCTAACCATAGGAGACCCTAGTTAGAATGGATGTCCGAACAAAAACTTAGTTTCAAAACCAAAGAAGTGAGTATTTATGAAAACTTATTTCCTCTCTTACCCTTGGGATTTCTTTCTCTAAAAAAATACATGTTCCTCAAACATTCTTACCTTACTACATAAAATGTGACACATTTGATCACCTCACTAACTTACTCATCCTAAATTCTTATAGATGGAAGTTCAGTACAGCAAGTTCTACCAGTTGCGCAACGGAGGCCAACTAATCTTCGAGAGGGATCTTGATGCACTGTCTGAGTACTTGGAGCATCTGCATCTGGATTTCCTAGGAGCTCAACTCAATGGTCCCCCAGAAGAAGATTTACAATGGCTAGTAATTGCTGATCTTCGAGGCAAGTTCGAGGCACCAATGTCCGAGAGGATTCAGTTCTTCGTGAGAGAGAACAACTAGCTAGATGGATTAGCCCAGGCAATGCATGAAGCTCTCGCTCGCCTTTGCGCACAGAATGTCAACTTGATCCAAGGAACCCGCTTTGCTCACTATGCAAGGCGTGATTCTATGGGGATGCCTTTGGAGATGCCAAGTCACCCGCAGTTGAAGCGTCAAGTGGAGAACCTTGACTTCCTACTGTATGACAGGCAGAAGGAATTGGACAGTGCTCGGGAGTACGCCAACCACAACCTCGCCATTGCCGCTCAGAAGGCCCAGACTTTCTAACTGCTCGTTAAGGATCGTCAATCACTTCGTCATCAACGTGCAAAGAAGGATCGCACCATCGACCGTCTTCGCAAGAAGGTAGCCGAACTCGAGAAGACCATCAAGGAGCAAGAAGCTCATCTTGCAGCCAAAGAAGAAGAGGAGGAAGGTGAAGACATCCAAGGGGATATTGAATCCCACCTCAGCAATGATGATGACTACCTAGAGGATGATGCCATGGACTTCTACACCGACGATGATGACTCCGACTTCATCGATGATGAGTAGATGCACTAGAGCACTATCGTAGGAATGAGGAGTATCAGTCCCATTGTATTTTAGTTCACAGAATGGTTCTTAAAACCATATGTTTTCCTTTTATTGTGGTGTGTGTGTGTTTGTATCGTGTGCTTCGCTGGAATGAATGAAAAAAAGTTAGTTGCAAAACCTGAGTCAAACTCAAAGTGTTAGCTTTTGAAAGAAAAACCATGAACCGAAAAACTTTCCCTCTTACCCCTTTATCTATCTCAATCTTCAGATGACTCGTGGAAACCCCGGAGGGAGCAGCTCATCGCAGGACCCGATGCTGCAAATTATGCAGATGCTAGTTGCCGACCATGAAGCTAGCAGAGCAGAGCGCCAAGCCAACCTAGCAACCCTGCAGCAGATCGCTCAAATGGCCCAAAACAGCCAAGGCCATGGAAATCAGGATCATCAGGGATCCAAGCTTAAAAATTTCTAGAATACCAATCCCCCTATCTTTAGCAATTCAGAGAACCCACTAGATGTAGATGATTGGTTACAGACCATGGAGAATAACCTTGAAGTCGCCAGAGTTGATGCACATGAGCAAGTTCTGTTTGCCACGCACTATCTGGAAGGAGATGCAAGAGCACGGTGGAACAGCGCCCGTACTATGAACCACGGGCAAGTGATGACGTGGGAAGATTTCAAGACCAAGTTTAGCCGCACCCATGTGCCACAAGGTTTGGTCACCAGAATGAGAGATGAGTTCCGCGACCTGAAGCAAGGTTGGATGATTGTAGTGGAATACCATGACAGATTCATGTCTCTCGCTAGGTATGCACCTAATAAAATCAGCACCGAGGCCAAGAAGAAGGAGAGATTCTTGAATGGACTGCATGATGAGATGCAGACGGTGTTAGTCAACATTCGTTTTGATGATCTTGAAGAGTTAGTCAACTCCACCATCCAAATGGAGGGGAAGATCAACCAAGGCAATGACAACCGCAAGCGGAGAATGATGCAGCAGAGTGGATCTAGCAGTCACCAGAAGTATCGCCCCAACCCGTCTGCAGGATATGCCCCAAGGAACAATAGACCCCCAATGTCTCGCCCAAGCTACCCCAACCGTAGCGGAGGAAATGTGAAGTCCGGAGGAAATCACAACAACAACCCCGGCAACTCCAACAACTTCAACCGTGCACCGCCCAAGTCAAACAACAACAACAACAATACTAAACCGAGAACTGGAAGCAATGCCATGTCTGTTGCCTCCAAAGACAAGTCTCAGATTACTTGTTTCGAGTGTGGAGTTAAGGGTCACTACTCCAATGAGTGTCCCAAGAAGATTGCCGCCACGGCCAATGTGAATGCCCCAGCTCAGCAGCAGCGTCATGTTCAGCCCAGAAGGAGATTCGCCCCAGGAAACCCTCACAACTGCAACGGCCGTCTCTTCACATGAACACCGAAGAAGCCCAGGAAGCGCCAGATGTCGTGCTGGGTATGTTTTCTGTGAACTCAGTTTTTGCAAGTGTTGTTTGATTCTAGAGCATCACACTCGTTTGTTACCGAAGAATTTGCATGCACTAGTAAGATTCACCCAACCAACTTGAATCATGTCATGATAGTTCAAATTCCTGGTTCAACCACCAAAGCTAGAAAAATTTGCAAAGTTGTACCTATCAGAATACATGGGATAGATTTTTATGCCAATCTAATAGTACTTGGAACCAAAGGTTTGGAAGTAGTACTAGGAATGGATTGGATGTCGAAACATAAAGTATTGATCGACTGTGCCAAGAAAGCCATCACCATGACCAGTAGTTCTAGAGTAACAGTAGAGCATATATCTGAAACCTTACCTCGTCAGTTCAAGTGCAAGAAGAGTCTAGCCCTACCCACCATTGACCAAGTCAGAGTAGTCTGTGAATACCCCGACGTATTCCCAGATGAATTGCCCGGTATGCCCCCGGATCGGGATATTGAGTTCATTATTGAACTAATCCCTGGAGCTGGACCCATAGCTCAGAGACCCTATAGTATGAACCCATCAAAGTTAGTGGAACTGAAAAAGCAGCTTGATGCTATGCTGGAGAAAGGCTTGATTCAACCAAGCGCATCGCCATGGAGATCACATGTTCTGTTTGTCGACAAAAAAGATGGAGGTAACCGTTTGTGCATAGATTACTGGAAGCTGAATGACGTCACCATCAAGAACAAGTACCCACTTCCCAAGATAGAGGATCTATTTGATCAGTTGACTGGTGCCAACGTGTTTTCTAAGATTGATCTTAGGACTGGTTATCATCAACTCAAGATTCGTGCAACGGATATTCTAAAGACCGCCTTTACTACCAGATATGGATTATATGAGTATACGATCATGTCTTTTGGATTAACCAATGCCCCCGTTTATTTGATGAATCTCATGAATAAGATTTTTATGAATTTCCTGGTTAAGTTTGTCGTTGTGTTTATCGACGATATTTTTATCTACTCCAAGTCAGAAGAAGACCATGAGCAACATCTGAGAATCATCCTTGAAACCTTGAGAGAGCATCAACTGTATGCCAAGTTTAGCAAATGTGAGTTTTGGCTGAAAGAAGTAGGATTCCTAGGACATATTGTGTCAGCCGAAGGAGTCACTATTAATCCCGCCAAGATCGAAGATGTTGAAGAATAGGAAGCCCCAACCACTCAAACGCAAGTCCGTGCATTTCTCGGATTAGTGGGATATTACCGCAAGTTCGTAGAAGGATTTTCTAGGATCGCAAGACCTATGACCCAATTGTTGAAGAAGAACAAGAAGTCTGAATGGACCGACAAATGTGAAGCAAGTTTCCAAGAGCTCAAGAAGAGATTGATTTCAGCCCCCATATTGATCATGCCAGATATCAAGAAGCCGTTTGATGTATATTGTGATGCATCCAAGATTGGTCTCGGATGTGTGTTGATGCAAGAGGGCAAAGTCATAGCATATTTGTCAAGACAACTGAAGCAGCATGAGCAAAATTATCCTACCCATGATCTGGAGCTAGCAGTCGTAGTGTTAGCATTGAAGACATGGCGTCATTACCTTATGGGTAACCGCTGTGAGATTTATTCAGATCACAAGAGCCTGAAGTATATTTTCACTCAGAAGGAGGTGAATATGAGGCAAAGGAGATGGATAGAGTTAATCAAGGATTATGACCTTGACATTCACTATCACCCCGGCAAAGCCAATGTGGTAGAGGATGCTCTTAGCAGATGGCCGTGTAGGTTAAACACCATGATCAAAGAAACCCAGCCAAGTTTACATGAGGAGTTGGAGCAGTTTAGAACTGAGCTAGTTAGCAAAGGATTTTTAGCTAGCATTGAACTTCAACCCACTTTGATTAGCCCGATCAAGGAAGCCCAGAAGGGAAATGCAAGTATCGACAGAATCAAACGTCATATTAGTATAGGAAAGGTACCTGGATTCACCGAAGACAAAGAAGGAGTTATGTGGTACAAAGGACATATCTGTGTGCCAGCAGATTTGGAGCTGAAGCAAGTTGTCATGCAAGAAGCTCATGATACTCTTTATTCTATCCACCCCGGAGGAACGAAGATGTATCAAGATTTGAAGGAGCAATTTTGGTGGCACAAGATGAAGAGAGAAATCGGAAGCTACATCGCCAAGTGTGATATCTGTCAGAGAGTCAAAGCGGAACATCAGAGACCCGCAGGACTGTTGCAACCATTGCAGATTCCGAAATGGAAATGGGATTCCGTCGGAATGGACTTTATCACCGGTTTTCCTACTTCTAGTAGGGGAAATGACTCAATCTAGGTCATCGTTGATAGACTATCCAAGGTAGCCCATTTTATACCTTTCAAGACAACTTACCAGAGTTCGAAGCTAGCAGAGTTGTACATTGCTAGAATTGTTAGCTTGCATGGAACCCCCAAGACCATAGTATCGGATCGAGGAACCTAATTCACCTCGAGATTTTGGCAGAAAGTCCAAGAAGGATTGGGAACCAAGTTGAATTTCAGCACAACTTATCACCCGCAGACCGATGAATAGACTGAAAGACTCAACTAAATCTTAGAAGATGTCGTCGGATTGATGACAAGTATGCCATGAGGGGGTCCTCGAGGCGTGCGGAAGAGAGGGGTGTGAGACGTACGGTGTTCCGAGACGGTGAGAACACAAGTTTACCTAGGTTCGAATCCGCCGGCTTTGGACGGGTCCTTCTCCTGCTAGCAATCCAGTAATACGGCAGAGCCGGAATATGGGTTACAAGGGTTCGCCTGTGCGAGTTGAGATTGTAGACTATTGAGGTGTCTAGAGTGTTGCCCTAAAGGCTCTCCCTAGGACGGCTTATATAAATATCCGGCCTAGGGTTTACAGGAGAGGTCTATCCGGCTACGACTAAGAGTCGGTTACAGAGTACATCTTGAACTACAAGTAACATTACAGGCCTAAGTTGGTAAGTCTTCTGGGCCTTCCTGTAGCCGGATTGGACTCCATCTTCTCTCTCTGACTGGGCCACCCGTGAAGCAAAGCTCTAACCCGAAATGGGCCACCCTGGTCAGTGAGGAACTGTGAGGATACCCGGAAAGTATATCCCCAACAGCAGCCCCCGGAGGCCTCCAAGATCCAAAGTCGGATTCATCATCGTCTAGCTTGATCTTCGGCTTGCAGAATCTTGAAGGGTTCCTAAAACTTTACAACAAAAAATACGATCCGTGTCTTAAAAATAAGTCGGACCTATCAACAGGTTACTCGGATTTTCTAGCTTGATTTCAAACTAAGCCAGAACTTGGTCTCTAACGCCACCTGACACAAGTCATGGTCAAGTCACGTCATCTGACAGGCATTCTGTCAGCACGACCGTTGGTGGGTCCACGGTTCACGGAACCGAGGTGCCGTTTCAATGCGTGCGCAGAGATCGAGGCGACGTAATCATCGCGTGGGTCCTTCCCTGTTCCTTCCACGACGCGTGGCGGTTACACTATAGCATTTGTACGAATCTTGGCGCGGTTAGGTGGATATAATGGGTGAGGATTCTTCTCCGCTTCTCTTCACCTGTCCTTTTCCTTTTCCTCTCCTCCAATTCTTCCCCGCGCGCATAGAGTTCCTCTGCTTTCCCCCCAAAACCTCCCAGCGCCGCCCATCCTAGGTCAACTGCCCGCCGGAGAGATGGCTTCCTCTTCCTCTTCCGGCTTGGTGGCAGCAGCGGCGATGGCGGCGGCGGAGAAGGAAAGCTTCCGCGGGGTCTGGATACCCTGCGTACTCGACGATGAGAAGCTCCAGAACGTGGAGACAGAAGGGCTCCTCCACGCCGGCGACTGGCGGAGCGGCTCCAAGGAAACCGTCCCCAACCCGCGTGCTGGCGAGCGGGTCCACTTCGGCACCCACCTCGACAGAGGTTTGTCATTCCCTCCCTCGGAGTTCTTCTCCGAGGTGATTGGCCATTTTGGTGTCCAACTCCACCATCTTCCTCCCAATTCTCTTTTAGAAATGAGCGCTTACGCTTCTTTGTGTGAGGGATTTCTAGGCATTAGGCCGAGTTTGACCTTATTCCGGTACTATTTCCATGTCCAGAGAAACTCTATTACTGCCGGTGTTCCTTACATCACCGGTACTATTAGTTTTTCGCTTAGAAGCGAGCGCGCATACCCCAAAATCCTAGCTAGTGACTCGGTCAAACAATGGCCAGCCACATTCTTTTATCATAGGGATATTCCGGCTCCCGGCAAAGCCACTGCTTTGCCGACTTTCATCGACGGAGCTGCCACGGCCCAACCGTCTTGGGACGAGGCTCCTCTGACGATCTGATCCTCGCTAAGAGGCGGATCGAATACTTGATCAAACACAAAGGACTGAAGGGATCCGACTTGGTCCAATGCTGGGTATCTCGTCGGATCCAGCCCCTTCAGTACCACGGAGATCGACTGATGCACTCCATCACGTCGTCCAAGAAAGACTCCCTCCACATCAACCCCAAAGCGTACACCACGCAGGGCTATATAAGCCAGATCAAGTGGCTGATAAGGGAGCGGATCGAGAGGAGGATCCCGGAGGTTTCTCTGGATATGCATACGGCAGAAAACCCCGTAGTTCCGGTAAGTTTCTAACAGTACACCTTTTTATGTGTTTCAATCTTCGAGTTATATTGCAATACTAATATGTCTTTTTCTTTTCAGCTTCCTGACCTCCCCAAGTCGGAATTTGCTCCACTCGAAGGATATCCTCCGGAGTTTTCTTAGGAGACAGAGGTGGTCCCATTGCCGGACCTTGCGCTCAAGAAGCGCAAAGCTCCGATAGTGGCTGTTGGCACAAAGGAGGTGCCCGTCGTGAAGAGGTATCTTTCAATCACAACTTCCGCCTTTGTACTTTACTCGAATTTTCTTCTGAGACATAATGTTTCCGGCTTTATTACATTCTCAGAGCTAAACAGCTCATCAAGGGTAAGGGGAAGGGAACTTCTTCGAAGCCCCTACGGCAGACGAAGCTTACCATAGCTTCTCCTGCCGTGGCTCCTCCGACTCCTACCCCTCAACCTGTCGCAACACCGGTGATTTCTCTGGCTGCCGCAGAAGATCCGGCTCCTTCAACGGAGCCTGGGATCCCTGAATCGCAAACTGATGTCACCATGGGTGAGTCAGTTTTAGATAAGGGTGAACCCTCTTTGGGTAATGATCCCTCGGCAGAAACTTTTGCCGAAAACCTTATCAGCAATCTGGGACTTGCCAAGTTTGGCCTGTCCCGGAAATCTGCTGAAGAGATCCAGCGGCTGGCCAGGCAATGCCTGGAGAAAAGAAACTTATCTGCCGAAGAAGAAGCGCAAGAAGCAGAGGACATCAAGTTCTCCGACCTTCTTTCCCAGGTGTGCCTTTGCAACGAGAGGATAAGGACCGGTGAGCTTCCAACAGCACCAGTGATTCCTCTGACTCTCGCCGAGAAGGTTGCCATTGAAGTGAACGCGAGTTTGGATAGACTCACTCGCGAACAATATGTAAGTTGGAATTCCAACTCCTGTTTTTCCTTTATTTCATATCATATCCTCTAGCCCCCAAGCATGAAGTAGGATATATAATCTGGGTTTATGCTTCCTTAGGATGCCAAAGAACGAACTAGTGTAGCCCCCAACGCTCGTGCTGATATTAGTAAAAATATTAGCCCGAGTCTTTAGTAGACTTCTGACTTTGGGTATTCTTACTTACAGAAAGTATGTTCCTATAACCAGGATTTGTTGAAAAATGTCTGTGATAAGCGGAGAGAGATCAAAGCTCTCTGACTTCAAAATGCTGAACTTAAAGTTGCCAAGGATGAGGCCGAAGGTAAACATTCCGAGGCTCAAACTTTGTCTTTGTGTTTTCATAGTCGAATTTTTTCGCTGAACTGTTGTTCTTTTTGACTTATAGCACTGGTGAAACAATCCTGTGCCATGATTGAAGAGGCCGAGAACCTCAAGACTTTGGTGGTGGAGAACAAGGAGCTGCGCCAAGAGCTGGATAATCTCAAGGAGGATCATGAAAAGAGCATTGCTCAAATCCTTGAGTCCTCCTCCATGGCTACTGATGAGCGTGATCGCAAGATCGCTGCTCAAGATCAAAAAATATCGGACCTCAATAATGAGTTTAGCAGAGAGAGGGACCTTTCCGAAGCGCTCTGGGCTGAACTCTAGAGTCTTCGGGAAGAGAAGACCAAAATTAACGACGTCATTTTCGGTATGTTCCATCTGTCTGACTTTTCCGCTTTCTTCGACTTCTCTCAATGTCGAATTTTCTTGACTTGTTTTGTGTATAGGTTTTCTGAACTTGACGGACTCTTCCTCCGCTGAGCCCCGCACCCACCGGCTTACCCAAGTTGGTGACCTGCTTCACGACTTCCGCCAATCCCTTGAGGACATTGGCAAAGCTCTCAAGATTCCGGACATGCATAGCATGTCGGATTTTCAGGTGCGGGACAAGGGAAAGGAGATGCCGCAACTTGTCCAGGATTGGAACATGTCTTACGCACGGACTGCGGCGCAAAACACTCTCACTATGGTCATGAGCCACCATGGAAACATGGAAATATGGCAAGTGACCAGAGGGTACTGCAAAGTAGATGAAGACAGCCAGGAGCAGAACCTTCAAGCCATCATGCACTACTGCGCCGGATATGGGTGTCTCGTGACTGATTTGACCAGCTACGAGACCCCTTTCTTCACCCGCGTGGACACTCCGCCTCCTCCTCCAGAAGAATCAGCAGAAGTTTCCGATGATGAACGCACCATCTCGGATCTGGACATCTCAGAAGGATACCAAGGCGGTGTATCCAGCGAGCCAGTAGCTCCTTCCTCTCCTGCATCATAGATTAACAGAAATATTTGTGTTATTCTGAAAAACATGATGGGCCTGTAAATATGCAGTACTATAATTTTGCTAGTGCTAAGCTTTTGATCGATTCAGCACTTTTGGCTTTAAACTTTTTTGCGTGCCTGAAATGTTTACATAAGCACTTGTATTTTTTCGTCTATACTTATCGCTTATCTGGCTTTCTGCCTCGTTCCTTTCGTGAGCCGGCTAAACCTTCTGCCGGAAACTTTGCCGAGCAACGGAGCTCAATTGCTAAACTAGTTTAAACTCGGAAACAAAGTCGGCTTCCAGTACCAACAATTCACTACTCGGAAAATGCCCGCATCCAGCAATCAGACAAATAACCAAAGTAAAGACTAGAAACTTTAGAGTTATACCCGAGGGTAGAAGTTTTAGAATCAGAAATCTAAACCAGAACGAACATGAGCATAAAGTACTTTCAAGCATTCTGGGATTTTCGACTATGACACGATCATTCGGAAATAAGATGGCAAAAACTTCTCAGAATAAATTGAGGCAACCAAAACTTTTATTTCTCACAGAACATGTACATATATATGTTTTACAAAGAAGGGTAAACTAAGAATAAAAGGGACGTAGCTGAGCAATATTCCACGGTCTGTCTAACTCATCCGAATTTGTACTGCCTCTAGCTCTCTATCTCTTCTTAGTAGCAGGTCTTTCAATACTCGACTAACTAAAAAGGGCCCTTCCCATACTGGGGAAAGTTTGTGCTTTCTTTGTTGCACAAGCCGGAGAACCAAATCACCTTTATTGAAAGATCTATTTCGGACTCTCTGGCTATGATACTTGCGTAACTTCTGCTGATAGGCTGTAGATCTCATTTCAGCAATGACGTGAACTTTTTTGACTAAGTCGAGATCGTTTTGTCGAGAAATCTCGGTATCCTCTTCAATATATGCGGCCACTCTAGGAGAGGTGTGAATCAAATCACTAGGAAAAACTACTTCTGCACCATAGACCAAGAAGAAAGGTGTGTATCCGGTTGACCTGTTTGGAGTCGTTCGTAAACTCCATATTACGGAGGGTAATTCCTCTGCCCAAGCCCCCGCAGCACGTCGTAGTGGTGCTTCGAGTCTCGGTTTTAGGCCTTGTAGGATTAAACCATTTGCTCTTTCGACTTGTCCGTTAGCCTGTGGATGTGCGACTGATGCAATGTCAAGCCGAATATTTTGCTCGTTGCAGAATTCTGCCAATTCCCCCATAGAGAAGTTACTCCCGTTGTCCGTGATAATGCTATGTGGATAACCATACCGGATTATAACATCCTCGACAAATCTTTTGGTTGTTGCTCCATCACAACTAGTGACAGGTTTAGCCTCAATCCATTTGGTGAATTTATCCACCATCACTAAGAGGTGAGTAAATCCACTTGGAGCTCGTTTAAAAGGTCCTACCATATCAAGCCTCCAGACCGCAAAAGGCCATGTTATAGGTATCGTTCGCAGCTGATCAGCCGGAACGTGAGCTTGTTTGGCGTACTTTTGGCAGCATTTGCACGTCTTGACTAATCGCTCGGCATCTGCCTGAGCGGTAAGCCAAAAAAAATCCGTGTCTAAAAGCTTTTGCCACTAGAGATTTGGCTGCAGCATGGTGACCACACTCGCCTTCGTGGATTTCCCTTAAGATTTCCACTCCTTCTTCCGGAGATACGCAGCGCTGAAAAACCCCAGAAACACTCTGTTTATAGAGCTCACCTTTAACAATAGTATAGGCTTTTGCTCGTCGAATAATCTGCTGGCTCAGAACCTCGTCTTCGGGTAATTTGCCATCTACCAGATAATCTAAGTAGGGTTGAGTCCAGCTGGGAATTACAGCCAGAACTGCTATTAGAGGTGAGTCGGATTTGGTCGGATATTCCTCATCTACTCCCTTTATTGAGGGAACCTTGAGGTGCTCTAGAAAAGCGCCATCCGGGACCTCTTTCCGTGCAGAGCCTATCCGAGATAGTGCATCTGCTTCCTTGTTTTCTGCTCGAGGGATGTGTTGAACCTCAAACCCTTCGAACGATTTAGATACATCATCCACGACAGCTTTATAAGCTGCCATATGTTTATTTGCATTACAAATATCCGACACTTGTTGAGCAACAAGATCCGAATCTCCATAACACATCAAACATCGGATGCCAATGTCTTTAGCAATCCGGATTCCATGTAGCAGTGCTTCATACTTAGCAATATTATTTGTCGCTGTGAAGTGGATCTGCAACATGTATAAAAGTTTATCTCCTTGGGGTGATTTGAGTACCACGCCAGCGCTCGAGCCCCCTCGAGCCTTAGACCCATCGAAATAGAGGGTCCAATATTCCGACTCAGGGAGGATCATGTTCTCCTTCGTCTCTGTCCAATCAGCGACAAAGTCAGCAAGGATCTGGGATTTGATTGCTGTCCGAGGTTTATACTCAATATCAAAAGCTAAAAGCTCTATGCCCCATTTGGCGACGCGTCCTGTGGTGACACTGTTGTTGATTATATCTCTCATGGGATCTGTGCTCACCACGGTAATTGGATGCTCCTGAAACTAGTGTCGTAACTTACGTGATGCTAGAAAAACACTGTAAGCCAACTTTTGATAGTGCGGATACCGCTGTTTTGACTCTGTCAGGACTTCACTGACAAAGTAAGTCGGACGCTGCACCAGGTTCTCCTGATTTTCCGCCGGTCTCTCCACCACCATGACAAAACAGAAGGTTCTGAAGGGGGTTATGAATGAAGTTTTGACTTTGTCAGATTCCTTCATCCGGATTTGGTGATAACCGGAATATGCATCAAGAAAACAGAGGAGTTCCGAGCCTGCCGTAGAATCGATAACTTGATCAATTCTAGGTAGAGCGAATGGATCTTTTCGACAAGCCTTGTTCAAGGTAGTATAATCAACACACATCCTTAAATCAGTGGTTTCCTTTTTAGGGACCATTACAGAATTGGCCGACCACTCAGTGTGGATGACCTCTTCTATGAATCCGGCTAAGTCGAGCCGTGATAGTTCCTTAGCTATTGCCTTATGCTTTTCATCGCCAAACCGTCGTAGGGACTGTTTGACGGGTTTAGCGTTCGGGTTTACATTTAGAGAGTGCTCAGCAAGTTCCCTAGGTACTCCGGTCATGTCAAATGGCTACCATGCAAAGCTATCTTGATTTGCTTGGAGGAACTTGACGAGCGCGCTTTCCTATGCGCTACCTAGGCCTACGGCTATCTGGGTCACCTTGGAAGGGTCATCATCCTTCAATGGCGTCTTCTTCGTCTCTTCTGATGCCTTGAACTCCGGATTTGGCTTTGTTACCTCCTTCTTTGTTGCGGGCATCTCGGACGGATCTATGCTCTTCTTGATCTCCTAGTACTCCTGGGCGTGCAGCACGGCTTCGGCAAAGGCGGCATTTCCATCCTCGCACTCTCGCGCTTTCTTCGGGTCTCCCCTGATGGTGATCACGCCGTTGGGACTTGGAATTTTCATCATATTGTAAATGTAACACGGACGGGCCATAAAAGCCCAGTAAGCCAGACGTCCGAATGTAGCGTGGTACGCGCTCTTGAACGGGACCACTTCGAAGGAAAGTGCTTCCGTCCAATAATTCTTTGGAGTTCCAAAGGTGACATCCAAAGTAATCTCTCCTAGGGAATTAGCTTGTCTTCCTGGGACAACTCCGTGAAAGATCACAGAGCTATGGTTCAGCTAGGTTTTCGAGATCCTCATCCGGCGTAGCGTTTTGACATAGAGAATATTGATACTACTACCACCGTCAATGAGGGTCTTGGAGAAACCATAACCATCAATAAGTGGATTGACGATTAGGGCGTATTTTCCTTGCATGTGCAACTTAGGCGGATGATCAGCGCGGTCAAATGTGATTGCCACTTCCGACCAGTCCAGGTATTGGGGGAGAGCTGAAACTATTGCATTCAGTTCATGTAGAACTGCTTTCTTGACCTTTGCTGGTTGAGATCCGAGGAAAGTGACATAAGTGTCCTTCTTGGTGGGAAAAGTTTTCTTCCCTTCCGGCTTGGGATTTGAAGCATCGGCTTCCTCCATGTCGGAATCTTCCTTGGTCTCTTTTTCTTTTTTGGGATTCTTCTTTCCCTTCTTCCGCTTAGCTTTGTAGCCCGCGGTGTCATCTCTTTTGATGTCGTCATTGAAACGACATTCGTCGTTGGTGTGGGACGAGCCCCCATTGGCATCTAGGTGATGCACACATGGGTTATTGGCAATGTCGGCCCAAGAGTAGGTTTTGCCTGGTTGCTGGTCTCCTCTCCCTTGGACCCTTGAAGTCCCACGGCTACGTCCGCGGCCTCCGCCGCGTCCTCCTCGTCCTCCAGACCCGAAAGTAGCAGTGACCACTGCTGTTTCCACGTTGTGTTTCTCTTCCGAGGTATTTTTGCGCTTCTGAGCTTGTTGCTTTGGTTGTTTTGCCGACTGAGGCACAACTAGGGCATTGAGTAATCCCTCTGCATCGTCGTCGGCATCTGCATAATTGCTCGCTGTTTCTATCATCTCTCCCAAATCAGTGACCTTGTCGCACTTCAAGCGATGGCGCAGTAGACTAATTGGGAGACCTGCGATGAAAGCTTCAATCACAGTTTGATCATTTACTCATTCGCAGGAGTTCTTGGTGTCGACTCATCATCCGAGGTAATCTCGGCAAGTTTCTTCAGCCTTCTGGGTGCAACGCTGTAGGTCACCGACCGTACAGGGCCTCCGATACGTGCCTTCAAAATTCCGAAAGAACGCACTTTGCATGTCATACAAGTTGTGGATGGTGTTCTCCGGAAGTTCATTAAGCCATGATCGTGCCGTCTTCCGCAACATAAGTGGGAGATATCGGGTTGCGACCAGGCTATTTCCGCCTTTGGCGATGCAGCAAGCTTGGAAAAAATCCTGTAGCCAGGGGTCTGGCCGAGCAATGCTGTCGTAGGCTTGGATATGTCTTGAGATAGCAAATCCTTCTGGGAATCTTGTAGCTCTGATGCATAGTCCGAAGCATTTTGGGCCCACGTAGATATCATCGTTTTCATAGCACCACGCCTCTGTGTTGGAATTGATCCTGTGTCTTGCGTCGTTCTGGGATAGTGATTGTCCGGAATGTCGGTTGTGGCTGCGGTGCCTTGGAGCCGGACTTCGGCTTCTGCCACCACCTCCTCTGCCACGTCGTCCTCCATGACCCCCTTGAGAGCCGTTGTGATGACTGCTTGGTGGAGAGAGTGGGGCAGCTGGATTATTTCCGGCTGATTGCCGGCCTCCGTCCGGAGCGTCATTATTCCGGTTCCGGGGAGGGTCTTGACTATGATGAGCCCCCTGCCGGCTTGTCCCGGCATGGTTTCCGCCGTTCCTTCGTCCGTTGTTCCCACTATGGTGAGGCTCAGCCGGACGGCTTGCATGCCTAGGAGGTGGCATTTTTTGACGATCCTCCTCCCGACGTTTCTCTTTATCTTCTCCCCTTCGATCGTTAGCCTCTCGTCGGGGAGGATTCCTCGGATTCAGAGCAGCGATGGCCTCTTTATCGGCCGCTGGGGCAACGTTGCTCCAGTCACGCGTAGTCCTACGGTGTTGTCCTGATGATCTGGTTCTTGAGTCATTGTCTTCTCGGCGCTCGGGGCGATGATACTGCTCCAGGACACGCTGGGGTCTTACGTCCGCCCATGCCGGATCTGTGCGACATTGGTCGGAATCTGAGACCAGTTTTTGACTTCCGGACATGGCGCCCTTTTGCTGCTCCAGTCCCTTGTTGAGTAGTTTGATTCCCAACTGGATTTCCTCCGGTCCTGGATTAGCCGATAGAATTTCTCGGGCTGCCACGGTATTCTGTACTGGGTTGGATATACACAATATCCTTTACTATCTTTCCGAGGCTTCCCCATCTCGTCTCTGAAAAGGATGGCGTGGATCTGCGGGAACTGGTTGTCATTGGTATGTCGCTTCCTGGTCTTCTGGTACTGCCTGGAGTTGTACTTCCCCGCAGATGCTATGCGTTTCTTTTCCTCCTCAATGTTTTTGGCTTCATCGAGGAGTACTTGACGACGCACTTCTAGGGCCTGTGCCCTCTCGTCTAGTTCTTCAGCGGTAAGTTCTGCAGCTGTAAGAATAGGTGTGGTTAATGCAGCATCGATGAGTTTACGCGCACCCTCGGTGATCATGTGTCCATCCACTGATTCTTCTTTTTTCGGCTCTTCTTGGATAAGTGCTCCATCCGAGTCCTCTTTGTATTCCTCAGTAATCACCTCCTCTGTTAGAGGGTCTTTTGCCGGGGTTTTGTTCTTCTTGTTCCTCTTCTTTGCTTTCTTGGCAGCGCCGGTAGCAAAGACGGCTTTGGGTCCATTTCCCGGAGTCAAGCTCTGATCGGTACTTTCGGACATCTAGACCTCGGGATTATCTCCGACGTCCATGTCATCCTGCGCTTTGGGAGAGTGTTCCCCGGATCCTTCATCCATGGCTTCTCCTTCTTCTGCAGCTTTGGAGTTATACTCCTCTTCATATTCCGCGGAGAACTTTCAGAAATCCGCTGACGTCATCGATTCATCCGAGGATGCGGGTACGTCGGTGTTTCTTCCGATCGCCTCCAACACAGAGTCGGTGTTTTCTCCAACATCGACAGAGCCGGATCCGGATCCCACATACCCGACGAAGTGCGACGCGTGCTTCCTGAGGTACATGTGGCTCTCGCGGTCAGCCATGTCAAAACTTTTGATGGTCTCAGGAATTGCATCTGCGCTTGCATCTTGCATTATCATACGTCGCAGTGTGTACCTTAGGAAAGGTCTGCATGTCCCAGCGTCATCAGAGCCGGAATCAGTGTCGTTGATATGCTCCTCCTGGATTTCGACTTCTGCGGGTGGGTCGATCTAGGATACGGTCTCTTCGAGCAGATCCACTCCAGATTCGGCTTTAACTGCTAGGTCTTTCTCATGCTCGGATTTCTCCACTATCTCCGCAACTGGTGTGGGCTGGGTGGGATTAGGGTTTTTTGAGATCCGGAACTCTGCCGCCTCCGCGGACAAAGGGGACCCAGAAGATTCTTCTGCCTCTATCATCACCGCTAGGGTGGGTGGGGCAGGTTCAGTGAAACCGATGTAAACATCGATCTCGCCAAAAGACATGATTGTGTAGGCAGTCACGGCATCCCTAGCTGGAATCCAAGTCTCGTCGAGAACGATGAGAGGGACGTCACTGGCGTAGAGGATGTGACCGACGGCGATAGTTTCACCGATTCCGATTCTTGCAGATTCCGCTCGAAACGTAGATCCGAAGCTCACCTGCCCCACGGTGGGCGCCAACTGTCGTCGGATTGATGACAAGTACGCCATGAGGGGGTCCTCGAGGCGTGCGGAAGAGAGGGGTGTGAGACGTATGGTGTTCCGGGACGATGAGCACACAAGTTTACCTAGGTTCGAATCCACCGGCTTTGGACGGTTCCTACTCCTGCTAGCAATCCAGTAATACGGCAGAGCCGGAATATGGGTTACAAGGGTTCGCCTGTGCGAGTTGAGATTGTAGACTATTGAGGTGTATAGAGTGTTGCCCTAAAGGCTCTCCCTAGGACGGCTTATATAGATATCCGGCCTAGGGTTTACAGGAGAGGTCTATCCGGCTACGACTAAGAGTCGGTTACAGAGTACATCTTGAACTACAAGTAACATTACAGGCCTAAGTTGGTAAGTCTTCTGGGCCTTCCCGTAGCCGGATTGGACTCCGTCTTCTCTCTCTGACTGGGCCGCCCGTGAAGCAAAGCTCTAACCCGAAATGGGCCACCCTGGTCAGTGAGGAACTGTGAGGATACCCGGAAAGTATATCCCCAACAGAAGATATGTTGAGAGCTAGTGTGTTAGAGTATGGATCAAAATGGGAAGACTATCTGCCTTTCATAGAATTCTCATACAACAACAGTTACCAAGCCAGTTTGCAAATGGCCCCATTTGAATTCTTATATGGAAGAAAGTGTCGTACCCCTTTGAATTGGTCCCAAGTAGGAGAGAGTCAGATTTTCAGACCCGACAACCTACGAGAAGCCGAAGAGAAGGTTCACAAAGTCCGAGAGCACCTCAAGACCACCCAATCAAGACAGAAGAGTTATGCTGACAAGAGAAGGAGAAACCGGACCTTCAATGTCGGAGATTTTGTGTATCTCAAAGTGTTGCCTTTGAAAGGAACGCAACATTTTAGTCTGAAAGGAAAGTTAGCCCCCAGATACATTGGACCCTTCAAGATTCTGAATCGCCGAGGAGAAGTATCGTACCAACTGGAGCTGCCAGAGGAGATGTCAGCCATCCATGATGTGTTAAACATCTCGTTACTTCGCAAATGCTTAGAAGTGCCAAAGAAGACCGAAGTTTTCAAGAACATCGATCACCAAGCCGTTGATATCAACAAGGACCTAACGTATCATAAAGTGCCCATCTGTATCTTGGAAGAAGCTTACAGGACCACCAGGACTCGGAGTATCAAATTTCTCAAGATTCAATGGAGCAACAATACCGAAGAGGAAGCCACTTGGGAGCGAGAAGATTATATTAGGACCGAGTTTCTAGATCTCTTTTGTTCCTAGTTTTCTTTCTTAAATCTCGAGACGAGATTTTGTTTAAGGGGGGTGATACATTGCAAATGTATCTATAATTTTTGATGTTCCATGCTCGGTTTTATCTACTTTCTTATGTTTTGTCCACACTTTGTAGTACTTTTCATATGATTTCTTGGACTAACCTAATAACAAGAGCCACAGTGCCAGCTGCCTGTTTTCTGCTGTTTTTGGTTCCAGGAAAGTCAGAAAATGAATATTCTAGGAATTGGATGGGACAAAAGCCAAAGTTCCTATTTTACCGGAAGACTCACGGAGCCAGAATACGAGAAGGAGGAGGGCCAGGGCCTGGCCACCCCCCCCCACCAGGCGCGGGTACCCCCAGGCCGCGCCAGGGCATGGTCTGGCTGGCCCAGGCACCCCCTCAGTCTCCCTCTTCGCCTATAAGTTTCCTTCTGACCTAAAAACTGAGGGGGGTTCGACGTTTTTCCAGAAGGAGTTCCGCTCCGCCGCTGCCACGAGATTCCACAAAACAGCATCAGAAACTCCATTCTGGCACCCTACCGGCACGGGGAATTGGAGGAGATCATCACCATCGCTTCTCCATTGACCATCCATGTTTCCCCCATCTATGAGTGAGTAATCCCCCGCTGTAGGCTATGGGGATGGTAGGGACTGGATGAGATCGTTCATGTAATGGCATCAGATTGTTAGGGCATGGTGCCTAGTATCTTTTATTAGTGCGTTATGACTTTGTTGCGACTTGTTATGCTTAATGCTTGTCACTAGGGCCCGAGTGCCATGATTTCAGATCTAAACATGTTATTGATTCATTCTGATAGTATTGTTTATGGTCTTACCTGCAAGTTGTATACACACGTTGTTATCCGGAACCAATGGCCCCGAAGTGACAGAAATCGGGATAACCGGAGCGAATGGATTGGATGTGAGGATCACATGTGGTCACGGAGTGTTAATTCTTTGCTCCGGTGCTCTATTAAAAGGAGCACCTTAATTTCCAGTAGTTCCCTTGAGGCCCCGCTGAAAACAGGCTGGCAAGACAAAAGATGTTGTGGAAGTTCTCATTGCGAGCACGTATGACTATATATGGGACACATGCCTAGGATTATCTAGTACTTGGATGCTTTATCTTATTTATCTGCAATTGCCCTATGTTCTATTTGCTATGTGAATTTTCTTGTCCATGCAACGCCCGTCCACCCATCCCTATGCCTACCGCACTCGAGTCCCACTGTTTACTACTATTGTTAGTTCTGTCTTTACTTTACTACTGCTGTTACTTTGCTATTCCAACTATAAAATTGTTGCTACTGATAAACTGCTATGAGCAAGATTGTTTCCAGGTGCAGCTGAATTGACAACTCAGTTGTTAAGGCTTATAAATATTCTTGTGTCGAATCAATAAATTGGGTTTCACTTCCCTCAAAAATACTGCGATACACCCTCTATACATGTGGGTCATCAGGGGGAGGTTTGTAACATCCCAAATCTTTAATAAAGGTTATCAAGATCCTAATCACCCAATTTAGAGTTAACAAAAACTTTTTTTTCATTTAAATACTTAAGCATGCATATGTGTGTTGCATTAAATAGGAATTATTTTGAATTGCCATGATTGATTGATCTAATGGTTGTAAAATGAATCTAAGGTTAATTACACATCATCTAGATCATTCCCAAGCAAAATCCAAAGAACAAGAAATCAAAAAGAATTAATAAAGGAAATGGTCACTTTTGCCATTTTAATCAACTAGGAAACTTTGGGTGTTCCTAGGACTCATTTTTAAACAGAAACAATTGTGGATATTTGCACCCCTTGCTAGTACAAGTAATGATGTACCAAGGCCCACTTTCTGATCTTCCAAAAACATCCAAACACTAAATTTAAATAACATTTGAAAATTGAATCAAGTGTATGTACCTAGATCACACTTTTTCAAAATCCACTCAAATGAACTCAATTTGAAAATCCCAAGCAACCAGAGATGCTCAAGCATTAGACAAACCACTCCACCAAAAATCTCTAGAAAATTCAAATCTTTGTGTCATGCGGCCATTTGGTCGAACACCTGGCATGCACAGATCACACCCTAGTATAGCCTCATTGTTTCTACAGGAATTTGCAACCCCATTGACCCGAATTCACTCCCTCTGCCCCCTCTTCGATCTAACCAGGTCATAACCAGCCCACTCCCTAGTCCCTAGCCACAGTGCAGCGCCACCTCGTAGCCATGATCGTCGGCCGACCATGCCCAAGCCACAAGCGACCACCAGCCCCTCTCCGCCGCTCCAGGAAGGAAGGTGTGACCACACCGCCATCCCCTGTCCACTCCACGACCACTGCCACGCCCTGGACCACCGAGGACACGCCCCGCACTAAGCCTCTAAGCCGGGCCAGGCACGCCAGAGCGCCATCCCCCGGCAAGGCAGGACACGCCGCGCCTCAAGCACAGCCCGCGTGCGCCGCTCCGCCTTGACCACAGCACCCTACCAGACATCCTCTCCCCCCGCCACGCGACCCACAGCCGTCGTGAAACGACTCGAGCACCGCCTCTGCCGTGCATAGAGCGAGACGCTCCCGACCACAATCCACCGCCCCTAGCATCGCCATTAAGCCATAGCTAACCACCAGGGAACCGCCCACCGTCCGCCTACCTTGCCCATGCTTATAGCCTCCTGTGTCATCGTCACCGACGAGCTCGCCGTCGCCCCTTGGTCCCCTCATCGAGCCTATATAAGTAGCTCTTCCCCATCCTCAATCTCCACACCATTTTGCTCCCCTCTCACTGTTGGGTCCGCAGCATAGAAAACAAAAAATTTCCTACGATGAGAACTATACGCCAAGATCTATCTACTAGATACAGAGCAACGGGTGGACATACATCCATGGAGAACTTACCCTCAAAGACAACGAGTTTTGTTAACGAGTAGAAACTCATGGTTGATGTACTCGTACGCTTGCTGATCTCAAGATCGTGTGGAAGTCCGAGCTCCACAAATCAGCAGCGCATCCGTCCTCGCACACACGTTCAAGCCACCGGACAACCTCCACCTCCTTGCTCCAGCGAATCAGCGGAAGCAGCAACTCCTTCCAGACGCAAGGCCACCGGGAACATGTATCTCGCTAATCCGAGACCATGGGGGGATATCTAGAGGGGGAGAGAGATCCTTCACGAGGAGGTGTGATTTGTGAGAGGGGAGAGGGGAGCTTTATATAGGAGGGAGGGAGACCCCTCCCCTCCCATATCCCGCGCATGAGGGGGGGACTCCTCCCCTCCTTCATTCATGTGGTGAACCTCCACTCACATAAACATGGCCTCCACCCAAAATCCCACTCACATGTATTTAATTTCCACCAAATTAAATGCAACTCTCAATTAATAAAACTCTTTTATTTATTTTATTCAGAATTTTGTTAGTTACTTTAATTAACAAACATTAACATAAAACCCCTTGCAACATTTCAATATCACATGCAGAACCACTTTCTGCAATTTCACCCGAAACAATTCCGGTTTCTATCGAAACAATTCCTGTTTCTATCGAAACATTTCATGCGCTTTGCAAACCTTTTGTCTGGAACATATGTGCTCCTAAATGGTGTCCGGCAACCCTTAAGTGTGTCACCCTAAGGTTCGCGAATAATGCAGACATGATTGAGACTCCTCTCAGATCAATAATCAGAAGCGGGACCTGGAGATCCATACTGACTCCTGCATATTCAACGATGACTTCTGTGATCGTGAGAACCTTTAATGTCAGCAATTTAATCCCTTTGTCTCATGATATAATACATGTCCGAGATTCGATCATCGGTATCCAAATACATAGTTTGATCTCGTTACCGACATGCACTCTTTTCTTGTTCCCGTGATATAACATTCTAGTGATCACATCACTTGCTTGCAAGCTATCTTAATGTGATATCACGAGAGGGCCTAGAGTATATCTATCCGTCATCGGGATTGACAAATTCCACTCTTGATCCATGAGCCTCAACATAACACCTTCATAGCACTGAACCCACCTTTATGGTCACCCTGTTACGGTGTGACGTTTGATGTTATCAAGATACTCTTCCAGTATTAGCAATTAACATGATCTCATGGTCTAAGGACTAAGACTACTTTGTATGATGTTATAGCAATATAAACATAATGACTTGATCGTAATGCTATACTTCGGATGAATGTTCATCACATCATTTCACAAATGTTGTGACCTTGTTATTAACAACATCCAATGTCCATGATCAGGAAACCTTGATCATCTTGTTAATCAACAAGCTAGTCTATAAGAGAGGCATAACTAGGAACCCTTTTGTTTATTAAACACACATGTATTGATGTTTCCTATCAATTAGCATGCAAAATAAACATCTATCATATACAAGTAATACATAATAACAACTTTATTATTGCCTCTCAGGGCATATTTCCTTCAGTCTCTCACTTGCACTAGAGATAATAATCTAGTTTATATAGTGATAAATCTAACACCCATCGAGTTCTGGTGTTGATCATGTTTTTCCCTAGGGAGTACTTTAGTCAATAGATCTGCTACATTTAGGTCTATGTGCACTTTACAAATCTTTATATCTCCATCCTTGACATGCTCGCAGATGGAGTGAAACCGGCGCTTAACTTGTGAGACCTTGGTTCCTTGGCGTTGGCTATGGCTCCATTATTGTCACAATAGATCACCATTGGGTCCAACGCACTAGGAACCACACCTAGTTCCGTTATGAACTCCTTCATCCAAACCGCTTCCTGCGCCGCTTCTGAAGCAGCAACATATTCTGCCTCCGTCGTTGATCCACCCACCACAGGTTGTTTGGATCTCCTCCAACTAACTGCTGCTCTGTTCAAGAGAAATACGTATCCGGATTGATACTTAGAGTCATCCGGATCAGTGTCAAAGCTAGCATCAACATAACACTTAGCAACTAGCTCTTCTTCACCTCCGTATACAAGAAACATATCCTTAGTTCTTCTCAAGTACTTAAGGATATTCTTGACCGCTATCTAGTGTTCCGAACCTGGATCAGATTGGTACCTACTAGTCAAACTAATAGCATGTGTGTAAAGACCCAAACCTGGCTTGGTTTGAATCCCTGTGATTACAGTGCTAGTCCCTGGATCGAATAGCTAGCACCCATAGTTTAAGATGTAATATCAAGATACAAAGGTCATATTACATCGCATGATCCAGAATATAAATACTTTATTACAAACCTATAGCCATAGGCTATCTTATTACAAAGTAGCAGAATACAAGTAAAGCATGGAGTCCTTCATCTTCATGTGCCACAGGCAAACATGTTGGGTGCAGACTCATAACCTCTATCATCAATCCATACTCATCAATAGAATAACCTGCAACATGATAGGTTGCAGCCACAAAGGGTCAATACTTTGAATGTATTGGCAAGTGTCACAAGTTTGTGAATATAAGTTGGACTATCACTACATGCATATTTGGCTAAGTAGATCTTAGGCTCCTTTGCAGAAAGCAATATGGTTTTATCCTATGTTTGTAAAAAATAGTTTTGATCTTTCAATAACTTTCTGAACTCCTTGGCAAACTCCAAGTTCTTCTAATCTCTTGTTGTCACCATTAAGTTTTACTTTGAGAAATTAGAATGTCGAGATCTTCCATAGCTTCAGGCCTTAGTTGCTCAGAGTTGTACATAACCGGGGACACGACTAAGTACTTAGAATTTAATCTTCTGCAGAAGTTGTACACTTTACCCACAAGACACAATCTCGTCTTGACGCCACCAGTGGCCCCTGGATTAGTACTCACCAAGATGGAGTACCGGCAGATCGAGAATGTGACAAAGTCTTTCCATAGAAGTCCTCCCAATACATAATGCCAGCACATCTACCAAGCACCAATGCAAGGATAAACCTCCAATGCATAATTCATGTTAACCTGAAGAGGTACCAATGCATGGGTCTTCCACTATGTAATTGACTAGGCCAGAGCCCATTTGGCATGTGGCTGTACACGAAAGCCACTGTACGAGAAACATGTTCAATCTCTAAGTTCCTGGGTGGTGTTCTCCTAGTGCACACACGAAAGAGATAGCCATAGACATGGTTCCCTTCGTTGCCACCTTATTCTCAACTGAGTATCCACACTCCACCTAGGTGATTCATTGAGTCCTTGTTTTATTATATAAAACATATATTTTTTCCAACACTTCATATAATCACAATATGGTATATTCCACCCCGAATCTATAGCAGGGCTAAGCATACTACAACTACAGTATTTCCACTAAGGGATATATAAAGGATATCCTAAAAGGATATAGCATAGCATAGTATCATAGTAGTCCTATCATGCATACTAAAAAAATCCACTAAGTGTAATGAAAAATAGTAGGACATGGATGATAGTGCCACTTGCCTTAGTAGTTGGTGGTGTTGGTACACTCTTTGTAGTAACACACTTGACAATCCACACAATCTATCAAACAAAACAAACAAGACAAAACATGCACAAAGTCAACACTAATGGCAATACAAAAATCATGAAAAATATGCAAGCATGCAAGATGGCAATTTTATTGCACAAATTGTTATAACAAAGATTTTGAACACTACTAAGTGTTTTCTGAACATTTTACAATTGCAAGATTAAAAATGCAACCATTTGTGCAATTGTAACAATTAGCAATAATTTCTAGCATTTGGAAAGGCTAGACTCACTAAATAATTCCCATGCTATTCGGCATAGCCAACCAAATCTATATTTTGGTCTCACTGGACAGAGGGTTCAATTTGCAATCCATAGCAAAAAGATTCACCCAAAAATAATTTACAAAACATTTTTTATGGGTAAAATACTCCTAAAAAGGTTCTGCCTAAAACTTCTATTTTACAGAAGCTAAAGGGTGAAATAAGGCCTCAGCAGTGAAGCTCTCATTTTTCTGAATCCATAGACACAAAATTTGTATTTTCCTGATTTGTGGATCAAAAGTTATTGAATTTCTAAGTTTAATACAAATCTGTCTATTTTTCCATTTAAACAAAATAGTCTGGCGACGTGGCGTGTTCTTATTGGCCGGTACCGGTTCGGGCGGATCGGCTGCTGCGGGCCGTTGGATTTTAAGTGGCAACGGGCGATCCAGATTAGCCCGAACCATTTTGCTAAGTGATCTATCTAAGCCGCTGGATTAAGATCAGACGGTGATCAGCGTGTCAACCACAGACTGCCGGCGCTGGCGACGGTGCGTAGCGGCGACGTGTCGGACGGGTGGTTCTCCGGTGGTTCTAGAGGGGCAGGGAGACCGTGGACTATTACCAGCGATCGCCGCGGTCGAGGTGGTCTCGGGGATGCTCGCGGTCGATGAAGGGGCGCTCAGATTCGCCGGGAATTCCTCGCTGGAGTACTTGCCGACGGCAGAGGTCACGTCTCCGAGACGGTGTCGTCGACCTGGGGCTCGAGCAGACAAAACAGGGGGTCAGAGGAGTACGCCTGGTCGTGTAGAAGCTGGTTGTGGCCAAAAGAGGACGGCAGGAACCTGCGTCTCGCCGGAAATCGCTGGTGAACGATGGCGGTAGAGGGTGACGCCGGTGGCGACCGTGGCGACGACCTAGGCACAGAAAAAGCACGGGAAAGCATCAGTAGGTGCGCCAGAGCATGGCGAAGCTTATAGGACAGATAGGGGGGCGTGGGGTTGTCGGTTCTCGCCGGAATCTTCACCGGAGCTCGTCGGTGGCCGCACTGGTTCGAGGTCGAATTCGGAGGGCCTGGGGGCTCTCTGGTGGTGGTGTCTGAGGGGCAAACGGAGAGGAGGGGGTGAGGATTAAGAGGGCATCGTCGGAGTGGAGAATTACTTCAGCATTTACGTGAATTTGCTCGAACTGAATCGCCACAGAAACGGTAGAGGAGGGAGATGGCCCGTTCGTCCCGCGGTGGAAGATGGTGAGGTGGAGGGGTGACGTGGCGTGGGGTCGGTCTGTCAGTGAGAGGGGGTGAAGGGGAGAACGGTGAGAAACAGAGGGGGAAAGGGGAGTAGCGGGTGGGCTGGTTTTGGGCCGAAGGGCTAGGGTTGCTGTTTTATTATTTTTTTTTCTCCAATTTTTTCCTTTTCTTTTTCTGTTTTTCTTAAATATCTTTTGATTTAATGATCCAATTTGAATCAAACAAATTTCTAAAAATTTGTAAAACTCAAATTAGGTTTTTAGGGCATTATAGAACACATTTACTTTCTAACTCAAATTTTTCTAACCAAATTTATTCACTTTGGTTTTAATAGCTAATATTGCCTTTATTAAATATATTCTCAAAATAATTCATATCTTTTTATCCATGGCTCCAAATTGGATGAAACCAATTTCTATTGTTTTATTATTTTGTCCTTTATCTTTTTAGCCCTCATAGGAGTTCTTTGGTTTAATATAAATATGGAGTATATCCATAGTATTGTGTTGTTCTTAGTGTTAACAAATAATTAAATTTTTAGGGTTTGAGATATTTTTCACTTCTCTTGGGTTTTTAAAATGCAACCAAGTCAAGATGCTCATGCATGCTTCATGATTTGGGATTTTAAAACATGCACACCAATTCACAAACAAAATCATTTTGTTTGGCTTGGGTTTGGAGGCATTATATTTAAATGTTCCAAAAGTTTTTGTTCCTTCTGAATTTCAAAGAACTTGGTTCTTCATTTTGTTTAAAATTTTTCACATTTTTTGGGATGTGACAGACTACCACCCTTAAAAGGAATCTTGTCCCGAGATTCGAGAAGGCTAGAAAGAATAGGTTGGGTTTTAGGATACTTGGGTGCTACCACCCTTAAAAGGAAACTTTGTTGGGTTGCATTTGATTCACTTGGCTAAGGGTCCAAATGATTGACATCCAAAGGTTGTTAACATTTCTCCATCTTGAGATTCTTATACCACTGAATTAAGTTAGCTAAAGCTTACTTTCCACACCATCTAGTTCTTCAAGGGTTCCATACATGTTGATGTAGTTCACATGTCCTTTCTGGGTCACATTGGAATTGCTCCCATTAGAGTCTCCAACATTCTCATTCTTCTTCTTCTTCTCAGGACAGTTTGCTACAAAGTGTCCAAGTTGCTTACAATTGTAACACTGCAACTGGCTAATGTCTTTCTTGGGTTCATTATGTTGATTCTGACCAAGGTTACCTCCATTGTTAGTACCATTCACATTGTTACTACCACTTCCATTATTGATGTGATGATTCTGGTGATGGTGATTATGTCCATTTCCTTCATGCTGATGTGATCCAGAATTTCCATTGTCCTTTCTGAATGAACGCATCTTCTGTGATGATCCTGAGTGATATTTGTCAAAGCTATGCTTCCTCTTCCTGTTCTCAACTTTGTCCTTCTTACTCTCTAAAATTCTAGCTTTGTCACACAGTGATTGATAAGTTGGAACATAAGCGACCGATAATTGCATGGAAAGTTCATCATTCAGTCCATCTAGGAACTTTTCCTTCCTCTTAGCATCAGTATCAGTATCATCTGGAGCATAACATGATAGATTGTTGAATTCCTCAATATATTCAGCAATGTTGCGGTGACGCTATTTAAGGTTGTGAAACTCCTTCTTCTTCAGACTCATCATGCCTGAAGAGATATGATTAGTGCGAAAACCATCTTCAAATATTTCCCAAGTCACTTCTTCAATGGGGTGAGTGACTTGAAAGTTGTCCCACCACGTAGCTGCAGGGCCTTCAAGCAAGTGCGCTGCAAATCTCACTTTCTCAGCATCAGAGCATCCAACAGTCACTAGGTCTTTGTTCACTGAACGTAACCAGTCATCAGCTACCATTGGATCAGAAGTACTAGAGAACTTTGCAGGTCTCAACCTCAGAAATCTAGTGAGCATATCCAGAGGTGGTGGATTGTTGTTGTTATTGTTGTTGTTCTGATTCTGATTGTTGATGGTTGCCATGAATTGTGTCATCATCTGCATTAGCTGAGTCTGTGCAGTCATCATCTGTTGCATCTCATTTTCATTGTTGTTGTCTCCATTGTTATCATGGTCGTTGGCGCGTCTTGGAGGCATCTATTGGTTTAATAGGGATAAGTAAGGATAGATAGACAGATAGATAGATAGGTTTAAGGGAGTTCTAACACACTCAACCCAAAACAACCAGTTCAATCAAACATTCATCAAGCAACCAATCACTTAGCAACTTCTGACTTTAACTCATTATAGAAGAAAACAACAAGTTTTCTTGAAACAAGCAACCTAGTATGGTCATACCACATAGGTCGGCATGATCCATATGCTAACACGATATCGATAACTCGAACATGATAATTGGTAGGCAATCTAATGTCTCATGGTTCGCACTATGATAACATCAGTGGGAGCTCTCTTTCGAGTTTGGCAATCATCGGTGAAGTGTCCTATCTTCCGGCAGCGATGGCAAAACACTTTTGTCATGTCTCGAGTACTTTTTCTTGAAGTGTTGTTGTGGTTTTCTTGCACTTCCTTCTCTGGGCATTCATTGATATTGTGTCCTTCTTTCTTGCATTTGGAGCAGGTGATATGGCTAAGGTTTTCTTCTTTCTTCCCAAGAGGTTGATACATTCCATCCTTGACTTGTTCTTTCACTTGTTGCACTATGACGTCGAGATGGCACTTGGCAGGAATGTGGTTGGTTCCTTCACATAGGTAACAAGTAACTTGAGATGTGGGGCATTCTCCAACTGGATGGTTGTGATCACAAAAGGGACATTGATCTTGATGTTCCTTAGAGGTGTGGCCTACTTCTCCACATATTTTGCAAGCTCGAGGACTTGTCCCAAGTTGTATCTTGATCTCCTTGTTGGCATGATCCATCCTCAAGGTCCTTGGAGAAAGCAAAGGCTGGTCCTCTACATGTTTGAAGGAGAAGAGATTCAGTAAAGAATGATCAAGGTATACGAGAAAACCTACTAAGTATAAAATTAGTTCATTCCTAACAAGGGGTTTGTCCAATTCCTAGGGTTACGAACCTACAGGCAACACAATGCTCTAATACCATCTGTAAAGACCCAAACCTGGCTTGGTTTGAATCCCTGTGATTACAGTGCTAGTCCCTAGATCGAATAGCTAGCACCCATAGTTTAAGATGTAATATCAAGATACAAAGGTCATATTACATCGCATGATCCAGAATATGAATACTTTATTACAAACCTATAGCCATAGGCTATCTTATTACAAAGCAGCAGAATACAAGTAAAGCATGGAGTCCTTCATCTTCATGTGCCACAGGCAAACATGTTGGGTGCAGACTCATAACCTCTATCATCAATCCATACTCATCAATAGAATAACCTGCCACATGATAGGTTGCAACTACAAAGGGTCAATACTTTGAATGTATTGGCAAGTGTACAAGTTTGTGAACATAAGTTGGACTATCACTACATGCATATTTGGCTAAGTAGATCTTAGGCTCCTTTGCAGAAAGCAATATGGTTTTATCCTATGTTTGTAAAAAATAGTTTGGATCTTTCAATAACTTTCTGAACTCCTTGGCAAACTCCAAGTTCTTCTAATCTCTTGTTGTCACCATTAAGTTTTACTTTGAGAAATTAGAATGTCGAGATCTTCCATAGCTTCAGGCCTTAGTTGCACAGAGTTGTCCATAACCGGGGACACGGCTAAGTACTTAGAATTTAATCTTCTGCAGAAGTTGTACACTTTACCCACAAGACACAATCTCGTCTTGACGCCACCAGTGGCCGCTGGATTAGTACTCACCAAGATGGAGTACCGGCAGATCGAGAATGTGACAAAGTCTTTCCATAGAAGTCCTCCCAATACATAATGCCAGCACATCTACCAGGAACCAATGCAAGGATAAACCTCCAATGCATAATTCCAGTTAACCAGAAGAGGTACCAATGCATGGGTCTTCCACTATGTAATTGACTAGGCCAGAGCCCATTTGGCATGTGGCTGTACACGAAAGCCACTGTACGAGAAACATGTTCCATCTCTAAGTTCCTGGGTGGTGTTCTCCTAGTGCACACACGAAAGAGATAGCCATAGACATGGTTCCCTTCGTTGCCACCTTATTCTCAACTGAGTATCCACACTCCACCTAGGTGATTCATTGAGTCCTTGTTTTATTATATAAAACATATATTTTTTCCAACACTTCATATAATCACAATATGGTATATTCCACCCCGAATCTATAGCAGGGCTAAGCATACTACAACTACAGTATTTCCACTAAGGGATATATAAAGGATATCCTAAAAGGATATAGCATAGCATAGTATCATAGTAGTCCTATCATGCATACTAAAAAAATCCACTAAGTGTAATGAAAAATAGTAGGACATGGATGATAGTGCCACTTGCCTTAGTAGTTGGTGGTGTTGGTACACTCTTTGTAGTAACACACTTGACAATCCACACAATCTATCAAACAAAACAAACAAGACAAAACATGCACAAAGTCAACACTAATGGGAATACAAAAATCATGCAAAATATGCAAGCATGCAAGATGGCAATTTTATTGCACAAATTGTTATAACAAAGGTTTTGAACACTACTAAGTGTTTTCTGAACATTTTACAATTGCAAGATTAAAAATGCAACCATTTGTGCAATTGTAACAATTAGCAATAATTTCTAGCATTTGGAAAGGCTAGACTCACTAAATAATTCCCATGCTATTAGGTATAGCCAACCAAATCTATATTTTGGTCTCACTGGACAGAGGGTTCAATTTGCAATCCATAGCAAAAAGATTCACCAAAAAATAATTTACAAAACATTTTTTATGGGTAAAATACTCCTAAAAAGGTTCTGCCTAAAACTTCTATTTTACAGAAGCTAAAGGGTGAAATAAGGCCACAGCAGTGAAGCTCTCATTTTTCTGAATCCATAGACACAAAATTTGTATTTTTCTGATTTGTGGATCAAAAGTTATTGAATTTCTAAGTTTAATACAAATCTGTCTATTTTTCCATTTAAACAAAATAGTCTGGCGACGTGGCGTGTTCTTATTGGCCGGTACCGGTTCAGGCGGATCGGCTGCTGCGGGCCGTTGGATTTTAAGTGGCAACGGGCGATCTAGCTTAGCCCGTACCGTTTCGTTAAGTGATCTATCTAAGCCGCTGGATTAAGATCAGACGGTGCTCAGCGTGTCGACCACAGACTGGCGGCGCTGGCGACGGTGCGCGGCGGCAACGCGTCGGACGGGTGGTGCTCCGGTGGTTCTAGAGGGGCAGGGAGACCGTGGACTATTACCAGCGATCGCCGTGGTCGAGGTGGTCTCGAGGATGCTCGCGGTCGATGAAGGGGCGCTCAGATTCGCCGGGAATTCCTCGCCGGAGTACTTGCCGACGGCGGAGGTCACGTCTCTGAGACGGTGTCGTCGACCTGGGGCTCGAGCAGACAAAACAGGGGGTCAGAGGAGTACGCCTGGTCGTGTAGAAGCTGGTTGTGGCCAAAAGAGGGCGGCGGGAACCTGCGTCTCGCCGGAAATTACCGGTGAATGACGGCGGCAGAGGGTGACGTCGGTGGCGACCGTGGCGACGACCTAGGCACAGCAAAAGCACGGGCAAGCGTCAATAGGTGCGCCAGAGCATGGCGAAGCTTATAGGACAGAGAGGGGGGTGTGGGGTTGTCGGTTCTCGCCGGAATCTTCACCGGAGCTCGTCGGTGGCCGCACTGGTTCGAGGTCGAATTCGGAGGGCCTGGGGGCTCTCTGGTGGTGGTGTCTGAGGGGAAAACGGAGAGGAGGGGGTGAGGATTAAGAGGGCGTTGTCGGAGTGGAGAATTACTTCAGCATTTACGTGAATTTTCTCGAACTGAATCGCCACAGAAACGGCAGAGGAGGGAGACGGCCCGTTCGTCCCGCGGTGGAAGATGGTGAGGTGGAGGGGTGATGTGGCGTGGGGTCGGTCTGTAAGTGAGAGGGGGTGAAGGGGAGAACGGTGAGAAACAGAGGGGGAAAGGGGAGTGCCGGGTGGGCTGGTTTTGGGCCGAAAGGCCGAAGGGCTAGGGTTGCTGTTTTATTTTTTTTTTTCTCCAATTTTTTCCTTTTCTTTTTCTGTTTTTCTTAAATATCTTTTGATTTAATGATCCAATTTGAATCAAACAAATTTCTAAAAATTTGTAAAACTCAAATTAAGTTTTTAGGGCATTATAGAACACATTTACTTTCTAACTCAATTTTTTCTAACCAAATTTATTCACTTTGGTTTTAATAGCTAATATTGCCTTTATTAAATATATTCCCAAAATAATTCATATCTTTTTATCCATGGCTCCAAATTGGATGAAACCAATTTCTATTTTTTTATTATTTTGTCCTTTATCTTTTTAGCCCTCATAGGAGTTCTTTGGTTTAATATAAATATGGAGTATATCCATAGTATTGTGTTGTTCTTAGTGTTAACAAATAATTAAAGTTTTAGGGTTTGAGATATTTTTCACTTCTCTTGGGTTTTTAAAATGCAACCAAGTCAAGATGCTCATGCATGCTTCATGATTTGGGATTTTAAAACATGCACACCAATTCACAAACAAAATCATTTTGTTTGGCTTGGGTTTGGAGGCATTATATTTAAATGTTCCAAAAGTTTTTGTTCCTTCTGAATTTCAAAGAACTTGGTTCTTCATTTTGTTTAAAATTTTTCACATTCCAAAATTTAGAAAATTTTGGGATGTGACAATGTGCCACATCCGGTCTTGTACATAGCATGGCATACATTATAGAGCCTATGGCTGAGGCATAGGGGATCTTATCCATTATCAAAAATTTGTTGTTTAGATAACTTTTAACACTGTTTAAAAGATCTATATCATTTCCAATCAATAATATGTCATCCACATATAATATCAGAAATGTCACATTGCTCCCACTCACTTTCTTGTAAATACAAGCCTCTCCATAAGTTTGGACAAATCCAAAATCTTTGATCACCTCATCAAAGCGGAGATTCTAACTCCGGGATGCTTGCTTCAGTCCATAGATGGATCGCTGAAGTTTGCACACCTTATCAGCATCCTTAGGATCGACAAAACCTTGGGTTGTATCATATACAACTCTTCTTCAATATTACCATTGAGGAACGTAGTTTTGACATCCATCTGCCATATTTCATAATCGAAATATGCAGCAATTGCTAACATAATCCTAACCGACTTAAGCATCGCTACGGGAGAGAATGTCTCATCGTAGTCAACTCCTTTAATTTGTTGAAACCCCTTTGCGACAAGTCGAGCCTTATAGATGGTTACATTACCATCAGCATCAGTTTTTCTTTTGAAAATCCATTTATTCTCAACGGCCTTTCGATCGTGAGGTAAGTCCACCAAGGTCCAAACCTGGTTTTCGTACATGGATTCCATCTCAGATTTCATGGCTTCTAGCCATTTGTTGGAATCAGGGCTCATCATCGCTTCTTCATACGTCGCAGGTTCATCCATTTCATCAACCATGAAATTCACAACAGGATTGTCGTACAGTTCAGGAGCTGTATGTGTCCTGCTTGACCTGCGAGGTTCGGTAGTGTCCTCTTTCGGAGTTTCATGATCAATATCATTAGCTCTCTCTTCATTAGGTGAAGTCAACTCAGAAACAACTTCCGGTGCTGCGCTACTCGCCATTTCATGAAGAGAAGGTTCAATAACCTCTTCGAGTTCTACCTTCCGACTACTCACACCTTTCGCGAGAAACTCCTTTTCAAGAAAGGATCCATTCTTGGCAACAAAGACCTTTCCCTCGGATCTGTGATAGAAGGTATACCCAATTGTTTCCTTAGGGTATCCTATGAAGACGCATTTTTCCGCTTTGGGTTCGAGTTTATCCGGTTGAAGTTTCGTCACATAAACATCGCATCCCCAAACTTTAAGAAATGACAGCGTAGGTTTGTTTCCAAACCATAATTCATACGGTGTCTTTTCAACGGATTTAGATGGTGCCCTATTTAAAGTGAATGCAGCGGTTTCCAGTGCATAACCCCAAAATGAAAGTGACAAGTCAGTCAGAGACATCATAGATCGAACCATATCCAATAAAGTACGATTACGACGTTCTGACACACCATTACGTTGTGGTGTTCCGGCAGATGTGAGTTGTGAAACTATTCCACAATCTTTCATATGTGTGCTAAACTCGTAACTAAGATACTCTCATCCACGGTCGGACCGCAGAAATTTGATCTTTCTATTACGATGATTTTCCACTTCATTCTGAAATTCTTTGAACTTTTCAAAGGTTTCAGACTTATGTTTCATCAAATAGATATACCCGTATCTACTCAAATCATCCGTGAAAGTAACAAAATAACTATATCCACCTCGCGCCGACACACTCATTGGTCCATACACACATCAGTATGTATGATTTCCAATAAATCTGTCACCCGTTCCATTGAACTGGAAAACGGCGTTCTAGTCATCTTGCCCATAAGGCATGGTTCACATGTATCAAATGATTCAAAATCAAGTGATTCCAAAAGTCCATCGGAATGGAGTTTCTTCATGCGTTTAACGCCAATATGACCTAGACGGCAGTGCCACATATATGTAGATATATCATTATCAAGTTTAATCCTTTTAGCATCAACATTATGAATATGCGTAATACTACTATCGAGATCCAACAGAAATAAACCATTCAACACAGGTGCATGACCATAAAAGATATTATTCATATAAATCGAACAACCATTGTTTTCAGACTTAAACGAATAACCACTTTGCATCAAACACGATCCGGATACAATGTTCATGCTCAGTGCAGGCACCAAATAACAATTATTCAGGTTTATAACTAATCCCGGCAGCATATGGAGAGGCAGCGTTCCGACGACGATCACGTCAACTCTTGATCCATTGCCGACCCGCATCGTGACCTCATCCCTTGCTAGTTGTCGCTTGTTCCGCAGCCCCTGAACCGAGTTACATATATTAGCAACCGATCCCGTATCAAATACCCAGGTGCTACTGCGAGTACTAGTCAAGTACACATCAATAACATGTATATCACATATACCTTTGTTTGCCTTGCCGGCCTTCTTGTCTGCCAAATACTTGGGGCAGTTGCGCTTCCAATGGCCAGTCCCCTTGCAATAGTAGCACTCGGGGTCAGTCTTAGGGCCAGCTCGGGGTTTCTTTTCAGGCGCGGCAACAGATTTGCCGCCATTCTTTCCCTTCTGCTTGCCTTTCTTGTCCTTCTTGAAACCGGTGGTCTTATTGATCATCAACACTTGATGTTCTTTCCTAATCTCCACTTCTGCAGTCTTAAGCATTAACAGAAGCTCGGGAAGAGACTTCTTCATGCCCTGCATATTATAGTTCATCACGAAGCTCTTGTAGCTAGGTGGCAGAGATTGGAGAACACGATGTATGCCTAAGTCAATGGGAATCGTTATTCCCAAGGACACAAGCTTATCGGCGTACCCAGACATTTTGAGTACGTGCTCACTAACGGAGATGTTCTCTTCCATCATGCAGCTAAAGAACTTTTCAAAAGAATTATAACTCTCTACGGTAGCATGGGTATCAAAATCATTTTCAATTCTCCCATGGTATCGAAGGCATTGCCATTTTCGAAACGTTTTCGAAGTTCTAGCTCTAGCCCATATAGTATGCCACAATGAACTAAGTTGTGGTCCTCCTGACGAGTTATATAGACGTTCTTTTCCTTGTCAGGGGCATCAGGAGCTGGTGGGGGGCCTAGCGGCGCCTCTAGCACATATTGCTTTTGTGCAGCAGTGAGGAGAATCCTCAAATTCATAGCCTAGTTGGTGAAGTTGCTACCATTCGCAGCAAGCTTCTCTTTCTCCATGAACACAATGAAATTAAAAGCAGGTGGTGCCATCTAGAATAGAATTTGTAAAATATATTTAGACTAAGTTTATGATAGATTGAGTTCAACTAATCCAAATTACTAATGAACTCCCACTCAAAAACGACATCCCTCGTGTCCTTTTGGTGATTACATGAACCAAATCCACTACATCAAGTCCGATCATCACGTGAGTCGGTGTAGCTTCAAAGGCGAGCATCTATATGGGCATCATATCAACTATATGACTCATGCTTAACCTTTCGGTCCGTGTTCCAAGGCCATGTCTGTACATGCTAGGCTCGTCAAGTAAGAACCTTAGTATTCGCGTGTGTAAAACTGTCTTACACCCGTTGTATGAAAGCGTAGAGTCGAGAACACCCGATCATCACGTGATGCCTCAAAACACGATCCACAAAACGGTGCATACTTAAGGAAGATCACATTTTATGTTGATATCTAAATGAGGGATCATCTTATAATGCTTCCAAAAGCGCCAAACTAGCAATATAAGATGTTAACATCTAATGTGTGAAGTGAGGTGATATGGTCCATGCATTTGATCTCTATCATTTGCATCGTGGTATGATCTCTATCATTCCTTTGTGTGTAAGGCCAAGGTCTATGGAACTTACACGTTAAGTGAGTTGTAAGAGTATCTATCATACATCTACTTACAACAATACCATATCAAGACACTAGCCCAGCAACGATCTAAACTAAACGCCTCTAATTTATCAATTGCAAGTTTTACGTGGCTTAGGGCTTTCGGAGATAGAACCAGTCTTACCTACGAACATGAACCACAACGAGGATAACCAAGTTATTAGCAACTCGTTGTAAATCAGATATTGACTATAGTAGGAGAGACAGACACCCGCTAGCCACTTATGCAAAACTAGTTGCATGTCAGTCGTGGAACCGGTCTCATGTACGATGACATGTAAGGTTGGTCCGGGCCGCTTCATCCCACTATGCCACCAATATCCAAAGTACATAGAAGATGCAATAACATGATCATCATCGCCCACATATAAACATATGTGTACTACCCGTGCAAAGCACCTACGCATAGACCTGGCTCTGATACCACTGTTGGGTCCGTAGCATAGAAAACAAAAATTTTCCTACGATGAGAACTATACGCCAAGATCTATCTACTAGATACAGAGCAATGGGTGCACATACATACATGGAGAACTTACCCTCGAAGACAACGAGTTTTGTTAACAAGTACGAACTCGTGGTTGATGTAGTCGTACGCTTGCCGATCTCAAGATTGTGTGGAAGTCCGAGCGCCGCAAATCAGCAGCGCATCCGTCCTCGCACACATGTTCAAGCCACTGGACAACCTCCACCTCCTCGCTCCAGCGAATCATCGGAAGCAGCAACTCCTTCCAGACGCAAGGCCACCGGGAACATGTATCTCGCTAATCCGAGACCATGGGGGAATATCTAGAGGGGGAGAGAAATCCTTCACGAGGAGGTGTGGTTTGTGAGATGGGAGAGGGGGGCTTTATATAGGAGGGAGGGAGACCCCTCCCCTCCCATAGCCGGCGCATGAGGGGGGGGACTCCTCCCCTCCTTCATTCATGTGGTGAACCTCCACTCACATAAACATGGCCTCCACCCAAAATCCCACTCACATGTATTTAATTTCCACCAAATTAAATGCAACTCTCAATTAATAAAACTCTTTTATTTATTTTATTCAGAATTTTGTTAATTACTTTAATTAACAAACATTCACATAAAACCCCTTGCAACATTTCAATATCACATGCAGAACCACTTTCTGCAATTTTACCCGAAACAATTCCGGTTTCTATCGAAACAATTCCTGTTTCTATCGAAACATTTCCTGCGCTTTGCAAACCTTTTGTCTGGAACATATGTGCTCCTAAATGGTGTCCGGCAACCCTTAAGTGTGTCACCCTACGGTTCGCGAATAATGCAGACATGATTGAGACTCCTCTCAAATCAATAATCAGAAGCGGGACCTGGAGATCCATACTGACTCCTGCATATTCAACGATGACTTCTGTGATTGTGAGAACCTTTAACGTCAGCAATTTAATCCCTTTGTCTCATGATATAATACATGTCCGAGATTCGATCATCGGTATCCAAATACCTAGTTTGATCTCGTTACCGACATGCACTCTTTTCTCGTTCCCGTGATATAACATTCTAGTGATCACATCACTTCCTTGCAAGCTATCTTAATGTGATATCACTGAGAGGGCCCAGAGTATATCTATCCGTCATCGGGATTGACAAATTCCACTCTTGATCCATGAGCCTCAACATAACACCTTCATAGCACTGAACCCACCTTTATGGTCACCCTGTTACGGTGTGACGTTTGATGTTATCAAGATACTCTTCCGGTGTTAGCAATTAACATGATCTCATGGTCTAAGGACTAAGACTACTTTTTATGATGTTATAGCAATATAAACATAATGACTTGATCGTAATGCTATACTTCGGATGAATGTTCATCACATCATTTCACAAATTTTGTGACCTTGTTATTAACAACATCCAATGTCCATGATCAGGAAACCTTGATCATCTTGTTAATCAACAAGCTAGTCTATAAGAGAGGCATAACTAGGAACCCTTTTGTTTATTAAACACACATGTATTGATGTTTCCTATCAATACAATTATAGCATGCAAAATAAACATCTATCATGTATAAGGAATACATAATAACAACTTTATTATTGCCTCTCAGGGCATATTTCCTTCACTCACCACTGACCATTCCCCACCTCTAGCCAGAGCCGCTCGAATAGCCAGTTGCTAGAATTTCGTCGGAGAGAGCCGCAGCAGAGGAGGAGAAGCTCATGTCGATTTCGTCCACCCCCAGAGATGTCGCGACCTCGCCAGAGTCTGCCATCGTCTCCTCATTCAAATACCCCCATCGCCAAGCTTGCTGGAGCCCTGATGATAGTACCGACCAAGCTTACGAGGAGGAGGAGTTCTACCCCGAGGAAGAAGAAGAGAATTTCAACCACTGCACTACCCAAGGCAAGCTAGCACTTGCAAGTATTATACTTATGCAAGCCATCATTAACAATGCAAGCTACCCCTTGCAAGATAGATGAACTAAGCAAGATGCCTTAAGCATGCTTGGTTATACACTTTGACTTATACCATCCCAAGTTTTACTTTACAAGCTTTACTTTCTTTTACTTTACCAAAGTTGTTTACCTTATTTATAGGTATCATAAAGAGTATAAAACTTGGCCTATCTAGTTAGATTTAGATGTCATTCTATGGCATGAGATTGATATTAGCATCCCACCTTAGTAAACACTCTTAACTTAGTGTTTAGAGCCAAACCAAAAACTTGATCACTTTAGATGGGAATACTTGGTGAATATGACTTGTGAAAACCTTGGAATGATGAGTCATTCTATTGAGATGTTTTGACATGTGTTGATAAACACAAATGACTTATGATGATGAAAATTGTTGAGGCATGAGCCTTAGCCCTTTATAAAAACCGAGGGTTGGGTTCGGATGCGATACCATTCCAAATTTACCGTACAACCACATTACCTGAATTGGGTAAGGCTTAGCCAGAAGTTTATATGCATTAGTATAAGTTCCCTCGCGGGAGAGGTCTGAGCTGAGGCTACCTCTCAATGTTGTCCACCTATGCAGTGCCCAGGATAGCAGATGGCCATGGCTGGGAGGCCAAGCTCATAGGAGAGGTGCTTATACTAGGGTGTGTAATTCAAATGTTATGTTTGATTATACGCATACTAAGTATGATGATTCAGGGTTATCCCTGATAGATGTATCGAATCTTGTGGTGAAAGTGTACCACCTCTGCAGAGTGTCAAACTATTCGAATAGCCGCGTCCGTGGTTATGGACAGTTGGAGTGGCCATACTGTTCCGTCGTCAGATGTTTTGAAAATGACTTGTGAAATGAAGGATGACTTTTACTTGACCACAATAGGGTTGTGAACATGAAACTAGCTTCCCAACTTAAGTGATTTTAGAACTTTATCTTATCTTTCTTTACTTCTGAACTCAGCTTAGGTTTCAAACTTAACTTTGCAAATAAACCTAGAGTTAGTATTCCTATTAGAATTATCTTACTTGTTAGTGATAGTTTGCGAGTACTTAAAGAGTACTCATGGCTTTGTCTCTGGCTATTCTCATGGCCAGACTATGAAGAGGACTACCAAGAGGAAGGACAGTAGAAAGGCTATGATAACTAGGACTATCATCCATCGTCAGTATTGCCTGTGACACTGAAGATGGACCCCACCGCTACGCTTATTATTTATTCCGCTACTTGTTGTATTAAGACTGGATCATGAGATCATTTATTTGTGTAAGACCTTATTATGGTTTGTAATGGATGATGTACTGTGATATCCAATCTGTTATTTCTCGCAAAAATGGTAATCCTGGGATTGCGATGTATGGCATAACAGTCATCTGGGATTAAAAATACGGGTGTTGACAGTTCGTCCCGGACGTGCCCCTAGTTCTGGCAAAACTATGGCTGCACCTCGTCCTTGACGGCTCGGACTGTATCGGCTTTGGCATCGACACCCTCGATGACTGCCTCGACGCGTCTCCGTCATCCTTCTCGCGCACTATGCGCATGCGGCTTCACGTGCGGCTACCTCGACACCAGCATCCCCGACCACGACATCGACCACGGCGACCCGTCGCACAGCTACTTCGATCACGGCACCGCCCAACGCTCTCGGTCCCTCGACATCGGCATAAGGGCTACCACCTCGCTTGAGCATCACCAGCTTCCTCTATAGTCCAAGCAACCGCGACGTGACAGTGTCCACGACGTTTCCCGCTACGACTGCGGGGAGATGTCAGCCTACTGGATGCTACTTCGGTTTATCCCCAGTCTGACCATTCGCGATGTTCCAGTTGTTTACAATGCTACCGCTACGACTGTGGGGAATGTTAGAGTATTGTACGTACATGATTATTGTGGTAGTTTAAGATAATTAGGACTCCAGCCTAACTTGACTCGTACTCCAAGATAATACCCTGTACGCCTATATATACTTGCCCATGAGGCTCAATAATATATCCAACATATTCAGCCAATCCCTCTCTATCATTCTACAGCCAGTACGGCACACATTTAGATTTGATAAATAAAAGAGTGGATGTTTATTATACTTAATGTCAGGCTGATGGATCCTAGCTGAGTGTATACTCCCAGGCTAGGTGTAAGCATTTAACTTCGACATTCAAAAACAGATGTTATAAAGTTGGAAAAAAATCTAAAAATATATAATTTTTTAAGTAAAATAATCCTCTTCCCCCGTAAGATGATCGTCCGGGTCGGGTCAGGTCGTGCGTTACGGGCAGATACCATTTACCGTACCGTAATCCTCCCAGCCACGTGTCCTGCAGTGTCAACACCCGGATTTTTAATCCCAGATGCTTGTTATGCCATACATCGCAATCCCAGAATTACCATTTTTGCGAGACATAACAGATTGGATATCACAGTATATCATCCATTACAAATCATAATAAGGTCTTACACGAAATAAAGGATCTCATGATCCAGTCTTAATACAACAAGCAGCGGAATAAATAGTAAGCGTAGCGGTGGGGTCTATCTTCAGGATCACAGGCAATACTGACGATGGAAGATAGTCCTAGTTATCATAGACGTCCTGCTATCCTTCATCTTGGTAGTCTCCTTCATAGTCTCGCCATAGGAATAGCCAGGGACAAAAGCCATGAGTACTCTTTAAGTACTCGCAAACTAACACTAAAAGGTAAGGTAGTGCTAGTAGGAAAGCTAACTCTAAGTTTACTTGTGAAGTTAAGTTTAAAACCTAAGCTGAGTTCAGAGACAAAGAAAGATAAAATAAAGTTCTAAAATCACTTAAGTTGGGGAAACTAGTTTCATAGTCACAATCCTATTGTGGTCAAGTCAAGTTTCATCATCCATTTCATAAGTCATTTTGAAAACATCTAATAACGGAACAGTATGGTCACTCCAACTGTCCATAACCGCGGACGCGGCTATTCGAATAGTTTGACACTCTGCAGAGGTGGTACACTTTCACCACAAGATTCGATACATCTATCAGGGATAACCCTAAATCATCATACTTAGTATGCAGATAATCAAACATAACCTTTCAATTAGACACCCTAGTATAAGCACCTCTCCTATGAGCATGGCCTCCCAAGCATGACCATCTGCTATCCTGGGCACTGCATAGGTGGACAACATTGAGAGGTAGCCTCAGCTCAGACCTCTCCTGCGAGGGAACTTATACTAATGCATATAAACTTCCGGCTAAGCCTTACCCAATTCAGGTAATGTGGTTGTACGGTAAATTTGGAATGGTATCGCATCCGAACCCAACCATCGGTTTTGTAAAAGGGCTAAGGCTCATGCCTCAACAATTTTCATCATCATAAACCATTTGTGTTTCTCAACACATGTCAAAACATCTCAATAGAATGACTCATCATTCCAAGGTTTTCACAAGTCATTTTCACCAAGTATTCCCATCTAAAGTGATCAAGTTTTTGGATTAGCTCTAAGCCACTAAGTTAAGAGTGTTTACTAATGTGGGATGCTAATGTCAATTTCATGCCATAGAATGATATCTCAATTTATCTAGATAGGTCAAGTTTTATACTTTTTATGCTACCTATAAACAAGGTAAAGGACTTTAGTAAAGCAAAAGAAAGTAAAACTTGTGAAGAAAACTTGGGGTAGGTAAAAGTCAAAGGGCATAACCAAAGCATGCCTAATGCGTTTACTTAGGTTATCTAGCTTGCAAGATTTAGCTTGCATTATTAATGATGGCTTGCTAAGTATAATACTTGCAAGTGTTAGCTTGCTCAGTTTACTTGAAGTGCTAGGTTTGCCTTGTGTAGTGCAGTGGTTCAGAACTCCTCCTCCTCGAAAGCTTGGTCGGTACTATCGTCTATAAATACATACGGGGTACACAATCACCAAACAAAACTTAACTAGTCTACTTAGCATCCTAAGGCACACATTTGATGATCTATTATCATCACAAGCATCACAAGGTTTTAATTCACTAGTTTCATTTCTTTGATTTGAGAAAAGTAATTTCTACTCATTGAAATTAACAAAGATTTAATATTCTCCAATTAAAATATGGGATCATGTGGACACATGTCATCACCACATATTCTAACATATGGGAATGTTATTTAAATGTTGGATCACATTTTAATAAGTTTGAGTTTAATATTTAATGATTTAAAGTGACTAGAAATGCCTATATAGCATTATTTTGGTACTAGTCCAAAGTCACTACATGCAAACCTTAACATTATTACATATTCAGATAGGTATGGTTAAATGTGATTTTTTGAGAGTTGGAATCAACTCAAAATCTATTATGGTTGATTTTATAAAAATGTTTGAATGTGCAAATTCTTATGTCTTGTTATTTTTAATAGGAGAGATCTCTAACTCTAAATGATTTAAATCCAACGGGTTTGGATAGAGATTTTCATTACCTTTCCAACAAAATTGGAATCACTCAATTTGGATTTTGTAAAACTCTTTGAAATGATTTTTGAACTAAGGGACAGAATTGATTTTAATTCTAAATAGAAAAACCTAATTTGAATTAACGGGGTTAGCGTGGGAACTAAATGGGTCGGCCCAGTAACGCTCAGCGGCGTAGAGGGCGACTGACAGGCTGGTCCCGCATGTCAGCGGCACATAAAACCTTAAGCGGTACGGGGCAATCTGGGCGCTACAATTAGAACACAGATCGACGGTTCACGGTTGTCGTCGGCGATAGACTTGTCACCGACGAGGCCGAACCCTAAACGGCCGGTGGGGGTCTACTGGGAACGTACCGGGGCTCCAGCTAGTATGGCGAGGCGGGCAAACGAACAAGTCGATGATGGCGGTTCTCCTGGTACTGGCGGCGAGGGCTGAGGTGGACGAAATCGACGGGGACTTCTCCTCCTCTGCAGCGGCTGCCTCCGGTGGAATTCCAGCGATGTGCTGCTTGAGCGGCTCTGGCGAGAGAGGGGAAATGGTCAGTGGAGAGAGGGGAGTGGAATGGTGTGAAGAAATGGTGCTAGGGTGGCCTCCTTATATAGGCTCGACGAGGGGACCGACGGGTGTGGGCGGAGCTCGTCGGTGACGGTGATACAGGGGGCTACCGGCATGGGCGAGGTAGGCGGACGGTGGGCGGTCTGCTGGCGGTCAGCTACGGCGCAATGGCGCGGCTAGGGGCGGTGCCTAACGGTCGGGGGCTTCACGTGCTCTGGGAGACAGAGGCGGTGCTCGACGGCGATCACGGCGACTATGGGTCGCGTGGCGATGCACGGCCGTGTCTGGTGGGTTGCTAGGTTCAAGGCGGAGCTGCGTGCGCGATTTGGTGTCGAGGCGCGGTCTAGGGCGTGCTGGCGGCGATCGCGCTCTAGCGTGCTATGGCTGCACGCAGAGAGAAAGGGCGGTGAGGCTGTGGGGTGGTCCAGGGGCTACCTGCGGCCGTGGGGTGGACCGTGGGCGGCAGTGAGGTGGCGCCTTGCTTCCTGGAGCGGCGGAGAAGGGCTGGTGGTCGCTTGTGGCTGGTGCACGCTTGGCCGGCGATCATGGCGTCGGGGCGGCATGGCACTGGCGTCAGGGGCTAGAGATAGGGTTGGTTTTGGTCTGGTTGGACCTGGGGAGACTAGGGTGATGAATGCCCAACAAATGGCTCAACAAGAAATGCTCCAAAACAGTAATAGTTAGGCCACAATTTCTCTGCCTGCCACCTGTTCGATCAAATGGCCGCATGAACAAAACTTTTGAATTTTTGAAAGATTTTTGGTGGAGTGGTGTAACTTATGCTTGAGCATCTAGGTTTGCTTGGGTTTTTGAAATGAAGTTCATTTGACTGGTTTTTGAATTAGTGTGATCTTGATACATACACTAGATTCAATTTTCAAATGTCATTTAAAATTAGAGTTTGAATGATTTGGGAAGATCACAAAGTGGGTCTTGGCACATCACTACTTGTACTAGCAAGGGGTGCAAACATCCACAATTATCTCTGTTGGCATTTGAGTCCTAGGAACACCCAAAGTGTCCTAGTTAGTTAAAATGGCACAAATGACCATTTCCTTATTTTATTTTTTTGATTTATTTTTCTTTGGGATTTGCTTGGGAATGATCTAGATGATGTTTAATTCACCTTAGAATCATTTTACAACCAATGGATCACTCAAACATGGCAATTCAAAACAACTCCTATTTTAAATGCACACACATATGAATGCTCATGAATTTTAAATGGAAAAGTTTTTGTTAACCCTTAAATTGGGTAGATTTGATCTTGATTAACTTTGGATTAAGTTTTGGGATGTTACATGCAGGACCCAGCCACACCCCTGCTTCCTTATCTCTTCCACGGGAGGGAGACGAAGATGTTGTCTCTCCGCTCGGCCTCCTCTCAGGCCTCCCCAGCCCCCTTCCCTCATGTTGCTGCCATGCCGCGCCCTTCCCTCGTGTCGCCGCCGCCCTTCCCTCGCGTTGCCGGGGACTCCCGCCGCCGCACCCTGGAGCTCCTACCGTCGAGTGCCCCCACACTATCTCCTGGTTCTCCCGCCGGTGACCCCTCCCCCCTGCCCCAACTCCTCCAGGGACGCGAGACTCGTCGCGCTTGCTCCGGCGGTGGCGCCATCGAGGATGACAGCTGTCCTCCCACGAGTGTCGCATGCTCGAATGCCTCAGTGGGCACCTACCCTCTTTATAGCTCCCATGGTGTGAGCCCAAGGGGATTTTGATAGTTTACTCGTATTTTTCTGCTCGAATCGTTTTGCGGTTTTGCGACATAGAAAGAAATTATTTGCTACATTCCTCCGCGGTTTTTGCATCTTCGAGTCTCCGCCATGGACATCGTCGGATGATTTTTTTTCTATGATGCTACAATGGCATAATTTTTATGCTACAAAGGTTCGTTGATTTTGCTAGGGTAGCACAATTTATTTGCTACAGGTTCTCCGGCGATGTCTCCGGTGGTATTTCCAGCGAAGTTAGATTTGCTACTATAGAAGATTTTTTTTGCTATAACCCTATAACTGATTTGCTACAATAGCACAAAGATTTTGCTACGCGTTCTTCGGTGAGGTCTCCCGGCGAAAGCCTGCTGCGAGTCTCCGGCGAGGTCGACTTTATCTCCAGCGAAGTCGGTTTTGCTACATTAGCACAATTTTTTTGCTGCATGGTCTCCGGCGAGGTCTCCAGCGGGATGTTCTATTTCTGAAACGAACTTTTTTTTGCTTTGAAAGCAAAAGCGGGACATATATAGCAAAAAAAAGAGGTGTTTTGCGGCAAAAGCGAGATTTGGAATGATTTTGGGGACACGTGGCAGCAGCAGAAGGAGGCTCCCATCGTCCGAGGGACGCGTAGCGCTCGCCAATTTTTAATCTGAAATAATTTGTGTTCTAGAAAAGACAAAATTAGAGATCTGGGTTTGTAAACTGTGCACCTTCAAATTCTGTCAGAATTTTTTTATATATAGCCCGAATACAAATTAATCTGTGTTAAAATTTTGCACACTAAAAGCTTATATCATTGTCCACATATACGTATTTTTTAAGGTGCTTCTAATATTTTGAATTGCATTTTTTAATGTTTAAAATAAAGGCATCCACGTAGTCCGAATTTCAAAATAAAAGTCTCCACAGCTGACACGCGAGATTATGCTAACAACGGACGTGAGAATTTTTAGGTGTATATGCGCGTTTCGCTTATAAAAACAGTTACAACCTTATTATTAACAATTATTATTGTTCAGTGCAATGGCTTGAGTAGGTGGTTAGCGATTGAAAGGTCACAAATAAATTGTGGGACTAGTGTTGCTCACTTTGAAAGATATGAAAAAAAATACTCCTGTGACGCAAGTTATGCGACTAAAACTGTATATACTCTAGTATGATAGCGTGTCGTAGCCCGCGGCGCCGCACCATAACGGGGTGGGCGGTGGTAGACGGACGTGTAGTAACCTGGACTAGGCAGAACAAGATCCTGGTGGCTACGTAGACTATGGTACAGAAAAATGTGTTTGAGCATGAAAACGATCTTCCGCGTGACACGTCTGGACTGGTGCAGCTCTCCGTCTACACTCTTCCACCCTAGCCGCCTCCCAAAAAACAGAGCTCCATCCTGCCTGGTAAGCGGCGCAACCCTGGAAGAGGCCACCGGTGTAGACTGTGTCCGGGCCCTGGCTGCTCGACGGTCACCGGAGAAAGCGGGTGCATACATGGAGTAGATCATTGGAAGCGTGGCGGGTGGAAGGCCGGATTTCCCCCTAGATCCAGTGAGCAGGTCTGTAATCGTGTTATTATTTTCCGGCAGTGGGATGTAGGCAGTTCCTGTGGAAATTCGATCACAGGATGTGCTTCTAGCTTCGGGGTCATTAGGATTTCAGATTCGGGGACAGAGAGATGGACTAACCGAATAGAGTTCGCATTTGTAGTATCTGTTCCCTAGTCTGGTGCCTCCCTTAGGGCTTGTTTGGTGGGAGAGAATCCTAGCTTTTTTCTAGAGAAATAAATCCACTAGTAGGAAGGTGGTTAATAAAAACCCGGTGATTTAAACTGTTTTCGTGGATTTCTGATCGGGATTTGATTCCTCGGAATAAAAATCCTAATACATTCAAACAAGCCGTTAGAGATGTCGATGACGACCCGCTTCCCGCAGACAGGGCAGGCGATGAGGGGGAGAGGAGCGTTGGCCTGGGATCCCTGGCTAGAGTTGGAGGAAGACGCCATGGATCTGAGGCAGAGATTTGCCGTGTGTCCCGACCCTGGCTGTGGATTTGAGCTAGCTTACAAAGGAAGGAAGCCTTGTTGTGTCGATTGTAAGCTACCGTTTCCGCTATATCTTGACGCGTGGGCCGAGCAGTTGGGCCTTTACTATGCCAGTCCAAGACGGTCTCGGTCGGTCCAGTACATCAGGGCCTCCGTCCGGACGGACACAGCACATTACTGACATACGAACGGCTGTTGAAAATTGGATATACTAGTACATGTACACCAAATTATACGCGGGTAGACTAAAGCGTGACGACGACTGTCTAGCAAACCAGGTTCATCTGGACCCGGGTTCCGAATTAAATATCCGCTTCTGGTAGGAGTATTTTGTTATGAATTCCGTACATGGCACATTGGTATTTTACTGAGCAGAACTTCGTATCAGGCACTGGAAAGTGTAATTGCAGACGAAGTGGTCAACCAAGTATTAGTACAAATATTTTTTATGCTCTCATGAAACACATCACTTGATGTTTAAATTTGTTATGCATCTGGAAACATATGGGTTTGACGACTGAGTTCGGGACACTTGCCCTTGATTTTTTTTGAGGCCTGATTATACATTAGGGGGGAGTGACTATAAATTTCTTTGTTAATTCATGTCTTGCCTCAACTAAAATTTTGTTGTTCCTCTCAGTTGGTCCTGCACGAGGGAGTGTGGCATCCTTTATTTTTATCCTCCAGAACGACAGTGTGCCGGGCCAAACCGAAGCCCCCCTCGCCGGCGTCGCCAGCGGGAATGGGCGGAGGGGAGGCGCCGGAGTAGGTAGGGTAGGCTATAGTCGTGGCGCTATGCCAGTTGTGGGCCTTCTGCCTAGTAGCTGGAGCGGAGTGTTGGATCTAACCGCTTGGATCCAAATCGTTGTAGGGCTCCTCCTCTCCGTTCTTCTTCTCCGATGGTCGGAGGAGAATACGGATGGGAAGGCTGACGCTCCCCACAATAATATCGAGGTGGTGTACTCCTTGTTGTTGCTTGAGAGTGGTAGGCATGTGCTCTTCCTGGCCGGCCATGGAGGCGAGGGGGAAGGGCTGGGCTTGCTGGCCAGCGGCGTTGGTGAGGTGCTCTTGACCGACCGTGGAGGCGAGGGAGAGTGTCGCACCTTCAAAGCGAACTCGGCTTCTCCTTGGGAGTCTTATCTGTGCCCTCGTCGTGGTTCCACTACTCCTCTGCCCTTCTTCTTGGCCGGCCTCGGTGGCGAGGGAGAAGACGGTAGAGGCGTCATGGCGGCTGTTGATTGGAGGCGCCTGGTGTCGTGGAAATGGCCACGGCAGTCGCTGCCACTGACAGCGATTGAGTGTTTCATGAGAAAGAGTTAGCAGCCATCTGCGGTGCGAGATGGGGGGGGATGCACATGGGTTTACCCAGGTTCGGCCCCCAGAGGGTAAAGACCTACTCCTGCTAGATTAGATTATGAGAGAGCGAGTTACAGGGGTGGCGAGCTCGGCGGCTAGGAAGCGAGTCGCTTGAGGGGGTGTATGATGGAACGTAAGTCTCTAGGATGCCCTAGGGAGGTTTATATATGAAGCACCTCGCTAGGGTTTACAAGTTATCCCGAACAAGATAAGGATCCGGAGACTTTTCACCTAGTCCGACTGGGCTTCTTCTATGCTCCTGGGCTTCTAGTCGCCAGTCGTTGGGCCTTTCCTTCCTTCGTAGTCCAGTCGCCGTCTTTCGGACGCACTCACAGGCCTTTCGGCCCGATCGGAACGTCCTGCTGGGCATACCCCCTTCGGCATATCCCCATTAGTAGTCCCCGAGGCCATCTTTGATGCAGGCGCGGGCGTCCTTTTGGCGGTCGGAGTAGACGAGCCCAATTTGGGCGTCCAGTCGAGTCGGCGATGGACTCCATTAGAACCAAGGAGAATTTCCCCATGTTTCCACTCACCGTCTCAATGAATGTCACCGCCGCCCAGTCGTCGTCCCAGCGAGCAGAAAGACTGGCGAGTGGCGGGTGGACTAAAGGAGTTGGACCGTCAAACCTGGTCAAACTATCCCTTGGAATTTCCAACAGTAACTACGGCGTAATTACCGCGGGTAACGGCTACCCCGATTTTGGAGGGTGGCGTTTCCCATATAAGGGGAGTGATGGTTCAGTTCCGCAGTCCTTCTTCGCATTCTTCACTCTTCCTCATTCATTCTTCCTTCCTCCAATCTTCCTGCCCGCGTCCTTCCGACATGTTCTTTCCGCATCGCGCGATTCCACATCCTACCCGATGGCGCCTCCTAAAGGCTCATGGGGGAAATCCAAGTGCACCATGGCCCAGCTTAGATCTTTTGAAGACGCCGGAGTGCTCCGCAAGGGGAATTGGCGGGTTCCCCCTCCTCCGAGACCGAGCCGAAGCCGCGACCCGGCGAGTTCATCTGCTTCCCCAGTCATCTTGAGAGGGGTCTGGGGTTCCCCACCTCTCTCTTTTTCCGCCGCTTCTGCGTGTGTTACGCGATCAAGCCATCGGATCTTGGTCCGCACAGCATCGAGCAGCTGGCGATCTTCGTCGCCTTCTGCGAATGTTACCTTGGCTGCAGGCCGTATTTCCTGCTATGGTTGGAGCTCTTCCACGGCCGCATCGGGCGCGAGGCGTCCAGCGGCTTGATGCTGCCCGCAGGCGGAGTCACGTTTCAACTGAAGCCGAAGGCCAATTTCGTCAAGCTCCTCTTGCCGAAGAAGGCCGCCAGCGAGTGGAAGAAGAGCTGGTTCTACGTCAAGGAAGCCACTCCCTCTGGTGAAGTGGCTCTTCCCGAGTTCGTCGCCGAGAGGAGCGAGCCCCATCGGTTGGCACCGAAGAAGCTTCCCGAGGATCAGCGGATGGCCATCGCGGAAATGATGGACCAGATCCAGAAGCTGAAGGGCCAGAGGTTGATTCCGATCAACCTCTACAACTGCTGGCTCGGGCGGCGCCTGGTTCCGCTGGCGGCCCGACCGTACTGGATGTATGAATATAGCGGGAAGCACGACCCATCTCGGACCAGCAAGGAGTCATGGGAGGCCGAGGACTACAAGGCCGCCCTGAAGAAGATCACCGACGCGGAGTTCACCAGCGTGGCGGTCGGGGTCGCCCCGTACACTCATGTGAAGAATGAAGCCCTCACAGTAAGTTCTCTTTCTAATTGCTACGTCCGTGTCTCAATTTCAGTCTCCCCGCCTGGTGTTTCTGACTCGTGGTGGCTCCCAGCTTTTTTAGGTGTTGGAGGGCTGGCTCCCTCCGCTTGATGAAGAGGTTCCCTAGGAACTGGAGGAGGACTCCGAGGGGGATCCTTCAGACAGCGATGGGGAGGAGGAAGAGGTCCCTCCCCCAGCTCCTGTGGCTCGCAAGACCCAGATGCAGAGACAGCGTGAAGTCGAAGCGAGCCGTAGCCTGGACGAGCACGACGAAGGCGACGAGGTCACGCAGGAGCAAACGTCCCGGCGCACCGCTACGCCGTCGAAGCCCGCGCGCCGGCCCAAGTCGCCAGCAAAAAGGCCCACGTCACCGGCCAAGTCGGCGGTGGTGTTCGAGTCGGATGACGATTCCAACTATGAAGGTTCTCCCGAAGTCTCGCACAAGGCCTCAAGGGACACAACCCCGACAAAGGGGTCGGAGGGCAAGGACACGAAGGTGGTAGTAGAGGTTCCCCTGGCGGCGATTGCGCCGACGGCCTCGGGGGTTCCAGGCCGAGAAGCGGCTAAGATGATGGCGTCCAAGTCTCCACAGCAATCAAGGGCGGACGCGTCGGAGCCGGAGATCCTGGCGACTGCAGCTTCATCATCAAGGAAGCCCTCGGTTTCGTGGGCTTCAGACGTCTTCGAGAGGGGGCTCAGCCGTAAGCTGGGTCCCGAGTTGGACAAGCCCGCCCACATTAGCACCGGGCTTCGCGTCCTTCCGGTCGCCAAGTAATGTTGGGTCCGCAGCATAAAAAACAAAAAAATTCCTACGGTGTGAACTACACGCCAAGATCTATCTACTAGGTACAAAGCAACGGGTGGACATACATCCAACGAGAACTTACCCTCATAGACAACGAGCTTTGTTAACGAGTAGGAACTCGTGGTTGATGTAGTCGTACACTTGCCGATCTCAAGATTGTGATGAAGTCCAGCAGGTCCGGCTCCAGCACGTCCATCAGATCCAGCTCCAGCACCACCAAGTCCAGCACCGCAAAGCAGTAGTGCATCCGTAATCGCACACACGTCGTCCCTCGCTCCAGCAAAGCAGCGGAAGCAGCAACTCCTTTCCAGATAAAGCCACCGGGAACATATATCTCGCTAATCCGAGACCATGCGGGAATAATACTAGAGGGGGAGAGAGATCCTTCACAAGGAGGTGTGTGTGAGAAGTGAGGAGGGGGTGGCCTTTTATAGGAGGAGGGGGTGCCCCTCCTTCATGGCCGGCGCATGGAGGGGGTGACCCTTCCCCTCCTCCATTCATGTGGTGGTAACCCCTCCACATTAAAATGCCCCTTCACATTCTCTTTTAAAGTCTCCACTTTAAATGCATTAAATTTCTCCAAATTTAATGCTCTCTCATTTAATAAAACTCTTTTATTATTTTTATTCAGAATTTTGTTAATTACTTTAATTAACAAACATTCACATAAAACCCCCTGCAACATTTCAATATTACATGCAGAACCAATTTCAGCAATTTCACCCGAAACGGTTTCGGTGTCTATTAAAATAATTCTAGCGCTTTCTTAAATCTTTATCTGAAACATATTTGCTTCAAATGGTGTCGGTATCCCTTAAGTGTGTCACCCTACGGTTCGCGAATAATGCAGACATGATCGAGACCCCTCTCCGATCAATAATCAGCAGCGGGACCTGGAGATCCATACTGACTCCTACACATTCAACGATGACTTCTGTGATCGTGAGAACCTTTAACGCTAGTAACTAAATCCCTTTGTCCCGCGATATATTACATGTCCGAGATTAGATCATCGGTATCTCCATACCTAGTTTGATCTCTTTACCGACATGCACTCTTTTCTCGTTCCCGTGATATAACATTCTAGTGATCACATCACTTGCTTGCAAGCTATTTCAATGTGATATCACCGAGAGGGCCCAGAGTATATCTATCCGTCATCGGGATGGACAAATCCCACTCTTGATCCATGAGCCTCAACATAACATCTTCGTAGCACTGAACCCACCTTTATAGTCACCCTGTTACCGTGTGACGTTTGATGTTATCAAGATACTCTTCCGGTGTTAGCAATTAACATGATCTCATGGTCTAAGGATAAAGATTACTTCGTATGATGTTATAGCAATATAAACATAATGACTTTGATCGTAATGCTATACTTCAGATGAATGTTCATCACATCATTCCACCAATGGTGTGACCTTGTTATTAACAACATCCAATGTCCATGATCAGGAAACCTTGATCATCTTGTTAATCAACAAGCTAGTCTATAAGAGAGGCATAACTAGGAACCCTTTTTGTTTATTAAACACACATGTATTGATGTTTCCAATCAATACAATTCTAGCATGTAAAATAAACATTTATCATAAATATAGAATAAGATAATAACCACTTTATTATTGCCTCTCGGGCATATTCCCTTCAGTCTCCCACTTGCACTAGAGTCAATAATCTAGTTTGAAAAACTTTACGTATTGAACACCTATGGCTCTCTGGTGTTGCATATACGCTATTGCTAGTGGTTAACATAATCTCTGGATCTGACAGTTTCAGGTCCGTGTGTATTTGCATGTCTTTGCGTCTCTACGCATCACTCATTCTCAAATGAGATGGCATTGTATAGATTTGGTCCTTTGGTGAGACCTTTAGTTCGTTCGGCTCAAAATATGTTGATATTATTGTCACACAATATATCTTCATAGTATTAGCCCACTTTGAACCACACCTAGTTTGATAACAAACTACTTAACACAAATGCCCTCCTATGCTGCTACTATAGCAGTCATATACTTAGCCTTTTGTTGTAGTATCCGTCACAATATCTCAACTTTGGAACTCATCCAAATCCATCATGGAACATCCTTTCCATTATATTGTGCCACCCATAGTCTAAATTAAGATAAATTTAATTTGTATCTTGTGAAAAAACTAGTAACAATGTAACACTTTACAATGAACTACCTTTAACTATTTGTCACTTATACATGATATATTCTTAGTTCTTCCAAAGCTCATAAGAATATCTTTACTATTGTCCAATGATCATCTTATGAATCATTCTGGTATATGTTCATAACATTTAGAGCATAGGACATTCTGGATATATACATATCATGGTATAATCGATCAAAATTTTCATGTGATTTTACTCACCAAGTGTCAAAACACTTGAATCTTGATACAATTCTTTCCATGCAGCAAGAACCTTTCTTGTTGTTTTCATATTGAACTCTTTCAATATCTCATATATGTATGTCTGGCACAACCATATTTGCGCCTTAATCTATCCATATAGATATTGATGCCTAATATTCCGGGTTTGCCCAAGTCTTTCATCGAAATCTTATTTTAATGAAATTCTTAACTTGTGTCAATACAAGATACATCATTTCCAATCAACAATATGTCCTCTACATAATGTATTAGAAATATGTCTCAGCGCTCCCACTTAATTCCTTGCAAATGCAAGCATCTTCATCATCTCCGATGAATTTAAACTCTTTTAACAGTTTCATCATGGTGAAGACTCCAACTCCGCTATGCTTACTTCAACTATTGAAGTTTACATGCCCTTTTAGCACCCTTTGAATTAACAAAACCCTTCGGATCATGTCATGTACATGTCCTAGGTTACCGTTCTATTAGAAGAACCATATACCAAATTATATGTAGTGGTTGCTACATTAATCCGTCAAGACTATATATCGCTATGAAAGATCAAATCTTGTCATAGTCAACTCCTTGAACATTGTCATAAAATTCTTTTCGACATGTCGAATATTTCATAGATGTTAAACATCCATGTCTTATTTCTTTATAGATCCAAACACGACCGATAGGCTTCACGCCTTTCCGGAGGGTCTTCCAAGTTCAGAAACTTGATTTCTCGTGTATGGATACTATCACGAATTCTATGACTTCTAGTCATTTTATGGAGTAAGGGCCCATCATCGCTTCTTTGCATGTAGTCGATTCATCATTGTCAAAACAATAACGACTTGCTTATCAAATCTTACTATTTGATTCTTACCGACCCACACGGTTCTATAGGAACTCTAATCTCCGAGATCACACCTTTTGTAATCACGAGAGCCATGAGCATTGTGGCCGCCACCGAGACACTTTCCGGTGCTGTGCTACTTACCACATATAGCTAAGGTTCAACAACCTTATCAAAGTTCTATTGTCCTCCCACTTAACTTTTCATGAAAAGTTCCTTCTCAAGAAACTTGACGTTCCAAGCGACAAACTCTTTTGTCCTCGGTGTTATGGAGAAATTCCCAACAAATTCTTTGGGATAACCTACAAAGACGTGCTTATCCGACTTTGGTTGTAAACATTTTACTTATGCATAGCATACCAAAATTTAAGAAAAGACAATTCGGGTTTTATCCCAAACCATAACTCATATGGTGTCATTTCAACGGATCACGATGGTGCTCTTTTCAGTGTAAAAGCGGTAGTCTCTAAAGCTTCAATCTTTAAAACATAATGGCAGTTTTATAAATGACACCTTTGATCTTACCATGTCAAACATGGTTTGATTTTATCTCTCGAATATGCCATACTCCTATGGTTTATCGGGAAACACAAATCATGGAACAATTCCTCAAGTCTTAGGTGTTTTTGCTAAACATGTAACTCAAATATCTTCCTTTATGATCGAATCATAAACTCTTTATTTTTTTGTTACAATGATTTTCCACTTCATCTTGAAAGTCTTTGAACAACTTTCAAATGTTTCATACTTCTTCCTTATTAAGTAAATATACAGATATATTCACTCAAATTCTTGAAGAAAGCATATGAAGCAAAAAGATCCATCGCATATGGCTACACATAATGGACTTATGCACATCAGCATGCACAATTTCCAATAAGCTAGTCATCCATTCCTCTCTGGCCTATGGACGGAGTTTCAATTATCTCGAGGAAAGTCTCACATGCGTCAATTGATCAAAATCAAAGGCTCCAAAAATCCATCAACATCGAGTTTCTTCATGTTTTCTTTCAAATATAACTTAAACAGCGATGTCACTTCATAAGTGATCTTTCAATCATTTGTCTTGCGACATTTTAGCAATAGTGTTTATGGATGTGATTTCTCCAACTAGGCTTATAAAAGTTTATCCATCCTTTATGGAATACGGTAATTATTTGAACAGCCATTGTTCTCATGATACCGAAACAAAATAACAATTATTTAAACAAATCTTGAAGGCTTGGTTTGATGACAACGAAAAACACAATAACACTTTATTTGTTTTCGATGAACATCATCACTCATTCTCTTGCTGGTTACTTAGGCCATTGTAGTTCATGAATTGCGTTGTCCTGTATGACACTTCATACCAACCAATTCGGTATCCAATACTGGTATCCAATACCTAAGAACCACATTGTTTAACAAGCAAGGAATATAGCCATAACATGTATATCTTCTATATACCTAAGTTGGACATCTCCAACCTTTTATTTTCTGCCAAATATTTTATAGATTCTCTTTCAGCAATTCATTTTCTTTTAAAAGAATCTATCAACATCAATAGTGGTGTCATCAACATGACACATGGTACAAAGCGTATATAGTCAAATACTAATACCTTTGGACTTGCACTTTGAAGTGGATCACCATCATCAAATGTTTGGTGTTCTTTCAAAAATCCATTCTTTAGTAATCTGTTAGTGTAGTAAACATTTTACTTACATCTTCTATTCATCCTTATCATGACAACTTTCATGATCAAGCTACTATAGCCTATAAGGAAGAATCGCGAGTATAATATCAGTTCCCAAAACCTTTTTGGTAGATTCGGATGCCTAGCATCTCCATCCTTCACAAATTCTCATACAATATGAGAACATGTATTTTGCTAAATTATACTCTATCATAATGCAACCAAAAACATTGTTTCAGATATCACAATATCTTTCACACATGATGGTTTCTGAAACAATTTCCAGCTCCAATATAATCTTGATATTAAAACAACTTTTTGAATATCAATAATCATGGAGGCAAACATGATACTTTAGATACTAACATTGGAATTCTTACTCTTGATTTAATACTACTTATTAAACTTCATGGAGTAAATAGAGTTTGCTGAAAGTTTGCAATAGGACTTATAAACTTTAAATTGACATTCAAAACAATACGATACCAGTTCGTAAAGTAAATATCCAGAATTCTATAGTTCTATTATCTCAAATAAAAACTAAGAATAAGGTAGAAAACGAATGCCAATGACTACAACAAACTATGCAAATTCACTTTGATTTAATTTATGACAAATTTGGTTCGACTAATCTAAATTAGAAATGAACTCCCACTCAAAAACGACATCCCTCGTGCCTTTTTGGTGATTACATGAACCAAATCCACTACACCAAGTCCGATCATCACGTGAGTTGATGTAGCTTCAAAGGCGAGCATCTATATGGGCATCATATCAACTATATGACTCATGCTTAACCTTTCGGTCCGTGTTCCGAGGCCATGTCTGTACATGCTAGGCTCGCCAAGTAAGAACCATAGTACTCGCATGTGTAAAACTGTCTTACACCCGTTTGTATGAAAGCGTAGAGTCGAGTACACCCGATCATCACGTGATGTCTCGAAATACGATCCACAAAACGGTGCATACTTAAGGAAGAACACATTTTTATCTTGATATCTAAAAGAGGGATCATCTTACAATGCTACAGAAAGCGCCAAACTAGCAGTATAAGATGCTAACATCTAATGTGTAAAGTGAGATGATATGGTCCATGCATTTGATCTCTATCACTTGCATCGTGGTATGATCTCTATCATTCCTTTGTGTGTAAGGCCAAGGTCTATGGAACTTACACGTTGAGTGTCTTGTAAGAGTATCTATTATACATCTACTTACAACAATACCATATCAATACACTAGCCCAGCAACGATCTAAACTAGACGCCTCTAGTTTATCAATTGCAAGTTTTATGTGGCTTAGGGCTTTCGGAGATAGAACCGTTCTCACCTACGAACATGAACCACTACGAGGATAACTAAGTTATTAGCAACTCGTTGTAAATCAGATATTGACTATAGTAGGAGAGACAGACACCCGCCAGCCACTTATGCAAAACAAGTTGCATATCAGTCGTGAAACCGGTCTCATGTACCATGACATGTAAGGTTGGTCCGGGTCGCTTCATCCCACTATGCCACCAATATCCAAAATACATGAAAGAAGCAATAACATGATCATCATCATCCACATATAAACATATGTGTACTACCCGTGTAAAGCACCTACGCATAGATCAGGCTCTGATACCACTGTTGGGTCCGCAACATAGAAAACAAAAAATTTCCTACGGTGTGAACTACACGCCAAGATCTATCTACTAGGTACAAAGCAATGGGTGGACATACATCCAACGAGAACTTACCCTCGTAGACAACGAGCTTTGTTAACGAGTAGGAACTCGTGGTTGATGTAGTCGTACACTTGCCGATCTCAAGATCGTGATGAAGTCCAGCAGGTCCGGCTCCAGCACGTCCATCAGATCCAGCTCCAGCACCACCAAGTCTAGCACCGCAAAGCAGCGGTGCATCCGTGATCGCACACACGTCCGGTACCCCGACAACCTCCGTCCCTCGCTCCAGCAAAGCAGCGGAAGCAACAACTCCTTTCTAGATAAAGCCACCGGGAACATCTATCTCGCTAATCCGGGACCATGGGGGAATAATACTAGAGGGGGAGAGAGATCCTTCACAAGGAGGTGTGTGTGAGAAGTGAGGAGGGGGTGGCCTTTTATAGGAGGAGGGGGTGCCCCTCCTTCATGGCCGGCGCATGGAGGGCGTGACCCTTCACCTCCTCCATTCATGTGGTGGTAACCCCTCCACATTAAAATGCCCCTTCACATTCTCTTTTAAAGTCTCCACTTTAAATGCATTAAATTTCTCCAAATTTAATGCTCTCTCATTTAATAAAACTCCTTTATTATTTTTATTCAGAATTTTGTTAATTACTTTAATTAACAAACATTCACATAAAACCCCCTGCAACATTTCAATATTACATGCAGAACCAATTTCAGCAATTTCACCCGAAACAGTTTCGGTGTCTATTGAAATAATTTCAGCGCTTTCTTAAATCTTTATCTGAAACATATTTGCTCCAAATGGTGTCGGTATCCCTTAAGTGTGTCACCCTACGGTTCGCGAATAATGCAGACATGATCGAGACCCCTCTCCGATCAATAATCAGCCGCGTGACCTGGAGATCCATACTGACTCCTACACATTCAACGATGAGTTCTGTGATCGTGAGAACCTTTAACGCTAGTAACTAAATCTCTTTGTCCCGCGATATATTACATGTCCGAGATTCGATCATCGGTATCTCCATACCTAGTTTGATCTCGTTACCGACATGCACTCTTTTCTTGTTCCCGTGATATAACATTCTAGTGATCACATCACTTGCTTGCAAGCTATTTCAATGTGATATCACCGAGAGGGCCCAGAGTATATCTATCCATCATCGGGATGGACAAATCCCACTCTTGATCCATGAGCCTCAACATAACACCTTCGTAGCACTGAACCCACCTTTATAGTCACCCTGTTACGGTGTGACGTTTGATGTTATCAAGATACTCTTCTGGTGTTAGAAATTAACATGATCTCATGGTCTAAGGATAAAGATTACTTCGTATGATGTTATAGCAATATAAACATAATGACTTTGATCGTAATGCTATACTTCGGATGAATGTTCGTCACATCATTCCACCAATGGTGTGACCTTGTTATTAACAACATCCAATGTCCATGATCAGGAAACCTTGATCATCTTGTTAATCAACAAGCTAGTCTATAAGAGAGGCATAACTAGGAACCCTTTTTGTTTATTAAACACACATGTATTGATGTTTCCAATCAATACAATTCTAGCATGTAAAATAAACATTTATCATAAATATGGAATAAGATAATAACCACTTTATTATTGCCTCTCGGGCATATTCCCTTCAAGTAAGTAGCGCTCCCTCATCCCAATTTACCTTGCTCCTTTTGTATTTTCGCTGTATTGACTGAGGGGGCTCGCGCAGGTCGGCGGCTAAGAAGATTGGGCGTCCTTCGGTGGCTAATATTCCACCGGCCACCGACGTGGGAGAGGGCGACCCGCCCAAGAAGAGGAAGGCCACTGATGATGTGGCGACCGCCGAGGTCGCGAAGAAGCAGAAGGGGGGCGCTGACGATGTTGCGACCAAGGGCAGCACCGCAGAGTCAGCTGCTGCGCCAGCCGCCGAAGAAGTGATGGCGACGCGGTCGGAACCAGTAGTGGCTGCGTGCGTGCCGGAGGCGCCAGCCCCGGCAACCAGCGCCCCTGCCAGAGCGTCGGCGACGTTCCCCGCGTTTCATGGCGAGAGGGTTTCCAGGTGTGGCAGACACGCAGTCTCCGCAGAATCTAGAAGTCGTGGATGCGGACATTGGGTCCCGCCAGGGGCGCACTTCCTTCACGATCCCGTCGACTGACACCGGGGAACTTCACAAGATGCTCGGCTCTGCTATTCAGGTATGTCCAGTCCCCGAGTTCCTGGTCACTGAATGTCAGCATCTGGGAACTGAACCTCTTGCTCCTTTCTAGTCCCCGAATTCCTAGTCGCTGAATTTTGGCGGCTAGGAATTGAGTTTCTTTTTCCCCCTTCTCCAGTCCCCGAGTTCCTGGTCGCTGAATGTCAGCGGCTGGGAACTGGATTTTTTTTGTCAGATGCTTAGGTGGGTTCTTTGTTTGCAGGGACTGCAAAGGGAGTCGATCGATCGTCAGGCCGCAAGAGAGCGCTTGGAGCTCGACTTGCGCGACGCGCAGGAGGTGAACCGGCGGCTTCGGGAAACTATTGGTGAGTATCTGTTTGTCTTTATTCTTCTTTTTCTGGTGTGAGCCACGGACTCCATCATCGTGGGGCTGCACAACGAGCAAACTTCCTTGGAGAAGCACATCAAGGAGAACTGCCGCAAACTCCTTGGTGAGTCTCTGTCTTTGCTTTACCCATTTGTCAAGTCCCCGCTTTGGGGGTTTCATAGTTTCACTGACATCTGACTTTGCAGCTGTGGTAGGCCAAAGCGACCCGGTGGTGCAAACTTACAACGCCTCGTAGTGCGTGACTGTCGTGGTGAATGCGGCCACGGCCTCGACGTTGTGCGTCCAGGCGGCTCTTCAGGGCGTGTCTCCCACCGAAGTCATCCCTGGGGGCTTACGAAGGTGTGGCACTATCTGGAAGAGGTGCCCGCCGTTGTGGAATGGATGACGCGCTCGGCGTTCAGGGGCGGGGCCGCCACAGCGTTGAGCTTGGGTCTCGCCCATTTCCCCGACGATTTCGACCTTGATGATGTGATGACTGCTATCCGTCGGCGACCGGCACGGTGGAGATGTCAGAGGTGCTGAGGCTGACCGCGAAGGCCACCCCTAATGCCGATCGTGTCCTGGCGATGGGGAATTTGTTGCCGTATCAGGAGACGGTGTTGGCGCCTGGCGACCCCGAGCCGGAGCACCACGACATGAAGTCGGAGCAGCCCTTCCGGTCGTCGTTGTCGAAGTCGCTGACAACGTACCCGACGAACCCATGGCAGCCTTTTGTGCGCGTCAAGGGGGGTGGCGCTGCTTCTTCATCAGGGCCTGTGGAGTAAACAATGTAATTGTCCAAGTTGTAATGTATGCCAAGTGGCGAATGCTGTAAGGTATTTTTGCAATGTATGCCACGGGTAGTCGATCGACTCGTGTTGTGATTAGGAATGTGTGTTGTGTTTTGTTTAAGAATTGTTTTGATTGAGCGAGTCCCCGAGCGCGTCCGCCCTTTAATAGGGTGTAACTCGATTGTGTATTTTTGTGTATTTGTTTTATTTATGCATTGTTTTTATCCCTCACATCTTCTGGGTGGCGAGTCCCCGAGCGCGGGTAGGACTGACGTATGAGCGAGTCCCCGAGCGTGATGCCCGACTGTATTGGTCATGCTCCTGTTGCAGGTTGTGTGTGCGTTGTTGGTAACACGTCTCCTCCCCTGGCCCGGAGAGCCAGTCGCTTGGCGAGCCCTAGGCAGCTCTCTTACTTGGTGTATTCCCGAGCCGTGTGGCGGTTCCCGTTTTGTGGAGTCCCCATGCGTGGTACTTAACCGTTCAAGTCGCTTTGCACAAGGGTGGGAGGGACAGATCGCTGTGAGAAGCGTGTACCGGATGTCTTGGCCCGGCGGGCCAGTCGGGCTAGGCGACTCCAATGGCGGCTCCGGGTTGGCGTTTTTTATGGACGACTCAAGGCCCGAATATTTCCGGTGCCCTTGTGTCGCACTACTTAGCCGTGCCGGTCGCTCAACCAGAGGTTGACTTCCGTGAGTAGCGTATTGCTAGTATGTACGAGTGCGAGTGGCACAAGAATATGGCAAGTGGACACAATTTGTGTGATCCGAATGAATTTCATTATATATTCCGATGGAGTACAGTGTGAGGTTCTAGGTATAGAACTTTTTGAGGAGGTTTACATCCATGGCCTCCCGACCTCCAATTGGCCGTCGCCCCGTATGTCGATGAGGTAGTAGGCATCGTTTCCAAGGACCCGGCCTATGGCGAATGGCCCCTCCCATGGGGGGATAGCTTGTGCATGCCCTTCTTGTCCTGGGCCAGTCGCAGGACCAGGTCGCCTTCCTGGAAGGTGCGAGTCCACACTCGGTGGCTGTGATAGCGGCGGAGTCCTTGCTGGTATATGGTGGTGCGGGAGCGAGCCAGGTCGCGTGCCTCGTCGAGTTGATCGATGTTGTCTTGGCGGGCGACCTCGTTGGTCGCCTCGACGTAGTTGGCGACTCGAGGTGAGTCATGCTCCAGGTCGGTTGGCATTACGGCCTCGGCGCCATACACCATGAAGAAGGGCGTGAACCCGGTTGATCGATTGACGGAGGTACGAACCCCCCATATCACGGAGGGGAGCTCGTCGACCCAGCATCCTGGGGTGCGCTCGAGGGGCACCTGCAGTCGTGGCTTGAGCCCGTGGAGGACGCTCAGATTGGCGCACTCTACTTGTCCATTCGATTCCGGATGAGGGACTGATGCGAGGTCGAGTCGGATGCCATGTTCTTCACAGAATTCCACCATGGCCCCTTTGGCAAAGTTGGTGCTGTTGTCTGTTATAATGTTGTGCGGGTAGCCGTACTGGTAGATGAGTTCACGTAGGAACTTGGTGGCCGTCTTGCCGTCGCACTTTTTTATCGGCTTGGCCTCGACCCATTTGGTGAACTTGTCCATGCCCCATACGGCGAATGGCCACGTGATGGGGATTGTCTTGAGTGCCGAGCAAGGGAGGTGCGTCTGGTTGGCGTATTTCTGGCACCCGACGCATCGTTGGACGATGTTGGTGGCGTCGGCGTGCGCGGTGAGCCAGTAGAAATCGTGCCGCATGGCCTTAGCGACTAGCGACTTGGCGCCAGCGTGAATGTCCTGGAGGATCTTGCGGCCTTCTTCTGGTTGTACGCAGCGCTGGAACACACCAGTCACGATGTGCTTGTGGAGCTCGCCATTGATGATGACGAAGGATTTGCAGCGGTGCACGATCATTCGCGCCTCTGTCTCATTGCTCTGTAGGAGTTTGTGTTCCAGGAAGGCGACGTATGGTGCTGTCCAGTCGCTAGGTTCCACAACCATGGCGACTAGGGCCGGTTCTGGTTGCAGTGGGATCCCGATGTCGATCTCTTTTGGTGGGCTGACCGATGGTTTGTGGATGATGTCGAGGAAGATGCCTACTGGTGGCGCTTGTCGGGTCGATCCGATGCGGGAGAGGGCGTCTGCCTCCTCGTTTTTACGCCTGTCGATCCACTCGACGGAGTAGCCGTCGAAGTGTCCTCCCAACTGATCGACGGCTGGGTGGTATGCGATCATTGTTGGGGAGACGGCATCGCACGTCCCGGCGACTTGGCCGGCGACTAGGTCGGAGTCGCCATAGCATCGTAGGCTGTTGACGTTCATCTCCTTGGCGGCTCTCATGCCGTGAAGGAGGGTCTCATATTCTGCCATGTTGTTGCTGCAGGGCTTGAAGTTGAGGTGGAGCACGTTGCGGAGCTTGTTCCCTTTGGGGGAGGTCAGGATGACCCCAGCCCCTGCGCCGTCGGCGTTCTTGGAGCCGTCAAAGTGGAGCGACCAGTAGTGGAGGTATGGGAGCTTCTCTGGCTGCTGTGCTTCTTCCCAGTCTGCGAGGAAATCAGCCAGGGCTTTTGACTTGATTGCTTTGCGGGGCTCGTACTTGATGTTGTGGACGCCGATTTTGACGGCCCACTTGGTGACTCGCCCGGTCGCCTCACGATTGCGTATGATGTCCTGCAGGGGCGCGGAGGAGACCACCGTAATTGGGTGCTCCTGGAAGTAGTGTGGGAGTCGCCGATGTGCCCGGAATACCGCGTACACCAGTTTTGGTATTGCGGGTAGCGATGTCATGAGTCTGTTAGGACTTCGCTGATGTAGTAAACGGGGCGTTGTATGGGGCGCTCCTTGCCCTCTTCCGGTCGTTCGACGACCATCACGGCGCTGACGACTCGAGTAGAGGTCGCGACGTAAACGAGCATTGGCTCCTTGTCGAGTGGCGCGGCGAGTAGTGGTGCCGCGAGTAGCACTTCTTTGAGTGCTTTGAGCGCGTCATCGGCCTCCGCGTCCCATTGGAATGTGGGGTTCTTACGCATCAGGCGGTAGAGGGGCATTGCCTTCTCGCCTAGTCGGGGGATGAAGCGACCGAGGGCTGCGACTCGTCCTGCCAACTTTTGGACGTCACGCAGGCACTCGGGTTTCCCGAGTCGCGCGATGGTGTCGATCTTGGTGGGGTTAGATTCGATGCCTCGGTTGGAGACGACATAACCCAGGAGTTGTCCGGTGGGAACGCCGAAGGTGCATTTTCCGGGGTTCAGCTTGATGTTGTACCTCCGCAAGTTTGTGAAGGTTTCGGCTAGGTCGGCGAGCAGATCGTCCTGGCGGGTGGATTTTACCACCACGTCGTCGATGTAGACGTGAATGTTGCGGCCAATTTGGCTCGCTAGACACTCCTACATGCACCTCTGGTATGTGGCACCTGCATTCTTGAGGCCAAACGTCATGGCCGTGTAGCAGAATGCGCCGAATGGCATTATGAACGCCGTCTTCTCCTCGTCCTCGACCGCCATCTTGATCTGGTTATAACTAGAGTAAGCGTCGAGAAAACACAGCGACTCCGATCCCGCGGTCGAATCGATGATCTGATCGATCCGCGGTAGGACGAACTCCTCCTTCGAGCAGGCGCTGTTGAGGTTGGTGTAGTCAATGCATATTCTCCATGTGTTGTTCTTTTCTAGAACCAGGACTGGGTTTGCCAGCCACTTGGAGTACTTGATTGGCCAGATGAAGCCTGCGGCTAGCAGGCGCTGATCTTACTCGATGATTGCTCGACGGCGCTCTTCATTGAAGGGCCGTAGCGACTGCTTTACTAGTCGCACTTTGGGGTCGGCGTTGAGTTTGTGCTCAGCGAGTTCCCTCAGGACACATGGCATGTCAGATGGCTTCCATGCGAAGATGTCGCGGTTCTCACGGAGGAACCCGATGAGCGCGCTTTCCTGTGCGGGGCTCATGTGCGCCCCAATGGTGACCGTCTGGCTGGAGTCGCCTGGGATGAGCTCGACGGTGCGGGTGTGCGTGGTCGCCTCGAACGTGGAGTTCGCAGCGGTTGGTTTCTTCAGGATGGTAGGGTCGTCCTTGTTGATGTTGCCCGCGTATTTCGCGAGCTCCTCCGCGTGGTCGGTCTCCACGGCGATGACGGCGTCGGCGAGCTCGGCGCCCTTGTCTTCGCATTCCACGGCCATGTCAGGGTCGTCGTGGACGGTGATGATGCCGCTTGGCCCGGGGAGCTTCATCATGTTGTAGGCGTAGTGTAGGGTCTCCATGAACTTTGCGAATGCCTGGCGGCCCAGACGATCCTCTCCGTGCGATAGTTTGCTGGGGTGCCAAAGGTGACTGGCAGCGTCACCTTCCCGATCGGGTACGCCTTCCGACCGGGGACGATGTTGTGGAAGGTCGTCAGTGTTGGCTCGATGGATGCTTCTGGGAGCTGGAGCCTTTTGAACGTGTCGAGGTATAAGATATTGATGGAGCTCCCACCGTCCATTAACGTCTTGGGCAGCCAGTAATCGGCCACCTTGGGCCTGACTACCAGGGCGACTCGCCCTGGGTATTCGATTCTTGGCGCATGGTCCTAGCGACTCCAGGTGATGCTCTGCTCGGACCAGTTTAGGAAGCGAGGGATGTCGACTTGCGTCACCGCATTAACGGCGACCGCGCGGGCGAGCACCTTTTTCTCGCGCTTGGTGTTGAGTCCGGTGAAGGTATGTAGCGAGCCGACGGCGGTGCCGAAGCCGCCGCCGTTCCCATTGTCCCGAGATGGGTTGTTGTTGGGGTCTTCCCTTGCTCATCTCTCCTTCTCAATATCTTTGAGAGAGTGGCAATCGGCGGTGGTGTGGGTGGCGAGTTTTCCCTCCCTGCTATGATAGATGCAGGGCTGATTGAGCAAGGCAGCGGGGTCGAATTTCGGCCTCGTCGTGTTGTTGTCGCGGTAGTTTCCTCCATCACGGCGGTAGTTCTTGGAGTCGCGCTGGCCAGAGCCGGCGTTGGCGACGAAGTCGACTCGCCCGTCCGTGCGGCGCTTGCCGGTGATGCGGGTGTTGCTGTAGCGCATGTCGCGTCGGCGCCCGTTGTCATGGATGCTAGTGCGGCGTCGTCCTCCCGACTCATCGTCGGAGTCTTGGTTGGGGTCTTCCTCCGCATAGCGCTTGGAGATCTCGAGGAGGTCGGGGATGTTGTCGAGCGTCCGGTAGACCCTCTTGATCTTGGCGACTAGGGGTTCGTACCGGCACGCGTTCTTGAAGCAGTGTATCGCCGTGTCTGGGTGGATGCTGGAGGCGTTTATCCACAGTTCTTGCCATCTTTGGATCCACCGGCGAGTCGACTCGCGTTGTCCCTGGATGCATCGCTCCAGGTCCTCTATGGTGGTGGCACGGGTGTAGGACCCTCGAAGTGCCTGAAGAAGGCGTCCCGCATTTCTTCCCAGGAGTCGATGATGTCGGCGGGGAGCGTGTTGATCCACTGTCGGGTCGCACCCTCCATCATCAGGGGGAGGTAGCGAGCGGTGAGCAGGTCGGTATGGCCTGCGATCCCCATTGCCATGAGGTATGTGTCCAGCCAAACAGTGTGGTCGTACGTCGGGTCGTACTTCTCGATCTCCTTGGGGGCCTTGAAGTTGGCGGGGTATTTTTCCCTGCGAATCATTGGTCCAAAGCATTGCGGCCCGACTCGGCTGAGCGAGCCTCTTGGCTCCGGGTCGCCGCGGTTGGTGAGGGTGTGTCGTAGGTCGTAGGGCTGGCGCGACCGCCACGACTGATTGTTGATGATGTTCGTTCGGGCATCGAGGGGCTGCCCGTTGGCAGCGACCGTGTTGTTCGCCGGTCGCAGCTCGTTGGTTGACAACGCGGGATTGGTGACCCATGGTTGGTTCGCCAGGGGCTGGGGTGGTGGGCAAACTAATGCGTTAGCCACGGTGGGGTGGCCGCTTGATGCCGCCCTGCTTGCTGACGAGCGGGAGTACATCCGCCCCCGCGGGTCGACTCCTGCAGCTTGTTGCTCGATGGCCCTGATGAGTAGGTCCTTGGCGTACTGGATCTGTAGTGTGCCGTCGCCTTGGACGTCGAGGTTGGCGATCGCGGCATCGGCCGCGACGACGTTGTCCATCGGGGTGGAGTATAGTGGTAGCTCGTTGGCGTCACGGGCTTGCGGCGAGATGATGATCCGTGGTTGGTCTGGCGGGGGCGCGCGGCCCATCGGTGGTGGAGGGGCCCCAGTCGCCGGCGCACCAGGTGGTGGTCTTACGGGGTTTCTCCCGCCTGGCGGCGCGTTCTCGCAGTATTCGCGCTCGGCGACGCGTGTGGGATCGCCTTCGTCGTTGAAGTTCAGGACGCGGCCCTGAACGTTGGAGTTCAGGCGGGTCCTGATGCGGCGCTGGTGATAGAGCGACAACTCCCGTGCCGTCTCTCGTTCGAGGCGGTATTTCTCGTGCTCGGCGAGTTCGTTGCGTTGCGCCTCCGCGAGCCGCAGGCGGGCTTGCTCCACCTCCGTGGCCGTCGCGGTCGGCGGGATCGGCGTGGAAAACGGATCTTTCGGGGCGGTCGTGCTGCCTGCCATGTATATCGCGTTGAAGCAATTGGATCTGGCGCGAAAATCCTCGGGGGATTCCGAGCCGGAATTGGAGTCGAAGATCCCCAAGATGGAGGGGTCCTCGAAGTCCTCTAGGTTGGAGACTCGCGTGATGGAGTCCTCCCGTGATGCGGCGGTGATGGATCCGTCGACCGATGCAGGGGTCGCGGAGTCGGCGTCGTCGTTTAGGGCGTCGTCGTTGGTGGCGGCGTTAGTCTCGACCGCATCGCTAGCGGCCGAGTCGTACTCGGTGACGAGGCCCCTGATGGAACGGACCTGCTCCTCCAAAAGCAGATCGCGGTGTAGAGGCGACCCGCCGACGATCCCCGTCGCGGCTGGATCGACCGCGCCGGTGAAGCCGACGAAGAGGTTGATGGAGCCGACCGGCATCACCGCGGCGTGAGTGACCGGACGTGACGCCGGGATGTAGCTGCTGGGCAGGATCTGCAAGATCCGCCAATGGCGATCATGCGACCGGTGGCGAGCGGCCGATCGATCGGCGAATAGGGTCTCGCCACAGAACTCAGGCCAGTCCCGCTATGCCCCACGGTGGGCGCCACTTTCGTGAAAATGGCCACGGCAGTCGCTGCCACTGGCAGCGATTGAGTCTTTCGTGAGGAAGAGTTGGCGGCCATCTGCGGTGCGAGATGGGGGCGGATGCACATGGGTTTACCCAGGTTCGGCCCCCTGGAGGGTAAAGACCTACTCCTGCTAGATTAGATTATGAGAGAGCGAGTTACAGGGGTGGCGAGCTCGGCGGCTAGACAGCGAGTCGCTTGAGGGGCTGTATGATGGAACGTAAGTCTGTAGGATACCCTAGGGAGGTTTATATATGAAGCACCTCGCTAGGGTTTACAAGTTATCCCCGAACAAGATAAGGATCCGGAGACTTTTGACCTAGTCCGACTGGGCTTCTGCTACGCTCCTGGGCTTCTAGTCGCCAGTCGCTGGGCCTTTCCTTCCTTCATAGTCCAGTCGCCGTCTTTCGGACGCACTCGTAGGCCTTTCGGCCCGATCGGAACGTCCTGCTGGGCATACCCCCTTCGGCATATCCCCATCACCTGGGGTGCGTGAAATTGCGCTCGACATCCCATCTGCTGCCGCTCTGTGGAGATCCTTGCTCAGTGGCCATGACTGGCACCGACAACTTCGGCCGTCAAGGGCCAGATGCACGCTAGAATGGCGTTTCAACCTCCAAGATGGAGGCCTCTGTGGAGCTGGGCGTCGGCGACCTGCATCTCCTTCCTGCCAAGTGGTCCGTCCCCGGCAGGCTAGAGGTGGCCGGCGGCTTCAGCTCAGGCGCAGTGGAGAGGTCAATGGACTCGATTACGTTTTCCCTGGAAATTTTAGGGTCCTCTTTGCTTATTTGCAGGTCCTTGGTTTATTTCTCCTTCTGTAAAGGACCTGCTTGTAATTTGTAGTCACCGCTCGGAATTTAATGGCAGGGCCGGGGTCTTTCTAGACCCCTCCTTCGTTCAAAAAAAAACTAAAATTTTGTTAATAAAAGTATTAATAGGCATCCCATGCACATGAATCGATTTATTCTTATCCCTTGCAACTGCGGCTAACATTCCTTAGAGTTTAAGTTGTTGCCATTCAATACATAAAACTACTGCAGCTTTTGCACTTTTTTTATGTTTTACTATTGGTTGGATGTAACAGAGTTCATGTCTGAAAGATTGCGGAAACAATGTCATTTGTTGTAGTCAAGAACCAATCCATTTCAGATTGCTTAAGCCTAACAAGGGAGAGTTGTGAAGTACTACACCAAAGCGTCGAAGAGGTTACTCTAACTTGACATAGAGTAACTCTATTGTCTGTACCTTGCAGAGACTTGTCTTGACCCAATAAATTATTAGGCTGTGTAATATGCTGTCGATTTTGATGTTGATTGTGACCCTTATTCATTGGAATGATTGTTTCATCACTGCTGGGGCAAGAAACCTGGTAAAGTTGATGGTGAGTTTATCCTCAAGCTCCGCTATGGTTGTTTGATTCTAGAGATATGGAACCAGAGGGCAGGAAACGGAAAACAAAGGAAATTGTCAGCATGTCATTGAGCTGTCCATGGCTATCAAAATACGATGTTGGCTCCTCTACGACCTACCAAACTAGGAAACGTATCTATTCTTGATTATGTATTGGTAATAGCACTAAGTGAATGAATGTTCACCTGATGCATTTGTTATTGCTTTCTGCAGTAAGTGAACTTGGCAGCAATTGTTTCTTCTTATGCAAACTCAGTTTCTACCTTTAGTGACTCATATTCAACTCTTTCGTTGCTAGATTTTACTAAAGAGTATATTGTGAAAACTCCTATTATACGATTCTCAAAATTGATGGGCACAGCAACGCGTGCCGTCGTGATCTAGTAATGATATAAAATCCACAAGCCACATGGCATTACAATGTATTTACGCACATGGGGTGTAAATGAATTAAAATCCATACACAAAAGCATGCTTCCAACCCCCAAATTTGGTACGCACCATCAAGGCATACACTCCATCCTTTTGTATTTCTACTAATTTGCATGTCCCTTTTCTCTGTCAAGCAGTCTGCAAACTAAACGAAAAATCTCTATTGTTGCCCTAACGGAAGAAATAGTTATAAATTGCAATGGTAATATTACTTATAAAGTAAAATTTGGTAGCAACATAAATATACTTTGTATGTTTTGGATTTAAATAAAACAATAGATACAAATACGTGCAAAGCAAAGTAAATGAGATTTTTATGGAGGATATGTGATCGAGAAGGGATTCTTTATACATGGGCACCAGTGCTCCCTTCACTTTCAGATTTTCGAAATTTTCAAAACCTCACACTCCTATGTCTTCAAAATTTATGAAGTCAAATATATCGATGGATATAAGCAAGACAAGTGTACGCAGACAAATCCCGTTAAAAATACTTTATATTTTTGCAAATACAAGAAAAGCAAATTTCTGAAGTTATATAGTAGTAAAATGGTATATCTTTTTGGCAGAAATTTATTATATTTGTATTTAATGGATTTTTTTGCGTACACTTCTCCTCCTGTATATATCTATTTATATATTTGACGCCATAGTTTTTGGAGACATAGAAGTGTGAGCATTTGAAATTTTTAAAAATCTGAAAGTGAAGAGAGCACTAATGCCCATGTGCTAAAGACACTTTTCGATATTTGATAAGGTTCACTTGATCTAGCTCTCATAAGCTTAGTGACACGCAAACCAAGTTAATAGCATAAAACCACCACTTTTCTGTGAAATATTCGAAAATCCACCATCATTCATAAATTTCGCAAAATGTGACCATTTTTCTACAGATTTTTTGCAATATATACTAAAACTGATTTTAAACAAGATTAACATGATTTCTGACAGTTGGACCCACCCGTCAGGCTGACGTGACGGTGAGAGACAGCACACCGTCTGTAGTTTTGCAAGCAGGTCCTCGAGTTTTGTTAGCAAACTACGTAGTGGTCCCCGGTGGCCTGCAGTTTTCAAAAAAACCTCCTGTTTATTTTCAAACTGTTCATAACTTTTGAATACAAATTTAAATGGAAAAACTTTTAATTTGAAAAATGCTCAGAAATATTTGAATATTTTTAATATAAATTTTATTCACTATTTCAAATAATTAAAATATGAAAACAATTAAAATTGCTTCTATTACTAATACAAATTTTGAAAATTCATAACTTTAATTATAGAACTCCAAATAATATAAATAATATATCTAAATTTATTAGGAAAATCCAAGGAATCCATTTCTAGAATCCATCATTCATGAATCACATATGTTTGTGATGGGGATATGCCGAAGGGAGTATGTCCAGTAGGACGTTTTGATTGGGCCGAATGGCCTGCGGGTGCGTCCGAAAGACGGCGACTGGACTACGAAGGAAGGAAAGGCCCAGCGACTGGCGACTGGAGGCCCAGAAGCGTAACAGAAGCCCAGTCGGATTAGGTCAAAGCCTCCGAATGCTTATCTTGTTCGGTTGTACCTTGTAAACTCGAGCGAGGTGCTTCATATATACACATCCCTAGGGTATCCTAGACACTCACGTTCCATCATACACCCCTTCAAGCGACTCGCAGCCTAGTCGTCGAGCTCGCCACCCCTGTAACTCGCTCTCCAATAATCTAATCTAGCACGAGTAGGTCTTTACCCTCCGAGGGCCGAACCTGGGTAAACCCATGTGCATCCGCCCCCATCTCGCACCGCAGATGGCCGCCAACTCTTCCTCACGAAACACTCAATCGCTGCCCGTGGCAGCGACTGCCGTGGCCATTTCCACGATAGTGGCGCCCACCGTGGGGCATAGCGGGACTGACCTGAGTTCTGCGGCGAGACCCTACTCGCCGATCGATCGGCCGCTCGCCACCGGCCGCATGATCGCCATCGGCGGGATCTTACAGATCTGCCCAGCAGCTACATCCCGGCGTCACGCCCGGTCACTCACGGCACGGTGATGCCGGTCGGCTCCATCAACCTCTTCGTCGGCTTCACCGGCACGGTCGACCCAGCTGCAACGGTGATCGTCGGCGGATCGCCGCCGCACCGCGACCTGCTTTCGGAGGAGCAGGTCCGCTCCATCAGGAGCCTCATCACCGAGTACGACTCGACCGCCAGCGACGCGGTCGATACCAACACCACCACCAACGACGACGCTCTAAACGATGACGCCGACTCCGTGACCCCTGCCTCGGTCGACGGATCCATCACCACTGCATCACGGGAGGACTCCATCACGCGAGTCTCCAACCCCGAGGACTTCGAGGACCCCTCCATCCTGGGGATCTTCGACTCGGATTCCGGCTCGGAGTCCCCCGAGGATTTTCGCGCCAGATCCAATCGCTTCAACGCGATCTACATGGCGGGCAGCACGGCCACCCCGCCAGATCCATTCGCCACGCCGTTCCCACCGACTGCGACGGCCGTGGAGGTGGAGCAAGCCCGCCTACGGCTCGCGGAGGCGCAACGCAACAAACTCGTCGAGCGCGAGAAATACCGCCTCGAACGAGAGACGGCGCGGGAGCTGTCGCTCTATCACCAGCGCCGCATCAGGACCCGCCTGAACTCCAACGTCCAGGGCTGCATCCTGAACTTCAACGACGAAGGTGATCCCACACGCGCCGCCGAGCGCGAATACTGCAAGAACGCGCCCCAGGCGGGAGAAACCCCGCAAGACCACCACCTGGTGCGCCGGCGACTGGGGACCCTCTACCACCCATGGGCCGCGTGCCCCCGCCAGACCAACCACGGATCATCATCTCGCCGCAAGCCCATGACGCCAACGAGCTACCACTATACTCCACCCCGATGGACAACGTCATCGCGGCCGACGCTGCGATCGCCAACCTCGACGTCCAAGGCGACGGCGCTCTACAGATCCAGTACGCTAAGGCCCTACTCATCAGGGTCGTCGAGCAACAAGCCGCGAGAGTCGACCCGCGGGGGCGGATGTACTCCCGCTCATTAGCAAGCAGGGCGGCATCAAGCGGCCACCCCACCGTGGCCAACGCATTAGTCTGCCCACCACCCCAGCCCCTAGCGAACCAACCACAGGCCGCCAATCCCACGTTGTCAACCAACGAGCCGCGACCGGCGAACAACACGGTCGCCGCCAAATGGACAGCCTCTCGATGCCCGAATGAACATCATCAAAAATCGGGCGTGGCGGTCGCCCCAGCCCAACGACCTGAGGCACACCCTCACCAACCACGGCGACCCGAAACCAAGAGGCTCGCTCAGTCGAGTCGGGCTGCAATGCTTCGGACCCATGATTCGCGGGGAAAATACCCCGCCAACTTCAAGGCTCCCAAGGAGATCGAGAAGTACGACCCCGCCGTGTGGCTGGACACATACCTCATGGCAATGGGAATCGCAGGCCACACCGACCTTCTCGCCGCTTGCTACCTCCCCCTGATGATGGAGGGTGCGACCCGGCAGTGGATCAACACGCTCCCCGCCGGCAGCATCGATTCCTGGGAAGAAATGCGGGACGCCTTCGTCAGGCACTTCAAGGGCTCCTACACACGCGCCACCACCATAGAGGACCTGGAGCAATGCATCTAGGGACAACGCGAGTCGACTCGCCGCTGGATCCAAAGATGGCAAGAACTGTGGATAAACGCCTCCGGCATCCACCCAGACACGGCGATACACTGTTTCAAGAACGCGTGCCGGTACGAACCCCTGGTCGCCAAGATCAAGAGGGTCTACCGAACGCTCGACAACATCCCCGACCTCCTCGAGATCGGCAAGCGCTATGCGGAGGAGGACCCCAACCAAGACTCCGACGACGAGTCGGGAGGAAGATGCCGCACTAGCATCCACGACAGCGTGCACCTACGCGACATGCGCTACAGCAACACCCGCATCACCGGCAAGCGCCGCACGGACGGGCGAGTTGACTTCGTCGCCAACACCGGCTACGGCCAGCGTGACTCCAAGAACTACCGCGCGACGGAGGAAACTACCGCGACAACGGGAACTACCGCGCCAACAACGCGACGAGGCCGAAATTCGACCCTGTCGCCCTGCTCAATCAGCCCTGCATATACCATAGCAGGGAGGGAAAAGCCGCCACCCACACCACCGCCGATGCCACTCTCTCAAAGAGATTGAAAAGGCGAGACGAGCAAGGGAGGACCCCAATAATAACCCACCTTGGGACAACGGGAACGGCGACGGCTTTGGCACTGCCGTCGGCTCGCTACACACCTTCACCAGACTCGGCACCAAGCGCGAGAAGAAGGTGCTCGCCCACGCGGTCACCGTCAATGCGGTGACACAGGTCGACATCCCTCGCTTCCTAAACTGGTCCAAGCAGAGCATCACCTCGAGTCGCCAGGACCATGCGCCAAGGATCGAATATCCAGGGCGAGTCGCTCTGGTAGTCAGGCCCAAGGTAGCCGACTACTGGCTGTCGAAGACACTAATGGACGGTGGGAGCTCCATCAACATCTTGTACCTCGACACGTTCAAAAGGCTCCAGCTCCCAGAAGCAGCCATTGAGCCAACATTGACGACCTTCCACGACATCGTCCCCGATCGAAAGGCGTACCCGATCGGGAAAGTGACGCTGCCAGTCACCTTCGGCACTCCAGCAAACTACCGCACGGCGAGGATCGTGTTCGAGCTGGTGAACTTCCGCAGCCCCTACCACTGCGTCCTAGGCCACCAAACATTCGCAAAGTTCATGGCGACCCCACACTATGCCTACAACATGATGAAGCTCCCTGGCCCAAGCGGCATCATCACCGTCCACGGCGACCCCGACATGGCCGTGGAATGCGAGGAAAAAGGCGCCAAGCTCGCCGACGTCGTCATCGCCGCGGAGACCGACCACGCGGAGGAGCTCGCGAAATACGCGGGCAACATCAACAAGGACGACCCCACCATCCTGAAGAAACCAACTGCCGCGAACTCCATGTTCGAGGCAACCACGCACACCCGCACCGTCGAGCTCGTCCCAGGCGACTCCAGCCAGACGGTCACCATTAGGGCGCACATGAGCCCCGCATAGGAAAGCACGCTCATCGGGTTCCTCCGTGAGAACCACAACATCTTCGCATGGAAGCCATCTGACATGCCAGGTGTCCCGAGGGAACTCACTGAGCACAAACTCAACGCCGACCCCAAAGTGCGACCAGTAAAGCAGTCGCTACGGCCCTTCAATGAAGAGCGTCGTCGAGCAATCGCCGAAGAAGTTCAGCGCCTGCTAGCCGCAGGCTTCATCCGGCCAATCAAGTACTCCAAGTGGCTGGCAAACCCAGTCCTGGTTCTAAAAAAGAACAACACATGGAGAATGTGCATTGACTACACCAACCTCAATAGCGCCTGCCCGAAGGAGGAGTTTGTCCTACCGCGCATCGATCAGATCATCGACTCGACCGCGGGATCAGAGTCGCTGTGCTTCCTCGATGCTTACTCTTGTTATAACCAGATCAAGATGGCGGTCGAGGAAGAGGAGAAGACGACGTTCATTATGCCATTCGGCGCATTCTGCTACACGGCCATGACGTTCGGCCTCAAGAACGCAGGTGCCACATACCAGAGGTGCATGCTGGAGTGTTTAGCGAGCCAAATTAGCCGCAACATTCACGTCTACATCGATGACGTGCTGGTAAAATCCACTCGCCAGGACGACCTGCTCGCCGACCTAGCCGAAACCTTCGCAAACTTGCGGAGGTACAACATCAAGCTGAACCCCGGAAAATGCACCTTCGGCGTCCCCATCGGACAACTCCTAGGTTATGTAGTCTCCAAGCGAGGCATCAAAGCCAACCCCACCAAGATCGACACCATCGCGCGACTCGGGAAACCTGAGTGCCTGCGCGACATCCAGAAGTTGGCAGGGTGAGTCGCGGCCCTCGGTCGCTTCATCCCCCGACTAGGCGAGAAGGCAATGCCCCTCTACCGCCTGATGCGCAAGAACCCCACGTTCCAATGGGACGCGGAGGCCGACGACGCACTCAAAGCGCTCAAAGAAGTGCTACTCGCGGCACCACTACTCGTCGCGCCACTCGACAAAGAGCCAATGCTTGTTTACGTCGCGGCCTCTACTCGAGTTGTCAGCGCCGTGATGGTCGTCGAACGACCGGAAGACAGCAAGGAGCGCCCCATACAGCGCCCCGTCTACTACATCAGCGAAGTCCTAACGGACTCATGACAGCACTACCCGCAATACCAAAAACTAGTGTACGCGGTATTTCGAGCACAGCGGCGACTCCCACACTACTTCCAGGAACACCCAATCACGGTGGTCTCCTCCGTGCCCTTGCAGGACATCATACGCAATCGCGAGGCGACCAGGCGAGTCGCCAAGTGGGCCGTCGAAATCGGCGTCCACAACATCAAATACGAGCCCCACAAAGTGATCAAGTCACAAGCCCTGGCTGATTTCATTGCAGACTGGGAAGAAGCACAGTAGCCAGAGAAGCTCCCGTACCTTCACTACTGGTCGCTCCATTTTGACGGCTCCAAGAACGCCGACGGCGCAGGGGCTGGGGTCATCCTGACCTCTCCCAAAGGAGACAAGCTCCGCTACGTGCTCCACCTAAACTTCAAGCCCTGCGCCAACAACATGGCAGAATATGAGGCCCTCCTTCACGGCATGAGAGCTGCTAAGGAGATGAACGTCAACCGCCTACGATGCTATGGCGACTCCGACCTAGTCGCCGGCCAAGTCACTGGGACGTGCGACACCGTCTCCCCAACAATGATCGCGTACCGCCAAGCTGTTGACCAGTTGGGGGGCACTTCGACGGCTACTCCGTCGAGTGGATCGACAGGCGCAAAAATGAGGAGGCAGACGCCCTCTCCCGCATCGGATCAACCCGACAAGCGCCACCAGTAGGCGTCTTCCTCGACATCATCCACAAACCATCGGTCAGCCCACCAAAAGAGATGGACGTCGGGATCCCACTATAACCAGAACCGGCCTTAGTCGCCATGGTTGTGGAACCTAACGAATGGACAGCACCATACGTCGCCCTCCTGGAACACAAACTCCTACCGAGCAATGAGACAGAGGCGCGAATGATCGTGCGCCGCTGCAAATCCTTCGTCATCATCAACGGCGAGCTCCACAAATGCAGCGTAACCAGCGTGTTCCAGCGCTGCGTACAGCCAGAAGAAGGCCGCAAGATCCTCCAGGACATTCACGCCGGCGACTGCGGCCATCGCCGGCGCCAAGTCGCTAGTCGCCAAGGCCATGCGGCACGGTTTCTACTGGCACACCGCACACACCGACGCCACCAATATCGTCCAACGATGCGTCGGGTGCCAGAAGTACGCTAACCAGACGCACCTCCCTGGCTCAGCACTCAAGACCATCCCCATCACGTGGCCATTCTCCGTATGGGGCATGGACATGGTAGGGCCGTTCAAGAAGGCCCCGTCTGGCTTCACTCACCTCCTGGTCGCAGTCGACAAGTTCACCAAATGGGTCGAGGCCAAGCCAATAAAAAAGTGCAATGGCAAGACGGCCACCAAGTTCCTACGCGAACTCATCTACCGGTACGGCTACCCGCACAGCATCATAACAGACAACAGCACCAACTTTGCCAAGGGGGCCATGGCGGAATTCTGTGAAGAACACGGCATCCGACTCGACCTCGCATCAGTCACTCACCCGGAGTCAAATGGCCAAGAAGAACACGCCAACCAGAGCGTCCTCCATGGGCTCAAGCCACGACTCCAGGTGCCCCTCGAGCGTACCCCAGGATGCTGGGTCGACGAGCTCCCCTCTGTGATATGGGGGATTCGCACCTCCGTCAACTACTCAACCGGGTTCATGCCCTTCTTCATGGTGTATGGCGCCGAGGCCGTAATGCCAACCGACCTGGAGCATGACTCACCTCGAGTCGCCAACTACGTCGAGGCGTCCAACGAAGCTGCCCGCCAAGACAGCATCGATCAACTCGACGAGGCACGCGACCTGGCTCGCTCCCGCACCACCATATACCAGCAAGGACTCCGCCGCTACCACAGCCGCCGAGTGTGAACTCGCACCTTCTAGAAAGGCAACCTGGTCCTACGACTGGCCCAAGACAGGAAGGGCATGCACAAACTCTCCCCCCCTGGGAGGGGGCGTTCACCATAGGCCGAGTCCTTGGCAATGATGCCTACTACCTCATCGACATACGGGGCGACGGCCAATTGGAGGTCGGGAGGCCATGGAATGTAAACCTCCTCAGAAAGTTCTATACTTAGAACCTCACATTGTACTCCATCAGAATATATAATGAAATTCATCCGAATCACACAAATTGTGTCCACTCGCCATATTCTTGTGTCACTCGCACTCGTACATACTAGCAATACGCTACTTACGGAAGTCAACCTCTGGTCGAGCGACCGGCACGGCTAAGTAGTGCGGCACAAGGGTACCGGAAATATTCTAGCCTTGGGTCGTCCACGAAAACGCCAACCCGGGCCGCCATTGGAGTCGCCTAGCCCGACTGGCCCATCGGGCCAAGACAACCGGTACACGCTTCTCACATCGACCTATCCCTCCCATCCTCGTGCAAAGCGACTCGAACGGTTAAGTACCACGCACGGGGACTCCGCAAAACGGGAACCACCACGTGGCTCGGGAACACACCAAGTAAGAGAGCTGCCTAGGACTCGCCAAGCGACTGGCTCTTCGGGCCAGGGGAGGAGACGCGTTACAAACAACGCACTCACAACCTGCAACAGGAGCATGACCAATGTGGTTGAGCACCACGCTCGGGGACTCGCTTATAAGTCAGTCCTACTCGCGCTCAGGGACTTGATGACCCACAAGTATAGGGGGTGTATCGCAGTATTTTCGATAAGTAAGAGTGTCAAACCCAACGAGGAGCAGAAGGTGCTGGCTAGTGGTATGGATCAGGAATTCTCTGCAAATACTTAGCAAACGGATTTTTAGGGGTTTTCGATAAGGCAAGTAAACAAAGTACGAGTAAATAAAAGACAGTAGGAATAAATGCAGCAAGTGGCCCAATCCTTTATGCAGCAAAGGACAAGCCAGTTGTATTACTTAAGATGACCAAACGTTCTCGAGGACACATGGGAAGACTGCCAAGTGCTTTCGCTTCATATAGCTGATTAATCTTCTTTAGCTTGCTAAGTGTTGTGTGGGTGAACCTGTGCTAATGTACCGCCCCATCCAAGACTAATACATACTTGTGATTATACCCCTTGCAAACATCCGTAAGTACAAGAAAGTAATTAAGGTAGAAACCTAACCACAGCTTTAAACTCTAAGACCCTTACGTCCCTTGTGCAATGGTTTCCTAACGGGGGTTTAGGTTTCTGTCACTCCGGCAACCCCTACGATTAGTAGCCAAATACACAATGCATTCCCCTAGGCCCATATAGGTGAAGTGTCATGTAGTCGACGTTCACATGACACCACTAGAAGAAGTACACCACAACTTAAATAACAATCTATTGAATCTTTCTCAACGCAACTCCACTACTAACAACAAGACTTCTCCCATGTCCTCAAGAACAAAACGAACTACTCACAAGACATCATATGGATCATGATCAGATATGGAATAATGATGTATAACAATCTGAACATAAACAATAATTCAATGGTTCACTCAATAGCATCAACTACAAAGAGTAATCAACACCGGGAAAGTTTCCCCTATGAACTATGCAAGATTCAACGCAATTGTTACAGAAATATGGAGATGGTGATGAGGGTGCTGATGGTGATGATGGTGGTGATGATGATCCCGATGAAGTCCAGCTTGATGGTGGTGTTGATGGCGACGATCTCCCCTCTCCGGGAAGGAATTCCCCCGGCAGAAATCTGTCTGCCGGAGAGATCTTTCTCTCTCGGTGTTTTCCGCCCCGCAGAGGTGGCGGAATCTTTCTATGGTCGCTCCCCGAGGCTTAGGGTTTCGGGAGGTTTATATACGCCAGAGGGGAGAGGCTGGAGTGGGCCAGGGTGGCCACACCACCTCCTGGCGCGGCCTAGGGCTGCCCGCGCCATGGGGTGGTGTGGGCCCCGTGTGGCCCACCTCCACTCCATCTTCTGGCATCCTTAGTCTTCTGGAAAAATAGGATTTTCTGTATATTTTCCCGGATTTTCTGATCTTCGCGAATTTTGCCTCCAAACAGCACCTTTTCCATCAGAATCCTGACTGTAGCGGTCCATGCTCCAAAAGTCATCAACCATGCAAAAATAGATGAAATAACATAAGTATCACCTTTCAATACAAAATATATCAATAAATAATAGTGAATTAAGACATAGAATAGTGATGCAAAATGGATGTATCAGGACTCGCCACTCAGAAGACGCGGGGGATAAAAACAATGCATAAACAAAACAATACACAAAAGTATACAATCGAGTTATACCCCATTAAAGGGCGGACGCGCTCAGGGACTCGCTCAATCAAAAATAAACACACAACACATTCCTAGTCACGATACTAGTCGATTGACTCCCCTTGGCATATATTGCAAAAATATTTTAGAGCATTCGCCACTTGGCATACATCACATTGTCTACTCCACAGGCCCTGACGAAGAAGCAGCGCCGCCCCCCTTGGCGTGAACAAAAGGCTACCACGGGTTCATCGGGTACGTCGTCAGTGACTTTGACAACGACGACCGGAAGGGTTGCTTCGACTTCATGTCGCGATGCTCCGGCTTGGGGTCGCTAGGCGCCAACACCGTCTCCTGGTACGGTAGCAGATCCCCCATCGCCAAGACCCGATCGGCGTAAGGGGCGGCCTTCGCGGTCAGCTTCAGCACCTCTGACATCTCCGCCGTGTCGGTCGCCGATGGATAGCCACTCGTCATGTCGTCAAGGTCGAAGTCGTCGAGGAAGTGGGCGAGACCCAAGCTTAACGCTGTGGTGGCCCCGCGCCTGAACGCTGAGCGCGCCATCCACTCCACGACGGCAGGCACCTCCTCCAGATAGCGCCACACCTCCGTAAGCCCCCCAGGAATAACTTTGGTGGGGGACATGCCCTGGAGAGCCACTTGGACGCACAACGTCAAGGTCGTGGCCGCGTTCACCACGGCAGTCACGCGCTGCGAGGCATTGTAAGTTTGCACCACCGGATCGCTTTGGCCTACCACAACTGCAAAGTCAGGTGTCAGTGAAACTATGAAACTCCCAAATTGGGGACCCGACAAACGGGTCAGGCAAAGACAGAGACTCACCAAGGAGTTTGCGGCAGTTCTCCATGACGTGCTTCTCCAAGGCGGTTTGCTCGTTGTGCAGCCCCACGATGATGGAATCCGTGGCTTTGTGTTCTTCCTCAGCCACAGCGACGGTAGCCTTCGCTCGCTCCTCCGAAGAAATTGAGGCCGCTTTTGCCTCCTCCAAGTCCTGGACCAGGGAGGCTATTCGTCCATTCGCCGCGTCCAGCGCGGCGACTGGAACATACCCCTCACGGGCCTTGGAAATCTCAGCCGGGAAACCATCTGCAAGAAAAACCATCAGCATACTGTACACGACTAGCTCACACCTGATAGAGGAAAAGAAAGACAAACAGATACTCACCAATAGTTTCATGAAGCCACTGGTTCACCTCTTGTGCTTCGCGCAAGTCACGCTCCAAGCGCTCTCTCGCGGCCTGTCGATCGGTCGACTCCCTTTGCAATCCCTGCAAACAAACAACTCGCCTCAGCATCTGACAAAACAAAAACTAGTTCCCAGCCGCTGAAATTCAGCGACCAGGAACTCGGGGACTAGAGAAGGAAAAAGAAACTCAATTCCTAGCCGCCGAAATTCAGCGACTAGGAATTCAGGGACTGGAGATGAGCAAGAGGTTCAGTTCCCAGCCGCTGAAATTCAGCGACTAGGAACTCGAGGACTGGACATACCTGAATAGCAGCGCCGAGCATCCTGTGAAGTTCTCCGGCGTCAGTCGACGGGATCGTGAAGGGAGTGCGCCCGTGACGGGATCCAATGTCCGCATCCACGATCTCTGGACTCTACGGATACTGGGTGTCCGCCACACCTGGAAACCCCCTCGCCATGAAGCGAGGGAACGTCGCCGACGCTCTGGCGGGGGCACTGGTTGTTGGAGCCGGCGCTTCCAGCACGGACACGGCCAATACCGGTTCCGATTGCGCCGCCACCACCTCTTCGGCGACTGACGCAGCCTTGGGCTCTGTGGCGCTGTCCTTGACTATGGCGTCGTCGGGGCCCCCCTTCTGCTTCTTCGCGCCCTCCGCGGCCGCCACATCCCCGGCGGCCTTTCTCTTCTTGGGGAGGTCGCCCTCTCCCGTAGGGGCGGCCGGTGGAATCTTAGCCATTGAAGGACGGCCAATCTTCTTGGCCCCTGACCTGCACGAGTTCCCACAGTCAACATAACGATAATACAAGAAGAGCGAGGCGAATCGGGATGAAGGAGAAATACTCACTTGGCGACCGGAAGGACGCGAAGCCCGATACTGATATGGGCGGTCCAACTCGGGGCCCAACTTGCGGGTGAGCCCCCTTTCGAAGACGTCTGAAGCCCACGAAACCGCGGGCTTCCTCGACGACGAAGCCGCAGTTGCCGGGATCTCTGGCTCCGACGCGGTCGCCCTTGACGGCTACGGCGACTTGGATGTCATCGCCTCAGCTGCTTCTCGGCTCGGAACCCCTGAGACCGTCGGCGCAATCGCCGCCAGGGGAATTTCTACCACCACCTCAGTGTCCTTGCCTTCCAACCCCTTTGCCGGGATCGTGCCCTTTGGAGCCTTGTGCGAGACTTCGGGGGAACCCTCGTCATCAGAGTCGTCATCTGACTCGAACACCACCGCCGATTTGGACGGTGACATTGGCCCCTTTGCTGGTGACTTGGGCTTGCGTGCGGGCTTTGATGGCGTAGCAGTACGCCGGGACATGTGCTCCTACGCGACCTCGTCGCCTCTGTCGTGTTCGTCTAGGCTGCGGCTCGCCTCGAACTCACGTTGCTTCTGCATACGGGTCTTGCGAGCCACAGGCGCTGGAGGAGGAACTTCCTCCTCCTCCCCGTCGCTGTCGGAAGAATCCCCCTCGGAGTCTTCCTCCAGCTCCTGGGGAACCTCTTCATCGAGTGGAGGGAGCCAGCCCTCCAACACCTGAAAAAGCTGAGAACCACCACGAGTGAAACACCAAATGCGGAGACTGAAGACTGAAATACAGACACAGCGACTGGGAAGAAAACTTACTGTGGGGGCTTCGTTCTTCACAGGAGTGTACGGGGCGACCCCGACCGCCACGCTGGTGAACTCGGCATCGGTGATCTTCTTCAGGGCAGCCTTGTAGTCCTCAGCCTCCCATGATTCCTTGCTGGTTCGGGATGGATCATGCTTCCCGCCGTACTCGTACATCCAGTGTGGCCAGGCCACCAGCGGAACCAGGCGCTGCCCGAGCCAGCAGTTGTAGAGGTTGATCGGAATCAACCCCTGGTCCTTCAGCTTCTAGATTTGGTCCATCATTTCCGCGACGGCCATCCGCTGATCTTCGGAAGCTTCTTCGGCGCCAACCGGCAAGGCTCGCTCCTCTCGGCGACGAATTCAGGAAGAGCCACCTCGCCGAAGGGAGTGGCCTCTTTGACGTAGAACCAGCTCTTTTTCCACTCGCTGGCAGCCTTCTTCGGCAGGAGGAGCTTGACGAAGTTGGCCTTGGGCTTCAGCTGGAATGTGACGCCACCTGCGGCCAACATCAAGCCGTCGGACGCCTCGCGCCCGATGCGGCCGTGGAAGAGTTCCAGCCATAGCGGGAAATACGGCCTATAGCCAAGATAGCATTCGCAGAAGGCGACGAAGATCGCCAGCTGCTCGATGCTGTGCGGACCAAGATCCGATGGCTTGATCGCATAGTACGTGCAGAAGCGGCGGAAGAAGAGTGAGGTAGGGAATCCCAGACCCCTCTCGAGATGACTGGGGAAGCAGATGAATTCGTCGGGTCGCGGCCTCGGCTCTGTCTCGGAGGAGGGGGGAACCCGCCAGTTCCCCTTGCGGAGTAATCCGGCGTCCTCGAAAGATTTAAGCTGGACCGTGGTACACTTGGATTTCCCCCATGAGCCTTTGGGAGGCGCCATCGGGGTACGATGTGGAATCGTACGACGCGGAAAAAAGACAAGACGGAAGAATGTAGGCAGGGAGATTGGAGACAGGGAGAACGAATGAGGAAGAATGAAGAATGCGAAGAAGGTCTGCAGAGCTGAACCATCACTCCCCTTATATGGGAACGCCACCCGCCAAAATCGGGGTAGCCGTTACTCACGGTAATTGCGCCGAAGTTACCGTTGGAAATTCCAACTAATAGTTTGACCAGAACTGACGGGCCAACTCCTTTATTTCACCCGCTACCCGCCAGTCTTTTCACTCGCCAAGACGACGACTTGGCAGCAATAACGTTCATTAGGACGGCAAATGGAAACATGGGGAAATTCCCCTGGTTCTAATGGAGTCCATCGCCGACTCGACTGGACACCTAAATTGGGCTCGCCTACTCCGAACGCCAAAAGGACGCCTGCGCCTGCATCAATGATGGCCTCGGGGACTACTGATGGGGATATGCCGAAAGGGGTATGCCCAGCAAGACGTTCCGATTGGGTCGAAGGGCCTGCGGGTGCGCCCGAAAGTCGGCGACTGGACTAGAAGGAAGGAAAGGCCCAGCGACTGGCGACTGGAGGCCTAGAAGCGTAACAGAAGCCTAGTCGGATTAGGTCAAAGCCTTCGAATCCTTATCTTGTTCGGTTGTACCTTGTAAACCCGAGCGAGGTGCTTCATATATAAACCTCCATATGGTACCCTAGAGACTCACGTTCCATCATACACCCATTCAAGCGACTCGCAGCCTAGTCGCCGAGCTCGCCACCCCTATAACTCGCTCTCCAATAATCTAATCTAGCAGGAGTAGGTCTTTACCCTCCAGGGGGCCGAACCTGGGTAAACCCATGTGCATCCGCCCCCATCTCGCACCGCAGATGGCCGCCAACTCTTCCTCACGAAACACTCAATCGCTGCCTGTAACAACGACTGTCGTGACCATTTCCACGACAGTTTGAATCACATCTGTTACCATATTGACACACACATATATGTACGTACAATAAACAAGACAAACCCAAATTAGTACATCTCACGTCCTCACATGCACATATATTTGCAAATACGTGTTTATACGTACAAGAAACAAGACAAACACAAATTATTATATCTCACGTCCTCACAGGCACATGTATTTGCAAATACGTGTACGTACGTACAAGAAACAAGACAAACCCAAATTATTACATCTCACGTCCTCACAGGGACATGTATTTGCAAATACGTGTACTTATGAACAAGAAATCCCTCGGCACAATTACCATAATTTCTCATTTTAAGAAAACGTGTGCATCAGCTCACAGCTCCGTGCTTAGTTGAGTGTGTGATGTGATGCTATAGGCTACTTGACGTAACCACCACATTTCCATTTACGTTACCGTCTGCACAAACCCATGCGATCAGTACAACGATGCAGGATGCAGCTATGATTATAAGTATATCAGGGGAATATTAGTTGGGTGGTTAGATTTAATAATCACGTGTATGTGCATGTAAGTACTGACCTACACTTGCTTCCTCCTTTCTTATGTACATACAACGGTTCGAGTTCGCCGACAAGTATAGAGGCAAGTACGACAACAGCATCGCCGAGGTGAAGAGCTACTACACGTCGGTGAGCGGGCGGCACGACGAGCTCCTCTGGGCGGCGCCGTGGCTCCACCGTGCCACCGGTGATGAATAGAACATAGCCTTGATCGGAACGAAGTCGTGGTCATGCATCACATGTGTACATGTGTTTCTTTATTTTTTATTGTAATACCTAAGAGAAATAGATGTGATTCATGAATAATGGATGTCAGAAATGGATTTCTTAGATTTTTCTAATAAATTTAGATACATTATTTATATTATTTAGAGTTCTACAATTAAAGTTATGAATTTCCAAAATTTGTATTAGTAATAGAAGCAATTTTAATTGGTTCCCTATTTTATTATTTGAAATAGTGAATAAAATTTATATTAAAAATATTCATATATTTCTGAGCACTTTTTATTTTAAAAGTTTTTTCGTTTGAATTTTTATTCAAAAATTATGAATGTGTGAACATAAATAGAAGGTTTTTTGAAAAGCTACAGGGCGACAGAAACCACTACGTAGTTTGTTAACAAAACTTGAGGACCCGTTTGCAAAACTACAGATTGCGTGCTGTCTCTCACCGCCACGTGGCCTGGCAGGTGGGTCCAAATGTCAGAAATCGTGTTAATTCTGTTTAAAATCAGTTTTAGTGTACATTGCAAAAAATCACATTTTACGAAATTTGTGAATGGTGGATTTTCGAACATTTCGCAAAAAAATGGTGATTTTATGCTATTAACTCTACGCAAACCTAAGCACATATATAGTTAATTATCTCGTACATGCAAAGTTTATGATAGTCAAATATGCCTACATCTGTATAGGCATCACGTTCCTAAATCCACACACCACATCCAGGCTTGAATGGGATAATGCTCCTCCTAAGGCCTTGTTCCGTTACATGGGATTGAATCCTAGCATGGATATAATCCAGATATGGATTTGGTTGATCCAGAGGTCTCACCCAATCCCTCCTAATCCTTCTCACGCAATCCCTTCTAATCCATGTCTTTAGGAACGTCGTTCGGGTAGGCATAGTTGTGTCGGCATCTTTGCTCCCGTTCACTCCTATCGTTTTTTTTCTTCAGCAGATCGTTCGTTCGCTCCCATATGTGTCGCTCGCATCCGGGAATTGATCCACAGGTCTAGACACGATAATTCTTTTCCAGGCCCAGTTAGTAGAAAATGCAAGGGATCAGTTGGGCCAGAAATCCCGTTGGGTGTAACCGAAGAGCACAACTTAGCTGGACTGGAAAAAATATCACATCGGACTGGATCGCCGGGATTGGATTGCAATCCAGATCAAACCCAGTCTCTCAGGGAATAAACGAACGAGGCCTAAGCATGCGCATCCACATTACACCGGTAATTAAGAATCACAGAATAATTATTTAAGTAAGATTTCAGTTCGGAATCGGTCTACTACTTTGGCGAGTAAGATAGCTATCACGTTTTATCCTCGGTGAGGAGATTTAAGAAATATCAACATAACATAAGTGCTTTTAGCCTATCTATCACTGAGCTAATAGCACCACTTAATCCGATCAACTAATGCATACCCTTTATTGACAACTCCTCTAAATTGGCTATATCTAGTATCAAGAATAGATTAAGAACGTGTTTGGTTCGTACGTTTTGTTCCGGTACCTGATTACAGCGTAATCTGATAGCATTAAACGTGTTTGTTTGTAAATAGGTACCCTGTAATCAAGTCCCATCGCAGTGTACCCCAGCGGAAACAAATCCCGTTACCGGAGGAGAGAGGCCGCTCGCTCGCGACCATCCACTCCCTTCCCGTGCCTGTCCATGGCTCCGCCGAGTGCGGCCTCCATCTCCCCTCCGCCGAGTCCGGCACCAAGCGCCCCTCCGCCGAGCCAGGCGCCGCCACCGACGCGGTACAGGCCACCTTCAACTCTGCCCGCTGTGTCAGGAGCATCCATGCCGACGAGGAGAAGCTTCCGCCCCAATCTCCGTCACCGATTCTGTAGAATCGAACCTTTCTGGATCTCCAATCCGACGTTCTCATTTGCCCAGCCGAGTCCCGTGGTCTGATTTGTTCTTGATAAGGTTAGCAGGTGGATCTTGGATTTCAGCCTTTGTGGTTGTGGTATCAGATACCTTTCTGTCGTGAAACCAAACAAAAACGGTATTTCTCCATTACACCGCGCATGCCTCTGTAAACCCATTCCGTTGACGGTCCCGTTTACAGTCTCCGATCCAAACATGTTCTAAGGCTGGTCCTAGTGCAAGTATCATAGCTAGTATTATGCATATCATGTTGGCAAAAATAAATCTTATACACAATTTTACATTGCGATTTTACAAATTATTAAACATAGTACTAGTATGATACTACCATATGATAACACGCACTATGAAGATAGTATCATACACTAGTACCATATGCATGATACTAGTAGTATGATACTACCACTATGACCAGCCTAAACAATATGAATCTATAGATCAATAAATCATCTAACTAATGATCCACCACTAAAATACGGAATTTTGATAATAATCATGTAGGCTCACATGATCTATAAACTTTGAAGATCATGGAGAGATATGAAACAACATAAGACCACACACCCATATTCAAGGGGTTAAATTACCCTCTAATCATGGATGAGCAAGACGGGAGATCGATGAGGGTGGTGTATATCCCTTCGGCAAATATTATGGTGGAGACCCTCATCAAAGAAGGTAGTAACAGCCTTACGGTGGTTTTAACATGCTCTTGTGACGCGCTTAGGGCTTGCCCACCTGGAAGGGGTGTGTGGAACAACCGTGGTGCACCGGCCTCAGCTGACTCCTTTCGCAACTATCGTTGTTTGACAGACTCCTGATTTTTATGTATTTAATCCGAAAGATTCCAAAAATTATAAAGAATAAAAAAGAGAGTAGGGCTTCCGTTGAATATTAATAGTTTAGTGCAAATAGTTGATAAATTGGTATATATCAGTGGAAAAATAACAAATTCAAATCTTAGCACATAAAGTACACCCACTAGTTTGATTTGATCGATTCAGGTGTATGCAACACACACGCGCGCGCACTAGTTTGATCGATTCAGGTGTATGCAACATTCAGGCACGGTGGGAATCGCTATTGAATCGCCAAAGCTCTGTCGTCTCGGCGGTAAGGGCGACATGGGGATAAAAACTTCTACACCAATCCTATAACTATTTGGTGCTGCAAATCTTTTGGGCATGCCTCAAATTTTGCCCCCTGATGTTGCAGCATCCTGTGGCTTCCACAGAACAAATCAGCCATGCACCACGCCAGGGCTGAATCCGCCTTATTTTGTCGCCGCCTCTCCACTAGATCCACCCGACTCCGTCGTTGCCTTGTTGTTTCCCCGTTGAATCGCCACCTTCCCCAACGAATCAAGTCCACCTCCCACTACGTCGTGCCGCCAGCCATGGGATGCCCCCGCGTCATTGCATGAAGAGCAGCATCCGCTTGAGACGACGGATACACACGTGTGCATGTTTGACACGACGGCGTGGAGGTTCGGCCACCCGTGGTTGGACCTCAACTTCCCCGACGTCAAGAGCCGGTCGGAGGCAGAGTTCCTCGTGCCGCTAAAATGGTCACACGTGAACAGCTACAGGAGAATCGTGTGCTTTCTTGCAGTTTGAGATGGCCGAGTCCGACGAGATGGCCATGCTGAGGTTTTGCCGTGAGCATATGGGGAGTTCTTTGTCGTGAAGAAGGTAGCAATGAAGAAGGCCTTAACAACATCGGAGGCTGGCCCCTCCAACGTCTTCATCTCCCGGACTCTTTAATTTAGAGTTGGACTCTGATTTATGGAACGAGCTCGGTGCCTCTGACAACAACGACGATTGGGATGATATGAGTTTGTAGTGTGTCGTAGATGGAGACGAGTTTAGTTTGCCGTAATTGAGTTTAGTGTCTCTTTTTTTTTAGATAACAGCTGCGTTTTTATTTATTCATTCGGAACTAAATCAGAGTCAAACACCCAGCCATGTTTTGCTTAATTTTTCTTGCAGCCCTCCTTTGCTAACCGGTGCGCAGCACCATTACCAGATCGCCTAATAGCACGAACTGATGAACTCCCAAAGCTTTGGATGAGATGTTTGTGTTGGATATTAGTGATCTGCAGTTTTCTATGATCAAACTAAGTCAATATAATGGCTTTTAGGGGCTGTTTAATAACAGCCATTGGATGCCCTGATCAGGGGCATCCTGACCATCCATTTTGGGGTGCAGGTTCCCCTAGTGCAAGTGCTATAAATAGGGATCCTAGGGTTTAAGCTAGACTGACCCAATCCATTCGGCTGAGCTCTTCTCTCTCTCACTCTCCCCTGCTTACTGATCAAGCCAGCACCTAAAGCACTAGGAAGAACCAGCACAAGAAGGCAGAAGCAAGAGGAGGCCATGGCTGGACCTCCAGATCAAGGTACACAACATCTGATCTCCCTTTTGTGGCTCTAATCTTGAGCTAGGTGATCCTATGGGATCTAACAGTGGTATCAGAGCACCTAGCTGCAAGTTTGAGCCCTCTTTATTAAGGTTTTATTCTTAAGTGAGCTTGTTCTTGCTGTTTTTGATCAAGATCAAGGTTATGTTGCTTCAGAACAGTATAAAGTTGATGTTTTAGCCCTAAAATCACTAAGTGTAAGTTATGTCCGATAAAGAACAGGTGCTAGGGTTGCTTTTATGCAATTTTTATGTGGGGATTTGAGCTATTGGTGCAAACCCTAACCGTATTCCCCAATTCCTGAGGAACCCTAACCCTAGTTCATCGAATCGATGAACCCTAACCCTAATTTCCCCAATTACTAATGAACCCTAACCCTAATTCCCAAATCAGACAAACCCTAATCCTAATTTCCTAAATTAGGGAACCCTAACCCTAATTTGATGATCTAAAGGGTGGTCGGAGCTTACCTTATGGGCCTCATCACCGTTGTTGGCCACGGCGGCGCTGGAGCCGACCTTCTAAGTTGGCAGAACCGCTCGGGCTTGGCCCGTGCGATCTCGCCATCCACCACACTGGGCCGTGGCGGTGCTCCTGCTGGCGCGCTTGTCGTCGCAGGAGCCCACCGCGGTGCCGGACTTGGCGCGGTACCGTCAACGCCGGTCCAGGGACGCCTGCCCGCCGCCGCCGTCTCCGCGCAGAGGGCGCCATCCAGAGCCGCTCGACGGAGGTGCGTGCTAGCCAAAGCCGCGCGCAGCTCCGGCGAGGGGGCCTGGCCAACGCCGATGTTACGCCTTCTCCTCTGGCTGCTGGCGCTCGTCGCCGCCGCCGCTCGCTCTCTCTCGCTTGCTGCGGAGGAAGCAGAGGAAGGGGAGGGGGAAAATGGAGGCTAGGGTTGGGGCCGGGGGCGTCGCCGCGCGCTGGTTTTGATCCACGCGGGCGCATCCTCGTCCGTTGGATTACATCCAATGGCCCCCACAGCCTCAGCTGCTTAAGGGCCTAGTGGGCCACTAAAAGGGCTAAAGGGAGACGGGCTGGGCCAGATTCGGCCTAGTCTAGAAGTTTGTCTTTAAAATTTAAATAATAAAAAGGGTTTTAAAGGTTTTGTGGGCCAAATTTTCTTTTGGGCCAAGATAATGAATAAGATAATATTCAAGAAATAATGTTTATAAGTTAGGGTTTATATGAATGGTTTTTGGGGCTAAATTTTTGGCATATTTTATTATGTCAATTATGGAACTCAATTGTGTGACAAATTATTCTTTGGTCATGCAATTTTGTATCACACTTAAGTAAGTTTGATGTGTTTTATTGTGATAAGTTAATTCTTTCTGATGTGTTTATTATATTTAGTTGTTTATTTTGTGTTGTTTTTCAAATAAATTGTGGTAATAATGTTTTGCTGTAAAATATAGTTTGAAATCCTCAAATTAAGCATGGCTTATGTCTATCATTCTGGCCAAAGCTGATTGATGGATATTTTGACCATGAATTTTTTTATTAGTCTGGTTCACTTCTGGCCAAAGCTGATGTGTTCCAGACTGATGAAAAGAATTTCATATGTGGAAGGATTTAATTAAGTGTGGCTTATATCTGTCATTCTGGCCAAAGCTGATTGACAGGTATTTTGATCACAAAATTTTATTGATCATGTCTATTTCTGGCCAAAGCTGATGTAGACTAGATTGATAAAAGGAGTATGAAATAGTTATGCTTAACCAAATCATTTGTTTTCTTTTGCAGCATCTAATGCCTCTCAAATTGCCGGAATTATTAATGGCATAGAACAGTTGACTGGTAGTAATTTTGGTACTTGGAAGGAAAAGCTTGAGATCACTTTGGCTTTGCTGAATATTGATTATGCCCTTCTTAAGGATCCTCCTATGGAACCTACTGAAGGTGATGAGAATTATGATGCCCTGAAAAGGGTTTATGATGATGAGAAAACTAAGTGGGGGGATTCAAATTGTAAGTGTCTCATGATCATTAAGGCTTCATCACTCAGAGTATGAGGGGAGCTGTTCCAGACTCTCAGACTGCCAAGGGTTACCTTGGAAATATTGAGGACCAGTTTAAGGGATCGTCCAAAATTTATGCAACAAGCCTCATTAGAAGGCTTATTGATGAATGGTATGATCCAACTAAGAGTCTGAGAGAACATATCATGAGGAAAATCAACATGGCCACTAAACTTAAGACAATGGAAATGGAAATCTCTAAAGGTTTCCTTGTCCATTTATTATGTCATCCTTACCCATGGAGTTCTCTCCGTTTACCATCAATTACAATGCGATGGATTCTACATGGGGCATGGATGAAATGATGGCTAGATGTGTACAAGAAGAGGAAAGGCTTAAAGCTGGACGAGTTGATCATGTCAACCAGTTCAAGAACTCTTAGAAGAAGAAAAATCAAAAGTTTATGAAGCCTAAACCGGCTCAGTTTAAAGATAAAGGGCAATCTTCTAAGTTCTTTCAGAAAAAGAATCCTAACAGAGCTCCTAATGCAGATGCACACCCTAATGCTGATGGTAAAGATCCCAATGGATGTCACTTTTGTGGAAAAAGTGGACATGTCCAGAGGGATTGTATTGGGTTCATGAAATGGCTCAATAAGAAAGGTACTAATGTTATAACCTTTGTTGACGAATCCCTTTATGTTAATTATGCCACCAATACATGGTGGGTTGACTCAGGTGCAACAATTCATGTTGCAAACTCCTTACAGGGATTTGATATGAAGAGGACCCTAAGAAGATGGGAAAGAACCATTAGAGTTCTTAATGGCGTTGAGGCTGAGGCTGAGGCTATTGGAGAGTTCACACTTATGCTCCTTAGCGGCTTTATGCTTCGTTTACGTAATGTACTTTATGTACCCTCTATGAGACGAAACCTTGTGTCTGTCTCATGCTTAGATGATGATGGTTTTCACTGTGACTTTGGGAACAAGAGATGTATAATTATGTTTGACAATAATAATGTTGGTCTTGCCTTCCGACAAGACAAACTTTATCTTGTTTCCTTAAGTGATTCCCTAAATGAAGTTGATGCCTCTTCTAATGTGAATGTTAGAACCAAGCGTAAGAAAGATGATGATGAGACTTCTTCAAAACTATGGCACTATCGTTTGGGCCATATTTTGAGGGGGGAGAATTGAGCGTCTCATTAAGGAGCAAGTCCTTCATCCTTTGGATTTCTCGGATGCGGATCTGGATCATTGTATTGACTGCATCAAAGGTAAATATACTAAGAGAATTAAAAAGGTGCAAATCGAAGCACGGGAGTTTTAGAAATTATTCACACAGATATTTGTGGTCCGTTCAATGTGAGATCTGTTGGAGATATGCCCTAGAGGCAATAATAAATATAGTTATTATTATATCTTTGTGTTTATGATAAATGTTTATATTCATGCTATAATAGTATTAACAAGGAAACATTAATACTTGTGTGAATTGTAAACTTAAATTAAAGTCCCTAGTATAGCCTCTATACTTCACTAGCTTGTTGGTTAATAGATGATTGTGGTTTCCCTATCATGAACATTGAGATGTTATTAACAACAAGATCATATCGTTAGGAGAATGATATGGTGGACATACTCCTATAGATAAGCGTAGCATAAAGATCAAGTCATTTCAATAGTTCATTTGCTATATGCTTTCTGATACATAGTTATCTAATTCCTTCGACCATGAGATCATGCATATCACCTTTACCAGATGGATGCTTTGATATCATCAAACACCACACCGTAACAGGGTGGCTATAAAGGTGGCATTGAGTGTTCGGAAAGTATTGGTTGAAACACATGGATCAAGAGTGGGATTTGTCCATCCATATGACGGATAGATATTCTCTGGGCCCTCTCGGTGAAATGTCATCCAATTAGCTTGCAAGCATGTGACTGGGTCACAAGGGATCACATATCACGGGAACGAGAAAAGAGTACTTATCAGTAACGAGGTTGAACTAGGTATGCAGAGATACCGACGATCATAACCTCGGATAAGTAACATATCGTGAGACAAAGGGAAATTGGTATCGTATGTAAGTGGTTCATTCGATCGCAATGTAATCGTAGAAATATGTGGGAGCCATATGAATTTCCAGATTCCTCTATTGGTTATTGTTCGGAGAAGTGTCTCGATCATGTCTGCATAATTCACGAACCGTAGGGAGACACACTTAAGGATTCGACGTTGTTTGAGTAGTTATGGTATTATGAGAAAGAGACCGAATGTTGTTCGGAGTCTCGGATGGGATCCGGGATATCACGAGGTGATCCGGAATGGTCCGGAGAATAAGATTCATATAAGGAAAGTCCCGTTTCGGAGTTGGGGAATGGTTCCGGTGTTTTCATCGGGAAAATTCTAGAAGGTCCCGGAATGTCCGGCACTCCGGAGGGGGAAGGGGTACATGAATGTGTCATTGCATATTGGAATGATTGCATCATGTACTAAGTGTTCTCTCTGTCCGAAATAAAGGGTTAATTCAAATCCTAATTGGAAAAGTCAAACTGCCAGTTTTCGGTCAAACTGCCAGTTTTCGGAAAGAGGAGAAAGAGGAGGAGAGGTGGAGGCCGAGTTGGAGGAGGGTTCCTCCCCTTGGCCGGCGCACCTCCCAAGGCCGAGTTGGGGAGGAACTCCTCCCCTTGGCCGGCCAAGCCCTCCCACCTATAAAAGGAGGGGCAGGGCCTCCTCCTCTAGACACACTAGTTCCTACCCCTCTAAACTAAACCTAGATCTAAACCCCGGTTTAGAGCTATTTTGGTTTAGAGCCTTCTAATTGGTTTAGAGCCCTCTAATTGGTGTGTCTAATTACTAGACCACTAATAGCCTCTCTCATAAGCTCCACCATACTCGCACCGGCTTAAGGCGAAGCCCTGCGGGATCTCCCCTCTACCTCCGGTACCACGCCGTTGTGCTGCCGGAATCGCGAGGAGAGTACTACAACCTCCGCTGCCTGCTGGAACAAGGGAGAGGAAGGTCTTCGTCGAGTACCGAACGTGTGACCGACTGCGGGGGCGCTGCTGGTACGTGGCGTCGGAAGGATCATCTACGCGATCTTGAGATCGGAAAGAGTACGACTACATCACCCACGAGAATCTGCTCTCGTTAAACACTTTGGAATCTTCGAGGGTGAGTTATTCCATCGACTCGTTGCTACAATCTAGTAGATAGATCTTGGCTTGTTTGTTTGTATGCGGTAGAAAATTTTTGTTTTCCATGCTACGAACCCCAACAGTGGTATCAGAGTCGTGTCTATATGTAGATCTGTTGCACGAGTAGAACACAATGGTCATTGTGGGCGTTGATGCTTTTATTGTAGATTGCTTTGCGTGTACTTTGCATCTTGCGGTATGTTGGGATGAAGCGGCCCGGGCTAACCTTACATGACATCGTTCATGAGACTTGCTCCACGCTTAACATGCAACTTGTATTGCATAAGTGGCTTTGCGGGTGCCTGTTTCTCCTAGCATAGTAAAGATCCAATTTACAACGGGTAATCAACAATGCTAGTATCAATGTTGTGGTTCTTGTTCGTAGGTTAGAACGACTCTTATGGAAAGCCCCAAACCACGTAAAATATGCAAAGAAAGTAGAAGCGTCTAACTTTGTTTTGCAGGGGTGTGCAGTGATGTGATATGGCCATGATTGTGATTATATTTGATGTATGCAATGTTCCTTATTGTAAGTTGGCAACCGGCAGGAGCCATATGGTTGTCTTTAATTTCTGTTAAGACCTGCGTGTCTATTCAAAATAGTTGTAATAGTTGAAGCTGGTAGACGACAACCATGAAGAAGCGTCATTGACCTTGACGCTATGCCGGTGATGATGGAGATCATGTTCGTGCTTGAAGATGGAGATCGGAAGCACAAAGAAGAAAGGCCATATCATATCACATATTATGAATTGCATGTGATGTTAATCCTTTATGCATCTTGTATTGCTTAGTAGACGACGGTAGCATTATAAGATGATCCCTCATGCACATAAATTTCAAGTTCTAAAGTGTTCACCCTTAGTATGCACCGTTGCCAAAGCTTGTTGCTTCGAAGCACCACGTGATGATCGGGTGTCTTTGATTCCGCGGGTGAATACAACGTAAGCAAGCCAGATTTGCTTATGCGGTAGCTAAGGTTTGATCTTGACGAGCCTAGCATGTACAGACATGGCCTCAGGAACACGGATCACCAAAAGGTAAAGCATGAATCATATAGCAGATATGATGAACATGATGATTGTTCGCCATTGAAACTATATCGGCTCTCGTGATGATCGGTGTTGATATAGTAGATTTGGTTCGTGTGATCACTAAAACAATGTGAGGGATGTTGTTTTGAGTGGGAGTTCACCTAGTTTAATTTCATTAATTAATTTGAACTCAATTTGTCATAAACTTAGTCTAAACTATTGCAAATATGTTGTAGATCAATGGCAGCCCCTACCATCAATTTTAATGCGTTCCTAGAGAAAGAAAAGTTGAAAAACAATGGAAGCAACTTCGCGGATTGGTTCCGCAATTTGAGGATTGTCCTCACAGCTGGTAATTTGACCTATGTGCTGGATGCACCGCTAGGTGACCCACCTGCAGCTGATGCTACCGATGAAGTAAAGAATGTTTACCTCGCTCAGAAGAATCAGTACTCCATAGTTCAGTGTGCTATCTTGTATGGTTTAGAATCGGAGCTTCAGAAAAGGTTTGAAGAGTCGGACCCATATGATATTGTCGAGGATCTCAAATTAATTTTTGAGACTCATACGGCAATTGAAAGTTATGAAGCTTCTGAAAAGTTCTTTAACTGCAAGATGGAAGAGGGTAGCTCCGTCAGTGAGCATGTGCTTAAAATGTCTGGGCACGCGAATAAACTTCAAAGCTTGGGTATAGTGATTCCTAATACTTTGGGAGTTTACCGCATCCTCCAATCACTACCACCAAGTTACAAGAACTTTGTGATGAACTACAACATGCAGAACATGAACAAAGAGTTGCCAGAACTATTTGCTATGTTAAAATCTGCAGAAGTGGAGATCAAGAAAGAGCACCAAGTGTTGATGGTCAATAAGACCACCAAATTCAAGAAAGGCAAGTCTAAGCAAAAGGGACACTTCAAGAAGGGTGGTAAGAAAGTTACCATGCCAACGAAGAAGACCAAGGCTGGACCTAAGCCTGAAACTGAGTGCTTTTACTGCAAGGGAGAAGGTCACTGGAAGCGGAATTGCCCAAAGTACTTGGCGGATTTGAAGAACGGCAACATCAAGAAGAAAGGTATATTTGATATACATGTTATTGATGTGTATCTCACTAGTATTCGTAGTAGTGCCTGGGTATTTGATACTGGTTCGGTTGCTCATATTTGTAACTCGAAACAGGAGCTGCAGAATAAACGGAAGCTAGCGAAGAACGAGGTGTCGATGCGCGTGGGAAACGGATCAAAGGTTGATGTGATCGCGGTCGGCACGCTACCTCTTCATCTACCATCGGGATTAGTTTTATACTTAAATAATTGTTATTTGGTGCCTGCGTTGAGCATGAACATTATATCGGGATCTTGTTTATTGCGAGACGGTTACTTATTTAAATCTAAGAATAATGGTTGTTCTATTTATATGAGTAATATGTTTTATGCACATGCACCTTTAATAGATGGTCTATTCATATTGAATCTCGATAGTGGAAATACACATATTAATAACATTGAAGCTAAACGTTTGAAATTGAGCGATAACTTGACCTATATGTGGCACTGTCGTCTTGGTCACATTGGAGTGAAGCGTATGAAGAAACTCCATTCCAATGGACTTGTTGAATCACTTGATTTTGAATCACTTGAAAGATGCGAAGCATGTCTGATGGGTAAAATGACTAAGACTCCATTTTCTGGTATAATGGAGCGAGCTACGGACTTATTGGAAATCATACATACCGATGTGTGTGGTCCAATGAGTGTAGCATCGCGCGGTGGTTATCGTTATGTTCTTACCTTCACGGATGACTTGAGTAGATATGGGTATATCTATTTCATGAAACATAAGTCCGAAACTTTCGAGAAGTCTAAGGAGTTTCAAAGTGAGGTAGAGAATCAACGTAACAAGAAGATTAAATTTCTACGTTCTGATCGTGGAGGTGAATATCTAAATTACGAGTTTGGTGAGCATTTAAAGAAATGTGGAATACTTTCGCAGTTGACACCGCCGGGAACACCACAGCGTAATGGTGTGTCTGAACGTCGTAATCGAACTCTCTTAGATATGGTTCGTTCTATGATGTCACTTACAGATTTACCGCTATCATTTTGGGGTTATGCATTAGAAACAGCTGCATTCACTTTAAATAGGGCACCGTCTAAATCCGTTGAAACGACACCGTATGAATTATGGTTTGGGAAGAAACCTAAATTGTCGTTCCTTAAAGTTTGGGGATGCGAAGCCTATGTAAAGAAGTTACAGCCGGACAAGCTTGAACCCAAAGCGGAAAAATGCGTCTTCATAGGATACCCAAAGGAAACTATTGGGTATACCTTCTATCATAGATCCGAAGGCAAAATCTTCGTTGCTAAGAATGGATCCTTTCTAGAGAAGGAATTTCTCTCGAAAGAAGTGACTGGAAGGAAAGTAGAACTCGACGAGGTTGTCGAACCTTCTCTCGAAATTGCGAGTAGCGCAGCACCGGAAGAAGTTCCTGTGGTGCCTGCACCAATAAGAGGGGAAGCTAATGATGATGATCGTGAAACTTCGGTTGAAGTTGCTACAGAGCCTCGGAGGTCAACGAGAACTCGTACCACTCCAGATTGGTATGATTCCGTTATGAATGTCATGGTGGTGGACAACACTGATGACCCCGAGACATATGAGGAAGCGATGATGAGCCCAGATTCCAATAAATGGCAAGAAGCCATGAAATCCGAGATTGGATCCATGTACGAAAACCAAGTATGGACTTTGGTAGACTTACCGGATGGCCGAAAGGCTGTCGAGAACAAATGGATTTTCAAGAAGAAAACAGATGCTGATGGTAATATTACTGTCTATAAAGCTCGACTTGTCGCAAAAGGGTTTCGACAAATTCAAGGAGTTGACTACGATGAGACTTTCTCACCAGTAGCGAAGCTAAAGTCTGTGAGGATTATGTTAGCAATCGCTGCATATTATAATTATGAGATATGGCAGATGGATGTCAAAACAGCATTCCTCAATGGAGACATTGATGAAGAGTTGTATATGATGCAACCCAAAGGTTTTGTCGATCCTAAAGATGCTAACAAGATATGCAAACTTCAACGGTCCATCTATGGATTGAAGCAAGCATCCCGAAGTTGGAATCAACGTTTTGATAAGGTAATCAAAAGTTTTGGTTTTATACAAACTTATGGAGAAGCTTGTATTTACAAGAAAGTGAGTGGGAGCTCTGTAGCGTTCTTAATACTATATGTGGATGACATATTGTTGATTGGGAATGATGTAGACCTTCTTAATAGTGTCAAAGAATATTTGAATAATAGTTTTTCAATGAAGGATCTTGGCGAAGCAGCTTACATATTAGGCATAAAGATTTATAGAGATAGATCGAAACGCCAAATATCATTGTCACAGAGTACATATTTGGACAAAGTTCTAAAGAAGTTTGGAATGGAAGAAAGCAAGAAAGGGTTCTTGCCCATGTTGCCCAATACGACCTTGAGTAAAACTCAAAGTCCGACATCGGCAGAAGATAGAGAAAGGATGAGTAAGACTCCCTATGCCTCAGCCATAGGATCTCTAATGTATGCCATGCTATGTACTAGACCCGACATTGCATATGCTGTTAGTTTAACTAGCAGATATCAAAGTGATCCAGGAGTGGATCATTGGACAGCGGTCAAAAACATCCTTAAGTACTTGAGAAGAACTAAGGATATGGTTCTTTCTTATGGAGGTGATGAACAGCTCGTTGTTAATGGTTACACCGATGCTAGTTGGAACACTGATCCGGATGATTCTAAATCACAATCCGGATACGTATTTATTTTGAATGGTGCAGCAGTTAGCTGGAGGAGTGCAAAGCAAAGCGTTGTGGCGAGATCTTCAACTGAATCGGAATACATGGCTGCTTCGGAGGCTTCACAAGAAGCGATATGGATGAAAGAGTTCATTACAGAGCTGGGTGTGGTTCCTAGTGCGCTGGACCCAATGTCTATCTACTGTGATAACATGGGCGCCATAGCCAATGCGCAAGAACCAAGGTCACACAAGAAGCTGAAGCATATCAAGCTGCGTTTTCACGCTATTCGAGAACATATCCAGGATGGGGATATAAAGATTTGCAAAGTACACACAGATCTGAATGTGGCGGATCCGTTGACTAAACCTCTCCCGAGGGCAAAACATGACCAACACCAAACTGCCATGGGTGTTCGGTATATTACCATGTAATCTAGATTAGATGACTCTAGTGCAAGTGGGAGACTGTTGGAGATATGCCCTAGAGGCAATAATAAATATAGTTATTATTATATCTTTGTGTTTATGATAAATGTTTATATTCATGCTATAATAGTATTAACAAGGAAACATTAATACTTGTGTGAATTGTAAACTTAAATTAAAGTCCCTAGTATAGCCTCTATACTTCACTAGCTTGTTGGTTAATAGATGATTGTGGTTTCCCTATCATGAACATTGAGATGTTATTAACATCAAGATCATATCGTTAGGAGAATGATATGGTGGACATACTCCTATAGATAAGCGTAGCATAAAGATCAAGTCATTTCAATAGTTCATTTGCTATATGCTTTCTGATACATAGTTATCTAATTCCTTCGACCATGAGATCATGCATATCACCTTTACCAGATGGATGCTTTGATATCATCAAACACCACACCGTAACAGGGTGGCTATAAAGGTGGCATTGAGTGTTCGGAAAGTATTGGTTGAAACACATGGATCAAGAGTGGGATTTGTCCATCCATATGACGGATAGATATTCTCTGGGCCCTCTCGGTGAAATGTCATCCAATTAGCTTGCAAGCATGTGACTGGGTCACAAGGGATCACATATCACGGGAACGAGAAAAGAGTACTTATCAGTAACGAGGTTGAACTAGGTATGCAGAGATACCGACGATCATAACCTCGGATAAGTAACATATCGTGAGACAAAGGGAAATTGGTATCGTATGTAAGTGGTTCATTCGATCGCAATGTAATCGTAGAAATATGTGGGAGCCATATGAATTTCCAGATTCCTCTATTGGTTATTGTTCGGAGAAGTGTCTCGATCATGTCTGCATAATTCACGAACCGTAGGGAGACACACTTAAGGATTCGACGTTGTTTGAGTAGTTATGGTATTATGAGAAAGAGACCGAATGTTGTTCGGAGTCTCGGATGGGATCCGGGATATCACGAGGTGATCCGGAATGGTCCGGAGAATAAGATTCATATAAGGAAAGTCCCGTTTCGGAGTTGGGGAATGGTTCCGGTGTTTTCATCGGGAAAATTCTAGAAGGTCCCGGAATGTCCGGCACTCCGGAGGGGGAAGGGGTACATGAATGTGTCATTGCATGTTGGAATGATTGCATCATGTACTAAGTGTTCTCGCTGTCCGAAATAAAGGGTTAATTCAAATCCTAATTGGAAAAGTCAAACTGCCAGTTTTCGGTCAAACTGCCAGTTTTCGGAAAGAGGAGAAAGAGGAGGAGAGGTGGAGGCCGAGTTGGAGGAGGGTTCCTCCCCTTGGCCGGCGCACCTCCCAAGGCCGAGTTGGGGAGGAACTCCTCCCCTTGGCCGGCCAAGCCCTCCCACCTATAAAAGGAGGGGCAGGGCCTCCTCCTCTAGACACACTAGTTCCTACCCCTCTAAACTAAACCTAGATCTAAACCCCGGTTTAGAGCTATTTTGGTTTAGAGCCTTCTAATTGGTTTAGAGCCCTCTAATTGGTGTGTCTAATTACTAGACCACTAATAGCCTCTCTCATAAGCTCCACCATACTCGCACCGGCTTAAGGCGAAGCCCTGCGGGATCTCCCCTCTACCTCCGGTACCACGCCGTTGTGCTGCCGGAATCGCGAGGAGAGTACTACAACCTCCGCTGCCTGCTGGAACAAGGGAGAGAAAGGTCTTCGTCGAGTACCGAACGTGTGACCGACTGCGGGGGCGCTGCTGGTACGTGGCGTCGGAAGGATCATCTACGCGATCTTGAGATCGGAAAGAGTACGACTACATCACCCACGAGAATCTGCTCTCGTTAAACACTTTGGAATCTTCGAGGGTGAGTTATTCCATCGACTCGTTGCTACAATCTAGTAGATAGATCTTGGCTTGTTTGTTTGTATGCGGTAGAAAATTTTTGTTTTCCATGCTACGAACCCCAACAAGATCAGTGGATGGTTTTGATTCCTTCATAACATTCACTGATGACTTCTCCCACTTTTGATACATCTATCCTATTAAAGAAATATCTGAGGCATTAGAAAAGTTCAAGATATTCAAAGCTAAAGTTGAGAATCAAGTTGGTCAAAAGATCAGAGTTGTAAGGTCTGATCGTGGTGGTGAGTACTACGGTAGACACACTTCTTATGGCCAAATTCCTGGACCTTTTGCTAAGTTCCTACAGGAAAATGGTATGGTTGCTCAGTATTCAGCACAAGGCGAACCTCAGCAAAATGGAGTCGCTGAAAGGCGGAATTATACTCTTATGGATATGGTAAGAAGTATGTTAAGTCACTCCACTTTGCCGCTTGGTTTATGGATAGAAGCTCTAAAGACAGCTGCACATATTCTTAACAAGGTCTCCGGTAAATCGATGCCGAAAACGCCGTATGAATTATGGACTGGGAGAAAACCTACCCTGAGTTATTTGCATTTGTGGGGCTGCCCTACTGAGGCAAGAGTTTTCAATCCAATTATGGGAAAGTTAGACCCCAAGACTGTCAGCTGCCACTTCATTGGTTATCCTGACAAATCTAAGGCATATCGTTTCTATTGTCCGAAGAAATTCACTAAGTTTGTTGAAACAAGGCACGATGTGTTCTTGGAAAGTGATATGATGAGGGGGAGTATGAATCCTAGGGAAATAATCTCGGAGGAGAAACGAGATTATGTTCCGATCCCTGTGATCCAAGAGCCAGTGTTTCCTATTCATGTTGAGGTTATACCTCCAGTTGAAAGGACTGCTAATCCTACCCCTATTGAGATACCAGTGACTCCGCCAGAGACCATACCTAATGATACTACTACGGAATGTGCTCAACAGCCTGAAGTTGTGGTTGAGGTACCAAATAATGTATCGCTCAGAAGGTCTAAGCGGGCTAGAAAGTCCGCCATTTCTGGTGATTATGTCACTTATATGAGTGAGGATATGAATGAGTCGATGTTGGATGATGATCCTGCATCATTTAAGGAAGCCATACAAAGTGATCATTCGTTAGAATGGCTTGATGCTATGAAAGATGAAATGAAGTCCATGAGCATTAATGATGTATGGGACTTAGTAGAAATCCCTAAAGGAGCCAAAACTATGGGTAGTAGATGGGTATATAAGACCAAACTGTTGGGTCCGCAGCATAGAAAACAAAAAATTTCCTACGGTGTGAACTACACGCCAAGATCTATCTACTAGATACAAAGCAACGGGTGAACATACATCCAACGAGAACTTACCCTCGAAGACAATGAGTTTTGTTAACAAGTAGGAACTCGTGGTTGATGTAGTCGTACACTTGCCGATCTCAAGATCGTGAGGAAGTCCGAGCGCCGCAACTCAGCAGCGCATCCGTACTCGCACACACGTTCAAGCCACCGGACAACCTCCACCTCCTCGCTCCAGCGATCCAGCGGAAGCAGCAACTCCTTCCAAACGAAATGCCACCGGGAACATGTATCTCGCTAATCCGAGACCATGGGGGAATAATTCTAGAGGGGGAGAGAGATCCTTCACAAGGAGGTGTGTGGATGAAGTAGGGAATGGGTGGCCTTTTATAGGAGGAGGAGGGTGCCCCCTCTCTCCATGGCCGGCGCATGGGGGGTGACCCCTCACCTCCCCCATTCATGTGGTGGTAACCCCTCCACATTAAAATGCCTCTTCACATTCCCTTTTAAAGTCTCCACTTTAAATGCATTAAATTTCTCCAAATTTAATGCTCTCTCATTTAATAAAACTCTTTTATTAAATTTATTCAGAATTTTGTTAATTACTTTAATTAACAAACATTCACATATAGCCCCTTGCAATATTTCAATATCACATGCAGAACCACTTTCTGCAATTTCACCCGAAACAATTTCCGGTTTCTATTGAAACAATTTCTACGCTTTGCAATTCTTTCGTATGAAACATATGTGCTCCAAAATGGTGTCCGGTAACTCTTAAGTGTGCCACCCTACAATTCGCGAATAATGCAGACATGATCGAGACCCTTCTCCGATCAATAATCAGCAGCGGGACCTGGAGATCCGTACTGACACCTACACATTCAACGATGACTTCTGTGATCGTGAGAACCTTTAACGCTTGTAACTAAATACCTTTGTCTCTCGATATATTACATGTTCGAGATTCGATCATCGGTATCTCCATACCTAGTTTGATCTCGTTACCGACATGCACTCTTTTCTCGTTCCCGTGATATAACATTCTAGTGATCACATCACTTGCTTGCAAGCTATCTTAATGTGATATCACCGAGAGGGCCCAGAGTATATCTATCCGTCATCGGGATTGACAAATTCCACTCTTGATCCATGAGCCTCAACATAACACCTTCGTAGTACTAAACCCATCTTTATAGTCACCATGTTACGGTGTGATGTTTGATGTTATCAACATACTCTTCCGGTGTTAGCAATTAACATGATCTCATGGTCTAAGGATAAAGATTACTTCGTATGATGTTATAGCAATATAAACATAATGACTTGATCGTAATGCTATACTTCGGATCAATGTTCATCACATCATTCCACCAATGGTATGACCTTGTTATTAACAACATCCAATGTCCATGATCAGGAAACCTTGATCATCTTGTTAATCATTAAGCTAGTCTATGAGAGAGGCATAACTAGGAACCCTTTTTGTTTATTAAACACACATGTATTGATGTTTCCTGATCAATACAATTCTAGCATGTAAAATAAACATCTAACATATATAAGGAATATATAATAACAACTTTATTATTGCCTCTCAGGGCATATTTCCTTCACAAACATGACTCCAAAGGTGATATCGAAAGGTTCAAAGCAAGGCTTGTGGCTAAGGGCTTCACTCAAAGAGAAGGTATTGATTATAATGAGACTTTTTCACCTGTCTCTTCTAAGGACTCGTTCAAAATTATTATGGCACTTGTGGCTCATTATGATCTGGAGTTGCATCAGATGGATGTCAAAACGACATTTCTGAATGGTGATTTACATGAGGATGTTTACATGGCTCAACCGGAAGGTTTTGTTATGGAAGGGAAGGAACACTTAGGATGTCGTCTTAAGAAATCCATTTATGGATTAAAGCAAGCCTCAAGGCAGTGGTACTTCAAGTTTGATCAAGTGATAAATAATTTTGGTTTCAAAGAGAATGAAGTGGACAATTGCATTTATGTGAAGTTCAGGGGGAGCAATTTTGACTTCCTGATACTATATGTTGATGAAATACTCTTAGCCAGTAGCGATAAGAATATGCTGCTGGAAACTAAAAGGTTTCTCTCCTCAAAGTTTGATATGAAGGATCTCGGTGAAGCCGCTTATGTCTTAGGCATTCAAATTCACCGAGATAGATCCAGAGGAATCTTGGGGCTATCACAAAGAGCGTACATTGAGAATGTACTCAAAAAATTCAATATGCATAAGTACTCAGCCTCGCTTGCTCCTATTGTCAAGGGTGATAAGTTTGGGACTTTCTAGTGCCCAAGTAATGATTATGAATCTGCGCAAATGAAGTCAGTTCCTTATGCTTCAATTATTGGAAGTATGATGTATGCACAAGTGTGCACTCGCCTTGACTTAGCTTTTATAACTGGGATGCTTTGCAGATATCAGTCTAATCCAGGGTTGGATCACTAGAAGGCTCCTAAGAAAGCTTTGCGCTATTTGCAAGGCACTAAAGGCCTCATGCTCACATATAAGAGAACTAATAACCTCGAGGTGGTGGGTTATTCAGATGCTGATTTTGCGGGGTGTGTTGACACTAAGAAATCCACATCGGATTATATTTTCACCCTAGCAGAAGGAGCTATTTCTTGGAAAAGCACCAAGCAAAGTGTTACTGCATCGTCAACAACGCAGGCAGAGTTTGTGGCATGTTATGAGGCAACCGGGCAAGCAGTATGGCCGAAGAATTTCATTCCAGGTTTAAGGGTGATTGACAGTATATCTGAGCCACTCACTCTTTTCTATGATAATCAACCCGCAGTGATCTATTCGAGTAACAACAAGTCAAGTGGTGCTGCCAAACACATTGACATCAAGTATCATGTTGTGAAAGATAGAATCCAGGATCAGACAATAAGTATTAAGCATATAAGGACTAACGCAATGTTAGCGGATCCACTTACGAAAGGCCTGCCACCCAGTGTGTTCAAAGAACATGTTGCTAGCATGGGATTGGTAGAAGGCTTTTGATCCTGGAATTGGGACCTTTATGACACCATCTCCCCATAAGTCTAAGAATGGTTCTTCTCTTCGATGGAACAATGTACTGTAGTCAATTAGTTCAATGGTACTTAACTGACCATTGCAATTTATTGTCTCTATATAAGTTTCAACAAAGAGTTGAGCTCATAACTTTGTAATAAGTATAATTTTATGGAGCTCTTAAGTTAAAGGAGTTCTGTTTTGAAATAAAGTGGTATATTGTAGTAACTGGGTTCTGCGGCACTTTGTGACCGTTGTAATTCTGTTGTCTCGTATGATGTTTTGTTGAGAAATGGGTTTATAAGTTTATCCTTACGATTAAGGGGGAGAATGTTGGATATTAGTGATCTGCAGTTTTCTATGATCAAACTAAGTCAATATAATGGCTTTTAGGGGCTATTTAATAACATCCATTGGATGCCCTGATCAGGGGCATCCTGACCATCTATTTTGGGGTGCAGGTTCCCCTAGTGCAAGTGCTATAAATAGGGATCCTAGGGTTTAAGCTAGACTGACCCAATCCATTTGGCTGGGCTCTTCTCTCTCTCACTCTCCCATGCTCACTGATCAAGCCAGCACCTAAAGCACTAGGAAGAACCAGCACAAGAAGGCAGAAGCAAGAAGAGGCCATGGATGGACCTCCAGATCAAGGTACACAACATCTGATCTCCCTTTTGTGGCTCTAATATTGAGCTAGGTGATCCTATGGGATCTAACAGTTTGATCTCTTGAATGAGTGGACCATAAACGGACCGATCCAACTCTTCCCGCTTAACGTGTCAATGTTGAGTGCTATGTATCGTTGCTCTATATACCGAAATGTCAAAGTGGATGTTCGAAGAGTCAAAATCAAAGTTTGAAGTGTTGAATCCAAGTTTGAACTGTCAAAATGGATGTTTTAAAGTGGTGAACATGCCTCCAGTGTCCTATTTTACATCATCTAGTATCCCTCAGGCGCCCTAGTTTCATCATCTAGAATATAGCAAACAAATTTAGTGCCTAAAATTTAGATGCTATACTTTGCATCTTCTGTTACAAATTCTCTAACTAGGAAGTGGGTCTAGATCAGCTGGTTGGGAGACTGGATGTATAAATCCAACATCTGGGTTTAGATCCTCGTGGATGTGAATGTAAGTTCCTATTTATAGTTGAAGACCAGACTATCCTGATACTCATTCAATTTATCACGAGGACCAGCGAGGGTATTTAACCAAGTTTAAAAATACACGTACTCATGCCTAATGGATGTGTGCATCCCTAGTTGGTCTAGAGGCAAGTGAAATTCTCCCACAATTTTAAGGGCATCATTCTTAGTTTCTACTGGCAGTCACTGCCCCTCCTCTTGCCCCGCGAGCCGACGAGAGGGAAACCCTAGCCATCAGCCACAATACCTCTACCGTCCTTCCCCCGCCACCACAAGGCTCAGCCGGGAAAAGCTCGATCGTCGTCGGGGGTAGGGGAGGCCTCCCCGTCCCCTTGCGCAAAGGATCAGTGCGGGCCGTCTTCTCCGAGCTAGGGTGTGGTGCGGCCAGGAACCATGGTGCGGTAGCTCCTCCGACACGTCGAGAAGATATGGCGTGGCAGATCGGCATGGTGTTCTGTGCTATGGAGGGGCGACGACTTTAACCCCGACCTCTAGGTGGCAAGGAGGTGGACGATGCAAGATGCCGAATCGCTGGTTTTGTTGGCGGTTGCATCAAGATCCAATTAGCTGGGTACAGATTTGTGTAGCTGCCGATGGAAGCAAAGATTGGCGATGACGACGTCTCTTGGCGTCCTTGTTGAAGGCATTGTTTTTGCACCCCCATTTTCTGGCACGGGTGCTTTAGGGAAACCTTAGATCTATGACGGTGAGTTCCGATGATATGGCGTTGTGGGGTCTCGGCGTGGCGTCGAACGCTTGGGTGGATGCGTCTAGCGCAGGGGCGTTGTGGCAGTGTCGACGACGGACCTGACAAGGTCATGGCCTTGATCCCTATTTCGAAGATGTATTGGTTGAAGATGGCAACAACGACTTCTGGAGCGTCTGCCATGGTGCTTCTTGGGTCTACCACAAAAGTTTGTGCTCCCGGCTCGACGTTTGGAGGTTGCGTGAGGCCTCTGGTTTTTTTATGATGTGTATGTGAGGTAAGGGCAATGGCCCCGTCATGGCCACCCCTTTATCAAGGTTGTAGCTAATGCGCTAGCTGTCGTCGTGAGGTGGCCTTGGATTAATTTTATATTTTTTGTGAGATTGTGTGGAATAATTAGTAAAGGATGTTGTGAACACCCTCCTTCTCAATTTATTAGGCTTAATAGAAATGACGCTATGATTTAGGTGATTAGGGATTGGTTGCATGCCAGTTTCTAGGATTGGTGGGAACATTTTAGGAGACCAGCTATTGATTTTATGATATTGTGGGTATTATTTAATGCTATATATGAGTCTAACTCTTAAGATTTTTTTAAGTTTTTAGTAAGCCTAATAAGCTGAGAAGGAGGGAGTACATTATTTTAATGCAAAGGGCCCGGGTACCATCTCCCTTTCAGAAATAGGAAAAACTAGATAGCTAGATCGATGCATGTAAGACTATAAGAGCATCTCCACTATCATTCCCAGGAGGGCCTTTCCAGGCCCTTTTTTTCATCCGGACGACGAAAATTATTCCAGTCGCGTTCCAGGCGTCTAGTTTTCGTCGGATTCGGCCCAAATTACATCTGAGGTTCCTAGCCGAATCCGGGGCACCACAAACCGTCTGGGAATGCTAGATGAAGCGAAATCGGCAAAAAACGCGTTGGTGGCCCCACCCTGTTAGCGTGTGAAAGCCGAGTCATCCTCATCTCGTCGCCTCGGCTCCCGTGAAGGACCATCGGGCAACGACCGCGTGTTTCATCGGCCACGCGTCGCCATAATGGCGTGCCACCGCCGGACCACCGCCGGACCTCCTTCCTGCTGTTTCCACTTTCCAGCCCACACCGCTACACCACTCCCGCCTTCGCCACCCTTTACTCTTTCAGCTATAAATGCCGGTGTTCTTGCCGTCTCCCAGAGGATACACCCTCTCACCTCTATTCCCACAACCACCAAACCTCCACAACGACGAGAAGAAGATTTCGGTGGAAGCGATGGCTGAGCGATATCCCAGCGATCCCACGGCAAACAACGGCTTCGGACCGTGCTTGCTATAATCGTGGAAGGCATGGCTGCTCCCCGACGCTGGATACCCGGCGCCGCCGGACTTCCGCTGCCCGCCGACCTGGAAGCTCAGCGCGGACGGCATGCCCGTGGCGCCAGTGCCGGAGGGCGATGAGATGGTGGAGGAGATCCAGGCAACCATCGCCGCCATGGAAGACCTGGAACTCACCGAGGACCTGGGCAACCTCACGCATTAGGAGCATTTCTTCGCCGAATGGCGTAACTAACAGCTGGCCACCTACGAAGGTGTAGTCCCATCGCCTACATGCAACAACGCCACAGGATGTCGATGGTGCTAGAGCACGGCCGGCTGCACACTCGCCGCCATCCTCGAGCATATCAGCATCGGGGATAGCCCGCGGTTGCGCTATCCTCCGCACTCGTCACCGTCGGGCGTCCGGCGCAGTGCGGTGGTGGCCAGCTGGGTACCGAGAAGGTTGAGCGGTGGCTCGTCTTTGTCCTCAACGTCGGCCTCGCGCTCATCGGGCTCGGCGCCAGCGCTTTCACAGCGCGACATAGCGCCGCTCCGCCCGGTGAAGCGGGAGATGGAGTCGCATGTGCGCTCGCCGCCCCGGACTTGTCCGTGCGACATCGTCATCAACGAGTGCCGCGTGCCATATCCGTCGAGTGGCGAGGCCAAAGCCCGAGCCAGCGGACTGGGTCGTTCCCGTCGACGAGGACGCCTTCATCTTAAAGGTGGCGATGGAGCGCTCCCTCAACGACGTGTCGCCGATGCCGGCCCCCGACGTGTGCGCCTGGTCCAGGGCATAATGGGAGAGCGAAGAAGCCGAACGCATACGGTGTTTGCATGAGCAGGCCGAGTGCCAGGCGCGTAGAGCTCGCCGGCAGTGCGCCTACCAAGGCGCGTCGCTCGTCGTCCTCGACGACGACGAAGACGAGGCCGGGCTCTCATCGCAGCGGTGGCGCTACGGCGACGCCGGACAGGGCAGCTCCAGGCCACCACAACCGCCGAGCGACGACGACGACGGGACCCAAGACACCGACTACACGTCGTTCTAGTGCCACTTCGGCATGTGAACAGTGCGCCCGTCGGCATCGGCATCCCCTAGTTTATTAGTTATTTCGATCTTTTTTAGAGTTTTTAGCCTATTTCCAGTCCAAATTCGAATATACGTCCGAATTTGACATATTATGTACGAACTTGCCTATATTTTCATGCAATCCCCCGAATCCGTCAAAATTTCGCAGTGTTTGTTCAAATTTGGCCAAAGGCGGGAACTCGGCCTGGAAACGCGAGTGGGAAACTGGCTGTTCCCAAACCGAATGTTACATCCGTCCGGCGCTGGAATTGGGCCCGGGAACGCCGAACGAGTGGAGGCCTATGCCTGGAAGATGTACTGAACCTCGACCGGGAAAGCATTCGACCCCGCCAAAGATCGAGTAGGAAGAGAGGAGACGATCGTCTTCTCTCAGTTTGGTGGCTTTCTTTCCGGATGTCGATTGGGATAAGGGTTCGATCGAGAACTAGGAGATTAGGTTGTTTAACCTAAGAGAAGAGGTCCAGTTTACAGAGGAGTTTACAGAGGAGCGCTCATTTCTAAGTCCCCACACCATCTCGTGCTCGTACTGAACACGATCGAATCTTGCGTCCGGATAGAGCAATGGAATCATCGAGTCGTATGAAAAGAGGGCTCTTCTTTTTAATCTTAACACAAAGGCTAGCTCCCCTGCTGGGTAGCTGAGGAAAGAGCGGGGTGGAATATAATCCGTTGCAGTCGAGTTTATGGTAACGTGCTTTTGCAAAACGGCTAAAATACTCTAAACCACGATCCTGGTTTACAGAGATTCTAGTTCTTTTTAGCAGAACAAACCAAACAAGAATTTAGTTTGTTTATGATTTTCCCTCCGATTCATATTAATTGTCATTGTATTGGATGAATCTAGCACTAAAACATGTCTGGATATATTCATTTCTGCGAAAAGTAATATGGATCAGAGCGAGTACTAAAGTTGCCATAAACACGTCCCCACGAAACAAGTCTACAGACAAAGCAATGTACGGTGTAAGCAACCAGATTACATTACATGACTAATTCCATGGCAGGACCTCTCCTTCTGCCGCACCATTCTTGGATGAACAAGAACAAGAGACAGGCGAACCCAATCGCTTGGAACGACATGATCAAAGGGAAATCTTGGACCAAAACTCTTTTCCACCAAAGTAACATATCTGAAGAGAACATCAACGCTTATTTCGCAATAAATAATGCAGAGAAAAAAATCTTGATTTAATACCGCAAATTGATGGTATTCACGCTCATCGACGATTATTGCGCCCGAATCCCGCTCCATTTGTTCGGCGTCGTGGTACGTGACGCGGCATTCACCGCGCTCGACGATGGCGTCCCTGTGATACGGGCACAGCAGCCGCGCATCCCGGAAGGCCAGAGCGACGCAGGCGACACAGGCGGCGGATGAGTTGACGCCGCCCCGAAGCCAGTGGCAGTGGGCGGACGCGGCGACCTGGTGGGCGCCGGCATAGGCCGAGGCGGTGCAGGGAGAGGATGCGTTGACCAGCTGGATGGTGATTCTGGCGGCGACAAGCCGTAGGTTGGCCTCGTAGGTGCCGTTGGGAGCGTAGCGCCCTTGCGTCCCGCAGGAGTGACCGCCGGGCAAGCCGTGGTTGGTGACCGCGGGCGCGGCCAGCGGCGTTAGCACGGCGACGACGAGCACGAGGAGGACTGTAGCGTGGGGCATGATGGGAGAACCAAATATTTTCTGGTGACTGCGCGTGTATAAGAAAGTCCAGGCCCTCCTTTGAGCCTGATCGTTGACAATCCCGGATGGATCGGCGGATCGTCACATGCCCATGTGAATGTCAGTTGGCGCGAGCGGTGACGAGTCATTTTTTTTTTTCAAACCGCCGGTGTTGTATTATTTCTTTATGTTTTCTTTGATGTTTCTTTTACACTGTATTTGGTCTTGTGGGTGGCCTCCAACTCGCGAGACCCGGCAACCTCGGCAATACGTCGCCTCCCTCGTGGAGCTCATTGGGGGGTCTCACCGACGTCCCCAGCTCCCGTAATGCGCCGTGAAGGCTCCTCCTCTCCCGTAGCGGTTCTCTCGGCGCCCCCCATGCCCTCGGACAGCTCAGACCCGGGAGCAGGGACGCTGGGATCCACCAGCTCCTCATGCACCGCTATGAGCGGACCCACTTGTTGAATGAAGGCATCCTCTCCAGGATCTCACCCTTTTCCCCGCCTCCCGGCCATACAAGGGAAGGGCTGCCTCGGGAGGATCGGGTACCACCGCCTCGCCGAGGAGTATCAGCGTCATTGCCTCGAAGACGTCCAACGGGAGGACGTCGGGATGGAGCTTCATCCGGTCGCCAGGGCCGATGTAAGCCCACATGCCCAATGGATGGTCCTGAAGAGGTGCAACATGCTGGAAGATGTACTCCTCGAAGATGATCTCCCCCGTCAAGCCGCCATTTCGAAGAGCCTTAAGGCGTGAGGCGATCCCATGATCCTCCTGACAGGTGAATGGTCAGCTGCTCCATGCGCTGGTCTCGAGCAGGGAATTTGCCTCGCGGGCATCCATCTAGACCCACAGAGCTCGGAAATCCTCCACCTCTTTCGTCAACCGCATGGGGATGTACATGCTTTCCTTTCCGTCGGTAGCACAGAAGGAGACGCATCCAGAGAACTGCTCTCCCGTGATTACGCGCGGGCGGTAGAAATGGCAGAACAACTGCATTGAGGGCTTGATGCCGAGGAATGCCTTGCAAAAGAAGAAGAAGATAGCGATGGTGGCGACAGAGCCGGCCTCCAAGTGCAGCACCTCGATCTGATAATGCTCCAAGAGCGCGAGGAAGAAGGCAGAGAACGGCAGCACCAGCCCCCACCAGGATAGCATGGAGGAAGAAGGGGTACGTCGTAGAGGGGATCTTGTTGCAGCTCGTCGCCCCGTGCCAGACCTGGGTAGATCCCCAGTCGTTGAGCTCTCTGGCCACCAGGTGCCGGAGCTTGTGGAGGGCCTCCTCGTTGATGATCTTGGAAGGCTCGAGCGCAGGGAAGGGGCCCACTAGTGCGTCTGATGCTGCTGCCGCGCCTCCCACAATGGCCTTTCCGTTCTTGGGCGCCATCTCCCGCGCAAGAGAACCTTGGAGATAAGAATTTGCGAGCACTGGAGGCAGATGGAGACTGAGCTCAAAGAGGAGAAATGGCGGCAGAGAAGGGAACAAGAGAAAACCCCAATGTCACAGGCCCTTATTTTTAAGCACCCAGAGCAATTGCCGAGAAAATTCATCATTACGGCGGTTCCCAGATCCAACGGCCCAAGGTGCCCCTTCTGTTTGTCCTCCATGGCGACGATCAGTGGCGGAGCTTGCCAAGAATATTTGGGGGGGGCAAAACATTAAATATGACTGTCTAGGGGGGCAAAATGCTCTACTTTTTCTGTTCTTAAGCTTGTACCAAAAAAATTCCTTCACTAATCTTTCAAGGCTGGGGGGCGGTGGCCCCTGCTGAACTGTGTGTAGCTCCGCCAGTGGCGACGATGAACCGCCGTGGTCGTGCGCTGCCACGTACCGTCAACTGGGCCCAACAGCTCTTAGGACCCCTGTCCATTCACCTCTATGACGCGTGCGGCCGAGGCGCCCGGGGGATACTATCAGGTCAATGGCAACCAGGGTACCACGACCCATCTACTACTGGGCCCTGACAGCAAGGCAACTACAGTACCGCAGGAAGGCTCCCTCGCGGAACCTCGAGAGGCGCACCCTTTGAGGTCTGCTCGCAAATAACCATCTCCTGAATCCCTTCACAAGAAGGCACCCTTGGCGAGGCCCCCCTCACGAGGGATCGGCGCAAAGCGCACCAGCGCCTAAGTCCTAGATGTCGCACGACATCTACACATGGGACCAAGATGAAGGCAAGGATGATCACAGCTGGCACAGTTGTCCAGGCATTCCTCCTTTGTGTAAGGAAGGCACCTTCTCCTTCCACAAGAAAGAGGTGGCCGACAGCCTCTGACACCTCGGCGCGACCACTCACCCTTTGGTGTATGGAGAACGTGAAGGGTGCAACACCATATAGGAGGGCGTCAACGGCGTGATCAACGGCGTGCTGCCATAGACCAGGTCCATGGTCAAAAGTAGATTTAGCGCACCTACCCACTCTGTTTTCGCCGTGTGAATACCCTTTCCGCCAAGATAATTCGGGAAGAGGACGAGGGCACTTGTAAGAGGGGCAGGGTAGCGACCTAGCTAGGGGATCCAATCCTTCTCCTACCTCAGGAAACCCTAGCTTCTCCTAGATACCAACTTTAGATCTGATCGCCTGATCAGCCATCTTGTACCGTAACCTCGCCAAGCAGTATGAGCAACCCAGACATGCAGGAGTAGGAGTTTACACTGCGCGGTAGCCTGAATCTTGGTAAACTCCTCGTGCCCCACTATCGTGCTCATTTGCTTGTCCCTCGCCGAGGTTCCAAAGTTCGCGTGTTCAGCCCCCTGTGTTCGATTCATCCTACTCGAGAGGTACCCTAGTTCCTTGCAGGGACAGATCTCCAACACCCTTGATAGAAGCCTTTCGTGCCTTTGCAAGCCTTGCAGCCACCTTTGAAGCAACGGACATCACATGGCTATGCGAAGTATCAAGCGACATGGATCCTAGCTATGCAAACTATGGCATGTCGAAATTCTACGTTACCGGTCTAGGCTGTGTGAATGACATAGAATCCTCCACAAAGGAAGGAATCTGCAACTCACCCACGGGCAACAGAGACTGGCTAAATTCGTAATCGGAGTCCTCCATTAGTAACACATGGCACAATTTTGTAAAATGCAAGCACGATTTCAAAGATCTATAGCTACGAAACAAGGAAGCGAAGAGCTACAACAAGCATGAACTGAATATGGAGTATAACATAGCACAGACTATCATAGTAGCACAAGCATCCCTATCGATTTGCACAAGCTACAATTTAACAAGAACACACAGGTAACATGAGCAAACACATGCGCAAGAACTACAATGCTACAAGCAGGCAGATCTACCATTGCAACTTCACGGATCTATCCAACCAAGTAGAGGAGGTGAAAATACTTACAACCATCGGTAGAGCTGTAGCACGACGAGGTTAGATCGACAAAGAGGGAGTAGCAACCTAGTCGTCACCGCCGCAATCGTCGTCGTCTCGGAATGCGTCATCACTGTCATCGCCGCTTACCTGCTTACCTTCTGTCGATTTGGGACTCGATCTGAATGGAGGAAAATGGAGGTTTTGGATTTGGAAGGAGGAAGGTGACTGAATTCCTCCCGCCAGCTTTTTCACTAGAAAGGACGAGCTTGCGTCATCTCCATCGTCGCACCCACTTGTGCAAATTGCGTTGCTTTTTGCATCCAGGAAGCGCAAGACAAGGGTGACACGTTGGAAATGGCTGAATCGGCAGTTCCTAGTGTGTCTGGCCGGCGGCGATGCTTTGACGCGCGCTAGTCACAACGTGGAGCTGGCTCAAGCAACCAATCAGACTGTTTTTGCTCCACTAGACAGGCTGACCTTGATGCACCCTACCGAACGCGCCAAATAAAGTGGACAACATGGCTTTGATCCATTTATATATGGCCATGCTGCCAGAACTTGCCCGGAAGCTAAAAAAAAATAGCCTATGCAACCAATCACAACCCAATTGGTTATAAACTGTACAACGACGTTAATTGATCGAAACCGTGGCACGAGCAATGCATGACATATACAGCCAGAAAGATCTCAAAACCAAACAATCCGCCTGCACATACACCTCTTTCGATGACCAGAAGGCGAGAATCACTAGTTCAAGGATCGATGACGTTGCTACCTCCCTTCTTCGATGGTGCTGACGGTCATATCGTTTGTGCTGCGTGACCCGGCGGTGAAGTGCGTCGAGGACCGTGTCCGCACCCCTGAGCCTGACCCGCCCTCGCCGTCGTCCTCGTCGTCGCTGGTGACCCTCAGGTGGAAGTGCGGCGGCCGTCTAGGGTCCGGCAGCGGCACCCCGTCGTTGCCCAGCATCGCCGTCGCGTCCGTCATGGTCGGCCGGTCATTGGCGTTGTCCTGCACGCAAAGCAGCGCCACCTTGACGCACCGGATGATGCTCGCCACCTCGTCGCTGTCACCCAGCGTCGGGTCGACCAGCTCGGACGCTCGCCCTTCCCTCCATAGCTGCCATGCCTGTCGCAACCGTGCAGTCCAAAACGTACGTCACATTACTTAACTAATACTACTAAGTACTAACTCTGTTTTAAAATATAAAATATTTTGGAGGCTAAAATATAGCCTAGCTTAGATTTGACCAGAGGTAGTATTGTGTAAGGTCCCTGTCAGTGTTGTATCTTGCTAATGTAATGTAAACGCTAGGAGCGAGATAATTGATCTATCGGATAAGCCGCTCGTTTTGTATTACTTGGCCGAGGAGATTGACGAAGTCCCCGTAGTTCTGGCCATGGCCGCTGTTCCTTTGGCCGCTCACAATCTCGAGGAGCAAGACGCCGAAGCTGAACACGTCAGACTTGACCGAGAAGATGCCCTCGGAAGCGTACTCGGGCGCCATATAACCACTGCAGCAGATCACCAACCGTGCAGCATGAGTAAGTAGTCAATCAGCAAGCTACTTCCATAGTTTAATCGCAGAAGTAGGAAGAAGCTAGTAGCTGTATAATTGACAGGTGCTTGTCTCATGATAACAGAAAGGTAAAATGTTTGACCAGTGTGTGTTTGTCTTACTAGGTCCCGACGACCCTGTTGGTGTTGGCCTCCGTCATGTTTGAGCCGAAGATCCTGGCCATGCCGAAGTCCGAGATCTTAGGGTTGAGGTCTCTGTCCAGCAATATGTTGCTGGCCTTCATGTCGCGGTGAATGATGCGCACCCGGGAGTGCTTGTGCAGGTACAAGAGCCCCTGCGCGATCCCTTCCACGATGTGCCGCCGTTTCCTCCAATTCAGCAACGGCCTTCGCTCTTGGTCTACATTGCAACATGGTATCAGGTTTGGTACAGTACAGCATTCCTCACGGGAAGGCCAAAACATCTCTTGGCCTTACGGAAGTTTGTACCAAGGGTAGTACTACTAGAAAGTTACCAAAGATGAAGAAGTCTAGGCTTCTGTTGGGCATGTACTCGTACACCAGCATCTTCTCTTCCTCTTGCACGCAGCAACCCAGGAGCTTGACGAGGTTCGTGTGCTGTAGCTTGGCGATGAGCTGGATCTCGTTCTTGAACTCGACCAGCCCTTGCCCGGAATGCGCCGCCAGCCGCTTCACGGCAACCTCCGTTCCATCTGGCAACACGCCCTGAAAAAACAGAACCAAAAAAAAAGCGAAGAGATTAGCGTTTGATCGATCAATCTACTCCTATCACATTTTGGTAAAAAGTGTTACAGCCTTGCCTTGTAAACCGGTCCGAAGCCGCCTTTTCCGAGCCTGTTGTCTTCCGAGAAGTTGTCCGTGGCAGCAGCCAGTTCGGGGAAGTCGTAGAGCGTGAACTCTGAGCTGCTCTCTTCGATCTTCCACAGCTTGAGCGCCTCCTCTGTTTTCGAGCTGCTCCTGAAATGTCCTTGTTCCAATTTCATCTTAACTGAATTTTGGACATTAATTTGCAGGTAATTAGGCAAGTTTTATGAGTCAAACAGCTAGGCCCCACGACAAAAACACAAAAGTTTCTTACCTGCTCCTTTTCTTAGTCTTCTGAACAGTACAAGGCCGCCAACCAACATAGAACAGAACACCGTAATTGACACGCATAGGACGATTATTAAGGTCTTCTTATGCCTGCTTCCTGCACCACGATACACAAGAAAATACAGTATTACTACTAGTAGTTTGTTTCTTTAGCTCTAGAAAGAAAAGAAAAAGAGGTAAATTGTACACTCTCCCTTACCACTGCTTCCTGTTGGTTCAGATGAGCTACCGAAGCCGATCCTGACGTCGGCGGCGCCTTCATAGAACTGGTAGCCCTCGTACCGGAAGTTGCAGCGGACGCCGAGGATGCGTCCGCCCTCGCGGCCGTCGTACCACTGTTGGGTCTGTTCCTGGAGGCCCTGGAAGCAGTGCCAGCACTGCGCCTGCGAGAGGTCCGGCGTGCACTGCGCCAGGCCGTACACCGTGGGCAGGTCCGCGTTGATGAACATGGCGGCGCTGGCGAACCGGCGCAGCGTGGAGTTGTACGCGCCGTACATGGCCATCTCGCCGAACAGGGTGCCCACCAGCGACAGGAAGAAGCTCCGGGACGTGGCGTTCCGGCTGTCCCACGCCGGGTACGTCGACGCGTTCGCGTCCATGGCGTTGATCACCGGGCTGTTGTCGTCGGTCCGGGACAGGAAGTCGTCGCCCGAGTAGCGGACCGTGCAGAGGTCGTGGTAGAACGTGGCGTCCCTGTCGCCGCCGCACAGCGCACGGGCCTGCCGGAACGCGTCGTCGAGGCAGCCGGAGCACGTCCCGGCATCCGTGATGTCCCCGCGGCAGAGCGCAAGGCCGAAGACCCTGTCCGGGGCGGCGCCGGTGGCCGCCGAGGCGTAGAGAGAGGGAGAGGTGGAGGCGTCGACGGGGAGCGCGGCGGTGAGGCGCGCCAGGTTAGCCCCGAAGGCGTCGGTCGCCGTGTAGTTTCCGGTGGTGCCATTGCACGAGTACTCCGAGTAGGCGGCCGCGCTGGCGAGTGGCCTGGTTAGGAAGAGGATCAGGAGGAGCAGGCAGGGCAGAACGACAGCCATGCCGGCTCCTTTCGGAATGAAAACAAGAGAAGATTGACACTTCTCCATGGCTGTTGTTCTAGTTCTAAAATGTAACAAACGGTGGGAAAGTCAAAAGCTACGAGATGGTGCTTGGTTGCTGTCATTTTGTTCGCTCACCTTTGCTGTACCGTTCTTCTTTTGTGCCGAGGAGGTGTTCGCTTAGTCAAACTGCCATGTTGACAGGGGACAGGTGTATTGCGAGCAAAGGAAGCTTCTCTACATTGGTGCTAGTACAACAAAAGCAATATTGGTCAGGACGACAAGAATTTTCTTCTCGCAGACAATAATTACAAAAGGCAGAGCAGAGTTAAAGGACAAAGAATCGTTATAACCATGCACGTGTGAGTACCAAAACCAACCACAGCGACCTGGAACAACCATTGTTGAACTGAAAGGCAGATCTTTCTCTCGCAGTTTTATCATCCGTGATGCCGGCAATTGTTCCAAAAAATACAATCGATAATACTCACTCCGTTTAAAAATATAAGATATTTTAGGTTTCTAAAATAAATATATCTAGATGACTGATTTTTAGTACTCCACCCATCCCAAAATAACTGACTTGGATTTATCTAGATTCGAATGTATGTATATACTCCCTCTGATCCAAATTAATTGACTTGGGTTTATCTAGATTTGGATGTACCTAATACTAAAACATGTCCAGATACATCCGAATCTACACAAATCTAAGTCAATTAATTTGGATCGGAGGGAGTACTAAAACATGTTTAGATATATCCAAATCTAAACAAATCCAAGTCACTTATTTTAGTACGGAGGGAGTATATAGGTTCACTCCGAACTTCTATGAACCTATATACCAAAAGATGTCTAGATATATTTGATTCACAAAGCTAAAACGTCTCATATTTCTGTTGGGGGATACCCCGGGTAGGGTCACGCCGGGGTATAAAGGCCGAGTTAACCGAGGTACGACAAGGTCAAAGCAAGAGCTGACCGAGTCACCTCAAGGCAGGCCGAATCACGGGGTAACCCGGACCAGGGGATGTCCACCTAACTGGGTCTCAGCCGACTTATGTCGTATGTCGGTAAGATGAATCTAACTTATATGTAGGTACAGGTGTGGCCGGATCAACTAGGTATGATCCGGGTTATATCAAGCTTGTAAGAGAAGGAAGGTATCTCACTGGTCAAAGGGTGACCACTGTACGCAAAGCATGAGCGAAGCGGACAGAGGCCAGGACCACCGAGGCGTGGCTGACAAAGGTGACGATGCCTGTGTCGGATGACGTGGGCGCCGCAGAGGCTCACGTAGCCTCTGCATGGATGACGCTGGGCAGACCCAGCCGTCTTACTATTTTGGGAGGAGGCATATTCCTTGAAATATGCCTCCACGTATGCCCTAATTGGAGACCTAGCCACCCCTATATAAGGAGGGCTAGGGCCTCTATAGAAGGGGTTGGTCTTTGACGGTTTGATCTCTAGAGCGTTGTGTTTTACTAGTGTGTTCCTGAGAGCTAGCTAGTGGTGAGAGTAAGAGAGTTCCTTCTTCCTCCTCTCCCCAATACAGCTCGAGGAGCACTTGTAATCTGTGGAAGTGAATCGAATACAAATCAACTGTGTGTGGAATCACCACACTATCCCTCCCTGGATTCCCCTAGTGCATTTAGTCCCCACCTTTAGCCTATTCATGGCATCTGCCGTGACACCACCACGACAGTTGGCGCCCCCGTGGGGCTAGCGGCGCTAGCAGGGGTGAAGATCCGGACAGGAAACTTCATCGGCACCGGCGAACGCATCGTCTCCGGGCTCGTTCAGCGCTTTGGAGCGCTGGACTTTGTCAGCGACAACGCTGGCTGCTTCGGCAAGCGTCCTCTTCCGCGCAACGGCCTCTTCGTCAAGCTCGGCATGCACAAGATCTACGTTGCTGTCGAGGTGTCGGGCGTTCACCCGCGACACGTCATCGAAGGAGGCGAGCCACCCCTTAGCGTGGTTCGTGGGGCACGTATCACTCGCTCCCCGGACCGTGCTGAGGTGATGATGACTGCGCCTGGCGCTGGCGCAAGCAAGGATCCGGCACCAGATCCGGAGGTAACACCAAAGGCACCGAGGAAAAGTAGAGGTCCTCCGCTAGAGAGGCCAGAGAATGTGCTGCAGCAGGCGATGGATAGCTTGGCAAACCTAGTAGCAGCAGTAGTAGATCCGGCTCAGGCACAGGACGAGCTAGAGGAGACTAGGCAAAAAATACTAGAGGGTGCAAAAAAACCCAGTAACATGACACTGCGTGAGTACGCAAAAGGCAAATAAAGTAGATGCTGTAAAAGTGAAGGGGAGAAATATCATGAGTGAAATGAACAAAGAGGGTGATACTAGGATTGAAGAATCAGAGAACTGTTTGTCCGTGGGGCTGCCAAGTATAGTACCCCGGCAAAGAACCTCAAAGTAGCAGATGCGGCTGCATCTGAGTTAGAGGGTCTGATGGCTGAAGCCCATCAGAGACAACAAGATAGGGTCAATGAGTTGGTTCGGATCGCGAACATGCAAAATGAGGAATTGCTCAGGGCTAACCCGGAGAGAGTTGGGGCCTCCAAAATCGTTCATTCGACGGTGGGCAACCCGGAGAAATCCGCTGGAGCCGCATCGTCTCCTCATGGTGGTCCTAGGAGAGAAGAGGTAGTAACCTCGGCTAGGAGGAATAAACAGATAGTCCCATATGACCCGGCAAGGGCAGGGAAAGGAAAAGCAGTGCAGGTGAATGAAGATCGACGAAGTGTGAGCCGAGGTGAAGCTGGCCGAGTTAACCGTGACCAAGGCAATGCCGGTCAAGGAAATCCTATAAACGGCAATGCCAGACAGCGCAACTCGGCAGGAGCAGGGCAACCGCAGCAGCGGAATATACCAAGGCAAGAGCAAAGTGCCGGCCAAGGTATGCAACAGAGAGGTGCTCCATGAGAGCAGGACAGCTATAATGATGGTGATTCGGAAATGGTGAACGCAGGATACCCAAGGCCGGACTATCATGTGATAGGGTCAAGATTGGGGAGCAGGGATTTGATGCCTGGCGATGCCAAGTTAAAACTGGATCGGCTGTATAGGTCGAAGCAAATTGAATGTCAAGGTCCTCCAGGTCCTGCGTGTTTTGGGCCCCGGATCATGAAGGAACCTCCAGTACCTAACTTCCAGCTACCTAGAGGCACTAAGACATATGACAACAGTTCAAAGTCGGAGGATTGGTTGATTAACTATGCTACAGCAGTGAAAATTGCTACAGGCAATTTGAGATGGGCTGTGAGATATGTACCCCAGATGCTGGAGGGACTGGCAAGGGTATGGCTGAACAATTTGCCACCCTGAAGTATCAATTGTTGGATTGACTTTGAGGAAATGTTTGTAAGCAACTTCTCGACCACGTATCAGAGGCCGAATAGACCACAGACCCTAGCAATGTGCAAGCAGAGACCGAATGAGACAAACCGGGAATTCCTAACCCGGTGGTGTACCGTGCGAAACTCATGTGAGGGTGTGATCGAGTCACAGGCAATAGCATGGTTTGCACAGGGGTGCAGATATGCAAGCATGTTGTGGCAAAGATTGCAAAGGGATATGCCAACTACATTGGCAGAGACAATCCGGATCGCTGATTCATATGCATTGGGTGATCCGACTCAACCCAGGCTTGTGTCAAACGAGTCAAATGAGGAGTACTACCAGAGAGATGGAGCCGGATCATCCCGGAGGAATGACTACCGGGGTAAAAGAAGAGATGACAGACTGGATTGCCGGTACAGTTCGCAACAAGTTGCTGCTGTGAATCAAGATCAACCTGGTGCAGGAACCAACCAACGTCAGAAAACTGGAGGACAGCAATGGACTCCGAGAAATGATGGCAAGAAAACTTGGACACCAGAGCAAAAGAAACAGTGGCAAGAAAATAAGGACCGTCCGAGGTATACCTATGAGGCAATACTAGATCAGCCGTGTAAATTTCACACGCCAAATCCGAGTAACCCGGGTCACACGACTCGGCAATGTGAGTGGATGAGGAAGATAGAAGAAAGTGGTTCGGGCAATGCTCAGGCACCTCGGAATGATCAACCTCGGCAGGAGTTACCCCGACAACAATTGCTCTCCGGAGCGAACACGCAACAGTTAATGTTGCCTCCCCCTCCGCCGAGGTATGAAAACCATGAGAGAAGGGATGCAGTGCATCAAGTGGAAGACCAGCATCAACCGGATCAGAGGTACCCCAGAAACGAGGGGAGGAATGAGTACAGAGAGCATCAGCAGAGTTACTGTGTGTTTACCATAGAGGAAACAAATAGAAAGAGCTTGCAGCACCGACACATGGAGGTTAATGCGGTAATGCCCGCAGTGACAAGGTATATGCCTTGGTCGGATCAGGAAATCACCTGGAGTATCAAGGATCACCCCAAGCTTATGCCTAGCCCCGGTTCATATGCGTTAGTGCTGGATCCAACATTCATAGGGCCAAATATCAATGTGAGATTCTCCAAGGTGCTGATAGATAATGGCAGCAACATCAATATCATGTATGCGGATACAATGCGCAAGTTGGGTATCTCGGAGAACATGCTCCAGGCTACCAGAACAACTTTCCATGGCATTGTGCCAGGCATTTCTTGTGAGCCCTTAGGCAAGGTCCGGGTTGACGTATTGTTCGACACAAGAGATAACTGCCAGACTGAGAATTTGGAGTTCGAGGTTGTCAATTTGGAGAGCGCATATCACACGTTACTCGGCAGGCCAGCACTGAACAAGTTCATGGCAAGTTGTCACATCAGTTACCTGAAGATGAAGTTGCCTGGGCCAAATGGAGTAATTACCATAGCTGGAGATTTCCGACGTTCCATTGAGTGTGCGTCAGCCGGGTCTAACCTAGCCGAGTCACTCGTGATTGCGCAAGAGAAAAGAAAGATACAGGAAGTGGCGGCATTGGCTCAGTCCGCGCAGCAGTATATGACGGCGCTAAGTAACCCGCATGGTAGTGTTTCGTTCCAAGTGACAAAAGATACCAAGAAAGTGCCTATTGATGATATGTTCCCAGAGCGCACCGTAACAATTGGTGCCGGGTTAAATGATAAATAGGAAAGCGAGCTCGTCAACTTCCTCCATGAGAATCGGGATATTTTTGCTTGGTCCACACAGGACTTGCAAGGTGTTCCGAGGGAGTTGGTCGAGCACTCTTTGAACGTGAGACCCGGAGCAAAGCCGGTGAGGCAACCTCTCTGCCGCTTCGCTGAAGATAGGAGAAAAGTCATAGGAGATGAGATAGCTCGGCTGCTAGCAGCTGGATTTATCATGGAAGTAGTTTACCCGGATTGGCTATCTAATCCGGTGCTGGTGGAGAAGAAGAAGGACGATCCGAACGTGGCAGTGGTTTGGCGCATGTGTATCGATTACACGAACCTGAATAAGGCATGTCCGAAAGATCCATTCCCACTGCCAAGGATAGATGAAGTCATAGATTCAACTGCTGGGTGTGAACTGTTGTCATTCATAGATGCATATTCTGGTTTCCACCAGATACCCTGAATCCGAGTGATCAAATAAAGACTCCATTTATCACCCCGTATGGGGCTTATTGCTATCGCACCATGCCATTTGGTTTACGTAATGCAGGGGCAACGTACCAAAGATGTATGCAGAAATGTTTGCACGACCAAATTGGTCAAAATGTGCAGGTATATGTGGATGATGTTGTTATAAAGACCAAGGAAAGCAAAATGCTCCTTGACGATATCAGGCAGATATTCGCAAACCTAAGGAGGTTCCGGATGAAGCTTAACCCAGAAAAATGCACCTTCGGTGTCCCGGCTAGAAAATTACTCGGATTTCTCGTCTCCAGCCGAGGTATCGAAGTCAACCCAACTAAAATCCGAGCCATAGAGCGAATGGAACTGCCGAAGTGCCTTAACAATGTCCAGAAGTTCACTGGTTGCCTGGCGTCCTTAAGTCGGTTTGTATGTCAGTTGGGAGAAAAGGCACTGCCTCTCTATCAACTCATGAAAAAGTCGAACAAGTTCATTTGGACGCCGCAGGCCAATGAAGCCTTTATTCAATTAAAGAAAATGTTAGCCACTGCACCAGTGTTAGCCTCTCCACTATCAAAGGAGCCAATGTTGCTCTATATAGCCGCAACCAACCGAGTTGTAAGTGCAGTAATTGTGGTAGAGCGCGATGAAGAGGGTAAGTCAGTGCAAAGGCCAGTATATTACCTAAGCGAAGTGTTATCCGCATCAAAGCAAAATTATCCGCACTATCAGAAAGTGGCGTATGGTGTGTACATGTCGGCTAAGAAGCTAAAACACCTTTTTGAGGAGCACCCCATCAAAGTAATATGTGAAGCTCACATATCCGAAATAATGAGTAACAAGGATGCAAGTGGCAGGATTGCAAAATGGGCAATTGAGCTAGCCCCTTATGCGCCACAATATGACAGAAGAGAAGCAATCAAGTCTCAGGCTGTGGCCGACTTTTTTGTGGACTGGGCCGAGGTGCAATATGAACCACCATTACCAGATCCAAATTATTGGAGGATGCACTTTGACGGGTCAAAAACAAAAACCGGGTTAGGTGCCGGAGTGGTACTTACCTCACCAAAGAATGACCAGCTGAAGTATGTGTTGCAGATCCACTTCGCAGCGTCAAACAATGCCACCGAATATGAGGCACTTGTGCATGGGCTCAAAGTGGCAAAAGAAATTGGGATACGTCGGATCCAATGCTTTGGAGACTCGGATTTGGTAGTTCAGCAAGTCTCGGGGCTGTGGGACGCTCTTGATCCAAACATGGCATTATACAGATTCCATGTGCAGAAGTTATCTGGTTACTTTGAGGGATGCGAATTTCGCCATGTACCCCGGGTGGAAAATGAGGCTGCCGACGTATTGTCGAAGCTCGGATCAACCCGACAAGCAATTCCACCGGGTGTAGCATTAGAACACCTCAGAAAACCATCTATCAGGCCGTGTAACATCCCAAAACTTCAATCCAAGTGTATCAAAGATCAAATCATCCAAATTTAGGATTAACAAAAACTTTTCCATATTTAAAATGAAAGCATTCATATATGTGTGTATTTAAAATAGGAGTTGTTTTGAATTGCCATGATTGTGTGATCCTTTGCTTCTAAAATGTTTCTTAGGTGATTTAAACATCATCTACACCATTCCCAAACTTTTCCTAAAAGAAACCAAATCAAAAAGAATTAAAATGAAGAAATGGTCATTTGGACAAATTTAACTCTCATGCCTACTTTGGCTATTCCTAGTACTCAATTCTTAACAGAAACAATTCTGGATCTTTGCACCCCTTGCTAGTACACATAATGAGGTACCAAGGCCCACCTTTTGATCTACTAAAACCCTTCTGTAAACTATTTTAAATGACAGTTTAAAATTGAATCTAATGCATATGCATAGATCACCCCTATTTCAAAAACCATGTATTTGAGCTCCATTTTCAAAACCCTTGCAACGAGAGACTACCTAGCACTAGTGGAGATCACCCAAAAATTTTGAACTCAAAATTCAAAACTTTTTCTCTTGCGGCCATTTCATCAAACACTTGACAGGCACATTACAAACTAAACAAATTTCACTATTTTAAATAGTGTTCTGGCCAAACTTGTTCCCCAAATTGCCACCAAAAACCTCTCCACTACTCCCCCTAACCCTCTCTAGCCCAGCCCCACACTGTGCCACGACCAAATGGTCATGGCCATTAAGGCCGAACCCCCACTTGGGCACCCCACCGGCGACAGCAAGCCACAGCCGCCGCCAGCGCCATCCACCGTGTCCTGGAGATAGCCAGTGGTCCACCTCCACCGCCCAACCAGTCCCAGCCCAAGGACAGCGACCCGAACGACCAGGAACCGCCGCGTCCCGAGCCTGCCGACCATGCCGACGCCGCCCGCAGAGCACGCCCTGTCCCCGCGTGCACATGCCGCCGCTCGACACCAGCACGCGCCCACCGCTCCGCCTCGACCTAGAGAACACCCCAGACACCTCCGTTCTCCGCCCAAAGCCCCACAACCACCGCTCGCCGTGGACACAGCCGCTTTGGCCGCGCAGAGCGCCACCTCACCCCGACCGCATGCCACCGCCCCTACGGCCGCATTGAAGTGCTAGAGCACCGCCAGGGGACCGCCCATCGATCGCCATCCCCAGCCATGCCGCTAGCTCGCCGTAGCCATGTCGCCACCGTCGACCGCCCATCCCGCTCGGTCTCACCGTCGAGCCTATAAATGGAGCACTCCCTAGCACCAAAGACTCACACCATTCCACTCCCCTCACCTCTATGAACCTCACCCACCCCTCGCCGGAGCAAGTGGAGCAGCAGCTCGCCGAAATTGGAGCCGGAGCCGCCGCCTCTAGAGAAGAAGGGTGTCGTTAATTCCGGCCACCCCAAGCTCCACCGCGACCACGCCTCGCCTCACTGTCGTCTTCCACTTCGTTCGCCCGCATCGCCGACCCCGCTGGAGCCCTGGTACGCCCCCAGTAGACCCCCACCGAGCCGCTAGGGTTCGAGCTCGCCGGTGACCCGTCCGTCGTCGACGACGACCCTCAGCCGTAGATCTAGCCTCTAATCGCACGGCCCACAACGCGTATACCGCTTCGCGTTTTAAGTGCCGCTGACCAGTGGGACCCCCTGTCAGCTGAGCCCTGTGCCGCACAGTGCCACTGGGCCGGCCCATTTCCTTTCCCGCGCAAGCCCGTAGATTCAAATCTAGGTTTTTCTTTTTAGTTAGAATATAGTTTCTGTCCAGTGTTTCAAAATTCAATTCTGTGAGTTTGACAAATCCAAATTACATGAAACTAATTTTGTCTGAAAGGTATTGAAATGCTCTATCCAAGCCCGTTGGATTTAATTCATTTAGAGTTATAGATTTCTCCTAATAAAAATAAGAAGACAGAAGCGTTTGCAACTTGAAACATTTTTGTAAAATCAACCAAGTTAGCTTTTGAGTTGATTCCAACTCTCAAAAATCCCATTTCATCATATCTATCGAAATATGTAATAATATTAAGGTTTACAGGCAGTGACTTTGGACTAGTACCAAAATAAGGCTATATAGGCATTTCTAGCCACTTTAAATCATTAAATAATAAACTTAAACCAAAGTAATATTGATCCAACCTTTAAATCTCATTCCCACATGTTAGAATATGTGGTGAGGACATGTGTCCACATGATCCCATATTTTGGTGGTGAATATTAAAGTGTAGTTAATATTTCAATGAGTAGAAATTACTTTTCCAAAATAAAAAGGTTGAAACTATGGAATTAAAACTTGTGATGTTTGGGATGATAATAGATCATCAATTGTGTGGTTTAGAATACTACTTAGCCTAAGTTAAGTATTGTTTGGTGATTGTGCACTCCCTATGTATTTCTAGACGCTAGTACCGACCAAGCCTTCGAGGAGGAGGAGTTCTACCAAGAAGAAGAAGAAGAAAACTTCAACCACTGCACCAACCAAGGCAAGCTATTAGTGGCAAGATAACCCTTGCAAACATGCTTTAGTAAGCTATTGTAGCAAGCTAGAATAAAAATAGATAGTTTAGTAAAGATGCCTTAAGCATACTTTGATCACACCCCCTTAGTTCACACAAAGTTCTTTAACTAATTTTGAAGGTAGCATAAAGAGTATAAAACTTGACCTACTTAGAAACCTTTACATGTCATTCTATGGCATGAGATTGATCCCATCTTTCCACCTTAGTGAACACTCTTAACCTAGTGTTTTAGAATAGATCAAACTGGAGTCACTTTAGATGGGAACACTTGGTGAAAATGAGTTATGAAAACCTTGGAATGATGAGTCATTCTATTGAGATGTTTTGACATGTGTTGAGAAACACAATTGGTTTATGATGATGAAAATGATGAGGCATGAGCTTTAACCCCTTCTATAAAACTGATGGTTGGATTCGGATGCGATACCATTCCAAATTTACCGTACAACCACATTACCTGAATTGGGTAAGGCTTAGCTGGAAATTTATATGCATTAGTATTAGTTCCCTCACGGGAGAGGTTTGAGCTGAGGCTACCTCTCAATGATGTCCACCTATGCAGTGCCCAAGATGACTGATGGTCATGGTTGGGAGGCCATGCTCATAGGAGAGGTGCTTGTACTAGGGTGTGTAAAGGGAAGGTTATGTTTGATTATCTGCATACCAAGTATGATGATTCAGGGTTATCCCTGACAGATGTATCGAATCTTGTGGTGAAAGTGTACCACCTCTGCAGAGTGTCAAACTATTCGAATAGCCGCGTCCACGGTTATGGATAGTTGGAATGGCCATACTGTTTCGTTGTCAGATGTTTTCTAAATAACTTGAAATGAATGATGAACCTTGACTTGACCACAACAGGGTTGTGTAGATGAATATAGCTTCCCAACTTAAGTGATTCTAGAACTTTACTTTATCTTTTCTTGTTTCAGAACTCAGCTTAGGTTTCAAACTTAACTTGATAGTTATTCTTTCAATTCAGTATGTTAACTTAGAATCATAACCCTTGCTAGTAGTAGTTTGCGAGTACTTAAAGAGTACTCATGGCTTTTGTCCCTGGCTATTATCATGTCCAGACTATGAAGGAGATTATCAAGATGATGGTCAGCAGGACGACTATGATAACTAGGACTATCTGCCTTCGTCAGCATTGCCTGTGCCCCTGAAGATGGACCCCACCGCTACACTATCGTTTATTTCCACTGCTTGTTGTATTAAAGACTGGATCATGAGATCCTTATTGGTGTAAAACCTTATGTATGGTTTGTAATGGATGATGTACTGTGATATCCAATCCGTTATGTCTCGCAAAAATGGTAATCCTAGGATTGCGAGGTATGGCATAACGGGCATCTGGGATTAAAAATCCGGGTGTTGACAAGTTGGTATCAGAGCCATCCTGACCATAGGAGACCCTAGTTAGAATGGACGTCCAAACCAAAAACTTAGCTTCAAAACCAAAGTGAGTATTTATGAAAAACTATTTCCCCTCTTACCCTTGTGTACTCATTCTTTCTCAAAAATACAGGTTCCTCAAAATTCTTACATTACTACTTAAAATTTGACACACTTGATCACTTCACTAATCTTCCTCCTCCTAAATTCTTGTAGATGGAGACTCAGTTTAGCAAGTTTTACCAGTTGGGAAACGGAGGTCAGCTGATCTTCGAAAGGGATCTGGATTCACTGTCAGAATTTTTGGGACGCTCACATCCGGAGTTTCTTGGAGCTCAACTTCCAGGACCCCCAGGAGGAGACCTACAATGGCTAGTCACCGCAGATCTTCGAGGAAGCATTGAAGCACCAACTTCCGGGAGAATTCAGTTCTCTGTGAGAGAGAACAACTGGCTAGATGGATTAGCCAGGGCAATGCATGAAGCTCTCGCACGTCTATGTGCCCTCAACGTCAACAAGATTCAAGGAACCCGTTTTGCCCACTATGCAAGATGTGACTTCATGGGAATGCCGATGGAGATGCCAAGTCACCCAGAGTTGAGGCGTCAAGTGGAGAACCTTGACTTCTTGCTTCATGACCGACAGCAGGAACTGGACAATTCCAGAGAGTTAGCCAACCAGAACCGTGCAATTGCCGACCAAAAGGCCCAGACTTTCACAATACTCGTCCAAGATCGCCAGTCTCTTCGTCGCCAGCGTGCAAAGAAGGATCGCACCATCGCCCGTCTTCGCAAGAAGGTGGCCGACCTCAACAAGACCGTCAAGGAGCAGGAAGCTCAGCTTGCCGCCAAGGAAGAAGAGGATGAAGGAGAAGACATCCAGGGAGATATGGATTCGTACCTCAGCAATGATGACGATTTTCTGGCAGAGGATGCTGTGGACTTCTACACTAATGATGAAGACACCGACTTCATCGACGATGAGTAGATGCACTAGAGCACTGTCGTAGCATGAGATGTATCATCTCATTGTATCGTAGTTTGCAGAATGGATCTTCAAACCATCTGTTTTCCCTTTGATTGTTGTGGTGTGTGTTGTATCGTGTGCTTGCTTGCATGAATGAGAATGAAGTTAGTTGAAAAACCTGAGTCTAACTCAAAGTTGTAGCTTTGAAAACCCAAACCCATGAACCTGAGAATTTCCCTCTTACCCCTATATCTATCTCAATCTTCAGATGACTCGTGGAAACCAAGGAGGGAGCAGCTCATCGCAGGACCCAATGCTGCAGATCTTGCAGAATCTCATCACGGACCGTGAAGCAAGCAGGGACGAGCGTCAAGCCAACTTGGCGACATTGCAACAGATCGCCCAAATGGCTCTTAACAACCAAGGACATGGACATCAGGATCACCATGGATCTAAACTCAAAAATTTTCAGAACACCAATCCCCCAATCTTCAACCAATCTGAAAACCCATTAGATGCTGATGACTGGTTACAGACCATGGAAAACAACCTAGAAGTTGCAGGAGTTGATGAGAACGAGAAAGTTCTCTTCGCCACTCACTATCTGGCGGGAGATGCAAGAGCTTGGTGGAATAGCATCCGCAACATGAACCATGGCCAGGTGATGACCTGGGAAGCATTCAAGGTCAAGTTCAGCCGCACCCACGTGCCGCAAGGTCTTGTCAACAGGATGAGAGATGAATTCCGTGAACTGAAGCAAGGAAGATTGACTGTAGTAGAGTACCGTGACAAATTCTTGTCACTTGCCAGATATGCACCGGATGAAATCAACACAGAGGCCAAGAAGAAAGAGAGATTCTTAAACGGACTGCATGATGAGATGCAGACTGTCCTCATCAACATCCGTTTCCAGGATCTTGAAGAGCTAGTCGACTCTGCCATTCAGATGGAAGGGAAGATTAACCAGGCAAACGACAACCGCAAGCATCGTATGATGCAGCAGTCTGGATCCAGTAGTCACCAGAAGTACCGTCCTAACCCCTCACCAGGATATGCACCAAGGAACAACCGACCCCCAAATTCTCGCCCAAGCTACCCCAACCGTAGCGGAGGAAATGTGAAGCCCGGAGGAAACAATCACAACTCCGGCAACGCCAACAACTTCAACCGTGCCCCTCCCAAGAGCAACAACAACAACACTGCCCCCAGAACTGGCAGCAATGTTGTACCTGTTCCAGTCAAGGACAAGTCCCAGATCACTTGTTTCGAGTGTGGAGTGAAGGGTCACTACTCCAATGAGTGTCCCAAGAAGACTGCCGCCAATGCCCCTGTGAATGCCCCAGCTCAGCAGCAGCGTCGTGTTCAACCAGGCCGGAGATTTGCCCCAGGGAACCCGCACAACCGCAACGGTCGTCTCTTCCACATGAACGCAAAAAAAGCCCAGGAGGCACCAGATGTAGTGCTGGGTATGTTTTCTGTCAACTCAGTTTTAGCAAGAGTATTGTTTGATTCTGGATCATCGCATTCATTTGTCACCGAAGAATTTGTATGCACTAGTAAGATTCGCCCAACCAACCTGAAGCATGTCATGATAGTTCAAATCCCCGGTTCAACTACAAAAGCTAGAAAAATTTGCAAAGCTGTACCTATCAGAATACATGGGATAGATTTTTATGCCAACCTAATTGTACTTGGAACCAAAGGTGTTGACAGGCCGTCCCCAGAAACCGACTCAATCTACGTCCCGGAAGATCCGGAATCTAGAGCCGTACCCATGGACATTGACGTGGGAGGTGGTTCGCAAACCCCGGGGACTTCCTCGGCAAACCAGGGGACTGCTTCGCAAGACCCGGGGACTGCTCAGCGCGATCCGGCTGAGGTTATGCTGGTGGATCAGATGGAAATTGATGAGGATGTGTTCCCAGTGCGAGCTGTACCAGCTTGGGCATTGCCCATATTTCAATTCCTGAAAGATGGAACCTTACCCGCTGAGGAGGTGTTGTCCATGCAAACTCAGAGGAGAGCAAAGGCATACACGATAATCAATTCCGAGCTATACAAAAGGAGTGTGACAAACGTTCTCCAGCGATGTGTTGACCCGGAGGAAGGACTGGACATCCTCCGAGATATACATCAGGGGGAATGTGGGCATCATGCCTCGTCTAGAGCCTTAGTAGCAAAAGCTTTCCAGCATGGATTCTACTGGCCAAGTGCCTTAGAACAAGCATAGGACTTGGTAAGAAAATGCAATGGCTGTCAGAGGTATGCAACCAAAACACATATGCCAATGTCAGAGCTCAAGACCATACCAATCACCTGGCCATTTGCCGTATGGTGTTTGGATATGGTTGGCCCGTTCAAACCAGCAAGGGGAAATATGACTCACATTTTGGTCATGGTTGTTAAATTTACAAAATGGATTGAAGTAAAGCCAATAAGAAAATGTGATGGAGCTACGGCCGTGACATTCCTCAAAGACATCATCTTGAGATACGGTTACCCTCACAGTATCATAACAGATAATGGCACAAATTTTGCTGAAGGAGCATTTGCGCGATTCTGCCGAGATAAGAAGATCTGGCTAGACGTTGCTTCGGTAGCCCACCCCGCATCGAACGGACAAGTGGAAAGATCCAACGGATTGGTATTATCCGGGATAAAACCCCGGCTCATTGAGCCGCTACAAAGATCAGCGGGGTGTTGGATAGAAGAACTACCAGTGGTACTATGGTGTTTAAGAACAACTCCAAATCGATCAACAGGCTATATGCCATTCTTTCTGGTATATGGGGCAGAAGCTGTATTACCAGCCGACATAGAGCATGACTCGCCTAGGGTCACCCAATACACAGAAGCCGAAGTGCAAGAAGCCCGACAAAATGATGTTGATCTGCTGGAAGAAGCGAGAGAATTGGCATTGTCCAGATCCGCCATATATCAGCAAAATCTCCAACGCTATCATAGCCGAAAAGTAAACCCTCGAGTTTTCTGGGAAGGTGATCTGGTACTCCGGTTGGTACAACGTACTGCTGGCATGCACAAGTTATCCCCCCATGGGAAGGGCCATTCATTGTGAGCAAAGCATTGCACAATGATTCTTATTATCTTATCGATGCAAAACCATAGGAGAAGAACAAGGCGGACAGGTCCGGCGAGGAATCTAAGCGTCCATGGAATGTAGCTCTACTTCGTCCTTTCTACACTTAGCAAAGAAGTGTATGTATCCGAGTCACTCATATGTCAGTATGTATGCCGGCAATGAACTTATCAATGAAATCTTGGCGCCTCAAGCAGTAACTCGGGGACTGCCTTAATAATATTTGTTGCATTTGGTATTTATTATTTATATGTCGGCTGATGTAAGTTGTTTCTACCTAAACTGGATTAGTTGTGTGTGAGCACCAAAAACCTAACTCTTCGACTTGCTGCTGTCCAACAAGATTTGGCTTCATGGCAAGCAAGAGAACAAGTTTGGAATTGCGTAACACATGAAAAACTACTAAGGAAAGGAACTTAATCGAGCCGACGTTTGTTTTTCGGACTAACCTTATACTTATTTTATGTTTACTATGCTGAATTATTTTGAGTTAATCCTAAGGTTTCCAAGTATTGTTAAGTCAATTTTTGAAACTCGGACTCGTAAGTCATAAAACCGAACCAAGGTAGACACGAGACGAGCCAAGAAATTGGAGGAACAAGAAAATGAAACTCGGGGACTACGCCCAAGTTAACCCGGCACAAAAACTTAGTAGAAAAATATCACTTAAGTGCTTAATACAATTGCACCCGGCATACCGGGGATCTGATAAACATCAAAGTGTTTCTAATCAAGGAGTAGCGGGAGGAGGTAATCTAGCGCCAGCTGGTGCCGCTCCAGCTTCGGCTTCAGCGTCCTCTTCATCCTCTTCAACATCCAAGGCTTCGTCCTCTTCTTCATCACCCGAACCCTCTTCGACATATTCAGCGTCGACAGCACCAAGGAAACTTGGTCCCTCATTCCATTGATGGATGGGGGCGTATTGAATGAGGCTATGGGCGCAAGCCTTGCGCCGAGCAATCTAATCCGGGTCAGTGGACCACCTTGATCCAGTGCGCATGCGTTCGAGAATCTTTAGGTTTATCTTTTCGTACCAAGTGAGCATGTAGTGGAGGACAAGTTCAGCTCCGGCGCGTCCAGCAGATTCCCTCTAAAGATCAAGCTGAGTCTCGCACTCCATAAGCTTGGCAATAAGAACAGTGGCACTCTCTGGAGTATCTTCTTCAGGCCAAAAGGCATTGAAGATCCAGACTGCTACATCCAAGATATCCTTGCCGTAGTTCTTCACGATCTCGACTCGGGAGGACAAGCTAACTATCAAATCCTCTAGATCAAGAGGAATGGTGCCAGGACCAGATGGAGTACCTCTCTACTTGCGGAACTTGGTAACAGCATTGAATGCAATGACATCACTCTCTGGGAATTTGTTTGAAAAACAAGGCAAGTGGAATAAGTAAAGGAAGTAGACCCGGAAGGATTAACGTCGGTTGAAGGAAAAGAACTTACGAGAAATATGGCTGTGAATCTGAGTCAGCTCTTTGGTGCAGTTGTCGCGCCTCTACCGGAGTTGCACAAGTTCAGCATTCGCCGACTCAAGCTTGACGTCGGCCTCCTTAAGTAGTTCTTGATCCTTGGTGATCTGGAGGTTGAGGCGCTCGTGCTCTTCAGTAAAGTCTTGGCCTGCTTTCTCTAGTTCGGACTTGTGCTGCGCCTTGAGCTTCTTCATGTCCGCCTTAAGCTTGGCAATCTCACCATCTTTGGTTCAGAGGAGGGCAAGCTCATCATCTTTCTTCTTGAGTTTGGCCTGGTGCTGCCTTGCTTGGTCGAGAAAATGCAGCATCATGTCAGGCACGGGCACACTATCTTCAAGAGAGGCTGAAATAGTTTGTTAACCCAGCAAGGCCGAGGTATGAATATTGGCCGAGCCAAGGGGAAAAGGAGATAGATCACGGAGGAAGGTTGAGCAAGAATGACTTACCCTTTATCTGATCAAGATTTTTTCTCATGAGGATATTCTCAGCCTCCACTCCAGCTGCGAAATCCGAATGATGGATTAGTTCGGCGAAGAAAGACGAAGGAAAATGGAAAAATGCCAAGGAAAAAACTTACCCCTTTTTCGTGCTCAGCAAGAAGTGTAGTATGTTTCGCGCGCAACATCTTGTGAGTATCCAAGAGACGCTGAAACTCAGCGCTCCGGCGATTGGTAGTCACCTGAAAAGAGTACAAAAGAATAGCTTAGTCTTGTGCATATTCGAAGTGTACAAGATCCAGGCCAAGTGGAACTTAACCCGACTCTAGGTGTGTGCATATTCGAAATGTACAAAATCCAGGCCAAGTGGAACTTAACCCGGCTCTAGGTGTTTGCATATTCGAAGTGTACAAAATCCAGGCCAAGTGGAACTTAACCCGGCTCTAGGTGTGTGCATATTCGAAGTGTACAAGATCCGGGCCAAGTGGAACTTAACCCGGCTCTAGGTGTGTGCATATTCGAAGTGTACAAGATCCGGGCCAAGTGGAACTTAACCCGGCTCTAGGTGTGTGCATATTCGAAGTGTATAAAATCCGGGCCAAGTGGAACTTAACCCGGCTCTAGATGTGTGCATATTCGAAGTGTACGAGATCCGGGCCAAGTGGAACTTAACCCGGCTCTAGGTGTGTGCATATTCGAAGTGTACAAGATCCGGGCCAAGTGGAACTTAACCCGGCTCTAGATGTGTGCATATTCGAAGTGTACAAGATCTAGGCCAAGTGGAACTTAACCCGGCTCTAGGTGTGTGCATATTCGAAGTGTACAAGATCCGGGCCAAGTGGAACTTAACCCGGCTCTAGGTGTGTGCATATTCGAAGTGTACAAGATCCGGGCCAAGTGGAACTTAACCCGGCTCTAGGTGTGTGCATATTCGAAGTTATTAAGGAGCTATGTTAGTTCTCTAAGGAGCATCCGGCCGAGTAACAAGTTACTCCCCCGGAGGCTCGGGGACTAATGGCTATATCACTAATATCTACTACATGTTAAGGAAAAGACCCTTAGCATGGGCTCGGGGAGTAACGTACCTCCATCATCCGACCTACAAGATTAATTGCCTTGGCAGCGGTATTCATCTGGACAACAAACTCAGCGGGCCCGAATTTCTCCAGGAGATCATCATTGTGAACGAACTCCGCCTTGTTCTAGTTGTTTAAAAACTCGATCAAGGTCGGAGGATAGCGTTTGCCGCTAGGCATGTGGGGTGCAACTAGACCCTTAGCGTGGGCTTCCCTCCTCTCAACCTGGGCAACATCGGGGTTGGTGTGCAAAACGAGTTGCGCATCAGCTGACCCGGCGGAGGTGTCAGTTGTCGGTGGGGACTTCTTCGAAAGCATGGACGCGAGTGTACGCTGTCCAGCCTCGATTGACGCTGCCCTGGTGGCGTCAGGAGCCTTTTTGCCCTTGGGCTGCTGCTGAGAAGTTGAAGTTGCCGTTGTGGATTTGCCCTTGGGAGCTGCCTTGGTGCTAGCCTTGGTACTGCTGATGTCTTCTCGCCGAGCCTTGGAAGACTCGGACGAGGCGGAAGGGCTTGATGCTGCTGCTGTTGCTTTTGCTGTTGCTGATGGTGCTGGTGCTGATTTCTGTTTCGGCGGAGGTGCTGAAGGAACCTCGGTGGTAGCTGGTTGCGGTGGAGCCGAAGTAGTGGTTGCTGCTGCCTCGGCAGAGCCAGTTCCCCCTCTCCGAGGTTGCCCTCCTCTTGACGAGGTGGGCTAGAACCCGGAGCAGTCGATGAACCCTCCTGAATGGGGCTCAACGGGCGTGAATCATCGCCACGAGGGGGAGAAGGGCTATGTCAGAGCGGCGAGGCAATACCGGATCCACTCTGAGGGACCTCCACCGCGGCCCTGCCGAATCAAATCATGAATGATGAGAAACTGTAACAAAATAAGAACAAGTAAATAGCAAAGGGAGAAATAACTTACTCATCCGAAGTCAAGGGCTCCTTGGGCTTGCGAGCTCTCCGGGCTACGACCTTAGTCGTGGCCTTGGTGGCAGCTTTGTCCGTGGACTTCTTTCGCCTTTTAGCTAGCTGAGAAGGTCCGGAGGAAGAAGCAGATGCGGCCCCCTCTTCTTCGGCACGACCGGGATAGGCTCACCCGTGGCAAGGGGAGGATCTTCATGGATCTGCCCACCGGGGTTAGCTGATATCGGAAAAGCATAAGAAAGGGGGACAGCATCAAATGCCTCCATCACCTCAATGTCCGAATCATCTTCATCGTCGGGCCAATCTCTAATGGAAGAGAGTTTACCAGTGTGCTGCTTGGTCGCATCAGCCATCGGCATGAACATCTCCTGATCCGGCTCCTCCTCATCTGAGGTGTCTCGATCAGGCGCCCATTTGAGATAAGGCTCGATGCCATCCTCAATGGTTTGCTGAAGAAACATCTAAGGGAAAGAAAAGACAAAGGGATTAAACCTACAACAGAAACCGACATATGATATAATTCGGAGAAGGTTTGGGGCACGGGACTTACCGCAGGGGAAGCCTATCTCGGTAGAAGTGTTCGATCCCCCACGTCCACTCAGCAGAGAAGTCCTTCTTAGTGGTGAAGAGGGCCTTGACCCGGCGGAAGATCTCGGTGTTGCTCAACTCAAATGAGGAGGTCCGGTTGGGGTCACGGCCCCAGCTCATGTGGCAAACTTTATGTGTATGTTTCTAGAGGGGGGAGATCTGGTTGCAGACAAATGTGATCATCGCGTCCTCATTGCGCAATCCCAGGTCCTTCAGCTCCTGGAACCTTTTGTTGACTTGGTTCGCCAGGACGGTGGGCTTCTTGGGGACCTTGTCCCACAGATCCGGATTAGGAGGACCCGGAGCGTAGGGGCGCAGCCGGATCAGATCTTCAGTTGTGCCATTTCTGACATTAAGAAGGTTCGGGCCCAGCCCTTGCAGGAGTCAAGCCCCGTGACTCGGGGGAAAATGGACTGCTTCCGAGGCGAGATAGAAGCTGCGCCGAACTGCATGAGCTGCTTGTCCTCCGGATCCAGAGCTATGTTCGGAATCACGTTTCGGCGAAGGCCAAAGAACCGGATCCAGAGCTCCTTCGTGGGCCACAGTTCGGCGTAGCCCTCGATCGTGGAAGCGAAGGCGAAGAGAGAGGTGATGGCATTAGCTGGAAGATGGTGCGGCTGAAGCTCGTAGGTGTTGAGCCAGCCGTTGAAGAAATCGCTAACGGGGAGACCGAGCCCACATTGGAAGTGGGAGAGGAACACCACATACTCACCTGGATTGGGTAAGGGGGCAAGCTCCGCAACGGCGAGACACGCGACGACGCCCTACGGGATACGCCGGGTGCGGTACAGCCAGTCAAGATCATCCTGGCAAACCCAGGACCCAGCCCAGGCGCCACGGTCTGTGTTCCCCGCGTCCTCCTCCATTTCCTGCTCCGCAACGGCGAGCTCCTCCTCTGTCATCTCAAGGTCACTGTCCTCACTGGCGCTAGCGGCAGTGGGGGGCAGTGGCCTGGACTGGCGAGGACCCGTGGCAGAGGAGATGCACGGAGGTGGCGGTGACGCTGGTGCGCGAGGAAGCGGTGCGGCGGTGGCGCAGCTACGCAAGTGCGGTGGCGGCGGCGCTGTCGCGGGAAGGAAGAAGAAGAAGAAGGGGCAGAGGGGCACGAGAGTAGGGAAAAGACCCAAGGGGCGCGCCCCTCCCCTATTTAACCACTCCCTTAAGGGGTAGTGGGATCGCGCTGTGCGGGCGGGCCACACGGTGTGGCCGTGTATAACCCAGATCAACCAATCAGCGGCGAGCCACAGGAAGGGCCACAGGGCGTAGGAGATCCCATGACGTGACGTTATGATACAGTTAACGAGGAGGCAGGAACAATGCGACGTGCGCTACAACAATATCTGACAATAACTGCGGCGGTTACTGTCGCAGACCCTTAAAATGAGGCAAAGTAATGATTAGCCTCCACGTGGGGAAGCGTATGAGAGAAGGAAGAATGACCCGGATAAGTATGAGGTGACCCGGCCAGCGAGTGAAAACTCGGAATGTGCCAAGGGAAAGTAAACCTATGAAATCCGGACTATGAGATAACTCGGAAAAAGAGCAAAAGACTCGGTAAAATTGAACCTGCTATGGCCTTAGCGGCTAAGGCAGCTAAGACCGCACCAGCTTCGGGGACTAATGTTGGGGGGATACCCCCGGGTAGGTTCATGCCGGGGTATAAAGTCCGAGTTAGCTGAGGTACGACAAGGTCAAAGCAAGAGCTGGCCGAGTCACCTAAAGGCAGGCCGAATCACGGGGTAACCCGGACCAGGGGATGTCCACCTAACTGGGTCTCAGCCGACTTATGCCGTATGCCGGTAAGATGAATCTAACTTATATACAGGTACAGGTGTGGCCGGATCAACAAGGTATGATCCGGGTTATATCAAGCTTGTAAGAGAAGGAAGGTATCTTGATGGTCAAAGGGTGACCACTGTACGCAGAGCATGAGCGAAGCGGACAGAGGCTAGGACCACCGAGGCGTGGCCGACAAAGGTGACGATGCCTGTGTCGGATGATGCGGGCGCCGCAGAGGCTCACGTAGCCTCTGCATGGATGACGCTGGGCAAAAGTGACCCGGTCGGCTTACTATTTTGGGAGGAGGCATATTCCTTGGAATATGCCTCCACGTATGCCCTAATTGGAGACCTAGTCACCCCTATATAAGGAGGGCGAGGGCCTCTATAGAAGGGGTTGGTCTTTGACGGTTTGATCTCTAGAGCGTTGTGTTTTACTAGTGTGTTCCTAAGAGCTAGCTAGTGGTGAGAGTAAGAGAGTCCCTTCTTCCTCCTCTCCCCAATACAGCTCGAGGAGCACTTGTAATCTGTGGAAGTGAATCGAATACAAATCAACTGTGTGTGGAATCACCACACTATCCCTCCCTGGATTCTCCTAGTGCATTTAGTCCCCACCTTTAGCCTATTCATGGCATCTGCCGTGACACCACCACGACAATTTCTGAATAGAGGGAGTATGTAACTGTCGGTCCCGCGTCAATCATCCGTGATGTCGGCTGTTGTTCCCAAAATACAATTGATACGTAGTTATCCAGGGACGGCTTGCGTGTTTGCTTGATCGGGTTTAAATTTTCTAGTTTTAGTAGTTGGCCCGCTGGATGCTGCATTCATCGAGATTGAGCTTGAGTCAAAATGGTGTTTCGTTTGGCTTACTGTATTTTCGTTTCGTGCAATTCGGCTCAGTTGTTTGATTGTACACATTTGTGCTTTAATTCCTGGTCGGTGCAATTTGTAGGTGTTTGGTGATTTCGTTTGCACCTGTTCACATGGGTTATGGTCACTCATTTTAAATTGGTGATCTTACCACCACATTTGACATGAACACACATAGCATACATAGCACAAACATCACACACATCAGGACATAACTAGTTACCAGGTTTAGAACACCTGCAAGCTACAATCAGGGGTTTTACTAGCACCCCCGATCAAAAGCACCACCAACAGGGGCATGGGCCCCTGCACCACTAGGGGTTTAACCCCTGATCTCACCATCTCAGGTTTAGCAACACAGCTACAACTACGTACTTACAGAGCTAACTAACACATAACAAAACACCAGGCCGCCGTCTAGTCATGGTCAGGTCAGGTGTACTGCCTGGAGCTAGAGGAGCTGGCCTTAAAGATCGTCATCTTCACGACGAATGCCTGGACCTTGAACTCCAGGACATTGTCGCACTATAGGTCATACTTGTATACCAGTTCTTCCTCGGCGCCACATGGCCGACTGCGGTGACCCAGCATACCACTATATGATATAGTATGCTATAGTCATTGACATAACACCAATAAAACATCGTTTCACTGGTATTACATCCCTCGGAGTGGTACAATAGAAACATAGCAGGTCCAAGACATGACTATAGATTACAACTCGACCTTTTACAAAAGATCCAGAGAACACTCTAGGTTATAGAGAGAGAAAGAAACTTCTTACAAAGGAGAATCAGAAATAACAAATCACAACTATCATACTAATAACACTAGTATATAACTATATGCCTTGCAAATGCTGATATTGCATTGCTCTATAGAAGTAGGTTCTATGGCTAGATATTATACTCCTATCTAATCAGTAACTTCGTCTTTACTTCAGTTGATGTATGTTGTATCCATTAACTTCATTGAAGATCTTGAGCTTTTGATGATTATTCCTTTAAGCATCAGTTGGTGTTGACGTCATCTTCATCGTCTTTAAAATCTAGTAAGGGTTAATAAGGTACGGTTGAGTATGAGCGTACTCAGCAAGTTCACTAAAATAGAGTGTATGATGCACTATCTATAGCCACAGACCATAGGTCGTAGGCTATGCAATTTTTCGTAAACATTTCTTCAAAGGTTGCTTTTATTCTGAAAAGCTATGTCCATCATCCTTCACAGGTTTACTAGAACTTCATGGAGTTCCTTTCTTGCCGCTTTCGTATCTCCTTCCCAGAATAGGAAGTAACATGTCATATTTCTTACACTCTATAGTGGTGTGTTACTTTACCCATAAGAGATCAAATGCTTGTTGCACAATCGGGCGATATTTCTCGTACACACTTCCTTTGGTATGGGGCCCAGTAGATGATCCAAGCCAATCACTGCCCTTCTTCGCAACCCCACATGCCCATCGGATTGCATGTCAGACCTAGGATAAAACTTGTTTCCAATGGTATCCTAAGGCGTACAACCCTCGTAGATATCAAATGCTGTGGGATGTTGAGGGATCCCATCCATATGCTGCTAATTATCACGGAGAATTACAGCCACGACCTGGTCATGCATTGACATGCGAAAGGAGGAAGATCCAGCTGATTTCTCCGTCCCATTCCAAATCCCATGGTTAACGCGTATTATACGGCGCAAGAATCACTAGCGACATTGGTTGTTAAGTCCTAGTTATTATGTTCCTTTACCACTGGAACTATTATAGTAGGTTATTACCATTTGGTAAATAACCCATACTCATATGATTATGAAAATAGAGTTTTCTTACCATTTTTGAAATGCAGGTGAAGACAATAGTGGATTTGCAAATACTTGATAGAAAAAATAACCAAAGGACATGAGAAAGTGTGAACTTTCCTTTTTTGAATGCAAGATTATGCACTCACGCTTTTCGAGACAATAGAAGATTCAACATCTGAAAACAACATCGTTGGTCCGGTAAGGACTAATGTTTAAAGAAGCAATATGCTATTATACATAAGTAATGCTATGCATTTTATAAAACTCCCGAAGTGGATCCACAATGGTATAAGTGAATTGAACTTAGGTGATTTCTTTAAGATTTGGTTTATCTTCCATTTAACCTCACAAAAACTATTTTTATAAATAACTTAAGTCTTAACAAACAAGATATAAAAATAGAGTACAAAGCAATCTAAGGTTAGGGTTAATTATCATCTGGTAACTAGGATGAAAGTCCACGTCTTGGGTTGTTAAGAGTTGAAGGAATTATTATAGAATTGTTGTTTGAAGTGCCAAATAGAATAACATTTGAATAAAATGTTGTTTATAAGAAGTATATGAACCTTCAATGATTCTGGCATGAAGGTTATGGCTTCTAATAGTTACAATTGATGTTTAATTATCATACTTTTGGGGTTGTATTTTATAACAGACCAAAGTTAACTATAAAAGTAAAGATGAGTTTTTAACTCATGATGTTTAAGGTATTTCAGACCAAAGTTAACTATAAAAACATGAATAAACTTAAGACATAATGTTTGTGGTATTTTAGACCAAGGTCTAGGGTTTTTTAATCCTAAAAAATGTTACAAGATCATTTGTCTTTAGTCAGAAGGGTGCTAGATTTTATCTTCTAAGTGAATATCTTTTATGTATAATTGTGGAAACTAGCTTATAAGCAAGTTTAATAATTTAGATATTAAATTGATATAGCTAAGGATTCAAAGATATGTGATTGGAGTTTATATTTGTAAGTTACTCAATATGGTTCTTTTGGTATAACACATTTTAACTTGTATTATAAACATATAAATATCTAAAGGTGATTTTGTTGAACATAGTAATTATTATTATAGCTTTATCTTAGTAGAATGGATATTTTAGTTTTCTTTGCATGTTTTACTCAAGTTATAAAGGTAAAAGAAGTTCTTAAAGTATTAAAATTTCATATTTATAATTACTAATGAAAGAGTGTCAATTTATTCTAGGAAAAAATTCTAAATACTTAAGTAAAGTTAAAAGGAATTTATTTGAATTTATAGGTGATAAAAGAAAATACATTCAATATTTTTAATAAATCTAAGTAGTCAAATCAAGTTAATATTTTATTTATTCTGATTTATAAATGATAAGCGAAAATATATTTCTTTTATTTTAATAAAAGAAAAGAGGACTATAAAGTCAATTATAAAATTATTTATTTATAAATCCTATAATGACTTGGAATTTTATAATTAGCATTTTTATAAAATATTAGATTTATTTTTCTACATGAAATTATTTTTAGGAATTTTCCTTATTTTGTTATATTTCATTGAGGATTTTAGTAGATTTAATATTTAGTTGTATTTTATTTAGTTCAAACAAGTAAGGATATATTTTTCTTAGGTAAAGATTATTTTTGTGATCGTTTTGATATATCATATGTATTTTTAGGATTTTTCTATATTTTTATTTTGTTAAAACTATTCACACGGGTATATTTATAATTTGTATTTTTCTCTTGCTTATTTTGTTTTGTTTTAAAATGGGTCTGGCCCACTAGGATTGGACTAAGTTCTACCAATTGAGGTACTGGGTCGATCAAACCGACCCAGCTCACATCCCACCTGATCGCTTGAGGGTCACCTCTCCACCTCTCATTCTCTTGCTAGCGTGCTAGATTCTAGCGAGCCCAACCATTTCGGCCGCCGCCTTTTGCGATTAAAGGACCATCATGTCCCGCTCTTCCTCTCTGTGCAATTCGATTTAGGATTCAAACCCTTACTATGTCGCCTTTCTCGTTACTACGGCGCTAGGGTTTTGGACACCACAGTCTTGATGTGCTCCGGTGACCCTGTCATGCTTCCGCTGGTGGTCATGTACTCTAGTGCTGACGAGGTTTTCGCGGTGTGGCTCAACACGATTTGAGTGCTGTAGTGCTCCTCGTTCCTCCATGCCATGGTGTTGACCTCCGCCGCCTCTCTCTGACACTACCTATGCTTCTTCTCTGACGAGTAGCGACTCATCTCTAGGTAGGTGACCTTTCCTCCTCTATGTCTCTCTTCCTCTCTCAGTGTGAACCCTAATTAGAGTTTTCTCCTGTGTGATTCTGGCTGTAGCTTTGGAATGATACTACTATGGGTGACGAGGGTTTAACTCATCAATTCCCATTGTTATGGACTTGGGTTTTGGAGAAGGAGGGAGAGCTGGATGCATCAGTCGGCTAGCAAACAAGCACACAGGGACGCAAGGTTTACCCAGGTTCAGGCCTCGTAGAGGTCCCTACTCCTGCTTGTCTGCTCTTGGAATTAACGAAGGAATCGAAGATTATAGGGGCACGCAGATGCAATCTGGCGAGAGTTGTGGAAACTAGGGTTGCGTGTGTCCTCCTCGCTGCCCCCTCCTAGCCTTTATATAGATAGGCTGGGTCTTGGGTAGCAGGTCGAGTCGGTGACAGATTAGGGTTTTCCCTTTGAACTTTCTATCTTAGGCTTCTTCTAGTCTCGCAAGCAATCGGGAGTCCTTGGGCCACTCGAACTCCGTATTGGGCCTTGACAATGCCGTTGGATTCTGCTGTATCCAGGCCGTATATACCAAACTCGAGTACCTGTAGGGTATACCCATATCTGTAGCCCCCGAGTGTCCAGTGAAATCGCAGATTCGACTGGGGACTTTATGAAGTATTTCGAGTGCAAGATTGAGTTTTTTCGAGTGTTCAGTTCATGTCATAGGGATTGTTGATATATGTGCCTGATTTAGCCGATGTATAGGTATCAGTTAACTGCCTTAGGGAAAACAACGTAATCTACTCAAACTCGATTCCCCGGACTCGAATTCGGAAAAGTACTAGCGTAATTCGACTCAGGCTACAGAGGTCTTACAAGAGTCGAATTCCAGTGTATGGTTGTGAGCACTCGACGTGTCCTTCAAGGAATGTTCATCGTACCTACAGGCACGGATATGTTTCTGGTAGTGTGCAGTAGATGCGTTGCCAGGCCTTATTCAGGTCTTATCTTCACGCTATAAGCGTGGCATCTGAGCTTTTGTCATTGCGGATATGATTCGGGTAACCCAGGAGACGTAATCTCTTTGTAGGGAAAATATGAGGCAGAGTTGCCATAGCATTCGAGTGTGGATGTTATCAAGCACACAGTATGATGTACAAGGAAAATAATCATAGGGTGCGTGACCAACACTCCCTATGGGAGTAGCCCCTGAGTGCCAGGTTGAGTCGAAGACTCAGGCGGGGACTAAAGAACTTTTGCGTCTGCTGTTGTCTTTTGTTGCTTGTTTCAGTCGAATTTGCTTCCGGCGCTCCCTATGGGAGTAACCCATGACCATAATCGAATCATAGATTCAAGTGGTGGGTGTGCTTTTAATGTTCATATTCCTGCATAAAAATGAACCGTAGGGTGCGCGACCAGCGCTCCCTATGGGAGTAGCCCCCGAGTGCTTGGTAGAGTCGAAGACTCAAGCAAGGACTTAAAGTAGTCGAAATCTTCTGATGCTTCTCTTGATGACATCAGTGATGACGATGTGATGACCTCAGTTGCCCGCTTGAGCGGCTTTGACGGGACGTGACGAGCGGTGGGTCCCACCTTCTGACTTCGATTTGACCGGGCGTGAGTAATCTTCCGTTTTAACTGTGTCTCCTTGATTTCCGCACGTAATGGAGATAGTGGGGGACGGTTCATGTTTTGGCCTCTCCACGTGTCAACAGCGATGTGCGCCATGCGTCCAGTAGGGTTTCTGCTGGCCGTTGGATGGCATCCACAAGAGGGTTAAGTAGCAGCGTAGCTGCGGTAATTTTTCCCATCTGCCGTTTCCTTGCTTGTGCTTCCGTTGCCATTGCCGTTACTCTCTGCTCCCTAGCGCTCGTCCTCTTCGTGGCGCTGGACCAACTCCGTGTCTTCCCGAGCTACTTCCTCCGCTCGCACCGCCATCGCAAGATGGGCAAAAAGAAGGGAGGCATCGCCGCTGAGTCTGCCGCCGCCAAGAAGAAGGGCGGCTCCGCCATTGTGGGCACCAGCGCCGCTGGTGCTGGGAAGAAGAAGGGCGCGGGTACCCACGTCACCAATGGTGCATGGCGCACATCCATCATTAAGTCCTCCGAGCTCCGTCTCCTGTGTTAAAATGGTGTTCTGTCACCCATGGAGGATGAGTCGTGAGTGCCAGGTGGCGAGGTAATTCCTTGTCCTCCTGCTGGTTTCCAGGTGATGTTCCTTGCGTTCATCATCCGCGGTCTTTATCTGCCCCTGCATCCTTTCTTCAGGGGCCTCCTTTGCTTCTACGGGCTCCAGCTGCATCAGCTGTCCCCAAATTCTATTCTCCACATCGCGTGCTATATTACTCTTTGCGAGTGCTGGCTCAGATTCGAGCCACACTTTGGCCTCTTTAAGAGGATTTTCAAGCTGAAGCGCCAGTCAACATCTGGTTCTGTAGTCTACGACGTAGGAGGCTGTGGAATCCATGTCGACTCCTCCGCCACCTATTTCGATATCAAGCTCATGGCGTCCATCCAAGGGTGGAGAGACAAGTGGTTCTACATCCGTGACCAGAAGGCCGGTGGAGAGCACTACGGACTCGCGGTCTTCGATCCCGCAATGTTGTGCAAGAGGAGGCGTTCTTGGAAGAACGTAGTGATGCCTGGCGAGTCCGAGGAGACGGAAGTGCTGTCGTGGTGGTGTCACGGCAGATGCCATGGATAGGCTAAAGGTGGGGACTAATATGCGCTAGGGGAATCCAGGGAGGGATAATAGAGTGATTCTCCACACAGAAGTTTGTATTGCTATATCTTCAAGATTACAAGTGCTCCTCGAGCTGTATTGGCGAGAGGAGGAAGAAGGTGCTCTCTTACTCTTGCCTACTATCTTGCCCAAGAACCCTAGATCCTCTAGTGCTCAACTAACTAGAATTCTGCCAAAACCCCCTCTACCAGAACCCTAACCCCCCTTATATAGAGGTGGTTCGGTCCTGGCCTAGGGCATACGTGGAGGCATATTCCTAAGAATATGCCCCCTCCCAAAGTGGTAACCCGACCGGGGTGCTTTTCCCCCGCGTCACACATGCTTTAGCGACGCCAGCCGACGTGAGCGTTGTCACCCTTGTCGGCCACGACCCGGTGGTCCTGCCCTCGCTTTATTCGCTCATCCAGTACGTACCGGACCTTCTTTTTTGACCAGAGAGATTCCTTCCTTCTCCTAGAAGCTAAGCGAGGATCCGGATCATAGTAGATCCGGCCACACCTGTTCCTCCATATAAGTTAGAGAAGCATTTCCGACTTACTTCTTAAGTCGGATGAGACAACGTTAGGCGACCCCCCTGGTTCGGGTTACTCCGCGATCCGGCCTGCCTTGAGGTGACTCGGCCAACATCCGCTTTGACCTTGCCGAACCTCGGCTAACTCGGCCCTTATACCCCAGAGTGACCCTACCCAGGGGTATCCCCCCAACATTAGTCCCCGAAGCTGGTGCGGTCTTAGCTGCCTCGGCCGCTAAGGCCAAATCAGGTTCATTTATGTCCGAGCCTCAGACGTTCAATTCCGGGTTAGCTCCTTATCTCGGATTATATGGATTTACGTTCCCTTCGCACGTTCCAAGTTTTCACTTGCCGGCCGGGTCACCACTTTGGCTCGGATCCCATGGTTATCATGGTTTGATCTGGGCCCCGTTTCCTTCTCTCATACGCCAACCCACGTGGAGACTAATCATTACCTTGTCTTATTTTAAGGGCCTGCACAGTAACCGCTGCAGTAATTGTCAGTTTTACTGTGCGCGGGTTACGCCATGCCTGTCTCCTTGTTTACCGCAACAGCACGTCGTGTCATGGGATCTCATCTACTCTGTGGCCCCCTGTGTGGCTTTTCTCTGATTGGTTGATGCTGGTGATACACGGCCACACCGTGTGGCTCGTCGGCGCAACGCGATCCCACTCATCGATCACTGGGGGCAGTTAAATAGGGGAGGGGCACGTTCCTTAGCGTTTTTCCACCTCTGTGCCCCTTCGCCCACTGCGTTTTCCCCTTCGTCTTCCCTGCGACCACGCCGCCGCCGGTGCTTTCCAGCAGCAATGCCGCTGCCGCACCTCCCCGTGCCTCCGCACCGCAGGCACCGCTGCGCAACTGCTTAGCCACGGGTCCTCGCCAATCTAGGCCACAGATCCCCGACGCTGCTAGCTCCAGCGAGGACAGCGGATACGAGATGACTGAGGAGGAGCTCGTCGTCGTCGAGCAGGAGATGGAGGAGGACGCCGGCGCGGCGGACCGCGGCGCGTGGGCCGGTTCGTGGGTCTGTCAAGACGACATTGACTGGCTCTACCGGACCAGGCGCATTCCCGCCGGCGTCGCCGCTCGTCTCCCCTCCTCGGAACTCGCCCCCTCCCCCAATCCGGGTGAGTTCGTTGTATTCCTATCCCATTTTCAACGGGGATTTGGTCTTCCGGTGAGCGACTTCTTCCGGGATTGGGTGAGGACATACCACCTGCAGCCGCACCATCTCCCAGCGAACGCAATCACCTCTCTTTTTGCCTTTGTCTCTACGATCGAAGGCTATACCGGACTATGGCCCACGAAGGAGCTGTGGATCCGGTTCTTCGGTCTTCATCGCAACGTCGTCCCCAACATCCACGTTGAGTCGGAGGACAAGCAGCTCACCCAGTTCGGAGCTGCCTCGATCTTGCCCAGGAGATTTTCAATCTTTCCCCGGGTCACCGGGCTTGACTCCTGCAAAGGATGGGCCCAGACCTTCTTCTACGTCCGGAACGAGGGTACCGAAGACTTGATTCGCTTGCTGCCCTACGCTCCGGGTCTCCCTGACACGGATTTCTGGGAGGAGGTCGCCAAGAAACCTACAGCTCTGGCCAACCAAGTCAACAAAAGGTTCACGGAGCTGAAGAAGCTCGGATTGCGCAACGAGGATGCTATGATCACGTTCGTGCGCAACCGAATCTCTCCCCTCTAGAGGCGCACCCACAAGTTGTGCCACATGAGCTTCGGTCGCGACCCTAACCGAACCTCCTCCTTCGAATTGAGCAACACGGAGATCTTCCGCCGGGTCAAGGCTCTGTTCACCACTCACAAGGATTTCTCCGCCGAATGGACGTGGGGAATCGAGCATTACTGCCGTGACAGGCTCCCTCCCGCGGTAAGCTTTGCGGGGTAAACTTATTTCAGATCAAGTATATGTCGGTTTTTGTCATATTTTTGACTCTGCTCTTTGTGCTTTTTCCCAGCTGTTTCTCCAGCAAACTCTCGAGGATGGCACGGATCCGACCCTTAAGTGGGCGCCGGACCGAGAGATCCCGGATGAGGAGGAGCCGGACCAGGAGATGTTCCTCCCTATGACCGACGCCACCAAACGTCCCAGCGGTAAATTCTCTTCTCTTAGAGATTGGCCTGATGATGAGGATGACTCGGATATCGACGTGATTGAACCCGTTGAGGCTGTCCCTCTTTCTTTTGCCTTTCCGGCATCAGCTAACCCCAGTGGGCATATCCACGAGGATCCTCCACTTGCCACGGGCGAGCCGGTTCCGGTGGCGTCGAAGAAGCACGGATCTGCGTCAAGTTCTTCTTCCGAACCTTCTCAGCCCACCAAAAGGCAAAAGAAGGCCGGAGACAAGACTGCCTCCAAGCGGGCAGGCAAAGCCCCGGCACGGAGGGCCCGGAAACCCAAGGAGGCCGAGACCTCGGACGCGTAAGTCATTTTTCACTGCGCAACACACTTTTCCTTGCATCGAGGTAGTTTCACTTCTGACATCATTCTCTTTTGCAGGCCTCCTGTGGAGGTCCCTCAGAGCGGATCAAGCATCTCTTCTCCCCTTTGGTCCGGCCCTTCTCCTCCTCATGACGACGAGTCACGCCTGCTGAGCCCTATTCCGGAGGGCTCTGCGGCTGCTCCGGGTTCTGCAGTACCTCATCAAGAGGAACGCGACCTTGGAGCGGGAGGGGTCGGTTTGGCCGAGGCGACGGTGTCCACCACTTCGGCATTGCCGCAACCAGCAACCACCAAGTCCATCACAACACCAGCACCAGCAGCAGCTCCAGTACCAGCAACCGAGCCAGCACCTGCCCCGGCACCAAGGAAACCAGCAACAGCTCCAGCGCCAAGTTCCTCTGCCTCGTCCGAGTCATCTCAGCCTCGGCGAGGAACCACCCCAGCAGCTTCAAAGGGTAAATCCAGTGTGGTTACATCTTCCCAGCAAGCTAAAGGCAAGAAGGCTCCAGATACCACCAAGTCTGCATCTGTCGAGGCTGGGCAGCGAACCTTATCGTTGATGCTTCCCAAAAAAGCTCCAGCCGCGACGGATGTCTCTACCGAGCCAACCGATGTGCAGCAGATGGTTCTGCACACCAGCCCAGCCCTTGCCCTGATTGAGAGGAAGGAAGCACACACAAAGGGCTTGGTGGCACCCCATATGCCCACTGACGAGCGTTACCCTCCGAGCCTTATCAAGTTTGTCATGAACTGGAATAAGGCGGAGTTCATCTACAACGACGATCTCCCGAAAAAGTTCGGCCCCGTGGAATTTTCCGCCCAGATGAATACTGCCGCTAAGGCAATTAACCTGGCGGGGCGAATGATGGAGGTATGTCGTTTCTCCTTTACATGTTGTAGATAATAACCATTAGTCCCCGAGCCTCCAGTGGAGTAACTTGTTACTCGGCCGGATGCTCATTAGAAAACTAACGTAGCTGCATGTAAACTTCAAATATGCATACATCTAGAGCCGGGTTAAGTTCCACTTGGCCCGGATCTCGCACACTTTGAATATGCACACACCTAGAGCCGGGTTAAGTTCCACTTGGACCGGATCTCGCACACTTCGAATATGCACACACCTAGAGCCGGGTTAGGTTCCACTTGGCCCGGATCTCGCACACTTCGAATATGCACACACCTAGAGCCGGGTTAAGTTCCACTTGGCCCGGATCTCGCACACTTCGAATATGCACACACCTAGAGCCGGGTTAAGTTCCACTTGGCCCGGATCTTGTACACTTCGAATATGCACACACCTAGAGCCGGGTTAAGTTCCACTTGGCCCGGATCTTGTACACTTCAAATATGCACCAAGCTAATTTTACACTTCTGTACTTTTTTCAGGTAACTACCAATCGTCGGAGCGCCGAATTCCAACGCCTGCTAGATACCCACAAGATCCTGCGCACAAAACATGTTGCACTTGGTGCGGAACATGAAAAGAGAGGTAATTTTCTCCCTCGGCACCTCTCCGTTTTTCTTTACTTGTTTCCGCCGGACTAATCTCCTCATTTGGTTTTTGCAGCTGGGGTAGAGGCTGAGAACAAAATTATGCACAAGAACTTGGAGGAAATCCAGGGTATGTTCTCTTTTGTTCGACCTCTCAGTGTTTTCCATTTCTTCTTCTCCTTGGCTCGGCAAACATTCACTCCTCGGCTCTGCCGGGTCAACATATTATTTCAGCATCGCTTGAGGATAGTGTGCTCGTGCCTGATATGATGCTGCATTTTCTCGAACAAGCAGGGCAGCATCAAGCTGAGCTGAAGAAGAAGAATGATGAGCTTGCCCTCCTCCGGACCAAGGACGACGAGATAGCCAAGCTCAAGGCTGAGATGGAGAAGATGAAGGCCCAACACAAAACCGAGCTCCAAAAAGTTGGCCAGAACTTCACCGAAGAGCGTGAGCGCCTTACTCTCCAGATCTCTAAGGGCCAGGACCTACTCCGAGAATCCGACGTCCAGCTTGGGTCGGCAAACGCTGAGCTTGAGCAACTGCGCAAAAGACGCGATGCCTGCATCAAGGAGTTGACCCGGATCCATAGCCATATTTCTCGTAAGTTCCTTTCCCTTGTCCGACATAACCTTCCGGGTTACCTCATATGTCTTTTCTTTACCTTCTTCCTTTGCCTTGTTTCTAGACCACTTTCCAGAGGGTACTGCGATTGCCAGCGCTGCTGTTGCCAAGTTTCGCCGAGAGAGGGGTACTCCCCTTGCTCCTGATGGTGAGAACATTCCCTTGGACATGGAGGACCTATTGGTCAGCTTGTCCTCTCGCGTGGAGACCATCAAGAACTATGGCAAGGATATCCTCGACGTTGCAGTGCGCATCTTCAATACGTTCTGGCCCGGAGAGAGTAGCCCGGAGACTATTGCAACTCTTGTTGAGAAATTAATGGAAGTTGAGACCCAGCTTGACCTCTAGAGAGAATCTGCCAGTCGCGCTGCAGCTGACACCATCCTTCATCATATTCTGACGTGGTACGAGAAGATCGACCTCAGCCTCCTCGCACGCCGGCGCACCGGATCCAAATGGACCGATGATCCGGAGTGGGTAGCTCGGCGCCAGGCTTGCGCCTACAGCCTCGTCGAATATTCTCCTATTCATGACTGGATTGAAGGGCCGAGCTTCCTGGAATCCGGTGGGGACGAACAAAATGAGAATGTTGAAGATGGGTTGGATGAGGACGAAGAAGATGATGCGTCAGATATGGAAGACATCGACGACGACGCCGAACCTGCTCCTCCTACTGCTCCTTAGTAAAAAACTTGAAAATTTATCAGATCCCCGGTATGCCGAGTGCAATTGTATGCCGGATATGTGATATTTTGCTACTACGTTTTTATGCCGTATTAACTTGGGCGTAGTCCCCGAGTTTCATTTTCTTGTTCGTCCAATTCTTTGGCTCGGTCCGTGTCTACCTTGATTCGGTTTTACGACTTACGAATCCGAGCTTCAAAAATTGTCTTAACAATACTTAGAAACTTTGAGGCTTGGCTCAAAATAATTCAGCATAATAACTTGCAAATAAATACAGGGTTAGTCCGAAAAAAAAACGTTAGCTCGAATAAATTCGTTTCCTTAGTCGTTTTTCATGTGCTACGCAATTCCAAACTTGTTCCCTTGCTTGCCATGAAGCCAATTCTTGTTGGACAGCAGCAAGTCGAAGGGTTGGGTTTTTGGTGCTCACACATTACTAATCCGGGTTAAGTGAAACGACTCATTCTAGCTACCGCACCAGAAATTACGACAAACATTATTAAGGCAGTCCCCGAGTTACTGCTCGAGGCGCTGCTATTTCATTGATAAGCTCATTGCCGACATACATACCGACATATGAGATGACTCGGATACATACACTTCTTAGCTAAGTGTAGAAAGGACGAAGTAGTGCTACATTCCACGGTCGCTTGGATTCCTCTCCGGACCTGGCCGCCTTGTTCTTTTCATGTGGCTTTGCATCTATTAGATAGTAAGAATCATTGTGCAATGCTTTGCTCACAATGAATGGTCCTTCCCATGGGGGGTATAATTTATGCATGCCAGTAGTACGTTGTACCAACCGGAGCACCAGATCGCCTTCCCGGAAGACTCGGGGGCACACTTTCCGGCTATGATAGCGTTGGAGGTTTTGCTGATATATGGCGGATCTGGACAGTGCCGGTTCTCTCGCTTCTTCCAGCAGATCAACATCATTTTGCCGGGCTTCTTGCACTTCAACTTCTGTGTATTAGGTGACCCTAGGAGAATCATGCTCTATGTCGGCTGGTAATACAGCTTCTGCCCCATATACCAGAAAGAATGGCGTATAGCCTGTTGATCGATTCAGAGTTGTTCTTAAGCTCCACAGTTCCGCTGGTAGTTCTTCTATCCAGCACCCCGCTGATCTTTGCAGCGGCTCAATGAGCCGGGGTTTTATCCCGGATAATACTAATCCGTTGGATCTTTCCACTTGTCCGTTCGATGCGGGGTGGGCTACCGAGGCGACATCGAGTCGGATCTTCTTATCTCCGCAGAAGCGCGCAAATGCTCCTTCCGCAAAATTTGTTCCGTTGTCAGTTATAATACTGTGTGGATAACCGTATCTCAAGATGATGTCTTTGAGAAATGTCACGGCCGTAGCTCCATCACATTTTCTTATAGGTTTCACTTCAATCCATTTTGTAAACTTGTCCACCATGACCAAAATGTGTGTCATGTTTCCTCTCGCCGGTTTGAACGGGCCAACCATATCCAAGCACCATACAGCGAATGGCCACGTAATTGGTATGGTCTTGAGTTCCAACATAGGCATATGTGTCTTGGTGGCGTACCTCTGACAACCATTGCATTTTCTCACCAGATCTTCTGCTTGTTCCAAGGCACTTGGCCAGTAGAATCCATGCCGGAACGCCTTTGCCACCAAAGCTCGGGATGAGGCATGATGCCCGCATTCTCCTTGGTGTATATCTCGGAGGATATCAAGCCCTTCTTCCGGGTCAACGCATCGTTGGAGAACATTGGTTACACTCCATTTGTATAACTCGGAATTGATGATTGTGTATGCTTTTGCTATCCTCTGAGTTTGCCTGGCTAACACCTCCTCAGCGGGTAACGTTCCATCTTTCAGGAATTGGAATATAGGCAGTGCCCAAGCTGGTATGGCTCATGGAGGGAATATCTCCTCATCAATTTTCATCTGATCCACCGGCATAACTTCAGCCGGATCACGAGCTGTCCCCGGGTCTAGCGAGGTAGTCCCCGGGTCTCGCGTACCACCTCCCATGTCAATGTGCATGGGCTCAGCTCCGGATTCCGTATTTTCCGGGACATAGATCGAGTCGGTTCCTGGGGACGGCCTGATAGATGGTTTTCTGAGGTGTTCCAATGCTACATCCGGTGGAATTGCCTGTCTGGTCGATCCGAGCTTCGACAACATGTCGGCAGCCTCGTTTTCCGCCCGGGGTACATGGTGAAATTCACACCCCTCGAAGTAACCAGATATCTTCTGCACGTGAAATTTGTATAGTGCCATGTTCGGGTCCAGGGCGTCCCACACTCCGGACACTTGCTGCACCACCAGATTTGAGTCGCCAAAGCATATTATCCGACGTATGCCAATCTCCTTTGCCACTTTGAGCCCATGCATAAGAGCCTCATACTCAGCGACATTATTCGATGCCGCGAAATGGATCTGCAATACGTACTTTAGCTGATCCTTCTTTGGCGAGGTGAGCACAACCCCGGCGCCTAATCTGGTTTTGGTTTTCGACCCGTCAAAGTGCATCCTCCAGTAATTCGGATCTGGTGGTGGTGGTTCGTATTGTACCTGGGCCCAATCCATGAAAAAGTCCGCCACGGCCTGAGATTTGATCGCTTCTCTTCTGTCGTATTGGGGCGCATAAGGGGCTAGCTCAATTGCCCATTTTGCGATTCTGCCACTCGCATCCTTGTTACCCATTATCTCGGATATGGGAGCTTCACATATTACTTTGATGGGGTGCTCCTCAAAGTAGTGCTTTAACTTCTTCGCCGCCATATAGACACCGTATGCCACCTTTTGAAAGTGTGGGTAGTTCTGTTTTGAGGCAGACAATACCTCGCTTAGGTAATACACCGGCCTCTTCACCGACTTACCCTCTTCAGCGCGCTCCACTACAATTACTGCACTTACAACTCGGTTGGTTGCGGCTACGTAGAGCAACATTGGCTGCTTTGATAGTGGAGAGGCTAACACTGGCGCGGTGGCCAACATCTTCTTCAAGTGGGCAAAGGCTTCATCTGCCTGTGGCGTCCAAACGAATTTATCCGACTTTTTCATGAGTTGGTAGAGAGGCAATGCCTTTTCTCCCAACCGACATACAAATCGACTCAACGATGCCAGGCATCCAGTGAACTTCTGGACATCATTGAGACACTTCGGCATCTCCATTCGTTCGATGGCTCGGATCTTTGTTGGATTAACTTCGATACCTTGGCTGGAGACGAGAAATCCGAGTAACTTTCCAGCCGGGACACCGAAGGTACATTTTTCCGGGTTAAGCTTCATCCGGAACCTTCTCAAGTTCGCGAATGTTTGCCTTATGTCGTCAAGGAGCGTTGTGCTTTTCTTGGTCTTGATAACCACATCATCCACGTATACTTGTACGTTTTGACCTATTTGGTCGTGCAAACATTTTTGCATACATCTTTGGTATGTTGCACCTGCATTACGTAAACCAAACGGCATAGTGCGATAGCAGTAAGCCCCGTACGGGGTAATAAACGCCGTTTTTATTTGATCATCCGGGTTCAGAGGTATCTGGTGGAAGCCAGAATATGCATCAATGAATGACAACAGTTCGCATCCCGCGGTTGAGTCTATGACCTGATCTATCCTCAGCAGTGGAAATGGATCTTTTGGACACGCCTTGTTCAGGTTCGTGTAATCGAAGCACATGCGCCAATCCACTGCTACGTTTGGATCGTCCTTCTTCTTTTCTACAGGCACCGGATTAGAGAGCCAATCCGGATACAGTACATCCATGATAAATCCTGCTGCTAGTAACCGAGCTATCTCGTCTCCAATGACTTTTCTCCTATCCTCGGCGAAGCGGCGGAGAGGTTGCTTCACCGGCCTTGCTCCGGGTCTTACGTTCAAAGAGTGCTCGGGCAACTCCCTCGGAACACCTTGCAAGTCCTGTGTAGACCAAGCAAAAATATCCCGATTCTCACGGAGGAAGTTGACGAGCTCGCTTTCCTATTTGTCAGTTAACCCGGCACCAATTGTTACGGTGCGCTCCGGAAACATGTTATCAACTGGAATCTTCTTGGTGTCCTTTGCGGCTTGAAATGAAACGCTGCCATGCGGGTTACTTAATGCCAGCATATATTGTTATGCGGACTGAGCTAATGCTGCCACCTCCTGGATTTTTCTTTTCTCTTGCGCAATCACGAGTGACTCGGCTAGGTTAGACCCGGCTGAAGCACACTCCATGGAACGTCGGAAATCTCCAGCAATGGTAATCGCTCCATTTGGCCCGGGCAACTTCATCTTCAGATAACTGATGTGGCAACTTGCCATGAATTTGTTCAATGCTGGTCTTCCGAGTAACGCGTGATACGCACTTTCCAAGTTCACCACTTCAAACTCTAGATTTTCAGTCCGGCAGTTATCCCTCGTTCCGAACAGCACGTCGACCCGGACTTTGCCTATGGGCTCGCACGAAATGCCTGGTACAATGCCATGGAAAGTTGTTCTCGTAGTCTGGAGCATGTTCTCCGAGATGCCCAACTTATGCATCGTATCCGCATACATGATGTTAATGCTACTTCCATTATCAATCAAAACCTTGGAGAACCTCACGTTGATGTTCGGTCCAATGAATGTCGGATCTAGTACTAGCGCATACGAACCTGGACTCGGCATAAGTTTAGGATGATCTTTTATGTTCCAGGTGATTTCCTGGTCCGACCAAGGCATGTACCTCGTCACCACTGGCATGACCGCATTGACCTCCATATGTCGGCGCTGCAAGCTCTTTCTATCTGTTTCCTCAGTTGTGAACACACAATAACTCTGGTGATGTTCCCTGTACTCATTCCTTCCCTCGTTTCCGGGGTACCTCTGATCCGGTTGTTGCTAATTTTCCACCTAATGCACCGCATCCCTTCTCTCATTGTTGTCATACCTCGGCGGAGGGGGAGGCAACATTAGCTGCTGCGTGTTTGCTCCGGAGAGTAATTGCTGCCGGGGTAACTCCTACCGAGTTTGATCATTCCGGGGTGCCTGAGCATTCCCCGAACCACCTTGCTCTATCTTACGCATCCACTCACATTGCCTCGTCGTGTCACCCACCGGGCTATTCGGATTTGGCGTGTGAAACTTACACGGCTGGTCCAGCATCGACTCATAGGTATACCTCGGATGGTCTTTCTTTTCCTGCCACTGTTTCTTCTGCTCCGGAGTCCATGTTTTCTTGCCATCATTTCTCGGAGTCCACTGCCCTCCAGTTCTCTGGCGTTGGTTACTCCCTGATCCGGGTTGATCTTGATTCACAGCTGCAACCTGTTGCGAACCATAGCGATGGTCCGGTCTATCATCTCTCCTTTTTCCTCTGTAATCGTTCCTCCGGGATGACCCGGCTCCATCTATTTGATAGTATTCGTCGTTTGACTCACTTGACGCGAGCCTAGGTTGAGTTGGATCGCCCAAAGCATACGAATCAGCAATCCGGATCATCTCTGCCAGCGTAACTGGCATTTTCCTTTGCAGCTTCATCCACAGCTCGCTGTCGTACCTGCACCCTTGCGCAAACCACGCTATGGCCCGTGACTCTATGACGCCCTCACACGAGTTTCTCACGGTACACCACCGGGTTAAGAATTCACGATCTGTCTCGTTGGGTCTTTGCTTGCACATTGCCAGGGTCTGCGGTCTATTCGGCCTCTGGTATGTACTTGAGAAGTTGCTGATAAACATTTCTTCAAAATCTATTCAGCAGTTGATGCTTCCGGGTGGCAAGTTATTCAGCCATACTCTGGCCGGGCCTTCCAACATCTGGGGCATGTAACGCACAGCCCATCTCAAGTTGCCAGTTGCAATTTTCACCGCCGTAGCGTAGTTTATCAGCCAATCCTCTGGCTTGGTTCTGCCGTCATACATCTTCGTGCCCCTGGGTAACTGGAAGTTTGGTACTGGCGGTTCCTTCATGATCCTGGGTCCAAAGCACGCTGGACCCAGAGGACCTTGACATTCGATCTGTTCCAACCTGTACAGGCGATCCAGTTTTAATCTGGCATCATCCGACATCAAATCCCTGCTTCCCAATCTAGATCCTATCACATGATAGTCCGGTCTGGGGTATCCTATGTTCACCATTTCCGAATCACCGTCATTGTATCGGTTTTGCTCTCGTTGCACACGTTTCTGCTGCATACCTCGGCTGATGCTTTGCTCTTGCCTCGGTATATTCTGTTGCTGCGGTTGTCCTGCTCCTGCGGAGTTGCGCTGTCCGGCATTGCCATTGGCAGCATTCCCCTGACCGGCATTGCCTTGGTTGTGATTACCTCGGCCAGCTTCACCTCGGCTCACACTCCACCGATCATCGTTCTTCCGCATCTCTTTTTCTTTTCCCGCACGTGTTGGGTCGTACGGGACAATCTGTTTGTTCCGTATGGCCGAGGTTACTACCTCTTCTCTCCTTGGACCGCCATGAGGCGATGATGCGGCTCCAGCGGATTTCTCCGGGTTACCCATCACCGAATGGACGATCTTGGAAGCCCCAGCTCTCTCCGGATTAGCTCTCAGCAGCTCCTCGTTCTGTCTGTTCGCGATCCGAACAGCTAGTTAACCCAGTCTTGCTGTCTTTGACGGGCCTCACCCGTCAGACCCTCTAGCTCGGATGCAGCGGCATCTGCTGCTCTGAGGTTCTTCGCCGGGGTACTATACTTCGGCAACCCCACAGACAGATAGTTTTCTGACCCTTCTGCTCCATCATCACCTTCTCTGTTCATCTCACTTATGAGATTTTTCCCTTTTACCCTCACCGCTTCAACCTTGTTTGCCTTTGCGTACTCACGCAGCGTCATGTTCAGCGACTGCTGAGCCACGGCTATTTTCTTTGCGCCCTCAAGTATCTTCTGCCGAGTTTCCTCTAGCTCGGCCTGTGCTTGAGCCGGATCTATCACTGTTGCTACCGGGTTAGCCAAGCTATCCATAGCTTCCCTCAGTACGTTCTCAGGCCTCTCTAGTGGAGGTCCTCTACCTTTCCTCGGTGCCTTAGGTGTTACCTCCGGGTCTAGTGCCAGATCCTTGCTTGCGCCTGCACCTGGCGCAGTCATCATCACCTCCGCGTGGTTCGGGGAGCGAGAGATACGCGCCCACGAGCCACAATGAGGGGTGGTTCCCCCGCATCGACGACACGACGTGGATGAACGCACGAGACGTCCACAGCAATGTAGACCTTGTGCGCGCCGAGCTTGACGAAGAGGCCGTTGCATGGAAGTGGGTGCGTGCCGAAGCAGCCAGCGTTGTCGCTGATGAAATCCAGCGCTCCAAAGCGCTGAACAAGTCTGGAGATGATGCGTTCGCCGGTGCCGACGAAGTGTCCCGTCCGGATCTTCACCCCTGCTAGCGCCGCTAGCCCCACGGTGGGCGCCAACTGTCATGGTGGTGTCACGGCAGATGCCATGGATAGGCTAAAGGTGGGGACTAATATGCGCTAGGGGAATCTAGGGAGGGATAGTACAGTGATTCTCCACACAGAAGTTTGTATTGCTATATCTTCAAGATTACAAGTGCTCCTCGAGCTGTATTGGCGAGAGGAGGAAGAAGGTGCTCTCTTACTCTTGCCTACTATCTTGCCCAAGAACCCTAGATCCTCTAGTGCTCAACTAACTAGAATTCTTCCAAAACCCCCTCTACCAGAACCCTAACCCCTCTTATATAGAGGTGGTTCGGTCCTGGCCTAGGGCATACATGGAGGCATATTCCTAAGAATATGCCCCCTCCCAAAGTGGTAACCCGACCGAGGTGCTTTTCCCCCGCGTCACACATGCTTTAGCGACGCCAGCCGACGTGAGCGTCGTCACCCTTGTCGGCCACGACCTGGTGGTCCTGCCCTCGCTTTATTCGCTCATCCAGTACGTACCGGACCTTCTTTTTTGACCAGAGAGATTCCTTCCTTCTCCTAGAAGCTAAGCGAGGATCCAGATCATAGTAGATCCGGCCACACCTGTTCCTGCATATAAGTTAGAGAAGCATTTCCGACTTACTTCTTAAGTCGGATGAGACAACATTAGGTGACCCCCCCTGGTCTGGGTTACTCCGCGATCCGGCCTGCCTTGAGGTGACTCGGCCAGCATTCGCTTTGACCTTGCCGAACCTCGGCTAACTCGGCCCTTATACCCCGGAGTGACCCTACCTGGGGGTATCCCCCCAACAAGTGTTGTACAAGCGTGTCTGTGACCTCGAGAGCCGCATGGGTAAAGAAGAGGGATGCACCGCCCTCATTCGTGCATGGTTGCGCTGTCGTATCCAGCCTCTGCAGGCCATAGTCCACCTCATGTTCCAATGGGCTGGTGCGGACGATGCCACTCACGTATCTACCGATGGCATTTCTGCGGGTGAAGTAGATAAGAGGTTGCGACTAGTGACGAAGTATACTGACAAGGAGGTTCTCCATGGCGAACCAATCGTGTCTCCCTTCGACGCCTCTAACCCTCCTCCTGAGGTAGAATTGTGTTGCGAAGTAGCTTTATTTGTCGATTGGCGTTAATTTATTGATGTATAATGAATTGTTTTCTGAATGCAGGATTGGAAGATGTCTCCCAATTTGCCCCCTCTTCCTGAGGGGGTTATTCCTCGCGAAGTGGATGAAGAGGACGAGTCGGAATCGACCGTCCCACTTGAAGAGGAGGAGGGAGCCCCTGAGTGCAGTGATCCGGACACTCGCAAGCATTCTCGCAGCAAGGATTTGGATGCTTCGTCTCCTTCGACTCCAGAAGGCCCATATATTGGTGCAGAGGAGCCGATTCCCGCCGTTCCTATGCGCTCTATGGCTCCTCCCGCCCGAAAGAAGCTTCGACTGCCAAAGGAATCGTCGGAGTCGGAGGAGCAGTCCTTCGATCTTGATAGATTTAACTGGTAAGTTCTGTATTCGCGACCTTGTTTTGGTTTCTTCTTTGAGTTGCCATCTGTCCTAAAGCTTTTGCTTGATTTGTGTTTCAGTCAAGCCGCAACGTCGTCTTCTGACGACGTCCAACTTTTGAAGGAGTCCGGAGTCGCGGACTCCAAGTCCAAGAAGGTGGCTTCGCGGTCTCCTTCTCCTCCATTGGTGGCCCACTCCGGACATAATTCATCGAGTTCCCCACATGCTGGGGAGCATCAGATGGTTACCCGGATGACTGTGCAACAGCCTTCTTCGAAGTCTGTGGAGGATAATGTAGGTATCTTTTAGTTGGCAGTCGAATTTATTCTTGGCGTGCTCTACTTGAACTTTAAATATCTCTGATGCAGCTCATCGTGAAGGAAGCCGCCCTCCTGGCAGAGCAGGTCCTTAACATGGGTCGACAGAATGCATGACTGGACAATCGCCATCGCATTGTCGAAAGTGAGTCTTGACTTCGTCTTTGTCTTTTGCGAATATTATTGATTCGATTTGGTAACACTCCCTATATGTTGCAGCTAAGCATAATGAATTACTTCTCCATGCTACTGCATTGGACAAGACGTTGGCTGCGGCGACGAAGAATCGCGACGAGGCGGTCGCAGCTTTGGAGGAGTCGCGAAAGCGAGAACTGGATCTCCTTGCCTCCACTGCTGAGAGGGAGAAGTTGTTCAAGGACCAGCTTCTCTCAATTGCCAAGTCCCTCTCAGGTATTTCTTTTTCATCTGGATATGCCTTGCTCTTCTGTACTTTGACATGTGATTGTTACACTAATGCTTTTGTGTATGCAGATGCCAGCGGCTTGAGTTTTGATGCCCAATCTCTGCGCCGCGCGGATGCTTTGGCTGGTGTCGTCGCTATAGTCGAGGACCGCAGCGTATCCCTCCAGGAGACGCTGGGGAAGGCCAAGGATGTGCTCAGTCGCATCCGTGAGGACTTAACTCCCAAGGCCGTACTGATCAACAACCTCGACGACTTGGTGGAGTCTCTAGCTGGAGGAATCCCTGCTGACTTCAAGAACTCGCAGTGCTCCGTCGGCGCCACCATGGCACTCGCAATGGTGCGGGCCCATGGTGTGGAGATGGATCCTGCCGCTATCTCTGAGGTGATGCCTGTCGATGCTGGAGGCCAGCAGGTAGTGTTTGCTCCCTTTGCTGGTAAATGCAAAAGTTATGGTCCCCAGCTTATCAAGACACTCGCCAAGTACTCCGAGGAGCGGCGTCAAGTGAAAGCTGCGAAGGTTGCGGCGTCTGGGGGTACCACTGGCAAGTCCGTGGCATCGGAAACTACCACGGATACGATGAAGCCCTCGAGGCCGAAGTCGAAGTCGAAGAAACACACTGCTCCTTAGTTTTATATGTAATAGCTCTAGTGTTTGACCTTTTGTGTCCGTGAGACAATGCTTTTATGGGGGTACCCCAGTCAAGACTTTGTTATGTTTGAATATATCCAAGCCTTTCGTCAGTGTATCTTCAGCCTCTTATTTTGCTTTTGTTTGGTTCGTGATAGGGTACTGATGGCTTAGTGCACGGCGCCCAGAAAAGTGCTGGTACGTGGTTGATGTAGAGCTCGTTGGGAACCCCAAGAGGAAGGTATGATGAGCACAGCAGCAAGTTTCCCTCAGTTATGAAACCAAGGTTTAATCGAACCAGTAGGATCAAGGAAACACCCCAAAGGTGTTACTAGCTAAGCTTTGGCAGGGCGCACTACCGGTGCTAGTAGCAACGTGGAGACCTACACAACACAACCACATAACTTTGTCCCCAACTTGCGATGAGGTTGTCAATCTCACCGTGTTTTGCGGAAAACAAAGGATTAAACGTATCGAATGGAAAGAAGTAAAAGTTTGCAGAAAGTAAACACAAAGCAGTAAAAGATTGTAGATTGTATGTAAAAGAGAAAGGACCGGGATCCATAGTTCACTAGAGGTGGCTCTCCTTAAGATAGATAACACGCTGGGTGAACAAATTACAGCGGGGCAATTGACAAACACCGAGAAAGCAATACATGCATATACTAATCATCTTGTCCTTTGAGACTTTATTGGGCATTACAACATAATACACAGACCGTCATCCAACTGCATCTATGACTAATAATCCACCTTCAGGTTATCATCCGAACCCCCTCCAGTATTAAGTTGCAAGCAACATATTATTGCTTTACGAACTACGTGTAAAGTAAACAATACGATTGTTCTATGAACAAAGGATTGTTGTTTTCTCCCTAGTAGCAACAGCACATCTAGTACCTTAGAGATTTCTGTCACTTCCCCAGATTACCAGAGGCATGAACCCACTATCGAGCATAAATACTAACTCTTGGAGTTGCTAGCATCTACTTGGCCAATATAGCTACTAACAACGGAAAGCATGCAAGATCACAAATAACAAAGACATGATAGAATCATTAATCAATCTGAAATAGCATCTCAATATCCATCGGATTCCCGCAAACACAACATGTATGGATACAAATAGATGATCTTGATCATGAATAGAGCTCACAAGATCTAAACATGGAAGCACAAAGGAGGAGAACCAGCCATCTAGCTACTACATGGATCCGTAGTCCAAGGATGAACTACTCACACATCACACCGGAGGCTTGCATGGTGACGAAGAAGGCCTCCAGGGTGAATTTCCCTCTCCGGCAGGGTGCTGGGAAGAGCTTCAGATCCCTCCCGACCTAGGGATGGAGACGACGACGACTACAGACTCTTTCGTGGATTTTTGATCGGGCACTTAGGGTTTTCGTCCCGAGGGCAATATATAGGCGGAAGGAGAGGCCGAGGGGGTGCCGGGAGCCACCACACCACCCCCTGGCGCGGGCCCAGCCTGGCCGTGCGGCCAGGTGGTGTGGCCGGCCCCTGGCCCCTCTCCGTCTCGTATTCTGGCACTTGATCCCTTCCGGAAAAATAGGCACTTTGGCTTTTGTCCCGTCCAATTCCGAGAATATTCATTTTCTGACTTTCCTGGAACCAAAAACAGCAGAAAACAGGCAGCTGGCACTGTGGATCTTGTTAATAGGTTAGTCCAAGAAATCATATGAAAAGTACTCCAAAGTTGGAACAAAACACAAGAAAGTGGATAAAACCAAGCATGGAACATCAAAAATTATAGATACATTTGCAATGTATCAACATCCTCAAGCTTAACCCCTGCTCGTCCTCGAGTAGATAAGTGATAAAAAGAAAGAATAATTTTTGAGGTGACATGCACCATCAAATACTTGATCAAAGTATTTGCAAAACATTCAAAGCTGGGATCATAGTACTTCAATCATAACATGAAAGACAAAGTTCTAGCAATAAGCAAAGAAACTATGATGCAACATGAAAAGGCACAAACAAAAGATTCATGAATAACAATGCTTTGCAAGACGTTTGTTTGTTTCACATAAAGAAAACATAGCATAATAGTATTCAACTTGTCCCTCATAGAGTAGCAAAGATAAATGCATAGGACACCTTCAAAGTTCATAAGAGTGACTAGATACAATAGTTTAAAACAAGCAATATCAAGTATGCATGAATCAACTAGTCTTGGTACAATGCACATAGAACTAAGAATGGCCACTATGCTCTCAAAGTAGCTTCATCAAGATAGAAGGTGGAGACTCAATATAATGGTGGAAGAAAGGCCTTTGTAAAAGGAAGTAGGGATTCAAGTCTCATAAAGAGCTTCCAAAAATTATGGTACTTATATCTTTCAGCTCTCATTGCCCCTATCATAAGCATCTTGAAGGTGATTAAGGTTAAAGTGACACAACTAAGAGGATATGCTTGACAAGTTATAAACCGAAATCTCATGCCCCTTACTTACGAAGACCGATCCTCATGCTACTCAACTTCAGTCACGAGTAAGCTCTTGTCATTGTAAGTATATGTGTATCATTAAGAACCGCCAACGGGGTACCCCTTGCACATGATACGGGAGCTTTCCCATAATTAAAATGACAAGGCAAGCAGACAATGAGCATCTCAGCGATCTTTTTATTTGCTATTTGCATAGGTTTTTATTGAGGATGCTTCATAGAGTGCTCATTATGGTGATCCTGCAAGTTTCCACCATGATTAGGCATGGCTTAGGCTAGCGGCCCAGGCGTTTCTCTAACACACATACAAACTCCATGATCTTACAAGTTCCACTTTTATTTCACACCGCCGGGATCCGTAAGCAAAAGAACATGATATCAACGGGGTACAAAGTACAAGTGCAATGTTGAAAGCGTTCCCCATGGTACATGGTTCTGCTAATTTCAACTTATAAAGCGCAAGCATATACGCAACAAAGAAGGACCCAATGGTTCAAGTTTCTTAGAGGCAAAAAATTAAAGTGTGCCATCAAGTTCGTGAGAGCTTTAATCACTAGTTTTCTCATAACAAGTGGAAGGTAAACAAAAGCATGAATATACTTGGAATAGCATAAGATAGTAGGTAGGTATGGTGGACTCTTTGGAATAACTTGGTTTAGGGAGTTGGATGCACGAGTGGAACTCATACTTGGTTGTGGAGGCTAGCAAAAGACTGGGAGCGACAAACTAAGAGAGCAATAATGGCCATAATCATGCAGAGCGACAAAACATCATTGATCAAAGCATAAAGTGATACTACAAGTTGAATACTAAAGGATCTTAAAGGCTATGGTGACTTGAGATAGTCATAACATGGTGTGAGCATGCGCCAAGTCAACCCAAATAAAGCATCAAAGGAGAATACCACTATACTATGCTTTAATATGCTAAAACAACGCATGATTCATCCAAGGCACATTAAGCAATCTCAATTGTTTATAACAAGTCATGCTACAACAATGAATACTAAGCATAAAGCCAAAACAATACCAAGCATGGCATGACAAAGCATAGGCCACAGTCAAAAACAAGCTCTTTTTACCACATAAGTATGAACTTTCCTACTCTTTTCCAAACCAAACCAAACTATTTGCAAACCAAAGTATGAAAGAGGGGGTCCAACCAATTTATTCAGCAAACTAAGCAAACCAAGCAAACTAAAAACAAAACAAAACGAAAAAGAAGACGCTCCAAGAAAAACACAACTGTGCATGAAACAATAAAAATGAAGCGTTTGGAAGAAACCTGGGATTTTTATTGATGAAGAAGGGGATGCCTTGGGCATCCCCAAGCTTTGACGCTTGTACTTCTTAGATATTTCTTGGGGTGACACGCGTGGCATCCCCAAGCTTGAGCTTTAGTCCATCCTTCATCTCATTACTCATTCCTTCCATACACCTGAAATTTTTCCTTCATACAAAAATTCACACAATCTCATTAGCAACATTAGTGCACTTAAGATAAATAAGTCTTAAGGTTCAGTTCTTGTCGTCGGATTGATGACAAGTACGCCATGAGGGGGTCCTCGAGGCGTGCGGAAGAGAGGGGTGTGAGACGTACGGTATTCCGGCACGGTGAGCACACAAGTTTACCCAGGTTCGAATCCGCCGGCTTTGGACGGATCCTACTCCTGCTAGCAATCCAGTAATACGGCAGAGCCGGAATATGGGTTACAAGGGTTTCGCCTGTGCGAGTTGAGCGTCTAAAGTATTGGTGTTCCCTAAAGGCTCTCCCTAGGATGGCTTATATAGATATCCAGCCTAGGGTTTACAGGAGAGATCTATCCGGCTACGACTAAGAGTCAGTTACAGAGTACACCTTGAACTACAAGTAACATCATGGGCCTAAGTCGGTAAGTCTTCTGGGCCTTTCCGTAGCCGGATTGGACTCCGTCTTTCTCCCTGACTGGGTCGCCCGTGAAGCAATGCTCTAACCCTAAGTGGGCCACCCTGGTCAGTGAGGAATGTTGAGGACACCCGGAAAGTATATCCCCAACAGCAGCCCTCGGAGGCCTCCAAGATCCAAAGTCGGATTTATCATCGTCTAGCTTGATCTTCGGCTTGCAGAATCTTGAAGGGTTCCTGAAACTTTACAACAAAAAATACGATCCGGGTCTCAAAAATAAGTCGGACCTATCAGTAGGTTAGTCGGATTTTCCAGCTCGATTTCAAACTAAGCGGGAACTTGGTTCCCAATGCCACCTGACACAAGTCATGGTCAAGTCACATCATCTGACAGGCATTTCGTCAGCACGACCGTTGGTGGGTCCGCGGTTCGCGGAACCGAGGCGCCGTTTCAATGCGTGTGTGGAGATCGAGGCGACGCAATCATCGCGCGGGTCCTTCCCAGCTCCTTCCACGACGTGTGGCGGTTACACTGTAGCATTTGCACGAATCTTGGCACAGTTAGGTGGATATAAGGGGTTAGGATTTTCTCCTTCTCCTTCCACCAGTCCTTTGCCTTTTCTTCTCCTCCCAATCTCCCTGCACGCACAGAGCTCCCCCGTTCCTCCCCCACAGAACTCCCAGCGCCGCCCCTTTTAGGTCAACTCCTCGTCGGAGAAATGGCTTCATCTACTTCCTCTGGCTTGGCGGCAGCAGCGGCGGCAGCGACAGTGGTGGCGGAGAAGGAGAGCTTTCGCGGGCTCTGGATTCCCTGTGCTCTCAACGAGGAGGGCCTCAGGAACGTGGAGAAGGAGGGACTTCTCGCTGCCGGCGACTGGCGGAGAGGCTTCAAAGAAACCGTCCCCGGACAACGAGAGGGTCCACTTCGGCACCCACCTCGATAGAGGTTTGTCTTTTCCTTCCTCGGAGTTCTTTTCCGAGGTGATTGATCATTACGGAGTTCAACTCCATCATCTTCCTCCCAACTCTCTGTTAGAGATGAGCGCGTACGCTTCATTGTGCGAGGGCTTTCTCGGCATTAGGCCGAGTCTGACTCTTTTCTGGTATTATTTTCATGTCCAGAGAAACTCCATTACTGCCGGTGTTCCTTACATCATCGGCACTATTAGCTTTTCGCTTAGACGCGAGCGCGCGTATCCCAAGATTCTAGCTAGTGACTCGGTCAAACAATGGCCAGCCACATTTTTCTATCATAGGGATATTCTGGCTCCCGGCAAAGCCACTGCTTTGCCGGCTTTCATCGACGGAGCCGCCACGGCCCAACCTTCTTGGGGCGAGGCTGCTCCGGCTCTCACCGACGATCTGATCCTTGCTAAGAGGCAGATCGAGTACTTGATCAAACACAAGGGTCTGAAGGGATCCGACTTGGTCCAGTGCTGGGTCTCATGTCGGATCCAGCCCCTTCAGTACCACGGGACCCAACTGATGCATTCCATCACGTCGTCCAAAAAAGACTCCCTCCACATCAGTCCCAAAGCCTACACCACACAGGGCTACATAAGCCAAGTTCAGTGGCTGATCCGGGAGCGGATCGAGAGGAGAATCCCAGAGGTTTCTCTGTACATGCATACGACGGATAACCCCGTAGTGCCGGTAAGTTTCTAACAGTACACCTTTTTATGTGTTTCAACCTTTGAGTTATATCGCAATACTGATATGCTTTCTTCTTTTCAGCTTGTTGACCTCCCCGAGTCGGAACTTGCTCCGCTCGAAGGATATCCTCCGGAGTTCTCTTAGGAGGTAGAGGTGGTTCCATTGTCGGATCTTGGGCTCAAGAAGCGCAAAGCTCCAACAGTGGATGTTGGCATAAAAGAGGTGCCTGTCGTGAAAAGGTAACATTCAATCACAACTTCCGCCTTTGTACCTTACTCAAATTTCTTTCTGAGATGTAATGTTTCTGACTTTACTACATTCTCAGAGCAAAACCGCTCGTCAAGGGCAAGGGGAAAGGGATTCCTTCGAAGCCGCTGCGGCAGACGAAGCTCACCATAGCTTCCCCCGCCGTGGCTCCTCCGACTCCTGCCCCTCAACCTTCTGCAACGCCAGCGACCATTCCTTCCCCGGTCATTGCAGAAGATTCGGCTCCTTCAACGGAGCCTGCGATCCTTGGGTCGCAAACTGACGTCACCACGTGTGCGTCAGATCTAGATAAGGGTGAACCCTCTTTGGGTAATGATCCCTCGGCAGAAACTTTTGCCGAGAACCTCATGAGCAATCCGGGTCTTGCCAAATTTGGCTTGTCCCGGAAATCTGCTGAAGAAATCCAGCGGCTAGCTAGGCAATGCCTAGAGAAAAGAACTTTATCCGCCGAGGAAGAAGCGCAAGAAGCAGAGGACGTCAAGTTCTTCTACCTTCTCGCCCAAGTGCGCCTTCGCGACGAGAGGATTAGGACTGGTGAGCTTCCTACAGCCCCAGTGATTCCTTTGACTCTCGCCGAGAAGGTGGCTGCTGAAGTGAACGCGGGTTTGGATAAACTCACCCACGAACAATATGTAAGTCAGAATTCCAACTCCTATTTTTTCCATTGTTTTATATCATATCCTCTAGCCCCCAAGCATGAAGTAGGATATTCAATCCGAGTTTATGCTTTATTAGGATGCCAAAGGACGAACTAGTGTAGCCCCCAAGGCTCATGCTGATATTTAGCAAAAATATTAGCCTGAGTCTTAAGTAGCTTTCTGACTTTGGGTATTCTGACTTACAGAAAGTATGTTCCTATAACCAGGATTTATTGAGGAATGTCTATGATAAGCGGAGAGAGATCAAAGCTCTCCGGCTTAAAAATGCTGAACTTAAAGTTGCCAAGGATGAGGCTGAAGGTAAACATTCTGAGACTCAAACCTTGTCTTTGCTATTTTCAATGTCAAATTTTTCCTGAACTGTTGTTCTTTTTTGACTTACAACGCTGGTGAAGCAATTCGTCGCCATGATTGAAGAGGCCGAGCACCTCAAGACCTTGGTGGTGGAGAACAAGGAGCTTCGCCAAGAGCTAGACCAGCTCAAGGCAAATCATGAAAAAAGCATAGCTCAAGTCCTTGAATCCTCCTCCATGGCCACTGAAGAGCGTGATCGCAAGATCGCTGCTCAAGATAAAATAATCTCGGACCTCAAGAATGAGCTTGGTAGAGAGAAGGACATGTCCCAGGCGCTCCGGGCTGAACTCCAGAGTCTCCGGGAGGAGAAGACCAAAATTGACGACGTCATTTTCGATACGTTCCATCTATCTAACTTGTCTCTTTCTTCGACTTTTATCAATGTCGGATTTTTCTTAACTTGTTTTGTACATAGGTCCTCTGAACTTGACGGACTCTTCCTCCTCCGAGCCCCGCACCCACCGACTTACCCAAGTCGGTGACCTGCTTCATGACTTCCGCCAGTCCCTTGAGGACATCAGCGAAGCTCTCAAGATTCCGGACATGCCAAGCATGTCGGATTTTCAGGTGCGGGACAAGGCAAAGGAGATGCCGCAACTTGTTCGGGACTAGAACATGTCCTACGCACGGACTACGGCGCGGAACGCTCTCACCATGGTCATGAGCCATCATGGAAACATGGAAATATGGCAAGTGACAAGAGGGTACTGCAAAGTAGATGAAGACGGCCAGGAGAAGGACCTTCAAGCCATCATGGACTCTTGCGCCGGATATGGGTGTCACGTGGCTGATCTGACCAGCTACAAGATCCCCTTCTTCACCCGTGTGGCTACTCCGCCTCCTCCTCTAGAAGAATCCGCAGAAGTTTCCAATGATGAACGCACCACCTCGGATGCAGACATCTCAGAACGATACCAAGGCGGCAGAACCAGCGAGCCGGCACCTCTGCATCTCCTCCTGCATCATAGATCAGAAATTTTTGTATTATTCCGTAAAAACATGATGCGTCTGTAAATATGCAGTACTTTAAATTTGCTAGTGCTAAGCTTTTGATCTACTCAGCACTTTTGGCTTTAAACTTTTTGCGTGCCTAAAATGTTTACACAAGCACTTGCAATTTTTCGTCTCTACTTATCGTTTATCTGGCTTTCTGCCTCATCCCTTTCATGAGTCGGCTAAACCTTCTGCCAGAAACTTTGCCGAGCAACGGAGCTCAATTGTTAAACCAGTTTAAACTCGGAAACAAAGCCGGCTTCCAGTACCAACAATTCACTACTCGTAAAATGCCTGCATCCAGCAATCAGACAAATAACCAAAGTAAAGACTAGAAACTTTAGATTAATACCCGAAGGTAGCAATTTTTAGAATCAGAAATCTAAACCAGAACAAACATGAGCATAAAGTACTTTCAAGCATTCTGGTATTTTCGACTATGACATGATCATTCGGAAATAAGATGGTAAGAACTTCTCAGAAAAAATTTGAGGCAACCAAAACTTTTATTTCTCACAAAACATGTACATATATATGATTACAAAGAAGGATAAACTAAGAATAAAAGGGACGTAGATGAGCAATATTCCACGGTCTGTCTAACTCATCCAGATTTGTACTACCTCCAACTCTCTTTCTCTTGTTAGTAGCAGGTCTTTTTTTGACTGGCCTCATGTCAGTTAAGTAGTATGATCCATTGTGTAATACTCGACTAACTAAAAAGGGCCCTTCCCATACAGGGAAAGTTTGTGATTTCTTTGTTGCACAAGCCGGAGAACCAAGTCACCTTTATTGAAATATCTATTTCGTACTCTTTGGCTATGATACTTGCGTAACTTCTGATGATAGGCTATAGATCTCATTTCAGCAACGACGCGAACTTCTTCGACTAAGTCGAAATCATTTTGTCGAGAAATCTCGGTATCCTCTTTGATATACGCGGCCACTCTAGGAGAAGTATGGATCAAATCACTAGGAAGAACTGCTTCTGCGCCATAGACCAAGAAGAAAGGTGTGTATCTTGTTGACCTGTTTGGAGTTGTTCGTAAACTCCAAATTACAGAGGGTAATTCCTCTTCCCAAGCCCCCGCAGCACGTCGTAGTGGTGCTTCAAGTCTCGGTTTTAGGCCTTGTAGAATTAAACCATTTGCTCTTTCGACTTGTCCGTTAGCCTGTGGATGTGCGACTTATGCAATATCAAGCCGGATATTTTGCTCGTTACAGAATTCAGCCAATTTTCCCATAGAAAAGTTACTCCCATTGTCCATGATAATGTTATGCGGATAACCATACCGGATCATAACATCCTCGACAAATCTTTTGGCTGTTGCTCCATCACAACTAGTGACAGGTTTAGCCTCAATCCATTTGGTGAATTTATCCACCATCACTAAGAGGTGAGTAAATCCACTTGGAGCTCGTTTAAATGGTCCTACCATCTCAAGCCCCTAGACCGCAAAGGGCCATGTTATAGGTATTGTTCGCAGCTGATTAGCCGGAACATGAGCTTGCTTGGCGTACTTTTGGCAGCCTTTGCACGTCTTGACTAATCGTTCGGCATCTGCCTGAGCTGTAGGCCAGAAAAATCCGTGTCTAAAAGCTTTTGCCACTAAAGATTTGACTGCAGCGTGGTGACCACACTCGCTTTCGTGGATTTCTCTTAAGATTTCCACTCCTTCTTCCGAAGATACACAGCGCTGAAAACCCCTAGAAACACTCTGTTTATGGAGCTCACCTTTAACAATGGTATAGGCTTTTGCTCGTCGGATAATCTGCCGGCTCAGCACTTCGTCTTCGGGTAATTTGCCATCTACCAAATAATCGAGGTAGGGTTGAGTCTAGCTGGGAATTACAGCCAGAACTGCTATCAAAGGTGAGTCGGATTTGGTCGGATATTCCTCATCTACTCCCTTTATTGAGGGAACTTTGAGGTGCTCTAAAAAAGTGCCATCCGGGACCTCTTTCCGCGCAGAACCTATCTGAGATAGTGCGTCTGCTTCCTCATTTTCTGCTCGAGGGATGTGTTGAACTTCAAACCCTTCAAATCTATTTAGATAGATCATCCACGACAGCTTTATATGCTGCCATGTGTTTATTTGCATTACAAATATCCGACACTTGTTGAGCAACAAGATCCGAATCTCCGTAACACATTAAACGTCGGATGACAATATCCTTAGCAATCCGGATTCCATGCAGCAGTGCTTCATACTCGGCAATATTGTTTGTCGCTGTGAAGTGTATATGCAACACGTATAAAAGTTTATCTCCTTGGGGTGATTTGAGCACCACGCCAGCCCCCGAGCCTCCTCGAGCTTTAGACCCATCGAAAAAGAGGGTCCAATATTCCGACTTAGGGAGGATCATGTTCTCCTTCGTCTCTGTCCAATCAGCGACAAAGCCAGCAAGGATCTGGGATTTGATTGCTGTCCGAGGTTTGTACTCAATATCGAAAGCTGAAAGCTCTATGCCCCATTTGGCGACGCGTCCTGTGGCGTCACTGTTGTTTATTATATCTCTCATGGGAGCTTTGCTCACCATGGTAATTGGATGCTCCTGAAAGTAGTGTCGTAACTTACGAGATGCTAGAAAAACCCGTAAGCCAACTTTTGATAGTGCGGATACCGCTGTTTTGATTCTGTCAGGACCTCGCTGACAAAGTAAGTCAGACGCTGCACCAGGTGTTCCTGATTTTCCTATAGTCTCTCCACCACCATGACGATACTAACGACCTTATTTATCGCAGCAAGATAGAGCAATATCGGTTCCTTAGGTTCCGGCGCTGCAAGAATAGGAGCATATGAGAGTACTTTCTTCAGATCTTGTAGTGCATCTTCAGCTTCGTCAGTCCAAACAAAATCCTTGGTCTTTTTCAGGAGCTTGTATAATGGTGCGGCTCTTTCACCAAGCCAGCTTACAAATCGACTGACCGCAGCGATGCAACCAGTTAGTCTTTGTACGTCCTTCAAGCGAGTTGGCTTGGAAATATTGAGTATAGCCTTGATTTTGTCTTGGTTCACCTCTATGCCTCTTTGAGACACAATGAAACCTAACAATTTTCCGGCTGGTATTCCAAAGAAGCATTTCTTCGGGTTAAGCATGATGTTGTATTTTTGTAGATTGGCAAATGTTTCCTCTAAGTCAGAAATCGGCGTTTCCTTCTTTTTGGACATTACCGTGATATCATCCACGTATGCATGTACATTGCGTCCGAGTTGGTCATGGAGGCAACGCTGCATCGTGCGCTGGTACATAGCTCCTGCGTTGTTCAGCCCAAAAGGCATCATAACAAAACAGAAGGTTCCGAAAGGGGTTATGAATGAAGTTTTGATTTTGTCAGATTCCTTCATCCGAATTTGGTGATAACCGGAATATGCGTCGAGAAAACAGAGTAGTTCCAAGCCTGCCGTAGAATCGATAACTTGATCAATTCTAGGCAGAGCGAACGGATCTTTTGGACAAGCCTTGTTGAAGGCAGTATAATCAACACACATCCTTAAATCAGTGGTGTCCTTTTTAGGGACCATTACAGGATTGGCTGACCACTCAGTGTGGATGACCTCTTCTATGAATCCGGCTAACTCGAGCCACGCTAGTTCCTTAGCTATTGCCTTACGCTTTTCGTCGCCAAACTGTCGTAAGGACTGTTTGACGGGTTTAGCGTTCAGGTTTACATTTAGAGAGTGCTCGGCAAGTTCCCTAGGTACTCCGGTCATGTCAGATGGCTGCCATGCGAAGATATCTTGATTTGCTTGGAGGAACTTGACGAGCGTGCTTTCCTATGCGCTACCTAGGCCTACGCCTACCTGGGTCACCTTGGAGGGGTCATCATCCTTCAACTGTGCTTTCTTCGTCTCTTCTGATGCCTTGAACTCCGGATTTGGCTTTGTCACCTCCTTCTTTGTTGCGGGCATCTCGGATGGATCTATGCTCTTCTTGATCTCCTGGTACTCCTGGGCGTGCAGCACGGCTTCGGCAAAGGCGGCATTTCCATCCTCACACTCTCGCGCTTTCTTCGGGTCTCCCCTGATGGTGACCACGCCATTGGGACCTGGAATTTTCATCATATTGTAAATGTAACACGGACGAGCCATAAAATCCCAGTAAGCCGGTCGTCCGAATATAGCATGGTATGCACTCTTGAATGGGACCACTTCGAAGGAAAGTGCTTCCGTCCGATAGTTCTTTGGGGTTCCAGAGGTAACATCCAAAGTAATCTCTCCTAGGGAATTAGCTTGTCTTCCTGGGACAACTCCGTGAAATATCACAGAGCTATGGTTCTACTGGGTTTCCGAGATCTTCATCCGGCGTAGCGTTTCGACATAGAGAATATTGATGCTGCTACCACCGTCCATGAGGGTCTTAGAGAAACCATAACCGTCGATAAGTGGGTTGACGATTAAGGCATATTTTCCTCGCCTGTGTAACTTAGGTGGATGATCATCGCGGTCAAATGTGATTGCCACTTCCGACTAGTCCAGATACTGGGGGACAACCGGAACTGTTGCATTGAGCTCATGTAGAACTGCTTTCTTGACCTTTGTTGGTTGACATCCGAGGAAGGTGACATAAGTGTCCTTCTTGGTGGGAAAAGTTTTCTTCCCTTCCGGCTTGGGATTTGAAGCATCAGCTTCCTCCATGTCGGAATCTTCCTTGGTCTCCTTGCCCTTTTCGGGATTTTTCTTTCCCTTCTTCCGCTTAGCTTTGTAGCCCGCGGTGTCATCTCTTTTGATGTCGTCATTGAAACGACATTCAGCGTTGGTGTGGGATGAGCCCCCATTGGCGTCTAGATGATGCACACATGGGTTATTGGCAATGTCGGCCCAAGAGTAGGTTTTGCCTGGTTGCTGTTCTCCTCTACCTTGGACCCTTGAAGTCCCACGGCCTCGCCTGTGGCCTTCGCCACATCCTCCTCGTCCTCCAGACCCGAAAATGGTAGTAACCACCGCAGTTTCCGTGTTGGGTTTTTCTTCCGAGGTATTTTTGCGCTTATGAGCTTGTTGCTTTGGTTGTCTTGCCGACTGAGGCACACAGCTAGGGCATTGAGCAATCCCTCTACATCGTCGTCAGCATCTGCATACTTGCTCGCTGTTTCTATCATCTCTCCCAAATCAGTGACCTTGTCACACTTCAAGTGATGATGCAGTAGACCAATTGGGAGACCTGCAATGAAAGCTTCAATCACAGTTTGATCATTTACTCCTTCACAGGAGTTCTTGGTGCCGATCCATCGTCCGAGGTAGTCCCGGCAAGTTTCTCCGGCTTTCTGGGTGCAACGTTGTAGGTCTCCGACCGTACATGGCCTCCGATATGTGCCTTCGAATTTCCGAAAGAACGCACTTTGCATGTCATACCAGTTATGGATGGTGTTCTCCGGAAGTTCATTGAGCCATGATCGCGCCGTCTTCCGCAACATAAGTGGGAGATATCGGGTTGCGACTAGGCTGTTTCTGCCTTTGGCGATGCAGCAAGCTTGGAAAAAATCCTGAAGCCAGGTATCTGGCCGAGCAATGCCGTCGTAGGCTTGGATATGCCTTGAGATATCAAATCCTTCCGAGAATCTTGTAGCTCTGATGCGTGGTCCGAAGCACTTCGGGCCCACGTAGATATCATCGTTTTCATAGCGCCGCGCCTCTATGTTGGAATTGATCCTGTGCCCTGCGTCATTCGGGGATAGAGATCGTCCCGAGTGCTGGCTGTGGCTGTGGTGCCTTGGAGCCAGACTTCGGCTTCTGCCACCACCTCCTCCGCCACGTCGTCCTCCTTGCCCTCCCTGGGAGCCGTTGTGATGACTATGTGGTGGAGAGGGTGGGACAGCTGGATAGTTTCCGGCTGATCGCCAGCCTCCGTCTGGAATGTTATTATTCCGATTCCAGGGAGGGTCTTGACTACGACGAGCCTCCTGTCTGCTTGTTCCGGCGTGGTTTCCGTCGTTTCTTCGACCGTCGTTCCCACCATGGTGGGGCTCAGCCGGATTGCTTGCATGTCTAGGAGGTGGCATTTTTTGACGATCTTCCTCCCGACGTTTCTCTTTATCTTCTCCCCTTCGATCGTTAGATTCTCGTCGAGGAGGATTCCTCGGATTCAGAGCAGCGATGGCCTCCTTCTCGGCCGCTGGTGCGACATTGCTCCAGTCGTGTGCAGTCCTGCGATGCTGTCCTGACGATCCGGTTCTCGAATAATTGTCATCTCGTCGTTCGGGGCGATAATGCTGCTCCGGAACACGGTGGGGTCTCACGTCAGCCCATGCCGGATCTGTTCGACATTGGTCGGAATCCGAGACCAGTTTTTGACTTCTGGATAGGGCGACCTTTTGCTGTTCTAGTCCCTTGTTGAGTAGTTTGATACCCAAACGGATCTCTTCCGGTCCTAGATTAGCCGATAGAATTTCTCGGGCCGTCACGGTATTCCGTACTGGGGTTGGGTATACCCAATCTCCTTTGCTATCTTTCCGTGGCTTCCCCATCTCATCTCCGAAAAGGACGACATGGACATGTGGGAATTGGTTGTCATCTGTGTGACGCTTTCGTGTCTTCTGATGCAACCGAGACATGTAGTCCTTAGTTGACATGTGTTTCTTCTCCACCTCGATGTTTTTGGCTTCATAGAGGAGTTGTTGACGACACGCTTCTAGGGCTTGGGCCCTTTCGTCCATCTCATCCGCAGTAAGTTCTGCAGCTGTAGGGATAGGTGTGGTTAATGCAGCATCGATGAGTTTACGCGCACCTTTGGTGATCACGTGTCCATCCACTGATTCTTCTTTTTTCGGCTCTTCTGGGATAAGTGCTCCATCCGAGTCTTCTTCGTATTCCTTGGCAATCACCTCCTCTGTCAGAGGGTCTTTTGCCAGGGTATTGTTCTTCTTCTTTGCCTTCTTGGCAGCGCCGGTAGCAAATACGGCTTTGGGTCCGTTTCCCGGAGTCAAGCTCTGATCGGTACTTTCAGACATATGGACTTCGGGATTATCTCGACGTCCATGTCATCCTGCGCTTTGGGAGAGTGTTCCCCGGATCCTTCATCCATGGCATCTCCTTCCTCTGCAGCTTTGGAGTTATACTCCTCTTCATATTCCGCGGAGAACTTTCGGAAATCTGCTGACGTCATCGATTCATCTGAGGATGCGGGTACATCGGTGTTTGTTCCAATTGCCTCCAGCACAGAGTCGGTGTTTTCTCCAGCCTCGGCGGAGCCAGATCCAGATCCTACGTACCCGACGAAGTGCGACGCGTGCTTCCTGAGGTACCTGCGGCTTTCGCGGTTAGCCATGTCGAAACTTTTGATGGTCTCGAGGATTGCATCTGCGCTGTCGCCTTGCAGTATCATGCATCTGAGTGTATACTTTAGGAAAGGCCTGTCTGTCCCGGCGTCATCGGGGCCAGAATCAGTGTCGTTGTTATGCTCTTCCTGGACTTCGACTTCCGCGGGTGGGTCGATCTGGGATCCGGCTTCTCCAGGGAGATCCACTCCAGATTCGACTTGGACCGCTAGGTCTCCTTCAGGCTCGGATTTCTCCACTATCTCCGCAACTGGTGCAGGCTGGGTGGGATTAGGGTTTTCTGAGATCCATGGACAAAGGGGACCCAGAAGGTTCTTCTGCCTCTATCATCACCGCTGGGGTGGGTTGGGCAGGTTCAGGGAAACCGATGTAAACATCGATCTCGCCAAAAGACATGATCCTGTAGGCAGTCATAGCCTCCCTAGCCGGAATCTAGGTCACGTCGAGAACGATGAGAGGGACGTCGCTGGCGTAGAGGATGCGACCGACGGTGATAGTCTCGCCGATTCCGATTCTTGCAGATTCTGCTCAGAACACAGATCCGATGCTCACTTGCCCCATGGTGGGCGCCAACTATCGTCGGATTGATGACAAGTATGCCATGAGGGGTCCTCGAGGCAAGCGGAAGAGAGGGGTGTGAGACGTACGGTATTCCAGGACGGTAAGCACACAAGTTTACCCAGGTTCGAATCCGCCGGCTTTGGACGGATCCTACTCCTGCTAGCAATCCAGTAATACGGCAGAGCCGGAATATGGGTTACAAGGGTTTCGCATGTGCGAGTTGAGGGTCTAAAGTATTGGTGTGCCCTAAAGGCTCTCCCTAGGACGGCTTATATAGATATCCGGCCTAGGGTTTACAGGAGAGATCTATCCGGCTACGACTAAGAGTCGGTTACAGAGTACATCTTGAACTACAAGTAACATCATGGGCCTAAGTCGGTAAGTCTTCTGGGCCTTCCCGTAGCCGGATTAGACTCCGTCTTTCTCCCTGACTAGACCGCCCGTGAAGCAATGCTCTAACCCTAAGTGGGCCACCCTGGTCAGTGAGGAACGTTGAGGATACCCGGAAAGTATATCCCCAACAGTTCTAACACCAAATAAACTTCCATTAGAACACTAGCTACTTTAGCACTTCCTTCAAAAAAGCTCAATTCCCCAAAAGAACTCAAGAAAGAACCAACAAGAAGCAAATGCAGAAAATGGCAGAAATCTGTCAAAACAGACCAGCAGGTAAAGACGAATTTTTTCAAAGACCTTTTGTTGCTCAAATCAAAAAGTGTTGAACTAACGAAAGTTAGATAAAAACCTGGGGCAGAAGCACAAAACATTACAGCTAAATCCGACATACAGAGCTCTCTCACGAATTTTTACGGTGAAGCACAAAAATCTGTTTTGGGACAGCAACCTTTCCAATTATTACTTCTCTCTCATTAGAGGTTACTCTTGGCACAAAAAGCAAATAAAAAAGATAAGGAGAGGTTATTACTGAAGTAATAACTTCCAAGAGTCAACTAAAACTTTTGGGTTATCTCCCAATAAGTACTTTTCTTTAACGCCTTTAAGTTAGGCATAAGAAGCAAGAAAAAGGATCAAGTATTCTCAAATGAAGAAGCATTAAGATCAATACCAGAAATATTTTCAACAAGGCAAGGTATATCATCCAAGTAAGTTCTAGAGGATCCTTTCTCAATGCTCTTGGGTTCACTATTCTCATCAAAAGGGTTTGCAGGAACAATCCAATCAAGATTCTTTTCTATGGCATCATGTATTGCTACTAGTTTAAAGGGTATTGGTATCTTAGGTTCCTCCCCATTAGGTTCGGTTTTGTTCATCTTTTCTCGTGTACCAACAACATCTACACATGAGCCTAGCATATTGAAACATTCAAAAACTTTTCTAGATTCCTTGGCAACATCACAGAACTCCTTAAACAAAGTTTCTAGAATAAAATCCCTCTTTTCAGGGTCTTCAATTTCTTTAAGCTTAAGAAACATTACTTGCATTAAGGGGTTGAGGTTAACAAACCTAGCTTCTAACATGTGAATTAAAGAAGCTACAACAATCTCATAATTTGGAGCAAGTTCTACAAGGGATCTATCCTCAGTATCTTCATGTTTGCTAACATGATTAAAGAATTCTTCAATATTATCTTTCCCAATTATAGAACCACTACCAATTGAAAGGTCTTTCAAGGTGAATGTAGGGATCAACATGGAGAGCTAAGGAAGAGGTGACAACTAAAGGAGACTTAATTTTTTTGTGTTTTTGATAAAGAAAGCAAACTTGTAAAACTAATTTTTTTGTGTTTTTGAATAACAAAACAAGCAAACAAAGCAAAAAGAAAACTAAGCAAAACAAAAACAACAAAGTAAAGAGATTGGTTATGAGGGACTCCCCTTGTGAAGATGTCCTTGACTCCCCGGCAACGGCGCCAGAAAAATGCTTGATGGCTCAGTGCACGGCGTCCAGAAAAGTGCTGCTGCGTGGTTGATGTAGAGCTCGTTGGGAACCCCAAGAGGAAGGTATGATGAGCACAGTAACAAGTTTCCCTCAGTTATGAAACCAAGGTTTAATCGAACCAGTAGGAGCAAAGAAACACCCCAAAGGTGTTACTAGCTGAGCTTTGGCAGGGCGCACTACCGGTGCTAGTAGCAATGTGGAGACCTACACAACACAACCACAGAACTTTGTCCCCAACTTGCGATGAGGTTGTCAATCTCACCGTGTTTTGTGGAAAACAAAGGATTAAACGTATCGAATGGAAAGAAGTAAAAGTTTGCAGAAAGTAAACACAAAGCAGTAAAAGATTGTAGATTGTATGTAAAAGAGAAAGGATCGGGATCCATAGTTCACTAGAGGTGTCTCTCCTTAAGATAGATAACACGTTGGGTGAACAAATTACAGCGGGGCAATTGACAAACACCGAGAAAGCAATACATGCATATACTAATCATCTTGACTCCTTTGAGACTTGATTGGGCATTACAACATAATACATAGACCGCCATCTAACTGCATCTATGACTAATAATCCACCTTCAGGTTATCATCCGAACCCCCTCCAGTATTAAGTTGCAAGCAACAGATTATTGCTTTATGAACTGCGTGTAAAGTAAACAATACGATTGTTCTATGAACAAAGGATTGTTGTTTTCTCCCTAGTAGCAACAACACATCTAGTACCTTAGAGATTTCTGTCACTTCCCCAGATTACCAGAGGCATGAACCCACTATCGAGCATAAATACTAACTCTTGGAGTTGCTAGCATCTACTTGGCCAAGATAGCTACTAAAAACAGAAAGCATGCAAGATCACAAATAACAAAGACATGATAGAATCAATAATCAATCTGAAATAGCATCTCAATATCCATCAGATCCCCGCAAACACAACATGTATGGATACAAATAGATGATCTTGATCATGAACGGAGCTCACAAGATCTAAACATGGAAGCACAAAGGAGGAGAACCAGCCATCTAGCTACTACATGGATCCGTAGTCCAAGGATGAACTACTCACACATCACACTGGAGGCTTGCATGGTGATTAAGAAGGCCTCCAGGGTGAATTCCCCTCTCCGGCAGGGTGCCGGGAAGAGCTTCAGATCCCTCCCGATCTAGGGAAGGAGATGACGGCGGCTACAGACTCTTTCGTGGATTTTTGATCGAGCACTTAGGGTATTTGTCCCGAGGGCAATATATAGGCGGAAGGAGAGGCCGAGGGGGTGCCGGGAGCCACCACACCACCCCCTGGCGCGGGCCCATCCTGGCCGTGTGGCCAGGTGGTGTGGCTGGCCCCTAGCCCCTCTCCGTCTCGTATTCTGGCACTTGATCCCTTCCGGAAAAATAGGCACTTTGGCTTTTGTCCCGTCCAATTTCGAGAATATTCATTTTTTGACTTTCCTGGAACCAAAAACAGCAGAAAACAGGCAGCTGACATTGTGTCTCTTATTAATAGGTTAATCTAAGAAATCATATGAAAAGTACTCCAAAGTTGGAACAAAACACAAGAAAGTGGATAAAACCAAGCATGGAACATCAAAAATTATAGATACATTTGCAATGTATCAGGTACCTGGAGTAGTCCTTCGAGTGATCCTCGTGATGGGTCACCCACTGATGAGATCTTGGCGCAGCCGCGTTCAAGGGTGGACGAGTTGTCCCTGCTTTCGCGACTGCACGATCGCGTTAAGTAGCTGGAATGTGAGTTGCCCATCCTCTGCGGTAACGCGGATGTACTGAAGTCTAGGGCGGAGAAGGATACCGCCCGAGAGTAGTATCTATTGGAGGAGGTGACGTAGTTGGGCGATCAATTCAAGTGTTAGCTTCCTGCCCTCGTATCTTTTCTTGTAGTCAATCGCGGTAGTTCTTTGTCTTCATATTTTGCCTTTTGCTTGGTGTAGTTGTCAGCGCTCGTAACCCGCAGGATGAGAAAGACAGAATTGCCATTCGAATGAACGACCTGACCCAGGAATAGCTTCAGGCGAGTGGGTATTTTTGGGTGGACCATGATCGTGCGATCGCACTTGCGACCCTGCAGGATCGTGCTTCTCGAGTACTCCACTTTTTGAAGAAGGCGCAGTCGTGCCTGAGGAATATCTACTAGACGATGTTTCCACTGGACATTGTCCCTTCAAGCCTGTTGGATCTCCTGGCTAAGTTTCAGGATATGAGTGCAGTTCACGAGTGCGTGCGACAGCAGTTAGTGGCTGGTGCCAAGACTGCTTTGTCGCTGGTGCGACTGCATAGGCCTGATGTAGACGTTGCAGCTGTTGCTACTGGACCGCCGACTCCGCCGGCAGGTTCGACCTGGAACATGGTTCCACATTACTAGGCGGTGGATCATCCAGCAGAAGAAATTGTCGACTTCTTTGAGGAACAGACAAACGTTCTTCTTCTAAAGCAGTAGTTTAACTTGTATCCTGCACATAAGTATACCAGTGTTGTAAAAGTTCGTATGGATATACTGGATGTTTCGCGAGTGTATTTGTACTCTGTAGTTCCTTTTTGTTAGCCTGACTTATTTTATCTCAGCACCTTGCCAACCTATCAGGTGTGTTGCAACTTGGTTGGTGTTTTATCAAGGGTTCGATTGGTGTTGAGTTAGCTACTCGGGATACTGCGACTTGTTCATAGAACGAGGATGTAAAGGGTGGCGTAGCCCCTGATACATCCATTTTGCATCACTATTCTATATCATAATTTACCGATATTCATTGATATATTGCATATTAAGAGATGATACTTATGTTATTTCATCTATTTTTGCATGGTTGATGACTTTTGGAGCATGGACCGCTGCAGTCAGGATTCTGATGGAAAAGGTGCTGTTTGGAGGCAAAATTCGCGAAGATCAGAAAATTCAGGAAAATACATGGAAAATCCTTTTTTTCCAGAAGACGAAGAAATCCAGAAGGGGAAGAGGAGATGGGCCACAGGGGGCCCACACCACCCCCTGGGGTGGGCCACCCTAGGCCGCGCCACCAGGTGGTGTGGCCGCCCTGGTCCACCCTATTCAAGACAATGCTGAAGCATGGGAGAATGACAAAGAAAGAAAGTTAGGTATAAATTATGATTATGAATGCATTGAATCTTTTATGGGAACTGATGACTTTCAAAATATTAAAAATGCTTATGGTCTAGACTCTCAAGTTATTACAAATTGTTTTAAGGCTTTTGCTTCTTATATGGAAATTCCTAAAAAGGGATGGGACAAGTATCATGAACCATATAAAGATATTGTTGATTGTGTTCCTGTTGGGAGTACTAAATTTTGCACTACTGATCACATCTTACCTGAACCTTATATTGAGAAAATACCCTTCCTGGATAAGATAAAGGGTCATCCTATGATAACTAGTGTAATCAATAAAAGTGCAAAGAGAACTGTAAAACCTGATGAACAAATAAACATTGAACCTGTTGTAGCAATTGTGAAAGATCTTGTCACTAAAAGTGTAGAAGATGGACACATAGTCTTTTGTGAGGATGCTTCTAATATTGTCTCACACCCTAATAGAACTAAAAAGGATAGTGTCCCTATGCTTTCTGTTAGAATTGGTGATCATTGCTATTATAGTTTATGTGATATTGGTGCAAGTTCAAGTGCTATTCCTTATGAGCTTTACAAAGAAATTATGCATGAAATCAGTCCCTGCAAACTGGAAGAGATTGATGTGGTTATTCACCTTGCTAATAGAGAGACCATCTCTCCAATTGGTATAGTGCGGGATGTAGAAGTTCTTTGTGGTAAGATTAAATATCCTGCTGATTTTCTAGTACTTGGTTCAGCTGCTAGTAAAACTTATCCCATCATTTTTGGTAGACCTTTCTTGAGTACTTGTGGAGCTATTATAGACTGCAAAAGAGAGAAAATCTTGACTAAATTTTATGGGGAGACTTATGAGTTTAATTTTTCAAAATTTACTAAAGAACCTTGTGAAATGAAACCAATAATGAGGATTTTAGAGTTGAACAACTTGCTTCTATTTCTCTTGCTCCTAACAATGCTTTGCAGCAATTTATGGAAGAACACGAAAGTGAGATCTTCATGGAAGAAATAAATGAGATTGACGAGATTCTCCGTCGTCAACCTAAGATGCTTAAGCATAACTTGCATGTAGAAGACTTGGGTACCACGTTTCCACCTAAAAAGGATCCGGTCTTCGATTTAAAACCTTTACCTAGCGATCTTAAATATGCCTACATTGATGATAATAAGATGTATCCTGTTATTATTAGCTCTAAACTTTCAGGGAATGAAGAGGAAAGGTTATTGGAGGTACTGAAGAAACACCGCGTGGCTATGGGCTATACTCTGGATGATTTAAAAGGGATTTCTCCTACTATATGTCAGCATGCTATAAATATAGAACTAGATGCAAAGCCACTGGTAGAGCACCAATGGCGTTTAAATCCTAAGATGAAAGAAGTGGTAAGAAATGAGGTATTAAAACTCCTTGATGCTGGTATTATTTACCCTATTGCTGATAGTGAATGGGTTAGTCCGGTTCATCGTGTCCCTAAAAAAGGGGGGAATTACCGTCGTCCCTAATGATAATGATGAGCTTATTCCCCAAAGAATAGTAGTAGGCTATAGAATGTGCATTGATTTCAGGAAAGTTAACAAAGTTACTAAGAAAGATCATTACCCATTTCCTTTTATTGATCAAATGTTAGAAATATTATCTAAAAAGACCCATTTTTGTTTTCTTGATGGATATTCTGGTTTCTCTCAAATTGCTGTTAAACAACAAGATCAAGAAAAAACTACTTTTACATGCCCTTACGGAACCTATGCTTATAGACGTATTCCTTTTGGTCTTTGTAATGCTCCTGCTACTTTTCAAAGATGCATGTCTGCTATCTTTCATGGTTTTTGTGAGGAAATTGTGGAAGTGTTCATGGATGACTTCTCCATTTATGGAACTTCTTTTGATAATTGTCTGCACAACCTCGATAAAGTTTTGCAGAGATGTGAAGAAACTAATCTTGTTCTTAATTGGGATAAATGCCACTTCATGGTGAATGAAGGGATTGTACTTAGACATAAGGTTTCTGAAAGAGGCATAGAAGTTGATAGAGCTAAAGTTGAGGCAATTGAGAAAATGCTTTGTCCAAGAGACATAAAAGGTATTCGTAGCATCCTTGGTCATGCTGGTTTCTATAGAAGGTTTATTAAATATTTCTCTAAGATATCAAAACCCCTTACTAATCTTCTTCAAAAAGACGTTCCCTTTGTCTTTGATGATGATTGTAAGGAAGCTTTTGAAACTCTAAAGAAGGCTTTAACTATAGCTCCTATCGTTCAACCACCTGATTGGAGCTTACCCTTTGAAATAATGTGTGATGCTAGTGATTTTGCTATAGGTGTTGTCCTTGGGCAACGAATTGATAAAAAGTTAAATGTTATCCATTATGCTAGTAATACTCTTGATGCTGCTCAAAGGAATTATGCTACCACTGAAAAAGAATTCTTAGTTGTCGTCTTTGCTTGTGATAAGTTTAGACCTTATATTGTAGACTCAAAAGTTACCATTCATACTAATCATGCTGCTATTAAGTACCTTATGACGAAGAAAGATGCTAAGCCTAGGCTTATTAGATGGGTTCTACTCTTACATGAGTTTGACTTACATATTGTAGACAGGAAAGGTGCTGAAAATCATGTAGCTGATAATTTATCTCGATTGGAAAACATCTCTTTTGATCCTATGCATGTTAGTGATAGTTTCCCAAATGAATAGTTGGCTGCAGTAGGGGTAAGCTCGCGAGGAAGTCCTTGGTATGATGATTATGCTAACTTTATTGTCTCCAAGTATTTGCGTCCAACTTTCACAGCTCAGCAAAGAAGGAAGTTCTTTTACGATTTGAGGCATTATTTTTAGGATGACCCACATTTATATAAAGAAGGAGTGGATGGTATCATCCGAAGATGTGTTCCAGAATATGAACAAAAGGAGATATTGCATAAATGTTATGGTAGTGCCTATGGAGGACATCATGCAGGAGATAGAACTGCGCAAAAGGTGCTACAATCAGGTTTCTACTGGCCTACCCTTTTTAAAGATGCAAGAAAATTTGTTTTATCTTGTGATGAGTGTCAGCGTGTTGGTAATATTTCTAGACGCAATGAAATGCCTATGAACTACTCTCTAGTTATTGAACCCTTTGATTGCTGGGGATTTGACTTTATGGGTCCTTTTCCTCCCTCAAAAGGTTATACTCATATTCTTGTTACCGTTGATTATGTCACTAAATGGGTAGAAGCTATACCTACGAAGAGTGTTGATGGGGAGACCTCTCTAAAAATGCTTAAGGATGTTATCTTTCCTAGGTTTGGAGTGCCTAGGTATCTTATGACTGATGGAGGTTCTCATTTCATTCATGGAGGTTTTAGAAAGATCCTTGCTAAATATGATGTTAATCATATAATCGCTTCAGCTTATCATCCCCAAACTAGTGGGCAAGTAGAGTTATCAAATAGAGAAATTAAATCCATCTTGCAAAAGACTGTTAATAGGTCTAGAAAAAATTGGACTAAAAAGTTGAACAACGCTTTATGGGCTTATAGGACTGCCTATAAAAACCCTATGGGGATGTCTCCTTATAAAATGGTTTATGGGAAAGCTTGTCACCTACCTTTAGAATTAGAACACAAAGCTTATTGGGCAGTTAAAGAACTTAATAGAGATTGTAAGCTTGCTGGTGAAAAAAGATTATTTGACTTAAGTTCGTTGGATGAATGGAGGAGTGAAGCGTATGAGAATGCTAGACTCTTTAAGGAAAAAGTTAAAAGATGGCATGACAAGCGAATACTTAAGAGAGAATTCCATGTTGGTGAGATAGTTCTATTGTATAGGTATCGTCTCAGATTTTTTGCAGGGAAACTACTATCAAAATGGGAAGGACCTTTCGTTATTGAAGAAGTGTACCGCTCAGGAGCAATAAAAATGTCTTCTTTAAAAGATAACACTACACAAGTGGTGAATGGGCAGCGACTCAAGCACTATATTGCTGGAGATTCTTACAATGAAGATGTTGATGCTCTTCAGGTTATAACTCCGAAAAATTTATCAAAGACCGAATCAAGAGACCTGTAGAGTCTGTTTTCGAATAGGTAACAGTTCTGGTAAGAAAAGTTCCGCGAAAATTCTGTCTAGTTATATTTTTGGAGTTTTCGTCCAACAAGGAAAGCTATGAAGCAAAAGAGGGACGGAAACGGAGCCAGGGTGGCTCACACCACCCCCTGGTCGCGCCAGCAGGTGGTGTGGCCACCTAGGACTCCGTCTCCGACCCGTTTTCTCCCAGTACCTTCCTTTTGTTGTAAAATTTCATAATATATAATCCCCCAGATCCCCCGAGGTTCGTATATCGTGTTCTCGTCATGTTTTCGTTTCGATCTGTTTCTGACAGGTAGAGTCCCATATTTGGAGCCACAATGTATTCCTCTGGATCAGCCAAGGAAGATTCCTCAGCGGATGTCATCAACCCATACATGAGAGAGTTGAAGATTCATCCCAAGGAGTTGTTGCTTGAAGATGGGGAGGTACGGATAAAAGAGGTTCAAGGCCCTAAAGGTGAAGGAAGTCTGGAGGACAGGATGCAAGCACTGGAGCAAGAAGTCTTTAGGTACAAGAAGATGGTGGAACACGAAGTGGATATCATCCACAAAATTTGTTCCGAACTCATCACTGAGCACCAAAAGGAGACTGCTGAGCTCAAGGATGAAGTCCTCTCACTCCGCCAAACAACCAACCAACTACAAGCACAGCTCTACGACGTTCAAAATCAAAACTATGAGTACGAGGTTAGGTTTAAACGCATAAGTGCTGCTGCAAGTTTCAGGATGCTGGAGACCACGATGTCCTTTGTTGATGGGGAGCCCTTACCTTGGAAGTCAGACGAGGACGAGAGAATACCACCACCACCAAAGGAGTAATTCATCATCAGGTTTTGGCATCCCCTTGGTTTGTTCCAAGCTTGGGGGAGTGTCGCGGTATCACATCACTATCTTCTATCTTTTTACCTTTTTAGTAGAGTCATATCATGAATAGAGAAGTTATCATGTAGGATGGTTTGCATTATGGAAGTGTCCCCCTCTCGTTAGATATCTATGTATCCCTTGGTGTGAGATGCCGTTATGGAATATTAATGAGAAGTTCTATCATTCACTCTTTTGCATATCTTATATTAGTTTTCAATTCATGGTTATATGATTGATCTTGTTGTTAGTATTGGTATCACTTTGGGATCATTGAGTTAATTTAGTTGGTTTTGGCAAACCTGGCTCGGTCAGTAGCAACACTATTTTGAGAATTGAATAAAAAGATAAAAGTACTCTAAAGAAATATAATTTCATCATCTTTCTTTCTTGATTTGCTCATAAGTTTAGTATTCTCTAGTAAAGATCTTTTGTGCTTCCAAGGAAGATTGCATGTTTGTTTTTATCACTTGTATGTTTGTTTGTTTCCTTCAACTCTTATGCGTGCTACCAGCCTTGCTAGCCAAAAACCTGTACTGAGAGGGAATGCTTCTCGTGCATCCAATCCTTAAACCAAAACCTATGCCATTTGTGTCCACCATACCTACCTACTATCATTATTGCTATTCCAAGTAAATTCTTGTTTTTATCTACCTTCCAAATTAAACTTGTTATGTGAAAATTAGTGATTAAAGCTCTCACGAACTTGATGGCACACTTTACTTTCTTGCAATTAATAAACTTGAACCATTGTGTCCATCTTTGTTGCGTATATGCTTGCGCTTTATAAGTTGAAGTTAGCAGAACCATGTATCATGGGGAACGCTTTCAACATTGCACTTATATTCCGTTGATATCATGATTATTTTGCTTATGGATCCTGGTGATGTGAAATAAAAGGGGAACTTGTAAGATCATGGATTTTATATGTGTGTTAGAGAAACACCTGGGCCGCTAGCCTAAGCCATGCCTAATCATGGTGGAAACTTGTAGCATAACCATAATGAGCACTCTATGAAGCATCCTCAATAAAAACCTATGCAAATAGCAAATAAAAGGATCGCTGAGATGCTCATTGTCTGCTTGCCTTGTCATTTTGATTATGGGATAGCTCCTGTATCATGTGCAAGGGGTACCCTGTTGGTGGTTCTTTATGATACATATGTATTTACAATGACAAGAGCTTACTTGTGACTGAAGTTGAGTAGCATGAGGTTCGGTACTCGTAAGTAAGGGGCATGAGATTTCAACTTATAACTTGTCAAGCATATCCTCTTAGTTGTGTCACTTTAACCTTAATCACCTAAAGATGCTTATGATAGGGGCAATGAGAGCTAAAAGCTAATAAGTACCATAATTTTTGGAAGCTCTTTATGAAACTTGAAATCTCTGCTTCCCTCTGTGAAGGGCCTTTCTTTTTACTTTTAATTGAGTCAGTAAATCTATTCCCTTCTACCTCAGCAAGCATTTTGAGTTGTTTTGTTTCGTTCATTCATATGATGATTTATTCAATCATGTATTTTATGTTCCTTGTTTTGCACATTTCTCTTATCTTGGTGTCTACTACTTTGAAAGCTATCATTGAAAACCAGTTATTTGTGAACTCCAGCAAATTGTCAACTATTCTTCGACCGAGAGCTAAGTTTGCCATTACCAATTATGATTTACTTTATGTATCTTTATTGTGTTTCCTTTACTTATTTCAAGTTAAGTTATATAATAGTGAGTTGTCTTCTATTATGACTTATGTATTGATGAATGTGATGCTTCATGTCCGTACTCTTTTATCGACTCTTCACTCCATAAACCTGCGGTCATGTTTATTGAGTTCAGTTTCGCTTGGGGACAAGCAAAGTCTTAGCTTGGGGGAGTTGATACTTCCATTTTGCATCACTATTCTATATCATAATTTACTGATATTCATTGATATATTGCATATTAAGAGATGATACTTATGTCATTTCATCTATTTTTGCATGGTTGATGACTTTTGGAGCATGGACCGCTGCAGTCAGGATTCTGATGGAAAAGGTGCTGTTTGGAGGCAAAATTCGCGAAGATCAGAAAATTTAGGAAAATACATGGAAAATCCTATTTTTCCAGAAGACGAAGAAAGCCAGAAGGGGAAGCGGAGATGGGCCACAGGGGGCCCACACCACCCCCTGGCGCGGGCCACACTAGGCCGCGCCACCAGGTGGTGTGGCCACCCTAGTCCATCCCTGACTCTCCCCTCTGGCATATATTATCCTCTCGAAACCCTAAGACTCGGGGAGCGACCATAGAAAGATTCCGCCGCCTCTGCGGGGCAGAAAACACCGAGAGAGAAAGATCTCTCCGGCAGACATAATTCTTCCGGGGGAATTCCTTCCTGAAGAAGGGAGATCGTCGCCATCAACACCACCATCAAGCTGGACTTCATTGGGATCATCATCATCATCACCACCATCATCTTCATCACGACCATCATCACCACTTCATACCGCTGTAACAATTGGGTTGAATCTTGCATAGTTCTTAGGGGAAACTTTCCCGGTGTTGATTACTCTTTGTAGTTGATGCTATTCAGTGAACCATTGAATTGTCGTTTATGTTTAGATTGTTACACATCATTATTTCATCTCTGATCATGATCCATATGATGTCTTGTGAGTAGTTCATTTTGTTTTTGAGGACATGGGAGAAGTCATGTTGTTAGTAGTGGAATTGTGTTGAGAAAGATTCAATAGTTTGATATTTAAATTATGGTTTACTTCTTCTAGTGGTGTCATGTGAACATCGACTACATGACACTTCACCTATATGGGCCTAGGGGAATGCATTGTGTATTTGGCTACTAATCGTAGGGTTGCCGGAGTGACAGAAACCTGAACCCCCATTAGGAAACCTTTGCACAAGGGACGTCAGGGTCTTAGAGTTTAAAGCTGTGGTTAGGTTTCTACCTTAATTACTTTCTTGTACTTGCAGATGCTTGCAAGGGGTATAATCACAAGTATGTATTAGTCCTAGGAAGGTCGGTACATTAGCACAGGTTCACCCACACAACACTTAGCAAACTAAAGAATATTAATCAACTATATGAAGCGAAAGCACTTGACGGAATTCCCATGTGTCCTCGAGAACGTTTGGTCATCTTAAGTAATACAACCGGCTTGTCCTTTGCTAAAGAAAGGATTGGGCCACTTGCTGCATTTATTCTTATTGTCTTGTATTTACTCGTACTTTATTTACCTGCATTATCAAAAAACCTAAAAATCTGTTTGGTAAGTATTTACAGAGAATTCCTGCTCCTAGCCACTAGCCAGCACCTTCTGCTCCTTGTTGGGTTCGACACTCTTACTTATCGAAAATACTGCGATACACCCCCTATACTTGTGGGTCATCAGCCCCCGAGTGATAAGATTTCCAGAAAATGAGGAAAAACACAGAGTTTTGGGGCACTTAGCAGGTGATGGCCTTCTGCACTCGATTTGAGGGACGCCCCTTTTGGATCATCCCTATGTTGCCCATGGGTCGTGGGTATGGTTCGCCGCCGTGATTCTGGACCGGTGCGGCCGCGGGTGGTGGTATTCCGGGTGGTGGTGGAGGAGCTCCATGTGCCACGGCGCCTGGGGCGACTCCATAGCCCCTGTTAACTGCATCGCGATTCATCCGAGCCAAACCCTCGTGGAGCTTGAGAACTCGCAGCAGTCCTTGAGAAGGTGGCTGGATTTTTTCTTGCCATCGTGCTTGTCGATGTAAAAGTGCATGTTGCACGGCCCGGACAGTTTGTCCTCAATGGTTGTTGCGGGTGCCTCTTCGCGAGTGCGGCGCTGCCACACCTGCGTGGTTTTTCCGGAGTCGCGGTATCCACCGCTACGATAGCCGCTATTGTGGTTGTCGTCGCGTTTGTCGGCGTAGCCAGCTGTGACCATGTTGACGTCGTCGCGGTCATCATAGACGCGCATTCGCCGCTTGCCTCGACGGTCATGTCTGCGCCCGAGGTCGTCGTCGTCGGAGTAGGTGCGGTTTTCACCGAATCCTCTCCGTCAGCCCACCGATTCGCAATTTCCATCAGGTGGTCGATTGTCTTAGGCTTTGAGCGGCCTAGCTCCTCCCTGAGCTCTATGCGGCGAACAACGCCGTTGAATGCGTCGATTACGCGGTCCTCCGAGATGTTTTCTGTGGAGTTCTTGATGATGGACCACCTCTGGATGTACGAGCGTAGCGATTCACCCGACCTTTGCTGGCAACTCCTGAGCTCTTCGATTGATGCAGGCCTTTTGTAAGTGCCCTTGAAGTTGCGTACAAAGTTGTAGACCAGCTCTTCCCAGCCGCGAATGGATTCGTGCGGGAGATTGTTGAGCCATGCGTGGGCGGCGCCCTGCAGCTGTAGCTGCAGGCATTGCATAGCCGTGCTTCGACTCCCACCATGTAGCCTGACGGAGGAGATGTAGTCCTCCAACCAGATCTTTGGGTCTTGTAGGCCGTCAAACTTTGGGTTCTCCGACGGGAGTTTGAACCCTTTAGGCATTCGCTTCTGCCTGATGGCCCTGCTGAAGCATCTGGCACCGCAGAGTTCAGTCTCGTCCTCTTCTGAATCAGTCGAACGAGTGCGTCTTGCCCTTGATTTGTCGATTTTGCGCTGCGTGAGGTCATCGCGCGCATCGTAGTCGTGATCATGCCGCCGTGAGCGGTGACGTCGAGATAGATCGTGACTGTCGTCGCTGGACAAGGGTGAGGAATAGCGTTTTGCCAGAGCCTTGCCTTTCTTCGGCTCTGGCGTTGGTTCTTTGTCAAGGGCGGCCTCGATTAGCCCCAAGCCCACGATCGTAGATCGGTGCATGGCAGCTCTTGGATCTCCAGCTGGCGGCTGGTTGTTGAGGAGGTACATGGTGGCCACTGTCACCGCGGCTTGCAGTGTCTTTGGGACCATGTTGCCCCGCGTGTCGACTGTCATAGAGCTGAAGTCGAGGACTTTCGCAGCTTCTATGTGTTCTTGCTTGGTGAGATGGGTCATTCGAGATCGCCTCTTGTTGGCCACGTACTCGTTGCCTTTGGAAGAGGATCCTCCGTGGGAGGAGACCCAGCTCATCAAAGACTCGACTCATCCGCCGCCTTTTTACGCGCCTCGAGTTGCACGATTGCGTGTAGCTGGCGTCTGTACTCCTCCTTTAGTAGACAATGGTAGCCCATTAGCATGTCCTGCGGCGTGCCAGGGGGGCAGAGGATTGCCTCACAGAGCTTCTCGGCAACGGGCCCACTTGTTGTCATTGAGTTTGATCACGACACATTCACCAGTGTGTTCGTTCACCATGGTTAGTGGTTTGACTGCCCCTCCATTGTTGATGGGCGCGCCATTGGCACCGTTGGTGGGGCCGCCGTTGGGTGGTCCGCCATTAGGTATGCCACCGTTTGGTGGATCGGTGCCAAATCCATTGCCGCCGTTTTCGTGATTGGCGGTGGTGTCGCCAGCGTTGATGACGGCGCACATGAAGTGGTTGGGGAAGCTATTGCTTCGACAACTTTCAGATCCGGAGCCATAGACTCCATCTTCCGTCGCTAGGTCACCCAGATCGGATCCGCGACTGTTGTCGTTGTCCGTGCTCCCAGCTGCTGCTGAGGTGTTGAGCTCATTGAGGGTGCCGATTGGTGGCAGGAACCATGATGCTGGAGCAATCGCGGGTGCTGTTGGCTGGTCAGGCATGCGAAGCATGCCCATCTAACCAACCTGGAAGCGGAAGCTCCCAATCGCCAGGCTGATTCCATCGCCCACGGACTCGAAAGCCCGGCGAGTGCCAGGCGTGTGGACGGTGAAGTCGAACGCACCGAAGAGATGGTGAATCTCCGCTATTGCAGAGTTGTAGATCGCGGTTGATGGGGCCGAAGAAGCCACGACATCAGCACTCCCAATTTCCACAAACGACGCTAATTGACGAGGGTTTAAATCATCATTGCCCATTGTTATGGACTTGGGGTTTGGAGAAAGAGGAGCGTTGGAGGCATCAGTCGCGTAGCAAACAAGCACACAAGGACGCAAGGTTTACCCAGGTTCAGGCCTCGTAGAGGTCCATACTCCTGCTTGTCTGCTCTTGGAATTAATGAAGGAATCGAAGATTACAGGGGCGCGCAGATGCAATCCGGCGAGAGTTGTGGAAACTAGGGTTGCGTGTGTCCTCCTCGCTGCCCCCTCCTAGCCTTTATATAGATAGGTTGGGTCTCGGGTAGCAGGTCGAGTGGGTTACAGATTAGGGTTTTCCCTTTGAACTTTCTATCTTAGGCTTCTTCTTGTCTCGCAAGCAATCAAGAGTCCTTGGGCCACTCGAATTCCGTATTGGGCCTTGGCAACACCGTGGGGTTCGCTATATCTAGGCCATATATACCAAACTCGAGTACCTGTAGGGTATACCCATGTCAATGGGGTTGCTAGTATAAATGTTATTGAATCCTAAATTCAATACTATTCTTACACTGCCTCTACAGTTATTTTGATTGCACCAGTACTTGTGCTTGCATTGTAAATGGTTTCTTGATTCCCTGGAATCTGTACTTAGTTACTGATTCAATTTCAGTATCATGCTCTCTGTACGGTTACTAGCATTGTTTTGCTGAAATATGTTGGAGGGCTTGTGATATTTGTTGCTAGCACTGAGGTTTGTAAGTTGGAATTGATTCCATGATCGTATAATGTTATTGGTTAACTGGATATGAGGTTGATATAGGTATATTGACCCCTTCTAGCCTCCTAGAATTTATCCTAGTGCTAGGTAAGTTGTGTTGTTTGCTTAGCTTGTACATCCTCCCCATTTTATGGTTGATCAATTGATGAGGTGATTCAGTGTATATCTTTGATATGAACAGATGTGTAAGATATGTTTGGTTTGGCCACCTAAATGTTTCTTTAGCTCTTGACTGCTGCTATAGATCACTAGATCTTGTACATACATGATATGGTTCAAGCACTACGTTTGACATGATGAACTGAACCTATGGTTCAGTGACAATATTTCTTTCCTATTAGATATATCTAGATTTCTTAAAATGATCTCTAGGAGAAATATGACTAGAGAAATGATTTATTTTTAACTTCTAATAGCTTGAGGACCCAAGTTCCTTTTGCTAGTTTATTTTGGTGGCTTCAGTTGTTGAGATCCTATTACTATGATGCCTCTTTCGAGTGTACACAATAATAGGTCTCAATGGATATGATGTGATTGTTAGAGATGCTCAAGCTGAAACAAAGCTAATCTAATGAGAACAAATACTAAGGTTTGACCTTTTGTTTGTTGTGTTAAATAACTTAGTGGCTTCTGATGCCATTAGATCTACTGTTGTGGTGCCCCTTGAGGTATTTGCACAATAGTGGATCTAATCAGCATGATCTGCTGCTATGGCCCTGCCAATGATGCATAAGTTGAGGCCCAACTATGCTCTATGATGATCCTAGCATAGTTGTTCTATTCTACACTGAGAGCTTTCCCTTCGTAACTGATTAGCTTGCTTGAAATGGTAAGAACTAGTACTACATAGCTCTGGTACCAACCTGTTGTTTGTGTGTGATCTTTGGACTACTATAAATCTTGACCTACAATTGCTTGCTCTTATGATGTTAGTCACATATCCTTCTGGATAAGCTTAATCCTTTGACCTGCTACTCTTCTTGAGCTAGCTGATTATCATGTCCCGCCTTTCTTGGTGCTTCTTGTACTAGATATTGATATAGAAATCCATGTGATATTGGTTGGTGATTTGTGTGGATAGATTAGGGACAAAATAGTGATGTCCATGGCTGTATAGTTGAAGTTTGGGTGATGAGCTGAAATTAACTATGAAGATCTTGGTGATGTTCTAACAAGAACAATGGATGTGCCATGGTTGTGTTGCCTCAAATGGCAGTTGCTCTCTCTTTATTATGTTGACAACACATCCTGGTGCATGTGTTGTGTATGCTGCTTGCAGGTGGGACCTGTGCTGGTTCAAGTTTTCTTGCGTAGAGATATTTCTCTTGTGGATGTGATCAAGTAACTCCTAGATCTTTGTTGAAGATTTACATATTACTATCTACTTGTCCTACTGAAACTTTCCCCTTTGGTCCATGATGTTGTGCTAAGACTATTGTCGATAAGAACCGATATTATTTGTTTTGGTGAAATTTTCCCCTCTCAAACATGCTCTGTGATGAAATGATTAACAGTGCACTGCACTGTTCACTCCGAGAGCTAAACCACTAACACTAACCCATTATCTTCTTATTTTCTTTTCTTTTGTTTTGTTTTGCTTTACAGGAATCAAGGTGAAGGAGAAAAGAAGAATCAAGAAATAGACAAGGAATAATTTAGATTTTCTTTTTACTCTTTTGTAACTTTCTTTTATTCTTAAACATTGTAAATAATATTACATCCTTTTACTAATGTAATAACATTTACTTTTCTATTTCTAATTTCAGGTTCTCTTTTTACTTCTTAATTGTAAAGGAACAATGTATTATTGTATTATGAAATAAAGCATTCCTTTATTTCTTTATGGAATTGATCCCATTTACTTATTCTAGTAACTCTTTTTTACTTTGTTTAATGAAAATGATAATGTAATATTGTATTATGTAATAAAGTTTAATATTTTATTTATTCACATACTTGTAATATATATTTCCTTATGGTAATATCCTATTTATTTAATACCTCATGTAATAAAGAGTTATTCTTTAAGACTTGTAAGTTACTGTACCCAATTTATAAAATGAAGAATTCTACTTCTTATTCATAATCTTTTATTGAATTCTTTTATCTTAGTGGTCTTCTTTTATTTTCTTATTTGTAAGATAATGTAATACTTGTATTACAATAATTGTTCATTTTATCTTGTAATAAAGAATTTCTTTATTTTTTTAATTACAATTTCCTATTTCATTTCTTGGTATTACTTTATTCTTTAAATATTCTTTACTTGATATTGGAATATTCTAAATTCCAAGGTATTCAAATTTGAAGTTTCCAAATATGAATTGAATTGTTTCCCCAAAACACAAAATACAGTAGAGGTCATGTCGAAATCCTTAGCACATGCATTAAAGTTTCCATCAGAACAAGAGAGATCCTGATCCCTCTATAGCTATTTTAGTTTTACGCAAAAATTTCTCGGATTTTTTATGCATGAATGCAATGCATACACAGGTGGTCTCACAATTTTTAGGTGTTAATCCTCGGATGTTACACCACGAAACCAGTCCACCTACACCCATTCATCGCACTAGAGTCAGGTAGACACCAGCACAACACGGGGCAGTGGGATCCTGATCCAGTCCCTCAAGCCCTTCTGGAACCCCGGTGGTATCAGCAGCATGTCAAGGTCAGCCTCCTCTAACTAGACCATGAAGCGGTGAGGTACCTGGGCCCTGGGGTGGTGCCCAAGCCTAGGCTGACAGCCATGCTTGCTGGACGGCTGGTGTGCCGCCCCTAGCCTACCGGGCACTAGTGGCTTCATTTCCCTATGCCAGCGGTTGACAAGGAGTGCTTCCTGATATCATGGTTGGGGATATCAGCCTCTCCCGACCATATATAGTCCAGCTTCATTACCTTGGCAGGAAGTAAAAATAGATGAGCCACAATATATGAACCGTTCCAAATAGGCTATGCTAATCAAGTTTCCCAAATCGGGTAACACACATGAATGAAAGTTCACATAAAGTAGTACAATGCACATGATCAAGTTTTCCAAATCGGGCAGTGCACATGAAGCAAAGTTCACATGAACTAGTACGATGCACATGATCAAGTTTCCTAAATTGGGCAATGCACGTGAATCGAAGTTCACATGAACTAGCACAATGCACATGATCAAGTTTCCTAAATTGGGCAATGCACATGAATCAAAGTTCACATGAACTAGTACAATGCACATGATCAAGTTTTCCAAGTTGAGCAATGCACATGAATCAAAGTTCACATGCACAGTGTAATGCGCATGAAACAAGTAGAAATCACAAAGTTTCCCAAATCAGGTTGTGGATATGAATACAGGTTCACATGAAGTAGTACAAATGCACATGAACTAGTAGTACGCACAACCCCAATCTGGGGCATTTCGCTAGTTCGAATCCCCAATCTACACGGAACAAAATCCCTAAATAGCAATTGTAGAAAAATCCCAAATTTTACTCTTGAACCACTTTCGAATCCTAACTTGGTCGATTGAATCCCTAATCATAACATAATCCTAATTTGCGATTTGATTTGTGCAAACCAATCTTGCAAACCCTAACCACTAAACAAATCTAGGAAGATCGGAAAATTACGGTGTACAATGCGGCCGACGTGGATGCTCATGGAGCACTACAGGTGGCACTAGAGCGGGAGACGACGTGTCACGCGGTGGTTGGGGATTCTAGCACGAGCGGAAAAACCCTTTTCATTTCGTCGAGGGTTAGCACGCGGAATGTTGGGGCCTTTCTCGCCGCCTTGTCCGCAGATGCGACCGCCGAGAAGAAGATGAGGTCGCCGAGGAAGAAGAGGCCACGGCCGTTGCCGCCCAAGTTGCTCGAGGAATCCCGTATATTGGGGGAGGGCCTTGAGCGCCCTCGCTAAGGCCTCCTCGCCTCCGGTGGCGAGCTTCTCCAGTTGGGTGGCCGCCCATTTCTCCTGGGCCGTCATCTCTCTGATGGTGAGGGAGCGGAGTGGAGGGAGAGGAGGAGGTGCGCCGGCCATGGAGCGCAATGCCGAAAGGGGTGTGGGAGTGGTTTGGGTAGTGATGGGAGTAGAGTGTGAGTTAAGGGGGAAACATCCCGTCTCTCGCGCTTCCTAACGCGTGCAACCGTGGGATACGCACGGTCGCTAGAGCCTGGCTCCATGGAAACCTTCGATTTGAACGTTTCTAGGGGCAACTTTTGTCCTGCTTTAAAACTCGTGTTGTGCGAGAAACGGACCCAACCCAGCCTAGCAAACAGCCTTATTTGTGCGTGCTTGGTGGAAAATGAAAACACTACTACCAAACACGCCCATGGGATCGACCTCTCAACACCAAACGCTCTCTCCTCTCCCCTTCCACCGCCCCCTTTCCTGAGAGCTCACCGCCAGAAACCTGGATCCTCTCTAGTCCTCTCCGCCGGAATAGCCGGACGGAGTTGGACAGGGAGCGGTGCCATAGTAGATAGGGTTAGTTTTTTTAGCTACTTGCTAGTTGTGGGCCTTCTGCCCATATGTGGAGCTCCAGATCGTGGTGACTAGATCAAGGCTCTAGGGTTCGTCTTCCTCACATTCTTGCTCATCGGGTTGGAGCAGCCACTGACGGCGACGACCACCACATCCTGCAATAAATTAGGGGTCGCGGGCAACCTCCTGGACCGTGTTGTTCCCATGTTTTTCCATCTCCCTCCAGTCGTCCGTGGGGGCGAGGGGATTGAGATGGTGGACTTGGTGACGCATGGATCTGGAGGCGTCGAGGGTGTTGCCACTCTGGTGCGTGACCGCGGCGCCGGGTGGTGGCCTACCTTGTCTTTGGCGTCTATCTGTCTCCCTCTAGCCGGTCATGGTGGCGAGGGGAAGGAGACGACGACATGGTGGCGAGCAGGTGGCTCCCTCTCCTTCAAGAGCCGCCACCTCTGCTCCGATGTGCTTTGAGTATCCCTAGTCTTCCTGGCCGGCCTTGGCGGCGAGGGGGAGGATGCAAGCGACTCGACGCGTACTGGAGCATACGGGTGGCGTTGGAGGCTTCTGGAGCTTGTGCCTCCTGCAATGAATTCCAAGCGTTGGCGCGCCGCCGCCGCTATTCATGGCCATAGGGTTGGCCCTGTCTTGCTCTGCAGCGGTGGCTGCAAGGGCGCTTTCTTCCTCTTCGCGAGGATCTTCCTGAGCCCAGACATGGCCGTGCGTGCTCCGCCTCTCCCAAGTGGTTCTGTCCCCGGCGAGAGATGGAGTGGCCACGTCTGGAGGCTCATCGTCGCCAGCGTCAAGCAATGATTCGATCGCGTTTCTGCGATCCTTTTTAGGCTGTTTGTTGTAAAAGTTCAGCACCTAGTTTTTTTTTCTACTAGGAAACATGCCCAACGTGAAAAAAAAATGCGCGAATAGGTCTAAACTCAGCGAAATGCATATCTCATCACCTGGTGCCCCTTCAGTTGTCCTTTTAAATACTTGCGTTTTCAAGCATATTTTCCTATGTTTCTTATAACGAGAGTCACTCAATCATAAACAAATGATCTGATGGCAAGCCACACACACAAAAACTTGCTCATACGTTCTTGTATGCCTTTTAATGATTACTAATTGTTTTCAAAGCTTATGTTTGTAGTAACATAGCTATTTGTTTTTCCCTCAAAAAAATATAGCTATTTGTTTATTTTCTCTCATAGTAAATGAATTCTCATTTAAAACGTTGATGCTCTTCTTCACAGTCACCCCGGACAAATCACGTGACAAATTTACCACCGCTTAGCAGAAAAATCAATTTATTTGTGCTGTCACTCCATGGAGAGATTCACCAGCACTCTAGACTCCAACCGTCCGAGTACATCGTTGAATTCTCTGTCATCGCCGTCCAGGCACTTGAAAACAGATACTGTGGTGTGATACTCTGGTGTGCATGATGTACGAGCTATGTATCTATACTTTCTCTAATGAATATAAGGATCATCATCAGAAATGTGACTGAGACATCTACCAGCTATGTATTTAGGGTGTGTTTGTGAGGGCTCCACTCCACCCCACTTCACTCCATCTATAAACTCCACTCTATCTAAGGTGCTCCGGAGCAGTGATATGGTGTTTGGAAGGAAAATTAGATTCAGATCCAGACTAGTGGGAGAATGATGTAAAATATCTAAAGTATCCTTTTATTATTATTTCTTTTTCTTCCTTTTGCGTATTGATATGTTGTAACAAATCCTGACATGTTTCACTATTTTTCTAGCGTTTCTCATATTTTTTTCAATTCTTTTTTCCCGTCGATCTATTAGTACTGATCGTAACATGTATCATTAGTTTTTTCTTCCAGCGTTAGGATAGAACAAGATAGGTGCATCATGTATCAATAGGCATATGCATCAAGCGGTGAGGAGAATATTTGTTTTGCTATTGCAGATTCGTACAGCATGTACATCAATAAAAGTAGTGCATGGCAAATTAGCTAGCTCGGGTTGGGGGCCTCTCCGGCGACGCGCCCTAGTGGCCAGGACACTGGGGAAAACTACGAAGAAGTGGTAAAAAGAAAGAAAACGGTTCGGCTGGGGCACATTATTGATGGCATTGGTGGGTAAATTTCACCCAGCTCTATTGGTAAAAAGATACTAGGTGTAACGTGAGACTCGGAGCGGAGCAGGCGAAGCACCTATTCACTGGCTTGGGTAAAATAGACTAGGAGACGTCTCAGCTTCACTCCATCAAATGTCTAGAGTTCACGCCTTTGGGGCAGCTTCACCTGCTTCACCCTTAGATTGGTGGAGTGGAGCTGTCCCAAACACATCCTTATACTTTTCATTTGTTGATACCGCACCATGACAAACAGACAACAACTTAACAGACGTAAAGAATACTAGACGGACACACGCGCTTCTCCGCGCCGTCTTTATGGTGTTGTCACACAGTGTAACCGTTGTGTTACACTAACCGATGCTTTAATTGTGACACCACTTAGAACGTATATGTTTGTAGTGTCATTGTCCATGGAGACACTCAATCCCGTCTTTAGCAGTCAGGCCTTCTCGATCTCTTCCTGATTCTGATGGGTTCGTAGCATGGAAAACAAAAAAAAATTACCGCAAGAACGAACAAAACCCAGATCTAATCTAGATAAAAGCCAAGATCTAATCTATTAGACATGTGCAACGAGATAGATCTGTACTAACCCTTATAGACCCGAAAGCGTTACGAGATCGGATCTCGTGGTTGATGTAGTCGATCACTTACCAATCTCAAGATCGAGTAAACGATCCTTCCGGCGCCGCGTCCCGGCAGCGCTTCCGCAGTCAGTCACACGTGCGGAGTCGAAGCAGACCTTCCTCTCCCCGTTCCAGCGAGCAGCGGAGGTAGTAGATCTCTCCACGGAATCCCAGCAGCACGACGGTGTGGTGGTGGTGGTGGAGTAGAGAATTCTGCAGGGCTTCGCCTAAGCCAGAGCAGAGGGAAGGAGGAGGAGAGAGGCAACTTGAGATCTAGAGAATAGAAGGGGCTTAGGGGTTTGTGCCTCCACCCCTCTATTTAAAGGAGGGAGGCGCCATGGGGAGGTGGAGTCCTTGTAGGACTCCCCTCTCCCTTGGCCGGCGGATCAAGGAGGTGGGGGGAGAGTCCTACTCCCCCACGAATCCTTGTCTTACCCCCACAAGGATTCCTTGATCCTTTCTTGGTTTTCAAGTAAACTCCAAGAAATCTTCTAGAACCTTCCGGAACATTCCGAAACCTTCTAGAATCCCCATACAAATACTCCGGAACATTTCCTAACTTAGAAAATGATCCCCAATATATGAATCTTATTCCCCGGACAATTCCGGATCTCCTCGTGATGTCCCGGATCCAATCCGAGACTCCGAACAACATTCGGTCTCCAACGCACATTCCATATCTACTTAAAACAACTTCGAACCTTAAGTGTGTCACCCTATGGTTCGTGAATATGCAGACATGATGGAGACACATCTCCGATCAATAACCATTAGCGGGATCTGGAGATCCATAACGGCTCCCACATACTCAACGATGACTTCGTGATCGATAGAACCATTAACATACGGAACCAATTCCCTTTGTCACGTGATACTCTACTTATCCGAGGTTTGATCGTCGGTATCTCCATACCTAGTTCTACATCATTACTGATAAGTACTCTTTACTCGTTCCGTGATATGTCATCCCTTGTGACCTAGTCACATGCTTGCAAGCTAACTAGATGACATTCCACCGAGAGGGCCCAGAGCATATCTATCCGTCATATGGATGGACAAATCCCAATCTTGGTCCATGCGCTTCAACACATACTTTCAGAATACCCAATGTCACCTTTATAACCACCCAGTTACGAAGCGGCGTTTGATGTCATCAAAGTACCCATCCAGTGGTGGTGATTAACATAGCCTCATGGTCGAAGGATTAGGTTACTATGCATTTGAAAAGCTTGTAGCAAAACGAACTTAATGACTTGATCTTATGCTATGCTTACTATGGGTGTGTGTCCATCACATCATTCTCCTAATGATATGATCTTGTTATTAACGACATCCAATGTCCATGATCAGGAAACCATGATCATCCATTAATCAACAAGCTAGTTTAACAAGAGGCTTACTAGGGACTCTTTTATGTTTACAAAACACACAAGTATTAATGTTTCCTGTTAATACAATTATAGCATGGGATGCAAACATTTATCATAAACATAAAGATATAATAATAACCATTTATTATTGCCTATTGGGCATATCTCCAACAGTCTCCCACTTGCACTAGAGTCACTAATCTAGTTAAAAATTTGTGCATTCAACACCTATGGCTTTCTGGTGTTGTATAAACACTATTACTAGTGGTAAACATAATCTTCGGATCTGACACTTCCAGGTCCGTGTGTATTTGCATTTCCTTGCGTCTCTACGCATTACTCATTCTCCAATGAGATGGCATTGTATAAATTTGGTCCTTTGGTGAGACCTTTAGTTCCTTGGGATTAAATCATGTTGATACAATTCTCGTACAATGTATCTTCATAGTATTATCCCGCTATGAACCACACCTAGTTTGATAACAAACTACTTGACGCAAATGCCCTCATTTGCTGCTACAATAGCAGTCATATACTTAGCCTTTTGTTGTAGTATCTATCATAATGTTTTAACTTTGGTACTCAACCAAATCCGTTATGGAACTTCCTTTCCATTACATTGTGCCACCCATAGTTTAAATTGAGATAAACTTAATTTGTGACAAAACTAGTATCAATGCAACAATTTACAATGAACTATTTGTCACCACTATATAAATAATATATTCTTAGTTCTTCCAAAGATCATAGGAATATCCCTACTATTGTCCAATGATCATCTTATGAGTCATTCTGGTATATGCTCATAACATTTAGAGCATAGGACATAGCTGGATGTGTACATCTCAAAGAATGATTGATCAAAATATTCTTGTGATTTCACCAAGTGTCAAAACACTTGAATCTCGTGTCAACACACTTGAATCTTGATCCAGTCCTTTCCGTGCGTCAAGAACCTTTCTCGTTGTTTCCATATTGAACTCATTCAACATCTTATCTATGTACATTTGGCAAAACCATATTAGCGCCTCAATCTATCCATATAGACATTGATGCCTAATTCTTGGGTTATGCCTAATTCTTTCATCGAAATGAAATTCTTAACCTGTGTCAATAAAAGATACATCATTTCTAATCAACAATATGTCTTTCACATAATGTATTAGAAATGTGTCTTAGCGCTCCCACTTAATTTCTTGCAAAATGCAAACATCTTCATCGTCTCTGATGAAATTAAACCTTTTAACGGTTTCATCACGGTGAAGATTCCAACTCCGCGATGCTCACTTCAACCATTGAAGTTTTGCATACTCTTTTAGCATCCTTTGAATTAACAAAACCCTTTGGATCGTGTCATGTACATGTCCTAGGTAACCATTCTATTAGAAGAACTTGTTTTGTTTGTTCAACTACCATATACCAAAATATATGTAGTGGTTGCTACATTAATCCGTCCAGACTAAATATCGCTATTAAAGATCAAATCTTATCATAGTCAATTCCTTGAACATTGTCGTAAACTCTTTCCGACATGTCGACTATTTCATAGATGTGAAACATCCATGTCTATTTCTTTATAGATCCATATACGACTGTAAGGTCTTGCACCTTTTCAGAGGGTCTTTCAAATTCAAAGCTTGATTTCTCGTGTATGGAATTATCACGGATTTTATGGCTTCAAGCCACTTAACGAAGTCAGGGCCCATCATTGATTATTTGCATGTAGTCGGTTCATGTTTGTCAAACAACAATGATTTAACTCTCAAATCTTGGCATTTGATTACTTACTCGACCTACTTGGTTCAATAGGAACTTAGATCTCCGTGACCACAACCTTTGAGGCACGTGAGCCATGAGCATTGTTGCTGCCTCTGGGACACTTACCGACACTGCGCAACTCAGCACATATTAGCCAAGGTTCAACAACCTTGTCAAAGTTCTATTGTCCTCCCACTTAACTTTTCACCAAAAATTCCTTCTCAAGAAACTCGACACTCTAAGCGACAAACAATTTTGTCTTCGGTGTTATGGAGGAATACCCAATGGTTATTCGAAATAACCTACAAAGACATGCTCATCCGACTTTGGTTGTAAACACTTTACTTATGCCTAGCATACCAAAAGTTTAAGAAAGGACAACCTGGGTTTTATCCCAAACCATGACTTATATGGTGTCATTTCAACGGATCACGATGGAGCTCTTTTCAGTGTAAAAGCGGTAGTCACTAAAGCTTTAATCTTTAAAATATAATGGCAGTTTTATAAATGACACATTTGATCTTACCATGTCAAACAAGGTTTCATTACATATCTTGAACACTCCATACTCCTATGGTGTTTTGGGAAATGCAAATCCATGGAACGATTCCTCAAATCTTAGGTGTTTTGCTAACCTTGTAACTCAAACATCTTTATGATCCAACATAAACTTTTTTTATTTTCTTGTTACAATAATTTTCCACTTCATCTTGAAAGTCTTTGAACATTTTGAAATGTTTCATACTTCTTCCTTATTGAGTAAGTATATTCATATAATCACTCAAATCTTTGGAGAAAGCATATGAAGTTGAAATCCATCGCCCACGACTACACATAATGGACTATGTACAAATTCCAATCAGTTAGTCGTCTGTTCCTCTTTTGGCCTACGAACAGAGTTTTAATTATCTCCAAGAAAGTATCACAAGCGTCATTTGATCAAAATCAAAGACTCCAAAAATCCATCAACATGGAGTTTCTTCATGTATCCCTTTCAATATAATTTAAACGGCGATGTCACTTCGCAAGTGATCTTTCAATCATTTGTCTTGCGACATTTTAGCATTAGTTTTATGGTCGTTATTTCTCCAACCAGACTTGTATATCATCTGGTAATTATTTGAACAACCTTTTGTTGTCATAATACCTAATCAAAATAACAATTATTGAAACAAATCTTGAAGGCAAGCTTTGATGTTAACGAGCAACACAACAACCCTTTGTTTGTTTTCGATGAACATCATCACATATTCTCTTGCTAGTTACTTAGGCCATTGCAGTTCATGAATTATGTTGTTCTGTATGACATTTCATACCAACCAATTCGGTATCCAATACCGCAGAACCACATTGTTTAACAACCAAGGAATACAGCCATAACATGTATCTTCTATATACCTAAGTTGGATATCTCCAATCTTTTCTTTTCTGCCAAATATTTTATAGATTCTCTTTCAACAATTCCTTTTCTTTTAAAAGAATCTATCAACATCAATAGTGGTGTCATTCACATGACACATAGTACAAAGTGTGTATAGTCAAATACTAATACCTTTGGACTTGCACTTTGAAGTGGGTCACCTTCATCAAATGTTTGGCATTCTTTCAAAATTCCATTCTTTAGTAATCTTTTAGTGTAGTAAACATTTTACTTACATCTTCTATTCATCCTTATCATGACAAATTTCATGATCAAGCTTCTATAGCTTATAAAGGTGAATTGCGAGTATAATGTTTTTTTTCCAAAACCTTTTGGAGGATTAGGACGACTAGCGTCTCCAACCTTCACAAATTCTCATCAAATATGAGGACATATACTCTATCATGTTGTAACCAACACATTGTTTTAGATATCGCAATACCTTTCACATATGATGGTTTCTGAAACATTGTTTTCAGCTCTTAGATAAACTTAATATTAAAAACAATCTTTTGAGTATCAAGAATCATGGAGGCAAATATGATACATTAGATACTAACACTGGAATCGTTACTCTTGATTTAATACTGTTTATTAAACTTCACAGAGTAAATGGAGTTTGCTGAAGGTTTGCAACAGGACTTTTAAACTTTAGATTGACACTCAAAACAATACGATACCAGTTCGTAAAGAAAATATCCAGAATTTTTATAGTTCCACTATCTCAACTATAACTAAGCGTAAGGTGGTGAACGTATGCCAATGACTACAACAAACTATGCAAATTCACTTTGATTGTGTTTATGATAAATTGAGTTTGACTAATCCAAATTACAAATAAACTCCCACTCAAAACAACATCCCTCGAGTTGTTTTAGTGATTACACGAACCAAATCCACTACACCAAGTCCGATCATCACGTGAGATGATGTAGTTTTAAAGGCGAACAATCAACATGTTCATCATATCATCCATATGACTCATGCTTTATCTTTCGGTATTCCGTGTTCCGAGACCATGTATGTACATGCTAGGCTCGTCAAGATTAACCTTAGTATCCGCATGTGCAAATCTGGCTTGCACCCGTCATATGCACACGTAGAATCTATCACACCCAATCATCACGAGATGCTTCAAAACGACGAGTCTTAGCAACGGTGCCTACTAAGGACGAACACTTTATTACTTAATATTTAGTGAGAGGGATCATCTTATAATGCTACCGTCGCGATCTAAGCAATACAAGATGCATAAAGGATTAACATCACAGGCAATTCATAATTAGTGTGATATGATATGGCCCTTTCTTCTTATGCCTTTGATCTCCATCTCCAAAGCACGGACATGATCTCCATCATCACCAGCATTACGTCAAGGTCAGTGGCGCCGCTTCATGGTTGTCCATCATCACTAGCAACTATTACAACTACTTGTAATAAAGCTATTACAAGATGAATAGACACGCAGGTCTTAACAGAATTAAAGACAACCATTAGGCTCCTGCCGGTTGCCATATTACAACAAGGATCATTGCATACATCAAATATAATCACAATCACATGATGGCCATATCACATCACAAAACCCCTGCAAAAACAAGTTAGACGCCTCTAATTTTCTTTGCATGTTTTACGTGGTTTAGGGCTTTCGAATAAGAACGGATCTTACCTACGAAACTGAACCACAACGTTGATACAAGTGCTATCAAGTGCAAAGTGTAGATTGGATCTATACTATGATGGGAGAGACAGACACCTTCAAAGCCACTTGTGCAATACGAGTTGCACGTCAACTGTGGAGCAAGTCTCATGTGCGATGACATGTAAGGTTAGCCCGAGCCGCTTCATCCCACCATACCGCAAGATGCAAAGTACACAAAGCAAAAGACGGCACGAGCACCAATGCCCACAAAACCATTGTGTTCTACTCATACAACAGATCTACGCATAGACACGGATCTGATACCACTGATGGGTTCGTAGCATGGAAAACAAAAAAATTCTACCGCAAGAACGAACAAAACCCAGATCTAATCTAGGTAAAAGCCAAGATCTAATCTATTAGACATGTGCAACGAGATAGATCTGTACTAACCCTTGTAGACCCGAAAGCGTTACGAGATCGGATCTCGTGGTTGATGTAGTCGATCACTTGCCGATCTCAAGATCGAGTAGATGATCCTTCCGGCGCCGCGTTCCGGCAGCGCTTCCGCAGTCGGTCACACGTGCGGAGTCGAAGCAGACCTTCCTCTCCCTGTTCCAGCGAGCAGTAGAGGTAGTAGATCTCTCCATGGAATCCCAGCAGCACGGCGATGTGGTGGTGGTGGTGGAGTAGAGAATTCTGCAGGGCTTCGCCTAAGCCAGAGCAGAGGGAAGGAGGAGGAGAGAGGCAACTTGAGATCTAGAGAATAGAAGGGGCTTAGGGGTTTGTGCCTCCACCCCTCTATTTAAAGGAGGGAGGCGCCATGGGGAGGTGGAGTCCTTATAGGACTCCCCTCTCCCTTGGCCAGCGGATCAAGGAGGTGGGGGGAGAGTCCTACTCCCCCACGAATCCTTGTCTTACCCCACAAGGATTCCTTGATCCTTTCTTGGTTTTCAAGTAAACTCCAAGAAATCTTCTAGAACCTTCCGGAACATTCCGAAACCTTCTAGAATCCCCATACAAATACTCCGGAACATTTCCTAACTTAGAAAATGATCCCCAATATATGAATCTTATTCCCCGGACAATTCCGGATCTCCTCGTGATGTCCCAGATCCAATCCGAGACTCCGAACAACATTCGGTCTCCAATGCACATTCCATATCTACTTAAAACAACTTCGAACCTTAAGTGTGTCACCCTACGGTTCGTGAATATGCAGACATGATGGAGACACATCTCTGATCAATAACCATTAGCGGGATCTGGAGATCCATAACGGCTCCCACATACTCAATGATGACTTCGTGATCGATAGAACCATTAACATACGAAACCAATTCCCTTTGTCACGCGATACTCTACTTATCCGAGGTTTGATTGTCGGTATCTCCATACCTAGTTCTACATTGTTACTGATAAGTACTCTTTACTCGTTCCGTGATATGTCATCCCTTGTGACCTAGTCACATGCTTGCAAGCTAACTAGATGACATTCCACCGAGATGGCCCAGAGCATATCTATCCGTCATATGGATGGACAAATCCCAATCTTGGTCCATGCGCTTCAACACATACTTTCAGAATACCCAATGTCACCTTTATAACCACCCAGTTACGAAGCAACATTTGATATCATCAAAGTACCCATCCGGTGATGGTGATTAACATAGCCTCATGGTCGAAGGATTAGGTTACTATGCATTTGAAAAGCTTGTAGCAAAACGAACTTAATGACTTGATCTTATGCTATGCTTACTATGGGTGTGTGTCCATCACATCATTCTCCTAATGATATGATCTTGTTATTAACGACATCCAATGTCCATGATCAGGAAACCATGATCATCCATTAATCAACAAGCTAGTTTAACAAGAGGCTTACTAGGGACTCTTTTATGTTTACAAAACACACAAGTATTAATGTTTCCTGTTAATACAATTATAGCATGGGATGTAAACATTTATCATAAACATAAAGATATAATAATAACCACTTTATTATTGCCTCTTGGGCATATCTCCAACAGATTCTCACCGTAGACAGTCAGCTAGCCGTGTGGAGAATAAAGTACGACTTATTTAACACCTCTCATTATTTATTGATGGATGTCAAACTATTAGAGTTCAGTGCAACACAGAAGACATGATTTATTTTGGGTACCGGTGGAAGCATATCATGTTGGACCTTACTCGAGAAGACAGTTGATTTAACCGCTCAGGTCTTTAAGACTTCAAAAACTACAAGAGGAATTTAAGAAACATTTTATTTTGGCACAAGAACTCAAGTTGTTTCCAACTTGACCCTGTGATAGACCTTCTCTCCTACCTCCCGCACGGCGGTGCGGCTGAAGGTGACCATGCGACCCCTAGCACTCGGGTGTCTACATCCTTCTAGCTATATCGTCAGATCGTCAACTACAACATAGTGGCCGCCTAGGTTGATTCCATGGCGATTGCTGAAGGGAAACTCAACAGCTGCAAGAGGTCCGTCAACTACCAATCTTAAGAGCATATCCAACGTTTTGCACTAAAAGAGTGCATGACATTTTTGTTTTTGGCACCATTTTGGCTGTTTTAGTGGGTGCGGCAGGCTACAAAATTTCCAGGCGCACTAAAATGCAATGCTATGCAGGCAACAGTTTTCTAGCCGCACTAAAATAAGCCGCGATTGACTTCCACTTGCCAAGATTAAACGCATCTCAACTTGCCAAGATCAAACAAAAGTGATGAACATATAAATCTAATTCCCAACACACACATATAAATTCAAGAACATGACTCATCATACATAGATTAAATCCATGGCATAGTTCAAAATCATAGCATAATTCAACACGACCAAGTTCATCACAATTGAAGTTCAAATAAACACATAAAACATTAACATCAATGCCTACGACCATCATGCCTCGTCCTTTCCATGGGAATCTCCATCTTGTGCTTCATCATCATTAGAAACTTGGACGGTGTTGGTGTATTCTAGGAGCATGTGTCATCACCCATGTAAACTCCAAAACAACCACTCATGGGAGGCATATGATATACCATGATAGTCATGAATGCACCCATTCTAGCTCCCATGTCACCGATTGTAGATCCCATGCCTCCAATGCCACCCGAAGGTGCTCCCATGTGGTCAATGCCACCCATTGTAGCTCCCATGGGTGCACCCATGCCTCCAATGCCTTCTATAGGTGCACCCATGCCACCAATGACTCCCAAATAGGTACACCCATGCCATCCATGCCTCTAATGCCACTTGTAGGTGGTCCCATGCCGCCAGTGCCACCTATAGGTGCACTCATTCCACTCATGCCTCCCTTAGGTGCTCCCATGCCACCCATGTATCCTCCCATGTTAGCACCTCTCATGTATCCATTCATGTAACTTCCCATCATTCTTTTTTGAGCCAAGACTTGATCACGACAAAGGTTGATGTATTCCTTTTTCCTTTCATCGTCATCAATGATTCTTGCCTCCATATTTGACTATGTCTCTCTTTGGCACTTGCAACACCTAACATTCTTCCATTTCTCTTCATTCTCTAGCTCCTTATAATAATGGGCCAATATGAATGGCCTTCCTTGAACCAGCTTGCCCTTCTTGGTTCTCTTTGGATACCCTTCGAATAAATTTTGGGGAATATTGAGCTACATGAACCAAAAGAGAGAAAATTAGTCATGGACAATAATATATTGAACAAAGTATCCACATGGAAGATAAACAGATGTCATAAAAGAATACAACATACCCTATCTCTGTCATTTGTGCCACTTGGCTTCATTCGTTCAACATTTGCCAATGTCATCGCCCAGCTTTGACAATTCGATGAAACTACAAACCAACGGGAACGAAAATATATATCCGTCCGCCCAATTCCACTTTGGTCGTATGTACTGAAGTACTCATTCATCCTAACCCAATAAGTGTCTCTTGTTTGCTCCATGCTTATGATCGAATCCATGCCCACATTGCACCATGTGTTGCATAGTAAAATGCCTTACTCCATGGTGTAGTTGGCCTCCCGCCCCTTCGGTGCATCACCGAAACCTTCACCCTCACCATCATTCTCCATGTCAACTTCATCACCATGTTGTTCAGTTTCATATTCTTGAGACCAATACTCTTGTGAATGTGATGACCCAACATTCAGACATAGATGTTTCATCATCCATACTACAATGCATGAAAGTTAACACACATCAAACTAAATCAAACTTCATCATTTATATTCATCTATATAATTCAAAACAATAAAAAAGCAATTATGTGCCTTGTCATTATTGGGTCGAACATGTTGGGCGCAACAGACAATGCTACCTCCTCCGTAGTCGCTCGCGGCTGGGGTGTTTGCAGTAGAGGTTGCGGTGGCTGGAATTGGCCGTCTGCATGCCCTGCTACAGGTTTGTCGTGTGGATCCACGTCGATCTTGCCCTTCTTATGGCCAGGAACCGCAATAGATGTCATCCGTTTGGGCACGACATTCCTTGGCTTCAAGGCGGGCGGTGGACGACAACATGTGGATTCGTCGATCATGGTGGCGCAAACATCTAGCCACAGACGATGTTGGTGTTAGGTATGGGTGCAACGGCAGCGATGGGGGGATGTTGCGAGCGGCGATGAAACTGTTGCATCGGCAGATGTGGGGGTGGAGGAGAAGGGGTTGGGGGAGTGGCGGAATATCCCTCCATGGCCGGGATTTTGCTGGCGGCGGGATGAAGAAAGCCGCACGCGGAAGTTTTAGTTTGGCGGTTGGGCAACGCGGGCCAGCACACCAAATTTGCAGCGAAAAGATTAGGTTTTTTGTGTGCGTGACCTAAATTGGTTTGTGCGCAACCTATTTTTGGGCGTCTACTGGAGCACGAATTTGTCTCGGCGTGCTCAATAATAGCCATTTTTTTTGTACCGATGGATTTTTGTGCGTCCAACAAATTGAAGATGCTCTAACTATATTTGTTTGGTTTTTCCCGCAGGCAGGTCTTAACTAATTACTCATTTTCTTTAAGCTGATCCTGTTTATTTTTTTCTAGGGCCCACTAGCCATAGTCACGTACTCCCACATGGCTTGAGAATGTTTCCTTTTTATCAAACTTAAGTCTATAGATAATATAGACAAATTTTGATTTGCAAGGCTCTGTCGGGCTCTTGCCTGTATATTTTAATTTAAAATCTACTAATCCATCTCTCATTTCTCTGTCTTGAACACGGGGTATCATGTGCCGCTCACGTGTATACCCCAAGCTGAATGTAAACCAGTATTCTGATAGGTTCTAAACTAGAATTTAGTCATCTACCTGAATTTGGCCATGGATTGGAGGAATCAAACTTTCGTATGGTAAAGTGGTTATTCTCTCTGTAGGTGAGCAAGGGACATCTTCACCTCACGTGGGTGCAAGGAGTTGCATGATAACACCGTGGCGGCCATGTGTGCATCCAACGGCATGGGGGCGAACACCTTCTTAGACCCGGAGGCATGGTTGCAGAGCCGTAGCAGCACGCAACCTAAAATCCAAAAACTATGAGAAAATTAGAGAATTGTAGGGTGCTACAGTTGAAGGAGGAAATTAGAGAATAGTTTCGGTACCGAGAAGGATCGTGCCTGCTTGATTTGGATCGTACTTGCTTGATTCCCGTTGATTTTCGGATTCAATTTTATCCCTCGAAATTAGAGAATAGGGCTTTCGTCCCGCTATATTAATATAGCAACCAACTGATATAACTGTGCTCACTGCTGAGGCAAACAGCACAACTCAAGCCCAAAAGAAGCAGAAAAGAAAAAGAAGAAAAAACAATGCCAACACCGGCGGTTCGATAAAAACAGAGACGACTCGCAACCCAGCGCCCTCCGAAGAAATTCCACCATGCTCCTAGCGTTTCGAAGCGTCGCGTATCAAGCAGCACCTTCAGGAAGGAAAGCGACGATGCCGACGCTGCTGCCCGGATCGGACCTACCATCCTAGGGTTTCCCCTGGTACGCTACGAGGGGTGGGGAAGAGGGATACCCGACGCCCTTCAGAAAGATCGGTGACACCCGCAGGCGACACCGCGTCAGTGTCAAGACGACAGAGATTTCTCCCTGCCCCCAAAAAACCACGCATCCAGACGCTTTGACTTGCTTCACCAAACTTGCCGTCCACGAGCACACGCCAACACGGTCTTGCAATCATCACCGTCATCTCACTGTGGCCGACGTCACGAGGCCGGAAGGATCGGGAGGAAGAAACTCGGGCAAGGGTCAGCAGCGCGGTAGCACGGGGGAGGGAACAGCCTCCACCGCCTTTCGGCGGTAGCTGTCTGAATGCAGCAGCAGGACACACCAGGCCCACCGACCCGGCCGAACCCGACTAGGCTCGTAAAGTCCCGATGTTGCACTGTAGCAAGGGCGCCACCAGCTCCGCCATCCCGAGCCACAAGTTTCCGATCCCGACCACCACCAAGAGGACCGCCACCACGCTGGAGACAGGCAAGGCAGCCCACCCAGACCCAGATGGGGCCGGGAGGGCCTAGCTCTGGTCGGGAGGGCAGGCGCCGCCCCAGCCACCACGGACCACCATCGCCCAGAAGCAGCACCACCGCGTCGAAGGCCACCCGCGCGCCACCGGGCTACCCCGCCGCCGTCCCGGGCCGTCACCGCCTGGGAGCACCTCCCCCTCACCAACCTGCCCTACCCAGGTGAAGAGAGGAGAGGGAAAAGGCCGGGGGCCGCCGGCGCCGGCGCCGCCCGGGGCTAGCCCGGCGCGCCACGCCGACGACGGCGGTAGGGAGCAGAGGGGAGGGTGGACTCGGGGGAAGGAAGGTTGGGGGCGCGGCCGCTCGCCCGCGGGGAGGGCGAGACAGTTTTTTTTTGGGGTCTCCAGTCTCCCTCGATTCAATTTTATCCCCACCATGTCGAAATTGTTATAAGCTACCTGCCTGCCCTGCTGCCTTCAAGTGCACTGCAGCCTAGCATCTGAACTTCTTAGATAACAGTCTCCGGCTATAGGCCAAGAAGCGGAGAGTATAGGCGACAAGAATGACAACGAGGCATGGGACGTAGAACAAACGGGGATGCAGCATGCGATGGCCAGTGCAGGCCTGCACACAGTGAACCGCATCATCTGCTCGCCCTCCAAGAGCACAGAGCAAGATGCAGCGCCGCCGAACGCATGCGATACAGAGGATGGGGAAGTTACCGTCGGTGTATCTCTAGGAACAGAGGACGGCGCCAGCAGGGGGTCTCGAGGCAGAGGACGGCGCCCTCGGTGGCCTACGGCCCCACGCGTGATGCAGGGATTGGGGACAGCGTCGCCGACAGCGCGTGATGCAGGGGATGGGGACAGCGTCGGCTCCGCAGCGCCGGCAACCGCGCGAGATGCAGGGATTGAGGACATCGTCGACGGCCGCGCGCGATGCAGGGAAGGCCGACGGAGACGAAGAACACGGCCTCATCGTCCTTATTTGAGTCTTGGATGCCCATGGAGGAGGAAGCCCATGGAGGTTGGCGTTGACCCTTGGATGCCATGCCTCAAGCCCGGTCAGCGGCCGATGGGACGAGTTCGGGGAAGCCCCGGGACGGGGTTAAAGGGCCGTTGTGAGATTGCTGGGCCTCGTCTTGATGGCCACGCAGTCCTATGCCAACGGATGGCGATTTAAAAGTACGGTGTGTGGTCTTCTGGATCCATGTTGTATTTTTTTTTTAGAGTTGTTTATAACCAGTTTCGTCATTGCTGAAATTCTATCGGTTGAACGGCAGGAGAGGTGGTGTGATCGCCGTTGCATCGTCGTTGCTAGCACTAAACTGATGGTTTCGCGAAGCCCTCAGTTTAGCGGTAGCAACGTCGATTTTCTCGATTATGGCCTACCCCACGCGGGTCGAAGGCTCACCGCCGTGGACTATCACCACCGGACCACACGATGTGATCCGAAAGCAGACTTTTCTTCGACTGAAGTGCACAATTCCATTACTGGCCCTTGGCTAGTTATTGAAGATTTCAATGCTCTCATAAAGGAGGCAAGGGATAAAAATAATTCAAAATCTTGATAGAAGATGGATGTGGCGATTTCGTATCGCTCTCAACTCCTCAAACCTGCTAGTAGAAATTCCACTATTTGGACGGAAATATACATGGCCAAATGAGAAGGAGACGTCTTCTACCCATGTGCTGACTCGGTCGTGCTCTCCGTAACACTGACAAGCAACTAATCTTCTCTTTGGCTAAATTGCCCCCCCCCCCCTCTCTCTCTCTCACACAGTCTCATACCATTGCATTGCCCCTGCTACTGATCAACGATGGTACAGTAAAGTATTGAATTGATACACTAGCCATCTATTTTAAAAGTCCGAACTGATAAAAAAAGCTAGGCTATATATTTTAACACTCCCCCTCACGTCTAGCCTAGACAAATGGGAAGACACTAGACGTCGGTAATCGGGAGCCACAATTATTTGGAGTAGATTAAATAGTGCATTAACCGGGGTTTAAACTTGAGACCTCCTGGCTCTGATACCATATTGAATTGTTGCCCTAGCCAATTATTCCAAAAGTTCGAACTAATGGAAAAGGCTAGGCTATATATTTTAACACTCCCCCTCACGTGTAGGCTGGACAAATGAAACTACACTAGACGTGGGTAATCGGAGGCCGCAACTATTTGGAGTAGATTAAATAGTGCGTTAGCCGGGGTTTGAACATGAGACCTTCTGGCTCTGATATCATATTGAATTGATGCACTAGCCAACTATTCCAAAAGTCCGAACTGATAAAAAAAGCTAGGCTATATATTTTAACACTCTCCCTCACGTCTAGGTTGGACAAACGGGAAGACACTAGACGTGGATAATCGGGAGCCGCAACTATTTGGAGTAGATTAAATAATGCGTTAGTCGGGGTTTGAACTTGAGACCTCCTGGCTCTGATACCATATTGAATTGATGCACTAGCCACCTATTCCAAAAGTCCGAACTGATGGAAAGAGCTAGGCTATATATTTTAACATAAAGCATACCAGACGTTTCCGTTTTGATGCCTACATATAGCGACGGTTAAGATGCATCACATCACGCTTCGAAGAGATCCAATGGTTCTAATCGTTTTAGCTTGAAATTACTAGTCAAGCCGGCTCCATGATTGAGCTTATCTGAGTAACAACCAAGGATATGAATGTAAAAGCTTGAGTCTGCCTTTCGATATAAAGAGAAGCTGGGGTAGTTGGAAGGATCAAGTTATGAAAAACCTAATTGTATCTTTTGTTCTTGCTCTCTATAGTTATCGGTAGATCTAAGCCTCGCGGGCTCCCCTTTCTTCCTCCTCCTATCGATCGCAAGTCGGCAACCACCGGGTACTGACAAGGTGGTATCAGATCCTATATGATCACTGAACCAGCTCCCACCCTTCACTCCCCACTTCCTCACCATCAACCACGAGGTTAGCATATCAACTTGATCGAGAAGTAAAATCCCTCTAAAAATTCTCCATCACCATTGATACCATGCCAAAAGGAGGATGATATCGTTCCTCTTCCCGCGACTGTGACCGCCTGTGGGCCTCCACTAGAGAGGCGACCATTAGCTCCCCAACCACAACGGATGAGGAGAAAGATGAAGAGCAGAGCAAGAAAAACTTACCTTGGGTGGTCCACCACATCTCTCGTCGTTTGGATCAACATCAAGTTGATGCGGCTGTGGCAATGGATCGGCAACAAGATGACTATGCTGCAGCAATTCAAAACTTGCAAGGTGAGATGACTGACAAGACTGATATGATGTCCACTATGGATGCAAATTTCTCCCGCCTTATTGTTAAAGATATGTGCAGCTCCATTGATTCTACGTCATCGGTGAACAAAAGCGCAACCTTCTCTACTGCACCTCCCCTACCACACCACTCTCTTTCTCTTAACACTGAGGTTTCTACGCCTAGTTCCATCTCAATGTCACTTCCATCTACTTGTCCAACCAAATTCGGCCAACGTACACATGACAAATTACCTCACCTAGCTAGACTACCCACCAAATTCCCAAACTTTTCATCAAGGACAAAGCTCTCAACCAGTATACACTAAATCTAGTCCTTTGATGACAATACACCAACAGTTCACTCAACTAACCCAAATTGTAACCTTCTATCAATACACCAACCCATCCTTAAACCCTAACCTTTGCGAGCTAACTTATTAGAAATATGCCCTAGAGACAATAATAAACTTGTTATATCATATTTCCAGTTCATGATAAAATATTTATTCACCATGTTATAATTGTATTAACTGGAAACACAATACATGTGTGATTACGTAAACAATTGTATCCCTAGTAAGCCTCTACTAGACTAGCTCGTTGATTAAAAGACGGTGAAGATTTCCTAACCATGGACATGTGTTGTCATTTAATAACAAGATCATATCATTAGGAGAATGATGTGATGGACATGTCCAAAACTAAGCATTATATTTGATCGTGTCACTCGTTTTTAACTGCTACAGCTTTCTGAATGTCAAGTATCATTTTCATAGACCACGAGATCGTGTTACTACCTAGTACCGAAATAATACTTCGTGGGCATCAACCGCCACATCGTAGTTGGGTGACATAAAAGTGTTCTTTGGGTATCTTGAAAGGTACTTGTTGGATTGCATGGGTCAACACTAGGATTTGCCACTTCATGTGACGATGAGATATCTCTGGGTCCTCTCGGTAACAGAATATCATAAGTAACTTGCACGCATGAGACTAATGAGTTTAGTTACAAGAATATTGTATTACTGAACGCGTAAGAGAACTTTCCGATGATCGAATCTCGGGCAAGTAACATATCGTGAGACAAAGGGAATTGTATATAAGGTTGTTTAAATACTCGTCAATGTGGTTCGACCGAAGAAAGATCTTTCTAGAATATGTGGGAATCATTATGAACATCTATGATCCCGCTATTAGTTATTGATCGAAGAAGTGTCTTGATCATGTCCACATGTTTTGAACCCGTAGAAGCATACACTTAACTTTTGTTGACACTAGGGTAGAAATGAGATATTGATGATGGTGATATCGAATTTTGATTCGGAGGCTCAAATGGGATCCAGACATCACAAGGAGCTTTCATAATGGTTCAGAGAAGAAGAATCATGTATGGGAAAGTATTTTTAGGAATACCAGAAAAGTTTGGGATTTATCGATATTGTACCTGAGGTTCTAGAATGTTCGGAGGATTCCATAGTATGGCCCACCTATCCCCGACGACCCACATGGACCAAGGGGGCGCACATGACCACCTGGGCCAAGCGCACCAGTCCCCCAAGGCACATACGACTGGATCAAGTGGATAGGATGAAATCCCTAGAAATTTGGAGGCAAACTTGGGAGGGGAGCCTCGACGAGCTGGATATCTTGTGGGATCGATACCCAGAAGATGGTTGATTGCAGTGCCAAAAAACACTAAATTGTGTATTTATCAACACAACAGTGAGCAACTACAAAAATACAGCAAATCAAGTGCAGGTTTAAATACAGAGAACAGAGGCACTGAACAAGTTATGAAGTTATGAGTTCATTGTTCTACACAGTGCCAAAACGAGCTATCAACCAAATTTACGCACAAGCAGTACCACACGGACACTTTGCTATCAAATTGACACTGCGGACTAGTGAACAAAACGGGATAGTAAGCAGGCAATAAAGGAGCACTTCCGTAGATAGCTGTCGAAGCTACCGCGTTGACAAGGCAAGAAAATAACCAACCAAAGAGGCGTACAAACCCCGTACAAACTCTATAATCTCATAAAACCGTAGCATCTGTGTACACAGCCATCAACACTGCATCTTCATCTTTTTTTCCTTGCTACAATTTGAGCTCAAGTGGCCATCTCAATATGTAGGTTTCCTTGACAGTAGATCCAGTTTCTCCTATTATCCCTCTGCATCTTGTTTGCATGAGTGCCTGCAACTTCAACTTAACTGAAGATAGAACCAGGTGATTCTTTGCACCAAAACGCTGGAACAAACAACTCGTTCAGTCATTGCACAAAGCCACTAGCAAAGCTACTCAGTGCCGTTGTCCTCATTTCAACGGCCTTTCTTAGTTTCTTATTCTGTGGAACATTATTGCCTGTGCAGATGACACGCATGCATAACATGTTTGGCATCACAATTCACAACTATGTATGCTTGGTATAGCCTGGAGGTCACCGGACAATTCATGGGGTACACATGGACGAGCAACGGCCAATCTGGTATGCTTGAAGATTTCAAAGCACTGAGGAGGTGAGGCGATCCTACTCCAGACTCTATTTTATAAACCATACCTAGCCATGGGGCACATGCATTATGGCAGCAGCGAAATTTTCACTCGAGATGTCACGGTTTGCTCGTCGAGGCTGTAAAGAGCATCGATGAGGTGCATCCTGAGAGAGGCAGGTCCCCTAGCTGACTCCATCCCTAACTCTCCAGCAAGCCCAAAGATGGCAAGAGCACATGCTGCCGCCACCAGAGCATCGGACGGATCTGCCCCGACAAAAGCCGCTATGAGCGCAGTCACGGCACACCCTGTCGCTGTGATCTTCTGCATCATGGGCACACCGTTGCTCGCACTAACAACCTGCACACCATCGGTTATAAAATCAACAGCTCCGGATACTGCAACTACAGACCCGTTGGACCGTGCCAATGCTTTCGCGGCTTGCAGGGCATCCGATGAGTCATGTGAACTGTCAACGCCCTGCAATTACAAAAAGTATTAGTGCTATTGGCAGCACGATAGAATACTTTCAGCAGTATATGCATCTTCACAAAATTGGGAGATAATGCAGTCTGTGATGGAATCCAGGCAAGAGCTTTACTACCATATAGGACTTTTGACCAGACAACCACAGAGAAAAATGACCCAAGTACACGTCTCCAACATACATACATCAACATACGTAAGTTTTAACCCATAACGAACTAAACAGTAATGTACACTGCAACTATTGCTACTCCCTCCGTCCCAAAATAAGTGACGTGGGTTTGTCTAGATTCGGATGTATCTAGACACGTTTTAATATATAGGTACATGCGAATCTAGGCAAACTCAAGTCACTTATTTTGGGACGGAGGGAGTATATATAATTCAAGATAACAAACAAAAATGTATATAACGAAAAATTGCTTTACCAAAGTGAAGAAACCAAAGCACAAACCACTTGCAAAAGACAGTTATCGACACAGGCAAAATGATTATCCTACTTAAGTCTTCGATAACTAATAAAATTAACAGATTGACTTCAAGTTATGAAGTGAAAAACAGTAAAATGACCAACTGAGATTAACGTCATCAAAATAACCAAAGAGTGTCAATGGTTGAACATTTGATCTTTGATCACTTTCTTTGTTTCTTCTTTATCCAATAGCAGATAACATTATCACTCAAACTATATTCCTTGAGGCAATTTAAAACAAATAGGTTTTACCAGCACCTCTCAATTGTATCAATGGCAAGAGACAGTACAAGGTTCTAGTTTCAAAAGCCAATAAACCAAGGGATAACACAAATGCTTTGTGGTCTCCACCATTGCTTGACAAAACCTGTATGTTGGAGAATATATCATCTTCTCACAGATTGTACAGGCAAAGATGATGATTAAGATTTCTCGATTCTGGGGAATCAAAATCAAATGGAAAGACAAAGCTCATCATAATATCCAAATTAAAATCATGAAACGAGTCTATTGGATCTATGGCCAACCAAGCATGCATGTATGAGGTTATCTCATTAAAGCGACTACAAGTTGTTTGAGTGGTCAATCGAGAATATCAAATCCCACTACATACCGATGTTTGCTAATAAATCTAGTTAAGTATTTTCTTTGGACTGACGCATGTTTTTCCATCTCAACTTGAGAATATCATACTTGAGATATGCTTCACTTAACAGAGACTCCTACATGTTCTCTAAGTTCAATAAACTGAGTTCTAGTTGATTTCACAGTTAATAGCATTCAATATGTTTTTATCCGTCTGCCATGATGCTAATGACAAGGGGTTGGTAGTTATTAAGATTGTCAGTACGGGGTGTACAAAGAAGACAAAATACTGAAAAATACATAACAAGACCATTTTCTTGATGTCTATTTGTTCTGTTCTTGTCTTTGTGTTCCATAAACTCTACCACTTCGACAACTATCGAGAATATATAAACCAAACTTTCCAGTGCATTATAATGAGAATTTCAAGAACTCTTTCCAAGTCTTTGAAGGCATTGCTTTTGGTTTAATGATTTTCAAGTTCTATGTACCCCACATCGTAAGGCTTTATGCACTCAAAATTCTACCCACCATATTTAACAGGATAAAGATCATTAGATGTGGTGGATGGATCTTCAAAATGAAGAGACATGATTTGAGCTGTTAATCATGAACAAGTGCACAAGTTCCTAGGATGTGAGCAACTTACAACTTGGAAAGTATCCATCAAGCAATACCTTAAAACCTTGGAACACTTGTTTGAGTTCTCATTAAAAAACACTAAAAAGTCTGGCTGAACATGTCCCAGTGGTTATCGAAGTGCTAGGGTTTGTGGAGAAGTAAGACAAAAATGCCAGAACAAATAGAAATCAGGCAAATGGTTTTCTTATGTACTTTCAGTCAATTGATTGTCTTATTTTTGCATCTCATGTTGACTATTTTAGTAACCACCAACACTTTGTCATTAACACTGTAGCATTAGGATCAATAGGCGGTGAATGTCATCAAGTGTATGCGATCAACAAGAACTCATTTTGTTGGGATTAGAGGGACATTGGTAGGAATCTCTGTGAAGTGAAGCATGTGCATTTTGTGAGAAACGTGATATTCTCGGGATGGCAAAGGAAGAAGCAGACATCAATCCACGAAGAGACAGCATATAACTAGAATTATCAACAAACATCATTATCAAGTGGATTTATGATGTTCTTGATTGGCTAATTCAAGTTGCTTGTTCGGTTCGATGCTTTGATTCCAAGAGATTCGTTTCATGATCTTAATTCGATAGTTTGGTGAGATTGGATTAACTCTATCCAAATACAGGTCGTATTAAATTGCTTATTTTAGCTTCCAACTAAAGCTAGGTTATTCCTGTTACAGTTTTTCATTAACCTGAATTAGTCCCAAAATTCCGTGGACATCATATTTGGATGACAAGCACAATGACATGTGATTGTCACCATATGGTCTAAAGGAAGAGTCGACCCAAACAACGGGACTACTGGCATGTGGATCAAACCAGCCAACAAAAGAAGGATGGTAGCAGGTACTAATACAGAAGCGTTAACATGGTTTTAAGGTAGTGAGGAGAATGTTACTACTCCTTCACTTCACTTCATTTCATCCACTTAACTGAAGGCCCTTTTGTCCTAGACTGTGTAATTTCGCCATCAATCATCTGACTAATTAAGTTTTTTTACCGGGATTTAGTAAAGATGTCAGCCACCGCTAGGATTGGAAATTAAGAAGAGAGTGCCGCGCTAGCAATTCAGGTAGATAAGGTACCTTGAACGAGGAGTTGTCTGAGCGAGAGGCGAGGGCGAGAATCTCGGACGCGTTCCCCCTGACAACGGCAGGGCAGAGTGCGAGGAGCGAGAGACAGGCCTCCATCCGGAAGCCGGAGGCGGCAACGGCGACGGGGTCGAACACCCAGGGCCGGCCAGCGGAGGCGGCGGCGCGCATGGAGGGGAGCCAGTCCTCGGAGAGCGTGCCGACGTTGATGTAGACGGCGTCGCAGCGCGGGATGAAGTCTGGGACCTCGCGGAGGCAGTGGAGCATGGCAGGGGACGCGCCGGCGGCGAGCAACGCGTTGGCGACGATGTCCATGGAGACCAGGTTAGTGATGCACTGCACCAGCGGCGCCCGCGCGCGGACAGCTGAGAGGAGTACCCACGCGCGCCGGCCCCACCACGCCTCCGTCCTTACCTCGTCCTCGTCCATGCCTACGGCTATGGCGGGCAGCCCCGCGCGCCTGCGCGGTGGCGTGGGGGTTGACTTGGTGATGCGGCGGCCGGGCAGAGGGGCGACAAATTGGGGGATTTTTCTTTGGGGAAATTGGTTATCTACGGAGTTGTAAAAATCGCGCGGAAAAAACGTGCTTCTAATTGGACCATTAGGGTATGTACAATGCATTGTCAGACTTTCGTTGCCACGTTTGATTTGGACGTGACTATCCGGCCAACGTCCTGAAAAATGCCGATCCGGGCGGGCATTCCGACAGCTTTTCCGCGTTCCCGCTATCCAGGATCGTCGCGTCCTGCTCCCTACCGGGTTAAAAAGTGGAAAGGTTGGCTTTTCTTTAAAGAGGGACCATCTTCTTTTCGAAGTAAAAAACTCTAACCAGAAAACGAACCGAGATCTAGCACTATCCACTCTCCCCCAATTTCGCACCTGCCCATATCGCCTTCAACCTCTGGCCAAAATCTTCATTGGAGCTCCACCTTAAGAGCTTGATGCCCACCACCCCTCCTGAAAAGTAAAAAAAGGGACACACAGACTAAAACAACAGGTACTTGGTAGCAAAAGCACTATGAAACTATACTACTGCACACCATGAATCTAAACAAAATCTGGGCATCTACAAAAACTTTGCTCCTCAATTTTCCCTCTGAATATGTCCAATATTGTTAAAACTATAACTTCCTAAGCTTCAGTATCAGCATATGTTGATCCCTGAATGACAAAATAGAGGGAAAACATCCTAAATTTCTGACATGTTGAATATTTTGGTCGAACAGTGGAAAAGCCATGGATAGCGACCTTAATGCCGAACCAGAACAAGCAATAGAAGAGGAGGAACATGTTGATGTTTCACACACAGATGCTATTGTGCAAGTTATGAATGAAGGTATGATGTTTACACACAATCAACTTATCCACCAGTTTATGCATCAGTTATCCAGGCATATGACTATTAATTATCCAGTACCTAACACATCAGTTATCCACTGAAATGAGTATAAGTTATCCACCAGATAATGCTACAGTTATTCATACTTATATGTAGAAGTTATCCCACAAATCATCACTATACATATATCCAGCAGTGTTGTGTGTGTCTATCCAAATACACTAAAAACTTGACAGTACGCATGAAATATAAAAAGCACAATCATAGATACAAAATCACACATGGGAGTATTAAAAATCAAATTATTCACCAGTTTATTCAGCAGTTATCTAGACATATATGTACAAGTTATCCACCAGTTTATTCAGCAATTATCTAGGCACCTAGGTACACAATCGCCCACCAGTTAGCAATTATAGCTATTCATGGATTATTACTCAAGTTATTCATAATTTATACAGTAGTTATCGGGTCACTTAGGTATAAGTTATCAATATACCTAACACTATAGTTACCCGTACTTATATGTAGGATCTAACATAAATATCAACACTATATTTTATCCAGAAATGTTGTGTGTGACTAACCATTGGAGAGGCAATCAACATGTTTACGAATACTTGCTAATTTAAAAAGTTTACCACACTATATAGGGAGAAGTTACCAACCTATTGTAGCTGCAGTTATCAATGCCTTTTTATTATTCTTACCCATTTCTGCAAAAAACAGATAGAATAACTAATCAACCACTTTATACAGCAGCTATCCAGTCATAAATATACAAGTTATCCATTAGTTTATTCAGCGGCTATCCAGGCACCTAGGTACATAGTCATTCACCAGTTAACAAAAATATATCTATCCATGGGATATTACTCAAGTTATCCAGCATTTTATTCATCAGTTATCCAGTCACATTGGTACAAGTTATCCATGTAGCTGACACTACAGTTACTCATGTTTATATGTAGGATTTAACACAGATATCAACACTATGTTTTATAAAGAAATATTGTCTCTGACTCAACATTAGAAAGTTAGTCAATATTTTTACGAGTACTTGCTAACTAAATATAGAGAAGTGACCCATCTGGATATAGAGAAGTTACCCACCTATTGTATCTACTGTTATTCATAACTTTTCATTATGATTATCCATTTCCTACAAAGAAACAGAAACAATAACTTGTGATTACTTGCATAACAGATGGGATACAAACTGAAGAATATAATTGAACAAGCTGCACAAGAAACGATGACGAGTGGCACAATCGAAGAAACAACAGTGCACACAGCTGATTCAAATGAGGATGTGGAGAATAATGATACAAATGATGTCAGAGATGAAGTACACTCATCACCGCAACCACCAACAACTGGAATGCGCTTTGATAGTTTTGAATCAGCTCACGAATACTACAGGGCGTATTCACAAAGGAAAGGTTTCAGAATAAGGATAGGTTGGTCAAGAAAGATGCAAGAAATGAGTTAAACAAAACGTATGTTGTGTGCACAAAAGCTGGTAAACCTCACGAAGATAAGGAAGACACACATAATCCAAAATTGTGTGTCAAGAAGAGAAAAAATACACACCCAATGACTGGATGGACATCACACTTATATGTCAGGAGGAAGGATGCCTGGTGGTATGTTGAACATTCGTCAGATGATCATAATCACCCCCTGATAATAAAACTTTCATTAATAAGGTACTTACGTTTGCACCGGAACACACCAGCAGAAGAAAAAGTATTCCTTTGGATGCTTCATGCATGCAACATCGAAACATACCGGCAGATGCAGCTCATGGCAAGTTTATATGGGACTCTGAATGATGTACATACATAGAAAAGGACTTGGCGAACCTGATGGCTTCTTTCCGCAGTGAAAACAGTCACCACGATATGCAAGACACATTGGCATTCTTCGAAAATATGAAGGCTGAAGATCCAGATTTCTTTTACAAAATAAAACTTTATGAGGAGGACAGGGTTGAGAACCTATTTTGGGTTGACGGTCCATCACTAAGAGCATACAAGTCTAGATAGAATGATTGCATATCATTCGACACTACCTACCTAACAAAGCGATATAAATTACCATGCGCTCCATTTATTGGGATAAATAATCATGGACTATCGGTTCAGTTTGGATGTGGATTTGTGCGCGTCGAGAGCTCAAGGACAACTTTGTGTGGCTGTTTCAAGTGTTCAAACTGGCAATGGACGGCTTAGCACCAGAATATATAATAATTGATCAAGACTCTGCCATGGGTGGTGCTATAAGTGTTGTTTTCCTGGCTACAGCTCACAGAAATTGCAGATGGCATGTCATCTAGAATGTAACTGAGAAAATAGGACCATTCATGGACAATTGATGGCTCAATGCACGACGCCCAGAAAAATGCTTGATGGCGGTGTTGATATAGAGCTCGTTGGGAACCCCAAGAGGAAGGTACGATGAGCACATCAACAAGTTTCCCTCAGTTATGAATCCAAGGTTTAATCGAACCAGTAGGAGCAAAGAAACATCCCAAAGGTGTTACTAGCTGAGCTTTGGCAGGACGTACTACCGGTGCTAGTAGCAACGTGGAGACCTGCACAACACAACCACAGAACTCTGTCCCCAACTTGCGATGAGGTTGTCAATCTCACCGTGTTTTGCGGAAAATGAAGGATTAAACGTATCGAAAGGAAAGAAGTAATAGTTTGCAGAAAGTAAACACAAAGTAGTAAACAGTTTGTAGATTGAATATAAAAGACAAGGACCGGGATCCATAGTTCACTAGAGGTGGCTCTCCTTAAGATAGATAACATGCTGGGTGAACAAATTACAGCGGGGCAATTGACAAACATCGAGAAAGAAATACATGCATATACTAATCATCTTGACTCCTTTGAGACCTGATTGGGCATTACAACATAATACATAGACCGCCATTGATGACCCTCAAGTATAGGGGATGTATCACAGTATTTTCGAGGGAAGTGAAACCCAATTTATTGATTCGACACAAGGGGAGCCAAAAAATATTTATAAGCCTTAACAACTGAGTTGTCAATTCAGCTGCACCTGGAAACAATCTTGCTCACAACAGTTTATCAGTAGCAACAGTTTTGTAGTAGGAATAGTAAAGTAATAGCAGTAGTAAAGCAAAGGCAGTAGTAACAAAAGTAGTAAACAGTGGGATTCGAGTGCGGTAGGCATAGGGATGGATGGACGGGTGTTTCATAGACAAGACAATTCACATAACAATCAGAACATAGGGCAATTGCAGATAAATAAGATAAAGCATCCAAGTACTAGACAATCCTAGGCATGTGTTCCATATATAGTCATACGTGCTCGCAATGAGAACTTGCACAACATCTTTTGTCCTGCCAGCCCGTTTGCAGCGGGGCCTCTAGGGAACTACTGGAAATTAAGGTGCTCCTTTTAATAGAGCACCGGAGCAAAGCATTAACACTCCATGAACACATGTGATCCTCACATCAAAGCCATTCCCTTTCGGTTATCCCAATTTCTGTCACTTTGGGGACATAGGTTCCGGACAACAACATGTGTACACAACTTGTAGATAAGACTAGAAACAATACTATCATAATGAATCAATAATAAGTTCAGATCTGAAATCATGGCACTCGGGCCCTAGTGACAAACATTAAGCATAACAAGTCGCAACAAAGTCATAAAGCACTAATAAAAGATACTAGGCACCATGCCCTAACAATCTGATGCCATTACATGAAAGATCTCATCCAATCCCTACCATCCCCATAGCCTACAGCAGGGGATTACTCACTCATAGATGGGGGAAACATGGATGGTCGATGGAGAAGCGATGGTGATGATGATGGCGATGATCTCCTCCAATTCCCCGTCCCGGCAGGGTGCCAGAACGGAGTTTCTGGTGCTGTTTCGTGGAATCTGGTGGTGGTGGCGGAGCAGAACTCCTTCTGGAAAAACGTCGACCCCCCCCCCGGAGTTTTTAGGTCAGAAGGCTTCTTATAGGCGAAGAGGGAGACTGAGGGGGTGCCTGGGGCCACCACACCATGCCCTGGCGCGGCCAGGCCCAGCCAGCGCCAGGTGGGGTGTGGCCAGCCCCTGGCCCTCCTCCGTCTCGTATTCTGGCTCCTGGAGTCTTCTGGAAAAATAGGCACTTTGGCTTTTGTCCCGTCCAATTCCGAGAATATTCATTTTCTGACTTTCCTGGAATCAAAAACAGCAGAAAATAGGCAGCTGGCACTGTGGCTCTTGTTAATAGGTTAGTCCAAGAAATCATATGAAAAGTACTCCAAAGTGTGGACAAAACACAAGAAAGTGGATAAAACCAAGCATGGAGCATCAAAAATTATAGATACATTTGCAATGTATCAACATCCCCAAGCTTAACTCCTGCTCGTCCTCGAGTAGGTAAGTGATAAAACGAAAGAATAACTTTTGAGGTGACATGCACGATCAAAGACTTGATCAAAGTATTTGTAAAACACTCAAAGCTGGGATCAAAGTACTTCAATCATAACATGAAAGACAAAGTTCTAGCAATAAGACAAAGAAACTATGATGCAACATGAAAAGGCACAAACAAAAGATTCATGAATAACAATGCTTTGCAAGACGTTTGTTTGTTTCACATAAAGAAAACATAGCAAAGTGGCATTTAGCTTGTCCCTCAAAGAGTAGCAAACATAAATGCATAGGACACCTTCAAAGTTTACAAGAGTGACTAGATACAAATAGTTTAAAACAACCAATATCAAGGTATGTATCAATCAACAAGTCTTGGGACAATGCACATAGAACTAAGAATGGCCACTATGCTCTCAAGAAAGTGCTCATAGAATGTGTGGAGACTCAAAAAGGAAATGAAAAGGTTTTGAATAGTTTGAAAGGCTTCCAAATGCTGAAAGTATGGTACTCATTAGCTTTGAGCTCTCATTTCCCCTATCATAAGCATCTTTAATGTGGTTAAGGTGAAAGTGAGGTCCAATCTAAGTTATATGCTTGACAGACTATAAACTGAAAATCCCAAGTCCCTTAAGTACGAGGGCCGCTCCTCATGCTACTCAACTTTAGTTACCGGTAAGTTCTTGTCATCGTAAGTATGTGCGTATCATTGAGAACCGCCAACGGGGTACCCCTTGCCCGATGATATGGAAGAATCCCCATATCAAAATGACAAGGCAAGCAGACAATGAGTATCTCAGCAATCTTCTTATTTACCATGGGAAAATGGTGCTTTTTTTCTCTCTTTCCTCTTTTCATAAATCTCCTTTTTTTTCTTTTTCTCAATAGCTATCTCTCTTTTTTTATAAGAAGAATGCTTCATAGATATCATTATGGTTACGCTGCAGGTTTCCACCATGTCAGCATGGATTAGACCAGCGGCCCAGGCATTTCTCTAACACACATACATAACTCCATGGACTTACAAGCTCCCCTTTTATTTCACACCGACGACATCCGCAAACAAAAGAGCAAGGTATCAACTGGGTATATATTTATAAGTGTTGATAGCGTTCCCCGTGACAACACGGTTCTGCTAATCCCCAGCCTATAATTTGCAAGCATATAACTTTCATAGAGAGTTCACAATGGTTCAAGTTTATTAAGTGCAGGAAATAAAGTGTGCCATCAAGTTCGTGAGAGCTTTACTAACTAACTTTCTCATAATAAGCAAACATTTTATTCGGAAGAAAACAAGGCATATTGAATATGCACGGAAGTAGCAAATGATGCTAATAGGTAGTTATGGTGGACACTTTGGCAATATTTGGTTTAGGGAGTTGGAAACTTGAGTAAAACATACTCAGTGGAAGTGAAGGCTAGCAATAGTAAGGGAGCGACAAACGAGAGAGCAATAATGGCCATAATCATGCAGAGCGACAAAACATCATTGATCAAAGCATAAAGTGATACTACAAGTTGAAAACTAAAGGATCATAAAGGCTTATGGTGACTTGAGATAGTCATAACATGGTGTGAGCATGCGCCAAGTCAACCCAAATAAATCATCAAAGGAGAATACCACTATACTATGCTTTAATATGCTAAAACAACGCATGATTCATCCAAGGCACATTAAGCAATCTCAATTGTTTATAACAAGTCATGCTACAGCAAAGAATACTAAGCATAAAGCCAAAACAATATCAAGCATGGCATAACAAAGCATAGGCCACAGTAAAAAACGAGCTCTTTTTACCACATAAGCATGAGCTTTCCTACTTTTTTCCAAACCAAACCAAACTATTTGAACATCAATGTATGAAAGAGGAGATCCAACCAATTTATTAAGCAAACTAAAAACAAAAACGAAAAAGAAGACGCTCCAAGAACAACACAACTGTGCATGAAATAATAAAAATGAAGCGTTTGGAAGAAACTTGAGATTTTTATTGATGAAGAGGGGTATGCCTTGGGAATCCCCAAGCTTTGACGCTTGTACTTCTTGGATGTTTCTTGGGGTGACACACGTGGCATCTCCAAGCTTGAGCTTTAGTCCATCATTCATCTCATTACTCATTCCTTCCATACACCTGAAATTTTTCCTTCATACAAAACTTCACACAATCTTTATTAGCAACATTAGTTCACTCAAGATAAATAAGTCTTAAGGTTCAGTTATAACACAAAATAAACTTCCATTAAAACAATAGCTACTGTAGCACTTTCCTCAAAAAGCTCATCCCTAAAAGAACTCAAAAAGGAACCCACAAGAAGCAAATGCAGAAAACGGCAGAAATCTGTCAAAACAGACCAGCAGATAAAGACGAATTTTTTCAAAGACCTTCTGTTGCTCAAATAAAAAAGTGTTGAACTAACGAAAGTTAGATAACAACCTGGGGCAGAAGCACAAAAAATTACAGCTCAATCAGACATACAGAGCTCTCTCACAATTTTTTACGTGAAGCACAAAATTCTGTTTCGAGACAGCAACTTTCCTAATCATTACTTCTCTCTCATTAGAGGTTACTCTTGGCACAAAAAGCAAATAAAAAGGATAAGGAGCGGTTATTACTGAAGTAATAACTTTCAAGACTCATCTAAAAAAAATTGGGTTATCTCCCAATAAGTACTTTTCTTTAACACCTTTAAGTTAGGCATGCAAAAACTAAAATGGATAGAATAGAAGTAAGCGGAGATAATCATGGTGAAAACATTGTTTTGTTTAATGAAATCCTTTTGTTAACAAGGTTGATCAGGTATTGTTACCAAAACAATTCCATATGAGACAAAACTTTGTATTCCACTAATGATTATGTTACCTCAACCTTGATAGCAATGGTCCCAATCATAATAGTTTCAAACTTTTCTCTTGGTATGGGACAATATATTTCTCCAACTTGAATGCCTTCAACATGTTCAATTGAATTCAAACCATAAGTCCTTTCAATCTTCTTGGGGGAAATAAACAGTATGTTCCTTGTCATTAACATTGAAGGTCACCTTTCCTTGATTACAATTAATAACAGCTCCTGCAGTATTAAGAAAAGGTCTCCCAAGAATAATAGACATATTATCATCTTCGGGCATTTCAAGCACAACAAAATCAGTTAATATCAAGCAATTGTGAGCCACCTAAACAGGTACATCCTCACATATACCCACAACAATAGTGGTAGATTTATCAGCCATTTGCAAAGATATATCAGTTGGTATCAATTTTTCAAGATGAAGCCTCTTATAGAGAGAGAGAAAGGCATAACACTAACTCCAGCTCCCAAATCACACAAAGCAGTTCTAACATAACTGTTCTTAATAGAGCAAGGGATAGTTGGAATCCCTAGGTCTCCAAGTTTCTTAGGAACCTTTGTTGGAGATATGCCCTAGAGGCAATAATAAATGTAGTTATTATTATATCTTTGTGTTTATGATAAATGTTTGCATTCATGCTATAATAGTATTAACCAGGAAACATTAATACTTGTGTGAATTGTAAACTTAAATTGAAGTCCCTAGTATAGCCTCTATACTTCACTAGCTTGTTGGTTAATAGATGATTGTGGTTTCCCTATCATGAACATTGAGATGTTATTAAACAACAAGATCATATCATTAGGAGAATGATATGGTGGACATACTCCTATAGATAAAGCGTAGCATAAAGATCAAGTCATTTCAATAGTTCAATTGCTATATGCTTTCTGATACATAGTAACCTAATTCCTTCGACCATGAGATCATGCATATCACCTTTACCAGATGGATGCTTTGATATCATCAAACACCACACCGTAACAGGGTGGCTATAAAGGTGGCATTGAGTGTTCGGAAAGTATTGGTTGAAACACATGGATCAAGAGTGGGATTTGTCCATCCAGATGACGGATAGATATTCTCTGGGCCCTCTCGGTGAAATGTCATCCAATTAGCTTGCAAGCATGTGACTGGGTCACAAGGGATCACATATCACGGGAACGAGAAAAGAGTACTTATCAGTAACGAGGCTGAACTAGGTATGCAGAGATACCGACGATCATAACCTCGGATAAGTAACATATCGTGAGACAAAGGGAAATTGGTATCGTATGTAAGTGGTTCATTCGATCGCAAAGTAATCGTAGAAATATGTGGGAGCCATATGAATTTCCAGATTCCTCTATTGGTTATTGTTCGGAGAAGTGTCTCGATCATGTCCGCATAATTCACGAACCGTAGGGAGACACACTTAAGGATTCGACGTTGTTTGAGTAGTTATGGTATTATGAGAAAGAGACCGAATGTTGTTCGGAGTCTCGGATGGGATCCGGGATATCACGAGGTGATCCGGAATGGTCCGGAGAATAAGATTCATATAAGGAAAGTCCCGTTTCGGAGTTGGGGAATGGTTCCGGTGTTTTCATCGGGAACATTCTAGAAGGTCCCGGAATGTCCGGCACTCCGGAGGGGGAAGGGGTACATGAATGTGTCATTACATGTTGGAATGATTGCATCATGTACTTAGTGTTCTCGCTGTCCGAAATAAAGGGTTAATTCAAATCCTAATTGAAAAAGTCAAACTGCCAGTTTTCGGTCAAACTGCCAGTTTTCGGAAAGAGGAGAAAGAGGAGGAGGTGGAGGCCGAGTTGGGGAGGGATTCCTCCCCTTGGCCGGCGCCTCCCAAGGCCGACTTGGGGAGGGACTCCCCTCCCCTTGGCCGGCCCTCCCACCTATAAAAGGAGGGGCAGGGCCTCCTCCTCTAGACACAAGTTTCCTACCCTCTAAACCTAAACCCTAGATCTAAACCCCGGTTTAGAGCTATTTTGGTTTAGAGCCTTCTAATTGGTTTAGAGCCCTCTAATTGGTGTGTCTAATTACTAGACCACTAATAGCCTCTCTCATAAGCTCCACCATACTCGCACCGGCTTAAGGCGAAGCCCTGCGGGATCTCCCCTCTACCTCCGGTACCACGCCGTTGTGCTGCCGGAATCGCGAGGAGAGTGCTACAACCTCCGCTGCCTGCTGGAACAAGGGAGAGGAAGGTCTTCGTCGAGTACCGAACGTGTGACCGACTGCGGGAGCGCTGCTGGAACGTGGCGCCGGAAGGATCGTCTACGCGATCTTGAGATCGGAAAGAGTACGACTACATCACCCACGAGAATCTGATCTCGTTAACCACTTTGGAATCTTCGAGGGTGAGTTATTCCATCGACTCGTTGCTACAATCTAGTAGATAGATCTTGGCTTGTTTGTTTGTATGCGATAGAAAATTTTTGTTTTCCATGCTACGAACCCCTACAGTGGTATCAGAGCCGTGTCTATATGTAGATCTGTTGCACGAGTAGAACACAATGGTCATTGTGGGCGTTGATGCTTTTATTGTAGATTGCTTTGCGTGTACTTTGCATCTTGCGGTATGTTGGGATGAAGCGGCCCGGGCTAACCTTACATGACATCGTTCATGAGACTTGCTCCACGATTAACATGCAACTTGTATTGCATAAGTGGCTTTGCGGGTGCCTATTTCTCCTAGCATAGTAAAGATCCAATTTACAACGGGTAATCAACAATGCTAGTATCAATGTTGTGGTTCTTGTTCGTAGGTTAGAACGACACTTTTGGAAAGCCCCAAACCACGTAAAATATGCAAAGAAAGTAGAAGCGTCTAACTTTGTTTTGCAGGGGTGTGCAGTGATGTGATATGGCCATGATTGTGATTATATTTGATGTATGCAATGTTCCTTATTGTAAGTTGGCAACCGGCAGGAGCCATATGGTTGTCTTTAAATTCTGTTAAGACCTGCGTGTCTATTCAAAATAGTTGTAATAGTTGAAGCTGGTGGACGACAACCATGAAGAAGCGTCATTGACCTTGATGCTATGCCGGTGATGATGGAGATCATGTTCGTGCTTGAAGATGGAGATCGGAAGCACAAAGAAGAAAGGCCATATCATATCACATATTATGAATTGCATGTGATGTTAATCCTTTATGCATCTTGTATTGCTTAGTAGACGACGGTAGCATTATAAGATGATCCCTCATGCACATAAATTTCAAGTTCTAAAGTGTTCGCCCTTAGTTAGCACCGTTGCTAAAGCTTGTTGCTTCGAAGCACCACGTGATGATCGGGTGTCTTTGATTCCACGAGTGAATACAACGTAAGCAAGCCAGATTTGCTTATGCGGAAGCTAAGGTTTGATCTTGACGAGCCTAGCATGTACAGACATGGCCTCAGGAACACGGATCACCGAAAGGTAAAGCATGAATCATATAGCAGATATGATGAACATGATGATTGTTCGCCATTGAAACTATATCGGCTCTCGTGATGATCGGTGTTGATATAGTGGATTTGGTTCGTGTGATCACTAAAACAATGTGAGGGATGTTGTTTTGAGTGGGAGTTCACCTAGTTTAATTTCATTAATTAATTTGAACTCAATTTGTCATAAACTTAGTCTAAACTATTGCAAATATGTTGTAGATCAATGGCAGCCCCTACCATCAATTTTAATGCGTTCCTAGAGAAAGAAAAGTTGAAAAACAATGGAAGCAACTTCGCGGATTGGTTCCGCAATTTGAGGATTGTCCTCACAGCTGGTAATTTGACCTATGTGCTGGATGCACCGCTAGGTGACCCACCTGCAGCTGATGCTACCGATTAAGTAAAGAATGTTTACCTCGCTCGGAAGAATCAGTACTCCATAGTTCAGTGTGCTATCTTGTATGGTTTAGAATCGGAGCTTCAGAAAAGGTTTGAAGAGTCAGACCCATATGATATTGTCGAGGATCTCAAATTAATTTTTGAGACTCATGCGGCAATTGAAAGTTATGAAGCTTCTGAAAAGTTCTTTAACTGCAAGATGGAAGAGGGTAGCTCCGTCAGTGAGCATGTGCTTAAAATGTCTGGGCACGCGAATAAACTTCAAAGCTTGGGTATAGTGATTCCTAATACTTTGGGAGTTTACCGCATCCTCCAATCACTACCACCAAGTTACAAGAACTTTGTGATGAACTACAACATGCAGAACATGAACAAAGAGTTGCCAGAACTATTTGCTATGTTAAAATCTGCAGAAGTGGAGATCAAGAAAGAGCACCAAGTGTTGATGGTCAATAAGACCACCAAATTCAAGAAAGGCAAGTCTAAGCAGAAGGGACACTTCAAGAAGGGTGGTAAGAAAGCTACCATGCCGACGAAGAGGACCAAGGCTGGACCCAAGCCTGATACTGAGTGCTTTTACTGCAAGGGAGAAGGTCACTGGAAGCGGAATTGCCCAAAGTACTTGGCGGATTTAAAGAACGGCAACATCAAGAAGAAAGGTATATCTGATATACATGTTATTGATGTGTATTTCACTAGTATTCGTAGTAGTGCCTGGGTATTTGATACTGGTTCGGTTGCTCATATTTGTAACTCGAAACAGGAGCTGCAGAATAAACGAAAGCTAGCGAAGAACGAGGTGACGATGCGCGTGGGAAACGGATCAAAGGTTGATGTGATCGCGGTCGGCACGCTACCTCTTCATCTACCATCAGGATTAGTTTTATACTTAAATAATTGTTATTTGGTGCCTGCGTTGAGCATGAACATTATATCGGGATCTTGTTTATTGCGAGACGGTTACTTGTTTAAATCCGAGAATAATGGTTGTTCGATTTATATGAGTAATATGTTTTATGCACATGCACCTTTGATAGATGGTCTATTCATATTGAATCTCGATAGTGGAAATACACATATTAATAACATTGAAGCTAAACGTTTGAAATCAAGCGATAACTTGACCTATATGTGGCACTGTCGTCTTGGTCACATTGGAGTGAAGCGTATGAAGAAACTCCATTCCGATGGACTTCTTGAATCACTTGATTTTGAATCACTTGAAAGATGCGAAGCATGTCTGATGGGTAAAATGACTAAGACTCCATTTTCTGGTATGATGGAGCGAGCTACGGACTTATTGGAAATCATACATACCGATGTGTGTGGTCCAATGAGTGTAGCATCGCGCGGTGGTTATCGTTATGTTCTTACCTTCACGGATGACTTGAGTAGATATGGGTATATCTATTTCATGAAACATAAGTCCGAAACTTTCGAGAAGTTTAAGGAGTTTCAAAGTGAGGTAGAGAATCAACGTAACAAGAAGATTAAATTTCTACGTTCTGATCGTGGAGGTGAATATCTAAGTTACGAGTTTGGTGAGCATTTGAAGAAATGTGGAATACTTTCGCAGTTGACACCGCCGGGAACACCACAGCGTAATGGTGTGTCTGAACGTCGTAATCGAACTCTCTTAGATATGGTTCGTTCTATGATGTCACTTACAGATTTACCGCTATCATTTTGGGGTTATGCATTAGAAACAGCCGCATTCACTTTAAATAGGGCACCATCTAAATCCGTTGAAACGACACCGTATGAATTATGGTTTGGGAAGAAACCTAAATTGTCGTTCCTTAAAGTTTGGGGATGCGAAGCCTATGTAAAGAAGTTACAGCCGGACAAGCTTGAACCCAAAGCGGAAAAATGCGTCTTCATAGGATACCCGAAGGAAACTATTGGGTATACCTTCTATCATAGATCCGAAGGCAAAATCTTCGTTGCCAAGAATGGATCCTTTCTAGAGAAGGAATTTCTCTCGAAAGAAGTGACTGGAAGGAAAGTAGAACTCGACGAGGTTGTCGAACCTTCTCTCGAAATTGCGAGTAGTGCAGCACCAGAAGAAGTTCCTGTGGTGCCTGCACCAATAAGAGAGGAAGCTAATGATGATGATCATGAAACTTCGGTCGAAGTTGCTACAGAGCCTCGCAGGTCAACGAGAACTCGTACCACTCCAGATTGGTATGATTCCGTTATGAATGTCATGTTGGTGGACAACACCGATGACCCCGAGACATATGAGGAAGCGATGATGAGCCCAGATTCCAATAAATGGCAAGAAGCCATGAAATCCGAGATTGGATCCATGTACGAAAACCAAGTATGGACTTTGGTGGACTTACCGGATGGCCGGAAGGCTGTCGAGAACAAATGGATTTTCAAGAAGAAAACAGATGCTGATGGTAATGTTACTGTCTATAAAGCTCGACTTGTCGCAAAAGGGTTTCGACAAATTCAAGGAGTTGACTACGATGAGACTTTCTCGCCAGTAGCGAAGCTAAAGTCTGTGAGGATTGTGTTAGCAATCGCTGCATATTATGATTATGAGATATGGCAGATGGATGTCAAAACAGCATTCCTCAATGGAGACATTGATGAAGAGTTGTATATGATGCAACCCAAAGGTTTTGTCGATCCTAAAGATGCTAACAAGGTATGCAAACTTCAACGGTCCATCTATGGATTGAAGCAAGCATCCCGAAGTTGGAATCAACGTTTTGATAAGGTAATCAAAAGTTTTGGTTTTATACAAACTTATGGAGAAGCTTGTATTTACAAGAAAGTGAGTGGGAGCTCTGTAGCGTTCTTAATACTATATGTGGATGACATATTGTTGATTGGGAATGATGTAGACCTTCTTAATAGTGTCAAAGAATATTTGAATAATAGTTTTTCAATGAAGGATCTTGGCGAAGCAGCTTACATATTAGGCATAAAGATTTATAGAGATAGATCGAAATGCCAAATATCATTGTCACAAAGTACATATTTGGACAAAGTTCTAAAGAGGTTTGGAATGGAAGAAAGAAAGAAAGGGTTCTTGCCCATGTTGCCCAATGCGACCTTGAGTAAAACTCAAAGTCCGACATCGGCAGAAGATAGAGAAAGGATGAGTAAGACTCCCTATGCCTCAGCCATAGGATCTCTAATGTATGCCATGCTATGTACTAGACCCGACATTGCATATGCTGTTAGTTTAACTAGCAGATATCAAAGTGATCCAGGAGTGGATCATTGGACAGCGGTCAAAAACATCCTTAAGTACTTGAGAAGAACTAAGGATATGGTTCTTTCTTATGGAGGTGATGAACAGCTCGTTGTTAATGGTTACACCGATGCTAGTTGGAACACCGATCCGGATGATTCTAAATCACAATCTGGATACGTATTTATTTTGAATGGTGCAGCAGTTAGCTGGAGGAGTGCAAAGCAAAGCGTTGTGGCGAGATCTTCAACTGAATCAGAATACATGGCTGCTTCGGAGGCTTCACAAGAAGCGATATGGATGAAAGAGTTCATTACAGAGCTGGGTGTGGTTCCTAGTGCGTTGGACCCAATGTCTATCTACTGTGATAACATGGGAGCCATAGCCAATGCGCAAGAACCAAGGTCACACAAGAAGCTGAAGCACATCAAGCTACGTTTTCATGCTATTCGAGAACATATCCAGGATGGGGATATAAAGATTTGCAAAGTACACACAGATCTGAATGTGGCGGATCCGTTGACTAAACCTCTCCCGAGGGCAAAACATGACCAACACCAAACTGCCATGGGTGTTCGGTATATTACCATGTAATCTAGATTAGATGACTCTAGTGCAAGTGGGAGACTGTTGGAGATATGCCCTAGAGGCAATAATAAATGTAGTTATTATTATATCTTTGTGTTTATGATAAATGTTTGCATTCATGCTATAATAGTATTAACCAGGAAACATTAATACTTGTGTGAATTGTAAACTTAAATTGAAGTCCCTAGTATAGCCTCTATACTTCACTAGCTTGTTGGTTAATAGATGATTGTGGTTTCCCTATCATGAACATTGAGATGTTATTAAACAACAAGATCATATCATTAGGAGAATGATATGGTGGACATACTCCTATAGATAAAGCGTAGCATAAAGATCAAGTCATTTCAATAGTTCAATTGCTATATGCTTTCTGATACATAGTAACCTAATTCCTTCGACCATGAGATCATGCATATCACCTTTACCAGATGGATGCTTTGATATCATCAAACACCACACCGTAACAGGGTGGCTATAAAGGTGGCATTGAGTGTTCGGAAAGTATTGGTTGAAACACATGGATCAAGAGTGGGATTTGTCCATCCAGATGACGGATAGATATTCTCTGGGCCCTCTCGGTGAAATGTCATCCAATTAGCTTGCAAGCATGTGACTGGGTCACAAGGGATCACATATCACGGGAACGAGAAAAGAGTACTTATCAGTAACGAGGCTGAACTAGGTATGCAGAGATACCGACGATCATGACCTCGGATAAGTAACATATCGTGAGACAAAGGGAAATTGGTATCGTATGTAAGTGGTTCATTCGATCGCAAAGTAATCGTAGAAATATGTGGGAGCCATATGAATTTCCAGATTCCTCTATTGGTTATTGTTCGGAGAAGTGTCTCGATCATGTCCGCATAATTCACGAACCGTAGGGAGACACACTTAAGGATTCGACGTTGTTTGAGTAGTTATGGTATTATGAGAAAGAGACCGAATGTTGTTCGGAGTCTCGGATGGGATCCGGGATATCACGAGGTGATCCGGAATGGTCCGGAGAATAAGATTCATATAAGGAAAGTCCCGTTTCGGAGTTGGGGAATGGTTCCGGTGTTTTCATCGGGAACATTCTAGAAGGTCCCGGAATGTCCGGCACTCCGGAGGGGGAAGGGGTACATGAATGTGTCATTACATGTTGGAATGATTGCATCATGTACTTAGTGTTCTCGCTGTCCGAAATAAAGGGTTAATTCAAATCCTAATTGAAAAAGTCAAACTGCCAGTTTTCGGTCAAACTGCCAGTTTTCGGAAAGAGGAGAAAGAGGAGGAGGTGGAGGCCGAGTTGGGGAGGGATTCCTCCCCTTGGCCGGCGCCTCCCAAGGCCGACTTGGGGAGGGACTCCCCTCCCCTTGGCCGGCCCTCCCACCTATAAAAGGAGGGGCAGGGCCTCCTCCTCTAGACACAAGTTTCCTACCCTCTAAACCTAAACCCTAGATCTAAACCCCGGTTTAGAGCTATTTTGGTTTAGAGCCTTCTAATTGGTTTAGAGCCCTCTAATTGGTGTGTCTAATTACTAGACCACTAATAGCCTCTCTCATAAGCTCCACCATACTCGCACCGGCTTAAGGCGAAGCCCTGCGGGATCTCCCCTCTACCTCCGGTACCACGCCGTTGTGCTGCCGGAATCGCGAGGAGAGTGCTACAACCTCCGCTGCCTGCTGGAACAAGGGAGAGGAAGGTCTTCGTCGAGTACCGAACGTGTGACCGACTGCGGGAGCGCTGCTGGAACGTGGCGCCGGAAGGATCGTCTACGCGATCTTGAGATCGGAAAGAGTACGACTACATCACCCACGAGAATCTGCTCTCGTTAACCACTTTGGAATCTTCGAGGGTGAGTTATTCCATCGACTCGTTGCTACAATCTAGTAGATAGATCTTGGCTTGTTTGTTTGTATGCGATAGAAAATTTTTGTTTTCCATGCTACGAACCCCTACAACCTTACCATTGAAAGAATAATTAGCAAGCAAAGTAGAGATTTCTTCATTAGGGATCTTCCTTTTATTCGAGACAGTGTCCTTCATATACTTTGAGTAAGGAGGCAACTTAATAGCATCACTCAAAGGACTTTGCAAGAATAAAGGCTTCATCCACTCACAAAACTTATTATAGTGTTCATCTTCCTTTGACTTGTGTTTCTTATCGGGGAAAGGCATAGGTTTTTGGACCCAAGGTTCTCTTTCACTACCATGTTTCTTAGCAATAAAATCTTCTTTGGTGTATTTAGTAGTCTTAGTGTGGTTTTCAGGTTCTTCTTCAACTTTTTCTTCATTAGGAACTTCATTTTCTTCATTACCAATTTCAGTTTCAGCATCAGAGATAAATATACTATTAGGATTTATAGCAGGTTCAGAGGGTTCTTCAATAGTTTTATGTTTCTTTTTCCTTTTCTTACGAGTAGAACCACTATTTTCAGCTTGTTGAGAATCCTGCTCAATTCTTTTGGGATGCCCCTCAGGATATAGAGGATCCTGGGTAGCAACACCACTTCTAGTTCTAATTTCATAAGCATGTTTTTCTTTAGCAACATTAACTAGCAAGTCTTTTTGCACTTTAACGAGTTGATCTATTTGAGTTTGAACATTTGAAAGTGTTTAACAATCATTTTAACATCATTAGAGGTTCTTTCCACAATATCTTTCAACTCAACAGTAGCTCTAGTGTTTTCCATTAGATGATTTTGCACCCTTTTATTAAAGTTATCTTGCTTAACAATAAAGATATCAAATTCTTCTAAGCATTGATCAGGAGGTTTAGAGTAAGGGATATCACCTTCATCAAAGTGTTGGAGAGAGCGTACCTCAATAGTGGATGAGTAGGGAATAGGCTTACATAATTCTTCTATAGGAGGTAAATTCTTGACATCTGCAACTTTAATTCCCTTCTCCTTAAGACATTTCTTAGCTTCCTTCATCACTTCATCATTTATTTCAATAACTCCCCTCTTCTTTGATGTTGGAATAGGCACAGGAATAGATGGTTCAGGTACAATTACTTCAGGTATAGCTTTTTTAGGAGGAGTCCAATCTTCATAATTCTTGCTTATTTTAGCCATTAATTTCTCAGCTTCCTTAGGAGTTCTATACCTGAAAACACAATCAGCACAACTATCTAGGTATGTCCTAGATTCCTCGGTTAGTCCATTATAAAATATATCAAGAATCTCATTCTTAGGTAATGGACTTCCAGCCTGTGCATGAATAAAAGCACAAAACCTTGCCCAAGATTCAGGCAATACCTCTTTTTCTCCCTGTTTGAAATCAAAAAGTTCCTGCAAAATAGCATGTCTAGCACTGGGAGGAAAATATTTCTGCAGGAAAGTGCTAATCAAGCACTCAGGGCTATCAATAGATCCAGGAGGTAAATTACTAAACCAAGTTTTAGCTTCTCCTTTCAGTGAAAAGGGAAAAATCTTAGCAACAAAGTAAGTACGCATCTTAATATCATCAGAAAATAAGCCACTCATGGTAGAAAGTTCATTCATATGTGCTATCGCACTTTCATTCTTAGTCCCACAAAAAGGTTCTTTCTCGACAATAGCTATGTAAGATAGATCGAGAGAGAAATCATAATCTTCACCTGTAATGTTTATGGGAAAAGCAGCAAACTTAGCAGCAGGAGATAACTTGGGTCTAATAGTACGCCTCTCAAGGAGACTCTTAGCAGCGCTCCTATCATGGGTGTTCTTATATTCTTTAATAAACTCATCGGTCATCTCAACATAATCTTCTTCAATATCATAACTCTCACTAGACTCAGGTGAGCTAACAGGTGTGGTAGTGTCTTCATTAGGAGTTTCAGTATTTCCAGCTATAGTTGTAGCAATCGTAGCATCTAGGAAAGGACCTAATGAACCACTCTTATCAAGCACAGTAGAAGCAGCATCATAAGCATCAGAAGTTTCAGATTCAGCAGTAGTAGCAGTGTGTAGCATGTGTATGTGGTGGTGTAACGAGCTTACTTATAACAGATGGTGAATCAAGAGCAGCAGAGGTGTTAAGAACCGTACCTCTTCTTGTAGTGGATGGTAAAATAGGAAACTTGCCATCACGAGACTTACCCATGATGGATGGATAGCAGTGAACAATAGGGAATCCAAGTGAACTTGATAAGTAAAGCTATGGTCCCCGGCAACGGCGCCAGAAAATTTTCTTGATGACCCTCAAGTATAGGGGGTGTATCGCAGTATTTTCGAGGGAAGTGAAACCCAATTTATTGATTTGACACAAGGGGAGCCAAAGAATATTTATAAGCCTTAACAACTGAGTTGTCAATTCAGCTGCACCTGGAAACAATCTTGCTCACAGCAGTTTATCTGTAGCAACAGTTTTGTAGTAGGAATAGTAAAGTAACATCAGTAGTAAAGAAAAGATAGTAGTAACAAAAGCAGTAAACAGTGGGATTCGAGTGCGGTAGGCATAGGGATGGATGGACGGGCGTTGCATGGACAAGAAAATTCACATAACAATCAGAACATAGGGCAATTGCAGATAAATAAGATAAAGCATCCAAGTACTAGACAGTCCTAGGCATGTGTTCCATATATAGTCATATGTGCTCGTAATGAGAACTTGCACAACATCTTTTGTCCTGCGAGCCTGTTTGCAGCGGGGCCTCTAGGGAACTACTGGCAATTAAGGTGCTCCTTTTAATAGAGCACCGGAGCAAAGTATTAACACTCCGTGAACACATGTGATCCTCACATCAAATCCATTCCCTTCCGTTATCCCGATTTCTGTCACTTCGGGGCCATAGGTTCCGAACAACAACGTGTGTACACAACTTGCAGATAAGACCAGAAACAATACTATCATAATGAATCAATAATAAGTTCAGATCTGAAATCATGGCACTCGGGCCCTAGTGACAAGCATTAAGCACAACAAGTCGCAAAAAAGTCATAAAGCACTAATAAAAGATACTAGGCACCATGCCCTAACAATCTGATGCCATTACATGAATGATCTCATCCAATCCCTACCATCCCCATAGCCTACAACGGGGGATTACTCACTCATAGATGGGGGGAAAATGGATGGTCGATGGAGAAGCGATGGTGATGATGATGGCGATGATCTCCTCCAATTCCTCGTCCCGACAGGGTGCCAGAACGGAGTTTCTGGTGCTGTTTCGTGGAATCTGGTGGTGGCGGCGGAGCGGAACTCCTTCTGGAAAAACGTCGAACCCCCCGAAGTTTTTAGGTCAGAAGGCTTCTTATAGGCGAAGAGGGAGACCGAGGGGGTGCCTAGGGCCACCACACCATGCCTTGGCGTGGCCAGGCCCAGCCCGCGCCTGGGGGGGGGGGGGTGGCCAGCCCCTGGCCCTCCCCCGTCTCGTATTCTGGCTCCTGGAGTCTTCTGGAAAAATAGGCACTTTGGCTTTTGTCCTGTCCAATTCCGAGAATATTCATTTTCTAACTTTCCTGGAACCAAAAACAGCAGAAAACAGGCAGCTGGCACTGTGGCTCTTGTTAATAGGTTAGTCCAAGAAATCATATGAAAAGTACTCCAACATGTGGACAAAACACAAGAAAGTGGATAAAACCAAGCATGGAGCATCAAAAATTATAGATACATTTGCAATGTATCAGCCATCCAACTGCATCTATGACTAATAATCCACCTTCAGGTTATCATCCGAACCCCCTCCAGTATTAAGTTGCAAGCAATAGATTATTGCTTTACGAACTGCGTGCAAAGTAAACAATACGATTGTTCTATGAACAAAGGATTGTTGTTTTCTCCCTACTAGCAACATCACATCTAGTACCTTAGAGATTTCTGTCACTTCCCCAGATTACCAGAGGCATGAACCCACTATCGAGCATAAATACTAACTCTTGGAGTTGCTAGCATCGACTTGGCCAAGATAGCTACTAACAACGGAAAGCATGCGAGATCACAAATAACAAAGACATGATAGAATCAATAATAAATCTAAAATAGCATCTCAATATCCATCGGATCCCCACAAACACAACATGCAGAATTACAAATAGATGATCTTGATCTTGAACGGAGCTCACAAGATCTAGACATGAAAGCACAAAGGAGGAGAACCAGCCATCTAGCTACTACATGGATCCGTAGTCCAAGGATGAACTACTCACGCATCACACCGGAGGATTGCATGGTGATGAAGAAGGCCTCCAGGGTGAATTCCCCTCTTCGGCAGGGTGCCGGGAAGAGCTTCAGATCCCTCCCGATCTAGGGATGGAGATGACGGTGGCTACCGACTCTTTCGTGGATTTTTGATCGGGCCCTTAGGGTTTACATCCCGAGGGCATCTTATAGTCGGAATGGGAGGCCGAGGGGGTGCTGGGAGCGGCCACACCACCCCCTAGCGCGGGCCAGGCCTGGCCGCGCGGCCAGGTGGTGTGGTGGCCCCCTGGCCCCTCTCCGTCTCGTATTCTGGCACTTGATGACATCCAAAAAAATAGGAACTTTAGCTTTTGTCCCGTCCAATTCCGAGAATATTCATTTTCTGACTTTCCTGGAACCAAAAACAGCAGAAAACAGGCAACTAGCACTGTGGCTCTTGTTAATATGTTAGTCCAAGAAATCATATGAAAAGTACTCCAAAGTGTGGACAAAACACAAGAAAGTGGATAAAACCAAGCATGGAACATCAAAAATTATAGATACATTTGCAATGTATCAACATCCCCAAGCTTAACTCCTGCTCGTCCTCAAGTAGGTAAGTGATAAAAAAAAGAATAACTTTTGAGGTGACATGCACCATCAAAGACTTGATCAAAGTATTTGCAAAACATTCAAAGCTGGGATCATAGTACTTCAATCATAACATGAAAGACAAAGTTCTAGCAATAAGCAAAGAAACTATGATGAAACATGAAAAGGCATAAACAAAAGATTCATGAATAACAATGCTTTGCAAGATGTTTGTTTGTTTCACATAAAGAAAACATAGCATAATAGTATTCAGCTTGTCCCTCATAGAGTAGCAAATATAAATGCATAGGACACCTTCAAAGTTCATAAGAGTGACTAGATACAATAGTTTAAAACAAGCAATATCAAAGTATGCATCAATCAACTAGTCTTGGGACAATGCACATAGAACTAAGAATGGCCACTATGCTCTCAAAGTAGGTGCATAAAGGTAGAAGGTGGAGACTCAATATGGTGGAAGAAAGGCCTTTGTAAAAGGAAGTAGGGATTCAAGTCTCATAAAGAGCTTCCAAAAATTATGGTACTTATAGCTTTCAGCTCTCAATGCCCCTATCATAAGCATCTTGAAGTGATTAAGGTTAAAGTGAACAAACTATGGTGTACATGCTTGACGAAGTATAAGTCAGAAATCTCATGTCCCTTGTATACGAGGGCCGCTCCTCATGCTACTCAAGTTTAGTCCCTGGTAAGTTCTTGTCATTGTAAGTACATGTGTATCACAGAGAACCGCCAACGGGGTACCCCTTGCCCGATGATACAGAAGAATCCCCATATCAAAATGACAAGGCAAGCAGACAACGAGCATCTCAGCAATCTTCTTATTTACCATGGGAATATGGTGCTTTTTTCTCTCTTTCCTCTTTTTTCTTCTTTTTCTCTTTTTTCTCAATATAGGAATCTTTTTTTTATAAGAAGAATGCTTCATAGATAGCTCATTATGGTTACGCTGCAGGTTTCCACCATGTCAGCATGGATTAGACCAGCGGCCCAGGCGTTTCTCTAACACATATACATAACTCCATGGACTTACAAGCTCCCCTTTCATTTCACACCGACGACATCCATATACAAAAGAGCACGATATCAACTAGGTACAAGTACCAAGTGCGATGTTGAAAGCGTTCCCCATGAAAGCATGGTTCTGCTAATTCCCAACAAATAAGTGCAAGCATATACAACATAGAAGATACAATGGTTCAAGCTTATTAAGGGCAAGAAAAGTAAAGTGTGCCATCAAGTTCGTGAGAGCTTTAATCACTAGTTTTCTCATAACAAGTTTAATTTGGAAGGTAAACAAAAGCATGAATATACTTGGAATAGCATAAGCTAGTAGGTAGGTATGGTGGACTCTTTGGAATAACTTGGCTTAGGGAGTTGGATGCATGAGTGGAACTCACACTTTGTTGTGGAGGCTAGCAAAAGACTGGGAGCGACAAACTAAGAGAGCAATAATGGCCATAATCATGCAGAGCGACAAAACATCATTGATCAAAGCATAAAGTGATACTACAAGTTGAATACTAAAGGATCTTAAAGGCTATGGTGACTTGAGATAGTCATAACATGGTGTGAGCATGCGCCAAGTCAACCCAAATAAAGCATCAAAGGAGAATACCACTATACTATGCTTTAATATGCTAAAACAACGCATGATTCATCCAAGGCACATTAAGAAATCTCAATTGTTTATAACAAGTCATGCTACAGCAAATAATACTAAGCATAAAGCCAAAACAATATCAAGCGTGGCATGATAAAGCATAGGCCATAGTCAAAGACGAGCTCTTTTTACCACATAAGCAACTTTCCTACTCTTTTCCAAACCAAACCAAACTATTTGCAAACCAATGTATGAAAGAGGGTGTCCAACCAATTTATTCAGCAAACTAAGCAAATGAAAAACCAAAACGAAAATGAAAAAGAAGACGCTCCAAGAACAACACAACTGTGCATGAAACAATAAAAATGAAGCGTTTGGAAGAAACCTGGGATTTTTATTGATGAAGAAGGGGATGCCTTGGGCATCCCCAAGCTTTGATGCTTGTACTTCTTGGATATTTCTTGGGGTGACACGCATGGCATCCCCAAGCTTGAGCTTTATTCCATCCTTCATCTCATTACTCATTCCTTCCATACACCTGAAATTTTTCCTTCATACAAAACTTCACACAATCTTTATTAGCAACATTAGTGCACTCAAGATAATAGGTCTTAAAGTTCAGTTCTAACACCAAATAAACTTCCATTAGAACAGTAGATACTGTAGCACTTCTCTTAAAAAGCTCAATTTCCCAAAAGAACTCAAGAAGGAACCAACAGGAAGCAAATGCAGAAAATGGCAGAAATCTGTCAAAACAGACCAGCAGGTAAAGACGGAATTTTTCGAAGATCTTCTGTTGCTCAAATCAAAAAGTGTTGAACTAACGAAAGTTAGGTAACAACCTGGGACAGAAGCACAAAAATTCAAGCCTCAAAAAGACGTTCAGATATTTTACACGAATTTTTATGGTGAAGCACAGAAATCTGTTTCGGGACAGCAACTTTCCCAATCAATACTTCTCTCTCATTAGAGGTTACTCTTGGCACAAAAAGCAAATAAAAAGGATAAGGAGAAGTTATTACAGAGGTAATAACTTTCAATACTCATCTAAAACTTTTGGGTTATCTCCCAATAAGTACTTTTCTTTAACGCCTTTAAGTTAGGCATAAGAAGCAAAGAAAGAATCACGTGTTCTCAAATGAAGAAGCATTAAGACCAAATTTTGTTTTCATAGGAGAAGCAAAAGAAATCTTTTCTATATTTTTAGGGAAGTGTTCTATACCTTTCTTGAGTGGGAGTTGGTATTTAATGGTGCCTTCTTTCATATCAATGATGGCACCAACAGTTATAAGAAAAGGTCTTCCCAAAGTAATAGGACAAGAAGCATTGTATTCAACATCCAAAACATAGAAATCAACGGGGACATAGGCATTGTTAACCATAATAAGAACATCATTAAGACTCCTCATGAGTTTCTTTTTAGCATTATCATCAAGTGGGACATTCAAATAACAATCTTCAAGTGGAGGCAAATCAAGCATATCATAAATCCTTCTAGGCATAATAGAAACACTACTATCAAGATCACATAAAGCTTTGAAATCAAAGTCATTAACTTTCATATTAATGATGGGTTCCCAACCATCTTCTTGTTTGATAGGAACAGAAGCTTTATGTTTCATCTTTTCTTCTTTAATCTTTATGAGAGCATCAGTAATGTGTTTTGTAAAAGCCATGTTCATAGAACTAGCATTAGGACTTTTAGCAAGCTTTTGTAGGAACTTAATAACTTCAGAGATATTCCAACCATCAAGATCAAAATCAAATTTATCATCTACAGTAGTAGAACTATTACCAGCCTCAACACTAGTGGTGGTAATAGTAGAAACACTAATGTTTCTAGCAATTTCATCTTCTCTTTCCCACTTAGCATGTAATTCAGCTAATAGTCTACATTTTCATCAATTCTTACTTGTATAGCATTGGTAGCTGCAAAGGGATTCTCATTAGTTTCAGGTTTAGCAGCCATTTTATTCAAAGAAGATTGAGCTTCAGCCAAAGATGCTATATTTCTTTCAGCATTAGAGAGTTTTTCCTCAATAGTTTTATTGAAAGCAGTTTGCTTACTAATAAAGTCTTTAATCATAACTTCAAGTTTAGAGGGTGCACTCCTATTATTGTTGTAGGAACTTCCATAAGCATTACCATTGTTGGGAGGATATGGCTTATAATTGTTGTTACCAAAATTGTTCCTATAAGCATTGTGGCCAAAATTGTTATTTCTTATGAAGTTCACATCAACTTGCTCTTCTTGAGCAACTAAAGAAGCCAAAGGAACATTATTTGGATCAATATGGGCTTTCCCATTAACAAGCTTAGACATAATAATATCAATCTTATCACTCAAGGAGGAGGTTTCCTCAACAGAATTTACCTTCCTACCTTGTGGAGCTCTCTCAGTATGCCATTCAGAATAATTAACCATCATATTGTCCAGAAGTTTTGTTGCAGCACCCAAAGTGATGGTCATAAAGGTACCTCTAGCAGCAGAATCCAATAGGTTCCTTGAAGAATAGTTCAATCCTGCATAAAAAGTTTGGATGATCATCCAAACAGTCAGTCCATTAGTGGGACAATTCTTTACCAAAGATTTCATTCCTTCCCAAGATTGAGCAACATGCTCATTATCAAGTTGTTTAAACTTCATTATTTCACTTCTCATAGATATAATCTAAGCAGGAGGATAGTATTTTCCAATAAAATCATCTTTGCACTTAGTCCAAGAATCAATACTATTCCTATTTAAGGAATTCAACCATTCTTTAGCTTTTCCTCTCAAAGAGAAAGGAAACAATTTCAGCTTAATAATATCACCATCTACATCCCTATGCTTTTGCATATCACAAAGTTCAACAAAGTTATTTAGATGGGAAGCAGCACCTTCATTACCAATACCAGAAAATTGTTCTCTCATAACAAGATTGAGCAAAGTAGGTTTTATCTCAAAGAAAGTATCTACAGGACAGGTGGAGCAATAGGTGTGCTCATAAAATCATTATTGTTGGTGCTAGTGAAGTCACACAACTTAGTGTTTTCAAGAGTAGTAATTATTTTGGGTTTTCAAATAAGAAAGAAAACTAGTAAAACTATTTTTATGTGTTTTTGATAAAGAAACAAGCAAACAAAGAAAAAAGAAACTAAGCAAAACAAAAATAACAAAGTAAAGAGATTGGTTATGAGGGACTCCCCTTGTGAAGATGCGACGCCAGAAAAATGCTTGATGGCTCAATGCACGGTGCCTAGAAAAATGCTTCATGGCGGTGTTGATGTAGAGCTCGTTGGGAACCCCAAGAGGAAGGTATGATGAGCACATCAGCAAGTTTCCCTCGGTTATGAAACCAAGGTTTAATCGAACCAGTAGGAGCAAGGAAACACCCCAAAGGTGTTACTAGCTGAGCTTTGGCAAGGCGCACTACCAGTGCTAGTAGCAACGTGGAGACCTGCACAACACAACCTCAGAACTCTGTCCCCAACTTGCGATGAGGTTGTCAATCTCACCGTGTTTTGCGGAAAACAAAGGATTAAACGTATCGAAAGGAAATAAGTAATAGTTTGCAGAAAGTAAACACAAAGTAGTAAACAATTTGTAGATTGAATATAAAAGACAAGGACCGGGATCCATAGTTCACTAGAGGTGGCTCTCCTTAAGATAGATAACATGCTGGGTGAACAAATTATAGCGGGGCAATTGACAAACATCGAGAAAGCAATACATGCATATACTAATCATCTTGACTCCTTTGAGACCTGATTGGGCATTACAACATAATACATAGACCGCCATCCAACTGCATCTATGACTAATAATCCACCTTCAGGTTATCATCCGAACCCCCTCCAGTATTAAGTTGCAAGCAACATATTATTGCTTTACGAACTGCGTGTAAAGTAAACAATACGATTGTTCTATGAACAAAGGATTGTTGTTTTCTCCCTAGTAGCAACAGCACATCTAGTACCTTAGAGATTTCTGTCACTTCCCCATATTACTAGAGGCATGAACCCACTATCGAGCATAAATACTAACTCTTGGAGTTGCTAGCATCTACTTGGCCAAGATAGATACTAACAACAGAAAGCATGCAAGATCACAAATAACAAAGACATGATAGAATCAATAATCAATCTGAAATAGCATCTCAATATCCATCGGATCCCCGCAAACACAACATACAGAATTACAAATAGATGATCTTGATCATGAACGGAGCTCACAAGATCTAGACATGAAAGCACAAAGGAGGAGAACCAGCCATCTAGCTACTACATGGATTCGTAGTCCAAGGATGAACTACTCACGCATCACACCGGAGGCTTGCATGGTGATGAAGAAGGCCTCCATGGTGGATTCCCCTCTCTGGCAGGGTGCCAGGAAGAGCTTCAGATCCCTCCCGATCTAGGGATGGAGATGACGGCGGCTACACACTCTTTTGTGGATTTTTGATTGGGCCCTTAGGGTTTACGTCCCGAGGGCATCTTGCCGGGAGTGGCCACACCACCCCCTAGCGCGGGCCAGGCCTGGCCGCGTGGCCAGGTGGTGTGGTGCCCCCCTGGCCCCTCTCCGTCTCGTATTCTGGCACTTGATGACATTTGAAAAAATAGGCACTTTGGCTTTTGTCCCGTCCAATTCCGACAATATTCATTTTCTGACTTTCCTGGAACCAAAAACAGCAGAAAACAGGCAGCTGGCACTGTGGCTCTTGTTAATAGGTTAGTCCAAGAAATCATATGAAAAGTACTCAAAGTATGGACAAAACACAAGAAAGTGGATAAAACCAAGCATGGAACATCAAAAATTATAGATACATTTGCAATGTATCAACAATCACCTAGAGCTACTCGATGCTTTTAATGCATGCATGAACAACAACTTGACACCGGAGTAATTCGAGGAAGCTTGGATGCAAATGATAAATACTCATAATGTCCGTGACAATGTGGATCTATTTTCACTATGGAAACAAAGAAAGGTTTGGATACCAATGTACTTTATGCACGCCTTTTTCCCATTCCTGCAGACCACATCAAGAAGCAAAGGCTTCAACGCAGTCCAAAAGCGTTACATCAAACCAAGCAACTCCATTTATGAGTTTGTACAATAGTACATGTTGGTACAAGAGAAGATTTACAATGTTGAGCTGAAGGGAGAGATAGATACATCTTTGACAGACCCAGAATGGTGGTGTGGAAGTATAATGGAGCGACAAATGGCAAAGGCATACACGAGAAAAAATTTCTTCAGGTTTCCGAGTGAGATGCAAAAGATCATGTCATACCAATGTGATCACCTCAACGGCTACCAGTTTGAACTAAGCATAACAGGGATTCCAGTCGTGCACTATGGCTACAGAAGCTATAGGGTATTTGCAAACTGGGAAGAAGGAACCTATGAATGCAACTGCTGTAAATTTGATCATGATGGTATATTGTGCTGCCACATTATAAAAGTGATGACACACATAAAAATCCATCATATCCCAGATAAGTACATCTTGAAAAGGTGGACATTGGACACGGAAACTATCCTAGCTGAACCAGATGACAAACATACTAAAGGAAAGAAAGAGATGCCAGAGGAATCAAGAAATATGATGATGTTTGCATCATACAAACAAGAGTTTGCCAGAGCTGCAAAGATAGGAGTGAAGACAGATGATGGAAGGAAAATCATCAGGAGACACTTGAAGGAAATGAAACAAGAACTATATGTGATAGCAAGAAGAGAAGATAGGAATGCAAGAGAGGCCGAAAATGAAGCAATTACTATGCCATCATCTAGTGCTCCTAACGATGCAAGCGTGCCACCTCCAACAAATGCCCCACCAAACAGGGAACAATCGACAAGCAACCATGGAGCAGTTCAAACAACAAGCACATCAGAATCTCACATATCATCAACAAAGCACATAAAGAACCTGAAGAAGTCAATAACAAAAGGGATACCACGACAGATAGCAAACAAAAATCTGCTAGACCTTGCTCCAAAGAAATTAAAGAAATGCAGCCACTACGGTGCCGAAGGTCACATAATACGGAAATGCACGGACAGGTTGAAGCTACTAGGATATCAAATCTAGACAAACCATGCAAAAAATATGCAGTAGAATGTTTATGTAACACAATATCCTAAATGTTGTTCTCGTTTGTTGAGATAACATATTTTTTCATCTGAAGATTGTTTCTATATATGATTCTCATGCTGTACATTATGTAGCTTCAAATTATTTATCACCAAAATGTATTCAAAACAGGTATAAACCACTAAGTTTTCCTATATGAAGTTACAATGGGGATAGAACAAGAGTTATCGATATAGAACTACTACAGTAATCAACCTTCTAATGAACAAGCCAGCAAAAGGTTGTCCACCTAGCATAGCAGAAGTTACCAAGGTCACACACTAAAAGTTATCATGGAATCAGCATGTATGTTATCTACCCATTAACATGTAAGTTATTATGACTACTACAAAAAAAACTTTACCAAAAAAAGAGAATACAATATTTATTGTAGCAACTTGGCTTTATTGCTCATATCTAACATTTAAAGTAGCTATTACATAATAGTTCACATATGGGCAAAACCGATGTTTCATAACAACAACAAAAAATCGACATACAGTGGGTAACTTCTATATCACAGTGTGGATAACTTACATAATCTGACTAGATAATAAACGTGTGAGTGTGTGGGTAACTTGGGAAAATACCTCAAAACTTGTTGTCTTCCAAAAATGACCTCCAATCAAAAGAACATTGTGAGGGTAGTTCAACCAAAAAGATGTCATTTTTTCTTAATTCTTGGCATCATATCTTGACAAATAGGAGGCATAACACTTCCATTCCATAATTCAAGGTTCTTGAGCATAAAGGAACCACAATCAGTGCTTGAAATAATAGAGAATAAACAATAGAATATCAATGATTAGACAAATCCCATAAAAATATATGTATATACAACAAAATTATAACTAGACAAGAACATAAATCAATGATGGAACAATACGAAAAAGACTAACATGCCATATTACTTCCGAACAGGGACATGCATCAACTCAAAGTTTTCAATTTATCTTCTTGAACAGAATAATTAACCATATACATTCTATTTATTGCTTCCATTAGCTTGGTCGCGTGTTCAATCATTTCTACATTACCTTCACCATGGAGAGAATCAAGAATCTCAGACCTTTTGGTTGACATGTTAACCGAAAGCATGTACCAGTGGCCCATTGGATCCTTTTTAGTCCCAAGCTCTTGAAGGACAGAAAAGCAAAGCTACAAAAAGGCATAAAAATGAAAATGAAATAAGTAGGGACACATGCAGGAAAAAATCTGAATAGTGGTTACTGAAAGGGCATTTATGCCCTTCCTTTTATTTTGATGTTTCTTGATAGCACTAGGATGGTTTTAATCTGCTGCTGAAATGTTTCAGGATATATCTATATTGCATGTAGAATATTATCATATCATTATCTTGTCAAGGAAAAGAAGGCCCCAAAGTTTTATCAGTGTTGGATCTTGTCTGTGCCGGACTGTACGGTAGATTTCAGCCAGAGTATCCGGCCTAGCTGGAATGTCCGGCTGGTATTCACCAGAGTGTCCGACGCAAAAGATTCCTCGAAGATGGTGGACAGTCAGTACCCCTTTTCAGACTCTACCTGGACTCTTCCCGGACTCTGGCCAGATTCTTTGCCAAGCGGAATATACGGTTGGTGTTCGCCGGAGTGTCCAGCCCGAAGGATACCTCGGAGGTTGCGGACAGATAGTAGCCAATTTCAGACACTTCTCGGACACTTCCCGGGCTCTGGCCGGATTATTTGTCAGGCTGGAATGTCCGCTGCTCTGTAGCCGGAGTGTCCAGTCAGGCCAGACTGTCTGGGTCATTTCTGCCGGACTGTCCGGGTTGAGTGGCTCTAACAACTACATTTCTGGGGGGGGGCTATATAAAGGCCCCTTCTTCTATCTTGAGTTGCAACTCGTTCCTGAAGAGAAGAACCCTAACCCTAGAGCCACCAAATCAACAAGAACTCCACCTACAACCATCCAAAGTCTTTGATCTTTGGAGAATCGAAGGAGGAGTCCTTGATCTACAGCTTCACCAAAAGAGATTTCCATTTCCCCCTCATTCACTTGAGGGCCCCTTGTCCTAGTGTTTCATTGGAAACCCTAGTTCTTGATTTGGTTCTTACTAGCTTGTTCTTGATTGTTGTGATAGCTAGCTTGTATTCGGGAGCCTCCAATTCAGTTGTGGATGCGTGCCTCGAACTTGTTATAAAGGTGCCGGCTTCCACCTCGAAGGTTGCCAATATAGTGGAAGCGTGAATCGATCCCCTTGGGGTGAGGTTCACCAGAGAACAAGGGAGGCCTCTCGTGGAATTTGGTGGTTTGATACCACCCCCTCTCCAAACATAGATGTACTTCCCCTCAAAAGGAAGGAACTACGGGAAATAATCCTTGTGTCCCCGCGTGCTTCTCTTTGGTTACTTATATCCTTTACCGCACTTTAATTTATCTTGCTCTTGCTTAGTAGTTGTGCTAGTGTGACATATAGGTAAATTCACCATAGTTGCATATCTAGAGAATTTACCTTTTTGTCAAACCTTAATTTGAAAAAGAGTAAAATTTACCTTTTGGTTGGCATGTTAACCGAAAGCATGTACTAGTGGCCCATTGGATCCTTTTTAGTTCCAAGCTCTTGAAGGATAGAAAAGCAAAGCAACAAAAAAGCGTAAAATTGAAAATGAAATAAGTAGGGACACATGCAGGAAAAAATCTGAATAGTGGTTACTGAAAGGGCATTTATGCCCTTCCTTTTATTTGATGTTTGTTGACAGCACTAGGATGGTTTTAATCTGCTGCTGAAATGTTTTAGGATATATCTATATTGCATGTAGAATATTATCATATCATTCTCTTGTCAAGGAAAAGAAGGCCCCAAAGTTTTATCAGTGTTGGATCTTGTCTGCGCCGAACTGTACGGTAGATTTCCGCCAGAGTATCCGACCTAGCTGGAATGTCCGGCCGGTATTCACCAGAGTGTCCAGTGCAAAAGATTCCTAGGAGGTGGTGGACAGTCAGTACCCCTTTTCGGACTCTACCCGGACTCTTCCCGGACTCTGGCCAGATTCTTTGCCAGGCGGAATATCCGGTTGGTGTCCGCCGGAGTGTCCAGCCCAAAGGATACCTCGGAGGTTGTGGACAGATAGTAGCCAATTTCGGACACTTCTCGGACACTGCCCGAGCTCTGGCCGGATTATTTGTCAGGCCAGAATGTCCGCTGCTCTGCAGCCGGAGTGTCCAGTCAGGCCGGACTGTCTGGGTCGTTTCTGCCGGACTGTCCGGGTTGAGTGGCTCTAACGACTACATTTCTAGGGGGGGGGGCTATATAAAGGCCCCTTCTTCTACCTTGAGTTGCAGCTCGTTCCTGAAGAGAAGAACCTTAACCCTAGAGCCACCAAATCAACAAGAACTCCATCTACAACCATCCAAAGTCTTTGATCTTTGGAGAATCGAAGGAGGAGTCCTTGATCTACAGCTCCACCAAGAGAGATTTCCATTTCTCCCTCATTCACTTGAGGGCCCCTTGTCCTAGTGTTTCATTGGAAACCCTAGTTATTGATTTGGTTCTTACTAGCTTGTTCTTGATTTTTGTGATAGCTAGCTTGTATTCGGGAGCCTCCAATTAAGTTGTGGATGCGTGCCTCGAACTTGTTGTAAAGGTGCCGGCTTCCACCTCGAAGGTTGCCGATATAGTGGAAGCGTGAATCGACCCCCTTGGGGCGAGGTTCACCGGAGAACAAGGGAGGCCTCTCGTGGAATTGGTGGTTTGATACCACCCCCTCTACAAACATAGATGTACTTCCCCTCAAAAGGAAGGAACTGCGGGAAATAATCCTTATGTCCCCGTGTGCTTCTCTTTGGTTACTTCTATCCTTTACCACACTTTACTTTATCTTGCTCTTTCTTAGTAATTGTGCTAGTGTGACATATAGGTAAATTCACCATAGTTGCATATCTAGAGAATTTACCTTTGTATCAAACCTTAATTTGAAAAAGAGTAAAATTTAACTTTTGGTTGGCATGTTGTCAACACCCGGATTTTTAATCCCAGATGCCTGTTATGTCATTCATCACAATCCCAGAATTACAATTTTTGCGAGACATAACAGATTGGATATCACAGTACATCATCCATTACAAACAATACATAAGGTCTTACACAAATAAGGATCTCATGATCCAGTCTTAATACAACAAGCAGTGGAATAAAAGATAAGCGTAGCGGTGGGGCCCATCTTCAGGGGCACAGGCAATGCTGATGAAGGCAGATAGTCCTAGTTATCATAGTTGTCCTGCTGGCCATCATCTTGGTAGTCTCCTTCTTAGTCTGGCCATGAGAATAGCCAGGGACAAAAGCCATGAGTACTCTTTAAGTACTCGCAAACTACCACTAACAAGTAGTATAATTCTAAGTTAAAGAGCTAACTCTATGGTTAACTATAAAGGTAAGTTTGAAACCTAAGCTGAGTTCTAAAACAAAGAAATATAAAATAAAGTTCTAGAATCACTTAAGTTGGGAAGCTAGTGTCATAAGCACAACCTTGTTGTGGTCAAGTCAAGATTCATCATTCCTTTCATTAGTTATTTTGAAAACATCTGACAACGAAACAGTATGGCCATTCTAACTTTCCATAACCGCGGACGCGGCTACTCGAATAGTTTGACACTCTACAGAGGTGGTACACTTTCACCACAAGATTCGATACATCTGTCAGGGATAACCCTGAATCATCATACTTAGTATGCAGATAATCAAACATAACCTTTCCTTTACACACCCTAGTATAAGCACCTCTCCTATGAGCATGGCCTCCCAACCATGACCATCTGTCGTCTTGGGCACTGCATAGGTGGACAACATTGAGAGGTAGCCTCAGCTCAAACCTCTCCCGCGAGGGAACTTATACTAACGCATATAAACTTCCAGCTAAGCCTTACCCAATTTAGGTATTGTGGTTATACGGTAAATTTGGAATGGTATCGCATCCGAATCCAACCATCAGTTTTTATAAAAGGGCTAAGGCTCATGCCTCAACATTTTTATCATCATAAAACATTTGTGTTTCTCAACACATTTCAAAGCATCTCAATAGAATGACTCATCATTCCAAGGTTTTCTCAATTCATTTTCACCAAGTGTTCCCATCTAAGGTGACTCAAATTTTATCTACTCTAAACTAGTAAGTTAAGAGTGTTCACTAAGGTGGAAAGATGGGATCAATCTCATGCCATAGAATGGCATCTAAAGTTATCTAACTAGGCCAAGTTTTATACTCTTTATGCTACCTTCAAAACAAGTAAGGGACTTTGGTAAAGTAAAGGAAGTAAAGCTTGGAAAGTAATACTTGGGGTAAGTAATAGTCAAAGTGGTATGACCAAAGCATGCCTAAAGCATCTTTGCTCAATCATCTAGCTTAATTCTAGCTTGCTAAGCATTATACTTGCAAGGGTTAGCTTGCATTGTTAATGGCGGCTTGCCTTGGTTGGTGCAGTGGTTGAAGTTTTCTTCCTCCTCTTGATAGAACTCCTCCTCCACGAAAGCTTGGTCGGTACTATCGTCTATAAATACATACGGAGTACACAATCACCAAAAAATACTTAACTAGTCTAATTAGCACTCTAAGGCACACATTTGATGATCTATTATCATCACAAGCATCACAAGATTTATTAACTAGTTTCATTCTTTTCATTTAAGAAAAGTAATTTCTACTCATTGAAAAAAATAACTAATATTTAATATTCACCACTTAAAATATGGGATCATGTGGACACATGTCATCACCACATATTCTAACATGTGCGAATGTGATTTAAGGGTTGGTTCATAATTACTTTGGTTTAAGTTCATTATTTAATGATTTAAAGTGACTAGAAATGCCTAAATAGCATTATTTTGGTACTAGTCCAAAGTCACTGCATGTAAACGTGAATATTATTACATATTCAGATAGGTATGGTTAAATGTGATTTTTGAGAGTTGTAATCAACTCAAAAGCTATCATGGTTGATTTTATAAAAATGTTTGAATGTGCAAAAGCTTCTGTCTTGTTATTTTTACTAGGAGAGATCTATAACTCTAATTGAATTAAGTCCAACGGGCTTGGGTAGATCTTTTCAGTAGCTTTCTACCAAAATTGGAATCAGTCCATTTGGATTTGTAAATCTCTCTGAATTGATTTTCAAACTAAGGGACAGAACTAGGTTCAAACTAAAATAGAAAAATCCTAATTTGAATTAACTGGGTCGCGCGGGAAAGCTAACGGGCCAGTCCAGTGACACTACGCGGCGTGGGGCACATCTGACAGGGGGGTCCACCGGTCAGCGGCTCATAACACGCGAAGCGGTACGGGGCGATGTGGGCCGTTAGATTAGAACTAGGATCGATGGATGGGGCTCGTCGTCGACGACGGATAGGTCACCGGCGAGGACAAACCCTAGCGGCTCGGTGGGGGTGCTTAGGGGGCATACCAGAGCTCTAGCAACAATGGCGATGGGGGCAAATGAACTGGTGGACAACGACGAGCTCAGGGGTGGTCGAGGCAGCTCCGGGGGTGGTCGCAATCAACGTCGCCTTCTCCTCCTCTGCTGCGGGCTCCTCCAACCAAATTCCGGCGAGAAAGTGCTTGCGCTGCTCCAGCTAGAGGTGGGGAAGGACCAGTGAGGTGAAGGGAGTGGAATGGTGTGAGCCGTTTGTACTGGGGTGGCCTCTATTTATAGCTCGACGAGGCAACCGAGAGGGATGGGCGGGCGGCTCCGGCGAGGGCTGCATGGCGTGCTAGCGGCGTGGCTCGAGGTAGGGGACGGTGGCTGGTCTCCTGGCGGTGCGCTATGGCTTAAATGCAGGCTTAGGGACGGTGCCAAATGGTCGGGCGGTGCTTACGCTCTGAGCGGCAGAGGCGGCGGTCTTCACGGCGGGCAGTGGCGGTGGTGCAATTGGCGGCGAACGAGCATGTCTAGGGTGCTCCCTGGGTCGTGGTGGAGTGGTGAGCGCGGGCTGCGGTCGAGGGGCGGCGTGTGCACGCATGTCTGGCGCGGCGCTCTGGCGCGTGCTCGGCATGGCGCAGACACTCTGGGCGCGGCGCGCTGCGGGTGGTCCATGGCTCGGCTGTGCTCGGGATGGGGACAAAGGGTGGCGGTGAGGTCTGGGCTTGCTCATAGACATGGCGAGAGAGAGAGGGGTGGTCTGCTGCGGTGATGGCAAGTTAGGCCGGCGAGCTTGTCCTCGGGGTGGCTCAGCACTGCTGCTAGGGGGGTAGGGGATGGGTGTTTAGGGCCTGGTTGGATCAAGTAGAGACAGAGGGAGTGAATGGAGATCAAATGGGGGCAAAACCCTGTAGAAAACAGTGAGCTAAATACTAGGTGTAATCTCTGCCTGCCAAGTGTTTGTGGAAATGTCCGCAAGAAATTTAGTTTTGAATTTTGAAAAGATTTTTGGTGGGTGTGTTAGTTATAAGCTTGAGACTCTGTGGTTGCTTGGGTTTTGAAATTGGAGCTCATTTGAGTGGTTTTTGAAATAGGGTGATCTTCCCATATGAACTGAATTCAATTTTCAAACGCCATTTAAAAATAGTGTTTGAAAGTTTTTGGCAGATCACAAGGTGGGCCTTGGTACATCATTACATGTACTAGCAAGGGGTGCAAAGATCCACAATTGTTTCTGTTAATAATTGAGTACTAGGAATAGCCAAAGTAGGCATGTTGATTAAAATGGCACAAATGACCATTCTCTTCTTTTATTCATTTTGAATTGTTTTTCTTTGAGATTTGTTTGGGAATGATCTAGATGATGTTTATTTCACCTAAGAATCATTTTACAATCAATGGATCACTTAATCATGGCAATTCAAAACAACTCCTATTTAAATGCACACACTTATGAATGCTTTAAGAATTTTAATTGGAAAATTTTTTGTTAACCCTAATTTTGAGGATTTGGATCTTAATAACCTTGGATTGAAGTTTTGGGATGGTACAAACCTTCCCCCCTTAAACAAAATCTCGTCCCGAGATTTACGAAAGAAAACTAGGAACTAAAGAGATCTGGAAACTCTGTCCTAATGTAATCTTCTCGCTCCCAAGTGGCTTCCTCTTCGGTATGGTTGCTCCATTGAATCTTGAGAAATTTGATACTCCTGGTCCTGGTGGTTCTGTAAGCTTCTTCTAGGATACGGATGGGCACTTCACGATATGTCAGGTCATTGTTGATCTCCACAGCTCTGTGATCGATGTTCTTGAAAACTCCAGTCTTCTCCAGCACTTCCTGGCATTTGCGAAGTAACGAGATATGGAACACATTATGGATGGCTGACATCTCTTCAGGAAGTTTCAGTTGATACGATACTTCTCCTCGACGGTTCAGAATCTTGAAGGGCCCGATATATCTAGGGGCTAACTTTCCTTTCAGACTAAAGCGTTGGGTTCCTTTCAATGGCAAAACCTTGAGATATACAAAATCTTTGACATTGAAAGTCAGGTCTCTCCTTCTCTTGTCAGCATAACTCTTCTGTCTGGATTGGGCGGTCTTGAGGTGCTCACGGACTTTGTGCACCTTTTCTTTGGCTTCTCTGAGAATGTCGGGTCCAAAGATCTGACTCTCTCCTACTTGTGACCAATTCAAAGGGGTACGGCACTTTCTTCCATATAGGAATTCAAATGGTGCCATCTGCAAACTAGCTTGATAAGTATTGTTATATGAGAATTCTGCGAAAGGCAGGCAGTCTTCCCATTTTGATCCGTATTCTAACACACAAACTCTTAACATATCTTCTAGGATCTGGTTGACTCTCTCAGTCTGTCCATCAGTTTGCGGGTGATAAGCGGTGCTGAAATTCAACTTGGTTCCCAATCCTTCCTGAACTTTCTGCCAAAATCTCGAGGTAAACTGGGTTCCTCGATCTGATACTATGGTCTTGGGGGTTCCATGCAGACTAACAATCCTAGCATTGTACAACTCTGCTAGCTTCGCACTCTGGTAGGTAGTCTTGAAAGGTATGAAGTGAGCTACCTTGGACAGTCTATCAACTATGACCCAGATTGAGTCATTTCCCCTACTAGAAGTAGGCAAACCGGTGATAAAGTCCATTCCGACGGAATCCCATTTCCATTCCAGAATCTGCAATGGTTGTAACAGTCCCGCGGGTCTCTGATGCTCTGCTTTGACTCTTTGACAGATGTCACATTTGGCGATGTAGCTTCCGATTTCTCTCTTCATCTTGTCCCACCAAAATTGCTCTTTTAGGTCTTGATACATCTTCGTTCCTCTGGGGTGGATAGAATAAAGAGTATCATGAGCTTCCTTCATGATAACTTGCTTCAGCTCCGAATCTGCTGGCACACAGATACGTCCTTTGTACCACAGAACTCCTTCTTCGTCTTAAGTGAATCCAGGTACCTTTCCTGTACCAGTACTACGTTTGATTCCGTTGATACTTTCATTTCCCTTCTGGGCTTCCTTGATTTGGCTAATCAAAGGGGGTTGAAGTTCAATGCCAGCTAAGAATCCTTTGCTAACTAGCTCAGTCCTAAACTACTCCAACTCTTCATACAAACTTGGCTGCTTCTCTTTGATCATGGTGTTTAGCCTACACGACAATCTGCTAAGAGCATCCGCTACCACATTGGCTTTGCCGGGCTGATAGTGAATGTCAAGGTCATAATCCTTGATTAACTCTATCCATCTCCTTTGTCTCATATTCAGCTCCTCCTGAGTGAAAATATACTTCAAGCTTTTGTGATCTTAGTAAATCTCACAGCGATTACCCATCAAATAATGATGCCATGTCTTTAATGCCAAAACTACGGCTGTTAATTCAAGATCATGGGTCGGATAGTTCTGCTCATGCTACTTCAGTTGTCAAGAAAGATAAGCGATGACTTTGCCTTCTTGCATCAATACACATCTGAGACCAATCTTGGATGCATCACAATATACATCAAACGACTTCTCGATATCTGGCATGATCAATATTGGGGCTGATATCAATCTCTTCTCCAGCTCCTGAAAACTGGCTTCACATTTGTTAGTCCATTCAAACTTCTTGTCCTTCTTCAACAATTGGGTCATGGGTCTGGCGATGCTTGAAAATCCTTTGACGGACTTGCGGTAGTATCCCGCTAATCCGAGGAATGCACGGACTTGGGTTTGAGTGGTTGAGGCTTCCCGTGCTTCGACATCTCTGATCTTGGCGGGATCAACAGAAACTCCTCCGGCAGACACAATATGTCCTAGGAATCCTACTTCTTTCAGCCAAAACTCACACTTGTTGAACTTGGCATACAACCGATGCTCTCTCAGGGTTTCTAGGATGATTCTCAAATGCTACTCATGCTCTTCTTCTGACTTGGAGTAGATAAGGATGTCGTCGATGAACACAACTACAAACTTATCTAGGAAATTCATAAAGATCTTATTCATGAGATTCATGAAATAAGCAGGGGCATTGGTTAATCCAAAAGACATAACCGTATACTCATATAAACCATAGCGAGTAGTAAAGGCGGTCTTCGGAATATCTGTTGCATGAATCTTAAGTTGGTGATAACCAGTCCTAAGATCAATCTTTGAGAATACCTGGGCTCCAGTCAACTAATCAAATAGATCCTCTATCTTTGGCAAGGGGTACTTATTCTTGACGGTGACGTCATTCAACTTTCTATAATCTATGCACAGACGGTTGCCTCCATATTTCTTGTCGACGAGTAACACTGGTGATCTCCATGGCAATGCGCTTGGTTGAATCAAGCCTGTTGCTAACATGGCATCCAACTGCTTCTTCAGTTCCACTAACTCGGAGGGGTTCATGCTATAGGGTCTCTAGGCTATGGGTCCGGTTCTGGGGATTAGTTCGATAATGAACTCAATATCCCTATCCTGGGGCATACCTAGCAATTCTTTTGGGAATACGTCGGGGTATTCACAAACTACTCTTACTTGGTCTAAGGTGGGTAGAGCTAGACTCTTGTTGCACTTGAATTGACGAGGTAAGGTTTCAGATACATGCTCTACTGTTACTCCAGAGCTACTGGTCATGGTGATGGCTTTCTTAGCACAGTCTATCATTCCTTTATGCCTTGACATCCAGTCCATACCTAGTACTACTTCCAATCCTTTGGTTCCAAGTACTATAAGGTTGGCATAAAAATCTATCCCATGTATCCTGATAGGTACAACTTTGCAAATTTTTCTAGCTTTTGTAGTTGAACCGGGGATTTGAACTATCATGACATGCTTCAGGTTGGTTGGGTGAATCTTACTAGTGCATGCAAATTCTTTGGTGACAAATGAATGCGATGCTCCCGAATCAAACAATACTTTTGCTAAAACTGAGGTGACAGAAAACATACCCAGCACTACATCTGGCGCTTCTTGGGCTTCTTTGGCATTCATGTGGAAGAGACGGCCATTGCGGTTGTGAGGGTTTCCCGGGGCTAATATTCTCCCTGGTTGAACACGACGCTGCTGTTGAGCTGGGGGATTCACATTGGCATTGGCGGCAGTCTTCTTGGGACACTCATTGGAATATTGAACCTTCACTCCACACTTGAAACAAGTGATCTGGGACTTGTCTTTTGCTGCGATGGGCACAACATTGCTGCCAGTTCTGGGTGCAGTGTTGTTGTTGTTGTTCTTGGGAGGAGCACGGTTGAAATTGTTGGTGTTGCTGGAGTTGTGATTGTTTCCTCCGGATTTCACATTGCCTCTGCTACGGTTGGGGTAGCTTGGGAGAGACATTGGGGGTCAGTTGTTCCTTGGTGCATATCCTGGTGAGGGGTTGGGACGGTACTTCTGGTGACTGCTGGATCCAGACTGCTGCATCATACGATGTTTGCGGTTGTCGTTTTCCTGTTTAATCTTCCCTTCCATCTGAATGGCAGAGTCGACTAGCTCTTCGAGATCCTCGAAACGGATGTTGACGAGGACAGTCTGCATCTCATCATGCAATCCGTTCAGGAAATTCTCCTTCTTCTTGGCCTCCCTATTGATCTCATCCGGGGCATATCTTGCAAGCGACAGGAATCTGTCACGGTATTCCACCATAGTCATTCTGCCTTGCTTCAAGTCATGAAACTCATCCCTCATTCTGGTGACTAGACCCTGTGGCACGTGGGTGCGGCTGAATTTGATTTTGAAGGCTTCCCATGTCATCACTTGACCATGGTTCATGTTACGGATACTAGTCCACCAAGCTCTTGCATCTCCCGCCAGATAGTGGGTGGCGAAGAGAACTTTCTCGTTGTCATCAACTCCTGCAACTTCTAAGTTGTTTTCCATTATCTGTAACCAGTCATCGGCATCTAGTGGGTTTTCAGCTTGGTTAAATATTGGGGGATTGGTATTCTAAAAGTTTTTGAGTTTTGATCCATGGTGATCCTGGTTTCCATGGTTCTGGTTGTTGAGAGCCATCTGGGCGACCTGCTGTAATGTTTCTAAGTTAGCTTGGCGTTCTGCCCTTCTTGCTTCTCTGTCTGCGATGAGATTCTACAAGATCTGCAGCGTTGGGTCTTGCGACGAGCTGCTCCCTCCTTGGTTTCCACGAGTCATCTGAAGATTGAGGTAGATAAAGGGGTAAGAGGGAAAGTTCTAAGGTTTATGGTTTTGGTTTCAAGACTAAAACTTTGAGTTTGACTCAGGTTTTGCAACTAACTTCATTCCATTCATGCAAACAAGCATACGATACAAACACACACCACAACAATAAAGGAAAACAGATGGTTTGAAGAACCATTCTACAAGCTACGATACAGTGGGACCGATACATCTCATGCTACGACAGTGCTCTAGTGCATCTACTCATCATCGATGAAGTCGGAGTCCTCATCGTTAGTGTATAAGTCCACAGCATCCTCCTGTAGGAAGTCATCATCATTGCTGAGGTAAGAATCCATGTCTCCCTGGATGTCTTCACCCTCCTCTTCTTCCTCCTTTGCTGCAAGGTGAGCTTCTTGCTCCTTGACGGTCTTCTCGAGGTCGGCCACCTTCTTGCAAAGACGGGCGATGGTGTGATCCTTCTTCTCACGCTGGAGGCGAAGAGAGTGACAATCCTTGACTATCAGTGAGAAAGTCTAGGCCTTCTGGGCGGCAATGGCATGGTTGTGGTTGGCGAACTCCCTAGCATTGTCCAATTCCTTCTGGCGATCGTACAACAGGAAGTCAAGGTTCTCCACTTGACGCTTTAGCTCTGGGTGACTTGGCATCTCCATTGGCATTCCCATGAAGTCACGTCTTGCATAGTGAGGAAAACGGGTTCCCTGGAGTTGGTTGACACTAAGGGCACACAGACGTGCGAGAGCTTCATGCATTGCCCTGGCTAATCCATCTAGCCAGTTATTCTCTCTCATGGAGAACTGGATTCTCCCGGACGTTGGTGCTTCGATGCTTCCTCTAAGATCAACGGTGACTAGCCACTGCAAATCTCCTCCTGGGGGTCCTGGAAGTTGAGCTCCAAGAAACTCCGGATGTGGGCGTCGCAGTAACTCCGACAGTGAATCCAGATCCCTCTCGAAGATCAGCTGACCTCCGTTTCCCAACTGGTAGAACTTGCTGAACTGAGTCTCCATCTACAAGAATTAAGGATGAGGAAATTAGTGAAGTGATCAAGTGTGTCAAATTTTAAGTAGTAATGTAAGAATTTTGAGGAACATGAATTTTTGAGAAAGAATGATTTCCCAAGGGTAAGAGAGGAAATAGTTTTTCATAAATACTCACTTTGGTTTGGAAATTAAGTTTTTGTTCGGACATCCATTCTAACTAGGGTCTCCTATGGTCAGGATGGCTCTGATACCAACTTGTCAACACCCGGATTTTTAATCCCAGATGCCTGTTATGTCATTCATCGCAATCCCAGGATTACCATTTTTGTGAGACATAACAGATTGGATATCACAGTACATCATCCATTACAAACCATACATAAGGTCTTATAGAAATAAGGATCTCATGATCCAGTCTTAATACAACAAGCAGCGAAATAAAAGATAAGCGTAGCGGTGGGGTCCATCTTCAGGGGCACAGGAAATGCTGACGAAGGCAGATAGTCCTAGTTATCATAGCCGTCCTGCTGGCCATCATCTTGGTAGTCTCCTTCATAGTCTGGCCATGAGAATAGCCAGGGACAAAAGCCATGAGTACTTTTTAACTACTCGCAAACTACCACTAACAAGTAGTATAGTTCTAAGTTAAAGATCTAACTCTATGTTTAACTATAAAGTTAAGTTTGAAACCTAAGCTGAGTTCTGAAACAAAGAAAGATAAAATAAAGTTCTAGAATCACTTAAGTTGGGAAGCTAGTGTCATAAGCACAACCTTGTTGTGTTCAAGTCAAGATTCATCATTCCTTTCATAAGTTATTTTGAAAACATCCGACAACGAAACAGTATGGCCATTCCAACTGTCCATAACAGCGGACGCGGCTATTCGAATAGTTTGACACTCTGCAGAGGTGGTACACTTTCACCACAAGATTCGATACATCTGTCAAGGATAACCCTGAATCATCATACTTAGTATGCAGATAATCAAACATAACCTTTCCTTTACACACCCTAGTATAAGCACCTCTCCTATGAGCATGGCCTCCCAACCATGACCATCTGTCATCTTGGGCACTGCATAGGTGGACAACATTGAGAGATAGCCTCAGCTCAAACCTCTCCCACGAGGGAACTTATACTAATGCATATAAACTTCCGGCTAAGCCTTAGCCAATTCAGGTATTGTGGTTGTACGGTAAATTTGGAATGGTATCGCATCCGAATCCAACCATTAGTTTTTATAAAAGGGCTAAGGTTCATGCCTCAACATTTTTATCATCATAAACCATTTATGTTTCTCAACACATGTCAAAGCATCTCAATAGAATGACTCATCATTCCAAGGTTTTCTCAATTCATTTTCACCAAGTGTTCCCATCTAAGGTGACTCAAGTTTTTACTACTCTAAACTACTAAGTTAAGAGTGTTCACTAAGGTGGAAAGATGGGATCAATCTCATGCCATAGAATGACATCTAAAGTTATCTAACTAGGCCAAGTTTTATACTCTTTATGCTACCTTCAAAACAAGTAAGGGACTTTGGTAAAGTAAAGGAAGTAAAGCTTGGAAAGTAATACTTGGGGTAAGTAATAGTCAAAGTGGTATGACCAAAGCATGCCTAAAGCATCTTTGCTCAATCATCTAGCTTAATTCTAGCTTGCTAAGCATTATACTTGCAAGGGTTAGCTTGCATTGTTAATGGCGGCTTGCCTTGGTTGGTGCAGTGGTTGAAGTTTTCTTCCTCCTCTTGATAGAACTCCTCCTCCTCGAAAGCTTGGTCGGTACTATCGTCTATAAATACATACGGAGTACACAATCACCAAACAATACTTAACTAGTCTAATTATCACTCTAAGGCACACATTTGATGATTTATTATCATCACAAGAATCACATGTTTTATTAACTAGTTTCATTCTTTTCATTTAAGAAAAGTAATTTCTACTCATTGGAAAAAAACTAATATTTAATATTCACCACTTAAAATATGGGATCATGTGGACACATGTCATCACCACATATTCTAACATGTGGGAATGTGATTTAAGGGTTGGTTCATAATTACTTTAGTTTAAGTTCATTATTTAATGATTTAAAGTGACTAGAAATGCCTATATAGCATTATTTTGGTACTAGTCCAACTTCACTATATGTAAACCTTAATATCATTACATAATCAGATAGGTATGGTTAAATGTGATTTTTGAGAGTTGGAATCAACTCAAAAGATATCATGGTTGATTTTATAAAAATGTTTGAATGTGCAAAAGCTTCTGTCTTGTTATTTTTACTAGGAGAGATCTATAACTCTAATTGAATTAAATCCAACGGTCTTGGGTAGATCTTTTCAGTGGCTTTCTACCAAAATTGGAATCACTCCATTTGGATTTGTAAATCTCTCTGAATTGATTTTCAAACTAAGGGACATAACTAGGTTCAAACTAAAATAGAAAAATCCTAATTTAAATTAACTGGATCGCGTGGGAAAGCTAACGGGCCGGCCCAGTGACACTCCGCGACATGGGGCACAGCTGACAGGGGGGTCCACTGGTCAGTGGCTCATAACACGCGAAGCGGTACAGGGCGATGTGGGCCGTTAGATTAGAACTAGGATCGATGGCTGGGGCTCGTCGTCGACGACGGACAGGTCGCCGACGAGGACAAACCCTAGCGGCTCGGTGGGGGTGCTCAGGGGGCGTACCAGGGCTCCAGCAACGATGGCGATGGGGGCAAACAAACTGGTGGACAACGGCGTGCTCAGGGGTGGTCGAGGCAGCTCCGGGGGTGGTCGCAATCAACGTCGCCTTCTCCTCCTCTGCTGCGGGCTCCTCCAGCCAAATTCCGGCGAGCAAGTGCTCGCGCTGCTCCGGCTAGAGGTGGGGAAGGACCAGTGAGGTGAGGGGAGTGGAATGGTGTGAGTGGTTTGTGCTGGGGTGGCCTCTATTTATAGCTCGACGAGGCGACCGAGAGGGATGGGCGGGCGGCTCCAGCGAGGGCTGCACAGCGTGCTAGCGGCGTGGCTCGAGGTAGGGGACGGTGGCTGGTCTCCTGGCGGTGCGCTATGGCTTAAATGCGGTCTTAGGGACGGTGGCAAATGGTCGGGTGGTGCTCACGCTCTGAGCGGCAGAGGCGGCGGTCTTCACGGCGGGCGGTGGCGGTGGTGCAATTGGTAGTGAACGGGCATGTCTAGGGTGCTCCCTGGGTCGTGGTGGAGCGGTGAGCGTGGGTTGCGGTCGAGGGGCGGCATGTGCATGCATGTCGGGCGCGGAGCTCTGGCGCGTGCTCGGCATGGCGCAGACACTCTAGGCGCAGCGCGCTGCGGGTGGTCCACGTCTCGGCTGTGCTCGGGGAGGGGACAGAGGGTGGCGGTGAGGCCTGGTCTAGCTCATAGACATGGCGAGAGAGAGGGGCGGTCTGCTGCGGCGATGGCAAGTTAGGCCGGCGAGCTTGTCCTCGGGGTGGCTCAGCACTGCTGCTAGGAGGGTAGGGGATGGGTGTTTAGGGCCTGGTTGGATCAAGTGGAAATAGAGGGAGTGAATGGAGATCAAATGGGGGCAAAACCCTGTAGAAAACAGTGAGCTAAATACTAGGTGTAATCTCTGCCTGCCAAGTGTTTGTGGAAATGTCCGCAAGAAATTTAGTTTTGAATTTTGAAAAGATTTTTGGTGGGTGTGTTAGTTATAAGCTTGAGACTCTGTGGTTGCTTGGGTTTTGAAATTGGAGCTCATTTGAGTGGTTTTTGAAATAGGGTGATCTTCCCATCTGAACTAGATTCAATTTTCAAATGCCATTTAAAAATAGTGTTTGAAAGTTTTTGGGAGATCACAAGGTGGGCCTTGGTACATCATTACATGTACTAGCAAGGGGTGCAAAGATCCACAATTGTTTCTGTTAAGAATTGAGTACTAGGAATAGCCAAAGTAGGCATGTTGATTAAAATGGCACAAATTACCATTCTCTTCTTTTATTCATTTTGAATTGTTTTTCTTTGAGATTTGTTTGGGAATGATCTAGATGATGTTTATTTCACCTAAGAATCATTTTACAAGCAATGGATCACTTAATCATGGCAATTCAAAACAACTCCTATTTAAATGCACACACTTATGAATGCTTTAATAATTTTAATTGGAAAAGTTTTTGTTAACCCTAATTTTGAGGATTTGGATCTTAATAACCTTGGATTGAAGTTTTGGGATGTTACACATGTTAACCGAAAGCATGTACCAATGGCCCATTGGATCCTTTTTAGTCCCAAGCTCTTGAAGGACAGAAAAGCAAAGCTACAAAAAAGCATAAAAATGAAAATGAAATAAGTAGGGACACATGCAGGAAAAAAATCTGAATAGTGGTTACTAAAAGGGCATTTATGCCCTTCCTTTTATTTTGATGTTTGTTGACAGCACTAGGATGGTTTTAATATGCTGCTAAAATGATTCAGGATATATCTATATTGCCTGTAGAATATTATCATATCATTATCTTGTCAAGGAAAAGAAGGCCCCAAAGTTTTATCAGTGTTGGATCTTGTCTGCACCGGACTGTACGATAGATTTCAGCCAGAGTATCCGGCCTAGCTGGAATGTCCGGCTGGTATTCACCAGAGTGTCCGGCGCAAAAGATTCCTCGGAGGTGGTGGATAGTCAAAACCCCTTTTCGGACTCTACCCGGACTCTTCCCGGACTCTGGCCAGATTCTTTGTGAGGCGGAATGTCCGGTTTGTGTCCGCCGGAGTGTCCAGCCCAGAGGATACCTCGGAGGTTGCAGACAGATAGTAGCCAATTTCGGACACTTCTCGGACACTGCCCGGTCTCTGGCCGGATTATTTGCCAGGCCAGAATGTCCGCTGCTCTGCAGCCAGAGTGTCTGGTTAGGCGGACTGTCTGTGTCGTTTCTACCGGATTGTCCGGGTTGAGTGGCTCTAACGACTACATTTCTAGGGGGGGCTATATAAAGGCCCCTTCTTCTACCTTGAGTTGCAGCTCGTTCTTGAAGAGAAGAACCCTAACCCTAGAGCCACCAAATCAACAAGAACTCCATCTACAACCATCCAAAGTCTTTGATCTTTGGAGAATCAAAGGAGGAGTCCTTGATCTACAGCTTCACCAAGAAAGATTTCCATTTCCCCCTCATTCACTTGAGGGCCCCTTGTCCTAGTGTTTCATTAGAAACCATAGTTCTTGATTTGGTTCTTACTAGCTTGTTCTTGATTGTTGTGATAGCTAGCTTGTATTCGGGAGCCTCCAATTAAGTTGTGGATGCGTGCCTCGAACTTGTTGTAAAGGTGCCGGCTTCCACCTCGAAGGTTGCCGATATAGTGGAAGCGTGAATCGACCCCCTTGGGGTGAGGTTCACTGGAGAACAAGGGAGGCCTCTCGTGGAATTGGTGGTTTGATACCACCCCCTCTCCAAACATAGATGTACTTCCCCTCAAAAGGAAGGAACTGCGGGAAATAATCCTTATGTCCCTGTGTGCTTCTCTTTGGTTACTTCTATCCTTTACCGCACTTTACTTTATCTTGCTCTTGCTTAGTAGTTGTGCTAGTGTGACATATAGGTAAATTCACCATAGTTGCATATCTAGAGAATTTACCTTTGTGTCAAACCTTAATTTGAAAAAGAGTAAAATTTGAAGTAGCACCTATTCACCCCCTCTTCTAGGTGCCCGTACGATCCTTTCAATTGGTATCAGAGCCTCGACTCTTTATTCGGGGTTAACCACCTGAGAGAATATGGGCAACCCTGGAGATGAGGGAGAGGGTGAGGCTAGCACCTTGGTGACCATGGTAGATCTCAATAATTTGGAAACAAGCTTGAGCTCTACCTTGGGCAGCGAAATCCAGCAGTTGTGTCAACTTGTTGAGCTACTTGTTAAGGAAAAGACAGCCTCACCACCTCCCTCTCAAGAGGAAACACCACCCAACCCTAAGGCAAACACTCCGGCTAAAACAATAGCGAAAGTGGTGGGGTATGAACATAATTCCACTGACTCCACATACAAAAAGGGTGATGGGAAGGAAGAGAACCATGCGGTTCCCGGATGGTACTCTCCCGACCTTCCTATCCCTCATCCCCATATAAATAATAGAGGTGACCCACCTAAGTTAGTTGCACATACTTTTGCTCAATGGCATGTTTTAATGAAATCTCATGTGCACAACTCTTGCATTGATTTGCGGAACATTATTGAAGAAGGACTCAAGATTGATGATCCAGCCAACTTAACTAGAAGAGAAGCGGTCAATAGCCAACTCAATGCGACAGCCTTGCACATGATCCAACTTGGAGTGGGGCCAAAGGATTTCCCCACATTAAGCACTACAATACCGCCAAGGAAGCTTAGGATGCTCTCATTGACTTGTTTGTTGGAAATGAGAGCATGAGGAGAAATAGATTTGATGCTTTGAGCAATGAAGCTGAAGGGTTCTTTATGAAGGATGGTGAGGATCATGAAGAAATGTATCGAAGACTAAAATCCACAGCAACCGCCTTCAGGAATGTTGTTGCCTCTCACATTGATGATGCTTGGATCAAGAGGAAGTATGTGAGTGCACTCATGCCCTTCGAGCCCACTGACTTGAAGAGTCTTTAAGGTAGACACAACTACCATCTCATGACCTCAAAGGAAATTTAACCACAACCTAAATTTAACCATGGATTACACTACCATAAAAGAGAACCTCCATCACAATAGTTCGCAAACCAGATAGCTCGACCGCAACAAACCTCAAGCCCCAAACATCCATCACGGTGATGATCTTCCAGTTTGACATCAGCTGAGTAGTTAACTAGATCCACTAGCACCCTCATTTTTATCACCACTCGTGTTCGGTAAGTTCAATAAGTTAACAACTGCATAAAATATGTCCCAAAAAGATAAGAAGAAAAAGGGACCAAACAAGAAAAAACAATTATTGTTACTGTCATATAATTTAATGTTATACACATGCTACAAATAAACATGTTAACATGTATACCATGACAACTAAACATACAACTATACTGATACATCTACCATGAAGGATTTTGCTAAGATTGCATAAAGTTTGAAACACAGAGAAACATGATGTTAATTACATAAGGAGTTACCAATGCATATATGTATAGTAATCCACTACTTAGAGCTACAGTTATCCCATCATATATGAACAAGTTATCCACCCCTTAACCCAACATTTACCCAAGCATAATATGGAAGATTATAAACTAGGATATTTGCATATAATATAGAGTAAGTTACCAACAAAACTAAGTTAAACTTACCAGCATTAATATATTAAAGTGACCCAGGTTTCATATCTAAAATTATCAAGACCACTAACTACACAATCATGATAAAATTCATGGTACATTATGAAACATGGAATCATTAATAAAAGATGGTTGTACATTGCAAAAAAGATGCAAATGAAAAAAGCATATGATGAATTTACACAATGACATTTGAAATTAAAATTGAGGTGTGTACCAGTGGTTGGAGAAGGTGCCCAAGACAAAGGAAGCACATCTTCTGCTTCAAAAACATTGAATAAATCACTAGGAGCAGCCACAGTGTCACGAGAGCCAGGGACGGGATCAGAAGCAACATGCGCAACAATAGAAACTTTAGGGACACTTGGCACAGAAGTAGCATCAACAGAAATAATAGCAACGGGAGCCAAACGAGCAGGGGCACCAACAGGAGGAGCAGGATCAGCAGGCACATCAGACGAAGCAACAACCGGAGGATCTGCAGCTGGCTGAGGCTTCAATGTTGCATATCCAGTAATAACATTTAATGGGAAACCAGCAGGAAGACTCAACTTCCCATCATGATAAACCAATTTTTCTTTCTTGATGATTGTGACTTGATCTTGAGAAATTTGAGGTGCACCATTAGCTGTGGCAGCAGGATCTGAACCACTAACAAGTGGCGAAGGACCATCAGATGGCCTGGACACAGGGGACTGTCTGCTGATAGGGGTCTGGAAAAGACTTGATGCAGGAATTAAGGGAGCATAACTAACTAGTTGTACATCTCCCTGGTAACTTCCATCCAAGCTAGAAGGCGCATCTTCATCTCCTCCCTGAGTAGATGGATCCTCAACTGAGCAAACAACAGGACTTGTAGTCATATCAACAGAAGTAATAGATGCTGCAAGGTTGGTGAACAACGATGATGCTGGAACAAGCATACTACCATCAGCACAAATATAAGGGCCTGACGGATCATTGGCAGTAATCTGACGAGAACTAGTGGGCATAGCAATAACTTCAGTGATATTACCATCTTAGTTTGCCGAGGTATTTACCACGTTGCTGCTAACAAGCTATCCACACGCAAGTTTCAGCAATGGAGCTTCTGAATCTGGCTAAACTTCAGTGATTGTCACATCCACAGATAATCCTGCTACAATTGTACCTGATGCGCTGGTCATAGACACATCTACAATCGGAATGATATTGGTAGTTGTTTCTCCACCAAGGTTATCATCAAGTACATTCCCACCATTTGGATTTGCATCATCATTACTAGGTCCTTCCCCAAGAGTAGGTGAATGAGTTGGAGACGAACCACCAATTTCTATAACAGATGTGCTCCCTCCTTCTGTAGAACGCTATTTTGCCAACCATGGAGAAGACCTTGTAGCTACCGTCGATGTATTTTTCGGCACATCAAATCCTATCTTGGATGATTTTTTAATGGAATAAATAGTCAACAACAATGATTACATGAGGTTAAACAAACAAAAATGAAAATAAAACACATATAATATACTCACTGTAACTATAAAAAATAGTATTAAAAAGTGCAGCGACCCACATTGACATACAAAAGTTACCCAGGTACTAGTACATGAGTTATCCAGAGTAATTAAGACAAGTTATCCATGTAATCATTGTTTTACAAGGAAGGTGAAACAATTACCCACATAATAATGTGCATGTTAACAATTGCTTGCAAAATAAATTTGCAACATAAGAGAAATATAGGATATAAATATTTCAAAGAATAAACGACACATGGGTAAATAAGAGCTCTATCATGAAATTATAGAAATGTTACCCATATGAACATAAATAAGTTATCATATGAAAATGCTACAGTTATCCACACTTAGAAGGTAAAGTTGTCTAGTGAAAAACAAAAAACATGGCAAATAACTGAAAAAAATATAATATGCCAACTCATACCTCACAGAAATAGCAGACCACATCATTATAGGCGTGATACCAAGCTCTTTACAGACAAGAGACTTGATTTGATTATCAACATGATTGGTTGTACGCAACTTTTTCTTCCTAGCCCTTTCGTAAACATGAATCGAGGTTTATTGTTGTCGTCCAGAAATAACAGTATCAACAGGAGATTCAGTTGTCCGGTTTACATTGATGTGGCTAGTATTTTCAACCGGTGAGATACGATCTGCAATAGGTGACCTATCTTCCGGTGTTGACATATCAGTGATACCTTCGATCCGGATTACGAATGTAGTATAGCTTCTTTTTCCCTAGTAGACCTAGGTTATCGAATCCCCGGGAAGCGAATGCATAGTGAAGTGACTTTAACGGACCTTCGCGAGTTTTAGAATTCCTTTTGTGTTTTTACCGGACCAATAGCTTGCGTATTTTTTGTTATGGTCGATGATGGAGAGAGAGGGCCTAGGGCGTTTGGTTTCACCTGTAGATGTGCAAAACATCTGATGGGAATAAAAGATAGAAATAAAGTATGCGTGTACTTGTTAGAGAAAGATAAATTATATGTGGGTAGTGCATCCATAATTTCTATTGCCTCCGCAACCACTTATAGCAATAACCTACTAGTCTCATTCATAGAAGAAAGAGAACTAATGATATGCATAGTGATGTCACCGTTAATTCCAAGCAAATCCCTCACATACAGCCGTACTACCCCTTCTGTCACTAGGGTTCCCAACCTGCAGATCAGTCATCACTCATACTCCCTATACTTGGCTCAACCCTCAGGGTCTTGGGTACCTGACAAGTCCTTGGATTGAGTCAAGAGAGGATACAATAATCATCATGGCATACAAACTAATACACGATCCCATCTATGATAAATAACATGCACAATTGCTACATGGCTAGGCCGAAGCCCTTAGCCCAAGGAGAATTACTCACACATAGAGATGAGATCAACAATCACAAACATCGTAATGAAAATCATAATATTGATATAAATAGTCTTACAATGTCGCCAATCGGAGAAGAGATCTATTATTACAAGTGGTGGAATATGGCTATGGATATGGAGAAGGGTTTGGAGATCTGGAGGCGGCTGGTGATCTATGGCAGAGACTTTTTGGCGAGGTATGTCTTGTTTTCTCGTCGCCTAAGGCTTCTTTATATAGGGGTCCCTTCACGAAAGTTGTTCTATTTGACCTAACGGTGGCGGAGCCAACTATACGACCGGAGTTATACGACCGGAGCTATACGGCCGGAATTTCTGCTCTGGTCGTATAATTGGTCGTTAAAGTGTCTGCCTCCGTTGTACGGCTCCTGGTTTCTTCTGGTTGTTGGAAATCTCGTATCTTTGACTTTAATGTAGTGATTCCCTCCTTTAAACGACATTATCTGCGTAGGAAAAATATAAAAGAAAGGATCGCATACCTCTCTGAATATTAGCATTAGTGGCAGGGTTTAGAGAGATATTTCATCAAGAATATGAGTAATATCTAGTTTAAATGTGGACGTAGATGGCTATATTTCAGAGCCATCAATCAGGAGCGACAGGTGATATCGGTTCTAGAATGTTGTTCTGATCTTCAGTGGAATCCGGGTAAGTCAAAGAGAGATGGAGTTTAGAAGAACCACCAACACCATCACCAACCACACCCTTCCCCTTTCTATCAGCACGGACATACCGATCAGCATCATCAGCTCCACTGCTTTCTGATTGCAGATCTAAGGGGACATCATCATCATCAGGGCTGCTGCTATCTGAATCCGGCAGAATTGTGTCATCACAAGGAAGAACCAGAGAAATAATTACACCGCTTCGTGGAACAGTCCTTCCATGAGTGCCAGCATGAGTAGTCCTAGCACCACGAGCAGCACTCGAGCTAGCACCACCAGTGAAAATGCCTCCCATGGGTTGCCCAGCAGGATGACCACCAAACTGACTAGTAAATTGTTTGGCCATTTCAACACCAGCATTACCTTGCAACGTCGTCCATCCTTGCACGAGTGTACTCATCAAATCAAATAGCCTAGAGGAAAAATTGCCAACAAGATTAGCAACTTGTGCTTTTTCCTGCACAAGAGAAAAGAATAAAAATAAAAATAGAGGGACACAAATTAACAAAACCCAAAAAATAAGTAAAAGCTAAAAAACATAAAATGCTACCTTATCTGAACAACTAGGGTATGCACATGTGTCAAACCATTTATTAACCCTTGGTCACCACCAAATAATCCAAACTTGATGCCATACCGAGACTTCAACTGCAAGAACATAAAAAATAAAAAATGAGCCAACAAAATTCCTTACACATCTTGTGACCTACATGATACCACCCAATAATCACACAAGTTACCCACAGTTTATGCTAAAAGTGATCAAATAGTTTTCTAAATAGTTACCAACCATTAAAGCTAAAAGTTATCCACAAGTTAAAAAACAATATATTAAAAACAAACAAAATGTACAAGCAAATTACCTCAAGCTTCCCATAGCTCTTTCCATTATTCTGTAAATCAAACTTCAACACTTGATAAATTAGCTCTCTAGACCAAATGTTTACAGCATACCGCCCTTCCGACAAATCAAGATCCAACCTAGTAACATCAAGGGAGTCAACATAAAGAAGCTGTGAAATACATTAAAAACATGAAAGAATACAATCAATCCACTAACTAAAATGAAATAGGTTTACACCATCAAGTTTAGAAAATAGAAACATAATATTGAAACATTACAAGAAATAACAGAAATGTGTACCTACAATAAGAAAAGGCAAGGCTGCGTATTGGTTCCCTTGGAGAGCTCCTCATGCAGCTGGTCAGCGACAAATTTGCACCATTGGAACTTGGACACAATTGTAATATTGTCCCGCAATTAGAACAAATGGAAAAGAAACTAGCAACATAACATCACACTTACGTATATGTTAAACACAACCATAGATCATCTACAAAAATGTTACCACCATGATAACACACAAGTTATCATCACCGTAAAAAAAATTATCCACACAAAAACATATAAGTTATCACCAAGACAGAAAATAAAAAGAAAAGAAGCACCAAGGGAAACTAACCATTATATGGTAGCACTTAGGACAAACATGGTTTCGGGTGGTTGGTGACAACAATGTTGACACAATGTACATGATATATGTTTGCTTGAATTCAACATCATATGAAGTCATATCCTTCAAGATTTTGAAAACTCGAGTTCTTGGAGGGGTGCTACCATCATCAGGAAAAATAACAGGGGCAAGGGCACCTTGAATATCAGGATCAGAATAATATGGGACCAGCACTTCACCAAGAGGCAATCCAAGACAACTGAAGACAATATCGTCATTAAGCAGTATCCTTCCTTGCCCCGGGACAATAAATTCATGCATGTGCTTGTCATATAAACATGCGAACTAGGTCATAAGTGCATCATGTAACGATGAACACTGGATGTCCAGCATACTATCAAATTCCATTGCTTCAATTGTTGCCTTCTGATCATTTGATAACCATGTGAGAAGACTGGTAACAGCAGAAGGAGATGCCATGTTCCTCCCACGTTTGCGGGCAGGTGGTTCTTCAAGATCGACAATATCAGAAGCAGCCTTCCGTTTCCTCACCATCATGACTCCTACAAACAGTTTAAGGATGAAAAACATAAACATAAGACTAAACATAATACACAATCACAAAAAAATACAACAGTACACACAAGCTTATAGAAAAATGAATAATAACTAATAACATGCATCAATACTAAAAATTACAATAGACATGGATTAATGCTACAATGATAAAATATATAAAAGACGTTACACAAAAATATATGATCTAATATTATCTTGCAAATAGCACATAAGTTACCCATGCTCATAAAAAAATGTTATCATATAAAATGTTCAAAAGTTACCAACAGAGATAATCGAAAGGTTAACTATTACAAACCAAAACATGGCGAGTGTTGCTGTTATCAGGGGATTTATTCCACTATTACAAACAGGGATATACTAAATTACCCACTTGAATAATACATAGTGTAGATCAAACTAAAGTTATCAGGTACAAAACTGTAGTATTACCTAGGCCAGTAAACTAATGTTATCATGCAATTTGGTATAAAGTTACCAACTGATATAATTAAAAAGTTATCAATTACAGAACCAAAACAAGGCAAATGTTGTTGTTAATAAGAGATTTACTCCAATGTTACAAACAAGGATATACTAAATTACCCACTTCAATCATATATAATGTAGTTCAATTATAGACCATAGTGTTATCATGTCATCAGTACATAACTTACCAAGGCTAATAAACTAAAGTTATCATGCTAATTGCTCTAATGTTACCAAGAGAGATAATCAAAAAGTTATCAATGGCATTACCATCATAAGTTACCCATGCTCAAACACCAATGTTACCATACAATTTGCTCAAAACTTACCAATAGATATAAACAAAAGTAATCAAATACACCACCAAACATGGTTATTCATGCTGTTATCAAGGTATTCACTCCAATGTTACCAAATAGAGCTTATACTACATTACCCATTCAATTGTAGTCCTTACTTGTATATTATGTTAGCATGAATAAATCACAGTGTATTACAAACAAGTATTGCAGTAGATCTATGATTGCGCCAATTGCAGACCAGCATAAGGGGGGAATCAAGTATTATAATAGGAATCAGAGAGGAAATGATTCATATAACTCCCTCAAAGTAGCCCTAACATCTAGAACAAGCCAGAATAAATGCCATATGGAATAGTTACAGAAGAGTAGAAGGGCGATTCAAATAGTGGGGTGCATACAGAACCAGTAATTTGAACAAGGGGGGAGGGAAAATCACTCAAAAGACTACCTTGAATCCTCCCTAGCAACTACAACCAGCCGGAATACATGTCGACGACGAAACCAACTAAAATGGACCAGTCGTTTCTACCAGAAAACAGAGGAGTACATAGGAGAGCAAGGACACGCGCATCTAGGGTAAAATGGAGGAGAATAAAGGGAGAGATCATACCCACAATGCGTCTACGAGGCGGCAGCAAGCGCAAAGACGTCAGAATTGCCGGAAATTGCCAGAGAACTTCCAAACCCCGCCCCGTTCGAGAAGAAGGAGAAGTAGAGGAGGGGAGTAATGAAAACGGTCGGGAGTAGTGGGGTGAATGGGGAGGGAGAAGTGGTAGGAATGGAGAGGCTAACAAGTGGGGACCCTAGGTGAATAGTAGCCGAGATCAGGTGTGCGACATTGATTCAACGACCAATCGCGCGGCTTCGTCCTAGATAGTTGGATGAAGATCTGACGGCTATTGCCAGCCTGCCAGGTTTGGCACTTTTCAGACCGTTCTGGGAATAGAAAAGTCATTTAATTTTTGCTTAGTTGGAGGAGAGAGAAATAAGAAAGGGAAGGTTGTCTTCTCTTAGCTAAGGGATGATCTCTTAGAAATAAGAGAAGACTATTTTCTCTGGTGTACCATATGTCTTCACTTAACAAATTAGCTTCTTACTAAAATTAGTAAATTCTCATTAAGTGTTAGAGATGACAATAGGAGATAATACATTGTACAATTTATACATATTGTCTTCTCTAAATGATGTGGAGGGCAAAGGGAAGACATGCCTCCACTAGCATTGTACATACCCTTAAGGCCTCGTTCATTTAGAGCACCTCCACTCGTTTAGTGTTCCCAGCCGAAATCCCGTGCTAAATAGCACCGACAGATGTAACTTTCATCCTGAGAATGGCCAGTTTCCCACTCGTGTTCCCAGGCCGAGTTCCCGGGTTTGACCAAATTTCGATCAAATTTGGCAAAATTTGGGAAATATAGGCGATTTTATTAATATTGGGCGAGTTTATGCATATTACATCAAATTCGGGTGAACACCCGAATTTTGCCTTCATTAGGATTAAAAAAACTAAAAAAAAACTTAGAAATACTAGCTGATGCCGATGTCGACGCCGCCGGACACATCTCACATGCTGAAGTTACGGTAGAATGCCATGTAGTCGTGGTCGGCCTTGTTGTCGTCGTCGTCGTCGCTCAATCGCTACGGGGGCGCGAGTTGTCCTGGCCAGCATCACTGCACCGCCACAGCTGGACGAGGGGCTATCTTCGTCGTCGTCATCGAGGACGATGAGCGACGCGCCCTAGTAGGCTGATATCTTCGATCCGGATTACGAATGTAGTATAACTTCTTTTTCCCTAGTAGACCTAGGTTATCGAATCCTCGGGAAGCGAATGCATAGTGAAGTTACTTTAACGGACCTTCGGGAGTTTTAGAATTCCTTTTGTGTTTCCACCGGACCTATAGTTTGCGTCTTTTTGTTGTTGTCAATGATGGATAGAGAGAGGGCCTAGGGCGTTCGGTTTCACCTGTAGCCGTGCAAAACATCTGATGGAAATAAAAGATAGAAATAAAGTATGCGTGTACTTATTAGAGCAAGACAAATTATATGTGGGCAGTGCATCCATAATTGCTATTGTCTCCGCAACCGCTTATAGCAATAACCTACTAGTATCATCCATAGAAGAAAGATAACTAATGATATGCATAGTGATGTCATCGTTAATCCCAAGCAAATCCCTCACATACAGCCGTACTACCCCTTCTGTCACTAGGGTTCCCAACCTGTAGATCAGTCATCACTCATACTCCCTATACCTGGCTCAACCCTCGGGGTCTTGGGTACGTGACAAGTCCTTGGATTGAGGCAAGAGAGGATACAATAATCATCATGGCTCAACCCTCGGGGTCTTGGGTACCTGACAAGTCCTTGGATTGAGGCAAGAGTGGATATAATAATGGTGGAGGCCCCAACTATACGACTGGAGCTATACGGTCGGAATTTTTGCTCCGGCCGTATAGTTGGTCGTTAAAGCGTTTGCCTCCGACGTAAGGCTCCTGGTTTCTTCTGGTAGTTGGAAATCTCGTATCTTTGACTTTAATATAGTGATTCCCTCCTTTAAACGACATTATCTGTGCAGGAAAAAGACAAAAGAAAGGATTGCATACCCCTCTGAATATTAGCATTAGTGGCAGCATTTAGAGAGATATTTCATCAAGAATATGACTAATATCTAGTTTAAATGTGGACGTTAGATGGCTATATTTCAGAGCCATCATAGGCGTGCTGGCGGCGAGACCTATGAGCGGCTACACACTCGGTATCCTTCTGGTGGCACCGAATTCGGCTGGCCTCCTCGTGCTCCTAGTCGGCCTAGGACCAGACTAGGGTGTCTGGCTCCGACATCGGCGACACGTCCCAGAGAGATTGCTCTATCTCCATCCTAATGGAGAAGGAGTCCTCGTTGACGGGACCGCCCATTCCGCCAGTCGGCGGTGATGGCGCACGGGGTTCGTTGATGACGATGTCTCATGACCTCGTCCTCGGTGGCGAGCACATCGGCAGCGAGGCCTCCTGCTTCATGGTACGCAGTGCCTCGCCTGACGAGCGCGAGGCCGAAGCGGTAGTGTCCGAGCCAGATGAACTACGGTTGTCCATCCTCATGGGCAGCCAGTTCACCGGAGCGGCATGCCTCGCCCTCGCCGCGGGGACCGATGAGCGAGGGAAGCCTAGCCTCGGGTGGTTGCTGGTGTGGATGTGCTCCAGGACTATGTTGAGCATCCTTCCCGGTGCACTCCACCAGCGGCGGCGCCTCACCACGTTGTTGCGCTTCGGCGGCATGCTAGGCGGGCCTTTGTGGGTGGCGAGCTCCCGGTTCCTTCGCTCGGTGAAGAAATATCATATGTTGCTAACGTATCCATAATTTTTGATGTTCCATGCTTGGTTTTATCTACTTTCTTATGTTTTGTCCACATTTTGGAGTACTTTTCATATGATTTCTTGGACTAAACTATTAACAATAGCCACAGTGCCAGCTGCCTGTTTTCTGCTGTTTTTGGTTCGAGGAAAGCCAGAAAATGAATATTCTCGGAATTGGACGGGACAAAAGCCAAAGTCAGTTTTTCACCGAGGGACACCAGGAGCCAGAATACGAGACGGAGAGGGGCTGGGGCCCGGCCACACCACCTGGCCGCGCAGCCAGGCCTGGCCCGCGCCAGGGGGTGGTCTGGCCACCCCAGGCATCCCCTCGGCCTCTCCTTTCGCCTATATATTGCCTCCGATACAGAAACCCTAAGTACCCGCCGTCATCTCCATCCCTGGATCGGGAGGGATCTGAAGCTCTTCCCGGCACCCTGCCGGAGAGGGGAATTCACCCTGGAGGCCTTCTTCATCACCATGTAAACCTCTGGTGTGATGCGTGAGTAGTTCATCTCTGGACTACGGGTCCATGTAGTAGCTAGATGGCTGGTTCTTCTCCTTTGTGCTATCATGTTTAGATCTTGTGAGCTCCGTTCATGATCAAGATCATCTATTTGTAATTCCCACATGTTGTGTTTGCGAGGATCCGATGGATATTGAGATGCTATTTCAGATTGATTATTGATTCTATCATGTCTTTGTTATTTGTGATCTTGCATGCTTTCCGTTGTTAGTAGCTATCTTGGCCAAGTAGATGCTAGCAGCTCCAAGAGTTAGTATTTATGCTCGATAGTGGGTTCATGCCTCTAGTAATCTGGGGAAGTGACAGAAATCTCTAAGGTACTAGATGTGTTGTTGCTACTAGGGAGAAAAAACAATCCTTTGTTCATAGAACAATCGTATTGTTTACTTTACACGCAATGCGTAATGCAATTATCCATTGCTTGCAACTTAATACTGGAGGGGGTTCAGATGATAACATGAAGGTGGATTATTAGTCATAGATGCAGTTGGATTATGGTCTATGTATAATGTTGTAATGCCCATTCAAGTCTCAAAGGAGTCAAGATGAGTAGTATATGCTTGTATGCTTTCTCGATGTTTGTCAATTGCCCCGCTGTAATTTGTTCACCCAACATGTCATCTATCTTAAGGAGAGCCACCACTAGCGAACTATGGACCCCGGTCCTTTCTTTTACCTTCAATCTACAATCAACTGTTTACTGCTTTGTGTTTACTTTCTGCAAACTATTACTTTCTTCCACTCGATACGTTTAATCCTTTGTTTTCAGCAAAATCGGTGAGATTGACAACCTCATCGTAAGTTGGGGATAGAGTTCTGTGGTTGTGTTGTGCAGGTTTCCACATTGTTGCTGGCACTAGTAGTGCGCCCTGCCAAAGTCTAGCTAGCAACACCTTTGAGGTGTTTCCTTGCTCCTACTGGATTGATAACCTTAGTTTCATAACTGAGGGAAACTTACTGCTGTGATCGTCATACCTTCCTCTTGGGGATCCCCAATGAGCTCGTTAGTACACGAGTCAGCAAAATACTCCCAGTAAACTAGGTTACCAGGATCTTCGGCGAGCTCTGGATCCGACATCGCCGCGATGGTGTCCTGGATCTCCCCGACCATCTCGTTGTCCATAGGGACCGGCAGCACTGGCACGCTGCCGACGCTGAGCTTCTAGTTGGGCGGGCACCGGAAGTCTGGCGGCGCCATGTAGCCGGCATCGTGCAGCATTCGAGCCTCCCACGGCTATAGGGTACGCCGGCCAAAGCCGTTCACCGCCGCGGGATTACCTGGGTACCTCTCCACCATTGCTTTCCCCGAAGCTTCTTCTTCTCGCCAGACTTGGAGTTCATGGGAGGAATGGGAAGGCTGAGAGTTGATGACCCACAAGTATAGGGGGTGTATCGCAGTATTTTCGATAATTAAGAGTGTCGAACCCAATGAGGAGCAGAAGGTGTTGGCGAATGGCTTGGAGCAGGAATTCTCTGTAAATACTTAGCAAATGGATTTTTAGGGTTTTTTGATAATGCAGGTAAATAAAGTATGAGTAAATAAAAGACAATAAGAATAAATGCAGCAAGTGGCCCAATCCTTTCTTTAGCAAAGGACAAGCCGGTTGTATTACTTAAGATGACCAAATGTTCTCGAGGACACATGGGAATATTGTCAAGTGCTTTCGCTTCATATAGTTGATTAATCTTGTTTAGTTTGCTAGGTGTTGTGTGGGTGAACCTGTTCTAATGTACCGACCTTCCTACGACTAATACATACTTTTGATTATACCCCTTGCAAGCATCCGCAAGTACAAGAAAGTAATTAAGGTTAAAACCTAACCACGGCTTTAAACTCTAAGACCCTGACGTCCCTTGTGCAAAGGTTTCCTAACGGGGGTTCAGGTTTCTGTCGCTCCGGCAACCCCTACGATTAGTAGCCAAATACACAATGCATTCCCCTAGGCCCATATAGGTGAAGTATCATGTAGTCGATGTTCACATGACACCACTAGAAGAAATACACCACAACTTAAATGTCAAACCATTGAATCTTTCTCAGCACAATTCCACTACTAACAACATGACTTCTCCCATGTCCTCAAGAACAAAATGAACTACTCACAAGACATCATATGGATCAAGATCATAGATGATATAATGATATGTAACAATCTGAACATAAACGATAATTCAATGGTTCACTCAATAGCATCAACTATAAGGAGTAATCAACACCGGGAAAGTTTCCCCTAAGAACTATGCAAGATTCAACCCAATTGTTACAGCGGTATGAAGTGGTGATGATGGTGCTCGTGGAGATGGTGGTGGTTATGATGATGATGATCCTGGTGAAGTCCAGATTGATGGTGGTGTTGATGGCGATGTTCTCCCCTCTCCGGGAAGGAATTCCCTCGGCAGAATTCTGTCTGCCGGAGAGATCTTTCTCTCTCGGTGTTTTCCGCCCCGCAGAGGAGAATATCATTTTGCGGCCCGAAAGTTGGGTCGCCCAAGCAACGCGGTACCCAAGTTGCTTACAATCAGCTGCATTGCCCAAAGTTGGCATGCCAAATACTCAGAGGGTCTTTTCGGCACGAATTCAACTTTATGTTTCAATACAAAATATCTGGCTAACGGCTGTCAAGTTGGCCCCCCTATCAGCTTTCGCGTTATGTCGCTGCCGTCGTGGCTGCCATGTAGGCTTGTAGCGTTGGTGCATGCATCCTTTACGCGTCTTCTTCTTCCTCCAGGGCGGCAATTTGTGGTCGCGGTCGTGGCGCGGAGCTAGGACTTGGACGAACCTGCTCGGCCCTGTTCTCCTTCCCATCCCGAATCGGAGCTCGCCCTCACCATGGCCGCACCCATGGCATAGCGCAGGGATGGGAATTCATTCCCGGGTGAGATCTGTCACCATGCCGACCATGCTCGGTCCTGTTGGCCTCCTCCAGAATCCGAGCTCGCCGTCGCCGTGGTCGCACACGCACCAGCCACGACGCCTTCCTCTCCGAACCCCAAAGCCGCATCCACCTAGTTCGGCACAATGCCAACAAGGTGAAAGTGCATCAAGTTTTCTTCTTGTGATTGTAGAAAAACATGTATGTACCGTGGCCGTAGCATACTCTAACAATGTACACATATGTTGTTTACTAGATTTTCATTTGAAATTAGTAGCTCCGTGATGACGAAACATAGAGAACCTAAATGGAATGACGATGACGGCCATGTTCTGTACTTTGCATTGCATCAACAAGTGCTCACTGACGAAGCAAGTTACCAAGAGAGTGGAGTTCATCAGCCATTGCCAAAAAATATGTGAACAAATCAATGAGCGATTCAATGCAAATATGTGCAGAAAAGCTAGATCCATGTCATCAATCATCAATAGGTGGCACATTCTAGTGATGCGTTCAAATGTGTACACCATGTATCATTTTCTTAAAGTGGTGGTTAGCCTGAGAAAAAATGCCTAGTATGCACATTACCTTTGTATGTTCTATGCTGCAATTCTATTGTTATGGGCGTGGAAAGAAAAGCTGGGCTTCACTGAATATTACGCAGTTAGGCCTAACTTAGTCTTACACAAATAAGCGTAACTAATGATAAAGATAAAGACAAATGGTTCATCAGATCTGCTAGTATGAGAACTAGGTCCCTAGAGCTGGTGGTATTGTCAGAACGAACCAGAATGCTGTGTTTGGCCGTCTGGCATTCTCCATCAAATCGTATGACCCCACTGATGAGCCAATTGTAGGCCCCTCCCCCCGTCGTGGATTCGGCTCCAGGTCGGATCTGGAGTGTCAACATGATAGGCGCGTGAGTGTGCAGCAAACACACAGTCTGCTATAAACACTGGAAGTGCTGGCACCTCAGGAACAACACCAGCATGTTCTTCCTAGACTCCGGCAGCAGCCTCAGCAGGTATTTCGTCAGCTTCACCAGTAGTAGCCTTAGCAGGTATTTCGTTAGCTTCACCAGCAGCAACATTAGCAAGTATTTCGCCAGCTTCACCAGCAGCAGCATCACCAAGTATTTCGTCAGCTTCACCAGGAGCAGCAACAGCTAGTTCTTCGTCAGCTCCACCACCACCAACACCACCACCAGCAGCAGCAGCATCAGGAGCCAGGGCTGCCTAAGCAATTACAGGTTCAACAGCTCCAGGTGCTCTGACAAAGAAAGGTAGTTGATCCCAAGAAACACAAATTGTCCCTTCAGATTGTCGACTCTACTCCAGACTTCCTCTACTGGGTCTTTGGATGGGCATGCGGACCTCGAGAAAATGTGACACCGCAGCAATGGGTATGAAGAAAGTTGTGTCCCCATATGTTCTATTGTATCACCAACGTTGTTTAGTGCTCCCCTGATATGAATCCACATGAGTTCATCATCCTGTTCCATGTCGCCTCCGAGAGGTGCCAGGAACCAGCGCCGTGTCCCAAGTTCAGCATCTGCTACTGCATCTTCGATGACCGGAGCTGGAATGATGCGCGGGGCTGCGTGGGTACCTGCATGTTACTTACAGTCAGTAAACAGAATTTTGAATGGGATTTTACATGCTATATGACACCATGACTCACCCCAAATGGACGGCTCCCAAACACGCATGTCGCCGCTAGGTTCAGTGACCGCATAAATGCGTTGCGGTTTGTATAAAGAGTAGATGTAGGTGAAGACGGCGTCGACATACTTCTCCAGCCGCAGGAAGTCATCACGCAAGACTATCCATTCCTTGTCTTCTGGGCATCTAATGAATGTGATTGCCTTGTCGAACACCGCTAAGAGTTCGTACTCCCAGGTCTTCCATGCCCCCTCTCGCGGTCTATGTGGGAGTTGTACCTTCAGGAGCTCAAGTTCTGCCATGTTGAACCTGTAAGCGAATTTGGAAATGGGCGGTGGCCACCCGTTGTTGAATGCAGTGATGCCGACACCCTCCAAAGATGGCAATGCAAGTCTCACCCGTTGTTCGCTGCGCTGAGGTTCAGCCATCCCCAATCCTCGCGGTGGCGGTCGCTCTGTCCATCCGCGTCGTCGTCGCATGCCTTTTGCTTCAGCCTGCTGCTACCCCAAGCTCTACCCATAGCGGCAAATGGAGTCTGGAATCCGGTAGATTAATGGAGGCGTTGTGATAAGGAGGCGGATGGATTCGAGAGGGGATGGAATCAGGGATGGGGGCAGTTGTTCGAGTGAGGAGTGAATCTGTAAGGAACCGCCGCCGCCGGTTCTCGTCCGCGTGGAAGACAAGGAAGGGGGCGTAATTATTGAGGGCGGGCACCGGAACCGTCTAGAGGAAGTGAAAAAATAAATCATAAGAGAGAAATGTGCGGCCCGCCTGTCAGTGAGTGAAGGTCGACACGTGCAAACGTGCCTATGTTTGACTTGGATCGTGCATGGCAGACCTCCATTCCACCGCATGCAAGTGGCACGGAACAAATTTTAGGAAGCGCTAGCGTCGACGTGTAAAACCGCCATTTTTCTCCACCTTCACCCTACTACGAACGGTCCTACACCATTCTAGATATTGGTAAGGGCGGTTCCAATCTTTCACTTCTCTGTCTCATTTCCTCCTCCATGGCCGCATGGTCTTTCTCCTCCACGGCCTCATCCATTTCCTCCACCACCGCATCACCCTCTTCCTCCGTATCCTTTCCCTCTTGCCTGTAGTCATGGACTCTCCGAACATCCGAAACGACTGCAGACAAGAAACTATGCACTTCGACATCGAAGTACATGGCGGGAAGAAGATCGATGTCGTCTACACCACCGACCCTCGGACGGTGAGGAACACTCTGAATAATTACATGAGTTGGCTGCAGTTCGAAGAAAACAGGTTCGTAGGTCTCGACCTCGAGTACAGCCGCGATCACCATAGGATCGCCATGGTGCAACTCTCCATGAAGGGGCACGTCCTCGTATGCTAGCCTTTTTGCGAGAAGGGGGCTGACGGGATCTGGTAGACTTTGCTATCTTTTTGTTCCTGAACCGTCTGTTTGCAAAAGTTATTGCTATATTATTTATCTGAATTCATTTTCATGCAGGTGGGGCGAAAGCATTAGGGATCTGTTTCATGACTTTCTCATGAACCAGCACATAACATTTACTAGTGTTGACATCACGGATGACACTAAACTGCTTGAAAGCCCGACTATCAACATTAGCATCCCAAAGGAGTGCAGAGTGGACATCTAGGAAATTTACTGGATCCCAGGGACGAAGGGCGGCAAGACCGGGATGGCCGCTCTTGCCTCCGAACTCATCGACCCGTGGTACGCTGACATGAAGGGCAAATTGCCGAGATGTTCGTGGAGGCGTTTAGGGCACGATTACTAGGAGGATAAGCCACTTTCTAAACCTAATCTGAAGTACGCTGCAATTGACGGGTATGTTAGCCACGAGCTGTACTGCCAGATTGTAAAATATCGTTCCAGGCATCGCATCATTGAACAACCACCAAGGCAGGTTGTTTTCCCCAAATGCCGGAGTGTAGATGAATCTACAAGCCAGAGCAAGCGACCGAAGGCATCCTGGGATCGGTTGCCTTCTCCAACAGGATGGGATGTAGACTTTTAGTGCATGATTTTTGTGTTTGTATGGGGCTTGTTGTGTTTATGAAAACATGTTATTTCAGAAGTACACTATGTGAGCAATTACGAACTGCTGTGTATTACCTTTGTCAAACTATAATCTGGGTTTGGTTATGACTATATCCTTCGCTATAATCTGGGTTTGGTTATGACTTATGACTGTATCACACCTTATGCATGTCAGTCCTAGATTCTGCCGCATGCAAATAACACAGACAGAATTTGTAAGAATGAATGTTGAGCATACAAAAGGGGGAATGTAATTCATACAGGTTAAGTAGCTAATAGCACAGGGATCATATGAGCTTGGTTCTTACACACAGAATGCTTAGAAAATACATGCGAGATAAAATATAGTTGATATAAAACTAGGAACGAAATGCAAAACTAGTAGTGGTAAACAACACGCTCACCCACCCGCCAGATCCTGTTGAGCATCTCGTAGCAGACATACGCGTCCCTGGCTGCGTACTTGATCGCATCATAATCCAGGTGCCTCCACTCCCATCGCTCATGCAGGTGCTTCGGGAACTCGACTTTCATGCCGGCGTACTCGCGGTTGATGATGTCGGCAGCGAGTCTAGCCATGTCGGCTTTCCCCGTACCGCCATCCGGGTACCTCCACAAACGTTGGAGATCGATGTGATTGACGACATGAACGAGGAGATCCCGCTCTAGCTTCAGAGTGTCGTTCTTGATGTCGACGCTGGCGAAGTAGATCTCCCTCCTGTGTAGGAACTCGCGAAGATCCGAGCATACAGATTTGGCCCTACATACGTGGTATAGGAGGCAGTGGTTGTGCATGGACAGCTGCAAAAGCGCCATCCTCTTCCTATCTCCGGTATACTCGAGGTCAAGGCCGATGATCTTATACCTGTCCATCGGCTCCTGTAGCCACCGCGCCTACACATGACCTTAGCGACCTCCGCCGATGCATTTGTGTGGACGACCGTCAGCTTGGTGGTGCCATGGGTGGTGACGGTGTACTCGTTGGTGAAGTCGCTCCTGTCGCCGAACACGCCGTACTCTGCGTCCATGGCAGCATCTAATGCGGCGGCGGTGGCCTAGGGTCGGTAGCGGTGGCTCAGACTAGGCGTGGCGGTGGAGTGATCTGTTGTGGTGGTATGGCCTAGCGGAGGCGATGCCTGCGGCAGCATCGATGGTTCTTGCGGTGGCTGCGGCGGCAGAAGGAATGAGTTGGGGATTTTTGCACAGTGATGTGCTGAGGAGACGGAAGGCGATGCTTAAATTGTGTTTACCAATATTATGGCCATACCCATGTGGAGGAAAGTTTGGCTAGGCGAGCACAATTGGTATCCAATCCTAGCGATTAAATTTGGCGTCCGTCCCGGTAGGCGATGGGAGGGGTGTGCGACGTGGCTTTGGTGTGGCAGAGACCGGTCACGTAGGCCACCGTCCCGTTGTCGATCCGCAGCGGGTGCGCGGTGCTGACACGACGTTACGTGACAGGACAGAAGGAAGTGTACAACTATTATTCCTAACAAGTTTAAGAAGTGTAAGCATAGACATGGACCTAGCATCCCGGGGCAGCCGATCAGGCCTGCCGATTGCGCAAAGCTTTTCCAGAATTTGCCAAAATGAAGCTCGTTTGCCCATGCTTCTATAAGTTTCTCTGTAGGCCACTTGTGTAAGCATGCACGATCAAGCAACTTTGCAACACACGTGTCGGTTGAAAAGCATTAGGTTTCAATGCACCATATAGTTTAGGGATTTAGAATAGCTACATTGTGTAGATCTAGCAAAATTCAGCTTTTTGTAAGAATTAGATATAGCAACATTGTGTCTCGTTTATCCTCACTTTTGCCCTCCCGATATTCCGAAGCCCTCACATGCGCTCGAAGAGGGGTGACGTCTGGTCAAAGGCTTGGCCGTTACGTGCGCCCTGACGCCTAAATTGGAAGTTTTTTTTTGTTATTTGGCCTTTTTAAGAGCGCCTTTTCCCCTCTCTCTCTAACAATTGTGTGTTTTTTCCCAAAAAGGTAGGGAATCTAGAGCAGCTTCTCTCTTCATTCATTGTTCCTTTTGCCCACGTTTTCCCCCAATCTGATAGCAAATTTAGAGTAGTAAACCAAACCAGCACAATAAATAAATTCAGTAAACAAAGCATATGTAGATAAAGCAGCTAATATAGGTTATATAGTACGGTACTTAACGAGGTTCGACAATTAGGCTGCTCAGCAGCAGCAGCTGACAGGTTCAACACAGACAAGACAAAAGAAGCTGCTTTACAGCAGCAGCAGCTGATCAGTGGCCCCTCATGGCCTCTGCCAGGAGGGCATCCGCCTCCTCCCTCTGGCGCCTCCTCCACTTCTTGCTGCCTAGCCCCTTGACTTTGGGCACCTTGGGTCTGATCGGGGGCATGCGACCCTCCTCGATAGCCACCTTCTGGAGGTTGCAGAGGTGAAGACCGAGCGCCTGGTGCTTGGCCATGAAGCCGTGGATGTTCACGGACTCGCGGCAGGTCCTCATGTCCTCGGCATGCTTCATGAGGGAGTTGAAGTCCGCGGCGTGGAGCCTCCTGGTGGGGCAAAAGGGGCACCTATACACGTCGTCAGTGAAGAAGTTGTTGTACTCACCGGACTTTAGCCTCCTCAGCACATGACGAGTCTTGGTGTCCTTGGACTCGTCGTCGCTGTGGAGGTCGCTGCTATCCTCCTGTTGGAAAAAACAGTAGAGTGAAATAAGGACATGATTGAGATACTTTGATTATCGGGATTGATTTTTTGCATAAATTAACTGAATGAGATCTCCCGATTATTCCCCAAATCTCAAACCAAATCGAATACTGATCCCAACTACAAACAGGGGGATTCATCGAAAATCGAGATCTAACACAAGAGGATTAGCTACTATAAAAATACGAACAGCCGAGCCCTAATAACATACGATCTAGCATCCAATGATGGGAACGGGGGAAGAACAAGGGAAGGGGAGAAAACCCTGGTTACCTCTGACCACGGGTCAGCGATGCTGGTGTCGTAGGGGTTCTCCAGCCTTATGTAGACAACATCCTCGTAGGGGTCCCAGCCGAGCGGGATCTGTCCGAGACCGGCGGGGGCCTCCTTGCGGCAGCTACGGCGGATGCAGGGACGGGGACGGGGGTCTGTACAGGGACGGAGGGCTCCTCGCCGGCGGCCTTGGAGGCGCCGATGGCCACAACGCCGTTCTTCTCCATCATCGGCGTGGTTAGAGTTTTGTTGGGCATTTGCAGAAGGTGATGGGACAGTAGAGACGGTTGAGTGAGCGAGTGCGTGATTAGTTGAAGTGCGGAGGCCTCTATTAAAGGAGAAGGGAAGCGACGTTTCGTTGCACTAGCGTGCATCACGTATGCTAATGCACCGTGCACGGCCACACGTGTCCGCTACCGCCCCGTGCACCACACACGCGTACCGCGAGTCGTGTTTTCCCCCTCGTGTCTAACCCTGGAGATTCAGTTGTACTCAGTTTTGCACTCGAGCGTAACACTGGCGGTTTGGTTCCATCTCTCGCACATGTGCTCATCTTCGCTGTCACGCTCTGATTGGTCGAGACAGTTGTCACACGGATTGTGCCCACCAACCGTTGATCCTCTGTGATCTAGCGGACAGGATAGCCCTTATATCTATCGGGGGACCCCTCTATCCATGCAAAATAACGAGTATGCCACCGGAACTTTAACTCCATAAACAGATGAACTTGAATATATTTTGAAGGGTACAAAAATAGAAATACCCATAGTTTAAGGGTCTAGATACAGTAAGAGAACTAAATATTATTAGTGGCCGGGCCAGCATAGTGACGGGTTGGTCGGCTAGAAGTTGTTGATTCCTAAGTAAGGGGACACTAGGCCGGTCTTGACATACTCCCTCAGGAATTTGCCATAAGCAGTGTGCTTAGCCTTGGTCGCCGACTTGTGTTTACTAGCCGGGATTTTACCGATGCCAACCGCATGCAGAATCAAGCTGGAAATCCTCGGGTTGACTCCTTTCTTACAGAAAGGGCACATGAGCTCCCCAAGTCGAGTGTGGAAAGGGATTATCCCGCTCTTGAGCTTCTTCATGACATGTCGGCTCTTGTTGTCCCTGGTCTCCTTGTTAGAGTCCATCTCACTTGAATACACCTGTAATGTATGGAATACAAACAGAAATGAGCAAAATAATAAATATATATTCCTTCCACCATTCCGAGTTACTTTCGATGCAATAACATGTCTATACAAGTTCAGCAGTTCATTACGGCCGTCTCCCTAGCTCGCTCCTAAATTAATGTGGTTTGTGTTCTTGGTAACTTATTAATAAATAAATAATATGGATTCATTCAGAACAGACTAGATCTCTCAATGTACCGGTTCGTATGTTCCATCTAATTATTAGGACTAGATTTTTTTATGACGCCAGGATTGATTAAGCTCGAGCAGAAAATATGAAACATGTAGAAATAGATGTACCTCCGGGTACACGAGCGGAGCGTGTTCGTCGAACTCCACACCCTCACCGGCGCCTCCGAAGTCGTCAGCACCGGCGAGAACATGGTCCCCCAAGGGGTTGAACTGCACGTCCTCCTCGCCTTATGTTGTGTGATGCTCCTCCAGATCTGCCACGTGAAGCACCACCCCGGCGGCGATGCCCGGACACTCACCCCCATGCACTGGTTTCATGGAGAAGGTTCATGCAAGTACGTTCAAGATTGTGGGGTTTTGCTAGATAGGAAAGAGAGAGTAGTGGATGAGTGCGAATGGAGGATCAGATAGGTTGGGTTTTTAATGCGGGGACGTTTAGGCCTCTTCGAGGGCCCCGGTAGGCAGCTCTTCCGGCTGCGGCTGCCGCGTGGAAGGTTCGTGTGGTGGGGGCCTGTCGGAAGTGTGAGTGTAGGCGCGCTGCGCATTAAAAATGGTATAGCCTGTGGGCCATGGATGACCAGTTGCCGTGCAGTAGACTTGTAGCCTTTGCAGACTAGATTAAACATGACATGACCACTCGACGACTTTTTCCATGGACGGCATCGTGTTCCTTCTGGTAGAAGTCTCGTTGAGAGAGATGTCCGTGCTCTCTCGCGCTATCCTGTGAAGGGCACGACGTGTGCAACGAGCCTCGTTGGATCACACAGGATCAACGGTTGGTGCGCACGATCCGCGTGACAACTGTGACAACCAATCAGGGCATAGCAGACAGAGTGGGCACAGGTTTGGGCTTCTATGAAAGAGAGAGAGGGGCAAAACTGGGTAGTATCAAAAACCCAAGGGCAAAGCTGAGTAGTATAAAAATGGAAAGTGGGTGTCTTTTACAATGAAATACATCGTGGCATACATCAAATTATGCCAAGATAGATCCACTAGAGTTCATTGCATGTGTGTTCTTTCCACAAACCACATATGTATCCACTAGAGTCATTGCATGTGTGTTCCTATCATGAACCACATTTGGATCCACCAGTGTCATTGCATGTGTGTTCTTTCCACAAACCACTTATGGATCAACCAGTGGTCATTGCATGTGTGTTCTTTTCCACAAACCACATATGGATCCACTAGAGTCATGGCATGTGTGTTCTTTTCACAAACCACATATGGACCCAGTAGAGTCATTGCATGTGTGTTCTTATACTAAAACCAGCACTAGAGTCATTGCATGTGTGTTCTTATACTAAAACCAGCACTAGATTCATTGCATGTGTGTTCTTTCCACAAACCACACATGGATCAACCAGTGTCATTGCATGTGTGTTCTTTCCACAAACCACATATGGATCAACCAGTGGTCATTGCGTGTGTGTTCTTTTCCACAAACCACATATGGATCCACTAGAGTCATTGCATGTGTGTTCTTTTCACAAACCACATATGGACCCACTAGAGTCATTGCATGTGTGTTCTTATACTAAAACCAGCACTAGAGTCATTGCATGTGTGTTCTTATACTAAAACTAGCACTAGATTCATTGCATGTGTGTTCTTTCCACAAACCACACATGGATCAACCAGTGTCATTGCATGTGTGTTCTTTCCACAAACCACATATGGATCAACCAGTGGTCATTGCATGTGTGTTCTTTTCCACAAACCACATATGGATCCACTAGAGTCATTGCATGTGTGTTCTTTTCACAAACCACATATGGACCCACTAGAGTCATTGCATGTGTGTTCTTATACTAAAACCAACACTAGAGTCATTGCATGTGTGTTCTTTTCACAAACCACATATGGATCCACCAGTGTCATTGCATGTGTGTTCTTTCCACAAACCACACATTGATCGACCAGTGGTCATTGCATGTGTGTTCTTTCCACAAACCACACATGGATCCCCCTGAGTTATTGCATATGTGTTCTTTCTACAAACCACACATGTATCAACCAGTGTTCACTACATGTGTGTTCTTTCCAGAAACCACTTATGGATCAACCAGTGGTAATTGCATGTGTGTTCTTTTCCACAAACCACATATGGATCCACTAGAGTCATTGCATGTGTGTTCTTTTCACAAACCACATATGGACCCACTAGAGTCATTGTATGTGTGTTCTTATACTAAAACCAGCACTAGAGTCATTGCATGTGTGTTCTTTCCACAAACCACACATGGATCAACCAGTGTTCACTGCATGTGTGTTCTTTCCACAAACCACTTAAGGATCAACCAGTGGTCATTTCATGTGTGTTCATGTCATGAACCACACATGGATCAACTAGAGTCATTGCATGTGTGTTCCTGTCATGAACCACACATGGATAAACCAATGGCATTGCATGTGCGTTCCTGTCATGAACCACACATGGATCAACCAGTGGTCATTACATGTGTGTTCCTCTCATAAACCACATATGGATCCACCCAGTGTCATTGCATGTGTGTTCTTCTCACAAACCACATAAGGATCCACCAGTGTCATTGGATGTGTGTTCTTTTCATAAACCTCATATGGATCCTAACCTTAGGAGAGCCCGAACCTTAGCCCCCCAATGGATCCACCGTTAGACCGAGTCTTCTAGAAGGCACGCCATAATACAGTTGTTATGCTTGACGATTGTTACATACTGTTCGATCGGGGCGCTTGGACGATTGGGATGTTCTTCGTGAGAGTGATCCTCGAGTAGGCTGTTCTGCGGCATGATTGGCCACACTTGCTCTGGACAAACTGGCATGTTGCGAGTGTCACGAATCACGAGTTCAGTGGGCCATATCCCAGTGTCACGTCCCCATTACTTATCTTCCTCCCCGTACTTCTCTTCCTTCCCGTCAAAGCCACTTTCCCCACTTCACTTCCATCTTGCCGTAGCCGCAAGCCGACGACATCTGCCAATTCTCGGGTCGCTACCTTCATGCTCAAAAATCATTTTACAAGCTTTTGAACTTATCCTACATATTCCTGCTATTCGCCAATCTAACTGCTGATCTTTTTTCCGATTTCTCGACGAACTTCAGATGTGGCAAATGCTGCAGCCCAAGAATCTGGAGCTCCTCGCGCGCAACTTCGCAACGACGTTCCCGCTCGTGTGCTCCCACCCAGGATGCTTTCGCCGTTACTCCTACCACGAGCTCCCGCTCCACGAGCTCGTGTGTTCGCACGACGCGTGCTCTTGCACGGAGCCGGGCTACAACTACACCGGCCCACCAGCAGAGCTCGTCGTCCACCTTGTAGAGGAGCACTTGATCGAAGTGATGTGGATCTCGTACGGGCAAGCCCAACTTCTCCAAGAGCAGGTGCCATTCACTGACTCGGCACGCCACCGACTAATTTTCTAGGGGGGGGGGGACGGCTCTGTTTTCGTCCTAACCATCACCGCCGGTGTTCCGAGAACCAGAGCTAGGCCCACCATCATGTGTGTCGTATGCATCAGGTCGGTCTCGTGCGCCTGGCCATTATACATGGTGCGCATGTGGGCGAACGCCCAGCCGCCGTCGTCCGATAGCATTCTTGTGCTAGCCGAGGCGCCAAGCGGCCCGATGCCGCGGGAGGTGGAGTATGTGGACCTAAGGTCGATCCTATGTGTGCCATCTCAGTACCTTGTCGGTGCTAGACCGAACAGGCAGATACATTTCTACATTTGTATCGAGAAGACCGACAGGGAAATGTAATACTTGTGTTGTCATTACTGTTAGACTTAAGCGATGCTTCCCAGGTGCGTAGAGCATACGTGTTGTGCGAATGTACCCCAGTTGTAGTTTTTAGTACTCCTTAATAATTCGACGAGTTATTATATTGGTCCAATCAGCTTGCTGTTGTCACGTTGCAAAGTCCGCTTGCTCTGGACAGACCGGCAATACCGTGTGCTCCCGCACCTGCATTTCAGTGTCACGAGTTCCGTGGGCCCACCTGCCAGTGTCACGCCACCCTTCTCTTCCTTCCCCTTGAAGCCACTATCCCAACTTCTCTTCCATCCTGCCACTCCCGTCTGATGGTTCAATCTGATTTTCGTTGGATTGTTTACATGTAATCTACGTTGATAATGCAACATGCAAATGGCACAGACACAATTTCTAAAGTGGAAGCACTCACACGCTGCTATTGCACATATTTCTCAATATAGCTCGACAAACCCATTACAATAATTGTACTCGCACTAAACACAACCGAAATTGCAACCATCCTAAACAACATCTAAACCCACATCACACCGCTGTCGTTGGAGTCCACCTCGATTGGTGATACCGCCGTGCCCTTTCCAGCGACATCCACTCCCGCCCGTGGCTTGCCCTTCGCCAAGGAGGCAACAATGGCGTTCTGCACAGCTTCATCCCCGTCGTCCTCCACATCGGAATCGACAATGACGAAGGTGACGGGGTTAGCGTGGAACGAGCACCGTCGTGCTTGGCAGATCTTACTCGAGCTCGACGCTGCATCGGTCCTTCTACAGGTAGGAGGGGCTGAGCTCGGATACATAGCGTCGTTGCTCCTCTCAAGAAACCATGGCCATTTGATACTGCGACAATAGGATCTAGGGGTGGATCCGCCGTGGCGAGCCCTACCGGAAGCGGTGGAGCGGATGGATCTGCCGACGCGAGCCATGACAAGTTCCTAGGAGGGAGTAAGATTATGGGCCATGCGTGTCTAGTTCCGGAGCAAGGCCTCGCAGTGATATGTACGTGGGCAAGGTGCCAAAAAATTTCGTCCAATGCGCTAGAGGGCTTTTGAACCACGAAGGCGCGAGGTTTGGTTGACAAGTCCACATGCTAGGTCCCCCACCTGACAGCCGAATGTGGACGGTAGGATTCTACCCGAGTTATTAAGTGGGGATAAATCACACTTCACCACTACCCTGACATCCAAAGGCTCCTCTTTCCTCTGCCCTCGCTCCCCTCGCTCATGGCTCGCAGCTCGTGCAGTTTGTCTCGGGCGGAATCAAGGTTGGCTCAACGCCGTCAGGCGGGGGCCCCCATCAGGTACCGAAGGGTGCCCTACGATTACTACCCCGATATGCTGTGTTTGTGCGGTGAGAAGATGCCGAGATCGATTTCATGGACCGATGAAAATACTGCAGGAAAATTCAGCAACTGTAGCATCAGAGCGGTAAGTTCCTACTGTAGGTACAATGGTAACCTGGATCTGGAAAGCGTAATGTAATTCTTTTTTTGTTTCCTTCGATCTACTACGTAGGAAGGGAGGGGGACTGGCTGTGACAAGTTTGTGTGGATCGAAAAGCCACTGACAGGTTTTCACGGAGAGCTTGTTCAGGATCTGCGTGATGCTGTGTGGGACAACAAAGAGGAGATTCGTGCGATGGAGCGAGAGATCCGGGAGCCTCGCCAGGTGCAGGGGAGGCAGGGGCAGGGAGGTGGTGAGACAGACGGGCTCAAGATTAGGCCAGATAGTAGAAACAATTTCCTCATTATCTGGGTATTATCTGTTGCATTTGCAGTTTATGTTGCCATGTCATTGTCCAGCAGCTGAAATAAGTTGTTGCTTCGTGGAGTGTAGCAGCCAGCTTAAGAAATTGCTTTTCAGCCTAGAAACTTATCATAAGTGTAATGCCAATACCAGAGATTTATTAAGCGCCTATAAATAATTCATGTCTGTGCCACTAATACCCATCGATTTTGGAGACCCCTTAACCGCTCAGCTATCACGATTGTTCAGATAGTAGTGGCACAGTCACAATTTTGGATTCAACTAGTGGCCTCGGCCATATCCAATCCTAAAGTCGCGATACATTTTACTCCGAGTACGGGAGGCAGATTGTTTCGCCCGACAATTTCCACGCACACAGCTCCAGAGTTAACCGAACTACATATATAGGTTCAAGTTCAATACAACATTAGGCTTCTACACTGCTAGCCTTCCTTCTCTGCTTGGGTGCCAACTTTCTTCCTCTTTCCTTCACGTCCACTAGCTTCTTCATGTCCTTCCTTCTACCTCTTCCTGGGTGCCAATTTTCTTACCTTCACGTACCCTGCATCTCCGGGTCGAGGGAAGTCAGGCCAATCAGCACCAGAATCTTGTCTGGCATCATCACTCCACTCGTTTTGGTTTTCTTCCTGCAGCAAAATTACTGAGTCGGCTGTCTTGTTTCTTACCTTACGCTTCCTATAAAAAAACAGTACATGGATTACTACCTTATATCTACAGACTATAAACAATTTTTTGTGTGAATGTACCATCTCATACCTAGGTTTGGGAGCATTAAGGGGACAGCCAGCTGCTCTATGGCCTATAAGATGGCAGGTCTTGCATCTGTTTTTGCCCTTCTTTGTAGCATAGAAAGCCGAACCCTTCTTCTCGAGAAAATTCTTAAACCTATTCACCTGAGGTCTTCCTCTGCCCCTTTTTGTAACTGGCTGGCAAAGCTCGAAAGACAGTTGGACTTGAGGCCACTGAGATGGGTCTACATATGGCTCGACGGATCCAGCGTACGCAGCTCTAAACTTTTCCATAGAGTAGTAGTCTGACAAATACTGATCCAAATGTGGTAGAGTTCTTTTCTTCACCAAGAAGGCCAAGGTGTGGTCGCAAGGTTTCCCGGTATGCTGCCACTCTAAGCAGGTGCATTCTCACAACTGGATGTTCACAACATCCCTTTTGCCACTCTTGGACATATCGACCACCTCATAGCTTCTGCTTGTTGACGGGAGAACCTTAAGATGAGCAAGTCCTCGGCTTCTCTTGTGTAGTTGCTGTACAACTAGCGGTATCATATGTCCTCTAAGTCTCCTACCGATCTCTCTCCTTATATTTAACAGCTTCATGATCATACCACGTATGCTGTCCATCAAGATATGAACATGACGCACTTTTATGTCCTTCACCCAGTTATTCAGGCATTCTGCAAGGTTGTTGTTTATGTAATCAACTTTGATGTCAGGGTTGAATTGACTCGTCTTCCATAGCTACGAATGATGGATGGCTAAGTACTCTGGAAGTTCAGGGGCTTCCGCAAAAATCTTGCTCATGAAATATTTGCTGCTACTAGGTTTGTAAACTCTAACAGCAGGAAACATGTAACGAAATATGCTGCCTGCATAGTGTGAGTACAAGTTGAGCATCATATGGGCATGGCATTCTCTACCTTCAGCTCGTGGGAACACCTCCTTCACTACATTCGTCAGCCCTTTGCATGCATCCGTGAATATAGCCAATGGATCCATGTGGCCTATTGATCTCCTAAGCTGCCTCATAAACCAGACCCAGTTTTCCTCCGTTTCTGTTTCAAACAACCCGAATGCCACTGGGAACATCTAGTTGTGACCATCAAGTGTTGTGGCAGATGGCAGGCAGCCTTTCCATTTGCCAGTTAGGACAGTGCTGTCTACACTCAGATACGTCCTACAGCCGTCCTTGAATCCCTGGATGCAAGGTTTAAGCGCCATGAAAAATCTTTTGAAATATATTTTATCACCTTCTGATTCGGTGTCAATCTCCACAACACTCCTCGGACACCTAGCTTGTACCTCCGCCTTGAAGTTGTACAGCACCCTGAAGCTATTGGTCTAATCCCCGTGCAAGACCGACCCCCAGAGCTTTCTCTTTACCTTTCCAAACCGTGTAATATGGAAGGACAATGTTGTATTTAGAACCGAGGCTAGTCTGAATATTCTTCACGGTCTCCTTAGGGTTATCCTTTAGTATGGACATAGATTGCATAGCCATCCACTCCGTATCAGCCAGTGAGGATTTCAGTTTGCTGCCTGTCGGACACATGTGTGGAGGGCCCATTTTGTTCACCTGCAACACTGATTCGTCTAAAAGATAAGCGGAGTCGACTAGTTGCCCGAAAGATATCGCACATAAATTGTAGTTATAGAGTGAAAAGAGAGAGAGAGTTCTAATGGTTTGCTGCATTCATTGCCCCAGTACCCTAATTGCATTCGACGCAGGTAAGGCTCTTGCTGTGATCCTCCATGGACAATGTACCTCGGCCCGTCCATTCATCCACGTTAACTTGCAAACGGACTCATACCTCTGGGCAGTGTTCTTCAGTCGATAAATATCGAACTCCCCTTGATATGTAGCATCCCAATTGTCTAACAATTGCAATGCTACTAGCCTAGTCTATATATATGCTACCTTCCTACATATAATGGTTGCATCATAATTATATCATGCTCATGTCATCATGCCACATTGCATTTGAGCATCATATAAAACCCCTTTCATTTGGTTCTTATCTCATATGCATTATTAACTGTATTTGCCTCTTGATATATTGTATTTGGATCTTGATGAATTGCTAAATGCCCAAGTGGATATTGGGGCATATCTTTTATCAACTCCACCACCTTCTTGTCACCACCCCATTATTCCACCACCCTACTATGTGAGCTTTGCATTTTATTTGGGTTTACCTCTACCTCATGTGGGTTGGGATGGATCTACTTCTAATTCCACATGCTCCCATATATGCCTCATGATGTTTTCACATTGTTGATATGGAGAGCCACATGTACACCTTTGCATGCATGTGGTTAGTTTCTCTTGCTTTAGCTTCCATATGGATCTATCAATATATGCCCATGTATGAGGATGTATTTTTGCCATAAATAATCTAGTGGGAAAAGACACACTATATTGGTCATATGACTTCATCCATGTGCATATGCGAATTCATTCATATTGGTCAAGCAAACTTCTCCTTTGTATGGGTTTATTCAAGTATCTTGAATGCATGCATGGTTAAACATGACCATTGGGAATTCTAGTGTTTTCACTACTAGTGGTGGCATATATATACCACATGCATGGCCCATGCAAAGCCACTCCTATTACCCTTTTATTTGATCTTCTTTGGTATATGAGAGAAGAAGCTTGTATGAATTAAATTCATTTGTTTTGGCATCTTTTCAAATAATCCTCTAGTGCAATCTTTCTACACACCTCCTTCTACTTTGGAGTTGTGTTTCCTTCTTTGCTTTGGTTATCTTATTGGAAGCTAATTCAAATAGCTTGTTTGAAACAAGACTTTTTGAACCTTTGTTTTTCTTTGGCTTTCCACCAATCTCCTCTTAACATTTACCTAACCCTCTTACCTAGCTATCCCAAGCCTAACTCCCCCTTCTACACCAGGCCGAGCCTTCCATGCCGAGCCACCCCCTAATCTGAACCCTAGCCGAGCCATCCCCTCTCCCTTTTCTCTCTTTCCTCGCTGCCAAGCTTACCCTACCTGAGCCACCTGCGCCCCCCTCTGGCCCCAGCTAGACACCTTCCCGGGTTCTCCTCGAGCCCCAGGTCCACCGAGCCTTGCCACCGTGAGAGAGGAGAGAAAGGTGGCCACCACCACCTTTTTCCACCTGAGCCCCCCATGTGCTTCCTCCCTCCCTCTCCTCACCTAACCAGCCACCTAGAGCAGCCTCAGATCAAGATCTGAACGCCCCAGACCCATCTCCATCCTCTCTTCCTTCCTCCTTTCCCAAGCCATTGCCATGGCACCATACCCTCTAACCCTAGCTGTCTACCTGCTGTCCCCGTCGACCTGGCGACCCCCAAGGCGAACCCGCAGTACCAGGACATTCCCCTGCTACCTCACCGTCGCCCTGGACCTGCAGCCGTGCTTGGACCTCGTCGGATCATCGTCGTCGCCACCATATTCATGAGGAAGCCGATGAAGCCGGCCGCGAGCCTCGCCAAGGATCACGTCCACCTCGAGCCGTCTTTCTGCACCTATCGGTCGCTGGTGAGGTCCTCAACCCTGTTGACATGGCCTCTCCCTTTCTCTCGCTTTGCGTCACTGCTATGGGTCGTCGAACACCCTGTGCACCGCCGACATCGCCGTGGAGTCCTCTGCTAACAGTTCGTCGCTATGGTTCTGGCCAAACCTTCGCCGCAAGCGTGCCTCGAGCACAGTCAGTCCTAGCCCGAGTTTTTGACACCTCGGCGTAGCCCTATCCATCCTCTTTCCAGCGAGCCCACCCACGCCTGTTCCGGTTCACCACCGCTGCCACCAGCGTCGACACAAGTCACCGTCATAGTTCGGTTCCGTCAGACAGATCGTCCTCTGCGGACAACCTTTTCTTCGTCAGTTAGTAGCGGCAGAGTCCGCTTCTTGTTGCGCGATCATCCACTTTGGACACCAACCGATGATCGGCCCAATGGTAGCACCCCGTGCTGTTCTCCTCCAAGAGGAAAGGTCGCGGGTTCGAACCCTAGGTCGCCTCTTTCTTTTTCTCACACGCTGACACCACGGCCCCACCAGTCAGCCTCGTCTCTGCCACATCACCAGTGCTTTCCAGTCAGCTTCTCCCTGTCCCACACGTCAGTGGGTGTATCTAGGTTTTCCTCGGCATAAATGTCTGTGAACTTTTCTGTTAACAAAATATAATCCCAAATTTGTTTAATATGTTTTAATATCCAAAATTTAATAACTTTTTATTGATAAATCCAAATAACACAAATAATATATGTTTTTGAATCAGAAAAATGTGAGGAATTCACATATGCCATCCAAAACAATGTTTGCCTAATTTAAATTTTTGAAATTGTTTAATTGCAACAAAAATGCCTTTTCTTAATTAATTAATAACTTTAATTCTATAACTCCAAATTTGACAAATAATATGTCTAAATCGATCAGTGCAACGAGACCGTTCTAACTACGCATTCCTTGATATGAATTGTAGCATGCATCATATAAATATTAAGTGGACAGCAAGTGTTATGGGAGCAAAACATGACTAAAAACTTAATAAAATGATTTATTCTTGTCCCCACACCTCACCCTTGCCATGCTACGTTATTGCCATGTAAATTGTGCATCATTCATCATGGCATGCTTGGTTGCTTGTCGCATTTTACTAATATGGTTGTGCACTTTATTTATGTTGGCCCTTTTTTGTTTGATTCTTCTTTCGAATAGACGCCGAGCAGGGGAATTATCAGGAATCCCAGGAGTACTACCCAGATCCATCCCTCGCTTCAACTGAGCTGCCAGGCAAGCACTACCACATGCTTGCATACATATAGTACCTATTGCATCTATCTTATTCTTGCATCATTGAGTCGCGAATGCATTAAATTGAATCCCAAGTACTGCATAGCCTTTACTTTAAGCCCCACCGAGCTTGTTTCTCCATCCCATGAGCCGTTACTACAGGAGTTGTATGAGCCATGCGAGTCATAGAACAGCATGTGTAGGGTATGTGAGTGTCTGATGGATAACGAGGTACCTAAACAACTTAACCTGAGTAGTAATGGGATAACTAATGAAAGAGGCACCGGTGGGCAATATCTGTCATTTGGTTTTTATGTCCACTTGTGTCCCGTAGGACCCCGAGTACTTGATTCATGTTCCTTGACTATTCGCACTATCCACATCCGGGAGGCCTTATGGACCCCCCCGAGCCAGAGCTTGATTCATTTCTATTTCTTGGGGCCACAAACTAGTTTGGGGTTTTATTTACTATCCTGTACTTATGCCATGTTACTGTTTTATTAAGATTGTGCATGGAGCACCTGTACTGTTTTGGATGCGGAGTGTTTTCGCGGTATCAACAAGCCAGTAACATTTTCGGGATCCCAGTCGTTTACAGCCATTGACGCAAACCTTGGGTCTGTCTCGGAGTCAGCCAACTTCGTTGCGGGTGGCTTAATGGGGTGGCCCCCTGAAATATTTTATGAATCCTGTGATCGCTTTGTCGTGAATGCCTCGTTGGGTTTTGAGTTGGTTTTTCCGAGGTTGATCAAGTGTGTGTTGCTATTTGTGCACCCCTGCAGGCTAAATCTTTCTGAAAGCCATGTCCGCAGTTATGGACGACTTGGAGCACAGTTTCTCGATCATAGACAAGTATAACTAAAGTACCGTCTTTAATTTGACCAAATATTTGACTAGTAATTAGTGCAATACTCATGGAATGGCTAATAAAACTGCCAACGGATGGGTGTTCGTCCGCTTTCTCGTTGGTAAGCGAGAAGGAGCATGGATCTTCTACTTTATACTGTTATAAATGTTGGTTCTAATTAACGGACATCCGCCTATCTTTGGTTAGGCGGATGGTTAGCGAGTATATATAGGCTTGTTAGTTATTCTCTTTTGCTGCAATTGCGTCACCCCAGGTTTATGTCCCCTTTAGAGGCATAAAGACTTGCTGAGTACCCCTAGGGTCTCACACGATAAATTGTTTGATTCAGATGAACATGTGTATTCGCAAGATGGATACTGGGTGGAGGAGACAGATGATGTTGGCAACGATCACTCGGTGTAGAGATTCCGGGGATGGGGATCCGTGAGATCTGTGGGCGGGATGTGCTTATTTATGTGGCATCTTATGCCGATTTGCTTCTTGTCCGTACTCGGATCTTGTTTCCCGCTCCCGCTTGATACTCTGTTGATTGATGTATGAGGAGCTATCCTACACTATTATCTTTATCTAGGATAAATGGATCTTGCTGTATGGCGTTGCAATATTTCTATTTCTTTTAGATGGTATGGCTCTGAGAACTGTTGTAAGGTAGCTTGCATACATACTCACTTGTGTATGTATTTGATCTCTTCGCCTGTTGCCTACGTCGCTCGCTCTTGTCCCGATGTTCTTGGAAGTGGTTAGGGCGGTCGACGGGCCTACACGTGGGTGGCCCTGAGACCCCGCTGTACTTCTTTAACCACTTTTGGTTCATCCAGGCTTGAACTTAGAGCGTAGGGTCCGAGGTTGTTACAATTGGTATCAGAGCCATCCCGCCCTTCAGGGTCTCAGCCAAATGGTCGTTGTCAATCTAGCAAATATTTTGGTAGCTATGTATACTAGGGAAAAACAAAATGCGAGAGTAGGACTGCTTCCATTTTTCTTCTTACCCACCCACCCACCCTCCCTTTTCTGGTAAGGAAGTGTAACGTTTTCAATCCTCTTCTAAAAATTCAAACTAGGATTCACGTGTTCTAGGTTCTGTAGTACCATAGGTTGTGTGAGTGTGTGTGTGTGTGGGGGGGGGGGTAATTCCTTGTCTATCTGTTGCATCCAACTTGTTGTCGCTATCTGCCTTTTGGTTATCAACTGTGGTACATTCCATACCAACAGGCTTTTGTAAACCGACACGATCTATTTGATTTGTTGTAAACCGGCACGATCTATCCGACTCCTTGTTAACCGGTGCCATCTTGTTAAGGGTGTTCTTCCTTCCAGCATGCTTTCACAGAATGTGGAGTTGCTAATATCCATCTAATAAGTGGTTTTGCGCATCTATTGGTAATTTAATGCCGAAAATGCGGGAAATTTTTCTTTGATACATCTGTGTTTCCACACTCCTCTTCAGTCGTGTGTGAAACATTGTCTATCTTTCTTTTATCAACATGATCGTGCTAACTCATTCTTTTGTCACCGGCGCTTAATCCTGGAGTTTTACTTCATCATCAATTCTTCTAGGCTAAATACTAACGTGTGTCGATCCGATGCGTGTGATTGTAATTTGGTTCTTGGCATAGCTATATGCCACTTATAATGAATGGAATAGGGTCAATACTATAAATACAATCCTCCAAATGATGGCGGTTATCTCCTGTGATTTTGAGTTACACCGTGATCATATCTATTCAAATGCAAGTATCTTTGTCAATCTGGAGTTTTCTCAAGGCACTATGGTGGTCTATCATCTGTTTATCATGCTTCACATCTTTTTGAACTCCATATCTGCAAGATTCTCTTTGATACAGGAGAATCACATCTTTTCATTTCGGATAGCTTTGCTTAAGGTATGAGCTATCATTGTTTCTTTATCCAAGATCTCTTTATCTTGTAACCGGTGATCCGATCGACAATGTGAATTAGGTGGCATTTCTTGTTCTCTTCCGAAGGACCAGATAATCTATTCTGCCAGTGCATCTTCTTCAACACGAATCCTTGCTCTTAATGTTGATCTGTCAAAGAGCGTTGAGCTCAGAAAGTATTTCGAGCATTTGTCTGTTTCTCCCGCCTCTTGAACTTTATATTCTCGGAATATCTTGTTAATCCGTGGTGGTATATCTTCATGATATGCTTTCTTATTCTATATCAATGGAATAACATGGAAGTTCATCTGTGTCTCTTTCTCTCAAGCTTCGAGAACACTGCCTGTGTGCAAAGTTCTCAAAGTGTGAATTCTGGCTTCTTGAAGTCACCTATCTCGACCACGTCTTTCTGCTAAATACATCGCTTCAATTTTGGAATCAGCAAGCCCATTGTTAATTCCATCCTCCATCTTCAACCAACCCGGAGTTTTTCCTTGTTGGCAAGTTATCATCATAGTTTCGCCGAAGTTCCTCAAGACTGCTAAATCTCGCTCAATCATTTCAAGAAGAACATGGAGTTCTTTTCACTTAGTTCTCGGCAAGTAATCTTTGGAACCATCTTGTTCGATCGTCTATGCTCAATCCACCGGATGCCATGAAGAATTTCTAGATATTTTGTAATCCTTATGTCCAAGTTGGTGCTATCTTTTTCTTTATCTGTTGAATCTTGCAGTTGTTCTCCATAATCTTCCTTCATATCTTTCCGTTGGCTTGGTACTTCCGACATGACAACAACATCATCATCCTTATCTATCTTGAATCCGGCGAATCGTTTGCATCTATCCTTGTGTTCTAATGGAGTTCCATGAGTTCACCTTGTCAAGATCTTTCCTATTCATGTGTGGAGTAATGCTTTGAGTGTGGGATGGAGTAGCTACCATACCATTACTCTTATCATTCGCTCTTGTACATTGGATTGGCGGATTAATGCAATTTCACTCATTCCACGGAAGTTAGAAGTGGCCTTTATTCCTCGATACTTTTACTTCCGTCCTTGTTTTTCCGGAGTGCTCTCTCGAAGAAAGTAATCAATAATCTCTTATTGATGGTCTGTCTATTCTAGGTGGAGCAAAATCTTCAATTATCTGGTGGGAACAAACGCAAACTCTTTTCTGTCCTCGTCATTCTACCGGTGCTCGACATCCCCAAACAAGATGAAAGGAAACTATCTCTCTCTTTGTTTCATCAATTCTTTTTCTTTGGTAAAGACAATTATGGTTGATGCCATTAATCGCAAATCTATTCCACATTCCACTCCTTCTAAGGATTCTACCATAAGCTAGCATTCCCCTCTTTCTCTTGAAGTTATATCCGCGCATCTCAATTGCGTGATCCTTTGGTCCTTGCTGGCGCAAGAAGAATCTAACCCGACAATGTCTAACTAAAATCTTTCTGTTGATATCAAGGAACTCTATTGTTTGAAGGCAATATTGTTTCCGAAATTCATTTCTCAAATCTGAGGGAAGAAACAATGCTATTTTCATAGTGGTATCTAACTTCTCCAAAGTAGCTCTTTTTTCCGGCGAGGCAAAGAATCATCGTCATGTGCATCTGTTGATCTCTAATCCTAACGGTGTGTCTTTCTTTCTCCATGATACATCGGCCTTCCTTATTCTTTCAAGTGTTTCTATTCTTTATCATGTTTCCTGAAAAACCGAGGCTATGTTCATCCTATCCTTCTTGTCTCACCACAATCCTTCAACTCTTCTAAACCGTGTTTCTCAAGCAAAATGCAAGGCTCGCAACAAGTCTAGCAAGCTTTGCAAGGTGTAATGGTCGCACCATTCTGTTGTTCATCATCTTGGGAACGCGATATCACCTCCGTTCCGAACACCCGCTTCTCCTTGTGTTGTTTTCTTTTTCCTAGGAATCTCGGGGCGAGATTCTTGTTTAGTGGGGGAGAGTTGTAGCATCCCAATTGTCTAACAATTGCAATGCTACTAGCCTAGTCTATATATATGCTACCTTCCTACATATAATGGTTGCATCATAATTATATCATGCTCATGTCATCATGCCACATTGCATTTGAGCATCATATAAAACCCCTTTCATTTGGTTCTTATCTCATATGCATTATTAACTGTATTTGCCTCTTGATATATTGTATTTGGATCTTGATGAATTGCTAAATGCCCAAGTGGATATTGGGGCATATCTTTTATCAACTCCACCACCTTCTTGTCACCACCCCATTATTCCACCACCCTACTATGTGAGCTTTGCATTTTATTTGGGTTTACCTCTAGCTCATGTGGGTTGGGATGGATCTACTTCTAATTCCACATGCTCCCATATATGCCTCATGATGTTTTCACATTGTTGATATGGAGAGCCACATGGCCACCTTTGCATGCATGTGGTTAGTTTCTCTTGCTCTAGCTTCCATATGGATCTATCAATATATGCCCATGTATGAGGATGTATTTTTGCCATAAATAATCTAGTGGGAAAATACACACTATATTGGTCATATGACTTCATCCATGTGCATATGAGAATTCATTCATATTGGTCAAGCAAACTTCTCCTCTGTATGTGTTTATTAAAGTATCTTGAATGCATGCATGGTTAAACATGACCATTGGGAATTCTAGTGTTTTCACTACTAGTGGTGGCATATACATACCACATGCATGGCCCTGCAAAGCCACTCCTATTCCCCTTTTATTTGATCTTCTTTGGTATATGAGAGAAGAATCTTGTATGAATTAAATTCATATGTTTTGGCATCTTTTCAAATAATCCTCTCGTGCAATCTTTCTACACACCTCCTTCTACTTTGGAGTTGTGTTTCCTTATTTGCTTTGGTTATCTTAATGGAAGTTAATTCAAATAGCTTGTTAGAAACAAGACTTTTTGAACCTTTGTTTTTCTTTGGCTTTCCACAAATCTCCTCTTAACATTTACCTAACCCTCTTACCTAGCTATCCCAAGCCTATCTCCCCCTTCTACACCAGGCCGAGCCTTCCATGCCGAGCCACCCCCTAATCTGAACCCTAGCCGAGCCACCCCTCTCCCTTTTCTCTCTTTCCTCGCTGCCAAGCCTACCCTACCTGAGCCACCTGCGCCCCCATCTGGCCCCAGCTGGACACCTTCCCGGGTTTCCTCGAGCCCCAGGTCCACCGAGCCTTGCCACCGCGAGAGAGGAGAGAAAGGTGGCCACCACCACCTTTTTCCACCCGAGCCCCCCATGTGCTTCCTCCCTCCCTCTCCTCACCTAACCAGCCACCTAGAGCAGCCTCAGATCAAGATCTGAACGCCCCAGACCCATCTCCATCCTCTCTTCCTTCCTCCTTTCCCAAGCCATTGCCATGGCACCATACCCTCTAACCCTAGCTGTCTACCTGCTGTCCCTGTCGACTTGGCGACCCACAAGGCGAACCCGCAGTACTAGGACATTCCCCTGCTCCCTCACCGTCGCCCTGGACCTGCAGCCGTGCCTGGACCTCGCCAGATCATCATCGTCGCCACCATGTCCGCGAGGAAGCCAATGAAGCCGGCCGCGAGCCTCGCCAAGGATCACGTCCACCTCGAGCCGTCTTTCTGCACCTATCGATCGCTGGTGAGGTCCTCAACCCTCTTGACATGGCATCTCCCTCTCTCTCGCTTTGCATCGCTGTTTAGGGTCGTCGAACACCATGTGCGCCACCGACATCGCCGTGGAGTCCTCTGCTAATAGTTCATCGCTGCAGTTCTGGCCAAACCTTTGCCGCAAGCGTGCCTCGAGTACAGTCAGTCCTAGCCCGAGTTTTTGACACCCCGGCGTAGCCCTGTCCATCCTCTTTCCAACAAGCCCACCCACGCCTGTTCCGGTTCACCACCGCCGCCGCCAGCGTCGACACAAGTCACCGTCGCGGTTCGTTTCCGTCAGACAAATCATCCTCTGCGGACAACCTTTTCTTCGTCAGTTAGTAGCGGTAGAGTCCGCTTCTTGTTGTGCGATCATCCACTTTGGACACCAACCGATGACCGGCCCAGTGGTAGCACCCCGTGTTGTTCTCCTCCCAGAGGAAAGGTCGCGGGTTCGAACCCCAGGTCGCCTCTTTCTTTTTCTCACACGCTAACATCACGTCCCCACCAGTCAGCCTCGTCTCTGCCACATCACCAGTGCTTTCTAGTCAGATTCTCCCTGTCCCACATGTCAGTGGGTGTATCTAGGTTTTCCTCGGTATAAATGTCTGTGAACTTTTCTGTTAACAAAATATAATCCCAAATTTGTTTAATATGTTTTAATATCCAAAATCTAATAACTTTTTATTGATAAATCCAAATAACACAAATAATATATGTTTTGGAATCAGAAAAGTGTGAGGAATTCAAATATGCCATCCAAAACAATGTTTGCCTAATTTAAATTTTAGAAATTGTTTAATTGCAACAAAAATGTCTTTTCTTAATTAATTAATAACTTTAATTCTATAACTCCAAATTTGACAAATAATATGTCTAAATCGATCAGCGCGATGAGCCCGTTCTAACTACACATTCCTTGATATGAATTGTAGCATGCATCATATAAATATTAAGTGGACAGCAAGTGTTATGGGAACAAAACATGACTAAAAACTTAATAAAATGATTTATTCTTGTCCCCACACCTCACCCTTGCCATGCTACGTTATTGCCATGTAAATTGTGCATCATTCATCATGGCATGCTTGGTTGCTTGTCACATTTTACTTGTATGCCTGTGCACTTTATTTATGTTTGCCCTTGTTTGTTTGGTTCTTCTTTCGAATAGACGCCGAGCAGGGGAATTATCAGGAATCCCAGGAGTACTACCCAGATCCATCCCTCGCTTCAACTGAGCTGCCAGGCAAGCACTACCACATGCTTGCATACATATAGTACCTATTGCCTCTATCTTATTCTTGCATAATTGAGTCGCGAATGCATTAAATTGAATCCCAGGTACTTCATAGCCTTTACTTTAAACCCCACCGAGCTTGTTCCTCCATCCCATGAGCCATTACTACAGGAGTTGTTTGAGCCATGCGAGTCGTAGAACAGCATGTGTAGGGTATGTGAGTGTCTGATGGATAACGAGGTACCTAAACAACTTAACCTGAGTAGTAATGGGATAACTAATGAAAGAGGCACCGGTGGGCAATATCTGTCATTTGGTTTTGATGTCCACTTGTGTCCCGTAGGACCCCGAGTACTTGATTCCTGTTCCTTGACTATTCGCACTATCCACATCCGGGAGGCCTTATGGACCCCCCTGAGCCAGAGCTTGATTCATTTCTATTTCTTGGGGCCACAAACTAGTTTGGGGTTTTATTTACTATCCTGTACTTATGCCATGTTACTGTTTTATTAAGATTATGCGTGGAGCACCTGTACTGTTTTGGATGCGGAGTGTTTTCGCGGTATCGACAAGCCCAGTCACATTTTCGGGTTCCCAGTCGTTTACAACCAATTACGCAAACCTTGGGTCCGTCTCAGAGTCGGCCAACTTCGTTGTGGGTAGCTTAATGGGGTGGCCCCCTAAAATATTTTATGAATCCTGTGATCGCTTTGTCGTGAATGCCTCGTTGGGTTTTGAGTTGGTTTTTCCGAGGTTGATCGAGTGTGTGTTGCTATTTGTGCACCCCTGCAGGGTAAATCTTTTTGAAAGCCGTGTCCGCGGTTATGGACGACTTGGAGCACAGTTTCTCGATGATAGACAAGTATAACTAAAGTACCGTCTTTAATTTGACCAAATATCTGACTAGTAATTAGTGCAATACTCATGGAATGGCTAATAAAACTGCCAACGGATGGGTGTTCGTCCGCTTTCTCGTTGGTAAGCGAGAAGGAGGATAGATCTGCTACTTTATACTGTTATAACTGTTGGTTCTAATTAACGGACATCCGCCTATCTTTGGTTAGGCGGATGGTTAGCGAGTATCTATAGGCTTGTTAGTTATTCTCTTTTGCTGCAATTGCGTCACCCCAGGTTTATGTCTCCTTTAGAGGCATAAAGACTTGCTAAGTACCCCTAGGGTCTCACACGATAAATTGTTTGATTCAGATGAATAGGAGTATTCGCAAGATGGATACTAGGTGGAGGAGACAGATGATGTTGGCAATGATCACTCGGTGTAGAGATTCCGGGGATGGGAATCCATGAGATCTGTGGGCGGGATGTGCTTATTTATGTGGCATCTTATGCCGATTTGCTTCTTGTCCATACTCGGATCTTGTTTCCCGCTTCCGCTTGATACTCTGTTGATTGATGTATGAGGAGCTATCCTACACTATTATCTCTATCTAGGATATTTGGATCTTGCCGTATGGCGTTGCAATATTTCTATTTCTTTTAGATGGTATGGCTCTGAGAACTGTTGTAAGGTAGCTTGCATACATACTCACTTGTGTATGTATTTGATCTCTTCGCCTGTTGCCTACGCCGCTCGCTCTTGTCCCGATGTTCTTAGAAGTGGTTAGGGTGGTCGACGGGCCTACACGTGGGTGGCCCTGAGCCCCCGCTGTACTTCTTTAACCACTTTTCGTTCATCCAGGCTTGAACTTAGAGCGTAGGGTCCGAGGTTGTTACATGATACAAAAATGCCGGAACAACATCCTGAACTCATGCATGCTCCTGAACTCGGTGCCGACCGAAATTATAGGATACTCGTGGTCATGTTTCATTTCTTCTACTTCAACACCCAAATCATCGACTGGAATACCAGCCTCATCGTTAAGTTCCTCGTCTATTTCATCATCACCAGATTCTTGATCCTCTAAAGTGCCTTCTTCTTCATCTGATTCAGAATCCTCGCCATCGTCTCTAATGCCTAGTACTGCACACATCATATTGACTCCCATGGGTGGGGCTGCACCATCGTCTCCACCCGGATGGACCAGAACATTGCCCCAATCCACCTCACCGGCTACTCTGTTTTCTCCAAGACACTCGGTTGGTTCTGGTGCAACCACATGGGCTGGTCTTATGTTTGCACGCATCCCAGGTACTTCAGTGGACAAATAGCAGTCAGAATCAATTTCATCTTGAATGTACAGAACCCTCTTGCTCTTCCTATGTACATCCTCCTTCCTGATGTAATCTTTCCTGATGGTATCAGTAGGGCTTGACATCTGCGTTCTATTCCCCATCAAACTAGGCTTTTTGCTGCCGCTATTGGGTGTGATCTCCTTACTGCCTCCCCTCAAGGGTGTTGTCTCCAGGGTGCTAGCATTATTGCCTGACCTCTGCAGCGTGTTCTTCTTCGAATTAGCCCTTTTGTTGCTACTATTGGGCATGTTCTCCTTCGTGCTGGCATTATTGCCTGACCTCAGCGGTGTGTTCCACTCCAAATTAGCCCTTTTGCTTCTACTATTGGGCATGTTCTCCTTCGTGCTGGCATTATTGCCTGACCTCAGCGGCGTGTTCCGCTCCAAATTAGCCCTTTTGCTGCTACTATTGGGCGTGCTCTCCTTCGTGCTGGCATTATTCCCTGACAGTGGCATGTTCCGCTCCAAATTAGTATTTTTTCTGCTCCCACTGGGTGTGGTAGCCTCCGTGCTGGCTATCTTCGCCTCTTTGCTACCACTCCTAGGAGTGTTCACCACCGTGCTAGCCCTCTTAGCGTTTTTGCTGCTACCGTTCGGTGTGGCATTTTGACTGGATCTCAGGGGTGTACTCTGCGGCGTGGTGCCTTTTTTCGTGCGACTCTTGGGCGTCCTCTTCTCTAGCATGGTCTCCTTGGTGACGTTCTTATTCGGGGTGCCCTTTCTGGGGAGGCTCTTCCTGCTCCTCTTTATGACGCTCCTCTGTAAGACTCTCCTCTGTTCGCAGCTACCCTCAGTCGCACCAGCCCCAGTGATGCCATGGATCAGGTCACGCATGCCTTCTAAAAGTCCATCATCTCTATTGTCGAGTTCCAATTCCTCTCCAACCATTTGCACTATCAAGTGGAAGTACACTTCACCTCTATAATGTTTCCTTGTAAACGGTACGACTAAATCCCTGGTATCTTTCACTTCGATAGCCTTTTTGCTCCTGTAACCAAAATATAACAAACGTGCTTCCTGGGAGGCCCCCCACAGCACCTTCACACGTAACGATGCCATCAGGTCAGATAACTCTACCACTTCAGGATCGTATTTGCCAAGGATTACATCAAACTCGTCATAGAATTTTTCTGTGCCATCATCTAATTTTGCAGTATAATCCGCGACACCGATACGAACGATTACTTTGCCATCATCAGGTTCTTCAGGATAGAAACCTCCGAGAGGTTCGAGAGGTGGAGCAGCACCATCAGACCCAGCCCCTATGCCACCGCCGCCATCACCAGCGTCATCGTTAGCTGGATCAACCTCGGTGGAAGTACCAGGACCAGGAGCAAGACAAGGTCCCTTAGCAGCGGGAGCTACATTACATGGTGGACAGGCAGGGCCCCTTCTAATAGCAGCCACAATAGGATCAGCTGCTACCATGCCACATCGACGATCAGGAGCAGTTCCCACAATAGCAGTGTTTCAAGTGCTAGCAGAGTCTAGACCATGAGCTGCCTCCAGACTAGCAACTCGCTAAACCTGAGCACGGGTTCGAGGAGGACACTGATACGTCCAAAATGTATCTACTTTCCCAAACACTTTTGCTATTGTTTCTCCTCTATACTTGTGTGATTTGGATGCAACTAATGCAAACTGACGCTGTTTTCAGCAGAATTGCCTTGGTGTGTACATTTTGTGCAGAAAATCAACTATCAGGAAAAATCCCGGAAAATATACCAAAAATCCTATTTCACCCGAAGACTCCAGGAGCCAGAATACGAGACGGAGAAGATCCCTGGGGTGGCCACACCACCTGGTGGCGCGGGCCAGGCCAGGCCGCGCCAGGGGGTGGTGTGGGCCCCCCAGGCACCCCCTCGGTCTCTCTCTTCGCCTATAAGGAGCCTTCTGACCTAAAAACTTTGGGGGGTTCGACGTTTTTCTAGAAGGAGTTCCGGTCCGCCGCCACCACCAGATTCCACGAAATAGCACCAGAAACTCCGTTCTGGCACCCTGCCGGGACGGGGAATTGGAGGAGATCATCGCCATCATCATCACCATCGCTTCTCCATCGACCATCCATGTTTCCCCCATCTATGAGTGAGTAATCCCCCGCTGTAGGCTATGGGGATGGTAGGGATTGGACGAGATCGTTCATGTAATGGCATCAGATTGTTAGGGCATGGTGCCTAGTATCTTTTATTAGTGCTTTATGACTTTGTTGCGACTTGTTGTGCTTAATGCTTGTCACTAGGGCCCGAGTGCCATGATTTCAGATCTGAACTTATTATTGATTCATTATGATAGTATTGTTCTTGGTCTTATCTACAAGTTGTATACACACGTCGTTGTCCGGAACCTATGGCCCCGAAGTGACAGAAATCAGGATAACCGGAAGGGAATGGCTTTGATGTGAGGATCACATGTGTTCACGGAGTGTTAATGCTTTGCTCCGGTGCTCTATTAAAAGGAGCACCTTAATTGCCAGTAGTTCCCTAGAGGCCCCGCTGCAAACGGGCTGGCAGGACAAAAGATGTTGTGCAAGTTCTCATTGCAAGCACGTATGACTATATATGGAACACATGCCTAGGATTGTCTAGTACTTGGATGCTTTATATTATTTATCTGCAATTGCCCTATGTTCTGATTGCTATGTGAATTGTCTTGTCCATGCAACGCTCGTCCATCCATCCCTATGCCTACCGCACTCGAATCCCACTGTTTACTGCTTTTGTTACTACTGTCTTTGCTTTACTACTGCTGCTACTTTGCTATTCCTACTACAAAACTGTTGCTACTGATAAACTGTTGTGAGCAAGATTGTTTCCAGGTGCAGCTGAATTGACAACTCAGTTGTTAAGGCTTATAAATATTCTTTGGCTTCCCTTGTGTCGAATCAATAAATTGGGTTTCACTTCCCTCGAAAATACTGCGATACACCCCCTATACTTGTGGGTCATCAAGACTATTTTCTAGCGCCGTTGTCGGGGAGCATAGCTTTATTTATCAAGTTCACTTGGATTCTCTATTGTTCGCTGCTATCCATCCATTATGGGTAAGTCTCGTGATGGAAATGTTCCTATTTTACCATCCACTACAAGAAGAGGTACGATTCTGAACACCTATGTTGCTCTTGATTCACCGTCTGTTATAAGTAAGCTCGTTACACCACCACATACACATGCTACACACACTGCTACTACTGCTGAATCTAAAACTTCTGATGCTTATGATGCTGCTTCTACTGTGCTTGATAAGAGTGGTTCATTAGGTCCTTCCCTAGATGCTACGATTGCTAGAACTATAGCTGGAAATATCGAAACTCCTAATGAAGACACTACCACACCTGTTAGCTCACCTGAGTCTAGTGAGAGTTATGATATTGAATAAGATTATGTTGAGATGACCGATGAGTTTATTAAAGAATGTAAGAACACCCATGATAGGACCGCTGCTAAGAGTCTCCTTGAGAGGCGTACTATTAGACCCAAATTGTCTCCTGATGCTAAGTTTGTTGCTTCTCCCATAAACATTATAGATGAAGATTATGATTTCTCTCTCGATCTATCTTACATAGCTATTGTCGAGAAAGAACCTTTTGGTGGGACTAAGAATGAAAGTGCGGTAGCACATATGAATGAACTTTCTACCATGAGTGGCTTGTTTTCTGATGATATTAAGATGCGTACTTACTTTGTTGCTAAGATTTTCCCCTTTTCGCTGAAAGGAGAAGCTAAAACTTGGTATAGTAATTTGCCTCCTGGATCTATTGATAGCCCTGAGTGCTTGATTAGTACTTTCCTGCAGAAATATTTTCCTCCTAGTGCTAGACATGCTATTTTGCAGGAACTTTTTGATTTCAAACAGGGAGAAAAGGAGTATTGCCCGAATCTTGGGCAAGGTTTTGTGCTTTAATTCATGCACAGGCTGGAAGTCCATTACCTAAGAATGAGCTTCTTGATATATTTTATAATGGACTAACCGAGGAATCTAGGACATACCTAGATAGTTGTGCTGATTGTGTTTTCAGGAATAGGACTCCTAAGGAAGCTGAGGAATTAATGGCTAAAATAAGCAAGAATTATGAAGATTGGACTCCTCCTAAACAAGCTATACCTGAAGATAATTGTACCTGAACCATCTATTCCTGTGCCTATTCCAACATCAAAGAAGAGGGGAGTTATTGAATTAAATGATGAAGTGATGAAGGAAGCTAAGAAATGTCTTAAGGAGAAGGGAATTAAAGTTGCAGATGTCAAGAATTTACCTCCTATAGAAGAATTATGTAAGCCTATTCCCTACTCATCTACTATTGAGGTACACTCTCTCCAACACTTTGATGAAGGTGATATCCCCTACTTGAAACCTCCTGATCAATGCTTAGAAGAATTTGATATCTTTATTGTTAAGCAAGATAACATTAATAAGAGGGTGCAAAATCATCTAATGGAAAACACTAGAGCTATTGTTGAGTTGAAAGATATTGCGGAAAGAACCTCTAATGATGTTAAAATGATTGTTAAACACTTTCAAATGGTTCAAACTCAAATAGATCAACTCGTTAAAGTGCAAAATGACTTGCTAGTTAATGTTGCTAAAGAAAAACATGCTTATGAAATTAGAACTAGAAGTGGAGCTGCTACCCAGGATCCTCTATATCTTGAGGGGCATCCCAAAAGAATTGAGCAGGATTCTCAACAAGCTGGAAATAGTGGTTCTACTCATAAGAAAAGGAAAAAGAAACATAAAACTGTTGTAGAACCCTCTGAACCTGCTATAGATCCTAATAGTATATCTATCTCTGATGCTGAAACTGAAAGTGGTAATGAAGAAAATGAAGTACCTAATGAAGAAAAAGTTTGAAGAAGAACTTGAAAACCACACTAAGACTACTAAATACACCAAAGAAGATTTTATTGCTAAGAAACATGGCAGTGAAAGAGAACCTTGGGTCCAAAAACCTATGCCTTACCCTGATAAGAAACACAAGTCAAAGGAAGATGAACACTATAATAAGTTTTGTGAGTGGATGAAGCCTTTATTCTTGCAAATTCCTTTGACTGATGCTATTAAATTGCCTCCTTACTCAAAGTATATGAAGGATATTGTCTCGAATAAAAGGAAGATCCCTAATGAAGAAATTTCTACTTTGCTTGCTAATTGTTCCTTCAATGGTAAGGTTCCTAAGAAACTTGGAGACCCAGGGATTCCAACTATCCCTTGCTCTATTAAGAACAGTTATGTTAGAACTGCTTTGTGTGATTTGGGAGCTGGGGTTAGTGTTATGTCTTTCTCTCTCTATAAGAGGCTTTAGCTTGAAAAATTGATACCAACTGATATATCTTTGCAAATGGCTGATCTACCACCATTCCTGTGGGTATATGTGAGGATGTACCTGTTCAGGTGGCTCACAATTGCTTGATATTAACTGATTTTGTTGTGCTTGAAATGCCTGAAGATGATAATATATCTATTATTCTTGGGAGACCTTTTCTTAATACTGCAGGAGCTGTTATTAATTGTAATCAAGGAAATGTGGCCTTCAATGTTAATGACAAGGAACATACTGTCTATTTCCCCAAGAAGATTGAAAGGACTTATGGTTTGAATTCAATTGAACATGTTGAAGGCATTCAAGTTGGAGAAATATATTGTCCCATACCAAGAGAAAAATTTGAAACTATTATGATTGGGACCATTGCTATCAAGGTTGAGGTAACATAATCATTAGTGGAATACAAAGTTTTGTCTCATATGGAATTGTTTTGGTAGCAAGACTTGATCAACCTTGTTAACAAAAGAATTTCATTGAACAAAACAATGTTTTCATTATGATTATCTCCGTTTATTTCTATCCTTTGCATTTTAGTTTTTGCTTTCGTTTAGTTTTATTTTTGTTGTTAGTTGCTTGCATGTTAGAAATTCTGTAGTTCTAGCCTTGTTTTGTCCTTGCATCATGTTTCCATAAAAAGAAAAAATCTGTCTGTTAGAAAAATCATTCTTCTATTTCTGAAAAATGCCCAAAAATAAAGTGTCTCAAGAAATTCCAGAAAATTCATACTAAATTTTTACGTGAAAAAAGGGGCAGAGGAGTACCTGGTAGGTACCAGGGGGCCCACCAGGAAGGCACACCATGTGGTGGCGCGGCCAGCCCTGGGTGGCGCCATGCCCTGGTGTGGGCCACCCCTGGCCCCCTACTACTTCTCTCACCTGCCACTTTCTTCTCTCTCCCGAGTAAGCTCCAGTTCATAGCTCAAAATCGTGTTCTTTCTGTGCTTGCTCTCGATTTCTTCGATCTCCTTGCTCAGCCCATCTTTCTTGCTGAAATTTGAGCAATTGTTCCTTGGTATGTGACTCCTCACCTTGTCCAAGTAGATTTGTGTTTAGTGGATTATATGTTGAGTATTTTTCTGCTGTAGGTGACTGGTTATGAGAGCTTGTAAGCTTGTTTGATGCTTATAGATATAGTTTTGATACATGTTTAGGCCTCTTGCAAGTCCCTATGAGTAGAATCCTTCATTATATTTACTTTGTAATCACTTGTTTAATAGGCATTTAAATTTCAGAATACCAAGCATGAACAATCATACTTTTGGAGAGATATTTGAGAGTGATGCACCTAGGAGGTCGAGGCCCTCAAGAACAGCCTCTCGAGCTAGGCCTTCATACAATGAAGATCTCATTGCAACTCGTATTGGTAGTGAAAGGGATGATGGGGATGCTCACCCATCCTCTTTTCCTTGTTTTACTTTCTTGCAAGCTGCAGGTATTCTTGATGATTTCTTGCTACTGATTGAGAGGGTTGGCTTAACCTCTTATATGCAAGATGAGAGTGCACAATACGCTATGCTCACCAAAACTTTTGTTGAGAGCTTCTCATTTACTAACACACCCTATCAATCTACTGTCTCTTTTAAAATCTATGATATGCCCTTCACCATGCCTTTGGAGAGATTTTGCAGTATTGTAGGTGTGCGTATGACAGGGACCGTGAAGAAAATTCAAGGGCGACCCGCTGATTTGTTGGAGCTTTACGGACGAGTGACCAATGATGATGACCGCGTAGCGCAGCGCGGAAAGATAAGAAATATCCAACTCCCTGCTCTTAGATACTTTGCATATTATCTTGCTACTAGTGTATTGGGTATGGAGAACACTAGTAATATCTCCAACTATCATTTAGCATTCCTTGATGCTGCGCTTAACAATGATACTCGATACAATCTTGGTTCGCTTATCGCTCGCCGCCTAGCTGCTAGGGGGCCTATCTATGGGGGCATCATTGCCTCGCGTGTAGTCAATGCATTAGGTCTTTCGGTGGATCCCGATGATGCTATGCTAGCACCATAGAGGCTTGACCTTGTTGCCATGAAAACTCATCACTTTGTCACTACTACCTATGATTTGAACAATCTAGTATATAGTATGCTTTTCACTGATGGTGATGAAAGGGAGATCCTTTTGCCATAGCCTGCTTTGTTTAGTGTTGACAGGAGACCGTGGTCGCGCTCCAAGGAGGAGGTGGACAAGCAGCTTCGCTTGTTGGGTTTCCACGAGCAGCACCAGGAGGATGCGCCCTCCTATGATTACTCCACACATTACGGAGGGGCGTACTCGAGCTCGCACCAGGACGAGGGTACCTCCTCGTCGTACCCCAGTGACACTTCATCCTGGCCAGCTTGGGATTGATACCCACTTAGGCCAAAAGCCTAAGCTTGGGGGGAGGTACGCCGACACCACACTCATCTCCATATCATGTTGCGTCGGTACTTTTTATATTCATGTTTTCGTTCTCTTTTTAGTTTTCGTTCTTCTTTGCTTTTGCTTTCTAAAAACACAAAAAGACCAAAAATATTTTTGTTGTTTCTCTTTGGTTTGCTTCTTCTTTTTGCCTTGGTTTGTTTTCCCTTTTTGCTTTGTTTGAACTTTTCAAAAAAAAACAGAAAGGTTTTGCTTTGCTCGTTTTTCTCTTTTGCTTCTTATTTAAAAATCGAAAACACCAAAATATTTGTCGTTCTTCTTTGGTTTTTACGAGTTTGCTGCAGGGTTCGGCAGTTCTTAGTGGATTATTGGTTTCATATTATTATTCAAGCCATACAAGTGAAGAGCAATAATGAGGATTAATGACAACTTGAGGCGTGGTAAGAGGCTCGTAACGAACTCTATTTGTCTTCATTTTTGTACATATACTCATCATTGTGAGCTTGCTTAGTCCGTTCATGTAGGGTGTATGTTATCTTTGGATGCTTAGTAGTTCTTGCTTTCTTGTGATTAGCTCCAGCCCGCTAATAGTTTGTAGCATGTCTCATGAATGTTTGCTTGCATTACTCTATTCATAAATTGGTATGACACTGTGGTATCCTCCTCTGATTGTTTCATTTGATTGACTTGGCACATGCTCACGCATGCACATGACTGTAATAATCAGTTAAGCCTCGATGAATTATTTTGCCTTGAGGATCTTGAATCACTTTCATGCCATGAGTAGTCCTGTTTTGTTGCAAGCATGATAATGACAGCTATTTCTCTCTCGTTTGTCGCTCCCTTACTATTGCTAGCCTTCACTTTTTCTGAGTATGTTTTACTCAAGTTTCCATATATTCTTTGAGCACCTTCTTGAGAGCATAGTTGTCATTCTTTGTGTTCGTTCCATTACTTGATTATTTGTGTTATGACTTTGATGCTTGTATCCTTGATATCTTTACTTCTAGTCACCACTTGAACTTCGGAGGTGCCTTGGCATTCATAATCAAAGGCAAGCGAGATACCGCTCTATCATACCTTTTTATGAGCATTGTAATGTTGCTTATGTTCGTGCTTCATGCTACTTGTTATTCTTGAGTTAGAATCTCTTCATAGCTTGCAATGACCATTAAGTAGACTCAGTTGCATACTCTTTATTATGAATTGTCTAAGTAGTTGATCACATTGCTGAGAATATTTACATCATATGAATCAAATCGTGAAAGTTCGTTTATCGCACTCAGTTTTCAACTGAATTGCTTGAGGACAAGCAATAAGCTAAGCTTGGGGGGAGTTGATACGTCCAAAACGTATCTACTTTCCCAAACACTTTTGCTATTGTTTCTCCTCTATACTTGTGTGATTTGGATGCAACTAATGCGAACTGACGCTGTTTTCAGCAGAATTGCCTTGGTGTCTACATTTTGTGCAGAAAATCAACTATCAGGAAAAATCCCGGAAAATATGTCAAAAATCCTATTTCACCCGAAGACTCGAGGAGCCAGAATACGAGACGGAGAAGAGCCCTAGGGTGGCCACACTACCTGGTGGCGCGAGCCAGACCAGGCCGCGCCAGGGGGTGGTGTGGGCCCCCCAAGCACCCCCTCAGTCTCTCTCTTCGCCTATAAGGAGCCTTCTGACCTAAAAACTTTGGGGGGTTCGGTATTTTTCTAGAAGGAGTTCCGCTCCGCCGCCACCACCAGATTCCACGAAACAGCACCAGAAACTCCGTTCTGGCACCCTGCCGGGACGGGGAATTGGAGGAGATCATCGCCATCATCATCACCATCGCTTCTCCATCGACCATCCATGTGTTCCCCCTTCTATGAGTGAGTAATGCCCCGCTGTAGGGTATGGGGATGGTAGGGATTGGATGAGATCGTTCATGTAATGGCATCAGATTATTAGGGCATGGTGCCTAGTATCTTTTATTAGTGCTTTATGACTTTGTTGCGACTTGTTGTGCTTAATGCTTGTCACTAGGGCCCGAGTGCCATGATTTCAGATCTGAACTTATTATTGATTCATTATGATAGTATTGTTCTTGGTCTTATCTACAAGTTGTATACACACGTCGTTGTCCAGAACCTATGGCCCCGAAGTGACAGAAACCGGGATAACCGGAAGGGAATGGCTTTGATGTGAGGATCACATGTGTTCATGGAGTGTTAATGCTTTGCTCCAGTGCTCTATTAAAAGGAGCACCTTAATTTCCAGTAGTTCCCTAGAGGCCCCGCTGCAAACGGGCTGGCAGGACAAAAGATGTTGTGCAAGTTCTCATTGCGAGCACGTATGACTATATATGGAACACATGCCTAGGATTGTCTAGTACTTGGATGCTTTATATTATTTATCTGCAATTGCCCTATGTTCTGATTGCTATGTGAATTGTCTTGTCCATGCAACGCCCGTCCATCCATCCCTATGCCTACCGCACTCGAATCCCACTGTTTACTGCTTTTGTTACTACTGTGTTTGCTTTACTACTGCTGCTACTTTGCTATTCCTACTACAAAATTGTTGCTACTGATAAATTGCTGTGAGCAAGATTGTTTCCAGGTGCAGATGAATTGACAACTCAGTTGTTAAGGCTTATAAATATTTGTTGGCTCCCCTTGTGTCGAATCAATAAATTGGGTTTCACTTCCCTCGAAAATACTGCGATACACCCCCTATACTTGTGGGTCATCAGACACAAGGCATCAGTCTTTGCAACAATAGTGGGGCAGCCTCCAGAAGCCTTAGTTTGCTCAACAGCGGCAGGGATTGGGTCAACAACGGCCAGATCAACAACAACACGAGGACGACCAGTACCAGCAGATTCTAGAGCACGAGTTCGCACAACTTGAGGACGGTTTCGAGGAGGAGGAGCACACAAGGCGGCGGTCTTGGCAAAAACAGCGGGGCAGCCTCCGGAAGCCTTAGTTTGCTCAACAGCAGCATGGACTGGGTGAGCAGCAGCCGCAACAACACGGGCACAGGGACGGTGACGACCAGTACCAGCAGATTTCAGAGCAGAGTTTTCCACAACGGCAATACGGGGACTCCTACGAGGAGGTTGCCTGATAGAAGCATGTCGCGGACGAGGAACCACATTTTGCTCAACAACAACAGGGGTTCGAGTTAGACCTCCCTGTCCAATAATAGTTGGGTGACTCCTAGTAGCAGGAGCTTCCTCATCCAGTATGTTACACATCACCATAACCATGCGAAGCCCAACATGCTGTTTCATCAACCCAATTAGCTGACTGTCACACGCTATACGAACCTTGAAGCCTCGTTCATCAATGATGCTGAACCGTGTAGTATGCCCTGGCCTCATTTCAGCAAGTTCATGCATAGCAGCAACTAAGCTAGGAATAGTGCATAACTGCACATGCGCTACTTCCATCTTCAGATTCTGAGCTTGTTTCCACGTGCTCTTCCCATGTGCTAATTTAATGAGGTAGCCACAGATGGTGACCAGATCCGTGTATTTGGGTTCAGTGGAGATCCTAGTTGATAGAAAATTGGAGACAAAAGATAAGAATTGTTTGTCAGCGTCGTGCTAGCAAACAATTCTATGTTCGATATATCTCTATAATGCCAATAGCCAGCTAGAAGTTATAGGTAGTGCGAATATCAAAGAGAAGAGTAGCTCACCCACAATTAGCCAGAAGTACTTCTTCCTCGGCAAATGGATCTGCCATCCTTTGCGCTGCTCAGGTCGTCGGCGGTAGAGGCGGGCTAGATCATCGCAATGGCTGGCACGGCATTCAGCATTAGAGCTCGGTAGCAGCGAGTAGGCGCCGTAACTTGGCGCCGGAAGTCAAATGCCCGAAGATATCATTCTGGTTGGAGAGGGGATTTCGACGTCGTCGGTGCTAAGGTTCATGCGAAAGGAGGGAGGGAGTGGATTTGTGAATTTGGTCAACGCACCATGCTCCTTTAGTCTCTCGTTTCGCCTACGTGGTTGCCGCGTTGGCGCTCGCGTCACGGAAATATTACTGACATGAGGGTCCCGACCGTCTACTTCACGGGGCAGCTTCACGGCATGTTTGGATTTGGTAGGGGTGAGACGAGTTTGCATCAAAATGGCCCCTCTTGGTAGTTGGCGGCCCAACATTTCGAAACGCAGCAATTTCAGGCAACTTAGGTACCGCGGTGCACTCACCCGTGAACTTTGGTACCGCAGCCCGGTAGCCCCCCCCCCCCCCCCCCCCCCCGCAGAGGCAACAGAATCTTTTTGTGGTTGCTCCCCGAGTCTTAGGGTTTCGGGAGGATAATATACGCCAGAGGGGAGAGCCTAGAGTGGGCCAGGGCGGCCACACCACCTGCTGGCGTGGCCTAGGGCTACCCGCACCAGGGGGTGGTGTGGGCCCCTGTGGCCCATCTCCACTTCCCCTTCTGGCATTCTTCGTCTTCTGGAAAAATAGAATTTTCTATGTATTTTCCCGGATTTTCTGATCTTTGCAAATTTTGCCTCCAACAACACCTTTTCCATCAAAATCCTGACTGCAGTGGTCCATGCTCCAAAAGTCATCAACCATGCAAAAACAGATGAAATAACATAAGTATCACCTCTTAATATGAAATATATCAATGAATAACAGTAAATTATGATATAGAAATAGTGATGCAAAATGTACGTATCAACTCCCCCCAAGCTTAGACTTTGCTTGTCCCCAAGCGAAAACTGAGATCAATAAACATGACCTTAGGTTTATGGAGTGAAGAGTCGATAAAAGAATATGAACAAGAAGCATCACATTCACCAATACATAAATCATAATAGAAGATAACTCATTATTATATAACTTAACTTGCAATAAGTAAAGGAAACACAATAAAGATACATAAAGTAAATCATAATTGGTAATGGCAAACTTAGCTCTTGGTCGAAGAATAGTTGACAATTTGCAGAAGTTCACAAATAACTGATTTTCAATGATAGCTTTCAAAGTAGTATACACTAAGATAAGAGCAATGTGCAAAACAAGGAACATAAGAGACATGATTGAATAAGTTATTATATGAATGAATGAAACACAACAGCTCAAAATACTTGCTGAGATAGAGGGGGATTAGGTTTACTGACTCAACTAAAAAGTAAAAGAAAGGCCCTTCGCAGAGGGAAGCAGGGATTTCAAGTTTCATAAAGAGCTTCCAAAAATTATGGTACTTATTAGATTTCAGCTCTCATTGCCCCTATCATAGGCATCTTTAGGTGATTAAGGTTAAAGTGATCAAATATGAGGATATGCTTGACAAGTTGTAAGTTGAAAATCTCATGTCCCTTGAATACGAGGGCCGCTCCTCATGCTACTCAAGTTTAGTCACCAGTAAGTTCTTGTCATAGTAAGTACATGTGTATCATAGAGAACCGCCAACGGGGTACCCCTTGCCCGATGATACGGAAGAATCCCCATATCAAAATGACAAGGCAAGCAGACAACAAGCATCTCAGCAATCTTCTTATTTACCATGGGAATATGGTGCTTTTTTCTCTCTTTCCTCTTTTCTCATCTCTTTTTTTCTTTTTTTTCTCTTTTTCTCAATCTCTATCTCTTTTTTATAAGAAGAATATGCTCATTATGGTTACGCTGTAGGTTTCCACCATGATTAGGCATGAATTAGACCAGCGGCCCAGGCGTTTCTCTAACACACATACATAACTCCATGGACTTACAAGCTCCCCTTTCATTTCACAGCGACGACATCCATAGACAAAAGAGCATGATACCAACTAGGTACAAAGTACCAGTGCAATGTTGAAAGCGTTCCCCATGACAACATGGTTCTGCTAATTCACAACTTACAAAGCGCAAGCATATACGCAACATAGATGGGCACAATGGTTCAAGTTTATTAAATGCAAGAAAGTAAAGTGTGCCATCAAGTTCGTGAGAGCTTTAATCACAAATTTTCGCATAACAAGTTTAATTTGGAAGGTATATAAAGACATGAATTTACTTGGAATAGCAATAATGCTAATAGGTAGGTATGGTGGACACAAATGACATAGGTTTTGGTTTAAGGATTGGATGCACGAGAAGCATTCCCTCTCAGTATAGGTTTTTGGCTAGCAAGGCTGGGTAGCAAGTATAAGAGTTGAAGGAAACAAACAAACATACAAGTGATAAAACAAACATGCAATCTTCCTTGGAAGCACAAAAGATCTTAACTAGAGAATACTAAACTTATGATCAAATCAAGACAGAAAGGTGATGAAATTATATTTCTTTAAGAGTACTTTTATCTTTTTCATTCAATTCTCAAAATAGTATTGCTACTGACCGAGCTAGGTTTGCCAGAACCAACTAAATTAACTCAATTATCCCAAAGTGATACACGTACTAATGACAAGATCAATCATATAACCATGAATTGAAAACTAAATTAAGATATGCAAAAGAGTAAATGATCGAACTTCTCATTAATATTCCATAATGGCAACTCACACCAAGGGATACATAGATATCTAACGAGAGGGGGGACACTTCCATAATGCAAACCATCCTACATGATAACTTCTCTATTCATGATATGACTCTACTAAAAAGGTAAAAAGATAGAAGATAGTGATGTGATACCGCGGCACTCCCCCAAGCTTGGAACAAACCAAGGGGATGCCAAAACCTTATGACAAATTACTCCTTCGGTGGTGGTGGTATTCTCTCGATGAGCTTTTTGATTAGTTTCCCCAAGTCCTCAATCTCGAAGGTGAGAGTACGAATCAACTCCGAGTTTTGCTCAATGCGGCTCATGATCATGTCGGGTTGCGAATTCCAGCTCTTGCGATTCTTTCCCCACTCTTCCTCCTTGAAGTCTTCTTTTCCTACATGGTTAGAACGAGGCATATCCCAATTGGAGGGTAGTTTCTCCTTGGGCATATTCTGGAACTGATGCTCATGGATAAGGGTATGGAAGGGATTCTTGGTGCATGGAGGAAGTGACCGTGGAGCCAAACAGTGATGCGGAGGCTTCCCTCCAGTTGACATCCGCGCAGTCCTTTTGATCTTGGCAGGGTTTGCCAACACTCCAATGCTTGCAATGGTAGTGCTGGTGTGCGGATGTTGGCTTTACTTTGCCTCCCTTCATCTTCACTCTTGATCTCCTTCTCCTGGCCAGGTTCTTGATGATCCTCCTCCATAGGCTCCTTTCCCTTATCTTTGGCAGAGACCATTGTGCTTCTAAACTTTAAGAATTCTTGGCAGAAACATCTCGAAACGAAAACATGACGAGAACACGATATACGAACCTCTGAAGATCCGGGGGATTATATATTACAAAGTTTTATAGCAAAAGGAAGGTACTGGGAGAAAATGGGTCGGAGACGGAGTCCGAGGCGGCCACACCACCTGCTGGCGTGGCCAGGGGCCGTGCCAGGGGGTGGTGTGAGCCACCCTGACTCCGTTTCCGTCCCTCTTTTGCTTTGTAGCTTTCCTTGTTGGATAAAAGCTGCAAAAATATAACTGGATAGAATTTTCGTGGAACTTTTCTTACTAGAACTGTTACCTATTTGAAAACAGACTCTGCAGGTCTCTGAATTTAGCATTTGGTAGATTCTTCCGGAGTCACCGCTTGAATAACATCAATATCTTCATCTTCACACTCATATTGCCCGAGTCATGAAACCTTTCTCTTTCTTATTACACCATTTTCTCCGATAACCTGGAAATTTCTTCACACAAAACTTCACACAATTCTCATTAGCAACATTAGTGTAAGCGCGATAATAAACCTTTTAAGTCCAATCTCAACTGAAATCCATCAAATCATAAGCTACTATATCAACTCCTTCCGAAAACCCAAAAAAAGAATTCAAAAAGGAAACCGATTTAAAGAAGCAAATGCAAGAGTGGCAAAACCTGTCAAAACAGACCAGCAGGTAAAGATCAATTTTTTCGAAAATCTTCTGTTGCTCAAATAAAAATGCAAAACTAACGAAAGTTAAATAACAACCTGGGGCAGAAGCACAAAATATTATAGATCAATCCGACATACATAGATCTCTCACGAATTTTTACGGTGAAGCACAAAAATCTGTTTCGGGACAGCAACTTCCCCAAATCTTACTTCTCTCTCATTAGAGGTTGATCTTGACACAAAAACCAAACAAAAAGGTTAGGGAGAGGTTATTACCAAAGTAATAACTTCCAAGACTCAAAGAAACGAAAACAAACTGAAAGCAAGAATATATTGGGTTGTCTCCCAAAAAGCTCTTTCTTTATAGCCATTAAGATGGGCATGATAATTTCAATGATGCTCACATAAGAATATGAATTGAAGTGAAAGAGAGCATTAACAAGCAAAATATACAAGTTTAAGTCTAACCCACTTCCTATGCAAGGGAATTTTGTAAACAAACAAGTTGTTGAAACCAGAGGCTACTAGCATAGGAAGGCAAAACAAGTGCAACATAAAAACTTTCAGCAAAAAACGAGGAAACTTAATATTATTGAGATGCACTAGAACAGTTTTTCCTCTCTCATAATAACTTTCAGTATCATGCATAAATTTAATAATATAACTATCGCAAGAACCATTGTAGCAATGATCACTTATCCTAACAGAAAACACAGGGACACTAGCTCTCATAACACTACTTTGTGAAACAATATTAGGGATATCCTTACAGAGGATAGTGTGTCCATCTTCTACATATTTAGTGACAAAGTCTTTCACATTTGCTATTATAGGTTCATCATCCATTTGTTTATCAGGTTCAACAACTTTATTTGTACTTTCATTAACCATACTAGCTATCATAGAATGTTCCTTTATCTTAACTAGGAAAGGCATTTTCTCAATATAAGGTTCAGGTAAAACATGATTAGCAGTATAAACTTCAGTATTTCTTGTAGGAACACACTTAGCAACATCTTTATATGGTTCATGATACTTATTCCACTTCTTTTTAGGGACTTCAATATAGGAAGCAAAAGCCTTAAAATAAGTTGCAATAGCTTGAGAGTCTAAACCATAAGCATTTTTAATATTTTGAAAGTCATCAGTTCCCATAAAAGATTCAATGCATTCATAATCATAATTTATACCTGACTTTCTTCCTTTGTCATTCTCCCATGCTTCAGCATTGTCTTGAATACGGTCTAGAAGATCCCATTTATCTTCTTCTTCCATGCGTGTAAATGATCCAGCACAAGAAGCATCCAATAGATCCTTATCATGAAGAGAAAGCCTTGCATAAAAGTTATTGATAATAATATTGTGAGGGAGCTCATGAATAGGACATTTGAGCATTAGTAACTTCAATCTCCCCCAAGCTTAAGTTGTACTCTCTCCATAAAGAGGCCAAAAGTTGTATATTTGATTCCGATCTTTATGAATCTCACTAGGAGGATAAAATTTAGAATAAAAGAGAGGTACTACTTCCTCCCATTCAAGAGCTTGACCATTCTTCAGTAGCTTATACCATTATTCAGCTCTTCCTTTCAGTGATAATGAGAATAACTTCTTCTTGACTTGATCTATTGTAATACCTGCACACTTAAACAACCCGCATAATTCGTGTATAAAGAGCAAATGATCACCAGGATGGACAGTTCCATCTCCAACATAATAATTATCCATAACACGATCAATAATTCTTGTAGGTATTTTAAAAGTATCATTCTCAGCAGGTGATGGTTCATCTACTACCTTAGCAGTGGTAGTACCATTACGAAATAAGAAACTCAGCGAATTATCCATATTGAAATAAAGTAACTAACAGAAGTAAACAATACTCACAGTAGAAGTTTCCTTTACCAGTTCCACTCTCCAATAGTGCTTCACTTCCTGGCAACGGTGCAAGAAAATAGTCTTGATGACCCACAAGAATAGGGGGTGTATCGCAATATTTTCGATAAGTAAGAGTGTCGAACCCAACGAGGAGCAGAAGGTGTTGGCGAATGGCTTGGAGCAGGAATTCTCTGTAAATACTTAGCAAATGGATTTTTAGGGTTTTTTGATAATGCAGGTAAATAAAGTACGAGTAAATAAAAGACAATACGAATAAATGCAGCAAGTGGCCCAATCCTTTCTTTAGCAAAGGACAAGCTGGTTGTATTACTTAAGATGACCAAATGTTCTCGAGGACACATCGGAATATCATCAAGTGCTTTCGCTTCATATAGTTGATTAATCTTCTTTAGTTTGCTAGGTGTTGTGTGGGTGAACCTGTGCTAATGTACCGACCTTCCTATGACTAATACATACTTGTGATTATACCCCTTGCAAGCATCCGCAAGTACAAGAAAGTAATTAAGGTTAAAACCTAACCACAGCTTTAAACTCTAAGACCCTGACGTCCCTTGTGCAAAGGTTTCCTAACGGGGGTTCAGGTTTCTGTCACTCCAGCAACCCCTACGATTAGTAGCCAAATACACAATGCATTCCCCTAGGCCCATATAGTTGAAATATCATGTAGTCGATGTTCACATGACACCACTAGAAGAAATACACCACAACTTAAATATCAAACCATTAAATCTTTCTCAACACAATTCCACTACTAATAACATGACTTCTCCCATGTCCTCAAGAACAAAACGAACTACTCACAAGACATCATATGGATCAAGATCAGAGATGATATAATGATATGTAACAATCTGAACATAAACGATAATTCAATGGTTCACTCAATAGCATCAACTACAAGGAGTAATCAACATTGGGAAAGTTTCCCCTAAGAACTATGCAAGATTCAACCCAATTGTTACAGCGGTATGAAGTGGTGATGATGGTGCTGGTGGAGATGATGGTGGTGATGATGATGATGATCTCGGTGAATTCCAGCTTGATGGTGGTGTTGATGGCGACAATCTCCCCTCTCAGGGAAGGAATTCCCCCGGCAGAATTCTGTCTGCCAGAGAGATCTTTCTCTCTTGGTGCTTTCTGCCCCACAGAGGTGGGGGAATCTTTCTGTGGTTGCTCCCCGAGTCTTAGGGTTTCGGGAGGATAATATACGCCAGAGGGGAGAGCCTGGAGTGGGCCAGGGCGTCCACACCACCTGCTGGCACGGCCTAGGGCTTCCCGCGCCAGGGGGTGGTGTGGGCCCCCTATGGCCCATCTCCACTTCCCCTTCTGGCATTCTTCGTCTTCTGGAAAATAGAATTTTCTATGTATTTTCCCGGATTTTTTGATCTTCGCGAATTTTGCCTCTAAACAGCACCTTTTCCATCAGAATCCTGACTGCAGTGGTCCATGCTCTAAAAGTCATCAACCATGCAAAAACAGATGAAATAACATAAGTATCATCTCTTAATATGAAATATATCAATGAATAACAGTAAATTATGATATAGAATAGTGATGCAAGATGGACATATCAAGAGTGTGTGCTATGAGTCGGCGCTTTATAACCGAAATGGACGGCGAAGGCAGGAGGGGTGTAGCGGAGTGGGAGGGAAAAAGGGAAACAGCAGGAAGGCGAGCCGATGGTGGCGCGCCATTACAGCGACGTGTGGCCGGCGAGACAGGCAGTTATTACCCGGCGGTCCGTCGCGGGAGCCGAGGCAGGAGGATGAGGATGACTCGGCTTCACTCGCTGACACAGCGGGGCCACAGGCTGGCGCATTTTTTTGGCGTTTCCTCTGTGTTCGGCTTTCCTAGACGGTTCTGCCCTGGGTTCGGCCTGGGATCGCCGGATGAAAGTTGGGCCAAATTCGGACCAAATCGGCGTCTTGGGAACACGACTGAGCCATTTTTCGCCATCCGGATGAAAATTTCGCCCTAGGAATGGCCTTCTAGGAACCCGAGTGGAGATGCTCTTAGGGACTAGATGGCATAAATTGGGCTGGATTGCGCTCCAATCCCCATCTTCCAGCCTGGCTATAGAAAATTTTCAGCCCAACTAACTTGTGGTCTTTCATTATCCCTATACTGTATTTTTTGCCCAGCCCATCCAGTCCCTTTACACTGTTTTGGTGCCGTGACCCAGCATACCACTGCATGTTGTAATATACTATAGTTGTTAATATAACATCAATGAAACACCATCCATTAGTATTACATCCCTCAGAGTGGTACAACAGAAACATCACGGGTCCAAAGTATGACTTTACAAAAGATCTAGAGAACTTTCTCGGAAAAGTGAGGAATATAATATAGAAGAAAACCAGAAAGAACAACTCAAAGTATATTCTAGGAGTACTACTATTAGTGTATATATATATCTATGGATTTCCATTGTTGCTATAGCAATGCTCTATAAAAGTAGGTTCTAGCTTCTAGGAATTTATTTCTACTCTACGCTTCAGGTCGACTTCCATAACTTCGGGTGTAGTCGCCAACTCTGTTGATCTACACTGGATATCTTCAACTCTTCAAAGTAGATCACTTCCTTAGAATGCCATTGATTTCTTCGAGATCTTGCAAGGATTAAGAAGATACGGTTGAGTACAAGCGTACTCAACAAGTTCACTAAAAAAGACTGTTTGATGCACTATCTATAGCCATAGACCATAGGTCGTAGGCTATGCAGGTTTTCATAAACATTTCTTTAAAGGTTGCTTTTATTCTAAAAAACTAAGTTCGCCCGCCTTCACAGGATTACCAGAACTTTATGGAGTTCCTTTCCTGCTGTGTTCGTAGCTCTTTCCTGGAACAGGGAGTAACATGTCACAATTTTATACACTATGCAGAGGTGCATCACTTTTCCCATCAGTGATCTTAAGCCTTGTTGCACAGCCGGGAGTATGTCCCCGTTCAAACTTTCATGGTTTGAGGCCTAACCTAAGATCCAAGCCGATCACTGCCCTTCTCCGCGACCCCACATGCCCATCGGATTGCACGTCAGACCTATGATAAAACTTGTTTCCAGTGACAGCCTAAGGCGTACAACTCGTAGATACCAGATGTTGTGGGACGTTGAGGGATCCCACCCATATGTTGTCAATCCTCTCGGAAAATTACAACCATGGTCTAGTGATCCGTTGACATGCGAAAGGAAGAAGATCCAGCTAACTTCTCCGTCCCGTTCCAAATCTCATGGTTAACATGTAATATACGGTGCAAGAATCACTAGCGACATTGGTTGTTTAAGTCCTAGATATTATGTTCCTTTACCACTAGAACTATCATAGTAGGTCATCACCTCCTGGTAAAAATAATCCATAATCATGTCATTATGAAAATAGAGACCTTTTTAAAATGCAGGTGATAACAATAGTAGATTGCAAATACTTGATAGAAAATAACCAAAGGACATGAGAAAGTGTGAACTTGCAGATTTGGCTTGTTACATCGACGTAACGGGTAGGGCACAGACACAACGACACCCTCCATCATCCCGACATCCTCCTCCATCATCACAGCATCGACTACCATCATCACGATGGCGTCCACCATCATCATGGTGACCATCATGGCTCACATCACGGCTCCCATCATCACGACATTCGTCACACACCCATCATCATCATGGTGCCTCCATCTACCGCCGTGGCGATCACCTCCACCATGATCACCACGGGACTCATGATCAGGAGATCGGCCACGGTCACTGCATGGGCGCGGGTGATGGCTAACATCACGGGAAGGGCAAGTGGCAACATTGACAGAGGAGGTGAAGCCGACGTCTTGACTTGATTCTAAGAGCATATCTTGCCAAAGATCGTAAGCACAAATATGATAAGGTCATCAAGAGTAGTACCAGGCTTTCTGTTTACGGAGGCGGTGAGGGGTGGTATCTCGCATCATGGCTATTGACAATGTATCCGACCATCTCGTCATCTTCAATAGGTTTTCCTGCAACATCAAGCTTAGATCCAAAACCCTTCATCTTTGCGAAGAACTACGCGACGGTCATGGCATGCTTCTTCGTGTTGTTCATCTCCCCTCTCAGATGATTGATCTTTGTCCGGGAGTGGGAGGTGAACATGCCAGTGAGGACATGCCACACCTCTTTGGTTGTTTCGAGCCCCACAACATGGGGGATAATTTCCCTCGACAGGAAGTTCAAAAGGAACCCGAGCACCGTCTAATCCCGAGATAGCCATGCCATGTAGGCTGGGTTTGGGATTATGATCTTCTTCTTGTCTTTGTCTTCAGCCTCGAGGGTCATCTCTGGTGCAGCATCGGTACCATCGAGCAAGCCGAGGACCTAAGCACCATGAAGATGGGGGTAGACAAGGGTCTTCCAAAAGAGGAAGTTCGACCTTGTAAACTTGGTGGAGGGTGGGGATCCAAGAATTATGGAGAGGATCGCCGAGGAGGTCAACGAGGACGTCATGGCCACCGGGAGAGGATTGCGATCGTAGGGTTTTTGGTCCTTGGTCGTAGATTTTTTGTAGATGAGTTATGCGGCGGCTAGGATATGAAAAAGGTTGCTTTGATACCATCGGAGTCGAAGTAGGTTTGGGAGAATCGATGGGCTCATTGGAGGCCTCGTGTCCATGTTGATAAGGTAAGGAAGAGCCCCTTGCGTGGCATTTACATAAAGGGAGATTGCTACAAAGAAGGAGCCGATCGTGACCTCTAGAGGACCCTATCGTAACATCCTGGAGTACTACTCCATGTGTCGTATGTGTACATAAGGAGAAGGTAAAAACGTTACAAGACTTGACACGTTATAACTCTAATAGATCCATATAGCACAGATCTAGGACGAGGCAAGGAATCATCTCCCTGGTAACCACCATCACCTTCATGGGTGCACCGAGTCACCGAGAAGAGGAACTCCCCAAACTCCTCATATCTAGGCTGTCACCAAGCTCACTACATGAATCAAATGCTATTCCGAGGGCCAAAAGTTGTCGGCGTAGCCATGATACCCGTCGGCGTAGGCTAAACCGATGACTACCGTTGGCGTAGGCTCCTCGGGCTAGCCTTCCCTCGGCACAGCCACGGAGGCCGTCGGCGTATCACCATGTTGTCAGCATAGGCTACACCGACGGCTTTGCCCTTGGAACATTTTAACACTTGGAACATTTTCACACTAATTACACTTAATCTTTGATTAAATTGCAGTCTTGGTTAAACTTCCCGGTCGGTCACACATCCTCACACTACTCCACCCAGCACACTTAACTTCTCTGTTCCATCCGCATCGGTGTCGGCGAAGCAATTTGTACCTTGTTGTCAATACTATGCTAATCAATCCTATTAACTCTTATATCATTATGTCTACACGTTTTTATTTTTTGAAATTACAAACAATTATTTAAGTAAACAACAATGAACAAGTAAAAATATAATTGAATTCAAATAAAAATATAATGATTTTACTTTTTGTATTTTCCTATTTAATATGGAATAATTAATATATTTAAATCCGTAAGTTAGAATTCAATAAATAATATTTCTAAATTGATTAGAACAATGAGAGAAATATAAATATGATATTCATATCAACTTATCACAAACTATGCCGTGATTCTAGCCATAATTTCATTTGTCTGTTTCAAACTATGGTCAAAATTGACCCAGTTCATATCGATTATGCAGGAATTTGTCTTTTTCATGAGGGGTAGACGGAAAGATTTAAGATATCCCGGTTGGAAAATTTTCCATGTAAGGTGGTATAGTATTTTTGAAAAATAGGGTAGTACCAATGTCAAACTTCCATTTGGTGGTTGCTTCACAACACCCCGTTTTTTAGCACTTCGAAAATAGAAAATGTCTTTTTTGGTGCGATGAAAAAGAAAACCTCCTCCTGCAAGATTGTAAGCCATCCCAATATGCACATGTATGCATAAAATAGAAAAATTATCACAAACTATGTCGCGATTCTAGCCGTAACATTAGTCATTTGGTTTAAAGCCATGAAACCTCAAACATGATAGCTTATTTTGAGAAGGTTTTTTTGTGATAATTACAATAATATAAGTTTTATATTTTTCTTTGCAACTATATCACATAATATGACACCACGCGAAGGTTTTATATTGTTTGGATCGTTTTTAATTTCCAATGCTCGTTTCAAACTATGGTTAAAACGGTGGGCATGAAGATTCTTAGCTCGAGGTTGAGTCCCGCTAAACTTGAAGTGGATCTCTGATGAAATAGCATATTGCGAACCTAAAAGTGATTTTTCCAAAAAAATCATGAGCATTAGATCATGTAAATGTAGTTCAAATCTGACCGAATTCCTACCGATTCAGAAGGAATTTGTCTTTTTCATAAGGGGGGGATGGAAAGGTTTAGATACCCTGGTTAGAAAATTGTCCATATAAGGTGGTTTAGTATTTTTGAAAAATTGGATAGTACCAATGTGAAACTTTCATTTGGTGGTTGTTTCACAAAACACCCTGTTTTTACACTCAGAAAATAGAAAATAGCTTTTTAGTGCGATGATAAGAAAAACTTCCTCTTGAAATATTGTAAGCCATCCCAAGATGCATATGTATGCATAATATGGGCATATTATCACAAACTATGCCACGATCTAGCCATCACATTGATCGTTTGGTTTGAAAGCCATGAAACGTCGAACATGATAACTTATTTTGAAAAGTTTTTTTTGTAATATTTACAATAATACAAGTTTTATGTTTTTTATTGCAACTATATCATATAATATGATACCACGCGAAAGATTTACATTGTTTGGATCATTTTTGAATTTTATATGTCCGTTCCAAACTATGGTCAAAACGACGGGCATGAAGATTCTTAGCCCGGGGTTGAGCCTCGCTAAACTTGAAGTGGATCTCTGATAAAATACCATATTTTGAACCTAAATATTATTTTTTCGAAAAATCACGAGCATTAGATATGTACATGTAATTCAAATCTAACCGACTTCCTACCGATTCGGCAGAAATTTATCTTTTTTATTAGAGGTGGACAGAAAGATTTAACATACCCCAGTTGGAAAATTATCCATGTAAGGTGGTATAGTATTTTTTTTAAATGGGGTAGTACCAATATCAAACTTTCATTTGGTGGTTGCTTCACAAAACACCCCTTTTTTGCACTCGGAAAATAGAAAATAGCTTTTTGGTGCGATGAAAAGGAAAACTTCCTCTTACAAGATTGTAAGCCATCCCAAAATGTACATGTGTGAATAATATGGGCACATTATCACAAACTATATCGCGATTTTAGCCATAATATTGGCGTTTGGCTTGAAAACCATGAAACCTCGAACATGATATCTCATTTGAGAAGGTTTTTTGTGATATTTACAATAATACAAGTTTTATATTTTTCCTTACAACTACATCACGTAATATGAAACCACGCGAAGGTTTTACATTGTTTGGATCATTTTTTAATTTCTTACGCCCGTTTCAAACTACATGTAATGTTTTACTTAATTTTTATTATGTAATATTTAGTGTAGATAGATAGATCTTATTTTTCCTGCAAATTTTGATATATTATTTGTATTTTTCTAGATTAGAATGATTTAGTTATGATTTTTCAAAGATTAATGTGGTAAAAGGGAAAATAGCTATGCCGAGGGCATTGCCGTCGGCGTAGCTATCCTACGCCGACGGCAAGCTTCGTGGGTGTCCAGCTCGTGGCCTACGCCGACGTCCCTGGTTTTTCACCGTCAGCGTAGCCTCTAGCCGTCGACGCCTCGCTCCATTCCTGTAGTGGCTTATTTAGAGGGGGAGTAGACGATCTGCCGCCGCCCAACTCCGGCTCCATCAACTATACGACCATGGATAGTTAGAGAACCACCATAGCCACCGACAACCGCTAGCAAGATCCGGCGACCAAACTACCATCGGCATCAGGCCATACGCCACGAGGGCAAACCTTAGACTACAACTAGAACTAGCCCTACTACTTCTATTTATGTACATGAGGTGGGCGGGCCTCCTCTTCCCCGTCGTCAACAAGGAGGGGGGAGAGGAGCCGGAACGGTGGAGGCGACTCTCAAGAGAAGGAAAATGTATAAATTAGGGCCTCAAATATATCTAAATTGTGAAGGAATTACTTCAAACTGAATGAAGCATAATAAACATAGACAGTTCCTCATAATACTCCATGAACATAGACAGAGAAAGGTTGCCGTATGAGATCATGATACATATATACTAGTACAACATAGCAGAAAACCCCTTGCATTTACACTTTGAACCAGAAACGAAAGCCAATAAAATTACGATAAAATGTGAACAAATATATTACTCCATGGTGATAGGTGTGGTAATGTATGTGCATCATCTATGTTAACCTGTTATGTTCCCTCCTTTTGGTAAATGAATCTGATCAAGCGATCATAATAGTAATCCTCGTACTGTTACCAAGCTACTAGCACAAATGGACTTTGACCACCTACACTTGACTTGCATGTGTTGTTACTGTTATCTACCGTCACCATCCGTCAAGACGACGTTGCTGATGTAGGACGAGTCGCCAAATGAACCAGTCGACTCCGGGAAGCTCGACATCCTGACGTTGAAGTAGGCCGGCTGCCTGGGCTCCGGCAGCGTGAGCCCCTCGCTGCCGAGCATGGCGACGACGTCAGACATGTTGGGCCTGTCGTCGGCGCTATCCTGGACGCAGAGCAGAGCCACCTGGACGCACCTCATCACCTCCGTCACCGGGTAGCCCGTCCCAATTACCGGGTCGACCATCTCGTGCCATTTCCCCTCTTGCCACAGCCGGTACGCCTGAAAGAATAAACAGGGGTTTGCAGTGTGATTCAGCCAGCGTATTGAAGTGCAGTTTTCTTGTTGCAGATAACTAAGTGGGTCTCGTTCTGCGTTGTGGTATGTAGGTGGAGTACTTACGTATCCTGTGAGATTGAAGAATTTGCCGTGCTGGTAGAAGCCTGCGGTCCTCTTCCCGCTTATGATCTCGAGGAGCAAAACCCCGAAGCTGAAGACGTCGGACTTGGTCGAGAAGATACCCTCTGAAGCATACTCCGGAGCGATGTATCCGCTGATGACAAATGCACAAACAAATTCACTCTCTGTGTGTCTATGTGTGGTTGAATATATGTTGGCCCTGTCACTACGTGCAGCGAAAATTTGACGAGCAGCAGTAAGTGAGTAAGCACTTACTGTGTGCCGACGACCCTGGTGGTGTTGGCCTCGGTGGTGTTGGAGCAGAATATCCTGGCCAACCCGAAGTCGGAGATCTTGGGGTTCATGTCGCGGTCCAAGAGGATGTTGCTGGCCTTGAGGTCCCTGTGCACAACCCGCAGGCGAGAGTGCTTGTGCATGTAGAGAAGTCCCTGCGCGATCCCGTCGATGATACGGAAGCGCCGCTCCCAGCTCAGAATCGCCCCTCTCGTGCTGTCTGCAGGGTCAGCAACAGTCAAAAATAACACAACAAAACTTCTACTTACTCCGAGGAAATGTATGTACGAGGGGCTCGATCGTTGGTGATCGGAAGGAACGCTTATGTACATACCGAAGATGAAGCAGTTCAGGCTCTTGTTGTGCATGTACTCGTATATGAGCATCTTCTCCTCGGCCTGGAGGCAGCACCCCAGGAGCCTGACGAGGTTGGTGTGCTGGAGCTTGGCGATGAGCTGGATCTCGGTCTTGAACTCCAGCAGCCCCTGCAGCGAGCACGAAGAGAGCCTCTTGATTGCCACCTCAAGCCCGCCGCTCAGCTCCCCCTGCAACAACAACAACAACAACACATCAGTTCGTATACATTTTATTACAGGCAACCAAACCACTTATTAACTGAAGAATAATCCCTGTGTCAGTTGTAACTCTACTAGCAGAGAAATATGAAGTGCAGTACCCTGTAAACCGCGCCAAAGCCGCCCTGACCGAGCTTGTGGTCGTCAGAGAAGTTCCCTGTGGCGTCCGCGATCTGGTCGAAATCGTAGAGCGAGAACTCGGAATCGCTCTCCTCGATCTTCCATAGCTTGAGCACCTGCTCCATCTCCATGGACATGCTTGGTATGCCCACCCTCCCTGACAGATTATTGGTCACTGGTTAATTGTAGTACATACATCCTGTTAGTTACTGACGAGGTCGCGCGCGGTCGAAGAGATTGGCGAGATTTTTTTGATGACAGGGAACATGTTGTAGCTAGCTAGAGTATGTACCTCTTCTTCTCCGTGTTCTGATCCACAGGAAGCACGCCAACAAGCCGCAGAGGAGCAGGGTCAGGGGGACTACTACCGCGACGATCCAAAGCGTGTTCTTGCTCCCTCCACCTGCAAAACGAACTGGTACTGTCAGACAAAAGCTTCCACGTTGAAATCACAGTCTTGTGTACTGTTAAGTGATAGTAGGTCAGTGTATCTTAGCACACTATCCTAGGTACTAGTGTATCTTAAGAAATAACTTATTATACGCGGAAGACTTGTAAATCAAAACGGAGGAAGTACCATATTATGTTACCATAACATCATACTTGTCAATGAAAGATAAGTTTATAAAGCAATAAATAAGGGTTCATATTACTAGATCTGTGTTCCACTATGAAGGTAGTAACTTAGACCAGTAACATGTGTATATTACTAGTATAAGTTACTCTCCACTATGACTAGCCTTAGGCGTTTCATAATGGAAAGGCTCTTAGCACGTTATCATAGGAGCCATTAAAATTTAAAAAACAACCATCACAATGAAGTGTATCTTAGATGTAGTTTCTTAGAGAAAGGATAATAGTAGAGTTAACTGCTGGCTATAAGTCATGCACATGTCACCTGTAGGCAATCATATAGTCAACATGTACAAAAGATAGGTACAAAAATATACTAGATTATTAATGCATGGCTCACTTTGCAGTCTCACATAATGCCTATGAGCATGTGCTGCAGCCGGCTCTTAACTTCTCTTCTCTCTCCTCTTCTCTCTCATCCAACTAAGCAAAAGTGTAGTATTTTATTCCTTATAGCCTGCTCAGAGTAGGTACAATGCTAGGTGCTTAAGGAGATGCTTAAGAAAATAAACTGGTTTAGACTTAAGCACTGGTGCTTATTTGTACAAGGAAGATGCTTAACTAGGCACCTCTTCTATAGAAATAAGCATTGGTGCTTAAGGAAAAGTCTGGTTTATTTTTGTAAGCACCACTCTAAGCACTCTCCATTGTACATGCTCTAACTAAGCATTATTGTATTTGCTCTTAGGAGGGTTGCATTTAATGATTTTACTCTCCTGCATGTGTGTGATTGGATTAGCCTTTTTTTGCCTATAATAACGTGCAAGGGTTGTATCTTTCTTTATTAAATAGCATGCCACATAAGAAAAATGCCTAGGATATGGCGGCTTATGCCTTTTATAATAGGGTGTATCTTAGCATGTCATCCTAGGAGAAATAAATGGTCAAGAGACAACTTCTCCAATGCATTGTTTCTTAAGGCTGGTCCTAGTGAGAGTATCATAGCTAGTATCATGCATGCCATGTTGGCAAAAATTTGATGTGGCACAATAATTAATGAAGAAAGAGATGGTTAGAGTATCATAGGTAGATACCGTATCATAGCACGTAAAACTAAAAAACTTCTCATGCAAATAAATCTTGTACACAATTTTGCATTGAGATTCTACAAATCATTAAATAGTACTAGTATGATACTATCATATGATACCATGCAATATGGAAATAGTATCATATACTAGTATCATATGCATGATACTAGTACTATGATACTACCACTATGACCAGCCTAACTGGTGTCTCTATATTTAAAGATTTAGATGACATGCATGCATTTGATTGGCCTAATCATGCTTTTTGCCTATGGTTTCGTGCAAGTGGTGTTTCTTAGCTACTCCACTCTCTTTTCTCATTAACTATAGTGCCACATAGATAAAGTGTCTAGGATACACCGCTAAGAAACACCCATTATGAAGCTAATATACAACATCACTCTCTCTCCTTGTTAAATTAGTGACACATAAGCAATTTGGCTATGATACCGTGCTTAGAAACGTCATTGTGATCTAATTAGTCGATCTTCTTAAGGCTGGTCGTAATGTTAAATAACTTAGACTACAAACTTGTGCATGTTACTAGTTGATGTTACTACCTTTAGACTAGCCCCAATGGGGGTATCAGAGCAAGGGCAATAGTAGAGCCAGCTGTTGGCTATAAGCCATGTTCATGTCATCTAGAGTCAATCTAATAGCCAACATGTACAATAGTTAGAGGTAAAAATATACTATTTTATTAATGTATAACCCACTTTTCACTCTCACATAGTGCCTAGGAGCACGTGCTGCAGTTGGCTCTTAACTAAGCACCCACTCCTCTTCTCTCTCCTCTTCTCTCTCATCCAACTAAGCACAAATATATTATTTTATGTCCTATAGTCTGTTGACTGTATCTTATTGTACTTGCTCTCATAGGTGGTATCATGCATTATATGCATGCAAAATGCGTATGTGTCACTATAATTAATGATGAAAGAGATCGTGTTGGTATCATAGCACGTGGAATTAGAAAAAATAATCTCAAATAAATACTGTACACAATTTTACCTTGAGATTCTACAAAACAATAAATACCTAAGAATATGATACTACTACTACTACATAATGTTATGCATTGTGGAGATGGTATCATATACTCCCTCCGTCCCAAAATAAGTGACGTGGGTTTGTCACTTTTTTTTGGACGGAGAAAGTACATGATACTACTATATGATACACCAATTGTGGTGTCATGCAAGACCTAATTAATTAGATTATAGACTTATATAGTCTTAATATGTGTGATGTTATGATAACTAGTAAACTTTTTTGTTCGAATCGATAACTAGCTAAGTTAGTATTTCTTTTTTTCATTATTAATTATCATGTCATGTAACAAATTTGGTTAGTTGGGGCTGCATGTACATGCATCCCACCATGACTAGCATAAAATACTTGACACCGAAGGCAGGCCACTGATTGGATCGGGCCCACACACCTGTCGGGACGATGAACGACGACCGGCAGAGTCAAACACCGGGGTCTCCCCGCCGGCTGCCTCACCAAATCGCCTTTGGATTGGACACAAGATGTGGACAGCCGCGGGAAGCAAAGCAGCGACCGTACCAACTGGGTTGAGCATAATCAAATGGGCTTAATTTTGTCGCACAAAATTAATGCACATGACATGCACTCACATGGGCTTAATTACGTACGTGCATGACATGCACATGTCCACCCCTGGATTCCCCGAAGCATGTGAGTGGATGACGCCGCGAGAACAAAGGCGCCGAGTTGGCCTGCCTGTGTGTGGGCGGTGGCCCAAGGAGAGTGGGGGGGATGAAGAAAAGTTAAAGGGAGACTGGTTGAATCGCCGGATCTGATTAATCAAAGGCCATCGTCGCCTGGGCAAAAGCTCGCAGCCCGTGCCGCACGTGGATCCGCCTCTCGGTGTCGCTCCATCAACGGTAAACAGAGCGTGTGGATTGCGTGAGAACACCATACCCCTGAGGAAAACCAGTGCGTGCTTCGTACGCGGCTGAATCATCTGTGTCGGCTACCATCGAGATCTAGCAGGCCAACTCGCCTGCCTGCAGGTTCTAATAAGATCCAACGCGACTTATTCGCAAAAAAAAAAAAAAGGATAATCCGCAGATTCCTAGAAACAAAGGAGTCCTGCTTGCTAGCTAGCTCACTGCCCGTCCAGTCATCCACGGCCAATGCCATCTCTATCACTGCTAGCTAGCTCACGCGACAGAGTTGGCCCGATTAGATTTTATTTGCACGAGAAGATTGGCTGCACTGGTGCCATCTCTGTCGTCAATGCCCTCGATTCCTTGGATTCGCGCATGGAATCATGCGCTTGCATGCAAAGTCGTCTTTGTTTTGTTTAGAAAACGTTCTAACTTTGTCTCCGCTAAAAAAATGGAAAGGGCCCTACGAAAAGTGCTGGTATATAATTCCCAAGTGCAAAAGAGGTCTGCATAGACGAAATATGCAGGTCCATAGCATATCATCGACTGGAACTGGACGTCCACTCATCTCTCGTAAGAAGGCCGGGCAAGACTGCAACAGCTTTCCGTCGTAAAATATTATGCACGTATTACTAGTGCCGGGTTCCGTACACACATGGCGCGCAAGACAATTCTTTGTTCCTATAGGATGATGTGCACCGCCGGCCCGGCGTTTCTTCTTCTATATATGGACACCAAAGTCAAGAGGGATCCTACTACTCTGAGATCAGCTACGGAATTCTTTACTACTACTAGAGTTGTGTCTTCTGTCTTGGATCTTGGAAATGTATCCACATCTTGAGAGAAAGGGTTCTAGAGGAAACTCATGCTGTTAAGAACATTGTATGATCGAAGAAACAACCGTTTTGGTTTATGCCACAAATATAAGTTTATTAAAAAAAAAGTTATATGTACTGTGCTGCCTATAGTGGCAGATTTTATTTTGCCCATGACAACTGCATCACATGTATATATACTAGTATTTGTTTCAGAACGTTATTATCACTACAAACTTATTAACTGTGCTCTCTGATAATCAAAATTAAGTAGTTCACTCAGCATCGCTACGTGGAAAGAAATCTAATTCTCCTGGTTATGGGTATGAACCATCAAGTTGGTGATGTATGGTTGTGGTAAACAATGGTCTATGGATGGATTATCCAAAATTTACCATATTACTCCCTCTGTTTCAAATTACTCCGCCGGCGCGCTCATGTAGATGAACTAGTACTCCCTCATTTTTCATTAAAAAAATCCTCGAATTTTTGAAATAGATAGTATGAAATATGTACTACGTATATCAAAAATTTTAAGAATTTTTTGATAAAAAATGAGAGAATACTAGGCCACCTAGGTAAGCGTGCGCGCGGAGTAATTTGAAACAGAGGGAGTAAAAAATAAACGAGTAGGAACAATGGACCTCCAAAATATACAATAGAGAAAATAGAAGTCATGTCTTGGACCATTATCTCGTGTCAAGGTTTTTCTCACACTAATATAGACAAGTTAAAGATGGGATAGTTTGATCAGAGGTTTCTAAAATATATATTTAAGCCAATAATTTTGATAATTTCATCAAAATGGTTGGGGTCCTTGTGGACATGCTAAATCATTCCTAATCACTCACATAATTGTTGACTCATAATTACTCTCTAGTTCCATTTTCTATACCTGATAATTGTTTTCTTGTATGCTTGTGGAATTTGATTTACACGATATTCTTAAACAAAAAAACTTTTACCACTTGTCTCTAATCGAGATTTTTTTTAAAACACAAACCTACGTGATGATTGAATTCAATATTTGTGCTGAGAAATAATAGGATAACGCATGTTCAAATAGTACTATGTTTAAATGAATATATGCCTTCAAAAAAAAATACTTTGAATGCAAACACACAACCGTTGCATGTGCATTTGTTCTTAATATTTTCATGTATCCCAAGAAATACTGTTTTCAAATTAATGATATAGAAACAGCTCCATTTACGAAATCTCTGAGTAGTACGTACTCCTAGATGTTCACAATAATATATAACCATAAAATACTGACCAGCGCCGTGACTCACCTGCGGAGGAAGAAGAAGTGACCAGCGGCGCGAGCTTCAGGATGTCGTCGGTGGTGGTGAAGAAGATATCCTTCTCGTACCTGTAGTTGCACCGCACCCCAAGAATCCTCCCGCCCAGCCTCCCGCTCAAGGACACGGGCAGCTGTTCGATGATGCCGGCGAGGCAGCCCCGGCACTGAGCCGGCGTCAGGTCGGGCGTGCACTGCGCCAGGCCGTACAGGTTGATCTTGTCCTGCGGGAAGCCGGCCTGGCCCGTGGCGTACTTGCTGCTCCCGTTGCTGGCCTTGCCGGCCACCGCGTTCGCCAGCCGCGTGACCAGGCCGTCGAACGTGGCGACGTTCCCCTTGGACACGTTGTTCATGTTGGGCGCGACGCTCTCGGGCCAGTTGGCGGCGCCGGCGAGGAAGTCCCGGTCGTAGAAGCGGAGGTGGCACTGGTCGTGGAAGATGGTGACGTCCTTGCTGTAGCGGCAGAGGTTGGCCGCGTCACTGAACGCCACCGCGATGCACGCGGCGCAGGCGTCGCCGGTGTAGTCCCCGCGGCAGAGCGCCAGGCCGTAGGCCGTGTCCGGCGCCCGGCCGAACGCGCCCGCGGAGAAGCCGGAGACCGAAGCGTTCTTGGGGAGCGCCGCGGACATGGCCGCGAGGTTGGCCGCGAACGTGCTGTTCGGGAGGTAGAAACGCTCTTCGTTGGTCGAGTTGCAGGCGCGGGAGAAGACGTTGGTCACCGGCGCGGCTAACTGGCCGCCGGCTGCCGACGCCGGCGAGGAGGTGGTGGCGAGGAGGAGGAGGAGGAGGAGGAGGAGGAGGAAGAGGACAAGCATGGTATTGGTAGGTGTTAACAACTGATGACACTTTGATGCACAAAAGCTATGCTCTCATTGGCAATGCTCAGTAGTTATCGAGTGGTATTAGTAGGCACCCATCCTTACTCAACTAATGCATACTTAAGGGTCCCGGGTTACAGCATAAGCCGTGACAGCGAGCGAGACTGTAGGCTGGTTTCAGCTCGAGAAGGTTGACTTGAGGTACCGTACGGGCTCCGATCGCTGATCGGGATTGGACGATGAAAAAAATAACGTATTGCGTGGGTAATTCTTTGGACTGTACCAGCTGCTGATGGTGTCGTTCTGGATTTGTTTTACAAGAGTAGATACATTGCTGCCGGGTGCCGCGTACGATGGATGCTCGACGGAATTCTGGATATTTTCGGCACAGGGAAATTCAGGGAAAACCATTCAGTTCAAGAGTTGTGCAGAGCCACGGGTAGGAGCTGCGTATAAGTGTGACCAGGAATTTCCAACTTGAACCGGACCGAAAATTGCAAGGTCAGAATCTACAGACAGGCCGGTTTCCGCCCTTTTTCCAAGAAAATGAACCCGGCTACTTTTGTACACACCTAGCTTGTTTTGAATCTGAAAAATGCTTTGAGAATCTAATGAATGAACGCTGTGAATCAGGAGTAGTGTATATAACTTGCATTTCTATGTAATCGCTTGATCGGGACGTGCTAAAGCAGACTGTCTAGTTTCTCGAAACATGCTTTCGTCCCGCTTTATAAATTGTTTACGGTGAAACCCCTGAGAGTAGAAGGTTCCAGAGGAGCGCCACATAAAAACCCTAAGGCTATGAGGTAGAGGCGCTTCTCAGAGTGGGGTCGTCCACTCCAGCTCTGGACCCTGGAACAGGGTCCGGTAGGCCGAACTAACTAAAAAACCTCCAGAGGGGGAGGGCCGCCAGGCTACCGAGTCACTGTCCTCTAAGAGGGACCCGGGTAGGGATCCCCGCAGCCTTCAAAGTACGCGGCCTCGTCTAAGTTAAAGGTCCTCCGGAACAGAATGTTCCAGAATCCCTCTTGCGTCGCCTCAGCCACCAACATCATAAGGGTCGCGCAGATGGCAAAGAGGGCGGGAAAAGCAGTGCATAGGGGAGAGTCTGAGAGCCACGGTCCAGGCAAAAGCGAACCTCTCTCCCATTGTTTACGGTGAAAGAGGCACCTATCTGGATGTCATGCTTGATATCCTAGATGGCTCTCCAGAACTGAGAGCCTTCCTGACGTTGACATGCTAGAAGGGAGCGGCCCCAGAGGTATCTGGTTTGAATTAACCTGCAACATTATGTCATCTGAAACAAATTTCACGTTTGCTCATGAAAATGCTAATCTTGACCTAGGGAGAATAGGTTCATAATCTTGGACCACTCGGGGGTACCTAGGTTAAGCCAATAGGGGTCACAGGACACCGGGTTCAATTTTCTTTTCTTACATCTGATCAATTTATGGTGTGTGACACCCCCAATTCTTAGTGAAAATGATGTGTGACTCAAATACTCAATATAGGGACACTAGGTTACATTTTGCTCTAGGTCTGCCCCTCAGACCACTAGTCCATCCCTTTTGTTGATCCATGCCAAAACGTAAAAATAAATAAAAGTTCTAGTGCACATATTGTAGATCTTAGCAAAATACCTAGTTGTATGTTTTTGTAAAATCAAGAAAAAATCATGCACATAGATATTAAGTTAAAATGTACCCATGTGCATTTGCCAAGTGTACATGAAAGATGAAGCGAAGCTATCATAATTTGTTTGAAACCTTAAGGCGTATAATGTCATTTTTTTTCTCCTAAATGAGGTACTTTGGCAGAATTCTTGCTAAATGGGGTATTTGTGTCACAAATGCACACCTAGGAACAAAAAAATGAAATCCACTTTAAATTTAGACTCTATGATAAATTGTTTGGCTCTATACGTATATAAGTTATGCAGCAGAGATACAAGGAGAAATGCATGTTGGCTCGGACAGTCTTACAGAATTGCTCCTTCTTCGGAGGTGACCGGCATTGGTCGAGACGCGACCTTGATGATGAGTCCTTCTTGTTATGGTTGTATCTAGAATCAGGGGCGGAGCCAGGATTTGGGTATACGGGGGGCGAGCCGTACACGGGTTCAAAAAAATTATGTGTTCGGGCAAGCTATTGAAACAAAAAACCCTTGAATAATTTTCGGGTAATTTTCGAGTCGTACTAATGGACACATCATAGATTGGGAGCCTTAACCAGCATAACTATGGCATATGAATATAAAGTTTATCAGCAAAACTTTGCATATAGATTATATAGATGAAAAGGTTGGATTTTCTGCTAGCCTAACGACCTTGAATGTAAAAAAAGCCGATCGGCTAGCACTTTTACGAGGCTTGATAGTCCTGCGTATACTTTCTCAAGAAAAATTACACTACGTACCTCCAGATTTGAGTGTTTGATCAGGATAACTAGGAGAGCGGCGTCCTCCATGATGGTGAGGCGCCGCAGCTAGCAGTCGGCCGGATGACACTGCAACACCGCAAGTGATTTTCCTATCCGCTGGTTCTTAGCTTAGTATGCGACCTCCGGCAATCGTCAGCAGATCGATCTAAGATTAGGGTAAAGGAGGACGAACCGCTCCTATTCGGTAAACAAGACGAAGTTCAGAAAAGGATCGAGCTCTAGGAGGTTGGCCTAAACTGGGCTAGGCTTCGGTGTATACAATTGTACCGTCAGGTTGTAGGCGTGGGCTTTGAGTACTGATTAGTACCAGTGATCTGCGTCAGTTAGCTTCCCTTAATCATATTTGCACCAATTAGCACGATGACATCGCTCCTATGTATACATATATATACCAGATCGATAGGGGGGGCCGAACCATGTGGGGGGGGGGGGGGTGTCTAGCCCCTGCTCGCCCCCCCCCCCCCCCCCCTTGTCTCCGCCCCTGTCTAGATTGCTGGCTAACCTTTGGCTTTATAAGTGTGGTACTCTTCATGATGTTTGTGTAGTATACATACAATGTTACAATGGTCACCGGTCCGTCCTTCTATGTGTTGATACGTTTCTCGGGACATATCCTTAAAAGAATGATAAAAAAAACACGGATGAGTTATGTACCGTTAAGTCAAAAAATTCAAGATCGTAATACCTATGCAACTTAAATCTTGTTGAAAATGGTTATTTCCTTATATGGGCGGCATGCAAAGCTTGTGAACAACCGACCATGATGCATGAAGAAAGGAAAAGGGGCCATGATCCTTCTTTTTTGCGGGGAAGAACCTGAGAAAGGCGGTCAGGCGATGCTCTTCTTTAAAGCTCGACGCTGAATTTTAAATGACCGTGTTGTTCAATTTATCGGTCATCTTTGACATTTCGAGCTCCTAGTTTGAATTACTTCGTTAGAAGAAATGAGCTCCAGGGCATCGGATCTTGTAGTTTCTTACGACCCCTTTTGTTTGTGTGGACAATATAGAAAATTTGCGTAATGTGTTACTTAACCTTGAAGAAATGTTAACGTTGCCCGCCGAATTATACATGATCGTTTCACATTGAGTCAGGGGCAATGATTACAGTGCCCTCAGGGCTACCGAAAACAGTTTAAAACGACTCGTCATTTTGGGTTCGTAATTCATATATTTTTTACGAGAAAAGGCTGATTGGGTTTCACGGTTGGTATCGTAGACTGTTTTCATGGAGAGACAAAGTGGTCAATACAACGACATTTTCTTACACGATGGTTGTATAATGACGTACTCCCTTAGTCCGCAAATAAGTGTACTTATAGGTTTTGTCTAAGTCAAACTTTATTAAATTTGCTATTTTTTAAATAAATACATCAACATATATTACATGAAATTATCATATTATGAAACTAAATTTGAAAACAAATCTAGTGGTACCAATTTAGTATCATAATATTGCTACTTTTTCCTATAAAGTTAGTCAAAGTGTACTTAGTCTGACTTAGGACAAGGCTAGAAGTACACTTATTTGCGGACGGAGGGAGTACATTATTTTTGCGGGCAGACATACATGAGAACTCAGAACCCCCTAAACCCCGTGTCGTCCCCCTCCAAGCGACGTGGGAGCCTAACCCTAGCCGGTGCCGCAAGGCTCCACGCCGCTGATCATCCGCCGCTACTGCCGCAGGCTTCAGCTGCGGTGGCGGCACCTCCGGCCCCGAAGGGGGGCGGGGACCTCTGGTCGTCCCTTGTGGTGGCGGAGTTAGGGCTCTGATGCGGCGGCCCCGGCTCTTCGAGGTAATGAAGGCCGTGGTGGCTGTTTGGTCGGCGTGGTGGCTGGGCCTGGAGGCCGGATGTGCTCATGTGGTGTCGCGCCGCCTCGTGGCAACAGTGGGGCTAGGAGTTTCTGGACCGGCCGTGAGTGGCTGGCCCTCGTCTTCTAACATGGTTGGCGCCTCGCCAAGATCGAGGCCTCCGTGACGCGGGCGGCATGGCGTGGCGTCATTGACCATTGTCTGCGTGTCTAGATTGAAAGGCGGGCGACGTGTGGTTTGCTGGCTTCAACCTTTAGCAATGGAGGTTTGGACCCAGCGATCTTCTTTTGCTGAGTCGTATTTTTGCCGGATGTTGACTGATGACCCACAAGTATAGGAGGTGTATCGCAGTATTTTCGAGGGAAGTGAAACCCAATTTATTGATTCGACACAAGGAGAGCCAAAGAATATTTATAAGCCTTAACAACTGAGTTGTCAATTCAGCTGCAACTGAAAACAATCTTGCTCACAGCAGTTTATCAGTAGCAACAGTTTTATAGTAGGAATAGTAAAGTAATAACAGTAGTAAAGTAAAGACAGTAGTAACAATAGCAGTAAACAGTAGGATTCGAGTGCGGTAGGCATAGGGATAGATGGACGGGCGTTGCATGGACAAGACAATTCACATAGCAATCAGAACATAGGGCAATTGCAGATAAATAAGATAAAGCATCCAAGTACTAGATAATCCTAGGTATGTGTTCCATATATAGTCATACATGCTCGCAATGAGAACTTGCACAACATCTTTTGTCCTGCTAGCCCGTTTGCAGCTGGGCCTCAAGGGAACTACTGGCAATTAAGGTGCTCCTTTTAATAGAGCACCGAAGCAAAGCATTAACACTCCGTGAACACATGTGATCCTCACATCAAAGCCATTCCCTCCGGTTATCCCGATTTCTGTCACTTCGGGGCCATTGGTTCCGGACAACAACGTGTGTATACAACTTGCAGATAAGACCATAAAAAATACTATCATAATGAATCAATAACATGTTCAGATCTGAAATCATGGCACTAGGGCCCTAGTGTCAAGCATTAAGCATAACAAGTCACAACAAAGCCATAGAGCACTAATAGAAGATACTAGGCACCATGCCCTAACAATCTGATGTCATTACATGAACGATCTCATCCAATCCCTACCATCCCCATAGCCTACAGCGGGGGATTACTCACTCATAGATGGGAGAAACATGGATGGTCGATGGAGAAGCGATGGTGATGATGATAGCGATGATCTCCTCCAATTCTCCGTTCCGGCAGGGTGCCAGAACGGAGTTTCTGGTGCTGTTTCGTGAAATCTGGTGGTGGCGGCGGAGCGGAACTTCTTCTGGAAAAACATCGAACCCTGCTGAGTTTTTAGGTCAGAAGGCAACTTATATGCGAAGAGGGAGACCGAGAGGGAGTCTGGGGCGGCCAGACCACCCCCTGGCGCGGTCTGGACTAGCCCGCACGGCCAGGTGGTGTAGCCTGGGCCCAGCCCCCCTCCGTCTCGTATTCTGACTCCGGGAGTCTTCTCGTGAAATAGGATTTTTGGCATATTTTCCGGGATTTTTCCTGATAGTTGATTTTCTGCACAAAAAGTAGACACCAGGGCAATTCTGCTGAAAACAGCGTCAGTCCGCGTTAGTTGCATCCAAATCACACAAGTTTAGAGGAGAAACAATAGCAAAAGTGTTCGGGAAAGTAGATACGTTTTGGACGTATCAACTCCCCCCCAAGTTTAGCTTATTGCTTGTCCTCAAGTAATTCAGTTGAAAACTGAGTACGATAAAAGAACTTTCATGAACACATTTGCTTCATATGATGTATATATTCTCAGCATGTGATCAACTACTTAGACAATTCATAATAAGGAGTATGCAACTAAGTTTACTTAATAGGCATTGCAAGCTATGAAGAGTTTCCAACTCAAAAATAATAAGTAGCATGAAGCATAAACATAAGCAACATTACAATACTCATAACAAGGTATGGTAGAGTGGTATCTCGCTTGCCTTTGATTATGAATGCCAAGGCACCTCTAAAGTTCAGGTGAAGACTAGAAGTAAAGATATCAAAGACACAAGCATCAAAGTCATAACACAAATAATCAAGTAATGAGACAAGCACAAAGAATGACAACTATGCTCTCAAGAAAGTGCTCAAAGAGTATGTGAAGACTCAACAAGGAAATAAAAATGTTTTGAATAGTTTGAAAGGCTTCCAAATGCTGAAAGTATGATACTCATTAGCTTTGAGCTCTCATTACCCCTATCATAAGCATCTTTAATGTGGTTAAGGTGAAAGTGAGGTCCAATCTGAGTTATATGCTTGACAGACTATAAACTAGAGATCCTATGTCCCTTGAGTACGAGGGCCGCTCCTCATGCTACTCAACTTTAGTTACCGGTAAGTTCTTGTCATCGTAAATACATGCGTATCATAGAGAACCGCCAATGGGGTACCCCTTGCCCGATGATACGGAAGAATCCCCATATAAAAATGACAAGGCAAGCAGCCAATGAGTATCTCAGCAATCTTCTTATTTACCATGGGAAAATGGTGCTTTTTTCTCTCTTTCCTCTTTTCATAAATCTCTTTTTTTCTTTTTCTCAATAGCTATCTATCTCTTTTTTTATAAGTAGAATGCTTCATAGATATCATTATGGTTACGCTGCAGGTTTCCACCATGACGACATGGATTAGACCGGCGGCCCAGACGTTTCTCTAACACACATACATAACTCCATGGACTTACAAGCTCCCCTTTTATTTCACACTGACGACATCCTCAAACAAAAGAGCATGGTATCAACTGAGTATATATTTACAGGTGTTGAAAGCGTTCCCCGTGACAGCACGGTTCTGCTAATCCCTAGTCTATAATTTGCAAGCATATAACTTTCATGGACAGTCACAATGGTTCAGGTTTATTAAGTGCAGGAAATGAAGTGTACCATCAAGTTCGTGAGAGCTCTACTAACTAACTTTCTCATAACAAGCAAACATTTTATTCGGAAGAAAACAAGGCATATTGAATATGCACAGAAGTAGCAAATGATGCTAGTAGGTAGGTATGGTGGACACTTTGGCAATATTTGGTTTTGGGGAGTTGGAAACATGAGTAAAACGTACTCAGTAAAAGTGAAGGCTAGCAATAGTAAGGGAGCGACAAACAAGAGAGCAATAGCTGTCATAATCATGCTTGCAACAAAACAGGACTAATAATGGCATAAAAGTGATTCAAGATCCTCAAGGCAAAATAATTCATCGAGGCTTAACTGATTATTTCAGTCATATGCATGCGTGAGCATGTGCCAAGTCAATTCAAATGAAACATTTAGAGGAGGATACCATGGTGTCATACCAAGTTATGAATAGAGTAATGCAAGCAAACATTCATATGAAATGCTACAAACTATTAGCAAGATCGGACTAATCATATGAAAGCAAGAACTACTAAGCATCCAAAGATAACATACACCCTACACGAACAGGCTAAGCATGCCCACAATGATGAGTATATGTACAAAAATGAAAAAAATAGAGTTCGTTACCAGCCTCTTACCACACCTCAAGTTGTCATTAATCCTCATTATTGCTCTTCACTTGTGTGGCTTGAATAATAATATGGAACCAATATCCACCGAGGACTGTTGAACCCTGCAACACTCACAAAGCCAAAGAAGAACAGCAAATATTTTTGGTGTTTTTGATTTTTTTAAGCAAGAACCAAAAAGGAAAAACAAGCAAAGCAATTTTTTTGGGGTTTTTCGAATAGTTCAAACAAAGCAAAAAGGGAAAAACAAACCAAGGCGAAAAGAAAAAGAAACAAACCAAAGAGAAACAACAGAAATATTTTTGGTCTTTTTGTGTTTTAGAAAGCAAAAGCAAAGAAAAATCGAAAACTAAAAAGAAAACGAAACATGAATATACAAAGTACCGACGCAACATGATAGGGAGATGAGTGCGATGCCGGCGTACCTCCCCCCAAGCTTAGGCTTTTAGCCTAAGTGGGTATCAATTCATGTACGAATAAGGGTTCCAAGCAGGCGGGTCATGGTAAGAATGATCGTAGTTGGGCATGTGGGAAGAAGAAGAAGCTCCCCAATCATAGATAGGCTGCTGATATGAAGACTCCCCCTCATTCAAGGGCTGGACCGAATCATCCGTGACCTCCCTTCTAGTATCCTGCTCCTGTTGATAGAGCTCTCCCAAGTACGTGTCAAGCTCCTCCTCAGTGAGGGACCATCCTACCTTGTTATCAAGGTTAAACAAAACAGGTGCAGGCAAAAGAACAACACGCTCGGACTTGCTCTTTCTCCAACCAGCTTTGAGAAAGGTTATTTCATAAGACAACTCACTCAAACTAGCCCACGAGGACATAAATTTATGTTGTATCATGGAATTAAGATCAAGCATTTCTATGGGAAACTGCAGGTCTAGATGATGATGCACTAAACCATGCATCAAAACTATATCTCTAAGCATCAAACAAGCTTACAAGCTCTCATAACCTGTCACCTACAGCAGCAAAATACTTAAGATATAATCCACTAAACACAAATCTACTTGGACAAGGGGAGGAGTCACATATCGGAGAACAAATGCTCCAAATTTCAGCAACAAAGATGGGCTGAGCAAGGAGATCGAAAAAATCGAGAGCAAGAACAGCAAGAACGCAATTTTGAGCAATGAACTGGAGCTTGCTTGGGAGAGAGAAGAAAGTGGCAGGTGAGAGAGTTAGTGGAGGGCCAGGGGTGGCCCACGCCATGGCATGGCGCCACCCAGGGCAGGCCGCGCCACCAGGTGGTGAGCCTGCCTGGTGGGTCTCCCTGGTACCTCCCAGGCACTCCTCTGCCCCTTTTTTCACGTAAAAATTTAATATGAATTTTCTGGAATTTTTCGAGACACTTTATTTTTGGACATTTTTCAGGTATAGAAGAATGATTTTCTGACACACAGATTTTTTTGGAATGATGCAATGACAAAACAAGGCTAGAACTACATAAGTTCTAAGACACTCTAACATGCAAGCAACTAACAACAAAAAGGAGAACTAAACGAAAGCAAAAACTAAAATGGATAGAATAGAAGTACACGGAAATAATCATAGTGAAAACATTGTTTTGTTCAGTGAAATCCTTTTGTTAACAAGGTTGATCAGGCCTTGTTACCAAAACAATTCCATATGAGACAAAACTTTGTATTCCACTAATGATTATGTTACCTTAACCTTGATAGAAATGGTCCCAATCATAATAGTTTCAAAATTTTCTCTTGGTATGGGACAATATATTTCTCCAACTTGAATGCCCTCAACATGTTTAATTGAATTCAAACCATAAGTCCTTTCAATCTTCTTGGGTAAATAGACAGTATGTTCCTTGTCATTAACATTGAAAGTCACCTTTCCTTGATTACAATTAATAACAGCTCCTGCAGTATTAAGAAAAGGTCTCCCAAGAATAATAGACATATTATCATCTTCAGGCATTTCAAGCACAACAAAGTCAGTTAATATCAAGCAATTATGAGCCACCTGAACAGGTACATCCTCACATATACCAATAGGAATAGTGGTAGATTTATCAGCCATTTGCAAAGATACATCAATTGGTATCAATTTTTCTAGTTGAAGCCTCTTATAGAGAGACAAGGGCATAACACTAACTCCAGCTCCCAAGTCACACAAAGCAGTTCTAACATAACTATTCTTAATAGAGCAAGGGATAGTTGGAATCCCTGGGTCTCCAAGTTTCTTTGGAACCTAACCATTGAAGGAATAATTAGCAAGCAAAGTAGAAATTTCTTCATTAGGGATTTTCCTATTATTTGAGACAATATCCTTCATATACTTTGAGTAAGGAGGCAATTTAATAGCATCAGTCAGAGGAATTTGCAAGAATAAAGGTTTCATCCACTCACAAAACTTATTATAGTGTTCATCTTCCTTTGACTTGTGTTTCTTATCAGGGAAAGGCATAGGTTTTTGGATCCAAGGCTCTCTTTCACTACCATGTTTCTTAGCAACAAAATCTTCTTTAGTGTATTTAGTATTCTTAGTGTGCTTTTCAGGTTCTTCTTCAACTTTTTCTTCATTAGGAACATCATTTTCTTCATTACCACTTTCAGTTTCGGCATGAGAGATAGATATACTATTAGGATCTATAGCAGGTTCAGAGGGTTCTTCAATAGTTTTATGTTTATTTTTTCCTTTTCTTACGAGTAGAGCCACTATTTTCAGCTTGTTGAGAATCCTGCTCAATTCTTTTGGGATGCCCCTTAGGATATAGAGGATCCTGGGTAGCAGCACCACTTCTAGTTCTAATTTCATAAGCATGTTTTTCTTTAGCAGCATTAACTAGCAAGTCTTTTTACACTTTAATGAGTTGATCTATTTGAGTTTGAACCATTTGAAAGTGTTTAACAATCATTTTAACATCATTAGAGGTTCTTTCCGCAATATATTTCAACTCAACAATAGCTCTAGTGTTTTCCATTAGATGATTTTGCACCCTTTTATTAAAATTATCTTGCTTAACAATAAAGATATCAAATTCTTCTAAGCATTGATCAGGAGGTTTAGAGTAAGGGATATCACCTTCATCAAAGTGTTGGAGAGAGTGTACCTCAATAGTGGATGAGTAGGGGATAGGCTTACATAATTCTTCAATGGGAGGTAAATTCTTGACATCTGCGGCTTTAATTCCCTTCTCCTTAAGACATTTCTTAGCTTCCTTCATCACTTCATCATTTAATTCAATAACTCCCCTCTTCTTTGATGTTGGAATAGGCACCGGTATAGTAGATTCAGGTATAATCACTTCAGGTATAGCTTGTTTAGGAGGATTCCAATCCTCATAGTTCTTGCTTATTTTAGCCATTAATTCCTCAGCTTCCTTGGGAGTCCTATTCCTGAAAACACAATCAGCACAACTATCTAGGTATGTCCTAGATTCTTCAGTTAGTCCATTATAAAATATATCAAGAAGCTCATTCTTCGGTAATAGACTTCCAGCCTATGCATGAATCAAAGCACAAAACCTTGCCCAAGATTCGGGCAATATCTCCTTTTCTCCCTGTTTAAAATCAAAAAGTTCCTGCAAAATAGCATGCCTAGCACTAGGAGGAAAATATTTATGCAGGAAGGTACTAATCAAGCAATCAAGGCTATCAATAGATCCAGGAGGTAGATTACTAAACCAAGTTTTAGCTTCTCCTTTCAGTGAAAAAGAGAAAATATTGGCAACAAAGTAAGTACGCATCTTAATATCATCAGAAAACAAGCCACTCATGGTAGAAAGTTCATTAATATGTGCTACCACACTTTCATTCTTAGTCCCACAAAAAGGTTCTTTCTCGACAATAGCTATGTAAGATAGATCTAGAGACAAATCATAATCTTTATCTTTAATGTTTATGGGAGAAGCAGCAAACTTAGCAATAGGGGACAATTTGGGTCTAATAGTACGCCTCTCAAGGAGACTCTTAGCAGCGCTCCTATCATGGGTGTTTTTACATTCTTTAATAAATTCGTCGGTCATCTCAACATAACCATCTTCAATGTCATAACTCTCACTAGACTCAGGTGAACTAACATGTGTAGTTGTGTCTTCATTAGGAGTTTCTGTAGGGGTTCCGCTTATGAAAACAATAAAATTTTACCCTATGCCCCTGAACCCCTTAAGCTGCCAGGACCTATCTATTAGTAATACAGTAACGGGAGGGGATTTTCACGAACTTACCCTTGAAGACCGAAAAGCGTTGTCAACGCTCAGGAGAGCGTGGTTGATGTAGACGAGCCGAAGCCGACCTCAAGGTCATGATGAAGTCCTTGCGCTCCTTGGCTCCAACGACTTGAGTGCCTCAAGTGCAACACCTCGCGGCGAGTTACACACGTCTGGTGCCTGACGATGACTCCCGCTTCCCCGATCCAGCAGCAGTTGTGGAAGTAGAGCTCCCGGATCCGAATCCTGCATCGCGCGGTGAAGATGTCTCTCGCTCGCGCAGTCCAGACTTGGGACCACGGTCACGAGAGAGAGAGGGAGAGAGAGAAAATATCAATTAGAGGTCCTCCCAAAAGTGGGGAGACCTTTATTGATTATTGGTGTATTTATCTGGCCAAATACCCCCACTATATATAGGGGGAGAGGGGGTACACCCTCCCTCAAAGTCCAGGGGTGGGACTAAACATGGGAGAGTGGTGGGGTGGCGCACCGGCCAGCCCCCACCATGGGCCCCACGTGGGGGAAGGCCCACTAGGGCCGTAGGCCACCCCCTAGGCCCTTCCTAGGGGTGGGATCCCCTCTTGGGCCTTTTCCCTTCCGGGATTTGGCCCATTAAGCCTTTTTGACCTTTAATTGATTTTCTATCTATTAAATAATTATGAATAAATGATTAAATCAATATTTAACATTCATTCACATATTATTCAACCTCCGTGGCTATGGAACACCTTCCATCTCCACTCCGGACATCCTCCGAACTTACCGAAACCCTTTCGGTTTTCTCTCTACTATTCTTTGGCGATTCCACCGATCATATAAACACTCTCTAAGCATCATCAAGCCCTTAAGCGTGATACCCCACGGTTCAGGAACACTCCAGACATGGTCGGGAGACTCCCGCACCAATGATCGACAGAGGGACCTGGATGGCCATGTGACCCCTGTGCGTTCTACGAAGATCTTTTGTCGTTTGAACCGGGACAGTCGTGTCTTATTACCTTTGTCTCTCGATACTTGCATTACCCGAGATCTGATCAATGAAATCATCATGTCGTGTTTAATCTTGTTACTGTACAATGCTACTTGACTCGTTCTGACAAGTGATATCCATGTGATCTAATCACACGCTGTGCAGCTATTGGATATAACTTCTCCGAGTGGGCCCTTGAGTATCTTCCCGTCACATGGACAGACAAATCCCGCTCTTGACATATATTGCCTCTACGGTTTCCTCCGAATACCTGAACACACCTTTATAACCACCGTATTACCAGATGACGTTTGATGCTATCTAAGCACTCTTGGGAGACAGTGATTGATATAGCCTCATGGTCTAAGGAATAGTCTACGAGGATCCATTTCTAATCATCATAACTTGAACTTCGTGACATGATCGGGTCACGATGTTTAGCTTGGGTATTGGTTCATCATCTCATTATCAGAATGAGATGACTCCATTTCCAACTGGCATAAATGCCACATGATCAGGAAACTTGATCATCTGTTGACCAATGAACCAGTGACTAGAGTTTCCGTAGGAACCCCTGGTTGTTTGTATATCACACGTGTATTGATGTTTCCTCTCAATACAGTTATAGCATGATATAAAACTTAATCATAAACTATATGAAATATGATAATAGTCCTTCCTACTATTTGACTAGGGCATATTTCCATCAGTCTCCCACTTGCACTAGAGTACAAATACACTAGCTGCATTTGTTCTCAATCATTGGCACCATATACCCCGGTACCCTGAACATGCTTGCTCATGGAAGAGGTTGAGTCTTGGGTCTTTACTTTACAGTCCCAAATCCTTTGCAACTTACTAATGTCACCTTGATTGACATTAATACTTTATCATCACATGATAGCATCTGTGTGTATGCATCGTCGTTATGGCAGCAGAACGAGGCCTGATTCCAGGAGCCTACAGTTACGTTAGATCAACCTCGAGGGCTTTCTCATGGGCACTGTGCCCTGGGACACATCATTCTACGTTAAAAGCGAACTAGCCCCGCCATAACATTATACAATACTTTAGATGGTACCCTTATCTATTATTATAAATGTATTCATCGAAACACTAGTGCACTCTATGCAACTTTCAATGTTTTTGTTCACCTCGCTTCCTACTTGACTGTAATCGGTATTACAGCAGTTTACAACATATTCCCTTATAACATAACTCTTTATGTTTTAAAGATATGTTATCCTTTATGGATTTGGAAAACATGTCTGCAGTTCTCTACTAGACACTACGGACAAAACTCAGCTCAACGTTATGTGATTTGAACTTAATCACTTTCAAACGTTTCTTATTTGGATCACATATTATGCTAAGTTATCATCATGGTTTACTAAGATAGAACCTATGTCTCAACATAGTGGATGATGATCATCCTTTTCTTTCAACCATTGATGTTAAACTTAATATTATTCCTAATTTAAGTTATTAAGGACCAGTTCCTTAATTGACTTCTATTCTGAAACCCCTTTCAGAATCCCTTAAGGAATACTACATAATATCATAATACGCCTATTATCAATTTCTACATCTTATAAATCATTATTTATAAGTATATGTGCTTTCATTCTTAACATACTTAAGAAATACTCCTATAAGCTCCCACTCAAAAATATGTCAATCACATATTGTTTTAGGAAGACTTTCATAGCTCCCACTCAATTTATGCAAATTGCATATCCACTCACTATTTTGAATAACTTCAAAAACCTTTGATCAAATATCAAACTTGGAGATTTACTATGAGATACTAGTAATTTTACTAGTTTTAAATCCACTAGACATTTAAGCACACATGAATCAAATTCATTTGAATTTGTCCAATACTTGACAAATTGTGCTTTTGTCATTCACCCCCTTTTCCACTATGGCTTTGAAGTCATTTGGGAAAATTTCTGAGTAACCCCTTTTACTTGTGAGATTCAGCAACGAATTGCTTTCTAATCTCAAGGGAAGTTTGCTTCTAGGATTTCTCATAATTTAGTTTACCATTATTTTCTTTGTAGTTCATAGGTATGCCATATTCCAATAATCATGACAAAATGATTCACAAATGTCTCCATACAAGATATGGATTACATTATGAATCCTACTTCATGTAGTGAAAACACCAATGGGGAAAACACAATGATCAATATCATTGATTCTTTCCTTCGGTGAAGAGAATCGTTCAGGAACGTTGTCCATTGCGCTTCTCAACACTCTGATGCAGGATTTTGAATCCTCATTGTGTTTTACACTATCTTCCATTTGCTCCATAATCGAGAAATATCACTAAAAGTGAGCTTTCTCAAGAACGCACCAAAATCCAAGCAGGATGAATTTTGCTTCCCTTTTGGTTTCAGCTATGGATTTCGTATTCAAAGTTTCCAATGAATACTCTACAAGGACTTATTCGCTATTGTTTTGGTTATATCGAATATCCCCAAAACTTTCACGAATTCAAATGGTTTACTATATTCTAATTGAGTGCTAACTATTTCTAACTAATGGTCTCTACATCTACACTACAACGATTTATTTGGTGCCTTCTATTCAACCCCTTTGATATCTAATATCACATTGTGATGCTTTGTATTTTGACGTTTCAAAAAACTTTGCATTCCACAATTACTTTTATGCCATTCTTATAAAGTTGAATTTCATTACCATTGATCAAATCACAGTAATTGGATTCTCTTTTATATTTATACCCATTATTGATGAAACAGTTTGATCAAATCAAATAGTTTCATATTCATGTTTCCTTTGGTAAACTATTTTACACATTTAAACAATCAATTAATGATAATTACCATTTTTCGTTAAAACACAATACATCGGATATCTATTTACTTTTAACAATTCATTAAACATTTTGTATTCAAGTAATACACGGTGTTCAAGTTATTTTTGCCGAACTTAGGCATGATTTATATGTGAAAAGAAATCAAATGACTTTCACATATTATCACATAACTTTGAATTTAAACAATGGATTTTCATTCATTAATGAACATATTATTAAGTTGGGTATTTTAAACAAGGCATTTTAATGTTTTACAAATGTTCATGCATTATCAATTAGTTTCAAACAACAAGGATAATTCACACATAATCAAACAAGATATGAACATGAATAGAAATCATTCATAAAAGTAGAACAACTGTTTGTTACAAACTCATATGAATAACCGTCTCATGAAGTGTGAGACACACTAAAGAAGTTCACAATCTCTTGATTACAATAATCATCCTAAAACATAAACTAAATGATAAATGTCGAGGCAGAGTGTCGTCGGCCGTCATCATCATGCTCGCCATCAACACGTAACGTCACCTCATCTCCAGCAAGCACCTCTCATGCAGAAGGACCCGTTTTCATCAAAACAGAACAAGTATCAGATATACTTAACACTGCAAATGTGTTTGCAAGATTATAACATTTATAAAACTATATATCAAATATATACCTTTGTCGTTGACGACCTGAGCGACATCTGGTTCAACCAACACATTCCTGAGATGTGTCATGAACCGGCGGAACTCCATTGTTTCCGTGTCGCCCCTCATTACGCAAGTCCTGACTTGTGCTTGGTAGCTTGGTGGCAGTGACCGCAGCACAGCGGCGTTTGCAAAAGAGCCTATAATCCAGACGTCCAGGAAGTATGCAGGCCTCATGTACACATCATGCATGTGCTCCAAGTGGTTGTCCAGTGATGAGTTCTGCTCCATATTAATGGAGAGGAATTCTCCCATCAGCTCATGCTCCCAAATGCGTGTCTGCTCCACGAAATGTGTCCTAAGCTATAGCATTACCGAACGAGGGTTGACATCACCCACAAAAGGCCACAGCTCGTCCACCATTCCAAAACGGATCACAACTGAAATATAGGAGGCCATCTCACGACGGAGATAGCAGTCTTTCCGCTCCTCTAGGGTCTCAAGGTCCATGGACTCCTCCAAATCCACCCCGTCGAGTATGTAGTCGACCACGTCATTCTCGCTAAGGAGAACATGGAGACTGGCAACCCAAATGGAGAAGTTCGATCCATCTAATCTGAGCTTCTCTCCTTCTAACCATTCAATTGTCAATACGAAAGGTCCCATCTACATTTATAATTGCAAAAGGAATTTATACTAAGTTTATAATTAAATGAGTTAATAATAACTCCACTCAGAAACACCTATCCCCAAAAGGTTTCCTAGTGATAACACGACCCCTATCAGCCACATCTCCCCCGATCGTCACGACCATCAATGTGGGTTCAAGGGTGGACGCTAAACGTCGGTCACATCATTCATGCGACTCGTGCTTGATCTTTCGACCATCCGTGTTCCAAGGTCACGCTTCTCTGGCGTGCTAGGCTCGCCAACTCAACCTTAGTGTATTAGCTGTGCAACATGGCTTACACCCACTATATGCGAACGTAGATATGTCTGACAACCAGGCCTGTAACCCTGGATCGCCTCATACCGAAGAACTTTCTTGGTGGTGCACGCTAAGGGGGAACACAATCGTTGGTAATTTTAACAGGGATCATCTTATTAGGCTACCGTCGAGTATCTAATACTAGCACACAATAAGACATACAAACAATAACATTGAATGTAAATGCTATGTGATATGGTCCTTCACGTCGTGATCTCCATCCGCCGTCACCGGGTTCCGGCGCCAGGGTTCCAGTGCCGTAGACACCAGGGTACCGGTGTCATTCCGGCGTGGTAGTTTGTCATTACCGTGACTATCTACTACTATGCAACAAAAGGTAATTACTTTACCTTTGCCACAACCATATCACAAAGCAACGCCCCCCTGCAAAACAAAGTTAGACGCCTCTACTTTATCTTTGCATGTTTTACGTGGCTGAATGGGCTTTTGCACAAGAACCGTTCTTACCTACGAACTTTTAGCACAACACTGATCAAGTAGTTGTCTCTACTACACCCCTTTCGGGGCCCTCCGTTTCAAATGGCATACCAACTAATGCGAGAGAGATAGACACCCCCTAAGCCACTTTATACGGTACAAGCCGTATGTCAAGCGTGGACCAGTCTCGCGAATGAACGCATAAAGTTGGTTGGGGGCCGCTTCATCAAGCATTACCGCGGTATACACAAGTACACGTGGGAGGGTAACAACTAAAAGATCAACGCCCACATGCTACATCTCGTGTGTTCTACCCGTACTAGCATTACTACGCATAGATCTAGCTCTGATACCACTGTAGGGGTTCCGCATATGAAAACAATAAAATTTTACCCTATGCCCCTGAACCCCTAAAGCTGCCAGGACCTATCTATTAGTAATACAGTAACAGGAGGGGCTTTTCGCGAACTTACCGTTGAAGACTGAAAAGCATTGTCAACGCTCAGGAGAGTGTGGTTGATGTAGACGAGCCGAAGCCGACCTCAAGGTCGTGATGAAGTCCTTGCGCTCCTTGGCTCCAACAACTTGAGTGCCTCAAGTGCGACACCTCGCGGGGAGTTACACACGTCCGGTTCCTGATGATGACTCCCGCTTCCCCGATCCAGCAGCAGTTGCGGAAGTAGAGCTCCCGGATCCGAATCCCACAGCACGACGGCGCTCCGCGGTGAAGATGTCTGTCGCTCGCGCAGTCCAGACTTGGGACCACGATCACGAGAGAGAGAGAGAGGGGGAGAGAGAAAATATCAATTAGAGGTCCTCCCAAAAGTGGGGAGACCTTTTTTGATTATTGGTGTATTTATGTGGCCAAATACTCCCACTATATATAGGGGGGAGGGGGTACACCCTCCCTCAAAGTCCCGGGGTGGGACTAAACATGGGAGAGGGGTGGGGTGGCGCGCCGGCCAGCCCCCACCATGGGCCCCACGTGGAGGAAGGCCCACTAGGGTCGCCGGCCACCCCCTAGGCCCTTCCAAGGGGTGGGATCCCCTCTTGGGCCTTTTCCCTTCCGGGATTTGGCCCATTAAGCCTTTTTGACATTTAATTGATTTTCTCTTTATTAAATAATTATGAATAAATGATTAAATCAATATTTAACATTCATTCACATATTATTCAACCTTCATGGCTATAGAACACCTTCCACCTCCACTCCGGACATCCTCCGGACTTACCGAAACCCTTCCGGTTTTCTCTCTACTATTCTTCGGCGATTCCGCCGATCCTATAAACACTCTCTAAGCATCATCAAGCCCTTAAGCGTGATACCCCACGGTTAGGGAACACTCCAGACATGGTCGGGATACTCCCGCACCAATGATCGATAGAGGGACCTGGATGGCCATGTGACGCCTATGCGTTCCACGAAGATCTTTTGTCGTTTGAACCGGGACAGTCGTGTCTTATTCCCTTTGTCTCTCGATACTTGCATTGCCCGAGATCTGATCAATGACATCATCATGTCGTGTTCAATATCATTACTATACAACACTACTTGACTCGTTCCGACAAGTGATATCCCCGTAATCTAATCACACGCTGCACAACTATTGGATATAACTTCTCCAAGTGGGCCCTTGAGTATCTTCCCGTCACATGGACGGACAAATCCCGCTCTTGACATATATTGCCTATATGGTTCCTCTGAATACCAGAACACACCTTTATAACCACCATGTTACCAGATGGCGTTTGATGCTATCTAAGCACTCTCGGGAGACAGTGATTGATATAGCCTCACGGTCTAAGGAATAGTCTACGAGGATCCATTTCTAATCATCATAACTTGAACTTCGTGACATGATCGGGTCACGATGTTTAGCTTGGGTATTGGTTCATCATCTCATTCTCATAATGAGATGACTCCATTTCCAACTGGCATAAATGCCACATGATCGGGAAACTTGATCATCTGTTGACCAATGAACTAGTGACTAGAGTTTCACTGGGAACCCCTGGTTGTTTGTATATCACACGTGTATTGATGTTTCCTCTCAATACAGTTATAGCATGATATAAAACTTAACCATAAACTATATGAAATATGATAATAGTCCTTACTACTATTTGACTCTAGGGCATATTTCCAACAGTTTCAGTATTTCCAGCAATAGTTCTAGCAATCGTAGCATCTAGGAAAGGACCTAATGAACCACTCTTATCAAGCACAGTAGAAGCAGCATCATAAGCATCAGAAGTTTCAGATTCAGCAGTAGTAGCAGTGTGTGTAGCATGTGTATGTGGTGGTGTAACGAGCTTACTCATAACAGATGGTGAATCAAGAGCAACATAGGTGTTCACAACCGTACCTCTTCTTGTAGTGGATGGTAAAATAGGGACCTTGCCATCATGAGACTTAAACATGATGGACGGATAGAAGCGAACAATAGAGAATCCAAGTGAACTTGATAAATAAAGCTATGCTCCCCGGCAACGGCGCCAGAAAATAGTCTTGATGACCCACAAGTATAGGGGGTGTATCGCAGTATTTTCGAGGGAAGTGAAACCCAATTTATTGATTCGACACAAGGGGAGCCAAAGAATATTTATAAGCCTTAACAACTGAGTTGTCAATTCAGCTGCACCTGGAAACAATCTTGCTCACAGCAGTTTATCAGTAGCAACAGTTTTGTAGTAGGAATAGTAAAGTACTAATAGTAGTAAAGTAAAGACAGTAGTAACAATAGCAGTAAACAGTAGGATTCGAGTGCGATAGGCATAGGGACGGATGGACGGACGTTGCATGGACAAGACAATTCACATAGCAATCGGAACATAGGGCAATTGCAGATAAATAAGATAAAGCATCCAAGTACTAGATAATCCTAGGCATGTGTTCCATATATAGTCATACGTGCTCGCAATGAGAACTTGCACAACATCTTTTGTCCTGCTAGCCCGTTTGCAGCGGGGCCTCAAGGGAACTACTGGAAATTAAGATGCTCCTTTGAATAGAGCACCGGAGCAAAGCATTAACACTCCATGAACACATGTGATCCTCACATCAATGTCATTCCCTCCGGTTATCCCGATTTCTGTCACTTCGGGGCCATTGGTTCCGGACAACAACGTGTGTATACAACTTGCAGATAAGACCATAAACAATACTATCATAATGAATCAATAACATGTTCAGATCTGAAATCATGGCACTCGGGCCCTAGTTTCAAGCATTAAGCATAACAAGTCGCAACAAAGTCATAAAGCGCTAATAGAAGATACTAGGCACCATGCCCTAACAATCTGATGCCATTACATGAACGATCTCATCCAATCCCTACCATCCCCATAGCCTATAGCGGGGGATTACTCACTCATAGATGGGGGAAACATGGATGGTCAATGGAGAAGCGATGGTGATGATGATGGCGATGATCTCCTCCAATTCTCCGTCCCGGCAGGGTGCTAGAATAGAGTTTCTGGTGTTTTTTCGTGGAATCTGGTGGTGGCGGCGGAGCGGAACTCCTTTTGGAAAAACGTCGAACCCCCCCTGAGTTTTTAGGTCAGAAGGCAACTTATAGGCAAAGAGGGAGACCGAGCGGGGGTCTGGGGCGGCCAGACCACCCCCTGGTGCGGCTTGGGCTAGCCCGCGCGGCCAGGTGGTGTGGCCTGGGCCCAGCCCCCCTCCGTCTCGTATTCTGGCTCGGGAGTCTTCTGGTGAAATAGGATTTTTGGCATATTTTTCGGGATTTTTCCTGATAGTTGATTTTCTACACAAAAAGTAGACACCAGGGAAATTCTGCTGAAAACAGCGTCAGTCCACGTTAGTTGCATTCAAATCACATAAGTTTAGAGGAGAAACAATAGCAAAAGTATTCGGGGAAGTAGATATGTTTTGGACGTATCATTGACCTCTTCGATATGGTCGTCACGAGTTCCAGTCTTCCCCGCCGGGGATCTATATGGATTGGCATATATCGCCCCTAGTATCTTGATCGGAAAGGTTATGGTTGTGTGCGCCCATGTTATCAGACAATACGGCTTCAAGAGGGTGCGGCGTGAAGCTTCGCATTCTTATTGGTGTCATGGGACATCTATGTATAGATTCCCATGGTACCAGTAGAGGTGGAGAAAGTCATAGTGGCTGCGATTGGAGGTCTTGTGGCTTTGGCGGGAGGGTGTATTGGATAAGATGAAGACGGTGTATCAGGTGTTTGGCGGCTTGCAATAGTGGCCTTGACAAGGTGCAACACTGGAGGACTACATTTTTGGTGGTGCTCTCGAGTACAGAGTCACGATTCCTAGGGTAAGAACCCAATGTTTGGCTGTTACTGGTTGTGTCTGGCAATGGTCTTGTTAAAGGCATTATTTTTTGGGTGAACTCGCATTTTCTGCATGGTGAAAACCCAAGATTTTTTATCGAGGCAACCACAACTCTTGTGTTTTGTTTCCTTTCTATAGGCGTTTTTTTGGAGAATCTCTTTTATAATCTGGGTTTATCTTCAGGGGTGGTTAGAGTGCTACTGCGAGTGTTCATCACCACGACGGCGTCTTTGTTTTCTATTTCTCTTTTTTTGTGGTTGTGGGCATGCTTGGTGTCTTTGGACATATTATTGTTGCAGAGACTAAGTATAATTGGTATCTTTGTGATATTAATATATTTACTTTATCAAAAAACTATACTTAGACTACCCACAATGGAGATATTACCAGGGGCAAATCTAGAATTTGACCATAGGAGGGGCCGAAGGAGACAATGATCATAGATCAAATATCGTATATCTGCACATACATATCAGTTTCTCTACCTAAAATTATATATGGAGTTGGACATAATATCGCTTATATAATTTCCAACAATACACGTCAATACTTTGTTCAGAGATTTTTTTAGATACAATCGGTTCATAGGTGACTCAACAATACATGTCAATACTTTGTAAAATTTGAACCGACAATACAATGACATAATTTTAAAAAAAATTGTTCAAATTCAACTTTATGATTGCTTACAGGAGCGTACAAGTAAATGTTTCCTAATGGTGTTGATATAAGTCTAAGCCGAATCTGAAATTTTAGCGCACAAGGGTCCTGGCTGAAGTAGTGGCTCACAAAAATAAATATGTTGCTAAACTAGCAAAGGATAAAACTTGATCTCCAGCTCTTGTCTAAGAAGATTACTAACTAATTTGTTAGACATTACTACATCAAAGCAGAAAAGCAGTACCATCATACCTTGAAAAAATAATCTGGTGGCGAGTTCACTGGACAATACGGCGTGCGGACAAACCCAGAAAGACGTCATGGCATCGCAGAGTGCCAGAGTTTCAATACAGAAGGGGAGAAGAACGATGTGAAGAGGCATGTGGGTGACGGCGATAGGCAAGGACGATACTTGCATAGCTATCACGGGCGGGCAGCGGCGGTGATCGATCGGGTAGGGGAAACAGATCACCCCATACATTAGATCCTTATCGGTACTGAGTTCAATCGTGCGATATAGTTAGCAAAAAACTATGTAGTTCATGTGCTAGTCGGGCTCTAGGCAATGTATGCCGCAGCAAGACCCTTTAGATAAATGGCTGAATGTAATCCAATTTGCGATGTAATTAGTATCCGCTAGAAAATGCAATGTATTTATTAATGGCCCTGGTAATATGTTCATGGGAGTGGTCAGGCGTTGGCGGGGGCCTGCCCCCCCCCCCCCCAATGTGGTATCATGCATTCAAAAAGCAAATTGTATCACTGCAATTAATCACGAGAGAGATGATAATTACATCATAGGTAGATACAGTATCATAACACGTCTAACTAATTTTTTTAATATTAAATAAATCTTGTACATAATTTTACATTGAGATTCTACAAATCAATAAATATCACGAGACTATGGAGTACATGATATTAGCACTATAGGGATAGTGTCATAGAGTAGTATTATATGCATGATACTAATATATGATACCATGAGGACAGAAAGAAATCAAGGTAGGATGAACTCTAAAAAGTGATGCAAAAATAATAGTCCCAAGACATTACTGCTATACATGATTATAATATAACACTTATTACATAGAATAATATTCAAATATAAGTATAACCTAAAACATATCAATAATGAAGCTCTAATGGCATATAGAAATCCTAGACAATAGCAAACCTCTATCAATATTTTGAAAATATTTTTTAATATCTCTCACTTAATGTAGTACATTGATGTAACACCCTCGAATCGGCCCTATGCAAGTTTTAGCCCTTTCTGCCAAACCCGCATAGAAACGATTCAAGGACGCCCACCAGGCACTTTCGTACGGGTGGAAAACGGAGTAATACCATTACACAACAGTCCTTGATGGGACCCACAGAACAGATATATATACAACAGCGACTCATCGAGTCAAGAATACAGATATACAATACAAAGATCCAAATCACCTTGAAAACGATAGAGCGTCCGACTACAGACAAGATGCAAATGGGGCTAAGAGCCCTAAAGAATAACCAATGGCGTCCATAACCCTGCCCAGGCCAAGCCGGAAGGGTAACCCTGCTAACGACGTCGACCGCAAACCTGCTAAAACAAAAGGGGTGCCGACAAAGGGCAAAGGAAAAAGAGGAGCGTCAGTACTGAGGCCAGTACACGGCGAGGCTAGAATTCGGCGGCTCTCGCCTACATAGGTATGGTGGGCTGAAGCAGCAGCGCAGCGGCACTAAACAACCTATAGAGACTCGAGACAACTGGCGGTTATAAGAGAGGGGTAAGAAAGACCTATTCGGATCCAACCTGAAGCTCACACCAAACAAACCCATCCTGGTATTTTCCCCCTCGAGACCAAACGCGGAAGTCGGACCAAGAAACTCACACAGTTGGCAATTTTAATCATTATGTTATAGTTGCAGCAATTACTAATCAGATATAGATAGCATGAGTCATCCTGAAGCATAGGTAGTGGCAATTTTAATTACCATTCCGTTGTAGTTGGAACATTTACTAGTCAGAGATAATTGTCCTGAGGAATCCCAAAACCCAGCATTTTGTTGGCACTTTTATCACATTCCATTGGAGTTGCAATACTTACTAGGCAGATATAACAAAACAACCCAGGTCCACCAGTGGTTGGCATTTTTAATATCCATTCTGTTATAGTGAAGCTGATTACTAGTCAGATATATTAAGTCAAATTTATAGCACTACTTTAGTTATGCTTGTCTATGATCGAGATACTGTGCTCCAAGTCGTCCATAACTGCGGACACGGCTTTCAGAAAGTTTTACCCTGCAGGGGTGCACAAATAGCAACACACACTCGATCAACCTCGAAAAACCAACTCAAAACCCAACGAGGCTTTCACGACAAAGCGATCACAGGATTCAGAAATATTTCAGGGGGCCACCCCACTAAGCTACCCGCAACAAAGTTGGCCGGCTACGGAACGGACCCAGGGTTTGTGTGGACGGCTGTAAACGACTGGGAACCTGAAAGTGTGACTGGGCTTGTTGATACAGCGAAAACGTGTCACGATCCTAAACAGTATAGGTGCTCCACGCACAATCGTAAATAAAGCAGTAAAGCATGGCATAAGTACAGGATAGTAATAAAACCCCAAACTAGTTTGTGGCCCCGAGAAATAGAAATGAATCAAGCTCTGGCTCAGGGGGTCCATAAGGCCTCCCAGATGTGGATAGTGCGAAAAATCAAGGAACAGGTATCAAGTACTCGGGGTCCTACGGGACACAAGTGAGCATGGAAGAACCAAATAACATCTATTGCCCACCGATGCATCTGCATTAGTTATATCTAGCAATTTAATAGTTGTATTTAAAGTCATGATCCTCTCCACCATAAACATCTGCCAGCATGCCAACAACTGTGGTACTCGACAACACAAGACCGCACCTGAGCAAGCAACTACGACTCGCAAGGCCAGCTATCTACCAAACAACAGGTATTAGGAGGTGTCCATGGCAATATCGAGGCTGCACGGGATATAACTGGTGCACGGAAACTAAAGCATCACGACACGGATAGCAATAGATCAACAGGAGGAAATAAAGACTATAAATGCAAAATAGGTAGAAGGGGGAGAGATGCTCGCCTGGGAAACACTGCCGAAGGTTCATATCCGGAGAACTTGTTGATACTCGCATTAACTCATCGTCCTAATCCGCGAAGAAGCAAACACTAGAACAAACACCGGATGCAATATTTAATACTACGGCAAAAGATCCGGCATGATTATGATATGATGCATATGCGGTGCAATTAGGCAGTATTAAGCGGAACCGGGGTCCCGACAATTAATTAAACGGTTCGAGTTATTTAACTACCCCGCAATTTAAATGTTGTATTAACAGGGTGAAACATGGCATCGGTTCGCTACACCAATTTGAATGGAGTCCGGAATAAGACAAAGATATCCCGCAAGAACACTCCATATTTAAATATGAGGTGAATCGACAAAGTACCCATAAACCCTAAAATATGTATGCGACATGAACAATTAATGCAACAAGGAGATATTATATATTATAAAAATAGGGGTCTCAGGTAGGGAATCACACGTCGGGGTTCGAAGATCTTGGGTGTCGAGGGTCTTGGGGTTCAGGCGCGCCGGGATCGGTCTTCAGATCCGAGAGGGAGAAGAGCGCCGGGTCCGGTCTTCGGGTTCAGGAAGGAGATGTTGGCGTTCTTGGGTCCATGGAGAACTTGATTCTGCATCGGATCCGTGAAGGTCATGGCGTCCGGGCAGTAGATCTTGTCAGTTCCAACCCATAGGCCTTGTCGTTCGCGGCGGAGATCTTGGCGTACCGTGTCGAAGGCCTTGACGGTGAACAGGGCCGGGTCAATCTTGTCGAGGGCTGTGTGGAGGAACCAACATCATCACCGCATCAACATCTCAATGTCATTGCTGCCGGGGTTTCGCAGACGCCGTATGTACTTCACCACACATAATGCCTCGTCATCGGTAAGGCCACAACAGGGATCAAGTCAACAAGCAGACACGCGGCAGGATAAAAAGAAAACGAGGCCGACAAGGACGCATACGCACGGGGAGGAAGTCAAGGACGGAGCTCCATGCGGGCACGGGGCAGAGAAAATAGCCATGGGCGGAGGTGCTCCGGTCGACGAAGAGCGGGTCGGGAGAAGGCGCGGGTGAGGCCAGCTACGGGCTCGGGTGGCGTCATGGCGACGGACGACGAGCGCCGGCCGGAGGCGGCAGCTCGGGGAAACGGTGACGGAGGCCAGGGAGGAGGCGGTTCCGACGTGGGGCGGCGAGACGGAGGGCGGCCGAGGTGGACGAGGAGGAGGCGCCGCCGGAGTCGGGAGGGAAGGCGGCCGGCTTGGGGTGGAGCTCGGTGCTCGACGGCGGGGTCGGCGGGGTCGGCGGGAGAGGGCGGGGGCGGCTCCGCCCGGGAGCGGCCGAGGCGACGGCACGGCACTGGCCTGGAAGCAAGGGGGGCGCGGTGGAGGATATTGGGCGGCGGTGGCAGAGGGAGGCGGCGGAGGTTGGGCGACAGGGGCGGGACAAGGTCCGCGTATCTAGGGAGGGAGCGGTGAAGGAAATATGCCCTAAGAGGCAATAATAAAGTTGTTATTATATATTCCTTATATATGATAGATGTTTATTTTACATGCTAGAAATGTATTGATTCGGAAACATCAATACATGTGTGTTTAATAAACAAAAAGAGTTCCTAGTCATGCCTCTCTTATAGACTAGCTTGTTGGTTAACAGGATGATCAAGGTTTCCTGATCATGGATATTGGATGTTGTTAATAATAAGGTCACACCATTGGTGGAATGATGTGATGAACATTCATCCGAAGTATAGCATTACGATCAAGTCATTATGTTTATATTGCTATAACATCATACGAAGTAATCTTTATCCTTAGACCATGAGATCATGTTAATTGCTAACACCGGAAGAGTATCTTGATAACATCAAACGTCACACCATAACAGGGTGACTATAAAGATGGGTTCAGTACTACGAAGGTGTTATGTTGAGGCTCATGGATCAAGAGTGGAATTTGTCAATCCAGATGACAGATAGATATACTCTGGGCCCTCACGGTGATATCACATTAGGATAGCTTGCAAGCAAGTGATGTGATCACTAGAATGTTATATCACGGGAACGAGAAAAGAGTGCATGTCGGTAACGAGATCAAACTAGGTATGGAGATACCGATGATCGAATCTCGGACATGTAATATATCGAGATACAAAGGGATTTAGTTACAAGCGTTAAATGTTCTCACGATCACAGGAGTCATCGTTGAATGTGTAGGAGTCAGTACGGATCTCCAGGTCCCGCTGCTGATTATTGATCGGAGAAGGGTCTCGATCATGTCTGCATTATTCGCGAACCGTAGGGTGGCACACTTAAGAGTTACCGGACACCATTTTTGAGCACATATGTGTCAGATGAAAGAATTGCAAAGCGCAGGAATTGTTTCAATAGAAACCGGAAATTGTTTCGGGTGAAATTGCAGAAGGTGGTTCTGCATGTGATATTGAAATATTGCAAGGGGCTATATGTGAATGTTTGTTAATTAAAATGCATTTAAAGTGGAGACTTTAAAAGGGAATGTGAAGAGGCATTTTAATGTGGAGGGGTTACCACCACATGAATGGGGGAGGTGAGGGGTCACCCCCCCATGCGCCGTCCATGGAGAGAGGGGGCACCCCCCTCCTCCTATAAAAGGCCACCCATTCCCTCCTTCATCCTCACACCTCCTTGTGAAGGATATCTCTCCCCCTCTAGAATTATTCCCCCATGGTCTCGGATTAGCGAGATACATGTTCCCGGTGGCATTTCATCTGGAAGGAGTTGCTGCTTCCGCTGGATCGCTGGAGCGAGGAGGTGGAGGTTGTCCGGTGGCTTGAACGTGTGTGCGAGTGCGGATGCGCTGCTGAGTTGCGGCGCTCGGACTTCCTCACGATCTTGAGATCGCCAAGTGTACGACTACATCAACCACGAGTTCCTACTCGTTAACAAAGCTCGTTGTCTACGAGGGTAAGTTCTCGTTGGATGTATGTCCACCCGTTGCTTTGTACCTAGTAGATAGATCTTGGCGTGTAGTTCACACCGTAGGAAATTTTTTGTTTTCTATGCTGCGGACCCAACAGTGGTATCAGAGCCTGATCTATGCGTAGGTGCTTAGCACGGGTAGTACACATATGGTTGATATGTGGGCGATGATGATCATGTTATTGCATCTTCTATGTATTTTGGATATTGGTGGCATAGTGGGATGAAGCGGCCCGGACCAACCTTACATGTCATCGTACATGAGACCGGTTCCACGACTGACATGCAACTTGTTTTGCATAAGTGGCTGGCGGGTGTCTGTCTCTCCTACTATAGTCAATATCTGATTTACAACGAGTTACTAATAACTTAGTTATCCTCGTTGTGGTTCATGTTCGTAGGTAAGAATGGTTCTATCTCCGAAACCCTAAGCCACGTAAAACTTGCAATTGATAAATTAGAGGCGTCTAGTTTAGATCGTTGTTGGGCTAGTGTGTTGATATGGTATTGTTGTAAGTAGATGTATGGTGGATACTCTTACAACACACTCAACGTGTAAGTTCCATAGACCTTGGCCTTACACACAAAGGAATGATAGAGATAATACCATGATGCAAGTGATAGAGATCAAATGCATGGACCATATCATCTCACTTTACACATTAGATGTTAGCATCTTATACTGCTAGTTTGGCGCGTTTGATAGCATTATAAGATGATCCATTTTTTAGATATCAAGATAAAAATGTGTTCTTCCTTGAGTATGCACCGTTCTATGGATCGTGTTTCGACACATCACGTGATGATCGGGTGTACTCGAATCTACGCTTTCATAGGAACGGGTGTAAGACAGTTTTACACACGCGAATACTAAGGTTCTTACTTGGCGAGCCTAGCATGTACATACATGGCCTCGGAACACGGACCGAAAGGTTAAGCATGAGTCATATGGTTGATATGATGCCCATATAGATGCTCGCCTTTGAAGCTATATCAACTCATGTGATGATCGGACTTGGTATAGTGGATTTGGTTCAAGTAATCACCAAAAGGACACGAGGGATGTCGTTTTTGAGTGGGAGTTTATTAGTAATTTGGATTAGTTGAACTCAATCTATCATAAACTTAGTCTAAATAAACTTTACAAATTCTGTTGTAGATGGCACCACCTTCTTTTAATTTCAATGTGTTCATGGAGAAAGAGAAACTTGCTGCGAATGGTAGCAACTTCACCTACTGGGCTATGAATTTGAGGATTCTCCTCACTGCTACACAAAAGCAATATGTGCTAGATGCGCCGCTTGGCCCCCCACCAGCTCCTGATGCCCCTGACGAGGAAAATAATGTCTATGTGACTCGTCAGGAGGACCACAACTTAGTTCATTGCGGCATACTGTATGGGCTAGAGCCAGAACTTCGAAAGCGTTTCGAAAATGGCAAAGCCTTTGATACCATGGGAGAATTGAAAATGATTTTCGATACCCATGCTACCGTAGAGAGTTATAATGCTACAGAAAAGTTCTTTAGCTGCATGATGGAGGAAACCAGCTCTGTTAGTGAGCACGTACTCAAAATGTCTGGGTACGCCGATAAGCTTGTGTCCTTGGGAATAACGATTCCCATTGACTTAGGCATACATCGTGTTCTCCAATCTCTGCCACCTAGCTACAAGAGCTTCGTGATGAACTATAATATGCAGGGCATGAAGAAGTCTCTTCCCGAGCTTCTGCCAATGCTTAAGACTGCAGAAGTGGAGATTAGGAAAGAACATCAAGTGTTGATGATCAATAGGACCACTGGTTTCAAGAAGGACAAGAAAGGCAAGCACAAGGGAAAGAAGGGTGGAAAGTCTGTTGCCACGCCTAAAAAGAAACCCCGGGCTGGCCCTAAGTCTGACACCGAGTGCTACTATTGCAAGGGGACTGGCCATTGGAAGCGCAATTGCCCCAAGTATTTGGCGGACAAGAAGTCCAGCAAGGCAAACAAAGGTATATGTGATATACATGTTATTGATGTGTACTTGACTAGTACTCGCAGTAGCACCTGGGTATTTGATACGGGATCGGTTGCTAATATATGTAACTCGGTTCAGGGGCTACGGAAGAAGCGACAGCTAGCAAGGGATGAGGTCAGGATGCGGGTCGGCAATGGATCAAGAGTTGATGTGATCGCCGTCGGGACGCTACCTCTCCATTTGCCATCGGGATTAGTTATAAACCTAAATAATTGTTATTTGGTGCCTGTACTGAGCATGAACATTGTATCTGGATCGTGTTTGATGCAAAGTGGTCATTCCTTTAAATCTGAGAACAATGGTTGTTCGATTTATAAGAATGATATCTTTTATGGCCATGCACCTATGTTGAATGGTTTATTTCTATTGGATCTCGATAGTAATATTACGCACATTCATAATGTTAATGCTAAAAAGATTAAACTTGATGATGATATGTCTACATATATGTGGCACTGCCGTCTAGGTCATATTGGCGTTAAACGCATGAAGAAACTCCATTCGATGGACTTTTGGAATCACTTGATTTTGAATCATTTGATACATGTGAGCCATGCCTTATGGGCAAGATGACTAGAACGCCGTTTTCTGGTTCAATGGAACGGGCGACAGATCTATTGGAAATCATACATACTGATGTGTGTGGACCAATGAGTGTGTCGGCGCGAGGTGGATATCGTTATTTTGTTACTTTCACGGATTATTTGAGTAGATATGGGTATATCTATTTGATGAACACAAGTCTGAAACTTTTGAAAAGTTCAAGGAATTTCAGAATGAAGTGGAAAATCATCGTAATAGAAAGATCAAATTTCTACAGTCTGACCGTGCAGGAGAGTATCTAAGTTACGAGTTTAGCACACACATGAAAGAGTGTGGAATAGTTTCACAACTCACGCCTGCCGGAACACCACAACGTAATGGTGTGTCGGAACGTCGTAATCGTACCTTATTGGATATGGTTCGATCTATGATGTCTCTGACTAACTTACCTCTGTCATTTGGGGGTTATGCACTGGAAACAGCTGCATTCACTTTAAATCGGGCACCATCTAAATCCGTTGAAACGACACCGTATGAATTATGGTTTGGAAACAAACCTAAGCTGTCAATTCTTAAGGTTTGGGGATGCGATGTTTATGTGAAGAAACTTCAACCAGATAAACTCGAACCCAAAGCGGAAAAATGCGTCTTCATAGGATACCCTAAGGAAACAATTGGGTATACCTTCTATCACAGATCCGAGGGCAAGGTTTTTGTTGCCAAGAATGGATCCTTTCTTCAGAAGGAGTTTCTCGCGAAAGGTGTGAGTAGTCGGAAGGTAGAACTCGAAGAGGTTATTGAACCTTCTCTTCTTGGAATGGCGAGTGGCGCTGCACCGGAAGTTGTTTCAGAGTTGACTTCACCTGATGAAGAGAGAGCTAATGATAATGATCATGAAACTCCGAAAGAGGACACTACCGAACCTCGCAGGTCAAGCAGGACACATGCAGCTCCTGAACTGTACGGCAATCCTGTTGTGAATTTCATGGTTGATGAAATGGATGACCCTGCGACGTATGGAGAAGCGATGATGAGCCTGGATTCCAACAAATGGCTAGAAGCCATGAAATCCGAGATGGAATCCATGTAAGAGAACCAAGTTTGGAACTTGGTGGACTTACCTCACGACCGAAAGGCCGTTGAGAATAAATGAATTTTCAAAAGGAAAACTGATGCTGATGGTAATGTGACCATCTATAAGGCTCGACTTGTCACAAAGGGGTTTCGACAAATTCAAGGAGTTGACTACGATGAGACATTCTCTCCCGTAGTGATGCTTAAATCGGTTAGGATTATGTTAGCAATTGCTGCATATTTCGATTATGAAATATGGCAGATGGATGTCAAAACTGCGTTCCTCAATGGTAAGATTGAAGAAGAGTTGTATATGATACAACCTAAGGGTTTTGTCGATCCTAAGGATGCTAATAAGGTGTGAAAACTTCAGTGATCCATCTATGGACTGAAGCAAGCATCACGAAGTTGGAATCTCAGCTCTGATGAGGTGATCAAAGAGTTTGGATTTGTCAAAACTTATGGAGAGGCTTGTATATACAAGAAAGTGAGTGGGAGCAATGTGGCATTTCTGATATTTTATGTGGATAACATATTATTGATTGGAAATGATATAGATCTTTTAAACAGTGTTAAAAGTTATCTAAACTGCAAATTTTTGATGAAAGACCTTGGTGAAGCGTCATATATATTAGGCATTAAAATCTATAGAGATAGACCAAGGCGCTTAATTGGGCTATCGCAGAGTGCATACCTTGATAAGATATTAAAGAAGTTTAATATGGACGAAAGTAAGAAGGGGTTCTTACCTATGTTGCAAGGCAAGATATTGAGTAAGACTCAAAGTCCGGCTACGACGGAAGAAAGAGAGATGATGGATAAGATCCCCTATGCCCCGACCATAGGCTCTATTATGTATGCCATGCTATGTACAAGACCGGATGTGGCACATGCTATTAGTTTGACTAGTAGGTACCAATCTGATCCAGGTTCGGAACACTGGATAGCAGTAAAGAACATCCTCAAGTACTTGAGAAGAACTAAGGATATGTTTCTCATATACGGAGGTGAAGAAGAGCTAGTCGCTAAGTGTTATATCGATGCTAGCTTTGACACCGATCCGGATGACTCTAAGTCTCAATCCGGATACGTATTTCTCTTGAAGGGAGCAGCAGTTAGTTGGAGGAGTTCCAAACAACCTGTGGTGGATGGATCAACAACAGAGGCGGAATATGTTGCTGCTTTAGAAGCGACGCAGGAGGTAGTTTGGATGAAAGAGTTCATTACAGAACTGGGTGTGGTTCCCAGTGCGTTGGACCCGATGGTGATCTATTGTGACAACAATGGAGCCATAGCCAATGCAAAGGAACCAAGGTCTCACAAGAATTCCAAACATATTAAGCGCCGGTTTCACTCCATCCGCGAGCAGGTCAAGGATGGAGATATAAAGATTTGTAAAGTACACACGGACCTAAATGTAGCAGATCCGTTGACTAAAGTTCTCCCTAGGGCAAAACATGATCAACACCAGAACTCCATGGGTGTTAGATTTATCACTATGTGAACTAGATTATTGTCTCTAGTGCAAGTGGGAGACTGAAGGAAATATGCCCTGAGAGGCAATAATAAAGTTGTTATTATATATTCCTTATATATGATAGATGTTTATTTTACATGCTAGAAATGTATTGATTCGGAAACATCAATACATGTGTGATTAATAAACAAAAAGGGTTCCTAGTCATGCCTCTCTTATAGACTAGCTTGTTGATTAACAGGATGATCAAGGTTTCCTGATCATGGATATTGGATGTTGTTAATAACAAGGTCACACCATTGGTGGAATGATGTGATGAACATTCATCCGAAGTATAGCATTACGATCAAGTCATTATGTTTATATTGCTATAACATCATACGGCGTAATCTTTATCCTTAGACCATGAGATCATGTTAATTGCTAACACCGGAAGAGTATCTTGATAACATCAAACGTCACACCGTAACAGGGTGACTATAAAGATGGGTTCAGTACTACGAAGGTGTTATGTTGAGGCTCATGGATCAAGAGTGGAATTTGTCAATCCAGATGACGGATAGATATACTCTGGGCCCTCTCGGTGATATCACATTAGGATAGCTTGCAAGCAAGTGATGTGATCACTAGAATGTTATATCACGGGAACGAGAAAAAGAGTGCACGTCCGTAACGAGATCAAACTAGGTATGGAGATACCGATGATCGAATCTCGGACATGTAATATATCGAGAGACAAAGGGATTTAGTTACAAGCGTTAAAGGTTCTCACGATCACAGGAGTCATCGTTGAATGTGTAGGAGTCAGTACGGATCTCCAGGTCCCGCTGCTGATTATTGATCGGAGAAGGGTCTTAACCATGTCTGCATTATTCGCGAACCGTAGGGTGGAACACTTAAGAGTTACCGGACATGATTTTGGAGCACATATGTTTCAGACGAAAGAATTGCAAAGCGCAGGAATTGTTTCAACAGAAACCGGAAATTGTTTCGGGTGAAATTGCAAAAGGTGGTTCTGCATGTGATATTGAAATATTGAAAGGGGCTATATGTGAATGTTTCTTAATTAAAGTAATTAACAAAATTCTGAATAAATTTAATAAAAATAGTTTTATTAAATGAGAGAGCATTAAATTTGGAGAAATTTAATGCATTTAAAGTGGAGACTTTAAAAGGGAATGTGAAGAGGCATTTTAATGTGGAGGGGTTACCACCACATGAATGGGGGAGGTGAGGAGTCACCCCCCATGCGCCGGCCATGGAGAGAGGGGGCACCCTCCCTCCTCCTATAAAAGGCCACCCATTCCCTCCTTCATCCTCACACCTCCTTGTGAAGGATCTCTCTCCCCCTCTAGAATTATTCCCCCATGGTCTCGGATTAGCGAGATACATGTTCCCAGTGGCATTTCATCTGGAAGGAGTTGCTGCTTCTGCTGGATCGCTGGAGCAAGGAGGTGGAGGTTGTCCGGTGGCTTGAACGTGTGTGCGAATGTGGATGCGCTGCTGAGTTGCGGCGCTCGGACTTCCTCACGATCTTGAGATCGGCAAGTGTACGACTACATCAACCACGCGTTCCTACTCGTTAACAAAGCTCGTTGTCTACGAGGGTAAGTTCTCGTTGTATGTATGTCCACCCGTTGCTTTGTACCTAGTAGATAGATCTTGGCGTGTAGTTCACACCGTAGGAAATTTTTTGTTTTCTATGCTGCGGACCCAACAAGCGGAGAGGAGAGATGGGGGTCAGGTGGGGGCGTGGGGCCAGGGGCGACGCGGTCTGCTTGCGGGGTGGCATGCCTAGGGGCTGGCATGGCAGGCGGTTGGTGGGGAGGTGGTGAGCAGGTGGTGGGGCCAGGGGAGCGTGTCGAGCGGGAGATGGGGTAGGGTCAGCTGGCGATGGGGTGTGGGCTGGAGAACAGGTGTGGCGGGTGCACGCGGTGGGGTGGTCTGTGCGTGTTGTGAGTGTGTGTGTGGATGGAAGGAAAAGTTGGAGGAGTTGGTGGGGTGCGGCCAGGCTGGCGGGGTGGGGTGATCTGGCGAGTTGTGAGTGGTCGAGATGAGGTGGCTGGTGGGGTTTTGGGGTGGTGGGGAGAGAGAGGGAGAGAGAGAGGGAGGCGGCCGCTGAGGGAGTGTGTGGGGTTAGGGTTTGGTTAGGATTAGACTAGGTTTTAGTTTAGGGCTTGGAGCTGGCCGGTCGGGCTTTCGGGCCTGGCGGGCTGCCTCCTTAAAATATTATAAATATTTTATTTATTTAAAACGAGGCTTTGGCAATCTGTTTTTAGACAAACCAAAATAATCCGGAGGCCCGGGGTTTTTAATTTCAATAAAAACAGGAACATTTAGAAAACAAAACTAGGCTTTTCGAAAATAGTTTTTAAACAAACCATGCATGATGAAATGATGATGCTCAAATGCAATGTGGCATGATGACATGAGCATGCGGTCATGATGATGCAATGCAAAAAAAACACAGCGATTTTCTAGTAGTGGTTTTTGCGGGATGCCACAATTGATGACCCACAAGTATAGGGGGTGTATCACAGTATTTTCGATAAGTAAGAGTGCCGAACCCAACGAGGAGCAGAAGGTGCTGGCTAGTGGTATGGATCAGGAATTCTCTTCAAATACTTAGCAAACGGATTTTTAGGGTTTTTTGATATAACAAGTAAAATAAAGTACGAGTAAATAAAAGACAATAAGAACAAATGCAGCAAGTGGCCCAATCCTTTATGAAGCAGAGGACAAGCCGGTTGTATTACTTAAGATGACCAAACGTTCTCGAGGACACATGGGAAGACTGTCAAGTGCTTTCGCTTCATATAGTTGATTAATCTTCTTTAGCTTGCTAAGTGTTGTGTGGGTGAACTTGTGCTAATGTACCGACCTTCCTAAGACTAATACATACTTGTGATTATACCCCTTGCAAACATCCGTAAGTACAAGAAAGTAATTAAGATAGAAACCTAACCACAACTTTAAACACTAAGACCCTTACGTCTCTTGTGCAATGGTTTCCTAACGGGGGTTCAGGTTTCTGTCACTCCGGCAACCCCTACGATTAGTAGCTAAATACACAATGCATTCCCCTAGGCCCATATAGGTGAAGTGTCATGTAGTCGACGTTCACATGACACCAATAGAAGAAGTACACCACAACTTAAATATCAAACTATTGAATCTTTCTCAACACAACTCCACTACTAACAATATGACTTCTCCCATATCCTCAAGAACGAAACGAACTACTCACAAGACATCATATGGATCATGATCAGAGATGGAATAATGATGTATAACAATCTGAACATAAACAATAATTTAATGTTTCACTCAATAGCATCAACTACAAAGAGTAATTAACACCAGGAAAGTTTCACCTAAGAACTAATGCAAGATTCAACCCAATTGTTACAGCAATATGGAGATGGTGATGAGGGTGCTGATGGTGATGATGGTGGTGGTGATGATGATGATGATCCCGATGAAGTCCAGCTTGATGGTGGTGTTGATGGCGACGATCTCCCCTCTCCGGGAAGGAATTCCCCCGGTAGAAATCTGTCTGCCGGAGAGATCTTTCTCTTGGTGTTTTCTGCCCTGTAGAGGCAGTGGAATCTTTCTGTGGTTGCTCCCCGAGTCTTAGGGTTTCAGGAGGAATATATACGCCAGAGGGGAGAGCCAGAGGTGGGCCAGGGCGGCCACACCACCTGGTGGCGTGGCCTAGGGTGGCCTGTGCCAGGGGGTGGTGTGGCCCCCCTGTGGCCCATCTCCACTCCCTCTTCTAGCAGCCTTCGTCTTCTGAAAAAATAGGATTTTCCGTATATTTTCCCGGATTTTCTGATCTTCACGAATTTTGCCTCCAAACATCACCTTTTCCATCAGAATCTTGACTACAGCGGTCCATGCTCCAAAAGTCATCAACCATGCAAAAACAGATGAAATAACATAAGTATCACCTCTTAATATGAAATATATCAATGAATAATAGTGAATTATGACATATAATAGTGATGCAAAATAGACATATCATACATCATCAAGACATCAAGAAACACAATGGACATCTTGTTGCACAACTTGGTCTTGATGATCTTTGTCGTCGATAAAGTCCTTTCAACTATTGCCTTCGCCAGTAGCAAAAGCAATGCCATCCATGGTTTTGGTTCCTGACCTAGAAAATTTTCCCTAGGGGTGGGGGAGGTAAGGGGATTTCCGGTTTTCGTAGTTACCGGAAAATCCCGACTGGTTACCAAATGAATTTGAAAATCAAAATTTCAATTCAAATTCCTCGGCATGACAATTTTCAGAGGAATTTTTTAAAATTCAAAAAAAATCGGGATTTTTTGCCCGGTAAACTAGTTTCCCAGGGTGCTTAACATCTCAATATGTCTTCCTTTTTTTTTCATTACCTCCATTTTGTTAAATTCATTCTTAAGATTGTGATGTCGCAAATTGATATCTCACAAGAGGGTTCTCAACCATCATTTATCTAAACCAAGAAGATACCTCCTCACATCCTTAATCAAAGACACTTAGAGAACTAACATAATCTCAGGTGGAAGATAGAGAAGAAAACGCTTCTTCCCCATGATAGAATGGCATGATTTTTAATGCTCAAAATTTGTCCCTTCTCCAGCTTATTTTCTAATTGTCTTGTTTATTAAGGTGTGCTTGCGGCTGTGGCAAGTGATGAAGGATATTTTTACCACGTATGGGTGGCACCATAGTCTAAGGATCGACCCTGCATCGCGATATGCATTTTATCATAGTCATGAATGACTTTGTAATTTCCTTTTATCTCTTCTTCTGCTCTTTCTTATCTGTTTTTGCACCCTAGTTGTGCAAAGGCTGGTTGTACATTCTGTTTGTATATTGTACCGATGTCAAGTTATAAGTTTAATAAAAGTGTACTTTGTCAAAAAAAAGGTTAGCACACGACCTGATTTAGGCCTTGTATGGTACTAGAGGTTTTGTGGGGATTAGAGGGGATTATCCCCACTAAACCCCAATTCCCCACATATTTTTAAATACAATGTTTGGTTCTAGTGTATTAGAGGGGATTATCCCTACTTTTCAAATTTTTAGTATATTTTTCTCAATACCCAATACACTACCCATATCTAGGGGATTGTTGGGGATTGTATTTTTATGGGGATTTGAGGGGATCGGGTGAAGGTAGGGGTTTCACCCAATTCCTTTGGGGATTATCCCCTCTAATCCCCACTAAACCTCTAGTACCAAACACTGCCTTAGCATTCATGCGGACCGTGGATTAGTTTGGTTGGTGTCATCAAACTTCCACGTGCTTTACTATATAAACATGTTATGCTTTAAGATAACTATATCATTAGATTTTTTTGATTTTTGTGTTTTTTGTCATTTATTAACAACAGAATCATTTAAAAGTTGTGAAGATATACCCTTATTAGTATTAATGGAAGAAAAGAATGTTTGCTTAAGATAAAAATAAAAATAAATTATTTTGACATACTAAAATGACACCCTCATATTTGCTAGGGCCATCTGATCAACTAGTCTATCTATTATATACTAAAAGCAATCTGTTGTACCATGAGTTGCGCTATTGTGTCCATGTACTCCCTCTGTTAGGGATTATAAGTCATATGGATCACATTCATAGGATTAGGCCTTTCACAATGGGGGTTTCTTAGCGCGATAACCTAGGTGCTTTGCCTATGTGGCATGTCACTTAATGAAGAAAGAGAGTGTTGTTGTATCTTAGCTAAGATACACCATTTGTACGATATCATAGGCAAAAAAATTGGCTAGACCAATCACATACATGCATGAGCCTAAAATCATTAAATGCAACACCAATAAGAAACACAATCTAAAAACCAATGCATTGTGATGGTTGTTTCTTAAGTTTTAATTGCTTCTATGAAAACATGCTAAGATACACCCCATTATGAAAGGCCTTAATAAAATCATAACTTGCCCTCTTGATTAATGCATTCACCAATAGTTGTATATTCACAAGAGAAGAGAAAGAAAAAGAAGACCATGCATTGGAGTACCAAGCAACATCAAGCGCCATAGGGATCCACTTATCGAGATGCAGCTCCATGGACCAATGACATACCATGGTGAGGTTAACCAGACCATGCAAGTATTGGTACATGAATGTCCTTTGCATCTAGTTTTGGTATTAATTAATTAGAGGGTAAGATTTTATTTTAAGTATAAGTTGATTTGTGTTACCCATTTATGTTGAATCTGAAGGAAATATGCCCTGAGAGGCAATAATAAAGTTGTTATTATGTATTCCTTGTATATGATAGATGTTTATTTTGCATGCTATAATTGTATTGATAGGAAACATCAATACATGTGTGTTTAATAAACAAAAAGGGTTCCTAGTTATGCCTCTCTTATAGACTAGCTTGTTGATTAACAAGATGATCAAGGTTTCCTGATCATGGACATTGGATGTTGTTAATAACAAGGTCACAACATTTGTGAAATGATGTGATGAACATTCATCCGAAGTATAGCATTACGATCAAGTCATTATGTTTATATTGCTATAACATCATACGAAGTAATTTTTATCCTTAGACCATGAGATCATGTTAATTGCTAACACCGGAAGAGTATCTTGATAACATCAAATGTCACACCATAACAGGGTGACTATAAAGATGGGTTCAGTACTACGAAGGTGTTATGTTGAGGCTCATGGATCAAGAGTGGAATTTGTCAATCCAGATGACGGATAGATATACTCTGGGCCCTCTCGGTGATATCACATTAGGATAGCTTGCAAGCAAGTGATGTGATCACTAGAATGTTATATCACGGGAACGAGAAAAGAGTGCATGTCGGTAACAAGATCAAACTAGGTATGGAGATACCGATGATCGAATCTCAGACATTTAATATATCGAGAGACAAAGGGATTTAGTTACAAGCGTTAAAGGTTCTCACGATCATAGGAGTCATCGTTGAATGTGTAGGAGTCAGTACGGATCTCTAGGTCCCGCTGCTGATTATTGATCGGAGAAGGGTCTCGATCATGTCTGCATTATTCGCGAACCGTAGGGTGGCACACTTAAGAGTTACCGGACACCATTTTGGAGCACATATGTTTCAGACGAAAGAATTGCAAAGCGCAGGAATTGTTTCAATAGAAACCGGAAATTGTTTCGGGTGAAATTGCAGAAGGTGGTTCTGCATGTGATATTGAAATATTGCAAGGGGCTATATGTGAATGTTTGTTAATTAAAGTAATTAACAAAATTCTGAATAAATTTAATAAAAAGAGTTTTATTAAATGAGAGAGCATTAAATTTGGAGAAATTTAATGCATTTAAAGTGGAGACTTTAAAAGGGAATGTGAAGAGGCATTTTAATGTGGAGGGGTTACCACCACATGAATGGGGGAGGTGAGGGGTCACCCCCCATGCGTCGGCCATGGAGAGAGGGGGCACCTGTGAGATCCAGGCACATGGCTTAATAGGATTGATAGGATACCCATATCAACAAGTTGCAACTTCTTTTCCGGAAGCTCATTCGAAAAGAACTCTAAGGTTAAGCGTGCTTGGCCTAGAGCAATTCTAGGATGGGTGACCGACCGGAAAGTGGGTAACCGGGTGCGCACGAGTGAGGACAAAGTGCACAGAAAAGACTAGTGTTGGTCTGTGGGGCCAGTCTAGATATCCTATTAAGATGCCAGGAGTGACACCCCCGGGCCCAGGAGTGGACGGGGTGTTACAAGTGGTATCAGAGCGGACCCTTGCGATTACACGGGTGTGTGCGGGTCAGTGGCGGGACATGTGGAGCATGGCGCGTGTGGCCCGGAGTGGACACGGCATGGCACATGTGCCGGCACTGGATGCACAGACGCGTGCCAAGAGGGAACCTTCCTGGGGTGTGCTTGATCGATGAGGGCATCGATCTTCTAAAGGGTGGTTGTATGTGAGATCCAGGCACATGGCTTAATAGGATTGATAGGATACCCATATCAACAAGTTGCAACTTCTTTTCCGGAAGCTCATTCGAAAAGAACTCTAAGGTTAAGCGTGCTTGGCCTAGAGCAATTCTAGGATGGGTGACCGACCGGGAAGTGGGTAACCGGGTGCGCACGAGTGAGGAAAAAGTGCACAGAAAAGACTAGTGTTGGTCTGTGGGGCTAATCTAGATATCCTATTAAGCTGCCAGGAGTGACACCCCCCGGGCCCAGGAGTGGACGGGGTGTTACAAGTGGTATCAGAGCGGACCCTTGCGATTACACGGGTGTGTGCGGGTCAGTGGCGGGACATGTGGAGCATGGCGCGTGTGGCCCGGAGTGGACACGGCACCCCCTCCTCCTATAAAAGGCCACCCATTCCCTCCTTCATCCTCACACCTCCTTGTGAAGGATCTCTCTTCCCCTCTAGAATTATTCTCCCATGGTCTCGGATTAGCGAGATACATGTTCCGGTGGCATTTCGTCTGGAAGGAGTTGCTGCTTCCGCTGGATCGCTGGAGCGAGGAGGTGGAGGTTGTCCGGTGGCTTGAACGTGTGTGCGAGGACGGATGCGCTGCTGATTTGCGGCGCTCGGACTTCGACACGATCTTGAGATCGGCAAGCGTACGACTACATCAACCACGAGTTCCTACTCGTTAACAAAACTCGTTGTCTTCGAGGGTAAGTTCTCCATGGATGTATGTCCACCCGTTGCTCTGTATCTAGTAGATAGATCTTGGCGTATAGTTCTCATCGTAGGAATTTTTTTTGTTTCCTATGCTGCGGACCCAACAGTGGTATTAGAGCCTGATCTATGCGTAGGTGCTTTGCACGGGTAGTACACATATGTTTATATGTGGGCGATGATGATCATGTTATTGCATCTTCTATGTACTTTGGATATTGGTGGCATAGTGGGATGAAGCGGCCCGGACCAACCTTACATGTCATCGTACATGAGACCGGTTCCACGACTGACATGCAACTAGTTTTGCATAAGTGGCTAGCGGGTGTCTGTCTCTCCTACTATAGTCAATATCTGATTTACAACGAGTTGCTAATAACTTGGTTATCCTCGTTGTGGTTCATGTTCGTAGGTAAGACCGGTTCTATCTCCGAAAGCCCTAAGCCACGTAAAACTTGCAATTGATAAATTAGAGGCGTCTAGTTTAGATCGTTGCTGGGCTAGTGTCTTGATATGGTATTGTTGTAAGTAGATGTATGATAGATACTCTTACAACTCACTTAACATGTAAGTTCCATAGACATTGGCCTTACACACAAAGGAATGATAGAGATCATACCACGATGCAAATGATAGAGATCAAATGCATGGACCATATCACCTCACTTCACACATTAGCATCTTATATTGCTAGTTTGGCGCTTTTGGTAGCATTATAAGATGATCCCTCATTTAGATATCAAGATAAAATGTGTTCTTCCTTAAGTATGCGCCGTTTTGTAGATCGTGTTTTGAGGCATCACGTGATGATCGGGTGTTCTCGACTCTACACTTTCATACAACGGGTGTAAGACAGTTTTACACACGCAAATACTAAGTTTCTTACTTGACGAGCCTAGCATGTACAAACATGGCCTCGGAACACGGACCGAAAGGTTAAGCATGAGTCATATAGTTGATATGATGCCCATATAGATGCTCGCCTTTGAAGCTACACCGACTCACGTGATGATCAGACTTGGTGTAGTGGATTTGGTTCATGTAATCACCAAAAGGACCCGAGGGATGTCGTTTTTGAGTGGGAGTTCATTAGTAATTTGGATTAGTTGAACTCAATCTATCATAAACTTAGTCTAAATATATTTTACAAATTCTGATGTAGATGGCACCACCTGCTTTTAATTTCAATGTGTTCATGGAGAAAGAGAAGCTTGCTGCGAATGGTAGCAACTTCACCAACTAGGCTATGAATTTGAGGATTCTCCTCACTGCTGCACAAAAGCAATATGTGCTAGAGGCGCCGCTAGGCCCCCCACCAGCTCCTGATGCCCCTGACGAGGAAAAGAACGTCTATATAACTCGTCAGGAGGACCACAACTTAGTTCATTGCGGCATACTGTATGGGCTAGAGCCAGAACTTCGAAAACGTTTCGAAAATGGCAATGCCTTTGATACCATGGGAGAATTGAAAATGATTTTCGATACCCATGCTGTCGTAGAGAGTTATAATGCTTTTGAAAAGTTCTTTAGCTGCATGATGGAAGAGAACAGCTCTGTTAGTGAGCACGTACTCAAAATGTCTGGGTACGTCGATAAGCTTGTGTCCTTGGGAATAACGATTCCCATTGACTTAGGCATACATCGTGTTCTCCAATCTCTGCCACCTAGCTACAAGAGCTTCGTGATGAACTATAATATGCAGGGCATGAAGAAGTCTCTTCCCGAGCTTCTGTCAATGCTTAAGACTGCAGAAGTGGAGATTAGGAAAGAACATCAAGTGTTGATGATCAATAAGACCACCGGTTTCAAGAAGGACAAGAAAGGCAAGCACAAGGGAAAGAAGGGCGGCAAATCTGTTGCCGCGCCTGAAAAGAAACCCCGAGCTGGCCCTAAGTCTGACACCGAGTGCTACTATTGCAAGGGGACTGGCCATTGGAAGCGCAACTGCCCCAAGTATTTGGCGGACAAGAAGGCCGGCAAGGCAAACAAAGGTATATGTGATATACATGTTATTGATGTGTACTTGACTAGTACTCGCAGTAGCACCTGGGTATTTGATACGGGATCGGTTGCTAATATATGTAACTCGGTTCAGGGGCTGCGGAACAAGCGACAACTAGCAAGGGATGAGGTCACGATGTGGGTCGGCAATGGATCAAGAGTTGATGTGATCGCCGTCGGAACGCTGCCTCTCCATATGCCGTCGGGATTAGTTATAAACCTGAATAATTGTTATTTGGTGCCTACACTGAGCATGGACATTGTATCCGGATCGTGTTTGATGCAAAGTGGTTATTTGTTTAAGTCTGAAAACAATGGTTGTTCGATTTATATGAATAATATCTTTTATGGTCATGCACCTGTGTTGAATGGTTTATTTCTATTGGATCTCGATAGTAGTATTACGCATATTCATAATGTTGATGCTAAAAGGATTAAACTTGATAATGATATATCTACATATATGTGGCACTGGCGTCTAGGTCATATTGGCGTTAAACGCATGAAGAAAATCCATTCTGATGGACTTTTGGAATCACTTGATTTTGAATCATTTGATACATGTGAGCCATGCCTTATGGGCAAGATGACTAGAATGCCGTTTTCCGGTTCAATGGAACGGGCGACAGATTTATTGGAAATCATACATACTGATGTGTGTGGACCAATGAGTGTGTCGGCGCGAGGTGGATATCGTTATTTTGTTACTTTCACGGATGACTTGAGTAGATACGGGTATATCTATTTGATGAAACATAAGTCTGAAACCTTTGAAAGGTTCAAAGAATTTCAGAATGAAGTGGAAAATCATCATAACAGAAAAATCAAATTTCTGCGGTCCGACCGTGGAGGAGAGTATCTTAGTTACGAGTTTAGCACACATATGAAGGACTGTGGAATAGTTTCACAACTCACGCCTGCCGGAACACCACAATGTAATGGTGTGTCAGAACATCGTAATCGTACTTTATTGGATATGGTTCGATCTATGATGTCTCTGACTGACTTGCCACTATCATTTTGGGGTTATGCACTGGAAACCGCTGCATTCACTTTAAATAGGGCACCATCTAAATCCGTTGAAAAGACACCGTATGAATTATGGTTTGGAAACAAACCTAAGCTGTCATTTCTTAAAGTTTGAGGATGCGATGTTTATGTGAAGAAACTTCAACCGGATAAACTCGAACCCAAAGCGGAAAAATGCATCTTCATAGGATACCCTAAGGAAACAATTGGGTATACCTTCTATCACAGAGCCGAGGGCAAGGTTTTTGTTGCCAAGAATGGATCCTTTCTTGAGAAGGAGTTTCTCGTGAAAGGTGTGAGTAGTCGAAAGGTAGAACTCGAAGAGGTTATTGAACCTTCTCTTCATGAAATGGCGAGTAGCGCAGCTCCAGAAGTTGTTTCGAAGTTGACTTCACCTAATGAAGAGAGAGATAATGATATTGATCATGAAACTCCGAAAGAGGACACTACCGAACCTCGCAGGTCAAGCAGGACACGTGCAGCTCCTGAACTGTACGGCAATCCTGTTATGAATTTCATGATTGATGAAATAGATGACCCTGCGACGTATGAAGAAGCGATGATGAGCCCTGATTCCAACAAATGGCTAGAAGCCATGAAATCCGAGATGGAATCCATGTACGAAAACCAGGTTTGGACCTTGGTGGACTTACCTCACGATCGAAAGGCCGTTGAGAATAAATGGATTTTCAAAAGAAAAACTGATGCTGATGGTAATGTAACCATCTATAAGGCTCGACTTGTCGCAAAGGGGTTTCGACAAATTCAAGGAGTTGACTACGATGAGACATTCTCTCCCGTAGCGATGCTTAAGTCGGTTAGGATTATGTTAGCAATTGCTGCATATTTCGATTATGAAATATGGCAGATGGATGTCAAAACTGCGTTCCTCAATGGTAATATTGAAGAAGAGTTGTATATGATACAACCTAAGGGTTTTGTCGATCCTAAGGATGCTGATAAGGTGTGCAAACTTCAGCGATCCATCTATGGACTGAAGCAAGCATCTCGGAGTTGGAATCTCCGCTTTGATGAGGTGATCAAAGAGTTTGGATTTGTCCAAACTTATGGAGAGGCTTGTATTTACAGGAAAGTGAGTGGGAGCAATGTGGCATTTCTGATATTATATGTGGATGACATATTATTGATTAGAAATGATATAGATCTTTTAAACAGTGTTAAAAGTTATCTAAACAGCAAATTTTCGATGAAGGACCTTGGTGAAGCTTCATATATATTAGGCATTAAAATCAATAGAGATAGATCAATACGCCTAATTGGGCTATCGCAGAGTACATACCTTGATAAGATATTAAAGAAGTTTAATATGGACGGAAGTAAGAAGGGGTACTTACCTATGTTGCAAGGCAAGACATTGAGTAAGACTCAAAGTCCGGCTACGACGGAAGAAAGAGAGATGATGGATAAGATCCCCTATGCCTCGGCCATAGGCTCTATTATGTATGCCATGCTATGTACAAGACCGGATGTGGCACATGCTATCAGTTTGACTAGTAGGTACCAATCTGATCCAGGTTCAGAACACTGGATAACGGTAAAGAACATCCTCAAGTACTTGAGAAGAACTAAGGATATGTTTCTCATATACGGAGGTGAAGAAGAGGTAATCGCTAAGTGTTATGTCGATGCTAGTTTTGACACCGATCCGGATGACTCTAAGTCTCAATCCGAATACGTATTTCTCTTGAACGGAGAAGCAGTTAGTTGGAGGAGTTCCAAACAACCTATGGTGGCTGGATCAACAATGGAGGCGGAATATGTTGCTGCTTCAGAAGCGGCGCAGGAGGCAGTTTGGATGAAAGAGTTCATTACGGAACTGGGTGTGGTTCCCAGTGCGTTGGACCCGATGGTGATCTATTGTGACAACAATGGATCCATAGCCAACGCAAAGGAACCAATGTCTCACAAGAATTCCAAGCATATTAAGCGTCGGTTTCACTCCATCCGCGAGCATGTCAAGGATGGAGATATAAAGATTTGTAAAGTGCACACGGACCTGAATGTAGCAGATCCGTTGACTAAAGTACTCCCTAGGGAAAAACATGATCAACACCAGAACTCCATGGGTGTTAGATTTATCACTATATAAACTAGATTATTGTCTCTAGTGCAAGTGGGATACTGAAGGAAATATGCCCTGAGAGGCAATAATAAAGTTGTTATTATGTATTCCTTGTATATGATAGATGTTTATTTTGCATGCTATAATTGTATTGATAGGAAACATCAATAAATGTGTGTTTAATAAACAAAAAGGGTTCCTAGTTATGCCTCTCTTATAGACTAGCTTGTTGATTAACAAGATGATCAAGGTTTCCTGATCATGGACATTGGATGTTGTTAATAACAAGGTCACAGCATTTGTGAAATGATGTGATGAACATTCATCCGATGTATAGCATTACGATCAAGTCATTATGTTTATATTGCTATAACATCATACGAAGTAATCTTTATCCTTAGACCATGAGATCATGTTAATTGCTAACACCGGAAGAGTATCTTGATAACATCAAACGTCGCACCGTAACAGGGTGACTATAAAGATGGGTTCAGTACTACGAAGGTGTTATGTTGAGGCTCATGGATCAAGAGTGGAATTTGTCAATCCAGATGACGGATAGATATACTCTGGGCCCTCTCGGTGATATCACATTAGGATAGCTTGCAAGCAAGTGATGTGATCACTAGAATGTTATATCACGGGAACGAGAAAAGAGTGCATGTCGGTAACGAGATCAAACTAGGTATGGAGATACCGATGATCGAATCTCGGACATGTAATATATCGAGAGACAAAGGGATTTAGTTACAAGCGTTAAAGGTTCTCACGATCACAGGAGTTATCGTTGAATGTGTAGGAGTCAGTACGGATCTCCAGGTCCCGCTGCTGATTATTGATCGGAGAAGGGTCTCGATCATGTCTGCATTATTCGTGAACCGTAGGGTGGCACACTTAAGAGTTACCTGACACCATTTTGGAGCACATATGTTTCAGACGAAAGAATTGCAAAGCGCAGGAATTGTTTCAATAGAAACCAGAAATTGTTTTGGGTGAAATTGCAGAAGGTGGTTCTGCATGTGATACTGAAATATTGCAAGGGGCTATATGTGAATGTTTGTTAATTAAAGTAATTAACAAAATTCTGAATAAATTTAATAAAAAGAGTTTTATTAAATGAGAGAGCATTAAATTTCTCCAAATGAATGGGGGAGGTGAGGGGTCACCCCCCATGCGCCGGCCATGGAGAGAGGGGGCACCCCCTCCTCCTATAAAAGGCCACCCATTCCCTCCTTCATCCTCACACCTCCTTGTGAAGGATCTCTCTCCCCCTCTAGAATTATTCCCCCATGGTCTCGGATTAGCGAGATACATGTTCCCGGTGCATTTCGTCTGAAAGGAGTTGCTGCTTCCGCTGGATTGCTGGAGCGAGGAGGTGGAGGTTGTCCGGTGGCTTGAGCGTGTGTGCGAGGACGGTTGCGCTGCTGATTTGCGGCGCTCAGACTTCCACACGATCTTGATATCGGCAAGCGTACGACTACATCAACCACGAGTTCCTACTCGTTAACAAAACTCGTTGTCTTCGACGCTAAGTTCTCCATGGATGTATGTCCACCCGTTGCTCTGTAGGAATTTTTTTTATTTTCTATGCTGCGGACCCAACAAAATCCAATAATAATACAACGTGCATAAGGTGCATAAGGTTTTTCGTTTTAGATCTACGTGATATCAACCTTGCATGCTCAATATAATGCCACTATTACAAGAAAAATATAACATATCATGTTTGATAAGTACATGGAGGATAGGTCTAAATCTCAAACTTTGGAAACATATATAATTTAATCATAATGGTTGAAAACATTAATGTTGACTTCTTCTTGTGTTCCAAAGTAGACGATGTCCTAGAAAGCGACATGCCAGAATTGTTTATCGACACAAATTAATGGAAATCAATTACCTTAGTTTGTAAAAATGGTGCACGGTAACTTTAATTAGATAAAGAAACTATGTGAATGGATTGCCTAAAAATTATCTTACTAGGATTACCAAAAAAAATCTCACTGGAAAATTTATAGGAATAGCCAATATCTAAACCACAATAGTAGTACGTACAATAATAGAAAATAGTTTTAAAATGAGATTTAATAGGAATTGCCTAGAAGAAGGAGGAGGAGGAGAAGAAAGAGGAGAACAAGAAGAAGAAGAATGAGGAATAGAAGGAGAAGAGCAAGAAGAGGAGGAAGAAGAAGAAACATAAGAAATATATTCCTTCTCATTGTCGAAAAACTTGAACGTATTGGACTGCACGCTGTGAACGTATTTGACTGCACATATTTGTGCCCAGGGTAGGTTTTTATGGTGTCTATCGATTTCCAAGTCCTGGCACGACTTCCTCGTGTAGGACACAACACTATATACTCGATTAACGTTTAACGCAATGCAGCTTGGCGTTTTCTAGATACGTACTGAAATCACGCACGCAAGGCGCATGCAGTTGTTATTTTCCCTCTCGTACACACACCAGCAAACCACTCTTGCCGCTAGGATCATAGTGCTGTATAATACTATGCACGATCGCTCACCGACCTCTTTTAGTAAGGCACTGTACATGTGCTCGCAAGGCTCCTCGATCGGTGGATACACGAGGTCTAGCAACTTGGCTAGAATATTTTTCTGAGTAACCCCTACGTGCGTAGGTCAAACCGAAAGAACAGTGGGTGGTTGGAGAGTTTATCCCGGAATCCTGAACACAGAATCCTCTTTATCAACAGATTTGATGATTTAGGTGTTGACTCGTGTGTAGCAAATATTTTATTCTCAGCAAATTAACTTACAGAAAAATTAATGTGTCTGTAGTAACGGAGTGTCATCATGTCGAAAGAGACTGCCCAGCTGAACCGGTACGTAGGTACAGCCGCCGTCAGAGAGAGACGAAGAAACCTATCTAGAATTCCGTACCTCTCGTCGACGATGTCGTCGGTCCGCTCTGTCTCCGGTGGCCCTAGGGCCTTAGAGGTCTGACGGACTACGGCCTTTGTTTCGACAACTTTTTAGTGTCTTCTTCGGGATGTTGCGGCGATAGCTACATCCTAAAGTCAGAATAAGGTCATTCCCACTCTATCCTCGCTCAGGTGCATCTAGTGCCGACGGAGGGCGCGTGGACTGGTTTGTACGGCGGATCTCCTGGGATTCTGTCCGTTTTCGTGTTCATCGGTTTATTTTCAGGTCAGTCTCCTCCGATCTATGGATGTCATCATTGGTGATGGTTACTGCTCTAGTGCACAAAAACAGTACTTTGCCATGCATGGCTACATCGTCCAGTCTATTGGGCTCACTTGCTTATTTTGTTTTTCGAAGCATAAAAACATTTATTTTCTTTGATATTGTTGTCGCTGGGATTCGGTAGCTAGCTACCATATCGTCCTTAAGGGCATTGATGTTGTGCCAAAGAATAAAGAAGATGGACAACCTTGTATGAATATATGAATATAAACCAACAACGCATCCAAGCTCCAAGGTTCCTTTTATCATTTATGTTGCATCACCTCCTGTTAACCGATCTAAATTGGAGTAGTATATTTTTTCTGCATCTTGTTGTTGTTTTAGGCGGAAAAAAAAGGAAAGAAAATACTTGTTGGAGATACTCTCAGTTTCAGGTGCTGTTCATTTTTGAATAAACTCGTTCGTCAGGTCAAGTATCCTTGGGCCTAGGCAATCGGAATATCTCCTTCCGGTTTAACTTTTGTGAGGCCGGACTGAACTCAACGCTTGTCAGCCCAATGGGCGGCCAACACTCCGTTCCAGCCCAATTGAGTGCTGCAGGCCCATCCCGGTGATAGTTGTTTCATTGGTCTCGATGGAAGTTGGGTCCAGAGCTCGCGCCGGCGACCGTCGGCTGAGCACCCTACCCGAGACGGCGATGGCGGCCGCGTGCGTCGGCCGTCCCGGCTTTCCAACAGCGCGCGTGACCCAATATCGCCTACCTGGAGTAGGCGGGAGCTCGGGTTCGTCTCTGTAACTCCAGTCCTTTTTAGTTTCGGATTAAGAATCGGCCTCGCAATTCCACTTTCGATTCGCTTCATGGGACACTGGTATTCTGTTTGTTTTTCCTTCCGAAAAGGAGGCGGCCCCGGCCTTCGCATCAACACTGTATTCTGTTAGGTGCCCCCCTAAAATGAATTGCGCCATTTGGGTGAGGATTGAGATGAAATAATTGGAGAAAATGTTGTTCTGTATGCTTGGATGGCCAGGAATAGCTGTGCCATTATCTAGATTTCCTTTTCGTGTCAGTACTTCTCTAGGATTGTCAATTTCATTTTTAAAGCATACTCAAAATTATCGACTGAGACTACAATCTTAGCAGTTACTGTGCTCAAGCTGTATGGTTCTCACTTTTTTCATTCGTACCCCTTAGTTTCGTTCAGTCCTTTGTCAAGTACTGCTTCCTATTGTTTGACGTACTGTTCATTGTAGGAACGGTTAACTCTAGAACACCACCAAATATTGTCATTTCTGTTTTACTTTGTTCAGTGTGTCGCGACTTCCAAATGGTGAGACGAGTCCTCAACATTCTTTAACTTCCATCGAAAGAGAATAAGCACATTAAAGTTTTCACCTAGAAACGGAGATGTATAATATGTTTGCATGAAAAAAGAAAGAGGTATGTGCATAGACATCACTGTACTAATGCAAATCGTTTCCTTTGGATGTAGATGAACTGAACTAGTGCACCTAATATATTTCTGAGCATTGATGACTATGTGGTGCTATCTCTCTAATGTGATGCTTATAGTATTGTTACATGACGAAACTTCTTCTTCACTTGGATTTACATGGAAGTAAGCCGGTTGCGTAGGCGGGGGTAAGCTCATGTTCTTGGTGTTTAGCATTGTGACAACATGCTCCATAGCAGGTCGATCCTCCGCACTTTCTTGAACACATAAAAGTGCCACATGAATGCACCTTTCTATCTCGTGATATTCGTTCCCTGCTGGACAATAAATCATCTCATCCCATTTTCCATCTATCCATAGTTGCCAGGCCTGTTATCAAAATATTATGGTTTTGCCAATTGAAACAAACAATATACACAATACATTATAAAAGCAAATGTGTATGCATAGAAATGGAAACTGTGGTCTAGGGTAACTATACTCACGTATGCAATGAGATTATATAGTTTTCCGTTGTATAGGTAGAAGTGGGCTGTCCTCTTTCCAGTTATTATTTCCAGAATCAATATACCAAAGCTAAATACATCTGTCTTGATCGAGCAAACCCCCTCAAAAGCATACTCCGGAGGTATGTAGCCACTGTGGAATGGAAGTAAAATCAACACAAGTCACTAATGCAAAAGTAGGTAGAATTTCAAGATAAAGTTGATAAGATGCTTCAATGCTTATTTTTTCTACCAAAATAAGCACCACTGTATACTTGATAATAACTAAAAGTGAACATGTTTGTATGTTCTTACTGTGTGCCCACTATTCTGGTGGTACTTGACTCTGCCATATTTGAGCAGAATATTCTGGCCATCCCAAAATCTGATATTTTTGGATTCATTACACTGTCCAAGAGAATGTTACTTGCTTTCAAATCTCGATGAACAACACATAATCGTGAGTAGTTGTGAAGATAGAGAAGGCCTTGAGCTGTCCCATCAATTATGTGCAAACGTTTTGACCAGTTTAACCGTGCTCCTTTAACCATATCTGCACAACATGTATAAGTAATCAAAGCATGTTGTCAAACTACAAATAATATCCTGTTCCAGGCTTCTAGCATATCAAAAGTAGATAGTGATATACCAAAAATAAAGTAATCTAGGCTTTTGTTTTCCATGTATTCATATACAAGCATCTTTTCTCGATCTCCTTGAGTGCAGCATCCCAATAGTTTAACGAGATTTTTGTGTTGAAGCTTTGCTATAAGTTGAATTTCGTTTTGGAACTCCAGTAAACCTTGCAAAGAAGATGTTTCCAGTCTCTTGACTGCTATTTTAAGTCCACTTCTCAATTGACCCTGAGATTGACAAAAGCAGAAACAAGTTAATATGTCATCATGTCACAACTGATCATACTACAAAGTTGCTAAGTGTATACAGTATATGCATGCTTTTTAGAAAAGGGGAAAAAGTTAAATTATGTGTACTTGCAAGATATATTTCTTTCCGTTGGTGACTACAAGTGATACAATGGAGAACGAAGTATAGTATTTAGACAAAAGCAGTCTAGTAAGTGAATGTTTACTTTGGATTTTCAGTAAGATAGCATTTACAATGCAAGTACACAATCACCTTATATACAGGACCAAAGCCACCATGTCCCAGTTTGTTACCGCTTGAGAAGTTATTTGTAGCCTCTTTTATCTGGGAGAAATCATACAGTGAAAATTCTGGGTTGGCTCCTCCCATCCTCCAAAGATTTATTGCAATTTGTATTGACAAGTATAGCCGTCGTAGTTTAAACACTGCTTGTTCTGAAAAACAATAGTGAAATGTTATGTTTTTCATACATGTATGGAGAAAAATAAGAATGGCAAATGTTATCTTATACAGTGTTGAACTGATGGGGGTGCATACCTCTTCGCCGTTGTGTGTTGATCCATATATGGAAAACCAAACAAGAAATGAATAGCACTAGTAGGAAACCTCCGACGCCTACCAAGACTGCATTGTTCCATCGAAAAAAGTGTGTTTTACCTGTACACTCACATAAAAATGCAGTGAAACTCTACTTGATAAACCAACGAGGAGTTATGTAATGCGTTACTAAAACTTCATGTTTTTGCTATGACTAGTGCCATGCATCATAACTGAAACACTTCCAACTACTGGGTAAAGCTTCTTTACTCTTAAATAAGGAACGGCATGAAGTTTGAAAGAAATAAATGGATCTAATTTTTTATCTTTATTGCCAACCTTATCTCTCAGCATCATGTCCACATCGGAGAAGACTGATTTCAGAAAATAAAATGGAGGCTGGAGGGATGTGTCGATTCCTTTCTGAAATGCTGAAGTGGCACCGGTTGGTTCCTAGAGCATGTCTAACTGATAGCCTAAATTAGAGGAGTAAACCAAGGAGTATCCTTTAGAGGAGTATATTTGCTCCTCTAAAGAGAGTGGTTTCTAGCCGAACCCCTAAATTTAACTCCCTAAACTTATATTGGGCTCAAACATTTTGATGAACACTTGCTATGCGCCTCCTCTAGGATTCAAACAACAATTCAAACATGGATTCGAACATTTATCCAAACATGGATTCGAACATTTATCCAAACATGGATTTAAACCCTAGTGACCAACTTGATTTCAACATAGATTTAAACTAGTTTTAAGCTAGTTTCAACATAGATTGGATGAGATTCAAACTACCTTTTTCATAGATTGAAACTTAACTACCACTCAAAGTCGCTCTCGGGGCTACTGCCGAAGTACTCGTTGATCAGCATCTCGTCCTCTGAGTCCAGGAAAACGGTGAGGTCGACGAAGGCGGTGGCGGAAGACGGCCCTGCAGCAGCGGCGGAAGATGGCTCTGCAGCGGCGGCGGAAGATGGCTCTGCAGCGGCGGCGGAAGACGACCCGGCGGCGTCTCCTCCTCGACATGCTGCGTAACACGCCGTATGCCTGACATTCCTCCCCGACGCGTTGCGGGTACTGGCAGCGCAGCTTCTCCATGTAGACCTCATTGGCGTGCTGCGCCTCCCTGTCCACCTGCATCTCGCGTGCGGAGGCCACTCGGGTGCCGACGGGTACCAAGTCTGGTACGGGGCCGTCCAAGTGCAGGAAGTTCAGCTCCCGGTGTCAGAGCTAATGGAGCTGAACATTCTCGATGTCGTAGGCCCACGCCACCTGCTCCACGGACTGGTATGTCCTGATCCAGATTTTTGGTGGGTGTTGTGGTCGGTGATTTCCGCCACCCATGCCCCCACGCCCGCTGCCACACGGCGCGAAAATTTCCCCAATGCCCCCGCTCACCTACTTCCACTCCGGCGATGCCCACAACCGCCCCCAAAGTCTCCCCCCTCCCTGCCATCCCAGATGGCCGGATCCTCCCGCCGCTGGTCTCCTCCACCCATCCCTAGCGCGAATCGATGCCGCGCGCAGCCCTCCCCGCCATCCCAGATGGCCGGATCCTCCCGCCGCCGGTCTCCTCCACCCATCCCTAGCGCGAATCGACGCAGGGGGCGTTGTGGGCGTCGCCAGAGTGGAAGTAGGTGAGCAGGGGCATTGCGGAAATTTTACTCCTGGACCGAGCGGTCGAGTAAATATAAGCGACCGAGTTACTTGCACTTTAGAGGAGAAAAACAGAAATTTTACTCCTCTAACCGATTTTGATGGATCGGCTAGAGATGCTCTTAGAAATTTACTTCAGCACATGTTTGGATAAGTTCTGTTTTTTCTAGCCCTTCCCAAATTCCACAAAGAAAAACCCTCCAAATACCCCCTTGTTCGAAATCCTGGTTTCGTAGGATAAAGATAATTCTACCTACTCAAATGGTCAAGAGAAGACGATAAATCTGTTAGGGAATCAATGCAACCATTCAAGGAAACGTACTTGTTGGGAGCTCGCTGAGAGATATCATCTTGGTATCGGTGAAGAACTGTGTATCCGTCTCATAACGCAATGTGCACCACACCCCAAGAAATGCTGCTCCCATCTGACCAGCACTGATCTTACTCTGCCTGTCAGAGATGATATTATCCAGGCACACCGCACAACGCTCATATGGCATGTCCCGTATGCACTGTGCCAGTGCGTACACCGTCTGCCCTGTCTCCTCAAACCACACTTTGCCGACTGCATATTTATCTGCTCGACTTACCACAGCATCAGCAAGGGCATTTATCAGTTTGGTAACAAGATCTTCGAAACGCTCGGTTGCAGTGGCCGTCACAGAATTCAGGTTAGTATCCACGGTACACTTGGGCACGTTGCTGAAGCTGGAAAGGAAGTCCTTGTCGGAGAAGCTTATCTGTGCCTGGTATTGATCGTAGTAGGTCACATTCTTACTGCTCTCGAGAGAATATGAGCCGCTAGCTTTACTGTTGATTGCTTCATTAAGGGCCATGGCTAGGCGCTTATGACAGTTGGCACCATCAGAATCGCCACGACAAAGTACTGCACCGTAGACCTTGTCTGAGCCTACGCCAGCCATGCCGGTAGCTGAGTGCTCCTCTGTGGCGCTGGCAAACAGTAATTCGCTGAGGGATATAAGGTTGGATTTGTAGGTATTGTTTGGCATGAACATGCCGCCATTATTGTTACTGCAGATTGCCTGACCTGCCGATGAGGCCGAGGGGAGGAAGAGAACTAAGAGAGATAACAGTAGCATCCTCCCTGTTTACTACAGAACAATGGTCTTTGTTCTACCTGTGTTGCAGAAGTACTAAATAAGCTTTAGTGGATGAGCGTCAGATACCATCTTCTCTTTCTCTACCAAGAGGTAAAGGTCTTGAAAGTTCTACGAAAATGACTATTGGGACTAAACTGGTCAAAGTTAGACATTTCTTTTCGAATTGACAGGATGACTTGTGGTGACACGGCCATATTCTGGGAAGGAGGATGGAGAAACACGCCTACTTGACTGGGTTATTGACGTTGAATTTAGTCCAATTATATGCAGTGGACTTTATTTGCAGTTTTATGCACACAGATGCTGCCATACTTTTCAATCCCGTGATTAGAAAGTGTATATTTACACAATATAGACATATGTTTTCCAGAAATTGTGCGGAGTTTTCTTCCAGTACTGCTAACATACATGTACATTTTGTATGAATATTCGATGCAGACGCTATCTATTCTGTTGGTAAATATGTGTTGCTACCCCCGGTGGGTTATACCAGCTCTAGATCCAATGTCTTGTGCTTTTAGATTCACGTATTTCCATCATCTCTGTTATTTCTTAACCAAGGTCATTATGGTCTAGATTCGACTACACTCTATCATTAATTATTTTCATGTTTAACATGCATATAAATGGATTATTACAAGCTAAATATGAATTTGTTCAACAGGGTGAGTACAATTTTCCAGAGTAGAGACATAAAATGTGTGAATCAAACGTTGGTGTGCATCTCGAAGCACCATCTGACAGTAGATTGTTGAGAGATTATGTAGATTTATCTGTCAAGCAGCACACAGGTCACATGCTCGTTCTTGTGCCATACAGTTCCAGAACAGATATGTATATATTCTTGACTTCTCATACTTCCAGATTGCAAATATGGGATATCACGGAAAATCTTGCCACGTGTACAGTGACAGGACAAACGTGTGAGGTTCTGACTTCTGAGATCGAAATGGAACACAAACAATGTCCTGTCTATTAGTTAACACAAGAAGAACACCCAATGCCAGTAGTCACACACTTTGCACAAGAAATGAATGATCATTCATCTACCATCAACAGTGGTTAGGGTTATATAATTTCTGGTACATGATACATTGACGTTTACTAACATATCTGTGCTGGTACAGGAGTAAGCTGGTTGCCTTGGCTCTAGTACGGTGATGTCATCACTGCTGAGCACTGTAACAATATCGGACATAGTGGGACGGTCTACTGCTTTCACTTGAACACACATCAGTGCCAACGTAAGATACTTCATCATATCTCCTGGTTTGTATTCATCACCAAGTGATTGATCAATGAGTTCATGCCATCTCCCTTCTTTCCACATTTGCCATGCCTGAAAAATAGGGTTCTTACATAACTGTGATGGTAGGCGACATCCATATATATCTGCTGTTAAATTTTCATACAAACTATAGCTGATAAAACATGAAAGGATGAAAAGGCCCTTACAGTTCATGGAAAATAAAAATGCAGAATGCACCAATTTTACATATTTTAACTTGCTTACATATTGAAGAAGATTGGGAAATTCCCCATCACCAGAGTGCTGAAATCCTGCACTCCTCTTTCCACTTATAATCTCAAGAAGCAGTACTCCAAAACTGAAAACATCTGACTTGATCGAGAGAAGGCCTCCAAATGCATATTCAGGAGCCATGTAACCACTAGGGAAGATTACATGCAGTAGTCAGAAAGCAAATGCTTGGGTAGAAACACTAATAGGTAATTTACTTGTGTGCTGTACTTACTATGTTCCAACAAGTCTGCTTGCTTTTTCTTGGGTGACATCTGATGGAAATATCCTGGCCATGCCGAAATCAGAAATCTTAGGATTTAACTCAGCGTCTAACAGAATGTTGCTTGCTTTCAAATCCCTATGGATGATGCACAATCGTGAATGCTCATGAAGGTATAGAAGCCCTTGGGCTATTCCTTCAACTATTTTAACTCGTATCGTCCAGTTTAATGATGTTCTTCTGATCGGATCTGCATGTAACATAAGACAGGGCCATAGTGTCAGTACTATAGAGGGGAAAGCATACAATTGTACATTATAATATTACTCCAGAAACATACCAAAAATGAAGTAATCCAAGCTTTTGTTTGTCATGTATTCATAGATCAGTATCTTCTCTTCATCATTGACGCAACAGCCAAGCAACCTAACAAGATGCCTGTGCTGAAGTTTTGCTACCAGTTGGATCTCATTTTTGAATTCCACTAGACCTTGCCTTGACTGCGCGGCAAGTTTTTTAATTGCTACTTTTTGTCCATCAGGAAAAACTCCCTGCAAAATCATCAATTAACTTCTATAAATTTATATAATGCCACCTTAATTTTGTTTTTCTCGAGGAAACCCATCACATGATATCTTTTTTTGACGAAAACACAGTGGATTTCCATTGATGAAGTAGGAGAAATACAAAAATAGACAATACAGGAAAGGTAAAGTGTTAGTTTCGGTGCTAGCTACCGGTAGACAACCATCATATGATAATGATACATGTGACATTGTCATATGAGTACGAAGAAAAATACCTTGTAAACAGGCCCAAACCCACCCTCTCCTAATATTTTGCTCGGTGAGAAGTTGTCCGTAGCATCTGCAATTTGCGAGAAATCATACAAGGCGAACTCAGAACTGGTATCTTCCATCTTCCAAAGCCTCAGGATTTCATTTATGTTCGTGGGCTGCTCCACGGAATTTGTTTTCCCTAAAATGTGCATCTCTCCATCAGGTTTTTACATGAGATTGGATCAATTTCTAGTGATCTATTTGCCACTATCATCACTCAAGCATGGAATATTGTTGGATGTCTTACCTTGTTTTCTTCGTCTTATGATGTATAGAACACAGAAAAGCAAGCGTGTGCAGATGATCGAGACCGAGTACACTGTGCCAATGATTAATAGTGCATTGCCCTTCCGTTGCCCTGAATATTTGTAAGAGAGAATGATTCACATTTAGTGAACTGAATGAACAATATTTCTTTAGCTTCTCAAGGTTGCAGCTCTTTTAGACTAATAGAGGGGAAATGGCAAGATGCCACGCAGATAGGTAGATTCATGTACATTTCCTAATTGCTCCCTCCATTATATACTGTATATATGTACTTCCAATTTGATTAAGCAAACTGAATCTTTGTGCCATGCAGAAATAAGTCGTCTTCTGTCAGTTTCTTTGTAGTAGAAGATATGTAGAAGATACTAAGCAAACTGAATCTTTATGTAATCTTATGTTTTACTCCTATTTGTTAAGCTACGTCAGAAACAAATGAAACATGTTTGCAGTCTTATCTGATTATTTATAGTCCAACTCTGAAAATAAAAAAGGGAGAACATACTCAATGTTTAGGACAAAATTGAACGGGAGATCTCTTTGCGTTCTAAATCGTTTCAGTTATAAGGATCCGAGTATAAGATACTCCCTCCGTCTCAAAATAAGTGACTTGGTTTTGTCTAGATTTCTATGTATCTATATACTAAAACATGTCTAGATACATTCGAATCTAGACAAACCCACGTCACTTATTTTGGGACCGAGGGAGTATGTCCAATTAGAATGTCGAGTCGAATTGCATAGGCAACAACTTGCCTGTGGCAGTAAAGAACTGGGTGCCCGTTTCGTACCGGAGCGTGCACCGCGCGCCATGAATCGCCCCGCCCATCCTGCCGACGCCGATCTTCTGCCGCATCTTGGCGACGACGCCGTCGAGGCAAGCGTGGCAGCGTTCCGGCGGCATGTCCTGCGTGCACTGTGCCAGCCCGTACACCGTCCGCTCCCTCCCCTGCGACGACCACGGCGCGTCGGCTGTCGCGTACCTATCGGGCTGCCTCGCCGCGGTCTCCGCGAGCGATCTGGTCAGCTTGCTGACTAGCCCGTCGAACTGCCTGGTATCGGCGGCCGGCACAAGGTTCAGGTTGGTGCCATCGGCCCACTCCGGCGCGTTGCTGAAGCTGGAGAGGAAGTCCTCGTCGGAGAAGCGGAGCTGGTACAGCTCGGAGTAGAGCGCCACGTCCCTGTGGAGCGCGCATACGGCGTCGGTGCCGTTGACGTTGATGGTCCCGTCGAAGGCCTCCCGGAGGCGCCTGCCGCAGTCGGCGCCGGTGGAGTCCCCTCGGCAGAGCACGGCGCCGTAGACCTTGTTGGAGCCGGTGCCGGCCGTGCCAGTGGCCGAGTGCGACTCCATGGCTCTGGTGACAAGTTCATCTGTGAGGGATCTAAGGTTGGAACCGTAGGTGCTGTTCGCGTTGTAGGTGCCGTTAGCGGCGTCGGTGCAGAACGACCGGTCGCCGGCCGACGGCGCCGGCAAGGAGGCGAGAAGGAGAATTACCAGAGCTGCAAACATCGTCCGGCCGTGATAGGGAGCAAAAAACGGCCTTCAGTTTGGCGTATATGCGAGGACCATCGATATGAGCATGGTCTGATTGTCTGAACTGTAACAGAATGTACGAGGGCAGGCTGGAATAGAGCCACATTGGTAGGTGATGAGAAATATCGGATCACGACGTCTCTGCAAATCGATTGACGACTAAACCACAGCCGCGAAATATGCACGCGCAAGTGGTTTGACTGATCTTTCCTCCCTTGCTGTGTGTATGTTGACTGCAGATAAGGTGTCAAGGGGTCCCGCCAAAATCTCAGTTTATTTACAAAATTCTAGTGGAGTATAATTTTATTTTCAAAATTTAAACTAAATTTTAACAAATGAATTAAAGGTAGGACGTTGGTAGGATCCCTTAGCTGCGGATAGTCTTTTCTTCACGGCGCTACAGTTTACACCCAATTGTCACGTGAGCTATTCATGTCCGTGGGTGTAAATTTCTTACCCTCGTGAAGTTCTACCGGGTCAAGGATCCAAAATTCTGATTCGCAAAAAAAAAAAATCCAAAATTTTAGTACTCCCTCCGACCCAAATTAATTGATTTGGATTTGCATACATTCGGATGTATCTATTATTAAAACATGTCTAGATACATCTGAATCTAGACAAATCGAAGTCAATTAATTTGGGTCTGAGGGAGTATAGGAATATACTAGGTTATACTCTCCCCGTTTCTAAATATAAGATGTTTTAGCTTTGTGAAAAAAGTGTATCTAGACATAGGTTCACTTCAAACATAGATAAACCTACACACTAAAAAGGTCTAGATACAGTCCATTCACTAAGCTAAAACATCTTACATTTTAAAACGGAGGGAGTACTTATTTGGTTAAATCGAGGAGCTACGTATCGTCTTTATTTGGTCATGAAAAAAGAGTTAGTTCTTCCTTGGATCGATGGTTGCAAAACACTTTAGCATGCCCATGCTCCTTAGCCAAATCTAGTTTTTCATTCCCTACATTGGCGAAAATATATGCAACTAAAACCTTGGTTAGAACATTAATTAGCTACCTGAACTTTAGTGAGGTTGGCTTGGACTTCAAACCAAACACACCGCTTAAACTCACTAGCTTCTTCATCGCTCTCCTCTCGCTGCTGGTGCATGCGGCTGAAGCAAATAAAACCTGAATTTTATTTTGCTAAATCATGCACTAAACTCTATAACAATTCTGTTAAATATTACTAATTGCTGACCAATGTTTTACGGACTCAGTCCATTTTAGTGAGCACTAAAACAGGTAAGGAGATGCGGTTACTATTATTAACAAGATAATTAATTGGTTGTTACTAATAGAGGGCTGCACTTCTGTAGGAAACTTGTATATCTCCTGTGTTATGCAGAACACCATCTCTATTGTGGGATGAGGACAAGGGCGAGTGAGCCATCTGCAGATTGAGATTGAGGAGACTCAGAGTTTTACCCAGGTTCAGCCCCCGCAGGCAGGGACGGGCCCACTTCAATTCAAGGGTATTGAAGTGAATACCTAAAGAAATTGACCAAAAACTAGTTATACGTACTACATATTAGATATATGAATGAAAAAGGAAAAATAGAAGAGCAGGCAATATATTCAACGATTTAGCCTAGCAGCCTACCTGCCTTCTCCTTGCTCCCTACTCTAAGTGGGCTAAATTGGTAAAGGCCCATTAGATCAATCGATCGCATCAGGCACACAAGTAGGCGACTAGCGATAGACATAGACACCTCTGTTCGTGACGCCGCTCTTCCCCAATTCCCATCGATCGGAACTGCCCCAGAACGAGACCTAGACGGGATCGGTAAAGGCGACGGCGGAGTACCAGTATCCCGACGCCGCCGACGAGGTAATCTTCCTTCTTCGAACCTCGAATCGCCTAGCATCTCCTCGTCCCCTACTTGACCAGTAGACCGCCTGCAGCAGTGCAGACTGCTCCTGGACGAGGACGTCCGCGGCGGCGCGGCTGCGCTTCCTGCTGCCGCTGATTGGTTTTTCGTTGCCGACGGCAGACCACCGCTCCTCCTCTCTTCCGTAGTTTCCCTGCTCCGGCTGATCAAATCGTTCAGTTTCCAATCGTAGTGGATTGAAGTACCGTATTACATAGAATTTTAATAAAATTCACATATAGTTTGTCTGAAATTCTGAAGAACTAAATTTTTGTTTTCGTTTTCAGATTGCATCGCTTACTTTTGGACTGAAAGATGAAGAGAAAGAATGGTCCTGCTATAGATTTGAATGCATTCTTGGAAAGAGCTGCTGCAAAGAAGAGGCAAACTAAAAATCAAAGCAATCAATTGCAATTGGTGGTATTCCAAGGACAGAGTGGCAGTGGGACAAACATGCCATCCGAACCTGAAGTACAGATACCAGAGACAGAGAGAGCAGCTAGCACGGAGCCAGACATTGGTGGAACATCAGAAGATAATGAATCCGGTGATGAATCTAGTGATGAATATGATGATGATGGCAATTGTGACATTGAGCATGATCCTGGATTGAGGACTCCTATCTCAGGATATGCTGTAAATGACCAAGATCCAGTTAGACGGACATTCATTGCATTGGGGCCATGTCGACCAAAGATGAAGAAGGAGGATTTTCCCCAACATATGTGTGGAGTTATGCGCCACTTCCAACCAAAGTGGTTTGATGAGTTCAAATGGCTTGAGTATAGTGTAGATAGAGATGCTGCATATTGCTTTGTTTGCTATTTATTCAAAGATACCAATAAATTTACTAGTGGAGATAGCTTTGTCAATGGAGGGTTTAGAAATTGGAACATGAAAGCTAGATTTCGTAAGCATGCAGGTGAAATCAATAGTGCTCATTCTGAAGATGAAGAGAAACATAATATGTTCATAACACCTAAAGCATCCATCAGTGAGTCCATTGCCTTAAGCAATGCACAATTCAAGGCTCGATATCTGGCTCGCTTGAAATGGTCACTTAAGTGCATAAGGTATATCTTGCGCTAGGGGTTGGCTTTTCGTGGTCATGATGAGTTAAGAGATTCAAAAAATAAAGGGAATTTCAAGGAACTTTTGCAATGGCTGGCAGGGAACTTTGAAGAAGTTAATAAGGTGGTTCTAGACAATGCTCCACATAATTGTCAAATGAGAGACCACAAGATTCAGAAAGATCTCATTACTTGTTGTGCTCTTGAAACAACTAAATTTATCATCGAGGAACTTGGTGATGAGTGTTTTGCAATTCTTGCTGATGAATCTAATGATGCATATCAACAAGAACAATTGGCTCTTTGCTTGCGCTTCGTCAATAAATTAGGAGAGCCGATTGAGTGTTTTTTTGGTCTCGTACAAGTTGAAGATACTATATCATTGACTCTTAAAGAAGCAATTCAGTCATTGTTTCTTAGATATCAGTTTCCCTTATCTAAGGTCCGTGGGCAGGGGTACGATGGAGCTAGCAACATGAAGGATCACGTGACTGGTTTGAAAAAATTAATTATGGAAGATTCACCTTCTGCTTATTATGTTCATTGCTTTGCCCATCAGCTTCAACTAACCCTTGTAGCTGTTGCTAAGGAGAATATTGAAGGGAATATGCCCGAGAGGCAATAAGAAAGTGGTTATTATCTTATTCCATGTTTATGATAAATGTTTATTTTACATGCTAGAATTGTATTGATCGGAAACATCAATACATGTGTGTTTAATAAACAAAAAGGGTTCCTAGTTATGCCTCTCTTATAGACTAGCTTGTTGATTAGCAAGATGATCAAGGTTTCCTGATCATGGACATTGGATGTTGTTAATAACAAGGTCACACCATTGGTGGAATGATGTGATGAACATCATCCGAAGTATATCACTACGATCAAAGTCATTATGTTTATATTGCTATAACATCATACGAAGTAATCTTTATCCTTAGACCATGAGATCATGTTAATCGCTAACACCGGAAGAGTATCTTGATAACATCAAACTTCACACTGTAACAGGGTGACTATAAAGGTGGGTTCAGTGCTAAGAAGGTGTTATGTTGAGGCTCATGGATCAAGAGTGGGATTTGTCCATCCCGATGACGGATAGATATACTCTGGGCCCTCTCGGTGATATCACATTGAAATAGCTTGCAAGCAAGTGATGTGATCACTAGAATGTTATATCACGGGAATGAGAAAAGAGTGCATGTAGGTAACGAGATCAAACTAGGTATGGAGATACCGATGATCGAATCTCGAACATGTAATATATCGCGGGACAAAGGGATTTAGTTACTAGCGTTAAAGGTTCTCACGATCACAGAAGTCATCGTTGAATGTGTAGGAGTCAGTATGGATCTCCAGGTCCCGCTGCTGATTATTGATCGGAGAGGGGTCTCGATCATGTCTGCATTATTCGCGAACCGTAGGGTGACACACTTAAGGGATACCGACACCATTTGGAGCAAATATGTTTCAGATAAAGATTTAAGAAAGCGCTGGAATTATTTCAATAGACACCGAAACTGTTTCGGGTGAAATTGCTGAAATTGGTTCTGCATGTAATATTGAAATGTTGCAGGGGATTTTATGTGAATGTTTGTTAATTAAAGTAATTAACAAAATTCTGAATAAAAATAATAAAAGAGTTTTATTAAATGAGAGAGCATGCATTTTAAGTGGAGACTTTAAAAGAGAATGTGAAGGGGCATTTTAATGTGGAGGGGTTACCACCACATGAATGGAGGAGGTGAAGGGTCACCCCCTCCATGCGCCGGCCATGAAGGAGGGGCACCCCCTCCTCCTATAAAAGGCCACCCCCTCCTCACTTCTCACACACACCTCCTTGTGAAGGATCTCTCTCCCTCTCTAGTATTATTCCCCCATGGTCTCGGATTAGCGAGATACATGTTCTCGGTGGCTTTATTTGGAAAGGAGTTGCTGCTTCCGCTGCTTTGCTGGAGCGAGGGACGGAGGTTGTCGGGGTACCGGACGTGTGTGTGATCACGGATGCACCGCTGCTTTGCGGTGCTGGACTTGGTGGTGTTGGAGCTGGATCTGATGGACGTGCTGGAGCGGGACCTGCTGGACTTCATCACGATCTTGAGATCGGCAAGTGTACGACTACATCAACCACGAGTTCCTACTCGTTAAGAAAGCTCGTTGTCTACGAGGGTAAGTTCTCGTTGGATGTATGTCCACCCGTTGCTTTGTACCTAGTAGATAGATCTTGGCGTGTAGTTCACACCGTAGGAATTTTTTTGTTTTCTATGCTGCGGACCCAACAGTGGTATCAGAGCCTGATCTATGCGTAGGTGCTTTGCACGGGTAGTACACATATGTTTATATGTGGGCGATGATGATCATGTTATTGCATCTTCTATGTATTTTGGATATTGGTGGCATAGTGGGATGAAGCGGCCCGAACCAACCTTACATGTCATCGTACATGAGATCGGTTCCACGACTGACCTTGGCCTTACACACAAAGGAATGATAGAGATCATACCACGATGCAAGTGATAGAGATCAAATGCACGGACCATATCATCTCACTTTACACATTAGATGTTAGCATCTTATACTGCTAGTTTGGCGTTTTCTGTAGCATTGTAAGACGATCCCTCTTTTAGATATCAAGATAAAAATGTGTTCTTCCTTAAGTATGCACCGTTTTGTGGATCGTATTTTGAGACATAACGTGATGATCGGGTGTACTCGACTCTACACTTTCATACAAACGGGTGTAAGACAGTTTTACACATGCGAGTACTAAGGTTCTTACTTGGCGAGCCTAGCATGTACAGACATGGCCTCGGAACACGGACCGAAAGGTTAGCATGAGTCATATAGTTGATATGATGCCCATATAGATGCTCACCTTTGAAGCTACATCAACTCACGTGATGATCGTACTTGGTGTAGTGGATTTGGTTCATGTAATCACCAAAAAGGCACGAGGGATGTCATTTTTGAGTGGGAGTTTATTTCTAATTTGGATTAGTCGAACCAAATTTGTCATAAATTAAATCAAAGTGAATTTGCATAGTTTGTTGTAGTCATTGGCATTCGTTTTCTACCTTATGCTTAGTTTTTATTTGAGATAATAGAACTATAGAATTCTGGATATTTACTTTACGAACTGGTATCGTATTGTTTCGAATGTCAATTTAAAGTTTATAAGTCCTATTGCAAACTTTCAGCAAACTCTATTTACTCCATGAAGTTTAATAAGTAGTATTAAATCAAGAGTAAGAATTCCAATGTTAGTATCTAAAGTATCATGTTTGCCTCCATGATTATTGATATTCAAAAAGTTGTTTTAATATCAAGATTATATTGGAGCTGAAAATTGTTTCAGAAACCATCATGTGTGAAAGATATTGTGATACCTGAAACAATGTTTTTTGGTTGCATTATGATAGAGTATAATTTAGCAAAATACATGTTCTCATATTGTATGAGAATTTGTGAAGGATGGAGATGCTAGGCATCCGAATCTACCAAAAAGGTTTTGGGAACTGATATTATACTCGCGATTCTTCCTTATAGGCTATAGTAGCTTGATCATGAAAGTTGTCACGATAAGGATGAATAGAAGATGTAAGTAAAATGTTTACTACACTAATAGATTACTAAAGAATGGATTTTTGAAAGAACACCAAACATTTGATGATGGTGATCCACTTTAAAGTGCAAGTCCAAAGGTATTAGTATTTGACTATATACGCTTTGTACCATGTGTCATGTTGATGACACCACTATTGATGTTGATAGATTCTTTTAAAAGAAAAGGAATTGCTGAAAGAGAATCTATAAAATATTTGGCAGAAAATAAAAGGCTGGAGATGTCCAACTTAGGTATATAGAAGATATACATGTTATGGCTATATTCCTTGCTTGTTAAACAATGTGGTTCTTAGGTATTGGATACCGAATTTGTTGGTATGAAGTGTCATACAAGACAACGCAATTCATGAATTACAATGGCCTAAGTAACCAGCAAGAGAATGAGTGATGATGTTCATCGAAAACAAATAAAGTGTTATTGTGTTTTTCATTGTCATCAAAGCAAGCCTTCAAGATTTGTTTAAATAATTGTTATTTTGTTCTGGTATCATGAGAACAATGGCTGTTCAAATAATTACCGTATTCCATAAAGGATGGATGAACTTTTACAAGTCTAGTTGGAGAAATCACATCCATAAACACTATTGCTAAAATGTCGCAAGACAAATGATTGAAAGATCACTTATGAAGTGACATCACTGTTTAAATTATATTTGAAAGAAAACATGAAGAAACTCCATGTTGATGGATTTTTGGAGTCTTTGATTTTGATCAATTGACGCATGTGAGACTTTCCTCGAGATAATTCAAACTCCGTCCATAGGCCAGAGAGGAACAGATGACTAGCTTATTGGAAATTATGCATGTTGATGTGCATAGTCCATTATGTGTAGCCATATGCGATGGATCTTTTTGCTTCATATGCTTTCTCCGAAAATTTGAGTGCATATATCTGTATATTTACTTAATAAGGAAGAAGTATGAAACATTTGAAAATTGTTCAAAGACTTTCAAGATGAAGTGGAAAATCATTGTAACAAGAAAATAAAGAGTTTATGATTCGATCATAAAGGAAGCTATTTGAGTTACATGTTTATCAAAAACACCTAAGACTTGAGGAATTGTTCCATGATTTGTGTTTTCCGATAAACCATAGGAGTATGGCATATTCGAGAGATAAAATCAAACCATGTTTGACATGGTAAGATCAAGGGTGTCATTTATAAAACTGCCATTATGTTTTAAGGATTGAAGCTTTAGAGACTACCGCTTTTACACTGAAAAGAGCACCATCGTGATCCATTGAAATGACACCATATGAGTTATGGTTTGGGATAAAACCCGAATTGTCTTTTCTTAAATTTTGGTATGCTATGCATAAGTAAAATGTTTACAACCAAAGTCGGATAAGCACGTCTTTGTAGGTTATCCCAAAGAATTTGTTGGGAATTTCTCCATAACACCGAGGACAAAAGAGTTTGTTACTTGGAACGTCAAGTTTCTTGAGAAGGAATTTTTCGTGAAAAGTTAAGTGGGAGGACAATAGAACTTTGATAAGGTTGTTGAACCTTAGCTATATGTGCTAAGTAGCGCAGCGCCAGAAAGTGTCCCGGTGGCGGCCACAATGCTCATGGCTCTCATGATTACAAAAGGTGTGATCTCGAAGATTAGAGTTCCTATAGAACCGTGTGGGTCGGTAAGAATCAAATAGTAAGATTTGATAAGCAAGCCGTTATTGTTTTGACAATGATGAACCGACTACATGCAAAGAAGCGATGATGGGCCCTGACTCCATAAAATGACTAGAAGTCATAGAATCCGTGATAGTATCCATACACGAGAAAACAAGTTTTTGAACTTGGAAGAACCTCCGGAAAGGCGTGAAGCCTATCGGTCGTGTTTGGATCTATAAAGAAATAAGACATGGATGTTTAACATCTATGAAATAGTGGACATGTCGGAAAGAAGTTTACGACAATGTTCAAGGAGTTGACTATGACAAGATTTGATCTTTCATAGCGATATATAGTCTTGACGGATTAACGTAGCAACCACTACATATAATTTGGTATATGGTAGTTGAAAAACAAAACAAGGTTCTTCTAATAGAATGGTAACCTAGGACATGCACATGACATGGTCCGAAGGGTTTTGTTAATTCAAAGGGTGCTGAAAGGGCATGTAAACTTCAACAGTTGAAGTAAGCATAGCGGAGTTGGAATCTTCACCATGATGAAACTGTTAAAAGAGTTTAAATTCATCGGAGATGATGAAGATGCTTGCATTTGCAAGAAATTAAGTGGGAGCGCTGAGACATATTTCTAATACATTATGTAGAGGACATATTGTTGATTGGAAATGATGTATCTTGTACTGACACAAGTTAAGAATTTCATTAAAATAAGATTTCGATGAAAGACTTGGGCAAACCCGGAATATTAGGCATCAATATCTATATGGATAGATTAAGGCGCTAATATGGTTGTGCCAGACATACATATATGAGATATTGAAAGGGTTCAATATGGAAACAACAAGAAAGGTTCTTGCTGCATGGAAAGGATTGTATCAAAATTCAAGTGTTTCAACACTTGGTGAGTAAAATCACATGAATATTTTGATCGATTATACCATGATATGTATATATCCAGAATGTCCTATGCTCTAAATGTTATGAGCATATACCAGAATGATTCATAAGATGATCATTGGACAATAGTAAATATATTCTTATGAGCTTTGGAAGAACTAAGAATATATAATGTATAAGTGACAAATAGTTAAAGGTAGTTCATTGTAAAGTGTTACATTGATACTAGTTTTGTCATAAGATACAAATTAAATTTATCTCAATTTAGACTATGGGTGGCACAATGTAATGGAAATGATGTTCGATGATGGATTTGGATGAGTTCCAAAGTTGAGACATTGTGACGGATACTACAACAAAAGGCTAAGTATATGACTGCTATAGTAGCAGCAAAGGAGGGCATTTGTGTTAAGTAGTTTGTTATCAAACTAGGCGTGGTTCAAAGTGGGCTAATACTATGAAGATATATTGTGTGACAATAATATCAACATATTTTGAGCCGAACGAACTAAAGGTCTCATCAAAGGACCAAATCTATACAATGCCATCTCATTTGAGAATGAGTGATGCGTAGAGACGCAGAGACATGCAAATACACACGGACCTGAAACTGTCAGATCCAGAGATTATGTTAACCACTAGCAATAGCGTATATGCAACACCAGAAAGCCATAGGTGTTCAATACGCAAAGTTTTTCAAACTAGATTATTGACTCTAGTGCAAGTGGGAGACTGAAGGGAATATGCCCGAGAGGCAATAATAAAGTGGTTATTATCTTATTCCATGTTTATGATAAATGTTTATTTTACATGCTAGAATTGTATTGATCAGAAACATCAATACATGTGTGTTTAATAAACAAAAAGGGTTCCTAGTTATGGCTCTCTTATAGACTAGCTTGTTGATTAGCAAGATGATCAAGGTTTCCTGATCATGGACATTGGATGTTGTTAATAACAAGGTCACACCATTGGTGGAATGATGTGATGAACATTCATCCGAAGTATAGCATTACGATCAAAGTCATTATGTTTATATTGCTATAACATCATACGAAGTAATCTTTATCCTTAGACCATGAGATCATGTTAATTGCTAACACCGGAAGAGTACCTTGATAACATCAAACGTCACACCGTAACAGGGTGACTATAAAGGTGGGTTCAGTGCTACGAAGGTGTTATGTTGAGGCTCATGGATCAAGAGTGGGATTTGTCCATCCCAATGACGGATAGATATACTCTGGGCCCTCTCGGTGATATCACATTGAAATAGCTTGCAAGCAAGTGATGTGATCACTAGAATGTTATATCACGGGAACGAGAAAAGAGTGCATGTCGGTAACGAGATCAAACTAGGTATGGAGATACCGATGATCGAATCTCAGACATGTAATATATCGCGGGACAAAGGGATTTAGTTACTAGTGTTAAAGGTTCTCACGATCACAGAAGTCATCGTTGAATGTGTAGGAGTCAGTATGGATCTCCAGGTCCTGCTGCTGATTATTGATCGGAGAGGGGTCTCGATCATGTCTGCATTATTCATGAACCATAGGGTGACACACTTAAGGGATACCGACACCATTTGGAGCAAATATGTTTCAGATAAAGATTTAAGAAAGCGCTGGAATTATTTCAATAGACACCGAAACTGTTTTGGGTGAAATTGCTGAAATTGGTTCTGCATGTAATATTGAAATGTTGCAGGGGCTTTTATGTGAATGTTTGTTAATTAAAGTAATTAACAAAATTCTGAATAAAAATAATAAAAGAGTTTTATTAAATGAGAGAGCATTAAATTTGGAGAAATTTAATGCATTTAAAGTGGAGACTTTAAAAGAGAATGTGAAGGGGCATTTTAATGTGGAGGGGTTACCACCACATGAATGGAGGAGGTGAAGGGTCACCCCCTCCATGCGCCGTCCATGAAGGAGGGGCACCCCCCTCCTCCTATAAAAGGCCACCCCCTCCTCACTTCTCACACACACCTCCTTGTGAAGGATCTCTCTCCCCCTCTAGTATTATTCCCCCATGGTCTCGGATTAGCGAGATACATGTTCCCGGTGGCTTTATCTAGAAAGGAGTTGCTGCTTCTGCTGCTTTGCTGGAGCGAGGGACGGAGGTTGTCGGGGTACCGGACATGTGTGCGATCACGGATGCACCGCTGCTTTGTGGTGCTGGACTTGGTGGTGCTGGAGCTGGATCTGATGGACGTGCTGGAGCCGGACCTGCTGGACTTCATCACGATCTTGAGATCGGCAAGTGTACGACTACATCAACCACGAGTTCCTACTCGTTAACAAAGCTCGTTGTCTACGAGGGTAAGTTCTCGTTGGATGTATGTCCACCCGTTGCTTTGTACCTAGTAGATAGATCTTGGCGTGTAGTTCACACCGTAGGATTTTTTTTGTTTTCTATGCTGCGGACCCAACAAATATTGACTGCCAATGGTTCTTTGGACAACTATCATATTTGTTGAATGTCCTCGGGATGTGTTGTAAGAAGATCCGCATGCTTCGCATAGCTCAAGCTGAGTAAATGATTCAAGCATTGAAATTGGGAGAAATTGAAAGTGGCCAAGGTTTGAATCAAGAGATGGATTTATCAAGGCCAGGTGATACAAGGTGGGGATCTCAGTATAAAACTGTAGTGCATGTTATGTCTTTGTATCCTGCAATCAAGAAAGTTCTCTTCAGGGTTGGGAAAGAAAGTAAGGGGGCTGAAGCTTTAGGAGCTCAAACCGTGCTTGAAGTATTTGAGTCATTTGAATTTGTTTTCTTGTTGCACTTGATGAATTAAATATTTGGATACACAAATAGCTTTTGCAATGCTTTGCAAAGGAGGGATCAGGATATTGTCAATGCCATGGACCTTCTTGCAGATACAAAGGTAGAATTGGATATTTTGAGAGATGATGCTGGATGGAAGGAATTTCTTGATAATGTCACTTCTTTTTGTGTGAAGCACCATCTCCCATCTCAAAGTTGTTGACATGGATGGAAAGTACAAACCTATACAAAGAGCAAAGAGGTTCTATAAAGATGCCATTAATTACCACCGGTTTCATGCTGATATGTTTTTGGGTGTCATTGATAGGCAACTTCAGGAGCTTAATAGCAGATTTGATGAGGTAAACATAGAGTTTCTTAGATGCATGGCAACATTCAGTCCAGCCAAGTCATGTGATGCTTTTAATGTTGAGAGATTGGTCAAGCTTGCAGAGTTCTATCCTCAAGATTTTGAATTTGAAGAATTGGTCCAACTTCGTTTTTAGCTAAACCGCTATGTTAATGATGTGAGTAAGGATGAAAACTTCAAAAAATTGACAAGTCTAGCTGATCTGTCTATGATGCTTGTTAAAACAAATAGGGTCCTTCAGTATGACATTGTTTACAAACTTCTGAAATTGGTGCTAGTTCTGCCTGTTGCAACAACTGGTGTTGAGAGGGTCTTTTCTTCAATGAACTTTATCAAAAACAAGCTCAGGAGTAAGATGGGCCAAAGGTTCTTGAATGGTTGCTTGGTTACATTCATTGAGAGGGAATTTTTCTTGCAAGTTAAGGATGAGGACATCATCACTAGTTTTCAAGCCTTGAAAAATCGGAAAGTTAACATATAACTTGTAAGCTTTCCTTCCATTTTTGCTATTTTTTGTCCTCTAAATACTCCAGATGTTTTTTCTTTATTATGTTGAATCTTTGAATCTAGAACTTATATAAGTTGATAAAATTCATAGTATGATATATTCTATGAGTCTGTGATATTATGCTCAAATTGTTTCATATCTTGTGGCATATCTTCTATCTATTCTACACTTATAATTGTGTGATGGTATAATCGTAGTATAAATGCCCAAAACTAGGCTTTAGACTGTCATTATTTTGGCACCCTTAAAACTTTGAATACATAGTCCTGAAATCTTGGGCCCGCCGCTGCCCGCAGGGTAAAGAGCCTACTTGCTGCTGGATGTATTCATATGTATGGGATTACAAGGGATGACGAGCTCGGCGATGATGGCAACGAGTCGCCTCTATGGGGCGTATCAAAGTCTGTCCCTGTAGAAGGTACCCTAGAGAGGTTTATATAGTGCTACCTCGCTAGGGTTTACCTGGATAATACCTAATTGGTTAAGATTTCAGCGATCCTGACCTAATCTGGCTAAGCCTAGCTACGCTTCTAGGCCTTCTGCATCTAGTCGCCATGCTTCTTGGGTCGCAGTGCTTCTAGTCGCCGTACCAGCAATCCCACTCATGGTGGGCCTGGTCAGTTGAATCCACCTCTTGGGGCATACCCCGGTTGGTATGTCTCCATCAAGCTCTCTCTCTCAACTCCATTTCAATGAATTTCATGCTAAGTAGCGAGTCACTTGATCTAAGCCGGCTCTTCTCTCCCGTGTGCGCCAGCGAGTACAGAAGCAAGCATTGATGTCTACTCACACTTCTATTCTTGTAGACAGTGTTGGGCCTCCAAGTGCAGATGTTTGAAGAACAACAACAAGTTTCCCTTAAGTGGATGACCCAAGGTTTATCGAACTCAGGGAGGAAGTGGTCAAAGGTATCCCTCTCAAGCAACCCTGCAATCAAGGTACAAGAAGTCTCTTGTGTCCCCAACACACCCAATACACTTGTCAGGTATATAGGTGCACTAGTTCAGCAAAGAGATAGTGAAATACAAGTGATATGGATGATTATAAGTGGTAATTGCAATCTGAAATAAGAGTAGCAGCAAGCAAACATGTAACAAGACTAATTGTAAACGGTGTTTCATTGCTTAGAAACAAGGTCTAGGGATCATACTATCACTAGTGGACACTCTCATATAAATATATTCTCTTCATTATTCTACCCCGAATTACTCTCTGGTTGGACGATGTAGGGCTATAACAGCACACCTTAAAGTTCACATTCCCCATCTAGATAACCCCTCACTGTCACCTTGAGCGCTAGATGGTTCCAACAAACATCACAATCCCATAAAGACATCCAACTCAAATTATACTCATGATAAGTATTTATGTAACCTTAGCCAAAGTGCCACACGGTGTGCACACTGTCAACTTCACACACGTGGGGATAAGCAGAGATTCATTAAAGCACTTGAGTAGCAGAATAGATCTATAGATTACAAAGCTCATGATCTCATAAGATCACACATAGAGAGAGATGAACACATAGCTACCGTTAGAGACCTTAGCCTCGAGAGAGAACTACTCCCTCCTCATCATGGAGATCAGCAACAGTGATGGAGATGGCAGTGGAGTTGGTGGAGATGGCTCCGGGGGCACTTCCCCGTCCCAGCAGGGTGCCGGAACAGAGACTTCTGTCCCCCGAATCACCTCTTCAATGGCGGCGGCGCTGCAGAACTTTTTGTGGAATTCTGATCTTGTACTTAGGGTTTTCGTCCTGGGGTGAATATATAGGCGAAGGGGCAAGTTCGGTGGAGGCCCAAGGGGCCCACACCATCGGGTGGCGCGACCAGGGGTACCCGCGCCACCATAGGGTGTGGCCAGCCCCTGGCCCTCCTTCGGCTGCCCTCCGGACTCCGTGTTCCTTCTGGTAAAATATTGACTTTGGCTTTTGTCCTGTCCAATTCCGAGAATATTTCCTTACTAGCTTTTCTGAAACCAAAAACAACAGAAAATAGGCAACTGGCACTGTGGCATCTTGTTAATAGGTTAGTTCAAGAAAATGTATAAAAATACCTCAAAGTGTGAACAAAACATAAGAAAAGTAGATACTAAACAAGCATGGAACATTAAAAATTATAGATACGTTTACAATGTCTCAACATCCCCAAGCTTAACTCCTGCACGTCCTCGAGTAGGTAAGTGATAAAAAAGAAGAAGAATTTTTGAGGTGACATGCACCATCATAATCTTGATCAAGGTATTTATAAAACATTGATAGCTGGGATCATAGTACTTTAACATAGCATGAAAGATATATTTCTAACAATAAGACATAGCAACTATGTTGTTGTAACACCCTCGAATCGGCCCTATGCAAGTTTTAGCGCTTCCCGCCAAACCCGCATAGAAACGATTCAAGGACGCCCACCAGGCACATTTGTGCGGGTGGAAAACGAAGTAATAACATTACACAGCAGTCCTCGATGGGACTCACAGAACATATATATATAACAACGACTCAAAGAGTCAAGAATACAGGTATAGTATACAAAGATCCAAATCACCTTGAGAATGACACAACGTCCGACTACGAACAAGATGCAAATGGGGCTAAGAGCCCTGAAGAATAACCAATGGCGTCCATAACCCTGCCCAGGCCAAGCCGGAAGGGTAACCCTGCTAACGACGACGGTCTCAAAACCTGCTAAACAAAAGGGGTGCCGACAAGGGGCAAAGGAAAAAGAGAGAGCGGTCAGTACTGAGGCCAGTACACGGCGAGACTAGAATTCGGCGGTCCTCGCCTACATAGGTATGGTGGACTGAGCGGCAGCGCAGCATGCACTAAACAACCTATAGAGACTCGATATAACTGTCGGCTATCAGAGAGGGATAAGAAAGACCTATTCGGAACCACCTGATGCTACCACCAAACAAACCCATCCTGGTATTTTCCCCCTCGAGACCAAACGAGGAAGTCCACCGAGGAACTCACACAATTGGCCGTTTTATTTATTCAGTTATCGTTGCAGCAATTACTAGTCAGGTATAGATAGTCATCCTGATAAAATAAGCAGTGGGCCATTTTAGTTAATCATTCCGTTGTAGTTGCAGCACTTACTAATCAGATACAATTAGCATGAGATAACCCCAAAACCCAGCAGTTGTTGGTACTTTTACTTAGCCATTCCGTTGTAGTGAAGCTGATTATTAGTCATATCGGATACAAGTCAATTTATAACAAATAAACTTTAGTTATAGTTGTCTATGATCAAGCACTGTGCTCCAAGTCGTCCATAACCGCGGACACGGCTTCTCGAAAAGATTTAACCCTGCAGGGGTGCACCAAAGTATCCACAAGCACTTCGACCCTTTTTGCCAGATCAGTTAACATACACCCATCGGTATGTCGGCGGGGCCTAAGTCATGATGTTCCCAGACCCAAAGCAAGCACGGGGGGCCACCCCACTAAGTCTACCCGCAACGAAGTCGGCCGGTCTCCGAGACGGACTCAGGGTTTGCGTCAGTGGCTGTAAACGACAGCAAATCCCAAAACTGGGACTGTCGATACCGCGAAAACACTCCGCTTCCTAAACAGTACAGTGTGCTCCTCGCACAATCGTAAATAAAGCAGTAAAGCATGGCATAAGTACAGGATAGTAAATAAAACCTCAAACTAGTTTGTGGCCCCTAGTACAATACTTTGAAATCAGGTAATAATCGATGGGGGGCCCATATCTCCCCACCTGTGGTTAGCGCGCTCGATCTCGGAACAGGTGTCAAGAACTCGGGGTCCTACGGGACACAAGTGGGCGGTCGGAAACCAAATGTTATCTATCACCCACCGATGCCTCTGCTTACTTACTTCAATTTTAGTTGTTAAACAGTAATTACGTGAACGAAAAGTAAAGCCATGATCATCTCCAACATTGAACATGCGGCACTTCTCCAACAGCTGTGGTACTTGACGACACGCAACAACACTTGAGCAAGCGACTACGACGCGCAAGTCCAACTATCTACCAAACAACAGGTAATAGGATGTGTCCAAGGCAATATGAGGCTGCTAGGGATATCACGGGTACGAAACTAGAGCATCGCAACACAGATAGCAAAAGATCAACAGGCGGAAATAAATACTAGAAAAGTAAGATAGGTAGAAAGGGGGAGATGCTCGCCTGAAAACAGGGTCGAAGGTTCATCCGAAGATCGGGGCGAAGCTCACATCAACTCAACGGCCTTATCCGCGAAGAAGCAAAACACTAGAATAAACACCGGATGCAATATTTAAGATTACGGCAGAAGATCGGGCATGATGCATGTATGATGCATGACATGGCAAAAGTGCGATGCAATTAGGCCATATTAAGCGGAACCGGGGTCCCGACAATTAATTAAACGGTTCAAGTTATTTAGATACCCCGCAATTTAAATGTGGTATTAGCAAAGTAAAATATAGTATCGGTTCGATGCACAAATTTAAATGAGGCCAATATAAGACTAGATTTGCCCGCATATGGTCCCCATATTTACTTATGCAGTGAATCGGCATAAGGCCCCCAAACCCACAACATGTATGCAAGTTGACAATTTTATATGCAACAAGTAATATTATATTTATAAAATAGGGCTCGAGAAAGGGGTCACACATTAGGGTTCAGCGATCTTGGGGTTCCGGGGTTCGGGGTTCGGATCCGTGAAGTAGACCTTGTCGCACGGTGTCCGAGGTAGACGAACTTGGCGTATCGAGGTTGGGTTTTCGGGTCCGGCGCCGTGGGCTTGCATAGTTTCCGGGTCTCGACTCGTGTAGGTCTTGTCGTTAGCCGAACTGGCATCGTGGCGGTTACTTCTCGTGGCGCCGGTCTTGTGGTCCGAGAGGGAGGAGGACGCCGTGATCGGTCTTCAAGGGTCCGGAAGGCGATCTTGGCGTTCCGGGCGTCTTCGGTCCTCGGATCCGAGAGGGATCGGGGTCTTGGTGTTCCATGTCGGAGCCGCGCGTGTTCGGGTTACCCCCTCGTCGATCATGATGCACTGGTAGTTGATGCGGCTTAACGTGTAGAAGCGTCCGTTCTCAGCGTCGGTTGGGGGTTCCACTCGCACGGGGCAGACGCTCGGGAAGATCTGCTGCCAGGGAGGAGGCGGCGCTGCGGGTGCAGAGCTGCTGCAGGGAAGACGCGCGGGAGGGACCGGACGCAGACCGGCGGCGGCGGCGAAAGGGCCGGGCTCCGGCCAGAGGAGCTCACGAGGGCGGGGTTGGTCGCTGGTGTGGCGGATGGCGGCGTCCGGCGCGGACAGAGGGGCGGCTCTGGGCGACCTCGCAGAGGCGAGCCGGGCGGCCGACGAGGACGGCGATGGGGAAGGTCGGGCAGAGGGCGAGGCGGGCCGACGGCACGGGTGGAGCTCGGGGAGGGCACCGGTGATGAGGCCGACGGCGGGGCGAGGCAGAGGGTCGAGGGCGGCTCCGGCGGGGCGGGTCGACCGGCGGCGGGCTCGGGGAGGGGTCTAGGGAGGCGGCCGACGGGGCCTCGTGCGGGACGGGCGGAGCGGGGCCAGACGAAGGGAGGGCGCGCCGGCGGCGGGGCTCGCGGCCGGGGAGGTCGCCGGCAGCGAGGCGGGGTGGAGGAGCGCGTCGGGGTTGCGGGGTGGTGGCGGGGCGGAGCTTGAGGCGGACGGACGCGGCTTGAGGGGGAAGGGAGAGGCGGCGGAGAGGGAGCCGAAGGGGAGAAGGGCGAGCGGGGCGCGCCGGCGGCGGATAGAGGGTGGGCGGCGGCGGTTGCCAGAGGGAGGAAGGTGGAGGCGGGCGAGCGCGCGGGGCAGGGCGGTGGTCGAGGTGGGGTCTGCTAGTTGGGCCAGGAGGTGGGGCCGGGGGGGGGGGGGGGGCAGTGGGGTGGGGATCCGGTGTGGGGAGGGTGGCGTGCGTGTGTGGCTGTGTGGGCACGGAGGGAGAGAGAGAGGGGGCTGCAGGGTGGGGCCGGGGTGTCGGTGGGTGGAGGGAGAGAGGGGTAAGGTGAGGCTGGGTGAAAAAGAGAGAGGGGAAGAGGGGTGGATTGATGAGGTGGCAGGTGGGTAAGGATTGGGTCCAGGGGGTGAGGTGGCGGGCTGTGGTGGGTGGGTAGGTTAGAACTAGGTAGTTTTAGGAATTCGGGTGGGCTGGTTTGTTTTGTAAATATGTGTTTGTTTGGTTTTGTTTATTTTAAAACAAGGCTACTTTGCAAATAGTTTTTAGGTAAATAAAAATATCCGATACGATCGGGGTTTTGCATTTGAAATAAAGGGAGGGTATTTGTACAAAGCAAAATTAGGCTTTTTCCAAAATAGTTCAGACAAACAATGCATGATGATGACGATGCAATGGACAAAAACAACGCGATTTTCTAGTAGTGGTTTTGCGGGATGCCACAATTCGACACCACTAACAATGGATCTCGCCCTCGAGATCCGCCTCATGGTACCGGAAGGAAGGTCGGCGATCTGCATCCTCTCGCTTCGTGTAGATCCTCGCGACACCACCAACAAGAGGTCGTTGTCCGTGATCGTCGAGGGAACACTCCGGGAACAAAAGGTCGAAGGTAGAGGTATCAACAAATAAAGCCACCACTAACTTCCGTGGAAGGAGTAAAACTGCTGGATCCACTGATTCGATGTACAAGAGCGAATGATAAGAGTAGTCGGATGGTGATCAGTCCATCGCGCACCCAAACCATTACTCTGCACACGAATAAGCGAATTATGCAACCAACTCTCGGACTTAGACTGAAGATCTCGACAATCGAGGTTCGGAACAAAGGAGTGATGCAGACTCTGCATCGGATCTGGCGTAGATGATGTCGTCGCGTCGGAAAACACCGGAAAGCACGAGAAGGAACAAAGAATGGTACCACAGTAGACGGATTCCTCAGACAGCATGAAGACCAGATGTAGCGACACCGTTACCAAAGGAGGAAGCGAAACCCTGAAGGTACGACGGAAACCCAACCACGAGAAATCCTGGACTCGAAGAAAAGATAAGAGAGTAGATTCAAAACACGCAGAGGTAAGAGGAGAGCAGCAGAGGGGTAAGGAGTAAAATCAGACCTAACCAGAACTATCCAACCGATTCTTCAAAAATAGTTTTGACACTCTACTTCGGCCGTTAGCTAGGTTATCCTACAGGCTGGACTTGTGGGGTATCGCAACTGCTGAGCTCTGATACCACTCTGTAACACCCTCGAATCGGCCCTATGCAAGTTTTAGCGCTTCCCGCCAAACCCGCATAGAAACGATTCAAGGACGCCCACCAGGCACTTTCGTGCGGGTGGAAAACGAAGTAATAACATTACACAGCAGTCCTCGATGGGACCCACAGAACATATATATATAACAACGACTCAAAGAGTCAAGAATACAGGTATAGTATACAAAGATCCAAATCACCTTGAGAATGACACAGCGTCCGACTACGAACAAGATGCAAATGGGGCTAAGAGCCCTGAAGAATAACCAATGGCGTCCATAACCCTGCCCAGGCCAAGCCGGAAGGGTAACCCTGCTAACGACGGCGGTCTCAAAACCTGCTAAACAAAAGGGGTGCCGACAAGGGGCAAAGGAAAAAGAGAGAGCGGTCAGTACTGAGGCCAGTACACGGCGAGACTAGAATTCGGCGGTCCTCGCCTACATAGGTATGGTGGACTGAGCGGCAGCGCAGCATGCACTAAACAACCTATAGAGACTCGATATAACTGTCGGCTATCAGAGAGGGATAAGAAAGACCTATTCGGAACCACCTGATGCTACCACCAAACAAACCCATCCTGGTATTTTCCCCCTCGAGACCAAACGAGGAAGTCCACCGAGGAACTCACACAATTGGCCGTTTTATTTATTCAGTTATCGTTGCAGCAATTACTAGTCAGGTAAGATAGTCATCCTGATAAAATAAGCAGTGGGCCGTTTTAGTTAATCATTCCGTTGTAGTTGCAGCACTTACTAATCAGATACAATTAGCATGAGATAACCCCAAAACCCAGCAGTTGTTGGTACTTTTACTTAGCCATTCCGTTGTAGTGAAGCTGATTATTAGTCATATCGGATACAAGTCAATTTATAACAAATAAACTTTAGTTATAGTTGTCTATGATCAATCACTGTGCTCCAAGTCGTCCATAACCGCGGACACGGCTTCTCGAAAAGATTTAACCCTGCAGGGGTGCACCAAAGTATCCACAAGCACTTCGACCCTTTTTGCCAGATCAGTTAACATACACCCATCGGTATGTCGGCGGGGCCTAAGTCATGACGTTCCCAGACCCAAAGCAAGCACGGGGGGCCACCCCACTAAGTCTACCCGCAACGAAGTCGGCCGGTCTCCGAGACGGACTCAGGGTTTGCGTCAGTGGCTGTAAACGACAGCAAATCCCAAAACTGGGACTGTCGATACCGCGAAAACACTCCGCTTCCTAAACAGTACAGTGTGCTCCTCGCACAATCGTAAATAAAGCAGTAAAGCATGGCATAAGTACAGGATAGTAAATAAAACCTCAAACTAGTTTGTGGCCCCCAGTACAATACTTTGAAATCAGGTAATAATCGATGGGGGGCCCATATCTCCCCACCTGTGGTTAGCGCGCTCGATCTCGGAACAGGTGTCAAGAACTCGGGGTCCTACAGGACACAAGTGGGCGGTCGGAAACCAAATGTTATCTATCACCCACCGATGCCTCTTCTTACTTACTTCAATTTTAGTTGTTAAACAGTAATTACGTGAACGAAAAGTAAAGCCATGATCATCTCCAACATTGAACATGCGGCACTTCTCCAACAGCTGTGGTACTTGACGACACGCAACAACACTTGAGCAAGCGACTACGATGCGCAAGTCCAACTATCTACCAAACAACAGGTAATAGGATGTGTCCAAGGCAATATGAGGCTGCTAGGGATATCACGGGTACGAAACTAGAGCATCGCAACACAGATAGCAAAAGATCAACAGGCGGAAATAAATACTAGAAAAGTAAGATAGGTAGAAAGGGGGAGATGCTCGCCTGAAAACAGGGTCGAAGGTTCATCCGAAGATCAGGGAGAAGCTCACATCAACTCAACGGCCTTATCCGCGAAGAAGCAAAACACTAGAATAAACACCGGATGCAATATTTAAGATTACGGCAGAAGATCGGGCATGATGCATGTATGATGCATGACATGGCAAAAGTGCGATGCAATTAGGCCATATTAAGCGGAACCGGGGTCCCGACAATTAATTAAACGGTTCAAGTTATTTAGATACCCCGCAATTTAAATGTGGTATTAGCAAAGCAAAATATAGTATCGGTTCGATGCACAAATTTAAATGAGGCCAATATAAGACTAGATTTGCCCGCATATGGGCCCCATATTTACTTATGCAGTGAATCGGCATAAGGCCCCCAAACCCACAACATGTATGCAAGTTGACAATTTTATATGCAACAAGTAATATTATATTTATAAAATAGGGCTCGAGAAAGGGGTCACACATTAGGGTTCAACGATCTTGGGGTTCCGGGGTTCGGGGTTCGGATCCGTGAAGTAGACCTTGTCGCACGGTGTCCGAGGTAGACGAACTTGGCGTATCGAGGTTGGGTTTTCGGGTCCGGCGCCGTGGGCTTGCATAGTTTCCGGGTCTCGACTCGTGTAGGTCTTGTCGTTAGCCGAACTGGCATCGTGGCAGTTACTTCTCGTGGCGCCGGTCTTGTGGTCCGAGAGGGAGGAGGACGCCGTGATCGGTCTTCAAGGGTCCGGAAGGCGATCTTGGCGTTCCGAGCGTCTTCGGTCCTCGGATCCGAGAGGGATCGGGGTCTTGGTGTTCCATGTTGGAGCCGCGCGTGTTCGGGTTACCCCCTCGTCGATCATGATGCACTGGTAGTTGATGCGGCTTAACGTGTAGAAGCGTCCGTTCTCAGCGTCGGTTGGGGGTTCCACTCGCACGGGGCAGACGCTCGGGAAGATCTGCTGCCAGGGAGGAGGCGGCACTGCGGGTGCAGAGCTGCTGCAGGGAAGACGCGCGGGAGGGACCGGACGCAGACCGGCGGCGGCGGCGAAAGGGCCGGGTTCCGGCCAGAGGAGCTCACGGGGGCGGGGTTGGTCGCTGGTGTGGCGGATGGCGGCGTCCGGCGCGGACAGAGGGGCGGCTCTGGGCGACCTCGCAGAGGCAAGCCGGGCGGCCGACGAGGACGGCGACGGGGAAGGTCGGGCAGAGGGCGAGGCGGGCCGACGGCACGGGTGGAGCTCGGGGAGGGCACCGGTGAGGAGGCCGACGGCGGGGCGAGGCAGAGGGTCGAGGGCGGCTCCGGCGGGGCGGGTCGACCGGCGGCGGGCTCGGGGAGGGGTCTAGGGAGGCGGCCGACGGGGCCTCGTGCGGGACGGGCGGAGCGGGGCCAGACGAAGGGAGGGCGCGCCGGTGGCGGGGCTCGCGGCCGGGGAGGTCGCCGGCGGCGAGGCGGGGTGGAGGAGCGCGTCGGGGTTGCGGGGTGGTGGCGGGGCGGAGCTTGAGGCGGACGGACGCGGCTTGAGGGGGAAGGGAGAGGCGGCGGAGAGGGAGCCAAAGGGGAGAAGGGCGAGCGGGGCGCGCCGGCGGCGGAGAGAGGGTGGGCGGCGGCGGTTGCCAGAGGGAGGAAGGTGGAGGCGGGCGAGCGCGCGGGGCAGGGCGGTGGTCGAGGTGGGGTCTGCTAGTTGGGCCAGGAGGTGGGGCCGGGGGGGGGGCAGTGGGGTGGGGATCCGGTGTGGGGAGGGTGGCGTGCGTGTGTGGCTGTGTGGGCAGGGAGGGAGAGAGAGAGAGGGGGCTGCGGGGTGGGGCTGGGGTGTCGGTGGGTGGAGGGAGAGAGGGGTAAGGTGAGGCTGGGTGAAAAAGAGAGAGGGGGAAGAGGGGTGGATTGATGAGGTGGCAGGTGGGTAAGGATTGGGTCCAGGGGGTGAGGTGGCGGGCTGTGGTGGGTGGGTGGGTTAGAACTAGGTAGTTTTAGGAATTCGGGTGGGCTGGTTTGTTTTGTAAATATGTGTTTGTTTGGTTTTGTTTATTTTAAAACAAGGCTACTTTGCAAATAGTTTTTAGGTAAATAAAAATATCCGATACGATCGGGGTTTTGCATTTGAAATAAAGGGAGGGTATTTGTACAAAGCAAAATTAGGCTTTTTGCGAAATAGTTCAGACAAACAATGCATGATGATGACGATGCAATGCACAAAAACAACGCGATTTTCTAGTAGTGGTTTTGCGGGATGCCACAGTTGTAACACGAAAAGGTACAAACAAAAGATTCATGAATAACAATGCTTTGAAAGATGTTTGTTTGTTTCACATATAGAAAACATAATGAGAATGGTATTCAGCTTATCCATCATAGTGTAGCAAAACATAAATGCATAGGACACCTTCAAAGTTCATACGGGTGACTAGATACAAATAGTTTAAGAACAAGCAATATCAAAGTTATGAATCAATCAAAAAGTTTTGTGACAATGCACATTAAACTAAGAATGACCACTATTTTCTCTTAATAGGTGCATAAAGATAGAAGATGGAGACTCAACATAAAAGTAAAAGAAAGGCTCTTCATAGAAGGAAACAGGGATTCAAGTCTCATAAAGAGCTTCCAAAAATTATGGTACTTATTAGCTTTCAACTCTCATTGCCCCTATCATAAGCATCTTTAAGTGATTAAGGTTAAAGTGAACAAATATGAGGATATGCTTGACAAGTTATAAGCTAAAAATCTCATGCCCTTATTTACGAAGACCGTTCCTCATGCTACTCAAATTTAGTCACAAGTAAGTTCTTGTCATTGTAAGTACATGTGTATCATAGAGAACCGCCACTGGGGTACCCCTTGCCCGATGATACGGAAGAATCCCCATTTCAAAATGACAAGGCAAGTAGACAATGAGCATCTCAGCAATCATTTTATTTCCTATTTGCATAGGTTCTATTTTTTCTCTCTCTTTTTCTTTCCTATTTGCATAGGTCTTTCTTTTTTTATAAAGAGGATGCTTCATAGATTGCTCACTATGGTTACGCTGCATGTTTCCACCATGATTAGGCATGGCTTAGACCAGCCGCCCAGGCATTTCTCTAACAGATATACGAACTCCATGAGCCTTACAAGCTCCCCTTTAATTTCACACCACCGGGATCCATAAGCAAAAGAACATGATATCAACTAAATAAAATGCAATGTTGAAAGCGTTCCCCATGATAACATGGTTCTGCTAATTCACAACTTACAAAACGCAAGCATATACGCAACATAGATGGGCACAATGGTTCAACTTTATTAAGTGCAAGAAAATTAAAGTGTGCCATCAAGTTCGTGAGAGCTTTAATCACTAATTTCACATAACAAGTTTAATTCGGAAGGTAGATAAAAACATGAATATACTTGGAATAGCAATAATGCTAATAGGTAGGTATGGTGGACTCTTTGGAATAACTTGGTTTTATTTGGATTTGGATGCAGGAGTGGAACTCATATTTGGTACATGTGGAGGCTAGCAAAAGACTGGGAGCGACCAACTAAGAGAGCAATAATGGCCATAATCATGCAAAGCGACAAAACATTATTGATTAAAGCATAAAGTGATATTACAAGTCGAAAACTAAATGATTATAGAAGCTATGGTGACTTGGTATAGTCTTAACATGGTGTGAGAATGCACCCAGTCAACCCCAAATAAAGCATCAAAGGAGAATACCACAATATTATGCTTTAATATGCTAAAACAACGCATGATTCTTTCAAGGCACATTAAGCAATCTCAATTGTTTGTAACAAGTCATGCTACGGCAATAATCACTAAGCATAAAGTCAAAGCAATATCAAACATGACATGATAAAGTCTAGGCCACAGTAAAAAACAAGCTGCTTTTGTACCACTTATAAGCATGAACTTCCTACTCTTTTCCAACACCAATCGAAAACTAAAGGTAAACGCAGTGCTAGGAAAGGAGAACACTCACAGAACAATAAGAGTGAAAACTAGAGTGTTCTAGGCAATGAATAACAAGGTGTGTCTCTCTCCAAAAGAAGTGTGTTGGGATCCAACCAACTTATTTAAGAAAACTAAGAAAAATAAAACTAAAAACAAAAATGAAGACGCTCCAAGAACAACACAATTATGCATGAAACAATAAAAATGAAGTGTTTGGAAGAGAACCTGAGATTTTTATTGATGAAGAAGGGGATGCCTTGGGCATCCCCAAGCTTTGACGCTTGTACTTCTTGAATATTTCTTGGGGTGAAACGGGTGGCATCCCCAAGCTTGAGCTTTTGTCCATACTTCATCTTATCACATTGTTCTTCCCTACAATTTAAAATTTTCTTTATACAAAACTTCACACAATCTTCATTAGCAACATTAGTGTATTCAAGATAATAAGTCTTTAGGTTCAGTTTCAACACAAGTAAAACTTTAATTAAAACTTAAGCTACTGTAGCAATTCCTTTTAAAAGCTCAAATGATCAAAGAGAACTCAAAGAGAAAGAGATTAAGAGGCAAATGCAAATAATGGCAGAAATCTGTCAAAACAGACCAGCAGGTGAAAACCGATTTTTTCGAAGACCTTCTGTTGCTCAAATCGAAAAGTGATAAACTAACGAAAGTTAGATAACAACCTGGGGCAGAAGCACAAAAAATTACAGCTCAATCCTACCTACAGATAATTTTCACGAATTATTACAATGAAGCACAAAAATCTGTTTTGGGACAACAACTTTCCCAAGTCTTACTTCTCTCTCATTAGAGGTTATTCTTGGCACAAAAGCCACACAAAAATGATAAGGAGATGTTATTTCTGAAGCAATAACTTCCAAGACTCAAAATAAAAACTTACTGAATAAAAATTTGGGTTATCTCCCAATAAGTGCTTTTCTTTAACGCCTTTGAGCTAAGCATGATAATTTCGATGATGCTCACATAAGAAATATGAATTGAAGTAAAAGATAGCATCAAGAAGCAAATACAGAACAAATTTAAGTCTAACCACTTCCTATGAAAAATAATATTGTAAAGAAACAAGTCATGAAAGCACAAAGCAACAAGCATAGGAAAGCAAAACAAGTGCAACTTCAAAATTTTCAACATAAAGAGGGGAAACTTAATATTGTTGAGATACATAAAACCATGTTTCCCTCTCTCATAATAACTTTCAATAGAATCATGAATAAAATTAACAATATAACTATCACGTAAAACATTCTTATCATGAGCCACATGCATAAAAGAATTAATACTCCCCACATAAACATAGTCATTCTTATTAATTGTAGTGGGAGCAAATTCAACAAAATAGCTATCATTATTATTCTCATCACCATAATCATCAAATATAGGAGGCATATTGTAGTCATAATTAATTATCTCCTCAATAGTAGGTGGACTGAAAATATCATATTCATTATTGTAATCATCATATATTGGAGGTATAGTATCATCATAAGCAATAGAATAGTTGTCTTCCAAAGTGTGTTCATTTGTAAACATATCATCATTGGAAGGAACATGGATAGTACTAATAGTGCAACAATTATTACCATCATTATTTTCAGAATTGGTACCGAAGAGATTTTCAATATCAAAAGTAGTGTGCTTTTCCCAATCATGATCACTACTATAGGTAATAGGCATAGGAACATCATCGAGTTTAGACTCATCAAAATCTATAATAGGAGCAACATGCTTAGGGGAAAATACCGTTTCCTCCCTCCTTTTAATTCTCCTTTTCCTCTTTTCCTTCTTATCTTTAGGAGGGAGAGGCTTGAAAGGAAGCTTCTCCATATACCCTGCTTTATTGTTAGAGACAATAGAAGAAACTTTGGAGGATTCCTTCTTTTCGTTAATAAGATCGAAACACATATTAGTCCTGTCATATTTTGGTAAGATCTCATCTTTTATAATATTTTATATGTAAGTATTTGTGTGGAAATTATCAACACAATAAAGATGACAACCATGCAGGACGCTATTCATATCAAAAGCACTCATATCTACCAAAGAAGTTTTTCTTGATAATTCTTCACACCCCAAAAATAATGTAAGTTCATCATGCTGATTAGGAGTGATCATGTCATCACAATACAAACTTGCAGTACTCATTGGATTAGAAGGGCTATTATTATGGCATGAGCATTAAAAATTTAAATGACCCACTTCAAAGCAAAGTTCACAAATAAAAGGATATAGGGCAAAACTTTTTTACCAAGATCATTTAGAGCCCTATACCATGTTCTAGTTTTTTCATTCCTGTGGGTGATACAATATTCTTCTTTAATTTGATTCTTTTCACAAGGTCTATATACTCCACAAAAACTAACATGCTTATAAGAAATAGTACTTTCAGAGGCTTGAGCATGCTTACTGTTATTATTAATAATAGTTTCATTTTTCATGCAAGTGTCTTTAAAAGGCTCATGATACATGTCCCATTTTTTTCTTTAGGAGCATTAATATGAGAAGCAAAGGCTCTAAAGAAATCAACAAGAATTTGAGGATCAAGACCATATTTAGCACTAAGCACTTGAAAAATAGCAGTTTTAGTGAAAGACTTAATGCAATCATACTCATAGTTTATACCTGGTTCTTTACCTTTGTCGTTATCCCAATCTTCGGTATTGCTTTGAATTGTTTCAAGAAGACCCCACTTAGCTTTGATCTCCTTACTTGTGAAGGATCCCTCTAAACAGGTATCAAGATAGTCCTTGTAATGTCCTGAAAGCCTTGCATAAAAATTATTAATAACAATATTCCTGGGGAGCTCATGAATGGGACATTTGAGCATTAGTGACTTTAATCTCCCCCATGCTTGGGCAATACTTTCTCCATCATGAGGATGAAAATTATAAATATAATTCCTATCTTTATGAATTTCATGAGGAGGATAAAATTTAGAGTAAAAGAGATATTCAAGTTTCTTCCACTCTAAATGATGAGGACTGTCTAGTAGCTCATACCACTCCCTTGCTTTGCCCTTAAGTGAGAAAGAGAATAGCTTCCTATTAACTTGGTTCATTGAAATACCTGCACACTTGAACAACTCGCATAATTCATGTATAAAGAGTAAATGATCACCATGATGGACAGTTCCATCTCCAAAATAATAGTTATTCATAACACGTTCAACAATTTCCATAGGTATTTTAAAAGGGACGCTTTTAGTATGTGGATTTAAAATATCACAAGTATCATTAGAATTACCACATATGGGAGATAAAGTATCATCAGAGCAAATTTTCTCCTTTAAAGCCGGGGAACTAAAATGATCATTTTCATAAAAACTAACTTCCCCAAGCTTAGACGTTTCCATAGCATTAGTAACAAAGGTGTTCAAAAAATTCATACTAATAACATTGCTATTAGCATGCAAAGAAAATTCCATGGGTTTTTTAATTTCCTTTTCAGACCATTCATGTGCTACCTTAGGAAAAATACTAAAAAGCTCTCTAATTTTGTTGTTGTTTTCCATTAAGCCTAACTAGTGAAAATAAAAACAAGAAACAAAAAGATATAATTGTAGAATCTAAAGGAAATAACTTCGAGCACTCACACACCAACAACCGCACTAGAAGATAGCTTAGTAGCTAGAGGATGTGAGTACCTTTTACCTTACCTCCCTGGCAACGTCGCCAAAAAATAGCTTGATGTCTACTCACGCTTCTATTCTTGTAGACAGTGTTGGACCTCCATGTGTAGAGGTTTGTAGAACAACATCAAGTTTCCCTTAAGTGGATCACCCAAGGTTTACCGAAGTCAAGGAGGAAGTGTTCAAAGGTATCCCTCTCAAGCAACCCTGCAATCAAGGTACAAGAAGTCTCTTGTGTCCCCAACACACCCAATACACTTGTCAGGTGTATAGGTGCACTAGTTCAGCAAAGAGATAGTGAAATACAAGTGATATGGATGATTATAAGTGGTAATTGCAATCTGAAATAAGAGTGGAAGCAAGCAAACATGTAACATGACTAATTGTAAATGGTGTTTCAATGCTTAGAAACAAGGCCTAGGGATCATACTTTCACTAGTGGACACTCTCATATAAATATATTCTCTTCATTATTCTACCCTGAACTACTCTCTAGTTGGACGATGTAGGGATATAACAACACACCTTAAAGTTCGCATTCCCCATCTAGATAACCCCTCACTGTCACCTTGAGCGCTAGATGGTTCCAACAAACACCACAATCCCATAAAGACATCCAACTCAAATTATACTCATGATAAGTATTTATGTAACCTTAGCCAAAGTGCCACATGGTGTGCACACTGTCAACTTCACACACGTGGGGATAACTAGAGATTCATTAAAGCACTTGAGTAGCAGAGTAGATCTATAGATTACAAATCTCATGATCTCATAAGATCACGCATAGAGAGAGATGAACACATAGCTACCGGTAGAGCCCTTAGCCTCGAGAGAGAACTACTCCCTCCTCATCATGGAGATCAGCAACAATGATGGAGATGGCAGTGGAGTCAATGGAGATGGCTCCGGGGGCACTTCCCCATCCCGGTAGGGTGCCGGAACAGAGATTGCTGTCCCCGAATCTCCTCTCCGATAGTGGCGGCGCTGCGGAACTTTTTGTGGAATTCTGATCTTGTACTTAGGGTTTTCGTCCCAGGGTGAATATATAGGCAAAGGGGCAAGGTCGGTGGAGGCCCGAGGGGCCCACACCACCTGGTGGTGCGGCCAGGGGGTACCCGCACCACCATAGGGTGTGGCCAGCCCCTGGTCCTCCTTCGGCTGCCCTCCGGACTCCGTGTTCCTTCTGGTAAAATATTGACTTTGGCTTTTGTCCTGTCCAATTCCAAGAATATTTCCTTACTAGCTTTTCTGAAACCAAAACAGCAGAAAACAGGCAACTGACATCGTGGCATCTTGTTAATAGGTCATTTCCAGAAAATGTATAAAAATACCTCCAAGTGTGAACAAAACATAAGAAAGTAGATACTAAACAAACATGGAACATCAAAAATTAAAGATACGTTTATAACGTATCAAGCATCTCCATTATATTTTTGTTGCAAGAACATGCATGGGACAACAGTAAGGTTTCTGGTTAATGCAACTGTGTGATTGCTTTGTGCACTACTTTGTGCAACTGTGATGACCGGTTTGGTCATCTATGTCAACACCTGGATTTTTAATCTCAGATGCCTGTTATGCCATACATCACAATCCTAGGATTACCATTTTTGTGAGACATAACAGATTGGATATCATAGTACATCATCCATTACAAACCATAATAAGGTCTTACACAAATAAAGGATCTCATGATCCAGTCTTAGTACAAACAAGTAGCGGAATAATTAGCATAGCGGTGGGGTCCATCTTCAGTGTCATAGGCAATGCTGACGATGGGAGATGATCCTAGTTGTCGTAGCCGTCCTGTTGTCCTCCTTCAGGGTAGTCCTCCTCATAGTCTGGCCACGGGAATGGCCAGGGACAAAAGCCATGAGTACTCTTTAAGTACTCGCAAACTATCACTAACAAGTAAGGTAGTTCTAGTAGGAATGCTAACTCTAAGTTTATTTGTGAAGTTAAGTTTGAAACCTAAGCTGAGTTCAGAAACAAAGAAAGATAAAATAAAGTTGAAAAAGCACCTAAGTGGGAACTTAGTTGTCATAGTCACAACCATGTTGTGGTCAAGTCATGTCACAATTCATTTCATAAGTCATTTTGAAAACATCTGACAATGGAACAGTATGGCCACTCCAACTGTCCATACGCGAACGTGGCTATTCGAATAGTTTGACACTCTGCAGAGGTGGTACACTTTCACCACAAAATTCAATACATCTATCAGGGGTAACCCTGAATCATCATACTTAGTACGCAGATAATCAAACATAACCTTTCCTTTACACACTCTAGTATAAGCACCTCTCCTATGAGCTTGGCCTCCCAGCCATGGCCATCTGCCATCCTGGGCACTGCATAGGTGGACAACATTGAGAGGTAGCCTCAGCTCAAACCTCTCCCGCGAGGGAACTAATACTAATGCATATAAACTTCTGGCTAAGCCTTATCCAATTTAGGTATTGTGGTTGTACGGTAAATTTGGAATGGTATCGTATCCGAACCCAACCATCAGTTTTTATAAAAGGGCTAAGGCTCATGCCTCAACATTTTCATCATCATAAACCATTTGTGTTTCTCAACACATGTCAAAACATCTCAATAGAATGACTCATCATTCTAAGGCTTTCACAAGTCATTTTCACCAAGTACTCTGATCTAAAGTGATCAAGTTTTTGGTTTAACTCTAAACTACTAAGTTAAGAGTGTTCACTAATGTGAGATGCTAATATCAATCTCATGTCATAGAATGACATCTAAACCTAACTAGATAGGTCAAGTTTTATACTCTTTATGCTATCTATAAACAAGGTAAAGAACTTTGGTAAAGTAAAAGAAAGTAAAGCTTGTAAGAAAAACTTGGGGTAGGTATAAGTCAACATGTATAACCAAGCATGCCTAATGCATCTTGCTTGAGTTAACTTGCATCTAGTGATGGTTTGCTAAGTATAATACTTGCAAGTGTTATGCTTGCATTGTTAATGATGGCTTGCCTTGGTTGGTGAAGTGGTTGAAATTCTCTTCCTCCTCTTCTTGGTAGAACTCCTCCTCCTCGAAGACTTGTTCGGTACTATCGTCTATAAATACATATGGAATACACAATCACCAAACAATACTTAACTAGTCTATTTAGCACACTAAGGCACACATTGGATGATCTAGTATCATCACAAACATCACAAGGTTTAATGACTAGTTTCATTTATTTTATTTGAGAAAAGTAATTTCTACTCATTGAAATTAAGTAAGATTTAATATTCTCCAATTAAAATATGGGATCATGTGTACAGATGTCATCACCACATATTCTACTACATGGGAATGTGATTTAAAGGTTTGATCACATTTTAATAAGTTTAAGTTTAATACTTAATGATTTAACGTGACTAGAAATGCCTATATAGCATTATTTTGGTACTAGTCCAAATTCACTGCATGCAAACCTTAATATTATTACATATTCAGATATGTATGGTTAAATGTGATTTTTGAGAGTTGGAATCAACTCAAAAGCTATTATGGTTGATTTTAGAAAAATGTTTGAATATGAAAAAGCTTTTGTTTTGTTATTTTTTCTAGGAGAGATCACTAACTCTAATTGATTAAAATCTAACGGGCTTGGATAGATATTTTCATTACCTTTCCAACAAAATTGGAATCACTCAATTTGGATTTTTATAACTTTCTGAATTGATTTTCAAACTAGGGGACATAATCTAGTTTAAGTCTAAAAAGAAAAAGGTTTATTTGAATCTGCTGGGTTGCGCGGGAACACTAATGGGCCGGCCCAGTCTCACTCCGTGGCACTGAGGACAGCTGACAGGAGGGTCCCACATGTCATTGGGTCTTTAAATGCGAAGCGGTACGGGGCAACGTGGACCATAGGATTAGAACTAGGATCTACGACTCACGTTCATCGTCGATGACGGACACGTCGCCGGCAAGACAGAAACCTAGCGGCGCAGTGGGGGTGCAGTGGGGGCATACCAGGACTCCAGCTAGTGCGGTGATGGGGGCGTTTGAACGAGGAGACAACAGTGGGCTTAGGCGAGGTCGTGGCAGCTCCGGGGGTGGACGAAATCGACGGAGGCGTCTCCTCCTCTGCTGCGGCTATCTCCGGCGAAATTCCGACGGAGGGCTGCTCGAGCTGCTACGACGAGAGGTGGGGAAGGACTAGTGGTGAGAGGGGAGCTGGGTGGTGTGAAGAATTGGTGCTGGGGAGGCTCGCTTATATAGGCTCGGCGAGGCGGCAGAGAAGCATGGGCGGAGCTCGTCGGTGACGACGGCACAGGGTGCTATCGGCGTGGGCAAGGTAGGCGGATAGTGGGCGACTCCCTGGCGGTCAGCTAGGGCTTAATGGTGACTCAAGGGGCGGTGGCTAACGGTTGGGAGCGTCTCGCGCTTTGAGCGACAAAGGCGGTGCTCGACATGGTTCCTAGCGGCTGTGGGTCACGCGGCGGGAGAAGGGCGTGTATGGCGGGGTGCTGGGGTCAATGCGGAGCGGCGCACGCGGGCTATGGTCGAGGCGCGGCGTGTGCTGCCTTGCCGGGGATGGCGCTCTGGCGTGTGCTGGCGCGGCGCGGAGGCTTAGTGCGGGGCTTGTCCTCGGTGGTCCAGGGGCTGGCTGTGGCCCTGGGGTGAACCGTGGTCGGCGGTGCACTGTGGCTAGGGACAGAGGGAGTGAATTGGGGTCAATGGGGTTGCAAATCCCTGTAGAAATAGTGAGGCTATATTAGGGTGTGATCTGTGCATGCCAGGTGTTCGATCAAATGGCCGCATGACACAAAGATTTGAATTTTTCAGAGATTTTTGGTGGAGTGGTTGGTCTAATGCTTGAGCATCTCTGGTTGCTGGGATTTGTTAAGTTGAAGTCATTTGAATGATTTTTGAAAAAGTGTGATCTAGGTACATACACTTGGTTCCATTTTCAAATGTCTTTTAAATTTAGGGTTTTAATGTTTTTGGAAGATCACAAAGTGGGCGTTGGTACATCTTAACTTGTACTAGCAAGGGGTGCAAAGATCCACAATTGTTTCTGTTTGAATTTGAGTTCTAGGAATACCCAAAGTGACCATTTACATTTTTTAATTCTATTTGATTTATTTTTCTTTGGATTTTGCTTGGGAATGATCTAGATGATGTGGCATTCATCTTAGAGTCATTTTACAACCATTAGAACAAGCAAACAAGGCAATTCAAAACAATTCTATATTAATGCAACACACCTATGCATGCTTAATTGTTTTAATAATAAAAAGTTTTTGTTAACCATAAATTGGGTGATTTGAATCTTGATTAACCTTGATTAAAGTTATGGGATGTTACAATCTACCAGCTAATTGCGCTTGATTAATACCCATGGGCTATGCAACATATCGACCGAATCCGTCATGGGTTCTTGTGGGCCGGCAAGGAGGACACGGGAGGTGGTAGTTGTTTGTGGTGTGGCACAAAGTTTGCCAGCCCAAGCCCCTCGGTGGCCTTGGATTCCACAATCTTTGATGGATAAGAATCGCACTGCGTGCCTGGTGGATTTGGTTCCAGCTCACCAGTGCCTGCAAGCCGTGGCAGGGTTTGGAGATCGCGGTTTCAAGCGATGAGCGTGCCATCTTCAACGCGGTTGTCATGGTTGAGGTGGGCAAGGGCGATTGAGTCATCTTCTGGTACGATCCCTAAGTCCATGGACATAGCATGGCTATGGTGTCACCTGCCGTCCTAGCTCTAGGCGACCAAATCCTATCACCTCTAGAACGGTCCAGCAAGGGATTACGAACAATGCTTGGACGCTTGATGTCGTGGGGACTCTATGAAAGGACACATATGCTACATAGAGGGAGGTGAATAGGCGGTTTAAAACTTTAATGAGATGGGCTTAACAAAGGTAGAATAAAACTAGCATTTACTTTGTCAAGCACAAAACCTATATATACTATGGTTCACCTATGTGCACCAATAACGTATGCTAAGCAATACAAGAAACTATGTGATAGCAAGATATAAGACTTCAAGCACGAATGCTATCACAAAGTAAAGTGCATAAGTAAAGAGCTCGGGTATAGAGACAACTGAGGCATGCGGAGACGATGATGTTTTATCGAGTTTCTCCGAACACACTACAAGAAATGTGTTAACTTGTGACCTTCTCATAGTGACGAGGAATAAAATCGTTATAGATTTATGACGATTTCGCACAACATGGTCATACGCTGTTTACAGAGGTTAAAATCCTATAGAATTACGACAATTTGTGTCAGAATCGTCGTAATTTCATCACATAAAATCGTCATAACCTACACGATATAGTTTAGAGCCTTATTTATACCCCGTTATGACCAATTTAAATCATCATATTATCTAAAATAAAATATATTGAATTAATTGATTGTCTACATCAGCAATTATGTTTACGTGGCATATCCATATGTTAATATGTGTCTACGTGACAAACCAAACTGAAATAAATCACAAAAAGAGGTGGAGAAGGGGATTAAACGCAAGACCACACAAACATGCTGCTTATTCGTCGTCTGACTTGAGAACCACCACGCCATACCATTATTAATGTTATAATTGTGTACTTGTCTTATATTAATATGTTTGACTTTGAAAAATCTAGATAAATGGCGCAAAAAAATGGAGTACCCAGGGATCAACAGGGACCTCTTCAAACAAATGTATGACTCTAACCATACCACCATACATCAGTTTCGATGTTTGTAGAGCGCTGCATTTTTATACAGGATCTGGTCCGGTCCAGATCGAGTGGCCTGGGCCTCGGCGGCCTAGGCCTTGGCGGTCCGGTTCAGATCAGGTAGCCTGGGCCTTGGGTCCAGATCGCTGCATTATTTTTTTAACTTGGCAGCATGGACAATGGCACCGATCCGGTCCAGATCGGTTGGTCCATTTAGGCAAGTTTTTTTTTCTATTTTTTCTTTTTCATAGGAAGTCGAAATAAATTGATTTTTGGCACTAATTTTTTATAAAATTCAGTTACATCCTCCTAGGTTGTTAATTATCAATACTTTTATTATTTCAAAATAGTGGATTTACTAATCTGATATTAGTCCATGGTAGGGACAATATCATAATTCAAAATATGATTTTGAAACTAGGGTTTTGAATTCAAAATTTTGACCTTAAGACTCGCTAAAATTGCATTACATATCTGATAAAATAGCATATTGTGAATCTAAAAACAATTTTTGTAAATAAACACGAGCATCAAATCATGTAGCTGTAGTTCAAACCGGACTCACTTCCTACTGATTCGGCAAACATTTATCTTTTTCACAAGGGGTAGTTGGAAAGGTTTTAAAATCCCCGGTTAGAATATTGCTCATGTAAGATGGTCTAGTATTTTTGAAAAATGGGGTGGTAGTATTTTTGAATTGAACATTTGGTGTTGCTTCACAAAACGTCTCCATTTTGGCACTCGAAAAATAGAAAATAGCTTTTCCGTGCAACAAAAAGGAAAAATTCCTCCTACAACATTTTTCGCCGTCCCAAGATGCACATGCGTCCACAATATGGCCATATTATCACAAACTATGTTGCGATTCTGGCCATACATTGGTCGTTTGGCTTGAAAGCTATGAAACCTCAAACATGATAGGTCATTTTTGTGAAGGTTTTTAGGATGCAATCAATATACCAAGTTTGGTATTTTTCCTTGCAACTATGTCCCATAATATGACACCGTGCAAAGAATTTATATTGTTTGGACCGTTTTTGAATTTCTTATGCCCATTTCAAAATTTTCCTATTCCAAACTATGGTCAAAATGATGAGCATGAAGATAGGGGATGAGCCTCGCTAAACTTGCATTGGATATCTGAAGAAACATCATATTGTGAATCTAAAAATGATTTTTGTGAAAAAACACGAGCATCAGATCATGTACCTGTAGTTCAAACCAGACCCACTTCCTACCGATTCGGTAGACATTTGTCTGTTCCACCAGGGGTGGAAAGAAAGGTTTGAAAATCCCCGGTTGGGACATTGTTCATGTAAGATGGTCTAGTATTTTTGAAAAATGGGGTGGTAGCATTTTTGAATTGAACATTTGGTGTTTCTTCAGAAAATGCCCTGATTTTGGCACTCAAAAAATAGAAAATGGCTTTTCCGTGCGATGAAAAGGAAAACTTCCTCCTGCAACATTGTCTATCGTCCCAAGATGCACATATATGCACAATATGGGCACAATATGACAAACTATGTCACGATTCTGGCCATAACATTGGTCGTTTGACTTGAAAGCCACGAAACCTCGAATATGATAGGTCATTTCTGTGAAGATTTTTTTGAGATGTAATCAATATACAAAGTTTGGTATTTTTTATTGCAACTATGTCACATAATATGACACCACGTGAAGGATTTACATTGTTCTGACTATTTATGAATTTCTTATGCCCGTTTCAAAAAAATTCTGTTTCAAACTATGGTCAAAATGATGGGCATGAAGATAGGGGATGAGCCTCGCTAAACTTGCATTGGGTATCTGAAGAAACATCATATCGTGAATCTAAAAATAATTTTTGTGAAAAAACACGAGCATCAGATCATGTACCTGTAGTTCAAACCAGACCCACTTCCTACCGTTTCAGCTGACATTTGTCTTTTTCACTAGGAGTGGACGGAAAGGTTTTAAAATCCCCGGTTGGGACATTGTTCATGTAAGGTGGTCTAATATTTTTTAAAAATGGGGTGGTAGGATTTTTGAATTGAACATTTGGTGTCGCTTCACAAAACTCCCTGATTTTGGCACTCAAAAATAGAAAATGGCTTTTTCGTGCGACGAAAAAGAAAACGTTCTCCTGCAACATTGTTCACCGTCTCAAGATGCAAATGCATGCACAATATGGGCACAATATCACAAACTATGTCGTGATTCTGGCCATAACATTGGTCGTTTGGCTTGAAAGCCATGAAACCTCGAACATGATTAGTCATTTTTGTGAAGATTTTTTCGAGATGTAATCAATATACCAAGTTTGGTATTTTTCCTTGCAACTATGTCACATAATATGACACCTTGCAAAGAATTTACATTGTTCGAACTGTTTTTGAATTTCTTATGCTCGTTTCAAAATTTTCCTATTTCAAACTATGGTCAAAATGACGGGCATGAAGATAGGGGATGAGTCTCGCTAAGCTTGCATTGTATATCTGAAGAAACATCATATTGTGAATTTAAAAATGATTTTTGTGAAAAAACATGAGCATCAGATCATGGACCTGTAGTTCAAATTGGACCCACTTCCTACCGGTTCGGCAGACATTTGTCTTTTCCACCAGGGGTGGACGAAAAGGTTTTAAAATCCCCGGTTGAGACATTATTCATATAAGGTGGTATAGTATTTTTGAAAAATAGAGTGGTAGCATTTTTGAATTGAACATTTGGTCTTGCTTCACAAAACGCCCTGATTTTGGCACTCGAAAAATAGAAAATGACTTTTTCTGTGCAATGAAAAGGAAAACTTACTCCTCCAACACTGTTCGCTGACCCAAGATGCACATGCATGCACATATGGGCACAATATCACAAACTATGTCGGGATTCTGGCCATAATATTGGTCGTTTGACTTGAAAGCCATGAAACCTCAAACATGATAGGTCATTTCCATGAAGGTTTTTTTGAGATGCAATCAATATACCAAGTTTAGTATTTTTACTTGCAACTTTGTCACATAATATGACTCCACGTGAATGATTTACATTGTTCGGACCGTTTTTGAATTTCTTATGCCCGTTTCAAAAATTTCTTGTTTCAAACTATGGTCAAAACGACGGGCATGAAGATAGGGGATGAGCTCGCTAAACTTGAATTGGATCTCTGAAGAAACATCATATTATGAGCCTAAAAATGATTTTTTGCAAAAACAAATCATGAGCATCAGGTCATGTACCTGTAGTTCAAACCGGACCCACTTCCTACCGATTCGGCAGACATTTCTCTTTTTCACCAGAGATGGATGGAAATGTTTTAAAATCCCCGGTTGGGACATTATCCATGTAAGGTGGTCTAGTATTTTTTAAATAGGGTGGTAGCATTTTTGAATTGAACATTTGGTGTTGCTTCACAAAACGCCACGATTTTGGCACTCAAAAAATAGAAATTGGCTTTTCCGTGCGATGAAAAGGAAAACTTTCTGGTGAAACATTGTTCGCTGTCCCAATATACACATACGTGCACAATATGGGCACATTATCACAAAATATGCCACGATTCTAGCCATAACACTGGTCATTTGGCCCGAAAGCCATGAAACCTCGAACATGATAGGTCATTTCTATGAAGGTTTTTCGAGATGCAATCAATATACCAAGTTTGGTATTTTTTATTGCAACTATGTAACATAATATGACACCACGCAAAGGATTTACATTGTTCGGACCGTTTTTGATTTTTTTATGACCGTTTCAAACTATGGTCAAAACGATAGGCATGAAGGTTCTTAGCTAGGGGCTGAGCCTCGCTTAACTTGCATTGGATCTCTAATAAAACAACATATGGTAAGTCTAAAAATGATTTTTGCAAAAAATCATGAGCATCATATAATGTACCTGTAGTTCAAATCGGACCCACTTCCTACTTATTCGATATGAATTTGTCTTTTTCACCAGGGGTGGACGGAAAGGTTTAAGATACCCTAGTTGTGATATTGTCCATATAAGTAGGTCTATTATTGTTGAAAAATAGGATGGTACCATTTTGCAACTTTCATTTGGTGGTTGCTTCACAAAACACCCTGTTTTTAGCACTCGGAAAATGATTTTTTTTGAACCAATCAAATCGCAGGAATCTGTATCCCATGGATCAGCCCTCCGTGCCTGATCTGGTACTTTCAATTCCCATCGAAGGGCTATCGTCTGGGCAAACAAACACACCCGCCCACCCGAATCTCCAATTCCACCTCACTTCCCCACATCGCGCCGCCACAGTCGCTAACCCTAGGCCCTACCAGCAGATCGACCCCATCACCACCTCTCCCATCGCCCGCATGTCCCATTCGATCCCACCCCTCTCGCACCTCGCTGCTGAGCCGCACCGCCACTACTCCCACCTCGCGTGCTGCATGCTACCGGCCTCGAGCTTCTGCCAGAAAGAAGCACTGCGCTCCACACGACAGAGGCAACAACGGCCACCAGACAGGACTGTAGGAGGAGATCCTGCGGCATCACAGTGGGATGGCTCATCTTCAAGCTTCCCCTTGCGTTGATCCTACCACCGTTCACTGTAGAGATGGCAGCCAAGCTTCCGCCGCTGGTAGCCGCAAGATCCCCTTCCCTGCATCCTCCTCCATGACGTGGGCGACACTCCTCCTCCTCACGCGACTTCTCTAGGGCTTGCTGACCTTCCTGATGTCCTCCTCTCTCCCTCCCCTCTATGTATCTCAATATCTCTATTTCTCTCTGTAGGCACCCCTGGATGTGATGGTGGAGCCTGACGGGTCTCCTCCTCTAGCGTGGACCTAGCTCATCCTTGGCGCCCGCATCTTCCCCAACATGTACGTGTGGTGACCCTCAACGGTGTCAGCCTTGCCCGCTTCCTCATGGTCCTCACTGGCACCTCCAACTGCACCAGCGACCACCGTGCCTCCTACCTCGACGATGACCTCCCGATCTCCTGGCTCGAATATGTACAGGAAGGGCCATCGAGGAAGTTCTCGTACAACTACTTAGTCGCTTCAGTAAGTTTTGTGCCCGCTCCGATATTCATCCATTGTGGAATTGATTTGAAATCTATCGATATGGTATGTTTTGGGCTCGATGTATGCAGGGTTGGTGCTCGATTTATGGTATCATGTTCTATGGAGGTGGTCTCAAACTGATTGAGCCTTACACTATTGGGTAAATGGTATACTAAAGAGAATTAAGTAATATAGCAACACTGATGATACACACTAATCGAGCATGTGGTTTGTATGATTACTCTTACTAGGATCATGTAAATATCCTTATTTTATTCTGCCAAATTTTATTGTGATTCCCTTTGTGTGTTTGGACTAGTAGCTACTAGTGATTGCATCTTCATTAATGTCTAGCCAAATCTTAGTGGAATGTATCTGCCTTAGATTCTTGGTTCTACTTTGTATGTGGCTAATGTATGTTATGATGCTTGGTTCCACTTGTGGTTACCTCAAGAGTGGATAAGATATTTATCTAGTGTAATCTTGGCAGTAATCCACACGCACAAACTTGTGGTTACTTAAATTGAAAAATGATGCTGACGTGTTAACTTAAGCACACATACTATATGTGGTTTTACTACTGATGTGTTAACTTAAGCACACCATGTTAACCATGTTAACTCAAGTTAGATATATGATTTAGACCTCAAGTTATCGTTATTACAACTAAAAATGCTAGTAGCATTTCCCTTTGTTTTATGTGGCATATACCTTTTTTGCTAATGTATTTCCAACAACCTGATTAATTTTTCGCTCTATTATCTTGAACTAGGTTGGTACTGTCATTGCCCTATACTAATATATCTTAATTCCGCTAACAATGATCCTTGTGTATGGTTTATAGTTTGTTCATTCAATTGTTATCTCACAATTATCCCTTTTGGTTGCATGATACATGTGTATTGAAGCATTATGAATGTTGGCGGGAGCGCATGGTGGACTTCTACACGATGAGTTCCTGCAATGTCCTGTGTCAAGGATGGCACTGACCAGATCTTCTTGACCTACATCTCCCCATTGTGTAAGCCCTCATGCTTCAGGATCAATTCCTAGCAACTTCAACATCTGTTCATTATTCAGTTTCTAGTTGTTGTGTTATTGTGAGAAGGTGTATATGCATGTACCAATCAGAGAGTTGCTGGAGTAGTTAAATTAGATCACTAAATACATAAGTAAGAGTCAACGATCCCATGTTATACAAAGACAGTTATGTTTAGGGCTTAGGCTTCTATACTGCGGTGACCCAACATACCACTGCATATGTAGTACACTATAGTCGTTGACATGACACCCACAGAACACCGTTCCATAAATATCACATCCCTCAGAGTGGTATAATAGAAACATTGCGGGTCCAAATTACAAACATACACACTTCATTATTATTACAATACCAGAAGTTCGAGACTTCGAAAGGTTCAAACTTACAAACCAAATAACTTAGCTCATAAGTTTAGCGGAAGAACGAAAAAAACACAACGGTAAATAAGATGTGAGCTCAAAAGCTTATTATATAGAGTTCGGGCTGCTCGGCTCAACCTAGGTAATTAGAGTACGGCCTGACAACTACTCTGACTCATTGTCTTCAGCTCCATATTGTATCCCGTAATTCACTCCTTCGATTCCACCGGATAGGTCCGACTCTTCATAGTAGACGTCATTCTGGACCTCCGTAGCATACACCTGGTCATCCTTCTGGCCCTCAAAGTCTAGCAAGGGGTCAAAGGAAATGGTGAGTAACAGCGTTACCCAACAAGTTCACTATATGCAAGGTGGGAAGTTTGATGCTCTATCTACCACCTCGGACGATACGTCCTTGGTACTATGCATTTTTGGTAAACATTTCTTCAAAGGTTGATTTTAATTATCAAAACTATGCCCATCAGCCTTCACAGGTTGACCAGAACTTCATGAAGTTCCTTTCCTGCCGCATTCATAGCTCCTTCCCGGAACAGGGAGTAACATGTCACAATTCTTACACTCTGCAGAGGTGCATTGCTTTACCCATAAGAGACCAACTCCTTGTTGCACAACCAGGCGTACTTTCCCATCCACAATTCCATGATGTGGGGCCCAGTAGATGATCCAAGCCAATCACTGCCCCCTTCGTGACCCCGCATGTCCCCTTGGTGTATGCCATGCCCACATATTGAATTACGACAATGGTTAGTACAGACCATCAGATGCCAGAACTATCATGGGACGTTGAGGGCTCCCACCCATATGCTGCATATCCTCTATGAATTACCAATAAATGCACGCTACGAGGATAATAGCCATGACCTGTGTAACATCCCAAAACTTTAATCAAGGTTATCAAGTGCCTAATAACCCAATTTAGGGTTAACAAAAACTTTTATTAGTAAAATGGTTCAGGAATGCATGTGTATGTTGCATTAGTGTAGAATTGTTTGAAAATGTCATTCTTGATTGTTCTAAACGTTGTGAAATGGTTTAAAGGTGAATGCCACATCATCTAGACCTTTTACAAACATAATCCAAAGAAAAAGAAATCAAATAAGATTAAATAAGGCAAATGGTCATTTTGACCATTTTAATCCACTAGGCCACTTTAGGTGTTCCTAGAAGAGAATTTCAAACATAAACTTTCTCAACCCTTTTCACCCCTTGCTAGACCAAGTAAAGATGTACCAAGGCCCACTGTACACACTTACAAAAAAATCTAGCAAAGCAATTTAAAGACATTTGAAAATTGAATCTAATGCATATGTGAAAATCCTCATTTTTGAAAAACCCATCAAATGAATTCACCTTGGAAATCCCAAGCAAACCTAGTCTCTCAAGCTTAATACAAGACCACTAAAAAAATTTGAGACAAAAATTCAAATTTAAGTCTCTTTTGGCCATTTAAACAAACACCTTAGCTATACTAATTAACCACCTGCCAAACTCCACTGTTTTGCACAGTAATTGTCCACCCCCTGTTCCCTCTTCACTCTGTTCCCTCTACGTCTAACCCAGCCCCAGACAGCCACCCCCCTTCACCCCTGCACCAGTAGAGCGCCGCCCAAAAATGGTCATCGCTGGTCGACCATGCCCAAGCCATAGCAGACCACCCCGCGCCTATCCAAGATGCCTAGGAGGATCGCCATAGTCTACCGCCGCTCCCTATCCATCCCTCGACCACAGCCAGGCCCTAGACCACCCCCTAGAGATGCCGCACCCTGAGCGTCTGCGCCATGCCGAGCTCGCGCTAGAGCGCCGCGCCTGACAAGCTAGCACAGACCGCGCCTCGACCATAGCTCATGCACACTGCTTCGCCATGACTCCAGCAGCCTCCCAGACATGCCTGTTCGCCGCCGCTTGACCCGCAGCCACCATGCGCCGCGTCGAACGCTGCTCCTGCCGCGCAAAGCACCGCCCTCGCCCGACCCAATGTGACCGCCCCTTGCCTCACCGTTAAGCCTGAGAGGACCACCAGGAGACCGCACACTGTCCCCTACCTCTAGCCGCGCTGCTAGCTTCCTGTAGCGTCGCCACCGACGAGCCGCGCCCATGCCGCTCGGTCCCTTCGTGGAGCTATAAAAGGAGGCCCTCTCCACCCCAATTCTGCACACAATCTCTCTCCCTCTCACCACTGATCCTTCCACCCATCCCCGGAGCAAGGCGATCCTCCGTTCGCCGGAATTTCGCCGGAGCTTGCCGCTGCAGAGGAGAAGAGTCGCTGTCGATTGGAGCCATCCTAGAAGCTGCCACGACCACGCCTCGAACCGCCGTTGTCTACCAGCTCGATCGCCCCTGTCGCCAAGCCTAGATGGAGCCCAGGTGAGCCCCCGTAGACCCCCACTGTGCCGCTAGGGTTCGTCCTCGCCGGAGACCTGTTCACCGGAGACGACGAACCACAACCGTAGATCTTGTCCTAATCGTAGCACTGAGATTGCCCCGTACCGCTTCGTGTTAGATGTGCCACTGACATGCGGGACCAACCTGTCAGTAGCCTGCTGCGCCGTGGAGCACCACTGGGCCGGCCCGTTAGTTTTCCCGCGCTGGCCCGAAGATTCAAACAAATGTTTTTCCATTTAGGTCTAAACCAGATTCTGCCACTTATTCAAAAATCAATTCAGAGAGTTTCACTTAACCAAACTGCATGATTCAAATTTTGTTAGAAATATAATTAAAACTTGTATCCAATCCTGTTGGATTTAAATCAATTTGAGTTAGAGATCACATATAGAAATATAACAAGACAGAGACTTTTCTGCATTCGAACATTTTTTAAAAATCAACCATAATAGCTTTTGAGTTGATTCCAACTCTCAAAAATCACATTTGATGATACCTATCTGAATATGTAAAAATATCTAAGATTGTATGCAATGACATTGGACTAGTACCAAAAGAAGGCTATTAGGGCATTTCTAGTCACTTTAAATCTATTAAATAATAAACTTAAACTTTATAAAATGTGACCAACACTTTAAATCCCATTCCCATGTATTAGAATATGTTGTGATGACATGTGTCCACATGATCCCATGTTTTAATTGGATAATATTAAATCTTAATTAATTTCAATGAGTAGAAATTACTTTTCTCAAATAAAATAATGAAACTAGTTCTTTAAATCTTGTGATGATGCTAGATCATCAAGTGTGTGCCTTAGTGTGCTATTTAGAAATAGATAAGTATTGTTTGGTGATTGTGTACCCCGTATTCATTTATAGACGATAGTACCGACCAAGTCTACAAGGAGGATAAGTTCTACCCCGAAAAAGACGAGGAGAATTTCAATCACTGCACCAACCAATGCAAGCCATCATTAACAATGCAAGCTAGATCTTGCAAGCTTGAGAACTTAAGCAAAATGCCTTAAGCATGCTTTGGTTATACCATTTTGATTTATGTCCATCCCAAGTTTTACTTGCAAGCTATACTTTCCTTTACTTTACCAAAGTTCTTTACTTTTCTTATGGATAGCATAAAGAGTATAAAACTTGGCCTATCTAGTTATACTTAGATGTCATTTTATGGCATGAGATTGAAGATTAGCACCCCTCATTAGTGAACACTCTTAACCTTAGTGGCTAGTGCTAAGCATAAAAATTGATCACTTTAGATGGGAATACTTGGTGAAAATGCTTATGAAAACCTTGGAATGATGAGTCATTCTATTGAGATGTTTTGACATGTGTTGACAAACACAAATGGTTTATGATGATGAAAATGTTGAGGCATGAGCCTTAGCCCTTTTACCAAAAACTGATGGTTGGGTTCAGATGCGATACCATTACAATTTGACCATACAACCACAATACCTGAATTGGGTAAGGCTTATCCGGAAGTTTATATGCATTAGTATGGGTTCCCTTGCGGAAGAGGGTTGAGCTGAGGCTACCTCTTGATGATGTCCACCTATGCAGTGCCTAGGATGGTAGATGACCATGGCTGGGAGGCCAAGCTCATAGGAGAGGTGCTTATACTAGAGTGTGTAAAGGAAAGGTTATGATTGATTATCCGCATACTAAGTATGATGATTCAGGGTTATCCTTGATGGATGTATCGAATTTTGTGGTGAAAGTGTACCACCTCTGCAGAGTGTCAAACTATTCGAATAGCCGCGTCCGTGGTCATGGACAGTTGGAGTGGTCATACTGTTCCATCGTCAGATATTTTCAAAATGACTTGTGAAATGATTTGTGACTTGACTTGACCACAACAGGGTTGTGACTATGAAAACTAAGTTCCCCACTTAGGTGATTTAGAACATTAAATTAGCTTTCTTTACTTCTGAACTCAGCTTAAGGTAAATCTAGCTTTTGCAAATAAACTTAGAGCTTAGCATTCCTACTAGAACTACCTTGTTAGTGATAGTTTGCGAGTACTTAAAGAGTACTCATGGCTTTGTCCCTGGCTATTCCCGTGGCCAGACTATGAGGAGGACTATCCGGAAGAAGGACAACAGGATGGCTACGACAACTAGGATCATCTCCCATCGTCAGCATTGCCTGTGACACTGAAGATGGAGCCCACCGCTATGCTTATTATTCTGTTGCTTGTTTGTATTAAGACTGGATCATGAGATCCTTTATTTGTGTAAGACCTTATTATGGTTTGTAATGGATGATGTACTGTGATATCCAATCTGTTATGTCTCGCAAAAATGGTAATCCTGGGATTGTGATGTATGGCATAATAGGCATCTGGGATTAAAAATCCGGGTGTTGATAAGTTGGTATCAGAGCCATCTTGACCAGAGGAGACCCTAGTTAGAATGGACGTCCAAACACAAACTTAGTTTCAAAAAAAAATGAAGTGAGTAATTTATGAAAACCTATTCCCACTCTTATCCTTGATTCTTTCAAAAAAATCATGTTCCTCAAAAAGTCTTACATTACTACATAAAATTTGACACACTTGATCACTTCACTAACTTACTCATCCTAAATTCTTGTAGATGGAAGTTCAGTATTGCAAGTTCTACCAGTTGGGCAACGGAGGCCAACTGATCTTTGAGAGGGATCTTGATGCACTGTCTGAGTATCTTGAGCATCCGCATCTGGAATTCTTCGGAGCTCAACTCAAGGATATCCCAGGAGGAGACCTACAATGGCTGATAGTTGCTGATCTTCGAGGCAAGATGGAAGCACCCCTTTCAGAGAAGATTCAATTCACGTGAGAGAGAACAACTGGCTAGATGGTTTAGCCAGGGCCATGCATGAAGCTCTCGCCCGTCTTTGCAGACAAAACATCAACTTGATCTAGGAAACTCGCTTTGTGCACTATGCAAGGCGTGATTCTATGGGAATGCCATTGGAGATGCCAAGTCACCTGGAGATGAAGCGCCAGGTGGAGAACCTTGACTTCCTGCTGTATGATCGACATAAGGAACTGGACAATGCTCGAGCCTAAGCCAACCACAACCTTGCCATTGCCGCCAAGAAGGACCATATTTTCGCCCTGCTCGTCAAGGATTGTCAATCACTTCGCTGATAACACGAGAAGAAGGATCGCACCATTGCTCGTGTTTGCAAGAAGGTGGCTGACCTTGAGAAGACCGTCCAGGAACAAGAAGCTCAGCTGGCTGCAAAAGAAGAAGAAGGTGAAGACATCCAAGGAGATATCCACTCATACCTCAGTGATGACAATGACTACCTAGAGGATGATGCCATGGACTTCTACACCGACGATGATGACCCCGACTTCATTGATGATGAGTAGATGCACCTGATCACTACCGTAGGAATGAGTTGTATCGGTCCCACTGTATCATAGTTCATAGAATGGTTCTTAAAACCATCTATTTTCCTTTTGTGTTATGTTGTGTGTGTTTGTATGGTGTGCTTTGCATGAAAGAATGAATGAGAAGTTGTTAGTTTGCCAAAACTGAATCAAACTCAAAGTCTAAAAGCTTTTAAAAACAAAACCATGAACCTTAGAACTTTCCCTCTTACCCCTTTATCTATCTCAATCTTCAGATGACTCGTGGAAACCCCGGTGGGAGCAGCTCATCGCAGGACCTGATGCTGCAGATGCTAGTTTCTGACCGTGAAGCTAGTAGAGCAGAGCGCCAAGCCAACCTAGCCACCCTGCAACAGATAGCTCAGATGGCCCACAATAATCAAGGCCATGGAAATCATGATCATCATGGATCCAAGCTCAAGAATTTTCAAAATACCAACCCCCTATCTTGAGCAAGTCTGAAGACCCATTAGATGCAGATGATTGGTTGCAAACCATGGAGAATAACCTAGAAGTCGTAGGAGTTGGCGCCAACGAGCAAGTACTGTTTTCCACCTACTATCTGGCAGGAGATGCAAGAGCCTGGTGGAATAGCACCCGTACTATGAACCACAGTCAAGTGATGACGTGGGAAGCTTTCAAGACCAAGTTGAGCCACACCCATGTGCCGCAAGGTTTAGTCACCAGAATGAGAGATGAGTTTAGAGAACTGAAGCAAGGCAGGATGACGGTCGTTGAATACCGTGACAAATTTTTGTCCCTCGCAAGATATGCCCCTGATGAGATCAACACTGAAGCCAAGAAGAAGGAAAGATTCCTGAATGGATTGCATGATGAGATGCAAATAGTGTTAGTCAACATCCGTTTTGAAGATCTCGAAGAGATAGTCAACTCTGCCATCCAGATGGAAGGGAAGATCAACCAAGCCAATGACAACCGCAAGCGTCGTATCATGCACCAGAGTGGATCCAACCATGCTCAGAAGTATCGTCCCAACCCGTCTGCAGGATATGCCCCAAGAAACAATAGAACCCCAATGTCTCGTCCAAACTACCCCAACCGTAGCAGAGGAAACGTGAAGTCCGGAGGAAATCACAACAACAACCTCGGCAACTCCAACAATTTCAACCGTGCACCGCCCAAGTCCAACAACAACAACAACAACAATACTGCCCCTAGGACTGGAAGCAATACCGTGCCTGTTGTAGCCAAAGACAAGTCTTAGATTACTTGCTTTGAGTGTGGAATCAAGGGTCACTACTCCAACGAGTGTCCCAAGAAGCTTGCAGCCACCACCAATGTGAATGCCCCAGCTCAGCAGCAATGCCGTGTTCAGCCTAGAAGAAGATTTGCCCCAGGGAATTCGCTCAACCGCAACGGCCGACTGTTCCACATGAATGCGGAAGAAGCCCAGGAAGCGCCAGATGTCGTGCTGGGTATGTTTTCTGTTAACTCAGTATTAGCAAGAGTGTTGTTTGATTCTGGAGCATCACACTCGTTTGTTACAGAAGAATTTGCATGCACTAGTAAGATTTAACCAACAAAATGAAGCATGTTATCATAGTTCAAATACCCGGTTCAACCACCAAAGCTAGAAAAATTTGCAAGGCTGTACCTATGAGAATCCATGGAATAGATTTTTATGCCAATCTAATAGTACTTGGAACCAAAGGTTTGGAAGTAGTACTGAGAATGGATTGCATGTCGAAACATAAAGGATTGATCGACTGTGCCAAGAAAGCCATAACCATGACCAGTAGCTCTGGAGTATCAGTAGAGCATGTATCTGAGACCTTGCCCCGTTAATTCAAGTGCAACAAGAGTCTAGCTCTACCAACCATAGACCAAGTCAGAGTAGTCTGTGAATACCCCGGTGTATTCCCAGATGAATTGCCCGGTATGCCCCCAGATCGGGATATCGAGTTCATCATTAAACTAATTCAAGGAACTGGACCCATAGCTCAAAGACCTTATAGCATGAACCCATCTGAATTAGTAGACCTGAAGAAGCAACTTGATGCTATGCTAGTGAAAGGTTTGATTCAACCAAGTGCATCGCCATGGAGATCACCTGTTTTGTTTGTTGACAAGAAAGATGGAGGTAACCGTTTGTGCATAGATTACCGGAAGCTGAATGATGTCACCATCAAGAGCAAGTACCCACTGCCCAAGATAGAGGATCTGTTTGATCAGTTGACTGGTGCCAGGGTGTTCTCTAAGATTGATCTTAGAACTGGTTATCATCAACTCAAGATTTGTGCAATGGATATTCCAAAGACCGCCTTTACCACCAGATATGGATTATATGAGTATACGGTCATGTCTTTTGGATTAACCAATGCCCCCGCTTATTTCATGAATCTCATGAATAAGATTTTTATGAACTTTCTAGATAAGTTTGTCGTTGTTTTTATCGACGATATTCTAATCTATTCCAAGTTAGGAGAAGATCCATGAGCAACATCTGAGAACCATCCTTGAAACCCTTAGAGAGCATCAGTTGTATGCCAAGTTTAGAAAATGTGAGTTTTGGCTGAAAGAAGTTGGATTCCTCAGACATATTGTGTCGGTAGGAGGAGTCGCTGTTGATCCCGCCAAGATCAAAGATGTTGAAGAATGGAAAGCCCCAACCACTCAAACCTAAGTCCGTGCATTTCTCAGATTAGCAGGATATTACCTCAAGTTTGTTGAAGGATTCTCGAGCATCGCAAGACTGATGACCCAATTGTTGGAGAAAGACAAGAAGTTTGAATGGACCGACAATTGTGAAGCAAGTTTCCAAGAACTCAAGAAGAGATTGATTTCAGCCCCAATATTGATCGTGCCAGATATCAAGAAGCCTTTTGATGTGTATTGTGATGCATCCAAGATTGGTCTCGGATGTGTGTTAATGCAAGAAGGCAAAGTCATAGCATATCTGTCCTGAGAACTGAAGCAACATGAGCAAAACTACCCTACCCATGATCTTGAACTAGCAGCCGTAGTTTTAGCATTGAAGACATGGCGTCATTACCTTATGTGTAACCGCTATGAGATTTATTCGGATCACAAGAGATTGAAGTATATTTTCACTCAGAAGGAGCTGAATATGAGGCAAATAAGATGGATAGAGTTAATCAAGGATTATGACCTTGACATTCACTATCACCTCGGCAAAGCCAATGTGGCAGTGGATGCTCTTAGCAGATTGCCGTGTAGATTAAACACCATGATCAAAGAAGCCCAGCCAAGTTTGCATGAAGAGTTGGAGCAGTTTAGAACAGAGCTAGTTAGCAAAGTATTTTTAGCTAGAATTGAACTTCAACCCACTTTGATCAGTCAAATCAAGGAAGCCCAGAAGGGAAATGCAAGTATCGACGGAATCAAGCGTCATATCGGTACAGGGAAGGCACCTGGATTCACCAAAGATGAAGAAGGAGTTTTGTGGTACAAAGGACGTATCTGTGTGCCAATAGATTCGGAGTTGAAGCAAGTTATCATGCAAGAAGCTCATGATACTCTTTATTGTATCCACCCTGGAGGAACAAAGATGTATCAGGATTTGAAAGAGCAATTTTGGTGGCACAAGATGAAGAGAGAAACTGGAAGCTACATAGCCAAGTGTGATATCCGTTAGAGAGTCAAGGCGGAACATTAAAGACCCGCAGAACTGTTGCAACCATTGCGGATTCCAGAATGGAAATGGGATTCCGTCGGAATGGACTTTATCACCGGTTTGCCTACTTCTAGTAGGGGAAATGACTCTATCTCGGTCATAGTGGATAGACTATCCAAGGTAGCCCATTTTATACCTGTCAATACAACCTACTAGAGTTCAAAGCTAGCAGAGTTGTACATTGCTAGAATTTTAAGCTTGCATGGAACCCCCAAGACCATAGTGTCGGATCGAGGAACCCAATTTACCTCAAGATTTTGGCAGAAAGTCCAAGAAGGATTAGGAACCAAGTTAAATTTCAGCACAGCCTATCACCCGCAGACTGATGGACAAACTGAAAGAGTCAACCAAATCTTAGAAGATATGTTGAGAGCTTGTGTATTAGAGTATGGATCAAAATGGGAAGATTGTCTGCCTTTCACAGAGTTCTCATACAACAATAGTTATCAAGCTAGTTTGCAAATGGCCCCATTTGAGTTCTTATATGGAAGGAAGTGCCGTACCCCTTTGAATTGGTCGCAAGTAGGAGAGAGTCAGTTTTTCGGACCCGACATCCTACGAGAAGCAGAAGAGAAGGTTCACAAAGTCCGTGAGCACCTCAAGACCGCCCAATCTAGACAGAAGAGTTATGCCAACAAGAGACGTAGAGACCTGACTTTCAATGTTGGAGATTTTGTGTATCTCAAAGTGTTGCATTTGAAAGGAATGCAGCGTTTTTAGCTGAAAGGAAAGTTAGCCCCCAGATATATTGGACCCTTCAAGATTCTGAATCGCCGAGGAGAAGTATCATATCAACTAGAACTGCTAGAGGAGATGTCAGCCATCCATAATGTGTTCCATATCTCATTACTTCGCAAATGCCTATAAGTGCCGGAGAAGACCGAAGTTTTCAAGAACATCGATCACTGAGCCATTGATATCAACAAGGATCTGACGTATCGTGAAGTGCCCATCCGTATCTTGGAAGAAGCTTTCAGAACCACAAGGACACCGAGTATCAAATTTCTCAAGATCCAATGGAGCAACCATACCGAAGAAGAAGCTACCTGGGAGCGAGAAGATTACATTAGGACTGAGTTTCCAGATCTCTTTAGTTCCTAGTTTTTCATAAATCTGAGGACGAGATTTTGTTTAAGGAGGGCATGTTTGTAACATCCCAAAACTTTAATCAAGGTTATCAAGTGCCTAATCACCCAATTTAGGGTTAACAAAAACTTTTATTAGTAAAATGGTTCAGGAATGCATGTATATGTTGCATTAGTGTAGAATTGTTTGAAAATTCCATGCTTGATTGTTCTAAATGTTGTGAAATGGTTTAAAGGTGAATGCCACATCATCTAGACCTTTTACAAACATAATCCAAAGAAAAAGAAATCAAATAAGATTAAATAAGGCAAATGGTCATTTTGACCATTTTAATCCACTAGGCCACTTTAGGTGTTCCTAGAAGACAATTTCAAACAGAAACTTTCTCAACTCTTTTCACCCCTTGCTAGACCAAGTAAAGATGTACCAAGGCCCACTTTACACACTTACAAAAACATCTATCAAAGTAACTTAAATGACATTTGAAAATTGAATCCAATGCATATGGGAAGATCCTCATTTTTGAAAAACCCATCAAATGAATTCACCTTGGAAATCCCAAGAAAATCTAGTCTCTCAAGCTTAATACAAGACCACTCAAAAAATTTGAGACAAAAATTCAAATTCAAGTCTCTTTCGGCCATTTAAACAAACACCTTAGCTACACTAATTAACCACCTGCCAAACCCCACTGTTTTGCACAGTAATTGTCCACCCCTGTTCCCTCTTCACTCCTTTGTTCCCTTTACGTCTAACCCAGCCCCAGACAACCACCCCCTTCGCCGCTGCACCAATAGAGCGCCGCCGAAAAATGGTCATCGTTGGTCGACCACGCCCAAGCCGTAGTAGACCACCCCACGCCTATCCAGGATGCCTAGGAGGATCGCCGCAGTCTACCGCCTCTCCCTGTCCACCCCTTGACCACAGCCAGGCCCTAGACCACCCCCAGCGACGCCGCGCCCCGAGCATCTGCGCCATGCCGAGCACGCACTAGAGCGCCGCGCCTGACAAGCTAGCACAGACCACGCCTCGACCGTAGGTCGCGCACACTACTTCGCCATGACTCCAGTAGCCGCCCAGACATGCCCGTTCGCCGCCGCTTGACCCGCAGCGCGCCGTGTTGATTGTCGCTTCTGCCGTGCAGAGCACCGCCCTCGCCCGACCCAATGGGACCGCCCCTTGCCTCACCTTTAAGCCTGAGAGGACCGCCAGGAGACCGCGCATCGTCCCCTACCTCTAGCCGCGCCGCTAGCTGCCTGTAGCATTGCCACCAACGAGCCGCACCCACGCCGCTCGGTCCCTTCGTCGAGCTATAAAAGGAGGCCCTATCCACCCCAATTATGCACACCATCTCACTCCCCTCTCACCACTAATCCTTCCACCCCATGCCCGGAGCAAGGCGAGCCTCTGTTTGCCAGAACTTTGCCAGAGCTTGCCGCTGCAGAGGAGAAGAGGCGCCGTCGATTGGAGCCATCCCAAGAGCTCCCGCGACCACGCCTCGAACCGCCGTCGTCTACCAGCTTGATTGCCCCCATTGCCAAGCCTAGCTGGAGCCCAGGTGAGCCCCGTAGACCCCCACTGTGCCGCTAGGGTTTGTCCTCGCTTTAGACCTTTTCACTGGAGACGACGAACCATAGCCATAGATCTTGTTCTAATCGTAGCGCTGAGATTGCCCCGTACCGCTTCGTGTTAGATGTGCCGCTGACATGCGGGACCAACCTGTCAGTAGCCTGCTACACCGCGGAGCGCCACTGGGCCGGCCCGTTAGTTTTCCCGCGCTGGCCCGAAGATTCAGATAAATGTTTTTCCATTTAGGTTTAAACCAGATTCTGCCACTTATTCAAAAATCAATTCAGAGAGTTTAACTTAAGCAAAATGCATGATTCAAATTTTGGTAGAAATATAATTAAAATATCTATCCAAGCCTGTTGGATTTAAATCAATTGGAGTTAGATATCACATATAGAAAAAATAACAAGACAGAGACTTTTCTGCATTCAAACATTTTTTAAAAATCAACAATAATAGCTTTTGAGTTGATTCCAACTATCAAAAAACACATTTGATGATACCTATCTGAATACGTAAAAATATCTAACATTGCATGCAATGACATTGGACTAGTACCAAAAGAAGGCTATTAGGGCATTTCTAGTCACTTTAAATCTATTAAATAATAAACTTAAACTTTATAAAATGTGACCAACACTTTAAATCACATTCCCATGTATTAGAATATGTGGTGATGATATGTGTCCACATGATCCCATATTTTAACTGGAGAATATTAAATCTTAATTAATTTCAATGAGTAGAAATTACTTTTCTCAAATAAAATAATGAAACTAGTTCTTTAAATCTTGTGATGATGCTAGATCATCAAGTGTGTGCCTTAGTGTTCTATTTAGAAATAGATAAGTATTGTTTGGTGATTGTGTACCCCGTATTCATTTATAGATGATAGTACCGACCTAGTCAACGAGGAGGAGGAGTTCTACCCCGAAGAAGGCGAGGAGAATTTCAATCACTGCACCAACCAAGGCAAGCCATCATTAACAATGCAAGCTAGATCTTGCAAGCTTGAGAACTTAAGCAAAATGCCTTAAGCATGCTTTGGTTATACCATTTTGATTTATGTCCATCCCAAGTTTTACTTGCAAGCTTTACTTTCTTTTACTTTACCAAAGTTCTTTACTTTTCTTATGGATAGCATAAAGAGTATAAAACTTGGCCTATTTATTTATACTTAGATGTCATTCTATGGAATGAGATTGAAGATTAGCACCCCTCATTAGTGAACACTCTTAACCTTAGTGGCTAGTGCTAAGCATAAAACTTGATCACTTTAGATGGGAATACTTGGTGAAAATGCTTATGAAAACCTTAGAATGATGAGTCATTCTATTGAGATGTTTTGACATGTGTTGAGAAACACAAATGGTTTATGATGATGAAAATGTTGAGGCATGAGCCTTAGCCCTTTTACCAAAAACTGATGGTTGGGTTCGGATGCGATACCACTCCAATTTTACCATACAACCACAATACCTAAATTGGGTAAGGCTTAGCCGGAAGTTTATATGCATTAGTATGGGTTCCCTCGTGGAAGAGGTTTGAGATGAGGCTACCTCTTGATGATGTCCACCTATGCAGTGCCTAGGATGGCAGATGGCCATGGCTGGGAGGCCAAGCTCATAGGAGAGGTGCTTATACTAGAGTGTGTAAAGGAAAGGTTATGATTGATTATCCGCATACTAAGTATGATGATTCAAGGTTATCCCTGATGGATGTATCGAATTTTGTGGTGAAAGTGTACCACCTCTGTAGAGTGTCAAACTATTCGAATAGCCGCGTCCACGGTCATGGACAGTTGAAGTGGCCATACTATTCCGTCGTTAGATATTTTCAAAATGACTTGTGAAATGATTTGTGACTTGACTTAATCACAACAGGGTTGTAACTATGAAAAATAAGTTCCCACTTAGGTGATTTAGAACATTAAATTAGCTTTCTTTACTTCTAAACTCAGCTTAAGATAAATCTAGCTTTTGCAAATAAACTTAGAGCTTAACATTCCTACTAGAACTACCTTACTTGTTAGTGATAGTTTGCGAGTACTTAAAGAGTAGTCATGGCTTTGTCCCTGGCTATTCCCGTGGCCATACTATGAGGAGGACTATCCGGAAGCAGGACAGCAGGACGGCAACTAGGATCATCTCCCATCATCAGCATTGCGTGTGACACTGAAGATGGAGCCCACCGCTACGCTTAATGTTCCGCTGCTTGTTTGTATTAAGACTGGATCATGAGATCCTTTATTTGTGTAAGACCTTATTATGGTTTGTAATGGAAGATGTACTGTGATATCCAATCTGTTATGTCTCGCAAAAATGGTAATCCTGGGATTACGATGTATGCCATAACAGGCATCTGGGATTAAAAATCCGGGTGTTGACAACCTGGCCATCCGGATGCATGCGAGAGGAAGAAGATACATCTGACTTCTCCGTCCCATCCAAATCTTATGGTTAACGCGTAATATATGGTGCTAGAATCACTGATGTCATGGGTTATTAAGTCCTAGATGTTTTGCAATTGGAATCTTAGATTCCCCTGCAATTCTTAGTATTTATCATCACTTAGGATGATAATAACATTTCATTTGTTTGAGAAAATACTTATTTTCTATTTCCTTTAGAACATAGATGATAACACACAATTTTCAAATATTTTCATAAAGACTCTTCAAAGGACATGAGCAAGTTGTGAACTTGCCTTGTGACTGCAAGGTAGTGAAGTCAGATGCTTCCACCTGACCTTGAGCTCCAGTTTCTACAGAGAACCATTATTTCCCGGTAAGGACAATATTTAAAGAAGCAATATGCAATTCATAGTAATGTCATGCAATGGTTGACTATTTGTTTATTTGGGTGTTTTACCCTCTTGGTAAAAGTTTGCTATTTTCTTTAATTAAAGAAAAGTATTACTTAAAGTCTTTAAAATCTTCACAAATATTATATTTAGTATTTTTATAATGTTGAGTATTATTTTAAGTGTTGAAAATTGGATTTATTTAATTTTTAACTCTTTAAAATATTTCACTAAAATTCCTTTAAGGAAATAAGACTTTATTTTCATTACACTTAATTTACTTTTCAAAAATACAAACTAGCATTTTTCTATAATAAAACTTCCTTTTAGAATTGTAAAAATTAGTTTATTCAATTTTTATGTGTTTAGTATATTTTTATCAAATTCCAAAGGAATATATACCTTAATAATAATAATTTTAAATTTAATTACCTAAAATTCCATTTGTTATTTTTCTTAAATAGAGGACATTTTTATGAGTCCATTAATATTTTATTTATATTTTTAGAATTTTTATTTTATTTCTTAGAAATATTTAAGTCCTAGGGGTATTTTGGTCATTTGACAATTTAATTGGGTTTTTTCCTTTTAAACTGGACCTAGCCCATTGGACTGTCCCGGCTGGTCAAACCTCTCTGCCACGAGCGGCCAGTACCACTTGATTTTTCCCCTTCTTTCTCTTGTTCACCCTCTGGCTCGTCCCCATAGAGCCGTCGTGATGCCAACGTTGTCACCGCTCGATTCTGGTTGCCCTGGGCTACTCCGGCTGCCGTCGTGGTGTGTGGCGAGGTAGACGATGCTACTCCACCGTCTAGCCCTGTTGTATTTGTCTACAAACCCCTCTCACATCCCTGCTGAATCCACCCCGAACCCTAGGGTTTGGGCTTGCCGGTGATGTGGAGTCTCGCCGCCCTGGTGGTGCTGTGCTAGGTTTCTGGCGGTCTTATGTGCCTCCGCTGCTGCCCGTGTGGCTGCCGTGCCATGGCTTGGTGCAGGTTGTAGCGCCCTTAGGTGCTCCCTGTGCTGCCGTGTGCTCTCGCCCGTGCTTCTTCTTCCTCTTCTAACTTTAGCAAGGACCACGGGTGAGTTCCACTTCTCTTCCTCTCTGATTATCTGGCTTACCTTGCTACTCTCTGAGTGCTGGTCATGTATGAACCCTAATTACATCTGTCCATGACACTAGGGTTCATCCCTATGTGCTAGGGTTCATCCCTTGATGTTATGTTTATCTAAGATGGTTTCCTACTGAATCTAACTGTGTATGACTCACTGTTATACTATGATTCTCAGTGTTGACAGTTGTTTCTGTCAGTAGTCTGTCACTGAATTTTACTTACTGTTTTGTATTATGGCTATAATCTGATTGAGATTAGCTCTCTGGTTCTTGTTGATATACTTTGGTATGAAAGAATTGTAGTTGGATATTTAATCCAATTACTCTCTGATGCTTGCCTATGATAAGATTCATATATATCAAATATGATTCCTAATTGTTATGTTAGGAAAATGATTAGATGTTCTATTGCAACATTGGATTATAGAATCCCTAGTAGAAACTACTTGGTTAGGATAGGCCCTTGTGACACCCTCATTTGAGTGGTACACAAGTTTTATCTCAATACTGGGATGTTTTTATTTATGTTCTATTGTACCTGAGAGTTGCAAATCTTTCTATTGAATAGCTTAGCCTGTGATGCTGGTCTGAGGCAAAACTACAGAAAATTAGCTATTTTCACCTGCTGCTTTACCTCTTTGATGATCTGTGATGGATACCTCTAAGTATTAGTCCTAGAGTGCTTAGTAAAATGATTTTGATAGGCTGTTGTAAGAATAATAAGGTGGATCCTTACTATTTAAGATAAGGTTTTAAGATGTGTCATTTCTGAGGTGCTTCCATCCGTAGGATGTGCCTAGAAATGTTTATTCAAGGATGCCTGTGTATCTAGTTATGAAACTAGAGATTTCTCTCCAAGATCAGTGATGCTAAAGCTGAGATCTTGGTAGTAGCTTGTAAAGTTTTATCATTGGCTTTTGTCTTTCTTCCAGGATGAATATACACCTCACTTGGGTGTTTTTTCTGAGAAGATCATATAAAACAACACATGCTCTATTTAATCTATGATGATTTGATCATGTGATGGTTTTATGTGTACTCACCACACTACTTAATGGCTGATGAGGTTGTGGTGTTGCTTGCTGGCTTGATCTAGCTCTGCACCTCCTGGTGCTGCTCCTATGATCTTGTGCTTGGCCTTGCTATCCACCTGCTCCACCCGCTCCTTATGTTACCATCTTGTGGTGAACTGGTGGTTGATTTGGTAATCTGTCTGGTGGTTTGGTTATGGTTTTGGCAATCTCAACGAGCTCCGAGTGTGTGCTTGAGAAGGAGAAATGAGTTCCTATAACTATGCTTTGACTGGTGCTCTGTGTGAGTGCTTGTACTGCTGCTGCTGGCTTGACATCACACTCCATGCATTTTGGTGACTAAGCTGTATGGTTGTGTGGTCTGGTTGTGTGGATCAGTTCAAGTGAAAATATGTTCACCTATTACCCTTTTACTATTTACTGCCCTGGTGAAACTTGCCCCTCTTTTATTACTCTGTGATGTAACATGAACAGTGCATTTCACTGTTCACCACTGAGAGTAAAATTAACTAACTAACCCTTTATTTTCCTTTTAGTTGTTTATCTTATTTGTAGGAACAAGATCTAGACATAGAAGATTTAGTATAGGAGTAGATAGGTAGTATAGGTTTTAATTGTAACCTTCTTTCTATTCTTTTGTAAAGGATCTTGTAAAGATATTAGTACAAGTTAATAAAGTTTGATTTTTGTTCTTCCTAATCTTCTACTTTTGATGTATTTATCACGAGTTGTAATCTTATTATTGGAATAAATAAATAAAAATTTATTTCTTATTTAATTCTCCTTACCTTTAATCGTTATTGCTATTTACTATATCTATAATATAATCAAACAATGTTAATAAAGTATTTTGGAAAACAATTCAATATTACAAACTTCTAATTTTCAAATACTTTCAAATTGATCTAAATTTCAAATTTGAATTCAAAATAGCTTCCTCAAAGATTTAATAATTCCTAAAGTTCATGTTAAAATTCATAGCAATCACTAACAAGAGCTATTCCTACCTTTAGTTAGTGAAAAGAACTCTGATCTGTTTAGGTTTTTGTTTGGTGAAAAATTTACCCTGATTTTTATAGATGCATGTATGCACAAACTTAGATTCCTAATTCTACCGTACGTTGGATCCTAATGCTGGGGTGTTATAGACTTCCCCCCTTAAATTAAACTTTGTCCCGAAGTTTGTGGATGAGTACCTGAATAGTTCTAGATAGGCTTATCTTAAGTTATCCTCTTTCTCCCATGTGGCTTCTCGCTCTAGGTGATGTTCCCATTGTACTTTGCAGTATTTGATTGCCCTGTTTCTCAACCTTTTCCAGTTCTCCTCAAGAATTTTACAGGGTTTCTCGACATAAGTTAAATCTACTTGTAGCTCGATCTCTTGATGTGTGATAGCATCATCTGGAACTTTAAGACATTTCCGGAGATGTGATACATGGAAAACATTGTGTACCTGGGCTAGCCTTTTTGGTAACTCAAGAGTATAAGCTATTGTTCTATTCTGACTCAGTATCTTGAATGGTCCAATATATCTTGGGCTTAGTTTTCCTTTGACTCCAAATCTCTTCACTCCTTTCATCGGACTTACTTTGAGATATACCATATCCCCCACTTCTGGATGCCATGACCTTCGGTTTTGATAAGCATAACTCTTCTGTCGACTCTGAGCTATCTTAAATCAATCTCTAATAATATATATGATATCTTGCTTTTCCTTGATATAATCTGGTGCAAATTCCTTGCTACTACCAGGTTCATACCAACATATAAGTGATCTAAACTTTCTTCCATATAGTACTTGGTATGGTGCTGCCTTTAGACTACTCTTATAGCTATTGTTGTAGGAAAATTCTACCAACGTTAGATGATCTTCCCACGAACCTCCAAAATCTAATGCACAAGCTCTAAGCATGTCCTCCAAGATTTGATGGTTCTTTCTATCTGGCCTCCAGTTTCTGGATGATAGGCTGTGCTGAAATCCAAATTTGAGCCAAGTGCTTCATCTAATTGTTTCTAAAATGCTGACATGAACACAGATCCTCTGTCCGATACAATTTTCTTGGGTACCCCGTGCTTACTCACAATCTCTTTGACATAGATTTCCACTAATTTTTCAGCATTATCCTTTTGGTTTACTGGAATAAAATGTGCACTTTTTGTGAATCTGTCCACAATCCCCCATATCATATCCTTCCGCTTCGGTGTCATGGGTAATCCTGTGATAAAATCCATACCAATTTCTTCCCACTTCCATTCTAGAATTTCCAAAGGTTGTAATGGTCCTGCTGGACTTTGATGTTTTTATTTTACCCTTTGGCAAGTATGGCATTCAGATACATACTTTGGAATATCTCTTTTCATATTGTTCCACCAAAATAATTCTTTTAAATCCATGTACATCTTTGTACTTCCAGGATGTATAGAATATGGTGTTTCATGTGCTTCCCGAAGTATCACCTCTCAAATTTCTGGCACATCTGGTACACAAAGACGGTTTTGGAACCATAAAGCTCCATAATCTCCTAGGTGAAAACTAATGTTTGACCTTGAGAGATTCTTTGAACTTCTTCAGCTATGAAAGGGTCTTCACATTGATGTCTAAAAATCTCATGCCGAATATCACTGCTCCGCTCTTCAACTACACTTATGGTAGCTAATCCTCCAAGAACTACTATACTTATAAATTGTATTTCCAATCTTTCCAAATCCATCTGTAACTCTTTTGGCCGTTCTCTATTCATAGGTTGCGTATCTGTGCTTTTCTGACTTAAAGCATTTGCCACAATATTTGCTTTTCCAGGGGTATAATTGATTGCTAGATCATAATCTTTAATTAACTCCAGCCAACGCTTCTGTCTCATATTCAATTCCTTTTGAGTGAAGAAATATTTGAGACTTTTGTGGTCAGTGTATAACTCACACCTTGCCCCATAGAGAAAATGCCTCCATCCTTTTAAAGCAAAGACCACTGCTGCTAACTCTAAATCATGAGTTGGATAATTCACTTCATGTGGTTTCAGCTGTCTAGATCCATAAGCAATTACCTTACAATCTTGCATAAGCACACAACCTAATCCTTCCTTCGATGCGTCACAATATACTATGTAATTTTTTCCTGATTCCGGAACTACTAGGATTGGTGATGTAGTTAATTTGGTTTTCAACTCCTGAAAACTTGCTTCGCACTTCTCATCCCATATAAATGGTGTATTCTTTATTAAAAATTTGGTCATTGGTCCAGCTATCTTGGAAAAACCTTCAATGAATCTCCGATAATAACCGGCCATGCCTAAGAAACCTCGGATTTGCTTCACATTGTTTGGTGCCTTCCATTCTAGCACTGATTGAACTTTGGATGGATTTACAACAGTTCCATCCTTACTGATCACATGACCAAGAAACTCTACTTCGTCCAACCAGAATTCACACTTGCTGAACTTAGCATAAAGCTTATGTTCTCTTAGGGTTTGTAATGCTATTCTCAAATGCTCCGCATGCTCTTCTTTATCCTTAGAGTATATCAAGATATCGTTAATGAATACTATGACAAACTTGTCCAGATAAGGCATGAAGATTTTGTTCATCAAATTTATGAATATTGCTGGTGCATTGGTCAGACCAAAAGGTACGACAAGATACTCATGATGTCGATACCTTGACACAAATGCTGTTTTAGGAACATCTTCAGGTTTCTTTTTATCTGATGGTATCCTGATCTTAGATCAATCTTGGAAAATACTCCAGCTCCCTTGATCAAATAGATCTTGAATTCTTGGTAATGGGTACTTGTTCTTGATGGTGACATTGTTGAGATTTCTGTAATCCCCACACATTCTTCGTCCTCCATCTCTTTTATCCAAAAAAATTACCGGAGTTCCCCACGGGGATACACTCTCCTGAATAAATCCTTTTCTGGCTAACTCATCAATTTGCTCCTTAAGCTCTTTTAATTCTTTTGGCCCCATCTTATACAGTGCTTGGCTATTGGTGTTGTACTAGGTATCAGGTCAATAGTGAACTCTATTTCCGGATCAGGTGGCATTCCTGGTAACTCTGCTGGAAAACATCTTGAAATTCCTTCACTACAAGAATATCTTCCAATTTGACCTCCTTCATTGAGTTCAACTACAGATCCACCATGATATGGCTATGTTTATCCGCCTGATAGACTATCCTTCCTCCACCTAGAGACTTGATTGAAACTATTTTCTCCTCACAATTGATCTGAGCTCCATAATCTGTCATCCAATCCATTCCCAACACTACTGCTATTCCCCTTAATGGCATAATAGGTTTGACCATAGATTGAGATAACTTGGTTTAATTTAATGTTTCTAACTACCACGATCCCTCCGGCGGTAACTACGGTCATAGGTTTTTCTAACGGTGCCCTTCTAATCCGAAACTTATCACAAAATTCTTTAGATATGAAAGAAGTAGTTGCACCCGTATCAAATAAAACTTTTCCAGGTTTTGTGAGAATATTGAGCATACCAATCACCGCTTGATCCGAGTTATCCACCTCCTCCAAGGTTGCGCAATTCAGCTTTCCAGTAGGTCTGCCTCTTTTGCCATTGTCATTTCTGCCATAACTTCCACCTCTATTAGGCTGTCCACCTCCACCTCTTGCTTAACCACCGCCTATTGTAGGCCATCCACCTGGTGGTTTGCTCGGGCAATCAGGCTTAATGTGCCCCTTCTGACCACAACCATAACATATGATTACTGGCTTTTTACATTCCCTTTGGAAATACCCTAGAATACCACAATTGTTGCATATAATATTCCCCTTGGGGTTGAACTGACTTCCAGTACTATTCTTGTTAGGATTGTTGTTGTTGAAGGGTCGATTCCTGGGTTTGAACTCCAAATTAGGTTTAGGCTTACTTGCTTGAATCCTCTTGGTTTCTTTCTTTGCTCTCTTCCATCAGTCCTCTTGGACATTCTTATAATCATCCTCAAATGTGATTGCTGCATCTAGTAACTGTTGAAAAGTTGCTTTATTGGCCAACCTCAGCTGCATTTTCACAAATGGATTTAAACCATGCAGGAAACATTTCTTCCTTTTCTCCTCAGTGCTCACTTCATCCTCAGCATAACGAGATAGTTGACTAAACTCCCGGATATACTTCATGACACTGGCATATCCCTGCTGAAGCTCTTCAAACTCCCTACACTTCAACTCCATCACACTTACTGGAACATGATACTCATGAAATCTCTGCTTAAACTCCTCTCAGGTATACTCCCTACCTGGAGGTTGCATCGCTAGCTTATTCTCCCACCAAGATGCTGCAGGTCCAGTTAAGAGATATATTGTATACCTCGACTTTTCCTCATCATTGCACCCTACAGTCTTCGACTTTCTCTTTGTATCTGCTAACCAATCCTCTGCATCCATTGGGTCAGGAGCTGATGCAAAAGGTAACGGCCTTGCATTTTGAAAGTCAAAAAGACTCACACCCCGTCCTTCAGGTTCCCTCTAATGTCCCACTCGATCCACTAATCCTTCCATGAACTTGTTCTGGGACTCTTGCATGATTTGCATGTACTGCATAAAGTTCTGCTCCATCAATGGCCTCATTAGTGGTGGTGGTAAATTTGCCTGCACTCTGGCGTCTTCATCCGCCTTTTCCTTAGTTTTGCACTCCATGCGCTGCTATTCAGTCTCATTCTCTACACCCGTTTCCATACCCCCTAGTCCTGTAACATAAAGTGAACACTCATAATTACATTATGCATATGTGTTCTAAGCTCAACTTCATGCATAGAACTAGTCACACAATGGAAAACAAGATCCAAATAAAATCCAAATATGCATTACACACATATTATACATTACAAACATCATAGCTTCATACGACATCATTACAAGCCCATACTGCTTAGGTATTACAAGCTCATATGGACACTATTCCACTCATTTATTTACATCAAGTTCTCAGACTCTAACGCCCGTATCACAACTGGGATACTCCTCCTCAAGGTCACGCTCTCCAGAAGCTGCGACGTTCATCATACATACCCAGAGTACAACCGTGCTGACGTGAAGTATGACGCAATGTCTGTGGAACGACTTGCCTCTTTGATGGACGATACTTAGTATCAGAAGTCTCTGGACTTGACACATCATTCAGCTAAAGTGCGTCCATACCTTCCAACTCATCTGAAGTATTCTCAGAATCATCCTCATCACTGTCTTCTTCATCCATCACCTGCATCCCCGACTCTAGAGGAATCAACAGAATATTCCCCTTTCGTGCTCCCCAAGTACTCTGCTGGGTACGATAGTCCTCAGATATGATTGGATAGTGCATGTTATCTGGAGTAGGATAATGTTCTAGTGACTCAAACACTCTTTCTTCAGGATCTTCCTCATCAAACTCTACATCCTCCACATGGACATCTCTTCCATCAACGGAATAAGATCTCACTCCCATGCGACTAGTCTGCCCGGTATCTCCCACTGAATCTTCCATAAGAATAGGATTCCCGGCAGATCCATCCATCGATCCGTACCTCCATCCTTTAGAATTTCCAATAGGTAGTTCCGAGTCCTCAGTTCCCCAAGAACTCTGGGGTACAGGATGACTAGTACCCTCATCAGGATAGCTAGTGGTTTCTGGCATAGGTGAGTAAGGATATGGTGTAAAAGATGCTGGATCTATAGGTATATCCTTAAAAACTAGGTTACCCCTATCCCCTGCTTCATTCTCCAGTTTAGATGCTAACTTCTCCCTACGTTCAGGATTAGTTAAATCCTCTAACATATCAATCTGATCTTCTACAATAACCTGATGTGTCTTGTACAAAGACCCAACCATTAGTCGATACAGATCCATAAACTTAGAAGCTAGTTTTGGATGCTTCTTTACTAAATTAAGATGATCCGGTTCTGGTTCCTTGTCTATAGAGTCATGAGGAATCATAGAATATGTGCTTCCAGCTAACTCTTCTGCTTTGCGCTCCTGAACATTGGCTATCGCCTCCACAATAGCAACATGGTATGCTGCTAGGTGACTTCTACCTTCACCCATAGGTAAATCATGATATAAACCAAGCTTCTTTGGTAGTTGGATGCTAACACGATATTTGGCTAACATTCGCCCATCATGGTTTGTCATGGTATTGACTGGAATACTAGTTGTGCAACCAAAAACCCTTAGTAGTTCTCGAGCTGTTCAGTTAAACCCCCCTGATAAACATCGAGAGTCTCTTCTTTCCTTGCCAAAGTCTGTTTTGGAAAATTGGTGCCATTTCCAATGTATATAAAAATTATATAATATAATTAGTATCCATTAGCTATAATGATGCATCATAATAAAGAATTATCGCACTAAAAATATAATGAAATATTCCCAATTGAATACTCATCATATAATCTAGAGAACTCTTTACCGTTGCTCCTAGACTCATACAGGTAGTTCCCTTTACTAGGTTTCCAACCTAAGGTCAAAGCAATTGCTCTGATACCAGCTGCAGTGACCCAGCATACCACTGCATATGTAGTACACTATAGTCATTGACATGACACCCACAGAACACCGTTCCGTAAATATGACATCCCTCAAAGTGGTACAACAGAAACATTGCGGGTCCAAATTACAAACATACACACTTCATTATTATCACAATACCAGAAGTTCGAGACTTCAAAAGGTTCAAACTTACAAACCAAATAACTTAGCTCATAAGTTTAGCAGAAGAACGAAAAAACACAACGGTAAATAAGACGTGAGCTCAACAACTTATTCTATAGAGTTCGGGCTGCTCGGCTCAACCTAGGTAACTAGAGTACGGCCTGACAACTACTCTAACTCGTTGTCTTCAGCTCCATATTATATCCCGTAGTCCACTCCTTTGATTCCATCGGATAGGTCCGGCTCTTCATAGTAGACGTCATTCTAGACCTCCATAGCATACACCTGGTCATCCTTCTGGCCCTGAAAGTCTATCAAGGGGTCAAAGGAAAGGGTGAGTAACAGCTTTACCCAACAAGTTCACTATATGCAAGGTGGGAAGTTTGATGCTCTATCTACCACCTCGGACGATACGTCCTTGGTACTATGCAGTTTTGGTAAACATTTCCTCAAAGGTTGATTTTAGTTACCAAAACTATGCCCATTAGCCTTCACAGGTTGACCAGAACTTCATGGAGTTCTTTTCCTGCCGCGTTCATAGCTCCTTCCCAGAACAGGGAGTAACATGTCACAATTCTTACACTCTGCAGAGGTGCGTTGCTTTACCCATAAGAGACCAACTCCTTGTTGCACAACCGGTCGTACTTTCCCGTCCACAATTCCATGATGTGGGGCCCAATAGATGATCCAAGCCAATCAGTGCCCCCTTCGCGACCCCGCATGTCCCCTTGGTGTACACCATGCCCACATATTGAATTACGACAATGGTTAGTACAGACCGTCAGATGCCAGAACTATCGTGGGACGTTGAGGGCTCCTACCCATATGCTACATAGCCTCTACGAATTACCAATAAATGCACGCTACAAGGATAACAGCCACGACCTGGCCATCCGGATGCATGCGAGAGGAAGAAGATACAGTTGACTTCTCCGTCCCATTCCAAATCTTATGGTTAACGCGTAATATACGGCGGTAGAATCACTGATGTCATGGGTTATTAAGTCCTACATGTTTTGCAATTGGAATGTTAGATTCCCCTGCAATTCTTAGTATTTATCATCACTTAGGATGATAATAGCATTTCATTTGTTTGAGAAAATACTTATTTTTTGTTTCCTTTAGAACATAGATGATAACACACAATTTTCAAATATTTTCATAAAGACTCTTCAAAGGACATGAGCAAGTTGTGAACTTGCCTTGTGACTGCAAGGTAGTGAAGTCGGATGCTTCCACCTGACCTTGAGCTCCGGTTTCTATAGGGAACCATTATTGCTTGGTAAGGACAATATTTAAAGAAGCAATATGCAATGCATAATAATGTCATGCAATGGTTGACTATTTGCTTATTTGGGTGTTTTACCCTCTTGGTAAAAGTTTGCTATTTTCTTTAACTAAAAAAATATTACTTAAAGTCTTTAAAATCTTCACAAATATTATATTTAGTATTTTTATTATGATGAGTATTATTTAAGAGTTGAATATTGGATTTATTTAATTTTTAACTCTTTAAAATGTTTCACTAAAATTCCTTTAAGGAAATAAGACTTTATTTTCATTACACTTAATTTACTTTTCAAAAATATAAATTAGCATTTTTATATAATAGCACTCCCTTTTAGAATTGTAAAAATGAGTTTTATTCAATTTTTATATGTTTAGTATATTTTTATAAAATTCCAAAGCAATATATACCTTAATAATAATAATTTTAAATTTAATTACCTAAAATTCCATTTGTTATTTTTCTTAAATAGAGGACATGTTTATGAGTCCATTAGTATTTTATTTATATTTTTAGGATTTTTATTTTATTTCTTAGAACTATTTAAGTCCTAGGGGTATTTTGGTCATTTAACAATTTAATTGGGTTTTTCCTTTTAAACTGGACCTAGCCCATTAGGCTGGCCCGGCCCTAACCCGACCCACCTGGCTGGTCAAACCTCTCTGTCATGAGCGGCCCAGTACCACTCTATTTTCCCCTTCTCTCTCTCTCTCTCTCTCTCTCTCTCTCTCTCTCTCTCTCTCTCTCTCTCTCTCTCTCTCTCTCTCTCTCTCTCTCTCTCTCTCTCTCTCTCTCTCTCTCTCTCTCTCTCTCTCTCTCTCTCTCTCTCTCGTTCACCCTCTGGCTCATCCCCGCAGAGCCGTCGTGATGCAGACGCTGTCGCCGCTTGATTCCGACTGCCTAGGCTACTCCAGCCGCCACCGTGGTGTGTGGCGAGGTAGTCAACGCTGCTCCACCGTCTCGTCTTGTTGGATTCGTCTGCAAACCCCTCTCGCATCCCTGCTGACTCCACCCCGAACCCTAGGGTTTGGGCTTACCGGCGATGTGGAGTCTCGCTGCCCCGATGGTGTTGTGCTGGGTTTCTGGCAGTCCTGTGGTGCCTCCGCTGCTGCCCGTGTGGCTGTGGCCGCCGTGCCATGGCTTGGCGCAGGTTGTAGCGCCCTTAGGTGCTCCCTGTGCCACTATGTGCTCTCGCCGGTGCTTCTGCTTCCTCTTCTAACTTCAGCGAGGACCACGGGTGATTTCCACTTATCTTCCTCTCTGATTATCTAGATTACCTTGCTACTCTCCGAGTGTTGGTCATGTATGAACCCTAATTACATCTGTCCACGACACTAGGGTTCATCCCTCTGTGCTAGGGTTCATCCCTTGATGTTATGTTTATCTAAGATGGTTTCCTACTAAATCTAACTGTGTATGACTCACTATTATACTGTGATTCTCAGTGTTGACAGTTGTTTCTATCAGTAGTCTGTCACTGAATTTTACTTACTGTTCTGTATTATGGCTATAATCTGATTGAGATTAGCTCTCTGGTTCTTGTTGATATACTTTGGTATGAAAGAATTGCAGTTGGATATTTAATCCAATTACTCTCTAATGCTTGCCTATGATAAGATTCAGATATATCAAATATGATTCCTAATTTTTATGTTAGGAAAATGTTTAGATGTTCTATTGCAACATTGGATTATAGAATCCCTGGTAGAAACTACTTGGTTAGGATAGGCCCTTGTGACACCCTCATTTGAGTGGTACACAGGTTTTATCTCAATACTAGGCTGTTTTTATTTATGTTCTATTGTACCTGAGAGTTGCAAATCTTTCTATTGAATAGCTTAGCCTGTGATGCTGGTCTGAGGCAAGACTACAGAAAATTAGCTATTTTCACCTGCCGCTTTACCTCTTTGATGGATACCTCTAAGTATTAGTCCTAGAGTGCTTAGGAAAATGATTTTGATAGGCTGTTGTAAGAATAATAAGGTGGATCCTTACTGTTTAAGATAAGGTTTTAAGATGTGTCATTTCTGAGGTGCTTCCATCCGTAGGATGTGCCCATAAATGTTTATTCAAGGATGCATGTGTATCTAGTTATGAAACTAGAGATTTCTCTCCAAGATCAGTGATGCTAAAGCTGAGATCTTGGTAGTAGCTTGTAAAGTTTTATCATTGGCTTTTGTCTTTCTTCCAGGATGAATATACACCTCACTTGGGTGTTTTTTCTGAGAAGATCATATAAAACAACACATGCTCTATTTAATCTATGATGATTTGATCATGTGATGGTTTTATGTGTATTCACCACACTACTTAATGGCTGATGAGGTTATGGTGTTGCTTGCTGGCTTGATCTAGCTCTACACCTCCTGGTGCTGCTCATGTGATCTTGTGTTTGGCCTTGCTATCCACCTGCTCCACCCCTCCTTATGTTACCATCTTGTGGTGAACTGGTGGTTGATTTGGTAATCTGGCTGGTGGTTTGGTTATGGTTTTGGCAAGCTCAACGAGCTCTGAGTGTTTTCTTGAGAAGGAGAAATGAGTTCCTGTAACTATGCTTCGACTGGTGCTCTATGTGAGTGCTTGTACTGCTGCTGCTGGCTTGACATCACACTCCATGCATTTTGGTGACTAAGCTGTATGGTTGTGTGGTCTGGTTGTGTGGTCTGGTTGTGTGGATCAGTTCAAGTGAAAATATCTTCACCTGTTACCCTTTTACTATTTACTGCCCTGGTGAAACTTGCCCCTCTTTTATTACTCTATGATGTAACATGAATAGTGCATTTCACTGTTCACCACTGAGTGTAAAATTAACTAACTAACCCTTTATTTTCCTTTTAGTTATTTATCTTATTTGCAGGAACAAGATCTGGACATAGAAGATTTAGAATAGGAGTAGATAGGTAGTATAGGTTTTAATTGTAACCTTCTTTCTATTCTTTTTGTAAAGGATCTTGTAAAGATATTATTACAAGTTAATAAAGTTTGATTTCTGTTCTTTGTAATCTTCTACTTTTGATGTATTTATCAGAAGTTGTAATCTTATTATTGGAATAAAAAATAAGAATTTATTTCTTATTTAGTTCTCCTTGTCTTTAATCCTTATTGCTGTTTACTATATCTATAATATAATCAAACAATGTTAATAAAGTATTTTGGAAAACAATTCAATATTACAAACTTCTTATTTTCAAATACTTTCAAATTGATTTAAATTTCAAATTTGAATTCAAAATAGCTTCCTCAAAGATTTAATAATTCCTAAAGGTCATGTCAAAATTCATTGAAATCACTAACAAGAGTTATTCCTACCTTCTGTTAGTGAAAAGAACTCTAATCTCTTTAGGTTTTTGTTTGGCGAAAAATTTACCCTGATTTTTATAGATGCATGCATGCACAAACTTAGATTCCTAATTCTACCCTTTGTTAGATCCTAATGCTGGAGTGTTACATATACTACATCCATGTTTATGTAAAGAGTCATGTTGCATGTGCGTTAGCAGCTCATGGTATTGTTGTAAAGAAGCTTTCTTGATTCTTTGCAATGTTTATTTTTGTATATACTGTAGAATACTGAAAGTTTTTATTTACAAATTGGTTGCCAGATTGATTTGCTATATTTTAGGTGTGTCTAATGTGGTTGTTCCTTGTTTACAGGAGCTCAAGAGCCAAGAAATCTAAAGTGAGTGAGTAAAGTCGTGAAGAGTAGCCAGCAAATAGTAGCGACTTCTTGTAATAGTTGGGCATATATCTATAATAGACTGTAAAGATTGTAATATCCAGTTTTAAATAATTTCATGGGTTGTAAAGATTGTTATCTGTCTTCAATATTGATTATGTATGTAATCTCAAACTGGTGAATAAAACCAATGATTAAAACGAATATGCCTTTTTGGTTATTTGTTCTCTGCTATCTGTCACGAATATTGATGAATGGAGCTAATTTGTGAGATTTACTTGACATGTGGGACCTATTTGAGAAGTGGGACTAGGTCCTGAAATAAGGATGAATATAAATTTAAATGGATTGTAAATAGGCTATGGCCCATAATATAAAAAGGCTCAAATTTTTGGATTGGCCCATGTAGGATATTAGAACTAGCAAGAAAAAAACATATGCTGAAATCTGGGCTTAGCCCATTTAAATGACTTACGTGGAGCGGGCTAATTCTTTGCCACGTCGGATTGGCCATGCAGGATCCAACGTGGCATGGCCAGTTTAGCCGTGACGGTATCAGATCGTCATAAAGTCTATGACGATCCAATATTGGTATAGACGGTTATAAAGATTTCACAAAAATCATCGTTATAGTTCATTTGCGATGCTCAGCTTTCGACCATCTCAAAATCGTCATAAACGGACTACTATGACAATTCTGTGATCAAAATGGAGGGTCATATATAGCCAGATTTCTTGTAGTGGCAAGGGGGTATGTCTCGTTGGAGGGGTGAGCGGTACTAAGACCACCGGCGCCATAAGAGGCCTCACCCTATTCTCCAGTGGACCTCGCCACAAAAGGCCCGATCCACTCTCCACTATCGGTGCACTTGTCGGTAGCAATCCGTAACCTCTCACAAAGATTGGGGCACTTCTCCACAACTCAATTGGAGGCTCGCAACAAACAAGCTCGGGAAAGCTCCACAATTTAATTGGAGGCCCCAAGTAATCCACAAACCTGCAAAACAACTAAACCGTCTAGGGTTTCAAGAATCCAAGAGTAAAAAGCTTCTCAACTTTCACCCAATTGAATCCTCACTGAGAACTCAAACTGATGCACCAAATGCAATGGCAAGAACACAAGAAGTGCTCAAGTCCTTCACTCCCAAATTCCACCAAAGCTACAAAATCTTACGGGGGAATAAGAGAGGAAGAACAATGGAGAAAATCGGCAAAAGACTCCAAGATCTAGAGATCCAAGATGTTCCCCTCACTTAGAGGAGAGACTAATTGGTGGGGTTGTAGATCTAGATATCCTATTTTAAATCCCTCAGGAATATGCAAGAATCATAGGATGGATTGAGGGATAGAAAGCTCAAGAAGGTCAATAATGGAGGGGAAAACTTGCAAGAATGGGTAGGTAACCATTGGGGAAGAAGGGTCTCTTATATAGGTCCTCCAAAATCCAACTGCTACAGCTCTAGAGCGCACGGGGTGGACGTTCTAGCCAGTTCCGGGTGGTATCCGATTTGGACAGAAGAATGGCAACAACACGGCTGAAATCGGAAATTTCTGCGCGACACCGGAGTGTTCGACATTTTCACTCGGGACATTCCGGCCAAGGCAAAACTGACAGAAACAACAATACGAAAACAACCATAACTTATGCGTCCGAACTCCGATTTTGATGATCTTGGGCTCGTTTTAAAGAGGACAAAAAACTCCACAAGATCATGCAGGGAACCATTATAGTCCAGAAAAGGAATATAGAACCGAATTACGAAAGGTTTAACCTATCTATAAAATACAAACTGGTAAAACCTCCAATATTAAAAACACAATAGAGAATGCATGTGAAATCCATTTTCGATGAACTTAAGCTTGTCATGAAGATTAACATAATCTCTAAATCCTCTCATGGATAAGAACCAAATAAGAACCAAGAAATATGATGCCAAGTATGCAAAGGTTTGAGCTCTCCCCGAAGGATATGATCAAGTTACTCACCCGAGAGCCCCTCTTGATAGTACGGCTATCTATCCTATAAACCGGTCTATCCAACTAACACCACAATACCGGTAAGAAATAAACCCTATCAATAACGTACCTTTCACTTGCACATATTCCACTTGATCTTGATGACGACGATCTTGTCTACCTCAAGATGGAACACCTTTCTTGATTGCGCTAGCTTGGTGAAGACTTGCAAATTGCTCCCTCATATTCCACTATGGTAGATCTTCTCTTCCGGGCATATCTTCACATATGAACACCATAGGATGGAAAGCTTTGAGGAAATGATGTCTTCGAGATGGCTCATATTGAACTTGCACTTCATTTCTTCTTTATTCATCATGTTGGTGTCTTGAAGGTACACAAGAGATATCACTCCATCTTATTCTTCAAGACACACTTGCCATAGGCTCAACTCTCACATGACCAATCTTTGGATCACTCCTTGAACATCTTGGTCATCACTTGATCTTCTTCATTTTCTTCTTCTTAAATCGACCTTGACACCATCATATGGTTCAAGCATTACCTATGGACAAATCCTTAAGTATAACTCAATGCAAACGTTAGTCCACAAAGATTGTCATTAATTACCAAAACCACACATGGGGAACACACGCACTTAAAATATCCCCCATTTTGGTATTGAGGAAAATCCCTTTGAGAGGGTTTATATTAGGTATTGAGTGAACAAAACGTTATTCTAACATCAAATACTACACAAGTATGTGATGTTAATACAATCACAATATAGGACAAACTCCCCCATAATCTATGCACGTGTGGATGAACTTGAATTTCATTGCATATATTGCCAACCATTACTAGTGGTGGAGTTTCCTCAATATATTCTACATGAAAAGCAAAACGCTAATATGCAAAGCACAAGAGGCAAATGTTTAAGTACAAAACTCAAAGCACAAAACCAAATTCCCTTAAACCCTCTAAAACTCCCCCCCATTTGCATCAATTGCCAAAATGGTTGGAAAATTTTAAAAGGCCAATTTAGTGAGAGTTCCTCCATATGGTGTGAATTTATCATAATATGAGGGGAATCAAATACATGTATCCAATGAAGAATACCCAGAGGGAATCAAACTAAATTGAGGATCCAATGATTGCAAAAAATAAAATGGTGAAGAAGCATCAACGAATGAAGCAACAATCAAAAGATACAAAGAACCACTTCACAAAACAAGGATACAAAAAGAAGGATATATATTATGATAAGATCAAAAGGAGAGTGATTTAAATAATATGAGGAGACTCCCCAAACTTTGTGCACAAATTATAATTTTCATTTGAATACAATATGCATAACATGGCATCCTCGTTCCCTCAATATCACTTAAAGCACAAAGCACGAGAGAGAGAGAACATATTATGATGAGAGCAAATGAGTGTTTAGATGTAAATAGGAAGCTCCCCAAGGTTCATGCACAACAAAGTGCACAATTATGGAATCCTAACTCCCCATAATCAAACAAAACACATAAAAAATACAAGAAAGAAAATGTGTGTTCTTAGATAAATTAGGGAAGATCCCCAAGGTTTGTGCACCAATTATAATAATTGCGTTTGGATACAAGGTGCACAAACATGGAATCATCACTCTGCCAAACTTACACAGAAACACAAAGGCATGAGAGATCAACTTTATTCATCACATATGAGTGCCCAAAGATGCAAATAAAGAGGTTTAACACTCATGGGTAAAAACTTTTGGAGCCACCAAAGAAATAAAAAAAGAACACAAGGTGGACTCTAAAGGATTGGAGTATCAACTAGAGATGTAGCCATACTCATGTGTATAATTTTCTAGGTGACAACAATCATGATGATATACATCCACAAACAAACATGTACACACAAAATGGATACTCAAGAACGAACAAGATATCCAAAAGAATGTCATAGACAATGCCAATAAGATTTTTGCTTGAGAACATGGCCAAAGGCTCAAATTTATCTTATTGAACATCAATTACCTTCAAACACCAACAAATACACCACAACTATCACAAGGGAACATGAGATAGTTGGAATGCATTGGGAAAGGCAACAAGTATCATAAAGAACAAATAATCCTTGCAAATTCATCCATATTGCTCATGAGAGAAATTGAGAGAATGATTGGCAACAAATATGCATTCATATCAACTTACTCATATAACAATAAGGATGATACAATAAAATCTTGAAAGAACCACAATAAAATCAACTAAAGGAAATCATGCCATGATGCAACCACAAAGGGTGGATGCTAGAAAAGTATGCATGAGAGGGATACCTGTTACCGAGATACCATTGGTAGGATGTACTCGATATGAGTTTGTTGATCATCCTAGCTTGCCTCCAATTATCATTTAGTCACCAAATCTTCTTATTATTAAGGCAAGCATCCAATGTATCTCTAATGTAACTAAAACACATTCAAGTACACAATGGTGTTGGGGGTATACTTTCCGGGTATCCTCACAGTTCCTCACTGACCAGGGTGGCCCACTTCGGGTTAGAGCTTTGCTTCATGGGCGGCCCAGTCAAAGAGAAGAGACGGAGTCCAATCTGGCTACAGGAAGGCCGAGAAGACTTACCGACATAGGCCCATAGTGTTACTTGTAGTTCAAGATGTACTCTGTAACCGACTCTTAGTCATAGCCGGATAGATCTCTCCTGTAAACCCTAGGCCGGATATCTATATAAGCCGTCCTAGGGAGAGCCTTTAGGGCACCCAATAGTCTACAATCTCAACTCGCACAGGCGAACCCCTTTTAACCCATATCCCGGCTCTGCCGTATTACTGGATTGCTAGCAGGAGTAGGATCCGTCCAAAGCCGACGGATTCGAACCTGGGTAAACTTGTGTGCTCACCGTCCCGGAACACCGTACGCCTCACACCCCTCTCTTCCGCACGCCTCGAGGACCTCCACATGGCGTACTTGTCATCAATCTGACAACAGTTGGCGCCCACCGTGGGGCATGTGAGCTTCGGATCTGCATTCTGAGCGGAATCTGCAAGAATCAGAATCGGTGAGACTATCACTGTCGGTCGCATCCTCTACGCCAGCGACGTCCCTCTCATCGTTCTCGACGAGACCTAGATTCCGGCTACGGAGGCCGTGACCACCTACACCATCATGTCTTTTGACGAGATCAATGTTTACATCGGTTTTGCTGAACCTGCCCCACCCACCCCTGCGGTGATGATAGAGGCAGAAGAAATTTCTGGGTCCCCTTTGTCCGCGGAGGCGGCAGAGTTCCAGATCTCAGAAAACCCTAAACCCACCCAGCCCACACCAATCGCGGAGATAGTGGAGAAAGATGAGCCTGACGCAGATCTTGTGGTTCAAGTCGAATCTGGAATGGATCTCCCGGTTGAGGTCAAATCCCAGATCGACCTGTCTGTTGAGGTCGAAATCCAGGAGGAGCACAGTAACAACCATGGTTCCGGCTATGCCAATGCCAGAACAGATCAACCGTTCCCGAGGCATACGTTGAGGCGCATGATACTGCAAGATGCAAGCATGGATGAGGTTCTTGAAACCATCAGGATCTTCGAAGAAGCCCATGAGGAAAGCCGCAACTACCTCAGGACCCACACGTCACACTTCATTGGATACGTTGGATCTAGATCCGGCTCTGCCGATGCTAGAGAGAACACCGACTCAGTGCTGGAGGCGATCGGAACAAATGCCGACATACCCGCATCCTCGGATGACTCGATAACATCGGCAGATTTCCGAAAGTTCTCCGCGGAATATGAAGAGGAGCTTAACTCCACAGCTGCTGCAGAAGGAGAAGACATGGACGAAGGATCCGGAGAAAACTCTCCCAAAGCGCAGGACAACATGGAACTCGGAGATGATACCGAGAACCAAATGGCCAAAAGTACCGATCAGAGCTTGACCCCGAGAAACGGGCCCAAAGCCGTATTTGCTACCGGCGCTGCCAAGAAGGCAAAGAAGAAGAACAAGAAGAACAAGACCCCGACAAAAGATCTTCCGGTAGAGGAAGTGATTGCCGAGGAATACGAGGAAGACTCGGATGGAGCACTTATCCCAGACGAGCCAAAAGAAGAATCGGTTGATGGACACGTGATCACTGAAGGTGCACGTAAACTCATCGATGCTGCATTAACCACACCTATCCCTACAGCTACACAAATTACTACCGAAGAACTGGATGAAGCGTGTCGTCAAGTACTCCTGGATGAAGCCAAAAACATCGAGGAGGAGAAGAAACACATGGCAACTGCGGAGAAGTACATCTCTCGGCAGCATCAGAAGACCCGGAAACGTCACACACATGACGATCAATTCCCGGAAGTACACAAGGTTCTCTTCGAAGGAGACCCAGGGATGCCTCGTCTCGACAACAAGGGAGATCTGGTCTATCCAACACCGGTGCAGAACACTGTCGCAACTCGAGATATCCTATCGAATAATCTAGGCCCAGAACAGGTTCGATTGGGCATCAAGCTACTCACCAAGGGTCTGGAACAGCAAAGGGCCGTGAAATCCGAAAGCGGAAAAACTGGTCTCCAAATCCGACCAATGTCGCACGGACTCAACCTGGAATGATATAAGGCCCCAGCAGGTTCCGGAACAGCATAACCGTTTCGACCGACAGGAAGACAACTACTCAAGAACCGGATCATCAGGACAACCTCATAGAGCTGCACGTGACTGGCGCAATGTCGCTTTAGCTGCCGAGCAAGAGGAAATTGTTGCACTGTATCCGAGAAACCCTCCCCGATGAGAGTCAAACGATCATAGGGGAGAAGACAAAGAGAAACGTCGGGAGGAGGACCGTCAAAGGATGCCACCTCCTAGACCTACAAACCGTCCGGCTGAGCCCCACCATGGTGGGAGTGGTGGACGAAAGAATGACGGAAACCATGCCGAGACAAGCTGGCAGGGGGCTCATCACAATGAAGACCCTCCCTGGAATCGGAATAATGACGCTCCAGACGGAGGCCGGCGATCATCCGGAAACAACCCAACTGCTCCACCTTCCCCACCAAGTAGCCATCATAACAGCCCCCAAGGAGGCCAAGGAGGGCGTCGTGGTGGAGAAGGTGGTGGCAGAAGCCGAAGTCCAGCTCCAAGGCACCGCAGCCATAGCCGTCACTCGGGGCGACGATCTTTGTCTCCAAGTGATGCGCGACACCGGATTAACTCCAACATAGAGGCGCGACGCTACGAAAATGACGACATATACGTGGGCCCAAAATGCTTCGGACCACGCGTAAGAGCAACAAAATTCCCGGAAGGATTCGCTATCTCAAGACACATTCAAGCCTACGACGGTATGGCTCGGCCAGATACTTGGCTCCAGGATTTCTTCCAAGTTTGCTGTATCGCCAAAGGAAGAAACAACCTGGTCGCAACCCGATATCTCCCACTCATGTTGCGGAAGACGGCACGATCATGGCTCAATGAACTTCCGGAGAACACCATCCGCAACTGGTATGACATGCAAAGTGTGTTCTTTCAGATTTCGAAGGCACATACTGGAGGCCTTGTACGGTAGGAGACCTACAGCGTTGCACCCAGAAAGCCGGAGAAACTTGTCGAGATTATCTCGGATGATGGATCGACACCAAGAACTCCTGTGAAGGAGTAAATGACCAAATTGCGATTTAAGCCTTCATTGTATGCCTCCCAATTGGATTACTACGTCATCGCTTGAAGTGTGACAAGGTCACTGATTTGGGAGAGATGATAGAAACAGCGAGCAAGTATGCAGATGCTGATGACGATGCAGAGGGATTACTGAACGCGCTGGCTGTCCCACAGTCGGCAAAATAACCAAAGCAGCAAGCTCAGAAGCACAAGAATACCTCGGAAGGAAAGCCCAACACGGAAACGACAGTGGTTATTGCTACTTTCGGGTCTGGAGGACGAGGAGGACGTGGCGGTGGCCGTGGACACGGTCGTGGGATGTCAAGAGTTCAAGGTGGAGGAGACCAGCAACCTGGCAAAACGTACGCTTGGGCCGACATTGCCAATAACCCATGTGTGCATCACCTAGACGCCAATGGGGGCTCGTTCCACACAAACGCCGAATGTCGTTTTAACGACGACATTAAGAGAGATGATACCGCTGGCTACAGGGCTAAGCGGAAGAAGGGAAAAAAGAATCCCGAAAAAGATAAAGAGACCAAGGAAGTTTCCGACATGGAGGAAGATGATGCTTCAAATCCCAAGCCAGAAGGGAAGAAAAATTTTCCGACCAAGAAAGACACTTACGTCACCTTCCTCGGATCTCAACCAGCAAAGGTCAAGAAAGCAGTTCTACATGAGCTCAATGCAACAGTTCCGATTGTCCCTCAATTCCTGGACTGGTCAGAAGTGGCAATCAACTTTGACCGTGTTGATCATCCGCCTAAGTTGCACATGCGATGAAAATACGCCTTAATCGTCAATCCACTTATTGACGGTTATGGTTTCTCCAAGACTCTCATGGACGGTGGCAGCAACATCAATATTCTGTATGTTGAAACGCTACGCCGGATGAAGATCTCAGAGACCCAGCTGAACCACAGCTCTGTGATCTTTCACAGAGTTGTCCCAGGAAGACAAGCAAATTCCCTGGGAGAAATCACTTTGGATGTTACCTTTGGAACTCTAAAGAACTATCGTACGGAAGCACTTTCCTTTGAAGTGGTCCCATTCAAGAGCGCATATCATGCTATATTCGGACGTCCGACTTACTAGGCTTTTATGGCTCGTCCGTGTTACATTTACAATATGATGAAAATTCCAGGTCCCAACGGCGTGATCACCATCAGGGGAGACACGAAGAAAGCGCGAGAGTGCGAGGATGGAAATGCCACCTTTGCTGAAGCCGTGCTGCACGCCTAGGAGTACCAGGAGATCAAGAAGAGCATAGATCCATCCGAGATGCCCTCAACAAAGAAGGAGGTGACAAAGCCAAATCCGGAGTTCAAGGCATCGGAAGAGATGAAGAAGACACCGTTGAAGGACGATGACCCCTCCAAGGTGACCCAGATAGGCATAGGCCTAGATAGCACATTGGAAAGCACGCTCGTCAAGTTCCTCCAAGCAAATCAAGATATCTTCGCATGGCAGCCATCTGACATGACCGGAGTACCTAGGGAATTTGCCAAGAACTCTCTAAATGTAAAACTGAACGCTAAACTCATCAAACAGTCACTACGATGTTTTGGCGATGTAAAGCGTAAGGCAATAGCTAAGGAACTAGCCCGGCTCGAGTTAGCCATCTGACATGACTAGAGTACCTAGGGAATTTGCCAAGAACTCTCTAAATGTAAAACTGAACGCTAAACTCGTCAAACAGTCACTACGATGTTTTGGCGATGTAAAGCGTAAGGCAATAGCTAAGGAACTAGCCCGGCTCGAGTTAGCCGGATTCATAGAAGAGGTCATCCATACTGATTGGTCGGCCAACCTCGTAATGGTCCCTAAAAAGGACACCACTGATTTAAGGATGTGTGCTGATTATACTGCCTTGAACAAGGCTTGTCCCAAAGATCCGTTCGCTCTGCCTAGGATTGATCAAGTTATCGATTCTACGGTAGGCTCAGAACTCCTCTGTTTTCTCGATGCATATTCTGGTTTTCACCAAATTCGGATGAAGGAACCGGATAAAATCAAAAATTCATTCATAACCCCCTTCGGAACCTTCTGTTTTGTTACAATGCCTTTTGGGCTAAAGAACGCAGGAGCTACGTACCAACGCACAATGCAGCGTTGCCTCCATGATCAAATCGGACGCAATATAAAGGCATATGTGGATGATATTTCGGTGATGTCCAAAAGGAAGGAAACATTGATTTTCGACTTGGAGGAAACGTTCGCTAATCTACGAAAATACAATATAATGCTTAATCCGAAGAAGTGTTTCTTTGGAATCCCAGCCAAAAAATTGTTAGGTTTCATCGTGTCTCAGAGAGGCATAGAGGTGAACCGAGACAATATTAAGGCTATACTCAATATTTCCAGGCCAACTCGCCTGAAGGACGTTCAAAGACTCACTGGTTGCATTGGTGCAGTAAGTCGGTTTGTAAGACGGCTCGGAGAAAGAGTCGCACCACTTTACAAGCTCCTGAAAAAGACCAAGGAATTCGTTTGGACTGATGAAGCTGAAGCTGCACTACAAGACTTGAAATAAGTACTCTCATCTGCTCCTATCCTTGCAGCACCGGAACCAAGGGAACCGATGTTGCTCTATCTCGCTGTGACAAACAGAGTTGTCAGTATCGTCATGGTAGTGGAGAGACCAGAGGAAAATCAGGAACACCTGGTGCAACATCCGACTTACTATCTCAGTGAGGTCCTAACTGAATCAAAACAGCGGTATCCGCACTATCAAAAGCTGGCTTATGTTGTGTTCTTTGCATCCTGTAAGTTATGGCACTACTTTCAGGAACATCCAATTACCATGGTGAGCACAACTCCCATGAGAGATATAATTAATAACAGCGAGGCTACAAGACGCGTCGCAAAATGGGGCATAGAGCTTTCAGCTTTCGATATTGAGTATAAACCTCGGACACCAATCAAATCCCAAATCCTTGCTGACTTTGTTGCTGATTGGACAGAGACAAAGGAGAATATGACCCTCCCTGAGTCAGAATATTGGACCTTATATTTTGATGGGTCTAAGGCTCGCGGGGGCTCGAGGGCTGGCGTGGTGCTCAAATCACCCCAAGGAGATAAACTTTTATACATGTTGCAGATCGACTTCATAGCGACAAATAATATTGCCGAGTATGAAGCACTGCTGCATGGAATCCGAATTGCTAAGGATATCGACATCCAACGTTTGATGTGTTACGGAGATTCGGATCTTGTTGCTTAGCAAGTGTCGGATATTTGTAATGCAAATAAGCACATGGCAGCATATAAAGCTATCATGGATGATTTATCTAAATCATTCGAAGGGTTTGAGGTTCAACACATCCCTCGAGCAGAAAATGAGGAAGCAAATGCATTATCTCGGATAGGCTCTGCACGGAAAGAGGTTCCGGATGGCGCTTTTTTAGAGCACCTTAGAGTTCCCTCGATAAAAGAAGTGGACGAGGAGTATCCGACCAAATCCGACTCACCTCTAATAGCAATTCTGGCTGTAATACCTAGCTGGACTCAACCCTACCGGGACTATTTGGTAGATGGCAAATTACTCGAAGACGAAGTTCTGAGCCGACAGATCATTCGACGAGCAAAAGCCTATACCGTAGTTAGTGGTGAGCTCTATAAGCGGAGTGTGTCTGGGGTATTTCAGTGTTGCGTATCTCCGGAAGAAGGAGTGGAAATCTTAAGACAAATCCACGAAGGCGAGTGTGGTCACCATGCTGCAGCCAAATCTTTAGTGGCAAAAGCTTTTCGACACGGTTTTTTCTGGCTTATAGCCAAGGCAGATGCCGAACGGCTGGTCAAGACGTGCAAAGGCTGCCAAACAAGCTCACGTTCCGGCTGATCAGCTGCAAACAATACCTATAACATGGCCTTTCATGGTCTGGGGGCTTGACATGGTAGGACCGTTCAAATGGGCTCCAAGTGGATTTACTCACCTCTTAGTGATGGTGGATAAATTCACCAAATGGATTGAGGCTAAACCCGTCACTAGTTGTGATGTAGCAACAACCAAAAGATTTGTCGAGGATGTTATAATCCGGTATGGTTATCCGCATAGTATTATCACGAACAATGGGAGTAATTTCTCTATGGGAGAACTTGCCGAATTCTGCAACGAGCAAAATATCTGGCTTGACATTGCGTCAGTCGCACATCCGCATGCTAACGGACAAGTCGAAAGAGCAAATGGTTTAATCCTACAAGGTCTAAAACCGAGACTCGAAGCACCATTACGACATGCTACGGGGGCTTGGGCAGAGGAATTGCCTTCTGTAATATGGAGTTTACGAACAACTCCGAACAGGTCAACTGGATACACACCTTTCTTCTTGGTCTATGGCGCAGAAGCAGTTCTTCCTAGTGATTTGATTCACACTTCTCCTAGAGTGGCCGCGTATATCCAAGAAGATGCTGAGATTTCTCGACAAAATGATCTCGACTTAGTCGAACAAGTTCACGTCATTGCTGAAATGAGATCAACAGCCTATCATCAGAAGTTACACAAGTATCATAGCCAGAGAGTTAGAAACCAGTCTTTCAATAAGGGCGATTTGGTTCTCCGGCTTGTGCAACAAAGAAAGCACAAACTTTCCCTAGTATGGGAAGGGCCATTTTTAGTTAGTCGAGTATTACACAATGGTTCATACTACCTAACTGATATGCGGCCAGTTGATGTCTACGCACTTCTATTCTTGTAGATAGTTGTTGGGCCTCCAAGTGAAGAGGTTTGTAGAATAGCAGCAAGTTTTCCCTTAAGTGGATCACCCAAGGTTTATCGAACTCAGGGAGGAAGTGGTCAAAGGTATCCCCTCTCAAGCAACCCTGCAATCAAGATACAAGAAGTCTCTTGTGTCCCCAACACACCCAATACACTTGTCAGGTGTATAGGTGCACTAATTTGGCGAAGAGATAGTGAAATACAAGTGGTATGGATATAAGATAACGGTGCCAGAAAATAGCTTGATGGCGTGGAAGAGACTAAAAGCAAACTGAAATAAAGATGGCAGCAAGCAAACATGTAACAGATCTAGTAGCAAACGGTGTATCAATGCTTAGAAACAAGGCCTAGGGATGATACTTTCACTAGTGAACACTCTCATATAAATATCTTCTCTTTATGATACTACTCTAAACTACTCTCCGGTTGGACACTCTAATCCATGGTAGGGCTATAACAGCACACCTCAAAGTAAGCCTTTCCCATCTAGAAAACCCCACACTGTCACCTTGAGCTCTAGATGGTTCCAACAAACACCACAATTTCATAGAAAAATCCAACTCCAAATATAACTCATACCAAGCATTTGTAATCTCTAGCCTAAGTGCCACCATTGTGTGCACGCTGTCACTTTCACACACATGGGGAGAGCCAGAGATCTATTAAAGCACTTGATTAGCAAGGTAGATCTATAGATTACAAGCTGATGATCTCAATAAGATCATGCATAGAGAGAGAGAGATGAACACATAGCTACCGATAGAACCCTTAGCCTCGAGGAAGAACTACTCCCTCCTCATCATGGGAATCAGCAATGGTGATGGGGATGGTGGTGGAGATCGATGGAGATGGCTCCGGGGGCACTTCCCCGTCCCGGCAGGGTGCCGGAACAGAGATTTTTTGTACCTCGAATCTCCCCTTCGGTGGCGGCGGCGCTGTGGAACTTTTCGTGGCTTTCTGATTGACGATTTAGGGTTTTTGCCTTGGGAGACTTCTTATAGGCGAAGAGGTAAGGTCGGTGGGTGGCCAGGGGGCCCACACCATGCCCTGGCGCGGCCTAGGTGGACCCGCACCATGGGGTGCTATGGCCACCCTGTGGCCCCTCTCCGACTCTCCTTCTGGCTCTGTGAGTCTTCCGGGAAAATAGTAACTTTGGCTTTTGTCCCGTCCAATTCCGAGAATATTCATTTTCTGACTTCCTGGAACCAAAAACAGCAGAAAACAGGCAATTGGCACTGTGGCATCTTGTTAATAGGTTAGTCCAAGAAATCATATGAAAAGTACTCCAAAGTTGGAACAAAACACAAGAAAGTAGATAAAACCAAGCATGGAACATCAAAAATTATAGATACGTTAGCAACGTATAAACATCCCCAAGCTTAACTCCTGCTTGTCCTCGAGTAGGTAAGTGATAAAAAAGAAAGAATAATTTTTGAGGTGACATGCACCATCATAAACTTGATCAAAGTATTTGTAAAACATTGATAGCTAGGATCATAGTACTTCAATCATAACATGAAAGACAATGTTCTAACAATAAGACAAAGAAACTATGATGCAACATGAAAAGGCACAAACAAAAGATTCATGAATAACAATGCTTTGCAATACGTTTGTTTGTTTCACATAAAGAAAACATAGCATAATAGTATTTAGCTTGTCCCTCATAGAGTAGCAAATATAAATGCATAAGACACCTTCAAAGTTCATAAGAATGACTAGATACAAATAGTTTAAAACAAGCAATATCAAGTTATGCATCAATCAACTAGTCTTGGGACAATGCACATAGAACTAAGAATGGCCACTATGCTCTCAAAGTAGGTGCATAAAGGTAGAAGGTGGAGACTCAATATAATGGTGGAAGAAGGGCCTTCATAAAAAGGAAGTACGGATTCAAGTCTCATAAAGAGCTTCCAAAAATTATGGTACTTAATAGCTTTCAGCTCTCATTGCCCCTATCATAAGCATCTTGAAGTGATTAAGGTTAAAATGAACAAACTATGGAGTATATGCTTGACAAAGTATAAGTTGGAAATCTCATGTCCCTTGAATACGAGGGCCGCTCCTCATGCTACTCAAGTTTAGTCACCGGTAAGTTCTTGTCATCGTAAGTACATGTGTATCATAGAGAACTGCCAACGGGGTACCCCTTGCCCGATGATACGGAAGAATCCCCATATCAAAATGACAAGGCAAGCAGACAACAAGCATCTCATCAATCTTCTTATTTACCATGGGAATATGGTGCTTTTTTCTCTCTTTCCTCTTTTCATAATCTCTTTTTTTTCTTTTTCTCTTTTTTTTCAATATAGGACTCTTTTTTATAAGAAGAATGCTTCATAGACAGCTCATTATGGTTATGCTGCAGGTTTCCACCATGTCAGCATGGATTAGACCAGCGGCCCAGGCGTTTCTCTAACACATATACATAACTCCATGGACTTACAAGCTCCCCTTTCATTTCACACCGATGACATCCATATAAAAAAGAGCATGATATCAACTAGGTACAAGTACTAAGTGCAATGTTGAAAGCGTTCCCCATGAAAGCATGGTTCTACTAATTCCCAACAAATAAGTGCAAGCATATACAACATAGAAGACACAATGGTTCAAGTTTATTAAGGGCAATAAAAGTAAAGTGTGCCATCAAGTTCGTGAGAGCTTTAATCACTAGTTTTCTCATCACAAGTTTAATTTGGAAGGTAAACAAAAGCATGAATATACTTGGAATAGCATAAGCTAGTAGGTACGTATGGTGGACTCTTTGGAATAACTTGGTTTAGGGAGTTGGATGCATGAGTGGAACTCATACTTTGTTGTGGAGGCTAGCAAAAGACTGGGAGCGACAAACTAAGAGAGCAATAATGACCATAATCATGCAGAGCGACAAAACATCATTGATCAAAGCATAAAATGATACTACAAGTTGAAAACTAAAGGATCATAAAGGCTATGGTGACTTTGGATAGTCATAACATGGTGTGAGCATGTGCCAAGTCAACCCAAATAAAGCATCAAAGGAGAATACCACTATGCTATGCTTTAATATGCTAAAACAACGCATGATTCATCCAAGGCACATTAAGCAATCTCATTTGTTTATAACAAGTCATGCTACAGCAAAGAATACTAAGCATAAAGCCAAAACAATATCAATCATGGCATGACAAAGCATATGCCACAGTCAAAAACCAGCTCTTTTTACCACATAAGCATGAACTTTCCTACTCTTTTCCAATCCAAACCAAACTATTTGAAAACCAATGTATGAAAGAAGGGGGTCCAACCAATTTATTAAGAAAACTAAGCAAACAAAGCAAATGAAAAACCAAAACGAAAACAAAAAAGAAGACGCTCCAAGAACAACACAACTGTGCATGAAACAATAAAAATGAAGCGTCTGGAAGAAATCTGGGATTTTTATTGATGAAGAGGGGATGCCTTGGGCATCCCCAAGCTTTGACGCTTGTACTTCTTGGATATTTCTTGGGGTGACACGCGTGGCATCCCCAAGCTTGAGCTTTAGTCCATCCTTCATCTCATTACTCATTCATTCCATACACCTGAAATTTTTCCTTCATACAAAACTTCACACAATCTTTATTAGCAATATTAGTGCACTTAAGATAAATAAGTCTTAAGGTTCAGTTCTAACACCAAATAAACTTCCATTAGAACACTAGATACTGTAGCACTTCCCTCAAAAATCTCAATTCCCCAAAAGAACTCAAAAAGGAACCAACAAGAAGCAAATGCAGAAAATGGCAGAAATCTGTCAAAACAGACCAGCAGGTAAAGACGAATTTGTTCGAAGACCTTCGGTTGCTCAAATCAAAAAGTGTTTATCTAACGAAAGTTAGATAACAACCTTGGGCAGAAGCACAAAAAATTACAGCTCAATCCGACATACAGATCTCTCTCGCAAATTTTTACGGTGAAGCACAAAAATCTGTTTCGGGACAGCAACTTTCCCAATCATTACTTCTCTCTCATTAGAGATTACTCTTGGCACAAAAAGCAAATAAAAAGGATAAGGAGCAGTTATTACTGAAGTAATAACTTCCAAGACTCATCTAAAACTCTTGGGTTATCTCCCAACAAGTACTTTTGTTTAACGCCTTTAAGTTAGGCATGATAGTTTGAGAAGATGCTCACATAAGACATATGAATTGAAGTAAAAGAGAGCATCAAGAAGCAAATTCAAAGCACATTTAAGTCTAACCCACTTCCTATAAATAGGAATCTTGTAAAGAAACAAGTCATGAAAGCACAAAGCAACAAGCATAGTAAATAAAAACGAGTGCAACTTCAAGACTTTCAACATAAAGAGGAGAAACTTAATATTGTTGAGATACATAAAACCATGTTTCCCTCTCTCATAATAACTTTCAGTAGCATCATGAATAAAATTAACAATATAACTATCACAAGAAACATTCTTATAATGAGCCACATGCATAAAAGAATTAATACTCCCTACATAAACATAGTCATTCTTATTAATTGTAGTGGGAGAAAATTCAACAAAATAACTATCATTCTCATCACCATAATCATCAAATATAGGAGGCATATTGTAATCATAATTAATTTCCTCCTCAATAGTAGGTGGACTAAAAATATCATAATCATCATTGCAATCATCATATATTGGAGGTATAGAATCATCATAAGCAATAGAATAGTTATCTTCCCAAGTGTGTTCATTTGTAAACATATCATCATTGGAAGGATCATGGATAGCACTAATAGTATAGAAATTATTAATATCATCATTTTCAGAATTGGTACCGAAGAGATTTTCAATATCAAAGGTAGTGTGCTTTTCCCAATCATGATCACTACTATAGGTAATAGGCATAGGAACATCATCGAGTTCAGACTCATCAAAAACTATAATAGGAGCAACATGCATAAGGGAAAATACCGTTTCCTCTCTCCTTTTACTCCTCCTTTTCTTCTTTTTATTCTTCTCTTTAGGAGGGAGAGGCTTGAAAGGAAGCTTCTCCATATACCCTGGTTCATTGTTAGAGACAATAGAAGAAACTTTGGAGGATTCCTCCTTTTCATTAATAAGACCAAAACACATATTAGTCATGTCATATTTTGGTAAGATCTCACCTTTTATAATATTTTGTATGTAAGTATTTGTGTGGCAATTATCAACACAATAAAGATTACAACCATGCATGACACTATTCATATCAAAAGCACCCATATCTACCAAAGAGGTTTTTCTTGATAACTCTTCACACCCCAAAAATAATGTAAGTTCATCATGCTGATTAGGAGTGATCATGTCATCACAATACAAACTTGCAGTACTCATTGGATTAGAAGGGCTATTATTATGGCCTGAGCATTGAAAATTGAAATGACCCACTTCAAAGCAAAGTTCACAAATAAAAGGATAGAGGGCACAAACTTTTTTACCAAGATCATTTAGAGCCCTATACCACGTTCTAGTTTTTTCATTCCTATGGGTGATACAATATTCTTCTTCAATTTTATTATTCTCACAAGGTCTATGTATCCCACAAAAATTAACATGCTTATAAGAAATAGTACTTTCAGAGGTTCGAGCATGTTTATTGCTATCATTAACAACAATTTTATTTTCCATGAAAGTGTCTTTATAAGGCTCATGATACATGTCCCAATTTTCTTTAGGAGCATTAATATGAGAAGCAAAGGTTTTAAAACAATCAATAAGAATTTGAGGATCAAGACCATATTTAGCACCAAGCTCTTGAAAATCAGCAGTTTCAGCGAAAGACTTAATGCAATCATACTCATAGTTTATACCTGGTTCTTTACCTTTGTTGTTATCCCAATCTTCGGTATTGCTTTGAATTGTTTCAAGAAGATCCCACTTAGCTTTGTCATCCTTACTCATGAAGGATCCCTCTAAACAAGTATCTAGATAGTCCTTGTAATGTCCTGAAAGCCTTGCATAGAAATTATTAATAACAATATTCCTGGGGAGCTCATGAATGGGACATTTGAGCATTAGTGACTTCAATCTCCCCCATGCTTGGGCAATACTTTCTCCACCATGAGGATCAAAATTATAAATATAATTCCTATCTTTATGAATTTCATGAGGAGGATAAATTTAGAGTAAAAGAGAGATTCAAGTTCCTTCCACTCCAAATGATGAGGATCATCCAGTAGCTCATACCACTCCCTTGCTTTGCCCTTAAGTGAAAAGGAGAATAACTTCTTCTTGACGTGATCTGTTGTAATACCTGCACACTTGAACAACCCGCATAATTCGTGTATAAAGAGCAAATGATCACAAGGATGGATAGTTTCATCTCCAAAATAGTAGTTATCCATAACACGATCAATAATTTTTATAGGTATTTTGAAAGGAATGCTTTCAGTATGTGGATTTAAAATATCACAAGTATCATTAGAATTACCACATATGGGAGATAAAGTACCATCAAAGCAAATTTTCTTCCTTAAAACTGGGGAACTAAAGAGATCATTTTCATAAGAACCAACTTCCCCAAGCTTAGACGTTTCCATAGCATTAGTAACAAAGGTGTTCAAAAGGTTCATACTAATAACATTGCTATTAGCATGCAAAGAAAGTTCCATGGGTTTTTTAATTTTCTTTTCAGACAATTCAAGTTCTAACTTAGGAAAAATACTAAAAAGCTCTCTAATTTTGTTGTTGTTTTCCATTAAGCCTAACTAGTGAAAACAAGAAACAAAAAGACAAAATTGTAGAATCTAAAGGAAATAACTTCGAGCACTCACACCGGAGGATGTGAGTACCTGTTACCTTACCTCCCCGGAAACGGCGCCAGAAAATAGGCGTTTGCCGTGGGAGGTTCTTCTTGTTTAATCCTCCGGTGTGAATACCTTTTACCTTACCTCCCGGCAACAGTGCCAGAAAATAGCTTGATGTCTATGCACTTCTATTCTTGTAGAAAGTTGTTGGGCCTCCAAGTGCAGAGGTTTGTAGAACAGCAGCAAGTTTTCCCTTAAGTGGATCACCCAAGGTTTATCAAACTCAGGGAGGAAGTGGTCAAAGGTATCCCCTCTCAAGCAACCCTTCAATCAAGATACAAGAAGTCTCTTGTGTCCCCAACACACCCAATACACTTGTCAGGTGTATAGGTGCACTAATTTGGTGAAGAGATAGTGAAATACAAGTGGTATGGATATAAGATAACGGTGCCAGAAAATAGCTTGATGGCGTGGAAGAGACTAAAAGCAAACTGAAATAAATATGGCAGCAATCAAAAATGTAACATATCTAGTAGCAAACGGTGTATCAGTGCTTAGAAACAAGGCCTAGGGATCATACTTTCACTAGTGAACACTCTCATATAAATATTGTCTTTATGATACTACTCTAAACTACTCTCCGGTTGGACACTCTAATCCATTGTAGGTCTATAACAACACACCTAAAAGTAAGCCTTTCCCATCTAGAAAACCCCACACTGTCACCTTGAGCTCTAGATGGTTCCAACAAACACCACAATTTCATAGAAAAATCCAACTCCAAATATAACTCATAACAAGCATTTGTAATCTCTAGCCCAAGTGCCACCATGGTGTGCACGCTGTCACTTTCACACACATGGGGAGTGCCAGAGATTTATTAAAGCACTTGAGTAGCAAGGTAGATCTATAGATTACAAGCTCATGATCTCAATAAGATCATGCATAGAGAGAGAGAGATGAACACATAGCTACCGATAGAACCCTTAGCCTCGAGGAAGAACTACTCCCTCCTCATCATGGGAATCAACAATGGTGATGGAAATGGCTCCGGGGGCACTTCCCCATCCCGGCAGGGTGCCAGAACAAAGACTTACTATCCCTCGAATCTCCCCTTTGGTGGCGGCGGCGCTGCGGAACTTTTTGTGGCTTTCTGATTGACGATTTAGGGTTTTTGCCTCGGGAGGCTTCTTATAGGCGAAGAGGCAAGGCCGGTGGGTGGCCAGGGGGCCCACACCATGCCCTGGCGCGACCTAGGTGGACCCGTGCCATGGGGTGCTGTGGCCACCCTATGGCCCCTCTCCGACTCTCCTTCTGGCTCCGTGAGTCCTCCAGGAAAATAGTAACTTTGGCTTTTGTCCCGTCCAATTCCGAGAATATTCATTTTCTGACTTCCTGGAACCAAAAACAGCAGAAAACAGGCAACTGGCACTGTGGCATCTTGTTAATAGGTTAGTCCAAAAAATCATATGAAAAGTACTCCAAAGTTGGAACAAAACACAAGAAAGTAGATAAAACCAAGCATGGAACATAAAAAATTATAGATACGTTAGCAACGTATCACTAGTCAAAGAAAGACCTGCTACTAAGAAGAGAAAGAGAGCTGGAGGCAGTACAAATCCGGATGAGTTAGATAGACCGTGGAATATTGCTCAGCTACGTCCCTTTTATTCTTAGTTTATCCTTCTTTTTGTAATCATATATGTACATGTTCTGTGAGAAATAAAAGTTTTGGTTGCCTCAAGTTTTTTCTGAGAAGTTTTTACCATCTTATTTCTGAATGATCATGTCACACGTCGAAAATCCTAGAATACTTGAAAGTACTTTATGCTCATGTTTGTTCTGGTTTAGATTTCCGATTCTAAAATTGCTACCCTCAGGTATAACTCTAAAGTTTCTAGTCTATACTTTGGTTATTTGTCTGATTGCCGGATGCGGGTATTTTCCGAGTAGTGAATTGTGGGTACTAGAAGCCGGCTTTGTTTCCGAGTTTAAACTGGTTTAGCAATTGAGCTCCGTTGCTCGGAAAAGTTTCCGTGCTGAAAGTTTAGCCGGCTCAAGAAAGGGACGAGGCAGAAAGCCAGATAAACAATAAGTATAGACAAAAAATACAAGTGCTTATGCAAACATTTCAGGCACACAAAAACTTAAGTCAAAAGTGCTGAATAGATTAAAACTTAGCACTAGCAAAAGTATCATACTACTTATTTACAGACCCATAATGTTTTTAGAATAACACATCTGTTCTTTCTGATGATCTATGATGCAGGAGGAGAGGTAGGAGCTCCCGGCTCGCTAGATACATCGGCGTCGGCTTGATAGCATTCCGAGATGTTCAAATCTGATATGGTTTGATAATCGTCGGAAACTTCAGCTGCTTCTTCGGGAGGAGGAGGCGGCGTGTCCACACGGGTGAAGAAGGGAGTGTCGTAGCTAGTCAAATCAGCTACGTGGCACCCATATCTGGTGCAGGAGTCCATGATGGCTTTGATATCTTGTTCCTGGCCATCTTCATCCACAGTAGAATACCCTCTGGTCACTTGCCAGATTTCCATGCTTCCATGGTGGATCATGACCATTGTGAGAGCGTTCTGTGCTGCGGATCAGGCGTAGGACATGTTCCAGTCCTGGACAAGCTGCGACATCTCCTTTGCCTTTTCTCGTACCTGAAAGTTGGACATGCTATGCATATCCGGAACCTTGAGAGCTTCGCCAATATCCTCGAGGGATTGGCGGAAGTCATGAAGCAAATCACCGACTTGGGTAAGCCGGTGGGTGCGAGGCTCGGAAGAGGCGGACTCCGTCAAGTTTAGAGGACCTATGCATATAATGCAAAACGGTTAGATAAATCCGACATCGAAAAAAGTCGAAGAATGTAGACAAGTCAGAAACATGGAAACATACCAAAAATGACATCATCGACTTTGGTTTTCTCCTCACGAAGACTCTGGAGTTCAGCTCGGAGTGCGTCAGAAATGTCCCTCTCTCTGAACAAGTCATTGGTAAGATCCAAGATTTTCTTCTCATGGAGTGCAATCTTGCGATCACGCTCCACGATGGCCATGGAGGAGGATTCGAGAACTTGAGCAATGCTTTTCTCATGATCTGCCTTGAGCTGGTTTAGCTCTTGGCGGAGATCTTTGTTTTCCACCACCAAGGTCTTTAGATTTTCGGCCTCTTCAATCATAGCACAGGACTGCTTTACCAGTGCTGTAAATCAAAAAAGAACAACAGTTCAACAAAAACATTTGACTATGAAAACGCAAGACAAGATTTGAGTCTCAGAATGTTTACCTTCGGCCTCATCCTTGGACACTTTTAGTTCAGCATTTTCAAGACGGAGAGCCTTGTTCTCTCTCCGCTTGTTGCAGATATTCGTCAACAATTCGTGGTTATATGAATTAACTTTCTATAAGTCAGAATACCTAGACTCAGAAGTCTACTAAAGACTCGGGCTAATATTGTAGCTAATATCAGCACGAGCCTTGGGGGCTACACTAGTTCACCCTTTGGCATCGTAAGGAAGCATAAACCCGGATTGTCTATCCAACTTCATGCTTGGGGGCTAGAGGATATGATATAAAGTACCATAAAGAAAAATGTGAGTTGGAATTCTGACTTACATGATGTTCATGTGTGAGTTTTCTCAGGCACATGTTCACTTCAGTGGTAACCTTCTCGGCGAGGGTGAGCGGGATCACTGGTGGAGGTGGTAACACGCCAGCTCTCAGTCCCTCATCACGAAGGCGGACTTGTTTGAGAAGTTCGGAGTACTTGACGTCCTCCGCTTCTTGTGCTTCTTCTTCAGAAGAAAGATTTCGGCTTTCCAGGCATTGCCAGGCCAGCTGCTAGATTTCCTCCACAGATTTCTGAGATAAGCCAAATTTGGCAAGTCCCGGATTGTTCAGGAGATTTTCGGCGAAGGTTTCTGCCGAGGGATCATTACCCGAAGAGGGTTCACCCTTATCAAAACCTGAGTCACCCATGGTGACGTTAGTTTGCGACTCAAGGATCACTGGCTCTACTGAGGGAGCCGGATCTTCTGCAACGATCGGAGATGGAGTAATCTCCGGCACTGTAGAAGGCTGAGGGGCAGGAGTCGAAGGAGCCACGGCAGGAGAAGCAAAAGTTAGCTTCGTCTGACACAGGGGCTTTGAAGTAGTTCCCTTCCCCTTGCTCTTGATGAGCTGTTTAGCTCTGAGAAGGTAATAGAATGAAGAACATTATATCTCGGAAGAAATCATGAGTAAAGTACAAAGGTGGAAATTGTGTGGAAAGTTACCTCTTCACAACTGGCATTTCCTTTGTGCCGATGGCCACTGTCGGAGCTTTGCGCTTCCTAGGCACAATGTCCGGCAGTGGGACCAATTCCTCCTCTTGAGAAAACTCGGGAGGATATCCCTCGATGGGAGCTAATTCCAACTCGGGGAGGTCGGCAAGCTGAAAAGAAGATAGTATCTTAGTATTGTGAAATAACTTAAAGGTGAAACACATAAAAGGGTTGTTGCTAAATCTTACCAGCACAACGGGGTCTTCCGCTGTATGCATGTCCTGAGACAGCTCCGGAATCTTCCTCTCCATCCGCTCACTTATCAGCCATTTCATTTGGCTTATGTAATCTTGCGGCTTCAAGGCCTTGGGGCTGATACAGAGGGAGTCCTTTTTTGACGTCGTGATGGAATGCATCAGTCGGTCGCCATGGTGTTGGAGAGGTTGAATCCGACAAGAAACCCAACACTGGACCAAGACCCTCTCAGGCCCTTGTGCTTCATCAGATATTCAATCCGCCTCTTAGCGAGAAGCAGATCGTCACTAAGAGCCGGAGCGACCTCGTCCCAAGATGCTTGAGGCGTGGTGGCTCCATCGACGAAAGACGGCAAAGCTATGTCTTTGCCGGGAGCGGGGATATCCTTGTGGTAGAAAAAGGTAGCCGACCATTGTTTGACCGACTCACTAGCTAAAATCTGAGGATAAACACGCTCACACCTAACCAAAAAACTAATTGTACTGGTAATGTAAGGATTACCGGCGGTGATGGAGTTTCTCCGGACATGAAAATAGTACCGTAAAAGAGTGAGACTCGGCCTAATGCCGAGATACCCCTCGCACAAAGATGCATAGGCACTCATCTCTAAGATGGAGTTCGGGGGAGATGGTGAAGTTCAACACAATAATGGTCTATCACCTCAGAAAATAAATCTGAGGGAGGAAAGGATAAACCTCTGTCTAAGTGAGTGCCGAAGTGCACCTGCTCGCCGTTGTGAGGGTTGGGGATGGCTTTGCCGAAGCCGCTCCGCCAGTCGCTGGCGTGGAGGAGCCCTTCTTCTTCCACGACGCGGAGCTTGTCGTTGTCAAGGACACACAGGATCCAAACCCCACGATTGCTCTCCTTTTCCGCCGCTACTGTCGTCGCTGCTGCGCTGGAAGATGAAGTGGAAGCCATTTTCCTGGTGCATCGGTGACCTTGGATGGGCGGCGCTGGGAATTTTTGGGGGCAAGGGAGCTCTATGCACATGGGAGAAGTGGAGGAGAAGGAAACGGCATGGGGAATAGGTGAAGAAGATGAGGAGAAGGAATCCTCACCCCTTATAACCACCGACCACGCCAAGATTCGTGCAAATGCCACAGTAACCGTGCCACGCGTCGTGGAAAGGACAGGGAAACCTCCGCGCGATGATTACGTCGCCTCGATCTCCATGCACGCATTAAAACGGCGCCTCGGTTCCACAAAAGGCGGACCCACCAATGGTCGTGCTGACGGGAAATGTCTGTCAGTGACGTGACTTGACCATGACTGGTGTCAGGCTGCGTCAGAGACCAAGTTCCGGCTTAGTTTGAATTATGAGACGGAAATACGACTGATGTACTGATAGGTCCGACTTATTTTGAGACCCGGATCATATCTTTTGTTTTGAAGTTTCAGGAACCCTTCAAGATTCTGCAAGCCGAAAATTAAGCTAGATGATGATGAATCCGACTTTGGATCTTAGAGACTTCCGGGGGCTGCTGTTGGGGATATACTTTCCGGGTATCCTCATAGTTCCTCACTGACCAGGGTGGCTCACTTCGGGTTAGAGCTTTGCTTCACGGGCGTCCCAGTCAGAGAGAAGAGACGGAGTCCAATCCGGCTACAGAAAGGCCCAGAAGACTTACCGACATAGGCCCATAGTGTTACTTGTAGTTCAAGATGTACTCTCTAAATGACTTTTAGTCGTAACCGGATAGATCTCTCATGTAAACCCTAGGCCAGATATCTATATAAGCCGTCCTACGGAGAGCCTTTAGGGCACCCAATAGTCTACAATCTCAACTCGCACAGGCGAACCCCTTGTAACCCATATTCTGGCTCTACCGTATTACTGGATTGCTAGCAGGAGTAGGATCCGTCCAAAGCCAGCGGAATCGAACCTGGGTAAACTTGTGTGCTCATCGTCCCGGAACACCGTACGCCTTACACCCCTCTCTTCTGCATGCCTCGAGGACCCCCTCATGGCGTACTTGTCCTCAATCCGACGACAAATGGTCCCAAAACTCATTGGGTCCAAAGTAGTTATATACACTACAATACATAGGACAAACTCCAAAAAACATGTGAATATTGATATGAAATTGAATTTCATGCACATATTAGCCAAAAAGGATTTGGTGGAGTTTCCCCTATATATTGGATCAAAGAAAGCAAGCATACCATAATATATACATTTAGTAAATATGCATGCACAAGACTTTCAAGAACCAAAAGGATATATAGTTTGAACAAAAACACCAAGAAAGCCAAGAAGGCACACCTAAGTGTGACATGACTAACGGGTTTCCAAAATATATCAAAGACCAAATCAACACATAATAGACCCCGAGTTCAACAAATGAATGAGGCAAAAGCCAAAGAGAAAAAAGGATAAACAAATTTAAATGCTCAATGATTTATCTCATTCAAATGGTTAAATAGAAAACATGGAATGGGAAAATCAACTCCCAAAAAAATACCAATTGAAGAAAATGGTTCCAACAAAAGAACCAAACTCTCAACACTTTTCAAGATGGCACAAAGTAACAAAAAAAGATTTATCTTCCAAAGACATAAAACATGGTATGGATCAAAACATGTCATGAAGAGGCATAAAATGAGTGTTCTAAATAATATAGGAGAACTCCCCCATGATTAGTGCATTATTTAAGATTTTGCATTTGAATACAAAATGCACACACATGGGATCATCAACTCTACCTAATTCAAATAGACCACTAGATGTTTTCAAGACAAAGAAAGATCCACAAGAGTTGAGGAAGACACGGGAGACAAAACACCACAAATTCTTGGCAAGAGAAAAGGCAAATAAAGAAAAAGACAACATGAACATGATCAAAAAGATCTACCACTTATTATAGTACTCATTGTCCAAGGACAAGTAATATGCAACTATTTCTGGTTGGTAGATACCAAATATATCCAAGATCATATTCACAATGAAAAAGAACATGTCAAAAGATAAGAGTTAAATCCAAGACATGAAAGAGATCCTTGAGGGTTTCAACTAGTTAAACAATCATGCAAGGCAATGATTAGAATAACTAGAGGAAACATTCTTGCCAACTTAGATATAAGAATTCATATATGATGAAACCCATAAGCTTAGCAGATGGGGCCCCTATTCTATGGGAGAGGAATCACGCAAACCCATACCAAGGAAAAATCTCACAAACAAGATCTAAAATATGAGGAATAAAAGCATTAAACTAAAGAGAACTTGTTTGAGCTCACATGCCAAATAGGAACTAGATAATTTCAAATATCAATTCTATGTGACACAACCTCTACTATTCACATTTTCTCGGTTTGTAATATGCACAAAGTATATTACTCCCCCATAATGTGATAAAACATCTCTTCTCACAACAGGAAAATAAAATACAACTAGAGAACATTAACGGATATTATAGAATTTGAATTTCTCGTGAGCATGACATACCACATAGAGACTAGATAATTTTGAAATATCAATTCTAAATGGTATTCCTCATGTACGCACATTTAGGATTGTGAGGTGCCCCAAAGGACATCACACTCCCCCAAAATGGGATAGTCCAGTAATCTCCCGCAAGAGTCAACTAAGATATAAACAAGATGCAATAGGCTCAAATGCAAAACACATACATGGTGTGCAAGCCAACATACACAAACTTGATTTCTCAAGTTAAGCAAGTAGGAAGCACAACATATAAAAAACACATGCAAGGTACAAAACTAACACATGCACAAGGGGCAAGTAACTTTCAATGTAAATGAGTTGAGAACATGTTACCGCAAGGAGGAGCAATAGATATATGATAGAGATATGATAATCTAAATGACTTGGCTTGAGAGAATATAACTGAAGTCCCCTTAATTCTTCATGATGTAGCCAAGTATCCTATGCCCTCCAACAAACACCTATTGATCAAGTTTTAGCTTGATGGTCCCCAACTAAGTTGGGTCCTAAGAAGTTAGTCACAATAGGCTTGGCAACCTCATCCTTCCTAAGAGAATAAACATCATCAATCATGATTGGGTTGGATGAGGAGTTACCAATAGTGCAAGAGGAAGAGATGTGACCCTTCTCTTGACATAAGTAGCAATTTCTTCTCTTCCCATTCTTTTCACTTGATTTCTCCATAGTGGGAGCATTAGCTTGAATCTTCTTGGGAAGTGGCCTTTCTCCAACTTGAGATAGGCCATGACCTTGATCTAGAGGCCGCTTACCTTTTTGCTTCTCACCAAGAGGCTTCTTACCTTTTTGCTTCTCACCAAGAGGCTTCTTCTTCAAAGGGCAAGATCTAACATGGTGCCCTTCAATTTTCACTTGAAGCAAACAATCTTGGCTGAATGCTTGACTTGTTCTTGGCCCTTTTTATTATTGATCTTGGAATTCTTCTTGATAGTGGAATTGTTCTTGGCATTGGATTTGAATCCAAGCCCACTCTTGTCATTGGGTGATTTTTGCACACTCAAGATCTTGTTGAGTGTGGTCTTCCCTTCATGACGCTTTTTGAAGTCATTCTTAAAAAGAAGTGACTTGAGCCTTGAGCTCTTTGATTTCCTCTACATGGTTAGTGACAACACATACACTAGAGGAAGTAGAAATTTCATTGCTAGAGCAAGAAGGGAAATAATGTAATTCATCACAAGATTTAGCAATAATGTGAGTGGATGAATTACTAGGACTAGCACATGGCAATACAAAATTATTAGTAGAGATTGTACTAGTAACCACATGAGGCTCATAATATGTTACCTTTATATAGCTAGCCTTATGAGCTAACTTTAGCCTAGCATGTGATGCTATAAGATCCTCATTAGAGCTAGAGATCTTTTCATGACTTTCTTCCAATTTCCCATACTTGATAGTTAGCAACTCAAGTTGAGCCCTTAGCTCAATATTCTCCTTCAAAATAGATGCTTAACAAGAAGTAGAGTTAGTAGCACAATCATCATCACTAATAGAAGAAGACAACATGGCAAGCTCATCATTTATTTTCAGACCAATTACCTTCTCAGGAGCTTCTTTGGTTGCTTGTGCTTCCTTTTAAGCACTTTAATTTGGCACAAGCATGGTCACGTTCTTTAGTGAGTTTAGAAATTATTTCATTATTTAACTCCTCACTAGTTTCAATCTTATCCTCAAGAGAAACCCGAAGATCTTTCTCTTCTTCTAGAGCAACTTTCATATTGTGAGAATCATTGGCATACTCACGCTCGAGAGCACCCATATTATCAATGGTGTCCTCATGCTCCTCAACTTGAGCTTCTATCTCATAAATATGTTCCTTGATCTCAATAGAAACACCCAAGATTATAACGAAGTTAGAGAAAGCATTACTATTGTTAACAAGAGCATGATAAACAATTTTGCTGTTTTCATATAACAAGGCAACATCTACCTCTTCTACCTCATTATCCTCATCCTCATCATCACAAGAGGTATTGGGTTCCAAAGTAGGAGTTACCTTTGAGTCCCTAGCCATAAGGCATAGGTAGGTACCATGAGATTGTTGGGGATCGGCGCAGAAAACAAAAAAATTCCTATGGTGAAACCCCAGAAACTAGCCTAGGATCTATCTATGTAGTAATGCAGTAACGGCCAATGCGTAGAGAATACATACCCTTGTAGTCTGTACGCGGTTAACGTTCCGCGGGGAACATGGTTGATGTAGTCGTACTCGAAGCCGACCTCAAGGTCGCGAAGCTCCTCGCAGGTCACCCCTTGCTCCTTCTTGATCTTCATCATCTTCATGGTGCAACAGCTCTGGCTCACGACATTCTAGCGCCCCAAGTGTTGCGCCTCATGTCTTCGTACACATCCCGTGCACGATGAGACCTCCGGCTCCCCGATCCCGCCGGGAGTGCGGAAGTTGATATCCGGCTAGGAATCCCTGCAGCGCAACGGCGTACTGCAGGTGTGCCTCGATCGCACAGCCCAGACTTGGGGCCATGGTCACAAGGTATAGAGAGAGGGAGGAGGAGAAAGTCAACCAAAGGACTTCTCAAATATTGTGTGTTTAGTCCCACCCATGGGCACCCCTTTATATAGGGGGAGGGGGTGTGCCCTCCCCTTTGGGTTTCTCATGTGGGACTATTCAAGGGAGAGGGGGAGGTGCATGGGCCTTAATGGGCCAGCCTGCCTGGGGTAGGCCCCACCCCGCGCACAGCCCTAGGCCGGCCGGGTGGGCCCCCTCAAGGCGCCTGGGCCTTGGCCCTTTGGCCCTTGGCCCTTCCCCCCTTTCGGTTTTCCCTCATGGGGCCCTATTTCCCTAGGAAATTTGGCCCATTAGTGGAATAACTCTTCAAATTAGATTTTAATATTATATTTAATATTAATTACACTAATTAATATGTAAATACATATTACAAAATCCATCTTGACCCGAAACACCTTTCGGTTCCCTTTTGATTTCCTCTGAACGACTTCGGATCTTTCCCGGAATGATTCCGGTCCTTTATTCTTTCTCCGAACAACTTCGGATTTCTCCGCGGAACAATTCCGGCTTTCTCTTTCTCTACTGTGATTCCGTCTTACGAATGATCGCTATCATCGTACCCTTAAGTGTATCCTCTCACGGCTCGGGAATGCTCTAGACATGATCTGTATCAATGATCAACAGAGGGACCAGGGATGTCCACGTGACCCCTATGCATTCCTGATGATAATGTCATTTGAACCGTCTAAATGTAGCATCCTATTACTTTTGTTTCTCGATACTACTTGTCCGAGATCCGATCATCGGTATCCCATACCTTGTTCAATCTCGTTCACAACAAGTTATGTTTTCTTGTTACCGTGATATTACATCCCCGTGACCTAGTCACATGTTGCAACATTTATAGATGTAATCTCACCAAGTCGGCCGTATGTATCTTTACCCGTCATGTGGGTGAACAAATACCGGTCTTGCAGTCACATGTAATCTACTGTTCCTTCGGAATACCCAACGTACACCTTTATGACCAACGCATTACCAAGTGGCGTTTGATGCAGTCAAAGCAGCCTAGGGAAACAGTGAGTAATATGAGCTCACGGTCTAAGGAGAAGGAGTCTAGGTATAGCTGTTGCAACAATGAACCATATGACTTGATCATGTTGCAATCCTTCGAGGAATGTCCAACCACATCATTCTCCAATGATATGATCTCGTTGTCAGTCGGCATAAATGCCCATGATCTTGAAACCCAGATCATCTTCATGACCAACGAACTAGTATAAATAGAGGCTACTAGGGACTTGGTTGTTTCATACCACACCTGTACCAATGTTTCTACTTGGCACAGTTATAACACGATATGAAACTATTATAAACTAATTGAGATACGATAATAAAAACCTATTTCTTATTTGCCTCTAGGGCATATCTCCTTCAGTCTCCCACTTGCACTAGAGTACAAATAAACTAGCTTGCATTTTACTCATATAAACCATATACCATATGCATTTACAGGTCATGCATGCTCACGGGAAATGTCATGTCCATGTTCTGTTTTACCAGATCATTATGTCTTTTGCAAATCGTTGATGTCTTCCTAATCTGACATTCACTCCATTATCTTATAACGGGTCGAAGTATTTGTTTGGCAACAAAGTGAGACTTTTGTTTCTAGTGTTTATGATGACGGTCGTTTTTCACTGTTGTCATCTAAACTTCGAAACACACTTTGTTATTCTTTGTGTATATACTATAGTCATGGCAGCAGAATGAGGCCAGATTCCAGGAGCTTATAGTGATGTTAGATCAACCTCGAGGGCTTTCTCATGGGCACTGGGCCCTGAGACACATCATTCTATGTTAAAAGCGAACTAGCCCCACCACAACATTATACAACACATTAGATGTAGCTTTTATACTTCTATATCTATGTAGATCCTAGTGCATGAAGTGCATCTATGCAACTTACATTGCTTCTTGCTACTTAAGCACAAACTTAATTCTGGTTCAGTGATCAACTCATGAATCACTTAAAGACATGTTCTTACTGTTAAGACTTTGTCCTACCAACCAGAACTTCGGGTTACATTGCGTCGAGTATATAACATGGTTATATGGAAGAACCTATGACTGAGACATAGGAGATGCAACACATCTCTTTCTTTCAACCATAGTTGCAATACTCAATGCTTCATATAGTAAGAACTTCTTTCTTACCTTGTTCCATTCTGAGCTTCTTCAGAATCTTGCTTAGGACATTCTGAACATCTTTCAGAATCAATTCCAGGAAGCATTCGACATTCAGTGTTTATTAAACTTACCAATCTATCTCGTTAGATCTTCAACTTCATCCTAGCTTAAATACTATTAACACCAATCACACCATTCACATATGTTGCCCACATGTCACAGAATGATTTCATGCTCCCTCTCAAATATGACATTCATGTTTGAGATCCAGGGATTTCACTTAGCTCCCACTCAAATATGACATTCATGTTTGAGATACAGGGATTTCACTTAGCTCCCACTCAAAATATGTCAGCTACATATTATGAATTAGCTAAGCTGATTTGCTCCCACTCAAGTCTAGGTCCTCTCGATAATCTTGGACATTCCAAAATTCTTTGATCATTATCAATTTGAGAATTCCAATTATGAGACTTCAATATCCATATATTTCTAGTGTAAATCCAAAAGACTTAAGCATCACTACTGTTGTAGTCAACTCCTTGAATTTGTCCAAACTTGTGACAAATCGAGCTTTTTGTCATTCATTAAGTTTCATTTCCTTCTTATGACTTTGCAGTCATTCAGAAAGATCAAGTAAACCTTTTTACTTTAATAAGATCAAGTAACATATTACTTTGCAATCTTAAATGTAACTTAATATAGGATTTTATGACTCCTAGTCATTTCTCGCACTCAGGTCCATCATGCTTCTTTGTAATTTGCAGGTATGTCTTTCTCAAAACATGACTAGTGAATCAATAATATAATTTCCACAAACTTGTAGAATATATAATTGAATCCTACTTTCTTTAGTAAAAGTATTCGCTTGAAACTTTATGATTATTATCATTGGTTTCTCTTCTATTTGTAGAGTTCGGTTTTATGAAACAAATTCCGCTACGCCACTCTATAATCCAGAGGTAAGGTCAAATACCTTGTTTTGATCTTATACTTTCTTCCACATGTATCTTCATCAAGACACATCAACTTTGGACAACAACAGGTTTGCCCCTTGTGGAAGATGCATTCATAGCTTACTGAGAATGATCTACAAAGACTTGTTTATTCGCCACGATTTCGACTTGTCGAAATCTCCAGAAACTCGAACGTGCCATAACACTTATGGTGTTGTTTCCACGAATCTTTAGATGTTCCTTTGTATTTCAAATGAGTGTTTGCTTATTTTGATCTTTAACTCTAAATGACAACTAAACCCCGATAAGAGATAATATTATACCATATTATCTTAATACATAATGATTATGATGCTTAGATAGTTCAACACAGTTTGAATTCATCCAATTATCATAACTTGTGAATCATCTTTCACAAGTTCCTTTTATGCTAAACTTAACTTGAATACTTTAGTCATGTCGATCAAATCGAAAAGACTTCGTATTCTTGTTAATTTCAATATCCCATTTAGTTATGAACTCATTTGAACAATTCAAATCATTTCAAACTTCAGGTTTCATTAAGTAAATACTTTATTCACTTAAGTCCACAATTAACTAATGATTTCCACTACTTGTTGAAAATATGATACATCCCTATGTACAAGATTCAACATTTCTTCGCATATCACCGTTTTACCAGAATGTGGAGTTTTAGTCATTCTGTCCAAGAGGCATGGTTTTGCAAAGTCCAACAATTCTCAAGCAGATCATCATGTTTTCACAAAACGGGACAAGTATCAAATACTTTGCAAACTACAACGAGTTGTGCAAGAACCACATTTATAATTTTGTATATCTAACATATACCTTTTCATCCAAGACTCCATTTGCAATCAAGCCCTTCTAAGAGTTCTCAACTCTAATGCAAGATCACTAAGTGTTTTTCCAAACATTATCTTTTCATCCATGATGGAGGAAAACCCATCCAATGGCTCATACTCTATGTGCCTTATTCTGTAGAATACAAAATGTAGCCCAACTCTCCATCGAATGGAGAATGTCTTATTGGATGATTATGGAGAAAACACAAACATTCCGGAGTCATTGAATTATCTCCTAATGGTTATTGTATCAAGAATAGAAGATCACCCTTTACGAGGATATCCCTCAGGCGTGGGTATTAATCTATGAAGTTGGACCCTTTTGCTAAGTTCCATATTAAGCAATATACTCCAATGGTCGCAAAGGAGCTCAATGGGATAGGCTAAGATCTACTAAGATATTTGCAAATAGACATCTAGATTAAGTTTATAATAAGAGATCAATTTATAATTGGTCTCCACTAAAATGGTCATCCCCTGGACGATTTTAGTGATCGCATGATCCCTATCCTCTGCACCTCCCCCGATCATCATGGCCATTAGTGCATTATCAAAGGTTCACTAATGCCAATCACATCATCCATGTGACTCATGCTCGATCTTTCGATCTCCTGTGTTCCGAGGCCATGTCTGTACATGCTAGGCTCGCCAAATCTAACTTGTGTGTATTTGCTGTGCAACATGGCTTACACCCACTATATGCGAACATAGATATGTCTGACACCCAGGCCTGTAACCCTGGATCGCCTCATACCAAAGAACTTTCTTTGTGGTGCACACACAAGGGGAACACTGAACGTTGGAATTCAATAGGGATTATCTTATTTGCTACCGTTGAGTATCTAAATACTAGCACACAATAAGATGTAAAAACTGGTATCAACATCATATGTATAATGTGATATGATATGGTCTTTCTTGCGCCTTGATCTCCATCGAGCGCTCTGGCATGATCTCCATCTTGCCCTTGGTTTGACGCCAAGTCACGACGCCTCCACCAGGTCATCCATCGGAACAATGACTATTACTATACTACTTAGTAATAGAAAAGTAAACTACTTTACCTTTGTATCGACCAATGCCACATCATAATCACATGCCCCCTGCAAAATAAAGTTTGACGCCTCTACTTTATCTATTGCAAGTTTTACGTGGTTGTTAGGGCTTTCACACTAGAACCGTTTCTAAACTACGAACTTTCCAACCACAACATGGATCCGACAGTTGTCTCTACTACACCCCTTTCTGGGCCCTCCGTTGTAAATGATATATCAACTATTGAATGAGATACAGAAACCCGCTAGCCACTTATACGGTACAAGACGTATGTTGAGCGTGGAACCAGTCTCGCGTACGAATACGCGTAAGGTCGGTCCGGGCCGCTTCATCAAACAATACCGCGATATAAACAAGTACACGTTTAGAGGGTAACAACTAAGGGATCAATGCCCACACAATACTTGTGCGTACTGGCCGTACAGACTCCTATGCATAGATCGACTCTGATACCACTGTTGGGGATCAGCGCAGAAAACAAAAAATTTCCTATGGTGAAACCCTAGAAACTAGCCTAGGATCTATCTATGTAGTAATGCAGTAACGGCCAATGCGTAGAGAATACATACCCTTGTAGTCTGTATGCGGTTAACATTCCGCGGGGAACGTGGTTGATGTAGTCGTACTCGAAGCCGACCTCAAGGTCGCGAAGCTCCTCGCAGGTCACCCCTTGCTCCTTCTTGATCTTCATCATCTTCATCGTGCAACAGCTCCGGCTCACGACATTCTAGCGCCCCAAGTGTTGCGCCTCGTGTCTTCGTACACATACGGTGCACGATGAGACCTCCGGCTCCCCGATCCCGCCGGGAGTGCGGAAGTTGATATCCGGCTAGGAATCCCTGCAACGCAATGGCGTACTGCAGGTGTGCGTAGGAATCCTATTGCTAAGTTTGTTGCTTCTCCCATAAACATTATAGATGAAGATTATGATTTCTCTCCCGGTCTATCTTACATAGCTATTGTTGAGAAAGAACCTTTTTGTGGGACTAAGAATGAAAGTGCGGTAGCACATATGAATGAACTTTCTACCATGAGTGGCTTGTTTTCTGATGATGTTAAGATGCAAACTTACTTTGTTGCTAAGATTTTCCCCTTTTCACTAAAAGGAGAAGCTAAAACTTGGTTTAGTAATTTACCTCCTGGATCTATTGATAGCCCTGAGTGCTTGATTGGTACTTTCCTGCAGAAATATTTTCCTCCAAGTGCTAGACATGCTATTTTGCAGGAACTTTTTGATTTTAAACAGGGAAAAAAAGAGGTATTGCCCGAATCTTGGGCAAGGTTTTGTGCTTTGGTTCATGCACAAGCTGGAAGTCCATTACCTAAGAATGAGCTGCTTGATATATTTTATAATGGACTAACTAAGGAATCTAGGACATACCTAAATAGTTGTGCTGATTGTGTTTTCAGGAATAGGACTCCTAAGGAAGCTAAGGAATTAATGGCTAAAATAAGTAAGAACTATGAAGATTGGACTCCTCCTAAACAAGCTATACCTGAAGTAATTGTACCTGAACCATCTATTCCGGTGCCTATTCCAACATCAAAGAAGAGGGGAGTTATTGAATTAAATGATGAAGTGATGAAGGAAGCTAAGAAATGTCTTAAGGAGAAGGGAACTAAAGCCGCAGATGTCAAGAATTTACCTCCTATAGAAGAATTATGTAAGCCTATCCCCTACTCATCCACTATCGAGGTACACTCTCTCCAACACTATGATGAAGGTGATATCCCTTACTCTAAACCTCCTGATCAATGCTTAGAAGAATTCGATATCTTTATTGTTAAGCAAGATAATTTTAATAAAAGGGTGCAAAATCATCTAATGGAAAACACTAGAGCTATTGTTGAGTTGAAAGATATTGTGGAAAGAACCTCTAATGATGTTAAAATGATTGTCAAACACTTTCAAATGGTTCAAACTCAAATAGATCAACTCATTAAAGTGCAAAATGACTTGCTAGTTAATGCTGCTAACGAAAAACATGCTTATGAAATTAGAACCAGAAGTGGAGCTGCTACCCAGGATCCTCTATATCCTGAGGGGCATCCCAAAAGAATTGAGCAGGATTCTCAACAAGCTAAAAATAGTGGTTCTACTCGTAAGAAAAGGAAGAAGAAACATAAAACTGTTGTAGAACCCTCTGAACCTGCTATAGATCCTAATAGTATATCTATCTCTGATGCTGAAACTGAAAGTGGTAATGAAGAAAATGAAGTTCCTAATGAAGAAAAAGTTGAAGAAGAACCTGAAAACCACACTAAGAATACTAAATACACCAAAGAAGGTTTTATTGCTAAGAAACATGGTAGTGAAAGAGAGCCTTGGGTCCAAAAACCTATGCCTCTCCCTGATAAGAAACACAAGTCAAAGGAAGATGAACACTATAATAAATTTTGTGAGTGGATGAAACCTTTATTCTTGCAAAATGCTTTGACTGATGCTATTAAATTGCCTCCTTACTCAAAGTATATGAAGGATATTGTCTCGAATAAAAGGAAGATCCCTAATGAAGAAATTTCTACTTTGCTTGCTAATTATTCCTTCAATGGTAAGGTTCCTAAGAAACTTGGAGACCCAGGGATTCCAACTATCCCTTGCTCTGTTAAGAATAGTTATGTTAGAACTGCTTTGTGTGATTTGGGAGCTGGAGTTAGTGTTATGCCTTTTCTCTATATAAGAGGCTTCAGCTTGAAAAATTGATACCAACTGATATATCTTTGCAAATGGATGATAAATCTACCACTATTCCTGTGGGTATATGTGAGGATGTACCTGTTCAGGTGGCTCATAATTGCTTGATATTAACTGATTTTGTTGTGCTTGAAATGCCTGAAGATGATAATATGTCTATTATTCTTGGGAGACCTTTTCTTAATACTACAGGAGATGTTATTAATTGTAATCAAGGAAAGGTGACCTTTAATGTTAATGACAAGGAACATACTGTCTATTTCCCCAAGAAGATTGAAAGGACTTATGGTTTGAATTCAATTGAACATGTTGAAGGCATTCAAGTTGGAGAAATATATTGTCCCATACCAAGAGAAAAATTTGAAACTATTATGATTTGGACCATTGCTATCAAGGTTGAGGTAACATAATCATTAGTGGAATACAAAGTTTTGTCTCATATGCAATTGTTTTGGTAGCAAGACTTGATCAACCTTGTTAACAAAAGGATTCCATTGAACAAAACATTGTTTTCATTATGATTATCTCCGTTTATTTCTATCCTTTGCATTTTAGTTTTTGCTTTCGTTTACTTTTCTTTTTGTTGTTAGTTGCTTGCTTGTTAGAGTGTCTTAGAACTTCTCTAGTTCTACTTTTGTTTTTTCCTTGCATCATTGTTTCCAAAAGAAAAAAAATTGTCTGTTAGAAAAATTATTCTTCTATTTCTGAAAAATGTCCAAAAATAAAGTGTCTCGAAAAATTCCAGAAAATTTATATTAAATTTTTACGTGAAAAAAGGGGCAGAGGAGTACCTGGGAGGTACCTGGGGGGCCCACTAGGCAGGCACACCACATGGTGGCGCGGCCAGCCCTGGGTGGCGCCATGCCCTGGTGTGGGCCACCCCTGGCCCCCCACTAACTCTCTCACCTGCCACTTTCTTCTCTCTCCCGAGTAAGCTCCAGCTCATTTCTCAAAATCGCGTTCTTGCTGTGCTTGCTCTCGATTTTTTCGATCTCCTTGCTCAGCCCATCTTTCTTGCTGAAATTTGGAGCATTTGTTCCCTGGTATGTGACTACTCCCCTTGTCCAAGTATATTTGTGTTTGGTGGATTATATATTGAGTATTTTGCTGCTGTAGGTGACTGGTTATGAGAGCTTGTAATCTTGTTTGATGCTTAGAGATGTAGTTTTGATGCATGTTTAGGCCTCTTACAAGTCCCTATGAGTAGAATCCTTCATTGTATTTACTTTGCAATCACTTGTTTAATAGGTGTTTAAATTTCAGAATAGAAGATGAGTGAGCACCACCTAAACAACCATGAACTATGGGTGCCTGAGATCATGAAGGTCCACCGGGAGGAGGAAGTTTTTCCCTCCATTTATCCATGCTCTGAGTTCATGAGAGCTGCAGGAATTCTACAAGATTTCCACACTTTGGTTTCTAATGCAGGGTTAGAGCACTTTTTGGAAGATGAACCTTGTCAATTTGTGAAGCTACCCATGTCTGTGGTGCAGGATTTCCAATTTAGTCACTCTTTGCCTAACCCCATGGTCCATTACAAAATTTACAATATTGCTGTCAACCTTTCTCTTGATGATTTTTGTGCAGCTATTAAGGTACCTCAATGGGGATCATGTAGGAAGATTAAGGAGAGACCTGAACCACTCATGGATTTATACGCAGAAATTTTCCAAGGGAGTAGCTTCTCGAAGGAGAGTGGAAAAATCTGTAACATTCATCTTCCCTCCATTCGCTACTTTGCCTACTTTATTGCCAAGTGTGTTCTTGCTAGGAAAACTGCCAATAAGTTATCTTCGTTTGATCTAGCATTTATCTCTGCTGCTCTTAGACGAGATAGGTCTTACAACTTGGGTGCTTTGATAGCTTTCCGTCTTGCTGCTAACCGTGAGAAAGATGGAATTTGTGGAGGCCTCATTGCTTCTCGTTTACTAGCATTGCATGGTTTAGTGCCTCATCATCTAGACCTATAGTTTCCTATAGAAAGGCTTGATCTTAATTCCATGATACAGCATAAATTTGTTTCCTCGTGGGCTAGTATGAGTGAGTTATCTTATGAAATAACCTTTCTCAAAGCTGGTGTCAACACCCGGATTTTTAATCCCAGATGCCCGTTATGCCATACCTCGCAATCCCATGATTACCATTTTTGCATGACATAAAGGATTGGATATCACAGTACATCATCCATTACAAACCATACATAAGGTTTTACACAAATAAGGATCTCATGATCCAGTCTTTAATACAACAAGCAGCGGAAATAAAAGATAAGCGTAGCAGTGGGGTCCATCTTCAGGGGCACAGGCAATGCTGACGAAGGCAGATAGTCCTAGTTATCATAGCCGTCCTGCTGACCATCATCTTGATAATCTCCTTCATAGTCTGGCCATGATAATAGCCATGGACAAAAGCCATGAGTACTCTTTAAGTACTCGCAAACTACTACTAACAAGGAGTATAATTCTAAGTTAAAGTGCTGAATCTAAGTTAACTATCAAGTTAAGTTTGAAACCTAAGCCGAGTTCAGAAGCAAAGAAAAATAAAGTAAAGTTCTAGAATCACTTAAGTTGGGAAGCTATTATCATAAACACAACCCTGTTGTGGTCAAGTCAAAGTTCATCATTCATTTCAAGTTATTTAGAAAACATCTGACAAAGAAACAGTATGGCCATTCCAACTGTCCATAACCGCGGACGCGGCTATTCGAATAGTTTGACACTCTGCAGAGGTGGTACACTTTCACCACAAGATTCGATACATCTGTCAGGGATAACCCTGAATCATCATACTTAGTATGCAGATAATCAAACATAACCTTCCCTTTACACACCCTAGTATAAGCACCTCTCCTATGACTATGGCCTCCCAACCATGACCATCAGTCATCTTGGGCACTGCATAGGTGGACAACATTGAGAGGTAGCCTCAGCTCAAACCTCTCTCGTGAGGGAACTAATACTAATGCATATAAATTTCCAGCCAAGCCTTGCCCAATTCAGGTAATGTGGTTGTACGGTAAATTTGGAATGGTATCGCATCCGAATCCAACCATTAGTTTTATCAAAGGGTTAAGGCTCATGCCTCATCATTTTCATCATCATAAACCAGTTGTGTCTCTCAACACATGTCAAAACATCTCGATAGAATGACTCATCATTCCAAGGTTTTCACAATTCATTTTCACCAAGTGTTCCCATCTAAAGTGACTCAAGTTTTTTATCTACTCTATAATACTAAGTTAAAAGTGTTCACTAAGGTGGAAGGATGGGGTCAATCTCATGCCATAGAATGACATCTAAAGGTTTCTAAGTAGGTCAAGTTTTATACTTTTTATGCTACCTTCAAAATAAGTAAGGAACTTTGCATACTAAGGGGAGTAAAACTTGTAAGTAAGACTTGGGGTACTAATAGTTAAAAGGGGTGTGATCAAAGCATGCCTAAAGCATCCTTGCTCATTCATCTAGCTTAATTCTAGCTTGCTAACAATAGCTTGCCTTGGTTGGTGCAGTGGTTGAAATTTTCTTCTTCTTCTTCTTCTTGGTAGCACTCCTCCTCCTCGTAAGCTTGGTCGGTACTATCTTCTATAACAATACATACGGAGTAGACAATCACCAAACAATACTTAACTAGGCTAGATAGAATTCTAAGACACACAATTGATGATCTATTATCATCACAAGCATCACAAGTTTAATTCAATAGTTTCCTTCTTTTTATTTTAGAAAAGTAATTTCTACTCATTGAAAAATTAACTAACATTTAATATTCACCACTTAAAACATGGGATCATGTTGACACATGTCATCACCACATATTCTAACATGTGGGAAATGAGATTTAAGGGTTGGATCAATATTACTTTGGTTTAAGTTCATTATTTAATGATTTAAAGTGACTAGAAATGCCTATATAGCATTATTTTGGTACTAGTCCAAAGTCACTGCATGTAAACCTTAATATTATTACATATTTAGATAGATATTATGAAATGTGATTTTTGAGAGTTGGAATCAACTCAAAAGCTAACTTGGTTGATTTTATAAAAATGTTGCAAGTTGCAAAAACTTCTGTCTTCTTATTTTTATTAGGAGAGATCTATAACTCTAATAGAATTAAATCCAACGGGCTTGGATAGATAATTTTATTACCTTTCAGACAAAATTGGTTTCATGCAATTTGGATTTCTAAAACTCTCTGAAATGATTTTCAAACTAGGGGGCAGAAACTAGATTTAACTAAAAAGAAAAATCCAGATTTGAATAGGTGGGCTAGCGCGGGAAAAGAAATTGGCCGGCCCAGTGGCGCTCCACGGCGCGAGGCTCAGCTGATAGGGGGGTCCCGCGTGTTAGCGGCACTTAAAACGCGAAACGGTACGCGCGCTGTGGGCCGTGCGACTAGAATAGGAATATACGGCCGAGGGTCGACGAACAATTCGCCGGCGAGCTCGAACCCTAGCGGCTCGGTGGGGGTCTGCTGGGGACGTACCAGGGCTCCAGCGGGGCTGGCGAGGCGGGCAAACGACGTGGAAGACGATGGCGAGGCGAGGTGCGGTTGCGACAGAGCTTGGGTTGGTCGCAATCAACGGCGCCCTTTTCCTCCTGCCGCGGCTGCTCCGGCTCCAATTCTGGCGAGCTGCTACTCCCTTTGCTCCGGCGAGAGGTGGGTGAGGTTCAGAGACGTGAGGGAGTAGAATGGTGTGGAGAGAAGAGGCTGGGGAGGGCTCCTTTTATAGGCCCGACGGTGAGACCGAGCGGGATGGGCAGGCGACTCCGGCGACAAGGCTACGGCGGGGTAGAGGCATGGCTGAGGGTGGCGATCGATGTGTGGTTCCCTGGCGGTGCTCTAGAACTTGAATGCGGCCGTAGGGGTGGTGGCACACGGTCTGGGCGAGGTGGCGCTCTGAGAGGCAGAGGCGGTGGTGTCCACGGCGAGCGGTGGCTGTGAGGCGTTGGGCGGCCAGCGGGGGTGTCTGGGGTGTTCTCTAGGTCGAGGCGGAGCTGTGGGCGCGGGCTGCTGCCAAGGGGCGGTCTGTGCGAGCGGGGACAGGGCGCGCTCTGGGGGCAGCACTAGCATGGTGCGGTGGCACTAGGCACGGCTTGTCCTCGGTGGTCCACTGCACGGCTGGGCTCGGGCAAGGGACAGGGGGTGGCGGTGAGGTGTGAGCTACCTCCTAGACATGGAGAGAGGGAGAGGGGCGGTCTGCTGCGGTGAGGGCAAGGTTGGCCGGCGAGAGGCGGCTCGGCATGGCATGGCCGTGCCACTAGGGGCTAGGGGAGTGGGTGGTTAGACTCTAGTTAGATCAAGAGGGGACAGGGGAGATAAATGAAGATCAATTGGGGGCAAAACCCTGTAGTAAACAGTGGGCTAGGATTAGAGTAGAGATTATGCATGCCAAGTGTTTGAAATGGCCGCATGAAAGAAAGTTTTGAATTTTGGTTTCAAAATTTTTGAGTGATCTCCACTAGTGATAGGTAGTCTCTGGTTGCAAGGGTTTTGAAAATGGAGCTCAAATAGATGGTTTTTGAAATAGGGGTGATCTATGCATATGCATTAGATTCAATTTTAAACTGTCATTTCAAATAGTTAACAAAATGTTTTTAGCAGATCCAAAGGTGGGCCTTGGTACCTCATTATGTGTACTAGCAAGGGGTGCAAGGATCAAGAATTGTTTCTGTTAAGTTTTGAGTACTGGGAATAGCCAAAGTAAGCATGGGAGTTTAATTTGCCAAAATGACCATTCCTCCTTTTTAATTCTTTTTGATTTGATTTTCTTTAGGAAAAGTTTGGGAATGATGTGGATGATGTTTAAATCACCTAAGAAACATTTTACAAGCATTGGATCATTCAATCATGGCAATTCCAACAACTCCTATTTTAAATGCACACACATATGAATGCTTTCATTTTAATTTGGAAAAGTTTTTGTTAACCCTATTTTTGGATGATTTGATCTTGATAAGCTTGGATTAAAGTTTTGGGATGTTACAAACCCTCCCCCCTTAAACAAAAATCTCGTCCCGAGATTTACAAAGAAAACTAGGAACTAAAGAGATCTGGGAACTCTGTCCTAATGTAATCCTCGCGCTCCCAAGTGGCTTCCTCCTCGGTATGGTTGCTCCACTGAATCTTGAGAAACTTGATACTCCTGGTCCTGGTGGTTTTGTAGTCTTCTTCTAAGATGCGGATGGGCACTTCCCGATAGGTCAGGTCATTGTTGATTTCCACTGTTCTGTGATCGGTATTCTTGAAAACTTCAGTCTTCTCAGGCACTTCCAAGCATTTGCGAAGTAACGAGATATGGAACACATTGTGGATGGCTGACATCTCTTCAGGCAATTCCAGCTGATACGATACTTCTCCTTGGTGGTTCAGAATCTTGAAAGGTCCGATATATCTGGGAGCTAACTTTCCCTTCAGACTAAAGCGTTGAGTTCCCTTCAATGGTGAAACCTTGAGATATACGAAATCTCCGATATTGAAAGTCAGGTCTCTCCTTCTCTTGTCAGCATAACTCTTCTGTCTGGATTGGGCGGTCTTGAGGTGCTCACGGACTTTGTGAACTTTCTCTTCTGCTTCTCGGAGAATGTCGGGTCCAAAGATCTGACTCTCTCCTACTTGCGACCAATTCAAAGGGGTACGACACTTTCTTCCGTATAGGAATTCAAATGGTGCCATCTGCAAACTAGCTTGATAACTGCTGTTATATGAGAATTCTGCGAAAGGCAGGCAGTCTTCCCATTTTGATCCGTATTCCAACACACAAGCTCTAAGCATATCCTCTAGGATCTGGTTGACTCTCTCAGTCTGTCCATCTGTTTGCGGGTGATAAGCGGTGCTGAAGTTCAACTTGGTTCCTAAACCTTCCTGGACTTTCTGCCAAAATCTTGAAGTAAACTGGGTTCCTCGATCTGAGACGATGGTCTTGGGGGTTCCATGCAGACTAACAATCCTAGCAATATACAGCTCTGCTAGTTTTGCACTCTAGTAGGTTGTCTTGACAGGTATGAAGTGGGCTACCTTGGATAGTCTATCAACTATGACCCAGATTGAGTCATTCCCCTACTAGAAGTAGGTAAACCGGTGATAAAGTCCATTCCGACGGAATCCTATTTCCATTCCAGACTATGCAATGGTTGCAACAATCCTGCAGGTCTCTGATGCTCTGATTTGACTCTTTGACAGATGTCACATTTGACGATGTAGCTTCCGATCTCTCTCTTCATATCGTGCCACCAAAATTGCTCTTTCAAATCCTGATACATCTTTGTTCCTCCGGGGTGGATAGAATAAAGAGTATCATGAGCTTCCTTCATGATAATTTCCTTCAGCTCCGAATCTGCTGGCACATAGATATGTCCTTTGTACCACAGTACTCCTTCTTCGTCTTCGGTGAATCCAGGTACCTTTCCTATACCAATACGACGTTTGATTCTGTCGATACTTTCATTTCCCTTCTGGGCTTCCTTGATTTGGCAAATCAACGTGGGTTGAAGTTCAATGCTAGCTAGGAATCCTTTGCTAACTAACTCAGTCCTGAACTGCTCCGACTCATCATACAAACTTGGTTGCTTCTCTTTGATCATGGTGTTAAGCCTACACGGCAATCTGCTAAGAGCATCCGCTACCACATTGGCTTTGCCGGGGTGATAGTGAATGTCAAGGTCATAATCCTTGATTAACTCTATCCATCTTCTTTGTCTCATATTCAGCTCCTTCTGAGTGAAGATATACTTCAAGCTCTTATGATCTGAGTAAATCTCACAGCGATTAACCCATCAAATAATGACGCCATGTCTTCAATGCTAGAACCACGACAGCTAGCTAAAGATCATGGGTAGGATAGTTCTGCTCATGCTGCTTCAGTTGTCGAGACAGATACGCGATGACTTTGCCTTCTTGCATCAATACACATCCTAGGCCAATCTTGGATGCATCACAATACACATCAAACGACTTCTTGATGTCTGGCATGATCAAAATTGGGGCTGATATTAATCTCTTCTTCAGCTCCTAGAAACTGGCTTCACATTTGTCTGTCCATTCAAACTTCTTATCCTTCTTCAACAATTGGGTCATTGGTCAGGCTATGCTCGAGAATCCTTCTACGAACTTGCAGTAATACCCTGTTAATCCGAGAAATGAACGGACTTGGGTTTGATTGGTTGGGGCTTCCCATTCTTCAACATCTTTGATCTTGGTGGGATCAACAGAGACTCCTCCGGTAGACACAATATGTCCTAGGAATCCTACTTCTTTTAGCCAAAACTCACACTTGCTAAACTTGGCATATAACTAATGCTCTCTCAGGGTTTCTAGGATGATTCTCAGATGTTGCTCATGCTCTTCTTCTGACTTGGAGTAGATAAGGATGTCGTCGATAAACACCACTACAAACTTATCTAGGAAATTCATAAAGATCTTATTCATGAGATTCATGAAATAAGCAGGGGCATTGGTTAATCGAAAAGACATAACCGTATACTCGTATAAACCATAGCGAGTAGTAAAGGTGGTCTTCGGAATATCCGTTGCACGAATCTTAAGTTGGTGATAACCAGTCCTAAGATCAATCTTTCAGAATACCTGGGCTCCAGTCAACTGATCAAATAGATCCTCTATCTTTGGCAAGGGGTACTTGTTCTTGATGGTGACCTCATTCAATTTTCTGTAATCTGTACACAGACGATTTCCTCCATCTTTCTTGTCAACGAATAACACTGGGGATCTCCATGGCGATGCGCTTGGCTGAATCAAGTCTGTTGCTAACATGGCATCCAACTACTTCTTCAGTTCTACTAACTCTGAGGGGTTCATGGTATAGGGTCTCTAGGCTATGGGTCCGGTTCCGGGGATTAGTTCGATAATGAACTCAATATCCCTATCCGGGGGCATACCTGGCAATTCATCTGGGAATACGTCGGGGTATTCACAGACTACTCTGACTTGGTCAATGGTGGGCAGGGCTACACTCTTGTTGCACTTGAATGGACGGGGTAAGGTTTCAGAGATATGCTCTACTGTTACTCCAGAACTACTGGTCATGGTGATGGCTTTCTTAGCACAGTCTATCAGTCCTTTATGCCTTGACATCCAGTCCATACCTAGTACTACTTCGAATCCTTTGGTTCCAAGTACAATTAGGTTGGCATAAAAATATATCCCATGTATTCTGATAGGTACAGCTTTGCAATTTTTTCTAGCTTTTGTTATTGAACCGGGGATTTGAACTATCATGACATGCTTCAGGTTGGTTGGGTGAATCTTACTAGTGCATACAAATTCTTCGGTGACAAATGAATGCGATGCTCCAGAATCAAACAATACTCTTGCTAAAACTGAGTTGACAGAAAACATACCTAGCACTACATCTGGCGCTTCCTGGGCTTCTTCTGCGTTCATGTGGAAGAGACGACCATTGTGGTTGTGAGGGTTCCCTGGGGCAAATCTCCTTCCTGGTTGAACACGACGCTGCTGCTGAGCTGGGGCATTCACAGGTGCATTGGCGGCAGTCTTCTTGGGACACTCATTGGAGTAGTGACCCTTCACTCCACACTCGAAACAAGTGATTTGGGACTTGTCCTTGACAGTGACAGGTACAACATTGCTGCCAGTTCTGGGTGCAGTGTTGTTGTTGTTGCTCTTGGGAGGGGCACGGTTGAAATTGTTGGCATTGCCGAAGCTGTGATTGTGTCCTCCGGACTTCACATTGCCTCCGCTACGGTTGGGGTAGCTTGGGCGAGAATTTGGGGGTCGGTTGTCCCTTGGTGCATATCCTGGTGAAGGGTTGGGACGGTACTTCTGGTGACTACTGGATCCAAAATGCTGCATCATACGACACTTGCGGTTGTCGTTTGCCTGGTTAATCTTCCCTTCCATCTGAATGGCAGAGTCGACTAGCTCTTCGAGATCATCGAAACGGATGTTGACGAGGACAGTCTGCATCTCATCATGCAGTCCGTTTAAGAATCTCTCCTTCTTCTTGGCCTCCGTGTTGATCTCATCCGGTGCATATCTGGCAAGTGACAAGAATCTGTCACGGTACTCCACCACAGTCATTTTTCCTTGCTTCAATTCGAGGAAATCATCTCTCATCCTGTTGACAAGACCTTGCGGCACGTGGGTGCGGCTGAACTTGACCTTGAATGCTTCCCAGGTCATCACCTGGCCATGGTTCATATTGCGGATGCTATTCCACCAAGCTCTTGCATCCCCCACCAGATAGTGGGTGGCGAAGAGAACTTTCTCATTCTCATCAACTCTGGCAACCTCTAAGTTGTTTTCCATGGTCTATAACCAGTCATCAGCATCTAATGGGTTTTTAGATTGGTTAAAGATTGGGGGATTGGTGTTCTGAAAGTTTTTGAGTTTGGATCCTTGGTGATCCTTATTTCCATGTCCTTGGTTGTTGAGAGCCATTTGGGCGATCTGCTGCAATGTTGCTAAGTTGGCTTGATGCTCGGCCCTGCTTGCTTCACGGTCCGCGATGAGATTCTGCAAGATCTGCAGCATTGGGTCCTGCGACGAGCTGCTCCCTCCTTGGTTTCCACGAGTCATCTGAAGATTGAGATAGATATAGGGGTAAGAGGGAAATTCTAAGGTTCATGGTTTTGGGTTTTCAAAGCTAAAACTTTGAGTTAGACTCAGGTTTTTCAACTAACTTCATTTTCATTCATGCAAGCAAGCACCCGATACAACACACACCACAACAATCAAAGGGGAAAACATATGGTTTGAAGAACCATTCTGCAATCTACGATACAATGAGATGATACATCTCAGGCTACGACAGTGCTCTAGTGCATCTACTCATCATCGATGAAGTCAGAGTCTTCATCATCAGTGTAGAAGTCCACAGCATCCTCCTCCAGAAAGTCATCATCGTTGCTGAGGTAAGAATCCATATCTCCCTGGATGTCTTCACCCTCATCTTCTTCTTCCTTGGCGGCAAGCTAAGCTTCCTGCTCCTTGACGGTTTTCTCGAGGTCGGCCACCTTCTTGTGAAGACGGGCGATGGTGCGGTCCTTCTTTGTACGCTGGCGGCGAAGAGACTGGCGATCTTGGACGAGCAGTGCAAAAGTCTGGGCCTTCTGGTCGGCGATGGCATGGTTCTGGTTAGCTAACTCCCTAGCATTGTCCAGTTCTTGCTATCTATCATGAAGCAAGAAATCAAGGTTCTCCACTTGACGCCTCAACTCTGGGTGACTTGGCATCTCCATCGGCATTCCCATGAAGTCACGTCTTGCATAGTGGGCAAAACGGGTTCCTTGGATCTTGTTGACGCTGAGGGCACATAGACGTGCGAGAGCTTCATGCATTGTCCTGGCTAATCCATCTAGCCAGTTGTTCTCTCTCACGGAGAACTGAATTCTCTCAGAAGTTGGTGCTTCGATGCTTCCTCGAAGATCCGCGGTGACTAGCCACTGTAGGTCTCCTCCTAGGGGTCCTAGAAGTTGAGCTCCAAGAAACTCCGGATGTGGGCATCCCAGTAACTCTGATAGTGAATCCATATCCCTCTTGAAGATCAGCTGACCTCCGTTTCCCAACTGGTAAAACTTGCTAAACTGAGTCTCCATCTACAAGGATTAAGGATGAAGAAGTTAGTGAAGTGATCAAGTGTGTCAAATTTTAAGTAGTAATGTAAGAATTTTGAGGAACGTGAATCATTGAGAAAGAATGAGTTCACAAGGGTAAGAGAGGAAATAGTTTTTCATAAATACTCACTTTGGTTTTTGAAGCTAAGTTTCTGGTTTGGACGTCCATTCTAACTACGTCTCCTATGGTCAGGATGGCTCTGATACCAACTTGTCAACACCTGGATTTTTAATCCCAGATGCCCGTTATGCCATACCTCGCAATCCTAGGATTACCATTTTTGCGAGACATAACGGATTGGATATCACAGTACATCATCCATTATAAACCATACATAAGGTTTTACACAAATAAGGATCTCATGATCTAGTCTTTAATACAACAAGCAGCGGAAATAAAAGATAAGCGTAGCAGTGGGGTCCATCTTCAGGGGCACAGGCAATGCTGACGAAGGCAGATAGTCCTAGTTATCATAGCCGTCCTGCTGACCATCATCTTGATAATCTCCTTCATAGTCTGGCCATGATAATATCCAGGGACAAAAGCCATGAGTACTCTTTAAGTACTCACAAACTACTACTATCAAGGAGTATAATTCTATGTTAAAGTGCTGAATCTAAGTTAACTATCAAGTTAAGTTTGAAACCTAAGCCGAGTTCAGAAGCAAAGAAAAATAAAGTAAAGTTCTAGAATCACTTAAGTTGGGAAGCTATTATCATAAACACAACCCTGTTGTGGTCAAGTCAAAGTTCATCATTCATTTCAAGTTATTTAGAAAACATCTGACAAAGAAACAGTATGGCCATTCCAACTGTCCATAACCGCGGACGCGGCTATTCGAATAGTTTGACACTCTGCAGAGGTGGTACACTTTCACCACAAGATTCGATACATCTGTCAGGGATAACCCTGAATCATCATACTTAGTATGCAGATAATCAAACATAACCTTCCCTTTACACACCCTAGTATAAGCACCTCTCCTATGACTATGGCCTCCCAACCATGACCATCAGTCATCTTGGGCACTGCATAGGTGGACAACATTGAGAGGTAGCCTCAGCTCAAACCTCTCTCGTGAGGGAACTAATACTAATGCATATAAATTTCCAGCCAAGCCTTGCCCAATTCAGGTAATGTGGTTGTACGGTAAATTTGGAATGGTATCGCATCCGAATCCAACCATTAGTTTTATCAAAGGGTTAAGGCTCATGCCTCATCATTTTCATCATCATAAACCAGTTGTGTCTCTCAACACATGTCAAAACATCTCGATAGAATGACTCATCATTCCAAGGTTTTCACAATTCATTTTCACCAAGTGTTCCCATCTAAAGTGACTCAAGTTTTTTATCTACTCTATAATACTAAGTTAAAAGTGTTCACTAAGGTGGAAGGATGGGGTCAATCTCATGCCATAGAATGACATCTAAAGGTTTCTAAGTAGGTCAAGTTTTATACTTTTTATGCTACCTTCAAAATAAGTAAGGAACTTTGCATACTAAGGGGAGTAAAACTTGTAAGTAAGACTTGGGGTACTAATAGTTAAAAGGGGTGTGATCAAAGCATGCCTAAAGCATCCTTGCTCATTCATCTAGCTTAATTCTAGCTTGCTAACAATAGCTTGCCTTGGTTGGTGCAGTGGTTGAAATTTTCTTCTTCTTCTTCTTGGTAGCACTCCTCCTCCTCGTAAGCTTGGTCGGTACTATCTTCTATAACAATACATACGGAGTAGACAATCACCAAACAATACTTAACTAGGCTAGATAGAATTCTAAGACACACAATTGATGATCTATTATCATCACAAGCATCACAAGTTTAATTCAATAGTTTCCTTCTTTTTATTTTAGAAAAGTAATTTCTACTCATTGAAAAATTAACTAACATTTAATATTCACCACTTAAAACATGGGATCATGTTGACACATGTCATCACCACATATTCTAACATGTGGGAAATGAGATTTAAGGGTTGGATCAATATTACTTTGGTTTAAGTTCATTATTTAATGATTTAAAGTGACTAGAAATGCCTATATAGCATTATTTTGGTACTAGTCCAAAGTCACTGCATGTAAACCTTAATATTATTACATATTTAGATAGATATTATGAAATGTGATTTTTGAGAGTTGGAATCAACTCAAAAGCTAACTTGGTTGATTTTATAAAAATGTTGCAAGTTGCAAAAACTTCTGTCTTCTTATTTTTATTAGGAGAGATCTATAACTCTAATAGAATTAAATCCAACGGGCTTGGATAGATCATTTTATTACCTTTCAGACAAAATTGGTTTCATGCAATTTGGATTTCTAAAACTCTCTGAAATGATTTTCAAACTAGGGGGCAGAAACTAGATTTAACTAAAAAGAAAAATCCAGATTTGAATAGGTGGGCTAGCGCGGGAAAAGAAATTGGCCGGCCCAGTGGCGCTCCACGGCGCGAGGCTCAGCTGATAGGGGGGTCCCGCGTGTTAGCGGCACTTAAAACGCGAAACGGTACGCGCGCTGTGGGCCATGCGACTAGAATAGGAATCTACGGCCGAGGGTCGACGAACAATTCGCCGGCGAGCTCGAACCCTAGCGGCTCGGTGGGGGTCTGCTGGGGACGTACCAGGGCTCCAGCGGGGCTGGCGAGGCGGGCAAACGACGTGGAAGATGATGGCGAGGCGAGGTGCGGTTGCGACAGAGCTTGGGTTGGTCGCAATCAACGACGCCCTTTTCCTCCTGCCGCGGCTGCTCCGGCTCCAATTCTGGCGAGCTGCTACTCCCTTTGCTCCGGCGAGAGGTGGGTGAGGTTCAGAGACGTGAGGGAGTAGAATGGTGTGGAGAGAAGAGGCTGGGGAGGGCTCCTTTTATAGGCCCGACGGTGAGACCGAGCGGGATGGGCAGGCGACTCCGGCGACAAGGCTACGGCGGGGTAGAGGCATGGCTGAGGGTGGCGATCGATGTGTGGTTCCCTGGCGGTGCTCTAGAACTTGAATGCGGCCGTAGGGGTGGTGGCACACGGTCTGGGCGAGGTGGCGCTCTGAGAGGCAGAGGCGGTGGTGTCCACGGCGAGCGGTGGCTGTGAGGCGTTGGGCGGCCAGCGGGGGTGTCTGGGGTGTTCTCTAGGTCGAGGCGGAGCTGTGGGCGCGGGCTGCTGCCAAGGGGCGGTCTGTGCGAGCGGGGACAGGGCGCGCTCTGGGGGCAGCACTAGCATGGTGCGGTGGCACTAGGCACGGCTTGTCCTCGGTGGTCCACTGCACGGCTGGGCTCGGGCAAGGGACAGGGGGTGGCGGTGAGGTGTGAGCTACCTCCTAGACATGGAGAGAGGGAGAGGGGCGGTCTGCTGCGGTGAGGGCAAGGTTGGCCGGCGAGAGGCGGCTCGGCATGGCATGGCCGTGCCACTAGGGGCTAGGGGAGTGGGTGGTTAGACTCTAGTTAGATCAAGAGGGGACAGGGGAGATAAATGAAGATCAATTGGGGGCAAAACCCTGTAGTAAACAGTGGGCTAGGATTAGAGTAGAGATTATGCATGCCAAGTGTTTGAAATGGCCGCATGAAAGAAAGTTTTGAATTTTGGTTTCAAAATTTTTGAGTGATCTCCACTAGTGATAGGTAGTCTCTGGTTGCAAGGGTTTTGAAAATGGAGCTCAAATAGATGGTTTTTGAAATAGGGGTGATCTATGCATATACATTAGATTCAATTTTAAACTGTCATTTCAAATAGTTAACAAAATGTTTTTAGCAGATCCAAAGGTGGGCCTTGGTACCTCATTATGTGTACTAGCAAGGGGTGCAAAGATCAAGAATTGTTTCTGATAAGTTTTGAGTACTAGGAATAGCCAAAGTAGGCATGGGAGTTAAATTTGCCAAAATGACCATTCCTCCTTTTTAATTCTTTTTGATTTGATTTTCTTTAGAAAAAGTTTGGGAATGATGTGGATGATGTTTAAATCACCTAAGAAACATTTTACAAGCATTGGATCATTCAATCATGGCAATTCAAACAACTCCTATTTTAAATGCACACACATATGAATGCTTTCATTTTAAATTTGGAAAAGTTTTTGTTAACCCTATTTTTGGATGATTTGATCTTGATAAGCTTGGATTATAGTTTTGGGATGTTACAGCTGGTTGGAGAAAGAGCAAGTCCGAGCGTGTTGTTCTTTTGCCTGCACCTGTTTTGTTTAACCTTGATAACAGGGAAGGATGGTCCCTCACTGAGGAGGAGCTTGACACGTACTTGGGAGAGCTCTCCCAATAGGAGCAGGACACTAGAAGGGAGGTCACGGATGATTCGGTCCAGCCCTCGAATGATGGAGAATCTTCATATCAGCAGCCCGCTTATGATTGGGGAGCTTCTTCTCTTCTCACGGGTCCAGCTACGACCATTCTTACCAAGATCCGCCCGCTTGGAACCCCTATTCGTACATAGATTGATACCCACTTAGGCCAAAAGCCTAAGCTTGGGGGGAGGTACGCCGACACCGCACTCATCTCCATATCATGTTGCGTTGGTACTTTGTATATTCATGTTTTCGTTCTCTTTTTAGTTTTCGTTTTTCTTTTGCTTTTGCTTTCTAAAACACAAAAAGACCAAAAATATTTCTGTTGTTTCTCTTTGGTTTGCTTCTTCTTTTTGCCTTGGTTTGTTTTTCCCTTTTTTCTTTGTTTGAACTATTCAAAAAACCCAAAAAGATTTTTGTTTGCTTGTTTTTCCCTTTTGGTTCTTGTTTAAAATTCGAAAACACCAAAAATATTTGTCATTCTTCTTTGGTTTTGTGAGTTTGCTACATGGTTCAGCAGTCCTTAGTGGAATATTGGTCTCATATTATTATTCAAGCCACACAAGTGAAGAGCAATAATGAGGATTAATGATAACTTGAGGCGTGGTAAGAGGCTGGTAACGAACTCTATTTGTTTTCATTTTTGTACATATACTCATCACTGTGAGCATGCTTAGTCTGTTCATGTAGGGTGTATGTTATCTTTGGATGCCTAGTAGTTCTTGCTTTCTTATGATTAGCTCCAGCTCGCTAATAGTTTGTAGCATGTCTTATGAATGTTTGCTTGCATTGCTCTATTCATAAATTGGTATGACACCATGGTATCCTCCTTTGAATGTTTCATTTGAATTGACTTGGCACATGCTCACGCATGCACATGACTGTAATAATCAGTTGAGCCTCGATGAATTATTTTGCCTTGAGGATCTTGAATCACTTTCATGCCATGATTAGTCCTGTTTTGTTGCAAGCATGATAATGACGGCTATTGCTCTCTCGTTTGTCTCTCCCTTACTATTGCTAGCCTTCACTTCCACTGAGTGTTTTACTCAAGTTTCCAACTCCCTAAACCAAATATTTCCAAAGTGTCCACCATACCTACCTATTAGCATTATTTGCTACTTCCGTGCATATTCAATATGCCTTGTTTTCTTCCGAATAAAATGTTTGCTTGTTATGAGAAAGTTAGTTAGTAAAGCTCTCACGAACTTGATGGCACACTTTATTTCCTGCAGTTAATAAATCTGAACCATTGTGAACTCTCCATGAAAGTTATATGCTTGCAAATTATAGGCTAGGGATTAGCAGAACCGTGCTGTCACGGGGAACGCTTTCAACACTTGTAAATATATACCCAGTTGATACCTTGCTCTTTTGTTTGTGGATGTTGTCGGTGTGAAATAAAAGGGGAGCTTGTAAGTCCATGGAGTTATGTATGTGTGTTAGAGAAACGCCTGGGCCACTGGTCTAATCCATGCTGACATGGTGGAAACCTACAGTGTAACCATAATGATATCTATGAAGCATTCTTCTTATAAAAAAAAGAAAGAGATAGCTATTGATAAAAAGAAAAAAAGAGGAGTTTTATGAAAAGAGGAAAGAGAGAAAAAAAAGCACCATTTTCCCATGGTAAATAAGAAGATTGCTGAGATACTCATTGTCTGCTTGCCTTGTCATTTTCATATGGGGATTCTTCCGTATCATCGGGCAAGGGGTACCCCGTTGGCGGTTCTCAATGATACGCACATACTTACGATGACAAGAACTTACTGGTAACTAAAGTTGAGTAGCATGAGGAGCGGCCCTCGTACTCAAGGAACTTGGGATTTTCAGTTTATAGTCTGTCAAGCATATAACTCATATTGGACCTCACTTTCACCTTAACCACATTAAAGATGCTTATGATAGGGGCAATGAGAGCTCAAAGCTAATGAGTACCATACTTTCAGCATTTGGAAGCCTTTCAAATTATTCAAAACCTTTTCTTCTACTTGTTGAGTCTCCACTTATTCTTTGAGCACCTTCTTGAGAGCATAGTTGTCATTCTTTGTGTTTGTTCCATTACTTGATTATTTGTGTTATGACTTTGATGCTTGTATCCTTGATATCTGTACATCTAGTCATCACTTGAACTTCAAAGGTGCCTTGACATTCATAATCAAAGGCAAGCGAGATACCACTCTATCATACCTTTCTATGAGCATTGTAATGTTGCTTATGTTTATGCCTCTTGCTACTTATTATTTTTGAGTTGGAATCTCTTCATAGCTTGCAATGACTATTAAGTAGACTTGGTTGCATACTCTTTATTATGAATTGTCTAAGTAGTTGATCACATTGCTGATAATATTTACATCATATGAAGCAAATGTGTTCGTGAAAGTTCTTTTATCGCACTCAGTTTTCAACTGAATTGCTTGAGGACAAGCAATAAGCTAAGCTTGGGGGGAGTTGATACGTCCAAAACGTATCTACTTTCCCGAACACTTTTGATATTGTTTCTCCTCTAAACTTGTGTGGTTTGGATGCAACTAATGCGGACTGACACTGTTTTCAGTAGAATTGCCTTGGTGTCTACTTTTTGTGCAGAAAACCAACTATGAGGAAAAATCCCGGAAAATATGCCAAAAATCCTATTTCACCCAAAGACTCCAGGAGCCAGAATACAAGACGGAGAAGAGCCAGGGGGTGGCCACACCACCTGGTGGCACGGGCCAGGCCAGGCTGCGTCAGGGGGTGGTGTGGGCCCCCTAGGCACCCCCTCGGCCTCTCTCTTCGCCTATAAGGAGCCTTCTGACCTAAAAACTTCGGGGGGTTCGACGTCTTTCCAGAAGGAGTTCCGCTTCGCTGCCACCACCAGATTCCACGAAACAACACCAGAAACTCCGTTCTGGCACCCTGCCGGAATGGGGAATTGGAGGAGATCATCGCCATCATCATCACCATCGCTTCTCCATCGACCATCCATGTTTCCCCCATCTATGAGTGAGTAATCCCCCGCTGTAGGCTATGGAGATGGTAGGATTGGATGAGATCGTTCATGTAATGGCATCAGATTGTTAGGGCATGGTGCCTAGTATCTTTTATTAGTGCTTTATGACTTTGTTGCAACTTGTTGTGCTTAATGCTTGTCACTAGGGCCCGAGTGCCATGATTTCAGATCTGAACATGTTCTTGATTCATTATGATATTATTGTTTTTGGTCTTATCTACAAGTTGTATACACACGTTGTTGTCCGGAACCAATGGCCCCGAAGTGACAGAAATCGGGATAACCGAAGGGAATGGCTTTGATGTGAGGACCACATGTGTTCACAGAGTGTTAATGCTTTGCTCCGGTGCTCTGTTAAAAGGAGCACCTTAATTTTCAGTAGTTCCCTTGAGGCCCCGCTGCAAACGGGCTGGCAGGACAAAAGATGTTGTGCAAGTTCTCATTGCGAGCACGTATGACTATATATGGGACACATGCCTATGATTATCTAGTACTTGGATGCTTTATCTTATTTATCTGCAATTGCCCTATGTTCTGACTGCTATGTGAATTGTCTTGTCCATGCAATGCCCGTCCATCCATCCCTATGCCTTGTGCACTGTTTACTGCTTTTGTTACTACTGTCTTTGCTTTACTACTGCTGCTACTTTACTATTCCTATTACAAAACTGTTGCTACTGATAAACTGCTGTGAGCAAGATTGTTTCCAGGTGCAGCTGAATTGACAACTTAGTTGTTAAGGCTTATAAATATTCTTTGGCTCCCCTTGTGTCGAATCAATAAATTGGGTTTCACTTCCCTCGAAAATACTGCGATACACCCCCTATACTTGTGGGTCATCAGTAACCATTGGGTAAGAAGGGCCCCTTATATAGGTCCTCAAAAATGCAACTGTTACAGCTCTGGAGCACACAAGGCAAACATTCCGGCCACTTTCCGGGTGGTATCTAATTTGGATAGCAGAATGGCAACCACACGTATGAAATCGGAGATTTTTGTGTGACACCGGAGTGTCCGGCGTTTTCACTCTGGACATTCCGGTAAGGCAAAACTTATAGAATAACAATATGAAAACAACCATAACTTTTGCGTCGGGACTCCAATTTTGATGAACTTGGGATCGTTTTAAAGAGGACAAAAATCTCTACAAGATCATGCAGGGAACCATTATAGTCCAGAAAAGGAATATAGAACCGAATTACGAAAGGTTTAACCTATCTATAAAATACAAACCGGTAAAACCTCCAATATTGAAAACGCAATAGAGAATGCATATGAAATCCGTTTTCGATGAACTTGAGCTTGTCATGACGATTAACATAATATCTAAATCCTCTCATGGATAAGAACTAAATAAGAACCAAAAAATATGATGCCAAGTATGCAAAGGTTTGAGCTCTCCCCGAATGATATGATCAAGTTACTCACTCAAGAGCCCCTCTTGATAGTACAACTATCTCTCCTATAAACCGGTCTATCCAACTAACACCACGAGACCGGTAAGAAAGAAACCCTATCAAGAACATACCTTTGCCTTGCACATATTCCACTTGAGCTTCATGACGACGATCTTGTCTACCTCAATATGGAACACCTTTCTTGATTGCGCTAGCTTGGTGAAGACATGCAAATTGCTCCCTCATATTCCACTATGGTAGAGATTATCTTTTGGGCATATCTTCACATATCCATGAACATCATAGGATGGAAAGCTTCTAGCAAATGATGTCTTCGAGATGGCTCATCTTGAACTTGCACTTCATTTCTTCTTTCTTCATCATGTTGGTGTCTTGAGGGTACACAAGAGATATCACTCCATCTTATTCTTCAAGACACACTTGCCATAGGCTCAACTCTCACATTACCAATCTTTGGATCACTCCTTGAACATCTTGGTCATCACTTGACCTTCTTCATTTTCTTCTTCTTAAATCAACCTTGACACCACCATATGGTTCAAGCATTACCTATGGACAAATCCTTAAGTATAACTCAATGCAAACATTAGTCCACAAAGATTTTCATTAATTACCAAAACCACACATGGGGAACACATGCACTTTCACTCTAACAGTGGATGTTGTCACCCAATACCTTCGCTTGTGGCCTGTGATCTAATCCTGCCACACCCGACCTGGTGTTGATGATGTTTTTCGGTGGAAGCTATCTCCCAACAACAAGTACTCGACTAGGTCCACCTACCTTGCTTGTTTCGAGGACAGGACGACCTTGCCCGTTGCTACCCAGGTGTGGCATTCGTTTGCTCCACTAAAGTTCAAATTCTTCAGCTGGCTCGCTATTCAGGGTCGGTGTTGGAGGGCGGACCACTTGTAGTGGCACGACCTGCCTAACCAAGGCACTTGCCCCCTCTGTGAGTGACATGTGGAAGACATTAACCACCTGCTGCTCACCTTCCCCTATGCTTGCTCAGTGTGGACCAAGGTACTTCGGGAGTTCGTATGGCTTCATCTCGCCCCCTCAGCGCGGCTGTGCTCCAAGAGTGGTGGCTGCAAAGGACCACCGCATGGTCAACTGGCTATGCTCGCTTACCCTGCGTAGTATTTGGCTAGAACATAATGCCCACAGTTTCGATGGGTAGGCATGCGTCGTCGCGATTGTTGTGCATCGTGTAGCTAAGGAATGGCAAGAATGCCTTAGCTATCACCATAGTAGACATGGGCTAGCATGAGACATAGGTTAAGCTCCCGTGGCGAGGCGTGTAGCGGAGCTGCATGGTAGCTCCACATTTGTATTACCTTGAAACCTTTCCTCACTTAATACAATGACACGCAGACCTCCTGAGCATTCTCGAAAAAAGTACACTGAAGTGCACTGCCTCGACTCTGTACCAAAGGAACATTGCTTCCATTGTTCGACAATCTAAAAATTTCGTAGTTTTTTCATATGCAGTAAATTTGCTTTAGTTAAACTATACACCGTTTGGTCTATGTAATGCATTTGGGTGTTCGTATGAACTATTTAGGGATGTTGTTTTGCACAGTTTTTCACAATTCTTAAACAATTATCAATCACATGTCGAGTTTTTTGGGCGAGTTCTTTAAGAGAGAGAATATATTAATATCATCAAGCACCTATGTAAAATCAGCCACTGAAATGCAACTTTTAATGTATTTATACATTTTAATATATGTTAATTAGATAAGATAAATACAAGACATCTTAAGAATTAATTTTAATCAAGAAATCATGCTGTAAAATAAGCACCTTTAAATAATTCTCTTGTAAGAACGAGAGGTATTCAACTCTGAGTAACTCTATTCAGGATCGACTAAAAAGCAGAGAAGCTGGACCTTTGCAGTGCAGCCATTAAAACTTTTGGGGTGCATAGATGCTTATATGGGAATGTTCTAGAGATTAGTAAATTTTTATGAGGCTATGCTCTATTTGTAGTAATAAAATAGGGATTAGGATGTGGAGATGTGGCTGAATGGATGATAGCTCCGCTCTTAAAAACATTTACGATAATACTTGATGGCTAGCACATATTTATAGGGCCCACCGTACACATACCCAAATCAAGATTTTTTTTCATGAATACACACGAGTATCACATATCTTCACTCATTAAGGTAGAAATAGAGTTATAAAAACATAATTCATAGTTTTAAAATAAAGTTGGCCACTTCACGGTAAGGCATCCTTCATCCTACTGAATTTCAATTATCTACAGGTGTATTGTTGCCTCAAGATGCCATTATGAATATATAGTTGATAGACTACACTCATTTTTTCCTGAAAAGGGGGAGTATAAGCTTGGCCTCTACATCAATTGATGCACACAATGTTTTATTAAAATTTCATCATGTAAAGTTATTACAACATCATGGGATTGCTTAGAGTTGACACATGGGTCAACTAGAGAATAATAAAAATACATATAACTACTAGGCATCTTGTTGTCGACTAGTATACTGCCAGGCAGCCTGGCTAAAGATAACATGAACAACCATCAGGAGATGGTTGCATCCAGTAACCATAGAATCCCGCTGATCCTCCGTTAGTAGAAGCGTCCATAGGTAGACCCAGTCCACCACCATATTTTTTGGACAAAAACAGTAGGAAAGGCCCATACTGTGTCATTTTATAAATTTTTAAGAGTTGTACAAAGTGATGAGTAAGTCTCAGTCTTACAGCTTACAAATTTCCTAGCCATTTCTACATCACTTCCTTTAGACTAGGCTTATCCCTATGCATTATAAGATAAAAACTCCTTCAAGAAAGCTAGACATCTAGAGGTGGAAGGGATTACATCTCTAAAAATATAACCATTTCTTTGGTCCCAGATGCTCCAACATCTAGTGATGAGGATTTCCATAAGAAAATTGGTACTATATCTATTGCATGCATCTTGGATCTTTTGGTGGATGTCCATATCAGTATTCCATTCCATACCCAGGGCCCACCAGAAGCTTTGGCTGAAACTGCATTCAAAGAAGAGATGATGTAGTGTTTCCTGTGGGCATGTGTCACATAATATGCAATATTGAAATTCAACGAAGAAGTTTTTCCTTGTCATCAACTCCTTTGTGTTTAGTTTCCCATTCAGTAGTAGCCAGGAAAAGAACTTGTGTCTTGGAAGATTACATGTTTTCCATATGTCCAGTATGGATTTGGGTGTTGGATGATTCCCAATCAAAGCTCCATATACTCTCCTGGTGCTAAAATAGTCACCCCATGGGAAACTCCATGAGTCCTATTCAATACTAGGGTTTATGTTCATTACCTCCTCCAACATAGAATTAAATTCTTCATGAGCAACAATGGAGAGTGGGATTTGGAATAGATCATAAAAATTATTGCCAGCAACAGTTATAGCCTTTTCCATAGTTAAGTTTTCATTATTGCAGAAGGAAAATAGATGAGGATAGTACTCCAGACAAACATTATTCCATAAATCTTTCCAGAAGAGCACAATTTTACCGTTTCCAATATTGAAGTGGCCATTCCTCTGTATGTGTCAATAGTGGTCATACAATCCTTCCACCAAAAAGATCCAATTTGGTTCAAAGCATGAGGGGCTGGATTGCCATGATAATAAGCTTTCCGTATGAGGTTCACCCAAGGAATGTCCAGTCTATTGTAGAACTTGCAAATATTTTTCATCAAGAGTGCCTGATTTTGGACTCTGAGATTCAGAACACCCAATCCACCTTGTTCCTTTGGTCTGCATACCATGTCCCATTTGGCCAAACATTTTCCTTGTTTATTTATGTCCTTTCCATCCCATAAGAACTGCCTACCTCCTTTTTGAAAATGGATACAAATAGATATGGGGACTTTGAAAGAGCACATTGCATGGATATGCATAGAATTTAGAACAGAATTCAGTAATGTTACTCTCCAATATAATACATAAGAGAAGATAACCCAGACAACTTCTTATCAAATTTGGATACAAGTGGCATCAAATCATCCATAGATAGCCTCGTAGTACCAAGTTGTAGACCGAAGTATGTGAATGCTAAACTTTACAATTTACAACCAAAAGCGGAGGCAATATGACTGGCATGGTCTACTTGGACATTTATAGGAACCAGAATGGACTTATCATAGTTTATTTTAAGACTAGTAACATTACTAAATTGTTGAAGTCTGACCTTGAGATTAGCCAGTTGAGCATGGTCAGCTGGCATAATGAGCAGAATGTCATCAACATATTGCAGAATGGGATATTTTTGTCCATAATCTTCATCCAGAGGGAGATTAGTTTCATTTATGTGACAAGCATCATTTACAATGTCTTGGAGGAGTTCTGCAATACACACAAATAGTAATGGAGATAGTGGGTCTCCTTGTCTTACACCTCTTTTGCAAATAATTTTTTCCCTAGAACACCATTTAGGAGAACAGCAGTAGAGGCAATATTTAGAACAGAGCTAACTAGAGAGATCCATTTGGGCCCAAAACCTTTTTGCTTTAAGCATGCTAATAATGGCATTGTATTCAATCTTGTCGAAATCTTTATCATAATCAATCTTGAGAATGACAATGGTTTTTTTGACAGGTGACATAAGTGCAGATACTCAAAAGCCCATCCAAGACAGTCATGAATATTTTTTCCTTTGATAAATCCATATTGTTTTTTATGTAGAATGGAGCTAATAACCTTCTGTAATCTGTTGGCCATTATCTTGGTAATAAACTTGATTGGCAGGCTGACCAGAGAGATAGCCCTATAATCATTCATAGTTTCAAGATCACTGGTCTTAGTTATGAGGGTCATAAAAGTTGTATTAATGGCTTCCATATTGATATTTCCATCAAAGAAACTATAAACCAATTTGACAAAATCATCCTTGATGATAGGCCAACAATTTTTTCAAGAATTGTCCATTGAAACCATCTGGTCCAGGTGCTTTATCACATGGAATTTCTTTAATAACACACTCAATCTCCTCCATTGTGAAAGGACCGTCCAGATGAAGTAGATCATGAGATTGGACTAGATTTTTAAGATTGATGTGAATAATGGGATTCTCACTTATACATAGCTGTGTTTGTAAGATTGTCATATGGAAGTAGTCTTCTGATCATGTTTAGTCGCCACCAGATGATCATCAATTCCGATAGAAGTAATTAGATTTCTTCTCTAATTTTGAGTGGCCACAACATGGAAAATTTTGAATTTTCATCCCCCAATTTAGCCCATTTGATTTTGGCCCTGCTTTTCCAATAAACTCTTTTGTCTTCCAATAGTTTATTAGTATGCTCCTATAATATCCTTTTGAAGTTCTTCTGATGTGTTGCAAGTTTCCTCTGGTCTTCAATGCCATCTAGTAATGCAAGAACAACTATGCAATTTACAATAGTCATATTGAGGTTTAAAAGTTTCTTACTCCACTTTTTTAATCCAGCTCTGAGACATTTAAATTTTAAAATAATGGACATGGCAGCATCATTCTTGAAAGGGGTTGTTTGCCAATGTGACTTTACAGTATCATTAAAGCCCTCAAAATCCAACAAGAAGTTCAAATAGGAGAGCTTTGGGAATGGTTGTACCCACCTTGATACAGATAGGGACATGATCAGAGCCAATTCTAGACAGAGGTGTAGCCGGGGTGTCAGGGAAAGGAATGGTCCACTGTGGACAAGTAAAAACAAATCCAGCTTTTTAAGGAGGGGAGGGTCTTGCATATTACTCCATGTAAAAGATTTGCCTTTCAGAGGGATTTCAACCAAGTCATGGTATTCAATAGCATTATTAAACAACATCATATTATGAACATCCCCACCATTTCTGTTTCTGTTTGTTGGACATCTGATGAGATTAAAGTCACCCATTAACATCTAGAATGGATAATTAGCAGGGTCCAAACTATAAAACCAAGTGAAGAACTTATCTCTATACTCATTGTGTGCAGGTCCACAAATGTTGGTCAGAATCCAAGTGACACCAGAAAAATTGCATGTGAATTCCACAGATACATGATATTTTGATTGACTGGTCAGAATTCCCTTAAATAAATTACCATTCTAAATTGTGATCAAACCACCATAATTTCCAATATATGGTGTAAAAGCAAAATGAGAAAATCTTTTGGGGCAGAATTTCCTCAAATAAGACTATTCAAAAACCTCTCCTTTTGTTTCTTGGAGACAAATAATACCAAATTTGCTAGAGTCCACCTTTTCACGAATTTGATTATATCTTGTCTCAGAATTGATGCCTCTAACATTCTATTCTAGTTCTATCTAGTTTCTATTCATAATTAAACTTAGCAGATGTCTGTTCCTCCTGACTAACATAATTAGTCAAGTTATCATGTTTAGAGGAAAAATGGTAGAGTGAGAACATATGACAAGTGCCAGAGTAGATAAGATAATCCTAGTAGGATGCAAGTTGTAACCATAGGATAGATAGAATAAAATTCATAACTTCCTTGGTACTATCAAGACAGAAGCAGAGGTAGATAGATGACAATCTGCTCATCTAGAGCATCAACATAGTAATTATTACAACCTAGATAATAATAGAAGGTTTTAACAGGAAGATAATAAAGCTAGGTATCATATTCCATAGATGACATATATTATTACAAATTTGGGGATAGCTACACATTAGCCACTTTTGAAGGAGAGCTTGTCCACAGAAACCTCACTAGGAGGGATCTAGCATTGGTTGACACCAATGGACTGGATAGTGTCAATAGGGAGGACGGGTGGAGGTGGAGCATCCTGATCAACAATCACCACTTCATGGGGATGAACTTTGCTTTTAGCAACTTTCCTTGACTTCCCTTTTCCTGTCTTCAGAATAGTCTTGGTAGTCTCTGTTTCCTAGGCTTTGTCAGCAGCAGCCTTGTTCTTGTAACCAGCAGACTGATTGGCAATCCTCTTGCTGCGCTTGATAGATGCAACATCCTTGGGAGTGATGAATTTGCGCTTGGCATTCATAAGGTTGTTGTCATCATCATCTAGATCAGAGATGATGTTATCCCTAGTCTCCAATTCAACATGATCACCAGTTTCAGATAGTTCAGTAATGCAGATAGTGGATGGAGAGTGATCAGCGGGTGCAGTGCCATACACTTTTAGAAAACATCTACTCTGCTTTCCATTTTTAGTATCAATATCCAGAATTTGAACACCATCACCATGAATAAGAGAGGTATCTGTGTTGTTTAGTGCCAGGTGTGCATTCTTCACAATATTGGACAACAGGTCATGTACAACATTAAAATAATCCACAACTTCAATCATATGATCCAGTTCAACAAGATGATTTGCATGTGCACGACTAGGCTGGGTGGTGTTGCAACCATGGGAACATCTTCAGCAGTTGGTACAACATCACCCTGTGGATTTGCAGCAGCTGGTACCTCAGGTGCAACATTGGCTGCAACATCAGGCATGTGGTTATGCACCATGTCATCCCAAATTCCACCAAAAGGGAAGGCATGGGATGGGGGTTGCCACCATCAGGTGGAAGTGGGTCAGCACATAATTAACCATAGTCCAGGAGTGGCAATGGCCCTTATCACTAGATTACCGCCATTCATGCATATCCAAATAGATTAACATAAGACAGAAACACCAATGCAAATTCTAGCCTTAGATATAGTGTCAATTCCATTCATCTAATTTCCAGACATATTCATGATATTAGTTGGAGGAGGAAGATTATAAGTAAAGTTTACAATGTGCCATAAAAATGGCAAAAGCATATGATATAAAATAATTCTCCATGGTTTCCTCTTACACATAAAAAGAACATTTGGTACACTCCACTCAATTCCATTTTTCCAAATTATCCTTTGTGTGTAACACTTTATTATTAAGAAACCACATAATATTTTAATCTAAAATTGGATTTTCAATTTCTATAGGTATTTCTAAAGGAGGACTGTATGATCATTCATCATATCTTCGTACATGGATTTTTCTGAGAAGACACCTGAATATGTTAGATTCAAAACAAATCTATCGGAATCCTTGGACAAATGCACCATCATAAGACATTGTCATAAGTGCAGCCATGTTGTCCACCTATTACAAATTAGTGCTCTCCTGAAACCAATATTCACTAGTACCTAAGTTAATACGTCTTGAACATAACATTTTTCTTCGCCCAACCATGTATCCTCACAAAACCTAATAGTAGAACCTAAAATGGCCCGAAGCAAAGAAAGCATCCTTTACCTGCATAAGACCTTTCCAAACTAGAGAGTCATTTGGTTTCATCTGGACTTCAGATAGTTTTTTTTGCTAAGGTATCTTGTTATCTAGCAACCCCTACCACACCCCTTTTTTATTTATTAGTTTATAAAGATATTCTTAGTAAATATTTATTCTTAAGTTAAAGCATCTCAATACCTATACCAACTTGGTCCTTTGGTCTACAAATTATATTCCACGTTGTTAGTCTGTATTCCTTTATAGTCTCGTCACATTGCCAAAAATCAAGACCTATAAAATTCAAGTAATTTCCTTACCACCTTAGGTATTTCTAGAAAGGACAACATAAACATAGGTAGGCTCATTAATACATAGTTGACTAAGAGATCACCATTGTAGGGGTTCCGCGTATAAAAACAATAAATTTTACTCTACGCCCCTGAACCTCTGAAGCTGCCAGGACCTATCTATTAGTAATACAGTAACGGGAGGGGCTTTTCGCGAACTTACCCTTGAAGACCGACAAGCGTTGTCAACTCTCAAGAGAGCATGGTTGATGTAGAAGATCCGAAGCTGACCTCAAGGTCGCGATGAAGTCCTTGCGCTCCTTCTGGCTCCAACGACTTGAGTGCCTCAAGTGCGACACCTCGTGGGGAGTTACACATGTCCGGTGCCTGACGATGACTCCCGCTTCCCCGATCCAGCAGCAGTTGCGGAAGTAGAGCTCCCAGATCCGAATCCCGCAGCGCGACGGTGCTCCGCGGTGAAGATGTCTCTCACTCGCGCAGTCCAGACTTGAGACCACGGTCACGAGAAGGAGAGGGGAAGAGAGAAAATATCAATTGGAGGTCCTCCCAAAAGGGGGGAGACCTTTATTGATTATTGGTGTATTTTTCTAGGCCAAATACCCCACTATATATAGGGGGAGGGGAGGTACTACCTCCCTCAAAGTCCCGGGGTGGGACTAAAGGAGAGGAGGGGGGATGAGGTGGCCGTCGGCCACCTAGTGGGCCCCGCGTGGGGGGGCTAGGCCCAGCCGGCGTCCCCCTTGCCCCTTCTCCCTCTCTCCTTTCCCCTATGGGCCCTCTCCCTTTGGAATTGGCCCATTAAGCCTTTTTGACCTTTAATTGATTTTCTCTTTATTAAATAATTATGAATAAATGATTAAATCAACATTTAACATTCATTCACATATTATTCAAACTCCGTGGCCATGGAACACCTTCCACCTCCACTCCGGGCATCGTCTGGACTTACCGAAACCCTTCTGGTTTTCTCTCTTCTTTTCTTCGGTGATTCTACCGATCCTATAAACACTCTCTAAGCATCATCAAGCACTTAAGCGCGATACCCCATGGTTCGGGAACACTCCAGACATGGTCGGGTCACTCCCGCACCAATGATCGACAGAGGGACCTAGATGGCCATGTGACCCTGTGCGTTCCACGAAGATCTTTTGTCGTTTGAACTGGGACAATCGTGTCTTATTCCATTTGTCACTCGATACTTGCATTGCCTGAGATCTGATCAATGACATCACCATGTCGTGTTCAATCTCGTTACTGAACAATGCTACTTAACTCGTTTCGACAAGTGATATCCCAGTGATCAAATCACACGCTGCGCATCTATTGGATATAACTTCTCCGAGTGGGCCCTTGAGTATCTTCCTGTCACATGGACGGACAAATCCCGCTCTTGACATATATTGCCTCTACGGTTTCCTCCGAATACCTGAACACACCTTTATAACCACCGTTTTACCAGATGGCGTTTGATGTTATCTAAGCACTCTCGGGAGACAGTGATTGATATAGCCTCACGGTCTAAGGAATAGTCTACGAGGATCCATTTCTAATCATCATAACTTGAACTTTGTGACATGATCGGGTCACGATGTTTAGGTTGGATATTGGTTCATCATCTCATTCTCCGAATGAGATGACCTCATTTCCAACTGGCATAAATGCCACATGATCAGGAAACATGATCATCCGTTGACCAATGAACCAGTGACTAGAGTTTCACTGGGAACCCCTGGTTGTTTGTATATCACACGTGTATTGATGTTTCCACTCAATACAGTTATAGCATGATATAAAACTTAATCATAAACTATATGAAATATGATAATAGTCCTTACTACTATTTGTGTCTAGGGCATATTTCCAACAACCATATGATATAAGTTTGGGCTTCTAGCAAACCAACTTCCCTTCGAATCAAGTTTCAACTACACCCTCCGTTTTGAAATATAAGATGCTTTAGCTTTGTAAAAGAAGTGTATCTAGACCCCTTTTAGTGTGTAGGTTCATCTAGATTTGGAGTGAACCTATACATTAAAAGGTCTAGTACACTTCTTTCACAAAGCTAAAACATCTTATATTTTGAAACGGAGGGAGTAGATACCAATATAAATTTATTATTTTTTTTGTAATGGATAGGTACTCCTAAGTACCTAAGAAGCAAAGATCCAACCTCACATCCATAAAATTGTTTGTATTGTTGTTCCTCATCTTTTGTCTTTTCAAAATAGAAAAATCTTACTTTTGTGAAAATTAATCTTCAATCCGATCAATTGTTTGAAGATACATAATATCAATTTCATGTTGACGGCCTTATAGGTCGTATTTCATAAAAAATATTGTATCATCTATATATTGTAGAATTCAGATCCTCCATCAAAATAAGGAATTAGGTCTCCAACTTGTCCATACTATTTTGCCCTTGCAATAAGGATTGCCAACATATCTATAACTATATTAAAAAGCATACGATAGAGAGGATCACCTTGTCGCAACCCTTTCCTCATATGAAAATAGTGTCTAAAATCATCATTGACCCTTATTCCGACACTACCTCCTTGCACAAACTACTCAATCAATCTACAACACTTCAGTGCAAACCCCTTTGTGAGCAGTGTTAGTTGAAGAAAATACCATTTAACTTTATCATATGCTTTTTCGAAATCAATTTTAAATGCTACTTCAGCCATTCTCTTTTTTTGAAGACCATGGATGGTCTCGTGAAGAACAACCACACCCTCAAGGATGTGTCATCTAGGCATAAAAGCGGATTGGGTGGGTCTTATCACTTTGGGGGCAATCTTCGTAATATGATTAGTACCCATTTTGTTAAATATCTTGAAGCTAACATTTAACAAACAGATTGGGTCTGTATTCCTATATTTGTACCACATTTTTTTGGATGTAGTGTGATGATGCCAAAGTTCAATTTAAAAATATACAAATCCCTTGTATGTAATTTACCAAATAACGAGCCCATCAATTTCCTTCAGTGACTCTCATATTTTTTATAAAACTTAGCCGAAAAATCATCCGGTGTCGGTGCCTTATTATGATCCACCTACAAGATAGGTTCGTATACCTCATTTTCAATAAAGGTGCAATAAGTATAATATTCTTCTTAGAAGAGAGCTGCAGTATATCTTGGTTCGCCTCCTCCATGAGCGTAATATTTGACTAGTTCCCGCTCCAAAGACCTTTTTTTAAATTCAGTAATATATACTATGCTCCAAAGCACACCTTGTTGGACCACTTCGACGGCCCCATTTTTACCCGATTCGACCTTGGTGTATTACCTCTTGGATGTCATGATCGCGTTATGGATCTATGAGCCTGACTCACTCGGGATACTCAACTCCATCTTGACCCCAAGCCAAGATCCTCCTACCGCCAAACTTTGACCTCCGTCAACGCGGCCTCTTAAATGATCACAAAACAAATTGCGAGCTCCATGGAGCTTGGCGAGCTCCACACGGGTGACATGATCATGACCGAGTACCTACAGAATATGAAGTTGTTCGCGGATAGCCTCACTGATCGCTCCAGTCGAGGATGCCAAACTTGTGATCCACTTCCTCAATGGACTCTCCGAGAAGTACGTTGCCACAACTGATCTCATCTCCCTGATGGTGATATGCCCCTCCTTCTCCCAGTGTCGCTCGATGCTGATGCTTTAGACGATTAAGCGCAAGAATCGCCATGCTCGCAACACTGACAAGGCACTGTACTCCAACATGAAAAATGGCGGCGACAAAGGGAAGAAAAATAAGCAGCAACAAAGATCCATGACCGCACTCGCTAAGGAGATCATTCCGCCCAAGGACCAATCGAGCGCGGTGACCGCTCCACCCACCTGGCCGACTCCTTAACTTCCCTGGAACGGGGCTATCTAGATGTGGCCATATGGCCAGGGCTTGCTTGGCTGCCCGCAGCCCTACATGTCGCGTCACAACCCCTCTCCATGGGCGTTCTTTGCGTAGGGGCCCTACAGCCTGCAACATGGGCCCTACGTCATGGCGTAGAAGCCCTACGGCATGGAGATGCCCTCTTGGTCACCATATGACTATGACTACGCTATATTATAAGGCATTGCACCACCTTCACCGTCATCTTCGGCATGATCGTGCGATCAAGTTCCAAACAAACCTCCCAGAGAATGGTTCATGGACATGGTCACCTCCTCCCACTTCGCGTCCGATCCCGGTATGCTCACCTCTGTATCTTCTACTTCTTTGTCATCTCGTGTTGTTATTTTCTATAATGGTTCTTCCCTTCAAACTACTCCTACAAGTCATGCATGTTTCCTGTTTCCACTTCTTACCGTCCTCTTTATCTTTGTAATGTATTAGTTGTCCTAACATTGTCAAAATTCTATTGTCTTTCGTTAGTTCACCACTGATAATCGTGTTTCAGTTGAATTTAACCCTTTTGATTTTTTTGTGAAAGATTTTCCAACCAAGACCGAGATTCTCAGATCCAATAGCTCTGGTGCTCTCTACCTGGTAAGCACCACCTCATCGAGTACTCCACAAGCACTCCTCGTCACTGATTTGGTGTTGTGGCACCGTCATCTTGGATAGCCTGGCCATCCTATCACAGATTCCTTAGTTTGCTCCTCGGTTATCCCTAGAGAAAATAATAAAAATAAGACTAGCTTATGCGATGCGTGTCAGCTAAGTCATCATGTTTTCCTTCCTTTTTATTTGTCAAACTGTGTAATGACAAAACCATTTTAGCTTATTCATTGTGATTTTTGGATATCTCATGTTGAGAGTATTTCTGATTTTAAGTATTATCTCATATGTCTCAATGATTTTGCTCAATATAGTTGGATCTTTCCACTTTTGTCTAAATGGAGGCCCTCCCCCACTTGTCCTCTCTTCATGTGTTTTATATAACACTAGTGGAATGCCCGTGCGTTGCCACGGCTCCTTATCATATGCCTAGTGTCGCACATGGTACATGTGTATGATATTTAAGCATGTAGAAAATAGCACATAATACTTAAAAATATTTAAAGGTTCACTTCACATAGTTTAATGTATTGTGTACAAAATGTAAGGACCGACACGTTATCACTTATTCACTAATCCATTCTTCTTTGACATGACTAAGGTATCCATGTACAACATCAGTAATATTGTCCTTAACTTTATGTGCATAGTACTTGAGTATGTGTATCAAAAACTTCTTCCTCAACTCATAGCCATCTTGTACAAGCAACCTATGTGTTAACATGGTGTTTTCTCATGAAAAACTTATAACTTTGAACAAAAAATACTCACGGTGTAAACTCGATGAAAAAATCTTTTACCATCCCATGAGAGCATAAAACTAAAAACTAAGTAACCTGACAGTTTTCTGCAAATAAATGGATTGTTGTTAGGACGATAATTATTAAATAAATTTCTTATAATGATAACCAAATAAAATCACCTGCCAGAGCTTGTTGGTATTGGAATACTATGAGGATATTTACGTGGCCAAAAATATTATCTGAATTCCAGTCAGGTTGTGCATTTCAAGAGATTCATTTAGATAGAGTGAGCACCTCTGAAATTTTAATTGGTATCTCTCTTCCGATAGAGGTTCAGAAAAGGGGTCTAAGATATATACACGATGTTCATGCTTGTCAATGGTGAATAACATGAAGTCACCAAGGGATACATGTGGCAACAAAATCTGCAAGTGGTTACCATTAAAACTAACTTACCATGTTGCACGACGAGATATCACGGTCTATCCTAGGCCAGCTACAAAATAGTGTTGCCAACTCCTTATATCTGGCTTTTTACGCCATTTTGGATGGCCTATACCATCGATAATCGCCGACTGAGAAAAAATGGTTTAGAACCACCACAATGATAATATCTATGTGTGATTACAATAATTTACACAAAATCTTAGATCCATATTCTGCACAGGAGGCTCAATGCACAATTATATCTCATCAGATGCCACTATACGAACAACCATGTTGAAAAAGTCCTTGTCCATAGGCTGATCCATCCTTAGTATGCCATGAATTTGCTTTACAGTTAATCCCAATGGATATGGTTTGGAGTTTCGAACCCATTCCAAACAAATGATAAGAACAATCATATCATAAAAATATGTACTGGCACTTAGATGATTATCTTAACATGAGTCTTACTCTAAACATTTTGCATTGTCGATGGACATGATGTATTTGCATATCTCGTCAACTAACTCATGTGGTTTGTTGGACACAATGCAAACATGAAGGGGCTATTTTCTTTGGCTACATCTCGTGGATTTTTTCCATCTAAACTCAATACATCCACAATATCAGAGTCAAAATCCATTTTGTTCATCTTTTTACTTGATAGTATATCGGACCGTCTCTTATCTTATTCAGTTCTGAATCATGTAATATGACAACTAATTTTCTTTAGAATGCTTTCATCTCCTCCTACATAGTAGTAGGAAAATTACACTTATGGAATAATAATAATTTAATATTAATTGTGTCTGGATGTGTGACGTTGTTAGAGAGCATATCGCACCAGTATTCCATAAAGTTTAACATAAATTACCCGCATGATGCGCTACAACATTACCAAGTGTTATAACAGTATTTCATCTAGCCAATTAAAGGTAAAGAATCTATCTGAACAATATTTCTATGCATCGTCTAGTGTAAATGGTCAAACGATTTGCTGGCTATTAAATAGACTATGTACGTTGTGGTTCAAGATACTTTTCACATTAAATTTAAAAATATCGATGAGTGTTCAACATATCCATCGGTCTGCACTTGATTTTAGATATGCTCTTCTGTTTCCCATTTTGTGACATCAACATCCCACCACTTTTCACCTTTGTCAAATCCCTTCTTTTGGGATGCAATCTTTAGGTGCTTTTCAAATCCTTGTATCTATTATATGAGAAAAGAGTATTAGGCCTTAAGAAAAACATAATGTCAAGAGGAGATGACAATCAATTTGCTTACCATATCAGTGTGGTCACTTCTACTCATTCCAACACCGACTAGGTCCAATACTTGTATCAAACGTTTCTTTGTATTGATGACTGCTAAATACCAATGGGTCCGTTTATGCGGAGGAATACCTAATTTTTTTGCATAAGTCGTACGGACTGAAATATTAACATATAATGAATGATCCGCATTTGCAGTAGTCAGTACCAACCATGTCATTCTTTAGATAAATATATGCCTGCTCTACGATGTGGCGATGTACTTGTTTTCTCTTTAGCTGACCGGAGATGTATGTTTTATTCATATATACCTTAGCACCCTCTCTGTCAAGCAGATGATCACATGCACCCATACAATATATGTATGCATTTATCACCTATAATTGAATAGATGAAATAAAGGCAGGTAAAATACATTCAAATTCAAGACAATGTTAGACAATAATGTGCAAATAGTGGTCTCTTGTTGACATACGTCTTTGGGCAAGAATTCGTCATCACTATTAAGACTTAAATTGTCATTAGATAGTAATGCATTATCGATGTCCACAAACTTGGTATTTTTAGGTGCGGACATGATCGATTGAACGACAAGAAAATCTTCCGCGGTGCACACGTAGTCTGCCATGATATATAAAGTGTAGACAATCAATTATGTAGGAAATGATCTAGCAATAAAATAGAATGATAATAAGAGCCGAACTAAGTACCTTATGGGATAACCTCCGTGTTCACTTTTTTTGGTTTATTATGTCGTGAAATGATTGTCCCTTTATCCATTTCTATATCGTCCATGAACAATAAAAGTATAAAAAATACATAAATAAATAAATTATAAAGCTTATCTTATGTGAATATGTGTTGAAAAAAATGTAATCACCTGCATTGTCTGTTTGACCAACATCGCATCAGATCCTATGTCGATGAGTTCTTTCAGAGCATCTGCGATATCTGTCTTTATCCCGCCAATGATCTAGAAAAGTGGAACATTTGTAAAATAAAAACTCAAGAGACTAATCCGAGCCTACACAATGGCTTCTGCTTGTGTTGGGTTGTTAGCCACTTGATAACAAATCTTATCCAGCTAACTAACATTATTAGCTAGAACCCAACAGAAATCTTATATGTTTGTGCTGGGCTCTCGCTAGCTAGCTAACTAACGCTATCTAGCTAACTGAGAAGCTATATGACATGGGTATACCCCACAGGTAATCGAGCTTGGTATATACGGCCTGAATACATAGAAGTTCACGGTGTCGCCAAGGCCCAAATAAAGAACTCGAGTAACCTACGAACTCTTGGTTGCTTGAAGAACAAGAAGAAGTTAAAGATAGAAAGTTCAAAGGGGAAAACCCTAACTTGTAACCGACTCGACCCATTACCCGAGACCTAGCCTATCTATATAAAGGCTAGGAGGGGGCGGCGAGGAGGACACACGCAGCTCTAGTTTCCACAACCCTCGCCAGATTGCATCTGCGCACCATTGTAATCTTCGATTCCCTTGATAATTCCTCGAGCAGACAAGTAGGAGTAGGGACCTCTACGAGGCCTGAACCTGGGTAAATCTTCGAGTCCCCTGTGTGCTTGTTTGCTAGCCGATAGATGTCTCCAGCGCTACCTCCTTCTCCAAAACCCAAGTCCATAACAATGGGCATTGATGAGTTAAACCCTCGTCAATTGGCGCCGTCTATGGGAATTGGGAGTGCTGATGTTGCGGCTTCTTCGGTCCCATCAACCGCGATCTACAACTCCGCAACAGCGGAGATTCGCCAGCTCTTCGGCGCGTTCAACTTCACAGTCCACACGCCGGCCACTCGCCCAGCTTTCGAGTCCGTGGGCGACGAAATCAGCCTGGCAATCGGGAGCTTCCGCTTCCAAGTTGGTCAGATGGGCACGCTCTGCATGCTTGACCAACCGACGATGTCGTTGATTGCCCCAGCATCATGGTTCCCTCCATCGATCGGCACCCCCAGTGAGCTCAACACCCCAACAATAGTCGAGAACACAGTCAGCGACTCTGATCTGAGCGATCTGGCAACTGAAGATGGAGCCTACGGCTCCGGATCTGAGAGTTGCGGGAGCAGCAGCTTCCCCAATCACTTCATGTGCGTCGTCATCAACGTAGGCGACACCTCTGCCAACCGCGACAACACGGGCAATCGCGGTAACGAAACTGACCCGCCTCTCGGTGGCAACTGCGGCTATGGTGGCAACGACGGCAACGGTGGAAATCGCATCCCCGTCAACAATGGAGGAGCAGTCGAGCCTCCGACCATAACAAACAAGCAAACCGGCAAACGCATCGCGATCAGGCTCAACGAGCAGGAGTGGGCTTGCTGCCATGAGGCCTTACGAGGCACCCCTCTACCCTTCGGGTCTCCACAAGAACTACTAATGGGCTACCACTAGCTCCTGAACGAAGAATTTAAGCGCCAAGTGCAAACTATCACGCAACTCAAGGCGTGTAAAAAGGCGGCGGACGAGTCGAGCCTTCGACGTGCTGGGCTCTCCTCTCACGGAGGATCCTCCTCAAAGGGCAACGAGTACCTCGCAAACAAGAGGCGGTATCGGATGGCCCATCTCACTGAGCAAGAACGCATAGAAGCTGCAAAGGTCCTCGACTTCAGCTCTATGACAGTCGATACACGCGGCAACATGGTCCCAAAAACGCCGCAGGCCGCGGTGACAGCAGCCACCATGTACCTCCTCAACAACCAGCCACCGGCTGGAGATCCTCGAGCCGCCATGCACCGATCTACGATCGCGGGCTTGGGACTAATCGAGGCTGCTCTAGATAAGGAGCCAACACCAGAGCCGAAAAAAGGCAAAATGATAGAAAAGCGCTACTCCTCGCTCTCATCCAGCAACGACAGTCATGACCTGTCTCGACGCCGCCGCTCACGGCGACAAGACCACGACTATGATGCACGCAATGACCTCACGCAGCGCAAGATCGACAAATCAAGGGCGCGACGTGCCCGGTCGACTGACTCAGAAGAGGAAGATGTGGAGCTCTGCGGCGCCAGATGCTTTAGCAGGTCCATCAGGCAAAAGCGAATGCCCAAAGGGTTCAAACTCCCGTCAGAGAACCCAAAGTTTGATGGCCTACAGGACCCGAAGATCTGGCTGGAGGACCACATCTCCTCCGTCAGGCTCCACGGCGGCAGTCAAAGCACGGCCATGCAATGCTTACAGCTACAGCTGCAAGGCGCCGCCCGAGCATGGCTCAACAACCTCCCACGCAGATCCATTCGCAGTTGGGATGAGCTGGTTTACAGCTTCGTGCGCAACTTCAAAGGCACGTACAAGCGGCCTGCATCAATCGAAGAACTGAGATGCTACCAGCAAAGATCGGGCGAATCGCTACGCTCCTACATCCAAAGGTGGTCCATCATCAAGAACTCCGCAGAGAACATCTCAGAGGATCGCGCGATTGACGCATTCAACGGCGGCGGCCGCCGCATAGAGCTCAGGGAGGAGCTAGGCCACTCAAAGACCAAGACCATCAACCACTTGATGGAAATCGCGAATCGGTGGGCCGATGGAGAAGATTCGGTGAAAAATCACCCTCACTCCAACGAGGAGGCAGAACTCGAGCGTAGACGCGATCGCCGAGGCAAACATCGCATGCGCATCTACGATGATCGCGACGATGTCAACATGGTCGCAGCTGGCTACGCTGACAGACGTGATGACAGCCGCAACAGCGAATACCGTAGCGGTGGATATCACGACTCCGGGAAGACCACGCAAGTGTGGCAACGCCGCAATCCTGATGAGGCACCCACGACATCCATCGAAGAAAAATTGTCCGGGCCATGCACGGTGCACTCCTACATCGACAAGCATGACGAAAAGAAGAAGTCTAGCCACCTCCTCAAGGATTGCCGCAAGTTCCTCAAACTGCATGAGGGATTAGTTTGGATGAATCGCAACACAGTCGAAAGAGGCTACGGAGCGGCTCCAGGCGCCATAGCACATGGTGCTCCGCCACCGCCACCTGGAATGCCCCCAAACGCAGCCGCGCCGGACCAACACCAGGGAGGCGAACCCTACCCACGGGCCATGGGTACCATGATGATCCAAAAGGGACGCCCCTCCAACAGGGTGCAGAAAGCCATCACTTGCCAAGTCAACTTGGCCACAAACTCTCCACTAGCTACCACTGAGTACCTCAGCGGAAGCAAGTCCTGCATCACCTTCGACAAACGCGATCATCCGCCTCAAGTACCTTGTCCAGGACATTGCCCCCTCGTACTCGAGGCGCAAATCGGAGGCTTCGACATGAGCCGCGTCTTCATGGACGGCGAAAGCGGCATCAACCTTATATTCGCGAGTACCTTGCGAGTAATGAGGATCCCTCTGACTTGCCTAGAGGCCTCGGACACAACATTCCATGGCATCTACCCAGGAAAAGGCGTATATCCCCTAGGAAAAATCAACCTCGACGTCATCTTCGGCACGCCGAAAAACTTTTGGCGCGAGCGAATCGACTTTGAGGTCGTCGACTGGCCCTCACAGTACCACTGCATCCTCAGAAGTGTCGTGTTCACTAGGTTCATGGCGGTACCACACTACGCCTACCTGTAGATGAAAATGCCAGGTCCTAATGGCATCATCACAGTCAACGGGAGCTTCGAGACTAATGGCGACAGAGAATTCAACAGAATTTCCCAGTCTTTCGGCATGCAGGAAGAACTCCCGAGACTAAAGGAGTCAACAGACAACAGTCTGCCTCCCCTAAGCCGGCCAAGCTCGCCTGATCTATCTTTCGACTCATTAGTGCACACAAAGAAAGTGTAGGTCCACCCATCGGACCCCGCCAAAACGGCCCTCATCGCCAACAACTTGAGTCTCGCATAGGAACTCGCGCTCGTCGAATTCCTCCGTGAGCACTGGGAAATCTTCGTCTGGTGTCCAGCGGACATGCCAGGAGTTCACAGGGAATTCGCCGAGCACTCACTCAATGTCAACCCAGATGCAAGGCCAGTCAAGCAAACAATCCGGCGATTATCTGAGCCACATGCAAAGGCAGTCGGAATGGAGATCAACAGACTCCTCGACGCCAAATTCATACGCGAGATCAAGGAAAGCACTTGGCTCGCCAACACGGTGCTGGTACCAAAAAAGGACACGGATATCCTGCGGATGTGCGTGGACTTCACCTCTCTGAATAAGCACTGCCCAAAGGATCACTTCCCGTTGCCACGCATCGACCAGATCATCGACTCCACCACGGGATGCGAGCACCTCTGCTTCCTCGATGCCTACTCAGGCTATAACCAGATTCGAATGAAGGAGGAAGATCAAGAGAAAACAGCGTTTACAACGCCCTTCAGTGTGTTCTTCTACAACACAATGCCTTTCGGGCTAAAGAATGCGGGAGCCACCTACCAGCGGTGCATGCAGGCTTGCCTCAAGGAACAACTTGGTTGCAACATTCAAGTCTATGTCGACGACATAGTAATCAAGACCAAGGAGGAAGTCTCCCTAATCGACGATTTACGCGAAACCTTCGCCAACCTAGACCGCTACCGGATCAAGCTCAATCCGGACAAATGCGCCTTTGGCGTACCATCTGGGAAATTACTCGGGTATCTCATCTCCGCGAGAGGGATCGAGGCAAACCCAAAGAAAATAAAAGCCATACTGGCCATGGAGAAGCTGAAAAACATAAGGGGCGTCCAGCAGCTGGCTGGACGAATCGCGGCCCTCAGTCGATTCATCAGTCGGATGGGTGAAAAGGCACTGCCCTTCTACCAACTCCTCCGCAAAGATGAAAAGTTCGAATGGACCAATAAAGCGTAGGAAGCATTCGAAGACCTCAAGCGCCTGCTATCCACCTCGCCAGTACTAGTGACCCCACAAGAAAGGGAACCGCTGCTACTATATATCTCCGCCACCAACCAGGTGGTCAGCACAGTGCTCGTCGTCGAGAGAGCCGAGGAAAACAAGGTCCACGGGGTACAACGCCCAGTCTACTACCTCGGCAAGGTCCTCACGCCAACAAAACAGCGGTACCCGCACTACCAGAAGCTGGCATATGGTGTCTTTCTGACCGCCCGGCGACTGCGCCACTATTTCCAGGAACACCCAATCGTGGTGGTCAACGACGCCCCATTGGGGCATATCCTGAATAACCCTGACGCCACGGGACGAGTCGCGCTTTGGGGGATAGAATTTTCTCCACAAGACATTACATACGAAAAGCGCAACGCAATCAAGTCGCAAGTTCTTCCTGACTTCCTCATGCACTGGATGGAGAACCAGCTCCTTGACAAACTAGATATGTCCTACCTCTAGACAATGCACTTCGATGGGTCCAAGCGGAAGGACGGAGCAGGTGCAGTTGTCATATTGACATCGCCCCAAGGGGACAAGCTGAAGTACATCCCGCGGATGCAGTTCACCGCCTCCAACAATGAAGCTAAATACGAGGCCCTGCTACACGGGATGAGGATGGCAAAAGCCTGCGGCGCCAAAAGGCTAATTATATACGGCGACTCCAAGTTGGTCGTCAACCAAACAATGCACGAGTGCGACGCACTGAACGACAACATGATCGCCTACCGCGACCTCTATGACACACTCGAAGGGGACTTCGACGGCTGTGAGCTACGACACGTAGGCCGCGAAAGCAATGAAGAGGCAGATGCACTCGCCAACATAGGCTCTACCTGCGCACCCATACCACCTAGGGTATTTCTTGAGCGCATCTGTGAACGCTCCATCAAGCCAAAGGCAGCAGAGAAGAAAACAAGCGCAGCAACAGACTCGGGGGCTACGCCACCCAATGAGCCAAAGGCACTCGACAACCTGGAGCTGGATACAGGACTCGAAGGACCAATGAGCGTCATGATGATCGAATCATCCTGGACTCAGCCGTACATCACGTACCTCCTCAGCAAAAGGCTATCGGACGATCCGACTGATGCACGACACATCGTGCGGCGATCCAAGGCATTCGCTATTATCAACGGTGAACTATACAAGTGCAACATCATAGGAGTACTTCAACGATGCGTCTCCACGGCTGATGGAAGAGCCGTTCTCCTCGACATCCATGAGGGAACCTACGGACACCACGCCGGCAGTCGTGCCCTCATGGCCAAAGCTCTGCGAGCTGGGTTCTACTGGCCTACGGCCATGCGCGACGCCAAGGACATCGTCCAGAAATGCAACGCGTGCCAACGATTCGCGGACAAGCCGCACGCACCTGGCGCAGAGCTCCGGCCAATCCCATTGGCCTGGCCCTTCATGCAATGGGGACTCGACATGGTCGGCAAGCTCCCCAAGTCCTCGCGAGGAGGTCACGTCTACCTCCTGGTGGCAGTCGACAAGTTCACCAAGTGGATAGAGGCCATTCCAGTGACCAATCAATCAGGGCACAGTGCAGTCAAGTTCTTCGAGTCCATCATCTTCCGCTTCGGAGTGCCACGCAGCATCATCACAGACAATGGAACAAACTTCACATCCAAGGAGTTCCAAGAATTCTGTGAGAATCTGGGAATCAACATCAGCTACGCCTCGATAGCACATCTGCAGAACAACAGTCAGGTCGAAAAGGCAAATGGGCTCGTCTGCGGCGGCATCAAGAAGCGACTCCTCCGGCCACTCGAACAAGCCACAGGTTGCTAGCCAGACGAACTGCAATCAGTACTCTAGAGCCTACACACAACTCCAAATAGTGCTACGGGCTACACCCCGTTCTTTATGGTGCACAGAGTCGAAGCAGTGCTACCCGCCGAGGTACGGTAGAAGGCGTCGCGCGTGGTAGCTTACAACGAGAAGGAGTCATCCCTTGCACTCGAAGACTCTGTCGACCTCCTTGACGAGGCAAGAGAAATCGCCGCGGAAAGATCAATGATCTACCAGCAGAACCTGCGCAACTACCATAGTAGGAGGCTACGCCCCAGATCCTTCATCGAAGGCGACCTGGTCCTACGACTGAAGCAGCAAGGACATCTCAAGCTCGAGTCCCCCTGGGAAGGACCATATCTGATTATAGAAGTAATCCCAGGTGGAGCCTATCGCCTTCAAGATATAGAGACAGGAGTCGCATACTCCAACCCCTGGAACGTCTCGCAGCTGCGACGCTTCTACCCTTAGTTGTTTTTACTTTTACATCACGAACAAGGCACTCAGCGAAGGCTACTTAGCCACACATTGTACTTCGTACAGTCTCATGAATAAATAAAGCTAAGTGCCCCAAAACTCTGTGTTCTCCTTTATTTTCCACAACTTATCCACTCGGGGGCTGCGCCACCCTATACACATCTGTTCTACAAACTAAAACGTGATATCCTAAGTAGCTGGCACATCAATCAAAACCCTTGACACACATCAACCCAGTTGCAACGCACCTGACAGGTTGACAAGGGACCGAGATAAGCGTATGGCCAGGATAACAAAAAGGAGTCGCATAGTGCAACGCACTCACACGCTACCAAGCTCTTTATACATAATCGACAGTCAATTATACACAATGTATATACGAACTTTACAACATTGGTACACTTATGTGCAGGATACAAATTAAGCTACTACTGCAACAAAAGGACGTTGGTCTGCTCCTCGAAGAAATCGACGATCTCCTCTGCTGGGCGATCTACTGCCTGATAGTGCGGCACCATATTCCAAGCAGAACCTGCTGGTGGCGCAGGTGGCCCAGCCGCAATTGCCACAACGTCTACGTCAGACCTATGCAGTCGCACTAGCGACATAGCGGCCTTGGCACCAGCCACCAACTGTTGCCTTACACACTCGCGGACCGCAGCCAAGTCTTGGAACTTGGCAAGAAGGGCCAGTAAGCTTGATGGAGCAACATCTAGTGGAAACATCGTCCGATAAATGTTCTTCAAGCATGACTGTGACTTCTTCAGAAAATGCAGCACTCGCGACTCACGATCCTGCAGGGTCACCAGCGCAATCGCACGATCATGATCCACCCAGAAATATCCGCTCTCCTGAATTTGCTCTTGGGTCAGATCATGCATGCGAATAGCAATCCTATCATTCTCATCCTGCGGATGGCGCGCACTGACAACTATACAAAACAACAGCGGAAGCATAAGGACAGCACACCACTGCAAGTGACTACAAGGAAAAGATAAGAGGAAGCAAACTAACACTTAAATTGGTCGCCCAGCTGCGTCATCTCCCCTAGCAGATACTGCTCTCGGGCGGTGGCCTTCTCTGCCTTTGACTTCCATACATCCGCGTTACCGCGGAGCACGGGCAATTCGCGCTCCAGCTGCTTCACGCGATCACGCAGTCGCGAAAGCAGCGACAGCTCATCCACCCTGGAGCACAGTGGTGCCAAAGTATCATCAAGAGGCGGCGAATCCTGAGGTTCCCTCAAAGGATCACTTGATGTACCCTACCACAAGCCAAGCAAGAAGCAAATAAGAAGATCAAACTGACACACAGACAAAAGATTCGGTTGCATTCAAAATTGGCAAAAGTATCAGCAGATGCACTTGCCAAGGGCATGTTCTTGACAAAAGGGATAAACTAATCAACTATTACAAAGCTACTGAGGAGCGATTGGCTTCTTCGACTTAGACGGCTTCGGGGGCCTCATCGAGTCCGTGGCGGTATCAGATGCCACTGACTTTCCGCCAGCCCCTGATGCCGCAGCCTTTGCCGCCTTCTTGGCTCGCTGCAGCTCCTCAGAGTACTTCGCAACTGTGTTAATCAGCTGCAGCCCATATTTGCCACAGGCAGTCATGAAGGGAGCAAAGACTACCTGCTGCCGTCTGCGCTAACGGGCATCGCCCTCGAAACCGCTGTAGGACCAAATTCGACTCCGTGGGCCTGCACCATGGCGAGTGACATTGACGCGTCAGCCGCACGGTGCAAATTCTTGAAGCTTGTAGGAACACCCCCGGCGAGAGACTCCACCAGCTCGTTCATGTTCTCGATTAGCTCAGGCTTGGGCATCAGCTCCTCCTGGAGGCGACTGAGCATGCCCTTGGCCTTGGAGAGCATATTTTTAACGGCGGCACTGTGGTCCTCGACTGCTAAAAGCGCACCCGCCAAGGCATCGTCACGGCGGAGGGCCTAGGGGTCGAAGCTCAAATTGCCAGCATCTGTACATAAACCCACACATGGACACGAAAATCAGCGCCAACGGCAAAAAATCGAACAGAGAACAATAACGATATCCAAGCGAGGTACCTGAGAGGGCCTTGGCAATCAAGAAAAGTTGTTCTTCGAACAACTTCTCCCTGGCTGCGATGGAGGTATGCAGATCCTCTTCACGCCTCTGTGCCTCGTCATGCGCCGCGATTGCCTCATCGCGACCCTTCACAGCCGCGGCGAATGTCTTCTCCATGGCGGCAGCATCGCGCAGAAGGGCATTATGTTCAGCTACAAAACAAAAGGGATTGACTATCAGTCGACTACATAAAAACGATGCAGAAGAAGGAGAAGTGAAGAACACTTACTTTCGACCACGCGATGGCGCATCTCCAGCATTGCATGCTGGCGGCCCATCGCAAGCACTTGCTCCGCCAAGTGAGCGGCTTCCATCACAAGGAGCTATCGCAAAAGAAAAACAAAAACAACAAAGGATCAGCAGAAGCCATAGATAACATCGACTGCAACATCAAAAGAAGAAATCCTACACTTACATGATCCTCCAATGACTCCGAAGTCGATTGGTGTGCAGTCATCTAGGCAACCATTCGATGCTCCCCTTCATGCGGAGAGCTGGAAGAGTTGTGCCCGGAGTGGGCCGCCAATGGAGGGGAAGGAGCACGCTCGACCTCCTTCTTGGCCCTTGAGGTTGCGACTCCTGATTCTTTCAAAAATTGGACGTCGCCAGAAGATGACGACGCCTCCTGACTACAAGACAAAACTAACATCAAGGACAAGGAAAATCCAGTGAAGAATCAAAAAGGACAAATCGAGAACTTACCAATCAAACTTATCAAAGTCAAAGGTTGGCTCCCACGACTCTGACGAGGACTCCTTTGGCAGTCGCATCTTCTTGCGAGAAGATGGCGCCACGGCGCTCACAGGAATGGAAGGTGTCATTGTATTGGGAACGTCAGTACCTGAGGAGGTTAGATAAAGGTGTGGGGACTAGCAGGGAAGCTATCGACGGCGTCCGCAGGCGAGATTGGATACAAGCGAGCGTAGCGGGACGCAAGAAGTACCCAGGTTCGGGGCCCTCGTGGTGAGGTAAAGCCCCTACTCCTGCCTGATCTGTCTATGTGGGATATACGAACTACAAGTCCTCCTTGAGCTGTATTCTTTAGCTACTGCCTTAAATGCACTGAGACCAACCCTTTCTACTGAGGCCTTGCCTCTCCGTATATAGGAAGAGAGGCAAAGGTCTTGCTGGCTAGTCCGACTGGCGGGCCCCATAGGCGGGTCCCAGCCGACTAGTCATCTACAGTATCCAGTATGGCTTGTCTTATCGGTGTATGAGCGGTATGGCTGTCGTAGGTACAGTGGACGCCGTGCGAGCCCGTCATCAGCACAGCCCACTGTTCCAGCGTCACCCACGCAAAGTCTTCGGTATGGGCAGGTGGTTGCCCGTCTTGTCATCGTACAGGGCGTATCGTGCACTGATACGCACGTCGTCCTGTCTCTCTGATTGGGTCCGGCTACATCATCGTATCCGGCTGTCTCTTGCTGATCCGGCTACTGGGTGATAGCCGGCCCGTCCTGTCCTGTCCGGCTGCATCTGGTCAGCCGGACGCGATCCGACTGTCCTGTTTCTTATTCGGATGGGGTACCCGGGGATCATCCCCCTGACAGAAGGGATTGGCGACTCCGCACCAACGCCTGCACCTTCCGGAGTCGAGGGAGATGACGCATCAGAATCCTTGCTGCGCGAATGCTTGCGAGTATCCGGACAACCCGACTCGGGGGCTTCCTCCTCCACATCAGATGGGACGGTCGACTCCGACTCGTCCTCTTCCAAGGCTTCGCGAGGGATAACCCCCTCAGGAAGAGGGGGCATACAGGGTGACACCGCCCAATCCTGCATACAGACCATAATTCAGCACAAAGCAAAGAAACAACAAAGAAGCAATCAACAAACTAAGCTACTACGTAGCACAACTGTACCTCAGGAGGAGGATTAGAAGCGTCGAATGGAGGAACGACCGATTCACTAGGGAGCACATCCTTGACGGTGTACTTGGTCACCAATCGAACCCTCTTATCTACTTCACTCGCGGACATGCCATTGGCAGACACGCGAGTGACATCGTTAGCGCCAGCCCACTGAAACATGGGGTGGACTCTGGCCTGCAAGGGCTGGATGCGATGGCGCAGCCACGTGCGAATGAGGGCACAACCTCCTTCCTCTTTGCCTATGCGACTCTCAAGGTCGCAGACGCGCTCGTACAGCACATCTGTCTCCGCGGACTCGCCGGGCATAACCACATTCTTCCAGGAGCGCCTCCTCTTGCATGGCATCGAGGGGTCGAAGGGCGCGAGTCCGAAGTGGTCTCCATCGGCCTTCTGGTCGCGAATGTAGAACCACTTGTCCCTCCACCCTTGGACGGACATCATTAGCTTGATGTCGAAGTATGTGGCGGATGGATCAACATGGATTCCGCAGCCGCCTACATCGTAGACTACGGAACCAGATGCCGATTGGCGTTTCAATTTGAAGAGGCGCTTGAAGAGACCGAAATGCAGCTCGATCCCGAGCCAGCACTCGCAGAGGGTGATGTAGCAAGCTACGTGGAGGATGGAATTGGGGGACAGCTGATGGAGCTGGATCCCGTAAAAACAAAGAAGGCCCCTGAAGAAAGGATGCAGGGGCAAAGAGAGGCCGCGAAGGATGAACGCTAGGAACATCACTCGAAAACCGGCAAGAGGAGAGGGGATTACCTTGCCGCCGGGGACGTGTGCGTCGGCGACTACAGCGGACAACACTCTGTCTTGGCGAAGAAGACGAAGATCAGAAGACTTGATGACAGATGGACGCCACGCGCCATTCGTGACGCGGGTGCCCGTGCCCTTCTTCTTCTCCCCGGCGGCGGTGCTAGTGCCCACAGCAGCGGAGCCGCCCTTCTTCTTCACCGCAGCAGCGGTAGCCGCGGAATCGGCCACAACACCTCCTTTCTTCTTCCCCATTGCGCGGCAGCGATGCGACCGGAGGAAGTAGCTAGGAAACGTGCGGAGCTGGTCCAGTGCCGCGGAGGAAAAAGAGCGCAAAGAAAGCAGAGGAGCAGCGGCAATGGCGATGAAGGCAAAGAATGAATGAAAGCAGATGAGAAAATTACAGTCGTAGCATCACTACTTAACCCCTGGAAGATGCAATCCAACGGCTCAGAAGAACCCTACTGGACGCGTGGCGTTCTTCGTGCTTGACACATGGAGGAGCTAAAACGCGAATCGTCCCCCCACTACTCCCATTACGTGCGGAAATTGAGGAGGCGCGGTTAAAATAAAGATTACGCACGCCTAGTCAAATCAGAGTCAGGGAGTGGGACCCACCGCTCATCACGTCCCGTCAAACTCGCTCACGCGGGCAACTGATGTCATGAAATCGTCAGCACTGACGTCATCAACAACTATGCAGCAGAAGACTTCGACTACTATAGTCCTTGCTCGAGTCTTCGACTCCACCAAGCACTCGGGGGCTACTCCCATAGGGAGCGCTAGTCGTGCACCCTACGATTTTTCTCTTTTACAGGAACATGAACAATCAAGGCAAAAACCCAATCACTCGAAGCACGGTTTGACTATGGACATGGGTTACTCCCATAGGGAGCGCTGGAAGCAAATTCGACTGAAACAAGCAAGTAAAAAAACAACAGCAGTCGCAAAAGTTCTTTAGTCCCTGCCTGAGTCTTCGACTCAACCAGGCACTCGAGGGCTACTCCCATAATGAGCGCTGGTCGCGCACCCTATGATTATTTGTACAAAGTACTGTGTGTTGATAACATCCACACTCGAAGTTTATGGCGACACTGCCTCATAAGTTTTCCTACAAAGAGACCGCGTCTCCTAGGTCACCTGAATCGTCTCCGTGATGATAAAATTCGAATGTCGCGCTTACAACATGAAGATAAGACCTGAATAAGGCCTGGCAACGCATTAAGCTGCGCACTACCAGAAATATATCCATGCCTGCAGGTACAATGAACATGCCTTGACGGACGCGTCGAGTGCTCACACCCATATACTAGAATTCGACTCTTGTAAGACCTCCGCGGCTTGAGTCGAATTACACCAGCACTTTTGGATTCGAGTCCAGAGACTCGAGTTCGAGTAGGTGGCGTTGTTTTACCCTAAGGTAGTTAACTGATACCGATACATCGGTTAAAATCAGGCACGCACATCAACAATCCCTATGACTTAAACAGAGAAGTCGAAAAATGTACTCAGTCAAGCACTCGAAAGGCTTCATAATGTCTCCAGTCGAATCTGCGATTCCACTGGACACTCGGGGGCTACTGACATGGGTATACCCCACAGGTACTCGAGCTTGGTATATATGGCCTAAATACATAGAGGCCCACGGTGTCGCCAAGGCCCAAATGAAGATCTCGAGTAACCTACGGACTCTCGATTGCTTGAAGAACAAGAAGAAGCTAAAGATAGAAAGTTTAAAGGGGAAAACCCTAACTTGTAACTGACTAGACCCGTTACCGGAGACCTAGCCTATCTATATAAAGGCTAGGAGGGGGCAGCGAGGAGGACACACGCAACCCTAGTTTCCACAACCCTCGCCAGATTGCATCTGCGCGCCATTGTAATCTTCGATTCCCTTGATAATTCCACGAGCAGACAAGCAGCAGTAGGGACCTCTACGAGGCCCGAACCTAGGTAAATCTTCGAGTCCCCTGTGTGCTTGTTTGCTAGCCGATAGATGTCTCCAGCGCTCCCTCCTTCTCCAAAACCCAAGTCCATAACAATGGGTATTGATGAGTTAAACCCTCGTCACTATATTTGGCACGCATCTCCAACTAACACAATTCATGTACCTCCTATTTGTATCAACTAACGGGCTCACGTGAACTAATCCCAGAACAATCTGGTAACGTACCCATGAAAAAAAGCAATATATAAAAACTAACCGAACAAAAGTGGAGGTGGGAATTCTCAGGAGATTTGAATTGTTGTTAGTCAATTAGTTAGTCCCTCCGTATGACATGGAATTCCTAGGAGATTTGAATTGTTGCGGTGGCAGTTTCCCTGTAATTATACTAATGTGTGACACCACACACCACCACAACTTTGCTTTTAATAGTAAAGATAGTTCAAACGTGCTTGCAAGCTATCCAATGCGATAATGGTCATGAGTTCGAGAATTCCCTTCTCCATTTATTTTCCCGAACACATGGAATTACACTCCGCTTTTCATGTTCATATACCTCACAAAAAGGGTAAAAAAGAACGGGTTATTCACACTCTCAACAACATTACTCGCACCTTTTAATCCAAGCTAGCATTCCACCATGTTATTGGGTTGGAACTATCAACACTGCCATGATTTTACATAATCGGCTGCCATCCAAAGCTATTTGGAATCATGTCCCCTATCGCATTCTTTATGGTTCGGATCCCTCATATGCTGATCTTCAGGTTTTTGGATGCCTTTGTTACCCCATGACTACCACCGGTGCACCGCATAAACTTGCGCTGGGCTCCGTGTCCTGCGTGTTCCTAGTGAAGGGAATATGCCCGAGAGGCAATAATAAAGTGGTTATTATATTATATTCCATGTTTATGGTAAATATTTATTTCTCATGCTATAATTGTGTTAACCATAAGTGTTAATACATGTGTGTTTAATAAACAATTAATAGTTTCCTAGTGATGCCTCTCTTTACACTAGCTTGTCGATTAACACATGATCAAGGTTTCCTGATCATGACATTGGATGTTGTTAATAACGAGGTCACAATATTGATGGAATGGTGTGATGAACAAACTCCCAAAGTATAGTAATACGATCATGCCATTATGTTTACACTACTATAACATCACTTAAAGTAACCCTAATCCTTAGACCGTGAGATCACGTTAATTGCTGACTCAGAAAAAGTATTTTGATTACATCAAACGTCACTTCGTAACAGGGTGATTATAAAGGTGTCATTGATTATAACAGGAGTTGAGGCTCGTGGATTAAGAGTGTGATTTGTCCATCCTAATGACAGAGAGATATACTCAGGGCCCTCACGGTGATATCACATTAACATAGCTTGTAAGAAAGTGATAACAATCACTAAGAATGTTATATCACGGGAACGAGAAAAGAGTACTTGTCAGTAACATGATTGAACTAGGTATAGATGATACCAAATGATCGGATCCTGGACAAGTAAAATATCGCGAGACAAAAGGAATTGGTTACTACGAATAAGGGTTCACGTGATCACTAGTTTCTCGTTTGAGCTGGTGGGAGTCATTATGGATCTCTAGGTACCACTGATGATTATTGATCGGAGAGTGTCTTGATCATGTCTACTCAGCTCGTGAGCCCGTAGGGAGACACACTTAAGGGTAGTTGACGCATTTGAGTGGATAGGGAACACCGGAGAAAATACTAGACCTCACAGGAATTGTTCTGATAAATCTATCGGAATAGTTTTGGTGTATCAAAATATTGTGTGGGGATAAAATGTTAATGTGTTCATTAAATGAAGTGTTCATTAAATGAGGTAATCATTAAATGAAGTGTTCATTAAATTGAGTGGCATTAAACCAAGTGAATTGATGTGCTTTAATAGAAAGACCTTTGATTTCTTGAGTGAAAATTGAATGAGAGATGAGTGGAGCTAAATGGGTGTGAGTCAAGTGTCCACCCACATAAATGAGGGAGAGGTGGGGGCACCACCATGGCTGGTGCGCCATGCTCCTTGGGTCTGCCCTGCTCACCTATAAAAGGCCCCTCCTCCTCCTCTCATCTCACCCACTCTCCATTCTCTCATATGCCCTTTGGTTGGCATCTTCCTCCCCTCTCTAGCCTTGTCCACTATCATGAGTATGGCTCTTAGGAGAAGCCATGCTCAAGGTATTCTCCACCACCATCATCACCATGTCATAGTGTTGGCAGAGTTCCCAAGGATCCACTACTTCTGCTGCCGCACTGGAGCGAGGGACGGAAGTCGGCACACCGTATGTGTGACCGATTATGGAGGCACTGCATTTGTGGAGTTGTCATCACGTCCTTGAGAACGGTCGTGTACACTCTACAACAACCAAGTTTGTTTGCAGGAACGTTATCCTGCTTTACGGTCTTCGAGGGTGAGTCCATCTGAAACCGTTACAAGTATCGCCTAGATTCGATCTTGGCAGTTGCAACCGTAGGATTTTTTTTTGTTTTCTATGAAACGAACCCCATCATCTAGGGTACCCATCCAACCATCATGGCTACTAGTTCCTCGACCGCTCTTCCCAAAATATCATCATATCCTGACACGTTTTTTCGACGAGTATTCCTTTCCCTTCGCGTCTACTGTGTCTTCACCATTAACTACTCCTTCTGTGTAGACACATGATTTTTTACAAAAGTTGGAGCAACCGATGATGTCGACACTGTTCATCATGCCTAAAGTTTGATATAGGGTTGAGTGGGGCAAAGCATCCATATATCTCATATATATATATCAAACCAAAATACATGATTACAAATACAACACAGACATGTACCCGTATACGACACGTATACGTGACCGTTTCCAACACTCCCCCTCAATCTGAACTACTATTACTACATACAAGATACTGATTAGACTGGAAACGATCTAACATTTGCCGTGTGGTTGGTTTAGTAAAAGCATCACCTAGTTGGTCATTTGTCGAGATGAAGCTGACATATAAAGCTCCGGAAGCAACACACTCTCACACAAAGTGGAAATCAATCTTTATGTGATTGGTCCACGTGTGGAAGACTGAATTCGTCATCAGGTACATATCCCCAAGATTGTCACACTATAAGATGGTAGTACACTGTTGTGACACTCCTAACTCCTTGAGTAGTGACTCTACCCATATGGCTTCAGCAGCTCCATTAGCTAAATCTTTATACTCTGCCTTCATGCTAGATCTAGAGACAATTGGTTGTTTCTTGGCACTCCATGAGATGAAATTGGAGCCAACAAACACATCAAACTCACTGGTGGAATGCCGGTCATCAATGCATCGTGTCCAATCAGCATCTGTGAAAATACTAAGACAAGTGGATGGGGACTTATGTATCCTTAACCCCATGCTCAAGGTCCATTTGACATAGCGCCATATACGCTTGACGGCTTCCCAATGCTCATTAGTCGGCTACAATAGAAATTGACACACCTTGTTGACAACAAAGGACAAATATGGACGAGTAAGCATCAAATAAGGAGCCCTCCAATAATACTGCGATATTGGGTGGAATCCTCAGTACCTAGCAGTGTGACGACTTCACGAGAAAGGAGCTTAGTGGAGACTAGTGGTGTCGAAGTAGGTCTACAATTCTCCATACTCACACGATGAATAAGATCTAGCGCATGCTTCCGTTGATTCAGTGTCATGCCCCATGAATTGTATGACGCTTCCAGACCCAAGAAGTACTGAAGAGGACCAAGATCTTTGATAGGAAAACTATGTGAAAGAAATTTCATTAGACAATCAACCATAGTAGGAGTGGAGCTAGCAATCACAATATCTTCCATGTACACAAGCATGTAAACCTGCACACCATGCTCAACAAAGATGAAGAGGGACGTATCCACCTTAGATGAAACAAAGCCAAGCTAAATAAGCCGAGCACTAAACCGAGCATACCAGGCACGGGGTGACTGTTTGAGACCATAGAGAGCTCGTTGCAGCTTGCGCACATGTGAGGAGTACTTAACATCCTAAAAAACAGGTGGTTGCTGCATATATATATCCTCATAAATGAAACCTTGGAGGAACGCATTACTGACATCAACTTGCTGCAAACTTTATCCTCGTGAGACTACAAGTGAGAGAGCCAAACGAATGGTAGCTGGCTTCACACTAGGACTGAATGTATCATCATAGTCAATGCCTTGCTGCTGAGTAAACCCGCGAGCGACCAACCGAGTCTTGTATTTATCAATAGACCCATCTGCATATGTTGCTTCATTTTGAAAATCCACTTGCTTCCGACGATATTCATTCCAGGAGGCTAAGGAACCAACACCCACATGTTGTTTTGATGAAGCACAACAAACTCTTCCTCCATGTCAGCATGCCACGTCGGCTCACGGGGAGAATAGTGATGCGAAACAAGCATCGCAAAGAAGGATTGGCACATGGGGTACCGAACCGTCCCATCCATATGTTCCTTGGGGCATCGAATGTCATCCCTGCTACATGTGACCATAGGATGAGGAGGCTCGACGGACAGAGTAGACTGTACCAATGATGAGGGCAGTGAGGATGCGCTACTAGGAGACATAGTAGCAATAGCAGCGGGCGACGGCAGGTCGACGTGGTTCGTGGCCGACCCACAAACCAACAAAGCAGAGGCGTCGAGCAGGCCGGCGCGGGAGGACGGTCCAGCAGGCGGGGCATCGGGCGCCAATGGCCCAACATGCATGCGCAATGCAGACACCTAGGAGGGCACGCTGGCATGCATGTCGATTGACTCCAGGTGAAACGTCTAGTGCTGAACATCGCTTAGCGCCGAGAATTCCTACACAAAAGAAGCACTGGACTAGCCAGGTAAATTAGTAGCCAAGTAGGTTAGGTAGCAATCACATACAAGAACACTCATAGCCGGTTCCCTGGATGGAAAAAATATAGCCTCCTTGAGAGTAGAGATATCAACCATGACATCGAGAGTAGTGAACGGAAAAACTGACTCATCAAATATAACATCAAGCGAGATGTATATGCGATCCGTAGATCGATCTAATAAGAACGTGTATCCCTTATGCATAGGAATGTAGCCAAGGAAAACACTAATCTTGGATCGGAATTCTAGTTTGTGTGAATTATACTTGCACAAACTAGACCAACAAGCACACCCAAAAAATGTGAAAAAAGGAATAATTGGGTGGAGTTTTAAGGAGGCGATGGATAGGCGTGTCCTGACCAAGCACAGGGGTAGGCATGTGGCTAATGAGATAACATGAAGTGAGAAAAGTTTCATCCTAAAAATGCAAGAGATAATTGAGCCAGTGATGGCCTGCAAGTGCACAGGTTTGTCAGAGAATGTATTCACGGAAGTATTAATTCCAGTTTTTATATCGATCCCAACGAGGAGCCTAGGAAAGTGTTTTATTGAGGTGTTTCTATCACACCCAAGGTGTCACAGGTCTTGAGTGAATTGACTGCAAAAGTTGACGGTGGAAGTGGTGAGTAAAAGATAGAGGAAACTTACTTAGGAAATAAGTAAATTGCATAAAAGTAAAGATGTGAAAGGTATGTAAAGGTCCTGCAGATGAGAAGTTAGGCGCGGAGAGAAACAGTTCATGATGATAGTGAAAGTGCCAAATGGATAAAGTGGAATAAGTTATAGTGATATTTCTTATTTATAAGTGAGTAGGCAAGCAACCCATATACTGACTAGGAGTCCTCATGGCCAATTCTTCTTAGTCCTAATGATCCATCTATTTGTTACCATGGCCATGGTCAACACATTAATTAAGGTCTTGTGACCGGATAAAGGCTTTAATCTTGATGGTTCCTTGTTATCCTCGAGTTGTACTAGCTCTTCATTGATATCGGCCGTGTCACTCGGGGGTCGCTGAATTACTAGCATACAAGTTCATACCTATGAGATCTTTGGATCATGTTACCTGGGCCCTTAAATTAGATAACAAGCATTAAGAAAACATAGATAATCATTCTCAATATTCAATAAACACTACAACGATCACAAATGGATGGATTTAAAAGAGGCACAACACATCTCACCAATCCCCTACATCTCCCACGCCTATGGGGATTTACTCAGACGTGAGAGGAAGATAAATCAAAGGCATAATTGTATTGCAAGTAAAAATCATCTCAAAGTTATTGTAGCAAACCACAATAGCGATTAAACATCAGATCAAATACAAGTCGAAGGTAGATCAAAGTATTGAACCCTAATCTTACAAGTGCCAATCTCTCTCTCTAAGTAATGATGGGAATGATGGTGGAGTGTGTGGTTTAGAGGTTGGAGATCGTCGAGGAACAAGGTGAGGTTCTTCTCCTCTTCTAGATCTAATCTTCCCCTCTGGATTGCTTGTGGCGGCTGTATCTTCTTTTCTATGGTTTTTCTCGTCTCATCCTCTTCACTAAAGTTACTTGTATTGATATAAGGAATACGTCGGTGTGTAGTACGGGCGGGAGGTACGGGCACGTCCCGACCATACCGATGGTCGTTATGCATACTGGACGCCTCCAATGAAAGGGGCTCCAATTGTGGGATTGACTTCTTTTGGTGCAATTAGCCCATAAATGCTATTAGATCTCCAATAAATGTTCATTACCTAAAAACTATCACAAGAAACCAAGGATTCGCTAATTGCGATGTTAACATTAGTAGAAAGGGGTTATCTTTAGCGAAATGCGGTAATAAACAAGAGGAAAATCAATAGGTAAAAGTGATGAAATTTAGAGCTATCAACATCCCCAAGATTAGTGGTTACTCGCCCTCGAGTGACAAAGTTATAATCAGTAATAGCAAAGAATTGAATCAAGATGAACACTTACAAGTTCGAGGCTGTATCATATTCCATTGTCTCAAATCCTGCAACCTTGAACACGAGTATAATATATCTGAACGGTTGCACTTAAGCTTAACTCCTAAATGCAAGTAACTTGCTAGCTAATAGTTCTTATAACTCAAACGAGATTGTTAAAAAATTGGCAAGGATTTGCAAATCATTTTCTTTCAGCAGCTCTCCTATGAGACTAAAAATGTTTTAAGCGAGGTCGCTTGAGTCAAAATTAAGGGTGCACATGTAGATGTCAAAAGAACGAAAACTTAGAGCTTTTTCATTAACACCCACTTCGATAATCGCGGCTATCAAATACCACTTCTTTCCCTTGCCTATCAAGGACTCTAATTGTACATTTTAGGTGGTGAGGTGATGCCAAAGATCAAAAGTATCGAAAGTTTTTCATCTCATATTTCGGTGATGATTTTTTTCTTTCATTCTCAAGGATCAATGAATATTTCTTTTGTAAACGCCTACACAACCTTTTGGGAATACCAATAATTATGCCCACATAGCGACATGTATGCCACTCATGTCATCAACTCATAGCCGAAATACGAGGTTATACCATAGATCGTTCAGAAGCTAGCGAAGTTGAAACAAAGTACTTTTATTTCCTTCTTCTCTCTTTCCTCTTTTTTTACAACAGGTCGAATACAGGTTTTGGCATCTCCCTCTCCCACTATAAAAAGTTCATTCTATCAAACAATTCTTTTTCAGAAGGTATCATCAAGTCAACGATCAGTATGTGGAGTTGAGCACTACTACGAATATGCCCTTAAGACAAAAGCATGGCACCAAAGTTGTCGATAGACACTTTCTCTTATTATCAAAAGTTTGGAATTAAATCCAAGGGGTAGTTTTTTGAACTGATATTAATCGTCAAAAGTCTTAACCAAAGAGGTGACAAAAACCTTTGAGATCAAGTCCTAAAAGATAACGAATTAAGCGTGGAGTCGAACTCGAGTGAAACCGAACGGACATAAAATGTTCATGAATAAGCTTATATGAAGAAGGAAAATATAAATGTGGTACCTCCTCTTGCTTTCTCATCTCCTACTTGAGTCAACTCTTTATGTTTGTCTCCATAGTTCAATCACTAGAAGTGAGCAAGCTACAGAAAGAATCAACAAGAGCCGAGAGAAATTTGCACAAATAAAATTAAAAGCTAGTCTAATATTTTTGTTTTTTATCAAATGCAAACTGAAAGTAAACATGCATTGAAACAAAACAAATAAAAAGAAGAAAGAGAAAAAATGAATGAAAAAAGGTGGGAGGAGTTTAACCTTCCCAAGCTTAAGCTTTTTGCCTAGCTAGAATCAAGCATCACCACCATGGGGCGGCGGCTGCTGGTATGGGAAGTTCGGGTAGCGGTTTGGAAGGTCGGTCATGAAAGATGTGAAGTGTTGGGTGAGGTTGACTATGTTGGCATTCGCATCATACAACGTGTTTTCTATGTTGTCAATGCGATGCACCACCTGGTCAAACTCGCCCCTTGGGACATAGTTGAATCCTGGTTGTGGTGGAGGCATACCTTGTTGTTGTTGTTGGTGGAAAGGCTATTGGTGATGGTGTTGTTGACCGTAATCGTCCCATCCTGCACCATGCCAATCTTCTTCGCCTTGATCTTGTTGTTGTTGGCCAGCTGCTGCATTTTCCCAGTTAGGGTGGCCACCTTGTGGTGCAGTCCTTCCTGAGAGGATAAGCACCTGTCGGAACTCCTCCTCAGTGAGGACCCAACTCTATTTACCTGGTAAACCAAAAGCTTGGACAAAAGAAAGCAAAATTTGGTGGAGATCACCGTTAGGCTCAAAATAAAACTGGTAAGCATGAAGGGAACATTTGAGTCTATAAACCCCCATGAACTTGGTTCTAGCCATATGAATGTCATCCAGGCCCTTACTACCAGCCACAGCTCTTTCCTGTGGTAGGACAAATTCGTTTGCGTAGGCGATCTGCGTGATCAATCCACCACAACAAATGTCCCCCGCAGAAGCCGATCTTTGGCGGTGGAAGTGCTGGATGAGAAAAACACCCAAGTTTACCTTGTGCTCCATCTCTAGATGCAAGGCCATATGAATTACACTTATTTCGGGGCCTGCCATTTCCCCAACATCACCTTTCCCAAAAATAGAATTAACAAGGAAGGTATGAAAATAACGGATAGTAGGATTCTGGATGGTGGCGCTCTTTTTGCGCAAATAATCAGTGTTCCTGTGGACAGAAATTTGCTCCAAAGAATGCATTGCCTCCATGTGCACATAGTCATCAATATCGAGTTCCCCCTCATGGGAGAATCCAAAACTATCACAAAATTCATAGAAGGTCAGATTGTGGAGCTGCTCATCGAGTACAAAACTTACAGTACAACTACGCTCTTGGGCCTCAAGATCATCATGGAACGATAAAAGGAACTCGAAATTGGCAAGCTTGTAGGTGTCGACGGAGAGGTAGGAGAAGTTAACCATGCCAGCCTACATAGTCATCTGCTCGAAGTCCTCCAAAATACCCTGGCAAGAGAGGAACTCACGGTCTATCCACTTGGTGGGCAAACCTTGTGGTTGCTCACCCTCTCATAGTCTCGGCTCTGGCGGACCTCAAGCTGTCCACCTCCGAGCGCCTCTTCTTCGAACCCGGTGGCTTGGCGGAGCCCGAGGCTCCCGCCGTACCCGAGCCCTTGCCCGAGCGGAAAATCATTCGAATATTATGCATTGTGCTATGAAATTTTTAAATAAAAATGTAGGCATCAAGTTTCTATCACATGAACAAATGATTATAGGTAGAAGTTACAAATCCTAACATGAGAAATCAACAATAATCTCAAAATATGATGAACTCTTCTAAATAGCCAATGTGATGAATTCAAACATGGAGTTCAGAAAATAGAGTATGAATCAGATGAGAAACTTACCGATGTGAAGATTCCCCAACTCAAAAAAACGAAATCAATGAAGAATCAGAGGTTATAGGAGGCTAGGGTTTGAGGTGGAGAGAGAAAGAACAAGGAAGAAAGAGGAAGAAGAAGAAGGAGGCTAGTTGGGAGCCAGCCGCCGTTGGCCTTTACCTGGCGACACAATCGGTACGGGCGGGCGGTACGGTCACAGACTGCCCGTACCGATGGTCATCACCATTGGATCGAACTTAGGGTTCAAGATCAAACCTGGTCTGCACGGTACGGGCGCGCGGTACGGCCAGATCCCGGTCGTACCACTGCTTGTTATCGATACTGGGAACTTTGTCGATTTCATCACGGTTCAGTACTGGCGTGCGATACGGTCGTACCCCAGCCGTAACAACTCTCGTTACCGGCACTGTTCCCTTTGCTGAATTCGTCGAGACTCGGTACGGGCGCACGGTATGGTCTTATACCGGCCATACCGATGGTCGTTATTTGATCTGAACCTTTTTCTTTTCTTCATTTCTCCCTTGCTTCTCAACTTCGCTATGGTAAATTCTTTGAACGAACTCAAAACTCGAAATAAATTTATTAGAGCATACAAATAATAAAGTAGTAACATAATGGAAAATTTAAACTTAATTTATTAAGAATGGGTTAACTCTCATTAAGTATTTTTATTCTAGAGTTTTGATTAATCAAACTCCATATCATTGGTGTTTATCTCAAGTTGCTATTTTCTTTAGTTCTTGCTGCTTGAACACGCTTAGGTGGCGAACCATATTATCCATTGTGTTCATGTTTCTTTGGAAAGTATCAAACAATTTGATCATCATATATATTGAAGACAATCTTACCACTAGAGCAATCTACGTTAGCTCCAGTTGTGCTAAGAAAAGGTCTTCCAAGGATGATAGACAATTTGTCATCCTCAGGAACATCAAGAATAATAAAATTAGTGGGTATAACATGTTGATATATTCTAAGTAGAACATCTTTGATCATACAGATAGGTTGTTTAGTTGTCTTATCCGCCATTTGTAAAGTTATTGATGTAGGAGAACATTATCCGAGATTCAATTTCTTAAATAGGGAATAAGGCATAACACTAACACCTGCTCCTAAATCACAAAGAGCATTGAATATATTAGTTTTCCCTATTGCATAGGAGATGGTTGGTATACCTGGGTCCACAAGCTTAGCAGGCATCTTATCAACAAAGCTTGTCATTACTGCTACAGTCTTAGTTACCTTCTTCTATTAAGGATGTCTCGCATAAACTTTTTATAAGTAGGAACTTGAATAGCATCGGTTAAAGGAAGTTCTAAACGCAAGATGCCCAGTGCCTCAGCAAAAGAGTCATAAATAGCTTTATCCGGTTCGTATTAAACTCGGTTAGGATAAGGAATTTTCTTTTTAGTAGGTATTACCTTCTCTTTTACCTTTACCACCGGTTCAGCATTCTTTTTGTTTTTCCTTGTAGATGATTTTTGCTTATCGGTGTATTATTTACATAGGATGATAACTTGCTCTTCTTGTTCCTTTCTGAGATTGGCTTCTTCCCTTAAAACGATTGTCTCAGCGTCTGAATCATACGGTTTATGCGTGTCCCCTACTTCCTCTTCTTCTCTAGTTTTGGAAGCTTCATTATCCCTTTTCTGGGCCTCATAATCAATGTCATCCTAGGGATCGACTAAATCTTATTCTTCTTGACTCATCTCCTGGGTCTCTCTTGCTTTTCGGGCTTGTTCTTCTTGATACCAGTGTGGTCCTTGTGGCTCCTGAGTTTCTGTATCATGTATAGTAACAATGTTAGTAGAAACAATATTGAAATTTCCTTGGTTTAAAATCAAATATAGGGTTTCATTTATTTGCTCGCACTAAGTTTTAACCATACCTAGATATCTATCTAAATGTTTTGTGGCCTTACCCAAGTCATCAAAGACTTCTGTTAGATCTCTTATATTATTCTCTTATGTCATAAGATGTTTATAGTTTTTCTCACATAATTGATTCTATTGATATTTAAACTTCTGCATTACAAGATTTATATCATCTTCTATTACATAAGTTTTGTAACACCCCAATAATATTAATCAAGATTATCAAGTTCTAATCACCCAAGTTTAGGGTTAACAAAAACTTTTATTATTAAATTGAATATGAGTGTATGTGTGATTTGTATTAGTGTATGATTGATTGCAATTGCCATGTTTATTTGCTACAAATGATAAAGAATGGTTTAAAGATGAATACTACATCATCTAGGACATTTACAAACAAAATCCAAAGAAAAGGAAATCAAAAATAAAGCATATGATCAAATGGTCATTTTGACCAAAGTTATCCACTAGACCACTTTGAGTCTTCCTAGTAAAGAATTTCCAATAGAAACATTTCCAATTCTTTTCACCCCTTGCTAGACCAAGTAAAAGTGAACCCAAGCCCACTTTACAAACCCACATAAACTATTTTCAAGTCTATTTAAAGGACAATTCAAAATTGAATCAAGTGTATATACTAAGATCACCATTTTGCAAAAACCAGTCAAACCAATTCCACTTGACTTTTCCAAGCAACAATAGACACTCAAGCATAAGATCAAAACACTCACCAAATTTCATTCAAAAATTTCAAACTTAAGTTCATGTGGCCATTTAGTCGAACACCTGGCAAACACAAATTAAACCCTGCCTAACTCCACTGTTTGGAGCAGTGATCACTCGACCATTTTGCCCCATTTCACTCCCATGTCTCCCGTAGCACCTAGCAGCGCAGTGGATAGCCTCCCCCCTTTGTCGTTGCGCCAGTGTAGCGCTGCCCGACGCTCACTGCGCCGGCCGACCATGGACAACTCGCCACAGACCACGCCGCCCTCGTCCATGATGTCCAGGAGGCAGGCCACCGTCCACCGCCAACCTCTGTCCACCCCTTGATTGTAGGCAAACCATGGACCACCTAAGAATCGCCGTGCCCACTTTCTCTGCTGCCATGCCGAGAGCGCGCCAGAGCGCTGCAGCCGACACCCGCGCACACGCCGTGCCTCGCCCTCTCTGTGTGTGCACACACTGGCCATGACCCTAGCTACCTCCTAGACATGCATGTTCGCCGCCGTGTGACCCGTAGCCCCTGTACACCGTCTTGAACGCCGCCGCCCCCGTGCAGAGCATCGCCTACGCCTGACCATTCTCGACCGCTCCGTGCCGCGCCTTTAAGCCTGTGACGACCACCAGGGAGCACCGCGTCGCCCCCTACCCTCAGCCACGCTGCTAGCCCCTGTATCATCGTCACCAACGAGCCCGAGCCCATGCCGCAATGTCCCTTCGCAGGTGTATAAATAGAGGCCCCCTCCGCCTCAATTCACCACACCACCTCACTCCCCACTCCTCACAGAGCCTCCCACACCCTTCCTCGTAGCAAGGCGAGCACCAGCCCACCGGAATTTAGCCGGAGTCCGCCGCTGCAGAGGAAGAAGGGGGCCGTCGATTGGAGCTGCCCCAGGAGCCGCCACGACCACCGTTCGAACTGACATCATCAACAACATCGTTCGCCCCCATCGCCGACCCTAGATGGAGCCCTGGTGAGGCCCCACATACCCCCACCGTCGCTGTTAGGGTTCAGCCTCGCCGGAGCTGTTCGCCAGAGACGACAAACCACAGCCGTAGATCTTAGTCTAATCGCACGGCCTAGATTGAAACGTATCGTTTCGGGTTAGATGAGTCACTGACTAGTGGGACCCCTGTCAGCAGCCCGCTGCGCCAGCGCAGTGCAGCTAGGCCAGCCAGTTTACTTTCCCGCGCAGGCCTGGCAATTCAAATAGGATTTTCTAATTTAGTTAAAACTAGTTTCTGTCAATAGATTCAAAAATCATTTCAAAGAGATTCACTGAACCAAATTACATGATTCCAATTTTTCTAGAAAGGTATTCAAATTATCTATCCAAGCCCGTTGCATTCAAACCATTTGAAATTATAGATCACCTATAGTAAAAATAACAATACAGAGACTTTTCCAACTTCAAACATTTTTCAAAAATCAACCATAAATGCTTTTGAGTTGATTCCAACTCTCAAAAATCACATTTGACGAGATCTATCTGAATATGTAAAGATATTTAAGTTTACATGTAGTGATATTGGACTAGTACTAAAAGAATGCTATACGGGCATTTCTAGTCACTTTAATTCAATTAAATGATAATCTTAAATTTTGTAAAATATGACCACCACTTTAAATCACATTCCCATATATTAGAATATGTGGTGATGACATGTGTCAACATGATCCCATATTTTAATTGGAGAATATTAAATCTTAAGTATTTTCAATGAGTAGAAATTACTTTTCTAAAACAAGAAAGATAAGATCAAGTCTTTATTCGTGTGATGATTATGATGATGCTAGATCATCTAGTGTGAGCCTTGGTGTGCTAAATAGAAGTAGTAAAGTATTGTTTGGTGATTGTGTACCTTGTATTCATTTATAGATGCTAGTACCGACCCGGGATATGAGGAGGAGGAGAACTACGAAGAAGAAGAAAACTTCAACCACTTCACCCATCAAGGCAAGCCTAGCACTTCAAGTAAACTAAGCAAGCTAACACTTGCAAGTTTCCTAACCATGCAAGATAACCGATGCAAGATGCATTAGGCATGCTTGGTTATACAACTTTGATTATACCAATCCCAAATTTTACTTGCAAGCTTTATTCTTTTACTTTTACCAAAGTTCTTTACTTTTAAATAGTGATTTGTGAGTATTGGAACAATAGTATAGATACCATAAAGAGTATAAAACTAGGCCTAGCTAGTTATACTTAGATGTCATCAAGAGGCATAACACTAGAGTTGGATATTTACACTTGATTAGCACCCCTCATTAGTGAATACCCTCAACTTTAGTGGCTAGTGCTAAGCATAAAAGTTGATCACTTCATATGGGAATACTTGGTGAAAATGATTATGAAAACCTTGGAATGATGTTTCATTCTATTGAGATTTTTTGACATGTGTTGATAAACACCATGGTTTGATGATGAAAATGTTTAGGCATGAGCCTTAGCCCTTTACAAAAACTGATGGTTGGGTTCGGATGCGATACCATTCCAATTTTACCGTACAACCATAATACCTGAATTGGGTAGGGCTTAACTGGAAGTTTGTATGCCTTACTATGGGTTCCCTTACGGAAGAGGTTGAGCTGAGGCTACCTCGTGTGAATGTCCACCTATGCAGTGCCCAGGATGGCAGATGGCCATGGATGGGAGGCCAAGCTCATAGGGGAGGTGCCTATACTAGGGTGTGTAATGGAAAGGTTATGATTGATTATCCGCATACTAAGTATGATGATTCAGGGTTATCCCTGATGGATGTATCGAATTTTGTGGTGAAAGTGTACCACCTCTGCGAGTGTCAAACTATTCAAATAGCCGTGTCCGCGGTCATGGAGAGTTGGAGTGGCCATACTGTTCCATCGTCAGATGTTTTCAAAATGACTTGTGATTTGAACTATGAGTTTGACTTGACCACAACAGGATAGTGGACATGAAAACTAGGTTCTCACTTAAGTGCTTTAGAACATTAAATTAGTTTTCTTTACTTCTAAACTCAGTTTGAGATAAACCTGGCTTTTTGCAAATAAACCTAGAGCTTAAGGTCCCTATTAGAACTACCTTACTTGTTAGTGATAGTTTGTGAGTACTTAAAGAGTACTCATAGCTTTGTCCCGGGCTATTCATGTGGCCAGACTATGAGGAGGACTACCAGGATGATGGACAACATGAGGTCTATGACAACTAGGATCATCTCCCATCGTCAGCATTGCTTGTGACTTGAAGATGGAGCCCCTACTACGTTTAATTTCCGCTGCTTTGATTGTATTTAGACTGGATCATGATATCCTTTATTTGTAAGACCTTTATTATGGTTTGTAATGGATGATGTACTATGGTACCAAATCTATTATGTCTCGCAAAAATGGTAATCCTGGGATTGCGATGTATGGTATAACAGGCATCTGGGATTAAAAATCCGGGTGTTGACAAGTTGGTATCAGAGTCATCCTGACCATAGGAGACCCTAGTTAGAATGGACGCCTGAACCAAAAACTTAGTTTCAAAACAAAAGAAGTGAGTATTTATGAAAACCTATTCCCACTCTTATCCTTGAGATTCTGTCAAAATATTCATGTTCCTCAAAAATTCTTTCAAACCTACATAAAAATTTGACACACTTGATCACCTCACTAACTTGCTCACCCTAAATTCTTATAGATGGAGGTCCAGTATTGCAAGTTCTACCAGATGGGCAACGGAGGCCACCTGATCTTTGAGAGGGATCTAGATGCACTGTCAGAGTATCTGGAGCGCCCGCACCCGGAGTTCTCCAGGGCAGAACTCAACGATCACGTAGGAGGAGATCTACAATGGCTGATACTTGTAGATATCAGAGGCAAGATGGAAGCCCCCACTTCGGAGAAGATCCAATTCAGCTTGAGGGAGAACAACTGGCTAGATGGATTAGCCAGGGCTATGCATGAAGCTCTTGCCCATCTTTATGGACAAAACATCAACCAGATCCAGGGAACTCGCTTTGCTCACTATGCAAGGCGTGATTCTATGGGAATGCCCTTGGAGATGCCAGGACACCCGGAGCTGAAGCACCAGGTGGACAATCTTGACTTCATGTTGTATGATAGGTAGAAGGAGTTGGACAATGCTCGTGCCTACGCCAACCACAACCATGCCATTGCAGTCAAGAAGGACCAGACTCTCGCCATCCTCGCCAAGGAGCGCCAATCACTTTGTCATCAGCGTGACAAGAAGGATCGCACCATCGATCGTCTTCGCAAGAAGGTGGCCACTCTCGAGAAGACCATCCGTGAACAGGAGATCCAACTTGAAGCGAAGGAGGAGGAAGGTGAAGATATCCAAGGAGATCTCTACTCTTACCTTAGTGATGATAACGACTACCTGGAGGATGATGCCATGGAGTTCCACACTGATGATGATGATTCCGACTTCATTGATGATGATTAGATGCACTTGAGCACTACCATAGGAATGAGTTGTACCGGTCCCACTGTATCGTAGTTTCACAGAATGGTTCTTAAAACCATCTGTTTTCTAATTGTGTTGTGGTGTGTGTTTGTATTGTGTTCTTTGAATGAATGAATGAGAGGAAATTGTTAGTTTGCAAAACCTGAGTCAAACTCAAAGTTTAAAGCTTTGAAACAAAACCATGAGCCTTAGAGATATCCCTCTTATCTCATTATCTATCTCAATATTCAGATGACTCGTGGAAATCTCGGAGGAAGCAGTTCATCTCAGGACCCAATGCTGTAGATTCTGCAAATGTTAGTTTCGGACCATGAAGCTAGTAGAGCCGAATGCCAAGCCAACTTAGCCACTATCCAACAGATAGCTCAGATGGCCCACAATAATCAAGGCCATGGAAACCAAGATAACCATGGATCCAAGCTCAAGAACTTTCAGAATACCAACCCACCTATATTTAGTAAGTCTGGGGATCCCTTAGATGTTGATGACTGGCTGCAAAGAATGGAGAACAACTTGGATGTCGTAGGAGTTGAAGCCAATGAGAAAGTACTGTTTGCCACCCACTATCTGGCAGGAGATGCAAGAGCCTGGTGGAATAGCACTCGTACCATGAATGAAGGTCAGATGATGACTTGGGAAGCATTCAAGATCAAGTTTAGCCGCACCCATGTGCCCCAAGGTTTGGTCACCAGGATGAGGGATGAGTTCAGGGAACTGAAGCAAGGAAGGATGATAATAGTTGAGTACCATGACAAATTTCTATCACTAGCTAGATATGCCCCTGATGAGATTAACACTGAAGCAAAGAAGAAGGAAAGGTTCCTAAATGGATTACATGATGAGATGCAGATTGTGTTAGTCAACATCCGTTTTGCGGATCTAGAAGAGCTAGTGGACTCTGCCATACAGATGGAAGGAAAGATCAACCAAGCCAATGACAATCGCAAGTGCAGGATGATGCACTAGCCTGGATCCCACCATACACCGAAGTATCGCCCCAACCCGTCTGCAGGATATGCCCCTAGAAACAACAGACCCCCTATGTCCCGTCCAAACTACCCCAATCATAGCGGAGGAAATTTGAAGTCTGGAGGAAACCACAACAACCCCGGCAACTCCAATAACTTCAATCGTGCACCGCCCAGGTCCAACAACAATAACAACAACAACAACAACAACAACAACAACAACAACAACAACAACAACAATACTGCCCCATGGACTAGAAGCAATGTGTGCCTATTGCAGGAAAAGACAAGTCCCAGATTACATGCTTTGAATGCAGAGTCAATGGTCACTACTCCAACGAGTGCCCCAAGAAGCTTGCAGCAGCCACCAATGTGAATGCACCCGCTCAACAGCAACGCCGTGTTCAGCCTAGAAGGAGATTTTCCCTAGGGAACTCGCTCAACCGCAACGGCCGTCTGTTCCACATGAATGCTGAAGAAGCTCAGGAAGTGCCAGATGTCGTGCTGGGTATGTTTTCTGTTAACTCAGTACTTGCAAGAGTGTTGTTTTATTTTGGAGCATCGCACTCGTTTGTTACAGAAGAATTTGCATGCACTAGTAAGATTCAACCAACAAAATTGAAGCATGTTATGACAGTTCAAATACCTGGTTCAACCACCAAAGCTAGAAAAAATTCAAGGTTGTACCTATCAGAATCCATGGCATATATTTTTATGCTAATCTAATAGTACTTGGAACCAAAGGTTTGGAAGTAGTACTAGGAATGGATTGGATGTCGAAACATAAAGGATTGATCGACTGTGCCAAGAAAGCCATAACCATGACCAGTAGCACTTATCAGTAGAGCATGTATCTGAAACCTTGCCCCATCAATTCAAGTGCAACAAGAGTCTAGCCCAACCAACCTTAGACCAAGTCAGAGTAGTCTGTGAATACCCCGACGTGTTCCCAGATGAATTGCCCGGTATGCCCCCAGATCGGGATATCGAGTTCATCATTGAACTAATTCCTAGAACCGAACCCATAGCTTAGAGACCTTATAGTATGAACCCATCTAAATTAGTGGAGCTGAAGAAGAAACTTGATGCTATGCTAGAGAAAGGTTTGATTCAACCAAGCACATCGCCATGGAGATCGCCTGTTTTGTTTGTGGATAAGAAAGATGGAGGTAACCGTTTGTGCACGGATTACCGGAAGCTGAATGATGTCACCATCAAGAACTAATACCCATTGCCAAAGATAGAAGATCTATTTGACCAGTTGACTGGTGCCAGGGTGTTTTCTAAGATTGATCTTAGAACTGGTTATCATCAACTCAAGATTCGTTCAACGGATATCCCAAAGACCGCCTTTACCACCAGATATGGATTATATGAGTACACTATCATGTCTTTTGGATTAACCAATGCCCCCGCTTATTTCATGAATCTCATGAATAAGATTTTTATGAACTTTCTGGATAAGTTTGTCATTGTTTTTATCGATGATATTCTGATCTATTCCAAGTCAGAAGAAGACCATGAGCTACACCTGAGAACCATCCTTGAAACCCTTAGAGAGCATCAGTCATATGCCAAGTTTAGCAAATGTGAGTTCTGGTTAAAGGAAGTAGGATTCCTAGGACATATTGTGTCGGCAGGAGGAGTCGTTGTCGATCCCGCCAAGATCAAAGATGTTGAAGAATGGAAATCCCCAACCACTCAAACCCAAGTCCACGCATTTCTCGGATTAGCGGGATATTACCGCAAGTTTTTTGAAGGATTTTCGAGCATCGCAAGACCGATGACCCAGTTATTGAAGAAAGATCAGAAGTTTGAATGGACGTACAAATGTGAAGCAAGTTTTCAAGAGCTCAAGAAGTGATTGATTTCAGCCCCAATTCTGATTATGCTAGATATCAAGAAGCCTTTTGATATGTATTGTGACGCATCCAGGATTGGTCTCGGATGTGTGTTGATGCAAGAAGGCAAAGTTATAGCATATCTCTCCCGACAACTGAAGCAACATGAGCAAAACTACCCTACCCATGACCTTGAACTAGCAGTCGTAGTTTTAGCCTTGAAGACATGGCGTTATTACCTTATGGGTAACCGCTGTGAGATTTATTCAGATCACAAGAGTCTGAAGTATATCTTCACTCGGAAGGAGTTGAATATGAGGCAAAGGAGATGGATAGAGTTAATCAAGGATTATGACCATGACATTCACTATCACCCCGACAAAGCTAATGTGGTAGCGGATGCTCTTAGTAGATTGCTGTGTAGATTAAACACCATGATTAAAGAAACCCAGCCAAGTTTGCATGAAGAGTTGGAGCAGTTTAGAACGGAGCTAGTTAGCAAAGGATTTTTAGCTAGCATAGAACTTCAACCCACTTTGATCAGTCAGATCAAGCAAGCCCAGAAAGGAAATGCAAGTATCGACGGAATCAAGCGTCGTATCGGTACAGGGAAGGCACCCGGATTCACGAAAGATGAAGAAGGAGTGTTGTGGTACAAAGGACGTATCTGTGTACCCGCAGATTCCGAGTTGAAACAAGTTATCATGCAGGAAGCTCATGATACTCTTTATTCTATCCATCCCGGAGGAACGAAGATGTATTAGGATTTGAAGGAGCAATTCTGGTGGCACAAGATGAAGAGAGAAATCGGAAGCTACATCACCAAGTGTGATATCTGTCAGAGAGTCAAAGTGGAACATCAGCGACCCACAGGACTTTTGCAACCATTGCAGACTCCAGAATGGAAATGGGATTCTGTTGGAATGGATTTTATCACCAGGTTGCCTACATCTAGTAGGGGAAATGACTCTATTTGGGTCATAGTTGATAGACTGTCCAAGGTAGCCCATTTTATACCTGTCAAGACCACCTACCAGAGTTCGAAGCTGAGTTGTACATTGCTAGAATCGTCAGTTTTCATGGAACCCCTATGTAACATCCCAAAATTTTCTTTAAAAAAATCTTCATCATAGCATTCAAATCATCATGGCATGTACTACTTTGCATTAGATTTATCCTCCAAAAAATTGGTGAAATTTTGAGACTTTTTGGAGCACTTTTGCTAAATTCAAAGAAAACTAGAAAAAACAAATTCAAAAAGAAAAAAGAAAAGGAGGGAAAGGATTTTCAAACCGCAGCACCAGTTCTGGCCCTTTTGGCCCAAACCGGCCTAGGTAGCCCACCCAGCCTCCCTCTCCCCCTCTCTGTTTTTCTGCACACCCCTTCAACCCACCCCCACTCACTTACCACTGGGCCCCGCGCCACGTCAACGCCACCTCAGTGTCTTCCACGCGAACGGCCGGCGCCCCCTCCACTTCTTCTGTCGTTTCCATGTCTGATTGATTGCGGGCGTTTCTGTGAGTAAATCGCCACCGCTTTGGCCCCTTATTAATCCCCTCCTTCTCCCGGCCGTTTCCGCCCAGTCACTGCCCCTGGAGAGCCCCCAGGCTCCCCAATTGCCACCTCAAATCGCCGCCGTCCGAAGCCACTCCGGCGAGAATTCCGGTGAGCCCAGGCCCCGCCGTGACCTCCTCTCTGCTCTGTAATACTTGCCGTGACCTAGCACATGTTTTAACCCCAACAGCGTGCTTTCTTTTGCACCAGGTCGACGACATGGTCCAACTCCGGCGAACCCCTCTGCCGCCGCCGTCAATCACCTTTTCCGGTAAAGGTAGGGTTCCTGCCGCCCCCTTTTGGTCTTTACTAGGTCGTGCAGATCCTTGCGCATCTCGCTGACCCCTTTGCTGGTTGGTTCGAGCCCCAGGTCGCTGTCTCCGACACCGAGCCGCGAGCTCTGCCGTCTGCACAACTCCGGCGAGGGATCCAAGCCAAGCCAGAGCACCCCTCGCACCGCAGTGACCTCCATCGAGACCGCCACGACCTCCTCGACCTCTGGTACGTGTCCACGGTCTCCCAGCCCTTGTAGAATCGTCAGAACCTCATCGGCCGACGCTCCGCCGCCGCGCGCAGCTGGTCAGCGCCGCCCATCTCCGGCCAGGTCGCTAGGGACCGTTAGATCTTGTATCTACGGCTAAGATTAGATCATGGACGAACCGGTATGGGTTAATCTGATCCGTCTGTTGTCACTTAAGATCCAACGGCCCACAGCGGTCGATCCGACCGAACCGGTACGGGCCAATTAGATTGCGCCACGTCGCCCAGGATTATCTGTTTAAATAGAAATTAGACAGATTTTGGATTAAACTTAGAAAATCCATAACTTTTGTTCCACAATTCAGAAAAATGCAAATTTGGTGTCTATGGATTCAGAAAAATAAGAACTTTATTATAGAGGCCTTGTTTCACACTTTTGCCTCTGGAAAATTGGAATTATAGGCAGAACCTTTTTAGGAGTATTTTGCTCATAAAAATTGTTCTATAAATTATTTTGGGGTATTTCTTATGTATTTAGATGAGGTATTTTACCCTATGTACTATAGACTCTGTAAATTATAGAGTTATGATCATATCATTGCATTTAGCATGCATCCATGTTTTTGTAATGCTTTATTGATTGAATTATTATTGTTGTATTGTTCTTGTGTAGATTGTGTGGATTGTGAAGTTTGTTGCTGTGAGGATTGTACCTATTCCCCTAGCTACCAAGGCAAGTGATATTTCATCTCATGTCCTATTATTTTCACTATTGTACTAGTGTTATTTTGGTAGATCTTAGCATGATTGAATTATTTATATATTATGCTATGCTACCCTATAGACTATGTCTTGATAGTATCTCCTAGTTGAAAGACTTTGTATGCTAGAGTGCTTAGCCATGCTATTAGAATTCGTGGGTGGAATATACACATAAGATAGTATGGAAAGATATTATTTTGTTTAACTAAGAAAACAGCTAATGTTAATGAAACACCTGGGTGGAAATGGGGCTTGCTTGGATTATGTTGAGTGGTTACTCAGGGACCATGTCTATGGTCAGCTGGTGTATCACACTTGTGGATGGCCACCCAGGAACAAAGAGATTGGAGACATTCTTGTCATGAAGCTTCCAGTGCAGCCACATGGCATATGGGCTCTTCCTTGACCAACTAAGTTGCAAGAACTCAGGCAGACGGACAGAAGGTGGTAGATGTGGTAGGATGGAACGCCTCCATGGTGGTCTGAGGGATTGCTTCTGAAAAGTCTCGTCTCGATGCATGTCGAGTCTTATGGGGAAAGTGCACCACCTCTCGAGAGGGTAAAACTAAGTACTTAGCCGTGTCCTCGGTTATGGACAATTCCTGAGCCTCAAGACAGTGAAGTAGTTCAATAATCTCCTCATCCAAATTTCTCTAAGTTAAAACTTGTGGGTGAACAAGGGTAGAGGTTCAGTGATGTCTATCATTGGTACCTTAGTGTAGAATGAGAAAACTTACTCTTCAAAAACTATTAAGTTAAACTAGCTTTTAGCAAAGCCAGCCATAACCCCACTTAGCCATATATTCATGTAGTTGTTGGATTATACTAAGTATCTACGGTATCACTTGCCAATACAATTCCAAATGTATTGACCCTTGTGGCTGTAACTTATTATGTTGCAGGATACTCTGATGATGAGTAGGGTTGCGGGTCTACACTCGACATGCTAGCCTGTGGCACATGAAGACTAAAGACTCTATTATTATTATGCTATGTAATGTGAACTTGAAGTGTCTTAGCCTTGGGCTAAGTGAGTTGTAAGAACCATTATATTCCTAGATATGCGATGTAATAATGACCTTTGTTTCTGTGTACTTCATCTTAAACTATGGGTGCTAGCATTTTCGATCCAGGGACTAGCACTGCAATCACAGGGATCTTACCTTATTATGGTGAGATCTTACACCCTAAGACCATAGTATCGGATCGAGGAACCTAGTTTACCTCAAGATTTTGGCAGAAAGTCCAAGAAGGATTAGGAACCAAGCTGAACTTTAGCACAACCTATCACCCGCAAACCGATGGACAAACTGAAAGAGTCAACCAAATCTTACAAAATATGTTGAGAGCTTGTGTTCTAGAATATGGATCAAAATAGGAAGATTGTCTGCCTTTCGTAGAATTCTCATACAACAGTATTTATCAAGCCAGTTTGCAAATGTCCCCATTTGAATTTCTGTATGGAAGGAAGTGTCGTACCCCGTTGAATTGGTCGCAAGTAGGAGAGAGTCAGATCTTCGGACCCGACATCCTACGAGAAGCTGAAGAAAAGGTTCACAAAGTCCATGAACACCTCAAGACCGCCCAATCCAGATAGAAGAGTTATGCTGACAAGAGACGTCGAGACCTGACCTTCAATGTCGGAGATTTTGTATATATCAAAGTATCACACTTGAAAGGAATGCAGCGTTTTTGTCTAAAAGGAAAGTTAGCCCCTAGATATATTGGACCTTTCAAGATTTTGAATCGCCGAGGAGAAGTATCATATCAACTGGAACTGCCAAAGGAGATGTCATCCATACATCATGTGTTCCATATCTCGTTACTTCGCAGATGTCTAGAAGTTCCGGAGAAGACCGACGTATTCAAGAACATCGATCACCGAGCCATAGATATCAACAAGGATCTGACGTATCGTGAAGTACCCATTCGTATTTTGGAAGAAGCCTTCAGAACCACCAGGACCCGGAGTATCAAGTTTCTCAAGATCTAGTGGAGCAACCATACCGAAGAAGAAGCTACTTGGGAGCGAGAAGATTACATTAGGACTGATTTTCCAAATCTCTTTAGTTCCTAGTTTTTCTTAAATCTCGGGACGAGATTTTGTTTAAGGAGGGAAGGTTTGTAACACCCCAAAAATATTAATCAAGATTATCAAGTTCTAATCACCCAAGTTTAGGGTTAACAAAAACTTTTATTATTAAATTGAATATGAGTGTATGTGTGATTTGCATTAGTGTATGATTGATTGCAATTGCCATGTTTGTTTGCTACAAATGATAAGAATGGTTTAAACATGAATACTACATCATCTAGGACAATTACAAACAAAATCCAAAGAAAAGGAAATCAAAAATAAAGCATATGATCAAATGGTCATTTTGACCAAAGTTATCCACTAGACCACTTTGAGTGTTCCTAGTAAAGAATTTCCAATAGAAACATTTCCAATTCTTTTCACCCCTTGCTAGACCAAGTAAAAGTGAACCCAAGCCCACTTGACAAACCCACAGAAACTATTTTCAAGTCTATTTAAAGGACAATTCAAAATTGAATCAAGTGTATGTACTAAGATCACCATTTTGCAAAAACCACTCAAACCAATTCCACTTGACTTTTCCAAGCAACCATAGACACTCAAGCATAAGATCAAAACACTCACCAAATTTCATTCAAAAATTTCAAACTTAAGTTCATGCGGCCATTTAGTCGAACACCTGGCAGACACAGATTAAACCCTGCCTAACTCCACTGTTTGGAGCAGTGATCACTCGACCATTTTGCCCCATTTCACTCCATGTCTCCACCAACACCTAGCAACGTAGTGGACAGCCTCCCCCTTTGCCATTGCGCCAATGCAGCGTCGCCCGACGCTCACCACGCCGGCCGACCGTGAACAGCTCGCCATAGACCATGCTGCCCTCATCCATGATGTCCAAGAGGCAGGCCACCGTCCACCGCCACCCTCTGTCCACCCCTCGATCGCCGGCAAACCATGGACCACCTGAGAATTGGCGCGCCCACTTTCTCTGTTGCCTTGCCGAGAGCACGCCAGAGCGCCGCAGCCGACACGTGCACACATGCCGCGCCTCGCCCTCTCTGTGCGTGCACACACTCGCTATGACCCTAGCTACCTCTCAGACATGCCCGTTCGCCGCCGCGTGACCCTTAGCCCCTGTACACCGTCTCGAATGTCGCTGCCCCCGTGAAGAGCATCGCCCGCGCCCGACCATTGTCGACCGCCCCGTGCCACGCCTTTAAGCCTATGGCGACCGCCAGGGAGCACCGCGTCGCCCCCTACCCTCAGCCATGCTGCTAGCCCCCTGTATCACCGTCACCAACGAGCCCGAGCCCATGCCGCAATGTCCCTTCGCTGGTGTATAAATAGAGGCCCCCTTTGCCTAAATTCACCACACCACCTCACTCCCCACTCCCTTCCCCAGAGCAAGGCGAGCACCAGCCCGCCAGAATTTAGCTGGAGTCCGCCGCTGTAGAGGAAGAATGGAGCCGTCAATTGGAGCCGCCCCAGGAGCCGCCGCGACCACCGTTCGAACCGCCGTCGTCGACAACATGGTTCGCCGCCATCACCGACCCTAGCTGGAGCCCTGGTGAGCCCCCATGTACCCTGCCGTCGCTGTTAGGGTTCAGTCTCGCCGGAGCTGTTCGCCGGAGACGACGAACCACAGCCGTAGATCATAGTCTAATCGCACGGCCTAGATTGAAACGTACCGTTTCGGGTTAGATGAGCAACTGACTAGCGGGATCCCCCTGTCAGCAGCCCGCTGCGCCAGCGCAGTGCAGCTGGGCTAGCCCGTTTACTTTCCCGCGCAGGCCTGGCAATTCAAATAGGATTTTCTAATGTAGTTAAAACTAGTTTCTGTCAATAGATTCAAAAATCATTTCAAAGAGATTCACTGAACCAAATTGCATGATTCCAATTTTATTAGAAAGGTATTCAAATTATCTGTCCAAGACCATTGGATTCAAACCATTTCAAATTATAGATCACCTATAGTAAAAATAACAAGACAGAGACTTTTCCAACTTCAAACATTTTTCAAAAATTAACCATAAATGCTTTTGAGTTGATTCCAACTCTCAAAAATCACATTTGACAAGATCTATCTAAATATGTAAAAATATTTAGGTTTACATGCAGTGATCTTGGACTAGTACTAAATGAATGCTATATAGGCATTTCTAGTCACTTTAATTCTATTAAATGATAATCTTAAATTTTATAAAATATGACCACCACTTTAAATCACATTCCCATATATTAGAATATGTGGTGATGACATGTGTCAACATGATCCCATATTTTAATTGGAGAATATTAAACCTTAAGTATTTTCAATGAGAAGAAATTACTTTTCTAAAACAAGAAAGATAAGATCAAGTCTTTATTTCATGTGATGATTGTGATGATGCTAGATCATCAAGTGTGAGCCTTAGTGTGCTAAATAGAAGTAGTTAAGTATTGTTTGGTGATTGTGTACCTCGTATTCATTTATAGACGCTAGTACCGACCCAGGATACGAGGAGGAGGAGTACTACGAAGAACAAGAAAACTTCAACCACTTCACCCATCAAGGCAAGCCTAGCACTTCAAGTAAACTGAGCAAGCTAACACTTGCAAGTTTCCTAACCATGCAAGATAACCGATGCAAGATGCATTAGGCATGCTTGGTTATACAACTTTGATTATACCAATCCCAAATTTTACTTGCAAGCTTTATTCTTTTACTTTTACCAAAGTTCTTTACTTTTTAATAGTGATTTGTGAGTATTGGAACAATAGTATATATACCATAAAGAGTATAAAACTAGGCCTAGCTAGTTATACTTAGATGTCATCGAAAGGCATAGCACTAGAGTTGGATATTTACACTTGATTAGCTAGCACCCCTCATTAGTGAATACCCTCAACTTTAGTGGATAGTGCTAAACATAAAAGTTGATCACTTTAGATGGGGATACTTGGTGAAAATGATTATGAAAACCTTGGAATGATGTTTCATTCTATTGAGATGTTTTGACATGTGCTGATAAACACCATGGTTTGATGATGAAAATGTTGAGGCATGAGCCTTAGCCCTTTACAAAAACCGATGGTTGGGTTCGGATGCGATACCATTCCAATTTTACCGTACAACCACAATACCTGAATTGGGTAGGGCTTAACTGGAAGTTTATATGCCTTAGTATGGGTTCCCTTGCGGAAGAGGTTGAGCTGACGCTACCTCGTGTGAATGCCACCTATGTAGTGCCTAGGATGGTAGATGGCCATGGCTGGGAGGCCAAGCTCATAGGGGAGGTGCCTATACTAGGGTGTGTAATTAAAAGGTTATGATTGATTATCCGCATACTAAGTATGATGATTCAGGGTTACCCTAACGGATGTATCGAATTTGTGGTGAAAGTGTACCATCTCTACAGAGTGTAAAACTATTTGAATAGCCGCGTCTGCGGTCATGGACAGTTGGAGTGGCCATACTGTTCCATCGTCAGATGTTTTCAAAATGACTTGTGATTTGAACTATGACTTTGACTTGACCACAACAGGATTGTGGACATGAAAACTAGGTTCCCACTTAAGTGCTTTAGAACATTAAATTAGTTTTCTTTACTTCTAAAATTAGTTTGAGATAAACCTAGCTTTTTTGCAAATAAACCTAGAGCTTAAGATTCCTATTAGAACTACCTTACTTGTTAGTGATAGTTTGTGAGTACTTAAAGAGTACTCATGGCTTTGTCCCTGGCTATTCCCGTGGCCAGACTATGAGGAGGACTACCAGGAAGATGGACAACAGGAGGTCTACGACAACTAGGATCATCTCCCATCGTCAGCATTACCTGTGACTCTGAAGATGGAGCCCCTATTATGTTTAATTTCCGCTGCTTTGATTGTATTAAGACTGGATCATGAGATCCTTTATTTGTAAGGCCTTTATTATGGTTTGTAATGGATGATGTAATGTGGTACCAATTCTATTATGTCTCGCAAAAATGGTAATCCTGGGATTGCGATGTATGGCATAACAGGCATCTGGGATTAAAAATACGGGTGTTGACAAGTTTAAAGAATGTCAACTTTATTCTCTTTTGCAAGTTATGAGGCTATACCTTTTTCTTCCATGGACTTTTTGACTTCAGGTATAAGATTTGGTGGTATGTGAATCATACCTTTTCGTGGTTCAATATCGACAAATGGATTGTATTGTTTGTCATTAAAGGATCTTACCTCGAAAAGCTTTACACATTCCGACAATGTCAAGTTGCATATGGATCCTCCTGCAGATAGATCAATCATTTCTTTTGTCTCGTCATTAAGGCCATTATAAAAATATTGAATAACTAAGTCCTCGTGAAAACCGTGATTTGGGACTTTCATAATCATTGCATAAAATCTATTCCATGATTGATAAAAGTTTTCTTCAACTGTTTGAAGAAAGTTTGTTATACCATGTTTGATTTGCATGATTTTAGTGAATGAATAATATTTATGCATGAATTCTCGGATGCAAACTTCCAAGCCTTTTATAGGCCATGAGTGGAATCAAATTGTTCACGTCTAAAGTACGTGAATTAGTAAATCTTTCAATAAATTTTATACATCTCTCGATCGGAACACGGTCAATATATGGAGGTAAATAAGTTTTTCATGATCAAGTGGTACCTCTGTCTTCAACGGAGATCATGAATGGTGTCAACAATTGCTGTTGCCAAGAAACAACACTAAGCGCTTAGCTCCCCGGCAACGGCGCCAGAAAATATCTTGATGGCCTGCAAGTGCACAGGTTCGTCAGAGAATGTTTCGCGGAAGTATTAATTTCAGTTTTTATATTAATCCCAACGAGGAGCCTAGGAAAGGGCGTTTATGCAGTTTTTCTGTCGCACCCAAGGTGTCACGGGTCTTGAGTGAATTGACTGCAAAAGTTGACGGTGGAAGTGGTGAGTAAAAGATGGAGGAAACTTGCTTAGGAAATAAGTAAATTGCATAAAAGTAGAGATGCAAAAGGCATGTAAAGGTCCTGTAGATGAGAAGTTAGGCGCGGAGAGAAACAGTTCATGATCATAGTGAAAGTGCCAAATGGATAAAGTGGAATAAGTGATAGTGATATTTCTTAATTATAAGTGAGTAGGCAAGCAACCCATATACCGAGTAGGAGTCCTCATGGCCAATTCTTCCCAGTCCCAATGATCCATCTGTTTGTTACCACAACCATGGTCAGCACATTAATTAAGGTCTTGCAACCAGATCAAGGCTTTAATCTTGATGGTTCCTTGTTATCCTCGAGTTGTACTAGCTCTTCATTGATATCAGTCGTGTCACTCAGGGGTCGCCGAATTACTAGCATACAAGTTCATACCTATGAGATCTTTGGATCATGTTACATCGGCCCTTAAATTAGATAACAAGCATTAGGAAAACATAGATAATCATTCTCACTATTAAATAAACACTACAACGATCACAAATGGATGGATTTAAAAGAGGCACATCACATATCACCAATCCCCTACATCTCCCACGCCTATGGGGATTTACTCAGACATGAGTGGAAGATAAATCAAAGGCATAATTGTATTGCAAGTAAAAATCATCTCAAAGTTATTGTAGAAAATCCCAATAGTGATTAAAGATCAAATCAAATACAAATCGAAGGTAGATCAAAGTATCGAACCCTAATCTTATAAGTGCCAATCTCTCTCTCTAAGTAATGATGGGTATGATGGTGGAGTATGTGGTTTAGAGGTTGGAGATCGTCGAGGAACGAGGTGAGGTTCTTCTCCTCTTCCAGATCTGATCTTCCCCTCTGGATTGCTTGTGGCGGCTGTATCTTCTTTTCTATGGTTTTTCTCGTCTCCTCCTCCCCTTCATGGAAGTTGCTTGTATTGATATAAGGAAGGCGTCGGCGTGTAGTACGGGCGGGCGATACGGGTGCGTCCCGACCATACCGATGGTCGTTATGCATACTGAATGCATCCAATGAAAGGGACTCTAATTGGGGATTGACTTCTTTTGGTGCATTTAGCCCATAAATGTTATTAGATCTCCAATAGATGTTCCTTACCTGAAAACTATCACAAGAAACCAAGGATTCACTAATTGCGATGTTAACATTAGTGGAAAGGGGTTATCTTCGGTGAAATCCAGCAATAAACAAGAGGAAAATCAATAGTTAAAAGTGATGAAATTTGGAGCTATCAACCAGCAAAGCGAGTTCAGTTTCAACCAAGTGTTAGTGTTTGTGCTCGGCAATACCATTCTATTGGGGGTGTGAGGGCAAAAGACTCGGTGAGAGATGCCCGTACGCTGAAAATAGAGATGCAGCTTGTCATACTCACCGCCCCAATCGGACTGAACAACTTTAATCTTAGCATCTAAAAACTCTCAACATGTTCGACATCAGACTTATTTTTAACAAGATAAATCCAAAAAAGGGGAATATTTATCAATAAAACTCACATAATACTTGTACCCCTAGAGGAAGAATGAGCAGGACCCCAAACATCAGAATGAACTAATTTAAGAGGCGTGGTAGAAACACGAGTGGAAGAAGTGTATGATAACTGATGACTTCTACCACATTGACAAGCATCACAAACTAAAAGAGGATTGTCTAAATATGAACACTCTAGATCATTATTCCTAACAATGGAACTGATAACATTATTGGATGGATAACCGAGATGCTAATGCCACTGGAATGATGTGATGCGGATGCTAGACGATGCTTTGCACGCGGACAGAGAGATGACTCTCCTTGGCTTTTACCTCGAAGAAGAACTCTCCTGGTGGCCTTGTCCTTGACAAGGAAAAACTATAAAGATATCATTATCCGACACGAGGCGATAATCTCATAGAAGATACTAACTAGTGTAAACGTGCATGATATTATTCAAGATGAGCGAAGAACCGGCTAAGGTAGAGTTCCCAATATGCAAAATAGACAAACCTGAGCCATTGGACACCTGAACATGATCGATGTTGTTGTAGCGCTCGCGGACGTGAAGACGCTCCAAGTCACTAGTCAGGTGATCCGTAGTGCTAGAATCCATGATTCAGTGTGTGGAGTTGTTGGAGAAGGTCGATGCCGTGTATGCAGAACGACCGTTGTCGCTAGAGTAGTCCTAGTCGAAGCGTTTGTGGCAGTTTTCAGCTTCGTTCCCCCAATCTTACATATCTGGCACTTAGGACGCCAACAACGACCGTTGCCATCTCTTCCACCACCACCGTTGTTATGACGGGGGTCTTTGACACTCTGTCCGCCTTGCTACTGATAGCTCTTCCCCTACTACGGGTAACCTCCTGTGGGGCACCCTTCAGACGGGCGTACGGTGTCCAACGTACTTGGATAGTTGATGGCGACAGGATTGCCGTACCATGCCACGATATTAGCTGGCGAGGTCCACTCCTCATCGTCGACTTGCTGTGACAGCTATGACGCCTCATAGTTGAGCACCATGGAGTAGAAATCAGCGAGCGCGATCGGGGTGGTCATGACGCTGAGTGAAGCCATGATCGGGTTGTAGGCCTTCCCCAAACCGGTGAGCATGTAGTCGATGATCATGTCATCATTGAGCGGAGACCCAGCGGCAGCCATGGCATTGGATAAGGCCTTCATCCTATACATGTACTCGTTGGAGGTCATGTCGAGTTTCCTCAGCAATTGAATTTGTTACCGGATGTGCTGCACCCAGCATGATTCTGCGTTGAACATGGCGTGGATGGAAGTCCACACGGTAGCCACGGATTTACAGCTGATGAGGTGCGATGCGATCTCCTCCATCATGGAAGAGATGAGCACCCTGAGGACCTTCTGATATTGCATCCACCACCTCGCATACTCGGGGTTGTCCATGGTAGTGCCAACATCGTCGGTCCCCTCGGTGACAGTCGTGGCTGGGGCCACGATGAAACCGTCGAGGTAGCCATGAAGGGAGGCATCAGAGAGCTGAGTCATGGCAAGAGCCTGCTAGAAAGGGAAATTCCCGTGATCGAGGCGGACGCCGATGGAGGGAGTGGTGGTGACGGGAATCACGGTCGTGGCAGCCGGTGGAGTATTGAATGGGACTAAGGAGCGAGAGCTGCATCGATCCCGAAGACAATCCAGAGAACACCATCGTACGCGTGGAGGAGAGGATGGTGGAGCGCGCGGAAACGAGAGAGGCGACGATGGTGGCTCTGATACCAAGTGTGATTTAGGGTTGCGTGGGGGCAAACACTCCACATATCTCGTATATATCAGACCAACATACATGATTACAAGTACAACACAGACAGGTAGTTGTATACGACACGTATATGTGACCGTTTCCAACACCTGCCACGAGGACACCTGCTACAGCGCGACTCCTTCCGCGTGCGCTGCTGCGATCCCTACCATCACCAACCGGCAGCCTGCCGTGGGCTCTGCCGCGGACGCTCAGCAGCCTGCCACGAGCACCTGACAGCCTGCCGTGCTGCTGCGAGCCTACATCAGCCCATCCCGTCCCATGTTTGCCGTCCGCATGCTCCGCCGGTGCCAACGTCTCACACCATGGTTACCCGTGCCAAGACCAGTTGACATAGGTACGATTACTCGGATGCTTATGATTCGCTACCCTGTATTGGGTAAAAGGCCTACGACCCATGAAGATTCCAGATGGTGGCCCAAGGAAGCAACCGACAAAGGCTCTGATTGTATTAAGAAAGAGACTATAAACCGACATCGTGTTGGTATTGTAATCACGCGTGTATGAAACCTATCCGCATACAGCTTTGAGACCCGACCTATTATATATAGGACGGGAGAAGCCCAAGCGAGGACACACAGAAATCTAGAGGACAACTTGTAATAGCGTGTTCACTCGATATTCAGGCGACTTTTTCTTCATTGCTTCCCTGACATCCAACGAAATCCCCAGCATTCTCTTTTCTGCGAAACCCCAACTCCATCATCATGGGCATTGCCGAGGTTACCCCTCGTCAATTGGCGCCGTCTGTGGGAAACCTGAATGTAACATCCCAATTTCAGCAACCCTGATTAGTTGTCCAGAATGCAAAAATCAGAGGGAATAAAAACTTTTTCTTGTTCATTGGTGCAGTGTTTGTTTGTTGTCTTTGTGTGCTTGTGCATGTGAGTGTATACCATATGATACTCCTTACCTCACCATCAGTTGACAAAAGCTATTTAACAAAACTATCCTGGCTCATTTTACATATTCTCAAATGTTCTGGCATTCCAAAACATGAGCCAAGAGGACTATGTAACCAAAACTAATTTTAGTAACTTCTATTGACAAAATTATGGAGAGATATATAATATAATCTCCCTATGTTTTATAGACAGAACCTTCAACTACTCCTATCTCTTGGTTTCCCAAAACCTCCTTCTAAAGCTTTTGAATTCTTCTCTTGGTAGAGATACAAAGGAATCTTACCTTACTCAAACCCCAACCTTTCAAAACTGCCCATCCTTACCTCAAGCTAAGCTTGGTGGTAACCCTAGTAGTAGGTTTGCTTTGTTTGTAAGATGAGTTGCCTTGATCTGTTGCTTGATTTGTCTGCTTAGGAGATAGTATGAGCTACTCTAGGATCTCATCACTAGGATCAAGATGTTTCCAAATCACCACAACCTAAGCAAGAATACAAAGCAGGATCTGATCCCTAGATACTAGGTTATCATCTAAAACCCTTAACCAGATCAATTTTGCAGTGATCCATTCTAGAAGTTTCCAAGTCAATGAAGACCAATATCAAGCATGGATCTATTCTACTCAATCTACCTTTCAACATCACCCACTTGATGATGCTTTGGTACCTTGAAATCAATCAAAAACATCCTCCCTTTTATTCTAGTCAAAAACCCTAAATCTGCCAAATTTGGCTAAGTCTGGAAATCTGTTTCCAACATCACCTTTTTGAATGCCTCCTTTTCTCAACCTTTGTGAATTTTTGAAAATTCATTTGAACCATATTGTTAACCATCATAATTACTACCAAGTCCCACTATTTCCCTTGGTTAGATCACACTCCAACCCTCTTGTTCTTGATGGTTTTGCAGGCAAGATCATAACTCTTCCTGCAAATCTAGTCAACATGCCTACTTTGACAGAAGCTCACACCATCATACAACCTTCTATGGACCAACTATTTGCATGGTTGTGTTCTACTCATATAGGTCTATCAACATCTACTTCACTTGTTCCAGGTGGATCCTTGTGCTTCTTAAACCCACAAGGTTTTGAAGGCTAGTTGATAATCTTCTTTGGCAGGCTTATTTTATTCAAAGTTTGAAATCAATTATTGGTGAACTCAAGCAATATCAAGCTCAAACCTCTGTACCATGTTGATGTGCATCACTTGGTCTATGCATCAATTTACCCCATGCCCCAAGGGGAGATCTGAACTCCAAGATACAACCATGTTTTGATGGTATGAAATTAACATCACCCTAGATCCTTAATCTAAGGTATTTCACCAAAATCAACTTGGATTCTCCAATCCCAAGGTTGCAAATGCTTTCTACACCTGGTCTACATCCTCTACCTTGATCATCAAGATTTATCAAATTTTATCCATAATTATTATGGCCCCAAATCTATTTAATTCCTTTAATAGACAAAATCCCCAAAACTTCATCCATAATGGAAAGTTTGGTTTTTGCCAAAACACTTCCTCAAATTTCGGCTCAATTGAGGTCCACATATCATACCCCATCTTCCCACTTCAAAAATAAATATTTTTGAAGAATTTTATTATTTCTTTTTGCCTATTTTCTTAAATGGCAGAAATGGAATAATAAATGTTTTAAATACTTTTAAGCCCCAATAAATCTTGGAAAAATTCCCCTAAGTGTGTATTTACATTTGGGACCATCTCAAACTAAAAACCAACCTTGTCCAATGTAAATTTATCAAATGATATTCTAGAAACTACTTCTGCAGTTTTTGAGTAAATGGATTTAAGTGGACTTTAAATCTTTAGAAAAATCTCAAATAATCCCTAGAGAGGTATCTTGACCTCACCCATCTATCAGTACCATCTCTCCCACTCTTTCCAACATAAATAAAGGAACTCCTTCACAAGCATTCTTGTGATCAAAATAGCACAACCACCAAAACCTTGTACAAATACCCCCATTAAACCCCATCAAATCTTCTCCACCAAGCTTGTATAGCACCCAACACTCATCTCTGGTCGTGATCACTATAGCAATTACTGTAGCCGCTTGTCCTCTAGTGCTTGGGCACTAGGGCTTAACCTCATGTGAGTGTCTTGGCTTGCAAACCTCTTTACTCCTCTTGCAGCAGCCACCAGCTAGCCCTCTCTGCTCCTGCACGACCTAGAGCACCCCCACCTCTCACCCCTCACAGCCTCTGTCAACCAATGACTGCCCAGCACCCTCCCAAAGCTTGTCCATGGACTTGGTCCCTCCTACACCCTCCCCACTCGGGTTAAATACCCCAGGCCACCCAGCTCTCCCCACTCCGGCTCATTTGCCTCCCTCACCTCTCACCTACCCATCCCCAAGCTCCATGTCTAGCACCTGAGCTCCCCATCACCATGGAGAAGAGGAGCAAGTCCTCTCGAGCTCCACCTTATTTGCAGACATGCAGTTGTACCCGACCACCCCCAGCTCCCTCTCTTCCCTCCAACTTGGTCCCCTGGATCTAATCCACCTCCCCTTTCCCTTCCTTGCACGCAGGAACACCGGCGGCCGCCGCCCAAACCCAAGACCGAGCCAAGCTTATCCTCCAAGTAGCAGCTTCCGAGCTCCCTTTTTCCCTGCATGCAACACTCTTGGAGTACCCAAGACCACCGAATCTGGCCGAGCCCCTCCGTTTCGATATGCATCAGCCCCTGTAAGTTCTCCGTCGAACTCCGGCGCGTTCCTCTCGGTCGCTGTCGTGCAATACCACTTCCGACGCCAAAATCGCTCGTGCCGCCCCTCGATCGGTTCGCCGTCGTCGACCGCGTCGTCCTACGGCGCCCCCGCCGGAAACGGTCCCAGGTGATCCCTATGTACATCCCCACTCCTCCCTAGGGTTCCGTCCCCGGCGCTCTGTCGCTGCGAAGACGACGTCGGTAGGCCGTTCATCGCCACTTAATCCAACGGCCGAGATCCGGCAATACCCCTTCGCCCCCTCCACCCACTGACCAGTAGGCCCCACTAGTCAAGCGTTTGAACGCCTCCCGCGCACGGCATAGCCTGGGTGGGCCGGTTTTCCCCCTGCTTGGCCCAACTGCGCCTAGATCTGGCCCGCGACGCCTCTTTTCCTTTTTCTTTTTCCTGCATTTTCAGATCTATTTAATATTAGTTAGTTTTAAATCGAATTGAAAATGGAAACCAGCTCCAACATCCTAAATCTAAATTTCCTAGGGATACTGCAGGTTTACTCTAACATGCAGTACGCTTGGCTGCCTCAGTTATTGCACTTACTAATTATAATAAATCTGCTACTAAAATGTATCTTATTTCACTATAAAAATCCCCCTGTGAGTTTCACAACCACAAATGGGGTAAACCCAAGTGCCCCTGGTAGGTATTTCCTGTACCTACCTCGTGACCTTGGCCTCCCTCCAATTGGAACCATTAAGCTCCTATAACAAAAATAACAAAAACAAGATCAATCTGACTTTAGAAAATTCCCTAGACGAAACCATGAGTTGTTTTGACCTATCTCCAACTCCCTGTGATGTGGTACCCTAAGGTCTACCAAAACCCAGGAGATAAGGATTTATTGACCCTCTGTTGAATTTTAGTGAATTAAATACTTCTATAAGGGGTATTATCACTAAATAAAACACTCCAGGAGATTGACAACTCCAAAAAGAGTGAATCCAATTTCTAAAGAAATGTATTATAAATACCTACCTTGTGCCCTTGGAATCAACTGAAAAGCTTATATAGATTTCATTTGGTGAAAGATACAAAAAAAAACCCACAGAACTGCCTTTGGGACTTTCCTGAGGGCATTCTGGTAAATATTTTGACATGATTCCAACTCTCAGTGAACAAGTACACAAAACCCTACCTAACCCCCCAAGGAAATAATTTGTGCAGTCCCAGAACTTTTCTGGTGAATTATTTCCTAAAACTAGAGTTTTTATCACTAGAATATTCATAACTATTTAAAGAAAAGTGATAAAATAATGAAACCACTTTTGTTGGTTTTATTTTATCAACATCTACCTGTAGGTATAATTTTTATAAAATGGTATCATACAGAATATGTCCTTGGTCCAAAACCACCTCTTAGGTAGTTCCTCGACAATAAACCCTAAGGGGGTGTTCACCCCCTTCTCCAAGGCCATCTCAATCTCCTAAATCCAATCCTCTCAAAACCTACTGAATTGAGTAATGTGGGGTATGTTTGCTTGATGTATGTATTGATGTTTGTATGCCTTGTTTTGATTGTGGTCTTGCTTGTTTGCATGTGTGCTCCTTGACGACGATAGTTGCGATTATCTCAGAGATTAAAGGAAGTTGGTTATTATGGTTAATATTATGGTATTATAAGAAGAAGTCCAGTGACATATTGCCATATTGCTAATCATCAGGCAAGCCACCTTCTTGCTCATAAGCCTTGTCCTACTATTTTACTTATGCATGTTTTGTCTACTATTTGTGAAACTGCATTGTTTTATTATATGTTGATGTATTTATGGTAGTGGTTTGGCTCCTCCGAACCATTACACTTTTGTACTATTAAGTACAACCCCCTTGGTGACACCTACTTGTCCCTAGCAGAATAGATGGTGTATTACACCATAACCCTTTGGCGACCCCGATTTAGCCGAAGCAAAACTAGAGGATGGGAAGACCCCGAAAAAGCTTTATCAAATGCTTTATGGTAAAACCTTGGTGAGGTGGGACCTCCCAAGAGATGTTGAGAAAGAAAATGGTTTTGTTTTAACAAAACGCTGAAGGAAAACTGGAGGAAAAAGGTTTACAAAAACGCACCTGGTTCTTTGCAGTTTTGGTAGAACAATTAACCCGTGCAACCACATTACTCTGGAATAGGACAGGGCTAGATTTGATGTTTGTTTATTCTGGTATAAGCTGCCTCATAACTACTACAGGGGATCGGGGATCCCTGGAGGGCGGGCCTTCTTTGATAAAGGTCCATGTGGGACATCGACCTAGAGAAGGAACGAAGGGTCTGCTGGCCTCCACGCGTTACTATGAGCCCCTCATTGAAAGCGCACACTCGAGAAGTGGAAAAAGCGCTCCGGTTGGTCCTCGGTACTCGACGTCCCGGTTTTGAGGGGATTAACACTCATAGGGTAGGCACTTATATTGGAGTGGGCATCCGGAGAGTCTTGATCGGTTACTCGACCCACGATCGGTGAAGATCAGGGTAGTGTACCCGGATGGTGTGGGTAAAGTGTACAACCTCTGCAGAGTGTAAATCTATTCGAATAGCCGTGTCCGCAGTCATGGACGGTTGGGAAGGTTGCTGTAGAGCGGTGCTGGTTTTGTTTTCAAAAAGGATTTCAGAAAAGAAATGGCTTTGGAAATGTTTTGACCATGGGATGGTCGAAAGGGAGAAAGGTTTTGACCATGGGATGGTCGGAAGGAGGAGAAAGGAGTTTGGTCGTGGGACGACCTGAAGACGGGAACAGATGGGTGACCCACTCCTAATGATTTCTAGAACTTTTCAAAAAGGTTTCCAAAATGGTTCACAAAATTTTTTCAACAAAGATTTGTAGATGCTATATCTACAAGAGAAACTATTTGAGAAAAGAACCTCTCTTGTAGCCATCCTACTACCACAGCCATAATGCATATCCTCTTGTGATTATTATTGTTATCTTAAGGTGGTTTGTGAGTACATTCAAAGTACTCACTGGCATTGTCCTTCGCTATTAACTTGGTCAGATTTCAAGAAGAAGATGATGTTGGCGATTCTGCGAGCTAGGACGTTCTCCCAGTCAGTTGCTTGTAGGTTAAGGCATGGATAGTGCTCTACGCTTGATGAAGTTCCGCTGATGATTATTGATGTAGCCATAATGACACCTATGTAAGTCTTGTAATTCGGTATGTTTCGGATGTTGTAATGATACTTGTCGGTTATGTGCCACGACTAACTGATCATGGGATCGTGGTTGTATGCATAACAGGGATTCTCGGAGGATTAAACCGGGGGCCCCACACTGAATGCTGGAAACACGAATTCGGTAGAACACTCTCCACCAAGCATCAATTCAACGAAAGTAGATCCACACCCGCCCACCCATAAAGCTACGCCAATAGAAGAACCGGAACTTTCCATCGGATCCTCAATGGAAGTCAAAGTACAGATCGAAACACGCAACGAAAGCGAGCAGATCGAGATGAATCTGGGGGATCTTGATGGTCTTTATGACAATCTCTCCTTCAGATCAGACCCACAGTTAACCCCACCACACGAAGCAAGCCCAGTTAACTCAGAACCTGCAGAAAGCAGCGAAAGCATCGACTTCAGAATTCGGATGGCAGAAATCTATCCAGAACAGAAACTGATGGACTTCACTGGCTCATCCGATAGTGTCTCCATCGGTGCAAACGATGATGTTACAAGTCCATATGCCACCCAGCACCAAGTATGCGTGATCATTGGAGACGCCATGACCCAGCAAGACTCCAGTGTTAACCCAATTCTTAATCCCAATGATATTCTTTCAAGCCATAATGCAAGAAGTGAAGACAACGAAGGAAGTCAAGGTAACGGGGGAGACCCAATAGCCAACCGTGTAAATCGTGAAGCAGAACACCCGCCCGAGGGTGAGAGGCAAACCCTTAGCTTACCAGCTAGTGTATGGGAAAAGGCAAAAGAAGCAATTTCGAGTCTGGTCCCAATGACAACAGATGCTACCCACAAAGATCTATTGGCATGCCAGTACCTGCTTCATCGCAAAAAGAGAGACCTCCTCCGGATGCAGAGGCAACTCGACGAAAGGAAGAGGGTAGCCGACGAATCTAGCCTACGGCGAGCACAGTTAAGCTCCACCCAAGGATCAAGGAGCGTAACAGGAGGAGCATCGCCAAGGAGAGGAAAGTGTAGATTGCGAGATATCCCCGAAGAAGAGAGGAGCAGAATATTCTGAGACCTTGATCTGTCATTCATGTCCATAGACCAAGCAGGAAATATCAAGGCAAAAACAGCTCAAGCGGCCATCGTAGCCGCGCAAACATATCTAATTACAACGCAACCCGCACCCGATGATCCTCGCGTAGCCCTTCATCGTTCTGCCCTGATGAACCTCGGTATGGTAGGAGAATATCTCGCACAAGTAGACAAAGGAACCACGCGACAACCCGACAGATCCCCGCGTCATCGGAGCAGGCCTCGGAACGGAGGTCATACCTGACGATCACGATCGCCACGTCGGATCCACTTTTCAGAATCATAACCGCGAAGCGACGCAAGAAACGACGTCACCCAACAATGAATCGACCGGTCCAGAGAAGAACGCAGCACTCGAAGATACCATGATGGTGAAAAGCAAAGAAGAACAAGAATTATGCGGATCCAGTTGCTTTACCCAATGGGTTCGCAAAATTCCGGTGCCAAAAGATTTTAAGTTACCCCAAGATCGCCAAAAGTACGATGGTCTTCAAGAACCCGAAGCTTGGCTGATAGATTACCTGACAACCGTCAGACTAAAAGGCGGATCCAAAGCTACAGCAATGCAAAGCTTGCAGCTGCACCTAACTGGTGCGGCACGCTCCTGGCTAAAACAATTACCTGAACAGTCTATCAGCAGCTAGAACGATCTTGAGGACAAGTTTATCAGGAATTTCCATTCCACGTTCAAGAGACCCGTGTCTTTGGAGCAATTACGGGCCTGCAAGCAAAAACCGGGAGAATCAATACGGGCCTTCATCCAAGTGGAACATCATAAAAAATCGGCTGAAGCCATATCCGATGAAAGATAAATCGATGCCTTCAACGACGGACTTCGTCGGCAGGAGTTCATTGAAGAACTAGGACGGATAAAGCCAAAGACAATTTCGCAGATAAGGGACATAGCCAATTGGTGGGCTAATGGAGAGGACGCAGTACACAACAAAAGAGCCCGCTCACCCAAAGACGGCAGAGACATGCGCAATAATGATCGGAGACGACGAACCAATGATGGATATCATACACCAAGTTACGTTGCAGCAAGTTTCTCTAGAGGGGACAATCGACGAAGTGACGATTACAATAGTGGATACTGCAGCAATAGGGACAGCATCAGTGGAAGCCAGTCGCAACAACGATACAAGACGATAAATCGAGACCCACCTATGTCAGCAGGACAAATGTTGGAAGGACCCTGCAATATGAACTACTATGTCGACTCAACAGGGAAGAGGCAGTCAAATCATCTCCTAAAAGACTGTCGAACATTTTTTTAAATGCAAGAACTATGCAACGTAAGGGCAGCCGAAGCAGTCAACCAAGGCTACAGTACTGCACCCGGCGCTTTGGCCATCAGCGTGCCACTGCCGTCGCAGAGGCATCCGCCAGAAGAGCAGCCGCAAAGTACAATACACCAAGACGATGAATACCCCAGGTCAAAGGGACCAATGTCGATGATCCAGAAGGGGCCACCCTCTAACAAAATACAGAAATTGATCACTAGACAAGTAAATTTGGCAATAACAAAGCCACCTCCTACACCGGAGTATCTCCATTGGTCAGAACAAGAAATTACTTTTAGGAGAGCTGACCATCCATTATGGGTCCCCCAGTCAGGCCAGTCAGCACTAATATTGGAAGCGCAAATCGGCGGGTTCGACATGAGCAAGGTCTTCTTGGATGCAGGAAGCAGCATCAATCTGATTTACGCCAAAACTCTACGATCCATGAACTGGTCCATGACGAATCTAGCAACAACATACACAACTTTCCACGGGATAGTTCCAGGGAAAGCTGAAACTCCATTGGGGAAAGTCCACCTCGACGTAGTATTCGGGTCAAAAAATAACTTCAGACGAGAAAAGCTGGAATTTGAAGTCATGGACTGGCCATATCAATACCATGCGATCCTGGGACGACCAACTTTCGCTAGATTCATGGCAGTACCTCACTACGCATATCTAGTGCTAAAAATGCTAGCCCCCAATGGGGTCATAACAGTCAACGGAAGTTTCAGCCGCGTGGACAGCTACGATCAGCAAAAGCAGCATACACATCCTCCAATAACGGTCCCGTATAAAGAAGACCCACTGATTGACAAGACATGAGAACCACGACGCGGAAGAGGATGAAGATCCCCAAGAACAGAAGCCGAAGTTCCTTCAAAAAACCTCCATTTAGATGCACTTTATATTCAATAAAGGCCAACGGCCAGGCGATCATGCCCCGCAATATACTCCTACCCATTATTATCAGTAAACAAGGAAAGTATTCTGTGAAATACAAACTTCTATGGCCCACGAACATTAGATCGCGAGGTCTCCAGATTAAAATAATACAACATGCAATCAAAATCTCGTATAAAACATATGACCTTTTTGATAAATGTCTATACAATATTTCGGCTATACAGTACAAGGCTGCACAAACAAGCAGTCAGATCTCGAAGTTAACAAAAAATTCTTCGTCTACTTCTAAGAACCTACGCACAATCCTAATGGCGGGTCTACGAGCGGCGGCGTAATGAGGCGCCATATAAACAAGGTCACCATCAGAAGGGGGGTGGCAGACCCGAAGATATAACATCCAGATCCAATGTCGAGTGATGCGCATGCACCCAAGAGAGCGCGAGCTTGGCACCCGCCACAAGCTGAAGCTTCACATAATGGTGGATCCTCTCACCTTGCCAAAACTTCACAATTAAATCTGCCAATGTCTGAGGCTGAGGATCCCGAGGAAATATGGCATTGTAAACAATAGCCAGAGATCTGCGGCAGCACTCGACAAATTGCTCCAGCTCCGATATGCGATCCTGCAGTAGCGCCATAGTGTAGGCACGACGGTGATCAATCCAAAAATCTGTTTCAGAACTTCGAGAGGCAGACACAAGAGCGTGCATCTGGTTGCGTAGACGATGGGTTTCCTCCCTCTCGCACAATCGAATGCCTATAAATCGGGGACAAATTAATTTCTAGCAAGACCGGAAAAGCAACCGAAGAAAAAGACAACTTACACAACAACTTTTCGCTCGCCCTGGAGATTTCCTCCAAGAAAAAAGCCTCGCGGTTGAGGGTCTGGCGTGTTTTCGATTGGAAAACATCCACCATCGATTGAACAACCCGCAGTTTTCCTTCAAGTTTTTTCACCTGTTCTATCTTTTCAGCATACAATGGGGGGTCCACCGTACGCACGATGGCGGAACCGGTCGCACCTACTACAGTGGAGGCTAGAACAACAGCCGACCGTTGCGCGGGACCAGAAGGATCCGAAGAAGCATTCAAGATCTGACAAGACAAAAAATATGAAACACTCAGCATACAAAAGCAAGCTCACCCGCATATATTCAAAAGTTGCTTTCTTGTAAAAAGAAGCAAAGGGAGGCTAGATTAGTTCAAGGTTCATTACAATGAAGGGAGTCACGATAAAAGTTACAAAACATAGCCTACGATGCCGTATCCTTCAAAGACAGGGTGGCACTAGCGGAAGGAGCACTAGCTACAGGAGTAGCCGAAGAAGGGGCACCCATCATAGCAGGGGCAACTGAAGAAGGGGCAGCAAGGTTCTCTGAACCCGAGCCTAGACCTAGGAGCAGCCGAGAATATTTTCTGGCCCTCTTAATACAAGGCTTCAGGTCAACTGCTTGGCCATTGGGGGTGACTGGGACAGGGGAGCTAACCTTCTCCAAGTCGACCTTCTCGCCGTGCGCCATCGCGAGGGCCATCAAAGTTTTGGCTCCGATCCTTGACTGTGTCAAACTATAACCAACAAGGGGGCCGGGATCAGCACCGAAAATGGTGACAAGATCATGCAGGTTGTTCAGCACGTCCCTGGTTGAAAATATTTCGGCGTGAAGATTCTTAAAGGCATGGCGGGAGCGGACAAGAAGGTTGCACCCACATACACTGTTGGCCTCCAAGGTGCTAACTGCATCCGATCAAGGATCAACCTTGCATCTTCATGCAGTGTTAGGTCTTGGCCAGTCAATTCTGGAAATAAAATAAGAAGGAAAGGATTGATTACCAAAGGGAAGAAATGAAATAAAGACACGCAAGAGAAGAAAACTTATGGGTCAGAGAAGTATTAAGGGCCTCCAAGCGCTTCCAAAGATTTTCATCTCGAATAGCGGCTTGCTTGGCCAATTCTTTAGCATCAGCCTTTTCTTTCTGCCTGACAACCTCCAAAGCCTCTTCAGCAACCTGCAGCTTGGCCTCCAGGTCATTGGCACGCTTCATCGCCTGGTCCCGAATAACTTCGGATCCTTTGGCGGTTGCTGCATAACAGGATCTTGAAAACCAAGGAAGAAAACCTCACAAGTAAATCCTGAAAACAAAACAAGGGCATACCTTTCATTTCTTCGGCTTCATCATGAATCTTTATAAATCGAGAGGCCATGTCGACCATCTCGTGCATCAAAGGCCGAAGAAGAACATCGCAGCAAAAGATATCAGGGCAAAAATAAAAACGGCTACAGGTAGAAAAAGTTACAAATTATAGAGTGGCTTACATCTTTCATATCCACATCAACAGGGTTTTCTGATATCACCACCCCTTTACCCGCCGTTCTCTTCCTTTTTTGCGGCGGCGGCTTGGATGAAGTGGCAGCATCTTTCTGGATGACCTTCTCCAGAGGAGACATGAGTTTTTCCTTTGGCTCCACTGACGATGGAGGAGATTTCTTTGCAGAACAACCCACGAATGCATGAAGAGGAGATGCGGGAGGATCCTCATCATCACTACAAAGGAACAACACAAATTGGAACAGGCATCATCAGTAAAAACACCCAGTAAAAACGGGAAAAGAAGCAGTCGAACACTTACGAATACACATCCTGCGCAAGGCGGAACAAATTCACCTAGGCAGGAGCAGCCGCAATCGGAGAAGTACCAAAAGGCTTGGAAGCAGTCGAGTCATCCGAGTCCTCGACCCTTTCCACAGCATAAGGGCGCTTCCTCTTTTCACTAGCACGCTCCACGCAGAAATCTTCAGAGCCAGCTGAAGGAAGAGATTGCGTCTTCGAAGAAGATTCAGATGCAGAGAACTCCCCTTCCTCATCCGCGGCAGTCCCAGTCATAGGGAGATCATCGGATGCGAAAGAATGGGCAGGGGGCTCACAGCTTCCAGGAAGAGGAGGAAGCGAGTTAAGATGATCAAAATCCTACACAAGCAGAAGACGTGGAAAAACACTTGTCATCGAAAAAGAGTGCAAGTGCATCTACAAAAAGGAGAATGGAATAGGTGAAGGCAACGGAAATTTACCTCGGGAAGCCGGTTTTTCTTGCCAAATCGCTCCACAAGACAAGTCGAAGGAATCGACTTTTTTGCGATCAAAGTGGTGAAGCTCCGGACTCTTTTCTCATACACCTTGAGGGCAAGGTCTTCCGAAGAAATTCTCATTAGGTCCTTCATCCCGGTGTACGCCCACATGCCGGAAAGCCGGGCTTGTAGCGGCTAGACACGAATCCGCAAAAAGTATGCTAGGACCTGGAGACCCGACAATTCCTTGCCAACCTCATGCCGCAGCTTCGAAATACGATCGACATAGGGCTGGCTTTCCGCCATTTCCTCGGCAGAAGGACGCTGATCCCAGGAGTCAAGTTTACGACAGATTTTCTTAGGTTCAAAGGGGGCTAACCCGAAAGATTGGCCTTCTAGTGGCTGATCCTTGACATAAAATCACTTGGATTTCCAACCTTGGATAGAGTCAGTAAGTTTGAAGTCCAGTAATCAACGTCGGATTGGATAGAAAAAATGGCGCCACCAACATCATGGACAATGGTGTTAGTGGCGTTACAACAAACATAGAAGAAGTATTTCCAAAGGTCCCAATGGGGATGAATCCCAAGGAAACACTCACAAAGAGTGACGAAACAAGCAACGTGGAGAATAGAATTGGGCATGAGTTGATAAAGCTGCACGCCATAGATAAACAAAAGGCCACGAAGAAACTCGTGGACAGGAAGAGAAAGACCGTGGAAGAGGAAAGGAAGGAACATTACCCTCCAGCCAGGCTCGGGGATGGGAGCAGCTTCGTCTCCAGGGAGCTTGAAGGAGCCCTCCGTCAGAAGGCCGGAGTTCCGCGCCTCACGGAGCTCCCGCGTCATGCACTTGGTGGGATCCCACCCGACGGCCCTTTTCCTGGTGGCCTTCGCGGTGGCAGCGGAAGTCCCAGCAACTTTTCTTTTGCCCATGGCGGCGAAAAGGGGAAAATAGTATGAAAACCGAAGTTCGCAAGGGAGCAAGAGAAGGAGTTCGCAAGGGGGCAAGAGCGCAAGGAGGAAGATGGAGCCAGGAGGAGTAAAGTGAAATAGTAAAACACATATCCCTTCCCTTATAAAGAGAAACGACGCGAGGACTGAACCGTTTGATGCAAAATCGAACCGACAGAAGATCGTATGATGATGACACGTGTTATAAAGGTTCCATAAAGGAAAAAGTTAAAAGAATTTATGGCTGCGGTAAAAACAGAGAACAGCGCGTGACGCCTCGACTTTCGCGTAGAGAGGGGACGTGCAGTCAAGAATCTCCGTGAATACGCTATTCACGCGTCATCATTACTATTGCATGAGCCCACGTTCGACACGTTCCGTCAGGATGTTTTCTCTGAAAATCAACAGCATCAGGAGAAGATTTTAGACTACACTCGAATATACAGTATTACGACTGTAGCCTCGGTGGCTACTCCTATCGGGAGCACTGGTCGTGCACCCGATAAAAATACAGAAGCACTGACATCATAAAAATAAGTTTCGAGCCTATGTTCTGATACATATATCCAAACATAGCCTCCAGGGCTACTCCTATCAGGAGCGCTGGCGCGCACCCGATAAAGAAAAACAAAGGAAACATTCGACGACATATACTCCTATCAGGAGCAGGTTACAAAAGGCAAAAAGTTCTTCAACCACTATAAAGCAAAAAAAAACTCTTGGATCGCACCCGACGCGACAAAAATCCGAATGCCGTGTTCAGAAACATGAAGGTAAGACCTAGAATTCGTCCTGTGTGGCCTGGTAATTGCATAAGAATGCGCTCTGCCAGTAAAATATCCGTATCAACGATACGATGAAAAATCCGGACGGACGTGTTGGGTACCCGATAAAAATAGAAAACTGGAATTCAGTATTCAGTAAGACCACAGCGGCTCGAACTGAATAACGCCAGTTACAAATTCCGGATTCGAGCCTGGGGACTTGAATTTGATGTAGGATAACCTTGTTTTTGCCCAGAAGCAATTAACTGATTCTCGATCCGTCGGAAGCATCAGAATCGTTGTACCAAATCCCTACAAAACCAAAAAGCGATAAAAATAAAGAAAAATAAACTTTGAGACTCAACCTGAACCTACGATTCAAGTAGAGTCTCGGGGGCTACTGACATAGGTACGATTACTCGGATGCTTATGATTCGCTACCCTGTATTGGGTAAAAGGCCTACGGTCCATAAAGATTCCAGATGGTGGCCTAAGGAAGCAACCGACAAAGGCTCTGATTGTATTAAGAAAGAGACTATAAACCGACATCGTGTTGGTATTGTAATCACGCATGTATGAAACCTATCCACATACAGCGTTGAGACCCGGCCTATTATATATAGGATAGGAGAAGTCCAAGCGAGGACACATAGAAATCTAGAGGACAACCTGTAATAGTGTGTTCACTCGATATTCATGCGACTTTGTCTTTATTGTTTCCCTAACATCCGACAAAATCCCTAGCATTCTCTTTTCCGCGAAATCCTAAGTCCATCATCATGGGTATTGCCGAGGTTACCTCTCGTCACCAGTATAGTGCAGCCAAAGACAATTTTTGATCTTGAGGTTGAGGGTTTATCAAATACTGACGCGCTCAAGGACCCACACTGGCACTGTGCTATGGTTTACCAGTACAGTGCCCTCTTCTTCAACAATACTTTGAAACTCCTTGATCCACCTCGCAACTCCTGGTTCCGATAATCTTACAGAGAGCCTTTCATCATCAATGAAATGGTCGTTTTGTCGCGTGTACAAGTCACCAATATTTTCCATATCATTGATCCCCGGTTGACGCTGATGTATTGTGTGTGACAGGCGCTGCTTGTACGCGGTTGGTTCTCTCTTATCTGATTTGGATTCAGTCAACCCATACATCTTATAACTGCTTTTGGACCATGTCGGCTTTGACAAACACAATTATGGGACGACCAGGAGCCTGCAAGTGTTCAATCTCCAAGGCAAGTTTGAATTGTTATTCCCTGCACGCTGAACAAATAGCTCACCTAATCTATCAAATATTCAGCCCGCACGTAATCGTATATGTAACACTCTCTTGGTGTGATGTGACAATAATCACATTATATCATCACAGGAGGATAAACTTTGCGCAGTTCTTTCCAGGCAGCATACCCAAAAGGCCACCACAACATGGCGTGCTTGACCAAGTATGTATGAAGAAGTGCCATATAGAACAGCACAAGATTGCTACTACTCGTACTTATATATGATCCAGACCATTTCATTACATGTTGCCACTAATTCTTGTATACTGAATCGTCATCTAGTTCCAGACACATCGTGTGTGCTACAAATGGCGTCACTCGCCGTGCTTCTCCTGCTCGTTTCTGCAGCTCTCCCCTCCAACGCCGCCGCCGTCCGCGTCGGGCTGACGCGCATCCACTCCAACCCCGATGTGACCGCGACCGAGTTCGTGCGCGACGCCCTGCACCGCGACATGCACCGCCACGACGCCCGGTTCACCCGAAAACTCGCGTCGTCCGAAGGCCTCACCGTCGCCGCGCCGACCCGGAAAGACCTGCCCAACGGCGGCGAGTACCTCATGACGCTGGCCATCGGCACGCCGCCGCTGTCCTACTCGGCCATCGCCGACACGGGCAGCGACCTCATCTGGACGCAGTGCGCGCCCTGCGGCACCCAGTGCTTCAAGCAGCCCGGGCAGCTGTACAACCCGTCGAGCTCGGCCACCTTCGGCGTGCTCCCCTGCAACAGCTCCACAAGCATGTGCGCCGCGCTGGCCGGGCCCAGCCCGCCGCCGGGCTGCTCGTGCATGTACAACCAGACGTACGGCACGGGTTGGACGGCCGGCATCCAGAGCGTGGAGACGTTCACGTTCGGCTCGACGCCCGCGGACCAGGCCCGCGTCCCCGGCATCGCCTTCGGCTGCAGCAACGCGAGCAGCGACGACTGGAACGGCTCGTCCGGCCTCGTCGGGCTGGGCAGGGGAACCATGTCGCTCGTCTCGCAGCTCGGCGCCGGCATGTTCTCCTACTGCCTCACGCCGTTCCAGGACACCAACAGCACCAGCACGCTCCTCCTCGGCCCCTCCGCGGCGCTCAACGGTACCGGGGTCCGCTCGACGCCGTTCGTCGCAAGCCCATCCAAGGCGCCCATGAGCACGTACTACTACCTCAACCTGACGGGCATATCGGTCGGCACGACGGCGCTGTCAATCCCTCCCAGCACGTTCACTCTGGGGGCCGACGGCACCGGCGGGCTCATCATCGACTCCGGCACGACGATCACCTCGCTGGTCGACGTGGCGTACCAGCAAGTCCGCGCCACGGTTCTGTCCCTGTTGACGCTGCCGCTGGCAGACGGGTCGGACTCCACGGGGCTCGACCTGTGCTTCGATCTGCCGTCCGAGACGTCGACGCCGCCAGCCATTCCGAGCATGACGTTCCACTTCGATGGCGCTGACATGGTGCTGCCGGTGGAGAACTACATGATCTCGGACTCCGGCGTGTGGTGCCTGGCGATGCGGAACCAGACGGTCGGCGCGATGAGCACGCTCGGCAACTACCAGCAGCAGAACATTCATCTGCTCTACGACGTTCAGAAGGAAACGCTGTCGTTTACTCCAGTCAGGTGCAGCACGCTCTGAAGAGTGTACATGCATGCCATGCGTTTTTTCATCAGTTTTGTATAGTTCCCATTCTTTTGTCGAGTTCAGAAGAATCAGAATGCTAATTTGCATACTTCGACATGCTATTTGCGGGATGAAAAACCCAGTTATTTATGTTAGGATTTAATTAATAGATTAAATTAATTAAAGGGATAATCCTCCCATATAATTTGCCCGTGTCGGTTGCAATATGGCAACCGAATATCTCGCACCACCTCATACGGACACACCTCTTCACTCGCGTCTCTTCCCCTTGTATATATATACTGAGATCATCAATGGAATGAACACAGTTGAGGCTCCGTTTGGTGGCTTAGTATTTTCTAAACCGAGGTATTCTAAAACCAAAGTATTTTAGCGCCTGGCAATCAATACCATAGTTTTTCTCCTTTCTCAGTTTTAGAAAAAAGTGGGTCTTGCCTCTTTCTCAAATACTTCAAAAATACCATGTTTTTGGAGGATACTTCAGTTTTAAAACCATAGTATTTATTGGATCCAAACACCCTAAAGTATTCAATACTTAAGTATTTTCAGAAACCAAAGTATTCTTCGAATACTTTAAAAATACTTTGAAGCCAAACGGGGCCTGAATCATTTGTTGTCTCTCTCAATTGTTCCTCACTTTTACTCGTTAATAATTTAGAGTACTTTGCTACATGCAATTGGCTCATCGATCTCAAGGTTTTAAACCGAGATTTTCATGGCTTCACGGCGATGGGAGCACAATCATAAGGTAGTGTACACACATGACCAAAGTTTCATTCAAATATATTACAGATACATAGCTAATTAATTTATTGCCATGGTTTAAAACAGCTTAGTGATTATCAAACAAACATGAAACATGTATATATGTGTCTTACATAGATAGATCAATTTGAAAGGATCAAACAAAGTTAAAAGGGATGGATTATTCATGATCTCCATTATCCTCAAACTCGAATCCACATCACATCACAGAAAATCCAAGGTAGCTTGTCTTCATCATTGTTGGATAATATATATACTTCAACTTAACGATCTTTCATCAGCAGCAGGTTGCTCTGTTCATGCACTTTCAACATCGAAAGCAGATCACTGTACTTAGCATACTTGGCACCCTATACCCCTGGTGGCACCAAAGGTTCCTTGGATGCGTTGTGGACAAAGTCTTCTCTATCATGTCATTCTCCGTGATCTCTTCTCCACAAAGTTTCATTCGAGAGGCTGCACGATGGAGAGTTGAATTATACTCATCCACATCCTCGAAGTCTGAGAACCGCAAGTTCCTCCATGTATCTTTCGCGTCAGATGTGATTTTGTTCCTCTGCATCGGACCGTAGAACCTGTCCTTCAAGAACTGCCACATGACAAGTGGATCCTCTTCGGTGACAAAATTCTTAAGGTCTCGGTCTAGATGGTGCCGTAGATACGCGGTAGCCTGCGCCTTTTGGGCGTCAGTACACTCAGAAATGGGAGCTATCGTCTCACGGAGACTTTTCGCTGCCAAGAGGATTTTAGCATCAACTGTCCATTCCAGGTAATTGCTTCCATCAAGAGCGAGCTCCTCAAAGTCTCGCAGAACAATGTCACACATGTTTCCTACAATGATCGAAACTTGTTTAGCCAAATGAGAACGTTCAGCTATTAGTCATACGAAATGAGGAATATTCATACATGCAAGGAATCCCCTAGGCCAAACAGTTATCAGTGCATGATATAGAAATTCTGAAGACACGATTGATCATGCTTTATTCTGAATGGTGCAGGAGAGTTGTTTCCCGTTATCTATCTACTAAAAAGGGAGCATGTTTTCATGCACAAATAGTTAATAATCGTTTGATGAATCCTCGCAAGTCCCGTAGAAAGTAGAAACTGACTGTGTAAGTGCAGTATATAGTAGTATAATTTCTGGCATCGAGCAGATATCATTGAAACAAACGGCACACTACTGTGACAAAAAAAACAGAGATAGCAGTTAATTACTAGTCCTGGATTGATTCAGTTGACCAGACAGAGAAAATTAACAGAACCGTCGACTCGTATGAACAAGCATCACTATCCGACAGGATGCAAGTGTAGAACGGCAATGAATCAACAAATTGGTGGGAACATTCAGGACACACGTATGAGCAGTTAATTAAGCAAACGAATATAAATTGGTGGTAACACCGGAATCCGGCCCTTCCCCTTACATGTATCGGTAATATAATACTACAGTACTACGTGAATCAAACGAATTGAACATCACATCCGGGACTGGGAGACGAGTAGAGCATTGGAGAAGACGCATGCTTTGCACTCACAAGATTTTGCGGGTGGATGGATGCAGATTGCAACTTGCAAGTACGATCCGGGAGTAGCTGCCGCGCGCGCGGCGCAGTGTGTCTCGCCGGAGAGGACGTCTTGTTGATTCCAGCGGCGAATGGAAGAAGCCGCCGATTTGTTTGGTCTTTATGAGTCGCGTGATAGGTCACCCCTCTCTAGGGGTATAATTTTTTTAGAGAAACCGCAAGGGATCGATTTAGTAGAAGATAACCGTCACGAAGCGAGGCCTCAGTTGGTTTCGACTTTCGTCAGGCTTGGACGGATCTCTTGATTTTCGGCCCCGGAAGGTCCAATAGTAAGCCAGGCCTTTTATATGGGGCAGCACTTAACAGATGCAGAGGTTCCGCCAAAAGAAAAAAACAGAGAGAGACGACTCCCGTACGTACAAAAAGAAACAAAAAGGAGCCAGAGCCAGAGCCAGAGCCAGAGAGGCCAAGGTTGTCGAGACGTGGGGATGCACTTCGGAGCCACCATCCACGATTCGTCCAGAATTCGTCATTCGTGAATTCGACGTATCCACCAGATCACCGCGATCTTGAGAAAGAAGGAGCTATGCTAAAACCCCAAATCACCAACAAGTTATAGTGCCATCTCAGATTTCTTCTCTACACAACTTCCGAGAAACAATGGCGTCAGAGAGATCTCTTCTCCTCTGGCTCCTCATCTTGCTGCCGCCGTTTGCCATTTCCACCGCATCGAGCCGTGGCATCCGTCTTGAGCTAACGCACGCAGACGCCCGCGGTGACTTCACGGGGATCGAGCGCATCCGCCGCGCCGCCGACCGGAGCCACCGCCGCGTCAACGGCCTGCGTGACACGGGCATCGCATCCCCTGCAACGCTGAAGAGCGACGGTACCGAAGGAATGGCGGCAGTGCACGCGAGCACGGCGACGTACCTCGTCGACCTCGCCATCGGCACGCCGCCGCTCCCGGTCACCGCCGTCCTCGACACGGGCAGCGACCTCATCTGGACGCAGTGCGACGCGCCCTGCCGGGAGTGCTTCCCGCATCCCACGCCGCTGTACGCGCCGGCCAGGTCGACCACCTACGCCAACGTCTCGTGCCGCTCCCCGCTGTGCGACGCACTCCGCAACCCGCGATCGCACTGCTCCGCGCCTGAGCCCGGCTGCCCGTACTACTTCTCCTATGGCGACGGCACCTCGACGGAGGGCGTCCTAGCCACCGAGACGTTGACCTTCGAGTCTGGCACCGCCGTGCACGGCATCGCCTTCGGCTGCGGCACGGAGAACCGTGGCAGCACGGACAACTCGTCCGGTCTGGTCGGGATGGGGAGGGGGGCGCTGTCGCTGGTGTCTCAGCTGGGCGTCACGAGGTTCTCCTACTGCTTCACGCCCTTCAACGACAAGTCGGCGAGCCCTCTCTTCCTTGGCCCGTCCGCGACCCTCTCGGTCACCGCCATGTCCACGCCGTTCGCGCCAAACCCATCCGGTGGTGGGCGCAGGAGTTCCTATTACTACCTCAACCTGGAAGGGATCACGGTCGGCGACACCCTGCTGCCGATCGACCCCGCCGTGTTCCAGCTGTCGCCGATGGGCGGCGGCGGGTTCATCATCGACTCCGGCACGACGTTCACCGCGCTGGAGGAGGGCGCGTTCGTGGTGCTGGCGCGCGCGGTCGCGGCACGCGTGGGGCTCCCGCTGGCCAGCGGCACGCACCTCGGACTCAGCCTCTGCTTCGCTGCGCCGGAGGGGAAGACAGAGGCCGTGGACGTGCCGCGCCTGGTGTTCCACTTCGACGGCGCGGACATGGTGTTGCCCAGGGAGAGCGTCGTGGTGGAAGACCGGAGCAGCGGTGTGGCGGCCTGCCTCGGGATAGTGAGCATGTGGTCTGTGTTGGGCAGCCTGCAGCAGCAGAGCATGCACGTCCTGTACGATCTCGAGGGGGGCGTCTTGTCATTCGAGCCTGACAGATGCGGTGAGCTTTAAGCATTGGTGACGGACGATACTTGGTAGAAAAAACTTTTATTTGGAGAAATGCATTTTTTTCAAATAATACAATTTTTAATGATTTCGCAATATAATATGGGAATTTGAGAATTTGCTTTAGGGCACTGTCGGTTTTGGCCAAACCGAAAGGCCGGCCAGGATCAAACCGGCCATTAGGTGTAGGCCAAACAAAATGACCACCCCGACTAGCAGCGTCCTGTGTGGCGATGGTCCAGTTGGTTTGGCCAAACCCGACTGGACCATTAGGTTTGTGCCACGCCCACGTCCTAGTCGGTCTAATGATTGCATGATCGTGGTTATCTAACCCGCCGTTTATGTTTCCCGCGCGTATTGCTTCCCGTGAAATGTTCTCGCCAATTTCTCCCGCCATATTTTCCCGCCAATTTCTCCCTCCATTTCTTCTCTTCTCACTCTATAAAATCTCCTCCTCACTGTGTTATGTAAGTAGGCAAGTGTTTCCTCGTGAAGATCTCGGGTTTTTCTTCTGATCGTAGCTTTCCAAAATGGGTATCCGGTCGCCTTTTTGGTTTTGTCAGAGAGTTTCGGATAGAAGTTACTCCAGTTATATGGAAGATTCTCTGGGAGAGAAATTATATAGGTCAGGGTGCTCCCGGTCAGAGGCGTAGCCGGAAATTGATGACACCACGGGCCAAAAACTAAGGGCTTAAAATTACCCAAAAAATTACTCCAGTTTTAAGGCATAATAGAATGGAAGCTTGGTTGCATAACAAATACGAATTTAAACACAATATTTTATGGTGTTTCAACTCATAACGTAAGATATAACAAAATATAATATAAAGCATAAGATGGTACCAAATCAAAGATCTTGCTGTCCTAAGCCTCCCATGACTACATCCAGAACTACATCTTCAATACTCGAAGAACCTAAACCTTCAAATACAAATTTGACATATCGATTAGTACATAAACAACAGGTGATAACCTTACTTCTAGGACGAGGTAAAAATGCAACATATGGTCTCTCTATGAAAACTTACTTCTAGGGCGAGGTAAAATGCCTTTGCGATTGCGATAACCTTGAAATCTCTCTATGATCTTTGACTCTTCAATACTAACAAATACATCTCGCTCAATGTAACAGACCATTCTATGATTCATCCAATCATCACCCATCTTGTTCCTCAACCTAGCCTTGATAATGCTCATTGCTGAAAAGGCTCTTTCCACCGTCGTAGTTGCAACCGATAAAATCAATGCTAACTCAACAAGGCGGTAAACCAAGGGGAAAGTTGTATGCATATCCGCTAGAACCATCTTCATGGCAAGATGTCCAAGATCATTACAGTTCATCAAATGTGGACCAGCTCTTACTTCCTGGATGAACGAGTCTAGTTGGTTTCTAAAGACAAAAGTAACTTCATATGTAGAGAAGTTAGCAACATACATATTAGCAAGATCAACTAGCTTGTCTTCATTATAATTGGAAAACGAATTCCTGGGATCAAGACAAGATATGAATCTCAACAACTGAGTAAATCTTTCAGCAAAGCGGTTGTTTAACTCAACAATAATTTGATCATGGAGAACACTGAACATTTCATTTCTGAAATAATGATAGTAAGTTACCAACTGGCCACCCAAAGTCCTTGAACAGCCATTAAAAGTTATTGTATCTTCCATATTTGGCACTACAATATTCACTACAAGAAAAATTAGTTTTTACAACGGACGATTTTCATGTTTGAAGGCCCGTTTTTTGTGGCTAAAAAGTCTTCTACGACGGATGCCCTTCGTGGTAAAAGCCTCGTCACATGGAGGATCGCATCCTTCAGCCACAAAAACTTGTTTCGTCATATATCTGTTCGCCAGCCGCGTTGACTACTGACGTCATGCAAAATGCCACGTGGCAAACACCGTTAACGCTCAATTACCATTGTTAACGGCCACCGAAACCGTGGTAGAAGCCAGGCCTAGCCAAGGCCTGCTAAATATTAAGTGGGCCGACCCACTAAGAGAGCCTAATAAGATTACGACCCATTACTATTGCGCCTGCCACTATTTGAAATGGGCCCAAAAGATGCAGCCAGCAGCGGCCCGCGAACGTTAGGTCCATTACTGTTTTAGCCTATAGAAGCCCACAATGGTCGAATACCGTGCGGCCCGTTAACAGCCTGCGTCAAGTCGCCCCGATACTGTTAAGGCCTACGATCAGCCCGTCACTATTCTCATAGCTCGTCCTGGGCCGCCTACGAACGGCCCACCTTTGAGATGGTCCGATATTATTCTAGCATTTTACTGTTCTCACCATCTACTGTTCATGTCTGTTACTGTTGTGGTCCTTTACTATTCTGATCGGTCACTATTCTGGCCCGTTACTGTCCTGGGTTGCCATTGTTCTGGCCTGTTATTGTTCAGGCATGTTACTGTTCTGGCTTGTTGCTGTTCTGGCTCATTACTGTGCTGGGTTGCCGCTGTTCTGGCCTGCTAGTGTTTTGGCCTATTACTGTTTTGGCATGTTTCTGTTTTGGCCTGTTACTGTTTTGGCATATTTCTGTTTTGGCCTGTTACTATTTTGTCCTATTATTGTTTTGGCCTGTTACTGTTTTTGGACTTTTACTGTTTTTGCCTGTTACTATTCTATCTAGTTACCATTACTGTTTCGGCCTTTCTGAACCCCATGCAAATATCATAAAGGAGTATAATTAGCGAGCATCTTTTGCTGTTCATGAAAGGCGCAATACAAGAAGGGCAAATAGCAAAACCCTATACTGTTACCTGATCGACCTGGCTATCGAATTTATGGTACCGCCATGCATGGACAGCGTCAACTAAATGCCTACAAGGCCTGTGCGAGTTATCTAGATATTACATCAGCTGCAAACTTCTTAAAAATATTACATAATATGAACAAAAGGGAAAGAAAATTCAGCATTTCAGTTGCCAATCAAGTTGATAGAAGAGTCCTCAATTTGCTTTCTCAATCCATCAACTGCATCTCCCTTTGAGTGTGGTAGCTACATTTGAAAACCACCTTGAGTCATGATCTTGCAGTCCTCTCTTTGGTGGTGATAACAATAATTGCAGTCTGAAACTAAGTAATAACAAGTTAATACAACAAACAAGATAAACTACTCATAGCTAAGAATGAACCAGATAGGAATTATAACTGTATAATACGAACTTGTAGAGCAGGAATGCAAACCATGAATGAACTATATAGTAGAGGATAGTTATGTCGTTGCCTAGGACGAACCAGAACCAGATACTTATATCTTGCTAATCAGAAATGATGGCTCCCACGGCTCCCACGGCTTCGCCGGTGATCCTCACGGCGGTTGACTCGATCTCTCCGGCGGAGACTGATCGGCGACAGGTGATATTCAGGTGCGCGGATACAGGTGTCCTAGATCCACGTAGATTGGGTTCGATCGAGGTGGTTGGCGCGAACAATATCGCGTTGTTTGATGAGGGTGGGCAGCGACTCACAGATCCGATCCAGGTTGACTCGACTGTCACGTACGGTGACCGCGTGAGGTGTGGTGCATGGCACGTTTTGGTCGGCCCACGGAGAGATGTGCGGGGGCACCGACAATATCGCGTCGGCGCGCCGCCCTATGCGCGAGCGTGTTGGACGATTGTGGGCGGCGGTTGTGTGCGGCGTGGTACATCTGGTAGTAGACCGCCCCTGTGCGAGGGCCACACAACAGGGAATCCAGATCGAGGGGGTACGTTTGCGGCAATGAATCAGAGATCGAGGGGGGAATCCAGATCGGCGGATGGTTCAGAGATATCCATTAACCCTATATTAGGGGGAGTTGGCAGAGTAGTTTTCGTCCATCCTCCCACTTCGCTGTTGCCCTCGCTTCCCCGCGTTGCGGTTCCAATCGTGTGGAGAGCCACCAGATCTGGGGATAGTAGATCCTTTGCACAAGTGGTAGCAGATCCACCGCCGGCGATGGACCGCCGCTATCAGGGTCCGAGGAGATCTCCACAACATCATCAAAATCGACATGTTCCCTACACGAACAGATCGAGATTTGACAACGATGCAGGTCATCAGTTAGGTGACAGACGTCTTCCAGATGCGCGTCGCCGAGATGGGGGATGAATCAGGGAGCAGGAGTGATGCAGGGAGGAGGAACGTCGCTGGGAAGAGGATCGCCTGGAAGATGAGCAGAGGCGGATGGAAGACGAGGCAAGAGCTGAAAACTGTAGGCGTGATGAAGCGGCAAGGGAGGCGCGGGCTGATGCCCAGCGGCGTGAAGATCTAGCAAGGGAAATGGCTCTAGTTGAAGCTCGTCGCAAGGATGATGAACAGGCTCGAAATCGCAGTAAATGGAGCCATCGACCGGAGATGCACAGAGACTCGCAATCCACAGCGTCAGATTCATCCTTCCTTGGGACAACAGGTAACTCTGCTGATACATCATCTCGTTGTCCTGCTCCTGTGTTCACATGCACTGTTGAACAACCCCTTGTGGTCAGAAATCATATGCCTTCTTCTTCTACTATGAGTAGATCAACGGCACCTGGTACAGTTCCTCCAGTACATATCAATCCGTCTGTCTGTGTGCCTAGTTCAATTCCTGTGAGCACACCATCTGTTGCAGGTAATTTCCCTTCTGCTGCACCTTTGGTCAGTCAATCTGCGGTTGTGGCCACGACACTGGTGGGGTCCTCTGTACCTGCACCGGTGGTCAGTGTGCCTATGAATTAGCAAGTGGTTGTGGATGTTAGCAATTTTCCTGTGACGAATCTGGCTATGAGTGATGAACAAGAGTGTGCAAATTGTGGGAAGAATCATAATATTTTGGTCTGTCAAGATAGGAAACCGTGGGAATATGTACCTTTGTTCTTTGGGAGTACTGATTTTGACCAGGGTTTCCATTCGATTCCAGTGACTGAATCTTCTATTCAGTCTATGGATAATCTAAATTTAGCTCATATTACTGTTGTCAGAGGGGATGTTACTGGGAGGGATCTTGAGAAAGAATTTCAGGCTTGGGCGGATTCAGTTGGCTCTAGATGGAGGTTTAATGCTAGACCTATCAATGATGTGGAATTCCTAATGAGGTTTCCCTCTGCAAAATCTATTAATGACTTCCATTTTGGTAAAGTGTTTATGAAAACAGTTCCCGATGCAGTGATTGAATTGTCAAAGTGGTCTGGATAGTAGGCATCCCTATGAAATATAGGGAGAAATCGACTGTTTTCTATGTTGCCTCTCTGATAGGCAAGCCTCTAGGGATGGACAGGAATAGCCTTAGAAACCTGGCATATGTAAGGGTGAAGGTAGCATGTCTGGATGTCACTCTGGTGCCCAACACAAGTAGGGGAGAGATGAAAGGTGGTATTTATGAATTCAAATATACCAGGGAGATTTTTGCTCCTGATGCAGTGCCATCTATTCTTATCTCTGTTGATGTGGGTGGGGAGAATACTCAGTCCAACCTTAATGCTCCTATGGATAGCAGCAGACCTGTACTCACAATGACTAATGTTGAGAGAGATGAAACTGGTGCAGGCGTAAATGCTACTACAAGTGGGGAGACTATCAGAGCAGGCCGGGTTAGCAGGGATCTCCCACAATGTGCTGATTGGGAAAAAGGAAAAGGCCCTAGAGAGGAAGACGAGAATTATGCAAATACAGGAGATATGTCCTTTGGTGCTAGGGTGTCTCAAGTTTGGCCTAGAGGTAATTCTACAGTGGGAATTATGATCAGAAACAGCAATGAGACGGTTGGCAATATCCCCACTCAGCAGGTGGAGGAGGGTGCTGGTAACAACAAACAGCAAAGGGATGTGGGTGTCCAAATTCAGGATCAGGGGATGGATGAAGTGCATTTGGAGGTTGCTCAGGCTCTGGCTCCTCAGGAGATAGGGGCAATGGTTAACCCTGATGACCCTACTAGGGGAGGACAAACTTTCTAAGATTTTGTGCAAGATCTGTTGCAGAACAAGAGCAGTGATAAGTATTATGAACATAAAAGAATGTATGGTCACTTGTTGGAGCAAATTGAGGAGGAGCAATGGGGTGCAGAGGAAGATAGTGAAACTAGGGAGGAAGGATCTAAAGATAATACTGCTTCATCTGCTGAAAGTGGAGCTGATGAGGAGAACAATCCACCCACTATTCAGGTGCCACTTGCTAGGGTGGAGCTGCAGCAGGAACAGGAGTAGGTGGTGATGCAGGTGGGATCTTCATAGCCTGAACTTTTGACCCAGGAGAGTCAGGGTTCACAGCAGGAGGCTCATGGGAGAAATGTTGAAAATGTTGAGGTGGATGATGTTGATCCTTCAATTAGAATGAGTGAGAGGTGGCCAATCAAGGTGGGTCTTCAAATATGAATGAGAGCTCCATGGCTCAAGCTTCACAGAGAGACTTATCAGGTACTAACTTGTCTTTCTTTAATTCCTCTATTGTGTTGGATGATGAGGACATTATTAGTAGGGCTTTAGAAATGGGAGTGGAACATTCATCTTTAAGTTTTGAGTTTATTAATTCTTTGAAAGATTTATAGATTGCTAGACATAAGCTAGCTGATAAGAAAAAAAGATGATGTTAATGAAGTTGCTGATCAGAGGGAGCAGGTGGAATACCTTGAGTGGAGAGATGGTGAGGAAGAGGATGTAGAGTTTACTCCTGTAATTTCTAGGAAAAATAAAAAAAAGAGAAAGTCAGTTGGCAATGTGAAAAATGGACAGGGCAAATTAAAGGCAGCTGCTGTGAAGGTTAACAACTATCACCCTATGAGTGGGGTTGTAACTGGAACAAGGGAAAGGAAAAAATATCATGATAGGTGCCATTGTGAACTGTAGAGGTGTGGGTAAGAAAGGTATGAGTTCTTATCTGACCAATTTGATTCAGAGGGAACACTTGGATTTTGTTGGTTTACAGGAAACAATGAAAAAGGAATATTCTGATGGGTTTTTTAGGAAAAATGATCCTATGAATCAATTTTCCTGGAGCTGGTTACCTTCTGTGGGGAAATCTTGTGGTATCCTGGGGGGCCTATGTTCCTCCAGGTTTGACAAATGTGAATCTTTGGTAGGGAAATTCCATGTTAAGATGCAAGTCTACGATATTAACAAGCAGGTCTATTGGCATTTGGTGGTGATTTATGGGGCTGCACAGGAGGAACACAAGGAGGAAGTTTTGATTGAATTGGCAGATGTGTGCAGGGACCAAACCCTTCCACTACTGCTGGGAGGTGATTTTAGTATTATGAGATTTTTTTCTGATAAAAATAAAAACCATGTCCTAAGCACATGGAGTCACATGTTCAATTCCATAATTAATACCTATGGTATGAGAGAATTACAGATGTCAGGTGGGAAATATACTTGGTCTAATAATCAAGCTATTCATACCCTGGAGAAACTGGATAGGATTCTTGTTTGTCAAAAATGGGAAAACTTGTTTCCCTTAACGACAGTGCATAAGTTGACTAGAGAAATTTCTGATCATAGTCCTTTAATTCTGGATACTATGGAAGGGCAAGCAGGAGGAAAAAAGAGTTAAGATTTGAAAAAAGTTGGCTGGGGAATGCTGAGTTTCTGGAAAGGGTTAAGAAGGTTTGGAATAAACCTGTTAGAAGCAAAAACAGTTTGGATAGGCTGCAAAAAACCTTAAAAGTGTCAGGAATGATTTGAAAGGGTGGGGAGCTCATATCAGGGGCCAAGAGAAAAAAATCAGAAAACAATTGGATGAAGAGTTGCAGGAGCTAGAGGATATTGAGGAACTCATTTTGCTCAGTAAAGAGCAATGGATAAGAAAAGCTCAAGTTCAGTGGGAACTATTAGAAATATATGAGAAAGAAGAACAATATTGGCAGCAGAGATCAAGAGATAATTGGCTTTTGAAAGGTGACAGCAATACTGAATATTTCCATAGGGTTGCAAATGGAGTTAGGAGAAAAAAATGATTTTCTCTATGCAGAGAGGGGAAGGACAAATTTAGGGACCTATGATCTCCTGAGGCATGCCACTGAGTATTACAAAAAGTTGTTTGGGCCTGTAGATGGTTTTGCTATTAGGTTGTCAGATGACAATTGGACTGATGGAGAAAAGCTCAATGATATGGATAGAGAGAGCATGGGGATACCTTTTTCAGAGGAGGAAATTAAAGATGTGATTGAGGAGATGGAGAAGAATAAAGTTGCTGGGTCTGATGGTTTACCTGTAGAATTCTATCAATTTTGCTGGCAAACTATTAAACATGATATTATGGCTATTTTTGAGGATTTTCATGCTCATAAAATTGATCTGGCCAGTATCAATTATGGGGTCATCACTTTGTTGCCAAAAAGTGAGGATGCTGACATTATAAAAAAATTTAGACCTATATGTCTGTTGTAGGTGATCTTCAAGCTTTTTAGAAAAGCTTTGACAGTTAGAGCTGAACCTATGATGCATAAACTGATTGAAACTTGTTAGATAGCTTTCATCAAAGGGAGATACATAGCTGATGGGGTCACTTTGTTGCATGAGATTTTGAAGGAGGCTAAATTTCAGAAACAACAAGGGGTGATTCTGAAATTGGACTTTGAAAAAGCATATGATAAGGTTAACTGGGAATTCTTATTTCATTGCTGTAAACAAAAAGGGTTTAGTGATGATTGGCTGATTTGGCTGAAAAGTGCTGTTACCCAGGGGACCCTCAGTGTGAAAATTAATGGAGAGGTGGGGCCATATTTTGGAAGTTTTAAAGGGGTGAGGCAGGGTGATCCTTTTTCTCCTTTCCTGTTCAATATGGCAGGGGACTGTTGGGCCAAGATGGTGTTGAATGCACAGGCAGGTGATTTTTTCACAGGGCTTGCTGATAACCTGTTTGTGAAAGGGATAGCCATTTTACAGTATGCCGATGACACTATTCTGTTCATTAAAGATGATGTGGAGGGTTCCAAGAATTTGAAGATGTTGTTATACCTTTTTGAGGCAATGTCTAGGCTCAAGATTAATTTTGAAAAAAGTGAATTGATGATGGTTCTAGAAGATGATACAAAACAGGAGATGTATGCTACTCTCTTTAATTGTCAGATAGGAGAATGGCCTATCAAGTATCTAGGCCTCCCTATGTGTGGCAGGAAATGCTTTGTATCTGAGATGAGATTCATTGGAGAAAAAATGGGTAAAAAGATGGATGGATGGATGGGAGGTGCCCTTTCTGTGGGTGGCAGATACATCAAGATTACTTCTTGTGTGTGTAGTGTGGCAGTTTATCCTATGTCTATGTTCCTTTTACACAAGACAAATGTGGAAGAAGTTGAGAAACATACTAGATTTTTTTTCCAGTATGGTAAAGCAGGAAAGAAGAAATATCAGCTTCTTAAGTGGAAGTATATTTGCAGACCAAAAAAGAAAGGGGGTCAGGGTATAAAAAACATTAGAATTTTTAATATCAGCCTTCTGTGCAAGTGGTGGTGGAGATTGGAGTTTGAGGAAGCTCCTTGGCAATTGTTTGCAAGGAAAAAATACCTGGGCAGTGGGGGGATTTTTCCAATCAATCATAAACAAAGTGACTCTGCCTGTTGGTCTGATTTGCTCAAAGTTAAGGAAATTTATGTGGCTGGGAGGAGGATGGTGGTTGGAAACAGTCTGCGAACAGATTTCTGGGGGGATGCATGGTGTTTGGATATGCCTTTGAAAAGTAAATTTCCTGAACTTTTTGATATATGTCGACAACAGAATATAACTATTGCTGAGATGGCTGGAAGGAATTGGCAATGTTCTTTCAGAAGATGGTTGAACAGGGATAATCAGGGATAGTACATGGGGATGTAGGTGCTGTTGGCTAATATCTCTCTATCTGAAGAAGTTGACAGGCCTAGGTGGTTGTGGACAAAAACAGGGGTGTTCAGTGTCAGGTCGATGTATAACCATCTGGCGAATGGGGGGATAGATAGGAGCTTTAAACACCTGCGGAAAGCAAAAAATCCTCTGAAAATTAAGATTTTGTTATGGCTCATTTGGCATAATGCAATCCCATCCAAAGATAACATGAAGAGGAGAAAGTGGACTGGTGACACACTTTGTAGGTTCTGTTACCAAGAGGAGTCGATTGGCCACCTTTTTTTTCTCTTGTCCTGCTGCTAGATATGTTTGGAGTGTGGTGACGAGATCCGTGGGTGCTGATACTAGATCCTTTTCACAATATTTTTGATGGATCCTTAACTTCTTGGCTGTGAGTCGCAATATTCAAATCACAGCGGTGGCGGCTATTTATTGGGCAATCTGGAAGCTTAGGAACAGAGCATGTTTTGAACACAAGTTGATTAAGTCCCCGGTTGATTTTGTGATGTATGCTTGTGTTTTTATGAAACATTGGGCAGGTCTTCATGATGCTGAAGAAGGGGAGATGCTGAGGGAGGGAGCAGAGATACTGCAGAGGAATGCGTTGGTGGACGTGGAAGCCATGGACAGAGCCAAAGTGCCTCTCCTGGGATTGCTATCCATCAGCCGCAAGCGGCCCAGGTCTCCATCTGATGAACAAGAGGAAGATTGAGGGTTTCTCTTCCCATCTACAGGGTGTGGAAAGATTGAGGGGTGATGTATTTTGGCCACAAAGGTGATCACGATGTTTGATGTACTTTCTCCTTGGTCCTGGTAGTGTTGTGTTAGTTCTGGTCTTAAAAACACTAGCCTCACTTTGGCGGTGATCTTGCGTCTCCCCCTCCTTGCTTTCTTGTTTCTAGGTCCTGAACATCTTGGTATTGTCATAGCTGGTTGTAGTTTGCTATGTGGTGGCTCCCAGGAGCTTGAACCTGATGTGATGTGGCCTGTGGTTTGTTCCGTTATCGGTTGACAGTGGAACCTGACTCCTATTTTATGGGGGTTGTATGGAAAAAAAAGATACGAGATATAATGGTGTCGCTTATGAACCTGTAGAACGGACAAACAAGCATTAGACAAGTATGCCAACAATGAAATGAGCAATCAAACAAAGTGTTTCTTAGAATTTCAGTATAAACTAGCTAGGTCATTTCAACAAATATATATGGAAGCAGTGGTATCTCCTGGAATGCAAGAGACATTGGGTGACTCAGAATTTGTGGTGAGCTACACAATGGCATGCAGTTACTGTGATGCACCCCGTCCTATGGACGCTCCTACATCTACACCACCAAGTCCCCCAAGTGTACCAATGACCGGTGCCCAAGACAAGCTTCTTCAAGCTAAGGTAAATTCGCTCCTCTCATCATGTGACTTTGACATACACTTGAATGGCTTGCTACTTCATTCCACTACTCTGTGCATCATCAGGTATGAAACCCTGCAGCGTCGACCCACGATCCCTGAAGCTGCACCTGACCTGAAGCTACCTGAGCTGGAGTGTCTGGCCAGATCAAGCCGGAGTGTCCGGCCTACCCCAGCCCCGTCCTGGCGCGGACATTCTGTGTGCCACATCGGACTCTACCCGGAGTGTCCGGCCGCACCGGATTGTCCGGTCCACTCTACCCAGACTATCCGGCCTGAAGATGGGCCTGTGAGCCATAACCAGGCCCTGAGGCCCATGTACCCCTCTACTTCACCCAGAACTCTACTTTAATGCCTAAATTACCCCTGAACTTGTGGCTGGCCTATATATAGTCCCCCACCTCTATTGTAAACCCTAGGCATGATATTTGGAATTAGTGGAAACCCTTTGTGGATCTATCTAGTTCTTGCCTCATGCTCCTTTGACAAAGGAGCACCAAATATCACAAACCTCGTTGGAGTTTGCATCGTGCCTCCAGGTTGTACAAGGCCTAGGCAACAGAGACCTATTGCCTAGACATCAAGATCTCACCAAGTCTCCCATCTCGCCGTGCCGGTTCGAGAGAGAGATCCCCGACCGACGCTGGTCCTAGGGATTGCGCCGGACCGGTAGCCGCCGGAGTGACAACTGGCTTGTATCGTGTCTTCGGGTGTGTGTTCATCGTGTTCTTTGTGTGTGAGTTCGCATGTTTGCTCTCTCTCCCTCATCCCCACACTCACCCTACCACGATTTCGAGGGATTCATGAAAGATCTGGCCATCCCCGAGGTTGCCCCGCAACATATGGTATCAAGAGCTTCGTTTCTCACGAATTTCCCCACAAATTTTTCTTCTATCCACAAAAAAATCGAGAATCCCCAAAAAAGAGCCCCAAATTTGCCTTTGGATAGATCTCTTGATTTGGAGTGTTATTTGTGGTTTTGATCCGACCAAACCTTGTCTTAGGCGTTGGTCCAGCTTTCTCCTGCGTTTTCCCAGCCCAATATGGCCAGTTTTTCGCGGATTTGAGGCCTTAAGGCGAGGATTTCCACTCAAGAACATGAGCAGGAAACCCGCACCAGAGTGTCCATCCCAACTAGACCGGAGTATCCGGCATCACCGGAGTGTCCGACCAGACCAGAGTGTCCGGCACAAACATACCAGAGTGTCCGGCCGGAACGTCAGTTTTGATAGTTTTGCCTCATTTTTCGCATTGTCTAATTTCCTTTGTTTGCTCGTGTCCCGTGTGCGTGTCAGCAACTAACAACAAGCTTCCGCATCGACAACCTCCGTGCTCATTGACACCACGGCCCACGAACATCCTTCCGCACCACTGACGTCAAGTTCATCATCACCAACGAAGGTATAAATTGCGTCACCTTGTTAACCCCTATCTTCCTTTGTGTGTACATGCTGACTCGTGTACTAACGAGCTCATTGGGGAACCCCAAGAGGAAGGTATGATCAGCACAACAGTAAGTTTCCCTCAGTTTTGAAACCAAGGTTATCAATCCAGTAGGAGCAAGGAAACACCTCAAAGGTCTTGCTAGCTGGACTTTGGCAGGGTGCACTACCGGTGCCAGCAGGAACGTGGAAACCTGCACAACACAACCACAGAACTCTGTCCCCAACTTACGATGAGGTTGTCAATCTCACCGGTTTTGCTAAAAACAAAGGATTAAACATATCGAGTGGAAGAAACTAATAGTTTGTAGAAAGTAAACACAAAGCAGTAAACAGTTGATTGTAGATTGATGGTAAAAGAAAGGACCGGGGTCCATAGTTCACTAGTGGTGGCTCTCCTTAAGATAGATGACATGTTGGGTGAACAAATTACAGCGGGGAAATTGACAAACATCAAGAAAGCAATACATGCATATACTACTCATCTTGACTCCTTTGAGACTTGATTGGGCATTACAACATTATACATAGACCGTAATCCAACTGCATCTATGACTAATAATCCACCTTCAGGTTATCATCCGAACCCCCTCCAGTATTAAGTTGTAAGCAACGGATAATTGCATTATGCATTGCGTGTAAAGTAAACAATACCATTGTTCTATGAACAAAGTATTGTTGTTTTCTCCCTAGTAGCAACATCACATCTAGTACCTTAGAGATTTCTGTAAGTTCCCCAGATTACTAGAGGCATGAACCCACTATCAAGCATAAATACTAACTCTTGGAGTTGCTAGCATCTACTTGGCCAAGATAGCTACTAACAACGGAAAGCATGCAAGATCACAAATAACAACGACATGATAGAATCAATAATCAATCTAAAATAACATCTCAATATCCATCGGATCCCCACAAACACAACATGTAGGAATTACAAATAGATGATCTTGATCATGAACGGAGCTCACAAGATCTAAACATGATAGCACAAAGGAGGAGAACCAGCCATCTAGCTACTACATGGACCCGTAGTCTAGAGATGAACTACTCACGCATCACACCGGAGGCTTGCATGATGATGAAGAAGGCCTCCAGGATGAATTCTCCCCTCCGGCAGGGTGCCGGGAAGAGCTTCAGATCCCTCCCGATCTAGGGATGGAGATGACGGCGGCTACAGACTCCTTCATGGAATTTTGATTGGGTACTTAGGGTTTCTGTATTGGAGGAAATATATAGGCGAAAGGAGAGGCCGAGGTGGTGCCTGGGGCGGCCAGACCACCCCTGGCACGGGCCAGGCCTGGCCGCGTGGCCAGGTGGTGTGGCCGGGCCCCAGCCCCTCTCCGTCTCGTATTTTGGCTCCTGGTGTCCCTCGGTGAAAAACTGACTTTGGCTTTTGTCCCGTCCAATTCCGAGAATATTCATTTTTTGACTTTCCTGGAACCAAAAACAGCAGAAAACGGGCAGCTGGCACTGTGACTCTTGTTAATAGGTTAGTCCAAGAAATCATATGAAAAGTACTCCAAAGTGTGGACAAAACATAAGAAAGTAGATAAAACCAAGCATGCAACATCAAAAATTATGGATACGTTAGCAACGTATCAACATCCCCAAGCTTAACTCCTGCTCATCCTCGAGTAGGTAAGTGATAAAAAGAAAGAATAATTTTTGAGGTGACATGCACCATCATAAACTTGATCAAAGTATTTGTAAAACAATGATAGCTGGGATCATAGACTTCTATCATAACATGAAAGACAAAGTTCTAGCAATTAGACAAAGAAACTATGTTGCAACATGAAAAAGCACAAACAAAAAATTCATGATTAACAATGCTTTGCAAGACGTTTGTTTGCTTCACATAAAGAAAACATAGCATAGTGGCATTCAGCTTGTCCCTCATAGAGTAGCAAACATAAATGCATATGACACCTTCAAAGTTCATAAAAGTGACTAGATACAAATAGTTTAAAACAACCAATATCAAAGCTATGCATCAATCAACAAGTCTTGGGACAATCCACATAGAACTAAGAATGGCCACTATGCTCTCAAAGTAGGTGCATAGAGATAGAAGGTGGAGACTCAACATAAAAGTAAAAGAAAGGCCTTCATAGAAGGAAGTAGGGATTCAAGTCTCATAAAGAGCTTCCAAAAATTATGGTACTTATTAGCTTTCAGCTCTCATTGCCCCTATCATAAGCATCTTGAAGGTGATTAAGGTTAAAGTGACACAACTAAGAGGATATGCTTGACAAGTTATAAGCCGAAATCTCATGCCCCTTACTTACGAAGACCGAACCTCATGCTACTCAACTTTAGTCACAAGTAAGCTCTTGTCATTGTAAGTACATATGTATCATAGAGAACCACCAACGAGGTACCCCTTGCACATGATACAGGAGCTATCCCATAATCAAAATGACAAGGCAAGCAGACAATGAGCATCTCAGCGATCTTTTTATTTGCTATTTGCATAGGTTTTTATTGAGGGTGCTTCATAGAGTGCTCATTATGGTTATGCTGCAAGTTTCCACCATGATTAGGCATGGCTTAGGCTAGTGGCCCAGGCGTTTCTCTAACACAAATACAAACTCCATGATCTTACAAGTTCCCCTTTTATTTCACACCACCGGGATCCATAAGCAAAAGAACATGATATCAACGGGGTATAAAGTATAGGTGCAATGTTGAAAGCGTTCCCCATGATACATGGTTCTGCTAATTTCAACTCATAAAGGGCAATCATATATGCAACAAATATGGACACAATGGTTCAAGTTTATTAAGTGCAAGAAAGTAAAGTGTACCATCAAGTTCGTGAGAGCTTTAATCACTAGTTTTCTCATAACAAGTTTAATTCGGAAGGTACACAAAAACATGAATATACTTGGAATAGAATATGCTAATATGTAGGTATGGTGGACTCTTTGGAATAAATTGGTTTTAGGAGTTGGATGCATGATTGGAACTCATACTTGGTTATGGAGGCTAGCAAAAGACTGGGAGCGACCAACTAAGAGAGCAATAATGGCCATAATCATGCAGAGCGACAAAACATCATTGATCAAAGCATAAAGTGATACTACAAGTTGAAAACTAAAGGATCATAAAGGCTTATGGTGACTTGGGATAGTCATAACATGGTGTGAGCATGCGCCAAGTCAACCCAAATAAAGCATCAAAGGAGAATACCACAATACTATGCTTTAATATGCTAAAACAACGCATGATTCTTCCAAGGCACATTAAGAAATCTAAATTGTTTATAACAAGTCATGCTACAACAAAGAATACTAAGCATAAAGCCAAAACAATATCAAGCATGGCATGACAAAGCATGGGCCACAGTCAAAAACAAGCTCTCTTTACCACTTAAGCATGAACTTTCCTACTCTTTTCCAATCCAAACCAAACTATTTGAAAACCAATGTATGAAAGAGGGGGCCCAACCAATTTATTCGGAAAACTAAGAAAACCAAAACGAAAAATGAAAAAGAAGACGCTCCAAGAACAACACAACTGTGCATGAAACAATAAAAATGAAGTGTTTGGAAGAAACCTGTGATTTTTATTGATGAAGAAGGGGATGCCTTGGGCATCCCCAAGCTTTGACGCTTGTACTTCTTGGATATTTCTTGGGGTTACACACTTGGAATCCCCAAGCTTGAGCTTTAGTCCATCCTTCATCTCATTACTCATTCCTTCCATACACCTGAAATTTTTCCTTTATACAAAACTTCACACAATCTTTATTAGCAACATTAGTGCACTCAAGATAATAAGTCTTTAGGTTCAGTTCCAACACCAATAAAACTTACACTAAAACACAAGCTACTGTAGCACTTCCCTCAAAAATCTCAATTCCCCAAAAGAACTCAAAAAGGAACCAACAAGAAGCAAATGCAAATAAAGGCAGAAATCTGTCAAAACAGACCAGCAGGTAAAGACGAATTTTTTCGAAGACCTTCTGTTGCTCAAATCGAAAAGTGTTGAACTAACGAAAGTTAGATAACAACCTGGGGCAGAAGCGCCAAAATTCACGCCTCAAAAGGACGTACAGAGATTTTACACAAATTTTTATGGTGAAGCACAGAAATCTGTTTCGGGACAGCAACTTTCCCAATCATTACTTCTCTCTCATTATAGGTTACTCTTGGCACAAAAAGCAAATAAAAAGGATAAGAAGAGGTTAATACTGAAGTAATAACTTCCAAGACTCATCTAAAACTTTTGGGTTATCTCCCAATAAGTACTTTTCTTTAACGCCTTTAAGTTAGGCATAAGAAGCAAGAAAAAGAATCAAGTGTTCTCAAATGAAGAAGCATTAAGAGCAAATTTTGTTTTCACAGGAGAGGCAAAATAAATCTTCTCTCTCTTCTTAGGGAAGTGTTCTATACCTTTCTTGAGTGGGAGTTGATATTTAATGGTGCCTTCTTTCATATCAATAATGGCACCAACAGTTCTAAGAAAAGGTCTCCCCAAAGTAATAGGACAAGAAGCATTGCATTCAACATCCAAAACATAGAAATCAACGGGGACATAGGCATTGTTAACCATAATAATAACATCATTAATACTCCCCATGAATTTCTTTTTAGCATTATCATCAAGTGGGACATTCAAATAACAATCTTAAAGTGGTGGCAAATCAAGCATATCATAAATCTTTCTAGGCATAATGGAAACACTACTATCAAGATCACATAAAGCTTTAAAATCAAAATCATTCACTTTCATATTGGTGATGGGTTCCCAACCATCTTCTTGTTTTATAGGAATATAACCTTTATGTTTCATCTTTTCTTTTTTAATCTTTATGAGAGCATCAGTAATGTGTTTTGTAAAGGCAATATTCATAGCACTAGCATTAGGACTTTTAGCAAGCTTTTGTAGGAACTTAATAACTTCAGAGATATTGCAACCATCAATATCAAAATCATAATTATCATCTAAGGTAGTAGAGCTATTACTAGCCTCAACACTAGTGGTAGTGATAGTAGAAACACTAATGTTTCTAGAATTTCATCTTCTCTTTCCCACTTAGCATGCAATTCAGCTAATAGTCTAACATTTTCATCAATTCTTACTTGTATGGCATTAGTGGAAACAAAGGGATTATCATTAGTTTCAGGTTTAGCAGCCATTTTATTCAAAGAAGATTGAGATTCAGCCAAAGATGCTATATTTCTTTCAGCATTAGAAAGTTTTTCCTCAATAGTTTTATTGAAATCGGTTTGTTTACTAATAAAGTATTTAAGCATAACTTCAAGTTCAGAGGAAGCACTCCTATTATTGTTATAGGAATTTCCATAAGCATTACCATTGTTGGGAGGATATGGCTTATAATTGTTGTTACCAAAATTATTCTTGTAGGCATTATTGCTAAAATTATTATTCCTTATAAAGTTCACATCAACTTGCTCTTCTTGAGCAACCAAAGAGGCTAAGGGAACATGATTTGGATCAATATGGGCTTTCCCATTAACAAGCATAGACATAATAACATCAATCTTATCACTCAAGGAGGAGATTTCTTCAACAGAATTTACCTTCTTACCTTGTGGAGCTCTCTCAGTATGCCATTCAGAATAGTTAACCATCTTATTATCCAGAAGCTTTGTTGCAACACCCAAAGTAATGGTCATAAAGGTACCTCCAGCAGCAGAATCCAATAGATTTCTTGAAGAATAGTTCAATCCTGCATAAAAGGTTTGGACAGTCATCCAAGCAGTCAGTCCATGAGTGGGACAATTCTTTACAAAAGATTTCATTCTTTCCCAAGCTTGAGCAACATGTTCATTATCAGATTGTTTAAACTTCATTATTTCACTTCTCATAGATATAATCTTAGCAGGAGGATAATATTTTCCAATGAAAGCATCTTTGCATTTAGTCCAAGAATCAATACTATTCCTAGTTAAGGAATTCAACCATTCTTTGGCTTTTCCTCTCAAAGAGAAAGGAAACAATTTAAGCTTAATAATATCTCCATCTATATCCCTATGCTTTTGCATCTCACAAAGTTCAACAAAGTTATTTAGATGGGCTGCAACATCTTCATTACCAATACTAGAAAATTGTTCTCTCATAACAAGATTGAGTAAATCAGGTTTTATTTCAAAGAAAGTAGCTTCAGGAACAGGTGGAGCAATGGGTGTGCTCATAAAATCATTGTTGTTGGTGCTAGTGAAGTCACACAACTTAGTGTTTTCAAGAGTAGTCATTTTTTTTGTGTTTTTAATCAAGAAAGCAAACTAGTAAAACTATTTTTTTGTGTTTTTGGTAAAGAAACAAGCAAACAAAGCAAAAGTAAACTAAGAAAAACAAAAACAACAAAGTAAAGAGATTGGTTATGAGGGACTCCCCTTGTGAAGATGTCCTTAACTCCCCAGCAATGGCGCCAGAAAATCACCTGCTGACTCGTGTACTAACGAGCTCGTTGGGGAACCCCAAGAGGAAGGTATGATGAGCACAGCAGTAAGTTTCCCTCAGTTACGAAACCAAGGTTATCAATCCAGTAGGAGCAAGGAAACACCTCAAAGGTGTTCCTAGCTGGACTTTGGCAGGGCGCACTACCGGTGCCAGCAGCAACGTGGAAACCTGCACAACACAACCACAGAACTCTGTCCCCAACTTACGATGATGTTGTCAATCTCATCGGTTTTGCTGAAAACAAAGTATTAAACGTATTGAGTGGAAGAAATTAATAGTTTGCAGAAAGTAAACACAAAGCAGTAAACAGTTGATTGTAGATTGATGGTAAAAGAAAGGACTGGGGTCCATAGTTCACTAGTGGTGGCTCTCCTTAAGATAGATGACATGTTGGGTGAACAAATTACAGCGGGGCAATTGACAAACATCGAGAAAGCAATACATGCATATACTACTCATCTTGACTCCTTTGAGACTTGATTGGGCATTACAACATTATACATAGACCGTAATCCAACTGCATCTATGACTAATAATCCACCTTCAGGTTATCATCCGAACCCCCTCCAGTATTAAGTTGTAAGCAACGGATAATTGCATTATGCATTGCGTGTAAAGTAAACAATACCATTGTTCTATGAACAAAGTATTGTTGTTTTCTCCCTAGTAGCAACATCACATCTAGTACCTTAGAGATTTCTGTAAGTTCCCCAGATTACTAGAGGCATGAACCCACTATCAAGCATAAATACTAACTCTTGGAGTTGCTAGCATCTACTTGGCCAAGATAGCTACTAACAACGGAAAGCATGCAAGATCACAAATAACAACGACATGATAGAATCAATAATCAATCTAAAATAACATCTCAATATCCATCGGATCCCCACAAACACAACATGTAGGAATTACAAATAGATGATCTTGATCATGAACGGAGCTCACAAGATCTAAACATGATAGCACAAAGGAGGAGAACCAGCCATCTAGCTACTACATGGACCCGTAGTCTAGAGATGAACTACTCACGCATCACACCGGAGGCTTGCATGATGATGAAGAAGGCCTCCAGGATGAATTCTCCCCTCCGGCAGGGTGCCGGGAAGAGCTTCAGATCCCTCCCGATCTAGGGATGGAGATGACGGCGGCTACAGACTCCTTCATGGAATTTTGATTGGGTACTTAGGGTTTCTGTATTGGAGGAAATATATAGGCGAAAGGAGAGGCCGAGGTGGTGCCTGGGGCGGCCAGACCACCCCTGGCACGGGCCAGGCCTGGCCGCGTGGCCAGGTGGTGTGGCCGGGCCCCAGCCCCTCTCCGTCTCGTATTTTGGCTCCTGGTGTCCCTCGGTGAAAAACTGACTTTGGCTTTTGTCCCGTCCAATTCCGAGAATATTCATTTTTTGACTTTCCTGGAACCAAAAACAGCAGAAAATAGGCAGCTAGCACTGTGGCTCTTGTTAATAGGTTAGTCCAAGAAATCATATGAAAAGTACTCCAAAGTGTGGACTAAACATAAGAAAGTAGATAAAACCAAGCATGTAACATCAAAAATTATGGATACGTTAGCAACGTATCAGTACCTAGCCCACGAGAGTGGCTCATCTTGTGTTTGTTTGAGCATTGCCCACTTGTCCTTGTATAGTGAGAGTGTAAAAGCAATAGCAAGAGTGACCTGGTAGCATCAAGGGAGAGCAAAAAAAAGATACAAAGAAAAATAAAAATAAAATAGTCTCTCATAACAAAAGAGAGTCTCAAAGCTTGTAAGCAAGAGAGAAAGAAATAGTGCCCAAGGCAAGTGCACAAATCTGTTGCTCTTTTTTCCTCTTTGCAAATGAGCCACGGTCTCTCCTTGTATTGGCACGACACCGAGCGTAGTCTTCGTTAGGACATTTTGTTTGCTCATTTTCATAGTCGTGTCAATCCCAATAATCTCCACGTGTGTGTATATAGTCGTAGGTTCCTGTCACCCTTTCGAGTTGTTGACCTTTTGCCTTTGACTTGAGTTTTGTTTGGATTTTACCCACTTTTGACTATCCCTTTTCTTTTGGTTGGTTCTTTGGAATTCCACAATCCTAACCTACCACCAACAAGCTTTTGAGAGTTAGTTCTTTCTTTAGTGTGAGTTTTCTTTGCGTTTTCACTATGCAAGCTAATCGCTCTCACTTGTGGTTTCTAGTTCGGTGCAATCCCCAAGGTGAGGTTGAAGGTTTCCCCCACCACATATTGCTCTCCATATACAACCCTTTGTGTTTTGCATGATGGATAGGCACGGTGAGTCAAGCCAACCACCTTCACAAGACGAAGAACATGGACCATACATGACGCGTGGAAGCCATTTCATCTTTCGACAAGAGTTCCGTGATCGTTGCCAAGCTCTCGAGACACATCAAGACGGACAATTTGGTGAGACACAAGCCGAGTTCAAGAACATCGACAACCGCTTCGATCGCCTTGAAACGCAAATGCACGCAATGCATCAGAACTTTGGCCATTAAAATGAAGCGCTCCAATGCTCCGTCGCTGAAACAAATGACAATCTTCGACGCCTCATCGACGGAATGGCAAGACCATGTTCACATGCATCAAGCTCATCGAGATATTCGCGTCATCACGCTCCATTTCAACAATATATTCTTCCAAGTGCTCCAACATGCAATGACACCCCCGTGGTTGAAGATGGAAGTTATTCGAACTATGTACCTTCCCCACGGCACGCCGCAACGTCAAGCTATAATGGTGATTTCTCTTCAAGGCCCCAAGCAAGGAAAGAAGCACACCGTCATCACGCAAGGGCATTGGTGATTCCGCAAGTGCAACCGAAAGTACACCACCATCATCCACGACATGTACTTGACACAACAAGTGATGACTCCAATTGGGAGAATCAAGCTCGCCATCGACATGAAGTTCTCCAAGTTCCTCCTCCTCGTCATCATCGTCATGAACGTCCGCACCGACATCATGGTCATCACAAGGTGCCTCCTCCACCACATCAAAACATGGAGTGCCAAGTGGTACAAGTTGAGCGACGCCCACCATGTCAAGAGGCTCAAGGCCATGATCTACACCGTGAGGCCCGTGCGCCTAATCCACATCAACAACCGAGGAACGAGCCTCCCCTTTGTCATAAACCGCGTCATGAGGCTCCACACCCTCGCCACCATGAGGCCCAAGCGCCTCAACCACGTCACCAACCGCGCCAAGAGCAAGAGAAAGCTCCACAACAACAACATCAATAGCAAGCTCCGCAACAAGGTCACGAGAACCAAGTTCCACCTCCTCAACCACAAGATCGTCAGCAAACTCGTCACAATGATCGCATGGAAGATGAAGACCGTCATCAACATGGCAACCATCGTTACCATGACCACAATGAGGAAGAAACATTTGGCAGGCTCAAGTTCACGATGCCCAAGTTTGCAGGATCAAACGATCCCGAAGAATATCTCTCATGGGCACTCAAAGTCGACAAGATCTTCTGTATGCACAATTATAGCAACGAGAATATGGTCGGCATGGCTTCGCTTGAGTTTGATGAGTATGCCAACCTTTGGTGGGAACAAGTTCAAGTTGCTCGTGACGCAAGACAAGAGCCACCAATCACAACTTGGCATGACATGAAGGCTCACATGAGATCCTGTTTTGTTCCCGCGCACTACACACGTGACCTCTTCAACAACCTTCAATCGATGCGCCAAGGGACAAAGAAAGTGGAAGAGTACTTCAAGGAAATGGAACTCAACTTGATCCGCGCCAACATTGAAGAGCGCACAGAGCAAACTATGGCACGTTTCCTTATTGGCTTGAATCACCCAATCAAGCACATCGTCGAGTTCCAAACATACCACAACATGGTTGAGCTTGTGCACATCGCAACAAAGGCCGAATGTCAAGTGCAAGAGGACATCAAGTACACCAAGCCCAAGACATATTTCACCTGCAAGCAAGCTCCAACCGCTATGCCAACAACCTTCAATGGAAGCTCCTCAAGTACCTCCAAGCCTTCCTTCAAGCCCACACTTCCCCAAGGAAAACTGCCCCAAGTGGCAAATAAGCAAAGAGTGACACACCTTTCAACGGTGAATGATACAAGTGTGGAGGCAAAGGACACAAGTCGACCGAGTGTGGAAACAAGAAAGTTTTGTTCATCCATGACAATGGCGATGAAGAGTACTTGAGTGAAGATGAATTTGATGCCCGAGTCAAGGAAGTAATGGCCAGGCAACGAGTGGAAGATGACCAAGAACTCCTCGTGTGTGAACATGATGCAAGTCCATCACTTGTCGTCACAAGGATCTTGACCACTCAAGAACAAGAGCATGAAGACCAACGCTCAAATATCTTCCAAACATGAGCCGGCATCAGTGGCAAATCTATCAAGGTGATCATCGATGGAGGGAGTTTCCACAACCTTGCTAGCACCGAGTTGTGTGAGAAGCTCAATCTCACCCTCCATCCGCACAAGCACCCCTACCACGTGTAATGGCTAAGTGACCAAGGGTCCGTGAAGATCAAGCATACCGTATCGGTCACGTTCGCCATTGTCCCTTACAAAGACACGGTGGAGTGTGATGTGGTTCCTATGATAGTTTGCCACATGTTACTTGGTTGACCATGGAAATTCGACAAGGCTGCCCTACATGATGGTCGCACCAATGCGTACACCTTCAAATGGCTCAACAAAACATGTGTTTTGCAACCAATGACTCCTAGACAAATAATTGTGGACAATGTAAAGGATTTATCAAGGGCACAAAGCACAACATCTACTTGTGAGAAGAGTGGTGAGCGAGAGAACCACCTCATAGTGAGTGAGAGCCACAAGCCAAACTTGAGTGGAAAAACTAAGAGTGTTCTCCTTGCCACCAAAAGTGAGATGAGAGAAGTGCGGAATAACACATCCATCTTGCACTACGTCCTCATTTGCAAGGGCCTAGTGCAAGGAACTAATGACTTGACAAATATTCCTCCGTCTTTGATGATTGTCTTGCAGGAATTTAAGGATGTGTTTCCCGAAGAGCTCCCACATAGACTACCTCCCCTTCGTGGAATTGAGCATCGCATTGATCTCATCCCCGACGCACCCCTTCCAAACCGTGTCTCCTATCGCACGAACCCGGAGGATATGAAGGAGATCGAACGTCAAATCAACCAACTCGTCTCCAAAGGTTTGATCCAAGTTAACACTAGTCCAAGTGCGGTACCCGTGATTCTTGTCCCAAAATCGGATGATACGTTACGGTTATGCATGGACTACCGTCCAATCAATGCTATCACCATGCATTATTGACATCATATACCTCGTCTTGATGACATGCTTGATGAATTGTGTGGAGCCACTATTTTTTCAAAAATTGATCTTCGTAGTGGTTACCATCAAATACGCATGGCTGAAGGTGATGAGTGGAAAACCGCCTTCAAGACCACACTTGGTATCTATGAATGGTTGGTCATGCCCTTGGCTTATCTAATTCCCCATCCACCTTCATGCGCCTTATGAATCATATCTTGCATGCTCTCATTGGAAAAAGTGTTGTTGTCTATTTCGATGATATACTTGTGTATAGCAAGTCACTTGAGGACCATGTTACACATGTCAAGGAAGTTTTGCAAATCCTTTGACATGAAAATCTTTATGCTAATCTTCCCAAGTGCACTTTTGCTAAAGACAAGTTGATTTTTCTTGGATTTGTCATTTCTTCAAAGGGAATTGAAGTTGATGTTTCTAGGGTAAAGGACATACGAGATTGGCCCATCCCCACAAATGTGAGTGAACTCCGAAGTTTTCATGGGTTGGCCGGTTTCTATCGTCGCTTTGTGAAAGACTTTTCAACTATTGCTTGTCCTCTCAATCAGTTGACGAAAAAGAATGTCACCTTCGTGTGGGTGAAAGCACAACAAAAAGATTTTGATGAACTTAAAAAGAGGCTCACCGAAGCACCTCTCCTTGCGTTACCGGATTTCACTAAAACTTTTGAGATAGAGTGTGATGCTAGTGGTATTGGCATTGGAGGAGTCCTCATGCAAAACGGACATCCTATAGCCTACCATAGCGATAAACTTGATGGTGCTCGCCTTAACTATCCTATTTATGACAAAGAGATTTTTTCCTTAGTTCGTGTTCTTCAAGTTTGGCAACACTACCTATGGCCCAAAGAATTTATCATACATTCCAACCATGAGTCATTGAATATCTCAAAGGCCAAGCCAAGTTGAGTAAGAGACACGCTAAGTGGGTCGAGTTTATGGAGTCTTTTCCATACATTGTCAAGTATAAGAAGGGCAATGATAATGTAGTTGCGGACGCTCTGTCTCGCAAGCACACCAGCCTTCTTACTCGACTTGAAATCAACGTGTTGGGTCTTGAGGAAATAAAAAAATTGTAAGCTTCTGACCTGTTCTTTGAACCAATTTTTGCAAAGTGCTCCATTGACTAAGGGGTTGATGATTTTGATTTGCATAAGGGATTTCTGTTTAAACAAAACAACCTTTGCATTCTGAAGTCGTCGCTCCAACTTTTGCTTCTCCAAGAATCTCATGGTGGAGGCCTTATGGGTCACTTTGGCTGTGACAAGACATTGGACATGCTCTCCACTCACTACTTTTGGCCCAAGATGAAGCACGACGTGGAACGCTACGTTGAACGATGCACGACATGTGTTCAAGCTAAGTCACAAGCTAACCCTTATGGTCTTTATATGTCATTGCCTATTCCTCATACACCTTGGTCTGACATTAGTATGGATTTTGTGTTAGGATTGCCTAGATCTAAGCATGGTCATGACTCTATATTTGTTGTCGTGGATCGCTTCTCAAAAATGGCACACTTCATACCATTCCATAAGACTGACGATGCTTCACATGTTGCAAATTTGTTTTTCAGGGAAATTGTCCGTCTTCATGGTGTGCCAAGAACAATCGTGTTCGACCGTGACATCAAATTCATGAGCTACTTATGGAAGACCCTCATGGCCAAGCTCGGTGTCAAGCTACTCTTTTCATCCGCTTCGCACCCTCAAACCGATGGACAAACCGAGGTTGTCAACCGAATCCTCGGAACTCTTCTACATGTGTTGATCAAGAAGAACTTGAAGGATTGGGAGGAATGCATTCCCCACGCCGAGTTCGCAAACAACCGAGCCAAGCAATCAACAACCAAGATGAGTCCCTTCATGATCGTCTATTGTTTCGAGCCCCTCACCGCGCTCGACATCCTATCACTACCTCTACATGAGCGCACCAACATGGATGTTGAGAAGCGTGCCCAAGCTATGAAGAATCTTTATGAAGAAACAAGAGCTACTATTGAACAACAAGTCCTTCGCCAAGCTTCAAAGTTAAACAAGGACAAGTGAGAGTTGATATTCGAAGAAGGTGATCTTGTATGGATACACCTAAGCAAAGACCGCTTCCCCAAGGAACACAATTCCAAGCTTAAACCAAGGGGAGATGGTCCCTTCAAAGTCATCAAAAGAATCAACAACAACGCCTACATCATTGACATACCGACATCCAAGTACCTTGAAGCAATACGTTCAACATCAAGGATCTTTCACCCTACCATGGAGATGTTCAAGATGACAACCATGAAGAGTCGAGGACGACTCTTTCCCAAGGGGGGAGCTGATGCAGCCCGTGATGGGTTCCATAGCAGAAAACAAAAAAAATCCTATGTTGGAAGTCTAATACGCCCAAGATCTATCTATGTAGTAATGCGGTAACGGCCAAAGCTTATAGAATACATACCCTTGTAAACCGTATGCAGTTAACGTTTCAAGGGGAACGTGGTTAACGTAGTCGAACCGGTAGCCGACCTCAAGGTCGCGAAGCTCCTCGCAGGTCACCCCTTGCTCCTTCTTCATCGTGCAGCAGCTCCGGCTCACGACATCCAAGGTGCTTCAAGTGAGGCCCCTCGTGGTTTTGTACACTTACAGTGTATGATGACGACCTCCGACTCCTTGATCCCTACCAGGAGTGCGAAAGTAGATCTCCGGCTTGGAATCCCAGCAGCGCAATGACGTGCTGCAGGTGCGGTGTCTCTTGCACGGACAATCCTTACTTGGGACTGTGCCAACGCATGGAGAGGAGAGAGAGGGAAGGAGAAAGTCAACCAATGGACTTCTCCAAATATTGGTGTGTCTATTCCCACCCATGGGCACCCCTTTATATAGGGGGAGGGGTGTGCCCTCCCCTTTGGGTTTCCCATGTGGGCTAAACCAAGGGAGAGAGGGGGAGGTGCATGGGCCCTTAGGGCACCATGGGCTGGCTGGCCAGGGGTGGGCCCCACCCTGCACATAGACCTAGGCTGGCCGTGTGGGCCCCCTTGAGGCGGCTAGGCCTTGTCCCTTCCCTCCTTCGGTTTTCCCTCATGGGCCCTTTTTCCCTAGGAAGTTTGGCCCATTAGTGGAATACCCCTCCAAATTAGATTTTAATATTAATTACATTAATTAATATGTAAATACATATTACAAAATCCAACTTGACCCGAAACACCTTTTGGTTCCCTTTCGATTTCCTCCGAACGACTTCGGGACTTTCCCAGAACGATTCCGGTTCTCTCACGGAACTTTTATGGTTTACTTTTCTCTTTCATATGGTGATTCCAACTTATAGAGTATCTCTAGCTCATCGTACCCATAAGTGTATTTCCCCACGACTCGGGAATGGCACAGACATGATCTCCATCAATGATCAATAGCAGGACCGAGATGCCCATAATGTGTTGGGAATATGCCCTAGAGGCAATCATGGTTGATGATATTTCCCAAAGTATTCATAAAGTAAAGTTATCCTTATATGAATATCAGATATATATCACTGAATGTGTGATTCAGTTGTGGAACTATGTATTCATGATTGTTCATATTAGATTATCCTTGGTTGTTGAGGTTGTGCTAGACACACAACTTAGACCAATGTGCAAGTCGGCTGATGACACGGTTCCACTTGTCATGGGCATGGTGATGCTATTCCGACTTACACTGATTCGGCTAAAGAGTTTAGCGAGTCGGACTGACCCACGATTGAGATGCAACGAGCATGTTGTCATTTGCAGTCTCAAGCAATGGAATCCTTCGACCTGAGGTGATTGCATGATCTGAGTTGTGGATCGCCAACTTAGGTTCTATCAAACACTGTTCCATAAATGGGCAGTTATAAAGGTAGAGTTCGGGTTGGTTGTGAAGCAAGCTGCGTGATGTGGATTACCAAGATGGGATTTGCCCCTCCGTAATGGAGAGATATTCTCTGGGCCCTCTCGTGTGATATGATTCGGAAGCATGGCCATGTGCTACTCAGTTAAGTGTTAACTGAGGAGTCGGACTAAGATTTAGTCCAGTGAATCACATATCATGGTACGAGAAGAGAGTTAAGCTATTTTAGGGATGGCAACTACTCGCCTATAGCTTAACAGATATATCTTGAGGCAAAGGGACTTGGATGAAAGTCACATTGAAGGTTCGTCTTCTGACTTTGCGGCACTTGGGAGTTGGCACGTCTTGCTAGAGGCCGCTACCATCTATCGACTTGAGACCGAGTGTTCATGGGAGTGAGTTGGACTCAAAGCCATGACGGGATACTTGGAGGAGTAGCTCATGTCGTGTCCAGGTGCACGTGAACCTATAGGGTCACACACTTAAGGGTAAGGAGCCCATGTGGATTTGATCCATGTGGAGATTGGAATACGGCCTAAATGGGCTTCAAGCGTTGAGCCCAACTAGGAGTGTATATAAGTGGAGTGACAAGGGATAGTCCCTGACCTAGCCGTCACTTTGTCCACTTCCATTTCGGACTAGACAGGATTTAGTAGTCCTCTGTCCGAAGCTCCTTCCTGTATGTGTGGATACCGGTAGAGGTGTTGCACGTGCGGCGCTGGAGACGGGGAAGCTTGTGGGGATCTGACGAAGGAGTTCGTGGGATTCGGAAGGGCTGTCCAGGGATCGTTCGGCACTGCTTCGACGCGCTACATCAACTTCCGCATCTGCGCATCTAGCGGTAATCTCGTGGCCAATAACCTGAGCTGGATCTTGGGAGTTCCGTGTTAGGGAAAAAGTTTTGTTTATCTCTGCGTGGCCCATCATAATGACCCTAGTGCATTCCATGATGATAATGTCATTTGAACCGTAAACAGTCGTTTCCCATTCCCTTTGCCACTCGATACCTAGTTCACCCGAGATTTGATCTATGGTATCTCCGAGAATATCATTTTGCGGCCTGAAAGTTGGGGTGTCTAGGCAACACGGTACCCAAGTTCCCTGAAATCAGCCACGATGATTACAGTTGGTGTGCCAAATACTCAAAGGGTCTTTTTCGGCACGAATTCAACTTTACATTTCAATACAAAAAATCAGGGTAACGGCCATCAAGTTGGGCCCCCTGTCAGTTCTCGCCGTTATGTCGCTCCTGTCGCTCCCGTCGCTTAGGTGTCAATTAGGCTTGCAGTGTTGGCGCCTGCATCCATTATGCATCTTCTTCTTCCCCTAAGCAGCAATCTATGGGGCGTCGTAGCCATGGCGCGGAGCTGGGATGTGGACGAACCTGCTCGGCCCAGCTCTCCTCCCTGTAGGCTGGCAGCGTTGGCGCCTGCATCCATTACACGTCTTCTTCCCCGGAGCGGAAATCTGTGGTCACGGCCATGGCGCAGAGCTGGGACATGACGAAGCTGCTCGGCCCCGCTCTCCTCCCCATCCCGAGTCAGAGCTCGCCCTCACCATGGATGCACCCATGGAACGGTGCAGGGACGAGAATTGGTTCCCGATGAGATCTATCACCTTGTTGACCATGCTCGGTTCTGTTTTCCTCCTCTAGAATCCAAGCTCGCCGTCGCCGTGGTTGCACCTGCACCAATTCTGCCACCTCTGCCGAGGTCTTTGTGGTAGCTCAAGTTCTGCCATGTTGGGACTGTAAGGGTTTTATTGTGTATGCATGAAGAATAATTGTAACAAAGGCCTGAAAATCTTGGGGTGATATCGCATATCAGAAGTATATGACGATTACATTGAGTTCACCGACCCCTAGGCTGAATTCTGTGCTAAAAATAGAATTTTCCTTGATGATCTGCTCGTCGTCCAGGTCAAGGTGATGAGGCACTATATCAAGCTAATTATTGAGGTGGTCACCAATCCAGCAGAGGAAACAGGAGGATGCGGAAGACGACAATGACGAGCAGCACGAGGAGGACGAAGATGAGAGCGTTGGCTCTGTAATGTTGGTTGTAGCTCAGAACTTCTGGATAAATCATCAGAATTTAAATTTCAAGAATACATGCTCAGAAACTTTTGTGTTGTTGTATGTTAAACTAGCAAATCTCTTTTGTTCAAATCTCTTGGGCTGTACCAACTTCATTGTGTTTAATTATGAAAGACAAAATATAAATGATTTCTCTCAATTTCTTGCATAGAAAAATGCACAACTAATTTCATATTCTCGCAGGAACTGGCCCCACTTGTTGAACCGGCGGCACTACCACGATCTCCATGTAACCACGGTGAGTTCTCGAACCGAAAGTTGCAGTTACCATGTTTCTTCTGCAGTCATTCCTCTTCCTTAGTCATTGCTCTGCAGTTTTTCCTGGGCGCTTCTTCTTCCTCTGTTCTGGAACCGTCGGTTCATCTTCTTCTTCCTCTCGCAGGAAGTTCCTTGCAGGCATTTCCTTTCACCCATTTCCTTGCAGGCATGGACGATGGGAAACGCACAACAGATACCCACTTGGTCCCTGCCCATGGCACCATGACTTTGACAGTGGTGTACACAAATGATGAAGCGACTGTGGAGACAACTCTCGCCGGGTTTGAGCAATTGCTTGAGAAAGAGAAGCACAAGTTTGTGGGGCTAGACTTGGAGTACACCCGTGCAAATAAGCGAAAAAAATCCTCCACAAGAGATCGCTGTCGTGCAAATTGCCATACATGAGGAGGTCCTCGTTTACCACTTCTACAGGTATGTGAAAATTAAATTTGAGATCACCACTTCTGCATCCCTTGTTCCCTTACATCCCTAGAACCATCTAAGTGCAGGAGTAAACCAACTGAGATGCATTGTCCGGCTCTGGTTGAGTTCTTGTGTAGGAAAGGGATAACTTTCACTAGCGTGGATATCACAAATGACACAATTATGCTTTCTCGTGCGTTGATAAAAATCCCAGATGGGCACCACATCGACATCCAAAATCTGTACAAGATCAAACCATACCCAGCGAAGGATGGCATGGGTGATCTGGCAGCGGAAATCATCGATAAATCCTATGAAAAACTGAATAAATTGAAGCGACTCGATCACGACTACTAGGAGTGGAAGCCGATGAGCTAGGTGTGCCTCGAGTATGCAGCCAGAGACGCCTACATGGCGTACGAGTTGTACAGTAAGCTCATTACCATGAAAGATGGGATGGTTAAGGCGGGGGTTTTTGCGAGAGAGCTATGCCCTGGTTGCAAGCTAGCCCAGGAGAACAAGAGCGAGGAGGACAGAAAGCGGTTTCAAGACAAGCAGGGATCTTGGGACGGTGGCGACATCAAGCGGTTGAAGGGGAAGCAAGTCAAGGACGACAACAAGTGGTGGTGATACATTATGTGTTTGAACTAGATTTTAGTTTCTAGTTTATTATGTGTTTGATACATTTAGTTACTTCAATACAAAATTTCGACCAATTTAACTTGTTGATGTATTTGTTGACAATTATAATATAATCGAGCACTAGAAATATTTTGTAGTGTGCATGAGCATGATCAGTAAATATAATTGAACACTAGAAACTTTAAGGCACTCCATATAAAGGAGTAGATTAATATAGAAGGTTCACCAGAGACACCACGGATATATTGTCTTACATGCCACACATAGATAATAATTAACTAGAACAAAATAAAGCAGGGGATGCAGCAGGAGGCCGGGACACGGACACGCCTATCAGGGTAGGGGTTTATCAGCAGGAGGCAGCAACAGCCTAGTCCATGGGATACAGGCCAGTCCTGACATACTCCCGGAGGAATTTCCCGTAGGCTGTGTGCCGCGCCAAGGTAATCGGTTTATGTCTTATGCCTCCGCCTCTGCCAACGCCCTCCGCGTGCTGGATCATGTTGTTGAGGTCCACGTTGATTGCTCTGACACATAGTGGGCAAAACAGTCTCCTCCTACGGTGGAAACGAATTAGTCCACACCGTAACCGCCTCAGCACGTAGTGTCTCTTGTTGTCCCTGGATACCTTGCTATCGTCCACTTCATCATCATCCTCCTGTTGATTTTTAAGAACAAAACTTAGAACTCATACATATGATTGAGTTGTACTACAACTCAAGAATTGACAACATGTATATGTAAGACAATATATCCGTGGATATCAAAGATAAAGCATCTCAGCAATAGTTTGATCGGTTCATGTATCATTTCATCTCAACACAATGACAAATAATTGCATCAGAGTGAATGTAAGATAAATCTAGGGGCCTCATAAGTTTCTTCAGGGATGGAGTCAGTGAACCAAGTAACAATTGCACAACCTGTAATGTTGTTGTACATCGCCCCAGGTTCACTAACTCATCCCTGAAAAAATCTGACACCAATGTGTCTGCCTCTCTTTTGGGACAAATTTGAATCATTGGCCACAATAAGAAATTGAAATGTAATCGTACAAAACATTATTCAGGGATATACATAGTCTAGTACAAAAACAAGCCTAAATATTGTAATTATAAATAAAAAACCAAACAATTAATCTTCAGGTACATGTTAAAAATACTTATGATCAAAACCATTCATATACATATGCATCATACCAATCATTAAAAGATCAGAAACAATTCAAGGATCATATATGTAGTTCCATATGAGAATAAATCTAGGGCCTCATAATTTGTTTCAGAAATGGAGTTGGCGAACCAAAGTACCAACATCACAACCTATATTGTTTGTGTGCATTGCTGCCTCTGGTTCACCAACCCATCCCTAAAACACGACACCATCATACGTGTCTCCCCTTGAACTCTTTTCGGGAAAATTTCAATCATCGGCCTCGGTGACAAACTAAAATGTAATTCTTATACACTAAATGCATGGAATAGATAATTCGAATATCATAGTTCTATGAATGTAGAATACAAATTAAGGCCTCATAAGTTTATTCAGGGCCGGCGTGAGTGAACCAAGTAACAATTGCACAACCTATATTGTTCTTGTACATCGCCCCAGGTTCACTAACTCGTCCCTAAAACCATCTGACACCAATGTGTCTGCCTCTCTTTTGGGGCAAATTTGAATCATTGGCCACAATAAAAAATTGAAATGTAATCGTACAAAACATTATTCAGGGATATACATAGTCATGTACAAAAACAAGCCTAAATATTGTAATTATAAATAAAAACCAAACAATTAATCTTCAGGTACATGTTAAAAATACTTATGATCAAAACCATTCATATACATATGCATCATACCAATCATTAAAAGATCAGAAACAATTCAAGGATCATATATGTAGTTCCATATGAGAATAAATCTAGGGCCTCATAATTTGTTTTCAGAGATGGAGTTGGAGAACCAAAGTACCAACAGCACAACCTATATTGTTTGTGTGCATTGCTGCCTCAGGTTCACCAACCCATCCCTAAAACGCGACACCATCATGCGTGTATCCCCGTGAACTCTTTTGGTGCAAATTTCAATCATCGGCCTCGGTGACAAACTAAAATGTAATTCTTATACACTATGAATGCATGGAATAGATAATTCAAATATCATAGTTCTATGAATGTAGAATAAAGATTGCAGCCTCATAAGTTTCTACAGAGATGGTGTAAGCGAACCAAGTAACAATTGCATAGATTATATTGATCTTATACATGGCCCCAGGTTCGCTCACTCATCCCTGAAAAAATCTGACACCAATGTGCCCGCCTCTCTTTGGGGCAAATTTGAATCATTGGCCACAATAAGAAATTGAAATGTAATCGTACAAAACAATAATCAGGGATATACAAATGCATCATACAACGCATTCATAGATCAGAAACAATACAAAGATTATATATTTAGGTTCCATATGAGAGAAAAATTAGGGCCCCATTTTTTAGTGATGGATTCAGAGAACCAAAATACCAACAACACAACCTATATTGTTTATGTGCATTGCTGCCTCAGGTTCACTAACCATCCCTAAGAAAACGACACCATCAGATGCCCTTGCACTATTTTGGGGCAAAATTGAATCATTGGGCTTAGTAAGGAATAGAAATGTAATGTTATAGGCCTGCTGTGTATCGAAATCAACACTCAACTAGACGGATGATGAGCAGATTGGGGTTTTGTGACTAGATGGATTGGGGTTTTGTGACTAGATGGCAGATGCATCAATCAACCGATCGAACCCTATATATACTACCCTACTTCAAGAGCAAAAGAATCTGTACACGATTGAGCAAATCCTATGTATGAACAGTGAAAATTGCAGCTGCGACTAGAGAAGCTAGCAATGTAGTACCTCGGACTCCTCATCAGGGACCTCCTCCTCGAACTTATCATTCTCCACGATTACGTTGAAGATTTCTTGTACAGCGATGGGGTCGTTGATGTAGATCACCGGATTGCCTCCGCCTGCTGCCTGCCCCCCATCCAGATCTGCCACTGGCACCACGACATTGTCGGCCACCTGCTGCTCGGCGGCGACGGCTACTACCTGCTGCTTGGCGGTGATGGCTACCACCTGCTGCTCGGCGGCGACGGCTACCACCTGCTGCTCGGCGGCGACGGCTACCACCTGTTGCTCGGCGGCAATGGCTACTGGCTGGACGGATGAGCTCGCACCCTCGATGGCACAGCGACGAGCGGCGTTCGTGCCCGGAGAAGACGCCTCCGCCTGCTTGGCAACGACCGAGCCATCTGCTGCTGCGCCTTCAACTGGCTTCACCTCTGGCTCGTCTCCACGCGTACGCTTCATGGGGCACCAAGGGAAGTAGGTAGTGCAAGCGAGGGAGCTTCGGCATGCGCGGCAGGTGTAGATTAGGGTCTTGGGACTAGACAGACTGGGGGAAATGACACGAGCTCATGGAAGAAGAAGGTCGAGGGGGGTTATAAACACCGGACCGTTCGTAGTCCTCGAGTGGACACGTGTGGTGGGCGGGGGGCGGGGGGCTACCATGATCTCCACCCTTTTTTTGGGTTCCCTTTTTTTTGAAACAGTCACGATCTCCACTTTAGAGCTGCATTGAAAACACGCTCATGGCAGACCTCGATTCCACCGCATGCAAGTGGCACAGAACCAATTTCTAGCAACGTTAGATCTACTCGAGGGGGGCCCTTGACTCATGGAAGTTACTAGAGGTAGGGCCCAGTTGGAAGTGATATTGAGAGCGCTGCGTAAAAATGGGATATGTCTTATTAAAATCAAGTGGCAATAAATTGCAGCATCCTGTCGACAACCGTGCACTCGATGACCCCGTTGCCCTGTGCATGTGTTGTAGTAGCAGTAGTAGGCTTTTCAGACTTGATTAAACTTGACATGACTCCTCGACGACTTTTTCCATGGACGGCATCGTGTTCCTTCCTGTAGAAGTCTCGCTGAGGGAGACGGCTGTGTTGTCTCACGCTGTACTGTGAAGGGCACGACGTGTGCAACGATCATCGTTGGATCGCACAGAATCAACGGTTGGTGCGCACGATCCACGTGACAACTGTGACAACCAATCAGGGAGTAGCAGACAGGGTGAGCACAGGTTTGGGCTTCTACGAAAGATAGAGAGAGGGGGGCAAAACTAAGTAGTACCACATAAAACCAAGGGCAAAATTGAGTAGTATAAAAATGGAAAGTGTCTTGTACAATGAAATACATCGTGGAATACATCAAATTATGCCAAGATAGACCCACTAGAGTTCATTGGATGTGTGTTCTTCTCATAAACCACACATGGATCCACCTATGTGATTGCATGTCTGTTCCTCTAAACAAACCACATAAGGATCCACCAGTGTCATTGGATGTGTGCTCTTCTCATGAACCACACATGGATCCACCAGTGTCATTGCATGTCTGTTCTTTTCATGAACCACAGCTAGAGTCATTGCATGTTTGTTACTTCCATAAACCACACATGGATCCACCGGTGTCATTGCATGTCTATTCTTTTCATGAACCACACCCAGTGTCATTGCATGTCAGTTCTTTTCATGAACCACATAAGGATCCACTAGTGTCATTGCATGTATGTTCTTCTCAAAAACCACATAAGGATCCACCGGTGTCATTGCATGTCTGTTCTTTTCATGAACCACAACTAGAGTCATTGCATGTCTATTACTTCCATAAACCACACATGGATCCACCGGTGTCATTGCATGTCTGTTCTTTTCATGAACCACACATGGATCCACCAGTGTCATTGCATGTCTGTTCTTTTCATGAACCATAGCTAGAGTCATTGCATGTTTGTTACTTCCATAAACTACACATGGATCCACCAGTGTCATTCCATGTCTGTTCTTTTCATGAACCACACCCAGTGTCATTGCATGTGTGTTCCTGTAGACAAACCACTTAAGGATCCACTGGTGTCAATGCATGTCTGTTCTTTTCATGAACCACCTAATGATCCACCAGTGTCATTGGATGTGTGTTTTTCACATGAACCACACATGAATCCACCAGTGTCATTGCATGTCTATTCTTTTCATGAATCACAGTTAGAGTCATTGCATGTCTGTTACTTCCATAAACCACACATGGATCCACCGGTGTCATTGCATGTCTGTTCTTTTCATTAACCACACCCAGTGTCATTGCATGTGTGTTCCTCTAGACAAACCACATATGGATCCACCAGTGTCATTGCATGTCTATTCTTTTCATGAATCACAGCTAGTGTCATTGGATGTGTGTTCTTCTCATAAACCACACATGGATCCACCTGTGTGATTGCATGTCTGTTCTTATAAACAAACCACATAAGGATCCACCAGTGTCATTGCATGTGTGTTCTTCTCATGAACCACACATGGATCCACTAGTGTCATTGCATGTCTGTTCTTTTCATGAACCACAGCTAGAGTCATTGCATGTTTGTTACTTCCATAAACCACACATGGATCCATCGGTGTCATTGCATGTCTGTTCTTTTCATGAACCACACCAAGTGTCATTGCATCTCAGTTCTTTTCAAGAACCACATAAGGATCCACCAGTGTCATTGCATGTCTATTCTTCTCACAAACCACATAAGGATCCACCCGTGTCATTGCATGTCTGTTCTTTTCATGAACCACACCCAGTGTCATTGCATGTGTGTTCCTCTAGACAAACCACATAAGGATCCACCGGTGTCACTTCATGTCTGTTCTTTTCATGAACCACATAAGGATCCACTAGTGTCATTGGATGTGTGTTCTTTTCATGAACCACACCCAGTGTCATTGCATGTCTGTTCCTCTAAACAAACCACATAAGGATCCACCAGTGTCATTGCATGTCTGTTCTTTTCATGAACCACACCCAGTGTCATTGCATGTGTGTTCTTCTAAACAAACCACATAAGTCATTGCATGTCTGTTCTTTTCATGAACCACACCCAGTGTCATTGCATGTTTGTTCCTCTAGACAAACCGCATAAGGATCCACCGGTGTCACTGCATGTCTGTTCTTTTCATGAACCACATAATGATCCACCAGTGTCATTGGATGTGTGTTCTTCTCATTAACCACACATGGATCCACCAGTGTCATTGCATGTCAGTTATTTTCATGAACCACAGCTAGAGTCATTGCATGTCTGTTACTTCCATAAACCACACATGGATCCACCGGTGTCATTGCACGTGTGTTCTTTTCATGAACCACACCCAGTGTCATTGCATGTCAGTTATTTTCATGAACCACATAAGGATCCACCAGTGTCACTGCATGTCTATTCTTTAAACAAACCACATAAGGATCCACCACTGTCATTGCATGTCTGTTCTTTTCATGAACCACACCCGGTGTCATTGCATGTGTATTCCTCTAGACAAACCACATAAGGATACACCGGTGTCACTACATGTCTCTTCTTTTCATGAACCACATAAGGATCCACCAATGTCATTGGATGTGTGTTCTTCTCATGAACCACACATGGATCCACAAGTGTCATTGCATGTCTGTTCTTTTCATGAACCACAGCTAGAGTCATTGCATGTCTGCTACTTCCATAAACCACACATGGATCCATCGGTGTCATTGCATGTCTGTTCTTTTCATGAACCACACATGGATCCACCAATGTCATTGCATGTCTGTTCTTTTCATGAACCATAGCTAGAGTCATTGCATGTCTGTTACTTCCATAAACCACACATGGATCCACCGGTGTCATTGCATGTCTGTTCTTTTCATGAACCACACCCAGTGTCATTGCATGTTAGTTATTTTCATGAACCACATAAGGATCCACCAGTGTCACTGCATGTCTATTCTTTAAACAAACCACAAAAGGATCCACCACTGTCATTGCATGTCTGTTCTTTTCATGAACCACACCCGGTGTCATTGCATGTGTCTTCCTCTAGACAAACCACATAAGGATACACCGGTGTCACTACATGTCTCTTCTTTTCATGAACCACATAAGGATCCACCAATGTCATTGGATGCGTGTTCTTCTCATGAACCACACATGGATCCACAAGTGTCATTGCATGTCTATTCTTTTCATGAACCACAGCTAGAGTCATTGCATGTCTGTTACTTCCATAAACCACACATGGATCCACCAGTGTCATTGCATGTCTGTTCTTTTCATGAACCACACATGGATCCACCAGTGTCATTGCATGTATGTTCTTTTCATGAACCATAGCTAGAGTCATTGCATGTCTATTACTTCCATAAACCACACATGGATCCACCGGTGTCATTCCATGTCTGTTCTTTTCATGAACCACACCCAGTATCATTGCATGTGTGTTCCTGTAGACAAACCACTTAAGGATCCACTGGTGTCACTGCATGTCTGTTCTTTTCATGAACCACATAATGATCCACCAGTGTCATTGGATGTGTCTTCTTCACATGAACCACACATGGATCCACCAGTGTCATTGCATGTCTATTCTTTTCATGAATCACAGCTACAGTCATTGCATGTCTGTTACTTCCATAAACCACACATGGATCCACCAGTGTCATTGCATGTATGTTCTTTTCATTAACCACACCCAGTGTCATGGCATGTGTGTCCTCTAGACAAACCACATATGGATCCACCAGTGTCATTGCACGTATGTTCTTCTCATGAATCACAGCTAGTGTCATTGGATGTGTGTTCTTCTCATAAACCACACATGGATCCACCTATGTGATTGCATGTCTGTTCTTCTAAACAAACCACATAAGGATCCACCAGTGTCATTGCATGTGTGTTCTTCTCATGAACCACACATGGATCCACCAGTGCCATTGCATGTCTGTTCTTTTCATGAACCACAGCTAGAGTCATTGCATGTTTGTTGCTTCCATAAACCACACATGGATCCACCGGTGTCATTGCATGTTTGTTATTTTCATGAACCACACCCAGCGTCATTGCATCATAGTTCTTTTCATGAACCACATAAGGATCCACCAGTGTCATTGCATGTCTATTCTTCTCACAAACCACACAAGGATCCACCAGTGTCATTGCATGTCTGTTCTTTTCATGTACGACACCCAGTGTCATTGCATGTGTGTTCCTCTAGACAAACCATATAAGGATCCACCGGTGTCACTTCATGTCTGTTCTTTGGATGAAGCACATAAGGATCCACCAGTGTCATTAGATGTGTGTTCTTTTCATGAACCACACCCAGTTTCATTGCATGTCTGTTCCTCTAAACAAACCACATAATGATCCACCAGTGTCATTGCATGTCTATTCTTTTCATGAACCACACCCAGTGTCATTGCATGTGTGTTCTTCTAAACAAACCACATAAGTCATTGCATGTCTGTTCTTTTCATGAAACACACCCGGTGTCATTGCATGTTTGTTCCTCTAGACAAACCACATAAGGATCCACCGGTGTCACTGCATGTCTATTCTTTTCATGAACCACATAAGGATACACAAGTGTCATTGAATGTGTGTTCTTCTTATTATCCACACATGGATCGACAAGTGTCATTGCATGTATGTTCTTTTCATGAACCATAGCTAGAGTCATTGCATGTCTGTTACTTCCATAAACCACACATGGATCCACCGGTGTCATTGCATGTCTATTATTTTCATGAACCACACCCAGTGTCATTGCATGTCAGTTATTTTGATGAACCACATAAGGATCCACCAGTGTCATTGCATGTCTATTCTTTTCACAAACCACATAAGGATCCACCAGTGTCATTGCATGTCTATTCTTTTCATGAACCACACCTGGTGTCATTGCATGTGTGTTCCTCTAGACAAACCAGATAAGGATACACCGGTGTCACTGCATGTCTGTTCTTTTCATGAACCACATAAGGATCCACCAATTTCATTGGATGTGTGTCCTTCTCATGAACCACACATGGATCCACAAGTGTCATTGCATGTTTGTTCTTTTCATGAACTACAAGTAGAGTCATTGCATGTCTGTTACTTGCATAAACCACACATGGATCCACCGGTGTCATTGCATGTCTGTTCTTTTCATGAACCACACCAAGTGTCATTGCATGTGTGTTCGTGTAGAACAACCACATAAGGATCCACCGGTGTCACTGCATGTCTGTTCTTTTCATGAACCACATAATGATCCACCAGTGTCATTAGATGTGTGTTCTTCTCATGAACCACACATGAATCCACCAGTGTCATTGCATGTATGTTATTTTCATGAATCATAGCTAGAGTCATTGCATGTCTGTTACTTCCATAAAGCACACATGGATCCACCAGTGTCATTGCATGTCTGTTCTTTTCATTAACCACACCCAGTGTCATTGCATGTATGTTCCTCTAGACAAACCACATATGGATCCACCAGTGTCATTGCATGTATGTTCTTTTCATGAATCCAAAGGATCCACTAGTGTCATTGCATGTGTGTTCCTCTAGACAAACCACCTTAGGAATCCACCAGTGTCATTATATGTGTGTTCGTTTCATGAACCACACCCAGTGTCATTGCATGTCTGTTCCTCTAAACAAACCACATAAGGATCCACCAGTGTCATTGCATGTCTGTTCTTTTCATGAACCACACCCAGTGTCATTGCATGTGTGTTCTTGTAAACAAACCACATAAGTCATTGCATGTGTGTTATTTTCATGAACCACACCTGGTGTCATTGCATGTGTGTTCCTCTAGACAAACCACATAAGGATCCACCGGTGTCACTGCATGTCTGTTCTTTTCATGAATCACATAAGGATCCAGCAGTGTCATTGGATGTGTGTTCTTCTCATGAACGACACATGGATCCACCGGTGTCATTGCATGTCTGTTCTTTTCATGAACCACAGCTAGAGTCATTGCATGTATGTTACTTCCATAAACCACACATGGATCCACTCGTGTCATTGCATGTCTGTCCATTTCATGAACCACACCCAGTGTCATTGCATGTCAGTTCTTTTCATGAACCACATAAGGATCCACCGGTGTCATTGCATGTCTGTTCTTCTCACAAACCACATAAGGATACACCAGTGTCATTGCATGTTTGTTCTTTTCATGAACCACACCTAGTGTCATTGCATGTGTGTTCCTCTAGACAAACCACACAAGGATCCACCGGTGTCACTACATGTGTGTTCTTTTCATCAACCACATAAGGATCCACCAGTGTCATTGGATGTCGTTTCTTTTCATGAGCCACACCCAGTGTCATTGCATGTATGTTCCTCTAAACAAACCACATAAGGATCCACCAGTGTCATTGCATGTCTGTTCTTTTCATGAACCACACCCAGTGTCATTGCATGTGTGTTCTTCTAAACAAACCACATAAGTCATTGCATGTCTGTTCTTTTCATGAACCACACCCGGTGTCATTGCATGTGTGTTCCTCTAGACAAACCACCTTAGGAATCCACCGGTGTCATTGGATGTGTGTTCTTTTCATGAACCACACCCAGTGTCATTGCATGTCTGTTCTTTTCATGAACCACACATGGATCCACCGGTGTCATTGCATGTCTGTTCTTTTCATGAACCACACCCCGTGTCATTGCATGTGTGTTCCTCTAGACAAACCACATAAGGATCCACCGGTGTCACTGCATGTCTGTTCTTTTCATGAACCACACCCAGTGTGATTGCATGTCTGTTCCTCTAAACAAACCACATAAGGATCCACCAATGTCATTGCATGTCTGTTCTTTTTATGAACCACACCCAGTGTCATTGCATGTGTGTTCCTCTAGACAAACCACATAAGGATCCACCGGTGTCACTGCATGTCTGTTCTTTTCATGAACCACATAAGGATCCACAAGTGTCATTGGATGTGTGTTCTTTTCATGAACCACACCTAGTGTCATTGCATGTATGTTCCTCTAAACAAACCACATAAGGATCCACCAGTGTCATTGCATGTCTGTTCTTTTCATGAACCACACCCACTGTCATTGCATGTGTGTTCTTCTAAGCAAACCACATAAGTCATTTCATATCTGTTCTTTTCATGAACCACACCCGGTGTCATTGCATGTGTGTTCCTCTAGACAAACCACATAAGGATCCACCGGTGTTTCTGCATGTCTATTATTTTCATGAACCACATAAGGATCCACTAGTGTCATTGGATGTGTGTTCTTCTCATGAACCACACATGGATCCACCAGTGTCATTGCATGTTTGTTCTTTTCATGAACCACAGCTAGAGTCATTGCATGTCTGTTATTTCCATAAACCACACATGGATCCACAGATGTCATTGCATGTCTGTTCTTTTCATGAACCACACCTAGTGTCATTGAATGTGTGTTCTTCTAAACAAACCACATAAGTCATTGCATGTCTGTTCTTTTCATGAACCACACCCGGTGTCATTGCATGTGTGTTCCTCTAGACAAACCACATAAGGATCCACCAGTGTCATTGCATGTGTGTTCTTCTAAACAAACCACATAAGTCATTGCATGTCTGTTCTTTTCATGAACCACACCCGGTGTCATTGCATGTGTGTTCCTCTAGACAAACCACCTTAGGAATCCACCGGTGTCATTGGATGTGTGTTCTTTTCATGAACCACACCCAGTGTCATTGCATGTCTGTTCTTTTCATGAACCACACATGGATCCACCTGTTTCATTGCATGTCTGTTCTTTTCATGAACCGCACCTAGTGTCATTGCATGTGTGTTCCTCTAGACAAACCACATAAGGATCCACCGGTGTCACTGCATGTCTGTTCTTTTCATGAACCACACCCAGTGTCAGTGCATGTCAGTTCTTTTCATGAACCAAGTAAGGATCCACTAGTGTCATTGCATGTTTGTTCTTTTCATGAACCACATAAGGATCCACCAGTGTTATTGCATGTCTGTTCTTTTCATTAACCACCCCTAGTTGCATTGCATGTGTGTTCCTCTAGACAAACCACATAAGGATCCACCGGTGTCACTGCATGTCTGTTCTTTTCATGAACCACATATGGATCCACCAGTGTCATTGGATGTGTGTTCTTCTCATGAACTACACCCAGTGTCATTGCGTGTCTGTTCTTTTCATGAATCACAGCCAGAGTCATTGCATGTGTGTTACTTATAGAAACCACACATCGATCCACCAGTGTCATTGCATGTCTGTTCTTTTCATTAACCACACCCAGTATCATTGCATGTGTGTTCCTCTAGACAAACCACATATGGATCCACCAGTGTCATTGCATGTATGTTCTTTTCATGAATCACAGCTAGTGTCACTGCATGTCTGTTCTTTTCACAAACCACATAAGGATCCACCTAGTGTCATTGCATGTGTGTTCCTCTAAACAAACCACATAAGGATCCACCAGTGTCATTGGATGTGTGTTCTTCTCATGCACCACACATGGATCCACCAGTGTCATTGCATGTCTGTTCTTTTCATGAACCACAGCTAGAGTCATTGCATGTTTGTTACTTCCATAAACCACACATGGATCCACCGGTGTCATTGCATGTCTGTTCTTTTCATGAACCACACCCAGTGTCATTGCATGTCTGTTATTCTCACAAACCACATAAGGATCCACCCGTGTCATAGCATGTCTGTTCTTTTCATGAACCACACCCACTGTCATTGCATGTGTATTCCTATAGAAAAACCACATAATGATCCACCGGTGTCACTGCATGTCTATTCTTTTCATGAACCACATAAGGATCCACCAGTGTCATTGCATGTGTGTTCTTTTCATGACCACACCCAGTGTCATTGCATGTCTGATCCTCTAAACAAACCACATAAGGATCCACCAGTGTCATTGCATGTGTGTTCTTTTCATGACCCACACCCAGTGTCATTGCATGTATGTTCCTCTAAACAAACCACATAAGGATCCACCAGTGTTATTGCATGTCTGTTCTTTTCATGAACCACACCCAGTGTCATTGCATGTGTGTTCTTCTAAACAAACCACATAAGTCATTGCATGTCTATTCTTTTCATGAACAACACCCGGTGTCATTGCATGTGTGTTCCTCTAGACAAACCACATAAGGATCCACCGGTGTCACTGCATGTCTATTCTTTTCATGAACCACATAAGGATCCACCAGTGTCGTTGGATATGTGTTCTTCTCATGAACCACACATGGATCCACCAGTGTCATTGCATGACTATTCTTTTCATGAACCACAACTAGAGTCATTGCATCTCTGTTACATCCATAAACCACACATGGATCCACCAGTGTCATTGCATGTCTGTTCGTTTCATGAACCACACCCAGTGTCATTGCAAGTCAGTTCATTTCATGAACCAAACCCAGTGTCATTGCATCGGTGTTCCTCTAGACAAATGACATAAGGATCCACCGATGTTACAGTATGTCTGTTCTTTTAATGAACCACATAACGATCCACCAGTGTCATTGGATGTGTGCTCTTATCAAGAACCACACATGGATCCACTAGTGCCATTGCATGTCTGTTCTTTTCATGAACCACAACTAGAGTCATTGCATGTTTGTTACTACCATAAACCACACATGGATCCACGGGTGTCATTGCATGTCTATTCTTTTCATGTACCACACCTAGTGTTATTGCATGTCAATTCTTTTCATGAACCACATAAGGATCCACCAGTGTCATTGCATGTCTGTTCTTCTCACAAACCACATAAGGATCGACCAGTGTCATTGCATGTCTGTTCTTTTCATGAACCACACCCAGTGTCATTGCATGTGTGTTCTTCTAAACAAACCACATAAGTCATTGCATGTCTGTTCTTTTCATGAACCACACCCGGTGTCATTGCATGTGTGTTCCACTAGACAAACCACATAAGGATCCACCGGTGTCACTGCATGTCTGTTCCATTCATGAACCACATAAGGATCCACCAGTGTCATTGGATGTGTGTTCTTTTCATGAACCACACCCAGTGTCATTGCATGTCGGTTCCTCTAAACAAACCACATAAGGATCCACTAGTGTCATTGCATGTCTGTTCTTTTCTGAACCACACCTAGTGTCATTGAATGTGTGTTCTTCTAAACAAACCACATAAGTCATTGCATGTCTGTTCTTTTCATGAACCACACCCGGTGTCATTGCATGTGTGTTCCTCTAGACAAACCACATAAGGATCCACCGGTGTCACGACATGTCTGTTCTTTTCATGAACCACATAAGGATCCACCAGTGTCAGTGGATATGTGTTCTTCTCATGAACCACACATGGATCCACCAGTGTCATTGCATGTTTGTTCTTTTCATGAACCACAGCTAGAGTCATTGCATGTATGTTACTTCCATAAACCACACATGGATCCACCGGTGTCATTGCATGTCGGTTCTTTTCATGAACCACACCCAGTGTCATTGCATGTCAGTTCTTTTCATGAACCAAACCCATTGTCATTGCATGTGTGTTCCACTAGGCAAACCACATAAGGATCCACCGGTGTTACTGCATGTCTGTTATTTTCATGAACCACATAAGGATCCACCAGTGTCATCGGATGTGTGTTCTTCTCATGAACCACACATGGATCCACGAATGTCATTGCATGTGTGTTCCTCTAGACAAACCAAATAAGGATCCACCGGTGTCACTGCATGTCTGTTCTTTTCATGAACCACACCCAGTGTGATTGCATGTATGTTCATCTAAACAAACCACATAAGGATCCGCCAGTGTCATTGCATGTCTGTTCTTTTTATAAACCAAACCCAGTGTCATTGCAGGTGTGTTCTTCTAAACAAACCACATAAGTCATTGCATGTCCTTTCTTTTCATGAACCACACCCGGTGTCATTGCATGTGTGTTCCTCTAGACAAACCACATAAGGATCCACCGGTGTCATTGCATGTCTGTTATTTCCATAAACCACACATGGATCCACAGGTGTCATTGCATGTTTGTTCTTTTCATGAACCACACCCGGTGTCATTGCATGTGTGTTCCTTTAGACAAACCACATAAGGATCCACCGGTGTCACTGCATGTCTGTTCTTTTCAAGAACCACATAATGATCCACCAGTGTCATTGGATGTGTGTTCTTCACATGTACCACATATGGATCCACCAGTGTCATTGCATGTCTGTTCTTTTCACGAATCACCGCTAGAGTCATTGCATGTCTGTTACTTCCATAAACCACACATGGATCCACCAGTGTCATTGCATGTCTGTTATTTTCATTAACCACACCCAGTGTCATTGAATGTGTGTTCCTCTAGACAAACCACATATGGATCCACCAGTGTCATTGCATGTCTATTCTTTTCATGAATCACATAAGGATCCAACAGTGTCATTGCATGTGTGTTCCTCTAGACAAACCACCTTAGGAATCCACCCGTGTCATTGGATGTGTGTTCTTTTCATGAACCACATCCAGTGTCATTGCATCTATGTTCCTCTAAACAAACCACATAAGGATCCACCAGTGTCATTGCATGTCTGTTCTTTTCATGAACCACACCCAATGTCATTGCATGTGTGTTCTTTTAAAGAAACCACATAAGTCATTGCATGTTTGTTCTTTTCATAAACCACACCCGGTGTCATTGCATGTGTGTTCCTCTAGACAGACAACATAAGGATCCACCGGTGTCACTGCATGTCTGTTCTTTTCATGAACCACATAAGGATCCACCAGTGTCATTGGATGTGTGTTCTTCTCATGAACCACACATGGATCCACCGGTGTCACTGCATGTCTGTTCTTTTCATGAATCACAGCTAGTCATTGCATGTCTGTTACTTCCATTAACCACACATGGATCCACCGGTGTCATTGCATGTCTGTTCTTTTCATGAACCACACCCAGTGTCATTGCATGTCAGTTATTTTCATGAACCACGTAAGGATCCACCAGTGTCATTGCATGTCTGTTCTTTTCATGAACCAAATAAGGATCCACAAGTGTTATTGCATGTCTGTTCTTTTCATGAACCACACCCAGTGTCATTGTATGTGTGTTCCTCTATACAAACCACATAAGTATCCACTGGTGTCACTGCATGTCTATTCTTTTCATGAACCACATAAGGATCCACCAGTGTCATTGGATGTGTGTTCTTCTCATGAACCACACCCAGTGTCATTGCATGTCTGTCCTTTTCATGAATCACAGCTAGAGTCATTGCATGTTTGGTACTTCCATAAACCACTCATGGATCCACCAGTGTCATTGCATGTCTGTTCTTTTCATTAACCACACCCAGTGCCATTGCATGTGTGTTCCTCTAGATAAAACACATATGGATCCACCAGTGTCATTGCATGTCTGTTCTTTTCATGAATCACAGTTAGTGTCGTTGCATGTCTGTTCTTTTCACAAACCATACAAGGAATCACCTAGTGTCATTGCATGTGTGTTCTTCTAAACAAACCACATAAGGATCCACCAGTGTCATTGGATGTGTGTTCTTCTCATGAACCACACATGGATCCACCAGTGTCATTGCATGTCTATTCTTTTCATGAACCACAGCTAGAGTCATTGCATGTCTGTTACTTCCATAAACCACACATGGATCCACCGGTTTCATTGCATGTTTGTTCTTTTTATGAACCACACCCAGTGTCATTGCATGTCTGTTCTTTTCATGAACCAAACCGAGTGTCATTGCATGTGTGTTCCTCTAGACAAACCACATAAGGATCCACCGGTGTTACTGCATGTCTGTTCTTTTCATGAAGCACATAAGGATCCACCAGTGTCATTGCATGTGTGTTCCTCTAGACAAACCACCTTAGGAATCCACCAGTGCCATTGGATGTGTGTTCTTTTCATGAACCACACCCATTGTCATTGCATGTCTGTTCCTCTAAACAAACCACATAAGGATCCACCAGTGTCATTGCATGTATTTTCTTTTCATGAACCACACCCAGTGTCATTGCATGTGTGTTCTTCTAAACAAACCACATAAGTCATTGCATGTTTGTTCTTTTCATGAACCACACCCGGTGTCATTGCATGTGTGTTCCTCTAGACAAACCACATAAGGATCCATCGGTGTCACTGCATGTCTGTTCTTTTCATGAACCACATAAGGATCCACTAGTGTCATTGGATGTGTGTTCTTCTCATGAACCGCACATGGATACACCAGTGTCATTGCATGTCTGTTCTTTTCATGAACCACAGTTAGAGTCATTGCATGTCTGTTACTTCCATAAACCACACATGGATCCACCGGTGTCATTGCATGTGTGTTCCTGTAGACTAACCACATATGTATCCACCAGTGTCATTGCATGTATGTTCTTGTCATGAACCACAGCTAGAGTCCACCAGTGTCATTGGATGTGTGTTCTTCTCATGAACCACACATGGATCCACCAGTGTCATTGCATGTCTGTTCTTTTCATGAATCATAGCTAGAGTCATTGCATGTCTGTTACTTCCATAAACCACATATGGATCCACCTAGTGTGATTGCATGTCTGTTCTTTTCACAAACCACACATGGATACACCAGTGTCATTGCATGGGTGGCCGTTAGACCGAGTCTTCTAGAAGGCACGCCCTAACACAGTTGTTCTACTTGACGATTTTTACATACCGTTCGATCGGGGCGGTTGGACAATTTGGATGGTCTTCGTGAGAGCGATCCGCGAGTAGGCTGTTCTGCGGCATGATTGGTCACGCTTGCTCTGGACAAACTGGCAACACCAGGCGATCCCCTTTTGCGAGTGTCACGTCTCACGAGTTCAGTGGGCCACATCCCAGTGTCACGTCCCCATTACTTCTCTTCCTCCCTGTACTTGTCTTCCTTCCCCTCGAAGCCACTTTCCCCACTTCACTCCCATCCTGCTGTAGCCGCAAGCCGACGGTGCCTCCATCCCAATCCCCTCTCCGGTAGCCACCCCCTCCCCTCTCGCCATGGGTTCAAGGGAGACGGCGAGGAAACGCGTCGTGATGACAGGGACGGTGATTTCAATGTGAGTCGTCTCATCTCTATTTCTATCATCTATGGCCAGTTATCTATTTTTTGAGCTAGATCTAATCTGTTTACTCATGCGCGTATGATGTGTTATGCCAACCAGATGATGTATGACTCTGACTATCACGGTTTAGCAGATGAAGACAGTCCTCTGCTATGTAAATATGGACATGTGCCCGCTAAATTTGTAGCGTTTGAAGGACTAAACGTAGGCAGGAGGTTTCTACGGTGTCAAGGACATCGTGCAATGATGCAAGGCGGAAGTTGCGGTGTTGTCAAATGGGTAGATCCAGAGTGGCCCAAATCGATGTAGAAAATGCTAGACAAACTATGGTAAATGACTGTTGAGTTGAAAGAATCCGTATTCAGCTCACTTCTTGATAGTGTTGAGATGAAGCTATGGGAACCAGTTGACACGACCAAGCATAAGCGAGATCTCAGGTGGGTGCAAGACAAGGTTAGCAAAGTCGAGAAGGAGAGGGACGCGGCGTTGGCCCTGAAGGCTAAAGCAGAGCAAGAACTGACTCAAGCAAGGAATGATCTCCACCAGGCCAAAGTCCTGCAGTTCACAACTACGAGTATTGACAAGTGTATGAGGAAAAATGCAGAGAAACAATTGAAGTTGTGCAAGGAAGATGCTAAAAGGAAGGAGCAGACGATTTGATCCTTGCTCTCGCAGGAAGATGCGCATCGGGCTAAGATTAGGAAGATCAAGGAGATGTGTGATAACTAGTTCTATTTAGCTTAAGCTCCGTGCCTTTTTAAGTTGTAATAGTTGTAATTGTTGACCTAGCGGTCTGAACTATTGGTCCCGGAGTCCAGGGAGGAAAAAAATTCTCTCCCGTTAGTCTGACCCCGCATTACTTCTTTTGTCTGACCAATGCCCCTTGGATATTCCGCCCGTCGCTTCATCGTCCTCGTGTACAAATAGGAGGCGCCACAGCGCGTCGCTTCGTCGTCCATCCCCTCGTCCTCTCCAATCTCCACCCCGCCATCGCTTCATCGTCCATCCCCTCGCTCCCTCTCCAATCTCCACCGCGCCGCCATGGAGATGCCCGATCTGAACTTCTACAAGGCGGTGATGTTCGCAAACTTCGACATCCTCGCGCCGCTAGCCGCGAGGGTGCCCCACGGATGGCGCATCAGCTCTGCGGGGGTGCCGGTGGCTCCGCTCCCTGGCCGAGCCAAGATGGAGAGCGAAATCGCGGCGCGCCGCCGCCAGATGCCCGCGTGGAAGAGGGCGCTGCCCGGGTACGCGGCGGCCAGCCCGTACTAGCCGACACTGTTCAAGAAGGAGCGGGAGGCCAAGATTGGCAACCTCATCGTTGACGGGCTCGTGGTGCACCGGGATCTCCGCAACCGATAAGGGCGGGAGAGGTTCTAGTCCATCCCTAGACGGACCAAGTACACCATCATCGCCGCCGCTCGCCGCGAAGAGGTGCTCCGTCTCGCGAACAATGCGGAAATCATGGAGGTTCCATCCGACAACGACGAGGAAGCCGGCGGCTCGGAGGACAGTGGCAGCGGAAGTGAAATTGTTGACTAGTGGTTGAATTAATGTAGGATGTGAAATCGCACCTTTGTTTAGAAGAATTTGTGGTTGAAGTAATGAAATGCCTCGATTTAGATCTCTGTCTCGATTAATTTGTGGAAGAATTTGTGATTTAGATCAATTTCTGCCTTGATTTAGATTTCTGTCCCGGATTGGGAACGTGACCGTGGACCAAAGGCACCTTTTCTACTAGTGTATTCTGACATTGGTGGTTTGTTTAAACGTAATCTACGTGGATTGTGCCGCATGCAAATGGCACAACCACAATTTATAATGTGGAAGCACGTACACCCGGTTACTAGAGATTCGGGAGCTTCGCCCGATGCAGGGGATGCAAGAGCAGAGAGGCGCTGAGATAGGCTGGCTCAAGATTAGGCCAGAAAGTGGTACTAATTTCCTCCTCATCTGGGCATTATCGGTGAGAACATTGCTGTTTATATTGCCACATTGTTGTGCAGCATCTAAAATAAGTTGCTGCTTTGTGGAGTGTGGCAGCTTGAATAATTTATTTCTGTACAACTTACATTCCATCGTATTTGGAGACCTCCTGCCCTCAACAATCGTGGAACCGGTGCTGCGTGTTTTTAGATAGCAGTGGCACAATCAAAGTTTCGGATTCAACTACTGACTCGGGCGTTTCCAAACCCTAAGTCGTGGTACATTTTACTCAGAGAACGTGGGTAGATTGTTTCGCCCAGCAACGTGCCACACACAGAGCTCCATAATTTAACAGAATTACATATATAGGTTCAAGTTCAACACATTACTATGCATCTTCATTGCCAGCAGCCTTGTTCCGCAGCGTGGGTGCCAAGCCTTCACGTCCACTGGCTTCTTCATTTCCTGCCTTCTTCCTCTTCCTCGGTGCCAATTTTCTTAGCTTCATGTACTCTACATCGCCGGGACAATGGGCACCAGAATCGTGTCCAGCATCATCTTTCCACTCGTTTTTAATTTCTTCGGGCAGCAAAATGACTGACCCGGCAGTCATGTTTCTAACCTTGCGGTGCTTCCTGTCAAAGAAACAAGACTGTTGCACAACTGCCCAATATCTACAGAGTAAATAAAACAAAAATTACAATTCAGCACAAACATGCGAACCCCAAGGTTCGAATCCAGTTCGTCCACGCCACAAAGACTTTGCTTACCAGGAGCTAATTGGGTTCGAGCAACCACCCTATCTAAGAATAGAAGGGTGACTCCCAGTTGCAGCAGCTTCCACATTCCATACATCACATTTCAGCTCAAACATGGCAGCCGAAGCATACCTTTTCATCAACCCAATTAGCTGACTGTCACATGTTATAGGAACCATGATGCCACGTTCATCCATGAAGCTGAACTTTGCAGTCTGCTTCGGCCATAATTCAACATGATTACGTAGAGCAGCAACCATACCAGATATAGTGCAGATCTGCGCAGACGCTTCTTCCATCATGAAACAATGGTGTCCATACCACTTGCCCTTAGAGTCATACCTGTAGAGGACTACCGTAACCAGGTAAGGGGGGTCCACGCAGATCCCACTTGACAGAAAACTATGGACAAAATATGTTTGTCAGCGTTGGGCTAACAAACAATTTGAGGTTCAGTAGCCAGCTAGCAGTTATAATTAGTGCGAATAGCAAAGAGAAGGGTAGCTCACCCGCTTGTAGCCAGAACTTCTTCTTCCTTGATAGTAGGATCTGCCATCCTCCGAACTGCTCAGCTCGTCGACGGCGGAGGCGGACTAGAGCCTCGCAACAGCGGCTACGGCATGCGCCATTGGAGCTCAGGATCAACGACTGGGCGTAGAAACTTGGTGCTGGAAGTCAAATGTCCGAAGGGATCGTCCTGCCTGGAGGGTGGATTCCGACGCCGCTGGTGCTAGGGGAAAGGTGGGAATGGATTTGTGAAATTGGTCAATGCATCCAATCCACTTAGCTACTCGATTTGCCTAAGAGGTTGCCGCATTGGCGCTCGCGTCACGGACAGATGACCGACATGGGGGTCCCGACCGTCTACTTCACGGGGTAGTTTAACGGAATGTTTGAATTTGGCAGGGGTGAGATGAGTTTGCCTCGAAATGGCCCCTCTCAGTAGTTGGCGGCCCAACTTTTCGAAACGCGGCAATTTCAGGTACCTTAGGTACCGCCATGCGCTGGCCTGCGAACTTTGGTACCACAGACGAACAGGCCCGGTATCTCCATACCTTCGTTCGATCTCGTTACCGATGAACTTGTTTTCTCGTTTCCGTGTCGTTGCATTCTGTGACCCAGTCACACGCTTGCAAGCTTTGTTAATGCAATGCCACCGAGATTGCCACATATGTATCTATCCGTTACATGGATTGGCAAATCCTGGTCTTGATATGTAATCCTCTACGCGCCCCTTTGGGAAACCTGAGTGGCACCTTTTCGATCACCCAGTCACGGTATGATACTTGATAACCATCTAAGCTCCCTCTAGAACGGTGATTTGCATTATCTCACAGTCTAAGGATCAGGTTGCGAGGTTTCCTTAGTTTATCATTAATGGTGAACTTTGTAACTAGATCTCATTAAGATACAACTGGTTGGGTTGTTTGTCTATCACATCGTTCAACTAATGACGTGACCTCATTGTCAATTGGCATACATGCCCACGATCTCGAAACCCTAGATCATCCTCATGACCAATGAACTAGTTCGCTAGAGGTAACTAGAGACTTGGTTTGTTTACATACCACACGTGTATTAACGTTTCGTATTAATACAATTATAGCACAATATGAAACTATTATGAACTAATTGAGATATGACAGTAAAAACCTATTTATTATTTGCCTCTAGGCAATATCTCCTCTAGTCTCCCACTTGCACTAGAGTACAAATAATCTAGCTCGCATTTTACTCATCATAAACCATATCACATATGAGTTTATTAATCATGCATGCTTATGGAAAACGTCATGTCCATGTTCTGTTTTACCAGATCATTATGTCTTTGCAAATTGTTAATGTCTTCCTAAATTTGACATTCACACCATTATCTCATAATGGGTCGAAGTATTCATTTTGGCAACAAAGTGAGACTTTGTTTCTAGTGTTTGTAATGACGGTCGTTTTCATTGTTATCATCTAAACTTCGAAACACACTTTGCAATCCTTTGTGTATGTACGGCAGTTATGGCAGCAGAACGAGGCCGGTTTCCAGGAGCCTACAGTGACTTTAGATCAACCTCGAGGGATTTTTCATGGGCACTGTGCCCTGGGACACACCATTCTATGTTAAAGACAAGCTAGTCCTGCCATAACAATATACATCACATCAGATGGAGCCTTTATACTTCTATATCTATGTAGATCCTAGTGCATGAAATGCAACTATGCCACTTACTTTGCTTCTTACCATTTAAGTACAAACTTAATTCTGGTTCAGTGATTAACTCAAGAATCACTTCAAGACATGTTCTTATAGTTAAGAGCTTGTCCTTCCAACCAGAACTTCGGGTCACATTACGTCGAGTATACAATATGGTTGTATGGAAGAACCTATGACTGAGGCATAGGAGATGCAACACATCTCTTTCTTCCTTTTTTAACCATCGTTGTAATATTAAGACAATGCTTCATATAGTAAGAACTTTCTTACCTTGTTCCATTCTGAACTTCTTCAGAATCTTGCTTAGGACATTCTGAACATCTTCAGAATCAAGTCCAAGAAGCATTCAACATTTGATTTTTATTAAACTTACCAATCTATCTCGATAGATCTCATTGTTTAATAACTTGTTCAACTTCATCCATATTTACTAACTTAAATGTTATCAATACCAATCATATCATTCATATATGTTGTCCACATATCTTAGAATGATTTCACGCTCCCACTCAAATATGGCATCCATATTTGAGATCCAGGGATTTCACTTAGCTCCCACTCAAAATATGTCTGATACATATTATGATATAGCCAAGCTACTTAGCTCCCACTCAAAATATGTCTCTTACATATTAAGATTTGGCCAAGCTAATTAGCTCCCACTCAAATGCAGGTCCTCTCGATAATCTTGGACATTCCAAAATTCTTTAATCATCATCAAATTGAGAATTCCAGCTACGAGACTTCAATATCCATATATTGCTAGTGTAAATCCAATAGACTCAAGCATCGCTACATTTGTAGTCAACTCCTTGAATTTATCCATACTTTGTGACAAATCGAGCTTTTACGTCTTCATTAAGTTTCATTTCCATCTTATGACTTTGAAATCATTCAGAAATATGAAGTAAACTTCTTTACTTAATAAGATCAAGTAACATATTACTTCGTAATCTTAAATGTAACTTAATATAGGATTTTATGACTCTTGGTCATTTCTCGCACTTAGGTCCATAATGCTTCTTTGTAATTCGTAGGTATGTCTTGTTCGTAAACATGACAAGTGAATCAATAATATATTTCCACAAACTTGTAGAGTATATATTGTTGAATCCTACTTTCTTTAGTAAAAGTATTCACTGAAACTTAATGATCATTATCATTAGTTTCTCCTCTATTTGTAGAGTTTGGTTTCATGAAACAAATTCTGCTATGCCACTCAACAATTCGGAGGCAAGGTTAAATACCTTGTTTTGATCTTTTACTTTCTTCCACCTGTATCTTCATCAAGACACGTCAACTTTGGACAACGGCAGGTTTGCCCCTCTTTGGAAGATGTATTCATAGTTGCCTACGAATACGCTATAAAGACTTGTATATTCGCCACGATTTCGAATTGTCGAAACCTCTAGAAACTCGAACATGCCATAACTCTTATGGTGTTGTTTCCACAAATCCCTTTTTAGATGTTCCTTTGTATTTGAACAGAGTGTTTGCTCATTTTGATCTCTAACTCTAAAACATAACTGTAACCCCGATAAGAGATAATATTATAACATATGTATCTAATACATAATGATTATGATATTCAGACATTTCAATACACTTTGAATTTGCCCTATTATCATAATTTGTGAAACCTCTTTCACATGTCCTCTTATGCCAAATTAACTTAAGTACTTTAGTCATGTCGATCAAATCGAAGAGATTTTTGTATTCTTGTTAATTCAATATCCTCCTTTAATTTGAAATCTTTTGAACAATTCAAAACAGTTTCAAGCTTATGTTTCATTAAGCAAATGCTCATATTCACTTAAATCCACAATGAAGTGTGAAATAATGATTTCCACTATCTGTTGAAAATACGATACATCACTATGTATAAGATTCAACATTAAGCATGAATAATGATTTCCACTATCTTGTTGAAAATATGATACATCATTATGTATAAATTTCAACATTTCTTCGCATATCACTGTTTTACCAGAATGCGGAGTTTTAGTCATTCTGCCCAACGAGGCATGGTTTTGCAAAGTCTCTAGATTAAGCATCTAAGACCTCGATCTTCATTTATAATGAAGAACAGGCAATAACCAAAATGACTTAAACTATAGTGCCAAATCATAATTAAACTTTGAATATCTTTTAGCATTCTAATCCTTTATAAATGCTTAAACTATTATCATTAACATAGTGATGAGAATAACTCATTTATAATCGTAATGTGACCATAGAGGTATTATTCATAAGAACGTTACAACTGGATTGTAACTTATTCATATGAACAATCGTCTTGCTAAAAGCAAGACACACAAACAAGGATTACAAAATTATATTCAAGTCCACTAATCCAAATGATAATCTTTGAGGAAAGGGGTGATGTTGGACATAAACTGTTTTGCTTGCCATCATCTTGCCACATTGCCTCAATTCCAGTAGTTCTCAAGCAGACCATCCTGTTTTTACAAAACGGGACAAGTATCGAATACTTATATAAACTGCAACAAGTTTTGCAAGAATTACATTTATAACTTTGTATATCTAACATATACCCTTTTTCATTCATGACCTCCATTGCAATCAAGCCCTTCTGAGAGTTCATAACTCTAATGCAAGATTGCTAAGTGTTTCTCCAAATATTCTATTTTTCATCCATCGTGGAAGAAAACTCATCCATCGGCTCATACTTTATGTGCCTGATCTTGCAGAATACAAGATTGTAATCCAACTCTCCATTGAATGGAGAATGGCTCGTTGGATGATTATGGAGAACACACAAACATTGCGGAGTCATCAGATTATCTCTTAATGGTCATTATATCAAGAAGAGAAGATCACCTTTTATGAGGATATCCCTCAGGCGTGGGTATTAATCTATGAATTTAGACCCTTTTGCTAAGTTCCATGTCAAGCAATATATTTCCCATGGTCACAAAGGACCTTAATGGGATAGGCCATGATCTACTAAGATATTTGCAAATAGACATCTAGACTAAGTTCATAATGTGAGTTCAATCCTAATTAAGCTCCCACTAAAATTGTCATCCCCTGGACGATTTTAGTGATCACATGATCCCAATCCTCTGCACCTCCCCCGATCGTCACGACCATCAATGTAGCATCAAAGGTAGACGTTCCCTAATGCCAGTCACATCATCCATGTGACTCATGCTCGATCTTTCGGTCTCTTGTGTTCTGAGGCCATGTCTACACATGCTAGGCTTGCCAAATCTAACTTGTGTGTATTCGCTGTGCAACATGGCTTACACCCATTGTATGCGAATGTAGATATGTCTAGCCCCCGATCGTCATGGCCGGCTTCATAAAGGCAAACTTTCTTGGTGGTGCACACACAAGGGGAACACTATCATTGGAATTATATAGGGATTATCTTATTTCCTACCGTTGAGTATCTAATACTAGCATATAATAAGATATAAAGCAGGTATCAACGTCACATGTGTATTGTGATATGATATGGTCCTTCTTGCGCCTTGATATCCATCGAGCACTCCAGCATGATCTCCATCTTGCCCTTGGTTTGACGCCAAGTCCACGACGCCACCACCCGGTTGTCCATTGGAACTATGGCTATTACTACTTAACTTAGTAACATAAAAGTAAACTACTTTACCTTCATAACGACCAATACCATATCATAAAACAAGCCCTCCCGCAAAACAAAGTTAGACGCCTCTACTTCATTTTTGCAAGTTTTACGTGGTTGTTAGGGCTTTCGCAATAGAACCGTTTCTAATCTACGAGCTTTCCAACCACAACATGGATCCAACAGTTGTCTCTACTACACCCCTTTCGGGGCCCTCTGTTGTAAATGCTATATCAACTATTGAATGAGAGACAAACACCCGCTAGCCACTTATACGGAACAAGCCGTATGTCGAGCGTGGAACCAGTCTCGCGTACGAATACACGTAAGGTCGGTCCGTGCCTCTTCATCAAACAATACCGCGATATAAACAAGTACACGCTAGAGGGTAACGACTAAGAGATCAATGCTCGCACAAAACTTGTGCGTACTGGCCGTACATCACTGCTACACATAGATCGGCTCTGATACCAATGATGGGTTTCGTAGCATAAAACAGAAATTTTCCTACATTGGAACTCTAATACGCCCAAGATCTATCTTTGTAGTAGTGTGGTAACAGCCGGAGCGTATAGAATACATACCCTTGTAGACCGTACACGGTTAACATTCCGAGGGGAACGTTATTGAAGTAGTTGAACCCGTAGCTGACCTCAAGGTCGCGAAGCTCCTCACAGGTCACCCCTTGATCCTTCTTCATCGTGCAGCAGCTCCGGCTCACGACATCCAAGGTGCCTCAAGTGAGGCCCCTCGTGGTTTCGTACACATACGGTGTACGATGACAACCTCCGACTCCTTGATCCTTGCTGGGAGTGTGGAAGTAGATCTTCGGCTTGGAATCCCTGCAGCGCAACGGCGTGTTGTAGGTGCGTTGTCTCTTGCATGGACAATCCTTACTTGGGATCGTGCCAACGCATGGAGATGAGAGAGAGAGGGAAGGATAAAGTTAACTAAAGGACTTCTCCAAATATTGGTGTGTCTATTCCCACCCATGGGCACCCCTTTATATAGGGGGAGGGGGTGTGCCCTCCCCTTTGGGTTTCCCATGTGGGACTAAACAAGGGAGAGAGGGGGAGGTGCATGGGCCCTTAGGGCACCATGGGCCGGCCGGCTAGGGGTGGGCCCCACCCCACACACAACCCTAGGTTGGTCGGGTGGGCCCCCTGGAGGCGGCTAGGCCTTGGCCCTTTGGCCCTTCCCTCCTTCGGTTTTCCCTCATGGGCCCTTTTTCCCTAGGAAGTTTGGCCCATTAGTGGAATACCCCTTCAAATTAGATTTTAATATTATATTTAATCTTAATTACATTAATTAATATGTAAATACATATTAAAAAATCCAACTTGACCCGAAACACCTTTCGGTTCCTTTTCGATTTCCTCCAAACGACTTCGGAACTTTCCCGGAATGATTCCGGTTCTCTCACGGAACTTTTCCGGTTTCCTTTTCTCTTTCATATGGTGATTCCAACTTACAGAGTATCTCTAGCTCATTGTACCCTTAAGTGTATTTCCCCATGGCTCGGGAATGGCACATACATGATCTCCATCAATGATCAATAGCGGGACCGGGATGCCCATAATGACCCCTGTGCATTCCACAATGATAATGTCGTTTGAACCGTAAACAGTCATTTCCCATTCCCTTTGCCACTCCATACCTAGTTCACCTAAGATTTGATCTACGGTATCTCCATACCTTTGTTCGATCTCGTTACTGATGAACTTGTTTTCTCGTTTCTGTGTCGTTGCATTCCATGACCCAGTCACATGCTTGCAAGCTTTGTTAATGCAACGCCACCGAGATGGCCACATATGTATCTATCTGTTACATGGATTGGCAAATCCTGGTCTTGATATGTACTCCTCTACGTGCCCATTTGGGAAACCTGAGTGGCACCTTTTCGATCACCTAGTCACAGTATGATACTTGATAACCATCTAAGCTCCCTCCAGAACGGTGATTTGCATTATCTCAAAGTCTAAGGATCAGGTTGTGAGGTTTCCTTAGTTTATCATTAATGGTGAACTTTGTAACTAGATATCATTAAGATACAACTAGTTGGGTTGTTTGTCTATCACATCATTCAACTAATGACGTGACCTCATTGTCAATTGGCATAAATGCCCATGATCTCGAAACCCTAGATCATCCTCATGACCAATGAACTAGTTCGCTAGAGGTAACTAGAGACTTGGTTTGTTTACATACCACACGTGTATTAACGTTTTGTATTAATACAGTTATAGCACAATATGAAACTATTATGAACTAATTGAGATATGACAATAAAAGCCTATTTATTATTTGACTCTAGGGCATATCTCCTCCAGCCCGTCCTATAGACGCTCCTACATCTACACCACCAAGTCCCCCAAGTGGACCAATGACCCGTTCCCGAGCCAAGCTTCTCCAAGCTAAGGTGAATTCGCTCCTCTCATCATGTGAATTTTACATACACTTGAACGGCTTGCTACTTCATGCCACTACTCTGTGCATCATCAGGTACGAAACCCCGCCGCGTCGACCCACGAGCCGTGAAGCTGCACCTGACCTAAAGCTACCTGAGCTGGAGTGTCCGCCCCAATCCAGCCGGAGTGTCTGGCCAGATCAAGATGGAGTATCCGATCTACCCTAGCCCCGTCCTGGCGCGGACATTCTGTGTGCCACATCGGACTCTACCCGGACACTACCCGGAGTGTCCGGTGGCACCGGACTGTCCGGCCTGAAGATGGGCCTACGAGCCATAACTGGGCCCTAAGGCCCATGTACACCTCTACTACACCCAGAACTCTACTTTAATGCCTAAATTACCCCTGAACTTGTGGCTGGCCTATATATAGTCCCCTACCTCTATTGTAAACCCTAGGCATGATATTTGGAATTAGTGGAAACCCTTTGTGGATCTATCTAGTTCTTGCCTCATGCTCCTTTGATAAAGGAGCACCAAATATCACAAACCTCATTGGAGTTTGCATCGTGCCTCCGCGTTGTACAAGGCCTAGGCAACGGAGACCCATTGCCTAGACGTCAAGATTTCACCGAGTCTCCCATCTCGCCGTGTCGGTTCGAGAGAGAGATCCTAGACCGACGCTGATCCTAGGGATTACGCCGGACCAGTAGCCGTCGGAGTGAGCAATTGGCTTGTATCATGTCCTCGGGTGTGTGTGTTCATCGTGTTCTTCATGTGTGAGTTCACGTGTTCGTTCTCTCTCCCTCATACCCACACTCACCCCGCCACGATTTCGAGGGATTCGTGAAAGATCGGGCCATCCCCGAGGTTGCCCCGCACCACACTGTCGTAGCTAAGAATGAACCACATAGAAATTATATCCGCAGCATACCAGAACTTGTCGAGCAGGAATGGAAAACACGAATGAACAATATAGTAAAGAAAAATTATGCCGTTGATTAGAACAAGCCAGCACTAGATACAAAAAATATATAATGGCATCGCTGGTGGACCTATAGGCTGTGCAAACCAACATGTTCAGTGTTGCCTTTTTGAGCTCTACGGAAAGAAAAAGGAAATAGTCAGTATTGCAGCTTTTGAAGAACCAGATGGCAACAAGAGTTTGAACGGATACTATAGGATAGTAGAACGATGCCAGAGAGGAAATAATAGCAGGAACTTAGCTCAGGAATAACCAGATAGAGTCAGTAACTATGGAGCAGGGAAATCCACACTAATATTTTCCACTGACATTACATTTTGCAATAACTACACAATAGCATGCAATTACTATTGTATGGAGGAGTTAAGATAAGAACATGTGCATGACAAAATAACAGACATGTGCATGACTTGAAATTTATAGAGCAGCGAATGCAAACCAACATGTCTATGACCTTATATGTGCTAGCATGAAGAACAGGCGTGCATAGTGACTTGTTGTACTAGCACGATTACAAACATGCAGTTCACTACAACAGGCTTGAACCTACTATACCGCTGACAAAACAAGAATGAGTTGGAGATTTGGTTACCTTGGTCGGAGAGGCATCTAAGCATCATCGGTACCGTGCGAGTGATGGCAAGGTCACCGTGGGTGCTGCGGTTGTGGTGTCCGTTGGCGTCTGGGAAGAAGATCTTGGGCGGTCAACGCTAGTGCAGTCAACGGCGACGACCGTGTAGCTGGTCTGGAGCAGTGGACATGGAACTTGTTGAACTAGATCCCGTCTGGTGGACAACGGTGAAGCTGCTCTGGTACGGTTGGGTAGCTTTTGGCAGCGGGGAAGTAGAGCGTGGGCGGTCGACGATGCCATTGGCGCGGTCAGCGAGACCACAACTCTGGTGGAGTGGCAGAGAGACCCGGTGAACTAGATCCGATGGGGTAGGCGTCGATGAAGCGGCTCCGGTAGCCGTGGAATTGCCACCGGGCGGTGCACGCCGTGGTCGTGGAGGTGAGGGCGTGGGAGAGAAGCCTAGGATTTTGGGAGGGCTAGCTGGAAAAACTATGCGAATCGGGCCTATGGAGATGAATAGAAAAATAATTACGATCGTGCCCCCAAGCTACCGACTTTAGCGTGCCCATAGGGCGTTTGAACAATGGGTAGTATGGGAATTTTAAAGTTAATTTTTTTTAAACGGAGGGGCGCAAAATGCTTCAAAGTCGGTGTGTAATTTTGCCGCTCGACAGAGATTTTGAATTTGGCTACCGACCAAATAATAATAATAGAAAAGTGGTACTCCCCGGTCGGAGATTTCGCCTCAAAGTTTTTGAAACAGAGGGGCAGGAAATGCTTCAAAGTCGATGTTTGATTTTGCCGCTCGATAGATATTTTGAATTTGGCAACCGGCCAAATAATAATTAATATAAAAGTGGTACTCCCCGGTGGAAGATTTGGCCTCAAAGTTTTTGAAACGGTGGGGTGGGAAATACTTCAAAGTCAGTGTTTGATTTTGCCTCTCAACAGAGATTTTGAATTTGTCTACTGGCCAAATAATAATTAATAGAAAAGTGGTACTCCACGGTGGGAGATTTGGCCTCAAAGTTTTTAAAACGGTGGGGCGGGAAATGCTTCAAAGTCGGTTTTTGATTTTGCCGTTCGATAGAGATTTTGAAATTGGCTACCGGACAAATAATAATAATAGAAAAAGCTACTCCGGGTGGGGGATTTGGCCTCAAAGTTTTTGAAACGGTGGGGCGGGAAATGCTTCAAAGTCGGTTTTTGATTTTGCCGCTCGACAGAGATTTTGAATTTGACTACCGGCCAAATAATAATTAATAGAAAAGTGGTACTCCCTGGTCGGAGATTTGGCCTCAAAGTTTTTGAAATGGTGGGGCGGGAAATGCTTCAAAGTCGGTGTTTGATTTTGCCGCTCGACAAAGATTTTTAATTTGGCTACCGGCCAAATAATAATAATAGAAAAATGGTACTCGCCGGTGGAATATTTTGCCACAAAGTTTTTGAAACGGTGGGGTGGGAAATGCTTCAAGGTCGGTGTGTGATTTTGCCGCTCGATTGGAATTTTGAATTTGGCTACCAGCCAAATAATAATAGAAAAAAGCTAGTAGACCGTACGCTATCTGTCCAGGAATTCAAGTCCTAGAGTCACATCAACAAATCATCCATGAGCATAATAATTGCACAGACTAATATTTTGAATTTGGCTAGCGTCCAAGCAATATTTGGATAAAAGGTGTACTCCCTATTTAGGAATTGAAGGCCGAGAGTGACATTAAATTATCATCCATAATGAAAATTGGATAACTCCGATTCAAACAGGGTTGGCCGCAGGTTTTGCCGCTCGACTAAGATTTTTTAATTTCATTAATGGTACTCCTTCGGTACAAATTTAAGGCTGAGTCACATCAACTGATCATCAAAATACTGACCATATTGGCAAAGAAATTGGATACATAATCACCGATTCAAACGGGGTAGGAGGTAGGATTTGTTGATGGACTGAGATTTTGAATTTGGCAGTTGTCCAAAGAAGAAAAAACCTTTGTGAGGTTCAAGAATCCAAGGCTGAGAGAGTGAGGTTCGGGCATAGGATTTTTGTGCATCGAGCATACAGTAAATAGATAAAAGCATGATGCGAAACAAATACTCCCTCCATTTTTGTTACATGGCCCCAAACACAACTCTAGATCTGTAGTAGGAACCATTTCATAGGACCATTATACTCACCTGTCATTGTCAGGGTTCATCTTCAATTTAGAAGAGTCACTTCATCTATGGGCTCTCGAGAATTCTGCTGATCCCGTAACATCTTCAACTCTACATCACTTGCTAATGCTTTCTATCTCATATCATCAACTGCTCGTGTATACACTTCCTGTTTAGCCCATAGTGCTATAATTTCTTCCCGACTAGACAAATACGGCAACTTGGACTTGGAATTGCACTGCGACAACCCAGCATTATGCAGGAACATGCTTTTACGATGACCTTCACCTTTTAGTACAATTTTAAATGTTTCCAGACATTCTTCTTGGGTTTGTTCCAGACCATCTTTCCCAGGTTTTGCCATCTCCTCATTCAATTTAATCTATAAGGTTATCAGTTGGTAGACATGTGAGAGAGAAGAAAAGCTAATACATAGAAACATGCAGACAATACATTTAACCTGTCTATGAACAAATCTTACAAGTTGGCATGGCTGATTATGCATCATATATATTGTAGTAAAAGTATAGCTATCTGATCATACTGATAAGAATTCTATCACTAGAACACAATAACAGGATTATGCCAATATGACATCTGTTTGTTTCTTCATCACCGGGTGGATGATATACACAAGACAACTCTTTGTACAACTGAAAACTAAAACTCATACTAGTTGGAAATCATCTACTTAAATTAAAAAGAAAACTGGGCAGCAGTTCAGGTAGTGTTGCACATCTAAATATACATATAAATCACTGAGGGTGTGTCATCACAAAATATCAGTCGAATAGAAGACTTACAATAACACTCTCAGCGGAGGGATTGGGCCTTTCTTTTTTGCTAGTCTGGCATGCCTGGAATTTTTGCTACAGACTTACCACACCTTTCTGCAACGTGGGCGTAACACATGATAAAAATATAAGAAGCACAAAGTCTATAGAAGATTAAAAACTAATTATTCTTACTATTGTGCTCAGGTGACTAACCAATGCACGAGATCCAGTTTGGATTGTTAAGCATTGTGCGACACAATTTCTCTTGTTTTTTCGGCGTTCATCTGCAAAAGGAGACTAGTGATACAGATGTGCAAATAGGAATTTTGAATGTGATATGGTATCAGTCTTCACAAACCATACCGTAATCTTTGAATCAAACTAGTGGTCGAGAAGATCTATCCAGTGTTGGTCAGTCATAGTGTGTTCCATAGGAGTCGTTCTTTGAATATCCTTGCTTGCCTTACCATCAAAGTATTTACTCTTTAGGCTATGGCGCTGCTGGTGCAAAGAACAGGAGAACATGTCCACGAGAACATACTCTACATCCTCATTATCCTTATCGAAGTTAAATTTTGTCTGTCAGCAAGAATGGAACATTTGATGTGTTATGTGACATAGAATATAACCAAGAGTAAGCTTGAATGCATGGGACAGAGCACCATGACTTACATGTAACTTCTATAGTAATGAATTGTAATGGTCAGGGGTTTGTTGGTGCAGCTTGAACGATGCGAAGATGGGAATATCATTCCTGATAAAAACGCTTATTTCAGATGCTAGAAAAGCATATTCTTCTGGATCTTCTGGCCTTCGCTTGCCAGGCACAATAGAATTGATGCAATATCTAGATTGCGTTCCGGAAATTTTAGCTTCAAGCTTTTTTCCTACCATTGGCCCCCTTTTTGTAAATCCTCATGTAGCTGCCAATTAAACCGTTACATCAAGCTTGCATGGTATATATAAGGAAGCATGCATCAATAATCCTTGGAACACATAACTTGTTTGGTGACGGGCTGATCAACAAGTTGGTGATCATCGCTAGCTTATTGGTGTTGTGCCAACAGTGTTAGGCAAGTAGAGGTCAAAACTGGTTCGGCTGTCAATTGTTGCTGGGTATCTTGATTGGCAATTGGTGACTGTGGAATGTGTGGGATAGTATTTGCTGCGTCTACTACTATTGGAACCTGTGGTGTGCCGCCAAGACGACACTTTTTAGCCGTATGTGAGTTTCCCGATTTTCATTTATTGTATTTCACGACATGTGTTTGTGTTCCACCGGTAGCATTAGCAGGATGACTTGTCGATGCTTCGCGTTTGGTACCTGAACGTGTCATAAATGAACCAACTGATTCCTGACACACATAAACAAAACTTCAATCTGTTATAGTTCTATATGTAATGAGACACAGATGGAATAGAAGAATAGTAAGGCAAAATATGCTTTATATATATGATGCATGAACTAGGCAGAGGGCATTACAATGGCAGGATTGAAATACAAAACATGGAAGATGCAATAGATATCACAATTAAAAAATAGAGCAAGCACCTTGGGGGAGGGGGGGGGGACAAGCAGGCGGACTAGCAGGGAGGTCCTCGACGGGTCCAACTTTCTGAGTCAGGTCTCCCTCGAGATATTGTTCATCAATAGAAACCAATGCTGAATTAGACACTTGCCAATCATAGTTTTTCTCCCTGCTGGTACCTGGAAGGGTCTTAGGTGAACCAGCTGATTTCTAACACACATAAGCGATACATTAATCTATCAAAGTCCTATGTAAAATGAGACGCTGATAGAACAGAAGAACAGTAAGGCAAGATATGCTGAACATATATGATGAATGAACTAAGCAAATGGCATTGCACAACATTTGGTGGGAATTGAGGCACAAAACATGGTATATGAAACAAATATCACAATTAAAAATAGAGCAAGCACCTTAGGGGGTGGACAACCAGGTGGACTAGTAGGGAGGTCCTCGACGGGTCCAACTTCCTGAGTCAGGTCTCCCTCAAAATATTGTTCATCAACAGAAACCAATTCTAAATCAGACACTTGCCGATCATAGTTTTTCTCCCTGCTGGTACCTGGAAGGGTCTTAGGTGAACCAGCTGATTCCTGACACACAAGCGATACATTAATCTATCAAAGTCCTAGGTAAAATGAGACGCGGATAGAAGAGAAGAACACTATGGCAAGATATGCTGAACATATATGATGCATGAACTAAGAAGATGGCATTGCACAACATTTGGTGGGAGTTGAGGTACAAAAGATGGAGGATGAAACAAATATCACAATGACAAGATAGAGCAGGCACCTTGGGAAGTCAAAAAACAGGCGGATTAGGGAGGGGGTTCTCGACCGGTCCATCTTCCTAAGTTAGGTCTCCCTCGGGGTTTTGTTGATCTTGAGGATCAAATTCTACATCAAAATCCTGGACTTCATGATTGGTGGCGGTAGCTACGAAAGATCTAACTCTCCATGGGCCGAGCGACCTTGCATATTTGGAATTATTTAATAATCTAGCTTCCCTAATCTTCTATTCTCCCTCATCAGTCATCCGCAAATCACCTTACATGCATCAGCAAAAAAATATCTTATGAGATTTAAGAGCGAGGTGTGTGTAGAAGAGAAAGTTAGTATAGTGCTAGCAATAAGTTGAAAGCTCTGAAGGAACAATGATAGACATATGCATATACGATGCCTCAACAAGAAATGTCAGAGTACAAGATAAAAAAACTCAGTGCGAGAATGCAGTGAAACAAGCGATGAACTACTTTCAGACATCAAATGCATAAAGAGCATATGAAGTGTATGGTGGCAACCTTTGTGACCGTGATTACGCGATTTCCTTCCCGTGCCTTTGTCGGACTTATGGTGAGCTATGACCTCGTTGTTCTCCCTTGAGCGGATTTGCCTCCCCATCTCTCCGGCGCCGTGGACAAGGTCGAGGAAGCAGATACGGTGCCGTGGAGTCGGGGAAGTGGATCCAACAAAGCTGCGATGACATTGCTGACCCGGCTCCGGTGCTGTGGACCTCGTGTACTGAGGAGCTGATCTGGTGCGGGCCGGTGTCGGGAGCTGGTAAAACGTCTTCGGTCGCTATGGTGGCATGCCGGTGGAGAGGCTGTGAAGGGGATATTGGATGGAAAGAGCACGGCCGTGGTCGTGCAAGATGATCTCAAGGGATTCGGCCCGAAGGGTGCGGGTGCTACTACTATGTTTGAAACTTTGAATTGTTTGGCGCGTGGGAATTTACAAGAGAAACCATTTTGAGGAATGGCCTTTGGCGTGTTGTTTCTGGACCAAGGGCGGGATGAAAATTTCATACCGTTTGAATTTTGGACGCAGGAGCCCATTGCGGCAGGTGTTTCTGGCGCACTGCTTGGTGGAAGAGGTGATTTCGTCTTGTGGTTTGTCGCTTAGTTGATTTTTTTGTACTCAATCTACTACTGCAGTCTAAAAGTTTGACTTTAGGGCCACACAAGTATATAGTGCACAGATTTATTCACATTAATGGGCACATGGACACGGTCATTCTCGAACTACCTTTCATGGTAATGTGTTAATTTTCGGCAAAACGTGGGTCTACAGATCTAAACGAAAGTGCAAAATAAGATTTCAAGTTTATCATAGGAAAATGTTGTTTTCCATTTTCTGACTGGCTAGAACGAGACCAGGATACATTGTCCAGATGCAGCAAGTAGGTATAGTACAGTTTCATACAACGTGCCAAAGAAAATATCAGGCTAACAACATAAGGAAAGTCATCCTCATTATTAAAAATAACAATCTATTCGCAAGGCGGCTCTTCCATCACCCTTCGAAATCATCTGCCTGCAAAGATGCGTGGAGAATCTCTGCTTGTGCTTTCACCTGTTCCAAAACCGTCACGTTGATCTCATTGATATCTGCATCAGCTGAATTGGGACCATGATTTTCAGCGACTAACTTCTGAAGATCAGCGGCAACATCAAGGTCATCTTCAATAGTAGAAATCCATCCTTGGTTCAATTCTCTGATCCGCCGAGTGGTTGTGTCCAAATCCTTTTGGAGAAGCCTAATCTTAGCTTCGGCCATGCACCATACTTCGGTTTGGTTCCTAGAAATGGTTGTATCACTGGCACGCTGAATATATGTGATGTGAACCTCCTTTCCAGGGACATGATCATGCACTTGCTTCTGCAAATTGCAATGCAGCAAATCAATCAGTAAATAACACAAGCAAGATGCAAAAAATAGCCATGTTTAGGGTACTCGACCATGCCATGTTTATGTACCAGTTGTGTTGTGCCAAGCGGGGCTAGATCCACATGTCCAAAACTCTTTAGGATTTGTTGGCATCGATTCTCTACGTACTCATTCGGCAGTACATCATCTTCCATGTCTTACAAAAAATATATACTAGTATGACAAGACAGGGCAAGCAAAGGCTGAACTCCTCTCGAAAATAAAATGCATAACGACAGCGCGCATATATGCAAAATGGAGGCAAACCATTGTTTGGGGAGGATTGTTGGGGGTTATCATTGGGCTGTCGAGGCTTCGTACTAGTGTGAGATAACCAATTTGGCTTGACGACTAGCAGTTTCCTTCTTTTCTCTTTGAACCGATCTCGCAGTACTGTAACTAGCATGCATTAGAAATAATTGGTAACAAGAAGGCACAACAAGGAAGCGATGAACTACATTCAGAAGTAGTAGTAAAGTGCAAGGAAAACAGGCATAGGAAGTGTGCAGCAACCTTCGTCTTGGTTGTATAGAGTTTTAACCATCGCCTTGGTGAGGGGTCCGCGTGGCGTACACATCTCTCGGTTGCGGTGGTGGGGAAGCTGACACTCTGAGTGGGGGAAGATGATGTGATGAAGCAACAACGGTAGAGTGGATGACGGCGTCGCTGAGTAGACTCCGTCAGCCTGAAAGTCGGCTAAGGAGGGATGGGATAGAGGATGATGTGAGATGGATTGTGGAGTCGGCGGGCGAGCGAGCGAGAGGCCCCGTCAGTATGGAGGTAGCTAGCATTTGCTGAGAAGTGAAGGAAGGGTTAAATTTTGAGAAAGGTAGAAGGGAGGGTCCCACCAATAATCCTCTAAAATTTTGAACTAGAAGATCCCACCAATATCACACGAAAATTTAGTGTTGAATCGCGCTTGGCTCACCTCCTGAGTAGTATTAAAAGGAAGGCTCGAAAAGCAGCATGCATCGAATATGATGGGACGGTGGCGTGTGCAGCTTGTGAAGAAAGGTGGGAGTCTAGTACGGTGGTGGATAGATGAAATAAATTGGGGTGATGCTGGCTCCCAGCCGTGGCCCTCATAAAAAATAAATAAATATTTCAAATTCGTGTAAATACATCAAATAATTGATCAAACAGTCAGCATTCAAACTTATTCGTATGAACGGGGCCCATATACTATAGTGAGCTAAACGGTCGAGTGAACTTGGGTTTCTTAGATAAACAGTGCGCATATGCATATGCCAACTCATTTGAACTAATTTAGGCATACAGTATTGTAATTTAAGTGGTTTAATTTAGCTACGAACCTTTGATACATTGCAAATGTATCTATAATTTTTGATGTTCCATGCTTGGTTTTATCTACTTTCTTATGTTCTGTCCACACTTTGGAATACTTTTCATATGATTTCTTGGACTAACCTATTAACAAGTGCCATAGTGCCAGTTGCCTGTTTTCTGCTGTTTTTGGTTCCAGGAAGTCAGAAAATGAATATTCTCGGAATTGGACCAGACAAAAGCCAAAGTTGATATTTTACCGGAAGACTCACGGAGCTAGAAGACGAGATGGAGAGGGGCCACAGGGCGGCCACACCATGTGGTGGCGCGGTCTAGCCCTGGCCGCGCCACCAGGTGGTGTGGCCCCCCTGTCCGCCCACCGACCTTGCCTCTTTGCCTATAAGATGCCTCCCGATACCGAAACCCAAAATAGTCAATCAGAAATCCACAAAAAGTTCCACAGCGCTGCCGCCACCGAAGGGGAGATTCGAGGGACAGAAAGTCTCTGTTCCGGCACCCTGCCGGGACGGGGAAGTGCCCCCGGAGCCATCTCCATCGATCTCCACCACCATCTCCATCACCATTGTTGATTCCCATGATGAGGAGGGAGTAGTTCTCTCTCGAGGCTAAGGGTTCTACCGATAGCTATGTGTTCATCTCTCTCTATGCATGATCTTATTGAGATCATGAGCTTGTAATCTATAGATCTACCTTGCTACTCAAGTGCTTAATAGATCTCTGCTCTCCCCATGTGTGTGAAGTTGATAGTGTGCACACCATGGTGGCACTTAGGCTAGAGTTTACAAATACTTGTTATGAGTTATATTTGGAGTTGAATGTCTTTATGAAATTGTGGTGTTTGTTGGACTCATCTAGTACTCAAGGTGACAGTGTGGGGTTTTCTAGATGGGAAATATGAACTTTGAGGTGTGCTGTTATAGCCCTAGCATCGATTAGAGTGTCGAACCGGAGAGTAGTTAAGAGTAGTATCATGAAGAGAAGATATTTATATGAGAGTGTTCACTAGCGAAAGTATGATCCCTAGGCCTTGTTTCTAAGCACTGAAACACCGTTTGCTATTAGATCTGTTACATGTTTTCTTGCTTCCATCTTTATTTCAGTTTGCCTTTAGTCTTTTCCACGCCATCAAGCTATTTTCTATCACCGTTACCACTTATAATTATCCATACCACTTGTATTTCACTATCTCTGCGCCGAACTAGTGCACCTATACACCTGACAAGTGTATTGGGTGTGTTGGAGACACAAGATACTTCTTGTATCTTGATTGCAGGGTTGCTCGAGAGGGGATACCTTTGACCACTTCCTCCCTGAGTTCGATAAACCTTGGGTGATCCACTTAAGGGAAAACTTGCTGCTGTTCTACAAACCTTTGCACTTGGAGGCCCAACGACTGTCTACAAGAATAGAAGTGCGTAGACATCAACCTTAAAAACTCATAGAACCTAGGAAACACAAGGAAAACATGCATGCTCCACAATGTCCGGAAACATGGCGCGCTTGTCGCATTTCGAGCCAAATTCTTCTGATTTTCTTTACTAGTACGAAACATCCCCATAATCACTTGGAAAAGTGAAAAATGTTCTTTCATACTTGTTCGAAACTCCCATGATCAACATTGTTTACTATGCTAAGACGCACCCATCGACTCGATGTGAGAACCGTATCATAAAGTGTAGCTAGGGTATCGATATATATATGGCCATGACCTTATTGGTCCTTCGGACTAAAACCCAAGAATGTTCATACATTGTAGGCTAATAGTAAATTGCACGTGCCATGCACGTGAGACTCAGATAATAGACATATGGCATATCATCATTATATAAAATTATAATAGGTAAAGCACAAAAATATATAAATTTGATCAACATATATAAATTATGGGTGTATATTTGGTTCTTGTACTTTGTATCATCATGTAGAAGTCCAAAAATATTAGCTACCTAACACTTGAAATTTTTGGTGACATGGTCTAGAGAAACGAGGGAGAGGATTCTAGGAGTATGATGTAGAAGTGTGTTTTGAGGTTTGTGCATAGCATTCATTATGCTAAAGACTATCTAAGAATCTTCTAAATGCTAGAACAGAAAAGAAGATCCAACGGTTGGAAATATTGGGATTCGCGAGTCTTGATCCAATGGTCAGCATTCAAATTTATTCGTATCTCACTGCTATTAGTAAATTGCGCGTGCCCTGCACGTGAGACTCAGATAATAGATGTCTAACATATCATCATTATATAAAATTATATAATAGGTAAAGCAGAAAAATATAAATTTGATCAACATCTATAAAGTATGGGTGTATATTTCGTTCTTGTACTTTGTATATCATGTACAAGTCAACGATTATTAGCTATCTAAAACTTGATTTTTTTTGGTAACATGGTCTAGAGAAACGAGGGATGATATTCTAGAATGATAAGTGTGTTTGAGTTTTGTGAATAGCATTCATTGTGATGTAGACTATCAATAGAATCTTCTAGATGCTAGAATGGAAAAGAAGATCCAACGACTGGAAATGATGGGATTCGTGAGTCTTGATCCAACGGTCAATATTCAAAGTTTTTCATACACTATATAGTGGTAATATCATGTAGAAGTCAATAATTATTAGTTATCTAAAACATGAAATTTTTGGTAACATGGTCTAGAGAAATGAGGGAGAAGATTCTAGAATGATGGGGAAAGTGTGGTTTGAGTTTTGTGCATAGCATTCATTGTGATGAAGACTATCAATAGAATCTTCTAGACCATTAAAAAAATAGAATCTTCTAGATGCTAGAATGGAAAAGAAGATCCAACGGCTGGAAATGTTGGGATTCATGAGTCTTTATCCAACGGTCAATATTCAAAGTTATTTGTACACTATATAGTGGTAAGATTATAATAGGTAAAGCAGAAAAAGTGTAAATTTGATCAACATCTATAAAGTATGGGTGTATATATTTGGTTCTTGTACTTTGTATATCATGTAGAAGTCAACGATTATTAGCTATGTAAAACTTTAAAATTTTGGTAACATGGTCTAGACAAATGAGGGAGAAGATTCAAGAATAATGGAGAAGTATGTTTTGAGTTTTGTGCATAGCATTCATTGCAATGAATACTATCAATAGAATATTCAAGATGCTAGAATGGAAAAGAAGATCTAACGGCTATGTTGGGATTCGCGAGTCTTGATCCAACGGTCAATATTCAAAGTTGTTTGTACACTATATAGTGGTAAAATCATGTAGAAGTCAACGATTATTTGCTACCAGTAAGTTGCACGTGCCTTGCACGTGAGACTCAGATAGTAGACGTATGACATATCATCACTATATATAATTATAATTGGTAAATCACAAAAAATTATAAATTTGATCAACATCTGTAAAGTATGGGTGTATATTTGGTCCTTGTACTTTGTATCATCATGTAGAAGTCAAAGATTATTAGATACCTAACACATGAAATTTTTGATAACATGTTCTAGAGAAACAACGGAGAAGCTTCTAGTATGATGGAGAAGTGTGTTTTGAGGTTTCTGCATAGCATTTATTATGCTGAAGACTATCAATAGAATCTTCTAGATGCTAGAATGGAAAAGAAGATCCAATGGCTAGAAATGCTGGGATTCGCGAGTGTTGATCCAACGATCAATATTCAAAGTTATTCGTACACTATATAGTGGTAAGATAAGATCATGTAGAAGTCAACGATTATTAGAGGGAGAAGATTCTAGTATGATGGAGAAGTGTGTTTTGAGGTTTGTTCATAACATTCATTATGCTGAAGACTATCTATAGAATCTTCTAGATGCTGGAATGGAAAGAAGATCCAACGGTTGAAAATATTAGGATTCATGAGTCTTGAACCAATAGTCAGCATTCAAAGTTATTAATACACTATATAGGAGTTATATCTCTACTACTATAATGGAGCAGTTTTGAATTGGATCTATAGCACCAATCCTAACCATTGGGCTATTAGATCCAATGGTTTAGAGAAGCTGGATTCATGTTGAATAGCACCTAGATCAAACTCCACCATGCATGTTCTAGAACCATCATGTCACCACCCGAAAATTTCATAGCAAAGTAGGTTGTATTCTCTCTACTACTATCATGGAGTAGTTTTGAATTGGATCCATAGAACCAATCCTGACCATTGGGCTATTAGATCCAATAATTCGGAGCAGCTAGATTCGTGTTGAATAGTACGTACCTAGAGCAAGCTCCACCATGTTCTAGAACCATCATGTCACCACCCCCAAAATTTCATAGCACATTAGGCTTTATTCTCAATATGTGTAGATAGTTATTATTAATAGACTTAATGTATGTATTTTTTTTGTAACAAGACTATTGGTTAATAACAACTTAATGTTTGTTAAATCACATTTCATATATCAGAGAAAAATGCATAAATTAAGTCTATTAATAATAACTATATACACATATTGACAATGCAACCTACTGTGCTATGAAATTTTGGGGGTGGTGACATGATGGTTCTAGAATATGGTGGAGTTTGCTCTAGGTACTATTCAACACGAATCCAGCTGCTCTGAACCATTGGATCAAACAGCCCAACGGTCAGGATTGGTGCTATGGATCCAATTCAAAACTGCTCCATTATAGTAGTGGAGATCTAAAACATGAAATTTTTGGTAACATGGTCTAGAGAAACGAGGGAGAAGATTCTAGAATGATGGAGAAGTGTGTTTTGAGTTTTGTTCATAACATTCATTGTGATGAAGACTATCAATAGAATCTTCTAGACCATTCAAAAAAATAGTATCTTCTAGATGCTAGAATGGAAAAGAAGATCCAATGGCTAGAAATGTTGGGATTCATGAGTCTTGATCCAACAGTCAATATTCAAAGTTATTCGTACACTATATAGTGGTAAGATTATAATAGGTATGTCGTGGTGGTGTCACGGCAGATGCCATGGATAGGCTAAAGGTGGGGACTAAATGCACTAGGGGAATCCAGGGAGGGATAGTGTGGTGATTCCACACACAGTAGCTTTGTATTTGATTCACTTCCACAGATTACAAGTGCTCCTTGAGCTGTATTGGAGAGAGGAGGAAGAAGGAACTCTCTTACTCTCACCACTAGCTAGCCCTCAGTAACTTACTCGTAGAACATAAACCACTAAAGACCAACCAAGTAAGACTCAACCCTTTCTACAGAGGCCCTAGCCCTACTTATATAGGGGTGGCTAGGTCTCCAATTAGGGCATACGTGGAGGCATATTCCTTGGAATATGCCTCCTCCCAAAATAGTAAGCCGACCGGGTTACTTTAACCTAGCGTCATCCATGCAGAGGCTACGTGAGCCTCTACAGCGCCCGCGTCATCTGACATAGCCTTCGTCACCTTTGTCGAACACGCCTTGGTGGTCCTGGCCTCTGTCTGCTTCGCTCACGCTCTGCGTACAGTGGTCACCCTTTGACCAGAGAGATACCTTCCTTCTCTTGTAAGCTTGCTATAACCCGGATCGTACCTAGTCGATCCGGCCATAGCTGTTCCTACATACAAGTTAGATACATCTCACCGACTTACGATATAAGTCAGCTGAGACCCAGTTAGGTGGACATCCCCTAGTCCGGGTTACCCTGTGATTCGGCCTGCCTTGAGATGACTCGGCCAGCATCCGCTTTGACCTTGCCGTACCTCGGCTAACTCGGCCTTTATACCCCGGCGTGACCCTACTCGGGGGTATCCCCCCAACATTAGTCCCCGAAGCTGGTGCGGTCTTAGCTGCCTTAGATGCTAAGGCCACAGCAGGTTCAATTTTATTGAGCCTCTGGCTCCTTTCCGAGTTACCTCATAGTCCGGATTTTCTTAGGTTTACTTTCCCTTGGCACATTCCGAGTTTTCACTCGCGGGCCGGGTTACCTCATAGTCCGAATTTCATAGGTTTACTTTCCCTTGGCACATTCCGAGTTTTCACTCACTGGCCGGGTTACCTCATATTCATCTGGGTCATCCTTCCTTCTCTTGTACGCTTCCCCACGTGGAGGTTAATCATTACTTTTGCCTTATTTTAAGGGCCTGCGCCAGTAACCGCCGCAGTAATTGTCAGTTATCACTGTAGCACACGTCACATCGTGCCTGCCTCCTCGTTAACTGCATCATAACGTCGCGTCATGGGATCTCCTGTGCTCCGTGGCCTTTCCTGTGGCTCGCTGCTGATTGGTTGATCTGGGGTATACACGGCCACACCATGTGGCCCGCCCGCACAGCGCGATCCCACTACCCCTTAAGGGTGTGGTTAAATAGGAGAGGGGTGCGCCCCTTGGGTTCTTTCCCCACTTCCGCGTCCCTATGCCTCTGCTTCTTCTTCTTCCTCTCCAGTGACAGCGCCGCCGCCACCGCATCTGAGTAGCAGCGCCGCCGCCGCACTGCTTCCACGTGCACCAGCGTCGCCGCCACCTCCCCGCATCTCTTCCGCCACGGGTCCTCGCCTATCCAGGCCATTGTCACCCACCGCCGCTAGCACCAGTGAGGGTAGCAATCTCGAGATGACAGAGGAGGAGCTCGCCGTTGCTAAGCAAGAAATGGAGGAGGACGCGGTGAACACTGACCGCGGCGCGTGGGCTGGATCCTGGGTTTTCCAGGATGACCTGGACTGGCTGTATCGCACCGGGCGCATCCCAGAGGGTGTTACCGCACGCCTTCCCGCTGCGGAGCTTGCCCCTCACCCAATCCGGGTGAGTATGTTGTATTCCTCTCCCACTTCCAACGTGGATTCGGGCTCCCAGCAAGCGATTTCTTCAACGACTGGATCAACACATATGAGCTTCAGCCGCACCATCTTCCGGCTAATGCCATCACCTCTCTCTCTGCCTTTGCCTCCACCATTGAAGGCTACACCGGACTATGGCCCACGAAGGATCTCTGGATCCGGTTCTTTGGCCTTCGCCGGAACATGATTCCGAGCATCCAGCTCACGCAGTTCGGCGCAGCTTCCATCTCCCCCCGGAGACAGTCTATCTTTCCCCGAGTTACGGGGCTTGACTCTTGCAAGGGATGGGCCCGGACTTTTTTCTATGTCCGGAACAGCACAACTGAGGATCTGATCCGGCTGCGCCCTTACACTACGGTCCTCCTAACCCGGATCTGTGGGACAAGGTCCCCAAGAAGCCCACTGTCCTGGCGAACCAAGTCAACAAGAGGTTCTAGGAGCTGAAGGATCTCGGATTGCACAATGAGGATGCTATGATCACATTCGTCCGCAACCGGATCTCCCCCCTCCATAAACATACTCATAAAGTTTGCCACATGAGCTGGGGTCGTGATCCCAACCGGACCTCCTCATTCGAGTTAAATAACATCGAGATATACCGCCGGGTCAAGGCCCTCTTCACCACCCACAAGGACCTCTCTTCTGAGTGGACGTGGGGGATCGAACATGTAACTACCTCGGCGAATTACGCTATTAGTTACATGCCTGGATGAGCGAAAGTGGTTAAAATAGTACGGTGGGGCCCAGGGGCCACTCACAGGTAGACCTTTCGGCCATCCTAACCACTTCCAGAACATCGGGACAAGAACGAGAGGCGTAATCGGCAGGCGAAGGGATCAACTACATACACAAGTGACTATGTATGCAAGCCACCATACAACTGTTCACAGAGCCATTCCATCTAAAAGAAATAGAAATATTGCAACACCATACGGCAAGATCCAAATATCCTAGATAGAGATAATAGTTTAGGATAGCTCCTCATACATCAAACCTCAGAGTATCAGGCGGAAGCGGAAAACAAGATCCGAGTACGGATAAGAAGCAAATTGGCACAAGATGCCACATAAATAAACACATCCCGCCCACAGATCTCACGGAACCCCGTTCCCGGAATCTCTACACCGAGTGATCGTTGCCAACATCATCTGTCTCCTCCACCCAGTATCCATCTTGCGAGTACACCTGTTCATCTGAATCAAACAATTTATCGTGTGAGACCCTAGGGGTACTCAGCAAGTCTTTATGCCCTAAAGGGGACATATACCTGGGGTGACGCAATTATAGCAAAAGATAATAATTAACAAGTCTATAGATACTCGCTAACCATCCGCCTAACCATGATAGACGGATGTCCATTAATTAGTAACAACAGTTATAACAGTATAATTAACAGATCCATCCTCCTTCTTGCTTACCAACGAGAAAGCGGACGAACAACCCATCCGTTGGCAGTTTTATTAACCATTCCATGAGTGTTGCACTAGTTAATAGTCAGTTACTTAGTCAAATTAAAAGTGGTACTTTAGTTATACTTGTCTATGATCGAGAAACTGTGCTCCAAGTCGTCCATAACCGAGGACACGGCTTTCAGAAAGATTTACCCTGCAGGGGTGCACAAATAGCAACACACACTCGATCAACCTCAGAAAAACCAAATCAAAACCCAACGAGGTATTCACGACAAGGAGATCACAGGATTCAGAAATATTTCAGGGGGGGCACCCCACTAAGCTACCCGCAACAAAGTTGGCTGGCTCCGGAACGGATCCAGGGTTTGTGTGGACGGCGATAAACGACTGGGAACCCGAAAGTGTGACTGGGCTTGTCGATACAGCGAAAACGTGTCATGATCCAAAACAGTATAGGTGCTCCACGCACAATCATAAATAAAACGGTAAAGCATGGCATAAGTACAGGGTAGTAATAAACCCCCAAACTAGTTATGGCCCCAAGAAATAGACATGAATCAAGCTCTGGCTCAGGGGGGTCCATAATGCCTCCCGGATGTGGATAGTGCGAATAGTCAAGGAACAGGAATCAAGTACTCGGGGTCCTACGGGACACAAGTGAGCATAAAAGACAAATAACAGATATTGCCCACCGGTGCCTCTTTCATTAGTTATCCCATTACTACTCAGGTTAAGTTGTTTAGGTACCTCGTTATCCATCAGACATTCACATACCCTACACATGTTGTTCTACGACTCGCATGGCCCAAACAACTCCTGTAGTAATGTCTCATGGGATGGAGGAACAAGCTTCGGTGGGGTTTAAAAGTAAAGGCTATGCAGTACTTGAGATTCAATTTAATGCAATTCGTGACTCAATGATGCAAGCATAAGATAGAGGCAATAGGTACTATATGTATGCAAGCATGTGGTAGTGCTTGCCTGGCAGCTCAGTTGAAGCAAGAGACGGATCTGGGTAGTGCTCCTGGGATTCCTGATATATCCCCTGCTCGGCGTCTATTCGAAGAAGAACCAAACAAACAAGGGCCAACATAAATAAAGTGCACAAGCATATGAATTAAAATGTGACAAGCAATCAATCATGCCATGATGAGATGATGCACAATTTGCATGGCAATAAAGTAGCATGGCATGGGTGAGGTGTGGGGTACAAGAATAAAGCATTTTATTGAGTTTTGGTCACATTTTAACCCTAAATAAGTTGCTGTATACTTTATATTTATATGATGCATGCTGCAATTCGGAACATGGAATGCATAGTTGGAACCGTCTCATCGCGCTGACCGATTTAGACATATTATTTATCGAATTTGGAGTTGTAGAATTAAAGTTCTTAATTTATTAAGAAAAGGGCATTTTATTGCATTTAAACAATTTCGAAAATTTAATTTGCCCAAAAGACATTTTGAATGGCATATTTGAATTCCTCACATTTTTCTGATTCCAAAACATATATCAATTGTATTATTTGGAATTATAATTCAAAAGTTATTAAAAACAGATTTAAATTTATATTTAAACATTTTCAGATTTTTTTTATTAAAACAGAATTACACAGAGACTTTTTGTACACAGAAGCAGCTAGCCCCAGTCGCTGACGGGTGGGGCCAGTGTTGACTGGTCGAGACGGCGCGTCGGAAAACCTTTTGCACCGCGAGTACGCCCAGCCACAGTGGATGACAGGTGGGGTCCGAGGCTCTGCTGACCCACACGCCAGTGGGCGAGTGCGAGGCTGCCACGCGGCACAGCGGGGGACTGCGGATTGATGGGAACAAAGTGCAGGGTACCTTTTTGTAAAATGGTAACAGACACCGACTGGTGGGCCTGGGCTGGACCACGGGTTGAGCAGCAAAAGGCGCAGGGGGGTATGTGCAAAAGGGGCGCGGTAATGTTTTTCTTCTCGTTCTCTCTGACGAAACTGACGGGAACGCACGGCGACAGAGCGCATGGTGCGGGATGGGGGATCGAACTCGCGATCGAGCGCGCGCGCACGGCGGCGGCTAGCGCTAGGCTAGGGAGAGGTTGGTGACAGGAGGACGGTAGGCGGCTAGGTGAGGTTCCGCGACGCGATGACGAGCAGACGCACGCGATCGCCGGCGCACAGAGGGTGTACGACGGTATGATCGACGCATACAGGGAACGACGACGACAACGAGGATGTCTAGGAGGGTGCCTGGCTCACCGCGAGGTTGCTGGAGATGGTGGATCAGGCAGGGGAGCGGCCGATCGGCGACGTAGTAGGCGGCCGGCCGGAGCTAGGGTTTCGGCGGCGCGTCGGTGTGCAGTGAGGCTGGTTCTTCTCCTCCTCGTCTGCGGGTACAGGGGCGATGCGGAGGGTCGCCTCGGTCTTCCCCAACGCCTCCATGCTACGCCCGCCTCCTGTGTGGTGCTGGAAGAGGAGATGCCGACGGTGGACGGCGACGGAGGAGAGAGAGGGTAGCGGCAGGTGGAGAAGGAGAGGGGAAAGGCAAGGCCGTGGGGATGGATCTGGGCACGAGAGAGAGACGGGAGGGAGTGGATAAAGCAGAGAGGGAGAAGGGAGATGCCGTGGGGAATCGGTGGAGTAAAGGTGGCTTCGGCCACCTTTTTCTCCTCCTCCTTCACATGCTCGTCCTGGGGGTGGGTGTGGCTGCAGGTGGAGCCGGCCAAGGGGAAGAGAGGGGTAGCTCGGGTGTGGGGTAGGCCTGGCAGGGAGAGAGAGAGAGAAAGAGAGAGAGAGAGAGAGAGAGAGAGAGAGAGAGAGAGAGAGAGAGAGGCCGAGAGGTGAGGGGGTAGATGGATCTAGGTCGGGGTAACTCGAGTTAGGGTTTAGAGATAGAGGGGTAGATGGCAAGGGTGGGTCCCTGTTGGCAGAGAGAGGGAGAGGGGCTCGACATGGTGAGGGAAAAGTGGTGAGAGGAGGGCTCGGCTAGGTAGAGAGAAAAAGAGAAGAGGGTTTAGGGTAGGGTAAGGTGGTAGGTTAGGGTTTCCTCATGGTCAAGGCAAGGGGTGGTGATGGTGTTTAGGGTTTGAGCATGGCCAAGGCAAGACCAACCAAGGGGTTTAGGGTTTTGGTGATGAGCCAACAAGATCATGCAAGAGATGGAGGAGATGGTGGTGAGGTGAGGCTTGATGCACATGGCAAGGAAAGGAGATCAAGATGAGAAGGGTTTGAGAGGGAAAAGAGGGAGCTCAAAGAGATGATCCACTCAAAAACCAAGAAAAACCAAGGAAGACCAGATGGTGGTGGTTGTTGCATGGCCCATGCAAAAGCATTAAATTCCATGTTTTAATCTTGTGAAAACAAAGTAAATAATCATGGCATTTATACATATGCATTCCAAAAATGGAGTAAGGCCAAGCTAAAAGATTTAAAAAGAAGGTTCCATGTGGAGTAGATGGAGATGATCATATTTGAATATAATTTGGACTTGCTAGTGTGTATATTCCACTAGATGTTTAATAGTCTCAAAAATATTCCAACATGAGCAACTATTCCAAACCAATCCATGTGGAAGCTAGAAAAGGGGTACCACTCACAAAGCATGCAAAGGTGGCTCCACATATGAATAATGTGGAAACAACATGATGCTAGTGTGAGGGCATGTGGAAAGTAGAAGTAGATCCATCCCAACCCACATGAGCTATATTTAAATGCCAAAGGAGAAGTAAAGCTCATGGATAATGAGGATGGTGGAATTATAAGGTGGTGACATAGAAAGGTGATGGAGTTGAATAAAAGATATGCCCCCAAATCAACTTGGGCATCAAGCATTTATCAAGAACCAAATAAAATATATCAATAGCCAAATACAATTACTAATGCATATGAGAGAAGAACCAAATGAAAAGGGTTTTATATGATGCTCAAATGCAAGGTGGCGTGATGACATGAGCATGATATAATTATGATGCAACAATTATATGTAGGAAGTAGCCATTATATTACTAGACCAAGTAGCATTACATATGTTAGACAGATGGGATGCTACAGAACACTTCTGCCGAGATAGGCTTCCCCCCGCGGTAAGTCTCATGCCCCAAACTTTCTCCGAAATGTATCACATGTCGGTTTCTGTTGTAGGTTTAATCCCTTTGTCTTTTCTTTCCCTTAGATGTTTCTTCAGCAAACCATTGAGGATGGCACCGAGCCTTCTCTCAAATGGGCACCTGATCGAGACACCTCGATGGGCAGATCCATGAAGATCCTCCCCTTGCCATGGGTGAGCCTGTCCCGGTCGCACCGAAGAAGAGGGGGGCCGCACCTACTTCTTCCTCCAGACCTTCTTAGCCAGCCAAGAGGCGAAAGAAGTCCGCGGACAAAGCTTCCACCAAGGCCACGACTAAGGCTGTGGCCCGGAGAGCTCGCAAGCCGAAGGAGCCCCTGACTTCGGATGAGTAAGTCGTTTCTCCCTTTGCTATTCACTTGTTCTTCTTTTGTTATAGTTTCTCATCACACATTATTTGATTCGGCAGGGCCGCGGTGGAGGTTCCCTAGAGCGGATCCGGTATTGCTTCTCCGCTCCGACATAGCCCTTCTCCCCCTCGTGGTGACGACTCACGCCTGTTGAGCCCCATTCAGGAGGGTTCAGCGGCTGCTCCGGGTTCCATCCCACCTCGTCAAGAGGAGGGCAACCTCGGAGCAGGGGAGACTGGCTCTGCCGAGGCAGCTGCAACCACCACTTCAGCTCTGCCGCAACCAGCTTCATCCGAGTTACCTTCAGCACCTCCGCCGAAACAGAAATCAGCACCAACACCATCATCATCTCCAGCACCAGCAGCAACAACAAAAGCAACAGCAACAGCACCAAGCCCCTCCGCCTCGTCCGAGTCTTCCAAGGCTCGGCGAGAAGACATCAGTAGCACCAAGGCTAGTGCCAAGGCAGCTCCCAATGGCAAATCCGCTGCAGCAACCTCAACTTCTCAGCAGCATCCCAAGGGCAAAAAGGCTCCTGACGCCACCAGGGCAGCGTCCATCGAGGCTGGACAACGCACACTCGCGTCCATGCTTTCGAAGAAGACTCCACCACCGAAGGACGCCCCTGTCGAGCCAGCTGATGCGCAACTTGTTTTGCACACCAGCCTCGGTTGAGAGGAGGGAAGCGCATGAGAAGGGTTTAGTGGCGCCCCACATGCTTAGCGGCGAATGATACCCTCTGACCTTGATCGAGTTTGTAAATAACTGGAACAAGGCGGAGTTCGTCCACAAAGACGATCTCCCGGAGAAGTTCGGTCCCACCGAATTTGCTGCGCAGATGAATACTGTTGCCAAGGCAATTAACCTTGCGGGTCGGATGATGGAGGTACGTTACTTCGTCTTTCCTTAACATGTTGTAGATATTATTGATATAGCCATTAGTCCCCGAGCCTCCGAGAGAGTAACTTGTTACTCGGCCGGATGCTCCTTAGAAAATTAACGTAGCTCCTTAATAACTTCGAATATGCACACACTTAGAGCCGGGTTAAGTTCCACTTGGCCTGGATCTTGTACACTTCGAATATGCACACACCTAGAGCCAGGTTAAGTTCCACTTGGCTCGGATCTTGCACACTTCGAATATGGACACACCTAGAGCCGTGTTAAGTTCCACTTCGCCCGGATCTTGTACACTTCGAATATGCACACACCTAGAGCCGGGTTAAGTTCCACTTGGCCTGGATTTTGTACACTTCGAATATGCACACACCTAGAGCCGGGTTAAGTTCCACTTGGCCCGGATCTTGTACAGTTCAAATATGCACACACCTAGAGCCGGGTTAAGTTCCACTTGGCCCGGATCTTGCACACTTCGAATATGCACACACCTAGAGCCGGGTTAAGTTCCACTTGGCCCGGATCTTGTACACTTCGAATATGCACACACCTAGAGCCGGGTTAAGTTCCACTTGGCCCGGATTTTGTACACTTCGAATATGCACACACCTAGAGCCGGGTTAAGTTCCACTTGCCCCGGATTTTGTACACTTCGAATATGCACACACCTAGAGACGGGTTAAGTTCCACTTGACCCGGATTTTGTACACTTCGAATATGCACAAGACTAAGCTATATTTTTGTACTTTTTTCAGGTGACCACCAATCGCCGGAGTGCTGAGTTTCAGCATCTCCTGGATACTCACAAAATGCTGCGTGCGAAACATACGGTGCTTATCGCCGAACACGATAAACAGGGTAAGTTTCTTCCTTGGCATTTTTCTGTTTTTCTTCATATTTTTCTGCAGAACTAATCCATTAGTCGGATTTCGCAGCTGAGGTGGAAGCTGAGAACACCATCATGAGGAAAAACCTGGACCAGATAAAGGGTAAGTCATTTTTGCTCAACTTTGCTATGCTCTCTATCTCCTTTTCTCTGTGGCTCGGCAAACATTCATACCTCGGCTTTGCCGGGTCAACAAACTATTTCAGCATCTCTTGAAGATAGTGTGCCCGTGCCTGATATGATGCTGCATTTTCTCGAACAAGCAGGGCAGCATCAGGCCAAACTCAAAAAGAAAGGTGATGAGCTTGCCCTCCTCCGAACCAAAGATGATGAGATTGCCAAGCTCAAGGCAGATATGAAGAAGCTGAAAGCACAACACCAAACCAAACTTCAAAAAGCTGGCCAGGACTTTACTGAAGAGCACGAGCGCCTCAACCTCCAGATTTCCAAGGACCAGGAATTACTTAAGGAGGCCAACGTCAAGCTTGAGTCGGCGAATGCTGAACTTGTGCAACTCCGGGAGAGGCGCGACAACTACACCAAGGAGCTGACCCAGGTTCACAGCCATATTTCTGGTAAGTTCTTTTTCTCTTCAATTGTCATGAATCTCTCCGGGTCAACCCTTCTCACTTATTTCACATGTCTGACTTTTTTTAGGCAAATTCCCAGAGAGCGATGTCATTGCATCCAATGCTGTTACCAAGTTCCGCAGGCAGAGGGGTACTCCATCTGGTCCTGGCACCATTCCTCTTGATCTTGAAGACTTGATAGTCAGCTTGTCCTCCCGAGTCGAGATCGTGAAGAACTACGGCAAGGACATCTTGGACGTAGTAATCCAGATCTTCAACGCCTTTTGGCCTGAAGAAGATACTCCAGAGAGTACCGCTATTCTTTTTGCCAAGCTCATGGAATGCGAGACTCAGCTCGATCTCTGGAGAGAATCTACTGGACGCGCCGGAGCTGAGATCGTTCTTCACTACGTGCTTACATGGTACAAGAAGATTGACCTCAAACTCCTTGAGCACATGCGCACCGGATCAAGGTGGTCTACTGGCCGGATTGGGTAGCTCGGCGCAAGGCTTGCGCTCATAGCTTCATCCAATATGCCCCCATTCATCAATGTAACGAGGGACCAAGCTTCCTAGATGCCGCCGACGATGAAAATGCCGAAAACGTTGAAGATGATTCGGTTGAGGACAAAGAGGACGAAGCCTCAGACGTCGAGGAAGACGCAGATGACTCTGAAGCTGAGGCTGGGGCTGCACCTGCTGGCGCCGAATTACCTCCTCCTGCTGCTCCTTGATTATAAACACTTTAAATTTCATCAGATCCCTGGTATGCCGGGTGCAATTGTATCAAGCACACAAGTGATATTTTGCTACTAAGTTTTTAGGGCGTAGTCCCCGTGTTTCATTTTCTCGTTCTTCCAATCTCTTGGCTCGGCTCGTGTCTACCTTGGTTCGGTTTTATGACTTACGAGTCCGAGCTTCAAAAATTGTCTTAACAATACTTGGAAACTTTAGGATTAGCTCAAAATAATTCAGCATAATAAATCGAAAGTAAACATAAGGTTAGTCCGAAAAACGAACGTCGGCTCGATTAAGTTCCTTTCCTTAGTCGTTTTTCATGTGCTACGCGATTTCAAACTTGTTCTCTTGCTTGCCATGAAGCCAAATCTTGTTGGACAGCAACAAGTCGAAGAGTTGGGTTCTTGGTGCTCACACACTACTAATCCGGCTTAAGTAGAAAAACTTACGCCAGCCGATGTATAAATAATAAATACGGAAAACAACAAACATTTTCAAGGCAGACCTCGAGTTACTGCTCGAGGTGCCCACATTTCATTGGTAGGCTCATTGCCGGCATACATACCGACATATGAGAGACTCGGATACATACACTTCTTTGCTAAGTGTAGAAAGGACGAAGTAGAGCTACATTCCATGGACGCTTAGATTCCTCGCCGGACCTGTCCGCCTTGTTCTTTTCCTGTGGTTTTGCATTGATAAGATAATAAGAATCATTGTGCAATGCTTTGCTTACAATGAATGGCCCTTCCCATGGGGGGATAACTTATGCATGCAGCAGTACGTTGTACCAACCGGAGTACCAGATCACCTTCCCGGAAGACTCGGGGGTTTACTTTTCGGCTATGATAGCGTCGGAGATTTTGCTGATATATGGCGGATCTAGACAATGCCAATTCTCTCGCTTCTTCCAGCAGATCAACATCATTTTGCCAGGCTTCTTGCACTTCGGCTTCTGTGTATTGGGCGACTCTGGGCGAGTCATGCTCTATGTCGGCTGGTAATACAACTTCTGCCCCATATACCAGAAAAAATGGCGTATAGCATTTTGATCGATTCGGAGTTGTTCTTAAACTCCACAGTACCGCTGGTAGTTCTTCTATCCAGCACCCTGCTGATCTTTGCAGTGGCTCAATGAGCCGGGGTTTTATCCCAGATAATACTAATCCATTGGATCTCTCCACTTGTCCGTTCGATGCGGGGTGGGCTACCGAGGCAGCGTCTAGCCGGATCTTCTTATCTCGGCAGAATCGCGTAAATGCTCCTTCAGCAAAATTTGTGCCATTATCTGTTATGATACTGTGAGGATAGCCGTATCTCAAGATGATTTCTTTGACAAATGTCATGGCCGTAGCCCCATCACATTTTCTTATTGGCTTTACTTCAATCCACTTTGTAAATTTGTCAACCATGACCAAAATGTGAGTCATATTTCCCCTTGCTGGTTTGAACGGGCCAACCATGTCCAAACACCATACGACAAATGGCCAGGTGATTGGTATGGTCTTGAGCTCCGACATTGGCATATGTGTCTTGGTAGCATACCTCTGACAACCATTGCATTTTCTTACCAAGTCCTCTGCTTGTTCTAAGGCACTTGGCCAGTAGAATCCATGCCGGAAAGCTTTTGCTACCAAGGCTCTGGACGAGGCATGATGCCCACATTCCCCTTGATGTATATCTTGGAGGAAGTCAAGCCCTTCTTCCGGGTCAACACATCGCTGGAGGACATTGGTCACACTCCTTTTGTATAGCTCGGAATTGATGATCGTGTATGCCTTTGCTCTCCTCTGAGTTTGCCTGGATAGCACCTCCTCAGCGGGTAAAGTTCCATCTTTCAGGAATTGAAATATGGGCAACGCCCGATCTGGTATAGCTCACACTGGGAACACATCCTCATCAATTTCCATCTGATCCACCGGCATAACCACAACCGGATCATGCTGAGCAGTCCCCGGGTCTTGCGAAGCAATCCTCGGGTTTGCCGAGGCAGTCCTCGGGTTTGCCGAGGCAGTCCTCGGGTTTCGCGTACCATCTCCCATGTCAATGTCCATGGATGCAGCTCCAGACTCCGGATCTTCCGGGACGTAAATTGAGTCGGTTTCTGGGGACGGCCTGATAGATGGTTTTCTGAGATGTTCTAATGCTACACCCGGTGGAATTGCTTGTCGGGTTGATTCGAGCTTCGACAATACGTCGGCAGCCTCATTTTCCACCCGGGGTACATGGCGAAATTCGCATCCCTCAAAGTAACCAGATATCTTCTGCACATGGAATTTGTATAGTGCCATGTTTGGATCAAGAGCGTCCCACAGCCCCGACACTTGCTGAACTACCAAATCCGAGTCGCCAAAGCATTGGATCCGACGTATCCCAATTTCTTTTGCCACTTTGAGCCCATGCACAAGTGCTTCATATTCGGCGACATTGTTTGATGCTGCGAAATTGATCTATAGCACATACTTCAACTTGTCATTCTTTGGCGAGGTAAGCATAACTCCGGCGCCTAACCTGGTTTTTGTTTTTGACCCGTCAAAGTGCATTCTCCAATAGTTCGGATCTGGTAATGGTGGTTCATATTGCACCTCGGCCCAGTCCACAAAAAAGTCGGCCACAGCCTGAGACTTGATTGCTTCTCTTATGTCATATTGTGGCGCATAAGGAGCTAGCTCAATTTCCCATTTCGCAATCCTGCCACTTGCATCCTTGTTACTCATTATCTCGGATATGGGAGCTTCGCATATTCCTTTGATGGGGTGCTCCTCAAAATAATGTTTTAGTTTCTTTGCCGACATGTACACACCATACGCCACTTTCTGATAATGCGGATAATTTTGCTTTGATGCAGATAATACCTCGCTTAGGTAATACACTGGCCTTTGCACTGACTTACCCTCTTCATCGCGCTCTACCACAATTACATCACTTACAACTCGGTTGCTTGTAGCTATGTAGAGCAACATTAGCTCCTTTGGTAGTGGAGAGACTAACACTGGTGCAGTGGCTAACATTTTCTTTAATTGGATAAAGGCTTCATTGGCATGCGACGTCCAAATGAACTTGTCCGACTTTTTCATGAGTTGATAGAGAGGCAATGCCTTTTCTCCCAACCGACATACAAACCGACTTAACGTTGCCAGGCAACCAGTGAACTTCTGGACATTGTTAAGGCACTTCGGAAGTTCCATTCGCTCTATGGCTCAGATTTTAGTTGGATTGACTTCAATACCTTGGCTAGAGATGAGGAATCCGAGTAATTTTCCAGCCGGGACACCGAAGGTACATTTATCCGGGTTAAGCTTCATCCGGAACCTCCTTAGGTTCGCGAATGTCTGCCTGATATCATCAAGGAGCATTTTTATTTCCTTGGTCTTGATAACAACATCATCCACATACACCTGCACATTTTTACCAATTTGGTCGTGCAAACATTTCTGCATACATCTTTGGTACGTCGCCCCTGCATTACGTATGCCAAATAGCATGGTGCGATAGCAATAAGCCCCATACAGGGTGATAAATGCATTCTTTATTTGATCATCCGGATTTAGGGGTATCTGGTGGAAACCAGAATACGCATCTATGAATGACAACAGTTCACACCCTGCAGTTGAATCTATGACTTGATTTATCCTTGGCAGTGGAAATGGATCTTTTGGACATGCCTTATTCAGGTTCGTGTAATCGATACACATACGCCAAACTACTGCCACATTCGGATCATCCTTCTTCTTTTCCACCAGCACCGGATTAGATAGCCAATCCGGGTAAAGAACTTCCATGATAAATCCCGCTGCTAGTAACCGAGCTATCTCATCTCCAATGACTTTTCTTCTATCTTCGGCGAAGCGGTGGAGAGGTTGCTTCACCGGCCTTGCTCCGGGTCTCACATTCAAAGAGTGCTCGGCCAACTCCCTCGGAACACCTTGCAAGTCCCGTGTGGACCAAGCAAAAATATCCCGATTCTCACGGAGGAAGTTGACAAGATCGCTTTCCTATTTATCATTTAACCCGACACCAATTGTTACGGTGCGCTCTGGGAACATATCATCAATAGGCACTTTCTTGGTATCCTTTGTCGCCTGGAATGAAACACTACCATGCGGGTTACTCAGCGCCGGCATATACTGCTGTGCGGACTGAGCCAATGCCGCCACTTCCTGTATCTTTCTTTTCTCTTGCGCAATCACGAGTGACTCGGCTAGGTCAGACCCGGCTGACGCACACTCAATGGAACGTCAGAAATCTCCAGCTATGGTAATTACTCCATTTGGCTCAGGCAACTTCATCTTCAGATAACTGATGTGACAACTTGCCATGAACTTGTTCAGTGCTGGTCTTCCGAGTAACGCGTGATACACACTTTCTAAGTTCACCACTTCAAACTCCAAATTCTCAGTTCGGCAGTTATCTCGCGTGCCGAACAATACATAAACCCGGACCTTGCCTATGGGCTCACAAGAAATGCCTGGCACAATGCCATGGAAAGTTGTCCTTGTAGCCTGGAGCATGTTCTCCGAGATACCCAACTTGCGCATTGTATCCGCATACATGATATTGATGCTACTGCCATTATCTATCAGCACCTTGGATAATCTCACATTGATATTAGGCCCAATGAATGTCGGATCTAGCACTAGCGCATACGAACTAGGACTCGGCATAAGCTTGGGATGATCTTTGATGCTCCAGGTAATTTCCTGGTCCGACCAAGGCATATACCTCGTCACTGCTGGCATTACCGCATTCACCTCCATGTGTTGGTGCTGCAAGCTCTTTCTATCTATTTCCTCTGTGGTAAACACACAGTAACTCTGATGATGCTCTCTGTACTCATTCCTTCCCTCGCTTTCGGGTTACCTCTGATCCGGTTGATGCTGGTCTTCCACTTGATGCACCGCATCCCTTCTCTCATGGTTGTCATACCTCGGCGGAGGGGGAGGCAACATTAGCTGTTACGTGTTTGCTCCGGAGAGCAATTGCTGCCGGGGTAACTCCTGCCGAGGTTGATCATTCCGAGGTGCCTGAGCATTCCCCGAACCACCTTGTTCTTTCTTACGCATCCACTCACACTGCCTTGTTGTATGACCCGCTAGGTTACTCGGATTTGGCGTGTGAAATTTACACAGCTGATCCAGCATTGACTCGTAAGTTTACCTCGAACAGTACTTCTTTTCCTGCCACTGTTTCTTTTGCTGTGGCGTCCAAGTTTTCTTGCCATCGTTTCTTGGTGTCCAGTGTTGCCCTCCAGTTTTATGACGTTGATTGCCCCTGCTCCGGGTTGATCTTGATTCACAGCAGCAACTTGTTGCGAACTATACCGGTAATCCGGTATGTCATCTCTTCTTTTACCCCGGTATTCATTCCTCCGGGATGACCCTGCACCATCTCTCTGGTAGTACTCCTCATTTGACTCGTTTGACACGAGCCTGGGTTGAGTCGGATCACCCAAAGCATACGAATCAGCAATCTAGATTGTCTCTGCCAATGTAGTCGGCATATCCCTTTGCAATCTTTGCCACAACATGCTTGCATATTTGCACCCTTGCGCAAACCATGCTATGGCTTGTGACTCAATCACACCCTCACATGAGTTTCGCATGGTACACCACCGGGTTAAGAACTCCCGGTCCCTCTCATTCGGTCTCTGCTTGCACATTGCTAGGGTCTATGGCCTATTCGGCCTCTGATACGTACTTGAGAAATTGCTGACAAACATTTCCTCAAAATCGATCCAACAGTTGATACTTCCGGGCAGCAAATTGTTTAGCCATACCCTCGCTGGCCCCTCCAACATTTGGGGTACGTATCTCACAGCCCATATCAAGTTGCCTGTAGCAATCTTTACATCTGTAGCATAGTTAATCAACCAATCCTCCGGCTTTGTGCTGCCATCGTATGTCTTAGTGCCTCTAGGTAGCTGGAAGTTAGGTACCGGAGGTTCCTTCATGATCCGGGGCCCAAAACACGCAGGACCCGGGGGACCTTGACATTCAATCTTCTCCGACCTATACAGCTGATCCAGTTTTAATCTGGCATCGTCAGGCATCAAATCCCTGCTTCCCAATCTTGACCCTATCACATGATAGTCCGGCCTTGGGTATCCTGTGTTCACCATTTCTGAATCACCATCATTATATCGGTCTTGCTCTCGTGGAGCACCTCTCTATTGCATACCTCGGCCGACACTTTGCTCTTGCCTTGGTATATTCCACTGCTGCGGTTGTCCTGCTCCTGCCGAGTTACGCTGTCCGGCATTGCCATTTACAGCATTTCCTTGACCGGCATTGCCTTGGTCGCAGTTACCTCAGGCAGCTTCACCTCGGCTCACACTTCGTCGATCCTCATTTTTCTACACTTCTTTTCCTTTCCCTGCCCTTGCCGGGTCATACGGGACTATCTGTTTGTTCCTCCTGGCCGAAGTTACTACCTCCTCTCTCCTAGGACCACCATGAGGACACGATGCAGCTCCAGCGGATTTCTCCGGGTTACCCACCGCTGAATGAACGATCTTGGAGGCCCCAACTCTCTCTAGGTTAGCCCTAAGCAATTCCTCATTTTGCCTGTTTGCGATCCGAACCAACTCATTGACCCTATCTTGCTGTCCCTGATGGGCTTCACCCGTTAGACCCTCTAACTCGGACGCAGCTGCATCTGCTGCTCTGAGGTTTTTCGCCGGGGTACTATACTTCGGCAGCCCCACGAATAAACAGTTCTCTAACTCCTTAATCCTAGTATCTCCCTCTTTGTTCATTTCCCTCATGAGGTTTCTCCCCTTCACTTTTATAGCATCTACTTTATTTGCCTTGGCGTACTCACGCAGTGTCATGTTCAACGACTGCTGAGCCGCGGCTATCTTTTTCGCACCCTCTAGTATTTTTTGCCTAGTTTCCTCTAGCTCGGCCTGTGCCTGGGCTAGATCTACCGCTGCCGCTACTAGGTTTGCCAAGCTATCCATCGCTTGCTGCAGCACATTCTCTGGCCTCTCTAGTGGAGGACCTCTACTTTTCCTCGATACCTTAGGCGTCACCTCCGGATCTGGTGCCGGATCCTTGCTTGCGCCTGCACCTGGTGCAGTCATCATGACCTCGGCACGGTCCAGGGAGCGAGTGATACGCGCCACGTGAACCACGCTAAGGGGTGGCTCGCCTCCTTCGACGACGTGACGCGGATGAACGCACGACTCATCGACAGCAACGTAGACCTTGTGCGCACCGAGCTTGATGAAGAGGTCGTTGCGTGGAAGAGGACGCTTGCCGAAGCAGCCAGCGTTGTCGCTGACAAAGTCCAGTGCTCCAAGGCACTGAACGAGCCCGGAGACGATGCGTTCGCCGGTGCCGATGAGGTTTCCCGTCCGGATCTTCACCCCTGCTAGCGCCGCTAGCCCCATGGTGGGCGCCAACTGTCGTGGTGGTGTCACGGCAGATGCCATGGATAGGCTAAAGGTGGGGACTAAATGCACTAGGGGAATCCAGGGAGGGATAGTGTGGTGATTCCACACACAGTAGCTTTGTATTTGATTCACTTCCACATATTACAAGTGCTCCTTGAGCTGTATTGGAGAGAGGAGGAAGAAGGAACTCTCTTACTCTCACCACTAGCTAGCCCTCAGTAACTTGCTCGTAGAACATAAACCACTAAAGACCAACCAAGTAAGACTCAACCCTTTCTCCAGAGGCCCTAGCCATCCTTATATAGGGGTGGCTAGGTCTCCAATTAGGGCATACGTGGAGGCATATTCCAAGGAATATGAATCCTCCCAAAATAGTAAGCCGACCGGGTTACTTTAACCCAACGTCATCCATGCAGAGGCTACGTGAGCCTCTGTGGCGCCCGCGTCATCCGACACAGGCTTCGTCACCTTTGTCGGCCATGCCTCGGTGGTCCTGGCCTCTGTCTGCTTCGTTCACGCTCTGCGTACAGTGGTCACCCTTTGACCAGCGAGATACCTTCCTTCTCTTGTAAGCTTGCTATAACCCGGATCGTACCTAGTCGATCCGGCCATTGCTGTTCCTGCATACAAGTTAGATACATCTCACCGACTTACGATATAAGTCAGCTGAGACCCAGTTAGGTGGACATCCCCTGGTCCGGGTTACCCCGTGTTTTGGCCTGCCTTGAGGTGACTCGGCCAGCATCCGCTTTAACCTTGCCGTAACTCAGCTAACTCGACCTTTATACCCCGACGTGACCCTACCCGGGGGTATCCCCCCAACAAGGTAAATTAGAAAAAATATAAATTTGATCAGCATCTATAAAGTATGGGTGTATATATTTGGTTCGTGTACTTTGTATATCATGTAGAAGTCAATGATTATTAGCTATCTAAAACTTTAAAATTTTGGTAACATGGTCTACGGAAACGAGGGAGAAGATTCTAGAATGATGGAGAAGTTTGTTTTGAGTTTTGTGCATAGCATTTAGTGTGATGAAGACTATCAATAGAATCTTGCAGATGCTAGAATAATGGAAAATAAGATCCAACGGCTGAAAATGTTGGGATTCGCGAGTCTTGATGCAACGGTCAATATTCAAAGTTGTTCGTATACTATATAGTGGTAAGATCATGTAGAAGTCAACTATTATTAGCTATCTAAAACATGATTTTTTTGGTAACATGGTCTAGAGAAACGAGGTACAAGATTCTAGAATGATGGAGAAGTGTATTTTGAGTTTTGTGCATATCATTCATTATGATGAAGACTACCAATAGAATCTTCTAGACCGTTCAAAAAATAGAATCTTCTCGATGCTAGAATGGAAAAGAATATCCAACGGCTGGAAATGTTGGGATTCATGAGACTTGATCCAACGGTCAATATTCAAAGTTATTCGTACACTATATCTCTACTACTATAATGGAGCAGTTTTGAATAGGATCCATAGCACCAATCTTGACCGTTGGGCTGTTAGATCCAATGGTTTAGAGTAGCTGGATTCGTGTTGAATAGTACCTAGAGCAAACTCCACCATGTTCTAGAACCATCATGTAACCACCCCAAAAATTTCATTGCACAGTAGGTTGTATTCTCAATATGTGTAGATAGTTATTATTAATAAACTTAATGTATGCATTTTTTCTCTAACAAGACTTAAAGTATGATGATTCTGGAACATGGTGTAGTTTTCTCTAGGTACTGTTTAACACGAATCGAGCTTCTCTGAACCATTAGATCTTATAGCCCAACAGTCAGGATTGGTGCTATGTATCCAATTCAAAACTGCTCCATTATAATAGTAGAGATAATGGAGCAATTTTGAACTGGATCCATAGCACCAATCGTGACCGTTGGGCTGTTAGATCCAATGGTTCAGAGCAGCTGGATTTGTATTGAATAACACATAGAGCAAACTCCACAATATTCCAGAACCATCATGTCACCACCCCTAAAATTTTATAGCACAGTAGGTTGTATTATCAATATGTGTAGATAGTTATTAATAATAGACTTAATGTATACATTTTTTCTCTAACAAGACTATTGGTTAATAACAACTTAATGTTTGTTAAATCATATTTCATACAGTATATACGTGTGTGGCACGTGCCTTTTACTAGTTGTGGTAAGAGGTAATATTATAATAGGTAAAGCAGAAAATATAAATTTGATCAACATTTACCAGTAAAAATACTTGAAAAACTCACTTCATGGTATGGCCTACTATATCATGTACTCCTATGTATGAACTTTATTGGGTTTAAAGCCAAATGACCTAGGTCATGGAAATACTCTTTCTTTATCAAGATAATGACGGTGTGCCCATATTCTGGTATGGGTAGGTGCATATGTTAGCATGGTAAATAAGTAAAAGTATTTTTGGAAGGAATTACGATTAATATGGCTTAGAGTTCATAGCATGTGCCATTTATTTACTATAGTACATAAAGTGATTGGATAAATTACATGTTAAATTGTTCAAGCTTAATTTTCTAGCTAATTTCACCCACTCGGACGGCTTTCCATTGATTTGTCGAGTTAGGTCTAAATTAATATTCTACAAGTGTGTGTGAGCAAGTTCAATAGTATAACCGAATCTTAGGTATAACAAGTGACATGCCATGTATTTCTAGCCTTATACTATCATGTACAATACCTAGGAATTGAACTATAATATAGGTAGCATTACGATGCAGCAACCTCATCAAAAAACAAGAAGATTAAACATGAATAAAATGAAAAACATTTCTATGCCCGCTTGAAAAATCCTAAAACTTGAGAATTGTAAAAAAACATGGTACACTTTGTCTAAAAATTGGGGCGATGGCATTGTTTATTTATTTTTTGGAACCGGGGTACCATAGGTCCTAAAGGAGCGAGACTCTCCCATTATCACCCTAGGGTTTGTAGTCATCGCAAGGTGGTCTAAGGATTTTTTGTAATTATTATTACTTGTGAGCCTTTTTGTACTGTTGTTGATGATTATTAATCCAGTACTAGATCGCTTGAATTTCGGTGGAAAAAAATGGTTGCCGGAAGTAGATCGATGTGGCGTACCAAGACACACGTGCGCAGTGCCACGCTGTGGACGAGGAAGAGCCATGCCAGACTGTGCGCCCGCGGCTGTAGAGAAGCAGAGATCGATGGAAGATGTCTAGTGGAGTGTACCCTGTACCTCGTGTCAGCAGCCCATCATAACTTTGCTCTGACATGACACCGCCTTCTACTTCTCTTCTTTGCTGCTCTCCCCCTGCCTCCCTTTTGGAGTAGTGGTACGGAGTAAAAAACTATGCTCATTTCGAGCACTATTCTTCCTACGAAGTAGTGGAGCACTTGCTTTACATGAAAAACATTTCTGTCGCTTGGAAAATTGGATTTGTTTCTTTTCCTAGTTTTTGGAAACTTCCATTGGCAACACTATTTACCAATGGCAAGACGTGCACATCTACTTTCTTGTAGTACTACCAAATATGGGAAATTTACCATAAAGTATGATGTGGATATGTCCATGACCTTGCTTGGTTGCTCAACTTGAAACTTGTTCATCAAAAAACAAGATGATTATTAATCCAGTAGATCGCTTGAATTTTGGGGAAAAACGGTTGCTGGAAGTAGATCGTTGTGCCGTACTAAGGCACATGTGTGCAGCGCCATGCTGTGGACGAGGAAGAGACAAGCCGGACTGTGCACCTGTGGCTGCAGAGAAGAGATCAATGGAGGATGGATGGTGAGAGCCAACGAATGAGATAGAAAACACAACTTGTTTTGTGTGCATATTATCAGTAGTAGGTCCATATATTTACTACTAGTGGAGTGTACCATGTACCTCATGTCAGCAGCCCATCATAGCTTTGCTCTAACATCGCACCGCCTTCCGATTCCTCCTCCCGCTACTCTCGCGCTACCTCCTTTTTTTTGGAAGGAGCTGCCTCCCTTTTTGAGTAGTACTAGTACGAAAGTGGAGTACTTTGCTTTACAGAAAAAATATTTCCATCGCTTAGAAATTGGAGTTGTTACTTTTCCTAGTATTTGAAAACTCCCATTGGCAAAGCTGTTTAGCAACACCAAGATGCACACATCTAGTTTCTTGTAGTACTACTACCAAATTCCCATAAACATGGATATGTCCGTGACCTTGCTTGGTCGCTCGGCCTGAAACCTGTTCATACTTATACATGGTAGGCCATTTTTGTGAAGCGGATTTTTTCAAAAGCTGTGAAAACTCATGTTTATTATTTTTCATGGCTGGTAATACAAGCAAAAGGACGCCATGCATGAGTCCCTCTGTTTTTTTGTCTATTTCTCTCTATTTTTTCAAAGCAGGGTCAACTTTGTCATCATGCAAATTTTAGAAAGAAGTTGAATCTCTCAAAACTCTCGGTCGTCTTCTCGATATATTAGCTGTCCGGTGGGCAACTTCAAAAGATTTTTGTAAACTTTTAAGAGCAATCAATATCTCACATGTGGTTCAGATTAATTTAACCTAATTTCAACAGACTCCCTCCGATCCATATTAATGTTCATAGATTCGTCTAGATTCAAATGTATCTAGTCATGTTTCTGTGCTAGATACATATATCCGAATCTAGATAAATCTGAGAACATTAATTTGAATCGGAGACCATAGTGTAATATAAGTGCGTTAATTTACCTACGAACCTTGAAAACTCAAAGAACCTAGGAATCGCAAGTAAAACATGCATGGTCCACTATGTCCGTAAACATGGCGCCCTTGTTAGCATGGTAAAGAAGTAAAATTATTTTCAGAAGGAATAACGTTTAATATGGCTTAGAGTTCATAGCATGTGCCATTTATTTACTATAGTATATAAAGTGGTTGGATAAATTACATGTTATATTTTTCAAACTTAATTTTCTAGCTAATTTCACCCACTCAGACGACTTTCTGTCGATTTGTCGAATTAGGTCTAAATTAATATTCTACAAGTGCATGAGAGCTAGTTCAATAGTATAACCGAGTGTTAGGTATAACAAATTGACATGTCATCTATTTCCGGCTTTATACCATCATGTACAATACCTAACATTTGAACAATAGAACAACTAGCATTACATGCAGCAACCTCATCAAAAAGCAAGAAGATTAAATAGGAATAAAACGAAAAACATTTCTATGCCCGCTTGAAAAATCCTAAAACTTGGGAATTGTAAGAAAGCATGGTACACTGAAAATTGGGGCAGTGACATTCTTTATTTATTTTTTGGAACCAGGGTACTGTAGGTCCTGAAGGAGAAAGACACTCCAATTAGCACACTAGGGTTTGTAGTCGTCGCAATGTAGTCTGAGGACTTTTTTGTAATTATTATTATTACTTTTGAGACTTTTTGTATTGGTATAGATGATTATTAATCTGGTTGATTGCTTGAATTTTGGGAAAAATGGTTGCCAGAAGTAGATCGGTGTGCCATACCAAGGCACACGTGCGCAGCGCCACGCTGTGGATGAGGAAGAGACAAGACGGACTGTGCACCCGCGGCTGCAGAGAAGAGATCGATGGAGGATGGATGGTGAGAGCCAGCGAAAGAGAGATAAAGCATAACTTGTTTTGTGTGCATATTACTAGTAGTAGGTGCATATATTTACTACTAGTGGAGTGTACCATGTATCTCGTGTCAGCAGCCCATCACAGAATGAAGTGGAGTACTTTGCTTTACAGAAAAAATATTTCCATCGCTTAGAAAATTAGAGTTGTTACTTTTCCTAGTATTTGGAAAATCGCATTGGCAAAATTGTTTACCAATTCCAAGATGCACACATCTACTTTCTTGTAGTACTACCAAATTACCATAAACTATGATGTGGATATGTCGATGATCTTGCTTGGTCGCTCGTCCTGAAACCTGTTCATACTTATACATGGTAGGCCATTTTTGTGAAGTAGGTTTCCTCAAAAGTTGTGAAAACTCATGTTTATTATTTTTCATTGCAGGTAATACAAGAAAAAGGATGCCATGCATGAGTCCCCCTGATTTTGTTTCCTATTTCTCTCTCTTTTTTCAAAGCAATGTCAACTTTGCCGCCATGTAAAGTCTACAAAGAAGTTAAATCTTTGAAAACTCTCGGTTGTGTTCTTGATATATTGGCTGTCTGGTGGGCAACTTCAAAAGTTTTTGTGAAATTAAAGAGCAATTGGCAGCTCACATGTGGTTCAAAATAATTTGACCTAATTTCGACAGACTCCCTTCGATCCATATTAATGTTCATAGATTAATCTAGATTCAAATGTATCTAGTTATGTTTCTGTGCTAGATACATATATCTGAATCTAGACAAATCTGAAAACATTAATTTCAATCAGAGACAATTGTGTAATCTAATTGAAAACTCAAAGAACCTAGGAATCGCAAGTAAAACATGGATGGTTCGCTATGTCTGAAAACATGGTGCGCTTCTCGCATTCCGAGCCATATTCTTCTGATTTTCTTTACTACTAGTATAAAACATCCCCGTAATCAGTTGGAAAAGTGAAAAATGTTTTTTCCTAATTCTTCGAAACTCCCACGGGCAACATTGTTTACTAGGCCAAGACGCACCCATGTACCCGATGCCAGAACCCTATATAAAAGTGTAGGTAGGGTATACATCGATATAGAAGGCCATGACCTTATTAGTCATTCGTGCTGAAAACCAAGAATAATGTTACGTCATGGTGGGATATAATGTGAATCCGATTTTCCTAAAGTTGTCGAATCTCATGTTTATCATTTTTCTTGGCAATTAATAATACTAGCAAAAGTACCCCAATCATAATGAAGTCTCATGTTTTTGTTTTACGCTTTAGTTTGTTTGAATGTTTTCCATACACGGTCAAATTTGTCGGTATGCAAATACTAATCAGTAATGGCATTTCTCAAAACTATTGTTGGCCCATGATGTAGTGGCTGCCTGGGTACCTTTAAAAGAATTTTGGATATTTTCAAGAGTAATAGTCTATAGTGCTCACATGTATTCAAGTTTGACCTAATTTCGTTTAATCGACATAGAGTCATGCATTTAAGTGCATGTGGAGCTTTAGCTTGGAAGTTTGAAAAATACTTAAACTTGGGAACTGTAAGAAAGAATTGTCCACTTTGTATGAAAATTTGGTGGGGGCATTCTTTCTTATTTTTCTACCAGTAAAAGTACTTGAAAAACTCACACTTCTAGTATTGCCTACTATATCATGTACTATGTATGAACTTTCTTGGGTTTCAAGCCAAATGACCAAGGTCATGGACATACTCTGTCTTCATCAAGATAATGACGGTGTGCCCATATTTTGGTATAGCTAGGTCGATACATGTTAGCATGCATGGTAAAGAATTAAAAGTATTTTTTGGAAGGAAGTGCGATCAATATGGCTTAGAGTTCATAGCATGTACCATTTATTTACTATAGTACATAAAGTGGTTGGATAAATTACATGTTATATTTTTCAAGCTTAATTTTCTAGCTAATTTCACCCACTCAGACGACTTTCCGTCGATTTTTCGAATTATGTCTAAATTAATATTCTACAAGTACGTGAGAGCTAGTTCAATAGTATAACCGAGTGTTAGGTATAACAAAGTGACACATCATCTATTACCGGCTTTATACCAGCATGTACAAGACCTAACATTTGAACTATAGAATAACTTGCATTACGTGCAGCAACCTCATCAAAAAGCAAGAAGATTAAACAGGAATAAAATGAAAAACATTTCTATGCCCGCTTGAAAAATCCTAAAATTTGGGAATTGTAAGAAAGCATGGTACACTTTGTCTGAAAATTGGGGCAGTGGCATTCTTTATTTATTTTTTGGAACCGGGGTACCGTAGGTCCTGAAGGAGCGAGACACTCCAATTAGCGCACTAGGGTTTGTAGTCGTCGCAATGTGGTTTGAGGACCTTTTTGTAATTATTATTATTACTTTTGAGATTTTTTGTATTGGTGTAGATGATTGTTAATCCGGTAGATCGCTTGAATTTCGTGGAAAAACGGTTAATGTAATTAGATCGGTGTGCCATACCAAGGCACACGTGCGCAGCGCCACGCTGTGGACGAGGAAGAGACAAGCCGGACTATGCACCCGCGGCTGTAGAGAAGAAATCGATGGAGGATGGATGGTGAGAGCCAGCAAAGGAGAGAGAAAATACAACTTGTTTTGTGTGCATATTACTAGTAGTAGGTCCATATATTTACTACTAGTGGAGTGTACCATGTACCTCATGTCAGCATCCCATCATAGCTTTGCTCTAACATCGCATCGCCTTCTGACTCCTCCTCCCGCTGCTCTCGCACTGCATCCTTTTTTTCTGGAAGGAACTGCCTCCCTTTTCGAGTAATACTAGTACGGAAGTGGAGTACTTTGCTTTACAGAAAAAATATTTTCATCGCTTAGAAAATTGGAGTTGTTAGTTTTCCTAGTATTTGGAAATTCCCATTAGCAAAGCTGTTTACCAACGCCAAGATGCGCACATCTATTTTCTTGTAGTACTACTACCAAATTCATAGAATCATGGATATGTCCGTGACCTTGCTTGGCCGCTCGGCCTGAAACCTGGTCATACTTATACATGGTAGGCCATTTTTGTGAAGCGGGTTTTTTCAAAACTTGTGAAAACTCATGTTTATTATTTTTCATGATAGGTAATACAAGCAAAAGGACGCCATACATGAGTCCCCCTGTTTTTTTCCTATTTCTCTCTCTTTTTCCAAAGCAGGGTCAACTTTGTCGGCATGCAAATTTTAGAAAGAAGTTAAATCTCTCAAAACTCTCGATCGTCTTCTCGATATATTGGCTATCTGGTGGGCAACTTCAAAAGATTTTTATAAAATTTTAAAAGCAATCGGTAGCTCACATGTGGTTCGAATTAATTTGAGCTAATTTCAACAAACTCCCTTTGATCCATATTAATGTTCATAGATTCGTATAGATTCAAATGTATATAGTCATATTTCTGTGCTAGATACATATACCCGAATCTAGACAAATCTGAGAACATTAATTTTAATCGGATATAGTAGTGTAATTTTAGTGGGTTAATTTATCTACGGACTTTGAAAACTCAAAGAACCTAGGAATCGCAAGTAAAACATGAATGGTCCACTATGTCCGGAAACATGGCACGCTTGTTAGCATGGTAAAGAAGTAAAATTATTTTCACAAGGAATAACGTTTAATATGGCTTAGAATTCATAGCATGTGTCATTTATCTTATCTTACCTCTTACCACTATTTAGTGTATGAATAACTTTGAATATTGACCGTTGGATCAAGACTCACGAATCCCAACATTTCTAGCCATTGGATCTTCTTTTCCATTCTAGCAACTAGAAGATTCTATTGATAATCTTCATCACAATGAATGCTATGCACAAAACTAAAAACACTTCTCCATCATTCTAGAATCTTCTCCCTCATTTCTCCAGACCATGTTACCAAATTTTGAATTTTTAGATAGCTAATAATCATACACTCTACATGATATACAAAGTACGAGAACCAAATATACACCCATACTTTATAGATGTTGATCAAATTTATATTTTTTCTGCTTTATGTATTATAATTTTATATAGTGATGATATGTTAGATGTCTATTATCCGAGTCTCACGTGCAGGGCACGTGCAACTTACTAGTTTACTATAGTACTACATGAATTGGTTGGATAAATTACATGTTATATTTTTCAAGCTTAATTTTATAGCTAATTTCACTCGAAAGTGCATCATGCTTCAATCAACACGGTCGGTGGAATTAAAGGTTACATAAAAAATAGAAAATTACATCCAAGTACATACAATTGGTACAAAGGCCCCTAAAATTTAGCTTGAAAAAGAAGTCGGGTCCGACTCAATTTCAACTGAGCAACTGAGCCATAATCTTCCTACTACTGTTTGCTTCACACACGAAACACAACGCGCTCCTGCGTGTTGATCATGGTCAAAGGGACAAGATTACTCGAAACGAGTAGAGGAGCATAGTCAAGAATCTGGTAAAACCAATTCAAGGACTAAAGTCACTGCTGTACGTGGTTAACGTCAGGTGAAGGTCCGAAGAAGTCGACCTGCCCCCTACCGAGTCGATTCCCCAGTCGCACCTTTACTGGCCGCATGTTCCTCGCGCTCGAGCTCGAACTCGAGCATGTCCTGATGGTAAGGAAGGGCCAGCATAGGATCAATTGGCTCGAGGGGACCCAGGATGGCGTTGTATGCCACGGCCACGGTGACCTGGCACCTACCCGAGTTGTCTGCCCTGGTCGCATGCTCACCGGCCGCAGGTTCCTCGCGCGCGAGCTCGAACTCGAGCATGTCCTGATTGTAAGGAAGGGCCAGCATAGGATCGATAGGCTTGAGGGGACCCAGGACGGCGTCGGCCATGGCCACGGTAACCTAGCGCCCACCCAAGTTGTCTGCCTCTGTCACATTATCGCTAGATGCAGGTTCCTGGCGGATGGATTGGCCGCTGTCTCGCACGGGCTTAACTTGGCCACGGTTGATGTCCAGCTAGAGCGCCTGCCCAGACGTAGCTCCATCACAGTCGAAAGGGAGGCACACCGGGACCGGCGCTTTGTTTTAGAGGTCCACTTTTGTTCACCTGTCGTGTTGACGCCTCTGTGACGCGGCCAACGTAGGATCGGTATCCTCGAGGGGGCCCAAAATCACGTCGTCGGCCGGCAGGGCCAACACGTTTACCATGAGCGACCAGACGCTCTACAGAGACGGCTCCAATGGCGGCATGTTCTCGCCGGATGAACAGTTCCCAGGCCTGGCCTCGAGCTGAAGTAGACCTCCGAGGACGACGCAGCCAAGCCACCGGGATTCCTTCAAGTATTTGTGAGGGTAACATGCCTTTCGTGGAAGAAATAAATTTCGTCAGAGAGTAGAATGAAGGAGAATTTGAATAGCTTTTTGCGAAGGAATAGTTTAGTACTAGTAGTACTACTAGCGGTGCTACTCAGTTTTACTCCCACTGCTACAATGAGGGGACCTCTTTTTCGGTGTTTTTTCTTTGACCAAGCATTTCTCCAAGGAGTACTTTTTAGATGCTCCAAGGAGTATGTAGAGCGACCGCTTGGCAGCGCATGAGTTTTTCTCAGTCGGTGGTTGTCCGGGGTATTAACTCACAAGAGAAATGTCATATCGGTACTTGTAGCGGCCATACTTTCAGTTGGCTGCAGTCTAATTAGATAGTAGGAGTACTATACACTCTCGAAATAGAGGTGGCGAGCAGCTGGCAGCTCGAGCAACGAGTCTGATAAATTCTTGGAGTATGTACTCCAATATACATCCAATATACAGTAGTAATAATTTGCACATGCCTTACTGCTCCGGCACGTGATAGAACTATAGAAGTATGCCTTATTGTTTTGTATCTTAAGGTAAAATTATATACAAGATTTATTTGAGATTATTTTTTCTATGATACTCTACCTATGATACCAACACAATCTCTTTCATCATTAATTGCTATGACACATAAGCATTTTCCATGCATATAATAATGTATGATACGTACCACCTGATACCCTCATTGGGGCTAGTCTCATCCCAAACAGAGGTAGAGTAGTAGTACTAGTACCTCCATCCCGAAGTAGTACTGGAGTACATTATTTATTCTTCCACGTATCCCTAGGTCGTCAAAGCGACGTGTACACCGGGTCAGAGGGAGATAATTACTCGAGGAACACATCGCTTCCCTAGTTTTCTCCATGTCACTCTCTTGCCAAAGAGATAAGGTATCGGTACATGGCTGTTGAATTTGGATGGACGGATGATATTGCCTAGAGTGAGATGAGGAGTCTAGTACTCCTAGTATTTAACTATAGTACTGGTGTTTCTTGCTCGCTCTCATCAACCCTCTCAGATATGCGCTCCTCCCTTTGCTCTCTTGCCCGATCTCAAAATCCCTCTCAGATCCACCACAGTTGATGAAGGCGACTCTATGGCGGACGAGTGGTTTGAAACTACAATTAACATGAGTGCAATGGGCAGGTCTTCAGCTGCAGGCTATGTTCTCAAATTGTTCGTCATCCCGCGTACATGGTTATTACTTCTTTCTTCATGATGTTTTCCACACTAGTTCAATACAACTCTTGTTTTTGGACTAAATTTCTTTCCTTGCATGAGCAGTGCTTTGGCAAGGCCGCAGCGTACATTGGATGCGCACAATATGTTGGAAAATTGTCCGATGGCCAGTGCCCGGGATGTGAATACGGAGGCATCTTCGAACCAACCACTACCGTGGATTAGATATCCTCGGGAATGAGGCTCAAGTGCAGCAACAAAGGTTGCGACATGGCTGGCAGCTTCCTCGAGTTCATCTAACACCAGACGGCGTGTCCGCATGGGCAGAGGGCGACATAGGCTCTTGACAAAAAAGAATCATATGATATTCGGGTGTCTATGTGTGTGCTGATTCCATCTAGAGTATGGTTTAGTTTCTGTCGTTGTTATGTTGTACCTATACTAGTTATGTTATATAAATAAACTGAATCATCATCGCATCCACATAGTTTCTCTCTTTTACCGGTAGCAAGGGGAAGTACCACCAGTATGTGCATCTACATAGTTGCTCTCTTTTAGCTAAAAGCTTGAAAATCCATAGAACTTGGGTGGCCCTCCACAGCGTATGCAAATATTGGTACCCAAACCACTTCTCATCCATCCGGCACCGGTGCCTATGCTGCACAGCCGATGCCACAAAAAAAAATTCAAGGAATTGGAACAGTTACTTGCTTTGATGCCCAAACTCAGCATATGTTAAAATATTGATCTTCCGTGTCCATCTAAATAACACTTCCTCTATTTAACGCAGAGACAACAACCATCCCTCTCGTCAGGTGGGAGTAACTTATTACTAGCTAGTAACTTGCATATACATGCAATGCCAACTAAGCAAATTGGTAGCATGATATGATAATTACCATAACATCACACATACCAATACTATATGAGTCTAGCACCTAATTAATTAGGTCTTGCATAACACTACACACATGTTATCACCCACTATGAAGATAATAACATATGCAAATTACTATATTTAGGCTGGTCATAGTGGGGAGTAACTTAGAGTAGTAACATGCACATGTTATCACCCACTATGAAGATAGTAACATATGCAAGTTACTATATTTAGGCTGGTCATAGTGGGCAGTAACTTAGAGTAGTAACATGCATATGTTACTAGTCTAAGTTACTACCTTCATAGTGGAAAATAACATAGGTATGGTATCATGAAAAGTCTCATTTATTGCCACTATAGGAACGACAAGCTATGCCGAGGGCTAGAGGCTACGTCGACGGTCAAAAGTCGAGGTCGTCAGCATAGGCCACGAGCTGGGCACCCCATGAAGCTGGCCGTTGGTGTAGAATTTCCCTCGGCGTAGGAGAGCTATGCCGATGGCTGCCCTTAGCGTAGCCTACACCGACAGCTGCCCTCGGCATAGCTATTTTCCCTTTTACCTCACTAATCTTAGAAAAATCATAACTAAATCATTATAATTCAGACAAATACAAATAATATATCAAAATTTGCAAGAAAATACGATCTATCTACTTAAACTCAAACATTACACATTTGTAAATAAAAAATAATTAAAGCACAAAACATTACATATAGTTTAAAAGGGAATAACAAATTCAAAAATGATCCAAACAATGTAAAACCTTCACGTGGTGTCATATTATGTGATATAATTGTAAGGAAAAATATAAAACTTGGTATATTGATTATGTCTCAAAAAAAACCTTCAGAAAATGACCTATCCTATTCGAGGTTTTCTGACTTTTGGGTCAAACTACCAATGTTATGGCTAGAATCGCAACATATTTTGTGATAATGTGCCCATATTGTGCATGCATGTGCATCATGGGATGGCGAACAATATTGCAGGAGGAAGTTTTCCTTTTCGTCGCACAAAAAGGCATTTTCTATTTTTGAAGTGCAAAAATTGGGGTGTTTTGTGAAGCAACACCAAACGGTGAATAGAAAAAATGCTACCATCCATTTTTCAAAAATACTAGTCCGCCTTACATGGAGAATGTCCCAACCGGGTATTCATAAACCTTTTCGTCCACTCTTGCTGAAAAGACAATTTTTTACCGAATCGGTAGGAAGTGGGTCAGATATGAACTGCAGGTACATGATCTGATGCTCATGATTTTAAAAAAAAATCATTTTTAGGTTCATAGTATGCTATTTCATTAGAGATCCACTTCAAGTTTGGCGAGTCCCTACCCCAAGCTCAGAATCTTTATGCCTGCCGTTTTAAACAAGCAAATGAAATTATAGCTAGAATCATGACATAGTTTGTGATAAGTTAATATGGATATCATATTTGGATTCCTATCATTTTTCTGATCAATTTAGAGATATTATTTGTGGAATTCCGATTTACGGATTTAAAGATATTAATTAATCCTCATTAAATAGAAAAATACAAAAAATAAAATCATTATATTTTTATTTGAATTCAGTAATATTTTTACTTATTCATTGTTGTTTACTTAAATAAATGTTTGTAATTTCAAAAAATACAAACATGTGACATGATGATATAAGAGTTAATAGGATTGATATCATAGTATTGACAACAAGGTATAAACTGCTTTGCGGATACAGATTTTGAAGGAACGGAGAAGTTAAGCGTGCTAGGGATGGAGTAGTGAGGATAGGTGACTAACTGGGAAGTTTGACCAATACTATAATTTGATCAAAGATTAAGTGTAATTTGTGTAAAAAATGTTCCAAGTGAAAGATTAATGAGTCAAACAATTCAAATATTAAAACATTTTGAGAAAAAAATTGAATTTTTTTTAAAAAAATATTTGCAACCGGTCGTTAGGCTATGCCGACGAAAGCTATGCGGAGGGCAGTCGTCGGTGTAGCCTACGCCGACGGCTTTTCGATACACTGACGACCTCCATGCGCTCCACTAAGGAAGGTCTTTGCCGAGGAGCTACGCCGAGGGTAGACCTCAGTGTAGCCTACGCCGACGGGGATCAAGGCTACGCCGACGACTTTTGGTTCTTGCCGTAGCTTTCTATTCCTGTAGTGTGCAATGTAGACTCATTTTGTCTTGAAATTCTGCTACAAGCGCACTACATAGTAAGGAGAGGGAGACAATAATTTTCTAGTTCTTATGGCCGGGTCATACTGGTATGGTCAACCGCAAGGTTTCTTAGCTTAAGAACAAGTGCCACAATGTTTAAATTCCACTAAGGTCGACAACAAATGTCTTATGTCCGACCTTATTTTCACATTGGAGATGCCCTTATGGTAACATAGCTAGTTACCCCAAGGTTCTCTCTCATCATTTAATTGCATGCCATGTCATCTAAATGCTTAGTTGGCAACACATGTAGGACTATGTTACTACCCAGATTACTCCCACTAGCGCTATGACCAATCTAAATAGAACCATGAAGAGAGGACGAGCCAGGGATGATGTCGGGGATTGACGAGGTAGCGCGACCCCGCCTTTTGAAGGAAATATGCCCTAAGAGGCAATAATAAAGTTGTTATTATGTATTCCTTATATATGATAGATGTTTATTTTGCATGCTAGAATTGTATTGATCGGAAACATCAATACATGTGTGTTTAATAAACAAAAAAGGTTCCTAGTTATGCCTCTCTTATAGACTAGCTTGTTGATTAACAAGATGATCAAGGTTTCCTGATCATGGACATTGGATGTTGTTAATAACAAGGTCAGAGCATTTGTGAAATGATGTGATGAACATTCATCCGAAGTATAGCATTACGATCAAGTCATTATGTTTATATTTCTATAACATCATACGAAGTAATCTTTATCCTTAGACCATGAGATCATGTTAATTGCTAACACCTGAAGAGTATCTTGATAACATCAAACGTCACACCGTAATAGGGTGACTATAAAGATGGGTTCAGTGCTACGAAGGTGTTATGTTGAGGCTCATGGATCAAGAGTGGAATTTGTCAATCCCGATGACGGATAGATATACTCTGGGCCCTCTCGGTGATATCATATTGAGATAGCTTGCAAGCAAGTGATGTGATCACTACAATGTTATATCACGGGAATGAGAAAAGAGTGCATGTCTGTAATGAGATCAAACTAGGTATTTGGATACCGATGATCGAATCTCGGACATGTATTATATCAAGAGACAAAGGGATTTAGTTACAAGCGTTAAAGGTTCTCACGATCACAGAAGTCATCGTTGAATATGTAGGAGTCAGTATGGATCTGCAGGTCTCGCTTCTGACTATTGATGTGAGAGGAGTCTCAATCATGTCTGCATTATTCACGAACCGTAGGGTGACACACTTAAGAGTTACCGGACACCATTTTGGAGCACATATGTTTCAGACAAAAGAATTGCAAAGCGCAGGAATTGTTTCGATAGAAACCAGAAATTGTTTCAGGTGAAATTGCAGAAAGTGGTTCTGCATGTGATATTGAAATATTGCAAGGGGTTATATGTGAATGTTTGTTAATTAAAGTAATTAACAAAATTCTGAATAAATTTAATAAAAGAGTTTTATTAAATGAGAGAGCATTAAACTTGGAGAATTTTAATGCATTTAAAGTGGGGACTTTAAAAGGGAATGTGAAGAGGCATTTTAATGTGGAGGGGTTACCACCACATGAATGGGGGAGGTGAGGGGTCACCCCCATGCGCCGGCCATGGAGAGGAGGGGCACCCCCTCCTCCTATAAAAGTCCCCCTCCTCCTCCTTCTTCCTCACACCTCCTCATGAAGGATCTCTCTCCCCTCTAGAATTATTCCCCCATGGTCTCGGATTAGCGAGATATTCCCGGTGGCATTTCGTCTGGAAGGAGTTGTTGTTTCCGCTGGATCGCTAGAGCGATGAGGTGGAGGTTGTCCGGTGTCTTGAACGTGTTTGCGAGTATGGATGCGCTGCTGAGTTGCGGTGCTCGGACTTCCTCACGATCTTGAGATTGGCAAGTGTACGACTACATCAACTACGAGTTCCTACTCGTTAATAAAACTCGTTGTCTTCGAGGGTAAGTTTTTGTTGGATTTATGTCCACCCGTTGCTTTGTACCTAGTAGATAGATCTTGGCGTGTAGTTCTCATCGTAGGAAATTTTTTGTTTTCTATGTTGTGGACCCAACAGTCGTATCACAGCCTGATCTATGCGTAGGTGCTTTGCACGGGTAGTACACATATGCTTATATGTGGGCGATGATGATCATGTTATTGCATCCTCTATGTACTTTGGATATTGGTGGCATAGTGGGATGAAGCGGCCCGGACCAACCTTACATGTCATCGTACATGAGACCGGTTCCACGACTGACATGCAACTTGTTTTGCATAAGTGGCTGGCGAGTGTCTGTCTCTCCTACTATAGTCAATATCTGATTTACAACGAGTTGCTAATAACTTGATTATCCTCGTTGTGGTTCATGTTCGTAGGTGAGAACGGTTCTATCTCCGAAAGCCCTAAGCCACGTAAAACTTGCAATTGATAAATTAGAGGCATCTAGTTTAGATCGTTGCTGGGCTAGTGTATTGATATGGTATTGTTGTAAGTAGATGTATGATAGATACTCTTACAACACATTCAACGTGTAAGTTCCATAGACCTTGGCCTTACACACAAAGGAATGATAGAGATCATACCACGATGCAAATGATAGAGATCAAATGCATGGACCATATCATCTCACTTTACACATTAGATGTTAGCATCTTATACTGCTAGTTTGGCGCTTTTGGTAGCATTGTAAGATGATCCCTCATTTAGATATCAAGATAAAATGTGTTCTTCCTTGAGTATGCACCGTTCTATGGATCGTGTTTCGAGACATCACGTGATGATCGGGTGTACTCGACTCTACGCTTTCATACAACGGGTGTAAGACAGTTTTACACACGTGAGTACTAAGGTTCTTACTTGGCGAGCCTAGCATGTACAGACATGGCCTCGGAACACGGACCGAAAGGTTAAGCATGAGTCATATAGTTTATATGATGCCCATATAGATGCTCGCCTTTGAAGCTACACCGACTCACGTGATGATCGGACTTGGTGTAGTGGATTTGGTTCATGTAATCACCAAAAGGACACGAGAGATGTCGTTTTTGAGTGGGAGTTCATTAGTAATTTGGATTAGTTGAACTCAATCTATCATAAACTTAGTCTAAATAAACTTTACAAATTCTGTTGTAGATGGCACCACCTGCTTTTAATTGCAATGTGTTCATGGAGAAAGAGAAACTTGATGCGAATGGTAGCAACTTCACCAACTAGGGTATGAATTTGAGGATTCTCCTCACTACTGCACAAAAGCAATATGTGCTAGATGTGCTGCTAGGCCCCCCACCAGCTCTTGATGCCCCTGACGAGGAAAAGAATGTCTATGTGACTTGTCAGGAGGACCACAACTTAGTTCATTGCGGCATACTGTATGGGCTAGAGCCAGAACTTCGAAAGTGTTTCAAAAATGGCAATGCCTTTGATACCATGGGAGAATTGAAAATGATTTTCGATACCCATGCTGCCGTAGAGAGTTATAATGCTACTGAAAAGTTCTTTAGCTGCATGATGGAGGAGAACAGCTCCGTTAGTGAGCATTTACTCAAAATGTCTTGGTACACCGATAAGCTTGTGTCCTTGGGAATAACGATTCCCATTGACTTAGGAATACATCGTGTTCTCCAATCTCTGCCACCTAGCTACAAGAGCTTCGTGATGAACTATAATATGCAGGGCATGAAGAAGACTCTTCCCGAGCTTCTGTCAATGCTTAAGACTGCAGAAGTGGAGATTAGGAAAGAACATCAAGTGTTGATGATCAATAGGACCACCGGTTTCAAGAAGGACAAGAAAGCCAAGCACAAGGGAAAGAAGGGTGGCAAATCTATTGCCGCGCCTGAAAAGAAACCCCGAGCTGGCCCTAAGTCCGATATCGAGTGCTACTATTGCAAGGGGACTAGCCATTGGAAGCACAGCTGCCCCAAGTATTTGGCGGACAAGAAGTCCGGCAAGGCAAACAAAGTTATATATGATATACATGTTATTGATGTGTACTTGACTAGTACTCGCAGTAGCACCTGGGTATTTGATATGGGATCGGTTGCTAATATATGTAACTCGATTTAGAGGCTGCAGAACAAGCGACAACTAGCAAGGGGTGATGTCACAATGCGGGTCGGCAATGGATCAAGAGTTGATGTGATCGCCGTCGGAACGCTACCTCTCCATATGCCATCGGGATTAGTTATAAACCTGAATAATTGTTATTTGGTGCCTACACTTAGCATGAACATTGTATCCGGATCGTGTTTGATGCAAAGTGGTTATTCGTTTAAATCTGAAAACAATGGTTGTTCGATTTATATGGATAATATCTTTTATGGTCATGCACCTGTGTTGAATGGTTTATTTCTGATGGATCTCGATAGTAATATTACGCACATTCATAATGTTAATGCTAAAAAGATTAAACTTGATGATGATATATCTGCATATATGTGGCACTGCCGTCTAGGTCATATTGGCGTTAAACGCATGAAGAAACTCCATTCTGATGGACTTTTGGAATCACTTGATTTTGAATCATTTGATACATGTGAGCCATGCCTTATGGACAAGATGACTAGAACGCCGTTTTCTGGTTCAATGGAACGGGCGACAGATTTATTGGAAATCATACATACTGATGTGTGTGGACCAATGAGTGTGTCTGCGCGAGGTGGATATCGTTATTTTTTTACTTTCACGGATGATTTGAGTAGATACGGGTATATCTATTTGATGAAACACAAATCTAAAACTTTTGGAAAGTTCAAGGAATTTTAGAATGAAGTGGAAAATCATCATAATAGAAAGATCATATTTCTACGGTCTGACTATGGAGGAGAGTATCTAAGTTACGAGTTTAGCACACACATGAAAGAGTGTGGAATAGTTTCACAACTCACGCCTGCTGGAACACCACAACGTAATGGTGTGTCAGAACATCGTAATCGTACTTTATTTGATATGGTTCAATCTATGATGTCTCTGACTGACTTGCCACTGTCATTTTGGGGTTATGCACTGGAAACGGCTGCATTCACTTTAAATCGGGCACAATCTAAATCCCTTGAAATGACACCGTATGAATTATGGTTTGGAAACAAACCTAAGCTGTCATTTCTTAAAGTTTGGGGATGCGATGTTTATGTGAAGAAACTTTAGCCGGATAAACTCGAACCCATAGCGGAAAAATGTGTCTTCATAGGATACCCTAAGGAAACGATTGGGTATACCTTCTATCACAGATCCGAGGGCAAGGTTTTTGTTTCCAAGAATGGATCCTTTCTTGAGAAGGAGTTTCTCGCGAAAGGTGTGAGTAGTCGGAAGGTAGAACTCAAAGAGGTTATTGAACCTTCTCTTCTTGAAATGGCGAGTAGCGCAGCACCGGAAGTTGTTTCGGAGTTGACTTCACCTAATGAAGAGAGAGCTAATGATATTGATCATGAAACTCCGAAAGAGGACACTACCGAACCTCGCAGGTCAAGCAGGACACGTGTAGCTCCTGAACTGTACGGTAATCCTGTTGTGAATTTCATGGTTGATGAAATGGATGACCCTACGATGTATAAAGAAGTGATGATGAGCCCGGATTCCAAAAAAATGGCTAGAAGCCATGAAATCCAAGATGGAATCCATGTATGAGAACCAAGTTTGGACCTTGGTGGACTTACCTCACGATCGAAAGGCCGTTGAGAATAAATGGATTTTCAAAAAAAAACTGATGCTGATGGTAATGTGACCATCTATAAGGCTCGACTTGTCGCAAAGGGGTTTCGACAAATTCAAGGAGTTGACTACGATGAGACATTCTCTCCCGTAGCGATGCTTAAGTCGGTTAGGATTATGTTAGCAATTGCTGCATATTTCGATTATGAAATATGGCATATGGATGTCAAAACTGCATTCCTCAATGGTAATATTGAAGAAGAGTTGTATATGATACAACCTAAGGGTTTTGTCGATCCTAAGGATGCTAATAAGGTACGCAAACTTCAGCGATCCATCTATGGACTGAAGCAATCATCCCGGAGTTGGAATCTCCGCTTTGATGAGGTGATCAAAGAGTTTGGATTTGTCCAAACTTATGGAGAGGCTTGTATTTACAAGAAAGTGAGTGGGAGCAATGTGGCATTTCTGATATTATATGTGGATGACATATTATTGATTGGAAATGATATAGATCTTTTAAACAGTGTTAAAATTTATCTAAACAGCAAATTTTCGATGAAAGACCTTGGTGAAGCGTCATATATATTAGGCATTAAAATCTATAGAGATAGATCAAGGCGCCTAATTGGGCTATCGCAGAGTACATACCTTGATAATATATTAAATAAGTTTAATATGGACGGAAGTAAGAAGGGGTTCTTACCTATCTTGCAAGGCAAGACATTGAGTAAGACTCAAAGTCCGGCTACGGTGGAAGAAAGAGAGATGATGGATAAGATCCCCTATGCCTCGGCCATAGGCTCTATTATGTATGCCAGGCTATGTACAAGACCGGATGTGGCACATGTTATTAGTTTGACTAGTAGGTACCAATCTGATCGAGGTCCGGAACACTTTATAGCGGTCAAGAACATCCTCAAGTACTTGAGAAGAACTAGGGATATGTTTCTTATATACGGAGGTGAAGAAGAGCTAGTCGCTAAGTGTTATGTCGATGCTAGCTTTGACACCGATCCGGATGACTCTAAGTCTCAATCCGGATACGTATTTCTCTTGAACGGAGCAGCAGTTAGTTGGAGGAGTTCCAAACAACCTGTGGTGGCTGGATCAACGACGAAGGCAGAATATGTTGCTGCTTCAGAAGCGGCGCAGGAGGCGGTTTGGATGAAAGAGTTCATTACGGAACTAGGTGTGGTTCCTAGTGCATTGGACCCAATGGTGATCTATTGTGACAACAATGGAGCCATAGCCAACGCAAAGGAACCGAGGTCTCACAAGAATTCCAAGCATATTAAGCGCCGGTTTCACTCCATCCGCGAGCATGTCAAGGATGGAGATATAAAGATTTGTAAAGTACACACGGACCTAAATGTAGCAGATCCGTTGACAAAATCTCTCCCTAGGGCAAAACATGATCAACACCAGAACTCCATGGGTGTTAGATTTATCACTATGTGAACTAGATTATTGTCTCTAGTGCAAGTGGGAGACTGAAGGAAATATGACCTGAGAGGCAATAATAAAGTTGTTATTATGTATTCCTTATATATGATAGATGTTTATTTTGCATGCTAGAATTGTATTGATCGGAAACATCAGTACATGTGTGTTTAATAAACAAAAAGGGTTCCTAGTTATGCCTCTCTTATAGACTAGCTTGTTGATTAACAAGATGATCAAGGTTTCCTGATCATGGACATTGGATGTTGTTAATAACAAGGTCATAGCATTTGTGAAATGATGTGATGAACATTCATCCGAAGTATAGCATTACGATCAAGTCATTATGTTTATATTTTTATAACATCATATGAAGTAATCTTTATCCTTAGACCATGAGATCATGTGAATTGCTAACACCTGAAGAGTATCTTGATAATATCAAACGTCACACCGTAACATGGTGACTATAAAGATGGGTTCAGTGCTACGAAGGTGTTATGTTGAGGCTCATGGATCAAGAGTGGAATTTGTCAATCCCGAAGATGGATAGATATACTCTGGGCCCTCTCGGTGATATCACAATGAGATAGCTTGCAAGCAAGTGATGTGATCACTAGAATGTTATATCACGGGAACAAGAAAAGAGTGCATGTCGGTAACGAGATCAAACTAGGTATTTGGATACCGATGATCGAATCTCGGACATGTATTATATCATGAGACAAAGGGATTAAATTACAAGCGTTAAAGGTTCTCACGATCACAGAAGTCATCGTTGAATATGCAGGAGTCAGTATGGATCTCCAGGTCCCACTTCTGACTATTGATCTAAGAGGAGTCTCAATCATGTCTGCATTATTCGCGAACCGTAGGGTGACACACTTAAGAGTTACCGGACACCATTTTGGAGCACATATGTTTCAGACGAAAGAATTGCAAAGCGCGGGAATTGTTTCGATAGAAACCGGAAATTGTTTCGGGTGAAATTGCAGAAAGTGGTTCTGCATGTGATATTGAAATATTGCAAGGGGTTATATGTGAATGTTTGTTAATTAAAGTAATTAACAAAATTCTGAATAAATTTAATAAAAGAGTTTTATTAAATGAGAGAGCATTAAACTTGGAGAATTTTAATGCATTTAAAGTGGGGACTTTAAAAAGGGAATGTGAAGAGGCATTTTAATGTGGAGGGGTTACCACCACATGAATGGGGGAGGTGAGGGGTCACCCCCCCATGCGCTGGCCATGGAGAGGAGGGGCACCCCCTCCTCCTATAAAAGGCCCCCTCCTCCTCCTTCTTCCTCACACCTCCTCATGAAGGATCTCTCTCCCCCTCTAGAATTATTCCCCCATGGTCTCGGATTAGCGAGATACATGTTCCTGGTGGCATTTCGTCTGGAAGGAGTTGTTGTTTCCGCTGGATCGCTGGAGCGATGAGGTGGAGGTTGTCTGGTGGCTTGAACGTGTGTGCGAGTACGGATGCGTTGCTGAGTTGCGGCGCTCGGACTTCCTCACGATCTTGAGATCGGCAAGTGTACGACTACATCAACCACGAGTTCCTCCTCGTTAACAAAACTCGTCGTCTTCGAGGGTAAGTTCTTGTTGGATGTATGTCCACCCATTGCTTTGTACCTAGTAGATAGATCTTGGCGTGTAGTTCTCATCGTAGGAATTTTTTTGTTTTCTATGCTACGGACCCAACACCTTTTTGTTCTAGCAGTCCACTCTCACCCATTTCCCCTAGCATCTTCCCTCTCATCCAGGCCAGCACCATCGACTAGCCCCCACCACCCTCCCCTCCACCACCCCCAAAAAATCCCCAAATGGCGGCGCCGCCAGAACTAGAGCGCTCCTCACAGGAGTGCATCATCGAGTCTGCCCCCCATGTCTTCTGTGCCTACCGCGTCTTTGTAGCAACAACCGACTTCTCCGTCCTCGAGCCGCAGTTAGTTAACGAGGCGATGTCATACACAATGACACTGAAAATATTCTTCTCGAGGACGTACGAGTTCAGGAGGATGCCTGGCTCCATCCCATCCCCTCTAGGGGAGGAAGATGTCGCGACCACGCCCTGTGAAGAGGAAGTGTTGAATCTCATCCTGCCTCCCAGCAAGCTGCGAAGAGCGAGCAAGGTCGTGGGAACTATGCGCAAGGTTCTTCGCCGTGTATGGCTACTGAAGAACCTGCAACTCACGACAGAGGAGTGGGACATCATCATGCCGTACGACATTCTGCACCTTCTCTGGCATGAGGCATGTATGTGGGTCGATGGGTTCCACTTTGACCTAACCCTCAGCGTGGATCTTCGGCTCATCATCAACCTGCCGACGCTTCAAGATATTTGGTACCTGGTTGAGTAGGAGGATGGACACTGCAGCATATGCATGCAGGCGATGTCGAAGCGCACAACGGTGCGTCTCCAAGTATGTAACCATCTGTACCACCGCAAGTGCATCTTCACTTAGTTTGAGGCCAACACCAGCTGCCCTATCTGCCGAGACAATGTGCTCGCCCATCTCTACTGACACGAGGTGCATATGGCCCCCTCTGTATGAAATTGGTCATGTGGTTGATAATTGATTAATGTACTGAACCAATGTGTCTGTTGCATGCCAAGTGAACCTTTTCTACATATGTTTGCACTTGTCAAATTAAGCTTAATCCAATTTAGACAGGGAAAACAATTAGTCTAGGATTACAATCCAATAGGAAATTGTCATCATGCCTCATACATTTTACAAAGAGAAAACCAATACGAATCACTATTCATCATATCACTACATAATATGAAACAACAGTCTAATCATCATCACTCATCGCTTTCCGCACCACTGCGTTCTAGATCCACATATTCCGACTGGGTTGGATCTTCTTCCCCTTGCCATTCATCATGCATGTCCTAAGATTCATTAGGTAGAACCCGTTTATTCCTGCCTTTGTCGACTACACTAACCTCGATAGTGAAATCTACTTGTCCATCATGCGTAGAGCCGCCTCTGGCAATCAAATTTTCATTGACGTCAGCCAGTTCAGTTACCATACAACCACCAGGATCATCTTGGTGGGCAACATCTATGGTGACTGGCTCATCATACTCATTCACATCATAGGTGCTCCTTGCCTCAAACTTTTGCACATATTGCCAGTCCTTATTATCTTTGTCATCCAAGAAAATTACCTTGGAAGCTTGAGTTACCAAAATATAAGGTTCCTCCTTGTACCACTCAGTTGTAGTATTGATCGATATGAAATTCCCATCATTTCTAGGGCCTCTTTTCTTGTTCGGATCTTGGTTATACCAATAACACTTGAATAGAACCATAGATCGACCACCAGTCTTATCGTTATAATTCAACTCAATAAACTTTTTATGCGACCATAATGATCATAGTCATCTGACTTCTTCATTTTGGCTGTCAAGTGCTCTCCACTGGTCATGATGCCACTGTTTTGTGTCTTCAGATATTTCTCATGCTCATAAGTGTTGTAGTGGATACCATCGTCATTGCAAGCTGAAGCTGTGTGCACCCTCTTTGCCAGACCACGTGATAGGGCATAGAGACCATCACTAATATCGCCTGGATTCTCTTCACGCAGCTTCGTGATCTATGGTTATAAAAAACAATCAAGAGGTCATCACATGTGCACAATTTGTATGCAATTCGAAGTTCAATTGACCATCTTACATGATTCCTAACCATTCCTGAAACCCACCCCCACATACTGGTGCAGCATAATCTTTTCCTTTTGTTGCTTTAAATAACCTACAAAAACGATAATCAAGTAAGAAATCTGAACATATCTTGCTACAAGTTTCATTTCATATATGTGAGGATATGTATGAATAGTACTCATGCAACAAAGTTTTCAGCCTCATTAGTGTTATTCAGCACATACCAAGTAAGTTGGTCATATTCGTGTTACATTAATGTTCTATGTTCGTTCTTTCCTACTAGACGAACACCATGGTTAAAAATAGATTTTTCAACTTCTTCAATTCTGCCACCTAGATTGGATCTCGTTTTACAATCAGGAATGTATCTTGAGAAAAATGCAAATGCTTCAGCAGCAATGTATGCCTCTGCAATGCAAGCCTCTGCTCTAGCCTTGTTCCTAACAGTACCCTTGAAAGTGCAAAGTCGACGTTCTATAGGGTACATCCATCTGTACTGTACGGGACCTCTATAAAGTGCATCTTCAGTCAGATGAATAGGCAAATGCACCATCACATCAAAGAAGGCTGGTGGATATATCAGCTCAAGTTTGCACAGGATTTCTGCTATGTCCATCTGAAGACGTGCTACAACTCTTCTGTCTAGAGTTTTGCTACAGATTTCCCTAAAGAACTTTCCCAACTCTGCAAGCACGTTGTACAAATCCTTGTTCACTAAACCTTTAACGCCAAGAGCTAAAAGCCTTTGTAGTAGGATGTGGCAATCATGAGTTTTCAACCCTTGGAACTTGTTCCCCTCTGCATTGATACAATTTGCAATGTTGGAACCAAATCCAGATGGGAACTTCACACCTCGGAGTATCGAAAGTCACAAAATAGTACCCTTTTATTCATTGGCAAGGTAAATTCTGCACCTCAAAATTTGTAATGTTTTCCACCACCCTTATCAACCGTATCTTTAGGATGCAACTTCAAGTTGTTGTTAACATTGAGTTTTTCGCAGTAAAGCCTAGCATTATAGCTATCTTTTGTCTTAGATGGAATGTTGAGTAATGTGCCTATAATGATGTTACATATATTTTTGTCCATGTGCATGACATCAATATTATGTCGAAGTGTCTTACCAGCCCAATACGGCAAGTCCCATAGAGTGGAGCTATGCTTATAAAATATTCACAATTCCTTTTCCTTCCCTTGGGAATCTGCTGCTACTTCTTCCGCTCTCTTCCTTTTGGATGGGTGCTCGTACTATTGGTGCATCTTCTGTATTCTTTCTTGTACCTCGTCTGGCAGCTGGTTGTTCTCCTGGTTTGACATTTCTGACCTTTTGTAAATGTGCCTGCAACTCAGCTGAAGTGAACTTTTGTGGTGCGGTGCCATATTCAGTCCTCTTTCCATAGAACTGCAATTTTTTCAAGTTTTTCCGAAATTTGTGGTCTTGAGGAAGAAAAACCCGGTGGCCAAGGAAACCAGTCTTATTTTGTAGCCTCATTGTGACCTGTTTTGTCTCATAGCGAACAAATGCATTATAACCTGTTGTCACTCTACCTGACATAGTGCCAAGAGCTGGAAAATCATGGGTGCAGAATAGCACAGTAGCACACATAGGGAACTTAGCATCTTCAGGTTTGCTGGCAAGTATATCAGAAGTCATGACACCCTTCCATAGTTCCTCCAAGTCTCGTATAAGAGGCTGCATGAACAGATCAAAATCCTTCCCAGGTGATTTGGGACTTGGGATGCGTAAATCCAGCAAGCAGTTCGACTGATCAGTGCATGCCCTGGGAGGCAGGTTATAAATTGTAACAAGTACTGGCCACATGCTGTACGAGTTACCCATGTTACCAAATGGGTTAAATCTGTTGGGTCCATAGCATAGAAAACAAAAAAATTCCTACGATGAGAACTACACGCCAAGATCTATCCACTAGGTACAATGCAACGGGTGGACATACATCCAACGAGAACTTACCCTCAAAGACAACGAGTTTTTTTAACGAGTAGGAACTCGTGGTTGATGTAGTCGTACACTTGCCGGTCTCAAGATCATGAGGAAGTCCGAGCGCCGCAACTCAGCAGCGCATCCGTACTCGCACACACGTTCAAGCCACCGGACAACCTCCACCTCCTCGCTCCAGCGATCCACCGGAAACAGCAACTCCTTCCAGACAAAATGCCACTGGGAACATGTATCTCGCTAATCCGAGACCATGGGGGTATAATTCTAGAGGGGGAGAGAGATCCTTCACGAGGAGGTGTGAGGAAGAAGGAGGAGGAGGGGGGCCTTTTATAGGAGGAGGGGGTGCTCCTCCTCTCCATGGCCGGCGCATGGGGGGTGACCCCTCACCTCCCCCATTCATGTGGTGGTAACCCCTCCACATTAAATTGCCTCTTCACATTCCCTTTTAAAGTCCCCACTTTAAATGCATTAAAATTCTCCAAGTTTAATGCTCTCTCATTTAATAAAACTCTTTTATTAAATTTATTCAGAATTTTGTTAATTACTTTAATTAACAAACATTCACATATAACCCATTGCAATATTTCAATATCACATGCAGAACCACTTTCTGCAATTTCACCCGAAATAATTTCTGGTTTCTATCGAAACAATTCCTGTGCTTTGTAATTCTTTCGTCTAAAACATATGTGCTCCAAAATGGTGTCCGGTAACTCTTAAGTGTGTCACCCTACGGTTCGCGAATAATATAGACATGATTGAGACTCCTCTCAGATCAATAGTCAGAAGCGAGACCTGGAGATCCATACTGACTCCTGCATATTCAACGATGACTTCTATGATCGTGAGAACCTTTAATGCTTGTAATTTAATCCCTTTGTCTCATGATATAATACATTTCTGAGATTCGATCATTAGTATCCAAATACCTAGTTTGATCTCGTTACCTATATGCACTCTTTTCTCGTTCCCGTGATATAACATTCTAGTGATCACATCACTTACTTGCAAGCTATCTCAATGTGATATCACCGAGAGGGCCTAGATTATATCTATCTGTCATCGGGATTGACAAATTCCACTCTTGATCCATGAGCCTCAACATAACACCTTCGTAGAACTGAACCCATCTTTATAGTCACCCTGTTACGGTGTGACGTTTGATGTTATCAAGATACTCTTCAGGTGTTAGCAATTAACATGATCTCATGGTCTAAGGATAAAGATTACTTCGTATGATGTTATAGAAATATAAACATAATGACTTGATCATAATGCTATACTTCGGATGAATGTTCATCACATCATTTCACAAATGCTCTGACCTTGTTATTAACAACATCCAATGTCCATGATCAGGAAACCTTGATCATCTTGTTAATCAACAAGCTAGTCTATAAGAGAGGCATAACTAGGAACCCTTTTTGTTTATTAAACACACATGTATTGATGTTTCCGATCAATACAATTCTAGCATGCAAAATAAACATCTATCATATATAAGGAATACATAATAACAACTTTATTATTGCCTCTCAGGGCATATTTCCTTCAAAATCCATCTGTAGCTAGGCCAAGTCTCAGGTTCCTTGGATCCTCTGCAAATCCTGGATGAGCCTTATCAAAGTTCTTCCATTCATCGCCCATCAGCTGGATGTATGAGTAAGTAATCGTCTGTCTTGAGAATCTCTTTGTGCCATCTTGTTTCCTTAGATGTTTGTTCTGACTAAAACAACCTCTTCGATATATCTATAATTGAAAAATATCTCAGAACCTCACAAGTATCTTTCTTCTTTTTATCCCGCTTTTTCCATCTTGATTTGTTACATACTGGGCATTCATCGAGGTTTTCATCATCCTCCTAGAACAGTACACAGTTATTTGGACAAAAATGGATCTTCTCATATGATAGTCCAAGTACCTTGATGTATTGTTTCATCTCATAAAAGGATTTTGGCAGTCCTTCCCTAGGGATTGACTCGCTGTACACCTTAATCACTGAATCGAAAGCTTTGTTGACAATCTTGTTGAACGACTTCTCCTTTAGTAATTTCATTACCAGTTTGAATCTTGATATACAAGAATCAGGGTCCACCGAACACTTGGCATCTTCTATCAGGTCAGAGAAAAGTGATCTTTTAAGAGAAGAAGCACCTTTTTTGCTTGCAGTGAGGTACATGTCCCTTAACAAATCAGAAAGGTCCTCATCCTCGATCTGACGAGCCTTAGGCGGATCAGCATCAGCTAGAATATCAAGAACATGCTGATCATATGGTTCACCATGTTTAGTCCACCTAATATATGTGCGTTGCATCCCATTAACGAAAGTATGGTCTACGACTGTGCTCTGACTTAGCTTTTTATAATTAAGGCATTATCGGCATAGGAAAAACACATCCGAGTCACCGTTATGCTGTCTAACAAACTTTATGAAGTCATTAACACCTTCCCAATATAAAGGTGTTGCTTTTTTCCATTTAGTATCCAATATATGTCCATCTGTTGAGGATAGAGATGGTCAGAAGCTTTCAAGATATTTCACCGAACAGGTTTATTACAGATCTAATTAAGCCAAGATATCTAAGCAACCTGATTAAATATAGAACTATAAATGCCACGTAATTTTAGCTTATTTCAGAAATTGAGTGCAAAACTATGTTATATATTTGAGAGAACAGATCGATTGAGCGCAAAATGCTAACCAATTCGAATAAACAGATCAAGTGCAGAACAATGTCTAACAAACAGATCGAGTACGAAACTACTTCTAGGGAATGATTCGAGCTAACTAAGGATATTATAATCGTACCGTGGGGATCGACAAGCTGACCGCCAGCCTGTGTGTGTCTCAAAAAGAATGGCGCCGCCAGTAATGGTGTTAGGCCGCCCCGGCTGATAGACGGAGTGTGAATATTTTGGTGTGTGACCTGTGGTTTTGACCGCCTGCGCGTCTCTAGAAGAATGGCGCAAAGATACAGTAGTAGGATACTGCAGTGAAGGCGTGAGTTGGAAGGTGCGAGTGGCGCGCGTGGGGTATGTGTCCTGGTTGTCAACAATTTTCACGCGAAATATCAGCCAAAATTTTCTCCCTCATTTTTTCTTTTTTGTTGAGGTCTAGAATTTTTATTACTAAGCCCATGAAACTAGCCTATCAGGTCCAAGCATAACCCAAAACCTTTCAATTCGGTCTTTTTATTGTCTTCTGGCCGCCGACCATAGCGCATTTAGTTTCAGACTAAGGCCATGAAGAATAGGGCATCTGCCCCTAGTTAGCCTAGAATCTTTTTAATTCGGCCTTTATGGTCATCGCTCTTCCCTAGCCCCCCCCCAAAAGCTCCGCCTACCTATGTTTTTTTGTTAAAACTACTGCGTTACTAGTAAGTTCCACGTACCCTGTACGCGAGATCCAGATAATAGACATATGACATATCATCACTATATAAAATTATAATAGATAATTCTCAAAAAAAATATAATTTGATCGACATCTATATAGTATGGGTGTATATTTAGTCATTTACTTTGTACCATGTATATTTAGACCTAGCAACGGACCAATGTCAAAATAGCAGACGAGGCTGAAAAAAGTCCATCATGCGCACGTTTCATTTACAGAGAGACTGACACATGGGACCCAGCAGCGCGGCCTTATAGAGATGCTGCATCGAGCAATATTGCCAAGTTCGAAATAGGGAGGTGCGAGCGAGAAAAAATTTCAGCGTGGTGATAGGCTAACATGAAGGACCCAACAACGTACACACGCCTTTTGAGGGTCAGAGAACTGCTTTTTTTAGCGCAGGGTCAAGGAACTCCTAAGCATAGGCCAGTTAAATTTGAGAAATGATCCCATGGAGCATAGGTAAGAATATTTTTATTCGGCCTTGTCAAGGGCAAGTGATTGCTTATCACAGCCCAGTGAAATTTAAGAAAGGAGCCCATGGAGTATAGTGTATGTAGATGGACCATGTAGAATAGCCCAAAATATTTTTAGATCGGATTTTTGAGCATTGCCCCTCACCTCTTAAAAAAAAACTCCGCCTCCACCTCTTAAAAAAACTCCGCCATATTTTTAAGAAACTAGTCCATTATATATGTGGAATTTTATAAATTGAAATATTAGGAGGCTGTACTTTTATTTTTAAAAATATTAAAACATAACTTGAAGGTACTAAGAAATGTTTAATAATATATTTTCTATAAATATCTTTGGCGTAGTGGTGACACACACAGTTATAATCTATTGGAAGTCTTGAGTTTTTTCCTTCTACTGTAGTAATATTGCATTACGGAGAGGCTAACATCGCGGACCCACCAGCCTACAACATCCCTCGAGTTTATTGGTCGGGTTTGAAAAAAGTTAAATACTTGTACAGAGAGGCTGGCATCGGGGACCTACCCGCCAGAACATACAAGGCTGCATCGGGGATCCACAAGCTAGAACATACCAAAAAGCTGACATGGGGGCCCCAACAGCAAGAACATTTACACGGCTGCCACATGGAGCAACGTTGCAAAGCTCAAAGGAGCGGATGCGACTAAAAAAGGTCTATCATACACACATTTCATTTAACAATATACCGACATGTGGGTCCTATCAGCGCGGCCTTATACAAGTGTTGTATCGAGCAACGTTGCCAAGTTCGAAACAGGGAGGCACAAGCGAGAAAAAGGTCCATCATGCACACGTTTGTTCTAATGAGAGGCTAACATGGGGGGACCCAGTAGCCTGAAAAAATGGCTAATGCAGCGAGCAACGTTATGAAGTTCGAAACACGGAGACACGAGCAGAGCAAAAAGTCAATCATACAACCGATCCTTCTAATGAGAGGCTGTCATGTGGGACCCAGCTGCATGACCAAACGGCAGGTTCGTCAAGCAATGCTATCTAGTTAGGAACAAGGTAACGCTAGAGTAGAAAAAAAGTCTGTCATACCCATGATTCTTCTAATGTGAGACTAACATAAGGAACCCACCAGCATGGCTGATGCAGCGAGCAACGCTATAAAATTCGGAACAGGAAGGCAGGACCGAGGGGGGAAATTAGATCATACACACGTTTCTTCTAATGAGAGGATGACATATGGGTCCCATCAGCCTAATTAAATGGTAGATGCATCGAGCAGCGCTATGAACTTCGGAACAGGGTAGCACGAGCGAAGGAAAAAATTCCAGCATACACACGATCCTTCTAATAAGAGGCTGACATGTGGGACCTATCAGCCTGACTAAATGGCAGACGCATCGAGCAACGTTATCAAGTTCAAATCAGGAAGACGCGAGCGAAAAGTATGGTCCGCTAGAGACACTGACGTCTGGGACCCACATGCCTCAAAAGACTTTGACGAGTCAACATCGCGCGAGGAAAAAAATCTTGCTTCTGCCATGCGCCAGCCGAGCTTCCTCCATGTTTTTGGCGGTTCCGTCATAGTAGAGAGCCGCGAAACCAGAAAAAAAGATTTTCCATCAGCCACGGCCGAGCCAAAAATTTCGTCACGGAAGGCGCACCTTCTACGATGACCGTCGGGCCAAGTCGTTGTAGAAGAAAACTTTTCTTGTAGTGATTGTATTTGACACAAAAGTTAGTTACCTCTTTAAGGATCTCATCCCAGCCATCTTTCCTTATCTCTTGAATTTTCTCCAGTGTGGTTTTAATCAATCCCACGACACGCACAATATTTTGATTTTTATTTTTCAAGCAATATGATAGATTGTTAGTCTTGCCCAATAATCTAATCATAAGATGCAATATGAGAACAAATTCAAATGTCTCCATGTGCTTTATCAACCCCCCAGCTGTGGTTCTTTGTGCAACATTTTCTGCATCAATGAATAGATTTTCTAATACCTTCAAAACTGGTTTCCACATCAAAACAACTCGACATAAGGTTCTATGATGCGATCCCCACCGTGTATCACCGGGTCTTGCAAGGTTAGTTAATTGGATTTCCCCTTCCCACCATGAAATTCTCCTACCTCCAACTGTCGCACAATTTCATCATGTTGCTCTTGCGCCAATTGTTCATGTCTTTTACATGAAGCATTAACAATGTTGACAACCATGCTAGTGTATTCAAAGAAATCCCTTACTGAATAACAACATTAAGCAACCTCAACAACAACTAATTGCAGCTGATGTGCAAAGCAGTGTATATAATGAGCATAAGGATTTTCCTTCAAGATCAATCTTGGCAACCCACAAAATTCCCCTCCCATGTGCGAAGCCCCATCATAACCTTGCCCTCTTAAATTAGACATAGATAAGCCATGAGTAGCAAACATACCATCCAAAGCTACCTTGAGTGAAGCTTCTCTTGTATCAGGAACATGCTCAATTTCAATAAATCTCTCAATCACCTCCCCTCGTTTGTTGATATACCTACATAAGAGAAAAGGAGCATGATTAATATGTAACAACTTTGAGAAAATATACGTACAACACATAAACATATAATCAGATTTGCATACAATACAAGCCAAGACACCTACCTCAAACACATAGCCATTTGCTTTTTGATAGATGCATCTCTGGACTCATCAACAAGTAAGGAAAATTTACTATCTCCAATATCCTCAATAATGGCTTTGGTGGTCTCTTGCGCACAAGCGTTGCACAAGTCCAATTGTATCTCAGGTGAAGTCGACTTATGGTTCTCCCCAGCTTCCCCAATCAATTTTTCTGCCTTTGGATCTTTCTTCGTGTACCATTCCAACGTCTCCTTAAAGTTACCCTTATTCTTTGAGCTACTAGACTCATCATGTCCATGAAAAGCAAGACCTTGTAGAAGCAAAAATTTGACCACACCCAATACAATCAAGAGACAAGCTTTGTATTTTTCTTGGTCACTATTAGTACCCCGATCAATCACATTTGGTAGATTTTGCCTCTGATTTTTGAAAGCCATATAATGTTGTCTAGCTTTATTATGAGCACTATCATGTTTACCAACATGGCGAGTAAGAACACTAGGCCCATCCTTCTATGTTTTAAACCCAATCTTGGTGAATCCTTCAATACCATAGTTTTCAGCTCTCGGTTGCTTAAACAGAAAACAATAAAAGCAAAAGGTAGCATTTTTAGCAACATTATACTCCAACCAGCCACGATGATCATTGTACCAATAATCATGAAAGCTTATGTAGCCATTTCCTACCCATTTCCGTTCATATGTATGACCAGTGGGCTGGCATGGACCCCTACTAATGTACTCCCTTCTAGCCAGATCTCTAATATCTGGATCCAAATTCTCAATTGGTATTCTCAAACCAGGATCTGATTCAATATCACCAGGCCTAAGTTCAGCTGTAACACGGGGAACATCATCACTTGCTCGAGTTGAAGGGCCCGACCTGTGGTTTGTACTTGGAAAAAGTTATCAATTCAATTTCGTTTGTTCATCTTGTCTTCCTGTAAAGTATAAATTGGAGCAAGATTAACTAAAAAGGCTTGGGGAAAGCTAGAAAGAGAATTACCTAGCCTAAGGCAGAGCAATTCGAAGAGGGGAAAGTTGGAAAGGGGATTACCTAGCCCAGAGGCATGCCAATTTGGCAGGGGCACTGCGGTGCTACCTTGCTGCGACCTATGAGGCGGGGATGCGAGTGGCGAGCCGCCGGGATGAAGAAGGCGAGTGGAGGCTGGAGGGGAGGCGACCGGCAGGGTCCCGCTGGATGAGCCGACGGCGGGAGCGCGGGGCCGCGGGGGTAGTTCCTCACTTCGTTGGTTCGTCTCGTTCCTGGAGGCTGGAAGCAGCAGCGACTCGTTCTCGTTCGTGATGGCTAGAAGCATCGATTCGTCCTCATTTTCTGATGGGCTTGGATTGTCTGCTGGGATGGGCTGGGCTACGACCCAGGCCAAGCTCTAATATATAGGCTGGTAGAGTTTTCACGCTCCAAGCCGTGGCCCGTGTAGCCTGGGGCCTAGCTCCGCCTTTGCCCCCGGTCGAACTTTGAGGAAATATGCTAAGAACTCCTTAGGATAAATGCAATGTGGGAAAGTTAAAGCTTCAGACCAAAAGCCAATGGTTTTTGGGCACATAACCCTTGGTTGTGGATATAAGAGAGTAAGGACGAAGACGAAGATGATATCTTCATGCCACCGAGTAGCAAGAGCAAGAGAGCTGCTTGGGAGACGGTAAAGGCAAAGAAGGACAAGGGCGCTTCATCATCGACGAGCAAGGGCAATGGCGAGGCATCATGTAGTTAGGTTATCTGATTTTAGTTCTGTTCGTGTTTGTATCTTAACTATATGGGCCTCGCGCGCTTTGTCGCACCGTCTTTCGCTATTGGCATTTTTTGTGCTTTGTGCATAGTGAGCAGGTTGTTGCTGGGTGGCAATATATGGTTTTTCTATGTGGTGTATGACCATTTTGTGCAAGGATTTTACAAATCTAAAGCTCTCAAGCCATCAACACAAGACATTATTCTCTGATGGTATTTTAGAAATCTTTGATGAAAGAGTTCCGGATGCATGCTCAAATACTCCTTGCAGCCGAGCGCCGGCTAACTCCACATGTAATACCACCGCCAAAGCCCAGCCGCAGCACCACACACCCAACGACACACTTGCAAAAATAAATCAAGAAGACCAGTCGTCAAATGGTATCCTACAAACAAGAAACAAAGACCAAGGAGACGCTTGAACAGACAGATAGTTCAACACATAGTTTGACACCAATATTCAGTTGAACTTATGACATTCATAGATGTGAAACTAAAGATCAATATAGAAAGAAGGATCCTAACATGCAAAGACCCTAGATTAAAACATGTGATGGCTTCCCCTTGCTTGGATGACCTTCGAAAATCTGCAACATTTACGATTTAATAAGGAAGGGTGACAATTTACATATGCTGAAATCTAAAAGATGGATAGGCCTAGTTGAGACTTATATATGCTGCAATAGAAAATGCTCACTGTCATGCAGGGCTAGATTCCAGGGATAGTATGCTCTCCTTCAATCATTACCCTGGTGAACATGATTTTACTTGCATTTCGAAGCAGAACCCAAAGTTTGTACCGGGGAGAAAAAAATGGAAATGATTCAGCATAGAACAGGGTGTAAGGTAAAACTATAAAAAATTGCTCCGCCGTGGAATACTCTTGAAAGTTATATGCATTTTTAACAACGATTGTCTAACATAACTCAGATGCTAAGGCGTCATTTCGAGTATGAAATAATGTTAATGTGCATAAAGATAAACAAATGGAACCATTAAGTATGAAACTAAGACTGCCAACTGCAAAAAAAAACTTTCATCACCATAACAAAAGAAAAAAAGAAATGAGCATGTGATCAGGGGGAGGGGGGGGGGTCTGAATAGACATACACAATAGTTCAATGCAACTGATCTCTGAAACAGTATAACAGAGAAAAAACTTCTTTTCATGGTCCAGATGCTAGCACTACATCCATTCAAGAATAGTCTCAATTTAAGTGTAATAGACTACACTAAAGGACAATTGTGCCCATCCGTAGTAAAATTTTGCAAACAAATTATATAAAGTTTACATAGTTGACTGTAATTCGGTTAAACCCCTAAAAGAACTTTCTTACTCTATTTTACCCACCCAAATATTTGGAAGATAATTTTTTTGGACTTCCCAGATCAATATTCTTATAGGAGGACAACCTTCTGTAGAGTGGAAGCACATCATAACTGCTGGAACCGTATTCGGAGATGGATTATTGTCTTAGGATTCATTCATTGAATTCTTCTCATTCAGAACCTTGGCAATCTAGAAAGAGCCATGAGTAAACAAATCAAAGTATCATAAGTAAATTATCTAAGCACCAGGCATATTTATTTTTTGCCGTGTACTTCTCCAAAACCAGCAAATCACTGGGTTTTAATAATGTAGCTTTTCGTCACTGAATATGCAAACAAAGAAACTCGTAGAAATAAATGTCGGGGAAATTTGATAAACCCTGTGCTCTCGATAAATTTTTAATAGATCAGCTCCGGTTTTGAGGAACGTTAGGCAACTTATTTCTTGTGTCCACAACTTCTACCTCTTATTTCTTGTTAGGCAACTTCAGATAGACAAAAAATCTCCTTCATTAGTAGCAAAAGCATCCAATTATATGCCCCTAAATAACGCACTAAAAGATTAAATTTTTCTAGGTACTCTGCATCTTAGCCAGCTAAGGAATTATACATAATCCAAATTGATTAAACTATAATTAGTACCATTGACATATTCCTAGTAGAGTATAATAGAATACATTGTTTATAGTAAGTAGTAGTAACAGAGTTCGGAAGAAGGAATCAATCTTGTTAACAGTAGGAACGATAGTGGAAGAGGAACATGAGATGTAACTTGGCATGAGATGATGGTCTCATCGAGGTTTCCCCTGGTCTGGGTGTGGAGGATCACTGACTGGAGATGCTCACGCATGACTATGCATGCATGTATGCAAAGCGGTATAATCGGTACTGGTGGGGTGCATGGGAGATGCCAAGCTTCACTGGAGGTGTTTAGTCCCATAAAATACTTCTTGCGTACATGAACATGTGATTATTCAACTCGAGTAGTTACAGGACATGCAACGATAGCAAAACTTCTATAATTCAACATGGAGTTTTCTCAAAAGCAAATCAGACTTCATATGGTATTAAAATAAATATGAGTTTGAGCAGAAAAATCTATAAATTGCCTCACTTAATGACTCTAGAAAGGTAAGTAGAGGTCAATTTGAGACTCTTGTTGAGTTGGTGCCTACTCGATAACTTGTCAGTACCAACAAACTTCATTTGAGCAACACAATAAGAAGGCTTGAAAGAAGTAGGCAAAATAACCAAGGTCCCACAAAATTGCATATTAACTCTTCCAAAACAGTATAATGGTGAGGCACGAAAATCTACCTGACACACATATGTACGGACGTTTAGTTTCAGCAGCACCTCCTGCCAAACATAACCTATGCTTAGAATATTCAGAAAAGACGTAATTGTTTCATCTTATGCTACCCTAAACCTGAAAGTGTTTTTTTCAAAGCAATCTATAATAGCATAAAAATGAAAATTGAGAAGAAATAAGTAGCATATTAACAAAACAAAAGATTCTAGAAACAACCGATTCCAATGCCTCGTTGCAAGCATATTTTGAAACATGTATGTATCATTAATCAGGTTGCACAATAAATCACACCCTAGTTTATATAGAAAGAATCACCTAGGACAATTGTGTACGTAGCACATCAAGGGACCAAAGGATATTGAAAGAAGAAAGGTTTTGAAGATCCAGCACATCCTGAAACAATATCCTAATGTTTATCTTCTCCTGTATTATCATTGCTCAACAGCTTAGCAATCATCCAAGTTCATCCAAGCAGAGGTTGAAACACTGCATGGATTCATAAAAATACATAAATAATAATGGACTTTGTGCACAACATGGATTCTTTCGAAATGGTGATGCAACTAACCAATTTCTCATATGCAATAAGACTATTAGTTCTAAAATCATAGGCAAAAACTGAAATTGACATTAGATGATGATCAGAGGACAAATACCATTAAATCCATTAGTAATATTGTAGTTAAGATTTCAAATACAAATGCAGTAGGTTTTTAGCAAGCATGGCACTAGGAAGTGGTTAAATCAGGGCAGTCAGTACCTCTTTTATGACATCTGGTGTGATATATCCATGTCCAGATTTAGGAAATGATAAATTTGCATGGTCCATGAGTTCTTCATGTTTGAAGCAATGTCACCTCTAAACTTACATCAGTATTGCAGTTTTCTAATAAATATGAGCAGTTAAATGATGTGAGGAAACCCAATAGAAGGTGAGCAAACACGAGTCTTGACATCACTAAAGGCCTTGATTATTTTCGGATCCTTAATACCATTGTGTATCATATATGTGTTGCTGAATTTAGTATAGTACCGACCAATTTAGTTTTAGACAAACAGATTTGCACATAGAAACCGTCACTTAACAGGGAGGATATCAGAAGGGTAGACATTTTAAGACATATTTGAACAAAGCAATTCTTCACCATTTCATGCCAATTCCAATAAAACAGGTTGACCAATCAACACTATCACGTAGTAATCATCTTCAAGTAAAATTACTCCTAATTAGTAGAGAAGGGAGCATCAATATTGAACTGATAGTTCACGATAAGTTGATAAAAGACACCAAGCTGATAAATTTCTAAATTATCATCCCAGTTAGAGAAAAAGGTATTACTCGACGGAGGTATAGTTTGTCACTGGCACACATACCTTGAGGCAAGCAGACAACGGTGCTTTGGTGTGGGTTTCAGCGTCACCGCACGAGGCCACCGAGGCATGAATCCAAGGTACCGGTCAACCGGACGCTAAAGGACATTGAGCGGTGGTGCTGCTTATCTGCGTCGCGGCACTCGGACAAATTGCATGGCATGGGGGCAGTGAAAGGGCGGACGGCGGCGCATGGGCGTGCAGGTGAGCAGCGGCGCCCAGGCCATTTAAGGCTGCACAAACGAACTTGAGTAGGAGGCAGAGGCATGGATGATAGGCGTTGTAGATGCGTAGAAAAACTATGAGCAGTGACGTTGGGCGGTAATTAATCTTTGGACGCAGCAAGACCATGGTGCTCCAGACATAGATTCTGGCACGGTCGCCGCCACAGAGGCGACTATTGCTTGCAATTATATATGCGGTCATTGCGGGGGAGCCCACTGGCAGGTCTCGCCACAGGAATAGGATGCATGGCACATGAGCTCGATGGCAAATGCTAGCAGCGAGGCTACAGCGGAAATCGATATAATTGGTGGATAGGAAACATCAAGGGGATCCTGCAATTGAGAGGAATTAGACGCGATCTCATAGTAGATGGAGATCAGAGATGGAAAGCATTGCCGGAATTGGGGAAGGAGGCATCGGTGTCCGCAGGGTGGACGTGGAGCGTCGTGGCACGTCGCTAGGTAACGCCTCAGAGAATAGCAAAATGCGGCGACGCGAGGAGAGGATGCGACGCCGCTAAACCCGCGTCAGTGGACGCGGAAAGAAGGAGCAGCCCAAGGACACACCAACATGGGCATGGAACGAGGACGGAACGATGTATAGGCACACGACTCCACACGCAGCGTAGCTGTGACTCAGCTAGTCACCTGCGTGTAGGCCCGACGAAAGCAACCTCTCGATGAACCACATGCGCTCAAAGCTAGGGAGCTTAGATCTCTTTAGAGATTCTTTGTTGTAGTTGTTTGTTAGTGAAATAAATAACAATGCAAAAAAATAGTAATGTTTCTCTATTGCAGTACATGTCTCACACATACATAGGTTCATGTCTCCCACAAAGATATGTTCATTTCTCAGAAATAGATACATTTATGTCTTATACATAGATAGATAGATGACTCATACATAGCTCACAGAGAGAGGTATCAGTCTCGACGTCTAGCACGACATCGATATGCCGGATCAGGTGCGGTACTCCAGCCATACCTATGGTGTGACACAACATTACAAGCAGGAATCTGTGACCCGGCATCGTGGTACTATGTATCCTATGTGGAGTCTGGTGGAGGAGTCTGAAACATACTCGTCCACTAATCCTATAGATCCCGTGTTTTCTGCCCACCTTCCTGCTCAATCGCCCACATGGATCCGGACAAGGAGTGTTGATATCCATATGGTCCTGCATGTAGAAGAAACAACAAGTATTGACAGATTGTGAACTGTGGACGATAGATAGGAGCACACATACCCTATCGTTGGGACTGTTGAAGAAAATCAAAGTTCCACATGGGAGGTTGCTATTGGTTCTTCCACCGCGAACCTCTCGCCTAAAAAGAGCTCTACTACTGCCAGGCGTGGAAAGAATCCTGTTGTTGCCACGATGAACCTCGAGCCTCTTTAGGAGGGGCAAGTTTCGGTGGATCCTCCTGTGTAAGACGTGGACGCGGCTACTATCGTTGTGGCGGGGGTACCTACGTACATGGAGCTTGCTGCTGCGTGGAGGGACATAGAGGCGATGTGCTGCACGGTGGTGAACAATGTCCGAAGCGTTGATGCATGTGATAGCTGTGTAGCTGATTTTCCTCAATACACTGGAAAAAGGACTGATGCTGGTGGTGGTGTTGTCCTATAAGAGGCCCGGATGAAACCAAACGTCCATACTGATCCACTTTAGCCTCATCTTAGATGTCAATTGCGCCTACATTAGATAAAGATGTTCAACTAAATATGTGTACAAAATTATATAACAAGCAGATGCATTAGATAAAGTGGTAGCATTTACCACGTAGTCTCTTGATCCCAACATAGACTGGCTCGGGTACCTCTAATCCTCATGAGAGTGATAGATGTTGCTTAATCATGTCATGGTCATGTACCTCTAAGGCATGCGTCACATAGGGCTTGGTCAAACGGGGAAGCCTCTTGCCAGACACGTGTAGTCGCAGTATGCCACTCCGTGTGACATAAATCTGAACCTGATGTAACCATGCTGTCGCTGACTTGGTACTTCCCTTCCTTGTAAACCTATAAATAAAGTGTGTTAGATAGATAATCACTAAAATACAAGTAAGAAAATTGGAAATTAATGTGTAAACCTACATGTAGAAGGCAGCAGGTACGGGGCTCTCGTCCGATGGGGGGATCGACCAACTTTTAAAGACCGAACTGCCTCATGACCCTCTACTGGGACATCTGCTCCACGGAGATATCGGATCCTCGATTTCGTCAGCCTATACGGGGCATCTCTGGTGCACATAGCAGAAACTCCAGCCTAATATCTGGTAAAATCCTCTGCACCAGTGTAAGGCTCCCAGGTCACCGCATCCACGCGCAGCAAGTCGAACTGCTCACTGAACGATGGGTAGCAGTTTCTGACTTGATCATGAGCGAAGCTATCTCTGCACAAAACAAATAGTTATTTTTATCCATGATGTTTCGTGTACAGTGCGTTAATTTAAATCATTTTGTACATACCTTACGATAGGTCTAGTAAGTACCGAAAGTGGGCTTGTCTATGAGGTTAGCATCAAACAGCCCGTCAGAAATTAAGGTAAATTGTCTAATCTTGTCAGGCAATATGTCCGAGCGTCCGCTAGGGAACCTCTCCCACGACCACAGCTGCAAGAACAATGGATATGCCAACAGAGATGACCTAGAAGACACCAGCTAGCAACCATTGCACATACCTTAGTAAATAGTCGCTAATACAGCTGAACCCCAACTCCTCGTGGTGATGTCTTGTGAGCTTGTCGCATTCGCATTCCAAGATCAATGTATTAATATACCAATATAATGATATGATGCATGGTATAAAGAAGATAAACATAGAAGATATGAACTAACCTGAAAATCAAACAATCAATCATATTTTGGGTCGTGATCGTCGGAAATAAAGGGCTTAGCTCCATCACAAATGCCCTAGAAACGTTGGGACATGTCCTGGGCCCAATTCTCCAGTGACTGCAACGGGACTATGGACTAACCAGCCAACAGGAGTCCCAGCAAGTAAGACACATCCTGTAGAGTAGGCACAATCTCTCCCCATCAAAAGTGAAACATGTGAGTCTCGGGTGTCCACGGGTCCACCCAGCATGTGAGCAATGACTAGTCATAATTCAGCCGAGTAGTGGTGAAGCCATGTTGATTTTAATCTACCAATTCCGCATGAGTTGCCTCAACCAGACGTGTGAATGGTAAACTCTTCCCTTCCTTGTAAATCTGTAAAGAAAATGTGTTAGACAGACAATCACTAAAATACAAGTAAGAAAATTGGAAATTACATGCGTAAACCTACATGTAGAAGGCAACAGATACGGGGTTCTCCTCCGATGGGGGATCAACCAACTTTTTAAAACCAAACCGCCTCATGAACCTCTACTGGGACATCTTCTCCATAGAGACATTGAATCCTCGATTTCGTCAGCCAGTATAAGACATCTCTAGTGCACATAGCAGAAATTCCATCCGAATATCTGGCAAAACCCTCTACACCAGGGTAAGGCTCTAGGTCACCGAATCCACAGGAAGCAAGTCGAACTGCTCACTGAACGATGGGTAGCAGTTTCCGACTTGATCATGAGCGAAGTTGTCTCTGCACAAAACAAATAGTTAATTTCATCTATGATGTTCTAGGTATAGTGCGTTAATTTAAATCATTTTGTGCATACCTTACAACAGGTCCAGTAAATACCGAAAGTGGGCTTGTCTATGAGGTCAGCATCAAACACCGTCAGAAAAAAAGTAAATTGTCCAATCTTGTTAGGCAATATGTGCGGGCGTCCGCTAGGGAACCTCTCCCACGACCATAGCTGCAAGAACAATGGGCATCCCAACAGGGATGACCTAGAATAGGTTAGCTGACAACTATTGCACATACCTCAGTAAATAACCGCTAAGACACCTGAACCCCAACTCTTTGGGGTGATGTCCTGCACACACGTCGCATTCCCAAGTTTTGTTTTGATCCATGATATATTCAAAAAGTAAGAGCAACTCTAGGAATGTCGATGTAGCATACGTTGATCGTGGAACCATACTTCTGGGTGAACATCACCTTCTTGAGAAGTGATACGTCGTAAACGTATCTATAATTTTTGATGCTCCATGCTTGTTTTGTATCAGCTATCTTATGTTTTGTTACACTTTGAGGAATTTTTATACATTTTCTAGAACTAACCTATTGACAAGATGCCACAGTGCCAGTTGCCTGTTTTCTGCTATTTTTGGTTTCAGAAAGGCTAGAAAATAAATAATCTTGGAATTGGACGAAATAAAAGCTGAAGTTTCTATTTTTCCCGACACGACACGGAGTCCAAAGGGGAGACGGGGGGGCCAGGGGCATGCACACCCTAGGGTGGCACGGGTCACCCCTGGCCGCACCACCAGGTGATGTGGCCACCCTGGCCCACCTCTGGCATCGCCTCTTCGCCTATATATTCCCCCCGGGACAAAAACCCAAAGGAGGATCAGAATTCCACGAAAAGTTCCGCAGCGCTGCCGCCACCGAAGAGGAGATTCGGAGGACAGAAGTCTCTGCTCCGGCACCCTATCGGGACGGGGAATTGTCCCTGGAGCCATCTCCATTGACTCCACCGCCATCTCCATCGTCGTTGCTGACTCCCATGATGAGGAGGGAGTAGTTCTCTCTCGAGGCTAAGGGCTCTACAAGTATCTATGTGTTCATCTATCTCTATGTGTGATCTTATTGAGATCATGAGCTTTGTAATCTAGGATCTATTCTGCTACTCAAGTGCTTTAATTAATCTCTCCTTAGCCCCACGTGTGTGAAGTTGACAGTGTGCACACCGTGTGGCACTTTGGCTAAGGTTACATAAATACTTATCATGAGTATAATTTGAGTTGGATGTCTCTATGAGATTGTGGTGTTTGTTGGAACCATCTAGCTCTCAAGGTGACAGTAAGGAGTTATCTAGATGGGGAATACGAACTTTAAGGTGTGTTTTTATAGCCCTACATCCTCCAGCCGGAGAGTAGTTCAGGGTAGAATAATGAAGAGAAGATATTTATATGAGAGTTTCCACTAGTGAAAGTATGATCCCTAGGCCTTGTTTCTAAGTATTGAAACACCATTTACAATCAGTCCTGTTACATGTTTGCTTGCTGCCACTCTTATTTTAGATTGCAATTACCACTTATAATCATCCATATTACTTGTACTTCACTATCTCTTCGTCGAACTAGTGCACCTATACACCTGACAAGTGTATTGGGTGTGTTGGGGACACAAGAGACTTCTTGTATCTTGATTGCAGGGTTGCTTGAGAGGGATACCTTTGACCACTTCCTCCCTGAGTTCGATAAACCTTGGGTGATCCACTTAAGGGAAACTTGCTGCTGTTCTACAAACCTCTGCACTTGGAGGCCCAACACTATCTACAAGAATAGAAGCGTGCGTAGACATCAAGCTATTTTCTAGCGCTGTTGCTGGGGACTAAAGAAGAAGAAGCTCCCACGTCAACCACACGCCATCAAAGCTATGTTCTGGCGCTGCTACCGGGGAGGTAAGGTAAAAGGTACTCACATTCTCTGGCTACTAAGCTATCTTCTAGTAATGTTACTAGTGTGTGAGTGCTCGAAGTTATTTTCTTTAGATTCTGCAATTATATCTTTTTGTTTCTTGTTTTTTTTTCAGTAGTTAGGCTTAATGGAAAACAACAACAAAATTAGAGAGCTTTTTATTATTTTTCCTAAGGTAGAACATAAATGGTTTGAAAAGAAAATTACAAAACCATGAAACTTTCTTTGCATGCTAATAACAATGTTATTAGTATGAATTTTTTAAACACCTTTGTTACTAATTCTATGGAAACGTCTCATCTTGGGGAAGTTAGTTTTTATGAAATGATCTTTTTAGTCCCCCAAGCACGGAGGAGAAATTTTACTTTGATGATACTATGCCTCCAATATATGATGATTACAATGATGAATATGATATTTTCAGTCCACCTACTATTGAGGAGAAAATTAATTATGATTACAATATGCCTCCTATATTTGATGATTATGGTGATGAGAATAACAATGATAGCTATTTTGTTGATTTTGCTCCCACTATAATTATTAAGAATGACTATGTTTATATGGAGAGTATTAATTCTTTTAAGCATGTGGCTCATGATAAAACGGTTCTATCTGATACTTATATTGTTAATTTTATTCATGATGCTACTGAAAGTTATTATGAGAGAGGTAAACATGGTTTTATGTATCTCAACAATATTAAGTTTCCCCTCTTTATGTTGAAAATTTTGAAGTTGCACTTGTTTTGCTTTCCTATGCTTGTTGCTTTGTGCTTTCATGACTTGTTTCTTTACAAGATTATTTTTCATAGATAGTGGGTTAGACTTAAATTTGTTCCATATTTTATTCTTGATGCTCTCTTTTACTTCAATTCAGATTTCTTATGTGAGCATCATCGAAATTATCATGCTTATCTTAATGGCTATAAAGAAAGAGCTTTTGGGAGACAACCCATTATATTTTTTCTTTCAGTTTATTTTTGTTTTGTTGAGTCTTGGAAGTTATTGCCTCTGTAATAATCTCTCCTTATCCTTTTTGTGTGGTTTTGTGCCAAGAATAACCTCTAATGAGAGAGAACTAAGACTTGGGAAAGTTGCTATCCCAAAACAGATTTTTATGCTTCACTATAAAAAATCGTGAAAAATCCCTATACGTCAGATTGAGCTGTACTTTTCTGTGATTATGACTCATGTTATTACCTCACTTTCGTTAGTTTAACACTTTTCTATTTGAGCAACAGAAGGTCTTCGAAAAAATCGGTTTTTACCTGCTGGTCTGTTTTGACAGATTTCTGCCATTATTTGCATTTGCCTCTTAATCTCTTTCTATTTGAGTTCTCTTTGATCACTTGAGATTTTAGAAGGAATTGATACAGTATATTGTGTTTAATGGAAGTTTTACTTGTGTTGAAACTAAATCCAAAGATTTATTATCTTAAATACACTAATGTTGCTAATGAAGATGGTGTGAAGTTCTGTTTGAAGGAAATTTTCAAGTGTAGGGAAGAATAATGTGATGAGATGAAGTATGGACAAAAGCTCAAGCTTGGGGATGCCACCCGTATCATCCCAAGAAATATTTAAGAAGTACAAGCGTCAAATCTTGGGGATGCCCAAGGCATCCCCTTCTTCATCAATAATCTCAGGTCTTCTTTCAAGACACTTTACTTTTATTACCTTATGCGCTATGTGTTGTTCTTGGAGCGTCTTTGATTTTAGTTTTCTTTTATTTGGTTTGCTTAAATAAGTTGGTTGGATCCCAACACACTTCTTTTGGAGAGAGACACACCCCGTTATTCATTGCCTAGAAGCTCTAGTTTTTACTCTTATTGTTCTATGAGTGTTCTCCTTTGCTAGCACTGCCTTTAGCTTTAGTTTTCTTATTCTTTTGGCTTAGAATTCTTTAGTTCTTCTTTGTAGATGGGTGATACATGCTCTCTGGTCTTTATTGATTATTATCTTTGAGAGTTGTTTCAAATAAGTCGGTTGGTGTTGGAAAAGAGTAGGAAGTTTCATACTTATAGTGGTACAAAAGGAAGTTTGTTTTGACTGTGACTTAGACTTTATCATGTCATGCTAGATGTTGCTTTGACCATATGCTTAGTGATTATTGTTGTAGAATGACTTGTTTCAAACAATTGATATTGCTTAATGTGCCTTGAAAGAATCATGCATTGTTTTAGCATACAAAAGCATAATATTGTGGTATTCTCCTTTGATACTTTATTTGGGTTGACTTGGTGCATGCTCACACCATGTTAAGACTATACCAGTCACCATAGCCTCTATGATCATTTAGTTTTTTTACTTGTAATATCACTTTATGCTTTAATTAATAATGTTTTGTCGCTTTGCATGATTATGGCCATTAGTGCTCTCTTAGTTTGTCGCTCCTAGTCTTTTGCTAGCCTCCACATGTACCACGTATGAGTTCCACTCATGCATCCAACCCCCAAGAAAACCAAGTTATTCCATAGAGTCCACTATAAATTCCTATGCATGGTTTTTTACACTATTCCAAGTATATTCATGTTTTTATCTACCTTCCGAATTAAACTTGTTATGTGAAAATTAGTGATTAAGGCTCTCACAAACTTGATGGAACACTTTACTTTCTTGCACTTAATAAACTTGAACCATTGTGTCCATCTATGTTGCGTATATGCTTGCGTTTTATAAGTTGTGAATTAGCAGAACCATGTTACCATGGGAATGCTTTCAACATTGCACTTTATTCAGTTGATATCATGTTCTTTTGTTTATGGATCCTGGTGGTGTGAAATAAAAGAGGAGCTTGTAAGCTCATGGAGTTTGTAAATGTGTTAGAGAAATGCCTGGGCGGCTAGCCTAAGCCATGCCTAATCATGGTGGAAACTTGCAGCATAACCATAGTGAGCAATCTGTGAAGCATCCTCAATAAAAACCTATGCAAATAGCAAATAAAAAGATTGCTGAGATGCTCATTGTCTCTTGCCTTGTCATTTTGATATGGGATAGCTCCTGTATCATGGAGCAAGGGGTACCCCGTTGGCGGTTCTCTATGATGCACATGTACTTATAATGACAAGAACTTACTTGTGACTAAAGTTGAGTAGCATGAGGTTCGGTACTCATAAGCAAGGGGCATGAGATTTTCAACTTATAACTTGTCAAGCATATCCTCATATTTGTGTCACCTCAACCTTAATCACCTCAAGATGCTTATTATAGGGGCAATGAGAGCTCAAAGCTAGTAAGTACCATAATTTTTTGAAGCTCTTTATGAAACTTGAATCCCTGCTTCCTTCAATGAAGGGCCTTTCTTTTTTACTTTTATGTTGAGTCTCCATCTTCTATATTTATGCACCTATTGAGAGAGCATAGTGACCATTCTTAGTTTAATGTGCATTGTCCCAAAACTTGTTGATTGATTCATAATTGTGATATTGCTTGTTCTTAAATTATTTGTATCTAGTCACCCTTATGAACTTTAAAGGTGTCCTATGCATTTATGTTTTGCTATACCATGAGGGACAAGCTGAATACCATTCTTATTATGTTTTATATATGTGAAACAAACAAACGTCTTTTAATGCATTGTTATTCATGAATCTTTTGTTTGTACCTTTTTCATGTTACAACATAGTTGCTATGTCTTATTGTTAGAACTCTGTCTTTCATGTTTATGTTAGAGTACTTTGATCCCAGCCATCAATGATTTACAAATACCTTGATGAAGATTATGATGGTGCATGTCACCTCAAAAATTATTCTTTTTATCACTTACCTACTCGAGGACGAGCAGGAGTTAAGCTTGGGGATGTTGATACGTCGTAAACGTATCTATAATTTTTGATGCTCCATGCTTGTTTTGTATCAGCTATCTTATGTTTTGTCTACACTTTGAGGCATTTTTATACATTTTTTGGAACTAACCTATTGACAAGATGCCACAGTGCCAGTTGCCTGTTTTCTCCTGTTTTTGGTTTTAGAAAAGCTAGAAAAGAAATATTCTCGGAATTGGACGCAACAAAAGCTGAAGTTCCTATTTTTCCCGACACAACACGGGGTCCAAAGGGGAGACGGAGGGGAGCCAGGGGCAGGCACACCCTAGGGTGGCGTGGGTCACCCTAGCCGCGCCACCAGGTGGTGTGGCCACCCTGGCCCACCTCTAGCATCGCCTCTTCGCCTATATATTCCCCCGGGACGAAAATCCTAAGGAGGTTCAGAATTCCACGAAAAGTTTCACAACTCCGCCGCCACCGAAGAGGAGATTCGTGGGACAGAAGTCTCTGTTCCGACACCCTGCTGGGATGGGGAAGTGCCCCTGGAGCCATCTCCATCGACTCCACCACCATCTCCATCGTCGTTGCTGACTCCCATGATGAGGAGGGAGTAGTTCTCTCTCGAGGCTAAGGGCTCTATAAGTAGCTATGTGTTCATCTCTCTCTATGCGTGATCTTATTGAGATCATGAGCTTTGTAATCTAGGATCTATTCTGCTACTCAAGTGCTTTAATTAATCTCTGCTTATCCCCACGTGTGTGAAGTTGACAGTGTGCACACCGTGTGGCACTTTGGCTAAGGTTACATAAATACTTATCATGAGTATAATTTGAGTTGGATGTCTCTATGAGATTGTGTTGTTTGTTGGAACCATCTAGCGCTCAAGGTGACAGTGAGGGGTTACATAGATGGGGAATACGAACTTTAAGGTGTGCTATTATAGCCCTACATCATCCAACCGGAGAGTAGTTCAGGTAGAATAATGAAGAGAAGATATTTATATGAGAGTGTCCACTAGTGAAAGTATGATCCCTAGGCCTTGTTTCTAAGCATTGAAACACCATTTACAATCAGTCATGTTACATGTTTGCTTGCTGCCACTCTTATTTCAGATTGCAATTACCACTTATAATCATCCATATTACTTGTATTTCACTATCTCTTCGCCGAACTAGTGCACCTATACACCTGACAAGTGTATTGGGTGTGTTGGGGACACAAGAGACTTCTTGTATCTTGATTGCAGGGTTACTTGAGAGGGATACCTTTGACCACTTCCTCCCTGAGTTCGATAAACGTTGGGTGATCCACTTAAGGGAAACTTGCTGCTATTCTACAAACCTCTGCATTTGGAGGCCCAACACTGTCTACAAGAATAGAAGCGTGCGTAGACATCAAGAAGCCACATGATAAATGCCTCGAGGCTTCGCGTGATCTGTGTCTCGTCCAACTCGATTGTTGGATACTCGAACTTTTGGAGCTACATTGATAAAAAAAGGTGTCAGTATAACAATATAATGATAGGATGTATGGTATAAAGGAGATAAAGATTGAAGATATGAACTAACCTAAAAATCAAACAATCAAGCATATTTTGGGCTATGGTCGTAGAAAATAAAAGGCTTAGCTCCATCACGAATGCCCTAGAAATGTTGGGACATGCCCTAGGCCCAATTCTCCGGTGAATGCAATGGGACTATGGGCTAACCAGCCAATGGGAGTCCCACCAAGTAAGACACATCATGTAGAGTAGGCTCCATCTCTCCCCATCATAAGTGAAACATGTGAGTCTCGGGCCTCTACTGGTCCACCAAGCATATGAGCAATGACTGGTCATAGTTCAACCGAGTGGTGGTGAAGCCATGTTGATTTTCATCTACCAATTCCGCATAAGTTGCCTCAACCATACGTGCGAATGGTAAAAGCCCATCCCACTTTAACCTATATGGACCAAATAATACAACACAGAGGAATTAATAAAAGCATAACAATTCAATTAGTGTGTTTAGTAAATATACAACCAACTGATGTATTAATAATGAAGGAGATATGTCCTAGAGGCAAATAATAAATGGAGTTTATTATCATATCTCAATTAGTTAGTAATAGTTTCATATTGTGCTATAACTATATCAGATGGAAACATTGATACAGGTGTGGTATGAAACAAACCAAGTCCCTAGTAGTCTCTATTCATACTAGTTCATTGGACAACCGATGATCAAGGTTTCCTGATCATGGAGCTTCTATGCTAGTTGACAATGAGATCATATTATTAGTGAATGATGTGATGGACATTACCCAAAGATTGTGACACTATCAAGTCACAGAGTTCATTGTTGCAATAGTCAGAAACACAGTCTCCTTCTCCTTAGACAGTGAGCTCATATTATTCACTGTCTCCCGACGTTGCTTTGACTGCATCAAACATCACTTGGTGAAACAGTGATTATAAAGGTGTACGTTAGGTATTCCAGAGAAAAAGTGTATGACCTATGAATCAAGACCGGGATTGTTTCACCCACATGAAGGGTAAGATACATATGGCCGACTTGGTGAGATTACATCCATAATTTTTGCAACATGTGACTAGGTCACGGGGATGTAATATCGCGGTAACAAGTGAAACGGAATTTGTCGATAACGATATTCAACAAGGTATGTAATACCAATGATCGGATCTCAGACAAGTCGTATCGGAGAAACAAAGGGAATTTGACTCGACGTTTCACGGTTCAAATGACATTGTCATCGTGGAATACACAGGGGTCATTATGGGCATCCGGTCCTGCTATTGATCATTGATGGGATCATGTTTATGCCATTCCGATCCATGGGGAAATACACTTAAGGGTACGATGAGCTAGAGATCCTCTAGAAGTCGGAATCACTAGGTGAAAGAGAAAAGGAAACTGGAAAAGTTCCGTGAGAGAACCGGAATCATTCTGGAAAATTCTGAAGTAGTTCGGAGGAAATCGAAAGAGAACCGAAAGGTGTTTCGGGACAAATAGGATTTTGTAATATGTATTTACATATTAATTAATGTAACTATATTAAATATAATATTAAAATCTAATTTAAAAGGGTATTCCACTAATGGGCCAAACTTCCTAGGGAGAAAGGGCCCATGAGGGAAACCACAAGAGGGAAGGGCCAAGGACCAAAAGAGGCCAAGGCCTGGCCACCACATGGGGCCCACCCAGCCAGCCTTGGGTTATGCGTGGGGTGGGGCTTCCCCTGGCCAGCCGGCCCATGGCACACCTCCCTCTGCCTATATAAATGGGTGCCCATGGGTGGGATTAAAACACAATTTGAGATGTTCTCTAAGGCATTTTCCTTAGATAATTCCTCCCTCTCTCTCTTGTTGTCTCCTTGTGTTGGAACGGTCCCAAGAAAGGATTGTACTCGAAAGAGATGGTGCACCAACAACATGCCGTTGCGTTGCAGGGATTCCAAGTCGGAGATGTACTTCCGCACTCCTGGCAGGGATCAAGGGAGTCGAAGGTCGTCATCATACACCGTATGTGTATGAAACCTCGAGGGTGCCTCCAAAGAGTGGAATCTTAGATTCACGAGCCAGAGATGCTGCACGATCAAGATGGAGCAAGGGGTGACCTGCGAGGAGCTTCGCGACCTTGAGGTCGACCACGAGTTTGACTACTTCAACCATGTTCCTCTCGGAACGTTAACCACGTACGGTTTACAAGGCTATGTATTATTTATGCTCCGGTCATTATTGCATTACTACATAGGTAGATCTTGGGCAGTTAGGGCATTCCAATGTAGGAATTTTTTGTTTTATACTACGAAACCCTTCAAATCATGTACCTCTGCTCCCAACTAGGGTGTATCATCATATTCTCTTTAGGAGTCCGAGTGACAAGCGCATTGAGACTTCACGGTGCATTCTATAATATCACCGAATGATGCTTCTTATCAATTTCAGGATTAAGCAACAATCTTTCTCCCTCCATATGCACATATTACAAATTTAAGATATAGTTCTGCACAAATTTAAGACATAGTTCCACACATATTGTCGTGTCACGGTTTTCGACACTAGGGGCATGGGTCCCCCTTTGTTGTTCGGCCAGGGGTGCAATGTCCGGCGAGCTTGATCGGCGAGCTAGGCAAACACAATCACACAGAGAGAGAGACAGTTTTTTACCTAGGTTCAGGTCCGCTGGGAGTGGAGCCCTACGTCCTGCAATATCTAATATCTGATTGTCACTAGACTACAACTCGTTCCTTCTCCCGGGAAGGAACCCTACTCTAAGCCAACTGTCCTCCCCTTTATACTCGACCTAGGCCTCCTTTTATATCATAAGGTGTCACCACAAGGGTCAGGATACATGCGGTGGTGGGTTGGCGGCCACACGGCAAACCGGGCTATGCATGGCACCAACGTGTCGGGTAAAAACTTTGTCACGCTGAAGCCTAGCAAGGTAGCCTGGGTCATAGGTAGCATCGCAGATCCTGACATGGGTTAGATTCCGTGGGCATGTTCGGCCGGGGTTCCTGATTGTCCCATCGGGGGAAGCAGCTCAAGTGCTGTGACCATTCCCACCTGCTGCCCTCTTATGTGATGGGCTTCCTCCCGGGTGCGAGTCCCGCGACCAGGCCCTCGGGTCATCGAAGGGAGTCCCGTGGGTTCCCGTATTCTGGCCTTCTCCCGGGCCCAGAAATGACACATATTACAAATTTAAGACATAGTTTTACACATATTACAAATTTAAGACATAGTTCCACACATATTACAAATTTTAGACATAGTTTCACACATATTACTAGTTTAAGACATAGTTCCACACATATTACTAGTTTCTTCCTCGGCCTCTTTGGCCTCATCCATGCTGGGTAGCTCCTCCAGTACAAAAGTGGGACAATTAGTGTTCCCATGGCCAAAATGATTGCATAGGACACATTGTCTAGTTGGGCCTCTGGCTTCAGATTCATTCATATCATTCCAGATGCATCGATTGTCGTATTCCTCTTGTTGTCCGCATTAGCTCAGGGCCGAGGATTACAATATTTCACTTTGGTTCATGGAGTTGAAATTTCCCATTGCTCGGAAACCTAGCATCTCACCTGTCCACGTATTAATCACATATTCTTTATGGTAATAGGGAGATACGAACGAGATTGCGTCCATCCCCAGTTGTTCGAAAGTAGCAAGTACATGCGATCACGGTAGGTGAAGCAACATTGGTTTGTTGCAGGTGCACGCGCACATTGGCCAATCTTCAATTCCAATCTTCACCTCTTGCGTCCTTAGCACATTTCTGCATCCGAACTTGTCGATTGGTAACTGATGAGTCAAATTTTGAAGAATGTTTACCTTATCAATTTGCACAAGTAGAGTAGGATTTTTGGTATTTTACTGCGCTCGCACGCACCTTTTGTCCTTGTTCCAACAGGATCTCAATTTATTAAGTATTTTCTAAATATATCAATTGGGACTATCATGTTATGCAGTAATATGATATTTCTAAGTGATAAATGTCATTTAAATGATTTTTCCACGCACACGGGAGAAGAGAGAATGCAATGGAAGGATATAGTGGGTTTAACGACCTATGGTATGGGTGGAGCTTGCTCGTACCGTCCGCCCATACCACTTGTCAGCGCGTCCACCTCGTCAAATACTCTCACCTCACAAAGACGGAAAGCAAATCTGACATTCACAAAAACTTCCAGCCTCGAAACACCACACTAGAGAGGGATCTGGAGGAGGAACCAGGAGAAGGGCAAATCCTTACTACATGACGAATCATTGGAGGACATCACATCATCCCCTTCATCATCAACCGCTGCATCTCCATCACCATTACTATTTCCATTTTCCATACATTAGATCTTGTTGTAATTCCAAATACATTTATGGTTTGTATTAGATATATCTTTACACTTTTTACCCATCCATATGAATATGATGATGTTGTTGATTGCTTCCATGTGTGAGTAGTCCCCTTTGTTCTTTGAGAGATGAAGAAACCCTAGCTTTATTATGAAATGAAATAAAGATGATCTATTACTTTTCTCCATGATCCATTGATCTATGATGTTGTGTTAGATCTCTCTCATTAAATGGTATGTTAAGTCGGACATATATCATTCGCCTCTGGGACTAAAGAGAGGTAGATACCCTTTGCATGTGTATTGGAGTATGTCCAGTGCAAGTGGTGACAGTAAGCATTGGCTTATAACCTACATGGTTAAAGGGGGAATTAAGAGGGACTCACTAAACTTATTACGATATCCATGGGGAAACCCTTAATTGTGGTGGCCTGTATGAGTGATTTGTTGGGGTTCCGCGTATGAAAACATTAAATTTTACTCTACGCCCCTGAACCCCTGAAGCTGCCAGGACCTATCTATTAGTAATGCAGTAATGGGAGGGGCTTTTCGCGAACTTATCCTTGAAGACCGAAAAGCGTTGTCAACGCTCAGGAGAGCGTGGTTGATGTAGACGAGCCGAAGCCGACCTCAAGGTCGTGATGAAGTCCTTGCGCTCCTCTGGCTCCAACGACTTGAGTGACTCAAGTGCGACACCTCGCAGGGAGTTACACACGTCCGGTGCCTAACGATGACTCCCGCTTCCCCGATCCAGCAGCAATTGCGGAAGTAGAGCTCCCGGATCCGAATCCCGCAGCGCGACGGCGCTCCGCGGTGAAGATGTCTCCCGTTCGCGCAGTCCGGACTTGGGACCACGGTTACGAGAGAGAGAGGGGGAGGGAGAAAATATCAATTAGAGGTCCTCCCAAAAGTGAGAAGACCTTTATTGATTATTTGTTTATTTAATTTGGCCAAATACCCCCACTATATATAGGGGGGGAGGTACTACCTCCCTCAAAGTCCCGGGGTGGGACTAAAGGAGAGGAGGGGGGAGGGGTGGAACCACCGGCCACCCCCATGGGTCCCGCACGGGAGGGGGGGTGGAGGAGGCTGGCCCACTAGGGCGCCAGCCACCCCCTTGGCCCCTTCTCCCTCTCTCCTTTCCCTAATGGGCCCTCTCCCCTCCGGGAATTGGCCCATTAAGCCTTTTACCATTTAAATTGGTTTTTCTCTTTATTAAATAATTATGAATAAATGATTAAATCAATATTTAACATTCATTCACATATTATTCAACCTCCATGGCTTATGGAACACCTTCCACCTCCACTCCGGACAACCTCCGGACTTACCGAAACCCTTCCGGTTTTCTCTCTACTATTCGTCGGCGATTCCACCGATCCTATAAACACTCTCTAAGCATCATCAAGCCCTTAAGCATGATACCCCATGCTTCGGGAACACTCCAGACATGGTCGGGACACTCCCGCACCAATGATCGACAGAGGGACCTGGATGACCATGTGACCCCTATGCGTTCCACGAGGATCTTGCGTCATTTGAACCGGGACAGTCGTGTCTTATTCCCTTTGTCACTTGATACTTACATTGCCCGAGATATGATCAATGACATCACCATGTCCTGTTTAATCTTGTTACCGAACAACGCTACTTGACTCGTTCCGACAAGTGATATCCCTGTGATCAAATCACACGTTGCGCAGCTATTGGATATAACTTCTCCGAGTGGGCCCTTGAGTATCTTCCCGTCACATGGACGGACAAATCCCGCTCTTGACATATATTTCCTCTCTGGTTTCCTCCGAATACCTGAACACACCTTTATAACCACCGTATTAGTAGATGGCGTTTGATGCTATCTAAGCACTCTCGGGAGACAGTGATTGATATAGCCTCACGGTCTAAGGAATAGTCTACGAGGATCCATTTCTAATCATCATAACTTGAACTTCGTGACATGATCGGGTCATGATGTTTAGGTTGGGTATTGGTTCATCATCTCATTCTCCGAATGAGATGACTTTCCAACTGGCATAAATGCCACATGATCAGGAAACATGATCATCTGTTGACCAATGAACCAGTGACTATAGTTTCACTATGAACCCCTGGTTGTTTGTATATCACACGTGTATTGATGTTTCCGCTCAATACAGTTATAGCATGATATAAAACTTAATCATAAACTATATGAAATATAATAATAGTCCTTACTACTATTTGTCTCTAGGGCATATTTCCAACAGTCTCCCACTTGCACTAGAGTACAAATACACTAGCTGCATTTGTTCTCAATCTTTGGCACCATATACCCGGTACCCTGAACATGCTTGCTCATGGAAGAGGTTGAGTCTTGGGTCTGTACTTTACAGTCCCAAATCCTTTGCAACTTACTAATGTCAGCTTGATTGACATTAATACTTTATCATCACATGATAGCATCTGTGTGTATGCATCGTCGTTATGGCAGCAGAATGAGGCCAAATTCCAGGAGCCTATAGTGACTTTAGATCAACCTCGAGGGCTTTCTCATGGGCACTGTGCCCTGGGACACATCATTCTACGTTAAAAGCGAACTAGCCCCGCCATAACATTATACAACACTTTAGATGGTACCCTTATCTATTATTATGAATGTATTCATCGAAACACTAGTGCACTCTGTGCAACTTTCGATGTTTTTGTTCACCTCGCTTCCTACTTGACTTTAATTGGTATTTACAGGAGTTTCCAACATATTCCCTTATAACATAACCCTTTATGTTTTAAGATATGTCATCCTTTATGGATTTGGAAAATATGTCTACAGTTCTCTATTAGATACTACGGACAAACTTAGCTCAACGTTCTGTGATTCGGACTTAATCACTTTCAAACGTTCCTTCTTTGGATCACATATTATGCTAAGTTATCATCATGGTTTACTAAGACAAAACCTATGTCTGAACATAGTGGATGACGATCATCCTTTTCTTTCTATCAACCATTGATGTTAAACTTAATACTATTCCTAAATTGAGTTATTAAGGACCAGCTCCTTAATTAACTTCTATTCTGAAACCCCTTTCAGAATCCCTTAAGGAATACTACATAATATCATAGTACACCTATTATCAACTTCTACATCTTATAAATAATTATTCATAAGTGTTTGCGCTTTCATTCTTAACACGCTTAAGAATTACCCCTATAAGCTCCCACTCAAAATATGTTCCTACATATATTAATTTGAGACTTATATTGCTCCCACTCAAAAATATGTCAATCACATATTGTTTCAGGAAGACTTTCATAGCTCCCACTCAATTTTATGCAAATTGCATATCCACTCACTATTTTGAACAACTTCAAAATCCTTTGATCAAATAGCAAAGTTGGAGATTTACTATGAGATACTAGTACTGTTACTAGTTTTAAATCCTCTAGACATTCAGCACACTTGAATCAAATTCATTTGAATTTGTCCAATGCTTGAAAAATTGTGCTTTTGTCATTCACCCCATTTTCCACTATGGCTTTGCAGTCATTTGGAAAAATTCAAGTAACCCCTTTTACTTGTGAGATTCAGCAACGAATTGCTTTCTAATCTCAAGTGAATTTTGCTTTTAGGATTTCTTATAATTCTAGTTTACCATTATTTCCTTAGTAGTTCGTAGGTATGTCATATTACAATACATGACAAATGATTCTCAAATGTCTCCATACTAGATATGGCTTACATTTTGAATCCTACTTCATGTAGTGAAAACACTAGTGGGGAAAACACAATGATCAATATCATTGATTCTTTCCTTTTGTGTAGGGAATCGTTCAGGAACATTGTCCGTTGCGCTTCTCAACACTTTGATGCAAGGTTTTGAAACCTCATCGTGTTTTACACTATTTTCCATTTGCCCCATAATTGAGAAGCATCACTTGAAGTGAGCTTTCTCAAGAATGCACCAAAATCCAAGCAGTACGAATCTTGCTTTCCTTTTGGTTTCAGCTATGGATTTCGTACTCAAAGTTTCCAATGAACACTCTACAAGGACTTATTCGCTATTATTCTGGTTATATCGAATAACCCCAAAACTTTCATGAATTCTAATGGTTCACTACATTCTAATTGCATGCTAACTATTTCTTAACTAATGATCTCTACATCTACACTACAACGATTTATTTGGTGCCTTCTATTCAACCCACTTTGATATCTAATATCACATTGTGATGCTTTACATTTTGATGTCTCAAAACGCTTTGCATTCCACAATGCCATTGATGCGCTCGACGATCGACGTAGAGCTCGTTGGGAACCCCAAGAGGAAGGTATGATGAGCACAACAGCAAGTTTTCCCTCAGTTATGAAACCAAGGTTTAATCGAACCAGTAGGAGCAAGGAAACACCCCAAAGGTGTTACTAGCTGAGCTTTGGCAGGGTGCACTACCGGTGCTAGTAGCAACGTGGAGACCTGCACAACACAACCATAGAACTTTGTCCCCAACTTGCGATGAGGTTGTCAATCTCACCGTGTTTTGCGGAAAACAAAGGATTAAACGTATCAAATGGAAAGAAGTAAAAGTTTGCAGAAAGTAAACACAAAGCAGTAAAGGATTGTAGATTGTACGTAAAGACAAAGGACCGGGATCCATAGTTCACTAGAGGTGGCTCTCCTTAGATAGATAACATGCTGGTGAACAAATTACAGCGAGGCAATTGACCAACACCGAGAAAGCAATACATGCATATACTAATCATCTTGACTCCTTTGGGACTTGATTGGGCAATACAACATAATACATAGACCGCCATCCAACTGCATCTATGACTAATAATCCACCTTCAGGTTATCATCCGAACCCCCTCCAGTATTAAGTTGCAAGCAACAGATTATTGCTTTATGAACTGCGTGTAAGGTAAATAATACGATTGTTCTATGAACAAAGGATTGTTGTTTTCCTGGAACCAAAAACAGCAGAAAACAGGCAGCTGGCACTGTGGCTCTTGTTAATAGGTTAGTCCAAAAAATCATATAAAAAGTACTCCAAAGTGTGGAGAAAACACAAGAAAGTGGATAAAACCAAGCATGTAACATCAAAAATTATAGATACATTTGCAATGTATTAACATCCCCAAGCTTAACTCCTGCTCATCCTCGAGCAGGTAAGTGATAAAAAGAAAGAATTTTTGAGGTGACATGCACCATCAAAGACTTGATCAAAGTATTTGCAAAACATTCAAGGCTGGGATCATAGTACTTCAATCATAACATGAAAGACAAAGTTCTAGCAATAAACAAAGAAACTATGATGCAACATGAAAAGGCACAAACAAAAGATTCATGAATAACAATGCTTTGCAAGACGTTTGTTTGTTTCACATAAAGAAAACATAGCATAATAGTATTCAGCTTGTCCCTCAATAGAGTAGCAAATATAAATGCATAGGACACCTTCAAAGTTCATAAGAGTGACTAGATACAATAGTTTCAAACAAGCAATAACAAGTTATGCATCAATCAACTAGTCTTGGGACAATGCACATAGAACTAAGAATGGCCACTATGCTCTCAAAGTAGGTGCATAAAGATAGAAGGTGGAGACTCAATATTATGGTGGAAGAAAGGCCTTTATAAAAGGAAGTAGGGATTCAAGTCTCATAAAGAGCTTCCAAAAATTATGGTACTTATAGCTTTCAGCTCTCATTGCCCCTATCATAAGCATCTTGAAGGTGATTAAGGTTAAAGTGACACATCTAAGAGGATATGCTTGACAAGTTATAAACCGAAATCTCATGCCCCTTACTTACGAAGACCGATCCTCATGCTACTCAACTTCAGTCACGAGTAAGCTCTTGTCATTGTAAGTATATGTGTATCATTAAGAACCGCCAACGGGGTACCCCTTGCACATGATACGGGAGCTTTCCCATAATCAAAATGACAAGGCAAGCAGACAATGAGCATCTCAGCGATCTTTTTATTTGCTATTTGCATAGGTTTTTATTGAGGATGCTTCATAGAGTGCTCATTATGGTGATGCTGCAAGTTTCCACCATGATTAGGCATGGCTTAGGCTAGCGGCCTAGTCGTTTCTCTAACACACATACAAACTCCATGATCTTACAAGTTCCACTTTTATTTCACACCGCCGGGATCCGTAAGCAAAAGAACATGATATCAACGGGTACAAAGTACAAGTGCAATGTTAAAAGCGTTCCCCATGGTACATGGTTCTGCTAACTTCAACTTATAAAGCGCAAGCATATACACAACAAAGAAGGACCCAATGGTTCAAGTTTATTAGAGGCAAAAAAGTAAAGTGTGCCATCAAGTTCGTGAGAGCTTTAATCACTAGTTTTCTCATAACAAGTCAAAGGTAGACAAAAGCATGAATATACTTGGAATAGCATAAGCTAGTAGGGAGGTATGGTGGACTCTTTGGAAAAACTTGGTTTAGGGAGTTGGATGCATGAGTGGAACTCATACTTGGTGGTGGAGGCTAGCAAAAGACTGGGAGCAACAAACTAAGAGAGCAATAATGGCCATAATCATGCAGAGCGACAAAACATCATTGATCAAAGCATAAAGTGATACTACAAGTTCAAAACTAAAGGATCATAAAGTCTATGGTGACTTGTGACAGTCATAACATGGTGTGAGCATGTGCCAAGTCAACCCAAATAAAGCATCAAAGGAGAATACCACTATACTATGCTTTAATATGCTAAAACAACACATGATTCATTCAAGGCACATTAAGCAATCTCCATTGTTTATACAAAGTCATGCTACAACAAAGAATACTAAGCATAAAGCCAAAAAAATATCAAGCATGGCATGACAAAGCATAGCCATAGTCAAAAACGAGCTCTTTTTACCACATAAGTATGAACTTTCCTACTCTTTTCCAAACCAAACCAAACTAATTGCAAACCAACGTACGAAAGAGGGGGTCCAACCAACTTATTCAGAAAACTAAGCAAACCAAGAAAACTAAAAACCAAAACGAAAACGAAAAAGAAGACGCTCCAAGAAAAACACAACTGTGCATGAAACAATAAAAATGAAGCGTTTGCAAGAAACCTGGGATTTTTATTGATGAAGAAGGGGATGCCTTGGGCATCCCCAAGATTTGACGCTTGTACTTCTTGGATATTTCTTGGGGTGACACGGGTGGCATCCCCAAGCTTGAGCTTTAGTCCATCCTTCATCTCATTACTCATTCCTTCCATACACCTGAAAATTTTCCTTCATACAAAACTTCACACAATCTTTATTAGCAACATTAGTACACTCAAGATAAATAAGTCTTAAGGTTCAGTTATAACACCAAATAAACTTCCATTATAACACTAGCTACTTTATCTCTTCCCTCAAAATCTCAATTCCCCAAAAGAACTCAAAAAGGAACCCACAAGAAGCAAATGCAGAAAATGGCAAAAATCTGTCAAAACAGACCAGCAGGTAAAGAAGAATTTTTTTGAAGACCTTCTGTTGCTCAAATAAAAAAGTGTTGAACTAACTAAAGTTATATAACAACCTGGGGAATAAGCACAAAAAATGACAGCTCATTCCGACGTACAGATATCTCTCAGGAATTTTTACGGTGAAGCACAGAAATCTGTTTCAGGACAACAACTTTCCCAATCATTACTTCACTCTCATTAGAGGTTACTCTTAGCTCAAAAAGCAAATAAAAAGGATGAGGAGCGGTTATTACACAGGTAATAAATTCCAAGACTCAACTAAATCTCTTGGTTTATCTCCCTACAAGTACTTTTCTTTAACGCCTTTAAGTTAGGCGTAAGAACCAAAGAAAGAATCAAGTGTTCTCAAATGAAGAAGCATTAAGACCAAATTTTGTTTTCATAGGAGAATCAAAAGAAATATTTTTTCTCTTTTTAGGGAAGTGTTCTATACCTTTCTTGAGTACTCTAAAGTGTGGACAAAACAGGCAGCTGGCACTGTGGCTCACAAAGGAGGAGAAACCAGCCATCTAGCTACTACATGGATCCGTAGTCCAAGGATGAACTACTCACGCATCACACCGGAGGCTTGCATGGTGATGAAGAAGGCCTCCAGGGTGAATTCCCCTCTCCGGCAAGGTGCCGGGAAGAGCTTCAGATCCCTCCTGATATAGGGATGGAGATGACGGCGGCTATAGACTCTTTCGTGGATTTTTGATCGGGTACTTAGGGTTTTCGTCCCGAGGGCAACTTATAGGTGGAAGGAGAGGCCGAGGGGGTGCCGGGAGCGGCCACACCACCCCCTGGCGCGGGCCAGGCCTGGCCGTGTGGCCAGGTGGTGTGGTGGCTCCCTGACCCTTCTCCGTCTCGTATTCTGGGACTTGATCCCTTCCGGAAAAATAGGCACTTTGGCTTTTGTCCCGTCCAATTCCAAGAATATTCATTTTCTGACTTTCTTGGAACCAAAAATAGCAGAAAACAGGCAACTGGCACTGTGGCTCTTGTTAATAGGTTAGTCCAAGAAATCATATGAAAAGTACTCCAAAGTGGGAACAAAACACAAGAAAGTGGATAAAACCAAGCATGGAACATCAAAAATTATAGATACATTTGCAATGTATCAACATCCCCAAGCTTAACTCCTGCTCGTCCTCGAGCAGGTAAGTGATAAAAATAAAGAATTTTTGAGGTGACATGCACCATCAAAGACTTGATCAAAGTATTTGCAAAACATTCAAGGCTGGGATCATAGTACTTCAATCATAACATGAAAGACAAAGTTCTAGCAATAAGCAAAGAAACTATGATGGAACATGAAAAGGCACAAACAAAAGATTCATGAATAACAATGCTTTGCAAGAAGTTTGTTTGTTTCACATAAAGAAAACATAGCATAATAGTATTCAGCTTGTCCCTTAATAGAGTAGCAAATATAAATGCATAGGACACCTTCAAAGTTCATAAGAGTGACTAGATACAATAGTTTCAAACAAGCAATAACAAGTTATGCATCAATCAACTAGTCTTGGGACAATGCACATAGAACTAAGAATGGCCACTATGCTCTCAAAGTAGGTGCATAAAGATAGAAGGTGGAGACTCAATATTATGGTGGAAGAAAGGCCTTTATAAAAGGAAGTAGGGATTCAAGTCTCATAAAGAGCTTCCAAAAATTATGGTACTTATAGATTTCAGCTCTCATTGCCCCTATCATAAGCATCTTGAAGGTGATTAAGGTTAAAGTGACACATCTAAGAGGATATGCTTGACAAGTTATAAACCGAAATCTCATGCCCCTTACTTACGAAGACCGATCCTCATGCTACTCAACTTCAGTCACGAGTAAGCTCTTGTCATTGTAAGTATATGTGTATCATTAAGAACCGCCAACGAGGTACCCCTTGCACATGATACGGGAGCTTTCCCATAATCAAAATGACAAGCCAAGCAGACAATGAGCATCTCAGCGATCTTTTTATTTGCTATTTGCATAGGTTTTTATTGAGGATGCTTCATAGAGTGCTCATTATGGTGATGCTGCAAGTTTCCACCATGATTATGCATGGCTTAGGCTAGCGGCCTAGTCGTTTCTCTAACACACATACAAACTACATGATCTTACAAGTTCCACTTTTATTTCACACCGCCGGGATCCGTAAGCAAAAGAACATGATATCAACGGGGTACAAAGTACAAGTGCAATGTTGAAAGCGTTCCCCATGGTACATGGTTCTGCTAACTTCAACTTATAAAGCGCAAGCATATACACAACAAAGAAGGACCCAATGGTTCAAGTTTATTAGAGGCAAAAAAGTAAAGTGTGCCATCAAGTTTGTGAGAGCTTTAATCACTAGTTTTCTCATAACAAGTGAAAGGTAGACAAAAGCATGAATATACTTGGAATAGCATAAGCTAGTAGGCAGGTATGGTGGACTCTTTGGAAAAACTTGGTTTAGGGAGTTGGATGCATGAGTGGAACTCATACTTGGTGGTGGAGGCTAGCAAAAGACTGGGAGCGACAAACTAAGAGAGCAATAATGGCCATAATCATGCAGAGCGACAAAACATCATTGATCAAAGCATAAAGTGATACTACAAGTTGAAAACTAAAGGATCATAAAGGCTATGGTGACTTGTGACAGTCATAACATGGTGTGAGCATGTGCCAAGTCAACCCAAATAAAGCATCAAAGGAGAATACCACTATACTATGCTTTAATATGCTAAAACAACACATGATTCATCCAAGGCACATTAAGCAATCTCCATTGTTTATACATAGTCATGCTACAGCAAATAATACAAAGCATAAAGCCAAAAAAATATCAAGCATGGCATGACAAAGCATAGCCACAGTCAAAAACGAGCTCTTTTTACCACATAAGTATGAACTTTCCTACTCTTTTCCAAACCAAACCAAACTAATTGCAAACCAACGTACGAAAGAGGGGGTCCAACCAACTTATTCAGAAAACTAAGCAAACCAAGAAAACTAAAAACCAAAACGAAAACGAAAAAGAAGACGCTCCAAGAAAAACACAACTGTGCATGAAACAATAAAAATGAAGCGTTTGGAAGAAACCTGGGATTTTTATTGATGAAGAAGGGGATGCCTTGGGCATCCCCAAGATTTGACGCTTGTACTTCTTGGATATTTCTTGGGGTGACAAGCGTGGCATCCCCAAGCTTGAGCTTTAGTCCATCCTTCATCTTATTACTCATTCCTTCCATACACCTAAAAATTTTCCTTCATACAAAACTTCACACAATCTTTATTAGCAACATTAGTGCACTCAAGATAAATAAGTCTTAAGGTTCAGTTATAACACCAAATAAACTTACATTAGAACACTAGCTACTGTATCTCTTCCCTCAAAAATCTCAATTCCCCAAAAGAACTCAAAAAGGAACCCACAAGAAGCAAATGCAGAAAATGGCAAAAATCTGTCAAAACAGACCAGCAGGTAAAGAAGAATTTTTTCGAAGACCTTCTGTTGCTCAAATCAAAAAGTGTTGTACTAACTAAAGTTATATAACAACCTGGGGCATAAGCACATAAAATTACAGCTCATTCCGACGTACAGACCTCTCTCAGGAAATTTTACGGTGAAGCACAGAAATCTGTTTCAGGACAGCAACTTTCCCAATCATTACTTCACTCTCATTAGAGGTTACTCTTAGCACAAAAAGCAAATAAAAAGGATAAGGAGCGGTTATTACAGAGGTAATAACTTCCAAGACTCAACTAAAACTCTTGGGTTATCTCCTAACAAGTACTTTTCTTTAACGCCTTTAAGTTAGGCATAAGAACCAAAGAAAGAATCAAGTGTTCTAAAATGAAGAAGCATTAAGACCAAATTTTGTTTTCATAGGAGAAGCAAAAGAAATCTTTTCTCTCTTTTTAGGGAAGTGTTCTATACCTTTCTTGAGTGGGAGTTGATATTTAATGGTGCCTTCTTTCATATCAATGATGGCACCAACAGTTCTAAGAAAAGGTCTTCCCAAAGTAATAGGACAAGAAGCATTGTATTCAACATCCAAAACATAGAAATCAACAGGGACATAGGAATCGTTAACCATAATAAGAACATCATTAAGACTCCCCATGAGTTTCTTTTTAACATTATCATCAAGTGGGACATTCAAATAGCAATCTTCTAGAGGAGGCAAATCAAGCATATCATAAATCCTTCTAGGCATAATAGAAACACTACTATCAAGATCACACAAAGCTTTGAAATCAAAGTCACTCACTTTCATATTAATGATGGGTTCCCAACCATCCTCTTGTTTTATAGGAATAGAACCTTTATGTTTCATCTTTTCTTCTTTAATTTTTATGAGAGCATCAGTAATGTGTTTTGTAAAAGCCATGTTCATAGCACTAGCATTAGGACTTTTAGCAAGCTTTTGTAGGAACTTAATAACTTCAGAGATGTTGCAACCATCAAGATCAAAATCAACTTTATCATCTAAAGTAGTAGAACTATTACTAGCCTCAACACTAGTGGTGGTCATAGTAGAAACACTAATGTTTCTAGCAATTTCATCTTCTCTTTCCCACTTAGCATGCAATTCAGCTAAAAGTCTAACATTTTCATCAATTATTACTTGTATGGCATTAGTAGCTGCAAAGGGATTATCATTAGTTTCAGGTTTAGCAGCCATTTTATTCAAAGAAGATTGAGCTTTAGCCAAAGACGCTATATTTCTTTCAGCAGTAGAGAGTTTTTCCTCAATAGTTTTATTGAAAGTAGTTTGTTTACTAATAAACTCTTTAAGCATAACTTCAAGTTTAGAGGGAGCACTCTTATTATTGTTGTAAGAATTTCTATAAGCATTACCATTGTTGGGAGGATATGGCTTATAATTGTTGTTATAAAAATTGTTCCTATAAGCATTATTACCATAAGCATTGTTGCCAAAGTTGTTATTTCTTATAAAATTCACATAAAATTGCTCTTCTTGAGCAACCAAAGAAGCTAAAGGAACATTATTTGGATCAATATGGGCTTTCCCATTAACAAGCATAGACATAATAATATCAATCTTATCACTCAAGGAGGAGGTTTCCTCAACAGAATTTACCTTCTTACCTTGTGGAGCTCTCTCAGTATGCCATTCAGAATAATTAACCATCACATTGTCCAGAAGTTTTGTTGCAGCACCCAAAGTGATGGTCATAAAGGTACCTCCAGCAGCTGAATCCAATAGGTTCCTTGAAGAATAGTTCAATCCTGCATAAAAAGTTTGGATGATCATCCAAGCAGTTAGTCCATGAGTGGGACAATTCTTTACCAAAGATTTCATTCTTTCCCAAGCTTGAGCAACATGCTCATTATCAAGTTGTTTAAACTTAATTATTTCACTTTTCATGGATATAATCTTAGCAGGAGGATAGTATTTTCCAATAAAAGCATCTTTGCACTTAGTCCAAGAATCAATACTATTCCTAGTTAAGGAATTCAACCACTCTTTAGCTTTTCCTCTCAAAGAGAAAGGAAAAAATTTCAGCTTAATAATATCACCATCTATATCCCTATGCTTTTGCATCTCACAAAGTTCAACAAAGTTATTTAGATGGGAAGCAGCATTTTCATTACCAATACTAGAAAATTGCTCTCTCATAACAAGATTGAGCAAAGCAGGTTTTATCTCAAAGAAAGTATTTTCAGCCACAGGTGGAGCAATAGGTGTGCTCATAAAATCATTGTTGTTGGTGCTAGTGAAGTCACACAACTTAGTGTTTTCAAGAGTAGTCATTTTTTTGGGTTTTCAAATAAGAAAGCAAACAAGTAAAACTAATTTTTTGTGTGTTTTTGAAGAACAAAACAAGCAAACAAAGCAAAAAGAAAGCTAAGCAAAACAAAAAAACAAAGTAAAGAGATTGGTTATGAGGGACTCCCCTTGTGAAGATGTCCTTGACTCCCCGGCAACGGCGCCAGAAAACGTCTTGATGCGCTCTACGATCGACGTAGAGCTCGTTGGGAACCCCAAGAGGAAGGTATGATGAGCACAACAGCAAGTTTTCCCTCAGTGATGAAACCAAGGTTTAATCGAACAAGTAGGAGCAAGGAAACACCCCAAAGGGGTTACTAGCTGATCTTTGGCAGGGCGCACTACCGGTGCTAGTAGCAATGTGGAGACCTGCACAACACAACCACAGAACTTTGTCCCCAACTTGCAATCAGGTTGTCAATCTCACCGTGTTTTGCGCAAAAAAAAGGATTAAACGTATCGAATGGAAAGAAGTAAAAGTTTGTAGAAAATAAAAACAAAGCAGTAAAGGATTGTAGATTGTATGTAAAGACAAAGGACCAGGATCCATAGTTCACTAGAGGTGGCTCTCCTTAGATAGATAACATGCTGGGTGAACAAATTACAGCGGGGAAATTGACCAACACCGAGAAAGCAATACATGCATATACTAATCATCTTGACTCCTTTGGGACTTGATTGGGCAATACAACATAATACATAGACCGCCATCCAACTGCATCTATGACTAATAATCCACCTTCAGGTTATCATCCGAACCCCCTCCAGTATTAAGTTGCAAGCAACAGATTATTGCTTTACGAAGTGCGTGTAAGGTAAACAATACGATTGTTCTATGAACAAAGGATTGTTGTTTTCTCCGTAGTAGCAACAACACATCTAGTACCTTAGAGATTTCTGTCACTTCCCCAGATTACCAGAGGCATGAACCCACTATCGAGCATAAATACTAACTCTTGGAGTTGCTAGCATCTACTTGGCCAAGATAGCTACTAACAACAGAAAGCATGAAAGATCACAAATAACAAAGACATGATAGAATCATTAATCAATCTAAAATAGCATCTCAATATCCATCGGATCCCCGCAAACACAACATGTATGGATTACAGATGGATGATCTTGATCATGAACGGAGCTCACAAGATCTAAACATGAAAGCACAAAGGAGGAGAAACCAGCCGTCTAGCTACTACATGGATCCGTACTCCAAGGATGAACTACTCACGCATCACACCGGAGGCTTGCATGGTGATGAAGAAGGTCTCCAGGGTGAATTCCCCTCTCCGGCAGGGTGCCGGGAAGAGCTTCAGATCCCTCCCGATCTAGGGATGGAGATGACGGCGGCTACAGACTCTTTCGTGGATTTTTGATCGGGTACTTAGGGTTTTCGTCCCGAGGGCAACTTATAGGCGGAAGGAGAGGCCGAGGTGGTGCCGAGAGCGGCCACACCACCCCCTGGCGCGGGTCAGGCCTGGCCGCGCGGCCAGGTGGTGTGGTGGCTCCCTGGCCCTTCTCCGTCTCGTATTCTGGCACTTGATCCCTTCCGAAAAAATAGGCACTTTGGCTTTTGTCCCGTCCAATTCCGAGAATATTCATTTTCTGACTATCGTGGAACCAAAAACAGCAGAAAACAGGCAGCTGGCACTGTGGCTCTTGTTAATAGGTTATTCCAAGAAATCATATGAAAAGTACTCCAAAGTTGGAACAAAACACAAGAAAGTGGATAAAACCAAGCATGGAACATAAAAAAATATAGATACATTTGCAATGTATCAGCTATTCTTATAAATTCAAATTTCATTACTATTGATCAAATCATAGTAATTAGATTCTCTTTTATATTTATACCCTTTGTTGATGAAACATTTTGATCAAATCAAACAGTTTCATATTCATGTTTCCTTTGGTAAACTACTTTACACATTTAATCAGTCATTTAATGATAATTACCATTTTCGTTAAAACACAATACATCGGATATGTATTTACTTTTAACAATTCTTTAAACACTTTGTATTCAAGTAATACACGGTGTTCAAGTTATTTTGCCGAACTTCGGCATGATTTATATGTGACAAGAAATCGAATGACTTTCACATATTATCACATATGTTTGATTTTTAAACAATGGTTTTCATTCCGTAATGAAATATCATTTAATTTGGGTATTTTTAAACAAGGCATTTTAATATTTTACAAATGTTCATGCATTATCAATTAGTTTCAAACAACAAGGATAATTCACACATAATCAAACAAGATATGAACACGAATAGAAATCATTCATAAAAGTAGAACAACTGTTTGTTACAAAATCATATGAATAACCGTCTCATGAAGTGTGAGACACACTAAAGAAGTTCACAATCTCTTGATTACAATAATTATCCTAAACACAAACTAAATGATAAATGTTGAGGGAGAGTGTTGTCGTGGTGGTGTCACGACATATGCCATGGATAGGCTAAAGGTGGGGACTAAATGCACTAGGGGAATCCAGGGAGGGATAGTGTGGTGATTCCACACATAGTAGCTTTGTATTCGATTCACTTCCACAGATTATAAGTGCTCCTTGAGCTGTATTGGAGAGAGGAGGAAGAAGGAACTCTCTTACTCTCACCACTAGCTAGCCCTTAGGAACCAAGCAAAACTCAACCACCCAACTCGAGATCAATCCCTTCTACAGAGGCCCTAGCCCTCCTTATATAGGGGTGGCTAGGTCTCCAATTAGGGCATATGTGGAGGCATATTCCAGGGAATATGCCTCCTCTCGAAATAGTAAGCCGACGGGTTACTTTAACCTCGCGTCATCCATGCAGAGGCTACGTGAGCCTCTGCGGCGCCTGCGTCATGCGACATAGGCATCGTCACCTTTGTCGGCCACGCCTCGGTGGTCCTGCCTCTGTCCGCTTCGCTCATGCTCTGCGTACAGTGGTCACCCTTTAACCAGCGAGTGTTGGGGGGATACCCCCGGGTAGGGTCACTCCGGGGTATAACGGCCGAGTTAGCCGAGGTCCGGCAAGGTCAAAGCGGATGCTGACCGGGTCACCTTAAGGCAGTCCGAATCACGGAGTAACCCGAACCAGGGGGGTCGCCTAACATTGTCTCGTCCGGCTTAAGGAGTAAGTCGGAAGTGCTTGTCTAACTTATATGCAGGAACAGGTGTGGCCGGATCTACTATGATTCGGGTCCTCGCTTAGCTTCTGGGAGAAGGAAGGAATCTCTCTGGTCAAAAAGAAGGTCCGGTACGTACTGCATGAGCGGAGAAAGCAAGGGCAGGACCACCGGATCGTGGCCGACAAGGGTGACGACACTCATGTCGTCTGACGCGGGCGCCGCAGAGGCTTACGTCGCTAAAGCATGTATGACGCGGGGGAAAAGCACCCCGGTCGGGTTACCACTTTGGGAGGGGGCATATTCCTAAGAATATGCCTCCACGTATGCCCTAGGCCAGGACCGAACTTCCTCTATATAAGGGGGGCTAGGGTTCTGGTAGAGGGGGTTGGTTGAGCTCTAGTTGAATAAGCACTAGTTGATCTAGGGTTCTAGGGAAAATTAGGAGGCAAGAGTAAGAGAGCCCCTTCTTCCTCCTCTCCCCAGTACAGCTCAAGGAGCACTTGTAATCTTGGAGATATAGCAATACAAACCTCTATGGAGAATCACTCCACTATCCCTCCCTGGATTCCCCTAGCGTGTATTAGTCCCCACCTTTAGCCTATCCATGGCATCTGCCGTGACACCACCACGACAGTTGGCACCCACCATGGGGCTAGCAGCGCTAGCAGGGGTGAAGATCCGGACGGGAAACCTCATCGGCACCGGCGAACGCATCGTCTCGGGCTCGTTCAGCGCTTTGGAGCGCTGGATTTCGTCAGCGACAATGCTGGCTGCTTCGGCACGCGCCCACTTCCGCGCAATGGCCTCTTCGTCAAGCTCGGTGCGCACAAGGTCTACGTTGCTGTGGATGTCTCATGCGTTCATCCGTGTCATGTCGTCGATGCGGGGGAACCACCCCTCACTGTGGCTCACGGGGCGCATATCGCTCGCTCCCCGGACCATGCGGAGGTGATGATGACTGCACCAGGTGCAGGCGCAAGCAAGGGCCCAGCACCAGACCCGGATGTAACACCTAAGGCACCGAGGAAAGGTAGAGGACCTCCACTAGAGAGGCCTGAGAATGTACTGAGGGAAGCCATGGATAGCTTGGCTAACCCAGTAGCAGCAGTGGTAGATCCGGCTCAGGCACAGGCCGAGCTAGAGGAAACTCGGCAAAAGATACTGGAGGGCGCAAAGAAAATAGCCGCGGCTCAGCAGTCACTGAACATGATGCTGCGTGAGTACGCAAAGGCAAACAAAGTTGATGCAGTAAAAGTAAAAGGGAGAAATCTCATAAGCGAGATGAACAGAGAAGGTGATGATGGAGCAGAAGGGTCGGAAAACTATCTGTCTGTGGGGTTGCCGAAGTATAGTACCCCGGCGAAGAACCTCAGAGCAGCAGATGCGGCTGTGTCCGAGCTAGAGGGTCTGACGGGTGAGGCCCGTCAAAGACAGCAAGATAAGGTTAACGAGCTGGTTCGGATCGCGAACAGGCAGAACGAAGAGCTACTGAGAGCTAACCCGGAGAGAGCTGGAGCTTCCAAAATCGTCCATTCGGTGATGGGTAACCCGGAGAAGTCCGCTGGAGCCGCATCATCGCCTCATGGTGGTCCGAGGAGAGAATAGGTAGTAACCTCGGCCAGAAGGAACAAACAGATCGTCCCGCACGACCCAACATGTGCGGGAAAAGAAAAAGAGATGCGGAAAAACGATGATCGATGGAGTGTGAGCCGAGGTGAAGCTGGCTGAGGTAATCACGACCAAGGCGATGCCGGTCAAGGGAACGCTGCCAACAGCAATGCCGGACAGCGCAACTTCGCAGGAGCAGGACAACTGCAGCAGCAGAATATACCAAGGCAAGAGAAAAGCGCTGGCCGAGGTATGCAGCAGAAAGGTGCGCAACGAGAGCAAAACCGATACAACGATGGTGATTCGGAGATGGTGAACGCAGGATACCCCATACCGGACTATCATGTGATAGGGTCTAGATTGGGAAGCAGGGATTTGATGCCGGATGATGCCAGATTAAAACTGGATCGCCTGTATAGGTCAGAACGGATCGAATGTCAAGGTCCTCCGGGTCCAGCGTGCTTTGGACCCCGGATCATGAAGGAACCGCCGGTACCAAACTTCCAGTTACCCAGAGGCACGAAGACGTATGACGGCAGCACCAAGCTAGAGGATTGGCTGATAAATTATGCCACGGCGGTGAAAATTGCAACTGGCAACTTGAGATGGGTTGTACGCTATGTACCCCAGATGTTGGAAGGCCCGGCCAGAGTATGGCTGAATAATTTACCACCCGGAAGCATCAACTGCTGGATAGATTTCGAAGAAATGTTTATCAGCAACTTCTCAAGTACATATCAGAGGCCGAATAGACCGCAGACCCTAGCAATGTGCAAGCAAAGACCTAACGAGACGGATCGTGAATTCTTGACCCGGTGGTGTACCATGAGAAACTCGTGTGAGGGCGTCATAGAATCACAGGCCATAGCATGGTTTGCGCAAGGGTGAAGATATGGCAGCGAGCTGTGGATGAAGTTGGAAAGGAAAATGCTAGTTACGCTGGCAGAAATGATCCGGATTGCTGGTTCGTATGCTTTGGGCGACCCGACTCAACCTAGGATCGCGTCAAGTGAGTCAAACAAGGAATACTATCAGAGGGATGGAGCCGGGTCATCCCGAAGGAATGATTACAGAGGAAAAAGGAGAGATGATAGACCGGATCATTGATACGGTTCGCAACAAGTTGCAGCCATGAATCAAGATCAACCCGGAGCATGGAGCAACCAACGCCAGAGAACTGGAGGGCAATGGACTCCAAGAAATGATGGCAAGAAGACATGGACTCCAGAGCAAAAGAAATAGTGGCAGGAAAAGAAAGACCATCCGAGGTATACCTACGAGTCAATGTTGGATCAGCCGTGTAAGTTTCACACGCCAAATCCGAATAACCCGGTGGGTCACACGACGAGGCAATGTGAGTGGATGCGTAAGATAGAGCAAGGTGGTTCGGGGAATGCTCAGGCACCCCGGAATGATCAACCTCGGCAGGAGTTACCCCGGCAGCAATTTCTCTCCGGGGCGAACACGCAGCAGTTAATGCTTCCTCCCCCTCCGCCGAGGTATGACAATAATGAGAGAAGAGATGCAGTGCATCAGGTGGAAAATCAGCAACAACCGGATCAGAGGTACCCCAGAAACGAGGGAAGGAATGAGTACAGGGAACATCACCAGAGTTATTTTGTGTTCACGACTGAGGAAACAGATAGAAAGAGCTTGTAGCGCCGACACATGGAGGTCAATACGGTCATGCCAGCAGTGACGACGTACATGCCTTGGTCGGACCAGGAAATCACCTAGAACATCAAAGATCATCCTAAACTTATGCCGAGTCCAGGTTCGTACGCGCTAGTGCTAGATCCGACATTCATTGGACCGAACATCAATGTGAGGTTCTCCAAGGTTTTGATTGATAATGGCAGTAGCATTAACATCATGTATGCGGATACGATGCGCAAGTTGGGCATCTCGGAGAACATGCTCTAGGCTACGAGAACAACTTTCCACGGCATTGTACCAGGCATTTCTTGTGAGCCCATAGGCAAAGTCCGGGTCGACGTGCTATTCGGCACAAGGGATAACTCCCAAACTGAAAATCTGGAGTTTGAAGTGGTGAACTTGGAAAGTGCATATCATGCATTACTCGGAAGACCAGCATTGAACAAATTCATGGCAAGCAGTCACGTTAGTTATCTGAAGATGAAGTTGCCTGGGCCAAATGGAGTGATTACCATTGCAGGAGATTTCCGACGTTCCATTGAGTGTGCTTCAGCCGGGTCTAACCTAGCCGAGTCACTCGTGATTGCGCGAGAGAAAAGAAAAATCCAAGAGGTGGCGGCACTAGCTCAGTCCGCGCAGCAATATATGCCGGCGTTAAGTAACCCGCATGGCAGCGTTTCATTTCAAGCCGCGAAGGACACCAAGAAGGTCCCAGTTGATAACATGTTCCCGGAGCGCACCGTCACAATTGGTGCCGGGTTAACTGACAAATAGGAAAGCGAGCTCGTCAACTTCCTCCGTGAGAATCAGGATATTTTTGCTTGGTCTACACAGGACCTGCAAGGTGTTCCGAGGGAGTTGGCCGAGCACTCTTTGAACATAAGACCCGGAGCAAGGCCGGTGAAGCAACCTCTCCGCCGCTTCGCCGAGGATAGGAGAAAAGTCATTGGAGACGAGATAGCTCGGTTACTAGCAGCAGGATTTATCATGGAGGTACTATATCCGGATTGGCTCTCTAATCCGGTGCTGGTAGAAAAGAAGAAGGACGATCCGAACGTGGTAGTGGTTTGGCGTATGTGTATCGATTACACGAACCTGAACAAGGCGTGTCCAAAAGATCCATTTCCACTGCCGAGGATAGATCAGGTCATAGACTCGACCGCGGGATGCGAACTGTTGTCATTCATTGATGCATATTCTGGCTTCCACCAGATACCTCTGAACCCGGATGATCAAATAAAGACCGCGTTTATTACCCCGTATGGGGCTTATTGCTATCGCACTATGCTGTTTGGTTTACGTAATGCAGGTGCAATGTACCAAAGATGTATGCAAAAATGTTTGCACGACCAAATAGGTCAAAACGTACAATTATACGTGGATGATATGGTTATCAAGACCAAGGAAAGCGCAACGCTCCTTGACGACATAAGGCAAACATTCGCGAACTTGAGAAGGTTTCGGATGAAGCTTAACCCGGAAAAATGTACCTTTGGTGTCCCGGCTAGAAAATTACTCGGATTTCTCGTCTCCAGCCGAGGTATCGAAGTTAATCCAACTAAGATCCGAGCCATCAAACGAATGGAGCTGCCGAAGTGCCTTAACGATGTCCACAAATAAACTGGATGCCTGGCATCGTTGAGTCGGTTTGTATGTCGGTTGGGAGAAAAGGCATTGCCTCTCTACCAACTCATGAAAAAGTCGGATAAATTCGTTTGGACGCCACATGACGAGGAAGCCTTTGCCCACTTGAAAAAGATATTGGCCACTGCGCCAGTGTTAGCCTCTCCACTATCAAAGGAGCCAATGTTGCTCTACATAGCCGCAACCAACCGAGTTGTAAGTGAAGTAATTGTAGTGGAGCGCAATGAAGAAGGTAAGTCGGTGCAGAGGCCAGTATATTACCTGAGCGAGGTATTGTCTGCCTCAAAACAGAACTACCCGCACTTTCAAAAGGTGGCATATGGTGTCTATATGGCGGCAAAGAAGTTAAAGCATTACTTTGAGGAGCACCCCATCAAAGTAATATGTGAGGCTCCCATATCCGAGATAATGGGTAACAAAGATGCGAGTGGCAGGATCGCAAAATGGGCAATTGAGCTAGCCCCTTATGCGCCCCAATATGACAGAAGAGAAGCGATCAAATCTCAGGCTGTGGCGGATTTTTTTGTGGATTGGGCCGAGGTACAATACGAACCACCGCCACCAGATCCGAATTACTGGAGGATGCACTTTGATGGGTCGAAAACCAAAACCGGGCTAGGCGCCGGGGTTGTGCTTACCTCGCCAAAGAAGGACCAGCTAAAGTACGTATTGCAGATCCATTTCGCGGCGTCGAATAATGTCGCTGAGTATGAGGCTCTTGTGCATGGGATCAAAGTGGCAAAGGAGATTGGCATACGTCGGATAATATGCTTTGGCGACTCGGATCTGGTGGTGCAGCAGGTGTCCGGAATATGGGACGCCCTGGATCCAAACATGGCACTATACAAATTTCACGTGCAGAAGATATCTGGTTACTTCGAGGGGTGTGAATTTCACCATGTACCCCGAGTGGAAAACGAGGCTGCCGACATGTTGTCAAAGCTCGGATCAACCAGACAGGCAATTCCACCGGGCGTAGCATTGGAACACCTCAGAAAACCATCTATCAGGCCGTCCCCAGGAACCGACTCAATCTATGTCCCGGAAAATACGGAATCTGGAGCTGAGCCCATGGACATTGACATGGGAGGTGGTACGCGAAACCCGGGGACTGCCTCGGCAAACCCGGGGACTACCTCGCTAGACCCGGGGACTGCACAGCGTGATCCGGCTGAAGTTATGCCGGTGGATCAGATGGAAATTGATGAGGAGATATTCCCTCCGCGAGCCATACCATCTTGGGCACTGCCTATATTCCAATTCCTGAAAGACGGAACATTACCCGCTGAGGAGGTGTTAGCCAGGCAAACTCAGAGGAGAGCAAAAGCATACACAATCATCAATTCCGAGTTGTACAAACGGAGTGTAACTAATGTCCTCCAACGATGCGTTGACCCGGAAGAAGGACTTGACATCCTCCGAGATATACACCAAGGAGAATGTGGGCATCATGCCTCATCCCGAGCCTTGGTGGCAAAGGCGTTCCGGCATGGGTTCTACTGGCCAAGTGCCTTGGAACAAGCAGAAGATCTGGTGAGAAAATGCAATGGTTGTCAGAGGTACGCCACCAAGACACATATGCCTATGTCGGAACTCAAGACCATACCAATTACGTGGCCATTTGTTGTATGGTGCTTGGATATGGTTGGCCCGTTCAAACCAGCGAGAGGAAACATGACACACATTTTGGTCATGGTGGACAAGTTTACAAAATAGATTGATGTGAAACCTATAAGAAAATGTGATGGAGCCATGGCCGTGACGTTTCTCAAAGACATCATCTTGAGATACGGCTATCCACACAGTATCATAACCGATAATGGAACAAATTTTGCGGAAGGAGCATTTGCGCGCTTCTGCCGAGATAAGAAGATCTGACTCGATGTCGCCTCGGTAGCCCACCCCGCATCGAACGGACAAGTGGAAAGATCCAACAGATTAGTATTATCCGCGATAAAACCCCGGCTCATTGAGCCGCTGCAAAGATCAGCGGGGTGCTGGATAGAAGAACTACCAGTGGTACTGTGGAGCTTAAGAACGACTCCGAATCGATCAACGGGCTATACGCCATTTTTTTCTGGTATATGGGGCAGAAGCTGTATTACCAGCCGACATAGAGCACGATTCGCCTAGGGTCACCCAATACACAGAAGCCGAAGTGCAAGAAGCCCGGCAAAATGATGTTGATCTGCTGGAAGAAGCGAGAGAACTGGCACTGTCCAAATCCGCCATATATCAGCAAAATCTCTGACGCTATCATAGCCGGAAAGTGTGCCCCCAAGTCTTTCGGGAAGGCGATCTGGTGCTCCGGTTGGTACAACGTACTACTGGCATGCATAAATTATCCCCCCCATGGGAAGGGCCATTCATTGTGAGCAAAGCATTGCACAATGATTCTTACTATCTCATAGATGCAAAGCCACAGGAAAAGAACAAGGCGGACAGGTCCGGAGAGGAATCCAAGCGACCATGGAATGTAGCACTACTTCGTCCCTTCTACACTTAGCTAGGAAGTGTATGTATCCGAGTCATCTCATATGTCGGTATGTATGTCGGCAATGAGCTTATCAATGAAATAGCAGCGCCTCGAGCAGTAACTCGGGGACTGCCTTAATAATGTTTGTTGTTATTTTTATGCGGTAGCTGGAATAAGTCGTTCTACTTAACTCGGATTAGTAATGTGTGAGCACCAAAAACCCAACCCTTCGACTTGCTGCTGTCCAACAAGAATTGGCTTCATGGTAAGCAAGGGAACAAGTTTGGAACTGCGTAGCACACGAAAAACGACTAAGGAAGCGAGTTTATTCGAGCTAATGTTTGTTTTTTGGACTAACCCTGTATTTATTTTCAAGTTATTATGCTGAATTATTTTGAGCCAAGCCTCAAAGTTTCTAAGTATTGTTAAAACAATTTTTGAAGCTCGGATTCGTAAGTCGTAAAACCGAATCAAGGTAGACACGGACCGAGCCAAAGAATTGGACAAACAAGAAAATGAAACTCGGGGACTGCGCCCAAGTTAATCCGGCATAGAAATTTAGTAGCAAAATATCACATGTCCAGCATACAATTGCACCCGGCATACCGGGGATCTGATAAATTTTCAAGTTTTTTGCAACTAAGGAGCAGCAGGAGGAGGAAGTTCGGCGTCGTCGTCGATGTCTTCAATATCTGAAGCATCATCTTCTCTGCCCTCATCCGACCCATCTTCAACGTTCTCATTCTGCTCGTCCCCGGTGGATTCTAGGAAGCTCGGTCCTTCAATCCAGTCATGAATAGGAGAATATTCGACGAGGCTGTAGGCGCAATCCTGGCGCCGAGCTACCCACTCCGGATCATCGGTCCATCTGGATCCGGTGCGCCGACGTGTAAGGAGGCTGAGGTCGATCTTCACATACCATGTGAGAATATGGTGAAGGATGGTGTCAGCTGCGGCATGACCAGCGGACTCTCTCCAGAGGTCAAGCTGGGTCTCAACTTCCATTAACTTCTCAACGAGAGTCGCAATGGTCTCCGGGCTACTCTCTCCGGGCCAGAACGTATTGAAAATCCAAACTGCAACGTCGAGGATATCCTTGACATAATTCTTGATGGTCTCCACACGAGAGGACAAGCTGACCAATAGGTCCTCCATGTCCAAGGGAATGTTCTCACCATCAAGAGCAATGGGAGTACCCCTCTCTCGGCGAAATTTGGCAACAGCAGCGCTGGCAATCGCAGTACCCTCTGGAAAGTGGTCTGGAAACAAGGCAAAGGAAGAAGGTAAAGAAAAGACATATGAGGTAACCCGGAGAGTTATGTCGGACAAGGGAAAGGAACTTACGAGAAATATGGCTATGGATCCGGGTCAACTCCTTGATGCAGGCATCGCGTCTTTTGCGAAGTTGCTCAAGCTCAGCGTTTGCCGACCCGAGCTGGAGGTCAGATTCTCTCAGTAGGTCCTGGTCCTTGGAGATTTGGAGAGTAAGGCGCTCACGCTCTTCAGTGAAGTTCTGGCCAACTTTTTGGAGATCGGTTTTGTGCTGGGCCTTCACCTTCTCCATTTCAGCCTTGAGCTTGGCTATCTCGTCGTCCTTAGTCCGGAGGAGGGCAAGTTCATCATTCTTTTTCTTCAGCTCAGCTTGATGCTGCCCTGCTTGTTCGAGAAAATGCAGCATCATATCAGGCACGGGCACACTATCCTCAAGCGATGCTGAAATAATATGTTGACCCGGCAGAGCCGAGGAGTGAATGTTGCCGAGCCAAGGAGAAGAAGAAATGGAAAACACTGAGAGGTCGAACAAAAGAGAACATACCCCGGATTTCCTCCAAGTTCTTCCGCATGATTTTGTTCTCAGCCTCCACCCCAGCTGCAGAAACCGAATGAGGAGATTAGTTCGGCGGAAGAAAGTGAAGAAAAACGGAGAGGTGACGAGGGAGAAAATTACCTCTCTTTTCATGTTCTGCACCAAGTGCAACATGTTTTGCACGTAGGATCTTGTGGGTATCAAGCAGGCGTTGGAATTCAGCGCTCCGGCGATTTGTGGTTACCTGAAAGAAGTACAGAAGTGTAAAATTAGCTTGGCGCATATTCGAAGTGTACAAGATCCGGGCCAAGTGGAACTTAACCCGGCTCTAGGTGCGTGCATATTCGAAGTGTACAAGATCCGGGCCAAGTGGAACTTAACCCGGCTCTAGGTGTGTGCATATTTGAAGTGTACAAGATCCGGGCCAAGTGGAACTTAACCCGGCTCTAGGTGTGTGCATATTCGAAGTGTACAAGATCCGGGCCAAGTGGAACTTAACCCGGCTCTAGGTGTGTGCATATTCGAAGTGTGCAAGATCCGGGCCAAGTGGAACTTAACCCGGCTCTAGGTGTGTGCATATTCGAAGTGTACAAGATCCAGGACAAGTGGAACTTAACCCGGCTCTAGGTGCGTGCATATTCGAAATGTACAAGATCCGGGCCAAGTGTAACTTAACCCGGCTCTAGGTGTGTGATATTCGAAGTGTGCAAGATCCGGGCCAAGTGGAACTTAACCCGGCTCTAGGTGTGTGCATATTCGAAGTGTACAAGATCCGAGCCAAGTGGAACTTAACCCGGCTCTAGGTGTGTGCATATTCGAAGTGTACAAGATCTGGGCCAAGTGGAACTTAACCCGGCTCTAGGTGTGTGCATATTCGAAGTGTGCAAGATCCGGGCCAAGTGGAACTTAACCCGGCTCTAGGTGTGTGCATATTTGAAGTTTACATGCAGCTATGTTGGTTTTCTAATGAGCATCCGACCGAGTAACAAGCTACTCCCCCGGAGGCTCGGGGACTAATGGTTATTATCTACAGCATGTAAAGGACTTTTCCCGAACCCGGCTATTATCTACGTTGGCTTTGAAGTTTACATACCTCCATCATTCGCCCCGCGAGGTTAATTGCCTTGGCGGCAGTATTCATCTGGGCAGAAAATTCTGCGGGGCTGAACTTTTCTGGGAGATCGTCGTTGTGGATGAACTCCGCCTTGTTCCAGTTCATAACGAACTCGATAAGGCTCGGAGGGTACCGTTCGCCAGTGGGCATGTGGGGTGCCACCCAGCCCTTCGCATGAGCTTCCTTCCTTTCAACTAGGGCAAGAGCTGGGCTGGTGTGCAGAACCATCTGCTGCGCATCGGTTGGCTCGGCAGGAACATCCTTCGCTGCTAGTGATTTCTTTGGAAGCATCGACGATAGAGTTCGCTGCCCGGCCTTGATGGATGCAGACTTGGTAGTATCTGGGTCCTTCTTGCCTTTAACTTGCTTGGAAAAAGTAACTGCGGTAGACTTCCCTTTATAAGATGCTGGAATAGTTCCTCGCCGAGGCTGAGATGACTCGGACGAGGCAGAAGAACTTGGCACTGGAGCTGTTGTGGGTTTCCTTGGTGCCGGGACAGGTGCTGGCTCGGTAGCTGGTACCGGAGTTGGTGCTGGTGCTGGTGTTGTGATAGACTCGGTGGTTGCTGGTTGCGGCAATGCCGAAGTGGTGGATGCCGTTGCCTCGGCCAAACCGACCCCTCCCGCTCTAAGGTCGCGTTCCTCTCGATGAGGTATTGCGGAACCCGGAGCAGCCGCAGAGCCCTCCGGAATAGGGCTCAGCGGGCGTGACTCGTCGTCACGAGGAGGAGAAGGGCCGGACCGAAGGGGAGAAGAGATGCTCGATCCGCTCTGAGGGACCTCCACAGGAGGCCTGAAAAAGAGAATAATGTCAGAAGAGAAATTACCACGATGCAAGGAAAAGTGAGTTACGTAATGAGAAATAACTTACGCATCCGAGGTCTCGGCCTCCTTGGGTTTCCGAGCCCTCCGTGTCGGGGCTTTGCCTGCCCGCTTGGAGGCGATCTTGTCTCCGGCCTTCTTTTGCCTTTTTGTGGGCTGAGAAGGTTCGGAGGAAGAACTTGATGCGGATCTGCGCTTCTTCTTCGATGCCACCGGAACCGGCTCGCCCGTGGCAAGTGGAGGATCCTCGTGGATATGCCCACCGGGGTTAGATGATGCCGGAAAGGCAAAAGAAAGAGGGATAGCCTCAACAGGTTCAATCACGTCGACATCCGAGTCATCCTCATCATCGGGCCAATCTCTAAGGGAAGAGAATTTACCGCTGGGTCGTTTGGTAGCGTCGGTCATAGGGAGGAACATCTCCTGGTCCGGCTCCTCCTCATCCGGGATTTCTCGGTCCGGCGCCCACTTAAGGTCGGATCCGTGCCATCCTCAAGAGTTTGCTGAAGAACAGCTGAGAAAATGAACAAAGAGCAGAGTCAAAAATACGACAAAAACCGACACATACTTGATCCGAAATAAGTTTGCCCCGCGAAGCTTACCGCGGGAGGGAGCCTGTCACGGCAGTAGTGCTCGATTCCCCACGTCCATTCGGCGGAGAAATCCTTGTGGGTGGTGAAAAGAGCTTTAACCCGACGAAAGATCTCCGTATTGCTTAACTCGAAGGAGGAGGTTCGGTTGGGGTCGCGGCCGAAGCTCATGTGGCACAACTTGTGGGTGCGCTTCTGGAGGGGAGAGATTCGGTTGCGCACGAACGTGATCATAGCATCCTCGTTGCGCAATCCGAGCTTCTTCAGCTCCATGAACCTCTTGTTAACTTGGTTGGCCAGAGCTGTAGGTTTCTTGGGGACCTCCTCCCAGAAATCCGTGTCAGGTAGGCCCGGAGTGTAGGGCAGCAACCGAATCAAATCTTCGGTACCCTCGTTCCGGACGTAGAAGAAGGTCCGGGCCCATCCTTTGCAGGAGTCAAGCCCGGTGACCCGGGGAAAGACTGAAAATCTCCGGGGCAAGATGGAGGCAGCTCCGAACTGGGTGAGCTGCTTATCCTCCGACTCTACATGGATATTGGGGACGACGTTGCGACGAAGACCGAAGAACCGGATCCACAGCTCCTTCGTGGGCCATAGTCCGGTGTAGCCTTCGATTGTAGAGGCAAAGGCAGAAAGAGAGGTGATTGCGTTTGCTGAGAGATGGTGCGGCTGCAGGTGATACGTCCTAACCCAATACCGGAAGAAATCGCTCACCGGAAGGCCAAATCCCCGTTGGAAGTGGGACAGGAATACAACGAACTCACCCGGATTGGGTGGGGGGGGCAGTTCGGCGGAAGGGAGACGAGCGGTGACACCGGCGGGAATGCGCCTGGTCCGGTAGACCAGTCAATGTCATCTTGACAGACCCATGAACCGGCCCATGCGCCGCGGTCTGCCGCACCGGCGTCCTCCTCCATCTCCTGCTCGGCGACGACGAGCTCCTCCTCCGTCATCTCGTATTCGCTATCCTCGCTGGAGCTAGCAGCGGCAGGGATCTGTGGCCTAGATTGGCGAGGACCCGTGGCTAAGCAGTTGCGCAGTGGTGGCTGTGAAGCAGAAGCACGGGGAGAGTGCGGCGGCGGCGCTGCTGCTAGAAGCACTGGCGGCGGCGTGGTCGCAGGGAAGACGAAGGAGAAAACGCGACGGGCAGAGGGGCGCAGAGGTGGAAAAATGCTAAGGGATGCACCCCTCCCCTATTTAACCACCCCCAAAGATCGATGAGTGGGATCGCGCTGCGCCGACGAGCCACACGGTGTGGCCGTGTATCACCGGCATCAGCCAATCAGAGAAAAGCCACACAGGGGGCCACAAAGTAGAAGCAATCCCATGACGCGACGCGCTATTGCGGTAAACGAGGAGGCAGGCATAACGTGACCCACGCACAGTGATAACTGACAATTACTGCGGCGGTTACTGTGCAGGCCCTTAAAATAAGACGAGGTAATGATTAGCCTCCACGTGGGTTGGCGTATGAGAGAAGGAAGGGGGGCCCGGATCAAACCATGATAACCATGGGATCCGAGCCAAAGTGGTGACCCGGCCGGCAAGTGAAAACTTGGAACATGGAAAGGGAACGTAAATCCATATAGTCCGAGATAAGGAGCTAACTCGGAATTAAACGTCCGAGGCTCGAACATAAATGAACCTGATGTGGCCTTAGCGACCGAGGCAGCTAAGACCGCACCAGCTTCGGGGACTAATGTTGGGGGATACCCCCGGGTAGGGTCACTCCGGGGTATAACGGCCGAGTTAGCCCAGGTCCGGCAAGGTCAAAGCGGATGCTGACCGGGTCACCTCAAGGCAGTCCAAATCACGGAGTAACCCGGACCAGGGGGGGGTCGCCTAACATTGTTTCATCCAGCTTAAGGAGTAAGTCGAAAGTGCTTGTCTAACTTATACGCAGGAACAGGTGTGGCCGGATCTACTATGATCCGGGTCCTCACTTAGCTTCTGGGAGAAGGAAGGAATCTCTCTAGTCAAAAAGAAGGTCCGGTACGTACTGCATGAGCAGAGAAAGCAAGGGCAGGACCACCGGATCGTGGCCGACAAGGGTGACGACACTTATGTCGTCTGACGCGGGCACCGCAGAGGCTTATGTCGCTAAAGCATGTATGACGCGGGGGAAAAGCACCCCGGTCGGGTTACCACTTTGGGAGGGGGCATATTCCTAAGAATATGCCTCCACGTATGCCCTGGGCCAGGACCGAACTTCCTCTATATAAGGGGGGCTAGGGTTCTGGTAGAGGGGGTTGGTTGAGCTCTAGTTGAATAAGCACTAGTTGATCTAGGGTTCTAGGGAAAATTAGGAGGCAAGAGTAAGAGAGTTCCTTCTTCCTCCTCTCGCCAGTACAGCTCAAGGAGCACTTGTAATCTTGGAGATATAGCAATACAAACCTCTGTGTGGAGAATCACTCCACTATCCCTCCCTGGATTCCCCTAGCGTGTATTAGTCCCCACCTTTAGCCTATCCATGGCATCTGCTGTGACACCACCACGACAGCGAGATTCCTTCCTTCTCTTGTAAGCTTGCTATAACCCGGATCGTACCTAGTAGATCCGGCCATACCTGTTCCTGCATACAAGTTAGATATATCTCACTGACTTACGATATAAGTCGGCTGAGACCCAGTTAGGTGGACATCCCCTGGTCCGGGTTACCCCGAGATTCGGCCTGCCTTGAGGTGACTCGGCCAGCATCTGCTTTGACCTTGCCGTACCTCGGCTAACTCGGCCTTTATACCCCGGTGTGACCCTACCTAGGGGTATCCCCCCAACATTAGTCCCCGAAGCTGGTGCGGTCTTAGCTGCCTTAGCCGCTAAGGCCACATCAGGTTCAATTTCACTAAGCTTTGTGTTCATTCTCCGAGTTACTTCCTATCTCAGATTCCATGGGTTTACTTTCCCTTGGCACATTCCAAGTTTTTACTGGCTGGCCGGGTTACCACATACCCATCCGGGTCATGCTTCCTTCTCTCGTACGCTTCCCCACGTGGAGGTTAATCATCACGTTTGCCTCATTTTAAGGGCCAGCAACAGTAACCGTCACAGTTATTGTCAGAAGTTACTGTTGTCCACGCCGCGTTGTGCCTGCCTCCTCGTTAAATGCACCATAACGTCACGTCATGGGATCCGCTGCGCCCTGTGGCCCTTCGTGTGGCTCGCTGCTGATTGGTTGATCCGGGTTGTACACGGCCACACCGTGTGGCCTACCCGCAAAACGCGATCCCACTACCCCCTTAAGGGAGTGGTTAAATAGGGGAGGAGCGCGCCCCTTGGGTCCTTTCCCCACTTCCGTGCCCCTCTGCCTCTGCTTCTTCCTCATCTTCTCCCGCGACAGCGCCGCCGCCACCGCGTCTGAGTAGCAGCGCCACCGCCGCACTGCTTCCACGCGCACCAGCGTCGGCGCCGCGCATTTCCTCCGCCACGGGTCCCCGTCAGTCCAGGCCAGTGCCTCCCACCACCGCCAGCGAAAGCGAGGGGAGCGACCTTGAGATGACCGAGGAGGAACTCATCGTCGCAAAGGAAGAAATGGAAGAAGATGCGGCGAACGCCGATCGTGGCGCGTGGGCTAGATCCTGGGTTTGCCAGGATGACCTGGATTGGCTGTACCGCACCAGGCGCATCCCGGAGGGAGTCACCGCATGCCTTGTTGCCGCCGAGCTTGCCCCCTCACCCAATCCGGGTGAGTATGTGGTGTTTCTACCCACTTCTAGCGGGGGTTTGGTCTGCCAGTTAGTGATTTTTCCATGATTGGCTCAATACGTATGAGCTCCAGCCACACCACCTTCCGGTGAATGCCATCACGTCTCTCTCTGCCTTTGCCTCCACCATCGAAGGTTACGCCAGACTATGGCCCACGAAGAAGCTCTGGATCCGGTTCTTTGGCCTCCGCCGGAACGTAATTCCGAACATTCAGCTTGACCCGGAGGACAAGCAGCTCACGCAGTTCGGTGCTGCGTCGATCTCTCCCCGGAAGCAGTCCATCTTCCCCTGAGTCACAGGGCTTGACTCTTGCCAGGGATGGGCCCGGACTTTCTTCTACGTCCGGAACAACACAACTGAGGATCTGATCCGGCTGCGCCCTTATGCTCCGGGTCCTCCGAACCCAGATCTGTGGGACAAGGTCCCCAAGAAACCCACCGTCCTGGCGAACCAGGTCAACAAGAGGTTCCAGGAGTTGAAGGATCTTGGACTGCGCAATGAGGATGCCATGATCACGTTTGTTCGCAACCGGATCTCCCCCTCCAGAAACGCACGCACAAAGTCTGTCATATGAGCTGGGGTCGCGACCCCAACCGGACCTCCTCTTTTGAGTTGAGCAACACCGAGATCTTTCGCCGGGTCAAGTCCCTCTTCACCACTAAGAAGGATTTCTCTACTGAGTGGACATGGGTAATTGAACACTATTGCCGAGATAGGCTTCCTCCTGTGGTAAGTCTCGTGCCCCCAACCTTTTCCGAATTGAATCATATGTCGGTCTTTGTTGTAGGTTCTAATCATGTTGCCTTTTCTTTCCCTTAGACGTTTCTTCAGCAAACCATCGAGGATGGCACCGAGCCCTTCTGCCTTGTCCGAGTCTTCCAAGGCTCTGCGAGAAGATACCAGCAGCACCAAGGCTAGCGCCAAGGTAGCTCCCAAGGGCAAATCCGCTGCAGCCACCTCAACTTCTCAGCAACAGCTCAAGGGCAAGAAGGCTCCTGACGCCACCAGGGCAACGTCCATCGAGGCTGGACAGCGCACACTTGCGTCCATGCTTTCGAAGAAGACTCCACCTCCGAAGGACGCCCCTGCCGAGCCAACTGATGTGCAACTTGTGTTGCACACCAGCCCTGCCCTTGCCCAGGTTGAGAGGAGGGAAGCGCATGCCAAGGGTTTAGTGGCACCCCACATGCTCAGCGGCGAACGATACCCTCCGACCTTGAACGAGTTTGTAAATAACTGGAACAAGGCGGAGTTCGTCCACAATGCTGATCTCTCGGAGAAGTTTGGTCCTGCTGAATTTGCTGCGCAGATGAATACTGCTGCCAAGGCAATTAACCTGGCGGGTCTTATGATGGAGGTACGTTTCTTCGTCTTTTCCTTAACATGCTGTAGATATTAGTGATATAACCATTAGTCCCCGAGCCTCCAGGGGAGTAACTTGTTACTCGGCCGGATGCTCCTTAGAGAACTAACGTAGCTCCTTGATAACTTCGAATATGCACACGCCTAGAGCCGGGTTAAGTTCCACTTGGCCCGGATTTTGTACACTTGGAATATGCACACACCTAGAGCCGGGTTAAGTTCCACTTGGTCCGGATTTTGTACACTTTGAATATGCACACACCTAGAGCCGGGTTAAGTTCCACTTGGCCCGGATTTTGTACACTTCGAATATGCACACACCTAGAGACGGGTTAAGTTCCGCTTGGCCCGGATCTTGTACACTTCGAATATGCACACACCTAGAGCCGGGTTAAGTTCCGCTTGGCCCGGATCTTGTACACTTCGAATATGCACACACCTAGAGCCGGGTTAAGTTCCGCTTGGCCCGGATCTTGTACACTTCGAATATGCACACACCTAGAGCCGGGTTAAGTTCCACTTGGCCCGGATCTTGTACACTTCGAATATGCACACACCTAGAGCCGGGTTAAGTTCCGCTTGGCCCGGATCTTGTACACTTCGAATATGCACACACCTAGAGTCGGGTTAAGTTCCACTTGGCCTAGATTTTGTACACTTCGAATATGCACAAGACTAAGCTATCTTTTTGTACTCTTTTCAGGTGACCACCAACCGCCGGAGCGCTGAGTTTCAGCGTCTCCTGGACACTCACAAGATGCTGCGTGCAAAACATAATACACTTCTCGCTGAATACAAGAAAAGGGGTAAGTTTTCTCCCTTGGCATTTTTCTGTTTTTCTTCATCCTTTTCCGCCGAACTAATCCATCATTCAGATTTCGCAGCTGAGGTGGAAGTTGAGAACACCATCATGAGGAAAAACCTGGACCAGATCAAGGGTAAGTCGTTTTGGCTCAACTTTGCTATGCTCTCTATCTCCTTTTTTCCGTGGCTCGGCAAACATTCATACCTCGGCTTTGCCGGGTCAACAAACTATTTCAGCATCTCTTGAAGATAGTGTGCTCGTGCCTGATATGATGCTGCATTTTCTCGAACAAGCAGGGCAGCATCAGGCTGAGCTCAAAAAGAAAGATGATGAGCTTGCCCTCCTCCGAGCCAAAGATGATGAGATTGCCAAGCTCAAGGCAGATATGAAGAAGCTGAAAGCACAGCATCAAACCGAACTTCAAAAAGCTGGCCAAGACTTCAGTGAAGAGCGTGAGCACCTCAACCTCCAGATTGCCAAGGACCAAGAATTACTTAATGAGGCCAGCGTCAAGCTTGAGTCGGCGAACGCTGAGCTTATGCAGCTCCGAGAGAGGCGCGACAACTGCATCATAGAGCTGACCCAGGTTCACAGCCATATTGCTGGTAAGTTCTTTTCCTTCAACAGACACTGACCTTTCTGGGTTTGCTTCCTTTACTTACTCCACCTGTCTTATTTTTTCAGGCAAATTCCCAAAGAGCGATGTCATCGCATCCAAAGCTGTTGCCCAGTTTCGCAAGCAGAGGGTACTCCATCTGGTCCTGGCAGCATTCCTTTCGATCTCGAGGACTTGATAGTCAGCCTGTCCTCCCGAGTCGAGACCGTGAGGAACTACGGCAAGGATATCTTGCACGTAGTAATCCGGATCTTCAACGCCTTTTGGCCTGAGGAAGATACTCTAGAGAATATGGCTGTTCTTTTTGCCAGGCTTATGGAATGCGAGACTCAGCTCGATCTCTAGAGAGAATCTGCTAGACGCGTCGGAGCTGAAATCGTTCTCCAATACGTGCTTACGTGGTATGAGAAGATTGACCTCAATCTCCTTGCGCGCATGTGCACTGGATCAAAGTGGTCTACTGACCCGGATTGGGTAGCTCGGCGCAAGGCTTGCGCTCACAGCTTCATCCAATACGCCCCCATTCATCAATGAAACGAGGGACCGAGCTTCCTAGATGCCACCGATGATGAAAATGTTGAAAATGTTGAAGATGAGTCGGATGAGGACGAAGAGGACGAAGCCTCAGACGTCGAGGAAGACGCGTATGATTCTAAAGCTAAGGTCGAGGCTGCCCTGCTGGCGCCGAATTACCTCCTCCTGCTGCTCCTTGATAAACACTTTAAATTTCATCAGATCCCCGGTATGCCCGGTGGAATTGTATCAAGCACACAAGTGATATTTTTCTACTAAGTTTTTATGCCGGATTGACTTGGGCATAGTCCCCGAGTTTCATTTTCTTGTTCATCCAATCTTTTGGCTCGGATCGTGTCTACCTTGATTCGGTTTTATGACTTACGAGTCCGAGCTTCAAAAATTGTCTTAACAATACTTGGAAACTTTAGGATTAGCTCAAAATAATGCAGCATAGTAAATCGAAAGTAAGCATAAGGTTAGTCCAAAAAACAAAGGTCGGCTCGATTAAGTTCCTTTCCTTAGTCGTTTTTCATGTGCTACGCAATTCCAAACTTGTTCTCTTGCTTGCCATGAAGCCAATTCTTGTTGGACAGCAGCAAGTCGAAGAGTTGGGTTCTTGGTGCTCACACATTACTAATCCGGCTTAAGTAGAAAAACTTACGCCAGCCGACGTATAAATAATAAATACAGAATACAACAAATATTTTCAAGGCAGTCCCCGAGTTACTGCTCGAGATGCCCACATTTCATTGATAGGCTCATTGCCGGCATATATACCGACATATGAGAGACTCGGATACATACACTTCTCTGCTAAGTGTAGAAAGGACGAAGTAGAGTACATTCCATGGTCGCTTAGATTCCTCGCTGGACCTATCCGCTTTGTTCTTCTCCTGTGGTTTTGCATCGATAAGATAATAAGAATCATTGTGCAATGCTTTGCTCACAATGAATGGCCCTTCCCATGGGGGGATAACTTATGCATGCCAGCAGTACGTTGTACCAACCGGAGTACCACATCACCTTCCCGGAAGACTCGGGGGTTTACTTTCCGGCTATGATAGCGTCGGAGGTTTTGCTGATATATGGCGGATCTAGACAATGCCAATTCTATCGCTTCTTCCAGCAGATCAACATCATTTTGCCGGGCTTTTTGCACTTCGGCTTCTGTGTATTGGGTGACCCTAGGAGAATCATGATCTATGTCGGCTGGTAATACAGCTTCTGCCCCATATACCAGAAAGAATGGCGTATAGCCTGTTGATCGATTCGGAGTTGTTCTTAAACTACACAATACCGTTGGTAGTTCTTCTATCCAGCACCCCGCTGATCTTTGCAGTGGCTCAATGAGCCTGGGTTTTATCCTGGATAATAATAATCCGTTGGATCTTTCCACTTGTTCGTTCGATGCAGGATGGGCTACCGAGGCAACGTCTAGCCGGATCTTCTTATCTCGGCAGAATCGCGCAAATGCTCCTTTAGCAAAATTTGTGCCAATATCTGTTATGATACTGTGAGGATAACCGTATCTCAAGATGATGTCTTTGAGAAATGTCACGGCCGTAGCTCCATCACATTTTCTTATTGTCTTTACTTCAATCCACTTTGTAAATTTATCAACCATGACCAAAATCTGAGTCATATTTCCCCTCGCTGGTTTGAACGGGCCAACCATGTCCAAACACCATACGGCAAATGGCCAGGTGATTGGTATGGTCTTGAGCTCCGACATTGGCATGTGTGTCTTGGTAGCATACCTCTGACAACCGTTGCATTTTCTTACCAAGTCCTCTGCTTGTTCTAAGGCACTTGGCCAGTAGAATCCATGCCGGAAAGATTTTGCTACCAAGGCTCTGGACGAGGCATGATGCCCACATTCCCCTTGATGTATATCTCGGAGGATGTCAAGCCCTTCTTCCGGGTCAACACATCGCTGGAGGACATTAGTCACACTCCTTTTGTATAGCTCGGAATTGATGATCGTGTATGCTTTTGCTCTTCTTTGAGTTTGCTTGGATTGCACTTCCTCAGCGGGTAAGGTTCCATCTTTCAGGAATGGAAATATAGGTAGTGCCCAAGCTGGTATTGCTCGTACAGGGAACACATCCTCATCAATTTCCATCTGATCCACCGGCATAACCTCAACCGGATCATGCTGAGCAGTCCCCGGGTCTTGCGAAGCAGTCCCCGGGTTCGCTGAGGCAGTCCCCGGGTTTCACGCACCACCTCCCATGTCAATGTCCATGGGCACAGCTTCGGACTCCGGATCCTACGGGACGTAAATTGAGTCGGTTTCTGGGGACGGTCTGATAGATGGTTTTCTGAGGTGTTCTAATGATACACCCGGTGGAATTGCTTGTCGGGTTGATCCGAGCTTCGACAATACGTCGGGAGCCTCATTTTGCACCCGGGGTACATGACGAAATTCGCATCCCTCAAAGTAACCAGATATCTTTTGCACGTGGAATCTGTATAATGCCATGTTTGGATCAAGAGCGTCCCACAACCCCGACACTTGCGGAACTACCAAATCCGAGTCGCTAAAGCATTGGATCCGACATATCCCAATTTCTTTTGCCACTTTGAGCCCACGCACAAGTGCTTCATATTCGGCGACATTATTTGATGCTGCGAAATGGATCTGTAGCACATACTTCAACTGGTCATTCTTTGGCGAGGTAAGCACAACTCCGGCGCCTAACCCGGTTTTTGTTTTTGACCCGTCAAAGTGCATTCTCTAAAAGTTCGGATCTGGTGGCGGTGGTTCATATTGTACCTCGGCCCAGTCCACAAAAAAGTCGGCCACAGCCTAAGACTTGATTGCTTCTCTTCTGTCATATTGTGGCGCATAGGGAGCTAGTTCAATTGCCCATTTTGCAATTCTGCCACTTGCATCCTTGTTACTCATTATCTCGGATATGGGAGCTTCACATATTACTTGGTGCTCCTCAAAATAATGCTTTAGCTTCTTTGCCGACATGTACACACCATACGCCAATTTCTGATAGTGCGGATAATTTTGCTTTGAGGCTGATAATAGCTCGCTCAGATAATACACTGGCCTCTGCACTGACTTACCCTCTTTGTCGCGCTCTACCACAATTACTGCACTTACAACTCGGTTGGTTGCGGCTATATAGAGCAACATTGGCTCCTTTGATAGTGGAGAGGCTAACACTGGTGCAGTGGCTAACATTTTCTTTAACTGGATAAAGGCTTCATTGGCCTATGGCGTCCAAATGAACTTGTCCGACTTTTTCATGAGTTGATAGAGAGGCAATGCCTTTTCTCCCAACCGACATACAAACCGACTTAACGATGCCAGGCAACCAGTGAACTTCTGGACATCGTTAAGGCACTTCGGCAGTTCCATTCGCTCTATGGCCCGGATTTTAGTTGGATTGACTTCAATACCTCGGTTGGAAACGAGGAATCCGAGTAACTTCCCAGCCGGGACACCGAAGGTACATTTTTCTAGGTTAAGCTTCATCCGGAACCTCCTTAGGTTTGCGAATGTCTGCCTGATATCGTCAAGGAGCGTTTTGCTTTCCTTGGTCTTGATAACCACATCATCCACATACACCTGTACATTTTGACCAATTTGGTCGTGCAAACATTTCTGCATATATCTTTCGTACGTTGCCCCTGCATTACGTAAACCAAATTGCATGGTGAGATAGCAATAAGCCCCATACGGGGTGATAAATGCAGTTTTTATTTGATCATCCGGATTCAGGGGTATCTGGTGGAAACCAGAATATGCATTAATGAATGAAAACAGTTCACACCCAGCAGTTGAATCTATGACCTGATCTATTCTTGGCAGTGGAAATGGATCTTTTGGACACGCCTTATTCAGGTTCGTGTAATCGATACACATACGCCAAACCACTGCCACATTCGGATCATCCTTCTTCTTCTCCACCAGCACCGGATTAGATAGCCAATCCGGGTAAAGAACTTCCATGATAAATCCAGCTGCTAGTAACTGAGCTATCTCATCTCCATTGCCTTTTCTCCTATCTTCGGCGAAGCGGCGGAGAGGTTGCTTCACTGGCCTTGCTCTGGGTCTCACATTCAACGAGTGCTCGGCCAACTCCCTCGGAACACCTTGCAAGTCCTGTGTGGACTAAGCAAAAATATCCCGATTCTCACGGAGGAAGTTGACGAGCTCGCTTTCCTATTTATCATTTAACCCGACACCAATTGTTACGGTGCGCTCTAGGAACATGTCATCAACAGGCACTTTCTTGGTATCCTTTGTGGCTTGGAACGAAACACTACCATGCGGATTACTCAACGCCGACATATATTGCTGCGTGGACTGAGCCAACGCCGCCACCCCTTGGATTTTTCTTTTCTCTTGTGCAATCACGAGTGACTCGGCTAGGTTAGACCCGGCTGACGCACACTCAATGGAACGGTGGAAATCTCTAGCTATGGTAATTACTCCATTTGGCCTAGGCAACTTCATCTTCAGATAACTGATGTGATAACTTTCCATGAACTTGTTTAGTGCTGGCCTGCCGAGTAACGCGTGATAGGCACTTTCTAAGTTCACCACTTCAAACTCCAAATTCTCAGTTCGGCAGTTATCTCTCATGCCGAACAATACGTCGACCCGGACCTTGCCTATCAGCTCACAAGAAATGCCTGGCACAATGCCATGGAAAGTTGTCCTTGTAGCTTGGAGCATGTTCTCCGAGATACCCAACTTGCGCATCATATCCGCATACATGATGTTAATGCTACTGCCATTGTCAATTAGTACCTTTGAGAACCTCACATTGATGTTTGGCCCAATGAATGTCGGATCAGCCACTAGCGCATACGAACCAGGACTCGGCATAAGCTTGGGATGATCTTTGATGCTCCAGGTAATTTCCTGGTCCGACCAAGGCATATACCTCGTCACTGCTGGCATTACCACATTCACCTCCATGTGTCGGCGCTGTAAGCTCTTTCTATCTGTTTCCTCAGTGGTGAACACACAGTAACTCTGATGATGCTCTCTGTACTCATTCCTCCCCTCGTTTCTAGGATACCTCTGATCTGGCTGATGCTGGTCTTCCACTTGATGCACTGCATCCCTTCTCTCGTGGTTGTCATACCTCGGCGGAGGTGGAGGCAACATTAGCTATTGCATGTTCGCTCTGGAGAGCAATTGCTGTCAGGGTAACTCCTGCCGAGGTTGATCATTCCGAGGTGCCTGAGCATTCCCCGAACTACCTTGTTCTATCTTACGCATCCATTCACACTGCCTTGTTGTATGACCCGTTGGGTTACTCGCATTTGGTGTGTGAAATTTACACGTCTGATCCAGCATTGACTCGTAAGTATACCTCGGACGGTCCTTCTTTTGCTCTGGCGTCCAAGTTTTCTTGCCATCGTTTCTCGGTGTCCATTGTTGTCCTCCAGTTTTCTAACGTTGATTGCCCCCTGCTCCGGGTTGATCTTGATTCACAGCAGCAACTTGTTGCAAACTGTACCGGTAATCCGGTCTATCATCTCTTCTTTTACCCCGGTAGTCATTCCTCCGGGATGGCCCGGCTCCATCTCTCTGGTAGTACTCCTCATTTGACTCGTTTGACACAATCCTAGGTTGAGTCGGATCACCCAAAGCATACGAATCAGCAATCCGGATTATCTCTGCCAACGTAGTTGGCATATCCCTTTGCAATCTTTGCCACAACATGCTTGCATATCTGCAGCCTTGCGCAAACCATGGTATGGCCTGTGACTCAATCACACCTTCACATGAGTTTCGCACGGTACACCATCGGGTTAAGAACTCCCGGTCCGTCTCATTCGGTTTCTGCTTGCACATTGCTAGGGTCTGTGGTCTATTTGGCCTCTGGTACGTACTTGAGAAATTGCTGATAAACATTTCCTCAAAATTGATCCAACAGTTAATACTTCTGGGCGGCAAATTGTTTAGCCATACCCTCGCTGGCCCCTCCAGCATCTGGGGTACGTATCTCACAGCCCATCTCAAGTTGCCTGTAGCAATTTTCACAGTTGTAGCATAGTTAATCAACCAATCCTTCGGCTTTGTGCTGCCATCGTATGTCTTAGTGCCTCTAGGTAGCTGGAAGTTAGGTACCGGAGGTTCCTTCATGATCCGGGGCCCAAAACATGCAGGACCCGGGGGGCCTTGACATTCAATCTGCTCCGACCTTTACAGCCGATCCAGTTTTAATCTGGCATCGTCAGGCATCAAATCCCTGCTTCCCAATCTCGACCCTATCACATGATAGTCCGGCCTTGGGTATCCTGCGTTCACCATTTCCGAATCACCATGATTATATCAGTCTTGCTCTCATGGAGCACCTCTCTATTGCATACCTCGGCCGACACTTTGCTCTTGCCTTGGTATATTCTGCTGCTGCGGTTGTCCTGCTCCTGCCGAGTTACGCTGTCCGGCATTGCCATTTACAGCATTTCCTTGACCGGCATTGCCTTGGTCGCAGTTACCTCGGGCAGCTTCACCTCGGCTCACACTTCATCGATCCTCATTTTTCTACACTTCTTTTCCTTTCCCTGCCCTTGCCGGGTCATACGGGACTATCTGTTTGTTCCTCCTGGCCGAGGTTACTACCTCTTTTCTCCTAGGACCACCATGAGGAGACGATGCAGCTCCAGCAGATTTCTCCAGGCTACCCACCGCCGAATGAATGATCTTGGAGGCCCCAGCTCTCTCCGGGTGAGCCCTGAGCAATTCCTCGTTTTGCCTATTCGCGATCCGAACCAACTCATTGACCCTATCTTGCTGTCTCTGACGGGCTTCACCCGTTAGACCCTCTAACTCGGACGCAACTGCATCTACTGCTCTGAGATTTTTTGCCGGGGTACTATACTTCGATAGCCCCACGGATAAACAGTTCTCTAACTCCTCAATCCTAGTATCACCCTCTTTGTTCATTTCACTCATGAGGTTTCTCCCTTTTACTTTTACAGCATCTACTTTATTTGCCTTTGCGTACTCACGCAGTGTCATGTTCAACGACTGCTGAGCCGCAGCTATCTTTTTGGCACCCTCTAGTATTTTTTGCTTAGTTTCCTCTAGCTTGGCCCGTGCCTGAGCCAGATCTACCACTGCTGCTACTGGGTTTGCCAAGCTATCCATCGCTTGCTGCAGCACATTCTCTGGCCTCTCTAGTGGAGGACCTCTTCTTTTCCTCGGTGCCTTGGGCATTACCTCCGGATCTGGTGCCGGATCTTTTCTCGCGCCAGCGCCAGGCGCAGTCATCATCACCTCGGCATGGTCCGAGGAGCGAGTGATACGCACCCCATGACCCACACTAAGGGGTCGCTCGCCTCCTTTGACGACGTGTCGCGGGTGAACTCACGACACATCGACATCAACATAGACCTTGTGCACGCTGAGCTTGACGAAGAGGCTGTTGCATGGAAGTGGACGCTTGTCGAAGCAGCCAGCGTTGTCGCTGACAAAGTCTAGCGCTCCAAAGCACTGAACGAGCCCGGAGACGATGCGCTCGCCGGTGCCAATGAGGTTTCCCATCCGGATCTTCACCCCTACTAGCGCCGCTAGCCCCACGGTGGGCGCCAACTGTCATGGTGGTGTCACGGCAGATGCCATGGATAGGCTAAAGGTGGGGACTAAATGCACTAGGGGAATCCAGGGAGGGATAGTGTGGTGATTCCACACATAGTAGCTTTGTATTCGATTCACTTCCACAGATTACAAGTGCTCCTTGAGCTATATTGGAGAGAGGAGGAAGAAGGAACTCTCTTACTCTCACCACTAACTAGCCCTCAGGAACCAAGCAAAACTCAACCACCCAACTCGAGATCAACCCCTTCTATAGATTCCCTAGCCCTCCTTATACAGGGGTGGCTAGGTCTCCAATTAGGGCATACGTGGAGGCATATTCCAGGGAATATGCCTCCTCCCAAAATAGTAAGCCGACCGGGTTACTTTAACCCCGCGTCATCCATGCAGAGGCTACGTGAGCCTCTGCGGCGCCTGCGTCATCCGACATAGGCATCGTCACCTTTGTCGGCCACGCCTCGGTGGTACTGCCTCTGTCCGCTTCGCTCATGCTCTGCGTACAGTGGTCACCCTTTGACCAGCGATATTCCTTCCTTCTCTTGTAAGCTTGCTATAACCCGGATCGTACCTAGTAGATCCGGCCATACCTGTTCCTGCATACAAGTTAGATATATCTCACTGACTTACGATATAAGTCGGCTGAGACCCAGTTAGGTGGACATCCCCTGGTCCGGGTTACCCCGAGATTCGGCCTTCCTTGAGGTGACTCGGCCAGCATCTGCTTTGACCTTTCCGTACCTCGGCTAACTCGGCCTTTATACCCTGGCGTGACCCTACCCGGGGGTATCCCCCCAACAAGTGTCGTCGGCCATCATCATCATGCTCGCCATCAACACGCAACGTCACCTCCTCTCCAGCAAGCACCTCTCATGCAGAAGGACCTTTTTTCAGCAAAACAGAATAAGTATCAGATATACTTAACACTGCAAATGTGTTTGCAAGATTATAACATTTATAAAACTGTATATCAAATATATACCTTTGTCATTGATGACCTAAGCGACATCTGGTTCAACCAACACATTCCTGAGATGTGTCACGAACCAGTGGAACTCCATTGTTTCCACGTCTCCCCTCATTATGCAAGTCCTGACTTGTGCTTGGTAGCTTGGTGGCAGCGACCGTAGCACAACGCCGTTTGCAAAAGAGCCCGTCATCTATCTATCCAAGAGGTATGCAGGCCTCATGTACACATCATGCATTTGCTCTAAGTGGTCATCCAGTGATGAGTTCTCCTCCATCTTAATAGAGAGGAAGTCTCCCATCAGATCATGCTCCCATATGTGTGTCTGTTCCACGAAATGTGTCCTAAGCAGTAGCATCACCGAACAAGGGTTTACATCACCCACGAAAGGCCACAACTCATCCACCATTCTGAAACGCATGGTAACTGAAATGAAGGAGGCCATCTCACGATGGAGATAGCGGTCTTACTTCTGTTCTGGGGTCTCTAGGTCAGTGGGCTGATCCAAATCCATCCCGTCAAGTATGTAGTCGACCACGTCATTCTCGCTAAGGAGAACATGCCGACATGCAACCCATATGGAGAAGTTCGATCCATCTAATCTGAGCTTCTCTCCTTCTAACCAATCAATCGTCAATAGGAAAGGTGCCATCTACATTTATAATTGCAAAAAGGAATTTAGACTAAGTTTATAATTAAATGAGTTAATAATAACTCCACTCGGAAACACCTATCCCCATAAGGGTTTCTAGTGATAACACGACCCCTATTAGCCACATATCCCCCGATTGAACACGGCCATCGATGTGGGTTCAAAGGTGGACACTAAACGTCGGTCACATCATTCATGCGACTCGTGCTTGATCTTTCGACCATCCATGTTCCGAGGCCATGCTTCTATGGCGTGCTAGGCTCACCAACTCAACCTTAGTGTATTTGCTGTGCAACATGGCTTACACCCACTGTATGCGAACGTAGATATGTCTGACACCCAGGCCTGTACCCTGGATCGCCTCATACCGAAGAACTTTCTTGGTGGTGCACCCTAAGAGGGAACACAATTGTTGGTAATTTTAACAAGGATCATCTTATTAGCTACCGTCGAGTATCTAATACTAGCACACAATAAGACATACAAAAAATAACATTGAATGTAAATGCGATGTGATATGGTCCTTCACGTCGTGATATCCATCCGTCGTCACCGGGTTCCGGTGCCATAGACACCAGGGTACCGGTGTCACTCCGGCGTGGTAGTCCTACTACTATGTAACAAAGGGTAATCACTTTACCTTTGCCACAACCATATCACAAAGCAACGCCCCCCATCAAAACAAAGTTAGACGCCTCTACTTTATCTTTGCATGTTTTACGTGGCTGAATGGGCTTTCGCACAAGAACTGTTCTTACCTACGAACTTTTAGCACAACGCTGATCAAGTAGTTGTCTCTACTACACCCCTTTCGGGGACCTCCGTTGCAAATGGTATACCAACTAATGAGAGAGAGATAGACACCCCCCTAAGCCACTTTATACGGTACAAGCTGTATGTCAAGCGTGGACCAGTCTCGCGAATGAACTCGTAACGTCGGTTAGGGGTCGCTTCATCAAGCATTACTGTGGTATACACAAGTACACGTGGGAGGGTAACAACTAAAAGATCAATGCCCACATGATACATCGCGTGTGCTCTACCCGTACTAGCATTACTACGCATAGATCTAGCTCTGATACCACTGTTGGGGTTCCGCGTATGAAAAACATAAATTTTACTCTACGCCCCTGAACCCCTGAAGCTACCAGGACCTATCTATTAGTAATGCAGTAATGGGAGGGGATTTTGGCGAACTTACCCTTGAAGAACGAAAAGCGTTGTCAACGCTCAGGAGAGCGTGGTTGATGTAGACGAGCCGAAGCCGACCTCAAGGTCGTGATGAAGTCCTTGCGCTCCTCTGGCTCCAACGACTTGAGTGCCTCAAGTGCGACACCTTGCGGGGAGTTACACACGTCTGGTGCCTGACGATGACTCCCGCTTCCCCGATCCAGCAGCAGTTGCGGAAGTAGAGCTCTCAGATCCGAATCCCACAGCACGACGGCGCTCCGAGGTGAAGATGCCTCCCATTCGTGTAGTCCAGACTTGGAACCACGGTCACGAGAGAGAGAGGGGGAGGGAGAAAATATCAATTAGAGGTCCTCCCAAAAGTGAGAAGACCTTTATTGATTATTGGTGTATTTAATTTGGCCAAATACCCCCACTATATATAGGGGGAGGGGAGGTACTACCTCCCTCAAAGTCCCGGGGTGGGACTAAATGAGAGGAGGGGGGAGGGGTGGCACCACCGGCCACCCCCATGGGCCCTGCGCGCGGGAGGGGGGCGGAGGGGGCTGGCCCACTAGGGCGCCGGCCACCCCCTTGGCCCCTTCTCCCTCTCTCCTTTCCCTAATGGGCCCTCTCCCCTCTGGGAATTGGCCCATTAAGCCTTTGACCATTTAAATTGATTTTTCTCTTTATTAAATAATTATGAATAAATGATTAAATCAATATTTAACATTCATTCACATATTATTCAACCTCCATGGCTTATGGAACACCTTCCACCTCCACTCTGGACAACCTCCGGACTTACCGAAACCCTTCCGGTTTTCTCTCTACTATTCATCGGCGATTCCACCGATCCTATAAACACTCTCTAAGCATCATTAAGCCCTTAAGCTATTGGGTCCGCAGCATAGAAAACAAAAAATTCCTACGATGAGAACAACACGCCAAGATCTATCTACTAGGTACAGAGCAACGGGTGGACATACATCCATCGAGAACTTACCCTCGAAGACAACGAGTTTTGTTAACGAGTAGGAACTCGTGGTTGATGTAGTCGTACACTTGCCGATCTCAAGATCGTGAGGAAGTCCGAGCGCCGCAACTCAGCAGCGCATCTGTACTCGCACACACGTTCAAGCCAGCGGACAACCTCCACCTCCTCGCTCCAGCGATCCAGCAGAAGCAGCAACTCCTTCCAGACGAAATGCCACCGGGAACATGTATCCCCCTAATCCGAGACCATGGGGGAATAATTCTAGAGGGGGAGAGAGATCCTTCACAAGGAGGTGTGTGGAAGAAGGAGGAAGAGGGTGGCCTTTTATAGGAGGAGGGGGGTGCCCCTCCTTCATGGCCGGCGCATGGGGGGTGACTCCTCACCTCCCCCATTCATGTGGTGGTAACCCCTCCACATTAAAATGCCTCTTCACATTCCCCTTTAAAGTCCCTACTTTAAATGCATTAAAATTCTCCAAGTTTAATGCTCTCTCATTTAATAAAACTCTTTTATTAAATTTATTCAGAATTTTGTTAATTACTTTAATTAACAAACATTCACATATAACCCCTTGCAATATTTCAATATCACATGCAGAACCACTTTCTACAATTTCACCCGAAACAATTTTCGGTTTCTATCGAAACAATTCCTGCACTTTGCAATTCTTTCGTCTGAAACATATGTGCTCCAAAATGGTGTCCGGTAACTCTTAAGTGTGTCACCCTATGGTTCGCGAATAATGCAGACATGATTGAGACCCCTCTCAGATCAATAATCAGAAGCGAGACCTGGAGATCCATACTGACTCCTACACATTCAACGATGACTTCTGTGATCATGAGAACCTCTAACGCTAGTAAATAAATCCCTTTGTCTTGCGATATATTACATGTCCGAGATTTGATCATCGGTATCTCCATACCTAGTTTGATCTCATTACCGACATGTACTCTTTTCTCGTTCCTGTGATATAACATTCTAGTGATCACATCACTTGCTTGCAAGCTATCTTAATGTGATATCACCGAGAGGGCCTAGAATATATCTATCCGTCACCGGGATTAACAAATTCCACTCTTGATCCATGAGCCTCAACATAACACCTTCGTAGCACTGAACCCATCTTTATAGTCACCCTGTTACGGTGTGACGTTTTATGTTATCAAGATACTCTTCAGGTGTTAGCAATTAACATGATCTCATGGTCTATGGATAAAGATTACTTCGTATGATTTTATAGCAATATAAACATAATAACTTGATCGTAATGCTATACTTCAGATGAATGTTCATCACATCATTCAACTAATGTTGTGACCTTGTTATTAACAACATCCAATGTCCATGATCAGGAAACCTTGATCATCTTGTTAATCAACAAGCTAGTCTATAAGAGAGGCATAACTAGGAACCCTTTTTGTTTATTGAACACACATGTATTGATGTTTCCGATCAATACAATTTAGCATGAAAAATAAACATTTATCATAAACATGGAATAAGATAATAACCACTTTATTATTGCCTCTCGGGCATATTCCCTTCATAAGCGTGATACCCCACGGTTCGGGAACACTCCAGACATGGTCGGGACACTCCCGCACCAATGATCGACAGAGGGACCTGGATGGCCATGTGACGCCTGTGCGTTCCACGAGGATCTTTCGTCGTTTGAACCGGGACAGTCGTGTCTTATTCCCTTTGTCACTTGATACTTACATTCCCCGAGATCTGATCAATGACATCACCATGTCGTGTTCAATCTCGTTACCGAACAACGCTACTCGACTCGTTCCGACAAGTGATATCCCTGTGATCAAATCACACGCTACGCAGCTATTGGATATAACTTCTCCGAGTGGGCCCTTGAGTATCTTCCCGTCACATGGACGGACAAATCCCGCTCTTGACATATATTGCCTCTACGGTTTCCTCTGAATACCTGAACACACCTTTATAACCACCGTATTACCAGATGGCATTTGATGCTATCTAAGCACTCTCGGGAGACAGTGATTGATATAGCCTCACGGTCTAAGGAATAGTCTACGAGGATCCATTTCTAATCATCGTAACTTGAACTTCGTGACATGATCGGGTCACGATGTTTAGGTTGGGCATTGGTTCATCATCTCATTCTCCGAATGAGATGACTCCATTTCCAACTGGCATAAATGCCACATGATCAGGAAACATGATCATCTGTTGACCAATGAACCAGTGACTAGAGTTTCACTGGGAACCCCTAGTTGTTTGTATATCACACGTGTATTGATGTTTCCACTCAATACAGTTATAGCATGGTATACAACTTAATCATAAACTATATGAAATATGATAATAGTCCTTACTACTATTTTTCTCTAGGGCATATTTCCAACATGATTGCTCTTAGGTATCATAGTGGTTATTTAGAGATTACCTCAATACCTGATTCAAGAAGTGAATGCTCATGAATCTTGTAGTGAACATCTTACTATTGAGCTCTCTCCACACATATCATGACATAAGAATAGATTATCCTAATCACGAATAATTATCATATGCTAGTGGTGTATCCTACATCCTCAAGAATGCTTTATACTTATTTAGTTCCAACATCGTTTACCAATGCTTTCATTACTTGTTTACTTTTCTTGCTTTCATTACTTTATTGAACACTTCTACAAAATCGTCCAACCACCCTTTACTTGAAATCAAAGGTAGCTTGCAAGTATCCTTTGGTACATAGTGATGAGGGGCATAAACACCATAACCAAATAGCTCACTATGGATTCGATACTCTTATCTAGAAACTAGCTACAATCGATCTGTGCTCTCTTAGTCATCAAGCTATTTTCTGGTACCATTGCCGACGAGCTAAGCGCTTTTGGTCTTTGTTATTAGTTTCTAATTTTACTAATTGTTTTACTAAAGTTGTTTACTAGTTTTACGTAAACACGATGGGCAAGTATCAACATATTATTCAGCTTGAACCCATAAAGAATTTTGTTCCACCCATGGATGCTTATTTAAAATCCAATAACCCTAATGAGTATGATATTAACCCCATGCTACTAGATCTTCTGCATGCTAACGGTTTGTAGGGGACAATACGGAGGATCCATATGAGCATGCAGGGTTCTTTGAAGAAACTCATGGGACTTTTTGTCTTAATATCTTTACTGAGAATGAGTTTAAATCTACTCTCTTTAGCCAAACTCTTATTGATGAGGCCCGTTCTAGGTACATTCATTGTCCTACAATAATTACTAACTCCTGGGAGAGACTATCCTCTTCATTCTTAATTGATTTCTTTCCCAGGACGAAAACCCTTGGAGCTAGACTCATGATCACCAGTTTTAAAGGAGGCCCCAAGGAAAGCCTCTATGAAGGGTACTTAAGGTATAGGGGGCTTCTTGACCGTTTCCCTCACCACAATTTCCCACCTTGGTTGGTACTTCACACCTTCTATGTAGGTCTAAGCACCAATAATATAAATGAATTAGACTCTCTTTCTAATGGGTCATTTACTGAATTTAGCGTTGAAAGAGCTTAGAATTTGCTAGATATGGTTCATAGGATGGAAGAAGACCATAATGGAATTGAACTTAAAGAAGCAGATAATCCTATAGAATATGATTGTTTAGAAAACTACTAGCATTTGGTAAAGTAGATAAATTACTTGAAAACTTCAACCTCGATCCTCGTATGATTGTTCAACTTGTTAAAGCCTATGTTGAGTATTTGCAATCCCAAAGGAGTGTGAACATTACAAGAAACCTTGTGACGAAAATCTCCCTAAGACTGATCCCAAGGATAGTTTTTCATGAATGGATAAAATGCTGCTGGTTGAAGATGAAACTATCCTAAAAAAGGAAAAAGAATGAAAATGAAGGTACAAAAAGGATAGGGAGACTAACCAGAGATCTAGGGACTATCAAGACAAATATCGACATAGTGAAAGAGCTTTTAGATCCTGAAGTTATTGAAAATGAAGTAATGGCGGTAAGTAGAGAATCCTATGATATAATTGAAGGTAAGCCTAATGGTAAGTATAAGGATAAACAGAAAATCCCTTTTAGTTTAGGTGAATCTACTTATGTAGAACTTTGTGATCTAAGTTCTTCTATAAACATTACACCTTACTCTATCTACGAGGGATTACGATATTATCTTGATGAACCAGAACTTGAACCTACGGATGTAGCAATCATGCTTTCAGATAGAACCTTACAGCAATCTCATGGAATTCTTCACAATGCTTGTATCTCTGTAGGAACCTTTGTTTACCCTGTTGACTTTCATATTATTTATATGAAATTAGATTGTCATATTTGGAAGTCCCTTTTACAATTCTACGAACATCGATATTACTGACAAGAAAGAAGTTATGTCCTTAAAGTTTGGAGAATAGGATCTAAAGGTAAAATGTGACCAATTCAAGAAGCTATCATATGAAAAGAAGATCGATATAAAGGAGGAAAATACTATTGAAGAATTGGTAGCAATTTATTTTGGCACCCCACAAACTGAATTAGAAAGAAGCCTGACAAACAATGACTCAATCCATAATAATTTCGCAAAAGAAGATCTGGACAATATCCTTAATACCACACTTGAAATAGAGAATATTATTTAACAAAATTTGAAGAATTAGACAGAAAGGGAGATGAGGACCACCTCCTCTGGTATTAAAACCCCTTCATCTAGGGCTCATGCATGAATTTATAGACAAGGAAGGTAAGTGTCGCATAATCATTGATGATAAACTTTCCCCTAAAAAAATAGGAAATTACTAGAAGTACTTGTTGAACAACGTGAAGTATTTGGATATACTCCCAGTGATATAAAAGGGATAGATCCCTCCATAGCCACCCATAGAATACATATGGTTGTGGATTCTAAACCTTTTGTTGACACTCAAAAGAGGCTAAATCCTAGAATGAAACAAGTCGTGAGAAAATAAGTTGTACATATGTTAGACACTGGTATTATCTACCTAATTTATGATAGTAAATGGGTGAGTCCAACTCATTGCATACCTAGAGAGGGATGTCTAACCATAATCAATAATGATAAGGACGAACTAATTCACATCAGAATAATAGCAGGGTATAAAATGTGTATAGACTTCAGAAAACTAAACAAGCAGACAATGAAGAATCATAACTCGATACCTTTTATGGATTGTATTTTATAAAGAGTAACATGTAACTCCTATTTTTTTTTCTTGATGTATATTCGGGATACTCTCAGATTGCTATCCAACCGGAAGACCAAGATAAGACAACCTTTACTTGCCCGTATGAGACTTGTGCTTATATATTGATGCATTTTGGTTTATGCAATGAGGCTATAACTTTTCAGGAATGTTTCTTAAAGATATTTGATAGTTTTGTTGAAAACTCTATGGAGGTTCTTATGGACAACTTTTTTGTTTATGGAACTTCTTTTGAGCAATGTATCTATAACCTTACTAGAATATTGCAGCATTGTAAACAAACAAAGCTAGTCCTCAACTAGGATCATTGTCGGTTCATGCATGGTAAGATAAGGTATAGTTTTCAGGCACAAATTTTTTGAAAAAGGTATTGAAGTTGATGATTCTAGTATTATTTCCTTAGAAAGATTATCGATACCATAAGACATAAAAGGGGTGAAGAACTTTCTTGGGCATGCAGGATTTTATCGATGTTTTACTCAGTATTTTTCCAAACTAGCTTCACCTTTGACTTATCAATTAAATAAAGATATTCCTTTTGCTTTTGACAAAAGCTGTGTCACCACTTTTGAACAAATTAAAAAGGCTCTAGTTTGTGCACCTATTATCCAACCACCAAAATGGGATGAACCATTTAAAGTTATGTGTGACACTAGTGACTATGCTATTGGGGATGTTCTTGGAGAAAGGGAATGACTAAATCTAAATGTCATTCAGTACGCTAGTCGATTCTTTAATGAAGATCATAAGAATCATGCAACAACCAAAGACAAATTTCTAGCCGTTGATTTTTATTGCGATAAGTTTAGACACTACATTATAAACTCTAAAGTAATAATGGATACCAATTATCAGGCTTTAAGACATCTCTTAGCTAGGAAAGATGCAAAGCCTCGCTTGATTAAGTTTGTCCCATTATTAAAAGAGTATGACCTGCAAATAGTTGATAGAAGAGGTAAAGATAACCATGTTGTTGATCATGTATCATGCATGGAAGGAATAATAGAAGATCACATGCCCATTAACGAATCCATGCCTGGTGAATATCTTGCCATAGTAGAATTGCATGATCCTTGGTTTGCAGATTATGCTAATTTTCTTGTAGGTAAAGTTCTACCAAAGGGAATGAATTATAATCAGAGGAAGAAATTCTTTGATGATTTGAAATATTACTTTTGGGATGATCCTTATTTATATAGGCATGGTATTTATGGGATGATTAGGAAGTGTGTACCCGAACAAGAAATGAGTGATATCTTAAAAGGTGACATGATAGTCCTTATGGGGGACACCATGCTGACGGTCATACAAATGCTAAAGTTTTACAATCAGGATTCTATTGGTCGACCTTGTTAAATATGCTCATAGTTATGTCAAGAACCGTGACGCTTGCCAATGTATGAGCAACATAGGAAAAATACAAGAAATTCCCATGAATTATAACCTTATAATAGAACCATTTGATGTTTAGGGAATCGATTTCATGGGTCCTTTTACTACCTTTAATGGTTACACTCATATTCTTGTTGCTGTTGACTATGTTACTAAATGGGTCAAAGCTATACCCACCTCTCCCGCAGATGCATGTACTTCTATCAAGATGATCAAGGACATTATTTTTCCCAAGTTTGGAGTTCCTCGATATTTAATTACTGATGGTGGAACTCATTTTATGAAAGGTACTTTCAGGAAGATTCTTCATAAATTTGGAGTCGAGCATTGAGTCGCCTCACCTTACCACCCACAAACAAGTGTGCAGGTTGAGCTTTCAAACAGGGAGACTAAAGTTGTACTCCAGAAGATGGTGCAGAAATCAAGAAAGGATTGGGCTATGAAGCTAAACGACACTTTACGGGAATATCGCACGGCATACAAAAATCCTATTGGATGACACCATATAAGATGGTCCATGGTAAATCTTGCCATCTTCCTTTGGAATTAGAGCATAAGGCCTACTAGGCTATTAAAACTTTAAACTTTGACTTTAAGACCGCAGGAGAGAAACATCTATTGGACATTCATGCCTTAGATGAACTTAGAAACGAAGCCTATGAAAATGTTAAAATATTTAAAGAAAAAGTAAAAAAATGGCATGATAGAAAGATATAAACTAAATAATTCAAATCTGGATATAAAGTTTTGCTCTACAATTCTTGGCTAAAGATCTTCGTAGGAAAACTGAGATCCAAGTGGGAAGGTCCATATGAAGTGGACGAAGCATATCCTTCGGGGGTGGTGAAATTGAAACGCAATGTCCCTTCTTCATCTAGGATTGTTAACAGACAGCGCTTAAAGCACTACCGAGTTGCAGAGTTAAACATGGTGGAACTGATCTCTTTAATGACGGTCGAGGAATACATCAAACAACGGTATGATGAATCATACACTTATTGATATCTTTTATATCACTTTTTGCTTTATCGGGACCTTTTCTATATTGCTATCTATTTTATTATTTCTCCTTTTGCTCTCCTGATCAAACTGAGCTATTTTTCGACCCGGTACAAGTGGACCGTACGGTCAGATGCACCCGTACCTTAGGTTGTTAAACGCTCAGTACCTCTTCCAATTTTTTACTTTATTTCTTGAGAATCATTACGACCGGGCCGTACGGTCACCTCCCACCATACAGCAGGTCGTTAAAATCTTTGTACACTTTGTCTCGTCAGTCTTTTGTGTTGTCTCTTCTAAAAAACTGTCTCGAAAGAGGTCGGTAATAGGTGATACGGGCACATGATACAGGAAGATCCCACCCATAGTAATGACTGGAACCGACTGCGGCTGCCCTTTTTCTTGATTTGTTTTTCCTTTTTGTTTCCTCTTCCTTACTTTTTCTTGTGACTCTTGAACCTAGGGTTTGTCCTCTACCTACCTTTTTCCCTATCTATCCTCATGCATGAGATCTCACTTGATTGTTCAATAGCTATGTAGCCTTTTCACATCAAGCTGATCTGGAAAAAGAAGGAGGATACATCTGCGGCAAAACCCAAGGGGAGGGAACCTGAAAGGTATTCCTCATCCTCTTCAACCCTGGAGTCTACTCAAGTGGTGCCACTTCCCAATTGGGAGTACATGTTCCCACGTTAGCTAGAGATGCTAAGGCATATGGAGCAAAGGAAGAACAAGGAAGAGTACGTGCCAAATCATTACAGGTAGAACCTTCGCAGATCCTCTTCTAAATCTTCTCTTGGTTCCTCAATCCATAAGGAAGGGAAACATGACGAGATTAGTGAGAAGATCGTAAGCCTCAAAAAGATTTCTAGAGTTCATCAGTGAAGGGTTGATTCCTACTGATTGATGGGCAAAGACCTTGATAAAAAAGGTTGATGACATCGATGGTAGGGTCCAATTCCTAACTAAGATTATTGTTGAGATGGACTATGATAGGAAGCTGCTCTACAGGATAATTCAAGAGAAACATGCTAGTATTATGGAACTATCCACTCATTTTGCGTGTATTGCACATGCTTGCAGCCTCAAAGCGGAAGAAGAGGAAGAGGACGGTGATTTCTTTACCCAAAAGAAGGAATAGGAACTCACAAAGAGTTATGTGATCTTTCCTGGATTGATTCCAAGCTTGGGGGATCTATTTAGGCCTTGTAATCTACTTCCCCGTGTTTAGCATGTTTAATTTTATGCATGCATGTTAGGTTCTAAATTCCAGAATTTGCATTAGTTGCATTATCATCTTCTGTTGGTCTAAGGAAAGATTTATATCCGATGAGATCTTGAGACTTTATGATATTTGAACTTGTTTTGATTTAATATTATTGTATTAGATGTATGAATTAGGATGAGTGATATGATACTTGTACCACTGTTATGATTTTAGGGTCTTCCACACCAATAAAATATTGATAAGTTATGAAAAGGAAATCTTGATAGCATGTTATAATCATTTCTTTTAACTAACAAGAGCCACAAATAGTATTAACATGATCCAATGATATTGTTAAGCAAAAGAAAATGGCTTTGCTATCAAAGAATTATAATAAAAGGAAAAGTGCAAGTTGACCAAAGTTACTCAAGCAATGATCATGAATTATTCATTACTCAATCAATAGCTCATCCAATTGAACTCGATGATTTTATAATATGCCTAATCTTTAAACTTTTTATAAACTATTGATACAAAAGGTGTGGAAGCCTCTAAGTCATGTGATGTGTGAGAGTGTGATATAACTCACGATGCAGTTCTATATATGTTATTATAGTTATGCTTCAAACTACCTCATTTATTGTAACTACTCATGCCTCATGAACATGATGACATTGTCCATAAGCCATATTCTTGCTCGGGGACGAGGAAGAATCTAGCTTGGGGAATTTGATGAGTCCATTTTTGAAGCATGTTTACCTTATGTTTTTGCACAAGTAGAGTAGGATTTTTGGTATTTTACTACGCTTGCGCGCAAATTTTGTCCTTGTTCCAACAGGATCCTGAATTATTAAGTATTTTGTGAATATATCAATTGGGACTATTAGGTAATGAGGTAATATGATATTTCTAAGTGATAAATATTATTTAAATGATTTTTCCACGCACATGGGAGAAGAGAGAATGCAAGGGAAGACTACAGAGGGTTTAACAACCAGTGGTACAGGCGGAGCTTGCCTGTACCGTCCACCCGTACTACATGTCAGCACGTTCGGCTCGTCAAATACTCACACCTCGCTAAGAAGGAAGACAGACTCGACATTCATAGAAACTTTCAGCCTCAAAACACCACACCAGAGAGGGATCTAGAGGAGGAACTAGGAGAAGGGCGAATCCTTGCTGCTTCACGGATCATCGGAGGACATCACATCATCCCCTTCATCATCAACTGCTCCATCTCCATCACCATTACTATTTCCCTTTTCCATACACTAGATCCTGTTGTAATTCCAAATAAAGTGTGGTTTGCATTAGATCTATCTTTACACTTTTTACCCATCCATATCAATATGATGATGCTGTTGATTTCTTCCATGTGTGAGTAATCCCCTTTGTTCTTGGGGAGATGGACAAACCCTAGCTTTATTATGAAATGAAATAAAGATGATCTATTACTCGTGTCCATGATCCATTGATCTATGATATTGTGTTAGATCTCTCTCTCTCTTTAGATGGTATGTGAAGTCGGCCACATATCTGCCTCCAGGACTAAACAAAGGGAGATACCCTTTGGACGTGTATGGGAGTATGTCCAGTGCAAAGTGATGACAAAAAGCATTGGCTCATAACCTACACGGTCAATAGGGGGAATTAAGAGGGACTCACTAAGTTTATTACGATATCCATGAGGAAAACCTTAATTGTGGTGGCATTTACGAGTATTGCTCTCCGGCATCACAGTGGGTATTTAGAAATGACCTCAATACCTGATTCAAGAAGCAACTGCTCACGAGACTTGTAGTGAACATCTTATTATTGAGCTCTCTCGACACATATCATGACATAAGAAATAGATTATCCTAATCATGAATAATTACCATATGCTAGTGGTGTATCCTACATCCCCGAGAATGGTTTAGCCTTATTGAGTTCCAACACCATTTCCCATTTACTTTTCTTGCTTTCATTACTTTCTTTCACACTTTTACAAAACCTTCCAAACACCCTTTACTTAAATTCAAAGGAAGCTTACAAGTATCCTTTAGTAGATAGTGATGTGGGGCATAAATACCTTAACCAAATAGCTCTTTGTGGGTTTGATACTCTTATTTCAAAACTAGCTACAATCGATGCGTGCTCTTGCAGTCATCAGTAACCGCACCTCGAACCTCCTTTCTGGATTACAAGTGGTGACAATAGTGAATGACCAAGATTTTGCCATCTTGTCATGCATGTACTTCGTAATATTTTCACGGTACCGTGTGTTTGGGTTGTTCATGATATGCATCTCATCCCTCTGGTGTCTCTCTCGAATATAATTTAGAGTTCCATAGAAAATACCCTCCACAATGGTCGTAAGCGGAGATGCCCTGTTTCCTCTGCGAACAGAGTTATATGTTTTGGGGAGGTTAGTAGTCATGATGCCTAAAGTAGCTCCATGTGTGTCATTTAGCAAAGACCATATCTCTACAAGGTCATGTTGTATCCATTGTTCAAAAAAATTAATCTGTCTCCCAGGCCTTCTCCTAGTACCCGGTGGGTCAAATCCTCGCAAGTCACAAAGAGCAATAGGTTCTTCCTCATATGGTGTTGCTCCTGAAGCTGTCTGTGAAGCAACTGCTAGTAGATGAGCTGCCACTATTGCATCTCACGCCGCTTTCCTTTCCCGCACTTTGTTTTCTAGTGAACCTGCCAAGATATTTGCGTGACTTGTCATACTTCCAGTGCTAGTTCTTCGTGTAGAGTTTTTTGAAAAGATTCACGAGGGCCTTATTTCTGAACTGCGAGTAAAAATTGGCCCCAAGATGGCGCTTGCACCACCGGCTCTACATGTCCATCCATGGGGTAGGTTAATCAGGCCCATGCTGTGTTAGTGCCTTAATCGTGTTGAGTATACATGCATGCCTATCATGAAGGATGCACACGTTCATCTTATCCTGAACAAGTGATACTTTCAGCTACCTGAAAAACTATGTCCAACTCTCGGTGTTCTCGCGCTCCACAAAATCAAATACGAGAGGCACAATTTGATTGTTGCCGTCTCGACCAATGGCAGTTAGGATCTGACCCCTGTACTTGCGAGTGAGAAATATCCCATTTATGCATATAACTGGTTGATAGTGACTGAAGGCTTGTATGCATATAGCAAATGAGAAGAACACCCGATGCAACACCCTCACAGTTGGGTACTCTCGCAACATGAAGTGTTGGATGTCGAAATAGGTTCCTGGATTCCTTTCCTGCGGTGTGTGGACGATCCGAACAACACAGTCATATCCATACAAAACGAACCAAATCTTTCCTCTAGTGCCTTCTTCTTAGGCCTCCAAGCCTTGCCAAAAGAGATTCTGTAGTTAAATATAACCTGACTTTATTCATGATAGCTTTAACTTCCATTGATTTTCTCTCCACAAAATCTGTGTATAACAATCGAGCCAGGAGCATAGACGTCAGGTTTCGATGATCCTAAAGGATACTGGGAATTAGACATGTGTGTGACACAAAGTCGCTCACCTTCCAATTTGTGTCATATTTAGGGCAATAGTCATGTACCCTTGTGGGACAACCGTCATTCTCGCATTCCATCATCAAATTTTTTTGCGATGACATCTTAGTTCTGAAAACCCTTTGCATGGAGATTGCCCATGCTATGGTTGCTTCCTGCAGATGCTTCTTACTCGGATACAAGTCACCATGGGCGATGGTGCTCTTGTGATACTACCTGGTAGAATCATGTCCATCGTTCATATTCATTGTTGTTGAAAAGTCCTAAATCCATGATGCGGGAATTTGTATCCCTTCTTCTTCATCTGGCTCATCAGAATCATCTACAATATCAATCTCATCGTCTGTATCTTCCTCTTCCATCTGCTCTTGCAGATGACCATCTCTCTCATCCGGATCTACCTCCCCACTAAAAATATTTCCTCATGTTGCCTGACTTCTATGCTCTGATTCATAACCACCCCCTCCAATGTGTGCATGGATACTCTGCCTTGAATTGTAACCACCACTTGCAGCTTGAGCCTGGCTGCTTTGGCCATGATCATATCCACCTTGGGCAAAAGACGAATTGACCTGCTTCGCCACATGAAGCACTAAGGTGACATGATTAACTCGCCTACTCCGACAACCTTTTAACTAGACCACCCACTTAGAGTTCTGATCTATCAGCCTCAAATAAAATAAAAAAATTGACCTTGAATTTGTCCATAATGCATGCACACCAACGGTGTATGTATCAGGAAATCCTAAACACACTAGTGGAAACGAGGCCTTTGGTTGAGCCTGGAAATGGGCTTTAACACCGGTTCTTCTACGAACCGGTGTTAAAGGGGGGGCCTGTACCAGCGTGGCCCGTGCAGCAAAAAGGAGCCCCCCCTTTAACACCGGTTCGTGGCACGAACCGGTGTTAAAGGCCCCTGCACCAGTGGCCCGCGCAGCACCCCCTTTAACACCGGTTCGTGGCTTGAACCGGTGTTAAAGGGGGGGCTATATAAGACACCGCAGCCCACACCCCACTCTTCCATTTTTTCACTATCTCATTTTGGAGCCTAGCAAGAGGGTGTGGAGTGTGCTAGTTTGTGTTTTTTTCGTATGCACAAGAGGTGTTCGGTGAAATGCCCGAGAGCTCAAAATAAGTTTTCTCGTTGCTCTTTCCTTCTCGGTCGAGGTCGGCAACTATCCTTTCATGTGTCATTGATGTACTATATATATAAATGGTCATCTCCCTATTATTTTTTGATATATACTATATATTAATGCATATGAACCGGTAATGGATGTACGGTGACCGCCGCACTTCCGAGTACATTACGGGCCTCCAAAATTTCATCGTTGTGGATAATGCAAACCGTGGTCACAATGGTTTTATGTGGTGTCCGTGTGTTCACTGTTAGAACAAGAAAGACTACTCAAATACCAGAACCATTCACGCCCACCTGCTTCAATCCGGTTTCATGCCCGGCTATAATTGTTGGACCAAGCATGGAGAAAAAGGGGTTGTGATGGAAGACAACGAAGAAGAAGAGGATGATGACAACTATCATAATATGTATCCTGAATATGATGATACTGCAACGGGGGTAGATAATGAAGATCAAGAGGCAGCAGATGGGCCCGCTGATGACGATCTTGGTCGGGCCATTACTGATGCAAAGGAAGAATGTGAAACTGAAAAGGAGAAGGAGAAGCTGGAGCAGATGTTAAAGGATCACAAAACATTGTTGTACCCAACTTGCGAAGATGGCCACAAAAAGCTAGGTACCACACTGGATTTGCTGCAATGGAAGGCAGAGAACGGTGTGACTGACAGCGCATTTTCAAAGTTGTTGGTAAAAATGAAGAATCTTCTTCCAAGAAATAATGAGTTGCCCGACAGTACATACCAAGCAAAGAAGGTTGTCTGCCCTTTAGGATTAGACATGCAGAAGATACATGCCTGCATTAATGACTGCATCCTCTACCGCGGTGAGAAGTACGAGAATTTGGATGCATGCCCGGTATGCACTGCACTGCGGTATAAGATCAGACGAGACGATCCTGGCGATGTTGAGGGCGAGGCCCCTAGGAAGAAGGTTCCTGCCAAGGTTATGTGGTATGCTCCTATAATACCACGGTTAAAACATCTCTTCAGAAATAAAGAGCATGCCAAGTTGTTGCGATGGCACATGGAAGACCGTAAGAAAGACGCGATGTTGAGACACCTCGCTGATGGGTCACAGTGGAGAAAAGTCGAGCAAGAGAACCCGGACTTCGCACGTGACGCAAGGAACTTAAGGTTTGGTCTAAGTACAGATGGCATGAATCCTTTTGGTGAGCAGAGCTGTAGTCACAGCACCTGGCATGTGACTCTATGTATCTATAACCTTCCTCCTTGGTTGTGTATGAAGAGGAAGTTCATTATGATGCCAGTGCTCATCCAAGGCCCGAGGCAACCCGGCAACGACATTGATGTGTACCTAAGGCCATTAGTTGAAGAACTTTTACATCTGTGGGCCAAACCAGGTGTACGTATGTGGGATGAGCACAAAGGGGAGCCATTTGACCTACGAGCATTGCTTTTCGTAACCATCAATGATTGGCCTGCTCTTAGTAACATTTCAGGGCAGAAGAACAAGGGATACAATGCATGCACACACTGTTTAGATGAGACTGAAAGTGTATATTTGGATAAATGTAAGAAGGTTGTGTACCTAGGGTATCGTGGATTTCTTCCGAACCTGCATCCAGTAAGAAAGAAAGGCAAGCATTTCAAACGTCTGGCAGAACCCCGGAGGAAGCCTGTCCTCCGTACCGGTGAGGAGGTATTTGGTATGGTCAAGGACCTAGAAGTAATCTTTGGAAAAGGTCCTGGCAGTCTATCTGTTCCGAATGACGATGCCGGACACGCGCCCATGTGGAAGAAGCAATCTATATTTTGGGACCTATGGAAAGTCTTAGAGGTCTGCTCTTCAATCGACGTGATGCACGTGACGAAGAATGTTTGCGTGAACCTGCTAGGCTTCCTAGGAGTGTATGGGAAGACAAAAGATACACCGGAAGCACGGCAGGACCAGCAACGTCTGAAAGACCCTGAAGAGCCTATGCATCCTGAGAACAAGAAGGGTAAACGATGCCACTTAACTCCTGCCAGCTACGCTCTTACTAAAGCAGAGAAGGAAATATTTTTTGAATGCCTGAGCAGTATCAATGTCCCGTCTGGCTTCTCGTCAAATATAAAGGGAATAATAAATATGGCAGAGAAAAAATTCCAAAACCTGAAGTCTCATGACTGCCACGTGATTATGACACAATTGCTTCCAATTGCATTGAGGGGGCTTCTACCTAAAAATGTTCGAGTACCCATTGTGAAGCTATGTGCATTCCTCAATGCAAGATCCAGAAAGCCTACCAGGGTTACAGACAGATGTGGCCCAATGTCTTGTCAGCTTTGAGTTGGTGTTCCCACCATCCTTCTTCAATATTATGACGCATCTCCTGGTTCACCTAGTATAAGAGATTGCCATTCTCGGTCCTTTATTTCTACACAATATGTTCCCCTTTGAGAGGTACATGGGAGTCTTAAAGAAATATGTTCATAACCATGCTAGGCCAGAAGGAAGCATCTCCAAGGGCTATGTAACAGAGGAGGTCATTGAGTTCTGTGTTGATTTTATTCCTGACCTTAAGGCGATTGGTGTTCCAGAATCACGACATGAGGGGAGACTGCGTGGAAAAGGCACCCTAGGATGTAAAGCAATGATATGTAGGGACGGGCATTCTCTCAATCAAGCACACTACACGGTTTTACAAAGATCTATCTTGGTTGCCCCGTATATCAATGAACACAAGAATTTAATACGCCTCAAACACCCGGGGCAGTCTGATGAATGGATTATAAGTGAACACATGGCGAGTTTTGGCGGCTGGCTGCAAAGACTTCTCACGAATAACACCACTGTTGGGGATCAGCTGTACTTGTTGGCCAGGACACCATCTTCGACTATATGTACTTTCCAAGGGTACAAGATAAATGGGAATACATTTTACACGATAGGCCAAGATAAAAGGAGCACCAACCAAAATAGTGGTGTCCGCTTCGATGCAGCAGAAGACAATGGGCAAAAGACCATGTATTATGGGTTCATAGAGAAGATATGGGAACTTGACTATGGACCTAATTTTAAGGTCCCCTTGTTTCGATGCAAATGGGTCAAGCTAACAGGAGGGAGGGTTGAGGTAGACAAGAAGTACGGAATGACAACGGTGGATCTCAACAATCTTATGAAGGTAGACAAGAACTTAGACGAACCCGGTACTAAAGGTGGTTTTTGTGTCATCTAACAAAACTGTCGGTGGGATAAGGAGGCGTGGGTAACCTTTAGTACCGGGTGGGGGCTCAAACCGGGACTAAAGCTGTCGGTAGGATAAGGACGCGTGGGTGGACTACACTGCTCGATGTAGCGCACGACGCCCTGTCGGAGGAAGAAGACAATGTAGAAGCGGCACCGTGCCTATAAAAGGATCATCGATACGCCATGGCAAGCAACTCAACAAGCCAACAATATGGATGGAGAGTTTCATCCCCATGGATGGAGGAAAGGGTTGGGAAATCTCCCGTGGCGGAACTTCTCGAAGATGCCCTTGGTGCACACGCCCTATGGCATCTTCGGAAGTTCTGCCTCGGAAAATATTTTCCTGCTAGCCCGTGAAAGACTACATCTCCGCCTCCCTGGGGTTAGAGGTATGGTGGAAGCCATGGGATAGATTGGAGAGAGGCGGCAGATATGAGTGTAGATGTGCTATGGCAACGACCAAGCCAACATGGATGGAGAGTTTCATCCCCATGGATGGAGGAAAGGGTTTGGAAATCTCGCGTGGCGGAACTTCTCGAAGATGCCCTTGGTGCAGACGCCCTATGGCATCTTTGGAAGTTCCGCCTCGGAAAATATTTTCCTGCTAGCCCGTGAAAGACTACATCTCCGCCTCCCTGGGGTTAGAGGTATGGTGGAAGCCATGGGATAGAGTGGAGAGAGGCGGCAGATAAGAGTGTAGATGTGCTATGGCAACGACCAAGCCAACATGGATGGAGAGTTTCATCCCCATGGATGGAGGAAAGGGTTTGGAAATCTCCCGTGGCGGAATTTCTCGAAGATGCCCTTGGTGCACACGCCCTATGGCATCTTCGGAAGTTCCGCCTCGGAAAATATTTTCCTGCTAGCCCATGAAAGACTCCATCTCCGCCTCCTTGGGGTTAGAGGTATGGTGAAACCGATGGGATAGAGTGGAGAGAGGCGGCAGATATAAGTCTTCTTCTGTTAACAGTATATGTATTAAATGAGCCATTTTTCTTCCTTCTATTTATTCCCTCCATTTTTCTTCCCGCCATTTTTCTTTCCGCCATTTTTTCCCGCTAGTTCTTCCCGCCAGTTCTTCCCTCCAGTTCTTCCCACCAGTTCTTCACTATATATATATATGTAGGGTTGGCCTCCATTGTCATTGCACATCTCTAGACTCATATCCGCAACCTCATCACTCTTTATCATGGCTTCCACCGTAGCACTAACCCCCAGGGAGGCGGAGGTGCTTTGCGCCTCGAACTATCCCTGCCCGCCGGGATACTGTGTCCCCGTCGGCTGGATGCTGAGCGTCGGAGGCGTGCCGGTTCCTCCTGTCCCTCTAGGTGTGGCGCGCCGGATGGCCATCACGAACCACTACTACTTAGAGCTCACGCCGGAGCAGCGGAGGAATCCCAGATGGCATCCCGACTATTTCCCTACTTGGGAAGCCTTCTTCGTGGATAGGCGTGAGAGGGCGCTCACCAGGCACGAGGAGGACGACCCACCTCCTCCGAACTTCAACGAGGCCGGCCGTCGGCTATGGTGGCGCAGTCGGACTCTCCAGAGCGTCATGGCCTATGACACTGCCGCCGACTCTAACCCCCGTCTGCGCTACCCTTCAAGGTTCAATTACGGCGACCCCGACGATGACAGCGATGACGGCGGCGGCGAGTACGACGACTACAGTGGCGAGTATTACAGGTGTAGGCAGGAGCATGACTGAATCACTCCAACATTCCGAAACAAGTTCGGCCGATTGTTACTTAATCTGGCCATGTATCTTACTTTTCAGTTCTTTTATGTATCTTAATTTTCAGTCGTGCTTTATGTAACTTACTATTAGTTGCATTCTGTATTTTAATTCCAGTTCTATCTCCTTCACAAAATGACCTATCTCATTCGAGGTTTCTTGGCTTTCGGGTCAAATGACCAATGTTATGGCTAGAATCAAGGCATAGTTTGTGATAATAAGGCCATATTGTGCATACATGTGCATCATGGCATGGCAAACAATGTTGCAAGAGGAAGTTTTCCTTTTTATCGCACCAAAAAGGCATTTTCCATTTTCCGAGCATAAAAACGGACGGTTTTGTGAAGCAACCACCAAACGGCTAATTCAAAAAACCACCACCACATTTTACAAAAATACTAGACCACCTTATATGGACAATGTACCAACAGGGGGATCTGAAACCTTTCCGTCCACCTCTGGTGAAAAAGACAAATTCCTGCCGAATCGGTAGGAAGTGGGTCAGATATGAACTACAGGTACATGATACGATGCTCATGATTTTTTACAAAAATCATTTTTAGGTTCACAATATGCTATTTTATCAAAAATCCAATGCAAGTTGAGCGAGGCTTTGTCAGATTCAAGTGTATACAAAAGATGCGGCATTTAAATATCCAATCAATTCAAAAATGTTAATACAAAATAAAATATGATTTGCTCTAATAAAATAGGGTTAGATTCCTTTTTAGATGCTTAATATTTCTTATGTTCAAAGTTTTAGGATTTGACAATTTATTTTTGTTTGAATTGAATAATCAAAATTTATATGTAAGTGTTTTAATCATTTTGAAAATTTTCATCTAAAGTAAATATAAAATGTTTTTACATGAATGGATAGATATTATTTTTCTGAAAATTATGATATATTATTCATATTTTTCTGAGTTGAAATGAATAAGATATGAATTTTCTAAATTCATATCCTATTTTTTGAATTATAAATGCCCCCACCCCATTAATGCATGAAATAAATGCCCCCCCTTTAACACCGGTTCCAGCCATGAACCGGTGTTAAAGGGGGCTCATTTATTTTGTTTCGCGCCCGCACCCCCCCATGAGTCGGGTTAAGTTCCACTTGGCCCAGATTTTGTACACTTCGAATATGCACAAGACTAAGCTATCTTTTTGTACTCTTTTCAGGTGACCACCAACCGCCGGAGCGCTGAGTTTCAGCGTCTCCTGGACACTCACAAGATGTTGCGTGCAAAACATAATACACTTCTCGCTGAATACGAGAAAAGGGGTAAGTTTTCTCCCTTGGCATTTTTCCGTTTTTCTTCATCCTTTTCCGCCGAACTAATCCATCATTCGGATTTCGCAGCTGAGGTGGAAGTTGAGAACACCATCATGAGGAAAAACCTGGACCAGATCAAGGGTAAGTCATTTTGGCTCAACTTTGCTATGCTCTCTATCTCCTTTTCTCCGTGGCTCGGCAAACAATCATACCTCGACTTTGCCGGGTCAACAAACTATTTCAGCATCTCTTGAAGATAGTGTGCTCGTGCCTGATATGATGCTGCATTTTCTCGAACAAGTAGGGCAGCATCAGGCCGAGCTCAAAAAGAAAGATGATGAGCTTGCCCTCCTCCGAGCCAAAGATGATGAGATTGCCAAGCTCAAGGCAGATATGAAGAAGCTAAAAGCACAGCATCAAACCGAACTTCAAAAAGCTGGCCAAGACTCTAGTGAAGAGCGTGAGCACCTCAACCTCCAGATTGCCAAGGACCAAGAATTACTTAATGAGGCCAACGTCAAGCTTGAGTCGGCGAACGCTGAGCTTATGCAGCTCCGGGAGAGGCGCGACAACTGCATCACAGAGCTGACCCAGGTTCACAGCCATATTGCTGGTAAGTTCTTTTCCTTCAACAGACACTGACCTTTCTGGGTTTGCTTCCTTTACTTACTCCACCTGTCTTATTTTTTCAGGAAAATTCCCAAAGAGCGATGTCATCGCATCTAAAGCTGTTGCCCAGTTCCACAAGTAGAGGGTACTCCATCTGGTCCTGGCAGCATTCCTTTCGATCTCGTGGACTTGATAGTCAGCCTGTCCTCCCGAGTCGAGACCGTGAGGAACTACGGCAAGGATATCTTGGACGTAGTAATCCGGATCTTCAACGCCTTTTGGCCTGACGAAGATACTCCGGAGAATATGGCTGTTCTTTTTGCCAGGCTTATGGAATGCGAGACTCAGCTCGATCTCTGGAGAGAATCTGCTGGACGCGTCGGAGCTGAAATCGTTCTCCACTATGTGCTTACGTGGTATGAGAAGATTGACCTCAATCTCCTTGCGCGCATGCGCACTGGATCAAAGTGGTCTATTGACCCGGATTGGGTAGCTCGGCGCAAGGCTTGCGCTCACAGCTTCATCCAATACGCCCCCATTCATCAATGGAACGAGGGACCGAGCTTCCTAGATGCCGCCGATGATGAAAATGTTGAAAATGTTGAAGATGAGTCGGATGAGGACGAAGAGGACGAAGCCTCAGACGTCGAGGAAGACACGGATGATTCTAAAGCTAAGGCCGAGGCTGCCCTGCTGGCGCCGAATTACCTCCTCCTGCTGCTCCTTGATAAACACTTTAAATTTCATCAGATCCCCGGTATGCCCGGTGGAATTGTATCAAGCACACAAGTGATATTTTGCTACTAAGTTTTTATGCCGGATTGACTTGGGAATAGTCCCCGAGTTTCATTTTCTTGTTCATCCAATCTTTTGGCTCGGATCGTGTCTACCTTGATTCGGTTTTATGACTTACGAGTCCGAGCTTCAAAAATTGTCTTAACAATACTTGGAAACTTTAGGATTAGCTCAAAATAATGCAGCATAGTAAATCGAAAGTAAGCATAAGGTTAGTCCAAAAAACAAAGGTCGGCTCGATTAAGTTCCTTTCCTTAGTCGTTTTTCATGTGCTACGCAATTCCAAACTTGTTCTCTTGCTTGCCATGAAGCCAATTCTTGTTGGACAGCAGCAAGTCGAAGAGTTGGGTTCTTGGTGCTCACACATTACTAATCCGGCTTAAGTAGAAAAACTTACGCCAGCCGACGTATAAATAATAAATACAGAATACAACAAATATTTTCAAGGCAGTCCCCGAGTTACTGCTCGATATGCCCACATTTCATTGATAGGCTCATTGCCGGCATATATACCGACATATGAGAGACTCGGATACATACACTTCTCTACTAAGTGTAGAAAGGACGAAGTAGAGATACATTCCATGGTCGCTTAGATTCCTCGCCGGACCTGTCCGCCTTGTTCTTCTCCTGTGGTTTTGCATCGATAAGATAATAAGAATCATTGTGCAATGCTTTGCTCACAATGAATGGCCCTTCCCATGGGGGGGATAACTTATGCATGCCAGCAGTACGTTGTACCAACCGGAGTACCACATCACCTTCCCGTAAGACTCGGGGGTTTACTTTCCGGCTATGATAGCGTCGGAGGTTTTGCTGATATATGGCGGATCTAGACAATGCCAATTCTATCGCTTCTTCCAGAAGATCAACATCATTTTGCCGGGCTTTTTGCACTTCGGCTTCTGTGTATTGGGTGAACCTAGGAGAATCATGATCTATGTCGACTGGTAATACAGCTTCTGCCCCATATACCAGAAAGAATGGCGTATAGCCTGTTGATCGATTCGGAGTTGTTCTTAAACTCCACAATACCGTTGGTAGTTCTTCTATCTAGCACCCCGCTAATCTTTGCAGCGGCTCAATGAGCCTGGGTTTTATCCTAGATAATAATAATCCGTTGGATCTTTCCACTTGTTCGTTCGATGCAGGATGGGCTACCGAGGCAACGTCCAGCCGGATCTTCTTATCTCGGCAGAATCGCGCAAATGCTCCTTTAGCAAAATTTGTGCCATTATCTGTTATGATACTGTGAGGATAACCGTATCTCAAGATGATGTCTTTGAAAAATGTCACAGCCGTAGCTCCATCACATTTTCTTATTGGCTTTACTTCAATCCACTTTGTAAATTTATCAACCATGACCAAAATCTGAGTCATATTTCCCCTCGCTGGTTTGAACGGGCCAACCATGTCCAAACACCATACGGCAAATGGCCAGGTGATTGGTATGGTCTTGAGCTCCGACATTGGCATGTGTGTCTTGGTAGCATACCTCTGACAACCGTTGCATTTTCTTACCAAGTCCTCTGCTTGTTCTAAGGCACTTGGCCAGTAGAATCCATGCCGGAAAGATTTTGCTACCAAGGTGTTCTAAGGCACTTGGCCAGTAGAATCCATGCCGGAAAGATTTTGCTACCAAGGCTCTGGACGAGGCATGATGCCCACATTCCCCTTGATGTATATCTCGGAGGATGTCAAGCCCTTCTTCTGGGTCAACACATCGCTGGAGGACACTAGTCACACTCCTTTTGTATAGCTCGGAATTGATGATCGTGTATGCTTTTGCTCTCCTTTGAGTTTGCCTGGATTGCACTTCCTCAGCGGGTAAGGTTCCATCTTTCAGGAATGGAAATATAGGTAGTGCCCAAGCTGGTATTGCTCGTACAGGTAACACATCCTCATCAATTTCCATCTGATCCACCGGCATAACCTCAACCGGATCATGCTGAGCAGTCCCCGGGTCTTGCGAAGCAGTCCCCGGGTTCACTGAGGCAGTCCCCGGGTTTCACGCACCACCTCCCATGTCAATGTCCATGGGCACAGCTCCAGACTCCGGATCCTACGGGACGTAAATTGAGTCGGTTTCTAGGGACGGTCTGATAGATGGTTTTCTGAGGTGTTCTAATGCTACACCCGATGGAATTGCTTGTCGGGTTGATCCGAGCTTCGACAATACGTCGGCAGCCTCATTTTCCACCTGGGGTACATGACGAAATTCGCATCCCTCAAAGTAACCAGATATCTTTTGCACGTGGAATCTGTATAATGCCATGTTTGGATCAAGAGCGTCCCACAGCCCCGACACTTGCGGAACTACCAAATCCGAGTCGCCAAAGCATTGGATCCGACGTATCCCAATTTCTTTTGCCACTTTGAGCCCACGCACAAGTGCTTCATAATCGGCGACATTATTTGATGCTGCGAAATGGATCTGTAGCACATACTTCAACTGGTCATTCTTTGGCGAGGTAAGCACAACTCCGGCGCCTAACCCGGTTTTTGTTTTTGACCCGTCAAAGTGCATTCTCTAAAAGTTCGGATCTGGTGGCGGTGGTTCATATTGTACCTCGGCCCAGTCCACAAAAAAGTCGGCCACAGCCTGAGACTTGATTGCTTCTCTTCTGTCATATTGTGGCGCATAGGAAGCTAGTTCAATTGCCCATTTTGCAATTCTGCCACTTGCATCCTTGTTACTCATTATCTCGGATATGGGAGCTTCACATATTACTTGGTACTCCTCAAAATAATGCTTTAGCTTCTTGGCCGACATGTACACACCATACACCACTTTCTGATAGTGCGGATAATTTTTCTTTGAGGCTGATATTAGCTCGCTCAGATAATACACTGGCCTCTGCACTGACTTACCCTCTTCGTCGCGCTCTACCACAATTACTGCACTTACAACTCGGTTGGTTGCGGCTATATAGAGAAACATTGGCTCCTTTGATAGTGGAGAGGCTAACACTGGTGTAGTGGCTAACATTTTCTTTAACTGGATAAAGGCTTCATTGTCCTACGGCGTCCAAATGAACTTGTCCGACTTTTTCATGAGTTGATAGAGAGGCAATGCCTTTTCTCCCAACCGACATACAAACCGACTTAACGATGCCAGGCAACCAGTGAACTTCTGGACATCGTTAAGACACTTCGGCAGTTCCATTCGCTCTATGGCCCGGATTTTAGTTGGATTGACTTCAATACCTCGGTTGGAAACAAGGAATCCGAGTAACTTCACAGCCGGGACACCAAAGGTACATTTTTCCGGGTTAAGATTCATCCGGAACCTCCTTAGGTTCGCGAATGTCTGCCTGATATCGTCAAGGAGCGTTTTGCTTTCCTTGGTCTTGATAACCACATCATCCACATACACCTGTACATTTTGACCAATTTGGTCGTGCAAACATTTGTGCATATATCTTTGGTACGTTGCCCCTGCATTACGTAAACCAAATTGCATGGTGCGATAGCAATAAGCCCCATACGGGGTGATAAATGCAGTTTTTATTTGATCATCCGGATTCAGGGGTATTTGGTGGAAACCAGAATATGCATTAATGAATGAAAACAGTTCACACCCAGCAGTTGAATCTATGACCTGATCTATTCTTGGCAGTGGAAATGGATCTTTTGGACACGCCTTATTCAGGTTCGTGTAATTGATACACATACGCCAAACCACTGCCACATTCGGATCATCCTTCTTCTTCTCCACCAGCACCGGATTAGATAGCCAATCCGGGTAAAGAACTTCCATGATAAATCCAGCTGCTAGTAACTGAGCTATCTCATCTCCAATGACTTTTCTCCTATCTTCGGCGAAGCGGCGGAGAGGTTGCTTCACCGGCCTTGCTCCGGGTCTCACATTCAAAGAGTGCTCGGCCAACTCCCTCGGAACACCTTGCAAGTCCTGTGTGGACCAAGCAAAAATATCCCGATTCTCACGGAGGAAGTTGACGAGCTCGCTTTCCTATTTATCATTTAACCCGACACCAATTGTTACGGTGCGCTCTGGGAACATGTCATCAACAGGCACTTTCTTGGTATCCTTTGTGGCTTGGAACGAAACACTACCATGCGGATTACTCAACGCCGGCATATATTGCTGTGCGGACTGAGCCAACGCCGCCACCCCTTGGATTTTTCTTTTCTCTTGCGCAATCACGAGTGACTCGGCTAGGTTAGACCCGGCTGACGCACACTCAATCAAACGGTGGAAATCTCTAGCTATGGTAATTACTCCATTTGGCCTAGGCAACTTCATCTTCAGATAACTGATGTGACAACTTGCGATGAACTTGTTTAGTGCTGGCCTGCCGAGTAACGCGTGATACGCACTTTCTAAGTTCACCACTTCAAACTCCAAATTCTCAGTTCGGCAGTTATCTCTCATGCCGAACAATACGTCGACCCGGACCTTGCCTATGGGCTCACAAGAAATGCCTGGCACAATGCCATGGAAAGTTGTCCTTGTAGCTTGGAGCATGTTCTCCAAGATACCCAACTTGCGCATCGTATCCACATACATGATGTTAATGCTACTGCCATTATCAATTAGTACCTTTGAGAACCTCACATTGATGTTTGGCCCAATGAATGTCGGATCAGCCACTAGCGCATACGAACCAGGACTCGGCATAAGCTTGGGATGATCTTTGATGCTCCAGGTAATTTCCTGGTCCGACCAAGGCATATACCTCGTCACTGCTGGCATTACCGCATTCACCTCCATGTGTCGGTGCTGCAAGCTCTTTCTATCTGTTTCCTCAGTGGTAAACACACAGTACCTCTAATGATGCTCTCTGTACTCATTCCTCCCCTCGTTTCTGGGGTACCTCTGATCCGGCTGATGCTGGTCTTCCACTTGATGCACTGCATCCCTTCTCTCGTGGTTGTCATACCTCGGCGGAGGGGGAGGCAACATTAGCTATTGCATGTTCGCTCTGGAGAGCAATTGCTGTCAGGGTAACTCCTGCCGAGGTTGATCATTCCGAGGTGCCTGAGCATTCCCCGAACTACCTTGTTCTATCTTATGCATCCATTCACACTGCCTTGTTGTATGACCCGCTGGGTTACTCGCATTTGGTGTGTGAAATTTACACGTCTGATCCAGCATTGACTCGTAAGTATACCTCGGACGGTCCTTCTTTTCCTGCCACTATTTCTTTTGCTCTGGCGTCCAAGTTTTCTTGCCATCGTTTCTCGGTGTCCATTGTTGTCCTCCAGTTTTCTAACATTGATTGCCCCCTGCTCCGGGTTGATCTTGATTCACAGCAGCAACTTGTTGCGAACTGTACCGGTAATCCGGTCTATCATCTCTTCTTTTACCCCGGTAGTCATTCCTCCGGGATGACCCGGCTCCATCTCTCTGGTAGTACTCCTCATTTGACTCGTTTGACACAATCCTAGGTTGAGTCGGATCACCCAAAGCATACGAATCAGCAATCCGGATTATCTCTGCCAACGTAGTTGGCATATCCCTTTGCAATCTTTGCCACAACATGCTTGCATATCTGCAGCCTTGCGCAAACCATGGTATGGCCTGTGACTCAATCACACCTTCACATGAGTTTCGCACGGTACACCACCGGGTTAAGAACTCCCGGTCCGTCTCATTCGGTTTCTGCTTGCACATTGCTAGGGTCTGTGGTCTATTTGGCCTCTGGTACGTACTTGAGAAATTGCTGATAAACATTTCCTCAAAATAGATCCAACAGTTAATACTTCCGGGCGGAAAATTGTTTAGCCATACCCTCGCTGGCCCCTCCAGCATCTGGGGTACGTATCTCACAGCCCATCTCAAGTTGCCTGTAGCAATTTTCACAGTTGTAGCATAGTTAATCAACCAATCCTTCGGCTTTGTGCTGCCATCGTATGTCTTAGTGCCTCTAGGTAGCTGGAAGTTAGGTACCGGAGGTTCCTTCATGATCCGGGGCCCAAAACATGCAGGACCTGGGGGGCCTTGACATTCAATCTGCTCCGACCTATACAGCCGATCCAGTTTTAATCTGGCATCGTCAGGCATCAAATCCCTGCTTCCCAATCTCGACCCTATCACATGATAGTCCGGCCTTGGGTATCCTGCGTTCACCATTTCCGAATCACTATCATTATATCGGTCTTGCTCTCATGGAGCACCTCTCTGTTGCATACCTCGTCCGGCACTTTGCTCTTGCCTTGGTGTATTCCGCTGCTGCGGTTGTCCTACTCCTGCCGAGTTACGCTGTCCGGCATTGCCATTTATAGCATTTCCTTGACCGGCATTGCCTTGGTCGCGGTTAACTTGGCCAGCTTCACCTCGGCTCACACTTCCTCGATCCTCATTTCTCTGCACTTCTTTTCCTTTCCCTGCCCTTGTCGGGTCATACGAGACTATCTGTTTGTTCCTCCTGGCCGAGGTTACTACCTCTTCTCTCCTAGGACCACCATGAGGAGACGATGCAGCTCCAGCAGATTTCTCCGGGTTACCCACCACCGAATGAACGATCTTGGAGGCCCCAGCTCTCTCCGGGTTAGCCCTGAGAAATTCCTCGTTTTACCTGTTCGCGATGCGAACCAACTCATTGACCCTATCTTGCTGTCTCTGACGGGCTTCACCCGTTAGACCCTCTAACTCGGACGCAGCTGCATCTGCTGCTCTGAGGTTTTTTGCCGGGGTACTATACTTCGGCAGCCCCACGGATAAACAGTTCTCTGACTCCTCAATCCTAGTATCACCCTCTTTGTTCATTTCACTCATGAGGTTTCTCCCTTTTACTTTTACAGCATCTACTTTATTTGCCTTTGCGTACTCACGCAGTGTCATGTTCAACGACTGCTGAGCCGCAGCTATCTTTTTCGCACCCTCTAGTATTTTTTGCCTAGTTTCCTCTAGCTTGGCCTGTGCCTGAGCCAGATCTACCACTGCTGCTACTGGGTTTGCCAAGCTATCCATCGCTTGCTACAGCACATTCTCTGGCCTCTCTAGTGGAGGACCTCTACTTTTCCTCGGTGCCTTGGGCGTTACCTCCGGATCTAGTGTCGGATCTTTGCTCGCGCCAGCGCCAGGCGCAGTCATCATCACCTCGGCACGGTCCGGGGAGCGAGTGATACGTGCCCCATGACCCACACTAAGGGGTGGCTCGCCTCCTTTGACGACGTGCCGCGGCTGAACTCACGACACATCGACAGCAACATAGACCTTGTGCGTGCCGAGCTTGACGAAGAGGCCGTTGCATGGAAGTGGACGCTTGTCGAAGCAGCCAGCGTTGTCGCTGACAAAGTCCAGCGCTCCAAAGCGCTGAACGAGCCCGGAGACGATGCGCTCGCCGGTGCCAATGAGGTTTCCTGTCCGGATCTTCACCCCTGCTAGCGCCGCTAGCCCCACGGTGGGCGCCAACTGTCATGGTGGTGTCACGGCAGATGCCATGGATAGGCTAAAGGTGGGGACTAAATGCACTAGGGGAATCTAGGGAGGGATAGTGTGGTGATTCCACACACAGTAGCTTTGTATTCGATTCACTTCCACAGATTACAAGTGCTCCTTAAGCTGTATTGGAGAGAGGAGGAAGAAGGAACTCTCTTACTCTCACCACTAACTAGCCCTCAGGAACCAAGCAAAACTCAACCACCCAACTCGAGATCAACCCCTTCTACAGAGGCCCTAGCCCGCCTTATATAGGGGTGGCTAGGTCTCCAATTGGAATTTGCCTCCTCCCGAAATAGTAAGCCGACCAGGTTACTTTAACCCCGCGACATCCATGCAGAGGCTACGTGAGCCTCTGCGGCGCCTGCGTCATCCGACATAGGCATCGTCACCTTTGTCGGCCACGCCTCGGTGGTACTGCCTCTGTCCACTTCGCTCATGCTCTGCGTACAGTGGTCACCCTTTGACCAGCGAGATTCCTTCCTTCTCTTGTAAGCTTGCTATAACCCGGATCGTACCTAGTAGATCCGGCCATACCTGTTCCTACATACAAGTTAGATATATCTCACTGACTTACGATATAAGTCGGCTGAGACCCAGTTAGGTGGACATCCCCTGGTCCGGGTTACCCCGAGATTTGGCCTGCCTTGAGGTGACTCGGCCAACATCTGCTTTGACCTTTCTGTACCTCGGCTAACTCGGCCTTTATACCCTGGCGTGACCCTACCCGGGGGTATCCCCCCAACAAGTGTCGTCGGCCATCATCATCATGCTCGCCATCAACACGCAACGTCACCTCCTCTCCAGCAAGCACCTCTCATGCAGAAGGACCTTTTTTCAGCAAAACAGAATAAGTATCAGATGTACTTAACACTGCAAATGTGTTTGCAAGATTATAACATTTATAAAACTGTATATCAAATATATACCTTTGTCATTGATGACCTAAGCGACATCTGGTTCAACCAACACATTCCTGAGATGTGTCACGAACTAGTGGAACTCCATTGTTTCCACGTCGCCCCTCATTACGCAAGTCCTGACTTGTGCTTGGTAGCTTGGTGGCAGCGACCGCAGCACAACGCCGTTTGCAAAAGAGCCCGTCATCTAGCTATCCAGGAAGTATGCAGGCCTCATGTACATATCATGCATGTGCTCTAAGTGGTCGTCTAGTGATGAGTTCTCCTCCATCTTAATGGAGAGGAAGTCTCCCATCAGATCATGCTCCCATATGTGTGTCTGTTCCACGAAATGTGTCCTAAGCAGTAGCATCACCGAACAAGGGTTTACATCACCCACGAAAGGCCACAGCTCATCCACCATTCTGAAACGCATGGTAACTGAAATGAAGGAGGCCATCTCACGATGGAGATAGCGGTCTTACCGCTGTTCTGGGATCTCTAGGTCAGTGGGCTGATCCAAATCCATCCCGCCAAGTATGTAGTCGACCATGTCATTCTCGCTAAGGAGAATATGCCGACATGCAACCCATATGGAGAAGTTCGATCCATCTAATCTGAGCTTCTCTCCTTCTAACCAATCAATCGTCAACAGGAAAGGTGCCATCTACATTTATAATTGCAAAAAGGAATTTAGACTAACTTTATAATTAAATGAGTTAGTAATAACTCCGCTCGGAAACACCTATCCCCATAACGGTTTCTAGTGATAACACGACCCCTATTAGCCACATATCCCCTGATTAAACACGGCCATCGATGTGGGTTCAAAGGTGGACACTAAACGTCGGTCACATCATTCATGCGACTCGTGCTCGATCTTTTGACCATCCGTGTTCCGAGGCCATGCTTCTATGGTGTGCTAGGCTCACCAACTCAACCTTAGTGTATTTGCTGTGCAACATGGCTTACACCCACTATATGCGAACGTAGATATGTCTGACACCCAGGCCTGTACCCTGGATCGCCTCATACCGAAGAACTTTCTTAGTGGTGCACACTAAGAGGGAACACAATTGTTGGTAATTTTAACAAGGATCATCTTATTAGCTACCGTCGAGTATCTAATACTAGCACACAATAAGACATATAAACAATAACATTGAATGTAAATGCGATGTGATATGGTCCTTCACATCGTGATCTCCATCTGTCGTCACCGTGTTCCGGTGCCATAGACACCAGGGTACCGGTGTCACTCCGGCGTGGTAGTCCTACTACTATGTAACAAAGGGTAATCATTTTACCTTTGCCACAACCATATCACAAAGCAACGCCCCTCCTGCCAAACAAAGTTAGACGCCTCTACTTTATCTTTGCATGTTTTACGTGGCTGAATGGGCTTTCGCACAAGAACCGTTCTTATCTATGAACTTTCAGCACAACGCTGATCAAGTAGTTGTCTCTACTACACCCCTTTCGGGGCCCTCCGTTGCAAATGGTATACCAACTAATGCGAGAGAGATAGACACCCCCCTAAGCCACTTTATACGGTACAAGCTGTATGTCAAGCGTGGACCAGTCTCGCGAATGAACCCGTAACGTCGGTTAGGGGTCGCTTCATCAAGCATTACTGTGGTATACACAAGTACACGTGGGAGGGTAACAACTAAAAGATCAATGCCCACATGATACATCGCGTGTTCTCTACCCGTACTAGCATTACTACGCATAGATCTAGCCCTGATACCACTGTTGGGGTTCCGCGTATGAAAAACATAAATTTTACTCTACGCCCTTGAACCCCTGAAGCTACCAGGACCTATCTATTAGTAATGCAGTAATGGGAGGGGATTTTGGCGAACTTACCCTTGAAGAACGAAAAGCGTTGTCAATGCTCAGGAGAGCGTGGTTGATGTAGACGAGCCGAAGCCGACCTCAAGGTCGTGATGAAGTCCTTGTGCTCCTCTGGCTCCAACGACTTGAGTGCCTCAAGTGCGACACCTTGCGGGGAGTTACACACGTCCGGTGCCTGACGATGACTCCCGCTTCCCCGATCCAGCAGCAGTTGCAGAAGTAGAGCTCTCGGATCCAAATCCCACAGCGCGACGGCGCTCCGAGGTGAAGATGCCTCCCGTTCGTGCAGTCCAGACTTGGGACCACGGTCACGAGAGAGAGAGGGGGAGGGAGAAAATATCAATTAGAGGTCCTCTCAAAAGTGAGAAGACCTTTATTGATTATTGGTGTATTTAATTTGGCCAAATACCCCCACTATATATAGGGGGAGGGGAGGTACTACCTCCCTCAAAGTCCCAGGGTGGGACTAAAGGAGACGAGGGGGGAGGGGTGGCACCACCGGCCACCCCCATGGACCCTGCGCGCGGGAGGGAGGGGAGGGGTCTGGCCCACTAGGGCGCCGGCCACCCCCTTGTCCCCTTCTCCCTCTCTCCTTTCCCTAATGGGCCCTCTCCCCTCCGGGAATTGGCCCATTAAGCCTTTGACCATTTAAATTGATTTTTCTCTTTATTAAATAATTATGAATAAATGATTAAATCAATATTTAACATTCATTCACATATTATTCAACCTCCATGGCTTATGGAACACCTTCCACCTCCACTCTGGACAAACTCCGGACTTACCGCAACCCTTCCGGTTTTCTCTCTACTATTCGTCGGCGATTCCACCGATCCTATAAACACTCTCTAAGCATCATCAAGCCCTTAAGCTATTGGGTCTGCAGCATAGAAAACAAAAAATTTCCTACGATGATAACAACACGCCAAGATCTATCTACTAGGTATAGAGCAATGGGTGGACATACATCCATCGAGAACTTACCCTCGAAGACAAAGAGTTTTGTTAATGAGTAGAAACTCGTGGTTGATGTAGTCGTACACTTGCCGATCTCAAGATCGTGAGGAAGTCCGAGCGCCGCAACTCAGCAACGCATCTGTACTCGCACACACGTTCAAGCCACCGGACAACCTCCACCTCCTCGCTCCAGCGATCCAGTAGAAGCAGCAACTCCTTCCAGACGAAATGCCATCGGGAACATGTATCCCGCTAATCCGAGACCATGGGGGAATAATTCTAGAGGGGGAGAGAGATCCTTCACAAGGAGGTGTGTGGAAGAAGGAGGAAGAGGGTGGCCTTTTATAGGAGGAGGGGGGTTCCCCTCCTTCATGGCCGGCGCATGGGGGGTGACTCCTCACCTCCCCCATTCATGTGGTGGTAACCCCTCCACATTAAAATGCCTCTTCACATTCCCCTTTAAAGTCCCTACTTTAAATGCATTAAAATTCTCCAAGTTTAATGCTCTCTCATTTAATAAAACTCTTTTATTAAATTTATTCAGAATTTTGTTAATTACTTTAATTAACAAACATTCACATATAACCCCTTGCAATATTTCAATATCACGTGCAGAACCACTTTCTGCAATTTCACCCGAAACAATTTCCGGTTTCTATCGAAACAATTCCTGCGCTTTGAAATTCTTTCGTCTAAAACATATGTGCTCCAAAATGGTGTCCGGTAACTCTTAAGTGTGTCACCCTACGGTTCGCGAATAATGCAGACATGATTGAGACCCCTCTCAGATCAATAATCAGAAGCGGGACCTGGAGATCCATACTGACTCCTACACATTCAACGATGACTTCTGTGATCATGAGAACCTTTAACGCTAGTGACTAAATCCCTTTGTCTCGCGATATATTACATGTCCGAGATTCGATCATCGGTATCTCCATACCTAGTTTGATCTCATTACCGACATGTACTCTTTTCTCGTTCCTGTGATATAACATTCTAGTGATCACATCACTTGCTTGCAAGCTATCTTAATGTGATATCACCGAGAGGGCCCAGAATATATCTATCCGTCATCGGGATTAACAAATTCCACTCTTGATCCATGAGCCTCAACATAACACCTTCGTAGCACTGAACCCATCTTTATAGTCACCCTGTTACGGTGTGACATTTTATGTTATCAAGATACTCTTCAGGTGTTAGCAATTAACATGATCTCATGGTCTAAGGATAAAGATTACTTCGTATGATTTTATAGCAATATAAACATAATGACTTGATCGTAATGCTATACTTCAGATGAATGTTCATCACATCATTCAACTAATGTTGTGACCTTGTTATTAACAACATCCAATGTCCATGATCAGGAAACCTTGATCATCTTGTTAATCAACAAGCTAGTCTATAAGAGAGGCATAACTAGGAACCCTTTTTGTTTATTAAACACACATGTATTGATGTTTCCGATCAATACAATTATAGCATGCAAAACAAACATTTATCATAAACATGGAATAAGATAATAACCACTTTATTATTGCCTCTCGGGCATATTCCCTTCATAAGCGTGATACCCCACGGTTCGGAAACACTCCAGACATGGTCGGGACACTCCCGCACCAATTATCGACAGAGGGATCTGGATGGCCATGTGACGCCTGTGCGTTCCACGAGGATCTTTCGTCGTTTGAACCGGGACAGTCGTGTCTTATTCCCTTTGTCACTTTATACTTACATTCCCTGAGATCTGATCAATGACATCACCATGTCGTGTTCAATCTCGTTACCGAACAACGCTACTCGACTCGTTCTGACAAGTGATATCCCTATGATCAAATCACACGCTGCGCAACTATTGGATATAACTTCTCCGAGTGGGCCCTTGAGTATCTTCCCGTCACATGGACGGACAAATCCTGCTCTTGACATATATTGCCTCTACGGTTTCCTCCGAATACCTGAACACACCTTTATAACCACCGTATTACTAGATGGCGTTTGATGCTATCTAAGCACTCTCGGGAGACAGTGACTGATATAGCCTCACGGTCTAAGGAATAGTCTACGAGGATCCATTTCTAATCATCGTAACTTGAACTTCGTGACATGATCGGGTCATGATGTTTAGGTTGGGTATTGGTTCATCATCTCATTATCCGAATGAGATGACTCCATTTCCAACTGGCATAAATGCCACATGATCAGGAAACATGATCATCTGTTGACCAATGAACCAGTGACTAGAGTTTCACTGGGAGCCCCTAGTTGTTTGTATATCACACGTGTATTGATGTTTCCACTCAATACAGTTATAGCATGGTATAAAACTTAATCATAAACTATATGAAATATGATAATAGTCCTTACTACTATTTGTCTCCAGGGCATATTTCCAACATGATTGCTCTTAGGTATCATAGTGGTTATTTAGAGATTACCTCAATACCTGATTCAAGAAGTGAATGCTCATGAGTCTTGTAGTGAACATCTTATTATTGAGCTCTGTCCACACATATCATGACATAAGAATAGATTATCCTAATCACGAATATTATCATATGCTAGTGGTGTATCCTGCATCCTCAAGAATGATTTATACTTATTTAGTTCCAACATCGTTTACCAATGCTTTCATTACTTGTTTACTTTTCTTGCTTTCATTACTTTATTGAACACTTCTACAAAATCGTCCAAACACCCTTTACTTGAAATCAAAGGCAGCTTGCAAGTATCCTTTGGTACATAGTGATGAGGGGCATAAACACCATAACCAAATAGCTCACTATGGATTCGATACTCTTATCTAGAAACTAGCTACAATCGATCTGTGCTCTCTTAGTCATCAAGCTATTTTCTGGTACCATTGCCGACGAGCTAAGCGCTTTTGGTCTTTGTTATTAGTTGCTAATTTTACTAATTGTTTTACTAAAGTTGTTTACTAGTTTTACGTAAACACGATGGGCAAGTATCAACATATTATTCAGCTTGAACCCAGAAAGAATTCTGTTCCACCCATGGATGCTTATTTAAAATCCAATAACCCTAATGAGTATGATATTAACCCCATGCTACTAGATCTTCTGCATGCTAGCGGTTTGTAGGGGACAATATGGAGGATCCATATGAGCATGCAGGGTTCTTTGAAGAAACTCATGGGACTTTTTGTCTTAATATCTTTACTGAGAATGAGTTTAAATCTACTCTCTTTAGCCAAACTCTTATTGATGAGGCCCGTTCTAGGTACATTCATTGTCCTACAATAATTACTAACTCCTGGGAGAGACTATCCTCTTCATTCTTAATTGATTTCTTTCCCAGGACGAAAACCCTTGGAGCTAGACTCATGATCACCAGTTTTAAAGGAGGCCCCAAGGAAAGCCTCTATGAAGGGTACTTAAGGTATAGGGGGCTTCTTGACCGTTTCCCTCACCACAATTTCCCACCTTGGTTGGTACTTCACACCTTCTATGTAGGTCTAAGCACCAATAATATAAATGAATTAGACTCTCTTTCTAATGGGTCATTTACTGAATTTAGCGTTGAAAGAGCTTAGAATTTGCTAGATATGGTTCATAGGATGGAAGAAGACCATAATCGAATTGAACTTAAAGAAGCAGATAATCCTATAGAATATGATTGTTTAGAAAACTACTAGCATTTGGTAAAGTAGATAAATTACTTGAAAACTTCAACCTCGATCCTCGTATGATTGTTCAACTTGTTAAAGCCTATGTTGAGTATTTGCAATCCCAAAGGAGTGTGAACATTACAAGAAACCTTGTGACGAAAATCTCCCTAAGACTGATCCCAAGGATAGTTTTTCATGAATGGAGAAAATGCTGCTGGTTGAAGATGAAACTATCCTAAAAAAGGAAAAAGAATGAAAATGAAGGTACAAAAAGGATAGGGAGACTAACCAGAGATCTAGGGACTATCAAGAAAAATATCGACATAGTGAAAGAGCTTTTAGATCCTGAAGCTATTGAAAATGAAGTAATGGCTGTAAGTAGAGAATCCTATGATATAATTGAAGGTAAGCCTAATGGTAAGTATAAGGATAAACAGAAAATTCCTTTTAGTTTAGGTGAATCTACTTATGTAGAACTTTGTGATCTAAGTTCTTCTATAAACATTACACCTTACTCTATCTACGAGGGATTACGATATTATCTTGATGAACCAGAACTTGAACCTACGGATGTAGCAATCATGCTTTCAGATAGAACCTTGCAGCAATCTCATGGAATTCTTCACAATGCTTGTATCTCTGTAGGAACCTTTGTTTACCCTGTTGACTTTCATATTATTTATATGAAATTAGATTGTCATATTTGGAAGTCCCTTTTACAATTCTACGAACATCGATATTACTGACAAGAAAGAAGTTATGTCCTTAAAGTTTGGAGAATAAGATCTAAAGGTAAAATGTGACCAATTCAAGAAGCTATCATATGAAATAAGAACGATATAAAGAAGGAAAATACTATTGAAGAATTGGTAGCAATTTATTTTGGCACCCCACAAACTGAATTAGAAAGAAGCCTGACAAACAATGACTCAATCCATAATAATTTCGCAAAAGAAGATCTGGACAATATCCTTAATACCACACTTGAAATAGAGAATATTATTTAACAAAATTTGAAGAATTAGACAGAAAGGGAGATGAGGACCACCTCCTCTGGTATTAAAACCCCTTCATCTAGGGCTCATGCATGAATTTATAGACAAGGAAGGTAAGTGTCCCATAATCATTGATGATAAACTTTCCCCTAAAAAATAGGAAATTACTAGAAGTACTTGTTGAACAACGTGAAGTCTTTGGATATACTCCCAGTGATATAAAAGGGATAGATCCCTCCATAGCCACCCATAGAATACATATGGTTGTGGATTCTAAACCTTTTGTTGACACTCAAAAGAGGCTAAATCCTAGAATGAAACAAGTCGTGAGAAAATAAGTTATACATATGTTAGACACTTGTATTATCTACCTAATTTATGATAGTAAATGGGTGAGTCCAACTCATTGCATACCTAGAGAGGGATGTCTAACATAATCAATAATGATAAGGATGAACTAATTCACATCAGAATAATAGCAGGGTATAAAATGTGTATAGACTTCAGAAAACTAAACAAGCAGACAATGAAGAATCATAACTCGATACCTTTTATGGATTGTATTTTATAAAGAGTAAGAAGTAACTCCTATTTTTGTTTTCTTGATGTATATTCGGGATACTCTCAGATTGCTATCCAACCAGAAGACCAAGATAAGACAATCTTTACTTGCCCGTATGAGACTTGTGCTTATATATTGATGCATTTTGGTTTATGCAATGAGGCTGTAACTTTTCAGGAATGTTTCTTAAAGATATGTGATAGTTTTGTTGAAAACTCTATGGAGGTTCTTATGGACAACTTTGTTGTTTATGGAACTTGTTTTGAGCAATGTATCTATAACCTTACTAGAATATTGCAGCATTGTAAACAAACAAAGCTAGTCCTCAACTAGGATCATTGTTGGTTCATGCATGGTAAGATAAGGTATAGTTTCCAGGCACAATTTTTTTGAAAAAGGTATTGAAGTTGATGATTCTAGTATTATTTCCTTAGAAAGATTATCGATACCATAAGACATAAAAGGGGTGAAGAACTTTCTTGGGCATGCAGGATTTTATCGATGTTTTACTCAGTATTTTTCCAAACTAGCTTCACCTTTGACTTATCAATTAAATAAAGATATTCCTTTTGCTTTTGACAAAAGCTGTGTCACCACTTTTGAACAAATTAAAAAGGCTCTAGTTTGTGCACCTATTATCCAACCACCAAAATGGGATGAACCATTCAAAGTTCGGTGTGACACTAGTGACTATGCTATTGGGGATGTTCTTGGAGAAAGGGAATGACTAAATCTAAATGTCATTCAGTACGCTAGTCGAGTCTTTAATGAATATCATAAGAATCATGCAACAACCAAAAACAAATTTCTAGCCGTTGATTTTTCTTGCGACAAGTTTAGACACTACATTATAAACTCTAAAGTAATAGTGGATACCAATTATCAGGCTTTAAGACATCTCTTAGCTAGGAAAGATGCAAAGCCTCGCTTGATTAAGTTTGTCCCATTATTAAAAGAGTATGACCTGCAAATAGTTGATAGAAGGGGTAAAGATAACCATGTTGCTGATCATGTATCATGCATGGAAGGAATAATAGAAGATCACATGCCCATTAACGAATCCATGCCTGGTGAATATCTTGCCATAGTAGAATTGCATGATCCTTGGTTTGCAGATTATGCTAATTTTCTTGTAGGTAAGTTTCTACCAAAGGGAATGAATTATAATCAGAGGAAGAAATTCTTTGATGATTTGAAATATTACTTTTGGGATGATCCTTATTTATATAGGCATGGTATTTATGGGATGATTAGGAAGTGTGTACCCGAACAAGAAATGAGTGATATCTTAAAAGGTGACATGATAGTCCTTATGGGGGACACCATGCTGACGGTCATACAAATGCTAAAGTTTTACAATCAGGATTCTATTGGCCGACCTTGTTAAATATGCTCATAGTTATGTCAAGAACTGTGACGCTTGCCAATGTATGAGCAACATAGGAAAAATACAAGAAATTCCCATGAATTATAACCTTATAATAGAACCATTTGATGTTTAGGGAATCGATTTCATGGGTCCTTTACTACCTTTAATGGTTACACTCATATTCTTGTTGTTGTTGACTATGTTACTAAATGGGTCAAAGCTATACCCACCTCTCCCGCAGATGCATGTACTTCTATCAAGATGATCAAGGACATTATTTTTCCCAAGTTTGGAGTTCCTCGATATTTAATTACTGATGGTGGAACTCATTTTATGAAAGGTACTTTCAGGAAGATTCTTCATAAATATGGAGTCGAGCATTGAGTCGCCTCACCTTACCACCCACAAACAAGTGTGCATGTTGAGCTTTCAAACAGGGAGACTAAAGTTGTACTCCAGAAGATGGTGCAGAAATCAAGAAAGGATTGGGCTATGAAGCTGAAGGACACTTTACGGGAATATCGCACGGCATACAAAAATCCTATTGGATGACACCATATAAGATGGTCCATGGTAAATCTTGCCATCTTCCTTTGGAATTAGAGCACAAGGCCTACTAGGCTATTAAGACTTTAAACTTTGACTTTAAGACCGCAGGAGAGAAACATCTATTGGACATTCATGCCTTAGATGAACTTAGAAACGAAGCCTATGAAAATGTTAAAATATTTAAAGAAAAAGTGAAAAAATGGCATGATAGAAAGATATAAACTAAATAATTCAAATCTGGATATAAAGTTTTTCTCTACAATTCTTGGCTAAAGATCTTCGTAGGAAAACTGAGATCCAAGTGGGAAGGTCCATATGAAGTGGACGAAGCATGTTCTTCAGGGGTGGTGACATTGAAAAGCAATGTCCCTTCTTCATCTAGGATTGTTAACGGACAGCGCTTAAAGCACTACCGAGTTGCAGCGTTAAACATGGTGGAACTGATCTCTTTAATGACGGTCGAGGAATACATCAAACAACGGTATGATGAATCATACACTTATTGATATCTTTTATATCACTTTTTGCTTTATCGGGACCTTTTCTATATTGCTATCTATTTTATTATTTCTCCTTTTGCTCTCCTGATCAAACTGAGCTATTTTCTGACCCGGTACAAGTGGACCGTACGGTCAGATGCACCCGTACTGCAGGTTGTTAAATGCTCAGTACCTCTTCCAATTTTTTTACTTTATTTCTTGATAATCATTACGACCGGGCCGTATGGTCACCTCCCACCATACAACAGGTCGTTAAAATCTTTGTACACTTTGTCTCGTCAGTCTTTTGTGTTGTCTCTTCTAAAAAACTGTCTCGAAAGAGGTCGGTAATAGGTGATACGGGCACATGATACAGGAAGATCCCGCCCATACTAATGACTGGAACCGACTGCGGCTTCCCTTTTTCTTGATTTGTTTTTCCTTTTTGTTTCCTCTTCCTTACTTTTTCTTGTGACTCTTGAACCTAGGGTTTGTCCTCTACCTACCTTTTTCCCTATCTATCCTCATGCATCAGATCTCACTTGATTGTTCAATAGCTATGCAGCCTTTTCACATCAAGCTGATCTGGAAAAAGAAGGAGGATACATCTGCGGCAAAACCCAAGGGGAGGGAACCTGAAAGGTATTCCTCATCCTCTTCAACCCTGGAGTCTACTCAAGTGGTGCCACTTCCCAATTGGGAGTACATGTTCCCACGTTAGCTAGAGATGCTAAGGCATATGGAGCAAAGGAAGAACAAGGAAGAGTACGTGCCAAATCATTACAGGTAGAACCTTCGCAGATCCTCTTCTAAATCTTCTCTTGGTTCCTCAATCCATAAGGAAGGGAAACATGACGAGATTAGTGAGAAGATCATAAGCCTCAAAAAGATTTCTAGAGCATGTGTTGAGATCATCAGTGAAGGGTTGATTCCTACTGATTGATGGGCAAAGACCTTGATAAAAAAGGTTGATGACATCAATGGTAGGGTCCAATTCCTAACTAAGATTATTGTTGAGATGGACTATGATAGGAAGCGGCTCTACAGGATAATTCAAGAGAAACATGCTAGTATTATGGAACTGTCCACTCATTTTGCATGTATTGCACATGCTTGCAGCCTCAAAGCGGAAGAAGAGGCAGAGGACGGTGATTTCTTTACCCCAAAGAAGGAATAGGAACTCACAAAGAGTTATGTGATCTTTCCTGGATTGATTCCAATCTTGGGGGATCTATTTAGGCCTTGTAATCTACTTCCCTGTGTTTAGCATGTTTAATTTTATGCATGCATGTTAGGTTCTAAATTCCAGAATTTGCATTAGTTGCATTATCATCTTCTGTTGGTCTAAGGAAAGATTTATATCCGATGAGATCTTGAGACTTTATGATATTTGAACTTGTTTTGATTTAATATTATTGTATTAGATGTATGAATTAGGATGAGTGATATGATACTTGTACCACTGTTATGATTTTAGGGTCTTCCACACCAATAAAATATTGATAAGTTATGAAAAGGAAATCTTGATAGCATGTTATAATCATTCCTTTTAACTAACAAGAGCCACAAATAGTATTAACATGATCCAATGATATTGTTAAGCAAAAGAAAATGGCTTTGCTATCAAAGAATTATAATAAAAGGAAAAGTGGTGACAATAGTGAATGACCAAGATTTTGCCATCAGTAACCGCACCTCGAACCTCCTTTCTTGATTACAAGTGGTGACAATAGTGAATGACCAAGATTTTGCCATCTTGTCATGCATGTACTTCGTAATATTTTCACGGTACCGTGTGTTCGGGTTGTTCATGATATGCATCTCATCCCTTTGGTGTCTCTCTCGAATATAATTCAGAGTTCCATAGAAAATACCCTCCACAATGGCCATAAGCGGAGATGCCCTGTTTCCTCTGAGGACAGAGTTATATGTTTTGGGGAGGTTAGTAGTCATGATGCCTAAACTAGCTCCATGTGTGTCATTTAGCAAAGACCATATCTCTACAGGGTCATGTTGTATCCATTGTTCAAAAAAATTAATCTGTCTCCCAGGCCGGTGGGTCAAATCCTCGCAAGTCACAAAGAGCAATAGGTTCTTCCTCATATGGTGTTGCTCCTGAAGCTGTCTGTGAAGCAACTGCTAGTAGATGGGCTGCCACTATTGCATCTCACGCCGCTTTCCTCTCCCGCACTTTGTTTTCTAGTGAACCTGCCAAGATATTTGCGTGACTTGTCATACTTCCAGTGCTAGTTCTGCTTGTAGAGTTTTTTGAAAAGATTCACGAGGGCCTTATTTCTGAACTGCGAGTAAAAATTGGCCGCAAGATGGCGCTTGCACCACCGGCTCTACATGTCCATCCATGGGGTAGGTTAATCAGGCCCATGATGTGTTAGTGCCTTAATCGTGTTGAGTATACATGCATGCCTATCATGAAGGATGCACACGTTCATCTTATCCTGAACAAGTGATACTTTCAGCTGCCTGAAAAACTATGTCCAACTCTCGGTGTTCTCGCGCTCCACAAAATCAAATACGAGAGGCAAAATTTGATTGTTGCCGTCTCGACCAATGGCAGTTAGGATCTGACCCCTGTACTTGCCAGTGAGAAATATCCCATTTATGCATATAACTGGTTGATAGTGACTGAAGGCTTGTATGCATATAGCAAATGAGAAGAACACCCGATGCAACACCCTCACAGTTGGGTACTCTCGCAACATGAAGTGTTGGATGTCGAAATAGGTTCCTGGATTCCTCTCCTGCGGTGTGTGGACGATCCGAACAACACAGTCATATCCATACAAAACGAACCAAATCTTTCCTCTAGTGCCTTATTCTTAGGCCTCCAAGCCTTGCCAAAAGAGATTCTGTAGTTAAATATAACCTGACTTTATTCATGATAGCTTTAACTTCCATTGATTTTCTCTCCACAATATATGTGTATAACAATCGAGCCAGGAGCATAGACGTCAGGTTTCGATGATCCTAAAGGATACTGGGAATTAGACATGTGTGTGACACAAAGTCGCTCACCTTCCAATTTGTGTCATATTTAGGGCAATAGTCATGTACCCTTGTGGGACAACCGTCATTCTCGCATTCCATCATCAAATTTTTTTGCGATGACATCTTAGTTCTGAAAACCCTTTGCATGGAGATTTCCCATGCTATGGTTGCTTCCTGCAGATGCTTCTTACTCGGATACAAGTCACCATGGGCGATGGTGTTCTTGTGATACTACCTGGTAGAATCATGTCCATCGTTCATATTCATTGTTGTTGAAAAGTCCTAAATCCATGATGCGGGAATTTGTATCCCTTCTTCTTCATCTAGCTCATCAGAATCATCTACAATATCAATCTCATCGTCTGTATCTTCCTCTTCCATCTGCTCTTGCAGATGACCATCTCTCTCATCCGGATCTACCTCCCCACTAAAATATTTCCTCATGTTGCCTGACTTCTATGCTCTGATTCATAACCACCCCCTCCAATGTGTGCATGGATGCTCTGCCCTGAATTGTAACCACCACTTGCAGCTTGAGCCTGGCTGCTCTGGCCATGATCATATCCACCTTGGGCAAAAGACGAATTGACCTGCTTCGCCACATGAAGCACTAAGGTGACATGGTTAACTTGCCTGCTCCGACAACCTTTTAACTAGACCACCCACTTAGAGTTCTGATCTATCAGCCTCAAATAAAATAAAAAAATTGACCTTGAATTTGTCCATAATGCATGCACACCAACGGTGTATGTATCAGGAAATCCTAAACACACTAGTGGAAACGAGGCCTTTGGTTGAGCCTGGAAATGGGCTTTAACACCGGTTCTTCTACGAACCGGTGTTAAAGGGGGGGCCTGTACCAGCGTGGCCCGTGCAGCAAAAAGGAGCCCCCCCTTTAACACCGGTTCGTGGCACGAACCGGTGTTAAAGGCCCCTGCACCAGTGGCCCACGCAGCCCCCCTTTAACACCGGTTCGTGGCTTGAATCGGTGTTAAAGGGGGGGCTATATAAGACACCGCAGCCCACACCCCACTCTTCCATTTTTTCACTATCTCATTTTGGAGCCTAGCAAGAGGGTGTCAAGTGTGCTAGTTTGTGTTTTTTTCGTATGCACAAGAGGTGTTCGGTGAAATGCCCGAGAGCTCAAAATAAGTTTTCTCGTTGCTCTTTCCTTCTCGGTCGAGGTCGGCAACTATCCTTTCATGTGTCATTGTTGTACTATATATATAAATGGTCATCTCCCTATTATTTTTTGATATATACTATATATTAATGCAGATGAACCGGCAATGGATGTATGGTGACCGCCGCACTTCCGAGTACATTACGGGCCTCCAAAATTTCATCGTTGTGGCTAATGCAAACCGTGGTCACAATGGTTTTATGTGCTGTCCGTGTGTTCACTGTCAGAACAAGAAAGACTACTCAAATACCAGAACCATTCACGCCCACCTGCTTCGATCCGGTTTCATGCCCGGCTATAATTGTTGGACCAAGCACGGAGAAAAAGGGGTTATGATGGAAGACAACGAAGAAGAAGAGGATGATGACAACTACCATAATATGTATCCTGAATATGATGATACTGCAACGGGGGTAGATAATGAAGATCAAGAGGCAGCAGATGGGCCCGCTGATGACGATCTTGGTCGGGCCATTACTGATGCAAAGGAAGAATGTGAAACTGAAAAGGAGAAGGAGAAGCTGGAGCAGATGTTAAAGGATCACAAAACATTGTTGTACCCAACTTGCGAAGATGGCCATAAAAAGCTAGGTACCACACTGGATTTGCTGCAATGGAAGGCAGAGAACGGTGTGACTGACAGCGCATTTTCAAAGTTGTTGGTAAAAATGAAGAATCTTCTTCCAAGAAATAATGAGTTGCCCGACAGTACATACCAAGCAAAGAAGGTTGTCTGCCCTTTAGGATTAGACGTGCAGAAGATACATGCCTGCATTAATGACTGCATCCTCTACCACGGTGAGAAGTACGAGAATTTGGATGCATGCCCGGTATGCACTGCACTGTGGTATAAGATCAGACGAGACGATCCTGGCGATGTTGAGGGCGAGGCCCCTAGGAAGAAGGTTCCTGCCAAGGTTATGTGGTATGCTCCTATAATACCACGGTTAAAACATCTCTTCAGAAATAAAGAGCATGCCAAGTTGTTGCGATGGCACATGGAAGACCGTAAGAAAGACGCGATGTTGAGACACCCCGCTGATGGGTCACAGTGGAGAAAAGTCGAGCAAGAGAACCCGGACTTCGCACGTGACGCAAGGAACTTAAGGTTTGGTCTAAGTACAGATGGCATGAATCCTTTTGGTGAGCAGAGCTGCAGTCACAGCACCTGGCATGTGACTCTATGTATCTATAACCTTCCTCCTTGGTTGTGTATGAAGAGGAAGTTCATTATGATGCCAGTGCTCATCCAAGGCCCGAGGCAACCCGGCAACGACATTGATGTGTACCTAAGGCCATTAGTTGAAGAACTTTTACATCTGTGGGCCAAACCAGGTGTACGTATGTGGGATGAGCACAAAGGGGAGCCATTTGACCTACGAGCATTGCTTTTCGTAACCATCAATGATTGGCCTGCTCTTAGTAACATTTCAGGGCAGAAGAACAAGGGATACAATGCATGCACACACTGTTTAGATGAGACTGAAAGTGTATATTTGGATAAATGTAAGAAGGTTGTGTACCTAGGGTATCGTCGATTTCTTCCAAACCTGCATCCAGTAAGAAAGAAAGGCAAGCATTTCAAACGTCTGGCAGAACCCCAGAGGAAGCCTGTCCTCCGTACCGGTGAGGAGGTATTTGGTATGGTCAAGGACCTAGAAGTAATCTTTGGAAAAGGTCCTGGCAGTCTATCTGTTCCGAATGACGATGCCGGACACGCGCCCATGTGGAAGAAGCAATCTATATTTTGGGACCTATGGAAAGTCTTAGAGGTCCGCTCTTCAATCGACGTGATGCACGTGACGAAGAATGTTTGTGAGAACCTGCTAGGCTTCCTACGAGTGTATGGGAAGACAAAAGATACACCGGAAGCACGGCAGGACCAGCAACGTCTGAAAGACCCTGAAGAGCCTATGCATCCTGAGAACGAGAAGGGTAAACGATGCCACTTAACTCCTGCCAGCTACGCTCTTACTAAAGCAGAGAAGGAAATCTTTTTTGAATGCCTGAGCAGTATCAAGGTCCCGTCTGGCTTCTCGTCAAATATAAAGGGAATAATAAATATGGCAGAGAAAAAATTCCAAAACCTGAAGTCTCATGACTGCCACGTGATTATGACACAATTGCTTCCGATTGCATTGAGGGGGCTTCTACCTGAAAATGTTCGAGTACCCATTGTGAAGCTATGTGCATTCCTCAATGCAATATCTCAGAAGGTAATCGATCCAGAAAGCCTACCAGGGTTACAGACAGATGTGGCCCAATGTCTTGTCAGCTTTGAGTTGGTGTTCCCACCATCCTTCTTCAATATTATGACGCATCTCCTGGTTCACCTAGTAGAAGAGATTGCCATTCTCGGTCCTGTATTTCTACACAATATGTTCCCCTTTGAGAGGTACATGGGAGTCTTAAAGAAATATGTTCATAACCGTGCTAGGCCAGAAGGAAGCATCTCCAAGGACTATGTAACAGAGGAGGCCATTGAGTTCTGTGTTGATTTTATTCCTGACCTTAAGGCGATTGGTGTTCCAGAATCACGACATGAGGGGAGACTGCATGGAAAAGGCACCCTAGGATGTAAAGCAATGATATGTAGGGACGGGCATTCTCTCAATCAAGCACACTACACGGTTTTACAAAGATCTATCTTGGTTGCCCCGTATATCAATGAACACAAGAATTTAATACGCCTCAAACACCCGGGGCAGTCTGATGAATGGATTATAAGTGAACACATGGCGAGTTTTGGCGGCTGGCTGCAAAGACTTCTCACGAATAACACCACTGTTGGGGATCAGCTGTACTTGTTGGCCAGGACACCATCTTCGACTGTATGTACTTTCCAAGGGTACGAGATAAATGGGAATACATTTTACACGATAGGCCAAGATAAAAAGAGCACCAACCAAAATAGTGGTGTCCGCTTCGATGCAGCAGAAGAAAATGGGCAAAAGACCATGTATTATGGGTTCATAGAGGAGATATGGGAACTTGACTATGGACCTAATTTTAAGGTCCCCTTGTTTCGATGCAAATGGGTCAAGCTAACAGGAGGGGGGGTTGAGGTAGACAAGAAGTACGGAATGACAACGGTGGATCTCAACAATCTTATGAAGGTAGACAAGAACTTAGATGAACCATTCGTCTTAGCCAATGATGTGGCTCAGGTTTTCTATGTGAAGGACATGTCTACCAAACCGAAAAAAAGAAAAAAATAAGCAAACAGATACATCACACGATGAGCCAAAGCGTCACATAGTTCTTTCAGGGAAAAGAAACATAGTGGGAGTGGAGGACAAGACAGACATGTCAGAAGATTATAATAAGTTTGATGAAATTCCGCCCTTCAGAGTGAAGACTGACCCAACCATCCTGTTAAACGGTGTTGATACTCCATGGTTACGGCCGACGCGATCATAAGATTAACTATATGTATTAATTGAGCCATTTTTGGCACACATATGTATCTCAACATGGAAATCAATGTCATATTTCTTCTGTTAACAAAAGGGGGTGGCTAACCTTTAGTACCGGTTGGTGGGTGCAACCGGGACTAAAGGTGGTTTTTGTGTCATCTCACAAAACTGTCGGTGGGATAAGGACGCGTGGGTAACCTTTAGTACCAGGTGGGGGCTCAAACCGGGACTAAAGTTGTCGGTAGGATAAGGACGCGTGGGTGGACTACACTGCTCGATGTAGCGCACGACGCCCTGTCGGAGGAAGAAGACAAAGTAGAAGCGGCGCCGTGCCTATAAAAGGAGCATCGATACGCCATGGCAAGCAACTCAACATGCCAACAATATGGATGGAGAGTTTCATCCCCATGGATGGAGGAAAGGGTTGGGAAATCTCCCGTGGCGGAACTTCTCGAAGATGCCCTTGGTGCACACGCCCTATGGCATCTTTGGAAGTTCCGCCTCGGAAAATATTTTCCTGCTAGCCCGTGAAAGACTACATCTCCGCCTCCCTAGGGTTAGAGGTATGGTGGAAGCCATGGGATAGAGTGGAGAGAGGCGGCAGATATGAGTGTATATGTGCTATGGCAACGACCAAGCCAACATGGATGGAGAGTTTCATCCCCATGGATGGAGGAAAGGGTTTGGAAATCTCCCGTGGCGGAACTTCTCGAAGATGCCCTTGGTGCACACACCCTATGGCATCTTCAGAAGTTCCTCTTCGAAAAATATTTTCCTGCTAGCCCGTGAAAGACTACATCTCCGCCCCCCTGGGGTTAGAGGTATGGTGGAAGCCATGGGATAGAGTGGAGAGAGGCGGCAGATATGAGTGTAGATGTGCTATGGCAACAACCAAGCCAACATGGATGGAGAGTTTCATCCCCATGGATGGAGGAAAGGGTTTGGAAATCTCCCGTGGCGGAATTTCTCGTAGATATCCTTGGTGCACACGCCCTATGGCATCTTCGGAAGTTCCGCCTCGGAAAATATTTTCCTGCTAGCCCATGAAAGACTCCATCTCTGCCTCCCTGGGGTTAGAGGTATGGTGAAAGCCATGGGATAGAGTGGAGAGAGGCGGCAGATATAAGTCTTCTTCTGTTAACAGTATATGTATTAAATGAGCCATTTTTCTTCCTTCTATTTCTTCCCTCCATTTTTCTTCCCGCCATTTTTCCCGCCATTTTTCTTTCCGCCATTTTTTCCCGCCAGTTCTTCACTATATATATATGTAGGGTTGGCCTCCATTGTCATTGCACATCTCTAGACTCATATCTGCAACCTCATCACTCTTTCCCATGGCTTCCACCGTAGCACTAACCCCCAGGGAGGCGGAGGCGCTTTGCGCCTCGAACTACCGCTGCCCGCCGGGCTACTGTGTCCCTGTCGGCTGGATGCTAAGCGCCGGAGGCGTGCCGGTTCCTCCTGTCCCTCTAGGTGTGGCGCGCCGGATGGCCATCACGAACCACTACTACTTCGAGCTCATGCCGGAGCAGCGGAGGTATCCCAGATGGCATCCCGACTATTTCCCTACTTGGGAAGCCTTCTTCGTGGATGGGCGTGAGAGGGCGCTCACCAGGCACGAGGAGGACGACCCACCTCCTTGGAACTTCAACGAGGCTGGCCGTCGGCTATGGTGGCGCGGTCGGACTCTCCAGAGCGTCATGGCCTATGACACTGCCGCCGACTCTAACCCCCGTCTGTGCTACCCTCAAGTCCGGCCCACGCGTACTCAGCCTTCAAGGTTCAATTACGGCGACCCCGACGACGACAGCGATGACGGCAGCGGCGAGTACGACGACTACAGTGGCGAGTATTACAGGTGTAGGCAGGAGCATGACTGAATCACTCCAACATTCCGAAACAAGTTCAACCGATTGTTACTTAATCTGGCCATGTATCTTAATTTTCAGTTCTTTTATGTATCTTAATTTTCAGTCGTGCTTTATGTAACTTACTACTAGTTGCATTCTGTATTTTAATTCCAGTTCTATCTCCTTCACAAAATGACCTATCTCATTCGAGGTTTCTTGGCTTTCGGGTCAAATGACCAATGTTATGGCTAGAATCAAGGCATAGTTTGTGATAATAAAGGCCATATTGTGCATACATGTGCATCATGGCGTGGAAAACAATGTTGCAAGAGGAAGTTTTCCTTTTTATCGCACCAAAAAGGCATTTTCCATTTTCCGAGCATAAAAAATGGACGGTTTTGTGAAGCAACCACCAAACGGCTAATTCAAAAAACCACCACCACATTTTACAAAAATACTAGACCACCATATATGGACAATGTACCAACAGGGAGATCTGAAACCTTTTCGTCCACCTCTGGTGAAAAAGACAAATTCCTGCCGAATCGGCAGGAAGTGGGTCAGATATGAACTACAGGTACATGATACGATGCTCATGATTTTTTACAAAAATCATTTTTAGGTTCACAATATGCTATTTTATCAAAAATCCAATGCAAGTTGAGCGAGGCTTTGTCAGATTCAAGTGTATACAAAAGATGCGGCATTTAAATATCCAATCAATTCAAAAATGTTAATACAAAATAAAATATGATTTGCTCTAATAAAATAGGGTTGGATTCCTTTTTAGATGCTTAATATTTCTTATGTTCAAAGTTTTAGGATTTGACAATTTATTTTTGTTTGAATTGAATAATCAAAATTTATATGTAAGTGTTTTAATCATTTTGAAAATTTTCATCTAAAGTAAATATAAAATGTTTTTACATGAATGGATAGATATTATTTTTCTGAAAATTATAATATATTATTCATATTTTTCTGAGTTGAAATGAATAAGATATGAATTTTCTAAATTTATATCCTATTTTTTGAATTATAAATGCCCCCACCCCATTAATGCATGAAATAAATGCCCCCCCTTTAACACCGGTTCCAGCCACGAACCGGTGTTAAAGGGGGGCGCATTTATTTCGTTTCGCGCCCGCACCCCCCCTCCCATTTAACACCGGTTCGTGGCTGGAACCGGTGTTAAAGGGGGGGGTGCGGGCGCGAAACGAATCCCCCCCTTTAACACCGGTTCCAGCCACGAACCGGTGTTAAAGGGGGGGGTGTTATAACGCGCGTGCCACCCCCTTCCCTTCTTCCCCCAGCCAGATCGATCCCCGTGCGTGTGCCCCGCCACCTCCCCCAACCGCCGCCACCCCCTTCCCTTCCTGCCCACGTCGTTGCCGCCCGCCGCGCCCGCGGAGAGGCTCGCCGCCGCCGCCTTTGCCGCCCGCCGCGCCCACGGAGAGGCTCGCCGCCGCCGCCGTTGCCGCCCGCCGCGCCTGTGGGGAGGCTCGCCGCCCCCGCCGTTGCCACCCGCCGCGCCCGTGGAGAGCTCGCCGCCGTCCTCCCGCCGCGCCGCCTTTGCCACCGGCGTCGCCGCTGTACGTCTTCCTGCAGGTGAGGTCAATTAGTTAGTATAGGTTAATTAGCTATATTAGTATTAGGTTAATTATAGCTAGTATTATTAGGCTAAGTATTAGGGTTAGAATTAGAATTAGTATATAGGTTAATTAGATAGTATTAGTATTAGGTTAATTTGCAAGTATTAGTATTAGGTTAATTAGCTAGTATTATTAGGCTAAGTATTAGGGTTAGAATTAGAATTAGTATATAGGTTAATTAGCTAGTACTAGTATTAGGTTAATTAGCTAGTATTAGTATTAGGTTAAGTATTAGGGTTAGAATTAGAATTAGTATATAGGTTAAGTATTAGGGTTAGAATTAGTATTAGTATTAATTATTAGGCTAATTTAGAGTTAGAATTAGGGGTATTGGTTAAGTATTAGGGGTGTTGGTTAAGTATTAGGCATATGATTGGTTAAGTATTAGGGTATTGGTTAAGTATTAGGGTTAGAATTAGAATTAGTATTAGTATTATTAGGCTAATTTAGAGTTAGAATTAGAATTAATATTAGTTGTTAGTATTAGTATTAGTTAGGTAAATACCGCGTTATTGTTATTAATGATAGGTTTAGGGTTATTATTATTAGGGCAATATATACTTAGTGATTTAGTTACTGTTTATGTTTTATGATTGTTTATTGCTATTATTTAGTTATGCCGCGTCCATCTCGTCCGAGCCTACTGGACTCTGTCGGGGATGTCTGAGTCTGGGCTCCGCCGGGTTGGCACTGGGAGGTGCTACCTATCAGAACTCGTACCTTGGTGAGGAATCCGGGTATCATCGTCGACCTGGAGCTTCTTTGGTGGCGTCCACGAGGTCCAGGAGCGGTGCAGAGGGAGCCAGCCCCCGAGGAGGTGGTATGTCGTCGTATTAGGGAGGAGGACGAGCATGTACGGCGATACATGTATCTTTTGGAGACTAGGTTCTCCAATATATGGCAGCTTCACGGATCTCACCCGAGCTATTCTCCGGTGATGGTTCCTCTTCTGTGGCTGCAGAGCTCCCGTAGCATAGAACGCGGCAGCCGCGTTCGCTAGTTTATCTTAATAATGTACTTTATCTTATAATTTATCCTATAATGCACCCGAGCTATTCTCCGGTGATATATTAATAATGTACTTTATATTATACTTTATCCTATAATGCACCCGAGATATTCTCCGGTGATGTATTAATAATGTACTTTATCTTATACTTTATCCTATAATGCACCCGAGCTATTCTCCGGTGATGTATTAATAATATACTTTATCTTATGTACTTTATCCTATTTGTGTATTTTTTTATGAATAATATGTATATTTGTGTATGAATCCAAGTCCACTTGAATGTTTACTCTCTTACTCTAGATAATATTATTGTTTTAGAAACTATGGATCCACTTAGTAGAAACCTTGAAGAAGAAGAAATAATGGAGAACATTATCGATGAGGACACCTCACAATATCTAGACTTGGAGGGACATGATGACAACTCAAGTAGTCATGGAGAAGATGAAGACTCCGGTGAACGCAATTTAGTGATTACAAAGTCCGGCGAGGTATATGCATTGATTAAGCCTCTGCTGACTTCCACCAACAATCTTCTTCTACATGTATTAATTAACGCTTCTTTCTTCTTTTAGCCCTCTGGATCGACCAGCCAGCAACCATCTTCTTCTATGAAAAAGAGCAAGCGAGGCGCGAGCCATCGGTTGAAAGATCGTGCAAAGTTCACGATCAAAGCAGTCTGTGTTGATGGCAGGCCGATGGAGCCCAAGAATGCCGCAGACAAATTTGTACGCCAGGCTGGAGTTGTTGTTAGGGACCAAATCCCGATCATAATTGAATATTGGAATAAGCCAAAGAATGGCGACGGTACCTTTGTCGATGAAAGATCCAAAGAAACGCTTTGGAATTCGTTGTTGGTAAATTTCACCCTTCCACCAGAGGAGGATGAAAACAAACCGGTTATAAAGGAAAAGGTCAAAGAGTGGACTCTAAAGAAGATGGATGACGCTTTCCGCAACTGGAAGACAAAATTGAACAAATTTGTCAAAGCTCGCAAGACTCCAGATTTCAAAGACGCATATTATGCGAAGATAAGACCTCACTGGCGCGATTTTTTGGCATACAAGGAAGGTGCTATAGCTACAAAGAGGTCAGAAACCAATACGCTAAATGCCCAGAAGAAGGAATATGACCAGAGGACAGGGTCAGGTGGCTACATATCTCAGAGGCCTAAGTGAGAGGAAGCTGAGAAGGCCCTGCGTGATAGAGGGATCACACCCCAGACACATGGGTGGGACCTACGTGCAAAGACTTGGTTCTACGGAATCGGGGCAAGGTTGGACCTAGAAACAAGATTGTGTATCTTCCCAACCCGCCTCCTTGCCAAACCCGTCACTGAACTCATCACGGCATACGAGGAAACAGCCGCCGGGACCTTCCATCCCGACAAAGAGAATGACCAGCTCACACGCGCCATCGGTAAAAAAGAACACCGTGGACATGCACGAGGCACAGGGGGTATGTCGTGGAAGGATGGGTTTGCCGAGTGGAGCGACTCTTACAGATGGCGCGGCAGAAAAGAAAAAAGAGCGTACAGAGCGGATGACACAGATAGAACATGCACTTGTGGCGCTGAAGGTGCAAGTGAATGCACAACAGAGCCATCAAGCTACCGGCCCATCTCAGCGGCACGAAGAGCCTGCATTAGAAGCTGCCGGCGGCCCAGACTCTGCGCGGAAAAGCAGCGTGGCTTCCACGGAGAACGTGCAGCCCACGCTTGAAATGGCGGGTCCTCGATACCCCGTGGATGAGATCACGGAGAGCGAACACGCTGAGATGCATGTGAGATTAATGGGCTTATCCATTAAGGTGGCTGTCGGCTATGCCTTACCTCCTGTAGCTGGTGGAACTTACCACTGCCGACCGATTCCAGATGGCTATGCTATTGTCGGGGTGGATGAGGTTGTGAAGGAATATGAGGAAGCACAGCTTGACCATGCTACAGGTGAAGGGGAAACTCAACTCAAATTTGCAGTGAAAACAACCATTCTTTGTAAGAAGGAACAAATCATGCTTCCAAATTGGAGGCCACTGGCACCCCCGCCGTCTCCGCAGCGTCAGCAGTCTGAGCCGCTTCAGCCATCTCCTGCGCGGCAGCCATCTCCTGCGCGGCAGCCATCTCCGGCGCGCCAGCCATCTCCTGCCCATCAGCCATCTCCTGCGCGGCAGCCATCTCCGGCGCGCCAGCCATCTCCTGCCCGTCAGCCATCTCCGGCGCTTCCGCCATCTCCTCAGCGTAAGCGGAAGAGCACTGCCACGAAGAGCATCACTAGCACTGCCAGAAAGAGTTCAAAAAACTACGTCCCGCAGCCTTCCGCCAAGCCATTGCCGGTTTTACCGTGGAATCGCAGCGACGAGGAGACCAATAGGATCTCGGAAGAAGAGGTCAAGAAATTCTTTGCACCTAGACGGGCCGAGCCAAAGGAGAAAATAGATCCGGCGGTGGTGGAGAAGTTTTACAAAAATCTTTTGAAACCTGAAACCCCACTTGTGCCGGACTACGAGCGTCAGATTTTGAAGGCGGATGCAAGGCGTCGTAGGGAGACTGAAAGTAGCAGTCGTGCGGCACCCCAGAAAACAGTTCCCATGCTCGGAGAGCAGGAAAACCAATCATGCGCCCCGCTCCAAGTGTTCGACACACGGGATGCTCCTCCCGTAAATGATTACGAGGCAGAGCTACAAAGAAATGCCAATGAGATGGGGATGACTTACATTGCATACTTGAACATCATGGGAGACAACTTGCCCAAATGCGATGCCAACCCCATACAGCCATGGAAGTATGGGAAGAATCTCGTCAAGAAAGAGGAGCTCAAGAATCTACCAACAAAGATGCGAAGATTGCACAAGTGGTACCTTGATTTCTGCAAGACGAGAAAGGAAGAATGGATCACGGCGCATATAAGAGATCAGATTTTCTTGTGCGGAGACGACGAGATCGCCTTCAACATTCAAGACTTGCATTTTCTATTCAATCAGAAGGAACTCGACAAAGCTGCCATCAGCCTTTATTGTGTGTAAGTACTATTTCTGTATTTTCTATCTCATCTCATTCACTTCATTAATTGCATGTATATATATATGCTCACCATATATGTATATACTATTATGCAGGAAAAAGGTTATGGAATGCATGAAAGGAGGACCTTTTGACACTGGGTTCGTTGACCCAAATAGAGTTCATGAAGAAGTGGTAAGAACCAAACCCGGGCAAACAAAAGATTTATTGCTAAGGTCTTTACTGAGACAACCAACCAAAAGGGAAATACTATTGCCTTACAACTTCTCGTGAGTACTGTTACCCTCTCTTGTACACATTCTGTTTCGGCTTACTCAATGTTAAGTGTAACTGATGATGAGTTATGCGTACGTAGGTTCCACTTTATTCTGCTAGTCATTCAACCTGACTCAGGAAAAGTCCTTGTCATGGACTCGTTACGAAAAGAAAAAGAGCGATGGGCAGACTTTAGAGAGATGCTCCAGAGGTAATTTCAATCATATTATCGCACTAGATCGGTAACTTTCGTGACAACAAGTAATTAGTTACTCCTTTATCCATTTTCTTTGCCGGACAGGGTTTGGAAAAGGTTCACGGGCAGGGCCGTGGGTGAATGGTCAGAAGAACTAAAATTTGTAGACCAAAATGTAAGTAATACTAGCTAGCTAGGTCTGCGTATCTCTTTGATTCTGCTTCCAATTCCATTATATCATGCTTTATTGATTATTATTTTGATTGAACTCTCTATTCTCGTAAAGTGCGCGCATCAAGGACACGGCAATAACTTATGTGGGTACTATGTTTGCGAGTTTATTCGCAACACGATATGTGTGACGTGCCAAGCCGCACTAGAACAACTTAGAGTAAGTAAACAAAGTACACAACATTATTTTATTACCATCAATTGTGTTGAGTTTTATTCTTATATATATATTTACCCCATTCTTCATATATATTCAGATCGAACGGATGCGGGACTAACTCCTACCATTTGACCGCATACGAGCCATTCAAGAGGAATTTGCGGGGTTCATACTTGATGAGGTCGTCACGCATGGTGGAGAACTCTTTAGATATCCACCAAAATGAACGTTGTATATATGATTGAACGTGTTTGTCTTGTACTTGATGCTTCAACGTTTACGGAGAATACCACACAATGACGATGTTGTGTATAATAATAGTTGCTTAATTATTCATGTACTCGTATATACCAATGACGATGTATGTGTATACCGCTTCCGATCGATTCTCCCTCCCCCCCTCCCCGTCCCCGCCACGCCGCAGAAATACGCCCAGAACGGGGCAGGGGCAGAACTCTGCCGCGGCAGAGATTTAGGCCGTTTTCCTGCCGCGGCAGAGATTTATCTCCTTTTCCTGCCGCCGCACAGAACCTTTAACACCGGTTCGTGTTACGAACCGGTGTTAAAGGGGAGGGGGGCCTGAGCCCTGCGGCAGCCCCACGTGCGCCACCCTTTAACACCGGTTGGTATAAGAACCTGTGTTAAAGGGGGCCCCCTCTAACACCGAACCCTCAACAGCGGTTCTACAACCGCTGTTAGAGGGCCCTCCAAACCGGTGTTAGAGGGGCCGTGTGCACTAGTGACACGCTGCAAACCAGTCGTTCAGCTGACCAACTGTCCATGTTAGAGGGGCCGTCGGTTCCAACTACCTATACTAAAACTCACTCAGATCAACTTTCTAATGATTTTTTTCTGACTTAACCATGACCTTAGTAAAAACAAACTTCACTCTATATGATATATCTGCCGACGTAAAAAAATACCGATACCCATCAAAAACTAAACACTAGGACATAATACAGTTTAATAAAGACTCCACGATTAGCTACATAAATAACAATCTAAGACCGTTATTACTATCCCTGGACAAATTTTCGCAAAACTAACTAAGAATATCCAGTAGCTAACGAGTAATAAACTATAATTAGCAAGAGACTATGATTTATCCTTGAAGCGTGTGAAACCCTCGGTCTTCAGCCACAGGGTCAGCACCACCACGTAGGTCAGTCCGCTCCAAAACTATCCTCCACCATTGCCATTCCTTCTCACCGCCATCACCACAACAAAAAAACACCACCAAATTTTCCCTCAAAAAAAAAAACACCACCAAATTTCCTCCCAAGCAAACCAATAAGCAGATCAGAGCTTACACTACCTCTCTACAAAGTATTTCCTGAAGATCTGGAGACAAACTAAGCAAAATGGAGGGAAAATGAGCTGGCCTTGCGGGTTGAGAGACAAAGCAGCGGCAGCGATTGAGACCGAGAGGAGGAAGAATCGCTAGCTGCGAGGAGCGTCGGCGCCAGCTCCTTTTATTTATCAGGCACTATACCGTCTGAGTACGCACCGACAGTTGCGGCCTGTCGACTCGTGGGCCCCACCAGCAACGGTCGGTCGGTTTAGCCCTAACGATCTAGCCCAAATGGTTTAGACCAAACCGACTACGTGCTACATTTGAAAATTTCTAAATTCGCGTATCATATTTCGAAATCAGTTAAAAATGTATTATTTAAAAAAATTAGCTTCTCCCTACAATCCTACTCCCTCCTTTCGAAATATAAGCCATTTTACCTTTTTGTGAACAGTACGTATCGAGACGGCTTTTAGTGTATAGGTTCGGAGTGAATATAGACACTAAACGGAGTCTAGATACATGCGTTTCACAGGAGCTAAAACATATTACATTTTGAAACAGAGAGAGTACATGTATATCTCAAGTTTAAATCTGGAATATTCATGCTACAAACAATAGCCTAGCTAGAGAAAACACCGATACTGAAAGGGCCATCTCCCAGGCCGTCCCCACGGGCGACCAGGAGCGCCTAGAGCCGTCCCGCACCCGTCCCCTCCCACTTCTCACTACCCTCCACCGCCAGCGGCTAGGCAAAGACCATATGGTGATGGCGGCGACGAAGCCCCTGGTCCCGGTCGCAAGGAGGATGGAGCGGGACTATCCGATCTGGTAGTAGCGGACCACAACGATGGGCATGTGTTCCCCTGTCCGGCAGGGCTAGCGTGTCGCGGAAGTGGAGGTCCTTCGTGCTGGAGGCGGCGGAGCTTGGTGGCGCGGGCGTCGGCCTCATGTTAGCGATGTCGGTTGCTGCAACAGCTTCTTCTAGAGTTCTTTGCATCGGCGGTTGGACAGGGCCCAGGGCCTCCTTCACCGGAGCTGGCAGCGGTGAGGACCAGGACGGCCGACAAGCAGGTGATGGCAGCAGGCGGAGCTCGCCTGGGTGGTGGAGGGCCTGCCTCAGCCTAGATCTAGGCCCCTCGGGCCCGATCTAGGTTGCCAGGCTCTATTGCATATGGAGGTTTCAGGAGCACCCGGCTTGTCTAGGAGCCCATCCCCTGGCCATGGAGTGGTCGGGGTGCCGGATCCATGCCAGGGGGCCTAGATATGGTGTCCGCCTAGCAGTCCCGTCCCTCGGGTTTTGCGGGTTTAACAGATGGGTGCGCCCTGCTAGTTGAACCCCTGCTGTCCGAGTACTAGCTAGCTGGCCTGGACCTCCCATGTTCGCACCGGTGGTCTTTCTTTTGTGGTGTCGTCCGCGTCGTGTGGAAGAGTTCGGATGCCGGGGTGGCGGCCCTAGAAGGTGGACTTCACGGACGACTCTATGGCGAGCGACATGACGGCGGTGATGGTGGTCTATCTCTTTGGCCATGTGGATGGCGAGGAGCGGAAGGAGGGAAATCCTGGCGTTGGCGGTGCTTCGGCTTTGGTAGCTCCCTAATCGCGTTTTAAAGACCTATCTTGGGGACATCAGACGGGTTGAGCTTTCAGGAGTGGTGTGAAGGTTTTTCTGGGCGAAAGCTCAGTGCTTCGGCACCAAAGGCGGCGATGCCTGCGGGTGTCATTTTCCCTCTAGAGGGTGTCGTTGTGGTTACCTTCTCCGCGATAGGGCTCCGGTGAAAAACCTTGACCGTTGCGGTCTCGATGGTGGCGGTGTGTGCGTCGTTACCATCCCGTGGGCGTGATCCTAGAGCCTCAGATTCACTCGGTCTCATTCCGATGTCTACGTAGTTTTAGGTTTGCTGTGTGTTATTTTTCTTATCTTTGATCTGCTTTGTAAGAGGATCTTCTCATCACATTGTATCGGTTCGGCCATTGTGGCTTTATTTATAAAGCAGGACGAAAGCCTGTTTCGAGAGATATTCATGCTACAAATTTGGACGCCAATTTTGATGGATGCATTGCGCGCTTATCGTCTATCCCATTTTAGTTGAGAATCGAGATGGTGGGTTCGCACCACAAAAGAATACTCCCTCCTCGCCGTGAAAATGTGAATTATATACTAGTTTTTTCAAAAATCAAACAATGTAAAGCTTGATTAAGCATTTAGGAAAAATATCAACATATGGAATAACAAATCAATATCATTGGATTCATTATTATGCATATTTTTTATGATATACATTTGGTATTTGTACATTAGATATTTATTTTCAATAAAGGTTATGAAGTTTGACTTTCAAAAGAATTATATGCACTACGTTATGGCAAGAAAGGAATACAGTTGCCGAAATCCTTTTTGGCTCATGGATGCATTTGTACCCATTGTGAGAAAACATTTTTGAAATATTAAAAAAATCGAAAACAAATATCTACATGTAGATTCAAACATTGTATGTTCGTTCATAAGTTTTCGGAATGAAAAAATATTTTATGTATCATGTATAAAAAGACAAAAAAATATCACGTGAATAGGAGTATTTATAGGACTTTTTTTATCTTTTTTGCACGGGACATGGAATATTTTTTCATCCCGAAAACTTATGAACAAAGATAAAATATTCGAATGTATATATAGACATTTTTTTGAATTTTTAACATTTCAAAATATGTTTTTTCTCAATGGGTGCAAATGCACCTGCGAGCCCAATAACCACCTCCATACAGTTGCGGAAATGAAATACCTTTTGGGAAACTTGTTTGTACGCTTTGAAAACACGAAAATAAATTATACTCATGCCATAAAACAGAACTTTATGGGCAAGGTATCCAGACTTAGCCATAAACAATGAAGAACTTTTTATATTCAAACAGCGAAAAACTTTTAAATTAAACTTTAAGATAGTGAATAATCATTTCGAAGAGTTAGTCGTGAAAAGTCAAATATCTAAACGGTTTTTAGTTAGCATGCGCTGTTTCAAACATGGGCCTTATTTTAGTTATTACTACTCCCTTCCGTCCATATTAGTTGACTTGAATTTATCTAAATTCGAATATACCTAGTACTAAAATATGTCTAATATATTCGAATCTAGATAAATTCGAGTCAACTAATATGAGTCGGAGGGAGTAATACATTTGTAGAAGAGAATCTAGTGAGTGGGCAGGTTATTGGATCCCACACACCCGAATCCTAAAAGAAATGAACAGTAGGGATAAGAGTTGTGCATAGAAACCGCTCGTGATAGTCATTTTTGAAATACACATTCCACTTTCATTCAGTCACAATTCTTAAGTTCATTATAATTCAGCCATTTACAGAGAAGGGCAATATTTGTCGTGGTGGTGTCACGGCAGATGCCATGGATAGGCTAAAGGTGGGGACTAATACACGCTAGGGGAATCCAGGGAGGGATAGTGAAGTGATTGTCCACACAGAAGTTTATATTCGCTTTGCTTCCAAGATTACAAGTGCTCCTAGAGCTGTATTGGCGAGAGGAGGAAGAAAAAGCTCGCTTACTCTCACACACAGATCACTCCTAAAACCCTCACCAAATCAGAATAAAGGAACCCCTTCTACAGAGGCCCTAGCCCTCCTTATATAGGGGGAGCTAGGTCTCCACTTAGGGCATACGTGGAGGCATATTTCTAAGAATATGCCTTCTCCCAAAGTAGTAAGCCGACCGGGGTGTTTTTTCCCCGCGTCACACATGTAGAGGCTACGTGAGCCTCTGCGGCGCCGGCGTCAGCCGACATGGGCGTCGTCACCCTTGTCGGCCACGCCTCGGTGGTCCTGCCCTTGTATGCTTCGCTCAGGCAGTGCGTACCGAGGCTTCTTTTGACCAGCGAGATTCCTTCCTTCTCCTAGAAGCTAGATGTGACCCGGATCATAGCTGATCTGGCCACATCCGTTCCTGCATACAAGTTAAATAGGCATTTCCGACTTACTGGTTAAGTCAGTTGAGACTTAGTTAGGCGGACGCCCCTGGTCTGGGTTACCCCGTGATTCGGCCTACCTTGAGGTGACCCGGCCAGCATTCGCTTTAGCCTTGCCGAACCTTGGCTAACTCGGCCTCTACACCCCGGCGTGACCCTACCCGGGGTATCCCCCCAACATTAGTCCCCGAAGCTAATGCGGTCTTAGCTGCCTTGGCCGCTAAGGCCACATCAGGTTCAATTATGTTTGAGCTTTGGACGCTAATTCCGAGTTACCTCCTTATCTCGGATCGTATGGTTTTACGTTCCCTTGGCGCGTTTCAAGTTTTCACTTGCTGGCCAGGTTACCACCTTAACTCGGACCTCATGGTTTTACTTTCCCTTTGCCCATTCCAAGTTTTCACTTGCTGGCCGGGTTACCACTTCAACTCAGGTCTCATGGTTTTACTTTTCCTCTGCACATTTTAAGTTTTCACTTGTTGGCCGGGTTACCACCTTAACTCGGACCTCATGGTTTTACTTTCCCTTTGCCCATTCTAAGTTTTCACTTGCTGGCCGGGTTACCACTTCAACTCGGATCTCATGGTTTTACTTTCCCTCTGCACATTTCAAGTTTTCACTTGCTGGCCGGGTTACCACGGTCCTATACGGGTCTTGCTTCCTTCTCTCGTACGCCAACCCACGTGGAGGCTAATCATTATGTTGTCTCATTTTAAGGGCCAGCACAGTAACCGCCGCAGTAATCGTCAGTTATCACTGTGCGCGGGTCACGTCACGCCTGCCTCCTCGTTTACCGCATCAACGCATCACGTCATGGGATCATCCCCACCCTGTGGCCTTCCGTGCGGCTCCCTGCTGATTGGCCGAGGTGGGCTATACACGGCCACACCGTGTGGCTTATTCGCAGGACGCGATCCCACTTTCCCCTTGAGGGATTGGTTAAATAGGGGAGGGGCGCGTCCCTTAGGTTTTTCCCCTTACTGCGCCCCTCTGCCCTTTCCTCTTCTTCTTCTTCGTCTTCCTCGCAACCGCGCCGCCGCCAGTTCTTCTAAGCAACAGTGCCACCGCCGCACTGCTTCCCCACACCTCTGCGTCGCCGCCACCACTATGCACCTCCCTCACCACGGGTTGCTGCCAGTCTAGGCCTCTGCCCCCGCCACCGCTACCGCCAGCGAGGGAAGCGAGCACCAGATGACGGAGGAGGAGCTCGTCGTCGCCGAGCAAGAGATGGAGGAGGACACTGGGGCGACGGACCGTGGTGCGTGGGCCGGGTCCTGGGTCTGCCAAGACGACCTAGATTGGCTCTACGCCGGATTATGGCCCACGAAGGATCTATGGATCCGGTTTTTTGGCCTTTGTCGCAATGTCATCCCAAACATCCAACTTGATTCGGAGGACAAGCAGCTCACTCAATTTGGAGCTGCGTCCATCTCACCCCGGAGGTTTTCCGTTTTCCCCCGGGTCATCGGGCTGGACTCCTGCAAAGGATGGGCCCGGACTTTCTTTTATGTCCGGAATACGGGCACCGAAGACTTAATCCGGCTGCTTCCCTATACTCCGGGTCCACCTAACCCGGAATTGTGGGACGTCGTCCCCAAGAAGCCCACGGCCTTGGCCAACCAGGTCAACAAGAGGTTCGCGGAGCTGAAGAAGCTCGGATTGCGCAACGAGGATGCTATGATCACGTTCGTGCGCAACCGAATCTCTCCCCTCCAGCAACGCACTCACAAGGTGTGTCACATGAGCTTCAGCCGTGACCCCAACCGGACCTCATCCTTCGAACTGAGCAACACGGAGATCTATCGTCGGATTAAGGCTCTCTTAACCACCCACAAGGATTTCTCCGCTGAGTGGACGTGGGGAATTGAGCATTATTGCCGTGATAGGCTTCCTCCCGTGGTAAGCTTTGTGGCGCAAACTTACTCCGGACTAATTATATGTCGGTCATTGTTGCATTTTGACTCAGTTGTTCATTCTTTTCCTCAGCAATTCCTTCAGCAGACCCTCGAGGACGGCACCGATCCGACCCTTAAGTGGGCGCCTGACCGGAAGAGCTCGGATGAGGAAGAACCGGACCAGGAGATGTTCTCCCAATGTCCGACGCGACCAAGCGACCCACCGGTAAACTCTCTTCTATTAGAGATTGGTCCGACGATGAGGATGACTCGGATATTGAGGTGATGGAAGATGTTGACGCTGTCCCCCTTTCTTATGTTTTTCCGGCATCAGCTAACCCCGGTGGGCAGATCCACGAGGACCCTCCCCTTGCCACGGGTGAACCTGTTCTGGTAGCGCCGAAGAAGAGGCGCGAATCTGCATCAAGTTCCTCCTCTGGACCTTCTCATCCCTCCAAAAGGCGAAAGAAGTCCGGAGACAAAACTGCTTCCAAGCCAGCAGGCAACGCCCCAACACGAAGGGCTCGGAAACCCAAGGAGCCCCTGACCTCGGATGCGTAAGCCTCTTTTCCCTCTGCAACTTATTCTTCCTTGCATTGTTTTAGTCTTTCTTCTGACATTAGTTGATTTGGCAGTGCTGTGGAGGATGTTCCCCAGAGCGGATCTAGCATCTCTTCACCGCTCCGACCTAGCCTTTCTCCCCCTCGTGACGACGAGTCACGCCCGCTGAGCCCTATTCCAGAGGGTTCTGCGGCTGCTCCGGGTTCCAGCCCACCTTGTCAAGAGGGGGGCAATCCCGGAGCGGGAGAGACGGACCCAGCCGAGGCAGCGGCATCCACCACTTCGGCTCCACCGCAACCAGCAACTACCGAGACTACCTCTGCACCAGCACCAGCACCAACCCCGGCAGCAAAGACTTCAGCAGCAGCACCAGCTCCAGCAACAAGGGCACCAGCGCCAAGCTCCTCTTCCTCGTCCAAGTCTTCTCAGTCTCGGCGAGGAAGTACTCAGGCAACTCCTAAGGCGAAATCTGCCGCAACCACTTCCTCCTCTCAGCAAGCCAAAGGCAAGAAAACCCCTGACGTCACCAGGGCAGCGTCCACCGGGTCTGGACAGCGCACTCTTGCGTCCATGCTTGCCCAGAAGGCTCCAGCACCGAAGGACGCCCCTGCCGAGCCAACTAGTGCGCAACAACTTGTTCTGCACACAAGTCCGGCCCTTTCTCAGGTTGAGAGGAGAGAGGCACATGCGAAGGGCTTGGTGGTGCCCCACACACTCAGCGGTGAGCGATATCCTCCGACCTTGATCGAGTTTATGAACAACTGGAACAAGGCGGAGTTCGTCTATAACGACGATCTCCCTGAGAAATTTGGTCCCGCCGAGTTCGCTGCTCAGATGAACACAGCCGCTAAGGCGATTAACCTCGCGGGCCGGATGATGGAGGTACGTTACTTCACCTTTTCCTTAGCATGCACTAGCGATATAACCATTAGTCCCCGAGCCTCCGGGGGAGTAACTTGTTACTCGGACGGATGCTCCTTAGAAAACTAACGTAGCTCCCTTACAACTTCAAATATGCACACACCTAGAGCCGAGTTAAGTTCCACTTGGCCCGGATCTTGTACACTTCAAATATGCATACACCTAGAGACGGGTTAAGTTCCACTTGGCCCGGATCTTGTACACTTCGAATATGCACACACCTAGAGCTGGGTTAAGTTCCACTTGGCCCGGATCTTGTACACTTCGAATATGCACACACCTAGAGCCAGGTTAAGTTCCACTTGGCCTGGATCTTGTACACTTCGAATATGCACACACCTAGAGTCGGGTTAAGTTCCACTTTGCCCGGATCTTGTACATTTCGAATATGCACACACCTAGAGCTGGGTTAAGTTCCACTTGGCCCGGATCTTGTACACTTCGAATATGCACACACCTATAGCCGGGTTAAGTTCCACTTGGCCCGGATCTTGCACACTTCGAATATACACACACCTAGAGCCGGGTTAAGTTCCACTTGGCTCGGATCTTGTACACTTCGAATATGCACAAGGCTTAAGCCAAAAAAAATTACTTTTTTAGGTGACCACCAACCGCTGGAGTGCTGAGTTCCAGCGTCTCCTGGATACCCACAAGATGTTGATAACAAAGCATAATGCACATCTCGCTGAGCATGAGAAAAGGGGTAAGTTCCCTTCTTCACATTTTTCTGTTTTCCTTCATCCTTTTCTGGAGAACTAATCCGTCATTCGGTTTTCGCAGCTGGGGTGGAGGCTGAGAACAAGCTCATGAGGAAAAATCTGGATCAGATTAAGGGTAATCTACTTTTGTCCGACCCTGCTTTGCTTTCCATCTCCTTTTCTTCTTGGCACTGCAAACATTCATACCTCGGCTCTGCCGGGTCAACACGCTATTTCAGCATCTCTTGAAGATAATGTGCCCGTGCCTGACATGATGCTGCATTTTCTCGAACAAGCAGGGCAGCATCAGGCCGAGCTAAAAAAGAAAGACGATGAGCTTTCCCTCCTCCGAACCAAGAATGACGAGATTGCCAAGTTAAAGGCAGAAATGAAGAAGATGAAGGCGCAGCACCAAACCGAGCTTTAAAAGGCTGGCCAGGACTACACCGAAGAGCGCGAGCGCCTCAATCTCCAAATTGCTAAGGATCGCGAACTTCTCTAGGAGGCCGACGTCAAACTCGAGTCGGTGAACACTGAACTGGTGCAGCTCCGCCAAAGACGCGATAATTGCATCAATGAGTTGACCCGGATCCACAACCACATTTTACGTAAGTTTCTTTTCCTTCTCCGGCATATTTCTCCGGGTTATCTCTTATGTCTTTTCATTACTTGCTTCTCTTGTTCCGTTTTTAGGCAAATTTCCAGAGGGTACTCCCATTGTGAGCGCTGCTGTTGCCAATTTCCGCCGAGAGAGGGGTACTCCCGTCGCTCCTGACGGTGAGGACATTCCCTATGACATGGAGGACCTGTTGGTCAGCCTGTCATCTCGTGTGGAAATCATCAAGAACTACGTCAAGGATCTCCTCGATGTTTCAGTCCAAGTATTCAACACGTTCTGGCCTGGCGAGGACACTCCGGAGAGAATCACAATCCTTGCTAGAAAGTTGACGGAGATCGAGACCCAGCTTGACCTTTGGAGAGAGTCTGATGGACGTGCTGTAGCTGAGACCGTTTTTCACCACATACTCACGTGGTATGAGAAGATCGATCTCAGCCTCCTCACGCGCCTGCGCACCGGATCCAAGTGGACCAATGACCCGGAATGGGTAGCTCGGCGCCAGGCTTGCGCCCATAGCCTCATTGAATATGCTCCCATTCATGAATGGACTGAGGGTCCGAGCTTCCTGGAAGCCGCTGGTGACGAAGAGGTCGAAAATGTTGAAGATCGTTCGGACGATGATGGAGAGGATGATGCCCCGGATATCGAAGAAGGCTAAGATGACGCCGAACTTCCTCCTCCTGCTGCTCCTTAAGTAAAAACACTTGAAAACTTATCAGATCCCCGGTATGCCGGGTGGAATTGTATCCCGTACTCATGTGATATTTTGCTACTAAAATTGTATGCCGGATTAACTTGGGCGTAGTCCCCGAGTTTCACTTTCTTGTCCGTCCAATCTTCTGGGTCGATTCGTGTCTACCTTGATTCGGTTTTACGACTTACGAATCCGATCTTCAAAAATTGTTTTAACAATACTTGGAAACTTTTAGGCTTAGCTCAAAATAATTCAGCATAATAATTTGAAAGTAAATACAAGGTTAGTCCAAAAAACAAATGTCGGCTCGATTAAGTTCTTTTCCTTAGTCGTTTTTCCTGTGCTACGTAATTCCAAACTTGTTCTCTTGCTTGCCATGAAGCCAATTCTTGTTGGACAGCAGCAAGTCGAAGAGTTGGGTTCTTGGTGCTCACACATTACTCATCCGAGTTAAGCAGAACAACTTATTCCAGCTAACGCACAAAAGACAACAAATATTATTGAGGCAGTCCCCGAGTTACTGCTCGAGGTGCCAACACTTCATTGATAACATCATTGTCGGCATACATACCGACACATGAGAAGACTCGGATACATACACTTCTTTGCTAAGTGTAAAAAGGACGAAGTAGAGCTACATTCCATGGACGCTTAGATTCCTCACCGGACCTCTCCGCCTTGTTCTTTTCCTGTGGCTTTGCATCTATAAGATAATAAGAGTCATTGTGCAATGCCTTGCTCACGATGAATGGCCCTTCCCATGGGGGGGATGATTTATGCATGCCAGCAGTACGTTGTACCACCAGGAGCACCAGATCGCCTTCCCGGAAGACTCGGGGGCTTACTTTCCGGCTATGATAGTGTCGGAGATTTTGCTGATATATGGTGGATCTGGACAATGCCAATTCTCTCGCTTCTTCCAGTAGATCAACATCATTCTGCCAGGCTTCTTGCACTTCGGCTTCTGTGTATTGGGTGACTCTAGGCGAATCATGCTCTATGTCGGCTGGTAATACAACTTCTGCCCCATATACCAGAAAAACTGGCGTATAGCCTGTTGATCGATTCAGAGTTGTTCTTAAACTCCATAGTACCGCTGGTAGTTCTTCTATCCAGCACCCCGCTGATCTTTGCAGCGGCTCAATGAGCCGGGGTTTTATCCCGGATAACACTAATCCGTTGGATCTTTCCACCTGTCCGTTCGATGCAGGGTGGGCTACCAAGGCAACGTCCAGCCGGATCTTCTTATCCCGGCAGAATCGCGCAAATGCTCCTTCAGCAAAAATTATGCCATTATCAGTTATGATACTATGAGGATAACCGTATCTCAAGATAATGTCTTTGAGAAATGTTACGGCCGTAGCTCCATCACACTTTCTGATAGGCTTCACTTCAATCCATTTTGTAAACTTATCCACCATGACCAAGATATGAGTCATATTTCCCCTTGCTGGTTTAAATGGGCCAACCATATCCAAGCACCATACGGCATGTAATTGGTATGGTCTTGAGCTCCGACATTGGCATATGTGTCTTGGTAGCATACCTCTGACAACCATTGCATTTTCTCACCAGATCTTCTGCTTGTTCTAAGGCACTTGGCCAGTAGAATCCGTGCCGGAACGCTTTTGCCACCAAGGCTCAGGACGAGGCATGATGCCCGCACTCCCCTTGATGTATATCTTGGAGGATGTCAAGCCCTTCTTCCGGGTCAACGCACCACTGGAGGACATTGGTCACACTCCGTTTGTACAGCTCGGAATTGATAATTGTGTATGCCTTTGCTCTCCTCCGAGTTTTCTTGGATAACACCTCCTCAGTGGGTAACGTTCCATCTTTCAAGAATTGAAATATAGGCAGTGCCCAAGCTGGTATTGCTCGCATAGGGAACACATCCTCATCAATTTCCATCTGATCCACCGGCATAACTTCAATCGGATCATGCTGAGCAGTCCCCGGGTCCTGCGAGGCAGTCCCCGGGTTCACTGAGGCAGTCCCCGGGTTTGCTGATGCAGTCCCCGGGTTTCGCACACCACCTCCCATGTCAATGTCCATGGGCTCAGCTCCAGATTCCGTATTTTCCGGGACATAGATTGAGTCAGTTCCTGGGGACGGCCTGATAGATGGTTTTCTGAGGTGTTCCAATGCTACACCCGGTGGAATTGCTTGTCGGGTTGATCCGAGCTTTGACAGCATGTCGGCAGCCTCATTTTCCACCCAGGGTACATGGTGAAATTCACACCCCTCAAAGTAACCTGATATCTTCTGCACATGAAATCTGTACAGAGCCATGTTTGGATCCAGGGCGTCCCACAACCCTGACACTTGCTGTATTACCAAATCCGAGTCGCCAAAGCATAGTATCCGACGTATCCCAATCTCTTTTGCCACTTTGAGCCCATGCACAAGTGCTTCATACTCAGCGACATTGTTCGAAGCCGCGAAATGGATTTGCAGCAAATATTTCAGCTGGTCCTTCTTTGGCGAGGTAAGCACAACTCCGGCGCCTAGCCTGGTTTTTGTTTTTGACCCGTCAAAATGCATCCTCCAGTAGTTTGGATGTGGTGGTGGTGGTTCGTATTGTACCTCGGCCCAGTCCAAAAAAAAGTCCGCCACAGCCTAAGACTTGATTGCTTCTCTTCTGTCATATTGTGGCGCATAAGGAGCTAGTTCGATTGCCCATTTTTCGATTCGACCACTTACATCCTTGTTACCCATTATCTTGGATATGGGAGCTTCACATATTACTTTGATGGGGTGCTCCTCAAAGTAATGCTTTAACTTCTTTGCTGCCATATAGACACCATATGCCACCTTTTGAAAGTGTGGGTAGTTCTACTTTGAGGCAGATAATACCTCGCTCAAGTAATACAATGGCCTCTGCACCGACTTACCCTCTTCGTCGCGCTCTACCACAATCACTGCACTTACAACTCGGTTGGTTGCGGCTACGTAGAGCAACATTGGCTCCTTTGATAGTGGAGAGGCTAACACTGGTGCAGTGGCTAACATCTTCTTTAAGTGGGCAAAGGCTTCATCGGCCTGCGGCGTCCAAACGAACTTATCCGACTTTTTCATGAGTTGGTAGAGAGGCAATGCCTTTTCTCCCAACCGACATACAAACCGACTTAATGATGTCAGGCACCCAGTGAACTTCTGGACATCGTTAAGACACTTCGGCAGCTCCATTCGTTCAATGGCCCAGATCTTAGTTGGATTAACTTCGATACCTCGGCTGGAGACGAGAAATCCGAGTAATTTTCCTTTGCAACTTTTGCCACAGCTCGCTTGCATATCTGCATCCTTGCACAAACTATGCTATGGCATGTGACTCTATCACACCCTCACACGAGTTTCTCACGGTACACCACCGGGTCAAAAACTCCCGGTCCGTCTCATTCGGTCTTTGCTTGCACATAGCTAGGGTCTGTGGCCTATTTGGCCTCTGATACATACTCGAGAAACTGTTGATGAACATTTCCTCAAAATTGATCCAGCAGTTAATACTTTCGGGTGGAAATTTGTTCAACCACACCCTTGCTGGCCCCTCCAACATCTGGGGTACGTATCTCACAGCCCATCGCAAGTTACCTGTAGAAATTTTCACAGTCGTAGCATAATTTATCAACCAATCCTTCGGCTTAGTGCTGCCGTCATACGTCTTCGTGCCTCTGGGTAACTGGAAGTTAGGTACTGGTGGCTCTTTCATGATCCGGGGTCCAAAACATGCAGGACCCGGAGGACCTTGACTTTCAATCTGCTCCGACCTATACAGTCGATCCAGTTTCAACCTGGCATCATCCGGCATCAAATCCCTGCTTCCCAATCTCGACCCTATCACATGATAGTCCGGCCTCGGGTATCCTGCATTTACCATTTCCGAATCTCCATCGTTATACCGGTCTCGCTCTCGTGGTGCATCTCTCTGTTGCATACCTTGGCCGACACTTTGCTCTTGCCTTGGTATATTCCGCTGTTGCGGTTGTCCTGCAGAGTTGCGTTGTCCGGCATTGCCGTTAACAGCGTTTCCTTGACCGGCATTGCCTTGGTCACGGTTGCCTCGGCCAGCTTCACCTCGGCTTACACTTCGTCGATCGTCGTTTCTTTGTACCTTTTTTTCTTTTCCTGCCCTTGTCGAGTCATACGGAACAATCTACTTGTTTCTCCTGGCCGAGGTTACTACCTCTTCTCTCCTAGGACCACCATGGGGAGACGATGCGGCTTCAGTGGATTTCTCCGGATTACCCACCGCCGAATGAACGATCTTGGAGGCCCCAGCTCTCTCCGGGTTTGCCCTGAGTAGTTCCTCATTTTGCCTGTTCGCGATCCGAACCAACTCATTGACCTGATCTTGCTGTCTCTGACGGGCTTCACCCGTCAGACCCTCTAGCTCGGATGCAGCTGCATCCGCTGCTCTGAGGTTTTTCGCCGGGGTACTGTACTTCGTCAGCCCCACGGACAAACAATTTTCTGACTCCTCAATCCGAGTGTCACCCTCTTTGTTCATTTCACTCATGAGATTTCTCCCCTTCACTTTTACAGCATCTACTTTATTTGCCTTTGTGTACTCACGCAGCGTCATGTTCAACGACTGCTGAGCCGCAGCAATCTTTTTCGCTCCCTCTAGAATTTTCTGCCTAGTTTCCTCTAGCTCGGCCTGTGCCTGAGCCGGATCTACCACTTCTGCTACCGGGTTTGCCAAGCTATCCATAGCTTCTCTCAGTACATTTTCAGGCCTCTCTAGTGGAGGTCCTCTAGCTTTCCTCGGTGCCTTAGGTGTTACCTCTGGATCCGGTGCTGGATCCTTGCTTGCGCCTGCACCTGGTGCAGTCATCATCACCTCAGCACGGTCCGGGGAGCGAGTGATACGCGCCCCGTGAACCACGCTAAAGCGTGGCTCCCCTGCCTCGACGACGTGCCGCGGATGAACGCATGATACGTCCACAGCAACGTAGACCTTGTGCGCACCCAACTTGATGAAGAGGCTGTTGCGCAGAAGTGGGCGCGTGCCGAAGCAGCCAGCGTTGTCGCTGACGAAGTCCAGCGCTGAACGAGCCCGGAGACGATTCGTTCGCCGGTGCCGATGAGATTTCCCGTCCGGATCTTGACCCCTGCTAGTGCCGCTAGCCCCATGGTGGGCGCCAACTGTCGTGGTGGTGTCACGGCAGATGCAATGGATAGGCTAAAGGTAGGGACTAATACACGCTAGGGGAAACCAGGGAGGGATAGTGAAGTGATTCTCCACACAGAAGTTTATATTCGCTTTGCTTCCAAGATTACAAGTGCTCCTAGAGCTATATTAGCGAGAGGAGGAAGAAGAAGCTCTCTTACTCTCACACACAGATCACTCCTAAAACCCTCACCAAATCAGAATAGCAGAACCCCTTCTACAGAGGCCCTAGCCCTCCTTATATAGGGGGAGCTAGGTCTCCACTTAGGGCATACGTGGAGGCATATTCCTAAGAATATGCCTTCTCCCAAAGTAGTAAGCCGACCGGGGTGCTTTTCCCCCGTGTCACACATGAGAGGCTACGTGAGCCTCTGCGGCGCCCGCGTCAGCCGACATGGGTGTCGTCACCCTTGTCGGCCACGCCTCGGTGGTCCTGCCCTTATCTGCTTCGCTCAGGCAGTGCGTACCGAGGCTTCTTTTGACCAGCGAGATTCCTTCCTTCTCCTAGAAGCTAGATGTGACCCAGATCATAGCTGATCCGGCCACACCCGTTCCTGCATACAAGTTAAATAGGTATTTCCGACTTACTGCTTAAGTCGGTTGAGACTTAGTTAGGCGGACGCCCCCTGGTCCGGGTTACCCCGTGATTCGGCCTACCTTGAGGTGACCCGGCCAGCATTCGCTTTGGCCTTGCCGAACCTCGGCTAACTCGGCCTCCATACCCCGGCGTGACCCTACCCGGGGTATTCCCCAACAATATTTTTAATTCGGAGGTCATGAATACCGAGCCCCCTTGATCTTTAGGCCGGCAAATCACATCATATCTAGCTAGTCCATATTTCCATTTTTCGCTATCTCCTTGCCAGAAACATCTTGAGCGAAAATAGTCTAATATATCTAAAACTTTTCTGGGTAACTCGAAAAAAAAGATCATATACAATACCATATTATTTAGTACCAAATTAATTAGAACTAATAATTTACTAAGAGATGGTAATTTTCCTTTCCAGTTGGTTAGCATTTTTTGCACTCGCTCCTTGACATGTTTCCATTCAACGTTTATAGGTCTCCGATAGTGTATCAGAAAGTGTATCGTAATACCCAAATATCTAATACGAAAATGACATTCCTCACAACCATGTAATTCGGCATAAAGAGGAGCTTCCTCGAAACAGAACAATTCACTCTTATAGAAGTTTATTTAACACCTGAAAGTTGCACGAACGCTGAAAAACTTAGTTTCAGGTTCCTAGCGTTTTCAAGGTCATGTGCCATAAAGCGAATCATATAATCCACATATTAAAGGATAGATACCCACCACCAACGAAGATGCGAGATGCGGAACTACATCCTCAATTTTTTTCATTGATATTTGTGTGTTCAGTCATGGTAGATAGCGTACAACAACTATATTAAATATCATGGGCGATAACAAATCACCTTTTCTTAGATCTTTTTTCATTTGGCAGCAATGGCTAACATTATCATTGATTTTAATGGCAACCCTATCTACAAATACGAAATTTTACAAAGTTTGTTGAAGATGACCATTTGACTTTATAATAAGACTTTTCAAAGTTAATTTTTAATATCACTCCATTTAATTTTTTTAAGATGCAGTTTGTGGGCAGTTTCATGTAGGATTATCATACCCTTTAGGACGTTTCTTCGTTGCATGAATGTTGTTTGTGCGAATCATACAACATGGTACGCCATCGAATTTAGCTTGGTTAAGATTTTTACAAAAACTTTGAACCTAACATTAAGAAGACATATAAACACGTATTGAGTGATAATTTCTGCTTCTTTTATCTTAGGCAACAAAATCATATCCCAGGATTTATATTGGATCAAGTGTTGTTTCCCATTACGAAGATAGTCGAACAATTCTAAAAGGGCGGATTTAATGACATCCAAAAAGTTTTGGTAGCACTCGGCGGGGGAACCATCGGAACATGGCCTTGTTGTGTTCCATTTGGAGAACTTATTTGCAATTAAAAGAATTTGTCATTCTCACCGACTAGAAAAGTTTGTGCAGCCTAGCTGATCAAAGACTTCACACTAATTAGCAGCACAAAATTCTAACCAAGTTAATGGACTTGCGGTACAAAAATTGTGTACACAAGAGAGGGGGCTGATAATAGCGTTGTTGATGCCCTTTTACGCTGGCTAGGAAACCAATTGTAAGTTTCGGCTCTTTTAGTTGTGTACGGGCTCTCTGGATAGAGGAAATCATTAAAGGTGCATTTGGTAGGTTGGCCGAGGCCCAGGCAGGCCCCGTGGAAAAGAAGTTCGATTGATTGCTTGCCTGCCCGGCCTCCCAGTTGTTACCAGCACGTGCCGAATTGGCAATTTTTGTTGAGCCAGACCTTTTGCAGCACAAGGGGAGGCCTCCGCTACACGTGTGGAGAAGGCGAGGGAGATGTCACGCCCCTTCGAGAACACGTGCCGCAAATCCCCTCACCGCCTCCTCACCCTCTCACTCCCCTCGTCTCACTCTCACTCTTCATGTCACATCACGTCGTCGGTTGCACTACCGCCGACCCATCATTCGCGACGGTGCAAGGAGGAATATGAGGTTAGCGACCGCGACCTGAACATCCACCATGACCATGACCTCGAACTGATCTTCTCGTCGACATCCCCATGCACTCCCACCTTGAATCCTTCCTCAGCAACTCGTCAATGGCGGTAAGCACTAATATCACACTTACGTAGGTTTTGCCTTCTTAGATTTGCGAGTAGATGAAGCCAGGATGAGTTCTTCCAGATATGCAATGCAAATGTGTTTAGATATCCGTTTTGCCTAAGTGCCTAGGGTTCAAAGTATTTAGGATTAGGATTGTGGCCATATTTGGGCCATTTCTTGACCCATTGTTGGCTTCTTCTTGTATTCCTCATCGATTATACAACCTCCGATCGACCAAGTACAACTAGGGTTTCAGATTTTTTTTTCCAATTGGACTATAATGTACTATTCATGTTTGTGTATTTTCTTTGAATGGGTTTTTTTTGTGAAGAAGATATACCCTAGAGGTAAATAATAAAGAGTGTTTATTATTATATTTTAATTAGTTCACAATAATTTTATGCCATGCTATAACTATATCAATCAGAAACATTGGTACACGTATGGTATGTGAACAATCAAGTCGCTGTTATCCTCTATTCAACTAGTTCATTGTTCAACTGATGATCAAGTTTTCCTGATCATGATTAATGTCAATTGACAATGAGGTCATATCATTGGTGAATGTTGTGATGGAGACGTTCACCCAAAATAAGTATTGCAACATGATAAAATCATAAAGTTCAACGTTACGATTATTAGAAAACGAACTATCCTACTCCTTAGACCATGAGATCATATATAATCACTATCACCCAAGACTATCTTGACTGCATCAACCATCAGACCGAAATAGGGGGATCATAAAGGTGCCTCTCAGGTATTCCGAACGGATAGGTTGAGGCCTATGTATGGACATCAGGATATGTTCTCCCACGTGACAGAAAGATACAACGGGCCCGCTCGCTGAGATTACATACGTGAAGCTGCGTAGCGTATGACAAGGACATGAGGATAAAATATCACGGGAAGGAGTTAAGCAGTACTTGTCGGTAATGAGATTGAACTAGATATGGCGATACCGACGATCAGATCTCAGACAAGTCAGTTATCGAAATAACAAAAGGAATTGGACTCAATATTTATGGTTCAAACGACATATAAATTGTGGAATGCACAAGAGTCAGTATGGGCATCCAGATCCTGCTGATGATCATTGGTCTGAGAAGCGTCTCGACTGTTGGAAATATGCCCTAGAGACAAATAGTAGTGATGATTATTATCATATTTCATATAGTTTATGATTAAGTTTTTTATCATGCTATAACTGTATTGAGTGGAAACATCAATACACGTGTGGTATACAAACAACCAGGGGTTCCCAGTGAAACTCTAGTCACTGGTTCATTGGTCAATAAATGATCATGTTTCCTGATCATGTGGCATTTATGCCAGTTGGAAATGGAGTCATCTCATTCCGAGAATGAGATGAAGAACCAATACCCAACCTAAACCTTGTGACCCGATCATGTCACGAAGTTCAAGTTACGATGATTAGAAATGGATCCTTGTAGACTATTCCTTAGACTGTGAGGCTATATCAATCATTGTCTCCCGAGAGTGCTTAGATAGCATCAAGCGCCACTTGGTAATACAATGGTTATAAAGGTGTGTTCAGGTACTCGGAGAAACCGTAGAGGCAATATATGTCAAGAGCGGGATTTGTCCGTCCATGTGATGGAAAGATACTCAAGGGCCCACTCGGAGAGGTTATATCCAATAGCTGTGCAGCGTGTGATTTGGTCACAGGGATATCACTTGTCGGAACGAGTCAAGTAGTGTTGTTCGGTAACGAGATTGAACACGACATGGTGATGTCATTGATCAGATCTCGGGCAATGCAAGTATCGAGTGACAAAGGTAATAAGACACGACTGTCCCGGCTCAAACGACAAAAGATCTCCGTGGAACGCACAGGGGTCACATGGCCATCCAGGTCCCTCTGTCGACCATTGGTGCGGGACTGTCCCGACCATGTCTGGAGTGTTCCTGAACCGTGGGGTATCACGCTTAAGGGCTTGATGATGCTTAGAGAGTGTTTATAGGATCAGTGGAATCGTTGAAGAATAGTAGAGAGAAAACTGGAAGGGTTTCGGTAAGTCCGGAGGATGTCTGGAGTGGAGGTGGAAGTGTTCCATAACCACGGAGGTTGAATAATATGTGAATGAATGTTAAATATTGATTTAATCATTTATTAATAATTATTTAATAAAGAGAAAAATCAATTTAAATGGTCAAAGGCTTAATGGGCTAATTCCTGGAGGGGAGAGGGCCCATTAGGGAAAGGAGAGAGGGGGGAGAAGGGGCAAGGGGGTGGCCGGCTGGGCCTAGCCCCCCCACCCACCCCACGCGGGGCCCACTAGGGTGGCCGGCGGCCTCCCCTCCCCCTCCCCTCCTTTAGTCCCACCCCGGGACTTTGAGGGAGGTAGTACCTCCCCTCCCCCCTATATATAGTGGGGGTATTTGGCCAAATTAAATACACCAGTAATCAATAAAGGTCTTCTCACTTTTGGGAGGACCTATAATTGATATTTTCTCTCTCCCCCTATCTCTCTCGTGACCGTGGTACCAAGTCTGGACTGCACGAACGGGAGACATCTTCATCGTAGAGCGCCGTCGCGCTGCGGGATTCGGATCCGGGAGCTCTACTTCCGCAACTTCTTCTGGATCAGGGAAGCGGGAGTCATCGTCAGGCACCGGACGTGTGTAGCTCCCCGCGAGGTGTCGCACTTGAGGCAATCAAGTCATTGGAGCCAAAGGAGCGCGAGTACTTTATCACGACCTTAAGGTCGGCTTCGGCTCGTCTATATCAACCACGCTCTCCTAAGAATTGACAACGATTTTCGGTCTTTAACGGTAAGTTCGTGAAAATCCCCTTCCGTTACTGTATTACTAATAGATAGGTCCTGGCAGCTTTAGGGGTTCAGGGGCGTAGGATAAAATTTATTGTTTTCATACACGGAACCCCAACAGTGGTATCAGAGCTAGATCTATGCGTAGTAATGCTAGTACGGGTAGAACACACGAGATGTAGCGTGTGGGCATTGATCTTTTAGTTGTTACCATCCCACGTGTACATGTGTATACCACAGTAATGCTTGATGAAGCGGACCCCAACCGACTTTACGCATTCATTCGTGAGACTGGTCCACGCGTGACATACGGCTTGTACCGTATAAAGTGGCTTAGGGGGGTGTCTGTCTCTCTCGCATTAGTTGGTATACCATTTGCAACGGAGGACCCCAAAAGGGGTGTAGTAGAGACAACTACTTGATCAGCGTTGTGCTGAAAGTTCGTAGGTAAGAATGGTTCTTGTGCGAAAGCCCATTCAGCCACGTAAAACATGCAAAGATAAAATAGAGGCGTCTAATTTTGTTTTGCAGGGGGGCATTTTTTGTGATATGGTTGTGGCAAAGGTAAAGTAATTACGTTTTGTTACGTACTGGTAGATAGTCATGGAGGTGACGGACTACCACGCCGGAATGACACCGGTACCCTGGTGTCTACGGCGCCGGAACCCTGGCACCGGAATCCGGTGACGACGGATGGAGATCACGACGTGAAGGACCATATCACATCGCATTTACATTCAATGTTATTGTCTGTATATCTTATTGTGTGCTAGTATTAGATACTCGATGGTAGCCTAATAAGATGATCCCTATTAAAATTACCAACGATTGTGTTCCCCCTTAGGGTGCACCACCAAGAAAGTTCTTCGGTATGGGGCGACCCAGGGTGACTGGGTGTCAGACATATCTACGTTCGCATACAGTGGGTGTAAGCCATGTTGCACAATGAATACACTTAGGTTGAGTTGGCGAGCCTAACACGCCATAGAAGCGTGGCCTCAGAACACGGATGGTCGAAAGATCAAGCACGAGTCGCATGAATGATGTGACCGACGTTTAGCATCCACCTTTGAACCCACATCGATGGCCATGTTTAATCGGGGGAGATGTGGCTGATAAGGATCATGTTATTACTAGGAACCCTTATAGGGATAGGTGTTTCTGAGTGGATTTATTATTAACTCATTTAATTATAAAGTTAGTCTAAATTCCTTTTGCAATTATAAATGTAGATGGCACCTTTCCTGTTGACGATTGATTGGTTAGAAGGAGAGAAGGTCAGATTAGATGGATCAAATTTCTCCATATGGGTTGCACGTCTCCACGTTCTCCTTAGCGAGAATGACGTGGTCTACTACATACTCGACGGGATGGATTTGGATCAGCCCACTGACCTAGAGACCCCAGAGCAGCGGAAAGACCGCTATCTCCGTCGTGAGATGGCCTCCTTCATTTCAGTTACCATGCGTTTCGGAATGGTGGATGAGCTGTGACCTTTCGTGGGTGATGTCAACCCTCGTTCGGTGATGCTACAGCTTAGGACACATTTCATGGAACAATCACGCATATGGGAGCATGAGCTGATGGGAGAGTTCCTCTCCATTAAGATGGAGGAGAACTCATCAATGGACGACCACTTGGAGCGCATGCATGATGTGTACATGAGGCCTGCATACTTCCTGGATAGCTGGATGACGGGATCTTTTGCAAACGGCGTTGTGTTGCGGTTGCTGCCACCAAGCTACCAAGCACAAGTCAGGACTTGCGTAATGAGGGGCAACGCGGAACCGATGGAGTTAAACCGGTTCGTGACACATCTCAGGAATGTGTTCGTTGAACCAGATGTCGCTCAGGTCATCAATGACAAAGGTATATATTTGATATACAGTTTTATAAATGTTATAATATTGCAAACACATTTGCAGTGTTAAGTATATCTGATACTTGTTCTGTTTTGCTGAAAACAGGTCCTTCTGCATGAGAGGTGCTTGCTGGAGAGGAGGTGACATTGCGTGTTGATGGCGAGCATGATGATGATAGCCGACGACACTCTCCCTCAACATTTATCATTTAGTTTGTGTTTAGGATGATTATTTTAATCAAAAGATTGTGAACTTCTTTAGTGTGTCTCACACTTTGTGAGACGATTATTCATATGAGTTTGTAACAAACAGTTGTTCCACTTTTATGAATGATTTCTATTCGTGTTCATATCTTGTTTGATTATGTGTGAATTATCCTTGTTGTTTGAAACTAATTGATAATGCATGAACATTTGTAAAATATTGAAATGCCTTTAAATACCCAACTTAAATGATATTTCATTATGGAATGAAAACCAATGTATAAATTCAAACTTATAATGATACTATGTGAAAGTCATTCGATTTCTTATCACATATAAATCATGCCTAAGTTCAGAAAAATAACTTGAACACAGTGTATTACTTGAATACAAAGTGTTTAATGAATTGTTAAAAGTAAATAGATATTCGATGTATTGTGTTTTAACGAAAATGGTAATTATCATTATATTTTTTGTTTAAATGTGTAAAGTAGTTTACCAAAGGAAACATGAATATGAAACTATTTGATTTGATCAAAGTGTTTCATCAACAAAGGGTATAAATATAAAAGAGAATCCAATTACTATGATTTGATCAATAGTAATGAAATTCGACTTTATAAAGAATGGCATAAAAGAAATTGTGAAATGCAAAGCGTTTTGAAACGTCAAAATGCAAAGCATCACAGTGTGATATTATATATCAAAGTGGGTGAAAAGAATGCACCAAATAAATCATTGTAGTGTAGATGTAGAGACCATTAGTTAGAAATAGTTAGCACTCAATTATAATATATAGTGAACCATTTGAATTCGTGATAGTTTTGGGGTTATTCGATATAACCAAAAAAAATAGCGAATAAGTCCCTATAGCGTATTCATTGCAAACTTTGAATACGAAATCCATAACTGAAACCAAAAGGAAAGCAAAATTCGTATTGCTTGGATTTTGGTGCATTCTTGAGAAAGCTCACTTCTAGTGATGTTTCTCAATTATGGAGCAAATGGAAAATAGTGTAAAACATGATGAGGGTTCAAAACCCTGCATCAGAATGTTGAGAAGCGCAACGGACAACGTTCCTGAACGATTCTCTTCACAAAAGGAGAGAATCAATGATATTGATCATTGTGTTTTCCTCCACTAGTGTTTTCACTACATGAAGTAGGATTCAAAATGTAATCCATATGGAGACATTTGTGAATAATTTGTCATGATTATTTGAATATGACATACCTACGAACTACTAAGGAAATAATGGTAAACTAGAATTATGAGAAATCCTAAAAGCAAAATTCACTTGAGATTAGAAAGTAATTCGTTGCTGAATCTCACAAGTAAAAGGGGTTACTCGAATTTTCCCAAATGACTGCAAAGCCATAGTGGAAAAGGGGGTGAATGACAAAAGCACAATTTGTCAAGTATTGGATGAATTAAAATGAATTTGATTCATGTGTGCTTTATGTCTAGAGGATTTAACACTAGTAATAGTACTAGTGTCTCATAGTAAAACTCCAAGTTTGATATTTGATCAAAGGATTTTGAAGTTGTTCAAAATAGTGAGTGGATATGCAATTTGCATAAAATTCAGTGGGAGCTATGAAAGTCTTCCTAAAACAATATGTGAATGACATATTTTTGAGTGGGAGCGATATAAGTCTCAAATTCAAATATGTAGGAACATATTTTGAGTGGGAGATTATAGGAGTAATTCTTAAGTATGTTAAGAATAAAAGCGCAAATACTTATAAATAATGATTTATAAGGTGTAGGAGTTGATAATAGGTGTATTATGATTTTATGTAGTATTCCTTAAGGGATTCTGAAAGGGGTTTCAGAATAGAAGTTAATTAAGGAACTGGTCCTTAATAACTCAAATTAGGAATAGTGTTAAGTTGAACATCAATGCTTGAAAGAAAGAAAAGGATGATCGTCATCCACTATGTTGAGACATAGGTTCTATCTTAGAAAACCATGATGATAACTTAACATAATATATGATCCAATAAGGAACGTTTGAAAGTGATTAAGTTTGAATCACGGAACATTGAGCTAAGTTTGTCCGTAGTGTCTAATAGAGAACTGCAGACATGTTTTCCAAATCCATAAAGGATGACATATCTTAAAACATAAAGGGTTATGTTATAAGAGAATATGTTGGAATCTCCTGTAAATACCGATTAAAGTCAAGTAGGAAGCGAGGTGAACAAAACATCGAAAGTTGCACAGAGTGCACTGATGTTTCGATGAATACATTTATAATAATAGATAAGGGTACCATCTAAAGTGTTGTATAATGTTATGGCGGGTCTAGTTCGCTTTTAACGTAGAATGATGTGTCCCAGGGCACAGTGCCCATGAGAAAGCCCTCGACGTTGATCTAAAGTCATTGTAGGCTCCTAGAATGAGGCCTTGTTCTGCTGCCATAGCGATGATGCATACACACAGATGCTATCATGTGATGATAAAGTATTAATGTCAATCAAGGTGACATTAGTAAGTTGCAAAGGATTTGGGACTGTAAAGTACAGACCCAAGACTCAACCTCTTCCATGAGCAAGCATGTTCAGGGTACCGAATATATGGTGCCAATGATTGAGAACAAATGCAGCTAGTGTATTTGTACTCTAGTGCAAGTGGGAGACTGTTGGAAATATGCCCTAGAGACAAATCGTAGTGAGGACTATTATCATATTTCATATAGTTTATGATTAAGTTTTGTATCATGCTATAACTGTATTGAGTGGAAACATCAATACACGTGCGGTATACAAACAACCAGGGGTTCCCAGTGAAACTCTAGTCACTGGTTCATTAGTCAACAGATGATCATGTTTCCTGATCATGTGGCATTTATGCCAGTTGGAAATGGAGTCATCTCATTCCGAGAATGAGATGATGAACCAATACCCAGCCTAAACATCGTGACCCAATCATGTCATGAAGTTCAAGTTATGATGATTAGAAATGGATCCTCGTAGACTATTCCTTAGACCGTGAGGCTATATCAATCACTGTCTCCCGAGAGTGCTTAGATAGCATCAAGCGCCACTTGGTAATATAGTGGTAATAAAGGTGTGTTCAGGTACTTGGAGGAAACCGTAGAGGCAATATATGTCAAGAGCGGGATTTGTCCGTCCATGTGACGGGAAGATACTCAAGGGCCCACTCGGAGAGGCTATATCCAATAGCTGCGCAGCGTGTGATTTGATCACAGGGATATCACTTGTCGGAACGAGTCAAGTAGCGTTGTTCGGTAACGAGATTGAACACGACATGGTGATGTCATTGATCAGATCTCGAGAAATGCAAGTATCGAGTGACAAAGGGAATAAGACACGACTGTCCCGGTTCAAACGACGAAAGATCTTCGTGGAACGCACAGGGGTCACATGGCCATCCGGTCCCTCTATCGATCATTGGTGCGGGAGTGTCCCGACCATGTCTGGAGTGTTCCTGGACCGTGGGGTATCACGCTTAAGGGCTTGATGATGCTTAGAGAGTTGATACATTGCAAATGTATCTATAATTTTTGATGTTCCATGCTTGGTTTTATCTACTTTCTTGTGTTTTGTCCACACTTTGGAGTACTTTTCATATGATTTCTTGGACTAACCTATTAACAAGAGCCACAGTGCCAGTTACCTGTTTTCTGCTGTTTTTGGTTGCAAGAAAGTCAGAAAATGAACATTCTCGGAATTGGACGGGACAAAAGCCAAAGTGCCTATTTTTCCGGAAGGGATCAAGTGCCAGAATACGAGACGGAGAAGGGCCAGGGAGCCACCACACCACCTGGCCGCGCGGCCAGGCCTGGCCCGTGCCAGGGGTGGTGTGGCCGCTCCTGGCACCCCCTCGGCCTCTCCTTCTGCCTATATATTGCCCTTGGGACGAAAACCCTAAGGGCCCGATCAATCAGGGGGGGTTCAATGTTTTTCTAGAAGGAGTTCCGCTCCACCGCCACCACCAGATTCCATGAAACAGTACCAGAAACTCCGTTCTGGCACCCTGCCGGGACGGGGAATTGGAGGAGATCATCGCCATCATCATCACCATCGCTTCTCCATCGACCATCCATGTTTCCCCCATCTATGAGTGAGTAATCCCCCATTGTAGGTTATGGGGATGGTAGGGATTGGATGATATCATTCATGTAATGGTATCAGATTGTTAGGTCATGGTGCCTAGTATCTACTATTAGTGCTTTATGACTTTGTTGCAACTTGTTATGCTTAATGCTTGTCACTAGGGCCCGAGTGCCATGATTTCAGATCTGAACATGTTATTGATTCATTATGATAGTATTGTTTTTGGTTTTATCTGCAAGTTGTATACACATGTTGTTGTCCGGAACCAATGGCCCCGAAGTGACAGAAATTGGGAAAACTGGAGGGAATGGTTTTGATGTGAGGATCACATGTGTTCACGGAGTGTTAATGCTTTGCTCTGGTGCTCTATTAAAAGGAGCACCTTAATTGCCAGTAGTTCCCTTGAGGCCCCGCTGCAAACGGGCTGGCAGGACAAAAGATGTTGTGCAAGTTCTCATTGCGAGCACGTATGACTATATATGGAACACATGCCTAGGATTATCTAGTACTTGGATGCTTTATCTTATTTATCTAGAATTTCCCTACGTTCTGATTGCTATGTGAATTGTCTTGTCCATGCAACGCCCGTCCATCCATCCCTATGCCTACCGCACTCGAATCCTACTGTTTACTGCTATTGTTACTGCTGTCTTTACTTTACTACTGCTGTTACTTTACTATTCCTGCTACAGAACTGTTGCTACTGATAAACTGCTGTGAGCAAGATTGTTTCCAGGTGCAGCTGAATTGACAACTCAGTTGTTAAGGCTTATAGATATTCTTTGGCTCCCCTTGTGTCGAATCAATAAATTGGGTTTAACTTCCCTCGAAAATACTGCGATACACCCCCTATACTTGTGGGTCATCAAGACTATTTTCTGGCGCCGTTGCCGGGGAGCATAGCTTTATTTATCAAGTTCACTTGGATTCTCTATTGTTCGCTGCTATCCATCCATCATGGGTAAATCTCGTGATGGCAAGTTTCCTATTTTACCATCCACTACAAGAAGAGGTACGGTTCTGAACACCTCTGCTGCTCTTGATTCACCATCTGTTATAAGTAAGCTCGTTACACCACCACATACACATGCTACACACACTGCTACTATTGCTGAATCTGAAACTTCTGATGCTTATGATGCTGCTTCTACTGTGCTTGATAAGAGTGGTTCATTAGGTCCTTTCCTAGATGCTACGATTGCTAGAACTATAGCTCGAAATACCAAAACTCCTAATGAAGACACTACCACACCTGTTAGTTCACCTGAGTCTAGTGAAAGTTATGATATTGAAGATGGTTATGTTGAGATGACCGATGAATTTATACAAGAATGTAAAAACACCCATGATAGGAGCGCTGCTAAGAGTGTCCTTGAGAGGCGTACTATTAGACCCAAATTGTCTCCTATTGCTAAGTTTGCTGCTTCTCCCATAAACATTACAGATAAAGATGATGATTTCTCTCTCGATCTATCTTACATAGCTATTGTTGAGGAAGAACCTTTTTGTGGGACTAAGAATGAAAGTGCGGTAGCACATATGAATGAACTTTCTACCATGAGTGGCTTGTTTTCTGATGATATTAAGATGCGTACTTACTTTGTTGCCAAGATTTTCCCCTTTTCACTGAAAGGAGAAGCTAAAACTTGGTTTAGTAATTTACCTCCTGGATCTATTGATAGCCCTGATTGCTTGATTAGTACTTTCCTGCAGAAATATTTTCCTCCTAGTGCTAGACATGCTATTTTGCAGGAACTTTTTGATTTTAAACAGGGAGAAAAAGAGGTATTGCCCGAATCTTGGGCAAGGTTTTGTGCTTTGATTCATGCACAAGCTGGAAGTCCATTACCTAAGAATGAACTTCTTGATATATTTTATAATGGACTAACCGAAGAATCTAGGACATACCTAGATAGTTGTGCTGATTGTGTTTTCAGGAATAGGACTCCTAAGGAAGCTGAGGAATTAATGGCTAAAATAAGCAAGAATTATGAAGATTGGACTCCTCCTAAACAAGCTATACCTGAAGTAATTGTACCTGAACCTTCTATTCTGGTGCTTTTTCCAACATCAAAGAAGAGGGGAGTTATTGAATTAAATGATGAAGTGATGAAGGAAGCTAAGAAATGTCTTAAGGAGAAGGGAATTAAAGCTGTAGATGTCAAGAATTTACCTCCTATAGAAGAATTATGTAAGCCTATTCCCTACTCATCCACTATTGAGGTACACTCTCTCCAACACTTTGATGAAGGTGATATCCCTTACTCTAAACCTCCTGATCAATGCTTAGAAGAATTTGATATTTTTATTGTTAAGCAAGATAATTTTAATAAAAGGGTGCAAAATCATCTAATGGAAAACACTAGAGCTATTGTTGAGTTGAAAGATATTGTGGAAAGAACCTCTAATGATGTTAAAATGATTGTTAAACACTTTCAAATGGTTCAAACTCAAATAGATTAACTCATTAAAGTGCAAAAAGACTTGCTAGTTAGTGCTGCTAAAGAAAAACATGCTTATGAAATTAGAACTAGAAGTGGAGCTGCTACTCAGGATCCTCTATATCCTGTGGGCATCCCAAAAGAATTGAGGAGGATTCTCAACAAGCTGAAAATAGTGGCTCTACTCGTAAGAAAAGGAAAAAGAAACATAAAATTGTTGTAGAACACTCTGAACCTGCTATAGATCCTAATAGTATATCCATCTCTGATGCTGAAACTGAAAGTGGTAATGAAGAAAATGAAGTTCCTAATGAAGAAAAAGTTGAAGAAGAACCTGAAAACCACAATAAGAATACTAAATACACTAAAGAAGATTTTGTTGCTAAGAAACATGGTAGTGAAAGAGAACCTTAGGTCCAAAAACCTATGCCTTTCCCTGATAAGAAACACAAGTCAAAGGAAGATGAACACTATAATAAGTTTTGTGAGTGGATGAAACCTTTATTCCTGCAAATTCCTTTGACTGATGCTATTAAATTGCATCCTTACTCAAAGTATATGAAGGATATTGTTTCGAATAAAAGGAAGATTCCTAATGAAGAAATTTCTACTTTGCTTGTTAATTATTCCTTTAATGGTAAGGTTCCTAAGAAACTTGGAGACCCAGGGATTCCAACTATCCCTTGTTCTATTAAGAATAGTTATGTTAGAACTACTTTGTGTGATTTGGGAGCTGGAGTTAGTGTTATGCATTTCTCTCTCTATAAGAGGCTTCAACTAGAAAAACTAATACCAACTGATATATCTTTGCAAATGGCTGATAAATCTACCACTATTCCTGTTGGTATATGTGAGGATGTACCTGTTCAAGTGGCTCATAATTGCTTGATACTAACTGAGTTTGTTGTGCTTGAAATGCCTGAAGATGATAATATGTCTATTATTCTTGGGAGACCTTTTCTTAATACTGCAGGAGCTGTTATTAATTGTAATCAAGGAAAGGTGACTTTAAATGTTAATGACAAGGAACATACTGTCTATTTCCCCAAGAAGATTGAAAGGACTTATGGTTTGAATTCAATTGAACATGTTGAGGGCATTCAAGTTGGAGAAATATATTGTCCCATACCAAAAGAAAAATTTGAAACTATTATGATTGGGACCATTGCTATCAAGGTTGAGGTAACATAATCATTAGTGGAACACAAAGTTTTGTCTCATATGAAATTGTTTTGGTAGCAAGACCTGATCAACCTTGTTAACAAAAGGATTTTATTGAACAAAAGAATGTTTTCACCATGATTATCTCCGCTTACTTCTATTCTATCCATTTTAGTTTTTGCTTATGCCTAACTTAAAGGCGTTAAAGAAAAGTACTTATTGGGAGATAACCCAAAAGTTTTTGATGAGTCTTGGAAGTTATTACTTCAGTGATAACCGCACCTTATCCTTTTTATTTGCTTTTTGTGCCAAGAGTAACCTCTAATGAGAGAGATGTAATAATTGGGAAAGTTGCTGTCCCGAAACAGATTTATGTGCTTCACCGTAAAAATTCGTATAAAATCTCTGTATGTCCTTTTGAGGCGTGAAATTTTGTGCTTCTGCCCCAGGTTGTTATCTAACTTTCGTTAGATCAACACTTTTTGATTTGAGCAACAGAAGGTCTTCGAAAAAAATCGACTTTACCCGCTGGTCTGTTTTGACAGATTTCTGCCATTATTTGCATTTGCTTCTTGTTGGTTCCTTTTTGAGTTCTTTTGGGGAATTGAGATTTTTGAGGGAAGTGATACACTAGCTTGTGTTTTAATGGAAGTTTTATTGGTGTTAGAACTGAACCTAAAGACCTATTATCTTGAGTGCACTAATGTTGCTAATAAAGATTGTGTGAAGTTTTGTATGAAGGAAATATTTCAGGTGTATGGAAGGAATGAGTAATGAGATGAAGGATGGACTAAAGCTCAAGCTTGGGGATTCCACGTGTGTCACCCCAAGAAATATCCAAGAAGTACAAGTGTCAAAGCTTGGGGATGCCCAAGGCATCCCCTTCTTCATCAATAAAAATCTCAGGTTTCTTCCAAACGCTTCATTTTTATTGTTTAATGCACAATTGTGTTGTTCTTCGAGCGTCTTCTTTTTCGTTATCGTTTTGGTTTTTTGTTTGCTTAGTTTTCTGAATAAATTGGTTGGACCCCCTCTTTCATACATTGGTTTCCAAATAGTTTGGTTTGGATTGGAAAAGAGTAGGAAAGTTCATGCTTATGGGGTATAGAGAGTTTGTTTTTGACTGTGGCCCATGCTTTGTCATGCCATGCTTGATATTGTTTTGGATTTATGCTTAGTATTCTTTGCTGTAGCATGACTTGTTATAAACAATTAAGATTGCTTAATGTGCCTTGGATGAATGATGCGTTGTTTTAGCATATTAAAGCATAGTATAGTGGTATTCTCTTTTGATGCTTTATTTGGGTTGACTTGGCGCATGCTCACACCATGTTATGACTATCCATAGTCACCATAGCCTTTATGATCCATTAGTTTTCAACTTGTAGTATCACTTTATGCTTTGATCAATGATGTTTTGTCGCTCTGCATGATTATGGCCATTATTGCTCTCTTAGTTTGTTGCTCCCAGTCTTTTGCTAGCCTCCGCAACCAAGTATGAGTTCCGCTCATGCATCCAACTCCTTAAACCAAGTTATTCCAAAGAGTCCACCATACCTACCTACTAGCATACGCTATTCCAAGTATATTCATGTTTTTGTTTACCTTCCGAATTAAACTTGTTATGAGAAAACTAGTGATTAAAGCTCTCACGAACTTGATGGCACACTTTACTTTTCTTGCCCTTAATAAACATGAACCAGTGTGTCGTCTATGTTGTATATGCTTTTACTTATTTGTTGGGGATTAGCAGAACCATATTGTCATGGGGAACGCTTTCAACATTGCATGGGTACTTTGTACCTAGTTGATATCATGCTCTTTTTTCTATGGATGTCGGTGTGAAATGAAAGGGGAGCTTGTAAGTCCATGGAGTTATGTATATGTGTTAGAGAAATGCCTAGGCCGCTGGTCTAATCCATGCTGACATGGTGGAAACCTGCAGCGTAACCATAATGAGCTGTCTATGAAGCATTCTTCTTATAAAAAAAGAGTCCTATATTGAGAAAAAAAAGAGAAAAAAATGAGATTATGAAAAGAGGAAAGAGAGAAAAAAGCACCATATTCCCATGGTAAATAAGAAGATTGTTGAGATGCTCGTTGTTTGCTTGCCTTGTCATTTTGATATGGGGATTCTTCCGTATCATCGGGCAAGGGGTACCCCGTTGGCGGTTATATGATACACATGTACTTACGATGACAAGAACTTACCGGTCACTAAACTTGAGTAGCATGAGGAGAGGCCCTCGTATTCAAGGGACATGAGATTTCTAACTTATACTTTGTCAAGCATATACTTCATAGTTTGTTCACTTTAACCTTAATCACTTCAAGATGCTTATGATAGGGGCAATGAGAGCTGAAAGCTATAAGTACCATAATTTTTGGAAGCTCTTTATGAAACTTGAATCTCTACTTCCTTCTACGAAGGCCTTTCTTCCACCATTATATTGAGTCTCCATCTTCTATCTTTATGCACCTACTTTGAGAGCATAGTGGCCATTCTTAGTTCTATGTGCATTGTCCCAAGACTAGTTGATTGATGCATAACTTGATATTTCTTGTTTTAAACTATTTGTATCTAGTCACTCTTATGAACTTTGAAGGTGTCCTATGCATTTATACTTGCTACTCTATGGGGGACAAGCTGAATGCCATTATGCTATGTTTTCTTTATATGAAACAAACAAACGTCTTGCAAAGCATTGTTATTCATGAATCTTTTCTTTGTGCCTTTTCATGTTGCATCATAGTTTATTTGTCTTATTGCTAGAACTATGTCTTTCATTTTATGATTGAAGTACTATGATCCCAGCTTTGAATGTTTTACAAATACTTTGATCAAGTTTATGATGGTGCATGTCACCTCAAAAATTATTCTTTCTTTTTATAACTTACCTACTCGAGGACGACCAGGAGTTAAGCTTGGGGATGTTGATACATTGCAAATGTATTTGTAATTTTTAATGTTCCATGCTTGGTTTTATCTACTTTCTTGTGTTTTGTTAACACTTTGGAGTACTTTTCATATGATTTCTTGGACTAACCTATTAAAAAGAGCCACAGTGCTAGCTGCCTGTTTTCTACTGTTTTTGGTTCCAGGAAAATCAGAAAATGAATATTCTCGGAATTGGACGGGACAAAAGCCAAAGTGCCTGTTTTTCAGAAGACTCCCGGAGCCAGAATATGAGACGGAGTGGGGCTAGGGCCCAGCCACACCACCTGGCCGCGCGGGCTAGGCCTAGCCACGCCAAGGGGTGGTCTGGCCGCCCCAGACTCCCTCTCGGTGTCCCTCTTCGCCTATAAGTTGCCTTCTGACCTAAAAGCTCAGGGGGGGTTCGAGGTTTTTCCAGAAGGAGTTCCGCTCCGCCGCCACCACCAGATTCCACGAAACAGCACCAGAAACTCCGTTCTGGCACCCTGCCGGGACGGGGAATTGGAGGAGATCATCGGTATCATCATCACCATCGCTTCTCCATCGACCATCCATGTTTCCCCCATCTATGAGTGAGTAATCCCCCGTTGTAGGCTATGGGGATGGTAGGGATTGGATGAGATCATTCATGTAATGGCATCAGATTGTTAGGGCATGGTGCCTAGTATCTACTATTAGTGCTTTATGACTTTGTTGCGACTTGTTATGCTTAATGCTTGTCACTAGGGCCCGAGTGCCATGATTTCAGATCTGAACATGTTATTGATTCATTATGATAGTATTGTTTTTGGTCTTATCTGCAAGTTGTATACACATGTTGTTGTCTAGAACCAATGGCCCCGAAGTGACAGAAATCGGGATAACCGGAGGGAATGGCTTTGATGTGAGGATCACATGTGTTCACGGAGTGTTAATGCTTTGCTCCGGTGCTCTATTAAAAGGAGCACCTTAATTGCCAATAGTTCCCTTGAGGCCCCGCTACAAACGGACTGGCAGGATAAAAGATGTTGTGCAAGTTCTCATTGCAAGCACGTATGACTATATATGGAACACATGTCTAGGATTATCTAGTACTTGGATGCTTTATCTTATTTATCTGCAATTGCCCTATGTTCTGATTGCTATGTGAATTGTCTTGTCCATGCAACACCCATCCATCCATCCCTATGCCTACCGCACTCGAATCCTACTGTTTACTGCTATTGTTATTGATGTCTTTACTTTACTACTGCTGTTACTTTACTATTCCTACTACAAAACTGTTGCTACTAATAAACTGCTGTGAGCAAGATTGTTTCCAGGTGCAGCTGAATTGACAACTCAGTTGTTAAGGCTTATAGATATTCTTTGACTCCCCTTGTGTCGAATCAATAAATTGGGTTTAACTTCCCTCGAAAATACTACGATACACCCCCTATACTTGTGGGTCATCAAGAGTGTTTATAGGATCGGTGGTGACGAGGGTTTAACTCATCAATGCCCATTGTTATGGACTTGGGTTTTGGAGAAGGAGGGAGCGCTGGAGACATCTATCGGCTAGCAAACAAGCACATAGGGGACAAAGGATTTACCCAGGTTCAGGCCTCGTAGAGGTCCCTACTCCTGCTTGTCTGCTCATGGAATTATTGAAGGAGTCGAAAGTTACAATGGTGGGGCAAATGTAATCTGGCGAAGGTTGTGGAAACTAGGGTTGCGCGCATCCTCCTCGTCGCCCCCTCCTAGCCTTTATATAGATAGGCTAGGTCTCGGGTAGCAGGTCAAGTCGGTTACAAGTTATGGTTTTCCCCTTCAAACTTTCTATCTTTACCTTTTTCTTGATCTTCAAGCAATCGAGAGTCCGCAGGTTACTCGAGTCCTTCCATCTGGGCCTTGGCGACACCGTGGGCCTATATGTATTTGGACCGTATATACCAAGCTCGAGTACCTGTAAGGTATACCCATGTCAGTAGCCCCCGAGTGTCCAGTGGAATCACAGATTCGACTGGGGACTTTTTTGAAGTCTTTGAGTGCCTGAATGAGTACATTTTCGACTGCTTTTATTTATGTCATAGGGATTATTGATATACGTTCCTGATGTAACCGAAGTATCGGTATCAGTTAACCACCTTAGGGTGAAACAACGCAATCTACTCAAATTCGAGTCCCCGGACTCGAATCCGGAAGAGTGATGGTGTAATTCGACTCAGGCCGCTGAGGTCTTACAGGAGTCGAATTCCAGTTATATGGGTGTGAGCACTCGACGCGTCCGTCAAGGCATGTTCATCGTGCCTGTAGGCACGGATATATTTCTGGTAGTGCGCAGTTAAATGCGTTGCCAGGCCTTATTCAGGTCTTACCTTCACGCTGTAAGCACGACATCCGAATTTTATCATCACGGAGATGATTCGGGCGACCCAGGAGATGTAGTCTCTTTGTAGGGAAAATTATGAGGCGGTGTCGCCATGATCTGCGAGTGTGGATGTTATCAACACACAGTTTTTGTGCAAATAATCATAGGGTGCACGGCCAGCGCTCCCTATGGGAGTAGCCCCCGAGTGCCTGGTTGAGTCGAAGACTCAGGCAGAGACTAAAGAACTTTTGCGACTGTTGTCGTCTTTGCTTGTTTGTTTCAGTCGAAGACTCAGGCAGGGATTAAAACACTTTTGCGACTGCTGTCATCTTTTGCTTGCTTGTTTCAGTCAAAATTGTTTCTGGCGCTCCCTATGGGAGTAACCCATGTCCATAGTCGAATCGTGATTCGAGTGGTTGGGTTTGATTGTGATTGCCTATATCCCTGCAGTATGAAAAGAAAAAATCATAGGGTGCGCGGCCAGCGCTCCCTATGGGAGTAGCCCCCGAGTGCTTGGTGGAGTCGAAGACTCCAACAAGGACTAAAGTAGCCTTTGATGACGTCAGTGCTGACGCTTGCATGACCTCAGTTGTCCGCGTGAGCGATTTTGACGGGACGTGACGAGCGGTGGGTCCTACTTTCTGACTTTGATTTGACTGTGCGTGCGTAATCTTATTATTAACTCTGCCTCCTCGATATCCGCGTGTAATGGGAGTAGTAGAGGGACGGTTTCGCGCTTCCTCTTCTCCACGTGTCGAGCGTGATACGCGCCACGCGTCTAGTAGGGTTTTTGTGAGCCGTTGGATTGCATCTCCTAGGGGTTAAGTAGCGGTGCTATGGCGGTAATTTTCCATCTGCACCCTTTTCTTCCTCGCTGCCATCGCCATTGCTGCTGCTCATCTGCTTTTCCCTACGCTCATCTCCTCCTCAACTCTGGACCACCTCCGTTCGTTTCCAAGTTATTTTCTATGCTCTCATCGCCGCCGCGCAATGGGAAAGAAGAAAGGAGGCGCTGCCGCTGAAGCCGTGGCCACCGTTGCCACGACGAAGAAGAAGGGTGGCCTCGCTGCTACGGGCACCAGTGCCGCCGCCGGCAGGAAAAAGAAGGTCGCGGGTACCCGTGTGACCAATGGCGCATGGCGCCCTTCTATCATCAAGGCGTCGGATCTCCGTCTTGTTCGCCAAGACAGAGTTATTTCTGCAGCAGTCGTCGATTCGCGCGTCCCCAGCAGTGAGACCATTCCTGTGCCTCCCGCTGGTTTTCGAGTGATGTTTCTTGCATTCGTCATTCGCAGCCTTTCTTTGCCTCTCCACCCCTTTCTTAGGGGTCTCCTTTGTTTCTACGGGCTCCAGCTCCATCAGCTGTCCCCAAACTCGATTCTCCACATCACCTGTTTCATTACTCTTTGCGAGTGCTAGCTCGGAATCGAGCCGCACTTTGGCCTTTTCAAGCGCTTGTTTAAATTGAAGCACCAGTCTGCCTCTGGCTCTTTAGTTTATGACGTAGGTGGTTGCGATATCCATGTCGACCCATCCACCTACTTCGACATCAAGCTTACCAAGTCCATCCAGGGATGGAGGAACAAATGGTTCTATGTCCGTGATCAGAAGGCCAAATATGAGCACTTTGGACTTGCGCCCTTCGATCCGGCGACTCCCTGCAAGAAGATGCGTTCTTGGAAGAACGTAGATATGCCTGGCGAACTCGTGGAGACGGACGTGCTGTATCAGCACGTCTGCGACCTCGAAAGTCGCATAGGCGCAGAAGAGGGAGGCTGCGCTCTTATCAAAACTTGGCTGCGTCGTCGCGTCCAGCCTCTCCAAGCTAGAGTCCATCCCATGTTTCAATGGAGTGGCCCTGATGATGCCACTCGCGTGTCTACCGATGGCATGTCCGTGAGAGAGGTGGATAAGAGGATTCGACTGGTTACGAAGTGCACTATTAAGGATGTGCTTCCAAGCGAACCAGTTGTTCCTCCTTTTGATGCTTCGAATCCTCCTCCTGAGGTATAGTTATGCTACGTAGTAGCTTATTTTCATGATTGCTTTTCTGTTTGCTTACTTGTTCTGTTTGTATGCAGGATTGGGCGGTGTCGCCTTGTATGCCTCCTCTCCCTGAGGGGATTATTCCTCGTGAAGCTTTGGAAGAGGACGAGTCTAAGTCGACTGTCCCTTCTGATGTGGAAGAGGAAGCTCCCGAGTCCGAGAGTCCGGATACTCGCAAGCGTTCGCGTAGCAAGGACTCCGACGCGTCGACTCCTTCTACTCCAGGAGGCGCGGCTGTTGGCGCGGAGTCGCCAATTCCAGCCGTTCCTGTGAGGACTGTGGCACCGTCTTCTCGCAAGAAGATGCGATTGCCCAAGGAGTCTTCGTCGGAATCGGCGGCTGCCACGTTTGATCTTGACAACTTTAACTGGTAAGTTTGCTGGGTCATTCATTCTTTCCTGTTTTCTTCTTGTTGGTTTTGTCCTGGAGTTTGCACTTTTCTCAATGTGGACTTGGTCTTGTGGTCAAGAGGCATCGTCATCTTCTGGCGACGTCGAGTTTTTGAAAGAATCGGGAGTCGCAACTTCAAGGGCCAAGGTAGAGGTCGAGCGCGCTCCTTCTCCTCCGGCGGCGGATGCAATGGTATTGTGAGGGCCAGTCGACGACCTCAAAGTCGATGCGCTCACGCCGGAAGTTCTTCAGCGTGGCAAAGATGACGTCTAGGTTGATTTTGCCCAGGGGGTATACGCCTTTCCCTGGGACAATGTCGTGGAACATTGTGTTTGATGCCTCCAAGCAGGTTAGAGGGATCCTCATTGCTCGCAAGGTACTTGCGAATATGAGGTTGATGCCGCTTCCGCCGTCCATGAAGACGCGACTCATGTCGAAGCCTCCAATTTGCGCCTCGAGTACGAGGGGGCAATGACCTGGGCGAGGTATTTGGGGCGGGTGGTCGTGTTTGTCGAAGGTAATGCACGACTCACTGCCACTGAGGTACTCAGTGGTGGATGATGGCGAGTGCATGGCCAAGTTGACTTGGCGAGTGATGGCCTTCTGCACCCTATTAGAGGGGCGCCCCTTTTGGATCATCATGGTACCCATGGCCCATGGGTATGGTTCGCCTCCGTGGTGCTGGTCCGGTGCAGCTCCGTTCGGGGGTGGCCCAGGTGGTGGTGGTGGTGGTGGTGCGCCATGTGCCACGGCGCCTGGAGCGGCTCCATAGCCTCTTTCGACTACATTGTGGTTCATCCGAACCAATCCCTCATGTAGCTTGAGGAACTCGCAGCAGTCCTTGAGGAGGTGGCTGGACTTTCTCTTGCCATCATGCTTGTCGATGTAGAAGTGCACCGTGCATGGCCCAGACAGTTTGTCCTCGATGGAGGTTGCGGGTGCTTCATCGCGATTGCGGCATTGCCATACTGGCGTGGTTTTCCCGGAGTCACGGTATCCGCCGCTGCGGTACCTACTGTTGCGGTTATCGTCGCGTCTATCGGCGTAGCCAGCTGCGACCATGTTGACGTCATCGCGATCGTCGTAGACGCGCATGCGACGCTTACTCCGGCGGTCACGTCTTCGTTCGAGTTCTACTTCCTCGTTAGAGTGAACGCGATTCTTCACCGAATCTTCTCCATCGGCCCACCGATTCGCAATCTCCATCAGGTGGTCGATGGTCTGGGGCTTTGAGCGGCCTAGCTCCTCCCTGAGTTCCATGCGGCGAACACCACCGTTGAATGCATCAATCGCGCGGTCTTCCGAGATGTTCTCCGTGGAGTTCTTGATGATGGAGGATGTAAGAGCGCAGCGATTCGCTAGATCTTTGCTGGCAGCATCTCAGTTCTTCGATTGAGGCGGGGCGTTTGTACGTGCCCTTAAAGTTGCGCACGAAGCTGTAGACTAGCTCATCCCAACTGTGAATGGATCCGTGTGGGAGGTTACTGAGCCATGCCCGGGCGGCGCCCTGCAGCTGTAGCTGCAAGCATTACATGACAGTACTTCGACTGCCTCCATGTAGCCTAACAGAGGAGATGTGATCCTCCAGCCAGATCTTGGGGTCCTGCAGACCGTCAAATTTTGGGTTCTCCGATGGGAGTTTAAACCCTTTAGGCATTCGCTTTTGCCTGATGGATCTGCTGAAGCATCTGGCGCCGCAGAGCTCCCCATCACCCTCTTCCGAATCAGTCGACCGAGCACGTCGTGCCCTTGACTTGTCGATCTTGCGCTGCCTGAGTTCGTCGTGTGCATCGTAGTCACGATCGTGTCGCCGTGAGCGGTGGCATCGAGACAGGTCGTGACTGTCATCGCTGGACAAGGGCGAGGAGTAGCGCTTTGCTAGTGCTTTGCCCTTTTTTGGGTCTGGTACCGGTTCCTTGTTGAGGGCGGCCTCGATTAGCCCCAGGCCCGCGATCGTAGATCGGTGCATGGCCGTTCGGGGATCTCCAGCTAGCGGCTGGTTATTGAGGAGGTACATGGTGGCTGCTGTTACCGCGGCCTGCGGTGTCCTGGGAACCACGTTGCCTCTCGTGTCGACCATCATAGAACCGAAGTCGAGGACTTTCGCGGCATCTATGCGCTCTTGTTCAGTGAGGTGAGCCATCCGCGACTGCCTCTTCTTGGCGAGGTACTCGTTGCCTCTTGAGGAGGATCCTCCGTAGGAGGAGAGCCCAGCGCGACGAAGGCTTGATTCGTCCGCTGCCTTTTTACGCGCCTCAAGTTGCGCGATTGCTTGTTTTTGGCGCTTGAACTCCTCTTTTAGGAGCCAGTGGTAGCCCATCAGCAGTTCCTGCGGGGACCCGAAGGGTAGAGGTGCACATCATAGGGTTTCGCGGCAGCGATCCCACTCTTGCTCGTTGAGCCTGATCACGATGCGTTCGTCGGTTTGCTCGTTGATCATGCTAGGAGGTTCAACTGCTCCTCCGTTGCCACCGTTACCGCCGTTGCCTCCATTGCCACCATTGCCGGTGTTGGGTGGGTCAGTGCCGTCGCCGGTGTTACCACCGTTACCGCGATTGGGTGGATCGGTGCCGTTGCCGGTGTTGCCACCATTACCGCGATTGGTGGAGGTGTCGCCCGCGTTGATGACGGTGCACATGAAGTGATTAGGGAAGCTGTTGCTTCCACAACTTTCAGATCCGGAACCATAGGTTCCATCTTCAGTGGCCAGATCACTTAGATCGGAGTCGCGACTGCTATCACTGACTGTGTTCTCGACTGCCACCGGAGCATTGAGATCGCTGAGGGTGCCAATCAATGGAGGGAACCATGATGCCGGGGCAATCGCCGGTGTTGTCGGCTGATCAGGCATGCGAAGCGTGCCCATCTGACCAACTTGGAAGCGGAAGCTCCCAATTGCCAGGCTGACTCCATCGCCTACGGACTCGAAGGCCGGGCGAGTGGCTGGCGTGTGGACGGTGAAGTCGAAGGCGCCGAAGAGCTGGCGGATCTCCACTGTTGCGGAGTTGTAGATCGCAGTTGATGGGGCCGAAGAAGCCGCAACATCAGCACTCCTAGTTCCCACAGACGGCGCCAATTGATGAGGGTTTAACTCATCAATGCCCATTGTTATGGACTTGGGTTTTGGAGAAGGAGGGAGCGCTAGAGACATCTATCGGCTAGCAAACAAGCACACAGGGGACAAAGGATTTACCCAGGTTCAGGCCTCGTAGAGGTCCCTACTCCTGCTTGTCTGCTCGTGGAATTATTGAAGGAGTCGAAAGTTACAATGGTACGCACATGTAATCTGGCGAAGGTTGTGGAAACTAGGGTTGCGCGTATCCTCCTCATTGCCCCTCCTAGCCTTTATATAGATAAGCTAGGTCTCGGGTAGCAGGTCGAGTCGGTTACAAGTTAGGGTTTTCCCCTTCAAACTTTCTATCTTTAGCTTTTTCTTGATCTTCAAGCAATCGAGAGTCCGCAGGTTACTCGAGTCCTTCCATCTGGGCCTTGGCGACACCGTGGGCCTATATGTATTTGGACCGTATATACCAAGCTCGAGTACCTGTAAGGTATACCCATGTCAGGTGGAATCGCCGAAGAATAGTAGAGAGAAAACCGGAAGGGTTTCGGTAAGTCCGGAGGATGTCCGGAGTGGAGGTGGAAGTGTTCCATAACCACGAAGGTTGAATAATATGTGAATGAATGTTAAATATTGATTTAATCATTTATTCATAATTATTTAATAAAGAGAAAAATCAATTTAAATGGTCAAAGGCTTAATGGGCTAATTCCTGGAGGGGAGAGGGCCCATTAGGGAAAGGAGAGAGGGAGAAGGGGCAAGGGGGTGGCCGGCTGGGCCTAGCCCCCCCCCACGCGGGGCCCACTAGGGTGGCCAGCGACCTTCCCTCCCCCCTCCTCTCCTTTATTTAGTCCCACCCCGGGACTTTGAGGGAGGTAGTACCTCCCCTCCCCCTATATATAGTGGGGGTATTTGGCCAAATAAAATGCACCAATAATCAATAAAGGTCTTCTCACTTTTGGGAGGACCTCTAATTGCTATTTTCTCTCTCCCCTTCTCTCTCTCTCGTGATCGTGGTCCCAAGTCTGGACTGCGCGAACGAGAGACATCTTCACCGCAGAGCGTCGTCGCATTGCGGGATTCGGATCCGGGAGCTCTACTTCCGCAACTGTTGCTGGATCGGGGAAGCAGGAGTCATCGTTAGGCCGAACGTGTGTAACTCCCCGCGAGGTGTCGCACTTGAGGCCCTCAAGTCGTTGGAGCCAAAGGAGCACGAGGACTTCATCACGACCTTGAGGTCGGCTTCGGCTCGTCTACATCAACCACGCTCTCCTGAGCGTTGACAACACTTTTCGGTCTTCAAGGGTAAGTTCACAAAAATCCTCTCCCGTTACTGTATTACGAATAGATAGGTCCTGGCAACTTCAGGGGTTCAGGGGCATAGGATAAAATTTATTGTTTTCATACGCGGAACCCCAACATCGACCATGTATGTGATGTTCCCGAACCGTATGGTAACACACTTAAGAGTTCGATGGCGCTTAGAGATAGTTTTGGATTCATCGGGATCAGGAAAGTTAAGAGAAGAGAAATTCGGAAGTATTCCGTGAGAGTCCGAAGGATGTTCAGAGTAATTCAAAAGGACTTTCGTATCATAACAAATTAAATAATATGTAGTTAATATTGATTAATGGAATTAATATTAAATAAATATTTAAATTTAATTTATAGGGACATCCCACCTTAATGGGCCAACTACCAAGGGGAGAGGCCCATGTGAGGCTGCCACCCCAAAGAGGAAGAAGGGGGCCGGACGCCTAGGGATGCGCGCGCAGGGTAGGGCCTACCCTAGCTGGCCGTTGCCGCCTCTTCCTTGGCGGCTACCTTTAGTCCCACCTTGGCCGCTGCCTCTTGGGGGTCCCTCCCTTCCCCTATATATATAAGGAGGAACATGTGGGGAGAGGAACACACAAACAATTCCCTGAGCCCCAGAGGTCCTCTCCCTGGAGCTCTCCTCTCTCTAGTTGGCTTCCACACTCACGGTTCTGAGAAGAATTGCGCATGTGGAGGACGACATCAACACCAGGACGTCGTCGCGCTGCTGGAACCCTGATCCAAAAGATCGAGTTCCTCTATCTCGGCTGTATCAGAGGGACCGGGAGTCGTTGTTGAGCACCAAACATGTGTGAAACCACGAAGTTGCTGCTAGTAGTGGCACCTGGATTGTCGTTCAAGGAGCAATTCAAACTTGAGGTCGGATACGCTACATCATTCATGTTCATCGTGAATATTACCGATTTCGGTCCACAAGGGTATGTTACCAAAAACTTATTTGTTACAACATTGCTACTAGATAGATCCTGTCATTCGGTGTTGTGATAGTCATGAAATATTATTGTGAACCCCTTTATTTTGTTTATCGTTCGATTGCTAGACCCTACATGTAGTAAGTTTTGTCCCTATAGACTATGATTGTAGTGCGCCACATGCGGTAAAACTCCTTGTAGGGCCAAAATTATAATGTGTTGTGGTGTATATACAACGTCATGTTGTGCTTGCCCCTAGATTCGCTCACTCTAGCCCTGAATAATGTATGAGGCCCTCAAATGTCTTGGTTGTTGTGGTTTTTCTTTGACAGATGATTATTGAAGTAGGCATCGATGTCCATGATGAATTTACATTTACCAGTTATAATTGGTCTTTCCACACACATTGCTTATGAGGAAATCTTTTTTGTTCTACATTCTCTTGAAATGGCCTATGATTACAAGTAATGTACATGCCCCTTAAATATATGGATTGCAAGGGATGATCATATCATACCTTGAGCTTCATACGTGCATTTTCCTTGCACAATTCTCTTGGTATGGTAGAACCATCTCTTTGCAGCATGTCTACTTATTCAATGAGACAATGTTTTTTTGTTCTTCATTCTCTTGCAATGTCCTTTGATTACAAGTAGTGTACATGCTCCTTCAATATATGGATTTCAAGGGACGATCCTTTCATACATTGAGCTTTATACAAGCATTTCTCCTTGCACAATTCTCTTGGTATGGTAGAACCATCTCATTGCAGTGTGTCTGCTTATTCAATGATGCATTATTATCATTTCTCCTTGTACAATGAAGAATTTCTTAAAGTTTTAGTAAGATAAAATGATGACAATATATGTTGACAGAGTTGGTTCTGCTAGACCAGAAGGTCTGTACAACAAAAATGGTTCTACATTTCCTCTGATTCCTGTAGCACCCAGCTCTATCAAACCAATATTGTTGTGTTATGCTGATGCTCTATATTTGTTGCAATTCTAACTATTGTTGTCTTTTTTATGCACCGCAGCTAGGTGAACCTATGGAGGTAGAGAGGGAGGGATCTAACAACAGACAAAGAGGAAGGCTTTTTGATGTTGGGCATTTCCATGAACAGTGCAACCATACCGACTTCATCAAGTATCTTTGTGCATCTGGGTTAGGGGTGTTGCAAATCCCTCTTGGATTTAGGCGGTACTTGGGCACGCTACCACAAAAGATCATCCTGAGGACTCACACTGGCTGCAACTGGGAAGTGAAGCTAGCTGAAGGAGCGGGATGACAAAGCCATCATCGATCAGGGCTGGGTGACTTTTTCATTGCTCACAACCTGAGGATTGGCTACTTTATCACCTTCAAAAAGCTGATGAGAAGTAGAAACCGTGTGGTCATATTCGACTCCTCCTGTTGTGAGGTGGTGACGAAGTGCCCATGGCGATGCCACTAGGAGGATCCTCGATGATAATGAGTAGAGTGAGCGTTTGTTGTTGATGATGTGTTGAACTTATCTATAAGTTTTTGTAGTGCCAGTGAACTTATCCTAGATGATCGTTTACTATGCTACTATCCTAAGTTAACTCCTATGCTACTAAGGGTCCGTTTGATTCAAAGTATTTGCCTAGGAATTTTGTAGGATTAAATCCTATAGGAAATTTTCCTACGACGGCTGTTTGATTTGTAGGATTGATTTCCGTAGGATTTTTTCCTAAGGATTCCTTTGTACTAGTTTTCATATGAAATCAAACATCCACCCATACCTCTTTTTTAGATTCCTATGGTGGAATCAAACACACTTTGGTTCATATGAATTCCTAGGGGCTTGGAGTGAACATGACATTGCAATCCTAAATTTTTCCTACTCCTATGATTTTCCTATCCTACGAATCAAACAGACCCTAAGTTAGGAGAATATCATTTTGCGGCCCGAAAGTTGAGGTGGCCAGGCAATGCGGTACCTGAGTTCCCTGATATCAGTCGCGATGACTACAGTTGGCGTGCCAAATACTCAAAGGGTCGTTTTTGGCACGAATTCAACTTTACGTTTCAATACAAAAAATCAGGCTAACGGCCGTCAAGTTGGGCCCCCCTATCAGCTTTCGCCGTTATGTCGCTGCCGTGGTCACTGCCATGTAGGCTACCATGTAGGCTTGCAACGTTGGCGCATGCATCCTTTACGCGTCTTCTTCTTCCTCCGGGGCGGCAATCTGTGGTCGTGGCCATGGCATGGAGCTAGGACTTGGACAAGCCTGCTCGGCCCGTTCTCCTCCCCATCCTGAATCGGAGCTCGCCCTCACCATGACCACACCATTGGCACGGCACGGGGACGGGAATTCATTCCCGGGTGAGATCTGTCACCATGTCGACCACGCTCGGACCTGTTGGTCTCCTCCAGAATCCGAGCTCGCCGTCGCTGTGGTCGCACACGCACCAGCCATGGCTCCTTCCTCTCCGAACCCCAAAGCCACATCCACCTAGTTCGGCACAATGCCAACAAGGTGAAAATGCATCAAGTTGTCTTCTTGTGATTGTAGAAAAACATGTATGTACCATGGCCGTAGCATACTCTAACAATGTACACATATATTGTTTACTAGATTTTCATTTGAAATTAGTAGCTCCATGATGACGAAACATAGAGAACCTAAATGGAATTACGATGACGACCATGTTCTGTACTTTGCATTGCATCAACAAGTGCTCGCTGACGAAGCAAGTTACCAAGAGAGTGGAGTTCATCAGCTATTGCCAAAAAATATGTGAACAAATCAATGAGCGATTCAATGCAAATAAGCACAGAAAAGCTAGATCCATGTCATCAATCATCAATAGGTGGCACATTCTAGTGATGCGTTCAAATGCGTACACGATGTATCATTTGCTTGAAGTGGTTGTTATCCTGAGCAAAAATGTCTGGTATGCACATTACATTTGTATGTTCTATGCTGCAATTCTGTTGTTATGGGCGTGGAAAGAAAAGCTGGGCTTCACTGAATATTACGCAGTTAGGCCTAACTTAGTCTTACACAAATAAGCACAGCTTAGTCTTTACACACATAAGTGTAACTAATGATAAAGATAAAGACAAATGGTTCATCGGATCTGCCAGTATGAGCACTAGGTCCCTGGAGCTGGTGGTATCGTCGGAACGAACCAGAATGCTGTTTTTGGCCGTCTTTCATTCTCCTTCAAATAGTACTACCCCACTGATGAGCCAATTGTAGGCCCCCTCCCCCCGACGTGGATTAGGCTCCAGGTCGGATCTGGAGTGTCAACATGATAGGCGCGTGAGTGTGCAGCAAACACACAGTCTGCTATCAACACTGGAAGTGCTGGCACCTCAGCAACAACACCAGCATGTTCTTCCTGGACTCTAGCAACAGCCTGATGTTCTCGTCGTTCAACGTAGAGCTCGTTGGGAACCCCAAGAGGAAGGTATGATGAGCACAACAGCAAGTTTTCCCTCGGTTATGAAACCAAGGTTTAATCGAACCGGTAGGAGCAAGGAAACACCGCAAAGGTGTTACTTGATGAGCTTTGGCAGGGCGCACTACCGGTGCTAGTAGCAACATGGAGACCTGCACAACACAACCACAGAACTTTGTCCCCAACTTGCGATGAGGTTGTCAATCTCACCGTGTTTTGCGGAAAACAAGGGACTAAACGTATCGAATGGAAAGAAGTAAAAGTTTGCAGAAAGTAAACACAAAGCAGTAAACAGTTGTAGATTATATGTAAAAGACAAGGACCGGGATCCATAGTTCACTAGAGGTGGCTCTCCTTAAGATAGATAACATGCTGGGTGAACAAATTACAGCGGGGCAATTGACAAACACCGAGAAAGCAATACATGCATATACTAATCATCTTGACTCCTTTGGGCATTACAACATAATACATAGACCTCCATCCAACTGCATCTATGACTAATAATCCACCTTCAGGTTATCATCCGAACCCCCTCCAGTATTAAGTTGCAAGCAACAGATTATTGCTTTATGAACTGCATGTAAAGTAAACAATACGATTATTCTATGAACAAAGGATTTTTGTTTTCTCCCTAGTAGCAACAGCACATCTAGTACCTTAGAGATTTCTGTCACTTCCCCAGATTACCAGAGGCATGAACCCACTATCGAGCATAAATACTAACTCTTGGAGTTGCTAGCATCTACTTGGCCAAGATAGCTACTAACAACATAAAGCATGAAAGATCACAAATAACAAAGACATGATAGAATCAATAATCAATCTAAAATAGCATCTCAATATCCATCGGATCCCCGCAAACACAACATGTATGGATTACAGATAGATGATCTTGATCATGAACGGAGCTCACAAGATCTAAACATGAAAGCACAAAGGAGGAGAAACCAGCCATCTAGCTACTACATGGATCCGTACTCCAAGGATGAATTACTCACGCATCACACCGGAGGCTTGCATGGTGATGAAGAAGGTCTCCAGGGTGAATTCCCCTCTCCGGCAGGGTGCCGGGAAGAGCTTCAGATCCCTCCCGATCTAGGGATGGAGATGACGGCGGCTACAGACTCTTTCGTGGATTTTTGATCAGGCCCTTAGGGTTTTCGTCCCGAGGGCAATATATAGGCGGAAGGAGAGGCCGAGGGGGTGCCGGGAGCGGCCACACCACCCCCTGGCGTGGGCCAGGCCTGGCCATGCAGCCAGGTGGTGTGGTGGCTCCCTGGCCCTTCTCCGTCTCGTATTCTGGCACTTGATCCCTTCCGGAAAAATAGGCACTTTGGCTTTTGTCCCGTCCAATTCCGAGAATATTCATTTTCTGAATTTCCTGGAACCAAAAACAGCAGAAAACAGGCAGCTGGCACTGTGGCTCTTGTTAATAGGTTAGTCCAAGAAATCATATGAAAAGTACTCCAAAGTTGGAACAAAACACAAGAAAGTGGATAAAACCAAGCATAGAACATCAAAAATTATAGATACATTTGCAATGTATCAACATACCCAAGCTTAACTCCTGCTCGTCCTCGAGTAGGTAAGTGATAAAAAGAAAGAATAATTTTTGAGGTGACATGCACCATCAAAGACTTGATCAAAGTATTTGCAAAACATTCAAAGCTGGGATCATAGTACTTCAATCATAACATGAAAGACAAGGTTCTAGCAATAAGCAAAGAAACTATGATGCAACATGAAAAGGCACAAACAAAAGATTCATGAATAAGAATGCTTTGCAAGACGTTTGTTTGTTTCACATAAAGAAAACATAGCATAATAGTATTCAGCTTGTCCCTCAATAGAGTAGCAAATATAATGCATAGGACACCTTCAAAGTTCATAAGAGTGACTAGATACAATAGTTTAAAACAAGCAATAACAAGTTATGCATCAATCAACTAGTCTTGGGACAATGCACATAGAACTAAGAATGGCCACTATGCTCTCAAAGTAGGTGCATAAAGATAGAAGGTGGAGACTCAATATAATGGTGGAAGAAAGGCCTTTTGTAAAAGGAAGTAGGGATTCAAGTCTCATAAAGAGCTTCCAAAAATTATGGTACTTGTAGTTTTCAGCTCTCATTGCCCCTATCATAAGCATCTTGAAGGTGATTAAGGTTAAAGTGACACAACTAAGAGGATATGCTTGACAAGTTATAAACCGAAATCTCATGACCCTTACTTACGAAGACCAATCCTCATGCTACTCAACATCACTCACGAGTAAGCTCTTGTCATTGTAAGTATATGTGTATCATTAAGAACCGCCAATGGGGTACCCCTTGCACATGATACGGGAGCTTTCCCATAATCAAAATGACAAGGCAAGCAGACAATGAGCATCTCAGCGATCTTTTTATTTGCTATTTGCATAGGTTTTTAATGAGGATGCTTCATAGAGTGCTCATTATGGTGATGCTGCAAGTTTCCACCATGATTAGGCATGGCTTAGGCTAGCGGCCCAGGCGTTTCTCTAACACACATACAAACTCCATGATCTTACAAGTTCCACTTTTATTTCACACCGCCGGGATCCGTAAGCAAAAGAACATGATATCAACGGGGTACAAAGTACAAGTGCAATGTTGAAAGCGTTCCACATGGTACATGGTTCTGCTAATTTCAACTTATAAAGCGCAAGAATATATGCAACAAAGAAGGACCCAATGGTTCAAGTTTATTAGAGGCAAAAAAGTAAAGTGTGCCATCAAGTTCGTGAGAGCTTTAATCACTAGTTTTCTCATAACAAGTGGAAGGTAAACAAAAGCATGAATATACTTGTAATAGCATAAGCTAGTAGGTAGGTATGGTGGACTCTTTGGAATAACTTGGTTTAGGGAATTGGATGCATGAGTGTAACTCATACTTTGTTGTGGAGGCTAGCAAAAGACTGGGAGCGACAAACTAAGAGAGCAATAATGGCCATAATCATGCAGAGCGATAAAACATAATTGATCAAAGCATAAAGTGATACTAAAAGTTGAAAACTAAAGGATCATAAAGGCTATGGTGACTTTGGATAGTCATAACATGGTGTGAGCATGTGCCAAGTCAACCCAAATAAAGCATCAAAGGAGAATACCACTATACTATGCTTTAATATGCTAAAACAACGCATGATTCATCCAAGGCACATTAAGCAATCCCAATTGTTTATAACAAGTCATGCTACAGCAAAGAATACTAAGCATAAAACCAAAACAATATCAAGCATGGCATAACAAAGCATAGGCCACAGTCAAAAACGAGCTCTTTTTACCACATAAGTATGAACTTTCCTACTCTTTTCCAAACCAAACCAAACTATTTGCAAACCAAAGTATGAAAGAGGGGGTCCAACCAATTTATTCAGAAAACTAAGCAAACCAAGAAAACTAAAAACCAAAAAGAAGACGCTCCAAGAAAAACACAATTGTGCATGAAACAATAAAAATGAAGCGTTTGGAAGAAACCTGGAATTTTTATTGATGAAGAAGGGGATGCCTTGGGCATCCCCAAGCTTTGACGCTTGTACTTCTTGGATATTTTTTGGGGTGACACGCGTGGCATCCCCAATCTTGAGCTTTAGTCCATCCTTCATCTCATTACTCATTCCTTCCATACACCTGAAAATTTTCCTTCATACAAAACTTCACACAATCTCATTAGCAACATTAGTGCACTCAAGATAAATAAGTCTTAAGGTTCAGTTCTAACACCAAATAAACTTCCATTAGAACATTAGCTACTTTAGCACTCCCTTCAAAAAGCTCAATTCCCCAAAAGAACTCAAAAAGGAACCCACAAGAAGCAAATGCAGAAAATGGCAGAAATCTGTCAAAACAGACCAGCAGGTAAAGACGAATTTGTTCGAAGACCTTATGTTACTCAAATCAAAAAGTGTTGAACTAACTAAAGTTAGATAAGAACCTGGGGAAGAGGCACACAAAATTACAGCTTAATCGGACATACAGAGCTCTCTCACGAAATTTTACGGTGAAGCAAAAAAAATCGGTTTCGGGACAGCAACTTTCCCAATCATTACTTCTCTCTCATTAGAGGTTACTCTTGGCACAAAAAGAAAATAAAAAGGATAAGGAGCGGTTATTACAGAAGTAATAACTTCCAAGACTCAACAAAAACTTTTGGGTTATCTCCCAACAAGTACTTTTCTTTAACGCCTTTAAGTTAGGCATAAGAAGCAAGAAAAAGGATCAAGTGTTCTCAAATGAAGAAGCATTAAGACCAAATTTTGTTTTCATAGGAGAAGCAAAAGAAATCATTTCTCTCTTTTTAGGGAATTGTTCTATACCTTTCTTGAGTGGGAGTTGATATTTAATTGTTCCTTCTTTCATCTCAATGATGGCACCAACAATTCTAAGAAAAGGTCTTCCCAAAGTAATAGGACAAGAAGCATTGTATTCAACATCCAAAACATAGAAATCAACGGGGACATAGGAATCGTTAACCATAATAAGAACATCGTTAAGACCCCCCATGAGTTTCTTTTTAGCATTAGAATCAAGTGGGACATTCAAATAACAATCCTCAGGAGGAGGCAAATCAAGCATATCATAAATCCTTCTAGGCATAATAGAAACACTACTATCAAGATCACACAAAGCTTTGAAATCAAAGTCATTCACTTTCATATTAATGATGAGTTCCCAACCATCCTCTTGTTTTATAGGAATAGAAGCTTTATGTTTCATCTTTTCTTCTTTAATCTTTATGAGAGCATCAGTAATGTGTTTTGTAAAAGCCATGTTCATAGCACTAGCATTAGGACTTTTAGCAAGCTTTTGTAGGAACTTAATAACTTCAGAGATATTGCAACCATCAAGATCAAAATCAACTTTATCATCTAAAGTAGTAGAACTATTACTAGCCTCAACACTAGTGGTGGTGATAGTAGAAACACTACTGTTTCTAGCAATTTCATCTTCTCTTTTCCACTTAGCATGTAATTCAGCTAATAGTCTACCATTTTCATAAATTCTTACTTGTATGGCATTGGTAGCTGCAAAGGGATTGTCATTAGTTTCAGGTTTAGCAGCCATTTTATTCAAAGAAAATTGAGCTTCAGCCAAAGATGCTATATTTCTTTTAGCATTAGAGAGTTTTTCCTCAATAGTTTTATTGAAAGCAGTTTGTTTACTAATAAACTCTTTAAGCACAACTTCAAGTTCAGAGGGAGCACTCTTATTATTGTTGTAAGAATTTCCATAAGCATTACCGTTGTTGGGAGGATATGGCTTATAATTGTTGTTACCAAAATTGTTCCTATAAGCATTATTACCATAAGCATTGTTGCCAAACTTGTTATTTCTTGTGAAGTTCACATCAACTTGCTCTTCTTGAGCAACCAAAGAAGCTAGAGGAACATTATATGGATCAATATGGGCTTTCCCATTAACAAGCATAGACATAATTATATCAATCTTATCACTCAAGGAGGAGGTTTCCTCAACATAATTTACCTTCTTACCTTGTGGAGCTCTCTCAGTATGCCATTCAAAATAATTAACCATCATATTGTCCAAAAGTTTTGTTGCAGCACCCAAAGTGATGGTCATAAAGGTACCTCCAGCAGATGAATCCAATAGGTTCCTTAAAGAATAGTTCAATCCTGCATAAAAAGTTTGGATGATCATCCAAGCAGTCAGTCCATGAGTGGGACAATTCTTTACCAAAGATTTCATTCTTTCCCAAGCTTGAGCAACATGCTCATTATCAAGTTGTTTAAACTTCATTATTTCACTTCTCATAGATATAATCTTAGCAGGAGGATAGTATTTTCCAATAAAAGCATCTTTGCACTTAGTCCAAGAATCAATACTATTCCTAGTTAAGGAATTCAACCATTCTTTAGCTTTTCCTCTCAAAGAGAAAGGAAACAATTTCAGCTTAATAATATCACCATCTATATCCCTATGCTTTTGCATCTCACAAAGTTCAACAAAGTTATTTAGATGGGAAGCAACATCTTCATTACTAATACCAGAAAATTGCTCACTCATAACAAGATTGAGTAAAGCAGGTTTTTGTTGGGTCCGCAGCATAGAAAACAAAAAATATCCTATGGTGTGAACTACACGCCAAGATCTATATACTAGGTACAAAGCAACGGGTGGACATACATCCAACGAGAACTTACCCTCGTAGACAACGAGCTTTGTTAACGAGTAGGAACTCGTGGTTGATGTAGTCGTACACTTGCCGATCTCAAGATCGTGATGAAGTCCAGCAGGTCTGGCTCCAGCACGTCCATCAGATCCAGCTCCAGCACCACCAAGTCCAGCACCGCAAAGCAGCGGTGTATCCGTGATCGCACACACGTTCGGTACCCCGACAACCTCTATCCCTCGCTCCAGCAAAGCAGCGGAAGCAGCAAGTCCTTTCTAGATAAAGCCACCGGGAACATGTATCTCGCTAATCCGAGACCATGGGGGAATAATGCTAGAGGGGGAGAGAGATCCTTCACAAGGAGGTGTGTGTGAGAAGTGAGGAGGGGGTGGCCTTTTATAGGAGGAGGGGGGGTGCCCCTCCGTCATGGCCGGCGCATGGAGGGGGTGACCCTTCACCTCCTCCATTCATGTGGTGGTAACCCCTCCACATTAAAATGCCCCTTCACATTCTCTTCTAAAGTCTCCACTTTAAATGCATTAAATTTCTCCAAATTTAATGCTCTCTCATTTAATAAAACTCTTTTATTATTTTTATTCAGAATTTTGTTAATTACTTTAATTAACAAACATTCACATAAAACCCCCTGCAACATTTCAATATTACATGCAGAACCAATTTCAGCATTTTCACCCGAAACAGTTTCGGTGTCTATTGAAATAATTCCACCGCTTTCTTAAATATTTATCTGAAACATATTTGCTCCAAATGGTGTTGGTATGCCTTAAGTGTGTCACCCTACGGTTCGCGAATAATGCATACATGATCGAGACCCCTCTCCGATCAATAATCAGCAGCGGGACCTGGAGATCCATACTGACTCCTACACATTCAACGATGAATTCTGTGATCGTGAGAACCTTTAATGCTAGTAACTAAATCCCTTTGTCCCGCGATATATTACATGTCCGAGATTCGATCATCGGTATCTCCATACCTAGTTTGATCTCGTTACCGACATGCACTCTTTTCTCGTTCCCGTGATATAACATTCTAGTGATCACATCACTTGCTTGTAAGCTATTTCAATGTGATATCACCGAGAGGGCCCAGAGTATATATATCCGTCATCGGGATGGACAAATCCCACTCTTGATCCATGAGCCTCAACATAACACCTTCGTAGCACTGAACCCACCTTTATAGTCACCCTGTTACGGTGTGACGTTTGATGTTATCAAGATACTCTTCCGGTGTTAGCAATTAACATGATCTCATGGTCTAAGGATAAAGATTACTTCGTATGATGTTATAGAAATATAAACATAATGACTTTGATCGTAATGCTATACTTCGGATGAATGTTCATCACATCATTCCACCAATGGTGTGACCTTGTTATTAACAACATCCAATGTCCATGATCAGGAAACCTTGATCATCTTGTTAATCAACAAGCTAGTCTATAAGAGAGGCATAACTAGGAACCCTTTTTGTTTATTAAACACACATGTATTGATGTTTCCGATCAATACAATTCTAGCATGTAAAATAAACATTTATCATAAACATGGAATAAGATAATAACCACTTTATTATTGCCTCTCGGGCATATTCCCTTCAGTCTCCCACTTGCACTAGAGTCAATAATCTAGTTTGAAAAACTTTGCGTATTGAACACCTATGGCTTTATGGTGTTGCATATACGCTATTGCTAGTGGTTAACATAATCTCTAGATCTGACAGTTTGAGGTCCGTGTGTATTTGCATGTCTCTGCGTCTCTACGCATCACTCATTCTCAAATGAGATGGCATTGTATAGATTTGGTCCTTTGGTGAGACCTTTAGTTCGTTCAGCTCAAAATATGTTGATATTATTGTCACACAATATATCTTCATAGTATTAGCCCACTTTGAACCACACCTAGTTTGATAACAAACTACTTAACACGAATGCCCTCCTTTGCTGCTACTATAGCAGTCATATACTTAGCCTTTTGTTGTAGTATCCGTCACAATGTCTCAACTTTGGAACTCATCCAAATCCATCATGTAACATCCTTTCCATTACATTGTACCACCCATAGTCTAAATTGAGATAAATTTAATTTGTATCTTGTGACAAAACTAGTATCAATGTAACACTTTACAATGAACTACCTTTAACTATTTGTCACTTATACATTATATATTCTTAGTTCTTCCAAAGCTCATAAGAATATCTTTACTATTGTCCAATGATCATCTTATGAATCATTCTGGTATATGCTCATAACATTTACAGCATAGGACATTCTGGATATATACATATCATGGTATAATCGATCAAAATCTTCATGTGATTTTACTCACCAAGTGTTGAAACACTTGAATTTTGATACAATACTTTCCATGCAGCAAGAACCTTTCTTGTTGTTTCCATATTGAACCCTTTCAATATCTCATATATGTATGTCTGGCACAACCATATTAGCGCCTTAATCTATCCATATAGATATTGATGCCTAATATTCCGGGTTTGCCCAAGTCTTTCATCGAAATCTTATTTTAATGAAATTCTTAACTTGTGTCAGTACAAGATACATCATTTCCAATCAACAATATGTCCTCTACATAATGTATTAGAAATATGTCTCAGCGCTCCCACTTAATTTCTTGCAAATGCAAGCATCTTCATCATCTCCGATGAATTTAAACTCTTTTAACAGTTTCATCATGGTGAAGATTCCAACTCCGCTATGCTTACTTCAACTGTTGAAGTTTACATGCCCTTTCAGCACCCTTTGAATTAACAAAACCCTTCGGACCATGTCATGTGCATGTCCTAGGTTACCGTTCTATTAGAAGAACCTTGTTTTGTTTTTCAACTACCATATACCAAATTATATGTAGTGGTTGCTACGTTAATCCGTCAAGACTATATATCGCTATGAAAGATCAAATCTTGTCATAGTCAACTCCTTGAACATTGTCGTAAACTTCTTTCCGACATGTCGACTATTTCATAGATGTTAAACATCCATGTCTTATTTCTTTATAGATCCAAACACGACCGATAGGCTTCACGCCTTTCCGGAGGTTCTTCCAAGTTCAAAAACTTGTTTTCTCGTGTATGGATACTATCACGGATTCTATGACTTCTAGTCATTTTATGGAGTCAGGGCCCATCATCGCTTCTTTGCATGTAGTCGGTTCATCATTGTCAAAACAATAACGGCTTGCTTATCAAATCTTACTATTTGATTCTTACCGACCCACACGGTTCTATAGGAACTCTAATCTCCGAGATCACACCTTTTGTAATCATGAGAGCCATGAGCATTGTGGCCGCCACCGGGACACTTTCTGGCGCTGCGCTACTTAGCACATATAGCTAAGGTTCAACAACCTTATCAAAGTTCTATTGTCCTCCCACTTAACTTTTCACGAAAAATTCCTTCTCAAGAAACTTGACGTTCCAAGTAACAAACTCTTTTGTCCTCGGTGTTATGGAGAAATTCCCAACAAATTCTTTGGGATAACCTACAAAGACGTGCTTATCCGACTTTGGTTGTAAACATTTTACTTATGCATAGCATACCAAAATTTAAGAAAAGACAATTCGGGTTTTATCCCAAACCATAACTCATATGGTGTCATTTCAATGGATCACGATGGTGCTCTTTTCAGTGTAAAAGCGGTAGTCTCTAAAGCTTCAATCCTTAAAACATAATGGCAGTTTTATAAATGACACCCTTGATCTTACCATGTCAAACATGGTTTGATTTTATCTCTCGAATATGCCATACTCCTATGGTTTATCGGGAAACACGAATCATGGAACAACTCCTCAAGTCTTAGGTGTTTTTGCTAAACATTTAACTCAAATATCTTCCTTTATGATCGAATCATAAACTCTTTATTTTCTTGTTACAATGATTTCCCACTTCATCTTGAAAGTCTTTGAACAATTTTCAAATGTTTCATACTTCTTCCTTATTAAGTAAATATATAGATATATTCACTCAAATTTTCGGAGAAAGGATATGAAGCAAAAAGATCCATCGCATATGGCTACACATAATGGACTATGCACATCAGCATGCACAATTTCCAATAAGCTAGTCATCTGTTCCTCTCTAGCCTATGGACGGAGTTTCAATTATCTCGAGGAAAGTCTCACATGCGTCAATTGATCAAAATCAAAGACTCCAAAAATCCATCAACATGGAGTTTCTTCATGTTTTCTTTCAAATTTAATTTAAACAGCGATGTCACTTCATAAGTGATCTTTCAATCATTTGTCTTGCGACATTTTAGCAATAGTGTTTATGGATGCGATTTCTCCAACTAGACTTGTAAAAGTTCATCCATCCTTTATGGAATACGGTAATTATTTGAACAGCCATTGTTCTCATGATACCGGAACAAAATAACAATTATTTAAACAAATCTTGAAGGCTTGGTTTGACGACAACAAAAAACACAATAACACTTTATTTGTTTTCGATGAACATCATCACTCATTCTCTCGCTGGTTACTTAGGCCATTGTAGTTCATGAATTGCGTTGTCCTGTATGACACTTCATACCAACCAATTCGGTATCCAATACCTAAGAACCAGATTGTTTAACAAGTAAGGAATATAGCCATAACATGTATATCTTCTATATACCTAAGTTGGACATCTCCAACCTTTTATTTTCTGCCAAATATTTTATAGATTCTCTTTCAGCAATTCCTTTTCTTTTAAAAGAATCTATCAACATCAATAGTGGTGTCATCAACATGACACATGGTACAAAGCGTATATAGTCAAATACTAATACCTTTGGACTTGCACTTTGAAGTGGATCACCATCATCAAATGTTTGGTGTTCTTTCAAAAATCCATTCTTTAGTAATCTATTAGTGTAGTAAACATTTTACTTACATCTTCTATTCATCCTTATCATGAAAACTTTCATGATCAAGCTACTATAGCCTATAAGGAAGAATCGCGAGTATAATATCAGTTCCCAAAACCTTTTTGGTAGATTAGGATGCCTACCATCTCCATCCTTCACAAATTCTCATACAATATGAGAACATGTATTTTGCTAAATTATACTCTATCATAATGCAACCAAAAAACATTGTTTCAGATATCACAATATCTTTCACACATGATGGTTTCTGAAACAATTTTTAGCTCCAATATAATCTTGATATTAAAACAACTTTTTGAATATCAATAACCATGGAGGCAAACATGATACTTTAGATACTAACATTGGAATTCTTACTCTTGATTTAATACTACTTATTAAACTTCATGGAGTAAATAGAGTTTGCTGAAATTTTGCAATAGGACTTATAAACTTTAAATTGACATTCGAAACAATACGATACCAGTTCGTAAAGTAAATATCCAGAATTCTATAGTTCTATTATCTCAAATAAAAACTAAGCATAAGGTAGAAAACGAATGCCAATGACTACAACAAACTATGCAAATTCACTTTGATTTAATTTATGAAAAATTTGGTTCGACTAATCCAAATTAGAAATGAACTCCCACTCAAAAACGACATCCCTCGTGCCTTTTTGGTGATTACATGAACCAAATCCACTACACCAAGTCCGATCATCACGTGAGTTGATGTAGCTTCAAAGGCGAGCATCTATATGGGCATCATATCAACTATATGACTCATGCTTAACCTTTCGGTCCGTGTTCCGAGGCCATGTCTGTACATGCTAGGCTCGCCAAGTAAGAACGTTAGTACTCGCATGTGTAAAACTGTCTTACACCCGTTTGTATGAAAGCGTAGAGTCGAGTACAACTGATCATCACGTGATGTCTCGAAATACGATCCACAAAACGGTGCATACTTAAGGAAGAACACATTTTTATCTTGATATCTAAAAGAGGGATCATCTTACAATGCTACAGAAAGCGCCAAACTAGCAGTATAAGATGCTAACATATAATGTGTAAAGTGAGATGATATGGTCCGTGCATTTGATCTCTATCACTTGCATCGCGGTATGATCTCTATCATTCCTTTGTGTGTAAGGCCAAGGTCTATGGAACTTACACGTTTAGTGTGTTGTAAGAGTATCTATCATACATCTACTTACAACAATACCATATCAATACACTAGCCCAGCAACGATCTAAACTAGACGCCTCTAATTTATCAATTGCAAGTTTTACGTGGCTTAGGGCTTTCGGAGATAGAACCGTTCTTACCTACGAACATGAACCACAACGAGGATAACTAAGTTATTAGCAACTCGTTGTAAATCAGATATTAACTATAGTAGGAGAGACAGACACCCGCCAGTCACTTATGTAAAACAAGTTGCATGTCAGTCGTGGAACCGATCTCATGTACGATGACATGTAAGGTTGGTCCGGGCCGCTTCATCCCACTATGCCACCAATATCCAAAATACATAGAAGATGCAATAACATGATCATCATCGCCCACATATCAACATATGTGTACTACCCGTGCTAAGCACCTACGTATAGATCAGGCTCTGATACCACTGTTGGGTCCGCAACATAGAAAACAAAAAATTTCCTATGGTGTGAACTACACACCAAGATCTATCTACTAGGTACAAAGCAACGGGTGGACATACATCCAATGAGAACTTACCCTTGTAGACAACGAGCTTTGTTAACGAGTAGAAACTCGTGGTTGATGTAGTCGTACACTTGCCGATCTCAAGATCGTGATGAAGTCCAGCAGGTCCAGCTCCAGCACGTCCATCAGATCCAGCTCTAGCACCACCAAGTCCAGCACCGCAAAGCAGCGATGCATCCATGATCGCGCACACATCCGGTACCCTGACAACCTCCATCCCTCGCTCCAGCAAAGCAGCGGAAGCAGCAACTCCTTTCCAGATAAAGCCACCGGGAACATGTATCTCGCTAATCCGAGACCATGGGGGAATAATACTAGAGGGGGAGAGAGATCCTTCACAAGGAGGTGTGTGTGAGAAGTGAGGAGGGAGTGGCCTTTTATAGGAGGAGGGGGTGCCCCTCCTTCATGGCCGGCACATGGAGGGGGTGACCCTTCACCTCCTCCATTCATGTGGTGGTAACCCCTCCACATTAAAATGCCCCTTCACATTCTCTTTTAAAGTCTCCACTTTAAATGCATTAAATTTCTCCAAATTTAATGCTCTCTCATTTAATAAAACTCTTTTATTATTTTTATTCAGAATTTTGTTAATTACTTTAATTAACAAACATTCACATAAAACCCCCTGCAACATTTCAATATTACATGCAGAACCAATTTCAGCATTTTCACCCGAAACAGTTTTGGTGTCTATTGAAATAATTCTAGCGCTTTCTTAAATCTTTATCTGAAACATATTTGCTCCAAATGGTGTCGGTATCCCTTAAGTGTGTCACCCTACGGTTCGCGAATAATGCAGACATGATCGAGACCCCTCTCCGATCAATAATCAGCAGCGGGACCTGGAGATCCATACTGACTCCTACACATTCAACGATGACTTCTGTGATCGTGAGAACCTTTAACGCTAGTAACTAAATCCCTTTGTCCCGCGATATTACATGTCCGAGATTCGATCATCGGTATCTCCATACCTAGTTTGATCTCGTTACCGACATGCACTCTTTTCTCGTTCCCGTGATATAACATTCTAGTGATCACATCACTTGCTTGCAAGCTATTTCAATGTGATATCACCGAGAGGGCCCAGAGTATATCTATCCGTCATCGGGATGGACAAATCCCACTCTTGATCCATGAGCCTCAACATAACACCTTCGTAGCACTGAACCCACCTTTATAGTCACCCGGTTACGGTGTGACGTTTGATGTTATCAAGATACTCTTCCGGTGTTAGCAATTAACATGATCTCATGGTCTAAGGATAAAGATTACTTCGTATGATGTTATAGCAATATAAACATAATGACTTTGATTGTAATGCTATACTTCGGATGAATGTTCATCACATCATTCCACCAATGGTGTGACCTTGTTATTAACAACATCCAATGTCCATGATCAGGAAACCTTGATCATCTTGTTAATCAACAAGCTAGTCTATAAGAGAGGCATAACTAGTAACCCTTTTTGTTTATTAAACACACATGTATTGATGTTTCCGATCAATACAATTCTAGCATGTAAAATAAACATTTATCATAAACATGGAATAAGATAATAACCACTTTATTATTTCCTCTCGGGCATATTCCCTTCAGTTTTATCTCAAAGAAAGTATTTTCAGCAACAGGTGGAGCAATAGGTGTGCTCATAAAATCATTGTTGTTGGTGCTAGTGAAGTCACACAACTTAGTGTTTTCAAGAGTAGTCATTTTTTTGGGTTTTCAAATAAGAAAGCAAACTTGTAAAACTATTTTTTGTGTGTTTTGGAATAACAAAACAAGCAAACAAAGCAAAAAGAAAACTAAGCAAAACAAAAACAACAAAGTAAAGAGATTGGTTATGAGGGACTCCCCTTGTGAAGATGTTCTTGACTCCCCGGCAACGGCGCCAGAAAATCTTGATGTGCTCATCATTCGACATAGAGCTCGTTGGGAACCCCAAGAGGAAGGTATGATGAGCACAACAGCAAGTTTTCCCTCGGTTATGAAACCAAGGTTTAATCGAACCAGTAGGAGCAAGGAAACACCCCAAAGGTGTTACTAGCTGAGCTTTGGCAGGGCGCACTACCGGTGCTAGTAGCAACATGGAGACCTGCACAACACAACCACAGAACTTTGTCCCCAACTTGCGATGAGGTTGTCAATCTCACCGTGTTTTGCGGAAAACAAAGGCTTAAACGTATCGAATGGAAAGAAGTAAAAGTTTGCAGAAAGTAAACACAAAGCAGTAAATAGTTGTAGATTGTATGTAAAAGACAAGGACCGGGATCCATAGTTCACTAGAGGTGGCTCTCCTTAAGATAGATAACATGCTGGGTGAACAAATTACAGCAGGGCAATTGACAAACACCGAGAAAGCAATACATGCATATACTAATCATCTTGACTCCTTTGAGACTTGATTGGGCATTACAACATAATACATAGACCGCCATCCAACTGCATCTATGACTAATCATCCACCTTCAGGTTATCATCCGAACCCCCTCCGGTATTAAGTTGCAAGCAACAGATTATTGCTTTAAGAACTGCGTGTAAAGTAAACAATACGATTGTTCTATGAACAAAGGATTGTTGTTTTCTCCCTAGTAGCAACAGCACATCTAGTACCTTAGAGATTTCTATCACTTCCCCAGATTACTAGAGGCATGAACCCACTATCGAGCATAAATACTAACTCTTGGAGTTGCTAGCATCTACTTGGCCAAGATAGCTACTAACAACGGAAAGCATGCAAGATCACAAATAAAAAAGACATGATAGAATCAATAATCAATCTGAAATAGCATCTCAATATCCATCGGATCCCCGCAAACACAACATGCATGAGTACAAATGGATGATCTTGATCATGAACGGAGCTCACAAGATCTAAACATGAAAGCACAAAGGAGGAGAACCAGCCATCTAGCTACTACATGGATCCATAGTCCAAGGATGAACTACTCACACATCACACCAGAGGCTTGCATGGTGATGAAGAAGGCCTCCAGTGTGAATTCCCCTCTCCGGCAAGGTGCCGGGAAGAGCTTCAGATCCCTCCCGATCTAGAGATGGAGATGACGGCGGCTACAGACTCTTTTGTGGATTTTTGATCGGGCCCTTAGGGTTTTTGTCTCAAGGGCAATATATAGGCGGAAGGAGAGGCTGAGGGGGTGCCTGGAGCGGCCACACCACCCCCTGGCGCGGGCCAGGCCTGGCCGTGTGGCTAGGTGGTGTGGTGGCTCCCTGGCCCTTCTCCGTCTCGTATTCTGGCACTTGATCCCTTCCAGAAAAATAGGCACTTTGGCTTTTGTCCCATCCAATTCTGAGAATATTCATTTTCTGACTTTCTTGGAACCAAAAACAGCAGAAAACAGGCAGCTGGCACAGTGGCTCTTGTTAATAGGTTAGTCCAAGAAATCATATGAAAAGTACTCCAAAGTTGGAACAAAACACAAGAAAGTGGATAAAACCAAGCATGGAACATCAAAAATTATAGATACATTTGCAATGTATCACAGCCTCGGCAGATATTTCGTTAGCTTCACCAGCAGTAGCATTAGCAAGTATTTCGTCATCTTCACCAGCATCGACATCACCAAGTATTTCATCAGCTTCACCAGGAGTAGCAGCAGCTAGTTCTTCACCAGCTCCATCACCACCACCACCACCATCACCAGCAACAGCATCAGGGGCCAGGGCTGCCTGAGCAATTACAGGTTCAACAGCTCCAAGGGCTCCGACAAAGAAAGGGTAGTTGATCACAAGAAACACAGATTGTCCCTTCAGATTGTTGACTCTGCTCTAGACGTGCTCTACTGGGTCTTCGGATGGGCATGCGGACCTCAAGAAAACGTGACACCGCAGCGATGGGTATGAAGAAAGTTGTGTCCCCATATGTTCTATTGTATCACCAATGGTGTTTAGTGCTCCCCTGATATGAATCCACAAGAGTTCATCATCCTGTTCCGTGTTGTCTCTGAGAGGTGCCAGGAACCAGCACCGTGTCCCAAGTTCAGCATCTGCTACTGCATCTTCGATGACCGGAGTTGGAATGATGCGCGGGGTTGCGTGGGTACCTGCGTGTTACTAACAGTCAGTAAGCAGAATTTTGAATGGGATTTTACATGCTATATGACACCATGAGTCACCCCAAATGGATGGCTCCCAAACACGCACGGCGCCGCTAGGTTCAGTGACCACATAAATGTGTTGCGGTCTGTACGAAGAGTAGTCGTAGGTGAAGACGGCATCGACATACTTCTTCGACCGCGGGAAGTGGTCGCGCAAGACTGTCCATTCCTTGTCTTCTGGGAATCTAATGAATGTGATTGCCTTGTCGAACACCGCTAAGAGGTCGTACTCCCAGTTCTTCCACGCCCCCTCCCGCGGTCTATGTGGGAGTTGTACCTTTACGAGGTCAAGTTCTGCCATGTTGAACCTGTAAGCGAATTCGGAAATGGGCGGCGACCACCCGCTGTTGAATGCAGTAATGCCGACACCCTTCAAAGATGGCACTACAAGTCTCTTCGATCTATAGCCATTTTTTAGAGTCCAAGTACTGCCATCCTGTGATAAAAGGACCAGCCACTCGCCGTTGCCACCCACCCAGTTTTGGTCATCTTCCATTTCCATCTCTTCTTCTTCCTTGATATTCACCACTACTGATTCGGACCACTTATCCAGCAGCATCAGCTTTGCATGAATATTCTACAGAGTTTGTTGTCAGTTGGTACAATAAACTAGCATGGATTCCATTGCAGATAGAATTTGACAACTGGGCCTTCAGATTAAAGTACACAAAATATCGCCTAAATACGAGTGTCTCCTCAGATATCGCCTAAATTGTGCCTGTGTCACCACGAAGATACTCAATATATGGAGTAGTAGCAGAGCCCCTAGAACAAACTCCTGACGATGATCATAATTAAACAGCTCGGGGCATAACAGCCTTAAATCGTCTAATCTGTTTGTTTTTATTTTAGGAAACAGAATATCACCTAGCAGGCATTCCATTGCAAAATCGAAATTGACAACTCGTCTATCACCTAAAGTAAGACTGTGTCACTACGAAAATACTAGAATATCAGGTACGAGCAGAGCTTCCGTTGTACAGAATAGTCTTAAATGGTTCGATTTGTTCAAACCGCGTGTGCACACAACATGTTCGACGAAAGGAATATAGGATTCCGATGAGAGTTCAGCACATATGAATCAACGATATGACTGAACGAATAAGCTAGATACTAAACTTACGTGGCCATCGCGGTCGTCTGGCCATTTGCTGTTATCAGGGTAAAGAAGGCCTGGCGTGCCGAACGGTTGTTCGTCCATGTTCCGCATCGTCACGCGGTAGCCAGGGATGCAGCGAGCGAGGCGGCCGGCTGAGATGATGTCCAATTCCGAGGCGATCCTGTGCACGTTCGTGGCGCTGAGGTTCGGCCATCCCCAATCCTCGCGGTAGCGGTCACCCTGGCCATCCGTGTCGTCGTCGCATGCCTTTCGCTTCAGCCTGCTGCTACCCCAAGCTCTACCCATAGCGGCAAATGGAGTCTGGAATCCGGTAGATTAATGGAGGCGTTGTGATAAGGAGGCAGATGGATTCGAGAGGGGTGGAATCAGGGATGGGGGTAGTTGTTCGAGTGGGGAGTGAATCTGCAAGGAACCACCGCCGCCGCCGGTTCTCGTCCGCGTGGAAGACAAGAAGGGGGGCGTAATTATTGAGGGCGGGCGCCAGAACCGTCTAGAGGAAGTGAAAAAATAAATCGTAGAAGGGAAATGTGCGGCCCGCCTATCAGTGAGTGAAGGTCGGCACGTGCAAACGTGCCTACGTTTGAATTGATTCCACTGCATGCAAGTGGCGCAGAACAAATTTTAGGAAGTGCTAGCGTCGACGTGTAAAACCACCATTTTTCGCCACCTTCACCCTACTACGAACGGTCGTGCACCATTCCAGATATTGGTAAGGGCGGTTCCAATCTTTCACTTCTCCATCTCATTTCCTCCTCCACGGCCTCATCGTCTTTCTCCTCCACGGCCTCATCCATTTCCTCCACCACCGCATCACCCTCTTCCTCCATATCCTTTCCCTCTTGCCTGTAGTCATGGACGCTCCAGACGTCCGAAATGACGGTAGGCAAGAAACTGCGCACTTTGACATCTAAGTACATGGTGGGAAGAAGATCGATGTCGTCTACACCACCGACCCTCGAACGGTGAGGAACACTCTAAATAATTACACGAGTTGGTTGCAGTTCGAAGAAAACAGGTTCGTAGGTCTCGACCTCGAGTACAGCCGCGATCACCGTAGGATCGCCGTGGTGCAACTCTCCATGAAGGGGCACGTCCTCGTATACCAGCCTTTTTGCAAGAAGGGGGCTGACGGGATCTAGTAGACTTTGCTGTCTTTTTGTTCCTGAACCGTCTGTTTGCAAAAGTTATTGCTATATTATTTGTCTGAATTCATTTTCATGCAAGTGGGGCAAAAGCATTAGGGATCTGTTTCATGACTTTCTCGTGAACCAACACATAACATTTACCAGTGTTGACATCACGAATGATAGTAAACTGCTTGAAATCTCGACTGTCAACATTAGAATCCCAAAGGAGTGCAGAGTGGACATCCAGGAAATTTACTGGATCCCAGGGACGAAGGGCAGCAAGACCGGGATGGCCGCTCTTGCCTCCGAACTCATCGACCCGTGGTACGCTGACATGAAGGACAGATTGCCGAGATGTTCGTGGAGGCATTTAGGGCACGATTACTGGGAGTATAAGCCACTTTCTGAACCTAATCTGAAGTACGCTGCAATTGATGGGTATGTTAGCCATGAGCTATACAGCCAGATTGTAAAATCTCGTTCCAGGCATCGCATCATTGAACCACCACCAAGGCAGGTTTTTTGCCCCAGATGCCGGAGTGTAGATGAATCTACAAACCAGGGCAAGCGACCGAAGGCATCCTGGGATCGGTTGCCTTCTCCAATAGGCTGGGATGTAGACTATTAGTGCATGATTGTTGTGTTTATGAAAACATGTTATTTCATAAGTACACTATGTGAGCAATTACGAACTGCTGTGTATTACCTTTGTCAAACTATAATCTGGTTTATGACTGTATCCTTCTCTATAATCTAGGTTTGGTTATGACTTATGACTGTATCACACCTTATGCATGTCAGTCCTGGATTCTGCCGCATGCAGATGGCACAGACATAATTTGTAAGAATGAATGTTGAGCATACAAAAGGGGGAATGTAATTCATACAGGTTAAGTAGCTGATCACACAGGGATCATATGAGCTTGGTTCTTACACACAGAATGCTTAGAAAATACATGCGAGATAAAATACAGGCGAGATAAAACTAGGAACGAAATGAGAAACTAGTAGTGGTAAACATCACACTCACCCACCCGCCAGATCCTGTTGAGCATCTCGTAGCAGACATACGCGTCCCTGGCTGCGTACTTGATCGCATCGTAATCCAGGTGCCTCCACTTCCATCGCTTGTGCAGGTGCTTTGGGAACTCGATTTTCATGCCGGCGTACTCGCGGTCGATAATGTCGGAAGCGAGTCTAGCCATGCCGGCTTTCCCCGTACCGCCATCCGGGTACCTCCACAAACATTGGAGATCGACGTGATTAACGACATGAACGAGGAGATCCCGTTCTAGCTTCAGAGTGTCGTTCTTGATGTCGACGCTGGCGAAGTAGATCTCCCTCCTATGTAGGAACTCGCGAAGCTCCGGGCATACAGATTTGGCCCTACATACGTGATATAGGAGGCAGTGGTTGCGCATGGACAGCTGCAAAAGCACCGTCCTCTTCCTATCTCTGGTATACTCGAGGTCAAGGCCGACGATCTTGTACCTATCCATCGGCTCCTATAGCCACCGCTTGTACATTGTGATGACCTTGGCCACCTCCGCTGACGCATTTGTGTGGACGACCGTCAGCTTGGTAGTGCCATGGGTGGTGACGGTGTACTCATCGGTGTAGTCGCTCCCGCCGCCGAACACGCTGTACTCTGCATCCATGGCAGCAGCTAATGCGGTGGCGGTGGCCTAGGGTCGGTAGAGGTGGCTGGGACTGGGCGTGGAGGTGGAGTGATCTATTGCGGTGGTATGGCCAGGCGGAGGCGGTGCCTGCGGCAGCGTCGATGGTTCTTGCGGTGGCGGCGCCGACGGAAGGAATGAGTTGGGGGTTTTTGCACAGTGATGTGCTAAGGAGACGGAAGGCGATGCTCAAATTCCGTTTACCAATATTCCGGTCATACCCATGCGGAAGCAAGTTTGACCGGGCGAGCACCGATGGTTTCCAATCCTAGCGATTAAATTCGGCGTCCGTCCCGGTAGGTGATGGGATGGGTATACGACGTGGCTTTGACGTGGCAGAGACCGGTCACGTAGACCACCGTCCCGTTGCCGATCCGCAGCGGGTGCACAGTGCTAACACGACATAACGTGATAGGACAGAAGGAAGTGTACAACTATTATTAATTCCTAAAAAGTTTAAGAAGTGTAAGCATAGACATGGACCTAGCATCCCTGCACCCCGGGGCAGCCGATCAGGCCTGCCGATTGCACAAAGCATGTCCCAAATTTGCCAAAATGAAGCTCGTTTGCCCATGCTTCTATAAGTTTCTCTGTAGGCCACTTGTGTAAGCATGCACGATCAAGAAACTTTGCAACACACATGTCGGTGGAAAAGCATTAGGTTTCAACGCACCACATAGTTTAGGGATTTAGAATAGCTACATTGTGGAGCTCTAGCCAAATTGCATGGTAAAGCCAAATTCAGCTTTTTGTCAGATTTAGCTATAGCAACATTGTGTCTCGTTTGTCCTCACTTTTGCCCTCCCGATATTCCGAAGCCCTCACATGCACTCGGAGGGGGGTGTCGTCTGGTCAAAGGCTTGGCCGTTACGTGCGCCATGACGCCTAAAGTGGAAGTTTTTTTTTTGTTATTTGGCCTTTTTAAGAGCGCCTTTTCCCCTCTCTCTCTAACAGTTGTGTTTTTTTTGCCCAAAAAGGTAGGGAATCTAGAGCCGCTTCTCTCTTCATTCATTGTTCCTTTCATGATCGTTTTTCCCCAATCTGGTAGCAAATCTAGAGCAGCAAAACAAACCAGCACCATAAATAAATTCAGTAAACAGAGTAGATGTAGATAAAGCAGCTAATATAGTTTATATAGTACGGTACTTAACGAGGTTCGACAATTAGGCTGCTCAGCAGCAGCAGTAGCGGACTGCTTCAACACAGACAAGACAAAAGAAGCTGCTTTACAGCAGCAGCAGCAGCTGATCAGTGGCCCCTCGTGGCCTCTGCCAGGAGGGCATCCGCCTCCTCCCTTTGGCGCCTCCTCCACTTCTTGCTACCCAGCCCCTTGACCTTGGGTGCCTTGGGTCTGATCGGGGGCATGCGACCCTCCTCGATAGCCACCTTCTGGAGGTTGCGGAGGTGAAGACCGAGCGTCTGGTGCTTGGCCCTGAAGCCGTGGACAATCACGGACTCGCCGCAGGTCCTCACGTTCTCGGCATGCTTCACGAGGGAGTTGAAGTCTGTGCCGTGGAGCCTCCTGGTGGGGCAGAAGGGGCACTTGTACACGTCACCGGCGAAGAAGTTGTTGTACTGACCGGACTTTAGCCTCCTCAGCACATGACGAGTCTTGGTGTCCTTGGACTCGTCGTCGCTATGGAGGTCGCTGCTATCCTCCTGTTGGAAAAAAACAGTAGAGTGAAATAAGGACATGATTGAGATACCTTGATTATCGGGATTGGTTTTTTGCATAAATTAACCGAATGAGATCTCCCGATTATTCCCCAAATCTCAAACCAAATCGAATACTAATCCCAACTACGAACAGGGGGATTCATCGAAAATTGAGATCTAACACAATAGGATTAGCTACTCTAAAAAATACGAACAGTCGAGCCCTAATAACATACGATCTAGCATCCAACGATGGGAACGGGGGAAGAACAAGGGAAGGGGAGAAAACCCTGGTTACCTCAGACCACGGGTCGGCAATGCTGGTGTCGTAGGGGTTCTCCGGCCTTATGTAGACAACCTCCTCGTAGGGGTCCCAACCGAGCGGGATCTGTCCGAGACCGGCGGGGGCCTCCTCGCCAGCGGCTACGGCGGATGCAGGGACGGGGGGCTCCTCGCCGGCGGCCTTGGAGGCGTCGATCGCCACCGTGTCGATCTTCTCCATCGCCGGCGTGGTTGGGGTTTTGTTGGGCGTTTGCAGAAGGTGATGGGACAGTGGAGACGGTTGAGTGAGCGAGTGCGTGATGAGTGGGAGTGGGGAGGTCTCTATTAAAGGAGAAGGGAAGCGACGTTTCGTTGCACTACCGTGCACCGCGTACGCTAATGCACCGTGCACGGCCACACGTGTCCGCTACCGCCCCGTGCACCGCACACGCGTACCATGAGTCACGTTTTTTCCCTCGTGTCTAACCATGTCGATTTAGTTGTACTCAGTTTTGCCCACCAACCGTTGATCCTCTGTGATCTAGCAGACAGGATAACCCTTATATCTGTCGGGGGCACCCCTCTATCCATGCAAAATAACGAGTATGCCACCGGAACTTTAACTCCATAAACAGATGAACTTGAATATATTTTGAAGGGTACGAAAATAGAAATCCCCATAGTTTAAGGGTCTAGATACGGTAAGAGAACTAAATATTATTAGTGGCCGAGCCAGCACAGTGACGGGGTTGGTCGGCTAGAAGTTGTTGATTCCTAAGTAAGGGGATACTAGGCCGGTCTTGACATACTCCCTCAAGAACTTGCCATAAGCAGCATGCTTAGCCTTGGTCGCCGACTTGTGTTTACTAGCCGGGCTTTTACCGATGCCAACCGCATGCGGAATCAAGCTAGCAATCCTCGGGTTGACTCCTTTCTTATAGAAAGGGCACCTGAGCTCCCCAAGTCGAGTGTGGAAAGGGATTATCCTGCTCTTGAGCTTCTTCATGACATGGCGGCTCTTGTTGTCCCTGGTCTCCTTGTCAGAGTCCATCACACTTGAATACACCTGTAATGTATGAAATACAAACCAAAATGAGCAAAATAATAAATATATATTCCTTCCAGCATTCCAAGTTACTTTTGATGCAATAACATGTCTATACAGGTTCAGCAGTTCATTACGGCCGTCTCCCCAGCTCGCTCCTAAATTAATATGGTTTGTGTTCTTGGTAACTTATTAATAAATAAATAATGTGGATTCATTCAGAATAGACTAGATCTCTCCATGTACCGGTTCGTACGTTGCATCTAATCATTAGGACTAGATTTTTTATTACGCCAAGATAGATTAAGCTCGAGCAGAAAATATGAAACATGTAGAAATAGATGTACCTCCGGGTACACGAGCAGAGCGTGTTCGTCGAACTCCACGCCCTCATCGGTGCCTCCGAAGTCATCAGCACCGGCATGCACATGGTCCCCCAAGGGGTTGAACTACACGTCCTCCTCGGCCTTTGCTGCGTGATGCTCCTCCAAATCTGCCGCATGAAGCACCACCCCGGCGGTGATGTCCGGACACTCACCCCCACGCACTGGTTTCATGGAGAAGGTTCATGCAAGTACGTTCAAGATTGTGGGGTTTTGCTGGATAGGGAAGAGAGAGTAGTGGATGAGTGCGAATGGAGGACCCGATAGGCTGGGTTTTTAATGCGGGGACGTTTAGGCCTCCTCGAGGGCCCCGGTTGGCAGCTCTTCCGGCTGCAGCTGCTGCATGGAAGTTCGTGGGGTGGGGGCCTGACGGGAGTGAGAGTGCAGGCGCGCTGCGTAGTAAAAATGGTATAGCCGGTGGTCCGTGGATGACCAGTTGTCGTGCAGTAGACTCGTAGCCTTTGCATACTAGATTAAACATGACATGACCACTCGACGACTTTTTCCATGGACGGCATCGTGTTCCTTCTTGTAGAAGTCTCGTTGAGGGAGACGTCTGTGCTGTCTCGCGCTGTCCTGTGAAGGGCACAACGTGTGAAATGAGCCTCGTTGGATCACACACAGGATCAACGGTTGGTGCGCACGATCCGCGTGACACCTGTGACAACCAATTAGGGCATATAGACAGAGTGGGCATAGGTTTGGGCTTCTACGATAGAGACAGGGGGGCAAAACTGGGTAGTTTCAAAAAACCAAGGGCAAAGCTTAGTAGTATAAAAATGGAAAGTGGGTGTCTTTTACAATGAAATGCATCGTGGCATACATCAAATTATGTCAAGATAGATCCACTAGAGTTCATTGCATGTGTGTTCTTTCCACAAACCACACATGTATCCACAAGAGTTATTGCATGTGTGTTCCTGTCATGAACCACATTTCGATCAACCAGTGTCATTGCATGTGTGTTCTTTCCACAAACCACATATGGATCAACCAATGGCATTGCATGTGTGTTCTTTTCACAAACCACACATGGATCAACCAGTGTTCACTACATGTGTGTTCTTTCCACAAACCACTTATGGATCAATCAGTGGTCATTGCATGTGTGTTCTTTACCACAAACCACATATGGATCCATAAGTGTTCTTAAACTAAAACTAGCATTAGAGTCACTGCATGTGTGTTCTTTCCACAAACCACTTATGGATCCACCAGTGTTCATTGCATGTGTGTTCTTTTCCACAAACCACATATGGATCAACCAGTGGTCATTGCATGTGTGTTCTTTTCACAAACCACATGTGGACCCACTAGAGTCATTGCATGTGTGTTCTTATACTAAAACCAGCACTAGACTCATTACATGTGTGTTCTTTTCCACAAACCACACATGGATCCACCAGTATTCATTGCATGTGTGTTCTTTTCCACAAACAACTTATGGATCAACCAGTGGTCATTGCATGTGTGTTCTTTTCCACAAACTACATGTGGACCCACTAGAGTCATTGTATGTGTGTTCTTATACTAAAACTAGCACTAGAGTCATTGCATGTGTGTTCTCTCCACAAACCACACATGGATCAACCAGTGGCATTGCATGTGTGTTCTTTTCACAAACCACACATGGATCAACCAGTGTCATTGCATGTGTGTTCTTTCCACAAACCACATATGGATCAACCAGTGGTCATTGCATGTGTGTTCTTTTCCACAAACCACTTATGGATCCATTAGAGTCATTGCATGTGTGTTATTTCAACAAACCACACATGGATCAACCACTAGAGTCATTGCATGTATGTTATTTCCACAAACCACACATGGATAAACCACTAGAGTCATTGCATGTGTGTTCTTTCCACAAACCACACATGGATCAACCAGTGTCATTGCATGTGTGTTCTTTCCACAAATCACATATGGACCCACTAGAGTCATTTCTTGTGTGTTCTTATACTAAAACCAGGACTAGAGTCATTGCATGCGTGTTCTTTCCACAAACCACTTATGGATCCACCAGTGTTCATTACATGTGTGTTCTTTCCACAAACCACTTATGGATCAACCAGTGGTCATTGCATGTGTGTTCTTTTCCATAAACCACTTATCGATCAACCGGTGGCATTGCATGTGTGTTCTTTTCACAAACCACACATGGATCAACCAGTGGTCATTGCATGTGTGTTCTTTCCACAAACCACATATGGATCAACCAGTGGTCATTGCATGTGTGTTCTTTTCCGCAAACCACATATGGATCAACCAGTGGTCATTGCATGTGTGTTCTTTCCACAAACCACACATGGATCAACTAGTGGTCATTGCATGTGTGTTCTTTTCCACAAACCACTTATGGATCCACCAGTGTCATTGCATGTGTGTTCTTTCCACAAACCACATATGGATCAACAAGTGGTCATTGCATGTGTGTTCTTTCCACAAACCACATGTGAACCCACTAGAGTCATTGCATGTGTGTTCTTATACTAAAACCAACACTAGAGTCATTGCATGTGTGTTCTTTTCACAAACCAGACATGGATCCACCACTGTCATTGCATGTGTGTTCTTTCCACAAACCACACATGGATCAACAAGTGGTCATTGCATGTGTGTTCTTTTCACAAACCACATATGGATCCATTAGAGTCATTGCATGTGTGTTCTTATACTAAACTAGCACTAGAGTCATTGCATGTGTGTTCTTTCCACAAACCAATTATGGATCCACCAGTGTTCATTGCATGTGTGTTCTTTTCACAAATAACATATGGATCCACCAGTGGTCACTGCATGTGTGTTCTTTCCACAAACCACTTATGGATCAACCAGTGGTCCTTGCATGTGTGTTCTTTCCACAAACGACTTATGGATGAACAAGTGGCCATTGCATGTGTGTTCTTTCCACATACCACTTATGGATCAACCAGTGGCATTGCATGTGTGTTCTTTCAACAAACTACATGTGGACCCACTATAGTCATTGCATGTGTGTTCTTATAGTAAAACCAGCACTAGAGTCATTGCATGTGTGTTCTTTTCACAAATAACATATGGATCCACCAGTGTTCACTGCATGTGTGTTCTTTCCACAACCCACTTATGAATCCACCAGTGTTCATTGCATGTGTGTTCTTTTCCACAAACCACATATGGATCAACCAGTGGTCCTTGCATGTGTGTTCTTTTCACAAACCACATATGGACCCACTAGAGCCATTGCATGTGTGTTCTATCCACAAACCACACATGGACCAATCAGTGGTCATTGCATGTCTGTTCTTTTCCACAAACCACACATGGATCAACTAGTGGTCATTGCATGTGTGTCCTTTCCACAAACCACTTATGGATCCACCAGCGTTCATTGCATGTGTGTTCTTTTCCACAAACCACATATGGATCAACCAGTGGTCATTGCATGTGTGTTCTTTTTACAAACCACATATGGACCCACTAGAGTCATTGCATGTGTGTTCTATCCACAAACCACACATGGACCAACCAGTGGTTATTGCATGTGTGTTCCTTTCCACAAACCACACAAGGATCAACCAGTGGTCATTGTATGTGTGTTCTTTTCCACAAACCACTTATGGATCAACCAGTGGTCATTGCATGTGTGTTCTATCCACAAACCACACATGGATCAACCAGTGGCATTGCATGTATGTTCTTTTCACAAACCACAGATGGATCAACCAGTGTCATTGCATGTGTGTTCTTTCCACAAACCACATATGGATCAACCAATGGTCATTGCACGTGTGTTCTTTTCCACAAACCACTTATGGATCCAATAGAGTCATTGGATGTGTGTTATTTCCACAAACCACACATGGATCAACCACTAGAGTCATTGCATGTGTGTTATTTCCACAATACACACATGGATCAACCACTAGAGTCATTGCATGTGTGTTCTTTCCACAAACCACACATGGATAAACCAGTGTCATTGCATGTGCGTTCTTTCCACAAATCACATATGGACCCACTAGAGTCATTGCTTGTGTGTTCTTATACTAAAACCAGCACTAGAGTCATTGCATCCGTGTCCTTTCGACAAACCACTTATGGATCCACCAGTGTTCATTGCATGTGTGTTCTTTACACAAACCACTTATGGATCAACCAGTGGTCATTGCATGTGTGTTCTTTTCCACAAACCACTTATGGATCAACCGGTGACATTGCATGTGTGTTCTTTTCACAAACCACACATGGATCAACCAGTGGTCATTGCATGTGTGTTCTTTCCATGAACCACATCTGGATCAACCAGTGGTCATTGCATGTGTGTTCTTTTCCACATACCACATATGGATCAACCAGTGGTCATTGCATGTATGTTCTTTCCACAAACCACACATGGATCAACCATTGGTCATTGCATGTGTGTTATTTTCCACAAACCACACATGGATCAAGTAGTGTCATTGCATGTGTGTTCTTTCCACAAACTACATGTGGACCCACTAGAGTCATTGCATGTGTGTTCTTATACTAAAACCAGCACTAAAGTCATTGCATGTGTGTTCTTTTCACAAACAACATATGGATCCACCAGTGTTCACTGCATGTGTGTTATTTCCACAAACCACATATGGATCAACCAGTGGTCATTGCATGTGTGTTCTTTCCACAACCCACTTATGGATCAACTAGTGGTCATTGCATGTGTGTTCTTTTCCACAAACCACTAATGGATCAACCGGTGGCATTGCATGTGTGTTCTTTTCACAAACCACGCATGGATCAACCAGTGGTCATTGCATGTGTGTTCTTTCCACAAACCACATATGGATCAACCAGTGGTCATTGCATGTGTGTTCTTTTCCACATACCACATATGGATCAACCAGTGGTCATTGCATGTATGTTCTTTCCACAAACCACACATGGATCAACCAGTGGTCATTGCATGTGTGTTCTTTTCCACAAAGCACACATGGATCAAGAAGGATCATTGCATGTGTGTTCTTTCCACAAACCACATATGGATCAACCAGTGGTCATTGCTTGTGTGTGCTTTTCACAAACCACATGTGAACCCACTAGAGTCATTGCATGTGTGTTCTTATACTAAAACCAACACTAGATTCATTGCATGTGTGTTCTTTTCACAAACCACACATGGAACCACCACTTTCATTGCATGTGTGTTCTTTCCACAAACCACACACGGATCAACAAGTGGTCATTGCATGTGTGTTCTTTTCACAAACCACATATGGATCCATTAGAGTCATTGCATGTGTGTTCTTATACTAAAACTAGCACTAGAGTCATTGCATGTGTGTTCTTTCCACAAACCACTTATGGATCCACCAGTGTTCATTGCATGTGTGTTCTTTTCACAAACAACATATGGATCCACGAGTGGTCACTGCATGTGTGTTATTTCCACAAAGCACTTATGGATCAACCAATGGTCCTTGCATGTGTGTTCTTTCCACAAACCACTTATGGATCAACCACTGGCATTCCATGTGTCTTCTTATACTAAAACCAGCACTAGAGTCATTGCATGTGTGTTCTTTTCACAAACAACATATGGATCCACAAGTGTTCACTGCATGTGTGTTGTTTCCACAAACCACATATGGATCAACAAGTGGTCATTACATGTGTGTTCTTTCCACAACCCACTTATGGATCCACCAGTGTTCATTGCATGTGTGTTCTTTTCCACAAACCACATATGGATCAACCAGTGGTCGTTGCATGTGTGTTCTTTTCACAAACCACATATGGACCCACTAGAGTCATTGCATGTGTGTTCTATCCACAAACCACACATGGACCAACCAGTGGTCATTGCATGTGTGTTCTTTTCCACAAACCACACATGGACCAACCAGTGGTCATTGCATGTGTGTTCTTTTAACAAACCACATGTGAACCCACTAGAGTCATTGCATGTGTGTTCTTATACTAAAACCAACACTAGATTCATTGCATGTGTGTTCTTTTCACAAACCACACATGGATCCACCACTTTCATTGCATGTGTGTTCTTTCCGCAAACCACACATGGATCAACAAGTGGTCATTGCATGTGTGTTCTTTCCACAAACAACATATGGATCCACCAGTGTTCACTGCATGTGTGTTCTTTCCACAAACCACATATGGATCAACCAGTGGTCATTGCATGTGTGTTCTTTCCACAACCCACTTATGGATCCACCAGTGTTCATTGCATGTGTGTTCTTTTCCACAAACAACATATGGATCAACCAGTGGTCATTGCATGTGTGTTCTTTTCACAAACCACATATGGACCCACTAGAGTCATTGCATGTGTGTTCTATCCACAAACCACACATGGACCAACCAGTGGTCATTGCATGTGTGTTCTTTTCCAAAAAACCACACATGGACCAACCAGTGGTCATTGCATGTGTGTTCTTTCCACAAACCACTTATGGATCCACCAGTGTTCATTGCATGTGTGTTCTTTCCACAAACCACTTGTAGATCCATTAGAGTCATTACATGTGTGTTATTTCCACAAACCACTTATGGATCAACCACTAGAGTCATTGCATGTGTGTTATTTCCACAATACACACATGGATCAACCACTAGAGTCATTGCATGTGTGTTCTTTCCACAAACCACACATCGATCAACCAGTGTCATTGCATGTGCGTTCTTTCCAAAAATCACATATGGACCCACTAGAGTTATTGCTTATGTGTTCTTATACTAAAACTAGCACTAGAGTCATTGCATCCGTGTCCTTTCCACAAACCACTTATGGATCCACCAGTGTTCATTGCATGTGTGTTCTTTCCACAAACCACTTATGGATCAACCAGTGGTCATTGCATGTGTGTTCTTTTCCACAAAAAACTTATGGATCAACCGGTGGCATTGCATGTGTGTTCTTTTCACAAACCACACATGGATCAACCAGTGGTCATTGCATGTGTGTTCTTTCCACAAACCACATATGGATCAACCAGTGGTCATAGCATGTGTGTTCTTTTCCACATACCACATATGGATCAACCAGTGGTCATTGCTTGCGTGTTCTTTTCACAAACCACATGTCAACCCACTAGAGTCATTGCATGTGTGTTCTTATACTAAAACCAACACTAGATTCATTGCATGTGTGTTCTTTTCACAAACCACACATGGAACCACCACTTTCATTGCATGTGTGTTCTTTCCACAAACCACACATGGATCAACAAGTGGTCATTGCATGTGTGTTCTTTTCACAAACCACATATGGATCCATTAGAGTCATTGCATGTGTATTCTTATACTAAAACTAGCACTAGAGTCATTGCATGTGTGTTCTTTCCACAAACCACTTATGGATCCACCAGTGTTCATTGCATGTGTGTTCTTTTCACAAACAACATATGGATCCACGAGTGGTCACTGCATGTGTGTTCTTTCCACAAAGCACTTATGGATCAACCAGTGGTCCTTGCATGTGTGTTCTTTCCACAAACCACTTATGGATCAACCACTGGCCATTGCATGTGTGTTCTTTCCACAAACCACTTATGGATCAACCAGTGGCATTCCATGTGTCTTCTTATACTAAAACCAGCACTAGAGTCATTGCATGTGTGTTCTTTTCACAAACAACATATGGATCCACAAGTGTTCACTGCATGTGTGTTGTTTCCACAAACCACATATGGATCAACCAGTGGTCATTACATGTGTGTTCTTTCCACAACCCACTTATGGATCCACCAGTGTTCATTGCATGTGTGTTCTTTTCCACAAACCACATATGGATCAACCAGTGGTCGTTGCATGTGTGTTCTTTTCACAAACCACATATGGACCCACTAGAGTCATTGCATGTGTCTTCTATCCACAAACCACACATGGACCAACCAGTGGTCATTGCATGTGTGTTCTTTTCCACAAACCACTTATGAATCAACCAGTGTCATTGCATGTGCGTTCTTTCCACAAATCACATATGGACCCACTAGAGTCATTGCTTATGTGTTCTTATACTAAAACTAGCACTAGAGTCATTGCATCCGTGTCCTTTCCACAAACCACTTATGGATCCACCAGTGTTCATTGCATGTGTGTTCTTTCCACAAACCACTTATGGATCAACCAGTGGTCATTGCATGTGTGTTCTTTTCCACAAACCACTTATGGATCAACCGGTGGCATTGCATGTGTGTTCTTTTCACAAACCACGCATGGATCAACCAGTGGTCATTGAATGTGTGTTCTATCCACAAACCACACATGGACTAACCAGTGGTCATTGCATGTGTGTTCTTTTCCACAAACCACACATGGATCAACCAGTGGACATTGCATGTGTGTTCTTTTCCACAAACCACTTATGGATCAACCAGTGGTCATTGCATGTGTGTTCTATCCACAAACCACACATGGATCAACCAGTGGCATTGCATGTGTGTTCTTTTCACAAACCAAAGATGGATCAACCAGTGCCATTGCATGTGTGTTCTTTCCACAAACCACATATGGATCAACCAATGGTCATTGCATGTGTGTTCTTTTCCACAAACCACTTATGGATCCATTAGAGTCATTGCATGTGTGTTATTTCCACAAACCACACATGGATCAACCACAAGAGTCATTGCATGTGTGTTATTTCCACAATACACACATGGATCAACCACTAGAGTCATTGCATGTGTGTTCTTTCCACAAACCACACATGGATCAACCAGTGTCATTGCATGTGCGTTCTTTCCACAAATCACATATGGACCCACTAGAGTCATTGCGTGTGTTTTCTTATACTAAAACCAGCACTAGAGTCATTGCATGTGTGTCCTTTCCACAAACCACTTATGGATCCACCAGTGTTCAATGCATGTGTGTTCTTTCCACAAACCACTTATGGATCAACCAGTGGTCATTGCATGTGTGTTCTTTTCCACAAACCACTTATGGATCGACCGGTGGCATTGCATGTGTGTTCTTTTCACAAACCACGCATGGATCAACCAGTGGTCATTGCATGTGTGTTCTTTCCACAAACCACATATGGATCAACCAGTGGTCATTGCATGTGTGTTCTTTTCCATAAACCACATATGGATCAACCAGTGGTCATTGCATGTATGTTCTTTCCACAAACCACACATGGATCAACCAGTGGTCATTGCATGTGTGTTCTTTTCTACAAACCACACATGGATCAAGTAGTGTCATTGCATGTGTGTTCTTTCCACAAACCACATATGGATCAACCAGTGGTCATTGCTTGTGTGTTCTTTTCACAAACCACATGTGAACCCACTAGAGTCATTGCATGTGTGTTCTTATACTAAAACCAACACTAGATTCATTGCATGTGTGTTATTTTCACAAACCACACATGGATCCACCACTTTCATTGCGTGTGTGTTCTTTCCACAAACCACACATGGATCAACAAGTGGTCATTGCATGTGTGTTCTTTTCACAAACCACATATGGATCCATTAGAGTCATTGCATGTGTGTTCTTATACTAAAACTAGCACTAGAGTCATTGCATGTGTGTTCTTTCCACAAACCACTTATGGATCCACCAGTGTTCATTGCATGTGTGTTCATTTCACAAACAACATATGGATCCACCAGTGGTCAATGCATGTGTGTTCTTTCCACAAACCACTTATGGATCAACCAGTGGTCCTTGCATGTGTGTTCTTTCCACAAACAACTTATGGATCAACAAGTGGCATCCCATGTGTGTTCTGTTCACAAATTACATGTGGACCCACTAAAGTCATTGCATGTGTGTTCTTGTACTAAAACCAGCACTAGAGTCATTGCATGTGTGTTCTTTTCACAAACAACATATGGATCCACCAGTGTTCACTGCATGTGTGTTCTTTCCACAAACCACATATGGATCAACCAGTGGTCATTGCATGTGTGTTCTTTCCACAACCCACTTATGGATCAACTAGTGGTCATTGCATGTGTGTTCTTTTCCACAAACCACATATGGATCAACCGGTGGCATTGCATGTGTGTTCTTTTCACAAACCACACATGGATCAAGCAGTGGTCATTGCATGTGTGTTCTTTCCACAAACCACATATGGACCAACCAGTGGTCATTGCATGTGTGTTCTTTTCCACATACCACATATGGATCAACCAGTGGTCATTGCATGTATGTTCTTTCCACAAACCACACATGGATCATCCAGTGTTCATTGCATGTGTGTTCTTTCCACAAACCACTTATGGATCCACCAGTGTTCATTGCATGTGTGTTCTTTTCCACAAACCACATATGGATCAACCAGTGGTCATTGCATGTGTGTTCTTTTCACAAACCACATATGGACCCACTAGAATCATTGCATGTGTGTTCTATCCACAAACCACACATGGACCAACCAGTGGTCATTGAATGTGTGTTCTATCCACAAACCACACATGAATCAACCAGTGGTCATTGCATGTGTGTTCTTTTCCACAAACCACTTATGGATCCACCAGTGGTCATTGCATGTGTGTTCTATCCACAAACCACACATGTATCAACCAGTGGCATTGCATGTGTGTTCTTTTCACAAACCACAGATGGATCAACCAGTGTCATTGCATGTGTGTTCTTTCCACAAACCACATATGGATCAACCAATGGTCATTGCATGTGTGTTCTTTTCCACAAACCACTTATGGATCCATTAGAGTCATTGCATGTGTATTATTTCCACAAACCACATATGGATCAACCACTAGAGTCATTGCATGTGTGTTATTTCCACAATGCACACATGGATCAACCACTAGAGTCATTGCTTGTGTGTTCTTTCCACAAACCACACATGGATCAACCAGTGTTATTGCATGTGCGTTCTTTCCACAAATCACATATGGACCCACTAGAGTCATTGCTTGTGTGTTCTTATACTAAAACCAGCACTAGAGTCATTGCATCCGTGTCCTTTCCACAAACCACTTATGGATCCACCAGTGTTCATTGCATGTGTGGTCTTTCCACAAACCACTTATGGATCAACCAGTGGTCATTGCATGTGTGTTCTTTTCCACAAACCACTTATGGATCAACCGGTGGCATTGCATGTGTGTTCTTTTCACAAACCACACATGGATCAACCAGTGGTCATTGCATGTGTGTTCTTTCCACAAACCACATATGGATCAACCAGTGGTCATTGCATGTGTGTTATTTTCCACATACCACATATGGATCACCCAGTGGTCATTGCATGTATGTTCTTTCCACAAACCACACATGGATCAACCAGTGGTCATTGCATGTGTGTTCTTTTCCACAAACCACACATGGATCAAGTAGTGTCATTGCATGTGTGTTCTTTCCACAAACCACATATGGATCAACCAGTGGTCATTGCTTGTGTGTTCTTTTCACAAACCACATGTGAACCCACTAGAGTCATTGCATGTGCGTTCTTATACTAAAACCAACACTAGATTCATTGCATGTGTGTTCTTTTCACAAACCACACATGGATCCACCACTTTCATTGCGTGTGTGTTCTTTCCACAAACCACACATGGATCAACAAGTGGTCATTGCATGTGTGTTCTTTTCACAAACCACATATGGATCCATTAGAGTCATTGCATATGTGTTCTTATACTAAAAATAGCACTAGAGTCATTGCATGTGTGTTCTTTCCACAAACCACTTATGGATCCACCAGTGTTCATTGCATGTGTGTTCTTTTCACAAACAACATATGGATCCACCAGTGGTCACTGCATGTGTGTTCTTTCCACAAACCACTTATGGATCAACAAGTGGTCCTTGCATGTGTGTTATTTCCACAAACCACTTATGGATCAACAAGTGGCCAATGCATGTCTGTTATTTCCACAAACCACTTATGGATCAACCAGTGGCATTCCATGTGTGTTCTTTTCACAAACTACATGTGGACCCACTAGAGTCATTGCATGTGTGTTCTTATACTAAAACCAGCACTAGAGTCATTGCATGTGTTCTCTTTTCACAAACAACATATGGCTCCACCAGTGTTCACTGCATCTGTGTTCTTTCCACAAACCACATATGGATCAACCAATGGTCATTGCATGTGTGTTCTTTCCACAACCCACTTATGGATCCACCAGTGTTCATTGCATGTGTGTTCTTTTCCACAAACCACATATGGATCAACTAGTGGTCATTGCATGTGTGTTCTTTTCACAAACCACATATGGACCCACTAGAGACATTGCATGTGTGTTCTATCCACAAACCAAACATGGACCAACCAGTGGTCATTGCATGTGTGTTCTTTTCCACAAACCACACATGGATCAACCAGTGGTTATTGCATGTGTGTTCTTTCCACAAACCACTTATTGATCCACCAGTGTTCATTGCATGTGTGTTCTTTCCACAAACCACTTATGGATCCACCAGTGTTCATTGCATGTGTGTTCTTTTCCACAAACTACATATGGATCAACCAGTGGTCATTACATGTGTGTTCTTTTCACAAACCACATATGGACCCACTAGAATCATTGAATGTGTGTTGTATCCACAAACCACACATGGACTAACCAGTGGTCATTGCATGTGTGTTCTTTTCCACAAACCACACATGGATCAACCAGTGGACATTGCATGTGTGTTCTTTTCCACAAACCACTTATGGATCAACCAGTGGTCATTGCATGTGTGTTCTATCCACAAACCACACATGGATCAACCATTGGCATTGCATGTGTGTTCTTTTCACAAACCACAGATGGATCAACCAGTGTCATTGCAGGTGTGTTCTTTCCACAGACCACATATGGATCAACCAATGGTCATTACATGTGTGTTCTTTTCCACAAACCACTTATGGATCCATTAGAGTCATTGCATGTGTGTTATTTCCACAAACCACACATGGATCAACCACTAGAGTCATTGCATGTGTGTTATTTCCACAATACACACATGGATCAACCACTAGAGTCATTGCATGTGTGTTCTTTCCACAAACCACACATGGATCAACCAATGTCATTGCATGTGCGTTCTTTCCACAAATCACATATGGACCCACTAGAGTCATTGCGTGTGTTTTCTTATACTAAAACCAGCACTAGACTCATTGCATGCGTGTCCTTTCCACAAACCACTTATGGATCCACCAGTGTTCAATGCATGTGTGTTCTTTCCACAAACCACTTATGGATCAACCAGTGGTCATTGCATGTGTGTTCTTTTCCACAAACCACTTATGGATCAACCGGTAGCATTACATGTGTGTTCTTTTCACAAACCACACATGGATCAACCAGTGGTCATTGCATGTGTGTTCTTTCCACAAATCACGTATGGATCAACCAGTGGTCATTGCATGTGTGTTCTTTTCCACAAACCACATATGGATCAACCAGTGGTCATTGCATGTATGTTCTTTCCACAAACCACACATGGATCAACTAGTGGTCATTGCATGTGTGTTCTTTTCCACAAACCACACATGGATCAAGTAGTGTTATTGCATGTGTGTTCTTTCCAGAAACCACATATGGATCAACCAGTGGTCATTGCTTGTGTGTTCTTTTCACAAACCACATGTGAACCCACTAGAGTCATTGCATGTGTGTTCTTATACTAAAACCAACAATAGATTCATTGTATGTGTGTTCTTTTAACAAACCACACATGGATCCACCACTTTCATTGGGTGTGTGTTCTTTCCACAAACCACACATGGATCAACAAGTGGTCATTGCATGTGTGTTCTTTTCACAAACCACATATGGATCCATTAGAGTCATTGCATGTGTGTTCTTATACTAAAACTAGCACTAGAGTCATTGCATGTGTGTTCTTTCCACAAACCACTTATGGATCCACCAGTGTTCATTGCATGTGTGTTCTTTTCACAAACAACATATGGATCCACCAGTGGTCACTGCGTGTGTGTTCTTTCCACAAACCACTTATGGATCAACCAGTGGTCCTTGCATGTGTGTTCTTTCCACAAACCACTTATGGATCAACCAGTGGCATTCCATGTGTGTTCTGTTCACAAACTACATGTGGACCCACTAAATTCATTGCATGTGTGTTCTTATACTAAAACTAGCACTAGAGTCATTGCATGTGTGTTCTTTTCACAAACAACATATGGATCCACCAGTGTTCACTGCATGTGTGTTCTTTCCACAAAACACATATGGATCAACCAGTGGTCATTGCATGTGTGTTCTTTCCACAAACCACTTATGGATCCACCAGTGTTCATTGCATGTGTGTTCTTTTCCACAAACCACATATGGATCAACCAGTGGTCATTGCATGTGTGTTCTTTTCACAAACCACATATGGACCCACTAGAGTCATTGCATGTGTGTTCTATCCACAAACCACACATGGACCAACCAGTGGTCATTGCATGTGTGTTCTTTTCCACAAACCACACATGGATCAACCACTGGTCATTGCATGTGTGTTCTTTCCACAAACCACTTATGGATCCATTAGTGCTCATTGCATGTGTTTTCTTTTCCACAAACCACATATGGATCAAACAGTGGTCATTGCATGTGTGTTCTTTTAACAACCACATATGGACCCACTAGAATCATTGCATGTGTGTTCTATCCACAAACCACACATGGACTAACCAGTGGTCATTGCATGTGTGTTCTTTTCCACAAACCACACATGGATCAACCAGTGGTCATTGCATGTGTGTTCTTTTCCACAAACCACTTATGGATCAACCAGTGGTCATTGCATGTGTGTTCTATCCACAAACCACACATGGATCAACTAGTGGCATTGTATGTGTGTTCTTTTCACAAACCACAGAAGGATCAACCAGTGTCATTGCATGTGTGTTCTTTCCACAAACCACATATGGATCAACCAATGGTCATTGCACGTGTGTTCTTTTCCACAAACCACTTATGGATCCATTAGAGTCATTGCATGTGTGTTATTTCCACAAACCACACATGGATCAACCACTAGAGTCATTGCATGTGTGTTATTTCCACAATGCACACATGGATCAACTACTAGAGTCATTGCATGTGTGTTCTTTCTACAAACCACACATGGATCAACCAGTGTCATTGCATGTGCGTTATTTCCACAAATCACATATCGACCCACTAGAGTCATTGCGTGTGTTTTCTTATACTAAAACCAGCACTAGAGTCATTGCATGTGTGTCCTTTCCACAAACCACTTATGGATCCACCAGTGTTCAATGCATGTGTGTTCTTTCCACAAACCACTTATGGATCAACCAGTGTTCATTGCATGTGTGTTCTTTTCCACAAACCACTTATGGGTCAACCGGTGGCATTGCATGTGTGTTCTTTTCACAAACCACACATGGATCACCCAGTGGTCATTGCATGTGTGTTCTTTCCACAAACTACATATGGATCAACCAGTGGTCATTGCATGTGTGTTCTTTTCCACGAACCACATATGGATCAACCAGTGGTCATTGCATGTATGTTCTTTCCACAAACCACACATGGATCAACCACTGGTCATTGCATGTGTGTTCTTTTCCACAAACCACACATGGATCAAGTAGTGTCATTGCATGTGTGTTCTTTCCACAAACCACACATGGATCAACCAGTGGTCATTGCATGTGTGTTCTTTTCCACAAACCACACATGGATCAAGTAGGATCATTGCATGTGTGTTCTTTCCACAAACCACATATGGATCAACCAGTGGTCATTGCTTGTGTGTTCTTTTCACAAACCACATGTGAACCCACTAGAGTCATTGCATGTGTGTTCTTATAGTAAACCAACACTAGATTTTGCATGTGTGTTCTTTTCACAAACCACACATGGATCCACCACTTCCATTGCATGTGTGTTCTTTCCACAAACCACACATAGATCAACAAGTGGTCATTGCATGTGTGTTCTTTTCACAAACCACATATGGATCCATTAGAGTCATTGCATGTGTGTTCTTATACTAAAACTAGCACTAGAGTCATTGCATGTGTGTTCTTTCCACAAACCACTTATGGATCCACCGGTGTTCATTGCATGTGTGTTCTTTTCGCAAACAACATATGGATCCACCAGTGGTCACTGCATGTGTGTTCTTTCCACAAACCACTTATGGATCAACCAGTGGTCCTTGCATGTGTGTTCTTTCCACAAACCACTTATGGATCAACCAGTGGCCATTGCATGTGTGTTATTTCCACAAACCACTTATGGATCAACCAGTGGCATTGCATGTGTGTTCTTTTCACAAACTTCATGTGGACCCACTAGAGTCCTTGCATGTGTGTTCTTTTCACAAACAACATATGGATCCACCAGTGTTCACTGCATGTGTGTTCTTTCCACAAACCACATATGGATCAACTTGTGGTCATTGCATGTGTGTTCTTTCCACAACCCACTTATCGATCCACCAGTGTTCATTTCATGTGTGTTCTTTTCCACAAACCACATATGGATCAACCAGTGGTCATTTCATGTGTGTTCTTTTCACAAACCACATATGGACCCACTAGAGTCATTGCATGTGTGTTCTATCCACAAACCACACATGGACCAACCAGTGGTCATTGCATGTGTGTTTTTTTCCACAAACCACACATGGATCAACTAGTGGTCATTGCATGTGTGTTCTTTCCACAAACCACTTATGGATCCATCAGTGTTCACTGCATGTGTGTTCTTTTCCACAAACCACATATGGATCAACAAGTGGTCATTGCATGTGTGTTCTTTTCACAAACCACATATGGACCCACTAGAGTCATTGCATGTGTGTTCTATCCACAAACCACACATGGACCAACCAGTGGCCATTGCATGTGTGTTCTTTTCCACAAACCACACATGGATCAACCTGTGGTCATTGCATGTGTGTTCTTTTCCACAAACCACTTATGGATCAACCAGTGGTCATTGCATGTGTGTTCTTGATACATTGCAAATCTATCTATAATTTTTGATGTTCCATGCTTGGTTTTATCCACTTTCTTGTGTTTTGTTCCAACTTTGGAGTACTTTTCATATGATTTCTTGGACTAACCTATTAACAAGAGCCAAAGTACCAGCTGCCTGTTTTCTGCTGTTTTTGGTTCCAGGAAAGTCAGAAAATGAATATTCTCGTAATTGGACGGGACAAAAGCCAAAGTGCCTATTTTTCCAGAAGGGATCAAGTGCCAGAATACAAGACGGAGAAGGGCTAGGGAGCCACCACACCACCTGGCCACGCGACTAGGGGGTGGTGTGGCCGCTCCCGGCACCCCCTCGGCCTCTCCTTCCGCCTATAAGTTGCCCTCAGGACAAAAACCCTAAGTACCCGATCAAAAATCCATGAAAGAGTCTGTAGCTGCCTTCATCTCCATCCCTAGATCGGGAGGGATCTGAATCTCTTCCCGGCACCCTGCCGGAGAGAGGAATTCACGCTGGAGGCCTTATTCATCACCATGCAAGCCTCCGGTGTGATGCGTGAGTAGTTCATCCTTGGACTACGGATCCATGTAGTAGCTAGATGGCTAGTTTCTCCTCATTTGTGCTTTCATGTTTAGATCGTGTGAGCTCCGTTCATGATCAAGATCATCTATTTGTAATCCATACATGTTGTGTTTTCGGGGATCCGATGGATATTGAGATGCTATTTAAGATTGATTATTGATTCTATCATGTCTTTGTTATTTGAGATCTTGCATGCTTTCCGTTGTTAGTAGCTATCTTGGCCAAGTAGATGCTAGAAACTCCAAGAGTTAGTATTTATGCTCGATAGTGGGTTCATGCCTCTGGTAATCTGAGGAAGTGACAGAAATCTCTAAGGTACTATATGTGCTGTTGCTACTAGGGAGAAAACAACAATCCTTTGTTCATAGAACAATCGTATTGTTTACCTTACACGGAGTTCGTAAAGCAATAATCTGTTGCTTGCAACTTAATACTGGAGGGGTTCGGATGATAACCTGAAGGTGGATTATTAGTCATAGATGCAGTTGGATGGCGGTCTATGTATTATGTTGTATTGCCCAATCAAGTCTCAAAGGAGTCAAGATGATTAGTATATGCATGTATTGCTTTCTCGGTGTTTGTCAATTGCCCCGCTGTAATTTGTTCACCCAGCATGTTATCTATCTAAGGAGAGCCACCTCTAGTGAACTATGGATCCCGGTCCTTTGTCTTTACATACAATCCACAATCCTTTACTTCTTTGTGTTTACTTTCTGCAAACTTTTACTTCTTTCCATTCGATACGTTTAATCCTTTGTTTTCCACAAAACACGGTGAGATTGACAACCTCATCGCAAGTTGGGGACAAAGTTCTATGGTTGTGTTGTGTAGGTCTCCATGTTGCTACTAGCACCGGTAGTGCGCCCTGCCAAAGCTCAGCTAGTAACACCATTGGGGTGTTTCCTTGCTCCTACTGGTTCGATTAAACCTTGGTTTCAAAACTGAGGGAAAACTTGCTGCTGTGCTCATCATACCTTCCTCTTGGGGTTCTGATGTCTACGCACTTCTATTCTTGTAGACAGTTGTTGGGCCTCCAAGTGCAAAGGTTTGTAGAACAGCAGCAAGTTTTCCCTTAAGTGGATTACCCAAGGTTTATCGAACTCAGGGAGGAAGTGGTCAAAGGTATCCCCTCTCAAGCAACCCTGCAATCAAGATACAAGAAGTCTCTTGTGTCCCCAACACACCCAATACACTTGTCAGGTGTATAGGTGCACTAGTTCGGCGAAGAGATAGTGAAATACAAGTGGTAACAGTGATGGAAATTAACTTGATGGCGTGGAAGAGACTAAAAGCAAACTGAAATAAAGATAGAAGCAAGCAAACATGTAACAGATCTAGTTGCAAACGGTGTATCAATGCTTAGAAACAAGGCCTAGGGATCATACTTTCACTAGTGAACACTCTCATATAAATATATTCTCTTCATGGTACTACTCTTAACTACTCTCCGGTTGGACACTCTAATCAACGGTAGGGCTATAACAGCACTCCTCAAAGTAAGCCTTTCCCATCTAGAAAACCCCACACTGTCACCTTGAGTACTAGATGAGTCCAACAAACACCACAATTTCATAGAGACATCAGACTCCAAATATAACTCATAACAAGTATTTGTAATCTCTAGCTTAAGTGCCACCATGGTGCGCACGTTGTCACTTTCAGACACATGGGGAGAGCAGAGATCTATTAAAGCACTTGAGTAGCAAGGTAGATCTATAGATTACAAGCTCATGATCACAATATGATCATGCATAGAGAGAGATGAACACATAGCTACCGGTAGAACCCTTAGCCTCGAGAGAGAACTACTCCCTCCTCATCATGGGAATCAGAAATGGTGATGGAGATGGCGGTGGAGATCGATGGAGATGGCTCCGGGGGCACTTCCCCGTCCCGACAGGGTGCCGGAACAGAGACTTTCTGTCCCCCGAATCTCCCCTTCGGTGGCGGCGGTGCAGCGGAACTTTTCGTGGCTAAAGGCTTGATGATTTAGGGTTTATGCATCGGGAGGCTTCTTATGGGCGAAGAGGCAAGGTCGGTGGGCGGCCAGGGGGCCCACACCACCTGGTGGCGCGGCCAGGGCAAGCCCGCGCCACCACATGGGGTGGCCACCCTATGGCCCCTCTTCGACTCTCCTTCTGGCTCCGTGAGTCTTCCGGGAAAATAGGAACTTTGGCTTTTGTCCCGTCCAATTCTAAGAATATTCATTTTCTGACTTTCCTGGAACCAAAAACAGCAAAAAACAGGCAACTGGCATTGTGGCTCTTGTTAATAGGTTAGTCCAAGAAATCATTTGAAAAGTACTCCAAAGTTGGAACAAAACACAAGAAAGTGGATAAAACCAAGCATGGAACATCAAAAATTATAGATACATTTGCAATGTATCAACATCCCCAAGCTTAACTCCTGCTCGTCCTCGAGTAGGTAAGTGATAAAAAGAAAGAATTTTTAAGGTGACATGCACCATCAAAGACTTGATCAAAGTATTTGCAAAACATTCAAGGTTGGGATCATAGTACTTCAATCATAACATAAAAGACAAAGTTCTAGCAATAAGGAAAGAAACTATGATGCAACATGAAAAGGCACAAACAAAATATTCATGAAGAACAATGCTTTGCAAGACGTTTGTTTGTTTCACATAAAGAAAACATAGCATAATAGTATTCAGCTTGTCCCTCAATAGAGTAGCAAATATAAATGCATAGGACACCTTCAAAGTTCATAAGAGTGACTAGATACAATAGTTTCAAACAAGCAATAACAAGTTATGCATCAATCAACTAGTCTTGGGACAATGCACATAGAACTAAGAATGGCCACTATGCTCTCAAAGTAGTGCATAAAGATAGAAGGTGGAGACTCAATATTATGGTGGAAGAAAGGCCTTTTGTAAAAGGAAGTAGAGATCCAAGTCTCATAAAGAGCTTCCAAAAATTATGGTACTTATAGCTTTCAGCTCTCATTGCCCCTATCATAAGCATCTTGAAGGTGATTAAGGTTAAAGTGACACATCTAAGAGGATATGCTTGACAAGTTATAAACCAAAATCTCATGCCCCTTACTTACAAAGACCGATCCTCATGCTACTCAACTTCAGTCACGAGTAAGCTCTTGTCATTGTAAGTATATGTGTATCATTAAGAACCGCCAACGGGGTACCCCTTGCACATGATATGGGAGCTTTCCCATAATCAAAATGACAAGGCAAGCAGACAATGAGCATCTCAACGATCTTTTTATTTGCTATTTGCATAGGTTTTTATTGAGGATGCTTCATAGAGTGCTCATTATGGTGATGTTGCAAGTTTCCACCATGATTAGGCATGGATTAGGATAGCGGCCCAGGCGTTTCTCTAACACACATACAAACTCCATGATCTTACAAGTTCCACTTTTATTTCACACCGCCGCGATCCGTAAGCAAAAGAACATGATATCAACGGGGTACAAAGTACAAGTGCAATGTTGAAAGCGTTCCTCATGGTACATGGTTCTGCTAACTTCAACTTATAAAGCGCAAGCATATACGCAACAAAGAAGGACCCAATGGTTCAAGTTTATTAGAGGCTACAAAGTAAAGTGTGCCATCAAGTTCGTGAGAGCTTTAATCACTAGTTTTCTCATAACAAGTGAAAGGTAAACAAAAGCATGAATATACTTGGAATAGCATAAGCTAGTAGGCAGGTATGGTGGACTCTTTGGAAAAACTTGGTTTAGGGAGTTGGATGCATGAGTGGAACTCATACTTGGTGGTGGAGGCTAGCAAAAGACTGGGAGCGACAAACTAAGAGAGCAATAATGGCCATAATCATGCAGAGCGACAAAACATCATTGATCAAAGCATAAAGTGATACTACAAGTTGAAAACTAAAGGATCATAAAGGCTATCGTGACTTGTGACAGTCATAACATGGTGTGAGCATGTGCCAAGTCAACCCAAATAAAGCATCAAAGGAGAATACCACTATACTATGCTTTCTCGGTGTTTGTCAATTGCCCCGCTGTAATTTGTTCACCTAGCATGTTATCTATCTAAGGAGAGCCACCTCTAGTGAACTATGGATCTCGGTCCTTTGTCTTTACATACAATCTACAACCCTTTACTGCTTTGTGTTTACTTTCTGCAAACTTTTACTTCTTTCCATTCGATACGTTTAATCCTTTGTTTTCCGCAAAACACAGTGAGATTGACAACCTCATCGCAAGTCGGGGACAAAGTTCTGTGGTTGTGTTGTGCAGGTCTCCACGTTGCTACTAGCACCGGTAGTGCGCCCTGTCAAAGCTCAGCTAGTAACACCTTTGGGGTGTTTCCTTGCTCCTACTGGTTCGATTAAACCTTGGTTTCATAACTGAGGGAAAACTTGCAGCTGTGCTCATCATACCTTCCTCTTGGGGTTCCCAACGAGCTCTACGTCGATCGTCGAGCGCATCAGTTCTATCCACAAACCACACATGGATCAACCAGTGGCATTGCATGTGTGTTCTTTTCACAAACCATAGATGGATCAACCAGTGGCATTGCATGTGTGTTCTTTCCACAAACCACATATGGATCAACCAATGGTCATTGCATGTGTGTTCTTTTCCACAAACCACTTATGGATCAACCAGTGATCATTGCATGTGTGTTCTTTCCACAAACCACACATGGATCCACCAGTGTTCATTGCATGTGTGTTCTTTTCCAAAAACCACATATGGATCAACCAGTGGTCATTGCATGTGTGTTCTTTTCACAAACCACATGTGAACCCACTAGAGTCATTGCATGTGTGTTCTTATACTAAAACCAACACTAGAGTCATTGCATGTGTGTTCTTTTCACAAACCACACATGGATCCACCACTGTCATTGCATGTGTGTTCTTTCCACAAACCACACATGGATCAACAAGTGGTCATTGCATGTGTGTTCTTTTCATAAACCACATATGGATCCATTAGAGTCATTGCATGTGTGTTTTTATACTAAAACTAGCACTAGAGTCATTGCATGTGTGTTCTTTCCACAAACCACTTATGGATCCACCAGTGTTCATTGCATGTGTGTTCTTTTCACAAACAACATATGGATCCACCAGTGGTCACTACATGTGTGTTCTTTCCACAAACCACTTATGGATCAACTAGTGGTCATTGCATGTGTGTTCTTTTCACAAACCACTTATGGATCAACCAGTGGCCATTGCATGTGTGTTCTTTCCACAAATCACTTATGAATCAACCAGTGGCATTGCATGTGTGTTCTTTTCACAAACTACATGTGGACCCACTAGAGTCATTGCATGTGTGATCTTATACTAAAAGCAGCACTAGAGTCATTGCATGTGTGTTCTTTTCACAAACAACATATGGATCCACCAGTTTTCACTACATGTGTGTCTTTCCACAAACCACATATGGATCAACCAGTGGTCATTGCATGTGTTATCTTTCCACAAACCACTTATGGATCCACCAGTGTTCATTGCATGTGTGTTCTTTGCACAAACCACATATGGATCAACCAGTGGTCATTGCATGTGTGTTCTTTTCACAAACACATATGGACCCACTAGAGTCATTGCATGTGTGTTCTATCCACAAACCACACATGGATCAACCAGTGGTCATTGCATGTGTGTTCTTTTCCACAAACCACTTATGGATCAACCAGTGGTCATTGCATGTGTGTTCTTTCCACAAACCACTTATGGATCCACAAGTGTTCATTGCATGCGTGTTCTTTTCAAAAAACCACATATGGATCAACGAGTGATCATTGCATGTGTGTTCTTTTCACAAACTACATGTGGACCCACTAGAGTCATTGCATGTGTGTTCTTATACTAAAACCAGCACTAGAGTCATTGCATGTGTGTTCTTTTCCACAAACCACACATGGATCCACTAGACTCATTGCATGTGTGTTCTTTTCTACAAACAACTTATGGATCAACCAGTGGTCATTGCATGTGTGTTCTTTTCACAAACTACATGTGGACCCACTAGAGTCATTGGATGTGTGTTCTTATACTAAAACTAGCACTAGAGTCATTGCATGTGTGTTCTATCCACAAACCTCACATGGATCAACCAGTGGCATTCATTGTGTGTTCTTTCCACAAACCACGCATGGATCAACCACTGGCATTGCATGTGTGTTCTTTTCACAAACCTCACATGGATCAACCAGTGGTCACTGCATGTGTGTTCTTTCCACAAACCACATATGGACCAACCAGAGTCATTGCATGTGTGTTCTTTCCACAAACCACTTATGGATCAACCAGTGGCCATTGCATGTGTGTTCTTTCCACAAACCACTTATGGATCAACCAGTGGCATTGCATGTGTGTTCTATTCACAAACTACATGTGGACCCACTAGAGTCATTGCATGTGTGTTCTTTTCACAAACAACATATGAATCCACCAATGTTCACTGCATCTGTGTTCTTTCTACAAACCACATATGGATCAACCAGTGGTCATTGCATGTGTGTTCTTTCCACAAACCACTTATGGATCCACCAGTGTTCATTGCATGTGTGTTCTTTTCCACAAACCATATGGATCAACCAGTGGTCATTGCATGTGTGTTCTTTTCACAGACCACATAAGGACCCACTAGAGTCATTGCATGTGTGTTCTATCCACAAACCACACATGGATCAACCAGTGGTCATTGCATGTGTGTTCTTTTCCCCAAACCACTTATGGATCAACCAGTGGTCATTGCAAGTGTGTTCTTTCCACAAACCACTTATGGATCCACCAGTGTTCATTGCATGTTCGTTCTTTTCCAAAAACAACATATGGGTCAACCAGTGGTCATTGCATGTGTGTTCTTTTCACAAACCACATGTGTGCACCCACTAGAGTCATTGCATGTGTGTTCTTATACTAAAACCAGCACTAGACTCATTGCATGTGTGTTCTTTTCCACAAACCACACATGGATCCACTAGACTCATTGCATGTGTGTTCTTTTCCACAAACAACTTCTGGATCAACTAGTGGTCATTGGATGTGTGTTCTTTTCACAAACTACATGTGGACCCACTAGAGTCATTGTATGTGTGTTCTTATACTAAAACTAGCACTAGAGTCATTGCATGTGTGTTCTTTCCACAAACCACACATGGATCAACCAGTGGCATTGCATGTGTGTTTTTTCCACAAACCACGCATGGATCAACCACTGGCATTGCATGTGTGTTCTTTTCACAAACCACACATGGATCAACCAGTGGTCACTGCATGTGTGTTCTTTCCACAAACCGCATATGGACCAACCAGTGGTCATTGCATGTGTGTTCTTTTCCACAAACCACATATGGATCAACCAGTGGTCATTGCATCTGTTTTCTTTCCACAAACCACACATGGATCAACTAGTGGTCATTGCATGTGTGTTCCTTTCCACAAACCACACATGGATCAAGCAGTGTCATTGCATGTGTGTTCTTTCCACAAACCACATATGGATCAACCAGTGGTCATTGCATGTGTGTTCTTTTCACAAACCACATGTGAACCCACTAGAGTCATTGCATGTGTGTTCTTATACTAAAACCAACACTAGAGTCATTGCATGTGTGTTCTTTTCACAAACCACACATGGATCCACCATTGTCATTGCATGTGTGTTCTTTTCACAAACCACACATGGATCAACCAGTGTCATTGCATGTGTGTTCTTTCCACAAACCACATATGGATAAACCAGTGGTCATTGCATCTGTGTTCTTTTCCACAAACCACCTATGGATCCATAAGAGTCATTGCATGTGTGTTATTTCCACAAACCACACATGGATCAACCACTAGAGTCATTGCATTTGTGTTATTTCCACAAACCACACATGGATCAACCACTAGAGTCATTGTATGTGTGTTCTTTCCACAAACCACAAATGGATCAACCAGTGTCATTGCATGTGTGTTCTTTCCAGAAACCACACATGGATCAACAAGTGGTCATTGCATGTGTGTTCTTATAGTAATACCAGCACTAGAGTCACTGCATGTGTGTTCTTTCCATAAACCACTTATGGATCAACCAGTAGTCATTGCATGTGTGTTCTTTCCACAAACCACTTATGGATCAACCAGTGGCCATTGCATGTGTGTTCTTTTCCACAAACCACTTATGGATCCATTAGAGTTATTGCATGTGTGTTATTTCCACAAACCACACATGGATCAACCACTAGAGTCATTGCATGAGTGTTTTTATACTAAAACTAGCACTAGAGTCATTGCATGTGTGTTCTTTCCACAAACCACTTATGGATCCACCAGTGTTCATTGCATGTGTGTTCTTTTCACACACAACATATGGATCAACCAGTGGTCACTGCATGTGTGTTCTTTCCACAAACCACTTATGGATCAACTAGTGGTCATTGCATGTGTGTTCTTTCCACAAACCACTTATGGATCAACCAGTGGCCATTGCATGTGTGTTCTTTCCACAAATCACTTATGGATCAACCAGTGGCATTGCATGTGTGTTCTCTTCACAAACTACATGTGGACCCACTAGAGTCATTGCATGTGTGATCTTATACTAAAAGCAGCACTAGAGTCATTGCTTGTGTGTTCTTTTCACAAACAACATATGGATCCACCAGTTTTCACTTCATGTGTGTTCTTTCCACAAACCACATATGGATCAACCAGTGGTCATTGCATGTGTGTTCTTTCCACAAACCACTTATGGATCCACCAATGTTCATTGCATGTGTGTTCTTTTCCACAAACCACATATGGATCAACCAGTGGTCATTGCATGTGTGTTCTTTTCACAAACCACATATGGACCCACTAGAGTCATTGCATGTGTGTTCTATCCACAAACCACACATGGATCAACCAGTGGTCATTGCATGTTTGTTCTTTTCCACAAACCACTTATGGATCAACCAGTGGTCATTGCATGTGTGTTCTTTCCACAAACCACTTATGGATCCACCAGTGTTCATTGCATGTGTGTTCTTTTCCAAAAACCACATATGGATCAACTAGTGGTCATTTCATGTGTGTTCTTTTCACAAACTACATGTGGACCCACTAGAGTCATTGCATGTGTGTTCTTATACTAAAACCAGCACTAGACTCATTGCATGTGTGTTCTTTTCCACAAACCACACATGGATCCACTAGACTCATTGCATGTGTGTTCTTTTCCACAAACAACTTATGGATCAACCAGTGGTCATTGCATGTGTGTTCTTTTCACAAACTACATGTGGACCCACTAGAGTCATTGTATGTGTGTTCTTATACTAAAACTAGCACTAGAGTCATTGCATGTGTGTTCTATCCACAAACTACACATGGATCAACCAGTGATATTGCATGTGTGTTCTTTCCACAAACCACGCATGGATCAACCACTGGCATTGCATGTGTGATCTTTTCACAAACCACACATGGATCAACCAGTGGTCACTACATGTGTGTTCTTTCCACAAACCACATATGGACCAACCGGTGGCATTGCATGTGTGTTCTTTTCACAAACCACACATGGATCAACCAGTGGTCATTGCATGTGTGTTCTTTCCACAAACCACATATGGACCAACCAGTGGTCATTGTATGTGTGTTCTTTTCCACATACCACATATGGATCAACCAGTGGTCATTGCATGTACGTTCTTTCCACAAACCACTTATGGATCAACAAGTGGCCAATGCATGTGTGTTTTTCCACAAACCACTTATGGATCAACAAGTGGCATTGCATGTGTGTTCTTTTCACAAACTACATGTGGACCCACTAGAGTCATTGCATGTGTGTTCTTATACTAAAACCAGCACTAGAGTCATTGCATGTGTGTTCTTTTCACAAACAACATATGTATCCACCAATGTTCACTTCATGTGTGTTCTTTCCACAAACCACATATGGATCAACCAGTGGTCATTGCATGTGTGCTCTTTCCACAAACCACTTATGGATCTACCAGTGTTCATTGCATGTATGTTCTTTTCCACAAACCACATATGGATCAACCAGTGGTCATTGCATGTGTGTTCTTTTCACAAACCACATAAGGACCCACTAGAGTCATTGCATGTGTGTTCTATCCACAAACCACACATGGATCAACCAATGGTCATTCCATGTGTGTTCTTTTCCACAAACCACTTATGGATCAACCAGTGGTCATTGCAAGTGTGTTCTTTCCACAAACCACTTATGGATCCACCATTGTTCATTGCATGTGTGTTCTTTTCCAAAAACCACATATGGATCAACAAGTGGTCATTGCATGTGTGTCCTTTTCACAAACCACAGGTGGACCCACTAGAGTCATTGCATGTGTGTTCTTATACTAAAACCAGCACTAGACTCATTGCATGTGTGTTCTTTTCCACAAACCACACATGGATGCACTAGACTCATTGCATGTGTGTTCTTTTCCACAAACAACTTATGGATCAACTAGTGGTCATTGCATGTGTGTTCTTTTCACAAACTACATGTGGACCCACTAGAGTCATTGTATGTGTGTTCTTATACTAAAACTAGCACTAGAGTCATTGCATGTGTGTTCTTTCCACAAACCACACATGGATCAACCAGTGGCATTGCATGTGTGTTCTTTCCACAAACCACGCTTGGATCAACCAGTGGCATTGCATGTGTGTTCTTTTCACAAACGACACATGGATCAACCAGTGGTCACTGCATGTGTGTTCTTTCCACAAACCGCATATGGACCAACCAGAGTCATTGCATGTGTGTTCTTTTTCACAAACCACTTATGGATCAACCAGTGGCCATTGCATGTGTGTTCTTTCCACAAACCACTTATGGATCAACCAGTGGCATTGCATGTGTGTTCTTTTCACAAACTACATGTGTACCTACTAGAGTCATTGCATGTGCGTTCTTATACTAAAACTAGAACTAGAGTCATTGCATGTGTGTTCTTTTCACAAACCACACATGGATCAACCAGTGGTCATTGCATGTGTATTCTTTCCACAAACCACATATGGATCAACCAGTGGTCATTGCATGTGTCTTCTTTTCCACAAACCACATATGGATCAACCAGTGGTCATTGCATGTGTTTTCTTTCCACAAACCACACATGGAATAACCAGTGGTCATTGCATGTGTGTTCCTTTGCACAAACCACGCATGGATCAAGCAGTGTCATTGCATGTGTGTTCTTTCCACAAACCACATATGGATCAACCAGTGGTCATTGCATGTGTGTTCTTTTCACAAACCACATGTGAACCCACTAGAGTCATTGCATGTGTGTTCTTATACTAAAACCAACACTAGAGTCATTGCATGTGTGTTCTTTTCACAAACCACACATGGATACACCATTGTCATTGCATGTGTGTTCTTTTCACAAACCACACATGGATCAACCAGTGTCATTGCATGTGTGCTCTTTCCACAAACCACATATGGATAAACCAGTGGTCATTGCATGTGTGTTCTTTTCTACAAACCACTTATGGATCCATAAGAGTCATTGCATGTGTGTTATTTCCACAAACCACACATGGATCAACCACTAGAGTTATTGCATTTGTGTTATTTCCACAAACCACACATGGATCATCCACTAGAGTCATTGCATGTGTGTTCTTTCTAGAAACCACACATGGATCAACAAGTGGTCATTACATGTGTGTTCTTATACTAAAACCAGCACTAGAGTCACTGCATGTGTGTTCTTTCCACAAACCACTTATGGATCAACCAGTAGTCATTGCATGTGTGTTCTTTCCACAAACCAGTTATGGATCAACCAGTGACCATTGCATGTGTGTTCTTTCCACAAACCACTTATGGATCAACCAGTGGCATTGCATGTGTGTTCTTTTCAAAAACTACATGTGGACCCACTAGAGTCATTGCATGTGTGTTCTTATACTAAAACCAGCACTAGAGTCATTGCATGTCTGTTCTTTTCAGAAAAAACATATGGATCCACCAGTGTTCACTGCATGTGTGTTCTTTCCACAAACCACATATGGATCAACCAGTGGTCATTGCATGTGTGTTCATTCCACAAACCACTTACGAATCAACCAGTGTTAACTGCATGTGTGTTCTTTCCACAAACCACATATGGATCAACCAGTGGTCATTGCATGTGTGTTCTTTCCACAAACCACTTATGGATCCACCAGTGTTCATTGCATGTGTGTTCTATCCACAAACCACACATGGATCACCTAGTGGTCATTGCATGTGTGTTCTTTTCCACAAACCACTTATGGATCAACCAGTGGTCATTGCATGTGTGTTCTTTCCACAAACCACACATGGATCCACCAGTGTTCATTGCATGTGTGTTCTTTTCCAAATACCACATATGGATCAACCAGTGGTCATTGCCTGTGTGTTCTTTTCACAAACCACATGTGGACCCACTAGAGTCATTGCATGTGTGTTCTTATACTAAAACCAGCACTAGACTCATTGCATGTGTGTTCTTTTTCACAAACCACACATGGATCCACTAGACTCATTGCATGTGTGTTCTTTTCCACAAACAACTTTTGGATCAACCAGTGGTCATTGCATGTGTGTTCTTTTCACTAACTACATGTGGACCCACTAGAGTCATTGTATGTGTGTTCTTATACTAAAACTAGCACTAGAGTCATTGCATGTGTGTTCTATCCACAAACCACACATGGATCAACCAGTGGCATTGCATGTGTGTTCTTTTCACAAACCACACATGGATCAAGCAGTGTCATTGCATGTGTGTTATTTCCACAAACCACATATGGATCAACCAGTGCTCATTGCATGTGTGTTCTTTTCCACAAACCACTTATGGATCCATTAGAGTTATTGCATGTGTGTTATTTCCACAAACCACACATGGATCAACCACTAGAGTCATTGCATGTGTGTTATTTCCACAAACCACACATGGATCAAACACTAGAGTCATTGAATGTGTGTTCTTTCCACAAACCACACATGGATCAACCAGTGTCATTGCATGTGTGTTCTTTCCACAAACCACACATGGATCAACAAGTGGTCATTGCATGTGTGCTCTTATACTAAAACCAGCACTAGATCATTGCATGTGTGTTCTTTCCACAAATCACTTATGGATCCACCAGTGTTCATTGCATGTGTGTTCTTTCCACAAACCACTTATGGATCAACCAGTGGTCATTGCATGTGTGTTCTTTTCCACAAACCACTTATGGATCAACCAGTGGCATTGCATGTGTGTTCTTTTCACAAACCACATGTGGACCCACTAGAGTCATTGCATGTGTGTTCTTATACTAAAACCAGCACTAGAGTCATTGCATGTGTGTTCTTTCCACAAACCACTTATGGATCAACCAGTGGCATTGCATGTGTGTTCTTTTCACAAACTACATGTGGACCCACTAGAGTCATTGCATGTGAGTTCTTATACTAAAACCAGCACTAGAGTCATTGCATGTCTTTCTTTTCACAAAAAACATATGGATCCACCAGTGTTCACTGCATGTGTGTTCTTTCCACAAACCACATATGGATCAACCAGTGGTCATTGCATGTGTGTTCTTTCCACAAACCACTTATGAATCAACCAGTGTTCACTTCATGTGTGTTCTTTCCACAAACCACATATGGATCAACCAGTGGTCACTGCATGTGTGTTCTTTCCACAAACCACTTCTGGATCCACCAGTGTTCATTGCATGTGTGTTCTATCCACAAACCACACATGGATCAACTAGTGGCATTGCATGTGTGATCTTTTCACAAACCACACATGGATCTTTCCACAAACCACTTCTGGATCCACCAGTGTTCATTGCATGTGTGTTCTTTCCACAAACCACGCATGGATCAACCACTGGCATTGCATGTGTGATCTTTTCACAAACCACACATGGATCAACCAGTGGTCACTACATGTGTGTTCTTTCCACAAACCACATATGGACCAACCGGTGGCATTGCATGTGTGTTCTTTTCACAAACCACACATGGATCAACCAGTGGTCATTGCATGTGTGTTCTTTCCACAAACCACATATGGACCAACCAGTGGTCATTGTATGTGTGTTCTTTTCCACATACCACATATGGATCAACCAGTGGTCATTGCATGTACGTTCTTTCCACAAACCACTTATGGATCAACAAGTGGCCAATGCATGTGTGTTTTTCCACAAACCACTTATGGATCAACCAGTGGCATTGCATGTGTGTTCTTTTCACAAACTACATGTGGACCCACTAGAGTCATTGCATGTGTGTTCTTATACTAAAACCAGCACTAGAGTCATTGCATGTGTGTTCTTTTCACAAACAACATATGTATCCACCAATGTTCACTTCATGTGTGTTCTTTCCACAAACCACATATGGATCAACCAGTGGTCATTGCATGTGTGCTCTTTCCACAAACCACTTATGGATCTACCAGTGTTCATTGCATGTGTGTTCTTTTCCACAAACCACATATGGATCAACCAGTGGTCATTGCATGTGTGTTCTTTTCACAAACCACATAAGGACCCACTAGAGTCATTGCATGTGTGTTCTATCCACAAACCACACATGGATCAACCAATGGTCATTCCATGTGTGTTCTTTTCCACAAACCACTTATGGATCAACCAGTGGTCATTGCAAGTGTGTTCTTTCCACAAACCACTTATGGATCCACCAGTGTTCATTGCATGTGTGTTCTTTTCCAAAAACCACATATGGATCAACAAGTGGTCATTGCATGTGTGTCCTTTTCACAAACCACAGGTGGACCCACTAGAGTCATTGCATGTGTGTTCTTATACTAAAACCAGCACTAGACTCATTGCATGTGTGTTCTTTTCCACAAACCACACATGGATGCACTAGACTCATTGCATGTGTGTTCTTTTCCACAAACAACTTATGGATCAACTAGTGGTCATTGCATGTGTGTTCTTTTCACAAACTACATGTGGACCCACTAGAGTCATTGTATGTGTGTTCTTATACTAAAACTAGCACTAGAGTCATTGCATGTGTGTTCTTTCCACAAACCACACATGGATCAACCAGTGGCATTGCATGTGTGTTCTTTCCACAAACCACGCTTGGATCAACCAGTGGCATTGCATGTGTGTTCTTTTCACAAACCACACATGGATCAACCAGTGGTCACTGCATGTGTGTTCTTTCCACAAACCGCATATGGACCAACCAGAGTCATTGCATGTGTGTTCTTTTCCACAAACCACTTATGGATCAACCAGTGGCCATTGCATGTGTGTTCTTTCCACAAACCACTTATGGATCAACCAGTGGCATTGCATGTGTGTTCTTTTCACAAACTACATGTGTACCTACTAGAGTCATTGCATGTGCGTTCTTATACTAAAACTAGAACTAGAGTCATTGCATGTGTGTTCTTTTCACAAACCACACATGGATCAACCAGTGGTCATTGCATGTGTGTTCTTTCCACAAACCACATATGGATCAACCAGTGGTCATTGCATGTGTCTTCTTTTCCACAAACCACATATGGATCAACTAGTGGTCATTGCATGTGTTTTCTTTCCACAAACCACACATGGAATAACCAGTGGTCATTGCATGTGTGTTCCTTTGCACAAACCACGCATGGATCAAGCAGTGTCATTGCATGTGTGTTCTTTCCACAAACCACATATGGATCAACCAGTGGTCATTGCATGTGTGTTCTTTTCACAAACCACATGTGAACCCACTAGAGTCATTGCATGTGTGTTCTTATACTAAAACCAACACTAGAGTCATTGCATGTGTGTTCTTTTCACAAACCACACATGGATACACCATTGTCATTGCATGTGTGTTCTTTTCACAAACCACACATGGATCAACCAGTGTCATTGCATGTGTGCTCTTTCCACAAACCACATATGGATAAACCAGTGGTCATTGCATGTGTGTTCTTTTCTACAAACCACTTATGGATCCATAAGAGTCATTGCATGTGTGTTATTTCCACAAACCACACATGGATCAACCACTAGAGTTATTGCATTTGTGTTATTTCCACAAACCACACATGGATCATCCACTAGAGTCATTGCATGTGTGTTCTTTCTAGAAACCACACATGGATCAACAAGTGGTCATTACATGTGTGTTCTTATACTAAAACCAGCACTAGAGTCACTGCATGTGTGTTCTTTCCACAAACCACTTATGGATCAACCAGTAGTCATTGCATGTGTGTTCTTTCCACAAACCAGTTATGGATCAACCAGTGACCATTGCATGTGTGTTCTTTCCACAAACCACTTATGGATCAACCAGTGGCATTGCATGTGTGTTCTTTTCACAAACTACATGTGGACCCACTAGAGTCATTGCATGTGTGTTCTTATACTAAAACCAGCACTAGAGTCATTGCATGTCTGTTCTTTTCAGAAAAAACATATGGATCCACCAGTGTTCACTGCATGTGTGTTCTTTCCACAAACCACATATGGATCAACCAGTGGTCATTGCATGTGTGTTCATTCCACAAACCACTTACGAATCAACCAGTGTTAACTGCATGTGTGTTCTTTCCACAAACCACATATGGATCAACCAGTGGTCATTGCATGTGTGTTCTTTCCACAAACCACTTATGGATCCACCAGTGTTCATTGCATGTGTGTTCTATCCACAAACCACACATGGATCACCTAGTGGTCATTGCATGTGTGTTCTTTTCCACAAACCACTTATGGATCAACCAGTGGTCATTGCATGTGTGTTCTTTCCACAAACCACACATGGATCCACCAGTGTTCATTGCATGTGTGTTCTTTTCCAAATACCACATATGGATCAACCAGTGGTCATTGCCTGTGTGTTCTTTTCACAAACCACATGTGGACCCACTAGAGTCATTGCATGTGTGTTCTTATACTAAAACCAGCACTAGACTCATTGCATGTGTGTTCTTTTTCACAAACCACACATGGATCCACTAGACTCATTGCATGTGTGTTCTTTTCCACAAACAACTTTTGGATCAACCAGTGGTCATTGCATGTGTGTTCTTTTCACTAACTACATGTGGACCCACTAGAGTCATTGTATGTGTGTTCTTATACTAAAACTAGCACTAGAGTCATTGCATGTGTGTTCTATCCACAAACCACACATGGATCAACCAGTGGCATTGCATGTGTGTTCTTTTCACAAACCACACATGTATCAAGCAGTGTCATTGCATGTGTGTTCTTTCCACAAACCACATATGGATCAACCAGTGCTCATTGCATGTGTGTTCTTTTCCACAAACCACTTATGGATCCATTAGAGTTATTGCATGTGTGTTATTTCCACAAACCACATATGGATCAACCAGTGGTCATTGCATGCGTGTTCTTTCCACAAACCACATATGGATCAACCAGTGGTCATTGCATGTGTGTTCTTTTCCACAAACCACATATGGATCAACCAGTGGTCATTGCATGTGTGTTCTTTCCACAAACCACACATGGATCAACCAGTGGTCATTGCATGTGTGTTCTTTTCCACAAACCACAGATGGATCAAGCAGTGTCATTGCATGTGTGTTCTTTCCACAAACCACATATGGATCAACCAGTGGTCATTGCATGTGTGTTCTTTCCACAAACCACACATGGATAAACCACTAGAGTCATTGCATGTGTGTTCTTATACTAAAACCAGCACTAGACTCATTGCATGTGTGTTCTTTTTCACAAACCACACATGGATCCACTAGACTCATTGCATGTGTGTTCTTTTCCACAAACAACTTTTGGATCAACCAGTGGTCATTGCATGTGTGTTCTTTTCACTAACTACATGTGGACCCACTAGAGTCATTGTATGTGTGTTCTTATACTAAAACTAGCACTAGAGTCATTGCATGTGTGTTCTATCCACAAACCACACATGGATCAACCAGTGGCATTGCATGTGTGTTCTTTTCACAAACCACACATGGATCAAGCAGTGTCATTGCATGTGTGTTATTTCCACAAACCACATATGGATCAACCAGTGCTCATTGCATGTGTGTTCTTTTCCACAAACCACTTATGGATCCATTATAGTTATTGCATGTGTGTTATTTCCACAAACCACACATGGATCAACCACTAGAGTCATTGCATGTGTGTTATTTCCACAAACCACACATGGATCAAACACTAGAGTCATTGAATGTGTGTTCTTTCCACAAACCACACATGGATCAACCAGTGTCATTGCATGTGTGTTCTTTCCACAAACCACACATGGATCAACAAGTGGTCATTGCATGTGTGCTCTTATACTAAAACCAGCACTAGATCATTGCATGTGTGTTCTTTCCACAAATCACTTATGGATCCACCAGTGTTCATTGCATGTGTGTTCTTTCCACAAACCACTTATGGATCAACCAGTGGTCATTGCATGTGTGTTCTTTTCCACAAACCACTTATGGATCAACCAGTGGCATTGCATGTGTGTTCTTTTCACAAACCACATGTGGACCCACTAGAGTCATTGCATGTGTGTTCTTATACTAAAACCAGCACTAGAGTCATTGCATGTGTGTTCTTTCCACAAACCACTTATGGATCAACCAGTGGCATTGCATGTGTGTTCTTTTCACAAACTACATGTGGACCCACTAGAGTCATTGCATGTGAGTTCTTATACTAAAACCAGCACTAGAGTCATTGCATGTCTTTCTTTTCACAAAAAACATATGGATCCACCAGTGTTCACTGCATGTGTGTTCTTTCCACAAACCACATATGGATCAACCAGTGGTCATTGCATGTGTGTTCTTTCCACAAACCACTTATGAATCAACCAGTGTTCACTTCATGTGTGTTCTTTCCACAAACCACATATGGATCAACCAGTGGTCACTGCATGTGTGTTCTTTCCACAAACCACTTCTGGATCCACCAGTGTTCATTGCATGTGTGTTCTATCCACAAACCACACATGGATCAACTAGTGGTCATTGCATGTGTGTTCTTTTCCACAAACCACTTATGGATCAACCAGTGATCATTGCATGTGTGTTCTTTCCACAAACCACACATGGATCCACCAGTGTTCATTGCATGTGTGTTCTTTTCCAAAAACCACATATGGATCAACCAGTGGTCATTGCATGTGTGTTCTTTTCACAAACCACATGTGGACCCACTAGAGTCATTGCATGTGTGTTCTTATACTAAAACCAGCACTAGACTCATTGCATGTGTGTTCTTTTTCACAAACCACACATGGATCCACTAGACTCATTGCATGTGTGTCCTTTTCCACAAACAACTTTTGGATCAACCAGTGGTCATTGCATGTGTGTTCTTTTCACTAACTACATGTGGACCCACTAGAGTCATTGTATGTGTGTTCTTATACTAAAACTAGCACTAGAGTCATTGCATGTGTGTTCTATCCACAAACCACACATGGATCAACCAGTGGCATTGCATGTGTGTTCTTTTCACAAACCACACATGGATCCAGCAGTGTCATTGCATGTGTGTTCTTTCCACAAACCACATATGGATCAACCAGTGCTCATTGCATGTGTGTTCTTTTCCACAAACCACTTATGGATCCATTAGAGTTATTGCATGTGTGTTATTTCCACAAACCACACATGGATTATCCACTAGAGTCATTGCATGTGTGTTATTTCCACAAACCACACATGGATCAAACACTAGAGTCATTGGATGTGTGTTCTTTCGACAAACCACAGATGGATCAACCAGTGCCATTGCATGTGTGTTCTTTCCACAAACCACACATGGATCAACAAGTGGTCATTGCATGTGTGTTCTTATACTAAAACCAGCACTAGATCATTGCATGTGTGTTCTTTCCACAAACCACTTATGGATCCACTAGTGTTCATTGCATGTGTGTTCTTTCCACAAACCACTTATGGATCAACCAGTGGTCATTGCATGTGTGTTCTTTCCAGAAACCACTTATGGATCCACCAGTGTTCATTCCATGTGTGTTCTATCCACAAACCACACATGGATCACCTAGTGGTCATTGAATGTGTGTTCTATTCCACAAACCACTTATGGATCAACCAGTGGTCATTGCATGTGTGTTCTTTCCACAAACCACACATGGATCCACCAGTGTTCATTGCATGTGTGTTCTTTTCCAAAAACCACATATGGATCAACCAGTGGTCATTGCATGTGTGTTCTTTTCACAAACCACATGTGGACCCACTAGAGTCATTGTATGTGTGTTCTTATACTAAAACTAGCACTAGAGTCATTGCATGTGTGTTCTATCCACAAACCACACATGGATCAACCAGTGGCATTGCATGTGTGTTCTTTTCACAAACCACACATGGATCAAGCAGTGTCATTGCATGTGTGTTATTTCCACAAACCACATATGGATCAACCAGTGCTCATTGCATGTGTGTTCTTTTCCACAAACCACTTATGGATCCATTAGAGTTATTGCATGTGTGTTATTTCCACAAACCACACATGGATCAACCACTAGAGTCATTGCATGTGTGTTATTTCCACAAACCACACATGGATCAAACACTAGAGTCATTGAATGTGTGTTCTTTCCACAAACCACACATGGATCAACCAGTGTCATTGCATGTGTGTTCTTTCCACAAACCACACATGGATCAACAAGTGGTCATTGCATGTGTGCTCTTATACTAAAACCAACACTAGATCATTGCATGTGTGTTCTTTCCACAAATCACTTATGGATCCACCAGTGTTCATTGCATGTGTGTTCTTTCCACAAACCACTTATGGATCAACCAGTGGTCATTGCATGTGTGTTCTTTTCCACAAACCACTTATGGATCAACCAGTGGCATTGCATGTGTGTTCTTTTCACAAACCACATGTGGACCCACTAGAGTCATTGCATGTGTGTTCTTATACTAAAACCAGCACTAGAGTCATTGCATGTGTGTTCTTTCCACAAACCACTTATGGATCAACCAGTGGCATTGCATGTGTGTTCTTTTCACAAACTACATGTGGACCCACTAGAGTCATTGCATGTGAGTTCTTATACTAAAACCAGCACTAGAGTCATTGCATGTCTTTCTTTTCACAAAAAACATATGGATCCACCAGTGTTCACTGCATGTGTGTTCTTTCCACAAACCACATATGGATCAACCAGTGGTCATTGCATGTGTGTTCTTTCCACAAACCACTTATGAATCAACCAGTGTTCACTGCATGTGTGTTCTTTCCACAAACCACATATGGATCAACAAGTGGTCATTGCATGTGTGTTCTTATACTAAAACCAGCACTAGATCATTGCATTTGTGTTCTTTCCACAAATCACTTATGGATCCACCAGTGTTCATTGCATGTGTGTTCTTTCCACAAACCACTTATGGATCAACCAGTGGTCATTGCATGTGTGTTCTTTTCCACAAACCACTTATGGATCAACCAGTGGCATTGCATGTGTGTTCTTTTCACAAACCACATGTGGACCCACTAGAGTCATTGCATGTGTGTTCTTATACTAAAACCAGCACTAGAGTCATTGCATGTGTGTTCTTTCCACAAACCACTTATGGATCAACCAGTGGCATTGCATGTGTGTTCTTTTCACAAACTACATGTGGACCCTCTAGAGTCATTGCATGTGAGTTCTTATACTAAAACCAGCACTAGAGTCATTGCATGTCTTTCTTTTCACAAAAAACATATGGATCCACCAGTGTTCACTGCATGTGTGTTATTTCCACAAACCACATATGGATCAACCAGTGGTCATTGCATGTGTGTTCTTTCCACAAACCACTTATGAATCAACCAGTGTTCACTACATGTGTGTTCTTTCCACAAACCACATATGGATCAACCAGTGGTCATTGCATGTGTGTTCTTTCCACAAACCACTTCTGGATCCACCAGTGTTCATTGCATGTGTGTTCTATCCACAAACCACACATGGATCAACTAGTGGTCATTGCATGTGTGTTCTTTTCCACAAACCACTTATGGATCAACCAGTGGTCATTGCATGTGTGTTCTTTCCACAAACCACACATGGATCCACCAGTGTTCATTGCATGTGTGTTCTTTTCCAAAAACCACATATGGATCAACCAGTGGTCATTGCATGTGTGTTCTTTTCACAAACCACATGTGGACCCACTAGAGTCATTGTATGTGTGTTCTTATACTAAAACTAGCACTAGAGTCATTGCATGTGTGTTCTATCCACAAACCACACATGGATCAACCAGTGGCATTGCATGTGTGTTCTTTTCACAAACCACACATGGATCAAGCAGTGTCATTGCATGTGTGTTATTTCCACAAACCACATATGGATCAACCAGTGCTCATTGCATGTGTGTTCTTTTCCACAAACCACTTATGGATCCATTAGAGTTATTGCATGTGTGTTATTTCCACAAACCACACATGGATCAACCACTAGAGTCATTGCATGTGTGTTATTTCCACAAACCACACATGGATCAAACACTAGAGTCATTGAATGTGTGTTCTTTCCACAAACCACACATGGATCAACCAGTGTCATTGCATGTGTGTTCTTTCCACAAACCACACATGGATCAACAAGTGGTCATTGCATGTGTGCTCTTATACTAAAACCAGCACTAGATCATTGCATGTGTGTTCTTTCCACAAATCACTTATGGATCCACCAGTGTTCATTGCATGTGTGTTCTTTCCACAAACCACTTATGGATCAACCAGTGGTCATTGCATGTGTGTTCTTTTCCACAAACCACTTATGGATCAACCAGTGGCATTGCATGTGTGTTCTTTTCACAAACCACATGTGGACCCACTAGAGTCATTGCATGTGTGTTCTTATACTAAAACCAGCACTAGAGTCATTGCATGTGTGTTCTTTCCACAAACCACTTATGGATCAACCAGTGGCATTGCATGTGTGTTCTTTTCACAAACTACATGTGGACCCACTAGAGTCATTGCATGTGAGTTCTTATACTAAAACCAGCACTAGAGTCATTGCATGTCTTTCTTTTCACAAAAAACATATGGATCCACCAGTGTTCACTGCATGTGTGTTCTTTCCACAAACCACATATGGATCAACCAGTGGTCATTGCATGTGTGTTCTTTCCACAAACCACTTATGAATCAACCAGTGTTCACTTCATGTGTGTTCTTTCCACAAACCACATATGGATCAACCAGTGGTCACTGCATGTGTGTTCTTTCCACAAACCACTTCTGGATCCACCAGTGTTCATTGCATGTGTGTTCTATCCACAAACCACACATGGATCAACTAGTGGTCATTGCATGTGTGTTCTTTTCCACAAACCACTTATGGATCAACCAGTGATCATTGCATGTGTGTTCTTTCCACAAACCACACATGGATCCACCAGTGTTCATTGCATGTGTGTTCTTTTCCAAAAACCACATATGGATCAACCAGTGGTCATTGCATGTGTGTTCTTTTCACAAACCACATGTGGACCCACTAGAGTCATTGCATGTGTGTTCTTATACTAAAACCAGCACTAGACTCATTGCATGTGTGTTCTTTTTCACAAACCACACATGGATCCACTAGACTCATTGCATGTGTGTTCTTTTCCACAAACAACTTTTGGATCAACCAGTGGTCATTGCATGTGTGTTCTTTTCACTAACTACATGTGGACCCACTAGAGTCATTGTATGTGTGTTCTTATACTAAAACTAGCACTAGAGTCATTGCATGTGTGTTCTATCCACAAACCACACATGGATCAACCAGTGGCATTGCATGTGTGTTCTTTTCACAAACCACACATGGATCCAGCAGTGTCATTGCATGTGTGTTCTTTCCACAAACCACATATGGATCAACCAGTGCTCATTGCATGTGTGTTCTTTTCCACAAACCACTTATGGATCCATTAGAGTTATTGCATGTGTGTTATTTCCACAAACCACACATGGATTATCCACTAGAGTCATTGCATGTGTGTTATTTCCACAAACCACACATGGATCAAACACTAGAGTCATTGGATGTGTGTTCTTTCGACAAACCACAGATGGATCAACCAGTGCCATTGCATGTGTGTTCTTTCCACAAACCACACATGGATCAACAAGTGGTCATTGCATGTGTGTTCTTATACTAAAACCAGCACTAGATCATTGCATGTGTGTTCTTTCCACAAACCACTTATGGATCCACTAGTGTTCATTGCATGTGTGTTCTTTCCACAAACCACTTATGGATCAACCAGTGGTCATTGCATGTGTGTTCTTTCCAGAAACCACTTATGGATCCACCAGTGTTCATTCCATGTGTGTTCTATCCACAAACCACACATGGATCACCTAGTGGTCATTGAATGTGTGTTCTATTCCACAAACCACTTATGGATCAACCAGTGGTCATTGCATGTGTGTTCTTTCCACAAACCACACATGGATCCACCAGTGTTCATTGCATGTGTGTTCTTTTCCAAAAACCACATATGGATCAACCAGTGGTCATTGCATGTGTGTTCTTTTCACAAACCACATGTGGACCCACTAGAGTCATTGTATGTGTGTTCTTATACTAAAACCAGCACTAGACTCATTGCATGTGTGTTCTTTTTCACAAACCACACATGGATCAACCAGTGGCATTGCATGTGTGTTCTTTTCACAAACAACTTTTGGATCAAGCAGTGTCATTGCATGTGTGTTATTTCCACAAACCACATATGGATCAACCAGTGCTCATTGCATGTGTGTTCTTTTCCACAAACCACTTATGGATCCATTAGAGTTATTGCATGTGTGTTATTTCCACAAACCACACATGGATCAACCACTAGAGTCATTGCATGTGTGTTATTTCCACAAACCACACATGGATCAAACACTAGAGTCATTGAATGTGTGTTCTTTCCACAAACCACACATGGATCAACCAGTGTCATTGCATGTGTGTTCTTTCCACAAACCACACATGGATCAACAAGTGGTCATTGCATGTGTGTTCTTATACTAAAACCAGCACTAGATCATTGCATTTGTGTTCTTTCCACAAATCACTTATGGATCCATCAGTGTTCATTGCATGTGTGTTCTTTCCACAAACCACTTGTGGATCAACCAGTGGTCATTGCATGTGTGTTCTTTTCCACAAACCACTTATGGATCAACCAGTGGCATTGCATGTGTGTTCTTTTCACAAACCACATGTGGACCCACTAGAGTCATTGCATGTGTGTTCTTATACTAAAACCAGCACTAGAGTCATTGCATGTGTGTTCTTTCCACAAACCACTTATGGATCAACCAGTGGCATTGCATGTGTGTTATTTTCACAAACTACATGTGGACCCACTAGAGTCATTGCATGTGAGTTCTTATACTAAAACCAGCACTAGAGTCATTGCATGTCTTTCTTTTCACAAAAAACATATGGATCCACCAGTGTTCACTGCATGTGTGTTCTTTCCACAAACCAGATATGGATCAACCAGTGGTCATTGCATGTGTGTTCTTTCCACAAACCACTTATGAATCAACCAGTGTTCACTGCATGTGTGTTCTTTCCACAAACCACATATGGATCAACAAGTGGTCATTGCATGTGTGTTCTTATACTAAAACCAGCACTAGATCATTGCATTTGTGTTCTTTCCACAAATCACTTATGGATCCACCAGTGTTCATTGCATGTGTGTTCTTTCCACAAACCACTTATGGATCAACCAGTGGTCATTGCATGTGTGTTCTTTTCCACAAACCACTTATGGATCAACCAGTGGCATTGCATGTGTGTTCTTTTCACAAACCACATGTGGACCCACTAGAGTCATTGCATGTGTGTTCTTATACTAAAACCAGCACTAGAGTCATTGCATGTGTGTTCTTTCCACAAACCACTTATGGATCAACCAGTGGCATTGCATGTGTGTTCTTTTCACAAACTACATGTGGACCCTCTAGAGTCATTGCATGTGAGTTCTTATACTAAAACCAGCACTAGAGTCATTGCATGTCTTTCTTTTCACAAAAAACATATGGATCCACCAGTGTTCACTGCATGTGTGTTATTTCCACAAACCACATATGGATCAACCAGTGGTCATTGCATGTGTGTTCTTTCCACAAACCACTTATGAATCAACCAGTGTTCACTACATGTGTGTTCTTTCCACAAACCACATATGGATCAACCAGTGGTCATTGCATGTGTGTTCTTTCCACAAACCACTTCTGGATCCACCAGTGTTCATTGCATGTGTGTTCTATCCACAAACCACACATGGATCAACTAGTGGTCATTGCATGTGTGTTCTTTTCCACAAACCACTTATGGATCAACCAGTGGTCATTGCATGTGTGTTCTTTCCACAAACCACACATGGATCCACCAGTGTTCATTGCATGTGTGTTCTTTTCCAAAAACCACATATGGATCAACCAGTGGTCATTGCATGTGTGCTCTTTTCACAAACCACATGTGGACCCACTAGAGTCATTGTATGTGTGTTCTTATACTAAAACTAGCACTAGAGTCATTGCATGTGTGTTCTATCCACAAACCACACATGGATCAACCAGTGGCATTGCATGTGTGTTCTTTTCACAAACCACACATGGATCAAGCAGTGTCATTGCATGTGTGTTATTTCCACAAACCACATATGGATCAACCAGTGCTCATTGCATGTGTGTTCTTTTCCACAAACCACTTATGGATCCATTAGAGTTATTGCATGTGTGTTATTTCCACAAACCACACATGGATCAACCACTAGAGTCATTGCATGTGTGTTATTTCCACAAACCACACATGGATCAAACACTAGAGTCATTGAATGTGTGTTCTTTCCACAAACCACACATGGATCAACCAGTGTCATTGCATGTGTGTTCTTTCCACAAACCACACATGGATCAACAAGTGGTCATTGCATGTGTGCTCTTATACTAAAACCAGCACTAGATCATTGCATGTGTGTTCTTTCCACAAATCACTTATGGATCCACCAGTGTTCATTGCATGTGTGTTCTTTCCACAAACCACTTATGGATCAACCAGTGGTCATTGCATGTGTGTTCTTTTCCACAAACCACTTATGGATCAACCAGTGGCATTGCATGTGTGTTCTTTTCACAAACCACATGTGGACCCACTAGAGTCATTGCATGTGTGTTCTTATACTAAAACCAGCACTAGAGTCATTGCATGTGTGTTCTTTCCACAAACCACTTATGGATCAACCAGTGGCATTGCATGTGTGTCCTTTTCACAAACTACATGTGGTCCCACTAGAGTCATTGCATGTGAGTTCTTATACTAAAACCAGCACTAGAGTCATTGCATGTCTTTCTTTTCACAAAAAACATATGGATCCACCAGTGTTCACTGCATGTGTGTTCTTTCCACAAACCACATATGGATCAACCAGTGGTCATTGCATGTGTGTTCTTTCCACAAACCACTTATGAATCAACCAGTGTTCACTTCATGTGTGTTCTTTCCACAAACCACATATGGATCAACCAGTGGTCACTGCATGTGTGTTCTTTCCACAAACCACTTCTGGATCCACCAGTGTTCATTGCATGTGTGTTCTATCCACAAACCACACATGGATCAACTAGTGGTCATTGCATGTGTGTTCTTTTCCACAAACCACTTATGGATCAACCAGTGATCATTGCATGTGTGTTCTTTCCACAAACCACACATGGATCCACCAGTGTTCATTGCATGTGTGTTCTTTTCCAAAAACCACATATGGATCAACCAGTGGTCATTGCATGTGTGTTCTTTTCACAAACCACATGTGGACCCACTAGAGTCATTGCATGTGTGTTCTTATACTAAAACCAGCACTAGACTCATTGCATGTGTGTTCTTTTTCACAAACCACACATGGATCCACTAGACTCATTGCATGTGTGTTCTTTTCCACAAACAACTTTTGGATCAACCAGTGGTCATTGCATGTGTGTTCTTTTCACTAACTACATGTGGACCCACTAGAGTCATTGTATGTGTGTTCTTATACTAAAACTAGCACTAGAGTCATTGCATGTGTGTTCTATCCACAAACCACACATGGATCAACCAGTGGCATTGCATGTGTGTTCTTTTCACAAACCACACATGGATCCAGCAGCGTCATTGCATGTGTGTTCTTTCCACAAACCACATATGGATCAACCAGTGCTCATTGCATGTGTGTTCTTTTCCACAAACCACTTATGGATCCATTAGAGTTATTGCATGTGTGTTATTTCCACAAACCACACATGGATTATCCACTAGAGTCATTGCATGTGTGTTATTTCCACAAACCACACATGGATCAAACACTAGAGTCATTGGATGTGTGTTCTTTCGACAAACCACAGATGGATCAACCAGTGCCATTGCAAGTGTGTTCTTTCCACAAACCACACATGGATCAACAAGTGGTCATTGCATGTGTGTTCTTATACTAAAACCAGCACTAGATCATTGCATGTGTGTTCTTTCCACAAACCACTTATGGATCCACTAGTGTTCATTGCATGTGTGTTCTTTCCACAAACCACTTATGGATCAACCAGTGGTCATTGCATGTGTGTTCTTTCCAGAAACCACTTATGGATCCACCAGTGTTCATTCCATGTGTGTTCTATCCACAAACCACACATGGATCACCTAGTGGTCATTGAATGTGTGTTCTATTCCACAAACCACTTATGGATCAACCAGTGGTCATTGCATGTGTGTTCTTTCCACAAACCACACATGGATCCACCAGTGTTCATTGCATGTGTGTTCTTTTCCAAAAACCACATATGGATCAACCAGTGGTCATTGCATGTGTGTTCTTTTCACAAACCACATGTGGACCCACTAGAGTCATTGCATGTGTGTTCTTATACTAAAACCAGCACTAGACTCATTGCATGTGTGTTCTTTTTCACAAACCACACATGGATCCACTAGACTCATTGCATGTGTGTTCTTTTTCACAAACAACTTTTGGATCAACCAGTGGTCATTGCATGTGTGTTCTTTTCACTAACTACATGTGGACCCACTAGAGTCATTGTATGTGTGTTCTTATACTAAAACTAGCACTAGAGTCATTGCATGTGTGTTCTATCCACAAACCACACATGGATCAACCAGTGGCATTGCATGTGTGTTCTTTTCACAAACCACACATGGATCAAGCAGTGTCATTGCATGTGTGTTCTTTCCACAAACCACATATGGATCAACCAGTGCTCATTGCATGTGTGTTCTTTTCCACAAACCACTTATGGATCCATTAGAGTTATTGCATGTGTGTTATTTCCACAAACCACACATGGATCAACCACTAGAGTCATTGCATGTGTGTTATTTCCACAAACCACACATGGATCAAACACTAGAGTCATTGAATGTGTGTTCTTTCCACAAACCACACATGGATCAACCAGTGTCATTGCATGTGTGTTCTTTCCACAAACCACACATGGATCAACAAGTGGTCATTGCATGTGTGTTCTTATACTAAAACCAGCACTAGATCATTGCATTTGTGTTCTTTCCACAAATCACTTATGGATCCATCAGTGTTCATTGCATGTGTGTTCTTTCCACAAACCACTTGTGGATCAACCAGTGGTCATTGCATGTGTGTTCTTTTCCACAAACCACTTATGGATCAACCAGTGGCATTGCATGTGTGTTCTTTTCACAAACCACATGTGGACCCACTAGAGTCATTGCATGTGTGTTCTTATACTAAAACCAGCACTAGAGTCATTGCATGTGTGTTCTTTCCACAAACCACTTATGGATCAACCAGTGGCATTGCATGTGTGTTATTTTCACAAACTACATGTGGACCCACTAGAGTCATTGCATGTGAGTTCTTATACTAAAACCAGCACTAGAGTCATTGCATGTCTTTCTTTTCACAAAAAACATATGGATCCACCAGTGTTCACTGCATGTGTGTTCTTTCCACAAACCACATATGGATCAACCAGTGGTCATTGCATGTGTGTTCTTTCCACAAACCACTTATGAATCAACCAGTGTTCACTGCATGTGTGTTCTTTCCACAAACCACATATGGATCAACAAGTGGTCATTGCATGTGTGTTCTTATACTAAAACCAGCACTAGATCATTGCATTTGTGTTCTTTCCACAAATCACTTATGGATCCACCAGTGTTCATTGCATGTGTGTTCTTTCCACAAACCACTTATGGATCAACCAGTGGTCATTGCATGTGTGTTCTTTTCCACAAACCACTTATGGATCAACCAGTGGCATTGCATGTGTGTTCTTTTCACAAACCACATGTGGACCCACTAGAGTCATTGCATGTGTGTTCTTATACTAAAACCAGCACTAGAGTCATTGCATGTGTGTTCTTTCCACAAACCACTTATGGATCAACCAGTGGCATTGCATGTGTGTTCTTTTCACAAACTACATGTGGACCCTCTAGAGTCATTGCATGTGAGTTCTTATACTAAAACCAGCACTAGAGTCATTGCATGTCTTTCTTTTCACAAAAAACATATGGATCCACCAGTGTTCACTGCATGTGTGTTATTTCCACAAACCACATATGGATCAACCAGTGGTCATTGCATGTGTGTTCTTTCCACAAACCACTTATGAATCAACCAGTGTTCACTACATGTGTGTTCTTTCCACAAACCACATATGGATCAACCAGTGGTCATTGCATGTGTGTTCTTTCCACAAACCACTTCTGGATCCACCAGTGTTCATTGCATGTGTGTTCTATCCACAAACCACACATGGATCAACTAGTGGTCATTGCATGTGTGTTCTTTTCCACAAACCACTTATGGATCAACCAGTGGTCATTGCATGTGTGTTCTTTCCACAAACCACACATGGATCCACCAGTGTTCATTGCATGTGTGTTCTTTTCCAAAAACCACATATGGATCAACCAATGGTCATTGCATGTGTGTTCTTTTCACAAACCACATGTGGACCGACTAGAGTCATTGCATGTGTGTTCTTATACTAAAACCAGCACTAGACTCATTGCATGTGTGTTCTTTTTCACAAACCACACATGGATCCACTAGACTCATTGCATGTGTGTTCTTTTCCACAAACAACTTTTGGAACAACCAGTGGTCATTGCATGTGTGTTCTTTTCACTAACTACATGTGGACCCACTAGAGTTATTGTATGTGTGTTTTATACTAAAACTAGCACTAGAGTCATTGCATGTGTGTTCTATCCACAAACCACACATGGTTCAACCAGTGGCATTGCATGTGTGTTCTTTTCACAAACCACACATGTATCAAGCAGTGTCATTGCATGTGTGTTCTTTCCACAAACCACATATGGATCAACCAGTGCTCATTGCATGTGTGTTCTTTTCCACAAACCACTTATGGATCCATTAGAGTTATTGCATGTGTGTTATTTCCACAAACCACATATGGATCAACCAGTGGTCATTGCATGCGTGTTCTTTCCACAAACCACATATGGATCAACCAGTGGTCATTGCATGTGTGTTCTTTTCCACAAACCACATATGGATCAACCAGTGGTCATTGCATGTGTGTTCTTTCCACAAACCACACATGGATCAACCAGTGGTCATTGCATGTGTGTTCTTTTCCACAAACCACAGATGGATCAAGCAGTGTCATTGCATGTGTGTTCTTTCCACAAACCACATATGGATCAACCAGTGGTCATTGCATGTGTGTTCTTTCCACAAACCACACATGGATAAACCACTAGAGTCATTGCATGTGTGTTCTTTCCACAAACCACACATGGATCAACTAGTGTCATTGCATGTTTTTTTTTCACAAACCACATATGGATCCATTTGAGTCATTGCATGTTTGTTCTTATACTAAAACTAGCACTGCCCCCCCAATGGATCCACCGTTAGACCGAGTCTTCTAGAAGGCACGCCATAACATAGTTGTTCTGCTTGACGATTGTTACATACCGTTCGATTGGGGCACTTGGACGATTGGGATGGTATTCGCGAGACGATCCTCGAGTAGGATGTTCTGCGGCATGATTGGCCACACTTGCTCTGGACAAACTGGCATGTTGCGAGTGTTACGACTCACGATTTCAGTAGGCCATATCCCAGTGTCACGTCCCCGTTACTTCTCTTCCTCCCCGTACTTCTCTTCCTTCCCCTCGAAGCCACTTTCCCCACTTCACTCCCATCCTGCCGTAGCCGCAAGCCGACGACATCCGCCAATTCTCCGGTCGCTACCTTCATGCTAAGAAATCATTTTATAAGCTTTTGAACTTACCCTACATATTCCTCCTATTTGCCAATCTAACTGCTGATCTTTTTTCCGATTTCTCGACGAACTTCAGATGTGGCAGATGTTGCAGCCCAAGAATCCGGAGATCCTCGCGCGCAACTTCGCAGCAGCGTTCCCGCTCGTGTGCTCCCACCCAGGATGCTTTCGTCGTTACTCCTACCACGAGCTCCCGCTCCACGAGCTCGCGTGCCCGCACGGCGCGTGCTCCTGCATGGAGCCGGGCTGCAACTACATTGGCCCGCCGGCAGAGCTCGTAGTCCACCTTGCAGAGGGGCACTTGATCGAAGTGATTAGGATCTCGTATGGGCAAGCCCAACTTCTCCAAGAGCAGGTGTCGTTCACTGACTCGGCACGCCGCCTGCTAATTTTCTAGGGGGGGACGGCTCTGTTTTCGTCCTGACCATCACCGCCGGTGTTCCGGGAACCAGAGCCGGGCCCACCGTCGTGGGTGTCGTATGCGTCAGGTCAGTCTCGTGCGCCTGGCCCGTATACACGGTGCGCATGTGGGCGAACGCCCAGCCGCCATGGCGCCGAGTTGCATGACGCCGTGGGAGGTGGAGTATGTGGACCTAAGGTCGATCCTATGCGTGCCATATCAGTACCTTGTCGGTGCTGGACCGAACAGGCAGATGCATTTCTACATTTGTATCGAGAAGACCGACAAGGAAATGTAGTACTTGTGTTGTCGTTACTGTTAGACTTAAGCGATGCTTCGCAGGTGCTTAGAGCATATGTCTTGTGCGAATGTACCCCAGTTGTAGTTTTCAGTACTCCTTAATACTTCGACGAGTTATTATATTGGTCCAATCAGCTTGATGTTGTCACGTTGCAAAGTCCGCTTGCTCTAGACAGACCGGCAATACCGTGTGCTCCCGCTCCCGCATGTCAGTGTCACGTGTTCCGAGGGCCCACCTGCTAGTGTCACGCCCCCTCCTCTTCCTTCCCCTCGAAGCCACTATCCCAACTTCTCTTCCATCCTGCCACTCCCGTCCGATGGTTGTAATTTGATGATTTTCGTTGGATTGTTTACAAGTAATCTATGTTGATAATGCAACATGCAAATGGCACAGACACAATTTCTAAAGTGGAAGCACTCACATGCTGCTATTGCACATATTTCTCAATATAGCTCAACAAACCCATTACAATAATTGTACTCGCATTAAACACAACCGAAATTGCAACCATCCTAAACAACATCTAAACCCACATCACACCGCTGTCATCGGAGTCCACCTCGATTGTTGACACCGCCGTGCCCTTCGTCCCTGTCGTCCTCCATATCGGAATCGACAATGACGAAGGTGATGGGGTTGCCGTGGACCGAGCGCCATCGTGCCTGGCGGCTCCTGCTCGAGCTCGACGCCGCATCAGTCCTTCTACAGGTAGGAGGGGCCGAGCTCACATACGTAGCATCGTCGCTCCTCTCAAGAAACCATGGCCATTTGATACTGCGACGGTAGGATCTTGGGGTGGATCCGCCGCGGCGAGCCCTACCGGAAGCGGTGGAGCGGATGGATCTGCTGGTGCGAGCCATTACAAGTTCCTAGGAGGGAGTAAGATTGTGGGTCAGGCATGTCTGGTTCCTGAGCGAGGCCTCCTAGTGATATGTACGCGGGCAAGGTACCCAAAAAAATCATCCAATGCGCGCGAGAGGGCTTTTGAACCACAAAGGCGCGAGGTTTTTCTTGACAAGTCCACACACTAGGTCCCCCACCTGTCAGCCAAATGTGGACGGTAGGATTCTGCCCGAGTTATTAAGTAGGGATAAATCACGCTTCACCACTACCCTGACATCCAAAGGCTCCTCTTTCCTCTGCCCTCGCTCCCCTCGCTCATGGCTTGCAGCTCGTGCAATTCATCTCGGGCGGAATCAGGGTCGGCTCAACGTCGTCAGGCGGGTGCCCCCATCAGGTACCGGAGGGCGCCCTACGATTACTACCCCGATATGTTGTGTTTGTGCGGTGAGAAGATGCCGAGATGGATTTCGTGGACCGATGAAAATACTGCAGGAAAATTCAGCAACTACAGCATCAGAGCGGTAAGTTCCTACTGTAGGTACAATGGTAACCCGGATCCGGAAAGCGTAATGTAATTCTTTTTTTTTGTTTCCCTCGATCTACTATGCAGGAAGGGAGGGGGACTGGCTGTGACAAGTTTGTGTGGATCGAAAAGCCACTGACAGGTTTTCATAGAGAGCTTGTCCAGGATCTGCGTGATGCTGTGTGGGACAAGAAAGAGGAGATTCGTGCGATGGAGCGAGAGATTCGGGAGCTTCACCAGGTGCAGGGGAGGCAGGGGCAGGGAGGTGGTGAAACAGACGGGCTCAAGATTAGGCCAGATAGTGGACACAATTTCCTCATTATCTGGGCATTATCTGTTGCATTTGCAGTTTATGTTGCCATGTCCTTGTCCAGCAGCTGAAATAAGTTGCTACTTCGTGGAGTGTAGCAGCCAGCTTAAGAAATTGTTTTCCATCCCAGAAACTTATCACAAGTGTAATGCCAACAGCAGGGATTTATTAAGTGCCTATAAATAAATCATGTCTGTGCCACTAACATCCATCGATTTTGGAGAGGATTTAACCGCTCAGCTATCGCGATTGTTCAGATAGTAGTGGCACAGTCACAGTTTTGGATTCAACTAGTGGCCTCGGCCGTATCAAATCCTAAAGTCGCGATACATTTTAATCCAAGTACGGGAGGCAGATTGTTTCGCCCGACAAGTTCCACGCACACAGCTCCAGAGTTTAACCGAACTACATATATAGGTTCAAGTTCACTACATCATTAGGCTGCTACACTGCTAGCCCTCTTTCTCTGCTTGGGTGCCAACTTTCTTCCTCTTTCCTTCACGTCCACTGGCTTCTTCATCTTCTGCCTTCTTCATCTTCCTGGGTGCCAATTTTCTTACCTTCACGTACCCTGCATCTCCGGGCCGAGGGAAGTCAGGCCAATCAACACCAGAATCTTGTCCGGCATCATCACTCCACTCGTTTTGGTTTTCTTCCCGCAGCAAAATCACTGAGTCGGCTGTCTTGTTTCTTACCTTGCGCTTCCTGTAAAAAAACAGTACATGGATTACTACCTTATATCTACAGACTATAAACATTTTTTTGTGTGAATGCACCATCTTATACCTAGGTTTGGGAGCATTAAGGGGACATCCAGCTGCTCTATGGCCTATAAGATGGCAGGTCTTGCATCTGTTTTTGCCCTTCTTTGTAGCACAGAAAGCCGAACCCTTCTTCTCGAGAAAATTCTTAAACCTATTCACCTGGGGTCTTCCTCTGCCCCTTTTTGTAACTGGCTGACAAAGCTCGAAAGACAGTTGGACTTGAGGCTACTGAGATGGATCTATACATGGCTCAACGGATCCAGCGTACGTAGCTCTGAACTTTTCCATAGAGTAGTAGTCTGACAAATACTGATCCAAATGTGGTAGAGTTCTTTTCTTCACTAAGAAGGCCAAGGCGTGGTCGCAAGGTTTCCTGGTATGCTGCCACTCTAAGCAGTTGCATTCTCGCAGCTGGATATTCACAACATCCCTTTTGCCACTCTTGGACATATCGACCACCTCACAACTTCTGCTAGTTGACGGGAGAACCTTAAGATGAACAAGTCCTCGGCTTCTCTTGTGCAGTTGCTATACAACTGGCGGTAGCATATGTCCTCTAAGTCTCCTACCGATCTCTCTCCTTATATTTAACAGCTTCATGATCATACCACGTATGATGTCCATCAAGATATGAACATGACGTACTTTTATGTCCTTCACCCAGTTATTCAGGCATTCTGCAAGGTTGTTGTTTATGTAATCAACTTTGATGTCAGGGTTGAATTGACTCCTCTTCCATAGCTGCGAATGATGGATGGCTAAGTACTCTGGAAGTTCAGGGGCTTCGGCAAAAATCTTGCTCATGAAATAATCGCTGCTACAAGGTTTGTAAACTCTAGCAGCAGGAAACATGTAACGAAATACGCTGCCGGTGTAGTGTGAGTACAAGTTGAGCATCATATGGGCATGGCATTCTCTACCTTCAGCTCGCGGGAACACCTCCTTCACTGCATTCGTCAGCCCTTTGCATGCATCAATGGATATAGCCAATGGATCCATGTGGCCTATTGATCTTCTGAGCTGCCTCATAAACCAGACCTAGTTTTCCTCCGTTTCTGTTTCAAATAGCCCGAATGCCACTGGAAACATCCAGTTGTGACCATCAAGTGTTGTGGCAGATGGTAGGCAGCCTTTCCATTTGCTAGTTAGGACAGTGTTGTCTACACTCAAATACGGCCTACAGCCGTCCTTGAATCCCTGGATGCAAGGTTTAAGCGCCATGAAAAATCTTTTGAAATATATTTTACCACCTTCTAATTCGGTGTCAATCTCCACAACACTCCCCCACACCTAGCTTGTACCTCTGCCTTGAAGTTGTATAGCATCCTGAAGCTATTGGTCCAATCCCCATGCAAGACCCCCAGAGATTTCTCTTTACCTTTCCAAACCGTGTAATACAGAAGGACAATGTTGTATCTAGAACCGAGGCTAGTCTGAATATTCTTCGCGGTCTCCTTAGGGTTATCCTTTAGTATGGACATAGATTGCATAGCCACCCACTCCGTATCAGCCATTGAGGATTTCAGTTTGCTGCCTGTCGGACACATGTGTGGAGGTCCCATTTTGTTCACCTGCAACACAAATTCATTTAAAAGATAAGCGGAGTCGACTAGTTGCCAGAAAGATATCGCACATCAATTATAGTTATAGAGTGAAAAGAGAGAGAGAGCTCTAATGGTTTGCTGCATTCATTGCCCCAATACCCTAATTGCAGTCGACACAGGTAAGGCTCTTACTGTGATCCTCCATGGACAATGTACCTCGGCCCGTCCATTCAGCCACGTTAACTTGCAAACGGCCTCATACCTCTCGGCAGAGTTCTTCAGTCGATAAACGTCGAACTCCCCCTTGATACAAAAATGCCGGAACGACATCCTGAACTCATGCATGCTCCTAAACTCAGTGCCGACCGAAATTATAGGATACCCGTGGTCATGTTTCATTTCTTCTACTTCAACACCCAAATCATCGACTAGAATACCAGCCTCATAGTTAAGTTCCTCGTCTATTTCATCATCACCAGATTCTTGATCCTCTACAGTGCCTTCTTCTTCATCTGATTCAGAATCTTCACCATCGTCTCTAATACCTAGTACTGCACACATCATATTGACTCCCATGGGTGGGGCTGCACCATCGTCTCCACCCGGATGGACAGGAACATTGCCCCAGTCCACCTCACCGGCAACTCTGTTTTCTCCAAGACACTCGGTTGGTTCTGCTGCAACCACATGGGGTGGTCTTACGTTTGCACGCATCCCAGGTACTTCAGTGGACAAACAGCAGTCAGAATCAATTTCATCTTGAGTGTACAGAACCCTCTTGCTCTTCCTGTGTACATCCTCCTTCATGATGTAATCTTTCCTGATGGTATCAGTAGGGCTTGACATCCACGTTCCATTCCCCATCGAACTAGGCTTTTTGCTACCGCTCTTGGGTGTGATCTCCTTACTGCCTCCCCTCACGGGTGTTCGCTCCAGGGTGCTGGCATTATTGCCTGACCTCTGTGGCGTGTTCTTCTTCGAATTAGCCCTTTTGCTGCTACTATTGGGCGTGTTCTCCTTCGTGCTGGAATTATTGCCTGACCCCAGCAGCGTGTTCTGCTCCAAATTAGCCCTTTTGCTGCTACTATTAGGCGTCTTCTCCTTCGTGCTGGCATTATTGCCTGACCTCAGCGGCATGTTCCGCTCCAAATTAGCCCTTTTGCTGCTACTATTGGGCGTGTTCTCCTTCGTGCTGGCATAATTCCCTGACAGCGGCGTGTTCCGCTCCAAATTAGTATTTTTTTTCTGCTCCCACTGGGTGTGGTAGCCTCCGTGCTAGCCATCTTCGCCTCTTTGCTACCACTCATGGGAGTGTTCACCACCATGCTAGCCCTCTTAGCGTTTTTGCTGCTACCGTTCGGTGTGGCATTTTGACTGGATCTCAGGGGTGTACTCTGCGGCGTGGTGCCTTTTCTCGTGCGACTCTTGGGCATCCTCTTCTCTGGAATGGTCTCCTTGGTGACGCTCTTCTTCTGGGTGCCCTTTCTGGGGATGCTCTTCCTGCTCCTCTTTATGACGCTCCTCTTTAAGACTCTCCTCTGTTCGAACCTACCCTCAGTCGCACCAGCCCCAGTGATGCCATGGATCAGGTCACGCATGCTTTCTAAAAGTCCATCATCTCTATTGTCGAGTTCCAATTCCTCTCCAACCGTGAGCACTACCAAGTGGAAGTAAACTTCACCTCTATAATGTTTCCTTGTAAACGGTACAACTAAATCCCTGGTATCTTTCACTTCGATAGCCTTTTTGCTCTTGTAACCATAATATAACAAACGTGCTTCCTGGAAGGACCCCCATAGCACCTTCACACGTAACAATGCCATCATGCCAGATAACTCTACCACTTCAGGGTCGTATCTGCCAAGGATTACATCAAAGTCGTCATAGAATTTTTCGGTGCCATCATCTAATTTTGCAGTATAATCCATGACACCGATACAAACAATTACTTTGCTATCATCAGTTTCTTCAAGATAGAAACCTCCGAGAGGTTCGAGAGATGGAGCGGCACCATGATACATTGCAGATGTATCTATAATTTTTGATGTTCCATGCTTGGTTTTATCCACTTTCTTGTGTTTTCTCCACACTTTGGAGTACTTTTCATATGATTTCTTGGACTAACCTATTAACAAGAGCCACAGTGCCAGCTGCCTGTTTTCTGTTGTTTTTGGTTCCATGAAAGTCAGAAAATGAATATTCTCGGAATTGGACGGGACAAAAGCCAAAGTGCCTATTTTTCTGGAAGTCATCAGATGCCAGAGTACGAGACAGAGAGGGGCCAGGGGGCCACCACACCACCTGGCCGCGCGGCCCAGCCCTGGCACCCCCTCAGCCTCCCCTTCTGCCTATAAGATGCCCTCGGGACAAAAACCATAAGTGCCCGATCAAAAATCCACGAAAGAGTCTGTAGCCACCGTCATCTCCATCCCTAGATCGGGAGGGATCCGAAGCTCTTCCTGGCACCCTACCGGAGAGGGGAATTCACCCTGGAGGCCTTCTTCATCACCATGCAAGCCTCCGGTGTGATGCGTGAGTAGTTCATCCTTGGACTATGGATCCATGTAGTAGCTAGATGGCTGGTTCTCCTCCTTTGTGCTTTCATGTCTAGATCTTGTGAGCTTCGTTCATGATCAAGATCATCTAATTGTAATTCTGCATGTTGTGTTTGTAGGGATCCGATGGATATTGAGATGCTATTTCAGATTGATTATTGATTCTATCATGTCTTTATTATTTGTGATCTTGCATGCTTTCTGTTGTTAGTAGCTATCTTGGCCAAGTAGATGCTAGCAACTCCAAGAGTTAGTATTTATGCTCTATAGTGGGTTCATGCCTCTGGTAATCTAGGGAAGTGACAGAAATCTCTAAGGTACTAGATGTGCTGTTGCTACTAGGGAGAAAACAACAATCCTTTGTTCATAGAACAATCGTATTGTTTACTTTACACGCAGTTCGTAAAGCAATAATCTGTTGCTTGCAACTTAATACTGGAGGGGGTTCGGATGATAACCTGAAGGTAGATTATTAGTCATAGATACAGTTGGATGGCGGTCTATGTATAATGTTGTAATGCCCAATCAAGTCTCAAAGGAGTCAAGATGATTAGTATATGCATGTATTGCTTTCTCGATGTTTGTCAATTGCCCCGCTGTAATTTGTTCACCTAGCATGTTATCTATCTTAAGGAGAGCCACCTCTAGTGAACTATGGATCCCGGTCCTTTTCTTTACATATAATCTATAAACTGTTTCTGCTTTGTGTTTACTTTCTGTAAACTATTACTTCTTTCCATTCGATACGTTTAATCCTTTGTTTTCAGCAAAACCGGTGAGATTGACAACCTCATCGCAAGTTGGGGGCAAAGTTCTATGGTTGTGTTGTGCAGGTCTCCACGTTGCTACTAGCACCGGTAGTGCGCCCTGCCAAGGCTCAGCTAGCAACACCTTTGGGGTGTTTCCTTGCTCCTACTGGTTCGATTAAACCTTGGTTTCATAACTGAGGGAAACTTGCTGATGTGCTCATCATACCTTCCTCTTGGGGTTCCGAACGAGCTCTACATCAACACCACACCAGCACTTTTCTGGCGCCGTACACTGAGCCATCACACCATCAGACCCAGCCCCAATGCCACCGCCGCCATCACCAGCATCATCGTTAGCTGGATCAACCTCGGTGGAAGTACCAGGACCAGGAGCAAGGCGAGGGCCCTTAGCAGCGGGAGCTACATTACATGGTGGACAGACAGGGCCCCTTCTAACGGCAGCCACAATAGGATCAGCTGCTGCCATGCCACCTCGACGATCAGGAGCAGTTCCCACAACAACAGTGTTTCGAGTGCTAGCAGAGTCCAGACCATGAGCTGGCTTCAGACCAGCAGCTCGCTGAACCCGAGCACCGGTTCGAGGAGGAGACAAGGCATCAGTCTTTGCAACAACAGTGGGGCAGCCTCCGGAAGTCTTAGTTTGCTCAACAGCGGCAGGGATTAGGTCAACAGTGTCCAGATCAACAACAACACGAGGACGAACAGTACCAGCAGATTCCAGAGCACGGGTTCGCACAACTTGAGGACGGTTTCGAGGACGAGCAGCACACAAGGCGGCGGTCTTGGCAACAACAGCGGGGCAGCCTCCGGACGCCTTAGTTTGCTCAACAGCGGCATGGATTGGGTGAGCAGCAGCTGCAGCAACACGGGCACAGGGACGGGGATGACCAGTACCAGCAGATTCCAGAGCAGAGTTTTTCACAATGGCAATATGGGGACTCCTACGAGGAGGTTGCCTGACAGAAGCATGTCGCGGATGAGGAACCACATTTTTCTCAACAACAGCAGGGGTTCGAGTTAGACCTCCCTGTCCAATAATAGCTGGGCGACTCCCAGTAGCAGGAGCTTCCTCATCCACTATGTTACACACCAGCATAACCACGTGAAGCCTAACATGCTGTTTCATCAACCCAATTAGCTGGCTGTCACACGCTATAGGAACCTTGAAGCCTCGTTCATCAACGGTGCTGAACCGTGTAATCTGCTCTGGCCTCATTTCATCAAGTTCACGCACAGCAGCAACCAAACCAGGGATAGTGCATAACTGCACAGGCGCTACTTCCATCTTCAGATTCTAAGCCTGTTTCCACGTGCTCTTCCCATGTGCTAATTTAATAAGATAGCCGCAGATGGCCACTAGAACCGTGTATTTAGGTTCAACGGAGATCCTAGTTGACAGAAAATTGGAGACAAACGATAAGAATTGTTTGTTAGCGTCATGCTAGCAAACAATTCTATGTTCGATATATCTTTATAATGCCAATAGCCAGCTAGCAGTTATAGGTAGTGCGAATAGCAAAGAGAAGAGTAGCTCACCCGAAATTAGCCAGAAGTACTTCTTCCTCGGCAAATGGATCTGCCATTCTTCGCGCTGCTCAGCTCGTCGGCGGTAGAGGCGGGCTAGATCGTCGCAACGGCTGGCACGGCATTCAGCATTAGAGCTCGGTAGCAGCGAGTAGGCGCAGCAACTTGGCGCCGGAAGTCAAATGCCCGAAGAGATCATTTTGGTTGGAGAGGGGATTTCGACGCCGCCGGTGCTAGGGTTCATGCGAAAGGAGCGAGGGAGTGGATTTTTGAATTTGGTCAACGCATCATGCTCCTTTAGTATCTCGTTTCGCCTACATGGTTGCCGCGTTGGCGCTCGCGTCACGAAAATATTACTGACATGAGGGTCCCGACCGTCTACTTCACGGGGCAGTTTCAGGGCATGTTTGGATTTGGTAGGGGTGAGACGAGTTTGCATCGAAATGGCCCCTCTCGGTAGTTGGCGGCCCAACTTTTCGAAACGCGGTAATTTTAGGCAACTTAGGTACCGCCATGCGCTGGCCTGCCAACTTTGATACCGCAGACGAACAAGCCCCTAAGTTAGGTATTACGTATGATTGTAGTACTATGAAATGTGTGCTATGCTAGTTGATGTGTTCTATGAGACTAAGCTGATAACCTCACCACTCATGAGAAGAGGTAATAGTAGCTACAACTTTGCATAGAACCAAACAGTAGCAGACTGTTTTCATAGGCTGCAATGTGGCGTTCAATCTCCCTAGGGCCAAAAATAGCGCAAACAGGTAACCAAACAAAATGGACAACGTGGCTGGACCATTGTTTTTGCATGAACATGCCCTCCAGAACCTGACCAGGACAAGACCAAAAATAGCTGCACTCTATCAAACGCGTCGCAAGAGTCACGGCAGTGGCACTGAAGATAAAAAAAAATCATTCAATAACTAGCTGATGCTTCAGATTCTCCTGCCTTCTCGATTTGTGGCCCACGCTTGCATTTCTTTTACTCACTCCGATCCATATTATTGTTCTCAACTTTATCTAGATTCGGATGTATCTACTCCCTCCATCCCAAAATAAGTGGCGTAGATTTGTCTAGATTCAGATGTATATAGGTACATGTGAATCTAGACAAACTCAAGTCACTTATTTTGAGACGGAGGAAGTAGTTAAGTATTTAGACTAGATCTGAATCTAGACAAAGTTGAGCACAATAATATGGACCGGAGGATATTTTTCTCCCACAATTCATACACGCATTTCTGATTGTGACAACATTAAATTTTAGAATTTCTCGCTGAAATTTTTAGAAGCTTGAAAGAAACCATATCAATGAAATCGCCTACACAAACAAAGATGCATACATTATTCATACGAATACTTTTGACATTCCCATACTCAGTAGTTCGGTAAAGCAATACTAAGTACGATGGCGACGACAAAGGTAGCGGAGATGAGCAATGTACATATAGCGTCCTTCTAAGATTCTCGAACAGAAAGCTCCTGGAGAAAAGAACCAAGAATTGTGTCAGGCTCGACGGGCGCTGATGCATGTTCACGAGTCCTCTCCATCCGGCTCGGCGCCAAATCGCTTTTCCCAGTCCAACATGCAGCGGAGTCCAGATGCCAGGGAAGGCGAAGAGCACCGAAGCTAACGACAACATGTATACAAAGACAACGAGCCAGCGGTTGACTGAACCCACGACGAGGTGGAATCCGAATGCGAAGGCCGCAATCATAAACTGCGCTCCCAGGGGCACCAACCCAGAAGCCAGTATGTACCGACCCCTAAACCTTGTTGAGCTCCCATATATAAGAAAACAGGTGGCGACGATGGAGCAGATGAAAGCCATGGTGTCTGACACCACAAATGCTCTGAATGCAAAACGTCTCGCCAGTATCGCTGTGCCCGCACTCTTGTGGTCGTCAGCGACAAAACCTCCTGGCACCGTGAAAGCTGCCGCGAATGTCACGGTGGCGATCAGAGCCGATGCAACCGTTCTACTTTCCGTCTTGCCATCTCTTCCCTTGGATGCTTCTTCTTCGTCCAATTTGTCGTCCGCGTAAAGATCAAGATCAAGATCAGTAACAGGTGCTTCCGACTATGATAGACAATCGTACACAAGGATATGCGAATCCTGTAGATGCCAATAAATTACTATAAAAGTAGCACAAATTCACCTAGCATGCAAGAAATAAAATGGCTACAAATCTAAAAAAAACTACTTCGCTACACTTATTACGTCGATTTGTTGTCTCTCCCGTGAGGCTCAAAAAGTGTCGCGATCCACCTTGCACCATGGAACTCCTGTAAGATTTCCTCTACAAGCTCTACCCACTAGTGTGGCTTTTATTTGAAAAGGAGGATGAGACCCCTAGTCTCTACATCAAAATGATGCGGCCTTTATTATTAACTAGTAAAGTGTCCGTGCGTTGTAACGGCTGCAAAATAAATCTATTAAACAAATGAATAAATTTTGTACGTGTCAAACATCTTTGATTTAATCCATTTTTTTGGAAACGTGTTCCACCATATAACTTTCCAACCTATTGTGTTTTTGAACATGTGAGGAGAGCCTATATGTAGTTTTTTATTAGGGTATAAAAGAGCCTATGTAGTTTATTGACAATATCACCTTGACAAAAAAACAGAGTGCAAGACCTTAACCGTTGCATTTATCCTCTTATAAACCTAGTTTTATTTTATTTCCTTAAAGCCCTAACCCTAATCATGTAGGCATAACCCGCTTCTCATGTAAATATCAACTAAAGTTAATAACAAATATGACTGTAAGATGATGCATCAACCAAAATCGAACTGAGACTCTTATTTTGTGACAGTGTAGGGAAGTATTGATCTATCGACTATATCTTACAGAATTCATATCTTCAAAATCATTTTTCGACTGAAACTATATGGAGACTTATCTTATATAATAACTGAGACAACACAAGAATACTGTTGTACACCATTTCATAGTAACAATGATATCTAGACATAACTAAATCCTAGTATGAACCTTTTAGAGGAATATAAACAGGAGCATAAGTATATCGCTCATTTTTTTTAAATGAACGAGAGGGGATATTCCTACCTTTGATTTTCATTAAAAACAACGAGCTCGAGAGAGGGTTATAGGGGGAGGCTACAAAAGAGACAAGAGAGAGACAGAAAATATAGTTCCAGAGAGCAAAAAATGCAGTGCCAACAGCCTATGACTGAATATGTGCCACCGAATCTTCGACAGACTGTGTCAGCGCATCCTTCTCATCATGGCTAGCCGTGTCAGCCCACAAGCTAATCATGTAAACACTTTGCCTCGCGACTCTTTACATTGGGATCAAGTCGTCATAAAAAATCTTCCTATTCCTAGCCATCCAAAATTGCAGGAATCACCATGACCTATGCCGGTTGTTTGCTCAAAGTGATGTGCTTAGTAGCTTAAAGGAAGGTCTCTGAATTATCTGTTTCCCCACTGAAATCTGAAATCAATCTCCAAAGCTTGCAAAATTGATTTGATTGTGCCAGACTCTAGCGTGAAATGTGTAGATGTCTCGCTGACTGGACAACCAAAAAAAAGAGCAGTGGTTATCATCTACAATTTGTTGTTTGTACCATTTCACTCTTCTTTATTCGCTATCTTTACCCCTCACCGGCAAGCTCACGGCCTGCTCAAACGCCATAATTGACTGCTACTCGGACATTGTCTACTTAACTTGGCAACGCCACCGACATGCACCGGTCAGTTGTGATGTAAAGCACGATGGCACGACGCCGTGATGTTCCTGCAGCCCGTACCTTGCTTTGCGAGTTGCAAAGAGTACGGAATACACTGAAATCTTGTCGGAGAACTCTCTGCCGCGATGGACGAGGCGACTGAGAGTCACCGGCGAACCGTTCTGCAGCTCTCGAGTCACAATTCAGCGGTGAGAGGAAGGGCCGATTTGTTGTCTCTCCCGTGAGGCTCAAAAAGCGTCGCGCCACGGAACTCCTCTAAGATTTCCTCTACAAGCTCTACCCGCTAGTGTGGCTTGACCCCTAGCCTCTACATCAAAATGATGCGGCCTTTATTATTAATTGATCGAACAATGGTTTGGCAAAAGTGTATAAAAAAAGTCGAAGTGACCACACCAAACCAAACCGTAAAGTCCCACCAATTAGACGCTGGTGGTATCACGGAGTCACCCTATGACGAACCCGTCTTGCAGACACTCAGCGCGCGCCGCATGCACATAAAGTGAAGTATATATCCGGGATTATCATATGACACCTATCCCAACTGGCGGGACAAGAGCTGCATATCCGAAAAGACGGCTTACAATACAATGGTGGAAACTAGATCTCCACTTGGTCCAAGCCTTCGACGACGGGTCTCGTTCTGCTCGTCAGAAGTTAGTCTCCTTAATAAATTTGGATCACAACTTAAACATGTGTTTAAGTCTAGAATGCATTCAGAGAGGGACTCAGCGACGCGATATAAAGGTTAGATGACAGAGGCAACGGACTTGCCTCCTTGGGTTGTAGGAGGCCCTCGAGGCTGGTGCAATGTGACGACTATGGATGATGCGCACATCGGCTGAGGGCGACATCGAGGCGGCAATTAGGTCTTCTTGGCACTATCGTGGCTGCGGGCCAGCATTATGGCCGTGCCCGGTCTTGAGATTTTAGAGGCCCGGGACGAACATGGAACTCAGTGCCCCTTAAAAATAAACATATATAAAAATTGAAATATGCATATAAGATACATTACATGGTATCATATAACACTTAAACATCCAAAAGTGGTATTCATATAAGAAATACTCTATACACATATTATGGTCATCACCGCGACTATCTTCGCACTATCAATTTCGGGTAGCGTAGTCGCTAGTAACTCCAGGAGGGTGTATTATGAAGTACAATACAAATCTTATTAAACTGTAGCAAAGAGAAAATTGTTAATTTACATCCTATCACTCAAGTTTATTAACAACCTTAGATCGACCATCTCGGGTCCCAAGCTGTTCAAACTAAAAAAAGCTACATAGTAATATTTTTAAGCGGTGAGCATTTTGCTTAAACATCTCACATTGGTTCGGACCCACCTTGCCGAGATAAAGGAAAATGTTGACTGATTTGTTCTTTCTTGTGAGGTTTTCTTTCCTTTCTCCAAACTCGACCAATTATTTCGTCTAAATCCATGTCAAAGGGACGCCTAATCTGGTTGAGTATCAGTAAAAATTAAAAATCTAAACTAGCTAACGTCCAAATTAAGTCCCACGGTATCCTAATTTTACATCTACATATTCCTAATTACCAACAATGGAGTAGGGAGAAGAGATTTTCTAGGGAAGGGAGCAGCCGTACCTTGAGGTTCTGGAGCTGGTATTTGCATTTTTTTTCCTATTCAATCGATTGGAACTGAGTCCCACATACACGAGACAACACTGCCGCTCTCCATCGTCCAGCACGCAGCCGCCATGGTTATTCTCTTGTGCAGATGCCATCAGGATTTTGGAGGTCGATCGTGGCCAGTCTTCCCTAGTTTTTTCCTTGGAACCCTCCCGTATTACTAACTTGGACCGGGCCTTCACGTACTAGTATATGAACTTCATATCTAGGGCCCCTTAGTTTTATGGGCCCGGGGCGGCCGCCCCTCCCGGCCTGCCCCAGGGCCGGCCCTGATTATGGCGGTCGGCAGTGGAAGCTTTCTAAATCATTGATTCACGGTGACGGTGGACCATCATGGTTTCTAGCAGAAGCGGTAACATATCTTCCCGTTCCATGGACGTACGTGATCGCAACCTCGTGTGGCGCGCTCGATCCAATTCCATGCAAGTCGCCTATGAGATGTACAAGGTGTCGGCTATTTTTCTCTTGGCGGCGTGACTCTAGGATGATAATATATAATCTCTATGGGATGCAAGGTTGGCAGGTTTCGGCCTTTGTATGGGAGGTTCCTTGTGGCGTGCGGTTATTGGTTGTTCCCCACTTGATGCATGGGTTTGGAGTGCTAGACATGGCCCACAAAGGCGTTTGCGAGGGCAGATCTGGCTCGATGTGGGGTTCGGCCCTTCTCCGAGGTGTTCACGTGACTAGCCTATCGGCTCTATGTGGGTGGGTGGTCCATACTCTCAGCGTCATGCGATATGTGTTGATGGTGGGCATCCCTAGGCATTGTTCGGCAGCATCAACATGTGTTGCACGGGCACAGTTCTAGTTCCATAGCTAGGCCCATGAGGACGGTGTGGGCGCACTTGTACGGTGATGGATTGGAAGAAGGTGGCACCACAAGGTGGGTAGTGCTATTTGAGTGATTGGTCTCGAGTTTCAGGGTGAAAATTATAGACCCGCCTTTGGTTGAAACTGGCAAGGGTGGCGTTTCCTTATTGAAGGCGTTGCATGGAGCTTGTTCAAACTTCTCTATGGGGTCGATTTAATGATGTTGACGGTGTGCATCGTTCTCTTCCTAGAGGCTTCGTTCTTGGAGCACCTCTCTTATTACCTTCGTGTTGCAATCATTGGTGGTTGATGTTGTTGTTGTTCCATTGATCACTCGTGTCCCCTTTTCTTGTAACATTTTGGTTGTGTGCATTCTTGGTGTCTTGACTAGGTCTTAGTATCATGTTTGATATATTTTCTTTGTAAAAAAACAAAAACATTAGAGGCGCTTTAAACTCACTTACTCTGTGGCAATACATTCAAGCCCGACCGGCAGTTCGTGAGGTGCAGATCTTGACTTCGCTGCACGTCACGTTGTGCTGATGGATGTCCAACATCCAAATACACTTTCAAGCCAACAGAAGCAGCTATTGATCTAGAGCACTTTGCCTAGCTTTATCCTCATAGTTTTAGCGAGTTACCTATCTTACTCATTGGACTTGATATAGTACACTAACGGACGAGGGACATGGCTCCTGCGACCAAATCGCCCTCCGCGCCGCCTGCCGCTCCGGCCGTGCCACCCACATTCACCGCCGAGGACGCAGCCCTCCTCCTGGGCCCTCTGCCACCGCCGACCCTGCTGCCCTCCTGCTTCGTGCCCCAGGTAATCCCGCCGCGCTCCACATCACCCTTGGAGGATCTGGATCTGGAGACACCACCGCCGCCGCCACCCCGCGCTGCTGCGGCTGGGCCCGAGGAATTCGTGCCCGATACTCCTCCTGAGTGCCCTACAGAGCGCCATGCTGGAAGCGTCGCTGGGGAGGGCGGGCTGACAGGCTGGCGTGCCTTCAATGCTGCCACAAATGCTTCTGCCCAACCCCCGTCTTCAATGCAGGCATGGGAGGGGGCTCGAGGCCCAGGAGCTAGGCCGGCGATGGGAGGTCGTGCAGTCCCGTCCGCCGCGCCGGCCGGCTTTGCCTTCAACGCGTGGGGCATTCATTGCAGCGCAGCGGCCGCGCCCTCCTCCGCCCGCGTGGCTTAAAGGTCGTTGCTTCCACTGCCTCTGCCTCACCAAGCACCACCGCGCTGAGAGCTGCAAAGATCATGTGAAGTGCCGCAGGTGCTTCTGTTCGGGCCACCGCTCCCGGTTCTACAGGCACCCTCTCGAGCCGCCGCCGAGCCCAGGCACTGTCATGCCCCGGCCGCGCGCTCCGCCGCTGCAAGCTCCTCCTCGGCCTCCCCTGTCCAGGCTCCAGCTCGCATCGTGCCAACCCCTACCCACGCTATGTCGGCTTCGGTGATGGCGCTCATCGACCCGTGCTCGCGGCCCGCGGAGACCTTCTCCGTCATCCTCGTCTCGCCTGAGATGCAGGCGGAGGCCACCCAGCTGCTCTCCAACGCGCCCTATGTCTGGTCGAGCGCCCTCCTGCGCGGGACGCCAGGGGCTCATGGTGAGGGCTCTCGCGGCCCACTGCACCGCGCTGCAGAGCGACATCGCGGTCTCCGAGCACTTCCCTGAGCCCTTCCTCGCCCGCTTCATCCACCAGCACCACTGCCACGAGGCGGTGACCAGCCATGACTTCCTCTTCGAGGGCCTCAAGGTGCAGGTGCGGCCATGGCGGCTGGAAGATCATGCCGAGCAGGTAGATATGCAGCACCATGTGCGGCTATGCATCGAGAATGTCCCGCTGTGGGCATGGAACGAGCAGGTCGCTCAGCAAGTGATTGGGAGTGCGTGCTCACTCCACTACATCGAGCCGGCCTGTGGGCGCAAGGAGTTCACCAAGGCCCTCTGCGTCTGGGCGTGGACGGCGAGCCCGGGCCTGGTGCCCCATGTCAACTGGGTCATGCTGCCAGGGCGCAACGGCATCGCGGGAAGGCCTGCTCGTGGGCGAAAAGGGCTGCAGCGCAGGTGCTTAATCCACCTCGACATCGACGAGGACCTATCCGGGCCGGAGGACGCGCCGTCGCCGCCGCCTGGCGCGTACACTTGGCGGTATGGGATCGTGGATGGCGAGCGTGTCATGCGCGACCGCACTGAGCGCATCACCGGCGGTGATCGAGGGCATGGAGGTTGCAGGGATGATGATGACAGCAGCGACCGCGACCGGTCGGGGCGCCAAGGTCGTGATGCCTCGCGCAGCTGGCGGGACACCATCAGGCGCAGCCTCTCGCGCCCTGCGCGCAACCGCGGGTGCGACGAAGATCGTCGCCAGGAGCAGGGACGGGACAGAGATCGCTCTGGAAACCGGCTTCGTGCCGGCCTCGTCCTCGAGGGCTGCATCCCAGTCCGCGGCAGGTCCAGGGCGCGCAGCGCTTCTCCTGGCAGCAGCAGGCGTCTCTCACGAGCGGCGCGGTCACCTCCGGTCACTCCCGACCCGCCATCCTCGCCGACCGCCATCTGCCCATCTTCCCCTATTGCTGAGGTGGGCCGCCCGCTGCTGCTGCTGATGAACTCGTCCTCGGGTTGTGGCTCACACGTTAGCCTCTCCCCCGCTGCTGGTGTGGTTAGTGTGGAGGCGCGTCGTGCCCTGGAAATCCTGGCGCCCTCCATGCTGTTGTCCGCATCCTCATGCCCTCATAGCTTTGGTAAGGGCTCTCCGTCGTCGCAGGCCACGCCCGCGTTTGTCTCGGCATTCCCGGACACACGTACTCCGCCGTCCGGTGGTTCCTTGAGTGGTAGTACAGCCGCCTCGGGAGGTGGCGCTGCCCTGATGGCACCGCTGTTCTCTGCCAGCCAGCAACCGCTGCTGTCTCCGCCTCCTGTGCATCCCACCAACAGGAGGAAGACGCTCGCTGGGGTGGCCATTTGCCGCTCGGTGAACTACTCGCTTAGGCGCGCCAGCGCCCGCATCAAGGCCAGGCGCAAGGCAACTCCGGTGGCAAAGGCGGCCGAGGCGGCGGTCTGCCGCTCACTGGAATCATCAGAGATTGTGAGGAGGTCACCGAGTGGGCAATGGAGGAGTTCGCAAAGCGCTTCTGTGGTCAAGTGCCAAAGGAAGTGCTCGTAGCGATGCGAGTTCTGTTCAAGTTGGACTCGGCAGAGGAGGATGGAAGGGAGAGAGCTCTCCTAGCTCATGGTGGCCAGGACACGCTGGACCATGTAGATGAGGTGGAGGCAACGGCTGATGTCTGATCAATCTCCTTGCAACTCGTTGGGGTCTACTAGTGTCCTCATGTTAGTTACCTACATGATCGTGATAGAGTCATGGAGTTTTTTCTTTCGAACTTTTGCTGATGATATCTCGGCTGGCTGGAGCCTGTTCCAGAAGCCTAGATTTGCCCGTTTGCATCAGCTATCTGTAACGCGTTGTGTACTAGCCCGTCTTAGCTTTCGAGCTGCAGGTTCAGTACTGGGAACCAGAAGGTGTCTATGTTAGAGTTACTTCTCAGTATTTTGAGCTGGAATGTTAGGGGATTAAATGACCAAGACCATCGGGACACTGTCCATGAAACCATTGCGGCATCTTCCTGCCACATCGTTTGTCTGCAGGAGACAAAGCTTGAGTCTGTATCTGCCACTGATGCTTGCTACATTGGGGGCAATCGGCTTAAAAACTTTGCTGAAAGGCCGGCGTCTGGGACTAGGGGTGGCATCCTCCTATTATGGGATGAGTCTATTGTCCAAATTACAAATGTGTCGATTACTGAATTCTGTCTCTCAGCTGACGTTCACTTCTTAAATTCTGGGCATGAGGGAGATTTCAAGATCACCACCGTCTACGGGCCAACTAGGTCTAATCGTAAAGATGATTTCTTTGCTGAGCTTGTTGCACAAAAGCCACCCATTGGTGATCGATGGTGGCCCTTGGCGACTTCAACCAAATTCGACGTGCCCACGATAAGGACAAACGCAATGTCAACCGTGGCCGCATTGCGCGCTTCCGGGACGCCCTCGGCACTTGTGAGCTTAAGGAAATTCATTTGCAAAACCGCCGGTTTACTTGGAGCAATGAGAGGGCCAGCCCCACCCTCTGCAAGCTCGATGCTTTCTATTGCAATGTGGAGTGGGACATTCGCTTTGATACCCACGTGCTCCACGCCCTCTCATCCTCGCTTTCGGACCATTGCCTGCTCCTCCTATCCGATGATAGTGGCCCGCGCAGGCCGAGGTCTTTCAAGTTTGAGAACTTTTGGCTTCGACTCTCCGAGTTCAATGATATTGTGCAACACGCCTGGAGTGAGCCCTCAACGCATGTTGAACCATGCCAGGTACTTTTCAACAAATTGTGTCTCGTGGCAAAGAAGCTCTCTAAATGGAGTCGGGGTCTTTTCTCCAGTGGAAAGATCTTGGTGCATGTCGCCCTTCTCGTCATCCTCCACCTCGACATGGCACAACAAAATAGACCCCTTTCCTCTAGAGAATTGGATCTTCAGGCGCGGTTGAAACGTAAAGTCATCGTTCTAGCCGTGGTTGAAAGGGCTAGGAAAAAGCAATGTGCCCGAGTTGCCAACATCAAGGGAGGGGACACCAATACTAAATTTTTCCATTTGCGGGTCAATGCAAGAAGGCGGAAAAACCATATTCATAGGCTCAAGCACAACAGAGGGTGGATCACCGATCATCGTGCAAAGGAAGAAATTATTCACAATCACTTCCAAGCGGTCATTGGGCGAGGGGAAGGGCGAAGGCAAGATTTTAATTGGGAGGAGCTACAATTTGAGGACCCAGATTTGCATGAGATTGGTGAGCCTTTCTCCGAGGAGGAAGTCCTTAATGCAATAAATCAAATGCCGGAAGACAAAGCTCCCGGACCAAATGGGTTCACGGGTGCCTTCTTCAAAAAGTGTTGGCCTATTATTAAAGTGGATGTCATGAAAGTGGTGCACCAATTTGGGAACCTGCATGTCGCAAACTTCCATTGGCTTAACTCTTCCAACATTGTGCTTTTACCAAAGAAAGACGGGGCGGAAGACATCTCCGACTTTAGGCCAATTAGCCTAATTCATGCAATTGCCAAAATCATTGCCAAGATGCTTGCCCTCCGTCTTGGGCCGCTCATGAATGACCTTGTCTCCAATTCCCAAAGTGCCTTCATTAAGAAGAGAAGCATTCATGACAATTTCCTATATGTGAGGAATATAGCTAGAAGGTTTCAGAGAAACAAGACTCCGGCGCTGCTTTTCAAGCTTGATATTCGCAAAGCCTTTGACTCCATTCGCTGGGAATACCTCATTGACCTCCTCCAACGCTGGGGATTCCCGAGACGGTTTCGCAATTGGATTGTGGCCTTGCTATCAACTTCTTCATCGCGCATTCTCCTCAACGGGATCGTCGGGACTCCTATCATGCATGGTCGTGGCCTTAGACAAGGCAACCCGCTCTCCCCGTTGCTTTTTGTCCTTGCAATAGACCCGCTCACGCAAATCTTGGACCTTGCAACTACTCATGGATTCCTCCATAAGCTTCGTGGAAGGGGGACCATCTTGAGGACCTCTCTTTATGCGGACGATGCCGCGCTTTTTGTTGCTCCCTACAAGGAGGATATTAATAACTTGGCAAACATCTTGGAGAGCTTTGGAGAGGTCACCGGCTTATGCACATACTTCCAAAAAAGTTCCGTGGTTCCAATAAGGTGTGGGCAAATCAACCTTGATGACATTCTCGAGGGAATCCTGGCGGCGCGGGCATCTTTCCCTTTGAAGTATCTTGGGCTCCCTTTATCTATATGGCAACTTAAGAGGGTGGATTTCCAACATTTAGAGGACAAATGCGCCGGGAAACTTCCAATTTGGAACGGGAAATTCATTACTACAGCCGGTCAAGCCTCCCTTATTAAACCGGTCATCTCTTCGCAAGCCCTCCACTACCTAACTCCCCTTGTCATCCCCCCGAGCACAATCAACTTCATTAAGAAATTGGAAAGGGCTTTTCTTTGGTCCGCTAAGGACAAGACCACCGGTGCCAAATGCAAAGTGAATTGGGAAACGGTTTGTCGCCCAAAAAAGCTAGGTGGCCTCGGAATCCTCCATCTTGACAAGTTCGCGACGGCGCTTAGGCTTCGGTGGCCTTGGCTTGAGTGGAAGGAGCCCTGGAAAATTTTGGTGGGCACCGGCAATCCTTGCAATGAGGCGGATATGGATATTTTCTATGCGGAAACTTCTATCTCGATCGGAAATGGGCGTAAGACACCATTTTGGCATGCTCCATGGCTTCAAGGAAGAAAACCAATTGACATAGCACCCCTCATCTTTGCATCTTCCAAGAGGAAGAGGTGGAACGTTTCCCAAGCCTTACATGGGGGTGCTTGGATAGGGAAAATTGTCTTGGGTCCTCGATTCTCTCTCCAACATTTGGAGCAATTTGTCGAGCTTTGGAGGCTACTCAATCATGTTCATCTTGATGACAATATGGAAGACGACATCTCATGGAAGCTCACAGACAATGGTGAATACTCAGCAAAGTCGGCTTATGAGGTTCAGTTTTTGGGCTCCACCTTATCCAACATGGACAAGACGGTTTGGAAGGCTTGGCCCCCCCTAAGGTCAAGTTCTTCGCTTGGCTTGCTACTCAAAATAGGATTTGGACGACAGATAGGCTGGAGAAACGAGGGTGGCAAAATTGTGGCTTGTGCCCTCTTTGCAAGCAAACCATGGAGACGGTCACTCATCTTTTTGTATCTTGTCGGTATACCATACGGTTTTGGAACCTCATCAAGAATTGGATGGGCATAGATGGCATTGAACCTCAACAATGGCAAGGTGTGGGTCTTTCAAGCAAGAGTTAGTGGAGCATGATGACGGACGGAGGAATCCCTAATCGAAAAGCGTTGGCATCGCTAACCTTACTCACCGCGTGGGAGATATGGAACGAGAGGAATGCACGGGTCTTCCGCAACAAGCACGCGCCGCCTTTTGTTCTAGTAGATAGGATTAAGAATGAGGCCCGCTTGTGGGTTATTGCGGGCGCAAAGCATTTGGGCGAAATGATGCCAGGAGAGTAGCCTTTTTGTATGCTTTTTTGTCTTGTTTTGTTTGTCAAACTCTCCCTTAATTAATAGATTAGGGCAAAGCTTTTGGCCCCGTTTCAAAAAAAAATCAATCCAATTGGACTAGGGTTATTGCTCATCTTGACTAGGACCAGAAATGGGTAAAGTCGTGTCCCATGGCCACTCGTGACCGTAATATATTTTCACTACCCAAATAGATCACGTATTTCCTATGTCTTTATTTACTCCGTGTTGTATATTTAGTCAAAGCCTAACGTATTCCCTATGTCTTTATTTACTCCGTGTTGTATATTTAGTCAAAGCCTAACTTTGCCAAGTTTGGTAAAGAATATAGAAGAAAAAATTAACGTCCATATTATCAAATGCATATAATATGATAATAAACATTATGACAATTCTAATATTATAGGTTTTACATTGTAGATGTTGTTACTTTCCCTAAATATTTTATCAAAGCTTATAAAGTTTGACTTTAACTAAACTCACAATGCCAAGTAACTGTGAAAACTACCGTACGCTTGCAAGGCGGCGATATAATTACGTTCGATAGGTAGCCATAACTTCAAGTGTAACATGGATTAACAATCATTGACAGAGATCTCAGATTCTTTAGCTCTGGGAGGGCGACACATGCACGCGTTTTTTTCACACTCATGCCAGCCATCGGAGGAGGAAGAACTTCATTAGCCACCTTCTAGTAGAAATGTATGGATCTCAGAGCATGTGGAGAAGGCCGAAGCCGTGCACAGTTTCTTCGAGAACTTGCTGGGGGTAGCAGGGGAGCGACCCTTTTCGCTCGACCTGGACTACCTAGGGCTGCAGTGTATAGACCTCCAACACATCGACGGCGTCTTTACGGAAGAGGAAGTCCTAGCTACCATTAAAGGTATTCCATTGGATAAGTGCCTCGGCCCAGATGGTTTCTCTGCCCGGTTCTTTGTTTCTTGCTGGGAGATTATCAAGGTTGATGTCATGGATGCCTTCCACTCGCTCTCACGACTTGACTTTCGTGGATTCAGAGCTATGAATTGTGCCCTAATCACGCTCCTGCCCAAGAAACCGGGTGCCGAAGAAGTTCGGGATTTCATACTGATCAGCCTTATACACGGGTCTGGCAAGTGGGTGTCCAAGGTGATTGCTAACAGGGTGGTAGCGATCCTCCCACAGATGGTGGGGGTGCATCAAAGTGCATTTGTTCGAGGAAGGTGCCTGCATGACAACTTTATGATGGTGCAAGGCATAGCTCGCAAGCTTCACACCAGCAAAACCACGATTGTGCTCCTCAAACTGGCATCACGAAAGCCTTCGGCACAGTGGACTAGGCCTTCCTGATAGAAGTACCGAGAAATATGGTTTCGGCGAACGCCTCCTAGCGTGAATCTCCGCGCTACTCTCCACTGAAGGAAATATGCCCTGAGAGGCAATAATAAAGTTGTTATTATATATTCCTTATACATGATAGATGTTTATTTTGCATGCTATAATTGTATTGATAGGAAACATCAATACATGTGTGTTTAATAAACAAAAAGGGTTCCTAGTCATGCCTCTCTTATAGACTAGCTTGTTGATTAACAAGATGATCAAGGTTTCCTGATCATGGACATTGGATGTTGTTAATAACAAGGTCACACCATTGGTGGAATGATGTGATAAACATTCATCCGAAGTATAGCATTACGATCAAGTCATTGTGTTTATATTGCTATAACATCATACGAAGTAATCTTTATCCTTAGACCATGAGATCATGTTAATTGCTAACACCGGAAGAGTATCTTGATAACATCAAACGTCACACCGTAACAGGGTGACTATAAAGATGGGTTCAGTGCTACGAAGGTGTTATGTTGAGGCTCATGGATCAAGAGTGGAATTTGTCAATCCAGATGACGGGTAGATATACTCTGGGCCCTCTCGGTGATATCACATTAGGATAGCTTGCAAGCAAGTGATGTGATCACTAGAATGTTATATCACGGGAACGAGAAAAGAGTGCATGTCGGTAACGAGATCAAACTAGGTATGGAGATACCGATGATCGAATCTCGGACATGTAATATATCGAGAGACAAAGGGATTTAGTTACAAGTGTTAAAGGTTCTCACGATCACAAGAGTCATCGTTGAATGTGTAGGAGTTAGTACGGATCTCCAGGTCCCGCTGCTGATTATTGATCGGAGAAGGGTCTCGATCATGTCTGCATTATTCGCGAACCGTAGGGTGACACACTTAAGAGTTACCGGACACCATTTTGGAGCACATATGTTCAGACGAAAGAATTGCAAAGCGCAGGAATTGTTTCAATAGAAACCGGAAATTGTTTCGGGTGAAATTGCAGAAGGTGGTTCTGCATGTGATATTGAAATAGTGCAAGGGGCTATATTTGAATGTTTGTTAATTAAAGTAATTAACAAAATTCTGAATAAATTTAATAAAAAGAGTTTTATTAAATGAGAGAGCATTAAATTTGGAGAAATTTAATGCATTTAAAGTGGAGACTTTAAAAGGGAATGTGAAGAGGCATTTTAATGTGGAGGGGTTACCACCACATGAATGGGGGAGGTGAGGGGTCACCCCCCCATGCGTCGGCCATGGAGAGAGGGGGTACCCCCCTCCTCCTATAAAAGGCCACCCATTCCCTCCTTCATCCTCACACCTCCTTGTGAAGGATCTCTCTCCCCCTCTAGAATTATTCCCCCATGGTCTCGGATTAGCGAGATACATGTTCCCGGTGGCATTTCGTCTGGAAGGAGTTGCTGCTTCCGCTGGATCGCTGGAGCGAGGAGGTGGAGGTTGTCCGGTGGCTTGAACGTGTGTGCGAGGACGGATGCACTACTGATTTGCGGCGCTCGGACTTCCACATGATCTTGAGATCGGCAAGCGTACGACTACACCAACCACGAGTTCCTACTCGTTAACAAAACTCGTTGTCTTCGAGGGTAAGTTCTCCATGGATGTATGTCCACCCGTTGCTCTGTATCTAGTAGATAGATCTTGGCGTATAGTTCTCATCGTAGGAAATTTTTTGTTTTCTATGCTGTGAACCCAACAGTGGTATCAGAGCCTGATCTATGTGTAGGTGCTTTGCATGGGTAGTACACATATGTTTATATGTGGGCGATGATGATCATGTTATTGCATCTTCTATGTACTTTGGATATTGGTGGCATAGTGGGATGAAGCGGCCCGAACCAACCTTACATGTCATCGTACATGAGACAGGTTCCACGACTGACATGCAACTAGTTTTGCATAAGTGACTAGCGGGTGTTTGTCTCTCCTACTATAGTCAATATCTGATTTACAACGAGTTGCTAATAACTTGGTTATCCTCGTTGTGGTTCATGTTCGTAGGTAAGACCGGTTCTATCTCCGAAAGCCCTAAGCCACGTAAAACTTGCAATTGATAAATTAGAGGCGTCTAGTTTAGATCGTTGCTGGGCTAATGTCTTGATATGGTATTGTTGTAAGTAGATGTATGATAGATACTCTTACAACTCACTTAACGTGTAAGTTCCATAGACCTTGGCCTTACACACAAAGGAATGATAGAGATCATACCACGATGCAAATGATAGAGATCAAATGCATGGACCATATCACCTCACTTCACACATTAGCATCTTATATTGCTAGTTTGGTGCTTTTGGTAGCATTATAAGATGATCCCTCATTTAGATATCAAGAAAAAATGTGTTCTTCCTTAAGTATGCACCGTTTTGTGGATCGTGTTTTGAGGCATCACGTGATGATCGGGTGTTCTTAACTCTACGCTTTCATACAACGGGTGTAAGACAGTTTTACACACGCAAATACTAAGGTTCTTACTTGACGAGCCTAGCATGTACAGACATGGCCTCGGAACACGGACCGAAAGGTTAAGCATGAGTCATATAGTTGATATGATGCCCATATAGATGCTCTTCTTTGAAGCTACACCGACTCACGTGATGATCGGACTTGGTGTAGTGGATTTGGTTCATGTAATCACCAAAAGGACACGAGGGATGTCGTTTTTGAGTGGGAGTTCATTAGTAATTTAGATTAGTTGAACTCAATCTATCATAAACTTAGTCTAAATATATTTTACAAATTCTGTTGTAGATGGCACCACCTGCTTTTAATTTCAATGTGTTCATGGAGAAAGAGAAGCTTGCTGCGAATGGTAGCAACTTCACCAACTGGGCTATGAATTTGAGGATTCTTCTCACTGCTGCACAAAAGCAATATGTGCTAGAGGCGCCGCTAGGCCCCCCACCAGCTCCTGATGCCCCTGACGAGGAAAAGAACGTCTATATAACTCGTCAGGAGGACCAGAACTTAGTTCATTGCGGCATACTGTATGGGCTAGAGCCAGAACTTCGAAAACGTTTCGAAAATGGCAATGCCTTTGATACCATGGGAGAATTAAAAATGATTTTCGATACCCATGCTGCCGTAGAGAGTTATAATGCTTCTGAAAAGTTCTTTAGCTGCATGATGGAAGAGAACAGCTCCGTTAGTGAGCACGTACTCAAAATATCTGGGTACGCCGATAAGCTTGTGTCCTTGGGAATAACGATTCCCATTGACTTAGGCATACATCGTGTTCTCCAATCTCTGCCACCTAGCTACAAGAGCTTCGTGATGAACTATAATATGCAGGGCATGAAGAAGTCTCTTCCCGAGCTTCTGTCAATGCTTAAGACTGCAGAAGTGGAGATTAGAAAAGAACATCAAGTGTTGATGATCAATAAGACCACCGGTTTCAAGAAGGATAAGAAAGGCAAGCAGAAGGGAAAGAAGGGCGGCAAATCTGTTGCCGCGCCTGAAAAGAAACCCCGAGCTGGCCCTAAGTCTGACACCGAGTGCTACTATTGCAAGGGGACTGGCCATTGGAAGCGCAACTGCCCCAAGTATTTGGCGGACAAGAAGGCTGGCAAGGCAAACAAAGGTATATGTGATATACATGTTATTGATGTGTACTTGACTAGTACTCACAGTAGCACCTGGGTATTTGATACGGGATCGGTTGCTAATATATGTAACTCGGTTCAGGGGCTGCGGAACAAGCGAAAACTAGCAAGGGATGAGGTCACAATGCGGGTCGGCAATGGATCAAGAGTTGATGTGATCGCCGTCGGAACGCTGCCTCTCCATATGCCGTCAGGATTAGTTATAAACCTGAATAATTGTTATTTGGTGCCTGCACTAAGCATGAACATTGTATCCAGATCGTGTTTGATGCAAAGTGGTTATTCGTTTAAGTCTAAAAACAATGGTTGTTCGATTTATATGAATAATATCTTTTATGGTCATGCACCTGTGTTGAATGGTTTATTTCTGTTGGATCTCGATAGTAGTATTACGCATATTCATAATGTTGATGCTAAAAGGATTAAACTTGATAATGATATATCTACATATATGTGGCAGTGCCGTCTAGGTCATATTGGCGTTAAACGCATGAAGAAACTCCATTCTGATGGACTTTTGGAATCACTTGATTTTGAATCATTTGATAAATGTGAGCCATGCCTTATGGGCAAGATGACTAGAACGCCGTTTTCTGGTTCAATGGAACGGGCGACAGATTTATTGGAAATCATACATACTGATGTGTGTGGACCAATGAGTGTGTCGGCGCGAGGTCGATATCGTTATTTTGTTACTTTCACGGATGATTTGAGTAGATATGGGTATATCTATTTGATAAAACATAAGTCTGAAACCTTTGAAAGGTTCAAAGAATTTTAGAATGAAGTGGAAAATCATCATAACAGAAAGATCAAATTTCTGCGGTCTGACCGTGGAGGAGAGTATCTTAGTTACGAGTTTAGCACACATATGAAAGACTGTGGAATAGTTTCACAACTCACGCCTGCCGGAACACCACAACGTAATGGTGTGTCAGAACGTCGTAATCGTACTTTATTGGATATGGTTCGATCTATGATGTCTCTGACTGACTTGCCACTGTCATTTTGGGTTTATGCACTGGAAACCGCTGCATTCACTTTAAATAGGGCACCATCTAAATCCATTGAAAAGACACCGTATGAATTATGGTTTGGAAACAAACCTAAGCTGTCATTTCTTAAAGTTTGGGGATGCGATGTTTATGTGAAGAAACTTCAACCGGATAAACTCGAACCCAAAGCGGAAAAATGCGTCTTCATAGGATACCCTAAGGAAACGATTGGGTATACCTTCTATCACAGATCCGAGGGCAAGGTCTTTGTTGCCAAGAATGGATCCTTTCTTGAGAAGGAGTTTCTCGCGAAAGGTGTGAGTAGTCGGAAGGTAGAACTCGAAGAGGTTATTGAACCTTCTCTTCATGAAATGGCGAGTAGCGTAGCTCCAGAAGTTGTTTCGGAGTTGACTTCACCTAATGAAGAGAGAGCTAATGATATTGATCATGAAACTCCGAAAGAGGACACTACGGAACCTCGCAGGTCAAGCAGGACACGTGCAGCTCCTGAACTGTACGGCAATCCTGTTATGAATTTCATGATTGATGAAATAGATGACCCTGCGACGTATAAAGAAGCGATGATGAGCCCTGATTCCAACAAATGGCTAGAAGCCATTAAATCCGAGATGGAATCCATGTACGAAAACTAGGTTTGGACCTTGGTGGACTTACCTCACGATCGAAAGGCCGTTGAGAATAAATGGATTTTCAAAAGAAAAACTGATGCTGATGGTAATGTAACCATCTATAAGGCTCGACTTGTCGCAAAGGGGTTTGGACAAATTCAAGGAGTTGACTACGATGAGACATTCTCTCCCGTAACGATGCTTAAGTCGGTTAGGATTATGTTAGCAATTGCTGCATATTTCGATTATGAAATATGGCAGATGGATGTCAAAACTGCGTTCCTCAATGGTAATATTGAAGAAGAGTTGTATATGATACAACCTAAGGGTTTTGTCGATCCTAAGGATGCTGATAAGGTGTGCAAACTTCAGCGATCCATCTATGGACTGAAGCAAGCATCCCGGAGTTGGAATCTCCGCTTTGATGAGGTGATCAAAGAGTTTGGATTTGTCCAAACTTATGGAGAGGCTTGTATTTACAAGAAAGTGAGTGGGAGCAATGTGGCATTTCTGATATTATATGTGGATGACATATTATTGATTGGAAATGATATAGATCTTTTAAACAGTGTTAAAAGTTATCTAAACAGCAAATTTTCGATGAAGGACCTTGGTGAAGCTTCATATATATTAGGCATTAAAATCTATAGAGATAGATCAAGATGCCTAATTGGGCTATCGCAGAGTACATACCTTGATAAGATATTAAAGAAGTTTAATATGGACGAAAGTAAGAAGGGGTTCTTACCTATGTTGCAAGGCAAGACATTGAGTAAGACTCAAAGTCCGGCTACGGCGGAAGAAAGAGAGATGATGGATAAGATCCCCTATGCCTCAGCCATAGGCTCTATTATGTATGCCATGCTATGTACAAGACTGGATGTGGCACATGCTATCAGTTTGACTAGTAGGTACCAATCTGATCCAGGTTCAGAACACTGGATAGCAGTAAAGAACATCCTCAAGTACTTGAGAAGAACTAAGGATATGTTTCTCATATACGGAGGTGAAGAAGAGCTAGTCGCTAAGTGTTATGTCGATTCTAGTTTTGACACCGATCCGGATGACTCTAAGTCTCAATCCGGATACGTATTTCTCTTGAACGGAGCAACAGTTAGTTGGAGGAGTTCTAAACAACCTGTGGTGGCTGGATCAACAACGGAGGCGGAATATGTTGCTGCTTCAGAAGCGGCGCAGGAGGCAGTTTGGATGAAAGAGTTCATTATGGAATTGGGTGTGGTTCTCAGTGCGTTGGACCCGATGGTGATCTATTGTGACAACAATGGATCCATAGCCAACGCAAAGGAACCAAGGTCTCACAAGAATTCCAAGCATATTAAGCGCCGGTTTCACTCCATCTGCGAGCATGTCAAGGATGGAGATATAAAGATTTGTAAAGTGCACACGGACCTGAATGTAGCAGATTCGTTGACTAAAGTACTCCCTAGGGCAAAACATGATCAACACCAGAACTCCATGGGTGTTAGATTTATCACTATATAAACTAGATTATTGTCTCTAGTGCAAGTGGGAGACTGAAGGAAATATGCCCTGAGAGGCAATAATAAAGTTGTTATTATATATTCCTTATACATGATAGATGTTTATTTTGCATGCCATAATTGTATTGATAGGAAACATTAATACATGTGTGTTTAATAAACAAAAAGGGTTCCTAGTTATGCCTCTCTTATAGACTAGCTTGTTGATTAACAAGATGATCAAGGTTTCCTGATCATGGACATTGGATGTTGTTAATAACAAGGTCACAACATTTGTAAAATGATGTGATAAACATTCATCCGAAGTATAGCATTACGATCAAGTCATTATGTTTATATTGCTATAACATTATACGAAGTAATCTTTATCCTTAGACCATGAGATCATGTTAATTGCTAACACCGGAAGAGTATCTTGATAACATCAAACGTCACACCGTAACAGGGTGACTATAAAGATGGGCTCAGTACTACGAAGGTGTTATGTTGAGGCTCATGGATCAAGAGTGGAATTTGTCAATCCAGATGACGGATAGATATACTCTAGGCCCTCTCGGTGATATCACATTAGGATAGCTTGCAAGCAAGTGATGTGATCACTAGAATGTTATATCACGGGAACGAGAAAAGAGTGCATGTCGGTAATGAGATCAAACTAGGTATGGAGATACCGATGATCGAATCTCGAACATGTAATATATCGAGAGACAAAGGGATTTAGTTACAAGCGTTAAAGGTTCTCACGATCACAGGAGTCATCGTTGAATGTGTAGGAGTCAGTACGGATCTCCAGGTCCCGCTACTGATTATTGATCGGAGAAGGGTCTTGATCATGTCTGCATTATTCGCGAACCGTAGGGTGGCACACTTAAGAGTTACCGGACACCATTTTGGAGCACATATGTTTCAGACGGAAGAATTGCAAAACGCAGGAATTGTTTCAATAGAAACCGGAAATTGTTTCGGGTGAAATTGCAGAAGGTGGTTCTGCATGTGATATTGAAATATTGCAAGGGGCTATATGTGAATGTTTGTTAATTAAAGTAATTAACAAAATTCTGAATAAATTTAATAAAAAGAGTTTTATTAAATGAGAGAGCATTAAATTTGGAGAAATTTAATGCATTTAAAGTGGAGACTTTAAAAGGGAATGTGAAGAGGCATTTTAATGTGGAGGGGTTACCACCACATGAATGGGGGAGGTGAGGGGTCACCCCCCATGCGCCGGCCATGGAGAGAGGGGGCACCCCCCCTCCTCCTATAAAAGGCCACCCATGCCCTCCTTCATCCTCACACCTCCTTGTGAAGGGTCTTTCTCCCCCTCTAGAATTATTCCCCCATGGTCTCGGATTAGCGAGATACATGTTCCCGGCGGCATTTCGTCTGGAAGGAGTTGCTTCTTCCGCTGGATCGCTGGAGTGAGGAGGTGGAGGTTGTCCGGTGGCTTGAACGTGTGTGCGAGGACGGATGCGCTGCTGATTTGCGGCGCTCGGACTTCCACACGATCTTGAGATCGGCAAGCGTAGGACTACACCAACCACGAGTTCCTACTCGTTAACAAAACTCGTTGTCTTCGAGGGTAAGTTCTCCATGGATGTATGTCCACCCGTTGCTCTGTAACTAGTAGATATATCTTGGCGTATAGTTCTCATCGTAGGAAAATTTTTGTTTTCTATGCTGCGGACCTAACATCCACGACCTCCACGCGCGTCCTTATGAATGGCAACCCAGGTGCGAAGGTGGCCAATAGGCGTGGACTTCGGCAGGGAGACCCGCTCTCACCTCAGTTGTTCATGTTGATCATGGAGGTGTTTCATTTGATGATCACCAAAGTAGAGGACTAGGGGCTTCTTACCAGGCTCGCGACAACAGGCCTCCGGCAATGCACATAGATCTACGCCGAGGACGTGGTCACCTTCCTGAGACTTTTAGTGGTGGATTTCCAGGTGATCTCCAGGATCATCGAGGACTTCGGGGCGGCTTCCGTTCTCCGTACCAACTTCCACAAATGCTCGGTTAACTTGATCAGGTGCTCAGATGAGGACATAAGCTTGGTTGCCTGGGAGTTGCGCTGTTCGATCACTCAATTCCCATTGCGGTACTTGGGGTTACCGCTCTCCCTAGGAAAGCCATTAGCAGCGTAGCTCCAATCTCTGGTCGATCTGGTGGCTGCTAAATTGCCATCATGGAAAGCGTCGATGCTCAACAGAGGGGCGCCTGAATCTTGTAAGAATGACCCACTCGGCCATCCCGATCTTCACCATGATGCCCCTGGACATTCCTATAGATATCATCCTCACCAATGAGAAGATCATTTGTGGCTTTCTTTGGAAGGGGAGAAAGGATATGCATGGTGGGAACTGCCTTGTGGCGTGTGACAGGGTGTGCATGCCTAAGGAGATGGGAGGACTGGGCATCCCTAACCTACGTCTCATGAATATTGCGCTCAGAGCCCGATTGTTGTGGCTGAAGCGTGTGGAGGTGGACAAACCATGGCACGGACTAGACATACAAGTGCCAAAGCTATCTAGGCAGTTATTCGATACTGCAAAAACCTTGGTGTTGGGGAATGGGGCCACTACTCTCTTCTGGACGGACAAATGGCTGCCGTGTGGATGCCTCTGTGATGTAGCACCGAACCTCTTTGCGGCTGTTCTGGCATGTGCAATCTCAACGTGTCGCGTACGTGAGGGCCTGGATGGAGCCTGGATACATGATGTCGCCCTGACCTAGGAGCGGCAGCCATCAGGGAACTCCTTGACATAGTTGATCGGCTTGAGGAGATCACCTTGATAGAGGGGGCGCAGGATGTCTTTAAGTGGAACTGGGACTCGAGCGGCTGCTACACCGCCAAGTCCTGCTACTAGGCCTTGTTTGCTCGGCGGACCTCGATGGCAGGAGCCCTACAGATCTAGCGCTCCCGAGCCCGTGCCAATTGTAAGATAGCGCTCTGGATCGCCATTAGGAATAGGTGTTGGACCGCCGACGGACTGAGTCGTAGGGGACTACAACACTTGTTGCCTGCCAGTTTTGTGACCAGTGCGGAGTGACCATCGACCACTTGCTGATGGGTTGTGTCCTAACCCGCGAGGCGTGGACAGCCTGCCCAGGGTGGTGGGACAAGGGCTATTGGATACCGGAGCATGACATGAAGCTTGTGGCTTCGCTCCAGAAGAGGCGGGGTGGAAAGGGCAGGGAGCGCGACCTCTGGACGGGGATTGCCTTAGTCTGCTGGACGCTTTGGCGTCACCGGAACGACGTAGTCTTTGAAGGAGCCACCAATTCATCCAGGGAAGCCATCCGAAAGATCTCCGCCGGGGCGGACTTGTGGAGATCGGCAGGGCTCTTCCGAGACTGCCTAGGGCATGTAGATAGGTGGAGATGCCGTGAGTAGTCGTCTAGGGTGTGTGTTGCCCTTGAAGCAGCGTGGAGTTGCGCCTATGATGTCTGTACCATGAAGTGTTATAAAACTTGGCATCTTGGTCCTCCTTCTATGAAAACAATACGTCTTCGAGGACGTATCCTTGAAAAAATTAAATCTGAGCATAGCTAATAAAAAGAAAGGAGTAGCTTGATGAAGAGATAATATAATATACTACGGAGTATAACATAAATACTTACCAGGAAATAGGATATTGGTTTGTGCTGAATTGCACGGTTAGCAAGATCTCCAGCCGTTAAGCCATCCTTATTGGTAATGTCCATCTCAACACTTATCGTCGAGAGCAGCAAACTGACAATCCGTGGGTATTCATATTTGACAGCTAGATGAAGGGAAGTATTTCCATGAGAATCCGTGGCATTCAGCAGCATCGCGAACATGTCATTTTGGCAAATGTAGCGAACAACCCTTTCCTGACCATGTTCAACCGCACGATGCAGAAGATTTCTTCCTTCACCATCAACTATTTCATAGTAGTCCGGTGATATCTTTATGAGCTCATCGATTATTCTTGTTTGCCCCACCATAGCAGCAATATGGAGAGGAAATGATCCTTTGTCATCAGAGATGCTAGCTAGATCCAGGGGAGAATTGCCATCCTGTTCCTGTAGGAATAGCTGAACGATGCCAAGTTCTCCATGCAGTACTGCAAAATGGAGAGGCGTTCTCCCCGACGAATCAACTCTGGTTAGCATAGCTGGACCTTGTGGCTCCCACTCTAGTATTGCTTGAGCTATTTCTGCTTGAAGGTTCGCCGGCCAATTTGTGAACAGGTATATAACCAAGCAAAGTTTGAAATTTACGAAATGTAATAATGTTCTGACAAAATGAAATTTACTGGAATCGGGAATACAGACAGCTCGTGTGAGAACGATCAAAATTCAAGCCAAAAACTGGTTATAGGCGTACCTTTGCTGAATGTCGCCGCGCCATGCAAAGCAGTCCGTCCCTTGGGACCAGAAAACGACGCCGGCGACGTTGTTCCGTTTTGTGAGGGGCGCAGCATTGCTTGGACCATCTGTGCGGAGCCAGCAATCATTGCCAGGTACAGCGGTGAGATGCCATCCTCGGTTGCTACTACCGAGGCCAGATCGGGAACCTCCGCCATTAGCAGATCCACCACGCCAGCATGATCGTGCCGGACGGCTTCGTAAAGGGCGCTGGCTCCCGCCTGGTTCCTCGCCCGCAGCGCGGACTCCTCCTCCGCCCCGCCGGCTCGCATCGTCGACAGCAGGATGGCCGCCACGTCCCTGTGCCCGGCCTTCGCCGCGCAGTGCAGCGGCGTGTCGAGGCACCTGTTGCGCGTGGCGGCCAGCGAGGGCGCCCTCTCGCAGAGGAGCGCCGCGAGCTCGGCGTGGCCTCGGCTGGCGGCAAGATGCAACGCCGTGTTCCCGTTGCTCGCCACGCCTAGAAGAAAGCAGCCCGGTGCCGCGCCATGGACGTTGATTGCGACCTGGCCGTCCGTTTGTTGGCGGTCGTTGTAGGCACCGTGGTCTTGTCTGCTCAGTATCACCTCCATGCGGGCCGTGTCGCCGGCGGTTAGCACTTGCCACAGCTCCGCGTCAAGAGTCACCTTCTGCTGTGGCCCGAACTCTATCGCCGCAGCGAGATCCTCAGGCATGGTTGATTGTGGAAGTGTTATCTGACTGCAAGGTTATTTGGGATTCTTATTCTTGCTCTGTTTTGAATCTGCTCTGTGGTTTTCGTCGTTTTGGTATTGTATTTTCTGAGAGGACCCGCCGATTGAGGTCAAGTAGAAATATATTTTCCGCTTTGTCCGATTATTCGTTTGTTTAAGCCAAAGCTAACACTTTAATTCTTGCTACTTTCTATCCGGAGCCTCGTTTTAAAATATAAGATGTTTTAGCTTTGTATCTAAACTTTTTTTAGTGCGTAGGTTCATCACTAAAAAGGGTTCATCGAATGAATTAACAGACTAAAAGAAGTCTAAATATACTCCTTTTATAAAGCTAGAACATCTTATATTTTGAAACGGAAGGAGTACATACGCTAGAGGCTGGGGCAGCTCCTCGTCGGTCAGGTGCAAACCAATCACGATGTCTGATTGTTATACACTTGCGCCATTGTTTAAAAAATTCTTCTGGCATACGAGCTCAAATGATTTTTTATAGTATTAAAAATCATACTGATAAGTTCTTAAAAAATTAAAAATAATTCTGGACTTTGCCAGTGATATATCTTATAAGCATGCAAAATCGTAGTGCGAAATTCCTTTTATTGTGTGCTACACAAAATGACAAAAATCTGAAAATTTTGGAGATTTGAAAATGTGATGCTTAGGTCCATTGTTTTGTCATTTTTGTAGCTCAAAGTAAACATTATTTTCAACTAATAGTTTACATGTGTGGTATACATCACTAACTACATCTTGATTTGTTCTTCGGAATTTTTGGAACTCAGAAATACGATTCTTCATTTAAAAACATGGGTGTGTATGTACACCAAATCTCAACTCCGTTAGGTTCCCCTATATCAAATTAGTTAGAGCAAGTACAATAAACTTACAACTATAAGACTTTAAATAATATAGTATTTGAAATGAGGTGGAGGAGAGAGAAGTAGAGAGAAGATTAAGCAAGGACAATAGTATAGCCAGCTGCTGGCTATAAGCCAAGTGTCATGTCATCTATAGCCAACTTAGAGCTAGCATGTACAATAGTAAGATAAACATATACAATATTTTAGCACTACATGGCCCACCTTTCACTCTCTCAAAGTGCCTAGGAGCACGTGCTAGAGCTGGCTCTTGCATGAGAGTTCACTCTTCTTCTCTCTCATATTCTCTCTCTTCCAACTAGATAAGAAAATAATATTTTAATCCTTATAGCCAGACTTATTGTACTTGCTCTTAGTGGGCTCTCATGCAAGAGCTAGCTATGACACGTGTTCCTATGTACTTTATGTGAGTGTAAGATGGGCCTTAGCCTAAGACTAGTCACAATGGGAGTATCATAGGTAGTATCATGCACATCATGCATGCAAAAAGCTGAGGTGCCACCATGATTAATGATGTGAGAGATGATAGTAGTATCATAGTACGTAAAACTAAAAATAATAATATCAAATAAATTTTGTACATAATTTTACATTAAGATTCTAAAAAACAATAAATACAATGACACTATGATACTAATACATGATACAGTGCATTGTAGAGATAGTATCATATACTAATATCATATGCATGATACTAGTGTATGATACTATGCATTGTGACCGGTCTAATAAAGTAGTACTTACTTATGACTAACTATTCTATATGTTGGTTATTAGGTCGGCTATAGATGATATGGCGACAACTCATAGCCAGCATCTGGCTTTACTATTGAACTTGTTCTTATGTGTGTTAATTGTTTTACTCGTAGGTTCAATAACTTTCAAGAGTCCAATTAAGGTGATGAGGTAGTCCCAATCGCTAGGATTTTTATTGGAATTCCCGAAACATATAATTTAGGAGAAGCACAATAAAATCATGTCAACAAGCAATAATGGTCGAGTGGCTAATATAAAGGAAGTTGAACTGAAGTCCGAACTAATTGGATCTGAAGTAATCAGTACACAAGTGACTTGATAATCTACACAAACAGAAGACATTTAGAAAAAGAAATAATGGGTGACAACTGGGACTCAGGCAATCATTTACGCAAAGCACTACATTGTTCATTTTTTATTTTGAGGTTGTTATGATCAATAACTTCATCTGTTATTTAGTGTCTCGCTTGCTACGATCTAGTTAAAGCCCTTATTAGAATAAATATCATCCAAGCTTTTTGAACTACAATAAAAAAGGCAACACATATCTTCTCACCTTTCTAATTTGTAGCAAAGGAAACGGCAATATGCTCCCAACAAGATCCACACAAGCGAATCTCCATCTTTGTGGGAAAGAGTATCAGCCAACCACGTTTAATAAAATGCTTCAAAGAAGAAAATGCAACATACTACCAAAACGCTTCACGGTAGTTTTACATATAATTAACACAAACAAAATTTAGGACGGGTAACATTATAACTCCTTTCACAACAAATATGCAAAATGTCTTGTAAACAAATGTTCGAGACTATCATCGGTCAGTACCTATCACACTATACCCAAAAAATGAATAACTTAAAGTAGAATTAGTAGTCCCAAATGAAATTTGTGCTATACTTGTACATCATTACCAAGAAGATGTCGATAATGACCACTTCACTATATTTTGTATCACTAATCATACCAAGAACTTTTTGTGTAACCATGTATCACTGATCCCTCCAAAGAACAAAGGAACCAACATGACTTGGTCATTAATACATGAACAAAATCACCCTCTCACAGTAATGAGATAAGAACCTACAAAGCGCACTGACACCACATGAATTCAATAACAATTCTTATGTGTATGTATTTTTCACAAATTGAAATGTAAGAGAACCTATAATTTTACCTATCATAGTTCTTACCTTAATTCATGTGAGATCCTGGCGCATGACTTAATAGGATTGATAGGATACACATGCCAGCAAGTTGCAAATTCTTTTCTGAAAGCTCATCCTAAAGAACCTCCGGGTTAAGCGTGATTGACCTAGAGCAATTTGAGGATGGGTAACTGACTAGAAAGTTGTTTCCGGGTGCGCACGAGTGAGGGCAAAGTGCATAGAAAAGATTAATGTTGGTAGGTGAGATTAGTGTCTAGAAATCTTAGAGAGTTTTCATGGGTAACAACCACCAGGCCTGGAGTGGCCGAGACGTTACAATTCATATGGCCATAATATATATACCTTTTCAATGCTTAATTATAGTATCTTTAAGTCTTCGATGGTGGCTAATGTATCTATAATTTTTAGTAGTGTCACTTACATGGAAACTTCATATTAGTTACAATCATTAGAAATTAAAATATAAAACTTACTGAAAGAAAAAAAATCACTATATGTAGCAAGATAGCACAAATAAAAAAGTTTATTATGTGACGTAGATAAATAATATTTAGAGAAGCAAAGGAGGTTAAAGATGATATTGGGAAAGTGCACGTTGTACTTTGAAACATAAGGTTTTGATGTATGTGCAATGGGACTACTAAATTAAATAACTCACCATCCTTATAGAAATGCTTAGTGTATTCATTAAGTTGAAGGATGTAACAAGAATATGCTAAGCAATTTAACATGGACCAAGTGGAATCTTTTCATAATGAATACAATATTAGCTACGAGTAATGGTTTACTAAAATAAAATACATTTGAAGTACCAATATCAATAGACATGAGTGAAAAACTTTAAAAATCATTCTGATTTCCATGTAAAGATCAAATAAATCATTATGAATCATGCTTCACAAGGGATGGCATGTGTGTATATCATAAATTTAAAAGATATATTATATAATGATGGACATGTTCGAATTAACAGATAGAAGATGCTTTATTTCGAGATTGTTGTCAAAGCTCAATTCCTCCTCTAGATTCCAGGAACATGTAGCATCCCAATTGTCTAACAATTGTAATGCTACTTGCCTAGTCTATTTATTGCTACTTTCTACTTATAGTTCTTGCATTGCATCATTATTATATCATGTTCATGTCATCATGCCACCTTGCATTTGAGCATCATAAAAACCATTTTAGTTGGTTCTTATCCCATATGCATTTATATTGTATTCGCTTCTTGATATATTGTACCTGACTTTTGATATAATGTTAAATGCCCAAGTTGAGTTGGGGGCATATCTTTTAAATTCTTTCCACCTACTAACATGCTACTATCTCTTGTCCAGATGAACATATCTCAATCTACCACATATATGACCAGTGGGCTCTTCTTATTTGCCTTGTGATTCAAATCATGACCATGTGTACTTATGAGAGGATCGATCCAAATATTCCACCCCTCTCATTCTAGTGCATATTCTCTTTTCTCGTCAAATATGCCATTCTAGCTCTATCTTTTTTAGTGCCACATGCAATCATAACCCCTCAACTCTAGTCACATGAAATAATAGACCTCCATGTGCTTTTATATCTTCTTTTGAAATTCCATTTGAGTGTTTGGTTCTATTTGTTTGTGCTCAAATCCTTCTACTCTACCATCTATGTCCACCCATCTCCTTTTGTTTGCAAATCCTTTTTGTCTAAAACCATGTGTCAATCTTAACCTAAACTAGAAAATATTCCTACCTAGCTACTCCAACCATATAACCTTATCATGTGTGCATGAGTATGCATGTGTGTATATATGTGCCCCATCAACCTTCTTGTTTTACCCTCCTACCTCAATCAACAAAACCCTACCCGATCCCACATCTCTATCTTGCAAAGTAACAATCCTTGTGCCCTAAACCCCTCTTGATCTCTCTCTTCTGTCCTAGCTAAAAACGTAAGCTAGCCCTAACCAAACCTATTAGCTCTGGCGCCACCCCCTAATTCTCTTCCAGGTGTCCCTCCCCGACTCACCCTCTCTCCGTGAACCTAATCGACACCCCGATGCACCCCTGCCTAGTGTCACCCAACCTGCTCTACCTCTAGCCCACCGATAGGGTCCAGTTTATCTCCCCACCTTGCTCACATGCTCCGCGATCACTAGCCACACTCACGCCTCGCGCGTGCCTTCTCTCTGGCCAAAAAGCGAGTAGCGGGCTTCCTCTCCCTGCCATTTCCAACCACTTTCCCCTCCACCCAGATCTCATCCCCTCTGCCATCTTCTCTATAATGCTCCCTCTACAGTATGATTTCCAGTGTAGGAGACTTGCCCACGATGGGTTTCGTGGGTAAGAAGAAGATAAACAAGAGCTAAGGAGAGGAGAATTAGCTTTCGTATCAATTCTTCTTACTTGCCTTGATCCGGTTACATCTTACTGCTCATAACTACGCAGCACACGCACACCCTCACTCTTACCTGACCACCCTGGCGCACACTTAACTTGAACGCACACACCCTCGCGACACCTACATTTAATCTTTGGTCCCTAGGTGGCGCCGCCCAGGCCTAAGGTTCGACGGTGGGCATGACAGGTTCCCCCTAGGAATTTTTGCTTGTCCCCAAGCAACCACAACTAGAAACTTGGTCTTCAATGTGTCGCAATCTTCCCAGGTAGCTGCATCTGCTAGTATGTTGGTCCACTTGATCAATACCTAAAGAATTGATGTGTTTCCCTTCTTGACCAACCACCGATCTAGGATACCCTCCGGCTTAGTGTCTTGGGTGTCCAGATTTGGTACTTTGGGCAGCTCTGCAGACACTGGTGAGAACTCTGCCCTATAGTCTTTCAACTGAGATACATGAAACACATCATGTATTTTTGCTGCTTTGTGGTAGTGCCAACTTGTAGGCCACCTGTCCTACCTTTTCTACCACTTCAAACGACCCAAAATATTTGTATGCCAACTTGGGATACGGTCTGTTAACCACAGTAGTTTGTGCATATGGTTGGAGTTTGAGAAATACCTTCTCTCCCACCTACAACGAGCGCTCTATTTGTTGGCGGTCAGCATACAGTTTCATTCATGCTGCTGCTAAGTGTGTCTTCAAGATCTCTAGCTGTTGTGCCCTCTCATGGACCACTACCTCAACACCTTGATCTGAGATTTGTTGATTTACTGATAGAGCTCCCATGTTAGGTTCATGACAATACAGAGCTTTGAACGGAGAACAACCTAGTGATGTGTGCTCATTCAAATTGTATCCGAACTCAGCTAAAGGTAACCATTTCTTCCATTTGCCTGGAGCTTCCTGTGCCATGCATCTCAAATACATCTCGAGGCACTGGTTAACTCGCTCACTTTGTCCGTCAGTTTGTGGATGATAAGCTATAGTGAACTGTAATTTGGTGCCCAGTGTCTTGAACAGCAATTTCCAGAAGTGACTAGTAAAGGTACGGTCACGGTCTAACGTGATGAGTGAGGCATACCATGTAGTTTTACTACAGATCAACGAAGACTCTGGCCACTTGCGGAGAGGTGTAGGGATGCTTCATTGGAATAAAGTGAGAGTACTTCGAGAATGTGTCCACGACCACAAGGATGATGTTGGCGCCCTCGGATAGTATCAGTCCCTCAACAAAATCCATAGTGATGTCCTGCCACGTGCCTACCAGAATCGGAAGTGGTTGTAGCAGGCCCTGGGGATGTGCAGTAGAGTGTTTAGTGTGCTAGCATACATCGCATTACCCAATAAACTCTATGATAGCCACTTTAAGTCCATACCACGCAAAGAGCTTCTTGATGCGCTGATAGGTGGCCTGAACACCGGAGTGGCCACCCACAGCGCTGGTGTGCAAAGCGGCTATTAGCTTAGTCTGGAGCACTGAATTTGCACCTACCCAAATCCTGCATTGTTTCCTGATGATGCCTTGGGTGAGTTCATACCCGTGCTCATCTGGACTAGAGATAGCCAGTTCAGCTAGCCTGTGCTCAGCATCCGGGTCTGTGGCATAAGAGTTAGCAACTTCCTGGAGCCAAGTTGGCTGAGCTGACGAACAGGTTTGGACAGCTAGCAAATGCCCGACACGTGATAGTGCATGTGCTGCATGATTGTCGGCCTTTTTGTATAAATGATCTTGAACTGGAGCCCCATGAGGCGTGCCATTTCCTTGCGTTGGAGTGGTGAGTGGAGGCTTTGATCCTCCAGGAAACAAAGACTGTGATGGTCCGTCTTGATGGAGAACTCGCCTCTTTGCAGGTATGGGTGCCATCTGTCCACTGGCATAAAGAGCGCTAGGAACTCCTTCTCATATATGGAGAGATGCCAGTGAATGGAGCTCAGAGGTTTTCTCAAGAAAGCGAGAGGATGATTGTCTTGCATCAGCACAGCCCCGATCCCTGAGTCGCATGCATCTGTTTCAACAATGAAAGGCTTGTCAAAATCTGGCAATTGGAACATATGAGTGGTCATCGTGGCAGATTTCAGTTGCAAGAATGCTGTTGTGACTGCTTCATTCCACAAAAAACCTTTTTTCTTTAGCAGATTTGTGAGCGGTCGTGCAATGATGGCATAGTTGTGCACGAATTTTCTGTATTAGCCGGTGAGACCCAAGAACCCACTGAGTTCTATGATCGTTGTTGGTAAGAGCCAATCTTGCATAGCTTGTGTCTTTCGTGGATCAGTGGCCACACCCGCCGCTGACACTATATGTCCCAAGTACTCCAGAATGTCACACACAAATGAACACTTGCTCGCTTTGACGAACAGCTGGTTGTCGAGCAACAGTTGAAGGACCTCATGGAGATGCTGCACGTGCTCTTCAAGTGATGCGTTGTAGACCAATATGTCGTCCATGAACACGAGGACAGATCGCCGAAGACAGGGGCGCAGTACTGTGTTCATGACACACTGGAACGGCGCTGGCGCATTGCACAACCCGAACGACATGACTTGGAACTGGTAGTGGCCTTGATGGGTTTTGAATGCTTTCTTTGATTCGTGTTCTGGCAACATCGTAATTTGGTGATACACTGCCCTAAGGTCCAGCTTCTAGAAGATTTTTGCTCCAGCCAACTCATCCAACAGCTCATCGATGATAGGCATGGGAAAGACATTTTTGATCGTGAGCTCATTGAGATGGCGATAATCTATACAAAACCTCCATGTGTGATCTTTTTTATGCACCAATAGCACCGGTGAAGCGAAAGGTGACATGCTCGGCACTATTATTCCTGCTTGTAGCATTGCAGCCACTTGACATTTGATCTCATCCTTGTGAGTTGGTGAGTATCGATACGATCTGGCATTGAATGGTGATGTGTCGACCTTCAAAGGAACTGCGTGGTCATATTCTCGTGGTGGTGGTAGATCAGTATATTCCACAAAGATAGCTTGAAATGTTGACAGTAGCCTTTGTATTGGTTCCGGGTGTTCGGAGGCAGCATACTTTTCTGCTCCGTCAGTTTGGACAATTGCCAAAGCCCACACATCATTCCCCTTTGTCCACTTGGCCAGCTGCTCTACTGAAACTTCATGGATGGATGTTGCAGGTGAAGTTTTCAGGCCTTGTAGAGTCACTTGAGCACCATTGTGAGGAAATGAAATAAGCTTCTGTACCCAGTCTATTGTCATTGGGCTGTGCTGTTTGAGCCAGTCCATGCCGAGGATTGCGTCATAGGCTCCCAAGTCCAAGACTCTCGTAGAAGTGATAAAAGTAGCACCATGCGACCACCATGTAAATTCTGGCACAATCTGTGTGGGGTTCATGTATTCTCCATTGGCTACCTTCATAGCAATTGGCGGAACAGTTTGAGCTTTACATTGTGTCCTGGCCAATAGATGAGAATGGATGAAAGAACTACTGCTTCCCAAATCTACTAGAACAATGAATACTTGATTTCCCACCATTGCTCTCAGTCTGATCGTTTCAGCTCCTTATGAACCTACCATTGCATGGATATATAGGCTCAACAATTGTGCTTCTTCCATATCTTGCATCTCGAGCATGTTCAACACTTCTTCATCTAGCATCACTGGGCATTCTCCCTCATTTGCCACATTCTCCACCATAGCATTCAGTGTTGCTGCTTGTTTGTGGTTGCAGACATGTGATGGATTGAACTTCTCGCCACACTTGAAGCATAGACCGTTTGCTCGGCGGTAATCGCGCAGTTGCCTGTCTTTCCATAAGTCACTAGTGGCCAATTTCAGTGCAGGTTTGGGTGGCACATAAGTTTTGCCCACTTCTGTCTCTGAGCGACCGAACTGGCGTTGTAATTTCTTTGGAGCATCATCCAGTAACTCCTGCTGCACTTTTTGCTACCAAATAGGCTCTCTCCAATGTTTCTGGAATGTGTGACTCCACCGCAGCTCGTAACTCAAACTTGAGTCCCTGCATGAACTGAGAGATGAAGAATTGACTGTCGTAATTGGGGTTGAACATAGACACCTGGTACACCAGTCTCTAAAACTCCACAATGTATTCAATGACTGCCCTAGTTTGCTCCAGTTGCAGCAATGCTTTCATGAACTTGCGTTGGTCGTCACCCTCAATTCTGCCTCCACTATGGTGATGAACTGGGGCCAACCTGTGAGCTCATGGCGCTGCTTATATGCTTGCAGCCACACCACAGCGTTGCCATCCAGGTGTAGGGTGGCCGTGGTAAGCCATAGCATTGGACTGATGTTGAACACCCGGAAATAATCAAGACATTGATCACGCCAAATCCGCGGGTGCTCACCAGCGAAATGTGGGAAGTTCATCTTCGACATCTGCGAGTGCCCACCATGATTTGTGTTGGTTTGGTGATATCTACCGCCGCCTGCGCCTCCCTGTCCACCGCCACCCGCGCCTCCCATTCTACCACCGCCAGCACCACTTCCTCTGCCGCCACCAACGCCTCCCAGAAATCCTTCTGTACCACGATTTCCATCCGCCGCGAAGCCTCCGCCATTCGTGCCTGCACTGAACGATGCCCCGATGACGTTGCCCGACCATCGAGCTTGTGTGATGTGGAAAGTGGGGTTGCCTGAGTTGAAGATCTCACAGGGATCCGGCTCTTCCTCATCTGGTGGTGGCTTGTCGGGCGCGCTCGATTTGCCGATCCGCAGCTTGGTCATCAGCGACTGCAGGATGCGCGCGGTGTCGTTGTGCTTGGGCGCGTTGTCAGCGATAGCCACCGCCTGATGGTTGAGCTACGCGCGCATCTGCTTCTGCGCTGTGTCGACCCCCGCGACGACGCCGTGAAGCATGTCCAAACTTGCCTGGATTTGCTTGAGTGTAGCACTTGTCTCACCTGCCGCTTCCCCATCGCAGCGAGCACGAAACAGGTCTGCGCAGATGGCTTGGACGGAGCCATTGCGTTCAACCGACACGAGGATTTACCGCAATTGAGATCTGAATCGACCTAGATCGACTCTTCCCCCAATCGCAACCCGACGAAGGAATTACAAACTCAAAATCGGAAGAGGAAAAACCACGCACACAGCGAACACGCCCAGAAATCTAGTGAGTCTGATACCAAGTGTAATGCTCCCTCTACTGGTATGATTGCCAGTGTAGGAGACTTGCCCACGGTGGGTTTTTCATCGGGAATAAGAAGATCGAACAAGAGCTAAGGAGAGGAGAATTAGTTTTCGTATCAATTCTTCTTACTTGTCTTGATCCGGTTACATCTTATTGCTTATAACTGCGCAACACACGCACACCGTCACGTTTACCTGACCACCCTCGCCCACACTTAACTTGCACGCGCACAAACCCTCGCGACACCTGCATTTACTCTTTAGTCCCTAGGTGGCGCTGCCCAGGCCTAAGGTTCGACGGTGAGCATGACATTTTCCTCCATGCAAGGCAGCAACACCAGCACCTCGCCACCGGGCCGCCATCCTCGGCACCTTGCTGTCGTTGTGCACTGACGCCGCCATGGCCACCACGACGCTGATATCCTCCTCCGTCCGTCAGAGCTTATAGGAGGTCCGGTTCTCCTGCTTCGTCGTCCCTTCTTCCACCGGAGCCGCCCCTGGACGCCCAGGTCGCGCGCGCCCACGTCGCGCACGCCGCGTCCCGCCATCTCGGACTCTCTCGTCGAGCTACCGCCTCGCCTTCTCCGACCGCGAGCCACCGTCAGCAACACCACCGAGCTGAGCAGCCACTCGGCCTCCACCCTTCCATGGCTCGTTTTCCTCCTCCCCCGACGTCATCGCTCGCCGCTCTGCCGCTCGCCGCGTTGGACAGCACCGTGCGTGCGCGACAGCAGTAGCCACGCACTGTCCGTCGCACATAGCAACTTTAGCACTACTGTCGTCCTCTGTTCTCCACATTTTTGCGGCTCCCTCTGACCACATTCGGCGCCAATCCTCGCATGCCTGCAATAGGAAATATCCACCTTTCCTTAGCATGAAACGACGCACCAAACGGGGGCGTAAATCTCTCGGAATCATCCTCCCAAGTCCAGACGCTCTCGCGGTTTAGAGAAACCAGTTCATCGCCTTTGTTTTTGCCATATGTTCCGAGCAACCTCACGCCAGCCACAGACCACCGTTTGGATATTTGTTTACTTGAATCTGTAGCCGGTTGTACCATCTACTAGTAGCCGCAAATGGTAACTCAAACGGATTAGCATATCAGTCAGAATCATCTCCGAAATATTGGATCAGCTAGCACATTTTCGCACTAAGGATTCAGATTCGTTGGATGTTGATCGACAGCTCCTGGCGGTTTTGCACCTAGGCCACTGGCCTTTTTGTTTTCTCGACCGTGGCTCCCAGCTTGCCCACGTGTCGTGTCCCGGCAGGTCTGCGCGCGTGTGGCCCCGTTTCCCCTTTAGGCCCACCTGTCTGTGACCTTGGGTAGAGCAAGCCCAGGTGCAAAAAGTTTCCAGAATCATTTTCTCAAATAATGAAATTCCAAAATATTGTTATATCTTAAATAATTCATATCTTTTTTAGATAATTTGAATTTGACAAAGGTTTCAAAATGAAAAGTGATTCAAATTTAAATAAGAACTCAAATATAAATTCAAATTTGACTAGAGTCAACTCAAACTAATCAAACATGTGACATTTGACCTTTTTTCTAATTATTTGCATTCAATAGTAATTTTAAATTCATTAATTCAAATTTTGCAAATGATATATGTTTTCTGATCTAAAAAAATGCCAAAAATTTAAATATGCCATCCAAAATAATTGTTGAGTAATTTAAACTTTCGAAATTATTTAAATACCAACAAATATCTTTTTCTAAAAAATTCATAACTTTAATTTTGTAATTCCAAATTCGACAAATAATATGTCTAAATCGATCAGCGCAACGAGCCCGTTCTGATTATGTATTCCATGATATGAATTAAAGCATGCATCATATAAATATTAAATAATAAGAACTATTTATGAGAGTAAAACATGCCTAAATAAATTAATAAAGTGATTTATTAGTGTTTCACACCTCACCCATGGCACGCTATGTCATACCATGCAATTGTGCATCATTCCATCATGTCATACTTTGTTTGCTTGTTGCATATGAATTATATGATTGTGCAATGTATTTATTTTGGTTCTTGTATGTTTGGTTTTTATCCGGATAGACACTGAGCAAAAAGAATATCAAGAGCCTTAGGAGTATTACCCGGATCCTTCGTATTCCACAACTAAACTACCAGGAAAGCAATTCCCCATGCTTGCATATATATAGTACCTATGCTTTTATCTTAATCTTGTATCATTGAGTCGTGATTGCATTAATTTGAATCTTAACTATTGCATAGCCTTTATTTTTAAACCTCACCGAAACCTGTTTCTCAATCCAATGAGCCATTACTGCAAGAGTTGTTTGAGCCATGTGAGTCTTAGAATTGCATGTGTAGGGTTTGTGCAAGTCTTTGAAAACGAGGTACCTAAACAACTTAACCTGAATAGTAATGGGATAACTAATGAAAGAGGCATCGGTTAGCATTATCTGTTATTTGTTTGTTTAAGCTCACTTGTGTCCATAGGATCCTGAGTACTTGATTCCTGTTTCTTGACTACTCGCACTATCCACATACGGGAGACTCTATAGATCCCCCTTCGTCTGAGCTTGATTCGCACTTTATTTCTTGGGGCCACAAACTAGTTGGAGGCTTTATTACTATCATGTACTTATGCCATGTTCTACTGCTTTATTTATGATTGTACATGGAGCACCTGTACTATTTAGGATTGCGAAATGTTAACGCGGTATCGACAAGTCCAGTCACACTTTTGGGTTCCCATTCGTTTACATCCATTGTCGTAAACCCTAGGTCCGTCTCGGAGCCGTCCAACTTCGTTGCGGGTAACTTATTGGGGTGTCCCTCTAAAATAATTTATGAATCCTGTGAATGCATTATCGTGAGGCCTCGTTGCATATTATTTGGTTCTTCCCGAGGTTGATCGTGTGTGTTGCTATTTGTGCACCCCTGTAGGGTAAATCTTTTTGAAAGCCGTGTCCGCGGTTATGAACGACTTGGAGCATAGTTTCTCGATTATAGACAAGCATAACTAAAGTATCGTCTTTAATTTTACTAAGACTTGACTAGTAAATAGTGCAACACTCATGGAATGGTCAATAAAATTGCCAATGGATGGGATGTTCTTCCGCCTTCTCGTCGGTAAGAGAGAATGACAGCGAGCGATGTTTATTTATGTTGCTTATATAACTGTTGATATTAATTAACGAGCGTCCGTCCATCTCTGGTTGGGCGGATGTGTAGCATGTCTCTATAGAATTTTGTAGATATTATCTTTCCCTGCAATTGCGTCACCCCAGGTTGTTCCCTTTAGAAGCATTAAGTGTCATGGTGGTGGCACGGCAGATGCAATGGATAGGCTAAAGATAGGGCCAATGTGTGCCAGGGGAATCCAGAGAGGGAGAATGTGGTGATTCCACGCATAGATGTTCTTGTAACTTCTCTATCAATGGTGATTACAAGTGCTCCTCGAGCTGTTCGTGAGAAGGAGACTATGTCTCTTACTACCCCCAACCAAGCTCTAGAGTTATAACTTAGGAAAATGATGGATCCTTCTCTATGGAGGCCCCGATGCTCCTTATATAGGAGAGCCCGGGTTACAAAGTTAGGGCACATGTGGCAGCATATTCTAGGAATATGCTCCTCAACTAAAGCTAGATGCTTCTTTATTCCCTTTAACGGCTCGTCCGGGCTTTGGACGTAACCCACGACGTGATCTTTGCCTTTAAGCGTCACGAGACACGGGCTACATCAGCCAACGCGCATCTTGGTCGCCCATGCCCCGCTGGTCCTCCTCTCTGCTTTGCTTAGCTCACGCTACAGCTAGCAAAGCCTCCTTTTGACCAGCGGGAGATTCTTTCCTTCTCTTGGAAGCCATACGATAGTCTGACTAATACATGGCTAACCCGGTCATGAGGGTACCTGCCTAATAGATAGACAAACATGGCCGACATGTATTTTATGCCGGCCAGGTTAAGGCTAGGGAGACACTCCACGGGTCGGGTTACTCCGTAAGTCGTCCTGCCTTGAGGTGACCCGGCCAGCACTTGCTTTGACCGCGCCGTACCTCGGCTAACTCGGCCTTTATACCCTGGCGTTACCCTACCCGGGGGTATCCCCCCAACATTAGTCTCTGAAGCTGCTGTGGCTTAGCAACTTTAGTTGTTAAGGCCACCGCAGGTTCCCATTTCCGGATCTTTGCCTATTTGGCCGAGTTACGGCGTAACCCAGAGTTTTCTCTCTTGCACTCCCTTTGCTCATTCCAAGTTATTACTCGCTGGCCGGGTCTTTTGCTTGCTTATCCGGGTTACCTTTCATTCTCTCGTACGCTTCCCCATGGCCACGCGCATTTAATGCGCCAGTTAGTGTTGCAATGTCAGGAATAACTGTTGCGCGCGTCCCTTCACTGCAGCGCCTCGTTAACTGTAACACCACATTGTGTTATGGGATCTTCTGCTCCCTCAGGCCCTTGGTGTGGCCGTTCTCTGATTGGTTGACTCGGTTGTGTACACGCCCATTGCGTGTGGCGTGGCAACCGCAAAGGATCCCACTACGCGCCCTTACGCGCGGTTAAGTAGGGGGCTGGGAGCAATCCTTGGGGAAGTTCCCCACATACCGCACGCTCTCCTGCCTCCTTTCTCTCTCACTGCAACTCCACCGCCACCGCTGCTTCTTCACCATCGCTGCGCCGCCACGTCCGTGCTTAGCAGCTCTTCGCACCTGCGGCGCTGCCTCTGTTCAAGATCTCCACCATGGGTCCCTGTGCCTCTAGGTTACCCGCCTCCGGTTACTTTTACTCCGATTTTCTTCTCGAGGACCTCAACCTCACCATGAAGGAGGGAGAGGCCGCCGTGGTCACGCAGTAAGAGGAGGAGGAGGGGCATGAACGCGGGGGCTGGGACGGCGCCTTTGTCTGTGAAGACGATTTAGACTGGCTCCATGCCACGCGCCGCATCCCCGCCGGTGTCGCCTGCCGCCTCGCCGCTGACGAGATCTCGCCCTCTCCCAATCCAAGGGAATATGTTGTTTTTCTTTCTCATTTTCAGCGCGGCTTCGGCCTTCCTACCTCTGATTTTTTCCGATTTCATCTCCACGTATAAACTGTAACCACATCATCTCCCTGCCAATGCCATCACTTCTCTATCCTCTTTTGCCTCCAGCATAGAGGGGTACCTTGGCCTCTGGCTGTCTAAGGATGTCTAGATTAAGTTCTTCAGTCTCTAGAAGAACGTTGTTATGGATCCGGAGCTTTCTCCAAAAGACAAGCATCTGACCCAATGCGGTGGAGCCTCCATATCTCCCCGCAAGAACTCCGTATTTCCCCGGGTCACCGGGCTCGAGTCTTGCAAAGGCTAGGCCCGGACTTTCTTCTATGTCCGGAATACAACTTCCGAGGACTTGATCCGGCTCCTCCCCTTCAAGCTTGGACCTCTGGATACCTCTCTTTGGGATAGCATCCCCAAGCGACCCACAGCCTGGCAAACTAGGTGGAGCGCCGGATCAAGGAGCTGCTCAAGGAGAAGCTGCGAGGCGAAGTTATCATGATTACTTTCATTCACAGCCGAGTCTCCCCCCTGCAGAAACATGCTCACAAGATTTGTTACTTGAGCGGCTCCCTCAACCCCCACCGGACTTCCTCCTTCGAGCTTGATGACTGGGCGGTTTATCGCCGGGTTAAGGCCATTTTCAACATGGAGAAGGAATTCTCTGAAGATTGGGAATGGGGGCTCGAGCCCTTCACCCGGGACAACCCTCCTCCAAAGGTAAACTTCCTTCTTACTGTTTTCCGGATCTTCTCTGTATGTCGGATTATTTTCTTAACTTAACTATTGCTATCTTGTTCTCAGCGATTCCTCCAGCAGCCAATTGAGGATGGCGAGGTGCTAGCGAGCAAGTGGGTACCGGACCGCACTGAGGAAGATGAGGTGGAGCCTGATCTGGAGACCTTTCTACCCACTCCGGACACCGTCAAACGCCCCTCTAGTAAGGCCTCTTCTTTAAGGGACTGGCCGGATGACGATGACTCAGATGTTGAGGTTCTAGAGGTACTTGACCTGGTTCCCATCTCTTACGCATTTCCTCCTATGTCCAGATCTTCAGCTAACCTAGCCGGTCAGGTCCACAAGGTTCCCCCCTCGCTACGGGTGGTTCGGTCCCTGCTCCCTCAGCGCGCGGCAACCTCGGCCGCAGCCTCGGAGGCGCCGACGCCCAAGAAGAGGCAGAAGAAGTCCGGGGTAAAAGCCTTGACCAAGCCCGCAGCCAAGAGCATGGTTCGAAGGGCTCCCAAACCTTGGGCACCCCTGACCTCAGATGAGTAAGTCTTTTTGCATTCGCTCATGGGTCTTTTCCTTTCTGTCTTCACCTTTGCTTCTTATCTATTTTATCTTTCTTTTCTTGACTTGGTGCTTTTTATTCCCTAGAGCTCCTAGGGTTATTCCCTAGAGCGGCTCCGGGATTGCCTCTCCGATCCGAGTAGTCCTTCTCCCCTCTGCAATGACGACGTTCGTCCGCTCAATCCTATTCAAGAGGACTTTGTGGCTGCGCCTGACCAGAGCCCTCCTCGCCACGAGGAGGGCCACGTCGGCGCGTGGGGTGGTAGGGCAGCTTGGGAAACGGCCATGCCGAATCTTCCCAGCTCTTCTTCGGCGCCATCGCCTAGTATTGAGGTGTCGGTTTCATCAGCACCGCCCCAAACAAGTTTCTCTTCAGTTCTAGCAGCAGCACCAGCATCCACAGTAGCACCACCAGCACTAGCACCACCACCAGCACCAATAACACCAGCATCAGCAGCAGCACCACCAGCACCAGCATCAGCGCTAGTACCAACAGCATCAGCACCAACAGCATCAACAACACCAGCACCAACAGCAGCACCAACAGCCTCAGTAGTAGCAGCAGCCGCCTCCACCAAGCCTCCAAAGAGGAAAGCTCTGTCAGCTGCCTCCGGATCAACGGTGTCCATCGCGGACATCTTCTCGCCAGCTCCGCAGGCACCATCCGGATCAGCAGCCTCCGATCTTCCGCCGTGTCCCCCGTCATCCGACAAGCTCAAGAAAGCTGCCAGATCAGAGAGCAGTCGACAGCTGGTCCTGCATACTAGCCCTGCTGCAGCTCAATCTGCACGGCGAGAAGCCCACATCAAAGGCTTGGTGGCGAGTTACTCTCCGAGCGGCGAAAGTTATAGTCCACTCCTCCTGGAGTATGTGCATAACTAGAACAACGCTGAGTTCATTGATCCCAAGGATGATCTGCCGGAGAAGTTCGGCCCAGCCGAGTTCAGCGCCCAGATGAACTTAGCCACCAAGGCCATCTCCTTGGCTGGCCGGATGATGGAGGTAACCCTTTTTCTTCTACTGTGATACTTGATATGCATGAACACTTATAGATATATCCCCTAGTCCCCGAGCCTCCGAGGGAGTAACTTGTTACTCGGTCGGATGCTCCTACAGAATATAGTTGTCGTCCTTAGTAATTTCAAATAGTGATTAGAGCCAGGTTAAGTTCTACTTGGCCCGGATCGTGGAAACTTCGAATATTCACACACCTAGAGCCGGGTTAAGTTCCACTTGGCCCAGATCTTGGAAACTTTGAATATCCACACACCTAGAGCCGGGTTAAGTTCCACTTGGCCCGGATCTTGGAAACTTCGAATATCCACACACCTAGAGCCGGGTTAAGTTCCACTTGGCCTGGATCTTAGACACTTCGAATATCCACACACCTAGAGTCGGTTTAAGTTCCACTTGGCCCGGATCTTGGACACTTCGAATATCCACACACCTAGAGCCGGGTTAAGTTCCACTTGGCCCGGATCTTGGAAACTTCGAATATCCACACACCTAGAGCCGGGTTAAGTTCCACTTGGCCCGAATCTTGGACACTTCGAATTATTTCCCATTTTTGCCTGTGAGCTAACCTCGTCTTGCTTTTCTGAGATCACCACTAACCACCGAACTGCTGAGTTCTAGCGCCTGCTGGATTCTTACAAAGATGTTCGCGCGTGCTATGGCAAGGTTTTAGAGGATCACAAGAAGAAGAGTAATTTTCTTTACCCAAGACTTGTCCTTTTCCATCTCCGTTCCTTCGAGTTACCCATGATCCGAATTAACTTGTTACCCCTCTTATGCAGTGGATGTTGAGGCTGAGAATATCATCATGCGGAAAAATCTTGAGGAAATCCGGGGTATCCTAACTTTCACTTCATATTTGTGCGATTCTTTTCTTGACTCGGTAGACATTTATACTTTGGCTCCACCGAATTAATTTATTACTGTAGTTGCCCTTAAAGACAGTGTTCCTATTCCTGATATGATGACACATTTTCTCGAACAAGCAGGCAAGCATCAAGCTGAACTGAAGAAGAAGGATGACGAGATAGCTCGGCTGTGCCTCCAGGACTCGGAAATCACTCGGCTGAACGCTGAAATCCAGAGGCTCAAGGACCTCCACAAAACTGAGCTGGACAAGGCGGACCAGGAGTTTGCCGAGGAAAAAGAGCGTTTGACAATGCAAATTTCCAAGGACAAGGACCTATTGGAGGAAGCCGACGTAAAACTTATGTCGGTGACCTCTGAATATGAGAAACTCCAGGCCAACAGTGCCAATGTCCATTCCGAGCTTCAGCGACTCCTCTTCCAGATTTCCCATGAGTTCCTTTCCCTTGCTCAATTTTCATTTTTTTGGACTTAGTGCTTTCACTCACTGTTTCCTCTGTTCTATTCTCAGGCAAATTTCTAGAAGGTGATACTCTTCCTGCTGCTGCTGTAGCGCAGTCTCGGGAACAACGTGGTATTCCCACAGGTCCTGGTTTTGGGTCAATCCCTTACACGATAGAAGATCTACTTGTGAGCCTCGTTGCTCGCATGGAGCTGGTAAGGAACTATGGCGCAGATATCATGCTGGCGGCAATGCGGATGCTCAACTCCCTCTGGCCCAGTGAATGCCGCTCTCATTGCCAAGCTAATGGAGTGCGATACGCAGCTACATCTGTGGTGTGAGTCGGCTGCGCGAGCCGGGGCTGATATTGCACTGCAGTTGGTCCTTTCATGGTACAAAGGAATTGACTTGGGGCTGCTCACCCGCATGCGCACTAGATCTAAGTGGTCCGAAGATCCAGAGTCCGTTGCACGCCGCAAAGCCTGTGCCAACAAGCTTATCCAATACTCCTTCCACGCTTGGAACGAGGGGCCGAGCTATCTTGATGTTTTCGATGATGAAGTTGCTTCTGAAGGGGAAGAAGATGAAGGAAGTGAGGGCGAGGCCTCCGAACTTGGCGACGAGGATGAAGACCCGGAGGATGGTGAGGCCAACCCCGGGGATGAGGCTGAAGCTAGCGCCCCGCCCACAAGTTCCGAAGTACCTCCTCCTTCGGCCGATGATTCGCCTGCTGCCCCTGCTCCTTAAAAAACACTTGACCGTATTCGTCAGATCCCCGGAATGCCGGGTGAAAAATGTATTTAAATACCTTGGTTCGATTTTGCCACAACATGTGACGTTTGCTAATAAGTTTGTAATGTCGGATTATTGTGGGCGAAGTCCCCATGTTTCATTTTCTTGTTCTCCCAATTTCTGACTCAGCTCGCGTCTACCTTGATTCATTTTTTTGACTTACGAGTCCGAGGTTCAAAAGATTGACTTAACAATACTTGAAACTTTGAGATTAGCTCAAAATAATCTGGCGTTAGATGAATAAAGTAAACAAAGGGTTAGTCCGAATAACAAATGTCGGCTCACTTAAGTTCTTTTCCTTAGTCGTTTTTCATGTGCTTTGCCATTCCAAACTTGTTATCTTGCTTGCCATGAAGCCAATTCTTGTTGGACAACAGCAAAGTCGAAGAGTTGGGTTTTTGGTGCTCACACATTACTAATCCGGCTAAGATATAAGCGACTTAACCCAACCGACATATAAAAATACGAAAGCAAGAAGAACAATTATTATGGCAGTCCCCAAGTTTCTACTCGGGGTGCCAAAGTTTCATTAATAACCTCATTGTCGACATACATACCGACATATGAGTAGCTCGGATACATTCACCTCTTTGTCAGGTGTAAAAAGGACGAAGTAGTGCTACATTCCATGGTCACTTAGATTCCTCTCCGGACCTGTCTGCCTTGTTCTTTTCCTGTGGTTGTGCATTAATAAGATAGTAGGAATCATTGTGCAAAGCTTTGCTTATAATGAATGGTCCTTCCCATGGAGGGGATAACTTATGCATGCCAGCAATGCGCTATATCAACCGGAGTACCAGATCACCTTCCCGAAAAACTCGGGGGTTTACTTTCCAGCTATGGTAGCGTCGAAGATTTTGCTGATATATGGCGAATCTGGACAAGGCCAGTTCTCTCGCTTCTTCCAACAGATCAACATCATTTTGCCGGGCCTCTCGCACTTCGGCTTTTGTGTATTGGGTGACCCTTGGCGAATCATGCTCTATGTCGGCCGGTAATACGGCTTCTGCCCCATATACCAGAAAAAATGGCATATAGCCTGTTAATCGATTTGGAGTTGTTCTTAAGCTCCATAGTACCGCTGGTAGTTCTTCTATCCAGCACCCTGCTGATCTTTGCAGCGGCTCAATGAGCCGGGGTTTTATCCCGGACATGACCAGTCCGTTGGATCTTTCCACTTGCATGTTCGATGCGGGGTGGGCTACTGAGGGGACATCTAGCCGGATCTTCTTTTCTCGGTAGAACCTCGCAAATGCTCCTTCAGCAAAGTTAGTGCCATTGTCGGTTATGATACTATGGGGGTAGCCATATCTCAGGATTATATCCTTGAGGAATTTTACTGCTATTGCCCCATCACATTAATTGATTGGCTTTACTTCAATCCACTTGGTAAATTTGTCCATCATGACTAGGATATGGGTCATTCCTCCTTTAGCCGGCTTAAATGGTCCTACCATATCTAGACACCACACATCAAATGGCCAAGTGATGGGAATAGTTTTGAGCTCGACATTGGCAGGTGAGTTTTGGTGGCGTATCTCTGGCAACCATTGCATTTCCTCACCAAATCCACTGCTTGCTCCAAGGCACTTGGCTAGTAAAATCCATGCCGAAAAGCTTTTGCCACTAATGCTCTTGAAGATGCATGGTGACCACATTCTCCTTGGTGGATATCCCGAAGTATGTCAAGTCCTTCCTCCGGGTCAACGCACCGTTGTAGTATTATGGTCACACTTATTTTGTATAGTTCGGCATTGATAATTGTATAGGCCTTTGCTCTTCTATGGACCTACCTTAATAGTATCTCATCATCCGGCAGAATTCCCTCTTTTAGGAAATCAAATATTGGCTTGGCCCAAGCGGGTATAACTCGGACGGGGAAAGGCTCCTCATCAATTTCCATTGCATCCACCAACATAACTCCTGCCAGGTTTGGCTGACCAGTCCCCGGGTTTGCTGAGGCAGTCCCCTTGTTTGCCGAAGCAGTCCCCGGGTTTACTGAGGTGGCTCCCCAATCTATCTCCATAGGAGTAGCTCCTGATCCGGGAAGCGTCGGGATATAAATTGAGTCAGATTCAGGCGATGGTGTGATAGACGGTTTTCTCAAGTGCTCCAAAGCAACATTTGGCGGGATTGGCCGCCGGGATGAGCCCAACTTGGACAGCGTGTCGGCCACCTCATTTTCAATCCGAGGTATGTGATGGAATTCACATCCTTTGAAAAATCCTCTTATCTTTTGAGCATGGAATCTGTAAAGGGCCATGTTAGCATCCAAAGCATCCCAGTTACCAGACACTTGTTGCACCACCAAATCCGAGTCTCCGAAACACTGTATCCGACATATCCCCACTTCTTTTGCCACTTTGAGGCCATGCACCAGTGCCTCATATTCTGCAACATTATTCGAGGCTGTGAAGTGGATCTGGAGGACGTACTTTAGTTGGTCTTTCTTGGGCGAGGTAAGTACTACTCCGGTGCCCAGTCCTTCTTTCAGTTTTGATCCGTTGAAGTGCATCTGCCAGTAATTGGAGTCTAGCAGAGGTGGTTCGTATTGCATCTCGGCCCAGTCCACAAAGAAATCCGCCACAGCCTGCGATTTGATCGCATCTCTTCTGTCAAACTGTGGTGCATATGGGGCTAGCTCAATTTCCCACTTTGCTATCCGCCCGCTTGCATCTTTGTTACTCATAATCTTCGATATGGGTGCCTCACATATCACCTTGATGGGGTGTTCCTCAAAATAATGTTTGAGTTTCTTGGCCGACATATACACGCCATACGCCATCTTCTGGTAGTGAGGGTAATTCTGTTTCGACGCAGATAATACCTCGCTCAGATAATACACTAGCCTTTGCACTGACTTTCCTTCTTCTTCGCGTTCCACTACAATTACTGCACTTACGAATCGGTTGGTCGCGGCTACATAGAGCAACATTGGCTCCTTAGGTAGTGGTGCGGCTAGGATTGATGCGGTGGACAACATCTTTTTTAATTCTCGAAATGCGCTATCCGCTTGTGGCGTCCATGTGAATTTGTCTGCCTTTTTCATTAGCTGGTAGAGGGGCAAGGCCTTCTCTCCCAGCCGACATATGAACCGGCTTAACGATGCCAGGCAACCAGTGAACTTCTGCACATCGTTAAGGCATTTTGGCAATTCCATTCTCTCTATAGCCCAGATTTCCGTTGGGTTAGCTTCGATACCTCGGTTGGACACCAGGAAACCGAGTGATTTTCCTGCGGGCACACCAAACGTGCATTTTTCCGGGTTAAGCTTCATTTGGAACCGTCTCAAGTTCGCGAATGTCTGTCGGATGTCATCAAGAAGCGTATTGCTTTCCTTGGTTTTTATCACCACATCATCCACATATACTTGCACATTTTGACCTATTTGGTCATGCAGACATTTTTGCATGCATCGTTGGTATGTTCCTCCAGCATTACATAATCCAAACGGCATAGTGCAATAGCAATAAGCCCCATACGAGGTAATAAACACAGTCTTTATTTGATCATCTGGGTTTAGGGATATTTGGTGGAAACCAGAGTACGCATCAATGAATGACCACAAATCACATCCAGCAGTTGAGTCTATGACTTGATCTATTCTGGGGAGTGGGAATAGATCTTTAGGACACACATTATTCAGGTTCGTGTAATCAATGCACATGCGCCAAACCACGGTCACGTTCGGATCATCCTTCTTCTTTTCCACCAGCACCGGATTAGAGAGACAATCCGGATAGAGTACTTCCATGATAAACCCAGCTGCCAGGAGCCTAGCTATCTCATCCCCAATGACTTTTCTTCCGTCCTCGGCGAAAGGACGGAGAGGTTGCTTCACTGGCTTAGCACCGGGTCTTACGTTTAAAGAGTGCTCGGCCAACTCCCTCGGCACACCTTGCAGATCCTGTGTGGACCAAGCAAAGATATCCCGATTCTCACGGAGGAAGTTGACAAGCTCGCTTTCCTATTTGCTTCTTAACCCGGCACCAATGGTTACGGTGCACTCTGGGAACTGATCATTGATAGGCACTTTCTTTGTATCCTTTGTCACTTGGAACGACACGCTTCCATGCTGGTTGGTCAGAGTCGGCATATGTTGCTGCGCGGATTGAGCCAATGCCACCACTTCCTGTATCCTCCTTTTTTCCTGAGCTATCACGAGTGACTCGGCTAAATTAGATCAGGCAGAGGCGCACTCAATCGAATGCCTGAAGTCCCCGAATACAGTTATCACTCCCCTAGGTCTGAGCAGTTTCATCTTTAGGTAACTGATGTGAGTACTTGCCATGAACTTGTTCAGCACGGGCCTGCCGAGTAACGTGTGATAGGTGCTCTCCAGATTCAGTACTTTGAACTCCAAATTTTTAGTCTAGCAATTATCTCTTGTACCGAATAACACATCAACCCAGACCTTGCCAATTGGCTCACAGGAGATACCCGGCACAATGCCATGAAAGGTGGTCTTCGTTGCTTGTAGCATGTTCTCTGATATTCCCAACTTGTGCATGGTATCCTTGTACATGATGTTAATGCTACTGCCATTGTCAGTCAGCACCTTGGAGAACCTCACATTAAGATTCGGCCCGATGAACGTCGGATCCAGGACCGGTGCGTAGGTGATACATTGCAAATGTATCTATAATTTTTGATGTTCCATGCTTGGTTTTATATACTTTCTTATGTTTTGTCCACACTTTGGAGTACTTTTCATATGATTTCTAGGACTAGCCTATTAACAAGAGCCATAGTGATAGCTGCCTGTTTTCTGCTGTTTTTGGTTCCAGGAAAGTCAGAAAATAAATATTCTCGGAATTGGACGGGACAAAAGCCAAAGTCATTATTTTATTGGGGGATACCTGGAGCCAGAATACGAGACGAAGAAGGGACAGAGGGCGGCCACACCACCTGGCTGCGCGGCAGGCTTGGCCTGTGCCAGGGGGTGGTGTGGCCAGCCCAGGCACCCCCTCAGCCTCTCCTTCCGCCTATATATTGCCTCTAATATGGAAACCCTAAGTACCCGATCAAAATTCCATGAAAGAGTCTGTAGTTGTCGTCGTCTCCATCTCTAGATCGGGAGGGATCTGAAGCTCTTCCTGGCACCTTGCTGGAGAGGGGAATTCACCCTGGAGGCCTTCTTCATCATCATGCAAGCCTCTGGTGTGATGCGTGAGTAGTTCATCTCTAGACTACGGGTTCATGTAGTAGCTAGATGGCTGGTTCTCCTCCTTTGTGTTATCATGTCTAGATCTTGTGAGCTCCATTCATGATCAAGATCATCTATTTGTAATTCTGCATGTTGTGTTTGCAGGGATCCGATGGATATTGAGATGCTATTTCAGATTGATTATTGATTCTATCATGTCTTTGTTATTTGTGATCTTGCATGCTTTCCGTTGTTAGTAGCTATCTTGGCCAAGTAGATGCTAGCAACTCCAAGAGTTAGTATTTATGCTCGATAGTGGGTTCATGCCTCTGGTAATCTGGGGAAGTGACAGAAATCTCTAAGGTACTAGATGTGCTGTTGCTACTAGGGAGAAAACAACAATCCTTTGTTCATAGAACAATCGTATTGTCTACTTTACACGCAGTACGTAAAGCAATAATCTGTTGCTTGCAACTTAATACTGGAGGGGGTTCGGATGATAACCTGAAGGTGGATTATTAGTCATAGATGCAGTTGGATGGTGGTCTATGTATAATGTTGTAATGCCCAATCGAATCTCAAAGGAGTCAAGATGAGTAGTATATGCTTGTATGCTTTCTCGATGTTTGTCAATTGCCCCGCTGTAATTTGTTCACCCAACATGTTATCTATCTTAAGGAGAGCCACCTCTAGTGAACTATGGACCCCGGTCCTTTCTTTTACATTCTATCTACAATCAACTGTTTACTGCTTTGTGTTTACTTTTTGCAAACTATTACTTCCTTCCATTCCATACGTTTAATCCTTTGTTTTTAGCAAAACGGGTGAGATTGACAACCTCATCGCAAGTTGGGGGCAAAGTTCTGTGGTTGTGTTGTGCAGGTCTCCACGTTGCTACTAGCACCAGTAGTGCGCCATGCCAAGGCTCAGCTAGCAACACCTTTGGGGTGTTTCCTTGCTCCTACTAGATTGATAACCTTGGTTTCATACTGAGGGAAAACTTGTTGCTGTGCTCATCATACCTTCCTCTTGGGGTTCCCCAACGAGCTCGGTATATTTTGGGCCATCAGTAGGTCCCTGGGCTGGGCATGAGCTTCAGATGATCCTTGATACTCCACGTAATCTCCTGATCTTACCATGGCATATACCTTACCACGGCCGGCATTACCGCATGTACCTCCATATGCCGGCGCTGCAAGCTTTTCCAGTCAGTCTCTTCCGTGGTAAACACATAGTAGCTTTGATGATGCTCCCTATATTCGTTTCGTCCCTCATTTGCGTGGTAACCTTGGTCTTGTTGTTGGTTATTATTCACTTGATGCACATCATCCCTCCTTTCCTGATTTTCGTACCTCCGCAGTGGTGGGGGCAGCATAAGTTGCTATTGGTTCCCCATAGTGAGCAATGGCTGCCAAGGTGCTTCGTTCCAAGGTGCTTCATTCCGAGGTACTTCGTTCCGAGGTGCCTGAGCATTCCCCGAACTACCTTGTTCTAGCTTCCTCATCCACTCACACTGTCGGGTTGTATGATTCACCGGACTATTCGGACTTGGCGTATGAAACTTGCAAGGTTGATCCAGCATAGACTCGAACGTATACCTCGGTTGATCTTTTCGCTCCTACCATTGCCTTTGTTGCTCCGGGGTCCAAGGCTTCTTCCCTTCATTTTTCTGTTTCTAGTTCTGCCCCCCCCCAGTTTTCTAGCGCTGGCTGGTGCCGGCATTGGGCTGATCTCGGTCCAGTGCTGCCACCTGCTGCGAGTTATATCTGTAATCTAGACGCTCATCCCTTCTCTTTCCCCGGAAGTCATTTCTTCTTGATGACCCGGAGCTATCTCGGTTGTAGTACTCCTCGCTTGCCTCACTTGACATTAGCCGGGGTTGAGTTGGGTCTCCTGATGGCTCAATGCACGACGCCTAGAAAAATGTTGATGTAGATCTCGTTGGGAACCCCAAGAGGAAGGTATGATGAGCACAGCAGCAAGTTTCCCTCAGTTATGAAACCAAGGTTTAATCGAACTAGTAGGAGCAAGGAAACACCTCAAATGTGTTACTAGCTGAGCCTTGGCAGGGCGCACTACCGGTGCTAGTAGCAACTTGGAGGCCTGCACAACACAACCACAGAACTTTGTCCCCAACTTGTGATGAGGTTGTCAATCTCACCGTGTTTTGCGGAAAACAAAGGATTAAACGTATAGAATGGAAAGAAGTAAAAGTTTGCAGAAATTAAACACAAAGCAGTAAAAGATTGTAGATTGTATGTAAAAGACAAGGACCGGGATCCATCGTTCACTAGAGGTGGCTCTCCTTAGATAGATAACATGCTGGGTGAACAAATTACAGCGGGGCAATTGACAAACACCGAGAAAGCAATACATGCATATACTAATCATCTTGACTCCTTTGAGATTCGATTGGGCATTACAACATTATACATAGACCGCCATCCAACTGCATCTATGACTAATAATCCACCTTCAGGTTATCATCCGAACCCCCTCCAGTATTAAGTTGCAAGCAACAGATTATTGCTTTACGAACTGCGTGTAAAGAAAACAATATGATTGTTCTATGAACAAAGGATTGTTATTTTCTCCCTAGTAGCAACAGCACATCTAGTACCTTAGAGATTTCTGTCACTTCCCTAGATTACCAGAGGCATGAACCCACTATCGAGCATAAATACTAACTCTTGGAGTTGCTAGCATCTACTTGGCCAAGATAGCTACTAACAAAGAAAAGCATGCAAGATCACAAATAACAAAGACATGATAGAATCAATAATCAATCTGAAATAGCATCTCAATATCCATCGGATCCCCGCAAACACAACATGTATGGATTACAAAAAGATGATCTTGATCATGAACGGAGCTCACAAGATCTAAACACGAAAGCACAAAGGAGGAGAAACCAGCCATCTAGCTACTACATGGATCCGTAGTCCAAGGATGAACTACTCACGCATCACACCGGAGGCTCGCATGGTGATGAAGAAGGCCTCCAGGGTGAATTCCCCTCTCCGGCAGGGTGCCGGGAAGAGCTTCAGATCCCTCCCGATCTAGGGATGGAGATGACGGCGGCTACAGACTCTTTCGTGGTTTTTTGATCGGGCACTTAGGGTTTTCGTCCCGAGGGCAATATATAGGCGGAAGGAGAGACCGAGGGGGTGCCGGGAGTGGCCACACCACCCCCTGGCGCGGTCCAGGCCTGGCCGCGCGGCCATGTGGTGTGGTGGCTCCCTCGCCCTTCTCCGTCTCGTATTCTGGCACTTGATCCCTTCTAGAAAAATAGGCACTTTGGATTTTGTCCCGTCCAATTCCGAGAATGTTCATTTTCTGACTTTCCTAGAACCAAAAACAGCAGAAAATAGGCAGCTGGCACTGTGGCTCTTGTTAATAGGTTAGTCCAAGAAATCATATGAAAAGTACTCCAAAGTTGGAACAAAACACAAGAAAGTGGATAAAACCAAGCATGGAACATCAAAAATTACAGATACATTTGCAATGTCTCAACATCCCCAAGCTTAACTCCTGCTCGTCCTCGAGTAGGTAAGTGATAAAAAGAAAGAATACTTTTTGAGGTGACATGCACCATCAAAGACTTGATCAAAGTATTTGTAAAACATTCAAAGCTGGGATCATAGTACTTCAATCATAAGATGAAAGACAAAGTTCTAGCAATAAGCAAAGAAGCTATGATGCAACATGAAAAGGCACAAACAAAAGATTCATGAATAACAATGCTTTGCAAGACGTTTGTTTGTTTCACATAAAGAAAACATAGCATACTAGTATTCAGCTTGTCCCTCAATAGAGTAGCAAATATAAATGCATATGACACCTTCAAAGTTCATAAGAGTGACTAGATACAATAGTTTAAAGCAAGCAATAACAAGTTATGCATCAATCAACTAGTCTTGGGACAATGCACATAGAACTAAGAATGGCCACTATGCTCTCAAAGTAGGTGCATAAATATAGAAGGTGGAGACTCAATATAATGGTGGAAGAAAGGCCTTTTGTCAAAGTAAGTAGGGATTCAAGTCTCATAAAGAGCTTCCAAAAATTATGGTACTTGTAGCTTTCAGCTCTCATTGCCCCTATCATAAGCATCTTGAAGTGATTAAGGTTAAAGTGACACAACTAAGAGGATATGCTTGACAAGTTATAAACCGAAATCTCATGCCCCTTACTTACGAAGACCGATCCTCATGCCACTCAACTTCAGTCACGAGTAAGCTCCTGTCATTGTAAATATATGTGTATCATTAAGAACCGCCAATGGTGTACCCCTTGCACATGATACGAGAGCTTTCCCATAACCAAAATGACAAGGCAAGCAGACAATGAGCATCTCAGCGATCTTTTTATTTGCTATTTGCATAGGTTTTTATTGAGGATGCTTCATAGAGTGCTCATTATGGTGATGCTGCAAGTTTCCACCATGATTAGGCATGGCTTAGGCTAGCGGCCCAGGTGTTTCTCTAACACACATACAAACTCCATGATCTTACAAGTTTCACTTTTATTTCACACCACCGGGATCCGTAAGCAAAAGAACATGATATCAACGGGGTACAAAGTACAAGTGCAATGTTGAAAGCGTTCCCCATGGTACATGGTTCTGCTAATTTCAACTTATAAAGCGCAAGCATATACGCAACAAAGAAGGACCCAATGGTTCAAGTTTATTAGAGGCAAAAAAGTAAAGTGTGCCATCAAGTTCGTGAGAGCTTTAATCACTAGTTTTCTCATAACGAGTGGAAGGTAAACAAAAGCATGAATATACTTGGAATAGCATAATCTAGTAGGTAGGTATGGTGGACTCTTTGGAATAACTTGGTTTAGGGAGTTGGATGCATGAGTGGAACTCATACTTTGTTGTGGAGGCTAGCAAAAGACTGGGAGCGACAAACTAAGAGAGCAATAATGGCCATAATCATGCAGAGTGACAAAACATCATTGATCAAAGCATAAAGTGATACTAAAAGTTGAAAACTAGAGGATCATAAAGGCTATGGTGACTTGTGACAGTCATAACATGGTGTGAGCATGTTCCAAGTCAACCCAAATAAAGCATCAAAGGAGAATACCACTATACTATGCTTTAATATGCTAAAACAATGCATGATTCATCCAAGGCACATTAAGCAATCTCAATTGTTTATAACAAGTCATGCTACATCAAAGAATACTAAGCATAAAGCCAAAACAATATCAAGCATGGCATGACAAAGCATAGCCACAGTCAAGAACGAGCTCTTTTTACCACATAAGCATGAACTTTCCTACTCTTTTCCAAACCAAACCAAACTATTTGCAAACCAATGTATGAAAGAGGGGGTCCAACCAACTTATTTAGAAAACTAAGAAAACCAAGCAAACTAAAAACCAAAACGAAAATGAAAACAAAAAAGAAGACGCTCCAAGAAAAACACAACTGTGCATGAAACAATAAAAATGAAGCGTTTGGAAGAAACCTGGAATTTTTATTGATGAAGAAGGGGATGCCTTGGGCATCCCCAAGATTTGACGCTTGTACTTCTTGGATATTTCTTGGGGTGACACGCGTGGCATCCCAAAGCTTGAGCTTTAGTCCATCCTTCATCTCATTACTCATTCCTTCCATACAGGTAAAATTTTTTCTTCATACAAAACTTCACACAATTTCATTAGCAACATTAGTGCACTTAAGATAAATAAGTCTCAAGGTTCAGTTCTAACACCAAATAAAATTCCATTAGAACACTAGCTACTGTAGCACTTCCCTCAAAAATCTCAATTCCCCAAAAGAACTCAAGAAGGAACCAACAAGAAGCAAATGCAGAAAATGGCGGAAATCTGTCAAAACAGACCAGCAGGTAAAGACGAATTTTTTCGAAGACCTTATCTTGCTCAAAGAAAAAAGTGTTGAACTAACGAAAGTTAGATAACAACCTGGGGCAGAAGCACAAAAAATTACAGATCAATCCGGCATATAGAGCTCTCTCAGGAATTTTTATGGTGAAGCACAAAAATCTGTTTCGGGACAGCAACTTTCCCAATCATTACTTCACTCTCATTAGAGGTTACTCTTGGCACAAAAAGCAAATAAAAAGGATAAGGAGCGGTTATTACCGAAGTAATAACTTCCAAGACTCATCTAAAACTCTTGGGTTATCTCCCAACAAGTACTTTTCTTTAACGCCTTTAAGTTAGGCATAAGAAGCAAAGAAAGAATCAAGTGTTCTAAAATGAAGAAGCATTAAGACCAAATTTTGTTTTCATAGGAGAAGCAAAATAAATCTTTTCTCTCTTTTTAGGGAAGTGTTCTATACCTTTCTTGAGTGGGAATTGATATTTAATGGTGCCTTCTTTCATATCAATGATGGCACCACCAGTTCTAAGAAAAGGTCTTCCCAAAGTAATAGGACAAGAAGTATTGTATTCAACATCCAAAACATAGAAATCAACGGGGACATAGGAATCATTAACCATAATAAGAACATCATTAAGACTCCCCATGAGTTTCTTTTAGCATCATCATCAAGTGGGACATTCAAATAACAATCTTCAAGAGGAGGCAAATCAAGCAAATCATGAATCCTTCTAGGAATAATAGAAACACTACTACCAAGATCACACAAAGCTTTGAAATCAAAGTCATTCACTTTCATATTAATGATGGGTTCCCAACCATCTTCTTGTTTTATAGGAATAGAAGCTTTATGTTTCATCTTTTCTTCTTTAATCTTTATGAGAGCATCAGTAATGTGTTTTGTAAAGGCCATGTTCATAGCACTAGCATTAGGACTTTTAGCAAGCTTTTGTAGGAACTTAATAACTTCAGAGATGTTGCAACCATCAAGATCAAAATCAAATTTATCATCTAAAGTAGTAGAACTATTGCTAGCCTCAACACTAGTGGTGGTAATAGTTGAAACACTAATGTTTCTAGCAATTTCATCTTCTCTTTCCCACGTAGCATGTAATTCAGCTAATAGTCTAACATTTTCATCAATTCTTACTTGTATAGCATTAGTAGCTGCAAAGGGATTCTCATTAGTTTCAGGTTTAGCGGCCATTTTATTCAAAAAAGATTGAGCTTCAGCCAAAGATGCTATATTTCTTTCAGCATTAGAGAGTTTTTCCTCAATAGTTTTATTGAAAGCAGTTTGTTTACTAATAAACTCTTTAAGCATAACTTCAAGTTCAGAGGGAGCACTCTTATTATTGTTGTAAGAATTCCCATAATCATTACCATTGTTGGGAGGATATGGCTTAGAATTGTTGTTACCAAAATTGTTCCTATAAGCATTATTACCATAAGCATTGTTGCCAAAGTTGTAATTTCTTATGAAATTCACATCAACCTGCTCTTCTTGAGCAACCAAAGAGGCTAAAGGAACATTATTTGGATCAATATGGGCTTTCCCATTAACAAGCATAGACATAATAATATCAATCTTATCACTCAAGGAGGAGGTTTCCTCAACATAAATTACCTTCTTACCTTGTGGAGCTCTCTCAGTATGCCATTCAGAATAATTAACCATCATATTGTCCAGAAGTTTCGTTGCAGCACCCAAAGTGATGGTCATAAAGGTACCTCCAGCAGCAGAATCCAATAGGTTCCTTGAAGAATAGTTCAATCCTGCATAAAAAGTTTGGATGATCATCCAAGCAGGCAGTCCATGAGTGGGACAATTCTTTACCAAAGATTTCATTCTTTCCCAAGCTTGAGCAACATGCTCATTATCAAGTTGTTTAAACTTCATTATTTCACTTCTCATAGATATAATCTTAGCAGGAGGATAGTATTTTCCAATAAAAGCATCTTTGCACTTAGTCCAAGAATCAATACTATTCCAAGTTAAGGAATTCAACCATTCTTTAGCTTTTCCTCTCAAAGAGAAAGGAAACAATTTTAGCTTAATAATATCACCATCTATATCCCTATGCTTTTGCATCTCACAAAGTTCAACAAAGTTATTTAGATGGGAAGCAACATCTTCATTACCAATACCAGAAAATTGTTCTCTCATAACAAGATTGAGCAAAACAGGTTTTATCTCAAAGAAAGTATTTTCAGCAACAGGTGGAGCAATAGGTGTGCTCATAAAATCATTGTTGTTGGTGTTAGTGAAGTCACACAACTTAGTGTTTTCAAGAGTAGTAATTTTTTTGGGTTTTCAAATAAGAAAGCAAACTAGTAAAACTATTTTTTTGTGTTTTTTTGAAGAACAAAACAAGCAAACAAAGCAAAAATAAAGCTAAGCAAAACAAAAACAACAAAGTAAAGAGATTGGTTATGAGGGACTCCCCTTGTGAAGATGTCCTTGACTCCCCGGCAACGACGCCAGAAAAATGCTTGATAGCTTAATGCACGGCGCCCAGAAAAATGTTGATGTAGAGCTCGTTGGGAACCCCAAGAGGAAGGTATGATGAGCACAACAGGAAGTTTCCCTCAGTTATGAAACCAAGGTTTAATCGAACCAGTAGGAGCAAGGAAACACCTCAAAGGTGTTGCTAGCTGAGCCTTGGCAGGGCGCACTACCGGTGCTAGTAGCAACGTGGAGGCCTGCATAACACAACCACAGAACTTTGTCCCCAACTTGCGATGAGGTTGTCAATCTCACCGTGTTTTGCGGAAAACAAAGGATTAAACGTATCGAATGGAAAGAAGTAAAAGTTTGCAGAAAGTAAACACAAAGCAGTAAAAGATTGTAGATTGTATGTAAAAGACAAGGACCGGGATCCATAGTTCACTAGAGGTGGCTCTCCTTAGATAGATAACATGCTGGGTGAACAAATTACAGCGGGGCAATTGACAAACACCGAGAAAGCAATACATGCATATACTATTCATCTTGACTCCTTTGAGATTCGATTGGGCATTACAATCGTATACATAGACCGCCATCCAACTGCATCTATGACTAATAATCCACCTTTAGGTTAGCATCCGAACCCCCTCCAGTATTAAGTTGCACGCGACATATTATTGCTTTACGAACTGCGTGTAAAGTAAACAATACGATTTTCTATGAACAAAGGATTGTTGTTTTCTCCCTAGTAGCAACAGCACATCTAGTACCTTAGAGATTTCTGTCACTTCCCTAGATTACCAGAGGCATGAACCCACTATTGAGCATAAATACTAACTCTTGGAGTTGCTAGCATCTACTTGGCCAAGATAGCTACTAACAACGGAAAGCATGCAAGATCACAAATAACAAAGACATGATAGAATCAATAATCAATCTGAAATAGCATCTCAATATCCATTGGATCACCGCAAACACAACATGTATGGATTATAGAAAGATGATCTTGATCATGAACGGAGCTCACAAGATCTAAACATGAAAGCACAAAGGAGGAGAAACCAGCCATTTAGCTACTACATGGATCCATAGTCCAAGGATGAACTACTCACGCATCACACCGGAGGCTTGCATGGTGATGAAGAAGGCCTCCAGGGTGAATTCCCCTCTCCGGCAGGGTGCTGGGAAGAGCTTCAGATCCCTCCCGATCTAGGGATGGAGATGACGGCGGCTACAGACTCTTTCGTGGATTTTTGATCGGGCACTTAGGGTTTTCGTCCCGAGGGTAATATATAGGCGGAAGGAGAGGCCGAGGGGGTGCCGGGAGCGGCCACACCACCCCCTGGCGCGGGCCAGGCCTGGCCGCGTGGCCAGGTGGTGTGGTGGCTCCGTGGCCCTTCTCCGTCTCGTATTCTGGCACTTGATCCCTTCCGGAAAAATAGGCACTTTGGATTTTGTCCCGTCCAATTCCGAGAATATTTATTTTCTGACTTTCCTGGAACCAAAACCAGCAGAAAACAGGCAGCTGGCACTGTGGCCCTTGTTAATAGGTTAGTCCAAGAAATCATATGAAAAGTACTCCAAAGTTGGAACAAAACACAAGAAAGTGGATAAAACCAAGCATGGAACATCAAAAATTATAGATACATTTGCAATGTATCATCTCCCAAAGCATACGAATCTGCGATCCGGATCGTCTCAGCCAAAGTGGTTGGCATATCTCGTTGCAGCCTTTGCCACAACATACTTCCATATCTACAGCCTTTGGCGAACCACTAAATTGCTTGTGATTCAATCACTCCTTCGCATGAGTTTCGCACGTTGCACCACCGAGTCAGGAAATCTCGGTCTGGCTCATTCGGTCTCTGTCGGCATAACGCCAGGGTCTACGGTCTGTTGGGTCTCTTGTAAGTGCTTGAGAAGTTGCTAACGAATAATTCCTCAAAGTCCAGCTAGCAGTTGACACTTCCTGCTGGCAAGTTGTTTAACCAGACCCTTGCTGGCCCCTCCAACATTTGCGGCACGTACCTCACTGCCCATCTCAAATTTCTAGTCGCAATGTTGACTGCTATAGCATAATCAATGAGCCAATCCTCAGGTCTGGTGCTTCCATCGTAGGTTCTTGTTCCTCTGGCCAACTAAAAGTTCGGCACTGGAGGCTCCCTCATGATTCGGGGCCCAAAGCATGCCGGACCAGGAGGACCTTGTACCTCGATCAACTCTGACCTATAAATTCTGTCCAACTTCAGCCTTGCATCATTTGGCTGCAAGTTTATGCTTCCTAGTCTTGACCCGATTACATGGTGCTCCGGTCTAGGGTATCCGTCGTTAACCATTGCCAAATAACCATCATTATACCTCTCTCGATCCGGACAAGCATTTTGTTGTTGTGTTGCTTGACCTACACTTCTCTCCTGCCGAGGTGCATTTTGCCCTTCTCTCGCCGGATCATGTTGTCCGGCATTGCCGTTGGTAGCATTCCGTTGACCGGCATTGCCTTGGTCATGGTTACCTCGGCCAGCCTCACCTCGGCTGGTACTGTGACGATCTTTGTCCACTTGCACTGCTTTGCCTTTTCCAGCTCTTACCGGGTCATAAGGAACCATTTGTTTGTCTCTTCTCCTGGAGTTTACCACCTCCTCTCTCCTGGGGTTGTGACCTGGAGATGATGCGACTGCGCTGGACTTAGCCGGGTTATATCTAGACGAATGAACCACCTGCGATGCTCCTGGTGGTGCCGTGTTTACTTTGTTCATTTCTTCATTTTGCTGGCAAGCAATCCTCAGCAAGTGGTTCACCTTCTCCTGTTGCCTTTTCCGGGCCTCTCCGGATAAACCTTCTAACTCGGATGCAGTCACATTTGCTGCCCTGAGGTTCTTTGCCGAGGTACTGTACCTCTCCAGCCCTCCTGTTACTATCCTGGCTGTCTGACCTGGCCTAGGCTCGTATTCCTTGTCAATCTCAGTGATCAGGTTTCTACCTCGGATTCTCACTCCATCTAAGCGGTTTGCTTTTGCATATTCCCTCAAAGTGATGTTCAATGACTGCTGTAACTCTGCTACTTTCTTTGCCCCGGCTAACATTTTCTGCCTAGTTTCCTCTAACTCAGCTTGCGCCTGAGCCAGATCTACCACAGGTGCTATTGGCGTTGCCAGGCTATCTATTGCTTGCTGGAGCACATTCTCTGGCCTTTCTAGTGGGGGGAACCTAGACCTTGCCTGTTTGGCATGACCTCCGGCTCTGGCGCCGGATCCTTGCTTGCTCCTGTGTCTGGCGCGGCCATCATGACCTTAACACAGCTAGCGGGGCGAGTGATACGCACGCCACGAGCTGTGCTGAGGAGCGGTTCGCCTCCCTCAACGACGTGCCGCAGATGAACGCAGGACTCGTCCATGCCTACGTAGATCTTGTGTGCGCCAAGCTTTATGAAGACGTCGTTGCACGGAGGAGGACGCCTGCCGAAGCTCCCCGCGTTATCGTTGACGTAGTTCAGCGCACCAAAACGCTGAAATAGGCCGGAGATGACGCGCTTGCCGGTGTTGGATATGCTTCCTGTTTGGATTTTCACCCCTGCTAGCACCGCTATCCCCATGGTGGGCGCCAACTATCATGGTGGTGGCACGACAGATGCCATGGATAGGCTAAAGATGGGGCCAATGTGTGCTAGGGGAATCCAGGGAGGGAGAACGTGGTGATTCCACACACAGATGTTCTTGTAACTTCTCTATCAATGGTGGTTACAAGTGCTCCTCGAGCTGTTCTTGAGAAGGAGACTGTGTCTCTTACTACCCCCAACCAAGCTCTAGAGTTATAACTTAGGAAAATGATCGATCCCTCTCTATGGAGGCCACAGTGCTCCTTATATAGGAGAGACCGGGTTACAAAGTTAGGGCACATGTGGCAGCATATTCCAGGAATATGGTCCTCGACTAAAGCTAGATGCTTCTTTATTCCCTTTAACGGCTCGTCCGGGCTTTGGACGTAACCCACGACGTGATATTTGCCTTTAAGCGTCACCAGACACGGGCTACGTCAGCCGACATTGCCCGTGTCATCTTGGTCGCCCATGACCCGCTAGTCCTCCTCTCTGCTTTGCTTAGCTCACACTATAGCTAGCAAAGCCTCCTTTTGACTAGCGGGAGATTCTTTCCTTCTCTTGGAAGCCATACGATAGTCCGGCTAGCACGTGGCTAACCCGGTCATGAGGGTACCTGCATAATAGACAGACAAACATGGCCGGCATGTATTTATGCCGGCCGGGTTAAGGCTAGGGAGACGCTCCACGGGCCGGGTTACTCTGTAAGTCGGTCTGTCTTGAGGTGACCCGGCCAACACTTGCTTTGACCGCGCCGTACCTCAGCCAACTCGGCCTTTATACCCCAGCATTACCCTACCCGAGGGTATCCCCCCAACATTAAGACTTGCTGAGTACCCCTAGGGTCTCACACGATAAATATTTGGTTTAGATGGACAAGTATACTATCAAGAAGGTTACTGGGTTGAGGAGACTGATGATGGTGGCAACAACTGTCTGGTGTAGAGATTCTGGGGATGGAGATCCACGAGATCTGTGGGCGGAATGTGCTTATTTTCAGGACATCTTATGCCAATTTGCTTCTTGTCCATATTCGGACCTTGTTTTCCGCTTCTACTTGATACGCTGATGTGTGATGTATGAGGATATATCCTAAACTATTATATCTATCTAGGATATTTGGATCTTGTCGTATGGCGTTGAATATTTTTGTTTCTATTGTTTTTAGATGGTGTGACTCTGATGCTATTGTATGTCACTGACATACATACTCATTTGTGTATGTTTTGATCGCTTTACCTATCGATTATGCCACTCGCTCTAGTCCTGATGTTCTAAAAAGTGGATGGGATGGTTGGCCGGTACCGTGCCCTGCTCCATGAGGTAGGCCTGCTTTGTGTGGCTGTGCGGCCCCATGGTAGTACGTCCTGTCCACTTTTGGTTCATCCAGACTTGAGTTTAGAGCATAAGGTCAGAGGTATTATAGAACACACTCGGAGCCACGGTAACATTGTTGACGCATGTTGCTGGTCGGAGCCATAAGATGCCAACAACGATGATTGGTGTATCATATCATCATCCTGGAAAGGTAAACTATAAAGAAGGGCTAGAAAACCACCCCTCATATGGCCACACATAATTGGGGAGGCCTTACCCCAGTAGCGTCATGACAAAACTGAACATGTTTCTCCGAACAAAGAAAAAAATCAGAAGAATCAAAACACGAAAGTTTGTCTGTCCATTCCACACGATGCAACCAAAGATGACCTACACAAAACAGAGACAATTTTGGCCCAGATCATGACCGAAGCTCGAGATGCCTTTTGGCGATGCCAAGAAGCACCACTAAAATGAGGATAGGGTAGGGAAACCTTATCAACGCTGCTCACAATGGTATCGCCTCTCCATCACTGTTCGGACACCTAAACCGACCCTAGCATGATCAAAACTATGTTGTCAACTTTAGACATGGGTTCTCCTCAACCTCCCCGGCTCTAGAAGGTACCTGGAGGCAAGGGGAACCGGTGACAGCAGCGACATGCAAGTGAAGAACCGTAACAACCAATAATAGTAGGATATGTCGAAGCTAAGAGGGCGTGGATTTCAGAAGAAAAAATACAAAGTATGGACCTGAACAAAAGGTGTGAAGGTGGGTTTAGGGCTACCTATCGGGTTACGATCATGTGATTTTTTAGGAAAAGTAGCATCCTACTATTGTCAAGGTGGACTATATTCAAATCATCTGGCCTAAAAGAAAATTTTCCTTTACACTTTAGTCTTTGGAAAACTGCTAAACTATCATATATTCTTACATATTTTACTTTGGACTTCCACTAGCAATACACATGTTCGCTTCAATATTTTTCATATCTGCTCGGGCCTTGAGACATGTGTGGATGTAAGAAGATACACAACTTCTTTCCATCTGTTCTGAAATAGATTTATCTAGATTCACATGCATCTTGCGAATTTATAACAAGTAATTTAGAACAGATGGAGTAGTAAAAAGCCGGCCAGTTAACAAAACCCTTCTAGATCTAAAAAAAGAAACAAAAAACCTTGCAGTAACCATGGAGTAATCTGTTGTGCAAGAACAAATTAATCGTCCGGGATGATTCTCCAGTCTAACAACGCAAATTTTGTCCAACTAGATCACTATGTGGTCGTAGTACAAACTAGGTGGACATGTGTGCTTCACCATGACGCCTACAGTCTATTTGGCAGAGTGTGGTAACACATTTTATTTTGTTTGTGTTATCATAAAATAAATATATGAGCATGTGCGAGATCGAGTATTTTAATCGGTAGACAAATATGTTATTTATGTGTTAGACATGTCTGAAACTGAGAGATCTGGCCTTAGACACAACAAGCGAGTCCTTATTTCATATTAAACCTCATAAGCAACATAGGGATACCAATGTTTCTTCAAGTAAACAAAAAGTTACATCAAACAGACTTCAACCAAAAAATACATTGAGCAATAGACTAAGCTCAATACCACAAGAATCTGGCATGTTACATGATCAAGTTAAAAAACTAATGATATCAAAACAAGCTAACTTATGAAGATCACATAATAACCTTATTCGACCGCCTCAAAATATCTCCAAGGGAAGACACAACTTTGTATTCAACACTTATAAGTGGTTGTATTATTAAATGATTAGTTTAGTCAATATAGAAAACCAGATTACATATATACTAATTCTATGCAGGAGTTATACTTGATATATTCCAAATTATTCACTAGTTCAATAAAATTTAAAAGAGAAGGTACGGCTGAAAGTTGCCTTAAATCTTTACATAAAAGAAAGATCTAATATGTAATCAAGTTTGATAATTTCTATACATCAAAATGAAAAATAGAAGTTATGATATTTCTTTTGGATCCACTTGGACGATAGAACCCGCTTGTTCATTAATCATAGAGCATGCTCCAAGTCAAGGGTACTAATTTTTTTATTACCTCGTGTAGAAATTGTAGAACATGTATCAATTTACACAAGCATCTCATGTATTTTTGAGATATGCTAATATATTCAAAAGAAAATTCAGTTGCAGAGCCTAAAAGGGGCCAAAATCAGCTTATTCTGCTTTGTTTGAGGAATACATAATGTTAATTGTTGGAGTGACATGAAACACGGCCGTTTCTCACAAGGCACTGCCATTTCTCGCCTTGTTGGCACTCCACGATTTTCGTTTTGCGATTTTTCCATTTGGTTACTTTAGATTCCGGGTTCTGGACAATCGCTCTGCACCGCATCATCGCATGCCTCGCGAGCCTTCTCTTTTTTTCCGCCATCCGTCCATGATTTTTCCAGTCAAAGCAGTAAGGATGATGCGACATCTTAGCGTAGTCCTGCATAGGAGCGTCTCTACCCGTGTCGCCCCCTCTCTCTCACCCCACCATCCCACGTGCTCACCTCCTACTTATCTTCCTCACCACCGGCAAAGCGTGGTGGCAGACGGGTGCACGAGGTTAGGGGCGATGTTGAATCGGTACTACGCAGGTTCGAGGCGGGAAAACAGAGGCGGCCGATGCTGGATGCGGGAGCTGGACGGGAGGCGATGGCCTCGTGAGTGGAGGGGGTGGAGGGAGCGGAGGTGAGAGGGAGATCTCGGGAGAGGAGGGGCAGCGCATGTTGCTGGGGAAGATGGAGGGGCTGGGGTGGATGGGTGCTCGAGACTCGAGAGCTCGGGTGCAGGGGAACGAGATGGGGGTGGGGGTGGAGGCAGGGACGGGAGGGACCAGCTCGTAAGACTTTGGTCAACACCTAAAACTACAGGTTGAGATGGCTCAGAGTGAAAATCAGACGGCCAGAAACACACGAGCGTCAGATGGCTCAGATTTACTTTGGATTAAGCTATAGTACAAAGTGCTTCACCCAAACATTGCTCATCACGCTCATGATCCAGACGTGAACACGCCACGTGACCCACGAAACATGCATAGGCGAAAAGTACTACTGGGTGATCGTCTTCATTCTGTGATTCCTCCATCACTTAGGGCGTGTTTGGTTGCTCGAGACTTTTACTCGCACCTAGAAACCATGACTCCATGGAAGCTACGCGCGGCGTTGCAACCTCTCGTGCCAAAAGGGTCATTCGTTTGGTTCTATGTATTCTAATTTTTCTAGGGGTTGAGAAGCCAACCCCCAGTCGTTTGGTTCCATGCATTTCAGGATTTCATCAAATTGGTACTTGTTTGGCTAGCTGCATTGTCTCTTCTATCCTTACCTCCTGCCTAGTGAGGTGATCTTACCCAACATCATCAAGGCAGCAAACAAAGTTCAAAGAAGTGCAATGCAGAGAACTACTAGCTTGTATTAACACAGGTTCGACATAATAAGTTCACGAGCAATTGTCCATGATGGAGCACTTGTTCATCACATACGGAGGGGTTATAACTGAATACCACCTCCCAAAATATACAGACCAAACTTCAGGGGTCACCGCAACCATAGCTCATCAGCCTAGATACTTCAAAATGCACATCACATCCATCATCATCAACACCATTAGTAGCAACTCCTCGAACAGCTCAGTCCGCTTCTCAGAGGTAGTGGTTGTTCAGGAATGTCATGAACCAGTTCAACCTACGCTCAGGGGTCATGACAAGATACCTGGTAGCTTGTCCGGTGTGATCCATCAGGTGGTTAAGAGCACGGTGTATCGCGGTCACAGAGACGAGCGCAACTGGAATGCAAGGACCATAGATGATATTCATGTGAGCATAGTTATCAATGGGCTTGTTGATCAACTCGGTGTCCTACGATGGAGCCTACATGAGAATCATAGTCAGTGTGTAGTTCATATGTGAGCTTTACAACTACTCATGCAAGTTCAAATATATCGAACCTTGATGTGGACATAGTAATCATCATCGTCCATGATGAGATAAGAGCTCTCCTCAGCCCAACGCACGATCTCAAGCCTCTTGATCCTCAGCACACAGATCCAACACACTCTCTAGTGCCTCATGTGGTTGTACACCTGGTTCAGAGTGATTGTCCAGCCACAGAATTTGAAGACATCCTCTGCAATCAGGCGCATGTCCGCCTGTCTGAATCCCCGCACTACTGAACCCCCTTTCTCGATCAACTGGACAACCTAATTCAGGATGAAGGTGGACAAAGATGCTGACCATGACATGGCCAACTTCCTCCTGGCCACCACATCAGGCATCGGCACATAACACAGAGGCAAAACAGAGGTTGCAGATAGATCAGGGGACGCCACCTTCTCCTACGGCAACAGGGATAATAATGTGTTCAGTTCTAGGGGAAGAACTATACTTATAACACTAATCCTACCTATAACACATGGCAATCCTCACATGGCAGGTCCAGATCTAGAACACCATCTCAGAGCTTAGAACTGTGAGCTAGAACATGGCAAAAAATCTAAGCTACGAGAGCTAGGGTTAGGTGTTTCTTACCACGATCTCAATCTCGCCCGAGGAGGACGACATGTCTGACATAGCCGAGGAGGAAGACTTGCCGGAGATGAGCTAGATCCACCGTAGTAGGAGGCACCACTCACCTGCACGTCAGTGAGGAAGAGGATTTGGAGGGAGAGCTCGAAAATGGGGGAAATGGAGGAGAATATCATCTTGCGGCCCGAAAGTTGGGGTGCCCAGGCAACGCGGTACCCAAGTTGCCTGTAATTAGCCGCGATGACTACAGTTGGCGTGCCAAATACTCAGGGGGTCTTTTTCAGCATGAATTCAACTTTACGTTTCAATACAAAATATCAGGCCAACGGCCGTCAAGTTGGGCCCCCTGTCAGTTCTCACCGTTATGTCGCTCCCATCGCTTAGGCGTCAATTAGGCTTGCAGCGATGGGGCCTGCATCCATTACGCGTCTTCTTCTTCCCCGGAGCGGTAATATATGGTCGTGTCCATGGCGCGGAGCTGGGACGTGACGAACCTGCTCGGCCCCGCTCTCCTCCCCATCCCGAGTCAGATCTCGCCCTCACCATGGTCGCACCCATGGCATAGCTCGGGGACGAGAATTGGTTCCCGGTAAGATCTGTCACTATGTCGACCATGCTCGATCCTGTTTTCCTCCTCCAGAATCCGAGCTCGCCGTCATCATGGTCGCACCCGCACCAGTTCTGCCACCCCTACCGAGGTCTCTGTGGTAGCTCAAGTTCTGTCATGTTGAACCTGCAAGCGAATTCGGAGCAGGGCGGCGGCAACCCATTATTGAACCTGTAAGGAATTTGCTGAAGACTGCGTGCTGTGCCAAGGTCTTCGGCCGATGCATTCGGCTTCTGCCAACATCCACCGCCGATGTGAGATCATTTAGTTACTTCAATACGAAATTTCGACCAATTTAACTTGTTGATGTATTCCTTGACAATTATAATATAATCAAGCACTAGAAATATTTTGTAGTGTGCATGAGCATGATCGGTAATATAATTGAACACTAGAAATTTTAAGGCACTCCATATAAAGGAGTAGATTAACACACATATATATATATATAGAAGGTTTACCATAGACACTACGCGGATATATTGTCTTACAAGCCACACACAGGTAATAATAATTAACTAAAACAATATAAAAGTAGTGGCAACAGCAGGAGGCCGGGACACGGAGATGCCTAGCAGGGCAGGGGCATATCAGCAGGAGGCAGGGATAGCCTAGTCGAGGGGATACCGGCCAGCCCAGACATAATCCTGGAGGAATTTTCCGAAGGCTGCATGTCGTGTCAAGGTAATCGGCCTATGGCTTCTGCCTCCGCCTCTGGAAACACCCACCACGTGCTGGATCATGCTGTCGAGGTCCACGTTAATTTATCTGCCACAGAATGGGCAAAACAGTCCCCCCTATGGTAGAAACGGATTAGCCCACACTGTAACCGCCTCGGCACGTAGCGGCTCTTGTTGTCCCTGGATTCCTTGCTAGCGTCCAAATCATCATCATCCTCCTATTGATTTTTAAGAACATAACTTAGAACTCATACATATGATTTAATTGTATTACAACTCAAGAATTGACAACATGTATATGTAAGACAATATATCCGTGGATATCAAAGAGAAAGCATCTCAGCAATAGTTTGATCAGTTCATATATCATTTCATCTCAACACAATGATAAATAATTTCATTAGAGTGTATGTAGAAAAAAGATTGTGGCCTCATATGTTTCTTCAGAGATGGAGTGAGTGAACCAAGTAACAATTGCACAACCTATATTGTTCTTGTACATCGCCCCAGGTTCACTAACTCATCCCTAAAAAAATCTGACACCAATGTGTCTGCCTCTCTTTTGGGACAAATTTGAATCATTGGCCACAATAAAAAATTGAAATGTAATCATACAAAACAATATTCAGGGATATACATAGTTAGGTACAAAAACGAGCCGAAATATTGTAATTATAAATAAAAAACCGAACAATTAATCTTCAGGTACATGTTAAAAATACTTATGATCAAAACCATTCATATATATATATGCATCATACGAATCATTCAAAGATCAAAAACAATTCAAGGATCATATATGTAGTTCCATATGAGAATAAATCAAGGGCCTCATAATTTTTTTTAGTGATAGAGTTGGCGAACCAAAGGACCAACATCACAACCTATATTGTTTGTGTGCATTGCTGCCTCAGGTTCACCAACCCATCCCTAAAACATGACACCATCATATGTGTCTCCCCTTGAATTCTTTTGGGGCAAATTTCAATCATCGGCCTCGGTGACAAACTGAAATATATTTCTTATACACTATGAATGCATGCATGGAATAGATAATTCAAATATCATAGTTCTATGAATGTAGAATAAAGATTGCGGCCTCCTAAGTTTCTTCAGGGATGGCGTAAGCGAACCAAGTAACAATTACACAACCTATAGTGTTCTTGTACATGGCCCCAGGTTCGCTAACTCATCCCTGAAAAAATCTAACACCAATGTGTCTGCCTCTCTTTGGGGGGAAATTTGAATCATTGGCCACAATAAGAAATTGAAATGTAATTGTACAAAACAATATTCAGGGATATACATATGCATCATACAACGCATTCATAGATTAGAAACAATATAAAGATTATATATATAGGTTCCATATGAGAATAAATTTAGGGCCTCATTTTTTCAGAGATGGAGTCGGAGAACCAAAATACCAACAGTACAACCTATATTGTTTATGTGCATTGCTGCCTCAGGTTCACTAACTATCCCTAAGAAAACGACACCATCAGATGCCCTTGCACTATTTTGGGGCAAAATTGAATCATTGGGATCAGTAAGGAATAGAAATGTAATGTTATAGGCATGTTGTGTATCGAAATCAACACTCAACTAGATGGCAGATTAGCAGATTGGGGTTTTGTGACTAGATGGATTGGGGTTTGGTGACTAGATGGCAGATGCATCAATCTCCCATTTGAACCATATATATACTACGCTACTTCAAGAGCAAAAGAATCTATACACGATTGAGCAAATCCTATGTATGAACACTGAAATCTGTGGCTGCGACTAGAGAAGCTAGCAATGTAGTACCTCAGACTCCTCATCGGGGACCTCCTCCTCGAACTCGTCATTCTCCACGATTGCGTCAAAGATTTCTTGAACAGCGATGGGGTCATTAATGTAGAGCACCGGATTGCCTCCGCCTGCCGCCTGCCCCCCATCCAGATCTACCGTTGGCACCACGACGTTGTCGGCCACGACGTTGTTGGACACCTGCTGCTCGGCAGCGATGGCTACTGGCTAGACGGATGAACTCGAACCCTCGACAGTGCGGCGACGAGCGGCGTTTGTGCCCGGAGAAGACGCCTCCGCCTGCTTGGCAATGACCGAGCCATCTGCTGTTGCGCCTTCAACTGGCTTCACCTCCGGGTCGTCTCCATGTGTACGCTTCATGACGCACCTAGAGAAGGAGGTAGTGCAAGCGAAGGATCTTCAGCGCACGCGGTAGGTGCAGATTGGCGTTTGGGGACTAGACAGATTGGGGGAAAATGACACGAGCACATGGAAGAAGAAGGCCGAGCGGGTTTATGAACACTGGACCGTTCGTAGTCCTCGAGTGGACACGTGTGGTGGGCGGGGGGGAGGGGTGGGGCTACCATGATCTCCACCTTTTTTTGAAATAGCCACGATCTCCACTTTAGAGCTGCATTGAAAACACGCTCATGGCAGACCTCGATTCCACTGCATGCAAGTGGCGCGGAACTAATTTCTAGCAATGTTAGATCTACTCGAGGGGGGCCCTTGACTCATGGAATTTACTTGCGGTAGGGCCCAGTTGGAAGTGAAATTGAGAGCGCTGCGTAAAAATGGGATATGTCTCATTAAAATCAAGTGGAATAAATTGCAGCGTCCCATCGATAATCGTGCACTCGATGACCCCGTTGCCATGTGCATGTGTTGTAGTATCAGTAGTAGCCTTTGCAGACTAGATTAAACATGACATGACCAGTCGACGACTTTTTCCATGGACGACATCGTGTTCCTTCTTGTAGAAGTCTTGCTGAGGGAGACGTCCGTGCTGTCTCACGATGTACTGTGAAGGGCACGACGTGTGCAACAATCATCGTTGGATCACACAGGATCAACGGTTGGTGCGCACGATCCGCGTGACAACTGTGACAACCAATCAGGGCGTAGCAGACAGAGTGAGCATAGGTTTTGGCTTCTACAAAAGAGAGAGAGGGCAAAACTGAGTAGTATCAAAAAACCAAGGGCAAAACTGAGTAGTATAAAAATGGAAAGTGAGTGTCTTGTATAATGAAATACATCGTGGCATACATCAAATAAAACACATATGGATCATATAGATCCACTAGAGTTCATTGGATGTGTGTTCTTCAAATAAAACACATATGGATCAGCTAGTGTCATTGCATGTGCGTTCTTTCCAAAAACCACATATGGATCCATCTAGTTCATTGCATGTGTGTTCTTTTCATTAACCACAGCCAGAGCCATTGCATGTCTGTTCTTTCCAAAAACAACATATGTATCCACCAGTGTCACTGGATGTGTGTTCTTTTCATTAACCACATCTAGAGTCATTGCATGTCTGTTGTTTCCACAAACAACATATGGATCCACCACTGTGATTGCATGTGTGTTCTTTTCACAAACCACAGCCAGTGTCATTGCATGTGTGTTCTTTCCACAATCCACATATGGATCCACCAATGTCACTTGATGTGTGTTCTTCTCACAAACCACAGCTAGAGTCATTGCATGTATGTTCTTTTCACAAACCACATATGGATCCACTAGTGTCATTGCATGTGTGTTCTTCTCACAGACCACATAAGGGTCCACTAGTGTCACTGGATGTGTGTTCTTTTCATGAACCACACCCAGTTCATTGCATGTGTGTTCTTTTCACAAACCACATATGGATCCACCAGTGTCATTGCATGTATGTTATTTTCATTAACCACACCCAGAGCCATTGCATGTCTGTTCTTTTCAAAAACAACATATGGATCCACCAGTGTCACTATATGTGTGTTCTTTTCATGAACCACACCCAGTTCATTGCATGTGTGTTCTTTCCACAAACAACATATGGATCCACCAGTGTGATTGGATGCGTGTTCTTTTCAGAAACCACAACCAGTGTCATTGCATGTGTGTTCTTTCCACAAACCACATATGTATCCACCAGTGTCATTGCATGTGTGTTCTTTTCATTAACCACAGCTAGAGTCATTGCATGTATGTTCTTTCCACAACAACATATGTATCCACTAGTGTGATTTCATGTGTGTTCTTTTCACAAACCATAGCCAGTGTCATTGCATGTGTGTTATTTCCACAAACCACATATGGATCCACCAGTGTCACCTGATGTGTGTTCTTCTCACAAACAACAGCCAGAGTCATTGCATGTCTGTTCTTTCCAGAAACCACATATGGATCCACCGGTGTCATTGCATGTGTTTTCTTTTCATTAACTACAGCCAGAGCCATTGCATGTCTGTTCTTTCCACAAACCACACATGGATCCACCAATGTGATTGCATGTGTGTTCTTTTCACAAACCATAGCCAGTGTCATTGCATGTGTGTTCTTTCCACAAACTACAAATGGATCCACTGGTGTTATTCATGTGTGTTCTTCTCATAGAACACATAAGGATCCACAAGTGTCACTAGATGTGTGTTCTTTTCATGAACCACATCCAGTTCACTGAATGTGTGTTCTTTTCACAAACCATATATGGATCCAATAGTATCATTGCATCTATGTTCTTTTCATTAACCACACCCAGAGCCATTGCATGTGTGTTCTTCTCACATACCACATAAGGATCCACCAGTGTCACTGGATGTGTGCTCTTTTAATGAACCACACCTAGTTCATTGCATGTGTGTTCCTTTCATAGACCACATATGGATCCACCAGTGCCATTGCATGTGTGTTCTTTTCATTAACCACAGCTAGAGCCATTGCATGTATATTCTTTCCACAAACCACATATGGATCCACTAGTGTCACTAGATGTGTGTTCTTTTCATGAACCACACCCTGTTCATTGCATGTCTGTTCTTTCCACAAACAACATATGGATCCACCAGTGTGATTGCATGTGTGTTCTTTTCACAAACCACAACCAGTGTCATTGCATGTGTGTTCTTTCCACAAACCACATATGGATCCACCAGTGTCACTTGATGTGTGTTCTTCTCACGAACCATAGCCATTGCATGTCTGCTCTTTCCACAAACCAGATATGGATCCGCCGGTGTCATTGCATGTGTGTTCTTTTCATTAACCACAGCTAGAGCCATTGCATGTTTGTTCTTTCCACAAACCACACATGGATCCACCAGTGTGATTGCATATGTGTTCTTTTCACAAACCACAGCCAGTGTCATTGCATGTGTGTTCTTTCCAGAAACCACATATGGATCCACCAGTGTCATTGCATGTGTGTTCTTCTCACATACCACATAAGGATCCACCAGTGTCATTGCATGTGTGTTCTTTCCACAAACCACATATGGATCCACCGGTGTTATTGCATGTGTGTCTTCTCACAGACCACATAAGGATCCACTAGTGTCACTAGATGTGTGTTCTTTTCATGAACCACACCCAGTTCATTGCATGTGTGTTCTTTTCACAAACCACATATGGATCCACCAGTGTCATTGCATGTATGTTCTTTTCATTAACCACACCCAGAGCCATTACATGTGTGTTCTTCTTGCATACCACATAAGGATCTACCAATGTCACTAGATGTGCTCTTTTAATGAACCACACCCAGTTCATTGCATGTGTGTTCTTTTCACAAACCACATATGGATCCACCAGTGCCATTGCATGTGTGTTCTTTTCATTAACCATAGCTAGAGCCATTGCATGTATATTCTTTCCACAAACCACATATGGATCCACCAGTGTCACTAGATGTGTGTTCTTTTCATGAACCACACGCAATTCATTGCATGTCTGTTCTTTCCATAAACAACATATGGATCCACCAGTGTGATTGCATATGTGTTGTTTTCAGAAACCACAGCCAGTGTCATTGCATGTGTGTTCTTTCCACAAACCACATATGTATCCACGAATGTCATTACATGTGTGTTCTTTTCATTAACCACAGCTAGAGTCATTGCATGTTTGTTCTTTCCACATATGGATCCACCAGTGTGATTGCACGTGTGTTCTTTTCACAAACCATAGCTAGTGTCATTGCATGTGTGTTCTTTCCACAAACCACATATGGAACCACCAGTGTCACTATGTGTGTTCTTCTCACAGAACACAGCCAGAGTCATTGCATGTCTGTTCTTTCCACAACCACATATGGATCCACTAGTGTCATTGCATGTGTGTTCTTTTCATTAACCACAGCCAGAGCCATTGCATGTCTGTTCTTTCCACAAACCACACATGGATCCATTAGTGTGATTGCATGTGTGTTCTTTTCACAAACCACAACCAGTGTCATTGCATGTGTGTTCTTTCCACAAACAACATATGTATCCACCAGTGTCACTGGATGTGTGTTCTTTTCATTAACCATAGCTAGAGTCATTGCATGTATGTTCTTCCACAAACAACATATGGATCCACCAGTCTGATTGTATGTGTGTTCTTTTCACAAACCACAGCTAGTGTCATTGCATGTATGTTCTTTCCACAAACCACATATGGATCCACCAGTGTCACTTGATGTGTGTTTTTCTCACAAACAACAGCTAGAGACATTGCATGTCTATTCTTTTCATAAAGCACATATGGATCCACCAGTCTCACTAGATGTGTGTTCTTTTCATTAACCACAGCTAGAGTCATTGCATGTCTATTCTTTCCACAAACAATATATGGATCCACTAGTGTGATTGCATGTGTGTTGTTTTCACAAACCACAGCCAGTGTCATTGCATTTGTGTTCTTTCCACAAACCACATATGGATCCACCAGTGTCACTAGATGTGTGTTATTCTCACAAACCACAGCTAGAGTCATTGTATGTCTGTTCTTTACACAAACCACATATGGATCCACTAGTGTTATTGCATGTGTGTTCTTCTCACAGAGCACATAAGGATCCACCAGTGTCACTGGATGTGTGTTCTTTTCATGAACCACACCCAGTTCATTGCATGTGTGTTCTTTTCACAAACCACATATGGATCCACTAGTGTCATTGCATGTATGTTCTTTTCATTAACCACACCTAGAGCCATTGCATGTTTTTTCTTTCCACAAACAACATATGGATCCACCAGTGTCACTGATGTGTGTTCTTTTCATGAACCACACCCAGTTCATTGCATGTATGTTCTTCCCACAAACCACATATGGACCCAACAGTGTCACTTGATGTGTGTTCTTCTCATAGAACACAGCCAGAGTCATTGCATGTCTGTTCTTTCCATAAACCACATATGGATCCACCAGTGTCATTCCATGTTTGCTATTTTCATTAACCATAGCCAGAGGCATTGCATGTTTGTTCTTTCCACAAACCACACATGGATCCACTAGTGTGATTGCATGTGTGTTCTTTTCACAAACAACAGCCAGTGTCATAGCATGTGTGTTCTTTCCACAAACCACATATGGATCCACTAGTGTCGTTGCATGCGTGTTCTTCTCACAGACCACATAAGGATCCACCAGTGTCACTGGATGTGTGTTCTTTTCATGAACCACACCCAGTTCATTGCATGTGTGTTCTTTTCACAAACCACATATGGATCCACCAGTGTCATTGCATGCATGTTCTTTTCATTAACCACACCCAGAGCCATTGCATGTGTGTTCTTCTCACATACCACATAAGGATCCACTAGTGTTACTGGATGTGTGTTCTTTTCATGAACCATACCCAGTTTATTGCATGTGTGTTCTTTTTACAGACCACATATGGATCCACTAGTGTCATTGCATGTGTGTTCTTTTTATTAATCACATCTAGAGCCATTGCATGTCTGTGCTATCCACAAACCACATATGGATCCACCAGTTTCACTTGATGTGTGTTCTTTTCATGAACCACACCAAGTTCATTGCATGTATGTTCTTTCCACAAACAACATATGGATCCACCTGTCTGATTGCATGAGTGTTCTTTTCACAAACCACAGCAAGTGTCATTGCATGTGTGTTCTTTTTTCACAAACCACATATGTGTCCACCAGTGTCATTGCATGTGTGTTCTTTTCATTAATCACAGCTAGAGTCATTGCATGTCTGTTCTTTCCACAAACAACATATGGATCCACCAATGTGATTTCATGTGTGTTCTTTTCACAAACCATAGTCAGTGTCATTGCTTGTCTGTTCATTCCACAAACCACATATGGATCCACCAGTGTCACTTGATGTGTGTTCTTCTCACAGACCACATAAGGATCCACCAGTGTCAATGGATGTGTGTTCTTTTCATGAACCACACCTAGTTCATTGCATGTGTGTTGTTTGCACAGACCACATATGGATCCATCAGAGTCATTGCATGTATGTTCTTTTCATTCACCATAGCCAAAGCCATTGCATGTCTGTTCTTTCCACAAACAACATATGGATCCACAAGTATTACTGGATGTGTGTTCTTTTCATGAACCACACCCAGTTCATTGCATGTCTGTTCTTTGCACAATACAATATGGATCCATCTAGTTCATTGCATGTGTGTTCTTTTCATTAACCATAGCCAGAGCCATTGCATGTCTGTTCTTTCCCCAAACAACATATGTATCCACCAGTGTCACTGGATGTGTGTTCTTTTCATTAACCACAGCTAGAGTCATTTCATGTATGTTCTTTCCACAAACAACATATGGATCCACCAGTGTGATTGCATGTGTGTTCTTTTCACAAACCACAGCCAGTGTCATTGCATGTGTGTTCTTTCCACAAAGCACATATGGATCCACCAATGTCACTTGATGTGTGGTCTTGTCACAAACCACAGCTAGAGACATTGCATGTCTGTTCTTTCTACAAAGCACATATGGATCCACCAGTGTCACTAGATGTGTGTCCTTTCCACAAACAACATATGGATCCACCAGTGTGATTGCATGTGTGTTCTGTTCACAAACCATGGCTAGTGTCATTGCATGTGTGTTCTTTCCACAAACCACATATGGATCATCCAGTGTCACTTGATGTGTGTTCTTCTCACAAACCACAACCAGAGTCATTGCATGTCTGTTCTTTCCACAAACTACATATGGATCCACCAGTGTCATTGCATGTGTGTTCTTCTCGCAGACCACATAAGGATCCACCAGTGTCACTGGATGTGTGTTCTTTTAATGAACCACACCTAGTTCATTGCATGTGTGTTCTTTTCACAAACCACATATGGATCGACCAGTGTCATTGCATGTATGTTCTTTTCATTAAGCACACCTAGAGCCATTGCATGTTTGTTCTTTCCACAAACACTATATGAATCCACCAGTGTCACTGGATGTGTGTTCTTTTCATGAACCACACCCAGTTCATTGCATGTGTGTTCTTTCCACAAACCACATATGGATCCAGTGTCACAGCATGTGTGTTCTTCTCAAAGATGATACATTGCAAATGTATCTATAATTTTTGATGTTTCATGCTTGGTTTTATCCACTTTCTTGTGTTTTGTCCACACTTTGGAGTACTTTTCATATGATTTCTTGGACTAACCTATTAACAAGAGCCACAGTGCCAGCTGCCTGTTTTCTGCTGTTTTTGGTTTCAGGAAAGTCAGAAAATGAATATTCTCGGAATTGGACGGGACAAAAGCCAAAGTGCCTATATTTCCGGAAGTCATCAGATGCCAGAATACGAGACGGAGAGGGGCCAAATGCCGGCCACACCACCTGGCCGCGTGGCCAGGCTAGGCCCACGCCAGGGGGTGGTGTGGTGGGCCCTGGCACCCCCTCGGCCTCCCCTTTCGACTATAAGATGCCCTCGGGACGTAAACCCTAAGGGCCCGATCAAAAATCCACGAAAGAGTCTGTAGCCGCCGTCATCTCCATCCCTAGATCGGGAGGGATCTGAAGCTCTTCCCGGCACCCTGCCGGAGAGGGGAATTCACCCTAGAGGCCTTTTTCATAACCATGCAAGCCTCCGGTGTGATGCGTGAGTAGTTCATCCTTGGACTACGGATCCATGTAGTAGCTAGATGGCTGGTTCTCCTCCTTTGTGCTTTCATGTTTAGATCTTGTGAGCTCCGTTCATGATCAAGATCATCTATTTGTAATTCTGCATGTTGTGTTTGCGGGGATCCGATAGATATTGAGATGCTATTTCAGATTGATTATTGATTCTATCATGTCTTTGTTATTTGTGATCTTGCATGCTTTCCGTTGTTAGTAGCTATCTTGGCCAAGTAGATGCTAGCAACTCCAAGAGTTAGTATTTATGCTCGATAGTGGGTTCATGCCTCTGGTAATCTGGGGAAGTGACAGAAATCTCTAAGGTACTAGATGTGCTGTTGCTACTAGGGAGAAAACAACAATCCTTTGTTCATAGAACAATCGTATTGTCTACTTTACACGCAGTACGTAAAGCAATAATCTGTTGCTTGCAACTTAATACTGGAGGGGGTTCGGATGATAACCTGAAGGTGGATTATTAGTCATAGATGCACCTGGATGGCAGTCTATGTATAATGTTGTAATGCCCAATCAAGTCTCAAAGGAGTCAAGATGATTAGTATATGCATGTATTGCTTTCTCGGTGTTTGTCAATTGCCTTGCTGTAATTTGTTCACCCAGCATGTTATTTATCTTAAGGAGAGCCACCTCTAATGAACTATGGATCCCGGTCCTTGTCTTTTACATTCAATCTACAAACTGTTACTACTTTGTGTTTACTTTCTGCAAACTTTTACTTCGTTCCATTTGATACGTTTAATCCTTTGTTTTCCACAAAACACGGTGAGATTGACAACCTCATCGCAAGTTGGGGACAAAGTTCTATGGTTGTGTTGTGCAGGTCTCCACGTTGCTACTATCACCGGTAGTGCGCCCTGCCAAAGCTCAGCTAGTAACACCTTTGGGGTGTTTCCTTGCTCCTACTGGTTCGATTAAACATTGGTTTCATACTGAGGGAAACTTGCTGCTGTGCTCATCATACCTTCCTATTGGGGTTCCCAACAAGCTCTACATCAACACCGCTCCAGCATTTTTCTGGTGCCATACACAAAGCCATCAAGCATTTTTCTGGCGCCGTTGCCGGGGATTCAAGGACATCTTCACAAGGGGAGTCCCTCATAACCAATCTCTTTACTTTGTTATTTTTGTTTTGCTTAGTTTCTTTTTGCTTTGTGTGCTTGTTTTGTTATTCAAAAACACAAAAAAATTAGTTCCTATCTTGAGTTGCCACTATGTCTAGCCTTGCTCCAGTCACTTTGTCACACGAGGAAATGATTTTCACTTTTAAACAAGGAATTGAGGAAAGTTTTAAGGAAGCTTGGTCCAGAATCTCTGATCTACATGAAAAAACTGAGCCTAAAATGACTCAAAGCTTGTTCCTTAGCAGTTTTTACCTTGGGATTGCTCTTTGCTATAGATATGCTTTAGATGCTGTTGTGGGAGGAGATTTCCTCCAATGTAATGAGGATGATGCTATTAATGCTATAAAGAAATTGATCCTCACTTACAACTTGCCTAGCCAAACTGATATTTCTTTCGCAAAAATATTTGCTAGGTTGAACACTCTTGAGACTAGCACTACTAGTTTAGAAAATTGCTATAATATGCTTAGGGAGCATCAAAATTATATTCCAATAAATTCTGAACCATCAAAGTGGCTCCCTACAATAAAGATTGAGATAAACACTGAAACTTTTCAAGCTCGCTGTGATATCATGTCTGAATTTTGTCTTATGCCCAAGGATATTTATGAATCTCTGAATACTTGGGGGCTTACTGAAGGAGGAAAAGAAATATCTCTTGCTAATAATGCTACCATATTACCTCTTGGAATAGCTGAAGGAGTGTTTACAAAGATCCTTGGGAAAATGATTTCTACTGATTATCTTGTTATTGAATGTGCAGGAAAAGGACAAATTACACTTGGAAGGTCCCTATTAAAACTCCTTGGAGAAATAATAGATGTGGGAAAGGGGACCATGCACCTTTATTCTCCACCAAACAATCATATTTTCCCCAAGGTTAAGAATAAAAGTAAGAGAGGTAAGGGCAATAAATTTGGTCTTAATGCTTCTTCATTTGAGAACACTTGATTCTTTCTTTGCTTCTTATGCCTAACTTAAAGGCGTTAAAGAAAAGTACTTATTGGGATATAACCCAAAAGTTTTAGATGAGTCTTGGAAGTTATTACTTCAGTAATAACCTCTCCTTATCCTTTTTATTTGCTTTTTGTGCCAAGAGTAACCTCTAATGAGAGAGAAGTAATGATTGGGAAAGTTACTGTCCCAAAACAGATTTCTGTGCTTCACCGTAAAAATTCGTGTAAAATCTCTGAACGTGCTTTTGAGGCGTGAATTTTTGTGCTTCTGACCCAGGTTGTTATATAACTTTTGTTAGTCCAACACTTTTTGATTTGAGCAACAGAAGGTCTTCGAAAAAATTCGCCTTTACCTGCTGGTCTGTTTTGACAGATTTCTGCCATTTTTTGCATTTGCTTCTTGTTGGTTCCTTTTTTGAGTTCTTTTGGGGAATTGATATTTTTTAGGGAAGTGCTACAGTATCTAGTGTTCTAATGTAAGTTTATTTGGTGTTAGAACTGAACCTTAAGACCTTTTATCTTGAGTGCACTAATGTTGCTAATAAAGATTGTGTGAAGTTTTGTATGAAGGAAAAATTTCAGGTGTATGGGAGGAATGAGTAATGAGATGAAGGATGGACTAAATCTCAAGATTGGGGATGCCACGCGTGCCACCCCAAGAAATATCCAAGAAGTACAAGTGTCAAAGCTTGGGGATGCCCAACGCATCCCCTTCTTCATCAATAAAAATCCCAGGTTTCTTCCAAACACTTCATTTTTATTGTTTCATGCACAGTTGTGTTGTTCTTGGAGCGTCTTCTTTTTCGTTTTCAATTTGGTTTTTTGTTTGCTTGGTTTTCTTAGTTTGCTTAATAAATTGGTTGGACCCTCTTTCATACATTGGTGTTCAAATAGTTTGGTTTGGTTTGGAAAAGAGTAGGAAAGCTCATGCATAAGTGGTAAAGAGAGTTTGTTTTTGACTGTGGCCTATGCTTTGTCATGCCATGCTTGATATTGTTTTGGCTTTATGCTTAGTATTCTTTGCTGTAGCATGAATTGTTATAAACAATTGAGATTACTTAATGTGCCTTGGATGAATCATGCGTTGTTTTAGCATATTAAAGCATAGTATAGTGGTATTATCCTTTTATGCTTTATTTGGGTTGACTTGGCGCATGCTCACACCATGTTATGACTATCTCAAGTCATCATATCCTTTATGATCCTTTAGTTTCAACTTGTAGTATCACTTTATGCTTTGTTTAATGATGTTTTGTCGCTCTGCATGATTATCGCCATTATTGCTCTCTTAGTTTGTCGCTCCCAGTCTTTTGCTAGCCTCCACAACCAAGTATGAGTTCCACTCATGCATCCAACTTCCTAAGCCAAGTTATTCCAAAGATTCCACCATACCTACCTACTAGCTTATGCTATTCCAAGTATATTCATGTTTTTGTTTACCTTCCGAATTAAACTAGTTATGAGAAAACTAGTGATTAAAGCTCTCACGAACTTGATGGCACACTTTACTTTTTTGCATCTAATAAACTTGAACCATTGGGTCCTTCTTTGTTGCATATATGCTTGCGCTTTATAAGTTGAAATTAGCAGAACCATGTATCATGGGGAACGCTTTCAACATTGCACTTGTACTTTGTACCCCGTTGATATCATGTTCTTTTGCTTATGGATCCCGATGGTGTGAAATAAAAGTGGAACTTGTAAGATCATGGAGTTTGTATGTGTGTTAGAGAAACGCCTGGGCCGCTAGCCTAAGCCATGCCTAATCATGGTGGAAACTTGCAGCATCACCATAATGAGCATTCTATGAAGCATCCTTAATAAAATCCTATGCAAATAGCAAATAAAAAGATCGTTGAGATGCTCATTGTCTGCTTGCCTTATCATTTTGATTATGGGATAACTCATGTATCATGTGCAAGGGGTACCCTATTGCCGATTCTTTATGATACATATGTACTTACAATGACAAGAGCTTACTTGTGACTAAAGTTGAGTAGCATGAGGTTCGGTCTTCGTAAGTAAGGGGCATGAGATTTCGGTTTATAACTTGTCAAGCATATCCTCTTAGTTGTGTCACTTTACCTTAATCACCTTAAAGATGCTTATGATAGGGGCAATGAGAGCCGAAAGCTATAAGTACCATAATTTTTGGAAGCTCTTTATGAGACTTGAATCCCTACTTCCTTTTATAAAGGCCTTTCTTCCACCATTATATTGAGTCTCCACCTTCTATCTTTATGAACCTACTTTGAGAGCATAGTGGCCATTCTTAGTTCTATGCGCATTGTCCCAAGACTTGTTGATTGATGCATAGCTTTGATATTGCTTGTTTTAAACTATTTGTATCTAGTCACTCTTATAAACTTTGAAGGTGTCCTATGAATTTATGTTTGCTACTCTATGAGGGACAAGCTGAATACCACTATGCTATGTTTTCTTTATGTGAAACAAACAAACGTCTTGCAAAGCATTGTTATTCATGAATCTTTTGTTTGTGCCTTTTCATGTTGCAACATAGTTGCTATGTCTTATTGTTAGAACTTTATCTTTCATGATATGTTAAAGTACTATGATCCCAGCTTTGAATGCTTTACAAGTACTTTGATCAAGATTATGATGGTGCATGTCACCTAAAAAATTATTATTTCTTTTTATCACTTACCTACTCGAGGACGAGCAGGAGTTAAGCTTGGGGATGTTGATACATTGCAAATGTATCTATAATTTTTGATGTTCCATGCTTGGTTTTATCTCCTTTCTTGTGTTTTGTCCACACTTTGGATTACTTTTCATATGATTTCTTGGACTAACCTATTAACAAGAGCCACAGTGCCAGCTGCCTGTTTTCTGCTGTTTTTGGTTCCAGGAAAGTCAGAAAATGAATATTCTCGGAATTGGACGGGACAAAAGCCAAAGTGCCTATTTTTCTGGAAGACTCACGGAGCCAGAATACGAGACGGAGGAGGGCCAGGGGCTGGCCACACCACCCCTAGGCGCGGGCTAGGCCTGGCCGCGGCAGGGCATGGTGTGGGCCCCCCAGGCACCCCCTCGGTCTCCCTCTTCGCCTATAAGAAGCCTTCTGACCTAAAAACTCCGGGGGGTTCGACGTTTTTCCAAAAGGAGTTCTGCTCCGCTACCACCACCAGATTCCACGAAACAGCACCAGAAACTACGTTCTGGCACCCTGCCGGGACGGGGAATTGGAGGAGATCATCGCCATCATCATCACCACCGCTTCTCCATCGACCATCCATGTTTCCCTCATCTATGAGTGAGTAATCCCCCGCTATAGGTTATGGGGATGGTAGGGATTGGATGAGATCGTTCATGTAATGGCATCAGATTGTTTGGGCATGGTGCCTAGTATCTTTTATTAGTGCTTTATGACTTTGTTGCGACTTGTTGTGCTTAATGCTTGTCACTAGGGCCCGAGTGCCATGATTTCAGATTTGAACATGTTATTAATTCATTATGATAGTATTGTTTATGGTCTTATCTGCAAGTTGTATACACGCGTTGTTGTCCGGAACCGATGGCCCCAAAGTGATAGAAATCGGGATAACCAGAGGGAATGGCTTTGATGTGAGGATCACATGTGTTCAAGGAGTGTTAATGGTTTGCTCCGGTGCTCTATTAAAAGGAGCACCTTAATTGCCAGTAGTTCCCTTGAGGCCCCGCTGCAAACGGGCTGGCAGGACAAAAGATGTTGTGCAAGTTCTCATTGCGAGCACGTATGACTATATATGGAACACATGCCTAGGATTATCTAGTACTGGGATGCTTTATCTTATTTATCTGCAATTTCCCTATGTTTTGATTGCTATGTGAATTGTCTTGTCCATGCAACGCCCGTCCATCCATCCCTATGCCTACCGCACTCGAATCCCACTGTTTACTGCTATTGTTACTGCTGTCTTTACTTTACTACTGCTGTTACTTTACTATTCCTACTATAAAACTGTTGCTACTGATAAACTGCTGTGAGCAAGATTGTTTCCAGGTGCAGCTGAATTGACAACTCAGTTGTTAAGGCTTGTAAATATTCTTTGGCTCCCCTTGTGTCGAATCAATAAATTGGGTTTCACTTCCCTCGAAAATACTGCGATACACCCCTATACTTGTGGGTCATCAGGGCCCATTCATGAATGTATGTTGACGATATTGCACTTGACCACGTGTGCAGGGTGAAACCTCTAATAACTGCAACGCCAACACCCCCACTATGCCCCTTAATGATGAAAAGGTTGTGCCTGGATATATCATGTGTCCTGTGAGGGCACTCAAGATAAGATAGATCAGTCATCACATTATTAAAGGCAAGGATATTTGTATTTAGTTGGCTAATACAATATATCCCTTATAATATTTACCACCATGTGGTCAACCTGCGCCATTAGTGTCAGAGTATATTTTATCAAATTCTCCCATTCTCCTAATTCTAGTGAGTACCTCTAGACAATTGTTCCAAATTGGGGTGAACTTGATATCCAAACAATCCATAAGTTGCTTGAGTAACAACCATGGTTTCTCAAACAAAGAATTGTGGCATTTTCATAGGTACCATTCCATCAACATGGTGTTTTTTATCCCCATTTTAATGTTCCTGGTCAGATCCCAGCAAACTAACGGTGATTGGTCTTTTGAAGAATGAAGTAGCACCATACCATTGCGGCATGCTATGACATATACTCTATTTGATGTATGTACTATTGGGATTGACAACTTTATCAACTTCTATACATTTACCTGATATTTTGTGACCAAGCACTATTCCTTTTGTCACCATAAAGTGGCATTTGTCCCAATATAAAATAAGATTAGTATCTTCACATTGCTGTAAAACTTGGTTAAGATTACTGAGACAATGTTTAATTGAGGTTCCATAGAAGGAGAAATCATCCATAAGAACTTCCATTATCTCTTCTACAAGTCTGCAAAGATAACAATCATAAATCTTTGAAAATTAGCAAGAGCATTGCATAAACCAAAAGGCATACGCGATAAGCGTACATAGCGAAAGGACAAGCAAAAGTTGTTTTCATTTGATATTCATGATGAACAAAAATTTGTGAGAAACCAGAATAGGCATCTAAAAAGCAAAAGTAAGAATGCTTAGCAAGGCTTTCTAATGTTTGATATGTGAATGGTAAAGGGTAGTGATCCTTTATAGTCTCCTTATTAAATTTCCTAAAATAAATACACATAATATGCCCAACAATAGTCCTAGTAAGGATCATTATGCTCATTAGCTATAACTATAATCCTCCTTTCTTAGGAACACAATGAACCGGACTTACCCAGTCACTTTCTGCCATGTGATATATGATGCTTGAATCTAGCAAACGTATAATTTTTTCTTACCTCTTCTTTCATTTGTGGCTTTAATCTTCTTTGGAATTTTGCAGGTTGAGCACCTTATTCCATAAATATGTGATGAGTGACTATTGAGGGACTTATCTAGTTCAAGTCATCCATAGAGTATGCAAAGGCCTTAAGGTGCTTCTTCAAGATCATCATAAGTTGATATTCCTCTTGTTTTTAAGATTAGTACAATAATAGGATGTTTATCAGTGTCATTCAAAAACTATATTTTAATTCTCTAGGTAGAGGTTTTAGTTCAGGAGGTGGAGGTTCTTCATAAGTTTCATTCATAGGAGACTCCACTATAGGAGTTGCATCAAGAAATTCATTTAGTTCTTCCTATTCTTTATCTTTAGGATTGTCATCATTATTTACCAAGCTTCTCTCTAGATCATCAGTTGGTGTGCCATAATATATGGTTGCAAGCTCGACATTAGTCTTTCCTTAATTTTCTTCTTATTCTTATTCTTCTTCTTTTTGTTCTTCAAACTCTTTTTAGTTAGGCCTATCCTAAAATTTGGAAAAGTGTAATTGCATATCCTCTTCCCCAAACTTAAGAGAGATAGTCTCTTTCTTGCAATAATCTTTGCTCCCATTGTATTCAAAAAGGTTCTTCAAAAAATAATTAGGAAACAATAATCGGCAGGCTTAACAACTACTAAGAAATCAATAGGGAATTCATAAGGAACAATATAAATGGAGGCATTCTCTTAACTACTCCCATTGGAATTCTAAGAGTTTTATCGACTAGCATAATTATCATGTTTGTATCCTCAAATTCAACTAGTTCTAATTCATTTATTATTTATCTATAGAATTGATGAAGGATAACATTAACACCAGTTCCTATGTAGCATAGGCCATAATGAGAAGATGCTCCAAAATTACAAGGAAGAATAGGTTTACATACATTTTTAGCTTTTACCTTTCCTTGGGAAAACATGGAGGCTTTAGTATGAAGTTAAATTGCATTACAATGTGCGAACATGCCCATTTCCTCTTCTTTAGTAATTTATTTCTCTTCAACTTCTTCTATAAATTCTATAGCAACTTCTTCTTCATGATTCTTGGATTCCTCCAAAGATTTCTTCTCTGCTTCCAAGCAATCCGCTTCTTGTTGTGCCAACATGTGCTTCCACAAATTTATTGGGAAAGGAACGGGTTCCACATAAGGTGTCCTTTCCTTTCTTGGCTCCAGCATTGCTTCAGTATTAGCATGTACTTTCTTTAATGGAGATGGCACATACTGAGCCAAACCATTCTTAGGTGCTTCAATGTGTTCTATAAAAGATTTAAGTACACGCAGAACAATATCTAAATCAAGGTGGAGTTCATTGGCCAAATCATCTACTTGTCCAATTATTTGAAAAGCACGAATACAATAATAATTAATTTCTATGCCTCCTTCGTCACCTATATTAAAATACCAAGATTCTCTATTTTGGCGAAATCTTTCAAATAATTCCCAAGCCTTCGAAATAGGATATTCCACAAAAGCACCTCCTGAAGCTAAATCAAGTTTAGTTTTATTAACTTCCTTCAATCCACCATAGAAAACGTGTAAAACATACCAATGTGGTAAATTATGACCAGGACAATTATTAATCAAATCTTGGAACCTTATGTAAGACCTCACTGGTATTTCTCGTGGGTAGTTCTTGAAGTTCATAATCATTCGTCTTGCTCCAAAATATTTTATCCTAGGTTAGTAAAGATACAAAAATTATTCAAGTTATGATAGCTTCTACACGACAACTTCTATACCATGCAAGAGATGTACGGGTTTGAATTTGATTAAATAACTTTAATTTTACCACATCATTAGTACAATTATTTCATCTGAATGTCATATAGATATCTTGAAAGAAATCCAAATGTGCATGTGAATATTTAGTATCATCATCTTCTGCAAATTTCCTATTATGCAGGATTGCAACTAATTGAGGGTTAAATTCATATTCAGCATTCTCTCTTGAGCTTCCCTTCATGTAAGCAAGATTAAAACGCTCGAGATAAGTATTGGTGTTGAGCTTGTTGAAAATACTAGGCTCAGTCATGGTATTTACCTAAAACTTAGTAAACAACCTTAGCACAATAGTAATAAATTAATGACCAAGAACGAATACCAAAAGCACCCCAACAATGGCACCATAAAATAGCTTGATGACTACAAGTGCATAAATCGTTTATAGCTAGTTTCGAAGTAAGTGTATCGAACCATGGAGAGCTATTGGTAAATGTCTTAATGCCCCTCGCCACTATTCACTAAAGAGTTCTTGGGAGTTGTCTTTGATTTCAGGCAGAGGTGTCTGAAATTTTTTGTGTGTGTGAACAAAGCAATATTAAACTAATGCAAGTAAATAGAGAGAGGTCTTCACGGTGTAAAGTAATTAGAACTGCAATAGGGCTAAAACGTTCTTAGTGAGTGTTAGATCCACCACTAGCAATCAAATTAATCATGATTAGGATATATCTATGTCTTTATGTATGCATATGTATGGGAGAAACTCCAAGTTAGATGATCAAAAACCAGCCATCTTATATTTCATCTATCATAACCATATTTGTGATCATAGGCCAGCCACCCTGATCCCCAACAATTAAGGGTTAACCCCATGGCCATGGACTGGATTTGTGAGTCCTCTCTTATCCCTCTTGAATACATGAATAATGATCCAATGCAATATGTCACTTAGCACCTTTGCACCATCACATACCCAAGAGTAGTTTCCTCTCTTGTCCTGAAGGAAAATGTTATGTGGTCGACATTCACATAACATCAAGAAAGCAAACTAATACATATTCATAAACAAATTTATAAACCATCTTTATTTCAATTCATAATGTTGCTAGGGTTTCTCCATACCTCCAAGAACAAGGTAAACTTCTCACACATGGAGGAAATCAACATCACCATATCAATATGCATGGAGTAAAAATAGATGGATGAATACTCGTGTAAATCCACAATAGGGTTTAGGAAATACAACAAGATGAATGTAATGGATATGAGGGGATTGGTGGCGATGATGGAGTGGTAACGGTTGATGACAAAGACAATGAACATGATGCCTGGGCCTCCAAGGATCTTCGTAGTAGTGAGGATAGAAGCCTATATGATGGTTCCCCCTCCAGATGCCTAACAGAGGTGAGGTTTCTACAAACTGTGGTGTCTCTGAATGTTGGATCTCGAATCCTTCTGCATGATGCGGAAGTATTTGACTAGGCGGTTTCAATGGCACATGGTATGAGCACATGGTACAGGCGGGCATTGCCTATACTAGTGCTCGTTAAAGTGTCTAACTGCCTCTTGTGGGTTGGCTCTTCCTTACAGTGTGTGTGTTAATGTTTGGAAGGTCTTTACTGTCTCCAATTGTCATATTTATTCCCAAAACGAATGCTTCAGTTGATTTATCCATCAACTCCTTTAATTCTGGGATCCTAGTGAAACAAGCATAAAGCGCGCGAGCGTGGTAAAATATCAAAATCATATCACTACTAATGCAAAAACACAAGGTAAACATGCTGCAAAAATGCAATCATCAACGATTCAATGCTCATTTACTCAAATATATATACTAAAAAATGTTGTTTCATAGAATCAAGTCAGGTCTAGAGCACCATGAGATGGCCAAAAGTTAAATAACATGATATCAACCAACAAGAACCAAGTTAAAAATGTCTACCATGAAGCATGGCTTATTTTAACTCCTCATCCATCATTTCAAGTCAATAATAATCATATTTCCAATCATAATGGCAATATTAATTAATATTGTTGTGCATGTCAAGTTTGTGGATTGACCGCACAACCAACTTGTCCATGCCAAGCATAGACAAAAGCAACATGATTTGGAATCCTAATAAAATAGCACACGAGAAATATACTCAAAATAGCATGAATGCTATCTAGGTAGATATGGTGGACTCTGCTGGGAATACCTTGGTTTTAAGGATTTATGGATGTGCATACTTTGCTTGAACTTTTTGTAAGAAAGTCTGGCAAAAGGGAGGAAGTTGACAACTAAGGAATAAACATGCAAAAGTGTCCATAGTACTACTCATTCCCTATGATGAAAGATAAAATTAAACTTAAGCATGCAAGAGGTAAATGAGAGATAGTACTAAATATAACACATGCAAGATAGCATGAACTCAAGAATAAAATATCAAAAACATGTAGAAATATTCATGACTTATTTTTATGTAACTATTCATTCATTTTCCTTTATTTTAGTATGCATCAAATTCCCTTTATTTCTACAACAACTTTATTGGTGGTGGTCTTTGAAACATGACTAAGGTGCATGATAACATATAAAGCAAAGATACAGACAATCCAAGTTTATGTGAAACATGACTAAGGTGCATGATAACATATGAAGGTATGCAAACCGATAGTTCTATAGGTCTAGTGGGGTGGTTTGGGAATCTCAAGCTTATGTTTTTCACCATCCTATCATTATTCCATGTTTCTTGTTCCATCATTTCCTATAAAAAAATTCAACACAAAACTTTCTCCCATTTCTTTTCTATGGGGATACACATATAGATAATTACTTTATTGCGATCAAGACCCAAATAATACCTGGTTTCAAATGTAAATAGAGTTTATTGAGTGGATAACATCCCTAGAAAGTCAAAATAGCAAAAAATAATCAAGTAGAAACTCAAAATATCCACTTTTGCAAGAAAAGGCCAAATCTGTCAATAAAAATAGCAACTAAGAAACATGTAGATTATACCCACTTAAGAATGTCAAAAACTTAAGACATTTTTTGTGCATGTAGGGGAACAAAAGATTTCACTTTGTTCTTTAAGATTTTTAGGAGCTACATAAAAAGGGAAAAATATTTTTGTGAACAAAAATGCACAAAAAACTGTAGCTCCCTACAGTTGTAAACATCATGTGAAATACAAATAGGGCAAACTTGGTACTTTATTTTGATAAATGGAAAATAAGACTCAAACCTTTATTTTAACAGAGAAGAAACGTACAAAAACTAAAAAGGCGAAAATAAGTAATAAATAATCAAAGAAAGAATCAATAAACCCTAGAGAACCAAGAAAGAAAAAAATAATCAAACAAGAAAGAAAATCGTTTTATTTTTTTGTTTTATCAAAAAGGCCAGAAAAAAGGAAAAATAAACCATTAAAAAAACATAAAATCTTTCATATTTTGATTATTAGAAACAAGAAGCAATATAAACATCAAAGAAAACAAAAGGAAAATAAAAATGGCTTCCACAAATATACAAAATAACATGGTGGGAAAACTAGAACATGAGTTTGAAATAATAAAACCTGAGATTACATGAAAGAAGAGGGGGATGCAGGTGCATCCCCAAGCTTGTGTTGTTGTTACTTCTTGTCCTCTACTCCTTTATCATCATCTCATGTTTCATCTCAAACAAGGAAATATTTTCTTCTCCATGATATTTTTAGTGCCTACAAAGGTTAGTTCTCCATAAAAATGATAGTAGTTTCAACTAAGATAAAAACTCACTTATTATTAGTAAAACGCTTTATTCAAAAATAAAATATCTAGAACGAAGGACTCCTTTTATTTTGTTTGTTATGTTAAAAAATTAATTATATAGACTTTGCAAAGGTTATATTGACATGAAAAACGCATGCTCAAGGTTGACCCCAACTTCTCCATTACTCATCCTTCTCATTTACTTTCATGGGTTTTATTTTTATTCAAAATCCTAAACTAATTATTGGAAAAATATCTAAACTAATTTACTTACTCTAAAAAAGTAACTAAACTTATTTTACGAGTTCTATGAATTCAAAGGTGTGCTCATACTAAATAGTATTTGAAAGCATATGGAGAACACAACAAAGCATGTAACCATTAACTTTGAAGTCTAACTCTCTTACTATGTATTGGCATTTTGTATATGGATAAATAATAACAAGTGTGTGGTAACCAATGCATATAATGATCATAGGGAAATGCATTTGTGCTTGTACACATGGGTACGGGACCTATCCAACCGTTTAGAGAATGGACTTTGCTTTGAGATCTAGAAACAGATGCTTTCTAGGGCTGGTTTTATCTATTTTTCAGAATTCTGAAAAGTGGAGGGAATCCAAGGAAAAGGTATCCAGAAAAAAAGGAAAATGCCATGAGGCATAGCCTTTTTTCCGAGCCACGTAGCCATTTTTGCACCGTGTGTCACTTTGTCCATGGTATAGAGTAGGATGGTGACTGATTCACCCCTAATGTCTTCCACCTTGGTGGCAATGTAGGTTTGTAGACCCATCGTGGTATTCTGACTTTGGCCCTTTTTTGTTTTATGTATGATCTCATTTCTTCTTAAAGTACTAGCTAAATGCCCGTGCTTTGCCATGGGTGCAAAAATGATGTGGCATTCAGTGTTTGAAAGGTTAAGGGACCATATGTTATGCATGTCTCTGCTCGATCTTATGTGTTGAACGTTGCCGGGCCACCAATATAAACATTATGCACGTTAATGTCCCAACTAACGTGAAAGATATGACAAAAACAAACATATTTTTATTGAATTAACAGTTCAATTGTAACATCATCTAGTTGAGAGAAAGATCATGCAACTTGGGTTACTCAAACTACATATCATGCTCACTGTTACGAATTTCCATTTTTCAGCCAACCAGAGACCCTTTGATTCTCATGCTCTTCCTATACTCCCATCACTTCTCCTTGTCTACAGTGTGCCGCCATCTTTTTCAACTTTCTCAAATACTGGTCCTAATTAGTCATCTCAAAACCTGGTTGCATCTTAACTTACACGTCCCTGTTTAACGTTTTAGGTGTAGAACTCAATTGTGTCGTTAGTTTCTAAAATTAACAAAAAGAAAGAATTTAAATGAGTTTGACAATGTGTGACAGCTCAATTGAACCAGTCGTAACGAGACAAAAAGAGAAATTCACACAGACTCAGTTGGCATACTCAATCAACTTATCAGGAAGGCCATATGAGAAAGGGGAGCAGCTGCTCAACATAGAGGATTAACATCATAACTTGTTTATATCCCTACATGTTGCACTGTATTTATTGTGTTGCGTCTCCACACAATAGTTGGCATGCAACATGCCCTTAGTTTCCGTGTTGTGCCATAACCAGACAATGCCCTTGTTCACCTCAATTTAGACGATGAACCTAGGAACCTAAGGGGCAAAATTTACTTGTTCTTGCCTCCTCAGCTTTTCTATGGAATTAAGCCTAACTCATTACTCGTGAGCAACAAAATATTAATAACCAGTTATACTATTAGACATCGGTAAATGTGGTGCCAAGGATATGATAATAACAACAAGAAAAAATATATATCATGTTGTTGCTCCAATATAATCAACCATGTGTGAAGAACATGGCAAATGCAGCAACACCCAGAAACTAATTGTACAGTACTATTTTGACCTGAACAAGCAGGCGCTCTGCTTTTTGTATTTAAGAAGAGGGAAAGGAACAGAAGTTCCAGGATACAAGATGTTGTTATGATAGAAAGGAAAACATAAGAAAAATCTCACACGTTAACCCCCCATGTACACAGCAAAAAGGCAGCTAATTCCTAGCCCTTCTGAACATTTCAATGTCATCTCGCAAGCGGTTAGGCTCTTCCTCTGAAAAATTATCCTTTCTCTCATTCCAACCGTGCCAAGCAGTATTAACTACGACATGGAGGGCTCCATTTTCTGAATGGTGATTTTTCACTGATTTAGTGATTTTGAGCAGTTCTTGATCGTGGTTATTTTTGGATTGTTGTGGCCACTCTTGTGCTATGCAGGCTTAGACCGTGCCACACCTCTTTTGCAAAAAGGGCAAACCAGGGCCAGGTGAGCCACCGTCTCAATAGTTTGATCATAGAGACATCAACTATCATCATGAGGCCAACCTATGGCTTGTAGCCTGTCAGCCATCGAAGGAACTTCACTTTTCCCTCAACCTTTACTCTCCACGCATGTGCAAGATCTGCCTTTTTGATTCTTCCCAAAAACGGAACTTCATATGCTGACTTAACCTAGTAAAGGACGTTCACAGTTAGGTTCCAAACAACCTGGTCTTTCTCCTGATTGAGCGTGGAGGACTGAGTCATATCCCAAATAAAGCTTAACTGGTCGATCTCAGCCACCGTGCTGATTCTTTGCAAACCTCTCATCAAAGTGTCCAAGTGCAAAGGTGATAGCTTAATCAATTGGATCACATGGCTGGAAGAAGGTAAAATATAGAAATGATCATTCATTACTCAAAATCAATGTACGCTAGAACAAAAATATAGCAGGCTTACAATTTCAAAGCCCAGCCATTCTAATGATATGCAAGATAAATCTCGTCTCACATTTGTCAATGAATATATACATCGAAGGAAATTCTCCGAACCATGCATCTGGAGATAATTCTTTTTTAATTACCATAACTAAAACCTAATGGTAGGATTTTAATAGTATTTGAAAAGTAATGGAGACCAGAAAACCATAAGAATCAAGTGTCGGGCTTCCAACTAACCTTTGGCACAATTTTCTCATATCCCTCGATTCTTCAGTCAACGACCGCCCTTAGCTCTTCTCACTCGGGAAAATTTATGTGTTTCTGAGACTCGGACTGGAACATCAAATAGTGCAGACATCAACAATTATACTGGAGAACTAGACACTAATAACCCATTCATGTTGAATACTTTAACCACTTATAGTAGAATAGTACTACTGATCACAAACAATAAGGGAAAATCAAACTGTGATAAAATCAAGGACTTATATTTATATTTATCAGTACATCATAATTCAAACTGCCAACCCATTCCGTAGTGCTTCCATCAATGTTCATAATTTATCAGTATAGATATGCAACACAACTCTCCATTTGCAGTGCAAATAAGTAGCAGGCTCGTGGTTGTATTGGGCATCATGATTAACCTTCAAATCAGCAAACGATAAAATGGCAGGATTATTTTCAGTACACTGAATGCAGCATGCACTTGAACAACAAAAAATGTGTTACACAAATGAATCAATTGCTGCACAGTAGTAGAAATAAGTTATAAATGCTTGGCAAAAATGATAAGAGACCAATCATCTTTGCCAGGCATTTAGTCAGAATCAATTTTAAGAAATAGTGTTGCTGCATTACGTAGATAAGAGACCAATCACTGTATGACTGAAATAGCGTCCATAGACTCATATTTGTTAATGTTTTAGCAATTCAACTACAACCGAGGTAAAAGAAATCAGAAAAAAATTAGAAGGGATAACATGAACAAAAAACTGTGAATACACATATATGCCCAATCCTCTATTTCTAGAAGAAAGTAACTTGTTGATTATGTCAGTGCACCAGTTTAAACTTGACGACAAGAATTTTGAATAACCTTTGAAGAGTACAAAAAATTTGATTTACACTGCTGATATAGATTGCAGTGCTTTTTGATAACCCAAACTTCACAGTCAAAGCGTAAGAACTGAGTTGTACTAACAACCAATTTGGAACCGAAGCAATCAAGTAGATTACATACATTGACACGCGTCTCTTGATCTGATATGGCCACTTTTTTTTCATGCAAACTGAAACATCATCGAGCCAAACAAAAGAATATAACATAATAGAGAAATCATTTGAAGGAGTCCTACATTGGCTGGTATATCGGACAAAGTAATGATGAAGAACTGAAAATCGCTTTCTATGCATGCATTGCAGATAAACAATCAATGAAGTGTCAAAGGTAAAGAAAGAAAAGATGAAAAATATTAAGAGGTGCTATCTTATCCTTTCTTTTGACATCAATACCCAATTTCGGATACCCCATCCACAAGATCCACTCGACGCTCGACCCATTTTGCTGTAATGGTACCTCGACCACCTATTCCAGGTGTGTTGGACCGATCGAGTTGGTGCAGACCAAATCCACCAGTAAAGATACATAGATACATAGTGGACAAGGTGACGGAGGAGGCCGCTGCAACTATGAGATAGCTCGGCCATCCACGTGGAAAAATCAAACCATACATACCACATGATCTGAGACAAAATAACTGGATTCTTAACAAATCATTTTCTCACAGGTCATAAGATAAGTAACCGGTGGCTATAAGATGACAATGGCTGCTGTGAAGCAACTGCATCGCCTCAACTTGACACCTAAAGTATATGGTTGTTCCTTTGTTCCAGAATATCTCAAAGAGGAATTGGCCATGCATAAAACTACCTGAACGTGTTAGGAGAGGCTAGGTGAAGTATGTACGGATAATTGACCATGATATCTCTAGGAGCAACAAAGATTCATACCGCAAAAGAAACATGAAAAAAAGATCAAGCGGGGAGTTCGGATCTAGGCCTCCATACCCAGATCTCGCACACTTATGGCCAGATACATACCTCCATGCCTTGAGTGATGCCTCCATGCCCCCCTGAGACGTGCGGTGGAGGACAAGGACAGTCGAGGGGGTGGCGGTGACGTACGATCCGTGTGGACCAGTTCAAGCGAAATCTCTTCATGTTTCCATATGTCTTGCTGAATCTTCTTCAGAAAAAACATAGGAGATGCAGCTAAACTCAGTCTCGTGGGGCTCGCGTTGCTCCGCGTCGATCTCGTCGTCCACATCAAGATCATCTTCTCTGACTGCAGCATCTTCACCCCCACAAATCACTTTTTGCCTCTTACTTTCTCCGTCAACCTGAGCTGATCGGTGCTACATTGGCTAATATCGACAGTGCCACATCTATGATGTTCTTTCAATTTGGCAATGCATTTTCAGATATGATAGGCGTTGGTCAAGCGAACAGAGCTCCCTCAGCCATCTTCCTAGCCATTCAACTAATTTAAATTTATAATTAGCGAATGGCAAAAAAAACCATGAGGACATGAGTTTCTACAGCTCAACTATGTACTCTATCAGTCCCCAACTCATCTTGCTAGGTCCCAGCCCTAAACATCTCAAAAATTTGCACATGCATCAATTTCTATGGTGGTCATAAAACTCTAAAGCTGAGCTCTGTCATGATTTATCACCTGATCTTGTCACATCAAAACCAAGCATTGAGAAAGTGCATTTGAATATCAAATTTGAGGCAGCGAATGAGAATTATAAAATCAAGAGGTAAACCAAATTGCTTTCTACTTAGCAACGTATATCTGCAACTAATGGAGAACCACCAAGCAACTGTGCATCAATCATTTTTAAGAGCAACAGCCCGATTTGGCTGTAACATTTGAAATTGAACCCTAAAAAAGTGAACGAACCCTCACATGTGCTGCTTCATATGTTGCGGAGAAGCGAAAAGACGCAGCAGTCCGGCCCTGGTCCGACCGACATCGGCGGCGGCCGTGAGGCGACCTGATCAGATGCTGCGCCTGATCCACTTGACCTACAGGCCATGCAGCTACCTCTACCGCTGCCAGATCCGCGGCCATCCACCTTGATGTTTAGAACCATGGCTTGGGAGTTTGTAATAGCATGACAAATTACGGAAATAGTTACCAGAAAGACAAATAGCAAGTAGAAAACTGATCCATCGTTGTATCATGCAAGGTATATACACGTGAAGCATACTGAAGTAGATATGTCGATCGAATCAATTGTGGGACTTTTTGCGGAATTTGTTGTTTAGTAAAGGTAAAATCTCGAGTCCATCTTAAAAACAATTAGTTCTTGAGCTAAAAGCATAAAGTAATCAGTGTTATAGTAACACAAATAATTAAATCAAACAGAAGAAATAGTATTTTATTAAACATGGGCCTAACAATCCATAGCCATCTGAAATCAAGATCAACTTTGCTAACCATATAACTTCTAAAATAATATTAGCACAAAGTGTAGATCCATCTAATTGTGTAAGAAAAAATGGTATGACATGGAACTATATTGCTTGATAGCATTCGAAGAAAAGAAGCAGCCATTCCACCCCTCTCACATGCTCTTCTATATGACATTTTACTTGGAGTGTGAGTGTCAGGAATTCGGAGTTTTAGGGTAGTTTCAGGTAGCAGAATGATCCACCTATATCGAGCATGGAATGAGAGTATTTAAGTTTGAGGTATTAAATGTCTATAAGGCTTCCAGGTTTACTATATAAAAAAAGGATGCATGATTAATCCAAAGATCTCTTACTGTCCAATCTCATTTAGGTGCATGCTGATGAAAATGTCATTAGAAAAATTCATCTTGACTGAATGAGGATGTCAACATGGTATTTTATTCGGGCTTTGTATAGAACGTGTGATGTGGACAAAGTTTTCAGCTCAGGTGATTAGCATTTAGCCGCCACAAGATTACAACATAATAAATTTGGGTTTGAACGAATAACCAGAAGGTTCAGGGCATGGGAAACGATCTTTTAATACAACCTAATTAGAGCAGCACGACTTTCTGCTAATAGCAAACCATGGAAATATTACCAAAATGATTGGGTATTGGCAGCCAAGCGAGGATTCTTTGACGCTTAGGAATTTGACAGGTGTGCCTCTTGTAATATGCACAGATCATTGCCGACTGGGAGGAGTACCTTCAAGGTCATGTAGGAGCCTTGGTCTGGGCAGCGACCTCACGTAATTCTGCTCTGCATCTGTGATGGCCGAACGGAGATGAGTGACTGCGCCCGTAGGTCGGCGAGGAACTGCAGGGGTGGCTTGATGTGGTCGGGGAAGTGCAGGGGGCTCGGTGAGGTTCCAGAGGCACGCGGTCACGGAGGAACTATGACCAGAGGGCTTGGGGCGATGTGCTCTCGATCGCACGGTTCCAGCCTAAAAGAGAAATCCAATTATCGTACAGTGCAATCCAAAGGGCTTGGGGCGGTGTGGTCAGGGAGGAACTATGAGCAGATGTGTGTACTAATGCTTAGTTTCGAAAAATGATACAACAAATGCCACAACGGTACAGAGGGACATATACATTCCAAACAGAAAGTTCATATTTAGTGGTCAGACAAAATTAAGATTTAGTGGTCAGACACTCAGACCTGATGTGAGGGTAATTGCCGAACTGGAGGTGACCATGGGTGATCTGTATGGGGTCAAATGGGGGTAGTAGCTCAGCTCGACGTCGACGGCGAGACGGCTACGGTGAGCAGCAGCCATGTCTGGAGGCGTCGAAGTCGGGGGCCGCGGGAGGTCCACATGAAGAGGAAGGCGACAAATGGCAGAACGGAAGTTTGGGGGTGGGGATTCGACGGTTCCGTTCCTCCTACAGGAGGAGCCGAGGAGGGCGGTGACTACACGGGAGATCAACCAGGTGCGGCGGGAGGCGGGGAAGAAGACGAACCCTAGGCGTGGTTTTTTTGCTCGGGACAAGCTCTGTTCGCTCCACGAGAGAAGATGGGGAACAAACGGTTCAGTTGCTGGGCTTGGCCCATTTGCGCGTGCGCTCGCGGACGGAGCGACGAAGGGACGACGTAGTGGCACTGCGGCAGAAAACGGAACCCCAATTTTCCTTTTAGATAGTAGAGATAAAGCCCATTTGTTTACACGGCTTAGATATTTTTGCGCAGATGCTCTGGTTAGCACACACCCAGGATGGACGCAATAGCAAAGGACGCAGTCTGAAGTTAAGACTAATGAGAGACAGAGCATCGCTTCATTTCCTCTTCTGCTCAAGGTACATCCTCAAAACACTCTGCCCTAGGCAAGCGTTTCCAACATGTACTAGATTTAGGTACACATCAAAGCCGGAATTGGCTCTTCTGGACAAGCGTTTCCGGTATGCACCAGATTTACTCACCAGCTTTAGACCAAAATGAAAATATGTATGGAATACAGACGATGCCATGGAGATTGCCAAAGCCAATGACATGAACGAATAGAGTTGAGATAAACAGATAGATAAATAAATAACAAGCCTTTGGATGTCCAATGTATCTCCATCGAGAAATAGCAAAATAAGTCATAGTTTTTTAATACAACCCCAGACCTCTGTTCCTATAGTTGCATATGCGGCCATACATAAGATGGTCCAACTCACAACACTTGTTACAGAACAAACAATCTGAGCATATCTAAAATGGAACCAACAGTTAAGCAGCAGCCCTGAGAATCATCTTAAATCACGGCGAAGCCTTCGGCAGAAAGTCAGGGAGATCGTCGGTGTTCCCTGGCACAATCAACATCTTGTACAACATGTCCACCCTGACAAGCTCCTTGTCATGCTGAACAAGAAAGATCCGAGATCAGCTGTTTTGAATGATGTTTTAAAAAATACACCAATAAGGTTAAGGTGCACTCACCTCAATGGATAAATCAGTACACTTCATAGCATGTCCATCAATCAGCTTGAGCCCGATCATGTCATGCATCTGGACAAAGCAAAGGGGGAAAACTGAGCCAATCGTAGAATAGAAAAACATTTGTGCAATGTTATAAGATTACGCACATCAGATAGACTTGATGATTCATCTGTGCGGAGCTCTGGCCTTTTCCCCACCGACACCCATGTTTACTGATCTTCTTGCAAAACCTCTGTTGTAGAACACATCACTGCTATCACGAGTCTGCAAACAAAACATGCAGAGGGGAGCTGAGCTAACCACTACTACTTCAACAACAACTACCGACCACTGCCAATCAATTCAAATATTTTTTTACCTTAGTGATGTCGTACATGTCGAGGCTTGACATTGGGTCCTTCTTGTGTTAGTTTGATCTCCACGGTCGTTCCAACGGACGACCGACTCGGTCTCGCGTCCTAATCGGGGGTGCCCAACGTTACCGTTGTTGGTGGACCCCCGTCGCGCAGCGCACATAAAAGAGGTGGGGGCCGCGGGCACGAACGCCAAGGTTCGTCGTGCCCACTCACCCTACCGAACGCCCTAAACCCTAGAGCCTCCGATTGGGCTAGCGCTGCAGCGGCGGGAAGTGCCACCACACCACCGCCACCACTCCGTCGCCCCCATGTCGACATCATCCTCGACAATGAAGACCGACGGTATGCTATCTCTCTTCTCCTAGTTGTTCTCATCTAGATCCCATTAGCGAATTCATCTTTTCCTAAGTACAAGCCTAGTACTCGCTAGATCTACACCTAGAGATCCTAACAAAAGCTAACAATGGTATCAGAGCCACCTAGAGTTGTTGATCTAGTTGAGGTAGCACAAGAAATCGAAAAGAAAAGAAAGGGGCTAGGGTTTACACAAAGCGCCGCTGCAAGGCCGCGTCGTTCCTCTCGATCCCGATGCGCATCGGCAAGCCGAGGCATCGGGAAGAAGAACCCAAACCCTAGCCCATATCCCCTAACCCCAAAGAACAATCGAATCCATTCGGGAAGAACCAAAAGAAAAGGGGAAAGGGAAGAAGAAGAGCCAAATCCCGCAGAGAAATCCCGTTTTATCATCCCCTCCCCCGAATCCGAATAAGAAACAAAAAAAGGGAGGCACCCATCGGCCGCCGCCGTGCGCCGGCAAAGGGCACCGCAGCCAGACCGTTCGACGGTGGCGCGCTCACCGCAAGGGGAACGCGCGACCGGCGAATGGACCGGCAACGGCGCCGCCACTCTCTGCTCGCTCCGGCCCGCCAGCGCTCGTCGAGGGTTTTTTCCTTCGGCGGCGCGATAGCGCGTGCGGCAGCCGGACAGAGAGGAGAGGAAGAGATTAGAAGGGGAGGGGCTCGTCGCCGGCGGGACGCCGGACGGCGCGGCCACCTCGCCGCTTGCGCCGCCAGAGAGCGGGTCGCACAGAGGGAGTGGGTGAGAAAGGGGGCGAATGAGCTAGGGTTTCCAGCTCAGAGGGGCGCCGACGAGTTTTGTTCCCGCGGTCGGACGGGATGGACGACGCCGGATGCGCGGGCACTGAGGCCCTAGGCGGTGGCAGGCTGGGCCGGCCGTTGGGCCGTGAAGGCTGTGGACCGCACAAGCAGGCGGCAGATAGAGGCGGGCGCGGGCCGCCGCGGGCCAAGGTGGCCGTTTTCGCAACACACGCTGTCCTTGGGCCGTTAAATGTCGCTCAGAGCCCAGTTTTTCAGAGTTTTTTTCTTTTTTTTACAGAAGCTGTTTTGGATGTTTTTTGTGCAGTTTTTTGGCAAATTTCGTCTAGTTTTTTCTATTCAATATTATCCAACGATATTTTGTCTAGAAAAGTACTAATGTAATAGTAAAGTTTCTGTAAAATGTAAAGTTTGATGAATGTTTTATTCATAGTTTTCCGCTGCAAATAGTTAAATGCATTTGCTTAATTGCAATAAAGTAAGGATTTTATTTGATGACCAACGTTGTTAGTAAGATTTTCAATATGGTTAGTAAGTTTTATCACTATTAGTTCTATTTCTGCCCAACGTTGATGTAGAATTAATATTGAGAAGTTTCATGTTTTAATTTGATCAACGTTGAATTAACTCATTTTGGTGATATTTTGTTTTCAGGCAATCCTATGAGTTTCATCTCGGCCATTGAGCCCCTCAATGGAGGGAACTACGACTCATGGCGAGAGAAGGTTGAGATGGGGCTTGCTTTGCTTGACCTCGACATGGCACTGATTGAGCCATGTCCCAAAGAACCTGAGGACCCCGTGAGGGGCGAAAAAGAAAGTGAAGATGACTTCAACAAAAGGGTCCATGACCATGGACCAATAAGAATGAAGTACGACCTTGATCGTGCAAAGTGGGACTCGTCCAACAGAAAGTGCTTGATGGTCATTAAGAGCTCCATTATGGAAGCAATAAGGGGAGCAATTCCAGAATGTAGCACTGCCACAGAGTACCTGAAGAAGGTAGAGAGTCAGTTTACTGGGTCTTCAAAGGCCTATGCGAGCTCTCTCATTAAGAAACTTGTCACTACAAGGTACACTGGTGGTGGAGTAAGGGACCACATATTGCGAATGAGCAACATGTCTTCCAAGCTGAAGCCCATGGGCATGGAGCTCCTAGTCGAGTTCATCATTCACCTGATCTTTGCCTCACTACCAAACCAATTTGAGACTTTTGCTGTGAACTACAACGCACAGCCAGAAAAGTGGGGCATTGAGAAGATGATGGCCATGTGTGTACAAGAAGAAGAGAGGCTCAAGGGGCAATCAGGTGATTTTGTGAACTACCTGAGCCCAACCAAGAAGAGGAACTTTCAGGGTTTCAGGCCACAAGGGAGGCCACAAGGGAAACCTCAGGGGCATCCCCCTCCTTCTAAGCCACATGGAAAGGATGATGATCACCGACAGCAGGAGGTGGACAAGGACACCTGTAGGTGGTGCAAGGAAAAGGGCCACTACATGAGTGACTGTGTGAGCTTCCTAAAGCATCTACGCAAGAAAGGTGAGGATTTAATTACTTTTGTTGATGAATCACTATTTTTAAGTTATGCAAAATCTACTTGGTGGATTGACTCAGGTGCGACTATCCATGTTGCAAATTCATTACAGGGATTCCGTATGAGAAGGACCCTGCAAAGAGGAGAAAGAAGAATTAAAGTGGCAAATGGCGTCCAAGATGAAGTCGAAGCTATTGGAGATCTCCCATTAGAATTATCAAATGGCTTTGTACTTTTACTAGTAGATGTACTTTATGTACCCTCTTTGCATCGAAACTTAATAAGTGTATCGCGCTTAGATGATGATGGTTTTGCTTGCCATTTTGGTGATGGACAATGTAAACTCAAGCGTAATAATGAGATTGTTGGTCTTGCCTTCAGACAAGACAAGCTTTATTTGTTATCACTTTATGAGAATGTGTATGCATTAAGCGCTGAGAATGAGAATGCCTCCTCATCCCTGAATGGAAAGAATAAAAGGAAAAGAATTGATGATGTCTCTTCGAAATTATGGCACTGTCGTTTAGGCCATATTTTGAGGGGGAGAATAGAACGCTTAGTAAAAGAATCAATTCTGTCGTTTAGAATTTTCAAATTTAGAGCAATCCATCGATTGCATTAAAGGAAAGTTCGTAAAGAACATTAAAAAGGGCGCCAAAAGAAGCAAAGGAGTCTTAGAAATAATTCATACGGATATATGCGGTCCGTTTCCTATGACATCTGTGGATGGATATGATTCTTTCATAACATTCACGGATGATTATTCGCATTATGGTTATATTTATCCAATTAGAGAGCGTTCTGAAGCATTGGATAAATTTAAGATATTTAAGGCTGAAGTTGAAAATCAGCACAGTTTAAAAATTAAAGTAGTAAGGTCCGATCGTGGAGGCGAATACTACGGTCGGCACACCCCATATGGCCAGGTTCCTGGACCCTTTGCAAGGTTTCTACAGGAACATGGTATAGTAGCCCAGTATTCAACGCCGGGCGAGTCTCAGCAGAATGGAGTAGCTGAAAGACGTAACCGTACCTTGATGGATATGGTAAGAAACATGTTAAGTTACTCCACCTTACCGGTTGTCTTGTGGATGGAGGCGTTAAAAACCGCCATTCACATACTTAATCGAGTTCCTAGTAAGTCGGTGTCTAAAACACCATATGAGTTATGGACTAGTCGCGAACCCTCACTCAATTATTTGCGAGTGTGGGGCTGTCCAGCTGAGGCTAAGCTCTTCAACCCAAACCTTGGGAAGTTAGATCCTAAAACAGTAAGTTGCCATTTCATTGGCTATCCAGACAAGTCAAAAGGTTATCGTTTCTATTGTCCAGACAGATTTACTAAGTTTGTGGAAACGAGACACGCTGTGTTTCTGGAGGATCAGATGATTAGGGGGAGCACGGTATCGCGAGAAATCAACCTTGAGGAGAAGCGGGTGCATGCACCCACTCCGATGATTTAGGAACCGTTTTTCTCGATACCTGCTGCTGCACCGACACAGGAAAATGTTGATGTGACACCTGTTGTTAGTTCTCCTGTGGCAACAATGAATGAAAATGAAGACCCTGTTGTCACACAAGAGGGAGAGCTGCAACAGCCCCATACAGAGAATGTGCCAGAAAGCGAGACCCTCAGAAGGTCTCAAAGAACTAGAAAGCCAGCTATTCCCAATGATTTTGAAGTCTATGTTAGTGAAGAAGTTCAAATGGAGGATGATCCCACCACATTTGAAGAAGCCATCAAAGGTGCTCACTCATCGAAGTGGCTTGAAGCCATGGAATATGAAATGAGATCCATGAGTAGTAACAAAGTCTGGGATTTAGAAGAAATTCCTAAAGGAGCCAAAACAGTAGGCTGTAAATGGGTCTACAAAACAAAATGTGACTCTAGAGGGAATATTGAAAGATATAAAGCACGACTTGTTGCTAAAGGCTTCACCCAAAGAGAGGGAATAGATTATAATGAGACATTTTCTCCAGTCTCAAGTAAGGATTCTTTTAGAATCGTAATGGCTTTAGTGGCACACTATGATTTAGAATTGCATCAGATGGATGTAAAGACGGCTTTCCTAAATGGAGACCTAGAAGAAAAAGTTTACATGGCACAACCCAAGGGTTTTGTTGTGGAAGGAAAAGAACGTATGGGATGTCGTCTGAAGAAATCCATTTATGGATTAAAACAGGCCTCCAGGCAATGGTACTTGAAGTTCCATGAAACAATAAGAACGTTTGGGTTCGATGAGAATGAGGAGGACAATTGCGTATATGCAAAGTTCAAGAATGGGAAATTCATTTTTCTTATCCTGTATGTGGATGACATTCTACTTGCAAGTAGTGATGTTAGCCTACTATTGGAAACAAAGAAGTTCTTGTCCTCGAATTTTGATATGAAAGATCTCGGTGAAGCTTCATTCGTTCTAGGAATTGAGATTCTCCGAGATAGAGAAAAAGGGGTCTTAGGGCTATCGCAGAAGGCATACTTAGAGAAGATTCTGAAGAAGTGTAGTATGCATGCGAGTAATCCTACGCCTGCTCCTATAGTCAAGGGCGATAGATTTGGGAATTTTCAATGTCCCGGGAACCAATATGAGATCGATCAAATGAAAGCGGTTCCATATGCTTCTGCTGTCGGAAGCTTGATGTATGCTCAAGTATGTACACGCCCTGACTTAGCTTTCGTTACCGGGGTACTTGGCAGATTTCAAAGTAATCCAGGAATAGATCATTGGAAAATGGTAAAGAAGGCATTGCATTATGCAAAAGGCACAAAAGGCCTCATGTTAACATACAGAAAATCTGATTCCCTTGAGATAGAAGGGTATTCAGATGCAGACTATGCGGGAGATATAGATTAAAGAAAATCCACGTCAGGATACATATTTACTCTCGCGGGTGGAGCTATATCGTGGAAAATCTCCAAGCAAACCATCACGACATCGTCCACGATGGTAGCTGAGTATGTAGCATGTTATGAGGCCACGGGGCAGGCAAACTGGTTAAAGAAGTTTGTACCCGGGTTAAGAGTGGTGGACAGCATTCAAAGACCACTCAGAATGTACTGGGACAATGAGCCAGCAGTATTCTATGCTCACAACAATAAGTCAAGTGTTGCTGCCAAACACATTAACATTAAGTTTTATGTTGTGAAAGAAAGAATCCAGGGTCATACCATAAGTTTGGAGCATATAAGTACAAAAGAAATGCTCGCGAATCCGCTTACAAAAGGCTTACCACCCAGTGTGTTTAGAGAACACTTAGCCGGCATGGGTTTAAGGGAAAGCCTATGATACTTGGATATTAAGGGCCTAAGAACAAGAGTCTATTTCAAAATAGAGAGGTGTATAGTAGCTGTTGAATCTATGGTGCGTAACTGACCATTATGATGAGACATGCTCTATATGCTGATCTGTGATGAAATGGGTACAAAAGTATAAGTTGAATGGAAGATGAGATCAAGGGGGAGAATGTTAGTTTGATCTCCACGGTCGTCCCAACGGACGACCGACTCGGTCTCGTGCCCTAATCGGGGGCACCCAACGTTACCGTCGTTGGTGGGCCCCCGTCGCACAGCGCACATAAAAGAGGTGGGGGCCAGGGGCACGAATGCCAAGGTTCGTCGTGCCCACTCACCCCACCGAACACCCTAAACCCTAGAGCCTCCGATTGGGCTAGCGCTGCAGCGGCGGGAAGTGCCACCACACCGCCGCCACCACTCCGTCGCCCCCATGTCGACAACATCCTCGACAATGAAGACCAACGGTATGCTATCTCTCTTCTCCTAGTTGTTCTCATCTAGATCCCATTAGCGAATTCATCTTTTCCTAAGTACAAGCCTAGTACTCGCTAGATCTAAACCTAGAGATCCTAACAAAAGCTAACATCTTGGTGTTAGCGTCTACTAGGAGATGCACCATCTGTGATGTGTAGGCTCTGATCCTAGGGAACGAGTCATCGCCAAATTCCAGATTGTCAAGGTAGAAAACCTGAAGAAGAGTACACCAAACATTTTTTTCTTTGATTAGCTAGATGGATTTTCCTTGCAACTTACAGTACATTGGTTAAGAAAATGAAAGAACCTTCAGTATTATAGGGCACCCATGGATGATAACTGAAGAAGCCCCAATACTCAGCTCATGTTTAGGTCTAGTGTCTAGTCGCTTCCCGCTTAATGCACCTGATGAAGTACCCAGCCCAGTTTACATTCTTTATGTTGTCGGGATCTAGAAGGTGATTGAGTGTCTCCATGTTTGCAAATTCAGGGGACAGACAGTTGGGGGCGAGGAAATGTGACACAGCAAATAGCACAACCGCAATCTTGAGACTGCCAGTTTGCACATAAGACATCCTAGATGCATAGCTCTTTAGTAGAACCTCTTGCACCTCTGCCATGGTGATAGGGAAGCTATAGGCACTAATGCGAAGCAGCTTGCGCACTACACGCACAAGTCTCTCCGGAACTTCCTCACCTAGCGAAATTTCAGTACCCTCAAAAGGAACTCCAAACATTAGATGGACATTAACGCCCCTGCAAGTCATCCCAGGCATGTTCCTAGTATGAATTATCAGGCCAACACGCTCAGAGGTCTCCACTTTCCTCATCAACCAAAGGTTGATTTGGGGATTAACCTCCGTGTCCATAGGGAGACAAAGCAAGCCACCAAACCCAATATCTTCTACGAGTACTTTTTTCTCATCATCAAATGTTGCAAAAACATCACAAACCCTAGATATCAAACTTGAACAGAAGGCCTTAACATGACATCCAGCTGTGGTGGCTCTATGATCGTGGAGTGATGATCCACAAGTATAGGGGGTGTATCGCAGTATTTTCGAGAGAAGTGAAACCCAATTTATTGATTCGACACAAGGGGAGTCAAAGAATATTTATAAGTCTTAACAACTGAGTTGTCAATTCAGCTGCACCTGGAAACAATCTTGCTCATAGCAGTTTATCAGTAGCAACAATTTTGTAGTAGGAATAGCAAAGTAGCAGCAACAGTAAAGTAAAGACAGCAGTAACAATAGCAGTAAACAGTAGGATTCGAGTGCGGTAGGCATAGGGATGGATGGACGGGCGTTGCATGGACAAGACAATTCACATAGCAATCAGAACATAGGGCAATTGCAGATAAATAGGATAAAGCATCCAAGTACTAGATAATCCTAGGCATTTGTTCCATATATAGTCATACATGCTCGCAATGAGAACTTGCACAACATCTTTTGTCCTGCCAGCCCGTTTGCAGCGGGGCCTCAAGGGAACTACTGGCAATTAAGGTGTTCCTTTTAATAGAGCACCGGAGTAAAGCATTAACACTCCGTGAACACATGTGATCCTCACATCAAAGCCATTCCCTCCGGTTATCCCGATTTCTGTCACTTCGGGGCCATTGGTTCCGGACAACAACGTGTGTATACAACTTGCAGGTAAGACCATAAACAATACTATCATAATGAATCAATAACATGTTCAGATCTGAAATCATGGCACTCGGACCCTAGTGACAAGCATTAAGCATAACAAGTTGCAACAAAGTCATAACGCACTAATAAAAGATACTAGGCACCATGCCCTAACAATCTGATGCCATTACATGAATGATCTCATCCAATCCCTACCATCCCCATAGCCTAAAGCGGGGGATTACTCACTCATAGATGGGGGAAACATGGATGGTCGATGGAGAAGCGATGGTGATGATGATGACGATGATCTCCTCCAATTCCCCGTCCCGGCAGGGTGCTAGAACGGAGTTTCTGGTGCTGTTTTGTGGAATCTGGTGGTGGTGGTGGAGCGGAACTTCTTCTGGAAAAACGTCGAACCCCCCTGAGTTTTTAGGTCAGAAGGCAACTTATAGGCGAAGAGGGAGACCGAGGGGGTGCCTGGGCTGGCCACACCACCCCCTGGCACGACCAGGTGGTGTGGTGGCCCCTGGCTCATCTCCGTCTCGTATTCTGGCATCTGATAACTTCCGGAAAAATAGGCACTTTGGCTTTTGTCCCGTCCAATTCTGAGAATATTCATTTTCTGACTTTCCTGGAACCAAAAACAGCAGAAAACAGGCAGCTGGCACTGTGGCTCTTGCTAATAGGTTAGTCCAAAAAATCATATGAAAAGTACTCTAAAGTGTGGACAGAACACAAGAAAGTGGATAAAACCAAGCATGGAACATCAAAATTTTATAGATACATTTGCAATATATCATGGAGCTTCTCAACACTCATCCTACGCCTCTTGCAAAGAAGTTGGGTGCCTTGTTGTTCATGTGCACTCTGTCCGGGCTCGTTCCCTAGCTCCCACTCATCATCCGCCTCGCCAGCGGACACACTAGATCACCCAGGAACATCGGCTCGCTTCTCCTTCCCTTCCCTTCCCATCGCGATCTGAACCAGAAGCAAAAACATATTGGACTGGTGGCGTTCCTATCCACAGGCAATGCATCTCCTGCACTTTTGTCGTCATCTATCCCTCTACAGCTACCTGAAAATCGATGAGGGCGATAGAGCAGAGGATGGATGAGAAGGGACCGACTGCAACTTGATTACAAAAGCATAAGGGGAGGTAGATATCTTACCTGGGTTGGGTGGGAGGAACTGCATGAAGATCTCGTTGTCGTTGGTGCCGTTGCTGCCATTTTCTTCTCCGGTGATGCCATGGCACTCTATGCCTTCACCAACGTAATTCTTGTCGTCCCCACCATGTATAAATAGAGATGCACCTCCTGCGATCGGGCCTCCTGTCCCGTCGGCCATTTTTTCCCTGGAAAAAGCCTCAAAATCAGTTATAAGCAGGCTATAGATCGATCGTAGATCGGTGGGAAAATAAGGATCTGAGAGAATTTTTGGTAGCCGGACTAGACGGGCGGACCTGCGGCATAGGTGACCGGTGGGCGGAAATGGTGATGCGGATCTCGCCGGAATGATCTTGGCACAAAGTGGGAAGTACTAGCAAGGGAGGATTTTCTCCCCCATGACGGTGAGGGATAGAGGCCTATTGTGCCTCGGGTCAACGGGGTGGGTACACCTAGAAAGGCTACCACCTCTACGCCGTGTCGTGCGCCGTAAAGGTCGGAATAAGTCAGGAGTGACGCGATTGAAAAATCCGGACAGGAATTCACGAAATTGAGTAGGGCATAATGTGCATGGATCTCGATGGTTTCATGTATGGACATGATAGGTCTTACACCCATGTGTACAAGCACAAAATCTATTCTCAATGATCATAAGCTTGCATTTAAATAATTTGGAAACATAAAGAGTGCTCTTATTTATTCCTCTCTCGTAATATGCAAGCATTGGAGAAAAAAAATCCACAACACTGTTTTCAAGAGAATCACCAACTAAAGACCAATCATCCAATGAGCATAAGGGATCATCTATGTGTTTTATATCATTCTCATCATCCCATAAATTATATAAAATTGTTTCACATAGAGGACTATCAAGTAAGAAAGTATGATCATCTATAGCACTATCACTTAATATATCAAAACAATACTCCTCATCTTCTGTAATGTGAGGACTAGTACTATTAAAACCATTCTTATCCTTTTTCAAATATCATTTCTACCTAACTATCATATGATTTTCCATAGAAATCATCCACATCAAAAGATTCATCAAGTATGGGTTCATCACAGTAAGGATCATCATCACTTGCAATAGTATAAGAGGGAATTTGTGCATTACCATTGTTGGTAATAGAAGATGAGTAGCTACTCCATTCTTCCTCCTCTTGTTTTTCATTGTACTCCTTATTTTGTTCTTCTTTGGCACTCTCAACACAATTTCTTGCATTCAAAGCATAACTACCAACAAGAGTACTCAAGATTTTAACATACATAAGCAAGTAATCTTGTGTGCTCTTGTTATCCTTAAGGTAAGGCTCGATAGCGTCTTCAATTATCTATTTTCTATGTTTTTATTTTATATGCAAGATACTGAAAGTAAATATGCAATGCAACTAAAATACACACAAAATAGAAGCTTAGCACTATGCTCACTCGCAATGGCGCTAGAGAAGTACTTGATAATCCTCAAGAGGAGGGAATCACTATAGCACAATTTGATAAGTATTGAGTGTCAAACTCACGAGAAGATGAAGGTAAACAATATATTCTCTAAATCCCTATAAACCACTTATATAGCTCTTTGTGCAATGCAATAAAATAATTATGCAATGTTCTTTTTATTTGAAACCACTACTACTAGAAAGCGCTAAACTAAAACAACTAGATGCAAAGAAGACTTATGCAATGGAGACTGGAAGAAGGTAACTCAAGGGAGCAAATATTTTAGGCATATGGTTGTTTCATCTTCAGGTCGTGATCTTGGCATATTTGAAAACGGTTTTGTAGAGACATATTTCAGGAAACTACAAATTTCACCATAATAAGGGACTTCTTTCCATATTTGTGCAGTTCCTTCACAAAAAGTGTAAAACAATAAATTATGTACCTTTGCAACTATTAGTAGGTTATTCCCAATAAATATAATAAAGTTTCTAATTTTTAAGGGTTTTAACACAATAAACTAAAAAGAACATAGATGCATTTTACATGCATCAACAAGTTTGGAAGAGCTTTGCGTCTTAGATGGCCATGATTACACTGGACAACCCCAAAAAGACCTTGTGTTGGATTGGAAAATCCATGCAATGAGAAATATATGGAGTTAGTCTATGTTATGACAAAGATCATAATTGGAGAAGGGAATTGCGCTTGCTTTTGGAACGCCCCTTGAGCGAATGGGATAAGTCCTAAGACCATTGTGCCATTAATCTTCAAGCTCTCCAAGCGGAAATCTTGGTATGCCCGCCAAGCCATCACCGATGATGCATGGATCCAACAACTTGACATCTCTGACGGCCTCTCCTTGCATCACATCCAAGATTTCACGAATTTATGGTTCTACACTTTGCAACTAATCTTAAATGATGTGGTTCCAAACTCTATTGTTTGGAAACTCACCAACTCCAGATCTTACTCTTGTTCTTCGGGCCCAATTCGCTAGTGCAATTTGCTCGCATGGATTCACTTGCTTAGAAAAAATTGGGCGCCTCCAAAATGCAATTTCTTCTTGTGGCTCATCCTCCAAAACTGCATTTGGACGGAGGACCGTCTTGATAGGAGAGGTTGGCCCAATGAGCATGTTTGCCCCTTTGTTGCCACATCAATGAATCGGCATGCCACCACCTTCTACATTTTCGCTACTCCATCCACCTATGGAACATGATTAAGGAGAGGTTTCGCCTACACAACTTTGAGCCAGACGGAACAAACAGATCGTCCGTACGACCCGATGCGTGCGGGAAAAGAAAAATAAACACGGAAAAATGATGATCGACGGAGTGTGAGCCGAGGTGAGGTTGGCCGAGGTAACCACGACCAAGGCAATGTCGGTCAAGGAAACGCTGCCAACGATAATGCCGGACAGTGAAACTCCGCAGGAGCAGGACAACCGCAGCAGCGGAATATACCAAGGCAAGAGAAAAGCGCCGGCCGAGGTATGCAACAGAAAGGTGCGCCCCAAGTGCAAAACCGATACAACGACGGCGATTCAGAGATGGTGAACGCGGGGTACCCGAGACCGGACTATCATGTGATAGGGTCAAGATTGGAAAGCAGGGATTTAATGCCGGATGACGCCAGGTTGAAACTGGATCGCCTGTATAGGTCGGAACAGGTCGAATGTCAAGGTCCCCCGGGTCCAGCGTGCTTTGGACCCCGGATCATGAAGGAGCCACCGGTACCCAACTTCCAGCTGCCTAGAGGCACGAAGACGTATGACGGCAGTACCAAGCCGGAGGATTGGCTGATAAACTATGCTACGGCTGTGAAAATTGCCACTGGCAACTTGAGATGAGCAGTACGATACGTACCCCAGATGTTGGAAGGTCCGTCAAGAGTATGGTTGAATAATCTACCACCCGGAAGCATCAACTGCTGGATAGATTTTGAAGAAATGTTTATCAGCAACTTCTCAAGTACGTATCAGAGGCCGAATAGGCCGCAGACCCTAGCAATGTGCAAGCAAAGACCTAATGAGACGGACCGTGAATTCTTGACCCGATGGTGTACCGTGATAAACTCGTGTGAGGGTGTCATAGAGTCACAGGCCATAGCATGGTTTGCACAAGGGTGCATATATGGCAGCGAGTTATGGATGAAGTTGCAAAGGAAAATGCCAATTACGTTGGCGGAGATGATCCGGATTGCTGATTCGTATGCCTTGGGTGATCCGACTCAACCTAGGCTCGCATCAAACGAGTCAAACAAGGAATACTATCAGAGGGACGGAGCCGGGTCATCCCGGAGGAACGATTACAGAGGAAAAAGAAGAGATGATAGACCGGATCATAGCTACGGTTCGCAACAAGTTGCAGCTGTGAATCAAGATCAACCCGGAGTAGGGAGCAACCAATGCTAGAGAACGGGAGGGCAATGGACTCCAAGAAACGATGGCAGGAAAACATGGACTCCGGAGCAAAAGAAACAGTGGCAGGAAAAGAAAGACCGTCCGAGGTATACCTATGAGTCGATGTTGGACCAGCCGTGTAAGTTTCACACGCCAAATCCGAATAGCCCGGCGGGTCACACAACGAGGCAATGTGAGTGGATGCGTAAGATAGAACAAGGTGGTTCGGGGAATGCTCAGGCACCCCGGAATGATCAACCTCGGCAGGAGTTACCTCGGAAGCAATTGCTCTCCGGAGCGAACACGCAACAGTTAATGTTGCCTCCCCCTCCACCGAGGTATGACAACAATGAGAGAAGGGATGCAGTGCATCAGGTGGAAAATCAGCAACAGCCGGATTAGAGGTACCCCGGAAACGAGGGAAGGAATGAGTACAGAGAACATCACCAAAGCTATTGTGTGTTCACAACTGAGGAAACAGATAGGAAAAGCTTGCAGCACCGACATATGGAAGTCAATGCGGTAATGCCAGAAGTGACAAGGTACATGCCTTGGTCGGACCAGGAAATCACCTGGAACATCAAAGATCATCCTAAGCTTATGCCGAGTCCAGGCTTGTATGCGCTAGTGCTAGATCCGACGTTCATTGGACCAAACATCAATGTGAGGTTCTCCAAGGTACTGATTGACAATGGCAGTAGCATTAACATCATGTATGCGGATACAATGCGCAAGTTGGGCATCTCGGAGAACATGCTCCAGGCTACAAGAACAACTTTCCATGGCATTGTACCAGGCATCTCTTGTGAACCCATAGGCAAAGTCTGGGTCGACGTGCTATTCGGCACAAGGGATAACTGCCGAACAGAAAATCTGGAGTTTGAGGTGGTAAATTTGGAAAGTGCGTATCATGCGTTACTCGGAAGACCAGCATTGAACAAGTTCATGGCAAGCTGCCACATCAGTTATCTGAAGATGAAGTTGCCCGGGCCAAATGGAGTGATTACCATTGTTGGAGATTTTCGACGTTCCATTGAGTGTGCTTCGGCCGGGTCTAACCTAGCCGAGTCACTCGTGATTGCGCAAGAGAAAAAAAATCCAAGAGGTGGCGGCATTAGCTCAGTCCGTGCAGCAGTATATGCCGGCGTTGAGTAACCCGCATGGCAGCGTTTCATTCCAAGCCGCAAAGGACACCAAGAAGGTTCCATTTGATGACGTGTTCCTGGAGCGCACCGTGACAATTGGTGCCGGGTTAATTGACAAATAGGAAAGCGAGCTCGTCAACTTCCTCCGTGAGAATCGGGATATTTTTGCTTGGTCTACACAGGACTTGCAAGGTGTTCCGAGGGAGTTGGCCGAGCACTCTTTGAACGTAAGACCCGGAGCAAGGCCGGTGAAGCAACCTCTCCGCCGCTTCGCCGAGGATAGGAGAAAAGTCATTGGAGACGAGATAGCTCGGTTGCTGGCAGCAGGATTTATCATGGAAGTACTATATCCGGATTGGCTTTCTAATCTGGTGCTAGTAGAAAAGAAGAAGGATGATCTGAACGTAGCAGTGGTTTGGCGTATGTGTATCGATTACACGAACCTAAACAAGGTGTGTCCAAAAGATCCATTTCCACTGCCGAGGATAGATCAAGTCATAGACTCAACCGCGGGATGTGAACTGTTGTCATTCATTGACGCATATTCTGGTTTCCACCAGATACCTCTGAACCCGAATGATCAAATAAAGACTGTGTTTATTACCCCGTACGGGGCTTATTGCTATCACACTATGCCGTTTGGTTTGCGTAATGCAGGTGCAACGTACCAAAGATGTATGCAAAAATGTTTGCACACCCAAATAGGTCAAAATGTACAAGTATACGTGGATGATGTGGTTATCAAGACCAAGGAAAGCAAAACGCTCCTTGACGACATCAGGCAGACATTCGCGAACTTGAGAAGGTTCCGGATGAAGCTTAACCCGGAAAAATGTACCTTCAGTGTCCCGGCTGGAAAATTACTCGGATTTCTCGTCTCCAGCCGAGGTATCGAGGTTAATCCAACTAAGATTCGGTCCATTGAGCGAATGGAGCTGCCAAAGTGTCTTAACGATGTCCAGAAGTTCACTCGGTGCCTAGCATCGTTGAGTCGGTTTGTATGTCGGTTGGGAGAAAAGGCATTGCCTCTCTACCAACTCATGAAAAAGTCGGATAAGTTCGTTTGGACACCACAGGCCGATGAAGCCTTTGCCCACTTAAAAAGGATGTTGGCTACTGCACCAGTGTTAGCCTCTCCACTATCAAAGGAGCCAATGTTGCTCTACATAGCCGCAACCAACCGACTTGTAAGTGCAGTGAATGTAGTAGAGCGCAATGAAGAGGGTAAGTCGGTGCAGAGGCCAGTATATTACTTGAGCAAGGTATTGTCTGCCTCAAAACAGAACTACCCGCACTTTCAAAAGGTGGCATATGGTGTCTATATGGCGACTAAGAAGTTAAAGCATTACTTTGAGGAGCACCCCATCAAAGTGATATGTGAAGCCCCCATATCCGAGATAATGGGTAACAAGGATGCGAGTGGCAGAATCGCAAAATGGGCAATTGAGCTAGCCCCTTATGCGCCCCAATACGACAGAAGAGAAGCGATCAAATCTCAGGCTGTGGCGGACTTTTTTATAGATTGGGCCGAGGTACAATACGAACCACCGCCACCCGATCCGAACTACTGGAGGATGCACTTTGACGGGTCGAAAACCAAAACCGGATTAGGCGTCGGGGTTGTGCTTACCTCGCCAAAGAAGGACCAGCTCAAATACGTATTGCAGATCCATTTCGCGGCATCGAACAATGTCGCTGAGTACGAGGCTCTTGTGCATGGGCTCAAAGTGGCAAAGGATATTGGCATACGTCGGATAATATGCTTTGGCGACTCGGATCTGGTGGTGTAGCAAGTGTCCGGAGTGTGGGACGCCCTGGATCCAAACATGGCACTGTACAAATTTCACGTGCAGAAGATATCTGGTTACTTCGAGGGGTGTGAATTTCACCATGTACCCCGAGTAGAAAACGAGGCTGCTGACATGCTTTCGAAGCTCGGATCGACCCGACAGGCAATTCCATCGGGTGTAGCATTAGAACACCTCAGAAAACCATCTATCAGGCCGTCCCCAGGAACCAACTCGATCTATGTCCCGGAAGATACGGAATCCGGAGCTGAGACCACGGACATTAACACGGGAGGTAATACGCGAGACCCGGGGACTGCATCAGCAAACCCGGGGACTGCCTCAGTAGACCCGGGGACTACCTCGCTAGACCCGGGGACTGCTCAGCGTGATCCGGCTGAAGTTATGCCGGTGGACCAGATGGAAATTGATGAGGAGATGTTCCCTCCACGAGCGATACCAGCTTGGGCACTGCATATATTCCAATTCCTGAAAGACGGAACGTTACCCACTGAGGAGGTGTCAGCCAGGCAAACTCAGAGGAGAGCAAAAGCATACACGATTATCAATTCCGAGCCGTACAGACGGAGTGTAACCAACGTCCTCCAGCGATGCGTTGACCCGGAAGAAGGGCTTGACATCCTCCGAGATATACACCAAGGAGAATGCGAGCATCATGCCTCATCCCGAGCCTTGGTGGCAAAGGCATTCCGGCATGGGTTCTACTGGCCAAGTGCCTTAGAACAAGCAGAAGATCTGGTGAGAAAATGCAATGGTTGTCAAAGGTACGCCACCAAGACACATATGCCTATGTCGGAACTCAAGACCATACCAATTACGTGGACATTTGCCGTGTGGTGCTTGGATATGGTTGGCCCGTTCAAACCAGCAAGGGGAAACATGACACACATTTTGGTTGTGGTGGATAAGTTTACAAAATGGATTGAAGTGAAGCCTATAAGAAAATGTGATGGAGCTACGGCCGTAACATTTCTCAAAGACATCATCTTGAGATATGGTTATCCTCACAGTATCATAACTGATAATGGCACAAATTTTGTTGAAGGAGCATTTGCACGATTCTGCCGAGATAAGAAGATCCGGCTGGACGTAGCCTCAGTAGCCCACCCCGCATCGAACGGACAAGTGGAAAGATCCAACGGATTAGTATTATCCGGGATAAAACCCCGGCTCATTGAGCCACTGCAAAGATCAGCGAGGTGCTGGATAGAAGAACTACCAGTGGTACTGTGGAGTTTAAGAACAACTCCGAATCGATCAACAGGCTATACGTCGTTTTTTCTGGTATATGGGGCAGAAGCTGTATTACCAGCCGACATAGAGCATGATTCGCCTAGGGTCACCCAATACACAGAAGCCGAAGTGCAGGAAGCCCGGGAAAATGATGTTGATCTGCTAGAAGAAGCGAGAGAACTGGCACTGTCCAGATCCGCCATATATCAGCAAAATCTCCGACGCTATCATAGCCGGAAAGTGTGCCCCCGAGTCTTTCGGGAAGGCGATCTGGTGCTCCAGTTGGTACAACATACTACTGGCATGCATAAATTATCCCCCCCATGGGAAGGGCCATTCATTGTGAGCAAAGCATTGCACAATGATTCTTATTATCTTATAGATGCAAAGCGACTGGAAAAGAACAAGGCGGACATGTCCGGAGAGGAATCTAAGCGACTGTGGAATGTAGCACTACTTCGCCCGTTCTACACTTAGCTAAGAAGTGTATGTATCCAAGTCGTCTCATATGTCGGTATGTATGTCGGCAATGAGCTTATCAATGAAATAGTAGCGCCTCGAGCAGTAACTCGGGGACTACCTTAATAATGTTTGTTGTTACTTCTTATGCGGTAGCTGGAATAAGTCGTTCTACTTAACCCGGATTAGTAATGTGTGAGCACCAAAAACCCAACTCTTCGACTTGCTGCTGTCCAACAAGAATTGGCTTCATGGCAAGCAAGAGAACAAGTTTGGAATTGCGTAGCACATAAAAACGACTAAGGAAACGAGTTTATTCGAGCTAACGTTTGTTTTTCGGACTAACCCTGTATTTACTTTCAAGTTACTATGCTGAATTATTTTGAGCTAAGCCTAAAAGTTTCTAAGTATTGTTAAAACAATTTTTGAAGCTTGGATTCGTAAGTCGTAAAACCGAATCAAGGTAGACACGGACCGAGCCAGAGGATTGGACGAACAAGAAAATGAAACTCGGGGACTACGCCCAAGTTAATCCGGCATAGAAACGTAGTAGCAAAATATCACATACACAGCATACAATTGCACCCGGCATACCGGGGATCTGATAAATTTTCAAGTTTTTTGAACTAAGGAGCAGCAGGAGGAGGAAGTTCGGCGTCGTCATCGCTATCTTCAATATCTGAGGCATCGTCTTCTCCGCCCTCATACGACCCATCTTCAACATTCTCAATGTGCTCGTCCCCAGCGGATTCCAGGAAGCTCAGTCCTTCAACCTAGTCATGGATAGGAGAATATTCGACGAGGCTGTAGGCGCAAACCTGGCGCCGAGCTACCCACTCCGGATCATCGGTCCATCTGGATCCGGTGCGCCGGCGTGTAAGGAGGCTGAGGCCGATCTTCTCGTACCATGTGAGAATATGGTGAAGGATAGTATCAGCTGCAGCACGCCCAGCGGACTCCCTCCAGAGGTCAAGCTGGGTCTCGATATCCAACAGCTTTTCGGCAAGGAGTGTGATCCTCTTCGGAGCGCTCTCACTGGGCCAGAACGTGTTGAAAATTCGGACGGAAACGTCGAGGAGATCTTTTCCGTAGTTCTTGATGATTTCCACACGGGATGACAGGCTGACCGATAGGTCCTCCATGTCTAAGGGAAAGCCCTCACCGTCAAGAGCGACGGGAGTACCCCTCTCTCGGCGAAATTTGGCAACAGCAGCGCTTGCAATAGGAGTACCCTCTGGAAAGTGGCCTGGAAACAAGGCAAAGGAAGAAGCTGAAGCAAAGACATATGAACTAACCAGGAGAATTATGTCGGATAAGGGAAAGGAACTTACGTGAAATATGGCTGTGGATCCGGGTCAACTCCTTGATGCAGTCATCACGTCTCTTACGAAGTTGTTCAAGTTCAGCGTTTCCCGACCCAAGTTGGATGTCAGATTCTTTGAGTAGGTCCTGGTCCTTGGAGATCTGGAGAGTAAGGCGCTCACGCTCTTCTGTGAAGTTCTGGCCAATCTTTTGGAGCTCGGTTTGGTGCTGGGCCTTCATCTTCTCCATCTCAGCCTTGAGCTTGGCAATTTTGTTGTCCTTAGTCCGGAGGAGAGCGAGCTCATCATCCTTTTTCTTTAGCTCGGCTTGATGTTGTCCTGCTTGTTCGAGAAAATGCAGCATCATATCAGGCACGGGCACACTATCCTCAAGCGATGCTGAAATAGTATGTTGACCCGGCAGAGCCGAGGAGTGAATGTTTGCCAAGCCAAGGAGAAGAGGAAATGGAAAACACTACGAGGTCGGACAAAAGAGGACATACCCTGGATTTCCTCCAAGTTCTTCCGCATGATCTTGTTCTCAGCCTCCACCCCAGCTGCAGAAACCGAATGAGGAGATTAGTTCGGCAGAAGAAGGTGAAGAAAAACGGAGAAGTGCCGAGGGAAAAATTACCCCTCTTTTCATGTTCTGCAATAAGTGCAACATGTTTTGCGCGTAGCATCTTGTGGGTATCCAGCAGGCGTTGGAATTCAGTGCTCCGGCGATTGGTGGTTACCTGAAAAAAGTACAGAAGTGTAAAATTAGCTTGGTACATATTCGAAGTGTACAAGATCCGGGCCAAGTGGAACTTAACCCGGCTCTAGGTGTGTGCATATTCGAAGCATACAAGATCCGGGCCAAGTGGAACTTAACCCGGCTCTAGGTGTGTGCATATTCGAAGCATACAAGATCCGGGCCAAGTGGAACTTAACCCGGCTCTAGGTGTGTGCATATTCGAAGCATACAAGATCCGGGCCAAGTGGAACTTAACCCGGCTCTAGGTGTGTGCATATTCGAAGCGTACAAGATCCGGGCCAAGTGGAACTTAACCCGGCTCTAGGTGTGTGCATATTCGAAGTGTACAAGATCCGGGCCAAGTGGAACTTAACCCGGCTCTAGGTGTGTGCATATTCGAAGTGTACAAGATCCGGGCCAAGTGGAACTTAACCCGGCTCTAGGTGTGTGCATATTCGAAGTTCACATGGAGCTACGTTAGTTTTCTAATGAGCATCCGGCCGAGTAACAAGCTACTCCACCGGAGGCTCGAGGACTAATGGTTATTATCTACAGCATGTAAAGGAGAAACGACATACCTCCATCATTCGCCCCGCGAGGTTAATTGCCTTAGCGGCGGTATTCATCTGGGCGGAAAATTCTGCGGGGCCGAACTTTTCCGGGAGATCGTCGTTGTGGACGAACTCCGCCTTATTCCAGTTCATGACGAACTCAATAAGACTCGGAGGGTACGCTCACCGGTGGGCTTCTTTCCTCGGAGGGTACCGCTCAACCAAGCCCTTTGCATGCGCTTCTTTCCTCTCAACCAAGGCAAGGGCTGGGATGGTATGTAGAACCATCTGCTGCGCATCAGTTGGCTCGGCAGGAAATCCTTCGCTGCTGGAGCTTTCTTGGGAAGCATCGACGATAGGGTTCGCTGCCCAGCCTCGACGGATGCTAACTTGGTAGTATCCGGAGCCTTTTTGCCCTTAGCTTGCTGGGAAGAAGTAACTACGGTGGATTTCCCCTTAGAAGCTGCTGGAGTAGTTCCTCGCCGAGGCTGAGATCACTCGGACGAGGCGGAAGAACTTGGCACTGGAGCTCTTGTAGCTGAACTTGGAGCTGTTGTTGGTTTCCTTGGTGCCGGAACAGGTGCTAGTGCTGGCTCGGTCGCTGGTACTGGAACTGCTGTTGGTGCTGGTGTTGAGATAGACTCGGTGGTTGCTGGTTGCGGTGATGCCGAAGTGGTGGACGCCGTCACCTCGGCTGGACCGACCCCTCCCGCTCCGAGGTCGCGTTCCTCTCGACGAGGTAGTGCGGAACCCGGAGCAGCCGTAGAACCCTCTGGAATAGGGCTCAGCGGACGTGACTCGTCGTCACGAGGAGGAGAAGGGCCGGATCGAAGTGGTGAAGAGATGTTTGATCCGCTCTGAGGGACCTCCACCGGAGGTCTGAAGAAGAGAATAATGTCTGAAGAGAAATTACCATGATGCAAGGAAAAGTGAGTTACGCAACGAAAAATGACTTACGCATCCGAGGTTTCGGCCTCCTTGGGTTTTCGAGCCCTTTGTGCCGGGGCTTTGCCTGCCCGCTTGGAGGCAGTCTTGTCTTCGGCCTTCTTTTGCCTTTTTGTGGGCTGAGAAGGTTCGGAGGAAGAACTTGATGCGGCTCCACGCTTCTTCTTCGACGCCACCGGAACCAGCTCGCCCGTAGCAAGTGGAGGATCCTCGTTGATATGCCCACTGGGGTTAGCTGATGCCGGAAAGGCAAAAGAAAGAGGGACAGCCTCAACAGGTTCAATCACGTCGACATCCGAGTCATCCTTATCATCGGGCCAATCTCTAAGAGAAGAGAATTTACCGCTGGGTCGTTTGGTAGCATCGGTCATAGGGAGAAACATCTCCTGGTCCGGCTCCTCCTCATCCGGGATTTCTCGGTCCGGCGCCCACTTAAGGGTCGGATCCGTACCATCCTCGAGAGTTTGCTGAAGGAACAGCTGAGAAAAAGCATGAAGAACAGAGTCAGAAACACAACAAACACCGACACATATTTGATAAGAAATAAGTTTGCCCCGCGAAGCTTACCGCGGGAGGGAGCCTGTCACGACAGAAGTGCTCAATTCCCCAAGTCCATTCGGCGGACAAAATCCCTGTGGGTGGTGAAAAGAGCCTTAACCCGGCGAAAAATCTCCGTGTTGCTCAACTCGAAGGAGGAGGTTCGGTTGGGGTCGCGGCTGAAACTCATGTGGCACACCTTGTGGGTGCGCTTCTGGAGGGGAGAGATTCGGTTGCGCACGAACGTGATCATAGCATCCTCATTGCGCAATCCGAGTTTCTTCAGCTCCACAAACCTCTTGTTAACTTGGTTGGCCAGAGCTGTAGGCTTCTTGGGACCTCCTCCTAGAATTCCGGGTCAGGTGGACCCGGAGCGTAGGGCAGCAACCGAATCAAATCTTCAGTGCCTGCATTCCGGACATAGAAAAAGGTCCGGGCCCATCCTTTACAGGAGTCAAGCCCGGTAACCCGGGGGAAAACGGAAAGTCTCCGGGGTGAGATGGAGGCAGCTCTGAATTGGGTGAGTTGCTTATCCTCCGACTCTACTTGGATGTTGGGGATGATGTTGCGACGAAGGCCGAAAAACCGGATCCACAGCTCCTTCGTGGGCCATAGTCCGGTGTAGCCTTCGATCGTAGAGACAAAAGCGGAGAGAGAGATGATAGCGTTGGCTGGGAGATGGTGCGGCTGCAAGTGGTAGGTGCTAACCCAATCCCGGAAGAAATCGCTCACCGGCAGACCAAATCCCCGTTGGAAGTGGGACAGGAACACGACGAACTCACCCGGATTGGGTGAGGGGGCCAGTTCGACGAAGGGGAGACGAGCGACGACGCCGGCAGGAATGCGTCTGGTCCGGTAGAACCAGTCAAGGTCATCTTGACAGACCCATGATCCGGCCCACGCGCCGCAGTCCGCCGCGGCGGCGTCCTCCTCCATTTCCTGCTCGGCGACGACGAGCTCCTCCTCCGTCATCTCGTATTCACTGCCCTCGCTGGCGCTAGCGGCGGCGGGAATCTGAGGCCTAGATTGGCGAGGACCCGTGGCGAGGAAGTCACGCAGCGGTGGCTGCGATGTAGAGGCGTGGCGAAAAGCACGGTGGCGGCACTGCTACTAGAGGCACTGGCGACGACGCGGTCGCTAGGAAGACGAAGGAGAAGGGCAATGAGCAGAGGGGCGCAAAAGTGGGAAAAATGCTAAGGGGTGCGCCCCTCCGCTACTTAACCACCCCCTGAGAAGGAGAGTGGGATCGCGCTGCGCCAACAAGCCACACGGTGTGGCCATGTATCACCTGCATCAGCCAATTGGAGAAGAGCCTCACAGAGGGCCACAGAGCAGAAGCAATCCCGTGACGTGATGCACTGATGCGGTAAACGAGGAGGCAGGCGTGACGTGACCCTCGCATAGTGATAACTGACAATTACTACGGCGGTTACTGTGCAGGCCTTTAAAATAAGACAACGTGATGATTAGCTTCCACGTGGGTTGGCGTATGAGAGAAGGAAGCAAGGCCCGGATCAAACCATGGTAACCATGAGATCCAAGTCACAGTGGTAACCCGGCCGGCAAGTGAAAACTTGGAACGTGCGAAGGGAACGTAAATCCATATAATCCGAGATAAAGAGCTAACTCGGAACTAATATCCAAGGCTCGAACATAAATGAACCTGATGTGGCCTTAGCGGCCAAGGCAGCTAAGACCGCACCAGCTTCGGGGACTAATGTTGGGGGGTACCCCCGGGTAGGGTCACTCCGGGGTATAAGGGCCGAGTTAGCCGAGGTTCGGCAGGGTCAAAGCGGATGCTGGCCGGGTCACCTCAAGGCAGGCCGGATCACGGAGTAACCCGGACCAGGGGGGTCGCCTAACATTGTCTCAGCCGACTTAAGGAGTAAGTCGGAAGTGCTTGTCTAACTTATATGCAGGAACAGGTGTGGCCGGATCTACTATGATCCGGGTCCCTGCTTAGCTTCTGGAAGAAGGAAGGAATCTCTCTGGTCAAAAGGAAGGTCCGGTACGCACTGCATGAGCGAAGCAAGCAAGGGCAGGACCACCGGGTCGTGGCCGACAAGGGTGACGACGCCCATGTCGGCTGACGCAGGCGCCGCAGAGGCTTACGTAGCTAAAGCATGTATGACGCGGGGGAAAAGCACCCCGGTCGGGTTACCACTTTGGGAGGAGGCATATTCTTAGGAATATGCCTCCACGTATGCCCTAGGCAGGGACCGAGCCTCCTCTATATAAGGGGGGCTAGGGTTCCAGTAGAAAGGGTTGGTTGAGCTCTAGTTGGTTTGATGATTCCATAGTGACTAGTTGAGCTAAGGTTCTAGGGAAAAACGGTAGGCAAGAGTAAGAGAGCTCCTTCTTCCTCCTCTCGCCAATACAGCTCTAGGAGCACTTGTAATCTGCAAAGGAAATCAATACAAGCTTCTGTGTGGAGAATCACTCCACTATCCCTCCCTGGATTCCCCTAGCGTGTATTAGTCCCCACCTTTAGCCTATCCATGGCATCTGCCGTGACACCACCACAGCAAGTCTTGGTAGAGGCATCTCGTTCCGTCCCACCGCGATAGACGAATAGCGATGGCTTCGCTCATTAACCTTGTCTCTTGGGAAATTTGGAATGAACGCAATGCGAGAAATTTCGACAAAGTGTTCTTTATGCCCTCCGTCTTTACGAGAATTATGATGGAATCTCGTTTTTGTGATCTTGCGGGAGCAAAGCATTTGGATCATTTGTTGTTGGGAGATTAGACTATTGGTTTGTTCATTTGGGTGACTTGTAATCTTAAGACCTTGTCTACTATTTTCTCTATTAATGATTTAAGGCAAATCTTTTGTCTTTTCTATCTACAGAAATGTTCTAGTTTTGACTAATTATGGGATTGAAAAAGTTTTTCCCACCAAAGGCCAATGTTGTCTGGTTGCCAAATCAGGGTTTGGGCAGGGAGGTAAAACCTACTGCATACAAGCCATAGGATCCAACAAGAGAAATAACAGTCCTTGCAAAGATTGGATACAGGCTCCCCTCCAACCGACAAGTTGGGTGTTGAGACCAAGCACGAATTGGCAAGTTCTTATCCGCGAGAATTTCCCCATACAAACCCAATCATGTGAAGATTTTGCATTTGGGGACAACTACCGCCTTCCAACACTTTATTTGTTTTCCATTTTGTCAGCACATTGAGGCGTTATATTTTTTTTACTAGATTATCCATTCTGATAGTTTAATTTTCCGAGTTACGAGTTGAATTCTTAAAGTGAAAGTTTCAGTAGTAGTAGTAGAGAATTGATGCTGCAGTATGTATGTGTATTCGTGTCGGACAATGCTACCTTGACGAATTCAAATTACAGCAATGCACAATCCTGCTTCCTTAAAAGTTGTTTAGATAATTTTGAGATCCATGTCAATTGGAAATTTGGTATTCCCTCCATCCTAAAATAAGTGATTTGGATATCTAGATTTCCATGTATCTAGACATATTTAAATGCATAGATACATACAAATCCAGCCAAATTCATGTCATTTATTTCCGACCGGACGGAGTAATCAAGCGAATAACGTCCTCACATCAAAATATTAAACCTTGTGCGTTTGTGTGTGTAGATATGGACCTCATGTTGAAAAGAGATCAAAGAAACTGTACTCCACGATGACTGTACAGGGATTTGTCAAAGAAAAACTGTACAAGGTAAATATTTGATGAAAACTGTGCACGGTAACGATCAAACACATAATTTCATCAAACACTAGCGCAGTCGGCCGGCGCGAAGGACATCGTCCCGCCGTCCAGATCATAGAGCACGTGCAGGTCCATCTGCATCACGTTGCCTATGACGGACACGCCCCCAGTCGGCAGCACCAGCATGCACGCGACGCGACCTTCCTCGTCCACGACGTCGAAGTAGCTCCGCCGCGGCGCGGTGTACTCCACGCCGCCCGCAAAACTCAGCACCAGACCAGGCACGAGCACGGCGTCGACGTCGGCGTCGCCGGCAGCCTCGAAGCACAGGTCGAAGTCGAACCGCACCCCGCTCACTCTCGTCAGCAGGCCGGCCGTCTGCGATAGGAATTCCCGCTCTAGCATATCGTAGCCCGCTTCGGCGAGGTACGTGAAGGTCGTGCCGGAGTCCACGATCGCCCCGCCCGCGCCGGTACTCGTGAAACCGAACGTGCCGGGCGTGACCGGGAGGTCCGCCGCGCCGACCCTGATGCCGATGAGGTTGACGTAGTAGTACGGGGCGCGTGGCACCGGCACCGCGGGGTTCTGGACGAGCGGCGTGGACTGGAGGCTGTCGCCCGTCACGTTCGCCAGGGAGCCGAACAGTATCAGGCTGGCGCCGGCGTCCGAGTCAGAGCGGAGACAGTAGGAGAACCGGGCGATGCCGAGCTGCGACACGAGGGAGAGCGGGCCGCGCCCGAGCCCCAAGATCCCTGACGCGTTGTCCATGTGCCCGCCGTTCGCCGTGCTGCACCCGAAAGCGACGTCGCGGAACGAGGCGCCACCGATGGCGAGCGTCTCGGTGGCGAGGTGCCCGGCGGTGAAGCCGACGACGTAGCGGTAATCGTAGGCACAACCGGTAGCGTTGCACGCGCGGAAGGGGCTCGGCAGGGACCGGCAAAGCGGGCTCGTGCACGGGAGCCTGGAGAAGGTGGAGGAGCTCGCTGGGTCGTACAGCGGCGTCGGCTGCGCGAAGCACTCGGTGCACGGCGCGCACTGCGTCCAGACCAGGTCGCTGCCAGTGTCGAGGATCGCCGGGAAGGTGAGCGGCGGCGTGCCGATGGAGAGGCTCACGTGGTACGCCCCGACGCCGTTCTCAGCCAGCGTCTGGACGGCAACGGTGGGGCTCGTCGCTGGAGCGGGCGAGAGGAACGTGAGGCGGCGCGTGTCGCGGTGCACCGCGGCGGAGTAGTTGCTGGAGTGTCTGTGCATGCGAGTGAGGGAGCCGCGGAAACCATGATTGTCGATCGCGGAAGTAATCGGCGGGAACGTGCCGATGAGTACCGCAAACGTGAGAACTGCTAGTGCCGTGGACGCCATGTTTGTGGTCTCTGCTGTCAAACGTAATTTTTTTTCGCGTCCCTTTGTTTGGTTATTAGTTTTTGGGAATGCTTTTCGATGGAACGAAAGTTGACATACGAACACCAATCCCAGATTCCCAAGTTGCATCCTCGCTGATGGCGGCGACATAGTTGTACGCCAACTTGCCCAAGAAGTAGCTTGTGAGTATTAACGACTTTTGGCCAAATTCTGTAGCCGTTTTGATGCCTGTTCATTATTATGCGACTCACCTGGCACTGATTATCAACTCATCATACACTACTATATATTTAGTCCATAGGTTAGGTTTTTTTTAGTATGGTCGTGTGGGCTGTGGGCATGTATTCTCTGCAGACTATTCTCTTCTTTTTGTGGAGCTTATCCAAAATGCCAGATTGATGGTTATGTGTTCATTGACGCAAGGCACTAATTATTCAAACTGGTCATTGGACACACGGATCATTTACATCAGCTGAGTATTTTATATAATTTTCTAAGTGAAACTTCCATTGTCATTGTCAATATCCCAAAAATGAAAGGAACGTCGATAAGACAGCACACATAGATACACACATAAATAACAGGTCTCGAAACTTTAGTGAGGCATAAACCCACATCGTCATAAAAGGAAAAATCTGATGGATGTTCATTTTGAGTCATTTCATGAAGAATGGATCGACACAAACGGAAATCTCTCAGTCACATGCTTGCTTCTTTTAATGCAGTAAGATTCCGCTTGAGAGATTTAACAACAGAAAGCATCTGCAGTTTATCCATGGAGGCTCCGACGTGTCTATTGTTGGCGTTCTTAGCAGATGCATCATAAGTTGCACCACTAGCTACATCCAAGAGCTCCAACTCTTCTCTAGTTGCTTCTTGCTCAAAATATTCCCCTTGCAGCTTGTTGTTTTCTTTCCCTTTCCCTTTTCCTTTATCTTTGACCTTCACCTTTTATTTCTTGATTGTCTTAGCTTCTTCATGATCAAAGAAATCATCCTTTTCATCAACACTATCTTCATCACTATAGCCATCCTCCTCCTTTGACGTCCTTTTCCTAGATTTTCACTTCTCTTTTAGTTTTTTGGTGAATCTCACAGACAGTGTCTTCGTCTTCGTGCTCTTTCTCTCAATGATATGTTTGCTGAGGTCCTTGAGCTCCGTGTTAAATGTTACTCCATGTCCTGATCGTCCGTTTGTTCCTCGTTAGATTTATCTCCTTGCAGTAAAAGAGCCGACCGCTCCTTATTTGTTAACTTTATTTTTGGTACTCCATTTGACAGAGACTCGTCATCACCAGACTCGTCACTATTTGACGTGATTCCATCACTTGCTAAATATTTACCAATGCCATCTAACTGGAACAAATAAATAAAAGACGCCAAAGATGGAAAAACACAAAAGGACAAGAAACAATGACCAACAAGTGTAGAAATCACAGTTGTTTCAAACATATATATTTGAAAAATCATGAGACAAAATTGTAGGAAAATGCATGGCTTCATTATCATGATTTTGTCAGAACAACAAGTATAGAAATCACAGTTCACTACTAGGAAAACGCACGTCTGTGACGCACCTGTTTTCCACTTCCGTGGCGTACTAGGGGTGCGCCACGACTTCTGCGCTACGGCTAAAAGTGCCCGTACAGGTATCTCGAGTTAGTGATAGCGCACTGCCTTGTGCGTCACTACTGTTTTTTCTATGGCGCATGACATAGTGCGCTACTAGTATTTGACAACGTGCGCCACTAACGTAGTGCGCCACTAACCAAGTATTTGTGCGCCACGCCTGAGCTTTTCAAAAAAAAAATACTCAATACAGATGATATTCAATACAGATTATATACAATACAGCTGATATACACAGATATACAGTATAGAAATAAATACACCGACAAGATAGAAACAAATACATATAGATAAGTCACATACATAAATACACAATATAAGTTACATTATTTCGATCAAGTTGCAAAGTAGCTAGTGATGACATGAATACATGTCTCAACTAAGTTAGAGCTCGCGGAAGCTCGCCTAGACATCTAAAGTAGGAACATGCAGGACAGACAACCAAGGACGATAACCATCACCGCGACGGAGGTGTAGGTCTTCATCCGGTTTCTCGTCCTAACTCCCGCTAGATAGCGCGCGTATCTAGCTTCCGCCTCCGCCATAGTGTTGTACCCTTTGTAGCTATTGCCGCTGAAACGGTGCACCTATCTCCAGCAGTCTTTCCAATCATCGTAGACTCCGGGAACTCATCCCTTGTACACGACGTACCACGTCATCTAAAAGTTGGCAATAATAATTAAATGGTGGGTGAAAAAACAAGTAAAAGTCGCATATAAAGATATACTTATCAAATAAGGTAACAAAGTAAGCAAAAAATACCAAGTAGTAGCATGTACATGTCGACACACACAAGTACCTGTGAGGATAAAGAACTACAATTAGACCAACACATCAAGACTTCTGGCTCGGCTCAGGGAACGGGAGGACGCCTTGTTTCGTCATGAACGCCCTATAGTCACCCTGCATCTTTAGGCGATCTACTATGTCACGGTTATTCGGGGGATTGCCTCTGTAGAAGACCCCCCCTGAAGTCATGACATCACGGCTGATGATTGCCCCAAACTGTTGATGGATGCGATACATCTCTTGTCTAATATCTGAATTATTGATCCTGACCTTGGCTTCGGCCTACCGTTTGAGATGATCTGGCAGCGTAGAATTCTGTTGCTCTAGTAGGAACGCCCTCATGTGATGGAGTGCATAGTAGGCTTCCTTCTGACTGCCTGCCGGCTGCTTCACACAGGGGAATTCCGTCACATGGGTGAAGACGTGCCTGCCAAACTTGAGCTTCTTACGCACGAAGGTGGCGTCTTCCGCTGAGGCATAGCCGGTGAGAGCATCATCCAGAACTTCCTTGATCTTGTTGTAGTTTTTCTTATTTTCTTGACTCCCTGAGTCGAAATACGTGGCTTGCGAATATTTCGGTGACAAGAAGATGAGTGTGCAGTGTTGATCTCTACGCAAAACAATTCAAACGAAATGTGTTGGAAAAAGAATGATGAAAATCTAATAAAGCATGTTATGGCGGCGAGTGAATAATGACTTACTCGGGAAAGAAAAGCACGAGAATGTATTCCTTTGTCTTGTTCGCCACCAAGATGCCTTGGAGGTACGAGGCCATGAATCGCCGTTCAATGGCGCTTCCCAAGCCGCCATCACGCATGTAGTAGGGGTCCACTATAGCAATGTCCGGGGTGTTCTCTCTAATGATCTGAATGGCCAGGCTGAGAGAAAACAGGTGTACCATGGTATAGTGCAGCGGATACAGGTGGAACATATTGAAGATGTCGTCAAACCGCAGGAAGAACAGATCCGCGGGGACATTATCGACGAAGCCCAAGCCTCGTGGCACCTTAACCACGAATACCGGGTGTGAGGGATCTTTCTCCGCAAGAAGGCATCTCTCTATCATCAGCACACCGTCATGCACACTCCTCATTTCTGAAGTGGCAAGCCTGAGCAATTTCTTAGTTAGCATGGGCTCACCCGCCACATGCATCCTCCACATAATATCCTTGGGTCTTGGTGGTCCGTCCTGAAACCTGATCGGATTCGCAGTTGACGCCACCGGCTGGCTCGAGCTGCGAGATTTTCTTTTCCTGGTCTTCTTGCCTTTTGGGAAGTGGGTAGGCACCGCAATCTGAGCATCGATCGCCCTATGTAGTGTGTCAGGGGTTAGAACAAAGGGCCGGTTGGATGTATCCGCTGGCTCGGTGAAGGTGCAAGCTGGAGGCATCTCCTGAGAACCAAAGAGACGTTTGTTGCAAGTGGCTTTCTCTGCGGGGCCACCAACTGGGTCTTCGTTTAGGTCATTGGGGAAAAGATTAGTGTTGATGAAATCATCGAAGTAATCTTCGTCATCCTCGTTCGGATCCTGCGCCATGGTCATGTCAGCCGAACAATCGCGTGGAGGTGATGGCGGTAGCGGTGTGGGGGTCTTGCCATGGCTTGGCGCTGGCACGACAGGCGGTGTTGTCTGTGGGGTGATGGCCCCGATCGTCCCCAAACAAATCATGCTCTTTGGCCATAGTAGGAATAAGCCGAAGCAACTTCTGAGGACAGCCAGCTCTTCTTCATCCACTCCTGGGGGTTGAATGGGAGGTTCCAGGTCGTCGCAGCCCCTTAGCACCCGGATAATTTTAACCCTATGCACGCTATCTGGCATCGGCTTTGAGTAGAACGTACGGTGCAAGGGTTGAATGATGGTACCCTTGGCAACATCCCTCAACTCATTGTTCACGAAGCTTAAGAGAGTGCATGGAACATCCGTCTGCAAAAAACATGTATGGCATTAAAAAGATGCCATAAAAGTAATAAATGGCAAGCGGTAAAGTATTTGGTTTACCGTGATGGCGTCGAGCTCGGCTAATGTCGAGGCACCGCATACGACGACGGGCATGCAAGAGACGGAGGGGCTGCTTGATGGCGCGGTGCCGGCCGCCGGTGTATTCTCCCTATCGGTTGCATTAAGCTCCGGCGCCGCTGTGATGGCAGGGGGAGTCACCAATGCTTCCGGCGCCGCCGTGCTAGCGGGCGGAGTCACCAATGCTTCCGGCGCCGCCGTGCTAGCGGGCAGAGTCACTAACACATAATTCACCGGGTTCGCTGGCGCCACATTGTTTTAGTGGCTACTGACCATGCTTGGAATCGGGCACGGCCCTTGTCGACCACCCGCACTCCAGTTCGCTATTGACTCCACCAAGGTAGGCAGGATGGAGGTGAGGGTGATTGCCAGGTTGTCTTGGATGATCTGCGGGATCCGCGCCACTTGTTCCTTAAGTTCCTGAACCTCACGGTTTTCCTCGTCGCTCCTTCCCTCCACACGTGTCCTCTAGGGTGGACCAAAATGATCCACCCAATTCTTAGCCCCGAAGCCGGCCAGACGGCCAGCCGACGATGGCTTCTTTGTAACCGGCGTGATTTTCTTGGCCCGGTTCATCGCCCTGTTAAAAGGGTTATCCCACCGGGTGGCCGTCATCGACCCGTGGGATGAGGAACCATGGGATCCCTGACTAGCAATTTCCTACTCCTGCAGAAGAAGTAACGTGAACCGTTTAGAAATTCGACTTGATCGATTAGAATGTAATCGACTTGATCCGCGGTAATTAAATTACTTACCACAAGAACCTCGAAGTCCTTCACCTTAGTTTCCACAGTGAGTTCTTTGGTTTTGGGGTCCACATGGTAACAAGCCCTGATAAAGTTTTGAAGTTGCTTGTTTTCGAATTTTGAAAAGGGGTTAGGTATCCCCTTAGCTCTATACTCGTCGTCCTCCTTATCCCATTTGGGATCCGCAACTCTGTAACCACCAGATCCGAGATGGCGGTGACCTATATTCATTGCCTGCAATTCCTTTCCCCGCCTACTCGAGGCCTTGGCTGCTTCGGATTTGCACTTGGCCTTGAACTCCTGTAATTGATCTTCGGTGATCTGCGGGTCAATCTTCTGGATCTCCTCGAGACTTTTCCCTTCTTTAAATATCTTCTTCTTTATCCGGGTTCTCCAGCTGGCCAGGGCGGTGCTCATCCTCGTGAGGGCGGATTTATTTACTTCATTCCCATGATAATCTGTGTTCCGATACTGAAGGGGGAACTTGTATCTTGCGTGCAGCTTCTCGAAGAGGAGTGTGCGCAAATGGCCATTATCTTTATGCCGGAGATTCTCGGTGTTGATCGAGATGGCGGTCCGGGTGATAGCCGCCACTTGCCCACCATACCCTTTGACGACATGGTCGGGCGCCAAAGGAACCCCTGTTGGGCTCACTTTGGTAATTTCCTCTCTGATGGTGCCGACCGTGTTCGGGCGCCTTTCCTTCTTATTCTTAGGCGGATTACTACCACTTGTTGTGCCCTCGCCGCCATCAGTGGTTTCATCATCCGTCGTTCCTTCGACCGCTTCTTCTTCCTCCGCGTCTTCCATATCATCGTTGTCGCTCTCAGAAGGGTTGTATTCTTCATCGCCCTCTGTCACTCTTTCTAGCCGCTCAACCTCCTCCCAGAATGACAAGGGTCTGTTTTGAGGTCTCACTTCTCCTTCAGCGTTGATATGCTGAGAAGATCCAGCCTCGTCGTTGTCACACATGTTTGCACTAATAAAAGGAAAATAATGGTTAGTAAAGTGCGCGGAAAAATCTGGCATGACCTTTGCTCATTTTTTTTAAACTAGGAGTGCCCGATTTCTGCCGAAACGGAAGTTAATCAACATTTCGGCGAAAATCGGGACTCATTTCATACAAGCACATGCATACGAATACAACTAGGCAGGGTAATATAGCTACGAATACAACAAAGCACAACAACCACTCTAACTGGTATTTAACACAATGAGCTGAGTGTCTCGCATGTTACAGTTATAGGTTATAACAACTTAAGATAAGAGACAATATATGAGTAATACGCAACAAAAAGTATATCACTGGATTCACATTTAAAAGAAGTTTCCATTAGTGAAATTTTTGTGGCATGTAAGTCATATTTTCTTAATCAAATAGATGGTCAAACGGAGGGAGTACACAGTGTCGTCGGATTGATGACAAGTATGCCATGAGGGGGTCCTCGAGGCATGCGGAAGAGAGGGGTGTGAGACGTACGGTGTTCCGGGACGGTGAGCACACAAGTTTACCCAGGTTCGAATCCACCGGATTTGGACGGATCCTACTCCTGCTAGCAATCCAGTAATACGGTAGAGCCGGAATATGGGTTACAAGGGTTTGCCTGTGTGAGTTGAGACTGTAGACTATTGAGGGTGCCCTAAAGGCTCTCCCTAGGACAGCTTATAGAGATATCTGGCCTAGGGTTTATAGGAGAGATCTATCCGGCTACGACTAAGAGTCGGTTACAGAGTACATCTTGAACTACAAGTAACACTATGGGCCTAAGTCGGTAAGTCTTCTGGGCCTTCCCGTAGCCGGACTAAACTCCGTCTCTTCTCCCTGACTGGGCCGCTCGTGAAGCAAAGCTCTAACCCAAAGTGGGCCACCCTGGTCAGTGAGGAACTGTGAGGATACCCGGAAAGTATATCCCCAACAGCAGCCCCCGGAAGTCTCCAAGATCCAAAGTCGGATTCATCATCTAGCTTGATCTTCGGCTTGCAGAATCTTGAAGGGTTCCTGAAACTTCACAAAAAAAATACGATCCGGGTCTTAAAAATAAGTCAGACCTATCAACAGGTTAATCAGATTTTCTAGCTTGATTTCAAACTAAGCCGGAACTTGGTCTCTAACGCCACCTGACACCAGTCATGGTCAAGTCACGTCATCTGACAGACATCTTGTCAGCACGACCATTGGTGGGTCCACAGTTCGCGGAACCGAGGCGCCGTTTCAATGCGTACGCGGAGATCAAGGCGACGTAATCATCGCGTGGGTCCTTCCCAGTTCCTTCCACGACGCGTGGCGGTTACACTGTACCATTTGCACGAATCTTGGCGCGGTTAGGTGGATATAAGAGGTAAGGATTCTCCTCCTCCTTTCTTCACCTGTTCCTTTGCCGTTTCTTCTCCTCCAAATCTCCCCCGCGCACAGAGCTCCTCTGCTTTCCCCAAAAACTCCCAGTGCCGCCCATCTTAGGTCACCGGCGCACCGGAGAAATGGCTTTGTCTTCATCTTCCGGTTTGCCGGCGGCAGCGACGGCAGAAAAGGAAAGCTTCCACGGGGTCTGGATCCCCTACGTGCTCGACGACGAGAAGCTCCGTGGCATGGAGACAGAAGGGCTCCTCCGCGCCGGCGACTGGCGGAGCGGCGTCGAGGAGACCGTCCCTAACCCACGCGCCAGCGAGCAGGTACACTTCGGCACCCACCTCGATAGAGGTTTGTCGTTTCCTCCCTCGGAATTCTTTTCTGAGGTGATAGATCACTATAGTGTTCAACTCCACCATCTTCCTCCCAACTCCCTCCTAGAGATGAGCGCCTATGCGGCTTTGTGCGAGGGATTTCTCGGCATTAGGCCGAGTCTTACCTTATTCCGGTACTACTTCCATGTTCGGAGAAATTCTATCACTGCCGGTAATCCGTATATTACCGGTACAATTATCTTTTCACTTAGACGTGAGCGCGCATATCCCAAGATTCTTGCTAGTGACTCAGTCAAACAATGGCCAGCCACCTTCTTTTATCACAAGGATATTCCGGCTCCCGGCAAAGCCACTTCTTTGCCAGCTTTCGTTGACGGAGCTGCCACGGCCCAACCATCTTGGGACGAGGCCCCTCCGGCTCTCAGTGACGATCTGATCCTCGCTAAGAGGCGGATCGAATATCTGATTAAACACAAAGGATTGAAGGGATCCGACTTGGTCCAATGTTGGGTGTCATGCCGGATCCAACCCCTTCAGTACCACGGAGACCGACTGATGCACTCCATCACGTCGTCCAAAAAGGATTCCCTCCGCATTAGCCCCAGAGCCTATACCTCGCAAGGTTACATAAGCCAGATTAACTGGCTGATAAGGGAGCGGATCGAGAGGAAGATCCCGGAGGTTTCTCTAGATATGCATACAGCGGAAAACCCCGTGGTGACGGTAAGCTTCTAACAATAAACCTTTTTAGGCATTTCATTCTTTAGATTATATCACAATACTGACATGTTTTCTTCTTTTCAGCTTGCTGACCTCCCTGAGTTGGAATTTGCTCCCATCGAAGGATATCCTCTAGAGTTTTCTCAGGAGGCAGAACTGGTCCCATTGTCGGACATTGTGTCCAAGAAGCGCAGGGCTCCGACAGTGGCTATTGGCACAAAGGAGGTGCCTGTTGTGAAGAGGTAACTTTCAACACAACTTCCGCCTTTGTACTTTACTCGAATTTTCTTCCGAGATGTAATGTTCTCGACTCTATTACATTCTCAGAGCTAAGCAGCTCATCAAGGGTAAGGGGAAGGGAACTTCTTCAAAGCCCCTGTGACAGACGAAGCTTACCATAGCTTCTCCTGCCATGGCTCCTCCGACTCCTGCCCCTCAACCTTCCGCAACGCCGGTGATCACTCCTTCTCCGGCTGTTGCAGAAGATCCGGCTCCTTCAACGGAGCCTAGGATCCTTGAATCACAAACTGACGTCACCATGAGTGAGTCAGGTATAGATAAGGGTTAACCCTCTTCGGGTAATGATCCCTTGGCAGAAACCTTTGCCAAAAACCTTCTCAGCAATCCGGGACTTGCCAAGTTTAGCCTATCTCGGAAATCTGCAGAAGAGATCCAGCAGCTGGCCAGGCAGCGCCTGGAGAAAAGAAATCTATCTGCCGAAGAACAAGCGCAAGAGGCAGAGGACATCAAGCACTCTGACCTTCTTAAACAAGTGCGTCTTTGCAACGAGAGGATAAGGTCCGGTGAGCTTCCAACTGCTCCAGTGACTCCTCTAACTCTCGCTGAGAAGGTTGTTGTTGAAGTGAATGCGAGTTTGGATAAACTTACTCGCGAACAATATGCAAGTCGGAATTCTAACTCCTGTTTTCCTTTATTTCATATCATATCCTCTAGCCCCAAGCATGAAGTAGGATATATAATCCGGGTTTATGCTTCCTTAGGATGCCAAACAATGAACTAGTGTAGCCCCCAAGGCTCGTGCTGATATTAGTAAAAATATTAGCCCGAGTATTTAGTAGACTTCTGACTTTGGGTATTCTAACTTACAGAAAGTATATTCCTATAACCAGGATTTGTTGAAAAATGTCTGCAACAAGCGGAGAGAGATCAGAGCTCTCCGACTTAAGAATGCTAAACTTAAAGTTGCCAAGGATGAGGCCGAAGGTAATCATTCCGAGACTCAAATCTTGTCTTTCATGTTTTCATAGTCGAATTTTTACTGAACTGTTGTTCTTTTTGACTTACAGCGCTGGTAAAACAGTCCTGCGCTATGATTGAAGAGGCCGAGAACCTCAAAACCTTGGTGGTGGAGAACAAAGAGCTTTGCCAAGAGCTGGATAAGCTCAAGGCGGATCATGAGAAGAGCATAGCTCAAGTTCTTGAGTCCTCCTCCATGGCCACTAATGAGCGTGATCGTAAGATTGCTGCTCAGGATCAGAAAATCTCAGACCTCAATAATGAGCTATGCAGAGAGAAGGACCTTTCCGAGGCGCTCCGGGCTGAACTCCGGAGTCTTCGGGAAGAAAAGACCAAAGTTGACGACGTCATTTTCGGTATGTTCCATCTGTCTGACTTGTCTATTTTCTTCGACTTCATTCAATGTCGGATTTTCTTAATGGTTTTGTGTATAGGTCCTCTGAACTTGACGGATTCCACCTTCGCCGAGCCACGCACCCACCGGCTTACCCAAGTCGGTGACCTGCTTCATGACTTCCACCAATCCCTTGAGGATATTGGCGAAGCTCTCAAGATTCCGGACATGCATAACATGTCAGATTTTCAGGTGCGGGACAAGGAGAAGGAGATGCCACAACTTGTCTAGGACTGGAACATGTCCTACACGCGGTTCGCAGCACAGAACGCTCTCAACATGGAGATATGGCAAGTGACCAGAGGGTACTGCAAGGTAGATGAAGACGACCAGGAGCAGGACATCAAGGCCATTATGGACTCCTGCGCCGGATATGGGTGTCATGTGTCTGATTTGGCCAGCTACGAAACTCCTTTCTTCACCCGCGTGGATACTCCGCCTCCGCCTCTAGAAGAATCAGCAGAAATTTCCGACGATGACCACACTATATCAGAAGTGGACATCTTGGAACGATATCAAGGCGATGTATCCAGCGAGCCGGCAGCTCCTTCCTCTCCTCCTGCATCATATATTGCCAGAAACATTTGTATTATTCTGAAAAACATGATGGGTCTGTAAATATGTAGTACTATAATTTTGCTAGTGCTAAGCTTTTGATCTATTCAGCACTTTTGGCTTTAAAATTTTTTGTGTGCCTAAAATGTTTACATAAGCACTTGTATTTTTTCGCCTATACTTATCGCTTATCTGGCTTTCCGCCTCGTCCCTTTCGTGAGCCGGCTAAACCTTCTGCACGGAAACTTTGCCGAGCAATGGAGCTCAATTGCTAAACCAGTTTAAACTCGGAAACAAATCCGGCTTCCAGTACCAACAATTCACTACTCGGAAAATACCCGCATCCAGCAATCAGACAAATAACCAAAGTATAGACTAGAAACTTTAGAGTTATACCCGAAGTTAGCATTTTTAGAATCGGAAATCTAAACCAGAACAAACATGAGTATAAAGTACTTTCAAGTATTCTGGGATTTTCGACTATGACATGATCATTAGGAAATAAGATGGTAAAAACTTCTCAGAAAAAACTTGAGGCAACCAAGACTTTTATTTCTCACAGAACATGTACATATATATGTTTACAAAGAATGATAAACTAAGAATAAAAGGGACGTAGCTAAGCAATATTCCATGGTCTGTCTAACTCATCCGGATTTGTACTACCTCCAGCTCTCTTTCTCTTCTTAGTAGCAGGTCTTTCTTTGACTGGCCTCATGTCAGTTAAGTAGTACGAACCATTGTGCAATACTCGAATAACTAAAAAGGGCCCTTCCCATACTGGGGAAAGTTTCTGCTGATAGGCTGTTGATCTTATTTCAACAACGACGCGAACTTCTTCAACTAAGTCGAGATCATTTTGCCGAGAAATCTCGGCATCCTCTTCAATATACGCGGCCACTCTAGGAGAAGAATGAATTAAATCACTAGGAAGAACTGCTTCTGCACCATAGACCAAGAAGAAAAAGGTGTGTATCCGGTCGACCTGTTCGGAGTTATTCATAAACTCCATATTACAGAGGGCAATTCCTCTGCCCAAGCCCCCGAAGCACGTCGTAGTGGTGCTTCGAGTCTCGGTTTTAGGCCTTGTAGGATTAAACCACTTGCTCTTTCGACTTGTCTGTTAGCCTGTGGATGTGCGACTGACGCAATGTCAAGCCGGATATTTTGCTCGTTGCAGATTAGACCAATTCTCCCATAGAGAAATTACTCCTGTTGTCCGTAATAATACTATGCAGATAACCATACTGAATTATAACATCCTCGACAAATCTTTTGGCTATTTCTCCATCACAACTAGTGACAGGTTTAGCCTCAATCCATTTGGTGAATTTATCCACCATCACTAAGAGGTGAGTAAATCCACTTGGATCTCGTTTAAATGGTCCTACCATATCAAGCCCCCAGACCGCAGAAGGCCATGTTATAGGTATTGTTTGCAACTGATCAGCCGGAACATGAGCTTGTTTGGCGTACTTTTGGTAGCCTTTGCACGTCTTGACTAATCGTTCGGCATCTGCCTGAGCTGTAAGCTAGAAAAATCCGTGCCTAAAAGCTTTTGCCACTAAAGATTTGGCTGCAGTGTGGTGACCACACTCACCTTCGTGGATTTCTCTTAAGATTTCCACTCCTTCCGGAGATATGCAGCGCTGAAAAACCTCAGAAACACTCCGTTTATAGAGCTCACCTTTAACTATAGTATAGGTTTTCGCTCGTCGGATAATCTGCCGGCTCAGAACCTCGTCTTCGGGTAATTTGCCATCTACCAGATAATCAAGGTAGGATTAGGTCTAGCTGGGAATTACAGCTAGGACTGCTATTAGAGGTGAGTCGGATTTGGTCGGATATTCCTCATCTACTCCTTTTATTGAGGGAACTTTGAGGTGCTCCAAAAAAGCGCCATCCGGGACCTCTTTCCGCGCAGAGCCTATCCGAGATAGTGCATCTGCTTCCTCATTTTCTGCTCAAGGGATGTGTTGAACCTCAAACCCTTCGAACGATTTAGATAAATCATCCACGACAGCTTTATACGCTGCCATGTGTTTATTTGCATTACAAATATCCGACACTTGTTGAGCAACAAGATCCGAATCTCCGTAACACATCAAACGTCGGATGCCAATATCCTTAGCAATCCGGATTCCATGCAGCAGTGCTTCATACTCGGCAATATTATTTATCGTTGTGAAGTGGATCTGCAACACGTATAGAAGTTTATCTCCTTGGGGTGATTTGAGCACCACGCCAGCCCCCTTGAGCCTTAGACCCATCAAAATAGAGGGTCCAATATTCTGACTCAGGGAGGGTCATATTCTCCTTTGTCTCTGTCCAATCAGCGACAATGTCAGCAAGGATTTGAGATTTGATTGCTGTCCGAGGTTTATACTCAATATCAAAAGCTGAAAGCTCTATGCCCCATTTGGCGACGCGTCTTGTGGTGTCACTGTTGTTGATTATATCTCTCATGGGTGCTGTGCTCACCACGGTAATTGAATGCTCCTAAAAATAATGTCGTAGCTTACGAGATGCTAGAAGAACACCGTAAGCTAACTTTTGATAGTGCGGATACCGCTATTTTGATTCTGTTAGGACCTCGCTAACGAAATACGTCAGACGCTGCACCAGGTGTTCCTGATTTTCCTCCGTTCTCTCCACCACCATAACGATACTAACGACTTTGTTTGTCGCAGCAAGATAGAGAAACATCGGTTCCTGTGGTTCCGGCGCAGCAAGGATAGGAGCAGATGAGAGTACTTTTTTCAGGTCTTGTAGTGCAGCTTCAGCTTCGTCGGTCCAAACAAAATCCTTCGTCTTTTTCAGGAGTTTGTATAATGGTGCGGCTTGTTCACCAAGTCGGCTTACAAATCGACTTACCGTAGTGATGCAACCAGTTAGTCTTTGTATGTTCTTCAGGCGAGTTGGCCTGGAAATATTTAGTATGGCCTTGATTTTGTCCCGGTTCACCTCTATGCCTCTTTGAGACACGATGAAACCTAACAATTTTCCGGCTGGTATTCCAAAGAAACATTTCTTTGGGTTAAGCATGATGTTGTATTTTTGTAGATTGGCGAATGTTTCCTCCAAGTCAGAAATCAGCGTTTCCTTCTTTTTGGACATCACCGCAATATCATCCACGTATGCATGTACATTGCATCCGAGTTGCTCATGGAGGCAACGCTGCATCGTGCGCTGGTACATAGCTCCTACATTCTTCAGCCCAAAGGGCATCGTAACAAAACAGTGGAGGGGGTTATGAATGAAGTTTTGACTTTGTCAGATTCCTTCATCCGGATTTGGTGATAACCGGAATATGCGTCGAGAAAACAGAGGAGTTCCGAGCCTGCCGTAGAATCGATAACTTGATCAATCCTAGGCAGAGCGAACAAATCTTTTGGACAAGTCTTGTTCAAGGCAGTATAATCAACACACATCCTTAAATCAGTGGTGTCCTTTTTAAGGACCATTACAGGATGGGTCGACCACTCAGTGTGGATAACCTCTTCTATGAATCCGGCTAACTCAAGCCGTGCTAGTTCCTTAGCTACTGCCTTACGCTTTTCATCACCGAAATGTCATAAGGACTGTTTGACGGGTTTAGCGTTCAGGTTTACATTTAAAGAGTGATCGGCAAGTTCCCTAGGTACTCCTGTCATGTCAGATGGCTGCCATGTGAAGATATCTTGATTTTCTTGGAGGAACTTGATGAGCGTGCTTTCCTATGCGCTATCTAGGCTTACGCCTATCTGGGTCACCTTGGAGGGGTCATCATCCTTCAACAGCGTCTTCTTCGTCTCTTCTGATGCCTTGAACTCCGGATTTGGCTTTGTCACCTCCTTCTTCGTTGCGGGCATCTCGGACGGATCTATGCTCTTCTTGATCTCCTGGTACTCCTGGGCGTGCAGCACGGCTTCAGCAAAGGAGACACTTCCATCCTCGCACTCTCGCGCTTTCTTCGGGTCTCCCCTGATAGTGATTGCGCCATTGGGACCTGGAATTTTCATCATATTGTAAATGTAACACGGACGAGCCATAAAATCCTAGTCAGCCGGACATCCGAATATAGCGTGGTACGCGCTCTTGAACGGGACCACTTCGAAGGAAAGTTCCTCCATCCGGTAATTCTTTGGAGTTCCAAAGGTAACATCCAAAGTAATACCCCCCAGGGAATTAGCTTGTCTTCCTGGGACAACTCCTTGAAAAATCACAGAGCTATGGTTCAGCTGGGTCTCCAAGATCTTCATCCGGCATAGCGTTTCGACATACAGAATATTGATACTGCTGCCGCCATCCAAGAGGGTCTTAGAGAAACCATAACCGTCAATAAGTGAATTGACGATTAAGGCGTATTTTCCTCGCCTGTGCAAATTAGGCGGATGATCAGCGCGGTCAAACGTTATTGCCACTTCCGACCAGTCCAAGAATTGGGGGATAGCCGAAACCGTGGCATTGAGCTCATGTAGAACTGCCTTCTTAACCTTTGTTGGTTGAGATCCGAGGAAGGTGACATAAGTGTCTTTTTGGTAGGAAAATTTTTCTTCCCTTCCGGCTTGGGATTTGAAGCGCCAGCTTCCTCCATGTCGGAATCTTCTTTGGTCTCTTTATCTTTTTCAGGATTCTTCTTTCCCTTCTTCCGCTTAGCTTTGTAGCCCATGGTGTCATCTCTTTTGATGTTGTCATTGAAACGACATTCAGCGTTGGTGTGGGACGAGCCCCCATTAGCGTCTAAGTGATGCACACATGGGTTATTGACAATGTCGGCCCAAGAGTAGGTTTTGCCCGGTTGCTGGTCTCCTCTACCTTGGACTCTCGAAATCCCACGGCCACGCCCAAGAGTAGGATCAGTACACTAATTTGTTACCAGCATGCCCATACATCAGTTGACTTGTCACAACACTTAGCCGTATGCGCTACGGCTAAGTGTCGTGTCAAGTCAAACAAGAGGGCTGTCGTCCCGCTTGTTGACACTAGCACTTCCATATCCCACTGGTTCCACCCTAGCTATCTACGCTCACTAAACCTGGAGCACCCAAGTTCGAACCCTGGTGCCCCCATTTTTTATTTTTATTTTAAAACTACTTTAAAATGTTAAAAAATATCCCAAAAATTATGTAAACTATATAAAATATCTGTTATATGTTTTATATGACAAAAACGGTACATATATATCATCAAAAGTGGTACAAAAGTGATTCAAAGTAGAAAGAAATTAAATAATAATGTGTCCATTAATAATATGCCATCCATATGCATCAATACAATCTTTTTTGAGCATGCATTTTACAATCTTTTTTGAGCTAGCGTTTTACAATCTTTTTTCTCCTCTTTGTCGCGGTTGAATAATTTAGCCCCGACACTTTTATGTTTCTTCGCTCGAACGTGCTACCTTTTTTTTTGGTAAGGTTGTCCTTTTTCTTCTTGTGATGTATGTTTCTTTATCGTAGTCGTCGTCATCTTCAATCTTTGGATCGCCGTACTGGTCGAAGTCTTGCTCGTTGGCGACTCCATCCATTCCGATGATGTTTCTTTTTCCTCTCCTCACGACAACACGACTAGGCTTTCTCGGGTCGGTAATAAAAAAACATTGGTCCACTTTGCTAGCCAGTACCCACGGTTCATTTTTCACGGCGACGTGCGCACCGACGGCCTTGGATTTGGCTGCTTCCGGTATTAACATGGTTGTGAAATACCGGTCTTCTCTTTCGACGCTCTTGGCCCATCTGACACGGAACATCGACACCTTTTCTCCACAGTAGTCGAGCTTCCAGATCTCCTCGATCCTTCCATAAAATCTTTCCTTTACGTTGTCATCGGTGTAGAATTCCGATGTTACGTCTGAGTTCTGATAGTCACACTTGTTGTACTTTTCCTCCGTGTAGAATGTGTAGCCATTGATATCATACGCCTGATAGGTCACCAGGTTGTGCATGGGTCCCTGCGACAAGGTGAATATGATGTTTTCCTCCGCAGAATGCGATTGTGGGGATTATCTAGGAGTGTCTGCCTAAACCAACGTGTGAAATCTGAGTTGTGCTCTTTGATTATTTCTCCCTGCGTCCTCTGTATTCCCCGGTCACTGTACTTCTTCTCGATTGACCTTTTGTGCTTTTGTACCCAAGGACTGACCAGTTCTAAATGTTGTAGCACGACCAGGTTTGCTCTATCAAAGTCTGTGCATCGACAATCATAGTCTGCATGCAGTACGCGACGACCCTCTCGGTGACCCGATCCGTCGAGCTTGCCAAGGTGCCTATTGACGGGAAGACCGACAGGGTTCTCGATGCCTAGAGAATTTGTGCAGAAAGAGATGCACTCTTCGGCTAGAAAGCCCTTGGCTATGCTTCCATCTGGACGGGACCTGTTGCGTACGTCTCCTTTGATATATCCGTTCATCCTTTCGAACGGCATCATGCTGCGGAGGAACATCGGCTCGAGTTGGATGATATCCTCCATGATATGAACTAGCAGACGCACCATAATGTCGAACAATGCGGGCGAGAAGTAGATCTCGAGCTCGCATAGTATCACCACGATCTCCTCTTGTAGCCTCCCGAGTTGTTTCACGCCAATTGACTTTCGAGAGACGACGTCGAAAAACTTGCAGAGCCCAAACAATGTTTCTCGGACATGCTCGTCCATTATACCTCGTAGTGCAACTGGAAGTATCTACGTCATTAGCACGACACAGTCGTGAGACTTCATCACACTAAACCTCTGCTTAGCCTCATCTAGGTACCTGCTTATCTTGCCCGCGTAGCCGTAAGGAAATTTGACTCCTAGAAGGCACTTGAAAAACTGTTTGATCTCATCCTGGCTTAGTGTGAAGCACGAAGGGGGGCAGTAATATTTGTTCTTCTTGACCTTTTTACCCTTTCGACGACCTTGTGTTGCCTTCGACTGATGATCATCGTCATCTTCCTGATCATCAGGAGTAGGGCATCCTCCGTGAAGATCCTTCCGGATGCCCATGAATATCAAGTCGTTCCTTGCTTTAGGACCATCTTTCGTCCTATCTGGCATGTTGATTAGGGTGGCGACCAGACTCTCGCACACGTTCTTCGTGATATGCATGATGTCAAGGCTATGAGGCGTGCGGAGAAACTTCCAGTATGGCAACTCCCAGAAAACAGACCTTGTTTTCCATACCTTCATCAACGGCTTGTCTTGCTGCCTCTTTTGCTTCTTTCCCAGTTTAGGATACTCTTTCCAGTTTTTCAGCAATTCATCCACTTCTTTGCTGCTCCTCCGCTCTGGGATTCCTCGGGTCTCGGATTTTCCATTGAACAGATCTCCACGTTTTCTCCATGCATCATTCTTTCCAAGCCACCTTCGGTGCCCCATGAACACGGTTTTCGAAGACCCTGGATCTTTCTCTAGTTTGAGATAGGTCGTGTTATCCATGCACCTAACGCATGCGTAGAATCCTTGGATAACCTGCCCCGAGAAATATCCGCAACCTGGATAGTCTTGCACCGTAGTGACCAACGCGGCTCTCATAGTGATATAATCTTGTGCGACAGCATCATACGTATTGGCTCCGGATTCCCATACCATGGCTAGCTCCTCTTTCAACAGCCCGAGATATAGATTGATGTCGGTACCAGATTGTTTTGGCCCTTGAATTAGCATACTCATTTGTATATACTTATTTTTCATGCACAACTAGGGAGGGAGGTTGTACATCCATACAAACACGGGCCAAGTGTTGTGCATGCTTATCTGGCTACCGAACGGATTTAGTCCATCGGTGCTCGCACCTAGCCTGATGTTCCTCGAATATCCACCGAATTCTTGGAATTCGAGGTCTAATGCTTTCCACTGGCTACCATCTGAAGGGTGCGTCAGCAGCTCGTCCTTTTCAGGGTCATCATCATCTCCTGGCTTCTTTCTTTCCGCATGCCAGCGCATGAGATTTGCTTCCTTAGGGTCTGCAAAATTGCGCTACAGACGAGGAGTGATAGGAAAGTACCATACCACTTTTCGAGGAGCTTTCTTCCCTTTCTTGTATCGACTAACGCCGCACACCGGGCCTGTGGTTTTCTCCGCATCCTCGCCCCGATAAATGATGCAATCGTTGATGCAGACGTGGTATCTAATGTGTGGTAGATCAAGAGGACACACGATTTTCTTGGCGTCCTCGATACTAGTTGGACACGTGTTCCCCTCCGGGAGACGATCGTGCCATAATGCCATCATATCGTCGAAGCTTGCATCGATCCATTTATGTTTTGCCTTCATCTCCATAGCCTTGAGCGTTACATTCAACCGGGTATCATCGGGCTTGCATCCTTCATACAATGGAGTAACCGCGTCTTTCTCAAGTTGCGCAAGCTTGGTTTTCTCTCTAGCGGCAGCCCTGGTGTTACTCGTTTGCTTGAGAAGCAGTTCTTGAACATAAGGGTCCTGCACCCAGCCTGACGTTGTTCCATCGTCTGCTGCGGCATCTAGATCATCATCATCCTGGTCTGCTTCCGCACCTTCACCATCTCCAGGAGACTCTTCTTCATCTCGCCCATCCTCGCCGTGATCATGATCATGTTGCCCGCCTTCCTCATTTTCTGCCGCCCCATTTACGGCCTCATCGTCTTCGTCATCACTTATCCACCGAGTGTAGCCATCCATGAAACCATGGCGGAGCAGGTGCGCCTGCAGATTTCCGGAATCTGGGTTGATCAACCAATTGAGTTCGCATCTTCTGCACGAACATCTTATCTCCGTCACGTTATTTCGTATCATGTCGGCCATCGCGCATTTCAAAAATCTGGCCACAATGCCTTTGGTCATTATGCGGACCATGGTTGCCTGCGTGGTGTACAAGATAGAATTAGAAGTTTATTACAACCACAAAACCAATGCATCCATGCAATGGTCGACGGAAAATTTTGGCATGACCTATCCTAAAATTAGGACCTTTGCGAAATGCCAAAGTCTTGCCAAAATGGAAATGAATCAACATTTTGGCAAAACAATGCCAATATATGAGAGAGCATGTAATGCATGCTCTCCAAACACATGAGAGCATCGATCCTCTCCATAGATATGTGACCATATCATCCATACACATAAACACATCCTCTTACATAGTCAACTTACCGAGATGAGAGACCGAGAAGATCTCGAAGGAGAGGTAAGAGACCGAGAGGATGGTGGCCGGGAAGAGAGCTTTCCCCTATTATGTATGTAGCATCCAAGGTAAGTTTTACATGCTACAAATGGTGAAAGAGTGGAGAAATTGAGGTGGAAGGAGGAGGGGGGCGAGATCCAAGGAGGAAGAAGGAGGGGAAAGTGAAGTGGGAGATGGTGAGATCTAGTCAAATGCGCAAAGGTATCTGCCAAAAAGTAGTAGCAAAACGCACATCCGTGGCGCACATGGAGCGGTGCGCCACAGGAATAAAGAACACCCGTAGCGCACATACCAGCCGTGCGCCACAGACGTGTTTTCCCAGTTACACAGCAGGGTGGCCCGATCTTGCCTATAGCGCATGGTGGCCATGTGCGCCACGACTACCGGCCACACCGGTAGCACACTTCAAACGGGTGTGCTACGGCTATGTGGTCTACGGCCGATAGTGCCTTTACCCACACATAGCCATGGCGCACCATCCGCATGTGCGCCACGATTATGGTAGATATCCGTAGGGCACCTATGGCTAGTGCGCCACGCCTATTTTAGCCGTGGGGCACCACTAGCACGTGCGCCACGGATGTGCGGATTACCTATAGACATTTTGCTGGTAGTGGTTGTTCCAAACATATATATTTAAGTACAAAAGTCTATTATTACAATGTATTAGTGAATTTCTTACTTTATTATTGATTGTATTAGCGAATATTAATGTCGTAGGTTTTTCTCCCTTGACATTTATAAAGTCAATGAGAAACTATCTTTTAGTTTTACATTAGCAAACAAAATGAGCTTGACCTGATCCTCTTTGAACTTCTGACTCAAGAGCTTCTTAATGGTTCATCATCATCCCAGGTAGGCTTAACTTTACTATGTCACAAAGAAGGAGTCTCGAATTCATACTCCTAGTAATTCAGAGGTCCATGCATGGAGTCAAACAAATTACAACTAAAAAGATTCCTTTTAGTACGAGTGAAAGGCAAGTTTTGTGTACATGCATAATATATTTGAAAAGCAATATCCAAAGAAACATAATATAATCATGCATTACTGAAGAAAGAGAAACTTTGATGCTGTCAAGTGGCAACCGTTCAATATGTCCACCAACAAATATGGATGCAAAATATGGTATATTCAACTAAGATACCTCTGTATCTACATCACGATCAGGATTCCTGAACTCCACGGAGTCAGAAATAAACCACAATCGAAGATATTTGTTATTTTCAATAACTCAATACCATCAAGAGTTGTGTATAAGTGATCTGCAATTATAGTGAAATCACACACCATAATTGCATGGTAGTACTTGTATTAAGATCAATATAATCATCAAAGAGAAGAATGACAAACTATAGACTTATGACGGTAGTAACATTTCCACGTGATAAATATGAAATATGGATAGACAAGGCTATAGACTTATGACGGTTCCACAACATAGATCGCGCGATCCCCTTAGGTCTAAGGATTTCATTGTGTTAGTCGGAGCGTATGACGGGTGTTCACGCTGACTAAGCTTTGAATAAACCCGGCTATCGTACCTCTTCTGACTAGCCAATGTAAGTCGAATAGCATCTCCATGCACATGACACGTGAAACCTTGTCATTTTCCGACTTCACAAATTAGTCTCGGCTACGAGTGTCCATCCCAGCCTCAATCGACTAAGAACAAACTAGCAAGAACCAAGTGTAAGTGCATTGTTTCATAACTGTAATAATTACAGTGTCATGCACAAGTATGTTCTGAAAGGATAGAGATGTTGCCTAGAGGGGTGAATAGGAAATTTCAAAACTATTACGATTTTGGCTTGAAAGAATGCGGAATTAAACTAATGTTTATTTTATAAGCACAAAACCTAAATACATTATGCTCAACTAAGTTCACCGACAACAAGTTAAGCTAAGCAAGATAACACGAGATTTTACATATATAATACAAGTGATAAGCAAGATATAAGTACTTCAAACTCGATGGCTATCACAAGGAAAGTAAACTCGGGTATAGAGATAACCGAGGCACACGGAGATGAAGATGCATTCACGGGCTCCCTTATAATTAAGGTACGTTACGTTTGGAGAGGTGTGAGATCCCACGAAGGATTTCTCCAAGCCACGAAGGATACCTTATCTCTGAGGCTATCCCGATGAAAAATAGTCACTTTCATCATGGCTAGTTTTTCCTCCACTCCGGATTGGCAAGCTCCACAACCACTTCACAAGTTTCTCAAAGGAGAAGCCCGGTCCTCTTCACAATCTTCCACAAAGAGGACACCGTGGCACCAACCTCTAGGCCCACTAGGAGGTCACCCTCCAGGAGTAACAAGCTCACGGTCTCTCACTCGAACAAATCAAAATGGAGAGCTCAAAACTTATGCAAGAATGCAAAGCAAGAACACCAAAGGTTTAAAATCCTTCACACTCAAATCCCACCAAAGAAACAAGTGCTAGGAGGAATTAGAGAGGAAGAACAATGGTGGAAATCAACAAAAAACTCTTAAGACCAAGATCCAATGGGCTCTCCTCACTTAGAAGAGGAATTGATTGGTGGGGATTGTAAATCTAGATCTTATCTTTCAAAGACCTCAAAAAGATACAAGAATCATAGGTGGGATGAGAGAGGAAGCAAGCTCAAGAGGGTCAACAATATAGGTAAAATACGTGCTCAAGAACCTTAGAACTTTGCTGAAGAAGATCCTCTTATACCCCTTTAAGGGGGATGACTGTTGGGATCAAAATGAGTAGTCCAGACACGTTTCGGTTGGCAGACAGGTCCAGCCGGACATGGGATTGGAATGGTCCGTCCAGCTAGAACAGTTCTGGATTTTTCCGAAACAGTATACTGATCTAATTTCTAGCGGGCAACAAAATTTCTAGCCCCAGTTCTGGTACGGCCGAAACTGCCACTAGAACCAAAACAGGGCATACGAAAACGGTGATAGTTTTTCCGTCCTGAATCGAATTTTAGCAAACTTAGGCTTTTTGAAAAGCTAAGAACTAACTCTATCTTATAGATGCTATAAAGCCCAAGAAAAGGCAAGAGGTAAAATACCAAAAGAGAAGAGGTCTGAAACCTCCCTAAAAAAGAACTAGTAAAACCTCCAAACTCGAAAACGCAATAGAAGATGCATACGAATTCTTTTGTTTCACTTAGAATTTAACTTCCTCTACTTGTTTATCATTTGTGATTATTGATGGCTGATGACTGCAAGTGCACAGATTGTTTGTAGCTAGTTTCGAAATAAAGATATTGATCCCACAGGGAGCGGGAGTCTGAAGTCTAATAATTCATGAAATAAATATTACAATAGAAATGCTAAATAAAGTTCTAAGTGACAAGATAAAATGCGAGTATTGTGTAAAAAGGTATTTTGGGGTTTTTGGTATAAGAGCAACAATAAATAAAGTAAAACAACTGAACATAGAAAGTAAGTATCGCGTATGTAAGAGAGATTGGAACTGCAATAGGGAAAAAGCATTCTTAGGGAGTAGCAGATACACCACTAGCATTGTAAGGAGCTAAGGTAAAGATTATTATCATGAATATTCTCAAGTATGTATGTGTGGGAGTAACTCCATATTTGGACAAATAGGCAGGCACCGGATGCTCACATCATCCTCATAACCACAACTGTCAGTAATCGACATCAATCGAATTACTGCGCTATTAAGGGATGTAATCCCGTAGGACGTATCACATGGCATGGATAGTGTTCCGTGAGTTTTCTTGGTTTCCCAAGTTGATACGTAAGGAGTGCCAATAGCTTTATAGTCACTGTAAGTGCTAGCACACCTCCGTCTACCAACAAGTAGTTCCCTCCATCAAGTCCCCATGAGAGGCAAATATTGAGAGGTCGACTTCTCTCAACATCAATATGAAGACAATATAACACAAGGTCACGTCGATGAATATCATAATAAACTTTATCTTATTTCAATCTCATACTAGGGTTTCTCCATCTCCCCAAGAACTAATGATCTACTCAGACATGGAGGCAATCAACATCATGGCAATAACAATGGAATCTATCATAGATGAATAGTACTTGTATAAATCCACAACGAGTACGGAAATTACAACAGGATCTAGACAAGATGTAGATGGGATGGCTGGAGATGGTGGTGATGCAGCGGTGGATGATGAAGATCGATGCCTTAGCCTCCCGGATCTGTGCAGAGTGAAGATGGATCCCTGGTGGATGAGTTCCCCCTCCAGATGCCTCCCGGAGGTGAGGTTTCGGCGATTTCTGGGTGTTCTGTATGTCATCTCTCCGATCCAGTTGCACGGGGTGAAACTATTTGAGGAGCCAGTGGCAGCGCCAACTATACGACCGAAGCTATATGGCCGGAAAATTTATTCCGGTCATATAGTTGGTCGTTGAACCGTCTGTATATCTTGTCCGCTTCGGGTTTTCTTCTAGTATTATTAATATTTCCCAAATAAGTGATTTACGTTGTTTTTTATTCCTTTTTTCCTCAGTACAACTGCTCCAAGAATTGTGTCCATTAAATGAGTTTGTGAGGTAGTCCCAAGTGTTTTAGGATCAATGTATTCACTTGGGATTCAAAATCTCAAAAGTGTCTCTTTGTTATACTACAATATAGTGGTATATGCCTATTTGCTCTTTGCACACTCGCTATTTTTTTCTTTCTTTACTTCTCTTTTGTGTATATACTCACACTTTTGTTTAAGTGATGCACAAAGGAGCTCGCCATACATTCCACTTCATGTAGGAATTCAAAGTTTAACGATCTCAATTATCAAATTCCAATTGTATATGAATCATTATTATAACTTGAAGATTCTACCTCGACTTGTTCTCACTCTATTTTGATAGCACTTTAATTTTCCTTTGTTCAAGGTTTCGTTTTCAACTTAACTGCATAGATAGTTTTTTGATACGTTGTAAACGTATCTATAATTTTTAATATTTCATGCTTGTTTTATATCTACTTTCTTATGTTTTGTCCATACTTTGGAGTATTTTTACACATTTTCTGGAACTAACCTATTAACAAGATGCCACGGTGCCAGTTGCCTATTTTTTGTTATTTTTGGTTTCAGAAAATCTACCAAGGAAATATTCTCGGAATTGGACTGGACAAAAGCCAAAGTCAATATTTTACCAAAGCAATATGGAGTCCGGAGGGGAGACAAAGTGGCGCACCAGGGCAGCCACACCTGGTGGCGGCACGACCTAGGGAGAATATCATTTTGCGGCCTGAAAGTTGGGTCGCCCAGGCAACACGGTACCCAAGTTGCTTACAATCAGCTACGTTGCCCAAAGTTGGCGTGCCAAATACTCAAAGGGTCTTTTTTGGCACGAATTCAACTTTATGTTTCAATATAAAATATTAGGCTAGTGGCTGTCAAGTTGGGCCCTCCCTGTCAGCTTTCGGCGTTATGTCGCTGTCGTCGTGGTTGCCATGTAGGCTGCCATGTACGCTTGCAACATTGGCGCATGCATCCTTTACGCGTCTTCTTCTTCCTCCGGGGCGGCAATCTGTGGTCGCGGCCATGGCGTGGAGCTAGGACTTGGACAAACTTGCTCGGCTCGGCTCTCCTCCCTATCCCGAATCGGAGATCGCCCTCACCATGGCTGCACCCATGGCATGGCGCGGGACGGGAATTCATTCCCGGGTGAGATCTATCACCATGCCGACCATGCTCGGTCATGTTGTCCTCCTCCAGAATCCTAGCTTGCCGTCACCGTGGTCGCACATGCACCAGCCATGGCGCCTTCCTCTCCGAACCCCAAAGCCACATCCACCCAGTTCGGCACAACGCCAATAAGGTGAAAATGCATCAAGTTTTCTTCTTGTGATTGTAGAAAAACATGTATGTACCGTGGCCGTAGTATACTCTAACAATGTACACATATGTTGTTTACTAGATTTTCATTTGAAATTAGTAGCTCTGTGATGACGAAACATAGAGAACCTAAATGGAATGACGATGACGACCATGTTCTGTACTTTGCATTGCATCAACAAGTGCTCGCTGACGAAGCATGTTACCAAGAGAATGGAGTTCACTAGCCATTGCCAAAAAATATGTGAACAAATCAATGAGAGATTCAATGCAAATACGCGCAGAAAAGCTAGATCCATGTCATCAATCATCAATAGGTGGCACATTCTAGTGATGCATTCAAATGCGTACACCATGTATCATTTACTTGAAGTGGTAGTTATCCTGAGCAAAAATGTCTAGTATGCACATTACCTTTGTATGTTCTATGCTACAATTATGTTGTTATGGGCGTGGAAAGAAAAGCTGGGCTTCACTGAATATTACGCAGTTAGGCCTAACTTAGTCTTATACAAATAAGCACAGCTAAGTCTTTACACAAATAAGCGTAACTAATGATAAAGATAAAGACAAATGGTTCATCGGATCTGCCAGTATGAGCACTAGGTCCCTAGAGCTGGTGGTATCGTTGGAACGAACCAGAATGATGTGTTTGGCCGTCTGTCATTCTCCATCAAATCGTACGACCCCACTAATGAGCCAATTGTAGGCCCCCTCCCCCCGACGTGGATTCGGATCCAGGTCGTATCTGGAGTGTCAACATGATAGGCGCTTGACAGTGCAGCAAACACACAGTCTGCTATAAACACTGGAAGTGCTGGCACCTCAGCACCAACACCGGCATGTTCTTCCTGGACTCTGGCAGCAGCCTCAGCAGGTATTTCGTCAGCTTCACTAGTAGCAGCCTTAGCAGGTATTTCGTCAGCTTCACCAGCAGCAGCCTCAACAGGTATTTCGTCAGCTTCACCAGCATCAGCATTAGCAAGTATTTCATCAGCTTCACCAGCAGCAGCATCACCAAGTATTTCGCTAGCTTCACGAGGAGCAGTAGCAACTAGTTCTTCGTCAGCTCCACCACCACCACCACCAGCAGCAGTAGGAGCCAAGGCTGCCTGAGCAATTACAGGTTCAATAGCTCCAGGGCTCCGACAAAGAAAGGGTAGTTGATTCCAAGAAACACAGATTGTCCCTTCAGATTGTTGACTCTGCTCCAGACTTGCTCTACTTGTTCTTTGGATGGGCATGTGGACCTTGAGAAAACATGACACTTTGGCAATGGGTATGAAGAAAGTTGTGTCCACATATGTTCTATTGTATCACCAACGCTGTTTAGTGCTCCCCTGATATGAATCCACATGAGTTCAACATCCTGTTTCGTGTCGCCTCTGAGAGGTGCCAGGAACCAGCGTCGTGTCCCAAGTTCAGCATCTGCGACTGCATCTTCGATGACCGGAGCTAGAATGATGCACGGGGTTGCATGGGTACGTGCGTGTTACTCACAGTCAGTAAGCAGAAATTTGAATGGGATTTTACATGCTATATGACACCATGACTCACCCCAAATGGACGGCTCCCAAACACACATGTCGCCGCTAGGTTCAGTGACCGCATAAATGCGTTGCGGTTTGTACGAATAGTAGCTGGAGGTGAAGACGGTGTCGAGATACTTCTCCGGCCGTAGGAATTCGTCACGCAAGACTGTCCATTCCTTGTCTTCTGGGCATCTAATGAATGTGATTGCCTTGTCGAACACCACTAAGAGGTTGTACTCCCAAGTCTTCCACACCTCCCGCGGTCTATGTGGGAGCTGTACCTTCAGGAGCTCAAGTTCTGCCATGTTGAACCTATAAGTGAATTCGGAAATGGGCGACGGCCACCTGTTGTTGAATGCAGTAATGCCGACACCCTCCAAAGATGGCAATGTAAGTCTCAACGATCTGTAGCCATTTTTCAGAGTCCAAGTACTCCTATCCTAGGATAAAAGGACCAGCCACTCGCTGTTCCCACCCACCCAGTTCTGGTCATCTCCCATTTCTGTCTCTTCTTCTTCCTTGATATTCACCACTACTGATTCAGACCACTTATCTAGCAGCATCAGTTTTGCATGAATATTCTGTAGAGTTTGTTGTCAGTTGGTACAATCACCTAGCATGGATTCCATTGCAAATACAATTTGACAACTGGACCTTTAGATTAAAGTACACAAAATATCGCCTAAATACGAGTGTCTCCTCAGATATCGCCTAAATTGTGCCTGTGTCACTATGAAGATACCCAATATATGGAGTAGGAGCAGAGCCCCCAGAACAAACTCCCGACGATGATCATAAAAAGCTCGGGGCATAATAGCCTTAAATCGTCTAATCTGTTTGTTTTTATTTTAGGAAACAGAATATCACCTACCAGGCATTCCATTGCAAATCGAAATTGACAACTCATCTATCACCTAAAGTAAGACTGTGTCACTATGAAAATACTAGAATATCAGGTACGAGCAGAGCTTCCGCTGTACAGAATAGTCTTAAATGGTTCAATTTGTTCAAACCGCGTGTGCATACAACACGTTCAACGAGAGGAACATAGGATTCCGATGAGAGTTTAGCACATATGAATCAACGATATGACTTAACCAATAAGCAAGATACTGGAACTTAGAACTTACGTGGCCATCGCGGTCGTTTGGTCATTTGCTGGTATCAGGGTAAAGAAGGCCTGGTGTGCCAAACGGTTGTTCGTCCATGTCCCGCATCGTGAAGCAATTGCCAGGGATGCAGCGAGTGAGGTGGCCAGCAGAGATGATCTCCAACCCCGTGGTGATCCTGTGCACGTTCGCGGCGCTGAGGTTCGGCCATCCCCAATCCTCGTGGTGGCGGTCGCCCTGGCCATCCGCGTCATTGTTGCATGCCTTTCGCTTCAGCCTGCTGCTACCCCAAGCTCTACCCATAGCGGCAAATGGAGTCTGGAATCCGGTAGATTAATGGAGGCATTGTGATAAGGAGGCGGATGGATTCGAGAGGGGATGGAATCAGGGATGGGGGAAGTTGTTCGAGTAGGGAGTGACCCGGTGAGGAACCGCCACCGCCGTTCGCGTGGAAGACAAGGAAGGGGGCGTAATTATTGAGGGCGTGCACCGGAACCGTCTAGAGGAAGTGAAAAAATAAATCGTAAGAGAGAAATGTGCGGCCCGCCTGTCAGTGAGTGAAGGTCGGCACGCGCAAACGTGACTATGTTTGACTTGGATCATGCATGGTAGACCTCGATTCCACCACATGCAAGTAGCGCAGAACAAATTTTAGGCAGCATTAGCGTCGACGTGTAAAGCCGTCGTTTTTCTCCACCTTCACCCTACTACGAACGGTCGTGCACCATTCAAGATATTAGTAAGGGCGGTTCCGATCTTGCAGTAAGAAGTTTCACTACTCCATCTCGTTTCCTCCTCCACGGCCTCATCGTCTTTCTCCTCCACGGCCTCATCCATTTCCTGCGCCACGGCATCACCCTCTTCTCTGTATCCTTTCCCTCTTGCATGTAGTCATGGACTTTTCGGATGTCCGAAACGACGGCAGGCAAGCGACTACGTACTTCGACATAGAAGTACATGGCGGGAAGAAGATCAATGTCATCTACACCATCGACCCTCGGACAGTGAGCAACACTTTGAGTAATTACACGAGTTGGTTGTGGTTCAAAGAAAATAGGTTTGTAGGTCTCGACCTCGAGTACAGCCGCGATCACCATAGGATCGCCGTCGTGCAACTCTCCATGAAGGGGAACGTCCTCGTATACCAGACTTTTTGAGAGAAGGGGGCTGACGGGATCTGGTAGACTTTTGTCTTTTTGTTCCTAAATCGTCTATTTGCAAAAGTTATTGCTATATTATTTGTCTGAATTCATTTTCATGCAGGTGGGGTGAATTGATTAGGGATCTGTTTCATGACTTTCTTGTGAACCAGCACATAACATTTACTAGTGTTGACATCACGAATGACACTAAACTGCTTGAAAGCCTGACTGTCAACATTAGAATCCCAAAGGAGTGTAGAGTGGACATCCATGAAATTTACAGGATCCCAGGGAAGAAGGGCGGCAGGACCGGGATGGCCGATCTTGCCTCCGAACTCATCGACCCATGGTACGCTGACATGAAGGGCAAACTGCCGAGATGTTCATGGAGGCGTTTAGGGCACGATTACTGGGAGGATAAGCCGCTTTCTGAACCTAATCTGAAGTACACTACAATTGACGGGTATGTTAGCCACGAGCTGTACTGCCAGATTGTAAAATCTCGTTCCAGGCATCGCATCATTGAACCACCACCAAGGCAGGTTGTTTGCCCCAGATGCCGGAGTGTAGATAAATCTACAAGCTGGGGCAAGCGACCGAAGGCATCCTAGGATCGGTTGCCTTCTCCAACAGGCTAGGATGTAGACTTTTAGTGCATGATTGTTGTGTTTGTACGGAGCTTGTTATGTTTATGAAAACATGTTATTTCAGAAGTACACTATGTGAGCAATTACGAACTGCTGTGTATTACCTTTCTCGAACTATAATCTGGGTTTGGTTATGACTGTATCCTTCGCTATAATCTGGGTTTGGTTATGACTTATGACTGTATCACACCTTATGCACGTCAGTCCTAGATTCTGCCGCATGCAAATGGCACAGACAGAATTTGTAAGAATGAATGTTGAGCATACAAAAGGGGGAAATGTAATTCATACAGGTTAGCACAGGGATCATACGAGCTTGGTTCTTACACACATAATGCTTAGAAAATACATGCGAGATAAAATACAGGCGAGATAAAACTAGGAACAAAATGTGAAACTAGTAGTGGTAAACATCACACTCACCCACCCGCCAGATCCTGTTGAGCATCTCGTAGCAGACATACGCGTCCCTGGCTGCATACTTGATCACATCGTAATCCCGATGCCTCCACTCCCATCGCTTGTGCAGGTGCTTCGGGAACTCGACTTTCATGCCAACGTACTCACGGTCGATGATGTCGGCAGTGAGTCTAGCCATGCTGGCTTTCCCCGTATCGCCATCCGGGTACCTCCACAAATGTTGGAGATCGACGTGATTGACGACATGAATGAGGAGATCCCGCTCTAGCTTCGGAGTGTCGTTCTTGATGTAGACGCTGGCGAAGTAGATCTCCCTCATGTGTAGGAACTCACGAAGCTCTGGGCATACAGATTTGGCCCTACACACGTGGTATAGGAGGCAGTGGTTGCACATGGACAGCTGCAAAAGCGTCGTCCTCTTCCTATCTCCGGTATACTCGAGGTCAAGGACGACGATCTTGTACATGTCCATCGGCTCCTATAGCCACCGCTCGTACATTGCGATGACCTTGGCGACCTCCGCTGATGCATTTGTGTGGACGATCGTCAGCTTGGTGGTGCCATGGGCGGTGATGGTGTACTCGTCGGTGAAGTCGCTCTCGTCGCCGAACACGCCGTACTCAGCGTCCATGGCAGCAGCTAATGCAGCGGCGGTGGCCTAGGGTTGGTAGCGGTGGCTGGGACTGGGCATGGTGGTGGAGTGATCTGTTGCGGTGGTATGGCCCAGCGGAGGCGGTGCCTGCGACAGCGTCGATGGTTCTTGCGATGGCTGCGGCGACGGCTAGCAGTTGTGTTTTTTTGCCCAAAAAGGTAGGGAATCTAGAGCGGCTTCTCTCTTCATTCATTGTTCCTTTTGCGCTTGTTTTTACCCAGTCTGGTAGCAAATCTAGAGCAGCAAAACTAACCAGCACCATAAATAACTTCAGTAAACAGAGCAGATGTAGATAAAGCAGCTAATATAGGTTATATAGTACGGTACTTAACGAGGTTCGGCAATTAGGCTGCTCAGCAGCAGCAGCTGACAGGTTTAACACAGACAAGACAAAAGATGCTGCTTTACAGCAGCAGCAGCAGCTGATCAGTGGCCCCTCGTGGCCTCTGCCAGGAGGGCCTCCGCCTCCTCCCTCTAGCGTCTCCTCCGCTTATTGCTGCCCAGCCCCTTGACCTTGGGCGCCTTCGGTTTGATCGGGGGCATGCGACCCTCCTCGATAGCCACCTTCTGCAGGTTGCGGAGGTGAAGACCGAGTGCCTGGTGCTTGGCTATGAAGCCGTGGATGTTCACGGACTTGCCACAGGTCCTCACGTCCTCGGCATGCTTCACGAGGGAGTTGAAGTCCGTGGCGCGGAGACTCCTGGTGGGGCAGAAGGGGCACATGTACACGTCATCGGCAAAGAAGTTGTTGTACTGGCCGGACTTTAGCCTCCTCATCACATGATGAGTCTTGGTGTCCTTGGACTCGTCGTCGCTGCGGATGTCGCCCTGCTATCCTCCTGTTGGAAAAAACAGTAGAATGCAATAAGGACATGATTGAGATACTTTGATTATCGGGATTGATTATTTGCATAGATTGACCGATTGAGATCTCCCGATTATTCCCCAAATCTCAAACCAAATCGATTTCTAATCCCAACTACAAACAGGGGGATTCATTGAAAATAGAGATCTAACACAAGTAGATTAGCTACTGTAAAAATACGAACAACCGAGCCCTAATAACATACGATCTAGCATCCAACAATGGGAACGGGGTGATGGCTCAATGCACGGCGCCTAGAAAAATGCTTGATGGCGGTGTTGATGTAGAGCTCGTTGGGAACCTCAAGAGGAAGGTATGATGAGTATAGCAGCAAGTTTCCCTCAGTTATGAAACCAAGGTTTAATCGAACCAGTAGGAGCAAGGAAACACCCCAAAGGTGTTACTAGCTGAGCTTTGGCAGGGCGCACTACCGGTGCTAGTAGCAACGTGGAGACCTGCACAACACAACCACAGAACTTTGTCCCTAACTTGCGATGAGGTTGTCAATCTCACCGTGTTTTGCGGAAAACAAAGGATTAAACGTATCGAATGGAAAGAACTAAAAGTTTGCAGAAAGTAAACACAAAGCAGTAAACAGTTTGTAGATTGTATGTAAAAGACAAGGACTGGGATCCATAGTTCACTAGAGGTGGCTCTCCTTAGATAGATAACATGCTGGGTGAACAAATTAAAGCGGGGCAATTGACAAACATCGAGAAAGCAATACATGCATATACTAATCATCTTGACTCCTTTGAGACTTGATTGGGCATCACAACATTATGCATAGACCGCCATCCAACTGCATCTATGACTAATAATCCACCTTCAGGTTATCATCCGAACCCCCTCTAGTATTAAGTTGGAAGCAACAGATTATTGCTTTACGAACTGCATGTAAAGTAAACAATACGATTGTTCTATGAACAAAGGATTGTTGTTTTCTCCCTAGTAGCAACAACACATCTAGTACCTTAGAGATTTCTGTCACTTCCCCAGATTACCAGAGGCATGAACCCACTATCGAGCATAAATACTAACTCTTGGAGTTGCTAGCATCTACTTGGCCAAGATAGCTACTAACAATGGAAAGCATGCAAGATCACAAATAACAAAGACATGATAGAATCAATAATCAATCTGAAATAGCATCTCAATATCCATCAGATCCCCGCAAACACAACATGCAGAATTACAAATAGATGATCTTGATCATGAAAGCACAAAGGAGGAGAACCAGCCATCTAGCTACTACATGGATCCGTAGTCCAAGGATGAACTACTCACGCATCACACCGGAGGCTTGCATGGTGATGAAGAAGGCCTCCAGGGTGAATTCCCCTCTCCGACAGGGTGCCGGGAAGAGCTTCATATCCCTCCCGATCTAGGGATGGAGATGACTGTGGCTACAGACTCTTTCGTGGATTTTTTGATCGGGTACTTAGGGTTTTCGTCCCGAGGGCATCTTATAGGTGTAAGGGGAGGCCGAGGGGGTGCCTGGGCTGGCCACACCACCCCCTGGCGTGGGCCAGGCCTGGCCGCGCGGCCAGGTGGTGTGGCCGTCCTCTGGCCCCTCTCCGTCTCGTATTCTCGCACTTGATGACATCCGGAAAAATAGGCACTTTGGCTTTTGTTCCGTCCAATTCTGAGAATATTCATTTTCTGACTTTCCTGGAACCAAAAACAGCAGAAAACAGGCAGCTGGCACTGTGGCTCTTGTTAATAGGTTAGTCCAAGAAATCATATGAGAAGTACTCCAAAGTGTGGACAAAACACAAGAAAGTGGATAAAACCAAGCATGGAACATCAAAAATTATAGATACATTTGCAATGTATCACGGGGAAGAACAAGGGAAGAGGAGAAAACCCTGGTTACCTCCGACCATGAGTCGCCGATGCTGGTGTCGTAGGGGTTCTCCGGCCTTATGTAGACAACCTCCTCGTAGGGGTCCTAGCCGAGCGGGATCTGTCTGAGACCGGCGGGGGCCTCCTCGTCGGCGGCTACGGCGGATGCGGAGACGGGGACGGGGGGCTCCTCACCGGCTGACTTGGAGGCGCTGGTGGCCACCGCGCCGTTCTTCTCCATCGTCGGCGTGGTTGGGGTTTTGTTGGGTGTTTGCAGAAGGTGATGGGACAGTGGAGACGGTTGAGTGAGCGAGTGCGTGATGAGTGGGAGTAGGGAGGCCTCTATTAAAATTGAAGGGAAGCGACGTTTCGTTGCACTACCGTGCACCGCGTACGCTACTGCACCATGCACGGCCACACGTGTCTGCTACCGCCCCGTGCACCGCACACGTGTACCGCGAGTCACGTTTTTCCCTCGTGTCTAACCCTGGCAATTCAGTTGTACTCAGTTTTGCCCTCGAGCGTAACACTGGCGGTTTGGTTCCATTTTTTAATCATTTTCTATTTTCTATTTGAATCCCTTTGTCACTCTTGCCCTTGGTTTTTAAGTTCTACTCAGATTGCCCTTGGTTTTTAAGTTCTACTCAGTTTTGCCCTTGGTTCTTAAGTGTTACTTGGTTTTCCCCTCTCTTTGTATCCATCTCTCGCACCTGTGCTCATCTTCGCTCCTACGCTCTAATTGGTCGAGACAGTTGTCAAACGGATCGTGCCCACCAACCGTTGATCCTCTGTGATCTAGCGGACAGGATAACCCTTATATCTGTCGGGGGCACCCCTCTATCCATGCAAAATAACGAGTATGCCACCGGAACTTTAACTCCATAAATAGATGAACTTGAATATAATTTGAAGGGTACAAAAACAGAAATTCCCATAGTTTAAGGGTCTAGATACGGTAAGAGAACAAAATATTATTAGTGGCCGGGCCAGCACAGTGACAGGTTGGTCGGCTAGAAGTTGATGATTCCTAAGTAAGGGGACACTAGGCTGGTCTTGACATACTCCCTCAGGAATTAGCTATAAGCAGCGTGCTTAGCCTTGGTCGCCGACTTGTGTTTACTAGCCAGGCTTTTACCGATGACAACCGCATGCAGAATCAAGATGGCAATCCTCGGGTTAACTCCTTTCTTACAGAAAGGGCACCTGAGCTCCCCAAGTCGAGTGCGGAAAGGGATTATCCCGCTCTTGAGCTTCTTCATGACATGGCGGCTCTTGTTGTCCCTAGTCTCCTTGTCAGAGTCCATCTAACTTGAATCCACCTGTAATGTATGGAATGCAACCCGAAATGAGCAAAATAATAAATATATATTCCTTCCACCATTCCGAGTTACTTTTGATGCAATAACATGTCTATACAGGTTCAGCAGTTCATTACGACCGTCTCCCCAGATCGCTCCTAAATTAATGTGGTTTGTGTTCTTGATAACTTATTAATAAATAAATAAAGCGGATTCATTCAGAACAGACTAGATCTCTCCATGTACCGGTTCGTACATTGCATCTAATCATTAGGACTAGTTTTTATGACGCCAGGATAGATTAAGCTCGAGCAGAAAATATGAAACCTGTAGAAATAGATGTACCTCCGGGTACACGAGCGGAGCGTGTTCGTCAAACTCCACACCCTCATCGGGGCCTCCGAAGTCGTCAGCACCAGCAAGCACATGGTCCCCCAAGGGGTTGAACTGCACGTCCTTCACGCCTTGTGCTGCGTGATGCTCCTCCAGATCTGCCGCGTGAAGCACCACCCCGGCAGCGATGCCCGCACACTCACCCCCACACACTGGTTTCATGGAGAAGGTTTGTGCAAGTACGTTCAATATTGTGGGGTTTTGCTAGATAGGGAAGAGAGAGTAGTGGATGAGTGCGAATGGAGGACCCGATAGGCTGGGTTTTTAATGCGGGGATGTTTAGGCCTCCTCGAGGGCCCCGGTAGGCAGCTCTTCCGGCTACGGCTGCCGCGTGGAAGGTTTGTATGGTGGGGGCCTGTCGGAAGTGAGAGTGCAAGCGCGCTACATAGTACAAATGATATAGCCCGTGGGCCGTGGATGACCAGTTTCCGTGTAGTAGACCTGTAGCCTTTGCAGACTAGATTAAACGTGACATGACCACTCAACGAATTTTTCTATGGACGACATCGTGTTCCTTCTTGTAGAAGTCTCGTTGAGGGAGACATCCGTGATGTCTCGTGCTGTCCTGTGAAGGGCACGACGTGTGCAACGAGCCTCGTTGGATCACACAGGATCAATAGTTGGTGCGCACGATCCGCGTGACAACTGTGACAACCAATCAGGGCGTAGCAGACAGAGTGGGCACAGGTTTGGGCTTTACGAAAAAGAGAGAGGGGGCAAAACTAGGTAGTATCAAAAAACCAAGAGCAAAGCTGAGTAGTATAAACATGGAAAGTGAGTGTCTTTTGCAATGAAATACATCGTGGCATACATCAAATTATGCCAAGATAGATCCATTAGAGTTCATTGCATGTGTGTTCTTTCCACAAACCACATATGTATCCACTAGATTCATTGCATGTGTGTTCCTGTCATGAACCACATATGGATCTACTAGTGTTTATTGCATGTGTTTTCTTTCCACAAACCACATATGTATCCACTAGAGTAATTGCACGTGTGTTCTTTTCACAAACCACACATGGATCAACCAATGTCATTGCATGTGTGTTCTTTCCACAAACCACATATGGATCCACCAATGTCATTGCATGTGTGTTCTTTTCCACAAACCACGTGGATCAACCAATGGCATTGCATGTGTGTTCTTCTCACAAACCACACATGGATCAACTAATGGCATTGCATGTGTGTTCTTTTCACAAACCACACATGGATCCACCAGTGTTCACTTCATGTGTGTTCTGTCCACAAAGCACTTATGGATCCACCAATGTCATTGCATGTGTGTTCTTTTCACCAAACCACATGGATCAACCAATAGCATTGCATGTGTGTTCTTTTCACAAACCACACATGGATCAACCAATGGCATTGCATGTGTGTTCTTTTCACAAACCACACATGGATCAACCAATGGCATTGCATATGTGTTCTTTTCACAAACAACACATGGATCCACCAGAGTCATTGCATGTGTGTTCTTTCCACAAACCACATATGGGTCAACCAGTGTCATTGCATGTGTGTTCTTTCCACAAACCACATATGGATCAACCAATGTCATTGCATGTGTGTTCTTTCCACAAACCACATATTGATCCACCAGAGTCATTGCATGTGTGTTCTTTTCACAAACCACATATGGACCTAGTAGAGTCATTGCATGTGTGTTCTTATACTAAAACCAGCACTAGAGTCATTGCATGTGTGTTCTTTCCACAAACCACACATGGATCCACCAGAGTCATTGCATGTGTGTTCTTTTCACAAACCACACATGGATCAACCAATGGCATTGCATGTGTGTTCTTTTCACAAACCACACATGGATCAACCAATGGCATTGCATGTGTGTTCTTTTCACAAACCACACATGGATCCACCAGTGTTATTGCATGTGTGTTCTTACCACAAACCCTATATGGATCAACCAATGTCATTGCATGTGTGTTCTTTCCACAAACCACATATGGATCCACTAGAGCCATTGCATACGTGTTCCTTTCACAAACCACATACACTAGAGTCATTGCATGTGTGTTCTTATACTAAACCAGCACTAGAGTCATTGCATATGTGTTCTTTTCACAAACCACACATGGATCCACCAGAGTCATTGCATGTGTGCTCTTTCCACAAACCACACATGGATCCACCAGAGTAATTGCATGTGTGTACTTTTCACAAACCACATATGGATCAACAAATGTCATTGCATGTGTGTTCTTTTCACAAACCACATATGAATACATCAGAGTCATTGCATGTATGTTCTTTTCACAAACCACACATGGATTAACCAATGGCATTGCATGTTTGTTCTTTTAACAACCCACATATGGATCAACCAGTGTCATTGCATGTGTGTTCCTGTCATGAACCACATATGGATCCACCAGTGTTCATTGCATGTGTGTTCTTTCCACTAACCACATATGTATCAGCTAGAGTCATTGCATGTGTGTTCTTTTCACAAACCACACATGGATCAACCAATGTCATTGCATGTGTGTTCTTTCCACAAACCAGATATGGATCCACCAATGTCATTGCACGTGTGTTCTTTTCCACAAACCACACATGGATCAACCAATGTCATTGCATGTATGTTCTTTCCACAAACCACATATGGATCCACCAATGTCATTGCATGTGTGTTCTTTTCGACAAACCACATATGTATCCACTAGAGTCATTGCCTATGTGTTCCTGTCATGAACCACATATGGATCCAATAGTGTTCATTGCATGTGTGTTCTTTCCACAAACCACATATGGATCCACTAGAGTCATTGCATGTGTGTTCTTTTCACAAACCACATATGGATCCACCAATGTCATTGCATGTGTGTTCTTTCCATGAACCACATATGGATCCACCAATGTCATTGCATGTGTGTTCTTTCCACTAACCACACATGGATCCACTAGAGTCATTGCATGTGTGTTCTTTTCACAAACCATATATGGATCCACCAGAGTCATTGCATGTGTGTTCTTTTCACAAACCACATATGGACCCACCAGAGTCATTGCATGTGTGTTCTTTTCCACAAACCACATATGTATCCACTAGAGTCATTGCATGTGTGTTCTTTCCACAAACCACACATGGATCCACTAGAGTCATTGCATGTGTGTTCTTGCCACAAACTAAATATGGATCCACCAATGTTATTGCATGTGTATTCTTTCCAGAAACCACACATGGATCCACTAGAGTCATTGCATGTGTGTTCTTTCAACAAACCACACATGGATCCACTAGAGTCATTGCATGTGTGTTCTTTCCAAAAACCACATATGGATCCACCAATGTCATTGCATGTGTGTTCTTTCCACAAACCACACATGGATCAACCAATGTCATTGCATGTGTGTTCTTTCCACAAACCACATATGGATCCACCAATGTCATTGCATGTGTGTTCTTTTCCACAAAACACATATGTATCCACTAGAGTCATTGCATGTGTGTTCCTGTCATGAACCACATATGGATCCACCAGTGTTCATTGCATGTGTGTTCTTTCCACAAACCACATATGGATTCACTAGAGTCATTGCATGTGTGTTATTTTCACAAACCACATATGGATCCACCAATGTCATTGCATGTGTGTTCTTTCCATGAACCACATTCCGAGGAAATCCTGTGCACGTTCGCGGTGCTGAGGTTCAACCATCCCCAATCCTCGTGGTAGTGGTCACCCTGGCCATCCGCGTCGTCGTTGTATGCCTTTCGCTTCAGCCTGCTGCTACCCCAAGCTCTACCCATAGTGGCAAATGGAGTCTAGAATCCGGTGGATTAATGGAGGCGTTGTGATGAGGAGGCAGATGGATTCGAGAGGGGGTGGAATCAGGGATGGGGGAAGTTGTTCGAGTGGGGAGCGAATCTGCAAGGAACCGCCGCCGCCGCTGGTTCTCGTCCGCATGGAAGAAAAGAACAGGGGGCGTAATTATTGAGGGTGGGCACCGGAACTGTCTAAGGAAGTGAAAAAATAAATCGTAAAAGGGAAATGTGCCGCCTGCCTGTCAGTGAGTGAAGGTCGGCACGCGTAAACGTGCCTACGTTTGAATTGATTCCACCGCATGCAAGTGGCGCAGAACAAATTTTAGGAAGTGCTAGCGTCGACGTGTAAAACCGCTGTTTTCGCCACCTTCACCCTACTACGAACGGTCGTGCACCATTCCAGATATTGGTAAGGGCGGTTCCAATCTTTCACTTCTCCGTGTCATTTCCTCCTCCACGGCCTCATCGTCATTATCCTCCACGGCCTCATCCATTTCCTCCACCACCGCATCACCCTCTTCCTCCGTATCCTTTCCCTCTTGCTTGTAGTCATGGACGCTCCGAATGCCCGAAACGACGGTAGGCAAGAAACTATGCACTTCGACATCGAAGTACATGGTGGGAAGAAGATCGATGTCGTCTACACCACCGACCCTCGGATGGTGAGGAACACTCTGAATAATTCACAAGTTGGCTGCAGTTCAAATAAAACAGGTTCATAGGTCTCGACCTCGAGTACAGCCGCAATTGCCGTAGGATCGCCATGGTGCAACTCTCCATGAAGGGGCACGTCCTCGTATACCAGCCTTTTTGCGAGAAGGGGGCTGACGGGATCTGGTAGACTTTGCTGTCTTTTTGTTCCTGAACCGTTTGTTTGCAGAAGTTATTGCTATATTATTTGTCTGAATTCATTTTCATGCAGGTGGGGCGGAAGCATTAGGGATCTGTTTCATGACTTTCTCGTGAACCAGCACATAACATTTACTAGTATTGACATCACGAATGACAGTAAACTGCTTGAAAGCCCGACTATCAACATTAGAATCCCAAAGGAGTGCAGAGTGGACATCCAGGAAATTTACTGGATCCCAGGGACGAAGGGCAGCAAGACCGGGATGGCCGCTCTTGCCTCCGAACTCATAGACCCGTGGTACGCTGACATGAAGGACAGATTGCCGAGATGTTCGTGGATGCGTTTAGGGCACGATTACTGGGAGGATAAGCCACTTTCTGAACCTAATCTGAAGTACACTGCAATTGACGGGTATGTTAGCCACGAGCTGTACCGCCAGATTGTAAAATCTCGTTCCAGGCATCGCATCATTGAACCACCACCAAGGCAGGTTGTTTGTCCCAGATGTCGGATCGTAGATGAATCTACAAAACGGGGCAAGCGACCGAAGGCATCCTGGTTTCGGTTGCCTTCTCCAACAGGCTGGGATGTAGACTATTAGTGCATGATTGTTGTGTTTATGAAAACATGTTATTTCATAAGTACATTATGTGAGCAATTACGAACTGCTGTGTATTACCTTTGTTAAACTATAATCTGGTTTATGACTGTATCCTCCTCTATAATCTGGGTTTGGTTATGACTTATGACTGTATCACACCTTATGCATGTCAGTCCTGGATTCTGCTGCATGCAAATGGCACAGACAGAATTTGTAAGAATGAATGTTGAGCATACAAAAGGGGGAATGTAATTCATACAGGTTAAGTAGCTAATAGCACAGGGATCATACAAGCTTGGTTCTTACACACAGAATGCTTAGAAAATACAGGCGAGATAAAACTAGGAACGAAATGCGAAACTAGTAGTGGTAAACAGCACACTCGCCCACCCGCCAAATCCTGTTGAGCATCTCGTAGCAGACATACGCGTCCCTGGCTGTGTACTTGATCGCATCGTAATCCAGGTGCCTCCACTCCCATCGCTCGTGCAGGTGCTTCGGGAACTCGATTTTCATGCCGGCGTACATGCGGTCGATGATGTCGGAAGCGAGTCTAGCCATGCCGGCTTTCCCCGTACAACCATCTGGGTACCTCCACAAATGTTGGAGATCGACGTGATTGACGACATGAACGAGGAGATCCCGTTCTAGCTTCGGAGTGTCGTTCTTGATGTCGACGCTGGCGAAGTAGATCTCCCTCCTGTGTAGGAACTCGCGAAGCTCCGGGCATACAGATTTGGCCCTACATACGTGATATAGTAGGCAGTGGTTGCGCATGGACAGCTACAAAAGCGTCGTCCTCTTCCTATCTCTGGTATACTCGAGGTCAAGGCCGACGATCTTGTACCTGTCCATCCGATCTTGTAGCCACCACTTGTACATTGTGATGACCTTGGCCACCTCCGCTGACGCATTTGTGTGGACGACCATCAGCTTGGTGGTGCCATGGGCGGTGACGGTGTACTCGTCGGTGTAGTCGCTCCCGTCGCCGAACACGCCGTACTCTGCGTCCATGGCAGCAGCTAATGCGGCGGCGGTGGCCTAGTTTCGGTAGCGGTGGCTAGGACTGGGCGTGGAGGTGGAGTGATCTGTTGCGGTGGTATGGCCAGGCGGAGGCGGTGCCTGTGGCAGCATCGATGGTTCTTGCGGTGGCGGCGCCGGCAAAAGGAATGAGTTGGGGATTTTTGCATAGTGATGTGCCGAGGAGACAGAAGGCGATGCTTAAATTCTGTTTACCAATATTCCGGTCATACCCATGCGGAAGCAAGTTTGACCGGGCGAGCACCGATGGTTTCCAATCCTAGCGATTAAATTCGTCGTCCGTCCCGGTAGGCGACGGGACGGGTGTGCGACGTGGCTTTGGCGTGGCAGAGACCGGTCACGTAGACCACCATCCCATTGCCGATCTGCAGCGGGTGCGCGGTGCTGACACGACGTAACGTGACAGGACAGAAGGAAGTGTACAACTTTAAGAAGTGTAAGCATAGACATGGACCTAGTATCCCTGCACCCCAGGGCAGCCGCCCAGCCGATCAGGCCTGCCGATTGCGCAAAGCTTGTCCCGAATTTGCCAAAATGAAGCTCGTTTGCCCATGCTTCTATAAGTTTCTCTTTAGGCCACTTGTGTAAGCATGCACGATCAAGCAACTTTGCAACACACGTGTCGGTGGAAAAGCATTAGGTTTCAACGCACCTCATAGTTTAGGGATTTAGAATAGCTACATTGTGGAGCTCTAGCCAAATTGCATGGTAAAGCCAAATTCAGCTTTTTGTCAGATTTAGCTATAGCAACATTGTGTCTCGTTTGTCCTCACTTTTGCCCTCCCGATATTCCAAAGCCCTCACATGCGCTCGGAGTGGAGTGCCGTCTGGTCAAAGGCTTGGCCGTTACGTGCGCCATGACGCCTAAAGTGGCCTTTTTAAATAGCGCCTTTTCCCCTCTCTCTCTAACAGTTGTGTTTTTTTTGCCCAAAAAGGTAGGGAATCTAGAGCAGTTTCTCTCTTCATTCATTGTTCCTTTTGTGATCGTTTTACCCCAATCTGGTAGCAAATCTAGAGCAACAAAACAACCCAGCACCATAAATAAATTTAGTAAATAGAGCAGATGTAGATAAAGCAGCTAATATAGGTTATATAGTACAGTACTTAACGAGGTTCGACAATTAGGCTGCTCAGCAGCAGCGGACTACTTCAACACATACAAGACAAAAGAAGCTGCTTTACAGCAGCAGCAGCTGATTAGTGGCCCCGCGTGGCCTCTGCTAGGAGGGCATCCGCCTCCTCCCTCTGGCGCCTCCTCTACTTCTTGCTGCCCAGCCCCTTGACCTTGGGCACCTTGGGTCTGATCGGGGGCATGCGACCCTCCTCGATAGCCACCTTCTGGAGGTTGCGAAGGTGAAGATCGAGCGCCTGGTGCTTGGCCCTGAAGCCGTGGACGTTCACGGACTCGCCGCAGGTCCTCATGTCCTCGGCATGCTTCATGAGGGAGTTGAAGTCCATGCCGTGGAGCCTCCTGGTGGGGCAGAAGGGGCACTTGTACACGTCGCCGGCGAAGAAGTTGTTGTACTGACCGAACTTCAGCCTCCTCAGCACATGACGAGTCTTGGTGTCCTGCGACTTGTCGTCGCTGCGGAGGTCGCTGCTATCCTCCTGTTGGAAAAAACAGAAGAGTGAAATAAGGACATGATTGAGAAACTTTGATTATCGGGATTGATTTTTTGCATAAATTAACCGAATGAGATCTCCCAATTATTCCCCAAATCTCAAACCAAATCGAATACCGATCCCAACTACGAACAGGGGGATTCATTGAAAATTGAGATCTAACACAATAGGAGTAGCTACTGTAAAAAATACAAAAAACCGAGCCCTAATAACATACGATCTAGCATCCAACGATGGGAACAGGGGAAGAACAAGGGAAGGGGAGAAAACCCTGGTTACCTCAGACCACGGGTCGGCGATTCTGGTGTCGTAGGGGTTCTCCGGCCTTATGTAGACAACCTCCTCGTAGGGGTCCCAGCCGAGCGGGATCTGTCCGAGACCGGCGGGGGCCTCCTCGCCGGAGGCTATGGCGGATGCGGGGACAGGGGGCTCCTCGCCGGCTGCCTTGGAGGCACCGATGGCCACCGCATCGATCTTCTCCATCGCTGGCATGGTTGGGGTTTTGTTGGGCGTTTGCAGAAGGTGATGGGATAGTGGAAACGGTTGAGTGAGTGAGTGCGTGATGAGTGGGAGTGGGAGTGGGGAGGCCTCTATTAAAGGAGAAGGGAAGTGGCTTTTCGTTGCACTACCGTGCACCGCGTAGGCTAATGCACCGTGCACGGCCACACGTGTCCGGTACTGCCCCGTGCACCGCACACGCGTACCGTGAGTCGTGTTTTTTCCCTCATGTCTAACCATGGCGATTCAGTTGTACTCAGTTTTGCCCACCAACCGTTGATCCTCTGTGATCTAGCGAACAGGATAACCCTTATATCTGTCGGGGGCACCCCTCTATCCATGCAAAATAACGAGTATGCCACCGGAACATTAACAACATAAACAGATGAACTTGAATATATTTTGAAGGGTACGAAAATAGAAATCCACATAGTTTAAGGGTCTAGATACGGTAAGAGAACTAAATATTATTAGTGGCCGGGCCAACACAGTGACGGGGTTGGTCGGCTAGGAGTTGTTGATTCCTAAGTAAGGGGACACTAGGCCGTTCTTGACATACTACCTCAGGAACTTGTCATAAGCAGCGTGCTTAGCCTTGGTCGCCGACTTGTGTTTATTAGACGGGCTTTTACCGATGCCAACCGCATGCCGAATCAAGCTGGCAATCCTCGGGTTGACTCTTTTCTTACAGAAAGGGCACCTGAGCTCCCCAAGTCGAGTGCAGAAAGGGATTATCCCGCTCTTGAGCTTCTTCATGACATGGCGGCTCTTGTTGTCCCTGGTCTCCTTGTCAGAGTCCATCTCACTTGAATACACCTGTATTGTATGGAATACAAACCGAAATGAGCAAAATAATAAATATATATTCCTTCCACCATTCCAAGTTACTTTCGATGCAATAACATGTCTATATAGGTTTAGCAGTTCATTACGGCCGTCAACCCAGCTCGCTCCTAAATTAATGTGGTTTGTGTTCTTGGTAACTTATTAATAAATAAATAATGTGGATTCATTCAGAACAGACTAGATCTCTCCATGTACTGGTTCGTACGTTCATCTAATCATTAGGAATAGATTTTTTATGACGCCTGGATAGATTAAGCTCGAGCAGAAAATATGAAACATGTAGAAATAGATTTACCTCCAGGTACACGAGCGGAGCGTGTTCTTCGAACTCCACGCCCTCATCGGCACCTCCGAAGTCGTCAGCACCGGCGTGCACATGGTCCCCCAAGGGGTTGAACTGCACGTCCTCCTCGGCCTGTGCTGCGTGATGCTCCTCCAGATCTGCCGCGTGAAGCACCACCCCGGCGGCGATGCCCGGACACTCACCCCCACGCACTGGTTTCATGGAGAAGGTTCGTGCAAGTACGTTCAAGATTGTGGTGTTTTGCTAGATAGGGAAGAGAGAGTACTGGATGAGTGCGAATGGAGGACCCGATAGGCTGGGTTTTTAATGCGGGGACGTTTAGGCCTCCTGGAGGGCCCCGGTTGACAGCTCTTCCAGCTACGGCTGCCACGTGGAAGGTTCGTGTGGTGGGGGCCTGACGGAAGTGAGAGTGCAGGCGCGCTGCGTAGTAAAAATGGTATAGCCGGTGGTACGTGGATGACCAATTGCCGTGTAGTAGACTTGTAGACTTTGCAGACTAGATTAAACATGACATGACCACTCGACCACTTTTTCCATGGACGACATTGTGTTCCTTCTTGTAGAAGTCTCGTTGAGGGAGACGTCCGTGCTGTCTCGCGCTGTCCTGTGAAGGGCACGACGTGTGCAACGAGCCTCGTTGGATCACACAGGATGAACGGTTGGTGCGCATGATCCGCGTGATAGCTGTAACAACCAATCAGGGCGTAGCAGACAGAGTGGGCACATGTTTGGACTTCTACGAGAGAGAGAGAGAGAGAGAGAGAGAGAGAGAGAGAGAGAGAGAGAGAGAGAGAGAGAGAGAGAGAGAGAGAGAGAGAGGATGTTTGTTCTTATACTAAAACCACAAACAAACATGGATCAACCACTAGAGTCATTGCATGTGTGTTCTTATCCTAAAACCATCATGGATCCACCAGTGGTCATTGCATGTGTGTTCTTTCCACAAACCACACATGGATCCACCAGTGGTTATTGCATGTGTGTTCGTTCCACAAACCACATATGGATCAAACAGAGTCATCGCATGTGTGTTCTTTCCACAAACCACACATGGATCAACCACTAGAGTCATGGCATGTTTGTTCTTATACTAAAACCACAAACCAACACTAGAGTCATTGCATGTGTGTTCTTTTCCACAAACCACACATGGATCCACCAGTGGTCATTGCATGTGTGTTCTTTCCACAAACCACATATGGATCAACCACTAGTCATTGCATGTGTGTTCTTTCCACAAACCACACATGGATCAACCACTAGAGTCATTGCATGTTTGTTCTTATACTAAAACCACAAACCAGCACTAAAGTCATTGCATGTGTGTTCTTTTCCACAAACCACACATGGATCCACCACTAGAGTCATTGCATGTGTGTTCTTTCCACAAACCACATACGGATCAACCAGAATCATTGCAGTGTGTTCTTTCCACAAACCACACATGTGGACCTACCATTGGTCATTGCATGTGTGTTATTTCCACAAACCACACATGGATCAACCACTAGAGTCATTTCATGTGTGTTCTTTCCACAAACCACATATGGATCAACCACTAGAGTCATTGCATGTGTGTTCTTATACTAAAACCAACACTAGAGTCATTGCATGTGTGTTCTTTTCACAAACCACACATGGATCAACCACTAGAGTCATTGCATGTTTGTTCTTATACTAAAACCACAAACAAGCACTAGAGTCATTGCATGTGTGTTCTTTTCCACAAACCACACATGGATCCACCACTAGAGTCATTGCACGTGTGTTCTTTCCACAAACCACATAAGGATCAACCAGAGTCATTGCATGTGTGTTCTTTCCACAAACCACACATGCGGAACCCACCAGTGGTCATTGCATGTGTGTTATTTCCACAAACCACACATGGATGAACCACTAGAGTCATTGCATGTGTGTTCTTTCCACAAACCACATATGGATCAACCACTAGAGTCATTGCATGTGTGTTCTTATACTAAAACCAACACTAGAGTCATTGCATGTGTGTTCTTTTCACAAACCACACATGGATCAACCACTAGAGTCATTGCATGTGTGTTATTTCCACAAACAAACATGGATCAACCACTAGAGTCATTGCATGTGTGTTCTTATACTAAAACCAACATGGATCCACCAGTGGTTATTGCATGTGTGTTCTTTTCCACAAACCACATATGGATCAACCACTAGAGTCATTGGATGTGTGTTATTTCCACAAACCACACATGGATCAACCACTAGAGTCATTGCATGTGTGTTCTTATAATAAAACCACAAACTAGTACTAGAGTCATTGCATGCGTGTTCTTATACTAAAACCACAAACCAGTACTAGAGTCATTGCATGTGTGTTCTTTTCCACATACCACACATGGATCCACCAGTGGTTATTGCATGTGTGTTCTTTCCACAAACCACATTTGGATCAAGCAGAGTCATTGCATGTGTGTTATTTCCACAAACCACACATGGATGAACCACTAGAGTCATTGCATGTTTGTTCTTATACTAAAACCACAAACCAGCACTAGAGTCATTGCATGTGTGTTCTTTTCCACAAACCACACATGGATCCACCAGTGGTCATTGCATGTGTGTTATTTCCACAAACCACACATGGATCAACCACTAGAGTCATTGCTTGTGTGTTCTTTCCACAAACCACATATGGATCAACCACTAGAGTCATTGCATGTGTGCTCTTATACTAAAACCAACACTAGAGTCATTACATGTGTGTTCTTTTCACAAACCACACATGGATCAACCACTAGAGTCATTGCATGTGTGTTATTTCCACAAACAAACATGGATCAACCAATAGAGTCATTGCATGTGTGTTCTTTTCCACAAACCAAACATGGATCCACCAGTGGTCATTGCATGTGTGTTCTTTTCCACAAACCACACATGGATCCACCAGTGGTCATTGCATGTGTGTTCTTTCCACAAACCACATATGGATCTATCACTAGAGTCATTGCATGTGTGTTATTTTCCACAAACAACTTATGGATCAACCAGTGGTCATTGCATGTGTGTTCATTCCACAAACCACATGTGGACCCATTAGTCATTGCATGTGTGTTATTTCCACAAACCACACATGTATCAACCACTAGAGTCATTGCATATGTGTTATTTCCACAAACCACACATGGATCAACCACTAGAGTCATTGCATGTGTGTTCTTATACTAAAACCACAAACCAATACTAGAGTCATTGCTTTGTGTTCTTATACTAAAACCACAAACCAGTACTAGAGTCATTCCATGTGTGCTCTTTTCCACAAACCACACATGGATCCACCAGTGGTCATTGTATGTGTGTTCTTTCCACAAACCACATATGGATCAACCAGAGTCATTGCATGTGTGTTCTTTCCACAAACCACACATGGATCAACCACTAGATTCATTGCATGTTTGTTCTTATCTAAAACCACAAACCAGCACTAGAGTCATTGCATGTGTGTTCTTTTCCACAAACCACACATGGATCCACAAGTGGTAATTGCATGTGTGTTATTTGCACAAACCACACATGGATCAACCACTAGAGGCATTGCATGTGTGTTCTTTCCACAAACCACACATGGATCAACCACTAGAGTCATTGCATGTGTGTTCTTTCCACAAACCACACATGGATCAACCACTAGAGTCATTGCATGTTTGTTCTTATACTAAAACCACAAACCAACACTAGAGTCATTGCATATGTGTTCTTTCCACAAACCACACATGGATCAACCAGAGTCATTGCATGTGTGTTCTTTCCACAAACCACACATGGATCAACCAGTAGAGTCATTGCATGTGTGTTCATTTCCACAAAAAACACAAACCAGTACTAGAGTCATTGCATGTGTGTTCTTACACTAAAACCAACATGGATCCAGTAGTGGTCATTGCATGTGTGTTCTTTCCACAAACCACACATGGATCAACCACTAGAGTCATTCCATGTGTGTTATTTCCACAAACCACACATGGATCAACCACTAGAGTCATTGCATGTGTGTTATTATACTAAAACCACAAACGAGTACTAGATTCATTGCATGTGTGTTCTTTTCCACAAACCACACATGGATCCACCAGTGGTCATTGCATGTGTGTTCTTTCCACAAACAACACATGGATCAACCAGAGTCATTGCATGTGTGTTCTTTCCACAAACCACACATGGATCAACCACTAGAGTCATTGCATGTGTGTTATTTCCACAAACCACACATGGATCAACCACTAGAGTCATTGCATGTGTGTTCTTATAATAAAACCACAAGCCAGTACTAGAGTCATTGCATGTGTGTTCTTTTCCACAAACCACACATGGATCCACCAGTGGTAATTGCATGTGTGTTCTTTTCACAAACCACACATGGATCAACCACTAGAGTCATTGCATGTGTGTTCTTTCCACAAACCACACATGGATCAACCACTATAGTCATTGCATGTGTGTTCTTTCCACAAACCACACATGGATCAACCACTAGAGTCATTGCATGTGTGTTATTTACACAAACAAACATGGATCAACCACTAGAGTCATTGCATGTGTGTTCTTTTCCACAAACCACACATGGATCCACCAGTGGTCATTGCATGTGTGTTATTTCCACAAACCACACATGGATCAACCACTAGAGTCATTGCATGTGTGTCCTTATACTAAAACCACAAACCAATACTAGAGTCATTGCTTTGTGTTCTTATACTAAAACCACAAACCAGTACTAGAGTCATTCCATGTGTGCTCTTTTCCACAAACCACACATGGATCCACCAGTGGTCATTGTATGTGTGTTCTTTCCACAAACCACATATGGATCAACCAGAGTCATTGCATGTGTGTTCTTTCCACAAACCACACATGGATCAACCACTAGATTCATTGCATGTTTGTTCTTATCTAAAACCACAAACCAGCACTAGAGTCATTGCATGTGTGTTCTTTTCCACAAACCACACATGGATCCACCAGTGGTAATTGCATGTGTGTTATTTGCACAAACCACACATGGATCAACCACTAGAGACATTGCATGTGTGTTCTTTCCACAAACCACATATGGATCAACCACTAGAGTCATTGCATGTGTGTTCTTTCCACAAACCACACATGGATCAACCACTAGAGTCATTGCATGTTTGTTCTTATACTAATACCACAAACCAACACTAGAGTCATTGCATATGTGTTCTTTCCACAAACCACACATGGATCAACCAGAGTCATTGCATGTGTGTTCTTTCCACAAACCACACATGGATCAACCAGTAGAGTCATTGCATGTGTGTTCATTTCCACAAAAAACACAAACTAGTACTAGAGTCATTGCATGTGTGTTCTTACACTAAAACCAACATGGATCCAGTAGTGGTCATTGCATGTGTGTTCTTTCCACAAACCACACATGGATCAACCACTAGAGTCATTCCATGTGTGTTATTTCCACAAACCACACATGGATCAACCACTAGAGTCATTGCATGTGTGTTATTATACTAAAACCACAAACCAGTACTAGATTCATTGCATGTGTGTTCTTTTCCACAAACCACACATGGATCCACCAGTGGTCATTGCATGTGTGTTCTTTCCACAAACAACACATGGATCAACCAGAGTCATTGCATGTGTGTTCTTTCCACAAACCACACATGGATCAACCACTACAGTTATTGCATGTTTATTCTTATACTAAAACCACAAACCAGCACTAGAGTCATTGCAGGTGTGTTCTTTTCACAAACCACACATGGATTAACCAATTGAGTCATTGCATGTGTGTTATTTCCACAAACAAACATGGATCAACCACTAGAGTCATTGCATGTGTGTTCTTTTCCACAAACCACACGTGGATCCACTAGTGGTCATTGCATGTGTGTTCTTTCCACAAACCACACATGGATCAACCACTAGAGTCATTGCATGCGTGTTATTTCCACAAACCACACATGGATCAACCACTAGAGTCATTGCATGTGTGTTCTTACACTAAAACCAACATGGATCCACCAGTGGTCATTGCATGTGTGTTCTTTCCACAAACCACACATGGATCAACCACTAGAGTCATTGCATGTTTGTTCTTATACTAAAACCACGAACCAGCACTAGAGTCATTGCATGTGTGTTCTTTTCCACAAACCACACATGGATCCACCACTAGAGTCATTGCATGTGTGTTCTTTCCACAAACCACACATGGATCAACCAGTAGAGTCATTGCATGTGTGTTCATTTCCACAAAAAACACAAACCAGTACTAGAGTCATTGCATGTGTGTTCTTACACTAAAACCAACATGGATCCAGTAGTGGTCATTGCATGTGTGTTCTTTCCACAAACCACACATGGATCAACCACTAGAGTCATTCCATGTGTGTTATTTCCACAAACCACACATGGATCAACCACTAGAGTCATTGCATGTGTGTTATTATACTAAAACCACAAACCAGTACTAGATTCATTGCATGTGTGTTCTTTTCCACAAACCACACATGGATCCACCAGTGGTCATTGCATGTGTGTTCTTTCCACAAACAACACATGGATCAACCAGAGTCATTGCATGTGTGTTCTTTCCACAAACCACACATGGATCAACCACTAGAGTCATTGCATGTGTGTTATTTCCACAAACCACACATGGATCAACCACTAACCACACATGGATCAACCACTAGAGTCATTGCATGTGTGTTATTTCCACAAACCACACATGGATCAACCACTAGAGTCATTGCATGTGTGTTCTTATAATAAAACCACAAGCCAGTACTAGAGTCATTGCATGTGTGTTCTTTTCCACAAACCACACATGGATCCACCAGTGGTAATTGCATGTGTGTTCTTTTCACAAACCACACATGGATCAACCACTAGAGTCATTGCATGTGTGTTCTTTCCACAAACCACACATGGATCAACCACTATAGTCATTGCATGTGTGTTCTTTCCACAAACCACACATGGATCAACCACTAGAGTCATTGCATGTGTGTTATTTACACAAACAAACATGGATCAACCACTAGAGTCATTGCATGTGTGTTCTTTTCCACAAACCACACATGGATCCACCAGTGGTCATTGCATGTGTGTTATTTCCACAAACCACACATGGATCAACCACTAGAGTCATTGCATGTGTGTCCTTATACTAAAACCACAAACCAATACTAGAGTCATTGCTTTGTGTTCTTATACTAAAACCACAAACCAGTACTAGAGTCATTCCATGTGTGCTCTTTTCCACAAACCACACATGGATCCACCAGTGGTCATTGTATGTGTGTTCTTTCCACAAACCACATATGGATCAACCAGAGTCATTGCATGTGTGTTCTTTCCACAAACCACACATGGATCAACCACTAGATTCATTGCATGTTTGTTCTTATCTAAAACCACAAACCAGCACTAGAGTCATTGCATGTGTGTTCTTTTCCACAAACCACACATGGATCCACCAGTGGTAATTGCATGTGTGTTATTTGCACAAACCACACATGGATCAACCACTAGAGACATTGCATGTGTGTTCTTTCCACAAACCACATATGGATCAACCACTAGAGTCATTGCATGTGTGTTCTTTCCACAAACCACACATGGATCAACCACTAGAGTCATTGCATGTTTGTTCTTATACTAATACCACAAACCAACACTAGAGTCATTGCATATGTGTTCTTTCCACAAACCACAAATGGATCAACCAGAGTCATTGCATGTGTGTTCTTTCCACAAACCACACATGGATCAACCAGTAGAGTCATTGCATGTGTGTTCATTTCCACAAAAAACACAAACTAGTACTAGAGTCATTGCATGTGTGTTCTTACACTCAAACCAACATGGATCCAGTAGTGGTGATTGCATGTGTGTTCTTTCCACAAACCACACATGGATCAACCACTAGAGTCATTCCATGTGTGTTATTTCCACAAACCACACATGGATCAACCACTAGAGTCATTGCATGTGTGTTATTATACTAAAACCACAAACCAGTACTAGATTCATTGCATGTGTGTTCTTTTCCACAAACCACACATGGATCCACCAGTGGTCATTGCATGTGTGTTCTTTCCACAAACAACACATGGATCAACCAGAGTCATTGCATGTGTGTTCTTTCCACAAACCACACATGGATCAACCACTACAGTTATTGCATGTTTATTCTTATACTAAAACCACAAACCAGCACTAGAGTCATTGCAGGTGTGTTCTTTTCACAAACCACACATGGATTAACCAATTGAGTCATTGCATGTGTGTTATTTCCACAAACAAACATGGATCAACCACTAGAGTCATTGCATGTGTGTTCTTTTCCACAAACCACACGTGGATCCACTAGTGGTCATTGCATGTGTGTTCTTTCCACAAACCACACATGGATCAACCACTAGAGTCATTGCATGTGTGTTATTTCCACAAACCACACATGGATCAACCACTAGAGTCATTGCATGTGTGTTCTTATAATAAAACCACAAACCAGTACTAGAGTCATTGCATGTGTGTTCTTTTCCACAAACCACACATGGATCCACCAGTGGTAATTGCATGTGTGTTCTTTCCACAAACCACACATGGATCAACCACTAGAGTCATTGCATGTGTGTTCTTTCCACAAACCACACATGGATCAACCACTATAGTCATTGCATGTGTGTTCTTTCCACAAACCACACATGGATCAACCAGAGTCATTGCATGTGTGTTCTTTCCACAAACCACACATGGATCAACTAGCAGAGTCATTGCATGTGTGTTCTTTTCCACAAAAACCACAAACCAGTACTAGAGTCATTGCATGTGTGTTCTTACACTAAAACCAACATGGATCCACCAGTGGTCATTGCATGTGTGTTCTTTCCACAATCCACACATGGATCAACCACTAGAGTCATTGCATGTGTGTTCTTTCCACAAACCACACATGGATCAACCACTAGAGTCATTGCATGTGTGTATTATACTAAAACCACAAACCAGTACTAGATTCATTGCATGTGTGTTCTTTTCCACAAACCACACATGGATCCACCAGTGGTCATTGCATGTGTGTTCTTTCCACAAACCACACATGGATCAACCAGTAGAGTCATTGCATGTGTGCTCTTTTCCACAAAAACCACAAACCGGTACTAGAGTCATTGCATGTGTTTTCTTACACTAAAACCAACATGGATCCACCAGTGGTCATTGCATGTGTGTTCTTTCCACAAACCACACATGGATCAACCACTAGAGTCATTGCATGTTTGTTCTTATACTAAAACCACGAACCAGCACTAGAGTCATTGCATGTGTGTTCTTTTCCACAAACCACACATGGATCCACCACTAGAGTCATTGCATGTGTGGTCTTTCCACAAACCACACATGGATCAACCACTAGAGTCATTGCATGTGTGTTCTTTCCACAAACCACATATGGATCAACCACTAGAGTCATTGCATGTGTGTTCTTATACTAAAACCAACACTAGAGTCATTGCATGTGTGTTCTTTTCACAAACCACACATGGATCAACCACTAGAGTCATTGCATGTGTGTTATTTCCACAAACAAACATGGATCAACCACTAGAGTCATTGCATGTGTGTTCTTATACTAAAACCAACAGGGATCCACCAGTGGTCATTGCATGTGTGTTCTTTCCACAAACCACATATGGATCAACCAGAGTCATTGCATGTGTGTTCTTTCCACAAACCACACATGGATCAACCACTAGAGTCATTGCATGTGTGTTCTTATACTAAAAGCACAAACCAGTACTAGAGTCATTGCATGTGTCTTCTTTTCCAGAACCACACATGGATCCACCAGTGGTCATTGCATGTGTGTTCTTTCCACAAACCACATATGGATCAACCAGAGTCATTGCATGTGTGTTCTTTCCACAAACCACACATGGATCAACCACTAGAGTCATTGCATGTTTGTTCTTATACTAAAACCACAAACCAGCACTAGAGTCATTGCATGTGTGTTCTTTTCCACAAACCACACATGAATCCACCAGCGGTCATTGCATGTGTGTTACTTCCACAAACCACATCAACCACTAGAGTCATTGCATGTGTGTTCTTTTCACAAACCACACATGGATCAACCACTAGAGTCATTGCATGTGTGTTATTTCCACAAACAAACATGGATCAACCACTAGAGTCATTGCATGTGTGTTCTTTTCCACAAACCACACATGGATCCACCAGTGGTCATTGCATGTGTGTTCTTTCCACAAACCACACATGGATCAACCACTAGAGTCATTGCATGTGTGTTCTTTCCACAAACCACACATGGATCAACCACTAGAGTCATTGCATGTTTGTTCTTCTACTAAAACCACAAACCAACACTAGAGTCATTGCATATGTGTTCTTTCCACAAACCACACATGGATCAACCAGAGTCATTACATGTGTGTTCTTTCCACAAACCACACATGGATCACCCAGTAGAGTCATTGCATGTGTCTTCATTTCCACAAAAACCACAAACCAGTACTAGAGTCATTGCATGTGTGTTCTTACACTAAAACCAACATGGATCCACTAGTGGTCATTGCATGTGTGTTCTTTCCACAAACCACACATGGATCAACCACTAGAGTCATTGCATGTGTGTTCTTTCCACAAACCACACATGGATCAACCACTAGAGTCATTGCATGTGTGTATTATACTAAAACCACAAACCAGTACTAGATTCATTGCATGTGTGTTCTTTTCCACAAACCACACATGGATCCACCAGTGGTCATTGCATGTGTGTTCTTTCCACAAACCACACATGGATCAACCAGAGTCATTGCATGTGTGTTCTTTCCACAAACCACACATGGATCAACCACTACCGTTATTACATGTTTATTCTTATACTAAAACCACAAACCACCACTAGAGTCATTGCAGGTGTGTTCTTTTCACAAACCACACATGGATCAACCACTAGAGTCATTGCATGTGTGTTAATTTCCACAAACAAACATGGATGAACCACTAGAGTCATTGCATGTGTGTTCTTTTCCACAAACCACACATGGATCAACCACTAGAGTCATTGCATGTGTGTTATTATACTAAAACCACAAACCAGTACTAGATTCATTGCATGTGTGTTCTTTTCCACAAACCACACATGGATCCACCAGTGGTCATTGCATGTGTGTTCTTTCCACAAACAACACATGGATCAACCAGAGTCATTGCATGTGTGTTCTTTCCACAAACCACACATGGATCAACCACTACAGTTATTGCATGTTTATTCTTATACTAAAACCACAAACCAGCACTAGAGTCATTGCAGGTGTGTTCTTTTCACAAACCACACATGGATTAACCAATTGAGTCATTGCATGTGTGTTATTTCCACAAACAAACATGGATCAACCACTAGAGTCATTGCATGTGTGTTCTTTTCCACAAACCACACGTGGATCCACTAGTGGTCATTGCATGTGTGTTCTTTTCGCAAACCACACATGGATCAACCACTAGAGTCATTGCATGTGTGTTATTCCCACAAACCACACATGGATCAACCACTAGAGTCATTGCATGTGTGTTCTTATAATAAAACCACAAACCAGTACTAGAGTCATTGGATGTGTGTTCTTTTCCACAAACCACACATGGATCCACCAGTGGTAATTGCATGTGTGTTCTTTCCACAAACCACACATGGATCAACCACTAGAGTCATTGCATGTGTGTTCTTTCCACAAACCACACATGGATCAACCACTATAGTCATTGCATGTGTGTTCTTTCCACAAACCACACATGGATCAACCACTAGAGTCATTGCAAGTTTGTTCTTATACTAAAACCACAAACCAACACTAGACTCATTGCATGTGTGTTCTTTCCACAAACCACACATGGATCAACCAGAGTCATTGCATGTGTGTTCTTTCCACAAACCACACATGGATCAACCAGTAGAGTCATTGCATGTGTGTTCTTTTCCACAAAAACCACAAACCAGTACTAGAGTCATTGCATGTGTGTTCTTACACTAAAACCAACATGGATCCACCAGTGGTCATTGCATGTGTGTTCTTTCCACAAACCACACATGGATCAACCACTAGAGTCATTGCATGTGTGTTCTTTCCACAAACCACACATGGATCAAACACTAGAGTCATTGCATGTTTGTTCTTATACTAAAACCACAAACCAACACTAGAGTCATTGCATGTCTGTTCTTTCCACAAACCACACATGGATCAACCAGAGTCATTGCATGTGTGTTCTTTCCACAAACCACACATGGATCAACCAGTAGAGTCATTGCATGTGTGCTCTTTTCACAAAAACCACAAACCGGTACTAGAGTCATTGCATGTGTGTTCTTACACTAAAACCAACATGGATCCACCAGTGGTCATTGCATGTGTGTTCTTTCCACAAACCACACATGGATCAACCACTAGAGTCATTGCATGTTTGTTCTTATACTAAAACCACGAACCAGCACTAGAGTCATTGCATGTGTGTTCTTTTCCACAAACCACACATGGATCCACCACTAGAGTCATTGCATGTGTGTTCTTTCCACAAACCACACATGGATCAACCACTAGAGTCATTGCATGTGTGTTATTTCCACAAACCACATATGGATCAACCACTAGAGTCATTGCATGTGTGTTCTTTCCACAAACCACACATGGATCAACCACTAGAGTCATTGCATGTTTGTTCTTATACTAAAACCACAAACCAACACTAGACTCATTGCATGTGTGTTCTTTCCACAAACCACACATGGATCAACCAGAGTCATTGCATGTGTGTTCTTTCCACAAACCACACATGGATCAACCAGTAGAGACATTGCACGTGTGTTCTTTTCCACAAAAACCACAAACCAGTACTAGAGTCATTGCATGTGTGTTCTTACACTAAAACCAACATGGATCCACCAGTGGTCATTGCATGTGTGTTCTTTCCACAAACCACACATGGATCAACCACTAGAGTCATTGCATGTGTGTTCTTTCCACAAACCACACATGGATCAAACACTAGAGTCATTGCATGTTTGTTCTTATACTAAAACCACAAACCAACACTAGAGTCATTGCATGTCTGTTCTTTCCACAAACCACACATGGATCAACCAGAGTCATTGCATGTGTGTTCTTTCCACAAACCACACATGGATCAACCAGTAGAGTCATTGCATGTGTGCTCTTTTCCACAAAAACCACAAACCGGTACTAGAGTCATTGCATGTGTGTTCTTACACTAAAACCAACATGGATCCACCAGTGGTCATTGCATGTGTGTTCTTTCCACAAACCACACATGGATCAACCACTAGAGTCATTGCATGTTTGTTCTTATACTAAAACCACGAACCAGCACTAGAGTCATTGCATGTGTGTTCTTTTCCACAAACCACACATGGATCCACCACTAGAGTCATTGCATGTGTGTTCTTTCCACAAACCACACATGGATCAACCAGTAGAGTCATTGCATGTGTGTTATTTCCACAAACCACATATGGATCAACCACTAGAGTCATTGCATGTGTGTTCTTTCCACAAACCACACATGGATCAACCACTAGAGTCATTGCATGTTTGTTCTTATACTAAAACCACAAACCAACACTAGACTCATTGCATGTGTGTTCTTTCCACAAACCACACATGGATCAACCAGAGTCATTGCATGTGTGTTCTTTCCACAAACCACACATGGATCAACCAGTAGAGACATTGCACGTGTGTTCTTTTCCACAAAAACCACAAACCAGTACTAGAGTCATTGCATGTGTGTTCTTACACTAAAACCAACATGGATCCACCAGTGGTCATTGCATGTGTGTTCTTTCCACAAACCACACATGGATCAACCACTAGAGTCATTGCATGTGTGTTCTTTCCACAAACCACACATGGATCAAACACTAGAGTCATTGCATGTTTGTTCTTATACTAAAACCACAAACCAACACTAGAGTCATTGCATGTCTGTTCTTTCCACAAACCACACATGGATCAACCAGAGTCATTGCATGTGTGTTCTTTCCACAAACCACACATGGATCAACCAGTAGAGTCATTGCATGTGTGCTCTTTTCCACAAAAACCACAAACCGGTACTAGAGTCATTGCATGTGTGTTCTTACACTAAAACCAACATGGATCCACCAGTGGTCGTTGCATGTGTGTTCTTTCCACAAACCACACATGGATCAACCACTAGAGTCATTGCATGTTTGTTCTTATACTAAAACCACGAACCAGCACTAGAGTCATTGCATGTGTGTTCTTTTCCACAAACCACACATGGATCCACCACTAGAGTCATTGCATGTGTGTTCTTTCCACAAACCACACATGGATCAACCACTAGAGTCATTGCATGTGTGTTATTTCCACAAACCACATATGGATCAACCACTAGAGTCATTGCATGTGTGTTCTTATACTAAAACCAACACTAGAGTCATTGCATGTGTGTTCTTTTCACAAACCACACATGGATCAACCACTAGAGTCATTGCATGTGTGTTATTTCCACAAACAAACATGGATCAACCACTAGAGTCATTGCATGTGTGTTCTTATACTAAAACCAACATGGATCCACCAGTGGTCATTGCATGTGTGTTCTTTCCATAAACCACACATGGATCAACCAGTAGAGTCATTGCATGTGTGTTATTTCCACAAACCACACATGGATCAACCACTAGAGTCATTGCATGTGTGTTCTTATACTAAAACCACAAACCAGTACTAGAGTCATTGCATGTGTGTTCTTATACTAAAACCACAAACCAGTACTAGAGTCATTGCATGTGTGTTCTTTTCTAAAACCACAAACCAGCACTAGAGTCATTGCATGTGTGTTCTTTTCCACAAACCACCACATGGATCCACCAGTGGTCATTGCATGTGTGTTATTTCCACAAACCACACATGGATCAACCACTAGAGTCATTGCATGTGTGTTCTTTCCACAAACCACATATGGATCAACCACTAGAGTCATTGCATGTGTGTTCTTATTATACTAAAACCAACACTAGAGTCATTGCATGTGTGTTCTTTTCACAAACCACACATGGATCAACCACTAGAGTCATTGCATTTGTGTTATTTCCACAAACAAACATGGATCAACCACTAGAGTCATTGCATGTGTGTTCTTATACTAAAACCAACATGGATCCACCAGTGGTCATTGCATGTGTGTTCTTTCCACAAACCACATATGGATCAACCAGAGTCATTGCATGTGTGTTCTTTCCACAAACCACACATGGATCAACCACTAGAGTCATTGCATGTGTGTTCTTATACTAAAAGCACAAACCAGTACTAGAGTCATTGCATGTGTCTTCTTTTCCACAAACCACACATGGATCCACCAGTGGTCATTGCATGTGTGTTCTTTCCACAAACCACATATGGATCAACCAGAGTCATTGCATGTGTGTTCTTTCCACAAACCACACATGGATCAACCACTAGAGTCATTGCATGTTTGTTCTTATACTAAAACCACAAACCAGCACTAGAGCCATTGCATGTGTGTTCTTTTCCACAAACCACACATGGATCCACCAGCGGTCATTGCATGTGTGTTACTTCCACAAACCACATCAACCACTAGAGTCATTGCATGTGTGTTCTTTTCACAAACCACACATGGATCAACCACTAGAGTCATTGCATGTGTGTTATTTCCACAAACAAACATGGATCAACCACTAGAGTCATTGCATGTGTGTTCTTTCCACAAACCACACATGGATCAACCACTAGAGTCATTGCATGTTTGTTCTTATACTAAAACCACAAACCAACACTAGACTCATTGCATGTGTGTTCTTTCCACAAACCACACATGGATCAACCAGAGTCATTGCATGTGTGTTCTTTCCACAAACCACACATGGATCAACCAGTAGAGACATTGCACGTGTGTTCTTTTCCACAAAAACCACAAACCAGTACTAGAGTCATTGCATGTGTGTTCTTACACTAAAACCAACATGGATCCACCAGTGGTCATTGCATGTGTGTTCTTTCCACAAACCACACATGGATCAACCACTAGAGTCATTGCATGTGTGTTCTTTCCACAAACCACACATGGATCAAACACTAGAGTCATTGCATGTTTGTTCTTATACTAAAACCACAAACCAACACTAGAGTCATTGCATGTCTGTTCTTTCCACAAACCACACATGGATCAACCAGAGTCATTGCATGTGTGTTCTTTCCACAAACCACACATGGATCAACCAGTAGAGTCATTGCATGTGTGCTCTTTTCCACAAAAACCACAAACCGGTACTAGAGTCATTGCATGTGTGTTCTTACACTAAAACCAACATGGATCCACCAGTGGTCGTTGCATGTGTGTTCTTTCCACAAACCACACATGGATCAACCACTAGAGTCATTGCATGTTTGTTCTTATACTAAAACCACGAACCAGCACTAGAGTCATTGCATGTGTGTTCTTTTCCACAAACCACACATGGATCCACCACTAGAGTCATTGCATGTGTGTTCTTTCCACAAACCACACATGGATCAACCACTAGAGTCATTGCATGTGTGTTATTTCCACAAACCACATATGGATCAACCACTAGAGTCATTGCATGTGTGTTCTTATACTAAAACCAACACTAGAGTCATTGCATGTGTGTTCTTTTCACAAACCACACATGGATCAACCACTAGAGTCATTGCATGTGTGTTATTTCCACAAATAAACATGGATCAACCACTAGAGTCATTGCATGTGTGTTCTTATACTAAAACCAACATGGATCCACCAGTGGTCATTGCATGTGTGTTCTTTCCATAAACCACACATGGATCAACCAGTAGAGTCATTGCATGTGTGTTATTTCCACAAACCACACATGGATCAACCACTAGAGTCATTGCATGTGTGTTCTTATACTAAAACCACAAACCAGTACTAGAGTCATTGCATGTGTGTTCTTATACTAAAACCACAAACCAGTACTAGAGTCATTGCATGTGTGTTCTTTTCTAAAACCACAAACCAGCACTAGAGTCATTGCATGTGTGTTCTTTTCCACAAACCACCACATGGATCCACCAGTGGTCATTGCATGTGTGTTATTTCCACAAACCACACATGGATCAACCACTAGAGTCATTGCATGTGTGTTCTTTCCACAAACCACATATGGATCAACCACTAGAGTCATTGCATGTGTGTTCTTATTATACTAAAACCAACACTAGAGTCATTGCATGTGTGTTCTTTTCACAAACCACACATGGATCAACCACTAGAGGCATTGCATTTGTGTTATTTCCACAAACAAACATGGATCAACCACTAGAGTCATTGCATGTGTGTTCTTATACTAAAACCAACATGGATCCACCAGTGGTCATTGCATGTGTGTTCTTTCCACAAACCACATATGGATCAACCAGAGTCATTGCATGTGTGTTCTTTCCACAAACCACACATGGATCAACCACTAGAGTCATTGCATGTGTGTTCTTATACTAAAAGCACAAACCAGTACTAGAGTCATTGCATGTGTCTTCTTTTCCACAAACCACACATGGATCCACCAGTGGTCATTGCATGTGTGTTCTTTCCACAAACCACATATGGATCAACCAGAGTCATTGCATGTGTGTTCTTTCCACAAACCACACATGGATCAACCACTAGAGTCATTGCATGTTTGTTCTTATACTAAAACCACAAACCAGCACTAGAGCCATTGCATGTGTGTTCTTTTCCACAAACCACACATGGATCCACCAGCGGTCATTGCATGTGTGTTACTTCCACAAACCACATCAACCACTAGAGTCATTGCATGTGTGTTCTTTTCACAAACCACACATGGATCAACCACTAGAGTCATTGCATGTGTGTTATTTCCACAAACAAACATGGATCAACCACTAGAGTCATTGCATGTGTGTTCTTTTCCACAAACCACACATGGATCCACCAGTGGTCATTGCATGTGTGTTCTTTCCACAAACCACACATGGATCAACCACTAGAGTCATTGCATGTGTGTTCTTTCCACAAACCACACATGGATCAACCACTACAGTCATTGCATGTTTGTTCTTCTACTAAAACCACAAACCAACACTAGAGTCATTGCATATGTGTTCTTTCCACAAACCACACATGGATCAACCAGAGTCATTGCATGTGTGTTCTTTCCACAAACCACACATGGATCAACCAGTAGAGTCATTGCATGTGTGTTCATTTCCACAAAAACCACAAACCAGTACTAGAGTCATTGCATGTGTGTTCTTACACTAAAACCAACATGGATCCACTAGTGGTCATTGCATGTGTGTTCTTTCCACAAACCACACATGGATCAACCACTAGAGTCATTGCATGTGTGTTCTTTCCACAAACCACACATGGATCAACCACTAGAGTCATTGCATGTGTGTATTATACTAAAACCACAAACCTGTACTAGATTCATTGCATGTGTGTTCTTTTCCACAAACCACACATGGATCCACCAGTGGTCATTGCATGTGTGTTCTTTCCACAAACCACACATGGATCAACCAGAGTCATTGCATGTGTGTTCTTTCCACAAACCACACATGGATCAACCACTACAGTTATTACATGTTTATTCTTATACTAAAACCACAAACCAGCACTAGAGTCATTGCAGGTGTGTTCTTTTCACAAACCACACATGGATCAACTACTAGAGTCATTGCATGTGTGTTATTTCCACAAACAAACATGGATCAACCACTAGAGTCATTGCATGTGTGTTCTTTTCCACAAACCACACGTGGATCCTCTAGTGGTCATTGCATGTGTGTTCTTTCCACAAACCACACATGGATCAACCACTAGAGTCATTGCATGTGTGTTATTCCCACAAACCACACATGGATCAACCACTAGAGTCATTGCATGTGTGTTCTTATAATAAAACCACAAACCAGTACTAGAGTCATTGCATGTGTGTTCTTTTCCACAAACCACACATGGATCCACCAGTGGTCATTGCATGTGTGTTCTTTCCACAAACCACACATGGATCAACCACTAGAGTCATTGCATGTGTGTTCTTTCCACAAACCACACATGGATCAACCACTAGAGTTATTGCATGTGTGTTCTTTCCACAAACCACACATGGATCAACCACTAGAGTCATTGCATGTGTGTTCTTTTCCACAAAAACCACAAACCAGTACTAGAGTCATTGCATGTGTGTTCTTACACTAAAACCAACATGGATCCACCAGTGGTCATTGCATGTGTGTTCTTTCCACAAACCACACATGGATCAACCACTAGAGTCAGTGCATGTGTGCTCTTTCCACAAACCACACATGGATCAACCACTAGAGTCATTGCATGTTTGTTCTTATACTAAAACCACAAACCAACACTAGACTCATTGCATGTGTGTTCTTTCCACAAACCACACATGGATCAACCAGAGTCATTGCATGTGTGTTCTTTCCACAAACCACACATGGATCAACCAGTAGAGTCATTGCATGTGTGTTCTTTTCCACAAAAACCACAAACCAGTACTAGAGTCATTGCATGTGTGTTCTTACACTAAAACCAACATGGATCAACCAGTGGTCATTGCATGTGTGTTCTTTCCACAACCAAAAACATGGATCAACCACTAGAGTCATTGCATGTTTGTTCTTATACTAAAACCACAAACCAGTACTAGAGTCATTGCATGTGTGTTCTTTTCCACAAACAACACATGGATCCACCAGAGTCATTGCATGTGTGTTCTTTCCACAAACCACATATGGGTCAACCAGTGTCATTGCATGTGTGTTCTTTCCACAAACCACATATGGATCAACCAGAGTCATTGCATGTGTGTTCTTTCCACAAACCACATATGGATCAACCACTAGAGTCATTGCATGTGTGTTCTTATACTAAAACCAACACTAGAGCCATTGCATGTGTGCTCTTTTCACAAACCACACATGGATCAACCACTAGAGTCATTGCATGTGTGTTATTTCCACAAACAAACATGGATCAACCACTAGAGTCATTGCATGTGTGTTCTTATACTAAAACAACATGGATCCACCAGTGGTCATTGCATGTGTGTTCTTTCCATAAACCACACATGGATCAACCAGTAGAGTCATTGCATGTGTGTTATTTCCACAAACCACACATGGATCAACCACTAGAGTCATTGCATGTGTGTTCTTATACTAAAACCACAAACCACTACTAGAGTCATTGCATGTGTGTTCTTATACTAAAACCACAAACCAGTACTAGAGTCATTGCATGTGTGTTCTTTTCCACAAACCACACATGGATCCACCAGTGGTCATTGCATGTGTGTTATTTCCACAAACCACATATGGATCAACCAGAGTCATTGCATGTGTGTTCTTTCCACAAACCACACATGGATCAACCACTAGAGTCATTGCATGTTTGTTCTTATACTAAAACCACAAACCAGCACTAGAGTCATTGAATGTGTGTTCTTTTCCACAAACCACACATGTGGGCCCACCAGTGGTCATTGCATCTGTGTTATTTCCACAAACCACACATGGATCAACCACTAGAGTCATTGCATGTGTGTTCTTTCCACAAACCACATATGGATCAACCACTAGAGTCATTGCATGTGTGTTCTTATACTAAAACCAACACTAGAGTCATTGCATGTGTGTTATTTTCACAAACCACACATGGATCAACCACTAGAGTCATTGCATGTGTGTTCTTTTCCACATACCACACATGGATCCACCAGTGGTCATTGCATGTGTGTTCTTTCCACAAACCACACATGGATCAACCACTAGAGTCATTGCATGTTTGTTCTTATACTAAAACCACAAACCATCACTAGAGTCATTGCATGTGTGTTCTTTTCCACAAACCACACATGGATCCACAAGTGGTCATTGCATGTGTGTTCTTTCCACAAACCACATATGGATCAACAAGAGTCATTGCATGTGTGTTATTTCCACAAACCACACATGGATCAACCACTAGATTCATTGCATGTTTGTTCTTATACTAAAACCACAAACCGGCACTAGAGTCATTGCATGTGTGTTCTTTTCCACAAACCACACCTAGATCCACCACTAGAGTCATTGCATGTGTGTTCTTTCCACAAACCACATATGGATCAACCAGAGTCATTGCATGTGTGTTCTTTCCACAAACCACACATGTGGACCCACCAGTGGTCATTGTATGTGTGTTATTTCCACAAACCACACATGGATCAACCACTAGAGTCATTGCATGTGTGTTCTTTCCAGAAACCACATATGGATCAACCACTAGAGTCATTGCATGTGTGTTCTTATACTAAAACCAACACTAGAGTCATTGCATGTGTGTTCTTTTCACAAACCACACAAGGATCAACCACTAGAGTCATTGCATGTGTGTTATTTACACAAACAAACATGGATCAACCACTAGAGTCATTGCATGTGTGTTCTTTTCCACAAACCACACATGGATCCACCAGTGGTCATTGCATGTGTGTTCTTTCCACAAACCACATATAGATCAACCAGAGTCATTGCATGTGTGTTCTTTCCACAAAGCACACATGGATCAACCACTAGAGTCATTGCATGTGTGTTCTTTTCCACAAACCACACATGGATCCACCAGTGGTCATTGCATGTGTGTTCTTTCCACAAACCACACATGGATCAACCACTAGAGTCATTACATGTGTGTTCTTTCCACAAACCACACATGGATCAACCACTAGAGTCATTGCATGTTTGTTCTTATACTAAGACCACAAACCAACACTAGAGTCATTGCATGTGTGTTCTTTCCACAAACCACACATGGATCAACCAGAGTCATTGCATGTGTGTTCTTTCCACAAACCACACATGGATCAACCAGTAGAGTCATTGCATGTGCGTTCTTTTCCACAAAAACCACAAACCAGTACTAGAGTCATTGCATGTGTGTTCTTACATTAAAACCAACATGGATCCACCAGTGGTCATTGCATGTGTGTTATTTCCACAAACCACACATGGATCAACCACTAGAGTCATTGCATGTGTGTTATTTCCACAAACCACACATGGATCAACCACTAGAGTCATTGCATGTGTGTTCTTATACTAAAACCACAAACTAGTACTAGAGTCATTGCATGTGTGTTCTTTTCCACAAACCACACATGGATCCACCAGTGGTCATTGCATGTGTGTTCTTTCCACAAACCACACATGGATCAACCAGAGTCATTGCATGTGTGTTCTTTCCACAAACCACACATGGATCAACCACTAGAGTCATTGCATGTTTGTTCTTATACTAAAACCACAAACCAGCACTAGAGTCATTGCAGGTGTGTTCTTTTCACAAACCGCACATGGACCAACCACTAGAGTCATTGCATGTGTGTTATTTCCACAAACAAACATGGATCAACCACTAGAGTCATTGCATGTGTGTTCTTTTTCACAAACCACACATGGATCCACCAGTGGTCATTGCTTGTGTGTTCTTTCCACAAACCACACATGGATCAACCACTAGAGTCATTGCATGTGTGTTATTTCCACAAACCACACATGGATCAACCACTAGAGTCATTGCATGTGTGTTCTTATACTAAAACCACAAACTAGTACTAGAGTCATTGCATGTGTGATCTTTTCCGCAAACCACACATGGATCAACCAGTGGTCATTGCATGTGTGTTCTTTCCACAAACCACACATGGAATAACCAGAGTCGTTGCATCTGTGTTATTTCCACAAACCACACATGGATCAACCACTAGAGTCATTGCATGTGTGTTATTTCCACAAACCACACATGGATCAACCACTAGAGTCATTGCATGTGTGTTATTTCCAAAAACCACACATGGATCCATTTGAGTCATTTCATCCTTGTTCTTATACTAAAACTAGTACTGCCCCCCAATGGATCCACCGTTAGACTGAGTCTTCTAGAAGGCACGCCATAACACAGTTGTTCTGCTTGACGATTGTTACATACCGTTCGATTGGGGCGCTTGGACGATTGGGATGGTCTTCGCGAGAGCGATTCTCGAGTAGGCTGTTCTGCAGCATGATTGGCCATGCTTGCTCTGGACAAACTGGCATGTTGCAAGTGTTATGACTCACGAGTTCAGTGGGCCATATCCTAGTGTCACGTCCTCGTTACTTCTATTCCTCCCCGTACTTCTCTTCCTTCCCCTTCAAGCCAATTTCCCCACTTCACTTCCATCCTGCCGTAGCCGCAAGCCGACGACATCCGCCAATTCTCCGGTCGCTACCTTCATGGTAAGAAATCATTTTACAAGCTTTTGAAATTATCCTACACATTCCTGCTATTCGCCAATCTAACTGCTGATCTTTTTTCCGATTTCTCGACGAACTTCAGTTGTGGCAGATGTGGGAGCCCAAGAATCTAGAGATCCTCGCGCGCAACTTTGCAGCGGAGTTCCCGCTCATGTGCTCCCACCCAGGATGCTTTCGCCGTTACTCCTACCGCGAGCTCCCGCTCCACGAGCTCGCGTGCCCGCACGGCGCTTGCGCCTGCACGGAGCCGGGCTGCAACTACACCGGCCCGCCGGCAGAGCTCGTCGTCCACCTTGCAGATGGGAACTTGATCGAAGTGATTAGGATCTCGTACGGGCAAGCCCAACTTCTCCACAAGCAGGTGCCATTCACTGACTCGGCACGCCGCCTGCTAATTTTCTAGGGGGGACGGCTCTGTTTTCGTCCTGACCATCACCGCCGGTGTTCCGAGAACCAGAGCCGGGCCCACCGCCGTGGGTGTCGTATGCGTCAGGTCGGTCTCATGCGCCTGGCCCGTATACACGATGCGCATGTGGGCGAACGCCCAGCCGCCGTCGTCGGATAGCATTCTTGTGCTAGCCGAGGCGCCGAGCTGCCCGACGCCACGGGAGGTGGAGTATGTGGACCTAAGGTCGATCCTATGCGTGCCATCTCAGTACCTTGTCGGTGCTGGACCGAACAGGCAGATGCATTTCTACATTTGTATCGAGCAGACCGACAAACAAATGTAGTACTTGTGCTGTCGTTACTATTAGACTTAAGCGATGCTTCTCACGTGCTTAGAGCATACGTGTTGTGCGAATGTACCTAGTTGTAGTTTTCAGTACTCCTTAATACTTCGACGAGTTATTATATTGGTCCAATCAGCTTGCTGTTGTCACGTTGCAAAGTCCGCTTGCTTTGGACAGACCGGCAATACCGCGTGCTCCCGCTCCCGCATGTCACTGTCACGTGTTCCGAGGGCCCACCTGCCAGTGTCCTTCCCCTCGAAGCCACTGTCCCAACTTCTCTTCCATCCTGCCACTCCCGTCCGATGGTTGTAATCTAATGATTTTCGTTGGATTGTTTACAAGTAATCTACGTTGATAATGCAACATGCAAATGGCACATACACAATTTCTAAAGTGGAAGCACTCACCGGCTGCTATTGCACACATTTCTTAATATAGCTCGACAAACACATTACAATAATTGTACTCGCATTAAACACAACCGAAATTGAAACCATCCTAAACAACATCTAAACCCACATCACACAGTTGTCGTCGGAGTCCACCTCGATTGGTGACACCGTTGTGCCCTTCCCGGCGACATCCACTCCCGCCTGTAGCTTGCCCTTCGCCAAGGAGGCAACAATGGCGTTCTGCATAGCTTCATCCACGTCGCCCTCCACATCGGAATCGACAATGACGAAGGTGACGGGGTTGGCGTGGACCGAGCATCATCGCACCTGGTGGCTCCTGCTCGAGCTCGACGCCACATCAGTCCTTCTACAGGTAGGAGGGGCCGAGCTCGCATACGTAGCTTTGTCGCTCCTCTCAAGAAACCATGGCCATTTGATACTACGACGGTAGGATCTTGGGGTGGATCCGCCGCGGCGAGCCCTACCGGAAGTGGTGGAGCGGATGGATCTGCCAGCGCGAGCCATGATAAGTTCCTAGGAGGGAGTAAGATTGTGGGCCAGGCATGTCTGGTTCCTGAGCAAGACCTCCCAGTGATATGTACGCGGGCAAGGTACCAAAAAATTTCGTCCAATCCGCGCGTAGGGCTTTTGAACCACGAAGGCGCGAGTTTCTTTTGACAAGTCCACACGCTAGGTCCCCCACCTATCAGCCGAATGTGGACGGTAGGATTCTTCCCGAGTTATTAAGTAGGGATAAATCACGCTTCACCACTACCCTGACATCCAAAGGCTCCTCTTTCTTCTGCCCTCGCTCCCCTCGCTCATGGCTCGCAGCTCGTGCAGTTCGTCTTGAGCGGAATCAGGGTTGGCTCAACGCCGTTAGGCGGGTGTCCCCATCAGGTACCGGAGGGCGCCCTACGATTACTACCCCGATATGCTGTGTTTGTGTGGTGAGAAGATGCCGAGATGGATTTAGTGGACCGACGAAAATACTGTAGGAAAATTCAACAACTGCAGCATCAGAGCGGTAAGTTCCTACTGTAGGTACAATGGTAACCCGGATTCGGAAAGCGTAATGTAATTCTTTTTTTGTTTCCTTCGATCTACTACGCAGGAAGGGAGGGGGACTGGCTGTGACAAGTTTGTGTGGATCGAAAAGCCACTGATAGGTTTTCACAAAGAGCTTGTTCAGGATCTGCGTGATGCTGTGTGGGACAAGAAAGAGGAGATTCGTGCGATGGAGCGAGAGATCCGGGAGCTTCGCCAGGTGCAGGGGAGGCAGGGGCAGGGAAGTGGTGAGACAGGCGGGCTCAAGATTAGGCCAGATAGTGGACAAAATTTCCTCATTATCTGGGCATTATCTATTGCATTTGCAGTTTATGTTGCCATGTCGTTGTCCAGCAGCTGAAATAAGTTGCTGCTTCGTGGAGTGTAGCGGCCAGCTTAAGAAATTGTTTTCCAGCCCAGAAACTTATCATAAGTGTAATGCCAACATCAGGTATTTATTAAGCGCCTATAAATAAATCATGTCTGTGCCACTAACACCCATCGATTTTGGAGAGGATTTAACCGCTCAGCTATCACGATTGTTCAGATAGTAGTGGCACAGTCACAGTTTTGGATTCAACTAGTGGCCTCGGCCGTATCAAATCCTAAAGCCGCGATACATTTTACTGCTAGTACGAGAGGCGGATTGTTTTGCCCGACAAGTTCCACGCACACAGCTCCAGAGTTTAACCGAACTACATATAATGGTTCAAGTTCAATACATCATTAGGCTGCTACACTGCTAGCCCTCTTTCTCTGCTTGGGTGCCAACTTTCTTCCTCTTTCCTTCACGTACACTGGCTTCTTCATCTCCTGCCTTCTTCCTCTTCCTGGGTGCCAATTTTCTTACCTTCATGTACCCTGCATCTCCGGGCCGAGGGAAGTCAGGCCAATCGGCACCAGAATCTTGTCCAGCATCATCACCACTCGTTTTGGTTTTCTTCCCGCAGCAAAATCACTGAGTCGGCTGTCTTGTTTCTTACCTTGCGCTTCCTGTAAAAAAACAGTACATGGATTACTACTTATATCTACAGACTATAAACAATTTTTTGTGTGAATGTACCATCTCATACCTAGGTTTGGGAGCATTAAGGGGACATCCAGCTGCTCTATGGCCTATAAGATGGCAGGTCTTGCATCTGTTTTTGCCCTTCTTTGTAGCACAAAAAGGCAAACCCTTATTCTCGAGAAAATTCTTAAACCTATTCACCTGGGGTCTTCCTCTGCCCCTTTTTGTAACTGGATGGCAAAGCTCGAAAGGCAGTTGGACTTGAGGCCACTGAGATGGGTCTGTACATGGCTCGACGGATCCAGCGTACGCAGCTCTGAAATTTTCCATAGAGTAGTAGTCTGACAAATACTGATCCAAATGTGGTAGAGTTCTTTTCTTCACCAAGAAGGCCAAGGCATGGTCGCAAGGTTTCCTGGTATGCTGCCACTCTAAGAAGGTGCATTCTCGCAGCTGGATGTTCACAACATCCCTTTTGCCACTCTTGGACATATCGACCACCTCACAACTTCTATTGGTGGACGGGAGAACCTTAAGATGAGCAATTCCTCGGCTTCTCTTCTACAGTTGCTGTACAACTGGCGGTAGCATATGTCCTCTAAGTCTCCTAGCCGATCTCTCTCCTTATATTTAACAGCTTCATGATCATACCATGTATGTTGTCCATCAAGATATGAACAGGACGCACTTTTATGTCCTTCACCCAGTTATTCAGGCATTCTGCAAGGTTGTTGTTTATGTAATCAACTTTGATGTTAGGGTTGAATTGACTCCTCTTCCATATCTGCGAATGATGGATGGCTAAGTACTCTGGAAGTTCAGGGGCTTCGGCAAAAATCTTGCACATGAAATAATCCCTGCTACTAGGTTTGTAAACTCTAGCAGCAGGAAACATGTAACGAAATACGCTGCCTGCGTAGTGTGAGTACAAGTTGAGAATCATATGGGCATGGCATTCTCTACCTTCAGCTAGCGGGAACACCTCCTTCACTGCATTCGTCAGCCCTTTGCATGCATCCGTGGATATAGCCAATGGATCCATGTGGGCTATTTATCTCTTGAGCTGCCTCATAAACCAGACCCAGTTTTCCTCCGTTTCTGTTTCAAACAGCCCGAATGCCACTGGGAACATCCAGTTGTGACCATCAAGTGATGTGGCAAATGGCAGGCAGCCTTTCCATTTGCCAGTTAGGACAGTGCTGTCTACACTCAGATACGGCCTACAGCCGCCCTTGAATCCATCGATGCAAGGTTTAAGTGCCATGAAAAATCTTTTGAAATATATTTTACCACCTTCTGATTCGGTGTCAATCTCCACAACACTCCCCGGACACCTAGATTGTATCTCCGCCTTGAAGTTGTACAACATCCTAAAGCTATTGGTCCAATCCCCGTGCAACACCCCTAGTGCTTTCTCTTTACCTTTCCAAACCGTGTAATACGGAAGGACAATGTTGTATTTAGAACCGAGGCTAGTCTGAATATTCTTCACGGTCTCCTTAGGGTTATCCTTTAGTATGGACATAGATTGCATAGCCACCCACTCTGTATCATCCATTGAGGATTTCAGTTTGCTTCTTGTCGGACACATGTGTGCAGGGCCCATTCTGTTCACCTGCAACACATATTCATTTAAAAGATAAGCGGAGTCGACTAGTTGCCAGAAAGATATTGCACATCAATTGTAGTTATAGAGTGAAAAGAGAGAGAGAGAGTTCTAATGGTTTGCTGCATTCATTGCCCCAATACCCTAAATGTAGTCGACGCAGGTAAGGATCTTGCTGTGATCCTCCATGGACAATGTACCTCGGCCCGTCCATTCATCCACGTTAACTTGCAAACGGCCTCATACCTCTCGGCAGAGTTCTTCAGTCGATAAACGTCGAACTCCCCCTTGATACAAAAATGCCGGAACGACATCCTAAACTCATGCATGCTCCTGAACTTGGTGCCGACCAAAATTATAGGATACTCGTGGTCATGTTTCATTTCTTCTACTTCAACACCCAAATCATCGACTGGAATACCAGCCTCATCGTTAAGTTCCTCGTCTATTTCATCATCACCAGATTCTTGATCCTCTACAGTGCCTGCTTCTTCATCTGATTCAGAATCTTCGTCATCGTCTCTAATGCCTAGTACTGCACACATCATATTGACTCCCATGGGTGGGGCTGCACCATCGTCTCCACCCGGATGGACAGGAACATTGCCCCAGTCCACCTCACCGACAACTCTGTTTTCTCCAAGACACTCGGTTGGTTGTGCTGCAACCACATGGGGTGGTCTTACGTTTGCACGCATCCCAGGTACTTCAGTGGACAAACAGCAGTCAGAATCAATTTCATCTTGAGTGTACAGAACCCTCTTGCTCTTCCTGTGTACATCGTCCTTCCTGATGTAATCTTTCCTGATAGTATCAGTAGGGCTTGACATCCGCGTTCCATTCCCCATCGAACTAGGCCTTTTGCTGCCGCTCTTGGGTGTGATCTCCTTACTGCCTCCCCTCACGGGTGTTGGCTCCAGGGTGCTGGCATTATTGCCCGACCTCTGCGGCGTGTTCTTCTTCGAATTAGCCCTTTTGCTGCTACTATTGGGCGTGTTCTCCTTCGTGCTGGCATTATTGCCTGACCCCAGCGGCGTGTTCCGCTCCAAATTAGCCCTTTTGCTGCTACTATTGGGCGTCTTCTCCTTCGTGCTGGCATTATTTCCTGACCTCAGCAGTGTGTTCTGCTCCAAATTAGCCCTTTTGCTGCTACTATTGGGCGTGTTCTCCTTCGTGCTTGCATAATTCCCTGATAGTGGCGTTTTTCGCTCCAAATTAGTGTTTTTTCTGCTCCCACTGGGTGTGGTAGCCTCCGTGCTGGCCATCTTCGCATCTTTGCTACCACTCCTGGGAGTGTTCACCACCGTGCTAGCCCTCTTAGCGTTTTTGCTGCTACCATTCGGTGTGGCATTTTGACTGGATCTCAGGGGTGTACTCTGCGGCATGGTGCCTTTTGTCGTGCGACTCTTGGGCGTCCTCTTCTCTGGCGTGGTCTCCTTGGTGGCGTTCTTCTTTGGGGTGCCCTTTCTGGGGATGCTCTTCCTGCTCCTCTTTATGACGCTCCTCTGTAAGACTCTCCTCTGTTCGAAGCCACCCTCAGTCGCACCAGCCCTAGTGATGCCATGGATCAGGTCATGCATGCCTTCTAAAAGTCCATCATCTCTATTGTCGAGTTCCAATTCCTCTCCAACCGTGAGCACTACCAAGTGGAAGTAAACTTCACCTCTATAATGTTTCCTTGTAAACAGTACGACTAAATCCCTGGTATCTTTCACTTCGATAGCCTTTTTGCTCCTGTAACCATAATATAACAAACGTGCTTCCTAGGAGGACCCCCACAAGACCTTCACACGTAACGATGCCATCAGGTCAGATAACTCTACCACTTCATGGTCGTATCTGCCAAGGATTACATCAAACTCGTCATAGAATTTTCTGTGCCATCATCTAATTTTGCAGTATAATCCGCGACACTGATACAAATGATTACTTTGCCATCATCAGGTTCTTCAGGATAGAAACCTCCGAGAGGTTTGAGAGATGGAGCGACACCATCAGGCCCAACCCCAATGCCACCGCCGCCAGCACCAGCGTCATTGTTAGCTGGATCAACCTCGGTGGAAGTACCATGACCAGGAGCAAGGCGAGGGCCCCTTCTAACGGCAACCACAATAGGATCAGGTGCTGCCATGCCACCTCGACAATCAGGAGCAGTTCCCACAACAGAAGTGTTTCGAGTGCTAGCAGAGTCCAGACCATGAGCCGGCTTCAGACCAGCAGCTCGCTGAACCCGAGCACGGGTTTGAGGAGGAGAGAATGGTTCAGTCTTTGCAATAACAGTAGGGCAGCCTCTGGAAGCCTTAGTTTGCTCAACAACGGTAGGGATTGGGTCAACAGCGTCTAGATCAACAAGAACACGAGGACGACCAGTACCAGCAGATTCCAGAGCACGGGTTCGCACAACTTGAGGATGGTTTCGAGGAGGAGCAACACACAAGGCGGCGGTCTTGGCAACAACAGCGGGGCAGCCTCCGGACGCCTTAGTTTGCTCAACAACGGCATGGATTGGGTGAGCAGCAGCCGCAGCAACACGGGCACAGGGACGGGGACGACCAGTACCAGCAGATTCTAGAGCAGAGTTTTCCACAACGGCAATACGGGGACTCCTACGAGGAGGTTGCCTGACAGAAGCATGTCGCGGATGAGGAACCACATTTTGCTCAACAACAGCAGGGGTTCGAGTTAGACCTCCCTGTCCAATAGTAGTTGGGCGACTCCCAGTAGCAGGAGCTTTCTCATCCACTATGTTACACACCTGCGTAACCACGCGAAGCCTAACATGCTGTTTCATCAACCCAATTAGCTGACTGTCACACGCTACATGAACCTTGAAGCCCCGGTCATCAACGAGGCTGAACCGTGCAGTCTGCTCTGGCCTCATTTCAGCAAGTTCACGCACAGCAGCAACCAAACTAGGGATAATGCATAACTGCACAGGCGCCACTTCCATCTTCAGACTCTGAGCCTCTTTCCACGTGCTCTTCCCATGTGCTAATTTAATGAGGTGGTCGCAGATGCTCACCAGAACCGTGTAGCTAGGTTCAGCGGAGATCCTAGTTGACAGAAAATTGGAGACAAAAGATAAGAATTGTTTGTCAGCGTCATGCTAGCAAACAATTCTATGTTCGATATATCTCTGTAATGCCAATAGCCAGCTAGCAGTTATAGGTAGTGCGAATAGCAAAGAGAAGAGTAGCTCACCCGAAATTAGCCAGAAGTACTTCTTCCTCGGCAAATGGATCTACCATCCTCCGCGCTGCTCAGCTCGTTGGCGGTAGAGGCGGGCTAGATCATCGCAACAGCTGGCACGACATTCGGCATTAGAGCTCGGTAGCAGCGAGTAGGCGCAGCAACTTGGCACCGAAAGTCAAATGCCCGATGAGGAGAGGGGATTTCGACGCCGTCGGTGCTAGGGTTCATGTTAAAGGAGGGAGGGGGTGGATTTGTGAATTTGGTCAACGCACGATGCTCCTTTAGTATCTCATTTCGCCTACGTGGTTGTCGCGTTGGCGCTCGCGTCACGGAAATATTACTGACATGAGGGTCCCGACCGTCTACTTCACGGGGCAGTTTCACGGCATGTTTGGATTTGGTAGGGGTGAGACGAGTTTGCATCGAAATGGCCCGTCTCGGTAGTTGGCGGCCCAACTTTTTGATCCGTGGTGATTCAGGCAACTTAGGTACTGCCATGCGCTGGCCTACCAACTTTGGTACCGCAGACGAACAAGCCCCATCCAAAGGGTCCTCTTTCCTCTGCCCTCGCTCCCCTCACTCATGGCTCGTAGCTCATGCAGTCCGTCTCGGGCGGAATCAGGGTCGGCTCAATGCCGTCAGGCGGGTGCCCCCATCAGGTACCGAAGGGCACCCTATGATTGCTACCCCGATATGCTGTGTTTGTGCGATGAGAAGATGTCGAGATGGATTTTGTGGACCGACAAAAATACTGCAGGAAAATTCAGCAACTGCAGCATCAGAGCGGTAAGTTCGTACTGTAGGTACAATGGTAACTCGAATCCGGAAAGCGTAATGTAATTCTTTTTTTTTGTTTCCTTCGATCTACTTCGCAGGAAGGGAGGGGGACTGGATGTGACAAGTTTGTGTGGATCAAAAAGCCACTGACAGGTTTTCACAAAGAGCTTGTTTAGGATCTGCGTGATGCTGTGTGGGACAAGTGTTGGGGATATACTTTCCAGGTATCCTCACAGTTCCTCACTGACCAGGGTGGCCCACTTCAGGTTAGAGCTTTGCTTCACGGGTGGCCCAGTCAGGGAGAAAAGACGGAGTCTAGTCCGGCTATAGGAAGGCCCAGAAGACTTACCGACATAGGCCCGTAGTGTTACTTGTAGTTCAAGATGTACTCTGTAACCAACTCTTAGTCGTAGCCGAATAGGTCTCTCCTGTAAACCCTAGGCCTGATATCTATATAAGCCGTCCTAGGGAGAGCCTTTAGGGCACCCTCAATAGTCTACAATCTCAACTCGCACAGGCGAACCCTTGTAACCCATATTCCGGCACTGCCGTATTACTGGATTGCTAGCAGGAGTAGGAACCGTCCAAAGCCGGCGGATTCGAACCTGGGTAAATTTGTGTGCTCGCCGTCCCGGAACACCATATGTCTCACACCCCTCTCTTCCGCATGCCTCGAGGACCCCCTCATGGCCTACTTGTCATCAATCCGACGACAGTTGGCGCCCACCGTGGGGCAAGTGAGCTTCGGATCTATGTTCCGAGCGGAATCTGCAAGAATTGGAATCAGCGAAACTATCGCCATCGGTCGCATCCTCTATGCCACCGATGTCCCTCTCATCGTCCTCGACAGAGACCTGGATTCCAGCCAGGGAGGCTGTGACTGCCTACACCATCATGTCTTTTGGCGAGATCGATGTTTACATCGGTTTTGCTGAACCTGTCCCACCCACCCCAGCGGTGATGATAGAGGCAGAGGAAATTTCTGGGTCCCCTTTGTCCATGGAGGCGGCAGAGTTCCGGATCTTAGAAAACCCTAATCCCACCCAGCCTGCACCAGTTGTGGAGATAGTGCAGAAATCTGAACCTGAAGCAGACCTAGCGGTCCAAGTCGAATCTGGAGTGGATCTCCTTGGAGAGACCGAATCCCAGATCGACCCACCCGCTGAAGTCGAAATCCAGGAGGAGCATAGCAACGACACTGATTCTGGCTCTGATGACGCCGGGACAGACAGGCCTTTCCTGAGGTACACGCTAAGACGCATGATGATGCAAAACTCCGGCGTAGATGAAATCCTCGAGACCATCAAACTTTTCGATGAGGCCGATCGCGAGAGCCCCAGGTACCTCAGGAAGCACGTGTCACACTTCGTCGAATATGTGGGATCCGGATCCGGCTCTACCGATGCTGGAGACAACACCGACTCTGTGCTGGAGGCGATCGGATCAAACGACGACGTACCCGCATCCTCGGATGAATCGATGATGTCAGCAAATTTCCGAAAGTTCTCCGCGGAATATGAAGAGGAGTATAACTCCAAAACTGTAGAGGAAGGAGAGGCCATGGATGAAGGATCCGGGGAACACTCTCCCAAAGCGCAGGATGACATGGAAATCGGAGATAATCCCGTAGTCCAGATGTCCGAAAGTACGGATCAGAGCTTGACTCTGGGAAACGGACCCAAAGCCGTCTTTTCTACGGCGCTGCCAAGAAGGCAAAGAAGAAGAACAAGACCCCGGCAAAAGATACTCCAGCAGAGGAGGTGATTGTCGAGGAATATGAGGAAGACTCGGATGGAGCACTTATCCCAGACGAGCCCAAAAAAGAAGAACCGGTGGATGGACACGTGATCACTGAAGGTGCGCATAAATTCATTGAGGCCGCATTAACCACACCTATTCCTATAGCTGCAGAACTCACTGCTGAAGAACTGGACGAGAGGGCATAGGCCCTAGAAGCGCGTCGACAACAGCTCCTCGATGAAGCCAAAAACATTGAGGATGAAAAGAAACCCATAGCATCTGCGGAGAAGTACAACTCCAGGCAATACCAGAAGACCAGGAAGCGTCATACTAGTGACAACCAATTCCCGCAGATTCACGCCGTCCTTTTCGGAGAAGAAATGGGGAAGCCTCGGAAAGATAGCAAAGGGGATTGGGTGTATCCAACCCTAGTGCAAAACACTGTTGCGGCCCGAGAAATTCTATCGGCTAATCCAGGCCCGGAGCAGATCCGGTTGGGCATACTCAACAAGGGACTGGAGCAACAAAATGTCGCCATGTCCGGAAGTCAAAAGCTGGTCTCTGATTCTGACCAGTGTCGCACAGATCCAGCATGGGCTGACGTAAGACCCTAGCGCGTTCTGGAGCAGCACCACCGTTCCGATCGCCGGGAGGACAATTACTCAAGAACTGGATCTTCGGGACAACATCACAAACCTGCCCATGACTAGCGTAACGTTAACCCAGCCGTGGAGCAAGAGGCAATTGCTGCACTGAATCCGAGGAACCCACCCTGGCGAGAGCCGAAAGACCGCAGAGACGATGATAAAGAGAAACGTCGGGAGGAGGACTGACAAAGAATGCCACCTCCTAGACATGCAAGCCATCCGGATGACGAATGAAGTAACGACGGACACCGTGATGAGACAAGCCGGTAGGGGGCTCATCACAATGAATACCCCCCCCCCCCCCCCGGAACCGGAATAATGACGCTCCGGACGGAGGCTGGCGATCAGCCGGAAATAACCCAGCTGCTCCACCCTCTCCACCAAGTAGCCATCACAACAGCTCCCAAGGAGGGCGTCGAGGTGGAGGAGGTGGTGGCAGAAGCCGAAGTCCGGCTCCAAGGCACCATAGCCACAGCCGACACTCGGGACAATCCCTATCCCCGAATGACACAAGGCATAGGATCAACTCCAATATAGAGGCGCGGTGCTACGAAAATGATGATATATACGTGGGCCCAAAGTGCTTCGGACCACGCATAAGAGCTACAAAATTCCCGGAAGGATTTGCTATCTCAAGACATATCCAAGCCTACGACGGCATTGCTCGGCCAGACACCTGGCTGCAGGATTTCTTCCAAGCTTGTTGCATCGCCAAAGGCGGAAATAGCCTGGTCGCAACCCGATATCTCCCACTCATGCTGCAGAAGACGGCACGATCATGGCTTAATGAACTTCCGTAGAACACCATCCATAACTGGTATGACATGCAAAGTGCGTTCTTTCGGAATTTCGAAGGCACATACCGGAGGCCCTGTACGGTCGGAGACCTACAGCGTTACACCCAGAAAGCCGGAGAAACTTGCCGAGATTACCTCGGATGATGGATCAACACCAAGAACTCCTGTGAAGGAGTAAACGACCAAACTGCGATTGAAGCTTTCATTGCAGGTCTCCCAATTGGTCTACTACGTCATCGCTTGAAGTGTGACAAGGTCACTGATTTGGGAGAGATGATAGAAACAGTGAGCAAGTATGCAGATGCTGACGATGATGTAGAGGGATTACTCAACGCTTTAGTTGTGCCACAGTCGGCAAAACAACCAAAGCAACAAGCTCAGAAGCACAAGAATACCTTGGAAGAGAAACCCAATGCGGAAACGGCAGTGGTCACTGCTACTTTCGGGTCTGGAGGACAAGGAGGACGTGGTGGAGGCTGCGGACATGGTGGTGGGACTTCAAGAGTTCAAGGTAGAGGAGACCAACAACCAGGCAAAACCTACACTTGGGCCGACATTGCCAATAACCCATGTGTGCATCACTTAGACGCCAATGGGGGCTCTTCCCACACAAACGCCGAGTGTCGTTTCAATGACGACATTAAGGGATATGATACCGCTGGCTACAGGGCTAAGCGCAAGAAGGGAAAGAAGAATCACGAAAAAGACAAAGATACCAAGGAAGATTCCGACATGGAGGAAGATGATGCTTCAAATCCCAAGCCGGAAGGGAAGAAAAAATTTCCGACCAAGAAAGACACTTATGTCACCTTCCTCGGATCTCAACCAGCAAAGGTCAAGAAAGCAGTTCTACACGAGCTCAATGCAACAGTTCCGACTGTCCCAATTCTTGGACTGGTCGGAAGTGGCAATCACATTTGACCATGCTGATCATCCGCCTAAGTTGCACAGGCGAGGAAAATACGCCTTAATTGTCAATCCACTTATTGATGATTATGGTTTCTCCAAGACTCTCATGGACGGTGGCAGCAGTATTAATATTATGTATGTCAAAACGCTACGCTAGATGAAGATCTCGGAGACCTAGCTGAATCACAGCTCTGTGATTTTTCACGGAGTTGTCCCAGGAAGACAAGCTAATTCCCTAGGAGAAATCACTTTGGACCTTACCTTCGGAACTCCAAAGAACTATCGGACGGAGGCACTTTCCTTCGAAGTGGTCACGTTCAAGAGCGCATACCACGCTATATTTGGACGTCCGGCTTACTAGGCTTTTATGGCTCGTCCGTGTTACATTTACAATATGATGAAAATTCCAGGTCCCAACGGCGTGATCACCATCAGGGGAGACCCGAAGAAAGCGCGAGAGTGCGAGGATGGGAATGCCGCCTTTGCTGAAGCTATGCTGCACGCCCAGGAGTACCAGGAGATCAAGAAGAGCATAGATCCGTCCGATATGCCTGCAACGAAGAAGGAGGTGACAAAGTCAGATCCGGAGTTCAAAGCATCAGAAGAGACGAAGAAGATGCCGTTGAAGGATGATGACCCCTCCAAGGTGACCCAGATAGGCATAGGCCTAGATAGCGCATAAGAAAACGTGCTCGTCAAGTTCCTCAAAGCAAATCAAGATATCTTCGCATGGCAGCCATCTCACATGACCGGAGTACCTAGGGAACTTGCCGAGCACTCTTTAAATGTAAACCCAAACGCTAAACCCGTCAAACAGTCCTTACGACATTTCGGCAATGAAAAGCGTAAGGCAATAGCTAAGGAACTAGCACGGCTCGAGTTAGCCGGATTCATAGAAGAGGTCATCCACACTGAGTGGTCGGCCAATCCCGTAATGGTCCCTAAAAAGGACACCACTGATTTAAGGATGTGTGTTGATTATACTGCCTTGAACAAGGCTTGTCCAAAAGATCCGTTCGCTCTGCCTAGGATTGATCAAGTTATCGATTCTACGGCAGGATCGGAACTTCTCTGTTTTCTTGACGCATATTCCGGTTATCACCAAATCTGGATGAAGGAATCTGACAAAGTCAAAATTTCATTCATAACCCCTTTTGGAACCTTTTGTTTTGTTACGATGCCCTTTGGGCTGAAGAATGCAGGAGCTACGTACCAGCACACAATGCAGCGTTGCCTCCACGACCAAATCAGACGCAATGTACATGCATATGTGGATGATATTGCGGTGATGTCCCAAAATAAGGAAACATTGATTTCCGACTTGGAGGAAACATTTGCTAATCTACGAAAATACAACATCATGCTTAATCCGAAGAAATGCTTCTTTGGAATACCAGCCGGAAAATTATTAGGTTTCATCATGTCCCAAAGAGGCATAGAGGTGAACCGAGACAAAATCAAGGCTATACTCAATATTTCCAGGCCAACTCGCCTGAAGGACGTACAAAGACTAACTGGTTGCATCGCTGCAGTCAGTCGGTTTGTAAGCCGGCTCGGTGAAAGAGCCGCACCATTAAACAAACTCCTGAAAAAGACCAAGGATTTTGTGTGGACCGATGAAGCTGAAGCTGCACTACAAGACCTGAAGAAAGTACTCTCATCTGCTCCTATCCTTGCTGCACCGGAACCACAGGAACCGATGTTCCTTTATCTTGCTGCGACAAACAAAGTCGTCAGTATCGTTATGGTAGTGGAAAGACCAGAGGAAAATCAGGAACACTTGGTGTAGCGTCCAACTTACTCTGTCAGCGAGGTTCTAACAGAATCAAAACAGCAGTATCCGCACTATCAAAAGCTGGCTTACAGTGTTTTCCTAGCATCTCGTAAGCTACGACATTATTTTCAGGAGCATCCAATTACCATGGTGAGCATAGCTCCCATGAGAGATATAATCAACAACAGTGACGCCACAGGCCGCGTCGCTAAATGGGGCATAGAGCTCTAAGCTTTCGATATTGAGTACAAACCTCGGACAGCAATCAAATCCCAAATCCTTGCCGACTTTGTTGCTGATTGGACAGAGACGAAGGAGAATATGACCCTCCCTGAGTCGGAATATTGAACCCTATATTTTGATGGGTCTAAGGCTCGCGGGGGCTCGGGGGATGGCGTGGTGCTCAAATCACCCCAAGGAGATAAACTTCTATACGTGTTGCAGATCCACTTCACGGTGACAAATAATATTGCCGAGTATGAAGCACTGCTGCATGGAATCCGGATTGCTAAGGATATCGACATCAGATGTTTGATGTGTTACGGAGATTTAGATCTTGTTGCTTAGCAAGTGTCAGATATTTGTAATGCAAATAAACACATGGCAGCATATAAAGCTGTCGTGGATGATTTATCTAAATCGTTCGAAGGGTTTGAGGTTCAACACATCCCTCGAGCAGAAAATGAGGAAGCAGATGCCTTATCTCTGATAGGCTCTACACTGAAAGAGGTTCCGGATGGCGCATTTTTAGAGCACCTCAAAGTTCCCTCAATAAAGGGAGTGGACAAGGAATATCCGACCAAATCCGACTCACCTTTGATAGCAGTTCTGGCTGTAATTTCCATTTGGACTCAACCCTACCTTGACTATTTGGTAGATGGAAAATTACCCGAAGACGAGGTTCTGAGCCGGTAGATCGTCCGACGAGCAAAAACCTACACTATAATCAAGGGTGAGCTCTATAAGCGGAGTGTTTCTGGGATTTTTCAGCGCTACGTATCTCTGGAAGAAGGAGTGGAAATCTTAAGAGAAATCCACAAAGGCGAGTGTGGGCACCACGCTGCAGCCAAATCTTTAGTGGCAAAAGCTTTCAGACATGGTTTTTTTTGGCTTACAGCCAACGCAGATGCCAAACGGCTAGTCAAGACGTGCAAGGGCTGCCAAAAGTACGCCAAACAAGCTCATGTTCCGGCTGATCAGCTACGAATAATACCCATAACATGGCCTTTTGCGGTCTGGGGGCTTGACATGGTAGGACCATTTAGACGAGCTCCAAGTGGATTTACTCACCTCTTAGTGATGGTGGATAAATTCGCTAAATGGATCGAGGCTAAACCTGTCACCAGTTGTGATGGAGCAACAGCCAAAAGATTTGTCGAGGATGTTATAATCTGGTATGGTTATCTGCATAGCATTATCACGGACAATGGGAGTAATTTATCTATGGGAGAATTGGCCGAATTCTGCAACAAACAAAATATCCGGCTTGACATTGCATCAGTCGCACATACACAGGCTAACAGACAAGTTGAAAGAGCAAATGGTTTAATCCTACAAGGCCTAAAACCGAGACTCGAAGCACCACTACGGCGTGCTACATGGGCTTGGGCAGAGGAATTGCCCTCTGCAATATGGAGTTTACGAACAACTCCGAACAGGTCAACCGGATACACACCTTTCTTCTTGGTCTATGGTGCAGAAGCAGTTCTTCCTAGTGACTTGATTCACACTTCTCCTAGAGTGGCCGCGTATATCGAAGAGGATGCCGAGATTTCTCGACAAAATGATCTCGACTTAGTCGAAGAAGTTCGCGTCGTTGCTGAAATGAGATCAACAGCCTATCAGCAGAAGTTACGCAAGTATCATAGCCAGAGAGTCAGAAATGAGTTAATTGGATAAAACTACCACAATTGGTACTGCCAGGACGAGTCAGTACCACTATCGGTAATTTTTGCAAGTCAATACCATTTCTGAGTCACAGCGTTGCAAGTTGCACTAATTTTTATCTAACAGCGCATTAACACGCTTGGTGATAGGTAGAACCCATCTACAGAGTGGAATAGTCAACCAAAATTGCCACGTCGGTCTCATCGACACGTCCTCCTCCCGTTGACCCCTACCTCGCGCTTGCATAGTACGCAGGCCGCGAGCACCTCCACCGCGGCGCTTAGCTTTTGCCCGGGACACGAGCACTCGCCGACATGGACTACTTGGGCTCCACGCCGGCACCGCTCACCCTCTTTGACGCCATGGACTACTTGTGCCAGCTCGTGCGACACAGTCTCATCAGCGCAGAGCGCCGTACGGATCTCTGGCGCCGTCTCCTTCCAATGGCCGCGTGCGCCCGCCGCCATGGGCGAGTTGGCCTGGATGCCCGTCCTCCGTCATCTCCTGTGCGTCCATGGATGCTACCTCGCCACTCATCTAGCCGGCGATGTACGCGCAGCACGAGGCTCTAGGCCCGCCCCGCTCCTTCTTCTTTCTCTACATGCGGCGCCGCCACCATGGGCGTGTCCCATGTCCCCTTCAGCCTTCAACTTGGCGTGCGTGCGCCATCAGTGACACTAGATGGCGCAGCTCTGCCTAAGCATGCTAGCCACCGGTGCGTTCCCCATCGCCGGCCTGCCGTCGACACGTCGTGTGGTGCCCTTCTTGAGGGATGCTTGGCTGCTTGGTTCGCTTCCGACGTACTTTTTCCTGCACAATACGGAGAGACAGCGACATAGATGTGATTTGCACACGGGTGATTGGGTCTCCACGCCAGTACACAAGAGTGTACGACGGACAGACCCAGCCTTCTCGGATGCCTGCCGATCGTGTGGCACGCGGTCTCGTCAGCACGCAACATCGTGCGGCTGCTCGCTCCTTCTCCCGGTCGCATGCACCGCCGCCGCAGGTAGACCAGCCCGTAGGTTAACGGGAGGAGGACATGCGGGGTGAGGGAGAACCGACGTGGCAATTTTGGTTGACTATTCCTCTCTGCATATGGGCTCCACCTGTCACTAAGCGTGTTAATGTGTTGTTAGATGAAAATTAGTGCAACTCGCAACGTTGTGACTCAGAAATGGTAATGACTCGCAAAAATTATCGAAAGTGGTACTGACTCGTCCCGACAGCCCTAATTGTGGTAGTTTTATCCAATTAACTCATCAGAAACAGATCTTTCAATAAAGGCGATTTGGTTCTCCGGCTTGTGCAACAAAGAAAGCACAAACTTTCCCCAGTATGGCAAGGGCCCTTTTTAGTTAGTCGAGTATTGCCCAATGGTTCGTATTACTTAACTGACATGAGGCTAGTCAAAGAAAGACCTGCTACTAAGAAGAGAAAGAGAGATGGAGGCAGTACAAATCCGGATGAGTTAGACAGACCATGGAATATTGCTCAGCTACGTCCCTTTTATTCTTAGTTTATCTTTCTTTGTAATCATATATGTGTACATGTTCTGAGAGAAATAAAAGTTTTTGTTGCCTCAAGTTTTTTCTGAGAAGTTTTTGCCATCTTATTTCCAAATGATCATGTCATAGTCGAAAATCCCAGAAAACTTGAAAGTACTTTATGCTCATGTTTTTTCTGGTTTAGATTTCCGATTCTAAAAATGCTACCTTTGGGTATAACTCTAAAATTTCTAGTCTATACTTTGGTTATTTGTCTGATTGCTGGATGCGGGTATTTTCCGAGTAGCGAATTGTTGGTATTGCAATCCGGCTTTGTTTCCGAGTTTAAACTGGTTTAGCAATTGAGCTCCGTTGCTCGGCAAAGTTTCCTTGCAGAAGGTTTAGCCGGCTCATGAAAGGGACGAGGCGGAAAGCCAGATAAACGATAAGCATAGGCGAAAAAAAATATAAGTGCTTATGTAAACATTTCAGGCACACAAAAATTTAAGGCAAAAGTGCTGAATAGATAAAAGCTTAGCACTAGCAAAATTATAATACTGCATATTTACAGACCCATAAATGTTTCTCAGAATAATACATTTGTTTCTGGTAATTTATGATGCAGGAGAGGATGCAGGAGCTGCCGGCTCGCTGGATGCATCGGCCTCGGTTTGATAACGCTCCGAGATGTTCAGATCCGATACAGTCTGTTCATCGTCGGAAACTTCAGCTGCTTCTTTCGGAGGCGGAGGCGGTGTGTCCACGCGGGTGAAGAAGGGAGTGTCGTAGCTGGTTAAGTCAGCTACGTGACATCCATATCCAGCACAGGAGTCCATAATGGCCTTGATATCTTGCTCCTGGCCGTCTTCATCCACCTTGCAGTACCCTCTGGTCACTTTCCATATCTCCATGTTTCCATGGTGAGAGCGTTCTGTGCCACGGATCGCGCGTAGGACATGTTCCAGTCCTGGACAAGTTGCGGCATATCCTTCGCCTTGTCTCGCACCTGAAAGCACGACATGCCATGCATGTCCGGAACCTTGAGAGCTTCGCCAATTTCCTCAATGGATTGGCGGAAGTCATGAAGCAAATCACCGACTTGGGTAAGCCGGTGGGTGCGAGGCTCGGCAGAGGTAGAGTCCGTCAAGTTCAGAGGACCTATTCACATAACACAAAAATGGTTAAGAAAATCTGACATCGAAAGAGTCGAAGAAAATAGACAAGTCAGACAGATGGAACATACCGAAGATGACGTCGTCAACTTTGGTTTTCTCTTCCCGAAGACTCCGGAGTTCAGCCCGGAGCGCCTCGGAAAGATCCTTCTCTCTGCACGACTCATTGTTGAGATCCGAGATTCTCTGATCTTGAAGCGCAATCTTGCGATCACGTTCATCAGTGTCCATGGAGGTGGATTCGAGAATTTGAGCGATGCTCTTCTCATGATCTGCCTTGAGCTTATCCAGCTCTTGGCGAAGTTCTTTATTCTCCACCACCAAGGTTTTGAGGTTCTCAGCCTCTTCAATCATAGCACAGGACTGTTTTACCAGTGCTGTATGACAAAAGAACAATAGTTCAGCAAAAAATATTCAACTATGAAAATACAGGACAAGGCTTGAGTCTCGGAATGTTTACCTTCGGCCTCATCCTTAGAAACCTTCAGCTCGGCATTTTCAAGTCGGAGAGCCTTGATCTCTCTTCGCTTGTTGCAGATATTCTTTAACAAATCCTGGTTATATGAATTAACTTTTGTAAGTCAGAATACCCAAAGTCAGAAGTCTACTAAAGACTCGGGCTAATATAGTTACTAATATCAGCACGAGCCTTGGGGGCTACACTAGTTCATTCTTTGGCATCCTAAGGAAGCATAAACCGGGATTATATATCCTACTTCATGCTTGGGGGCTAGAGGATATGATATAAAGTACAATAAAGAAAAACGTGAGTTGGAATTCCGACTTACATGATGTTCATGTGTGAGCTTGCTCAGGCACATGTTCACCTCAGTGGTAACCTTCTCGGCGAGGGTGAGTGGAATAATCGGAGGTGGTGGAAGCACACCATCTCTAAGTCCCTCGTCGCGAAGACGGACTTGTTCAAGAGGGTCGGAGTACTCAATGTCCTCCGCCTCTTGTGCTACTTCTTCGGCAGAGAGATTATGGCTCTCTAAGCATTGCTAGGCTAGAAGCTGGATTTCTCCTACAGATTTTTGAGATAAGCCAAATTTGGCAAGCCCCGGATTGTTCCGGAGGTTTACGGCAAAGGTCTCTGCCGAGGGATCATTACCCGAAGAGGGTTCACCCTTATCTAAACCTGAGCCACTCGTGGTGGCGTCAGTCTACGATTCAAGGATCACTGACCCTGCTGAAGGAGCCGGATCTTCTGCGACAACTGGCGAAGGAATAATCACTGGTGTTGCGGAAGGTTGAGGAGTAGGAGTTGGAGGAGCCGCAGCAGGTGAAGCCATAGTCAGCTTCGTCTGCCACAGGGGCTTCGAAGAAGTTCCCTTCCCCTTGCCCTTGATGAGCTTCTTAGCTCTGAGAGTGTAATAGAATGGAAGACATTACATCTCAGAAGGAAATTCGAGTAAGGAACAAAGGCGGAAGTTGTGTTGAAAGTTACCTCTTCACGACTGGCACCTCCTTTGTGTCGACAACCACTATCGGAGCTTTGTGCTTCCTGGGCACAACGTTCGGCAGTGGAACCAGTTTAGCCTCCTGAGAAAAATCCGGAGGATATCCCTCGATAGGAGCAAGCTCCGACTTGGGGAGGTCGTCAAGCTGAAAAGAAGAAAATATCTCAGTATTGCAAAATAACTTAAAAGGTGAAACACATGAAAGGGTTTATTATCGGATCTTACCGGAACTACAGGGTCTTCCGTTGTATGCATGTCTAGAGACAAGTCTGGAATCTTCCTTTCAATCCGCTCCTTGATCAGCCATTTGATCTAGCTTATGTAATCATGTGGCTTTAAAGCCTTAGGACTAATGCGGAGGGAATCATTCTTCGACGCCGTGATGGAGTGCATCAGACGGTCGCCGTGGTATTCGAGAGGCGGGATCCGACGTGCGACCCAGCACTGGACCAGGTCGGATCCTTTCAAGCCCTTGTGTTTTATCAGGTATTCGATCCGGCTCTTAGCAAGGATCAGATCGTCACTGAGAGCCGGAGGAGCCTCGTCCCAAGACGGTTGGGCCGTGGCAGCTCCGTTGATGAAAGTCGGCAAAGCAGTAGCTTTGGCGGGAGCAGGAATATCCTTATGATAGAAGAAAGTGGCCACCCATTGTTTAACCGACTCACTGGCAGAAATGCGAGGATAACTACGCTTGCGTCTAACAGAAAGGCTAATAGTGCTTGTAATGTAAGGATTATCGGCAGTGATGGAGTTTCTATGGACATGAAAGTAGAAACGAAACAAAGTGAGAGTCATCCTAATGCTGAGATACCCCTCGCACAAAGTTGCGTAAGAACTCATCTCTAAGATGGAGTTCGAGGGAAGATGGTGAAGCTGAACACCGTAATGATCAATCACCTTGGAAAAGAATTCCGAGGGAGGGAAAGACAAACCTCTATCGAGGTGGTGCCGAAGTGTACCCGCTCGCCGGCTTGCGGGTGGGGGATGGTTTCCACGAAACCGCTCCGCTAGTCGCCGATGCGGAGGAGACCTCCATTCTCCACGCCGTGGAGTTTCTCATCGTCGAGGAGGCACGGGATCCAAACCCCCAGTTGCTCTCCTTCTCTGCCACTACCGTCGCCGCCGCTGCTACCGCTGTCGCTGCCAAGCCGGAGGAGGAAGAGGAAGCCATTTCTCAGGTGCGCCGGTGACCTTAGATGGGTGGCGCTGGGAGTTTGGGAATCAGGGGAGCTTTGTACACGAGGGAGGTGTGGAGGAGAAGGAAACGACAACGGGAACAGGTGAAGATGGGAGAAGGAGAATCCTCACCCCTTATATCCACCTAACCGCGCCAAGATTCGTGCAAACATCACTGTGTAACCACCACGCATCGTGGAAGGAACTAGGAAGGACCCACGCGATGATTATGTCGCCTCGATCTCCGTGTATGCATTGAAACGGTGCCTCGGTTCCGTGAACGGCAGACCCACCAATGGTCGTGCTGACAGGATGTTTGTCAGATGACGTGACTTGACCATGACCAGTGTCAGGTGACGTCAGAGACCAAGTTCCGGCTTAGTTTGAAAATCAAGCTGGAAAATCCAAGTAACCTGTTGATAGGTCTGACTTATTTTTAAGACCTGGATCGTATTCTTTATTGTGAAGTTTCAGGAACCCTTCAAGATTCTGCAAGCCGAAGATCAAGCTAGACGATGAAGAATCCGACTTTGGATCTTGGAGACTTCCGGGGGCTGCTGTTGGGGATATACTTTCCAGGTATCCTCATAGTTCCTCATTGACCAGGGTGGCCCACTTCTGGTTAGAGCTTTCTTCACGGGCGGCCCAGTCAGGGAGAAAAGACGGAGTCCAGTCCGGCTACGGGAAGGCCTAGAAGACTTACCGACATAGGCCTATAGTGTTACTTGTAGTTCAAGATGTACTCTGTAACCAACTCTTAGTCGTAGCCGGATAGGTCTCTCCTATAAACCCTCGGCCGGATATCTATATAATCCGTCCTAGGGAGAGCCTTTAGGGCACCCTCAATAGTCTACAATATCAACTCGCACAGGCGAACCCTTGTAACCCATATTCTGGCACTGCCGTATTACTGGATTGCTAGCAGGAGTAGGATCCGTCCAAAGCCAGCGGATTCGAACCTGGGTAAACTTGTGTGCTCACCGTCCTGGAACACTGTACGTCTCACACCCCTCTCTTCCGCACGCCTCGAGGACACCCTCATGGCGTACTTGTCATCAATCCAACGACAACAAGAAAGAGGAGATTCGTGCGATGGAGCGAGAGATCCCGGAGCTTCGCCAGGTGCAGGGGAGGCAGGGGCAGGGAGGGGGTGAGACAGATGGGCTCAAGATTAGGCCAGATAGTGGAAACAATTTCCTCATTATCTGGGAATTATCTATTGCATTTGCAGTTTAAGTTGCCATGTTGTTGTCCAGCAGCTGAAATAAGTTGCTGCTTCGTGGAGTGTAGCAGCCAGCTTAGAAATTCTTTTTCAGCCCAGAAACTTATCATAAGTGTAATGCCAATAGCAGGGATTTATTAAGCGCCTATAAATAATTCATGTATGTGCCACTAACACCCATTGATTTTGGAGACCCCTTAACCGCTTAGCTATCGCGATTGTTCAGATAGTAGTGGCACAGTCACAATTTCGGATTCAACTAGTGGCCTCGGCCGTATCCAATCCTAAAGTCACGATACATTTTACTCCAAGTACGGGAGGCAGATTGTTTCACCCGACAAGTTCCACGCACACATCTCTAGAGTTTAACCGAACTACATATATAGGTTCAAGTTCAATACATCACTAGGTTTCTACACTGTTAGCCTTCTTTCTCTGCTTGGGTGCCAACTTTCTTCCTCTTGCCTTCACGTCCACTGGCTTCTTCATCTCGTGCCTTCTTCCTCTTCCTGGTTGCCAATTTTCTTACCTTCACGTACCCTGCATCTCCGGGTCAAGGGAAGTCAGGCCAATCAGCACCAGAATCTTGTCCAGCATCATCACTCCACTCGTTTTGGTTTTCTTCCCGCAGCAAAATCACTGAGTCGACTGTCTTGTTTCTTACCTTGCGCTTCCTATAAAAAAACAGTACATGGATTACTACCTTATATCTACAGACTATAAACATTTTTTTGTGTGAATGTACCATCTCATACCTAGGTTTGGGAGCATTAAGGGGACATCCCGCTGCTCTATGGCCTATAAGATGGCAGGTTTTGCATTTGTTTTTGCCCTTCTTGGTAGCACAGAAAGCCGAACCCTTCTTCTCGAGAAAATTCTCAAACCTATTCACCTGAGGTCTTCCTCTGCCCCTTTTGTAACTGGCTGGCAAAGCTCGAAAGACAGTTGGACTTGGGGCCACTGAGATGGGTTTGTACATTGCTCAACGGATCCAGCGTACGCAAATCTGAACTTTTCCATAGAATAGTAGTCTGACAAATACTGATCCAAATGTGGTAGAGTTCTTTTCTTCACCAAGAAGGCCAAGGCGTGGTCGCAAGGTTTCCCGGTATGCTGCCACTCTAAGAAGGTGCATTCTCATAGCTAGATGTTCACAAGATCCCTTTTGCCACTCTTGGACATATCGACCACCTCACAGTTGCTGCTGGTTGACGGGAGAACCTTAAGATGAGCAAGTCCTCGGCTTCTCTTGTGAAGTTGCTATACAACTGGCGGTAGCATATGTCCTATAAGTCTCCTACCAATCTCTCTCCTTATATTTAACAGCTTCATGATCATACCACATATGCTGTCCATCAAGATATGAACAGGACGCACTTTTATGTCCTTCACCCAGTTATTTAGGCATTCTGCAAGGTTGTTGTTTATGTAATCAACTTTGATGTCAGGGTTGAATTGACTCCTCTTCCATAGTTGTGAATGATGGATGGCTAAGTACTCTGGAAGTTTAGGGGCTTCCGCAAAAATCTTGCTCATGAAATATTCGCTGCTACTAGGTTTGTAAACTCTACCAGCAGGAAACATGTAACGAAATACACTGCTTGCATAGTGTGAGTACAAGTTGACCATCATATGGGCATGGCATTCTCTACCTTCATCTCGTGGGAACACCACCTTCACTGCATTTGTTAGCCCTTTGCATGCATCCATGGATATAGCCAATGGATCCATGTGGCCAATTGATCTCCTGAGCTGCCTCATAAACCAGACCCAGTTTTCCTCTATTTCTGTTTCAAACAGCCTGAATGCCACTGGGAACATCTAGTTGTGACCATCAAGTGTTGTGGCAGATGGCAGACAGCCTTTCCATTTGCCAGTTAGGATAGTGCCGTCTACACTCAGATACGGCCTACATCCATCCATGAATCCCTGGATGCAAGGTTTAAGCGCCATGAAAAATCTTTTGAAATATATTTTACCATGTACTGATTCGGTGTCAATCTCCACAACACTCCCGGACACCTAGCTTGTACCTCCGCCTTGAAGTTGTACAGCATCCTGAAGCTATTGGTCCAATCCCCGTGCAAGACCCCCAAAGCTTTCTCTTTACCTTTCCAAACCGTGTAATACGGTAGGACAATGTTGTATTTAGAACCGAGGCTAGTCTGAATATTGTTTGTGGTCTCCTTAGGGTTATCCTTTAGTATGGACATAGATTGCATAGCCACCCACTCCATATCAGCCATTGAGGATTTCAGTTTGCTGCCTGTCGGACACATGTGTGGAGGGCCCATTTTGTTGACCTGCAACACAGATTCATTTAAAATATTAGCAGAGTCGACTAGTTGCCAGAAAGATATTGCACATCAATTGTAGTTATAGAGTGAAAAGAGAGAAAGTTCTAATGGTTTGCTGCATTCATTGCCCCAGTACCCTAATTGCCTTCGATGCAGGTAAGGCTCTTGCTGTGATCCTCCATGGACAATGTACCTCGGCCCGTCCATTCATCCACGTTAATTTGCAAACGGCCTCATACCTCTAGGCAGTGTTCTTCAGTCGATAAACGTCGAACTCCCCCTTAATACAAAAATGTCAGAACGACATCCTAAACTCATGCATGCTCCTGAACTCGGTGCCTACTGAAATTATAGGATACACGTGGTCATGTTTCATTTCTTCTACTTCAACACCCAAATCATCGACTGGAATACCAGCCTCATCGGTTAAGTTCCTTGTCTACTTCATCATCACCAGATTCTTGATCCTCTATAGTGCCTTCTTATTCATATGATTCAGAATCCTCGCCATCGTCTCTAATGCCTAGTACTGCACACATCATGTTGACTCCCATGGGTGGGGCTGCACCATCGTCTCCACCCGGATGGACCGGAACATTGCCCCAATGCACCTCACCAGCAACTCTGTTTTCTCCAAGACACTCGGTTGGTTCTGCTGCAACCACATGGGGTGGTCTTACGTTTGCACGCATCCCAGGTACTTCAGTGGACAAACAGCAGTCAGAATCAATTTCATCTTGATTGTACAAAACCCTCTTGCTCTTCCTGTGTACATCCTCCTTCCTGATGTAATCTTTCCTAATGGTATCAATAGGGCTTGACATATGCGTTCCATTCCCCATCGAACTAGGCTTTTTGATGCCGCTCTTGGGTGTGATCTCCTTACTGCCTCCCCTCACGGGTGTTGGCTCCAGGGTGCTGGCATTATTGCCTGACCTCTGCGGCATGTTCTTCTTCGAATTAGCCCTTTTGCTGCTACTATTGGGCATGTTCTCCTTCATGCTGGCATTATTGCCTGACCTCAGCGGCGTGTTCTGCTCCAAATTAGCCCTTTTGCTGCTTCTATTGGGCATGTTCTCCTTCGTGCTGGCATTAATGCCCGACCTCAGCGGCGTGTTCCGTTCCAAATTAGTATTTTTTCGGCTCCCACTAGGTGTGGTAGACTTCGTGCTGGCCATCTTTGCCTCTTTGCTACCACTCCTAGGAGTGTTCACCACCATGTTAGCCCTCTTAGCGTTTTTGCTGCTACCGTTCGGTGTGGCATTTTGACTAGATCTCAGGGGTGTACTCTGCGGCGTGGTGCCTTTTTTCATGCGACTCTTGGGCATCCTCTTCTCTGGCATGGTCTCCTTGGTGACATTCTTCTTTGAGGTACCCTTTCTGGGGATGCTCTTCCTTCTCCTCTTTATGACACTCCTCTGTAAGACTCTCCTCTGTTCGAAGCTACCCTTAGTCGCACCAGCACCAGTGATGCCATGGATCAGGTCACGCATGCCTTCTAAAAGTCCATCATCTCTATTGTCGAGTTCCAATTCCTCTCCAACCATTTGCACTATCAAGTGGAAGTACACTTCACCTCTATAATGTTTCCTTGTAAACGGTACGACTAAATCCCTGGTATCTTTCACTTCGATAGCCTTTTTTCTCCTGTAACCAAAATATAACAAACGTGCTTCCTGGGAGGACCCCCACAGCACCTTCACATGTAACAATGCCATCAGGTCAGATAACTCTACCACTTCAGGATCGTATCTGCCAAGGATTACATCAAACTCGTCATAGAATTTTTCCGTACCATCATCTAATTTTGCAGTATAATCCGCGACACCGATACGAACGATTACTTTGCCATCATCAGGTTCTTTAGGATAGAAACCTCCGAGAGGTTCAAGAGGTGGAGCGGCACCATTAGACCCAGCCCCAATGCCACCATCGCCATCACCAGCGTCATCGTTAGCTGGATCAACCTCGATGGAAGTACCAGGACCAGGAGCAAGGGGAGGGCCCTTAGCAGCTGGAGCTACATTATATGGTGGATAGGCAGGTCCCCTTCTAACGGCAGCCACAATAGGATCAGCTGCTGCCATGCCACATCGACGATCAGGAGCAGTTCCCACAACAGCAGTGTTTCGAGTGCTAGCAGAGTCTAGACCATGAGCTAGCTCCAGACCAGCAGCTCGCTGAACCTGAGCACGGGTTCGAGGAGGACACAAGGCATCAGTCTTTGCAACAACAGTGGGGCAGCCTCCGGAAGCCTTAGTTTCCTCAACAGCGGTAGGGATTGGGTCAACAGCAGCCAGATCAACAACAACATGAGGACGACCAGTACCGGCAGATTCCAGAGCACGGGTTCGCACAACTTGAGGACGGTTTCGAGGAGGAGGAGCACACAAGGCAACGGTCTTGGCAACAACAACGGGGCAGCCTCCGGAAGCCTTAGTTTGCTCAACAGCGGCATGGATTGGGTCAGCAGCAGCCGGAGCAACAACACCACGGGGACGACCAGTACCAGAAAATTCCAGAGCAGAGTTTTCCACAACGGCAATACGGGGACTCCTACGAGGAGGTTGCCTAACAGAAGCATGTCGCAGACAAGGAACCACATTTTGCTCAATAACAGCAGGGGTTCGAGTTAGACCACCCTGTCCAATAATAGCTGGGCGACTCCCAGTAGTAGGAGCTTCCACATCCAGTATGTTACAAATCAGCATAACCACGCGAAGCCCAACATGCTGTTTCATCAACCCAATTAGCGGATTGTCACACGCTATAGGAACCTTGAAGCCTCGTACATCAAGGAAGTTGAACCGTGCAGTCTGCTCCGGCCCCATTTCAGCAAGTTCACGCACAACAGCAACCATACCAGGGATAGTGCATAACTGCACAGGCACTACTTCCATCTTCAAACAGCTAGCTTGATTCCACCTGCTCTTCCCATCTGCTAATTTAATGTGGTAGCCACAGAGGGTGACCATAACCGTGTATTTGGGTTCAGCGGAGATCCTACTTGTCAGCGTTGTGCTAGCAAACAATTCTATGTTCGATCTATCTCTGTAATGCCAATAGCCAGCTAGCAGTTATAGGTAGTGCGAATAGCAAAGAGAAGAGTAGCTCACCCGCAATTAGCTAGAAGTACTTCTTCCTCGGCAAATGGATCTGCCATCCTTCGCGCTGCTCAGCTCATCGGTGGTAGAGGCGGGCTAGATCGTTGCAACAGCTCGCACGGCATTCGGTATTAGATCTTGGTAGCAGTGAGTAGGCGCAGCAACTTGGCGCCGGAAGTCAAATGCCCGAAGAGAACATTCTGGTTGGAGAGGGGATTTCGACGCTGCCGGTGCTAGGGTTCATACGGAAGGAGGGAGGGAGTGGATTTGTGAATTTGGTCAACGCACCATGCTCCTTTAGTCTCTCGTTTCACCTACGTGGTTGCCGCATTGGCGCTCGCGTCACGGAAATATTACTGACATGAGGGTCTCGATCGTCTACTTCATGGGGCAGTTTCACGGAATGTTTGGATTTGGTAGGGGTGAGATGAGTTTGCATCAAAATGGCCCCTCTCGGTAGTTGGCGGCCCAACATTTCAAAACGCGGCAATTTCAGGCAACTTAGGTACCACAGTGCACTCGCCTGAGAACTTTGGTACCGCAAACGAATAGGCCCCGGCCTGGGGGGGCGCGCCACCAGGGGGTGTGGGCCCCCTGGTACTCCATCGACCTTGCCCCTTCGCCTATAAAATCCTCCTGGGACAAAAACCCTAAGTACCCGATCAAAAATTCCACGAAAGATTCTGTAGCCGCCGCCATCTCCATCCCTAGATCAGGAGGGATCTGAAGCTCTTCCCGACACCCTGCCGAAGGGGAGAGATCACCCTGGAGGCCTTCTTCATCACCATGCCTGCCTCCGGTGTGATGCGTGAGTAGTTCATACCTGGACTACGGGTCCATGTAGTAGCTAGATGGTTGGTTCTCCTCCTTTGTGCTACCATGTTTAGATCATGTGAGCTCCGTTCATGATCAAGATCATCTATTTGTAATCTTACATGTTGTGTTTGCGGGGATCCAATGGATATTGAGATGCTATTTCAGATTGATTATTGATTCTATCATGTCTATGTTATTTGTGATTTTGCATGCTTTCCGTTGTTAGTAGCTATCTTGGCCAAGTAGATGCTAGCAACTCCAAGAGGGGGTATTTATGCTCGATAGTGGGTTCATGCCTCTAGTAATCTGGGGAAGTGACAGAAATCTCTAAGGTACTAGATGTGTTATTGCTACTAGGGAGAAAACAGCAATCCTTTGTCCATGGGGCAATCGTATTGTTTACTTTACACACTTTGCTTAATGCAATTATCTGTTGCTTGCAACTTAATACTAGAGGGGGTTCGGATGATAACCTGAAGGTGGATTATTAGTCATAGATGCAGTTGGATTACGGTCTATGTATAATGTTGTAATGCCTAATCAAATATCATAGGAGTTAAGATGATTAGTATATGCATGTATGCTTTCTTGGTGTCTGTCAATTGCCCCGCTGTAATTTGTTCACCCAACATGTCATCTATCTTAAGGAGAATCACTTCTAGTGAACTATGGACCCCGGTCCATTCTTTTACCATCAATCTACAATCTACTATTTACTGTTTACTGTTTACTTTCTGCAAGCAATTACTATCTTCCACACAATACGTTTAATCTGTTGTTTTCACCGACATTTAATCTTTTGTTTTCAGCAAAACCGGTGAGATTGACAACCTCACTGTAAGTTGGGGGCAAAGTTCTGTGGTTGTGTTGTGCAGGATTCCAAGTTGGAAACAACACCTTGGAGGTGTTTCCTTGCTCCTACTGGTTTGATAACCTTGGTTTCATAACTGAGGGAAAACTTGTTGCTGTGCTCATCATACCTTCCTCTTGGGGTTCCCCAACGAGCTCGATATATTTTGAGCCATCATTTTTCTTTGTAAATCAAGCCGTAGACTTACAACATGTTGACCAAATTATCTTTATATGTTCCATTAATAACAATAGTGTGGAAGACTCCTATTGCTATCATCAAGTGCAAGTAAAATTATACTCAAGTCATTCATATATCCAATAAGATAAACACAAGCTCAATATTGCTCCATAATAATAATAGAGTCGGAATTTCATAAAAGGGATCGACTATTCCTGAAGAGAATTCTAATGATGCAAACTTTATTTCTAGTTTGAACTAATGCAAAACTAAAATAGTAATGTAAAACTTATAAGATAGATTACAAGGTCTTAAAGATCTCAATCTTGGAATCAAGCCAGGCGGGATTAAATAATCCCTTGCGATTATTTGATACCATGATTAATGTAGATCACTGTGGCGCCATGGCATGTAACACCACGGTGCGTAGCTTCTGGTTGATCTCCTCCAGAGCAGTGATGTGGCTGTAGCACCTAAGTAGATCAGATTGTAGAGTGTCCACTCTATCTGTGAGATTAGTCACCAATGGGAGAAGATCATCCTTCTCCTCTATCTCCTTCAGACGGTGGCGGACTTCGACGCGATGAAGTAGTTCTTGCTTCTGATATATCTCTAGTGCTCGCACGCTATCCTTGGTCTTGGGGACAACTTCTTCTTCCTCATCCATAATTGATGGGTCGGGGAAGTGGAAGCTGTACCTCCACTCTTCTTGAGGTTTCACCCTCATACGAGCACCAATGGTTGGCTTCAGGAGTGGCGCATTTGCTCCCATGCTAGCACCTGCACCAATATTAGGTAATTCCTTACGCTTGTGCAGCCTAGAGACCGTGGTGACGAACTTGACCGTCTCCACATGCCCTTTTCCATGTGGCTTGTGACCTTCTCTCTCTTCTTGAGCTCTCTTCATTGCCGCCTAGTTGATCTCCATGGGATCATAGACATCATGGTGGATGTAGACGTCAACCACATCATCACCAGAATCATTTTTGTAGTAGCTTGGCTTGATGTACTCCTTGTACCCCGGGCTAAACCTCTCCACCTCCTCATTGTCGTCCTCCATGGACGGGCTGCGAGAGCGGTCCGTGGAAGGAGCAATGAGGCCCAGGGGTTTCCCATGGCCTAGGACGGGATAGAGCATGGCTGGATTGATTCCTGGAGATTATGATTAGAGAGAGACAATGGTAGTATATAAGGGGGATCAGAGGTCGGTAAAACTCACGAGAAACACCAAATTATCGCCCAAGAAAAGAATCTTAACGAAACAGGAAAGAAAACGCGGATTTGGAAGAGTCCTGCCGCATAACGACCAACTATATGGGCACGGCCCGTATAGCTCTGGCTGTATAGTTGGTTCTGGGAAGATATTTCCAAATATCTCGAGTCCAGGTCGGTTAAGTCATGACTCGGAACAGACAATAACATTTTTAATCGAATAAAAACGAGAAGGCAAATGAAAAAGTGTCTGGTAGTTTAACGACCAACTATACGGCTGGAAAGTTGGCTCCGGTCGTATAGTTGTGACCGTATAGATACAGACATCAAAAATCGAAAGTGTCTAAGAGTTTAACGACTAACTATACGGCCGAAAAATTGCCTACGATCATATAGTTGCGACCGTATAGATACAAACATCACAAATCAAAAGTGTCTGAGAGTTTAACGACCAACTATACAGCCAGAAAGTTGGCTTCGGTCGTATAGTTGCACCCGTATAGGTTCAGACTTCGAAAACAATTTCACGAAGATGATACAGAGAGTTTAATGACTAACTATACGGCGGGAGATTTTTCTCCCGTCGTATAGTTGCGTCCGTATAGTTCATAAAAACCCTCAAAAACTTCAGAAAAACACGAGGAATTCGAAGGCAAAAAATTTAGAAATAAAATCTGTGAAAACAAATCACTTATTTGAGTAGGAATACTTACCTCGAACTTACCTTTTGTTTATTCAGGGATGAAAAGCTACTCCAACAACAAAGACTCCTTCTCTTTTGGAGGATTTGACCTTAGTTCATTAAATAATTCTCGTAAACAAAAATCACTAGGACTAAAGTTCCTCTCAACAAGATTGGTGTCTTGCTGGGCAAACATGGACACTACATCCAACATCTTTATTTCTTGCCTCTGCATGATCTGCAAGTCAAATTCTTGAAGTGAAATAATCCAACAGATCAGTCTTGGCTTATGGTCTTTCCTCTCAAGGAATTATTTTAAACCATCATGATCCGTATGAACTCTTACCTTTGCATCAACTATGTAAGAACGAAATTTATCACAAGAGAAAAATACAGCAAAAAGTTCCCTTTCTTAGGGTAATTCTTTTGAGCCCCATTAAGAGTTCTAATAGCATGATGTATAATATTAAATCAGTGACCAATGTGTTGTCCCAGAGTTACTCCTACAACATCATCACTATCTTCACATATTAAGTCAAAGGTTGTATCCCAGATAGGTGGTTTAATGATAGGAGCACAGGATAAAGCATTTTTTAGTTTATCAAAGGCTTCAAGATATTTATCATCAAAATTGAATCTTACTCCCTTTTGCAGGAGGTTAGTCAAAGGTTTAGATATTCCAGAGAAATTTCTAATGAACCTTCTCTAAAAACCCACATGACCAAGGAAACTTCTTATACCTTTAATATCCCTAGGTTGTGGAATTCTCTCTATGGCCTCAATCTTAGCTCTATCCACATCAATTCCCTTACCTGATACATTGTGTCTAATGACTATACCTTCTTTGACCATAAAATGAAACTTCTCCTAGTTTAGAACAAGATTGGTTTCTTTGCAACGCTGCAAAATTCTTTTGAGATTATCCAAGCAACTAGTAAACGAAGTTCCATAGAAAGAAAAGTCATCCATAAATACTTCCATTATCAGTTCTATAAAATCCACAGGAATCATGCATCTTTGAAAAGTAGCTGAAGCATTACATAAACCAAAAAGGCATACATCGGTAAGCATGTAAACCATAAGGACTAATGAAAGTTGTTTTAAGTTAGTCATCTGGATGAACGGCTATTTGAGAAAAACCAGAGTATTCGTCCAAGTAGCAGAAATGAGTGTGGTTTGCTAACCTTTCTAAAGTATGATCTATGAACGGTAAAGGATAGTGATCTTTCCTAGTTTCTTTATTTAATTTCCTGAATTCTATGCACATCCTATGTCCAAAAATAGTTCTAGTCGGTATTAATTCATTGTTTTCATTAGGAACAACAGTAAAACCGCCCTTCTTAGGGACACAATGAATAGGACTTACCCATTCACTTTCTTTAACAGGATAGATTATACATCCGTCCAGTAGGCGTACAATTTCTTTTCTTACAACTTCCTTCATTTCAGGATTCAATCTTCTATTAAATTTAGCAACTGGTTTAGCACCTTCTTCCATGAATATCTGATGGACGGTTATCATGGGACTAATGCCCTTCAAATCATCCATTGAGTACCCCAAGACCTTGTGATGCTTCTTAAGTATTTTCATGAGTTCTTCTTCTTTTCCTGAAAGTTTAGCACTAATAATAATAGGAAATTTATTTGTATCATCTAAAAACCTGTATTTAAGATTATCTGGTAGAGTCTTTAGCTCTGGGGGTGGTAATTCCTCATCCCCTCTCTTTTCTGGCTCTTCAAAAGCCTCATCAGTTGGAGGTCCCATAATGGGAAGTGAATCAAATTCATCTTCTAGTTCTTCTAGGGACTTGTCCTTCATAACTATTTCTTCGTAATGTAAGTCTTCGTTTATTTCTTCTTCTTGATTACTAAATAAAAGAGCTGCCATTTCCTCAATAGTTTTATCTTCCTCTTGTATTTGTGGAGGTCTGTCTTTAAATTTGGAAAAGTGGAATTCCTTTTCCGCTCCCCCAAGCTTAAGAGACATAATCTACTTTTTGAAATCAACATAGGCACCTATATCACTCAAAAAGTTTCTTCCAAATATGATTGGGCAAAGAGTGTCAGCTGGCATATCAACAACTACAAAATCGATAGGAAATTTTTTGTTGCCAATTGTGATAGTTGCATTTTGAACTACTCCCATTGGAATTCTAAGATTTTTATTGGCTAACATAATTGTCATGTCAGTATTTTCAATTATAGCCGGTTCTATTTATTATTTTATTTATATGTAGAAATCATAAGATATAACATTAACTTCGGTGCCAAGATCACATAAACCATAATGCGAGGTTACTTTAAATATGCAGGGAAGAATAGGCTTACCCACATCTTTTACCTTTGTTTTACCTTCAACCAATACGGAAGTCTCTTCATCAAGTTTAACTATATTACAATGTGCGTACATAGCCATAATTGCTTCCTTGGTACCTCTTCATCTTTGGTTTCTTACAGATATTCCACGACTTTTGGCATACTTTCTTCTTCCTTCTTCTCCTGTACTGCTTTGACCTGTTCACATTCAAGAATATGCTTCTGTGTAGTGTTAGGAAAAGGCATCTCATGTATTGGTTCTAAGGAGGCCAGTGTTGCTTTAACTTCTGTTTTCTTCTCAGGTTCGGGTGGTGGATCATATTTGACCACACCCTCTTTCGGAGCTTTGATATGTTCTGTAAAAGCTTTAACAACTTGCAACACAAGATCTAAATCCAAATAAAGTTCTTTAGATAATTCTTTAACATGGCCCTTTTTATTATAGTCATGAATACAATCATGTTCTATTTCTACGCCTCCTTCACTTCCTAGACCAAAATTCCATGAAACTCTATGATCACGAATTCTATTAAGTAAAGCCCAAGCTTTAGTTATAGGAAGATTCATAAAGGCTCTTTCCGTGAAAGAGTCTAGTTCAATTTTATTAGGTTCAATTAAACCGCCATAAAAGATATGCAATAAATACCATTTAGGCAAATCATGATGAGGACATAGACGTAGTAAATCTTTAAATCTGATATAAGCTCTTACTAGTCCTTCATTAGAACGGTTCCTCCAAGTCACTATAAGACGCCTGATTCCAAAAGATTTTGATAATGGATAATATTTTAATAGAAATTCATAGGCTAGATTATCCCAAGTAGTAGTGGCTTCAGGGGGTAGAGACCTATACCATGAGAGAGCTGAACTAGTCAAAGACTGACTAAAAAGTTTAACCCTTACCTCATCAACAGTTTATCCCGTCAATTGTAAAGTGACACATATATCTTTGAAACATGCAATATGCTCATATGGATCAGGATCTTCTTCATCTCCAGTAAATTGCTTCTTGTGTAGAATACCGAGTAGCAGAGCATTTATTTCAAACCCCCTTATCTTCTTATTGGAGTTGTCTCTTTTATAAATATCATAGGGCTTCCCAAAGTGGTTGAGTGGGTTAGCACTAGTCATATGCTCAAACTCCATCATGTTTGTGGAAACCTGTAACTCAAAACAAAACTTAGCGAGACAAAAAAATAAGCAAAAACTAAAAGACCTACAACGCTTAGCTCCCCGGCAACGGCACCAGAAAATAGCTTGATGACTACAAGTGCACAAATCGTTTGTAGCTAGTTTTGAAATAAAGATATCGATCCCATAGGGAGCAGGAGTCTGAAGTCTAATAATTCTTGAAATAAATATTACAATAGAAATGCTAAATAAAGTTCTAAGTGACAAGATAAAATACGAGTATTGTGTAAAAAGTTGTTTTTGGGTTTTTGGTATAAGAGCAATAATAAATAAAGTAAAACAACTGAACATAGAAAGTGAGTACCGCGTATGTAAGAGAGATTGGAACTGCAATAGGGGAAAAGCGTTCTCAGGGAGTAGCGGATAAACCACTAGCATTGTAAGGAGCTAAGGTAAATATTATTATCATGAATATTCTCAACTATGTATGTGTGGGAGGAACTCTGTATTTGGACAAATAGGAAGCAACTGCTGCTCATATCATCCTCATAACCACATTAGTCAGCAATCAACATCAATCGAATTACTGCGCTATTAAGGGATGTAATCCCGTAGGACGTATCCCATGGCATGGATAGTGTTCCGTGAGTTTCCTCAGTTTCCCAAGTTGATACGTAAAGAGTGACAATAGCTTTATAATCACTGTAAGTGCTAGCACACCTCCGTCTACCAACAAGTAGTTCCCTCCATCAAGTCCCCATGAGAGGCAAATATTGAGAGGTCAACTTCTCTCAACATCAAGATGAAGACAACCTAACACATGGTCACAGTGATGAATATCATAATAAACTTTATATTATTTCAATCTCATACTAGGGTTTCTCCATCTCCCTAAGAACTAATGATCTACTCAGACATGGAGGCAATCAACATCATGGCAATAACAATAGAATCTATCATAGATGTATAGTACTTGTATAAATCCACACTGAGTAGGGAAATTACAACAAGATATAGATGGGATGGATGGAGATGGTGGTGATGCAGCGGTGGATGATGAAGATCGATGCCTTAGCCTCTCGGATCTGTGCAGGGTGAAGATGGATCCCCGGTGGATGAGTTCCCCCTCCAGACGCCTTCCGGAGGTGAGGTTTCGGTGATTTTTGGGTGTTCTGTATGTCGTCTCTCCAATCCAGTTGCACGGGGTGAAACTATTTGAGGAGGCGGTGGCAGCACCAATTATACGACCGGAGCTATACGGATGGAAAATTTATTCCAGTCATATAGGTTGTCGTTGAACCGTCTATATGTATTGTTCGCTTCAGGTTTTCTTCTGGTATTATTAATATTTCCCAAATAAGCGATTTACGTTGTTTTTTACTCCTTTTCTCCATAGTACAACTGCTCCAAGAATTGTGTCCATTGGATCCATCATCTGTCCTGATCCTGGTGAAAACAGATATAAAATATGTGTGCGAGCGCCATAAAATACCAAGATCCTACGTCTACAATGCATAATAATAGTGTAAAACATGATGCAAATATGCACTCATCAATGTCTCAAGCATAGTGGTTTATTTTTCCTCTTTCATTGGTGCTTTATCTCCTTGTTCCTTATTCCCTTTTAGTACCCAAATTCTTTTTTCTTCCTTAAATTCTTTAGTTGTTGGTAATGTTGGCTTTTTTTATTTGGTTTTTGGTAAAAAAATTACATGAGTCAGATACTTTAAATATATCACCCAAGTATGCTACCTTTTTTATGCACTTAGAAGTTGCTTGTCATCTTTTGTAAACTCATTTTCACAAATATCTATTTTTTGGATGATAGTGGAAATTGTATCCTCTATTTCTAGTAAAGTGTCTTTGGCAAAGTGTTCTAAGTATTCAAAATCTTCCTTCATGGGGGGTTCTTTGATACAATTTTCAATTCTTTCTTTTGCTGAATTAAGTATCATTATTATACCATCTACCTCCCTATCATTTCCTCGATAAGCACCAACGATATTTTTAAGAGCAAGGGTCGACCCTGCAGGTGAGGATAAAATGTGAATTCCCCCTATGGCTCTATCCAAAGCATTTTTGTACCATCGATCTAATCCGTAATACAATAAAAGGTTCATATTATTCTCCCCACAAGGAATAGGATCCTTACTATGCATTTTCTTTGTTCTTTCCCAAGCATCTCTTAGCGTTTCTCCAAAGTGTTGTTTAAAGGAAGTAGTAACATTCTTAGGGAGGGTTGGTCCGGTTTGGTCCATAATGCTCAAGTTACAAGTAAGGTTGATAATAATTTTATGTGTTTTAAAGGAAAACTAGAAATAAAAAAGACTAAAAACAAGAACAAAGAAAATTACATTGAAAATCTAGAGAAGGAAAAACTCACAGTGGTGCAACCTCCCCAGGCTTAGGTGTTTGCACAAAGTTGGTGTTGATAGTGCCAGAAAATGTGTTCTGACAGTTGTCGTGGGAATTATTGATACATTGCAAATGTATCTAATTTTTGATGTTCCATGCTTGGTTTTATCCACTTTCTTGTGTTTTGTCCACACTTTGGAGTACTTTTCATATGATTTCTTGGACTAACCTATTAATAAGAGCCACAGTGTCAGCTGCCTATTTTCTGTTGTTTTTGGTTCTAGGAAAGTCAGAAAATGAATATTCTCGGAATTGGACGGGACAAAAGCCAAAGTGCCTATTTTTACGGAAGACAACAGATGCCAGAATACAAGACGGAGAATGGCTGGGGGACGGCCACACCACCTGGCCGCGCGGCCAGGCCTGGCCCATGCCAGGGGGTGGTCTGGCCGACCCTAGCACCCCCTCGGCCTCTCCTTCCGCCTATAAGATGCCCTCAGGACAAAAACCCTAAGTACCCGATCAAAAATCCACGAAAGAGTCTGTAGCCGCCGTCATCTCCATCCCTAGATCAGGAGGGATCTGAAGCTCTTCCTGGCACCCTGCCGGAGAGGGGAATTCACCCTAGAGGCCTTCTTCATCATCATGCAAGCCTTCGGTGTGATGCGTGAGTAGTTCATCCTTGGACTACGGGTCCATGTAGTAGCTAGATAGTTGGTTATCCTCCTTTGTGCTTTCATGTTTAGATCTTGTGTGCTCCGTTCATGATCAAGATCATCTATTTGCAATTCTGCATGTTGTGTTTGTGGGGATCCGATGGATATTGAGATGTTATTTCAGATTGATTATTGATTCTATCATGTCTTTGTTATTTGTGATCTTGCATGCTTTCCGTTGTTAGTAGCTATCTTGGCCAAGTAGATGCTAGCAACTCCAAGAGTTAGTATTTATGCTCGATAGTGGGTTCATGCCTCTAGTAATCTGGGGAAGTGACAAAAATCTCTAATGTACTAGATGTGTTGTTGCTACTAGGGAGAAACAACAATCCTTTGTTCATAGAACAATCGTATTGTTTACTTTACACGCAATTCGTAAAGCAATAATCTATTGCTTGCAACTTAATACTGGAGGGGGTTCGGATGATAACCTGAAGGTGGATTATTAGTCATAGATGCGGTTGGATGGCGGTCTATGTATAATGTTGTAATGCCCAATCAAGTTCCAAAGGAGTCAAGATGATTAGTATATGCATGTATTGCTTTCTTGATGTCTGTCAATTGCCCCACTGTAATTTGTTCACCCAGCATGTTATCTATCTTGAGGAGAGCCACCTCTAGTGAACTATGGACCCCAGTCCTTTCTTTTACATACAATCTACAAACTGTTTACTGCTTTGTGTTTACTTTCTGCAAACTATTACTTCCTTCCATTCGATACGTTTAATCCTTTGTTTTCAGCAAAACCGGTGATATTGACAACCTCATCGCAGGTTGGGGACAGAGTTTTGTGCTTGTGTTGTGCAGGTCTCCACGTTGCTGCTGGCACCGGTAGTGTGCCCTGCCATCGTTCAGCTAGCTACACCTTTGGCATGTTTCCTTGCTCTTACTCGATTGATAAAACCTTGGTTTCGTACTGAGGGAAAACTTGCTGCTGTGCTAATCATACCTTCCTCTTGGGGTTCCCCAACGAGCTCGATATATTTTGGGCCATCAAGCATATTTTCTGGCGCCATTGCCGGGGAGTCAAGGACATCTTCACAAGGGGAGTCCCTCATAACCAATCTCTTTACTTTGTTATTTTTGTTTTGCTTAGTTTCCTTTGTTTTGTTTGCTTGTTTTGTTATAAAAAACACACAAAAAATTAGTTTTACTAGTTTGCTTTCTTATTCAAAAATACAAAAAAAATGACTACTCTTGAAAACACTAAGTTGTGTGACTTCACTAGCACCAACAACGATGATTTTATGAGCACACCTATTGCTCCACCTGTGCCTGAAGCTACTTTCTTTGAGATAAAACCTGCTTCACTCAATCTTGTTATGAGAGAACAATTTTCTGGTATTGGTAATGAAGGTGCTGCTTCCCATCTAAATAACTTTGTTGAACTTTGTGAGATGCAAAAGCATAGGGATATAGATGGAGATATTATTAAGCTTAAATTGTTTCCTTTCTCTTTGAGAGGAAAAGCTAAAGAATGGTTGAATTCCTTAACAAAGAATAGTATTGATTCTTGGACTAAATGCAAAGATGCTTTTATTGGAAAATACTATCCTCCTGCTAAGATTATATCTATGAGAAGTGAAATAATGAAGTTTAAACAGTCTGATAATGAGCATGTTGCTCAATCTTGGGAAAGAATGAAATCTTTGGTAAAGAATTGTCCCACTCATGGAATGACTGCTTGGATGATCATCCAAACTTTTTATGCAGGATTGAACTATTCTTCAAGGAACCTATTGGATTCTGCTGCTGGAGGTACCTTTATGACCATCACTTTGGGTGTTGCAACAAAACTTCTAGATAATATGATGGTTAAGTATTCTGAATGGCATACTGAGAGAGCTCCACAAGGTAAGAAGGTAAATTATGTTGAGGAAACCTCCTCCTTGAGTGATAAGATTGATATTATTATGTCTATGCTTGTGAATGGGAGAGCCCATATTGGTCCAAATAATGTTCCTTTAGCTTCTTTGGTTGCTCAAGAAGAGCAAGTTGATGTGAACTTCATAGGAAATAACAATTTTGGCAATAATGCTTATAGGAACAATTTTGGTAACAACAATTATAAGCCATATCCTCCCAACAATGGTAATGCTTATGGAAATTCCTACAACAATAATAAGAGTGCACCCTCTGAACTTGAAGTTATGTTTAAAGACTTTATTAGTAAACAAACAGCTTTCAACAAAACTATTGAGGAAAAACTCTCTAATGCTGAAAGAAATATAGCATCTTTGGTTTAAGCTCAATCTTCTTTGAATAAAATGGCTGCTAAACTTGAAACTAATGATAATCCCTTTGCATCTACTAATGCTATACAAGTAAGAATTGATGAAAATGTTAGACTATTAGCTGAATTACATGCTAAGTGGGAAAGAGAAGATGAAATTGCTAGAAACATTAGTGTTTCTACTATCACCACCACTAGTGTTGAGGCTAGTAATAGTTCTACTACTTTAGATGATAATTTCGATTTTGATCTTGATGGTTGTAATATCTCTGAAGTTATTAAGTTCCTACAAAAGCTTGCTAAAAGTCCTAATGCTAGTGCTATGAACATGGCCTTTACAAAACACATTACTGATGCTCTCATAAAGATTAAAGAAGAAAAGATGAAACATAAAGCTTCTATTCCTATAAAACAAGAAGATGGTTGGGAACCATCATTAATATGAAAGTGAATGACTTTGACTTCAAAGCTTTATGTGATCTTGATAGTAGTGTTTCTATTATGCCTAGAAGGATTTATGATATGCTTGATTTGCCTCCACTTGAAGATTGTTATTTGAATGTCCCACTTGATGATAATGCTAAAAAGAAACTCATGGGGAGTTTTAATGATGTTCTTATTATGGTTAACAATGCCTATGTCCCCGTTGATTTCTATGTTTTGGATGTTGAATGCAATGCTTCTTGTCCTATTACTTTGGGAAGACCTTTTCTTAGAACAGTTGGTGCCATTATTGATATGAAAGAAGACACCATTAAATATCAACTCCCACTCAAGAAAGGTATAGAACACTTCCCTAAGAAGAGAGAGAAGATTTCTTTTGCCTCTCCTATGAAAACAAAATTTGGTCTTAATGCTTCTTCATTTGAGAACACTTGATTCTTTTTCTTGCTTCTTATGCCTAACTTAAAGGCGTTAAAGAAAAGTACTTATTGGGAGATAACCCAAAAGTTTTAGATGAGTCTTAGAAGTTATTACCTCAGTAATAACTGCTCCTTATCCTTTTTATTTGCTTTTCGTGCCAAGAGTAACCTCTAATGAGAGAGAAGTAATGATTCGGAAAGTTGCTATCCCGAAACAGATTTCTGTGCTTCACCGTAAAAATTCGTGTAAAATATCTGAACGTGTTTTTGAGGCGTGAATTTTTGTGCTTCTAACCCAGTTTATTATCTAACTTTCTTTAATTCAACACTTTTTGATTTGAGCAACAGAAGGTCTTTGAAAAAAATTGTCTTTACCTGCTGGTCTGTTTTGACAGATTTCTGCCATTTTCTGCATTTGCTTCTTGTTGGTTCCTTTTTGAGTTCTTTTGGGGAATTGAGATTTTTGAGGGAAGTGCTACAGTAGGTAGTGTTATAATGGAAGTTTATTTGGTGTTAGAACTGGACCTTAAGACTTATTATCTTGAGTGCACTAATGTTGCTAATAAAGATTGTGTGAAGTTTTGTATGAAGGAAAAATTTCAGGTGTATGGAAGGAATGAGTAATGAGATGAAGGATGGACAAAATCTCAAGCTTGGGGATTCCACGCATGTCACCCCAAGAAATATCCAAGAAGTACAAGCGTCAAAGCTTGGGGATGCCCAAGGCATCCCCTGCTTCATCAATAAAAATCCCAGGTTTCTTCCAAACGCTTCATTTTTATTGTTTCATGCACAGTTGTGTTGTTCTTGGAGCGTCTTCTTCTTTGTTTTAGTTTTGGTTTTTCATTTGCTTTGGTTTTCTTAGTTTACTGAATAAATTGGTTGGACCCCCTCTTTCATACATTGGTTTGCAAATAGTTTGGTTTGGTTTGGAAAAGAGTAGGAAAGTTCATTCTTAAGTGGTAAAAAGAGCTTGTTTTTGACTGTGGCCTATGCTTTGTCATGCCATGCTTGATATTGTTTTGGCTTTATGCTTAGTATTCTTTATTGTAGCATGAATTGTTATAAACAATTGAGATTGCTTAATGTGCCTTGGATGAATCATGCGTTGTTTTAGCATATTAAAGCATAGTATTGTGGTATTCTCCTTTGATGCTTTATTTGGGTTGACTTGGTGCATGCTCACACCATGTTATGACTATCTCAAGTCACCATAGCCTTTATGATCCTTTAGTTTTCAACTTGTAGTATCACTCTATGCCTTGATCAATGATGTTTTGTCGCTCTGCATGATTATGGCCATTATTGCTCTCTTAGTTTGTCGCTCCCAGTCTTTTGCTAGCCTCCACAACCAAGTATGAGTTCCACTCATGCATCCAACTCCCTAAACCAAGTTATTCCGAAGATTCCACCATACCTACCTACTAGTTTATGCTATTCCAAGTATATTCATGCTTTTGTTTACCTTCCAAATTAAACTTGTTATGAGAAAACTAGTGGTTAAAGCTCTCACGAACTTGATGGCACACTTTACTTTTTTGCATCTAATAAACTTGAACCAATGGGTCCTTCTTTGTTGCATATATGCTTGCGCTTTATAAGTTGAAATTAGCAGAACCATGTATCATGGGGAACGCTTTCAACATTGCACTTGTACTTTGTACCCCGTTGATATCATGTTCTTTTGCTTATGGATCCCGGTGGTGTGAAATAAAAGTGGAACTTGTAAGATCATGGAGTTTGTATGTGTGTTAGAGAAACGCCTGGGCCGCTAGCCTAAGCCATGCCTAATCATGGTGGAAACTTGCAGCATCACCATAATGAGCACTCTATGAAGCATCCTTAATAAAAACCTATGCAAATAGCAAATAAAAAGATCGCTGAGATGCTCATTGTCTGCTTGCCTTGTCATTTTGATTATGGGATAGCTCCTGTGTCATGTGCAAGGGGTACCCCGTTGGCAATTCTTATTGATACACATGTACTTACAATGACAAGAGCTTACTCGTGACTAAAGTTGAGTAGCATGAGGTTCGGTCTTCGTAAGTAAGGGGCATGAGATTTCGGTTTATAACTTGTCAAGCATATCATCTTAGTTGTGTCACTTTAACCTAAATCACCTTCAAGATGCTTATGATAGGGGCAATGAGAGCTGAAAGCTATAAGTACCATAATTTTTGGAAGCTCTTTATGAGACTTGAATCCCTACTTCCTTCTATGAAGGCCTTTCTTCCACCATTATATTGAGTCTCCACCTTCTACCTTTATGCACCTACTTTGAGAGCATAGTGGCCATTCTTAGTTCTATGTGCATTGTCCCAAGACTACTTGATTGATGCATAACTTGATATTGCTTGTTTTAAACTATTTGTATCTAGTCACTCTTATGAACTTTGAAGGTGTCCTATGCATTTATATTTTCTACTCTATGAGGGACAAGCTAAATACTATTATGCTATGTTTTCTTTATGTGAAACAAACAAGCGTCTTGCAAAGCATTGTTATTCATGAATCTTTTGTTTGTGCCTTTTCATGTTGCATCATAGTTTCTTTGTCCTATTGCTAGAACTTTGTCTTTCATGTTGTGATTGAAGTACTATGATCCCATCTTTGATTGTTTTACAAATACTTTGATCAAGTCTTTGATGGTGCATCTCACCTCAAAAATTATTCTTTCTTTTTATCACTTACCTACTCGAGGACGAGCAGGAGTTAATCTTGGGGATGTTGATACATTGCAAATGTATCTATAATTTTTGATGTTCCATGCTTGGTTTTATCCACTTTCTTGTATTTTGTCCACACTTTGGAGTACTTTTCATATGATTTCTTGGACTAACCTATTAACAAGAGCCATAGTGCGAGATGCGTGTTTTCTGCTGTTTTTGGTTCCAGGAAAGTCAGAAAATGAATATTCTTGGAATTGGACGGGACAAAAGCCAAAGTGCCTATTTTTCCGGAAGACATCAGATGCCAGAATACGAGACGAAGAAGGGTTGTGGACCGGCCACACCACCTGGCCACGCGGCCAGGCCTGGCCCGCGCCAGGGGGTGGTATGGCCGACCCCAGCACCCCCCTCGGCCTCTCCTTCCGCCTATAAGATGCCCTCGGGATGAAAACCCTAAGTACCTGATCAAAAATCCACGAAAGAGTCTGTAGCCGTTGTCATCTCAATCCCTAGATCGGGAGGGATCTGAAGCTCTTCCCGGCACCCTGCCGGAGAGGGGAATTCACCCTGGAGGCCTTCTTCATCATCATGCAAGCCTCCGGTGTGATGCGTGAGTAGTCCATCCTTGGACTACGGGTCCATGTAGTAGCTAGATGGCTGGTTCTCCTCCTTTGTGCTTTCATGTTTAGATATTGTGAGCTACGTTCATGATCAAGATCATCTATTTGTAATTCTGCATGTTGTGTTTGCGGGGATCTGATGGATATTGAGATGCTATTTCAGATTGATTATTGATTCTATCATGTCTTTGTTATTTGTGATCTTGCCTGCTTTCCGTTGTTAGTAGCTATCTTGGCCAAGTAGATGCTAGCAACTCCAAGGGTTAGTATTTATGCTCGATAGTGGGTTCATGCCTCTAGTAATCTGGGGAAGTGACAGAAATCTCTAAGGTACTAGATGTGTTGTTGCTACTAGGGAGAAAACAACAATCATTTGTTCATAGAACAATCGTATTGTTTACTTTACACGCAATTCGTAAAGCAATAATCTGTTGCTTGCAACTTAATACTGGAGGGGGGTCGGATGATAACCTGAAGGTGGATTATTAGTCATAGATGCAGTTGGATGGCGGTCTATGTATAATGTTGTAATTCCCAATCAAGTTCCAAAGGAGTCAAGATGATTAGTATATGCATGTATTGCTTTCTCGATGTTTGTCAATTGCCCCGCTGTAATTTGTTCACCCAGCATGTTATCTATCTTAAGGAGAGCCACCTCTAGTGAACTATGGACCCCGGTCCTTTCTTTTACATACAATCTACAAACTGTTTACTGCTTTGTGTTTACTTTCTGCAAACTATTACTTCCTTCCATTCGATACGTTTAATCCCTTTATTTCAGCAAAACCGGTGAGATTGACAACCTCATCGCAAGTTGGGGACTGAGTTATGTGGTTGTGTTGTGCAGGTCTCCACGTTGCTGCCGGCACCGATAGTGCGCCCTGCCATCGTTCAGCTAGCTACACCTTTGGGGTGTTTCCTTGATCCTACTGGATTGATAACCTTGGTTTCGTACTGAGGAAAAACTTGTTGTTGTGCTCATCATACCTTCCTTTTGGGGTTCCCCAACGAGCTCGATATATTTTGGGCCATCAATTATCCAAGCACCACCACTGTGAAACTCTCTAGCAACTCTCCGGAAACGGCACCAGAAAATGTTCTTGATGGCAACAACTCGGTGTGTACCAAATCGTTGGGACTCCAAGTGCAAAGTGTTGTAGCAAGCGTCTTTTCCCCACAAGGGTGACTCGAGGGTTTATATCGAACTCTTGGGGAATTGGCTAAAAAAAATATTCTTCCTCTCCTCTTCAAGCAACCTACAAAGCAAAGTTTTGTCTTGTCCCCAACTCCACCGTGTGGTTGTCAAGCACAATGTTTTGTATTAGTAATATGAAATAACAATAATAACATAAGTAAAAACTAGGCAAACAAAGTAAGAACAATAAAGGGTAGTTGTTTTTGGGTTTTGGTTGTGTGTGCAAGTGAAAAAAGTTTTTTTTTATTTTCGAAATAATAAATAGTAGAAAATATAAAGTGTGATAGTGGTGTTGGAAAGGTGTTTCTAATGGTTTAAAATGGACCAGGGTTCATGGGTTCACTTGTCTACTCTTTTTTTGGCTTGCAATGGACAAAAACAATTTATCAAAGACATAATATTGGTGGAACTACTACATCTGTTTGATAAGCTTTCATATGGGCATCACATCCTAACATAGATATGATGCAACACATATCTCTTATACTCTTCAAGAAAGGGAAAACTCCAAGCAATCTTGAATCAAGAATCAACAGAGTATAGCCTTAAGTATTTTGACATGATGTTTGAATCACAAATATACTATCTTAACCAAAAAAGATTATCTTACTATCACAACATAATTATACCACATGGATTCACTTTATCCCTAGCGAGGCAGTAAAAGAAAGGTAAAAACCATAGTATATCTCGAATTTGTTGTCACTATTCAATCACTACCACCATGCTACTCCATATAATACACACTTCTCCCACGCATGCTCTTGCATACAAGTTGGATCAGAACAAGTACTTAAGAACGGGGTACATGATATGCATCTATCAATACATCTTACACATAATAGGTTACAATCTCATATATCAAATTATAGAATAAAGATCCACCACATAGGAATTGCAAATATGACCATAGTCATGTTGGGCAGCTCATATGGTACTAGATCTATGAAGAACAAGATAGAGATAGATCAAGCTACTACCACAAACCCATAGTCTAGAGGTGGACTACTCCCTCTTCATCATGGTGATGACGGTGGAGACATTGGAGAAGGTACAGATCCCTTCGGTAGCGGCTCTGGTGGAGTTTCCCCCTCCAATCTTTGCTAGTTCTGGCTCTGTTTTGGTGTTTTAGTGTTTCTATGGCGCCTCTCTCTAGGAACTCCTGAGGGGACCTTTATATAGTGGTAGGTGGTGGGGAAAAATTGAAGTGAATCGATGGTTGAGGAGGGAAAGAGCATGGGTGGCGTGACCACCCTTACTAGGCGTGCCAACTGGGCTCTTTTGGCCCTCCCGGCTCATCTAGTGAGGTCCAAGTGCTCTAGGTGCTTATCTTGGTGAAATATTGACTCTCCCTAAATCCCAACTCCATTTGAATTTGTTTAGGTCCCTGGAAGGAAAAAATATACAAAACAGGGTTTTCCTGTCCTTCAAAGTTATAAACAAAATAAAGGGGATCATTGGTAAATAGATCAATGTAAAACATGAATATAACATCATATATATAGCAAATATGTGGGAATTCATAGCAAAAAACTAGAAAGTTCATGTATGCATTTTACATGCATCACCCACATAGAAAATGCAAAGGCACAGATATAATGGGTTAGTTCATGAAGCATCATTTACAAGGCTTACCATACCACAAGATCCATGTGGTACATTCTTTATGCTTCATGTGTTGACCAACTTGAATTCACTCTTCACTCTTTGTATTGGTCAACCATATATATTCTCATGATCTATAGCAATGTCTTGAGGTACATAAATAATTCTTCATTTGATTGCATGCTCTAAATCTTAGTCAATCATAGCTCAGCTTGTGAGGCTATCATGACACCGACTTATAGCCATATCTTGAATTCTTCTCTTGAGATCAAACTCTTAAGATCTTAATTATCCATTATTTAGCACATGAGCTAAAGCATGGTTAAATTGAGTTCCACACAAGAACTCCATCTTCATTTCTTCTTCTTGATCATACCATATCCCTCTCTTAAAATCGATGATCTTGATGCCAATACTCGAGGTATATCTTTATCTTCATGGTATCCATACTTGAATCCAACACATGGACTACAAGCATTACCTTTAGAATAATCCTTCAAATAGAACTCAATTAAAACATTAGTACATAGGGATTGTCATTACTTACCAAAACCACATATAGGGACAAATACCCTTATAATCTCCTCTATTTTGGTAATTGATGACAATCTCAACAAGAAGGTTTATATAATGAAGATTAGAAACAAGTGCAGAACTTATCCAAGAATAAGTTGTATACAAGAGGTTGTATTTGATATGGTCAAGTAACACAAAGCTACTAGCCCATTTCAAAATTGATTCTACTCACACAAATTACAACTAATGCAAGAGATGTGAGTATAACCAACATATATAGAACAAACTCCCCTATAATATTTGCATGTGTGATGAACTTGAATTGCATTGCATACATTGTCAAGCATAACATTTGGGAGAGTTTACACTATATATTCAACCATGCAAAACATAATAAAGATCAAATGCATTAAAGGCAAACAGTTAAGAGCAAACTGATCTTAAGTATAAAACCATTTCCCTTAAACCCTCTAAACTTCTATCCATTGACAACAAATGCGAAAATGGATGACAAGGTTAGAAGGACAATATGGTATGAGTTCCTCCCCAAGGTGTGCATTTCTCATAATATGAGTGAAATTAAATGCACGTACCCAATGACGAATACTTGGAGGAAATCAAACTATATTGAGGATCAAAGATTGTTAAAAGGATAACAAGGTGAAGAAACTTCAATGGATGAAGCAAGCAATCAAAATATCCAAATTACTAATTGGATGAATATACTCTAAATGAAATATGGAAGCTCCCCAAGGTTCGTACATAAATTATAATTGTTGCATTTGAATACAATATGCACAAACATGGAATCCTTGCTCCCTATATATCATTTAGAACATAACCAAGATAGAAAGAGTAGATAGAAATCAAAACACTTGTCAAGATAATCTTGAGTCCAAAATAAACCATTTATGAGATATGAGGGCATGAAGATGCGTTAAACATAAACCGATCACTCATAAATCAAGTTCTTACCACCACCCCTAAAAACCAAGAGGATAAGAAAGGTGGTTAGCAAAGAACGAAGATATCAAGGCGAGAGATTAACACTCATGTGTATATAAGTTTCTAAGTGTACAAACATATGAATAATCTAGAAATAAACACGCACACACAAAATGTTAAAATAAAAATATGGAAAACATGATATCCAAAAGGAAGTCATATGAGATCTACCAAACTGATTTTTGCTTAAAAGCATATGTATCCCATGGCTCAATTTTTCTATTATGGTATATCAATATAGAGAAAACACTTTCAAAAACATCACAACTAACACTAAGGGAACTAATGCTAGTTGGGATATTTTGAGAAAAGTAAAAAGTATCATAAGGAAGGATTATTTACAATTTCATTAATATTGCACATGAGAGCATATTGAGGAAATGATACGCAATAAATTACTAAAAGGAATATTAGAGATGGGTGGATCATGAACATGAATTTATATACTCCCCATTATATGCATCATCTTAACATACTTACATAGGCAATACAGAATTTTCCAAAAAAAACTTTGCAAGAACCACACCATTTGCAAAATAAAGAAATTCATGCGAAGATGCCACCTACAAGAGGTTGGATGGAATAATAGTATGCATGAATAAGATACTTGTTACCGAGATAGCAATAGTATGATGTAGTTGATAAGAATTCTTCAATCACCCTAGCTTGACTCCAATTATCATATGGTGATGACACATTCCTTATAGATAAGACAAGCATCCATTGCATCTCCAGTGTACCTAAAACAACATTCAAGTACATCTTGGTATCCAAACTTACCAGGTCCATAGTGGTTAGACTAACCACAATACATATGAAACACTCCATATGAATATGTGCATATTTAGAGTTGAAATTCGAATTTCATGCACATCTTAGCAGTTAAGGATTTGATGGAGTATACACTGTATTGTAGATCAAAGAAAGCAAAACATGATATAAGATATACATTTAGTAAACATGCAAGCACAAGAGTTCCAAGATCCAAAGAATATATAATTTGGACAAAACACCAAAATATTCAAGAAGGCATACATAGTGTGACAAAACACATTTGTTGTCCAAACTATATCAAAGAATCAAATCAACAGAAAATTAGTTCAACAAATTTTAAGAGATGAACTAAGCAAAAACCTATTGAGCATAAAAGATGAAATAAAAACACATATGCTCAAAGCTTTATCTCATTCAAGCAAGTAAAATATGTAAGAAGGAAAGGGATAACAAACTCCCAAAAGAGCAAGGTTTCAACAAATAAACCAACCGCTTTACACTTTTCACAATGGAACAAGATACCCAAAAGAAAAGGTTCGTCTTCCACCAAAACACATTTGATAGAAAATAAAAACTTAAGCAAAGATATTTTCAAAAGGCAAGGAAGACAATGGGAGACACAACAATTCTTGGAAATAAATAAGGCAATAAGAAGCGAAATCGAAGGTCAAGATGATTTACAAATGCTACCACAAACATGGATATCAATTGTCAAAGACAATGAGTGAATTGGAATTAATTTCTGGTGGTATGTTGCAAGGATATTTATAGATCAACTTCACAATAAAAACATAGGTTAGAAATATAAAGATTAAGCACTATGCATAGATAGAGATTTTTGATAGCTTCAACTAGTCACGCAATCATGCAAAGAAATGATTAGAATAACTTGAAGCAAACAGTCTCCTAAATAATTTATAGAGATATGTATTTGAGGAAGGTCACACCTAGAATTTCTTACACAAACAAATACCAGAAAGATGAGCAATAAAATCTTCTAACAAAATAGGATCTTGTTTGAGCTAACATGCCACCCAGGAACAAGATAATTAATAATATAAAATCTAAGTGGCACTACCTCATATGTTCACACTTCCTAGGATTGTGATATGCAACAAGAAGCATATTACTCCCCCATAATTTGATATTCAATTCTTCTCAACAAGAGGCAAAAAACTCAACTAGAGATAATTAATGGAGTAGAATTTGAATTTCTCATGAGTAGGACACACCATGTAGTGACTAGACAAGCTTGCAATATCAATACTAAGTGGTAGTACTCATGTACACACATTTTAAGGTTCAAGAGATGCGTGAGGCATATCACTCCCCCAAAATGGTATGTTCCATTAACTACCTGAAAAGAGCCAAAGAAGATATCATCAAGATGCATTAGAGGCTCAAAGCAAAACACACAAATAAATGATGCACCAAACACCTAGACATACTTGAATACACAAAAATAAGCATGCATAAGGCACACTAAATACAAACACATACTTGGTACAAAACCAAAACATGTAAAGGGGCAAGTAACTTACAATATAAAGGAGTTAGTTACAAGTTATCTCAAATAGGCGCATTTGGTATAAGATAGGTGTTGGGGATATACTTTCTGGGTATCCTCACTATGCCTCACTGACCGGGGTGGCCCACTTCGGGTTAGAGCTTTGCTTCATGGGCGGCCTAGTCAGGGAGAAGAAACGGACTCCAGTCCGGCTACGGGAAGGCCCAAAAGACTTACCGACATAGGCCCGTAGTGTTACTTGTAGTTCAAGATATACTCTGTAACCGACTCTTAGTCGTAGCCAGATAGATCTCTCCTGTAACCCTAGGCCGGATATCTATATAAGCCGTCCTAGGGAGAGACTTTAGGGCACCCTCACAATAGTCTAGAATCTCAACTCGCACAGGCGAAACCCTTGTAACCCATATTCCGGCTTTGCCGTATTACTGGATTGCTAGAAGGAGTAGGATCTGTCCAAAGCCGGCGGATTCGAACCTGGGTAAACTTGTGTGGTCACCGTCCCAGAACATCGTACGCCTCACACCCATATCTTCCACACGCCTCGAGGACCCCCTCGTGGCGTACCAGTCATCAATCCGACGACAGTTGGCGCCCACCGTGGGGCAAGTGAGCTTCGGATCTGCGTTCCGAGCAGAATCTGCAAGAATTGGAATTGGCGAGACTATCACCGTTGATCGCATCCTCTACGCCAGTGACGTCCCTCTCATCGTTCTCGACGAGACCTGGATTCTGACTAGGGAGGCCATGACTGCCTATACCATTATGTCTTTCGGCGACATTGATGTGTACATTGGATTCGCTGAATCTGTCCCACCCACCCAGCGGTGATGATAGAGGCAGAAGAAATTTATGGGTCCCCTTTGTCTGTGGAGGTGGCAGAGTTTCGGATCTCAGAAAACCCTAATCCCACCCAGCGCACACCCATTCCAGAGATAGTGGAGAAATCTGAGCCTGAAGCGGATCTTGCGGTTCAACTCGAATCTGGAGTGGATCTCCCTAGCGAGGCCGAAACCCAGATTGATCCACCCGCTAAGGTTGAAATCCAAGAGGATCACAACAACAACCTTGGTTCTGGCTCTGCCAACGCCGAAACAGATCAACCGTTCCTGAGGCACACGTTGTGGCGCATGATGCTACAAGACGCAAGCGTGGATGAGGTTCTCAAAACCATTAGGATTTTTGAGGAAGCCCACGAGGAAAGTCGCAACTACCTTAGGACCCACACATCGCACTTTGTCGGATATGTTGGATCCGGATCCGGCTCTGCCGATGCTGGAGACAACACTGACTCAGGGCTAGAGGCGATCGGAACAAACACTGACTTACTCGTGTCCTCGGATGACTCGATGACGTCGGCGGATTTCCAAAAGTTCTCCGCGGAATATGAAGAGGAGTATAACTCCAAAGCTGCAGAAGAAGGAGAAGCCATGGATGAAGGATCCGGAGAAAACTCTCCCAAAGCACAGGATGATATGGATATTAGAGATAATCCTGAGGTCCAGATGTCCGAAAGTACCGCTCAGATCTTGACTCCGGGAAACGGACCCAAAGCCGTCTTTGCTACCGATGCTACCAAGAGGGCAAAGAAGAAGAACAAGAAGAACAAGACCCTGGCAAAAGAACTTCTAGCGGAGGAGGTGATTGCCCAGGAATACGAGGAAGACTTGGATGGAGCACTTATCCCACTCGAGCCCAAAGAAGATTCGATGCATGGACACGTGGTCACCGCAGGTGCCCGTAAACTCATCGACGTTGCATTAACCACACCTATCCCTACTACAGCAGAACTCACCGCTGCAGAATTGGATGAAAGGGCCCAAGCACTAGAAGCGCGTCACCAGGTACTCCTGGATGAAGCCAAAAACATCGAGGAAGAAAAGAAGCGCATGGCCAAGGAGGAGAAGCTCAACTCTCTGCAACATCAGAAGAACCGGAAAGGCCACTTAAGGGCTGAGAAATTTCCGGAAATACACAAGGTTCTCTTCGACGAGGATCCGGGGATGTCTTGACTCGACAGTAAAGGAGATTTGGTGTACCCAACACCAGTACAAAACACTGCCGCGGCTCGAGATATCCTGGCAAATAATCCAGGCCCAGAAGAGGTTCGATTGGGCATCAAGCTACTCACCAAGGGTCTGGAGCAGCAGAAGGTCGTGAAATCCGGAAGCGGAAAACTGGTCTCCCAATCCGACCAATGTCGCACAGATCCGGCCTGGAATGATATAAGACCCCAACAGGCTCCGGAACAGCATCATTGTTCCGACTGTCGGGAAGACAACTACTCAAGAACCGGATCTTCAGGACAGCACCATGGAGCTACACGTGACTGGCGCAACGTTGCTCCGGTCGCCGAAGAAGAGGCGATTCTTGTACTATATCTGAGAAATCCTCCCCGGCGAGAGTCGAACGATCGCAGGGAAGAAGACAAAGAGAAGCGTCGGGAGGAGGACCGACAAAAAATGCCACCTCCTGGAGACACAAGCCATCCGGCTGGTTCCCACCGCGCTGGGAAAGACAGACGAAGGAACAACGGACACCGCGCCGAGTCAAGTCGACAGCGGGCTTGTCGTAATGAAGACCCTCCCCAGAACCAGAATAATGACGCTCCGGATGGAGACCGGCGATCAGCCGGAAACAATCCAGCTGCTCCACCCTCTCCACCAAGTAGCCATCACAACGGCTCTTAATGAGGGCAAGGAGGGCGTCGTGGCGGAGGAGGTGGTGGCAGAAGCCAAAGTCTGGCTTCAAGGCACCATAGCCAAAGCCGTCAATCAGGACGGCGATCTTTGTCCCCAAGTGACGCGAGACACCAGATTAACTCCAACATAGAGGCGCGACGCTACGAAAATGATGACATATACGTGGTCCCAAAATGCTTCGGACCACGTATAAGAGCGACAAGATTCCCAAAAGGATTTGCTATCTCAAGACATATCTAGCCCTACGACGGTGTAGCACGGCCAAATACTTGGCTCTAGGATTTTTTCCAAGCTTGCTACATCGCCAAAGGCGGAAACAGCCTGGTCGTGACCCGGTATCTCCCACTTATGTTGTGAAAGACAGCACAATCATGGCTCAATGAACTTCCGGAGAACACCATTCACAACTGGTATGACATGCAAAGCGCGTTCTTTTGGAATTTCGAAGGCACATATCGGAGGCCCTATACGGTAGGAGACCTATAGCGTTGCACCTAGAAAGCCAGAGAAACTTTCCGAGATTATCTCGGATGATGGATCGACACTAAAAACTCCTGTGAGGGAGTAAACGATCAAACTACGATTGAAGCTTTCATTGCAGGACTCCCAATTGGTTTACTACGTCATCGTTTGAAGTGTGACAAGGTCACTGATTTGGGAGAGATGATAGAAACAGCGAGCAAGTATGCAGATGCTGACGACGATGCAGAGGGATTACTGAACGCCCTAGCTGTTCCATAGTCGGCAAAACAACCAAAGCAGCAAGCTCAGAAGCGCAAGAATACCTCGGAAGAAAAACCCAACGCGGAAACAGCAGTGGTCACTGCTACTTTCGGGTTTGGAGGACGAGGAGGGCGCGGCGGTGGGCGCAGACGCGGTCGTGGGACATCAAGAGTCCAGGGTAGAGGAGACCAGCAACCTGGCAAAACCTACTCCTGGGACGACATTGCCAATAACCCATGTGTGCATCACTTAGATGCCAATGGGGGCTCATCTCACACAAACGCCGAGTGTTGTTTTAATGACTACATCAAGAAATATGATACTGCTGGCTACAGGGCTAAGCGGAAGAAGGGAAAGAAGAATCTTGAAAAGATAAAGAGACCAAGGAAGATTCTGACATGGAGGAAGCTGATCCTTCAAATCCCAAGCCGGAGGGGAAGAAAAACTTCCCAACAAAGAAAGACACTTACGTCACCTTCCTTGGATCTCAACCAGCTAAGTTCAAGAAAGCAGTTCTGCATGAGCTTAACGCAACAGTTCCGGTTCCCTCAATTCCTGGACTGGTCAGAAGTGGCAATCACCTTTGACCGTGCTGATCATCCGCCTAAGTTGCATAGGCGAGGAAAATACGCCTTAGTCGTCAATCCACTTATTGATGGCTATGGTTTCTCCAAGACTCTCATGGACGGTGGCAGCAGCATTAACATCCTGTATGTCGAAACGCTATGCCGCATGCGAATCTCGGAGACCCAGCTGAATTACATATCTGTGATCTTTCACAGAGTTGTCCCAAGAAGACAAGCAAATTCCCTGGGAGAAATCACTTTGGATGTTATCTTTCGAACTCCAAAGAACTATCGGACAGAAGCACTTTCCTTCGAAGTGGTCCCGTTCAAGAGCGCGTACCATGCTATATCCGGACGTCCGGCTTACTGGGCTTTTATGGCTCGTCCATGTTACATTTACAATATGATGAAAATTCCAGGTCCCAACGGTGTGAACACCATCAGGGGAGACCCGAAGAAGGCGCGAGAGTGCGAGGACGGAAATGTCGCCTTTGTTGAAGCCGTGCTGCACGCCCAGGAGTACTATGAGATCAAGAAGACCATCGATCATTCGAGATACCCGCAACGAAGAAGGAGGTGACAAAGCTGAATCTGGAGTTCAAGGCACCGGAAGAGACAAAGAAGACGCCATTGAAGGATGATGACCCCTCCAAGGTGACCTAGATAGGCGTAGGCCTAGATAACGCATAGGAAAGCGCACTCGTCAAGTTCCTCCAAGCAAATCAAGATATCTTTGCATGGCAGCCATCTGACATGACCGGAGTACCTAGGGAACTTTCCGAGCACTCTCTAAATGTACACCCGAATGCTAAACCCGTCAAACAGTCCCTACAATGTTTCGGCGATGAAAAGCATAAGGCAATAGCTAAGGAACTAGCCTGGCTCGAGTTAGCCGGATTCATAGAAGAGGTCATCCACACTAAGTGGTCGGCCAATCCTGTAATGGTCCCTAAAAAGGACACCACTGATTTAAGGATGTGTGTTGATTATACTGCCTTGAACAAGGCTTGTCCCAAAGATCCGTTCGCTCTGCCTAGGATTGATCAAGTTATCGATTCTATGGTGGGCTCGAAACTCCTATGTTTTCTCGACGCATATTCCGGTTATCACCAAATCCGGATGAAGGAATCTGACAAAGTTAAAACTTCATTCATAACCCCCTTCGGAACCTTCTTATTTGTTACGATGCCCTTTGGGCTCAAGAACGTAGGAGCTACGTACCAGCGCACTATGCAGCGTTTTCTCCATGATCAAACTGGACGCAATGTACATGCATACGTGGACGATATTGCGGTGATGTCCAAAAAGAAGGAAACACTAATTTCCGACTTGGAGGAAACGTTCGCTAATCTACGAAAATACAACATAATGCTTAACCCGAAGAAATGTTTCTTTGGAATACCAGCCGGAAAATTGTTAGGTTTTATCGTGTCTCAAAGAGGCATAGAGGTAAACCGGGACAAAATCAAGGCTATACTCAATATTTCCAGGCCAACTTGCCTGAAGGATGTTCAACTAACTGGTTGCATTGCCGTAGTCAGTCGGTTTGTAAGCCGGCTTAGTGAAAGAGCCACACCACTATACAAGCTCCTGAAAAAGACCAAGAAATTCGTTTGGACCGACGAAGCTGAAGCTGCGCTACAAGACCTGAAAGCAGTACTCTCATCTGCTCCCATCCTTGCAGCACCGGAACCACAAAACTGATGTTGCTCTATCTCGTTGTGACAAACTGGGTTGTTAGTATCATCATGGTAGTGGAGAGACCAGAGGAAATCAGGAACACCTGGTGCAGCGTCCAACTTATTATCTCAGTGAGGTCTTAACTGAATCAAAGCAGCGGTATCCGCACTATCAAAAGCTGGCTTATGGTGTGTTCTAAGCATCTCGTAAGTTACGGCATTATTTTCAGGAACATCCAATTACCGTTGTGAGCACAGCTCCCATGAGAGACATAATCAACAATAGTGATGCCACATGACACGTCGCCAAATGGGGCATAGAGCTTTCAGCTTTCGACATTGAGTACAAACCTCGTACAACAATCAAATCCCAAATCCTTGCTGACTTTGTCGCTGATTGGACAGAGACAACTAAGAATATGACCCTACCAGAGTCGGAGTACTGGACCTTGCATTTTGACGGGTCTAAGGCGCTCGAGGGCTGTGTGGTACTCAAACCACCCCAGGGAGATAAACTTTTCTATGTACTACAGATCCACTTCACGGTGACGAATAACATTGCCGAGTATGAAGCACTACTGCATGGAATCCAGATTGCTAAGGACATCAACATCCGACGTTTAATATGTTATGGAGATTCGGATCTTGTTTGCCAACAAGTGTCGGATATCAATAATGCAAACAAGCACATGGTAGCATATAGGGGTTTCGTGGACGAACTATCTAAATCGTTCGAAGGGTTTGAAGTCCAACACATCCCTCGAACATAAAATGAGGAAGCAGATGCACTATCTCGAATAGGCTCTACACGGAAAAAGGTCCCAGATGGCACTTTTTTCGAGCACCTCAAAGTTCCCTCTATAAAGGGAGTAGACGAGGAATATCTGACCAAATCCGACTCACCTTTAGTAGCAGTTCTGGCTGTGATTTCCTAGCTGGACTCAACCCTACCTTGATTACTTGGTAGACAGAAAATTACCCGAAGACGAAGTTCTGAGTCGGCAGATCATCTGACGAGCAAAATCCTACACTATAATTAGTGGTGAGCTCTATAAGCGGAGTGCATCTGGGGTCTTTCAGCGTTGTGTATATCCGAAAAAAGGAGTGGAAATCTTACGAGAGATCCACAAAGGCGAGTGTGGTCACCACGCTGTAGCCAAATCTTTAGTGGCAAAAGCTTTTCGACACGGTATTTTCTGGCTTACAGCCAAGGCAGATGCCGAACGGCTGGTCAAGACGTGCAAAGGCTGCCAAAAATACGCCAAACAAGCTCACGTTCCGGCTGATCAGCTGCGAACAATACCTATAACATGGCCTTTTGCGGTCTGGGGGCTTGATATGGTAGGACCGTTTAAACGGGCTCCAAGTGGATTTACTCATCTCTTAGTGATGGTGGATAAAATCACAAAAAGGATTGAGGCTAAACCTGTCACTAGTTGTGATGGAGCAACAGCCAGAAGATTTGTCGAGGATGTCATAATCCAATACGGTTATCCGCATAGCATCATCACGGACAACAGGAGTACTTTCTCTATGGGAGAGCTTGCTGAATTCTGCAATGAAAAATATCCGGCTTGACATTGCGTCAGTCGCACATCCACAAGCTAATGGACAAGTCGAAAAAGCGAATGGTTTAATCCTACAAGGCCTAAAACCAAGACTTGAAGCACCACTACGACGTGCTGCGGGGGCTTGGGCAGAGGAATTACCTTATGTAATATGGAGCTTGCGAACAACTACGAACAGGTCAACCAGATACACACCTTTCTTCTTGGTCTATGGCACAGAAGCAGTTCTTCCTAGTGATTTAATTCACACTTCTCCTAGGGTTGCCATGTATATTTAAAAGGATGCCGAAAATTCTCGACAAAATGATCTCGACTTATTCGAAGAAGTTCGCGTCGTTGCTGAGATGAGATCAATAGCCTATCAGCAGAAGTTACGCAAGTATCATAGCCAGAGAGTCAGAAATTGGTATTTTAATAAGGGCGATTTGGTTCTCCGACTTGTGCAGAAAAGAAAGCACAAAATTTCCCCAATATGGGAAAGGCATTTTTTAGTTAGTAGAGTATTGCACAATGGTTCTTACTACCTAACTGATATGCGGCCAGTCAAAGAAAGACCTACTACTAAGAAAAGAAAGAGAGCTGGAGGCAGTACAGACTCGGAAGAATTAGACAGACCATGGAATATTGCTCAGCTACGCCCCTTTTATTCTTAGTTTATCTTTCTTTGTAATTATATATGTGTACATGTTCAAATGAGAAATAAAGTATTGGTTGCCTCAAAAATTTTCTGAGAAGTTTTTTACCATCTTATTTCCGAATGATCATGTCACAGTCAAAAATCCCAGAATACTTGAAAGTACTTTATGCTCATGTTTGTTCTGGGTTAGATTTCCGATTCTAAAATTGTCACCTTCGGGTATAAATCCAAATTTCATAGTCTGTGTTTTGGTTATTTGTCTGATTGCTGGATGTGGGCATTTTCCGAGTAGTGAGTTGTTGGTACAGGAGGCCGGCTTTGTTTCCGAGTTTAAACTAGTTTAGCAATTGAGCTTCGTTGCTCGGCAAAGTTTCCATGCTAAAAGTTGACCGGCTCACGAAAGGGACGAGGCGGAAATCCAGGTAAACGATAAATACAGACAAAAAACACAAGTGCTTATGTAAACATTCCAGGCACGAAAATTATAAAGCCAAAAGTGCTAAATAGATATATTTAAACTTAGCACTAGCAAAAGTATCATACTACTTATTTACAACTCGGATTGTTTTCAGAATAATACATTTTTTGTTCTGATACTCTACGATGCAGAGGAAGAAGAAGGAGCTGCCGGCTCATTGGAGACATCAGCCTCACCTCGATATCTTTCCGAGACGTTCAAATCCGAGATGGTTTGCTCGTCGTCGGAAGCTTCACCAGTTTCTTCGGCAAGCAGAGGTGGCATCTCTACGCGAGTGAAGAAGGGAGTATCGTAGCTGGTCAAGTCAGCTACGTGGCACCCATGTCCGGCACAGGAGTCCATAATGGCTTTGATGTCCTCCTCCTGACCGTCTTCATCCATGTTACAGTACCCTCTGGTTACTTGCCAGATTTCCATGTTTCCATGGTGGCTCATAACCATGGTAAGAGCGTTCTGCACTGTGGTGCGTGCGTAGGACATGTTCTAGTCCTGGATGAGCTGGGGCATCTCCTTGGCCTTGTCTTGCACTTCAAAGTCAGACATGCTATGCATGTTCGGAACCTTGAGAACTTCGTCAATATCTTTGATGGATTGGCGGAAGTCATGCAGCAAATCACCGACTTGAGTAAGTCGGCTGGTGCGAGATTAGGCAGAGGCTGGGTCCAGTAAGTTCAGAGGACCTACGCATGTAATGCAAAGGGGTTAATCAAATAAATCCGGACTCCAAAGAGTCGGAATATACAGACAAGTCAGAAAGAAGGAAACATACCAAAGATGACATCGTCGACTTTGGTCTTCTCCTCCCGAAGACTCTGGAGTTCAGCCGGAGTGCCTCGGTAATATCCCTCTCTCTAAACAAGTCATTGCTGAGATCCGAGTTTTTCTTATCCTGGAGCGCAATCTTACGATCACGCTCCTCGGTAGCCATGGAGGAGGACTCGAGAACTTGAGCAATGCTCTTCTCATCATCCGCCTTAAGCTTATTCAGCTCTTGGCGGAGGTCCTTGTTTTCCACCTCCAGGGTTTTCAGATTCTCGGCCTCCTCAATCATGGCACAGGACTGCTTTCCCAGTGCTGTAGTCAAAAGAACAACAGTTGAACAAAAATTCGACTATGAAATAAAAGGCAAGGTTTGAGTACTGAAATGGTTACCTTCAGCCTCATCCCTGGATACTTTAAGTTGAGCATTTTCAAGTCGGAGAGCTCTGATCTCTCTCTGCTTGTTACAGATATTCTTCAATAATTCCTGGTTATATGAATTAACTTTCTATAAGTCAAAATACCCAAAGTCAGAAGTCTACTAAAGACTCAGGCTAATATTTTTTGCTAATATCAGCACGAGCCTTGGGGCTACACTAGTTCATTCTTTGGCATCCTAAGAAAGCAAAAATCCGGATTGTCTATCCAACTTCATTCTTGGGGGCTAGAGGATATGATATGGAATAAAGAAAAAAGTGAGTTGGAATTCCGACTTACATGTTGTTCATGAGTGAGTTTGCTCAAACTCATGTTCACTTCGGTGGTAACCTTCTCGGCGAGGGTGAGCCGGATTACTAGTGGTGCTGGAAGATCTCCGGTTCTCAGCCTCTCGTCATAAAGGCGGACTTGTTCAAGAAGTTCGGAGTACTTGACGTCCTCCGCTTCTTGTGCTTCTTCTTCAGCAGTAATGGTCCGGCTTTCTAGGCATTGCTGGGCCAGCCGCTGGATTTCCTCCGCAGATTTCCGAGAAAGGCCAAGTTTGGCAAGTCCTAGATTGCTTAAAAGATTGTCAGCGAAGACCTCTGCCGAGGGATCATTGCCCGAAGAGGGTTCACCCTTATCAAAACCTGAGTCACCCATGGTGATGTCAGTTTGCGACCCGAGGTTCGCTAGCTCTGCTGATTGAGCCGGAACTTCTGTGACGGTCGGAAGATGGAGTAATCTCCGGAGCCACAGAAGGCTGAGGGGCAGGAGTCCAAGGCGTTACGGCAGGAGAAGTCAAATTTAGCTTTGACTGGTGCAGAGGCTTCGACGAAACTCCCTTACCTTTGCCCTTGGAGAGTTGTTTAGCTCTGAGAAGGTAATAGAACAAAAAGCATTACATCTCGGAAAGAATTAAGACATATAGCACAAGGACCTTGTGAGGAAAGATTACCTCTTCACAACGGGCACCTCCTTCGTGCCAATGGCCACTGTCGGAGCTTTACGCTTCTGAGGAACTATGTCCGGCAGTGGAACCAATTTAGCAGTATCCTGAGAAAACTCAGGAGTATATCCCTCGATAGGAGCAAGCTCCGACTTGGGGAGGTCGGCAAGCTGAAAAGAAGAGATATCTCAGTATTGCAAAATAATATAAAAGATGAACATATAATACGATTTGCTGCTGGAAGCTTAGCAGCACCACGGGATCTTTCGCCATATGCATGCCCAAGGACATCTCCGGAATCTTCCTCTCAATCCGCTCCCTTATCAGCCACTTGATTTGACATACGTAATCTTTTTCCGAGTAGGCCTTCGGGTTGATGCGGAGGGAATCTTACTTGGACGATGTGATGGAGTGAATCAGTCGATCTCCATGATGTTGAAGAGGCTGGATCCGGTGTGCCACCCAGCAGTGAACTAAGTCGGACCCTTTTAGGCCCTTGTTCTTCATCAAATACTCGATCCGCCTCTTAGCGAGAAGTAGATCGTCAGTGAGAGCCGGCGCATCTGCGCCCCAGGACTCTTGGGGCATGGCGGCACCGTCGATGAAAGCCGGCAAAGCAGTAGCTTTGCTAGGAGCGGGAATATCCTTGTGATAGAAAAAGTGGACGGCCATTGCTTGACCGACTCACTGGCCATAATCCGAGGATAGACGCGCTCTCTCCTAACCGAAAAACTAATAGTACCGGTAATATAAGGATTACCGGAGTGATGGAATTTCTTCGGACATGAAAGTAATACCGGAAAAGAATAAGGCTCGGCCTAATGCCTTGATACCCCTCACACAAAGATGTGTACATGCTCATCTCTAAGACAGAATTCGGGGGAGATGATGGAGTTAAACTTCGTAGTGATCTATAACCTCAGAGAATAAATCTGAGGGAGGAAAGCTCAAACCTCTGTCGAGGTGAGTGCCGAAGTGAACCCGCTCGCTATCGCGAGGGTTGGGGATGGTTTCACCGAAGCCGCTCCTCCAGTCGTCAGCGTGGAGGAGCCCTTCTTCCTCCACGACGCGGTGCTTCTCATTGTCCAGAACGCACGGGATCCATACCCCACGATTGCTCTCCTTCTCCGTCGCTACTGCCATCGCTACCGTCGCCGCCGTACCAGAGGATGATGCTGAAGCCATTTTTTGTGCGCCAGTGACCTTGGGTGGGCGACGCTGGAGGTTTTTTGGGGAGCATAGGAGCTCTAGGTTCGTGGGGAGGCGTAGGGGAGAAGGAAACGGCACAAGTGCTGGTGAAGAAGATGGGAAAGATATCCTCACCACTTACATCCTCCAGCCGCGTCAAGATTCGTGTAAACGCTACAGTGAATGTGCCACACGTCGTGGAAGGAACTGGGAACCCCCCGCACAATGATTACGCCACCTCGATCCCCACGCATGCATTGAAACGGCGCCTCAGTTCCGCGAAAGACAGACCCACCAATGGTTGTGCTGACAGGAAATGTCTGTCAGTGACGTGACTTGACCATGACTAGTGTCAGGATACGTCAGAGACCAAGTTCCGGCTTAGTTTGAATTTCGAGCTAGAAACCCAAATAACATATTCATAGGTCCAGCTAAATTTGAGACTCGGATCTACTCCTTTCTTTTTTGAAGTTTCAGGAACCCTTCACGATTCAGCAAGCCGAAGATCAAGCTAGATGATGATGAAATCCGACTTTGGATCAACTAGGTTTCTGGGGGCTGCTGTTGGGGATATACTTTCCTGGTATCCTCATTGTGCCGACCAGGGTGGCCCACTTCGAGTTAGAGCTTTGCTTCACGAGTGGCCCGGTCAGGGAGAAGAAACGGAGTCCAGTCCGGCTACGGGAAGGCCCAGAAGACTTACCGACATAGGCCTGTAGTGTTACTTGTAGTTCAAGATGTACTCTGTAACCGACTCTTAGTCGTAGCCGGATAGATCTCTCCTGTAAACTCTAGGCCGGATATCTATATAAGCCGTCCTAGGGAGAGCCTTTAGGGCACCCTCACGATAGTCTACAATCTCAACTCGCACAGGCGAAACCCTTGTAACCCATATTCCGGCTCTGCCGTATTACTGGATTGCTAGAAGGAGAAGGATCCGTCCAAAGCTGGTGGATTCGAACCTGGGTAAACTTGTGTTCTCACCGTCCCGGAACACCGTATGCCTCACACCCCTCTCTTCCACATGCCTCGAGGACCCCCTCATGGCGTACTTTGATCCCATTGTTTTCCTGATATCTGATGAAAATCCCCAGCGTTCTCTTTTCCACGAAACCCCAAGTCCATCATCATAGGCATTGCCGAGATCACACCTCGTCAATTGGCGCCGTCTGTGGGAAACCTGAACACTGGAACAACGGATTCGGCGGAACGCTCTCCACCAAGCATCAACTCGATGAAAGCAGATTCACACCCGCCCACCCCCATATTGGTACCCGCTGATTTTAATGGTGGATCCGATCTAATCATCGGAAGCCTCCACTTCCAAGCAGACAACCCACAAGAATCACACCCTTCGGCCCTGATTGCATCAGAACCGTCAGTGGGAAAATCTACGCCCAAAGAGATACCAGCATCTTCCTCCGCAGACGTCACAACACAGATCAAAGCAGATAAAAAGGTCATCAGCCTACCCCACCAGACGAAGCAAACCCAACAAACCTAGAACCCGACAAAATCAGCGAAAACATCGACTTTGAAGAAAGGATGGCAAAAATTTATCCAGAACTACGATCACGGAACACTATCAGCCCACACCGTGAAGCAGGAGGTGACGCCATTATGCCACGCATAACGCGCCACAAAGTGTGCATGATCAACGGAGATACCTCAACACCACGCGATGAAAACGGTAATCCTATCCTCAACCCCAATGATATTTTATCAGATGACCATGTAGCAAACCACGACAATAAAGGAGACCACGGAAACGGAGGAGGAACAACAGATAATCGCATAGTCCAAGGAAGAGACGGAGAACCACACTCAGGAGAAAGACATGGAATTCGTCTACCAGCGTCGGCATGGCAAAAAGCAAGGGATGCAATTTCGGGAGCAATCCCGATGACAGCAGATGCTTCACATGAGGACTTATTAGCATACCAGTATCTGATCCACCACAAGAAGAGAGACCTACTTTGGATGCAAAGGCAACTTGATGAAAGAAAGAGATTAGCCAACGAATCTAGCTTACGACGGGCACAATTAAGCTCCACTCGAGGATCAAGGAGCATAACAGGAGCAACACCATCGAGAAGGGCAACATCTCGACTACAGAATAACCCCGAAGCAGAAAGAAGTGGAATCATCTGAGATCTTGACCTATCATTCATGTCAATTGATCAAGTAGGAAACATCAAGGCAAAAATAGCTCAGGCAGCCATTGTAGTCGCACAAACGTATATGATCACCACTCAACCCGCACCCGACGATCCGCGTGCGGCCCTTCATCGCTCCATCCTGATGAACCTTGGGATGGTAGGAGCCTCTCTCGCGGAAGCAGAACAGGGGATCACGCGTCAACCCGAAAGATCCCCACACTGTCACAACAGTCCTCGGCAAGTAGGACACACCCGACGATCTCGATCACCACACCAGGTGCATCTTGTGGGATCCGAGCCGTGAAGCAATACAATAAATGACAACACCCAACATAGGAGCGGCGGATCCAGAGACGAAAGCCGCAGTTGATGATATCAGGATGGATACGATGAAGACGATCACGAGCTATGCGGGGCCAGCTGTTTCACGTAGAGGCTTCACAAGGCCTCGGTACCCAAGGAATTCAAACTTTCACACGACCGCCACAAATACGATGGACTCCAGGAACCCCGAAGCTTGGTTAGTAGACTATTTGGCCACCGTCAAATTACAGGGTGGCTCCACAACTACCTGTTGGGGGATACCCCCGGGTAGGGTCACGCCGGAGTATAGAGGCCGAGTTAGCCAAGGTACGGCAAGGTCAAAGCGAATGATGGCCGAGTCACCTCAAGGCAGGCCGACTTACGGAGTAACCCGGACCGGAGGATGTCCACCTAACTGAGTCCCGACCGACGTATGTTGTATGTCGGCAGGCATTTTGTAACCTGTATGCAGGTACCTGCGGGGCCAAATTAACCAGGCATGATCCGAGTTATATCAGGCTTGCAAGAGAAGGAAGGTATCTCGCTGGTCAAAAGGTGGTTACTGTACGCTAGAGGATGAGCGAAGTGGATAGAGGGAAGGACCACCAAGGCGTGGCCTACAAGGGTGACGCAGCCTGTGTCGGATGACGCTGGTGCCGCAAAGGCTCACGTAGCCTCTGTATGGCTTACGATGGCAAAAGGTGACCCGGTCGGTTTTCTATTTTGGGAAGAGGCATATTCCCAGGAATATGCCTCCACGTATGCCCTAATTGGAGACCTAGCCTCCCCTTTATAAGGAGTGCTAGGGCCTCTGTAGAAGGGGTTGGCATTTGGGTAGTTGGTTCCTAGGAGATAGGTAGTGGTGAGAATAAGAGAGCTCCTTCTTCCTCCTCTCCCCAATACAACTCAAGGAGTATTTGTAAACCTTGTGAACCTAGTGAATACAAAGCTTCCGTGTGTGGAATCACCACATTATCCCTCCCTGGATTCCTCTAGTGCATATTGGCCCCACCTTTAGCCTATCCATGGCATCTGCCGTGACACCACCATGACAGTTGGCGCCCACCGTGGGGCTAGAGGCGCTAGCAGGAGTGAAGATCCGGACGGGAAACCTCATCGGCAACGGCGAGCGCATCGTCTCTGGGCTCGTTCAGCGCTTTGGAGCGCTGGACTACGTCAGCGACAATGCTGGTTGCTTTGGCAAACGACCTCTTCCGTGCAATGGCCTCTTTGTCAAGCTTGGTGCTCACAAAATCTATGTCGTCGTCGATGTGTCGTGCGTTCACCCGCAGCACGTCGTCGAGGGAGGCGAGCCACCCCTTAGCGCGTCTCATGGGGCACGTATCACTCGCTCCCCTGACCGCGCCGAAGTGATGATGACGGTGCCTAGCGCTGGCGCGAGCAAGGATCCTGCACCAGATCCGGAGGTAACACCCAGGGCACCAAGGAAAAGTAGAGTTCCTCCACTAGAGAGGCCAGAAAACATGTTGCAGCAGGCGATAGATAGCCTAGAGAGCCCCATGGCACCTGCGGTAGATCCGGCTCGGGCACAGGCCGAGTTAGAAGAAACTAGGCAGAAAATACTAGAGGGTGCGAAAAAGATAGCCGCGGCTCAGCAGTCATTGAACATGACACTGCGTGAGTACGCAAGAGCAAATAAGGTAGATGTTGTAAAAGTGAAGGGGATAAACCTCATGAGTGAAATGAACAAAGAGGGTGATACTAGAATTGAGGAATCAGAGAACGTTTTGTCCATGGGGCTGCCGAAGTACAGTACCCCGGCAAAGAATCTCAGAGCAGCGGATGCAGCTGCATCCGAGTTAGAGGGTTTGACGGGTGAAGCCCGGCAAAGACAGCAGGAGAGGGTCAATGAGTTAGTTCGGATCTCTAACAGACAAAATGAAGAGTTGCTCAGGGCTAACCCGGCAAGGGCTGAGGCTTCCAAAGTTGTTTATTCAGCGGTAGGTAACCCGGAGAAATCCGCTGGAGTTGAATCGCCCCCTCATGATGGCCCAAGAAGAGAGGAAGTGGTAACCTCGGCGAGGAGAAACAAACAGATAGTCCCTTATGACCCGGCAAGGGCAGGGAAAGGAAAAGCAGTGCAGGGAAACGAGGATCAACAAAGTGTCAGCCGAGGTGAAGCTGACCGAGGTAACCACGACCAAGGCAATGCCGGTCAGGGAAACGCTGTGAACGGCAATGCCGGACAGCGCAACTCGGCGGGTGTAGGGCAACCGCAGCAGCGGAATATACCACGGCAAGAGCGAAGTGCCGGCCAAGGTATGCAACAGAGAGGCACTCCACAAGAGCAAGATAGATACAATGATGGTGATTCGGAAATGGTGAACGCATGATACCCTAGGCCGGACTATCACGTGATAGGATCAAAGTTGGCAAGCAGGAACTTGATGCCTGACGACGCCAGGTTAAAACTGGATCGGCTCTATAGGTCGGAGCAGATTGAGGGGCAAGGTCCTCCAGGTCCAGCATGCTTTGGGCCCCGGATCATGAAAGAACCTCCAGTACCTAACTTCCAGTTACCCAGAGGCACGAAAACATATGACGGTAGCACCAAGCCGGAGGATTGGTTGATCAACTACGCGACGGCGGTGAAAATTGCTACAGGCAACTTGAGATGGGCTGTGAGATATGTACCTCAGATGCTGGAAGGGCCAGCGAGGGTATGGCTAAACAATTTACCACCCGGAAGTATCAACTGCTAGATCGATTTTGAGGAAATGTTCATCAGTAACTTCTCAAGCACGTATCAGAGGCCCAATAGGCCACAGACCCTAGCAATGTGCAAGCAGAGACCAAATGAGACAGACCAGGAATTCTTAACCCGTTGGTGCACTATGCAAAACTCATGCGAGGGCGTGATTGAGTCACAGGCCATAGCTTGGTTTGTGCAAGGTTGTAGGTATGCAAGCATGTTGTGGCAAAGGTTACAAAGGGATATGCCAACTACACTGGCAGAGACAATCCGATTGCTGATTCATATGCTTTGGGTGATCCGACTCAACCTAGGCTTGTGTCAAACGAGTCAAATGAGGAGTACTACCAGCGAGATAGAGTCGGGTCATCCCGGCGGAATGATTACCGGGGTAAGAGAAGAGATGATAGACCGGATTACAGGTACAGTTCACAACAAGTTGCTGCTGTAAATCAAGATCAACCCGGAGCAGGGAGTAATCAGCGTCAGAAAACGGGAGGGCAACAGTGGACCCCAAGAAATGATGGCAAGAAAAATTGGACGCCCGAGCAAAAGAGCCAGTGGCAAGAAAAGAAGGACCAGCCGAGGTATACGTATGAGGCAATGTTGGATCAGCCGTGCAAATTTCACACGCCAAATCCGAGTAACCCGGCGGGTCACACGACTCGGCAATGTGAGTGGATGAGGAAGATAGAACAAAGTGGTTCAGGGAATGCTCAAGCACCTCGGAACGATCAACCTCGGCAGGAGTTACCCCGGCAGCAATTACTCTCCAGAGCGAACACGCAACAGTTAATGTTGCCACCACCTCCGCCGAGGTATGAAAACCACGAGAGAAGGAATGCAGTGCATCAGGTGGAAAATCAGCATCAGCCAGATCAAAGATATCCCAGCAATGAGGGGAGAAATGAATACAGAGAGCATCACCAGAATTACTGTGTGTTTACCACGGAGGAGACAGATAGAAAGAGCTTGCAGTGCCGACATATGGAAGTGAATGCGGTGATGCCGGCAGTGACGAGGTATATGCCTTGAAATTACGTGGAGCATCAAGGACCATCCCAAGCTTATGCCTAGTCCTGGTTCGTATGCACTGGTGCTGGACCCAATGTTCATCGGGCCAAATATCAATGTAAGATTTTCTAAGGTGCTGATTGACAATGGCAGCAACATCAATATTATGTACGTGGACACAATGCGCAAGTTGGGTATCTCGGAGAACATGCTCCAGGCCACAAGAACAACTTTCCATGGTATTGTGCCAGGCATTTCCTGTGAACCCATTGGCAAGGTCCGGTTAGACGTGCTATTTGGCACAAGAGATAACTGCCAAACTAAAAATTTGGAGTTTGAGGTGCTGAACCTAGAAAGCGCATACCACGCATTACTCGGCAGACCGACCCTAAACAAATTCATGGCAAGTTGTCACATCAGTTACCTGAAGATGAAGTTTCCCGGGCCAAATGGAGTAATTACCATAGCAGGAGATTTTCGACGTTCCATTGAGTGCACGCTAGCCGGGTCTAACCTGGCCGACTCACTCGTGACTGCACAAGAAAAGAGAAAGATTCAGGAAGTGGCGGCATTGGCTCAGTCCGCACAGCAATATATGCCGGCGCTGAGTAACCCGCATGGAAGTGTATCATTTCAAGCAACAAAAGATACAAAGAAAGTGCCTGTCGACGATCTGTTCCCAGAGTGCACCATAACGATTGGTGTCGGGTTAAATGACAAATAGGAAAGCGAGCTCGTCGACTTCCTCCGTGAGAATCGGTATATCTTTGCTTGGTCTACATAGGACTTGCAAGGTGTTCCGAGGGAGTTGGCCGAGCACTCTTTGAATGTGAGGCCCAGAGCAAAGCCGGTGAAGCAACCTCTCCGCCGCTTCGCCGAAGATAGGAGAAAAGTCATTGGAGATGAGATAGCTCGGCTCCTAGCAGCTGGGTTCATCATGGAAGTGCTTTACCTGGATTGGCTATCTAATCCGGTGCTGGTGGAAAAGAAGAAAGATGATCCGAATGTGGCAGTGGTCTGGCGTATGTGCATCGATTACATGAACCTGAATAAGGCGTGCCCAAAAGATCCACTCCCACTGCCAAGGATAGATCGGGTCATAGACTCTACTGCTGGGTGTGAACTGTTGTCATTCATAGATGCATATTCTGGTTTCCACCAGATACCTCTGAACCCGAATGATCAAATAAAGACTACGTTTATCACCCCGTATGGGGCTTATTGCTATCGCACAATGCCTTTTGGTTTACATAATGCAGGGGCAACGTACCAAAGATATATGCAAAAGTGTTTACACGACCAAATCGGCCGAAATGTGCAAGTATATGTGGATGATGTGGTTATAAAAACCAAGGAAAGCAAAACGCTCCTTGATGATATCAGGCAAACATTCATGAACCTAAGGAGGTTCTGAATGAAGCTTAACCCGGAGAAATGTACCTTCGGTGTCCCGGCTGGAAAATTACTCAGATTTCTTGTCTCTAGCCGAGGTATCGAAACTAAACCAACTAAAATCCGAGCCATAGAGCGAATGGAACTGCCAAAGTGTCTTAACAATGTCCAGAAGTTCACTGGTTGTCTGGCATCCTTAAGTCGGTTTATATGTCGGATGGGAGAAAAGGCATTGCCTCTCTATCAACTAATGAAAAAAGCTGACAAGTTCGTATGGACGCCGCAGGCCAATGAGGCCTTCGTCCAGTTAAATAAAATGTTAGCCACTGCACCAGTGTTAGCCTCTCCACTATCAAAAGAGCCAATGTTGCTCTACATAGCCGCAACCAACCGAGTTGTAAGTGCAGTAGTAGTGGTAGAGCGTGACGAAGAGGGTAAGTTAGTGCAAAGGCCAGTCTATTACCTGAGGTATTATCAGCGTCAAAGCAAAACTATCCTCACTATCAGAAGATGGTGTATGGTGTGTATATGGCAGCGAAGAAACTAAAACACTACTTTGAAGAACACCCAATTAAAGTGATATGCGAAGCCCCCATATCTGAGATAATGAGCAACAAGGATGCGAGCGGCCGGATCGCAAAATGGGCTATCGAGCTAGCCCCTTATGCACCACAATACGACAGGAGAGATGCGATCAAGTCTCGGGCTGTGGCCGACTTTTTCATGGATTGGGCCGAGATGCAATATGAACCACCATTACCAGATCCGAACTACTGGAGAATGCATTTAGATGGATCAAAGACAAAAACCGGGTTAGGTGCCGGAGTTGTACTTACCTCACCCAAGAAGGACCAGTTGAAGTATGTGCTACAGATCCATTTCGCAGCATCGAACAATGTTGCAGAATATGAAGCACTTGTGCATGGGCTCAAAGTGGCAAAAGAAATTGGAATACGTCAGATCCAATGCTTTGGCGACTCGGATTTGGTAGTTTAGCAAGTCTCGGGGCAATGGGACGCTTTGGATGCAAACATGTCATTGTACAGATTTCATGTGCAAAAGATAACAGGGTAGTTTGAGGGATGCGAGTTTCACCATGTACCACGACTAGAAAATGAGGCTGCCGGCATATTATCGAAGCTCGGATCAACCCGACAAGCAATTCCACCGGGTGTAGCGCTAGAACACCTCAGAAAACCATCTATCAGGCCATCCCCAGAATCCGAGTCAATCTACATCCCGGCAAATCCGAAGTCCGGAGCTGTACCCATGGACATTGATGTGGGAAGTGGTTCAGGAAACCCGGGGACTGCGCAGCATGATACAGCTGAAGTTATGTCGGTGGATCAAATGGAAATTGATGAGGATGTGTTTCCAGTGCGAGCTATACCAGCTTGGGCACTACCCATATTTCAATTCCTGAAGGATGGAACTTTTCCTAGTGAAGAGGTGCTTTCCAGGCAAATTTAGAGGCGCGCAAAGGCATACACGATTATCAATGCCAAACTATACAAGAGGAGTGTCACAAACATCCTCCAACAATGTGTTGACCCAGAAGAAGGGCTTGACATCCTCCGAGATATACATCAAGGGGAATGTGGGCATCACGCCTCATCTAGAGCTTTAGTGGCAAAAGCTTTCCGGCATGGGTTCTACTGGCCAAGTGCCTTGGAACAAGCAGAAGATTTAGTAAGAAAATGTAATGGTTGTGAAAGGTATGCCACCAAGACACACATGCCAATGTCGGAGCTCAAGACCATACCGATTACCTGGCCATTTGCCGTATGGTCTTTGGATATGGTTGGTCCGTTTAAGCCCGCAAGAGGAAATATGACCCATATCTTGGTTATGGTGGACAAGTTTACCAAATGGATTGAAGTTAAGCCAATAAGAAAATGTGATGGAGCTACAGCCGTGACATTCCTCAAAGATATCATTCTAAGATATGGCTATCCTCACAGTATCATAACAGATAATGGCACCAATTTTGCTGAAGGAGCATTTGCGCGATTCTGCCGAGATAAGAAGATCTGGCTGGACGTTGCCTCGGTAGCCCACCCCGCATCGAACGGACAAGTGGAGAGATCCAAGAGATTAGTATTATCCAGGATAAAACCCCGGCTCATTGAGCCGCTACAAAGATCAGCGGGGTGTTGGATAGAAGAACTACCAGTGGTACTGTGGAGTTTAAGAACAACACCGAATCGATCAACAGGATATACGCCATTTTTTCTGGTATACGGGGCAGAGGCTGTATTACCAGCCGACATAGAGCATGATTCGCCTAGGGTCACCCAATACACAGAAGCCGAAGTGCGAGAAGACCGGCAAAATGATGTTGATCTGCTGGAAGAAGCGAGAGAATTGGCATTGTCCAGATCCGCCATATATCAGCAAAATCTCCGACACTATCATAGCCGGAAAGTAAACCCCCGAGTCTTCCAGGAAGGTGATCTGGTACTCCAGTCGGTACAACATACTGCTGGCATGCATAAGTTATCCCTCCCATGGGAAGGGCCATTCATTGTGAGCAAAGCATTGCACAATGCCTCTTATTATCTCATCGACGCAAAATCACAGGAGAAGAACAAGGCGGACAGGTCTGGTGAGGAATCTAAGCATCCATGGAATGTAGCTCTACTTCATCCGTTCTACACTTAACAAAGGAGTGTTTATCCGAGTCTCTCATACGTCGGTATGTATGTCGGCAGTGAGTTTATCAATGAAACCTTGGCACCTCGAGCAGTAACTCGGGGACTGCCTTAATAATATTTGTTATCTTCTGTACTTGTTATTTATTTTTATGTCGGTTGGCTTAAGTTGCTTCTGCCTAAGCCGGATTAGTAGTGTGTGAGCACCAAAAACTCAGCTCTTCGACTTGCTGTTGTCCAACAAGATTTGGCTTCATGGCAAGCAAGAGAACAAGTTTGGAATTGCATAGCACAAGAAAAACGACTAAGGAAAAGAACGTAATCGATCCGACATTTGTTATTCAGACTAACTTTATGTTTACCTTGTTTTTCTATGCTGGATTATTCTGAGCTAGTCCTAAAGTTTCCAAGTATTGTTAAGTCAATTTTTGAAACTCGGACTCTTAAGTCACAAAACTGAGTCAAGGTAGACACGAGCCGAGCCAAGAAATTGGAGAAACAAGAAAATGAAACTCAGGGACTACACCCAAGTTAATCCGGCACGAGCAACTTAGTAGCGAAATATAATCTATGTGCTTAATACATCTGCACCCGGCATACCGGGGATCTGATAAATTTCAAAATGTCTTTTCATGGTCAAGGAGGAGCAGCAGGAGGAGGAAACTCGGCGCCAGCAGGTGGAACTCCGGCTTCAGCCTCATCATAGTCTTCATTTTCTTCGATATTTGAAGCTTCGTCCTCTTCCTCATCTCCCGAACCATCTTCGACGTATTCATCGTCAATAACGCCAAGGAAACTTGGTCCTTCATTACATTGATGGATGGGAGCAAAGTGGATGAGGTTGTGGGTGCAAGCCTTGCACCGGGATACCTAATCCGGGTCATTCGACCACCTTGATCCGATGCGCAAACGCTCGAGAAGCTTAAGATCTAACTTTTCATACCATGTGAACACGAAGTGGAGGATAGTTTCAGCTCCGGCGCGTGCGGCGGATTCTCTCCAGAGGTCAAGTTGGGTCTCGCAATCCATTAACTTGGTAATCAGAGCAGTGGACCCCTCCGGAGTATCTTCACTAGGCCAAAGGGCACGGAAGATCCGGACTGCTGCATCTAGGAGACCCGAACCGTAGTTCTTCACGATCTCGATGCGAGAGGATAGGCTGACCAGCAAGTCCTCCATGTCATAGGGAATGTTTTCAGAGCCAGGATCAGTTGGGGTACCCCTCTGCTGGCGGAACTTGGTAACTGTAGCAACCGCAATAGCATCGCCCTCCGGGAATTTGCCTAAAAACAAGACAAGTGAAATAAGTAAAGGAGGTTGACCTGGAGAGATTCATGTCGGCTGAAGGAAAAGAACTTACGAGAGATATGACTGTGGATCCGGGTCAACTCTGTGGTGCAATCAGCACGCCTCTTACGGAGTTTCTCAAGTTCAACATTTGCCGACTCAAGCTTGACGTCGGCCTCCTTCAGCAGATCTTGATCTTTGGCCAGTTGAAGATTGATATGTTCTCGTTCTTTGGTGAAGTCTTGGCCAGCTTTCTCCATCTCAGTTTTGTGGAGCTCCTTGAGCTTTTTCATTTCAACCTTGAGCTTGGCAATTTCATCATCTTTGGCCCGGAGAATGGCAAGTTCGTCGTCCTTTTTCTTGAGCTCGGCCTGATGTCGCCCTGCTTGTTCGAGAAAATGCAGCATCATATCAGGCACGGGCACACTATCTTCAAGGGATGCTGCATCGATGCGTTAACCCGGCAGAGCTGAGGCATAAATATTTGTCGAGCCAAGAAGAAAAGGAGAAAGAGCGCAGAAGAAGATTAACCAAAGTGACTTACCTTTTATTTGATCCAAGTTCTTCCTCATGATGGTGTTTTCGGCCTCTACTCCGGCTGCGCAATCCGAATGACAAATTAATCCGGCGGGGAAAGACAAAGAAAGATGGGAAAAGAGGCAAAGAGAAAACTTACCCCTTTTCTCAAACTCAGCAAGAAGTACAGAATGTTTCGAGCGCAGCGCCTTGTGTGTGTCCAAGAGGCGCTGAAACTCAGCACTCCGACGATTGGTGGTGACCTAAGAAAAGCAAAGTTGACTTAGTTATGTGCATATTCGAAGTGTACAAGATCCGGGCCAAGTGGAACTTAACCCGGCTCTAGGTGTGTGCATATTCGAAGTGTACAAAATCCGGGCCAAGTGGAACTTAACCCGGCTCTAGGTGTGTGCATATTCGAAGTGTACAAAATCCGGGCCAAGTGGAACTTAACCCGGCTCTAGGTGTGTGCATATTCGAAGTGTACAAAATCCGGGCCAAGTGGAACTTAACCCGGCTCTAGGTGTGTGCATATTCGAAGTGTACAAAATCCGGGCCAAGTGGAACATAACCCGGCTCTAGGTGTGTGCATATTCGAAGTCTACAAAATCTGGGCCAAGTGGAACTTAACTCGGCTCTAGGTGTGTGCATATTCGAAGTTACTAAAGAGCTATGCTAGTTCTCTAAGGACCATCCGGCCGAGTAACAAGTTACTCCCCCGGAGGCTCGGGGACTAATGGATATATCTCTAAGAACGTGTGCACGCTAAAGGAAAGATAAAGTAGCGTACCTCCATCATCCGGCCGGAAGGTTGATAGCCTTGGCTGCTGTGTTCATTTGTGCGCTAAACTCCGCGGGCCCAAACTTTTCCGGAAGATCATCATTGGGATTGACGAACTCCGCTTTGTTCCAGTTATTGACGTATTCGATTAGCGCCAGGGGATAGCGCTCTCCACTAAGCATGTGGGGCGCAATCAAACCCTTGGCGTGGGCCTCCCTCCTTTCAACTTGGGCGGCAGCAGGGCTCGTGTGCAATGCAAGTTGCATGCTAGCTGACCCGGGAGAGGCATCTTTCTTCGGTGGATTTTTCTTCGGAAGCATGGACACGAGCGTGCACTATCCAGCTTCGATGGATGTTGCCCTGGCGGCGTCAGAACTTTTCTTGGCCTTGGGCTGCTGCTGAGAGGCTGAGGTTTGAGTTGCGGATTTGGACTTGGGTGCAGCCTTGGTGCTAACTCGGACGAGGCGGAAGGAGTTGGTGCTGTTGTTGGTGTTGACGCTGGTTCTTGTGCTAGTGCTGGTCTTGTAGGTGGTGTTGTTGGTACCTCGGAGGTGGCAGGTTGCGGCTGAGCCGATGAGGAGCTAGGAGCATCCGCTGCCTCGGCAGAGCCACTTCCCCTGCTCCAAGGTTGCCCTCCTCTGGACGAGGTGGGCTAGAACCCGGAGCAACCACTGAACCCTCCTGAATGGGGCTCAGCGGGCGTGTATCGTCGCCACGAGGGGGAGATGGGTTGTGCCGGAAGGAAGAGGAGATACTGGAGCCGCTCTAAGGAACCTCCACCGCAGCCCTACCGAATCAAACGACGAATAATAAGTTAAAACAAAAGAAAGGCATCTGAATAGAAAAGCATGAAGCAGAGAATTGGACGAAGAAGAAAGTGACTTACTCATCAGAAGTCAAAGGCTCCTTGGGCTTCCGAGCTCTCCGAGTCGTGGCCTTAGTCGGAGGCTTGGTGGCGGCCTTGTCTACGGACTTCTTTCGCCTCTTGGTTGTTTTAGGAGGTCCGAAAGAAGCAGCGGAAGTGGCAGCCCGTTTCTTAGACGCGGCTGGGACCGGCTCACCCGTGGCGAGAGGAGGATCTTCATGGATCTGCCCAGCTGGGTTAGCTGAAGCCGGAAAGGCGTAAGAAATGGGTACAGTGTCAAATGCCTCCATCACCTCAACGTCGGAATCATCTTCATCATCAGGCCAATCCCTTAAGGAAGAGAAGTTACCAGTGGGTCGCTTGGTTGCATCAGGGAACAGCAGGAACATCTCCTGATCCGGCTCCTCCTCGTCCGAGACAAGTCGATCCTTCGCCCATTTGAGGGAAGGCTTGATGCCATCTTCGAGGGTTTGCTGAAGAAACAACTAAGAAGGAAATACAAAAGGATCAAATAAACAACATAATCCGACATAAGATATAACTCGGAAAAAGATTGAATCACGAGATTTACCGTAGGAGGAGGCTTGTCCCGGCAGTAATGCTCCAATCCCCACTCCCAATCAGCGGAGAAGTCCTTGTCGGTCGTAAAAAGGGCCTTGACCCGGCGGAATATCTCGGTGTTGTTCAGTTCAAAGGAAGAGGTCCGGTTGGGGTCAAGTCGCCAGCTCATGTGGCAAAGCTTGTGTGTGCGCTTCTGGAGAGGGGAGATCCGGCTGCGGACGAAAGTGATCATTGCGTCCTTGTTGCATAGCCCCAAATCCTTCAGCTCCTTGAACCGCTTGTTGACTTGATTCGCCAAGACTGTGGGTTTCTTGGAAACCCGGTCCCACAAATCTGGATTAGGAGGACCCGGAGCATAGGGGCGCAGCCAGATCAGATCTTCATCCGTGCCATTTCTGACATAAAAGAAAGTTCGGGCCCAGCCCTTGCAGGAATCAAGCCCCGTGACCCGGGGAAAGACGGATTGTTTCCGGGGAGAAATGGAGGCAACACCGAATTGTGTCAGATGTTTGTCCTCCGGGCCAAGCAGTTTATTCGGAATCACATTCCTTCATAGACCGAAGAACCGGATCCAGAGCTCTTTGGTGGGCCACAGGCCGACGTATCCTTCTACGGTGGAGGCGAAGGAAGAAAGGGATGTGATGGCATTCGCCGGAAGATGGTGAGGTTGGAGCTCGTAGATATTGACAAAGTCATGGAAGAAATCGCTCACGGGCAGGCCGAAGCCGCGCTGAAAATGAGAGAGGAACACGACGAACTCACCCGGATTGGGTGAGGGAGCAAGCTCCTCGGAGGCTAGGCGGGAAATCACGCCCTCAGGGATGCGGCAGGTGCGGTAGAGCCAGTCCAGGTCGTCCTGGCACACCCAGGAACCGGCCCAAGCACCGCGCTCCGCGTTTTCCGCCCCCTCCTCCATCTCTTCTTCAGCGACAGCGAGCTCCTCTTCGGTCATCTCTAGGTCACTGTCCTCACCGGCCCTATCGGAGGTGGGGGCAGAGACTTGGACTGGCGCGGACCCGTGACGGTGGAGCAGTGCGGGAGCGGCAGCGAGGCAGGTGCGAAAAGGCACGGTGGGGCAGCGGCGCTGCTAAGCAGATGTGGCGGCGGTGGCGCTGTCGCTAGGGAGAAGAAAAGATAGAGAGGCGAAGGGGCGCGAGAAGGGGAAAATGTCCAAGGGACGCGCCCCTCCCCTATTTAACCATGCCCCAACGAGGGTAGTGGGATCGTGAAATGCGTCAAGACCACACGGTGTGGCCGTGTATCACCCGGGTCAGTCAATCAGAGGCAAGCCACATGAAGGGCCACAGGGCACAGGGGATCCCACGACGCGACATGGTGATACAGTTAACGAGGAGGCAGTCGCGACGCGACGTGTGCAACAGTAACACCTAACAATAAGTGCAGTAACTAGCGCAGGCCCTTAAAATGAGGCAAGATAATGATTACCCTCCACGTGGGACATGGGGAAGCATACGAGAAAAGGAAGGATAACCCGGAAAACTAAAGGGTGACCCGGCCAACGAGTGAAAACTCAGAATGTGCCAAGGGAAAGTTAGCCCAAGAAATCCGGGTTATGAGGTAACTCGGAAAAGGGAGCAAACGACTCGGTAAATTGAACCTGCCGTGGCCTTAGCAACCGAAGCTGCTAAGACCGCACCAGCTTCGGGGACTAATGTTGGGGGGATACCCCCGGGTAGGGTCATGCCGGAGTATAGAGGCCGAGTTAGCCGAGGTACGACAATGTCAAAGCGAATGCTGGCCGAGTCACCTCAAGGCAGGCCGACTTACGGAGTAACCCAGACCGGAGGATGTCTACCTAACTGAGTCCCGGCCGACGTATGTCGTATGCCGACAGGCATTTTGTAACCTATATGCAGGTACTCGCGGGGCCGGATTAACCAGGCATGATGTGAGTTATATCAGGCTTGCAAGAGAAGGAAGGTATCTCGCTGGTCAAAAGGTGGTCATTGTACGCTGGAGGATGAGCGAAGCGGACAGAGGGAAGGACCACCGAGGTGTGACCGACAAGGGTGACGCAGCCTGTGTCGGATGACGCTGGCGCCGTAGAGGCTCACGTAGCCTCTGCATGGCTTATGATGGCAAAAGGTGACCCGGTCGGTTTGCTATTTTGGGAAGAGGCATATTCCCAGGAATATGCCTCCACGTATGCCCTAATTGGAGACCTAGCCTCCCCTTTATATGGAGCGCTAGGGCCTCTGTAGAAGGGGTTGGCATTTGGGTAGTTGGTTCCTGGGAGATAGGTAGTGATGAGAGTAAGAGAGCTCCTTCTTCCTCCTCTCCCCAATACAACTCAAGGAGCATTTGTAAACCTTGTGAACCTAGCGAATACAAAGCTTCCGTGTGTGGAATCACCACATTATCCCTCCCTGGATTCCTCTAGTGCATATTGGCCCCACCTTTAGCCTATCCATGGCATCTGCCGTGACACCACCACGACACTACCGCAATGCAAAGTCTACAACTACATCTCACCGACGCCGCAAGATCATGGCTCAAGCAGTTACCCGAAGATTCAATTGGTAGCTAGAATGATCTGGAAGATAAATTCATCCGGCATTTCCATTCCATGTTCAAACGACCATCATCCTTGGAGCAGTTGAGAGCGTGTAAACAAAAATCTGGAGAATCAATAAGAGCATTCATACAAAGGTGGAATATTATCAAAAACTCAGCTGAATCCATATCCGACGAAAGGGCCATTGACGCCTTCAACGATGGCCTCTGTCACCGCGAATTCATAGAAGAACTGGGATGGGTTAAACCCAAGACAATATCATAGTTAATGGAGATAGCAAACCGCTGGGCCGATGGAGAAGACGTGCTGCATAATAAGCGCGCACGGTCACCCGACAAAGACAGGGATAAACGTGGCAGTGATAGGAGAAGAAGGAACAACAATGGAAATACGGGACCAAGTTATGTCGCAGCAGGTTTTTTGGGTGAAGGTAACAAGAGAAGCCACGACCACAATGGCAGATACCGCCAGAATAGGGACGACGTTGGAGGAAGCCAGTCCGCACAGCGGTATCAGCCAAGAGCACGAGACCGACCTATGTCCGCAATACAAATGCTGGAAGGACCCTGTAATATGCAATTTTACATCGACTCAGCAGGCAGACGACAATCCAACCACCTCATGAAAGACTGTCGAACATTCCTAAAGATGCAGGAGTTATGCAACGCAAAGGCAATCGAAGCGGCAAATTGAGGATACACATCCACGCCTGGTACACTAGCCATCGGTCCACCACCACCAGCGGCACCACCACAAAACACAAACAATCAAAACAACGAGTACCCTAGATCAAAAGGAGCAAGGTCTACGATTCAGAAAGGGCGTTCATCCAATAGAATTCAGAAGCTCATCACAAGAAAAATCAATATGGTAGAAACAGCAACATCAACCACACCCGAATATCTCCACTGGTCAGATCAAGAAATCACATTCAGCAGAGCTGATCACCCACTTCGGGTCCCACAACCGGGACACTTAGACTTGATTGTCGAAGCACAAATCGGTGGGTTTGATATGAGCAAGGTCTTCATGGATGCAGGAAGTAGCATAAATCTGATCTACGCAAAAACACCGAGAACAATAGGCTACCCCCTGGACAATCTAGCGCCAACAGAAACGTCTTTCCACGGAATAGTACCAAGTAAAGCCGAAATCCCTCTAGGCAAAGTATTTCTTGACGTTGTTTTTGGTTCCAAGACAAATTTCAGGTAAGAAAAACTCGAATTTGAAGTCATGGATTAGCCATCACAATATCATGCAATCCTGGGACGACCAGCCTTTGCACGGTTTATGGCAGTACCGCATTATGCATACTTAGTGATGAAAATGCCAGCACCAAAGGGAATTATCACGGTACAAGGAAGCTTCACACGTGCCGACAGTTGTGATCGGGAGTTCAACAAAATTTCTAAATCTTTTAGGATGGCAACGGAATTCGAACAACTCAAAACTTTAGCAAACGCACAACCTTTGGAAGTAGCACGTGTCAATCCTGATCAGGCTTTTGACATGGTGAAAGACACAAAAGAAGTGCAGATCCACCCTGCCGACCCGATGAAAACAACATTCGTGGCTTCTAACCTTGATACCGCATAGGAAAGCATGCTCATCGAGTTCCTCCGTGAGAACTGGGAGATTTTCGCATGGCTACCTTCCGACTTGTCAGGAATTCCCAGGGAACTCACTGAGCACGCATTAAATCTAGATCCAAAGGCGAAGCCAGTAAAGTAGCCGCTTCATCGCTTCGCAGAACCAAAGCACAAGGCCATTGGAAAGGAGCTCCATCATCTCATTGATGCCAATTTTATCAAAGAACTGACAAAATCAGAGTGGCTCGCAAACCCAGTATGTGTTCCAAAGAAAAACACTACAGAACTTCGGATGTGCATTGACTTTACTGCACTGAACAAGCATTGCCCAAAAGATCACTTCCCATTGCCACGAATCGACCAAATAATCAATGCAACTGTGGGATGCGAACGTCTTTCTTTCTTGGGCGCTTATTTAGGATACCACCAGATTAGGATGAAGGAAGAAGATCAGGAGAAAACGGCATTTATCACGCCCTATGGCGTATTCTTCTACACAACAATGCCTTTTGGCCTCAAGAACACCGGAGCAACATATCAACGGATGATGCAGAAGTGTCTAGGAAGCCAAATAGGCACAAATGTGCAAGTGTATATCAATAACGTCATAGTTAAAACAAATCAAGGATCTGCGCTGATCAAAGACCTCGAAGAAACATTCAAAACCCTCGACAAGTTTAGCATCAAACTAAACCCGAAAAAATGCTCCTTTGGCGTCCCAGTAGGGCAACTCCTCGGATATTTGGTATCAGCTAGAGGAATCGAGGCTAATCCCGAAAAAATACAAGCAATCATAACAATGAAGAAGCCAACAAATCTGTATGGCGTATAGCAACTAGCAGGACGAGTAGCGGCACTCAATCGTTTTATCGCAAGGTTAGGAGAAAAAGCGTTGCCATTTTATGCTCTCATGAGGAAATCAAAAAAAATCAAGTGGACGGAAGAAGCTCAGCGCGCCTTTGAAGATCTTAAAAGGACACTTTCAACATGTCTTGTCGTCGTGTCGCCGAAAGAGAAAGAACCTTTACTACTTTATATCGCTGCCACAAATCAGGTGGTCAGCACGGTTTTGGTCGTAGAGCGACCCGAAGAAGGGAAGACCCACGGTGTGCAGAGGCCAGTTTACTTCCTGAGCGAGGTTCTCTCACCATCCAAACAAAGGTACCCACACTACCAGAAACTAGCATATGGCGTATTTATGACAACACGAAAACTATGCCACTATTTTTCAGAGCATCCAATCGTGGTAGTCAATGAAGCGCCTTTGTCAAGCATCCTCAACAATCTAGAAGCAACTGGACGTGTCTCTCTATGGGCATCGAATTATCCCCTCGAGATATCACGTATGAAAAGCGCAAAGCAATTAAGTCACAAGTTCTACCGGATTTCATCATAGAGTGGACGGAGTTGCAATGTGCGGGTCCACCAGACCTTTCTAGTGTCTGGACAATGTACTTTGATGGATCAAAAAGAACAGAGGGAGCAGGAGTAGGAGTCGTACTAATATCACCTCAAGGTGACAAAATGCGCTATATACTTCAGATGAGCTTTGCGAATGCATCCAATATTGAAGCGGAATATGAGGCCATGTTGCATGGCATGCAAATGGCCAAACCTTGCGGTGCAACTCACCTCAAAATCTTCGGAGATTCTAATCGTGTGGCATAGCAAGAAATGAATAAGTGCGACAACGTCAGCGAAAATATGGTTGCTTATCGTGATCTATATGGCGTCATGGAAGCTCAATTTGATGGGTGTGAAGTATCATATATACGAAGAGCAAGCAATGAGGAAGCCGACAACCTAGCAAACATCGGATCCTAGTGCTTACCAATACCACCCGGAGTTTTTTCGGAGGAAATAATGAAGCGATCGATCAAAGCAAAAGGAGTCTCCGAGGTTGTAGTACCAAAAACAGGAAAAAAGAAACATCTGCAAAAAGAATCGGGGGCTCCTTTAGAAGCCAAGAACATAGAAGAAGACATTGAAGAAGAACAACAAGAAATTGAAGAGGTTATATTAATTGAGCCTACCTGGATGCAGCCGTATATAGCATATATGACAAAGGGAGAGCTACCAAAAGATGTGATAGAAGCCCGTTGAATCACCCGGCGGTCGAAGGCATTCAAGATAGTCAAGGGAGAGCTATACAAGAGAAGTATTTCGGGTGTGTTGCAGTGTTGCGTAACACCCGAAGAAGGAAAGATCATACTCAAAGATATACACGAAGGAGTTTGTGGTCACCATGCTAGTAGCCGAGCAATTGCTGCAAAAGCATTCAGAGTAGGATTTTACTGGCTCACTGCAGTTCAGGATGCGAAAGACATTGTCAGAACATGTGAGGCATGTCAATGCTTTGCAACAAAGCCCGGAGCACCCACCGCTGAGTTGAATCCTATACCTCTGGCTTGGCTGTTTGCTTAGTAGGGACTCGATATGGTTGGGAAACTTCACAAATCATCGCCAGGAGGACACGTCTTTCTGCTAGTAGCAGTCGACAAATTTACTAAATGGATTGAAGCAATGCCTGTCACCACCCAAGACGGAACTTCGGCTGTGAATTTTATCAAATCCATAGTATTTCGGTTTGGCGTACCAAACATCATCATCACAGACAATGGGACTAACTTCACTTCCAATGAATTCAATGAGTACTTCCAGGAGATGGGCATCAAAATAAGCTACGCTTCGGTAGCTCACCCGCAAACAAATGGACAGGTAGAAAAAGCCAATGGACTAGTTACCGTTGGACTCAAGAAAATACTACTAGCACCACTTGACAGAGCAAAAGGAGCATGGGTGGATTAATTGCCATCCGTATTATGGAGTTTACGAACAACTCCAAATAATTCAACACAAGAGACACGTTTATTTTTGGTCCACGGTGCGGAAGCTGTGCTTCCTGTTGAGGTGTCACACGAATCCCCAAGAGTAGCTGCATATGATGAAGAGGAATCAAGAGAAGCACTTGCGGATGATGTGGACGCACTCGATGAAGCTCGAGATGAAGCCCTCTAAAGAGCAACTATGTATCAGGAAAACCTACGCAATTACCACAACCAAAGATTGCGGCCTAGGTCCTTTGCAGTAGGGGACCTAGTTCTTCGCCTAAAGCAAGATGGCCACAACAAGTTAGAATCGCCATGGGAAGGACCATACATCGTCACAGAAGTTATTCCTGGAGGAGCATATCGACTACAAGACAAGAAGACAAGAGTAAATTACTCAAATCCATGGAACGTAGCATAGCTACGATGCTTTTACACATAAGATTACTTACAATATGATATAAGTAAAAGTCCGGCTTCTTAAGCCAGAATATCCAGGCCAACGGCTAGAGGTCATCCGCCAAAAGAATAATGTATCATTGATTCTTTCGCCTTATGTATAAAGAGATAAGTTATAAGTACCATAATCTTTTTATTGTTCAAAAGGTCAATGTTTTCCATTACGCTGACATCAATTATGAGCCTATGTCCAGATACAGACATCTGAACATAGCCTCAGGGCTACTCCCATCGGGAGCGCTGGCGCGCACCCGATAGAAATCCAGTTATGCATAAAATATATTCATGATTACAAACACCTTTGAGTATTACACCAGTGTATCCTCAAAAGGTATTCCTCCCATCAGGAGATTGTCAACACCCGGATTTTTAATCCCAGATGCCCGTTATGCCATACCTCGCAATCCCAGGATTACCATTTTTGCGAGACATAACGGATTGGATATCATAGTACATCATCCATTACAAACCATCCATAAGGTCTTACACAAATAAGGATCTCATGATCCAGTCTTAATACAACAAGCAGCGGAAATAAAAGATAAGCGCAGCGGTGGGGTCCATCTTCAGGGGCACAGGCAATGCTGACGAAGGCAAATTGTCCTAGTTATCATAGCCGTCCTGCTGGCCATCATCTTGGTAATCTCCTTCATAGTCTGGCCATGAGAATAGCCAGGGACAAAAGCCATGAGTACTCTTTAGGTACTCGCAAACTACCACTAACAAGTAGTATAGTTCTAAGCTAAAGTGCTAACTCTAAGTTTAACTATAAAGTTAAGTTTGAAACCTAAGCTGAGTTCTGAAGCAAAGGAAGATAAAATAAAGTTCTAGAATCACTTAAGTTGGGAAGCGATTGTCATCAACACAACCCTGTTGTGGTCAAGTCAAGATTCATCATTCATTTCATAAGTTGTTTTGAAAACATCTGACAACGAAACAGTATGGTCATTCCAACTGTCCATAACCGTGGATGCGGCTATTCGAATAGTTTGACACTCTACAGAGGTGGTACACTTTCACCACAAGATTCGATACATCTGTCAGGGACAACCCTGAATCATCATACTTAGTATGGAGATAATCAAACATAACCTTCCCTTTACACACCCTAGTATAAGCATCTCTACTATGAGCATGGCCTCCCAACCATGACCATCAGTCATCTTGGGCACTGCATAGGTGGACAACATTGAGAGGCAGCCTTAGCTCAAATCTCTCCCGCGAGGGAACTAATACTAATGCATATAAACCTCCGGCTAAGCCTTACCCAATTCAGGTAATGTGGTTGTACGGTAAATTTGGAATGATATCGCATCCGAATCCAACCATCAGTTTTAGAAAAGGTTAAGGCTCATGCCTCAACATTTCACCATCATAAACCATTTGTGTTTCTCAACACATGTCAAAACATCTCAATAGAATGACTCATCATTCCAAGGTTTTCATAATTCATTTTCACCAGGTGTTCCCATCTAAAGTGACTCAAGTTTTTGATCTACTCTAAACTACTAAGTTAAGAGTGTTCACTAAGGTGGAAATGATGGGATCAATCTCATGCCATAGAATGACATCTAAAGGGTTCTAAATAGGTCAAGTTTTATACTCTTTATGCTACCTTCAAAACAAGTGAAGAACTTTGGGTAAGGTAAAGGAAGTAAAGCTTAAAAATAAAACTTGGGGTAACTAATAGTCAAAGTGATATGACTCAAGCATGCCTATAGCATCTTTGATCAAGTTATCTAGCTTAATTCTAACTTGCTAATAATAGCTTGCAAGTGATAGCTTGCCAATAGTAGCTTGCCTTGGTTGGTGCAGTGGTTGAAGTTTTCTTCTTCTTCTTGGTAGAACTCCTCCTCCTCGTAGACTTGGTCGGTACTATCGTCTATAAATACATATGGAGTAACATAATCACCAAACAATACTTAACTAGTCTAATTATCATTCTAATAAACACATTTGATGATCTATTATCATCACAAGCATCACAAGTTTTATTAACTAGTTTCATTTCTTTTATTTTAGAAAAGTAATTTCTACTCATTGAAAATTAACTAAGATTTAATATTCACCACTTAAAATATGGGATCATGTGGACACATGTCATCACCACATATTCTAACATGTGGGAATGTAATTTAAGGGTTGGATCATAATTACTTTGGTTTAAGTTCATTATTTAATGATTTAAAGTGACTAGAAATGCCTATATAGCATTTTTTTGGTACTAGTCCAAAGTCACTGCATGTAAACCTTAATATTATTACATATTCAGATAGGTATGATGAAATGTGATTTTTGAGAGTTGGAATCAACTCAAAATATATCTTGGTTGATTTTATAAAAATGTTGCAAGGTGCAAATGCTTCTGTTTTGTTATTTTTACTAGGAGAGATCTCTAACTCTAATTGAATTAAATCCAATGGGCTTGGGTAGATCTTTTCAGTAGCTTTCCAACAAAATTGGATTCACTCTATTTGGATTTGTAAATCTCTCTGAATTGATTTTCAAACTAGGGGACAGAACTAAGTTTAAACTAAAAAGAAAAAATCCTAATTCAAACTAACTGGGTTGCGCGGGAAACACTAACGGGCCGGCCCAGTGTCACTCCACAGCACGGGGCTCAGCTGACAGGGGGTCCACCAGTCAGCGGCTCATAACGCGCAAAGAGGTACATGGCAATGTGGGGCGTTGGATTAGAGTGGGGATCAACGGCTGGGGATCATCGTCGACGACGAACCTGTCGCCGGCGAGCTCTAACCCTAGCGACTCGGTGGAGGTGCATAGGGGGTGTACCAGGGCTCCAGCGACGACGGCGAGGCGGGCAAACGGACTGGTGGTCGACGGCGAGCTCAGGGATGGTCGAGGCAGCTCCGGGGGTGGTCGCAATCAGCGGCGCCCTTCTCCTCCAGAGGCGGCCTGCTCCGACGCAATTCCGGCGAACTGCTGCTCCCCTTGCTCCAGCTAGAGGTGTGGGACGATCAGTGAGGTGAGGGGAGGTGAGTGGTGTGTTGCAAATGGCTGGGGGCGCCCTCCTTTTATAGGCTCGACGACGGGACAGCACGGCATGGCCAGGCGACGGTAGCGACATGGCTACGGGCTGCTAGCGGCATGGCTGCGAGCGGCGATCGACGCGCGGTCTCCTGGCGGTGCTCTAGGGCTTTAATGTGGGCTTAGGGGCGGTAGTATGCGGTCAGGCGGAGCTGGCGCTCTGAGCGGCAGAGGCGGCGGTGTCCACGGCGAGCGGTGGTTGTGAGGCGTTGGGCGGCGAACGGGCATGTCCGGCGTGCTCCCTGGGTCATGGCGAAGCGGTGGGCACGGGTTGTGGTCGAGCGGCGGCTTATGCACGCGTGTCAGGCGCGGCGCTCTGGCGCGTGCTCGGCATGGCGCAGTCGCACTGGGCGCGAGGATTTATCGGTGGTCCATGCCCTGGCTTGGCTCGGGGAGGGGACAGTGGGCGGTGGTGAGGTGCTGGCTAGCTGCTAGACATGGCGAGAGAGGGGGAGGTGGCTGCTGCGGCGGTGACCAAGTTGGCCGGCGAGCATGTGCTCGGCATGGCTTGGCTTTGCCAATAGGGGGTAGGGAGTGGGTTTAAATGGCCCCGTTAGATCATCTAGGGACAATGGGAGCAAATGAGGGTCAAATGGGAGACAAGTTTGGCCAGAACACTATTCAAATAGTGAGTTTGGTCTTTGTTTGAATTCTGTCCACAAGGTGTTTGATGAAATGGCCGAATGAACTTTACTTTTGAATTTTGAAAAGATTTTTGGTGGGTGTGCTAGTACTAAGCCTGAGACTCTGTGGGTGCTTGGGTTTTGAAAATTGAGCTTGTTTGAGTGGTTTTTGAAATAGTGGGATCTTCCCATATGAAATAGATTCCATTTTAAACTGTCATTTAAAATTAGTATTTGAATGTTTTTGGCAGATCACAAAGTGGGCCTTAGCACCTCATTATGTGTACTATCAAGGGGTGCAAAGATCCACAATTGTTTCTGTTAAGTTTTGAGTACTAGAAATAGCCAAAGTAGGCATGATAGTTAATTTGGCAAAAATGACCATTCACTTCATTTATTCATTTTGAGTTATTTTTCTTTGGGAAAAGTTTGGGAATGATTTAGATGATGTTTGTTTCACCTAAGACTCATTTTACAAGCAATGGATCACAGAACCATGGCAATTCAAATCAACTCCTAATTTAAATGCACACACATGAATGCTTTCATATTTTTGATTAGAAATTTTTTCGTTAACCCTAATTTAGATGATTTGGATCTTGATAAGCTTGGATTAAAGTTTTGGGATGTTACAGAGATAGTATAAAGCATTAAAACTGTCTGATAAAAATAGAAACATTGGCGGTCTAGCAGGCCAACCGCCAATAAAGCCAAAAATCTCGGATCACGCTCAGACACGACAAAAATCCGAATGCCGTGTTCAGAAACATGAAGGTAAGACCCTAGGATTCGTCCTGTGTGGCCTAGTAATCGCACAAGAATGCTCTCTGCCAGTAAAATATCCGTATCAACAATATGATGAAAAATCCCGACGGACGCATTGGGTACCCGATAAAAATAAAAAACTGGAATTCAGTATTCGATAAGACCTCAGCGGCTCGAACTGAATTAGGCCAGTAGCAAATTCCGGATTCGAGCCTAGGGACTTGAATTTGATGTAGGACAACCTTGTTTTTGTCCAAGAGCAATTAACCGATTCCTGGTCTGTCGGAAGCATCAAACTCGTTGTACCAAATCCCTATGAAAAATAAAATATAAAGGAAAAGAAAGAAAAGAAACTTTGAGACTCGACCTAAAACTTCGGTTCAAGTAGAGTCTCGGGGGATACTGACATGGGTATGGTTACTCGGATGCTTATGGTTTACTACCCTATACTGGGTAAAAGGGCTTTCGGCCCATGAAGATTCCAGATGACATCCCAAGGAAGCAACCGACAAAGGCTTTGATTGTATTAGGAAAGAAACTACAAACTGATATTGTGTTGGTATTGTAATCACGCGTGTATGAAACCTGTCCGCATATAGCTTTGAGACTCGGCCTATTATATATAGGACGGGAGAAGCCCAAGCGAGGGTACCAAAATCTAGAAGACAACTTGTTATAGTGCGATTACTCAATATTCAGGCGACTTTGATCCCATTGTTTTCCTGATATCCGATGAAAATCCCCAGCATTCTCTTTTCCGCGAAACCCCAAGTCCATCATCATGGGCATTTTCGAGATCACACCTCGTCACCGGTCATCCCCCACTGGTAACAAACAGCGATACCACGAGCGAGTCAAGCTACCCCGTGGCCCTGTCCCATTCTCGATCTCCTTGTGCCTATCTCTCCTCCACCAAGTACAGTCGGTGGCAACAGTACAACACCTCCCCCTCCTCCCCCATCGGCCTCATCTTCCCTCTGTCGGCCGAGTAAAAGGCCGACCATCTTCCCCTTAGAGGAGCCATGGGAGGAGCAGCAACAGCCGCATCTAATCGGATCCCTTTCTCTGTTTCAGGTAGGAATCCGGGATCCCTATACCAGCGTCATCCTCTGGTCACCGACTTGCTCCTGCTCTTCCCAGGGCTCCGCTATCGCTCCTTTAGATCTATGTTTGGATTTTGCAATTTGTAGGTAGAGTTGTCTTCAGATAACAGTGTCAAGCCAAACACCATCAGGGAATTGGATAACGTTACGAGCACCAACCAAACAGATCAATGAATTTTAGTTTACACCACTAATCCCAGTGTGACCTCATTCCCTTACCGTTACCACTTACTGAACCAAATACGTTCCAAGTGGTTTTTCTTCAATGGACAAGATCTTACATGATGTCCTTGAACTTTGCACTTGAAACAAAGAATCTTGGCTGAATTCTTGACTTGGTCTTGACCCTTCTTATTTTTGCTCTTGGACTTGTTCTTGTTATTGGAGTTAAATCCAAGTCCACTTTTATTACTAGTGGATTTTTGCACACTCAAAATATTATCGAGTGTGGATTTCCCTTCATGACTCTTTTCCAAGTCTTTCTTCAAAGGAATGACTTGGGCCTTAAGCTCTTTGATTTCATCTACATGGTTAGTAGAAATAGAAATACTATGGGAAGTAGAAGCTTCATTGTTAGCAACAAGGCAAAGCAAGTAATCCAACACAAGGTTTATCAATAGTATGACTAGATGGATTGCTAGGACTAGCACATGGCAATATAGCATTTAAGTAGATGTTATGCTAATATCCAAAAGAGGCTCACAAGATGTTACCTTAGTGATACTTGCCTCAAGCTCTAACTTTAGCCTATTATAGCAGATTAGAAGATCATTATGAGAGCTCGAGACCTTTTTATGACTCTTCCCATAGATACTATATTAAAAGGGGAAGCTATTAGCGATTTGAGGTGCGTACGGTACTGTAGATTCACCGTTTCATCCAATGATAAACTGCCACGTCGCACGTCAACGTCCGTGGTGCTCTCGATTCCACATGGTGTCGGCCTTATTTTCCTTTTGGTTCCTTTTTTTGGCGTTTATAACGTAATTTACGGATGTTAGCCGGTTTCTCCGCGCTCAATTCCCGGTCTCCATGTTTATTGGGTTGATGTGGATCGCGACTACGGCCCATCACCTAGTCGTATTCTTCTTACTCCGCCACATATTATCTTTACTTTGTTGTCATCTAGACTATTTGGTCAAAGCGGTGGACAAAACGAACTATCCCGTTGTTCTTTTCCTCCCCACACCACTTACTCCTCCCAAATCTCCATTGCCTAGGTAAAACAAAATCCCCTTCCCTGCCTGTTGTTAGCCCCCTTCCAGAGTTCCTCTCTATCCTGACCTCTTTTCTCCAGCCTGCTTGGTCGAGGGCAAGAAGCAAGAGAAGGAGGAGGGAGACGGCAGTGTGCGTGCGAGCAGGTGACAGGGAAGAGCGTCGTTGTTGACAGCTTGGGGAGGAACGCTAGGATGGAGTTTGCCCTCTCAAGGGTAGTACCGTCAAGGCGTCAAGATGTGCCGGAATGCCACAGCTCAAGCCTCGCTCAAGTGTGTGGGTGGTTCATTTTCCCCACGGCTGGACTCTGGTAAACTGCTCCAACTCTAGCACTTCTGAATTTTTATTTGTCATTTTTTTTTGTTTCTAGGGGTTCTTGATTCTTTTTTTTTGTTGGCTCGGCCTTGCAGTCGTTCGTAGTGTGTGAATGTCGTACGTGCAAGCTCTTGCGTGAACTCCAGTCCTTCTGAATTGTTATTCGTCGCTATGGTGGGTCATTTTTTCATTTCTAGGGGTCTTTTTGTTTCTAGGGGTCCTTAATTCTTTTTTGTTTGTTGGCCCGTCCTTGCATTCGTTCGTAGTGTGTGAGTGCTGCCGTATGTGCAAGCTCTTGCGTGTTGGCAAGTACATTGTTCGTCCACAACCTGTCTGATGGAATGCCTTTCAAGATTCAAGTTATTTAGTGTCATCAGGTGGTTGTGTAACAAAATATGCGAGCAACATAAGTTTTGTTCTAGCCAGTCATCGGGTGGTTGTGTAACAAAATATGCAAGCAACATAAGTTGTGTTCTGGCCAAGGTAAGACAATTTGATACAATCACTGATTTTGTTGTATCAAGAAATCACATTTGTTAATGCACAACTTTATATGCATAGCATGGTGTGCAGAAGTCGAAAACCCTTAATTTAGAAACAACACATATGTAATTCAGTTTGGTAAAAAATTGAAAATCAGCAAGATGCAAGATGTACTTCTTTAGTCATGTGATCCTGGGATTGACAATAATGTTCACATATTATTGGTTTCCATTAGCCATTTCTCCTGAATAAAATGTTATGATATAGTTTCTAGGCGAGGAGCTAACATCACAACCATTATCATGGGCTATGTGCTTACATCTTTCATTTATGTATATGTTGCTACTAGACTCTACTCAGGGAATGATGGTATGGTTCTCCACATGTTTTTATTTTCTTATTTCCTTTATTCTGCTATCCTTAGATTCTTGATTTTGAGAACTGTCGGTTTCTTTGTTCTTTATCTCAAGTTCACTTTAGGTTCCTTGTTTTGGTAGGCACGAACTAGACAAAATCTATGATCCTTATTGCGTCTCTTCTTCCCATTCTTGTGATTTTCAAATGGATCAGTGTTGAACACCATTGTTATATTCTACCGTTCATTTGTAGCTATATCATTTGGCATAATGGTTGTCATATTTTTCCTCTGGGCTTTAATCTCTTAGTTGTTGGTGCTATTGGGAACTATAGTTGGTAGAAACTGGGGTGGTGGTCCAAACAATCTATCTCATGTGAAGACAATATCATGCCCTATTAAGTGGACCTAACACCTTCAGTTATCTCATTGATGAGGCGGGCTTCTCCCCTTTGGCAACATCTTAATTGAGATGTATTTCATGTTCACTTCATTCTGGAACTACAAGGTAATACACACCTTTGTACCATCTTATGTTATTTGTTCTCTGCATGGATTTACTCAGAAGATTTTCATCCAATAACTATTCGAGCCGAGCAATAGGCTCTAGAAAGATACATATACGTGTATACAAATCATTTATACTTTTGTCTATCATTTTAGACTTCACAAAATTACCTAATCATCTAGTGTTTTGGGGACTTGGAGTTAAAAACCCAATCATTGTTCTTAAATTTGAAAATCACGTTCAGCACTGGGAATCTGACATATTAAGATTTTTTTGTTTGCTACCATGCATTTCCATGTTAAATACTGAACAAATTGGTAGTGGTTTGGTCAATATATCATTTGCTACATGTTTTTATCCCTAGCTGGTCGAATTTAATTTATCTTACTTTGATCAAACCTCTAACTGAATTGAGTTAGTAATTAATTTGATATGTGTCCAGCAATTTATTAGGTTCTAATTAGATGCTCTGGTGACATTTAAGGCAAGGAATAGCCTGAACCGCCAATGGTCAGTACTAGCGGGGCATTGGCTAGGAAGACATGGAGGTTTGAGGTAACGCTGGCATGATTTACTATGTACTATAAATTGTTGTTCGTATCTGAAGTGTTTGAGTGTAGGTATCGTATCAGGTTCTGATCTAGACACGATTTCCTCTGATGGATGCATGGGTGTAAAGTATATGAGTCCAATGACCCACACACAAATCAAATTTTAGTAGTAATAAGTTATGTGCATCATTCGCAAAAAAGGGTATGCAGATTTTCATACTTGTCATTATGAGTTACACTTCAATAATAACCTAGAGATTACATATGCCAAAATGCAAGAATGCTTTAGGATAGTCACATCAATGACATGATTTACACTACACTACTGATGTGTAAACATGTACTGACTGAGTTGATTTTTTATCTTGATTTGTCTCTATAAAAATGTTGCACACAATGTGTTTTAGGACCTCATTATGATGCATAGTGAGCTAGATTCCTCTTGGAGCTTTATCAATGCAAGTATTCCACTTATGCTTTGCATGTATTTATATATTTTTAGAGAAAACGCAAAGGATTTGCATTTCATTTCATTGAATAGGTAGGGTTTGGGTTACATCCTCACTAGGAGGCATGTTAGCACTATATGATAGAGTTCATAATATACATGTATTTCACGGTGAGCTAATTGGTAATATAGTAGTAGTAGAGAATCATCTGTATACTTTGCCCTGAAAATAGTCCATTTTTGGGGGAAAATGCATAGGTTCAGAACTTCACATGTTTAAACATGGATAGACACTGGACTAGCTTAGATGAGGCAATTGGCCTTTTTGTTGTTGTACCAGTTTGAGCATCTCATCTTAGTCTCTCGATTGGTTTGTATGTCAGTGTTTTCATTTCAGATATGTTTTCCAATTATTGACATTTTTTGGTGAGTACATCTCCAAATTTGTATGTTGTATAAGTGGTCATATTGCTTGCAAAGGATCTTGGTTCTTTTCTTTGGTCCACCTATGTTGTGCTAACTTAGATGATCAAAATTATACGAAACTAGGTAGTACAGTTTACATAGAGCCTCTTTGTGTCTGCATATGTTCAGATGATGAGCCATTAGATCTTCCGCTTAGGTTTTGTTTTTATTCATTGCTCATTGGATAAGATTCATTGTGCCACTGCATAATTTTTAGGTAACCAAGCTGAAGTGGGGCTCCAATATATAGCAAGAGAGGAACATGAAATGGTCTTGCTTCAGTTGTTGGGTACATCCGATCCTTAGAAGGTACCGATTGCTGCATCAGCTTAAAAGGTACATTTTTACCTCCTTTTCATGTTAATAGAGCTACAATAAGAGTATCAACTCTATCTATCCATTTCATGCGATGGAAAACATGCAAAACTGATGCAAACTCTGGATTTTTTGGTCACTAGGGCACCAAATTTCCATCATTAAGAGCAGCCAAGGCAAGTTGGACCAAACGAAAGAAGTAAAAGTACCTAAACTACTAAAACACAGAGACTGCACACCAAGATGTCTATTTATCGATGGATATTACTACACACACTTTACGTAGTATTATCATTCTATCTACTGCTTATGACCATCCCTGGTGTACTGTAATAATTTGCAGCTCTTTTCAGCTTAATTATCAATCTATCATGTTTGGCGCTATTACTATATTATATCGTGCAGACCGGTATGAACATATATATTACTTCTTACATATTGTACCACTATGAATATGATACTTGTTTTATATTGTGTGCATTGGCTAAAATTTGACAACTTATGAAATCATCTCTATGTTGACCCTATCTATGTACACAACTGAATTAATGACACGGGAGCGACATGTTGCTGCACTAACTTCCCTAGTTTCCTATAAGTGCTAGTTAACAACTCAAGTTGAGCTCATAGTTTAACATTCTCCTTTAAGGTATATGCTTCACAAGAAGTAGAGTTAGTAGCACAAGCATCATTAAAAGATATTTCTTTTTCAAGCTCATAAGATTCAATTTTTTGTCTAAGGAGACAATTAGTGTGCTTCTCCTCGGCTAGTTCTTGTTTAAGAAGATTGAATTTACATCTGCCATCATCAAATTGGAAATACAACTCCTCTATGGTTTTCGTTTGTTTAGTTATGGTTTCCATAATGTGTTTAAGACAAGCAACATCCTTATTATTACCACGAAAAGAGGTACACAAAAAGGTCAAGTCACGCACGAGAGCACTAGTATCCTCATCATTTTCATTTTCATCATCATCATCATCATTGCTATCATCATAAGAAGGTGGATTGGTATTCAAAGTAGGAGTTGCCTTTGACCCTCTTGCCAGACCTACATTCATGATCATGTCTTGTGATACGTCCAAAACGTATCTACTTTCCTGAACACTTTTGCTATTGCTTCTCCTCTAAACTTGTGTGATTTGGATACAACTAATGTGGACTGACGCTGTTTTCAGCATAATTGCCTTGGTGTCTACTTTTTGTGCAGAAAACCAACTATCAGGAAAAATCCCGGAAAATATGCCAAAAATCCTATTTCACTCGAAGACTCCAGGAGCCAGAATACGAGACGGAGAAGAGCCAGGGGTGGCCACACCACCTGGTGGCGCGGGCCAGGCCAGACCGCGCCAGGGGGTGGTGAGGGCTCCCCAGGCACCCCCTTGGCCTCTCTCTTCGCCTATAAGGAGCCTTCTGACCTAAAAACTTTGGGCGGGTCGACGTTTTTCCAGAAGGAGTTCCTCTCCGCCGCCACCACCAGATTCCACGAAACAGCACCAGAAACTCCGTTCTGGAACCCTGCCGGGACGGAGAATTGGAGGAGATTATCGCCATCATCATCACCATCGCTTCTCCATCGACCATCCATGTTTCCCCCATCTATGAGTGAGTAATCCCCCGCTGTAGGCTATGGGGATGGTAGGGATTGGATGAGATCGTTCATGTAATGGCATCAGATTGTTAGGGCATGGTGCCTAGTATCTTTTATTAGTGCTTTATGACTTTGTTGCGACTTGTTGTGCTTAATGCTTGTCACTAGGGCCCGAGTGCCATGATTTCAGATCTGAACATGTTATTGATTCATTATGATAGTATTGTTCTTGGTCTTATCTGCAAGTTGTATACACATGTTGTCCGGAACCTATGGCCCAAAGTGACAGAAATCGGGATAACCGGAAGGGAATGGCTTTGATGTGAGGATAACATGTGTTCACAGAGTGTTAATGCTTTGCTCCGGTGCTCTATTAAAAGGAGCACCTTAATTGCCAGTAGTTCCCTAGAGGCCCCGCTGCAAACGGGCTGGCAGGACAAAAGATGTTGTGCAAGTTCTCATTGCGAGCACGTATGACTATATATGGAACACATGCCTAGGATTGTCTAGTACTTGGATGTTTTATCTTATTTATCTGCAATTGCCCTATGTTCTGATTGCTATGTGAATTGTCTTGTCCATGCAACGCCTGTCCATCCATCCCTATGCCTACCGCACTCGAATCTCACTGTTTACATCTTTTGTTACTACTGTCTTTGCTTTACTACTGCTGTTACTTTACTATTCCTACTACAAAACTGTTGCTACTGATAAACTGCTGTGAGTAAGATTGTTTCCAGGTGCAGCTGAATTGACAACTCAGTTGTTAAGGCTTATAAATATTCTTTGGCTCCCCTTGTGTCGAATCAATAAATTGGGTTTCACTTACCTCGAAAATACCGCGATACACCCCCTATACTTGTGGGTCATCAAGACTATTTTCTGGCGCCGTTGCCGGGGAGCATAGCTTTATTCATCAAGTTCACTTGGATTCTCTATTGTTCGCTATTATCCATCTATCATGGGTAAGTCTCGTGATGGCAAGGTTCCCATTTTACCATCCACTACAAGAAGAGGTACGGTTCTGAACACCTCTGCTGCTCTTGATTCACCGTATGTTTTGAGTAAGTTCCTTACACCAACACATACACATGCTACACACACTGCTACTACTGCTGAATCTGAAACTTCTGATGCTTATGATGCTGCTTCTACTGTGCTTGATAAGAGTGGTTCATTAGGTCCTTTCCTAGATGCTATGATTGCTAGAACTATAGCTAGAAATACGAAACTCCTAATGAAGACACTACCACACCTGTTAGCTCACCTGAGTCTAGTGAGAGTTATGATATTGAAGATGGTTATGTTGAGATGACCGATGAGTTTATTAAAGAATGTAAGAACACCCATGATAGGAGCACTGCTAAGAGTCTCCTTGAGAGGCGTACTATTAGACCCAAATTATCTCCTGCTGCTAAGTTTGTTGCTTCTCCCATAAACATTATAGATGAAGATTATGATTTCTCTCTCGATCTATCTTACATAGCTATTGTCGAGAAAGAACCTTTTTGTGGGACTAAGAATGAAAGTGCGGTAGCACATATGAATGAACTTTCTACCATGAGTGGCTTGTTTTCTGATGATATTAAGATGCGTACTTACTTTGTTGTAAGATTTTTCCTTTTTCACTGAAAGGAGAAGCTAAAACTTGGTTTAGTAATTTACCTCCTGGATCTATTGATAGCCCTGAGTGCTTGATTAGTAATTTCCTGTAGAAATATTTTCCTCCCAGTGCTAGACATGCTATTTTGCAGGAACTTTTTGATTTTAAACAGGGAGAAAAAGAGGTATTGCCTGAATCTTGGGCAAGGTTTTGTGCTTTGATTCATGCATAGGTTGGAAGTCCATTACCTAAGAATGAGCTTCTTGATATATTTTATAATGGACTAACCGAGGAATCTATGACATACCTAGATAGTTGTGCTGATTGTGTTTTCAGGAATAGGACTCCTAAGAAAGCTGAGGAATTAATGGCTAAAATAAGCAAGAATTATGAAGATTGGACTCCTTCTAAACAAGCTATACCTGAAGTAATTGTACCTGAACCATATATTCCTGTGCCTATTCCAACATCAAAGAAGAGAGGAGTTATTGAATTAAATGATGAAGTAATGAAGGAAGCTAAGAAATGTCTTACGGAGAAGGGAATTAAAGCTGCAGATGTCAAGAATTTACCTCCTATAGAAGAATTATGTAAGCCTATTCCCTATTCGTCCACTATTGAGGTACACTCTCTTCAACACTTTGATGAAGATGATATCCCTTACTCTAAACCTCCTGATCAATGCTTAGAAGAATTCGATATCTTTATTGTTAAGCAAAATAACTTTAATAAAAGGGTGCAAAATCATCTAATGGAAAACACTAGAGCTATTGTTGAGTTGAAAGATATTGTGGAAAGAACCTCTAATGATGTTAAAATGATTGTTAAACACTTTCAAATGGTTCAAACTCAAATAGATCAACTCGTTAAAGTGCAAAACGACTTGCTAGTTAATGCTGCTAAAGAAAAACATGCTTATGAAATTAGAACTAGAAGTGGTGCTGCTACCCAGGATTCTCTATATCCTGAGGGGCATCCCAAAAGAATTGAGCAAGATTCTCAACAAGCTGAAAATAGTGGTTCTACTCGTAAGAAAAGGAAAAAAGAAACATAAAACTGTTGTAGAACCATCTGAACGTGCTATAGATCCTAATAGTATATCTATCTCTGATGCTGAAACTGAAAGTGGTAATGAAGAAAATGTTGTTCCTAATGAAGAAAAAGTTGAAGAAGAACCTGAAAACCACACTAAGAATACTAAATACACTAAAGAAGATTTTATTGCTAAAAAACATGGTAGTGAAAGAGAACCTTGGGTCCAAAAACCTATGCCTTTCCCTGATAAGAAACACAAGTCAAAGGAAGATGAACACTATAATAAGTTTTGTGAGTGGATGAAGCCTTTATTCTTGCAAATTCCTTTGACTGATGCTATTAAATTGCCTCCTTACTCAAAGTATATGAAAGACATTGTCTCGAATAAAAGGAAGATCCCTAATGAAGAAATTTCTACTTTGCTTGCTAATTATTCCTTCAATGGTAAGTTTCCTAAGAAACTTGGAGACCCAGGGATTCCAACTATCCCTTGCTCTATTAAGAACAGTTATGATAGAACTACTTTGTGTGATTTGGAAGCTGGAGTTAGTGTTATGCCTTTCTCTCTATATAAGAGGCTTCAACTTGAAAATTTAATACCAACTGATATATCTTTGCAAATAGCTGATAAATCTACCACTATTCCTGTGGGTATATGTGAAGATGTACCCGTTCAGGTGGCTCACAATTGCTTGATATTAACTGATTTTGTTGTGCTTGAAATGCCCGAAGATAATAATGTCTATTATTCTTGGGAGACCTTTTCTTAATACTGCAGGAGCTATGATTAATTGTAATCAAGGAAAGGTGACCTTCAATGTTAATGACAAGGAACATACTGTCTATTTCCGCAAGAAGATTGAAAGGACTTATGGTTTGAATTCAATTGAACATGTTGATGTTGGGGTTCGTAGCATGGAAAACAAAAATTTTCTACCGCATACAAACAAACAAGCCAAGATCTATCTACTAGATTGTAGCAACGAGTCGATGGAATAACTCACCCTCGAAGATTCCAAAGTGTTTAACGAGAGCAGATTCTCGTGGGTGATGTAGTCGTACTCTTTCCGATCTCAAGATCGCGTAGACGATCCTTCCGACGCCACGTACCAGCAGCGCCCCCGCAGTCGGTCACACGTTCGGTACTCGACGAAGACCTTCCTCTCCCTTGTTCCAGCAGGCAGCGGAGGTTGTAGTACTCTCCTCGCGATTCCGGCAGCACAACGGCGTGGTACCGGAGGTAGAGGGGAGATCCCGCAGGGCTTCGCCTTAAGCCGGTGCGAGTATGGTGGAGCTTATGAGAGAGGCTATTAGTGGTCTAGTAATTAGACACACCAATTAGAGGGCTCTAAACCAATTAGAAGGCTCTAAACCAAAATAGCTCTAAACCGGGGTTTAGATCTAGGTTTAGTTTAGAGGGGTAGGAACTAGTGTGTCTAGAGGAGGAGGCCCTGCCCCTCCTTTTATAGGTGGGAGGGCTTGGCCGGCCAAGGGGAGGAGTTCCTCCCCAACTCGGCCTTGGGAGGTGCGCCGGCCAAGGGGAGGAACCCTCCTCCAACTCGGCCTCCACCTCTCCTCCTCTTTCTCCTCTTTCCGAAAACTGGCAGTTTGACCGAAAACTGGCAGTTTGACTTTTCCAATTAGGATTTGAATTAACCCTTTATTTCGGACAGCGAGAACACTTAGTACATGATGCAATCATTCCAACATGCAATGACACATTCATGTACCCCTTCCCCCTCCGGAGTGCCGGACATTCCGGGACCTTCTAGAATTTTCCCGATGAAAACACCGGAACCATTCCCAAACTCCGAAACGGGACTTTCCTTATATGAATCTTATTCTCCGGACCATTCCGGATCACCTCGTGATATCCCGGATCCCATCCGAGACTCCGAACAACATTCGGTCTCTTTCTCATAATACCATAACTACTCAAACAACGTCGAATCCTTAAGTGTGTCTCCCTACGGTTCGTGAATTATGCAGACATGATCGAGACACTTCTCCGAACAATAACCAATAGAGGAATCTGGAAATTCATATGGCTCCCACATATTTCTACGATTACATTGCGATCGAATGAACCACTTACATACGATACCAATTTCCCTTTGTCTCACGATATGTTACTTATCCGAGGTTATGATCGTCGGTATCTCTGCATACCTAGTTCAACCTCGTTACTGATAAGTACTCTTTTCTCGTTCCCGTGATATGTGATCCCTTGTGACCCAGTCACATGCTTGCAAGCTAATTGGATGACATTTCACCGAGAGGGCCCAGAGAATATCTATCCGTCATATGGATGGACAAATCCCACTCTTGATCCATGTGTTTCAACCAATACTTTCCGAACACTCAATGCCACCTTTATAGCCACCCTGTTACGGTGTGGTGTTTGATGATATCAAAGCATCCATCTGGTAAAGGTGATATGCATGATCTCATGGTTGAAGGAATTAGATAACTATGTATCAGAAAGCATATAGCAAATGAACTATTGAAATGACTTGATCTTTATGCTACGCTTATCTATAGGAGTATGTCCACCATATCATTCTCCTAACGATATGATCTTGTTGTTAATAACATCTCAATGTTCATGATAGGGAAACCACAATCATCTATTAACCAACAAGCTAGTGAAGTATAGAGGCTATACTAGGGACTTCAATTTAAGTTTACAATTCACACAAGTATTAATGTTTCCTTGTTAATACTATTATAGCATGAATATAAACATTTATCATAAACACAAAGATATAATAATAACTATATTTATTATTGCCTCTAGGGCATATCTCCAACAGTCTCCCACTTGCACTAGAGTCATCTAATCTAGATTACATGGTAATATACCGAACACCCATGGCAGTTTGGTGTTGGTCATGTTTTGCCCTCGGGAGAGGTTTAGTCAACGGATCCGCCGCATTCAGATCTGTGTGTACTTTGCAAATCTTTATATCCCCATCCTGGATATGTTCTCGAATAGCGTGAAAACGCAGCTTGATATGCTTCAGCTTCTTGTGTGACCTTGGTTCTTGCGCATTGGCTATGGCGCCCATGTTATCACAGTAGATAGACATTGGGTCCAGCGCACTAGGAACCACACCCAGCTCTGTAATGAACTCTTTCATCCATATCGCTTCTTGTGAAGCCTCCGAAGCAGCCATGTATTCCGATTCAGTTGAAGATCTCGCCACAATGCTTTGCTTTGCACTCCTCCAGCTAACTGCTGCACCATTCAAAATAAATACGTATCCGGATTGTGATTTAGAATCATCCGGATTAGTGTTCCAACTAGCATCGGTGTAACCATTAACAACGAGCTGTTCATCACCTCCATAAGAAAGAACCATATCCTTAGTTCTTCTCAAGTACTTAAGGATGTTTTTGACCGCTGTCCAATGATCCACTCCTGGATCACTTTGATATCTGCTAGTTAAACTAACAGCATATGCAATGTCGGGTCTAGTACATAGCATGGCATACATTAGAGATCCTATGGCTGAGGCATAGGGAGTCTTACTCATCCTTTCTCTATCTTCTGCCGATGTCGGACTTTGAGTTTTACTCAAGGTCGTATTGGGCAACATGGGCAAGAACCCTTTCTTGCTTTCTTCCATTCCAAACTTCTTTAGAACTTTGTCCAAATATGTACTCTGTGACAATGATATTTGGCGTTTCGATCTATCTCTATAAATCTTTATGCCTAATATGTAAGCTGCTTCGCCAAGATCCTTCATTGAAAAACTATTATTCAAATATTCTTTGACACTATTAAGAAGGTCTACATCATTCCCAATCAACAATATGTCATCCACATATAGTATTAAGAACGCTACAGAGCTCCCACTCACTTTCTTGTAAATACAAGCTTCTCCATAAGTTTGTATAAAACCAAAACTTTTGATTACCTTATCAAAACGTTGATTCCAACTTCGGGATGCTTGCTTCAATCCATAGATGGACCGTTGAAGTTTGCATATCTTGTTAGCATCTTTAGGATCGACAAAACCTTTGGGTTGCATCATATACAACTCTTCATCAATGTCTCCATTGAGGAATGCTGTTTTGACATCCATCTGCCATATCTCATAATCATAATATGCAGCGATTGCTAACATAATCCTCACAGACTTTAGCTTCGCTACTGGTGAGAAAGTCTCATCGTAGTCAACTCCTTGAATTTGTCGAAACCCTTTTGCGACAGGTCGAGCTTTATAGACAGTAATATTACCATCAGCATCTGTTTTCTTCTTGAAAATCCATTTGTTCTCGACAGCCTTTCGGCCATCCGGTAAGTCTACCAAAGTCCATACTTGGTTTTCGTACATGGATCCAATCTCGGATTTCATGGCTTCTTGCCATTTATTGGAATCTGGGCTCATCATCGCTTCCTCATATGTCTCGGGGTCATCGGTGTTGTCCACCACCATGACATTCATAACGGAATCATACCAATCTGGAGTGGTACGAGTTCTCGTTGACCTCCGAGGCTCTGTAGCAACTTCAACCGAAGTTTCACGATCATCATCATTAGCTTCCCCTCTTATTGGTGCAGGCACCACAGGAACTTCTTCCGGTGCTGCGCTACTCGCAATTTCGAGAGAAGGTTCGACAACCTCGTCGAGTTCTACTTTCCTTCCAGTCACTTCTTTCGAGAGAAATTCCTTCTCTAGAAAGGATCCATTCTTAGCAACGAAGATTTTGCCTTCGGATCTATGATAGAAGGTATACCCAATAGTTTCCTTTGGGTATCCTATGAAGACGCATTTTTCCGCTTTGGGTTCAAGCTTGTCCGGCTGTAACTTTTTTACATAGGCTTCGCATCCCCAAACTTTAAGGAACGACAATTTAGGTTTCTTCCCAAACCATAATTCATACGGTGTCGTTTCAACGGATTTAGACGGTGCCCTATTTAAAGTGAATGCGGCTGTTTCTAATGCATAACCCCAAAATGATAGCGGTAAATCTGTAAGTGACATCATAGAACGAACCATATCTAAGAGAGTTCGATTACGACGTTCAGACACACCATTACGCTGTGGTGTTCCCGGCGGTGTCAACTGCGAAAGTATTCCACATTTCTTTAAATGCTCACCAAACTCGTAACTTAGATATTCACCTCCACGATCAGAACGTAGAAATTTAATCTTCTTGTTACGTTGATTCTCTACCTCACTTTGAAACTCCTTAAACTTCTCGAAAGTTTCGGACTTATGTTTCATGAAATAGATATACCCATATCTACTCAAGTCATCCGTGAAGGTAAGAACATAACGATAACCACCGTGCGATGCTACACTCATTGGACCACACACATCGGTATGTATGATTTCCAATAAGTCCGTAGCTCGTTCCATTATACCAGAAAATGGAGTCTTAGTCATTTTACCCATCAGACATGCTTCGCATCTTTCAAGTGATTCAAAATCAAGTGATTCAAGAAGTCCATTGGAATGGAGTTTCTTCATACGCTTCACTCCAATGTGACCAAGACGACAGTGCCACATATAGGTCAAGTTATCGCTCAATTTCAAACGTTTAGCTTCAATGTTATTAATATGTGTATTTCCACTATCGAGATTCAATATGAATAGACCATCTATTAAAGGTGCATGTGCATAAAACATATTACTCATATAAATAGAACAACCATTATTCTTAGATTTAAATAAGTAACCGTCTCGCAATAAACAAGATCCCGATATAATGTTCATGCTCAACGCAGGCACCAAATAACAATTATTTAAGTATAAAACTAATCCCGATGGTAGATGAAGAGGTAGCGTGCCGACCGCGATCACATCAACCTTTGATCCGTTTCCCACGCGCATCGACACCTCGTTCTTCGCTAGCTTCCGTTTATTCTGCAGCTCCTGTTTCGAGTTACAAATATGAGCAACCGAACCAGTATCAAATACCCAGGCACTACTACGAATACTAGTGAGATACACATCAATAACATGTATATCAAATATACCTTTCTTCTTGATGTTGCCGTTCTTCAAATCCGCCAAGTACTTTGGGCAATTCCGCTTCCAGTGACCTTCTCCCTTGCAGTAAAAGCACTCAGTTTCAGGCTTAGGTCCAGCCTTGGTCTTCTTCGTTGGCATGGTAACTTTCTTACCACCCTTTTGAAGTGTCCCTTTTGCTTAGACTTGCCTTTCTTGAATTTGGTGGTCTTATTGACCATCAACACTTGGTGCTCTTTCTTGATCTCCACTTCTGCAGATTTTAACATAGCAAATAGTTCTGGCAACTCTTTGTTCATGTTCTGCATGTTGTAGTTCATCACAAAGTTCTTGTAACTTGGTGGTAGTGATTGGAGGATGCGGTAAACTCCCAAAGTATTAGGAATCACTATACCCAAGCTTTGAAGTTTATTCGCGTGCCCAGACATTTTAAGCACATGCTCACTGACGGAGCTACCCTCTTCCATCTTGCAGTTAAAGAACTTTTCAGAAGCTTCATAACTTTCAATTGCCGCATGAGTCTCAAAAATTAATTTGAGATCCTCGACAATATCATATGGGTCCGACTCTTCAAACCTTTTCTGAAGCTCCGATTCTAAACCATACAAGATAGCACACTGAACTATGGAGTACTGATTCTTCCGAGCGAGGTAAACATTCTTTACTTCATCGGTAGCATCAGCTGCAGGTGGGTCACCTAGCGGTGCATCCAGCACATAGGTCAAATTACCAGCTGTGAGGACAATCCTCAAATTGCGGAACCAATCCGCGAAGTTGCTTCCATTGTTTTTCAACTTTTCTTTCTCTAGGAACGCATTAAAATTGATGGTAGGGGCTGCCATTGATCTACAACATATTTGCAATAGTTTAGACTAAGTTTATGACAAATTGAGTTCAAATTAATTAATGAAATTAAACTAGGTGAACTCCCACTCAAAACAACATCCCTCACATTGTTTTAGTGATCACACGAACCAAATCTACTATATCAACACCGATCATCACGAGAGCCGATATAGTTTCAATGGCGAACAATCATCATGTTCATCATATCTGCTATATGATTCATGCTTTACCTTTCGGTGATCCGTGTTCCTGAGGCCATGTCTGTACATGCTAGGCTCGTCAAGATCAAACCTTAGCTACCGCATAAGCAAATCTGGCTTGCTTACGTTGTATTCACCCGCGGAATCAAAGACACCCGATCATCACGTGGTGCTTCGAAGCAACAAGCTTTGGCAACGGTGCATACTAAGGGTGAACACTTTAGAACTTGAAATTTATGTGCATGAGGGATCATCTTATAATGCTACCGTCGTCTACTAAGCAATACAAGATGCATAAAGGATTAACATCACATGCAATTCATAATATGTGATATGATATGGCCTTTCTTCTTTGTGCTTCCGATCTCCATCTTCAAGCACGAACATGATCTCCATCATCACCGGCATAGCGTCAAGGTCAATGACGCTTCTTCATGGTTGTCGTCTACCAGCTTCAACTATTACAACTATTTTGAATAGACACGCAGGTCTTAACAGAAATTAAAGACAACCATATGGCTCCTGCCGGTTGCCAACTTACAATAAGGAACATTGCATACATCAAATATAATCACAATCATGGCCATATCACATCACTGCACACCCCTGCAAAACAAAGTTAGACGCTTCTACTTTCTTTGCATATTTTACGTGGTTTGGGGCTTTCCATAAGAGTCGTTCTAACCTACGAACAAGAACCACAACATTGATACTAGCATTGTTGATTACCCGTTGTAAATTGGATCTTTACTATGCTAGGAGAAACAGGCACCCGCAAAGCCACTTATGCAATACAAGTTGCATGTTAAGCGTGGAGCAAGTCTCATGAACGATGTCATGTAAGGTTAGCCCGGGCCGCTTCATCCCAACATACCGCAAGATGCAAAGTACACGCAAAGCAATCTACAATAAAAGCATCAACGCCCACAATGACCATTGTGTTCTACTCGTGCAACAGATCTACATATAGACACGGCTCTGATACCACTGTTGGGGTTCGTAGCATGGAAAACAAAAAATTTCTACCGCATACAAACAAACAAGCCAAGATCTATCTACTAGATTGTAGCAACGAGTCGATGGAATAACTCACCCTCGAAGATTCCAAAGTGTTTAACGAGAGCAGATTCTCGTGGGTGATGAAGTCGTACTCTTTCCGATCTCAAGATCGCGTAGACGATCCTTCCGACGCCACGTACCAGCAGCGCCCCCGCAGTCGGTCACACGTTCGGTACTCGACGAAGACCTTCCTCTCCCTTGTTCCAGCAGGCAGCGGAGGTTGTAGTACTCTCCTCGCGATTCCGGCAGCACAACGGCGTGGTACCGGAGGTAGAGGGGAGATCCCGCAGGGCTTCGCCTTAAGCCGGTGCGAGTATGGTGGAGCTTATGAGAGAGGCTATTAGTGGTCTAGTAATTAGACACACCAATTAGAGGGCTCTAAACCAATTAGAAGGCTCTAAACCAAAATAGCTCTAAACCGGGGTTTAGATCTAGGTTTAGTTTAGAGGGGTAGGAACTAGTGTGTCTAGAGGAGGAGGCCCTGCCCCTCCTTTTATAGGTGGGAGGGCTTGGCCGGCCAAGGGGAGGAGTTCCTCCCCAACTCGGCCTTGGGAGGTGCGCCGGCCAAGGGGAGGAACCCTCCTCCAACTCGGCCTCCACCTCTCCTCCTCTTTCTCCTCTTTCCGAAAACTGGCAGTTTGACCGAAAACTGGCAGTTTGACTTTTCCAATTAGGATTTGAATTAACCCTTTATTTCGGACAGCGAGAACACTTAGTACATGATGCAATCATTCCAACATGCAATGACACATTCATGTACCCCTTCCCCCTCCGGAGTGCCGGACATTCCGGGACCTTCTAGAATTTTCCCGATGAAAACACCGGAACCATTCCCCAACTCCGAAACGGGACTTTCCTTATATGAATCTTATTCTCCGGACCATTCCGGATCACCTCGTGATATCCCGGATCCCATCCGAGACTCCGAACAACATTCGGTCTCTTTCTCATAATACCATAACTACTCAAACAACGTCGAATCCTTAAGTGTGTCTCCCTACGGTTCGTGAATTATGCAGACATGATCGAGACACTTCTCCGAACAATAACCAATAGAGGAATCTGGAAATTCATATGGCTCCCACATATTTCTACGATTACATTGCGATCGAATGAACCACTTACATACGATACCAATTTCCCTTTGTCTCACGATATGTTACTTATCCGAGGTTATGATCGTCGGTATCTCTGCATACCTAGTTCAACCTCGTTACTGATAAGTACTCTTTTCTCGTTCCCGTGATATGTGATCCCTTGTGACCCAGTCACATGCTTGCAAGCTAATTGGATGACATTTCACCGAGAGGGCCCAGAGAATATCTATCCGTCATATGGATGGACAAATCCCACTCTTGATCCATGTGTTTCAACCAATACTTTCCGAACACTCAATGCCACCTTTATAGCCACCCTGTTACGGTGTGGTGTTTGATGATATCAAAGCATCCATCTGGTAAAGGTGATATGCATGATCTCATGGTTGAAGGAATTAGATAACTATGTATCAGAAAGCATATAGCAAATGAACTATTGAAATGACTTGATCTTTATGCTACGCTTATCTATAGGAGTATGTCCACCATATCATTCTCCTAACGATATGATCTTGTTGTTAATAACATCTCAATGTTCATGATAGGGAAACCACAATCATCTATTAACCAACAAGCTAGTGAAGTATAGAGGCTATACTAGGGACTTCAATTTAAGTTTACAATTCACACAAGTATTAATGTTTCCTTGTTAATACTATTATAGCATGAATATAAACATTTATCATAAACACAAAGATATAATAATAACTATATTTATTATTGCCTCTAGGGCATATCTCCAACAGTCTCCCACTTGCACTAGAGTCATCTAATCTAGATTACATGGTAATATACCGAACACCCATGGCAGTTTGGTGTTGGTCATGTTTTGCCCTCGGGAGAGGTTTAGTCAACGGATCCGCCGCATTCAGATCTGTGTGTACTTTGCAAATATTTATATCCCCATCCTGGATATGTTCTCGAATAGCGTGAAAACGCAGCTTGATATGCTTCAGCTTCTTGTGTGACCTTGGTTCTTGCGCATTGGCTATGGCGCCCATGTTATCACAGTAGATAGACATTGGGTCCAGCGCACTAGGAACCACACCCAGCTCTGTAATGAACTCTTTCATCCATATCGCTTCTTGTGAAGCCTCCGAAGCAGCCATGTATTCCGATTCAGTTGAAGATCTCGCCACAATGCTTTGCTTTGCACTCCTCCAGCTAACTGCTGCACCATTCAAAATAAATACGTATCCGGATTGTGATTTAGAATCATCCGGATCAGTGTTCCAACTAGCATCGGTGTAACCATTAACAACGAGCTGTTCATCACCTCCATAAGAAAGAACCATATCCTTAGTTCTTCTCAAGTACTTAAGGATGTTTTTGACCGCTGTCCAATGATCCACTCCTGGATCACTTTGATATCTGCTAGTTAAACTAACAGCATATGCAATGTCGGGTCTAGTACATAGCATGGCATACATTAGAGATCCTATGGCTGAGGCATAGGGAGTCTTACTCATCCTTTCTCTATCTTCTGCCGATGTCGGACTTTGAGTTTTACTCAAGGTCGTATTGGGCAACATGGGCAAGAACCCTTTCTTGCTTTCTTCCATTCCAAACTTCTTTAGAACTTTGTCCAAATATGTACTCTGTGACAATGATATTTGGCGTTTCGATCTATCTCTATAAATCTTTATGCCTAATATGTAAGCTGCTTCGCCAAGATCCTTCATTGAAAAACTATTATTCAAATATTCTTTGACACTATTAAGAAGGTCTACATCATTCCCAATCAACAATATGTCATCCACATATAGTATTAAGAACGCTACAGAGCTCCCACTCACTTTCTTGTAAATACAAGCTTCTCCATAAGTTTGTATAAAACCAAAACTTTTGATTACCTTATCAAAACGTTGATTCCAACTTCGGGATGCTTGCTTCAATCCATAGATGGACCGTTGAAGTTTGCATATCTTGTTAGCATCTTTAGGATCGACAAAACCTTTGGGTTGCATCATATACAACTCTTCATCAATGTCTCCATTGAGGAATGCTGTTTTGACATCCATCTGCCATATCTCATAATCATAATATGCAGCGATTGCTAACATAATCCTCACAGACTTTAGCTTCGCTACTGGTGAGAAAGTCTCATCGTAGTCAACTCCTTGAATTTGTCGAAACCCTTTTGCGACAGGTCGAGCTTTATAGACAGTAATATTACCATCAGCATCTGTTTTCTTCTTGAAAATCCATTTGTTCTCGACAGCCTTTCGGCCATCCGGTAAGTCTACCAAAGTCCATACTTGGTTTTCGTACATGGATCCAATCTCGGATTTCATGGCTTCTTGCCATTTATTGGAATCTGGGCTCATCATCGCTTCCTCATATGTCTCGGGGTCATCGGTGTTGTCCACCACCATGACATTCATAACGGAATCATACCAATCTGGAGTGGTACGAGTTCTCGTTGACCTCCGAGGCTCTGTAGCAACTTCAACCGAAGTTTCACGATCATCATCATTAGCTTCCCCTCTTATTGGTGCAGGCACCACAGGAACTTCTTCCGGTGCTGCGCTACTCGCAATTTCGAGAGAAGGTTCGACAACCTCGTCGAGTTCTACTTTCCTTCCAGTCACTTCTTTCGAGAGAAATTCCTTCTCTAGAAAGGATCCATTCTTAGCAACGAAGATTTTGCCTTCGGATCTATGATAGAAGGTATACCCAATAGTTTCCTTTGGGTATCCTATGAAGACGCATTTTTCCGCTTTGGGTTCAAGCTTGTCCGGCTGTAACTTTTTTACATAGGCTTCGCATCCCCAAACTTTAAGGAACGACAATTTAGGTTTCTTCCCAAACCATAATTCATACGGTGTCGTTTCAACGGATTTAGACGGTGCCCTATTTAAAGTGAATGCGGCTGTTTCTAATGCATAACCCCAAAATGATAGCGGTAAATCTGTAAGTGACATCATAGAACGAACCATATCTAAGAGAGTTCGATTACGACGTTCAGACACACCATTACGCTGTGGTGTTCCCGGCGGTGTCAACTGCGAAAGTATTCCACATTTCTTTAAATGCTCACCAAACTCGTAACTTAGATATTCACCTCCACGATCAGAACGTAGAAATTTAATCTTCTTGTTACGTTGATTCTCTACCTCACTTTGAAACTCCTTAAACTTCTCGAAAGTTTCGGACTTATGTTTCATGAAATAGATATACCCATATCTACTCAAGTCATCCGTGAAGGTAAGAACATAACGATAACCACCGCGCGATGCTACACTCATTGGACCACACACATCGGTATGTATGATTTCCAATAAGTCCGTAGCTCGTTCCATTATACCAGAAAATGGAGTCTTAGTCATTTTACCCATCAGACATGCTTCGCATCTTTCAAGTGATTCAAAATCAAGTGATTCAAGAAGTCCATTGGAATGGAGTTTCTTCATACGCTTCACTCCAATGTGACCAAGACGACAGTGCCACATATAGGTCAAGTTATCGCTCAATTTCAAACGTTTAGCTTCAATGTTATTAATATGTGTATTTCCACTATCGAGATTCAATATGAATAGACCATCTATTAAAGGTGCATGTGCATAAAACATATTACTCATATAAATAGAACAACCATTATTCTTAGATTTAAATAAGTAACCGTCTCGCAATAAACAAGATCCCGATATAATGTTCATGCTCAACGCAGGCACCAAATAACAATTATTTAAGTATAAAACTAATCCCGATGGTAGATGAAGAGGTAGCGTGCCGACCGCGATCACATCAACCTTTGATCCGTTTCCCACGCGCATCGACACCTCGTTCTTAGCTAGCTTCCGTTTATTCTGCAGCTCCTGTTTCGAGTTACAAATATGAGCAACCGAACCAGTATCAAATACCCAGGCACTACTACGAATACTAGTGAGATACACATCAATAACATGTATATCAAATATACCTTTCTTCTTGATGTTGCCGTTCTTCAAATCCGCCAAGTACTTTGGGCAATTCCGCTTCCAGTGACCTTCTCCCTTGCAGTAAAAGCACTCAGTTTCAGGCTTAGGTCCAGCCTTGGTCTTCTTCGTTGGCATGGTAACTTTCTTACCACCCTTTTTGAAGTGTCCCTTTTGCTTAGACTTGCCTTTCTTGAATTTGGTGGTCTTATTGACCATCAACACTTGGTGCTCTTTCTTGATCTCCACTTCTGCAGATTTTAACATAGCAAATAGTTCTGGCAACTCTTTGTTCATGTTCTGCATGTTGTAGTTCATCACAAAGTTCTTGTAACTTGGTGGTAGTGATTGGAGGATGCGGTAAACTCCCAAAGTATTAGGAATCACTATACCCAAGCTTTGAAGTTTATTCGCGTGCCCAGACATTTTAAGCACATGCTCACTGACGGAGCTACCCTCTTCCATCTTGCAGTTAAAGAACTTTTCAGAAGCTTCATAACTTTCAATTGCCGCATGAGTCTCAAAAATTAATTTGAGATCCTCGACAATATCATATGGGTCCGACTCTTCAAACCTTTTCTGAAGCTCCGATTCTAAACCATACAAGATAGCACACTGAACTATGGAGTACTGATTCTTCCGAGCGAGGTAAACATTCTTTACTTCATCGGTAGCATCAGCTGCAGGTGGGTCACCTAGCGGTGCATCCAGCACATAGGTCAAATTACCAGCTGTGAGGACAATCCTCAAATTGCGGAACCAATCCGCGAAGTTGCTTCCATTGTTTTTCAACTTTTCTTTCTCTAGGAACGCATTAAAATTGATGGTAGGGGCTGCCATTGATCTACAACATATTTGCAATAGTTTAGACTAAGTTTATGACAAATTGAGTTCAAATTAATTAATGAAATTAAACTAGGTGAACTCCCACTCAAAACAACATCCCTCACATTGTTTTAGTGATCACACGAACCAAATCTACTATATCAACACCGATCATCACGAGAGCCGATATAGTTTCAATGGCGAACAATCATCATGTTCATCATATCTGCTATATGATTCATGCTTTACCTTTCGGTGATCCGTGTTCCTGAGGCCATGTCTGTACATGCTAGGCTCGTCAAGATCAAACCTTAGCTACCGCATAAGCAAATCTGGCTTGCTTACGTTGTATTCACCCGCGGAATCAAAGACACCCGATCATCACGTGGTGCTTCGAAGCAACAAGCTTTGGCAACGGTGCATACTAAGGGTGAACACTTTAGAACTTGAAATTTATGTGCATGAGGGATCATCTTATAATGCTACCGTCGTCTACTAAGCAATACAAGATGCATAAAGGATTAACATCACATGCAATTCATAATATGTGATATGATATGGCCTTTCTTCTTTGTGCTTCCGATCTCCATCTTCAAGCACGAACATGATCTCCATCATCACCGGCATAGCGTCAAGGTCAATGACGCTTCTTCATGGTTGTCGTCTACCAGCTTCAACTATTACAACTATTTTGAATAGACACGCAGGTCTTAACAGAAATTAAAGACAACCATATGGCTCCTGCCGGTTGCCAACTTACAATAAGGAACATTGCATACATCAAATATAATCACAATCATGGCCATATCACATCACTGCACACCCCTGCAAAACAAAGTTAGACGCTTCTACTTTCTTTGCATATTTTACGTGGTTTGGGGCTTTCCATAAGAGTCGTTCTAACCTACGAACAAGAACCACAACATTGATACTAGCATTGTTGATTACCCGTTGTAAATTGGATCTTTACTATGCTAGGAGAAACAGGCACCCGCAAAGCCACTTATGCAATACAAGTTGCATGTTAAGCGTGGAGCAAGTCTCATGAACGATGTCATGTAAGGTTAGCCCGGGCCGCTTCATCCCAACATACCGCAAGATGCAAAGTACACGCAAAGCAATCTACAATAAAAGCATCAACGCCCACAATGACCATTGTGTTCTACTCGTGCAACAGATCTACATATAGACACGGCTCTGATACCACTGTTGGGGTTCGTAGCATGGAAAACAAAAAATTTCTACCGCATACAAACAAACAAGCCAAGATCTATCTACTAGATTGTAGCAACGAGTCGATGGAATAACTCACCCTCGAAGATTCCAAAGTGTTTAACGAGAGCAGATTCTCGTGGGTGATGTAGTCGTACTCTTTCCGATCTCAAGATCGCGTAGACGATCCTTCCGACGCCACGTACCAGCAGCGCCCCCGCAGTCGGTCACACGTTCGGTACTCGACGAAGACCTTCCTCTCCCTTGTTCCAGCAGGCAGCGGAGGTTGTAGTACTCTCCTCGCGATTCCGGCAGCACAACGGCGTGGTACCGGAGGTAGAGGGGAGATCCCGCAGGGCTTCGCCTTAAGCCGGTGCGAGTATGGTGGAGCTTATGAGAGAGGCTATTAGTGGTCTAGTAATTAGACACACCAATTAGAGGGCTCTAAACCAATTAGAAGGCTCTAAACCAAAATAGCTCTAAACCGGGGTTTAGATCTAGGTTTAGTTTAGAGGGGTAGGAACTAGTGTGTCTAGAGGAGGAGGCCCTGCCCCTCCTTTTATAGGTGGGAGGGCTTGGCCGGCCAAGGGGAGGAGTTCCTCCCCAACTCGGCCTTGGGAGGTGCGCCGGCCAAGGGGAGGAACCCTCCTCCAACTCGGCCTCCACCTCTCCTCCTCTTTCTCCTCTTTCCGAAAACTGGCAGTTTGACCGAAAACTGGCAGTTTGACTTTTCCAATTAGGATTTGAATTAACCCTTTATTTCGGACAGCGAGAACACTTAGTACATGATGCAATCATTCCAACATGCAATGACACATTCATGTACCCCTTCCCCCTCCGGAGTGCCGGACATTCCGGGACCTTCTAGAATTTTCCCGATGAAAACACCGGAACCATTCCCCAACTCCGAAACGGGACTTTCCTTATATGAATCTTATTCTCCGGACCATTCCGGATCACCTCGTGATATCCCGGATCCCATCCGAGACTCCGAACAACATTCGGTCTCTTTCTCATAATACCATAACTACTCAAACAACGTCGAATCCTTAAGTGTGTCTCCCTACGGTTCGTGAATTATGCAGACATGATCGAGACACTTCTCCGAACAATAACCAATAGAGGAATCTGGAAATTCATATGGCTCCCACATATTTCTACGATTACATTGCGATCGAATGAACCACTTACATACGATACCAATTTCCCTTTGTCTCACGATATGTTACTTATCCGAGGTTATGATCGTCGGTATCTCTGCATACCTAGTTCAACCTCGTTACTGATAAGTACTCTTTTCTCGTTCCCGTGATATGTGATCCCTTGTGACCCAGTCACATGCTTGCAAGCTAATTGGATGACATTTCACCGAGAGGGCCCAGAGAATATCTATCCGTCATATGGATGGACAAATCCCACTCTTGATCCATGTGTTTCAACCAATACTTTCCGAACACTCAATGCCACCTTTATAGCCACCCTGTTACGGTGTGGTGTTTGATGATATCAAAGCATCCATCTGGTAAAGGTGATATGCATGATCTCATGGTCGAAGGAATTAGATAACTATGTATCAGAAAGCATATAGCAAATGAACTATTGAAATGACTTGATCTTTATGCTACGCTTATCTATAGGAGTATGTCCACCATATCATTCTCCTAACGATATGATCTTGTTGTTAATAACATCTCAATGTTCATGATAGGGAAACCACAATCATCTATTAACCAACAAGCTAGTGAAGTATAGAGGCTATACTAGGGACTTCAATTTAAGTTTACAATTCACACAAGTATTAATGTTTCCTTGTTAATACTATTATAGCATGAATATAAACATTTATCATAAACACAAAGATATAATAATAACTATATTTATTATTGCCTCTAGGGCATATCTCCAACAGTTGAAGGCATTCAAGTTGGAGAAATATATTGTCCCATACCAAGAGAAAAATTTGAAACTATTATGATTGGGACCATTGCTATCAAGGTTGAGGTAACATAATCATTAGTGGAGTACAAAGTTTTGTCTCATATGCAATTGTTTTGGTAGCAAGACTTGATCGACCTTGTTAACAAAAGGATTCCATTGAACAAAACAATGTTTTCACTATGATTATCCCCGTTTATTTCTATCCTTTGCATTTTTAATTTTTGCTTTCGTTTAGTTTTCTTTTTGTTGTTAGTTGCTTGCATGTTAGAATTTCTGTAGTTCTAGCCTTTTTTGTCCTTGCATCATGTTTCCAAAAGAAAAAAATCTGTCTGCAGAAAAATCATTCTTCTATTTCTGAAAAATGCCCAAAAATAAAGTGTCTCGAAAAATTCCAGAAAAATCATATTAAATTTTTACGTGAAAAAAGGGGCAGAGGAGTACCTGGTAGGTACCAGGGGGGGCCACCAGGCAGGCACACCACATGGTGGCGTGACCAGCCTTGGGTGGCGCCATGCCCTGGTGTGGGCCACCCCTGGCCCCCCACTAACTCTCTCACCTGCCACTTTCTTCTCTCTCCCGAGTAAGCTCCAATTCATAGCTCAAAATAGCGTTCTTGCTGTGCTTGCTCTCGATTTTTTGATCTCCTTGCTCAGCCCATCTTTCTTGCTGAAATTTGGAGCATTTGTTCCCTGGTATGTGACTCCTCCCCTTGTCCAAGTAGATTTGTGTTTAGTGGATTATATGTTGAGTATTTTGCTGCTGTAGGTGACTAGTTATGAGAGCTTGTAAGCTTGTTTGATGCTTAGATATATAGTTTTGATGCATGTTTAGGCCTCTTGCAAGTCCCTATGAGTAGAATCCTTCATTATATTTACTTTGCAATCACTTGTTTGATAGGTGTTTAAATTTCAGAATAGAAGATGAGTGAACACCACCTAAACCAACATGAGCTCTGGGTGCCTGAGATCATGAAGGTCCATCGGGAGGAGGAAGTTTTTCCCTCCATTTATCCATGCTCTGAGTTCATGAGAGCTGCAAGAATTCTACAAGATTTCCACACTTTGGTTTCTAATGCAGGGTTAGAGCACTTTTTGGAAGATGAACCTTGTCAATCTGTGAAGCTAACCATGTCTGTGGTGCAGGATTTCCAATTTAGTCACTCTTTGCCTAACCCCATGGTCCATTACAAAATTTACAATATTGCTGTCAACCTTTCTCTTGATGACTTTTGTGCAGCTATTAAGGTACCTCAATGGGGATCATGTAGGAAGAATAAGGAGAGACCTGAACCACTCATGGATTTATATGCAGAAATTTGCCAAGGGAGTAGCTTCTCGAAGGAGAATGGAAAAATCCTTAACATTCATCTTCCCTCCATTCGCTACTTTGCCTACTTTATTGCCAAGTGTGTTCTTGCTAGGAAAACTGCCAATAAGTTATCTTTGTTTGATCTAGCATTTATCTCTGATGCTCTTAGACGAGATAGGTCTTACAACTTGGGTGCTTTGATAGCTTTCCGTCTTGCTGCTAACCGTGAGAAAGGTGGAATTTGTGGAGGCCTCATTGCTTCTTGTTTACTAGCATTGCATGGTTTAGTGCCTCATCATCTAGACCTACAGTTTCCCATAGAAAGGCTTGATCTTAATTCCATGATACAGCATAAATTTTGTTTCCTCGTGGGCTAGTATGAGTGAGTTATCTTATGAAATAACCTTTCTCAAAGATGGTTGGAGAAAGAGAAAGTCCGAGCGTGTTGTTCTTTTGCCTGCACCTATTTTGTTTAACCTTGATAACAGGGAAGGATGGTCCCTCACTGAGGAGGAGCTTGACACGTATTTGGGAGAGCTCTCCCAACAGGAGCAGGACACTAGAAGGGAGGTCACGGATGATTCGTTCCATCCCTCAAATGGGGGAGAATCTTCATATCAGCAACCCACTTATGATTGGGGAGCTTCTTCTTCTTCTCATGGGCCCAACTACGACCATTCTTACCAAGATCCGCCCGCTTGGAACCCCTATTCGTACTTGGATTGATACCCACTTAGGCCAAAAGCCTAAGCTTGGGGGGGGGGTACGCCGACACCGCACTCATCTTCATATCATGTTGCGTCGGTACTTTGTATATTCATGTTTTCGTTCTCTTTTTAGTTTTCGTTCTTCTTCGCTTTTGCTTTCTAAAAACACAGAAAGACCAAAAATATTTCTGTTGTTTCTCTTTAGTTTGCTTCTTCTTTTTGCCTTGGTTTGCTTTTTTCCCTTTTTGCTTTGTTTGTTTTTCCCTTTTGGTTCTTGTTTAAAAAAAATCGAAAACACCAAAAATATTTGTCGTTCTTCTTTGGTTTTTGCGAGTTTGCTACAGGGTTCGGCAGTCCTGAGTGGATATTGGTTTCATATTATTATTCAAGCCACACAAGTGAAGAGCAATAATGAGGATCAATGACAACTTGAGGCGTGGTAAGAGGCTGGTAACAAACTCTATTTGTTTTCATTGTTTTACATATACTCATCACTGTGGGCTTGCTTAGTCCGTTCAAGTAGGGTGTATGTTATCTTTGGATGCTTGTAGTTCTTGCTTTCTTATGATTAGCTCCAGCTCGCTAATAGTTTGTAGCATGTCTTATGAATGTTTGCTTGCATTGCTCTATTCATAAATTGGTATGACACTGTGGTATCCTCCTCTGAATGTTTCATTTGAATTGACTTGGCACATGCTCACGCATGCACATGACTGTAATAATTAGTTGAGCCTCGATGAATTATTTTGCCTTGAGGATCTTGAATCACTTTCATGCCATGAGTAGTCATGTTTTGTTGCAAGCATGATAATGACAGCTATTGCTCTCTCGTTTGTCGCTTCCTTACTATTGCTAGCCTCCACTTTCACTGAGTATGTTTTACTCAAGTTTCCAACTCCCTAAACCAAATATTTCCAAAGTGTCCACCATACCTACCCATTAGCATCATTTGCTACCTCCGTGCATATTCAATATGCCTTGTTTTCTTCTGAATAAAATGTTTGCTTGTTATGAGAAAGTTAGTTAGTAAAGCTCTCACGAACTTGATGGCACACCTTATTTTCTTGCACTTAATAAACCTGAACCATTGCGTCCTTCTTTGTTGTGCATATGCTTGTGCTTTATGAGTTGAAGTTAGCAGAACCATATATCACGGGGACCGCTTTCAACGCTTCATAGGTATTTTGTACCTAGTTGATATCATGTTCTTTTGCTTATGTGTGGCATCCCGCTAAAACCACTACTAGAAAATCGTGGTGTTTTTGTGCATTGCATCATCATGACCGCATGCTCATGTCATCATGCCACATTGCATTTGAGCATTGTCATCATCATGCATGGTTTTGTCTAAAACTATTTTCGAAAAGTCTATTTTTGTTTTCTAAATACCCCGTCTTTAATTCAAATCAAAAACACCGGGCTTGTCTGGAATATTTTGTTTTGTCTAAAAATGATTTACAACCGCCCCGTTTTAAATAAATAAAATTTTAAGTTGTTTTTAGGGGGCTGCCGAACCGACCCGGCCGGCCACCCCAAAACCGATCTAAAACGCCCTAAGCCAACCCTATCCACCTAGCCCCAGCCGCCACCAACCCTCCACCTCACCCCAACCACTCCCAGGCCACCACCTCACCTCCCTGGCCCCACCTTCTCTCCAACACACACACCACACACACACACACCCGCTCACACAGCACGCACGCCAGCACCCCTGGTTCCCACCTGCCCTTTTTTTATTTTTCTCTCGGGCCCACGCGGGAGACGCTGTCGCCTCGCTCGCCTTGCCCCGCGATCCCCTTCTCCCCACCCGACCCTGTCTTCCCCGCTCGAGCATGGCAACTTCCCCCCTGGCTCGATCTCCTACCCACCTCTCCCTCGACGCGCCCCTCCCAACCTACTCTCTTCCCTCGCATCGCTCCTCTCTCCTGCAAGCCACGCCAGGCCCTCCTCCTCGTGAGCCTTGCGACCTCACCGGCCCGAGCGGCTCTGTCCTGCCTCGTCTCACCGCAAGCCGCAGCTCCCCCCGTCTCCACCGTCGGTCACAGCCAGCCCATCCACCACGGGCCCCGTCGCGACCAAGCTCTGTCGCCCTCATCGCCATGGCTGCACCGCCCGGCCCCGTGTGGATGCCGCCGCCCTCGCCCGCAACCCTCTGTGACGCCAGCGACCTCCGCTTCCATGAGCGAGCGCCACCGCCGACCCTCGCAGTCACCGACCACCGCCGCTCTCGTCGTCCTATGCCTCTCCGCCTCGCCGGCCGCTTTTCCCCTGCTCTGGCCGCGCGTGGCCGCCGCCTCCCCGTCAAGCTCCACGGGCCGCGACCCCTCTACCCCGCCACCGTCCATCCCCAACATCGGCATCCAGGCAAACATCCGCGACCTCGACCTCCTCTCGGTGTTGGCACCCTCGCGTCTGCCCCTTCCTACCGCTAGAGCTGAAGACAGAGGCCATGTGCCCCAATGTTGGAGTTTGTGGTATCCTGCTTAAGTGCTCCTGCTCGTTTGTGTGTGCATCTGTGTATACCTGTATATGCCTGTGCGTGTTGCTGCAAGCTAGCGGAGCGTTTGGTGGTGTTCCGAGGGTTTGCTCCCGTGTGACCAAGGACGGCACTGACAAGATCTTCTCGTTGCCCCGATACCTCTAGAGAAGGAACGTGGTACCACGCGAAGACCGTAACGGACCCGGTGGCACCCGATGAACCATCGACAAGACCTTCGACGTGAACATCGAGCTCTTCTTCCCGAAACCGGATATCCCCGGATCCGAAGCCTGGGAGTTCTCTGATCCAGGGGTTTTCGCCAAGATCCCCCGAAGCCCCGAAGACCGACCCCGTGACAAGTGCATCGATCGCCGCCAAGATCTACTTCCGTCCGCATCGACTGTTGCCTGCGACTGGTGATGAGTTGGAACCACAAGATCTCCTTCCCGGAACATCAAGAACTTCCGGCGGCGAGACCCAAGACCGACACCGTCACCCGAGGACTCCGACAAGAACGCCAAGTATGCCGACAAGGAATCGACGAGTTCTCCGAGTCCGAGCGGCATGATCTCCTACCCGAAGGTTCCCGAACGCCAAGTTCTTCATCCTGAATGCCAAGATCGACCCGATACGCGAACCCGACAAGATCTTCGCGACGACAAGAACGACACCGACCAGGGCGAATCCGATGATCCTCCGACGCCAAACCAAGTCCTTCTTCCCGGGACGCCAAGCTCTCCATCCATTGTCCGAGAACGATCCCGTCGATCCGAACCCCAGATCCGGACCCTGAGACCGAACCCCGAACCCCCGGAATCCGAACCCAGATGTGTGCCCCCTTTATCCGAGACCCCTATTTTGATAATATGACATTACCAACTGTCGTATATTAAATTGTTCATGCATGCATACCTGTCTGTAGTTTGGGGGCATTATGCCGATTCACCTCATAATTAAATATGGAGTCAATATGCGGGATACTTTTGTCTTATTCCGGACTCCATTTAAATTGGTGTAGCGAACCGATGCCATGTTTCACCCTGTTAATACAACATTTAAATTGCGGGGTAGCTAAATAACTTGAATCTTCTAATTAATTGTCGGGACCCTGGTTCCGCTTAATATTGCCTAATTGCACCGCATCCTTGCCATGCCATGCATCATACCATGAACATGCCGATTCTTCTGCCGTAGCATTAAATATTGCATCCGGTGTTTCTTCTAGTGTTTGCTTCTTCGCGGATTAGGCCGATGAGTGGATGCGAGTGTCGACAAGCTCTCCGGATATGTACCTTCGGCAGTGTTTCCTAGGCGAGCATCTCTCCCCCTTTCTACCTATTTTGTGTTTATAGTCTTTATTTCCTCCTGTTGCTCTATTGCTATCTGTGTCGCGATGCTTTAGTTTTCGTGCACCATTTATACTCCTTGCAGCCTCTATATTGCCATGGACACATCCTATTGCCTGTTGTTTGATAGATAGTCGGCCCTGCGAGTCGTAGTTGCTTGCTTCTGTGTTGCTTCACGTCGTTGTCGTTCCACCGTTGACGGCAAGTTGGCCCATGATAAATGGTGGAGATGCTTAATGGTGGAGATGATCATGACTTTAAATACAACTATTAAATTGCTAGATATAACTAATGCAGAGGCATCGGTGGGCAATAGATGTTATTTGGTTCTTCCACGCTCACTTGTGTCCCGTAGGACCCCGAGTACTTGATACCTGTTCCTTGATTTTTCGCACTATCCACATCCGGGAGGCCTTATGGACCCCCCTGAGCCAGAGCTTGATTCATTTCTATTTCTTGGGGCCACAAAGTAGTTTGGGGCTTTATTACTACCATGTACTTATGCCATGTTTTACTGCTTTATTTAAGATTGTGCGTGGAGCACCTGTACTGTTTAGGATTGTGGAGTGTTTTCGCGGTATCGACAAGCCCAGTCACACTTTCGGGTTCCCAGTCGTTTACAGCCATTGGCGCAAACCTTGGGTCCGTCTCGGAGCCGGCCAACTTCGTTGCGGGTAGCTGAATGGGGTGGCCCCCTGAAATATTTATGAATCCTGTGATTGTTTTGTCGTGAAAGCCTCGTTGGGTTTTGAGTTGGTTTTTCCGAGGTTGATCGAGTGTGTGTTGCTATTTGTGCACCCCTGCAGGGTAAAACTTTCTGAAAGTCGTGTCCGCGATTATGGATGACTTGGCGCACAGTATCTCGATCATAGACAAGCATAACTAAAGTAGTGCTATAAATTTGACTTAATATATCTGACTAGTAATCAGCTTCACTATAACGGAATGGATATTTAAAATGCCAACCACTGGATGACCTGGGTTGTTTTGCTATACCTGCCTAGTAAGTAATGCAACTCCAATGGAATGTGATAAAAGTGCCAACAACTGCTGGGTTTTGGGATTCCTCAGGACAATTATATCTGACTAGTAAATGTTCCAACTACAACTGAATGTTAACTAAAACTGCCCACTACTTATGCTATCAGGATGACTCATGCTATTTATATCTGACTAGTAAGTGCTTCAACTATAATGGAATGGATAAAACTGCCAACTGTGTGAGTTCCTCGGTTTGACTTGCTCGTTTGGTCTCGAGGGGGAATACCAGGATGGGTATGTTTGGTGTTACTATCAGGTTGGATCCGGTTTGGTCTTTATTATCCCTCTCTAATAGCCGCCAGTTTTACTGAGTCTCTATAGGTTGTTTAGTGCTGCTATGCTGCCGCTTCAGTCCACCATACCTATGTAGGCGAGAGCCACCGAATTCTAGCCTCGCCGTGTACTGGCCTCAGTACTAACGCTCCTCTTTTCCCTTTGCCATTTGTCGGCACCCCTTTTGTTTTAGCAGGTTTGAGATCGATGTCGTTAGCAGGGTTACCCTTCCGGCTTGGCCTGGGCAGGGTTATGGACGCCATTGGTTAATATTCAGGGCTCTTAGCCCCATTTGCATCTTACCCGTACTCGGACGCTGTATCGTTTTCAAGGTGATTTGGATCTTTGTAGTGTATATCTGTATTCTTGACTCTTGGAGTCGTGTTGTATATATATCTGTTCTGTGGGTCCCATCGAGGACTGTTGTGTAATGGTATTACTTCATTTTTCCACCCGCACGAAAGTGCCTGGTGGGCGTCCTTGAATCGTTTCTATGCGGGTTTGGCGGAAAGGGCTAAAACTTGCATAGGGCCGATTTGAGGGTGTTACAGAGTGGTATCAGAGCTCAGCAGTTGCGATACCCCACAAGTCCAGCTTGTAGGATAACCTAGCTAACGGCCGAAGTAGAGTGTCAAAACTATTTTGGAAAAATCGGTTGGATAGATCTAATTAGGTCTGATTTTACTCCTTACCCCTCTGTTGTTCTCCTCTTACCTCTGCGTGTTTTGAATCTGCTCTCTTCCCTTTCTTCGAGTCCAGGAATTCTCGTGGTTGGGTTCCATCGTACCTTCAGGGTTTCGCTTCCTCCTTTGGTAACGGTGTTGCTACATCCGGTCTTCATGCTATTTGAGGAATCCTTCATCTGTTGGACTTCTCTTTGTTCCTTCTCATGCCTTCCGGTGTTTTTCGACACGACGACATCATCTATGCCAGATCCGATGCAGAGTCTGCATCACTCCTTTGTTTCCGAACCTCGCTTGTCGAGATCTTCAGTCTGATTCCGAGAGTTGGTTGCATAATTCTCCTATTCATGTGCAGAGTAATGGTTTGGGTGCGAGATGGACTGATCACCATCCGACTACTATTATCATTCGTTTTGTATATTGAATCAGTGGATCTGCAATTACTCCTTCCACTAAAGATAGAGGTGGCTTTACCTTTTGATGCCTTTACCTTCGCCCTTTGTTCTCCGTAGTGTTCTCTCGACGAACATGAGCAATGGCCCCTTGTTGGTGGTGTCGCCGATTTAAGATGGAGCACGGATCTTTGTTAGTGGTGTCGCGAGGATCTACAAGAAGCGAGAAGATTCAGATCATCAGCCTTCTTCCCGGTACCATGAGGCGGATCTCGAGGGCGAGATCCATTGTTAGTGGTGTCGAATTGTGGCATCCCGCTAAAACCACTACTAGAAAATCGCGGTATTTTTGTGCATTGCATCATCATGACCGCATGCTCATGTCATCATGCCACATTGCATTTGAGCATCGTCATCATCATGCATGGTTTTGTCTAAACCTATTTTCGAAAAGTCTATTTTTGTTTTCTAAATACCCCGTCTTTAATTCAAATCAAAAACACCGGGCTTGTCCGGAATATTTTGTTTTGTCTAAAAACGATTTACAAACGCCCTGTTTTAAATAAATAAAATTTTAAGTTGTTTTTAGGGGGCAGCCGAACCGGGCTGAACCGACCCGCCCGGCCACCCCAAACCCGATCTAAAACACCCTAAGCTAACCCTATCCACCCAGCCCCAGCCGCCACCAACCCTCCACCTCACCCCGACCACTCCCAGGCTGCCACCTCACCTCCCTGGCCCCACCTTCTCTCCAACACAGACACCACACACACACACACACCCGCTCACACAGCACGCATGCCAGCACCCCTAGTTCCCACCTGCCCTTTTTTTTATTTTTCTCTCGGGCCCACGCGGGAGACGCTGTCGCCTCGCTCGCCTTGCCCCGCGATCCCCTTCTCCCCACCCGACCCCGTCTTCCCCGCTCGAGCATGGCAACTGCTGCCCTGGCTCGATCTCCTACCCACCTCTCCCTCGACGCGCCCCTCCCAACCTACTCTCTTCCCTCGCATCGCTCCTCTCTCCTGCAAGCCGCGCCAGGCCCTCCTCCTCGCGAGCCTTGCGACCTCACCGGCCCGAGCGGCTCTGCCCTGCCTCGTCTCACCGCAAGACGCAGCTCCCCCCGTCTCCACCGTCGGTCATGGCCAGCCCATCCACCACGGGCTCCGTCGCGACCAAGCTCTGCCGCCCTCATCACCATGGCCGCACCGCCCGGCCCCGCGTGGACGCCGCCGCCCTCGCCCGCAACCCTCTGTGATGCCGGCGACCTCCGCTTCCATGAGCGAGTGCCGCCGCCGACCCTCGCAGTCACCGACCGCCGCCGCTCTCGCCGTCCTATGCCTCTCCGCCTCGCCGGTCGCTTTTCCCCTACTCTGGCCGTGCGTGGCCGCCGCCTCCCTGTCAAGCTCCGCGGGCCGCAACCCCTCTACCCCGCCACCGTCCATCCCCAACATCGGCGTCCAGGCAAACATCCGTGACCTTGACCTCCTCTCGGTGTTGGCGCCCTCGCGTCTGCCCCTTCCTACCGCTAGAGCTGAAGACAGAGGCCATGTGCCCCTATGTTGGAGTTTGTGGTATCCTGCTTAAGTGCTCCTGCTCGTTTGTGTGTGCATCTGTGTATACCTGTATATGCATGTGCGTGTTGCTGCAAGCTAGCGGAGCGTTTGGTGGTGTTCCGAGGGTTTGCTCCTGTGTGACCAAGGACGACACTGACAAGATCTTCTCGTTGCCTCGATACCTCTAGAGAAGGAACGTGATACCACGCGAAGACCGTAACGGACCCGGTGGCACCCGATGAACCATCGACAAGAACTTCGACATGAACATCGAGCTCTTCTTCCCGAAACCGGATATCCCCGGATCCAAAGCCTGGGAGTTCTCTGATCCAGGGGTTTTCGCCAAGATCCCCCGAAGCCCCGAAGACCGACCCCGTGACAAGTGCATCGATCGCCGCCAAGATCTACTTCCGTCCGCATCGACTGTTGCCTGCGACTGGTGATGAGTTGGAACCACAAGATCTCCTTCCCGGAACATCAAGAACTTCCGGCGGCGAGACCCAAGACCGACACCGTCACCCGAGGACTCCGACAAGAACGCCAAGTAAGCCGACATGGAACCGACGAGTTCTCCAAGTCCGAGCGGCATGATCTCCTACCCGAAGGTTCCCGAACGCCAAGTTCTTCATCCTGAATGCCAAGATCGACCCGATACGCGGACCCGACAAGATCTTCACGATGACAAGATCGACACCGACCAGGGCAAATCCGATGATCCTCTGACGCCAAAGCAAGTCCTTCTTCCCGGGACGCCAAGCTCTCCATCCGTTGTCCGAGAACGATCCCGTCGATCCGAACCCTAGATCCGGACCCTGAGACCGAACCCCGAACCCCCGGAACCCAAGATCTTCCGAACCCAGATGTGTGACCCCTTTATCCGGGACCCCTATTTTTATAATATGACATTACCAACTGTCGCATATTAAATTGTTCATGCATGCATACCTGTCTGTGGTTTGGGGGCATTATGCCGATTCACCTCATAATTAAATATGGAGTCAATATGCGGGATACTTTTGTCTTATTCCGGACTCCATTTAAATTGGTGTAGCGAACCGATGCCATGTTTCACCCTGTTAATACAACATTTAAATTGCGGGGTAGCTAAATAACTTGAATCTTCTAATTAATTGTTGGGACCCTGGTTCCGCTTAATATTGCCTAATTGTACCGCATCCTTGCCATGCCATGCATCATACCATGAACATGCCGATTCTTCTGCTGTAGCATTAAATATTGCATCCGGTGTTTCTTCTAGTGTTTGCTTTTTCGCGGATTAGGCCGATGAGTGGATGCGAGTGTCGACAAGCTCTCCGGATATGTACCTTTAGCAGTGTTTCCCAGGCGAGCATCTCTCCCCCTTTCTACCTATTTTGTGTTTATAGTATTTATTTCCTCATATTGATCTATTGCTATCTGTATCGCGATGCTTTAGTTTCCGTGCACCATTTATACTCCTTGCAGCCTCTATATTGCCATGGACACATCCTATTGCCTGTTGTTTGATAGATAGTCGGCCCTGCGAGTCGTAGTTGCTTGCTTCTGTGTTTCTTCACGTCGTTGTCGTTCCACCGTTGACGGCAAGTTGGCACATGATAAATGGTGGAGATGCTTAATGGTGGAGATGATCATGACTTCCAATACAACTATTAAATTGCTAGATATAACTAATGCAGAGGCATCGGTGGGAAATAGATGTTATTTGGTTCTTCCACGCTCACTTGTGTCCCGTAGGACCCCGAGTACTTGATACCTGTTCCTTGATTTTTCGCACTATCCACATCCGGGAGGCCTTATGGACCCCCCTGAGCCAGAGCTTGATTCATTTCTATTTCTTGGGGCCACAAAGTAGTTTGGGGCTTTATTACTATCCTGTACTTATGCCATGTTTTACTGCTTTATTTAAGATTGTGCGTGGAGCACCTGTACTGTTTAGGATTGCGGAGTGTTTTCGCGGTATCGACAAGCCCAGTCACACTTTCGGGTTCCCAGTCGTTTACAACCATTGGCGCAAACCTTGGGTCTGTCTCGGAGCCGGCCAACTTCGTTGCGGGTAGCTTAATGGGGTGGCCCCCTGAAATATTTATGAATCATGTGATTGCTTTGTCGTGAAAGCCTCGTTGGGTTTTGAGTTGGTTTTTCCGAGGTTGATCGAGTGTGTGTTGCTATTTGTGCACCCCTGTAGGGTAAAACTTTCTGAAAGCCGTGTCCGCGGTTATGGACGACTTGGAGCGCAGTATCTCGATCATAGACAAGCATAACTAAAGTAGTGCTATAAATTTGACTTAATATATCTGACTAGTAATCAGCTTCACTATAACGGAATGGATATTTAAAAGGCCAACCACTGGTGGACCTGGGTTGTTTTGCTATACCTGCCTAGTAAGTAATGCAACTCCAATGGAATGTGATAAAAGTGCCAACAATTGCTGGGTTTTTGGGATTCCTCAAGACAATTTTATCTGACTAGTAAATGTTCCAACTACAACTGAATGTTAACTAAAACTGCCCACTACTTATGCTATCAGGATGACTCATGCTATTTATATCTGACTAGTAAGTGCTTCAACTATAATGGAATGGATAAAACTGCCAACTATGTGAGTTCCTCGGTTTGACTTCCTCGTTTGGTCTCGAGGGGGAATACCAGGATGGGTATGTTTGGTGTTACTATCAGGTTGGATCCGGTTAGGTCTTTCTTATCCCTCTCTAATAGCCGCCAGTTTTACTGAGTCTCTATAGGTTGTTTAGTGTTGCGGCGCTGCCGCTTCAGTCCACCATACCTATGTAGGCGAGAGCCGCCGAATTCTAGCCTCGCCTTGTACTGGCCTCAGTACTAACGCTCCTCTTTTCCCTTTGCCCTTTGTCGGCACCCCTTTTGTTTTAGCAGGTTTGAGATCGATGTCGTTAGCAGGGTTACCCTTCCGGCTTGGCCTGGGCAGGGTTATGGACGCCATTGGTTAATCTTCAGGGCTCTTAGCCCCATTTGCATCTTGCCCATACTCGGACGCTGTATCGTTTTCAAGGTGATTTGGATCTTTGTAGTGTATATCTGTATTCTTGACTCTTGGAGTCGTGTTGTATATATATATCTGTTCTGTGGGTCCCATCGAGGACTGTTGTGTAATGGTATTACTTCGTTTTTCCACCTGCATGAAAGTGCCTGGTGGGCGTCCTTGAATCGTTTCTATGCGGGTTTGGCGGAAAGGGCTAAAACTTGCATAGGGCCGATTTGAGGGTGTTACATTATGGATCCCGGCGGTGTGAAATAAAAGTGGAACTTGTAAGATCATGGAGTTTGTATGTATGTTAGAGAAACGCCTGGGCCGCTAGCCTAAGCCATGCCTAATCATGGTGGAAACTTGCAGCATAACCATAATGAGCATTCTATGAAGCATCCTCAATAAAAATCTATGCACATAGTAAATAAAAAGATCGCCGAGATGCTCATTGTCTGCTTGCCTTGTATTTTGATTATGGGATAGCTCCCGTGTCAGGTGCAAGGGGTACCCCGTTGGCGGTTCTATATGATACGTATATACTTACAATGACAAGAGCTTACTTGTGACTGAAGTTGAGTAGCATGAGGATCGGTCTTTGTAAGTAAGGGGCATGAGGCTTCGATTTATAACTTGTCAAGCATATCTCTTAGTTGTGTCACTTTAACCTTAACCACATTAAAGATGCTTATGATAGGGGCAATGAGAGCTCAAAGCTAATGAGTACCATGCTTTCAGCATTTGGAAGCCTTTCAAACTATTCAAAACCTTTTCATTTCCTTGTTGAGTATCCACATATTCTTTGAGCACCTTCTTGAGAGCATAGTTGTCATTCTTTGTGTTTGTTCCATTACTTGATTATTTGTGTTATGACTTTGATGCTTGTATCCTTGATATCTTTACTTCTAGTCATCACTTGAACTTTAGAGGTGCGTTGGCATTCATAATCAAAGGCAAACGAGATACCACTCTATCATATCTTTTTATGAGCATTGTAATGTTGCTTATGTTCGTGCTTCATGCTACTTATTATTCTTGAGTTGGAATCTCTTCATAGCTTGCAAAGACTATTAAGTAGACTTGGTTGCATACTCTTTATTATGAATTTTCCAAGTAGTTGATCACATTGCTGAGAATATTTACATCATATGAAGCAAATGTGTTCATGAAAGTTCTTTGATCAGACTCAGTTTTCAACTGAATTGCTTGAGGACAAGCAATAAGCTAAGCTTGGGGGAGTTGATACATCCAAAATGTATCTACTTTCCCGAACACTCTTGCTATTATTTCTCCTCTAAACTTGTGTGATTTGGATACAACTAATGCGGACTGACGCTGTTTTCAGCAGAATTGCCTTGGTGTATACTTTTTGTGCAGAAAACGAACTATCAGGAAAAATCCCGGAAAATATGCCAAAAATCCTATTTCACCCGAAGACTCCAGGAGCCAGAATACGAGACGGAGAAGAGCCAGGGGTGGCCACACCACCTGGTGGCGCGGGCCCAGCCAGGCCACGCCAGGGGGTGGTGAGGGCCCCCCAGGCACCCCCTCGGCCTCTCTCTTCGCCTATAAGGAGCCTTCTGACCTAAAAACTTCGGGGAGGGTCGACGATTTTCCAAAAGGAGTCCCGCTCCGCCGCCATCACCAGATTCCACGAAACAGCACCAGAAACTCCGTTCTGGCACCCTGTCGGGACGGGGAATTGGAGGAGATCATCGCCATCATCATCACCATCGCTTCTCCATCGACCATCCATGTTTCCCCCATCTATGAGTGAGTAATCCCCCGCCGTAGGCTATGGGGATGGTAGGGATTGGATGAGATCGTTCATGTAATGGCATCAGATTGTTAGGGCATGGTGCCTAGTATCTTTTATTAGTGCTTTATGACTTTGTTGCGACTTGTTGTGCTTAATGCTTGTCACTAGGGCCCGAGTGCCATGATTTCAGATCTGAACATGTTATTGATTCATTATGATAGTATTGTTCTTGGTCTTATCTGCAAGCTGTATACACACGTTGTTGTCCGGAACCTATGGCCCCGAAGTGACAGAAATCGGGATAACCGGAAGGGAATGGCTTTGATGTGAGGATCACATGTGTTCACGGAGTGTTAATGCTTTGCTCCGGTGCTCTATTAAAAGGATCACCTTAATTGCCAGTAGTTCCCTAGAGGCCCCGCTGCAAACGGGCTGGCAGGACAAAAGATGTTGTGCAAGTTCTCATTGCGAGCACGTATGACTATATAGGGAACACATGCCTAGGATTGTCTAGTACTTGGATGCTTTATCTTATTTATCTGCAATTGCCCTATGTTCTGATTGCTATGTGAATTGTCTTGTCCATGCAATGCCCCTCCATCCATACCTATGCCTACCGCACTCGAATCCCACTGTTTACTGCTTTTGTTACTACTGTCTTTGCTTTACTACTGCTGTTACTTTACTATTCCTACTACAAAACTGTTGCTACTGATAAACTGCTGTGAGCAAGATTGTTTCCAGGTGCAGCTGAATTGACAACTCAGTTGTTAAGGCTTATAAATATTCTTTGGCTCCCCTTGTGTCGAATCAATAAATTGGGTTTCACTTCCCTCGAAAATACTGCGATACAGCCCCTATACTTGTGGGTCATCATCTTGCTCCATAGAGTGTTTGATTTCCTCTACATTGTTAGATAAACAACTAGAGGAAATATAAGCATTTTGTTCATGTAACAAGACAAATCAAGCATATAATCTATAAGGGTACTCAAATAATTTCTAGAAAATATGCAAGGACTAGCAACACAAGAGGATATATAACCATTGTTGCAAGAAGTATTTAAGTCCAAACTTTCTACATCGTTAGCATTTACAGAACATGAATCATCGGTGTAAACAGAAACACTACCATTATCACATATGTTTTCTCCACTAACCATGCCATTACCTTATGACTTTTCACATGTAGGTGAAGTGGAAGGAATTGAAAACTCATCGTGGCTAGAGGTGGAAGCAACTTGGAGCTCTTCATTATGTGAACGAGAAGAGATCTCCTCGGAGATACCATCGACCCTATGAGAAATGGACCCATAGAATATTTCTTTAAGCTTGGTCCACATCTCATGAAACGACTTGCGCTCTATAATTGTCAAGAACAAATTAACTATGGGGCTCAAGGAGAAAATAAGCTCATTAGATACTTGAGCTTCAAGATGTAGATTTTTATCATCCTCTAAAGATATATTTTGAAATCGCTCTATACTTGGACACAAGGTCCGAAGATTACAAAGCAAGCAACTTCTTCACAAAATATAATTTGTGTCATCAGAGTTAATTGTGTCATTGTGCACTATACTACTAGTCGACATCTTTACACTATAGGCGATGAAGCCTAAACCAGGAAAGACCTTGCTCTGATACCAATAAAAAGGATAAAGATGTTGCCTATAGGAGGGTGAATAGGAATTTCATTACGATTTTGGCTTGAAAGAATGCAAAATTAAAACTAATTTTTATTTTATAAGCACAAAACCTAAATACACTAGGGTCAACTAAGTGCACCAACAACAAGTTAAGCTAAGCAATATAACACAAGATATAAATATATAACACAAGTGATAAGCAAGATATAAGTACTTAAAGCTCGATGGCTATCACAAGGGAAGTAAACTCGGGTATAGAGATAACCGAGGCAGAGACGAAGATGTATTTCTGTGTTCCCTTACAAGTAAGGCACGTCACGTTTGGAGAGGTGTGAAATGCCACAAAGGATTTCCCCAAGCCACGAAGAGCACCTTATCTCTGAGGCTATCCCGATGAAGGAATATCCATTTTACTTATGCCTAGCTTTTCCTCCACTCTAGAGATGGCAAGCTCCACAACCAATTCACAAACTCCTCGAAGGAGAAGCCCGAACCTCTTCACAATCTTCCACAAAGAGGACACCACAACACCAACTGCCAAGACAACTAGAAAGTCACCCTCCAAGAGTAACAAGTTCACAATCTCTCACTCGAACAAATCAAAATGGAGAGCTCAACACTTATGCAAGAATGCAAAGCAAGAAGACCAAAAGTGTTCAAATCATTTGCACAGAAATCTCACAAAAGCAACAAGTGATAGGGAGGATTTAGAGAGCAAGAACAATGGTGGAAATCAACAAAAAACTCCAAGATCTATATCCAATGGGTTCCCCTAACTTAGAGGAGGAATTGATTGGTGGGGATTGTAGATCTAGATCTCCTCTTCTAAAGCCCTCAAAAAATGCAAGAATCATAGGTGGGATGAGAGAGGAAGCAAGCTCAAGAAGCTAAAAAATGGAGGTCAAAAACATGCTCAAGAACCTTATAACTTTAGGAGGGAAACCCCATTTTATACCCCTTCAAGGGGATGACCATTGGGGTCAAAGCGAGCAGTCCAGACATGTTCCGGTTGGCAAATAGGTCCCGCCGGACCTACGGTCGGAATGGTTAGGCCGGCCGGAACAGTTCTGGCTTTTGCCAAAATAGTATACTGATCAAATTTTTGGTGGCCGCCGGAATTTCTGGCCTTACTTCCGTCGAGGCCGAAACTCCCTATGGAACCAAAACAGGGCAGACGAAAACGACGATAAATCTTGTGTCTAGACTCGAATTTTAACAAACTTGGACTTTTTGAAAGCTAAGAACAAGATTTATCTTGTATATGCTATAAAACCTAAGAAAAGGCAAGAGGTAAAATACTAAAATAGGGGAGGTATGAAACCTTCCTAAAAAAGAACCGGTAAAACCTCCAAACTCGAAAATGCAACAAAAGATGCATATTTTTTTTAATGAACTTGGGCTTGTTGAAGAGCTAGCAACAAGTTCAAGAACCTCACATAGAGAAACTCCAAGAAGCAACAATAATATAGAATGCAAAGTATGCAAAGGATTAAGCTCCCTAAGATGATGTGATCAAGTTACCCAACTGAAATCCCCTCTTGATAGTGTATCTATTCTATAACCCAGTCTCCCACACAACCACCATGAGAACAGTAAAAGGAATACCTAGCAAGGTCATACCTTTGCCTTGCGTATCCCACTTGATCTTGATGATAATGCTTCAAGCTCCATCCAAGCCGAAATGTGTTCAAAATATTCAGATTTGAAAATTGTTTAGAGTCGAAAAATGTTTAGATTCAAAAAACTCATAAAATTTTGAAAAAGTTTAGTTTTAAAATTTGTTGAAAATTTAAAAATCATTCAAAATGTTTAGATTTTGGAAAAATAGAAAGGAAACACCTAGAAGAAAATATGAAGCAGGAAATAGGTACTAGGCCAGCCCAATACACTAGCCTTATGTGTGTGGCATCTCGTACTAGCTAACTGGGTTGGTGTATAACACTCCCCCGATGTTATATGCCGACCTGGTCGCCTATATACCAATCATATTTTATATTTTGTTTTTCTATTGTTTTTATGTATTGTTCTTCCTTTTTAAAAATTTGACTATTTTAGAAAAACCTAACATTTTATAAATTTGAAGATTTTTCAAAATTTGATTTTTTCACAAATTGTTTTTATTCTGAATATATTTTTAAAACGTGAACATTTTTCAAAATTAAAAATTTCCATAGTCTGAACATTTTTTTCAAATTCAAATAATTTCATGTTTTGAACATTTTTTTAATCTGATATTTTTCAATTTGAACAATTTTAGAACTAAACATTTTTCGAATCTAAATAGTTGTTAGATTGCATATTTTTTGAATACGGACATTTTCAAATTTGAACTTTCAAATTTAAGTATTTTTTGAATATAAATATTTTGAAATTTAAATAATTATAAATCTTATTTTTAAAATTTAAATCATTTTTTGATTCCGAACAAAAAATAAAAATAAATGAAAAAAATAAATACTAAGAAAAAGCAAAAGAAAAAAGAAAAACGAACGCCTGGTCCACAAAGCGGCCAGGGCCAAGGGGTCTGCGGTGCCCGGTCGGCAAATCGGAATTTCCTACATTGCCGATTTGAGGCAATTTGAACAAAAATAATCCATGTTTAAAACAAATTCACGAAATGAACTCGGGCTAGAAAAAATTCACATCACTAGCACTTTTTGCAACGCCATCAAGGCTAGCACCGCACCACTAAAGCGCAACGCCATGATGGACGGCACCGCACACCCTCTAGCGTGGCCTCGTGGGCCCCGACTCCATAAGTGCGACGCCACAGCTAATGGTGATATACCTTGTATGCAACACCTTCACTGGTGGCGCCGCACTTTACTTCTAGTTACCAGCGTGCGACCGACCCTCCTCGCCCCAAACCTCATTCCCCACATGAACAGACAACTCCATGATGGCTAGGGTTTGCCGCCCTTGGTGATTCTCCTCTCAAGAAACCGACAGACCTATCCATATTCTCCAAGGATTTTGCTCCCAATCCTGCCACTAGGTATCTCCTCTCAATTTCATCCAAAAATTCCTTACTATTTGTCGTCTTTCTTCAATATTCGGTGAAACTCTAGATTCTATTGGATTTAGAGATTGATATGAAGCATTTCCATGTTTATTTGATCTTTAGGTTTAGCATTAGCTTAGTATTGAATGGTAGAATTTTAGTTGGTTATATTAGCATAGAAACCAATATATATGTTAGTATGTGTTGTTTATATTAGCAATTTCTCTTTTATTGTGTTAGATGATATGTTGCAATCATTCATGTTCTAATAATTGTTCATTTTTGAACTATATATAGATTTAGATGGGCAATTTGTAATTGTTCATGTGAGGTGGAATATATGTTCATGTGAGAATAATTGTCCTTATTGTTTCTATTGTTTTGAATATATAGGATGGAACTTCTCAATCCTCATTACGATGTTCAACACCGTGCCTATAAGCTGTTGGAGAAGAGAGAGGTACTAAAAATCCACATGCCAGTTCATATTGTTTCAGTATGTTGAGATAGAAATCTAACCTTGGCCATCGTATGTTTCCAGGAGCTTCTACCCCTTCGACTTAGGTATCATGAGGTCTCGTCCAATAAGATGCCTTATGATGAGCGGTATACCCCGTATATTGAGCAGCTAGGACTCCTCCCCCTTTATCCAGATGGTCACTCGGTCGACACCGAACTTCAACCCTGCTGCGATCACCGCGCTTGTCGACCGGTGGAGGCTGGAGATACACACTTTTCACCTTCGAACCGATGAGATTACGGTGACTTTGTAGGACATGAGCATGATCCTGGCACTCCCAAACAAGGGAAACCCTATGTGTATAAGCACATATTCAGACGGGTGGCATGAGCAGATGGCCAGCCTTATTGGGAAGGATCCACCCGAGGCTGTAAACAAGAAGGGGGAAAGATTGAGGGTCGTTGTCAAGACTACTTTTAGTTGGATCATACATAAATTCAAGATCTGCCCCGAGGATGCTGACAAGGAGACGATTATGTTGTACACTCGTGTGTATGTGTGGTACATCATCACGATGACTCTCTTTCCTAACAACAGTGGGGATCATGCTCAGTGGCATTGGCTTAAGGTGCTCACCATTTTTGACTCTAAGTTTAGTTGGGGTTCGGTGGTGTTGGCCTGGTTGTACCATCAGGTAATCACTTCTTTACAATGTTGTCTATCTCTACATGACCTCAAACATATTTTTCTTACTAAACGGTGTTTCACTTCATGTGCAGCTGGATGATGCTTCTCTTAGGAGTGCGACCGATGGATGCCTTGGTGGTTGTTTGCTCCTTCTTTCGGTGTGGAGCCGGGAACGCTTCCCAGTTGGACAACCAAGATTGTTGCGTTACAACGCTTATGCTGATCACGACAACAACCTCCGGCTCTCCACATGGGCTTATAAGTGGGACGTGGTCTCCGAACCCCCAGGCGACCCTATGGCGACGTATAGGAGGTACACCAACTAGTTTGATGCGATAACCCCGTTTCAGGTAACAATTTTCACTTTGCCGGTCAATACCATGTTTTCAATGTAGAATCTTGCATTTGACACGAGTGTGGTATGTTGCAGGTGACGTGGGAGCCATATGGTTCAAGGAACAATTTTGGTTTCCCGGATGACTATGCGCTTAACCCGAAGTGCACGGAAGAAGCACGTCTATGGCTAATGCGTTGCCCCTTGATATGCATGTGGGCGCTTGAGCCTCACCAGCCACAACGTGTCATGATCCAGTTTGGGTTATTTCAGGTGCACCCGCCTGAGTGAAAGGACGCATACATACAACTCCATGGGTAAGATTTCATCTTTCATCTGTGATGTAATTTGCGTCTGCAATAACACTCTAGAATTTGTTGTTGTGTAGCTTGGACAGGAAGAAGCAGAGCAAGGAGAATGATTAGGGCAAGCTTCACGCCAAATACATTGCCATATTCAAGAAGTGCATGATCGAGGCTAAGAAAGTAAAAGGAACCAAAGAAAGGGATTTTAGTCAGGATGCTTTCAACAATTATCTAACATGGTTTCTTGACAACGCTCGTGTGGAGATATACCCTCGAGATTTTCGAGAAGAAATTTTGGAGGTGTCATTGCTATTTGACGAGCTGGCCACTGAACAATACAGCCAGATGATGAGAGAAGGGCGGCAAACCTCCTTTGCTCCTTTGATCAACTTTGTGGTAATGTGTGTCGAATGCTTGTTTTCTGATCCTTTTCACACCTAACACGGATTTCATACTTGTTTATTCTTGTCTATGACAACACGTAGAGGTAAGGAAGTCTACTGATGCATGCGAGGAAGCTTTCGATACGTATCCACACGGAGAGAAGGGAGAGAGTTTGTTTAGAGGGTTTGTTAAGAAGCAGCGCAACAGTTAAAGCGGATTTTAAACTTGCTAGGTTCTCGTGGCCCCGAGGTGGCAGCTCCATCCCATTCACGATCCAACACGCCCTCTGACCCTGCTGGCCACCATGACTCTACCTCAGAGGACGAGGAGGACACCCCTGAGAAAATCCATTATTCTCGTGATTGTCATCTCGGTAAGAACTTGTTCTTGGTCTAAGCACTACGCCCTTGCCGCCATCAACCGTGGTTTCATCCGCGAGACTAAGATCACGAAACAAAGGCACCCGATGGTCCTGCCCCAATACTGTATCGTGGATTTCATCCTCTCTAGACGTGAACCCCTCCTCGTCAACTTCTCCTTTGGGACCATCATCATCCGAGTCCGATGCATAGCCTCGAGAATATAGGATGTCACGGTCCATGTTCTCTTGCGTGATATTTTGTCCAAATCTCCAACATTGTTGTCATGGAGTTCAACATCATTCTCATCACGCCCACAATTATCACTGTCCTCTTCCAACACTTCGTCTTGGTCCTTTGAAATCAGGCTCAATGTTTGGGCCAAGGGAGGCTCACTCAATAGCTGGAGGAGTCCTAGAATCCAACGGGGAGGCAATACGGTTCAAGTCGTGCAAATTACTATCAATCTTCTTGGTGGCAAATATCTCAAGAGCTTTGTCAAGTGATTCAGCCACCACCTTCTTATATGCAATCGAACGGGACTCGGAGTAGATACGCATGGTCCTCCAACAAATATGCATTTCCAAACCAACATTATGTCTTTCCTCCAACTCAACAATATTATTTGGGTCCATCTATTTCAATTCAATCCTCAATTGCTCCAAGACCTGGGCATAGGTTGGAGTACGCTCAAACACCAAGTCAAGCTTGTCCGGATCCGGTTCTATATTACCTCTCAAAAAGACAACCTTGTCTACATGGTGAACATGAACAATTCTTGACATTCCTAAGATAATCACAATAACAATACCATGGTCAACATACTTAATAGATACCCATGCTAACATGAACACAATATCCAACCCATATGCTAATGCAACAACAATCTACCATGCATCTTGCATAACGACCTAGGATTTCCAAGATATGGATCAAAACAAGAATTCAATGGGTGAAAACAAAGAAAAAGGGGAAGAATACCTCTAAGCACTTGGGAGGATCGAAATCCACGGAGAGAAGCTTCCAATTTGGCCACTAGGAGGGAGGGACTTGAGAGAAAAGACGAGCCGCCGCCGTCGCCACCGTATTCTAGCTCGAGGGGGGAGGAATGAGGGCCGGGTCAGGCTGGGTCGGCCACGTGTGGTAACCTAGAAGTAAAATGCGGCGCCACCAGTGAAAGCGTTGCACTACAAGGTGTGACGCCATTAGCTGTGGCACCGTACTTACGAAGTCAGGGCCCACGGGGCCACAATGACGAGTGTGCGGCGTTGTCCGCCGTGCCGTTGCGCTTCAGGTGCAGTGCCATCCACAATGGCGTTGAAAAAAGGTTAGTGTCGTGAAATTTTTCTGGCCCGAGTTTCGTTTGTGTTCAAATTGCGCCGATTTGAGCGGTGTACAGCACCACCCCACGCGGCCCCACACATCATCAATTCGCTGGACGTACACCACGCCTCATTACGCCCAATCGCGAATCCTTCCTCGGCGGTGTCGCCGTCGCCGTCGCCGTCGTCGTCGTCTCGCCGGCGTCGGCCGCTGGTAGGAGATGGCGTCGCCGCTGGACGCGCCCAACCTCGACGATTACCTCCCCTCGGACTCGCTCCCGCAGGAACCCCCCAGGAGTCTCAGCCTGTAATATAGCCCTAGCCCCTGCCTCGGCCTCTTGCTATCTTTTCGATCTCGTAACCCTAGTGTGGCTTAATTCTTGATTCGAGCTAGATTTTATAGGCGTTTGGTTCCCTTTTACAGGCGCGATCTGCTGGACATCTCGCCGGTGCTCACCGAGGCGGCGGGTGCCATCGTCGATGTGAGTGGTTTATGTGTTTTTTACCTCTGTTTATGCATCTTTCGGGTTTTAGTAGACGATTCATGTGAGAAGGTACGAGGTCAGTAGTCGTTTCTAGGTTTATGATTTGCAAGGTTTAGCATAAGGAGAAAACGAGATTTATAACGAGTTATAATTTATACATGATTAATTGTGTGGTTTTGGTGCCTTCTGTGCTTTGGTCTGATAAACTGCGTAGGATTCTGGTGTATTTCAGTTAGCTGGATGTCCTGTAGATATCTTGCTTAATTTAAGGCCTCTTGACCTTGAGGGTTCACTTGTGGATTGCTTACTTTAATTTGGCTATTCTATTCAATTCATTCCCAGCTGTATCTTATGTCTTATAGTAGCAAATGATCCTGACGACTAGATGGAAAACAAGACAGCCAGTTATTAGGACTGTGGTTTTATTTTTCCTGTTTATCTAGTAAGGAGTTTTGTTACATTTTGGGACAGTAGGATAAACAAAGTCTACTAAAAACACATCTTTATTTTATTACCGTCATAGTGTAATGTTGTTTCATACTTCTCCAAATCCCCTCACAAGTTGGCAATTGCAGGATTAGATTTTACCAGTTAGGTAGTGTTAAAAGTTGTTATGAATGTGTCGATCTGACAGAGTGAGCCTCTTATTTAGGAATTAGCCACTATGTTATGCCACCCATCCAGTTGAAAAGGCTGACACATCTCTCCTGCTAAAACTGGTGATTCTTGGATGTGTATTCCTTAGATTTTTGTAGATTGCAAAAGTTCCTGCCATTGTTAAGTTGAATTTACTATTTGGTCTGGATAAGCATAATGGAGATTCTAAGTTGATCATCTTGTTTTGCTGGATAGTCAACTTTTGAAGAAGTGATCACGCACATTTGTTAAATAACTCAAATATAATGTTATTTATATTGTCTACAAAGCTCCGTGGGCAACTCTCTCTTAGTTGAGGAGTGAGTGTAAAATAGAGCATTGAACATATGTCTATGTAATCCGGTTCCTGTCCCTCATGGATATGAACTCGAGATCATATTTTGTGTAGCCTTGAAATGCTTGGAACATGAGTTACCCATTGTTAGTGGTGCACATAATTTGAATGTGCTGCGCATTTTTGTCTTTGTGACTTACTTGATTTCTCTGTATCTTCTGTTATGTGAGGTCAAACATATGCCACCACAACAGTGGCCTAACTACAGGAGCTGCAGCAGTGTTAGAGAACTCAGAGCTGGTTAGAGTCCAGGCAGGCTTACAAGTTTTGAAAAGTTCCTATTGATGATGGAGTTATATGTTACTACAATGGTCTAGTTAGATGGAAACTATTCTTGTTTAGTTTGAGTCTAAATTGTTAAATAACTCAAATATGATAAAGAGTTCTATTCTTGTTCAGTTTGAGTCTAAATTGTAAGGCGACCCTTTATGTTTTGAAGGAGTGTCCCATGGTATGAGATCAATAAAGATTAGATGGAAACTATCCTTCTACTTGCCCAGCCCTTTCTACCTCCCTCCCTCCCCCGAGCCTAGGTCTCTCGAGTCCTAACCACGACTCCTCTCCATTGCGCCTGATCACCAAATCCTCAACCTAGCCTAATCCTTGATTCTGAAAGTTAAAGCTCTAATATCTTTATGTCATGTCTCATGGATCACTGTGCATATGTGTCTTTAGATGTTCTATGGGCTTAACTTAAATCATCATCGTTATGATTCTTGTTTATCTGTTCAAATGTCTAGTTATGACATTTCTTGTGTTTGCACTCATGCAGGATTCATTCACACGTTGCTTTAAGTCAAATTCTCCAGAGCCATGGAACTGGAACATTTATTTGTTCCCATTATGGTGCTTGGGAGTAGTCATAAGATATGGACTACTGTTTCCGCTGAGGTACTTGAGTCTTATGGTCTCAACTTCACATGTATACTGTTTGTATACATGTGAACTGTTCATATTTTTTTTGCTCTTCTGATATGAGCCCTTCTGTTATTCAGCCTTGTTGATTTGTCGTTAACATAGATTGGAAAGCCCTTAAAGGCTTTGCCCAAAAGAAGGACATCACATGTAGAGTTGTAGATGGTCATGGAAAGTATGTTCCCTTGGCGTCCTTAACCAGAACCACGTTGAACCGTTCCCATAATGGCTTGTCAGTAATCTGCAAATCAGTACCCCACCCCAAAAAACCACTTTGTACTAAAAATATGTGATGTCCTTCTTTTGGCTTGACATGGTATAGCTTGTTCTAATGATGTTTCAGGGTTTACATTTTCTTTTCGGGGGTTGGATCATATAATCTGCACTAAACCACTAGGCTTTACACATTTTGAATCCTTCTACAAGTTTTTTGTCTTTGACAAACCCGTTGGTCTAAATCATTGCCGTGTTTTCTATGCAATCACATTTGTTCTGTGGTACCTATAACTTCTTTCATGTTCCCTTTGAGGCTATAAATTTTCTTCTCCAATTCTTCTAAAATACTTCAATGCAAGCTATTTACTTGAAAAAATTATTTGATTTTACGTAGAATTGAGCAGAGAAACATTGGTCTTCTCTGTACTTTTGTATATATGCTAGTAGGTTACTACTAATAGTTATTCTTGCCTTCTTTGTAAACATTGAATCTCACTGTCTGATAACTCAATTATGTACCAGGACCTTAACACTTCTATTAGGATGGCTGGCCTTCTTTGCTGCCTTTTTCCCTGTGCATTTTCTAATGAAAGGGCAGAGTAAGCTAAAACGTAAAATAGAGGTGAGCTATTTTATTTTGATTTTTCTGGGTCATCTGTGATTGTGCATGTGTGCATATTACCCCTTGAAGGTTTTGGAACAGATCTTTGACTAGAATCTTGGTTAACAATGGTGATTATATGGATTTTGACTAGAATCTTGGTTAACAATGGTGATTATATGGGTTTGTGCGTGTGTATGGATGAGCATTTATGTCCATGGTTCTTAGGGTTTGTGGGAGCATGAATGTAGTAAATCAGTGCACCTTTTTGTGCGCCTCAATCTCAATGGAATGATGAAATAATAACAAACTATCACAAGTATTATCCAGCATTCGGTGATATGGGTTCGGTGCTGAATTGTAGGGGCCAAGACTGTTTGATTTCCCTAGTGAACGCATAAGCATAATAACAATAATTAGCACTATAGGGGTTTAGCTCCTACAACTACAAGTAATCAATATGAATCTGTCTTATGCTTTTACTGTAAATCAGCTTATTGTGGCTATATCTTGGAAGCCTGGTAAAAATAAAGCTAACTTGTGAGATAATCTTTAAAAGCTTTTCGAGTTAACTACACTTTGGACTCAGTCGTTCGGTCCTGCTTGACACAATTAGTCCTCTAGCAACTCTTCTTGTAATAACTAATATCTCTTTGGTATCTAATTTTCATAACCTACTCAATTTTCGAGTCCCCTGATAGTTTTCTAGCCAATTCTCTTAGTTTGATATTTGTTAGAAACTTCTTGGGTTCTGAGCTAAATAAATTTGTTTTGAACTTTGTGCAGAGAAAGCTGGTTGAAATGATGTGCAGTGTTTTTGTTGCTTCTTGGACTGGAGTTATTAAGTACCATGGACCACGCCCAAGCTCACGACCTTATCAGGTTACCTTTTTCTTATTCATTTACTCATGTCTGAGCTACTAGTATGGTTGTGCCTACAAACACTGCAGAGAAGTGTAATAGCCCACACTTCTGAGGTGCAAACATGATAACTGTTAAACTAAAGGTTTGTTCGCTTGAAATTTCACATGGAAAGTCACAAAGCCACAAGATGTCATCTCTATCACATTTTCCTGATTATGGAACATATGCGTGCTCTGTGACATATTATTATCTTCAGTTAGATGGTTTATAGTCCGAATGTGTAACACAAAATTTTATTTAGAACCATATCTGTAGGTCCACACTGTTCTTGTATATAAGTACCATTGCTTCTTTTATCTTACTATAAATTTCTGAATATATGATTGATACCCTTGCAACAATTTTGTACTTCAACAGGTATTTGTTGCAAACCATACATCGATGATAGATTTCATTATTCTGGAGCAGATGACAGCATTTGCTGTCATCATGCAGAAGCATCCCGGATGGGTTGGTCAGTTCTTATTGTTCAGAAACATCTTTTCTAGTTTTAGTTTAGTTTTCAATCTAGAATGTTTATTTATTTATTTATTTTGTCTCTAATTTGCAGGATTTATTCAGAAGACTATATTGGAAAGTGTAGGTTGCATCTGGTTTAACCGCAATGATCACAATGATCGTGAAGTAGTTGGAAGAAAGTAAGTTATTCCCTTTGCAACTCTCTCTTTTGAAGATGTGTTTATTCTGTGATTTTTTCGTATCAGGTTACGTGAACATGTGCAACATCCAGACAACAATCCTCTCTTGATTTTCCCAGAAGGAACTTGTGTCAATAATCAGTACACCGTGATGTTCAAGAAGGTATAGTGGTAGACCTGATCTTTTTTTTTCAGTGCCCATATAAGTGGCTTTGAATAGTCTATAATATGGAAAGTTTATTCAAGTGAGAATTTGGAATTCCATTATTTGCAGGTACTACAGTGATCATACATGCTGTATCAATTACCATCCTTTTATAGATGTATATTTAGATGATATCATGAGTTCTCTGCATATAAAGCAAATTATATAAATGCTTGTCACTGTTTTCAGAAAAAAGTAAATGAAAGAACAAACTTTCCTTTGCACTCTGTACACAAGATGGTTAAAGCAAATGTGGAAATCAATCCCGTGTTACATGGCATATACTTGAGAGATATCTGGTTTTTTACTCATGCTAAGCATGAAATTGGATTGTTTCTTTGTTTGTTTTCAGGGTGCTTTTGAACTTGGCTCTGCCGTATGTCCAATAGCTATCAAATATAATAAAATATTTGTTGATGCCTTCTGGAATAGTAAGAAGTAAGGAATACAAACCAACTAGTATATGAATTTGCTTTGTTCACACTTATACCTTCGTGTTTTTCACATGGTACTCCACTTGAAATGTTTGCCAGGCAATCTTTTACAATGCACTTGGTTCGTCTTATGACATCGTGGGCTGTTGTTTGTGATGTCTGGTTCTTGGAACCTCAGTATCTCAAGGAAGGAGAGACGTCAATAGAATTTACTGAAAGGTAGCATAAGTTTTGGATAATATTCCTTTTTGTACGAACGTGCTAAGGGTCAGAAAGTTTTTTTTATATACTTATTGCAATGCTTTGTACAGAGTAAGGGACATGATAGCTGCTCGAGCTGGTCTTAAGAAGGTTCCATGGGATGGCTATCTGAAACATAACCGCCCTAGCCCAAAACACACCGAGGAGAAGTGCGTTGACTCTACCTCTATCTCTCGGTGTTGATTCGGTCAACCTAGCGGGTTAACCACTTTTAAGTTTACATGATTCTTACAAGTTTTTCAATTTTCAGGCAGCGCATGTTTGCAGAATCTGTGTTGAGGAGACTGGAGGAAAACTAAATAGGTGGTACTGGTTAGTAGAGGGATTTACCCTTGCTGCATTGTAATCCGTTTGGTCCCAACTGAGATCTGGGGCATGTGGAAATGACCACCGCAGCTTTGCTGTAAATTTGTTCAGTTTGACAGAATCAGTAGAGCATGCTTGACAAGAAAGAACTATTGCATGTACTCGTGTGGCTATAGATTTTTTAACATCTTGTCATCCGTTTAGTGTCAACACATAAGCATTTGGTTGTTGATCCTGTGATTATTGATTTAGTCTTTTTGTTTACTATAAGCAAGACGTACAGGTAGATTACATCACCCAAAATAAATCCCTGACAGAGGGTAGAGTACGGTCTAAACAAACAAGAGGTATAACATTAACGAAAAGTATAAGGCTGAAAGCATGTTAAGCAAGCGTGCATGGTTAATTTGCTAGCAGGGAGATTAAAGGAACTCCCTCTGTTCCAAAATATAACATGTTTTAGCTTTGTGAAGCGGATGTATATAGATGCCTTTTAGTGTGTAGTTCGGAGTGAACTTATACACTAAAGGCGTTTGTTAGGGGATGATCCCAGATAGGGTCAAACCGAGGTATAAGGACAAAGTCCACCGAGACATAAATAAGTAAAATCGTGAGCTAGCCGAGTCGTAGAAGGGCCGACCGAATTACGGCCGGGTTACCCTAAGCCGGACAGCACCGGCGAGACTCGGCCGACATATGCAGTATGTTGGCATGACGAGTGAGCTATTTTCTTTTTGTAGGTACCATCTTGGTTGGATTATCCTTACCAAGGCCGAGTCAGGAGTTGGCTTGCTCAAAAAGGAGGGAACCAGCCCAAGGTCAGCGCTTCTCTCTCTCCTAAGGGAATCTAGGGAGAGGCAAATGCCAGCGACAAGGGACAGAACGGCAGAGACAGAGCAGATCGTCATGGACGTGACAGTGTCTGACACCAACGGTCAAACAATGTGTCTCTGCGCCATTACCATACAGAGGCTGGCGACAGACGAAAGGAGGGCGTCGGGTTACTATTTTGGGACAAACATATTCGTAGGATATTCGAGCCACGTAAGCCCTAGTTGTAACCTGGCCACCCCTTTATAAGCTGAGCCAGGGTCTCCAAGGAAAGGGTCGGGCCATTTGGCTAAGGAAAAACCCTAGAGCGAGAAGAGAGCATGAACAATTCATCTCATTCCTCTCATCGATACAGCTCAAGGAGTACTTATACTAGTCCACAGATCATAATATAAGATCTAGAGCAGGAGTAGAAGTTTTATCTCCATAGGAGAGCCTTGAACCTGAGTATATCGTGTATGGAGTTGTTGTGTTCTTCGTGTGCGGATCCACCGCACTATCCCTCCTTGGATACCACTAGCACATATTGACCCCATCTTTTGCCTACCCATGGCATCTTCCGTGACACCACCACAACAGTTGGCACCACATTGGGGCTAGCAGCGACGCTAGCTGGTGTCAAGATTCAGATGTGAAACTTCATCACCACCGGAGAGCGCATCGTCTCCGGGCTGGTCCAGCGATTTGGCTCGCTGGACTTCGTCAGCGACAACGTGCGCAGCATCGGCGCAACGGGATCTTCGTCAACTTCGGCGCGCACAAGATCTACATCGGCATCGACGACTCCTGCATGCACCCACAACGAGTCATTGTGGCGGGAGAACCTCCTCTCAGCGTGGCTCGCCGTCCGCGCATCGCTCGCCCCGCCAGCTGCGTCGAGGTGATGATGACCGCACCAGACGCTGGCACGAGCAAAGATCCGGTAGAGGTTCCGGAAATAACCCCTAAGGTAGCACGTTCGAGGTTTCCTCCTTTAGAGAGGCCACAAAACATATTGCAGTAGGCAATAGAGAGCCTCACTACACCTGTAGCTCCCGTAGTGGATCCGGCTCAGGCACAGGCCGAGCTAGAGGAGACTCGGCAAAAGGTGTTAGAGGGAGCAAAAAAGATAGCAGCGGCTCAGCAGGCATTGAACATCACGCTGCGTGAGTACGCTAGGGCAAACAAGATTAACACTAGTCCCACTCGCATGGATGGTGTAAAGATTAGGGGAAAGAACCTCATCAGTGAAATAGATAAGGAATATGTGCCTAGGCCAGGTGATTCGGGTAACCCCATGTCAGCAGGTCTGCCGAGGTATAGCACCCCGACAAAAAACCTCAGGGCTGCAGATGTAGCAGCAACCGAGTTAGGTGGTTTGACTGGTGAGGCCCGGGAGAGGCAGCAAGAGAGAGTCATAGAGATGGTGCGCATTGCGAACTACATAGGTCTAACCCGACAAGGGAAGGGGGTTCCCATGTCATTCATTCGACTCAGGGTGCTCCTGCAAGATCAGCCAGGGCAGCATCTTCACCTGGTGAAGGCGCACAGAGAGAAGAGGTGGTAACCTATGTGAGAAGGAACAAGTAGATGGTGCCGTATGGCCTAGCAATGGCCGAGAAAGGCAAAGCAACACAAGGAAATGATGACCGAGGAAGTGTTAACCAAGGTAACGGTGGTCAAGGGAACCCCAGCCAAGGCAATGCCGGTCGAGGAAATGGTGGGCACGACAATGTCGGACAACATAACTCAGCGGGAGCAGGACAGTATCCTCCACAGCAGCAACATCAACAGTACATACCTTGGCAAGAGCAAAGTGCGGGGCCAACTATGCAGCAGCAATATGCTCATCCGGGGCAAAACAAGTACAATGATGGTTACTCGGCTATGGACAATGCTAGATTTCCCAGTCCAGATCATCAAATTATGGGAAGTGCAATAGGATCAAGGCTAGAAAACAGGAATTTGCAGCCGAATGATGCAAGGCTGAAGCTGGACAGAATATATAGGTCGGAGCTATTGGAGGGACATGGTCCTCCGGGTCCTGCATGTTTTGGACCTCGGATCATGAGAGAACCACCTGTGCCGAACTTTCAGTTAGCCAGGGAACACATATATGTGATGGTAGCACCAAGCCACAAGATTGGTTGATTGATTATTCCACAGCTGTGCACATTGCACAGGGCAATCTTAGATGGGCGGTGAGATATGCGCCTCAGATGCTAGAGGGACCAACAAGGGTCTGGCTGAATAATCTGCCAGCAAGAAGTATCAACTGTTGGTTGGATTTTGAGGAGATGTTCATCAGTAACTTCACCAGTACGTACAAGAGGCCGAATATGCCACAACACTTGGTAATGTGTAAGCAACAACCGAATAAATTGATAGAGAATTCCTGACTCGGTGGTGCACCCTAAGGAACTCATGTGAAGGTGTGATTGAGTCACAAGCAATTGCTTGGTTTGCATATGAGTGTAGACATGCAAGTGTATTGTGGCAAAGGCTACAATGGGATATGCCAACTACATTGGCCGAGACAATCAAGATTGCCAACTCATATGCATTGGGAGATCTGACCCAACCCACACTTATGTCGGCTGAGCCGAATGAGGAGTACTACTCCAGGGACGAGGCTGGGTCATCTCGGCGGAATTATTTCCGGGGTAAGAGAGGATACGAAAGGCCGGATTACCGGTATAGTTCGAACCATGTTGCTGCAGTGAGTCAAGATTAGCCAGATGCTAGGAGTAACCAATGACAGAAAAATAGTAACCAATAGTGGACACAAAAGACTGATGGCAAGAAAACTTGGACCAATGAACAAAAAAGCAATGGAAAGAAAGAAGAGATAGGCCGAAGTATACGTATGAGTCCATGTTGGATCAACCGTGTAAGTTCCACACGCCCAATCCGAGTAAACTGGCGAATCATACAACCCGGCAGTGTGAATGGTTTCAGCGTGCAGGACAAGGTAACATGGGACCTCCTCAGACGCCTCGGCATCCACAACTCACATGAGCAAATTCTCAGCAAGTAATGTTGCCACCACCCCCGCCGAGGTATGAGAACTAGGAGATAAGGGAAGTGCATAGGGTGGAAGACCAGAATCAGGCGAACTATGAATATGTTGGCAGAGGAGGCCGAAATGAGTACATGGAGCATCATCAGAGCTATTGTGTGTTCACCACAGAGCGGAATGACAAGCAAAGTGTGCAAAGGCGACATATGGAAGTCAATGTGGTTATACCAGCAGTGCCGAAGTACATGTACTGGTCAGATCAGGAAATCACATGGAGCATAAAGGATCACCCCAAGATCATGGCGAGTCCTAGAGCATACGCTCTGGTACTTTATCCGACTTTCATTGGGCCGAGTCTGAACGTCAAGTTCTCCGAGGTGTTGATTGATAATGGTAGCAGTATCAATATACTGTATAAGGACACAATGCATAAGTTGGGAATCTCGGAAAACATGTTCCAAGCGACTAGGACCACATTCCATGGCATTGTGCCAGGTTTGTCGTCTGAGCCAATCAGGAAGGTTCAAATAGATGTTTTATTCGGCACAAGAGAGAATTGTCAGACAGAAAACCTCGAGTTTGAGGTTGTGGATCTAGAAAGTTGTTATTATGCACTATTAGGAAGACTAGCTATATCCAAGTTCATGGCAAGTTGTCACATAAGCTATTTGAAAATGAAACTACCAGGACCGAATGGGATCATCACAATCACAGGATATTATAGGCGTTCTATGCAGTGCGCCTCAGCCGGGTCAAGTCTGTCCAAGTCGCTCGTGATAGCACAAGAGAAGAAGCGAATCCATGATGCAGTGGCACTAGCTTAGTCGGCTCAGCTGAGTATGCCGGCATTGAGTAACCCGCATGTGAGTGTCTCATTCCAGCCGACTAAGAACACCAAGAAAGTTCTAATTGACGACCAGTTCCCAAAACACACCGTCACTATTGGTGCAAGCCTGAATGACAAATAGGAAAGCGAGCTCATCAGCTTCCTCCGTGAGAATCGGGATATCTTTTCTTGGTCCATACAGGACCTGCAAGGTGTGCCGAGGGAGCTAGTTGAGCACTCTTTGCATGTCAGGCCTGGTGCTAGGCCGATGAAGCAACCTCTCCACCACTTCGCCGAGGATAGGAGAAATATCATAGGGGACGAGATAGCTCATCTCCTTGTAGCCGGGTTTATCATGGAAGTGCTTCATCCGGATTGGCTGTCTAATCCGATATGGGTGGAGAAGAAAAAAGATGACCCGATCGTGGTAGTAGTATGGCGAATGTGTATTGACTACACGAACTTGAACAAAGCATGTCCAAAGGATCCATTTCCTTTGCCAAGGATAGATCAGGTCATTGACTCGACAACTGGTTGTGATCTCTTATCATTTGTAGATGCGTACTCTGGTTTCCACCAGATATCATTAAACCCGGTTGATCAAATAAAGACTGCTTTTATTACCCCGTATGGGGCTTATTGCTATCGCACTATACCATTTGGCTTACGTAATGCAGGAGCAACGTATCAAAGATGCATGCAAAAATTCTTGCACGATCAAATTGGTAAAAATGTCCAAATATATGTCGATGATGTGGTGATAAAAACCAAGGAGAGTCATACTCTCTTAGATGATATCCGACAAACATTCGCGAACTTACGGAGGTTCCGAATGAAACTTAACCTAGAAAAATGCACCTTCGGTGTCCCGGCTGGAAAGTTACTCGGTTTCCTCGTGTCCAGCCGAGGTATCGAAGCTAATCCGACTAAAATCCGAGCTATTGAGCGCATGGAATTGCCGAAGTGTCTCAATGATGTCTAGGAGTTCACGGGTTGCCTGACATCGTTAAGTAGCTTCGTATGTCGGCTAGGGGAAAATGCATTGCCCCTCTACCAAGTAATGAAAAAGTCAGATAAGTTCATATGGACACCGAAGGCGAATGACGCATTTCACGAGTTAAAAAAGATTGTAGCATCTGCACCTATGTTAGCATCACCACTATCCAAAGAGTGAATTTTGCTCTACATAGCAGCGTGTAACCGAGTTGTAAGTGTCGTGATAGTGGTGGAGCGTGACGAGGAAGGTAACTCGGTGTAGAGGACAGTCTATGACCTAAGTGAGGTACTTTCTGCTTCAAAGAAAAACTATCCCCACTATCAGAAAATGGCATATGGCATCTATATGGTAGCCAAAAAGGTTAAGCATTACTTTGAAGAACACCCCATAAAGGTGATATGTGAAGCACCAATTTCTGAGATAATGGGTAACAAAGATGCAAGTGGCCGAATTGCAAAATAGGCAATTGTGTTAGCCCCATATGCTCCAGAATATGCTAGGAGAGATGCAATCAAGTCTTAGGCAGTGGCCGACTTTTTTGTTGATTGGGTCGAGATGCAGTATGAACGGCCCTTGCCTGATTCGAATTACTAGAGAATGCACTTTGAAGAGTCAAAACTAAAAGAAGGTTTAGGTGCTGGGGTAGTGCTCAGCTCGCCTAAGAAGGACCAGCCGAGATATGTGCTGCAGATTCACTTTAGGGCATCGAACAATGTGGCTGAATATGAGGCACTTGTACATGGCTAGAAAGTAGCAAATGAGATTGGAATACATCAGATTCAGTATTTTGGTGCTTCAAATTTGGTGATACAAGTTTTAGGTCATTGGGATGCTTTGGATGCAAATATGGCTATGTGTAGATACAAAAAATCTGTGGGTACTTTGAAGGATGTGAGTTCCATCACATACCTCGAGCTGAAAATGATGCAGCCGATGTTTTATCAACTTGGTCCATCTCGGCAGGCAATCCTACCAGGCGTAGCTCAGGAACATCTTAGAAAACCATCTATCAAACCATCACTAGAATCCGAGTCAATTTATATCCCGGCAAATCCAGGATCTGAGGTGTCCCAATGGACATTGATTGGGGGAACAATTCGAGTAACCCGGGGACTGCCTCGGCACATCCGGGGACTACCTCGGCAAACCCGGGGACTGTCTCACAGAACTCGGGGACTGTTCAGCTTAACCCGACAGAAGTTATGTTGGCTGACCCAATGGAAGTTGATGAAGTAATTTTCTCGGCACAAGCTGTACCAGCATGGGCACAACCAATTTTTTGCTTCTTGAAGGATGGGAGTTTGCCAAGTGATGAGGTACTTTCCAGGCAAGTTCAGAGAAGGGCAAAGACATATACCATAATAAATGCCGAGTTATATAAGACAAGTGTCACAAGTGTCCTTCAGCTATGTGTTGACCCGGCAGAAGGACATGAGATCCTCCGAGATATACATCAGGGCAAATGTGGGCATCATGCCTCGTCCAGAGCTTTAGTCGCCAAGGCATTTCGGCATGGATTTTACTAGCCCAGTGCTTTACAAGAGGCTGAGGACCTTGTGAGGAAGTGCAATGGGTGTTAGGGGTATTCAAGCAAGATACATATGCCATCCTATGAATTCAAAACTATACTTATCCCTTGGCCATTTGCTGTATGGTGTTTGGATATGGTTAGACCATTTAAGCTGGCTCATGGCAACATGACTCATATCCTAGTCATGGTGGACAAGTTTACAAAGTGGATTGAGGTCAAGCCAATCAGAAAGTGTGATGGACCCACCACCATATCATTCCTCAAGGACATCATCTTGAGATATGGGTACCCACACAGTATCATAATAGATAATGGCACAAATTTTGCCGAAGGAGCATTTGCTCGGTTCTGTCAAGATAAAAGAATAAGGCTGGATGTTGCATCAGTCGCACACCCCGCATCGAACAGGCAAGTGGAGAGATCCAAGGGGCTAGTATTGTCCGGGATAAAACCCTGGCTCATTGAGCCACCACAAAGATCAGCGGGGTATTGGATTGATGAACTCCCGGCAGTACTATGGAGCCTCATGACAACTCTTTCTGGTACATAGGGAAGAAGCTGTACTACCAGCCGACATAGTGCATGATTCGCCTAGGGTCACCCAATACAAAGAAGCCGAAGTGCAAGAAGCCCAGCAAAATGATGTTGATCTGCTAGAATAAGAAAGAGAGTTGGCATTGTCTAGATCTGCCATATATCAATAGAATCTCCGACACTATCATAGCCGGAAAGTGAACCCTCGAGTTTTTGGGAAGGGGATTTAGTGCTTCGGCTAGTGCAACGTACTGCCAGCATGCATAAGCTATCACCTCCATGGAAAGGACCATTTATCGTGAGCAAGGCACTGCACAATAATGCATACTATCTTATAGATGCTCAACTGTAGGAGAAGAACAAGGCGAACAGGACAGGAGAAGAGTCAAAAAGGCCATGGAATGTAGCACTTCTTCATCCATTTTACACTTAGCTCAAGTGTTTGTATCTAGAACTCTCATATGTTGGATTGTATGTCGGTAATGAGCTAATTAATGAAACCTCGGCATCTCGAGTAGAAACTCGGGGACTGCCTTAGTAGTAATTGTCATTTTCCTGTATTTAATTTTTATATGTTGGCTAGCTTAAGATTCTTACCCCTTAGGCCGAGTTAGTAATGTGTCGGCACCAAAGGATAACTCTTTGACTTGCTGCTGTCCAAAAGATTGGCTTCATGGCAAGCAAGACAAACAACTCGTAAATGCTAGACACATGAAAAACGACTAAGAAAGAGAAATTAATCGAGCCGACATTTGTTTTTTGGACTAACCCCTATATTTACTTTACTTAATACTATGTCGAATCATTTTGAGATAATCCTCATAATTTCAAGTATTGCTAATTCGATTTTTTTTATCTCGGACTCGTAAGTCGAATGCCAAAAAAGGTAGACGCGATCCGAGTCATGAGATTGAGCAAACAAGAAAATAAAACTCAGGGACTTTGCCCAAAAGGGTTCGACATAAAAGCATAGGGTAGAAAAATAACTTAACTGTATCATACATCTTGCACCTGGCATACCGGGGATTTAATGAAGCTTAAAGTTTATGTGCTCAAGGAACGGCAGGAGCCGGATCATCCGTAGCAGGAGGAGGAATGTTAGCTTCAGCGTTGGGAGCCTAGGCTTCAACTTCATCATCCGAGTTTCCCTTGTCTCCTTCCGGTTTTTCCTGATCTTCATCAGCACTACCTTCGACATATTCGTCGTCAACATCATCGAGAAAGATTGGCCCTTCAGTCCAAGCATGGATGTTGCCATATTGGATCGGCAGATAGGCTCGGGCCTGGCATTGCTGGATGAAAGACGGGTCAGTTGTCCACCTAGAGCCGGTGCGCATGTTCTGAAGTGTGTCCACATTGATACCATCGTACCATGACAGCACAAAGGATAAAGTTATATCGGTGCCAGATCACGCAGCGGATTCCCGCCGTAGATTCAAGGTCGTCTCGCTTTCCATTAGTTTCTCGGCTAACTGAGAGGGGTGTTTGGGCGCAGCTTCTTGCGGCTAGAGGACATGAAAAACTCGGATGGCAGCGTTCAGAAGGTCCACCCCGAAGGTCTTCATAAGCTTAACATGGGCCGCAAGACTGACCAACGAATCATCCATGTCAAACGCCACAGAGGCATCAGCAGAAACACCCTTCTGTGATATGAATTTGGATACAATAGAGGTAGCGTGAGTTTGGGACTCTAGAAAGTTATTTGAAAAGGAAGTAAAAGAAACAAGTTAGTAAACGAAGCAAGAAACATAATAGGAATGTCGTCCGATAAGAAAAAGTCAGGGAAAAACTCACGAGATATGACACTGTTGATTCGGGTGAGCTCCATCAACCAATTAGCAGTTTTTTCCTGAGATTTTCTAGCTCAAGGTTCACCAAGTCAAATTTGACCTCGGCCTCCTTGAGGAGATCCTGGTCCTTCTCGAGTTTAGTCTTGAGCCGATCCTTCTCCTCAGCAAAGGCTTGGTCAACCTTATCAAGATCAGCCTTGTGAAGCTTCTTCAATTCTTCACTCCTTGTGACGCGAAGCTGAGATATCTCTTCATCCTTTTCCTTCAGTTGAGCTTGGTACTGCCCTGCTTGTTCGAGAAAGTGAAGTGTCAATTTAGGCATGGATATGCTATCTTGTAGAGACACTGCAAAGATGTTTAACCCGACAGCACCGAGGTATAAATACGAGCCGGGACATAAGGGAAAGGTACCAAGGATAGAGAGTAAGAGAACTTCTAGCTCGGCCACACGCTTCTGCAGTTCCTTATTTTTGCCCCCACCTCGGCTGGATAAATCCGAGTGAACAAACAAAGCATTGTGGGCTATTAAACAAAAACTTAAATTTGTTAAGCTCCGGAAGTAATGCCTCATGCTTCGTGGAAAGCTCCTTATGCACAGTGAGCAACCGCTAGAACTCAGCATTACGCCGCTTGGTGGTGATCTGAAAAGAGCAAATGTTAGTCACTAAGTAATAAGGATATTCGAAGCTACTGAAGGTCTAGGTCATGTAAAACTTAACCTAGCTTTAGGTGGTTGGATATCCGAAGCTACTAAGGATCCGACTCAAGTAAAATTTTACCCGGCTCCAGGTGGTTGGATATTCGAAGCTACTGAGAATCCGAGTCAAGTAAAACTTAACCCGACTCTAGGTGTTTGGATATTCGAAGATACTGAAGATCTGAGTCAAGTAAAACTTAACCCGGCTCTAGGTGGTTGGATACTCGAAGCTACTAAAGATCCGAGTCAAGTAAACTTAACCCGGATCTAGGTGGCTGGATGTTAAAGCTCTACTTAAGATTTAAACCGAGTAAACTCGATCCGAATCTACGTGACTGGGTAATCGAGGCTAACTGGACCTTGTGCCTAAATCTTAATAGCTCGGTTCAAATACCTCAGAATTAAAGAAAATATAAAGGGAAATTGCGCAAGTTTGATGCTAAGAGCATCCGGTCGAGCAATGTCTCACTCCCCTAGAGGCTTGGGGACTGGAGGTTATGTACACATATACTTACACAAATATAAAAGAGATAATCGAGATATTTACCTCCATCATTCGGCCAACATCAGTAATAGCTTTGCTGATAGTATAGATCTTTGCGCCAATCTCTGTAGGAACGAACTTCTGAGGATTCCTAGAGCTGACATCGACGTACTCAGCATTGTTCCAGTTCTCGGCATATTTAGCAAGTGAGCCGAGGCTTCCACCGCTGAGAGTCCGAGTAAGGACTAAGCCTTTCTTGAGAGATGCTTGCTGGGCAGCCTTTGCAGCAGACAGGCTAGTATGCAACTGTAGGGGTTCGTAGCATGGAAAACAAAAATTTTCTATCGCATACAAACAAACAAGCCAAGATCTATCTACTAGATTGCAGCAACGAGTCGATGGAATAACTCACCCTCGAAGATTCCAAAGTGTTTAACGAGAGCAGATTCTCGTGGGTGATGTAGTCGTACTCTTCCCGATCTCAAGATCGCGTAGACGATCCTTCCGGCGCCACGTTCCAGCAGCGCTCCCGCAATCGGTCACACGTTCGGTACTCGACGAAGACCTTCCTCTCCCTTGTTCCAGCAGGCAGCGGAGGTTGTAGCACTCTCCTCGCGATTCCGGCAGCACAACGGCGTGGTACCGGAAGTAGAGGGGAGATCCCGCAGGGCTTCGCCTTAAGCCGGTGCGAGTATGGTGGAGCTTATGAGAGAGGCTATTAGTGGTCTAGTAATTAGACACACCAATTAGAGGGCTCTAAACCAATTAGAAGGCTCTAAACCGAATAGCTCTAAACCGGGGTCTAGATCTAGGGTTTAGTTTAGAGGATAGGAAACTTGTGTGTGTCTAGGAGGAGCCCTGCCCCTCCTTTTATGGGAGGGGGGTCTTGGCGCGCCAGGGGAGGAGTTCCTCCCCAACTCGGCCTTGGGAGGTGCGCCGGCCAAGGGGAGGAACCCTCCTCCAACTCGGCCTCCACCTCTCCTCCTCTTTCTCCTCTTTCCGAAAACTGGCAGTTTGACCGAAAACTGGCAGTTTGACTTTTTCAATTAGGATTTGAATTAACCCTTTATTTCGGACAGCGAGAACACTTAGTACATGATGCAATCATTCCAACATGCAATGACACATTCATGTACCCCTTCCCCTTCCGGAGTGCCGGACATTCCGGAACCTTCTAGAATATCCCCGATGAAAACACCGGAATCATTCCCGAACTCCGAAACGGGACTTTCCTTATATGAATCTTATTCTCCGGACCATTCCGGATCACCTCGTGATATCCCGGATCCCATCCGAGACTCCGAACAACATTCGGTCTCTTTCTCATAATACCATAACTACTCAAACAACGTCGAATCCTTAAGTGTGTCTCCCTACGGTTCGTGAATTATGCGGACATGATCGAGACACTTCTTCGAACAATAACCAATAGAGGAATCTGGAAATTCATATGGCTCCCACATATTTCTACGATTACTTTGCGATCGAATGAACCACTTACATACGATACCAATTTCCCTTTGTCTCACGATATGTTACTTATCCGAGGTTATGATCGTCGGTATCTCTGCATACCTAGTTCAACCTCGTTACTGATAAGTACTCTTTTCTCGTTCCCGTGATATGTGATCCCTTGTGACCAAGTCACATGCTTGCAAGCTAATTGGATGACATTTCACCGAGAGGGCCCAGAGTATATCTATCCGTCATATGGATGGACAAATCCCACTCTTGATCCATGTGTTTCAACCAATACTTTCCGAACACTCAATGCCACCTTTATAGCCACCCTGTTACGGTGTGGTGTTTGATGACATCAAAGCATCCATCCAGTAAAGGTGATATGCATGATCTCATGGTCGAAGGAATTAGGTTACTATGTATCAGAAAGCATATAGCAATTGAACTATTGAAATGACTTGATCTTTATGCTACGCTTATCTATAGGAGTATGTCCACCATATCATTCTCCTAATGATATGATCCTGTTGTTAATAACATCTCTATGTTCATGATCAGGAAACCATGATCATATATTAACCAACAAGCCAGTTTAACAAGAGGCTTTACTAGGGACTCTTATTTTAGTTTACAAATCACACAAGTATTAATGTTTCCGTTTAATACAATTATAGCATGGTATGTAAACATTTATCATAAGTGTGAAGACATGATAATAACCACTTTATTATTGCCTCTTGGGCATATCTCCAACAGTCTCCCACTTGCACTAGAGTCAATAATCTAGTTTCAAACCTTTGTGTATATAACACCTATGGCTTTCCGGTGTTGTATGTACACGATTGCTAGTGGTCAACTGATCTCCGGATCTGACACTTCCAGGTCCGTGTGTAATTGCATGTCTTTGCGTCTCTACGCATCACTCATTCTCTAATGAGATGGCTTTGTATAAATTTGGTCTTTCGGTGTGACCTTTAGTTCTTTAGGGTTAAAACATGTTGACAATATTGTCGTACAATATATCTTCATAGTATTATCCCGCTGTGAACTACACCTAGTTTGATAACAAACTACTTGACACAAATGCCCTCTTTTGCTGCTATAATAGCAGTCATATACTTAGCCTTTTGTTGTAGTATCTGTCACAATGTCTTAACTTTGGAAATCATCCAAATCCATTATGGAACTCACTTTCCATTATATTGTGCCACCCTTAGTTTAGATTGAGATAAACTTAATTTGTACTTTGTGACAAAGCTAGTATCAATGTAGTACTTTTACAATGAACTAACCATCTATTTGTCACTTCTACAAATAATATACTCTTAGTTCTTCCAAAAGATCATAAGAATATCCTTACTATCGTCCAATGATCATCTTATGAATCATTCTGGTATATGCTCATAATATTTATAGCATAGGACATATCTGGATTTGTACATATCACAGTATGATTGATATAAATACTCTTTGTGATTTCATACATCAAGTATCAATCTATACTTGATTATTTGTTTCACTTTACCAAATGTCAATACACTTGAATATATCATCAACATTGAACTCATTCAATCCTTTCTGTGCGACAAGAACCTCTCTTGTAGTTTCTATATTGAACTCATTCAATATCTTGTCTATGTACTTCTGGCACAACCATATTAGCGTCTATTGATGCCAAATATTTGGGTTTTGCCTAAGTCTTTCATCGGGATGAAATTCTTAATATATGTGTTAATAAAAGATACATTATTTCCAATCAACAATATGTCTTCCACATAATGTATTAGAAACATGTCTTAGCGCTCCCACTTAATTTCTTGCAAACGGAAGCATCTTCATTGTCTCTGATGAACTTTTAAACTCCTTTAACAGTTTCATCACAGTGAAGATTCCAACTCCGCGATGCTCACTTTAACCATTGAAGTTTGCATATACTTTTAGCATCCTTTGAATTAACAAAACCCTTTGGACCATGTCATGCACACGTCCTAGGTAACAATTCTATTAGAAGAACTTGTTTTGTTTATTCAACTACCACATAACAAAATTATATGTAGTGGTTGCTATATTAATCCGTATAGACTAAATATCGCTATGAAAGATCAAATCTTGTCATAGTCAATCCTTGAACATTGTTGTGAACTCTCTCCCAACATGTCGACTATAGATGTGAAACATCCATGTCTATTTCTTTATAGATCCAAACACAACTGTAAGGTCTTACACCTTTCTCGAGGGTCCTTCAAGTTCAAAACTTGATTTCTCGTGTATGGAACTATCACGGATTTTATGGCTTCAAGCCATTTGACGGAGTCAGGGCCCATCATCGCTTCTTTGCATGTAGTCCGTTCATTATTCTCAAATAATGATTCAACCCTCAAATCTTGGTATTTGATTGTTTACTCGACCTACTTGGTTCAATAGAAACTTAGACCTCCGTGACCACAACCTTTGAGGCACGTGAGCCATGAGCATTATTGCTGCCTCCGGAACACTTTTCGGTGCTGCGCAACTCTGCACATATAGCTAAGATTCTTTTAACCTTATCAAAGTTCTATTGTCCTCCCACTTTTAACTTTTCACGAAAAATTCCTTCTCAAAGAAACTTGACGTTCTAAGCGACAAACACTTTTGTCTCCGGTGTTTGTGGAGGAATACTTAATATTTATACAAAGACAGGTTTATCCGACTTTGGTTGCACACATCTTTCTTATGCATAGCATACCAATGTTTTAAGAAAGGACTACTTGGGTTTTATCCCAAACCATAACTTTATATGGTGTCATTTCAGCGGATTATGATGGAGCTCTTTTTAGTGGAAAAGCGGTAGTCTCTAAAGCTTTTAATCTTTAAAATATAATGGCAGTTCTATATTTTACACCTTTGATCTTACCATGTCAAACAAGGTTTTAATTACATATCTCGAACGCTCCATACTCTTATGGTGTTTCGGGAAATGCAAATTCACGGAACGATTCCTTAAATCTTAGGTATTATGCTAAACTTGTAACTCAAATATCTTCCTTTATGATCTTATCATAAACTATTTATATTCTTGTTACAATGATTTTGCACTTCATCTTGAAATCTTTGAACTTTTCAAATATTTCATACTTCATCCTTATTAAGTAAATATTCATATATTCACTCAAATTTTTTTGGAGAAAGCGTATGAAGTTGAAATCCATCGCTCTTGACTACACATAATGGAGTTCGTACAACAATATGCACAAGTTCCAATAAGCTAGTCTTTTGTTCCCTTTTGGCCTATGAACGAAGTTTTAATTATTCTCTAGGAAAGTTTCACAAACGTCATTTGATCAAAAATCAAAAGACTCCAAAATTCCATCCACATGGAGTTTCTTCATGTTTTCTTTCCAATATAATTTAAACGGCGATGTCACTTCCTAAGTGATCTTTCAATCAATTTGTCTTTCGACATTTTTAGCACTTGTTTTATGGATGTGATTTCTCCAACGAGATTTGTGAATCATCCATCTTTTATGGATTACGGCAATTATTTGAACAACCCTTTTGTTCTCATAATACCTGATAAAACAAATCTTGAAGGCAAGCTTTGATGTTTTAACGAGCAACACAATAACCCTTTATTTGTTCTCGATGAACATCATCACATATTCTTTTGCTAGTTACTTAGGCCATTGTAGTTCATGAATTGTGTTGTTTCGTATGACGATTCATACCAACAAATTCAGTATAAAATACTTAAGAACCACATTGTTTAATGAGCAAAGAATATAGCCATAACATGTATATCATCTATATACTTAAACTGAACAATTCTAGTCTTTTCTTTTCTGCCATATATTTCTGAGATTCTCTTTCAGTATTTCCTTTTCTGTTTGAAAGAATCTATCAACATTAATAGTGGAGTCATACATATGACACACAGTCCAAAGCGTGTATAGTTAAATACCAATGTCTTTGGACTTGCACTTTGAAGTAGATCACCATCATCAAATATTTGGTGTTCTTTCAAATTCCTTTCTTTAGTAATCTCTTGGTGTAGTAAACATTTTACCTACATCAAATATTCACCTTATCATGGAATGTCCAAGATCAAGCTACTTTTAGCTTATAACGATGAATTATGAGTATAATGTTGCTTTCCAAAACCTTTTGGAGGATTAGGACAACTAGTGTCTCCAACCTTTTGCAAATTCTCATCAAATATGAGAACATGACTTTTGCCATATTATACTCTATCATGTTGCAACCAAAACTTCGTTTCAGATATCACAATATCTTCCACACATCATGGTTTCTGAAACAACTCTTTCAGATCCTAGATAACCTTGATATTAAGACAATCTTTGAATATCAAGAATCATGGAGACAAACATGATACTTATATACTAACATTTGGAATTGTTACTCTTGATTTAATACTAATTATTAAACTTCATGGAGTAACTGGAACTTACTGAAAGTTTGCAATAGGACTTTTAAACTTTAGATTAACACTTCAATACAATACGATACCAGTTCGTAAAGTAACTAACCAGAATTCTATAGTTCTATCATCTCAATTATAACTAAGCGCAAGGTAGTAAACGGATGCCAATGACTACAACAACTATGCAAATTCACTTTGATTTAGTTTATGATAAATTGAGTTCTAATTAATAATTAAATTAATCTAGGTGAACTCCCACTCAAAACAACATCCCTCACATTGTTTTAGTGATCACACGAACCAAATCCACCATATCAAAACCGATCATCACGAGAGTTGATATGGCTTCAATGGCGAACAATCAACATGTTCATCATATCTACTATATGACTCATGCTCTACCTTTCGGCGATCCGTGTTCCTGAGGCCATGTCTGTACATGCTAGGCTCGTCAAGATCAAACCTTAGCTACCGCATAAGCAAATCTGGCTTGCTTACGTTGTATTCACCCGCGGAATCAAAGACACCCGATCATCACGTGGTGCTTCGAAGCAACAAGCTTTGGCAACGGTGCATACTAAGGGTGAACACTTTAGAACTTGAAATTTATGTGCATGAGGGATCATCTTATAATGCTACCGTTGTCTACTAAGCAATACAAGATGCATAAAGGATTAACATCACATGCAATTCATAATATGTGATATGATATGGCCTTTCTTCTTTGTGCTTCCGATCTCCATCTTCAAGCACGAACATGATCTCCATCATCACCAGCATTGCATCAAGGTCAATGACGCTTTACCATGGTTGTCGTCCACCGGCTTCAACTATTACAACTATTTTGAATAGACACGCAGGTCTTAACAGAAATTAAAGACAACCATATGGCTCCTGCCGGTTGCCAACTTACAATAAGGAACATTGCATACATCAAATATAATCACAATCATGGCCATATCACATCACTGCACACCCCTGCAAAACAAAGTTAGACGCTTCTACTTTCTTTGCATATTTTACGTGGTTTGGGGCTTTCCATAAGTGTCGTTCTAACCTACGAACAAGAACCACAACATTGATACTAGCATTGTTGATTACCCGTTGTAAATTGGATCTTTACTATGCTAGGAGAAACAGGCACCCGCAAAGCCACTTATGCAATACGAGTTGCATGTCAAGCGTGGAGCAAGTCTCATGAACGATGTCATGTAAGGTTAGCCCGGGCCGCTTCATCCCAACATACCGCAAGATGCAAAGTACACAAAAAGCAATCTTCAATAAAAGCATCAATGCCCACAATGACCATTGTGTTCTACTCGTGCAACAGATCTACATATAGACCTGGCTCTGATACCACTGTAGGGGTTCGTAGCATGGAAAACAAAAATTTTCTATCGCATACAAACAAACAAGCCAAGATCTATCTACTAGATTGCAGCAACGAGTCGATGGAATAACTCACCCTCGAAGATTCCAAAGTGTTTAACGAGAGCAGATTCTCGTGGGTGATGTAGTCGTACTCTTCCCGATCTCAAGATCGCGTAGACGATCCTTCCGGCGCCACGTTCCAGCAGCGCTCCCGCAATCGGTCACACGTTCGGTACTCGACGAAGACCTTCCTCTCCCTTGTTCCAGCAGGCAGCGGAGGTTGTAGCACTCTCCTCGCGATTCCGGCAGCACAACGGCGTGGTACCGGAAGTAGAGGGGAGATCCCGCAGGGCTTCGCCTTAAGCCGGTGCGAGTATGGTGGAGCTTATGAGAGAGGCTATTAGTGGTCTAGTAATTAGACACACCAATTAGAGGGCTCTAAACCAATTAGAAGGCTCTAAACCGAATAGCTCTAAACCGGGGTCTAGATCTAGGGTTTAGTTTAGAGGATAGGAAACTTGTGTGTGTCTAGGAGGAGCCCTGCCCCTCCTTTTATGGGAGGGGGGTCTTGGCGCGCCAGGGGAGGAGTTCCTCCCCAACTCGGCCTTGGGAGGTGCGCCGGCCAAGGGGAGGAACCCTCCTCCAACTCGGCCTCCACCTCTCCTCCTCTTTCTCCTCTTTCCGAAAACTGGCAGTTTGACCGAAAACTGGCAGTTTGACTTTTTCAATTAGGATTTGAATTAACCCTTTATTTCGGACAGCGAGAACACTTAGTACATGATGCAATCATTCCAACATGCAATGACACATTCATGTACCCCTTCCCCTTCCGGAGTGCCGGACATTCCGGAACCTTCTAGAATATCCCCGATGAAAACACCGGAATCATTCCCGAACTCCGAAACGGGACTTTCCTTATATGAATCTTATTCTCCGGACCATTCCGGATCACCTCGTGATATCCCGGATCCCATCCGAGACTCCGAACAACATTCGGTCTCTTTCTCATAATACCATAACTACTCAAACAACGTCGAATCCTTAAGTGTGTCTCCCTACGGTTCGTGAATTATGCGGACATGATCGAGACACTTCTTCGAACAATAACCAATAGAGGAATCTGGAAATTCATATGGCTCCCACATATTTCTACGATTACTTTGCGATCGAATGAACCACTTACATACGATACCAATTTCCCTTTGTCTCACGATATGTTACTTATCCGAGGTTATGATCGTCGGTATCTCTGCATACCTAGTTCAACCTCGTTACTGATAAGTACTCTTTTCTCGTTCCCGTGATATGTGATCCCTTGTGACCAAGTCACATGCTTGCAAGCTAATTGGATGACATTTCACCGAGAGGGCCCAGAGTATATCTATCCGTCATATGGATGGACAAATCCCACTCTTGATCCATGTGTTTCAACCAATACTTTCCGAACACTCAATGCCACCTTTATAGCCACCCTGTTACGGTGTGGTGTTTGATGACATCAAAGCATCCATCCAGTAAAGGTGATATGCATGATCTCATGGTCGAAGGAATTAGGTTACTATGTATCAGAAAGCATATAGCAATTGAACTATTGAAATGACTTGATCTTTATGCTACGCTTATCTATAGGAGTATGTCCACCATATCATTCTCCTAATGATATGATCCTGTTGTTAATAACATCTCTATGTTCATGATCAGGAAACCATGATCATATATTAACCAACAAGCCAGTTTAACAAGAGGCTTTACTAGGGACTCTTATTTTAGTTTACAAATCACACAAGTATTAATGTTTCCGTTTAATACAATTATAGCATGGTATGTAAACATTTATCATAAGTGTGAAGACATGATAATAACCACTTTATTATTGCCTCTTGGGCATATCTCCAACAGCAACATGATATGCTTATCAGAAGTAGAACCAGAAGCAGCACTGCCCTGTTGCATCATAGAAGCAATGGTGGGATGCCAAGATCCAATCGTTGATGCCTTTGGCACTGCTTTGGTCACCTAGACTGTCTTCTTCAACTTAACAGCTAGATTGGCCCGCCGCTGAGAGGCAGTTGGTCGAGCGTCGGCTACCGAGGCTGGCGAAGTCTGAGACTGCGAAGCCGATGGAGATTTGGCCCGAGGACTCTGCTGAAGCTGGTCGCCTGGCCGAGTCTTGGGAGACTCGAATAATGCTGGTGGAGTTTGCTGTTCCTTCCTAGAAGTTGAGGCGAGGGTTGGTTGCGACTGAGACTGAGGCTGAGGTTGAACTTGTGCCGGAGTCTCTGGCACCTCGGTAGAAACTATTTCAGTGCCGGTATTGCTGGCGCCACGATCTTCTTCTTCTCGATCAGGGGCAGAGGAGTCACCCTGCTGGTCCGGCATAGCCACATACTCTGTGGCGCCTCCTCCACCCGTGCTAACGTTATCCTCCTCCCACCGAGATGGGCTATTATTCGGTGCAGTAGGAGAGTTCTCCCGAACAGGGCTGAGAACGGAAGCGTCATCACGAGGAGGATAAGGTGGTGCCTCATGAATGGGAGAGGCGATGCTAGAGCCGCTGTGGGAGATATCCACGGTGGCCCTGCTAAGTCAGATAGAGAAAAAGATCGAGTCAAATAAGAAAGAGAGAAAAAAGAAATACAAGAAAAGAGAAATATGAAACACAAGAGTAACACGGATAAAGGTATTTGCCCGGACACAGCTAGAGGTGCCTTAGGCTTAGGAGCTTTCCGGGTCACGGGCTTCTTGCCGAATTTCTTTTACCTCTTTCCTGCCCTAGATGACTCGGCTGGTGGGGCCGAGGTTGCGACGCGTTTTCTCACCACTCCTTGACCTCCCACAGCTACTAGAGGCGTGTTATGCACCTGATCAGCCGGGTTAGCTGGAGTAGAGCAGTTGGATAGGCGTATGAGATGGGAATTGGGTTAAATACCTCGAGAATCTCATAGTCATCATCATCATCATCCGTCCAATCCTTTAGGACAGAAGTCTTACCAGAGGATCAGCCGGAGCTGATGTCTAGGATTGGCATAAACTCCTTAGACTCCAGCTCATCAGGATCCAAGGTCTCTCAATCCTTGCCCCATTTAAGAGTAGGATTTGAGGTATCCTCGATGGTTTGCTGGAGGAACTTATGCATGGACAGAAGTCTTACCAGAGGATCAGCCGGAGCTGATGTCTAGGATTGGCATAAACTCCTTAGACTCCAGCTCACTTAGAAGAATGTCCTCGCCCATTTCTTGCATGACTCAAGGCCGGTGATTCGGGGGGAAATGGAGCTTCGTCGAGGTGTGATGGAGGCATCCCCACATTGGGTCAGAGACTTAGCACCAGGAGGAAGTTCTTTGTTGGGGACGACATTGGCCTAGATCTCGAAAAAGTTGGCCAGATCTGGACGCTAGGCCAGAGGCCGAGGTATCCTTCGATACCAGAGGTAAAAGCAGAAAGAGAAGCAAGGGCGTTTGCAGGGAGATGATGAGTTTGAAGACCGAAAGTATCAAGAAAATCCTTGAAGAATTTGCTGATGGGAAGGCCGAAGCTGCGAGCAAAATGGGCCACGAACACGATGAACTCACCTTCTTTGATGATGGGGGATTGCTCGTCATCGGGGAGGCGGCAAGTGACCCCTGGGGGGATCCACCGCGTACGCACAATCCAATCAAGATCCTCATGCATAATGTTGGAGCCATCCCAAGCTCCACGCTCGAGGACGACACCGCCCTCTTCGTGTTCCTCGATGGCGACAACTTCCTGCGTCATCTCTGAATCTCCCTCCTTAGATGCGGAACACGATTCGGGGGAAAGAGGTATTGATTAGCGCGGCCCCGTAGCGGCGCGAGCAGCAACGCTGCGGTGGAGCGAGGAAGTAGAGAGAGCAAAGGAGCGGCACAGTCGCTGGAGCAGAGAGCAACGACAGTGGCGGCGTAAGGAAGAAGAAGAAAAGGAGACGAGAGCGGGGGAAAGTGACTAAGGGTTTCCCCCGCTCCCTTATTTAACCATGCATGATCGTGGGTAGTGGGATCAGATACCCCCACCACCAAACGATGTGAGCTTGTATTTCCTTAACTGGCGCGTGAGATCGTGCCACACACACGGTTACACAACATGGAGGTGTAACGGCGCATAGTGGCTTCTGTGGGACACGAGGAGGCACGGCATGATGGGACGCGCCGCTATAAGAATTGACAGCGTGTGGCAGTAACTGCTGCCACGGTCCTTAAAATAAGGCAAACATGCAATGATTATACTCCACGTAGGATACAAGGAGGAGTACAAGAGAAGATAGACATCTAAGAGGAGTAATTCGGATGCGATGGTATGACTCGGCCAACGAGAGGTATCTTAGATATAGCCAAGAAAATTCAGGTTAAAAACCAGGTCACCAAGTGGTGCAGCCGAGTTAAAATCGGTATAGGACGACAAATGTGTATGTCGGCAAAATAGACAGCGATACGGATAAGTTTGAACCTGCTATGGCCTTGCCAGCTGAGGCTAGTAAGACCGCACTAGCTTCGGAGACTAATGTTGGGGGCATGACCCCAGGTAGAGTCAAGCCGAGGTATAAGAATAAGGTCCACCTAGGCACAATCTTGTACGTGCTGTCTGCTGAAAGATGGAACTCAGCACCTTCATTTACAGGAGAACAGAGTAGGGCAGCGATGAGCTACTGATACGTGAGATGTACGTGGACGATGCTAAAAACCAGTCAAATTAATCGACCTAGAAATTAATTGATCGATCTACAAGGTAGCTAAAGTTGGTTAGAAGCTCCGAATTCAGCCATAGAAGAAGGATCAAATACCCTTATAGGTGACAGAAGTGGTTTTTGCAGCAGGTCAAAGCGTGAGCTAGCCGAGTCATAGAAGGGCCGGCTAAATTTCAACCGGGTTACCCTAAGCCGGACAACACCGGCGAGGCTCGGCCGCATATGCAGTATGTCGGCATGAGGAGTGAGTTGTTTTCTCTTTGTGGGTACCATCTTGGCCGGGTTACCCTTACCAAGGTCGAGTCAGGAGTTGACTTACTCAATAAGGAGAGAGCCAGCACAAAGTCAGCGCTTCTCTTTCTCCTAAGGAAATCTAGGGAGAGACAAGTGCTAGCGACAAGGGATAGAACGGCAGAGGCAGAGCAGATTGTCACATATGTGACAATGTCTGACCCCAACGGTCAGACAGCGTGTCCTCTGCGCCATTGCCATACAGAGGTTGGCGACAGACGAAAGGAGGGCGCCGAGTTACTATTTTGGGACAAACATATTCGTAGGATATCCGGATCATGTAAGCCCTAGTTGTAACCTGGCCACCCCTTTATAAGGTGAGTCAGGACCTCCAAGGAGAGGGTCAGACCATTTGGCTAAGGAAAAACCCTAGAGCAAGAAGAGAGTAGGAGTAGTTCATCTCCTTCCTCTCCTCGATACAGCTTGAGGAATACTTATACTAGTCCACAGATCATAATATAAGATCTAGAGCAGGAGTAGAGGTTTTATCTCCATAGGAGAGCCTTGAATCTGGGTATATCGTGTGTGGAGTTGTTATGTTCTTCGTGGCCTCATCTTTTGCCTACCCATAATATTTGTTGTGACACCACCACGATATCGTTAGATACATTCGCTACACAAAGTTAAAACATCTTATATTTTAAAACGGAGAGAGTCTATTCCAACATATTTATACAAGAAATTTGGAAATAAATACCCTTTTTAATTCTTACATGCTTCACACTTGTACACAACGATTGGTCATATAGAATGTAGAGTCACGAATACATATCTGTGAACAGCAGGGATAGAAAAAAGAATCACAAATGTAGTTTCAAAATAAAAACCACCAACAGCACCCAGAAAGCTTGAATAACTCAGTCGACTAGCAATTTTTTCTCAAGAAGAAAGATAAATACTACCACTAGTAAATCAGAGTGGGATAAAGAGAAGGATGGAAGGCTTGATGAATGATGTTGATGTCCACTATAAGTAGAGCGTGCAGGGCGTGTTCTTGTACTGCTGCAGGAGGCTTCCGTCCCCGCCGACCTTGAGCTCGCAGTCCACCTTCATGTGGTGCTCCCGCGTATCCCACAGCTTCACCTGGAACAGCACCGTGGAGTTGAGCACCAGCCGCAGCGGTACGCTCCCGGCCCCGACCTCGGCGGCGAACCGCGGCCACGCCTGGTCGGTCGGCGTCGGCCCGGACGCTATGAGCTCCCCCTCCACCGGCGTGTCGCCCTTGGGCAGCTGGAAGAAGGGGTCCGCGAACCGGCCCGACGCGATGAGCTCGTCGTCGTGGTAGAGGGAGCCGTAGACGTAGTCGAAGTGGATGCCGATCTTCTGGTTGGGGTTGTGCTCGTTGACGGTGAACTTGACCGGCAGGTTGGCGGCGCCCGACTGGCGGTTGAGGCTCGGGATGGAGAAGTCGGTGAGGGTGAACTTGGGGCGGTGCGGGCGGAGGCTGAGCCAGAGCACGAAGAGGATGATGCCGGCGACGAGGACCAGCGTGAGGATGAAGGCGCAGATGAAGTTGAGGCACCGGATCGCCGGGCTCTGCCGGTTGTACATCGGCAGACGGTAGTTCCGCGGCATGGCTGATCGGTCGGCTGGAAGAAGAACACCTGTGCTAGCTGTTGGCCGTGTACGTGATGCGTGTGTTTGCGTGTGGCATTTTATAGGTGCACGCCGGCATGCATGTCGCGGAGCGGAAGGCAGTAATATTCTTGCCTTGCACAAAGACGAGAGATGCTTGTTACAATTGCGACAAGAAGATAACGAAGAACGAAACAAAACACAGTAAGGGGACACAGATTTAACGTGGAAAAACCTCTCCAACAAAGAGAGGAAAAAACCACGGGCGCCAGCCAGCGAAACTTCACTATATCGAGGAGTGTTTACAAACGCCGGAGATTTTACAGATGCAACTCTCCCAACCGGCGGCTTACAAGGGGTTTATATATCGGTGAAAACCTAGGTCTTCGACGATCCGTACCGTACCGCGGGGGCTGTCGCCCCCCGCACCCCCCACAGGCGTCTCCGTTGGGCACGGTGCTTTGTAGAATTTGAATCAACATATAACAATGCTAACACGCAATGGTACTATTCATTGAGGAGCGTGCTCTGGACTGGAGGTTCGATTCCCCTCCTAGCTCCGAGACCTCACAGAGTTTGCTGGAAAGTGAAAACGAATGTGTCAGTTGCAAGTCTTTTTTTTCTTCTGAGATCGTGTCTTGCCTCCGAGTCGAAACTCGAAAGGGCAGAGCTCTGTTTAAGCTGCATGACTGGGGGGCCTCTGTTCTATGGATATTTTTCTCTCCCGCATCCTGTAAATGTCCTCATAATGTACTTCCGCTGCCTGTAAAAGGCAGTATATATTCTTCCGTTCTGGCTAACTTATTCTTGGATTGTTTGCTTAAGATTCTTGCGGATATAGGAAGAACAACTGACGAAACTTCGCCCTCGGGCAAACGCAAAGGGAAATGCCGCTAAAGCCATGCGGCAAAACCATTATCGGTTGGAACCGTTAGCTACAAACCACCAAAATTTACACTACGGATGTCACTACTAAACAGCCCCACCTAGAAGCAGTCTGGAAAATTCCCGCAGAAGGGAAGGTCAAGTTCTTCCTATGGCTGATGCTCCAAAACATGAACTGGACCAACAGCATCTCTAGCAGAATATACACATAAATATTTTATAGTCTTCGTCGTAAACACGCGGATCTGGATCAGACTTAACATGTACCCGCCGCTACTTCGAGAAGACGCCTCGATTCACATCGCCGCCGGCCAAAATCGCGCCGCCGCCGCCTGGATTCCTCCGTCCCTGCTTGCTGCGCGTGCTCGCTGCTTGCTGCGCGCATGCTTGCTAGCTGCTTGCTGCCCAGCGCTAGCGCATGCTAGCCAGCTGCTTGCTGCTTGCATCTGCTAGCTGCTCGCTGCTTGCGCGCATGTTTGCTTGCTCCGCGCGTGCTCGACCCTTCGCAGCTCTGGCGACTGACTTCCGGCGGTGGCGGCGACAGCGGATGGTCGGAACCGATCTCCGGCGACCGACTTTCGGCGGCGGCGATAAGTCACTGTAACTGAATATTCTCTCCCGCTAACAGTCTTTTCGTTTGCGGTAAACCGCATCGACAGCCTCCATACCGTAAATATGCAGCACAGAGCACAGAGGCGTCCATTTGTGATGAATCGTAAATTTTTTTCGATACGATAAGGTTTACAGTATCTAGAAAATTCATTTTCTTCACGCCGCACTACAAACCGGCGGTTATTTTACGAGACGAGGCCGGATGTGGTATCTGCTAGAGATGCTCTGGACAATTACAACCTTTGTGATCGGGATTTTTTTAGATCAAACGTTGTTGCGATTGTATTAATTCATAACACGAGAGTCAAGTACAATCCTGTTCGCAATGCAATCCGGTGGAACTCGAAACCACACTTTACACAATTTATTATCGCAACCTTCCTTAGCCATTTTATCTGCAGCTTCATTGCCGATCGCTGCACCGAGCACATCGAGGATTCTTTAAAACCTTGTAAAAGGGACTTTATTCCACTAACCTGTGGACCGTAGATAGATCGATGAGGACCCTCCTTACTGAGTTTTTCCGCAATCTCGACACTGTCTTTCTCCAGAACAACACGTTTCACCTGAACCACGCTCGGAATCAGCAGTCCCCTCTTGCATGCCATCATCTCAGCTCCTTTGGCATTAGCGACATGTGAATTTTTTGGCAAACTCCTGCAATAAAGCTACCATGCCAGTCTCGAACAACTGCACCAGCACCGCGGTGTGATCCAACGCTCTGAAAGCTCCATCGACGTTGACCTTGCACCACCCTTGACCTGGCGGGAGCCGGTTCTCCTGTGCCTTCGATATAGCCCCTGGAGCAGGTTTGTGAACATTAAACCATTCCTCCATCCCTGCAATAGTTCTTCTCACAACAACCGTGGGATCAGCAATGCATTTAGAGTTACGAGCATCATTTCTAGATAACCACATGTTATAGATTAGTAGCATACCCTATGTTATTATATCCCCACTTGCCTTTCCAATCCAGTCCAAGATCCACCCTTTGAGATCCTAGTGACAAACTAAACGATCAGGTGGTTTCTCCATGACTAATCATATCTCCTCTTTAAACACCTTCCAGGTCATTGCTAAATGCGAACAAGTCCAGAAGCGATGCACCAAACACCTGACAAAAATCACAAGCATTTCGAAATGTGTCTAATGGCTAGGCACGGGAGTGGTGATAGGGAAGGCGACTCAGGGAGCAACGGTGACGTGGTGTCCACTCCGGTGGGAAGGAAGGTTGCGGGCCCTATCGATTTGGTGGAGGAGCCGCTGGAAGGGCGGTTGCTTCTGGGCCGGCACGGAGTCGAACGAGGAGGAGGTTTCGGTGCCATGTTCGTTGGCGTGCGGGGTACGGGAGCTGGTGGGGTGGATGTTCTAGAGGGCATGATCCATGGCGGCTCTCCGTCTAGTCGACCTCCCCTACCAACTCTGGGAGATTTCATTGTGGGGACAATGGTGCAGGGAGGTAGATCGGGTAGCCACTGACAATGTTCGGCATTTGCATCGGGCGACTGCAGATCCAGGCTTGTGATGTAGGAGGAGTCAGTGGAGTTTCGTCGGGTCTGCTGCACAAGATGGTGACGCACGCAACACGGGAGCAGCAGGGTGCTTGCGTGGCCGGGCGCGAACCTGGTTCGCCAGCATCGGCGACAGCGGCGCCGAGTGTGGTGGCAGTGGAGGGGAGATCCACGATTCGGGACAAGTGGCTCCGGTTGTGGGCCTGGGCCGTGAGGTGGGCCGAATTGTCACGACCTAGTATGGTTTTGGGGGCGCGGGGTCTATGGGCAGCTAGGCTGCTGTTTTTGGCCAACTAGGGAGTTGGGGGCCCAGGAGGTAGCATGCGAGGCCGTTGTGCCTGCGGTGCCATCTCAGCCATCTATCGCTTCTTGGCCGCGCCATGCGGAGCCAGCTATAAGTAGGTGGATTTGGATCCCAGGGGTACCCTAGATATGGAATTAGGGTTCCCATCCACTTTACGTGAGATTCGGCAGCGCAGGCGATTCTGTCGTGTGGTGAGGAGAGCGGTTCCACTAGCGCCGCTCATCCACTCATTTGCGGGGTGGTTAGAATGGATCAGGGGAGACTGGAAGACCATCAATATAAGTGGAGCTTTGAGGAGTACCGACATGGTAGGGGTGCACGGGCGGAGGGGACTGGCGCAAGCACCAGCCTAGTGGCCAAGATCCGAGGAGGGGAAATGGTGGGAGTGAGGATTGGGGTCCTCCATCCTCATGATGGCTTGAGCAGCAGCGGCGGGAGGAAAATAAGAGGAAGGAGAAGGCGGAGGAGGCTAGGGCGTGTGGTGCGTCGAGGCGGCGGGCGCAGGGTGCAAGCAGTGCGGGGGTGATGGATAAGGGCAAGAACATGGCGGGCTGGGAGTCTGCTTGCGTGTCACCGTCCCAAAAGGAATCTCCATCTCTGTCGGTGCCCAAGGGGGCTGGTTGAGTGCTTCAACTATGGAAAAAAGGCAAGGCCACTTCCATATGGAGTGCACCAATGGCTCGTTGTGCATGCTTTGCAAGTAGTAAGGACACATCTCGGAGGACTGTCCATCACGGGGGTCGTCCTTGGGGGCGCTCCATGGCTGGTGCTCATGGGACATGCGTTCCCTGGTTTTGGGTTCTTCTGCATGGAGGTGGCGGAGCTGGTGGGCGACCAGGAGCGAGAAGAGAAGCTTATGACGGTGATTGCTTTTGGGGAAGCAACGCTCTCGATGGCCGAGCTAGATGTGGAGATGCACCATCTTCTGGACAACACATGGGATTGCAAGGGGAGCAGATCTCGAAGGAGTTCATGGTGGCATTACCCTCGGAATGTACACTCATAGCTGGAAGATTTACTTCCCTCTAAAGAAGATGGAGGCCAACATTCGCGAGGCGTTCCAGGATCCTAAACCTTTTGTGGTGCTAGAGAAGGTGTGGGTGCAGCTTTTTGGTGTGCCGCATGCTCTGAAAGCGACCGAGCGGTTGATGGCCGTGATGACCATGGTGGGGTGCCCGGTGGAGGTGGACACTTACTCGCTTGTCAAGGTGCCAGTGCGGGTGCTCTTCTAGTGACGGCAACCGGACTGCATCAAGGGATCGGTGCAGATCTTTGTGAATGGCGAGGGATTCAACATCATACTTAAGGCGGAGCTAGAAAGGGTGGGGCAACAGGAAATGGGGATCCCCCAAGCCACCAGCACTAGTGGACGAGAGCTATGAAGATACATACCATAGCATGGATGATGAGGGCTTCAACAAACATCACAAGAAAACGTCTAACAAGGATCATGAAACGAAAAAACAAGGACAACAACTCTGGGACTTCTAGGCAGAAGGCGGCCAACGCCCTTCCCTTGGGCGTAGTACTGTAGGATGCCAGGGCCATGGATTTCTTCCTGCGCACCTCCATCAACCAGTATGGGTACTTCATCAAGGAAAAAATGAATATCTTCACAGGATTTGGAGGCATGTGGTAAGGTGGGGCTAGGTGGTGGCATGGAGGTGGTGCATCCGCTCGACAACCTTAGGGAGGGCATGATCGATGCTCTGTTGTCTCTAGAAGCGGATTTGCTGTTGGTGAATGGGTCGGACACATAGTCGCCATCCCCTGCACCATTTCCCATTAAGGCCTAGAGGCTTAGTGAGGCTATCAGGGAGGAGCTTGCCTGGGAGAGCCCGGCCCAGAGGCTCAGTGAGGGCCAAGGAGGCGGGGCAGGCCGCACTTGCCGAGGCTGTGAGAGCTAAGGAAGAGAGGAATGTGCAGAGGCTGTGAGAGCGAAGGAAGAGAGGAATGTGCAGAGGCTAGGGCCGAGGTAGGGATCGGTGTATCTCAGGAGCTAGTGGATGCGGGAGCGGATGGTGCCCCAGACCTCCTGGCACCTTCCACGACAGGGGTCGCTTGTAGGAAGATTTTGAAGCCCATGCGGGCTAGGAAATTGACCCTTGCGATGCGCAAGGGGAAAAGCACCCACATGATTGCGAAATGAGAGGCATGTTCTATAATATTTGTGGGTTCAACAGACAAGGGGTTCAGTCACAACTCAAAGAATACATCCAAATTGAGAAGATTGATTTTGTGGGTGTGTAGGAAACGATTAAATATGATTTTTCGTTGGCAGAACTAAATTAGTTATATGGTGGGGGCGGTTTGTTTGGAACTGGGTTCCTGCAAAAGGGCACTCGGGGGCTTTTGTTGGTGTCGTGGTGGTGTCACGGCAGATGCCATGGATAGGCTGAAGGTGGGGACTAATATGCGCTAGGGGAATCCAGGGAGGGATAGTAGAGTGATTCTCTACACAGAAGCTTCGTATTGATGTTCTATCTCTCAGATTACAAGTGCTCCTTGAGCTGTATTGACAAGAGGAGGAAGAAGAAACTCTCTTACTCTTGCCTACCAACTAGCCCCGAGAACCCTAGATCCACTAGTGCTCTCCCAACTAGAATTCTCCTTGCTCTATATCAGAAAAAACCAAACCCCCTTACCAGAACCCTAACCCCCCCTTATATAGAGGTGGTTCGGTCCCGGCCTAGGGTATACGTGGAGGCATATTCCTAAGAATATGCCCCCTCCCAAAGTAGTAACCCGACAGGGGTGCTTTTCCCCCGCGTCACACTTGCTTTAGCGACGTAGCCTCTACGACGCTCGCGTCAGCCGACGTGAGCGTCGTCACCCTTGTCGGCCACGATCCGGTGGTCCTACCCTTGCTTTATTCGCTCATCCAGTACACATCGGGCCTTCTTTTTGACCAGAGATATTCCTTCCTTCTCCTAGAAGCCAAACGAGGATCCGGATCACAGTTGATCCGGCCACACCTGTTCCTGCATATAAGCTAGACAAGTGTCTCCGACTTATTCCTTGAGTCGGACGAGACAATGTTAGGCGACCCCCCTGGTCCGGGTTACTCCGTGATCCGGCCTGCCTTGAGGTGACTCGGCCAGCATCCGCTTTGACCTTGCCGAACCTCGGCTAACTCGGCCCTTATACCCCGGAGTGACCCTACCCGGGGTTATCCCCCCAACATTAGTCCCCGAAGCTGGTGCGGCCTTAGCGGCCTTGGTCGCTAAGGCCACATCAGGTTCATTCGTATCCAAGCTTCGGACGTTTATTTCCGGGTTAACTTTTTGTCTCGGATTATATGGATTTACGTTCCCTTCGCATTCTCCAAGTTTTCACTTGCCGGCCGGGTCACCACTTTGGCTCGGATCGTTTGGTTTTACTTTCCCTTCGCACGGTTCAAGTTTTCACTTGCCGACCGGGTTACCACCGTGTCTTGGATCCGGGGCTTGCTTCCTTCTCTCGTACGCCAACCCACGTAATGGTTAATCATTACGTTGCCTTATTTTAAGGGCCTGCGCAGTAACCGCCGCAGTAAATGTCAGTGATTACTGTGCGGGGGTTACGTCACGTTTGTCTCCTCGTTTACCGCAACTACACGTCGTGTCATTGGATCACATTTACTCTGCGGCCCCCGGTGTGGCTCCTCTCTGATTGGTCGATGCTGGTGATACACGGCCACATCGTGTGGTTTTCCTGCGCAGCACGATCCCACTCGTTGATGACTGGGGGCGGTTAAATAGGGGAGGGGCACGCTCCTTAGAACTTTTCCATCTCCGCGCCCCCTCGCCCGTTCCTCTTCTTCCTCGCAACCGCGCCGCCGCCAGTTCTCGTTGCAGCAACGCCGCCGCCGCACCTTCTCCGTTCCTCCGCACTGCAGTCACCGCTGCGCCTCTGTTTAGCCACGGGTCCTCGTCAGTCTAAACCACAGAGCCCCGCCGCCACCAGCTCCAGCGAGGACAGCGGAATTGAGATGACGGAGGAGGAGCTCATCATCGTTGAGCAGGAGATGGAGGAGGACGCCGGCGTGGCGGACCGTGGCGCGTGGGCCGGCTCCTGGGTCTGCGAGGACGACATCGCCTGGCTCTACCGGACCCGACGCATTCCCGCCGGCATCGCCGCTCGTCTCCCCTCCTCGGAGTTGGCCCCCTCACCCAATCCGGGTGAGTTCATCGTTTTCCTATCCCATTTCCAACGGGGATTTGTGCTTCCAGTGAGTGATTTCTTCCGGGACTGGATCCGGACCTATCACCTGCAACCACATCATCTCCCGGCAAACGCCATCACCTCTCTGTCCGCTTTTGTTTCTTCAATCGAGGGCTACACCGGGCTATGGCCTACGAAGGAGCTGCGGATCCGGTTCTTCGGCCTCCGCCGCAACGTCGTCCCCAACATCCACGTCGAGTCGGAGGACAAGCAGCTAACTCAGTTCGGAGCTGCCTCGATCTCGCCCCGGAGGTATTCAATCTTTCCCCGGGTCACCGGGCTTGACTCCTGCAAAGGATGGGCCCGGACCTTCTTCTACGTCCGGAACGAAGGCACGGAAGATTTGATCCGATTGCTGCCCTACGCTCCGGGTCCCCCTAACACGGATTTCTGGGAGGAGGTTGCCAACAAGCCTACGGCTCTGGCCAACCAAGTGAACAAAAGGTTTGCAGAGCTGAAGAAGCTCGGATTGCGCAACGAGGATGCCATGATCACATTCGTGCGCAACCGAACCTCTCCCCTTCAGCGGCGCACTCACAAGTTGTGCCATATGAGCTTCAGTCGCGACCCCAACTGAACCTCCTCGTTCGAGTTGAGCAATACGGAGATCTTCCGCCGGGTCAAGGCTCTTTTCACCACCCATAAGGACTTCTCCGCCGAATGGACGTGGGTCATTTAGCATTACTGCCATGACAGGCTCCCTCCCGTGGTAAGCTTCGCGGGGTAAACTTATCTCGGATCAATTTCATGTCGGCTCTTATCACATTCTTGACTTTGCTCTTTGTGCTTTTTTCTCAGCTGTTTCTCCAGCAAACCCTCGAGGATGGCCCGGATCCGACCCTTAAGTGGGCCCCGGACCGAGAAATTCCGTACGAGGAGGAGCCGGACCAGGAGATGTTCCTCCCCACACCCGATGCCACCAGATGACCCAGCGGTAAATTCTCTTCTCTTAGAGATTGGCCCGACGATGAGGATGACTCAGATATCGATGTGATTAAACCCGTTGAGGCTGTCCCTCTTTCTTTTGCTTACCCGGCATCAGCTAACCCCGGTGGGCACATCCACGAGGATCCTCCCCTTGCCACGGGCGAGCCTGTTCCGGCGGCGTCAAAGAAGAAGCACGGAACCGCGTTGAGTTCTTCTTCTGAACCTTCTCAGCCTTCCAAAAGGCAAAAGAAGGCCGGAGACAAGACTGCCTCCAAACGGGTAGGCAAAGCCCCGGCAAGGAGGGCCCGGAAACCTAAGGAGGCAGAGACCTCGGATGCGTAAGTTCTTTTTTCATTGCGCAACACACTTCTCCCTGCTTCAGGGTAATTTCACTCCTGACATTATGTTCTCTTGCAGGGCTCCTGTGGAGGTCCCTCAGAGCGGATCGAGCATCTCCTCTCCTCTTCGGTCCGGTCCTTCCCCTCCCCGCGACGACGAGTCACGCCCGCTGAGCCCTATTCCGGAGGGCTCTGTGGCCGCTCCGAGTTCCGCAGTACCTCCTTCAGAGGGACGCGAGCTCGGATCGGGAGGGGTCGGATAGAGCCGGGTTAAGTTCCGCTTGGCCCGGATCTCATATACTTCGAATATGCACATACCTAGAGCCGGGTTAAGTTCCGCTTGGCCCGGATCTTGTACACTTCGAATATGCACACACCTAGAGCCGGGTTAAGTTCCGCTTGGTCCGGATCTTGTATACTTCGAATATGCACACACCTAGAGACAGGTTAAGTTCCGCTTGACCCGGATCTTGTACACTTCGAATATGCACACACCTAGAGCCGGGTTAAGTTCCGCTTGGCCCGGATCTTGTATACTTCGAATATGCACACACCTAGAGCCGGGTTAAGTTCCGCTTGGCCCGGATCTTGTACACTTCGAATATGCACCGAACTAACTTTACACGCCTGTGCCTTTGTCAGGTAACCACCAACCTCGGAGCGCCGAGTTTCAGCGCCTGCTTGATACCCATAAGATCTTGCACGCAAAACACGTTGCACTTGGCGCGGAGCATGAAAAGAGAGGTAATTTCCTCCCTTAACACCTCACCATTTCGTTTGCTTCTGCCGGACTAACCTCCTTATTCGGTTTTTTGCACCTGGGGTGGAGGCTGAAAACAAGATTATGCGGAAAAACTTGGAGGAAATCCGAGGTATGTCCCCTTTCGGCCAACATCGCTGTGTTTTCCATTCTTTCTTTTTCTTGGCTCGGCAAACATTCACTCCTCGGCTTTGTCGGGTCAACACACTATTTCAGCATTGCTTGAGGATAGTGTGCCCGTGCCTGATATGATGCTGCATTTTCTCGAACAAGCAGGACAGCATCAAGCCGAGCTGAAGAAGAAGGACGATGAGCTTGCCCTCCTCCGGACCAAGGACGGCGAGATAGCCAAACTCAAGGCCGAGATGGAGAAGATGAAGGCCCAACACAAAACCGAGATCCAGAAAGTTGGCCAGAACTTCACCGAAGAGCGTGAGCGCTTTACCCTTCAGATCTCCAAGGACCAGGATCTGCTCAAGGAATCCGAAGTCCGGCTTGGGTCGGCGCTTGCCGAGCTTGAACAACTTTGGCAGAGACGCGATAGTTGTATCAAGGAGTTTACCCAGATCCATCGCCATATCTCACGTAAGTTTCTTCGCCTTGCCCGACCTAGTTTTCCGGGTTAGCTCATATGCCTTTGCTTCAGCATCCTCCCTTTCCTTATTTTCAGATAACTTTCCGGAGGGTACTGCCATCGCCAGTGTTGCCGTTGCCAAATTCCGCCAAGAGAGGGGTACTCCCATCGCTCCTGATGGTGAGAGCATCCCCTTGGACATGGAGGACTTGTTGGTTAGCGTGTCAGCTCGGGTGGAAACTATCAAGAACTATGGAAAAGATCTCCTCGACGTTGTGGTCCGGATCTTCAACACATTCTGGCCAAGCGAGGACGCTCCGGAAAGGATCACGCTCCTTGCGGAAAAACTGATGGAGATTGAGACTCAACTTAACCTCTGGAGGGAATCCGTTGGGCGTGCCACGGCAGATACCCTTCTCCATCATATCCTTTCATGGTACGAGAAAATCGATCTGAGCCTCCTCACCCGTCGGTGCACCGGATCCAAATGGACCAATGATCCGGAGTGGGTAGCCCGGCGCCAGGCTTGCACCTACAGCCTCATCGAATATTCTCCAGTCCATGACTGGGTTGAGGGGCCGAGCTTTCTGGACTCCGGCGAGGAGGAGCAGATGGAGAACGTGGAGGATGGGTCGGGCGATGATGGAGAAGATGCTGTTTCAGATATTGAAGACAGTGATGATGACGCCGAACTTCCTCCTCCTGCCGCTCCTTAGTTGAAAAAACTTGAAAATTTATCAGATCCCCGGTATGCCCGGTGCAATTGTATGCTGAATACCTAATATTTTGCTACTATGCTTGTATGCTGGATTAACTTGGGCGTAGTCCCCGAGTTTCATTTTCTTGTTCGTCCAATTCTCCGGCTCGATCCGTGTCTACCTTGATTCGGTTTTACGACTTACGAACCCGAGCTTCAAGAATCATTTTAACAATACTGAGAAACATTGAGGCTTGGCTCAAAATAATTCAACATAATAGCTTGAAAGTAAATACGGGGTTAGTCGGAAAAAAAAGTTAGCTGGAATAGGATCGTTTCCTTAGTAGTTTTTCATGTGCTACGCAATTCCAAACTTGTTCCCTTGCTCGCCATGAAGCCAATTCTTGTTGGACAGCAGCGAGTCGAAGGGTTGGGTTTTTGGTGCTCACACATTACTAATCCAGGTTAAGCGAAACGAGTCATTCCAGCTAACGCATAAAAAGTAACAACAATCATTTATTAAGGCAGTCCCCGAGTTACTGCTCGAGGCTCCGCTATTTCATTGATAGGCTCATTGCCGACATACATACCGACATATGAGGATGACTCGGGTACATACACTCTTTAGCTAGGTGTAGAAGGGGCGAAGTAGTGCTACATTCCGTGGTCGCTTGGATTCCTCTCCGGACCTGTCCGCCTTGTTCTTTTCCTGTGGCTTTGCATCTATGAGATAGTAAGAGTCATTGTGCAATGCTTTGCTCACAATAAATGGTCCTTCCCATGGGGGGGATAATTTATACATGCCAGTGGTACGCTGTACCAACCGGAGCACCAGATCGCCTTCCCGGAAGACTCGGGGGCACATTTTCCGGCTATGATAGCGTCGGAGATTTTGCTGATATATGGCGGATCTGGACAGTGCCAGTTCTCTCGCTTCTTCCAGCAGATCAACATCATTTTGCCGGGCTTCTTGCACTTCGGCTTCTGTGTATTGGGTGACTCTAGGCGAATCATGCTCTATGTCGTCTGGTAATACAACTTCTGCCCCATATACCAGAAAGAACAGCGTGTAGCCTGTTGATCGATTCAGAGTGGTTCTTAAACTCCACAATACCGCTGGTAGTTCTTCTATCCAGCACCCCGCTGATCTTTGCAGCGGCTCAATGAGCCGGGGTTTTATCCCGGATAGCAGTAATCCGTTGGATCTTTCCACTTGTCCGTTCGATGCGGGGTGGCTACCGAGGCTATGTCGAGTCGGATTTTCTTATCTCGGCAGAATCGTGCAAATGCTCCTTCAGCAAAATTGGTGCCGTTATCGGTTATGATGCTATGAGGATAACCGTATCTCAAGATGATGTCTTTGAGAAATGTCACAACCGTAGCCCCATCACATTTTCTTATAGGCTTCACTTCGATCCATTTCGTAAACTTGTCCACCATGACCAGAATGTGCGTCATGTTCCCTTTTGCTGGTTTGAACGGGCCAACCATATCCAAGCACCACACAGCAAATGGCCACGTAATTGGTATGGTTTTGAGTTCGGACATAGGCATATGTGTCTTGGTGGCGTATCTTTGGCAACCATTGCATTTTCTCACCAGATCTTCGGCCTGCTCCAAGGAGCTTGGCCAGTAAAATCCATGTCGGAATGCCTTTGCCACTAAGGCCCGGGATGAGGCGTGATGCCCGCATTCTCCTTGGTGTATATCTCGGAGGATGTCAAGTCCTTCTTCCGGACCGACACACCGCTGGAGGACACTGGTTACACTCCGCTTGTACAGCTCGGAATTGATGATTGTGTAAGCTTTGGCCCTTCTCTGAGTTTGCCTGGCTAGCACTTCCTCAGTGGGTAACGTTCCATCTTTCAAGAACTTGTATATAGGCAGTGCCCAAGCTGGTACTGCTCGCGCAGGGAACATCTCCTCATAAATTTCCATCCGATCCACCGACGTAACTTCAACCGGGTCTTGTTGACTAGTCCCCGGGTCTAGCGAGGTAGTTCCCGAGTTTGCCGAGGTAGTCCCCGAGTTTGCCGAGGTAGTCCCCAGGTTTGCCGAGGCAATCCCCGGGTTCGGCGCACTACCTTCCATGTCAATGTCCATGGGTTCAGCTCTGGATTCCGCGTTTTTCGGAACATAAATTGAACCGGTTCCTGGGGACGGCCTGACAGATGGCTTTCTGAGGTGCTCCAATGCAACACCCGGTGGAATTGCCTGTCGGGTCGAGCCGAGCTTCGACAGCATGTCGACAGCTTCGTTTTCCATGCGAGGTACATGATGAAACTCGCATCCCTCAAAGTAATCCGAGATTTTCTGCACATGAAATCTGTATAGTGCCATGTTTGGATCCAGGGCGTCCCACACTCCGGACACTTGCTGTATTACTAGATCCGAGTCGCCAAAGAAGATTATCCGTCTTATGCCAATTTCTTTTGCCACTTTGAGACCATGCACAAGAGCCTCGTATTCAGCGACATTGTTCGATGCCGCGAAATGGATCTGCAATACGTACTTGAGTTGATCCTTTTTTGGCGAGGTAAGCACAACCCCGGCGCCTAATCCGGTTTTGGTCTTCGATCCGTCAAAATGCATCCTCCAATAGTTTGGATCCGGTGGCGGTGGTTCGTATTGTACCTTGGCCCAATCCACGAAAAAGTCCGCTATAGCCTGGGACTTGATCGCTTCTCTTCTGTCGTACTAGGGCACGTATGGTGCTAGCTCAATTGCCCATTTCGCAATTCTTCCGTTCGCATCTTTGTTACCCATTATCTCGGATATGGGGGCTTCGCATATCACTTTGTTGGGATGCTCCTCAAAGTAGTGCTTTAACTTCTTTGCTGCCATATAAACTCCGTATGCCACCTTTTGAAAATGCGGGTAGTTCTGTTTTGAGGCAGACAATACCTCGCTCAAGTAATACACTGGTCTCTACACCGACTTACCCTCTTCATCTCGTTCCACTACAATCACTGCACTTACAACTCGGTTGGTTGCGGCTATGTAGAGCAACATTGGCTCCTTCGATAGTGGAGAAGCTAACACTGGTGCAGTGGCCAACATCTTTTTTAAGTGGGCAAAAGCTTCATCGGCCTACGGCGTCCAAACGAATTTATCTGATTTTTTCATGAGTTGGTAGAGAGGAAGTGCCTTTTCCCCTAGCCGACATACAAACCGACTCAACGACGCCAGGCATCCAGTGAACTTCTGGACGTCATTGAGACACTCCGGCAGCTCCATTCGTTCGATGGCTCGGATCTTAGTTGGATTGACCTCGATACCTCGGCTGGAGACGAGAAATCCTAGTAATTTCCTAGCCGGGACACCGAAGGTACATTTCTCCGGGTTAAGCTTCATTCGGAATCTCCTCAAGTTCGCGAATGTTTGCCTTATGTCGTCAAGGAGCATTGCGCTTTCCTTGGTCTTGATAACCACATCGTCCACGTAAACTTGCACATTTTGACCTATTTGATCGTGCAAACATTTTTGTATACACCTTTGGTACGTTGCTCCTGCGTTTCGTAAACCAAACGGCATAGTGCGATAGCAATAAGCCCCGTACGGGGTAATAAAGGCAGTTTTTATTTGATCATCCGGGTTCAGAGGTATCTGGTGGAAACCGGAATAAGCGTCAATAAATGACAACAGTTCACATCCCGCGGTGGAGTCGATGACCTGATCTATCCTCGGCAGTGGAAATGGATCTTTTGGACACGCCTTGTTCAGGTTCGTGTAATCGATACACATACGCCAAACCACCGCCACGTTCGGATCATCCTTTTTCTTTTCTACCAGCACCGGATTAGAGAGCCAATCCGGATACAACACTTCCATGATGAATCCTGCTGCTAGCAACCGGGCTATCTCATCACCAATGACCTTTCTCCTATCCTCGGCGAAGCGTCGGAGAGGCTGCTTCACCGGCCTTGCTCCGGGTCTTACATTCAGAGAGTGCTCGGCCAACTCCCTCGGAACACCTTGCAAGTCCTGTGTGGACCAAGCAAAAATATCCCGATTCTCACGGAGGAAGTTGACGAGCTCGCTTTCCTATTTGTCAGTTAACCCGGCCCCAATTGTCACGGTACGCTCCGGAAACACGTTATCCACCGGGATCTTCTTGGTGTCCTTCGCGGCTTGAAATGAAACGCTTCCATGCGGGTTACTTAACGCCGGCATATACTGCTGCGCGGACTGAGCTAATGCCGTCACTTCTTGGATTTTCTTTTCTCTTGGGCAATTACGAGTGACTCGGCTAGGTTAGACCCGGCTGAAGCACACTCAATAGAACGTCGGAAATCCCCAACGATAGTAATTGCATCATTTGGCCCGGGCAACTTCATCTTCAGATAACTAACGTGGCAACTTGCCATGAATTTGCTCAGTGCCGGTCTCCCGAGTAATGCATGATACGCGCTCTCCAAGTTTACCACCTCAAACTCCAGATTTTCGGTTCGACAGTTATCCCTCGTGCCGAATAGCACGTCGACCCGGACTTTGCCTATGGGTTCGCAGGATATGCCGGGCACGATACCGTGAAAAGTTGTTCTTGTAGCCTGGAGCATGTTCTCCGAGATGCCCAACTTGCGCATCGTATCCGCATACATGATGTTAATGCTACTGCCATTGTCGATCAGTACCTTGGAGAACCTCACATTAATGTTTGGTCCAATGAACATCGGATCTAACACTAGTGCATACGAGCCCGGACTTGGCATAAGCTTGGGATGATCTTTGACGCTCCAGGTAATTTCCTGGTCCGACCAAGACATGTACCTCGTCACTGCAGGCATAACCGCGTTAACCTCCATATGTCGGCGCTGCAAGCTCTTCCTATCTGTTTCTTCTGTTGTGAACACACAATAGCTCTGGTGATGTTCCCTGTACTCATTTCTTCCCTCGTTTCCGGAGTACCTCTGATCCGGTTGTTGCTGGTTTTCTATCTGATGCACTGCATCCCTTCTCTCACTGTTGTCATACCTCGGCGGAGGGGGAGGCAACATCAGTTGCTGCGTGTTTGCTCCAGAGAGCAATTGCTGCCGGGGTAACTCCTGCCGAGGTTGATCATTCCGAGGTGCCTGAGCATTCCCCGAACCACCTTGTTCTATCTTGCGCATCCACTCACATTGTCTCGTCGTGTGACCCGCCGGGCTGCTCGGATCTGGCGTGTGAAACTTGCACGGCTGGTCCAACATTGACTCATAGGTATACCTCGGACGATCTTTCTTTTCTTGCCATTGCTTCTTCTGCTCCGGAGTCCACGTTTTCTTGCCATCGTTTCGAGGAGTCCATTGCCCTCCGGTTCTCTGGTGTTGGTTGCTCCCTGCCCCGGGCTAATCTTGATTCACGGCCGCAACTTGTTGCGAGCCATATCGATGGTCCGGTCTATCGTCTCTCCTTTTTCCCCTGCAATCGTTCCTCCGGGATGACCCAGATCCGTCCCTCGGATAGTACTCCTCATTTGACTCGTTCGACGCGATCCTAGGTTGAGTTGGATCACCCAAAGCATAAGAATCCGCGATCCGGATCATCTCTGCCAATGTGACTGGCATCATCCTTTGCAATTTCATCCACAACTCGCTGCCATATCTACATCCTTGTGCGAACCATGCTATAGCCTGTGACTCTATGACTCCCTCACACGAGTTTCTCACGGTACACCACCGGGTCAAGAATTCACGGTCCGTTTCGTTAGATCTCTGCTTGCACATTGCCAGGGTCTGCGGTCTATTCGGTCTCTGATATGTACTTGAGAAGTTGCTGATGAACATTTCTTCAAAATCTATCCAGCAATTGATGCTTCCGGGTGGCAAATTATTCAGCCAAACCCTAGCTGGACCTTCCAACATTTGGGGTACATATCGTACAGCCCACCTCAAGTTGCCAGTTGCAATTTTCACAGCTGTTGCGTAGTTTATTAGCCAATCCTCCGGCTTTGTACTGCCGTCATACGTCTTCGTGCCCCTGGGTAATTGGAAATTGGGTACTGGCGGTCCCTTCATGATCCGGGGTCCGAAGCACGCTGGACCCGGAGGACCTTGACATTCGATCTGTTCCGACCTATACAGGCGATCCAGTTTTAGCCTAGCATCATCCGGCATCAAATCTCTGCTTCCCAATCTCGACCCTATCACATGATAGTCCGATCTTGCGTATCCCGCATTCATCATCTCCGAGTCTCCATCATTGTATCGGTCTTGCTCTCGTTGTGCTCCTCTCTGTTGCATACCACGGTCGGCACTTTGCTCTTGCCTTGGTGCATTTCGCTGCTGCGGTTGACCCGCTCCTGCCGAGTTTCGCTGTCCGGCATTGCCGTTGGCAGCATTCCCTTGACCGGCATTGCCTTGGTCGTGGTTACCTCGGCTCACACTTCGTCGATCGTCGTTTTTCCGTATCTCTTTTTCCTTTCCCGCACGCGTTGGGTCGTACGGAACGATCTGCTTGTTCCGTCTGGCCGAGGTTACTACCTCTTCTCTTCTAGGGCCACCATGAGGCGATGATGCGGCTCCAGCGGATTTCTCCGGGTTACCCATCACTGAATGGACGATTTTAGAAGCTCCAACTCTCTCCGGGTTACCTCTCAACAGCTCCTCATTCTGCCTGTTCGCGATCCGAACCAGCTTGTTAACCCGGTCTTGCTGTTTTTGGCGGGCTTCACCCGTCAGACCCTCTAGCTTGGACGCCGCGGCATCTGCTGCTCTGAGGTTCTTCGCCGGGGTACTATACTTTGGCAACCCCACAGACGGATAGTTTTCTGACCCTTCTGGTCCATCATCACCTTCTCTGTTCATCTCGCTTATGAGGTTTCTCCCTTTTACCCTCACTGCATCAACCTTGTTCGCTTTCGCGTACTCACGCAGCGTCATGTTCAACGACTGCTGAGCCGCTGCTATTTTCTTTGCGCCCTCCAGTATCTTTCGTCGGGTCTCCTCTAGCTCGGCCTGTGCCTGAGCCGGATCTACCACTGCTGCCACCGGGTTAGCCAAGCTATCCATAGCTTCCCTCAGCACGTTCTCGGGCCTCTCTAGCGGAGGACCCCTAGCTTTCCTTGGTGCCTTGGGCGTTGCCTCCGGGTCTGGCGCTGGATCCTTGCTCACGCCCGCGCTCGGCGCGGTCATCGTCACCTCTGCATGGCCCGGGGAGCGGGCGACACGCGCCCCGCGAGCCACGGTGAGGGGTGGTTCCCCCGCATCGACGACGTGACGCGGATGAACGCAAGACACGTCCACGGCAACATAGACCTTGTGCGCGTCGAGCTTGACGAAGACGCCGTTGCGCGGAAGGGGGCGCGTGCCGAAGCAGCCAACGTTGTCGCTGACGTAGTCCAGCGCACCGAAGCGCTGAACGAGCCCGGAGACGATGCGTTCACCGGTGCCGATGAAATTTCCCGTCCGGATCTTCACCCCTGCTAGCGCCGCTAGCCCCACGGTGGGCGCCAACTGTCGTGGTGGTTTCACGGCAGATGCCATGGATAGGCTGAAGGTGGGGACTAATATGCGCTAGGGGAATCCAGGGAGGGATAGTAGAGTGATTCTCTACACAGAAGCTTCGTATTGATGTTCTATCTCTCAGATTACAAGTGCTCCTTGAGCTGTATTGACAAGAGGAGGAAGAAGAAACTCTCTTACTCTTGCCTACCAACTAGCCCCGAGAACTCTAGATCCACTAGTGCTCTCCCAACTAGAATTCTCCTTGCTCTATATAAAAAAACCCAACCCCCTTACCAGAACCCTAACCCCCCCTTATATAGAGGTGGTTCGGTCCTGGCCTAGGGCATACGTGGAGGCATATTCCTAAGAATATGCCCCCTCCCAAAGTAGTAACCCGACAGGGGTGCTTTTCCCCCGCGTCACACTTGCTTTAGCGACGTAGCCTCTGCGGCGCCCGTGTCAGGCAACGTGAGCGTCGTCACCCTTGTCGGCCACGATCCGGTGGTCCTGCCCTTGCTTTATTCGCTCATCCAGTACGCACCGGGCCTTCTTTTTGACCAGAGATATTCCTTCCTTCTCCTAGAAGCCAAACGAGGATCCGGATCACAGTTGATCCGGCCACACCTGCTCCTGCATATAAGCTAGACAAGTGTCTCCGACTTATTCCTTGAGTCGGACGAGACAATGTTAGGCGACCCCCCTGGTCCGGGTTACTCCGTGGTCCGGCCTGCCTTGAGGTGACTCGGCCAGCATCCGCTTTGACCTTGCCGAACCTCGGCTAACTCGGCCCTTATACCCCGGAGTGACCCTACCCGGGGTTATCCCCCCAACAGTTGGGATTAAACAACGAGGTCTTCAAAGTGGGAGAGTGGAAAATGGGGGAATTTTCATAGATGCGCTCATCTACCACAGGTTTAAGAAGGCGAAGTGGTGGGTGATGCTGGTCTACGGACCGGAGAACCACTCTCGCACCTCTGAATTCCTTATTGAACTGCAAGCGATGGTGGGGGCCACTGATTTCCCAATTATGGTCAGGGGATTTCAATCTGATCAGGGGTGCCAGGGATAAGAACAATGCTAACATCAATTGGGCTAGGGTGCACCAATTCAGTGATGCCATATCCAACTTTTCCTTGAGGGAATTGGCGAGGGTTGGGGCGCGCTTCACCTAGACCAACAAATAGCATAACCCAGTTCATTGCGTCCTATCCTTGATAGGGTGTTTGTGTCACCGTCATGGGAAGAATTGTACCCTCTTTGTCCTCTTTCTTCGGTGACGCGAATAAGTTCAGATCATACACCATTGGTGCTCGCCTCGGGGGAGGCGACGCCACCTAGGTAGGGAAGAATCTTCTTCCAAACCTAGTGGATGGGTATGCCAAGCTTCGGGGAGCTTATGGGTGCCAAGCTGACGGTGCTGCTGGTAGGACCCAGCCAGGGCCTTTGTGTGGTTGATTATTGGCAGGCTATTGCCCAGGGCTCTAGGGTGTTCCTCAAAGGTTGGGGTGCCAATCTGGGCAAAGAGCGCTAAGACGCGAAACTTGATCTATTGAGGTAGATTGAGCACCTAGATATGATGGCTGATGAGTCGGGGCTCGATGAAGAGGTTTGGGCCCTCCGCTATTTCCTGGAAGAACAAATGATCAGTTCCACGGAGGTAGAGGAAGAATATTAGTGTTAGCGCAAGAGAGTGAGGCCGCTTCTCAAGGGATATGATAACACCGCGTACTGCCACACGATTGCTAATGCGAGTCGTCGTAAGTGCTTAATCCCGCACCTTGTCTCGGACTAGGGGATAGTTGATGGACAACATGAGATTTAGGCCCACATTTATGAGTTCTACCATCAATTGATGGGGTCTATTGGGGAGGAACATGTTTTATCCCTGGCCACGGACCTGTGGCTAGAACAAAGGCAGTTCTATGCTGAGGAAAACAACCGTCTGGCCATTACTTTCACCCAGGAAGATCTCGACCTAGTTCCGAGTGATATGCAGTCAAACGCAACGCCTGGCCGGGATGGCCTTCCTACGTCTTTCTTCAAAAAATTCCGGGGAATTCTTAGAGGAACTATGCTACGAATCCTAAATGACTTTGTGCTGGGACACATTGACGTGTCCCGCCTTAACTATGGCATCCTCTTGCCAATCCCCAAAGTGGCGGGAATAGACAATATTAAATAGTTTAGTCTGATTGCCTTAATTAACACAATCTTCAAATTTATTGCTAAAGCTTTTGATATGCGCCTAGCCCCTATGGAAAACTATATTATTGATCACCGCCAATCGATGTTTATTAAGGGTAGATGCATCCACGAAGGGATTTTGGCTCTCAACAAAATTGTCCACGAGGTTTGTGTGAAGAAGCTGGGGGGCATCTTCCTCAAACTAGTTTTTGAAAAGGCTTATGATCGGGTTGACTGGGGTTTTGTCACACTAGTGTTGCTCAGAAAAGGAATGGATCCTGGAGTGGTCCACCGCGTCATGTAGATGGTCGCGGGAGGCCGAACTGCAATCAACATCAATGGGGAAGTGGGGCCATACTTCACGAACCAGCGAGGGTGCGCCAAGGGTACCCACTTTCCCCTCTACTTTTCGATTTTTTGGGGGACGCCTTAGCCATGATCTTGGAGAGGGATAGGGAGGCTGGCCACATCAATGGTCTTGTTCCTCACTTAGTCCAAGGTGGTGTCTCGAATCTCCAATACATAGATGACACGATGATCATGCTCCACCCGCACGATTTGGGGATCGCCAATCTTAACTTCATTCTTTTCTGCTTTGAGAATATGTGTGGAGTTAAAATTAATTTTAACAAGAGTGAGGTGGTCGTGTTGGGGAAGGATATTGAGGAGCAGAGAAGGATTACCTCTTTTCTCAACTGTAAGTTGACGTCCTTTCCTATTTCGTATCTTGGGCTTCCGTTTAGCAATAAAAGGCTCAGAGCCAAGGACTGCGAGTTCTTGGTGGGAAAATTGGGTCATAGGATTGATCCGTGGCAGGGCAAATTCATGTCCTCTCCGGCTCGTGTCATTTTGACTAATGCAAGAACAACGGTGCGCTGAAAATAAGAGGCACACGTTGCGGTGGTGGGGATGTAGCTGTAGAAGGCTAGCACCTCGTCAAGAGAGAGGTTGTTGTAGGGTTCGTAGCATGGAAAACAAAAAAATTCTACCGCAAGAATGAACAAAACTAAGATCCAATCTATGGAAAAACCAAGATCTAATCTACGAGATAAGTGCAACGAGATAGATGAGAACTAACCCTCGAAGATCCAAAGCCTTTAGCGAGATAGGATCTCGTGGTTGATGTAGTCGATCACTTGTTGATCTCAAGACCGCGTAGATGATCCTTCCGGCGTCGTGTTCCGGCAGCGCTTCTGCACTCGGTCACACGTACGGAGTCGATGTAGACCTTCCTCTCCCTGTTCTAGTGGGCAGCAGAGGTAGTAGATCCCCTCGGAATCCCAGCAGCATGATAGCGTGGTGGTGGTGGTGGAGGAGAAATCCTGTAGGGCTTCGCCTAAGCCAGAGCAGGAGGAAGGAGGGGGAGAGTGGTGGCTAGGGTTAGGGTGGAAGGGGCAAGGGGGAGGTGCCCACTCCTCCCTCTTTATATAGAGGGGGTGCGACCTAGTGTTCCCCCTTGGCCCCACTTCCCTAGGGCCGACGCATGGGAGGGAGGGAGTTTTCTTCCCCCCAAGTCTTATCCCCTATTTTCTTGGGATTCAAGTTTATTTCCGTAGAACCTTCCGGAACCTTCTGAAACCTTCTAGATGCTCTAAAGAAAACTCCAGAACTTTTCCAAACCCCAGAAAATAACTTTAATTATATGAATCTTATTCTCCGGATCATTCCAAATCTCCTCGTGATGTCCTGGATCCAATCCGAGACTCTGAACAACATTCGGTCTCCAACTCATATTCCATATCTACTTAAACAACATTGAACCTTAAGTGTGTCACCCTACGGTTCGCGAACTATGCAGACATGATCGAGACACCTCTCCAATCAATAACCAATAGCAGGACCTAGAGATCCATAATGGCTCCCACATATTCAACAATGACTTCGTGATCGAAAGAACCATTAACATACGATACCGATTCCCTTTGTCACGCGATACTCTACTTATCTGAGGTTTGATCATCGGTATCTCCATACCTAGTTCTGCCTCGTTACCAATAAGTACTCTTTACTCGTACCGTGATATAACATCCCTTGTGACCTAGTCACATGCTTGCAAGCTATTTAGATGACATTCCACCGAGAGGGCCTAGAGCTTATCTATCCGTCACTTGGATGGAAAAATCCCATTCTTTATCCATGCGCTTCAACACATACTTTCAGAATGCCTAATGCCACCTTTATAACCACCCAGTTATGAAGCAGTGTTTGATGTCACCAAAGCAATCATCCGGTGATGGTGATTAACATGATCTCATGGTCGAAGGATTAGGTTACTATGTATTTGAAAGCTTGTAGCAAAACAAACTTAATGACTTGACCTTATGCTATGCTTACTATGGGTGTATGTCCATCACATCATTCTCCTAATGATATGATCTTGTTATTAACAACATCCAATGTCCATGATCAGGAAACCATGATCATCTATTAATCAACAAGCTAGTTCAACAAGAGGCTTACTAGGGACTCTTTTATGTTTACAAAACACACAAGTATTAGTGTTTCCTATTAATACAATTATAGCATGGGATGTAAACATTTATCATAAACACAAAGATATAATAATAACCACTTTATTATTGCCTCTTGGGCATATCTCCAATAGTCTCCCACTTGCACTAGAGTCAATAATCTAGATTACATGGTAATATACCTAACACCCATGGTGTTCTGGTGTTGGTCATGTTTTTCTCTAGGGAGAGATTTAGTCAACGGATCTGCCACATTCAGATCAATATGTACTTTGCAAATATTTATGTCACCATCTTAGACATACTTGCGAATAGCATGAAAATGTAGCTTGATGTGCTTCAGCTTCTTGTGTCACCTTGGTCCTATGTATTAGCTATGGCACGCATGTTGTCACAATAGATGGCCATCGGGTCCAACACACTAGGAAGCACACCAAGCTTAGTAATGAACTCCTTCATCCATATAGCTTCTTATGCAGCCTTCGAAGCAGCTATGTATTCTGATTCAGTCGAAGATTTCACCACAACACTTTGCTTGGCACTCCTCCAGCTCACTGCTGCACCATTCAAAATAAATACGTATCCAGATTGTGACTTAGAGTCATTCGGATCGGTGTTCCAACTAGCATCGGTGTAACTGTTTACAACAAGATGTTTGTCACCTCCATAAGAAAGAACTATATCCTTAGTCCTTTTTAGGTACTTCAGGATATTTTTGACAACTGTCCAGTGTTCCATTCCAGGATCACTTTGATATCTGCTGGTCAAACTAATAGCATGTGCGATATCTGGTCTCGTACACAACATGGCATACATGATAGAACCTATGGCCGAGGCATAGAGAATTTTACTCATCTTCTCTCTATCTTCTGCCGTAGCTGGACTTTAAGTCTTACTCAAGGTCTTACCTGACAACATGGGCAAGAACCCTTTCTTGATTTCTTCCATTCTAAACCTCTTTAGAACCTTGTCTAGGTATGTACTTTGTGAAAGCGCTAGTAAGGGTCTTGATCTATCTCTATAAATCTTGATGCCTAAAATGTATGTCGCTTCTCCAATATCCTTCATTGAAAAACTATTATTCAAATAGGCTTTGACACTTTCAAGAAGTTATATATCATTCCCAATCAACAATATGTCGTCCACATATAGTACTAGGAATGCTACAGAGCTCCCAATCACTTTCTTGTAAATACAAGCTTCTCCATAAGTTTGTATAAATCCAAAGTTTTTATCACCTTATCAAAACGTTGATTCCAGCTCTGGGATGCTTGCTTTAGTCCATAAATGGAGCGCTGAAGTTTGCATACCTTGTCAACGTCTTTAGGATCGACAAAACCCTTGGGTTGTACCATATATAACTCTTCCTCAATGTCACCATTAAGGAATGTCGTTTTGACATCCATCTGCCAAATCTCATAATTGAAAAATGCAGCGACTGCTAACAAAATCCTCACAGACTTTAGCTTTGCTACCAGTGATAAAGTCTCGTCATAGTCAACTCCTTGAATTTTTTGGAACCCTTTCATGACAAGTCGAGCTTTATAGATAGTAACATTACCATCAACTGCTATTTTTCTTTTAAAGAACCATTTATTCTCGACAGCCTTGTGGCCATCTGGTAGGTCCACACTTGGTTTTCGTACATGGATCCAATTTCGGATTTCATGGACTCTTTCCATTTGTTGGAATCTGGGCTCATCATTGCTTCCTCATACGTCGTAGGGTCGTCGGTGTTGTCCACCAACATGACTTTGAAAACAGGTTCATACCAATTAGGAGTGGTATGAACCCTCGTCAAACTACGAGGTTTAGTAGCAACTTTGTTCGAAGTTTCATGATCACCATCATTAGCTTCCTCTCTTATTGGTGCAGGCGGCACATAAACATCTTCCGGTGCTGCGCTACTCTCAAATCCGAGAGAAGGTTCAACAACCTCTTCGATTTCTACTTTCCTTCCAGTCACTTCTTTTGAGAGAAACTCCTTTTCAAGAAAGGATCCATTCTTGGCAACGAAAACTTTGCCTTTGGATCTATTATAGAAGGTATACCCAATTGTTTCTTTAGGGTATCCTATGAAGACGCATTTTTCCTTTTTGGGTTCAAGCTTGTCGGGTTGTAACTTCTTTATATAATCTTTGCATCCCCAAACTTTAAGGAATGACAACTTAGGTTTCTTGCCAAACCACAATTCATAGGATGTCGTTTCAATGGATTTAGATGGTGCCCTATTTAAAGTGAATGCGACTGTCTCTAATGCATAACCCCAAAATGATAACGTAAATCTGTAAGAGACATCATAGACCGAACCATATATAAGAGAGTTCGATTATGACGTTCAGACACACCATTACGCTGTGGTGTTCCAGCAGTGTCAATTGTGAAAGTATTCCACGTTTCTTTAAATGCATGCCAAACTCATAACTTAGATATTCACCTCCACGGTCAGAACGTAGAAACTTAATCTTCTTGTTACACTGATTTTCTACTTTACTTTGAAATTCCTTAAACTTCTCGAAAGTTTCGGACTTATGTTTCATAAAGTAGATATATCCATATCTACTCAAGTCATCCGTGAAAGTAATAACATAACGATATCCACCGCGCGATGCCACACTCATTGGACCGCACACATCGATGTGTATTATTTCCAATAAGTCTGTAGCTCGCTCCATTATCCCAGAGAATGGAGTCTTAGTCATTTTTACCATTAGACATGTTTCATATATTTCAAGTGATTCAAAATCAAGTGATTCAAGAAGTCCATCGGTATGGAGTTTCTTCATGCGTTTCACTCCAGTGTGACCAAGACGACAGTGCCACATGTATGTGGTATTATCATTCAATTTTATTTGTTTAGCATCTATGTTGTGAACATGTGTATCACTACTATCGAGATTCAATAAGAATAAACCATTCATCTCAGGTGCATGACCATAAAGGATATTACTCATATAAATCGAACAACCATTATTTTCAGACTTAAACGAATAACCGTCTCATAATAAACAAGATCCAGATATAATGTTCATGCTTAACGCAGGCACCAAATAACAATTATTTAGATTTAAAAATAATCTTGATGGTAGATGAAGAGGGAGCATGCCGATGGCAATCATATCAACCTTGGAGCCATTTGCAACGTGCATCGTCACCTCGTCTCTCGCTAGTCTTCGTTTATTCCGTAGCTCCTGTTTCGAGTTACAAATGTGAGCAACTGAACCAGTATCAAATACCTAAGCACTACTACGATTACTAGTAAGATACACATCAATAACATGTATATCAAATATAACTTTCTTCTTGATGTTGCCGTTCTTCAGATCTGCTAGGTACTTGGGGTAATTACGCTTCCAGTGACCACACTCTTCGCAACAAAAGCATTCTGTATCAGGGTTAGGGCCAGCGCAGGTCTTGTTCTCATGTGTGGCAACAGATTTGCCACCTTCCTTGAAGTTGCCCTTGGGCTCACCCTTTTCCTTCATGTCTACTTCAGTAGCCACCAAACTGGAAGCAAGTTCAGTGAGCGATCCAATCGCACCACTTATCTTGTAATTCAGCACAAACTCTTTGTAACTTGGTGGGAGCGACCATAGAACTCTATCCATCGCAAGATCAACTGGGATGTCATATCCTAGCGTCTTGAGACATTGAACATAGCGCATCATCATCATGACGTGATCATTCACAGAGTTGTGTTCCTTCATCTTAACACTAAAGAACTCGCTAGAGATCATATATCTCTCAGCATGGATTTGGCTCTCAAACATGGTTTTGAGTTCCTTTACAATCGCATCAGTGCTGCTAAGTTCAAAGCGTTCTTGGAGTTCAGGCTCCATTGGCAGAAGGATTGCAAATTTCACAAGATTGTAGTCATCATGCTTTGTGTCATACACACTGCGCTCATCCCGACTCCCGACACGCAGTATTTGCAGGTGGTTCATCTAGCGGTGCATCCAGTACATAGGTCAATTGACCAGCATCGAGGACAATCTTCATGTTATGGAACTAGTCTGTGAAGTTGCTTCCATTGTATTTTAACTTTTCTTTCTTTAGTAACGCATTAAAAATAATGGTAGGGGTCGCCATGATCTACAACATATTTGCAAAGAGTTTACAATATGTTTATGATAAATTGAGTTCAAATTTAATTCTTAAGTTAACTAGGTGAACTCCCACTCAAAACAATATCCCTCACATTGCCTTAGTGATTACACGAACCAAATCGACTACACAAGTCCGATCTTCACGAGAGAAGATGTAGTTTCAAAGGTGAATAATCAACATGTTCATCATATCATTCATATGACTCATGCTTTACCTTTTGGTATTACGTGTTCCGAGACCATGTCTGTACATGCTAGGCTTGTCAAGGTTAACCTTAGCACCCGCATGTGCAAATCTGGCTTGCACCCGTTGTATGCACACGTAGAATCTATAACACCCGATCATCATGTGATGCTTCGAAACGACGAGTCTTAGCAACAATGCCTACTAAGGACGAACACTTTATTACTTGATATTTAGTGAGAGGAATCATCTTATAATGCTACCGCCGCGATCTAAGCAATACAAGATGCAAACAAGATTAACATCACATGCAATTCATAATATGTGACATGATATGACCTTTATTCTTGTGCCTTTGATCTCTATCTCTAAAGCACGAACATGATATCCATCATCACCAGCGTGGCGTCAAGGTCAGTGGCACCTCTTCATGGTTGTCCATCACTAACAACAACTATTACAACTACTTGGAATAAATCTATTTCATGATGAATAGACATGAAGGTCTTAACAAATTTAAAGACAACCATTAGGCTCCTGCTGGTTGCCATATTACAATAAATATCATCTCATACATCAAATATAATCACAATCTCAACATGGACATATCATATCATATGCCCCTGCAAAAACAAGTTAGACGCCTCTAATTTTCTTTGCATATTTTGCGTGGCTTGGGGCTTTCGAATAAGAACTGATCTTACCTACGAACAAGAACCACAACGCTGATACAAGTGTTGTCAGATGCAAATTGTAAATTGGATCTTAACTATGGTGGGAGAGATAGACACCCACAAAGCCACTTGTGCAATGCAAGTTGCATGTCAAGCGTGGAGCAAGTCTCATGTGCGCTGACATGTAAGGTTAGCCCGAGCCGCTTCATGCCACCATCCCGCAAGATGCAAAGTACACGTGAAGCCACCGACAACAAAAGCATCAACGCTCACAAAACCATTGTGTTCTACTCGTGCAACAGATCTACGCATAGACACGGCTCTGATACACTATAGGGTTCATACCAGGGAAAACAAAAAAAATTACCGCAAGAACGAACAAAACCAAGATCCAATCTATGGAAAAACCAAGATATAATCTAAGAGATAAGTGCAACGAGATATATGAGAACTAACCCTCGAAGATCCAAATCCTTTAGCGAGATTGGATCTCGTGGTTGATGTAGTCGATCACTTGCCGACCTCAAGATCGCGTGGACGATCCTTCCGGCGCCGTGTTCCGGCAGCGCTTCCGTACTCGGTCACACGTACGGAGTCGATGTAGACCTTCCTCTCCCCTAGGGCCGGTGCATGGGAGGGGGGGGGAGTTTTCTTCCCCCCAAAACTTATCCCCTCTTTTATTGGGATTCAAGTTTATCTCCATAGAACCTTCTAGAACCTTCTAAAACCTTCTAGAAGCTCCAAAACAGAACTTCGAAACTTTTCCGAACCCAAGAAAATGACTTTAATTATATGAATCTTATTCTATGGATCATTTCGGATATCCTCGTGATGACCTGGATCCAATCCGAGACTCTGAACAACATTCGGTCTCCAACTCATATTCCATATCTACTTAAATAACATTGAACCTTAAGTGTGTCACCCTACGGTTCATGAACTATACAGACATGATCGAGACACCTCTCCGATCAATAACCAATAGCGAGACCTAGAGATTTATAATGGCTCCCACATATTCAATGATGTCTTTGTGATCAAAAGAAGCATTAACATACGATATTGATTCCCTTTGTCACGCGATACTCTACTTATCCGAGGTTCGATCATCGGTATCTCCATACCTAGTTCTGCCTCGTTACCGATAAGTAATCTTTACTCGTACTGTGATATGACATCCCTTGTGACCTAGTCACATGCTTGCAATCTATTTGGATGACATTCCACCGAGAGGGCCCAAAGAATATCTATCCGTCACTTGGATGGATAAGTCCCATTCTTGATCCATGCGCTTCAACAGATACTTTCAGAATACCTAATTCCACCTTTATAACCACCCAATTACGAAGCGGTGTTTGATGTCATCAAAGCACTCATCCGGTGATGGTGATTAACATGATCTCATGGTCGAAGAATTAGGTTACTATGTATTTGAAAGCTTTTAGCAAAATGAAATTAATGACTTGATCTTATGATATGCTTACTATGGGTGTATGTCCATCACATCATTCTCCTAATGATATGATCTTGTTATTAACAACATCCAATGTACATGATCAGGAAACCATGATCATCTATTAATCAACAAGCTAGTTCAACAAGAGACTTACTAGGGACTCTTTTATGTTTATAGAACACACAAGTATTAGTGTTTCCTATTAATACAATTATAGCATGGGATATAAACATTTATCATAAACACAAATGTATAATAATAATCACTTTTTTATTGCCTCTTGGGCATATCTCCAACAGTTGTTCCACCAATGGCGATGCTCCCGGTAGTTGAAACAACTAGGAGGATATGACCCCTCTTAGCAGTTCACGGTGGCTTCTCGTTCTAGTTGGAACAATGTTGGCCACAACTCGATGTTGGCCCGTACTTTGGGTCGTCGCGCTGCTCGCCGATGAGGAGGCACGGTGCTGCTCGATAAGCGCATCCAGTCACTTACTTGTTGGCACCGGTGGCACCGCAAACCCTTTGGCGCTGATGTTCCACCCGCTAGGTAGGAGGGTGTTCGATGGCCCAAGGATGTTGTTGTCCGTGAGGACAGTGGCCTTGTCGATGGCCAGGCTCAGCCTGCCGAAGGAGTTTCTTCCTTTGTCACCATTGTAGGCCATCGAGAACAATGAAGAAAGGAGGCATTCCAGATGTTTGTACTTCAAAAACTTCCTATACGCTTCAAGATGAGCCTGGGATAAGATGTCTTGGGACTTCTCCATAGCTAGAGCCTGAATACTTAGATTCAAAATATTTTAGCACAGTCATAATCACACTCTTCATGTAGCGGAAGATTCCCTATATTCCTCACGCAACCAAGAACAAAAAACGATGCCTTTCCTAGGACAAAAAAACTAACAGTGTCTATTATAGGATACAACTATATAAGAACATAACTAAATTGTGTCAAAGCTATGGTGGCCCATAAAACAACATCTAAATTGGTGCGTACAATTTGATTTGATATGTACCCCGAATAAGGCTGTTTGGAAATGATATCCTCGATAAATGTGAAACGGAACCTTATTGGGTTTGAAAAATGTGTTATTTTTGCACTAAAGTCTCATGAAGTGGAGACCTTAGGTTTCCCAAAATATCATACAATAAAACTACTAGTACAAAGAGGACCAGTTGCTTAACAACTCTTTTCAAGTGGATATAGTGGCATTCCACTTGTTAGTCCTAAATACGTAGTTTTCTATAGAGGTTTGCAATGCCTAGACATACACTTGAATGTTGTTCTTTATGTTGAAATCTCACAAGTGAACCAAGGAGTACCGAGGGCCTGCTAGGAATAATCAAATCAAACTTGAATGTCGATTGAGATTAGTAATTTGGAAAAGGTAGATGGCACTTCAGACCTTGGTGAACATTGTTGGTGATCTTGATCTCATTGTTGGTGGATGACCATGTAAATACATTTCTGGTGGAACTTGGTAAAACTATGTAGTGCCGGACATGGAGCAGTCTAGGCTATTCTACCACAATTCTCGCATAGTAGAGCAAGTCAGGAATATCATATGAATGATGAAGGTGTACGTCTCTCCATTAATGGTATTGTTTGATTCTTTAGTTTGTAACCTATAAATATTGCACCCAGGCCTAAATAAAATGGATTCTATTTGTACTAAACTTTATTACTCATTATAAATAATATTTTGCATGCTAGAGATTAACCGAGTATAATTTCATATCATTTATTTGGTATAGTTAACCACATAACAATGTTGCTAAAATGTTATTTGGTGTGTGACTTATTATACAGTTGTAAGGCATATCAATAAGCAAGATTGCCTTATGCTAGATTAATATGTATTTTATAACAAAAGTTGCTTCTTGAATTATGTCTTAGCAATTGCATAACTACACAATGTATACATATTTATGCTATAGATCTCTAAAGTGCACGACCTAAGAAATATCTTAACCGGATGCAATTTCTAGAATATGACTAGGTAACCATATTTTTTTGTGTGACCAAGACCTTACAAATTACAGTGAGTTCAATAACATGTTGACAACATGTGCATACTTTGTACTTGGTATTGGAATGTTGCCATTTATCTCAACCACCACTATAATTTGATCATTCGGTATGCTTGATTGCATTGTTCATGTTGTCCTCTTTCTATAGGTTCTCCCACAATTTGTGAAATACAAAGTCTTCTAAAATATTAAATATGAAAAATCTAGCTGGCATAGATTTTTTGTAGAACCTAACTAGACTCGCCACCACATATCATGATGCAGTTAGCAATTTTACATTGTAATACCGGTGTTTTTTGGAGTTGAGTGTATAAAGCGAGGGTTATGCCTATACTCTAAAAAGTGCAGCCCAACTCTTTAGGTTCCTACCCTTGTTCCTCATATGGCCTCTTTGTTTACATGTGTAGTTCTAGGGTTCCTCGCAGCATGATACAACGTATTTTATGGGAGAGATTATCACCTGCTTCATTAAGAGGTGGTTCCCGTAAACGTGTACTTTGGGTTATTACTGTCATAAGAAACAACACGTACATGGGGTACATAGCGATGTTGGTAAAGTAGAGGGTGTGCTCGAGGACCGCGTGGTTGTGCGCCAGACACTATCACGAGTGGCACATCATTTTTCAAGTAACGGGGCCCTTACCTCACGGAAGAGATAGGCTTGGTCCCACTAAGGTGTAACCTCGGGCGCAAGAATGTGAGAACCCCTAAAATTTTCAAGGAATCCCTATGATGCAGGATAACTTTCTTCAAGAATCTTTCCGCCAGCTCAAAGTTTAGAGGAATCAACCCGAACCCACCACCATCTGGAATGATCAACTCAAGAAGTAGGTATTGCTCTTGGAGAGACCTCTTGATTCACATGATAGATGAGTTACAAATAACTCATGGGTGCCTTTTATAGGTTTAGAGACTTGTACAAATGACAACAATGCCCTTGAAATAAGGGAAGAATAAGGTTAAAAGTCCATTCTAGGAAATCCCAAAATACCCCTAAGAGGAAAGGAAGGGTAGTCTTGTCTTATTTTTCCCATGTAGAATGGTTGCTTTAGTTCACGGGGATTGAGAACTAATTGGCTTAGTGGGCCCCCTCCTCTGGAATAGACTTCTAGTCTTGCGGGTTGCCATTGACTTCAGACTTCTTTTATGCTTGCATTTTTTTCGTATCTTCTATTATGTGCTTCACACTCCACATTTGGACGCATTGACAATTGCACGCGCCCTGTGTTAAGAGCCGACTTTCTCCCCTACAACATCTACAATTGTGTCACCTCAACCCTAATTACATAGTAGGTGCGTCAGACATGTTCAAATAGAAGCCCAACTATCATTTCTTGTTAAAGTGGGACCCTCTCTAGGGAGTGGGGGTGAATCCTAAAAATCCTAACTCTAAACTAAGGGTATCCGTAGTTGAAAGAAATTTCATGTGAAGTTTGGAGGATTATATTCCTTAGGAATTTATCCTATAAATCTTTTTTTCTATAGGATTTGAATCCACAAAAAATAAATCATATGGTGCACTTTGCATGAAATTTTTCCTTAAGTTCAACCTCATGCAAATTTATATTTGTTTTGTATATCAAATACGGCATACATAGGATTGTTCAGAAAAATTCATGTGTTCTGCTCACATTATAACCAAACGGCATGTGTTACAAATTGCTGTGTTTTGAACTTCTTCAAGATTTAACATACCATGATATATTATTTATGTCTTTCTCTTCTGACTATTGGATATCCTACGAAGGAAGGAGGCCCTAAAAACAGATAGGGGCCCTATAAATGGCGATGAAAAAGACCCAAGATTAATATATCGATCTGCTAACCTCTTTTTTTTGGAGTCACATCGATCTGCTAACTGTTTATAGCGTAGCCGCCGATCAAGGGAATGGCCCACCAGAGATACTCCTTCCGGATTGTTCCCTGTCACCCAGCGGACGGATTCGGCCAAGGCCCATGGGTGGTGAGCCTGCCGTCTGCAGTGTCCATCTGAGCTCTCTCTATTGTCCAGTGTATTTGGCACTAGAGAGGAGCTTACATTAAGAAGGACGACAGTGATAGCTCTTCCACAGAAACAAAAGGTAAAAGTGGCACACTAACGTAACTACTGTACATCAGTGCCAGAGGAAGCTTTTGAACGAAAAAACCTGGAAAAGATGACGTTAATGAACCTTTCAAGTTACTTACTTCCTCGGTTCTAATTTTTTTTTCCAAAATACATGTATCTAAACTTTTTTAATGTGTAAGTTCACTCATTTGCTTCGAACATACCAACTAAAAGACGTCTAAATACACACGTTTTAGAAAAGGCTAGAACATCTTATAATTTTGAAACGGAAGAAGTATAAAGTAAGCATTTAAATTTATATATCCAAGGTGATGTGAGCCTAAAGCAGACAAGCGCGTAGTAAAGTGGCACCGTGAGCCACACTCCCTCCCGATCGAAATTAGTAATCGCAAATATAGGCAAAAGTTGTCTAAAATCTGTCAAAACTTTTTTTTAAAGAGCACGGGGTTACAAAAGCCTACTCTTCCGATATTAGTTTACACAAAACTCTTTGCGCCCGCACAAACCCACAAGCGGGTTTGGACCACCAAGATTTGATGGTAAGATTGCCCATTGAGAAGGATGAATTGCATGGAGACCTATCCAAGATTTTATGTATTCCCAAATTCTAATTGTGTAGCAGCAATGGACAAAAAGGTGTGAGATAGATTCTGTTGTTTGCGTGCATAGAGGGTACAATCCGTAGTTCGGCCAACCCCTCTTCTCCAAACGTGCCGCCGTCCATAGCCTATTTTAAGTTGCGGGCCATGCAAAAAAAATGTTTTGGAGGAGCTCAAGCTCTCCAAATCATCTTGTTCATGTTGGAGGCAATAGAGGCAAGGAATTGCAACTCATACGCCGATGCCGCCGAGTATTTCCATCATTTGTGAGCTTCCAACATATATAATCTTGCAAGTTTGCATCTAGTTGCACATAATGTTGAAGTAGGTCTCGGAGCTCCAAATATCAAGTGAAGTGTTCAATGGAAAAATCTTGGCCAAGCTTTAACGACCGAACCCAAGCAAAATCGCGCAATGCATGGGAGACATTCCACTTTTTTGTTTTTGAGATAACGAATAGCAAGGGCTCAATTTCCTTGGGTTTTCTTCCATTCAACCAAGGGGAATAGATCTGTCTAAATTCAATAAATCTGTGATAAGTTGTACCGGAGGGGAATAGCCTTAATGCTCGCTCTTTTTTTGGGTTGAGCAAATCGTCGTGTAGTTGGAGCAAGGGCACCCTAATTATCATCCCACCATGCTCCAGCTTAGTTGCCGAGTACGACGCCTACGTACCAAGCACTTGGACAAGTGATCTTGATATCGATGGGTACCCCACCATGCATATGGGCAAGTGCTCTAGGCCGGCCTCCACGATCCCATGGGTGTAACAACGTTGAAACGACCACTTGCGTGAAAGGCCCTTTCGGGTCTTCCCGTTATGATCAAGAGAGCAAAGAAAAGCGCCCTCGTCCCGTGCACAACCATGAGTTGTTTGTATAGTTGTGCAGCACGGAAAGGGAAAAGGGAACGACGGAAAAGCGCCTCGTTGGCAGTGGTTTATGGGTAGACCTGCAATTGCAGATTCTGTGAACCTTTCTTTCTTTCCGGCGGGTCGAATTCTTTCCTAGCCGGCCATTCTCGTCTCACGCTACGATCATTCCTTGTTTAGATAAAAGAGAGGGATTCACGAAGTCTCTTTCCAACCCCAAACCGTTCGGGGGTAAACTAGGAGAGAAGTAAACAAAATCTAAGAGATTTAGTTGAAAAATCATCTTGTCCTCACAGGTCACGAGGACATTTCATTCTCGTTTTTAAGCGACGGGAAACGGAATGACACCAGCTCGGAGATCCTCATTCTCGTGATCCACGCACCTGAAACGAAGGAACGGCGGACGGGCACGAGGCCGATCACGGAGAGAGAGAGAGAGAGAGAGAGAGAGAGAGAGAGAGAGAGAGAGAGAGAGAGAGAGAGAGAGAGAGAGAGAGAGAGAGAGAGAGAGAGAGAGAGAGAGAGAGAGAGAGAGAGAGAGAGAGAGAGAGAGAGGACAATAGAGAAGTCAGAGCCTCTCCACCCGGCCGAATCGATAGCCCGCCGCAACCATGTACAGTAGGCACGAGGTGCGCCGCGACGCGACGGGGTTGCACGCGCGCATGTGCGCCGCCCACTCCGCGCGAGGGACGGGAACATGGCGTATTTCCTTATTCTAAACGCGCCGCATGCACTTGCGTTGCGTGGAATGGAATCACAACCCATGACTAGATCTCGATTGCTACTCATCAGAATAACCCATGGATATGCAGTGATTGGGGCTTGTGCTGTCTCTTCTGTTCATGCAGCACAGGTGTAAAGCACACGCCGACTATGATTCCTTTGGTTTGGGCCCGTGATGAGTGCCGCATCATCTGTGTCTAGCTATGATCGAGATGGGAGTGCTAGGCTGCGTACGATCAGCTCAACATGTACCCACCCGGAAGTCATACCGCTCCTCACTAAAAACGAAGACCAAATGTGAATTCAAGGTATTAAGCAGGTTGTTCCAGCTAGATACCGTCAAGAATTCATGACTATTGCATGGGAACAGATATGCATCTCTATAGATAACCCACGGGGAAAAGCTAGGCCTGGGCAGCTCATCACAGAAACTTGTCATCCCCCCCCCCCCCCCAACTACAGTTTCTACGGAGGTCGTCGCGCGCGCCGGGCCGATCTGAAGCCAACCTCACCGGCGATGCCGGTCGAGGGAGGTGGAGGAGAGGCGCCGACGCCTGTAGAGTAGATGGTAGATGTAGGCTTCGGCTTCTTGCCGGTAGTTGGAGTAGGGGCCGAGATCTCTGCGGCCGGATCTTGGTCAGCTCGTGCTGGCTCGCCAGCGGCGGCGCTCGAGCTGGAGCGTGCGGCGGCAGACCATATCGTGAGGATCTCCGCAATAAGGTTGTTGAGTGGGTGCTTCTCCTCCTAGGTGTCTCCCTGCCTCTTCTGCTTCCTCCGGCCTGCCTTAGTGGCAAGGGGGGAAGATGGGGAGCTCGCGGAAGCCTCCCTTCGAGGATCCCTGCACTTGGGTGGTCGGTGTGATTTTGCTTGTCTCCGACCTGGTTCTTGCTCCGGCCGGTCGTGGCGGCGGGGGGACTGGACCAGGTCTTGATGAGCGGCGGATTCGCTTGCCACCCCCGAGCTACTCCTGCGTGCGTGTGAGCGGCAGCAGGAGGTCGCCAGGTCCCCTCTTCTTCTTTCTCCAGTGGTTGGAGCTAGTAGAAGTGGGTGCGGTCCTTGCGGCTCGATCTACATAAAGCTCGCCGGCCTCTTCGTTGCGTCTAAGGCGACTGGCTCTTCTTCCGTCTTTCGTCCTGCCGTGGTGGCGAGGGACAGAGGAGGGATGGGCCAACTGTCGATGACGATGCGGAGGTCGAAGGTTCCTGAAGCTGCGCCCGCGAGTTCTTCTTCGCAGTGGTCCATTGGTGGCGATGAGGCTGGTGGGCCGCTGCCCGTTCTGGTCGAAAGGCGACCCTGGGGTTCAACCTCCATCGGAGGCCCTTCTTCGAAGCGCTGCGTCGGTGCTCGACACCTCGCCATCAGCAAGTGGTTCGTCCCCACGGATTGCAAGGTGGCCGACGGAGCTGTTTCTTCTCCGGAGAGTGGAGTGTCACGAGCAAGAGCCTCCCATGACCTCGCTGTCGGCTGGAGGTCGCCGGAGTTTGTTGGCGGAGGTACGCGAGGACTCGATTGTTTTTTATCTTTTAGTCCTAGGGTGTCTTTTGTAAGTGAGAGGCCCTTTTCAGTTTTATCTAGTTTTGCTAGGGTGCTTTTTGCAAAAGGCCTCTCTGTAATTTGTACCCACCACGTGTTTTAATCTGCAGCTTCTGGGGTCTTCTGGCCCCTATTCCCGTTCAAAAAAATAGATAACCCACGGGAAATAGAGAAGATACCATGTTTTGCTTCGGCTCATGGCTAAGGGAGCCACCTCTCCCGCGGGAGGTGTACCCTAAGCCTATTTGCAATTTGCTCCGGACCATTGCTTAGGATAGCCGTCGCAGTCCAGCTAGGGACATAGAACCTCTCATTCCGTAGAACCTTTGGCGGCATTGCCAAATGCTCTGTCTGATGTAGCAGATACCATGTCTTGGCGCTTAACCTCGTCGGGAGCTTCATGGTTAGCTCCGCATACCACGCCTTTTTTAGAAGACCGACTTTACCTTAGACCAAATCTTTTTGCAAGGCCCCTATTTCCCTAAAGAAAATATATTTTTATGGCAACTGCTACGTGACCGCCTCCCTTCAAGGATAGAAGTGGCGAAACGACATGGGCGGGGGATGGGTTATATCCATTATGTGGGATCCCGGAATCGGGAAACCACATAAGGTTTACCTGTCCCGTGACTCGATTTCTATGGAACTTTACTAGAGAAGCACTGGCTCAAATTGGTACATTCATGATCTCGGTGAATTCCTAGAGACCCGGGCAAACCATGCTAGAAAGGGCTATCGCCTTTTCTCACTAGTGATTGTCGCGTTGTCTTGGTCCCTATGGACCACACGCAATAAGATGGTTATCGAGAAGATTCTTCACCAACTTGCTTTTGGCTTGGTGTTCGAATTCCTGACGTTTTTGCAGCTCTGGTACCCTCTATGTAGGCAGCAGGATAAGGCACAAATGGATGGTCTCCTTCGACTCCTGCTAGAGGAGGCTTGACGGATCTCCGTTGCGCCCAGCTGAGCGCCTCATGCTCCTTTTTCACTATCTTAGCCTTTGAGAGTTTGTATTTTGCCCTCCTTTCGTTTGGGCTTACTTGTGTTGTTTACCTAGCAGACACTGTTTTATTTTGTCCAAACCTTGTAACTTTGTATGGCTGGTTGCTTTATTTATAAAGCGACGTGAAAGCTTATTTCGAGAGATAACTGATGGCTCAATGCACGACGCCTAGAAAAGTGCTGGTGCGTGGTTGATGTAGATCTTGTTGGGAACCCCAAGAGAAAGGTATGATGAGCACAGCAGCAAGTTTCGCTTAGTTATGAAACCAAGGTTTAATCGAACCAGTAGGAGTAAGGAAACACCCCAAAGGTGTTACTAGCTGAGCTTTGGTAGGGCGCACTACCGGTGCTAGTAGCAACGTGGAGACCTGCACAACACAACACAGAACTTTGTCCCCAACTTGCGATAAGGTTTTCAATCTCACCGTATTTTGCAGGAAAACAAAGGATTAAACGTATCGAATGGAAAGAAGTAAAAGTTTGCAGAAGGTAGATGTAGAGGGAGCGTGCCGACGGCGATCACATCAACCTTGGAGCCATTTCCAACACGCATCGTCACCTCGTCTCTTGCCAGTCTTCGTTTATTCCGCAGCTCCTGTTTCGAGTTACAAATATGAGCAACCGAACCAGTATCAAATACCCAGGCACTACTACGACTACTAGTAAGATACACATCAATAACATGTATATCGAATATACCTTTCTTCTTGATGTTGCCGTTCTTCAGATCTGCCAGGTACTTGGGGCAGTTACGCTTCCAGTGACCAGCACCCTTGCAGTAGAAGCATTCAGTTTCAGGTTTAGGACCAGCCTTGGGCTTCTTAGCAGGTGCGGCAGCTTTCTTGCCGTCCTTCTTGAAGTTGCCCTTTTTCTTAGGCTTGCCCTGTTTCTTGAAATTGGTGGTCTTATTGACCATCAACACTTGGTGCTCCTTCTTGATCTCCACTTCAGTAGTTTTCAGCATGGACGATAGTTCAGGCAACGTCTTGTTCATGCAGTGCATATTGTAGTTCATCACAAAGTTCTTATAACTCGGTGGCAGTGATTGGAGGACACGGTGAATCCCTAACTCATTAATAATCGTTATCCCCAACTCTTGGAGCTTGTTTGCATGCCTAGACATGGTGAGCACGTGCTCGCTAACGGAGCTTCCCTCTTCCATCTTGCAGGTAAAGAACTTCTCGGAGGCCTCATAGCTCTCCACGGCTGCGTGAGTCTCAAAAATGAGCTTGATCTCCTTAATGATCTCGAACGGGTCGTGGTGCTCAAAACGCTTCTGGAGCTCCGTTTCTAAACCGTACAGGATGGCACACTAAACTGTGGAGTAATGATTTTTCTGAGTGGCGTAAACATTCTTTACGTCATCGGTGGCATCATCTGCAGGTGGGTCACCTAGCGGTGCTTCGAGCACATAGGTCATCTGATCAGCCTTGAGGACAATCTTCAGACCACGGAGCCAGTCCGTGAAGTTGCTTCCATTGTTCTTAAGCTTTTCTTTCTTTGGGAACGCATTGAAATTGATGGAGAGGTTCGCCATAATCTACAACAAATTTGCAAGTAGTTTAGACTAAGTTTATGATAAATTGAGTTCTACTTTAATTCTTAAATTAACTAGGTGAACCCCCACTCAAAACAACATCCCTCACATTGTCTTATTGATTACACGAACCAAGTCCACTACACCAAGTCCGATCATCACGAGAGAAGATGTAGTTTCATCAGCGAACAATCTTCATGTTCATCATATCACTTATATGATTCATGCTCTACCTTTCGGTATTCCGTGTTCCGATACCATGTCTATACATGCTAGGCTCGTCAAGATTAACCTTAGTTTCCGCATGTGCAAATCTGGCTTGCACCCGTTGTATGCACACGTAGAATCTATCACATACGATCATCACGAGATGCTTCGAGACGAGGAGTCTTAGCAACGGTGCCAACTAAGGACGAACACTTTATTACTTGAAATTTAGTGAGAGGGATCATCTTATAATGCTACCGTCGCGATCTAAGCAATACAAGATGCATAAAGGATTAACATCACAGGCAATTCATAATTAGTGTGATATGATATGGCCCTTTCTTCTTATGCCTTTGATCTCCATCTCCAAAGCAAGGACATGATCTCCATCATCACCAGCATTGCATCAAGTTCAGTGGCGCCGCTTCATGGTTGTCCACATCACCAGCAACTATTACAACTACTTGGAACAAAGCTATTACAAGATGAATAGACACGCAGGTCTTAACATAATTAAAGACAACCATTAGGCTCCTGCCGGTTGCCATATTACAACAAGGATCATTGCATACATCAAATATAATCACAATCACATGATGGCCATATCACATCACAAAACCCCTGCAAAAACAAGTTAGATGCCTCTAATTTTCTTTGCAAGTTTTACATGGTTTGGGGCTTTCGAATAAGAACGGATCTTACCTACGAAACTGAACCACAACGTTGATACAAGTGCTATCAAGTGCAAAGTGTAGATTGGATATATACTATGGTGGGAGAGACAGACACCCGCAAAGCCACTTGTGCAAAGCAAGTTACACGTCAAGCGTGGAGCAAGTCTCATGTGCGATGACATGTAAGGTTAGCCCGAGCCGCTTCATCCCACCATACCGCAAGATGCAAAGTACACAAAGCAAAAGACGGCACAAGCACCAACGCCCACAAAACCATTGTGTTCTACTCGTGCAACAGATCTACGCATAGACAAGGCTCTGATACCACTGATGGGTTCGTAGCATGGAAAACAAAAAAATTCTACCGCAAGAACAAACAAAACCCAGATCTAATCTAGATAAAAGCCAAGATCTAATCTATTAGACATGTGCAACGAGATAGATCTGTACTAACCCTCGTAGAACCGAAAGCGTTAAGAGATTAGATCTCGGGGTTGATGTAGTCGATCACTTGCCGATCTCAAGATCGTGTGGATGATCCTTCCGGCGCCGCGTTCCGTCAGCGCTTCCGCAGTCGGTCACACGTGCGGAGTCGAAGCAGACCTTCCTCTCCCTGTTCCAGCGAGCAGCGGAGGTAGTAGATCTTCTCCACGGAATCCCAGCAGGACGACGGTGTGGTGGTGGTGGAGTAGAGAATTCTGCAGGGCTTCGCCTAAGCCGGAGCAGAGCGAAGGAGGAGGAGAGAGGCGGCGGCTAGGGTTTGTTATGGGAGAGGTCTAGGGGGTGGCACCCCCTCTCCTCTATTTAAAGGAGGGAGGCGCCATGGGAGGGGGAGTCCTAGTAGGACTCCCCTCCCTCCTTGGCCGGCGGATTGGGAGGGGGGGGAGGAATCCTCCTCCCCCACGAATCCGTGTCTTGCCCCACAAAGACTCCATGATCCTTTCTTGGTTTTCAAGCAAACTCCAAGAAATCTTCTAGAACCTTCTAGAACATTCCGAAACCTTCTAGAATCTCCATACAAACACTCCGGAACATTTCCTAACTTAGAAAATGATCCCCAATATATGAATCTTATTCTCCAGACAATTTCGGATCTCCTCGTGATGTCCCGGATCCAATTCGAGACTCCGAACAACATTCGGTCTCCAACGTATATTCCATATCTACTTAAAACAACTTCGAACCTTAAGTGTGTCACCCTACGGTTCGTGAATATGCAGACATGATGAAGACACCTCTCGGATCAATAACCATCAGCGGGATCTAGAGATCCATAATGGCTCCCACATACTCAACGATGACTTCGTGATCGATAGAACCATTAACATACGAAACCAAGTCCCTTTGTCACGCGATATTCTACTTATCCGAGGTTTGATCGTCGGTATCTCCATACCTAGTTCTTCCTTGTTACTGATAAGTACTCTTTACTCGTTCCATGTTATGTCATCCCTTCTGACCTAGTCACATGCTTGCAAGCTAACTAGATGACATTCCACCGAGAGGGCCCAGAGCATATCTATCCGTCATATGGATGGACAAATCCCAATCTTGGTCCATGCGCTTCAACACATACTTTCAGAATACCCAATGATACCTTTATAACCACCCAGTTACGAAGCGGTGTTTGATGTCATCAAAGTACCCATCCGGTGATGGTGATTAACATAACCTCATGGTCGAAGGATTAGGTTACTATGCATTTGAAAGCTTACAGCAATACGAACTGAATGACTTGATCTTATGCTACGCTTACTATGGGTGTGTGTACATCACATCATTCTCCTAATGATATAACCTTGTTATTAATGACATCCAATGTCCATGATCAGGAAACCATGATCATCTACTAATCAACAAGCTAGTTCCACAAGAGGCTTACTAGGGACTCTTTTATGTTTACAAGACATACATGTATTAGTGTTTCCTTATAATACAATTATAGCATGGGATGTAAACATTCATCATAAACACAAAGATATAATAATAACCACTTTTATTATTGCCTCTTGGGCATATCTCCAACAGCTCTCCTTAAGATAGATAACATGCTGGGTGAACAAATTACAGCGGGGCAATTGACAAACATCGAGAAAGCAATACATGCATATACTAATCATCTTGACTCCTTTGAGATTCGATTGGGCATTACAACATTATACATAGACCGCCATCCAACTGCATCTATGACTAATAATCCACCTTCAGGTTATCATCCGAACCCCCTCCAGTATTAAGTTGCAAGCAACAGATTATTGCTTTACGAACTGCGTGTAAAGTAAACAATACGATTGTTCTATGAACAAAGGATTGTTGTTTTCTCCCTAGTAGCAACAACACATCTAATACCTTAGAGATTTCTATCACTTCCCCAGATTAACAGAAGCATGAACCCACTATCGAGCATAAATACTAACTCTTGGAGTTGCTAGCATCTACTTGGCCAAGATAGCTACTAACAACGAAAAGCATGCAAGATCACAAATAACAAAGACATGATAGAATCAATAATCAATCTGAAATAGCATCTCAATATCCATCGGATCCCCGCAAACACAACATGTAGAATTACAAATAGATGATCTTGATCATGAACGAAGCTCACAAGATCTAGACATGAAAGCACAAAGGAGGAGAACCGGCCATCTAGCTACTACATGGATCCGTAGTCCAAGGATGAACTACTCACGCATCACACCGGAGGCTTGCATGGTGATGAAGAAGGCCTCCAGGGTGAATTCCCCTCTCCGGCAGGGTGCCGGGAAGAGATTCATACCCCTCCCGATCTAAGGATGGAGATGACGGCGGCTACAGACTCTTTCGTGGATTTTTGATCGGGCACTTAGGGTTTACGTCCCGAGGGCATCTTATAGTCGGAAGGGGAGGCCGAGGGGGTGCCGGAGGCGGCCACACCACCCCCTGGCGTGGGCCAGGCTGGGCCGCACGGCCAGGTGGTGTGGTGCCCCCTGGCCCCTCTCCGTCTCGTATTCTGGCATCTGATGACTTCCGGAAAAATAGGCACTTTGGCTTTTGTCCCGTCCAATTCCGAGAATATTCATTTTCTAACTTTCCTGGAACTAAAAACAACAGAAAACAGGCAGCTGGCACTGTGGCTCTTGTTAATAGGTTAGTCCAAGAAATCATATGAAATGTACTCCAAAGTTGGAACAAAACACAAGAAAGTAGATAAAACCAAGCATGAAACATCAAAAATTATAGATACATTTGCAATGTATCAACATCCCCAAGCTTAACTCCTGCTCGTCCTCGAGTAGGTAAGTGATAAAAAGAAAGAATAATTTTTGAGGTGCCATGCACCATCAAAGATTTGATAAAAGTATTTGTAAAACATTCAAAGCTGGGATCATAGTACTTCAATCATAACATGAAAGACAAGGTTCTAGCAATAAGCAAAGAAACTATGATGCAAGATGAAAAGGCACAAACAAGAGATTTATGAATAACAATGCTTTGCAAGACGTTTGTTTGTTTCACATAAAGAAAACATAGCATAATAGTATTCAGCTTGTCCCTCAATAGAGTAGCAAATATAAATGCATAGGACACCTTCAAAGTTCATAAGAGTGACTAGATACAATAGTTTAAAACAAGCAATATCAAGTTATGCATCAATCAACTAGTCTTGGGACAATGCACATAGAACTAAGAATGGCCACTATGCTCTCAAAGTAGGTGCATAAAGGTAGAAGGTGAAGACTCAATATAATGGTGGAAGAAAGGCCTTTATATAAAAGGAAGTAGGGATTCAAGTCTCATAAAGAGCTTCCAAAAATTATGGTACTTATAGCTTTCAGCTCTCATTGCCCCTATCATAAGCATCTTGAAGTGATTAAGGTTAAAGTGAACAAACTATGGTGTACATGCTTGACGAAGTATAAGTTAGAAATCTCATGTCCCTTGTATACAAGGGCCGCTCCTCATGCTACTCAAGTTTAGTCACCGGTAAGTTCTTGTCATTGTAAGTATATGTGTATCATAGAGAACCGCCAACGGGGTACCCCTTGCCCGATGATACGGAAGAATCCCCATATCAAAATGACAAGGCAAGCAGACAACGAGCATCTCAGCAATCTTCTTATTTACCATGGGAATATGGTGCTTTTTTCTCTCTTTCCTCTTTTCATAGTATCTTTTTTTCTCTTTTCTCTTTTTTCTCAATATAGGACTCTTTTTACTATAAGAAGAATGCTTCATAGACAGCTCATTATGGTTACGCTGCAGGTTTCCACCATGTCAGCATGGATTAGACCAGCGGCCCAGGCATTTATCTAACACATATACATAACTCCATGGACTTACAAGCTCCCCTTTCATTTCACACCGACGACATCCATATACAAAAGAGCATGATATCAACTAGGTACAAGTACCAAGTGCAATGTTGAAAGCTTTCCCCATGAAAGCATGGTTCTGCTAATTCCCAACAAATAAGTGTAAGCATATACAACATAGACGACACAATGGTTCAAGTTTATTAAGGGCAAGAAAAGTAAAGTGTGCCATCAAGTTCGTGAGAGCTTTAATCACTAGTTTTCTCATAACAAGTTTAATTTGGAAGGTAAACAAAAGCATGAATATACTTGGAATAGCATAAGCTAGTAGGTAGGTATGGTGAACTCTTTGGAATAACTTGGTTTAGGGAGTTGGATGCATGAGTGGAACTCATACTTTGTTGTGGAGGCTAGCAAAAGACTGGGAGCGACAAACTAAGAGAGCAATAATGGTCATAATCATGTAGAGCGACAAAACATCATTGATCAAAGCATAAAGTGATACTACAAGTTGAAAACTAAAGGATCATAAAGGCTATGGTGACTTTAGATAGTCATAAAATGGTGTGAGCATGCGCCAAGTCAACCGAAATAAAGCATCAAAGGAGAATACCACTATACTATGCTTTAATATGCTAAAACAACGCATGATTCATCCAAGGCACATTAAGCAATATCAATTTGTTATAACAAGTCATGCTACAACAAAGAATACTAAGCATAAAGCCAAAACAATATCAAGCATGGCATGATGAAGCATAGGCCACAGTCAAAAACAAGCTCTTTTTACCACATAAGCATGAACTTTCCTACTCTTTTCCAAACCAAACCAAACTATTTGCAAACCAATGTATGAAAGAGGGGGTCCAAACAATTTATTCATAAAACTAAGCAAACAAAGGCAAACGAAAAACGAAAACAAAAATGAAAAAGAAGACGCTCCAAGAACAACACAACTGTGCATGAAACAATAAAAATGAAGCGTCTGGAAGGAACCTGGGAGTTTTATTGATGAAGAAGGGGATGCCTTGGGCATCCCCAAGCTTTGACGCTTGTAATTCTTGGATATTTCTTGGGATGACACGCGTGGCATCCCCAAGATTGAGCTTTAGTCCATCCTTCATCTCATTACTCATTCCTTCCATACACCTGAAATTTTTCCTTCATACAAAACTTTACACAATCTTTATTAGCAACATTAGTGCACTCAAGACAAAAGGTCTTAAGGTTCAGTTCTAACACCAAATAAACTTCCATTAGAGCACTAGCTACTGTAGCACTTCTCTCAAAAAGCTCAGTTCCCCAAAAGAACTCAAAAAGGAACCAACAAGAAGCAAATGCAGAAAATGGCAGAAATCTGTCAAAACAGACCAGCAGGTAAAGAAGAATTTTTTCGAAGACCTTCTGTTTCTCAAATCAAAAAGTGTTGAACTAATGAAACTTAGATAACAACCTGGGTCAGAAGCACAAAAATTCACACCTCAAAAAGACGTTCAGAGATTTTACACGAATTTTCACGGTGAAGCACAGAAATCTGTTTCGGGACAGCAACTTTCCCAATCATTACTTCTCTCTCATTAGAGGTTATTCTTGGCACAAAAAGAAAATAAAAAGGATAAGGAGAGGTTATTACAGAGGTAATAACTTCCAAGACTCATCTAAAACTTTTGGTTTATCTCTCAATAAGTACTTTTCTTTAACGCCTTTAAGTTAGGCATAAGAAGCAAGAAAGAATCAAGTGTTCTCAAATGAAGAAGCATTAAGACTAAATTTTGTTTTCATAGGAGAAGCAAAAGAAATGTTTTCTCTATTTTTAGGGAAGTGTTCTATACCTTTCTTGAGTGGGAGTTGATATTTAATGGTGCCTTCTTTCATATCAATGATGGCACCAACAGTTCTAAGAAAAGGTCTTCCCAAAGTAATAGGACAAGAAGCATTGCATTCAACATCCAAAACATAGAAATCAACGGGGACATAGGCATTGTTAACCATAATAAGAACATCATTAAGACTCCCCATGAGTTCCTTTTTAGCATTATCATCAAGTGGGACATTCAAATAACAATCTTCAAGTGGAGGCAAATCAAGCATATCATAAATCCTTCTAGGCATAATAGAAACACTACTATCAAGATCACATAAAGCTTTGAAATCAAAGTCATTCACTTTCATATTAATGATGGGTTCCCAACCATCTTCTTGTTTTATAAGAATACAAGCTTTATGTTTCATCTTTTCTTCTTTAATCTTTATGAGAGGGATGACCCACAAGTATAGGGGGTGTATCGCAGTATTTTCGATAAGTAAGAGTGTCGAACCGAACGAGGAGCAGAAGGTGCTGGCTAGTGGTATGGATTAGGAATTCTCTGCAAATACTTAGCAAACAAATTTTTAGTGGTTTTTGATAAAGCAAGAAAACAAAGTATGAGTAAATAAAAGACAGTAGGAATAAATGCAGCAAGTGGCCCAATCCTTTATGAAGCAAAGGACAAGCCGGTTGTATTACTTAAGATGACCAAATGTTCTCGAGGACACATGGGAAGACTGTCAAGTGCTTTCGCTTCATATAGTTAATTAATCTTCTTTAGCTTGCTAACTTATGTGTGGGTGAACCTGTGCTAATGTACCGCCCCATCCAAGACTAATACATACTTGTGATTATACCCCTTGCAAACATCCGTAAGTACAAGAAAGTAATTAAGGTAGAAACCTAACCACGGCTTTAAACTCTAAGACCATTATGTCCCTTGTGCAATGGTTTTTCTAACGGGGGTTCAGGTATCTATCACTCCGGCAACCCCTACGATTGGTAGCCAAATACACAATGCATTCCCCTAGGCCCATATAGGTGAAGTGTCATGTAGTCGACGTTCACATGACACCACTAGAAGAAGTACACCACAACTTAAATAACAATCTATTGAATCTTTCTCAACACAACTCCACTACTAACAACAAGACTTCTCCCATGTCCTCAAGAACAAAACGAACTACTCACAAGACATCATATGGATCATGATCAGAGATGGGATAATGATGTATAACAATCTGAACATAAACAATAATTCAATGGTTCACTCAATAGCATCAACTACAAAGAGTAATCAACACCGGGAAAGTTTCCCCTATGAACTAATGCAAGATTCAACTCAATTGTTACATCAATATGGAGCTGGTGATGAGGGTGCTGATGGTGATGATGGTGGTGATGATGATGATCCCGATGAAGTCTAGCTTGATGGTGGTGTTGATGGCGACGATCTCCCCTCTCCGGGAAGGAATTCCCCCGGCAGAAATCTGTCTACCGGAGAGATCTTTCTCCCTCGGTGTTTTCCGCCCCGCAGAGGTGGCGGAATCTTTCTGTGATCGCTCCCCGAGTCTTAGGGTTTCGGGAGGATGATATACGCCAGAGGGGAGAGGCTGGAGTGGGCCAGTGTGGCCACACCACCTCCAGGCGCGGCCTAGGCCTGCCCGCGCCATGGGGTGTTGTGGGCCCCTTGTGGCCCATCTCCACTCCATCTTCTGGCATCCTTAGTCTTCTGGAAAAATAGGATTTTCCGTATATTTTCCTGGATTTTCTGATCTTCGTGAATTTTGCCTCCAAACAGCACCTCTTCCATCAGAATCCTGACTGCAGCGCTCCATGCCCCAAAAGTCATCAACCATGCAAAAATAGATGAAATAACATAAGTATCATCTCTCAATATGAAAGATATCAATGAATAATAGTGAATTAATGTTGGGTCCGCAGCATAGAAAACAAAAAATTTCCTACGGTGTGAACTACACGCTAAGATCTATCTACTAGGTACAAAGCAACGGGTGGACATACATCCAGCGAGAACTTACCCTCGTAGACAACGAGCTTTGTTAACGACTAGGAACTCGTGGTTGATGTAGTCGTACGCTTGCCGATCTCAAGATCGTGATGAAGTCCAGTAGGTCCGGCTCCAGCACGTCCATCAGGTCCAGCTCTAGCACCACCAAGTCCAGCACCGCAAAGCAGCAGTGCATCCGTGATCGCACACACGTCTGGTACCTCGACAACCTCCATCCCTCGCTCCAGCAAAGCAGTGGAAGCAACAACTCCTTTCTAGATAAAGCCACCGGGAACATGTATCTCGCTAATCCGAGACCATGGGGGAATAATACTAGAGGGGGAGAGAGATCCTTCACAAGGAGGTGTGAGTGAGAAGTGAGGAGAGGGTGGCCTTTTATAGGAGGAGGGGAGGGTACCCCTCCTTCATGGCCGGTGCATGGGGGAGGTGACCCTTCACCTCCTCCATTCATGTGGTGGTAACCCCTCCACATTAAATGCCCCTTCACATTCTCTTTTAAAGTCTCCACTTTAAATGCATTAAATTTATCCAAATTTAATGCTCTCTCATTTAATAAAACTCTTTTATTATTTTTATTCAGAATTTTGTTAATTACTTTAATTAACAAACATTCACATAAAACCCCCTGCAACATTTCAATATTACATGCAGAACCATTTTCAGCAATTTCACCTGAAACAGTTTTGGTGTCTATTAAATAATTCCAGCGCTTTCTTAAATCTTTATCTGAAACATATTTGCTCCAAATGGTGTCGGTATCCCTTAAGTGTGTCACCCTACGGTTCGCAAATAATGCAGACATGATCGAGACCCCTCTCAGATCAATAATCAGAAGCAGGACCTGGAGATCCATACTGACTCCTACACATTCAACGATGACTTCTGTGATCGTGAGAACCTTTAATGCTAGTAACTAAATCCCTTTGTCCCGCGATATATTACATGTCCGAGATTCGATCATCGGTATGTCCATACCTAGTTTGATCTCGTTACCGACATGCACTCTTTTCTCGTTCCCGTGATATAACATTCTAGTGATCACATCACTTTCTTGCAAGCTATTTCAATGTGATATCACCGAGAGGGCCCAGAGTATATCTATCCGTCATCAGGATTGACAAATTCCACTCTTGATCCATGAGCCTCAACATAACACCTTCATAGCACTGAACCCATCTTTATAGTCACCCTGTTACGGTGTGATGTTTGATGTTATCAAGATACTCTTCCGGTGTTAGCAATTAACATGATCTCATGGTCTAAGGATAAAGATTACTTCGTATGATGTTATAGCAATATAAACATAATGACTTTGATCGTAATGCTATACTTCGGATGAATGTTCATCACATCATTCCACCAATGGTGTGACCTTGTTATTAACAACATCCAATGTCCATGATCAGGAAACCTTGATCATCTTGTTAATCAACAAGCTAGTCTATAAGAGAGGCATAACTAGGAACCCTTTTTGTTTATTAAACACACATGTATTGATGTTTCCGAACAATACAATTCTAGCATGCAAAATAAACATTTATCATAAACATGGAATAAGATAATAACCACTTTATTATTGCCTCTCGGGCATATTCCCTTCAGTCTCCCACTTGCACTAGAGTCAATAATCTAGTTTGAAAAACTTTGCGTATTGAACACCTATGGCTTTCTGGTGTTGCATATACGCGATTGCTAGTGGTTAACATAATCTCCGGATCTGACAGTTTCAGGTCCGTGTGTATTTGCATGTCTTTGCGTCTCTACGCATCACTCATTCTCAAATGAGATGGCATTGTATAAATTTGGTCCTTTGGTGAGACCTTTAGTTCGTTCGGCTCAAAATATGTTGATATTATTGTCACACAATATATCTTCATAGTATTAGCCCACTTTGAACCACATCGAGTTTGATAACAAACTACTTAACACAAATGCCCTCCTTTGCTGCTACTATAGCAGTCATATACTTAGCCTTTTGTTGTAGTATCCGTCACAATGTCTCAACTTTGGAATTCATCCAAATCCATCATGGAACATCCTTTCCATTACATTGTTCCACCGGTAGTCTAAATTGAGATAAATTTAATTTGTATCTTGTGACAAAACTAGTATCAATGTAACACTTTACAATGAACTACCTTTAACTATTTGTCACTTATACATTATATATTCTTAGTTCTTCCAAAGCTCATAAGAATATCTTTACTATTGTCCAATGATCATCTTATGAATCATTCTGGTATATGCTCATAACATTTAGAGCATAGGACATTCTGGATATATACATATCATGGTATAATCGATCAAAATCTTCATGTGATTTTACTCACCAAGTGTTGAAACACTTGAATTTTGATACAATCCTTTCCATGCAGCAAGAACCTTTCTTGTTGTTTCCATATTGAACCCTTTCAATATCTCATATATGTATGTCTGGCACAACCATATTAGCGCCTTAATCTATCCATATAGATATTGATGCCTAATAATATTCCGGGTTTGCCTAAGTCTTTCATCGAAATCTTATTTTAATGAAATTCTTAACTTGTGTCAATACAAGATACATCATTTCCAATCAACAATATGTCCTCTACATAATGTATTAGAAATATGTCTCAGCGCTCCCACTTAATTTCTTGCAAATGCAAGCATCTTCATCATCTCCGATGAATTTAAACTCTTTTAACGGTTTCATCATGGTGAAGATTCCAACTCCGCTATGCTTACTTCAACTATTGAAGTTTACATGCCCTTTTAGCACCCTTCGAATTAACAAAACCCTTCGGACCATGTCATGTACATGTCCTAGGTTACCGTTCTATTATAAGAACCTTGTTTTGTTTATTCAACTACCATATACCAAATTATATGTAGTGGTTGCTACATTAATCCGTCAAGACTATATATCGCTATGAAAGATCAAATCTTGTCATAGTCAACTCCTTGAACATTGTCGTAAACTTCTTTCCGACATGTTGACTATTTCATAGATGTTAAACATCCATGTCTTATTTCTTTATAGATCCAAACACGACCGATAGGCTTCACGCCTTTCCGGAGGGTCTTCCAAGTTTAGAAACTTGTTTTCTCGTGTATGGATACTATCATGGATTCTATGACTTCTAGTCATTTTATGGAGTCAGGGCCCATCATCGCTTCTTTGCATGTAGTCGGTTCATCATTGTCAAAACAATAACGACTTGCTTATCAAATCTTACTATTTGACTCTTACCGACCCACACGGTTCTATAGGAACTCTAATCTCCGAGATCACACCTTTTGTAATCACGAGAGCCATGAGCATTGTGGCCGCCACTGGGACACTTTCCGGCGCTGCGCTACTTAGCACATATAGCTAAGGTTCAACAACCTTATCAAAGTTCGATTGTCCTCCCACTTAACTTTTCACGAAAAATTCCTTCTCAAGACACTTGACGTTCCAAGTAACAAACTCTTTTGTCCTCGGTGTTATGGAGAAATTCCCAAAAAAATTCTTTGGGATAACCTACAAAGACGTGCTTATCCGACTTTGGTTGTAAACATTTTACTTATGCATAGCATACCAAAATTTAAGAAAAGACAATTCGGGTTTTATCCCAAACCATAACTCATATGGTGTCATTTCAATGGATCACGATGGTGCTCTTTTCAGTGTAAAAGCGGTAGTCTCTAAAGCTTCAATCCTTAAAACATAATGGTAGTTTTATAAATTACACCCTTGATCTTACCATGTCAAACATGGTTTGATTTTATTTCTCGAATATGCCATACTCCTATGGTTTATCGTGAAACACAAATCATGGAACAATTCCTCAAGTCTTAGGTGTTTTTGCTAAACATGTAACTCAAATATCTTCCTTTATGATCGAATCATAAACTCTTTATTTTCTTGTTACAATGATTTTCCACTTCATCTTGAAAGTCTTTGAACAATTTTCAAATGTTTCATACTTCTTCCTTATTAAGTAAATATACAGATATATTCACTCAAATTTTCAGAGAAAGCATATGAAGCAAAAAGATCCATCGCATATGGCTACACATAATGGACTATGCACATCAGCATGCACAATTTCCAATAAGCTAGTCATCCGTTCCTCTCTGGCCTATGGACGGAGTTTCAATTATCTCGAGGAAAGTCTCACATGCGTCAATTGATCAAAATCAAAGACTCCAAAAATCCATTAACATGGAGTTTCTTCATGTTTTCTTTCAAATATAATTTAAACAGCGATGTCACTTCATAAGTGATCTTTCAATCATTTGTCTTGCGACATTTTAGCAATAGTGTTTATGGATGTGATTTCTCCAACTAGACTTGTAAAAGTTCATCCATCCTTTATGGAATACGGTAATTATTTGAACAACCATTGTTCTCATGATACCATAACAAAATAAAAATTATTTAAACAAATCTTGAAGGCTTGGTTTGATGACAACGAAAAACACAATAACACTTTATTTGTTTTCGATGAACATCATCACTCATTCTCTTGCTGGTTACTTAGGCCATTGTAGTTCATGAATTGCGTTGTCCTATATGACACTTCATACCAACCAATTCGGTATCCAATACCTAAGAACCACATTGTTTAACAAGCAAGAAATATAGCCATAACATGTATATCTTCTATATACCTAAGTTGGACATCTCCAACCTTTTATTTTCTGCCAAATATTTTATAGATTCTCTTTCAGCAATTCCTTTTCTTTTAAAAGAATCTATCAACATCAATAGTGGTGTCATCAACATGACACATGGTACAAAGCGTATATAGTCAAATACTAATACCTTTGGACTTGCACTTTGAAGTGGATCACCATCATCAAATGTTTGGTGTTCTTTCAAAAATCCATTCTTTAGTAATCTATTAGTGTAGTAAACATTTTACTTACATCTTCTATTCATCCTTATCATGACAACTTTCATGATCAAGCTACTATAGCCTATAAGGAAGAATCGTGAGTATAATATCAGTTCCCAAAACCTTTTTGGTAGATTCAGATGCCTAGCATCTCCATCCTTCACAAATTCTCATACAATATGAGAACATGTATTTTACTAAATTATACTCTATCATAATGCAACCAAAAAACATTGTTTCAGATATCACAATATCTTTCACACATGATGGTTTCTGAAACAATTTTTAGCTCCAATATAATCTTGATATTAAAACAACTTTTTGAATATTAATAATCATGGATGCAAACATGATACTTTAGATACTAACATTGGAATTCTTACTCTTGATTTAATACTACTTATTAAACTTCATGGAGTAAATAGAGTTTGCTGAAAGTTTGCAATAGGACTTATAAACTTTAAATTGACATTCGAAACAATACGATACCAGTTTGTAAAGTAAATATCCAGAATTCTATAGTTCTATTATATCAAATAAAAACTAAGCATAAGGTAGAAAACGAATGCCAATGACTACAACAAACTATGCAAATTCACTTCGATTTAATTTATGACAAATTTGGTTCGACTAATCCAAATTAGAAATGAACTCTCACTCAAAAACGACATCCCTCGTGCCTTTTTGGTGATTACATGAACCAAATCCACTACACCAAGTCCGATCATCACGTGAGTTGATGTAGCTTCAAAGGCGAGCATCCATATGGGCATCATATCAACTATATGGCTCATGCTTAACCTTTCGGTCCATGTTCCGAGGCCATGTCTGTACATGCTAGGCTCGCCAAGTAAGAACCTTAGTACTCGCATGTGTAAAACTGTCTTACACCCGTTTGTATGAAAGCGTAGAGTCGAGTACACCCGATCATCACGTGATGTCTCAAAACATGATCCACAAAACCGTGCATACTTAAGGAAGAACACATTTTTATCTTGATATCTAAAAGAGGGATCATCTTACAATGCTACAGAAAGCGCCAAACTAGCAGTATAAGATGCTAACATCTAATGTGTAAAGTGAGATGATATGGTCCATGCATTTGATCTCTATCACTTGCATCATGGTATGATCTCTATCATTCCTTTGTATGTAAGGCCAAGGTCTATGGAACTTACACGTTGACTGTGTTGTAAGAGTATCTACCATACATCTACTTACAACAATACCATATCAATACACTAGCCCAGCAACGATCTAAAATAGACGCCTCTAATTTATCAATTGCAAGTTTTACGTGGCTTAGGGCTTTCGGAGATAGAACCGTTCTCACCTACGAACATGAACCACAACAAGGATAACTAAGTTATTAGCAACTCGTTGTAAATCAGATATTAACTATAGTAGGAGAGACAGACACCCGCCAGCCACTTATGCAAAACAAGTTGCATGTCAGTCGTGGAACCGGTCTCATGTACGATGACATGTAAGGTTGGTCCGGGCCGCTTCATCCCACTATGCCACCAATATCCAAAATACATAGAAGATGCAATAACATGATCATCATCGCCCACATATCAACATATGTGTACTACCCGTGCTAAGCACCTACGCATAGATCAGGCTCTGATACCACTGTTGGGTCCGTAGCATAGAAAACAAAAAAATTCCTACGATGTGAACTACACGCTAAGATCTATCTACTAGGTACAAAGCAACGGGTGGACATACATCCAACAAGAACTTACCCTCGTAGACAACGAGCTTTGTTAACGAGTAGGAACTCGTGGTTGATATAGTCGTACGCTTGCCGATCTCAAGATCGTGATGAAGTCCAGCAGGTCCGGCTCCAGCACGTCCATCAGATCCAGCTCTAGCACCACCAAGTCCAGCACCACAAAGCAGCAGTGCATCCGTGATCGCACACACGTCCGGTACCCCGACAACCTACGTCCCTCGCTCCAGCAAAGCAGCGGAAGCAGCAACTCCTTTCTAGATAAAGCCACCGGGAACATGTATCTCGCTAATCTGAGACCATGGGGGAATAATACTAGAGGGGGAGAGAGATCCTTCACAAGGAGGTGTGAGTGAGAATTGAGGAGAGGGTGGCCTTTTATAGGAGGAGGGGAGGGTACCCCTCCTTCAAGGCCGGCGCATGGGGGAGGTGACCCTTCACCTCCTCCATTCATGTGGTGGTAACCCCTCCACATTAAAATGCCCCTTCACATTCTCTTTTAAAGTCTCCACTTTAAATGCATTAAATTTCTCCAAATTTAATGCTCTCTCATTTAATAAAACTCTTTTATTATTTTTATTCAGAATTTTGTTAATTACTTTAATTAACAAACATTCACATAAAACCCCCTGCAACATTTCAATATTACATGCAGAACCAATTTCAGCAATTTCACCCGAAACAGTTTCGGTGTCTATTGAAATAATTCCAGCGCTTTCTTAAATCTTTATCTGAAACATATTTTCTCCAAATGGTGTCGGTATCCCTTAAGTGTGTCACTCTACGGTTCGCGAATAATGCACACATGATCGAGACCCCTCTCAGATCAATAATCAAAAGCGGGACCTGGAGACCCATACTGACTCCTACACATTCAACGATGACTTCTGTGATCGTGAGAACCTTTAACGCCAGTAACTAAATCCCTTTGTCCCGTGATATATTACATGTCCGAGATTCGATCATCGGTATCTCCATACCTAGTTTGATCTCGTTACCGACATGCACTCTTTTCTCGTTCCCGTGATATAACATTCTAGTGATCACATCACTTGCTTGCAAGCTATTTCAATGTGATATCACCGAGAGGGCCCAGAGTATATCTATCCGTCATCGGGATTGACAAATTCCACTCTTGATCCATGAGCCTCAACATAACACCTTCGTAGCACTGAACCCATCTTTATAGTCACCTTGTTACGGTGTGATGTTTGATGTTATCAAGATACTCTTCCGGTGTTAGCAATTAACATGATCTCATGGTCTAAGGATAAAGATTACTTCGTATGATGTTATAGCAATATAAACATAATGACTTTGATCGTAATGCTATACTTCGGATGAATGTTCATCACATCATTCCACCAATGGTGTGACCTTGTTATTAACAACATCCAATGTCCATGATCAGGAAACCTTGATCATCTTGTTAATCAACAAGCTAGTCTATAAGAGAGGCATAACTAGGAACCCTTTTTGTTTATTAAACACACATGTATTGATGTTTCCGAACAATAGAATTCTAGCATGCAAAATAAACATTTATCATAAACATGGAATAAGATAATAACCACTTTATTATTGCCTCTCGGGCATATTCCCTTCAATTAAGACATAGAATAGTGATGCAAAATGGACGTATCAACTCCCCCCAAGCTTAGACTTCGCTTGTCCCCAAGCGAAACTGAGCTCAATAAACATGACCTCAGGTTTATGGAGTGAAGAGTCGATAGAAGAATACGGACAAGAAGCATCACATTCATCAAATACATAGATCATAATAGAAGACAACTCACTATTATATAACTCAACTTGTAATGAGTAAAGAAAACACAATAAAGATACATAAAGTGAATCATAATTGGTAATGGCAAACTTAGCTCTTGGTCGAAGAATAGTTGATAATTTGCTGGAGTTCACAAATAGCTGGTTTTCAATGATAGCTTTCAAAGTAGTAAACATCAAGATAAGAGCAATGTGCAAAACAAGGCACATAAGAAACATGATTGACTAAATCATCATATGAATGAATGAAACACAACAACTCAAAATACTTGCTGAGATAGAAGGGAATAGGTTTACTGACTCAACTACAAAGTAAAAGAAAGGCCCTTCGCAGAGGGAAGCAGGGATTGCAAGTCTCATAAAGAGCTCCCAAAAATTATGATACTTACTAGCTTTCATCTCTCATTGCCCCTATCATAGGCATCTTTTGGTGACTAAGGTTAAAATGACACAACTAAGAGGATATGCTTGACAAGTTATAAGTTGAAATCTCATGCCCCTTACTTATGAGTACCGATCCTCATGCTACTCAACTTCAGTCATGAGCAAGCTCTTGTCATTGTAAATACATGCGTATCATTGAGAACCGCCAACGGGGTACCCCTTGCACATGACACAGGAGCTATCCCATAATCAAAATGACAAGGCAAGCAGACAGTGAGCATCTCAGCGATCTTTTTATTTGCTATTTGCATAGGTTTTTATTGAGGATGCTTCATAGAATGCTCACTATAGTTATGCTGCAAGTTTCCACCATGATTAGGCATGGCTTAGGCTAGCGGCCTAGGCGTTTCTCTAACATACATATAAACTCCATGATCTTACAAGTTCCACTTTTATTTCACACCGCCGGGATCCATAAGCAAAAGAACATGATATCAACTAGGTACAAGTACCAATGAAGTGTTGAAAGCGGTCCCCATGATACATGGTTCGGCTAACTTCAACTCATAAAGCGCAAGCATATACGCAACAAAGAAGGGCCCAATGGTTCAAGTTTATAAAATGTAAGAAAGTAAAGTGTGCCATCAAGTTCGTGAGAGCTTTAATCACTAGTTTTCACATAACAAGTTTAATTTGGGAGGTAGATAAAACTAGAATTTACTTGGAATAGCAATAATGCTAATAGGTAGGTATGGTGGACACAAATGGCAAAGGTTTTGGTTTAAAGGAGGTGGATGCACGAGGTGGACACAAATGGCACAGGTTTTTGGCTAGCAAGGCTGGGTAGCAAGTATAAGAGTTGAAGGAAACAAAAAACATACAAGTGATAAAGACAAACATGCAATCTTCCTTGGAAGCACAAAATATCTTAACTAGAGAATACTAGACTTATGAGCAAATCAAGAAAGAAAGATGATGAAATAATTTTTCTTTAGACTACTTTTATCTTTTTCATTCAACTCTCAAAAATAGTGTTGCTACTGACCGAGCCAGGTTTGACAAAACCAACTAAATTAACTCAATGATCCCAAAGTGATACCAATACTAACAAAAGATAAATCATATAACCACGAATTGAAAACTAATATAAGCTATGCAAAAGAGTGAATGATAGAACTTCTCATTAATATTCCATAACGGAAACTCACACCAAGGGATACATATCTAACGAGAGAGGGGACACTTCCATAATGCAAACCATACTACATAATAACTCCTCTATTCATGATATGACTCTACTAAAAAGGTAAAAAGATAGAAGATAGTGATGTGATACCGCGGCACTCCCCCAAGCTTGGAACAAACCAAGGGGATGCCAAATCTGATGACGAATTACTCCTTAGGTGGTGGTGGTATCCTCTCATCTTCGTCCGTCTTCCAAGGTAAAGGCTTCCCATCAACAAAGGACATCGTGGTTTCCAACATCTTCGTCTTTGAGTTCAGCAGTCTCCTTTTGGTGCTCGGTGATGAGTTCGGAACAAATCTTATGGATGATATCCACTTTGCGCTCCGCAATCTTCTTGTACCTAAATACTTCTTGTTCCAATGCTTCCATCATGTCCTCCAGACTTCCTTCACCTTTAGGGCCTTGAACCTCTTTAATCCGAACCTCCCCACCTTCGAGCAATAACTCCTTGGGATGAATCTTCAATTCTCCCATGTATGGGTTGATGATATCTTCCCAGGAATCTCCCTCAACTGATACAGTGGAAGACATTGAGGCTACAAATCTGAGATTTTTACCTGGCAGAAACAAATCGAAACAAAAACACGACAAAAACACGATATACGAACCTCGGAAGATCCGGGGGGTATATATTATGAAGTTTCCTATCAAAAGGAAGGTACTGGGAGAAAACAAGTCGGAGGCGGAGTCCTGGGTGGCCTCACCACCTGGTGGCACGGCTAGGGGTGGGCCCGCGCCATGGGTTGGTGTGGGCCACCCCGGCTCTGTTTCCGTCCCTTTTTCGCTTCGTAACTTTCCTTATTGACTGAAAACTGCAAAAATATAGTTGGATTGTATTTTCGTGGAACTTTTCTTACCAGAACTGTTACCTAGATGAAAACAGACTCTACAGGTCTCTGAATTTGGTCCTCAATGAATTTCTTTGGAGTTATAACTTGAAAGGCATCAACATCTTCATTGTAAGAATCTCCAGCAATATAGTGTTTGAGTCGCTGTCCATTCACTACTTGTGTAGTATTATCTTTTAGAGAAGAAATTTTTATTGCTCCTGAACGGTATACTTCTTCAATGATGAAAGGTCCTTCCCATTTTGATAGTAGCTTACCTGCAAAAAATCTAAGACGAGACCTATACAATAGAACTTTCTCACCAACATGAAATTCTCTCTTAAGTATTCGCTTATCATGCCATCTTTTAACTTTTTCCTTAAAGAGCCTAGCATTCTCATAGGCTTCACTCCTCCATTCATCTAAAGAACTTAAGTTAAATAATCTTTTCTCACCAGCGAGCTTACAATCTCTATTTAGTTCTTTCACTGCCCAGTAAGCTTTGTGTTCTAATTCTAAGGGTAGGTGACAAGCTTTACCATAAACCATTTTAGAAGGAGACATTCCCATAGGATTTTTGTAAGCAGTTCTATAAGCCCATAAAGCATCATTCAACTTCTTAGCCCAGTTTTTCCTAGACCTATTAACAGTCTTTTGCAAGATAGATTTAATTTCTCTATTTGATAACTCTACTTGCCCGCTAGTTTGGGGGTGATAAGCTGAAGCAATTCTATGATTAACATCATATTTAGCAAGGGTCTTCCTAAAACCACCATGAATGAAATGAGAACCCCCATCAGTCATGAGATACCTAGGCACCCCAAACCTAGGAAAGATAACATCCTTAAGCATTTTTAGAGAAGTCTCTCCGTCAGCACTCTTTGTAGGAATAGCTTCTACCCACTTAGTAACATAATCAACGGCAACAAGAATATGAGTGTAGCCTTTCGAAGGAGGGAAAGGACCCATAAAGTCAAATCCCCAACAATCAAAAGGTTCAATAACTAGAGAGTAGTTCATAGGCATTTCATTGCGTCTAGAAATATTACCAACACGCTGACATTCATCACAAGATAGGACAAATTTTCTTGCATCTTTAAAAAGGGTAGGCCAGTAGAAACCTGATTGTAGTACCTTTTGTGCAGTTCTATCTGATGCATGATGTCCTCCATAGGCACTACCATGACATTTATGCAATATCTCCTTTTGTTCATATTCTGGAACACATCTTCGCATAATACCATCAACTCCTTCTTTGTATAAGTGTGGGTCATCCCAAAAATAATGCCTCAAATCATAGAAGAACTTTCTTCTTTGCTGAGCTGTAAAAGTTGGAGGCAAATACTTGGAGACAATAAAGTTAGCATAATCAGCATACCAAGGGCTTCCTCGCGAGCTCACCCCTACTGCGGCTAACTATTCATTTGGGAAACTATCATTAACAGGCATAGGGTCAAAAGAGATGTCTTCCAAACGAGATAAATTATCAGCTACAGGGTTTTCAGCACCCCTCCTATCTACTATGTGTAGATCAAACTCTTGTAAAAGCAGTACCCATCTAATAAGCCTAGGCTTAGCGTCCTTATTCGTCATAAGATATTTAATAGCAGCATGATCAGTATGAATGGTTACTTTTGAGTCCACAATATAGGGTCTAAACTTATCACAGGCAAAAACAACAGCTAGAAATTCCTTTTCAGTAGTGGCATAATTCCTTTGAGCGGCGTCTAGGGTCTTACTAGCATAATGGATAACATTTAACTTTTTATCAATATGTTGCCCAAGGACAGACCCTACAGCAAAATCACTAGCCTCACACATTAATTCAAAGGGTAAACTCCAATCAGGTGGTTGAACAATAGGGGCTGTAGTTAAAGCCTTCTTAAGAGTTTCAAAAGCTTCCCTACAATCATCATCAAAAACGAAGGGTACATCTTTTTGAAGAAGATTAGTGAGAGGTTTTGATATCCTAGAGAAGTATTTAATAAACCTCCTATAGAAACCAGCATGACCAAGGATACTACGAATACCTTTGATGTCTCTTGGACATGGCATCTTCTCAATTGCCTCAACCTTAGCTCTATCAACTTCTATGCCTCTTTCAGAAACCTTATGCCCAAGAACAATCCCTTCATTAACCATGAAGTGGCATTTCTCCCAATTAAGAACAAGATTAGTTTCCACACATCTCTGCAAAACTTTATCAAGGTTATGCAGACAATTATCAAAAGAAGTTCCATAGACAGACAAGTCATCCATGAACACTTCTACAATTTCCTCACAAAAACCATGAAAGATAGCAGACATGCACCTTTGGAAAGTAGCAGGAGCATTACATAAACCAAAAGGCATACGTCTATAAGCATAAGTTCCATAAGGGCAAGTAAAAGTAGTTTTTTCTTGATCTTGTTGTTTAACAGCAATTTGAGAGAAACCAGAATAACCATCAAGAAAACAAAAATGGGTCTTTTTAGACAACCTTTCCAACATTTGATGAATAAAAGGAAGCGGGTAGTGATCTTTCTTAGTAACTTTATTGACTTTCCTAAAATCGATGCACATCCTATAGCCTTCCACTATTCTTTGAGGAATAAGCTCATCATTATCATTAGGGACAACGGTAATACCTCCCTTTTTAGGAACACAATGAATAGGACTAACCCATTCACTATCAGCAATAGGGTAAATAATACCAGCATCAACGAGTTTCAATACCTCATTCCTTACCACTTCCTTCATCTTAGGATTTAAACGTCTTTGGTGTTCCACTACTGGCTTCACATCTGGTTCTATGTTGATAGAGTGTTGACATATAGTAGGTGAAACCCCTTTTAAATCATCCAGAGTGTAGCCCATAGCTCCTCGGTGTTTCTTCAAAACCTCCAACAGCCTTTCTTCTTCCTTTCCTGAAAGTTTAGAGCTAATAATAACAGGATATAGCTTTTTATCATCAATATAAGCATATTTAAGATCATCAGGGAGAGGTTTTAGATCGAAGACTGGATCCTTTTTAGGTGGCAAAGTGGTACCCAAGTATTCTATAGGCAAGTCATGCTTAAGCAACCTAGGTTGACGACGGAGGATCTCGTCAATCTCATTCCTTTCTTCCATGAAGATCTCACTTTCGTGATCTTCCATAAATTGCTGCAAAGCATTGTTAGGAGCAAGAGAGATAGAAGCAAGTTGTTCAACTCTAAAATCCTCATTATGGGTTTCCTCTTCGCAAGGTTCTTTAGTAAATTTCGAAAAATTAAACTCATAAGATTCCCCATCAAACTTAGTCAAGATTATCTCCCTCTTACAATCAATAATAGCTCCACAAGTACTCAATAAAGGTCTACCAAAAATGATAGGATAAGTTTTACTAGCAGCTGAACCAAGTACTAGAAAATTAGCAGGATACTTGATCTTACCACAAACGACTTCCATGTCTCGTACGATACCAATTGGAGAGATGGTCTCTCTATTAGCAAGGTGAATAACCACCACATCAATTTCTTCCAACTCGCAGGGACTAATTTCATGCATAATTTCTCTGTAAAGCTCATAAGGAATAGCACTGGAACTTGCACCAATATCACATAAACCATAATAGCAATGATCACCAATTCTAACAGAAATCACAGGAACACTAGCCTTTTTAGTTCTATTAGGATGTGAAACAATATTAGAAGCATCCTCACAGAAGACTATGTGCCCATCTTCTACGCTTTTAGTGACAAGGTCTTTCACAATTGCTACAACAGGTTCAATGTTTATTTGTTCATCAGGTTTTACAGTTCTCTTTTCACTTTTAGTGATTACATTAGTTATCATAGGATGATTCTTTACCTTATCTGGGAAGCGAATCTTCTCGATATAAGGTTCAGGTAAGATATGATCAATAATGCAACACTCAGTGCTCCCAACAGGAACACGGTCAACAATATCTTTATAAGGTGCATGGTACTTATTCCATCCCCTTTTTGGAATTTCAATATAAGAAGCAAAAGCTCTAAAGCAATTTGTAATAACTTGCAAATCAAGACCATAAGCATTACTAATATTTTTAAAGTCATCAGTTCCCATAAAAGATTCAATGCATTCATAATCATAATTTATACCTGACTTTCTACCTTTGTCATTCTCCCAAGCTTCAGCATTGTCTTGAATACGGTCTAGAAGATCCCATTTAGCTTATTCTTCCATACGAGTGAATGATCCAGCACAAGAAGCATCCAATAAATCCTTGTCATGTAGAGGGAGCCTTGCATAAAAGTTATTGATAATAATATTGTTGGGGAGCTCATGAATAGGACATTTGAGCATTACTATCTTCAATCACCCCCAAGCTTGAGTTGTACTCTCTCCATCAAGAGGACAAAAGTTGTATATTTGATTCCGATCTTTATGAATCTCACTAGGAGGATAAAACTTTGAATAAAAGAGAGGTACTATTTCCTCCCATTCCAGAGCTTGACCATTCTTCAGCAGCTTATACCATTCCTCAGCTCCTCCTTTCAGTGATAATGAGAATAACTTCTTATTAACTTGATCTGTAGTAATACCTGCACACTTGAACAACCCGCATAATTCGTGTATAAAGAGTAAATGATCACCGGGATGGACACTTCCATCCCCAACATAGTAGTTATCCATAACACGATCAATAATTCTTGTAGGGATTTTGAAAACATCATTCTCAGCAGGTGGTGGATTATCTACTACCTTAGCAGTGGTAGTAGCATTACCAAATAAGAAACTCAGCGAATTATCCATAACGAAAATAAAGCAACTAACAGAAGTAAACAATACTCACAGTAGAAGTTTCCTTTACCAGTCCCACTCTCCAATAGCGCTTCACTCCCCGGCAACGGCGCCAGAAAATAGCCTTGATGACCCACAAGTATAGGGGGTGTATCGCAGTATTTTCGATAAGTAAGAGTGTCAAACCCAACGAGGAGCAGAAGGTGCTGGCTAGTGGTATGGATCAGGAATTCTCTCCAAATACTTAGCAAACAGATTTTTAGTGGTTTTTGATAAAGCAAGAAAACAAAGTATGAGTAAATAAAAGACAGTAGGAATAAATGCAGCAAGTAGCCCAATCCTTTATGAAGCAAAGGACAAGCCGGTTGTATTACTTAAGATGACCAAACGTTCTCGAGGACACATGGGAAGACTGTCAAGTGCTGTCGCTTCATATAGTTGAGTAATCTTCTTTAGCTTGCTAAGTGTTTTGTGGGTGAACCTGTGCTAATGTACCGCCCCATCCAAGACTAATACATACTTGTGATTATACCCCTTGCAAACATCCGTAAGTACAAGAAAGTAATTAAGGTAGAAACCTAACCACGGCTTTAAACTCTAAGGCCCTTACGTCCCTTGTGCAATGGTTTCCTAACGGGGGTTCAGGTTTCTGTCACTTCGGCAACCCCTACGATTAGTAGCCAAATACACAATGCATTCCCCTAGGCCCATATAGGTGAAGTGTCATGTAGTCGACGTTCAATGACACCACTAGAAGAAGTACACCACAACTTAAATAACAATCTATTGAATCTTTCTCAACACAACTCCACTACTAACAACAAGACTTCTCCCATGTCCTCAAGAACAAAACAATACTCACAAGACATCATATGGATCATGATCAGAGATGGGATAATGATGTATAACAATCTGAACATAAACAATAATTCAATGGTTCACTCAATAGCATCAACTACAAAGAGTAATCAACATCGAGAAAGTTTCCCCTATGAACTAATGCAAGATTCAACTCAATTGTTACAGCAATATGGAGATGGTGATGAGGGTGCTGATGGTGATGATGGTGGTGATGATGATGATGATCCCGATGAAGTCCAGCTTGATGGTGGTGTTGATGGCGACGATCTCCCCTCTCCGGGAAGGAATTCCCCCGGCAGAAATCTGTCTGCCAGAGAGATCTTTCTCCCTCGGTGTTTTCCGCCCCACAGAGGCGGCGGAATCTTTCTATGGTCGCTCCCCGAGTCTTAGGGTTTAGGGGGGATGATATACGCCAGAGGGGAGAGGCTGGAGTGGGCCAGGGTGGCCACACCACCTCCAGGCGCGGCCTAGGCCTACCCGCGCCATGGGGTGGTGTGGGCCCCCTGTGGCCCATCTCCACTCCATCTTCTGGCATCCTTAGTCTTCTAGAAAAATAGTATTTTCCGTATATTTTCCCGGATTTTCTGATCTTCGCGAATTTTGCCTCCAAACAGCACCTTTTCCATTAGAATCCTGACTGCAGCGGTCCATGCTCCAAAAGTCATCAACCATGCAAAAATAGATGAAATAACATAAGTATCATCTCTCAGTATGAAATATATCAATGAATAATAGTGAATTAAGACATAGAATACTGATGCAAAATGGACGTATCAGAGAGCATCAGTAATGTGTTTTGTAAAAGCCATGTTCATAGCACTAGCATTAGGACTTTTAGCAAGCTTTTGTAGGAACTTAATAACTTCAGAGATATTGCAACCATCAAGATCAAAATCATAATTATCATTTAAAGTAGTAGAACTATTACTAGCCTCAACACTAGTGGTGGTGATAGTAGAAACACTAATGTTTCTAGCAATTTCATCTTCTCTTTCCCACTTAGCATGTAATTCAGCTAATAGTCTAACATTTTCATCAATTCTTACTTGTATGGCATTGGTAGCTGCAAAAGGATTATCATTAGTTTCAGGTTTAGTAGCCATTTTATTCAAAGAAGATTGAGCTTCAGCTAAAGATGCTATATTTCTTTCAGCATTAGAGAGTTTTTCCTCAATAGTTTTATTGAAAGCAGTTTGTTTAATAATAAACTCTTTAAGCATAACTTCAAGTTCAGAGGGTGCACTCCTATTATTGTTGTAAGAATTTCCATAAGCATTACCATTGTTGGGAGGATATGGCTTATAATTGTTGTTACCAAAATTACTCCTATAAGCATTATTGCCAAAGTTGTTATTTCTTATGAAGTTCACATCAACTTGCTCTTCGAGTAACCAAAGAGGCTAAAGGAACATTATTTGGATCAATATGGGCTTTCCCATTAACAAGCATAGACATAATAATATCAATCTTATCACTCAAGGAGGAGGTTTCCTCAACAGAATTTACCTTCCTACCTTGTGGAGCTCTCTCAGTATGCCATTCAGAATAATTAACCATCATATTGTCCAGAAGTTTTGTTGCAGCACCCAAAGTAATGGTCATAAAGGTACCTCCAGCAGCAAAGTCCAATAGGTTCCTTGAAGAATAGTTCAATCCTGCATAAAAAGTTTGGATGATCATCCAAGCAGTCAGTCCATGAGTGGGACAATTTTTTATCAAAGATTTCATTCTTTCCCAAGCTTGAGCAACATGTTCATTATCAAGTTGTTTAAACTTCATTATTTCACTTCTCATAGATATAATCTTAGCAGGAGGATAGTATTTTCTAATGAAAGCATATTTCCACTTAGTCCAAGAATCAGTACTATTCCTAGTTAAGGAACTCAACTATTCTTTAGCTTTTCCTCTCAAAGAGAAAGGAAACAATTTCAGCTTAATAATATCACCATCTATATCCCTATGCTTTTGCATCTCACAAAGTTTCAACAAAGTTATTTAGATGGGAAGCAGCATCTTCATTACCAATACCAGAAAATTGTTCTCTCATAACAAGATTGAGCAAAGCAGGTTTTATCTCAAAGAAAGTATTTTCAGGCACATGTGGAGCAATAGGTGTGCTCATAAAATCATTGTTCTTGGTGCTAGTGAAGTCACACAACTTAGTGTTTTCAAGAGTAGTCATTTTTTTGGATTTTCAAATAAGAAAGCAAACTAGTAAAACTAATTTTTGTGTGTTTTTTATAAAGAAAACAAGCAAACAAAGCAAAAAGAAACTAAGCAAAACAAAAATAACAAAGTAAAGAGATTGGTTATGAAGGACTCCCCTTGTGAATATGTCCTTGACTCCCCGGCAACGGCGCCAGAAAAATGCTTGATGGCTCAATGCACGGCGCCTAGAAAAGTGCTGGTGCGTGGTTGATGTAGAGCTCGTTGGGAACCCCAAGAGGAAGGTATGATGAGCACAGCAGCAAGTTTCGCTTAGTTATGAAACCAAGGTTTAATCGAACCAGTAGGAGCAAGGAAATACCCCAAAGGTGTTACTAGCTGAGCTTTGGCAGGGCGCACTACCGGTGCTAGTAGCAACGTGGAGACCTGCACAACACAACCATAGAACTTTGTCCCCAACTTGCGATAAGGTTGTCAATCTCACCGTGTTTTCTGGAAAACAAAGGATTAAACGTATCGAATGGAAAGAAGTAAAAGTTTGCGGAAAGTAAACAGAAAGAAGTAAAGAGTTTGTAGATTGCATGTAAAGAAAAGGACCAAGATCCATAGTTCACTAGAGGTGGCTCTCCTTAAGATAGATAACATGCTGGGTGAACAAATTACAGCGGGGCAATATGACAAACATCGAGAAAGCAATACATGCATATACTAATTGTCAACACCCGGATTTTTAATCCCATAGCATGGCCTCCCAACCATGACCATCAGTCATCTTGGGCACTGCATAGGTGGACATAATTGAGAGGTAGCCTCAGCTCAAACCTCTCCCGTGAGGGAACTAATACTAATGCATATAAATTTCCAGCTAAGCCTTACCCAATTCAGGTAATGTGGTTGTACGGTAAATTTGGAATGGTATCGCATCCGAATCCAACCATCAGTTTTATAAAAGGGCTAAGGCTCATGCCTCATCATTTTCATCATCATAAACCAGTTGTGTTTCTCAACACATGTCAAAACATTTCAATAGAATGACTCATCATTCCAAGGTTTTCACAATTCATTTTCACCAAGTGTTCCCATTTAAAGTGACTCAAGTTTTGATATATTCTAAAACACTAGGTTAAGAGTGTTCACTAAGGTGGAAAGGTGGGATCAATCTCATGCCATAGAATGACATCTAAAGGTTTCTAAGTAGGTAAAGTTTTATAATCTTTATGCTACCTTCAAAATTAATTAAAGAACTTTGTGTAAACTAAGGGAGGTAAAACTTGTCAATAAGACTTGGGGTACTAATAGTTAAAGGGGGTGTGATCAAAGTATGCTTAAGGCATCTTTACTAAACCATCTAGTGTTATTCTAGCTTGCTAACAATAGCTTACTAAAGCATGTTTGCAAGGGTTAGCTTGCCACTAATAGCTTGCCTTGGTTGGTGCAGTGGTTGAAGTTTTCTTCTTCTTCTTCTTGGTAGAACTCCTCCTCCTCGAAGGCTTGGTCAGTACTATCGTCTAGAAATACATAGGGAGTGCACAATCACCAAACAATACTTAACTAGGCTAAGTAGTATTCTAAACCACACAATTGATGATCTATTATCATCCCAAGCATCACAAGTTTAATTCAATAGTTTCAACCTTTTTATTTTGGAAAAGTAATTTCTACTCATTGAAAAAATAACTAAAATTTAATATTCACCACCAAAACATGGGATCATGTGGATACATGTCCTCACCACATATTCTAACATGTGGGAATGAGATTTAAAGGTTGGATCAATATTTCTTTGGTTTAAGTTTATTATTTAATGATTTAAAGTGACTAGAAATGCCTACATAGCATTATTTTGGTACTGGTCCAAAATCACTGCCTGTAAACCTTAATATTATTACATATTTGGATAGATATGATGAAATGTGATTTTTGAGAGTTGGAATCAACTCAAAAGCTAACTTGGTTGATTTTATAAAAATGTTTCAAGTTGCAAAAGCTTCTGTCTTCTTATTTTTATTAGGAGAAATCTATAACTCTAAATGAATTAAATCCAACGGGCTTGGATCGAGCATTTCAATACCTTTCAGAAAAAATTAGTTTCATGTAATTTGGATTTGTCAAACTCACAGAATTGAATTTTGAAACACTGGACAGAAACTATATTCTAACTAAAAAGAAAAATCCAGATTTGAATTTGAAACGTGCGCGGGAACAAAATGGGCCGGCCCAGTGGCGCTACGCGGCGTGGGGCTCAGCTGACAGGAGGGGTCCACTCGTCAGCGGCACTTAAAACGCGAAACGGTACGCGCGCTGTGGGCCGTGCGATTAGAGGCTAGATCTACGGTTGAGGGTCGTCGTCGACGACGGACAGGTCGCCGGCGAGCTCGAACCCTAGCGGCTCGGTGGGGGTCTACTGGGGGCGTACCAGGGCTCCAGCGGGGTCGACGATGCGAGCGAACGAAGTGGAAGACGATAGCGAGGCGAGGCGTGGTCGCGGCGGAGCTTGGGGTGGTCACAATCAACGGCGCCCTTCTTCTCCCGAGGCGGTGGCTCCGGCTCCAATTCCGGCGAGCTGCTGCTCCACTTGCTCCGACGAGAGGTGGGTGAGGTTCAGAGAGGTGAGGGGAGTGGAATGGTGTGGAGAGAAGAGGCCGGGGAGGGCTCCTTTTATAGGCTCGACGGTGAGACCGAGCGGGATGGGTGGTCGACGGTGGCGACATGGCTACGGCAAGCTAGCGGCATGGCTGGGGATTGCGATCGGTAGGCGGTTCCCTGGCGGTGCTCTAGGACTTCAATGCGGCCGTAGGGGCGGTGGTATGCGGTCTGGGCAAGGTGGCGCTCTGCGCGGCCGAAGCGGCGGTGTCCACGATGAGCGGTGGTTGTGGGGCTTTGGGCGGCGAACGGAGGTGTCTGGGGTGTTCTCCAGGTCGAGGCGGAGCGGTGGGCGCGGGCTGGTGCCAAGGGGCGGTCGGTGTGAGCGGGGACAGTGCACGCTCTGCGGGCGGCGTCGGCATGGTTCGGTGGCACTGGGCACGGGTTCTCCTCTGTGGTCCATGGCTGGTCTTGGCTCGGGCAAGGGACAGAGAGGGGCGGTGCGGTGTTGGCTACCTCCTAGACATGGAGAGGAACGAGGAGGTGGTCTGCTGCAGCGGGGCAAGTTTGGCCGGCCAGGGTGGTGCTCGGCATGGCATGGCATTGCTACTAGGGTGTAGGGGATGGGTTGCAAATGGCATTGTTTGATCAGAGGGGGACATAGAGATTAAATGGAGATCAATTGGGGGCAAAACTCTGATCAAAACAGTGAGCTAGGATTAGAGGTGTGATTCTGCCTGCCAAGTGTTTGATGAAATGGCCGCAAGAGAAAAAGTTTTGAATTTTGAGTTCAAAATTTTTGGGTGATCTCCACTAGTGATAGGTAGTCTCTGGTTGCAAGGGTTTTGAAAATGGTGCTCAATTTGATGGTTTTTGAAATAGGGGTGATCTATGCATATGCATTAGATTCAATTTTAAACTGTCATTTAAAATAGTTTAAGAATATTTTTAGTAAATCAAAAGGTGGGCCTTGGTACCTCATTATGTGTACTAGCAAGGGGTGCAAAGATCAAGAATTGTTTATGTTAAGAATTGAGTACTAGGAATAGCCAAAGTAGGCCTGAGAGTTAAATTTGTCAAAATGACCATTCTTTCATTTTAATTCTTTTTTATTTGATTTTCTTTAGGAAAAGTTTGGGAATGATGTAGATGATGTTTAAATCACCTAAGAAACATTTTACAAGCATTGGATCAATCAATCATGGCAATTCAAACAACTCCTAAATTAAATGCACACATATATGAATGCTTTCATTTTAAATTTGGAAAAGTTTTTGTTAACCCCATTTTTGGATGATTTGATCTTGATAAGCTTGGATTGAAGTTTTGGGATGTTACACTAATCATCTTGACTCCTTTGAGATTCGATTGGGCATTACAACATTATACATAGACCGCCATCTAACTGCATCTATGACTAATAATCCACCTTCAGTTTATCATCCGAACCTCCTCCAGTATTAAGTTGCAAGCAACAGATTATTGCTTTATGAACTGCGTGTAAAGTAAACAATACGATTGTTTTATGAACAAATGATTGTTGTTTTATCCCTAGTAGCAACAACACATCTAGTACCTTAGAGATTTCTGTCACTTCCCCAGATTACTAGAGGCATGAACCCACTATCGAGCATAAATACTAACTCTTGGAGTTGTTAGCATCTACTTGGCCAAGATAGCTACTAACAACGGAAAGCATGCGAGATCACAAATAACAAAGACATGATAGAATCAATAATCAATCTAAAATAGCATCTCAATATCCATCGGATCCCCGCAAACACAACATGTAGAATTACAAATAAATGATCTTGATCATGAACGAATCTCACAAGATCTAGACATGAAAGCACAAAGGAGGAGAACCAGCCATCTAGCTATTACATGGATCCGTAGTCCAAGGATGAACTACGCACGCATCACACCGGGGGCTTCCATGGTGATGAAGAAGGCCTCGAGGGTGAATTCACCTCTCCGGCACGGTGCCGGGAAGAGCTTCAGATCCCTTCCGATCTAGGGATGGAGATAACGGCGGCTACAGACTCTTTCATGATTTTTTTGATCGGGCACTTAGGATTTACGTCCCGAGGGCATCTTATAGTCGGAAGGGGAGGCCGAGGGGGTGTCGGAGGCGGCCACACCACCCCCTGGCGCGGGCCAGGCTGGGCCGCGCGGCCAGGTGGTGTGGTGGCCCCCTGGCCCCTCTCCGTCTCGTATTCTGGCATCTGATGACTTCCGGAAAAATAGACACTTTTGCTTTTGTCCCGTCCAATTCCGAGAATATTCATTTTCTGACTTTCCTGGAACCAAAAACAGCAGAAAACAGACAGCTGGAACTATACTTCTTGTTAATAGGTTAGTCCAAGAAATCATATAAAAAGTACTCCAAAGTTGGAACAAAACACAAGAAAATGGATAAAACCAAGCATGGAACATCAAAAATTATAGATACATTTGCAATGTATCAATAACCCACAAAAATTTAATAGATCCATGCCTACTACAAACAACATCAATTTTATAATTCAAAAATTGCCAAAAAAATAGCGCAAACACTTGCACTTCTATGAGGTTTTTCTGGAAAGATACTTTTGTCCCGTATTATAAATGAAGACACACACACACATCCAAATTGATACAAGGTAATGAGGAAACTCACTTACACAACAGACAGAACATAAACAACAAATATCATGAAACACCAAGACTTGTCAACGGGACATCTTATCGAGACCGAGGTGAAAATAGCTCCACAACAACGTCTTCAAGAGGATAACTAGGCAATGCGCCGCCGTCAACGAGACCGATAGTCAAAAAATTTCACCTAAAACCCTCGCGCAGAAGATACCCACAACAGCGCCCCAGGAGGTTTACAACACCCGTAGGCATCGCCGCCGTCGGTGTCAAAACGCAAGGCTTTCGCCGGATAAACCTACGCACACGCTCGCTATCGGAACGCATGTTGTCCCCAAGCACAATCTTTAGAACATGATCTAGGACATGTCGCAGCCGAAGCGCCGCAACCACTAAGGTCTCCCGTAGTCTGCACCTTGCCATCCAAGTGATCAAAAGAACAAGACCGTCCCGACATCCACGAACTCGAGTCCATGCCACGACTAACATCATAACGTAAGGCCGACAGATTGGACAAAGTTAGGCGACACAAGAACCAACAGGACTGAGGTCCTTAGGCCCAAATCAGTTATGTCGCCACGCTAATGCATCACGGCCGTTGCGCTTGCTACATTTTGGCCACCGCCACCGTCAACGTGCAAGCTTGCACCGTCCTTACCCCCTCCACCACCATGCGCCATTTATCTTCTTATCTATCCCATTTAACCAATTTCAAAACATAATTGTAATAATTGTTGTTGGTGATACGGTAAAGGTAAAATGAACAACTCTCAAAATTAAACGAACGAGAGGACAAAAGATAAATAAATGCTCGTAGTCTTGAATCACAAAAGACACATTTTGTACACTAATTCTATCACATTTTTCTTAGTCTGTCATTGGTAAGAAAGATGTTTTATTCAAGAACCACATAATAACCTTTATTTTTAGTGGAACTTTTGACTTCTACAGGTATTTACGCAAAGATCTTGTATGACCATTCATAAAATCAGTATACATAGATTTGACTGAAAACATTTCTGTAGTGATTAAATCCCATGTGAAACTGTCATGTTCATCTAAAAGGGTAACCCACATTAATCTACATGTTGTCCACTTAAAGTCCGTCTAAACTCAACATCTAGAGGAGTTTGATATAACACATTTACAGCCAAAATATTTTATGTCGTGTAATATTATAAATGGATGGGTATTAAGATGATAAAAGGGTTAGGACTACCCAAGTATCTTCCTAGGATCGAGTACTCGTCCCATCACCAATGACAAATGAGACTCGGTCGGAAAACTCTTTTTCAACTCCTATGAGCCTCTTTCAAAAAGGAGAGTCTATAGATTTGGCTTGTACTTGAGATATAGTTTGTCACGGAAGTATTTAGCAGCTCCACACTCCATTCTTGTGAAGAATCTTAAGCAACCATTTGCTAAATAAACATTTTTAATTTATTTCAAGTACCTCTATACCCTACCCTCCTCTCTTTCGATCAACAAATAATATTCTATTTCGGATGATTTTTTTATTTGTTCACTTTGCCAAAATAAAATTACCAATATAAATCTAGTATTTTTTCCGTACCCCTTGGGTATTGAAAATATAACATGAACACCGATATGCTAGTTAAAACCGAATTGGTTAGAACCAGACGACCCCCCTATGAGAGCATCTTTGCTAACCAGGATGCCATTTTTTTCTCCAAGAGGTATTCAACGAGTTTACGTTCTTTATTCGGCAACATAAAAGGGAGAGAACCATAACAATATATTTCATGTTTATGAAATCTAAGCTTAAACTCGGAGAGCTATTGGACAATACACAAAATTAATTTCATGTTCACACATTTCCGTAAGTCATGCTCCATGAAAATATTAGTGTCATCCGAGTATTGTAGGATGGACACTCCCCATCCACGATATGAGACCACCTACTTGAACATCTTATTTACCCTTGGCTATAAGGATTGCCAACAAATCAGCCACAATATTAAAAATCAGCCTATGGAAGAAGTGGTCAATGTCATCATTAACCCTAATCCCTCGGCACAAGCCTCACAAGGTAGTCACACCACTTAGATGCAAACCCCTACGTGCGTAATGCTTGTTGAAGAAAACACCACTTAACTTTATCATAGAATTTATCAAAATCAATCTTAAAGAAGACGTCATCTATTTTTTCATGTGCAACTCATGTATAGTTTCATGGAAAATGTCAAGTCCCTCTAGAATATTTCTCCTCAACATAAATTTTGACTAAGTTGGACGCACAACTCGTTCTACAATACAAGTGACTCAATTAGTACGAACTTTTATGAATAGTTTGTAACACATCCAACAAACAAATTGTCCTATATTGCTCAATTCTAGAGACATCCTCTTTTTAGGAAGGAGCGTAATGGCACGGGTTAAGCTTGAACAAAGGCAGTCTCCTAGACTGTAACTAAGCAAACATTGCGATGTCTGGTTTTATAACATTCTAGCAAGATTGTAAACTTCGCAGAAAACCCATCTGGTCTAGGAGCTTATTTAATTCCATTTAGCTATAGCTTTAAACACTTCCGCCTCTGAGAAAAGTAGCCATCAAGGCTCATTTTCCACCGAGAATAGCTGAAGTATATCATGAACAAACTCCCCTCCTAGAGAGAAAAGATCTAGAACCGGTGCTCCAAATATTTTCTTATAATACTCCGTGGTGAATACTTCCAATTTTTTCTGCTAATACCTCAATTATAGTTCCCTCGTCTTGCTCTAATTGTAAGATCTTTTTATTCTTATGTTTTCTGTTTGCAATAAGGTGGAAATATTTTGTATCATGGCCACCTTCTTGTTCATGCTTCACCTTAGCGCGTTAAATCAACTTAGTCTCTCCATCATGCCTTACTTACATGGTAAAAGCCGAAAAAATTGAACCGCAGTTTCTCAGGAATTTATTGTAGGGGTTCCGCGTATGAAAACAATAAAATTTTACCCTACGCCCCTGAACCCCTGATGTTGCCAGGACCTATCTATTAGTAATGCAGTAACGGGAGGGGCTTTCCGCGAACTTATCCTTGAAGACCGAAAAGTGTTGTCAATGCTCAGGAGAGCGTGGTTGATGTAGACGAGCCGAAGCCGACCTCAAGGTCGTGATGAAGTCCTTGCGCTCCTGTGGCTCAACGACTTGAGTGCCTCAAGTGTGACACCTCGCGGGGAGTTACACACGTCCGGTGTCTAACAATGACCCCCGCTTCTCCGATACAGCAGCAGTTGCGGAAGTAGAGCTCCTGGATCCAAATCCCGCAACACGACGGCGTTCCGAGGTGAAGATGTCTCTCGCTCGTGCAGTCCGAACTTGGGACCACGGTCACGAGAGAGAGAGAGAGAGAGAGAGAGAGAGAGAGAGAGAGAGAGAGAGAGAGAGAGAGAGAGAGAGAGAGAGAGAGAATCAATTGGAGGTCTCCCCAAAAGAGAGAAAACTTTTTATTGAATATTGTGTGTATTTATCTGGCCAAATACCCCCACTATATATAGGGGGAGGGGAGGTACTACCTCCCTCAAAGTCCCGGGGTGGGACTAAAGGAGAGGGAGAGGGGGGTAGCCGTCGGCCGGCCCTAGTGGGCCCCACGCGGGGAGGCAAGGCCCAGCCGACCATCCCCTTGCCCCTTCTCTCCTCTTGCCTTTCCCTTATGGGCCCTTTCCCTCCGGAATTGGCCCATTAAGCCTTTTGACCATTTAATTGATTTTTTATTTTATTAAATAATTATGCATAAATGATTAAATCAATATTTAACATTTATTCACATATTATTCAATATCCGTGGCTATGGAACACCTTCCACCTCCACTTCGGATATTCTCCGGACTTACCAAAACCCTTATGATTTTCTCTCTTCTATTCTTCGGTGATTCTACCGACCCTATAAACACTCTCTAAGCATCATCAAACCCTTAAGTGTGATACCCCACGGTTCGGGAACACTCCAGACATGGTCGCGACACTCCCGGACCAATGATCGACAGAGGGACCTGGATGGCCATGTGACCTGCATTCCATGAATATCTTTCGTCGTTTAAACCGGGACAGTCGTGTCGTATTCCCTTTGTCTCTCGATACTTGCATTTCCTGAGATCTGATCAATGACATCACCATGTCGTGTTCAATATCGTTGCCGAATAATGCTACTTGACTCGTTCCGACAAGTGATATCTCTGTGATCAAATCACACGCTGCGCAGCTATTAGATATAACTTCTCCGAGTGGGCCCTTGAGTATCTTTCCGTCACGTGGACGGACAAATCCCACTCTTGGCATATATTTCCTCTACGATTCCTCCGAATACCTGAACACACATTTATTGTCACTGTATTACCAAGTGACTTTTGATGCTATCTAAGCACCCTCGGGAGACAGTGATTGATATAGCCTCACGGTCTAAGGAATAGTCTACGAGGATCCATTTCTAATCATCGTAACTTGAACTTTATGACATGATCGGGTCATGATGTTTAGGTTGGGTATTGGTTCATCATCTCATTCTCAGAATGAGTTGACTTCATTTCTAACTGGCATAAATGCCACATGATCAGGAAACCTTGATCATCTGTTGACCAATGAACCAGTGACTAGAGTTTCACTGGGAACCCCTGGTTGTTTATATATCACACATGTATTGATGTTTCCTCTCAATAAAGTTATAACATGATATAAAACTTAATCATAAACTTTATGAAATATGATAATAATCCTTATTATTATTGTCTCTAGGGCATATTTCCAACATTTATATCTATTGTTGTTTTTGTGAGTAAACGAACTTACACCACTTGTTTTTTTAGACTGAAGTCACCACGACCCGGCTTTAAATTAATAAAACCAAATGGCTAAGACACAACCCACGTTTATAGGTAGCAGCCAACACACATGACCCAAAGGTCGGAACGACAAGCAGCTACCCTAGCATGATCGTCAGGGTCTCCAAGGACCACGCCACAAAACATAGCATGAGTACTAGGGGGAGGAGTACAAAAATTAGAGCGCGCATGCCAGATAATTAGGTCATCGATATAGGCGCCTGTTGCTGAGGCCTCGTCACAGGAGGATTGTAGGTATCGGCGAAGATTCGCTTAAGCATCGCGACCATCTCCTCCAGCGGTCGCAACCCGATGTCCTTTTGAAGAGAGCGCCAGAGCTGTAGGAAAAGAAGAGTTTTAAACAGAACATTAGCAGGTTGTCTAGGGAATTTAGCCTCAATAGTAAATTTGTTACGGATGGTCCAAAGTGCCCGGCATTGAGCAGCAAAAAAGATCCACAAAGCATTTCTAGATGACCCGCCACATCCAGCAAGGATGAGGAACCACTCCCTGCAGTTATTAGGGTTCCACCCAGTACCAAACATCAAGCGGGCGCCACTCTAGGCAAATCTAGCGAGCACACACCGGAAAAAGATGTGCTCCACATTTTCTTCCACGCCACACAGGGAGCACTTCCCATTTGATAGACCATTCTGCTTAAGAATCTGGTCATTCGACGGAAGCCTGCCTCTGATAAGCTGCCATAAAAAGATCTTGAACTTTTTCGGGATCTTCAGCTTCCATATGTGCTCCCAAATCTTGACCTCCTGGCCCTTCGACAGCTCTAGGTAAAGGGATCTCGTAGAGAAACGCCCAGAGGGCTCCAGGTGCTAGGACACCAGGTCCCTTTCCCCACTTGGGACCATCTCATTGATCTCTAACGTCAACAGGTTCCACTATTCCATCTCCTCGGAGCCAAAGGAGCGTCTAAATCTAGGGGCCCAACTTGTATCCTCACGTGCGTGAGAGATTAGCAAGCCCAAGTCGTCGCATATGACGAACAAGCGGGCATAAGCGGGCATATCTGACACATAGCGGTTCCTCTCCGGCCCACAAGTCCGTCCAGAATCTAACTTCGAGTCCACACCAGGCCCGAAACGCGCTCCCAGTTTAAAAACCTACTTGACTTTGTGAATCCCATGCCAGAATTGTGAGCCTCCCGCTGGGTTGGTCTCAGACAAATTCTGCACAGGGTACTTAGCTCTGAGAAGCCGCAACCAGAGAAGGTTATTGTCCTGATCAGAGTATATTCTCCATATCCATTTCTGGAGCAGAGCTATATTCATCTTCTTAGTGTTCTGAACTCCCGGGCCGCCTTGAGCTTTCAGTTTGCAAATATCATACGAGCTGACCATGTGGTACTTTTTTTTGTTGCCTTGGCCTTCCCAAAAAAACCTGCTTCTATGAGTACTAAAACCTTCATGCGTACCATCAGCTAGCATGAAAAGGCTCATGATGTACGAGGGTAAACTAGAAATACACGCGTCAATCGGCATAAGCCCCGCCGCTGAAGAGAGGAACCTACCCTGCCACGGTTCAACTCTTCTGACAACATTTTGCACTAGTGGTTGCATGTCAACGATGGTGAGCTTCCTATCACTCATAGGAAAGCCCAGGTAGGTGAAGGGGAAGGCTCCTTCAATACAGTTAAGGATATTGGCCACACTGGCATGTTCCCCTTCACCCTCTCTCATTACTATGACCTCACTCTTGTGGAAGTTAATTTTGAGGCCCGAGAGAAGCTCAAAACAAATAAGGAGAAATTTGGGATTAGCCACCCCCAGGCCTGAGAGATGGATGAGGATCACAGTGTCGTCGGCATACCGCAAATGTGTGATCCCACCTGGGATCAGATGAGGAACCACGTCCTTGATGTGGCCAGCTTGGCCAGCTTTGGTTAGGATCAGGTCGAGACCATCCGCAATGAAGTCAAAGAGCAACGGTGAGAGAGGGTCTCCCTGGCGGACCCCTCGCTTGTTTTTGAAATAGGGGCCAACCTCCCCATTGATGGAAATCGCAGTCTGCCCTTCACACACCAGTTGCATAAATTTGTGAGCCATGGCTCCCGCAAAGCCTTTTCTATGAAGGACTTCTCTTAGGAAATTCCAGATGACTCTATTGTATGCTTTCTTGAAATCTAGCTTCAGCAGAACCGCTGGCAACTTCTTGAATTTCAGCTCATGGATAATCTCATGTAAAGCAAGGGCACCATCTTGTATGTATCTTCCTTTGATAAAGGCAGTTTGGGAGGAGGCAATCACCCGATGCGCTATTGGCGATAGTCTCATCGCATACGCCTTCACCAAAAGTTTGAAGATAACATTGATAAGTGCAAGTGGCCGAAACTACTTGATGTTGTCGGCACCTAGGATTTTAGGAATCAGCGAAAGGATCCCGAAGTTAAGCCTATCGATGTCCACAGTACCTAGAGCAAAGCCGTTAAGAATCTGCAGCGCATGCCCTTTTACCTTAGGCCAGAAGTGCTTGAAGAAAGCCACCGGGAACCGTCTGGACCCAGAGCCGTGTCAGACTTGGTATCCCGGATTACTAATTCCAGCTCCTATATGGAAAAGGCTCTAAGGAGCGCTTGGTTCTCACTGTCTGAAACCATCGCGCTAGGGGGCCATGTCGGCGAGGCGAGCGCATTGGTTTTTGCTCCTCCGATCCTATCAACGCCCGATAAAAGCTATATATGTGTTCCTAAATATCCACTTTGCCCGAGATTCTGTGATTCCCATCAACCAGGTCGACGATCATACACTTACGACGTCTCCCATTCGCTATCGCATGGAAATATTTAGTATTGGCATCGCCATACAAAATCCAATTTTGTCTGCCCCACTGCTTCTAGTATTCCTCCTCCTTGATCAAAATAGATACCATCTGATACTCCAGATGGTAGAAAAGGGCCCAATCGTCATGATCCAGCCCCGGGTCGTCAGCCAGAGAGTCGAGCCTTTGGATTTGAAGGAGTTTCTCCTTCTCCAGACGGCTTTGTTTTCCCATATTGGCGCTCTAGCCTCTCAGACTCTGGCGCAAACCTGACGAAATATCACGCCACAGATCAACATGACCCCTACAGCGTGATTGGTTCCCACTGATGTCCACCCACCAGCAGAGCACTAGCTCTCTAAAACCAACCCTTCCTAGCTAGCTAGTTTCAAAGAAAAACTGTGTGTTCTTAGAAACAACTTCCTCCCCAATGCTTAGGAGTAGCGGGGTGTGGTCCGAACCAATCCTAGTTTCGGCCACCGGGGTCGAGAGTGGGAACTGTACCTCCCACTCCGGAGAGACAAGCACCCTGTCCAGCACACTGCGGACAGGTTCTGTTGTGTTGAGAAGTCTAAGCCGCAAATTTAGCAAGGCAGAGAGCTAACTGCGACGTAAGAGCAACTCTGACTGATCCCCTTTCAGTCTTTAGAGAACTTTTTTCGGCGCCGAACGCCTGGGGACGCACCGAACCGATCCCCAAGCGGCCGTTAGCAGAGAATAAGAATAATTTTAGTCCAGCCCCTCCGCGATCCCTAAATATGGCCGACCACGGCACTGGACTATATTTTTACTCCTCTACTTCGGCCTCCACCACTCGCCCCCGACCCGTAGTAGGCTTCCCCACCCTCCCACATTCTCTCTCGACCCAGAGACCCCCTATTTCTCCGGAATCGGGAGCCGCAATCACCATCGCAAATCCGCCACCGCCTTCGAAGGAATCGAGTCCCCGCGGCCGGGATTCGTCGAGCTTCCGCTGGATTCGCGCAGCCACACCTCCGACATGGCTTCTTCCTCCACGCCCTGGAGCAACTCGCCGGATTCGCTTGAGGACCTCGCCGGATCCCCGGTACCTCCAGCATGGGTGGAGCACCTCGTGCGGGTAACCACACCTGCTCTGGCGGTGCCAGCAGCACCTGCACCGACACCTCCACCGGAACCACTAGATCCGGCACCACCAAGGTGTGTTCATCTTCTTTTTTGTTTGCTTTTAGTGAAAGCTTCACCATTTCTTCTGATGAAGCAAGTGCATGTCATTTGATTTCGTAGGATTCGGTGGCCATGGGATGAGGACGGGGACAACGATTTGTACTTCGCATGGCATGAGAAAAACCGAGTTGGTGATGAGCAAACATACATGCAATTTTGGGAAGGGATACATGCCAACTTCCATCGAAGAACTAGTGTAGGTCCTAGATCCTTACCATCGATGGTACATCGATGGAGCTTCCTAGTAAGGGCCATAATAGTGACGAGTATTATCCCGTCGAAAATAATCCGTAGACGGTGGAGAACCCAACTCTGATGGTTCTAGTGATGAGGTTAGAAAAAACCCGTAGACGGTGCAAAAACCTAATTTGTCAGGTTTATGATGCTTGTAATCATTTATATGACTTAATATGTATAATAAATCTACTTATTCTATATGTTGTTATGCATTCATGTGATCAAATTTGCAAATTTGATCAAACAAAAATTTGTCCTCTAAGGGCATCTCTAACCGATCCCTAATCGGTTAGAGGAGTAAACGGAGGAGTAAACTTACTCCTCTAAAGGAGGTCGGCGCCGAACCGAACCCCTAAACTTTAGAGGAGTAAAACTTTTTTTTAGAAATCAAACTATCAATAGCCAAACATTCGGCATAGTTTAGATACAATCAAATAAAATGTTTACGAATGAATAAATATTAATTTTACAAACCAAATAAATTCAAAGCCGAACACATGGCAGGGTTCAAATTTAACAAATCATCAGAATAGTTCAAACTCAACTAGCCTCGGCCACCGAACTTCATCGTGCAAAATGATGGTCATAGCCATCTCGACATCGTCGTCGTCCTCCTCCTCTTCCTCCGACGATGAGTCGTCCAAGATGTACTCCCTCAACCTCTTCATCTAAACGACGACGGCGCTGGTCAAATTTGAAAACCAAAACAAACAAATTCGGCTAAAACCCTCACCTTGCTATTCGGTCGAACACCTCACGGGCGGATGAGGTGACGAGGTTGGACGAGCGGTCGTCGGGTAGGGCAGAGGAGGCGTCGAGGGCGACGGTGCCTGCCTTCTGCAGCCTTCCCAGTTTTTGACGGCTCGAAGTTGCGGCAAATCGACAGCGACGACGGCGACCGGCAAAAACGAGCTCGCCCCGTCGATTCTGGCGACGGCGAGAGGCGGCGAGCGAGGAAGAGATAGGCCGGAGGGCGACGGAGGGACCAGGGTGGGGACGGCGGGGTATGGGGGCCACCGACGGCGACGCCGGCGGGAATGGGTGCGGCGGATCGGGAGGCGAGAGGTTTTCTCGGAAATGGCCTCGGAGGAGTAAATTTAGAAGTCAGCCGCCACTTTTACTCCTCTAACCGTTTAGGAATTCGGTTAGGTGCCACCGCTGCGTATTTTTACTCCTCTAATTGATTTTAAGGGATCCGTTAGAGATGCCCTAAGTTATTGGGGATCGATTCCGGCGCACAAAATTTAGAGGACTAAATATAGGAAGTTAAGAGAAATGGAGGCTTTTTCTCCTCTAAATTATTGAGGATAAGTTAGAGTTGCTCTAATAAGGTTTCTTTTTGTAAAAAGCCTCTGTTATGGTTTCATCATTTCATCCTGGAAAAGGCGAAGTCGCACAACGGAGCTAGACAACGAATAATTACTATCTATCGGACCATACAGCAAACGGCCCCAGCAGATCAACAGGTGCAGTGCATGTCGTCGCATCATCGTGTTATTTTTATAAGGCAATTTCGGTGCTCTTTTCATCGAGGAAGTTTCTTGTTTTGTTTAATACTAGGAATCTGCGTAGGCTCTTCGAAATTCTACTCTCTCCGGTTTATATTATTATTCTCAATTTGGTCTAGATTTAGATACATCTAGTCTAAATACTTAACTAGGTATATCCGAATCTAGATAAAGTTAAGAACAATAATATAGATCGGAGGGAGTATAATTTTTGCAATCGAGGAAGTTTCTGAATTGGGTCAGTGTAACGAGAATTCCACAGCCACCTCATCATATCATGCCACCAGTCCTAGAAGATGACCTGGCATAGCATGCATTCGTTGTCCAAGATCACAAGATCGGCAATTCCTATTATAAAGTAGAGATAAGGGTCTGAATACGAACCATGTGTTGTATCTTCTGATGCTGATTATGAAACGCTCGGTGTTAAGGGATACGTGTCAAACGTGTTGTATCTGCTGAATATTACGTTGTACAACTCTGTAACGGTAAGCTAGTCATCAGGATAGCAGGGAGCGTTCGCGAGTCTTACGCCACGACCTTCATACTCGGATCGTGCCGAGCCCATCTGTTGTATATGTACCCCAGTCTGAATAATAGAAAGTGTCGTAGTGTGAGTATATTCTGTAATTTTTCTTTTTTTTGAAACGATTAATGAAAAAAAATTAGTAATGTAATCTTTCTTGGTATCAGAGCTAACCAGGTCTCTTCTTCTTCCTTCGATGGCTACCTCCTCCCACTCCCAAACCGCTCCGGCCGCCGGTGATGGTGTCGCTGATGTTCTCTCCCTGTCATCCCAACTTGCCAACGTGCAGCTCCTCCCTTCTCCTCCCACTACCAATGGTGTCGACATCACTAAATACATCAAATTCCGCTTAGATTCATCCACCGGCAACTACCACAAGTGGAGAAACCTGTTCCTCTTTGTTCTCTCCAAATACAATGCCCGCGAGCACGTCGAGGAGGAGACGTCGCCGCATCTCGCCACCGAGGAGTAGCGGTCTACGGACGTGTACATCGTCATGTGGATCTACGCCACGATCTCTGATGAACTCCAGGACGTCATCCTGGTGGAGGACAACACGGCCTTCATGGCCTGGCAGAAGCTGCAACACTTCTTCACCGAGAACGCCAAGGGGCGCGAGATCCTCCTCTCGAAGCAGTTCCAGAACATCTCCCAGGGCGACAAGACGGTCGTCGCGTACTGCCGGGCGCTCAAGGTAGTCGCCGACCAGATGGGTGATGTCGGATTGTCGGCGCGCCCGTCTCGGACAGGAAGCTCGTCATGCGGTTGATCGACGGACTCGACGAGCGGTTCAAGATGCAGGGGGGCTGCTGGAGTCCTCCAAGCCATTCCCTACCTTCATGCAGGCCCAGTCGAGGTTGCAGCTCGCAGAGGAGAAGCTGAAGTCCAAGGAGGCCGCCAACCCGCAGATCCTCAATGTCAACAACGGCAACTCCACCGGCCCTCGCTTCTGGGGGAATTGCTACACCTATGGCGAACCTGGCCACCCGGCCAGGAACTGCCCCACCGGTGGGCGCGGCGGCTATGGCCAGCACTAGGGCCGGGGCGGCGGACAACAGGGCTACGGCTCTCAAGGCGGCTACCACGGCAACAATGGTCGCGGCGGCAACTACAACGGATTCCATGGCGGAGGAGATCGCGAAGGCCGCAATGGTCGTGGCCGCGGTGACAACGGCGGGCGCGGAGCCTACAACCCTGGCTACGGCCAGCACCAGGGCTACCAGCAGCAGGGGTACATTGGTGCCCCGTACGGACAACAAGAGCAATAGCAGGTCCGCCCACATTGGGTGGCTCCCAACTCCGCCAGCGTGCTCGGGCCATGCCCCGGCATGCAATCATCCCGGTGATGTTTTCCTCCGGTACTGCGCCGTCCGCGCCACCCCTGCAGCCTCTGTACATGCCGCAGCAGCAGCCGTCATACGACTTCTCAGCAATGTTCCAGAGCGCCCCCAGCTTCTCCAACACGCACCTGGCCCCCGAGTGGATCATGGACTCCGGCGTCACCACTCACGTCACGAACAGCACAGGTAACCTCACCTCGTTTTATTCCCCAACAAACGTTGATTCTCGTCGCATTGTCGTTGGAGACGGGTCTACTCTCCCCATATATTCCGTTGGTTCTACTACTCTGCCATTTTCTCCTTTTTCTCTCAACCACGTCCTTGTCTCTTCCACGATTATTAAAAATCTTATCTCTGTCCGAAAATTCACCTCTGATACTCGTGTATAATTGCTTCTGACCCTTATGGCTTCTCTGTGAAGGATTTGGCAACAGGACAACTTCTTCGGAGGTGCAATAGTCGTGGAGATCTTTACCCCTTCTATGGTGACTCGATGTTTTCCGGTGCAGCCCTTTCGGTTTCCACCACCACCCGTGATTTGTGGCATCGCAGGCTTGGGCACCCTAGTGACAGTAGTCTCTCGAAAATTTCCCCCAATTTCTTAACTTCATGTAATAAGGGTGCCAAGTTGTCCCCTCTTTGTGAGGCTTGCCAATTAGGCCGCCAACCTAGACTACATTTTTCTTCTTAATCTAGCTTTACTACCACACCTTTTCAACTTATTCATTGTGATCTATGGACCTCCCCTGTCTCGAGTTTTTCTGGCTATAATTACTACCTTGTTGTTTTGGATGATCACTCGCATTATTCTTGGACCTTTCCTCTTAAACACAAATCCGATACGTCTCCCACCTTACAACGCTTTTGTGTCTTCATTAAAACTCAATTCGATGTGATTATTCGGTGTATTCAATGTGACAATGGTGGCGAATTTATCAATCATGATCTTCGTTCGTTCCTCTCTGCCAATGGTATTTCCTATCGCCTCACTTGCCCCCACACCTCCCCTCAAAATGGAAAAGCCGAACGCTTAATTCGCACCACAAACGATATTGTTCGTACATTGCTCGTCCAGGCCAACTTACCCCCACGGTTCTGGGTCGAGGCCCTCCACACCGTAACTCATCTCCTGAATATTCGCCCCTCCAGCGCCATCCAGCACGTCACCCCGCACTTTTCTCTCCTCGGCCAACACCCCGACTATTCCCATCTCCGCACGTTTGGCTGTTTGTGCTATCCCAACCTTTATGCAACAACTCCACACAAACTCGCTCCACGCAATGCGTTTTCATTGGCTACCCACGAGAGCAGAAAGGGTATCGTTGCTTTGGCTTAACCACTCGACGCGTTATTATTTCTCGCCATGTTACATTTGATGAATCACAATTTCCATATTTTTCTGTATCCAGGCCACACCGTCTACACCCCAGCCGCCCGCCGCACATGATCCTGACCAAATCCCCATCGGGATCCGTCCTCTACCGAACTCCCCTACTATCATATCAGCCTCGGGATCGATCCCACCAGATTCTTCCGCACCCACCGCTGCGTCCCCCCTTTTCCCCTCGGGATCCTTCTCGGCAGATTCGCATGCACCCGAAAACGCGTCGCTAGCTCACCCCTCCACCAGCTCCGCAGCATCGGTCCCCACCGCCGCTTCTCCTCCAACCACTCCAACCATACTCGGATCGTGTCGATCCCATCTGTTGTATATGTACCCCTGTCTGAATAATGGAAAGTGTCGTAGTGTGGGCATATTCTGTAATCTTTCTCTCGGGAGGTAGTATTAAGACATTTCGTATATTTCAGCCTTCTCCCATGAATGATGTTACGCATTAGTGTATAACATAATGGTTATTCTTTCAGTGGAAAGCGATGTTTTCGTCAACAACGAGGCGTCTATGATGAGTTCGTCAATCTCAAGACCCGATCCGCCGGCTTAATCTCTCGGAGGTGCTCATAGAGTAGGGTGTGTGTGCGCGTTTATAGGGATGAGTGTATGTACGTGTTCTGTGTGTCTACGATTATAGTGTTTCTAAAAAAATACGCAGATAAATTCCAGCCTCTATACTGCAGAATTCCACGGCGCCAAATACCAATTAATTTGAGTAATGACATACGCAAATTGTTTTGCTTTTTTCTAAGGCCAAATTGTTAACTTTTGGTTCTGTAAAAAGCGATGGTGAAAGGGGGGCAATTGGTGGAGTTGGGGGGGAATACAAATGCACGCACGCTTGCTGAATGAAAAGGGCCGGCAGGAAAGTGGCAACCATCGGTATGGATATCCGCCTGCCAAATCTTGTCCCAAGAGAAAGGCCTCGAATGAATAAACAATTGGGACTTTAATTCTCTCTATGCTTTCCCGCAGATATATTGAAATTTGCAGGTCGGGAGCTACTTCGTGTAAAAGTACTAGTAATACTCCCTCGGTCCTGACGTGGATTTATGTAGGCTCGTATGAGACATGTTTTTTTTTGCGAAAATTCCACGATCCATTAATAATCATCAACAGTAGTATAAAGAGATTTAAAAGTAATAAAAATTACAAATAAGTCGATGGACCACCTAACGAAGACTACAAACATTAGCACGAGCTGAAGGCGCGCCGCTGTCCTCGTCCCTCCATCACCGGAGCCCGGCAAAGTTTATCGTAGTAGAGCTTGTTGTAGTAACAAACGGAAAGTTGTCGTGCTAAGGTCTCAAAGAACCAGCGCACTAAAGCAGCAACCATCCCAACAATAGATTGGAAGAGACTGACTTAAAATTAACACGAAAAACGACTAGATCCTAGTAGATCAGCCAGACACACGACTCCACGCGCCCTCCCTCAGCGCTAAGCGCACCACCGGAGCAAGGATAGAGCGGGGAGGACTTTATTCTGGCTTCAGGATATAGCCGTCGCCTCAACATCCCAAAAAAGACACGAGAAAATAGCCTAAACGAACTGCCTCTCGCCTCCTGGCGAACAAGCACGTACCGATTCGGTTGTTTTGATTTAGGCCGTTTTTTCCTTTTGTATAAAATATATTTTAATATATAGATACATAGAATCTAAACAAACTCGCGTCATTTATTTTAGGAGAGAGGAAGGAAGTAGTACTACTTTGTGGGCATGCTCTTGTTCTGGTGGTCGAACATACCGCCGTGATTCAAATCAGCGTTTAGTAAGAGCATTCCCAAAACGGACGCTGCAAAATCCGGCGTTCTAAGATCGGTTTGCAGCGCTGGTTTTGTACTTTTAGCACGCACGGCCGTGTGGTGTTTCCCCAACGTTCTAAAATACTGCGCGCACCAGTTAGCGCTCCACCAAACGCTGTAAAATGCGGCGCATGCGGCTGTACAAACACGAAACACACATATATAAAAGAAAAAAAGTCAAACACACACATAAATAAATCAAAAATAAATAATTTAATTATTATTACAACATAAATAAATAGTTCACACCAATACAATAATTTGTTCATCAGTAATACAATAAATAGTTCAAGAATAGTACAACAAACATACAAGTAAGGTGACCTAATTGTTTTGTTGTCCATTCTATCTCCACCACTTCTGTTGACCGAAAACCAAACCACCGTGTTTTGGCCTCTTGTTCGCGCGCATAGCCAAGGGCATGACCAAATTCTCCTGTTCTTCGAGGTCAGATTCTTCATCGGAAGACTCGTACTTGGAACTCATCTACAAGCATAAATCGGACTTAACCTACTAAGAACCCCTATGTTGGGAGAAAAAGTGATTCGGCGGCGACATACCTTGCGCTTGACTTGTCGAAGAACCATCGCGTGCGCCTAGCCGTCGGGCGCGCGGAGCGGTGGCGACGACAGTGGAGGTGCTCACGGGACCTCAAATTGCTGCATCGGAGCGGTGGTGGCGGCGGTAACTAGGGGAGCGGTGGTGGTAGACGAGGACACTATATAATGTGGAGGCGGTGCCTGAAAAGTCATGAAAAGGGACGAGCGGCGCCGGTAGATCTACCACGGTGAGTGTCGGCGGTGTGACAGCGTCGCTAGAGTGGGTGGCGGAAATGGAGTCGTCGTCGACGCCCGCGTGCGGATCTTTCATGGCGGTAGTTGGGCTTCGCGCGCATCATTGACTTTTCCAGGGCGATGCAGCCTGAGCGGCAAATATGTCGCTCGTGATAACACAAAACGCTGCGCGCTGAAAAAAAATAGCGCACACGCGATTATCTAGCGCTTGTTGAAGCGTGCAAATTTGCCTCCCACACACTAAATCTACGGCTTTTATCTCGTGGATGTGTTTTAGCGCGTCCGTTAAAGATGCTCTAAGAATTTTTTATGATGATACTACGTAGAAAGCAATAGGACCATTTGAAACAAATTTGGGGAAATAACCACTCTCTCCCCCACTCGTTCTCTCTGACGCACATGCCCACACTAAACAATTCCAAATCTCAAAATGTTTGTGATTTTTATAAACACCGATTATAATATAATCTCGCACACACCCCATCCACAACCATTAAAAAATTGCATTTTTTATGGAGAAATCAGATGCTTTCCATTAAATATGTTGTTTTGTTTCGAGCAAGATTTCCTTATGGGAGGCCCAGTTTAACAAACCAATATATTTTTCGCTATGCATTTTCAATCTCTGTGTCTTAGTTTCCAAGTGATTATATCTCAAAATACTCTGAACCAGTAATTTCTCAAATGACATCAGGATTATGAGTAAAATCTACCAATCCAAATATTCAGGTTTTCTTTGGCTTGTATTTCATACTACAAGAATTGTAGGATTTCGATTCTTAGGATTTTTTTATAGATTATGTTTGGATTAAACGGATGGTGCAACTCAGATTCCTATAATTTGGAATCCTACATCTCAATTAGAAAGGATTTTGAACATTCCTTCCAAGCTCTTTTTAATACACAATCGCGTGGGATCGCAGATTTTTTTTTTCTATTTGCAATCTTTTTTAAACCTATTACATTTCTATATTTATTCTATGGGTTTGTCTATGTCTCAGTCGATTGAGATTTTCTTAAGTCTCAGTCACCTGAGAAAGTGCAACTGTAGTTAAAAAGAATGTGCAACTCATTCTAGTTGCACTTTTCTACCAGAAAAGTGTAACTGAAACCAATTGCACCTTTTTTAAACAGACGGTTGCACTTTTTTGGATGATTGAGACTTAAATTTTCAGTTCGACATAGTAAAATTGTTATTAGAGCATCTCTAACGAGCCATGTAAACGGCCCGAAACTGGAATACTCCGGCGAGTTTACAGGCCCGCAACACTTTGGACACTCTAGCGAGGCCCGTATAAGCAGTCTGGCTCGTACTCGCTTTTACCGTGGCCCGCTTAACTCCACGCGAGGCCGGTACATATACGGCAGTGAAGTGAGAGTGAGGGTTTAAACCCTCACTTCTCCGCCCCTCCCACCCTAGCGCCGCCGTCGCCAGCCGCAACTCCGTCGGCGATTCCGAGCACATCCACCACCAGATCCTCATGATGTCGAGGCATAGCGGCAGCTACTAGCTGGGGGGACGTCGTTCCGGAGGAGGGGGAGGCGACAACAATGACGAGGCCCACCGCGCCTTCGTCCGCTTGGTGGGTGCCAAGATGCGCGCGGCTCTCAAATGGACCAACCGCGAGCTGTCGTCACCGCCGCCGCTCCGCGCGTACATGCCGGCGGGTTTCCTCTCCGCGAGGGTGCGGGCCGCTGGTGAGGGCTCTTCGCACGGTGACTGCTCCTCGCGCGTCCCCGCGCCTCCAGCCTCCGACAGCAAGGACGAGTGGAGCTAGTCGTCTCCTCCGCGTGCGTGCGTGGTCGTCATGGCCGACTACGCCCACAACTCGAACGAAGAGCGCCTGGCGATGGAGATGTTGCTCCGCCAGTCAGAGCTAGAACGCGAGGCGGCGATCCTCGTCGAGAAGGCCGACGCGCGTCGGGCAATTGTGCTCGTCGGTGCGCGGCTGGCGACGGAGCAGGAGCCTCCCGTCGGGCCCGTCATCAAACTCGAGGCGGCGGACATGGACATCTCCGACAACTAGAGTCAGAGCCGCCCCAAATACCGCTGCAACCTGCAGCTCCGGCCGTCGGCCGAGCTCATTTTTGGTCTAGGTTGCGGCGGCGTCGACGTATATAGGTTAATTTAGATGTAGTTTAGTTGCGCATCTTTTGGATCGCTGCTAATATGTGTAATTAACTGAATCGCGTAAATCCGCTCCGCTGTTCTTCGATGAATTTTGCCACGAGTGCAAATATTCGAATGTGCAGTACCCTTTTCATTCTGCGCCGTGTTGATCTTGCCCTGTATTCGTGTTTTCGGGAGACTATACTCCGAATTTGCAGTTTCCGAGTTAAGCGGGCTCGTTAGAGATGCTCTTATGTTTCTATGTTTACCGATCACGTGATCCAAATTGATACTTAAATTCTCGGTTCACTGAGACATAGTAAAATCGTTACTATTATGTTTCTATGTTTACCGATCACGTGATCCAAATAGGCCCCCTTCGGTAGAACGATTTCCTGCGTTGACCTACAAATACCGTTGCCCCGAGGAAAAACTTAGAAATACTGTTTCGGTTCTTTCATCAGAGTGGCAGAAGAAAAAAATATCACTGTGGCTTGTGAATATTTCCGTGGGTGCCCACAAAAAATGGAGCAATATATAAGAGGAACCGTGGTGTGACCATCATCTTCTCTGCTTGCTCGCGCTCAGCGTCCAGGATCTTTGGTCCACAACGAAAAGAGCAAAGCGCCGGTCCTTTCTCCCCGGTTCCTCGTTTTGGCAGTAATCCGTCATTCAATTCTCCTCCTTCTCAAGGCACAGCCATAACTCGGATACAACAAAAGAGAAGGCATAAGAAGCAGCTCTGCTTACACGGCGAGCGTCACCTCAGGCATGGGGGATGCCACCTCCAGCCATCCCGTAAGTCCCTTCCTGCTCAACTTTCTGTCAGTGAATCGGCTCTAGTCGCCACAGGGTGTTCTTGCCCCCAGCCTACCGGAAGCAATTTGGATCTTCTGGCCGCAGCGACGCACCAAATCGCCTGCTCGAAGAGCTTCGGTTTCACCGCCAGCGGATAGGTTCTTGAAGCTGCAGGAGAGTAATAACACTTCTGATCTTTTGTTTACTAGGTTCTTGCTCCGCCAAGCGTTCTTGGACAGTCGGGCCTGGACGCCGCAGCCGGCGGGTTCATCGCCCTCGACGTCGGCGCCCTCTCGTCGCTCGCCGGAAACATCCCAGAAACGACGACGGCGCCTCCCCCGCCGGTCTCGACCCCGCGGACACCCGTAAGTCCAGAAAAACGACGAGCCAGCCTTGGGCACGAAGCTGGCTGGCCGGCCGGCGACGGCGCGCGTCCAGATTTCTTTAGCTCGTTTTCCAGATTCCCTGTAGCTAGCTCGTTTTCTACTATCTTAATTGTGCTGTGAACGCGAACAGCGGGTGGTGAGGTCGCTCTCGAGGAAGGGATCAGAACGGAAGCAGGCCGACGGCGACGCCAATGGTGGCACCACAGGTTAGCCCAAAATTCTTCTTTGTTTCCCGTCCTTCTTCTTTCACAGAATCACCGCTTGGGTCTATGAGTCGATTGATTCACATCCGTGATGTCGATATCTCTCTGAAAAATTGGGCTTGGATTCTTTTGGTTTCCGTGGAGCTCGGGTAATTTTGACTTGGACACATCGATTAACTTGAAGCTTAAGTGACCAGTGACACTTGCACGTCTCTGACGACGAACGGGAGGGGGTGGCTTGTTCGTGGCGTAAACTTTTGTCTGGCCGTGACGTCGTGTGAGAGATACTACACATCTGGGTCGCAACTGAAGGTGCTGACGTCGATTTGGCCCGATGATGTGCAGGAGGTGGCGCGGGGACGGGCGATAGGCCCCCGCTCTTCGTCCACGTGGCGGCCGGCGACGAGACGCTCAACGGGCTCCGGCTCGTCCACACGCCCGGTGGCGCCGGCACGCCGGGAGGCAAGTCCCGGCGGCTCGGGCGGCGTCCCGCGCCGTGGCTCGATCCCCGGAGGGTCGTCTTCCTCTTCGCCACGCTGTAAGAATCTTTTCTTTCTTATTAATTGTTTAGTTTGTTAGATGAGATCCGATCACTGACTGAACCGGCTACTCAGCAGCAGAGCGTCAACTGGACATCCACCCTACTAGTATTTCACTTGCTTAATCTCTGGACGGACATGTTAGGTGGATCATGGATCAGTGTCAGTACGCTCTCATCTGTCATTCCTGCTACCGACTTTTCTCTCCCAAGAACCGTAGTACTCCCAACCATTAGGCAGAACAGTTAAACATTCAGTGAGCGCCAGTGTATCCTCTTGACATCTCCAGCCAACTTAGCAGTCAGTACTACCACATAAACCGGACCTACCGAATGCAGCTAACCAATCTGACGCGATAGTGCTTCTCCAGCTTGGGCGGAGCGGGTCGTAGGATCATTACTGGCAATAAACGTGCAAAAAGAACCACCGTGGTTTTTGTTAGCAAGTCCCCGTTGCAGAAACTACTTGTCACCCTCGCCTTCGCCCTTGGCTACAATCATACAGAGAAAAAATGGCGACTGATGAACAGCTGTTGTAGATTTATCATGGTGGCACCGTTCCTTTCCTAGTGCTAGCTAGAGAAAGTCCTGAAAGGTTTTGTTCGTATCTCTGATAAGACGATTTTTCGGGAATTTTACGCAGGTCCAGCGTTGGAACGTTGATCCTGCTCTACTTCACCCTTTCCATGAGCAAAATGGACAACACAGGAGGCGACACAGGGGCTGCTATCAGCGACGCGCGGTAAAACACCGGCCTCTTGGGAACGCAGAGAGACTTATCGCGTGTTTTTCAACCTATATGATCTGTAAAGATCGTGACTGGGACTGATATTACTGGAGTGTGTGGTGGTGATATGAACTGGTACAGCAGAAATTCAGAATACGCGACAAATGGCAGAGAAGAGATTAGGCTGGTTGGGGCCTGATAGAGAAGTTTGTGATGGTGGTAGTCCTCTCTTTCTGTCTGGTTTCTTCTGTTCTTTTTCCCCTTCTCTTTTTCCCCTCTAATTGCTGAAAAGAATACGTGTCGCTTTGGAGCGACGATACTGGATTTTTCTTCCTTGCGGATACTACAAACATAAGCATACGGAAATATACACTGATGTATTTGTAATGATTGTCTTTGTCTGGATTATTTCTACAACAGGTTGCACTTTAGTACATGTATAAACTTGACACAGAAACTACACTAAACCAATGAACAACCAACAGTTTCGGCCCTCTATGCACAATGACTCTAAATCCAGTCTGGGAGTTCTGACAGATGAATTCAGACTTCAGTCTAAAAACACATGAAAATGCCAGACAATAGGTTAGAATTTCTGACTCACTCCACTACTGCAGAATAGACTTAAAATTCCCTAACCAACACCTTTTGAGGATCAACAGGAGCGTTGACCATCTCAGACAGATAATCGTAGACTCGAATTGGAGCCACCCTGCAACAACATAAACATATTTCTTTAGTTACTCGATACTCATTCCAATGCAGAAAAGATAGGACCTCCCCTAAGCGTCGTACTTGCAATGCAATTGATAATATTTCAGAAATGAACGTCCAGTTGGAAGACAGCTACAGCTTCCTAAGCGTGAAACCTTTTCGCAGGATATAAACAGAACACAGGCAATTTGTTGACTCAAAAGACTGTCTGACAAATTCAACTTCACTTTGTATCAAATGGAAGTAGACTATTAAGTACAAAAGAAGGATTATTTAAGGAGTTTTTATTGATTGACAGTACCAGGTTGCAAATTTTCATCTTCACCTTATACCAAAACTCAAAAGGGAACAGAATATCAAGTACCAAACAATGATTATCTAAGGAGTCCTATTGTCAATCCTTGAGCTTCTGCAGCTTACAAATGACCAGAACCCTCATCAGCTCAACCAGACTTCAGTACCACAGGTTTGGTTCATGGTGGCCCTGGTCTGGCAGAGAAACTACATAGGGTGAAGCACGTCTGACCAGAAATCTGTTGTCTACTTTCAACCACAAATCCACAAGATAAGATGCGTTGCAACCATAGAATAGAAAATTTTCTAAAAGAGGGTATCCCCGGCCTCTGCATTGAGCTATGCACACAGCCATTTATTTTAACCATAAAATAGATGGAAGTATTCTTCAAAAAACAAGGTTCGTCCAATTTGAATAACAGTTGTTAGGTAAACAAAAACGATAAATAAACAAAAGAAAAGAGTAAAAGTAGTGCATGATGTTATTACTGAAATTACTTTTAGATGGCCTCCGTATCGAATCTAAGAGTGAACAGATCCTTGTGAGAATAATCCTACTAGTCAAGCCTAGGAGGATGGAACTGCTGTGATGTCCCATGCACACTGTCCTAGTAGAGCTTTTCTGGAGGATAAAGGACATTATGGTCCACATTTAACTATTTTATACCGACAGGGTCTTAGTTCTCTGCAAGAAATATATTACTCTGATTAACAAATTCAGAAAGCCAGTTCAACCCACTACTAACCTAATAAACTAAAAATACTCCAATAACTATAAACAATTGAGATAATGAAAACATATATCATGAATTATACATTTATTTCCTGCTGCACTATACTGTGAATTTCCATCTTTTAGATACAGAAGCCACCTAGAAGGTGGTAAGTGGTCACACGCTTACATATTTTACAAGGCGTGGTAGAATAGATAGAACATGGTGCTAGTACCGTTTTGATATGCGTGGCATGGAGCACTTCTGTTTCCTGTCATGGTATATCCTAACAATGACAGCAGCTGTTTCCTCTATAGCTTTTCCAGTAACCTCTGCACGAAAAAAATATAGCTATAACATGACAAACAACAAAATGAGGTATCCATTAAGACAAGAATCTGATCTTACGAATGACTGGCCATGTTGGGTGCTGAACAAAAATTTGATTTGCATGGTCCAGCTCATGCCTCACGTGCTCCATTTCAGCATAATTGCTCTTCTGCCCATTAAATCCTAGAGTGTTTGCTCTTGCTTTTCTGATTGCCTGAAGAACCACAGGGTTTATCGTCAACCCAAATATCTTATCCTGGTCAATTTCAAATAGGGCCTTTGGAAGATCAATTCCCATCACAATTGGGACGTTTGCCACTTTGTACCCTTTTTGTGCTAGATAAATAGACAATGGTGTCTTCCCGGTACGTGAAACACCAACAAGTACAATGTGTGCACGGGCAAGGTTCTGTGGCTGAGCACCATCATCTTGTTTGATGGTGAAATCAATCGCTTCAATGCGTCGGAAGTAATCTTCAGAAAGTTGACCCTTTCGGCTAGCAGAGCTTCGTGGGATTCCAGATGGAGCAACGCCAATATGAGAAGCTATGGCTTCAATAGTAGGACGTAGAACATCAGTGGATGGAACACTCCATAGATCACAAGCCTTCTTGGTTGCCTCAGCCATTGAAGGATCAGCAAGGGTATATAGAAGCAGTGCCCCTTCTTTTGCTGCTTGCTTTACTATCTCAATAAGGTGATCCATGTCATCAACCTAAATAAAATGCAGCAAACATGTAAGAGATGCTGATTAGTTCTGACAAGCGATATGCGGTTAACTTTAGTTCTTAGCACATGGTTGTGTTGACCATGCTCGATAGTATCTAACCAGTAGTTCCTAAACAAAGACCATGCTACAACTGATTGATTATATCCATAAAAACTAGTTCCGGCCAATTTGTCCATGACCGAATATTCCAACTACCTGGTATGCATGAAGCGACAGTGTAGTTCTCAATTTACAGGAAAACACTCAGCCTTATTCAACTGCATAATCCACACAGAGGTGGGTGTATGGACTTTGTTTTACTTAATATAATTAAATGTTCAAGAGATCCATTGCGAAATTCGTACAAAGTTCCATCTTGGAAGAACTTTCCTCCGTTAAAACATATGCAACTTTTGTTTCTAACTACGAGCATATTCCAGTCATTACCATCTTTTGGGAAGTAAAAAGGACATTGTAGCTTTATTCTCAAGAATATAATACTATAATAATAATGTAACATTAGCCCAAGTATTCCACCAACATGAACTTCAAAGGCAAAATGCTAAAGATGATGAATTAAAATATTTCAATTAACTTGGTCTCATACTGCATAGCAAAGCCAGAGAGGAATTCCAGCCACAGGTGTTAGAGTAATCTTTCCTACTTAGTAGCTAGATACCTGTGTGTTACAACACAAGTTATTTTTTATTGCTTGAGTTGTCCAAACCCTTCCGTCATCACGGTCCTTAATTTGTGTGAGTCAAAAAATATCTTAAAATATACATCTATGGAATCAACTAAAGAAAAGATCATGATACCTCTGACTATATAGAATATATGATAATTGCAGTAATTATTTTATTGGCAACTTCAGAGGTAATCTCTAAGAGTGAACGGGCCACTAGAACCTCAGATCTTTATAAGAGTAATAAAAGATACTAAAGTTTTGAGTTGGTGGTCGTCCATTGACTCCCCTGGGCTGTCCCTACGCCTGAGGAAGGCCCATGCCGTTCAGGGGCCATGCTTCATGCCTACGCAATATTAGTAGTGGGAGTAGCAATTCCTATATAGCCAACTAGCTTGGATCCATGTACCTCCAGGAAACTGAAGTAGTAAAACTAGGAAGAAAAGAAACGAATGTCAGCCAAGAAGGCCCACTCAGCCCATAACCATGGAGACATGGGGTTATTAGCTGGCTAGCTTTCCTATATTGACCTAATTTCCTTGGCGTTTTTTCCTCATATGAACGAGTAAATGCCAGCGTGGTTCCATTTCATTTCCCCTTATAGCAGTCCCATTAATTATTGAACAAGAAAGTTCCCCATTGGAGCCGAGGAATGGTGTGGATGAATAGCAATTGTCTAGCGCCTCTGGGAAAAAGCTGTTGTGCAACAATTTCGTCAAATTTAGATAACATATTTGACCTAATTTACAGTATGTCATAAGAAAGATATATCTGCATCCTCAATACTCATCCACTGACTCCAAATCTGAAAATACAAATATGTTCTTGATTCCCACAAACAACCCTCAATTCTGCCCTAGACGGGGCTTGGACGGGAGATGGGATGATGCCAAGTGCTATGGAGCACAACAACAATTGTTCGACACAATGAGGCGATCTGATTTGTTGATCTGTAGCCAAACACGTGTATTGATGCTCTGAAGAATGTGGCTTTGGTGAATAAAAAGCAAGGTCGCGAAGTGGAAAGCAAACCCACTGGTTGGATGATTTTTTGGTCGGTTGTTGTGCACGGGTTATCGTTGTTGTCGTTTTTGCAGGCCATAGGTTGCTGGGCCAGGTGGGGGATTGGTCGCTCCAGTTGCTGGAGCGCTGATGTTGGGATTGCCATGTTGTACGGCTTTTAGGTTGGGCGTAGTCCGCATGTGTTGTTGGATTTTCTGTCGGCCTTTTGCTTTAAAAAAAGGCAATTGTGAGGTTTTAGGCCTGGTTTCCCTTATAAGCAGGATCAATTCTCTTTTTCTTAATAAACAGCCAGAGCTATTGTGCTTTCTCAAACCAAATAAATAACCATAAAGCAAGGTTGCAGGGCTGCCCTTGTATGCTCACAAATTTAATCTCTAAACTTAAGCTTATTAATTATGGACGAGTAATGCCTCTGTGATTCCATTTCTTTACAAGAACATTATTGAAAAAAAATCTTTACAAGAAACTTTCCCATTGGGGCTCAAGAATAGTGCTATAAATAGCAATTATCTTAGCGTCCCTGTGAAAAAACTGTTGTAGCAATGACTTCAAAATTTGGAAAAACTATTTTAAGTAATTTACAGCATTTCACAAGAAAGATAGATTTGCGTCATGAATTCTCATCCACCAACTCCAAATCTAAAAAATACAAATATGTCGTGGTTCCCGCAAAAGAACAACCTCGATTCTGCCCTAGACGGGGCTCGGACGAGAGATGGGACGATGCCCAGTGCCACGGAGCACAACAACTGTTTGACATGTTCACACGATCTAATTTATCGATCTGTAGCTAAGCACGGTATTTAACTAGTTGACCAGAAAGCAAAGGTTGCCTTTGTATTCCCACAAATTTCATTTCTAAACTTAAACTTCAATGATTACAGTATACTTCTTTCTTACCCTATATAGCACTAATTTACTAGTGGAAATTCTCACATTTCCATTATTTAGAATGGAAAGTAGTGCATTTGCCAAAGCGACTACTCACTACGGTTGGTCACTACTCAGTATACTCGCTAAGAATCGGGATTTTTTCTAGCGTCGAACAAAAATATTTTGTACAAAGGAGACATGACACTGGAGCACGGGGATCAAAATCAAGTGGGAAGAATTAAGGTAGTAATGAAGGGCAGCCAGAAGAATGGTGTATCTTTACCCCGGAGAAGAGGTGGGTGCTTGTGGCGCAGCGGCGGTCGACGAGGCAGTGCTCGAACTGCCCGAGCACGGCGTTCACCGAGTGCTCCAACGTCCACCCCGTCCCGTCCGACACCATGTAGATCGAGTTCGCCGCGGCGTCTCCCTCAGAGACATCGCAACCATCATCATCGTCCTCCTCTGCCGCGGCCTCGCCCTCATCGGAGGACGACGGCGGCGGCGAATTGGTCGGCACCGAGACGGCCGCGGTCCCCCGTATCGCCGGCCACTCGAGCCGCCGCCCGGACCGGACGGCGCGCGCCCGCGACCACCGGCTCAGCTGCGAGCTGGCGCGCGAGCGCGGAGGGGAGGAGACCGTCCCCGCCGCTGCCGCCGCCGCCTCTTGCCCGGCCGGGACAGAGCGCTCTTGGTCCGAGCCCGCGCTTACAGGCGGGCCCGTAGCGGTGTCGGGGAGGCATGAGACGGCAGTTGGGGAGAGGCCGCGGCCGCGGAGGCGAGGGGAGGGCGGGAGCAGCACCGACTGCGTCGGCGTCGGCGTCGCGAGCTTGGCGCCTATCATCGCGTCGACGGCGAGCGGGGGCGAGCACGGTACACACCTTCCGCCGCGTGTGAGAAATGTGACCGTGAGGCGACGCAACACAAGACGTACTACTGTACTAGGAGTAGGAGAGGACCTCGGTGCGTTGGCTTTGCAAGGTTTTTGCGTGACGCGGCGCGGTAGCGTTTCTTCTAGGCGTTCTGCTTTGACATGATGGCATGGCACGTGTTTCAACGTTCGGCGATAAACATGGGGCCGCCGACGGGTTTGGACCAAGAAACGTAGGCAGCAGGTTGGATGCCCGTTCAAAATCTAGAAGGGCAGCGTACGATGATTTTATCTTAGTTTTATCTTAGCAATATCATATAATATGATTGCTGAGTTGAAGAAAAGAGAAATGTCTTATCTTAACTATAAGAGATGATCTCTTAGCACTATATGTCTCACCACATATTTAGAAATGTCTTTCGGTGAAAATAAGTCTAAAAAAAGAGCCATTGTACATCTTGTTTTGTCATCATATCGTGATTATATGGTACGTCTAAGATAAGACTATCTTATCAACCATTGTACATGCCCGGTGATGTCAGCTTGGATTTTTGTTTAGTTGGAGAAGAGAGAATAAAAAAAAGGGTTGTCTTCCTTTATTTAAGGGATGATCTCTTAAAATTAAGAGAAGACTATTTTCTCCGTTATATCTTGTGCATTCTCTTATCAACACAATTTCTTACTATAATTATCAATTCACATTAATTCTTAAAGATGACAATAAGAGATAACTCATTGTACAACTTTTTTTATTACCTTTCTCTATATTACGTGGAGGGCTAAGAGAAGACCCGCATTCCCTAGCATTATACATACCCTAACGTATCTAGGGTTGTAAACGAATACAGAATCTGAGCTAAATCCCTTTTTAAGACCTATATCGGTTTAAAAAATCCATCAGATAAAGATGCTCATTCGGAGATGGCGCTCGGATATGGTATATATGAGAAGAATATCTTTGATTTTCACCGAAGTTTGGGAATCGATGGACTCTGAGTAGGATCCATTTTATTGAGAGGATTTATCACTAATTTAGCTTCTTCAAAGAAGGGAGAAACCCTCAATCATATTGGCAAGAAGATGTTAAGTATTTCCTTTCATCGAGTAGCCACTCAAGTCATGAGTAATATTATCACTAAAATACTTGTACCTTAGCCAGTGTGTTTGCATTTGCATTATTACATTCATACATACCAAATTAGCTTCACGTGGTTGTACTATATTTATTTGCTCAACTTATCATGATATCATTTTTGATTTATAAATCTTTTGCTATTTTTATATGTGTACTATTAATCTATATTTCTCCGTCTTCAGTCTATGTACGCCTAGCTTACAAACCAAATCCGCATCTAACATTATCCATATTTGATTCTGCCATATTTGAATCTGACAAAAAAAAATTGCCCCCACACTGATCCAGTCTGACAAAAAAGGTATTACCCTTTAGTTTTTTGTCCCATAATATATCAATTTAACCTGGATTTGACATTCTCCTCTAAAAGCTCAAACAAATAATCAAAGGACTGTAACATTTATTTTTATAATAACTAGCTAAATAGTCGTACCTAGCTACAGATAAAACCTCGACATCTCAAACAATTAGTGTTGTGCTCAATGGCACATTGAGCGATGTCCCATCTTTGGTGAAAATCATGGTTGCTTGTCGGAATCACTGATGGTGAAAATCATGGTTGCTTGTCTGAACCACTGTCTTAACATATTTTTATTTTACAAGATTTGGAGTAGAGTGTTCTTTGGAGTATATTGAATAAGAATTGAGGACGCAAATGGTATGTTATTAATTACCATAAGCAGTTTTCGCAAATTTGATGAAAGAGGTTGTTGTAACAATTTCTCATGGGGGGCTTGTTCATTATCACCATTTTTTGGGCTTCAAATAGGGAAGCTCCTTCTTTGGTAACTAATGGAATGTGAGAAGAGAAAAGAAAATGAACTCATGCAAATTTGAACCGGAAAATGTTCTAGAAACTTTATCCGCGAGTCCGGTCCAAGGACATGGAGCAAAGAGCATATCCGAAGTAGTTGTACATGTGCATAGTTAAAGTTGTCTTACATGAGAGTAGGTGAAATAGTCGTACACATGGATCAATCACATATACAAAAAGTAAAAGGACATGAAGAAATAGTGAAAACTGATCCTTTATTATCAATTGGTGCGCGTTTTTTGATACAATCCAGACAACCGATTGCAGGTACTACATAGACATGATTTGATATAAATTTGCTGCCTGCTTTGTCATTTCAGAATATATGCCTTGTTTGAAGATTCAGAGAGATGTGAATGTTGCACCTGATCTCTTAGCTTGTTAATCTACCGAGTACAAGCAATCATAGCATGATAACAACACCAAGATCTGTTTTCGTAGTTCAGCAAACTCGTGTTATAGGACATGACTATGAGCGTTGCTCCCCTTTAATATAGCAACACCGGCTGCTCTGGCGCCGACACATAACGGTGGCTGTAGGGGTTCGTAGCATGGAAAACAAAAAATTTCTACCGCATACAAACAAACAAGCCAAGATCTATCTACTAGATTGTAGCAACGAGTCAATGGAATAACTTACCCTCGAAGATTCCAAAGCGGTTAACGAGAGCAGATTCTCGTGGATGATGTAGTCGTACTCTTTCCGATCTCAAGATCGCGTAGACGATCCTTCCAGCGCCGCGTTCCCGCAGCGCTCCCGCAGTCGGTCACACGTTCGGTACTCGACGAAGACCTTCCTCTCCCTTGTTCCAGCAGGCAGCGGAGGTTGTAGCACTCTCCTCGCGATTCCGGCAGCACAACGGCGTGGTACCGGAAGTAGAGGGGAGATCTCGCAGGGCTTCGCCTTAAGCCGGTGCGAGTATGGTGGAGCTTATGAGAGAGGCTATTAGTGGTCTAGTAATTAGACACACCAATTAGAAGGCTCTAATCTGAAGGCTAGTGCAATTAGAAGCTCTAAACCGAAATAGCTCTAAACCGGGGTTTAGGGCTAGGGTTTAGTTTAGAGGATAGGAACTTGTGTGTGCTAGGAGGGAGCCTTGCCCCTCCTTATATAGGTGGGAGGGGCTGGCCGGCCAAGGGGAGGGAGTGGAGTCCCTCCCCAACTCGGCTTCACCTCCTCCTCTTTTCCCACTTCCCAAAATTGCCGTTTGACTTTCAAACTAGCCGTTTGACTTTTCAATTTAGGATTTAAATAAACCCTTTATTTTGGACAGCAAGAACACCTAGTACATGATGCAATCATTCCAACTTACAATGACACATTTATGTACCCTTCCCCCTCCGGAGTGCCGGACATTCCGGGACCTTCTAGAATGTTCCCGATGAAAACACCGGAACCATTCCCCAACTCCGAAACGGGACTTTCCTTATATGAATCTTATTCTCCGGACCATTCCGGATCTCTTCGTGATATCCCGGATCCCATCCGAGACTCCGAACAACATTCGGTCTCTTTCTCATAATACCATAACTACTCAAACAACGTCGAATCCTTAAGTGTGTCTCCCTACGGTTCGTGAATTATGCGGACATGATCGAGACACTTCTCCGAACAATAACCAATAGAGGAATCTGGAAATTCATATGGCTCCCACATATTTCTACGATTACTTTGCGATCGAATGAACCACTTACATACGATACCAATTTCCCTTTGTCTCACGATATGTTACTTATCCGAGGTTATGATCGTCGGTATCTCTGCATACCCAGTTCAACCTCGTTACTGATAAGTACTCTTTTCTCGTTCCCGTGATATGTGATCCCTTGTGACCCAGTCACATGCTTGCAAGCTAATTGGATGACATTTCACCGAGAGGGCCCAGAGAATATCTATCCGTCATATGGATGGACAAATCCCACTCTTGATCCATGTGTTTCAACCAATACTTTCTGAACACTCAATACCACCTTTATAGCCACCCTGTTACGGTGTGGTGTTTGATGACATCAAAGCATCCATCCGGTAAAGGTGATATGCATGATCTCATGGTCGAAGGAATTAGGTTACTATGTATCAGAAAGCATATAGCAATTGAACTATTGAAATGACTTTGATCTTTATGCTACGCTTATCTATAGGAGTATGTCCATCACATCATTCTCCTAACGATATGATCCTGTTGTTAATAACATCTCTATGTTCATGATCAGGAAACCATGATCATATATTAACCAACAAGCTAGTTTAACAAGAGGCTTTACTAGGGACTTTTATTTTAGTTTACAAATCACACAAGTATTAATGTTTCCGGTTAATACAATTATAGCATGGTATGTAAACATTTATCATAAGTGTGAAGATATGATAATAACCACTTTATTATTGCCTCTTGGGCATATCTCCAACAGTCTCCCACTTGCACTAGAGTCAATAATCTAGTTTCAAACTTTTGTGTATTCAACACCTATGGCTTTCTGGTGTTGTATGTACACGATTGCTAGTGGTTAACTGATCTCCGGATCTGACACTTCCAGGTCCGTGTGTAATTGCATGTCTTTGCGTCTCTACGCATCACTCATTCTCTAATGAGATGGCTTCGTACAAATTTGGTCCTTTGGTGTGACCTTTAGTTCTTTAGGGTTAAAACATGTTGATAATATTGTCGCACAATATATCTTCATAGTATTATCCTGCTGTGAACTACACCTAGTTTGATAACAAACTACTTGACACAAATGCCCTCTTTTGCTGCTATAATAGCAGTCATATACTTAGCCTTTTGTTGAAGTATCTGTCACAATGTCTTAACTTTGGAACTCATCCAAATCCATTATGGAACTCACTTTCCATTTATATTGTGCCACCCTTAATTTAGATTGAGATAAACTTAATTTGTACTCTGTGACAAAACTAGTATCAATGTAGTACTTTTACAATGAACTAACCATCTATTTGTCACTTCTACAAATAATATACTCTTAGTTCTTCCAAAAGATCATAAGAATATCCTTACTATCGTCCAATGATCATCTTATGAATCATTCTGGTATATGCTCATAACATTTTAGAGCATAGGACATATCTGGATTTGTACATATCACAGTATGATTGATATAAATACTCTTTGTGATTTCATACATCAAGTATCAATCTATACTTGAATCTTTGTTTCACTTACCAAATGTCAATACACTTGAATATATCATCAACATTGAACTCTTTCAATCCTTTCTGTGCGACAAGAACCTTTCTTGTAGTTTCTATATTGAACTCATTCAATATCTCGTTTATGTACTTCTGGCACAACCATATTAGCATCTATTGATGCCAAATATTTGGGTTTTGCCTAAGTCTTTCATCAGGATGAAATTCTTAATATGTGTTAATAAAAGATACATCATTTCTAATCAACAATATGTCCTCCACATAATGTATTAGAAATATGTCTTTAGCGCTCCCACTTAATTTCTTGCAAATGCAAGCATCTTCATTGTCTCCGATGAATTTAAACTCTTTTAACAGTTTCATCATAGTGAAGATTCCAACTCCGCTATGCTTACTTCATCCATTGAAGTTTGCATATGCTTTTAGCATCCTTTGAATTAACAAAACCCTTTGGACCGTGTCATGCACACGTCCTAGGTAACCATTCTATTAGAAGAACTTGTTTTGTTTATTCTACTACCACATAACAAAATTACATGTAGTGGTTGCTACATTAATCCGTCTAGACTAAATATCGCTATGAAAGATCAAATCTTGTCATAGTCAATCTTTGAACATTGTTGTGAACTCTTTCCCAACATGTCGACTATTTCATAGATGTGAAACATCCATGTCTACTTCTTTATAGATCCAAACACAACTGTAAGGTCTTACACCTTTCTCGAGGGTCCTTCAAGTTCAAAACTCGATTTCTCGTGTATGGAACTATCACGGATTTTATGGCTTCAAGCCATTTGACGGAGTCAGGGCCCATCATCGCTTCTTTGCATGTAGTCCGTTCATTATTCTCAAATAATGATTCAACCCTCAAATCTTAGTATTTGATTGTTTACTCGACCTACTTGTTTCAATAGAAACTTAGACCTCCGTGACCACAACCTTTGAGGCATGTGAGCCATGAGCATTATTGCTGCCTCCGGAACACTTTTCGGTGCTGCGCAACTCTGCACATATAGCTAAGGTTCTTTTAACCTTATCAAAGTTCTATTGTCCTCCCACTTTAACTTTTCACGAAAAATTCCTTCTCAAAGAAACTTGACGTTCTAAGCGACAAACACTTTTGTCTCCGGTGTTTGTGGAGGAATACTTAATATTTATACAAAGACAGGTTTATCCGACTTTGGTTGCACACATCTTTCTTATGCATAGCATACCAATGTTTTAAGAAAGGACTACTTGGGTTTTATCCCAAACCATAACTTTATATGGTGTCATTTCAGCGGATTATGATGGAGCTCTTTTTAGTGGAAAAGCGGTAGTCTCTAAAGCTTTTAATCTTTAAAATATAATGGCAGTTCTATATTTTACACCTTTGATCTTACCATGTCAAACAAGGTTTTAATTACATATCTCGAACGCTCCATACTCTTATGGTGTTTCGGGAAATGCAAATCCACGGAACGATTCCTTAAATCTTAGGTATTATGCTAAACTTGTAACTCAAATATCTTCCTTTATGATCTTATCATAAACTATTTATATTCTTGTTACAATGATTTTGCACTTCATCTTGAAATCTTTGAACTTTTCAAATATTTCATACTTCATCCTTATTAAGTAAATATTCATATATTCACTCAAATTTTCGGAGAAAGCATATGAAGTTGAAATCCATCGCTCTTGACTACACATAATGGAGTTCGTACAACAATATGCACAAGTTCCAATAAGCTAGTCTTTCGTTCCCTTTTGGCCTATGAACGAAGTTTTAATTATTCTCTAGGAAAGTTTCACAAACGTCATTTGATCAAAAATCAAAAAGACTCCAAAATTCCATCCACATGGAGTTTCTTCATGTTTTCTTTCCAATATAATTTAAAAGGCGATGTCACTTCCTAAGTGATCTTTCAATCAATTTGTCTTTCGACATTTTTTTAGCACTAGTTTTATGGATGTGATTTCTCCAACGAGATTTGTGAATCATCCATCTTTTATGGATTACGGCAATTATTTGAACAACCCTTTTGTTCTCATAATACCTGATAAAACAAATCTTGAAGGCAAGCTTTGATGTTTTAACGAGCAACACAATAACCCTTTATTTGTTCTCGATGAACATCATCACAAATTCTTTTGCTAGTTACTTAGGCCATTGTAGTTCATGAATTGTGTTGTTTCGTATGACGATTCATACCAACAAATTCAGTATAAAATACTTAAGAACCACATTGTTTAATGAGCAAAGAATATAGCCATAACATGTATATCATCTATATACTTAAACTGAACAATTCTAGTCTTTTCTTTTCTGCCATATATTTCTGAGATTCTCTTTCAGTATTTCCTTTTCTGTTTGAAAGAATCTATCAACATTAATAGTGGAGTCATACATATGACACATAGTCCAAAGCGTGTATAATTAAATACCAATGTCTTTGGATTTGCACTTTGAAGTAGATCACCATCATCAAATGTTTGGTGTTCTTTCAAATTCCTTTCTTTAGTAATCTATTGGTGTAGTAAACATTTTACCTACATCAAATATTCACCTTCATCATGGAATCGTCCATGACCAAGCTACTTTTAGCTTATAACGGTGAATCGCGAGTATAATGTTGCTCTTCAAAACCTTTTGGAAGATTAGGACAACTAGTGTCTCCAACCTTTTGCAAATTTTCATCAAATATGAGAACATGACTTTTGCCATATTATACTCTATCATGTTGTAACCAAAACTTTGTTTCAGATATCACAATATCTTCCACATATCATGGTTTCTGAAACAACTCTTTCAGATCCTAGATAACCTTGATATTAAGACAATCCTTTGAATATCAAGAGTCATGGAGACAAACATGATACTTTATATACTAACACTTGGAATTGTTACTCTTGATTTAATACCAATTATTAAACTTCATGGAGTAACCGGAACTTACTGAAAGTTTGCAATAGGACTTTTAAACTTTAGATTAACACTTCAAAACAATACGATACCAGTTCGTAAAGTAACTAACCAGAATTCTATAGTTCTATCATCTCAATTATAACTAAGCGCAAGGTGGTAAACGGATGCCAATGACTACAACAACTATGCAAATTCACTTTGATTTAGTTTATGATAAATTGAGTTCTAATTAATAATTAAATTAATCTAGGTGAACTCCCACTCAAAACAACATCCCTCACATTGTTTTAGTGATCACACGAACCAAATCCACCACATCAAAACCGATCATCACGAGAGTTGATATGGCTTCAATGGCGAACAATCAACATGTTCATCATATCTACTATATGACTCATGCTCTACCTTTCGGTAATCCGTGTTCCTGAGGCCATGTCTGTACATGCTAGGCTCGTCAAGATCAAACCTTAGCTACCGCATAAGCAAATCTGGCTTGCTTACGTTGTATTCACCCGCGGAATCAAAGACACCCGATCATCACGTGGTGCTTCGAAGCAACAAGCTTTGGCAACGGTGCATACTAAGGGTGAACACTTTAGAACTTGAAATTGTGTGCTTGAGGGATCATCTTATAATGCTACCGTCGTCTACTAAGCAATACAAGATGCATAAAGGATTAACATCACATGCAATTCATAATGTGTGATATGATATGGCCTTTCTTCTTTGTGCTTCCGATCTCCATCTCCAAGCACGAACATGATCTCCATCATCACCGGCATTGCATCAAGGTCAATGACGCTTCTCCATGGTTGTCGTCCACCGGCTTCAACTATTACAACTACTTTGAATAGACACGCGGGTCTTAACAGAAATTAAAGACAACCATATGGCTCCTGCCGGTTGCCAACTTACAATAAGGAACATTGCATACATCAAATATAATCACAATCATGGCCATATCACATCACTGCACACCCCTGCAAAACAAAGTTAGACGCTTCTACTTTCTTTGCATATTTTACGTGGTTTGGGGCTTTCCATAAGTGTCGTTTAACCTACGAACAAGAACCACAACATTGATACTAGCATTGTTGATTACCCGTTGTAAATTGGATCTTTACTATGCTAGGAGAAACAGGCACCCGCAAAGCCACTTATGCAATACGAGTTGCATGTCAAGCGTGGAGCAAGTCTCATGAACGATGTCATGTAAGGTTAGCCCGGGCCGCTTCATCCCAACATACCGCAAGATGCAAAGTACACAAAAAGCAATCTACAATAAAAGCATCAACGCCCACAATGACCATTGTGTTCTACTCGTGCAACAGATCTACATATAGACACGGCTCTGATACCACTGTAGGGGTTCGTAGCATGGAAAACAAAAATTTTCTACCGCATACAAACAAACAAGCCAAGATCTATCTACTAGATTGTAGCAACGAGTCGATGGAATAACTTACCCTCGAAGATTCCAAAGCGGTTAACGAGAGCAGATTCTCGTGGATGATGTAGTCGTACTCTTTCCGATCTCAAGATCGCGTAGACGATCCTTCCAGCGCCGCGTTCCCGCAGCGCTCCCACAGTCGGTCACACGTTCGGTACTCGACGAAGACCTTCCTCTCCCTTGTTCCAGCAGGCAACGGAGGTTGTAGCACTCTCCTCGCGATTCCGGCAGCACAACGGCGTGGTACCGGAAGTAGAGGGGAGATCTCGCAGGGCTTCGCCTTAAGCCGGTGCGAGTATGGTGGAGCTTATGAGAGAGGCTATTAGTGGTCTAGTAATTAGACACACCAATTAGAAGGCTCTAATCTGAAGGCTAGTGCAATTAGAAGCTCTAAACCGAAATAGCTCTAAACCGGGGTTTAGGGCTAGGGTTTAGTTTAGAGGATAGGAACTTGTGTGTGCTAGGAGGGAGCCTTGCCCCTCCTTATATAGGTGGGAGGGGCTGGCCGGCCAAGGGGAGGGAGTGGAGTCCCTCCCCAACTCGGCTTGGGTGGGGCGCCGGCTTGGGGAGGACTCCCTCCCCAACTCGGCTTCACCTCCTCCTCTTTTCCCACTTCCCAAAATTGCCGTTTGACTTTCAAACTAGCCGTTTGACTTTTCAATTTAGGATTTAAATAAACCCTTTATTTTGGACAGCAAGAACACCTAGTACATGATGCAATCATTCCAACTTACAATGACACATTCATGTACCCTTCCCCCTCCGGAGTGCCGGACATTCCGGGACCTTCTAGAATGTTCCCGATGAAAACACCGGAACCATTCCCCAACTCCGAAACGGGACTTTCCTTATATGAATCTTATTCTCCGGACCATTCCGGATCTCCTCGTGATATCCCGGATCCCATCCGAGACTCCGAACAACATTCGGTCTCTTTCTCATAATACCATAACTACTCAAACAACGTCGAATCCTTAAGTGTGTCTCCCTACGGTTCGTGAATTATGCGGACATGATCGAGACACTTCTCCGAACAATAACCAATAGAGGAATCTGGAAATTCATATGGCTCCCACATATTTCTACGATTACTTTGCGATCGAATGAACCACTTACATACGATACCAATTTCCCTTTGTCTCACGATATGTTACTTATCCGAGGTTATGATCGTCGGTATCTCTGCATACCCAGTTCAACCTCGTTACTGATAAGTACTCTTTTCTCGTTCCCGTGATATGTGATCCCTTGTGACCCAGTCACATGCTTGCAAGCTAATTGGATGACATTTCACCGAGAGGGCCCAGAGAATATCTATCCGTCATATGGATGGACAAATCCCACTCTTGATCCATGTGTTTCAACCAATACTTTCTGAACACTCAATACCACCTTTATAGTCACCCTGTTACGGTGTGGTGTTTGATGACATCAAAGCATCCATCCGGTAAAGGTGATATGCATGATCTCATGGTCGAAGGAATTAGGTTACTATGTATCAGAAAGCATATAGCAATTGAACTATTGAAATGACTTTGATCTTTATGCTACGCTTATCTATAGGAGTATGTCCATCACATCATTCTCCTAACGATATGATCCTGTTGTTAATAACATCTCTATGTTCATGATCAGGAAACCATGATCATATATTAACCAACAAGCTAGTTTAACAAGAGGCTTTACTAGGGACTTTTATTTTAGTTTACAAATCACACAAGTATTAATGTTTCCGGTTAATACAATTATAGCATGGTATGTAAACATTTATCATAAGTGTGAAGATATGATAATAACCACTTTATTATTGCCTCTTGGGCATATCTCCAACAGTGGCTCCCGTGCATGTCTGTTTCTATCAAGTCGCCATACATTACAATGTGTTACGCGTGGCACGCCCACATTATATAAGAGAACTAGACTATAAATTTCTGACTTCAATACTACTTGTATTCTAACCACTCTAGAAAAATCTAACCCAACTCGTACCTAAAATCCGACACAAACACAACGGGCGTGTTTGGTAGTCGCATCCGATTTTTGGCCCGGTCTGGCAGTGCCACAGGCAACACTACCAGCTTGAGGCAGGTATCGGACATGGTTTTGCAACCCGTTTGCTAGCCTGCATGGGCTACCTAGGTATGATTTGACCATTTTTGTCCCTTGTGTTTGGTTGCCTGCATCAGTGACTTTTGGCCCATTACATACAAAAAACAGGTGTTTAGTTGCACACAGACTGGCTCTTATGGTCACATTTTTTCAAATTCTAGTGTGCTTACCACCACTACAGACACATCCGATCGTGTGCACCACCCTCTAAGAAGATCAGCTTGACGATCACCATAAGAAGAACGATGATGATGAAGTCCTTGAGGCTATCATGTTGGGCATGTTGTTGTTCTTAAGAACCAGCAATGTGCATGTGTTGTTCTTCCCCAGTAGCAAGTTGCACATGTTGTTGTTCTTCATGGGCTGCATTGTCTAGCTAATGTTCTCCTTGGTTGATGTAGCTGCCATGAACAAGGTTGTTGTTGTTGTTATCAGCTATGTACCCGTGGTATGCCTCAAATGCCTCCTCGGCGTGTCAAACCCTTCATAGCTATTGTTGGAGTAATCTGAAACTTGATCCCGGCAGTGTCTCCATTTGGAGTAAACCCCCGGTTTCCTGCCTCTGAACACCGCATAGAAGTTTCTCTATGAGGAAGAAGAGTAACATGTCAATGTATAACAACACAAGATAATCATATGCATGTACCATCCATAACTAGCATCACAGGTTCATAAGGCAAGTACGTACTAACAGGTGCATGCATGATCATTTCCAAAAGGGGATCACAAATTCATCCTACACTACATGGTGTTAACCTACCATCATATCAAAAGGGGTGTCATCCTACCACCTCAATCAGGTTCAGAATCACATGAGGGGTTAGTATATACCACCTCATCGATTCATACAAGCCATAGAAGTTTTTGGGTCCTATCTAGTGCCAAAATGTATATCACAAAGCTCGTAAGTTCATCATCACCACCAGCACCATCGCCACCATCATGCACACCACCTCGATCACCCTAGGAGCCAAAGCTCTAGTCAAAGTACTTGGACATGAATGTCCTGATCCACAGGATCTTGTGCTCCTCACACATGCCGACAAAGTTGGTGCCATGTGCCTTGTTGTCGACGAGGTGGCTGAGAGCCGCCAGGAGATGGCACTCCGCAAAGCCAACAATGTCCATCACTGTGGAGTAGAGGTCAGGGTGCATGTCAGTGGGCTTGTTGTCCCTGATGGCCTGTGCAATGTCCTTCACGACGTTGGTCATGCTGCTGAAGGCGTGGATCTCATCGTCAACAAGCACTCCCCTCTTCCTCTTGCCGTTAACGGCAGCAGTAGCAACTCTTGAAGATGTTGTTGCTGTTGCCACTGCAGCTCGAGCATCGATCGATTTCTCCGAGGCATCAGGGTTCATGGTGTTGAACTCTTGGGTGTCAGGGTCTTCAGGAGTGCCAAGGGGCTTGCCTGACTCCATGGCATACCACTCGATGGCAAGCCCGTAGGAGAAGATGGTCTACATCTGGACATAGTTCTAGATGGGCTTGTTAAGGTACTTTGTGTCCGTTGCGTGCGCCTACAAGTTGCAAAAAGGGTATGTTAGTGGTGACAATGTTGTAAGAGAGGGATGCATTAATCATAGCTGCAAACCTGAACATGTCCCTGGAAGTGCTTAATGGCAAGAAGGATGGTGAAGGTGTTCTCATCCCATTGCGCGTCGCTAAGGTCTCTCAGTTTGCTGATTTGGATCCAACACACCCTCCACTTCCTCAGGTGGTTGTACACCTAAGTGCTTGGGACCTCAACACCACAATGCTCGAACAAAGCTTTGGCGCACGCACTGAGATGGATCTCCTTGAACCCCTTCTCAGTATGGACGTCGCTCTTCACTATCTCGCACATCTTGTTGAGCACGAAGGTGGACATGTAAGGGATCCATTTCATGGTCCCCTTCATCTGCGCCTTCTTGAGCTTAGCCACGACCTTAGCCTCGATGGAGATGACATAGGTCTGGACAGAAGTGTCAGCAGACACGATGCCGCTCCCTGGAGTAGGTGACATCGATGACACTATCTGATTCTGTGGGAGAGGCTGGTTGTCATCCACATAAGAACAGGGATCTGGGAGTCCCTAATGGGGATCAAAGCCTGGCTAAACTGGTCGCAGAACGAGTCCTACAACAAGAACGCAATAATGATGCAAATGAATCAAGGTGTGAAGAAGATGGTGTTCTAATGGAGGAAACTAGCATAAGCATCAAATTCATATCAATCTATCAACAGTAATAGTTCATCTACAAGATCGAGCCGAACACAGTCGAACTTTCAGATCCTACGGAGAAAATCCTACAAATCTAGCTGAAACCTACACCTACCATTTGCACAACAATCTACCATGTACTTGAATGAAGTTACGAACTATAGCTCCTAACCCTAGCAGCTCTGCAGATCTAAGCTAACCCTAGGTGGAAGTGGAGATGCTTACTATCAGCAGGAGGTGATCGACGTAGCTCAGCCGTAGAGGAGGAGGAGGTTCCCTTCATGTTGTCGTGGCCACCGTCAGCACCATCTCTCACCGGAGAATAAGAAGCCACTTGCCTAGCGCAGACGGAACGGGAAACGAAGCTCGATCTGGGGGGATGGCGGGTGCTTTTTCTGAGCTGGGCGAGGGAGGTAGAAATAGGGGGTTCGGCAGGAGAGATGAGCTCACCTCCCATGCCAGCTTTTTGATGCAGCCGAAAAGCTCGCGCCATCGCCATCCTCGACCACCCTCGTGCGGGGGAGCTCGGGTTTTGCATCTATGGGGCGCACGACGAGGGTAGCTCATTGGAAACCGCCGAATCGACCATAGTCGTTGGGTCTGGCTGTAGGGGTTCCGCGCATAAAAACAATAAATTTTACTCTACGCCCCTGAACCCCTGAAGCTACTAGGACCTATCTATTAGTAATACAGTAACGAGAGGGGCTTTTCGCGAACTTACCCTTGAAGACCAAAAAACGTTATCAACGCTCAGGAGAGTGTGGTTGATGTAGACGAGCCGAAGCCGACCTCAAGGTCATGATGAAGTCCTTGTGCTCCTTCTGGCTCCAACGACTTGAGTGCCTCAAGTGCGACACCTCGCGGGGAGTTACACACGTCCGGTGCCTGACGATGACTCCCGCTTCCCCGATCCAGCAGCAGTTGCGGAAGTAGAGCTCCCGGATCCGAATCCCGCAGCGCGACGGCGCTCCGCGGTGAAGATGTCTCTCGCTCGCGAAGTCCAGACTTGGGACCACGGTCACGAAAGAGAGAGGGGGAGAGAGAAAATATCAATTAGAGGTCCTCCCAAAAGTGGGGAGACCTTTATTGATTATTGGGTATATTTTCTAGGCCAAATACCCCACTTTATATAGGGGGAGGGGAGGTACTACCTCCCCTCAAGTCCCGGCGTGGGACTAAAGGAGAGGAGGGGGGAGGGGTGGCACCGCCGGCCACCCCATGGGCCCCACGCAGGGGGCTGGCCCACTAGGGCGCCGGCCACCCCCTTGGCCCCTTCTCCCTCTTGCCTTTCCCTAATGGGCCCTCTCCCCTCCGGGAATTGGCCCATTAAGCCTTTAACCTTTTAATTGATTTTCTCTTTATTTAAATAATTATGAATAAATGATTAAATCAATATTTAACATTCATTCACACTTTATCTAATCTCCGTGGCCATGGAACACCTTCCACCTCCACTCCGGACATCCTCCGGACTTACCGAAACCCTTCCGGTTTTCTCCCTTCTTTTCTTCGGTGATTCTACCGATCCTATAAACACTCTCTAAGCATCATCATGTTGGAGATATGCCCAAGAGGCAATAATAAAATAGGTTATTATCATATCTTCATACTTATGATAAATGTTTACATACCATGCTATAATTGTATTAACCGGAAACATTAATACTTGTGTGATTTGTAAACTAAAATAAGAGTCCCTAGTAAAGCCTCTTGTTAAACTAGCTTGTTGGTTAATATATGATCATGGTTTCCTGATCATGAACATAGAGATGTTATTAACAACAGGATCATATCATTAGGAGAATGATATGGTGGACATACTCCTATAGATAAGCGTAGCATAAAGATCAAGTCATTTCAATAGTTCAATTGCTATATGCTTTCTGATACATAGTAACCTAATTCCTTCGACCATGAGATCATGCATATCACCTTTACTGGATGGATGCTTTGATGTCATCAAACACCACACCGTAACAGGGTGGCTATAAAGGTGGCATTGAGTGTTCGGAAAGTATTGGTTGAAACACATGGATCAAGAGTGGGATTTGTCCATCCATATGACGGATAGATATACTCTGGGCCCTCTCGGTGAAATGTCATCCAATTAGCTTGCAAGCATGTGACTTGGTCACAAGGGATCACATATCACGGGAACGAGAAAAGAGTACTTATCAGTAACGAGGTTGAACTAGGTATGCAGAGATACCGACGATCATAACCTCGGATAAGTAACATATCGTGAGACAAAGGGAAATTGGTATCGTATGTAAGTGGTTCATTCGATCGCAAAGTAATCGTAGAAATATGTGGGAGCCATATGAATTTCCAGATTCCTCTATTGGTTATTGTTCGAAGAAGTGTCTCGATCATGTCCGCATAATTCACGAACCGTAGGGAGACACACTTAAGGATTCGACGTTGTTTGAGTAGTTATGGTATTATGAGAAAGAGACCGAATGTTGTTCGGAGTCTCGGATGGGATCCGGGATATCACGAGGTGATCCGGAATGGTCCGGAGAATAAGATTCATATAAGGAAAGTCCCGTTTCGGAGTTCGGGAATGATTCCGGTGTTTTCATCGGGGATATTCTAGAAGGTTCCGGAATGTCCGGCACTCCGGAAGGGGAAGGGGTACATGAATGTGTCATTGCATGTTGGAATGATTGCATCATGTACTAAGTGTTCTCGCTGTCCGAAATAAAGGGTTAATTCAAATCCTAATTGAAAAAGTCAAACTGCCAGTTTTCGGTCAAACTGCCAGTTTTCGGAAAGAGGAGAAAGAGGAGGAGAGGTGGAGGCCGAGTTGGAGGAGGGTTCCTCCCCTTGGCCGGCGCACCTCCCAAGGCCGAGTTGGGGAGGAACTCCTCCCCTGGCGCGCCAAGACCCCCTCCCATAAAAGGAGGGGCAGGGCTCCTCCTAGACACACACAAGTTTCCTATCCTCTAAACTAAACCCTAGATCTAGACCCCGGTTTAGAGCTATTCGGTTTAGAGCCTTCTAATTGGTTTAGAGCCCTCTAATTGGTGTGTCTAATTACTAGACCACTAATAGCCTCTCTCATAAGCTCCACCATACTCGCACCGGCTTAAGGCGAAGCCCTGCGGGATCTCCCCTCTACTTCCGGTACCACGCCGTTGTGCTGCCGGAATCGCGAGGAGAGTGCTACAACCTCCGCTGCCTGCTGGAACAAGGGAGAGGAAGGTCTTCGTCGAGTACCGAACGTGTGACCGATTGCGGGAGCGCTGCTGGAACGTGGCGCCGGAAGGATCGTCTACGCGATCTTGAGATCGGGAAGAGTACGACTACATCACCCACGAGAATCTGCTCTCGTTAAACACTTTGGAATCTTCGAGGGTGAGTTATTCCATCGACTCGTTGCTGCAATCTAGTAGATAGATCTTGGCTTGTTTGTTTGTATGCGATAGAAAATTTTTGTTTTCCATGCTACGAACCCCTACAGTGGTATCAGAGCCGTGTCTATATGTAGATCTGTTGCACGAGTAGAACACAATGGTCATTGTGGGCATTGATGCTTTTATTGAAGATTGCTTTTTGTGTACTTTGCATCTTGCGGTATGTTGGGATGAAGCGGCCCGGGCTAACCTTACATGACATCGTTCATGAGACTTGCTCCACGCTTGACATGCAACTCGTATTGCATAAGTGGCTTTGCGGGTGCCTGTTTCTCCTAGCATAGTAAAGATCCAATTTACAACGGGTAATCAACAATGCTAGTATCAATGTTGTGGTTCTTGTTCGTAGGTTAGAACGACACTTATGGAAAGCCCCAAACCACGTAAAATATGCAAAGAAAGTAGAAGCGTCTAACTTTGTTTTGCAGGGGTGTGCAGTGATGTGATATGGCCATGATTGTGATTATATTTGATGTATGCAATGTTCCTTATTGTAAGTTGGCAACCGGCAGGAGCCATATGGTTGTCTTTAATTTCTGTTAAGACCTGCGTGTCTATTCAAAATAGTTGTAATAGTTGAAGCCGGTGGACGACAACCATGGTAAAGCGTCATTGACCTTGATGCAATGCTGGTGATGATGGAGATCATGTTCGTGCTTGAAGATGGAGATCGGAAGCACAAAGAAGAAAGGCCATATCATATCACATATTATGAATTGCATGTGATGTTAATCCTTTATGCATCTTGTATTGCTTAGTAGACAACGGTAGCATTATAAGATGATCCCTCATGCACATAAATTTCAAGTTCTAAAGTGTTCACCCTTAGTATGCACCGTTGCCAAAGCTTGTTGCTTCGAAGCACCACGTGATGATCGGGTGTCTTTGATTCCGCGGGTGAATACAACGTAAGCAAGCCAGATTTGCTTATGCGGTAGCTAAGGTTTGATCTTGACGAGCCTAGCATGTACAGACATGGCCTCAGGAACACGGATCGCCGAAAGGTAGAGCATGAGTCATATAGTAGATATGATGAACATGTTGATTGTTCGCCATTGAAGCCATATCAACTCTCGTGATGATCGGTTTTGATATGGTGGATTTGGTTCGTGTGATCACTAAAACAATGTGAGGGATGTTGTTTTGAGTGGGAGTTCACCTAGATTAATTTAATTATTAATTAGAACTCAATTTATCATAAACTAAATCAAAGTGAATTTGCATAGTTGTTGTAGTCATTGGCATCCGTTTACTACCTTGCGCTTAGTTATAATTGAGATGATAGAACTATAGAATTCTGGTTAGTTACTTTACGAACTGGTATCGTATTGTATTGAAGTGTTAATCTAAAGTTTAAAAGTCCTATTGCAAACTTTCAGTAAGTTCCAGTTACTCCATGAAGTTTAATAATTAGTATTAAATCAAGAGTAACAATTCCAAATGTTAGTATATAAGTATCATGTTTGTCTCCATGATTCTTGATATTCAAAGATTGTCTTAATATCAAGGTTATCTAGGATCTGAAAGAGTTGTTTCAGAAACCATGATGTGTGGAAGATATTGTGATATCTGAAACGAAGTTTTGGTTGCAACATGATAGAGTATAATATGGCAAAAGTCATGTTCTCATATTTGATGAGAATTTGCAAAAGGTTGGAGACACTAGTTGTCCTAATCCTCCAAAAGGTTTTGGAAAGCAACATTATACTCATAATTCATCGTTATAAGCTAAAAGTAGCTTGATCTTGGACATTCCATGATAAGGTGAATATTTGATGTAGGTAAAATGTTTACTACACCAAGAGATTACTAAAGAAAGGAATTTGAAAGAACACCAAATATTTGATGATGGTGATCTACTTCAAAGTGCAAGTCCAAAGACATTGGTATTTAACTATACACGCTTTGGACTATGTGTCATATGTATGACCCCACTATTGATATTGATAGATTCTTTCAAACAGAAAAGGAAATATTGAAAGAGAATCTCATAAATATATGGCAGAAAAGAAAAGACTAGAATTGTTCAGTTTAAGTATATAGATGATATACATGTTGTGGCTATATTCTTTGCTTATTAAACAATGTGGTTCTCAAGTATTTGATACTGAATTTGTTGGTGTGAATCGTCATACGAAACAACACAATTCATGAACTACAATGGCCTAAGTAACTAGCAAAAGAATATGTGATGATGTTCATCGAGAACAAATAAAGGGTTATTGTGTTGCTCGTTAAACATCAAAGCTTGCCTTCAAAGATTTGTTTTATCAGGTATTATGAGAACAAAAGGGTTGTTCAAATAATTGCCGTAATCCATAAAAGATGGATGATTTACAAATCTCGTTGGAGAAATCACATCCATAAAACAAGTGCTAAAAATGTCGAAAGACAAATTGATTGAAAGATCACTTAGGAAGTGACATCGCCGTTTAAATTATATTGGAAAGATAACATGAAGAAACTCCATGTGGATGGAATTTTGGAGTCTTCTGATTTTTGATCAAATGACGCTTGTGAAACTTTCCTAGAGATAATTAAAACTTCGTTCATAGGCCAAAAGGGAACGAATGACTAGCTTATTGGAACTTGTACATATTGTTGTACGAAATCCATTATGTGTAGTCAAGAGCGATGGATTTCAACTTCATATGCTTTCTCCAAAAATTTGAGTGAATATATGAATATTTACTTAATAAGGATAAAGTATGAAACACTTGAAAAGTTCAAAGACTTTCAAGATGAAGTGCAAAATCATTGTAACAAGAATATAAACAGTTTATGATAAAGATCATAAAGGAAGATATTTGAGTTACAAGTTTAGCATAATACCTAAGATTTAAGGAATCGTTCCGTAGATTTGCATTTCCCGAAACACCATAAAAGTATGGAGCGTTCGAGATATGTAATTAAACCTTGTTTGACATGGTAAGATCAAAGGTATAATTCATAAAACTGCCATTGTATTTTAAAGATTAAAAGCTTTAGAGATTACCGTTTTTCCACTGAAAAGAGCTCCATCATAATCCGTTGAAATGACACCATATAAGGTTATGGTTTGGGATAAAACCCAAGTTGTCCTTTCTTAAACATTGGTATGCTATGCATAAGAAAGATGTGTGCAACCAAAGTCGGATGAACCTGTCTTTGTATAAACTGTTCCTCCATAAAACACCGGAGACAAAAGTGTTTGTTGCTTAGAACGTCAAGTTTCTTTGAGAAGAAATTTTTCGTGAAAAGTTAAGTGGGAGGACAATAGAAACTTTGATAAGGTTAAAAGAACCTTAGCTATATGTGCAGAGTTGCGCAGCACCGAAAAGTGTTCCGGAGGCAGCAACAATGCTCATGGTTCACGTACCTCAAAAGGTTGTGGTCACGGAGATCTAAGTTCCTATTGAAACAAGTAGATCGGGTAAACAATCAAATACCAAGATTTGAGGGTTGAATCATTATTTGAGAATAATGAACCGACTACATACAAAGAAGCGATGATGGGCCCTGACTCCGTCAAATGGCTTGAAGCCATAAAATCCGTGATAGTTCCATACACGAGAAATCAAGTTTTGAACTTGAAGGACCCTCGAGAAAGGTGTAAGACCTTACAGTTGTGTCTGGATCTATAAAGAAATAGACATGGATGTTTTATATCTATGAAATAGTCGACATGTTGGGAAAGAGTTCACAACAATGTTCAAAGGTTAACTATGACAAGATTTGATCTGTCATAGTGATATTTAGTCTAGACGGATTAATGTAGCAACCACTACATATAATTTGTTATATGGTAGTTGAATAAACAAAACAAGTTCTTCTAATAGAATCGTTACCTAGGACATGTGCATAACACGGTCCATAGGGTTTTGTTAAATTCAAAGGATGCTAAAAGCATATGCAAACTTCAATGGTTAAAGTGAGCATCGCGGAGTTGGAATCTTCACTATGATGAAACTGTTAAAGGAGTTTAAAAGTTCATTAGAGACAATGAAGATGCTTGCATTTGCAAAAAATTAAGTGGGAGCGCTAAGACATGTTTCTAATACATTATGTGGAAGACATATTGTTGATTGGAAATAATGTATCTTTTATTAACACATATATTAAGAATTTCATCCCGATGAAAGACTTAGGCAAAACCCAAATATTTGGCATCAATAGACGCTAATATGGTTGTGCCAGAAGTACATAGACAAGATATTGAATGAGTTCAATATAGAAACTACAAGAGAGGTTCTTGTCGCACAGAAAGGATTGAATGAGTTCAATGTTGATGATATATTCAAGTGTATTGACATTTGGTAAAGTGAAACAAATAATCAAGTATAGATTGATACTTGATGTATGAAATCACAAAGAGTATTTATATCAATCATACTGTGATATGTACAAATCCAGATATGTCCTATGCTATAAATATTATGAGCATATACCAGAATGATTCATAAGATGATCATTGGACGATAGTAAGGATATTCTTATGATCTTTTGGAAGAACTAAGAGTATATTATTTGTAGAAGTGACAAATAGATGGTTAGTTCATTGTAAAAGTACTACATTGATACTAGCTTTGTCACAAAGTACAAATTAAGTTTATCTCAATCTAAACTAAGGGTGGCACAATATAATGGAAAGTGAGTTCCATAATGGATTTGGATGATTTCCAAAGTTAAGACATTGTGACAGATACTACAACAAAAGGCTAAGTATATGATTGCTATTATAGCAGCAAAAGAGGGCATTTGTGTCAAGTAGTTTGTTATCAAACTAGGTGTAGTTCACAGAGGGATAATACTATGAAGATATGTTGTGCGACAATATTATCAACATGTTTTAACCCCAAAGAACTAAAGGTCACACCGAAAGACCAAATTTCTACAAAGCCATCTCATTAGAGAATGAGTGATGCGTAGAGACGCAAAGACATGCAATTACACACGGACCTGGAAGTGTCAGATCCGGAGATCAGTTGACCACTAGCAATCGTGTACATACAACACCGGAAAGCCATAGGTGTTATATACACAAAGGTTTGAAACTAGATTATTGACTCTAGTGCAAGTGGGAGACTGTTGGAGATATGCCCAAGAGGCAATAATAAAATAGGTTATTATCATATCTTCATACTTATGATAAATGTTTACATACCATGCTATAATTGTATTAACCGGAAACATTAATACTTGTGTGATTTGTAAACTAAAATAAGAGTCCCTAGTAAAGCCTCTTGTTAAACTAGCTTGTTGGTTAATATATGATCATGGTTTCCTGATCATGAACATAGAGATGTTATTAACAACAGGATCATATCATTAGGAGAATGATATGGTGGACATACTCCTATAGATAAGCGTAGCATAAAGATCAAGTCATTTCAATAGTTCAATTGCTATATGCTTTCTGATACATAGTAACCTAATTCCTTCGACCATGAGATCATGCATATCACCTTTACTGGATGGATGCTTTGATGTCATCAAACACCACACCGTAACAGGGTGGCTATAAAGGTGGCATTGAGTGTTCGGAAAGTATTGGTTGAAACACATGGATCAAGAGTGGGATTTGTCCATCCATATGACGGATAGATATACTCTGGGCCCTCTCGGTGAAATGTCATCCAATTAGCTTGCAAGCATGTGACTTGGTCACAAGGGATCACATATCACGGGAACGAGAAAAGAGTACTTATCAGTAACGAGGTTGAACTAGGTATGCAGAGATACCGACGATCATAACCTCGGATAAGTAACATATCGTGAGACAAAGGGAAATTGGTATCGTATGTAAGTGGTTCATTCGATCGCAAAGTAATCGTAGAAATATGTGGGAGCCATATGAATTTCCAGATTCCTCTATTGGTTATTGTTCGAAGAAGTGTCTCGATCATGTCCGCATAATTCACGAACCGTAGGGAGACACACTTAAGGATTCGACGTTGTTTGAGTAGTTATGGTATTATGAGAAAGAGACCGAATGTTGTTCGGAGTCTCGGATGGGATCCGGGATATCACGAGGTGATCCGGAATGGTCCGGAGAATAAGATTCATATAAGGAAAGTCCCGTTTCGGAGTTCGGGAATGATTCCGGTGTTTTCATCGGGGATATTCTAGAAGGTTCCGGAATGTCCGGCACTCCGGAAGGGGAAGGGGTACATGAATGTGTCATTGCATGTTGGAATGATTGCATCATGTACTAAGTGTTCTCGCTGTCCGAAATAAAGGGTTAATTCAAATCCTAATTGAAAAAGTCAAACTGCCAGTTTTCGGTCAAACTGCCAGTTTTCGGAAAGAGGAGAAAGAGGAGGAGAGGTGGAGGCCGAGTTGGAGGAGGGTTCCTCCCCTTGGCCGGCGCACCTCCCAAGGCCGAGTTGGGGAGGAACTCCTCCCCTGGCGCGCCAAGACCCCCTCCCATAAAAGGAGGGGCAGGGCTCCTCCTAGACACACACAAGTTTCCTATCCTCTAAACTAAACCCTAGATCTAGACCCCGGTTTAGAGCTATTCGGTTTAGAGCCTTCTAATTGGTTTAGAGCCCTCTAATTGGTGTGTCTAATTACTAGACCACTAATAGCCTCTCTCATAAGCTCCACCATACTCGCACCGGCTTAAGGCGAAGCCCTGCGGGATCTCCCCTCTACTTCCGGTACCACGCCGTTGTGCTGCCGGAATCGCGAGGAGAGTGCTACAACCTCCGCTGCCTGCTGGAACAAGGGAGAGGAAGGTCTTCGTCGAGTACCGAACGTGTGACCGATTGCGGGAGCGCTGCTGGAACGTGGCGCCGGAAGGATCGTCTACGCGATCTTGAGATCGGGAAGAGTACGACTACATCACCCACGAGAATCTGCTCTCGTTAAACACTTTGGAATCTTCGAGGGTGAGTTATTCCATCGACTCGTTGCTGCAATCTAGTAGATAGATCTTGGCTTGTTTGTTTGTATGCGATAGAAAATTTTTGTTTTCCATGCTACGAACCCCTACACATCAAGCCCTTAAGCGTGATACCTCACGGTTCGGGAACACTCCAGACATGGTCGGGACACTCCCGCACCAATGATCAACAGAGGGACCTGGATGGCCATGTGACCCCTGTGCATTCCACAAAGATCTTTCGTCATTTGAATCGGTGACAGTCGTGTCTTATTCCCTTTGTCATTCGATACTTGCATTGCCCGAGATTCGATCAATGACATCACCATGTCGTGTTCAATCTCGTTACTGAACAATGCTATTTGACTCGTTCCGACAAGTGATATCCCCGTGATCTAATCACATGTTGTGCAGCTATTGGATATAACCTCTCCGAGTGGGCCCTTGAGTATCTTCCCGTCACATGGACGGACAAATCCCGCTCTTGACATATATTGCCTCTACGGTTTCCTCCGAATACCTGAACACACCTTTATAACCACCGTTTTACCAGATGGCGTTTGATGCTATCTAAGCATTCTCGGGAGACAGTGATTGATATAGCCTCACGGTCTAAGGAATAGTCTACGAGGATCCATTTCTAATCATCATAACTTGAACTTCGTGACATGATCGAATCACGATGTTTAGGTTGGGTATTGGTTCATCATCTCATTTTCAAAATGAGATGACCTTGATACATTGCAAATGTATCTATAATTTTTGATGTTCCATGCTTGGTTTATCCACTTTCTTGTGTTTTGTTCCAACTTTGGAGTACTTTTCATATGATTTCTTGGACTAACCTATTAACAAGAGCCACAGTGCCAGCTGCCTGTTTTCTGCTGTTTTTGGTTCCAGGAAAGTCAGAAAATGAATATTCTCGGAATTGGACGGGACAAAAGCCAAAGTGCCTATTTTTCCGGAAGGGATCAAGTGCCAGAATACGAGACGGAGAGGGGCCAGGGGCCGGTCACACCACCTGGCCGTGCAGCCATGCCTGGCCCGCGCCAGGGGGTGGTCTGGCCGACCCCAGCACCCCCTCCTCCTCTCCTTCCGCCTATAAGTTGCCCTCGGGACGAAAACCCTAGGTACCCGATCAAAAATCCACGAAAGAGTCTGTAGCCGCCGTCATCTCCATCCCTAGATCGGGAGGGATCTGAAGCTCTTCCCGGCACCCTGCCGGAGAGGGGAATTCACCCTGGAGGCCTTCTTCATCACCATGCAAGCCTCCGGTGTGATGCGTGAGTAGTTCATCTTTGGACTACGGATCCATGTAGTAGCTAGATGGCTGGTTTCTCCTCCTTTGTGCTTTCATGTTTAGATCTTGTGAGCTTCGTTCATGATCAAGATCATCTATTTGTAATCCATACATGTTGTGTTTGTGGGGATCCGATGGATATTGAGATGCTATTTCAGATTGATTATTGATTCTATCATGTCTTTGTTATTTGAGATCTTGCATGCTTTCCGTTGTTAGTAGCTATCTTGGCCAAGTAGATGCTAGCAACTCCAAGAGTTAGTATTTACGCTCGATAGTGGGTTCATGCCTCTGGTAATCTGGGGAAGTGACATAAATCTCTAAGGTACTAGATGTGTTGTTGCTACTAGGGAGAAAACAACGATCCTTTGTTCATAGAACAATTGTATTGTTTACCTTACACGCAGTTCGTAAAGCAATAATCTGTTGTTTGCAACTTAATACTGGAGGGGGTTCGAATGATAACCTGAAGGTGGATTATTAGTCATAGATGCAGTTGGATGGCAGTCTATGTATTATGTTGTATTGCCCAATCAAGTCTCAAAGGAGTCAAGATGATTAGTATATGCATGTATTGCTTTCTCGGTGTTTGTCAATTGCCCCGCTGTAATTTGTTCACCCAGCATGTTTTCTATCTAAGGAGAGCCACCTCTAGTGAACTATGTATCCCGGTCCTTGTCTTTTACATACAATCTACAATCTTTTACTGCTTTGTGTTTACTTTCTACAAACTTTTACTTCTTTCCATTCGATACGTTTAATCCTTTGTTTTCCGCAAAACACGGTGAGATTGACAACCTCATCGCAAGTTGGGGACAAAGTTCTGTGGTTGTGTTGTGCAGGTCTCCTTGTTGCTACTAGCACCGGTAGTGCGCCCTGCCAAAGCTCAGCTAGTAACACCTTTGAGGTGTTTCCTTGCTCCTACTGGTTCGATTAAACCTTGGTTTCATAACTGAGGGAAACTTGCTGCCGTGCTCATCATACCTTCCTCTTGGGGTTCCCAACGAGCTCTACATCAACACCGCCATCAAGTATTTTCTGGGCGCCGTGGATTGAGCCATCAGACCTCATTTCCATCTGGCATAAATGCCACATGATCAGGAAACATGATCATCTGTTGACCAATGAACCAGTGACTAGAGTTTCACTGGGAACCTCTGGTTTGTTTATATATCACACGTGTATTGATGTTTCCACTCAATACAGTTATAGCATGATATAAAACTTAATCATAAACTATATGAAATATGATAATAGTCCTTACTACTATTTGTCTCTAGGGCATATTTCCAACAGTCTCCCACTTGCACTAGAGTACAAATATACTAGCTGCATTTGTTCTTAATTATTGGTACCATATAACCGGTACCTAGAACATGCTTGCTCATGGAAGAGGTTGAGTCTTGGTTCTGTACTTTACAGTCCCAGATCCTTTGCAACTTACTAATGTCACTTTGATTGACATTAATATTCTATCATCACATGACAACATCTGTGTGTATGCATCGTTGCTATGGCAGCAGAACGAGGCCTGATTCCAGGATCCTACAGTGACGTTAGATCAACCTCGAGGGCTTTCTCATGGGCATTGTGCCCTAGGACACATCATTCTACATTAAAAGCGAACTAGCCCCGCCATAACATTATACAACACTTTAGATGGTTCCCTTATCTATTATTATAAATGTATTCATCGAAACACTAGTGCACTCCGTGCAACTTTCGATGTTTTGTTCACCTCGCTTGCTACTTGACTTCAATTGGTATCTATAGGAGTTTCCAACACATTCCCTTATAACATAACTCTTTATGTTTTAAGATATGTCATCCTTTATGGATTTGGAAAATATATCCACAGTTCTCTAGTAGACACTGCGGACAAATTTAGCTCAATGTTCTGTGATTCAAATTTAATCACTTTCAAACGTTTCTTATTTGATCACATATTATGCTAAGTTGTCATCATGGTTTACTAAGATAGAACCTATGTCTTAACATAGTGGATGATGATCATCATATTCTTTCTTTCAACCATTGATGTTTAAACTTAATGCTATTCCTAATTTTAGTCACTAAGGACTAGTTCCTTAATTAACTTCTATTATGAAACAGATTTCAGAATCCTTTAAGGAATACTACATAATATCATAATACAATTATTATCAACTTCTACATCTTATAAATCATTATTTATAAGTATTTGCGCTTTCATCCTTAACTTGCTTAAGAATTACTCCTATAAGCTCCCACTCAAATTATGTTGCTAACATATTTGGGTATGAGTCAGCACTCTTACTCAAACTATGTTCCTACATATTTGAATTTGAGTCTTATGTTGCTCCCACTTAAAAATATGTCAATCACATATTGTTTAAGGAAGACTTTCATAGCTCCCACTCAATTTTATGCAAATTAAATATCTCCTTGCTATTTTGAATAACTTCAAAATCCTTTGATCAAATATCAAAGTGAGAGATTTACTATGAGATACCAGTACTTTACTAGTTTTAAATCCACTAGACATTTAGCATACATGAATCAAATTCATTTGAATTTGTCCAATACTTGACAAATTGTTCTTTTGTCATTCACCCCCTTTTCCTACTATGGCTTTGCAGTCATTTGGGAAAATTCCAAGTAACCCCTTTTACTTGTGAGATTCAGCAACGAATTGCTTTCTAATCTCAAGGGAATTTTGCTTCTAGGATTTCTCATAATTCTAGTTTACCATTATTTCCTTTGTAGTTCGTAGGTATGTCATATTCCAAAAATCATGACAAATGATTCACAAATGCCTTCATACAAGATATGGATTTACATTTTGAATCCTACTTTTATATTGAAAAACAATAGTGGAGGGAAAAACATTGTGATCAAAATCATTGATTCTTTCCTTCTGTGAAGAGAATCGTTCAGGAACATTGTCCGTTGCGCTTCTCAACACTCTGATGCAGGGTTTTGAATCCTCATTCTATTTTACACTATTTTCCATTTGCTTCATAATTGAGAAACTTCACTTGAAGCGAGCTTTCTCAAGAATGCACCAAAATCCAAGCAATACGAATTTTGCTTTCCTTTTGGTTTGAGCTATGGATTTCGTATTCAAAGTTTCCAATGAATATACTACAAGGGCTTATTCTCTATTGTTTTGGTTATATCGAATAACCCCAAAACTTTCACGAATTCAAATGGTTTACTAATTCTAATTGAGTGCTAACTATTTGTAAACTAATGGTCTCTACATATACTCTACAACGTTGGTGCCTTCTATTCAACCCCTTTGATGTCTAATATCACTTTGTGATGCTTTCTATTTTGACGTTTCAAAACACTTTGCATTTCACAATTTCTTTCATGTCATTCTTATAAAGTCGAATTTCATTACTATTGATCAAATCGTAGTAATTAGATTCTCTTTTATATTTATACCCTTTGTTGATGAAACACTTTGATCAAATCAAATAGTTTCATATTCATGTTTTTTTTGGTAAACTTACTTTACACATTTAAACAATCATTTAATGATAATTACTATTTTCGTTAAAACATAATACATCTGATATGTATATACTTTTAACAATTCATCAAACACTTTGTATTCAAGTAATACACGGTGTTCAAGTTAATTTGCCGAACTTAGGCATGATTTATATGTGAAAAGAAATCGAATGACTTTCACATATTATCACATAACTTTGAATTTAAACAATGGTTTCATTCATTAATGAAATATCATTAAGTTGGGTATTTTAAACAAGGCATTTTAATGTTTTACAAATGTTCATACATTATCAATTAGTTTCAAACAATAAGGATAATTTGCACATAATCAAACAAGATATGAACACGAATAGAAATCATTCATAAAAGTAGAACAACTGTTTGTTACAAACTGATATGAATAACTGTCTGACGAAGTGTGAGACACGCTAAAGAAGTTCACAATCTCTTGATTACAAAATTCATCCTAAAACACAAACTAAGTGATAAATGTCGAGGGAGAGTGTCATCGGCCATCATCATCATGCTCGCCATCAACACGCAACGTCACCTCCTCTCCAGCAAGCACCTCTATCCAGAAGGACCTGTTTTCACCAAAACAGAACAAGTATCAGATATACTTAACACTGCAAATGTGTTTGCAAGATTATAACATTTATAAAACTGTATATCAAATATATACCTTGGTCGTTGACGACTCCAGCGACGTTGGGTTCATCTATCACATTTCTGAAATGTGATATGAACTCAAGGAAATCCAGTGTTTCCGTGTCACCTCTCATAACGCAGATCCTGACTTGCGCTTGTAAGCTTGGAGAAAGCGACTGAAGCACAACTCCCATCGCGAATGAGCTTGAGTACCAGTTGTCCAGGTAGTATGCCAGACTCATATACGCATCGTAGAGGCGCAATAAGTGCTCATCCAGTGAGGAGGCCTCCTCCATCTTTATGGAGAGAAAGTCCCCCATCAGCTCATACTCCCACATGCGCACTTGTTCCACGAAATGTGCTCTTAGATGTGTCATGACCATCCGGGGCTTGAGACTCCCCACCATTGGCCACAGCCCATCCTCCATTCCGAGGCGCATGGTCACTGATATAAACGTGGCCATCACACGACAATGATAACGCAGATCCTGCTGCTCCTGGGTCTCATGAGAATAGGGTGGCTCCAAATACATCTCGCAGGTTATGTAGTCAGCTGCTTCGTTCTCCCCAAGGAGATCAAATAGGCGTATGACCCATGCAGAAAAGTTGGATCCATCTAACTTGAGCTTTTCTCCTTTTAACCAATCGTCGATAGGAAAAGTAATCTTGGGAAGAACCATTTTCTACATTTATAATTGCAAAGGGAATTTAGATAAAGTTTATAATTAAATGAGTTAATAATAACTCCACTCAGAAACACCTATCCCCAGTGAGGGTTCCTAGTGATAACACGACCCCTATCAGCCACATCTCCCCCGATCATCACGGCCATCAATGTGGGTTCAAAGGTGGACGCTAAACGTCAGTCACATCATTCATGCGACTCATGCTCGATCTTTCGACCATCCGCGTTCCGAGGCCATGATGGGTTCGTAGCATGGAAAACAAAAAAATTCTACCGCAAGAACGAACAAAACCCAGATCTAATCTAGATAAAAGCCAAGATCTAATCTATTAGACATGTGCAACGAGATAGATCTGTACTAACCCTTGTAGACCCAAAAGCGTTACGAGATCGGATCTCGTGGTTGATGTAGTTGATCACTTGCCGATCTCAAGATCGAGTAGACGATCCTTCCGGCGCCGCGTTCCGGCAGCGCTTCCGCAGTCGGTCACACGTGCGGAGTCGAAGCAAACCTTCCTCTCCTTGTTCTAGCGAGCAGCAGAGGTAGTAGATCTCTCCACGGAATCCCAGCAGCACGACGGCGTGGTGGTGGTGGTGGAGTAGAGAATTCTGCAGGGCTTCGCCTAAGCCAGAGCAGAGGGAAGGAGGAGGAGAGAGGCAACTTGAGATCTAGAGAATATAAGGGGCAAGGGGCTTGTGCCTCCACCCCTCTATTTAAAGGAGGGAGGCGCCATGGGGAGGTGGAGTCCTTGTAGGACTCCCCTCTCCCTTGGCCGGCGGATCAAGGAGGTGGGGGGAGAGTCCTACTCCCCCATGAATCCTTGTCTTACCCCACAAGGATTCCTTGATCCTTTCTTGGTTTTCAAGTAAACTCGAAGAAATCTTCTAGAACCTTCTGGAACATTCCGAAACCTTCTAGAATCCCCATACAAATACTCCGGAACATTTCCTAACTTAGAAAATGATCCCCAATATATGAATCTTATTCCCCGGACAATTCCGGATCTCCTCGTGATGTCCCGGATCCAATCCGAGACTCCGAACAACATTCGGTCTCCAACACACATTCCATATCTACTTAAAACAACTTCGAACCTTAAGTGTGTCACCCTACGGTTCGTGAATATGCAGACATGATGGAGACACATCTCCGATCAATAACCATTAGCGGGATCTGGAGATCCATAACGGCTCCCACATACTCAACGATGACTTCGTGATCGATAGAACCATTAACATACGAAACCAATTCCCTTTGTCACGCGATACTCTACTTATCCGAGGTTTGATCGTCGGTATCTCCATACCTAGTTCTACCTCGTTACTGATAAGTACTCTTTACTCGTTCCATGATATGTCATCCCTTGTGACCTAGTCACATGCTTGCAAGCTAACTAGATGACATTCCACCAAGAGGGCCCAGAGCATATCTATCCGTCATATGGATGGACAAATCCCAATCTTGGTCCATGCGCTTCAACACATACTTTCAGAATACCCAATGACACCTTTATAACCACCCAGTTACGAAGCGGTGTTTGATGTCATCAAAGTATCCATCCGGTGATGGTGATTAACATAACCTCATGGTCGAAGGATTAGGTTACTATGCATTTGAAAGCTTGTAGCAAAACAAACTTAATGACTTGATCTTATGCTATGCTTACTATGGGTGTGTGTCCATCACATCATTCTCCTAATGATATGATCTTATTATTAACGACATCCAATGTCCATGATCAGGAAACCATGATCATCCATTAATCAACAAGCTAGTTTAACAAGAGGCTTACTAGGGACTCTTTTATGTTTACAAAACACACAAGTATTAATGTTTCCTGTTAATACAATTATAGCATGGGATATAAACATTTATCATAAACATAAAGATATAATAATAACCACTTTATTATTGCCTCTTGGGCATATCTCCAATAGTTTGTACATGCTAGGCTCGCCAACTCAACCTTAGTGTATTCGCTGTGCAACATGGCTTGCACCCACTGTATGCGGACGTAGATATGTCTGACACCCAGGGCTGTAACCCTGGATTGCCTCATTCCGAAGAACTTTCTTGGTGGTGCACACTAAGGGGGAACACAATCGTTGGTTATTTTAACAGGGATCATCTTATTAGGCTACCGTCGAGTATCTAATACTAGCACACAATAAGACATACAAACAATAACATTGAATGTAAATGCTATGTGATATGGTCCTTCATGTCGTGATCTCCATCCACCGTTACCGGGTTCCGGCGCCAGGGTACCGGCGCCGTGGATACCAGGGTACCGGTGTCACTCCGGCGTGGTAGTTTGTCATTACCGTGACTATCTACTACTATGTAACAAAAGGTAATTACTTTACCTTTGCGACAACCATATCACAAAGCAACGCCCCCCTGCAAAACAAAGTTAGACGCTTCTAATTTATCTTTGCAAGTTTTACGTGGCTGAATAGGCTTTCGCACAAGAACCGTTCTTACCTACGAACTTTCAGCACAACGCTGATCAAGTAGTTGTCTATACTACACCCCTTTCGGGGCCCTCTGTTGCAAATGATATACTAACTAATGCGAGAGAGACAGACACCCCCCTAAGCCACTTTATACGGTACAAGCCGTATGTCAAGCGTGGACCAGTATCGCGAATGAACGCGTAAAGTCGGTTGGGGGGCGCTTCATCAAGCATTGCTGCGGTATACACAAGTACACGTGGGAGGGTAACAACTAAAAGATCAACGCCCACACGCTACATCTCGTGTGTTCTACCCGTACTAGCATTACTACGCATAGATCTAGCTCTGATACCACTGTAGGGGTTCCGCGCATAAAAACAATAAATTTTACTCTACGCCCCTGAACCCCTGAAGCTGCTAGGACCTATCTATTAGTAATACAGTAACGGGAGGGGCTTTTCGTGAACTTACCCTTGAAGACCGAAAAGCGTTGTCAACACTCAGGAGAGCGTGGTTGATGTAGACGAGCCGAAGCTGACCTCAAGGTCGTGATGAAGTCCTTGCGCTCCTTCTGGCTCCAACGACTTGAGTGCCTCAAGTGCGACACCTCGTGGGGAGTTACACACATCCGGTGCCTGACGATGACTCCCGCTTCCCCGATCCAGCAGCAGTTGCGGAAGTAGAGCTCCCGGATCCAAATCCCGCAGCACGACGACGCTCCGCGGTGAAGATGTCTCTCGCTCGCGCAGTCCAGACTTGGGACCACGGTCACGAGAGAGAGAGAGAGAGGGAGAGAGAAAATATCAATTAGAGGTCCTCCCAAAAGTGGGGAGACCTTTATTGATTATTGGGTATATTTTCTAGGCCAAATACCCCACTTTATATAGGGGGAGGGGAGGTACTACCTCCCCTCAAGTCCCGGGATGGGACTAAAGGAGAGGAGGGGGAGGGGTGGCACCGCCGGCCACCCCCATGGGCCCCATGCGAGGGGAGGGGGGGCTAGCCCACTAGGGCACCGGCCACCCCCTTGGCCCCTTCTCCCTCTTGCCTTTCCCTAATGGTGTTGGAAATATGCACTAGAGACAAATAGTAGTAAGGACTATTATCATATTTCATATAGTTTATGATTAAGTTTTGTATCATGCTATAACTGTGTTGAGTGGAAACATCAATACACGTGTGATATATAAACAAACCAGGGGTTCCCAGTGAAACTCTAGTCACTGGTTCATTGGTCAACAGATGATCATGTTTCCTGATCAGGTGGCATTTATGTCAGTTGGAAATGAGGTCATCTCATTCTGAGAATGAGACGATGAAACAATACCCAACCTAAACATCGTGATTCGATCATGTCACGAAGTTCAAGTTATGATGATTAGAAAAGGATCCTCGTAGACTATTCCTTAGACCGTGAGGCTATATCAATCCCTGTCTCTCGAGAATGCTTAGATAGCATCAAACGCCATCTGATAAAACGGTGGTTATAAAGGTGTGTTCAGGTATTCGGAGGAAACCGTAGAGGCAATATATGTCAAGAGTGGGATTTGTCCGTCCATGTGACGGGAAGATACTCAAGGGCCCACTCGGAGAAGTTATATCCAATAGATGCGCAGCGTGTGATTAGATCACGGGGATATCACTTGTCGGAACGAGTCAAATAGCATTGTTCAGTAACGAGATTGAACTCGACATGAAGATGTCATTGATCAGGTCTCGGACAATGTAAGTATCGAATGACAAAGGGAATAAGACGCGACTGTCACCGGTTCAAACGACGAAAGATCTTCGTGGAATGCACAGGGGTCACATGGCCATCCATGTCCCTCTGTTGATCATTGGTGCGGGAGTGTCCCGACCATGTCTGGAGTGTTCCCGAACCGTAGGGTATCACGCTTAAGGGCTTGATGATGCTTAGAGAGTGTTTATGGGATCGGTAGAATCGCCGAAGAAAAGAAGGGAGAAAACCGGAAGGGTTTCAGTAAGTCCGGAGGATGTCCGGAGTGGAGGTGGAAGGTGTTCCATAGCCACGGAGATTAGATAATATGTGAATGAATGTTAAATATTGATTTAATCATTTATTCACAATTATTTAAATAAAGAGAAAATCAATTAAAAGGTCAAAAGGCTTAATGGGCCAATTTCCGGAGGGAGAAGGCCCATTAGGGGAAAGGAGAAAGGGAGAAGGAACCAAGGGGGAGGCCGGCTGGGCCTTGCCCCCCCCGTGGGGCCTACTAGGGGCTGGCCGGCGGCCACCCCTCCCCCCTCCTCTCCTTTAGTCCCACCCCGGGACTTGAGGGGAGGTAGTACCTCCCCTCCCCCTATATATAGTGGGGTATATTGGCCTAGAAAATACACCCAATAATCAATAAAGGTCTCCCCACTTTTGGGAGGACCTCTAATTGATATTTTCTCTCTCCCCCTCTCTCTCTCGTGACCGTGGTCCCAAGTCTGGACTGCACGAGCGAGAGACATCTTCACCGCGGAGCGCCATCGCGCTGCGGGATTCGGATCCGGGAGCTCTACTTCCACAGCTGCTGCTGGATCGGGGAAGCGGGAGTCATCGTCAGGCACCGGACGTGTGTAAATCCCACGAGGTGTCACACTTGAGGCACTCAAGTCGTTGGAGCCAGAAGGAGCGCAAGGACTTCATCACGACCTTGAGGTCGGCTTCGGCTCGTCTACATCAACCACGCTCTCCTGAGCGTTGACAACGCTTTTCGATCTTCGAGGGTAAGTTCGCGAAAAGCCCTTCCTGTTACTGTATTACTAATAGATAGTTCCTGGCAGCTTCAGGGGTTCAGGGGCGTAGAGTAAAATTTATTGTTTTTATCAGCGGAACCCCTACAAATGGGCCCTCTCCCCTCCGGGAATTGGCCCATTAAGCCTTTAACCTTTTAATTGATTTTCTCTTTATTTAAATAATTATGAATAAATGATTAAATCAATATTTAACATTCATTCACACTTTATCTAATCTCCGTGGCCATGGAACACCTTCCACCTCCACTCCGGACATCCTCCGGACTTACCGAAACCCTTCCGGTTTTCTCCCTTCTTTTCTTTGGTGATTCTACCGATCCTATAAACACTCTCTAAGCATCATGAAGCCCTTAAGAGTGATACCCCACGGTTCGGGAATACTCCAGACATGGTCGGGACACTCCCGCACCAATGATCAACAGAGGGACCTGGATAGCCATGTGACCCCTGTGCATTCCATGAAGATCTTTCGTCATTTGAACCGGTGACAGTCGTGTCTTATTCCCTTTGTCATGCGATACTTGCATTGCCCGAGATTCGATCAATGACATCACCATGTCGTGTTCAATCTCGTTACTGAACAATGCTATTTGACTCGTTCCGACAAGTGATATCCCCGTGATCTAATCACATGCTGCACAGTTATTGGATATAACCTCTCCGAGTGGGCCCTTGAGTATCTTCCCGTCACATGGACGGACAAATCCCTCTCTTGACATATATTGCCTCTACGGTTTTCTCTGAATACCTGAACACACCTTTATAACCACCGTTTTACCAGATGGCGTTTGATGCTATCTAAGCATTCTCGAGAGACAGTGATTGATATAGCCTCACGATCTAAGGAATAGTCTACGAGGATCCATTTCTAATCATCGTAACTTGAACTTCGTGACATGATCGAATCATGATGTTTAGGTTGGGTATTGGTTCATCATCTCATTTTCAGAATGAGATGACCTCATTTTCAACTGGCATAAATGCCACATGATCAGGAAACATGATCATTTGTTGACCAATGAACCAGTGACTAGAGTTTCACTGGGAACCTCTGGTTGTTTGTATATCACACGTGTATTGATGTTTCCACTCAATACAGTTATAACATGATATAAAACTTAATCATAAACTATATGAAATATGATAATAGTCCTTACTACTATTTGTCTCTAGGGCATATTTCCAACACTGGCTGCGGGCTACTTTAAGGTTCGCACCAGCGCAGCCCAACCAGCAATGCAGGAAACCAAACGGTCCATTTTCTGCTCCGTTGGGTTTGTCTGGGCTTCATGTAGGCTACCAAACACGCCCAACATAACTCAATATGGCAGGAAAGAGTTGTGTGGGGGTGCTTTGCATAAATTCTATGTTCCGAGTCAAGTTTCGTGTGATTGTAATCCAAACCATGTTACTTAATAAATACACAACACATTTTCAAACAAGAAGAGAAAGAATTCAGCTCATGGACTATTGGCTCTCATATTGTTTCTATCGGACAACTCGTTGGTCATCTGGGCTTAATTCTGAGTATACTACAAGCTTAAATATAGATTGCCAAATCAGGCCTACTCTTCTTCACACCAACAAGCTCAGAGCATGTAATGCAGGCACCAATGCATTAACAAAGGAAGGAATTATAGTACCTATGTGTAATAGTCTATTTCAGTACTAGTATAAACATGGCAAGTTAATTTCGTCTTCTCTAATGATCTATCTCTACGTAAATTAGCGTCCACTTGACCCAACCCAACACTCATATGTGCACACAACCCAACAAATAAGAAGAGAGCCCACTCCATCGCAAAAGTCCGGACTGAAAGGAGGAAGAAATCTCTCACTTATAAGCTGGGTGTGGCCTCCTCCTGTAGGCGAGCTGGGACTAAACTCAAGCAGCTTCACCAGTCAACAGGCCCCTAACATCCCATCCCTCTGAGAAGCCCCTCAGGAAGGCATGGCGATGCTTGCTCTGATACCATCTTTCCGTCCGGGCTTTTAGGATAGAGTGGACTCTCTTCTTATAGTTGGGCTGTGTGCGCATAAACGTCCAGAACGTAGGCTAAGTACTTGGCTGGGCCAAGTGGACGCTAACATCTGGTATCAGAGCTAGCGTGCGCACCGCTATTAGGTGTGTGGAGATCTGCATCGCTCCTGTTTAGGAGGATGGGATGTCAGCACTTGAACGGGTGGCCCAGCTGGGACTGGTCCAGTGGAGGCTACACTAGTTTAGTCCCACCTCGCCTACGGAAGGAGGCCACACCTAGCTTATAAGGGAGAGATTGCTTTCTCCTTTCAGTCCGGACTTTTGGGATGGAGTGGGCTCTCTTCTTATAGTTGGGTTGTGTGCACATAAACGTCTAGAACGTAGGCTGAATGTTGGGCTGAGCCAAGTGGACGCTAACATCGATGTCAGCACTCGAACAGGTGGCATAGTTGGGGATGATCTAGTGGAGGCTACACTAGTTTAGTCCCACCTCGCCTACGGAAGGAGGCCACACTCACCTTATAAAGGAGAGATTCCTTCCTCCTTTCAGTCCGGGCTTTTGGGATGACGTGGGCTCTCTTCTTATAGTTGGGTTGTGTACGCATAAACGTCTAGAACGTAGGCTGAGTGCTGGGCTGAGCCAAATGGACGCTAACATTTGGTATCAAAGCCAGTGTGCGCACCGCTAGGTGTGTGGCGATCTGCATCGCTCCTGTTTAGGAGGATGTGATGTCAGCACTCGAACGGGTGGCACAATTAGGGATGATCCAGTGGAGGCTACACTAGTTTAGTTCCACCTCACATACGGAAGGAGACCACACCCACCTTATAAGGGAGAGATTTCTTCCTCCTTTCAGTCCGGGATTTTGGGATGGAGTGAGCTCTCTTCTTACAGTTGGACTGTGTGCTAGGCTTGGGGGGATGTTGATCAGCTTTTCCAAAACAAACACCCCCTTGATTGTGTGCTGGGTAGCGGCTAGTTGGTACCGATATCAATCTAACAATTATGTGTGCTGTTTTGGTGTTCTATCGAACAACAGGCAGTTAAGTCTATTCTAATACGTACTAATATACTTCCAAGACATGCCCTAGGGTTCAGCAGCCACTGGTTTTGCTGAATATCAGTACTCAAAGTTTGAATGATGTACAGGAAACCAAAGTGTCCTCAGAGTCATTGAACAGCCTCATATCTTCACTTCTAGAATAGCCTCCATTATAAGACATGAAATCAAGAATAAGACTGATACCACGTTGGAGAGACAGGGCCATGTGTAAATAAGAAGCAAATGAGAAGTCATAGGTCAAGTCAGCATATAACACCGAATGTACAGGATATAGGCCAAGAAATTGCTTACTGCTTTGACTGGATATATATGTGAGTGGAATATAGTAGCTATGTCGTTGGGTATAACGAAGTAAATCATCTACTCCTAGTAATAACAAGTACCTCACTCTCAATTCTCAAATAAAAATATGACAGTAAGAGCACAACTACAAATAAATATGCCTTGGAAGGAGAAGACCAGGCTAAGAAACAACATGACTGCAATTTTCTTCAAGTTGAAGTGGAACTTAGATACAGAAGTGATCCAGGTACCCTCAGTGCTCCTGGTAGCAGCATAAGTCCTTGCACTTGCACAACTTTAGCAACATATGTGAGACGGAACATCACAAATACCAAAATCAAAAGCAGAGATATTGACACCGAATAACTGAGATTTGGTAATCCACAAGAGACGTATCCATAATGCTGAACAAGCTACAGATTACAGATCCTAGAAGTCTTCCTTGGAAGATGTGGGGCGACCTTCGTACTCCAATTTTGCTCCTAAGCTTGCCACGATAACCCTGAATTTCATCCTTATCTTCTCCATCATGTCCTGAACCTGCTGGTGCTCTGGATCAGACAAAGGATAGTTGCTCAGCAGTGCAGCTAGCTGTTCCATGTTCTTCCTGACTCGAGCTGAGAATGCATCTTGATCGAGGCGAATTGCTGACATCCACACATCCAAACAGCCCTGATAGAATCCCAGTTCTTCACCTACCTGGAAGCCCATCTTTAAACCAACCTGCCTTCCATCTCCCTTTCCAGACACCAAGCCATCGTCATAACCATTTTTATAACCCTCTTGATAATGTGTTTGATCCAAGGTCACCGTTAGTTGAAAAATATCAGTATCGTCTTTGGGTTGTTGATCCATGATATGAACCAGAGTCTAATCACGTTGAGCAATACTCGGTTTCCAAAAACATGCAAGTCCAAGAAATCTGCTCCACGAACAAAATAAAGGTTGCACAATAAGTTATATGAATACATGTTACAGGACAAGAGAAAATGCTCCTAACTGGAAGTATCAATAGAGGGAAACAATAAATTGATTTTTTCCTAAAAAATAACCTAAATGTTGTTGCACATCAAATGAAGACAACAAAGATGATATATTAAAACTTGAAAATCAAAGGACTACGTAACACATTACATACAAATAGTGAATGGGTCCTAAATTCCACTGAATTCTTCCTTTGCCTCAACAAGGAAAAGTAGGGAATTATCTTCCTCCACCCAACTCTTTGCTAGTCAAATAGGTCCTATGAAAAGTACAACTTTGACCAAGGTTCTTCTAGTAGATATAGGCTCTATTTTTCTGAAGGTCCTATGGGCCACAAAATAAATACAGTTAAGACTACAGCCACCTCATATCATCATTCGTTCATCAGAGACCCTTCTTGTTAGATTAACCTATTGGTTACATAGAGAATTCAAGTATTCAAACAAAACGACTAGAAAATCAATTATATGACCTCGAAATACACTACATTGTCTAAAGTTTGTAACTTCATGAGCACGATGATTATCATGACGCAACACTCCCATCTCAGAGTTGTAGCCACAATCATGTACTATCATGTGTCTGACATACCAAGGGATACAGGTACAGAAATCTGATTATTCTATCTATTACTAGAAGGCAAGGCACTAAAAAAGTAGAAACATGACAAAACCTAGGTCCCCAATCTTATCATCACCAGAACGATTTCCCCCATACTGTTTTTTTTCCTCAACCGTCTTCCAGTGCAAAGAACAGACGAATCCCTCAATTGTTCGCAAGGGACCAACAATCTTAACTTACCAAACTTCGATGGTAATTCATCGCTACAGCCTACCAGAGAAACCGGAAGATCTAGGCAGGGCGTAATCACAGAAATAACATGGGAAAAAAAGAAATCATCACAAACTATTAGGGAAAAATAAGGGTAGAAGGGGGGGGAGTTCATCCGTGAGTGCGCACCTTCGTCTTCCCAAGCGGAAGCCACTCCGCAGGCTGCAGCGAACTCGCTGTTCCACAGCACGGTTCAGAAAGGTAAAGAGGGCGGGTTTCCAGATTCTGCCATGGAAAGAGGAAAATAACGTTCTTAAATGTAGTTTAAAGGATCTATATGTAATACGTTGTTTTCTGGGGGTAAACTAGCAAAACTGTGCGCTGCGCCCGCCGCTTGAGCCTTCCTCTTCGTCTTCACTTCACCGCTCTTTCTCCTGTGGCTATGTTGCTAGGGTTTAGTCTTGGGGTTTAGGATTGGGAAGAGCCGGGCTCCCCCTCCCTGTCCTCTCTCATGTCGTCTCCCTCCCGAGTAAGTCACCGCCTCCTTATTCTCTCTCCGCGAGCGCCCGAGCGCGAATTCGTGTCGGATTATTATTTTGGTCGATGCGTGATTGGAAACGGATCGAACTCGAGCGCAGCGAATCTGTCTCCTAATCAGAACTTCTTGTTTGCATTGGGGTTGGATGGGTACCAGTTGCTCATTTCGCTTGACTGATGTGTCATGTGCGCATTCTGTTTGACCGGTATGTGGCGTGTTGGTTTTGTGTGCAGGTAAGGGTTGGGTCCCTAGTTCCCTTTGCTGAAGGAAAATCTGGGCCATCGAATGCCTCACTGCCAAGCATTCCCATCTTTGAGGGTTCCAATGTTGTCGGGAGGAGTAATTTGATGGTTGTTGACAAGAGAGTCAGCCGCAAGCATTTGAGTCTGCGCGCTTTGGGTGATGGATCTGTCGAAGTTGTTGTGGTGAGTTTGCAAGAAGGGCAATGCAGGATGCCACCGTGTTCTTGTGGTCTGAACTTATAATGCCTTTTGATTGAAAAATAATAAGCTGTTGTAGTTTGATACCGATGGGTTTGCAGGAGGGGCCAAATCCAATTGTTGTCAGATCAGCGGGTCAGAGTACAAAGGTTTGTACCCAGGACAAAGCCAAGATTATCTACGATGATGTCCTGGAGCTTATTCCTGGTGATTATCCTATGAAGTATGTGAGTATGGGTGATGGACGTAAAGGCTCCACTTCAGTGGATTCAAGTGAACTAAAGAAGGGAAAGAGGCATAGCGAGGAAGTTAGTGTAGTTTCAAAGAGGAATCGACAACTTATGGAGGATGAGGCTTTGGCAAGAGCATTGCAGGTCAGTTGACTCTATCTATGGTCATGATCATCATGGAACTTATGTCTGGATAATCTTTATGAAATTTATATTTGGGTGATTTCCTACAATTATTGGCTGCATTTGCAGAATACCACAGTCAATTTAATATGGATATTGTTCTGAACTGAAAAGAAGGAACTTTTCATTGCCTGCATAATCCTAAAATACCCTGCAATATTGATAATAAAGCAAATTAAGCTAGGACTAGGTTTACATGAAGATGAGTTCTTATCTTTTACCCGACAACATGAATGTAGTGGTTCTTAATCTTCTGTTTGTGTTTCGTCTACGAGCTTTCTGTTGTTTACCTTCTCTTCTGCTGTGATTTGGATAATCACATTGATTTTTTGTAAAATGATATACACAATTATGGTTTTCATATTGATAATAGCATTTTTATGTTATTAGCAAGGATATACCAATACTAGCCGCATAAATCGCTTGTGTCATTCTGCTACTTTACTCATGTAAAGGGAAGTAAAATTATGCCAGTATCTAGAGTCCGCATATAATACTATTTATTTACTCAGCATTGAAACCACGTTCATTTAATAGTTCTGCTTTGGGGATTCAGAATGTCTTTCTAGGAAAACATGTGTGGTTGGAGATGGTATCCATGTATGCCACTATATTTGACATTTTTTACTGAATATGCTACTGTACCCAGTTTATTGTTCTTTTGATTTTTTAGTTCATGAGAAATCTCTTGATATGACTATATGAGGATAGCTTCAGAAACAAAAACAGCGATTGGACCAGAGAATGAGATTGTCTTATACATAAAGGACTTCACATATTTTTTTGCATGTTCTTCAAATGCCGATAAGTTGCAATTGCATGTACAGGGTAATTATGGACTATTCCAATATGGTACAAAATTTCACTTTGGTGCGCCTTGGGAACATAGTTTCGATGTTCCGCCACTTACCCTGTAAATGAAGGGGAAATCGAAAACATTTATGAAATGAATCATAAAGTTTCTGTAACATTAAGTGCTTTCTACTTTGTGCCATAGCCATTCCCTTGTGCATGTGAGTGGTGGATATTTATATAGATGTACACAGAAAATCATTCTCACTCGTTATGTTTTGTCTCTTTTTTGTTTGGAAAATGTGCAAATATATTTTGTGCAGAAGAGGTCCAATTGTAATTTTAATTAAATGCAAACATTGGTGCTGAGTGCTGACCCCATTGCTTAACTCTAACTAGGAAAAGTTTGCAGCAGAGGGTACATCTGTTCCTGGCATGGCTTGTGGTCAAGTATTAAGTTCACTCGATAGTGCTGGTTCTTCTGAGATAAATAATAAGAGAACACATTCTGCTGGTCCTTTGAAAGATGTAGTCCCATTGACTTTTCGACTCATGCGTGTCCAAGGTCTTCCATCCTGGACTAACACTTCTGCAGTTACCATTCAGGATGTCATACAGGTATTGCTCATTCAATTAATTTTGCTTAGCAGGTCATGTGAGAGTATTGTTTAAGATATGGGCTACTAATCAAATTATGAAATTAATAAATGTTGCATTGGAGCCAATTCCTTGACCTTCAATAATCATGCGTGAATGTTCTGCTTGTTATTCAGTGAATCTTTATTCCATCTTAATTTCACAAAATGATCTCGAAGAAATATTGTTTATCATTTTTTTCATTCTTTTCCTGCATTGTCAGATTTGATCGAGAAGTATTCTTGTTCTTACATGATGAATGAATTGTCAGGGTGATGTGCTTTTTGCTGTGCTCTCAAATTATATGGTGGACATTGATTGGTTGCTTACTGGTAAGTTGTTTATTTTAGAAAGAAGCTTTTTAATGTTTATATTATGGTAGCTAATTGTTGGCAAACATATTGTTCTTATCTTCCTTACTAGAAGACTGACACACTTGGCAGGTTCAGAAAATTAAACATGTCTTCTGGCATCTTCAGTTATCTGGCTCTACTGTATGCACATTATTACAGGACATTAGATGGTTTAAATATCCTGTTTATATTGCACCACTGTTCAACGTATTGGCTGAATTGGAGTCCCTCCACTATATTGAAAGTTAATTGCTGACCTTATTACTGAATAATAGTTTTTGTCCAGACTGTTGAATTGCACTAATGCTTTCTTGATAGCATTAGTATTCATTGGTGTGAATCTATCTTTTTACTTGGTCGAGTCCTAGTAGCAACTTAAATCATATGTTTTCCCTCCGTCCCAAATTAATTGACACGGATTGTCTAGATTTGCATGTATCTATACACTAAAACGTGTCTAGATACATGTGTATCTAGAAAAATCTGCTTCAATTAATTTGGGACCGGGGGGTGTGGGGAGGGGGGGGGGGTACCTTTTTGTATCCAGACAGTCAGAGTGGCCATTTTCTGTTGGTTCGTCAAGCCATTTCTGTTGTTGGCTTATCGCCTTGTGACCTTCCTTAAGTTATTTCACGTGTATGAATGCTGAATGCGCATTCGTCTGACCTGCAGCAGCTAATCTTTAAGAATAAAACTTATATGTGTTGATGCATTTGTTAAATACAGTGGATAATGGTAATGCAAGATAAATGAGCAAGATGTGTGCCTTGTAACCGTCCTTATGTTAGTCTTTTTTTCCCAATACTTCTTGTATCTTCTTAGTGAAGTGCTATCAGTTAAAGATATGTCTCACGTTACCCAAGATTATTAGGTTTCTATATCGTGAAATACCGACGTGTCTTTTCTCCTCATTATCTATATTATTTTGTAATGTAATCAGATATGCCATGTTGCAGCATGTCCAAGTCTAAGGAAAGTTCCACAGGTCCTAGTTCTGCATGGAGAAGATGGTGCTTCATTGGAGCATTTGAAGGTGGCAAAATTGCTTAAACAATTCATTAGCTTGGTTATTTTCCCCATTTCATATTCATGCTTGGGTGACAGAAATCGAAGCCTGCTAATTGGATCCTTCACAAGCCTCCACTCCCAATTTCATTTGGAACACATCATTCGAAGGCCATGCTGCTTGTATATCCTCAAGGGATTCGTGTTGTTGTTCACACTGCAAATTTGATACATGTTGACTGGAATAACAAAAGTCAGGGACTATGGACACAAGATTTTCCCTGGAAGGATGCCAGTGATACGAATACAAATATTTCTTTTGAGAACGACCTGGTTGATTATCTCAGGGCACTTAAGGTAGCAGGGTATTCTATGTGCTTCTAGAATATTTAATCCACTGTTGTTTCATCCCATTTGTTTAATAAATCAATTGTCATTTTCAGTCCTCAAATTTGAATTTTTTTATCAGCATGTTGAAAGGAAGGCAGTCACTTGAGTTTACCAGACAAAGAATGGAGTAAATAGCTATGTGCAGCTTCAAAAATCAAACATTCCCTTGAAAAAAAAATCAAACATTCACAATTGACACTAGAACCTTGTGTTTGTATCCAATTGTGTACTTCTACAGAACAAATTCATATAAAAAATATATGTTAGGAATTTTAGTGTTAGTAAAGTACTGTTGGATGAGGAAATATGCACTTCAGCTTTAATCAGATAAAAGTCTAGTGATCGATGGTAACACTGAAATGTTATAAACGTATAATTATAATAATGACATAGTAGATGGTTCTTATCAAATCTCTTACCAAAATAAGTGAATCATGTATAACTGATGTCATGTCTAAGGTTCATCTTAAAATATGCCTTAAAGAAGTTAAAAGGGTCTCTGCAGAACAGGAAACATGATCTGGTTTTGCACGAAACTTTGTTATGTAGCAAGCTTTATCCTGCTCTCTGATCAATCCTAATGTAATTTAGTTCTTTGAATTGTTTGGCTTTCACAAACCATATCTAGATAGTTTATATTGAAAATGTCTAACCTTTAGCCTGTTAGAAACACCCTCTTTACAGTTGATTCTATCTGCTACTTTTGCATTAGTTTGTCCCTGAAGTTGAATTTTGACCAACTCTATCTTGCCTATGATGATGCAGTGGCCTGAGTTCAGGTTAAATCTCCCAGTTGCTGGTGATGTCACCATCAATGCAGCATTTTTTAGGAAGTTTGATTATAGTAGCTCAACGGTTGGTATTTTCTTTAATCTTGCATTTACTTTAAGCTTTATGAGACAAGCTGAATCATAAATATGTGTTCCTTTTTTAAATTATTGTCCTGACATAGAATGAGAAAGGGAAAGTGAAAAAAAGACCATTGGCTTATCAAATGAAGTAGAGCTCTGTCTAGATGTCAGTTATTTGACTTCGCGTGTTAGGATTCTCTTAAATCTTGTCTTTGCTTGATAAATGATGGCAGTTTCTGAATCATGTGGCCACCAGCACTGAATTATGTTACCTGTGTGCACTGTGAACCATATACTGCTTCATCTGAAAGTCTTCTGTTGTGCCAAATGAAAGATTCTGTCATTTTGACCAGCTTTACCAGATTCATACAAAATGTCTGCATTGTTCCATTTGTTATCCATTTTCAGATCCTGTGATTGCGTGCCTTGTACCACTGTGTCAGCTGTTGAAATGATTCTTAGCATGCATTTTGCTAGATGACTGCATTACATGTTAAAAACGTGTGATGTGTTAATTTTTTCCTTCAACCCTTGCATGTGCAAGCACCCATTTCATATAAAACGGCAGCTGCTCTTCAATCATGACTGTGAGGCTACTTGCGTGTGGTTTATACTTAAATGTGCAAACATATGACATATCTGACCACCATAGCACACATGTAGTTCATTTTTTTCCCCTTATGTTATCATTAATTAGTCTCAGCTAACTTCTGCAGGTCAGGTTGATCGGGTCCGTTCCTGGTTATCATGTGGGTCCCAATATCAAAAAGTGGGGCCATATGAAGCTTATGAGTGTTCTTGAAGAGTGCGTATTTGAAAAGCAGTTTTGCAAATCACCACTTATTTATCAGGTGCGTTTCATTTTCATCCCCCGACCAGTTTGTTAGGGCATGCAACTTTACAAAAGCTGTGGTAAATAAACTTAATAACCTTATAAATTTTATCCAGAATTTCTGAAATGTAGTAAGTTAAGATGATATGCTGCCAAACTTGATGCCTAGCAAGCAGCTTTTTCATATAATATAGGGTTTTTATCATTTCTGCCACTATGACCAACCCCAACCTCAGTTTTGCCATTTGACCGATCAAAACTCCAATTTTGCCACTGCTCCGTTACAACGCTCCACAGTATTGCCATTCCGTCATCTCTCCACCGTTAGTCTATAATCAGTTTTGCCATTCCAGGCAATACAACAAGAAATACATGTATAAGCTAATTATTTGCATGCACGACTGGATAATTCCTAGAACTCCATATGTAATTTCCTATGTATTGAGATTTAATCTATTTAATCTCGACATCATCAGCTCTCCGGCTCACTCCTTATGCAGAATTCCTTTGCTCTCTTACTGTGGTACTTGTAACATCTTCGCCAAAAAATCCTGCAGAGGGACACGGGCAAAAATCAATCGATAAACAATTAACTCACTGACAACAATTGATATGGTAATGATCTCAGATTAAATTATCCTAGAGTTCTAGTCTGATAGAAGACACCTACCCGTCTATACTAGATGAGTCTAGCAAATCTAATCATGTTCACACATAAATCCAAAACACCAACAATCGCTTCCTGTACATAACAAGGTACCGGCTCAGGAAAGGTAGGTGAATTTAAAATAACTTGAAAATAAAATTTACTTTCGGCTGGTTGATGCAATTGACACTCTCCGCTATGAATACCATCTCCAAGTCTTGGCTTGTTCATTATCCTCTACGTATAGAGATGAATTCAGGCATCATTAGCTTATAAATTAGACGCCTATACATTTATTTTTTGTTGTAGTGCCTGGAATGGCAAAACTATAGGCTAACGGCGGAGAGATGACGGAATGGCAAAACTGAGGAGCGTTGTAACGGAGCAGTGGAAAAATTGGAGTTTTGGTCTGTCGAATGACAAAACTGAGGTTGGGGTTGGTCCTAGTGGCAGAAATGATAAAAACCCTATAATATATTAGAAAAGCCAGCCCAATCTGATAGCATGCTAATGTCATCACTATTAAGCTGTCATTTATGTTGTACTGGTGGGCAACGGCCAAAGAAGCATAGCAGTTTTTATGTTGCTTGCTGTATTCTCAATCAATATCACTAAAAAAGTTGGCATTCATACTCCTTTCAGTTTACTGAAAAGTTGGCAATGCAATTTGTCATCGTTTACCACTAATGTTTGAACTTCTTGAAGCATGTGTTGCATTAATTTCTTCGTGCATGCAGTTTTCTTCTTTGGGGTCACTTGATGAGAAATGGATGAGTGAGTTTGCATACTCATTATCAGCTGGTAAAGCAGAGGATGGATCACCATTGGGAATTGGGAAACCACTGATTGTCTGGCCTACAGCGGAGGATGTTAGGTGCTCAATAGAGGTATAAATTTGAGCTCTTTAAAAGCTTTATCATCGTGAAATTCGTTCTTCATTTGTGAATGGCCCCTTGTTGTTTGGTCTTTCTTGACCTTGTTGAGACTTTCGAGCTTGGTAATATGAGATCAGTACTGGCTCCAAAATCGTAGAAACATATAAAATTTCTGTGTTCACTTTTTAGATCAATGTTGGCAAGAACAAGATCCATCCTAAGAATTTGTCTAGTCCTTTTTACTTAAATATCACTATCTTATTTACCTGTTTTTGTGTGTTTTTAATATTTTATATCAGGGGTATGCAGCTGGCAGTTGCATTCCAAGTCCTCAAAAGAATGTTGAGAAAGATTTCTTGAGAAAATATTGGTCCAGGTGGAAAGCAGACCATGTAGGCCGCTGGTATGTTCTCTTTTCTTGCAGCTACATGTTGGTCCAATGAAATTTCAGTGTTTACTAATCCAGTAGGATGTTATACGTACCAGTTATCGACCCATTCTGCAAATTATCTGCTACCATACAACTTTAGATTTATCTAGTTTTCAGAACAGCACAATGGGTTAATCCCTTTCGTGTGGTATGTGTGCCATATATCACAAGAGGATCTGCTTCGGCTGTCTGGTTTTGTCTCATGGTAGCCATGATCAGAAGACTTGTAACTTGGCACTTGGCAGCAAATATACACTCGTACTTGGTGTTCTTTGGCCTTATATTTGTGGTATAGCCTTTTCCTACACCCATTTGTGGTATAGCCTTTAAATTAACCTTTGCCAACATATAGCACTTGAACTAAAAGAGCTAATGTTGGAGATGTTTTTCTTGTAATCCTGGCATACTCCGTCATGACACCCAATTCAAACAGATTATTCTGCATGGCATAGCTGTGGCCTTGTGATGTTGAGGTTTACTGGTTTCGTCTCATCTGGAGTGCTTGGCAAAATAAGGTCTTAAAAATCCTTTACCAGGTGGATTTTGCTTACTTGCAATGAATAATCCCATTATAACCTAAACAATAGAACTTCTTTGTATTAGTATGTAATATAATGATTATGACTATTCTCTGGACTACTCATTTACTGTGGGCATCTTTAGCTGATATACTGATATCGCCTGCAAAAGATGTGCATCTTTACTTTTTGTATCTTTCAGTTTTTCTTCTTTAGGAACAAGTTCTCTTATTACTGAGTCTGATGCAAACTGATATTCTGATCTTATTTTTTTACAGCCGTGCTATGCCTCACATAAAAACTTTTACTCGTTATAATGGTCAAAATATCGCGTAAGTTCTTATAGCCAGTTCTTCGATGATCATTATTGGAAGGAATAACCCCTCTGCTTTCATCAAAGTCCAGATTAGACCATCTAAAGTTATTCAACACTGTCAACTTCGAAAACCAGTGCTACTTTCACAGCACAAATGGTACTGGTGATGGTTTTGCTCACATGGCATCTGACTGAGCTACAGTCAAATACATTGACCGGGATACAACATACGGTACTAAATAGCTAGCACAGCAACCAGCTTTGAAAACCAACATATGTAGGTGATTTGTACTGATTCTCAAAGTTGAAGCGGTTAAGAAGCTGGACTTGTAGGACCTAATCTGGACTCTGTTGAAAGTAGGAGGGGCATGGTAAATGGTTTACTTGCCTTTAATCTTGTATATCCCCATCAGATGGTTTCTGCTTACCTCATCAAATTTGAGCAAAGCTGCTTGGGGTGCACTGCAGAAGAACAATACACAGCTGATGATACGGTCATATGAGGTACCCAATTATGATGCTTGTTGCATTTGTATGGTTTTCTGGCCACACTAGATTACAGAAATTCAATGAAAAAGCACTGCTTATAAGCACAGCTAGCTGACTAATTGAAGAGTTAGCACAGGGATCATGACTTGTCATTTGACCTCTTTTCAGTTAGGTGTATTGTTCTTGCCCAAAGCTCTCCAGTCTGTACCACAATTTTCATGCACAGAGAAGAACCGCTCAAACCAGGTAGCGCCAAATTGTTCCTTCTTATCATTATATTACTTATCTCTTTGCAATTCTGCCTCTTTCATGAGCCTTCATTTCTCGTGCTTACACCCCAGGACAAACTTGCCCTTGGTAAGAGCATAAAAACGAAGCTGGTCACACTTTGCTGGCAAGGCGATGAAGAAAATGATCCGTCTGCAGAAGTTGTCAGACTGCCAGTGCCTTATCAACTCCCTCCACAGCTGTACGGAGCTGAAGGTTAGCTCGTGTCATGATGATGAATGATCTCATACTTTGGGCAGTAAAACCTAAAATGTTGTTTTATTTTCAGATGTCCCATGGTCGTGGGATCGGAGGTACACGAAGAAGGATGTGTATGGTTCAGTCTGGCCGCGCCATGGCTAGCTAAGCTATGCGCCGATGAGGATTGTTCAGTGCATTCAGGTCAATGACATGAACAAGGTAGTATGTTCAATGCATCGGTGGTGGTGAAGTCATCTGTAGATAGGACCTGATTGCTCCTCCCTCCCGTGTCTTGGCCAGTCGGCCAACTCTGAGAAATCAGAAGTGATGAAACATTTGATTAAAGAAATGATGGAACATTTGTTAGTACTGAGACAAGCTCTAACGTTATTTTATTTTTTAAACCAGAGCTCTAACGTTATTTGCTGCTTGCCGATGTGATGATTATGCAGCGTCTTGTCTGTATCCGTCTTACACCCTCTTAAACGTCGTATTCAATCATGATTAAGCAACTGAATGGGCAATCGGTTACCTTGTCATTTCTGTTGCGGATGTAATAGAAAATGGGTATCCTGTTTCTGTAAAGGACATGAGAATTAAGTGCAGAATGGTTTAGGCTTCTTCCTGCGATTGTAGATGTGAAACATGTTAAACTTGTGCCCCTTGAGAGACTAGATTGGCTCATGAGAGAACTTCATCCTCCAATCTACTGCGAAAATAGTTTTTTTTTTTCGAAATGACAAGAAAATAGTTATGTAACTCAGTATCTTGACCACTGCGCAACTTGAGAGAGACTAGAGGGTGAGAAAGTATCTAGTGCTACATGGGCTATGGGTGGTACCAGTTTCCCCATTGATCTACCTCTTCGTGATAGGCTGAGCTTGCTTCATCTGAAGTTTTGTGTTCCAGTTCATGGTTTCTGTAAAGGACGTGAGAATTGAGTGCACAATGGTTTAGGGTTCTTCCTGTCATCTTAGACCCCATGCGGAAAACTTGCATGTAAAAGAAGATTGTAGATGTGCAACATATTAAAACTTGTGTGCCTTTTGAAAATACAAGAAAATAGTTAGTTATGTAACTCAGTCTCTTGACCACTGCCCAACTTGAGAGAGACCAGAGGCTGTTGTCTACCTCTTCGTGATAGGCCGAGCTTGCTTCTGGGTGAACTTGGTGGTGACGGTGACCACGCCCCAATCAGCATGATTTACGCCTACTGATGTGTAGGCATCAGTGTTGAATTTCAGCATGAGCAGTGCTCCCTAAGAGCAAAGGCAATAGTATAGCCGACTGCTGGCTATAAGCCATGTCCATATCATCTAGAGTCAATCTAAAAGCCACATGTATAATAGGTAGAGATAAAAGTATAGTAATTTATTAATGTATGGTCTATTTTACATCTCACATAGTGCCTAGGAGCACGCGTTGCAGCTCGCTCTTAACCAAGAGCCCACTCATTTTCTCTCTCATCTTCTCTCTCATCCACCTAAGCATAAATATATTAGTTTAACTCTTATAGTCTGCTGACTAGACCTTATTGTACTTACTCTAAGTGGACATCTAGGAAATGGTAGACAAATTAGTTCTCTCTTCTTTTGTGAGTACCAATATAAATTGAAAGAGAAGAATGCGGATTGGTGGATGATATAAAGGAGAAGAATGGAGATTGGAGGATAAAGTTGGGGAGTGATTACGAGGAGCTAATTGCATTTATTAAGTGCACTGATAATCTAGATGTACTCTTTTTAGAACAAATTTTGAGTATACCATTCGGAATATATATAACCACATAAAAGATTATTGAATCACCTCCACTCGTTGGAGGCCCCAAGACCGTAATCCGGCGATTGTTTTCGTCGGATGGATGAAGTTTTCGGTCTGGAGGCCTAAAACTTCTCAGTCACGAGCCCGGGTGTCGCCAGGGAAAGCACATAATTTTTTAGAATTTAAATCTAATTTAGGCAAAAAAATGCGAGCAAATTTGGGCAAAATTCGTACTAACTTGGTGATATATAGCATATAAGGCGAAATTTGTTCAATACATAAGGGGGATCGAATATACATAGGCTATTTAGGCCAAAAAATAACTAAAACAGGTCAAAAACTAAATAGCACTTCGCCGGCGCTGGGAGCGGCCTAGTTCATGCCGAGCCGCCGGTAGAACTGCGTGTCGTTGGCGTTGCGTCGTTGTCGTCGTCGCTCGACGGCTGGCGGCTGCTACCCTGGCAGGCATCGCCGACTCGTGCAGGCCTGCTGCTCGGGCCGGCTTCGTCGGAGTCGGTGTCGTCCAGGACGACGACCTGACGGCGTGACCGATGACGGGCGGCGCACAGGAGCTCCCGCTGGCACGCGGCCTCCTCCCGCTCAAACTCCGCCTTGGACTAGGCGAGAGCATTGGCGAGCCGCATCGGCGACACATCGTTGAGAGAGGCCTCCATCGCCATCCCGAGGACGTAGCTATCCTACTCGTGCTCCGGCGAAGGCACCAGCTCCTTCGACCGGTTAACACGGAGGTGACTGGTAGGCGAGGTTGGCAGCGACGCGCGGGCCTCACCGATGGTGATGCCACGCAAACTCCGAGGAGGAAGGCAGAGCGTCGTGGCTATCGCCGAAGATGGCGGTGAAGACGGTTCGCGCTTCACAGGCAGGAGCGGCGGCATGGCGCGCGTCGATCGCACTTCGCAGGGGAGCGGGAGGCCGAAGATGCGCCTCCCATCCTCCTTGGTATCCAGGAGCTACCTCGGCAGCGGGAAAGGGTCATCGGTGTCCTCGGCGGGTAGGTGAGCCACGACGTGTTGCCGGCCTCGATGTGTCGACCTACGGTGTTCCTCCTGAGTGGCGCCGGAGGCGGGCCCTCGTAGGCCGCCATCTCTCGCTCGTGGCGCTCGCGGAAGTACTCCGTCCACGCCTCGTGGTTGTCAGGAAGTAGCGTGGGTCCGCGTGGTCCTCGTCGGACACCCCGACGAGCACCACTTGGATCTCGCCGATCATGTCGACGCCCTGGGAGGAGGGGGTGGGCACGTTGCCGACGTTGAGCGTCGGTGCGCGGAAGTCTGGCGACGCCGGGTAGTTGGCCTCGTGCAGGAGGTGGCCCTCCCACTCGTTGAGGAAGCGACGACCGAAGTCGTTCGCCGCCGCGCCGTCACCCGGGTAACGCTCCGCCGTCGCTCCCGAGGGTTCGCCAGTGTTTAAGGGAAGATGGGAGGGATGTTTGCAGTGGAGAACGGACAGCGAAGTGGGGCGTATTTATTTGTGGTGGGAAGACCGGAGGGGTGTAGCACGCGCGGGAAATCGGCGGGTGAAACCTAGGCGCTGGCTCGCCGAACGGCGTCGCGTGGGCGGCGATCAGATGCGTCAGCCTATCGTGCCTGAGGAAAGGCTATCTGCCAACGACATTGATTCATGCGAGAGCCGAGACGATGAGGATGAACGGCCGCTCTCGCCGACATCTTGGCCCCACTTGACGGTCGGCTGTTTCTCAGCTTTTCCTTTCTATATCCGGCGTCCCAAGACAATCCCGGAGCGCTGAGTTGGTCTGAGGCCGTCGGATGTATTTTCGACCCAATCCGGCGAATTTCTGCCGGACCTTCCATATTACTGTCTTTAATCACGGAAATCATTGAGCAAGGGCATCTGTGGGTGCGGTTAACCGTGCACCAGTCCAACCCGACAGGCGACAGGAACAAACACCCTTCCACGCCGACGCGCAGGTTCAAAGCATGGTTCGCCCAGCACTCGGCACTTGGGCAGCATCCCGCCGCGACTGTAGCCAAGTACAGCTCCACCCATCCGCCCAACCCCACACGGTGGCGCGCGCGTGGTCCGTCCGTTCCGGCGCATCACGGGAAGCGCGTCGCCGCTCGCCCAGTACGTCTCGACACGGCGGCTAGCGCTAGCCTCGTCACTCATCCGGATTCCCTCCGCACGGCCACGGGCCACACGGGTTCTGCATGCAGCACCGCGCCGGTACGTCCTCGCTTTCGCTTCCGGACGCTGTACCCAACGCGACGCCGAAACGAGACGATGGGACCAGAGAGAGAGGGGGGGGGGGGGGGGGGGGGGAAAGGCGACGTGCCGTACGTGGTGCCGCCGCGTCCCTGTCGCGCAAGTCGCCCTGGCCACGCCTCACCACGCGCGTCCGCTCCACGCCAACCCCGCGGGCTCCGCAGGGGAACACGGTGCGCGAGCACGGCGCGTGGAGCCTTTATCCGGAGGAGACGCTGGCTGGCAGCCGGGTCCGCACCGGGGCTGGCCCCCCGTGGCGGTGGCTTAATTAAGCAGAGGTTAGCGTGCGCGGCGCTGCCGCCCACGGGACGCGTTCCCGTCGCGAACCTCGAATCTGCCGGCGTGGAGAACCCGGTCCGTCCGAATCGTCGACGGACGACGGACCCCGTCCTTGGCCTCGTCATCGGGGAGCCCACCGAGAGAGATCGGTTCCCCGATACGGGAGATAATTGATGCCGTTTGCCTTGCTGTTTGTGATTAATCAACTCACAAATCTCCCGGGGGACCGCGTGTGAGCTGCAAGTGCGATCCGCGCAGCAGGGGCGTCGGATCGTGTATTGCTCGGGATCCTCTGCGTGCGTGCGTGCGTGGCACTATATCAGTGTAAGGGTCAAATGCATGTATAATGGTTATATTTTAATCATATCATAACAATGATAGGTGACATGGAGGAGGGAGCGCCAATAAAAAAAGAGGTTTGTCTTCTCTCAGCTAAGAGATCGTCTCTTTGTAACAATCTCTCTCACCATAAATCTAGTATCTCTACTTATTAGAGATAAAAACTAAAAAATTACCCAGTGTACATCAGGTTTTACAGTTATCTCTAGATTACATGGCAGAATTAAGATAAGACGGTCTTATCAACCATTGTACGTGCCCTAGACTCTAGCAGACATGTGGTCTCAAAAAGATATTTACGGGCCATGCAAAATGTAATTTTCAAGCCGCCACCCGTAAAAATGAAAATCCTCCGCCGCAATCAAATAATTCTTGGGTGGTCTCCTTCAATTGTTTTCTTCTTCCTTGGTCACTCAGTGGTGCCCGCCGTTCTCCCTTGCCAACCCTCGGCGTTCCCCGCCTCCCCTCCCCCAAGCCGTTATCCCCCGCTTCTGGGCCTGTCACATGAATGACCATGGCGGTGACAGCGGAGGAGGAGCGGTTGCGATACAAAAACGAGAGGGGGAAAATAGGTGAATTGAATAGGGAGCTCACCATATCGACGCGTGCATGGTTGAAGAAGACGGAGAAGGACTAGATGCGACAAATTTCGCCGGATTCCGACGACTCCGGTGCCAGTCCGGTGACAATTGGGGCAAGAAATCTATCAAACGCTAACGGAGGGCACTGTCATGTCAGTTGGGACAGAGTGTGCAGACCTCTTAGTCAAGGTGGCTTTGGAGTTTGATGAGTGCATTTTTGCAGCACATCTAAGCATAAATTTTGTACAACTATTCACTCATCTCATTCGCCATCTAGCTATTATTATGCCAATTATGCATGACTACTATTTCTATTTACTTTCAATTCATATTTTCACAACTAGTAATCTTTAGTAGGATTTCATTAGTTTTCCTTGGCTTTGGTTTGTGTTTAGGTTCAAAGGAGATCAAAGAAATAAATCTCGGAGAAAGAAACAAAAAGGATACAATATGGAGGAGGTACAGGCACCTGACTTAGCCATATGAAGAGTAGGAAAAGTAAAATTTTACATCATCACAAAATAAAGATCCAAGGCTAGGGTGTTGTATCTCTCGTCCATACGATTCACACAAGTCAAAGAACACCTCAATCGGAGTTCGTATGAAGAAATGACGCCCAATATACTACAGGAGATAAATGGTTTAACAAGCAGTGGTACAGGTGTGATGCCCGTACTGCGCACCCGTACCACCCTCTGTTGGCTCCGAAACATCAAATTGAACCTCCTTTGTGAAGGCTAGAAGGGCATATCCTCCACAGATCTTCCCAGAACCGTCTAGCGAGCCTGCAAAAGTCTATTTAAGGTGGGGTATCTTAGCCGCCGCCTGAGGGGAGTAATCAATACATCCATGGTGGAGCCCTGCCACCATTCTAGTTCCATAGCCTCCTTCAAGATCTCCACCTCCATCTCCACCATTGCCAAGCCACCACAAGATCCACCTTAACCTTGAAGTAAGACCGGTGAAAGGGAAATGGACGTCGTCTAGAGGGGGTGAATAGGCGTTTTAAAATTATTACGGTTTAGGCTCTAATAAATACGGAATAAAACTTAACGTTTAATTTATCAAGCCAAAACCTATATTCACCAGGTTCACTAAGTGCACCAACAACCTATGCTAAGCAAGATAAACAACAAGGTGATAGCAAGATAAAATACTTCAACCACGATGGCTATCACAATGTAAATTGCATAAGTAAAGGGCTCGGTTGAGAGATAACCGATGGACGTGGAGACGATGATTTGTTTCCCGAAGTTCACTTCCAAAGAAGCTACGTTTCCGTTGGAGAGGTGCGGGGGCGCAATGTACTTCGAACTCCACAAGTGGCTCACCTCGAGGTGTGGTGGCTCGATGCTCACCCAACGCCACACAAGGCCTCACCCCAAGATGCGAAGGCACGCAACCTACCGACGCCACAAACAGCTCACCCTATTCTCCCGTGAGCTCGCCACAAAGGCCTACTCACGTTCCACTATGGGACACTTGAGGGCGGTCACCGAACCCGTACAAGATTGGGGCAATCTCCATAACTTAATTGGAGGCTCCCAATAACAATGCCACAAAGACTACAAAGCCACAAAAGGCAACAAGTCCACAAAAGGCTACAAGAGCACAAAAGGTCAATAATCAAACCACAAAACCGTCTAGGGTTCCAAGAACCCAAGAGAAACAAGCCCAAGGGCTTGAACTCGCCAAATCTCCGAGGAGAACTCAAACCTATGCATCAAATGCAAGAGGCAAGTCCTTCACTCTCAAATTCCACCAAAGCTACAAAAGCTATTGGGAGAATAAGGGAGGAAGAACACAAGAGGAGAACACAAAACTCTCCAAGATCTAGATCCCAAGGATTCCTTCACAAAGAAGGGATTTGGTTTGGTGGGGTTTGTAGATCTAGATCTCCTCTCTCAAATCCCTCAAAAAGATGCAAGAATCATTGGAGGGGGAAGGGGAGAGGGCAAGCTCTTCAAGGTCAACAATGGAGGAGAGAGAAAGCCAAAAACCGAGAAGAACGAGAGTTAGGGCCGAAGGGGAAAGGGGAGCTCCTTTTAAAGGGCTCCCTTATCTGCCCGTTACTCACAGATTCGCGCACAGCCAGTAGTACCAGTGGGTGGCTGGTACTACCGGTGGCACCCAACTAACGGTCAGAAAACAGCGAGAGAAAGAACAAAAACGCGAGCCTGGCCGGTACTACCACCGCTTCGTCGGAACTACCGGTGGCAAGAATGTCCTAGCAGTACTACCGCCTGAAAATTCGATCCAAGTTACGTCAAATAGCGCTAACCAGGCAGAGAGAGTACTGAACCAAAAATGGGTTTATCGGAAGTTGGGCCGGAATTAACACCGGTACTATCGGCGGCAAACTGCCCTGGCGGTACTATCGGTGGCCCGCCGGAACTACCGGTCAAGCAAAAACTTCAGAACCAGAACTGCCACAACTTTTGCATCCGAACTCCAAATGAGATGAAACCAATTTTGTTCGAAATATTGGATATCACCAAGGGAGAAAATACCATGAATATATATGTGAGATACCTCCCAAGGTGTGGAGCCGGAAAACCCACAAGATCAAAAACGCAATAAGATATGCAAGGGAAATCCGTTTTTGATGAACTAGAGCTTGTTATGAAGATAACCACAAGCTCTATATCCTCACATGGACAAGAACCAAACAACAACCAAGAAAGATGATGCTATGTATGCAAAGGTTTGAGCTCTCTCCGAAAGATACGAACGAGTCACCCACTCGAGAGCCCCTCTTGATAGTACGACTATCTATCCTAAACCCGGTCTCCCAACACTACAAGAGACCGGTAAAGTAGAAACCCTATCAAGATCATACCTTTGCCTTGAGCATCCCACTTGAGCTTGATGTAGACGTTTTTGTCACCTTCAAGATGGAACACCTTTCTTGATTGCACTTGCTTGCACTTGCTTGATGAAATCTTGAGACATGCTCCCCCATACTCCATGGGGAAGCCTCTTCTTCGAACTTGTCTTCATCATTCCATGATTGCCGATGATGGCAAGCTTCAAGCATGAGATCTTCTAGAGAGGACGCATCTTGATCTTGCACTTCAATTCTTGACGATGTCTTGAAGATAGCCATGAGTAACTCCATCTCCTTCTTCTTCTTCAAGACATACTTGATCTTCTTCTTCTTCTACATGATTCCAAAAGACACAAAGCCCTTGGACAAAGCTTCTTCTTTTTCATCCTTAAAACCAACACATGGTCCAAGCGATGCCAATGGACAAACCTACAAGTGTGACTCAATTTCCACATTAGTCCATAGGGATTGTCATTAATTACCAAAACCACACATGGGGGCATACATGCCCTTTCAACCGGGAAGGAAGACAACGAGGATCCACCACTGGGGCGCTCTCCATGTGCCGTTGCCACCATCACATCGTTGACGCCATCACCATCACTAGCATCGTTGCTCCTTCTTCTTTCCCCATCATGGTCTCCGTGATGGGTTGTATTATTGCTTGAACCCCTTTAGATATTATGATTACTTGAGTACACGTGATTGGTGTTTTGATCTATAATATATGGTTGAGTTATTGGTTGTGTGTTTCTAATCATGTTTATGTTAATCTTAGTGATTGGAGAAGTTCAATCCATTGGTGTAGTTGGAGATATTCAACTCCACAGGTCGACATGTATTAGAGGGGTATATTGTGTGGACCCGAGCCGCACTCATAAGAGTCGCACCGTGAGAGAGGAAATTCTTCATCGCCAGTGGATCACGAACATCGAAGGTGCACTGAGTTCACTAGCCCTTTGGTAGTACATCCACCTATGTATCAGACTGAAAGACTTCGACCTGTTAGAGGGGGCGTACACTCTCCACTAGAGGTGGACGGCGGATGTGTAGTACTCCTCCAAGTCTTGTTGTGATTTTCTCTTTGAGGGAGCCGTCCTATCAAGAACTTGGAGGCTGAACTAGCGCACATGAGCCCCCCTCCATGAGTCGGGTTTTTCATCTGGCTTGCTTGCCAAGACCATTGTTAGACGGGTGATAGGTTGGCGCAATGGGGGATACAACACTCCCTCGCTGCCTCCTGTGTGACCAATCAATCGAGACCACAAGGCGCCTCCTTATCGGCTGCCCCTTCTCAAGATCAGTTTGGCACAAGGTATTGTGTCCTAGATCTGATCCACGGCTGCACACAGAGGATGAGGTGGACTTCATCGACTGGTGGTTGAAGGTGTGCCATCCACCCCTCCCCGTGCCTTACGCAATGGTACTTCGTCCTTGGTTATGATGACGACGTGGTGGATTTGGAAACAATGCAAAGTTGTAGTCTTCGACAACTTCTCACCAAATTTGGGAGGGCTCCTAGGAACGATTCATTCTGAGGCTCGTCTTGGGCTGCCATTGGGGCTAAGGGTCTTGATTCCCTAATCCCGACCGCTTAGATCTAGTGGATCGAGTTGTATAGGGTTTCTGCTTGTCATGAGTGTGTAAATATTTGTACAAATACTTTCTTTTTTCTATCAATGAATCAAAATGCAATCTTCTTATTTTCGCAAAAAAAATACAACACCTGCTAGAGCCATGAACAAAACCACAATCGACAAGCCCCCTGCTATACCTACCTCACACCTATAGCTAGGTTAAGCGGCTCCCAACCATAGCAAAACCCAAGGGGACACTTCCTACATAAGGGCAAGTGTCCACTTTGGAGCACCACAACCAAAGATCCATAGGTCTGACAATAGCCCCCGGGAACGAGGGACATGTGGAGGACCCGATGACAGATCTACGGTGGGTGGGATGGCTAGGAAGATCCCGTAGCCATCCCCAACCTGTCAACCTGTCAAAACTGATAGCGTCCTTGCACCGAGAAGGAGAACATCCCCAGAAGAACGAAGCGGGTCGGATCTGCAAAACGACCACCAGATGTGCAAAGGAGAGACCATATGAGTGAACTCGGTAGATAACACATAGACCGTGGTTGTGGACACCGAGGAGAGGATAGAGGCATGTCGTGTGATGTCTACGCACTTCTATTCTTGTAGACAGTTGTTGGGCCTCCAAGTGCAGAGGTTTGTAGAACAGCAGCAAGTTTTCCCTTAAGTGGATCACCCAAGGTTTATCGAACTCAGGGAGGAAGTGGTCAAAGGTATCCCCTCTCAAGAAACCCTGCAATCAAGATACAAGAAGTCTCTTGTGTCCCCAACACACCCAATACACTTGTCAGGTGTATAGGTGCACTAGTTCGGCGAAGATATAGTGAAATACAAGTGGTATGGATAATTATAAGTGGTAACGGTGATAGAAAATAGCTTGATGGCGTGTGGTTGACGTGGGAAAAGACTAAAGGCAAACTGAAATAAAGAAGGAAGCAAGCAAACATGTAACATATCTAATTGCAAACAGTGTTTTAGTGCTTAGAAACAAGGCCTAGGGATCATACTTTCACTAGTGAACACTCTCATATAAATATATTCTTCTTTATGATACTACTCTTAACTACTCTCCGGTTGGACACTCTAATCCATGGTAGGGCTATAACAGCACACCTCAAAGTAAGCCTTTCCCATCTATATAACCCCACACTGTCACCTTGAGCTCTAGACAGTTCCAACAAACACCACAATTTCATAGAAACATCCAACTCCAAATATAACTCATAACAAGTATTTGTAATCTCTAGCCTAAGTGCCACCATGGTGTGCACACTGTCAACTTCACACACATGGGGAGAGCAGAGATCTATTAAAGCACTTGAGTACCAAGGTAGATCTATAGATTACAAGCTCATGATCTCAATAAGATCATGCATAGAGAGAGAGATGAACACATAGCTACCGGTAGAGCCCTAAGCCTCGAGAGAGACTACTCCCTCCTCATCAAGGGAATCAACAAAGGCGATGGAGATTGTGGTGGAGATCAATGGAGATGGCTCCGGGGGCACTTCCCTGTCCCGGCAGGGTGCCGGAACAAAGACTTTCTATCCCCCGAATCTCCCCTTCGGTGGCGGCAGCGCTGCGGAACTTTTCGTGGATTTCTGATTGACTATCTAGGGTTTTGGTATCGGGAGGCTCTTCTAGGCGAAGGAGGCAAGGTCGGTGGCCAGCCAGGGGGGCCACACCATGCCCTGGCGCGGCCTGGGCTAGCCCGCGCCAAGGGGGGTGTGGCCACCCTGTGGCCCCTCTCCGACTCTCCTTCTGGCTCCGTGAGTCTTCCGGGAAAATAGTAACTTTGGCTTTTGTCCCGTCCAATTCCGAGAATATTCATTTTCTGACTTCCTGGAACCAAAAACAGCAGAAAATAGGCAACTGGCACTGTGGCTCTTGTTAATAGGTTAGTCCAAGAAATCATATGAAAAGTACTCCAAAGTTAGAACAAAACACAAGAAAGTAGATAAAACCAAGCATGGAACATCAAAAGGTATAGATACATTTGCAATGTATCAACATCCCCAAGCTTAACTCCTGCTTGTCCTCGAGTAGGTAAGTGATAAAAAAAAGAATAATTTTTGAGGTGACATGCACCATCATAAACTTGATCAAAGTATTTGTAAAACATTCGAAGCTGGAATCATAGTACTTCAATCATAACATGAAAGACAAAGTTCTAGCAATAAGACATAGCAACTATGTTGCAACATGAAAGGGTACAAACAAAAGATTCATGAATAACAATACTTTGCAAGACGTTTGTTTGTTTCACATAAAGAAAACATAGCATCATAGTATTCAACTTGTCCCTCATAGAGTAGCAAATATAAATGCATAGGACACCTTCAAAGTTCATAAGAGTGACTAGATACAAATAGTTTAAAACAAGCAATATCAAGTTATGCATCAATCAACTAGTCTTGGGACAATGCACATAGAACTAAGAATGGCCACTATGCTCTCAAAGTAGGTGCATAAAGATAGAAGGTGGAGACTCAATATAATGGTGGAAGAAAGGCCTTCATAGAAGGAAGCAGGGATTCAAGTCTCATAAAGAGCTTCCAAAAATTATGGTACTTAATAGCTTTCAGCTCTCATTGCCCCTATCATAAGCATCTTGAAGTGATTAAGGTTAAAGTGAACAAACTATGGTGTACATGCTTGACGAAGTATAAGTTAGGAATCTCATGTCCCTTGTATACGATTGTAACACCCTCGAATCGGCCCTATGCAAGTTTTAGCGCTTCCCGCCAAACCCGCATAGAAATGATTCAAGGACGCCCACCAGGCACTTGCGTGCGGGTGGAGAACAAAGTAATAATCATTACACATTAGTCCACGATGGAACCCACATAACATATATATACAACAACGACTCCATGAGTCAAGAATACAGATATACAGTACAAAGATCCAAATCACCTCGAAAACGATACGACATCCGAGTACGGATAAGATGCAAATGGGGCTAAGAGCCCTGAAGAATAATCAATGGCGTCCATAACCCTGCCCAGGCCAAGCCGGAAGGGTAACCCTGCTAACGACGTCGATCTCAAACCTGCTAAAACAAAAGGGGTGCCGACAAAGGGCAAAGGAAAAAGAGGAGCGTCAGTACTGAGGCCAGTACACGGCGAGTTTAGAATTCGGCGGCTCTCGCCTACATAGGTATGGTGGACTGAAGCGGCAGCGAAGCAGCACTAAACAACCTATAGAGACTCAGTAAAACTGGCGGCTATTAGAGAGGGATAAGAAAGACCTATTCGGATCCAACCTTATAGTAACACCAAACATACCCATCCTGGCATTTCCCCCTTGAGACCAAACAAGGAAGTCAAACCGAGGAACTCACACAGTTGGCAGTTTTATTCATTCCGTTATAGTTGAAGCACTTACTAGTCAGATATAGATAGCATGAGTCATCCTGATAGCATAAGTAGTGGGCAGTTTTAGTTAACCATTTAGTTGTAGTTGCAGTACTTACTAGTCAAATACAATTAGCATGTGACATCCCAAACCCAGCAGTTGTTGGCACTTTTATTTCATTCCATTGGAGTTGCGATACTTACTAGGCAGGTATAACATGACACGGTACACCCCAGTTCCACCAGTTGTTGGCACTTTTATTATCCATTCCATTGTAGTAAAGCTGATTACTAGTCACATATTAAGTCAAATTTATAGCACTACTTTAGTTATGCTTGTCTATGATCGAGATACTATGCTCCAAGTCGTCCATAACCGCGGACACGGCTTTTAGAAAGATTTATCCTGCAGGGGTGCACAAATAGCAACACACACACGATCAACCTTGGAAAAACCAAATCAAAATCCAACGAGGCTTTCACGACAAAGCAATCACAGGATTCATAAAAGATTTCAGGGGGCCACCCTACTAAGCTACCCGCAACGAAGTTGGCCGGCTCTGGAACAGACCCGGGGTTTGTGACGACGGCTGTAAACGACTGGGAACCCGAAAGTGTGACTGGGCTTGTCGATACCGCGAAAACGTGGCACGATCCAAAACAGTACAGGTGCTCCACGCACAATCGTAAATAAAGCGGTAAAGCATGGCATAAGTACAGGATAGTAATAAAACCCCAAACTAGTTTGTGGCCCCAAGAAATAAGAAATGAATCAAGCTCTAGCTAAGGGGGATTCATAGACTCTCCCGGATGTGGATAGTGCGAATAGTCAAGGAACAGGTATCAAGTACTCGGGACCTACGGGACACAAGTGGGCATGAAAAACCAAATAACATATAATTGTCCACCGGTGCCACTTTCATTAGTTATCACATCAATTTAATAGTTGTAATTAAAGACATGATCATCTCCACCATAAACATCTGCCAGCATTCCAACAACTGTGGTACTCGACAACACGAGATCGCACCTGAGCAAGCAACTACGACTGGCAAGGCCAGCTATCTACCAAACAACAGGTATTAGGAGGTGTCCATGGCAATATAGAGGCTGCACGGGATATAACTGGTGCACGGAAACTAAAGCATCGCGACACGGATATCAATAGATCAACAGGAGGAAATAAAGACTATAAATACAAAATAGGTAGAAGGGGGAGAGATGCTCGCCTGGAAAACACTGCCGAAGGTACATATCCGGAGAACTTGTTGATACTCGCATCAACTCATCGGCCTAATCCGTGAAGAAGCAAACACTAGAAGAAACACCGGATGCAATATTTAATACTACAGCAGAAGATCCAGCATGATTATGATATGATGCAGATGCGGTGCAATTAGGCATTATTAAGCGGAACCGGAGTCCCGACAATTAATTAATAGGTTCCAGTTATTTAGATACCCCACAATTTAAATGTTGTTTTAACAAGGCAAAAACATGGCATCGGTTCGCTACACAAATTTAAATGGAGTCCGGAATAAGACAAAAAGATCCCGCATAGACGCTCCATATTTAATTATGAGGTGAATCGGCATACTGCCCCCAAACCACAGACAGGTATGCATGCATGAACAATTAATATGCAACAAGTTTTATATATAGCATTTATAAAACAGGGGCTCGGGAAAAGGTTCACACATATGGGTTCGGAAGATCTTGGGTTCCGGGGGTTCGGGTCCGGTCTCAGGGTTCGACGGGGATCGAGGTTCAGATACAAGATGGAGAACTTGTTGTGTCGTGACGGAGAACTTGGGTTCCAAGCGGTCGATCTTGCCGTCGATGGCGAACTTGAGTGGATCGGGTACTGGGGGTCTTCGGATCCGTGAAGTAGATCTTGTCGCACGGTGTTCGGGTAGGCGAACTTGGCGGGTTGGGACGATCTTGTCATAGTCCTCGGGTGACGGTGTCGGTCTTGGGTCTCAGCGCCGGAAGATCTTGATATTCCAGGAAGGAGATCTTGTCGGTTCCATGTCGAAGGCCTTGGCGTGGTCTTCGGGTCCATGAAGGCATTCTCGGGTCTGGGGTTCTTCGGCTCCATGAAGAAGGTCTTGTCGATGGTTCATCGGGTGTCGCCAGGTTCGGTATGGTCTTCGCGTGGTTCCATGTTCCTTCTTCAGAAGTATTGGGGCAACGAGAGATCTTGGCGGTGCCGACCTTGGACACACGGGATCAAACCCTTGGAACAGCAATGGCTTTGCTAGCTTGCAACAACACACATAGGCAACAACAAGCCTGCAGCTGCATGCTACACTCGGGGAACAACCTGTCTGTCTCTTGACTAGAAGCACCGCAACTAGAGGCAGACGCGACGCCGGGTCGAGTGGAAACCGCGTGCTGGTGGACGCACTTGTCCAGGAATGAATCACGAGGGCAGCGGTTCTGCAGAGAGGGGGGGTCTCGACGCTGCAGAGCTCAGTCCAGGGCGAGCGCGATGGGTTGAGGGCGGCCTGGCAGGAGAGCTTGCTGCCGGGGACGGGGCTCCAGGTGGCGACGACACTGGCGATGAGGAGAGGCGAGATGGCACGGGGCAGAGACCGGCAAGGGACCGTGGCACAGACGTGGATAAGGAGCGACGTAGAGCTCGCCGCGAAGGAGGATGGCGTGGGGCTTGAGGCGATGGCGGTCGACGCGGAGAGGGGCGACGACACTTGAATAGAGGGGCGGCATCGCGGGACGGAGAGGCGGTGACGTGCGTGACCGGCGTCGAGGACGAAGGGGCCTAGGGTGGGGTGCACGACGACGCTCGCGGACAAGCGGAGCAGAGGGCGGCAACACGAAGGCTGGCGCGTCTGGTGGCGGAGAGGCGCAGGGAGCGCGGAACGCGCGACAATGGTGGTGCGGGTAGTCGAGGCGGAGCGCATGGCTGCGACGCCGAAGGTCGATGGCAGGGCCGGCGGCTCACGCGGGGGTCTGAGGGAGGCGAGGAAAACTGGGGATGGCGGCGGCGGCGGTAGGTGGCGATGCAGAGGTTGGGGATCGAGACGAGCGAGGGAGAAGGAATCACGAGCGAGGCGAGGCATGCGTGCATTCGCGGGGGTGGGACCGGTGCCGGCGCTGTGGTAGGTGGGGCCGCAGAGAGCGAGGGTGGACGCGAGCGTGTCGGTCGCGCGGGGCAGCTGCATGGTGGGGTCGGGGTTAGCGAGAGGAGCGGGGATGGGAGGAGATAGATGTAGGGCAGGTGGGGATCGGGAGGCATGTGACGTGGGGCGGGGGGGGGGGGGGTGTCGGTAGCTAGAGATCGCGGGGTGGACGCGGTTTGCACACGGGGTTGGGGTGGGGCCAGGCTGACGATTGACCAAGGGTTGGGAGAGGGTTCGGTTGGAGAGCGATCAGAGTGGCCTCGCGTACGTTGTGTGAGCACTGGTGGCTCGCATGCGTCGCGACAGTGTGCGCGTGTGGTGTAGGGTGAGCGTGACAGGGTGGGTGGTGGCGAGGTGAGGCACGCTGCTGCGTGTCTCCTGGTGGCGGCGGCTGCTGGCGGGTTGGGTCTAGGTAGAGCTAGGGTTAGGGTTTAGGTTTAGTTGGAGGTGGCCGGCTGGGCTTTTGGGCCTGGTTGGCTGCCTCCCAAAAATAATATAATTTTTTCTTTATTATTTAAAAGACTTTTGTAATCAGTTTTTAGACAAAATAAAATATTCAAGAAGACCTGGTTTTATGATTTGAAATTAAAGGAGGGCTAATTAGAAAACAAAATAGGGTTTTTGCAAAGTACTTTTATGAACAAACATGCATGATGATGACATGATGATGCACAAAGTAGAAACAACAGAGCGATTTTCTGGTAGTGGTTTTACCGGGGTGCTACAACGAGGGCCGCTCCTCATGCTACTCAAGTTTAGTCACCGGTAAGTTTTTGTCATCGTAAGTACATGTGTATCATAGAGAACCGCCAACGGGTACCCCTTGCCCGATGATACAGAAGAATCCCCATATCAAAATAACAAGTCAAGCAGACAACGAGCATCTTAGCAATCTTCTTATTTACCATGGGAATATGGTGCTTTTTTCTCTCTTTCCTCTTTTCATAATATTTTTTTTCTTTTTCTCTTTTTTCTCAATATAGGACTATTTTTTTATAAGAAGAATGCTTTATAGATAGCTCATTATGGTTACGCTGCAGGTTTCCACCATGTCAACATGGATTAGACCAGCGGCCCAGACGTTTCTCTAACACATATACATAACTCCATAGACTTACAGGCTCTTCTTTTATTTCACACCGACGACATCCATATACAAAAGAGCATGATATCAACTAGATATAAGTACCAAGTGCAATGTTGAAAGTGTTCTCCATAAAAGCATGGTTCTGCTAATTACCAACAAATAAGTGCAAGCATATACAATATAGACGATACAATGGTTCAAGTTTATTAAGGGTAGGAAAATTAAAGTGTGCCATCAAGTTCGTGAGAGCTTTAATCACTAGTTTTCTCATAACAAGTTTAATTCGGAAGGTAAACAAAAGCATGAATATACTTGGAATAGCATAAGCTAGTAGGTACATATGGTGGACTCTTCGGAATAACTTGGTTTAGGGAGTTGGATGCATGAGTGGAACTCATACTTGGTTGTGGAGGCTAGCAAAAGACTAAGAGCGGCAAACTAAGAGAGCAATAATGGCCATAATCATGCAGAGCGACAAAACATCATTGATCAAAGCATAAAGTGATACTATAAGTTGAAAACTAAAGGATCATAAAGGCTATGGTGACTTGATATAGTCATAACAAGGTGTGAGCATGTGCCAAGTCAACCCAAATAAAGCATCAAAGGAGAATACCACTATACTATGCTTTAATATGCTAAAACAACGTATGATTCATCCAAGGCACATTAAGCAATCTCAATTGTTTATAACAAGTCATGCTAAAACAAAGAATACTAAGCATAAAGTCAAAACAATATCAAGCATGGCATGACAAAGCATAGGCCACAGTTAAAAACAAGCTCTCTTTACCACTTAAGCATGACCTTTCCTACTCTTTTCCAATCCAAACCAAACTATTTGAAAACCAATGTATGAAAGAGGGGGTCCAACCAATTTATTCAGCAAACTAAGCAAACAAAGCAAACGAAAAATAAGACGCTCCAAGAACAACACAACTGTGCATGAAATAATAAAAATAAAGCGTTTGGAAGAAACCTGAGATTTTTATTGATGAAGAAGGGGATGCCTTGGGCATCCCCAAGCTTTGACGCTTGTACTTCTTCGATATTTCTCAGGGTGACACGCGTGGCATCCCCAAACTTGAGCTTTAGTCCATCCTTCATCTCATTACTCATTCCTTCCATACACCTGAAAATTTTCCTTCATAGAAAACTTCACACAATCTTTATTAGCAACATTAGTGCACTCAAGATAAAAAAGTCTTTAGGTTCAGTTCTAACACCAATAAAACTTCCATTAAAACACTAGCTACTGTAGCACTTCCCTCAAAAAGCTCAATTTCCCAAAAGAACTCAAAAATAAACCAACAAGAAGCAAATGCAAATAATGGCAGAAATCTGTCAAAACAGACCAGCAGATAAAGATGAATTTTTTCGAAGACCTTCTGTTGCTCAAATCGAAAAGTGCTGAACTAACGAAAGTTAGATAACAACCTGTGGCAGAAGCACAAAAATTCACGCCTCATAAGAACGTACATATATTTTACACGAATTTTTATGGTGAAGCACAGAAATCTGTTTCGGGGCAGCAACTTTCCCAATCATTACTTCTCTCTCATTAGAGGTTACTCTTGGCACAAAAAGCAAATAAAAAGGATAAGGAGAGATTATTACTGAAGTAATAACTTCTAAGACTCATCTAAAACTTTTGGGTTATCTCCCAATAAGTACTTTTCTTTAACGCCTTTAAGTTAGGCTTGATAGTTTGAGAAGATGCTCACATAAGAAATATGAATTGAAGTAAAAGAGAGCATCAAGAAGCAAATTCAAAGCACATTTAAGTCTAACCCACTTCCTATGCATAGGAATCTTGTAAAGAAACAAGTCATGAAAGCATAAAGCAACAAGCATAGTAAAGCAAAACAAGTGCAACTTCAAGACTTTCAACATAAAGAGGGGAAACTTAATATTATTGAGATGTATAAAACCATGTTTCCCTCTCTCATAATAACTTTCAGTAGCATCATGAATAAAATTAACAATATAACTATTACATAAAACATCCTTATCATGAGACACATGCATATAATAATTATTACTCTCCCCATAAGCATAGTTATTTTTATTAATTATAGTGGGAGCAAATTCAACAAAATAGCTATCATTATTATTCTCATCACCATAATCATCAAATATAGGAGGCATATTGTAATCATAATTAATTTTATCCTCAATAGTAGGTGGACTGAGAATATCATATTCATCATTATAATCATCATATATTGGAGGCATAGTATCATCAAAGTAAATTTTCTCCTCCATGCCTGGGGGGCTAAAAAGATCATTTTCATAAAAACTAGCTTCCCCAAGCTTAGACTTTTCCATAGCATTAACAATATTGGTGTTCAAAGAACTCATACTAATAACATTGCTATTAGCACGCAAATAAAGTTCCATAGGTTTTTTAATTTTCTCTTCAAACACTTCATGTCCTAACTCAAGATAAATACTATAAAGCTCTCTAATTTTGTTGTTGTTTTCCATTAAGCCTAACTAGTGAAAACAAGAAACAAAAAGATAAAATTGCAGAATCTAAAGGAAATAACTTCGAGCACTCACACCGGAGGATGTGAGTACCTTTTACCTTACCTCCCCGACAACGGCGCTAGAAAATAGGCGTTTGCCGTGGGAGGTTCTTCTTCTTTAATCCTCCGGTGTGAATACCTTTTACCTTACCTCCCCTGACAACGACGCTAGGAAATAGCTTGATGTCTACGCACTTCTATTCTTATAGACAGTTGTTGGGCCTCCAAGTGCAGAGGTTTGTAGAACAACAACAAGTTTTCCCTTAAGTGTATCACCCAAGGTTTATCGAACTCAGGGAGGAAGTGGTCAAAGGTATCCCCTCTCAAGCAACCCTGCAATCAAGATACAAGAAGTCTCTTGTGTCCCCAATACACCCAATACACTTGTCAGGTGTATAGGTGCACTAGTTCGGCGAAGAGATCGTGAAATACAAGTGGTATGGATAATTATAAGTGGTAACAGTGATAGTAAATAGCTTGATGGCATGTGGTTGACGTGGGAAAAGACTAAAGGCAAACTGAAATAAAGAAGGAAGCAAGCAAACATGTAACAGATCTAGTTGCAAACGGTGTTTCAGTGCTTAGAAACAAGGCCTAGGGATCATACTTTCACTAGTGAACACTCTCATATAAATATATTCTTCTTTATGATACTACTCTTAACTACTCTCCGGTTGGACACTGTAACACCCTGTCCACTCCTGGGCCCGGGGGGTGTCACTCCTGGCAGCTTAATAGGATATCTAGACTGGCCCCACAGACCAACACTAGTCTTTTCTACGCACTTTGTCCTCACTCGTGCGCACCCGATTACCCACTTCTCGGTCGGTCACCCATCCTAGAATTGCTCTAGGCCAAGCACGCTTAACCTTAGAGTTCTTTTCGAATGAGCTTCCGGAAAAGAAGTTGCAACTTGTTGATATGGGTATCCTATCAATCCTATTAAGCCATGTGCCTGGATCTCACAGACACTCTAATCCATGGTAGGGCTATAACAGCACACCTCAAAGTAAGCATTTCCCATCTAGATAACCCCACACTGTCACCTTGAGCTTTAGACGGTTCCAACAAACACCACAATTTTATAGAAACATCCAACTCCAAATATAACTCATAACAAATATTTGTAGTCTCTAGCCTAAGTGCCACCATGGTGTGCACACTGTCAACTTCACACACATGGGGAGAGTAGAGATCTATTAAAGCACTTGAGTAGCAAGGTAGATCTATAGATTACAAGCTCATGATCTCAATAAGATCATGCATAGAGAGAGAGATGAACACATAGCTACCGGTAGAATCCTTAGCCTCGAGAGAGAACTACTCCCTGCTTATCATGGGAATCAGCAACGGTGATGGAGATGGTGGTGGAGATCGATGGAGATGGCTCCGAGGGCACTTCCCTGTCCCGGCAGGGTGCCGGAACAGAGACTTTCTGTCCCTCGAATCTCCCCTTCGGTGGCGGCGGCGCTGCGGAACTTTTTGTGGATTTCTGATTGACTATCTAGGGTTTTGGTATCGGGAGGCTCTTCTAGGCGAAGGAGGCAAGGTCGGTGGCCGTCCAGGGGGCCCACACCATGCCCTGGCGCGGCCTGGGCTAGCCCGCGCCAAGGGGGGATGTGGCCACCCTGTGTCCCCTCTCCGACTCTCCTTCTGACTCCGTGAGTCTTCCGGGAAAATAGTAACTTTGGTTTTTGTTCCGTCCAATTCCGAGAATATTCATTTTCTAACTTTCTGGAACCAAAAACAGCAGAAAACAGACAACTGGCACTGTGGCTCTTGTTAATAGGTTAGTCTAAGAAATCATATGAAAAGTACTTTAAAGTTGGAACAAAACACAAGAAAGTAGATAAAACCAAGCATGAAACATCAAAAATTATAGATACATTTGCAATGTATCACCGTGCGATGAAGAAACAATAGCGGAGTAGCCGTAACACTATTAACAATAGACACGAAAGGAAGGGGATAGGAGGCGCTAGGCCTTTTGTGTCCATGGTGTTTTTCTTCTGTGGTGTTAGTACTTTTTTTTTGTTTGGATCGTGTAGAATTCAAGAGGGAATGCCCCTCTACTCCACAAATAAAGATTGCACTTAAAGGCACATTACGATCAATCTTAATTATACTAGTAGTGTGCTAGAACAAATAGCACCTGAAAATCATTAACAAAGTAAGCAACAATACTTTAACTTTTTTTTGCAGGAAAGCATAAGCAAGAATGCCTTATACTATATTACTCCATTCAATCTAAATTAATGTTCTTTGCTTTGTCTAGTTTCGGATACGCGGTAGTTTTTTTTTTGTAAGAAAAAGAGATGCGTTTTCCTCATGCTCCATTTTGCTACCTTCGGCACACAAACACAAACAAAGTGGCTACCACAAAATAACACGAATGATGATCAGAGTTGACGGTGGAGAAACGACCTTTAAGCAGCAGGCTTTGCGGCCACAAGTGGGGAGAGGAGAGGAAAAGGGTGGCAAACAAACCGAGAAGCGTCCTCCTCCGCCCGTCTATAAATTCCCTTCCGTTCCTCCTCTTTATATAGGAGGCATACTAAAACAGAGGAGGGGAGAACACCAAGAACTACCAGCGCCTTTCCGCGATCCAAATCTTTCCGAGAGAGTTCTTGGTTGATCTCTTCCTCCTCGACCACCTCCTAGGGTATGCCCCTTTCTCTGCGATTCTTGATCTGTATAGTTAGTTCTGTATTCGGATCCCCCCTTGAGGGGAAGGATCTGCGTGACTATTGATTGATCTTGAATTCTTGATTCGCGATTCTGTTATCCTATTCCGTGGTTTGTTCCTTAGATCGTTAAAGGATTTAAGGTCGAACCGTGTAGCTGTTTTTGAATCCTGTTGTCTTTGTCCTAGGGAAAATAACGTGGTAAAGGATTTAGGGTTGTCCTGGGAGAATTCGTTATTTAGCCAGAAGTTGTGTGTCCTTGGATTATATACCCAAGTTGGTTGTCAGTTGGTAAAATACCCAAAAATTTCCATTTGTCCTGTCTTGATATGTTGTTATAAACAATCATCTAGGGAATCGGAGAGAATCGTTATCGGTTATGTGATCTGTACTACGATTTCTCTAACAAAAAGACAGTGCTTCGGTTATGGTGCCAGTTATTCTTTTTTCTTATCAACTGTTATTATTATTTGCTGAATCTAAGCCTGATACTAATTTCATATGTAACTTAATATGAGATCCATATAGGTGTTCTCATTTTGTAGAAATAAATCCTTTTATTTTAAGAGAATACATTTGTCAAGGATTCAAGATATCAAGATTAGCAGTGCACTTGCTTGCATGCTGATCAGGAATATCAAAGAGAAATTTAGTAGAAAATCTCCAGTCTTGGACCTCTTAAGAAAATTGGATAAGGGAAAGAAAACAAAGTTCAAAAAGGATCATAAAAATCACATATAAGAACATACTGTAAATAATGATAGAAGACAACAAAGCTAGCCACACAAGTCTTGCAGGTTGCTCCTAGTTTTGTCAAAATAGATCTTCCCTAATTATTTAGGTTCAGTTGGAACAGTGATGATTGTTACTGGTGTAAGTATTTTGTAGATATATACTCATTGATTTGACATGTTTATCTCTGTTTAGTCTTGACTGCAAAAATAAATACCTCTGATGCTGTGAGATGGAGTGAAAGGCTGACTCATGACTCTGGGTTTATATGAATCTACAATCATGTGAACCTCATATATGCAAATGTGTCTTATCAAGAATTTAACTGTATTTATGTTATGTATAACAAAGGGTGTTATGTGCAGCACTTGATGTATATACTAAGCATTTCTTCACTGCATATGTTTGGTCTTGATATTGGATTTGCTGTAAAACTTCTAGATTTGTATTAGTTCTTATTTTTCCTGATTTTCCACCACTTAAATCCTGTTAAGTGTTAACATCTTATTCCTACAACCAAGGGACTACATTTATTCCCAAAAATATGCTTGATTATTAGAAATAATACCATGGTATATATGATACTGCATGATTTAGATGCTGTGGATGATGATAAGCCGAGGTTCGAGTTAGATATGGTTACAGCATGTGCAAACGAAACTGTGAAACTTTCTAATTAGCATGCACCTTTTGCTCAAAGTGCGTTCTCTTTCTCTGGTTCATAGGCTTCTCTCCTTTCTGTGTCTGTAGCAAAAGTTTCTATCTTGCCCTTGTAGTACTGCTTATGAAGCTGTAGTTCACCTCTCTGCAGGATGTTCTAATGATTGACTGCTTGATTGTAGAAATGGGAACTCATGAAGCTGTCATTCATTTCTCTATGATGCATGTTCTAATGTTTCATTTTCTTACCGTGTACAGTTCTTGGTGTAGCTTTTGCCACTCTCACCAGGAGTTTTCATGTCTGATCTCGACGTTCAGATCCCAACTGCCTTTGGTAGGCCTGTTGTTTCTTATCCCTATTATTATTATTATTGAAATTGCTTGCAGTGTTTGTGAATATGTAACCCATATAATTTTTTGCTGCAACGTACAGATCCCTTTGCTGAAGCGAATGCTGGGGACGCTGGTGCAGCGGCAGGAACAAAAGACTACGTTCATGTACGCATCCAGCAGCGTAATGGCCGCAAGAGTCTGACCACTGTCCAGGGTTTGAAGAAGGAATTCAGCTACAGTAAGATCCTCAAAGATCTCAAGAAAGAGTTCTGCTGCAATGGTACAGTTGTCCAGGACCCAGAGCTTGGCCAGGTGTGTTGAAACGACCAAACTTGCGCGTTACCTCGTCATATCTATTTGTTTGGTAGATTTTGCGAGCTAGCTATCCTGATCAATGCTCTTCTGCTCCAATGTAGGTCATTCAACTTCAGGGTGATCAGAGGAAGAACGTCTCAAATTTCCTCGTCCAGGTAAACATCATTCTCCTCGCCTCATGTTCAGTAGTACAATCTCTTATCAGCAAACATGGAAGATGTCTAACACTGAGCCTTCACTTGTGTCCACTCAGGCTGGCATTGTGAAAAAGGAACACATCAAGATTCATGGTTTCTGAGCAACTGCCAGGTCCATACCAAAGCCTGCATGCCAAGCAGCTATATATCTGGAGTGGAGTGTATCTGGTTGTGTGCTAGCAATAGCAGGCGTTACGCTTGCACGTTTTGGTATACACGAGAAAGCCTAGCCTAGTCTAGCCATATCTCTGCGTGTATGCTTGTTACCTTTGTGTCGAAACTTGTAAGAAGCACCATCGTTAGATGGCTTGTTTCTCTCTCCCCTCGGGGTTGAATAAAAGAAGTTTTCTGAAGCGTGGTGTCCTTACTATCATCCATATTTCGGTCGCTAACATTGATTTTGGTTGCCTTACTCTGCATTCTTTTCTTTGGGATGTTGCAACCATTCTTCAATCGGTCGTTTGGTTTTCTTTTCTTTCTTTGGCATAATGTGCTGATATGGTTTGTTGGGTGTGTTCACTGGCAATTATGTGGTTTTCTTTGGCCTATGTCCATTAGTTCTGCTAGGGTTCTAAATGATGACTTCAAATGACTGTTTTCTCTTCTGAAGTAAAGTATCTTTCTTAACATGTCACTTTGCAAGGATAGCTGGATTCGCTATATCAGACCGAGTTAACCTGCCTGTTTGGCATGAAATGAATACTACTAGGGGACCAGTTGCACTTGGACTTGGGTTCTTCAGATAGCACAGGGGTAGCAGTCATGGGTCTTATGAATACTGTAGATTCATTCATTGGCAATTGGCGTTCGAAACAACTGCCTGGTGCAAAAAATCGATTTGGATCCAGAACTACATGGTGCCCTTTATTTTTTGGATTTGAAGAACTTGATTTCAAAGTATCAAAACAATATGATTTTTTTCTAAACGTAGATAATGATGCATTTTATCCAACACAAAAAGTCTCACCCCGAAGTACTTTGTATTCTGGGCTCAGTAAAATTGACAAAATCTGACAGATTTTGGCGGTTTGAAATCTGGCAATGTTCACTACTCTAGATGTCAGATTTTGACATTTTTTACAGCTAAAAATACTGGATATTTCAAGTTGACACTTTGTGTCCACATGTATACATCTATCATTCAATTTTTGTCCCCAAAAGGTGTACATCTACATTATCAAACTACTTAATAACTGCAATTAGCTCTTCGTAATCGCTCCTCCACCTCATCCTCCAATCTCGATTCTTCTTCAACCTCATCCTCCAATCTCGATTCTTCTTCATATCACCCACGAATCCTCATTCTTCACTTTCATTTATATCGGTGGAGGCTCCTAACGGAAGAGACATAACTAATTTATCTAGTGTTTCCTAGTAGGTGTACACTTATTTGCGGACGGAGGGAGTATTATTTACTATACTCAAATTTTGGATCAATACTTTTTAAAAGTTCAAACCGACATTTTTGCACGATTAAAAAAAGGATCCGTATAACCCAAGCTCTATATATCCGCACTTCCTTCAAGCTGCACCGACGCACCGTGGGCGACGGAGCTGTCCAGTTTTTCGGCCCTGTTTCCCTCATAAGCAAGCACGGTATGTTTTTTTTTTGTTAAAGCATCTCAGCGCTTTATAATCGCGCGCTAAAACTAGTATATAGCGTTTGTTTGACGATTTTAGCGCGTGGCAGGGTGCAGCTGCACCAGGGGCTGTAAACTGCAGCGTCGCGGACACATTTTTTTTTTCAAAAAAGAGCTATAAGAATTTATTTTTGTTTATAGGTGATAAAAAAATACATTCTTTTTATTTAAAGGCAAGAAAAGGATTTTAAATTCCTTTTATAACACTTTACTTTAGAAACACCAAAATTACATAGAATCTCAATTTTAGTATTTTTTAGGATAGTAGATGAATTTTCATACACAAAAGTGATTTTTATTTATTTTTAGGATTTTTCTTATCTCCTTAAGAGATTTAATGGTTTAAATATTTAGTTGTATTTATTTATTCCAAACAAGTAATATAATACTTTTCTTAGATATATATTATTTTTGTGAACAATTTGATACTCCATAACATATGCATTTTTTAGGATTTTCGTACATTTTTCTAGGACTAAAAGTATTGACAGGGTTATTTTGGTAATTTGTTTGTTATTGTTTTATTTTCTTTTTAATTTATTTTTAGAGAAGGCCTTGGGCCCACCAATCACTCTGGCCCATGGTTGGGCTAGACCAACCCGATTAGTGGATCGAACCGGTCAACCTGACTCGCTTGATCCCCTCTCCTCCCATGCGACCTACTCCTCTCCCTACACCAGTGTTCGCCCGACGTCGTTGCTGCCCGATTTCAGCGAGCATAGACCGTCGTCGCCATAGCACCGCCGCACTCTAGCGTACCCCTCCATCCAACTCGATTTGGTTTTAAGGCCTTAATGAGCCCGTCCCCCTTTAGTTCTCTGGCTAGGGTTCCTTTGCCTTGGCGCCGTCGTGCCCCGGTGATCCTATGGTGCTCTACTGGCGAGGTGATACTGTGGTGGTACTATGATGGTTATCGCAGCTGCTGCTCTTCCTCGACCTCACCTCCTTCCCGAGCGGTGGCTGCCGTTGTCGTGTCATCCCGCATCGACACGCTCCTCTTCGACTCAACGCCGGTAGGATGGCAGCATGGCTACAACCCCGACATCTCTAGGCCAGGTACATGATCCTCACTTTCCTCTCTTCTTCCCCTTTGAGTTCTCTTGACGCCCAACTAGTGACCATGTCCAGGTCAATTGAATTGTGATCCTCGGTTATTTATTTGATTGCTTGCAGAATAAATTAGCAGCATATTGATGTGATAATGATATTGTGGTTTAAATTCACGTGTAAGGTATATATGATTTATTGAACCTATGTTTCAATGATGACCTTGGTCCCATCTTGGATATACTTGCACTTATTAAAATGATTCCTAGCAAAGAAGAGCTAGGAGAATGATTTAAAATAATTTTGTTGAACTGGATGTTTACTAGTTCATGTTGATAGTTAAAAACTCATTACACTGTCTCCTAGTTGTGTTGACTAGGAAAATGATTTGAAATATGCCTTGCTTTCTAGCATATGAATTAGAAATATGATGGGTTTGTTTATCTTATCGATGTGTTATTGACCTGCTGGTCAGATGATGTGGCCCATTGCCTAGTGGCTTTGCTAAATAAACTTTGACTTGTGCAATTTAATTTGGTGGCTTCAGTTATTGTGATCTTACTACTATGGTGCCTCTCTAGAGTGTGCACAGTAGCATGATCATAGTTTCTATGATCTGATATTTTTGCCCCTGCCAATGATGCAAAGGCTGAGGCTTGGTTTTACGTTGTTAAAGTTAGATGATTCCTAGTTGAACAAACTAGGAAATGATTTGGGAGTTCAGTTGACTACTAGTAAATTAAATAGAAGCATGTTGCGTGATTGTTCATGTTGCCAATTTATTATGATGGCTTCTGCAACCTTGGGAATGGCTGTTGTGGTGCCTACTTTTGGAATGTGCACAGTAACCCTCCTAGGAACATGATCCGTTGCCATTTAGATTGGTTGTGCTTGCTAGAATCATTCTTGTCAGATAGATATTTGATGGGATGGGATTCATCTGAGAACAATTTATGCCTATGATGCTAAAGATTGAGGATATACTTCGGATAAAAACATTTATCACTTGCCTCCTTACTCTAGGATGAGCTTGGCATACCATTTGTATGTAGGCTTGAGAACAAGTACCTTTTTATTTGAAACTAATAAGAACAGATGCTGGGGTATGTTCTTGAGAACCAACCTGCTTCCAGAGGGTTTAACGACCAACGGTACGGGAAAGGTTCGCCCGTACCGCCCGCCCGTACTAGGTGGCAGCGGTTTCGTCAAGTCAAACCCTAGAACTTTCATGAAGGCACATATATATTTCAAGGCCCCAGCCGCTGCGCAGGAGGCTGTCATTCTCAAATTCATCACAACAACACCAAACGAGATCCACCACCATAGTTCATCATCTTCATCCTCTCCATCGCCATAACCATTAGCTTGTACTTGAGATCTCCTTGTGATCCGGTGACCATTGTAAGAATATTTGATTCCAATCTAAGTGTTTTCACAATGTTTACTATCCTTTATCTTATTGTTATGAGTGAGTAGTCCTCACGGGATGCGAGTTGGGGAGAAACCTTGCAGTGATTATGTGCATCTAATTCATAGGAGTATTGTGTATTGATTGAATAGAGATTAGTATCTTTGTTTTTTGTCTCTCGTATTGATCTATGGACTTGTAGGTACCTAAGATCCCACAGATTGATAGAGGCTTGAGGTGAGATCCTTGGTGAGCGCGATCTCATAGGAAACCCAGTGATAGAAAGGGGAGTACGGTCTTCATTTAGCAATCCATTTGGGAACAACAGCAACATCACTTTTTAAGGTTTTGATCTATGATTTCATTTAATAATTATTGTAGCCCGGTATTTTATGGTATAACGGTTGGATCAAAATACTATTGTTATGCCTGTGACTTACAGGGGCTCTAGTATATTAGGATGTGCTGGCCATAAATTTTATGTTTGTTGAATCATTACACCTGAGTATGCATATTACTATCTTTATCCCATATGATATGCAGCTGCATGTGAATCTTCAACCATGGCTTATCTCCATCCATTGCAACAAACAACATTCTAAATGTAAACTAGAAAGGTACGATAAACGAAGGTAAAACAAACAAACAAGTCTTGCAGACGTGTCTCATTTAATTTCTATTTAGCATTGTTTCCCAAGGTTCAACTAAACCTAGGTCTACTAGAGAAAAAGCTACTATACTGTATGCGTAAATCCAGATCGAAGATATCAACCCTTTTTCTGGTGCCGTTGTCGGGGAAGTAATTCGCTATCCTGGTGAGATCACTAGAGACCTTGTTTTTAGTTTTATTTTTGTTTGTAGTTTATTTCTTGTTATTAGTTTACTTTTATTATCTATTAAAACCCCCCAAAAAACAGTTACTTGTTTCTCTTATTCCAAAAATATCAAAACAAAAAGAGCCATGGCTCAGAAGAAACTTGGGGAGTATGCTACTCACACTGATGATTTTATTCGTGCACCTATTAGTTATCCTGTTGTTGATGTGGAAACTTATGAAATTAAGCCTAACCTTTTGAGTTTGGTTTAACAAAATCAATTTGGAGGCTCATCTGCTAAGGACTCAGGTTTGCACTTAGATACTTTTACTGAAATTTGTGACATGATGCGCATTAAATATGTTGACCCCAATGCGGTTAAATTACGTTTATTCCTTTCTATTGAAGAGAAAAGGCTAAGTACTGGTTACTAGCTTTGTCTAAAGGCACTATTAAAAATTGGGAGGAGTGCACTAATTTTTTACCTCTAGCTAAGATCGAACATTACCAGCTTTAGACAACAATACCACAAGACGCTAGCGCTTGCTTGAGAGAGAATGAAAGAAGCCACAATGAACTATCCTAGTCATGGGATGGAAGAATGGCTTTATATTACATTTATTTAATAATGGCCTTAACCCAATGTCTAATTCTATGCTAGATACCGCAGCTGGAGGAACCATCATGGGAAAGCAAGTGAATGTTGCAAAACAACTACTTGATGATATGCAAAGCAACCATGCTGAATGGTATGTAGAGAGATCCTCAAAAAGGGTGAATTCGATCACCGAGGAACATAATGAAGAGCTTACTACAAAGGTAGATGATTTACTCAATATTGTGAAGGGTAAGGAAGATACCTAAATTAATGTTATCACTACCGATGCTAATGAAGTAAAATTTATAACTCGTAATCCTTATAATCCTTCTTGGAAGAGTCAAAACTTTGGATCAAATTTTCAAAAACAATATTTTGATCCTGCAGGTGCTCCACATAATAATAATTTTGATAATCATAGGGGACAGAATCCTGGCAATGTCCCTTTAGAGAATTCTATTAGAACTTTTATGCAAGCTCAAACCGAGAAAAATAAGATGCTTATTAAAATCATGGAGAACCATGAAAATAATATTGGAAAATTATCTAACCAGTCCATTGCAATTAGAAATGATGTGCATGCTCTACATGAAAGAACCAAGACTGTGGAGGCACAATTATGCAAGGTAGCCGAGAGTCAAGCTCTCATACTTGCAAAATTTGCGGGAAAGTCGGAGCCAAACCCGGTAGAAGACCTCAAGATGACGAGGGCAGAAAATAAAGATGAGAAGGCCGAAGAGCTAGATTATAGCAATGCACCATCACGAGATTGTAACGTGGAAGATCTACTAAAGATGGTCACCGTAAAGAATCTAAGTATAGATGTCGTGGTGGTGGCACAACAGATGCCATGGATAGGCTAAAGATGGGGCCAAAAGAGCGCTAGGGGAATCCAGGAAGGGATAGCGTGGTGATTCCACACGCAAGTGTAGTTGTATTTGTTAGGGTCCGCAACATAGAAAACAAAAAAAATTCCTACGGTGTGAACTACACACCAAGATCTATCTACTAGGTACAAAGCAACGGGTGGACATACATCCATGGAGAACTTACCCTCGAAGACAACGAGTTTTGTTAACGAGTAGGAACTCGTGGTTGATGTAGTCGTACACTTGCCGATCTCAAGATCGTGATGAAGTCCAGCAGGTCCGGCTCCAGCACGTCCATCAGATCCAGCTCCAGCACCACCAAGTCCAGCACCGCAAAGCAGCGGTGCATCCGTGATCGCACACACGTCCGGTACCCCGACAACCTCCGTCCCTCGCTCCAGCAAAGCAGCGAAAGCAGCAACTCCTTTCCAGATAAAGCCACCGGGAACATGTATCTCGCTAATCCGAGACCATGGGGAATAATACTAGAGGGGGAGAGAGATCCTTCACAAGGAGGTGTGTGTGAGAAGTGAGGAGGGGGTGGCCTTTTATAGGAGGAGGGGGGTGCCCCTCCTTCATGGCCGGCGCATGGAGGAGGTGACTCTTCACCTCCTCCATTCATGTGGTGGTAACTCCCTCCACATAAATTTGCCCCTTCACATTCTCTTTTAAAGTCTCCACTTTAAATGCATTAAATTTCTCCAAATTTAATGCTCTCTCATTTAATAAAAATCTTTTATTATTTTTATTCAGAATTTTGTTAATTACTTTAATTAACAAACATTCACATAAAACCCCCTGCAACATTTCAATATTACATGCAGAACCAATTTCAGCAATTTCACCCGAAACAGTTTCGGTGTCTATTGAAATAATTCCAGCGCTTTCTTAAATCTTTATCTGAAACATATTTGCTCCAAATGGTGTCGGTATCCCTTAAGTGTGTCACCCTACGGTTCGCGAATAATGCAGACATGATCGAGACCCCTCTCCGATCAATAATCAGCAGGGGGACCTGGAGATCCATACTGACTCCTACACATTCAACGATGACTTCTGTGATCGTGAGAACCTTTAACGCTAGTAACTAAATCCCTTTGTCCCGCGATATATTACATGTCCGAGATTCGATCATTGGTATCTCCATACCTAGTTTGATCTCGTTACCGACATGCACTCTTTTCTCGTTCCCGTGATATAACATTCTAGTGATCACATCACTTGCTTGCAAGCTATTTCAATGTGACATCACCGAGAGGGCCCAGAGTATATCTATCCGTCATCGGGATTGACAAATTCCACTCTTGATCCATGAGCCTCAACATAACACCTTCATAGCACTGAACCCATCTTTATAGCCACCCTGTTACGGTGTGACGTTTGATGTTATCAAGATACTCTTTCGGTGTTAGCAATTAACATGATCTCATGGTCTAAGGATAAAGATTACTTCGTATGATGTTATAGCAATATAAACATGATGACTTTGATCGTAATGCTATACTTCGGATGAATGTTCATCACATCATTCCACCAATGGTGTGACCTTGTTATTAACAACATCCAATGTCCATGATCAGGAAACCTTGATCATGTTGTTAATCAACAAGCTAGTCTAGAAGAGAGGCATAACTAGGAACCCTTTTTGTTTATTAAACACACATGTATTGATGTTTCCGATCGATACAATTCTAGCATGTAAAATAAACATTTATCATAAACATGGAATAAGATAATAACCACTTTATTATTGCCTCTCGGGCATATTCCCTTCAGTCTCCCACTTGCACTGGAGTCAATAATCTAGTTTGAAAAACTTTGCGTATTGAACACCTATGGCTTTCTGGTGTTGCATATACGCAATTGCTAGTGGTTAACATAATCTCCGGATCTGACAGTTCCAGGTCCGTGTGTATTTGCATGTCTTTGCGTCTCTACGCATCACTCATTCTCAAATGAGATGGCATTGTATAAATTTGGTCCTCTGGTGAGACCTTTAGTTCGTTCGGGTTAAAATATGTTGATATTATTGTCACACAATATATCTTCATAGTATTAGCCCACTTTGAACCACACCTAGTTTGATAACAAACTACTTAACACAAATGCCCTCCTATGCTGCTACTATAGCAGTCATATACTTAGCCTTTTGTTGTAGTATCCGTCACAATATCTCAACTTTGGAACTCATCCAAATCCATCATGGAACATCCTTTCCATTATATTGTGCCACCCATAGTCTAAATTGAGATAAATTTAATTTGTATCTTGTGACAAAACTAGTATCAATGTAACACTTTACAATGAACTACCTTTAACTATTTGTCACTTATACATGATATATTCTTAGTTCTTCCAAAGCTCATAAGAATATCTTTACTATTGTCCAATGATCATCTTATGAATCATTCTGGTATATGCTCATAACATTTAGAGCATAGGACATTCTGGATATATACATATCATGGTATAATCAATCAAAAATTTCATGTGATTTTACTCACCAAGTGTTGAAACACTTGAATCTTGATACAATCCTTTCCATGCAGCAAGAAACTTTCTTGTTGTTTCCATATTGAACCCTTTCAATATCTCATATTGAACCCTTTCGATATCTTATATATGTATGTCTGGCACAACCATATTAGCGCCTTAATCTATCCATATAGATATTGATGCCTAATATTCTGGGTTTGCCCAAGTCTTTCATCGAAATCTTATTTTAATGAAATCCTTAACTTGTGTCAATTCAAGATACATCATTTCCAATCAACAATATGTCCTCTACATAATGTATTAGAAATATGTCTCAGCGCTCCCACTTAATTTCTTGCAAATGCAAGCATATTCATCATCTCCGATGAATTTAAACTCTTTTAACAGTTTCATCATGGTGAAGATTCCAACTCCGCTATGCTTACTTCAACTATTGAAGTTTACATGCCCTTTTAGCACCCTTTGAATTAACAAAACCCTTCAGACCATGTCATGTACATGTCCTAGGTTACCGTTCTATTAGAAGAACCTTGTTTTGTTTATTCAACTACCATATACCAAATTATATGTAGTGGTTGCTACATTAATCCGTCAAGACTATATATCGCTATGAAAGATCAAATCTTGTCATAGTCAACTCCTTGAACATTGTCGTAAACTTCTTTCCGACATGTCGACTATTTCATAGATGTTAAACATCCATGTCTTATTTCTTTATAGATCCAAACACGACTAATAGGCTTCACGCCTTTCTGGAGGGTCTTCCAAGTTCAGAAACTTGATTTCTCGTGTATGGATACTATCACGGATTCTATGACTTCTAGTCATTTTATGGAGTCAGGGCCCATCATCGCTTCTTTGCATGTAGTCGGTTCATCATTGTCAAAACAATAATGACTTGCTTATCAAATCTTACTATTTGATTCATACCGACCCACACAGTTCTATAGGAACTCTAATCTCCGAGATCACACCTTTTGTAATCACGAGAGCCATGAGCATTGTGGCCGCCACCGGGACACTTTCCGGCGCTGCGCGACTTAGCACATATAGCTAAGGTTCAACAACCTTATCAAAGTTCTATTGTCCTCCCACTTAACTTTTCACGAAAAATTCCTTCTCAAGAAACTTGACGTTCCAAGTAACAAACTTTTTTGTCCTCGGTGTTATGGAGAAATTCCCAACAAATTCTTTGGGATAACCTACAAAGACGTGCTTATCCGTCTTTGGTTGTAAACATTTTACTTATGCATAGCATACCAAAATTTAAGAAAAGACAATTCGGGTTTTATCCCAAACCATAACTCATATGGTGTCATTTCAATGGATCACGATGGTGCTCTTTTTAGTGTAAAAGCGGTAGTCTCTAAAGCTTCAATCCTTAAAACATAATGGCAGTTTTATAAATGACACCCTTTATCTACCATGTCAAGCATGGTTTGATTTTATCTCTCGAATATGCCATACTCCTATAGTTTATCGGGAAACACAAATCATGGAACAATTCCTCAAGTCTTAGGTGTTTTTGCTAAAAAGTAACTCAAATATCTTCCTTTATGATCGAATCATAAACTCTTTATTTTCTTGTTACAATGATTTTCCACTTCATCTTGAAAGTCTTTGAACAATTTTCAAATGTTTCATACTTCTTCCTTATTAAGTAAATATACAGATATATTCACTCAAATTTTCGGAGAAAGCATATGAAACAAAAAAGATCCATCGCATATGGCTACACATAATGGACTATGCACATCAGCATGCACAATTTCCAATAAGCTAGTCATCCGTTCCTCTCTGGCCTATGGACGGAGTTTCAATTATCTCGAGGAAAGTCTCACATGCGTCAATTGATCAAAATCAAAGGCTCCAAAAATCCATCAACATGGAGTTTCTTCATGTTTTATTTCCAATATAATTTAAAACAACGATGTCACTTCATAAGTGATCTTTTAATCATTTGTCTTGCGACATTTTAGCAATAATGTTTATGGATATGATTTCTCCCACTAGACTTGTAAAAGTTCATCCATCCTTTATGGAATACGGTAATTTATTTGAACAACCATTGTTCTCATAATACCAGAACAAAATAACAATTATTTAAACAAATCTTGAAGGATTGGTTTGATGACAACGAAAAACACAATAACACTTTATTTGTTTTCGATGAACATCATCACTCATTCTCTTGGTAGTTACTTACGCTGTTGTAGTTCATGAATTGCGTTGTCCTGTATGACATTTCATACCAACCAATTCGGTATCCAATACCGGTATCCAATACCTAAGAACCACATTGTTTAACAAGCAAGGAATATAGCCATAACATGTATATCTTCTATATACCTAAGTTGGACATCTCCAACCTTTTATTTTCTGCCAAATATTTTATAGATTCTCTTTCAGCAATTCCTTTTCTTTTAAAAGACTCTATCAACATCAATAGTGGTGTCATCAACATGACACATGGTACAAAGCGTATATAGTCAAATACTAATACCTTTGGACTTGCACTTTGAAGTGGATCACCATCATCAAATGTTTGGTGTTCTTTTCAAAATCCATTCTTTAGTAATCTATTAGTGTAGTAAACATTTTACTTACATCTTCTATTCATCCTTATCATGACAACTTTCATGATCAAGCTACTATAGCCTATAAGGAAGAATCACGAGTATAATATCAGTTCCCAAAACCTTTTTGGTAGATTCGGATGCCTAGCATCTCCATCCTTCACAAATTCTCATACAATATGAGAACATGTATTTTGCTAAATTATACTCTATCATAATGCAACCAAAAACATTGTTTCAGATATCACAATATCTTTCACACATGATGGTTTCTGAAACAATTTTCATCTCCAATATAATCTTGATATTAAAATAACTTTTGAATATCAATAATCATGGAGGCAAACATGATACTTTAGATACTAACATTGGAATTCTTACTCTTGATTTAATACTACTTATTAAACTTCATGGAGTAAATAGAGTTTCATGAAAGTTTGCAATAGGACTTATAAACTTTAAATTGACATTCAAAACAATACGATACCAGTTCGTAAAGTAAATATCCAGAATTCTATAGTTCTATTATCTCAAATAAAAACTAAGCATAAGGTAGAAAACGAATGCCAAAGACTACAACAAACTATGCAAATTCACTTTGATTTAATTTATGACAAATTTGGTTCGACTAATCCAAATTAGAAATGAACTCCCACTCAAAAACAACATCCCTCATGTCTTTTTGGTGATTACATGAACCAAATCCACTACACCAAGTCCGATCATCACGTGAGTCGGTGTAGCTTCAAAGGCGAGCATCAATATGGCCATCATATCAACTATATGACTCATGCTTAACCTTTCGGTCTTTGTTCCGAGGCCATGTCTGTACATGCTAGGCTCGCCAAGTAAGAACCTTAGTACTCGCGTGTGTAAAACTGTCTTACACCCGTTGTATGAAAGCGTAGAGTCGAGTACACCCGATCATCACGTGATGTCTCGAAACACGATCCATAGAACGGTGTATACTTAAGGAAGAACACATTTTTATATTGATATCTAAATGAGGGATCATCTTAAAATGCTACTAAAACGCCAAACTAGCAATATAAGATGCAAACATCTAATATGTAAAGTGAGATGATATGGTCCATGCATTTGATCTCTATCATATGCATCATGGTATGATCTCTATCATTCCTTTGTGTGTAAGGCCAAGGTCTATGGAACTTACACGTTAGGTGTGTTGTAAGAGTATCAACTATACATCAACTTACAACATTACCATATCATGACACTAGCCCAGCAACGATCCAAACTAGACGCCTCTAATTTATCAATTGCAAGTTTTACGTGGCTTAGGGCTTTCGAAGATAGAACCGTTCTTATCTACGAACATGAACCACAACGAGATTAACCAAGTTATTAGCAACTCGTTGTAAATCAGATATTGACTATAGTAGGAGAGACAGACACCCGCCAGCCACTTATGCAAAACTAGTTGCATGTCAGTCGTGGAACCGGTCTCATGTACGATGACATGTAAGGTTGGTCCGGGCCGCTTCATCCCACTATGCCACCAATATCCAAAATACATAGAAGATGCAATAACATGATCATCATCACCCACATATCAACATATGTGTACTACCCGTGCTAAGCACCTACGCATAGATCAGGCTCTGATACCACTGTTGGGGTCCGCAGCATAGAAAACAAAAAAAATTCCTACGGTGTGAACTACACGCCAAGATCTATCTACTAGGTATAAAGCAACGGGTGGACATACATCCATGGAGAACTTACCCTCGAAGACAACGAGTTTTGTTAACGAGTAGGAACTCGTGGTTGATGTAGTCGTACACTTGCCGATCTCAAGATCGTGATGAAGTCCAGCAGGTCCGGCTCCAGCACGTCCATCAGATCCAGCTCCAGCACCACCAAGTCCAGCACCGCAAACAGCGGTGCATCCGTGATCGCACACACGTCCGGTACCCCGACAACCTCCGTCCCTCGCTCCAGCAAAGCAGCGGAAGCAACAACTCCTTTCCAGATAAAGCCACCGGAAACATGTATCTCGCTAATCCGAGACCATGGGGAATAATACTAGAGGGGGAGAGAGATCCTTCACAAGGAGGTGTGTGTGAGAAGTGAGGAGGGGGTGGCCTTTTATAGGAGGAGGGGGGGTGCCCCTCCTTCATGGCCGACGCATGGAGGAGGTGACTCTTCACCTCCTCCATTCATGTGGTGGTAACTCCCTCCACATAAATTTGCCCCTTCACATTCTCTTTTAAAGTCTCCACTTTAAATGCATTAAATTTCTCCAAATTTAAGGCTCTCTCATTTAATAAAACTCTTTTATTATTTTTATTCAGAATTTTGTTAATTACTTTAATTAACAAACATTCACATAAAACCCCCTGCAACATTTCAATATTACATGCAGAACCAATTTCAGCAATTTCACCCGAAACAGTTTCGGTGTCTATTGAAATAATTCCAGCGCTTTCTTAAATCTTTATCTGAAACATATTTGCTCCAAATGGTGTCGGTATCCCTTAAGTGTGTCACCCTACGGTTCGCGAATAATGCAGACATGATCGAGACCCCTCTCCGATCAATAATCAGCAGCGGGACCTGGAGATCCATACTGACTCCTACACATTCAACGATGACTTCTGTGATCATGAGAACCTTTAACGCTAGTAACTAAATCCCTTTGTCCCGCGATATATTACATGTCCGAGATTCGATCATTGGTATCTCCATACCTAGTTTTATCTCGTTACCGACATGCACTCTTTTCTCGTTCCCGTGATATAACATTCTAGTGATCACATCACTTGCTTGCAAGCTATTTCAATGTGACATCACCGAGAGGGCCCAGAGTATATCTATCCGTCATCGGGATTGACAAATTCCACTCTTGATCCATGAGCCTCAACATAACACCTTCGTAGCACTGAACCCATCTTTATAGTCACCTTGTTACGGTGTGATGTTTGATGTTATCAAGATACTCTTCCGGTGTTAGCAATTAACATGATCTCATGGTCTAAGGATAAAGATTACTTCGTATGATGTTATAGCAATATAAACACAATGACTTGATTGTAATGCTATACTTTGGATGAATGTTCATCACATCATTCCACCAATGGTGTGACCTTGTTATTAACAACATCCAATGTCCATGATCAGAAAACCTTGATCATCTTGTTAATCAACAAGCTAGTCTAGAAGAGAGGCATAACTAGGAACCCTTTTTGTTTATTAAACACACATGTATTGATGTTTCCGATCAATACAATTCTAGCATGTAAAATAAACATTTATCATAAACATGGAATAAGATAATAACCACTTTATTATTGCCTCTCGGGCATATTCCCTTCAGTATTTCCTCGATCAATGGTGGTTACAAGTGCTCCTAGAGCTGTTTTTGAGAAGGAGACTAGGTATCTTACTCCCCACAACTTAGCTCTAGAGTTCTACCTTAGACAAAGAAAATGATCGATCCCCCTCTATAGAGGCCCTGATCCTCCTTATATAGGGGAGCCCGAGTTACAAAGTTAGGGCACACATGGCAGCATATTCCCCGAATATGCCCCTTGGTTAAAGCTAGATGCTCCTTTATCCTCTTTAACGGTTCGTCCGGACTTTGGACGTAACCTACTGCGTAATCCATGCCTTTAAGCGTCACCAGACACGGGCTATGTCAGCCGACCTGCTCTTGTCATATTGGTCACCCTGCTCCGCTGGTCCTTCCCTCTGCTTTGCTTCGCTCATGCTATAGCTAGCAAAGGCCACCTTTTGACCAGCGCGAGATTCCTTCCTTCTCTTGGAAGCCAAGTGGTAACCCGGCTAGCGCTTGGCTAACCCGACTACGAGGGTACCTGCATAATAGATAGGCAAATATGGCCGACATATATCCTATGCCGGCTGGGTTAATGTTAGGTAGATGCCCCAAGGGCCGGGTTACTCCATAAGTCGTCCTGCCTTGAGGTGACCTGGCCAGCACTTGCTTTGACTGTGCCGTACCTCGACTAACTCGGCCTTTACACCCCGGCGTGACCCTACCCGGAGGTATCCCCCCAACATTAGTCCCCGAAGCTGGTGTGGTCTTAGCAACTTCAGCTATTAAGGCCACAACAGGTTCACCATCCGAATCTGCTCCTCTTCGGACAAGTTATTCCATAACCCGGACATTTTACTTCTATCTTCCCTTGGCAAGTTCCAAGTTATTTCTCGCTGGTCGGGTCTTTGCTCACATATCCGGGTTACCTTTCCTTCTCTCATACGCTTCCCCACGTCCTACGTGGAGGGTAATCATCACTTTGCCTCATTTTAAGGGCCACGCCTGTTTACTGCACCGGTTACTGTAGTAATGTCAGGAATAACTGCTTAGCATGTCTTGTCGCAACAGCGCCTCGTTAACCATAACACCACATCACGTCATGGGATTTTTTTGCTCCCTATGCCCCTCGCCGTGGCATGCACTTGATTGGTCGATTGCGCCGCATACACGGCCACGGCGTGCGGTTGCGTTGTCGGAAAGGATCCCACTACTTTCCCGCACTACGTGGTTAAATAGGGGGCAGGGGCCATCTTGGGGGATTTCCCCACACCTAGCGCCCCCTGCCTTTCTTCTTCTCCACTGCGACGCCTCCGCCGCCAATGCTTCTGCCCCAGTGCTGCGCCTCTGTAGCCACGCTCATCTGCAGCTTGCGACCGCGTCACCACCCGCACTCAAGCTCTTTGCCACGGGGCCCTGTGCCTTCCCGCGACTGTCTACCTCTATTCGAACTTTGTCCTTGAGGAGCTCGACCCTGCCATGACTGAGGAAGAGGCTGTTGTGGTCGCTCAGCGGGAGGAGGAAGACGATGCCCGCAAGCGTGGTGGCTGGGACGGTGCCTTCATGTGTGAAGACAACATAGAGTGGCCATACGCCACGCGCCGCATCCCTGCGGGTGTCGCCTGCCTCCTTATCGCTGATGAGATTTCTCCCTCTCCAAATCCAGGGGAGTTCGTTGTATTTATTTCCCACTTCCAGAACGGCTTCGGCCTTCCTATTTCTGATTTTTTTCTTTGATTTTATTTCCACATATCAATTGCAACCACATCATCTCCCCGCCAATGTCATTACATCTCTCTCCTCCTTTTCCTCCGACATAGAGGGGTACCTCGACCTCTGGCCCTCCAAGGAGATGTGGATCAAGTTCTTTGGTCTGCAGAAGAATGTTGTCCCGGATCCGCACCTTACTCCGGCTCAAAAACACTTGACCCAATGCGGTAGAGCCTCCATATCTCCCCGCAAGAACTCCGCGTTTCCCCGGGTCATCGGGCTCGAGTCTTGCAAAGGCTGGACCCGGACCTTCTTCTACGTCCAGAACACAATGGACGAGGACTTGATCCGGCTCCTTCCCTTCAAGCTCGGAGTCCCGGACACCTCTCTTTGGGAGAGCATTCCGAAGCTACCCACGGCGCTGGCAAATCTGGTTGATCACCGGATCAAGGAGCTGCTCAAGGAGAAGCTGCGGGGGGAGGATATTATGATCACCTTCGTTCGTAGCCGAGTTTCCCCCTGCATAAGCGTGCCCACAAGATCTGCTACTTGAGCGGCCCCCTCGATCCCCACCGGACTTCTTCTTTCGAGCTCAATAACTCGGCGGTATTCCGCCGTGTCAAGGCCATCTTCAACATGCAGAAGGAATTTTCCGAAGGTTGGGAATGGGGACTTGCACCCTATACCCGGGCTAATCCTCCTCCAAAAGGTAAATTTTTATTTTGCAGTTTTTCCGGGTCTTCTTGGGATGTTGGACAAATTTTTAAACTCAACCATTGCTGATTTGTTCTCAGCGATTCCTCCAACATCCACTCGAGGACCAGGAGCTGGTGAGAAAATGGGTGCCTGATCGTGCCGAGTAGGACGAGGTGGAGCCTGATCCGGAGAGTGTTTTGCCCACTCCGGACACCGTAAAACGCACATCTAGTAAGGCCTCTTCTTTAAGGCATTGGCCGGATGACGATGACTCGGATGTTGAGGTTCTTGAGGTACTTGACCCGGTGCCCATCTCTTACGCATTCCCTGTTATGTTCGAATCTTCATCTAACCTAGATGGTCAGGTCTACGAGGTTCCCCCTTGCCACGGGTGGTCCGGTCCCTGCTCGCTCCCAAAAGCGCGTGGCTACCTTGGCCGCAGCTTCGGAGGCGCCACCGCCCAAGAAGAGGCAGAAGAAGTCCGGGGTGAAAGCCTCGGCCAAGCCAGCGTCCAAGAGCACGGTCCGGAGGGCACCCAAACCTCGGGCACCTCCAACTTCAGATGAGTAAGTGATTCTGCATTTGCTTTTGGGTCTTTCCATTTCTGCCCTTGCCTTTGCCTTTTATTTGTTATTTCTTTCTCTTCTTGACTTGTTGCTCTTTTACTTTCCAGAGCTCCTAGGGCCATTCCTCAGAGTGGATCCGACATTGCTTCTCCGATCCGGAGCAGTCCTTCTCCCCCCGCGATGACATTCGCCCGCTCAGTCCTATTCAGGAGGACTCCGCGGCTGCGCCTGACCAGAGCCTACCTCATCATGAGGAGGGCAACATCGGCGTGGGGGGTAGCGGGGCAGCTCAGGATATGGCAATGCCAGACCATCCTAGATCCTCTTCTTCGGCGCCACCGCCCAGTTCTGATGTGCCAGTTTCATCGGCACTGCCCCAACCAATTTCTTCTTCAACTCCAGTTTCTTCAGCATCCACAACACCAGTACCAGCAGCACCAGCACCAACAACACTAGTGACACCAGCAGCACCAGCACCAGCAGCACTAGTGACATCAGCAGCACCAACACCAGCATCAACACCAGTAGCATCAGCCCCAACACTAGCCTCGGTGCCAATGCCAGCAACAGCAGCAATAACCATAGCCAAGCCTCCCAAAAGAAAAACTCAATATGCTGCCTCCGGATCTACGGTGTCCATTGTGGACATCTTCCAGCCAGCTTCCCAGGCGCCGTCCGGATCAGCTACCTCGGATCTTCTTCAGCGTCCTATGTCATCTGGCAAGCTCAAGAAAGATATCGGGCCAGCCAAGGGCACTACTTTCGGGTCTCCTGCTGCCGGATCAGAAGGCAGTAGGCAACTGGTCCTGCATACCAGTCCTGCTGCTGCCCAATCCGCGAGGCGAGAGGCCCATACCAAAGGCTTGGTGACAAGTCATTCTCCCAGCAGTGAAAGCTACATCCCGTTGCTCCTTGAATACGTGAACAACTAGAACAACGCCAAATTTATTGATCCGAAGGATGATCTGCCAGAGAAATTTGGCCCAGCAGAGTTCAGCGCTTAGATCAACTCCGCCACCAAGGCCATCTCTTTGGCTGGCCGCATGATGGGGGTGACCCTTTTCTTCTGCTATGCTGCTTTACATGCATGAATGCTTATAGATATATCCCCTAGTCCCCGAGCCTTCGAGGGAGTAACTTGTTACTCGGTCGGATGCTCCTAGAGAATTTAGTTTACGTCCTTAGCAATTTCAAATAGTGATAAAGTTAGAGCCGGGTTAAATTCCACTTGGCCCAGATCATGAATACTTCGGATATCCACACACCTAGAGCCGGGTTAAGTCCCACTTGGCCCGAATCTTGAATACTTCAAATATCCACACACCTAGAGTCGGGTTAAGTTCCACTTGGCCCGGATCTTGAATACTTCGAATATCCACACACCTAGAGATGGGTTAAGTTCCACTTGGCCCGGATCTTGAATACTTCGAATATTCACACACCTAGAGCCGAGTTAAGTTCCACTTGGCTGGATCTTGAATACTTCGAATATCCACACACCTAGAGCCGGGTTAAGTTCCACTTGGCCCGGATCTTGTAGACTTCGAATCATTTTCACTTTGCCCGTGAACTAACATTGTCTTGTTTCTTCAGATCACCACTAACCGCCGAACTGCTGAGTTCCAGCGCCTGCTGGACTCCTATAAAGATGTTCGCGCCCGTTATGGCAAGCTGTTAGAGGATCACCAGAGGAATGGTAACCTTGTTTACTCAATACTTTTCCTTTTTCATTCGTGTTCATTCGAGTTATCCATGATCCATATTAACTTGTTACTCTAACTATGCAGCCGAGGTTGAGGCTGAGAACTATATCATGCGAAAAAATCTGGCTGAAATCCAAGGTATTTTGTCTTGCTCTCATGATCATTGTGCGCTCTTTCCTTGACTCAGTAGATATTTATACTTCGGCTCCGCCGGATTAACCCACTCTTGCAGTTGCCCTTGAAGACAGCATACCTATTCCTGATATGATGACACATTTTCTCGAACAAGTAGGAAAGCATCAAGCTGAATTGAAGAAGAAGGATGACAAGATAGCTCGGTTGTGCCTCCAGGACTCGGAGATTACTCGGTTGAATGCCAAAATCCAGAGGCTTAAGGATCTCCATAAATCCGAGCTAGATAAAGCTGACCAGGAGTTTGTCAAGGAAAAGGAGCATCTAACCACGCAAATTTCCAAGGACAAGGACTTATGCAGGAAGCCGACGTGAAACTTACGTCGGTGACCTCGGAATATGAGAAACTCCAGGCCAACATCACCAATGTTCATGCCGAGCTTCAGTGTCTCCTCTTCCAGATCTCCCGTGAGTTCTCTTCCTCTTGTTCAACTTTCATCTCACCGGTTTAGTGCTTCTGCTCATAGTTTTCCGTGGTTCTGTTCTCAGGCAAGTTCCTAGAAGGTGACACTCTCGCTGCTGCCGCCGTAACCGGTCTTGCGAGCAACGTGGTATTCCCACAGGTCTTGCTGCCGGATCAACCTCTTACGAGACAGAGGATCTTCTGGTGAGCCTTGTCGCTCGCGTGGAGCTAGTGAAGAATTATGGCGCAGATATCATGCCGACAGCGATGCAGATGCTCAACTTCCTCTGGCCGACTGAGCCCACTCCCAAGGGAAATGCGGCTCCTATAGCCAAATTTATGGAGTGCGAGACTCAGCTGCACTTGTGGCGGGAATCTGCTGCACGAGCCGGGGCTGACATAGCATTGCAGTTCATCCTCTCGTGGTATGAAGGAATAGACCTGGGGCTTCTCACCCGCATGCGCACCGGATCAAAGTGGTCCGATGATCCAGAGTGCATTGCTCGTCGCAAAGCCTGCGCCAACAAGCTTATCCAGTACTCCTTGTGCCATGCTTGGAATGAGGGGCCGAGCTACCTTGATGCATTTGATGTTGCTGGTGCTTCGGAGGGTGAGGAAGACGAGGGAAGCGAGTGCGAGGCCTCCAAACTTGGTGACGAAGCTGAAGATCCGGAAGATGGATAGGCCAACCCTAAAGATGAGGCCGAGGCTAGCGCCATGCCCACAAACTCCGAAGTATCTCCTCCGTCGGCCGATGATTCAACCTCTGCCCCTACTCCTTGAGCATAAAAACACTTGATCATATTTGTCAGATCCCCGGAATGCCGGGTGAAGATGTATTTAAGTACTTTGGTTTGGTTTTGCTACAATATGTGTTGTTTGCCGCTAAGTTTTTAATGTCGGATTATCGTGGGCGAAGTCCTCGAGTTTCCTTTTTTTGTTCCCCCAATTTTGACTCGGCTCGCGTCTACCTTGATTCCGTTTTTCGACTTACGAGTCCGAGGTTCAAAAAATTGACTAAACAATACTTGAAACTTTGAGATTAGCTCAAAATAATCCGGTGGTAGACGAATAAACTAAACACAAGGTTAGTCCAAATAACAAATGTCAGCTCGCTTAGGTTCTTTCCCTTAGTCTTTTTTCATGTGCTTTGCAATTCCAAACTTGTTCTCTTGCTTGCCATGAAGCCAATTCTTGTTAGACAATAGCAAAGTCGAAGAGTTGGGTTTTTAGTTCTCACACATTACTAATCCGGCTAAGATATAAGCGACTTAACCCAGCCGACATATAAAAATATGAAAGCAAGAAAAACAATTATTATGGCAGTCCTCGAGTTTCTGCTTGGGGTGCCGAAGTTTTATTAATAACCTCATTGCCGACACACATACTTGAAGGAAATATGCCCTGAGAGGCAATAATAAATTTGTTATTATGTATTCCTTGTATATGATAGATGTTTATTTTACATGCTATAATTGTATTGATAGGAAACATCAATACATGTGTGTTTAATAAACAAAAAGGGTTCCTAGTCATGCCTCTCTTATAGACTAGCTTGTTGATTAACAAGATGATCAAGGTTTCCTGATCATGGACATTGGATGTTGTTAATAACAAGGTCACACCATTGGTGGAATGATGTGATGAACATTCATCCAAAGTATAGCATTACAATCAAGTCATTGTGTTTATATTGCTATAACATCATACGAAGTAATCTTTATCCTTAGACCATGAGATCATGTTAATTGCTAACACCGGAAGAGTATCTTGATAACATCAAACATCACACCGTAACAAGGTGACTATAAAGATTTGTGCAGTGCTACGAAGGTGTTATGTTGAGGCTCATGGATCAAGAGTGGAATTTGTCAATCCAGATGACGGATAGATATACTCTGGGCCCTCTCGGTGATATCACATTAGGATAGTTTGCAAGCAAGTGATGTGATCACTAGAATGTTATATCACGGGAACGAGAAAAGAGTGCATGTCGGTAACGAGATCAGACTAGGTATGGAGATACCGATGATCGAATCTCGGACATGTAATATATCGGGAGACAAAGGGATTTAGTTACAAGCATTAAAGGTTCTCACGATCACAGGAGTCATCGTTGAATGTGTAGGAGTCAGTACGGATCTCCAGATCCCGCTGCTGATTATTGATCGGAGAAGGGTCTCGATCATGTCTGCATTATTCGCGAACCGTAGGGTGGCACACTTAAGAGTTACCGGACACCATTTTGGAGCACATATGTTTCAGACGAAAGAATTGCAAAGCGCAGGAATTGTTTCAATAGAAACCGGAAATTGTTTCGGGTGAAATTGCAGAAGGTGGTTCTGCATGTGATATTGAAATATTGCAAGGGGCTATATGTGAATGTTTGTTAATTAAAGTAATTAAAAAAATTCTAAATAAATTTAATAAAAGAGTTTTATTAAATGAGAGAGCATTAAATTTGGAGAAACTTAATGCATTTAAAGTGGAGACTTTAAAAGGGAATGTGAAGAGGCATTTTAATGTGGAGGAGTTACCACCACATGAATGGGGGAGGTGAGGGGTCACCCCCCATGCGCTGGCCATGGAGAGAGGGGGCACCCCCTCCTCCTATAAAAGGCCACCCATTCCCTCCTTCATCCACACACCTCCTTGTGAAGGATCTCTCTCCCCCTCTAGAATTATTCCCCCATGGTCTTGGATTAGCGAGATACATGTTCCCGGTGGCATTTCGTCTGGAAGGAGTTGCTGCTTCCGCTGGATCGCTGGAGCGAGGAGGTGGAGGTTGTCCGGTGGCTTGAACGTGTGTGCGGGTGCGAATGCGCTGCTGAGTTGCGGCGCTCGGACTTCCTCACGATCTTGAGATCGGCAAGTGTACGACTACATCAACCACGAGTTCCTACTCATTAACAAAGCTCGTTGTCTTCGAGGGTAAGTTCTCTATGGATGTATGTCCACCCGTTTGCTTTGTACCTAGTAGATAGATCTTGGCGTGTAGTTCACACCGTAGGTAAATTTTTGTTTTCTATGCTGCGGACCCAACAGTGGTATCAGAGCCTGATCTATGCGTAGGTGCTTTGCACGGGTAGTACACATATGTTTATATGTGGGCGATGATGATCATGTTATTGCATCTTCTATGTACTTTGGATATTGGTGGCATAGTGGGATGAAGCGGCCCGGACCAACCTTACATGTCATCGTACATGAGACCGGTTCCACGACTGACATGCAACTTGTTTTGCATAAGTGGCTGGTGGGTGTCTGTCTCTCCTACTATAGTCAATATCTGATTTACAACGAGTTGCTAATAACTTGGTTATCCTCGTTGTGGTTCATGTTCGTAGGTTAGACAGGTTCTATCTCCGAAAGCCCTAAGCCATGTAAAACTTGCAATTGATAAATTAGAGGCGTCTAGTTTAGATCGTTGCTGGGCTAGTGTTTTGATATGGTATTGCTGTAAGTAGATGTATGATAGATACTCTTACAACTCACTTAATGTGTAAGTTCCATAGACCTTGGCCTTACACACAAAGGAATGATAGAGATCATACCACGATGCAAATGATAGAGATCAAATGCATGGACCATATCACCTCACTTCACACATTAGATGTTAGCATCTTATACTGCTAGTTTGGCGCGTTTGGTAGCATTATCAGATGATCCCTCATTTAGATATCAAGATAAAATGTGTTCTTCCTTAAGTATGCACCGTTTTGTGGATCGTGTTTTGAGGCATCACGTGATGATCGGGTGTTTTCAACTCTACGCTTTCATACAACGGGTGTAAGACAGTTTTACACACGCAAATACTAAGGTTCTTACTTGACGAGCCTAGCATGTACAGACATGGCCTCGGAACACGGACCGAAAGGTTAAGCATGAGTCATATAGTTGATATGATGCCCATATAGATGTTCGCCTTTGAAGCTACACCGACTCACGTGATGATCGGACTTGGTGTAGTGGATTTGGTTCATGTAATCACCAAAAGGACACGAGGGATGTCGTTTTTGAGTGGGAGTTCATTAGTAATTTGGATTAGTTGAACTCAATCTATCATAAACTTAGTCTAAATATACTTTACAAATTCTGTTCTAGATGGCACCACCTGCTTTTAATTTCAATGTGTTCATGGAGAAAGAGAAACTTGCTGCGAATGGTAGCAACTTCACCAACTGGGCTATGAATTTGAGGATTCTCCTCACTGCTGCACAAAAGCAATATGTGCTAGATGCGCCGCTAGGCCCCCACCAGCTCCTGATGCCCCTGACAAGGAAAATAAGTCTATATAACTCGTCGGGAGGACCACAACTTAGTTCATTGCGGCATACTGTATGGGCTAGAGCCAGAACTTCGAAAGCGTTTCGAAAATGGTAATGCCTTTGATACCATGGGAGAATTGAAAATGATTTTCGATACCCATGCTACCGTAGAGAGTTATAATGCTATAGAAAAGTTCTTTAGCTGCATGATGAAGGAAAACAGCTCCGTTAGTGAGCACGTACTCAAAATGTCTGGGTACGCCGATAAGCTTGTATCCTTAGGAATAACGATTCCCATTGACCTAGGCATACATCGTGTTCTCCAATCTCTGCCACCTAGCTACAAGAGCTTCGTGATGAACTATAATATGCAGGGCATGAAGAAGTCTCTTCCCGAGCTTCTGTTAATGCTTAAGACTGCAGAAGTAAAGATTAGGAAAGAATATCAAGTGTTGATGATCAATAGGACCACCGGTTTCAAGAAGGACAAGAAAGGAAAGCACAAGGGAAAGAAGGGTGGCAAGTCTGTTGCCACGCCTGAAAAGAAACGCCGAGCTGGCCCTAAGTCAGTCACTGAGTGCTACTATTGCAAGGGGACTGGCCATTGGAAGCGCAACTGCCCCAAGTATTTGGCGGACAAGAAGTCGGCAAGGCAAACAAAGGTATATGTGATATACATGTTATTGATGTGTACTTGACTAGTACTCGCAGTAGCACCTGGGTATTTGATACCGGATCGGTTGCTAATATATGTAACTCGGTTCAGGGGCTGCGGAACAAGCGACAACTAGCAAGGGATGAGGTCACGATGCGGGTCGGCAATGGATCAAGAGTTGATGTGATCGCCGTCGGAACGCTGCCTCTCCATATGCCATCGGGATTAGTTATAAACCTAAATAATTATTATTTGGTGCCTGCACTGAGCATGAACATTGTATCCGGATCGTGTTTGATGCAAAGTGGTTATTCATCTAAGTCTAAAAACAATGGTTGTTCGATTTATATGAATAATATCTTTTATGGTCATGCACCTATGTTGAATGGTTTATTTCTGTTGGATCTCGATAGTAGTATTACGCATATTCATAATGTTGATGCTAAAAGGATTAAACTTGATAATGATATATCTACATATATGTGGCACTACCGTCTAGGTGATATTGGCGTTAAACGCATGAAGAAACTCCATTCTGATGGACTTTTGGAATCACTTGATTTTGAATCATTTGATACATGTGAGCCATGCCTTATGGGCAAGATGACTAGAACGCCGTTTTCCGATTTAATGGAATGGGTGACAGATCTATTGGAAATCATACATAATGATGTGTGTGGACCAATGAGTGTGTCGACGCGAGGTGGATATCGTTATTTTGTTACTTTCACGGATGATTTGAGTAGATATGGGTATATCTATTTGATGAAACACAAGTCTGAAACTTTTGAAAAGTTCAAAGAATTTCAGAATGAAATGGAAAATCATCGTAACAGAAAGATCAAATTTCTGCGGTCCGACCGTGGAGGATAGTATCTTAGTTACGAGTTTAGCACACATATGAAAGACTGTGGAATAGTTTCACAACTCACGCCTGCTGGAACACCACAACGGAATGGTGTGTCAGAACGTCGTAATCGGACTTTATTGGATATGATTCGATCTATGATTTCTCTGACTGACTTGCCACTGTCATTTTGGGGTTATGCACTGGAAACCTCTACATTCACTTTAAATAGGGCACCATCTAAATCCGTTGAAAAGACACGAATTATGGTTTGGAAACAAACCTAAGCTGTCATTTCTTAAGGTTTGGGGATGCGATGTTTATGTGAAGAAACTTCAACCAGATAAACTCGAACCCAAAGCGGAAAAATGCGTCTTCAGAGGATACCCTAAGGAAACGATTGGGTATACCTTCTATCACAGATCCGAGGGCAAGGTCTTTGTTGCCAAGAATGGATCCTTTCTTGAGAAGGAGTTTCTCGCGAAAGGTGTGAGTAGTCGGAAGGTAGAACTCGAAGAGGTTATTGAACCTTCTCTTCATGAAATGGCGAGTAGCGCAGCTCCAGAAGTTGGTTCGGAGTTGACTTCACCTAATGAAGAGAGAGCTAATGATATTAATCATGAAACTTCGAAAGAGGACACTACCGAACCTCGCAGGTCAAGCAGGACACGTGCAGCTCCTGAACTGTACGGCAATCCTGTTGTGAATTTCATGGTTGATGAAATGGATGACCCTACGACATATGAAGAAGCGATGATGAGCCCGGATTCCAACAAATGGCTAGAAGCCATGAAATCCGAGATGGAATCCATGTATGAAAACCAGGTTTGGACCTTGGTGGACTTACATCACGACCGAAAGGCCTTTGAGAATAAATGGATTTTCAAAAGGAAAACTGATGCTGATGGTAATGTGACCATCTATAAGGCTCGACTTGTCGCAAAGTGGTTTTGACAAATTCAAGGAGTTGACTATGATGAGACATTCTCTCCCGTAGCGATGCTTAAGTCGGTTAGGATTATGTTAGCAATTGCTGCATATTTCGATTATGAAATATGGCAGATGGATGTCAAAACTGCATTCCTCAATGGTAATATTGAAGAAGAGTTGTATATGATACAACCTAAGGGTTTTGTCGATCCTAAGGATGCTAATAAGGTGTGCAAACTTCAGCGATCCATCTATGGACTGAAGCAAGCATCACGAAGTTGGAATCTCCACTTTGATGAGGTGATCAAAGAGTTTGGATTTGTCCAAACTTATGGAGAGGCTTGTATTTACAAGAAAGTGAGTGGGAGCAATGTGGCATTTCTGATATTATATGTGGATGACATATTATTTATTGGAAATGATTTAGATCTTTTAAACAGTGTTAAAAGTTATCTAAACAGCAAATTTTCGATGAAGGACCATGGTGAAGCTTCATATATATTAGGCATTAAAATTTATAGAGATAGATCAAGACGCCTAATTGGGATATCACAGAGTACATACCTTGATAAGATATTAAAGAAGTTTAATATGGACGGAAGTAAGAAGGGGTTCTTACCTATGTTGCAAGGCAAGACATTGAGTAAGACTCAAAGTCCGGCTACGACGGAAGAAAGAGAGATAATGGATAGGATCCCCTATGCCGCAGCCATAGGCTCTATAATGTATGCCATGCTATGTACAAGACCGGATGTGGCACATGCTATTAGTTTGACTAGTAGGTACCAATCTGATCCAGGTTCGGAACACTGGATAGCGGTCAAGAATATCCTTAAGTACTTGAGAAGAACTAAGGATATGTTTCTTGTATACGGAGGTGAAGAAGAGCTAATCGCTAAGTGTTATGTCGATGCTAACTTTGACACTGATCCGGATGACTCTAAGTCTCAATCCGGATACGTATTTCTCTTGAACGGAGCAGCAGTTAGTTGGAGGAGCTCCAAACAACCTGTGGTGGATGGATCAACAACGAAGGCGGAATATGTTGCTGCTTCAGAAGCAGCGCAGGAAGCGGTTTGGATGAAAGAGTTCATTACGGAATTGGGTGTGGTTCCCAGTGCGTTGGACCCGATGGTGATCTATTGTGACAACAATGGATCCATAGCCAATGCCAAGGAACCAAGGTCTCACAAGAATTCCAAGCATATTAAGCGCCGGTTTCACTCCATCCGCGAGCATGTCAAGGATGGAGATATAAAGATTTGTAAAGTGCACATGGACCTGAATGTAGCAGATCCGTTGACTAAAGTACTCCCTAGGGCAAAACATGATCAACACCAGAACTCTATGGATGTTAGATTTATCACTATGTGAACTAGATTATTATCTCTAGTGCAAGTGGGAGACTGAAGGAAATATGCCCTGAGAGGCAATAATAAAGTTGTTATTATGTATTCCTTGTATATGATAGATGTTTATTTTACATGATATAATTGTATTGATAGGAAACATCAATACATGTGTGTTTAATAAACAAAAAGGGTTCCTAGTCATGCCTCTCTTATAGACTAGCTTGTTGATTAACAAGATGATCAAGGTTTCCTGATCATGGACATTGGATGTTGTTAATAACAAGGTCACACCATTGGTGGAATGATGTGATGAACATTCATCCGAAGTATAGCATTACGATCAAGTCATTATGTTTATATTGCTATAACATCATACGAAGTAATCTTTATCCTTAGACCATGAGATCATGTTAATTGCTAACACCGGAAGAGTATCTTGATAACATCAAACGTCACACTGTAACAGGGTGACTATAAAGATGGGTTCAGTGCTACGAAGGTGTTATGTTGAGGCTCATGGATCAAGAGTGGAATTTGTCAATCCAGATGACGGATAGATATACTCTGGGACCTCTCGGTGATATCACATTAGGATAGCTTGCAAGCAAGTGATGTGATCACTAGAATGTTATATCACGGGAACGAGAAAAGAGTGCATGTCGGTAACGAGATCAAACTAGGTATGGAGATACCGATGATCGAATCTCGGACATGTAATATATCGAGAGACAAAGGGATTTAGTTACAAGCGTTAAAGGTTCTCACTATCACAGGAGTCATCGTTGAATGTGTAGGAGTCAGTACAGATCTCCAGGTCCCGCTGCTGATTATTGATCGGAGAAGGGTCTCGATCATGTCTGCATTATTCGCGAACCGTAGGGTGGCACACTTAAGAGTTACCGGACACCATTTTGGAGCACATATGTTTCAGATGAAAGAATTGCAAAGCGCAGGAATTGTTTCAATAGAAACCGGAAATTGTTTCGGGTGAAATTGTAGAAGGTGGTTCTGCATGTGATATTGAAATATTGCAAGGGGCTATATGTGAATGTTTGTTAATTAAAGTAATTAACAAAATTCTGAATAAATTTAATAAAAGAGTTTTATTAAATGAGAGAGCATTAAATTTGGAGAAACTTAATGCATTTAAAGTGGAGACTTTAAAAGGGAATGTGAAGAGGCATTTTAATGTGGAGGAGTTACCACCACATGAATGGGGGAGGTGAGGGGTCACCCCCCATGCGCCGGCCATGGAGAGAGGGGGCACCCCCTCCTCCTATAAAAGGCCACCCATTCCCTCCTTCATCCACACACCTCCTTGTGAAGGATCTCTCTCCCCCTCTAGAATTATTCCCCCATGGTCTCGGATTAGCGAGATACATGTTCCCGGTGGCATTTCGTCTAGAAGGAGTTGCTGCTTCCGCTAGATCGCTGGAGCGAGGAGGTGGAGGTTGTCCGGTGGCTTGAACGTGTGTGCGAGTGCAGATGCGCTGCTGAGTTGCGGCGCTCGGACTTCCTCACGATCTTGAGATCGGCAAGTGTACGACTACATCAACCACGAGTTCCTACTCGTTAACAAAGCTCGTTGTCTTCGAGGGTAAGTTCTCTATGGATGTATGTCCACCCGTTTACTTTGTACCTAGTAGATAGATCTTGGCGTGTAGTTCACACCGTAGGAATTTTTTGTTTTCTATGTTGCGGACCCAACAATACCGACATATGAGTAGCTCGAATACATTCATCTCTTTGTCAGGTGTAAAAATGACAAAGTAGTGCTACATTCCATGGTCGCTTAGATTCCTCTCCGAACATGTCCGCCTTTTTCTTTTCCTATGGCTGTGCATCAATAAGATATTAGGAATCATTGTGCAAAGCTTTGCTTACAATGAAAGGTCCTTCCCATGGAGGGGATAACTTATGCATGTCAGTAGTGTGCTGCACCAACCGGAGTACTAAATCCCATTCCCAGAAATCTCGGGGGTTTACTTTTCGGCTATGGTAGCATCGGAGATTTTGCTGATATATGGCGGATCTGGACAAGTCCAGTTCTCTTGCTTCTTCTAGCAGATCAACATCATTTTACCGACCTTCGTGCACTTCGGCTTATGTGTATTGGGTGACCCTTGGTGAATCATGCTCTATGTCGGTTGGTAGTACAACTTCTGCCCCATATACCATAAAAATGGCGTATAGCCTGTTGATCGATTCGGAGTTGTTGTTAAACTCCATAGTACTGCTGGTAGTTCTTCTATCCAGCACCCAGCTGATCTTTGCAGCGGATCTATGAGCCGGGGTTTTATCCCGGACAACACCAGTCCGTTGGATCTTTCCACTTGCCTGTTCGATGTAGGTTGGGCCACGGAGGCTACATCTAGCCGGATTTTCTTCTCTCGGCAGAACCTCGCAAATGCTCCTTCAGCAAAATTTGTGCCATTATCAGTTATGATACTATGTGGGTAGCCATATCTCAAGATTATATCCTTGAGGAACTTTACTGCTGTTGCACCATCACATTTCCTGATTGGCTTCACTTTGATCCATTTAGTAAATTTGTCCACCATAACCAAGATATGGGTCATTCCTCCCTTAGCCGGCTTAAATGGTCCTACCATGTCTAGGCACCATACAACAAATGGCCAAGTAATGGGGATGGTCTTCAGTTCCGACATTGGTACATGGGATTTGGTGCCGTACCTCTGACACCCATTACATTTCCTCACCAGATCCTCTGCTTGTTCCAAAGCACTTGGTCAATAAAATCCATGCCGAAAAGCTTTTGCCACTAACGCTCTTGAAGATGCATGGTGGCCACATTCTCCTTGGTGGATATCCTAGAGTATTTCTAGCCCTTCTTCCGGATCAACGCATCGTTGCGACAGAGCGATTACACTTCTTTTGTATAGTTCGGCATTGATAATAGTATATGCCTTTGCTCTTCTCTGGATCTGCCTTGAGAGTACCTCATCATCCGGCAAGATTCCCTCTTTTACGAAATCAAATATTGGCTTAGCCCAAGAGGGTTTAGCTCGGATAGGAAAAATTTCCTCATCGATTTCCAGTCCCCGGGTTTGCTGAGGAAGTCCTGCCGGGTTTGGCTGAACAGTCCCCGGCTTTGCTAAACAGTCCCCGGGTTTGCTGAGGAAGTCCTGTCGGGTTTGGCTGAACAGTCCCCGGGTTTGCTGAGGAAGTCCCCAGGTTTGCCGAAGCAGTCCCCGGGTTTATAGAAGTGCTCCCCCAGTCTATTTCCATAGATGTAGCTTCTGACCTGGAGAGAGCTGGGATATAAATTGACTCGGACTCCGTTGATGGGGTAATAGATGGTTTTCTCAAGTGCTCCAAAGCAACATTTGGCGGGATTGGTTGCCGGGATGAGCCCAATTTGGACAGTGTATCGACCGCTTCATTTTCAATTTGAGGTACGTGATGGAATTCACATCCCTCGAAAAATCCGCTTATCTTTTGAACACAGAATCTGTAAAGTGCCATGTTGGCATCCAAGGCATCCCAATTGCTAGAGACTTGCTGTACCACCAAATCTGAGTCTCCAATGCACTATATCCGATGTATTCCTACTCCCTCCGACCCATATTATTTGACTCGAATTTGTCTAGATTCGGATGTATTTAGACATATTTTAGTATTAGATACATCTGAATTTAGATAAATCCAAGTCAACTAATATGGGTCGGAGGGAGTACTTATTTTGCCACTTTGAGCCCATGCACAAGTGCTTCATATTCAGCAACATTGTTCGAGGCGCTGAAGTGGATTTGAAGGACATACTTCAACTGATCTTTCTTGGGCGAGGTAAGTACTACTCCGGTGCCCAGTCCTTCTTTCAGTTTTGACCCGTCAAAATGCATTCGCCAATAATTGGAGTCCGGCAAGGGTGGTTCGTATTGCATCTCGTCCCAATCCACAAAGAAATCCGTCACAACCTGCGATTTGATCGCATCTCTTCTATCAAACTGCAGTGCATATGGGGCCAGCTCAATTGCCCATTTTTCTATTCAGCCACTAGTATCCTTGTTACTCATAATCTCCGATATGGGTGCCTCACATATCACTTTGATGGGGTGTTCCTCAAACTAGTGTTTGAGTTTCTTGGCCGACATATACACGCCATACGCCATCTTTTGATAGTGAGGGTAGTTCTATTTTGAAGCCGATAACACTTTCGCTCAAGTAATACACCGGCCTCTGCACTGATTTTCCTTCTTCTTCATGCTCCACCACAATTACTGCACTTACAACTCCGTTGGTCGCGACTACATAGAGCAACATTGGCTCCTTGGGTAGTGGTGCGGCTAAGATTGGTGCAGTAGACAACATCTTTTTTAACTCTCAAAACGCGCTATCTGCTTGCTGTGTCCACGTAAATGTGTCTGCCTTTTTCACTAACTAGTAGAGGGACAAGGCCTTCTCTCCTAGATGGCATACGAACTAGCTTAATGATGCCAGGCAACCAGTGAACTTTTGCACATCATTAAGGCATTTTGGCAGTTCCATTCTTTCTATAGCCCGAATTTTCGTCGGGTTAGCTTCAATACCTCGGTTAGACACCAGAAAACCGAGTAATTTCACTGCAGGCACACCAAAAGTGCATTTCTCCGGGTTAAGCTTCATCCAGAACCGTCTTAAGTTCGCGAATGTCTGCCAGATATCATCAAGGAGCATATTGCTTTCCTTAGTTTTTATCACCACATCATCCACATAGACTTGTACATTCCAACCTATTTGGTCATGTAAGCATTTTTGCATGCATCGCTGGTACGTTGCTCCCGCATTACGTAATCCAAACGGCATAGTGGGATAACAATAATCCCCGTACGGGGTGATAAATGCAGTCTTTATTTGATCATCCGGATTCAGGGGTATCTGGTGGAAACCAGAATATGCATCTATGAACGACAATAACTCACACCACGCAGTTGAATCTATGACCCGATATATCCTTGGCAGTGGGAATGGATCTTTTGAACACGCCTTATTCAGGTTCGTGTAATCAAGGCACATACGCCACACCACTACCACATTTGGATCATCCTTCTTCTTTTCCACCAACACCGGATTAGAGAGAAAATCCGGGTAAAGTACTTCCATGATAAATCCGGCTGCCAAGATCCTAGCTATCTCATATCCAATGACTTTTCTCCTATCCTTGGCAAAGCGGCGGAGAGGTTCCTTCACCGGCTTATCCCCGGGTCTCACATTTAAAGAGTGCTCGGCCAACTCCCTCGGTACACCTTGCAGATCCTGCGTGGACCAAGCAAAGATATCCCGATTATGATGGAGGAAGTTGACGAGCTCGCTTTCCTATCTGTTGCCTAACCCGACACCAATGGTTACGGTGCGCTCTAGGAACTGATCATCAATTGGCACTTTCTTAGTGTCCTTGGTTGCTTGAAACGACACACTTCCATGTGGGTTAGTCAGGGCCGACATATGCTGGTGCGCGGACTGAGCTAGTGCAGCCACTTCCATTATTTTCCTCTTCTCTTGAGCAATCACAAGTGACTCGGCCAGATTAGACCCAGCGAACGCACATTCGATAGAGCATCTGAAGTCCCCTCCTATGGTTATCACTCCCCTTGGTCTGGGCAATTTCATCTTTAAGTAACTGATGTGAGTACTTGCCATGAACTTGTTCAGCGCGGGCCTGCCAAGTAACACGTGATAGGCGCTTTCCAAGTTCACTACTTTGAACTCCAAATTTTCAGTCCAGCAATTGTCCCTTGTACCAAACAACACGTCAACCCGGACCTTGCCAATTGGTTCGCAAGAGATACCATGCACAATACCATGAAATGTGGTCCTTGTCGCTTGGAGCATATTCCCTGATATCCCCAACTTGTGCAGGGTATCTTTGTACATAATGTTAATGCTACTCCCATTATCTATCAACACCTTGGAAAACTTCACGTTGAGATTCGGCCCAATGAACGTCGGATCTAGGACCAGCGCATAGGTCCCTAGACTAGGCATGAGCTTCGGGTGATCTTTGATACTCCACATAATCTCCTGATCCGACCAAGGCATATACCTCACCACCACCGGCATTACCGCATTTACCTCCATATGCCGGTGCTGCAAGCTTTTCCGGTCAGTTTCTTCCATGGTAAATACATAGAAACTTTGGTGATTTTCCCTGTACTCGTTTCGTCCCTCATTTGTGTGGTAACCTTGGTCTTGCTGCTGGTTATTATTGAAGGGGATCATAGCAGAAAACTCGTAGCCAACCTCAAGGTCGCGAAGCTCCTCGCAGGTCACCCCTTGCTCCTTCTTCATCATCATCGTGCAGCAGCTCCGGCTCACGACATTTAAGTGCTCCAAGTGTTGCGCCTCATGTCTTCATACACATCCGGTGCATGATGAGACCTCTGGATCCCCCATCCCGCCGAGAGTGCAAAAGTGATATCCGGCTAGGAATCCCTGCAGCACAACGACGTGCTGTAGGTGTGCCTTGATCGCATAACCCAAACTTGGGGCCATAGTCACAAGGTATATAGAGAGGGAGGGGGAAAGTCAACCAAAGGACTTCTCAAGTTGTGTGTTCAATCCCACCCATGGGAACCCCTTTATATAGGGGGAGGGGTGTGCCCTCCCCTTTGGGTTTCCGATGTGGGACTAATCAAGGGAGAGGGGGAGGTGCATGAGCCTCATGGGCCAGTCGGATAGGGGTGGGCCCCACCCTACGCACAGCCCTAGGCTGGCCGGGTGGGCCCCCTTGAGGCGCCTGGGCCTTGGCCCTTCCCTCCTTCGGTTTTCCCTCATGGGCCCTATTTCCCTAGGAAGTTTGGCCCATTAGTGGAATAACCCTTCAAATTAGATTTTAATATTATATTTAATATTAATTACATTAATTAATATGTAAATATATATTATAAAATCCGTCTTGACCTGAAACACCTTTCGGTTCCCTTTCGATTTCCTCCGAATGACTTCGGATCTTTCCCGGAATGATTCCGGTCCTTTATTCTTTCTCCGAACAACTTCGGATCTCTCTGCGGAATGATTCCGGCTTTCTCTTTCTCTACTGTGATTCCATCTTACGAATGATTGCTCTCATCGTACCCTTAAGTGTATCCTCTCACGGCTCGAGAATGCTCTAGACATGATCTGTATCAATGATCAATAGAGGGACCAGGGATATCCATGTGACCCCTATGCATTCCTGATGACAATGTCGTTTGAACCGCTAAATGTAGCATCCTTGTCCTTTTGTTTCTCGATAAAACTTGTTCGAGATCCGATCATTGGTATCCCATACCTTGTTCAATCTCGTTCACAACAAGTTTTGTTTTCTTGTTACCGTGATATTACATCCACGTGACCGAGTCACATGTTGCAACATTTATGGATGTAATCTCACCAAGCCGACCGTATGTATCTTTACCCATCATGTGGGTGAAAAAATCCCGGTCTTGCAGTCACATGTCATCTACTGTTCCTTCGGAATACCCAACGTACACCTTTATGGCCACCGTATTACCAGATGACGATTGATGCAGTCTAAGCAGCCTCGGGAAACAGTGAGTAATATGAGCTCACGGTCTAAGGAAAAGGAGTCTAGGTATAGCTGTTGCAACAATGAACTATATGACTTGATCGTGTTGCAATCCTTCGAGGAATGTCCAATCACATCATTCTCCAATGATATGATCCCGTTGTGAATTGACATAAATGCCCATGATCTTGAAACTCAGATCATCCTCATGACCAACGAACTAGTATGAATAGAGGATACTAGGGACTTGGTTGTTTCATACCACACCTATACCAATGTTTCTACTTGTCACAGTTATAGCACAATATGAAACTATTATAAACTAATTGAGATATGATAATAAAAACCTATTTATTATTTTCCTCTAGGGCATATCTCCTTCAGTCTCCCACTTGCACTAGAGTACAAATAATCTAGCTCACATTTTACTCATATAAACCATATACCATATGCGTTTACAGATCATGCATGCTCATGGGAAACGTCATGTCCATGTTCTGTTTTACCAGATCATTATGTCTTTTGCAAATCGTTAATGTCTTCCTAATTTTGACATTCACACCATTATCGTATAATGGGTCGAAGTATTTGTTTGGCTACAAAGTGAGACTTTTGTTTCTAGTGTTTATGATGACGGTCGTTTTCACCGTTGTCATCTAAAGTTCGAAACACACTTTGCTATCCTTTGTGTATATACTATAGTCATGGCAGCAGAACGAGGCCGGATTCCAGGAGCTTACAGTGACTTTAGATCAACCTCGAGGGCTTTCTCATGGGACACATCATTCTACATTAAAAGAGAACTAGCCCCGCCATAACATTATACATCACATCAGATGGAGCCTTTATACTTCTATATCTATGTAGATCCTAGTGCATGAAGTGCAATTATGCCACTTACTTTGCTTCTTGCCATTTATGTACAAACTTAATTCTGATTCTGTGATCAACTCAGGAATCACTCAAAGACACGTTCTTACAGTTAAGACTTTGTCCTACCAACCAGAACCTCGGGTCACATTACGTCGAGTATACAACATGGTTATATGGAAGAACCTACGACTAAGGCATAGGAGATGCACCGCATCTCTTTCTTTCAACCATAGTTGCAATACTAACTCAATGCTTCATACAGTAAGAACTTCTTTCTTACCTTGTTCCATTCTGAACTTCTTCAGAATCTTGCTTAGGACATTCTGAACATCTTTCAGAGTCAAGTCCAGGAAGCATTCGACATTCAGTGTTTATTAAACTCACCAATCTATCTCAATAGATCTTATTGTTTAATAACTTCAACTTCATCCTTAACTTAAATATTATTAACACCAATCACATCATTCACTTATGTCGTCCACATATCCCAGAATGATTTCACGCTCCCACTCAAATATGACATTCATGTTTGAGATCTAGGGATTTCACTTAGCTCCCACTCAAATATGACATTCATGTTTGAGATCTAGTGATTTCACTTAGCTCCCACTCAAAATATGTCAGCTACATATTATGAATTAGCCAAGCTGATTTGCTCCCAGTCAAAACCAGGTCCTCTCGATAATCTTGGACATTCCAAAATTCTTTGATCATCATCAATTTGAGAATTCCAATTACGAGACTTCAATATCCATATATATTTCCGGTGAAAATCCAAAATACTTAAGCATCACTACTATTGTAGTCAACTCCTTGAATTTCTCCAAACTTGTGATAAATCGAGCTTTTTGTCATTCATTAAGTTTCATTTCCTTCTTATGACTTTGCAGTCATTGACACATTGCAAATGTATCTATAATTTTTGATGTTCCATGCTTGGTTTTATCCACTTTCTTGTGTTTTGTTCCAACTTTGGAGTACTTTTCATATGATTTCTTGGACTAACCTATTAACAAGAGCCACAGTGCCAGCTGCCTGTTTTCTGCTGTTTTTGGTTCCAGGAAGGTCAGAAAATAAATATTCTCGGAATTGGACGGGACAAAAGCCAAAGTGCCTATTTTTTCGGAAGGGATCAAGTGCCAGAATACGAGACGGAGAGGGGCCAGGGGCCAGCCACACCACCTGGCCACGCGGCCAGGCCTGGCCCACACCAGGGGGTGGTGTGGTGGCTCCCGGCACCCCCTCGGCCTCTCCTTCCGCCTATAAGTTGCCCTCGGGACAAAAACCCTAAGTACCCGATCAAAAATCCACGAAAGAGTCTGTAGCCGCCGTCATCTCCATCCCTAGATCGGAAGGGATTTGAAGCTCTTCCCGGCACCCTGCCGGAGAGGGGAGTTCACCCTGGAGGCCTTCTTCATCACCATGCAAGCCTCCGGTGTGATGCGTGAGTAGTTCATCCTTGGACTACGGATCCATGTAGTAGCTAGATGGCTGGTTTCTCCTCCTTTGTGCTTTCATGTTTAGATCTTGTGAGCTCCGTTCATGATCAAGATCATCTATTTGTAATCCATACATGTTGTGTTTGCGGGGATCCGATGGATATTGAGATGCTATTTCAGATTGATTATTGATTCTATCATGTCTTTGTTATTTGAGATCTTGCATGCTTTCCGTTGTGAGTAGCTATCTTGGCCAAGTAGATGCTAGCAACTCCAAGAGTTAGTATTTATGCTCGATAGTGGGTTTATGCCTCTGGTAATCTCGGGAAGTGACAGAAATCTCTAAGGTACTAGATGTGCTGTTGCTACTAGGGAGAAAACAACAATCCTTTGTTCATAGAACAATCGTATTATTTACTTTACACGCAGTTCATAAAGCAATAATTTGTTGCTTGCAACTTAATAGTGGAGGGGGTTCGGATGATAACCTGAAGGTGGATTATTAGTCATAGATGCAGTTGGATGGTGGTCTATGTATTATGTTGTAATGCTCAATCAAGTCTCAAAGGAGTCAAGATGATTAGTATATGCATGTATTTCTTTCTCGGTGTTTGTCAATTGCCCCGCTGTAATTTGTTCGACCAGCATGTTATCTATCTAAGGAGAGCCACCTCTAGTGAACTATGGATCCCGGTCCTTTGTCTTTACATAATCTCTATAAACTGTTTCTGCTTTGTGTTTACTTTCTGCAAACTTTTACTTCTTTCCATTCGATACGTTTAATCCTTTATTTTCCGCAAAACACGGTGAGATCTACAACCTCATTGCAAGTTGGGGACAAAGTTCTGTGGTTGTGTTGTGCAGGTCTCCACGTTGCTACTAGCACCGGTAGTGCGCCCTGCCAAAGCTCAGCTAGTAACACCTTTGGGGTGTTTCCTTGCTCCTACTGGTTTGATTAAACCTTGGTTTCATAACTGAGGGAAAACTTACTACTGTGCTCATCATACCTTCCTCTTGGGGTTCCCAACGAGCTCTATGTTGAAAGTCAAGCGCATCAAGACGTTTTCTGGCATCATTGCCGGGGAGTCAAGGACATCTTCACAAGGGGAGTCCCTCATAACCAATCTCTTTACTTTGTTGTTTTTGTTTTGCTCAGTTTCTTTTTGCTTTGTTTGCTCGTTTTGTTCTTCAAAAAGACAAAAAAATAGTTTTACTAGTTTGCTTTCTTATTTGAAAACCCCCAAAAAATGACTACTCTTGAAAACACTAAGTTGTGTGACTTCACTAGCACCAACAACGATGATTTTATGAGCACACATATTGCTCCACCTGTGGCTAAAAATACTTTCTTTGAGATAAAACCTGCTTTGCTCAATCTTGTTATGAGAGAGCAATTTTCTGGTATTGGTAATGAAGATGCTGCTTCCCATCTAAATAACTTTGTTGAACTTTGTGAGATGCAAAAGCATAGGGATATAGATGGTGATATTATTAAGCTGAAATTGTTTCCTTTCTCTTTGAGAGGAAAATCTAAAGAGTGGTTGAATTCCTTAACTAGGAATAGTATTGATTCTTGGACTAAGTGCAAAGATGCTTTTATTGGAAAATACTATCCTCCTGCTAAGATTATATCCATGAGAAGTGAAATAATGAAGTTTAAACAACTTGATAATGAGCATGTTGCTCAAGCTTGGGAAAGAATGAAATCTTTGGTAAAGAATTGTCCCACTCATGGATTGACTGCTTGGATGATCATCCAAACTTTTTATGTAGGATTGAACTATTCTTCAAGGAACCTATTGGATTCAGCTACTGGAGGTACCTTTATGACCATCACTTTGGGTGCTGCAACAAAACTTCTAGACAATATGATGGTTAATTATTCTGAATGGCATACTGAGAGAGCTCCACAAGGTAAGAAGGTAAATTCTGTTGAGGAAACCTCCTCCTTGAGTGATAAGTTTGATATTATTATGTCTATGCTTGTTAATGGGAAAACCCATATTGATCCAAATAATGTTCCTTTAGCCTCTTTGGCTGCTCAAGAAGAGCAAGTTGATGTGAACTTCATAAGAAATAACAACTTTGGCAACAATGCTTATGGTAATAATGCTTATAGGAACAATTTTGGTAACAACAATTATAAGCAATACCCTCCCAACAATGGTAATGCTTATGGAAATTCTTACAACAATAGTAAGAGTGCTCCCTCTGAACTTGAGGTTATGCTTAAAGAGTTCATTAGTAAACAAACTGCTTTCAATAAAACTATTGAGGAAAACTCTCTAATGCTGAAAGAAATATAGCATCTTTGGCTGAAGCTCAATCTTCTTTGAATAAAATGGCTGCTAAACCTGAAACTAATGAGAATCCCTTTGCAGCTACTAATGCCATACAAGTAAGAATTGATGAAAATGTTAGACTATTAGCTAAATTACATGCTAAGTGGGAAAGAGAAGATGAAATTGCTAGAAACATTAGTGTTTCTACTATTACCACCACTAGTGTTGAGACTACTAATAGTTCTACTACTTTAGATGATAAAGTTAATTTTGATCTTGATGGTTGCAACATCTCTGAAGTTATTAAGTTCCTACAAAAGCTTGCTAAAAGTCCTAATGCTAGTGCTATGAACATGACTTTTACAAAACACATTACTGATGCTCTCATAAAAATTAAAGAAGAAAAGATGAAACATAAAGCTTTTATTCCTATAAAGCAAGAAGATGGTTGGGAACCCATCATTAATATGAAAGTGAATGACTTTGATTTCAAATCTTTGTGTGATCTTGATAGTAGTGTTTCTATTATGCCTAGAAGGATTTATGATATGCTTGATTTGTCTCCTCTTGAAGATTGTTATTTGAATGTCCCACTTGATGATAATGCTAAAAGAAACTTATGGTGAGTATTAATGATGTTCTTATTATGGTTAACGATTCCTATGTTCCCGTTGATTTCTATGTTTTGGATGTTGAATACAATGCTTCTTGTCCTATTACTTTGGGAAGACCTTTTCTTAGAACTGTTGGTGCCATCATTGATATGAAGGAAGGCACCATTAAATATCAAATCCCACTCAAGAAAGGTATAGAACACTTCCCTAACAAGAGAGAAAATATTTCTTTTGCTTCCCCTATGAAAACAAAATTTGGTCTTAATGCTTCTTCACTTGAGAACACTTGATTCTTTCTTTGCTTCTTATGCCTAACTTAAAGGCGTTAAAGAAAAGTACTTGTTGGGAGATAACCCAAGAGTTTTAGATGAGTCTTGGAAGTTATTACCTCTGTAATAACCACTCCTTATCCTTTTTATTTGCTTTTTGTGCCAAGAGTAACCTCTAATGAGAGTGAAGTAATGATTGGGAAAGTTGCTGTCCCGAAACAGATTTCTTTGCTTCACCGTAAAAATTCCTGAGAGATCTATGTACGTCGGATTGAGCTTTAATTTTTTGTGCTTATGCCCCAGATTGTTATCTAACTTTCGTTAGTTCAACACGTTTTGATTTGAGCAACATAAGGTCTTCGAAAAAATTCGTCTTTACCTGCTGGTCTGTTTTGATAGATTTCTGCCATTTTCTGCATTTGCTTCTTGTTGGTTCCTTCTTGAGTTCTTTTGGGGAATTGAGCTTTTTACGGGAAGTGCTACCGTAGATAGTGTTCTAATGGAAGTTTATTTGGTGTTAGAACTGAACCTTAAGACTTATTTATCTTGAGTGCACTAATGTTGCTAATAAAGATTGTGTGAAGTTTTGTATGAAGGAAAAATTTCAGGTGTATGGAAGGAATGAGTAATGAGATGAAGGATGGACTAAAGCTCAAGCTTGGGGATGCCACGCGTGTCACCCCAAGAAATATCCAAGAAGTACAAGCGTCAAACCTTGGGGATGCCCAAGGCATCCCCTTCTTCATCAATAAAAATCCCATGTTTCTTCCAAACGCTTCATTTTTATTGTTTCATGCACAGTTGTGTTTTTATTGAAGCATCTTCTTTTTCGTTTTCGTTTTGGTTTTTAGTTTGCTTGGTTTGCTTAGTTTTCTTAATAAGTTGGTTGGACCCCCTCTTTCATACGTTGGTTTGCAAATTGGTTTGGTTTGGTTTGGAAAAGAGTAGGAAAGTTCATGCTTCTGTGGTAAAAAGAGCTCGTTTTTGACTGTGGCCTATGCTTTGTCATGCCATGCTTGATATTGTTTTGGCTTTATGCTTAGTATTCTTTGCTGTAGCATGACTTGTTATAAACAATTGAGATTGCTTAATGTGCCTTGGATGAATCATGCGTTGTTTTAGCATATTAAAGCATAGTATAGTGGTATTCTCCTTTGATGCTTTATTTAGGTTGACTTGGCACATGCTCACACCATGTTATGACTATCAAAAGTCACCATAAGCCTTTATTATCCTTTAGTTTTCAACTTGTAGTATCACTTTATGCTTTGATCAATGATGTTTTGTCGCTCTGCATGATTATAGCCATTATTGCTCTCTTAGTTTGTCGCTCACAGTCTTTTGCTAGCCTCCACAACAAAGTATGAGTTCCACTCATGCATCCAACTCCCTAAACCAAGTTTTTCCAAATAGTCCACCATACCTACCTACTAGCTTATGCTATTCCAAGTATATTCATGCTTTTGTCTACCTTTCACTTGTTATGAGAAAACTAGTGATTAAAGCTCTCACGAACTTGATGGCACACTTTACTTTATTGCCTCTAATAAACTTGAACAATTGGGTCCTTCTTTGTTGCGCATATGCTTGCGCTTTATAAGTTGAAATTAGCAGAACCATGTTTCATGGGGAACGCTTTCAACATTGCACTTGTACTTTGTACCCCGTTGATATCATGTTCTTTTGCTTACGGATCTCGGCGGTGTGAAATAAAAGTGGAACTTGTAAGATCATGGAGTTTGTATGTGTGTTAGAGAAACGCCTGGGCCACTAGCCTAAGCCATGCCTAATCATGGTGGAAACTTGCATCATCACCATAATGAGCACTCTATGAAGCATCCTCAATAAAAACCTATGCAAATAGCAAATAAAAAGATCGCTGAGATGCTCATTGTCTGCTTGCCTTGTCATTTTGATTATGGGAAAGCTCCCGTATCATGTGCAAGGGGTACCCCGTTGGCGGTTCTTAATGATACACATATACTTACAATGACAAGAGCTTACTCGTGACTGAAGTTGAGTAGCATGAGGATCAGTCTTCGCAAGTAAGGGGCATGAGTTTGGGTTTATAACTTGTCAAGCATATCCTCTCAGTTGTGTTACTTTAACCTTAATCACCTTCAAGATGCTTATGATAGGGGCAATGAGAGCTGAAAGCTATAAGTACCATAATTTTTGGAAGCTCTTTATGAGACTTGAATCCCTACTTCCTTTTACAAAAGGCCTTTCTTCCACCATTATATTGAGTCTCCACCTTCTATCTTTATGCACTACTTTGAGAGCATAGTGGCCATTCTTAGTTCTATGTGCATTGTCCCAAAACTAGTTGATTGATGCATAACTTGTTATTGCTTGTTTGAAACTATTGTATCTAGTCACTCTTATGAACTTTGAAGGTGTCCTATGCATTTATATTTGCTACTCTATGAGGGACAAGCTGAATACTATTATGCTATGTTTTCTTTATGTGAAACAAACAAACGTCTTGCAAAGCATTTTATAGATGAATCTTTTGTTTGTGCCTTTTCATGTTGCATCATAGTCTCTTTGCTTATTGCTAGAACTTTGTCTTTCATGTTATGATTGAAGTACTATGATCCCAGCTTTGAATGTTTTACAAATACTTTGATCAAGTCTTTGATGGTGCATGTCACCTCAAAAATTATTCTTTCTTCTTATCACTTACCTACTCGAGGACGAGCATGAGTTAAGCTTGGGGATGTTGATACATTGCAAATGTATTTATAATTTTTGATGTTCCATGCTTGGTTTTATCCACTTTCCTGTGTTTTGTTCCAACTTTGGAGTACTTTTCATATGATTTCTTGGAATAACCTATTAACAAGAGCCATAGTGCCAGCTGCCTGTTTTCTGCTGTTTTTGGTTCCAGGAAAGTCAGAAAATAAATATTCTCGGAATTGGACGGGACAAAAGCCAAAGTGCCTATTTTTTCGGAAGGGATCAAGTGCCAGAATACGAGACGGAGAGGGGCCAGGGGCCAGCCACACCACCTGGCCGCGCGGCCAGGCCTGGCCTGCGCCAGGGGGTGGTGTGGTGGCTCCCGGCACCCCCTCGGCCTCTCCTTCCGCCTATAAGTTGCCCTCGGGACAAAAACCCTAAGTACCCGATCAAAAATCCACGAAAGAGTCTGTAGCCGCCGTCATCTCCATCCCTAGATCGGGAGGGATCTGAAGCTCTTCCCGGCACCCTGCCGGAGAGGGGAATTCACCCTGGAGGCCTTCTTCATCACCATGCAAGCCTCCGGTGTGATGCGTGAGTAGTTCATCCTTGGACTACGGATCCATGTAGTAGCTAGATGGCTGGTTTCTCCTCCTTTGTGCTTTCATGTTTAGATCTTGTGAGCTCCGTTCATGATCAAGATCATCTATTTGTAATCCATACATGTTGTGTTTGCGGGGATCCGATGGATATTGAGATGCTATTTCAGATTGATTATTGATTCTATCATGTCTTTGTTATTTGAGATCTTGCATGCTTTCCGTTGTGAGTAGCTATCTTGGCCAAGTAGATGCTAGCAACTCCAAGAGTTAGTATTTATGCTCGATAGTGGGTTCATGCCTCTGGTAATCTAGGGAAGTGACAGAAATCTCTAAGGTACTAGATGTGCTGTTGCTACTAGGGAGAAAACAACAATCCTTTGTTCATAGAACAATCGTATTGGTTACTTTACACGTAGTTCGTAAAGCAATAATCTGTTGCTTGCAACTTAATAGTGGAGGGGGTTCGGATGATAACCTGAAGGTGGATTATTAGTCATAGATGCAGTTGGATGGCGGTCTATGTATTATGTTGTAATGCCCAATCAAGTCTCAAAGGAGTCAAGATGATTAGTGTATGCATGTATTACTTTCTCGGTGTTTGTCAATTGCCCCGCTGTAATTTGTTCGCCCAGCATGTTATCTATCTAAGGAGAGCCACCTCTAGTGAACTATGGATCCCGGTCCTTTGTCTTTACATACAATCTATAAACTGTTTCTGCTTTGTGTTTACTTTCTGCAAACTTTTACTTCTTTCCATTCGATACGTTTAATCCTTTGTTTTCCGCAAAACATGGTGAGATTGACAACCTCATCGCAAGTTGGGGACAAAGTTCTGTGGTTGTGTTGTGTAGGTCTCCACGTTGCTACTAGCACCGGTAGTGCGCCCTGCCAAAGCTCAGCTAGTAACACCTTTGGGGTGTTTCCTTGCTCCTACTGGTCGATTAAACCTTTGTTTCATAACCGAGGGAAAACTTACTACTGTGCTCATCATACCTTCCTCTTGGGGTTCCCAACGAGCTCTACGTTGAAAGTCGAGCGCATCAGTCATTCAGAAATATCAAGTAAACTTCTTTACTTTAATAAGATCAAGTAACATGTTACTTTGCAATCTTAAATGTAACTTAATATAGGATTTTGTGACTCCTAGTCATTTCTCGCACTCATGTCCATCACGCTTCTTTGTAATTTGTAGGTATGTCTTGTTCAAAACATGACAAGTGAATCAACAATATAATTCCACAAACTTGTAGAGTATATAGTTGAATCCTACTTTCTTTAGTAAAACTATTCACTGAAACTTTATGATCATTATCATTGGTTTCTCCTCTATTTGCAGAGTTTGGATTTACGAAACAAATTCTGCTGCGCCACTCAACAATTCGGAGGTAAGGTATAATACCATGTTATATATTTTACTTTCTTCCACCTGTATCTTCATCAAGACACATCAACTTAGGACAACAACAGGTTTGCCCCTTTGTGGAAGATGCATTCATAGCTTCCTAAGAATGCTCTACAAAGACTTGTTTATTCACCACGACTTTGACTTATCGAAATCTCCAGAAACTCGAACTTGCCATAACACTTATGGTATTGTTTCCACGAATCTTTTAGATGTTCCATTGTATTTCAAATGAGTGTTTGCTTATATTGATCTTTAACTCTAAACGACAACTATAACCCTGATAAGAGATAATATTATACCATATGTATCTTAATACATAATGATTATGATGTTGAGATATTTCAACACAGTTTGAATTCATCCAATTATCATAATTTGTGAAACATCTTTCACAAGTCCTTTTATGCTAAACTTAACTTGAATACTTCATTCATGTCGATCAAATCGAAGAGACTTCGTATTCTTATTAATTTCAATATCCTCCTATTGTTGTGAACTCATTTGAACAATTCAAATCATTTCAAACTTAAGTTTCATTAAGTAAATATGCTTATTCACTTAAGTCCACATTTTAACTAATGATTTCCACTATTTGTTGAAAATACAATACATCACTATGTATAAGATTCAACATTTCTTCGCATATCACCGTTTTACCAGAATGCGGAGTTTTAGTCATTCTGCCCAAGAGGCATGGTTTTGCAAAGTCTCTAGATTAAGCATCTAGGATCCTGATCTTCATTAAGAACATGCAATAACCAAAATGACTTAAACTATAGTGTCATTTCATTGTTAAACTTTGGATATCTTTTAGCATTCTAATCCTTTTATAAATGTTTAAAATTATTATCATTAACATAGTGATGAGAATAACTTGTTTATAATCGTAATATGACCATAATGGTATTGTTCATAAGAATAGTACAAACTGGCTTGTAACTTGTTCATATGAATAATCGTCTTGCCAAAAGCAAGACACGCAAACAAGGATTACAAATTATATTCAAGTTCACTAATCCAAATACAAACTTTGAGGAAAGAGGTGATGTCGGCCATCAACTGTTTTGCTTGCTATCATCAAGTCACGCTGCCTCAAAAACAACAATTCTCAAGCAGATCCTCCTGTTTTCACAAAACAGGACAAGTATCAAATACTTTGCAAACTGCAACGAGTTTTGCAAGAACCACATTTATAATTTGTATATCTTACATATACCTTTTCATCCATGACCTCCATTACAATCAAGCCCTTCCAAGAGTTCTCAACTCTAATGCAAGATCGCTAAGTGTTTTTCCAAACATTCTCTTTTCATCCTTGACGGAGGAAAACCTATCCAACGGCTCATATCTATGTGCCTTATTCTGTAGAATACAAAATGTAGCCCGAATTTCCATCGAATGGAGAATGGCTTTTTGGATGTTATGGAGAAAACACAAACATTCTGGAGTCATCGAATTATCTCCTAATGGTTATTGTATCGAGAAGAGAAGATCACCTTTTTCGAGGATATCCCTCAGGCGTGGGTATTAATCTATGAAGTTGGACCCTTTTGCTAAGTTCCAAATTAAGCAATATATTCGCATGGTCGCAAAGGACCTTAATGGGATAGGCCAAGATCTACTAAGATATTTGCAAACAGACATCTAGACTAAGTTCATAATAAGAGATCAATTTATAATTGGTCTCCACTAAAATTGTCATCCCCTGGACGATTTTAGTGATCGCATGATCCCTATCCTCTGCACCTCCCCCGATTAACATGGCCATCAGTGCATTATCAAAGGTAGACATTCAACAATGCCAATCACATCATCCATGTGACTCGTGCTCGATCTTTCGATCTCTTGTGTTTCGAGGCCACGCTTCTATGGCGTGCTAGGCTCGCCAAGTCTAACTTGTGTGTATTCGCTGTGCAACATGGCTTACACCCACTGTATGCAAACGTAGATATGTCTGACCCCTACTCACCGCAGGGCGCCTCATACCGAAGAACTTTCTTGGTGGTGCACACACAAGGGGAACACGGAACATTGGAATTCAATAGGGATTATCTTATTTGCTACCATTGAGTATCTAAATACTAGCACACAATAAGATGTAAAACAGGTATCAACATCATATTTATAATGTGATATGATATGGTCTTTCTTGCGCCTTGATCTCCATCGAGCGCTCTGGCATGGTCTCCATCTTGCCCTTGGTTTGACGCCAAGTCCACGACACCTCCACCAGGTCGTCCATTGGAACAATGACTATTACTATACTACTTAGTAACAAAAAAGTAAACTACTTTACCTTCGTAACGACCATTGCCATATCATCATCACATGCCCCCTGCAAAATAAAGTTAGACGCCTCTACTTTATCTATTGCAAGTTTTACGTGGTTATTAGGGCTTTCGCAATAGAACCGTTTCTAAACTACGAACTTTCCAACCACAACATGGATCCGACAGTTGTCTCTATTACACCCATTTCAGGGCCCTCCGTTGCAAATGCTATGTCAACTATCGAATGAGAGACAGACACCCGCTAGCCACTTATACGGTACAAGCCGCATGTTGAGCGTGGAACCAGTCTCGCGTACGAATACGCGTAAGGTCGGTCTGGGCCGCTTCATCAAACAATACCGCGATATAAACAAGTACACGTTAGAGGGTAGCAACTAAGGGATCAATGCCCACACAATACATGTGCGTACTGGCCGTACATCACTCCTACGCATAGATTGGCTCTGATACCACTGAAGGGGATCACATCAGGAAACAAAAAAATTCCTACGATGGAACCCCAAAACTACCTAGGATCTATCTATGTAGTAATGCGGTAACGGCCAATGCGTAGAGAATACATACCCTTGTAGACCGTACGCGGTTAATGTTCCACAAGGAACGTGGTTGAAGTAGTCGTACTCGTAGCCGACCTGAAGGTCGCGAAGCTCCTCGCAGGTCACCCCTTGCTCCTTCTTCATCTTCATCATGCAGCAGCTCCGGCTCACGACATTTAAGCGCCCCAAGTGTTGCGCCTCGTGTCTTCGTACACATCTGGTGCATGATGAGACCTCCGGCTCCCCGATCCCGCTGAGAGTGCGGAAGTTGATATCCGACTAGGAATCCCTGTAGCGCAACAGCGTGCTGCAGGTGTGCCTCGATCGCACAACCCAAACTTGGGGCCATGGTCACAAGGTATAGAGAGAGGGAGGGAGAAAGTCAACCAAAGGACATCTCAAGTTGTGTGTTCAATCCCACCCATGGGCACCCCTTTATATAGGGGGAGGGGGTGTGCCCTCCCCTTTGGGTTTCCCATGTGGGACTAATCAAGGGAGAGGGGGGAGGCGCATGGGCCTCATGGGCCAGCCGGCCAGGGGTGGGCCCCACCCCACGCACAGCCCTAGGCTGGCCGGGTGGGCCCCCTTGAGGCGCCTGGGCCTTGGCCCTTTGGCCCTTGGCCCTTCCCTCCTTTGGTTTTGCCTCATGGGCCCTATTTCCCTAGGAAGTTTGGCCCATTAGTGGAATAACCCTTCAAATTAGATTTTAATATTATATTTAATATTAATTACATTAAGTAATATGTAAATACATACTATAAAATCCGTCTTGACCCGAAACACCTTTCGGTTCCCTTTCGATTTCCTCCGAACGACTTCAGATCTTTCCTTAAGTGTATCCTCTCACGGCTCGGGAATGCTCTAGACATGATCTATATCAATGATCAACAGAGGGACCAGGGATATCCATGTGACCCCTATGCATTCCTGATGACAATGTCATTTGAACCGCTAAATGTAGCATCCTTGTCCTTTTGTTTCTCGATACAACTTGTCCGAGATCCGATCATTGGTATCCCATACCTTGTTCAATCTCGTTCACAACAAGTTCTGTTTTCTTGTTACCGTGATATTACATCCCCGTGACCGAGTCACATGTTGCAACATTTATGGATGTAATCTCACCAAGCTGTCCGTATGTATCTTTACCCATCATGTGGGTGAACAAATCCCGGTCTTGCAGTCACATGTCATCTACTGTTCCTTCGGAATACCCAACGTACACCTTTATGGCCACCGTATTACCAGATGACGATTGATGTAGTCTAAGCAGCCTCGGGAAATAGTGAGTAATATGAGCTCACGGTCTAAGGAAAAGGAGTCTAGGTAGTTGTTGCAACAATGAACTATATGACTTGATCGTGTTGCAATCATTCGAGGAATGTCCAATCACATCATTCTCCAATGATATGATCCCGTTGTCAATTGACGTAAATGCCCATGATCTTGAAACTCAGATCATCCTCATGACCAACGAACTAATGTGAATAGAGGCTAATAGGGACTTGGTTGTTTCATACCACACATGTACCAATGTTTCTACTTGGCACAGTTATAGCACAATATGAAACTATTATAAACTAATTGAGATATGATAATAAAAACCTATTTATTATTTGCCTCTAGGGCATATCTCCTTCAATTATGCACTTGATGCACAACATCCTTTCCTAATTTTCATATCTCGGTGGAGGCGGAGGCAACATCAGTTGCTATCCATTCCCCCTGTTAGCAAAGGCTGCCGAGGTGCTTCGTTCCAAGGTGCCTGAGCGTTCCCCGAACTAACCCATTCTAGCTTCCTCATCCACTCACACTGCCGGGTCGTATGATTCGCCGGGCTATTCGGACTTGGCATATGAAATTTGCAAGGTTGATCCAACATAGACTCGAACGTATACCTTGGACGATCCTTTCGCTCTTGCCACTGTTTCTTCTGCTCCGGGGTCCAGGGCTTCTTTCCCTCACCCTTTTGCTGCCACTGTTGACCTCTAGTTTTCTGGCGTTGGCTGGCTCCAGCATTTGGCTGATCTCGCTCTACCTTTGCCACTTGCTGCGAGCTATATCTGTAATCCAGACGCTCGTCCCTTCTTTTTCCTTGGAAATCATTTCTTCTTGATGACCCGGAGCCATCTCGGTTGTAATACTCCTTATTTGCCTCGCTTGACATTAGCCGGGGTTGAGTTGGGTCCCACAAAGCATATGAATCCGCAAGCCGGATCGTCTCAGCCAAAGTGGTTAGCATATCTCGCTGTAACCGTTGCCACAACATACTTCCATATCTACAGCCCTAGGCGAACCACGCAATCGCTTGTGATTCAATTACCCCCTCACATGAGTTACGCACATTGCACCACCGTGTTAGGAAATCTCGGTCAGGCTCATTCGGCCTTTGCCGGCATAAGGCCAAAGTCTATGGCCTATTGGGCCTCCTGTAGGTGCTTGAGAAGTTGCTGATGAACAGCTCCTCGAAATCCAACCAACAATTGATACTTCCTGGCAGCAAGTTGTTTAGCCAAACTCTCGCAGGTCCTTCCAACATCTGGGGCACATACCTCACTGCCCATCTCAAATTTCCTGTTGCGATCTTGACTGCTGTTGCGTAATCAGTGAGCCAATCCTCAGGTTTGGTACTTCCATCATAGGTATTTGTTCCCCTTACCAATTGGAAATTCGGCACAAGTGGCTCTCTCATGATCCGGGGTCCAAAACACGCTGGGCCTGGAGGTCCCTGTACCTCGATCATCTCTGACCTATAGATCCGGTCCAGCTTCAGCCTCGCATCATCTGGCTGCAAGTTTCTGCTTTCCAGCCTTGAGCCAATCACATGGTGCTCCGGTCTTGGGTATCCATCGTTGACCATCGCCGAATAACCATCATTGTATCTTCCTTGATCCAGATGAGCATTCTGTTGTTGTATTGCTTGGCCAACACTTCTCTCTTGCCAAGGTGCATATTGCTGTTGTTGCTGCCGAGGTGTATTTTTCCATGCCCCCGCCGGATGACGCTGTCCGGCATTGCCGTTGGCAATGTTCCTTTGACCGGCATTGCCTTGGTCGCGGTTACCTCGACTGGTACTGTGGCGATCCTCATCAACTTGTATTGCTTTGCCTTTTCTAGCTCTCACCGGATCATAGGGGATCATCTGTTTGTCTCTTCTCTCGGAGTTTACCACTTCATCTCTCCTAGGGTTATGACCTGGAGATGATGCAGCTCCGGCGGATTTTGCCGGGTTATTTCTAGATAAATGAACCGCATGTGACGCTCCTGGTGGTGCCGGGTTTGCCTTGTTCATTTCCTCGTTTTGCTGGCAAGCGACTCTCAGCAAGTGGTTCACCCTCTCCTGTTGCCTTTCCCGGGCCTCTCCGGTTAAACCCTCTAACTCGGATGCAGCTCTCCTGTTGCCTTTCCCGGGCCTCTCCGGTTAAACCCTCTAACTCGGATGCAGCTGCCTTTGCTGCCCTAAGGTTCTTTGCCGGGGTACTATACCTCTCCAGCCCTCCTGTTACGATTGTGGCTGTGTGACCTGGCCTAGGCTCATACTCCTTGTCAATAGTAGTAATCAAGTTTCTACCTCAGATTTTCACCCTGTCTATGCGGTTTGCCTTTGCATATTCCCTCAAAGTAATGTTCATGGACTACTGTAACTCCACTACCTTCTTCGCACCAGCTAACATTTTCTGCCTAGTTTCCTCCAACTTAGCTTGCACCTGAACCGGATCTACCACAGGAGCTATTGGCGTCACTAGGCTATCTATTGCTTGCTGGAGTACATTCTCTGGCCTTTCTAGAGGTGGAAACCTAGACCTTGCCTATTTTGGCGCAACTTCCGGATCTGGCGTCGGGTCCTCGCTTGCTCCCGTGTCTGGTGCGGCCATCATGACTTCAACGTTGTTAGCGGGGCGAGTGATACGCACACCACGAGCTACGCTAAGAGGCGGTTCACCTCCCTCGAAGACGTGCCGTGGATGAACGCAGGACTCATCCACGCCGACATAGATGTTGTGCGTGCCAAGCTTGATGAAGAGGCTGTTGCGTGGAGGAGGACACCTGCCGAAGCTCCCTGCGTTGTGGCTGATGTAGTCCAGTGCTCCAAAATGTTGAACCATGCCGGAGACGACACACTCGCCGGTGCTGGAGATGCTCCCCGTCCAGATTTTCACCCCTGCTAGCACCGCTAGCCCCACGGTGGGCACCAACTGTCGTGGTGGTGGCACGACAGATGCCATGGATAGGCTAAAGATGGGGCCAAAGAGCGCTAGGGGAATCTAGGGAGGGATAGCGTGGTGATTCCAGGCACAATTGTAGTTGTATTTCCTCGATCAATGGTGGTTACAAGTTCTCCCAGAGCTGTTTTTGAGAAGGAGACTAGGTCTCTTACTCCCCACAACTTAGCTCTAGAGTTCTACCTTAGACAGAGAAATGATTGACCCCCTCTATGGAGGCCCTGGTCCTCCTTATATAGGGGAGCCCGGGTTACAAAGTTAGGGCACACGTGGCAGCATATTCCCCGAATATGCCCCTTGGTTAAAGCTAGATGCTCCTTTATCCTCTTTAACAGTTCGTCCGGACTTTGGACGTAACCCACTGCGCAATCCATGCCTTTTAGCGTCACCAGACACGAGCTACGTTAGCCGACCCTGCTCTCGTCATCTTGGTCGCCCCTGCCCCGCTAGTCCTTCCCTCTGCTTTGCTTCGCTCACGCTACAGCTAGCAAAGGCCACCTTTTAACCAGTGGGAGATTCCTTCCTTCTCTTGGAAGCCAAGTGGTAACCCGGCTAGCACTTGGCTAACCCGGCTACGAGGGTACCTGCATAATAGATAGGCAAATATGGCCGACATATATCCTATGCCAGCCGGGTTAATGTTAGGCAGATGTCGCACGGGCCGGGTTACTCCGTAAGTCGGCCTGCTTTGAGGTGACCCGGCTAGCACTTGCTTTGACCGTGCCGTACCTCGGCTAACTCGGCCTTTACACCCCGGCGTGACCCTACCCGGGGGCATCCCCCAACAATAGAACAAGGTAACTATGCTACATACCAATAATTTATAAAAGAACTAGCATCAAAAGTTCATGAGATAGAGATGGAATATAAGAGGCTAGATGATAAATTTCTAGCTAAGCTAGATGATATTTTTGATCCCACTATTAAAATTAAAATAGGAACCAGCAAAATAGCTTCTCTTTGTGATCTTGGTGCAAGCTAAACTTAGGGCCATTCACAACTTATGAAATGAGACTCCATCTTGCTAACTCAACCTATAAACAAGTTGTTGGTATAAAAGAAGACATAGTTGCTGAAATTAAATGATGTCCTGATCTTATTGGTCTAGTTATATAGACATGCCTGAAGATCCCATAGCACCTATAATTCTGGGTACACAATTCCTAATAACCACTAAACCTTTGATTAATTTACATGAAGGGAATGTGAGAATAGGACTACCATCTAGAGATCCTTTTATAGTCCACTCCCCTAGGAAGAAGGCCAAGCCTAATGATGATGGTGTAATCACTTTAAAGGCTAATTACTTTGGAGCGAGAGTTCCACTCGCAAAGCGTAAATAATCACCATCCCGGTATAGCTAATGGACCTTAACTAGAAGCACTTCATGGGAGGCAACCCATGTGAAATAAAGTTTTTATCTTGTGTTAGTTTAGTTTTTTTTAATAAAGAGTGTTCAAGAAGGTCCTTTGAAGAGAGGAGAAGAAATTAAGGTAATCCTCACTCTCTGACTTTCACTAACACATGGTTAAAAAGTACTGCAGTTTTATGAAAATTATTTGTTGTCATTCTCTTGTTATTTAGATGTGCAAAGGCATATGAGGCTTCTAACTGAAATTTTCAAGTTTTTGAAGCTTACTAGGCACTTAAAAACCAATAGTATGACCAGACCAGGCCATACCGTCTGCCCGTACCACATCTCGACACAACAAGGTACATTCTTTGATTTTTGTCAAAGGGGTTCAGAGTGTTTAACAGCCACCCGTATGATCGGAGCCCACCATACTTTCTGCCCGTACCATACCTCCAAGCAAAATATCAAGTTTGAAGCAAATGATCTTAGCTATTAACGACATGTAGTATGGGTGCATGTGATCGTACCGTGCGACTGTACCAAGTGCACCGTTTGAAGGGAGGTTGACCCCAAGGTAATACACCCACTCGTACCACCCGCCCATACCACCTACTCAGCCACGGTTTAACCCCAGGGAGAAGGAAAACCTAAACCTAAATTCACAATCTCTCTTTCTTCTTCCTCCAAACTCCAAACTACCTCCATTGGATCTTCAAATCTGCTTGTTCTTTCTTTGATTGCTCGCACCCAACTGATCTAAGGTATGTTTCTCCTCCGGTCCCTAGTTTATATGCATCAAAACCTTGCTCAATCTCTCACCATTATCAATCTATACTTATTTCTTGTTTTGAGCTAACTTAACTATGAGCATGCTTATTTTTTTAGAGTAGTTTCTTTTGTAAGAAGTGTAGAGGATCATTTTTGCTATGTTTATATTAGAACAAATTGTTAACTAGCTTTAATTTATTTTTAGATGAATACAAGGAGCCGTACACGTGCAGTGGCTGCGGAACAAGCTGCACCACCCATTGATGGGTAAACCCCCAAGTCATTTGGCATCGAGTTCACCAAGGAGTTCCAACTCACTCGTTTCAACCGTCTCAAGAACCGAGAAATCAAGTCTACCAAGTGGGCATGTCCTTATATCCTTAACCAACTAGGCATCCATCATGGTTTTGATTTACTTTGCAACAATGTTGGTTTGCATCACTTTGTCTTTCAGGACGCCGCCACATATCGCTGTTTGACACATGATTTTCTCAGTACCTTGACGCATACGGTGAATCCGTACTACTAATTAGAGGAACATGGCACGGGAGGTGATCTTATTACCTTCGGCCTCATGAACTGTGAGTACACCTTGGCACTCGACTGATGGGCTCATTATTTTGGGTTCACTAGCAACACCACCGATATACACTCCACCAATTTCATTCTTAATCCTACACCCTTGGAGTACTTTAATTTTATGAGAATTCGTGGGAACATACATAAGGGAAATCAAATTAATCATCATATTGTTCGTTATCTGTTCTATGTTATTTGCTGACACTTTGCAGGCACATGGTGAGTTTACTAGAGTCAATGAAGAGGACATGATAATCCTTACAAAATCTGCTATTCCAAATTGTAACTTGACACCAAATTTGGGCGCGATACTCATGTTTTATCTTAATCATTAAGCTCTTCAATCCCATGGTCCCATATGTGGAGGAGGAGTTGTCACCGTTCTTTCTCGAGCACTCCTCATCAACCTAGGTTATATCCAACCGTTGGCATGTGCTCGTCGTCTTGGTTTCTCTACTCTTAACGCTTGTGGCATGGTTTCCAAATCAAATGGTAGATACTTTCTTGATATACCTGGAGCTGATCATTTGATCCCAAATCCTTTGCCTAATGGTTTGTTCTCTACTGAGGACAGACATTTGCGTTTTGATGGGCAGGTTGAAGCAAGTCTACCCCAACAAGAAGAACTCATGGGTGAAGAAGGAGAAGATGAACATGTAGAACAAGAAGGACCCGCAAGAGCAGCAACCACCAAACTACTACACCACCTATGAAGACATCTATTCTCTCGAATGAAGCATTCCGAATATGAGTGACTTCTTCATCAACCTTTAATATGCTACTACTAACCTCCCAACCTAGTTTACCAATTGGAGCAGCCAATGGAACTTGGGAGATTATCCACCACCACCATAATCAACAACAAAAGGGCTTGCAAAAGCCTGAGCTTGGGGATGTGTCCCCCGGAAATTTATATTTGTGTAATAATGAGGTTGTACTCCAGCTCCATGTGAGCTTTGAAACACTCATGTTGGTTTGCTTCAACACTTCGCCTTTTCTTTCGCTTTTATTTTTGTTTTCTTTTGCTTTTCGTTTGTTTGTTTTTATTTTCTTAGTTTATTGGTTGGTCGCAAGCCTTTTCTATTCTTTAAACCCCATCCTAAAAAATACAATTTTTTCCTTTTGTCCTTTTTCGTGAAAGTGGATTTTCTTATTGCCTTTTTTCTTTCAATATTATTATGACAGTGATTTTATTTGAGTTTTGAAGGAACACATCCCCAAAAGGAACAAAATTATGAATTCACACATGAGAGGTATGTCCTATGTCTCCCACTTTAGAAGTTTGAAATGTTTATCCTAGTTAGTTGATTTGTTAAGATGATATGGTAGTGGGAGTAATTCAAAATAGTTAGAGTAAAAGATTTTTATTTATATGAGTAATTAGTTGTGGAAGATTTTTCTCTAGTTCTTGTAGTTAACTGAGTCTTGCCTTGGAAATAATATTGCCAAACAAGTACAACAAGACAAAAGTCTCCAATTTTTGACTTGTTTGATGAGTGATTGTCTTAAGAATTTACCTTTGAAGATACTTAACGCCATAGACATTTTAATAGACTTATGTCACTCTTGAAAGGAGTTGTTTGATTGAAATGAAGTCTAGTGGTGATTGTGATTCATGCCAAAGCTAAACCTTGTGGATCAAAATGTGATACTACTTAAAGTTTAAATATTTTTTGATGCACACATTTGGATGCCAACAACTCCACTGGCCTATGAACGACCAATGGTACAACGCCAAATTTCGGCCATGAGCTGACGACATGGGTAGCACTTGTTACCATAATGGGCAAAAGTATTGGTATACATGAAAGGATATGCAAACTAGTGCTAAAATAAGCACTCAATGATCCTTGTTGATAATTATCTTTGAAAAATAAAGATCCATATAAAACAGTCTTTGGCATGGTCTCGTTACTACTTCATGAATTTTCTTGAAATACAATGATTGGAACAGTAGTGTTTTGATAGTCTTGATTTATTGATGTGGGCATCAATGAGACACTTCACTATTATGCTACTTGGGACATGATATCTATTACTTAAATTTTCTATTATGAAATATTCAAGTGTTCCTTGGCAAGCTGAGAGTTAACTAGAGGGTTTGGAATAATTCTTACATTCCTAGTTATTTATACTTATATTAAACTCTACTTTGATTGTTTTGAGTTATTGAAGCTTGTATTGTATTCTTGGCACCTCTCTGACTTTGATGAGCTTCTCAAATGTAAGAAGTGCTGGATGCATACGACTACCAACCGTAAGTGGATTCATATTCTCATTATTTCGGTTTAAACATTATGTTCTTTATGCTTTTGTTGTTTTCTTGATCGAGGATGATCAGGTTTGAGCTTTAGGGAAGTTGATGGCTATGAAAATAGGCTTATTTCTCTGCATTTGATTAAATCGCATTTTTAGTCAAATAAATGAGCAAGTATCTCTCTATCCTTGATACTAATGACTAATTATTGCAAAGATGCGCAATCCTTTATTTTGAATTGTGTTGTGCAGGAAATCACACTTTTAAGGTGAAATCAGGAGCTATTAATAAAGATTACGAGGATGTCTACACAACCAAGCAAACCTGGGTTGAAAACTAGCTTCTAGAGGGTTTAATGACCAACAGTATAGATAGGGTTCGCCCGTACCGCCCGCCTATACCAGGTGGCAGTGGCTTCATCAAGTTAAACCCTACAACTTTCATGAAGGCACCTATATATTTCAAGGCCCTATCCACCGCGCAAGAGGCCGCCATTCTCATATTGCATCGGAACACCACCAGGAGATCCACCATCATAGTTCATCCTCTCCATAGCCATAACCATTAGCTTGTACATGAGATCTCCTTATGATCCGGCAACCATTGCAAGAATATTTGATTTCAATCTAAGTATTTTGCACAATGTTTACTATCCTTGATATTATTGTTATGAGTGAGTAGTCCTCACAGGCTAGGAGTTCGGTTGAAATCTCGCAGCGATTATGTGCATCTAATTCATGGGAGTATTGTGTATTGATTGAATAGAGATTTGTATCTTTGTTTTATTGTCTCTTGTGTCAATCTATGGACTTGTAGATACCCAAGATCCCACAGAATGATAAAGTCTTGAGGTGAGATGATTGGTGAGCGGTGATCTTGTAGGAAACCCAATGACAGAAAGGGGAGTACAGTCTTCGTTTAGCGATCCATTTGGGAATAATAGCAACATCACTTCTTAAGGCATTGACCTGTGATTTCACTTAATAATTGTTGTAGCCCGCTATTTAGTGGTATAATGGTTGGATCAAAAGACTATTGTTATGCCTGTGACCCGCAGGGGCTCTAGTATATTAGGATGTACTGCCCACACATTTTATCTTTGTTGAATCGTTACACATCAATATACGTATTACTATCTTTATCCCATATGATGTGTTGTTGTAGGTGAATTTTCATCCCTGGCCTATCCCCATACATTGCAATAAAAAAGTTCTAAAAGTAAATGAGAAAGGTCCTAAAAACAAAGGTAAAACGAACAAACAAGTATTGCAAACGTGTCTCATTTAATTTCCATTTAGCATTATTTCCCAAGGTTCAATTAAACCTAGGTCTACAGCAGAAAAAACTACTATACTGCATCCATAAATCCGGATCAAAGGTATCAATCATCTCCTGTGAAATCTTATGGTCCAATTCCTTTTCCTCCCTGGTCAGCTTACTCTGCTCCTGTCCTATTTCTTGATCTTTTCCCAACACTCCACCAAATGATCATGTTGGCTTGATAATCTACTTCTGGTAAGTCTCTAGAACCCATCTCCTCCTTGTTAACTAGCTCCTCCCCTTTTTCTTGAATCTTCCTCTTATGATGGTGTTGTTGTTCTTTGTGGATATATTTGGTATGTAGCTGCTAGACAAGTGTTGGTGGGATGTTCTATCTAGTGTTATAATGGATATAAATGTATATCAGCTTGTGTTCTTGATGGACAAATAATAAGAGGTAAAATGGATATGTGGTTTTATGTTGATGAAATATGGATGAACTGATGGTGTTCTTAGATTGGTAGATGATCTGGTGGTGAGTTGATGGTGTGGATAAATGGATCTGGTGGTAAACTAGTGGTGTCTTGGTATGAAATGGAAGTGAGGTCATAGCTAGTAGCTAAGTTGCGGCTATTATGGTTATCTTATGGGCTTGGTCCTTTCTCTACAGTGTGGACAACGCATGCACTGCATGTGTTGTGTAAGCTCCTTTCATGTGGGACCTGGTCGTGTGCAAGCTTCTATGCTTGTTTGACTGGATCTAAGGATCAGATCAAGTACATTCTTGATATTTTCTAGTTGTCTTTAATTCTTGCCTATTTACTGGACTTGGCGAAACTTGCCCTAGCCTATGATGCTAGTTTCGAGGCAAAAGTCCTGATAATAACATACTACTAATTTTCCCCTACTTTACAAGCTCAATGATGAACCTAACAGTGTATCACACTATCAACCTGAGAGAAAAAACCCCAAAACTAACCCCTACCTATCTATTATCTGCTTGTTTTTTATCTTTCCATTTTGCAGGCATCAAGAACAAGAAGAAGCAGGAAAGATTAGAACATAATGAAAATAGATAGGATTTTAGTTTAGGATTTATTTTTGTTATTTTGTTGTAATCTTCTTTTCTATTTGAATAATGTAAAGAATATTGTACTCCTGAATATTATTTATTATAGTTGAGTTTTATTTTTTTTGGAATTTGATATTTATATCTTATTTAGAAATAAGAATTCAATTATTTATTTATTATTATTGTTCAATTACCATTTACAATTCGATTTCATATTCTTTATGGATTCAAATATATTAGTTGAATATTCAAATTTGAATTGTTTTCCCCTTAAACAAAAAAGATTTAGTAAAGGTCATGTAGAAATCTGTAGCACCTGCCCTAACATTTCGATCAGAACAAGAGAGACTCAGATCCCCTACACTGCTTTTAGTTTTGCATGGAAATTCTTTGGATTTTCTGATGCATGAATGCAATACACACACCTGTGATATCTCCTTTTCTGACCTAAACCCTGGGTTATTACAAAGAACTACCACAACAAGAAGGAGCCACAAAACATGTGTTGCTGGCCCATGAAGAATACTAAGAGAATTATGAGAATGAGAGTGATGACGAAGATCAAGGAGATATTGTGGGTGTGGCCGCCATTGCCACTATTGCTACCACTTTCACTATTACTACCACAATTGCCTCACCTACATCCCTCTTCGACTCTCCCAATGAGAAAAAGCTCATCGCCAACCCCACACACCTCATGGCTAAAGCCTCCGTGGTAACTCCTGCATCATCACTAACTCTTTCTATTGATGCACCTTCATATGATGATGTTGTGAGTCTCAAGATTAAGAAGGAAGTGCTAGAGTCCACTAGATTCTTGACTAACTTGCAAGGAGAAGCCAAGATTTGTGTTGAGTCCCTCATGATCCAACTTGGTGAAGCTCGATACATCATCTATGAAAGAGATGATACCATGTCGGAGATGTTTGGGCATGCTCGTTAGGCCGCCATGTAGATTACCTCCTTGTTAGATGCTCTTGAGGAAGAGCAAAGTAAAAGAGTTATTCTTAAAGAGAGAAATATTACTCGTGAAGAATATTTTCACTTGAATGTCTCAAAAATTGTTAAAGAACGTGACTATGCTCTTTCTTTAAATAGAGTTCTTAAAAATGAAAAGCTCGAGTTTGGGATTGATCATGCTAGCCTAAATTAAGAATTTGAGAAACTTAAGAAAGACCATGAGGTACTATTGAGGAAATTCTCTAACCTTTCCAAGTCACTTGAACAACTTCAAACTCAAGTGACAAAAGAAATTTCAACCTTGTCAACTAGTGTTGCTTCATGTTCTACTAACCCTTGTTGTGAGCATGGAGATCTTATTGATGAGAACAATAGTTGAAGGCCACGATTGAGAAAGGACTTATCTCTTGCATACAAGGTGAGAAAATTCTAAATGACCTTTTGAGTAATCAAAGGGATAATGTGGCTAAGGAAGGACTTGGATATGCATCCATATCAAAGAAGAAGATCAAGGGCAAGAAAAAGAAGAAGAACTTGCCTACTCCCCTTCCAAAATTGTTAATTTTGTGAAGAAGCAGGAGAAGGCAAAAGAGAAGGAATCAAGTGCCACTAAGAGTGGTGATGGACCCTATCATAATGACTTTGCGGGAAAGTATAACCCATCCTATGTCCTTATGAAATCTTATGATGGTCGTATCTTTGATAAATATGTACGCACCTCTTATGGTGATGATTACCATTGGGACATTTGGGTTCCTACGATACTTGTGACTAACAAAAGAGGACCCATTCGACAATGGGTACCTAAGACCAAGCATTGATTTCCTGAAGGACTATGCTTCCGGTGGGAGAAAATGGGTGGTTGATAGTGGTGCCACTAGTCATATGACCGAAATAAATTGAGATGCTTGATGAGACGAAACAAAATACTTCCAACATGTGTGTCACTTATGGAGATGGATGAACCTATAAGGTATTGGGTTTGGGAAAGGTGGTGGTCACACCGGATATTTCCATTGTGGACATTATGCTTGTCAAAACCCTCTCATACAATCTACTTTCCATTCATCAACTTACACTTATGGGATTTGTGGCCTACTTTGACCCTAAGGTTGTGATTCTCATATGGATCAAGACACTCTCTATAGCCTTTGTTGGGCATGCTGAAAACAGTTTGTATGTGGTAGCCTTTGTGAAGAAACCCACACCTGTCGTGGCTTGCCTAATGGCTAAAGCTGACATGGGTTGGATTACACACGGGAGAACACATCCTTGGACTAACCGACAAAGTTTGTTTTTCCAAAGATCGTGTGTGTAGGGATTGTATTAAGGAAAGCTCCATGATATGTCTCATCCCCCCATGACGGTCATTTATTCCGATGGGATCCTAGAGGTTCTTCACATGGACCTCTTTGGTCCTACATATTTTGATAGTCTTGGGGGAGAGAAGTATTGCTTGGTTATTGCGGATGACTACTCAAGATACACTTGGGTATATTTCTTCAATAAGAGTGAGACTCAACAAACGGTCATCAACTTTGCCAATGAATTTCAACATCAACATAACAATAAGATATTGTCTATAAGAAGTGACAATGGTACTGAGTTCAGTAACTACACCTTGGATGAGTTCTTTAGTGATGAGGGCATCAAACATCCATATGACAAGAACCATGATTGCCAAGTTCAGGTCTCCATATAATTTTTGGGCCGAAGCTATGTCAAACGCTTGCCACATTTCCAACAAGGTTTATCTCCACAAGTACTTGAACAAGACGCCTTACGAGATCCTCTCTGGTAAGAAGCCAAGTATCCATTACCTTCAAGTGTTTGGGTGTAAGTGCTATATTGTTAAGAAAGGTAATCGATCATCTAAATTTGAGCCAGAGCTATTAAAGGTATCTTTGCTGGTTATGCATCAGACTCTCACACTTATAGAGTCTAAAACAAGTACATGGTGAAAGTTATAGTCTCCTGTAACATGAATTTCGATGAGCAACAAGGCTCCAAAGTGGGGCAATTTGACCTTGGTGATGTAGGTGACGAAATTCCTCCTCAAGCCATAAGAAGAATGGGTGTGGGATTTTTCTTCCCCGTTGAGGAACCTCTTATGGTGGGAGGAGAAGAACAATGATCTACACAAGTGGAGCCCTCACTTACTCAAGATCTTCATCAACCCCATAGCCATCAAGATACTATGATTGAAGAGACAACTAATGATCAAGGTCAAGAACAAGTGAATGCTGGGTGTTTATCACCCCATGTTGACCAAGGTCAAGATCATGAAGATGGAAAAATTCAAAATGTCGTGCAAGCTCATGAAAAGGAGAAAGCTCAACTTGAAGGTCAAGACAACGATAAAAATAGTGGTGATGACCAAGTAGCTTCTCAAGAGTCCATTGATGAAGCTCAAGCTTGTCGTGAAGTAAAAAGGATTGCCAAGCTCATTCGAGAAGGACTTATCCTTGAAAATATTTTTGGTGATCCAAAAAGAGGTATTACTACTCGTAATCAAGTAGAAAACTTTGTTGGCCACAATGTATTTATTTCTTGCATAGAACCCCAAAAGGTGTATGAAGTGCATGATGACCAGGATTGGCTTGAAGCCATGCATTATGAGTTACACAACTTCGAGCGCAACGAAGTGTGGTCATTGGTGGAGACACCCAAGGAGTGCCACAATGTCATTGGTACCAAGTGTATTTTAAAGAACTAAAGGTAATATGCCCTGAGGGGCAATAATAAAGTTGTTATTATATGTATTCCAAGTATATGATAGATGTTTATTTTGCATGTTATAATTGTTGGAAATATGCCCTAGAGACAAATAGTAGTAAGGACTATTATCATATTTCATATAGTTTATGATTAAGTTTTATATCATGCTATAACTGTATTGAGTGGAAACATCAATACACGTGTGATATACAAACAACCAGGGGTTCCCTGTGAAACTCTAGTCACTAGTTCATTGGTCAACAGATGATCATGTTTCCTGATCATGTGGCATTTATGCCAGTTGGAAATGGAGTCATCTCATTTCGAGAATGAGATGATGAACCAATACCCAACCTAAACATCGTGACCCGATCATGTCACGAAGTTAAAGTTACGATGATTAGAAATGGATCCTCGTAGACTATTCCTTAGACTGTGAGGCTATATCAATCACTGTCTCCTGAGAGTGCTTAGATAGCATCAAACGCCACTCGGTAATACAGTGGTTATAAAGGTGTGTTCAGGTACTCGGAGGAAACCGTAGAGGCAATATATGTCAAGAGCAGGGTTTGTTCGTCCATGTAACGAGAAGATACTCAAAGGGCCCACTCGGAGAAGTTATATCCAATAGCTACGCAGCATGTGATTTGATCATGGGGCATCGCTTGTCGGAACGAGTCAAGTAGCATTGTTCAGTAACGAGATTGAACACGACATGGTGATGCCATTGATCAGATCTCGGGAAATGCAAATATCGAGTGACAAAGGGAATAAGACACGACTGTCCCGGTTCAAACAACGAAAGATCTTCGTGGAACGCACAGGGGTCACATGGCCATCCAGGTCCCTCTGTCGATCATTTGTGAAGGAGTGTCCCGACCATGTCTGGAGTGTTCCCGAACCATGGGGTATCATGCTTAAGGGCTTGATGATGCTTAGAGAGTATTTATAGGATCAGTGGAATCACCAAATAATAGTAGAGCGAAAATCAGAAGGGTTTCGATAAGTCCGAAGGATGTCCAGAGTGGAGGTGGAAGTGTTCCATAGCCATGGAGATTGAATAATGTGTGAATGAATATTAAATGTTGATTTAATCATTTATGTATAATTATTTAATAAAGAGAAAATCAATTAAAATGGTCAAAGGCTTAATGGGCCAATTTTCGGAGGGAGAGGGCCCATTAGGGGAAAGGAGAGACGGAGAAGGGGCAAGGGGGCTGGCTGGCTGGGCCTAGCCCCCCACGTGGGGCCCACTAGGGTGGCCGGCGGCCACCCCTCCCCCTCCTTTAGTCCAACCCGAGACTTTGAGGGAGGTAGTACCTCCCCTCCCTATATATAATGGGGGTATTTGGCCAAATTAAATACACGAATAATCAATAAAAGGTCTTCTCACTTTTGGGAGGACCTCCAGTTGATATTTTCTCTCTCCCCCTCTCTCTCTCGTGACCGTGGTCCCAAGCCTGGACTGCGCGAACGAGAGACATCTTCACCGCGGAGCGCCGTCGCGCTGCGGGATTCGGATCCGAGAGCTCTACTTTCACAATTGTTGCTGGATCAGGGAAGCGGGAGTCATCGTCAGGCACCGGACGTGTGTAACTCCCCGCGAGGTGTCGCACTTGAGGCACTCAAGTCGTTGGAGCCACAGGAGCGTGAGGACTTCATCACGACCTTGAGGTCGGCTTCGACTCGTCTACATCAACCACGGTCTCCTGAGCGTTGACAACGCTTTTCGGTCTTCAAGGGTAAGTTCATGAAAAGCCCCTCCTGTTATTGTATTACTAATAGATAGGTCCTGGCAGCTTCAGGGGTTCAGGGGCGTAGAGTAAAATTTATTGTTTTCATACGTGGAACCCCAACAGTTATATTAGAGCTATATCTATGCGTAGTAATGCTAGTACGGGTAGAACACACGAGATGTAGCGTGTGGGCGTTGATCTTTTAGTTGTTAACCTCCCACGTGTACTTGTGTATACCACAGTAATGCTTGATGAAGCGATCCCCAACCGACTTTACGCGTTCATTTGCGAGACTGGTCCACGCTTGACATATGGCTTGTACCGTATAAAGTGGCTTAGGGGGGTGTCTATCTCTCTCATATTAGTTGGTATACCTTTTGCAAAGGAGGACCCCGAAAGTGGTGTAGTAGAGACAACTACTTGATCAGCGTTGTGCCGAAAGTTCATAGGTAAGAACGTTTCTTGTGCGACAGCCCATTCGGCCACGTAAAACATGCAAAGATAAAGTAGAGGCATCTAACTTTGTTTTGCAGGGGGGCGTTGCTTTGTGATATGGTTGTGGCAAAGGTAAAGTGATTACCTTTTGTTACGTAGTAGTAGAGAGTCACGGAGGTGACAGACTACCACGCCGAAATGACATCGGTACCCTGGTGTCTACGGCGCCGAAACCCTGGCGCCGGAACCCGGTGACGACGGATGGAGATCATGACGTGAAGAACCATATCACATAGCATTTACATTCAATGTTATTGTTTGTATCTCTTATTGTGTGCTAGTATTAGATACTCGACAGTAGCCTAATAAGATGATCCCTGTTAAAATTACCAACGATTGTGTTCCCCTTAGTGTGCACCAGCAAGAAAGTTCTTCGGTATGAGGCGATCCAGGGTACAGGCCTGGGTGTCAAACATATCTATGTTCACATAGAGTGGGTGTAAGCCATGTTACACAGCGAATACACTAAGGTTGAGTTGGCGAGCCTAGCACGCCATAAAAGCATGGCCTCGGAACACGGATGGTCGAAAGATCGAGCACGAGTCGCATGAATGATGTGACCGGCGTTTAGCGTACACCTTTGAACCCACATTGATGGCCGTGTTCAATCGGGGGAGATGTGGCTGATAGAGGTCGTGTTATCACTAGGAACCCTTGTGGGGATAGGCGTTTCTGAGTGGAGTTATTATGAACTCATTTAATTATAAACTTAGTCTTAATTCCTTTTGCAATTATAAATGTAGATGGCACCTTTCCCGTTGACGATTGATTGGTTAGAAGGAGAGAAGCTCAGATTAGATGGATCGTACTTCTCCATATGGGTTGCACGTCTCCATGTTCTCCTTAGCAAGGATGATGTGGTCGACTACATACTCGACGGGATGGATTTGGATCAGCCCACTGACCTAGAGACCCCAGAGCAGCGGAGAGACCGCTATCTCCGTCGTGAGATGGCCTCCTTCATTTCAGTTACCATGTGTTTCGGAATGGTGGATGAGCTGTGGCCTTTCATGGGTGATGTCAACCCCCGTTCGGTGATGCTACAACTTAGGACACATTTCGTGGAACAAACACATGTATGGGAGCATGAGCTGATGGGAGACTTCCTCTCCATTAATATGGAGGAGAACTCATCACTGTACGACCACTTGGAGCGCATGCATGATGTGTACATGAGGCCTGCATACTTCCTGGATGGCTGGATGATGGGCTTGTTTGCAAACGGCGTTGTGCTGCGGTCGCTGCCACCAAGCTACCAAGCACAAGTCAGGACTTGTGTAATGAGGGGCGATGCAGAAACAATGGAGTTCCACCGGTTCGTGACACATCTCGGAAATGTGTTGGTTGAACCAGATGTCGCTCAGGTAATCAATGACAAAGGTATATATTTGATATACAGTTTTATAAATGTTATAATCTTGCAAACACATTTGCATTGTTAAGTATATCTGATACTTGTTCTGTTTTGCTGAAAACAGGTCCTTCTGCATGAGAGGTGCTTGCTGGAGAGGATGTGACATTGTGTGTTGATGGCGAGCATGATGATGATGGCCGACGACACTCTCCCTCGACATTTATCATTTAGTTTATGTTTAGGATGATTATTGTAATCAAGAGATTGTGAACTTCTTTAGTGTGTCTCACACTTCGTGAGATGGTTATTCATATGAGTTTGTAACAAACAGTTGTTCTGCTTTTATGAATGATTTCTATTCGTGTTCATATCTTGTTTGATTATGTGTGAATTATCCTTGTTGTTTGAAACTAATTGATAATGCATAAACATTTGTAAAATATTGAAATGCCTTGTTTAAAATACCCAACTTAAATGATATTTCATTACGAAATGAAAACCATTGTTTAAATTCAAAGTTATGTGATAATATGTGAAAGTCATTCGATTTCTTGTCACATATAAATCACGCCTAAGTTCGGCAAAATAAATATAACACCGTGTATTACTTGAATACAAAGTGTTTAAAGTATTGTTAAAAGTAAATACATATTCGATGTATTGGATTTTAACGAAAATGGTGATTATCATTATATGATTGTTTAAATGTGTAAAGTAGTTTACCAAAGGAAACATGAATATGAAACTCTTTGATATGATCAAAGTGTTTCATTAATAAAGGGTATAAAGATAAAAGAGAATCTAATTACTATGATTTGATCAATAGTAATGAAAATCGACTTTATAAGAATGGCATAAAAGAAATTGTGAAATGCAAAGCGTTTTGAAACGTCAAAATGCAAAGCATCACAATGTGATATTAGATATCAAAGTGGGTGAATAGAAGGCACCAAATAAATCGTTGTAGTGTAGATGTAGAGACCATTAGTTAGAAATAGTTAGCACTCAATTAGAATGTAGTGAACCATTTGAATTCGTGAAAGTTTTGGGGTTATTCGATATAACCCAAAACAATAGCGAATAAGTCCTTGTAGAGTATTCATTGGAAACTTTGAATATGGAATCCATAGCTGAAACCAAAAGGAAAGCAAGATTCGTACTGCTTGGATTTTGGTGCATTCTTGAGAAAGCTCACTTCTAGTGATGTTTCTCAATTATGGGGCAAATGGAAATAGTGTAAAACACGATGAGGATTCAAAACCCTGCATCAGAGTGTTGAGAAGCGCAATGGACAACGTTCCTGAACGATTCTCTTCACAAAGGAAAAAAATCAATGATAATGATCATTATGTTTTCCCCACAGGCGTTTTCACTTCATGAAGTAGGATTCAAGATGAAATCCATATCTAGTATGGAGACATTTGAGAATCATTTGTCATGATTATTGGAATATGACATACCTACGAACTACTAAGGAAATAATGGTAAACTAAATTATGAGAAATCCTACAAGCAAACTTCCCTTGAGATTAGAAAGCAATTCGTTGCTAAATCTCACAAGTAAAAGGGGTTACTTGAGTTTTCCCAAATGACTGCAAAGCCATAGTGGAAAAGGGGGTGAATGACAAAATCACAATTTGTCAAGTTTTGGACAAATTTCAAATGAATTTGATTCATGTGTGCTAAATGTCTAGTGGATTTAAAACTAGTAACAGTACTAGTACCTCATAGTAAATCTCCAAGTTTGATATTTGATCAAAGGATTTTGAAGTTGTTCAAAATAGTGAGTGGATATGCAATTTGCATAAAATTGAGTGGGAGCTATGAAAGTCTTCCTGAAATAATATGTGATTGACATATTTTGAGTGGGAGCTTATAGGAGTAATTCTTAAGTATGTTAAGAATAAAAGCGCAAATACTTATAAATAATGATTTATAAGATGTAGAAGTTGATAATAGGTGTATTACGATATTATGTAGTATTCCTTAAGGGGGTTCTGAAAAGGGTTTCAGAATAGAAGTTAATTAAGGAACTGGTCCTTAATAACTTAAATTAGGAATAGTATTAAGTTTAACATCGATGGTTGAAAGAAAGAAAAGGATGATCGTCATCCACTATGTTGAAACATAGGTTCTATCTTAGAAAACCATGATGATAACTTAACATAATATGTAATCCAATAAGGAACGTTTGAAAGTGATTAAGTTCGAATCACAAAACGTTGAGCTGAGTTTGTCCGCAGTGTCTAGTAGAGAACTGCAGACATGTTTTCCAAATCCATAAAGGATGACATATCTTAAAACATAAAGGGTTATGTTATAAGGGAATATGTTGGAAACTCCTAAAGATACCGATTAAAGTCAAGTAGAAAGCGAGGTGAACAAAGACATCGAAAGTTGCATAGAGTGCACTAGTGTTTCGATGACTACATTTATAATAATAGATAAGGGTACCATCTATAGTGTTGTATAATGTTATGGCGGGGCTAGTTCGCTTTTAACATAGAATGATGTGTCCCAGGGCACAGTGCCCATGAGAAATCCCTCGAGGTTGATCTAAAGTTACTATAGGCTCGTGGAATCAGGCCTCATTCTGCTGCCATAACGACGATGCATACACACAGATGGTATCATGTGATGATAAAGTATTAATGTCAATCAAGGTGACATTAGTAAGTTGCAAATGATTTGGGACTGTAAAGTACAGACCCAAGACTCAACCTCTTCCATGAGCAAGCATGTTCGGGGTACCGGATATATGGTGCCAAAGATTGAGAACAAATGCAGCTAGTGTATTTGTACTCTAGAACAAGTGGGAGACTGTTGGAAATATGCCCTAGAGACAAATAGTAGTAAGGACTATTATCATATTTCATATAGTTTATGATTAAGTTTTATATCATGCTATAACTATGTTGAGTGGAAACATCAATACATGTGTGATATACAAACAACCAGGGGTTCCTAGTGAAACTCTAGTCACTAGTTCATTGGTCAACAGATGATCATGTTTCCTGATCACGTGGCATTTATGGCAGTTGGAAATGGAGTCATCTCATTCCGAGAATAAGATGATGAACCAATACCCAACCTAAACATCGTGACCCGATCATGTCACGAAGTTAAAGTTACGATGATTAGAAATGGATCCTCGTAGACTATTCCTTAGACCGTGAGGCTATATCAATCACTGTCTCCCGAGAGTGCTTAGATAGCATCAAACGCCACTCGGTAATACAGTGGTTATAAAGGTGTGTTTAGGTACTCGGAGGAAACCGTAGAGGCAATATATGTCAAGAGCAGGATTTTTCCATCCATGTGACGGGAAGATACTCAAAGGGCCCACTCGGAGAAGTTATATCCAATAGCTGCGCAACGTGTGATTTGATCACGAGGGTATCGCTTGTCGGAATGAGTCAAGTAGCATTGTTCAGTAACGAGATTGAACACGACATGGTGATGTCATTGATCAGATCTTGGGCAATGCAAGTATCGAGTGACAAAGGGAATAAGACACGACTGACTCGGTTCAAACAACGAAAGATCTTCGTGGAACGCACATTGGTCACATCACCATCCAGGTCCCTCTATTGATCATTGGTGCGGGAGTGTCCTGACCATGTCTGGAGTGTTCCCGAACCGTGGGGTATCATGCTTAAGGGATGATGATGCTTAGAGAGTGTTTATAGGATCGGTGGAATCGCCGAAGAATAGTAGAGAGAAAACCGGAAGGGTTTTGGTAAGTCTGGAGGATGTCCGGAGTGGAGGTGGAAGTGTTCTATAGCCACGGAGATTGAATAATGTGTGAATGAATGTTAAATGTTGATTTAATCATTTATTCATAATTATTTAATAAAGAGAAAATCAATTAAAATGGTCAAAGGCTTAATAGGCCAATTTCTGGAGGGAGAGGGCCCATTAGGGGAAAGGAGAGAGGGAGAAGGGGCAAGGGGGATGGCCGGCTGGGCCTAGCCCCCCCCCCCCCCGCGCGAGGCCCACTAGGGTGGCCGGCGGCCACCCCTCCCCCTCCTCTCCTTTAGTCCCAATTGGGACTTTGAGGGAGGTAGTACCTCCCCTCCCCCTATATATAGTGGGGGTATTTGGCCAAATTAAATACACCAATAATCAATAAAAGGTCTTCTCACTTTTGGGAGGACCTCCAGTTGATATTTTTTCTCTCCCCCTATCTCTCTCGTGACCGAGGTCCCAAGTATGGACTACACGAACGAGAGACATCTTCACCGCAGAGCACCGTCGCGCTGCAGGATTCGGATCCAGGAGCTCTACTTCCGCAACTGCTGCTGGATCGCGGAAGCGAGAGTCATAGCCAGGCACCAGACGTGTGTAACTCCCCGCGAGGTGTCGCACTTGAGGCACTCAAGTCATTAGAGCAACAGGAGCGCGAGGACTTCATCACGACCTTGAGATCGGCTTCAGCTCGTTTACATCAACCACGCTCTCCTGAGCGTTGACAACGCTTTTAGGTCCTCAAGGGTAAGTTCGAAGCCCCTCCCGTTACTGTATTACTAATAGATAGGTCCTGACAGCTTCAGGGGTTCAGGGGCGTAGAGTAAAATTTATTGTTTTCATACGCGGAACCCCAACAATAATTTTATTAATTGGAAACATTAATACATATGTGCTTAATAAACAAATAGAAAGTTCCTAGTTATGCCTCTCTTATAAACTAGCTCGTTGATTAACAAGATGATCAAGGTTTCCTGATCATGGACATTGGATGTTGTTAATAATGAGGTCACAACATTGCGGAATGATGTGATGAATATTCATCCGAAGTATAACATTACAATCAAAGTCATTATGTTTATATTGCTATAACATCATACAAAGTAATCTTAGTCCTTAGACCATGAGATCATGTGAATCACTAAAACTGGAAGAGTGCCTTGATAACATCAAACATCACACCGTGAAAAGGTGACAATAAAGGTGGGTTCAATGCTACGAAGGTGTTATGTAGAGGCACATGGATAAAGAGTGGGATTTGTCCATCTCGATGATGGATAGATATACTCTGGGCCCTCTCGGTGATATCACATTAAGATAGCTTGCAAGGAAGTGATGTGATCACTAGAATGTTATATCACAGGAACGAGAAAATAGTGCATGTCGGCAACAAGATGAAGCTAGGTATAGAGATACCTATGATCGAATCTCGGACATGTAAAATACCGCGAGACAAAGAGATTTAGATACTAGCATTAATGGTTCTCACAATCACAAAAGTCATCATTGAATGTGTGGGAGTCAGTATGGATCCCCAGGTCCCGCTACTGATTATTGATTAGAGAAGGGTCTCGATCATGTCTGCATTATTCACGAACAATAGGGTGACACACTTAAGGGATACTATCGTCGGATTGATGACAAGTACACCATGAGGGGGTCCTCGAGGCGTGCGGAAGAGAGGGGTGTGAGGCGTATGGTATTCCGGGACGGTGAGCACACAAGTTTACCCAGGTTTGAATCCGCCGGCTTTGGACGGATCCTACTCCTACTAGCAATCAAGTAATACGACAGAGCCGGAATATGGGTTACAAGGGTTTTGCCTGTGCGAGTAGAGAGTATTGTAAGGGGTTATGCCCTAAAGGCTTTCCCTAGGACGGCTTATATAGACATCCGGCCTAGGGTTTACAGGAGAGACCTATCTGGCTACGACTAAGAGTCGGTTACAGAGTACATCTTGAACTACAAGTAACACTACATGCCTATGTCGGTAAGTCTTCTGGGCCTTCCCGTAACCAGACTGGACTCCGTCTCTTCTCCCTGACCGGGCCGCCCATGAAGCAAATATCTAACCCAAAGTGGGCCACCCTAGTCAGTGAGGAACAATGAGGATACCCGGAAAGTATATCCCCAACAGATACCAACACCATTTGGAGCAAATTTGTTCCAGTAAAAAGATTTGCAAAGCGCTGGAATTATTTCAATGGACACGGAATTGTTTCGGGTGATATTGCTGAAATTGGTTATGCATGTGATATTGAAATATTGCAGGGGGTTTTATGTGAATATTTGTTAATTAAAGTAATTAAAAAAATCTGAATGAAATAAATAAAATAGATTTATTAAATGAGAGTTGCATTAAATTTGCTGGAAATTTAATGCATGTGAGTGGGAATTTGAGTGGAGGCAAATTTATGTGAGTGGAGCATCCACCACATGAATGAAGGAAGAGGTGGGGGCACCTCCCCTTGGCGCCATCCAAGGGAGGGGGCTGCCCCCCTCTCCCTATAAAAGCCCCCCTTTCCTCCCTCTCAAAGCACACCTCCTCATGAAGGATCTCTCCCCCTCTAGAATTATTCCCCATGGTCTCGGATTAGCGAGATACATGCTCCCAATGGCATTTTGTCTGGAAGGAGTTGCTGCTTCCGCTATATCACTGGAGCGAGGAGGTGGAGGTTGTTCGATGGACAAGGATGTGTGTGCGATCATGGATGCACTACTGAGTTGCGGCGCTGGACTTATTCTCGGTCTTGAGATCGGCAAGCGTTCGTCTATATCATCCACGAGTTCAACCTCGTTACACTTTGTCAGTCTACAAGGGTATGTCCTCTATGGATGTATATCCACCCGTACATTGTATCTAGTAGATAGATCTTGGTGCTTAGTAGTACCCATTGTAGGATTTTTTTGTTTTCGATGTTGCGAACCCAACAGTGGTATCAGATCCTGATCTATGCGCAGATGCTTTTCACGGGTAGTACACATATGATTATGTGGGCGATGATGATCATGTTATTTCTTCTTACATGTATTTTGGATATTGGTGGCATAGTGGGATGAAGCGGCCCAGACTTACTTTACCTGTCCTCGCACATGAGACCAGTTGCATGCTTGACATGCAACTAGTTTTGCATAAGTGGCTAGCGGGTGTCTGTCTCTTCTACTATAGTCAATATCTGGTTTATAACGAGTTGCTAATAATTTGGTTATCATCGTTGTGGTTCTATGTTTGTAGGTAAGATCGGTTCTATATTCGAGAGCCCTAAGCCACGTAAAAACACGTAATTGATAAATTAGAAGCATCTAGTTTAGATTGTTGTTGGGCTGGTGTCTGATGACCCACAAGTATAGGAGATCGCAATAGTCTTCGAGGAAAGTGAAACCAAATTTATTGATTCGACACAAGGGGAGCCAAAGAATATTTATAAGCCTTAACAACTGAGTTGTCAATTCAGCTGCACCTAGAAACAATCTTGCTCGCAGTAGTTTATCAGTAGCAATAGTTTTATAGTAGCAACAGCAAAGTAAAAGCAGTAGTAAAAGTAAAGACAATAGTAACAATTGCAGTAAACAGTAGGATTAAAGCGCGGTAGGTATAGGGATGGATGGACGGGTGTTGCATGGACAAGACAATTCATATAACAATCAATATATAGGACATTTGCAGATAAATAAGGTAAAGCATCCAAGTACTAAATAATCATAGGCATGTGTTCCATATATAGTCATACGTGCTCGCAATGAGAACTTGCACAACATCTTTTGTCCTGCCAGCCCGTTTGCAGCGGGGCCTTAAGGGAACTACTGGCAATTAAGGTGCTCCTTTTAATAGAGCACCGGAGCAAAGAATTAACACTCTATGAACACACGTGATCCTCATATCACAGCCATTCCCTCCGGTTATCCCGATTATTGTCACTTCGGGGCCTTTGGTTCCGAACAATAATCTGTGTATACAACTTGCAGGTAAGATCATAAACAATACTATCATCATGAATCAATAACATGTTCAGATCTGAAATCATGGCACTCGGGCCCTAGTGACAAGCATTAAGCATAACAAGTTGCAACAATGTCAAAAAGCACTAACAATAGATACTAGGCACCATGCCCTAACAATCTGATGCAATTACTTGAACGATCTCATCCAATCCCTACCATCCCCATAGCCTACAGCGGGGGATTACTCACTCATGGATGGGGGAATCATGGATGGTCGATGGAGAAGCGATCGTGATGATGATGGCGATGATCTCCTCCAATTCCCCATCCTGGCAGGGTGCCAGAATGAAGTTTCTGGTTCCGAATCGCGGTATCTAGTGGTGGCGGCACAACGGAACTCTATCTAGAAAAACGTCAAACCCCCCGTCTATTTTAGGTCAGAGGGCTTTTTAGGCGAAAGGAGAGGTCGAGGCGGAGTTCGAGGCGGCCACACCACCTTCTGGCGCGGCCTGGCCTGGCTCGCGCGGCCAGGGAGTGTGGGCCCCTCATGGCTCCTCTTCGTCCCGTCTTCTGGCTCCACGAGTCTTATGGTAAAATAGGAGTTTTGCGATATTTTCTGAGATTTTTCCTGAAAGTTGATTTCCCGTACAAAAACGAGACACCAAGACAATTCTGCTGAAAACAGCGTTAGTCCGTATTAGTTGCATCCAAATCACACAAATTAGAGAAGAAAGAATAGCAAAAGTGTTCGGGAAGGTAGATACATTTTGGACGTATCAACTCCCCACAAGCTTAGCTTATTGCTTGTCCTCAAGCAATTCAGTTGAAAACTAAGTGCGATAAAAGAAACTTTCACAAACACATTTGCTTCACAAGATGTATATATTCTCAGCATATGATCAAACACTTAGGCAATTCATCACAAGGAGTATGCAAATAAGTCTACCTAATGGTCATGCAAGCTATGAAGAGATTCCAACTCATTAATAATAAGCAACATGACACATAAGCATATGAAGGATTGTAGTGCTCATAAGAAGATATGATAGTGGTGTCTCGCTCGCCTTTCTTTGGAGCAAAACATAAATGCCAAGGCACCCCTGAAGTTTAAGTAAAGACTAGAAATAAACATATCAAAGATACAAGTGTCAAAGTTATGTCATAATTAACCGTGTTTTGGGACAAGCACATTACACTAAGAATGACAGCTATGCTCTTGGGAAGGTGCTGAAAGAATAAATGGTGACTCGACATAAAAGTGAAAGAATTATTTTTAAAGTTTGAAAGGCTTCCAAATGCTGAAAGTATGGTACTCATTAGCTTTGAGCTCTCATTGCCCCTATCATAAGCATATTTTAGGTGATTAAGGTTAAAGTGAACAAATATGAGGATATGCTTGACAAGTTATAAGTTGAAATCTCATGCCCCTTACTTACGAAGACCGAACCTCATGCTACTCAACTTTAGTCACGACTAAGTTCTTGTCATTGTAAGTACATGTGTATCATAGAGAACCGCCAACGGGGTACCCCTTGCCCGATGATACGGAAGCATTCTCATATCAAAATGACAAGGCAAGAAAACAATGAGCATCTCAACGATCTTTTTATTTGCTATTTGCATAGGGTTTTTATTAAGGATGCTTCACAGATTGCTCACTATGGTTATGCTGCAAGTTTCCACCATGATTACGCATGGCTTAGGCTAGCGGCCCAGGCGTTTCTCTAACACATATACTAACTCCATGAGCTTACAAGCTCCCCTTTTATTTCACACCGTCGGGATCCATAAGCAAAAGAACATGATAACAACTAAATAAAGTGCAATGTTGAAAGCGTACCCCATGCTAACATGGTTCTGCTAATTCACAACTTATAAAGCGCAAGCATATACACAACATACATGGGCACAATGGTTCAAGTTTATTAAGTGCAAGAAAATTAAAGTATGCCATCAAGTTTGTGAGCGCTTTACTGACTAATTTTCTCATGACAAGCAAACATTTTTATTGGAAGAAAACAAAGCATAATAAACATGCAAGGAATAGGAATGATGCTAATAGATAGATATGGTGGACTCTTATTGACAACTTTGGTTTTGGGGAGTTGGATGCACGAGTAAAGCTTATACTCAGCACAAGTGAAGGCTAGCAATAGAAAGGGAGCGACAATCGAGAGAGCAGTAACTATCATAATCATGCTTGCGACAAAACAAAATTAATAGTGGCATAAAAGTGACACAAGAATTCTGAAACAGAATAAATCATCAAGGCTTAACTGACTTTTTGTTTAGTCATATTCATGCGTGAGCATGTGCCAAGTCGATTCAAATAAAACATTCAGAGGAGGACACCACAATGTCATACCAAGTTATGAATAGAACAATGCAAGCAAATAGTTATATGACCTATTACGAACTAATAATGGATTGGAACTGATCATAAGCAGGCAAGGACCACTAAGTATCCATTAAATAACATACACCTTACATAAACAGACAAAGCATGCTCACAATGATGAGTATATGTACAAAAATGAAAACAAATAGAGTTCATACCAGCCTCTTACCACACCTCGAGTTGTCATAAATCATCATAGCCTTTCACTTGTGTGACTTGAATAATAAGATAAATCCAATCTCCAAGGAGTCACTGAGGACTGGTGAACCCTGCAACGAACTTTACAAAACCATAGAAGAACAATAAATACTTTTAGATTTTCAATTTTTAAAGGCAAGAACCGAAAGGAAGAACAAGCAAAGCGAAATCTTTTTGGGTTTTTCGATTAATCAAAACAAAGCTAAAAGAAAGAAGCAAACCAAGGCTAAAAGATAAAGAAGCAAACAAATAGAAATATCGAAAATATTTTTGGTCTTTTTGTGTTTTGGAAAGCAGAAATAAAGCAAGAATAAAAACTAAAAAGAAAACGAAACATGGATATGCAAAGTACCGACCGAACATGATATGTAGATGAGTGGGATGTCGGTATACCTCCCCCCAAGCTTAGGCTTTTGGCCTAAGTGGGTATCAACCCCAACGTGGGTAGGAGCTCCAAGTCAGCGGGTCATCATAAGAATGATCGTAGTTAGGCCCTTGCGAAGAAGAAGCTCCCCAATCATAGGTAGGCTACTGGTATGAAGACTCCCCTCATTCGAGGGCTAGACCCAATCATCTGTAACCTCCCTTCAGTATTCTTCTCTTGCTGGGAGAGCTCCCCCAGATATGTATCGAGCTCTTCCTCGGTGAGTGACCATCCTACCCTGGCTTCAAGGTTAAACAAAATAGGTGCAGGCAAAAGAACAACACGCTCGGACTTACCTCTTCTCCAACCGGCCTTGAGAAAGGTTATTTCATAAGACAAATCACTCAAATTAGCCCAAGAATAAAAAAAATTATGTTGTATCATGGAATTAAGGTCAAGCCTCTCTATGGGAAACTGTAGGTCTAACTGATGAGGCGCTACACCATGCAAAGCTAATAAACAACAGGCGATGAGGCCTCCACAAATTCCACCTTTCTTGTGGTTAGCATCAAGTTGGAAAGCTATCAAGGCACCCAAATTATAAGTCCTATCTCGTTTTAAGGCAACTGAGATGAAGGCTACATCATATGAGGATAATTTACTAGCAGTTTTCCTAGCAAGAACGCACTTGGAAATAAAGTAAGAAAAGTATCGAATAGACGGGATATGAATGTTACGAATTTTACCACTCTCCTTTGAGAAGTTGCTTCCTTGGCAAATCTCTGCATACAAGTCCATGAGTGGTGTAGGCCGCTCTCTAATCCTTTCACACGAACCCCACTGTGGTACTTTAATAGCTGCACAAAAATCATCAAAAGGGAGATTGACAGCTATATTGTAAATTTTGTAGTGGGCCATCGGGTTAGGCAAGGAGCAACTAAATCGAAATCCTGCACCATCGACATAGTTAGTTTCACATATTGGTAAGGTTCATCTTCCACAAAATGCTCCAATAATGTATTAGCAATTAAAGTATGGAAATCTTGAGAAATCCCTGCAGCCCTCATGAATTCGGGGCATGGATAAATAGAAGGAAAGACTTCCTCCTCACGGTGAACCTTCATAACCATAGGCACCCTTAATTCATGTTGGTTGAGTTGGTGTTCATTCATCTCCTTTTCTGAAATTTTAGACAACCATCATACAAGTGATTGCAAAGTGATTACATAATGAAAGGAACTACTTATAGGGACTTGTAAGAGGCCTAAACATGCATCAAAACAATTTCTCTAAGCATTGAACAAGCATGCAAGCTCACATAAACTATCACCTATAGTAGCAAAATACTCAAGATATAATCCACTAACCACAAATCTACTTGGACAACCGGAGGAGTCACATACCAGAGATCAAATGCTCCAAATCTCAGCAGCAAAGATGGACTAAGCAAGGAGATCGAAAATCGCGAGCAAGAATAGAAGAAAACAGGTTTGACCAATGAACTGGTGTTTTCTCGGGAGAGAGAAAAGAGTGGCAAGTAGGAGAATACGTGGAGGGCCAGGGGTGTCCCACACCATGGCCAGGCACGCCCCTGGTGTGGCCGCGCCACCAGGTGGTGTGCCTGCCTGGTGGGCCCCCCTAGGTCACTCCAGGTACTTCTCTGCCCCTCTTTTGACGTAAAAATTTAATATGAATTTTCTGGAATTTTTCGAGACACTTTATTTTTTAGCAATTTTCAGGTATTGATGAATAATTTTCTGGCAGAAAGAAAATTTTGGAATGATGCAATAAAAAAACAAAACTAAAACTTCAGAAGTTCTAAAACACTCTAATATGCAAGCAACTAACAAAGTAGAAAAGTAAACTAAGTGAAAAAAAATAAAAATGGATAAAATAAAAGTAAGCAAACATAATCATGGTGAAAACATTGTTTTGTTCATTAAAATCCCTTTGTTAACAAGGTTGATCAGGTCTTATTACCAAAACAATTTTATATGAAACAAAACTTTGCATTTCACTAAATTATTATGTTACCTCAACCTTGATAGCAATGGTCCCAATCATAATAATTTCATAATTTTCTCTTGGTATGGGACAATATATTTCTCCAACTTGGATGCCCTCAATATTTTCAATTGAATTTAAGCCATAAGTCCTGTCAATCTTCTTGGAGAAATAGACAGTATGCTCCTTGTCATTAACATTAAAAGTTACCTTTCCTTGATTGCAATTAATGACAACTCCTGCAGTATTAGAAAAGATCTCCCAAGAATAATAGACATATTATCATCTTCAGGCATTTCAAGCACAACAAAGTCAGTTAATATCAAGCAATTTTGAGCCACTTGAACAGGTACATCCTCACATATACCAACAGGAATAGTAGTAGATTTATCAGCCATTTGTAAACATATGTCAGTTGGTATCAATTTTTCCAATTGAAGCCTCTTGTAGAGAGAAAAAGGCATAACACTAACTCCTGCTCCCAAATCACACAAAGGAGTTCTAACATAATTATTTTTAATAGAACATGGAATAGTTGGAATCCCTGGGTCTCCAAGTTTCTTTGGAACCTTACCATTAAAGGAATAATTAGCAAGTAAAGTAGAAATTTCCTCATTAGGGGTCTTCCTTTTATTAGAGACAATATCCTTCATATACTTTGAATAAGGAGGTAATTTAATAGCATCGGTTAAAGGAATTTGCAAAAATAAAGGTTTCATCCACTCACAAAACTTATTATAGTGTTCGTCTTCCTTTGACTTGTGTTTCTTATCAGGGAAAGACATTGGTTTTTGAACCTAGGGCTCTCTTTCACTACCATGTTTATTAGCAACAAAATCTTCCTTAGTGTACTTAGCATTCTTAGTGTTCCCTTCAGGTTCTTCTTCAATTTCTTCTTTATCAGGAGCATCATTTTTCTCGTTACCACTCTCAGTTTCAGCATCAGAGATAGATATACTATTAGGATCTTTAGCAGGTTCATAAGATTCTACAACTATTTTATGTTTCTTTTTCTTTCTCTTAGAAAAAGTACCTCTATTTTCAGTTTGTTGAGAATCCTGCTCAATTCTTTTGGGATGCCCCTCAGGATATAGAGGATCCTGGGTGGTAGCACCACTATAGTTCTAATTTCATAAGCTTGTTTTTCTTTTGTACCTTAATAAGCTGATCAATTTGAGTTTGAACCATTTGGAAATGTTTAACAAGCATTTTAACATCATTAGAGGTTCTTTCCACAATATCCCTTAACTCAATAATAGCTCTAGAGTTTTCCATCAAATGATTATGCACGCTTTTATTAAAATTATCTTGCTTAACAATAAAAATATCAAATTCTTGTAAGCCTTGATCGGGAGGTTTAGAATAAGGAATATCACCTTCATCAAAATGTTGGAGGGAGTGTACCTCAATAGTGGATGAGTGGGAGATTGGATTACATAATTCTTCTATAGGAGGTAGGTTCTTCACATCTTCAGATTTAATACCCTTCCCCTTAAGACATTTCTTAGCTTCCTTCATCACTTCATCATTTAGTTCAATCACTCCTCTCTTCTTTGGTGTTGGTGTTGGCTCAGGCACTGTTAACTCAGGTGTAGTTAACTCAGGTGAAGTCCAGTCATGATGATTCTTGCTTATCTTAGCCATTAATTCCTCGGCTTCTTTGGGAGTTCTCTTCCTGAAAACACAATCAGCACAACTATCCAGGTATGTCCTAGATTCTTCAATTAGTCCATTATAATATATATCAAGAAGCTCATTTTTAGGTAATGGCCATCCATGATGTGCATGAATCAAAGAACAAAACCTTGCCCATGATTCAAGCAATATCTCCATTTCTCCCTGTTTAAAATCAAAAATTTCCTGCAAAATGGCATGTCTAGCACTAGGAGGGAAATATTTCTGAAAGAAAGTACTAATCAAGCAATCAGGGCTATCAATAGATCCAGGAGGTAAATTATTAAACCAAGCCTTAGCTTCTCCTTTCAGTGAAAAAGGGAAAATTTTAGCAACAAAGTAGGTGCGCATCTTAATATGATCAGAAAATAGGCCACTCATAGTAGAAAGCTCAATTATGTGCTACAACACTTTCATTCTTACTCCCACAAAAAGGGTCTTTCTCAACAATGGTTATATAAGATAAATCAAGGGAGAAATCATAATCCTTATCTTTAATGTGTATGGGAGATGTAGCAAACTTATCTTTAGGAAATAATGTGGGTTTTATAGTACGCCTCTCAAGGAGACTCTTAATAGCACTTTTACCATGAGTATTTTGACATTCTTTAATAAATTCATTAGTCATTTCTATATATCCGTCTTCAATATCATAGCTCTCTATAGACTCAGGTGAACTGACAGGTGTAGTAGTGTCTTCATTAGGAGTTTCAGTATTTCCAGGTATAGTTCTAGCAATCGTAGCATCTAGGAAAGGACCTAATGAACCACTCTTATCAAGCACAGTAGAAGCAGCATCATAAGTATCAGAAGTTTCAGATTCAGTAGAAGGAGCAGTATGTGTAACATGTATATGTGGTGGTGGTGTAAGGAGCTTACTCATCATAGATGGTGAATCAAGAGCAACAGAGGTGTTCAGAACCGTACCTCTCCTTGTAGTGGATGGTAATATAGGAACATTTCCATCATGAGATTTACCCATGATGAATGGATGACAGTGAACAATAGTGATTCCAAGTGAACTTGATAAATAGAGCTATGCTCCCCGGCAACGGCGCCATAAAATAGTCTTGATGACCAACAAGTATAGGGGATCGCAACAGTCTTCGAGGGAAGTGAAACCCAATTTATTGATTCGACATAAGGGGAGCCAAAGAATATTTATAAGCCTTAACAACTGAGTTGTCAATTCAGATGCACCTGGAAACAATCTTGCTCGTAGTAGTTTATCAGTAGCAACAGTTTAATAGTAGCAATAGCAAAGTAAAAGCAGTAGTAAAAGTAAAGACAGTAGTAACAATTGCAGTAAATAGTAGGATTGAAGCGCGATAGGCACAGGGATGGATGGACGGGCGTTGCATGGACAAGACAATTCATATAACAATCAAGATATAGGGCATTTATAGATAAATAAGGTAAAGCATCCAAATATTAAATAATCATAGGAATGTGTTCCATATATAGTCATACGTGCTCGCAATGAGAACTTGCACAACATCTTTTGTCTTGCCAGCCCGTTTGCAGCGGGGCCTCAAGGGAACTACTGACAATTAAGGTGCTCCTTTTAATAGAGCACCGGAGCAAAGCATTAACACTCCATGAACACACGTGATCCTCATATCACAGCCATTCCCTCCGGTTATCCTGATTATTGTCACTTCGGGGCCTTTGGTTTTGAACAATAATATGTGTATACAACTTGCAGGTAAGATCATAAACAATACTATCATCATGAATCAATAACATGTTCAGATCTGAAATCATGGCACTCGGGCCCTAGTGACAAGCATTAAGCATAACAAGTTGCAACAATGTCAAAAGCACTAACAATAGATACTAGGAACCATGCCCTAACAATCTGATGCAATTACATGAACGATCTCATCCAATCCCTACCATCCCCATAGCCTACAGCGGGGGATTACTCACTCATGGATGGGGGAATCATGGATGGTCGATGGAGAAGCGATGGTGATGATCTCCTCCAATTCCCCGTCCCAGCAGGGTGCCAGAACGGAGTTTCTGGTTCCGAATCGCGGTATCTGGTGGTGGCGGCACTGCGGAACTCTATCTGGAAAAACGTCGAACCCCCCGTCTATTTTAGGTCAGAGGGCTTTTATAGGCGAAAGGAGAGGCCGAGGGGGAGTCTGAGGCATCCACATCACCTCCTGGCGCGGCCTGGCCTGGGCCGTGCGGCCAGGGGGTGTGGGCCCCTCGTGGCTCATCTTCGTCCCGTCTTCTGGCTCCATGAGTCTTCTGGTAAAATACGAGTTTTGCGATATTTTCCGGGATTTTTCCTGAAAGTTGATTTCCTGCACAAAAACGAGACACCAAGGCAATTCTGCTGAAAACAGCATTAGTCCGCATTAGTTGCATCCAAATCACACAAATTAGAGAAGAAACAATAGCAAAAGTGTTCAGAAAAGTAGATATGTTTTGGACGTATCACTGTCATGATATGGTAATGTTGTAAGTTGAAGTATAGTTGATACTCTTATAACATACCCAACGTGTAAGTTCCATAGACCTTGGCCTTAAACACAAAGGAATGATAAAGATCGTACCACGATGCACGTGATAGTGATCAAAGTGCAAGAACCATATCAATTCACTTTATGCATATGATGTTTGCATCTTATATTGCTTGCTTGTGCTTTAGTAGCATTATAAGATGATCCCTCGTTAAGATATCAAGATAAAATGTGTTCTCCCTTAAGTATGCACCGTTTTATGGATCGTTGTTTCAAGACATCACGTGATGATTGGGTGTTTTTGACTCTACGCTTTCATACAACGGGTGTAAGACAGTTTTACACACGCCGGTACTAAGGTTCTTACTTGGCGAGCCGAGCATGTGCAGACATGGCCTCAGAACACGGACCGAAAGGTTAAGCATGAGTCATATAGTTTATATGATGCCCATATAGATGCTCGCCTTTGAAGCTACACTGACTCACGTGATGATCAGACTTGGTTTAGTGGATTTGGTTCATGTAATCACCAAAAAGACACGAGGGATGTTGTTTTTGAGTGGGAGTTCATTCATAATTTGATTAGTTAAACTCGATCTATCATAAACTAGTCTAAACTTTACAAATTCTGTTGTAGATGGCACCACCTGCTTTTAATTTCAGTGTTTTCATGGAGAAAGAGAAAGTTGCGACGAATGGTAGCAACTTTATCAACTAGGCCATGAATTTGAGGATTCTGCTCACTGGTACACACAAGCAATATGTGCTAGAAGCGCCGCTAGGCTCCCACCCACCAGCTCCTAATGCCCCTGACAAGGAAAATAATTTCTTTTTGACTCGTCAGGAGGACTACAACTTAGTTCATTGCGGCATACTGTATGGGCTAGAGCCGGAACTCCAAAAGCGTTTCGAGAATGGCAATGCCTTTGATACCATGGGTGAATTGAAAATGATTTTCGATACCCATACTGCTGTAGAGAGTTATGACGCTTCTGAAAAGTTCTTTAGTTGCATGATGGAAGAGAACAACTCCATTACTGAGCACATACTCAAAATGTCTGGGTACGCCGATAAGCTTGTGTACTTGGGAATAATGATTCCCATTAACTTAGGCATACATCATGTTCTCCAATCTCTGCCACCTAGCTACAAGAGTTTTGTAATGAACTATAACATGCAGGATGAAGAAGTCTCTCCCCGAGCTTGTGTTAATGCTTAAGACTGCAGAAGTGGAGATCAAGAAAGAACATCAAGTGTTGATGATCAATAAGACCACTGGTTTTAAGAAGGACAAGAAGGGTAAATAGAAGGGAAAGAAGGGTGGCAAATCTATTGTTGCGCCTGAAAAGAAATCCCGAGCTGGCCCTAAGTCTGATACCGAGTGCTATTATTACAAGGTACTGTCCATTGGAAGCGCAACTGCCCCAAGTATTTGGCCGACAAGAAGGCCGGCAAGGCAAACGAAGGTATATGTGATATACATGTTATTGATGTGTACTTGACTAGTACTCGCAGTAGCACCTGGGTATTTGATACTGGTTCAGTTGCTAATATATGTAACTCGAATCAGGGGTTGCGGAACAAGCGACATCTAGCAAGGGATGAGGTCACGATGCATGTCGGCAATGGATCAAGAGTTGATGTGATCGCCGCCAGAACGTTGCCTCTCCATTTGCCGTCAGGATTAGTGATAAATCTAAATAATTGTTATTTGGTGCCTGCACTGAGTATGAAAATTGTATCTGGATCGTGTTTATTGCGAAGTGGTTATCGTTTAAATCTGAAAACAATGGTTGTTCGATATATATGGATAATATCTTTTAAGGTCATGCACCTGTAATGAATGGTTTATTTATGTTGAATCTCGATGGTAGTGATACACATATTCATAATGTTGATGCTAAAAGGATTAAACTTGATAATGATATATCTGCATATATGTGGCACTGCCGTCTAGGTCATATTGGTGTAAAACGCATGAAGAAACTCCATTCTGATGGACTTTTGGAATCACACTATTTTGAATCATTTGATACATGTGAGCCATGCCTTATGGGCAAGATGACTAGAACCCCGTTGTCCGGTATAATGGAGTGGGCGACAAATTTATTGGAAATCATACATACAGATGTATGTGGTCCAATGAGTGTGTCAGCGTGAGGTGGATATCGTTATTTTGTTACTTTCACAGATGATTTGAGTAGATACAAGTATATCTATTTGATGAAACACAAGTCTGAAACCTTTGAAAAGTTCAAGGAATTTCAGAGTGAAGTGGAAAATCATCGTAATAGAAAGATCAAATTTCTGCGGTATGACCATGGAGGTGAGTATCTAGGTTACGAGTTTAGCACACATATGAGAGAGTGTGGAATAGTTTCACAACTCACAACTGTCGGAACACCACAACATAATGTTGTGTCAGAACATTGTAATCGAACATTATTGGATTTGGTTCGATCTATGATGTCTCTGACTGACTTGCCACTGACATTTTAGGGTTATGCACTAGAAACCGCTGCATTCACTTTAAATTGGGCACCATATAAATCCGTTGAAAATACACTGTATGAATTGTGGTTTGGAAACAAACCTAAGCTGTCATTTCTTAAAGTTTGGGCATGCGATGTTTATGTGAAGAAACTTCAGCCTGATAAACTCGAACCCAAAGCGGAAAAATGCGTCTTCATAGGATACCCTAAAGAAACAATTAGGTATTCCTTCTATCACAAATCCGAGGGTAATGTTTTCAGTGCCAAGAATGGATCTTTCTAGAGAAAGAGTTTCTCACAAAAGGTGTGTGTAGTCGGAAGGTAGAACTCGAAGAGGTTACTGAACATTCTCTTCATGAAATGGCGAGTGGCGCAGTGCCAGAAATTGTTTCGGAGTTGAATTCACCGAATGAAGAAGGAACTAATGATAATGATTATGAAACTCCAAAAGAGGACACTACCGAACCTCGCAGGTCAACCAGCACACGTGCAGCTCCTGAACTGTACGGAAATCGTGTTATGAATTTCATGGTTGATGAAATAGATGACCCTACGACATATGACGAAGCGATGATGAGCCCAGATTCCAACAAATGGCTAGAAGCCATGAAATCCAAGATGGAATCCATGTACGAAAACCAGGTTTGGACCTTAGTGCACTTACCTCACGATCGAAAGGTCGTTGAGTATAAATGGATTTTCAAAAGAAAAACTGATGCTGATGGTAATTTGACCATCTATAAAGCTCGACTTGTCGCAAAGGGGTTTTCACAAATTCAAGGAGTTGACTACGATGAGACATTCTCTCCCGTAGTGATGCTAAAGTCGGTTAGGATTATGTTAGCAATTTTTGCATATTTCGATTATGAGATATGGCAGATGGATGTCAAAATTGCATCCTTAATGGTAATATTGAAGAAGAGTTGTATATGATACAACCAAAAGGTTTTTTTGATCCTAAGGATGCTGACAAGGTATGCAAGCTTCAGCGGTCCATCTATGGACTGAAGAAAGCATCCCGGAGTTGAAAACTCCGCTTTGATGAGGTGATCAAAGAGTTTGGATTTGTCCAAACTTATGGAGAGGCTTGTATTTATAGGAAAGTGAGTGGGAGCAATGTGGCATTTCTAATATTATACGTGGGTGACATATTACTGATTGGAAATGATATAGATCTTTTAAACAGTGTTAAAAGTTATCTAAACAGCAAATTTTCGATGAAGGACCTTGGTGAAGCATCATATATATTATGCATTAAGATCTATAGAGACAGATCAAGGCGCCTAATTGGGCTATCACAAAGTACATACCTTGATAAAATTTTAAAGAAGTTTAAAATGGATGAAAGTAGGAAGGGGTTCTTACCTATGTTGCAAGGCAAGACATTGAGTAAGACTCAAAGTCCGGCTACGACGGAAGAAAGAGATAATGGATAAGATCCCCTATGATTCAGCCATAGGCTCTATAATGTACGCCATGCTATGTACAAGACCGGATGTGGCACATGATATTAGTTTAACTAGTAGGTACCAATCTGATCCAGGTACGGAACACCGGATAGCGGTCAAGAATATCCTTAAGTACTTAAGAAGAAGTAAGGAAATGTTTCTTGCATACGGAGGTGAAGAAGAGCAAGTCGCTAATTGTTATGTCGACACTAGCTTTGACACTAATCTAGATGACTCTAAGTCTCAATCCGGATACGTATTTCTCATGAACGGACCATCAGTTAGTTGGAGGAGCTCCAAACAACCTGTGGTGACAAGATCAACAACGGAGGCGGAATATATTGCTACTTCAGAAGCAGCGCAGGAGGCGGTTTGGATGACGGAGTTCATAACTGAACTAGGTGTGGTCCTGATGTGTTGGACCCAATGGTGATCTATTGTGACAACAATGGAGCCATAGCCAACGCCAAGGAACCAAGGTCTCACAAGAATTCCAAGCATATTAAGCACCGGTTTCACTCCATCCGCGAGCATGTCAAGGATGGAGATATGAAGATTTGTAAAGTACACATGGATCTCAATGTAGCAGATCCATTTTTGACTAAAGTTCTCCCTAGAGCAAAACATGATCAACACCAGAACTCCATGGGTGTTAGATTTATCACTATGTAACTAGATTATTGTCTCTAGTGCAAGTGGGAGACTGAAGGGAATATGTCCTGAGAGGCAATAATAAAGTTGTTATTATATGTATTCCAAGTATATGATAGATGTTTATTTTGCATGCTATAATTGTATTGATTGGAAAAGTTAAGACATGTGTGCTTAATAAACAAATAGAAAGTTCCTAGTTATGCCTCTCTTATAAACTAGTTCGTTGATTAACAAGATGATCAAGGTTTCCTGATCATGGACATTGTATGTTATTAATAACGAGGTCACAACATTGGTGGAATGATGTGATGAACATTCATCCGAAGTATAGCATTACAATCAAAGTCATTATGTTTATATTGCTATAACATCATACGAAGTAATCCTAGTCCTTAGACCATGAGATCATGCCAATCAGTAACACTAGAAGAGTATCTTGATAACACCAAACGTCACACCGTGACAGGGTGACTATAAAGGTGGGTTCAGTGCTATGAAGGTGTTATCTAGAGGCTCATGGATCAAGAGTGGGATTTTTCCATCCATATGACGAATATATATACTCTGGGCCCTCTCGGTGATATCACATTAAGATAGCTTCCGAGCAAGTGATGTGATCACTAGAATGTTATATCGCGGGAACGAGAAAAGAGTGCATGTCAGCAATGAGATCAAACTAGGTATAGAGATACCTATGATTGAATCTCGAACATGTAATATATTTAGTTACTAGCGTTAAAGGTTATCATGATTACAGAAGTCATCGTTGAATGTGTGGGAGTCACTATGGATCTCTAGGTCCTGCTACTGATTATTGATCAGAGAAGGGTATCGATCATGTCTACATTATTCGCAAACCGTAGGGTGACACACTTAAGGGATACCAACATCATTTGGAGCAAATATGTTCCAGACGAAAGATTTGCAAAGCGCTGGAATTATTTCAATGGACACTGGAATTGTTTCAGGTGAAATTGTTGAAATTGGTTCTGCATGTGATATTGAAATATTGCAGGGGTTTTATGTGAATGTTTGTTAATTAAAGTAATTAACAAAATTATGAATAAAATAAATAAAAGAGTTATATTAAATGAGAGTTGCATTAACTTTAGTGGAAATTTAATGCATGTGAGTGGGAATTTGAGTGGAGGCAAATTTATGTGAGTGGAGCATCCACCATATGAATGAAGGAAGAGGTGGGGGCACCTCCCCTTGGCACCGGCCACGGGGGGGGCTTCCCCCTTTCCCTATAAAAGGCCCCCTCTCCTTCCTCTCAAATCACACCTCCTCGTGAAGGATCTCTCTCCCCCTCTAGAATTATTCCCCCATGATCTCGGATTAGCGAGATACATGTTCCCGATGGAATTTCGTGTGGAAGGAGTTGTTGTTTCCATTGCATCACTGGAGCGAGTAGGTGAAGGTTGTTCGGTGGACCAGACGTGTGTGCGATCATGGATGCGCTGCTAAGTTGCGGCGCTGGACTTCTTCTCGATCAACCTCATTATCCACGAGTTCAACCTCATTACACTTTGTCGATCTACAAGGGTATGTTCTCTATGGATGTATATCCACCCATATCTTGTATCTAGTAGATAGATCTTGGTGCTTAGTAGTTTCCATCATAGGATTTTTTTTGTTTTCTATGCTGTGAACCCAACAAGAACAAGCCAGATGCAAGTGGGATGGTCATTCGCAACAAGGCAAGATTTGGTGGCTCAAGGCTTCTCCCAAGTCGAGGGCATCGACTACGATGAAAATTTTGCCCTGTTGGTCGTATTGAATCCATTTGTATCTTGCTTGCATATGCATATCATCATAATTTTAAGTTGCAACAAATGGATGCCAAAAGTGCATTTCTTAGTGGTCCCCTAAATGAGTTGGTGTATGTCAAGCAACCTCCGGGTTTCGAGGATCCCATGTTTCCGAACCATGTCTCCAGGATTGATAAGGCACTCTATGGACTTAAACAAGCTCCACATGTGTGGTATGAGTACCTTAGAAAGTTGTTGGTTGACCGTGGATTCGAAGTTGGGCTAATTGACCCCACTCTTTTTACTAGGAGAGTTGGAGGAAACTTGTTTATATGCCAAATTTATGTTGATGATATTATCTTTGGTTCTCCTAACAGATCTTTCAATGATGTATTTGCTAACCTAATGACCGATGAGTTTGAAATGTCTATGATGAGCGAATTGCAATTCTTCCTTGGATTTTAAGGGAAGAAGTTGATTGGAGGTATCTTTATTAAACAAGCCAAATATATTAAAGATATGCTCAAGAGGTTCAAGTTGTTAGTTCTCAATGGATCCAAGAGTCCCATGCCTCTCAAATGGGACCTCACTCTTGATACTCATGGTAAATATGTGGATCAAAGGGTATATCATTCTATGGTTGGTTCTTTACTCAATATTTGTGCAGCTAGACTGAATATCATGTTGAGTGTGGGTATTTGTTCACAGTTTCAAGCCACCCCAAAAGAAAACCACCTTGTGGCGGTCAAGTGAATCTTTCGATATTTAGTTGATACCCCAAACTTTGTCTTATGTTACCCCAAAGGCTCATGCTTTGCACTTCATGGATTCATGAATTCGGATTGGGCAGGAGAAAAGGTTGGAAAGAAGTCAACCTCCAGGGCTTGCCAATTCCTTGGTAGTTCCTTAGTGTGTTGGTCATCTAATAAGCAAAATTGTGTCTCCTTGTCATCCAGCGAGGCCGAGTATATTACAGCCGATAGTTGTTGTGCTTAATTGTTGTGGATAAGGAAAACTTTAAAGGATTATGGTGTCACTTGTGACAAAGTGCCTCTTCTTTGTGACAATCAAAGTGCAATCAAGATCTCTTACAACCCAGTGCAACACATAAGAACTAAGCATATTGATATTCATCATCATTTCATCCGGGAGCATGTGGCTAGTGGATATATTGATCTCTCATATGTGAGCACCAAAAAGAATCTTGCAGATTTGTTCACCAAGCCCCTTGATGAAAGAACATTCCAAGAGTTAAGGCATGAACTAAATATCATTGATTTGAGTAATGTGGCTTGAGATCATGAACCTATACCCATGATCTAATGTGTTCTCCTATCTAGGTGTAGGCATGGAAATAGGGGAGTGTGGTCCTAATGGATTGGGATATCCCTCCCCCATTATGCCAGTGAGAAAATAATTCTCTTAATATAATTTTGTGATATATGAGCTTCAATGATGAGTGGTAATGGACCCAAGATATATCTTCGCGGTTCCAAGCCAAGTCTACTCAAACATGGTGGCTTCAGCCACCGACCCTCACTTTTTGAGGGACTAGACCTTAGTGAACCTTTCTTGCATATTATTTAGTCAAGTTCGTTGGAGTTTGTTTGGTGTTTCTCTTTGGATCCTTTTTATTTTTCGTTCGAGTTCTCACCAGTTCAACAATTTAAGCCTTATACCATATCCCCAATCCTTTCTATCTAATCTTTGCTTGTCCCATCGGTGGCCCGGAAACTCTAACTTGGATGGTTTCGCCCCATAGAGGTAAGGGACGTCAGGGTGGTGCTAACTTCCAGTTATTCCCTCTGATCCAAATTAATCTTCTCAAATTTGTCTAGATTCGGATGTATCTAGCACTAAAACATGACTAGATACATTTAAATATAGGAAAATCTAAGAACATTAATATGGATCAGAGGGAATACTTCTTTCCACCCTGACTCCCCTCCTCTCAACACCTCCCGTATCCTCCTCTACTCTGCGCCACCGGGGCCACTATCGCCCCGGATTCGCCACCACCGGCGGCCCGCCACCTCACTCCGCCGTTGGGCCTCTTCCCCACCAGCGGAGTACCTGCATGGAGCTAGGTGATTCCGGTAGCTCTCGTCCTCGTTGAACCAAGTCCAAGACTCTGAACTATGGGGGGAACCCTCGCAAGATTGCTGGTCATCATCAGTTTGAAAGTAAAGATGAATATGTAGCAAGGCAATAGACCAAGAAAAATTTGTCAATTCTCAAGAAATAAGATGAGTTCCTCTAGCGGGAGGAACTATCCACGAAGAGGAAGTATGACAATCTCACCACCCTAAAGTTGCTGAACACTAATGAGTATAGAATCACGATGAGACAGTCGTTCTATGAGATGTCAAACAACAACCCAGATAGCCATTTTTGGAGGCATGAGCAGTTCTTGATCATGACTGAGTTATATGCTCACTTATCCATGAAGAATCTCATTTGTCCGCAGCGACCTCTTGACTTTGACCTCATGGAAAGCAAGTCCTACTTCCATGATGCTCTTTGGATTACATGCAACTTGGGTTGCATGATCTCATGAAGTTTTAGCAAGATTACAACATTCAGATTGTGCATCAGTTCTTTTCCACTCTCGTGTTTGGAGATGGGAATGGGATTCCTATGACCTGCATGAAAGGCGAGGTCCGGTGTGAGTCCAACTTCATTGAGACTGCCGAGGTTTTGGAATATCGGTTTGAAGGCATGACCTCCCTGGTTGGTCTTAGGCTGCATGAGACATCCACCCTTGAGTGTTGTAAGAAGCCTCTTGATCCTCTCTACTCCAAGAATGGTGTTCTTGGTCAAGCACGGAACCTCAAGCCTCTTTTCCACATTGTGCTACGTATGTTTCGTGAGCACATCTATCCTCAAGATGGCAACCTTGACAGAATTCATGGGGAATTGGTACCTCTCATGGTCCGTGCTCATTCAGTGTATCTCAATGGTCCTGAAGCTGCTGCCACTCCACTTAATGCCATGTACTTTATCTACATGGAGATGTCCATCAATATTGCCGAGAAGAAGACTCCCACCTATGCTCCCTATGTCATGAGACTTGTGCTCTCCCACTTTGTGAAGATTAACTCGTCTTTCCTGCTTGTCGGTCTTCCTTGAGTGGAGCATGCTCCTCTCCAACTGCAACGTAAGGCTCCATCTACTACAGCAGACCTCCGTGGCTATACTACTCCCATACCTACTGGTGATGATGATATTGGAAAAGAAGAGGAGGACAACCCTCCCTCTGTCAGACCGATTCGGTCTAGGAGGATGAATGCTAGTAACGCAAGGATGCATCTTCTCTCCTATGAGTATGTGAGAGTACAAGTGAAGAATACCACCTGTTGGGAGATGATGCTCCTTTGCATGAACATTAACATCCACAAGGGGCAGTATGATTCTTACAAGAGGGACATGCAAATTCTATGAAGGTTGAAGAAATGGGATGATGATGCTAGAGAAGAATCCTCTTAGCCACAACCCTCTCGCACTCTCTCCTATGGTTCATGTGCTCAAGGCATGTTGATTGGAAGTTGTTTGAGGATGATGCCTCTTCTGCTCACCGTGGCAAGGGCCTCACTTATGATGATGCTCAGGATTCTGAGGAGTGCTCCAAAGAATAAGAGGAGGACGAGGATAACGAGTGATCTGCTTGGGCATGTAGGTTAGATCTTTCCCCTTTTTGGTGTCTCGATGCCAAAGGGGGAGAAGCTGCTCTATTAGGTTGTTCACGGTACTTGCATGGGAGGCACGTGTTTCTTGATTTTGCATTTGCCTCTTTGTGAAATTCATGCCATGTTATCTTTCGTTTGAGAATTATGTATTCGTATTATGTTTAAACTCTGTCTGTATGTGGTAAGACATGCGTGCCATGCTAGTCTTTATCTACGTTTACCTTCTCTTACCATTTGTGAAAGTATATGCCTTGATGTTTTATCCTTTTACTTGCACATGTATCTGTTCACCTAATCTAGGGGAGTGTTGTTCCTAGTCTTTGTGCACTTGTATTCAAATGCAAAATCTCGAATGTGCACATATGTAGGGGAAGCCTCTCTATACCTCATGAACCTTGTTTTGCAATGTTATTATTGTCTATTTTTTCTATGCAAATCCTTGTGTTATCATCAAACAACAAAAAGGGAGAGATTGAAAGGGCATTTCCCTTCTTAAAGATGTTTTGGTGTTTCCTGTCAACACAAGTGAGTTTTTACCGTGTCCTAAGTATCTTGCAGGTCTTACTATCAAAAATGCATAATATGGTGTTCAAACTCTTAAATGAGAAAATATCGGAAAAGAATCAAGAGAAGTTGTCTGAAATAGAAGTGGTCTGAATAGAAGGTGTCATGAGTCCAGATACTCCAGAGACTACTGCCAGGTCTTTGGACCTGTCTTCGGCCCTTCGAGGATTTCTCCCACTACACCCCTCCAGAGTGTTGCCCAGAGTCGAGCCCGTCTCCGGAGACTCCGGTGTTGTAGCTCGAAGACTCTAACCTTGTCTCGGGCCTGGTCTCCAACCCACCTAGGTTGCCCCCAGTATACCCCTGCGGAGACTACACCAGAGTCAAGTGCTGCACCCCCGAGACTCCATCCTGGCCTAGAGATTCCATCCCTGAGGACTGGAGACTCCGTGGTTAGTTATCTAATATGGCTCTTTCCCTGGAGCAGCTGTATAAGGACCCCCTTATTCCCCAAATGAAGACTATGGCTTCTACTCTCTCCTCCATTGTTCCTGAGCTCAAACCTCCAAGATCTCCCTTCCTAGCAACTATAAATTGATGCCCTTTTGGGAATAAAGGGAGGAGACCTAGACCGAGCTTTCCACGGAGGGGATTTGTGTTTCCCCACCATTTGTGTAAGAAGTTCTTGCTCTAGGGTTTGAGGAAATCCTAAATTAAAGAATTCACCCTCCATAGCTCATCCTCGTGTGTAAGAGCTTCGAGGTCATCTTGGGAGGCTCCAATTCAGGAGAAGTGTCCCAAGGAGTTGTACAAGGTTCCGGTCACCGCCTTCAAGGCCACTGCATAGTGGATCATGTGCTTGCCTCTAGGCAGGTGCGTGGGAGAATGGAGTAAGGCCTTCTATGACGCTGGTGGTCTTAGTACCGCCCGTCCCTCCAACGGATACATACTTCCCCTCAAAAGGAAGGAACATTGGGAGAATATGTCCGTGTCGACTCTAGGTTATTTCTGTCATTTACACTCCTTCATTGGTGTTGCATGCTTACTTGTCATATAGGTTCTATCATCTAGTTTCATATCTAGAGAACTTACTTTGTGTCAAGCCTAAAATTGAAAAGAAGTTAAATTTTTTGAGTAGCACCTATTCACCCCTCCTCTAGCCGCTTATACCGATCTTTCACTAGGCCTCATACATATGTAAGTGCGAATGGGTATGCATCCCGGACTGTGCAACAAAGGGAAAAGTAGCGTACCTCTCGATAGTGTATAAATGTGTCATGATACTCCATGTTCTAGGAAAGAACTGTAAACTCCGCGTCGAAAGGAACTCCATGAAGTTCTGTACAACCCGTGAATACTAACAAACATAGAAATTTATAAACTAAAACTTACATTTTCTAAAAACCCGATTTCAAAAACCTGCACCAGCCTAGGATGTCTGATCCACGTCTATTCATCAAACAACCACATAGTTAGACCTTGGTCAGTATGCTCGTACTAAATATATCCTCCTTATCCCTTGCTTAGGTTACCTAGTCAATGACGGGACTACAAACGTGGTACTAGAAGACTTAGGAGGCATCTACATGAAGTCAGACTTAGCTCAAGGAAGTCAACGGAACTACTTACTTAAAATAATGATGGATGAGATCAAATTAAACCTAGACATGATCCAGTTCCCGAGGATATGAACCATACCCTTGGAAGTTGCTGATAGAGCATATATACAACCTTGAGCTAACGAGATAGGACTAGAGGTAGATCTAGTGCTAGACTAGATTACAAGATGCGTCTTATGGATTTTGGTTTGAATAGAAACTTACATGGCGAGCTCATTGTGTCATTTAAGTTCCGAGGATCTTCTATGAAGATCTGTGATGTGAATATATAGTTATACCTTGGATCTACAATGTTTCTATTGCACTACTCTGGTAGGTGTAATATTCGTGGAACGGTGTTCCGTAAGTGTTATGCCGATGATTCGGGCTCTACAACATGCAGTGGAGCGCTACCTCACCACATAGGTTGACGACCGGAGTCACGGATGTCGAGGACAACCCCTGAGTGGATGACGAGGATGGCCCCGGAGCGGACGAAGACGAGGCCGTGCGATGGGCGACGTACTCATCATACTTCTGCGCCTCCACCTCCAAGCGCCTTGGATTGAGCCGTCGTAGCTCCTCCATACACGCCTTGCCGGTGCCCTCCATCTCGAGGCGATCTCGCGCCTCGTGGTCCTCCCACGGAAGGCCTGCCGCGCGGCCTCGACTGGGCGGCGAGAACAACTCCGTCACATCACTGGAGTCTAAGAGGAAGTTCAAGTCCCCGCTCGCGCTATCGTAGAGCCGGGCATTCTCGACACCGTGCACCCACGCCTCTTGCCGTGCCGACTAGAAAGTCTCCATCCATATCTGGCGGTCGGTGTTGCGTTCGGTGATCCGTGACACCCAAGTCCCCCAGGACCACTGCCGCACGCCGTGGTAATGGTCGTGAGGTGTTGATGGCGGCAGAAGGTATGTCGGCGCCCTAGATCGTCCCCTACGCACGTCGTCGCCCTGAATGGCGCAACAGATGGGCATAGGAGAACATCAGCGGGATGAACCGGCCATCTCCGGTGCTAAGGTGGGAGTTGAGGGGCGCTATGGCGTGTCGGTGAGCGGCGGTGTTGGTGGGGATTTTTTTTACTCCGAGCCGAACTCGCCGAGTAAGTATAGGAGAGTGGGGTAGATGTTAGGGAGAGGTATCCTATAAAAATTCCTCTAACCGATTTTGCGGATTCAGTTAGGTGTGGCTTCGGCTGTTAGAGGAATAAAATAAGTACTCTAACTATTTTTTTGGGATGTGTTAGAGATGCTCTAACAAAACGCTTGTAATGTCCAACAACAAACTAGCTAGGGAGCTAACATTGGGGGAAAGGTGTGGATGCGGTGCTTACATCCATGGTTGAAGTTGGCGACGATCTGTTGGAGCCGGAGAAGACGGTGACAGACACGAAGAGGACAAGACAATATCGGAGAAGATGAACTGAAGGACTAGGTGATGGAGATATACACATACACTAGTAGCTAGTGACACAGATCTAAATCTCCGCCACTAGTAAAGCCATTGCCCAAGAGGAAGTTGAGGATGAATATGTTTTCCCGTGGACCGTGACATATCAAGATGGAGACGAGACTACTTTTCGTGTCATACCGCACAACCATATTTTCATGGTCTGACATCTCTGCGCTAGCTTTCCGCCCACACCGTTTCTCTCCTTAGAGCATCTCCACTCGGGGGCCTCAAAGGCCCCCCATAGCGTTTTGGGGGGCGTCGGCGCGAAATTTCGAGCCCAGACGCGCGCCCCAATTCTTTTTGGTGCCGGCACGGCCTAGTTATTTACCCGGCAGCCCCAGGCCAAACCCAATGTATAGGGAGACGAGCGGGGGCGCCGGATGGACGCGTGGCAGGGCGGGTGGCGGGAAGAGAAGGCGCCTGCACCGTCCGGTCAAAGCTAGCCCGCATGGCAGCCGCATAGAGCCGGTCTTCTTCCTCGCCATCAGCGCCGAGTAATGGCGCTGCTCGCCGCAGCCTTTCCAGCGAACGACAGCTGCAGCCGATGCATCCCGTCAAAGGGGCAGGGCGGCGTTAATGCCCACCTCTTGCCTCCCCTCCTCCCGATTATAAAATCCGCGACGGTTTCCATTGTCGCCGCACACGCATTATCTCGATGGCGAGCTCCACCATCTCCTCCCCCAGACGTCGTCGTCTTCTCCCTCGACGATGGCGGGCTACGATGGCGCGGCGGCCAACGGCTTTGGCTGCCTCTGGCTCCACGTCGACGAGGCGCAGGCACTATGAAGCGCCGGCTACCCCGTCCCGCCGGCTTTTCGGCTTCCGACGGGGTGGGCGGTGAGCCACGATGGCCTTCCTGTGCCGCCCATCCCCACCGGCGCGGCCCGCAGAACCGCGATCTACGAGCACTACTTGGGGTCGCTCACCGACGAGGAGTGCAACGACCCCCAGTGGGATCCCGACAACCTCCATGCATGGGCGGCCTTCTTCGCGCGGCAGCGCGAGGAACGCATCGAGGCCTACGACGGCGTTGGCCCGCCGCCGGCAAACTTCAACAGCGAAGGCCGGAAGCGATGGTGGAGTGCTCCGGGACGCACCCTCTCCTGGATCCTGGACCACATCACCAACGGCAACAACCCGCCGTTGGTGATGTCGTCGCGTCTCCCGCGCAACCGCCAGCAGGCCGCCAGCAACTGCTGGGGGCCTCACCGCGCGTCGACGCCGTCCTCCTCCTCCTCGCGTTCGTCCTCCTCACGCTCGTCGGCGTCCCCAGCGCGGTACTCGCTGTACTCCTCGCTGTCGCCACGCTACCAGGGGTTGCTCGCGCCGGTGAAGGACGAGCAGGCGAGCCCACCGCGCAGGCGCCACGCGCCTCCGCTTGGGCAGGACCAAGCCCGAGCCCAAGAAGGAGTGGACGCCACCGCCGGAGTACAAGGCGGCAACGCTCCAGCTGACGGACGGCGAGGACGCAGAAGAATTTCCGGGCCAGCGGATGCTGGAGCGGGCATCCTTCAACGCCGTCCTGCCGGCAACCGACGAGTTCGCGGCTAGGTGGTCCGTGCAGGACTGGCGGAGGGAGCAGGCCGAGCATGCCAGTCGCCATGGCCTCGTCGTCCACATCGACGGCGACGAGGGGACGGCTGGTCCTTCCATGAGGCCGACGCGCAGGACCAGTGGCGAGGGGTGCAGCCGCCTACCGCCGGCGAAGGACGAGCCGCCTAGCGACGACGACGACGAGGACGGCCTGTTCGACTACGCCGCGGTGATGTACCGTTCCCTCTGGATCGACCGTGGCCACCATTAGATGGCGTTTTTTTCTCTTGTAAATTTAAACTGTTCATCTATGTTTCGGTGAATTTTGAACTATTTGTCTAAATTTCTGCTAAATTTAAAATATTTAAATTTCGTTATTGGGGGCACGGCTGGAAGCCGGTGCTCTCCCATTTGACAACATCGCGCCAGCGCCACCCCCGCCGGCAAAAAAAGGGCCGCGCCGGAAGCCGTATAAGGGTTACGGGCGGAGATGCTCTTAGGCTCGCTAGGGGCTAACGTTCGATTTGGATGCTTTAACACCTGTACCAGCAAGTCCGCAAAACACCGCGACTGTTCTGCTTAGTCTTTTTGAGTTTTCAGCTTCTTTTCTTCTATATGAGCTTGTAGGCTGTTGGGTCAAACTGAGTCGAGGTTGTAAGAGCTATGTATCTCTTTGTCTCTTTTAATATAAAAGCTCTTCCGTTCAAAAAAAAAAAAAAGAAAGATTGATCGAGCGTTTTGTGTACCGCTCGGACGAGAAACGCCTTGGTGTGCAACTAAAACACGCGCTGAGCTGATGAAGCTGCTCTCCGATCGCTGATCCTGCTGATGAAGATACTAGGCACCATGCCCTAACAATCTGATATTATTATATAAACGATCTCATCCAATTCCTGCTCTCCGATCGTTGATCCTGCTGCAAGTGGTCAGCAGTAAGCTCGTCAAACAGCTCTCCTATCCCATCCACGGTTTTGTCGTTCCGCTATCAGATGCCAACTTAACGTGGCTCCATGTGTCTCTGCCCCCGATGTACGGCTAGTTCGGCTTGGTTAACATACAATACTGAACCTGTCCCTGTTAGCGTTACCAGCTTACTTGTTGATTAGTCGACTGACACTAAAACAAAGTAGTCGACTGGAACATCTCCCTGGTGACCGCCACAGATGTCCGTGGACCTACCCATGTTGGAATTTTCAGATTTCTCAACGGAGATCCATGATATACTATAGAGAAGAATGTTAATTTTTACCAGAGTCGTTTAATTTCTTTTCGTTAAATCAGATCAATCTGGACCATCCGACTCTTCGGCATGAGATGAGAGCAGTGGAACCTGTCCGCTGCCACTTTATTAGCCGTTGAAAGGTAGCCGCATCCTTTTTGGATTCTCTCCTTAAAACATCAGTCATTCAGTCTCACTCACACATCACATGCAGATGCTCGCTCGTCCAGTACCCTTTTTTATCATACTTCTTTTCTTTTATGATTCGTGTTTGCCATATTTCCGCAGCAGAAGCATCACCCATACGAAAGAACATCTCGTCACGTTCCAGCGAGGGATACAACCAGATCTGTGGCAGGAACCCATTATTTTCCCCTGACAAACATGTCTAGCGAGATGATGAGATCTCGACGTCTGCCTGCGTTTAGCCCATACTCTGCCTGGCACGTTTAAATGTTTCTTCTTGGTTACCGAAATGTCCATATCGTCCGTATCCTATGCAAGAATTTGCTAGTACTGTCATTCATGGGAGAGGACACTCGAAGACGTGGTTCATGGGAGAAGTTGAGGCTGGTTGTCATGCACGGGAGCCGGACAAAAAAAATTGATCCATTCCCAACCAAAAAGGGCTATGAATGACATGACATCCACCCAATATGCGAACCACCGTACATGCACATCCATCCGCGTGTATGCATCTCACCAATCAATAGGTACACGTACCTCCGAAGAGAGAAAAGAAAAAAGAATCACGTGAACGCAGGACGATCGATCCCGGACGCACATCATGATCATGCATCAGGAGGTGGTGGTCCTGAGGTTGCACTCCTCCGGCACGGCGGGGAACCTCTTCCGGTCGTCGCAGTAGTCGTATATGACGAGGTTCCTGGCCACCCAGCCTGCGTCCTGGCGCTGGCCCTTGTCGAGCGCCCACGCCGGCGGCTGGTCCCACCAGCTGTCTCCCGTGACGGCCGCGCACGCCGGCGGTGCCGGGCCGGCGCCCCAGGCGCATGCGTCGGCGGTGAAGTCGCTGTAGGATGAGACGAATGGGCCCTTGGTCCAGTCCGTCTTCTCGAGGCCGCCGCGGGTCGCCCAGTCGTCGGCGTTCCAGATGCTGGAGAAGACGTACATGGGCTTGGCGATCGGGAAGAACATGTTGGGCTTGTCCGAGTTGCGGTACTCCCTGATCGCCACCTTGTCCACGAAAAACCTGCAAACAAATCCAACACACATTTTGAGTAGTACTAGTACTGTTGCTAGGTAATGAAGACGCTAGCTCTGTAGACAAAGCTGGGCAATGAATGCGGTGGCAAGTGCAACCAACCGGATCTCGATCCCAGTGTACAGCGCTAGTAGTAGTAGCAGCGGTCTATTCAGCCAGCTACCACGGCCATGTGCGGGTGCGACCACCACTGTAGCCGCAGTTTGGAGTGCAGGATCGAGCCGAGAGATTTGTGCATCAAGCGAGGGGAAAGAAGATCGGCCGACATATGCGAGGCGGTACGTGTAGCTAGTAGAAAGAAACCAAACAGGGTGTACCCCCAAGTACCAGGCGTGGTGTGTGTGCACGGTGCACGTAGTAGTACAGTGGAGTAGTACCAACAAGGGACACGGACAGGTTTGGCATCTCCTATCTGCGGGTCCAGTAGATATCTACCGGAGTGACCCAAATTCAGGGGTGGGTTGGTGTATCCATTCAATTCAAGTGCCCCCGGCCGGCAACCCCACTCTAGTCTAGTGTGCCAGTGCCAGCAGGAGCCAGGAGTAGTAAGTACTCTAATTAAGTAGTAAGTACTTGTTGGTAAAATCAGTGGCTTATTAATCGAATCGAAAGGATCCATGGGGGAGAAGAGCTTACACGATCTGCTTGGGGTTCCAGAGGATGGAGTAGGAGTGGAAGTCGGCGGTGGGGTCGAACCAAAGGGTGTGCCGCATCTCCCGCCCGCCCACGCCGCTGCGGTACACGTTGGTCTGGATGATGTAGGGCTCGCCGGTGCGGTTGCCAAGGAACTCGAAGTCTAGCTCGTCGCGCTGAGGCGCAGCGTCAAGGTCAGAGCACATCTGATCCATTCCAAGATGGCCGGTCGGTCATATATAAATTCAGGATGGTTAGTACACACTATCAGTCACTGATGATGAATCCATCGATGATGAATGCAGTAGGAGTAGGAGTATACGTACGTAGTAGGCGGTGACGACGCCGGCGGAGTCGTTGCCGACGAGCTTCAGCTTCATGCTGAACCACCCGAACAGATACTTCTGCTTCGTCTGGAACCCGACGCCTGCAAAGGGAACTTGTTGAGTATGCTAATGCATGCTGCCGCAATGGGATACCTAAGCCAAGATGGACAGTGCGTCTTACCCGTCTTGTTGTCGAGGGAGAGGTACCACGTCTGCCCGTCGGGGGAGGTCTTGACGTGGTCCTCCGCGCCGGTGATCTCGAAGTTGTCCCCGAACGACGGGGCCGCCGCATAAGCACCCTGGAAGCAGCAAACGGCAATGGCCGCGCACGCCAGCAGAACGCTGGCGCACGGACGCGCCCAACACACCATCGCTGCCCCTAGATCGATAGACAACCCGACTAGATTGTGCCGCCGACGAGGAGAGGAGTGGGCAACGGGAAAGGGCAAAGCCAGAGACGGAGCGGGGTGGAGGAGTGATGCTTTGGTCTAGGGCAAAGCACAAGGCAGAGAACCCCACAGGTTTACACCTTTCTTATACTAGTACAACTAGCCTTTGAGATAGTTTAAGCTGCCTCAAGAGCAGTGTAGCTGGAGAAAACAGTAGAGTATTGCTGCGCTTTGGCTGCGCCCGTAGGGTGATAAAATCTCACCGTTGCGGCCGCCTCGGCTCAGCTTTCTCGAGAACATCCACACACAGCTCCACTTGATTTTAACTTATTTTTAGTCTTTTGGCCTTTCAAACAGGATGCTACTGCTGCTGCAGTGCATTAGTAGTATGTTAGTAGAGGGCACTAGATGCCACGCACGAGCTTCAGATCTTGTATCAGTTCAGTGTATCCGCCTGCTGCTGCTCGTGACTGTCACATGAATATAACATGTCCATCTGCCGAGTGGTCGGATTAATTGGTGTCTGGCCGGGAGAAGGGCACGTGATGTGAGGATTGACAGGGAAATATGTACTGTATTGAAGGCGGGACACCAGCCAAGAAACAGTCCGAGAGCAACTCTAGCGATACATTAAAATCTGCAACACGCCACTGAATTTGCATTTTCAGTTCACAGTGAGGCCGCAGAGAATACAAACCCTGATACGAACTGTATTTTTTAAAATTTTGCACTTGAGGCAAAATTTAAACATAAATTGCGTTTGATCATACGATGTTCAGAGAGGAACTGTGTTGTAATTTGTACATAGTTAGCGAAATCAAAAGGCTAAACAGTGATTACAGTACCGCTATTACGTCTAGTCTACGCAACACATCCGCAAACCTAACAACAATATCAAGCCTTGGGTGACCTCACCAGATCTCCTAGACGCGTTGGCGTCGCGTCGCGGCTTCAAGGCGCCCAGTCATCCTCGAGGTCAATGACCTCCTGCATGACGCGGCGCATGGCGAGCTCCTTCTTCCTCTCCTTGAAACCCGCCACGGTGATGACAACTGAACGCGCGTTCTTCTCCTCGCGCTTCCGCTCCGCTACGCCGCTTCGTCGTTGTCGACGAAGTCACGCACGACCACCCTTTCCTCCTCCGTCAAGATGGGAATGGGTCGGCCCGGACCTGGCCTTGGACATGGCCCCATGGCCCTAGGGCCAAATTCAGGGGCCATGGGTCAACCCATTCCGAGAAAATGTTGTGGCCTCGCTGGCCCGTTGGGTACCCCAGGGCCGACCCAAAATACTGTGCCATCTACTTCTGGCTCTCGGCAGCAGCGAGCTCGACCCTTTGCTTCTGGATGCATGCAGCTTTGATTGTGTATACCAACACGACACAATGTCATGATTCAACCTTCCCCCCACCTTATCTTTCCCCCACCCCCTGCTACAGTTCTTGCCAGCGCCGCCGGCTGCTCCGGGTCGATCCGACGCCGCTCTCGCCGGCGTGGCCAGTGGAGAGAGGCGGAGGAGAGGCGCCGAAGCCCTCCTGTAGATAGTAGGTGTAGGGTTTGGCTTCTTGCCGGAGTCTGGCCTTGTGCCAAGGGTTTCTCGAGGGTGCTCGGGGTCGATTCCGTCGATGGAGGGAGCTCCTCTCCCCTGCCGTCTGGATGGCGGCGATGTGGAAGAGGAGGGCCATCTGCACCCCCAATAAGACCCCTCTGGGGCGGCTCCTGGCTCCGTGCGGTTTGCCCCCCTCCTCGGCCGACCATGGTGGCGAGGGAGGATGGGGGATCCCGGCCGCCAGATCTTTGGTCGCCGCCTCTTCTGGCTTCCTCTTCCCGGTGATGGTGGCTTGCCCGCTCTCCCTCTTCCGGCCGGCCATGGCGGCGAGGGGAGGAGGGGATCGAGCGCGGTTGTGTCTGCGGGCGGAGGAAGTGGAGGTTTTTGTCTCCTGGCGCATCTGCGTGGCGGCGGGAGGCCGCGGTGTGTGGTTCCCGGCGAGCTTCAAGGGTTGAAGATGATAGCGGTGGCGCTCCAAGCGAAACCTCGGTATATGTAACATCCCCAAAAATTTAATCCAAGCTTATCAAGATCAAATCATCCAAAAATAGGGTTAACAAAAACTTTTCCAAATTTAAAATGAAAGCATTCATATATGTGTGCATTTAAAATAGGAGTTGTTTGAATTGCCATGATTGATTGATCTAATGCTTGTAAAATGTTTCTTAGGTGATTTAAACCTCATCTACATCATTTCCAAACTTTTCCTAAAGAAAATCAAATCAAAAGGAATTAAAAAGAAGGAATGGTCATTTTGGCAAATTTAACTCTCATGCCTACTTTGGTTATTCCTAGTACTCAATTCTTAACAGAAACAATTCTTGATCTTTGCACCCCTTGCTAGTACACATAATGAGGTACCAAGGCCCACCTTTTTATCTGCTAAAAACATTATGTTAACTATTTTAAATGACAGTTTAAAATTGAATGTAATGCATATGCATAGATCACCCATATTTCAAAAAACATCTATTTGAGCTCCATTTTCAGAACCCTTGCAACCAGAGACTACCTATCACTAGTGGAGATCACTCAAAAATTTTGAAACCAAAATTCAAAACTTTTTCTCTTGCGGCCATTTCATCAAACACTTGGGAGGCAGAATTCAAACCAAACAAATTTCACTATTTTTAAATAGTGTTCTGGCCAAACTTGTCCCCCACCTTGCCACCAAAATCTCTCCACTACTCCCCCTACCCCTCTCTAGCCCAGCCACACACTGTGCCACGACCACATGGTCATGGCCATTAAGGCCGAGCCCCCATTTGGGCACCTCACCAGCGACAGCACGCCACAGCCGCCGCCAGCGCCATCCACCGTGTCCTGGAGGTAGCCCGTGGTCCACCTCCACCGTCCAACCAGCCCCAGCCCAAGGACAGCGACCAGAACGGCCAGGAACCGCCGCGCCCAGAGCCTGTCGACCATGCCGACGCCGCCCGCAGAGCGCGCCCTGTCCCCGCGTAGCCAGACCTCGCCTAGCTCCAGCCGCCCGTCTACACGATCCCCACCGGCCTAGCAAGCCAACGGACATGCCCAATCCCCCGACCGTGCCCCGTAGTCGCCGGCCGCTGTAAAACTCGTCGTCGGCAGAGACTTAGTGCACGCCACGCTCTTCACTTTCCCCGACCACAAACCACTGCACAAGCACCACCGTGACACTCTCCAGGGCACCGCCCACCGCCCTAGCGCACCGCCCACGCCTCTAGCTTGTTGTGCCGTCGTCACCGGCGAGCACCGCCCATGCTTCTCTGCCGCTCAGCCGCGCCTATAAAAGGAGCCCTCCCCAGCACCAAAGACTCACACCATTCCACTCCCCTCACCTCTCTGAACATCACCCACCTTTAGCCGGAGCAAGTGGAGCAGCAGCTCGCCGGAATTGGAGCCGGAGCCGCCGCCTTTGGAGGAGAAGGGTGCCGTTGATTTCGGCCGCCCCAAGTTCCGCCGCGACCATGCCTCGCCTCGCCGTCGTCTTCCACTTCGTTTTCCCGCCTCGCCGACCCCGCTGGAGCCCTGGTACGCCCCCGGTAGACCCCCACCGAGCCGCTAGGGTTCGAGCTCGTCGGCGACCTGTTCATCATCGATGACGACCCTCAGTCGTAGATCTAGCCTCTAATCCTACGGCCCACAGCACGCGTACCGTTTCGTGTGTTAAGTGCCGCTGACAAGCGGGACCCCCTGTCAGCTGATCCCCGCACCGCGGAGCGCCACTGGACCGGCCCATTTCTTTTCCCGCGCTAGCCCATAGATTCAAATCTGGTTTTTCCTTTTTAGTTAAATCTAGTTTCTGTCCCCTAGTTTTAAAAATCAATTCTGAGAGTTTTATAAATCCAAATTGTATGAAACCAAGTTTGTCTGAAAGGTATTAAAATGATCTATCCAAGCCCGTTGGATTTAATTCAATTAGAGTTATAGATCTCTCCTAATAAAAATAACAAAACAGAAGCTTTTGCAACTTGCAACATTTTTAAAAGCCAACCAAGTTAGCTTTTGAGTTGATTCCAACTCTCAAAAATCACATTTCATCATATCTATCTAACCATGTAATAATATTAAGGTTGACATGCAGTGACTTTGGACTAGTACCAAAATAATGCTATATAGGCATTTCTAGTCACTTTAAATCATTAAATAATGAACTTAAGCCAAAGTAATATTGATCCCACCCTTAAATCTCATTCCCACATGTTAGAATATGTGGTGAGGACATGTGTCCACATGATCCCATATTTTGGTGGTGAATATTAAAATTTTAGTAATATTTCAATAAGTAGAAATTACTTTTCTAAAACAAAAAGGATGAAACTATTGAATTAAAACTTGTGATGTTTGTGATGATAATAGATCATCAAATGTGTGTTTTAGAATGCTACTTAGCCTAGTTAAGTACTGTTTGGTGATTATGCACTCCCTATGCATGACGTTAGTACCGACCAAGCTTTCGAGGAGGAGGAGTTCTACCAAGAAGAAGAAGAAGAAAACTTCAACCACTACACCAACCAAGGCAAGCTATTGTTAGCAGGCTAGAATTAAACTAGATGGTTTAGCAAAGATGCCATAAGCATGCTTTGATCACACCCCTTTGACTATTAGTACCCCAAGTCTTATTGACAAGTTTTACCTCCCTTAGTTTACACAAAGTGCTTTACTTAATTTTGAAGGTAGCATAAAAAGTATAAACCTTGACCTACTTAGAAACCTTTAGATGTCACTCTATGGCATGAGATTGACCCCATCCTTCCACCTTAGTGAACACTCTTAACTTACTATTATAGAGTAGATCAAAAACTTGAGTCACTTTAGATGGGGAAACTTGGTGAAAATGAATTGTGAAAACCTTGGAATGATGAGTCATTCTATTGAGATGTTTTGACATGTGTTGAGAGACACAACTGGTTTATGATGATGAAAATGATGAGGCATGAGCCTTAATCCCTTCTATAAAACTGATGGTTGGATTCGGATGCGATACCATTCCAAATTTACCGTACAACCACATTACCTGAATTGGGTAAGGCTTAGCTGGAAATTTATATGCATTAGTATTAGTTCCCTCACGGGAGAGGTTTGAGCTGAGGCTACCTCTCAATGTTGTCCACCTATGCAGTGCCCAAGATGACTGATGGTCATGGTTGGGAGGCCATGCTCATAGGAGAGGTGCTTGTACTAGGGTCTGTAAAGAGAAGGTTATGTTTGATTATCTGCATACTAAGTATGATGATTCAGGGTTATCCCTGACAGATGTATCGAATCTTGTGGTGAAAGTGTACCACCTCTGCAGAGTGTCAAACTATTCGAATAGCCGCGTTCGCGGTTATGGACAGTTGGAGTGGCCATACTGTTTCGTTGTCATATGTTTTCTAAATAACTTGAAATGAATGATGAACTTTGACTTGACCACAACAGGGTTGTGTTGATGATAATAGCTTCCCAACTTAAGTGATTCTAGAACTTTACTTTATCTTTCTTTGCTTCTGAACTCAGCTTAGGTTTCAAACTTAACTTGATAGTTAACTTAGATTTAGCACTTTAACTTAGATTTATACTCCTTGCTAGTAGTAGTTTGCGAGTACTTAAAGAGTACTCATGACTTTTGTCCCTGGCTATTATCATGGCCAGACTATGAAGGAGATTATCAAGATGATGGTCAGCAGGACGGCTATGATAACTAAGACTATCTGCCTTCGTCAGCATTGCCTGTGCCCCTGAAGATGGACCCCACCGCTACACTATCGTTTATTTCCGCTGCTTGTTGTATTAAAGACTGGATCATGAGATCCTTATTTGTGTGAAACCTTATGTATGGTTTGTAATGGATGATGTACTATGATATCCAATCCATTATGTCTCGCAAAAATGGTAATCCTGGGATTGCGAGGTATGGCATAACGGGCATCTGGGATTAAAAATCTGGGTGTTGACAGTATAAGCGCATTTTTGGTGTTCTGACCAGATTGGATGCCTGTTGTTTTCTTCTATTTCTCTTGACCGGTCGTGGCGGCGTGGGAGAGAACGTCGATGGTAGCGCGCGGAACACTTGGTAAGGGCACCTGGGGGAGTTTCGGTCTTCCCTCTCTCGACGGAATTTTCCTTGCTACTCCGACCATCTATGCCCGCCTTCACCCACCCGTCGCAGGAGTGGTTCACTGAAGTGCGGGTCGTTCGACCTCGACGGAGTGTACGAGGATTCTCGCGTCAGGGATTTCCGGAGCTTGGAAGCAACATCGGTGAGCTTTATCCTGATGGCTGCGTGTCGTCTGTCAAAGCCGGTGAGCTCCGGCATCCTTTCAACCTCCATCGGAGGCCTCTCTTCGGGTCAGCGGCCGCGTCCTACGTCGGCTCTGAAGCAAGTAGTTCCGTCCCCGCGGCGGTGCTCGACGGCGATGCAGCTGATCTCCGGCTCGGCAGAGGAGATAGGGAGGGACCTGTTTTCATCCTATATCTTTCAGTGGGGTCTTATCCACATATATTGGGGGCCTATGTTTTTTTTGCATCTTATGGGGTCCTCTGTAATAATGTTCACCTCCTCTATTTGTGTTTATTATAATTGCTTCCAGGTCCTTCGGGGCTCTCCTTTAAAAAAACACGACACAATGTTTTTGCTCGTTCAGGTTCAGTGACTTGTTCAGCTATGTAGCTCACTGACTGCTAAAACATTGCGAAGAAAGCAAGTACTACAACTATCTTCATAAATAATCTGTTTGCTCTTGCACTCGATCGATCAAACCCAGCTAAATTACATTACATAGTACACCCTTGTTTGCACGATCAAAAACATCTCTACTCCCGCCTCCTTATGTTGTTGCACCGTCCACCTGAAGGAGATATGCCCTAGAGGCAAATAATAAATAGGTTTTTATTATCATATCTCAATTAGTTTATAATAGTTTCATATTGTGCTATAACTGTGCTAAGTAGAAACATTGGTACAGGTGTGGTATGAAACAACCAAGTCCCTAGTAGCCTCTATTCATACTAGTTCGTTAGTCATGAGGATGATATGGGTTTCAAGATCATGTGCATTTATGCCAATTGACAACGGGATCATATCATTGGAGAATGATGTGATTAGACATTCCTCGAAGGATTGCAACACGATCAAGTCATATAGTTCATTGTTGCAACAACTATACCTAGACTCCTTTTCCTTAGACCGTGAGCTCATATTACTCACTGTTTCTCGAGGCTGCTTAGACTGCATCAACCATCATCTGGTAATACGGTGGCCATAAAGGTGTACGCTGGATATTCCAAAGGAACAGTAGATGACATGTGACTGCAAGACCGGGGTTTGTTCACCCACATGACGGGTAAAGATACATGCGGCCGGCTTGTTGAGATTACATCCATAAATGTTGCAACATGTGACTCGGTCACGGGGGTGTAATATCACGGTAACAAGAAAACAGAACTTGTCGTGAATGACAATGAGCAAGGTATGTGATACTAATGATCGAATCTCGGACAAGTCGTATCAAAAAACAAAAGGAATTGGATGCTACATTTAGTGGTTCAAGCGACATTGTCATCAGGAATGCATAGGGGTCACATGGATATCCCTGGTCGCTTATGGCGAGATGATTATTCATATGAACAAGTTACAAGCCAGTTTGTACTATTCTTATGAACAATACCTTATGGTCACATTATGATTATAAATACGTTATTCTCATCACTATGTTAATGATAATGGTTTAAACATTTATAAAAGGATTAGAATGCTAAAAGATATCCAAAGTTTAATAATGAAATGACACTATAGTTTAAGTCATTTTGGTTATTGCATGTTCTTTATGAAGATCGGGGTCATAGATGCTTAATCTAGAGACTTTTCAAAACCATGCCTCTTGGGTAGAATGACTAAAACTCCGCATTCTGGTAAAACGGTGATATGCGAAGAAATGTTGAATCTTATACATAGTGATGTATCGTATTTTCAACAAGTAGTGGAAATCATTTATTGTGGACTTAAGTGAATAAGCGTATTTACTTAATGAAACATGAGTTCGAAATGATTTGAATTATTCAAATGAGTTCACAACAATAAGCGGATATTGAAATTAACAAGAATACAAAGTCTCTTCGATTTGATCGACATGACTGAAGTATTCAAGTTAAGTTTAGCATAAAAGGGACTTGTGAAAGATGTTTCACAAATTAAGATAATTGGATGAATTCAAACTATGTTGAAATATCTAAACATCATAATCATTATGTATTAGATACATATGGTATAATATTATCGGGGTTATAGTTGTCATTTAGAGTTAGAGATCAAAATAAGCAAACACTCATTTGAAATACAAAGGAACATCTAAAAGTATTCATGGAAACAATACCATAAGTGTTATGGCAAGTTCGAGTTTCTGGAGATTTTGATAAGTTGAAATCGTGGCGAATAAACAAGTCTTTGTAGAGCATTCTTAGGAACCTATGAATGCATCTTCCACAAAAGGGGCAAACCTATTGTTGTCCAAAGTTAATGTGTCTTGATGAAGATACATGTGGAAGAAAGTAAAAGATCAAAACAAGGTATTAGACCTTACCTCCGGATTGTTGTGTGGCGCAGCGGAATTTGTTTCGTGAATCCAAACTCTACAAATAGAGGAGAAACTGTTGATAATGATCATAAAGTTTGAAGTAAATACTTTTACTAAAAAAAGCAGGATTCAACTATATATTCTACAAGTTTGAAGAATTATATTGTTGATTCACTTGTCATGTTTTGAACAAGACATACCTACGAAATACAAAGAAGCGTGATGGACCTAAGTGCGAGAAATGAATGGTCATTGAAATCTTGTTAGTAGAATTCTCGATTTGATGATGATCAAGGAATTTTGGAATATCTAAGATTTTCGAGAGGACCTGGATTTGAGTGGGAGCAAATCAACTTGGCTAATTCATAATATGTAGCTGATATATTTTGAGTGGGAGCTAAGTGAAATCCCTGGATCTCGAACATGAATGTCATATTTGAGTGGGAGCGTGAAATCATTCTAGGATATGTGAACGACATATGTGAATGATGTGATTGTTGTTAATAATATTTAAGTTAGATAAATAAGGATGAAGTTTAAGTTATTAAACAAGAAAATCTATCGAGATAGATTGGTGAGTTTAATAAACATTGAATGTCGAATACTTTCTGGACTTGATTCTGAAAGATGTTCAGAATGTCCTAAGCAAGATTCTGAAGAAGCTCAGAATGGAACAAGGTAAGAAAGAAGTTCTTGTTGTATGAAGCATTGACTTTGTATTGCAACTATGGTTGAAAGTAAGAGATGTGTTGCATCTCCTATGCCTCAGTCATAGGTTCTTCCACATGACCATGTTGTATACTCGACGTAATGTGACCCAAAGTTCTGGTTGGTAGGACAAAGTCTTAACTATAAGAACATGTCTTTAAGTGATTCCTGAGTTGATCACTGAACCAGAATTAAGTTTGTACTTAAATGGCAAGAAGCAACGTAAGTGGCATAGTTGCATTTCATGCACTAGGATCTACATAGATACATAAGTATAAATGCTCCATCTGATGTGATGTATAATGTTATGGCGGGGCTAGTTCGCTTTTAACGTACAATGATGTGTCCTAGGGCCCAGGGCCCATGAGAAAGCCCTCGAGGTTGATCTAAAGTCACTGTATGACTGTAAGCTCCTGGAATCTGGCCTCGTTCTGCTACCATGACTACAGTATATACACAAAGGATAGCAAAGTGTGTTTCGAAGTTTAGATGATAACGGTAAAAACGACCGTCATCATAAACACTAGAAACAAAGTCTCACTTTGTTGCCAAACAAATGCTTCGACCCATTATAAGATAATGTACTGAATGTCAAAATTAGGAAGACGTTAACAATTTGCAAAAGACATAATGATCTGGTAAAACAGAACATGGACATGACGTTTCCCATGAGCATGCATGATCTGTAAATGCATATGGTATATGGTTTATATGAGTAAAATGCGATCTAGATTATTTGTACTCTAGTACAAGTGGAAGACTGAAGGAGATATGCCCTAGAGGCAAATAATAAATAGGTTTTTATTATCATATCTCAATTAGTTTATAATAGTTTTATATTGTGCTATAACTATGCCAAGTAGAAACATTGGTACAGGTGTGGTATGAAATAACCAAGTCCCTAGTAGCCTCTATTCATACTAGTTCGTTGGTCATGAGGATGATCTGGGTTTCAAGATCATGGGCATTTATGTCAATTGACAACGGGATCATATCATTGGAGAATGATGTGATTGGACATTCCTCGAAGGATTGCAACACGATCAAGTCATATAGTTCATTGTTGCAACAGCTATACCTAGACTTCTTTTCCTTAGACCGTGATCTCGTATTACTCACTATTTCCCGAGGCTGCTTAGACTGTATCAACCGTCATCTGGTAATACGGTGGCCATAAATGTGTACGTTGGGTATTCCAAAGGAACAGTAGATGACATGTGACTGCAAGACCAGGATTTGTTCACCCACATGACGAGTAAATATACATACGGCCGTCTTGGTGAGATTACATCCATAAATGTTGCAACATGTGACTCGGTCACGGGGATGTAATATCACGGTAACAAGAAAACAGAACTTGTTGTGAATGAGATTGAACAAGGTATATGATACCAATGATCAGATCTCGGGCAAGTCGTATCAAGAAACAAAAGGAATTGGATGCTACATTTAGCGGTTCAAACGACATTGTCATCAGGAATGCATAGGGATCACATGGATATCCCTAGTCTCTCTGTTGATCATTGATTTAGATCATGTCTAGAGTATTTCCGAGCCGTGAGAGGATACACTTAAGGGTATGATGAGAGCGATCATTCGTAAGACGGAATCATAGTAGAGAAAGAGAAAGCCGGAATCGTTCCGCAGAGAGATCCGAAGTTGTTCGGAGAAAGAATAAAGGAAAAGACCCGAAAAAGTGTTTTTGGATAAATGAGAATTTAAATATACATTTATTATATGTTAATTATGAATTAATATATACTAAATAATAGTTAGATTAAGATTTATAAAGGAAACTTTTATATTAGGACAAATCCCAGAGGGAAATAGCCTAGAATAAAAGCTGCAAAAAAAGGAAAAAGAAAACAGCTACCTGCGCTTGCCACAGCTGGGCCCAGCTTGACCCCGGCCCAAGGAGCTCGCGGGGGAGCTGGCCTGGCTGGGCCGCAGGGTCAGCCGGCCCACCCGGGCGCCAGCCGCCAGCTGCCATGCGAGGCGCTGGGCGTGCTGGGCCGCGGGGGCGGTACCGGCCCACCCGGCCTCGCCTCTCCACCGCCTGGCCGCCGGGCCGCTGGCGTAGGGCAGGCCTACCCGGGGTCGCCTAGCCCCAGCAGCCCGCCGACGCGGGGAGCAGCTAGGCGCGAGGTGGGCCGCGCCAAAGGCCCACCCGGCCGGTGCCTCCCAGGCTGCTGGGTGTTGGCTGCTGTTTTGCCTATTGGGCTGAGTAGAAACAACCCATTTGGCCAGTCCGAATTTTCCTGAGCTTTTTCCTTTAGTAATTAGTCCCACATGGCTTAGCCTTTGAGAAAGGCACACCCCCTTATAGACTATATAAAGGGGTGCCCATGGGTGGGATGAGACACACCATTAATTGGAGAAGTCCTTTGGTTAACTTCCTCCTTCCCTCTCTCTCTAGCCCTTGTGACCATGGCCCCAAGTTTGGGCTGTGCGATCGAGGCACACCTGCAGTACGCCGTTGCGTTGCAGGGATTCCTAGCCGGATATCAACTTCCGCACTCTCGGCAGGATCGGGGAGCCGGAGGTCTCATCGTGCACCGGATGTGTACGAAGACACGAGGCGCAACACTTGGGGCGCTTAAATGTCATGATCCGGAGCTGCTGCACGATGAAGAAGGAGCAAGGGGTGAGCTGCGAGGAGCTTCACGACCTTGAGGTCGGCTACGAGTACAACTACATCAACCACGTTCCCCTCGGAACGTTAACCGCGTATGGTCTACAAGGGTATGTATTCTTACGCATTGACCGTTACCTCATTACTACATAGATAGATCCTAGGCAGTTTTGGGGTTCCATCATAGGAAATTTTTGTTTTCTGCTGCGGATCCCCTTCACCACCGTGAGATCCTAAGCTCGTGAACACAACTGCCCCCCTTGCTACAGTTCCCGTCTCAATCGCCGCCTGCCCCGGGTCGATCCGACGCCGCTCCTATCGGTGCCGCCGGCGGTGAGAGGCTGAGGACCAATGTCGGGCCCCTGTATATATTAGGTCTAGGGTTTGGCTATCTGCCGGTTTTTGGCTCTATGCCAGGAGGTCAACGATGGGTTCTTGGGGCCAGATCCGTCGTGGGCTGGGTCTCCTCGTCGATGTTGTCTGCTCGCCGGCGGTGTGGTCGTGGAGGGCCAACCGAGCCTCCAATAAGGCCCCCTCCTAGCGTCGACCTGCTCTATGTGTCGCCCCCCTCCTTGGCCGACCATGGTGGCGAGGGAGGCTGCGGGGGTGCTGGCCGACATAGCATTGGTTGCTGCCTGCCCGTGCCTTCTCTTTCCCGTGGTGACTGCTCGCCCGCTGATCCCCTTCCGGCCAGCCGTGGTGGCGTGGGGAGGTGGTATTTGTGCGGGGTTGTGGCTACGAGAAGTGAAGGCACTAGATTTTGTCTCCTAGCGTATTGGCGCAGTGGCAGGAGGCCGCGGTGGGTGATTCTCGATGAGTTTCAGAGGTTGAATACACCAGCGAAGCGCCTCCAAGTGAATCCATCGTTCGGTGCTCGGGCCAATCTAGACGCTCGCTGCTTTTTCCTGTTCCTCTTGGACGACCGTGGCAGCGAGGAAGGGGATGCAGTTAGCAGAGAGCGAAAGGCTTGGCCAGAGTACTCTAGGGAGTTTTGGTTCTTCCCATTTCGACGGACTTCTCCCCGCTTCTCCGACCATCTCTGTCCGCCTTCACCCACCCGTGGCAGGAGTGATGTGCTGAAGCGCGGGTCATTTGGCACTGACGGAGTTTGCGAGGTCTATTCCATCGGGGATCACTGGAGCTTGGAAGCGACATCGGCGAGCTTCATCTTGACGGCTGTGAGCCGTCAGTTACAGCCGGTGTGCTCCGGCATCTCTTCAACCTCCATCGGAGGCCCCTTTTCTGGTCAGTGGCCGCGGCCAACGTCATCTCTGAAGCAAGTGGTTATGTCCCCGCGGCGATGTTCGGCGGCGGTGCAGCTGGCCTTCTGCTCGGCAGTGGAGATAGGGAGGGTCCTGGTTTTTACTCATGTTTTTCAGCAGGGCCTTATCCACATTAAATGGGGACCTATGTATCTTCTTTTTATGGGGTCCTTTGTAATATTGTACACCTCCGCTGTTTGCTCTTAATTCAAAGCTTCTAGGCCCTTCGGGCTCTCGTTCAAAAAAACATCTCTACTGACTAGCTAGACCACTCTCCAAGACAGCTAACAAAGAAATATATGTCTGAATAACCGCAAGGAAGAAAGCACGCCAGGGATCCACGCCTTTCTGTCCGGCGACCTAGCAGGCGCGCGGGACTATGAGCAGGGCAGCGACCGGGACGATGAGCAGCTGGATGGTGACCGGGAAGACGGCGAGCTGGAAGGCGACCGGGAAGACGCGAGCTGAGACGTGACTGGGACTATGAGATGGCAGCGACCGGGAAGACGGCGAGCTGGGGGGCGACTGGGAGGACGACGAGCTGGGCAGCGATTGGGAAGATGGAAAGATGGGCGGCGACAGTCAAGAGAGGGATGGCGAGCAGGAAGCAGCGTTGCCGCCAACACAGATGGATGGGACGGCGACTGGGCACCGCCTTGTCTAGCAGTTCTACAAGCGCCAGAGATGGCCGGTGGGTCGGCCCCGTTGACCCAGTGGGTTATTCGAAGCCGGCCCTATTAGCCCCAAAAAGTATCCAAGGCCGACCTGTGCGACCCAATGGCCTTGAAAATTTGGGTCGGGTCAACCTGGCCCATTCCCATTTTGAGTCCTCCGATTCTTCGTTGGAGGGGGAGTACACCGACAACATGCTCCAGTCCTCCACATCGGAGTAGGTGGGGGACAGAGGAGCGCGGCCGCGCGAGGACCAAATCTCCACGTCATGGGCGTGGGCGTAGGCGCACATGGAGGGGGCGTTCTCGGGGGATGACAGGTCGTAGGATTGGGACGGTGCGTGCAAGATTGGTGGCGGGGTAAGGTCGCGGTTGGTCCAACACCGTTCCACCCTCTTCTTCGCCCCCTCTGGGCGAACTAGCTTCGCTCGCTATTCGGGGGAGAACTCTCCGCAACGCCGGTCGTCGTCCCCGCCGCCGTGGAGGGAGCTTCCGTTGCGGCCACAAAGGCAACCTCAACATGCATGAGCCTCGAATCGGCCACATGGCGTCTCTAGGAGGCCAAATCTGCCGCTAAAGCTCGTCGATTTGGTCACCGGAGCTAGGGATTAGCGGCAGAGGAGCGATGGGGAAAGTAAGGGTTTGCACCGGCAATCATCACTCCGCGCGGTACAAATAGTGGCCGAGGTGGCGTGTTTTCAGTCCACCGTATAATTTTTTATGGGTCAGACCAGGATACGGGATCGGCTAGCTCAGAAGTTTCCCAAACCGCAAAATCATCTGACTTTTACGGGATGGGACCGTTTTAGCGTAGCTGCTAGAGTTGATCTGACCTAACATTGAAAGATTGCCAAGCTTTGTGCGCTCTCCTCTGCCTCTGCCTCCGCCGTGTCGAGTGCTGTAGCACGGTTAATAGTCCAGGTTTAAATGCCGGCGTCGTTGTCCAACGAACAGGGTGCGGTGCGTGCAGCGTCTTCCACTCTCGCTAAGAACTCTAACACATACCGTACCGTAAGATCCCGTAAAATACCCAAACCCTTATTATAACAATATTTTGCAGTTTCTGTGTTAAAAAGGGTTCCGAGGATCTGTATATTTTCACAAACAACATTTTTTTAGTACACCATAGAATAAATCATCTGTTTTCTCGAGCGAACCGACATACGCGACAGGCGCCCGGTTTTTCCACTTGGAACCCTTTGCGCGCAAGAGCCTTGCTTCGGTGCATAGTTTTATAAACCGGTGGTTTAAATTAAAAAAATCTGAACCGATGACCTAAGAGGCACCGGTGCAAAGAGCAAAGATGTTGCAGGAGGAATCAAACTCAAGACCTTATCCTAGATAGACATAACACCACATAAGAACAAATACCACTTGAACACACCAAGTTTTGTGATTACATATTAAAATATACGCTTAATATATATTTTATTGTCATTTTGTTTCGATTTTTGCTTAAATTTTAAGTAAAAGGAACAGTTTTTTATCACCATCGAACCGAATGAACCACTGGTCCGACCAGTAAAAAACTGAACCGATAGACTCACCGGTGTGATCACCAGACCGGTTTTTTAAACTATGCTTCGGCGTCGCAAGAGCCTTGCTTCGGGGTAAGGTGGAGTCGCGTACTGGGCCCTGTATACAACAATCGCGCATACGACCGGATCGGGGTCAAGTTGTATTGTTTGTAGCGTTCACGCAACAATCTCTGCTGATCATCCATGCAAAAAAAATCTCTGCTGATCGTTCGTCTAGCCTACATACTGGTCCACGGAAGTAGCTCAATGTGTAGATCTCTCTTGGCCGTCATAGGTGGACGCACTCTCGCTCGCCGCCCTCGCATAGTTCCTCCACCCCTCCCCCCTCGCCGTACATCTAACTGGACGACATCCCCTCCGGCTCGCGTTGCCCTCCGCCCGCCCAGCTTGGGCCCTAACCATCCTCCAACATCTCTCCATGACCGACGACTCCATCTCTCTTCTACGGTGGGCTGCGAGGACGTAGTTCCTTCCATCGCCTCCACCAACGGCCGGTGGTGGAGTTCGCCGGAAGCTCTCCGGGAGCGGTGGTGGCCGACTGGGAGTTCGCCGGAAGCTCCCCGAGAGCAGTGGTGGCCGACTGGGAGTTCGCCGGAAGCTCTAAGGGAGCGGTGGTGGCCGACTGGGAGTTCGCCTAGGACAAAACCGATGGGGACGGAGGGAAATAGGAGTATCGGTCGACCGGTCGGTCTCCACCTTATCCGTCTAAAATACACCGTAGAACTTTACGTACATACGCTTCCGTACGAGTCAACCTCTCACCTGTAACCCACTCAAAACAAACCCGAACCCGTTATCGCAGAAAAAAGTGCTCTAGGGATACCGAAGCAAGAGTCGGCGCGCAATAGTTTTAGCTCTCGCGCTCCTTCCTTCTGTTGCCTCCTACCCACGATTTTCAGCTGTCGCCTTTGATTTCCCGTCACCGGAAGGTAGCCCCACAACCACCGCTTCGATTCCACGTAGTTTTGACCGTGCCGCTCACAAATCCGTGCGGCAATGGAAATGTTCGAGGTCACTGCCGCCATGGATGCCGCTCAAAGCTTCGATTCCGTTGCACAAGAGCATTAGGAGATCAGATTCGGTTGCACCGGAGCAGTTTCCCCCGCCCCTTCAGTCGACGACTCGTGGAGCTTCAAATGAACCGAATCATGCTAGCCTCCTCCGACCAAAGGTAAAACCCATTCGTAGTTCTTGAGCACGAGCTGTTTCGACGATTTGACGAAGATGTATGCATCGATTTATAGATGAGTATGTACTTAAGCCTGAGTGTACAGTTTTTCTCCAATGACTCGTTTTCCTCGGATGACTCCGACATTGAAAATTTGCTATTCGATGACGGCATCGAGCAAATGATTATGATCATCGCCGTCCGTGAGATGGTGGTTAGAAGTAGGAAGAAGCAGTGAGGATCGACCGTATGTCATCTGTGCATCCTGCACAACTGCACGCTCAGCCAAGAGTTGCTCATGCGCGATTATTTCACCGAGGCACCCATCTAGCTACCTCATTTTTTCTGTCGGTGATATCGAATGTGTGGAGAATTGATCATGAAGATTGTGTAACCTTGCGATGCCAATTACCGCTTGTACTCATTGCAGGAACACTGACGGGTTGATTGGTTTCAGCTCGTACCGAAAGATCTCGATAGCTATGCAGATGATAGCATACAACACTCCGACGAACTACAACGGTGAGTATCTCCGGTTAGCGAAGATACTACTCCTGAGTGTGTCATTATGTTTTCCAAGGCGATCCGTTTGTTTGGTCCAGTCTATCTTCAAGCTCCCAATGAAGACGACACAACGAAATTGATGGCACACAATGAGAAGATAAGTTGGCGGGGAATGCTCGGTAGCATAGATTGTAACTACCCATGCGGAATAACATGGACAATACACCGAAAGGAGCGGTGATCCAACAATTGTTCTTGAAGCTATGGCATAAAGGATTTGTGTATTTGGCATTGCTTTTTTGGTCTTTCGGGTTCTCTCAATGACATCAATGTCTTTCAAAGGTCTCATATTTTTTCTAGGATTGCGAGTGGAGATGCAGCTACATTGTCAATGGACATGAATACACAATGGGCTAGTATCTTGCCAATGGGATTTACCCTTCGTGGTCCATACTTTTGAATACCCATTCGAAATCCATCAACAAGGAAGCAAGTTGTTTTGCTAAGGCACAAGAGACATGTGGAAAGGACATCAAGAGAGAACTTTCGGTGATTTGAAAGCTAGGTCTACTATTGTTCGATGTCCTACTTGTTTTTTGGAAGGAGAAACCCTCAACGGTATCATGGAAGCACGTGTGATTCTCCACAACATGATCATCGAGAATAAGAGGGACTTGGACTTGGAATTGTTCTATGGCAATGTTGGTAGCCCGTGAAACCAACAAGAAATTCCGACCGGATCCAACCTTTTCTTGAGATGCACCGTCCGACTGAAGATAGTGCCACACATGTCAAGCTTCATGGTGATCTCATTGAGCACTGTTGGCAGTTGTATGGGCAGTAGTTTACATTTCTTATATTTGATTTCCTATCCATAGTGTGTGTTTAAACTATTATTTTCATTTCAAACTATTCTTTATTTGTTTAATTATTTAGATCTAAACTATTGATGTGATGAGAATTATTATTATTACGTGTGATGTTTGGATCATTCATAATTTAGTTTATATTGCTGTCATATTGCATTTAGTGTTATTATTGTGTGATACTACATGTTGAAATGGAAAATGCTTAAAAGTGCTGAATTTATGGTGTTGCGTGGGTTTGCGCAAGGTCCCGCAAATAAAACCGCAAAACCAAAACCACGAGACACCTAAAACACGTTCGTATATTCAACGTTTTTAAGAGCCAAAATATATGGAATCTATTAGAGTTGCTCAAGCAGGAGACTTGCAGGCCTTCGTAATTGTAAAGGTTAGGGTAATTAATCGAAAGCGATGGGACTCTTGTCCAGAGCGGCGTCGTGCGTATAGAAAACTGAAACGGGAAGAGAGGGATGTCGGTCTACAGGCTGCCCGCGTCTGGCTGGCGAATCCCGGGTCAAAATCACACGGAGAGAGAGAGAGAGGGTGGTCGGCAGCGCAACTGCTACCCGGGTTTTCAGCTTCCTGTCCACGGTTGAGTCCGTGATGCAGAACTGTCCAGTGATGCACGGAACAGGCCGGTGTACGTTGGACGGAGCAGCGCTGAATAAGGGGACGGGACTGCCGCACCCGATCAACACTGCTTCCGTGTTTATTTTATTTTGAAAAGTGTGCCGTTGAGTATTAAAAAAATGAGTATCAGAAAAAACATGCCCTGGATATTGGTGCGAAGTTTCAATAGAAATTACGTTATAATTTGAGCTATAAAAAAAAGGAATTTATGCATGTGTATAGAAATAAAAAAACTCTTATTTTATGTAAAATTTGCCTTTTCTGTGCAACTCAAAATATAATTGTATGCATGTATGTGTGTATGCATGTCTATATATGCGCGCATTTTTGCCAGACTTTTTGGAGTTTCATAAATATGTTTTTCATTCTTTTTAAAAGAAGGAGCACCGATGCGGGTGCTACCGGGTGTTTCCGCATTAAGGACATGTTTGGTTGTAGAGACTCATATTTTTCGTTTTTCTTACTTGGCTCGGTGGATGCTGCATGAGGAAAGATTTGGCTTGAGCCAAGTTTGGTACTTTGTCTACAATTTTAGCAAGTTGTTTGGTTGGCAACAACACTAACTTTATCTCGTTTGATGCAAAAAAAAATCTGTATGTTTGGTTATACTGTTGTGCTCCCCACTTCTCAGAGCTGGTGATGTTACCACACAGTGGAAAATATGCAGCAAATTGAACTAGCCGTTGTAAACAAGCAGCAAATTGAACTAGCAATACCAAATTAGAACCCTAGATACTAGCAAATATGAGTTCATGATAATATTACCTAACTACTAGCAAATGACAGTTCACCACAATATTACATAGTTACTACGAATGAATGTTTTACACCCACATCACGGATTGTTCATAGAACACAAGGGAAGCAATTCATCAGACCATCTTATTCACTCCTTCTTCAGATCATGTAGTTTGCTCTCATCGCCTACATGCTGAGGCCCACTATTGTCTCTTGTTCTTCCAAGCAACACAATCGTTATGGGCAACACCATGACCACCATCAGTGTCGTTGTCGTCAGGAACTACATCTTCCTCAACTAGGAAGTACTCCCTCCGTTTAGAAATATAAGATGTTTTAGCTTTGTAAAAGGAGTGTATCTAGACTTCATTTAGTGTGTAGATTCACTCCAAATCTTGATGAACCTACACACTAAAACATGTCTAGATACACTCCTTTTACAAAACTAAAACATCTTATACTTCCGAACGGAGGGAGTATTCATCAGTGCCAAATTGCAACATCAAGTTGTGCAAAATGCAACATGCAAGAACAAGCTTAACTTGGGTGGGGAAAGAATGGAAAGACTTTTGATTAAGGATCTTAAACCTATTCTTCAGAGCAATGAAAACCCTCTCAACTGTGACTCTAAGGCTAGAGTGCCTCAAATTGAAAAGTTCTTCCGGAGTCCTTGGATAGTTTCTAGAAGAGAACTCATTGAGATGGTACCTTATTGACCATAAGGGTGGAAGAATTCCAGGCTAACAAGCATATAGAGCATCTGTTAGGTAGAATTTGTTGTCAGGGAGCTTGAGGCCATCAGGTCTGCTAAGGCTGGCATTCAGAATCGTCGCATCATGGGCAGATCCTTCCCACCCAGCAAGCACATATGTGAATTTCATGTCGAAATCAACATCGGCAAGCACATTCTGGCTGGGGTAGTGCTTCCCTCCTTATACAGCCTGTTCGACTTTCGGCACTCTAGCCATCACATGAGTACCATCAATTGCTCCAATACAATCCTGGCATTACAAGAATGTTAGGCGGTAGTCTAATACAATAATCTCATGAAGAACATGATAGACTTGCTCACCTTGAAAAAGGGGAACCATCGACCGTTGCCTTGTATCTTCGCGGGGGTTTAACCAGATGGTGGCTTGATCATCTCTCCCCTGAGTTCTCCAACAACATACAACACCTGATGGAAATACTAGGAAATTGTTTCGGTTGATCTCCTTCATGTGTTGTGGATCACTTGGAATCTCTGGTTATGGCCTACAACATGAACAAACAGAGCCACTTGTTCTTTGATAGAGGTGTTGATGTTGTCCTTAAGCAAACCCCTAGACCCGAATGTGTGCACAAGATGGTTAAATGGGGCTATTCTCATCCTGAGCATGGTGATAGCCTCTACATCGTTGTTGTTGTAGATGTAGTTCAGATTTGCCATCCTCTCTCTGTCGCGATGCATCAGGGGACCATATTTCACTACCTCCCTATTAGTCCTACCATCCGCTCTTCTTTAGATCAGGAGAATTCATGCCTGAATCACAGCCACAAGGGCAGTTATATGCATGATAACCTCCACCCGTTGGTCCTAAACAGAGCGACATTGCATAAGAACTGTAGGTACTACCCTAATGTTGAGCTAACTACCTTGGTACTAATGTTGGGGAGGAGGCAAGGCCTCGGTTCTTACCTTCATGGTTGTAGACATAGACGACCTACCACATGCAGAGAAGAAGGCGAGGGAGAAGTAGTGTCGCGGATTTGCGAGGCAGTAGATGTCGGAGTCTAAGAAGACGTGCATGTTGGTGCCGGAGTGGATGCAGTAGTTGCTACCAGAGATCTAAATCGTTGCCGCCATCGCCTCCAAAGCCGCCGCACAATAGGAAAATGGGGAGGGACTTGTCTCCTAGTGGGAGGTGATAGCATAAGAGGGAGATGAGCCTACTTTTCGTGCCATATGATGCTGCAATTTTTTGGCTCCTGCCATCTCCACGCTGACTCCCGGCGCACGTTGTTCCTCCCCTTGCGCTTGCCAGGGCCTGTCCCGGTGAAAACGCTCGATTTTAGTGTTCCTCCGGAGCCAGGATGAGGGCTGCTTTAAGACCCGTGCAAGCCAAATCCCCGGTACACTGCCACACACCAAAACACCCTTATTTCTTCTCGTTGGATGCGAGAAGAGGAGATCTGGCCAATCAAACATGCCCTAACTTCTTCTAGAAAACTAGGCCACCATAGGCTACCGATGCCAACCCTAGCCGCCAGGACACCGCCAACCGTACCTCCCCGTCACTACCCCCGCTTCCTCCCCCTTTCCTCTCCACCTCCCGGGTTGAACAGGAGTACAACTCCAAAGCTTCAGAAGAAGGAGAAGCCATGGATGAAGGATCCGGAGAAAACTCTCCCAAAGCACAGGATGACATGGATATCGGAGATAATCCTGAGGTCCAGATGTCTGAAAGTATCGATCAGAGCTTGACTCCGGGAAACGGACCCAAAGCCATCTTTGCTACCGGTGCTGCCAAGAAGGCAAAGAAGAGGAACAAGAAGAACAAGACCCCGGCAAAAGAACTTCCAGCAGAGGAGGTGATTGCCGAGGAAGACTCAGATGGAGCACTTATCCCAGACGAGCTCAAAGAAGAGTCGGTGGATGGACACGTGGTCACCGCAGGTGCCCGTAAACTCATCGACGATGCATTAACCACACCTATCCCTACCGCGGCGGAACTTACCGCTGTAGAATTGGAAGAAAGGGCCCAGGCCCTAGAAGCATGTCGCCAAGTACTCCTGGATGAGGCCAAGAACATCAAGGAAGAGATGAAGCGCATGGCCAATGCGGAGAAGCTCATCTCTCTACAGCATCAGAAAAACCGGAAACGACACACACATGACAATCAATTTCCAGAAGTACGCAAGGTTCTCTTTGAAGGAGATCCGGGGATGCCTCGGCTTGACAGCAATGGAGATCTGGTGTACCCAACACCAGTGCAAAACACCGCTACAGCCCGAGATATCCTAGCAAATAACCTAGGCCCGGAACATGTTCGATTGGGCATTAAGCTACTCACCAAGGGTCTAGAGCAACAGAAGGTCGCGAAATCCAAAAGCGAAAAACTGGTCTCCCAATCCGACCAATGTTGCACGGATCCTGCCTGGAACGACATAAGACCCCAACACTCCGGAACAACATCACCCTTCCGACCGCCGGGAAGATAATCACTCAAGAACCGGATCTTCAGGACAACACCATAAAACTGCACGTGACTGGCACAACGTTGCTCCGGCCGCCGAGCAAGAGGCGATTGCTGCACTGTATCCGAAAAATCCTCCCCGACAAGAGTCAAAGGATCGCAGGGAAGAAGACAAAGAAAAGCATCGGGAGGAGGACCAGCAAAGAATGCCACCTCCTAGACACACAAGCCGTCTGACTGTTTCCCACCATGCTGGGAATGACGGACGAAGGAACGACAAACACCGTGCCGAGTCAAGCCGGCAAGGGGCTCGTCGTAATGAAGACCCTCCCGTAACAGGAATAATGACGCTCCGGACGAAAACCGATGATCAGCCGGAAACAATCCAGCTGCTCCATCCTCTCCACCAAGTAGCCATCACAACGGCTCTCAAGGAGGCCAAGGAGGGCATCGTGGCAGAGGAGGTGGTGGAAGAAGCCAAAGTCCGGCTCCAAGGCACCGCAGCTATAGCCGTCAATCAGGACGATCTCTGTCCCCAAGTGACGCAAGACACAAGATTAACTCCAACATAGAGGCATGGAACATGGACCGAAAGGTGAAGGGGCACCCCCCATGGGGCGCCGGCCATGGGGAGGGGCACCCCCTCCTCCTATAAAAGGCCCCCTCTCCTCACCTCTCACTCACACCTTCTCATGAAGGATCTCTCTCCCTCTCTAGATTTATTCTCCATGGTCTCGGATTAGCGAGATACATATTTCCGGTGGTTTTTTGTCTGGAAGGAGTTGCTGCTTCCGCTGTATCGCTGGAGCGAGGAGGCGGAGGTTGTTCGGTGGACCGAACGTGTGTGTGATCATGGATGCACCGCTTCTTTGTGGTGCTAGACTTGATGGTGCTGGACCTGCTGGATCCGCTGGACTTCATCACGATCTTGAGATCGGCAAGTGTATGACTACATCAACCACGAAATCAGTTTCGTTAACAATGTTTTATCGCTCTTCAAGGGTATGTTTTCTATGGATGTATATCCACCCGTTGGTTATATCTAGGTAGATAGATCTTGGTGCTTAGATGTTCACATCGTAGGAATTTTTTGTTTTCTATGCTGCGATTCCAACACTAACAACTCCACTCGGGATGCAAAAGAGGATATTGAGAGAAAAACGACGATCTAATTGCGAAATCTACTCACCCCCCCCCCCCCCCCCCCCCCCCCGCGTCGGAGAAAGTCCTAGAATTATAATCAAAACAAATAATAACTGCTAATTTACTATGCAGGACTCTAAGTATCGGAAGCAGACAACTTGTACGCCTGAGATGTTGAATGCCAATGCTCCCATCTTTACTTATATGTTTCCTACCCATCTATCTCATTTTCATTAATTTGGATATGTCTTTATATCAAGAAACAAAGCTAGTTCTTGCACTATTGGAAAACTCACACGAGACAAACAACCATAGGTTAGATTGTTACAAACAAATACATCGAAATTTTGCATGAATTTCGTGAAATTTACGAATCTCGGTGAGGGCATGAAAACATGATTTCGTTCAAATTTTTTGCTTAAATTTGAAAAATATCCCATGCATAACCCTTCTAATTGTGAAAAACCAATACACATGTCATCCACAACTTATCGGTCCGGTGCTTGAGGGGTCTGGGGCAGTATGTAAGGTCATGAGTTTGATTCCACGTATTTTCATTTATTTTGCTAAAATGAATGTAATTTCCAGGAGTTAAAATATTGACCAAATTTTTTTGCATTTTTTCTTCGAAAATTACTGATCTCGGCCAGGGGCTAAAGGAAATGCCAAAACGATGTATATTATTCTTTTAGTAGTGGGCAGGCAACATTTTGTCAATAGCGATGCATCTATGACTTCATCAATTTTTAGGCTTACCAACTCCAATCTTAGACGTTGTGTGGGTCTAAAACCGGTTCTGGTTGGTTTTAGCTCTCTGCAATACTGTCAAACCAAAAAATTGGCTCATCATTTTGGAAGCTTGGGATATCAGTTCAAAACACCACTTAATTTACTAGAGAATAAATAAATACTTATGGGGCAGTAGGAAGAGGTGCTCTTAATGATAACCCTTGGAATAGCTTGACTAGAGAAGTGTGCACCGGATCTGGCTGCATCTTTTTGTTACGTTCAACTACGCGAATATTATTGGGGAACTGCTTATGAAGGTAAAACCGAAATGCCTTACTTGCCATTGCTTTTAGCTTAACAGGACATGTCATTTCGATTTTAAGAACTGCAATGTTATTGCGATGTTGCTAATTGAGATGAACTATACTTCTTTCTTGACACAGTGGCAGGCGAATGAGATACCTTTCCTTGCCTGTAGCGTTGGACCAGGTAGAGGAACGAATAAAGTAGGACTTCCTTTCCTTTTCATTTTTGATGAGGGGAGGATTTTCTTTTCTGCTGCGTGTCATGAAAATCTCGAGAGACTGACAGAACAGGTTTCAACTGCAGGTAGAAAAGAAAAGGCGTCTTAAGCACCTGTGAAACTGGGCTTATCCTTTTTTTTAGAGCTCTGGGCTTATCCTTCTAGCATTCGTGCTCTGGCCACTCATGTTTTAGCCCTGCTGTCACTAAAAGAGGAGCCCGTTTATTCGCAGTGCCTAACAGACCCATTCTAGTTTGTCTTGAGTCATCTATCCAGCCTCTCATCTAGTACCAAACCTTACGCCAACTCGAGAGGTCCTATAAATGGGCCGCTTTTGGTGTGGCCTACTCACGATTAAGTTTTTTAGTTTTATTTTTCTTGTAAATCTTAAAAGTTATGTTTAGTTTAGTAAAATTTATTTTTATGTTTAAAAATGTCTATTGAGAAAATAAAAACCACATGTGGAAATAGATGTTGATCTGAGTATGAATAAATTTGTATGAGTCTATAAATGTTCATACATGGCTAAATAGATGTTCATGAGTATAAGTATTTCTATATATGATAGAAAATGTCCATACATGTAATCAAATATTTACATATGCCTATATATGTGTCCTATAAATATACATATAATCAAATATTTATATAATATATATATATATAGGAAAAATACTTCTTACTCCCGGATGTAACTATATATGCTCATGAGTTTGAAAGTTGTTTCCGTATATGATAAAAATGTTATACAAAAATAAAAATGTTTAGTGTATATAAAAATAACTACAACTACTAGAATCCAGACCTCCCTCGCACTCATCGCCAACCACCATGGCCGCCGGTGACGCGGGGGGGGGGGGGGGGGGGGGAGGGGGTCAAGGGACATCGCGTTAAGTCGCCACAGGGGCAAAGTCCACTCTGGAGGTTATCTCGTGAGGTAGGTCTTATATCCTTTGTACAAGTACAAATGTATTTCCTTATATAAAAATGTAGAAAACATTACATGATTTCCAAAAAAAAATATGTACTAGAAAAATAGAAAAAAGAATAGTAAAATAAAAAACCTACAAAAATAGAAATAAAACCAAAGAAACCAAGAAGATCATAAAAAATAGAAGAAAAACAGTAGGAACTCGCAGAAATATGAAGGAAAACAAGGACGCAACATAAAACCAAAAAAGCAACAACGAGACAACCTCTTCCCGTGGTCACAACGCGCACGCGCGTACATAAAAGAGTGAGAGACTGTGTTTTTTTTGGGGGAAGGGGGAAGGGGGTACGCGACAAAATATGCATTTGTACCCTATTATATTTTGGAATTAAGAAACAGTAAAACCCACCTAACTACAAGCCTCCACAGCGACGATTTAGAAATCTGAATGTCCGATCTCGCCATCAAGTGGTATCTGCAGCGATGATTAATCCGGAAACATCGCTATGCTAATTATTTGCTTAGTTGATCGTCTGGATGAGTCCTCCCCCGTTGCTGGGTTGCTGCTCCAGGTAACGATTCAGACCACAACTACTTTTTGGCCTTAAAACTCTAACATGGGCCTACCAAAGTCTTCACACGTTTCTCTTCTCGACATTTGTTAGCATCTTAGCGGGCTATTATTTTTAAATAATACATTTTTAAATAAATTTTACAAATAATATATAAAATTAATCATTTTAAAATGTAGGGCGGCCTCGGAGGCCGGTGCTCCGACGAACACTAATCGGGTGCTGAAACCCCGACCGCTCCTTGTCAAAGGTTGGTGTTCCGACCAGTGTAGCTCGGGAGCCCCACTAGTTGGCCTGTCAGCCGACAAGAACATGTCGGGGGTTGAGACCCCGACAAGCCTTTCGGAGTTTAATCCTCCGACATGCAACTACCTAGTGGCTGTCACAGCAGCGCATGCAGCGAGCTAGCACATGCAGCTGCACGTCTAGCTAGTCCCGTCGGAGGCTCAACCCCCGATTAGTCCTATCGAAGGTTTAAGTCCTGATTAGTTTCGTCGGTATACTGGCCTCCGATTGCAGACCTGCCATGGCTGGCTGCGCTACCGATAGGCCTGTCGGTGTACGGGTCTCCGATAGGTTCTAGTTGGAGCGCGATTCTCCGAAGCAGCGCTACATTCCGAATTTCCTTATTTTGTGTAATTGATTTAAAAAGTGTATTCTTTAAAAAAAAATTAGCTACATTCCGAATTTCCTTATTTCATGTAATTGATTTAAAAAGTGTATTCTTTAAAAAAAAATTAGCCCTTAGCGGTACGAGATACCAGATGAAAAAACAATTAGAGCTTCCTTTCGGTTCCTCTTTGTCCTTAGCTGCACCATCGTTGCTCTTACACCGGCGCCGCGAGGGAATGGCATGGGAGCACTGCTATACTGTTCCCAACATTGAAGAAACACGGGATCAAGGCTACTGACTTCCGTGGGGTAACGATCTCCCTGTATTTCGTGTCTTTTTAGACCAATTCACAAATTTGTTTTGTTTCTTCTCCGGTGGTGCCGGCGGCATTCGGATGGCAGAAAGAAAGCGGACTGGGCTCCCTAAATTCTTCGATCAGCCGATTCTTGGATCCACCGATGGTCCTAGCTCATTCTATCAGTTTCATATATGCTTCCGATTGTGATAAAGGAACTGCAGAGATGCAAGTTTCTGATGGTTGTGAATAAACTGCAGAGATGCAAGCTTCTGATGGTGGTGAAGAAACTACAACAACGCTAATCATGCAACCTTCTGAAACTGAAGGCAGTAAAGCTCTTGACCTGAATGATTCTTCTGATGACGTTAGATCAGCTGACCGGACAAGTGGGACAAGTGGTAGAGAAAAGGAAATCATGTGTATCTTAGTTACTGAAAACTTGTCTAAACAGCATGTTCTTTTTTTTGATTCAGTGGGGCGTGGGCTGATGCATATATTATAGATACATTTCCATCCTTTGGAGCTATATCCGGTGCTTGGGACACGAAAAGATTGAAGCAACGAAGGCAAGAATCAACTAATGTTTTTCCCCTTGAATGCCTATTAGGTTGCATTAGCTTTGCCTAATTTGAGCCTTGATTTTTTTCTTCTCATTCGAAGATCATTTAAAATAAATCAGGGTCAGTTCAGCTAGCAGCCTAGCATGTCACTCCTCTCAGATGCTGACGTATTTTCACTTTTTGACTAAGTATTGATATCCTTTTTCAGGTTAAATTCTTCATCATACATTCAAAGGATATCCTCTTGTGAGGCTTTTTACTTTTTTCAGATGGTTGGTGTTTGTATCATCCATGAGATGTATTTTTCTTTTGATCCTTTATTAACTTGATACTGTTTAATATATGGCTGTGTGCATCTGAGGATGCAGAGGCCGGGGTCAACCCCATTTTGAAAAGAAAAAAATTCAAAGGATATCCATTTAATTACTACGCTTTTATTGGTTACAAGACAATTGATTTTATTTCAGAAACACCATCTTACCGGTATGACAATATTCCATCTCTTAGGTAACCTTAGTTTGCACCCATAACTTTTAGTTGAATGGTTTGCAATCTGCTGAGGCTGTACTTTCTTCCGTAAGAGTTTCAGATTAGACAAGCTTTGTTGGTTTACGTAACCTGCGTAAATTGACCTGCTATTTCAGTTGGATATGAGATTGTTAATGCTCCACTATGTCAGAATAAGTGGATAACAAAGAGGCTGATGTGCAGATACAGATTGAGAAATTGGTGAACTCAAATTTATGGGTTTGATATGTCAACAGGGTTTAATAATTTTTTTTTGTTCTTATACAGCTGGTTCAGTTGATATATCGACCTAAAGTCAATTATATTGCTGATGTTCATATGGGATCCATTTCTTCCCTGAGGTACATCATTAGTTTCAGTGTTGCACTTCATATTTACATTCAGGTTTACCCATTAAAAATAAACAGGACATCATTAGTTTCAGTGTTCCACATCATATTGACTTCCAGATTTAACCATTAAAATAAAGTGCATTAGGCGCTTAGCAATGCAAGAATTGATGTCTTGCATAAGGTGATCTTTAGATTAGAGTTGAAATCTAGGCAATAGTAGAAGACATGGGTCTTTAGAGAAAATGGTTTTTCTTGTATCCCTTTTTGGAATCTTATCACGAATTTCATGCAGAGAAAATGTGAAAACAAAGCATTAATGTGAGTGTATTAATTCTGAATTTATGAAGACATGATATATAACATGTGTTATTGCATTGTAATTCAAATTGTTCAAAATTTTACTAAATGTCTTTTCTTTTCCAATATTTTCAAACATTTCTCTATTTTACCCCAAAGATGGGCCGGCGCAGCAACGCGCGCCTTCATGGTCTAGTTGATGAGGATGATTAAAGGATCTAATGAGGACACTAAGTGCTTGAGAAGTTTTTTTTAGCTCCGTTTATTTGAGTGGATGGTAGACTCCCCAAAAGTGAAAAGTCTCAAGATAAGGTATCAGAAGCATGAAAATCAAGATAACATTTTCTCGTTTTCTGAGTATAGGTGTCCCACAGTATATATCAAGAGGGGGTCAAGGGTGGTAAGGTACTTTCTCAAGTCATCTTTCTCCACTATATTGCCTTTCCTATCCACAAACATCCCTAAAAAATCCATACTAAAGAGGAGAATGTCAACAAGCTGAAGAGCTAAAGTTTTAATTTTTCGGGTGGTCTGGCGGCTGGATGTTTTGTGTATGAGTGTTGGACGAAGCAACTTCTATATAAAAGGGCATGCCTCTTCAGGGTTAGTTGAAGAATTGAATGCACATTTCATATATGATATCCTAACACTACCCACACACTCTCACATCTTCAATCTTCAATTCCGTGAGAGTTTGGTGAGGAATTGAGAGAAAAGTAAACCTAACCTAGATATTTATCTCCCCTCTCTTTTGACGATTCATCTTCTTGATTTGAGCAAGAGACAAGAGTTTCCCTTCAATCTTGTTACTCTTGGAGTTTTAAGGCTCCAAGAAAGTAGCAGTTGTCGTAAGCTTTCAACATGTGATTTGACCAAAAGTTTGTAACGGCTTGGGAGCCTCCCTAGGGTCTTCAGTAATATTAGAAATATGCCCTAGAGAAAAACAATAATATGGATTATTATCATATTTCACAAATCTTATAATTATGTTTTATATCATGCTATAACTGTATGGAAAGGAAACATCGATACACTTGTGATCTGTAAATAACCAGTAGTTCTCGGTGAATCTCTAGTCACTAGTTCATTGGTCAACAATTGATCAAGGTTTCCTGATCATGTGGCATTTATGCCAGTTGACAATGGAGTCACCTCATTAGGAGAATGAGATGATGAACATACCTAATCTAAGCACCATGACATGATCATGTCACAAAGTTCAAGTTGCGATGATTAGGAAACGTAGTGTCTTGTTCCTCAGACCATGATACCATATTAATCACTATCACCTGAGATTGCCTTGATAGCATCAAACGTCGCTTGGTGAAATGGTGATCATAAAGGTGTGTTCAGTATATCAAAGGGGCATGTAGAGAACTATGTGTCAAGATCGGGATTTATCCATCCGCATGACGGAGATATACTCAAGGGACCACTCGGAGAAGTTATATCCAACAGATGCGCAGCGTGTGACTAGGTCACGGGGATATTACTTATCGGAACGAGTTAAGTAGCATTTATCGGTAACAAGATTAAACATGGCATGGTGATGTCATTGATTAGATCTCGAACAATGCAAGTATTGCAAAGGAAAAAGCAATAGCATACAACGTTTATGGTGCAACGACAAAGATTTCATGGAATGCACATGGGTCATCTGTTGGAAATATGCCCTAGAGACAAATAGTAATAAGGACTATTATCATATTTCATATAGTTTATGATTAAGTTTTATATCATGCTATAACTATATTGAGTGGAAACATCAATACACGTGTGGTATACAAACAACCAGGGGTTCCCAGTGAAACTCTAGTCACTGGTTCATTGGTCAACAGATGATCATGTTTCCTGATCATGTGGCATTTATGCCAGTTGGAAATGGAGTCAACTCATTCTGAGAATGAGATGATGAACTAATACCCAACCTAAACATCGTGACCCAATCATGTCACGAATTTCAAGTTATGATGATTAGAAATGGATCCCCGTAGACTATTCCTTAGACCGTGAGGCTATATTAATCACTATCTCCCAAGAGTGCTTAGATAGCATCAAGCGCCACTTGGTAATACAGTGGTTATAAAGGTGTGTTCATGTACTCGGAGGAAACCGTAGAGGCAATATATGTCAAGAGCAGGATTTGTCCGTCCACGTGACGGAAAGATACTCAAGGGCCCACTCGGAGAAGTTATATCCAATAGCTACGCGACATGTGATTTGATCACAGGGATATCACTTGTCGGAACGAGTCAAGTAGCATTGTTCGGTAACGAGATTGAACACGACATGGTGATGTCATTGACTAGATCTCGGGCAATGCAAGTATCAAGAGACAAAGGGAATAAGACATGACTATCCCGGTTCAAACGACGAAAGATCTTCGTGGAACGCACAGGGGTCACATGGCCATCCAGGTCCCTCTGTCGATCATTGGTGTGGGAGTGTCCCGACCATGTCTGGAGTATTCCCGAACCGTGGGGTATCACGCTTAAGGGATTGATGATGCTTATAGAGTGTTTATAGGATTGGAAGAATCACCAAAGAATAGTAGAGAGAAAATCGGAAGGGTTTCAGTAAGTCCGGAGGATGTCCGGAGTGGAGGTGGAAGGTGTTCCATAGCCACGGAGATTGAATAATATATGAATGAATGTTAAATGTTGATTTAATCATTTATTCATAATTATTTAATAGAGAAATCAATTTAAAAGGTCAAAAGGCTTAATGGGCCAATTCTCGGAGGGGAGAGAGCCCATTAGGGAAAGGAGAGATGGAGAAGGGGCAAGGGGGTGGCCGGCTGGGCCAAGCCCCCCCGTGCGGGACCCACTAGGGCTGGTTGGCCGCTGCCCCTCCCCCTCCTCTCCTTTAGTCCCACCCCAGGACTTTGAGGGAGGTAGTACCTCCCCTCCCCTATATATAGTGGGGGTATTTGGCCAGATAAATACACACAATATTCAATAAAGGTCTTCTCACTTTTGGGAAGACCTCCAATTGATATTCTCTCTCTCTCTCTCTCTCTCTCTCTCTCTCTCTCATGACCATGGTCCTAAGTTCGGACTGCGCGAGCGAGAGACATCTTCACCACGGAGCGCCATCGCGCTGCGGGATTCGGATCTAGGAGCTCTACTTCCGCAACTGCTGCTGGATCAGGAAAGCGGGAGTCATCATCAGACACCGGATGTGTGTAACTCCCCGCGAGGTGTCGCACTTGAGGCACTCAAGTCGTTGGAGCCACATGAGCGCAAGGACTTCATCACGACCTTGAGGTCAGCTTCAGCTCGTCTACATCAACCATGCTCTCCTGAGCACTGACAACGGTTTTTGGTCTTCAAGGGTAAGTTCGGGAAAAGCCCCTCCCGTTACTGTATTACTAATAGATAGGTCCTGGCAGCATCAGGGGTTCAGGGGCGTAGGGTAAACATTATTGTTTTCATACGCGGAACCCCTACAATGGTATCAAAGTGATTACCTTATGTTACGTAGTAGTAGATAGTCACGGAGATGACAAACTACCACGCCGGAAAGACACCGGTACCCTGGTGTCTACGGTGCCGGAACCCTGGCGGCAGAATCCGGTGACGGCGGATGGAGATCTCAACGTGAAGGACCATATCACATCGCATTTTGTTGGGGGGGGGGGGTACCCCCGGGTAGGGTAACACCGGGGTATATGGGTCGAGTTAGCCGGGGTACGGCACGGTCAAAGCAAGTGCTGACCGGGTCACCTCAAGGCAGGCCGAATCACGGTGTGACCCGGCTCGTGGGGCGCCTCCTTGACTATGGTCCGGCCGGCATAAGATTTATGCCGGCCATGTCTATCTGTTTTGCAGGTAACTGGGTAAGCCAGATTAGCTATATGCTAGCCGGATTATCTTAGCTTCCAAGAGAAGGAATCCCCCGCTGGTCAAAAGGTGGCTTTATTAGCTGTAGCATGAGCAAAGTAAAGTAAACAAGAGGACCAGCGGGTCAGGGCGACCAAGGTGACGCGGGCAAAGCCGGATGACGTAGCCTATGTCTGGTGACGCCAAAAGACAAGGATTACGCCATGGGTTACGTCCAAAGCCTGGACGAGCCGTTAAAGGGAATAAAGAAGCATCTGCTTTAGCAAGGGAGCATATTCGTAGAATATGCTGCCACCTGTGCTCTAGAATTGTAACCCGGGCTCCCCTATATAAGGAGCACCGGGGCCTCCATAGAGAGGGTCGACCGATCAATCAATCATTCTCTGTCTAAGGTAGAACTCTAGGGCTAGTTGACAGGGAGTAAGAGACATCGTCTCCTTCTTGCTGAGAGCCTCAGGAGCACTTGTAAACACCATTTATAGAGAATATACAAGAACTTACGTGCGTGGAATCATCATGTTCTCCCTCCCTGAATTCCCCTAGCACTCATTGGCGCCATCTTTAGCCTATCCATGGCATCTGCCGTGCCACCACCACGAAAGTTGGCACCCACCGTGGGGCTAGCGGTGGTAGCAGGGGTGAAAATTCAGACGGGAAACTCCTCAAGCACCGGCGAGCGTATCGTCTCAGGCTTGGTTCAGCGCTTTGGAGTGCTAGACTACGTCAGCGACAACGCGGGAAGCTTCAGCAGGCACCCTCCACTGCGCAATGGCGTCTTACTCAAGCTTGGCACGCACAAGATCTACGTCGGCATGGACGAGTCCTGCATTCACCTGCGGCACATCGTCGAGGGAGGCGATCCACCTCTTAGCGCAACTCGTGGAGTGCGTATCACTCGCCCCACTAGCAGCGTTGAGGTCCTGATGATCGCGCTAGACGCAGGACCAAGAAAAGATCCGACGCCAGAGCCAGAGGTAACACCAAAACAGACCAGGTCTAGGTTTCCCCCGCTAGAGAGGCCAGAGAATGTGATCCAGCAAGCGATAGATAGCTTAGCAACGCCAATAGCACCTGTGGTAGATCTGGCTCAGGCACAAGTTGAGTTGGAGGAAACTAGGCGGAAAATGTTAGCTGGAGCAAAGAAAGTAGTAGAGCTGCATCAGTCGTTGAACATCACCTTGAGAGAGTATGCTAAGGCAAATCGTATCGATGGAGTGAAAATCCAGGGCAGGAACCTGATCACTGAGATTGACAAGGAGTACGAGCCAAGGCCAGGTCAGACAACCATGATAGTAACAGGAGGGTTGGATCAGTACAGTACCCCAGCAAAGAACCTCAGGGCAGCAAATGCGGCCGCATCCGAGTTAGAAGGTTTAACCGGAGAGGCCCGACAAAGGCAGCAAGAGAGGGTAAATCACTTGTTGAGAGTTGCATGCCAACAAAATGAAGAAATAAACAAGGCTAACCTGGCACCACCAGGGGCCTCACAGGTGGTACATTCGGCCAGAAATAACCCGGCAAGATCCAGAGGAGCCGCGTCGTCTCCGGGTCATAATCCCAGGAGAGAAGAGGTAGTGGACTCCGGAAGAAGAGACAAGCAAATGGTTCCTTATGACCCGGTAAGGGCTAGAAAAGGCAAAGCAGTGCAAGTTGATGAGGACCGGCACAGTACCAGCCGAGGTGTGGCTGCCCGAGGTAACCGTGACCAAGGCAATGCCGGTCAAAGAAATGCCACCAACGGCAATGCCAGACAGCGCGATCCTGTGGGAGCGGGGCAAAATTTACCTCGGACACAGCAACAACGCGTACCTCGGCAAGAGGGGAGTGCGAGACAAGAAGCACAACAGCATCATGCACATCCGGATCAGGAAAGATACAATGATGGTTATTCGGCTATGGTCAACGATGGATACCCCAGACCAGATCACCATGTAATTGGATCATAGCTAGGAAGAAGGAGCTTGCAGCCAGATGATGCAAGGCTGAAATTGGACAGGATCTATAGGTTGGAGCAAATTGAGATACAACGTCCACCGGGTCCATCATGCTTTGGGCCCCGAATCATGAACGAGCTACCGGTACCGAACTTTCAGCTGGCCAGAGGAACCCGAACTTATGGTGGTAGTACGAGGCCGGAGGATTGGCTGATCGACTATGCAACAACAGTCAAGATCGCAACGGGGAATTTAAGATGGGCAGTGAGGTATGTGCCGCAAATGTTGGAAGGACCAGCGCGAGTTTGGCTAAACAACTTACCACCAGGAAGCGTTAACTGTTGGTTAGATTTTCAGGAGTTATTCGTGAGCAATTTCTCGAGCACCTATAAGAGGCCAAACAGGCCGCAAACTCTAGCGTTGTGCAGGCAAAGACCGAATGAGCCAGACCGAGATTTCCTAACCCATTGGTGTAACGTGCGTAACTCGTGCGAAGGTGTAATTGAATCACAAGCTATTGCGTGGTTCGCTCAGGGATGCAGATATGGAAGTATGATGTGGCAAAGATTACAGCGAGATATGCCAACTACCTTGGTTGAGACAATCCGGATCGCAGATTCGTATGCCTTGGGAGATCCAACGCAACCCCGGTTAATGTCTAGCAAAGCAAACGAAAAGTATTACGGCCAAGATGTCCCCGGATCGTCAAGGAGGAATGATTTTCGAGGAAAAAGAAGGAATGAGCGTTTAGATTATAGGTATAACTCGCAGCAGGTCGCATCAGTGGACCGGGATCAATCCAATGCCGGAGCCAGACAACACCAAAAAACTGGAGGGCAGAGCTGGCAACAGAAAAACGAAGGGAGAAAGCCTTGGACCCTAGAGCAGAAAAATCAATGGCAGGAACGTAAGGATAGGGCGAGGTATACTTTCGTGTCTATATTGGATCAACCTTGCAAATTTCATACACCGAGTCCGAACAGTCCGACGAATCATACGACCCAGCAGTGTGAATGGATGAGGAAATTAGAATGGGGAAGTTCGGGGAATGCTCAGGCACCTCGGAATGAAGCACCTAGAAATGAAGCACCTCGGCCACCGTTACTGACAGGGGGGAATGGACAGCAACTGATGCTGCCACCACCTCCTCCGAGGTACGAGAATCCGGAAAGAAGGGATGTTTTACATCAAGTGGGCAATAACTAGCAACAAGGTCAAGGTTACAACGAGAATGCGGGACGAAATGAGTACATGGAACATCATCAAAGCTACTGTGTGTTCACCACGGAAGACAATGACCGAAAAAGCTTGCAGCGCCGGCATATGGAGGTAAACGTAGTAATGCCAGTGGTGGTGAGGTATATGCCCTGGGCGGATCAGGAGATTACATGGAGTGTCAAGGATCACCCAAAGATCATGCCAAGCCCAGGAACCTACGCTCTGGTCCTGGATCCGACGTTCATAGGGACAAATCTCAATGTAAGATTTTCCAAGGTATTGATTGACAATGGCAGCAGTATCAACATTATGTACAAGGATACCATGCACAAGTTGGGGATAACAGAGAACATGTTGCAAGAAACAAGGACCACCTTTCATGGCATTGTGCCAGGTATTTCTTGTGAACCAATTTGTAAAGTCCGGGTTGACGTGTTATTCAGCACAAGAGACAACTGCCGCACTGAGAACTTGGAATTCGAGGTGGTGAATCTAGAGAGCGCTTATCACGCGTTACTCGGTAGGCCAGCGCTAAACAAATTCATGGCAACTACCCACATCAGTTACCTTAAGACGAAGTTGCCCGGATCAAGGGGCGTGATAACTGTATCAGGGGACTTCCAGCGTTCGATCGAGTGCGCCTCAGCCGGATCCAATTTAGCCGAGTCACTCGTGATAGCTCAAGAAAAAAGGAAGATACTGGAAGTGGAGGCATTGGCTCAATCCGCACAACAACATATGCCAGCCCCGACCAACCCGCACGGGAGCGTATCGTTCCAAGAAACTAAGGACACGAAGAAAGTGCCAATCGATGATCAGTTCCCAGAGCGCACCATGACCATTGGTGCCGGGTTAAGCAACAAATAGGAAAGCGATCTTGTCAACTTCCTCCGTGAGAATCGGGATATCTTTGCTTGGTCTACACAAGATCTACAAGGTGTACCGAGGGAGTTAGCTAAGCACTCATTAAATGTAAGACCCGGGGCTAAGCCGGTGAAGCAACCACTCCGGCGTTTCGCCGAGGACAGGAGGAAAGTCATTGGAGACAAAATAGCCAGACTCCTAGCGGCTGGATTTATCATGGAAGTACTCTATCCGGATTGGCTCTCTAATCCGATGCTGGTGGAAAAGAAGAAAGATGATCCGAACGTGGTTGTGGTATGGCGCATGTGTATTGACTACACGAACCTGAATAAGGCGTGTCCTAAAGATCCATTCCCGCTCCCTAGAATAGATCAAGTCATAGACTCAACAGCCGGATGTGAGCTACTGTCATTCATTGACGCGTATTCTGGTTTCCACCAGATACCCCTAAATCCGGATGATCAAATAAAGACTGCATTTATTACCCCGTACGGGGCTTATTGCTATCGCACTATGCCGTTTGGATTATGTAATGTAGGAGAAACGTACCAGAGATGCATGCAAAATTCTTACATGATCAGATAGGTCGGAATGTGCAAGTCTATGTGGATGATGTGGTAATAAAGACCAAGGAAAGCAATACACTCCTTGAGGATATCCGGCAGACATTCGCGAACTTAAGAAGGTTCCGAATGAAACTGAACCCGGAGAAATGCACCTTTGGTGTACCCGCCGGAAAGTTACTCGGTTTTTTGGTGTCTAGCCGTGGCATTGAAGCTAACCCGACAAAAATCCGGGCCATAGAAAGAATGGAACTGCCAAAATGTCTTAACAATGTGCATAAGTTCACTGGTTGCCTGGCATCATTAAGTCGGTTCGTCTGTCGGTTGGGAGAGAAGGCCTTGCCCCTCTATCAACTAATGAAAAAGGCAGACAAGTTCACATGGATGCCACAGGCAGATCTTGCATTTCGAGAATTGAAAAAGATGTTATCTACCACGCCAATCCTAGCTGCACCACTACCTAAGGAGCCAATGTTGCTCTACGTAGCCGCGACCAACCGGGTCGTAAGTGCAGTAATCGTAGTGGAGCGCAAAGAGGAAGGAAAATCTGTGAAAAGGCCAGTGTACTATCTGAGCGAAGTATTATCAGCCTCGAAATAAAACTATCCTCACTATCAGAAGATGGCATACGGCGTATATATGTTGGCCAAGAAACTCAAACACTATTTTGAGGAACACCCCGTCAAGGTGATATGTGAGGCAGCCATTTCAGAGATCATGAGTAACAAAGACATAAGTGGCCGGATAGCAAAGTGGGCAATCGAGTTAGCTCCCTATGCACCACAGTTTGACAGAAGGGATGCAATCAAGTCACAAGCTGTGGCGGATTTCTTTGGGCTAAAATGCAATACGAGCCACCCATGCTGGACTCCAATTATTGGCAAATGCACTTCAATGGATCGAAACTGAAAGACGGGTTGGACGTCGAAGTAGTGCTTACCTCGCCCAAGAAGGATCAACTGAAGTATGTCCTTCAAATCCACTTCAGTGCCTCGAATAATGTGGCAGAGTACGAAGCATTGGTGCATGGTATCAAAGTGGCAAAGGAAATAGTGATACGTCGGATACAATGCTTTGGAGATTCTGATTTGGTGGTGCAGCAAGTATCTGGAAATTGGGATGCCTTGGATGCTAACATGGCCCTATACAGGTTCCATGTTCAAAAGATAAGTGGGTTTTTTGATGGATGTGAGTTCCATCACATACCTCGGATTGAAAACGAGGCGGCAGATACGCTGTCCAAGTTGGGCTCATCCCGGCAGCCAATCCCTCCAAATGTTGCCTTGGAGCACCTGAGAAAACCATCTATCACACCCTCACCCGAATCAGATTCCATTTACATCCCGTCACTCTCCAAATCAGGAGCTGCACCTATAGAGATAGAATGGGGAAGCACCTCAGCAAACCCGGGGACTGCCTCAGCAAACCCAGGGACTGATCAGCTTGATCCAGCAGGAGTTATGTCGGTGGATGCAATGGAAGTTGATGAGGAACCATTCTCCGTCTGGACCGTACCAACTTGGGCAAAGCCGATTTTTGATTTCCTGAAAGAGGGAATCTTGTCGGGTGATGGAATAAGTTCAAGGAAAATTCATAGAAGGGCAAAGGCCTATAAAATTATTAACTCCAAACTATACAAAAGAAGTGTGACGTCAGTACTAAAACGGTGTGTTGATCTGGTGGAAGGACTTGAGATACTCCGGGATATTCACCAAGGGGAATGTGGCCACCATGCCTCCTCAAGGGCCTTAGTAGCAAAAGCTTTCCAGCATGGGTTTTATTGGCCCAGTGCTTTGGAACAAGCAGAGGACTTGGTGAGAAAATGCAATGGTTGTCAAAGATATGCCACAAAAACTCACCTACCAATGTCAGAGCTGAAAACTATCCCCATTACATGGCCATTTGCTGTATGGTGCCTAGACATGGTAGGACCATTTAAGCCGACCAAAGGAGGGATGACCCATATTCTGATCATGGTTGACAAGTTCACGAAATGGATTGAAGTGAAACCAATTCGGAAATGTGATGGGGCAACAGTAGTAAGATTCCTCAAGGATATAATCCTAAGGTACAACTATCCCCATAGCATCATAACTGATAATGGAACAAATTTCGCTGAAAGAGCATTTGCGAGATTCTGCCAAGCAAAGAAAATCCGGTTAGATGTCGCCTCAGTCACCCACCTCGCATCGAACGGGCAAGTGGAAAGATCCAACGGACATGTATTGTCCGGGATAAAACCCCGGCTCATGGAGCTGTTGCAAAGATTAGCGGGGTGCTGGATAGAAGAACTACCAGCGGTACTGTGGAGTTTAAGAATAACTCTGAATCGATCAACAGGCTACACGCCATTCTTTCTGGTATATGGGGAAGAAGTTGTATTACCAGCCGACATAGAGCATGATTCGCCAAGAGTCACCCAATACACAGAAGCCGAAGTGCGTGAAGCCCGGCAAAATGATGTTGATCTGCTGGAAGAAGCGAGAGAACTGGCCTTGTCCAGATTCGCCATATATCAGCAAAACCTCCGACGCTATCATAGCCGAAAAGTAAACCCCCGAGTTTTCCGGGAAGGTGATTTGGTACTAAGGCTAATACAACGCACTGCTGGCATGCATAAGTTATCCCCTCCATGGGAAGGACCTTTCATTGTGAGCAAAGCCTTGCGTAATGATTCCTACTATCTTATTGATGCACAGCCTAAGGACAAGAACAAGGCGGACAGGTCCGGAGAGGAGTCCAAACGACCGTGGAACGTAGAACTACTTCATCCTTTCTATACCTATGAGGTGAATGTATCCGAGCTACTCATACGTCGGTATGTATGTCATCGATGAGGTTATCAATAAAAACTTTGCCACCCTGAGCAGAGACTCGGGGACTGCTATAATACTTGTCTCTTGTTTTCGTATTTTTGTGTCGGCTCGGTTAAGACGCTTATATCTTAGTCGGATTAGTAATGTGTGAGCACCAAAAACCTAACTCTTCGACTTTGCTGTTGTCCAACAAGAATTGGCTTTATGGCAAGCAAGAGAACAAGTTTGGAATGGCAAAGCACATGAAAAACGACTAAGGGAAAGAACTTAAGCGGGCCAACATTGGTTTTGTGACTAACCCTTAGTTTGTTTTGGTCACTAAAATGCCGAATCATTTTGAGATAATCTCAGGGTTTCAAGTATTGTTTAGTCAATTTTTTGAACCTCGGACTCGTAAGTCGAAAAACCGAATCAGGGTAGACGCGAGCCGAGTCAAAAATTGGAAGAACAAGAAAATGAAACTCGGGGACTTTGCCCATGATAATCCGGCAATAAAACTTAGTTCAGAACTTAAAATTGTAGCACAACCAAACCAAAGTATTTAAATACATCTGCACCCGGCATTCCGGGGATCTGATAAATGTGACAAGTGTTTTTCAAGGAGCAGGAGCAACGGACGAATCATCTGTCGAGGAGGGAGGTACTCCGAAGTGTGGGCGAGGAGCGCTAGCTTCGGCTTCATCCTCTGGGTTAACCTCGCTATCCTCCGGGTCTTCTGCTTCCTCGCCCAGTTCGGAGCCTTCGCTTTCACTCCCTTCATCTTCAGCTCCAGAGACAATTTCTTTATCAGCAACATCAAGATAACTCGGCCCCTCATTCCAAGCATGGCAGAAGGAGTACTAGATGAGCTTGTTAGCACAGGCCTGGCGGCACGTGATCCACTCCGGATCCTTGCACCACTTAGACCCGGTGCGCATGCGAGTGAGCAATGCCAGGTCAATTCCTTCATACCACGAGAGCGCAAATTTAAGAGCAATGTCGGCCCCAGCCCATGCAGCAGATTCACGCCACAGATGCAGCTACGTGTCACACTCCATTAACTTGGCTATGAAAGCCGAGCCTTTCTTGGGAATGGTTTCACTAGGCCAGAGGCAGCTGAACATCTGTGTTGCTACCGGGATGATATCCGCGCCATGATTCTTTACTACCTCAAGACGAGCGGTGAGACTCGCCAGGAGATCCTCTGTGGTATAAGGGATTGGCTCGACACCAAGGGAAGCAGGAATTCTACATTGTTTGCAGGACTGGCGTACGGCAGAGGCAGCGAGCATATCGCTCTCTAGAAATTTGCCTAAAGATAAGAAGAGAGATAGTGAACAAAAGGACCAAATCCGGATGGTAGAAGATCAAGCAAGGGCAAAAAACTTACATGCAATTTGGAAGAGGAGTCGCTGAAGCTCGGAATCAACATTGGCATTATGGACCTGGAGTTTCTCGTATTCGGTGGTCACCGACGTAAGCTTGACGTCGGCTTCCTCCAGTAAGCTCTTATCCTTGGAGATTTGCGTGGTTAAATGCACCTTCTCCTCGGCAAGGTCGGCCTTATCCAACTCAGACTGATGGAAGCTCTTAAGCCTTTGAATTTCGGCATTCAGCCGAGTGATCTCCGAGTCCTGCTATTGGAGCCGAGCTATCTCTGCGTCTTTCTTTTTCAGCTCAGCCTCATGATTTCCTGCTTGTTCGAGGAAGTGAGTCATCATTTCAGGCATGGTGACACTATCCTCGAGAGCAACTGCAACAACACAATGGTCTGGAGGACCCAAAGTATGAGTGTCCACCGGATAAAGCAAGGAAAATACAACGATCATGTGAAGGGGATAAGTTTACCTTTGATTTCTGCAAGATTTTTCCTCATGACTATGTTCTCAGCTTCAACCTCGGCTGCATGATTCGGACAACAAATTCATATAGGTCCTAAGAAGTCTGAATGAACAAGGAAAACGAAGAATGGGAAATTACCCCTCTTTTGGTACTCCACCTGGACTTTACCATAAGGTGCGCGAATGTCTTTGTAGGAGTCCAGCAGGCGCTGGAACTCAGCGGTTCGACGATTAGTGGTAATCTGAAACAAGCAATGCAATGGAAAAGTTCAAAGATAGAGAAAGGCAATTTGAAGTCTACAAAATCCGGGCCAAGTGGAACTTAACCCGGCTCTAGGTGTGTGGATATTCGAAGTCTACAAAACCCGGGCCAAGTGGAACTTAACCCGGCTCTAGGTGTGTGGATATTCGAATTCTACAAGATCCGGGCCAAGTGGAACTTAACCTAGCTCTAGGTGTGTGGATATTCGAATTCTACAAGATCCGGTCCAAGTGGAACTTAACTCGGCTCTAGGTGTGTGGATATTCGAAATCTACAAGATCCGGGCCAAGTGGAACTTAACCCGTCTCTAGGTGTGTGGATATTCGAAGTCTACTAAACCCGGGCCAAGTGGAACTTAACCCGACTCTAGATGTGTGGATATTCGAAGTACATAAGATACGGGCCAAGGGAATTAGACCCGGCTCAAAATCTACTAAAATTTGATGTCATTATGAACAAAAGCTAAGTTCTACGAGAAGCATCCGACTGAATAACAAGTTATTCCCTCAGAGGATCAGGGACTAGGGGCTATATCTACAAGTGTTCAGTTATGTAAAACATCAACAACAGAGAAAAAGAATTACCTCCATCATCCGGCCAGCCAAGGAGATAGCCTTAGTAGCGGAGTTCATCTGGGCGCTGAACTCGGCTGGGTGAACTTTTCTGGCAGATCGTCTTGAGGGTCGACGAATTTTGTGTTATTCTAGTTCTTCACATACTCAAGGAGTAGTGGACTGTAGCTTTCGCCGCTCAGAGAATAGCTCCCCACAAGGCCCTTCACGTGGGCCTCCCGCCTGGCGGATTGAGCTGCAGCAGGGCTGGTGTGCAAAACCAGTTGTTGGATGTCCTCTGATCCAGAGGCAGTAGACCCGGAAAAAGTTCTTTTCGCTGACCCGGAGGTTTTCTTGTCTACGCTAGATGAAGGTGGAGGAATTGATTGAAAAATGTCTGCCATAGAAGGGGTAGACCTGGAGGGAGCCGATGGAGCTTTTCCCTTGGGAGGCTTGGAGGCTCTTGCTACGGTTGAAGTTGTTGGTGCTAGTGTTGGTGCTGTTGGTGCTGGTGCTGCTAGTGCTGGGTATGCTGGGGGTGGCACCGATGAAGCTGGCACCTCAGAATCTGGCGCTGAGGCCGAGGAACCGGGGAGATCCGGCATTGCCGTATCCAGATCCGCCCCACTATCCCCCACGCCGACATTGCCCTCCTCTTGCCGAGGTGGGCTCTGGTCAGGCGCAACCATGGAGCCCTCCTAAATAGGGCTAAGCGGACGATAATCGTCGTTGCAGGGGGGGTGGGGGAGGGAGAGGGACTGCTCCAGAGCAGGGAGGCAATGCTGGAGCCGCTCTGAGGGATATCCCTAGGAGCTCTAAGAAAAATAAAAAGCACCAAGTCAAAAAGAGAGTCAATAACAGACATAGGCAAGCAAAGGAAAAAATCCCAAGAGGCAGTATTAAAGAACTTACTCATCCACGGTAGGAGGAGCCCGAGGTTTGGGTGCCCTCCAAACCGTGCTCTTGGCGGCAGGCTTGGCCGAGGGTTTAACCCCGGACTTCTTTTGCTTCTTCTTGGGCGGCGGCACCTCCGAAGCTGCGGCCGAGGTAGCTGCGTGCTTTTGGGATGGAGCCGGGGCCGGGCCACCAGTGGCGAGGGGAGGAACCTCGTGGACCTGATCATCCAGGTTAGCTGAACATTCGAACATAACCAGGTGCGAGTAAGACATGAGAACCGGATCAAATACCTCAAGGACCTCAACGTCCGAGTCATCATCGTCTGGCCAATCCCTTAGAGAAGAGGCCTTACCAGCGTTGTGTCTGACGACGTCCGGGGTAGGCAGGAAGGCCTCCGGATCAGGCTCCTCCTCGTCCTCCTCAGTGCGGTTCGACAACCACTTGCTCGCCAGCACCTCGCCATCCTCCAGTGGCTGCTGGAGGAATCGCTAAGAACAAGGCAACAGTTGACACATTACAAGAGTGAATCGACATACAGAGAAGATTCAGAAAACAAGAATAGGAAAACTCACCTGTGGTGGAGGGTTGACCCGGGTGAAGGGCTCGAGTCCCCACTCCCAATCCTCGGAGAACTCCTTCTCCACATTAAATATGGACTTAACCTGGCGGTAAACCGCCGAGTTATCCAGCTCGATGGAAGAAGTCTGGTAAGGATCGAGAGGGCCGCTAAGATAGTAGATCTTGTGGGCTTGCTTCTGGAGGGGGAGACTTGGCTGCAGAGGAAAGTGATCATAATGTCCTCCCCCCGGAGTTTCTCCTTGAGCAGCTCCTTGATCCGGCGCTCTACTTGATTTTCCAGGGCCGTGGGCTGCTTCGGAATGATCTCCCAACACGAGGTGTCCGGAGGGCCAAGTCTGAAGGGGAGCAGTCGGATCAGGTCCTCCTTAGTGGTGTTCCGGACATAAAAGAAAGTCCATGCCTAGCCCTTGCAAGATTTGAGTCCGGTGACCCGGGGGAACACGAACTGCTTCCGGGGAGAAATGGAGGCGGCGCCGCACTATGTCAAGTGCTTGTCCTCCAGGGCACACTCCTTGTTCGGAACTACGTTCCTCCGGAGGCCAAAGAACTTGATCCAAAGTTCTTTGGTTGGCCAGAGGCCGATGTACCCCTCCATGCCAGAAGCAAAGGAGGACAGAGAGGTAATGGCGTTTGCGGGGAGGTGATGCGGTTGCAACTTATATGTAGAAATGAAATTGAAGAAAAAATTGGAAGTAGGGAGGCCGAAGCCACGCTGGAAATGCGGGAGAAAGACAACGTATTCCCCAGATTTGGGGGAAGGAGTGACTTCACCGGAGGCGAGGCGGCAGGCAACGCCGGCGGGGATGCGCCGCGTGGCGCGGAGCCAATCAAGGTCCTCCTCGTGGACGATGGAGCCATCCCAACATCCGCGCTCGCGGCCCTCCGCTCCTTCTTCCTACTGCGCCACCACCGCTGCCTCCGCCTCTGACATTGGGGATTCGAGGTCTTCAAGGGAGTAATCAGAGTAGAGATAGCCAGAGGAAGGAAAGCGGGAAGCGCAAGGCCCCGTGATGGAAAGTGTGAATGGGAACGGCGGCACATATGTGAGTGGCTGCCTGAGCGAGGTCGCGGTGGCGCTCGTGGAGCAGAAAACTGGCGGAGGCGGCAGAGTTGCTGTGAAAGAGAAAGGATGTGAAGCGCGGCGGAAATCGGGGAACTTCCCCCAAAGCACCCCACGCCTCCTACTTAACCGTGCAGCACGCGCGTCATGGGATCGTTTGCGGTGGCCGCGCCGCACGTGACGGAGCGTGTACGTGGTCGAAACAGCCAATCAGAGCAAGGAAACAGGAGGGGCCACAGGAGCGAGCAATCCCATGACATGACGCGATGTTACAGTTAACGAGGCGTTGAAGTGATGGGACGTTTACAGCAGTTATGCTTGACACTGCGATAGTAACCAGCGCAGTAAATGCGCATGACCCTTAAAATAAGGCAAATGATGATTAACCCCCACGTAAGATATGGGGAAGCGTACAAGGGAAGGAAAAGTAACCCGGATAAGCGAGCAAAATACCTGGCCAACAAAGAATAACTCGAATGAGCAAAGGGTCGCAAGATGAGAAACTCCGGGCTACGAGGTAACTCGGCCTAAGGAGCAAAAGATCCGGATATGGGAACCTGCTGTGGCCTTGACAACTAAAGTTTGCTAAGACCGCACCAACTTCGGGGACTAATGTTGGGGGGATACCCCCGGGTAGGGTAACACCGGGGTATAAGGGCCGAGTTAGCTGGGGTATGTGATACATTGCAAATGTATCTATAATTTTTGATGTTCCATGCTTAGTTTTATCCACTTTCTTGTGTTTTGTCCACACTTTGGAGTACTTTTCATATGATTTCTTGGACTAACCTATTAACAAGAGCCACAGTGACAGCTGCCTGTTTTCTGCTGTTTTTGGTTCAAGGAAAGTCAGAAAATGAATATTCTCGGAATTGGACGGGACAAAAGCCAAAGTGCCTATTTTTCTAGAAGTCATCAGATGCCAGAATACGAGACAGAGAGGGGCCAGAGGCCGGCCACACCACCTGGCCGCGCGGCCAGGCTTGGCCTGCGCCAGGGGGTGGTGTGGTGGCCCCTGGCACCCCCTCGGCCTCCCCTTCCGACTATAAGATGCCCTTAGGACAGAAACCCTAAGTGCCCGATCAAAAATCCACGAAAGAGTCTGTAGCCGCCGTCATTTCCATCCCTAGATCGGGAGGGATCTGAAGCTCTTCCCGACACCCTGCCGAAGAGGGGAATTCACCCTGGAGGCCTTCTTCATCACCATGCAAGCCTCCAGTGTGATGCGTGAGTAGTTCATCCTTGGAGTACGGATCCATGGAGTAGCTAGATGGCTGGTTCTCCTCCTTTGTGCTTTGATGTCAAGATCTTGTGAGCTCCGTTCATGATCAAGATCATCTATTTGTAATTCTGCATGTTGTGTTTGCGGGGATCCGATGGATATTGAGATGCTATTTCAGATTCATTATTGATTCTATCATGTCTTTGTTATTTGTGATCTTGCATGCTTTCCGTTGTTAGTAGCTATCTTAGCCAAGTAGATGCTAGCAACTCCAAGAGTTAGTATTTATGCTCGATAGTGGGTTCATGCCTCTGGTAATCTAGGGAAGTGACAGAAATCTCTAAGGTACTAGATGTGCTGTTGTTACTAGGGAGAAAACAACAATCCTTTGTTCATAGAACAATCGTATTATTTACTTTACACGTAGTTCGTAAAGCAATAATCTGTTGCTTGCAACTTAATACTGGAGGGGGTTCGGATGATAACCTGAAGGTGGATTATTAGTCATAGATGCAGTTGGATGGCGGTCTATGTATAATGTTGTAATGCCCAATCAAGTCTCAAAGGAGTCAAGATGATTAGTATATGCAAGTATTGCTTTCTCGATGTTTGTCAATTGCCCCATTGTAATTTGTTCACCCAACATGTTATCTATCTAAGGAGAGCCACCTCTAGTGAACTATGGATCCCGGTCCTTTTCTTTACATACAATCTATAAACTGTTACTACTTTGTGTTTACTTTCTGCAAACTTTTACTTCTTTCCATTCGATACGTTTAATCCTTTGTTTTCCGCAAAACACGGTGAGATTGACAACCTCATCGCAAGTTGGGGATAAAGTTCTGTGGTTGTGTTGTGCAGGTCTCCACGTTGCTACTAGCACCAGTAGTGCGCCCTGCCAAGGCTTAGCTAGCAACACCTTTGGGGTGTTTCCTTGCTCCTACTGGTTCGATTAAACCTTGGTTTCATAACTGAGGGAAACTTGCTGCTGTGCTCATCATACCTTCCTCTTGGGGTTCCTAACGAGCTCTATATCAACCACGCTCCAGCATTTTTCTGGCGCCATACACAGAGCCATCAAGCATTTTTCTGGCGCCGTTGCCGAGGAGTCAAGGACATCTTCACAAGGGGAGTCCCTCATAACCAATCTCTTTACTTTGTTATTTTTGTTTTGCTTAGTTTACTTTTGTTTTGTTTGCTTGTTTCTTTATCAAAAACACAAAAAATTAAGTCTCCTTTAGTTGTTACCTCCTCTTTAGCACACCATGTTGATCCCCAAATTCACCCTGAAAGATCTTTCAATTGGTAGTGGTTCTATAATTGGGAAAGATAATATTGAAGAATTCTTTAATCATGTTAGTAAGCATGAAGATACTGAGGATAGATCCCTTGCAGAACTTGCTCCAAACTATGAGATTGCTGCAGCTTCTTTAATTCACATGTTAGAAGCTAGGTTTGTTAACCTCAACCCCTTAATGCAAATAATGTTTCTTAAGCTTAAAGAAATTGAGGACCCTTAAAAGAGGGATTTTATTATAGAAACTTTGTTTAAGGAGTTCTATGATGTCGCCAAGGAAGCTAGGAAAGTCTTTGAACGTTTCAATATGCTAGGATCATGCGTAGATGTTGTTGGTACACAAGAAAAGATGAACAAAACCGAACCTAACGGGGAGGAACCTAAGGTACCAATACCCTTCAAACTAGTAGCAATACATGATGCCATAGAAAAGAATCTTGATTGGATGGTTTCCTGCAAATCCTTTTGATGAGAATAGTGAACCTAAGAGCATTGAGAGGGGATCCTCTATAATTTATTTGGATGATATACCTTGCCTTGTTGAAAATATTTCTGGTATTGATCTTAATGCTTCTTCATTTGAGAACACTTGATTCTTTTTCTTGCTTCTTATGCCTAACTTAAAGGCGTTAAAGAAAAGTACTTATTGGGAGATAACCCAAAAGTTTTAGATGAGTCATAGAAGTTATTACCTCTGTAATAACCTCCCCTTATCCTTTTTATTTGCTTTTTGTGCCAAGAGTAACCTCTAATGAGAGAGAAGTAATGATTGTGAAAGTTGCTGTCCCGAAACAGATTTCTGTGCTTCACCGTAGAAACTCGTGTAAAATCTCTGAACGTCTTTTTGAGGCGTGAATTTTTGTGCTTCTGCCCCAGGTTGTTATCTAACTTTCGTTAGTTCAACACTTTTTTATTTGAGCAACATAAGGTCTTCGAAAAAATTCGTCTTTACCTACTGGCCTGTTTTGACAGATTTCTGCCATTTTCTGCATTTGCTTCTTGTTGGTTCCTTTTTGAGTTCTTTTGGGGAATTGAGCTTTTTGAGGGAAGTGATACAGTAGCTAGTGTTATAATGGAAGTTTATTTGGTGTTAGAACTGAATCTTAAGACTTATTTATCTTGAGTGCACTAATGTTGCTAATAAAGATTGTGTGAAGTTTTGTATGAATGAAAATTTCAGGTGTATGGAAGGAATGAGTAATGAGATGAAGGACGGACTAAAGCTCAATCTTGGGGATGCCACGCGTGTCACCCCAAGAAATATCCAAGAAGTACAAGCGTCAAAGCTTGGGGATGCCCAAGGCATCCCTTCTTCATCAATAAAAATCCCAGGTTTCTTCCAAATGCTTCATTTTTATTGTTTCATGTATAGTTGTGTTGTTCTTGGAGCGTCTTCTTTTTCGTTTTCGTTTTGGTTTTTCGTTTGCTTAGTTTTCTGAATAAATTGGTTGGACCCATTCTTTCTGTAACATCCCAAAATTTCATCTGAAATCATCATCACTGCACTCATATCATCATGGCATGTTTTGCATTGCATTTAGAATGTCCTCCAAAAATTTGGTGAAATTTGGGCCATGGATGAAAGTTATGAATTGTTATGGAAATATTACATATTAAGTCCAAGTGAGTACTTGGATTAAAATGGTAGGCAAATATGTTTTATAATACCCTAAAAACCTAGTTTGAGTTTTTACAAATTTTCACAAATTGGTTTGAATCAATTTGAATCATTAAATCAAAAGTTTTGGAGAAAACTGAATTAGAAAAAGAAAAGGAGGGAAATTTTTTCAAACAGCAGCAGCCACATTTGGCCCACTCTGGCACAACAGGCACAATCCACCTGGGCCACCCCTATCCTCTTCTCGTCTTTTCTCACTTCCCCGTCTCTACTCCCTCTCGCTGACAAACTGGACCCACGCCACGTCACCCCCCATCCCGTCGTCTTCAACCCCGCCGTCGAACGAACCCCCCCTTCTCTGCCGTTTTCAAGTCGATTGAGTTCTGGCCGTTTCTCGCAGTAATTCTCCCCGATGAATGCTCCTACTTAATCCTCACCCCTCCTCGTCATTTTCCCCTAGTCGCCACCCCTAGAGAGCCCCCAGGCTCCCCTAATTCCGAGCTCGAACCACCGCAGTCCGACGAACACCGGCGACGATTCCGGTGAACCCAGGCCGCCCGGCGCCCTCCCCTTGGTCCCATCTATTTCCCCATCTCCTGGCGCACCTACTTACCGAGCCACACGATTTCTTTTGCCCCAGGTCGACGACACGGACAATTCCGGCGAACTCCCTCTGCCGCCGCTGTCAGTCGCCTTCTCCGGCAAAGGTAGGGTTTCCGCCGCCCCTTTTTGGTCTTTACTAGGTCGTGCAGACGCTTGCGCACGTCGCTGACCTCTTTGCCGATTGATTTGAGCCCCAGGTCGGCATCTCCGTCGCTGACCCGAGAGTTCCACCGGCGACCGCAACTCCGGCGAAGGATCTAGGCCAAGCCCGAGCACCCCCTCGCCACCGTAACCTCCATCGAGACCGCCGCGACCTCCCTGACCTCTGGTATGTGTCCACGGTCTCCCAGCCCTCGTAGAGTCGCCGGAACCCCGTAGGCCGACGCTCCGCCGCCGCGCGCCGTCGTTAGCACCGCCAGACTCCGGCGAGTTGTTCGGCAGCCGTTCGATCAGACTTTAACGGATAGGATTAGATCAGTTATCGAAAGGGTACGGGCTAATCAGATCCGTCCGAGGCCACTTAAATCTGACGGCTCGCAGCAGTCGATCCGACCGAACCGGTACCAGCCAATAAGAAAGCGCCACGTAGCCAGACTATTTCTGTTTAATTAGAAAATAGACAGATTTAGTATTAAACTTAGAAATTCAATAGCCTTTGATCCACAAATCAGAAAAATGCAATTTTGGTGTCTATGGATTCAGAAAAATGAGACCTTTATTATGGAGGCCTTATTTCACACTTTTGCATCTGGAAAAATGGAATTATAGACAGAACCTTTTTAGGAGTATTTTGCTCATAAAAAATTGTTCTATAAATTATTTTTGGGTATTTCTTATGCTTTTAGATGAGGTATTCTATCCTCTGTACTGTAGACTCTGTAAATTATAGAATTATGTGCATATCATTGCATTTTGCATGCATTCATGTTTTTGTAATGTTTTATTGATTGAATTATTATTGTTGTTTTGATCTTGTGTAGATTGTGTGGATTGTGAAGTTTGTTGCTGTGAAGATTGTACCTATTCCCCTAGCTACCAAGGCAAGTGATATTGCATCTCATGTCCTATTTATTTTCACTATTGCACTAGTGATATTTTGGTAGATCTTGATATAATAGAATTATCCCTATATTACTTAGCTATGCTAGTAGAATTTGTGGGTGGATTATACACACAAGACATTATGGAAAGATATTATTTTGTTTAACTAAGAAAACAACTAATGTTAATGAAACACCTGGGTGGAATGGGCTTGCTTGGATTATGTTGAGTGGTTACTCAGGGACCATGTCTATGGTCAGCTGGTGTATCACACTTGTGGACGGCCACCCAGGAACAAAGAGATTGGAGACGTTCTTGTCACGAAGCTTCTAGTGTAGCCACATGGCATATGGGCTCTGCCTTGACCGACTAAGTTGCGAGAACTCAGCCAGACGGACAGAGGGTGGTAGTGATGATAGGATGGAACGCGTCCGTGGTGGTCTGAGGGATTGCTTCTGAAAAGTCTCGTCTCGATGCATGTCGAGTCTTGTGGGGAAAGTGCACCACCTCTCGAGATGGAAAAACTAAGTACTTAGCCGTGTCCCTGGTTATGGACAACCTTTGAGCCTCAAGACAGTGAAGTAGTTCAATAATCTCCTCATTCAAATTTCTCTAAGTTAAAACTTGTGGGTGAACATGGGTAGAGGTTCAGTGATGTCTATCATTGGTACCTTATAACTTGAATAAAAACCTCTTCAAAAACTATAAGTTAAACTATTTTAGCAAAGCCAGCCTTAATCCCACTTAGCCATATATTCATGTAGTTGTTAGATTATACTAAGTGTCTATAGTATCCCTTGCCAATACAATTCCAAATGTATTGACCCTTGTGGCTGTAACTTATTATGTTGCAGGATACTCGGATGATGAGTAGGGTTGCGGGTCTACACTCGACATGCTTGCCTGTGGCACATGAAGACTAAAGACTCTATTATTATTATACTATGTAATGTGAACTTTAAGTGCCTTAGCCTTGGGCTAAGTGAGTTGTAAGAACCATTATATTCCTGGATATGCGATGTAATAATGACCTTTGTTTCTGTGTACTTCATCTTAAACTGTGGGTGCTAGCATTTTCGATCCAGGGACTAGCACTGCAATCACAGGGATCTTACCTTATTATGGTGAGATCTTACACTTTCATACATTGGTTTTCAAATAGTTTGGTTTGGTTTGGAAAAGAGTAGGAAAGTTCATACTTATGTGGTAAAAAGAGCTCGTTTTTGATGTGGCCTATGCTCTGTCATGCCATGCTTGATATTGTTTTGGCTGCACAGACCCAATTGATGCAAATGATGACTCAATTTATGGCAAACCAGAATCAGAACAACAATAATAACAATAACAACAACCAGAACAATCCACCACCTCTGGATATGCTGACCAGATTTCTAAGGCTGAGACCTGCCAAGTTCTCAGGTACCTCTGACCCTATGGTAGCAAATGATTGGTTACGCTCTGTGAATAAGGACCTAGTCACGGTTGGGTGCACGGATGCGGAGAAGTTCAGATTTGCAGCACACTTGTTGGAAGGTCATGCAGCTGCTTGGTGGGATAATTTTCAAATTATCCACCCTATTGAAGAAGTGACTTGGGCAATGTTTGAAGATGGGTTTCGCACCACTCACATCTCTGCTGGAATAATGGGATTGAAGAAAAAGGAGTTTCATAACCTCAAGCAACGCCATCGTAGTATTTCTGAATACATCGAGGAGTTCAATAATTTGTCACGATATGCACCCGATGGTGTTGACACTGATGCAAAGAGGAAGGAGAAGTTCCTAGATGGGTTAAATGATGAAATTTCTATGCAATTATCTGTTGCGTATGTTCCAACTTATCAATCTTTATGTGATAAAGCTACCATCCTGGAAAACAAGATGAAGCTAGTGGAGGGTAGAAAGAGGAAGCATCATTTTGATAAGTTTGGATCAGGATCTCCTCACAAGCGCCCTCATGGTGAAGGAAGTGGGAGCTCAGGATTCCACAAGAATGGGAATCATAATAACCATCGTAACAACAACCACCACCATGATGGAAACAATCATCGTGGACATAACAAAAGTGGATTCAGGAACAGTCACAATAATCATGGCCATGTGAACCAAAATGGTCAGAACCGTCAGAGTCAGCCAGCGAAGAAAGACATCAGTCAGGTGGAATGTTTCAAATGTAAGAAGACAGGACACTATGCTAATGAATGACCAGAAAAGAAGGCTGATGGGGCTAAGCCAAATCCATTCCAAAAGGGCCATGTGAATCACATTAATGTGGAGGAAATTCAAGAAGGATCTGATGCTGTGATCGGTATGTTCAAAATTAATGCTTTTACCGCACTCATCCTTTTCGATACTGGCGCATCGCATTCATTCATTTCAAGAGCGTTTGTAATCAAAAACAGACTCACCACTGAAACTATTGGATGTCCCATTAAGGTAAGTTCTCCGGGTGGAGAAATGATAGTAAATTCAGGTTGCCGACAGATCATCCTAGAAATTGGAAAACACAAGTTCCCGATTAGTTTAATAATTCTAGAGTCCCAAGGATCAGATGTTATATTAGGGATGGACTGGTTGACCCGTTATGAAGGGGTGATTGATTGTGCCAAGCGGACTATTATGCTCACTACCCCAGAAAAGAAAAGGATCAGGTTCAAGTCTAACTATGAACTCAAGGGGAGCGAGGTTAATTCTCTCAAGGGGGTTAGCCTAGATAATGTGCCAATAGTGAGGGAATATCCAGATGTGTTCCCCGAGGAATTACCTGGCATGCCACCAGATAGGGACGTAGAGTTTCTGATAGACCTACTGCCAGGAACAGGGCCTATAGCAAAGAGACCTTATAAGATGTCAGTTGACGAGTTAAAAGAACTCAAGAAACAGCTGGGAGAATAGTTGAAAAAGGGATTTATCCAACCAAGCTCATCGTCTTGGGGAGCACCAGTCTTGTTTGTTGATAAGAAGGACCGGAGTCAAAGGCTATGCATAGATTATCGTTCACTCAATGAAGTGACCATAAAGAACAAATATCCCCTGCCTAGAATAAATGATCTCTTCGATCAACTAGAGGGAGCATGTGTGTTCTCAAAAATTGATCTCCGATCAGGATACTTTCAACTCAAGATTAGAGAACACGACGTACCCAAGACTGCATTCACCACTAGATACGGGTTGTATGAATATACAGTGATGCCGTTTGGATTGACTAATGCACCGACCTACTTCATGAATATGATGAATAAGGTATTCATGGAATTCCTTGACAAGTTCGTAGTGGTATTCATCGATGATATATTGGTATATTCCAAAAGCAGCAAAGAACATGAAGAACATCTACGCCTGATTCTAGAGAAACTTAGAGAACATAAACTTTATGCCAAGTTCAGCAAATGTGAATTCTGGCTGAATGAAGTGGGATTTCTTGGGCACATAGTATCTAGAAATGGTATATCTGTTGATCCAGCAAAAGTGGCAGCTGTGACAGAATGGGAACCTCCTAAATCAATTAAAGAAGTCTGTAGTTTCCTTGGTCTGGCAGGATACTATCGAAGGTTCATTGAGAATTTCTCTAAGATTGCAAAGCCCATGACTAATCTGCTGAAGAAGGAGAATAAGTTTAATTGGACAGAAGCTTGTGAAACCATCTTTCAGGAATTAAAAAAGAGACTTGTGTCAGCACCAGTGTTATGTTTGCCAGATCTTAAGAAAGATTTTCAAGTCTATTGTGATGCATCTCACCAATGATTGGGAGGTGTATTGATGCAACAAGGTAAAGTTGTAGCTTATGCGTCAAGGCAACTCAAAAATCATGAGGTAAATTATCCTACTCATGACCTAGAGTTGGCATCAGTTGTACATGCACTAAAAACATGGAGGCATTATCTTATGGGAAAACGTTGTGAGATGTTCACCGATCACAAGAGTTTGAAATATATTTTTACTCAAAAAGAACTCAACATGAGGCAACGAAGATGGCTAGAACTTATCAAAGACTATGACTTAAGTTTGCAATACCATCCTGGAAAGGCAAATGTTGTAGCCGATGCATTAAGCCGCAAAGTCTATGTGAATGGCCTCAACAAAGGAGAATTGCCGGAGGAGTTGTGTGCTCAATTTAGAGAGCTAAGACTCGAAATTGTGCCTGAAGGGTACCTTGCATCTTTGGAAGTGCAACCCACACTAATGGACAAAATTCAAGAAGCCCAAAAGTTGGACAAAGAAATAGAGGAAATCAAAGGTAAAGTTAGTGAAGGCAAGGCGAAAGGATTCCATGTGGATGATCAAGGAATCTTATGGTACGAAAAACGTATCTGTGTTCCGCAGGGTCTTGAACTTAAGAAGTTGATCTTACAAGAGGCGCACAACTCACCGTATTCAATTCATCCTGACAATACCAAGATGTATACGGATGTTAAGGAGAGGTTTTGGTGGAATAATTTGAAGAAGGACATAGCAGAGCACATTGCCTTGTGCGACGTGTGCAGTCGTGTAAAGGCAGAACATCAGAAACCGGCAGGATTATTACAACCACTACCAATACTTGATTGGAAATGGGATAAAATTGGTATGGATTTTATCACCGGACTACCCAGGACTAAAGCTGGATACGATTCCATATGGGTTATCGTTGACCGCTTGACAAAAGTGGCCCATTTCATACCAGTGAAGACCACTTATACAAGTGCCAAATTAGCCAAAATTTACATGAATAGAATTGTATGTTTGCATGGGGTACCTAAAAGTATCGTGTCCGATAGAGGAACTCAATTCACTTCACACTTTTGGCGGCAACTTCACGAGTCTTTGGGAACCCGACTGGAGTTCAGCACTGCATTTCATCCACAAACTGATGGACAGACAGAAAGGACCAATCAAATATTAGAGGATATGCTAAGAGCGTGTGCGTTAGATTATGGATCCAGTTGGGATGAAAGTCTACCATACGCAGAGTTTTCCTACAATAACAGCTATCAATCAAGCATAGAAATGGCTCCATTTGAATTTCTTTACGGAAGGAAATGTACTACACCATTACTATGGAATGGAGTAGGGGAAAGAAATTTGTTCGGGCCAGACCTAATCAAAGAGGCCGAAGAGAAAGTCAAGATGGTGAGAGATAGGCTAAAGGTAGCCCAATCTCGGCAGAAGAGCTATGCAGATCCAAAACGTAGGGAGGTTACCTATGAGGTTGGTGATAGAGCTTACCTCAGGGTATCACCACTTCGTGGTGTAAAGAGATTTGGAATCAAAGGAAAACTAGCACCACGCTATGTAGGACCTTTCAAGATTTTGAGTCGCAAAGGAGAAGTGGCATATGAGATAGAATTACCAGAATCTCTGTCAGCAGTTCATAATGTATTCCATGTTAGTCAGCTGAAAAAGTGTCACCCAGAGATGGAAGAAACTTCGTTGAAAGACACTATACCATTGGAGGAAGTTCAGTTAGATAATGATCTCACTTATGAAGAGAAACCTATTAAGATTCTGGAGACTGCAGAAAGAATTACCCGTACCAAGACCATCAAATTCTGCAAAGTGCAGTGGAACCATCACACCGAATCAGAAGCAACCTGGGAGCGAGAAGATGAACTTCGGAGAGATCACCCTCACTTATTTTGCTAGCCAACCCGAATCTCGAGGGCGAGATTCATCTTAAGGGGGTTAGATTTGTAACATCCCAAAATTTCATCTGAAATCATCATCACTGCACTCATATCATCATGGCATGTTTTGCATTGCATTTAGAATGTCCTCCAAAAATTTGGTGAAATTTGGGCCATGGATGAAAGTTATGAATTGTTATGGAAATATTACATATTAAGTCCAAGTGAGTACTTGGATTAAAATGGTAGGCAAATATGTTTTATAATACCCTAAAAACCTAGTTTGAGTTTTTACAAATTTTCACAAATTGGTTTGAATCAATTTGAATCATTAAATCAAAAGTTTTGGAGAAAACTGAATTAGAAAAAGAAAAGGAGGGAAAATTTTTCAAACAGCAGCAACCACATTTGGCCCACTCTGGCCCAATAGGCACAGCCCACCCGGGCCACCCCCTCTCCTCTTCTCGTCTTTTCTCACTTCCCCGTCTCTACTCCCTCTCGCTGACAAACTAGACCCACGCCACGTCAGCCCCCCACCCCGTCGTCTTCAACCCCGTCGTCGAACGAAACCCCCCTTCTCTGCCGTTTTCAAGTCGATTGAGTTCCGGCCGTTTCTCGCATTAATTCTCCCCGATGAATGCTCCTACTTAATCCTCACCCCCTCCTCGTCATTTTCCCCCAGTCGCCACCCCCAGAGAGCCCCCAGGCTCCCCTAATTCCGAGCTCGAACCACCGCAGTTCGACGAACACCGGCGACGATTCCGGTGAACCCAGGCCGCCCGGCGCCCTCCCCTTGGTCCCATCTATTTCCCCATCTCCTGGCGCACCTACTGACCGAGCCACACGATTTCTTTTGCCCCAGGTCGATGACACGGACAATTCCGGCGAACTCCCTCTGCCGCCGCCGTCAGTCGCCTTCTCCGGCAAAGGTAGGGTTTCCGCCGCCCCTTTTTGGTCTTTACTAGGTCGTGCAGACGCTTGCGCACGTCGCTGACCTCTTTGCCGGTTGATTTGAGCCCCAGGTCGGCATCTCCGTCGCTGACCCGAGAGTTCCACCGACGACCGCAACTCCGACGAAGGATCTAGGCCAAGCCCGAGCACCCCCTCGCCACCGTAACCTCCATCGAGACCGCCACGACCTCCCTGACCTCTGTTACGTGTCCATGGTCTCCCAGCCCTCGTAGAGTCGCCGGAACCCCGTAGGCCGACGCTCTGCCGCCGCGCGCCGTCGTTAGCACCGCCAGACTCCGGCGAGTTGTTCGGCAGCCGTTCGATCAGACTTTAACGGATAGGATTAGATCACTTATCGAAAGGGTACGGGCTAATCAGATTCGTCCGAGGCCACTTAAATCTGACGGCTCGCAGCAGTCGATCCGACCGAACCGGTACCAGCCAATAAGAAAGCGCCACGTAGCCAGACTATTTCTGTTTAATTAGAAAATAGACAGATTTAGTATTAAACTTAGAAATTCAATAGCCTTTGATCCACAAATCAGAAAAATGCAATTTTGGTGTCTATGGATTCAGAAAAATGAGACCTTTATTATGGAGGCCTTATTTCACACTTTTGCATCTGGAAAATGGAATTATAGACAGAACCTTTTTAGGAGTATTTTGCTCATAAAAAATTGTTCTATAAATTATTTTTGGGTATTTCTTATGCTTTTAGATGAGGTATTCTATCCTCTGTACTATAGACTCTGTAAATTATAGAATTATGTGCATATCATTGCATTTTGCATGCATTCATGTTTTTGTAATGTTTTATTGATTGAATTATTATTGTTGTTTTGATCTTGTGTAGATTGTGTGGATTGTGAAGTTTGTTGCTGTGAAGATTGTACCTATTCCCCTAGCTACCAAGGCAAGTGATATTTCATCTCATGTCCTATTTATTTTCACTATTGCACTAGTGATATTTTGGTAGATCTTGATATAATAGAATTATCCCTATATTGCTTAGCTATGCTAGTAGAATTTGTGGGTGGATTATACACACAAGACATTATGGAAAGATATTATTTTGTTTAACTAAGAAAACAACTAATGTTAATGAAACACCTGGGTGGAATGGGCTTGCTTGGATTATGTTGAGTGGTTACTCAGGGACCATGTCTATGGTCAGCTGGTGTATCACACTTGTGGACGGCCACCCAGGAACAAAGAGATTGGAGACGTTCTTGTCACGAAGCTTCTAGTGCAGCCACATGGCATATGGGCTCTGCCTTGACCGACTAAGTTGCGAGAACTCAGCCAGACGGACAGAGGGTGGTAGTGATGATAGGATGGAACGCGTCCGTGGTGGTCTGAGGGATTGCTTCTGAAAAGTCTCGTCTCGATGCATGTCGAGTCTTGTGGGGAAAGTGCACCACCTCTCGAGATGGAAAAACTAAGTACTTAGCCGTGTCCCTGGTTATGGACAACCTTTGAGCCTCAAGACAGTGAAGTAGTTCAATAATCTCCTCATTCAAATTTCTCTAAGTTAAAACTTGTGGGTGGACATGGGTAGAGGTTCAGTGATGTCTATCATTGGTACCTTATAACTTGAATGAAAACCTCTTCAAAAACTATAAGTTAAACTATTTTAGCAAAGCCAGCCTTAATCCCACTTAGCCATATATTCATGTAGTTGTTAGATTATACTAAGTGTCTATAGTATCCCTTGCCAATACAATTCCAAATGTATTGACCCTTGTGGCTGTAACTTATTATGTTGCAGGATACTCGGATGATGAGTAGGGTTGCGGGTCTACACTCGACATGCTTGCCTGTGGCACATGAAGACTAAAGACTCTATTATTATTATACTATGTAATGTGAACTTTAAGTGCCTTAGCCTTGGGCTAAGTGAGTTGTAAGAACCATTATATTCCTGGATATGCGATGTAATAATGACCTTTGTTTCTGTGTACTTCATCTTAAACTGTGGGTGCTAGCATTTTCGATCCAGAGACTAGCACTGCAATCACATGGATCTTACCTTATTATGGTGAGATCTTACACTTTCATACATTGGTTTTCAAATAGTTTGGTTTGGTTTGGAAAAGAGTAGGAAAGTTCATACTTATGTGGTAAAAAGAGCTCGTTTTTGACTGTGGCCTATGCTCTGTCATGCCATGCTTGATATTGTTTTGGCTTTATGCTTAGTACTCTTTTGCTGTAGCATGACTTGTTATAAACAATTGAGATTGCTTAATGTGCCTTGGATGAATCATGCGTTGTTTTAGCATATTAAAGCATAGTATAGTGGTATTCTCCTTTGATGCTTAATTTGGGTTGACTTGGCACATGCTCACACCATGTTATGACTATCTCAAGTCACCATAGCCTTTATGATCCTTTAGTTTTCAACTTGTAGTATCACTTTATGCTTTGATCTTGTCGCTCTGCATGATTATGACCATTATTTCTCTCTTAGTTTGTCGCTCCCAGTCTTTTGCTAGCCTCCACAACAAAGTATGAGTTCCACTCATGCATCCAACTCCCTAAACCAAGTTATTACAAAGAGTCCACCATACCTACCTACTAGCTTATGCTATTCCAAGTATATTCATGCTTTTGTTTACCTTCCAAATTAAACTTGTTATGAGAAAACTAGTGATTAAAGCTCTCACGAACTTGATGGCACACTTTACTTTTCTTGCCCTTAATAAACTTGAACCATTGTGTCGTCTATGTTGTATATGCTTGCAGTTATTTGTTGGGAATTAGCAGAACCATGCTTTCATGGGGAACGCTTTCAACATTGCACTTGGTACTTGTACCTAGTTGATATCATCCTCTTTTGTATATGGATGTCGTCGGTGTGAAATGAAAGGGGAGATTGTAAGTCCATGGAGTTATGTATATGTGTTAGAGAAACGCCTGGGCCGCTGGTCTAATCCATGCTGACATGGTGGAAACCTGCAGCGTAACCATAATGAGCTGTCTATGAAGCATTCTTCTTATAAAAAAGAGTCCTATATTGAGAAAAAAGACAAAAGAGAAAAAAAGAGATTATGAAAAGAGGAAAGAGAGAAAAAAGCACCATATTCCCATGGTAAATAAGAAGATTGTCGAGATGCTCGTTGTCTGCTTGCCTTGTCATTTTGATATGGGGATTCTTTCGTATCATCGGGCAAGTGGTACCCTGTTGGCGGTTCTCTATGATACACATATACTTACAATGACAAGAACTTACCGGTAACTAAACTTGAGTAGCATGAGGAGCGGCCCTCGTATACAAGGGACATGAGATTTCTAACTTATACTTCGTCAAGCATGTACACCATAGTTTGTTCACTTTAATCATAATCACTTCAAGATGCTTATGATAGGGGCAATGAGAGCTGAAAGCTATAAGTACCATAATTTTTGGAAGCTCTTTATGAGACTTGAATCCCTACTTCCTTTTATGAAGGCCTTTCTTCCACCATTATATTGAGTCTCCACCTTCTATCTTTATGCACCTACTTTGAGAGCATAGTGGCCATTCTTAGTTCTATGTGCATTGTCCCAAGACTAGTTGATTGATGCATAACTTGATATTGCTTGTTTTAAACTATTTGTATCTAGTCACTCTTATGAACTTTGAAGGTGTCCTATGCATTTATATTTGCTACTCTATTTGAGGACAAGCTGAATACTATTATGCTATGTTTTCTTTATGTGAAACAAACAAACGTCTTGCAAAGCATTGTTATTCATGAATCTTTTGTTTGTGCCTTTTCATGTTGCATCATAGTTTCTTTGTCTTATTGCTAGAACTTTGTCTTTCATGTTATGATTGAAGTACTATGATCCCAGGTTTGAATGTTTTACAAATACTTTGATCAAGTCTTTGATGGTGCATGTCACCTCAAAAATTATTCTTTCTTTTTTCACTTACCTACTCGAGGACAAGCAGGAGTTAAGCTTGGGGATGTTGATACATTGCAAATGTATCTATAATTTTTGATATTCCATGCTTAGTTTTATCCACTTTCTTGTGTTTTGTCCACACTTTGGAGTACTTTTCATATGATTTCTTGGACTAACCTATTAACAAGAGCCACAGTGCCAGCTGCCTGTTTTCTGCTATTTTTGGTTCCAGGAAAGTCAGAAAATGAATATTCTTGGAATTGGACGGGACAAAGGCGAAAGTGCCTATTTTTCCGGAAGTCATCAGATGCCAGAATACGAGATGGAGAGGGGCCAAATGCCGGCCACACCACCTGGCCGCGCGGCCAGGCTTGGCCCGCGCCAGGGGGTGGTTTGGTGGCCCCTGGCACCCCCTCGGCCTCCCCTTCCGACTATAAGATGCCCTCGGGACAGAAACCCTAAGTGCCCGATCAAAAATCCACGAAAGAGTCTGTAGCCGCCGTCATCTCCATCCCTAGATCGGGAGGGATCTGAAGCTCTTCCCGGCACCCTGCCGGAGAGGGGAATTCACCCACGAGGCCTTCTTCATCACCATGCAAGCCTCCGGTGTGATGCGTGAGTAGTTCATCCTTGGACTACGGATCCATGTAGTAGCTAGATGGCTGGTTCTCCTCCTTTGTGCTTTGATGTCAAGATCTTGTGAGCTCTGTTCATGATCAAGATCATCTATTTGTAATTCTGCATGTTGTGTTTGCGGGGATCTGATGGATATTGAGATGCTATTTCAGAGTGATTATTGATTCTATCATGTCTTTGTTATTTGTGATCTTGCATGCTTTCTGTTGTTAGTAGCTATCTTGGCCAATTAGATGCTAGCAAATCCAAGAGTTAGTATTTATGCTCGATAGTGGGTTCATGCCTATGGTAATCTAGGGAAGTGACAGAAATCTCTAAGGTACTGATGTGCTGTTGCTACTAGGGAGAAAACAAAAATCCTTTGTTCATAGAACAATCGTATTGTTTACTTTACACGCAGTTCGTAAAGCAATAATCTGTTGCTTGCAACTTAATACTGGAGGGGGTTCGGATGATAAACTGAAGGTGGATTATTAGTCATAGATGAAGTTGGATGGCGGTCTATGTATAATGTTGTAATGCCCAATCAAGTCTCAAAGGAGTCAAGATGATTAGTATATGCATGTATTGCTTTCTCGATGTTTGTCAATTGCCCCGCTATAATTTGTTCACCCAGCATGTTATCTATCTAAGGAGAGCCACCTCTAGTGAACTATGGATCCTGGTCCTTTTCTTTACATACAATCTATAAACTGTTACTGCTTTGTGTTTACTTTCTGCAAACTTTTACTTCTTTCCATTCGATACGTTTAATCCTTTGTTTTCTGCAAAACACGGTGAGATTGACAACCTCATCGCAAGTTGGGGACAAAGTTCCGTGGTTGTGTTGTGTAGGTCTCCATGTTGCTACTAGCACCGGTAGTGCGCCCTGCCAAGGCTTAGCTAGCAACACCTTTGGGGTGTTTCCTTGCTCCTACTGGTTCGATTAAACCTTGGTTTCATAACTGAGGGAAACTTGCTGCTATGCTCATCATACCTTCCTCTTGGGGTTCCCAACGATCTCTACATCAATCATGCTCCAGCATTTTTCTGGCACCATACACAGAGCCATCAGTATGGCGCGGTCTAAGCAAGTGCTAACAGGGTCACCTCAAGGCAGGCCGAATCACGGTGTAACCCGGTTTGTGGGGCGCCTCCTTGACTATGGTCCGACCGGCATAAGATTTATGCCGACCATGTCTATCTGTTTTGTAGGTAACTGGGTAAGCCGGATTAGCTATATGCTAGCCAGATTATCTTAGCTTCCAAGAGAAGGAATCCCCCGCTGGTCAAAATGTGGCTTTATTAGCTGTAGCATGAGCAAAGTAAAGTAAAGAAGAGGACCAGCGGGTCAAGGGCGGCCAAGGTGACGCGGGCAAAGCCGGATGACGTAGCCCATGTCTGGTGATGCCAAAAGACAAGGATTACACCATGGGTTACGTCCAAAGCCCGGACGAGCCGTTAAAGGGAATAAAGAAGCATTTGCTTTAGGAAGGGAGCATATTCATAGAATATGCTGCCACCTGTGCCCTAGAATTGTAACCCGGGTTCCCCTATATAAGGAGCATCGGGGCCTCCGTAGAGAGGGTCGGCCGATCAATCAATCATTCTCTGTCTAAGGTAGAACTCTAGGGCTAGTTGACAGGGAGTAAGAGACATCGTCTCCTTCTTGCTGAGAGCCTCAGGAGCACTTATAAACACCATTGATAGAGAATATACAAGAACTTCTGTGCGTGGAATCACCACGTTCTCCCTCCCTAGATTCCCCTAGCACTCATTGGCCCCATCTTTAGCCTATCTATGGCATCTGCCGTGCACCACCACGACACATTTACATTCAATGTTATTGTTTGTATATCTTATTGTGTGCTAGTATTAGATACTCGACAGTAGCCTAATAAGATAATCCCTATTAAAATTACCAATGATTGTGTTCCCCCTTAGTGTGCACCACCAAGAAAGTTCTTCGGTATGAGGCAGGCTGTGATGATCGGGTGTCAGACATATCTACGTTCGCATACAATGGGTGTAAGCCATGTTGCACAGCGAATACACTAAGGTTGAGTTGGCGAGCCTAGAATGTACAGACATGGCCTCATAACACGGATGGTCGAAATATCGAGCACGAGTCGCATGAATGATGAGACCGACATTTAGCGTCCACCCTTGAACCCACATTGATGGCCGTGATGATCGGGGGAGATGTGGCTGATAGGGGCCGTGTTATCACTAGGAACCCTTATGAGGATAGGTGTTTCTGAGTGGAGTTATTATTAACTCATTTAATTATAAACTTAATCTAAATTCCTTTTTGCAATTATATATGTAGAAAATGGTTCTCCCCGAGATTACCTTCCCTATTGACAATTGGTTAAAAGGAGAAAAGCTCAAGTTAGATGGATCCAACTTTTCTGCATGGGTCATGCGCCTTTATGATCTCCTTGGTGAGAACAAAGTGGTTGACTACATGATATACGAGATGTACTTGGAGCCACCCTATTCTCATGAGACCCAGGAGCAGCGGGATCTCCGCTGCCGTTGTCGTGTGATGGCCACATTCATATCAGTACGATGCGCCTCATGATGGAAGATGGGCTATGGCCGATGGTGGTAAGTCTTAATCCCTGAACGGTTATGGCACATTTGAGACCGCATTTCGTGGAACAAGTGCGCATATGGGAGTATGAGATAATGGGGGACTTTCTCTCCATAAAGATGGAGGAAGGCTCCTCACTAGATGATCACTTGTTGAGCATATATGATGCATACATGAGTCTAGCATACTTCCTAGACAATTGGTTCGCAAGCTCTTTTGCAATAGGAGTTGTGATGCGGTCGCTGCCACCAAGCTTCCAAGCATAAGTCAGGATTTGCATTATGAGAGTCGACGCGGAAACACAGGATTTCCACGAGTTCATATCACATTTCAGAGATGTGGTGGTTGAACTCGTTGTCACTGAGGTCATCAATGACAAAGGTATATATTTGATATACAATTTTATAAATGTTATAATCTTGCAAACACATTTGCAGTGTTAAGTATATTTGATACTTATTCTGTTTTGCTGAAAACAGGTCCTTCTGCATGAGAGGTGCTTGCTGGAGAGGAGGAGACGTTGCGTGTTGATGGCGAGCATGACGATGATGGCCAACGACGCTCTCCCTAAACATTTATCATTTAGTTTATGTTTAGGATGATTATTGTAATCAAAATATTATGAACTTCTTTAGTGTGTCTCACACTTTGTGAGACGATTATTCATATGAGTTTGTAACAAACAGTTGTTCTACTTTTATGAATAATTTCTATTCACGTTCATATCTTGTTTGATTATATATGAGTTATCCTGGTTGTTATGAAACTAACTGATAATGCATGAACATTTGTAAACTATTGAAATTCCTTAAAATACCCAACTTAATGATATGTTCATTAATGAATGAAACCATTGTTTAAAATTCAAAGTTATGTGATAATATGTGAAAGTCATTCGATTTATTATCACATATAAATCATGCCTAAGTTCGGCAAAATAACTTGAACACTGTGTATTACTTGAATACGAAGTGTTTAATGAATTGTTAAAAGTAAATACATATTCGATGTATTGTGTTTTAACAAAATGGTAATTATCATTATATGATTGTTTAAATGTGTAAATAAGTTTACCAAAGGAAACATGAATATGAAACTATTTGATTTGATCAAAGTGTTTTATCAACAAAGGGTATAAATATAAAAGAGAATCTAATTACTACGATTTGATCAAGAGTAATAAAATTCAACATTATAAGATTGGCATAAAAGAAATTGTGGAATGCAAAGCGTTTTGAAATGTCAAAATGCAAAGCATCACAATATGATATTAGATATCAAAATGGGTAAAAAGATGGCGCCAAATAAATCGTTGTAGTGTAGATGTAGAGACCATTAGTTAGAAATAGTTAGCAATCAATTAGAATATATAGTGAACCATTTGAATTCATGAAAGCGGCTCCATATCTAGTATGGATCATCGTAAAAGTTTTGGAGTTATTCGATATAACCAAAACAATAGTGAATAAGTCCTTATAGAGTATTCATTGGAAACTTTGAATACAAAATCCATAGCTGAAACCAAAAGAGAAGCAAAACTTGTATTGCTTGGATTTTGGTACGTTCTTGAGAAAGCTCACTTTTAGTGATATTTCTCGATTATGGAGCAATTAGAACATAGTGAAAAACACGATGAGGATTCAAATCCCTGCATCAGAGTGTTGAGAAGTGCAACAAAAAATGTTCCTGAACGATTCTCTTCACAAAGGAAAGAACCAATGATAATGATCATTGTGTTTTCCCCACTGATACGTCCATAACGTATCTATAATTTTTGATGGTTTTATGATAATAATATGCTTTTGACACTCCTTTTTGTATAAAGTTTATATTTATTTGGACTAACCTACTAATAGTTGTAAAAGTGCACAATGTTCTTGTTTTGCACTTTGATGTGTAGGAATTACCAAGAATATAAGTGGAAACCTTGTTGGAGTCAAATTGGGATTTTTCTAGAAATCTGTCTCATAACTCTTTTTAAAGATGGTCACGGTTCGGATGGAAGCCGACGTCAAACGGAAAACTCTTCAACTACAAAGTTGTTGGAAATTTCGCGACAAACGATCTGGATATAAAATTTAGCTGATTCCTAGTCCGGACGGGCCTTTTAGGCCCGATTTACTACAGCCCAAGATGGGGTGACGGGAATCCGAGAAGCTATATAAAGGGAGGAAACCTAATTCGCCCAAGGCATCTCCACCCACGAATTTGCAGCCACCAAAGCCACGTTTTTGCCTCCCCCATGGATCCCATCTCCATGGAGGAGGAATCCCAAGAAGCCATGAAGGAAGGGGGCTAAGGGGCGGTGCTCCCCCATGATACCGGCGGCGGGGAAGGAGTCCCCCGCGCCGCCGCCGGTGCCGCCGCCGCCCTCTTCACCATCTTCACTGCCATCTCCATCACCTAATCCTCCTAGTATGCAGTGGTTCATCCTCCCACACACCTCCGTACCGTCCTATGTAAACATGGTGTTTGATGATATAAGTTATAATCCTATGATCTATGTCATTTTGCATAGTTTCTTTGTTCTTAGATTGAATGGTTGAACGTCTTTGGTTCATTAGAGTTGTATATTGATATGTTATAGTCCTTTGGTGTCCATTATATTTGTGCGCGCATGGATTAAACATCATAGGGTTTGTAGTATTTGTAAGAGGAAGGGGGGAAGTTCTGCCGGAGTGACAGAAACCTGAGGACGTGAACCGGAACGTTGCACGTATGGGAGTAAGAAGACCATTAAACTTAAGGCTATGGTTGGGGAAACCTTAATGCATTGATTAGTACTTACGGATGTTTGCTAACAATCCAATCATATAGTACATGTAATTCCAAGTAGTGAAGCGCATGTATATTTAGCCTCTCCCACATAGAAAACTGCATCAAAGACAATGAAACCGATCTATTCGCTATTTAAACTTGGACAAAGCCACCACAATTACCACCACTATTCCACACTCATGGTTCTGTTAGTTTAGTGTATTTTATTGCTGCAGCAACTAGCTTTACTTTCTTGTTATTTATTATCATGCAAAGCTATCTCTATTACTCGTATTGTTGCTCTAGTTTTATTTCCTAGATAATGTAAATGTTTAGTATGCGTAGAGTTGTATCAGTGGTTGATAGAACTTGAGAGAATATTTATCCTACCTTTAGCTCCTCGTTGGGTTCGACACTCTTACTTATCGAAAAGGCTACGCACGATCCCCTATACTTGTGGGTTATCAAGACCTTTTATGGTGCCGTTGCCCGGGAGCAATATCGTGTGGGTGAATATTCTTGTGTGCACTTATTTGCTTTATCTCTAAGTAGGTTTTACTTTCAGTTTTAAGTTGTTCTCTATCTTAGTATGGATAGGGAATACGGATTACAAAAAAATTAGTTGTACTTGTTACCTAAAAACGTTTTTAAAAAGGAAAGTGATTGGAATGATGAGTAATGGTTAAGTGGGGGTCGACCTTGAACACTTGTGTTCATGCCTATGAAACCAAAACAAATCTTTTCATGGAAGCTTTTCAGTTAAAAACTTTAGGAATGCATGAAGCCTTGAAAAAGAAAGATATTTCTGGTATTGATCTTAATGCTTATTCATTCGAAAATACTTGAATCTTGATCCTATGCCTAACTTAAAGGCATTAAAGAAAAGTACTTATTGGGAGATAACCCAAAAGTTTTAGTTGAGTCTTGGAAGTTATTGATTCAGTAATAACCTCTTCTTATCCTTTTTATTTGCGTTTTGTGCCAGGAGTAACCTCTAATGAGAGAGTAATGCTTGGAAGAGTTGCTGTCCCGAAACAGATTTTTGTGCTTTGCCGTACAAATTCATGTAAAATCTCTATATGTCGGTTTGATCTGTAATTTTTTGTGCTTCTGCCCCAGGTTGTTATCCAACTTTCGTTAGTTCAACACTTTTCGATTTGAACAACAGAAGGTCTTAAAAAAAATTGGTTTCTATCTGCTGGTCTGTTTTGACAGATTTCTGCCATTATTTGCATTTGCTTCTTGTTGATTCCTTATTGGGTTCTCTTTGGGGAATTGAGCTTTTTAAGGGAAGTGCTACAGTATCTTGTGTTTTAATGTAAGTTTTATTGGTGTTGAAACTGAACCCAAAGACTTATTATCTTGAGTACACTAATGTTGCTAATGAAGATTATGTGAAGTTTTGTATGAAGGAAAAATATCAGGTGTTAAGGAAAGAATGATGTAATGAGATGAAGTATGGACTAAAGCTCAAGCTTGGGGATGCCACCCCGTGTCACCCTAAGAAATATCCAAGAAGTACAAGCGTCAAAGCTTGGGGATGCCCAAGGTATCCCCTTCTTCATCAATAAAAATCTCAGGTTCTTCCAAACACTTCATTTTTATTGTTTCATGCACAATTGTGTTGTTCTTGGAGCGTCTTCTTTTTCGTTTTCGGTTTTCATTTGCTTGGTTTGCTTAGTTTGCTTGAATAAATTGGTTGGACCCCCTCTTTCATACATTAGTTTTAAAATAAGTGTGGTTTGGATTGGAAAAGAGTAGGAAGAGTTCATGCTTAAGTGGTAAAAGGAGCTCGTTTTTTACGGTAGCCTATGCTTTGTCATGTCATGCTTGATATTGTTTTGGATTTATGCTTAGTGATTTTTGCTGTAGCATGACATGTTATAAACAATTGAGATTGCTTAATGTGCCTTGAAAGAATCATGTGTTGTTTTAGCATATTAAAGCATAGTATTGTGGTATTCTCTTTTAATGCTTTATTTGGGTTGACTTGGCGCATGCTCACACCATGTTATGACTATTCCAAGTCACTATAGCCTTTATGATCCTTTAGTTTTCGACTTGTAATATCACTTTATGCTGTAATTAATGATGTTTTGTCACTTTGCATGATTATGGCCATTATTGCTCTTTTAGTTGGTCGCTCCCAGTCTTTTGCTAGCCTCCATAACCAAGTATGAGTTCCACTCATGCATTAAACTTCAAATAAAACCAAGTTATCCCAAAGAGTCCACCATACCTACCTATTAGTATTTGCTATTCCAAGTATATTCATGCTTTTATCTACCTTCCGAATTAAACTTGTTATGAGAAAACTAGTGATTAAAGCTCTCACGAACTTGATAGCACACTTTACTTTTCTTGCCCCTAATAAACTTGAACCATTGTGTCATCTATGTTGTATATGCTTGCACTTATATGTTGGGGATTAGCAGAACCATGCTGTCATGGGGAACGCTTTCAACATTGCACTTGTACATTGTACCTAGTTGATATCATGCTCTTTTGTCTATGGATGTCGTCGGTGTGAAATGAAAGGGGAGCTTGTAAGTCCATGGAGTTATGTATGTGTGTTAGAGAAACGCTTGGGCCGCCGGTCTAATCCATGCCTAATCATGGTGGAAACCTGCAGCGTAACCATAATGAGCAATCTATAAAGCATTCTTCTTATAAAAAAAGAGATAGAGATTGAGAAAAAAAATGAGAAAAGAGGAAAGAGAGAAAAGGCACCATTTTCCCATGGTAAATAAGAAAATTGATGAGATGCTCGTTGTCTGCTTGCCTTGTCATTTTGATATGGGGATTCTTCCATATCATCGGGCAAGGGGTACCCCGTTGGCGGTTCTCTATGATACACATGTACTTACTATGACAAGAACTTACCGGTAACTAAACTTGAGTAGCATGAGGAGCGACCCTCGTATTCAAGGGACATGAGATTTCCAACTTATACTTTGTCAAGCATATACTCCATAGTTTGTTCACTTTAACCTTAATCACTTCAAGATGCTTATGATAGGGGCAATGAGAGCTGAAAGCTAATAAGTACCATAATTTTTGGAAGCTCTTTATGAGACTTGAATCCCTGCTTCCTTCTATGAAGGCCTTTCTTCCAATTTTATATTGAGTCTCCACCTTCTATCTTTATGCACCAATTAAGAGAGCATAGTTTTTATTCTTAGTTCTATGTGCATTGTCCCAAGACTTGTTGATAGATGCATAACTTTGATATTGCTTGTTCCTAAACTATTTGTATCTAGTCATCCTTATGAACTTTGAAGGTGTCCTATGCATTTATGTTTTGCTACTCTATGAGGGACAAGCTGAATACCATTCTCATTATGCTTTCTTTATGTGAAACAAACAAACGTCTTGCAAAGCATTGTTATTCATGAATCTTTTGTTTGTGCCTTTTCATGTTACAACATAGTTGTTATGTCTTATTGTTAGAACTCTATCTTTCAAGATTCATGTTTAGAGTACCTTAATCCAGTTATCAATACTTTTACAATAATGATGATCAAGATTGTGTTGTCTGCTTGTCACCTCAAAAATTATATTGTTTTGATTGTTTACCTACTCGAGGACGAGCAGGAACTAAGCTTGGGATGTTAATACGTCCATAACGTATCTATAATTTTTGATGGTTTTATGCTAATAATATGCTTTTGACACTCATTTTTGTATAAAGTTTATATTTATTTGGACTAACCTACTAATAGTTGCAAAAGTGCACAATGTTCTCGTTTTACACTTTGATGTGTAGGAATTACCAAGAATATAAGTGGAAACCTTGTTGGAGTCAAATTAGGATTTTTCTAGAAATCTGTCTCAGAACTCTTTTTAAAGATGGTCACGGTTCGGATGGAAGACGACTTCAAACAGAAAACTCTTCAACTACAAAGTTGTTGGAAATTTCGCGACAAACGATCTGGACATAAAATTTAGCTGATTCCTAGTCCGGACGGGTCTTTTAGGTCTGATTTACTGCAACCCAAGATGGGGTGATGGGAATCCGAGAAGGAGGAAACCTAATTCGCCCAGGGCATCTCCACCCACAAATTTTCAGCCACCAAAGCCACGTTTTTGCCTCCTCCATGGATCCCATCTCCATGGGGGAGGGCTCCCAAAACCCATGAAGGAAGGGGCTAAGGGGCGGTGCTCCCTCATGATACTGGCGGCGGGGAAGGAGTCCCCCGTCCCGCCGCCGGCGCCGCCCTCTTTACCATCTTCACCGCCATCTCCATCACCTAATCCTCCTAGTATGCAGTGGTTCATCCTCCCACACACCTCTGTACCGTCCTATGTAAACATGGTGTTTGATGATATAAGTTATAATCCTATGATCTATGTCATGTTTGCATAGTTTCTTTATTCTTAGATTGAATGGTTGAACATCTTTGGTTCATTAGAGTTGTATGTTGATATGTTATAGTCCTTTGGTGTCCATTATATTTGTGCGCGCATGGATTAAACATCATAGGGTTTGTAGTATTTGTAAGAGGAAGGGGGGAAGTTCTGCCGGAGTGACAGAAACCTGAGGACGCGAACCGGAACGTTGCACGTATGGGAGTAAGAGGACCATTAAACTTAAGGCCATGGTTGGGGAAACCTTAATGCATTGATTAGTACTTACGGATGTTTGCTAACAATCCAATCATATAGTACATGTAATTCCAAGTAGTGAAGCGCATGTATATTTAGCCTCTCCCACATAGAAAACTGCATCAAAGACAATGAAACCGATCTATTCGCTATTTAAACTTGGACAAAGCCACCACAATTACCACCACTATTCCACACTCATGGTTTTATTAGTTTAGTGTATTTTATTGCTGCAGCAACTAGCTTTACTTTCTTGTTATTTATTATCATGCAAAGCTATCTCTATTACTCGTATTGTTGCTCTAGTTTTATTTCCTAGATAATGCAAATGTTTAGTGTGCGTAGAGTTGTATCAGTGGTTGATAGAACATGAGAGAATATTTATCCTACCTTTAGCTCCTCGTTGGGTTCGACACTCTTACTTATCGAAAAGGCTACACACGATCCCCTATACTTGTGGGTTATCACCCACTAGTGTTTTCACTACATTAAGTAGCAATTCAAAATAACCCATATCTTGTATGGAGACATTTGTGAATCATTTGTCATGATTACCAGAATATGACATACCTACGAACTATTAAGGAAATAATGGTAAACTAGAATTATGAGAAATCCTAAAAGCAAAATTCCCTTGAGATTAGAAAAGCAATTGATTGCTGAATCTCACAAGTAGAAGGGGTTACCTGAATTTTCCCAAATGACTGCAAAGCCATAATGGAAAGGGGGGGGTGAATGACAAAAGCACAATTTGTCAAGTATTAGACGAATTCAAATGAATTTGATTTATGTGTGCTTAATGTCAAGTGGATTTAAGACTAGTAAAAGTACTAGTATCTCATGATAAAACTCCAAGTTTGATATTTGATCAAAGGATTTTGAAATTGTTCAAAATTAGTGAGTAGATATGCAACTTGCATGAAATTGAGTGGGAGCTATGAAAGTCTTCCTAAAAAACAATATGTGAATGGCATATTTTTGAGTGGGAGCAATATAAGTCTCAAGTTCAAATATGTAGGAACATAGTTTGAGTAAGAGTAGTGACTCATACCCAAATGTGTTAGGAACATATTTTGAGTGGGAGCTTATAGGAGTGATTCTTAAGTGTGTATTCGACACATTAAGAATAAAAGTGCAAGTACTTATAAATAATGATTTATAAGGTGTATAAGTTGATAATAGGTGTATTATGATATTATGTTGTATTCCTTAAGGGATTCTGAAAAGGTTTTCAGAATAGGAGTTAATTAAGGAACTAGTCCTTAATAACTCAAGTTAGGCATACTATTAAGTTTAACATCAATGGTTGAAAGAAAGAAAAGGATGATCATCATCCACTATGTTGAGACATAGGTTCTATCTTAGAAAACCATGATGATAACTTAACATAATATATGATCCAAGAAGAAACGTTTAAAAGTGATTAAGTTTGAATCACAGAACGTTGAGCTAAGTTTGTCCGCAGTGTCTAATAAAGAACTGCAGACACATTTTCCAAATCCATAAAGGATGACGTATCTTAAAGCATAAAGGGTTATGTTATAAGGGAATATGTTGGAAACTCCCGTAATACCGATTAGAGTCAAGTAGGAAGCAAGGTGAACAAAAACATCGAAAGTTGCACAGAGTGCACTGGTGTTTTGATGAATACATTTATAATAATAGATAAGGGTACCATCTAAGGTGGGCGGGGATAGTTCGCTTTTAACGTAGAATGATGTGTCCCAGGGCACAGTGACCATGAGAAAGCCCTCGAGGTTGATCTAAAGTCACTGTAGGCTCCTGGAATCAGGCCTCGTTCTACTGCCATAGCGATGATGCATACACACAGATGTTATCATGTGATGATAAAGTATTAATGTCAATCAAGGTGACATTAGTAAATTGCAAAGGATTTGGGACTGTAAAGTACAGACCCAAGACTGAACCTCTTCCATGAGCAAGCATGTTCAGGGTACTAGATATATGGTGCCAACGATTAAGAACAAATGCAGCTAGTGTATTTGTACTCTAGTGCAAGTGGGAGACTGTTGGAAATATGCCCTAGGGACAAATAGTAATAAGGACTATTATCATATTTCATATAGTTCATGATTAAGTTTTATATCATGCTATAACTGTATTGAGTGGAAACATCAATACACGTGTGATATACAAACAACTAGGGGTTCCCAGTGAAACTCTAGTCACTGGTTCATTGGTCAACATATGATCATGTTTCCTGATCATGTGGCATTTATGCTAGTTGGAAATGGAGTCAACTCATTCTGAGATTGAGATGATGAACTAATACCCAACCTAAACATCGTGACCCGATCATGTCACGAAGTTCAAGTTACGATGATTAGAAATGGATCCTTGTAGACTATTCCTTAGACCGTGAGGCTATATCAATCACTATCTCCCGAGAGTGCTTAGATAGCATCAAGCGCCACTTGGTAATACAGTGGTTATAAAGGTGTATTCAGGTACTCGGAGGAAACCGTAGATGCAATATATGTCAAGAGCGGGATTTGTCCGTCCACGTGACGAAAAGATACTCAAGGGCCCACTCGGAGAAGTTATATCCAATAGCTACGCAACATGTGATTTGATCACATGGATATCACTAGTCGGAACGAGTCAAGTAGCATTGTTCGGTAACGAGATTCGACACGACATGGTGATGTCATTGATCAGATCTCGGGCAATGCAAGTATCGAGAGACAAAGGGAATAAGACACGACTGTCCCGGTTCAAACGACGAAAGATTTTCGTGGAACTCACAGGGGTCACATGGCCATCCAGGTCCCTCTGTCGATCATTGGTGCGGGGGTGTCCCGACCATGTCTGGAGTGTTCCCGAACCATGGGGTATCACGCTTAAGGGCTTGATGATTCTTAGAGAGTGTTTATAGGATTGGAAGAATCGCAGAAGAATAGTAGAGAGAAAACCGGAAGGGTTTCTGTAAGTCCGGAGGATGTCCAGAGTGGAGGTGAAAGGTGTTCCATAGCCACAGAGATTGAATAATATATGAATGAATGTTAAATATTGGTTTAATCATTTATTCATAATTATTTAATAGAGAAATCAATTTAAAAGGTCAAAAGGCTTAATGGGCCAATTCCCGGAGGGGAGGGGGCCCATTAGGGAAAGGAGAGAGGGAGAAGGGGCAAGGGGGTGGCCGGCTGGGCCAAGCCCCCCAGCACGGGGCGCACTAGGGCCGGCCGGCGGCTGCCCCTCCCCCTCCTCTCCTTTAGTCCCACCCCGAGACTTTGAGGGAGGTAGTACCTCCCCTCCCCCTATATATAGTGGGGGTATTTGGCCAGATAAATACACACAATATTCAATAAAGGTCTTCTCACTTTTGGGAAGACCTCCAATTGATATTCTCTCTCTCTCTCTCTCTCTCTCTCTCTCTCTCTCTCTCTCTCTCTCTCTCTCTCTCTCTCTCTCTCTCTCTCTCTCTCTCTCTCTCTCTCTCTCTCTCTCTCTCTCTCGTGACCGTGGTCCCAAGTTCGGACTGCGCGAATGAGAGACATCTTCACCGCGGAGCGCCGTCGCGCTGCGAGATTCGGATCCAGGAGCTCTACTTACGCAACTGCTGCTGGATCGGGGAAGCAGGAGTCATCGTCAGGCACCGGACATGTGTAACTCCCCGCGAGGTGTCGTACTTGAGGCACTCAAGTCGTTGGAGCCACAGGAGCGCATGGACTTCATCACGACCTTGAGGTCGGCTTCGGCTCGTCTACATCAACCACGCTCTCCTGAGCATTGACAACGCTTTTCGGTCTTTAAGAGTAAGTTCACGAAAATCCCCTCCCGTTACTGTATTACTAATAGATAGGTCCTGGCAGCATCAGGGGTTCAGGGTAAAAATTATTGTTTTCATACGCGGAACCCCTACATCATCATGGGCATCCAGGTACCACTGATGATCATTGGTACGAGAGGCATCTCGACCATGTATGGAGTGTTCTCGGACCGTGGGGTATCACGCTTAAGGGCATGATGATGCTCGGAGATCATTTTGGTATCGTCGTAATCACCGAAGAGAAGAAATAGAGAAAACTGGAAGGGTTCCGGGAAAGTCCGGATGATGTCCAGAGTGGGATGGAAGGAATTCCATAGCCACGGGGAGTTGAATAATATGTGAGTAAATATTAAATATTGATTTAATCATTTAATCATAATTATTTAAATAAAAGAAAATGAATTCAAATGGTTAAATATCTAATTGGGTCAAAATCCCTAGGGAAAAGGCCCATGAGGAAAAGACTAAAAGGGGGAAAGTGAGGAGGGCCCGCATGGGCCCCATGCACCTACCGACGGGGCCCATGAGTGACTTGGCTGACTGGCCACCCCTCCCCCTCTCCTCTCCCTTTTTAGTCCCACATGGCTTAGCTAATGAGCTATGGGATCATTTCCCCCCTATATATTGAGAGGTATTTGGAGGAAACAATACAATAATAAAAAATAAAAGGTTCCCTCTATTTGGGGAGACCTCTAGTTACTTATTTATTTATTTATTTATTTATTCTCTGTCTCTCTCTCTCATGACCGCGGTCCGAAGTCTGGACTGCGCGAACAGGAGACTTCTTCACCGTGGAGCACCGTCGCACTGTGGGATTCGGATCCATAATGTCTACTTCCGCGATCTCTACTAGATCAGAGGAGCGGGAGTCATTGTCAGACACCGGATGTGTGTAACTCCCCTCGAGGTGCTGCACTTATGGCACTAGGAGTCATTGGAGCCGCATGAGCTATTGGACTTCAACACGACCCCGAGGTCGGCGTCGGTATGACTACATCAACCATGTTCTTCTGAACATTGAAAACGCTTTTCAATATTCAAGGGTAAGTTTAGAAAAGTCCCTCCTGTTACTGCATTACTAATAGATAGATTCTGGCATTAGGGTTCTTGGTGTAGGAATTGTTTTCCAGGCGCGAACCCCTACAGATTGATCTCCTACTCACGGAGGAGGATCATGGAGAAGAAGATAAACTTTCATAACGTTTTTGAGTCCTTGATGGTAACTCGCACCGCTCCAAGGGTCACTAGCTTCTTCTCAAGGAAGTGGACACCAAGATAAACCTTCATTTATGCATGCCTCAATTATTTTTATCTCCGATTTTTCATCTTTGTGATAGCCTTTGTGCATGAAGTAACTTATTACATCATATATGTTGTTCCATCTAGTTGTTTGGTGCACTTTGTTTATCCGCCTAGCCTATAACTTGTGAAAAGTAAAGTACACATGGAAACCTACATAGCCCCAAGATCATGCTTCTTGATCCTCCAACAATGACATCGTCATGTCAGTGCAGGTGACCAACACTCTCCCACGCAAGCAACAATTCTTGTTTACCACTTTTAGCCCATGTGCGGGAGCTCCGCGCACCATCCTCATGTATATGGGTTTGGCCTACTGTCTATCACTACTTTAGAGTTTAACGAGTCGTGTATTTCAATATTTTATGGTTTCCTATTGTGTTATGGGTTTTATGGAATTATTTTGGTTTCCCTTAAGTTTTCAAGATCTATTTTTTGTTTTTTCATTGCCTTTGTGTTTCATATTTTCTTTTATCTTTTACCTTTCATTTGATTTTCCTTTTCCTACTAGGTGGGCTCACCTAAAGCTGAAAACCACTTCTAGTGCATTAAATTTTAGTGTTTGTTTTTCTACGATTTAGGGATTTTTCTGATGGTTGATCACTTCCAATGTATACTATTTAATATGGTTGACTACAACTATCAACAATACACTTAAATTTATAATGTTTAATTTCTGGATTGCGTATAGAGATGATTTCTTAGATATGATATGATCTCATACTCCTGTCCTCGTTGATTATGTGTCCAAAATACATATATTACACTTAAATTTTTGATCAAGGTAAATCCCTAAGACCGCGTTATTGTCCAAAATTACATGTTCTTGTGATACAAAGGGAGTAATTGTCGCAAAAATCTCACGTAACTAAAAAACACTAGGATTGGGGTGACCCTACATTTTCTCCTGGTCAATTGTCAAACCACTGTGAGACATTTGTTGTTGCACTAACGATGAATCCTACTCAGATATCCGATAATCCTACAGTACGGAGATAACTGTGACATGTTGCACAAGATTAATTATTGTTGCGAATATTATTTCAGTGCATGGTCACGTTCTTATGTATTATGAGTGGCATGCGGTGTCTTCGTTATGATGAATCTATGGGGCTGCATTCTTCTAGTGATTTCAAAAACTTTATTGTTTTATATGTTTTACTAAAATACCTTTGACTGCAGATACTTCCAGCAAGTTCCTTAGATATCACCTCATACATATCTTCTGGAGATCCTAGCAGAGTTTTCTTCAAATGGTGATAAAGGCATTTTCTTAAAGCACCTTTTCTGTGATGAGAGAAACACCTTTAACCCACGGTGTAATGTGACTGATCACTGATAGTTTGTTAATTTGTGGAGGTTGTGCTTGGTTTGGGTATTTCATCCTAATAGATGTAAATCTAAGAGCGGAGCCTTTAGACAAAGGATCAATGAATAAAATGATATACTTTAAATTTTTTTTTGAGTAAGTTAATATATAAGAAAATATTCTTCATCACCCTTAGAGTGGTATTATATTTGTTCAGTCTACCTCTTTCGGCACCGAATCTATTCTACTGGGAGAAGCGCAAGCTCTGGTTCTAACAGTTTATTCAGTGTTAAGTTCTTGAGCTATGGCCTAAGTGTTTATCCTAAACATTTGTTGGCTTGTCTTCAAACTCTCTAAATTGGTCCTCAGGGCATCGACTCTTCTAAGGCAGATTATCAAAAAAGGTTTGATAATTATAGATCTTTCGATATAGTAATAGAGACCGTTCTAGTAGTAGCACATACTCTCGAAAAAAGAGCTAGTATTAAAGACTTTTCTTATTTCACTTGTTTCCTCTTCAGGATTGATCACCTCTCCATGTCTATGTGGACTGAAACCGAGGTATACATTCGGGAAGCTTCTAACTATATGAGTTGTAGAAATAAATCCATTTTGCCAAAACAAATTAAAAATATGTCTCAATAGTCTATTATACGACTACCACCGATAAAAGCAGTATATTAATTTATTAAGATAGCACAGAATACGTCCATCATTTTACATATCATCATTTGTTGCGTTAAATATTTGTGCTTTACAGCTCAGTACTTTATGAATGTTTCCAAAAAGGTTTAACCTCTTAGAATTTAGGTATTGTGAGACGCTTCTTAAAAACGTGGGCAGAAAATTTGAGCGGGAAATACAAGAAAGAAAAAGAAAGATTGCTTGCTGTTATAGATGAGCTTGATTTAAAAGCTTAAACAAATGGTTTGAGTGTTGTTTAACGATAGTCAATTCCATTTAATTGCAAATGGTAAGCATAGGAATAAAAAATATTTCAGCTAGAACAAGATGAAGGAATCATTGTGGGCGAAGAAAATCTGAAAGTTTATATCACCGAATACTAAAAAGAGTTGTTTGGACCACCAACTCCAACAAACATTTCAATGATGGAGGGGATCACTCGTGATATACCACAACTCACGTATGAGGAAAATAGTATTCTCATAGCACCTTTTTCTGAAAAGGAGGTGCATTATACGAGGCTATTTATCAAATGGAACACAATAAGGCGCCAAAGCCTGATGGTTTTTCTGCGGAGTTCTACCAAAAATTCTGGGAAGTAATTAAGGGAGATCTGTTGGCATTTTTTAGTCAATTACATACAGGGGACTTGCCTCTTTTTAAATTGAATTTTGGTGTCATCACTTTACTTTCCAAAAAAGAAAATGTGGTACAGATTTAACAATATAAGCCCATATGTTTATTAAATGTGAGCCTTAATTTTTTGACCAAGGTGGCTACTAATCGTACGTATCACGGGATTGTCCTGAAAGTTATTAGACCCACTCAGTCGGCTTTTATGCCAGGAAGGCACATCCTACAGGAGGTGGGTGTCCTTCATGAGACTATTCATGAGCTAAATCGAAAGAAGATGTATGGAGGTCTGTTCAAGATTGATTTTAAAAAAGCATATGATAAGGTTAAATGCGGGTCAACGATGATATTGGCTATTATTTTCAAACGGAAAAAGGCCTTAGGCAAGGTGACCCGTTATCCTCGATGCTCTTTCGTATAATTATGGATATGCTTGCCAACCTAATTGCATGGGCAAAAGAGGATGGACAAGTTGGAGGGATCATTCCACATCTTGTTGATGGGAGAGTCTAAATTCTACAATATGCAGCCGATACTATATTATTTATGAAACACGATCTACAGACGGCCGTGAACATCAAATTAATATTATGTATCTTTGAGAAAATTTTGTGTTTAAAAATAAACTTTTATAAAAGTGAGATCTTCTGCTTTGGTAAAGTGAAAGACGAAGAAAATCAATACAAACAAATATTTAAATGTGAAGCGGGGTCTTTTCCTTTTAGGTACTTGGGTGTACCTATGTATTATAGAAAACTTAAAAAGTCAGATCAGTACCCAGTAGAAACTCGATGCTAATGGGAGTTGGGTTGCTGGAAGGGCAAACTATTGTCATATTGTGATTGCTTGGTTCTAATCAATTATGTCTTAACAAGTTTACCTATGTTTATGCTATCATTTCTAGAAATCCCTAAGGGGGTATATAAACACTTGGATTTTTATAGGTCTCGCTTTTTTGGCAAAGTGATGAAAATAAAAGAAAGTATATATTGATGAAATGGAATATAATTTGTAGACCAAAACATCAGATTGGTCTAGGCATTAAGGTTTTGGACATTAAAATAGATGTTTGCTGAGCAAATATCTTTTCAAATTATTAACTAAAGAAGGAGTGTGGCAAGAATTTTTGCATAATATGTATCCGAGTGAGAAAAGTTTGTCTGAAGTCCAAGAGAAACCAACATACTCTCCGTTTTGGAAGGGCCTCATATGGATATATTATGAGTTCTTTGCTCGAGGACATTTCAAAGTTGGGGATGGTTCAAAGACTAGGTTTAAGGAGGATACATGCTTGGGAGATACCCCTTTATCACAACAATATCTATCCTTATTTAGCATTGTATAGTGAAAGAATGTTACTGTTGCACATGTTTTATCATAAGTACCCCTAAATATCGATTTTAGGAGAATATTAAGTGGAAATTGGTGGAATTCTTGGCTACAACTATGTCAAAAACTTATGATGGTTCAGCTGTCCGATGACCATAATACGTTTGTGTGGAATTTGACATCATCTGGGGTGTTCTCTGTAAAATCTATGATGAAGATCTTATGAATGATCATACGGTTTTTCTTTAGAAATATATTTGGAAATTAAGAATCTCACTCAAGATAATTTTTTATGCGGTTCCTGAATAATAAGGTTATTCTCACGAAGGATAACTTGGTTAAAATGAATTGGGTGGGATGTACTAAGTGTTGTTTTTGTGGGGTCATAGGAAACCATAGAACACTTGTTTATATCTTGCCCGTTTGCTTGCCTTCCGTGGCGTATTATTCATTTTGCATATGATTTACCCTCTCCGACTAGTGTAACAAACATGTTTGGGGACTGGTTGAATGGTGTTGATAAATCATCTAAGACCAGAATTCGCATCGGCTTCTCAGCCTTATGTTGGACTATCTGGAGTGCAAAAATGATATTATTTTTAACAGATCAAAATATTTCAATATCTTGTAGGTTATCCATATGGTGGCACATTGGGTGCAGCTTTGGGCACTCCTTTCGTCCCAAGACCAGCGGAATATCATGGCTACTAGGTGCAACTATCTCTTGATGGTCGCTAGGCACATTTTCAGCCATTCTGGCTGGCTGTTTTTTAATAGATTGGGGGCATGATGTTTAGTTCTTCCTTCATATTTTTTGATGGTTGATCCATGTATTGACCCTATGTGATTGTTGATTTGTGGTACTTTTGGATTCTGAAACTTATTAATAAAAGGCTTTGTGCATCAACCGATGCAGAGGCTAGGGTTATTTCCCATATTAGAAAAAAAACTTGTTGTGTTAAGAAAATGTGTAATACGAGAAATGATAGTTTAAGCTATGACATTTGTTTTAAAACACTACTCTTTACAGTTTTTTTTAGAAAATACTCTTTACTGCTTACTAGAGAAGTTGATTCCTTGTTTTGTAAAGCATCGACGGGAGTAACTTGATAAGAAAATGTGCAATAAGAGAAATGTTTTGTGAAACACTTTTATGTGTATAAGGTTTCCTCATCCATGTTGCCAAACGAACACATTCTCCCACACTGGAGGAGGGGATCCCGTATGCACCCTAAAACCCCCCATGGAGATATTGTTGCATGTTTTTCCCCGTGACAACCAAACAAAGTCTTAGGAGTGATCACCTATCCACGACGATATGTACTGTAACTGAGGTTTACATTCGGATGTTTCTAGACGTACTATGTCTTACAGGAATAAATCTCCATTTCTACCAAAGCTAATAAAGAAAAAAATGTTTCTATAATCTATTGTACAACTCATCATATTTTCTAATAAAAGCAGGATATCAATTCATTAATATGATACAGAATACACCCACCATTTTACAGCTCATTATTTGTCGCGTAAAATGCTTGTGCTTACTACAGCTCACTGCATATTAATGTTTCCAAAAAAGTTAAATCTCTTGGAATTTAGGTGTATTGTGCTTTACAGCTCACCACTTGACGTGTAAAGAAAATGTGCAATAAGAGAAATGTTAATTTGAGCTACTCCTGCCGTCCGTTGTACTGCTTAATAGAAAAGTTGCTGTAAAACACTATGCCTATTTTTGTAAAGCATCCATAGGAGTATCTTGATCATAAGGAGAATATATATGACTATATGAGGAGCTTCTGCCCCCTTTATCTCGGGGTGGATAGGCAATCTGAGAGCACGCGGGAGCAGGAAGAAGAGGGTTGGAGTAGAAGAAAAGAGGTTGTAAGATTTGCAACAGTCAGCAGTGGCTCGTGAGCTCTGTCCAAAGAGTAAATATTTGGCGCACACATGACAACATGGAACTCAACATTTTATTTCCTCCTCTTGTTCTAGAAGGATCCATCATCCATGGAGTTGCCGTCACGATGCACAGCACACGGCGGCACTGCTACGAACAACGACGCTAACATCACGAAACTAAACAATAATAAACATAAAAACAGAGGAATTAAGCACGAGCCGACGAATCACAATGGAAGTCCTCGTCTCCTCGTCCCAAAGGCTCCTCTGTTTCATCAAACCATCTTATTGATTGTTGCCCAGACACCCGCGTAGGCCTGCTTGGTGTCTGTCACCTCAGCCGTTCAGTTCAGGCGTCCACGATGTCGCCGTTGTCGGCCGACGCCAGGACCATCTCCGGGTGCAGAGCGGGAGTCACGTTCTTGAGAGTTCCGTCGATGCCGTTCGGCCGGCCCAGCGCCTTGAGCGCCAGGTGCGCCGCCTTCTGGCCGGAGATCATCATGGCGCCGAACGTTGGGCCCTGCACTCACCACAACACAAAATAAATCTTAAGTCCAATAACCAGACCAGGAACTCATGCAAGAAAAATAATAACGCACAGGTTACCGATTTCTCACCATTCTCGGGGCGCCGTCGATCTCGGCGACCTCCATGCCGGTGACGATCATGCCGGGGACGACCTCGCGGGTCAGGCGCACGATTGCGTCCTCGGCCGTGTTCATGTCAAGCGCCTTCATCCCGGGCACCGTCTCGATCATGCCGATGTCCTGGAGCCGCTTGACTCCGGTGGCGCCGAACGGCCCGTCGTGGCCGCAGGAGCTCACCACGACCTTGGCCTCCATGACGTTGGGGTCCATGCACGACTGTGTGTCGTGGTTCATCGACACGAGCGCCCAGTTGGTGACCACGCCGGCGACGCGGTTCTCCTTCACGATCAGGTCCTCCACGGCGACGGCGTTGAACAGCTTCACGTTGGGCCGCGCCAGGAGGCGGCTCATCACGGTGGAGGTGAAGAGCGCGGCGTGCTTGATGACCACGTAGTCCTCCTGCTCGTCGTACTCGATGTTCAGCTCGTCCAGGAAGAGGTGCGCCGGCTTGCGCACCACCATGGCGGAGAAGAGCTGGCCGCCCAGCCAGGCGCCGCCGCCAGGGGACACAGACTGCTCGATGATGGCGATGCTGATGGACGGGTCCTTGGAGAGCTCGTACGCGCAGGACAGCCCCGCGGAGCCGGCTCCGACGATGACCACGTCGGTGTCAGCGTACGTGATCATGTCGGTCATGTACCTGCGGGTCATCTCGCGGGAGACGATGGATTCCTTGATGGGGCTGAAGGTGAAGGCGTTCAGGTCATAGGGAGGGGTGGAGGAGGAGATGGAGTTGCAGATGGCGCCGGCGCGCGGGACGGCGACGCAGGAAGGGGTGCGGCTGGCCGCCGGGAGGTGAGCACCGGCAAAGGACGTCTTGAGGAGGCTGGAGGCGGTGGTGGCCATGGCTGCCATGTGGAGGTGAATTCTGCTCTAGATCTGGAGACGGGTGGGAACCTGTGGTGAGGGAGTGTGAGGGGATAAGCGGCAGTGGCAGGGTATAAGAAGAGGAGGGAGCAAATATCTGGAGATTGTGTGTACGTGCCGTCAGATCTGAGGATGTCAGCCTGTTCTGGACTCATGCGGGATATTTTGCCTGCCTTTCGGATCCAGCTGTATCTGGAAAAATAAGCTTCGAATCGTAGGTTTAATTGCTCCAGATGCAGGTTGTGAGTTGTGACTTGCTCCACATGCAGGTTGTGACTTGTGAGGCCATCCCAACCGTGGCAAGCATATCACACATCCAGGCCGTGTTTGGTTGCTAGTTTCCAAATTTCTAACATGGGCAGGAAGAAATAAGAACGTTTGGTTCCGCACGAGCCGAGTAACCTTTACATCGCACAAGTTTTAAAATGGCCCCTCGGCCTGGCCATGGAGAAAGGCTCAAATCGGACGTTTCCACGGAGCCAAGTTCTTCTCGCGCTCGCGGGAGAAGAAGATATGCGCGCGTGCAAGGGGGGATGGCGGGAGCTCGCAAAACCCGACAGGAGAAATTGGGTTACCGCCCACCGATTCACACCGTCTATTTACACCGCCACTCCTCCGCATCCAAAATCCCCACCACCATTTCTCCCAATTACGAGCTCTCCCTCCAAATCCTCTTCCTCACCGACGACCAGGTAAGCGGCGCCTCCTACTCCGGTGGGTGTAGCTCATCCCCGACAAGCCTTCGTCCTCGGCTATCTCCGACATGTCATCCTCGTCGGTCGAGATTGAGATCGTGGTAAGAGACACTTAACCCTAACTCTCGCAGCTTAGATCTGTTACCGTGTTGTAGCTCATAGTTCATGTGTTCTCCTGTGCTTGCTGTCGGAGATTTGTCCCACGATGGAACTAGGGTCCAACGATCCCTTGGCTCGTGAGGGGGCTGAACACGCGAGTCCAAAGAAGTCCGGCGATAGCGGCGAAGCGGGTGCACGACAGAGAGTTGACACAGGTTTTTTTAACCCAGGTTCGGGACCCTCGTGAGAAGGTAAAGCCCCTACTCCTGCTTGGTTGTATTGCTCGCTTGCCTCGCGAGGTTACAATGGTGGCTGAAAGTCTAGGGTTTTAGATCTTTAGGATTCATCTCCTGCAACGTAGAAGGAAGACTCTTTATATAGGGCGGCGTCGGCCCTCCCCCTGGTCCATAGACGGGGAGGGTTACCACAGTGCCGTTCCTCGAGGCGCTGGTCTATGACACTACTTTGGGTGGACTCGGTCCAGCCCGCCACGCTCCGCTCCGTCCTCCTGTAAAGTGCCCTTTGTTGACGTTGCTTGTCCTTATCTAACTCTCTCTGCTTTTCCCTTCCTTTCGCCAAAACAACAACTGTGGGGTGCCCTCTGCCATGTGATCACCTATCTCTTCCCTATGAAACAGGGCGGACCGTGTCCTCTTTACCGAGGCAGCTAACGCCGCGCACGCCTGGTATAGGCGGCTAGGGACGCGGCCTGTACCCCGTCAGGCGTGATTACGGCTTTACCCTCGGGCTCACCCGAGAGTATCCGAGGTGAGAGGCTGTCGGACCAAACCGTGGTAACTAGATCCCCGGGAGGTGTCGCCCTCCCTCAGGTAGGGACCTCGCGAGGCTCTCCCGACTTAGTCCCCCAGAGGCGCCTCACCTCTAGAGGGCTTAGTCTCCAAGGGCGTGGGGCTTGTCCAGCGTGGAGACGTGGTACCCCCGATGCTAGGGATCCGACAGTAGCCCCCGGGCGTTTCACCCACGCATGTCCCATCATGGGCTTGAAAGAGGGAGATGGCCTCGTACGATGGATGGGCCCTGGCACCCGCTTGGTCAACAAGGACCCCATTCACTCCAAACTCGGCTATGAAGCCTAGTCGATCGTAGATGCCTGACCATGGATTCGACGCATGCCGCTCCTGCCTCAGAAGTTATGGCCATGACGTAATGATACGTGGGGCCCGATAGTTAGTGTCGTGCAGACGGCGCAGCGATACGTCCTCTCGGTCAGCCCAGTTAAAAGTAGGGAGGGAATCTTGTCACTCCCACTCCACTTCCACTCTACTACTTTCTCCCCTCCTCTCGTGTGCCCCCGAGTCAAAAAAACCCTTTCTCCTCCTATGGCTCCCAAGCGCCTCTCAGCTGAGGAGAAGGGCAAGGCCGTGGTGCTCGAGACGGTGGAGACCCGGCTGGTCAAGCGCGGTCGTGGGTGCTCGCGTGGAAGCGACCGAGGGGGTTGCGGTGGCCGCGGTGCGGCTTCAGCCGTGATTTCCCCCGCTTGGGCGAGCGCGGCCTCAGGAGAAACCTCTACTAGGCGCGGGCGCGGTCGTCCTCGTGGTGGTGACTCCGGGATGAGGACCAATTCGCATGCCCGTACGGCCGCCGAGGCTCCTGCCCTTGAGGCCCCTGTGCCCGTGGTCATCAAGATTGAGGATGACCTCGAGCCCGAGAGGGTCATCGACTTCCTCACCACCCTCGACAATGTGGACTGGTTCTTCAAGGTGAAGCTCCCCGAGCGGTTCATGCTCAGGACCGCCCACGATCTCCCTAACGTGCTGCGGCTGCACCATTATAGAGGGCGCAAAAAGTGGGAGGTACTCGTCATGACCTTCGAGGGGGGCGAGAAATTCATCACCAACGAATGGCGTCATTTCCTCTCTGAGCACCACGTTCCGCCTAGCTTCACGCTATGGTTCCGGTACACTGGTAAGGGGGACTTCTCCATCTCAATGTTCGACACACAGTTGTGCCGCATCGACTACCCCTTACCTCCGTGCCGCTCGATGAGCATGGTCACCATAACACTTTTGTGAGGGGTGTGGAGCTAGATCCTCCTGGCGTGATGCCTTAGTTTGTTGTTTTTCTTCTATCTCATAGTTAAGTCTTTGGGTGAACTCCCCAGCGAGGGTTCCTTTATCTGTTTCACTATATTCTGCATGTTCTTCTCGTGTGTTCATGGTGCCATGCCCTCTTGCTCGGCCTCATGGCAGCGATTCGAGCCACCCTTTCCGAGGGAGTGACCCTCCAAAGGTATCGGGTGCATCCACGGAGGGTCTACGCACCCCAAGGTGGTGCCCTTGCGAGGCGGGGTCGTTATGTCCGATAATAGCTCGTAGTGAGCTAATTATGACAGATTTGGATGGCTCGTGCGAGGAGAGGCCCCCGCAGGCGTTCACGAGGCAAGACCTGTGTTGCCCTTTGGAACTCATCCTCTTGAGGAGGGGCGACCTCGCGAGGACCGCTACATCGAGGGTTCTGTGGGTTTTACACGAGCTTTTCCCTAGAGGCAAGGTCGTAGGTGGGAGGCCACGCCTTACGAGACGTCGTGAGGGTGAACGAGGTCATGAACCACGGGTGAGGTAACTCACGGACGATGCACAGGCCGTGAGTCCAGAGCTCGATACTTTAGGTTCGACAAACTCGGTCTACAGAGGAACTGGGCCTCACGAGCCGTCACGAGGATAAAAAGAAGGCCGGGAACCACGGGTGAGGTAACTCCCGGCTAAGGAACGGACCCTGAAGTTCATAGATCGATACCTTGGGTTCGGCAAACTCGGTCTACAGAGGAATTGGGCCTCACGAGCCGTCGCGAGGATAAAAAGAAGGCCGGGAACCATGGGTGAGGTAACTCCCGGCCAAGGAACAGACCGTGAAGTTTAGAGCTCGATACCTTGGGTTCGGAAAGCTTGGGTTGCAGAGGAGATGGGCCTCACGAGCCGTCGCGAGGATAAAAACGAGGTCAGGAACCGTGGGTAAGGTAACTCTCGGTCGAGGAACGGGTCGTAGAGTTCAGAGCTTGACACTTTAGATCCCGACGTACAGGGTCATGGAGGAACAGGGCCTCGCGAGTCATTGCTGAGATGAAAAGGGGTCAGGAACCGTGTGTGAGGTAACTCTTGGCCGAGGAATGGGCCGTAGAGTTCAGATCTCGACACTTTAGGTCCTAACGAGCTAGGTCATGGAGGAGCAGGGCCTCGCGAGCCGTTGCAGGGATAAAAATAATGTCAGGAACCATGGGTGAGGTAACTCTCGGCCGAGCAATCGGCCGTAGAGTTCAGAGCTCGACACTTTAGGTCCTGACGAGCTGGGTCATGAAGGAGCAGGGCCTCGCGAGCCATGGCAGGGATAAAAACAAGGTCAGGAACCATGGGTGAGGTAACTCTCGGTCGAGGAACAGACCGTAGAGTTCAGAGCTCGACACTTTAGGTCCTGATGAGCTAGGTCGTGGAGGAGGAGGGCCTCGCGAGCTGTTGCAGGGATAAAAATGAGGTCAGGAACCGTGGGTGAGGTAACTCTTGGCCAAGGAACAAGCCGTAGAGTTCAAAGCTCGACACTTTAGGTCCTCACGAGCTGTCCCGTAGACCTTACTAGGAGAGGGCCATAGGAAAAAGCATCCACCATCAAAGGCCCGTACACATGCCGCAGGAGGTCTTTAGGCACCAGGAACCATGTGGCGAGGTAACTCCAGGGCAGGTCCATCCCGTGAGTTCAGATCTCTACACTTTAGGTCCTAATGCCGACAGGGAACCGAGGCGGCCCGATGAAGGGTACCGTCCCTAGCCCCCGCTCGTGCGGAGTGTGTGCGGGAAATCAGGTGGTGCAGTTTTTTGAAAAAATGCTTCTTCGAAGGAAAACCAAATAGCCAAATGTGCGCTCAACACAAGATCCAAAGAAGCATTCGTAGTGCAGGCTTATTACAAACGCCACTGTGGTCTGCACGGGGTCAGACGAGGAGCAAAATACCGCAAGGGATGGGGGTTTCTGAGGTTCACCTTCAAAAAGTCGCGGGCCTAGGCATGTCGCTTGGAGAGGTTTGTCCACCTCCCAATAACCTGGGTCGTCGGCCCTTCCTACCGGTTAGCTGCCACCGTGAGGGTGGCAGGTGTTGTATGTGAATTTGGTACAGTCTATGGGGGAGTCTGGAACCCCCGTGCTGTTGTTGTTCTCAGGAGGGGCTCCCACCCTTGAGAGGACGGACGGCAACACACCCATTCCCCTCATGAGTTCACGGGTAATGGTCACACCAGGCTCCTCGCGAGGTATGAACAGCACGGCTGCTACCCTTTTTTCCATGGCGTTCTCCTTGGCCATCATTTGCTTCCTCCTGATGGAGCCTCCGACATAGTCTAGGGCATCCACGTCCTTAGGATAGGTGATGGCGGCGGTCTTGTAGGCATGCTCCAGGGAGTGCAGGGCTTCCACTTCATCACAACGGACCATGATGACCCCACCACTGCCGCTAGGCATCTTGAGCATGTTATAGGCGTGGTGAGTGGCGACCATGAACTTGGCCAGCGCAGGGTAGCCGAGGATGATGTTGTGTAGAAAGGTTGATGTGTGCTACGTCAAAGTCGACGAGATCGGTGCAGTAGTTGTCGCATGTCCCAAATGTGATGGAGAGGCGTACCTGTCCGATGGGCGTGGTGGACCTGCTCGTCACCCCAGAGAATGGCATGGTCAGAATCAGCCTATCGTAGGGCACTTGCAGTTGGGTGAAGGTCTCGGTGGAGATCATGTTTAGGCCCCTCTGTCGATGAGAGGTGGGGGTGCAGATCAGGGGGAATATGCCCACCAGCCTGGTGGAGACAGGGTGGCCACTGGCGTCGAAGGTGATGGGGCACTGGGACCACCTGAGCCTTGACGAGGGGTTCCCTAGTTTGGCCGCCGCGACCTCGCGAGTGAGTAGCTTGAAGTGCCGGTTGGACGTTAGGGCCTAAGAGCTGTCGAGGATGCAGGCTATGGCGCCTTGCGGCACCTGGTATCCCCCGAGGTCCTCAGCACACGCCTGCTCTTGCGGGTGTGGATGTTGTTGCGCGACGTTGGCCTGATGACCCGCCGAGGGGGGGGGGGGGGGCGTCACACCCGCCAGCATTGTTGTTCCAGTGGTTACTTCCCGGGTTACCCCTGCCTTGGCCGCCTCGCTCGCCTCCTGGACTTGCCCTCCTTTGGCTATTTCATAGGTCAAGGAGCTTCTGGAGCTCATAGCATTCGTCGGTGGGGTGACCTAGTTTCTTGTGGAAGTGACAGTACGAGCTATCATCTCGTTCTCGCTTACCAACCCCCTCTCGAGGGCTCGTACGATCCGACTCCACTGCCAGGACCGTGGTGGTCTTGCGCCTGGGCTCCTTACCCTTGCCCTTGGTTGCGCCTGATGCCTTAGGGGTGGTTTCCGTCTCCGTGGGACCGAACATCCACCCCGCCTCGACTTTGGCACTCTTTTTGGCCATGATGAAGTGCTCGGCGGTGGTAGTGAGACCCTCTCCTTGGATCCCGATCTTTTCCCGCATCTTGACGTCCTTCACGCCCTCGGAGAAGGCTATGATGATGTTGGAGTCTAAGATCTTGGGGATCTTGTTGTAGACCCGACTAAACCTTTGCGGGAACTTGAAGAGGGTCTCCCCAGGTGGCTGGCGTATCTGGTGGAGGTCGTAGTAGGTGAGCGGGAGCTCATAGGTCCCCTTGAAGTTGGAGATGAAGAGGGAGCTAAGTTCCGCCCATGAGCCTATCGACTCCTCAAGGAGGTTCATCAGCCAGGTGCTGGCCGCCTCCTTCAAGCACAGAGGGAACCAGTTTGCCATGACACGGTCGTCTTCACCCCCCGCTTCGATGCCCGTGGTGTAGAGCTGGAGAAACTCGCACGGGTTAGTGGTGCCGTCGTAGCGCGCCGGCATCTCTAGACCACACGATGGAGGTTCTTGGTGAAGGCAAGGCAGCAGTTGGCCTGGACCGCCCTGCCATCGATGAGGGCCGTGCGGTTCTGCTGCCCCACAACAGCGATTTCCTCGACGAGGCGGTCCTCAAGCTTGCGTGGTGGTGCTGCAGCGACAAGAGGATAGATTATCTAGCAGCTGTTCACGGGCGGCGTGGGGCATCGCCCGGCTTGGCTGTACCCCCGTGCTGACGGGGCAGGACAGAGCCCCCAGCCCCCGGTCCCTCACCTGTGGCTCTAGCCTCTAGGCCTTCCGGGTAAAGGGTGGTGGCTTTGAGGAGCTCGGCGATATGGTCGCGCCACCTCTCCTGGCCCTGCTCGGCCGGCGGGTGGGGCAGGAGATCACACACCATGCGCTTGGCGGCCTCCGGGGTGAGCAGCTCGAGGTGGCCACGAGAGGACACAGTGCGGGAGAGCGATGTGACACAGTGCGAGGAGGTGGATAGCTCATGCGATGGGTGATAGGAGGAGCCTCCCTCGTCCTCCGTCCATGGGACTTGCTCGGAGGTGGCGCGCTGCTGGGCCGGCTCCGTCTGGGCCTTGCTTGCCGCACGACGGAGGGCCCGCTCGGCACACATCTCGTTGTTGGCTGACATGCTGCCGAGGTTGTCGAAGATCTTGAAAGCATGCCTCAGCCCCCTACCTGGCGCGCCAAATTTCGGAGATTTTTCCCGTGATGGAACTAGGGTCCAACAATCCCTTGGTTCGTGAGGGGGCTGAACACACGAGTCCAAAGAAGTTCGGCGATGGCGGCGAGGTGGGTGCACGGCGGAGAGTTGACACAGGTTTTTTTACCCAGGTTCGGGACCCTCATGAGGAGGTAAAGCCCGTACTCCTGCTTGGTTGTATTGCTCGCTTGCCTCACGAGGTTACAATGGTGGATGAAAGTCTAGGGTTTTAGATCTCTAGGATCTGTCTCCTACAAGGTAGAAGGAGGAATGTTTATATAGGGCGGCGTCGGCCCCCTCCCCCTAGTCCATAGACGGGGAGGGTTACCATAGTGCCCTCGAGGCGCTGGTCTATGAGACTACTTTGGGTGGGCTCGGTCCAGCCCGCCGTGCTCCACTCCGTCCTCCTATAAAGTTCCCTTTGTTGATGTTGCTTGTACTTATCTAACTCTCTTTGCTTTTCCCTTCCGTTCGCCAAAACAACAACTGTGGATGCCCTCTGCCACATGATTGCATGTCTCTTCCCTGCGAATAGGGTGGACCGGGTCCTCTTTACCGAGGCGACTGACGCTGCGCACGCCTAGTACATGCGGTTGGGGAAGCGGCATGTACCCCGTCAGGTGTGATTATGGATTTACCCCCGGGGGCTCACCCGAGAGTATCCGAGGCGAGAGGCTGTCGGACCAAACCGTGGTAACCAGATCCCCGGGAGTTGTCACCCTCCCTCAGGTGGGGACCTCGTGAGGCTCTCCCGGCTCAGTCCCCCTAGAGGCGCCTCACCTCTAGAGGGCTTAGTCTCCAAGGGCGTGGGGCTTGTCCAGCATGGAGACGTAGCACCCCTGATGCCAGGGATCCAACACTCGCTTCTAGTAGATCTTGACCTTTCGTGGGGCATTTTGGCAGTCAGTTTTCATGTTGTACTATGAGGATTGCCATGTGTTGAAGGTAGGATTAGTGTTGCAATCATAGTTCTTCCCCTAATACTGAACACATTGCGTATCTCTAGTGTCGTAGGAGAAGGTTGTGTCCCATGATCTGTCCGCAACCTCTATGCAGCCTATGTGTTATGTGCTGATGCCTGATGTGGTGTGCAAGAAGAAGTTGGCCATGTCATGGCTAGCATCTCTGTCCACCTTCATCCTGAATCGGGTCTGCTAGTTGATCCAGAAAGGGGGGTTCAAAAAAAAGGGGGGTTCAGTTGTTCGGGGATTTAGAGAGGCGGACATGCAGTTGATTGCTGACGATGTCTTCAAGTTCTAGAGCCGGACAGTCACTTCGAACTAGGTGTACAACCACATGAGGCACTAGAGAGTTAGGTGGATTCAGGTGCTGAAGATCAAGAGGTTTGATAACGTGCACTGGGTTGAGGAGACCCTTCTATCATCATGGACGATGCTGATTACTATGTGCACATCAAGATTCGATATATTTGCACTTGCATCAGTAGTTGTAAAGCTCACATATGAAGTACATGTCTTGAACTAACAGTGATTCTCATGTAGGCTCAGCCCAAGGACACCGAGATGATCAACATGCCCATTGGGAACTATGCTTAGATGAAGATGATCTATGGTCCTCGCATTCCCGTTGCCCTCGTCTCTCTGACCGTGATTCACCTTTTGCTCTTATCCACCTGATGGAGCAAAGTGGACAGGCGACCATGTATCTTTCCATGACCCCTAAGCACATGATGAGTTGGTTCACGGCCTTCCAGAACAAGCACTACCTCTGAGCAGCGGACTGAGCTGTTCAAGGAGGTGCTGGTAGCGGTGTTGATGATGATGACTATGATGTGTATTTTGGAGTAGCTAGGCTGATGAACTTTGGTTACGGTGACCCCTCAACTTTGGTCTGTATATTTTTGGAGGTGGTATTCAGTTATGACCCATCTGTTTGTGATGAACTTGTGCTGCATCAAAGGCAGTTGTTCGTGAACTCGTGCGGCAACACACACGCCATGACTGATTATGTCGATTGAGTCTTAATATAATCTAGTAGTTGTCTGTTTAAACTTTGTTTTCTTCCTTGCTAATGTTGGGTAAGCTCACCTAACCAGCCATGAGGTAGGCTATCAGGTACATTGCAACTACCTGAACAAGTACCAATTAGCTGAAAACCAAGAATGCATATGAAAGATCGGTATAAGCGACTAGAGGGGGGTGAATAGGTGCTACTCAATTTTTAGCTTCTTCTCAAATTAAGGCTTGACAAAAAGTAAGTTCTCTAGATATAAAACTAGGTGAGAGAACCTATATGACAAGCAAGCAATCAAACAACAATAGTAGAGATCAAGGATAGAAATAACCGATAGAAGACATGGAGATGTTTTCCTGAAGTTCCTTCCTTTTGAGGGGAAGCACGTCTCCATTGGAGGGGTGGGTGGCACTAGGACCACCAGCGCCACAAAAGGCCTCACCCTATTCTCCCATGAACCCGCCTCATGGCAAGCACACGATCCACTATACGGTGGCCTTGAAGGCGACAACCAAAACCTTGGAGCACTTCCCTACAACTAAATTGGAGGCTCCCAAGACGACTCCGAAGCTCTTACACATGAGGATGAGTTATGGAGGGCAAACTCTTCAATTTAGGGTTTCCTCTAACCCTAGAGCAACAACTTCTTACACAAATGGTGGGGAAATATAAATCCCTTTGGTGGAAAGCTAGGTCTGGGTCTCCTCCCTTGATTCCCCAAGGGGCATCAAGTTCTAGTGGCTAGGGAGGCAGATCTAGGAGGTTGGAGCTCAGCAACAATGGAGGGGAGAGAGTAGAAGCCGCAACTTGCACTTGGGGAAGAAGGGAGTATTTATAGCCCCCCAAATTAGAGTCATTGCAGTTCACTAACCCCATAGTCTCCGGCCCTGGCCGGAGTCTTTGGGGGTGGCACAGAACTGCGGTTTGGACTTCGGGGGGTGTACTGAATGCATCTCTGGGAACCCCAGAGACTTGGCCGGAGACCTGCTCGGAGTCTCCGGGTCCCTGCACCAGAGTCTCTTGTGGGGAGCTCGACTCCAGACCACACTCCAGGGGGGGACACAGAGAGTTTTCCTAGGGGGGCAAAGACATGCCCAGAGACTAGTCCGGAGTCTCCGACCAGGCACACCGAAGTCTCCGGTCCTAGACCTCGGAGTCTCCGGACCAAGGGAGGCAAGTGGCCACATCTTCCATTACAAGCATCCTTTTCTTGATTAAAATTTAAACCCTTCTCCATTGCATAAAGAACACCGTCTTGTGCCTTTACAAGGATAAAACCTGCAATATACTCAGCACATGGTAAAAACTTACTTATGTTGACAACAGACACCAAAACATCATTAAGGCATGAAACGCCCTTTCAATCTCACCCTTTTTGGTGTTTGATTACAACACAAGGATTTGTATAGATGAAAGGACAATAATATACAATAACAACAAGGTACACAATAAGTAGGGAGGCTCCCCCTCAAAGTGTGTACATTCGGGATTTTGTATTTGAATACAAGTGCACAAGAACAAGGAAGAACACTCCCCTTAAACATTACAAACCTACCCAACTGCAAGGGGATAAGATTGTGAAATGATACTCATACCTTTGCACCAACTAATGTGGTGAAGAGTTATAGATGGGCACCTATTAAGAGAAGTCTTCACCACACACGATATATGAATCCAGAAGATAAAATACCACATAGTCTCCACTTATGTAAGTAAGGCACACATAACATAGGTTCACAAATAATACGAGGTAAACAAGAACAAGTTCACAAGCAGCGAAAGATCAAATGAAAAACAAGCTTGTGACTTCCCATGCAAATCCCAAGCACAACCTAATATAGCAACTTCTCCTCCTTTGGCATCGAGACACCAAAAAGGGAAAAAGAGCAAGACGACATGCCCCAACTGGATCACTCATCATCCTCGTCCTCCTCTTCTTCTTTAGAGCGCTCCCTAGAACCTTGAGAATCATCAGCAGTCAGGCCCTTACCTTGAAGAGAGGAAGATGCATTATCCTCAAACACTTGCCAATCAACACGACCTTGCACCCAAGAACCATATGAGAGAGTGCGAGAGAGCTGTTGCTAAGCTGATCCTGATCCTTCAGCGTCACTATCCTCCCATTGGTTCAACTTTCGTAGAATCTTCTTGTCCCTCTTGTATGCTTCATACTAACCCTTGTGAATATCAATGTTCATGCATAGGAACATCCTTTCCCAAAAGGTGGTCTTCCTCACTTGCCCATTAACATACTCATGAGAAAGAGACGACATCTGGGAATTACTGGCATTCTTCCTCCTAGCTCGAACGGGGCTGGAAGCAGGAGGAATGTCCTCCTCATCCTCTCTAATCTCATCATCACTGGCTGGTATGGGAGCAGAATAGGCACGACGATCCGCTGTCATAGCGGGAGCTTCACACTGCAACTGGAGATGGGCATGGTCAACAATAGGAAGACCGACAAGCGAGGAAGGAAAGTTCATGTTCACGAAGGTGGAGAGCACAAGCCTCATGACCTAGGGAGCATAGGTGGGAGTATTCTTCTCACCCAAGTTGATGGCCGTATCCATGAAGATAAAGAACTTGACATCGAGAGGAGTGGCAGGAGCTTCAGGGCCCTTGATGTATACGGAATGAGCAAGAGCCATGAGAGGTACCAAAGCTGAACGGATAGTGTTAATATTACCTGCTTGAGGATAAATGTTCTCACGAAACATGCGGAGCACAATATGGAATGGTGGCCTGAGGTTCCTTGCTTCACCAAGGACACCATTCTTGGAGTAGAGAGGTGCAAGAGGATTCTTTTTATACTCAAGGCCGATAGTCTCATGAATGCGAAGACCAATCGGTGCATCCCGCCTTCGAAAGGATACTCCAAGACCTCGGCAAACTCACTGAAGCTAGACTAACAATGAACCTCGCAAGTCATCCAAGTCATAGGGATCTCGTTCCCTCCTCTGAACACGATAATGGCAAAGAACTGATGCACAGTCTGGATGTTGTAATCCTGCTAAAATCCCATGATATGATGCAACCTAAGATTCTCGGTGATCCAGAGAGCCTCATAGAAATAAGACTTGTTGTTCATGAAGGCAAAGTCAATGGGACGCTACAGGCACACATGCTTCTTCACTGACAGATTGACATACACTTTAGTCATGATCAAATACTGCTCACGCCTCCAAAAATGACTATCTAGACTATTATTTACCATATCATAGAATTGCTACCTCCTCATGACCCGGTACTCATCGGTGTTCAGCTTCTTGAGGGTGGTGAGATTGTCATACTTCCACTTCTTGGCAAGTTCCTCACAACGAAGACACTCTTCCTCACACCTCTGAAGTGGCATGGCTTTCTTGCCCTGTGTCCTTGCAGCATGTTCCTCACGATTTTCATACGGATGACGACCAGTAACCCTGTGAGGATTTCCCCATAGTTCGGAGTCTTGTACTTGGTATGACAAGCACGAGAGCTACTAGAACCACTTGTGAAAAAAAGGAGCATGAAAGCAAATCAGGGGATACATTTTCTTGTCCTAGAACATATGGTGGAAGAAGAGAGAAATCCAGACCAATCATAGAGAAAAGCCTTGGAGTCTTCGCCCTCCTGCCCTAGAGTTTCTGGCCTGGCCGGAGTCTCCGGCCATGGGGCCTGGAGTCTCCGCCCCACCGGATTCTCCGGTCATGACATCCGGAGTTTCCGGCCTTGAAACTTGGCGATAGGTAGGTGACTCGGGAAGTGATTCTTGCAATAAACAGGGTCACAAACTCCCCAAGATGATAGGCATTGCTGCTATACAAAGAAATCCAGGGAGAAAAAGAGCCCAATCCTCACAAAGCATCTAGGGGGAATCCTAAAGAGGGAGTGAGCGAGAGAGGGTGCCTTGATCCATGGTGGGGGGTCCCTGCCAGTGGGGAGGAGTCCTAGCGGTAGAGGGGAGAGCCTGGCCAGCGGCGGCAGATACGGGGCGAAAGGCAGCCCCCATGATGGTAGGCAGAGGAGGGACGGGAGGGAGGAGAGAAAGAGAGTCGGGGGTGGAGTGGAGTAACTAGGGGTTACCCCCACCCCAACTTCCCTTAACTGAATGTAGAGAAACCGTCTAGGCCGGAGCCTCTGGGCCACCGGAGTCTCCAGGGTCAGACGCTGGAGTCTTCGGCCTCCTCAGCCAGAAAACGCTAGAACAAGTAGCACAAGCAAGGAGCATGGTCAAGGGCTGGAAGCAGGCTTGGGATAGAGCAGCAAACTAGTGAGAAGCCAAGCACGAGAGAAATGACCATAAGATCCAAAAGAAGAACCACAAAGATGCAAAGAATATCCAAACCCTCAACATGGTGTTGGTCAGTGGCCGAGGCCACCATGTTTGAGTCTACTTGGCTTGGCACCATGAAGATATATCTTGGGTCCATTACCAGAACTCGTCATTGAAGCTCACATATCACAAATGATATTAAGAGGATGATTTTCTTACTTTGGGCATAATGGGGGAGGGATACCCAATTAATTAGGACTACACTCCCCTTATATCCATGCCTACATCTAGATTGGATAACATATGAATGCATGAGTGAGAATCCATGGTATAAAGCCACATTGATCGAATCAATGATATTTATCTCATTCCTTAACTCTTGGAATCTCTTCTCATCAAGGGGCTTGGTGAATAAATCCGCAAGATTCTTCTCGGTTCTAACATAAGAGAGGTAAATATCTCCATTATTCACATGCTCCCGGATAAAGTGATGATGGATATCAATATGCTTCGTTCTTATGTGTTGCACCGGGTTGTAGGCGATCTTGATTGCACTTTTATTATCACAAAGAAGAGGCACTTTGTCATATGTGACACCATAATCCTTTAAAGTTTGTCTGATCCACAACAATTGTGCACAACAACTAGCGGCCACAATATACTCGGCCTCGGCGGATGATAAGGAGACACAATTTTGCTTAGTAGATGACCAACACACCAAGCACCTACCAAGGAATTGGCAAGCCCCAGAGGTTGATTTCCTTCAAAATTTGTCTCCCTCCCAATCCGAGTCCATGAATCCATGAAGTACAAAGCTTGAGCCCTTGGGATATCATAAGCCAAAGTTTGGGGTATCAACTAAATATTGAAAGATTCGCTTGACCGCCACAAGGTGGATTTCTTTTGGTGCATCTTGAAACCATGTACAAATACCCACACTCAACATGATATCTGGTCTAGATGCACAAAGATAGAGTAAATAACCAATCATAGAACGGTATACCTTTTGGTCCACATCTTTACCCTTAGTATTAAGAGTGAGATCACACTTGAGAGGCATGGGAGTCTTGGAAATATTTTAATCTATCAACTTGAATCTCGTGAGAATATCTTGAATGTATTTGTCTTGATTAATGAAGATACCTCCAAACAACTGCTTCACTTTGAATCCAAGAAAGAGTTGCAATTCGCCCATCATAGACATTTCAAACTCATCAGTCATTAGCTTAGAAAAAATCATTAAAAGATTTGTTAGGAGAACTAAAGAAAATATCATCAACACAAATTTGACATATGAACAAGTTTCCTCCAACTCTCTTAGTAAAAAGAGTGGGGTCGATTAGCCCAATTCGAACCCATGGTCTACCAACAACTTCCTAAGGTGCTCATACCACGCACATGGAGCTTGTTTAAGTCCATAGAGTTCCTTATAAAGTTTGTAGATATGGTTTGGAAACTTGGGATCCTCAAAACCCGGAGGTTGCTTAACATACACCAACTCATTAAGCAGACCATTAAGAAATGCACTTTTAACGTCCATTTGTTGCAACTTGAAGTTATGATGAGATGCATAAGCAAGCAATATATGAATGGATTCATGATGGGAAACAGGGGCAAAAGTATCATCGTAGTCGATACCCTCGACTTGGGAGAAGCCTTGATCCACCAATCTCGCCTTGTTGCGAATGACCATCTCATTTGAGTCTTGCTTGTTCTTGAAGATCCACTTTGTCCCAATGACATTACAACACTCCTTGGGTCTCTCCAGCAATGACCACACTTTGTTGCGCTCAAAGTTGTGAGGCTCTTCATGCATGTCCTCAAGCTAATCTGGGTCTTCAAGTGCTACATACACCTTTTGGGGCTCTACACAAGAAATGAAACTATTGTGGCCCACAAAGTTAGCAACTTGATTACGAGTAGTAATGCCCCTTTCAAGATCACCAACAACATTTTCAAGGGTAAGACTTCTTGGACAAGCTTGGCGATCCTTCTTGCTTCACAACGAGCTTGAGCTTCCTCAGTGGATTCTTGAGAAGATACTTGGTCATCACCACAATTTTGATCCTCGTCTTGACCTTGAAATTGAGCTTGCTCCTCTCCTTGAGCTTGCTGGATGTTTTGGCTTTGTCCATCTTCATGATCTTGATCTTGGTCCATATGGGGTGATGCACACCCATCATTTACTTGAGCTTGACCTTGATCATGAACTATCTCTTCAACCATGGTATCTTGATGGCTATGGGGTTGATGTAGATCTTGAGTAGGTGAGGGATCCACTTGAGTAGAGCACTGTCCTTCTCCATCCACCACAAGGGGTTCCTCAAAGGGGCAGAAAAATCCCACACCCATTCTTCTTATGGCTTGAGGACGAATTTCATCACCTACATCACCAAGATCAATTTTCCCCACTTGGGAGCCTTGATGCTCATCGAACTTCACATTAGAAGATACTATAACTTTCCCGATGGACTTGTTATAGACTCTATAAGAGTGAGAGTCCTATGCATAGCCAACAAATATACCTTCAATAGATCGATACTCGAATTTAGATAACCGGTTACCTTTCTTGAGACTTACACCCAAACACTAGAAGATAGTGGATACTTGGCTTCTTACCGGTGAGGATCTCACAGGGTGTCATGTTCAAGTGCTTGCGAAGATAAAAACGGTTGGCAATATGACAAGCGGTTGAGATAGCTTCAGCCCAAAAATTATACGGAGACTTGAACTCTGGAATCATGGTTCTTGCCATATCCATAAGAGTCTGGTTCTTCCTTTCCTCCACACCATTTTGTTGAGGGGTATATGGAACGGAATATTGATGCTTGATCCCCTCATCACCAAGAAACTCATCTAAGGTGTAGTTCTTGAACTCGGTACCATTGTCACTTCTAATGGCCAAGGTATTCTTGTTATGTTAATGTTGCACTTCATTGGCAAAGTTGATGACGGTTTGTTGAGTGTTATACATCCCAAATGTATCTACTTTTCCAAGTACTTTGCTCGATGATTTGATCCGGAATCTTCCCATACTTGGATAAAACTGCTGAATCTAACGCTGTTTTTAGCAAAAGTCTTTTTTGGTCAGTTTTGATAGGAAATAAAATCGAGGAAAAATACCATGTCAGTTTTTCACCAAATAATGAAGCATGGGACCTTGGAATTAAGCGAACGGAGCCACGAGGCCCAAAAGAGACCAGGTGGCATGCCCAGTAAGGGTGGGAGCGCCACCCAGGCCCTTTTAGCCTTGGAGCATCGCCTCGGCCCCTCCTTTGGCGTACCCCCATATATACGTGAAAAACCTAGGTATCCAGAAGCACGGAGCATTTCACGAAACAGAGCACCGCCAGAGCCACGATCATTGTTTCAGGGGTTAGATTGGACCTGCTCTCCACCCCGGGGAGTGGAATTTCAAGGTCTTCTCCACCACCATCGTCATCAACATCATCACCAACGACCATGAGTTCATCCCCCATCATCATGTGTGAGTAGTTCCCTGTGGGAATATGAGGTGGATGGGGATTGGATGAGATCTGTCATGTAATCATCCATATGTATCGAGATTTGAGGTGTTTATCTTGTAGACATTCTTGTTTGAGTGTTGGTACACTGTTGCTATGTTTAATGCTTGTTACTAGGCCCCGAGTGACATGATTTCAGTACTGAACTTTTATTGCCATATCATATATTTGAGTTTGGTATGTATTTGCAAAGTGTATTACCTATTATCATGTTGAACCTCCGAACCCTAAGGTGACAATTAGGGAAAACAATGGGAATATGTGATAGTTTGAGGATATTGTGCGTTCATGAACTGTTAATGCTTTGTTATAGTTTATTCGAAAGGGTAGATCATAATTGCCTGTAGTACCAAGTTGGCCCCGGTGAAATGGGCAGGCAGGACAAAAGATATTATGTGAACTTACATGCATGATTACGTTTGGAGCACAACCTACACACAACTGAATTAGAGATAAATGTCATGTTAGTATGATACATTATATGATGGATATCATTCATGCAACACCCCATTGTCACCTCATGCCTGTGTTTTAGCCACTAAAAGTTTCACAATAATACTTCTGGTGAAAACTGGAAATCTGCTGCTTCATCTATTGCTTTGTTTTACGGCTTTGAATCAACTTCCATAAATCACCACTTTCTTTGCGAGTTTATTGATATACATGTGTGATTGAGAGTGACGTCTTAGTTGTTAAAGTCTTATTGGTATTCTTGTGTTCCCCTTGAGTCGAACTATAAATTTGGGTAATACTTCCCATCGAAGATTTTAGCGATCCCCTATACTTGTGGGCATCAAGACATTTTTTGCCGCCGTTGGCGGCAAACCTAGTTTTATTGGTAAGACCATCTATTATAATTTACTTGCTATACTTATTTGTTTCTCATAATAGCAAAGAGTAAGGATGCTGCTAAGAAGGATATTATGCCTTCTACTACAAGAAGAGGTACGAATTTTCCCTCTAGGACAAACTTTTCACCTAATGTTGTTACTACTCCTGCTATTAAAAAGAAAGCTACTATCCGAGAAAGTTCACCATTGTCTAGTATGTCTAATAATAATGAAAAAGATTTGTTGGAGGATGGCCAAGATAAAGAGGGGACACCTGACTTATCTAAGTCCTTGTCCAATGATGATATGGAATCTGAATATGACAAAAATGAACATGTTAAGAAAAAGATAATGCCACTAGTTCTAAAAGGACACCTAGTGAATAGGATATTGCTTTCACTAATGCTTTTATGAGTCTTGATCTAGATGATTTGGATAAATTTGAAGAAACACTGAGTACTTTTTCCCTAGGAGGACTGTTTCCTGTTGCTAGTAAATGCAAAGAACCTGAAATATTCATTAAAGACAAATATTATGATTTTGAAATTGACCCTGAAATAATAGAAAGAGTGGAAGCATATAAGTTCCATGGTAAAGAAGAAGAATTTCCTTATGAACATTTAATGAATTTAGAAGATACTGCTTGCCTATTTGGAAAAACTAAGATTCAACAATGTTATTATTTCTTAAAATTGTTCCCCTTCTCTTTAGGAGGAGATGCAAAAACTTGGTACAACTAATTAGCTCCCAAGTACATTACTAGTAAGGAAGTTTGCTTGTATGTGTTTTTTCATAAGTATATTTGTGATAGTAAAATACATGGTATGAGAGTTGAAACTAGTAACTTCACACAAAATGAAGAAGAAAGTATTCCCCAAGCTTGGGGGAGGTTTTGTGCTATTGGAAGGAGATGTCCTGCACATGGTTTTATGGATAATGAACTGCTTGATACATTTTATAGTGGACTAACTAAAATCTCTAGAACCTATCTAGATAGTGTTGCAGGCAATATTTGCAAAGACATGACTATTGAGGAAGCTAAGGAATTATTAAATACTATTACTCAGAACTATCATGATTGGCATATTGAAGAAGAAGAAGATAAAAGTGAGAATAATTATAACAAGAAAGGTGTTCTCATATTATCTAATGAAGATATGGAAGAAGCTCATAAATCTATGGAGGAAAAGGGTATTAAATCCTCTCATTTAAAGGAACTTTCTAATAAGGGTTTTAAATTCCCTATTGATAAACCATGTTTGCCTATTCAAGTTCATGCTATATGCGCTTCTGAAAGCAATGGAAAGGTATCACCTCCTAGTAAAATATCTTATGTTGATCATTCTAGCAATTTTGCTCCTCACCAAGAAACATATGATCACAATATTGAAAGGGAAATAACGGAGAACTCTCATAAGATAAATGTTCTTCATAAAGAGTAGGCTCTTGTGTTGACTCTCTTAAGATGACTATTAAGCATTGCAAAATGATGAATAATCAAGTTGAACAAATGGTTTCTCTTCAAAATAAGTTATATGAAAAGCTTCTTAATGAGAAGAAGCAAATTTGTGGAGTTAATACAAGGGGAGGCTCTAGAACTCAGGATCCTAATTATCCTGATAGACATCCAAAAAGGAAAGAGCAAGAGGCTCTTACAAAGAAGTCAATTGCAGGAAAATCTCTAAATGAAAATGAAGATAATGGGAAATATGAAGATTAAGGAAATAATGTATCTCTCTGATGCTGAAACTGAGGATAATAATAATGAAGAAGATGATGTGGAAATGTCCCAACCAAATGTAGAATCACAAGAAGAGGAGAATAATGAAGAATCTGATCCTATTGTAAGTGAGGATCCTCAAGGGATCAAAATAAGAAGAAGAAACCTCCACCATAACCAAAAGGTAAAGAAAGGGATCCATGGGTACAAAGACTTATAGCATATCCCCAAGAGGTAATGAAAACTTTGGATGATGCAAGGTTTAAGAAGTTTATTGAATTGATAAAAAGTTTATACTTGCAAATTCCCTTAGTTGATGCTATTAAATTACCTCTAGATTCCAAATATATGAAAGATATTGTCACTAATAAAAGAAAGATACCAAATGAAGATATTACTGCCATGCTTGCTGACGAGGGTTAAACTCATCAATGCCCATTATTATGGACTTGGGTTTTGGAGAAGGAGGGAGCGCTAGAGGCATCAATCAGCTAGAAAACAAGCACACAGGGACGCAAGGTTTACCCAGGTTCAGGCCTCGTAGAGGACCCTACTCCTGCTTGTCTACTCTTGGAATTATCGAGGGAGTCGAAAGTTACAGGGGGTGCGCAGATGCAATCTGGCGAGGTTGTGGAAACTAGGGTTGTGATTGTCCTCCTCACCGCCCCTCCTAGCCTTTATATAGATAGGTTGGGTCTCAGGTAGTAGGTCGAGGTGGTTACAGGTTAGGGTTTATCCCTTTAAACTTTCTATCTTAAACTTCGCCTTGTGTCGCAAGCAATTGGAGTCTCCGCGGGTCACCGGAATCCTGGATTGGGCCCTGGTAACGCCGTGGGCTTCTACCAGACTGGACCGTATATGCCAAGCTCGAGTACCTGTAAGGTATGCCCACGTCACTTGCCGACTATTCTTTTAAGGGAAAACTACCTGAAAAGAGAGGGGATCCAGGTATTCCAAATGTTCCTTGCGCCATTAAAAATACTCGTGTGAAATATGCCTTATGTGATATTGGAGCTAGAGTAAGTGTCATGCCTTTCTCACTTTATAGAAACTTAACTTAAACAAGTTGGTACCTACTGAAGTTTCACTTCAAATGGCCGATAAATCTACTGCTATTCCTATTGGTATATGTGAGGATGTTCCTATTATGATTGCTAATGTGCAGATCCCCACATATTTTGTTATATTAGATATGCCTGAAGATGATAACTTATCTATTATTCTTGGTAGACCTTTTCTAAATACTATAGGGGCTGTGATTAATTATACTGAAAGTAAAGTAACATTTAATGTGAAAGGGAAGGACCACACTATATATTTTCCAAAGAAAAATTCTATTGAGTTACCCAAGAGAGGTGTTAATTACATTGAACCAAAAGTTCTTATAATTGGAAGTTTTGAGATTCCTATTCCCCCTCCTAAGCCTAAGTATGAAATAATAATGATTGGAACTATTCCAATCCATTATGAGGTACCTTGAACGCCTCCCTCTTAAAACCAATAAAGTGAACCATTGTTTCTATCCTTATCATAGTATTAATGAGACTTGATCAACCTCATTTTTAACATGATAATGATGGGATGGTGATCACCATTTAAGTTATTTCTACAGTATATTACAATTTATATGAATTCCTTCATTTAGAATTAGTTACTTCAATTATTGTATGTCTATCTTTGACGATATTTGAGTTCAGGAAAGTTTACATAGAAAATACTTTCCAAAAATTACGAAAAAATTCCTTGGTCATTTTTCTGCACAGAGGATCCACCCTGCCAAAGGACACTGCCAGAAAGCAAACCGTGGCTAGGAAAGACCTGGTGGTGTGCCTAGTAGGGGTGGGCATGCCCCCTGCCCTTGTGGGCCCCTAGGAGGAGTTAGGTGGCCTCCAACCTCCTAGGTTCTTCATTTCCTCTCAAAACCCGACCAGGTACCACTCGAAATTTTTCCTCTACTCCCTTACTGCCCATTTCTCGATCTCCAAGTTTTGGCAGCCATTTTCAAATTCCTTTGGAGGAATTTCTCATTGGTATGTGACTCCACCACTCACCCAAGTTATTTTTGATATAATTCTTTATATTGTGAGAAAAATGCTGCTCTTGGTGCTACATCTCATGCATGAAGATCCATGGTTTTGAAGCTTTCTAGTGGAAATAACTTATAGTAATGCTTGGTAGAAACTTTTTGGAGTATCTCTAAATGCTTATAACTTGATACATCTAATTGTTTAGTGATTTTTATTCTTAGTGCTGCAAGTTCTCATCCACCATGAACAAGGAAAAAAAGCCTCATGAGGAGTTTGAGGCCAAGGAGAGGCTCAAGAACCTTAACCAATTATGATGAGGAGTAAGACTAGGAAGATGAGATGATATTTAAGGCGGAGGCCTTGAAGGTGAACACTACCAAATGGCCTGACCCCAATGCGCTGAAGGCATTATCCATATAGGAAGATTTTACTTATTTCTTGCAGAAAACCAAGATGGAGGACTTTGGAAGACATCCTCAACCAACCTACTATGAGCTGAGCAGTGAGTTCCTAGCCACCTTTAGGTTTGTACAAACCAAAGGGAAGGTAAGTAGCACAGGTAAAGAAACTCCCATCACTTTTGATGTGAGGTTTGTCATGAAGGGTCAAAGGTTGATCATGCCCTTAGAGGAATTCTGTAATGCCATACATGTCCCTATTGGGGGAAATGTGAAGCTATTCCTGTTGATTCTGATGAGAGCCTCCGGTCATTTTGGAGGAGTATAAGTGTAGATGTGCCTGAGGATATTCATAGAGGAAAGTTTACTCATATTCAGCTCCCTGCATTAAGATATTTTGCATTGTTTCTTGTTAGAGGATTTCTTGCTAGAAAGAACTCAATGGGATGCACGAGGCCCATAATTTAATTATTAAAATGTGTTAAGGAAGGTGTAACTCCTGAATATAACTTAGGTGTGAATATTGTTAGAACCTTGTCATATGTTGTAAAACATAATAGCACCAAACCTCTTCATGCTTGAGCAATAGCCACATTAGTTTTTGAATACCTTAAGAATGAAAGGAAATTTGAATACATGGGAACTCTGGTTCCGAGACCCATTCTTTTGGATACTAACATGTTGGTTCGCATGGGGATATTGAGGGAATATGGCACGGGTCACATGATGTATCAATATATGGTTAACCGTGGTAGGTTGGAATCCACTTTGCTTCCTCATATTGATTATTTTGACAAGTTAAGAGGGAGGTGGATAGCCCCTGTCAACGAGTAGAATGGGTAGAAGCTGCTGAAACATCTTCACCAAACATATAGGGGGATTACCCTCAACCTCCAGCACATACCACTTGGGGTGGCATGCCTGCAGCACCCGATTATCACGTCGTAGAAGGCTCCTCTTTTCAACAGCAGGACGAGGACGTGCCGCCACAATGGCCATCATGGGAGCAGTAGCCACCATATTATGAAGGTGGAAAATACGGTTGGAGGCACGATCCAACTATCCGGGCTACTAGCTTTCACCAAAGCTTGGGGAGTATGATTTCCTCCCTTCCTTTTCATTATATATGCCATGACTAGAATTGTTTAAATTATGTGAGTTGTAGTTTGATTTCAGTAAAACCCAAAACCCAAAAAGATTTTGTTTGTTTATGTAGTTAGCTTTCCTTTAAGTTGATTTATTTTGTTGTCTGAAACTGAAAACCATAAAAATATTTGTGTTTTTGAAATCGCACGTAGAAGGAGTTGCAGAAATTTGCATGATGTTGTTCACTGTTTTATTTTTCATGTTTTATTTGTAACTCCGATTAGGCTGAAATTTATACAGCAACTGTAACTTTTCATCCCCTACACACACAAAAATTGGCAAAAATTCCTGGGATGTTTAAGTAGGGAAATTTTGTGCTGCATCACTGCAGTAATTTGTTGGAAGATTTCAATTTTTAACACTAAAAGTGGCTAGTTGACTTGTGAATGATCCCTAATTCAATGTTATGATAAAATATGGATCACAGCCACTATATATCACCATTTTTATAAGAAGTGATTGATGGAAAAGCTTGCAGCAATATTTTTGAAATTTATGAAAATGGAGTATGGAATGAACCAAGCTATATCTATTCGCTTTATTTCAACATATATGAGCATATTGTGCAGTTCAAGATGGGAGGGGAAAAACATCAATGATGAATCAATGTGTATGAATTGATAAAAGAGGTATGACTTGTTTGCTGTACTTATGCATGCAATTTAACATTAGCAAATGTTTGAGCAAAGTTTCATCAATACTTAGGGAAGTGGTAACGAATGATTACTTTGTTTGTGTCCTTTTGGCTATATAATGAGGCAAACGAGATGCTATTAGGGAACATTATTTTAACTTGATTGGATGATAGTATCCCTGAACAAAAGTCTATGCATCCCATTATGTTTGTTGCTGTGGACGTGGCACATATTTAATGATGAATATTTATATTCCTACGTGTCTTTGAAATATGGAGGTTGAGGCTTGTATGATAGTCCTGTCTTTCAAATTGTGAATCTCATCGTCAAATCATATGTTAGTGAGTTGATAGTATCTTTAGTTGACAACTAAGCCTTTCTGCTAGCCTTTAAACCAATTCCACCAACATGGCCATCATTGTGTTGGTGGGCACCCATCCTTTAAACCCCTATCCTAAAAAAAATGAAATATCCCAATGAGTTGGCTCGAGCTGAAACTAAGAAGTGCCCGCCAAGAAAGGCAAAAATCAAGAGATGCTTATTCGTTCAAATGCTTATAATCAAAAATATTGATGCACTATGGATACAAAATCCACTCAAAGCTGAATGAAAAAAAGACTTGCAAGCCCAAAAAGTGGCAACCAAAATCCTGCCACTCATGCAAAGGTGCGAGAAACATACCAAAAAAGCACCTATCCTATTCGACTCCACCTGTTGTCAACTAAAGATACTAGCTACTTACTCATGTATGGGTCTTCTATGAGAGTTTAAATGTTGAAAGACTGAAAAAATACATCATCCCCAAAGTATTTAGTTCACGATGCAAGAATGATGAATTACTTGTCAACAATTGAAAGAATCAAAGGCCTCAAAAACCTTCTAAATGATTCAACCAAATGCGATGTGAGTACTTTGTTCATTGCCACTATTAGGTAATCATGCTCAAATAGTGTTGCCATATATTATCTCTTTTGTACCATGTATGATCATTTCTATTCATTGATAAAGCTATGTTTCAAATATTTGCCATGTTAAAGTGTTATGCATGAATAGAGCAAAGTTCTTGTTGAAGTCTTTTATCGCTTGTACACTATGTTTGAGTTGTGCGAGGACAAACAACGAGCTATGCTTGGGGATACATCCCAAATGTATCTACTTTTCCAAGTAATTTTCTCAATGATTTGATCCAGAATCTTCCCATACTTGATAAAACTGCTGAATCTAACACTGTTTTTAGCAAAAGTCTTCTTTTTGTCAGTTTTCACAGGAAATAAAATTGAAGAAAAATACTACATTGGTTTTCACCAAATAATGAAGCCTTGGACCCTGGAATCAAGCGAACGGACCCACGAGGCCCAAAAGAGACCAGGTGGCGTGCCCAGTAAGGGTGGGCACGCCACCCAGGCCCTTTTGGTCATGGAGAATCGTCTCGACCCCTCCTTTGGTGTACCCCCATATATACCTGAAAAACCTAGGTATCTAGAAGCACAGAGCATTTTGCGAAACAGAGTGCCGCCAGAGCCACGATCTTCATTTTAGGGGTCAGATTGGTCCTGCTCTCCACCCTGGGGAGTGGAATTTCAAGGTCTTCTCCACCACCATCGTCATCAACATCATCACTAATGACCATGAGTTCATCCCCATCATCATGTGTGAGTAGTTCCCTGTGGGCATATGAGGTGGATGGGGATTGGATGATATCCATCATGTAATCATCCATATGTATCGAGATTTGAGGTGTTTGTCTTGTAGACATTCTTGTTTGAGTGTTGGTACACTTTTGCTATGTTTAATGCTTGTTACTAGGGCCAGAGTGACATGATTTCAGTACTAAACTTTTATTGCCTTATCATATATTTGAGTTTGGTATGTATTTTCAAAGTGTATTACCTATTATCATGTTGAACCTCCGAACCCTAAGGTGACAATTAGGGAAAGCAATGGGAATATGTGATAGATTGAGGATATCGTGTGTTCATGAAGTGTTAATGCTTTGTTCCGGTTTATTCGAAAGGGTAGATCTTAATGTCATGTACTACCAAGTTGGCCCCGATGAAATGGGCAGGCAAGACAAAAGATATTATGCGAACATACATGCATGATTATGTTTGGAGCACACACCTGCACACAAATGAATTAGAGATAAATGTCATGTTAGTATGATACATTATATGATGGATATCATTCATGAAACACCCTGTTGTCACCTCATGCATGCGTTTTAGCCACTAAAAGTTTCACAACAATACTTCCGGTGAAAACTGGAAATCTGCTGCTTCATTTATTGCTTTGTTTTACGGCTTTGAATCAACTACCATAAATCACCAATTTTTTGCAAGTTTATTGATATAAAGGTGTGATTGAGAGTGACGTCTCAGTTGTTAAAGTCTTATTGATATTCTTGTGTTCCCCTTGAGTCGAACTATAAATTTGGGTAATACTTCCCATCGAAGATTTTAGCGATCCCCTGTACTTGTGGGCATCAGAGTCTCACTCTTTTTCTTGAAGAAATATACCCAAGTGTTTCTTGAGTAGTCATCCACAATAACCAAACAATACTTCTTTCCCTCAAGTCTATCAAAGGATAGAGGACCAAAGAGGTCCATGTGAAGAACCTCCAAGATCCCATTGGAATAGATGGTTGTTGTGGGGGTGAGCCATCTCATGGAGCTTCCCTTCAATACACCCCCTACACACACGATCTTTGACAAAACACACATTACCTTTTAGTCCAAGGATGTGACCTCCCGTGTGAAGGCTTTGCAAAGAGCTCATGTTGATGTGGGCAAGACGGTGATGCCAAAGCCATCCCACGTCACCTTTAGCCATTAGGCAAGCCGCGGTAGGTGTGTGTTTCTTATCGATATCTACCACATACAAACCGTTATTGGCATTCCCAACAAAGGCTATAGAGAGGGTCTTACTCCACATGAGAACCACAACCTTAGGGGTAAAGTAGGCTACAAAGCCCATAAGAGTGAGTTGATGAACAAAAAGTAAATTGTATGAACGGGTTTTGACAAGAAATGTACACAATGGATATATTCGATGTGACCACTACCTTACCCAAACCCAATACCTTAGAGGTATATCCATCTCCATAAGTGACACACCTTTTGGAAGTATTAGGTCTCATCTCATCAAGCATATCTTTGCTTCCGATCATATGACTCGTGGCACCACTATCAACTACCCTTTTTCTTCCACCAGAAGCATAGTCCGACAAGAAATCAATGCTTGTTTTTAGGGACCCATTGTTGAATGGGTCCTTGATACATTGCAAATGTATCTATAATTTTTGATGTTCCATGCTTGGTTTTATCCACTTTCTTGTGTTTTGTTCCAACTTTGGAGTACTTTTCATATGATTTCTTGGACTAACCTATTAACAAGAGCCACAGTGCCAACTGCCTGTTTTCTGCTGTTTTTGGTTCTAGGAAGTCAGAAAATGCATATTCTCGGAATTGGATGGGACAAAAGCCAAAGTGCCTATTTTTCCGGAAGGGATCAAGTGCCAGAATACAAGACGGAGAAGGGCTGGGGGCCGGCCACACCACCTGGCCCGTGCGGCCAGGCCTGGCCCGCGCCAGGGGGTGGTCTGGCCGACCTCAGCACCCCCTCGGCCTCTCCTTCCGCCTATAAGTTGCCCTCAGGACGAAAACCCTAAGTACCCGATCAAAAATCCACGAAAGAGTCTATAGCCGCCATCATCTCCATCCCTAGATCAGGAGGGATCTGAAGCTCTTCCCGGCACCCTGCCGGAGAGGGGAATTCACCCTGGAGGCCTTCTTCATCACCATGCAAGCCTCCGATGTGATGCATGAGTAGTTCATCCTTGGACTACGGATCCATGTAGTAGCTAGATGGCTGGTTTCTCCTCCTTTGTGCTTTCATGTTTAGATCGTGTGAGCTCTGTTCATGATCAAGATCATCTATTTGTAATTCATACATGTTGTGATTGCGGGGATCCGATGGATATTGAGATGCTATTTCAGATTGATTATTGATTCTATCATGTCTTTGTTATTTGAGATCTTGCATGCTTTCCGTTGTTAGTAGCTATCTTGGCCAAGTAGATGCCAGCAACTCCAAGAGTTAGTATTTATGCTCGATAGTGGGTTCATGCCTCTGGTAATCTGGGGAAGTGACAAAATCTCTAAGGTACTAGATGTGCTATTGCTACTAGGGAGAAAACAACGATCCTTTGTTCATAGAACAATTGTATTGTTTACCTTACACGTAGTTCATAAAGCAATAATCTGTTGCTTGCAACTTAATACTGGAGGGGGTTTGGATGATAATCTGAAGGTGGATTATTAGTCATAGATGTAGTTGGATGGCGGTCTATGTATTATGTTGTATTGCCCAATCAAGTCTCAAAGGAGTCAAGATGATTAGTATATGCATGTATTGCTTTCTCGGTGTTTTTCAATTGCCCCGCTGTAATTTGTTCACCCAACATGTTATCTATCTAAGGAGAGCCACCTCTAGTGAACTATGGATCCTGGTCCTTCTTCTTTACATACAATCTACAATCTTTTACTGCTTTGTGTTTACTTTCTGCAAACTATTACTTCTTTCCATCCGATACGTTTAATCCTTTGTTTTCCGCAAAACACGGTGAGATTGACAATCTCATCGCAAGTTGGGGACAAAGTTATGTGGTTGTGTTGTGCAGGTCTCCACGTTGCTACTAGCACCGGTAGTGCGCCCTGCCAAAGCTCAACTAGTAACACCTTTGGGTTGTTTCCTTGCTCCTACTGGTTCGATTAAACCTTGGTTTCATAAATGAGGGAAACTTGTTGCTGTGCTCATCATACCTTCCTCTTGGGGTTCCCAATGAGCTCTACGTCGATCGTCGAGCGCATCAAGCTATTTTGTGGCGCCATTGCCGGGGAGTCAAGGACATCTTCACAAGGGGAGTCCCTCATAACCAATCTCTTTACTTTGTTGTTTTTGTTTTGCTTAGTTTCTTTTTGCTTTGTTTGCTTGTTTTGTTCTTCAGAAAACACAAAAAAATTAGATTTACTTTGTTTTGCTTTCTTATTTGAAAACCCAAAAAAATGACTACTCTTGAAAACACTAAGTTGTGTGACTTCACTAGCACCAACAACAATGATTTTATGAGCACTCCTATTGCTCCACTTGTGGCTGAAAATACTTTCTTTGAGATAAAACCTGCTTTTCTCAATCTTGTTATGAGAGAACAATTTTCTGGTATTGGTAATGAAGATGCTGCTTCCCATCTAAATAACTTTGTTGAACTTTGTGAGATGCAAAAGCATAGGGATATCGATGGTGATATTATTAAGCTGAAATTGTTTCCTTTCTCTTTGAGAGGAAAAGCTAAAGAATGGTTGAATTCCTTAACTAGGAATAGTATTGATTCTTGGACTAAGTGCAAAGATGCTTTTATTGGAAAATACTATCCTCCTGCTAAGATTATATCCATGAGAAGTGAAATAATGAAGTTTAAACAACTTGATAATGAGCATGTTGCTTAAGCTTGGGAAAGAATGAAATCTTTGGTAAAGAATTGTCCCACTCGTGGACTGACTGCTTGGATGATCATCCAAACTTTTTATGCAGGATTGAACTATTCTTCAAGGAACCTATTGGATTCAGCTGCTGGAGGTACCTTTATGACCATCACTTTGGGTGCTGCAACAAAACTATTGGATAATATGATGGTTAATTACTCTAAATGGCATACTGAGAGAGCTCCACAAGGTAAGAAGGTAAATTCTGTTGAAGAAACCTCCTCCTTGAGTGATATGATTGATATTATTATGTCTATGCTTATTAATGGGAAATCCCATATTGATCCAAATAATGTTCCTCTAGCTTTTTTGGTTGCTCAAGAAGAGCAAGTTGATGTGAACTTCATAAGAAATAACAACTTTGGCAACAATGCTTATGGTAATAATGCTTATAGGAACAATTTTGGTAACAATAATTATAAGCCTTATCCTCCTAATACTACTTATGGCTATAATGGTAAATCTGAATTACCTAGTGAAGGAAGAATTTTAGAAGTTGAAAGAGCCACTAAAAACTTCATGCAAATGCAATATGAGCAAAATAAGCTATTTACTAAAACTATGGAGGAACAATCTATCATTTTGAAGAACATTAGCCATCAACTTGAGAGTCTAAATAGGGAAATTCCTGGTTTACAATTGAAACTCTCTAATGCTGAAAGAAATATATCATCTCTATCTGAAGCTCAATCTTCATTGATTAATAAAATGGCTGCTAAACCTGAAACTAATGAGAATACCTTTGCAGCTACTAATGCCATACAAGTAAGAATTGATGAAAATGTTAGACTATTAGCTGAATTACATGCTAAGTGGGAAAGAGAAGATGAAATTGCTAAAAACATTAGTGTTTCTACTATTACCACCACTAGTGTTGAGGCTACTAATAGTTCTACTACTTTAGTTGATAAAGTTGATTTTGATCTTGATGGTTGCAACATCTCTGAAGTTATTAAGTTCCTACAAAAGCATGCTAAAAGTCCTAATGCTAGTGCTATGAACATGGCTTTTACAAAACACATTACTGATGCTCTCATAAAGATTAAAGAAGAAAAGATGAAACATAAAGCTTCTATTCCTATAAAGCAAGAAGATGGTTGGGAACCCATCATTAATATGAAAGTGAATGACTTTGATTTCAAAGCTTTGTGTGATCTTGATAGTAGTGTTTCTATTATGCCTAGGAGGATTTATGATATGCTTGATTTGCCTCCTCTTGAAGATTGTTATTTGAATGTCCCACTTGATGATAATGCTAAAAGGAAACTCATGGGGAGTCTTAATGATGTTCTTATTATGGTTAATGATTCTTATGTCCCCGTTGATTTCTATGTTTTGGATGTTGAATACAATGCTTCTTGTCCTATTACTTTGGGAAGACATCTTCTTAGAACTGTTGGTGCCATCATTGATATGAAAGAAGGCACCATTAAATATCAATTCCCACTCAAGAAAGGTATAGAACACTTCCCTAAAAAGAGAGAAAAGATTTCTTTTGCTTCTCCTATGAAAACAAAATTTGGTCTTAATGCTTCTTCATTTGAGAACACTTGATTCTTTCTTTGCTTCGTATGCCTAACTTAAAGGCGTTAAAGAAAATTACTTGTTGGGAGATAACCCAAGAGTTTTAGATGATTCTTGGAAGTTATTACCTCTGTAATAACCGTTCCTTATCCTTTTTATTTGCTTTTTGTGCCAAGAGTAACCTCTAATGAGAGTGAAGTAATGATTGGGAAAGTTGCTGTCCCGAAATAGATTTCTGTGCTTCACCGTAAAAATTCCTGAGAGAGTTTTGTACGTCGGATTGAGCTTTAATTTTTTTTATTCTGCCCTAGGTTGTTATCTAACTTTCGTTAGTTCAACACTATTTGATTTGAGCAACAGAAGGTCTTCTAAAAAATTCGTCTTTACTTGCTGGTCTGTTTTGACAGATTTCTGCCATTTTTTGCATTTGCTTCTTGTTAGTTCCTTCTTGAGTTCTTTTGGGGAATTGAGCTTTTTGAGGGAAGTTCTACAGTAGCTAGTGTTCTAATGGAAATTTATTTGGTGTTAGAACTGAACCTTGAGACTTATTTATCTTAAGTGCACTAATGTTGCTAATGAGACTGTGTGAAGTTTTGTATGAAAGAAAAATTTCAGGTGTATGGAAGGAACGAGTAATGAGATAAAGGATGGACTAAAGCTCAAGCTTGGGGAAGCCACGCGTGTCACCCCAAAAAATATCTAATAAGTGCAAGCGTCAAAGCTTGGGGATGCCCAAGGCATTCCCCCTCTTCATCAATAAAAAATCCAGGTTTCTTCCAAACGGTTCATTTTTATTGTTTCATGCACAGTTGTGTTTTTCTTGGAGCGTCTTCTTTTTCGTTTTTGTTTTGGTTTTTAGTTTGCTTAGTTTGCTTAGTTTTCTGAATAAGTTGGTTGGACCCCCTCTTTCACACTTTGGTTTGCAAATAGTTTGGTTTGGTTTGGAAAAGAGTAGGAAAGTTCGTGCTTATGTGGTAAAAAGAGCTCGTTTTTGACTGTGGCTATGCTTTTTCATGCCATGCTTGATATTGTTCTGGCTTTATGCTTAGTATTCTTTGCTATAGCATGACTTGTTATAAACAATTGAGATTGCTTAATGTGCCTTGGATGAATCATGCGTTGTTTTAGCATATTAAAGCATAGTATAGTGGTATTCTCCTTTGATGCTTTATTTGGGTTGACTTGGCACATGCTCACACCATGTTATAACTATCACAAGTCACCATAGCCTTTGTGATCCTTTAGTTTTCAACTTGTAGTATCACTTTATGCTTTGATCAATGATGTTTTGTCGCTCTGCATGATTATGGCCATTATTGCTCTCTTAGTTTGTCGCTCCCAGTCTTTTGCTAACCTCCATAACAAAGTATGAGTTCCAGTCATGCATCCAACTCCCTAAACCAAGTTATTCCAAAGAGTCCACCATACCTACCTACTAGCTTATGCTATTCCAAGTATACTCATGCTTTTGTCTACCTTTTACTTGGAATGAGAAAACTAGTGATTAAAGCTCTCACGAACTTGATGGCACACTTTACTTTTTGCCTCTAATAAACTTGAACCATTGGGTCCTTCTTTGTTGCGTATATGCTTGCGATTTATAAGTTGAAATTAGCAGAACCATGTTTCAGGGGGAATGCTTTCAACATTGCACTTGTACTTTGTACCCCGCTGATATTATGTTCTTTTGCTTACGGATCCCGGCGGTGTGAAATAAATGTGGAACTTGTATGATCATGGAGTTTGTATGTGTGTTAGAGAAACGCCTGGGTCGCTAGCCTAAGCCATGCCTAATCATGGTGGAAACTTGCAGCATCACCATAATGAGCACTCTATGAAGCATCCTTAATAAAAACCTATGCAAATAGCAAATAAAAAGATCGCTGAGATGCTCATTGTCTGCTTGTCTTGTCATTTTGACTATGGGAAAGCTCCCGTATCATGTGCAAGGGGTACCCCGTTGGCGGTTCTTAACGATACACATATACTTACAATGACAAGAGCTTACTTGTGACTAAAGTTGAGTAGCATGAGGATCGGTCTTCGTAAGTAAGGGGCATGAGATTTCGGTTTATAACCTGTCAAGCATATCCTCTTAGTTGTGTCACTTTAACCTTAATCACCTTCAAGATGCTTATGATAGGGGCAATGAGAGCTGAAAGCTACAAGTACCATAATTTTTGGAAGCTCTTTATGAGACTTGAATCCTTACTTCCTTTTACAAAAGGCCTTTCTTCCACCATTATATTGAGTCTCCACCTTTTATCTTTATGCACTACTTTGAGAGCATAGTGGCCATTCTTAGTTCTATGTGCATTGTCCCAATACTAGTTGATTGATGCATAACTTGTTATTGCTTGTTTGAAACTATTGTATCTAGTCACTCTTATGAACTTTGAAGGTGTCCCATGCATTTATATTTGCTACTCTATTGAGGGACAAGCTGAATACTATTATGCTATGATTTCTTTATGTGAAACAAACAAACGTCTTACAAAGCATTGTTATTCATGAATCTTTTGTTTGTGCCTTTTCATGTTGCATCTTAGTTTCTTTGCTTATTGCTGGAACTTTGTCTCTCATGTTATGATTGAAGTACTATGATCCCAACCTTGAATGTTTTGCAAATACTTTGATCAAGTCTTTGATGGTGCATGTCACCTAAAAAATTATTTCTTTTTATCACTTACCTACTCGAGGACGAGCAGGAGTTAAGCTTGGGGATGTTGATACATTGCAAATGTATCTATAATTTTTGATGTTCCATGCTTGGTTTTATCCACTTTCTTGTGTTTTGTTCCAACTTTGGAGTACTTTTCATATGATTTCTTGGACTAACCTATTAACAAGAGCCACAGTGCCAGCTGCCTGTTTTCTGCTGTTTTTGGTTCCAGGAAGTCAGAAAATGAATATTCTCGGAATTGGAAGGGAGAAAAGCCAAAGTGCCTATTTTTCCGGAAGGGATCAAGTGCCAGAATACGAGACGGAGAAGGGCTGGGGGCCGGCCACACCACCTGGCCGCACGGCCAGGCCTGGCCCACGCCAGGGGGAGGTCTGGCCGACCCCAGCACCCCCTCGGCCTCTCCTTCCGCCTATAAGTTGCCCTCAGGACGAAAACCCTAAGTACCCAATCAAAAATCCATGAAAGAGTCGGTAGCCACCGTCATCTCCATCCCTAGATCAGGAGGGATCTGAAGCTCTTCCCGGCACCCTGCCGGAGAGGGGAATTCACCCTGGAGGCCTTCTTCATCACCATGCAAGCCTCTGGTGTGATGCATGAGCAGTTCATCCTTGTACTACGGATCCATGTAGTAGCTAGATGGCTGGTTTCTCCTCCTTTGTGCTTTCATGTTTAGATCTTGTGAGCTCCGTTCATGATCAAGATCATCTATTTGTAATTCATACATGTTGTGTTTGCGGGGATCCGATGGATATTGAGATGCTATTTCAGATTGATTATTGATTCTATCATGTCTTTGTTATTTGAGATCTTGCATGCTTTCCGTTGTTAGTAGCTATCTTGGCCAAGTAGATGCTAGCAACTCCAAGAGTTAGTATTTATGCTCGATAGTGGGTTCATGCCTCTGGTAATCTGGGGAAGTGACAAAAATCTCTAAGGTACTAGATGTGCTGTTGCTACTAGGGAGAAAACAACGATCCTTTGTTCATAGAACAATTGTATTGTTTACCTTACACGCAGTTCGTAAAGCTATAATCTGTTGCTTGCAACTTAATACTGGAGGGGGTTCGGATGATAACCTGAAGGTGGATTATTAGTCATAGATGCAGTTGGATGGCGGTCTATGTATTATGTTGTATTGCCCAATCAAGTCTCAAAGAAGTCAAGATTATTAGTATATGCATGTATTGCTTTATCGGTGTTTGTCAATTGCCCCGCTGTAATTTGTTCACCCAGCATGTTATCTATCTAAGGAGAGCCACCTCTAGTGAACTATGGATCCCGGTCCTTCTTCTTTATATACAATCTACAATCTTTTACTGCTTTGTGTTTACTTTCTGCAAACTATTACTTCTTTCCATCCGATACGTTTAATCCTTTGTTTTCCGCAAAACACGGTGAGATTGACAACCTCATCGCAAGTTGGGGACAAAGTTCTGTGGTTGTGTTGTGCAGGTCTCCATGTTGCTACTAGCACCGGTAGTGCGCCCTGCCAAAGCTCAGCTAGTAACACCTTTGGGGTGTTTCCTTGCTCCTACTGGTTCGATTAAACCTTGGTTTCATAACTGAGGGAAACTTCCTGCTGTGCTCATTATACCTTCCTCTTGGGGTTCCCAACGAGCTCTACGTCGATCGTCGAGCGCATCAGTCCTCTTTTGTTAGTTACAAGTATCTTAGGAACCCAAATGGTCCAATGGTAATCATCACCATAAGAGATGCCTACATATTTAGCATAGACATGACCATCATAAGATTTCATAAGAACATAGGATGGGTTATATTTTCCCACAAAATAATTATGATAGGGTTCATCACCACTCTTAATGACAATTGGTTCCTTCTCTTTTGCCTTCCCCCTCCTTCACAAAGGTAATCATTTTGGAAGGGGGAATGGGCAAGTTCTTCTTCTTATTGACCTTGTTCTTCTTATTTGACTTGGTTGCAAATCCAAGTCCTTCCTTAGAAACATTATCCCTTTGATTACTCAAAAGGTCATTTAGGATTTTCTCACCTTGAATGCATGAGACAAGGACTTGGCCTTCAACCTCTTGTTCTCCTCGAGAAGATCTCCATGCTCACAACAAGGGTTAGTAGAACATGAAGCAATACTAGTTGACAAGGTTGAACCACCTTTTATCACTTGAGTTTGAAATTGTTCTTGTGACTTCGAAAGATTAGAGAATTTGCTCAACAAGGCCTCATGTTCGTTCTTGAGTTTCTCAAACCATTAATTTAGTCTATCATGATCAACCCCAAACTCAAGCTTTTCCTTTTTAAGGACTTTAGTTAATGAAAGAGGATGGTCATGTTCTTTAACAAGTTTAGAGACATTCAAGTTAAAAGATTCTTCATGGGCAATATAGGCTTCCTCAAGAGTAACTCTTTTACTTTGCACTTCCTCGAGAGCATTGTTCAAGGCGGCAATCTCCATGGTAGCCTCACAGACATGCCCAAACATCTCCGAGATGGAATCATCCCTCTCGTAGATGATATAACGTGGTTCACCTAGTTGGCTCATGAGAGCCTCAACACCCATCTTGGCTTCTCCTTCTAAGTTATTCAAGCAACTAGTGGATACCACTATTTCCTTCTTAATCTTTAGACTCATATCCTCATCATACGAGGATGCATCAATAGAAGGAGGGATAGTGGTTGGAGGAGTTACCACAGAGACTTTAGCCATGAGACATGTAGGGATGGTGATGCGCTTGTTCTCACTAGGAGAGTCGAAGAGAGATGTCAGTGAAGAGGTTGAGGTAGTAGTAGCAGAAGTGGTGGCAATTGTGGGAATGGCGACCACACCCACAATCTCTCCATCATCTTCATCATCACTCTCATTCTCATTGTTCTCTTCGTATTCTTCACGAGGCACCAAAATATATTTTTGTGCTCCTTTTTGTTGAGGTAGTTCTTGTTGCCGAAGCTCTTGTTTTGGACTTTCTTGATGAAGTTCTTGTTTGGAGTAGGCTTGAACTTGGACTTCAAAATAAGCCTTCCTCCATGGTCTTCTCTGTTCTCATAAGGGCACTCGACGATAAAGTGATTGGTTTCTCCACAATTGTAACATGATCTCAACTTGGGTCTTGAACTACTTGTGGTGATCTTTGACGGGTTACCCTTTCCTTGATTATTCCAAAACCTTCTTGAGACTAAATTCAATTGCTCATGTAAGGCACACTTGATGTCTTCGCCATCACCTTCTATCACTCCCAAAGAGTCAACTTCTTCTTCATAAACATGAGCCTTGGCCTTCAAAGCAAGATTTGGAGAGTCCATTCTCCGAGCATGAGTGAGAGCATCATCGGTGGTCTTGTTCATGATTCCAAGAGCCACAAACTCACTTAACACTTCATTGGAGGACATGACATAGAAGTACTCGCTTGAGCGAATATTGTTCACCATTTCTCTTTGGAAGGGCAAGATGGCTTGCATGAACTTGCGCTTGATCCACATCCCTACTTCCATGGTCAATCATCCTAATCGAAAGGGCCATAACCCTTCGATAGAGGTCTTAGGGAGTCTCATCTTCCTTTCCAACGAAGGCATCGGCTTCATAATGCATTTGTTCAAACTTGGAGCTTTGGATGCTTTCATTACCAAGATAGACTCTTTGAAGGGCATTCCAATCTTCCTTGGCAGTGTCATAAGAACGAATGTGGGTCATTTTCTCATGAGTCAAAGCATCTTAGAGAATGGTCATGGCGGTGGCATTGAGTTGATTATTGATTTCCTTGGTGGGCGTCATGTTGTAGGGGTTGTGCGGACTAAAGCCAAACTCCATAACCTTCCAAAGATGAAAACTAGAACTTTAAATTGAGAGCACATTAGATATCGCCAATTGGTGAAATTTGATTCATCAAGCTTAGGTGGGGGACCACAATGGTTTATATGAGGTGTGGGAATGTGAGTGGCATTGTAACTAGGTGGTGGTGGCATGCTTCCCATAGGGTTACCTTTATCCTTGTTGCTGCCTTCACTGGTGGAAGGGTCCTTCAGGGTATCTTCCACCGGTTTGGTAACACTTGATTGGTTATCAATGGTATGGGCAACAACAACTTCCTTTTTACCAAGATATAACTCAAACATGGCTCTCATATCTTGTCGGACCATATCCATCGGTTCGACAAGATCTCTCTTAGAGATGGGTGTGTCATCGAGAGTGGTTTCACTCCCCTTCATGCCGCTCATACTTATCTTTGGCGGTTAAGCCAAAGAAGAGCACCTCTCTCTGATACTAATTGAAATATCGGTATAAGCGACTAGAGGGGGTGGTGAATAGGTGTTACTCAATTTTTAGCATCTTTTCAAATTTAAGGCTTGACACAAAGTAAGTTCTCTAGATATGCAACTAGGTGAGAGAACCTATATGATAAGCAAGAAATCAAACAACAATACTAGAGAGTAAGGATAGAAATAACCGACAGAAGACACGGAGATGTTTTCCCGAAGTTCCTTCCTTTGAGGAGAAGTACGTACCCGTTGGAGGGGTGGGTGGAACTAGGACCACTAGTGCCACAAAAGGCCTCACCCTATTCTCCCGCACACCTGCCTCACGCCAAGCACATGATCCACTATATGGTGGCCTTGAAGGCGACGACCGAAACCTTGTACAAAACATTGGGGCACTTCTCCACAACTGAATTGGAGGCTTCCAAGACGACCCTGAAGCTCTTACATACGAGGATGAGCTATGTAGGGATACTTCTTCAAGTTAGGGTTTCCTCAAACCCTAGAGCAAAAACTTCCTACACAAATGGTGGGGAAACACAAATCCCTTTTGTGGAAAGCTAGGTCTAGGTCTCCTCCCTTGATTCCCCAAGGGTCATCAAGTTCTAGTGGCTAGGGAGGGAGATCTAGGAGGTTGGAGCTCAGCAACAATGGAGGAGAGAGAGTAGAAGGCACAACTTGCACTTGGGGAAGAAGGGGGTATTTATAGCCCCCCAAATTAGAGCAGTTGCAGTTCACTAACCCTGGAGTCTCAGGTCTCTAGGGCCAAAGTCTCTGGGGGTGGCACGGGACTCGGGTCTGGACTACAGGGATGTACTTAATGCATCTTGAGGAACCCCTAAGACTTGGCTGGAGACCTGCCCGGAGTCTCTGGGCCCCAGCACTGGAGTCTCCGGCGGGGAGCTCGACTCCGGGCCACACTCCATTGGGGGGTACACATAGAGTTTTCTTGGGGGGCCGGAGACCAGGCCGAAGTCTCCGGCCAGGCACACTAAAGTCTTCGGTCCTAGACCCCGGAGTCTCCGGACCCAGGGAGGCAACTGGCCACATCTTCCATTCCAAGCATCCTTTTCTTGATTAAATTTTTAACCCTTCTCCATTATAGAAAGAACACAATCTTGTGCCTTTACAAGGATAAAACCTACAATATACTTAGCACACGGTACAAACTTACTTGTGTTAACAACAAACACCAAAACATCATTAAGGCAGGAAATGCCCTTTCAGCATGGAACCAAACAATTGGGACTTGGCTTCTAAACCCCTATGGAAATTAAAATACAAGTAACCAAACGAATGGACCTTTAGGCATGAGAGGTTGCATTGCTGCACACAGCTTCCATGGATCCATGATCACCAGGTGCGACTAAAGAGCACGAGCAACCAAACACACCCCCATTGTATCCAATTTTATATATTTGGGAGGGGATGATATCAAGGAGCGTGTTGTCCTTCGGTATCTACGGATGCTTCCAATAGGGAGAGATTTTTTTATTAAAATTACATTAATAGAAAATAATTTACATAGATCCATAAACTATAAAAATACTTAAAAAATTAAACCAGGTGGCCACAGGCACGGAGGCGATGGTAACTCTTCATCGGTGGTAGAGGCATATACGCAACGTCCTGGGCCGCCATCGCTGACTCTTGAAGGACCAGAAATGTGCCATCCCAATGCCTCTCCTCCGCGAGCGTCGCCTCCTCCGACTCATGCAGGGCCATGAGGAAGGCTTGCTCCTTGTCCAGGCTCAGCGACATGGTGTGGTGCGCCGCCGCCGGCGGCAGCTCCTCGGCCTCCTTCTTGACCTTGACCTCAGTCTCATCCTCCCAGTCGTCCTCCCAATCTATGTCCTTGTCATCGATGTCATCGGTCTCTGACAAATCGCCGTAGTTGACCTCTAGGTTGAAGTTGCCGACAAATGTGGTCTGCCACCGTGCCTCGTGCTCCCATCGAAGGAGGCCTCGTGGTGGTTCCTGTTGTTCCTCCATGACCACATTGTCGGGGGCATGGGGAGCAAACGAGGACGGAAATGGTGGCTAATGTGGTGGTGTGGGGAGAGATAGGAACCTACGTGGCCCTTATGAAGCCCAACATTAATGGTGCCGATGAGGTTAGAGAGGAGGCGGCTGCAGCGGGGTCAGTGAGGCAGCAGAGCAGCGACAGTTCAGTAGCCTCCATGAATGTGGGCAGGGAGGCCAGCCAACTATGATGTGCCGCTTCCTTGTAGGGCCATGTGAACGGGAGGAGGACACGTGTTATGTCCTCGCAGATGTGGGCGACCTCTACGAATGCACCGGTCTAGCGTCTGTGGATAGTTTACGGTACCTTGTTAGGTCTAGTTTTCAACCGTCTTGTCCGCGAGTGGCCAAACCTTAGCCCTATTGGGATGGCACAAGGGCAGAGAGACCCGCTGCACCGACACCTCGCCCTCTTACACCAATCACAAAGACTTTTCAGTTTACGGGCTCATATATACATCTAACATAAACCGGATACCGTACTAATATCTGATAGGTACAAGGCAGTTATCAAGGGTAGGGTTGGACTAACAAGATACTAGGATCGTTAAGGCTTGCCTCGTTTAGCTCATGAGCATTAAGGCTCATATCGTTAAGCTCGTTAAGAATAACAAGCTAAATTCATTGTCTGGCTCTATTTGTTACGTGCTCGCGATCTCTCACAAGCAGCTCATTAAGATCCCTAAGAAAATATTGGCTAATAGGCTGAGTAGTACATACATGAACATGCACATGGTATAATGGGTTGCTAACATGAATTGCGATAGAGATATCGATCAAACATCAGGCAAAAAACATAAATAAATGAAGGAGATGATTGAAGATTATTGAGGAATTGAGGCGTCAAAGGGATGGTATATTGGTATTTACTAGGCCCTGGTATTTACTATTTACTTCTAGTAGGCATGGCACGGTTGTGAGCCTAGGATATTTTGGCTAGGACTTTGGGCTATTTTGGTCATTTCAAGTTTGGTAGTTAGATATGCTCTGAATTAACGAGCTTAGCGAGCCTACTCGTGATGCTCGCTAGCTCACTCGTTTAGCTCGTTAATGATAGCGAGCTAAAATCATTGTTTGGCTTTGTTCATTTAATACACCGAACCAAGTTAAACAATTCAATCATATGATCATTCATTTAGCTCGCCGAGTTTCCAGCTTTATGTCTAGACCTATTTGGCACTGTCAAACACCTCACGATATGGGTAAACAAGGTATTATGTATAGATCAAACTATCACATGTATCATTGGTGTATTTCCAAAGTATGACAAACCATAAAGACTAAACACAGCAGTAAATGCATATCTAGTATCATCTCATACCGCAATATCCACAATAGGAATTGCCTAGATAGATCTATAATCATGCAAGACACACAATATGGACTTCAACAATGATCATACATAGAGAGATTGAATCAAGTTACCACCACAAAACCATAGTCCAAGGGGTGGACTACTCCCCTGTCATGGTGGAGAGCGATGAGGAGGCGTTGGTGAAGGAGGATAGGCATCCAGAGGCGATTCCGGCAATGGTTCCCCCTCCAATCTTCCTCTGGCGGCAGACTGCAGACTCTCTGTTTCATGGTTTTCGATCTCTGCCTCCGTGCATCTTGAGAAAGTCCGCCAAAGGGTATATAAAGATGGTTTTAGGTCAAAACAAAGAGAATGGAGGAGGAATCAATGGCATCAGAGTTTCGACAGCTGAAATCACATGGGTGGCGCGGTCTATAGTATTTGGGCTCACATTTTTAGCTCATCCCCTTTTGTCCTACTTTAGTTTTTTTGTTCGTATAGAAATTATCTAACAACTCTCATTTCCCTAGCTTCATTTTGAGTTCTGTAGGTCCTAAAATGTCCAAAATGCTAATAAAAGGTTTTTCTTTCAGACAGAGTTAGAACCAAAAGAGAGGGGATTGGTTAGAAAATCTTCGAAATCGTTAAGAACATTGGTAATTTTAAGGGTTATTGCCCTAAATGTGTTTTTGGTGATTAATGACAATCCCGATGGATTAATATTTTCATTGAGTTTTATATGAAGGAATATTCCATAGGTAATGCTTGTAGTCCATGTGTTGGATTCAAGTATGGATGCCATGAAGATAACGATATACCTTGGGTATTGGCATTAAGATCATCGATTTGAAGAGAATAATATGATATGATTAAGAAGAAGGAAAAATGAAGATTGAGTTCTTGTGTGGAGCTCATATGATCAAGATCTTGAGAGTTTGATCACAATAGAAGAATTCAAGATATGGCTATAAGTCAGTTTCATGATATCCTCACGAGTTGAGCTACGACTGACTAATTTAGAGCATGCAATCAAATGAAGAGTTCATTATGTACCTCAAGATATTTATATAGAGCATGAGAATATACATGATTGGCAAGTACAAAGAGTGAAGATATTCAAGTTGGTCAACACACGAAGCATAAAGAATGTACCACATGGGATCTAGTGGTATGGTAAGCTTGTCAATTATGCTTCATGGCCTAACACATTATATATGTGCCTTCTGTTCTCTCTGTTGGTTAGGTATCTTTCCATGGGCATGCATCAAAAGTGAAGATTTCATATAGCCCATGAGAGGATGACATCAGGTGGTGATCCTCATCAAGGTTGAGAAGTACAAGTTCAATATAAGCATCTCAAGAATATCATATGCTTTAAGCTTGTTGTCCATATTGGTGATAATGGACATGTGAAGATGTTCCTTAATGAAGCTATCACATGGTGGTGTATGGGGAGCAAATTATGAGTCTTCACAAAGAAATGATGATCAAGTGAAGCATTCTAGCTTGGATGGAGCTTGAAGCATTATCATGAAGATCAAGTGGGATGCGCAATGCAAAGGTATTACCTTGCTTGGTTTTTTTACCGTTCTCATGGTGGTTACTGGGAGAGCGGGTTATAGGATAGATAGCCACACTATCGAGAGGGGATTTCGATTGGGTAACTTGATCACATAATCTTAGGAAGGTTAATCCTTTGCATACCTTGCATCTTCTTATTATTGTTGCTTCTTGTTGTTTCTCTATGTGAGGTTGTTGAACTTGTTGCTAGCTCTTCAACAAGTCCCGGTTCATCAAAAATGGAATTTGTATGCATCTTCTATTACGGTTTTGAGTTTGGAGGTTTTACCGGTTCTTCAGTTACGCAAAATTTATCACCGTTTTTGTAATCACTATTTTCTGTCTGGACATCGGCGAGATTCTTGGTATCGTCGGAACATTTCATATGCTGCCAAAAATTCGTAGGCCAAATGGAACCTAGTACTGACTACTGTTCGAATGGGTCGCCAGAATTCTCCGCTAGCACCAGAAGTTTTCAGCCTGGCTTCCGACCCGCCGGGACTGGCACCAAAAATTCCCGGCCTAGCTTCCGGCCCGCCCGGACTGGTACCAGTACATTCTAGCCCAAGTTCCGGCGCCATCGGACTTACCGCCGGTTTTGTCTAGAATGCACGATTTTGGCCCCAACGGTCATATTTCTTTTTCCTATAGAAGGGGTTTCTTCCCTATTGTTAGGCAAGGTTTCTTGAGCATAAAATTTACCACCATTGTTGATCCCTTTGACCTTGCGTCCTCTCCATTCCATCTGATGATTCTTGCATCTTTTTGAGGGCTTTGGAAGAGGAGATCTAGATCTACAATCCCCGCCAATCAATTCCTCCTCCAAGTGAGGGAACCCATTGGACCTATATCTTGGAGTATTTTGTTGATTTTCACCATTGTTCTTCCTCTCCAATACCTCCCTAGCACTTGTTGCTTTGGTGGGATTTGAGTGTGAAGGATTTTAACACCTTTGGTGTTCTTGCTTTGCATTCTTGCATAAGTGTTGAACTCTCCGTTTTGATTTGTTCGAGTGAGAGACCGTGGGATTGTTACTCTTGGAGGGTGAACTCCTAGTTGGCTTGGCGGTTTGTGCCACGTTGTCCTCTTCATTGAAGATTGTGAAGAGGTCAGGGATTCTGCTTAGAGGAGCTTGTGAAGTGTTTGTGGAGCTTGCCATCTCCGTAGTGGAAGAACAGTTATCCATAAGGAAAGTGGATATTCCTTCATTGGGATAGCCTCGGAGATATGGTGCCCTTCATGGTTTGGATAAATCCTTTGTGGGATCTCACACCATTCCAAACGTGACATACCTTACTTGTAAGGGAACATATGAATACATCTTCGTCTCCACGTGCATCGATTATTTCTATACCCGAGTTTACTTTTCTTCTGATAGCTATCAAGCTTTAAGTACTTATATCTTGCTTATCACTTGTGTTATATTTATATCTTATGCTATCTTGACTAGCTTAACTTGATGTTGGTGCACTTAGTTGAGCCTCATGTATTTAGGTTTTGTTCCTGTAAATTAAACGTTAGTTTAATTCCGCATTCTTTTAAGACAAAACCATAATAGTTTTGAAATTGCCTATTCACCCCTCCCTCTAGGCGGCATCTCTATCCTTATAGTAATGATGCAAATATGTTGGAATATGTGAAAATAAACTACAAAGTTCATGTATGCATTTTACATGCATCAGATGCCCATATGAATGCTAATCAAAACACATAATGAAGTTTCCGCGATATTATATCATCTATGAGAAGTTTTATCACCACCACACTTTGAGAGAGTAGACAAGTGAACCAATGAACCCAAATCCACTTTTTATTATAAGAAACCACTTTTACCGCCTTCTACTTTTTCCCCAATAATTAAATTTGAAAATACAAAAATAATTTTACTTTCTGCAAGCACAAACACAAACCTAAAAGAACTTTACTTTACTATTTTTACTTTATTTCTCTTGTTGTATTTTACTTTACTATTGTTTTACTTTACTATTTTATTTAAGTTTTACTAATACAAAAACATTGTGCTTCACAACCACATGGTGGAGTTGGGGGGAACAAGACAAAAACTTTGTTTTGTAGGTTGCTTGAAGAGGCTAGAATAAGGTTGTAGCCTTAGATCCCTGATAGTTTGATATAAACCTTTGAGTCACCCTTGTGGAGAAAATACGCTTCCTACTTCACTCTACACCTGGAGTTTCAATGATTTGGCACACACAAAGATGGTGTAATCAAGACAATTTTCTGGCATCATTCCCAGGGATCTAACGAAAGCATCATAGCTGCATCATCATAGTTTGGCAAACACCTAAGCTTGGGGAGGTTACACCACTGTGAGCTTTTCTTGTCCTATAGATCTACATAGAATTATTCTTTTGTCTTGTTTTCTGTCTTTCTTGTTCTTTTGGTTTTTATTTCCTTTCTTTTAGTTTTTTACTTTTCACATACACAAAGATCCATAAAAATAGTGTATATTTACTTTCCTTGCAATCATGGGAGAAAGAACTACAAAATTATGTGACTACACAATGTCCCTAATGATGAATTTATTGCTAAGCCTATCAGATCGCCTGAAATAACAACTAATTCTTTTGAAGTTAGTCCTGGGCTACTTAATCTTGTTGCGAAAGAACAATTTGGAGGTAGTTCTAGTGAAGATGCATCTATGGATTTACATGACTTTTGTGATATGCAAAAAATTAAGAATGTGCAAAATGATATTGTCAAACTTAAATTATTCCCATTCTCACTTAGAGGCAAAGATAGAGATGGCTATCATATTTACCTACTGGTAGCATAAACTCTTGGGATAATCTTAAAAAAATCTTTATTAAGAAATACTACCCTCCTATAAAATCTTGAATAGAAATAGCATATATTTTAAACAAAATGATAATGAACATGTAGCTACATCTTGGGAATTAAAGTTATGCTTAGAACTTCCCCATCACATGGTGTGAATGAATGTACTATTTTACATTCTTTCTATAATGGTTTAAACTACATGTCAAAAAGTATGTTAGATTCTACATTAGAAGGTGCTTTTATGACTAAAACTATTCATAAAGCCAAGGATATTCTAGAAAACATGCTACAAAATTATAGTCAATGGCACACTAAAAGATAATTTGGTACATCATCTAGGAAAGTCAACTCTATTGAGTAAGTAGATTCCTTAACTACTAAAGTTGATGCTATATTTGCCTAGATATATAAAAAAATATTGATAATCTTCCTCTACAAGATCTTATTGGAAATATAATGCCGAAAATTTAGATGTCAACTACATTAGGAACTTTGATAATAATGGATATGGAAAAAACTATAATAACTCTTCTGTTAAGCCACCATATACTCAGAATATCCTAGTGCTGATGATTCTCGAAACAAGTGGTAATCTGCCACCAATTACCTTCTAATTATAATATTGAAAAGCAACAAGAATTGAATAAGAACCATGCTGAACAAGTGGCTAGTCAGACTACAATGATAGAAGAACAGAACAAGTCCATTTATCTATGAACTCTAATATTAAATGCTTACAACATCAAGTAGAGGGTTTAGAAAAATCTCTTTCTAAACTAGTTGGTAATCAAGCAACATTATTAAGCAGGTCTGTAGGAAAACCACAAGGACCACCTATGGTAGGCCTAAGCTCTATTACTATCACTGAAATTTAACCTTCTACTTTTGAAGAAACTTATAACAAACTATTGAACTACACAGATCTTCTTGAACCCCTTTTGTTATAATTTGAATCTTTATATGAAGAAGAAAAGGAGACTATCATGTTAGTAGAGAAGAAAAAATACAAGTAGAGCAAGTTAAAATGTTAAGTGATAAAATTAATGAACCTATACTAGATCTTGATAAGTGTAGCTTGCATGCACTTATTAGTATTTTGTAAAAAATTGCTAATGACTCCTCTTTTAATGTTCATAAAGCAGGATTGGGATCAGACATAGCTAACTATGTCATTAAAGAAAATACTGAAAGATATAATAATGAAGCTATGGTACCACCTAAGCTTGGGGATACTTGGATCCCCAAGATACCAATTACTATTGGCAATGAAACCCAACATGCTATATCAGATCTTGTATCTAGTGTTTCTGTTTTCTCAAAAGAATTATATGAATTTCTTAAACTTAAAAAATGTAAAAAATGCAATATCGATCTTTTACTTTCTAATGATTCTACCAAACATGCTTTAGGTATATTTGATGATGTTAAGGTTGAATTACACATGACGTTTGTTCCTGTTGATTTCATTGTCATGGATATAAGGAGTAAAACCAACAATCCTATAATCTTGGGAAGACCTTTTTTGAGAACTAGAGGGATTTTCATTGATTTAAAGGAAGAGAATGTGAAGTTTCAGTTCCCTCACAAGAAGTGCATGTAACATTTTCCAAGGAGAAGAAGGAAGTGGCACAAAGGTACAAGTTCCCTCATGATTTTTCCGTCTAAAATAAGGTATGTAAGCCTAGCTATATGGCTATAAAGAAAGCGCTTTACAGGAGGCAACCCAGTTGTTCTTCTTTCGGTTTTTCTTTTTTGCACTCTTTCTTTATAAAGAGAGTTTTCTTTTGGTTTTATTTATGGAGTTTTCAATAAAGTGTCAAGTTTTACCCATTTGGTTGTTTTAAAGTTGACAAAACTATTCAGAATTGCATATTCCTACATGCTGCTATTCACAAAAAATATTTTTATGATTTTTTATGAAACTCTGACTAGGACCAAATTTATGTCGAAGTTACAAATTTTAACTCTCTATATGCATAAAATCATAAAAAGTCTGACATTCCTAAGTGGGTCAAATAATTACATTTTTCATCTGTTATTTCTTGTACATATTCGATATTTTGTTGCTTAAGCCATTCTTTTGAGTTTCAATTTGATTATTATTATGTCTTTTGATATTTTTTTAATGTTGTAAACTTAATATAATCTATGGAAATTTCAAAACAAAATTTACTTGGAGGTTTTATAGTAGCTTGCATGTTATCTTTATATCCACTAATGTCACCCCACATAAAAGAAATGGGAAAGAGTGTTATGGTGAAGTTTATCACATGAAAGGAAGGACTAAGCAGTCAGTTAATAAATGGTGAAAACCATAAACTTGGGGATGCCCATAGAACCCCACTACACCAATCAAACTCTTGGTTTGCACACTGATGCGTCCAAAATTGAAGCATTTTTACCTCTTGTTTTTGCATAAATAGAGTAGGGATTTTTGAATTTCACTGTGCCGATGCGCGCTATTTCATTCTTGTTTCAACAGGATCACAAATCATGGAGTCATAGATGAACATATCAATTAGAGATGTCATATTGTGTAATTATATGATATTTCTAAGTGATAAAACCATTTTATAAATTTACCTTCGCACCTAGAAGAATAACAAACAAGGAGGAGGCATCAGCACCAATAACGACCACTGGTACTGGCGGAGCCCGCCCGTACCGTCCGCCTATACCAGGCGCTATCGGGACCACCTCGTCAAATAGTTTCTCCTGGCGAAGACGAGAGAGATCCGACATTCACAGCCACCAGAAACCATGAAACACCACATCCGAAAGGGATCTGAAGGTGGAACTTGGCTGGGGTAAAATCCCAGCCGCTTCACGGATCATTGGAGGACAACGCATCATCCCCTTCACCATCAACCGCTGCATCTTCATCACCACCATTACCCCATCTTTCATCTATTAGATCTCTTTGTAATTCTAGATCCAATTGTGGTTTGTATTAGATCTACACCCATACTTTAATCCATCCATTTGATTATGATGATGTTGTTGATTGCTTCCATGAGTCAGTAGTTCCTTTGTTCTTGAGGAGATGGAGAAACCCTAGCACCACTATGAACTTGTAATAAAGATGATCTATTCTTGTGTCCATATGACTTGCTTGTCTATGATATAATTATGAATTGTGTTTGATTTGTCTCTTTAGATGATATGTGAAGTCGACCATATATCATTTGCCTTCGAGACTAAAGTGAGGAAGAAACCATTTGGACGTGTTGTGGATGCGTACTCGGAGTGCCCCGTGATAGATTAGCGTTGGCTCATAACCCACACGGTCAAATGGGGATCAAGTGGGACTCCCTAAGCTAATTACGATATCCATGGGGAAACCATTAGTTGCGGTGGCCTATATGGGTGATTTCTCTCAGGCATTGCAGTGGTTATTTAGAGGTGACTTCACACTTGGCTCAACAAAGTGGCTTCCTACGAGCCTTCTCGTGAACATCTTATAATGGGGCTCTCTCCACACATATCATGACATAAGAAGTATGTTATCTTGATTACATATAATAATAGTATCATGCTAGTGGTGTATCCTACATCCCCGAGAATGTTTTAGCCCTATTGAGTTCAACCACGCTTCCATACAATCTTGTTACTTGTTTTCTTTTATTTGTTTAAATTAATTTTTCTGCAAACAACCATAAACAATTCAAACACCCTTTACATGGAATCAAAGACAACTAACAAGTATTATTTGGTAAATAGTAACGAGGGGCATAAAGACCTTTACCAATAGGTCTCTATGGGTTCGATATCTTTACTTCAAAACTAGCTACAATTGATCTGTGCACTTGCAGTCATCAAGCTATTTTCTGGCGCCGTTGCTGGGGAGCTAAGCGCTTTTGGTCTTTGTTCTTAGTTACTCATTTTAATTATTGTTCTACTAAAGTTTTTTACCAGTTTTAGGTAAGCACGATGGCCGCACTTAGACTAATTAATCAGATCGATGCTAATGAATACCTCAGGAGATTCAATAGAGGATTAGTGAAAGAATTCCCGAATGGGAGCGAACCAGAGTATGAGGTTAACCCTCTTTTTATCGCTATTATTAAAGAAAAAACTTTTGCAGGAGATGATCGTAATGGCTCAAAATGTAGAGCTCGTTGGGAACCCCAAGAGGAAGGTATGATAATCATAGTAGCAAGTTTTCCCTCAATTATGAAACCAAGGTTATCGAACCAATAGGAGCAAGGAAACAACTCCAAGGTGTTGCTAACAACTTGGCATCCTGCACAACAAAACCACATAACTTTGCCCCAACTTACAGCAAGGTTGTCAATCTCTCTGGTTTTGCTGAAAACAAAGGATTAAATGTATTGTGTGGAAGATAGTAATTCCTTACAGAAAGTAAACATTAAACGGTAAACACTATATGGTATATCAATGGTAAAGTAATGGACTAGGGTCCATAATTCACTAGAGGTGTTTCTCCTTAAGATAAATAGCATGTTGGGTGAACAAATTACAGCGGGGCAATTGATAGATTTGAGAAAGCATACAATGCATATACTAGAAGACTTGACTCCTATGAGATTTGATTGGGCATTACAACATAATACATAGACCATAATCCAACTGCATCTATGACTAATAATCCACCTTTAGGTTATCGTACGAACCCCTTCCAGTATTAAGTTGCAAGCAACAAATAATTGCATTAAGCAAAGTGTGTAAAGTAAACAATACAATTGCCCCATGGACAAAGGATTGTTGTTTTCTCCCTAGTAGCAACAACACATCTACAACCTTAGAGATTTCTGTCACTTCCCCAGATTACTAGAGGCATGAACCCACTAACGAGCATAAATACTCCCTCTTGGAGTTGCAAGCATCTACTTGGCCAAGATAGTTACTAACAATGGAGAGCATGCAAGATCAAAAATAACATAGACATGATAGAATCAATAATCAATCTGAAATAGTATCTCAATATCCATCGGATCCCCGCAAACACAACATATAAGATTACAAATAGATGATCTTGGTCATGAACGGAGCTCACAAGATATAAACATGATAGCACAAAGGAGGAGAACCAACCATATATATACTACATGGACCCATAGTCCAAGGGTGAACTACTCATGCATCACACCGGAGGCAGGCATGGTGATGAAGAAGTCCTCCAGGATGATCTCTCCCCTCCGGCAGGGTGCGGGGAAGAGCTTTGGATCCCCCCGATCTAGGGATGGAGATGGTGGTGGCTACAGAATCTTTTGTGGATTTCTGATTGGGTCCTTAGGGTTTTCGTCTCGGGACACTTTTATAGGCGAAGGGGCGAGTCGGTGGCGGCCTGAGGGGCCCACCAGGTGGCGGCGCACCCAGGGGGCTGCTCCACCCTAGGGTGTGGCCGCCTCGGTGCCCTCCTTCGGCTGCCCTCCGGACTCCGTGTTCCTTCTGATAAAATATTGACTTTGGTTTTTGTCCCGTCCAATTCCAAGAATATTTCCTTACTAGCTTTTTGAAACCAAAAACAGCAGAAAACATGCAACTGGCACTGTGGCATCTTGTTAATAGGTTAGTTCCAGAAAATGTATAAAAATACCTCAAAGCGTGAACAAAACATAAGAAAGTTGATATAAAGCAAGCATGGAGCATCAAAAATTATACATACGTTTACGATGTATCAAGCATCCCCAAGCTTAACTCCTACTCGTCCTCGAGTAGGTAAGTGATAAAAAGAATAATTTTTGAGGTGACATGCACCATCACAATCTTGATCAAGGTATTTGACAAGCATTGATAGCTAGTATCAAAGTACTCTAAACATAAACTTGAAAGATAGAGTTCTAATAATAAGACATAGAAACTATGTTGTAACATTAATAGGTACAAACAAAAAAATCATGAATAACAATTCATTGAAAGATGTTTGTTTGTTTCACATATAGAAAACATAATAACAGTGGTATTTAGCTTGTCCCTCATGGTATAGAAAAACATAAATGCATAGGACACCTTCAAAGTTCATAAGGGTGACTAGATACAAATAATTTAAGAACAAGCAATATCAAAGTTATGAATCAATCAACAAGTGTTGGGACAATGCACATTAAAATAAGAATGATCACTATGCTCTCTCAATTGGTTCATAAAGATAGAAGATGGAGACTCATAAAAGTAAAAAAGAATGGCCCTTCTAGAGGGAAGCAGGGATTTCAAGTTTCATAAAGAGCTTCCAAAAATTATGGTACTTATTAGCTTTCAGCTCTCATTGCCCCTATCATAAGCATCTTGAGGTGATTAAGGTTAAAGTGACACAAATATGAGGATATGCTTGACAAGTTATAAGTTGAAAATCTCATGCCCCTTGCTTACGAGTACCGAACCTCATGCTACTCAACTTTAGTCACAAGTAAGTTCTTGTCATTGTAAGTACATGTGTATCATGGAGAACCGCCAATGGGGTACCCCTTACCCCATGATACAGGAGCTATCCCATATCAAAATGACAAGGCAACAGACAATGAGCATCTTAACGATCTTTTTATTTTCTATTTGCATAGGTTTTTATTGAGGATGCTTCATAGAATGCTCACTATGGTTATGCTGCAAGTTTCCACCATGATTAGGCATGGATTAGGCTAGCCGCCCAGGCGTTTCTCTAACACACATACAAACTCCATGAGATTACAAGCTCCCCTTTTATTTCACACCACCGGGATCCATAAACAAAATAACATGAGATCAACTGAATACTAAGTGCAATGTTAAAAGCGTTCCCCATGGTACATGGTTCTGCTAATTTACAACTTATAAAGTGCAAGCATATAAGCAACATAGATGGACATAATGGTTCAAGTTTATTAAGTGCAATAAAATAAAGTGTGCCATCAAGTTTGTGGGAGCTTTAATCACTAATTTTCACATAACAAGTTTAATTCGGAAGGTAGATAAAAACATGAATATACTTGGAATGGTGTCACACACCATGCATAGGAATTTATAGTGGACTCTTTGGAATAACTTGGTTTTCTTGGGGATTGGATGCATGAGTGGAACTCACACTTGGTACAGGTAGTGGCTAGCAAAAGACTAGGGGCGACCAACTAAGAGAGCAATAATGGCCACAATCATGCAAAGCGACAAAACATTATTAATTAAAGCATAAAGTGATATTACAAGTCAAAAACTAAATGATTATAGAGTCTAAGGTGACTGGTTCATAGTCTTAACATGGTGTAAGCATGTGCCAAGTCAACCCAAATAAAGCATCAAAGGAGAATACCACAATATTATGCTTTTGTATGCTAAAACAATGCATGATTCTTTCAAGGCACATTAAGCAATCTCAATTGTTTGGAACAAGTCATGCTACATCAATAATCACTAAGCATAAAGTCAAAGCAACATCCAACATGACATGATAAAGTCTAGGCCATAGTCAAAACAAGCTTCTTTTGTACCACTTATAAGCATGAAGCTTCCTACTCTTTTCCAACACCAATTAACTTATTTGAAACAATGTATGAATTCGGGGGTCCAACTAATTTGTTTAAGCAAACCAAACAAAATAAAACTAAAAACAAAAACGAAGACGCTCCATGAACAACACAACTGTGCATGAAACAATAAAAATGAACCGTTTTGGAAGAAAACCTGAGATTTTTATTGATGAAGAAGGGGATGCCTTGGGCATCCCCAAGATTTGACGCTTGTACTTCTTGAATATTTCTTGGGGTGATACGGGTGGAATCCCCAAGCTTGAGCTTTTGTCCATTCTTCATCTCATCACATTATTCTTTCCTACACTTGAAAATTTCCTTCATACACAACTTCACACAATCTTCATTAGCAACATTAGTGTATTCGAGATAATAAGTATTTGGGTTAGTTTCAACACAAGTAAAACTTCCATCAAAACACAAGCTACTATAGAAATTCCTTCTAAAAGCTCAAGTGATCAAAGAGAACTCAAAGAGAAACAGATTAAGAGGCAAATGCAAATAATGGCAGAAATCTGTCAAAACAAACCAGCAGGTAGAAACTGATTTTTTCGAAGACCTTCTGTTGCTCAAATCGAAAAGTGCTAAACTAATGAAATTTAGAATAATAACCTGGGGCATAAGAACAAAAAATTACAGCTCAATCCAATGTACAGGGATTTTTAACATTTTTTACGGTGAAGCACAAAAATCTGTTTCGGGACAACAACTTTCCCAAGTCTTACTTCTCTCTCATTAGAGGTTATTATTGGCACAAAAACCACACGAAAAGGATAAGGAGAGGTTATTACTGAGGCAATAACTTCCAAGACTCAGCAAAAGAAAAACTTACTGAAAGTAAAAATAATTTGGGTTATCTCACAATAGTGCTTTTCTTTAACGCCTTTTAGCAAGGCATAGGAAGCAAGATTCAAGTATTTTCGAATGAAGAAGCATTAAGACCAAATTTTTTTTTAATAGGAGAGGCAAAATGTATCTTATCTCTCCTCCTAGGGAAGTGTTCTATACCTTTCTTGAGTGGGAGTTGATATTTAATGGTGCCTTCCTTCATATCAATAATGGCACCAACAGTTCTAACAAAAGGTCTTCCCAAAATAATAGGACAAGAAGCATTGCATTCAACATCCAAAACATAGAAATCAACGAGGACATAGGTATTGTTAACCATAATAAGAACATCATTAATACTCCCCATGAGTTTCTTTTTAGCATTATCATCAAGTTGGACATCTAAATAACAATCTTCAAATGGTGGCAAATCAAGCATTTCATAAATCTTTCTAGGCATAAAAGAGACACTAGTACCAAGATCACATAAAGCTTTTAGATCAAAATCATTCACTTTCATATTAATGACGGGTTCCCAACCATCTTCTAATTTATTAGGAATGGAAGCTTTATGTTTCAACTTTTCTTCTTTAATTTTTACGAGAGCATCTGTAATGTGTTTTGTAAAAGCCATATTCATAGCACTAGCATTAGGACTTCTAGCAAGCTTTTGTAGGAACATAACTACTTCAGAAATATTGCAACAATCAAGATCAAAATCAAAATTACCATCCAAGGTAGTAGAACTATTGTTTCCCATATTGCAAAGAATTTCAGCATTTTTATTAGAAAAGGTTCCATTGGTTTTAGGGTTTGTTGCAAAAGGAATGTGGACTTCATGTGGTTTGCTAGCATCAACATTGTTGGTAGTAATAGTACAAATACTACTTTTTCTAGCAATTTCATCTTCTCTTTCCCACTTAGCATGCAATTCGGCTAATAGTCTAACATTTTCATCAATTCTAACTTGTATGGCATTAGTAGCAGCAAAGGGGTTTTCCATAGTTTCAGGTTTAGCAGCCATTTTATTAATCAAAGAGGATTGTGCTTCAGACAAAGATAAAATATTTTTTCAACATTCGAAAGTTTTTCCTCAATAGTTTTATTGAAAGCAGTTTGTTTACTAATAAAATCCTTAAGCATGACTTCAAGTTCAAAGGGTGCACTTCTATTGTTGTTGTAGGAATTTCCATAAGCATTACCATTATTGGGAGGATATAGCCTATAATTATTACTACCAAAATTACTCCAATAGGCATTGTTGCTAAATTTTTTATTTCTAATGAAGTTCACATCAACTTGCTCTTCTTGAGCAACCAAAGAGGATAAGGGAACATGATTGATCAATATGACCTTTTCCATTAACAAGCATAAACATAATAACATCAATTTATCATTCAAGGAGGAGGTTTCTTCAACAAGATTTACCTTCTTACCTTGTGGAGCTCTCTCAGTGTGCCATTTAGAACAGTTAACCATCATATTATCAAGGACCTTGGTTGCAGCACCCAAAGTAATGGTCATAAAGGTACCTCCAGCAGCAGAATCCAGTAGATTTCTTGAAGAATAATTCAGTCCTGCATAAAAAGTTTGGATAATCATCCAAGTAGTCAGTCCATGAGTGGGGCAATTCTTTACCAAATATTTCATTCTTTCCCAAGCTTGAGCAACATGTTCATTATCAGATTGTTTAAATTTCATTATTTCACTTCTCATAGATATAATCTTAGCAGGAGGATAGTATTTTCCAATGAGAGCATCTTTGCATTTAATCCAAGAATCAATACTATTTCTAGGTAGGGATATCAACCATTCTTTAGATTTTCCTCTCAAGGAGAAAGGAAACAATTTAAGCTTAATAATATCTCCATCTATATCCCTATGTTTTTGCATCTCACAAAGTTCGACAGAGTTATTAAGGTGAGTAGTAGCATCATCAATACCAGCACTAGAGAATTGTTCTTTCATAACAAGATTGAGCAAAGCAGGTTTAATTTCAAAGAAAGCAGCTTCAGGAACAGGTGGAGCAATAGGTGTGCACATGAAATCATTGTTGTTTGTGCTAGTGAAGTCACACAACTTAGTGTTTTCAGGAGTATTCATTTTTGTAAGATTAAAGCAAGCCAACAGAAATAGAAACTGAAATAGGAACTAAATTTTTTTTGTGGTTTTTTGATAAAAGAAGCAAACAAACAAAACAAAATAAACAAAACAAAACAAAAACAAAGTAAAGAGATTGGTTGTGAGGGACTCCCCTTGCAAGAATCATCTTTCTCCCTGAAAAGTGACTGACGAGGAGGAAGAGATTGAAGCTGTCCTTAACTCCCCGACAATAGCGCCAGAAAAAGTGCTTGATGGCTCGAAATGTAGAGCTCGTTGGGAACCCCAAGAGGAAGGTATGGTGAGCACAATAGCAAGTTTTCCCTCAGTTATGAAACCAAGGTTATCGAACCAGTAGGAGCAAGGAAACAACTCCAAGGTGTTGCTAACAACTTGGAATCCTGCACAACACAACCACCGAATTTTCCCCCAACTTACAACGAGGTTGTCAATCTCACTAGTTTTGCTAAAAACAAAGGATTAAACATATAGTGTGGAAGATAGTAATTGCTTGCAGAAAGTAAACAGTAAACGGTAAACAATAGATGGTATATCAATGGTAAAGGAATGGACTGGGGTCCATAGTTCACTAGAGGTGTTTCTCCTTAAGATAAATAGCATGTTGGGTGAACAAATTACAGCGGGGCAATTGATAGATTTGAGAAAGCATACAATGCATATACTAGACATCTTGACTCCTATGATATTTCATTGGCATTACAACATAATACATAGATCGTAATCCAACTACATCTATGACTAATAATCCACCTTTAGGTTATCGTATGAACCCCTTCCAGTATTAAGTTGCAAGCAACAAATAATTGCATTAAGAAAAGTGTGTAAAGTAAACAATACAATTGCCCCATGGACAAAGGATTGTTGTTTTCTCCCTAGTAGCAACAACACATCTACAACCTTAGAGATTTCTGTCACTTCCCCAGATTACTAGAGGCATGAACCCACTATCGAGCACAAATACTCCCTCTTGGAGTTGAAAGCATCTACTAGGCCAAGATAGTTACTAACAATAGAGAGCATGCAAGATGACAAATAACATAGACATGATAGAATCAATAATCAATCTAAAATAGTATCTCAATATCCATCGGATCCCCGCAAACACAACATATAATATTACAAATAGATGATCTTGGTCATGAACGGTGCTCACAAGATATAAACATGTTAGCACAAAGGAGGAGAACCAACCATCTAGCTACTACATGGACCCATAGTCCAAGGGTGAACTACTCACGCATCACACCGGAGGAAGGCATGGTGATGAAGAAGGCCTCCAGGATGATCTCTCCCCTCCGGCAGGGTGCTGGGAAGAGCTTCGGATCCCCCCGATCTAGGGATGGAGATGCAAGTGGCTATAGACACTTTCGTGGATTTCTGATCGGGTCCTTAGGGTTTTCGTGTCGGGACACTTTTATAGACGAAGGGGCAAGGTCGGTGGCGGCCTGAGGGGTCCACACCAGGTGGCGGTGCGCCCAGGGGGCCACGCCACCCTAGGGTGTGGCCGCCTCAGCACCCTCTGCCGGCTGCCCTCCAGACTCCGTGTTCCTTCTGGTAAAATATTGATTTTGGCTTTTGTCCCGTCCAATTCCGAGAATATTTCCTTACTAGCTTTTCTGAAACCAAAAATAGCAGAAAATAGGCAACTGGCACTGTGGCATCTTGTTAATAGTTTAGTTCGAGAAAATGTATAAAAATACGTCAAAGTGTGAACAAAACATAAGAAAGTTGATATAAAACAAGCATGGAGCATCAGGAATTATAGTTACGTTTACGATGTCTCAGATCCCGATGAGGATCCTTATAATCATTTAATGCACTTTACTAAGCTATGTTGCACTCTAAAATTGAGAGGCTATTCTAATGATGAACTAAAACTTAAACTGTTTAGCCAATGTCTAACCAACACTGCTTTGGCTTGGTATAGAATTTTCCCTGTAGAGAAAATTGATACCTAGGAAATGCTTAAAATAGAATTTGTGTCTCGATTCTTTCCCAAGGTAAAGACTGTTGAGGTAAGAAGGGTAATTACAAACTTTAAAAACCACCCAGGTGAAGGTTTGGTAAGAGTCTACAAAAGGTATAAATCTCTATTTCACAAATGCCCCATCATGATTTACCAGAATGGTATGTACTGCATATTTTTTATGGAGGACTTAATCAAGAAATTAAACACGAGCTTGACATGAATTCAGGAGGTTCTTTCATGGAGTTATCTATAATAAAAGCTTGGGAACTTTTAGAACAAATTCGCCGTAATAGAGAAACATGGGGATTTGATTTAGGAGGTGAAGGAGGTATAGAAATTAAATATGATTGTCTCAATGCTTATAAAGACTCTGGTAAGGTAAAAGAAACTGCTAATGAACTGCAACTTGATGATGATATTGTCTTGCAAATCCTTCAGTCTTTTACAGAACATATTGAAGCTCCAAAGAAGGACTGGCTTCATTATACTCCGCCACCTGAGCCAGTCAATGAAGAAGAACCAATAATTATGGCCTCTGTCAAGCTAATGAGGGAGGTGCCTTCGTATGTTGAACCCCTTACTTTTCCAAGGATGGTGAGAAAACACATGATGGCTCAGCAACTTGAGGATCAATGCAAAGAGGAAGAATTATTTCCCATGGAGCTAGAAGAAGGAACACTAATAAGGAAAACCAAGGAGGGAAGTGAACAAGAGGTAGAGGCATCAATAAAAGAAGATATTTTGACCATGTTTGCACATTGCAACATAATTGAGCTAGGTTCCAAAGCCGCGCAATTTTTTGAAAGAAAGGTAAAAGCCAAAGAAGTGGGTAAGCCTATCCTTCCCTGCACTTTCGGTGGAACTTCCTATTATGGTCTTTGAGATATAGGTACAACTGTTAATGTTATTCCTTTTAACTTTTATTTAAAAATTCAAAATTAACTAGCCCTAGCTGAAATGGAAGATACGGATATGATTATAATGCTTGCAGATAAAACTCTGAGAGTCCCTATGGGAATAATTAGGGATGCACCAATATGTATTGCACCCCACAAATATCCTATTGATTTTGTGCTTATTGATATGCCCACAAACGTTTATTGTCCCATCATCTTTGGAAGGACCTTTCTAAATACCGCAGGTGTGAACATAAACTACCAGAAGCAAACTGTGTCTCTCAAGTTTGGTGAAGAGAAGATGGATTTTCATTTCTCCAATTTGACCATAAACCGGCTATCGAAGAATTAGATGATGATGAGTATGAACATGAGGAAGAAGGTAATATCATAAACTTAGCCTCAATAATTATCGAGACTCCAGATGATGATCTAGCAAGAAGTCTAGTCAACAATAATGAGGACATAGAAAAAGCTGAAATAGATAACTATCTCGACTCCACACCGGAGGTGGACATCGAGATTAATCAAAAGTATGAAGAAACTATAAGAAAGGGAGATGCGGCTCTTCCTCCTCCAACCCTTAAAACTCTACCAAAGGAATTAAAATATAGATTCCTTGATGATACATATAATTTCCCTATTATTGTAAGTGCTAACCTCATAGAGAAAGAGGAGGAAAATCTGATGAAGGTTCTTCGCATGCATTGAAATGCTCTTGGGTATTCAATGAGTGACTTAAAGCGGATTAGTCCTTTGGTAGCCACTAATAGAATATTCATGGAAGAGGGAGCCCAGCCGGTGGCAGACTTTCAGCGATGTCTCAAACCTCACATGAAAGAGGAGGTAAGGAAAGAAATAATACGTTTGTTGGATGCAAGTGTTATCTTTCATGTGGAGGAGAGTGAATGGGTAAGTCCCGTCAATTGTGTTCCAAAGAAAGGTGGGTTTACGGTTGTAGAAAATGAACATAACAAAATGGTACCAACTAGAACTGTTGTTGGCCACAGGATGTGCACTGACTATAGGAAGCTTAATAAGGAAACCAGGAAGGATTATTACCCTTTATCGTTTATAGATCAAACTTTAGAAAGGCTTGCCATGCATTCTCATTTTTGCTACCTAGACGGTTATTTCGGTTTTTCCCAAATTGTTGTATACCATGATGATCACCTTAAAACAACTTCCATTTGTCCTTATCGTCTCTATTCTTATCGTCCTATGCCTTTTGGTCTTTGAAATACTCCTGCCACTTTTCAAAGATGCATGGCAGGTATTTTTGCCGATTATGTTGAAAGTATTATGGAGGTGTTCATGGATGATTTCTCTGTTTATGGAACCTCCTTTAATCATTGCCTCCATAATCTGCATAAAGTTTAGTAGAGATGCGAAGACACTAACTTAGTTTTGAACTGGGAGAAATGTCATTTCATGGTCCAGGAAGGCATAGTACTCGGCCAGAAAGTCTTAGGTAAAGGCATAGAAGTCGATAAGGCGAAGATTGAAGCAATAGAAAGATTACCCCCTCCTCGAGATATAAAAGGTATAAGAAGCTTTTTGGGTCATGTAGGGTTTTATAGAAGATTCGTTAAGAAGTTTTCAAAAACTGCTAGACCATTAACTAACCTTCTTCAAAAGGATGTTCATTTTAATTTCGATGAAAAATGTCTTGTCTCTTTCAACATATTAATACAAGCTCTCCTAAAAGCACCAGTTATTAAACCACCTAATTGGAAGAAACCCTTTGAGCTATTTTGTGAAGTTATCCATGAAGCTGTAGGGGCGATTCTTTGCCAGTATGATGGTGATGATCTAAATATCATTTATCATGCTAGTCGCACCTTAAACAGGGCCCAAAAGAACTACCTATGGCTGAAAAAGAATTCTTCGCTATAGTATTTTCTTGTGATAAATTTAGATCTTACATCATGGACTCCAAAGTTAGAGTACACACTGATCGTGTTGGCTTGAAAGAAATCCTGGAAAGGACGGATGTTAAGCCAAGAATGATCCGTTGGACTCTACTTTTTCAAGAATTTGATTTACAAATCCTGCAGAGAAAGGAAGAGGTGGAGGAAGCATTCACGGACAATCAAGGAGTTCTTCATCCTAAGGAGGTATCATCCATGTGCATACATGTGGGAACCACACAACCAAAAAGGAAGTTTCCTATTTCCCCTTATAATAGTTTTGGAATTTTTTTGTGACCTGTTTTATTCGAAGAGAGGAAGTAAAGAAATTCAAGTGAGACCATATTCCCTCGATGAAAAATGACTTGTGAAATTCTCAACACACTTTCGTTCTGGATAACTTTCTGATATTTCTTTTTGCATATTTGAACTCCTTTCGTTTTTCTGAGTTGATTGTCGGTCTTACGAGATCGGTACGGGTAGACGGTATGGCCGGATCCACCCGTACCGATGGTTGTTAAGCCTGCTGATGCCCTGTCGTTTTTCTTGCAGAAGCGGTACGACCGCGCGGTATAGGCGCACCTCCCTGTACCGCTGGTCATTATCGGTTTGGTGACTTTCTTCTTCTATTCTTTGTCGTTTATTCTTGTGTCAAAAAAAGCTTTCTAATGTTGCAAAGTCGGTACGAACGGGTAGTACGTTCAGAGCCCGCCCGTACCACTTAGTCGGTTGAGCTTTTACCTACTTCGTGCCGTACAGTTTTTGGAAACGACCCGGTACGGGCACACCGAACAGGCGCAGCCCGTACCGCTTTGGCCATTACGACCCGAGTTTCTTTCTTTTGCACTTACTTGTTTCCTTATTTGTTGGGATTCTTTTCTTGGGCGACCCTTTTTCTCCCAGCATGGATTTTACCTTACCTCTAACCCTCTATAGGTCTCCTTAGAGATCCACCTCTCTCTCTCTCTTATATCAACAGATCCAATCTACTTGATGTGCTACTCGATTCAAGGCAAGGGAAAGCCTCTAAACCTCGTGGCTCGTTCATGGGATAGTTTCTAGACCTCCTCCATCGAAGTCGATGATCGGGAATCTCAAGGCCTAAGCCCGAAGGACAAGAGGTACACGTATGATTCTGATGATGATTCTAAAGATGAGGAGTTCCAGATCTTCATGGAGCAATCAAAGAGGGGGTGGAAGCAACCGTACTACTTGGCAATGGTGAAGCTCGAAGATGAGGAAGAAGCCAAGAAACCCCATGGGAAGGGATGCATGGAGTCGCTCAGCTCATCTCCGACAACTACTCGTCACCAAAGCATAAGAAGTCTAACAACCCCACTGTAGGAACCTATCAGGAGACTATGGCCCACACATCAACAACAAAGAAGATCACCATGAACACACGTATGAGCGTGAAGCCGCAAGAGGATTGGGAGTTCAAACTTCTAGACGTACTGGTGGGCGTGCACGTCCCGGACAATGAACACCGCCTCAACAAGATAGAGAAGTACCAGAAAGAAGAACTCGTTCATAGAGATATCATGCGTAAGCGCCTCTTGGATCTTGAAGGCAAGAAGGAACTCGATGAGATGATGAGCAAAGTCGCTGATGGGAAGTTCCTCTTGCGTTCGGATCCACAGAAGTGTCTCCAACGCATATCTTCCCTGGAGAGGACAAACAAGAAGCTCCGAGCGGCACTCTCCAACAAGATCTCCCCACCATGAAGCACGCCACAGTATCAAATAATCGCAAGGGATTATTTGATCCACCCAGCTTGACACCAAGCTTGGGGGATCTATGAGAACTTTGTAATCTATCTTACGGGTTTTAGCATGTTTACTTTTCCTGCACGCGTGGTTAGGGTTAAATTCCCAAATTTTGCATTAGTTGCATCAACTTCGAGTTCCCTTTGTTCAAAACAAGAATTATATCCGTTGAGTTATGAGACTTTAGGATAATTGAAGTTGTGTTTGATTCATGATTATTATATTAGATGATTGAACTAGGTTGAGTGTTATGATACTTGTACAACTGTCATAATTTTAGGGACTTCCATACCTTTAGAAGTATTGATTAAGTTATGAGAAGAAGAATTCTAGTAGCATATTATGATTAAGAGTTTTCAAAAGCCATTGAAGTAGTGAGCATGATCAAATAGCTTGCTGAAAAGAAAAAGAGAAAAAGAGAGCAAGGAAAAATATAGACATACAAGCATAGAAAAAGAAAACGAAAGCATCTATCAAAAGAATCAAGCATATAAAAGCGAGGAAGAAGAAAAAGAAAATGATCATGAATCTTCACTATTAAACTTAGCGCTATAATCTCTAAACTCTGTGATTATATGATATGTTGAATCACTAGTAGCTTCTTATAATTTCATTCATACTATAAAAAGGGTGTGGAAGCCTCTAAGTTGTGTAATGTGTAAGGGTATGGTAATACCCCCGATGTATCTTTACATCCAATGTTATATTCTTGTTTCCATTTTTGCCTCATTTATTGTAACGTATCGTGTCTCATGAACATGATGATCTTGTCCATAATCCACCATATTGCTCAGGGACGAGCAAGAACCTAGATTTGGGGAGTTGATGCGTCCAAAATTGAAGCATTTTTACCTCTTGTTTTTGCATAAATAGAGTAGGAATTTTTGTATTTCACTGCGCCTACACGTGCTATTTCATTCTTGTTTCAATAGGATCCCAAATCATGGAGTCATAGATGAACATATCAATTAGAGCTGTCATATTGTGTAATTATATGATATTTCTAAGTGATAAAAGCCATTTTATGAATTTACCTTCGCACCTGGAAGAATAACAAACAAGGAGGAGGCATCAACACCGATAACGACCACTGGTATGAGCGGAGCCCGCCCGTACCGTCCGCCCATACCAGGCGCCATCGGGACCGCCTCTTCGTTTTTCTGAGTTGATTGCCGGTCTTACGAGATCGGTACGGGTAGACGGTATGGCCGGATCCACCCGTACCGATGGTTGTTAAGCCTGCTGATGCCCTGTCGTTTTTCTTGCAGAAGCGGTACGACCGCGCGGTATAGGCGCACCTCCCTGTACCGCTGGTCATTATCGGTTTGGTGACTTTCTTCTTCTATTCTTTGTCGTTTATTCTTGTGTCAAAAAAAGCTTTCTAATGTTGCAAAGTCGGTACGAACGGGTAGTACGTTCAGAGCCCGCCCGTACCACTTAGTCGGTTGACCTTTTACCTACTTCGTGCCGTACAGTTTTTGGAAACGACCCGGTACGGGCACACCGAACAGGCGCAGCCCGTACCGCTTTGGCCATTACGACCCGAGTTTCTTTATTTTGCACTTACTTGTTTCCTTATTTGTTGGGATTCTTTTCTTGGGCGATCCTTTTTCTCCCAGCATGGATTTTACCTTACCTCTAACCCTCTATAGGTCTCCTTAGAGATCCACCTCTCTCTCTCTTATATCAACAGATCCAATCTACTTGATGTGCTACTCGATTCAAGGCAAGGGAAAGCCTCTAAACCTCGTGGCTCGTTCATGGGATAGTTTCTAGACCTCCTCCATCGAAGTCGATGATCGGGAATCTCAAGGCCTAAGCCCGAAGGACAAGAGGTACACGTATGATTCTGATGATGATTCTAAAGATGAGGAGTTCCAGATCTTCATGGAGCAATCAAAGAGGGGGTGGAAGCAACCGTACTACTTGGCAATGGTGAAGCTCGAAGATGAGGAAGAAGCCAAGAAACCCCATGGGAAGGGATGCATGGAGTCGCTCAGCTCATCTCCGACAACTACTCGTCACCAAAGCATAAGAAGTCTAACAACCCCACTGTAGGAACCTATCAGGAGACTATGGCCCACACATCAACAACAAAGAAGATCACCATGAACACACGTATGAGCGTGAAGCCGCAAGAGGATTGGGAGTTCAAACTTCTAGACGTACTGGTGGGCGTGCACGTCCCGGACAATGAACACCGCCTCAACAAGATAGAGAAGTACCGGAAAGAAGAACTCGTTCATAGAGATATCATGCGTAAGCGCCTCTTGGATCTTGAAGGCAAGAAGGAACTCGATGAGATGATGAGCAAAGTCGTTGATGGGAAGTTCCTCTTGCGTTCGGATCCACAGAAGTGTCTCCAACGCATATCTTCCCTGGAGAGGACAAACAAGAAGCTCCGAGCGGCACTCTCCAACAAGATCTCCCCACCATGAAGCACGCCACAGTATCAAATAATCGCAAGGGATTATTTGATCCACCCAGCTTGACACCAAGCTTGGGGGATCTATGAGAACTTTGTAATCTATCTTACGGGTTTTAGCATGTTTACTTTTCCTGCACGCGTGGTTAGGGTTAAATTCCCAAATTTTGCATTAGTTGCATCAACTTCGAGTTCCCTTTGTTCAAAACAAGAATTATATCCGTTGAGTTATGAGACTTTAGGATAATTGAAGTTGTGTTTGATTCATGATTATTATATTAGATGATTGAACTAGGTTGAGTGTTATGATACTTGTACAACTGTCATAATTTTAGGGACTTCCATACCTTTAGAAGTATTGATTAAGTTATGAGAAGAAGAATTCTAGTAGCATATTATGATTAAGAGTTTTCAAAAGCCATTGAAGTAGTGAGCATGATCAAATAGCTTGCTGAAAAGAAAAAGAGAAAAAGAGAGCAAGGAAAAATATAGACATACAAGCATAGAAAAAGAAAACGAAAGCATCTATCAAAAGAATCAAGCATATAAAAGCGAGGAAGAAGAAAAAGAAAATGATCATGAATCTTCACTATTAAACTTAGCGCTATAATCTCTAAACTCTGTGATTATATGATATGTTGAATCACTAGTAGCTTCTTATAATTTCATTCATACTATAAAAAGGGTGTGGAAGCCTCTAAGTTGTGTAATGTGTAAGGGTATGGTAATACCCCCGATGTATCTTTACATCCAATGTTATATTCTTGTTTCCATTTTTGCCTCATTTATTGTAACGTATCGTGTCTCATGAACATGATGATCTTGTCCATAATCCACCATATTGCTCGGGGACGAGCAAGAACCTAGCTTTGGGGAGTTGATGCGTCCAAAATTGAAGTATTTTTACCTCTTGTTTTTGCATAAATAGAGTAGGAATTTTTGTATTTCACTGCGCCTACACGTGCTATTTCATTCTTGTTTCAATAGGATCCCAAATCATGGACTCATAGATGAACATATCAATTAGAGCTGTCATATTGTGTAATTATATGATATTTCTAAGTGATAAAAGCCATTTTATGAATTTACCTTCGCACCTGGAAGAATAACAAACAAGGAGGAGGCATCAACACCGATAACGACCACTGGTATGAGCGGAGCCCGCCCGTACCGTCCGCCCATACCAGGCGCCATCGGGACCGCCTCTTCGTTTTTCTGAGTTGATTGCCGGTCTTACGAGATCGGTACGGGTAGACGGTATGGCCGGATCCACCCGTACCGATGGTTGTTAAGCCTGCTGATGCCCTGTCGTTTTTCTTGCAGAAGCGGTACGACCGCGCGGTATAGGCGCACCTCCCTGTACCGCTGGTCATTATCGGTTTGGTGACTTTCTTCTTCTATTCTTTGTCGTTTATTCTTGTGTCAAAAAAAGCTTTCTAATGTTGCAAAGTCGGTACGAACGGGTAGTACGTTCAGAGCCCGCCCGTACCACTTAGTCGGTTGACCTTTTACCTACTTCGTGCCGTACAGTTTTTGGAAACGACCCGGTACGGGCACACCGAACAGGCGCAGCCCGTACCGCTTTGGCCATTACGACCCGAGTTTCTTTATTTTGCACTTACTTGTTTCCTTATTTGTTGGGATTCTTTTCTTGGGCGAACCTTTTTCTCCCAGCATGGATTTACCTTACCTCTAACCCTCTATAGGTCTCCTTAGAGATCCACCTCTCTCTCTCTTATATCAACAGATCCAATCTACCTGATGTGCTACTCGATTCAAGGCAAGGGAAAGCCTCTAAACCTCGTGGCTCGTTCATGGGATAGTTTCTAGACCTCCTCCATCGAAGTCGATGATCGGGAATCTCAAGGCCTAAGCCCGAAGGACAAGAGGTACACGTATGATTCTGATGATGATTCTAAAGATGAGGAGTTCCAGATCTTCATGGAGCAATCAAAGAGGGGGTGGAAGCAACCGTACTACTTGGCAATGGTGAAGCTCGAAGATGAGGAAGAAGCCAAGAAACCCCATGGGAAGGGATGCATGGAGTCGCTCAGCTCATCTCCGACAACTACTCGTCACCAAAGCATAAGAAGTCTAACAACCCCACTGTAGGAACCTATCAGGAGACTATGGCCCACACATCAACAACAAAGAAGATCACCATGAACACACGTATGAGCGTGAAGCCGCAAGAGGATTGGGAGTTCAAACTTCTAGACGTACTGGTGGGCGTGCACGTCCCGGACAATGAACACCGCCTCAACAAGATAGAGAAGTACCAGAAAGAAGAACTCGTTCATAGAGATATCATGCGTAAGCACCTCTTGGATCTTGAAGGCAAGAAGGAACTCGATGAGATGATGAGCAAAGTCGCTGATGGGAAGTTCCTCTTGCGTTCGGATCCACAGAAGTGTCTCCAACGCATATCTTCCCTGGAGAGGACAAACAAGAAGCTCCGAGCGGCACTCTCCAACAAGATCTCCCCACCATGAAGCACGCCACAGTATCAAATAATCGCAAGGGATTATTTGATCCACCCAGCTTGACACCAAGCTTGGGGGATCTATGAGAACTTTGTAATCTATCTTACGGGTTTTAGCATGTTTACTTTTCCTGCACGCGTGGTTAGGGTTAAATTCCCAAATTTTGCATTAGTTGCATCAACTTCGAGTTCCCTTTGTTCAAAACAAGAATTATATCCGTTGAGTTATGAGACTTTAGGATAATTGAAGTTGTGTTTGATTCATGATTATTATATTAGATGATTGAACTAGGTTGAGTGTTATGATACTTGTACAACTGTCATAATTTTAGGGACTTCCATACCTTTAGAAGTATTGATTAAGTTATGAGAAGAAGAATTCTAGTAGCATATTATGATTAAGAGTTTTCAAAAGCCATTGAAGTAGTGAGCATGATCAAATAGCTTGCTGAAAAGAAAAAGAGAAAAAGAGAGCAAGGAAAAATATAGACATACAAGCATAGAAAAAGAAAACGAAAGCATCTATCAAAAGAATCAAGCATATAAAAGCGAGGAAGAAGAAAAAGAAAATGATCATGAATCTTCACTATTAAACTTAGCGCTATAATCTCTAAACTCTGTGATTATATGATATGTTGAATCACTAGTAGCTTCTTATAATTTCATTCATACTATAAAAAGGGTGTGGAAGCCTCTAAGTTGTGTAATGTGTAAGGGTATGGTAATACCCCCGATGTATCTTTACATCCAATGTTATATTCTTGTTTCCATTTTTGCCTCATTTATTGTAACGTATCGTGTCTCATGAACATGATGATCTTGTCCATAATCCACCATATTGCTCGGGGACGAGCAAGAACCTAGATTTGGGGAGTTGATGCGTCCAAAATTGAAGCATTTTTACCTCTTGTTTTTGCATAAATAGAGTAGGAATTTTTGTATTTCACTGCGCCTACACGTGCTATTTCATTCTTGTTTCAATAGGATCCCAAATCATGGAGTCATAGATGAACATATCAATTAGAGCTGTCATATTGTGTAATTATATGATATTTCTAAGTGATAAAAGCCATTTTATGAATTTACCTTCGCACCTGGAAGAATAACAAACAAGGAGGAGGCATCAACACCGATAACGACCACTGGTATGAGCGGAGCCCGCCCGTGCCGTCCGCCCATACCAGGCGCCATCGGGACCGCGTCGTCAAATAGTTTATCTTGGCAAAGACGAGAGAGATATCCGACATTCATAGCCACCAGAAACCACAAAACACCACATCAAAACGGGATCTGAAGGTGGAACTTGGATGGGGTAAAATCCCAGCCGCTTCGCGGATCATTGGAGTACAACGCATCATTCCCTTCACCATCAACCGCTGCATCTTCATCACCACCATTACCACATCTTTCATCTATTAGATCTCTTTGTAATTCCAGACCCAATTATGGTTTGCATTAGATATACATCCGTACTTTAATCCATCGATTTGATTATGATGATGTTATTGATTTCTTCCATGAGTGAGTAGTTCCTTTGTTCTTGGGGAGTGATGCGCTCGACGATCGATGTAGAGCTCGTTGGGAACCCCAAGAGGAAGGTATGATGAGCACAGCAGCAAGTTTCCCTCAGTTATGAAACCAAGGTTTAATCGAACCAGTAGGAGCAAGGAAACACCTCAAAGGTGTTACTAGCTGAGCTTTGGCAGGGCGCACTACCGGTGCTAGTAGCAACGTGGAGACCTGCACAACACAACCACATAACTTTGTCCCCAACTTGCGATGAGGTTGTCAATCTCACCGTGTTTTGCGGAAAACAAAGGATTAAACGTATCGAATGGAAAGAAGTAATAGTTTGCAAAAAGTAAACACAAAGTAGTAAAAGATTATAGATTGTATGTAAAGAAGAAGGACCAGGATCCATAGTTCACTAGAGGTGGCTCTCCTTAGATAGATAACATGCTGGGTGAAAAAATTACAGCGGGGCAATTGACAAACACCGAGAAAGCAATACATGCATATACTAATCATCTTGACTCCTTTGAGACTTGATTGGGCAATATAACATAATACATAGACTGCCATCCAAATGCATCTATGACTAATAATCCACCTTCAGGTTATCATCCGAACCCCCTCCAGTATTAAGTTGCAAGCAACAGATTATTGCTTTACGAACTGCGTGTAAGGTAAACAATACAATTGTTCTATGAACAAAGGATCGTTGTTTTCTCCCTAGTAGCAACAACACATCTAGTACCTTAGAGATTTCTGTCACTTCCCCAGATTACCAGAGGAATGAACCCACTATCGATCATAAATACTAACTCTTGGAGTTGCTAGCATCTACTTGGCCAAGATAGCTACTAACAACGGAAAGCATGCAAGATCTCAAATAACAAAGACATGATAGAATCAATAATCAATCTGAAATAGCATCTCAATATCCATCGGATCCCCGCAAACACAACATGTATGAATTACAAATAGATGATCTTGATCATGAACGGAGATCACAAGATCTAAACATGAAAGCACAAAGGTGGAGAAACCAGCCATCTAGCTACTACATGGATCCGTAGTCCAAGGATGAACTACTCACGCATCACACCGGAGGCTTGCATGGTGATGAAGAAGGCCTCCAGGGTGAATTCCCCTCTCCGGCAGGGTGCCGGGAAGAGCTTCAGATCCCTCCCGATCTAGGGATGGAGATGACGGCAGCTATAGACTCTTTCGTGGATTTTTTATCGGGTACTTAGGGTTTTCGTCCCGAGGGCAACTTATAGGCGGAAGGAGAGGCCGAGGGGGTGCTGGGGTCGGCTAGACCACCCCCGGGCGCGGGCCAGGCCTAGCCGCGCGGCCAGGTGGTGTGGCCGGCCCCCAGCCCTTCTCCATCTCGTATTCTGGCACTTGATCCCTTCCGGAAAAATAGGCACTTTGGCTTTTGTCCCGTCCAATTCTGAGAATATTCATTTTCTGACTTTCCTGGAACCAAAAACAGCAGAAAACAGGCAGCTGTCACTGTGGCTCTTGTTAATAGGTTAGTCCAAGAAATCATATGAAAAGTACTCCAAAGTGGAACAGAACATGAGAAAGTGGATAAAACCAAGCATGGAACATCAAAAATTATAGATACATTTGCAATGTATCAACATCCCCAAGCTTAACTCCTGCTCGTCCTCGAGTAGGTAAGTAATAAAAAGAAATAATTTTTGAGGTGACATGCACCATCAAAGACTTGATCAAAGTATTTGCAAAACACTCAAAGCTGGGATCATAGTACTTTAATCATAACATGAAAGACAAAGTTCTAGCAATAAGAAAAGAAACTAAGATGCAACATGGAAAGGCATAAACAAAAGATTCATGAATAACATGCTTTGCAAGACGTTTGTTTGTTTCACATAAAGAAAACATAGCATAAAAGTATTCAGCTTGTCCCTCAATAGAGTAGCAAATATAAATGCATGGGACACCTTCAAAGTTCATAAGAGTGATTAGATACAATAGTTTCAAACAAGCAATAACAAGTTATGCATCAATCAACTAGTCTTGGGACAATGCACCTAGAACTAAGAATGGCCACTATGCTCTCAAAGTAGTGCATAAAGATAGAAGGTGGAGACTCAATATAATGGTGGAAGAAAGGCCTTTTGTAAAAGGAAGTAGGGATTCAAGTCTCATAAAGAGCTTCCAAAAATTATGGTACTTATAGCTTTCAGCTCTCATTGCCCCTATCATAAGCATCTTGAAGGTGATTAAGGTTAAAGTGACACAACTAAGAGGATATGCTTGACAAGTTATAAACCGAAATCTCATGCCCCTTACTAACGAAGACCGATCCTCATGGTACTCAACTTTAGTCACAAGTAAGCTCTTGTCATTGTAAGTATATGTGTATCATTAAGAACCGCCAACAGGGTACCCCTTGCACATGATACGGGAGCTTTCCCATAGTCAAAATGACAAGGTAAGCAGACAATGAGCATCTCAGCGATCTTTTTATTTGCTATTTGCATAGGTTTTTTAGTAAGGATGCTTCATAGAGTGCTCATTATGGTGATGCTGCAAGTTTCCACCATGATTAGGCATGGCTTAGGCTAGCGGCACAGGCGTTTCTCTAACACACATACAAACTCCATGATAATACAAGTTCCACATTTATTTCACACCGCCGGGATCCGTAAGCAAAAGAACATAATATCAACGGGGTACAAAGTACAAGTGCAATGTTGAAAGCGTTCCCCATGGTACATGGTTCTGCTAATTTCAACTTATAAAGCGCAAGCATATATGCAACAAAGAAGGACCCAATGGTTCAAGTTTATTAGAGGCAATAAAGTAAAGTGTGCCATCAAGTTCGTGAGAGCTTAAGCTAGTAGGTAGGTATGGTAGACTCTTTGGAATAACTTGGTTTAGGGAGTTGGATGCATGAGTGGAACTCATACTTTGTTGTGGAGGCTAGCAAAAGACTGGGAGCGACAAACTAAGAGAGCAATAATGGCCATAATCATGCAAAGCGACAAAACATCATTGATCAAAGCATAATGTGATACTACAAGTTGAAAACTAAAGGATCATAAAGGCTATGGTGACTTGCGATAGTCATAACATGGTGTGAGCATGTGCCAAGTCAACCCAAATAAAGCATCAAAGGAGAATACCACTATACTATGCTTTAATATGCTAAAACAACGCATGATTCATCCAAGGCACATTAAGCAATCTCAATTGTTTATAACAAGTCATGCTACAGCAAAGAATACTAAGCATAAAGCCAAAAAAAATCAAGCACGGCATGACAAAGCATAGCCACAGTCAAAAACGAGCTCTTTTTACCACAAAAGTATGCACTTTCCTACTCTTTTCCAAACCAAACCAAACTATTTGCAAACCAAAGTATGAAAGAGGGGGTCCAACCAACTTATTCAGAACACTAAGCAAACCAAGCAAACTAAAAACCAAAACAAAAACTAAAAATAAGACGCTCCAAGAAAAACACAACTGTGCATGAAGCAATAAAAATGAAGCGTTTGGAAGAAACCTGGAATTTTTATTGATGAAGAAGGGGAATGCCTTGGGCATCCCCAAGCTTTGACGCTTGTACTTCTTGGATATTTCTTAGGGTGACAGACGTGGCATACCCAAGCTTGAGCTTTAGTCCATCCTTTATCTCATTACTCGTTCCTTCCATTCACCTGAAATTTTTCCTTCATACAAAACTTCACACAATCTCATTAGCAACATTAGTGCACTTAAGATAAATAAGTCTCAAGGTTCAGTTCTAACACCAAATAAACTTCCATTAGAACACTAGCTACTGTAGAAATTTCCTCAAAAAGCTCAATTCCCCAAAAGAACTCAAGAAGGAACTAACAAGAAGCAAATGCAGAAAATGGCAGAAATCTGTCAAAACAGACCAGCAGGTAAAGACGAATTTTTTCGAAGACCTTCTGTTGCTCAAATTAAAAAGTGTTGAACTAACGAAAGTTAGATAACAACCTGGGGAAGAAGCACAAACAATTACAGCTCAATCCGACGTATAGAACTCTCTCAGGAATTTTTACGGTGAAGCACAGAAATCTGTTTCGGGACAGCAACTTTCCCAATCATTACTTCACTCTCATTAGAGGTTAATCTGGGCACAAAAGGAAAATAAAAAGGATAAGGAGCGGTTATTACTGAAGTAATAACTTCCAAGACTCAACTAAAACTCTTGGGTTATCTCCCAACAAGTACTTTTCTTTAACGCCGTTAAGTTAGGCATAAGAAGCAAAGAAAGAATCAAGTGTTCTCAAATGAAGAAGCATTAAGACCAAATTTTGTTTTCATAGGAGAAGCAAAAGAAATCTTTTCTCTCTTTTTAGGGAAGTGTTCTATACCTTTCTTGAGTTTGAATTGATATTTAATGGTGCCTTCTTTCATATAAATGATGGCACCAACAGTTCTAAGAAAAGGTCTTCCCAAAGTAATAGGACAAGAAGCATTGTATTCAACATCCAAAACATAGAAATCAATGGGGACATAAGAATCATTAACCATAATAAGAACATCATTAATACTCCCCATGAGTTTCTTTTTAGCATTATCATCAAGTGGGACATTCAAATAACAATCTTCAAAAGGAGGCAAATCAAGCATATCAAAAATCCTCCTAGGCATAATAGAAACACTACTATCAAGATCACACAAAGCTTTGAAATCAAAGTCATTCACTTTCATATTAATGATGGGTTCCCAACCATATTCTTGCTTTATAGGAATAGAAGCTTTATGTTTCATCTTTTCTTCTTTAATCTTTATGAGAGCATCAGTAATGTGTTTTGTAAAAGCCATGTTCATAGCACTAGCATTAGGACTTTTAGCAAGCTTTTGTAGGAACTTAACAACTTCAGAGATGTTGCAACCATCAAGATCAAAATCAACTTTATCATCTAAAGTAGTAGAACTATTAGTAGCCTCAACAGTAGTGGTGGTAATAGTAGAAACACTAATGTTTCTAGCAATTTCATCTTCTCTTTCCCACTTAGCATGTAATTCAGCTAATAGTCTAACATTTTCATCAATTCTTACTTGTATGGCATTAGTAGTTGCAAAGGGATTCTCATTAGTTTTAGGTTTAGCAACCATATTATTCAAATAAGATTGAGATTCAGCCAAAGATGCTATATTTCTTTCAGCATTAGAGAGTTTTTCTTCAATAGTTTTATTGAAAGCAGTTTGTTTACTAATGAACTCTTTAAGCATAACCTCAAGTTCAGAGGGAGCACTCTTACTATTGTTGTAAGAATTTGCATAAGCATTACCATTGTTGGGAGGGTATGGCTTATAATTGTTGTTACCAAAATTGTTCCTATAAGCATTATTACCATAAGCATTGTTGCCAAAGTTGTTATTTCTTATGAAGTTCACATCAACTTGCTCTTCTTGAGCAACCAAAGAAGCTAGAGGAACATTATTTGGATCAATATGGGCTTTCCCATTAACAAGCATAGACATAATAATATCAATCTTATCACTCAAGGAGTAGGTTTCTTCAACAGAATTTACCTTCTTACCTTGTGGAGCTCTCTCAGTATGCCATTCAGAGTAATTAACCATCATATTATCCAATAGTTTTGTTGCAGCACCCAAAGTGATGGTCATCAAGGTACCTCCAGCAGCTGAATCCAATAGGTTCCTTGAAGAATAGTTCAATCCTGCATAAAAAGTTTGGATGATCATCCAAGCAGTCAGTCCATGAGTGGGACAATTCTTTACCAAAGATTTCATTCTTTCCCAAGCTTGAGCAACATGCTCATTATGAAGTTGTTTAAACTTATTATTTCACTTCTCATGGATATAATCTTAGCAGGAGGATAGTATTTTCCAATAAAAGCATCTTTGCACTTAGTCCAAGAATGAATACTATTCCTAGTTAAGGAATTCAACCATTCTTTAGCTTTTCCTCTCAAAGAGAAAGGAAACAATTTCAGTTTAATAATATCACCATCTATATCCTTATGCTTTTGCATCTCACAAAGTTCAACAAAGTTATTTAGATGGGAAGTAGCATCTTCATTACAAATACCAGAAAATTGTTCTCTCATAACAAGATTGAGCAAAGCAGGTTTTATCTCAAAGAAAGTATCTTTAGGCACAGGTGGAGAAATAGGTGTGCTCATAAAATCATTGTTGTTGGTGCTAGTGAAGTCACACAACTTAGTGTTTTCAAGAGTAGTCATTTTTTTGGGTTTTCAAATAAGAAAGCAAAACAAGTAAAACTAATTTTGTGTTTTTTTTCGAAGAACAAAACAAGCAAACAAAGCAAAAAGAAACAAAGAAAAACAAAAACAACAAAGTAAAGAGATTGGTTATGAGGGACTCCCCTCGTGAAGATGTCCTTGACTCCCCGGCAACGGCGCCAGAAAATAGCTTGATGCGCTCGACGATCGACGTAGAGCTCGTTGGGAACCCCAAGAGGAAGGTATGATGAGCACAGCAGCAAGTTTCCCTCAGTTATGAAACCAAGGTTTAATCGAACCAGTAGGAGCAAGGAAACACCTCAAAGGTGTTACTAGCTGAGCTTTGGCAGGGCGCACTACCGGTGCTAGTAGCAACGTGGAGACCTGCACAACACAACCACATAACTTTGTCCCCAACTTGCGATGAGGTTGTCAATCTCACCGTGTTTTGCGGAAAACAAAGGATTAAACGTATCGAATGGAAAGAAGTAATAGTTTGCAAAAAGTAAACACAAAGTAGTAAAAGATTATAGATTGTATGTAAAGAAGAAGGACCAGGATCCATAGTTCACTAGAGGTGGCTCTCCTTAGATAGATAACATGCTGGGTGAAAAAATTACAGCGGGGCAATTGACAAACACCGAGAAAGCAATACATGCATATACTAATCATCTTGACTCCTTTGAGACTTGATTGGGCAATATAACATAATACATAGACCGCCATCCAAATGCATCTATGACTAATAATCCACCTTCAGGTTATCATCCGAACCCCCTCCAGTATTAAGTTGCAAGCAACAGATTATTGCTTTACGAACTGCGTGTAAGGTAAACAATACAATTGTTCTATGAACAAAGGATCGTTGTTTTCTCCCTAGTAGCAACAACACATCTAGTACCTTAGAGATTTCTGTCACTTCCCCAGATTACCAGAGGCATGAACCCACTATCGAGCATAAATACTAACTCTTGGAGTTGCTAGCATCTACTTGGCCAAGATAGCTACTAACAACGGAAAGCATGCAAGATCTCAAATACCAAAGACATGATAGAATCAATAATCAATCTGAAATAGCATCTCAATATCCATCGGATCCCCGCAAACACAACATGTATGAATTACAAATAGATGATCTTGATCATGAACGGAGCTCACAAGATCTAAACATGAAAGCACAAAGGAGGAGAAACCAGCCATCTAGCTACTACATGGATCCGTAGTCCAGTGATGAACTACTCACGCATCACACCGGAGGCTTGCATGGTGATGAAGAAGGCCTCTAGGGTGAATTACTCTCTCCGGCAGGGTGCCGGGAAGAGCTTCAGATCCCTCCCGATCTAGGGATGGAGATGACGGTGGCTACAGACTCTTTCATGGATTTTTGATCGGGTACTTAGGATTTTCGTCCCGAGGGCAACTTATAGGCGGAAGGAGAGGCCGAGAGAGTGCTGGGGTCGGCCAGACCACCCCCTGGCACGGGCCAGGCCTGGCCGCGCGTATTCTGGCACTTGATCCCTTCCAAAAAAATAGGCACTTTGGCTTTTGTCCCGTCCAATTCCGAGAATATTCATTTTCTGACTTTCTTGGAACCAAAAACAGCAGAAAACAGGCAGCTGTCAATGTGGCTCTTGTTAATAGGTTAGTCCAAGAAATCATATGAAAAGTACTCCAAAGTTAGAACAAAACACAAGAAAGTGGATAAAACCAAGCATGGAACATCAAAAATTATAGATACATTTGCAATGTATCAGGTAGATAGAGAAATCCTAGCACCACTATGAACTTGTAATAAAGATGATCTATTCTTGTGGTCATATGACTTGCTTGTCTATGATATAATTATGACTTATGTTTGATTTCTCTATTTAGATGATATGTGAAGTCGACCATATAGCATTTGCCTTCGGGACTAAAGGAAGGAAGAAACCCTTTGGACGTGTTGTGGAAGCGTACCCGGAGTGCCCCGTGACAGATTGGCACCGACTCGTAACCCACATGGTCAAAGGGGGATCAAGAGGGACTCCCTAAGCTAATTACGATATCCATGGGGAAACCCTTAATTGCAGTGGCCTGTATGGGTGATTGCTCTCAGGCATTGCAGTGGTTATTTAGAGGTGACCACACACTTGGCTCAACAAAGTGTCCACCTACGAGCCTTGTCGTGAACATCTTATTATGGGGCTCTCTCCACACATATCATGGCATAAGAAGTATGTTATCTTGATTACATATAATAATAGTATCAGTCTAGTGGTGTATCCTACATCCCCGAGAATGTTTTAGCCCTATTGAGTTCAACCACGCTTCCATACAATCTTGTTACTTGTTTTCTTTTATTTGTTTTAATTATGTTTTCTACAAACAACCATAAACAATTCAAACACCCTTTACTTGGAATCAAAGACAACTTACAAGTATTCTTTGGTAAATAGTAACGAGGGGCATAAAGACCTTTACCAATAGCTCTCTATGGGCTCGATACCTTTACTTCAAAACTAGCTACAATTGAGCTGTGCACTTGCAGTCATCACACACCTTTTAACTTTGTTTTTCATGCACAATTCTTCTTTTTCATAAAGTTGGAGCGTATTTATCTAGTTTTATGCTTTTCTTTGCATTTTAACCTTTGGAATAAAATACCACCATATGAATATGTATTTAATGAATATGAATGATCTACTATAATAAAATTAAAATTTAAGTTGGGTGCTAATAAAGAAAGGGGGAAGGGAATAATAGTTGTGTCACAAGTTATGCATGTTGTCACACTTTGTTATTTGCTTCATTTATTTGAATGAGTGATGGTTTGCAAGTGTCTTATTAAGTGCTAGTTCTTATTTGCAGCATTGATGTTTAACTTTAAGTTGATCTTGTCTATTAAGAAATTATTAGTACTATGGACACTTTTGCATGCTTATAGATGGTCAACTATCCCCCTCTTGCTAGCCCAGTAATGAAAAACAAGCAAAGCTCATGCATCCATAATCCCTTTAAAACAAGTTATTCTAGCAATGTCCACCATATCTACCTATATAGCAAAATGCTACTCCAAGTACATTTTCATGTGTGGGTTTTATCTTCCAAATGGTATTGTTTATGGTTGCTCTAGGGAAGTTGGTTGTGGGGTCACCACAAACTCGTAAGGCATGAACACCCTTGCAGTAGAATAAAATATGCGAGAAAGGGTGCTACCGCTACGAAAAGGGCACAAACCCTTCAAATAAATTTATCAAGAGTGAGAGAGTGAGTATGTAGGCAAAGTTGTTAAATTTATTTATTTTTCTTTATTGTATCCGGTCACAATATATAGGTGCTGAGAGGAAGAAGAAAAATAGTCCAAAAATAAAAATTCCAAAAGAATCAGAGAGATGAGGGGCAATGGAACCAAACACTGGTGATGTACTATGGTTTAAGCATAAACTTAAGGCCTAGTGTTTGGAATCTAAATATCACTTGTACATGTTTAGTCTCTGCTTACTTTCTACTTCTTAAATTGTCCACACAGATAAGAACTATTCATTATTCTGAAGACCAAAGTAGGACAATACATAATGCACTTTCACTTTGCATGCTTAGTGGTCCATAGTAATTTGTACATTTGTTTTTATACAAGATTGACTTACTAGTAAGCATAGATTATGAATGAGAAATATAAATTTATAAGGTAAGTGCTTGATGTCATTCTTTAAAGGATGAATTACTTAACTTTGTGTAGCAATGACCATGACTTATTATGTCCAACATAAATGACAAACTCCAAAGGTCATGTTTAGCTTTGCCACCTTTATGCTCAAGGACGAGCATAGGTTAAGCTTGGAAATGTTGATGCATGTAAAATGCATACATGAACTTTCTAGTTTATTATCACATATTCCAACATATTTGCATCATATACAATGTTGTATCCATGTTTTACATTGATTTATGGGGATTTATCAATGGTCCACTTTGTTTAGTTTATAACTCTGTAGTACATAAAAACCCTATTTTGCATATTTTTAACTTTCATGGATCTAAACATAGTCAAATGGACATGTGTTTTTTCGAGGATTATTTTTAGAAAGACAAGCATCCGGATCACTAGAACATCATGAGTGGAGCCCGTAGGCCCGAAAGATACCATTGGTCCATGCCACCTAGGCTCGTTCTCTCCTCGACTGTCCTCTAGCATCCATCTTCAACCCTAACTCCGAGTCTTGACCTAAAAACGCATATAAAAAGTCCCCTGACGCGATCTCAAAAGAGGCGGAGAAAAAACATAGAAACCATGAAACAAAGCCAAAACTAGCGTATTTCGGAGGGGGAACCGCTGTCGAAGCCATACCGGTTGGATCACCACCCTCTCCACCCTCTCCAACATCATGAACACCATCTCCATGATTACGAGGGAGTAGTCCACCTCTATACTATGCATTTGTGGTAGTAGCTTGATCTCTCTCTTGTTCTATCGTTCTGTAGAACGATATGGGCTGCTTTACATGATTATGGTTATATGAAATTCCTATGTAGTGGGTTTTTGTTTGATGAGATGATATCTGAGACTAGAATTCTATTATGTGTAATATATATTGATAAATGCATATTATGTACCCCATTCTTAAGTTCTAGTTTTGATCAAACTTGTATGCAAGGACGTGTGTGTGTGTGGGGAGGGGGGGTACATGTGCATTAAATGGAGTAACACGGTGGTGGTGATTGGAGAGTGACAGAAAATTCCACTATGGTTTTTACCTTACTTTTGTTACCTCACTAGGGATAAAGTGAATGCATGTGTTATAATCATCTAGTGACAACAAAGATGATCTTGTTTGCTCAAGATAGCATATTTCATATTCAAGCATCATGTCAAAGTATCTAAGGCTATACTCTATTTATTCTTAATTCTAGATTACATGGAGTTTTCCCTTTCTAGAGGAGTATAAATGAGATGTATTTCATCATCTTATATTAGGACGTGAAGCCCATATGAATGCTAATAAAAATACATAATAACGTTTCAGCGATATTATATCATGTATGAGAAATTGTATCGCCACCACACTTTATGAGAGAGTGGACAAGTGAACCCATGATTCTCTGTCCACTTTTTATTATAAGAAACCACTTTTACCGACTTTTACATTTTATGCAAGAATTAAATTAGAAAATAAAAAATAGTTTTACTTTCTGCAAGCACAAACAAAAGCCCTAAAAGAACTTTACTTTATTATTTTTTACTTTCTTGTTTTAGTTGTAGTTTACTTTACTTTTATTTTACTTTACTACTTTATTTAAGTTTTACTAATTCAAAACCTTGTGCTTAACAACCACACGGTGGAATTGGAGGCACACGACAAAAAATGTTTTGTAGGTTGTTGGAAGCGGCTAGAAGAAGGCTGTAGCCTTTGATCCCTGAGAGTTTGATATAAATCCTTGAGTCACCCTTGTGGGAAAAATACACTTGTTATGTCACTCTACAATTGGAGTCCCAACAAGATGGCACACCCAGTGCTGGTGTCATCAGTTAAATGTCCAGATGTGCCCATTAGTTGTCTTACCGTATGATAACGGGTACCTGTGTCTTAGGAGACAACAAATCATTGGTGAGAAACTGCTCTAGAGACTAGAATCAGTGTCTTCTGGTTACCTTGGATCATATATAATTTGTCGTAGATATTTTTAAATTTATTTTTTCTTAACTTAGGGTGTGTATTCTTGGGTAGTCAATTGGAATGTAAAGTCATGGTTCTATTCAAGTGGGATACGTCGCTTTCATTGCTTTGGACCACCTAGTTTGTATGGGTTTGATTCTATTTATGGGTTCGGTTGGGGAGATGTAAAGATAGTTTGGTGTCAACTCACCTCTTTCGTAGGAATGGTGAGCTTATTACCGCCTACATGTGTGTTTGTAGTTTACTTCTCTTGAATTTGTAGCATCATATTAATCAAAATTTCGACATCATTTTGACTATATTTCAGGAATATGCATTAAAAATATACACTACCAACCTTAAGAAAACATGACACCAAATAGTACTCACTTTTAAATTGTACAATCATACGAATCATCAAATAGACCAAATTCGTTACAATCAATTCAACCATTTCAAGTTCATGACAAGCCATCCAAATGCACCCGATTAAAGTTCATGATGATCCATTGGATAGTGGCAAGTTCATAGAATCACTTCAAATTATATACCACTCAAAGGTCTTCTCCACATACTTAATCACCCAAACAAACTTGCTTGAGAGGCTAAGCATCATGAATGTGTTTACAGTCTGAGGATTATAAACAAATTGAACATAACATTGAGTAATATGGCCATGATCAAATCCCTTAATCGTCTTCAAAAGTATCCTACAAGCCATCGGGGTAAAATATCATCGTCTCCACCTGTCTTCACAAGATATACTATCATTTTGAACCCCTCTCTCAGGTTGGTCACCAATGCTTCATCTTTAATTTTCACTACCTCGTCCTATTTTTTTGGTGCTGCTTTGGAATTAGAAGAATTACCTAAGTTTGGCAAAAAAAATTGCCTCACCATCATACTCTTCTAAGATTAATAGACTAGGTCATTTCCATACGTGGTGAGAGGAGAGGAGCTAGCCCCTGACCTTATCCTTGAGAGTCAACTTCTACTCACCACCACCGCCCCTCTCCTCCCTTCTCTCCAGTGTCCATGGAGACCAGCGAGGAGATGGAGTAGGTGGTAGGATTTCTCTATTCCTAGTAGTAGTAATAGGCTTGGAGTTTGTGAGTTTTGCCCATGTGGCGTCTAGGAGTAGGTCATCGAAGCTCCTCGACTAGCTCCGGCAAGGCCTAGGAGGGTTGTTAATTACAGCAGTGCTCTGATGGCAGGAGCTGCCGCAGGTGAGCACGCCAAGCTTAGGGATCTCCGACAATAAGGTCAAGCTTGGGGGCTCTGCTTCTCTGTTGGTCGCGCACATCGGCGGACAGCCGCTGCCACACTTATCTGCAATTCTTCATGGAGGAAGATGAGGGAGGTGTCTAGGGCAAGCTCTGATAATAAGTGCAACCTTCTTCTTCACAAGAGGCCAGATGCTCTGCTCTTCCTCTTGGCCAGCCGAGGAGGCGAGGGATATGAACATCTCAGCGAGGGATATGAACATCTCATCTGGGTGCTCTCTATTGATGCAAGAATGGGAAGATGCGGCATGTGCATGCTTGCGTGTAGGTCGGAAGCTGCTGTGCTGCAGAGTTCATCCACGAAGGACATGCTCGCCGACATGATCCTAGGTAAGAAGGGGCCACTCCGTGGCATGACATGCTGGTGGCACCATGGTTTTCTCTTCCTCTAGGATGCTGTGCCAATTCGGAGGACCCTCGATCTAGGTTCGGTGCTCCATCCTGCTGACGAACCAAGTGGTGTCGTCCCCGGTGTCGCCGGCATAGGCCGCTACCTCAGATCCTTCACCGTCGGCAGAGAAGAAGGACCAGATTGCGTTTTAACTGTATTAGTCCAGGTCCTTTTTGCAAAATCTGAGCCTTTTTCAGTTATCCCTGTCTATAGCAGGGACCTCTATGTAATTATGCACGTCGTTTAATGCAGCTTCAGGGGCCTTTGTGGCCCTTTCCTTGTGTCAATTTTTTTTCCATAAGTGGTAGAGATAGTTGTCCCTAAAAGGGTTACAATAAAATAATAGTTGTTCAATTGGGTTATTCAAGTAGGGGCTCATCAACTTTCAAGGCCTATAAAAAGTCCAATTTAATAGCATAAAGTGGACACATATTATGCAAGTGATTACACAAATTACACTAAAAAATAACCCCTTAGACACTTTTTTCGATTGCACAAGCGCAAAGTACCTACAATTTTTTTTACCTAGCGAATGTACATTTTTTGCGCCTAAAAAGGAAAAAAATAATTATGTTTCATGACAGACCATGTACCAACACATAATCGTGGTGTGGTAGGTGACATGCAAGAGAGGCGCTTTTTCATATCGCACTTGGAAAACATATGCATTAACTATTGTGTCAATCCATTCTAAGCGATGTTAAATATTGGTGAATGGTCAAACACGTCCCACTAATTGTCCATGCATGTATAGCTGACATGTGTGTCCTAGCATTGTGACCCGTTTGAGCTGGATTCTTTATCTACAAAAGATTCACACCTCTTTGCGCAAGGGGAAAAACTAATAGTCAAACTTTGTGATTCGATGAACCCCATGCCCCTGCATCCCGCCGCGTAGCCGTTGGATGCGGGTCATACCAAGCCAGCCGGGTGGTTCTCAGCCACACACGCGGTGAGCCACCCAGGTGCGGGTCCTCATCTACAGCGCGACACCTAGCAGAAGAGGTCAGCGAATAGTCTCGTGTGTGTGCCCTGACCTCCAAACGCACATAATTGCACCGCCTCCGGTCATGGAGAAGCTAGTCAGTACAGCATGGGAACGGGCCCTGGATTGCTTTATCAAGAGAAAGAAGGACGCAACAAACGCTGAATAAGCGGCGGTAGCCGAGCAAAGAGCTGCCGCCAAGGGGGATCAACTCGTGGTGACTACTTCCTAGGAGGTTGTCATGCCCAAAGACTGCCCGACGTCAACCAGCCTAGGTGCAATGCGTTAGCGCTTGATCAACTTGTACGGCTGTCCTCGATGTTATCGATAAAAATTTATTTGTTTTCCTTAAGATAGATGCTCTGGAGACTTTGTTTATGACAATAGATGAAACGAATAATCTGGAGATAGCAAAATTACTGACTAGTGGGACCCACCGAATATGCTCACGTGAGTGGCACTCTGTGGCTCATGGGCCCTTGGATAAATCAAGGCCAAGAGTTGTATCTCACTTACTCAAGGGCCCACAAAGCAAACTCTATCCCTCACAACATTTCCTACATAATACATGGATAACATTTCCTTTAACCATGGCACCGCACTCCCTCTCTTCACTCTGAACCCTAGATATTGCAGCACTCCCCTGTCTCCGGTAGTAACACTAGAAGAACCCATCCCCATCCCTCTCCACTAGTGTCCAATACTACCTCAAGATCCCATCTCTCCCAACTAGTGTCCAGTACTACCCCCAATATCTCATCATATTTCCCCATAAGTAGTGATCAAGTAGAAGTGTTGTAGGTTGGCCTTGGGAGGTACCGCTCGCTATGCTAAAGCCGTGTCGAAGGCTTTCAGTGATGTGAAGGTTCCGTAGGTACCTTATTCATACCTTCTGCAGATCAGGTTTAGCTTGTTTTGCTATCTCTTGGTGAAGCTATCTTGTTGCTCTTTCAGATCCGCTGTGAGGAAGATGACTAGTAGATTTTCTGCGAGGAGGACGACTGTTAAATCAGCATCGAGGTCGTTAACTTTCACCACTAGGATGATACCTTGTAGATAGATAGTGACGTTTCTGTGTCACGAAGATCTTCTAAAGCCGACGCGGTACAAAATACATATAGAATGGCAAGATGCTCGTGGACTACAACAATATTTGGAGATTTTTTCTTAATAATCACCTTTTGTATAGTGTTTCTATCTAGTTTTTTGGCTATAGGTTTAGATAGAAAGACATGAACTCAAGAGCTTCTCTCTTCAAGTAATATTGTGCTAAAATATCCGCATCAACAAGCTGATGATGAAGACATCCATGTAATAGAATTTTATATCTTAAATGTAGTGGATTAAAATAGAATTTTATATTTTAAATATTATGAAAATTATTATTTATTTGTTACTGATCAAAATGATTTATTAGCAATGACTATTATTAAGTTTTGTGTCGCTGTTATAGGAAATACGGCGAAACAAATGCGCCGAATATTATGCGTACACTACACTAGTTTTAACGCCGAGCTTTAATCACCGAGGCGCATCACCGTTTGGTGCCGTGGAAATGATCGCACGGTGGAGCGCCGTCCATACACTTTCCTCCACGCAGTTATCATTGGCCTTTTTTTCATCGTCTAAGCATGAACGCGACGATTAGGCATATGGTTCGACATCTATACCCACCTGGTCCGGTATATGCTATTTTAGTGTTAGCTAGACACAAAATGTCATATTAATACTCTATCAAATTAAAATTATGGAAAAATCCTCGTTGGTATTACCAGGTCTATGATTTGATATTTATGTCATATTTATTCAGCTGCCTTTAGAAAAATATAAGATTGTGTCTTGGAAGTTGAAGATTTTAAAAATCTTTGAGATTTCCTCTTTTTTTAGATTTTATTTTGTAATCACTTAAGACAGATTATGTATCTCCACCATGTACTATTTAAGACTACTATAAATATATCGTCATATATCGTGATTGTCAGAAGAAAAAAGGACCATAATATTTGCCAACTTCCTTATGACGAGTTCTTACCTTAAGGGTGTTAGCAGTACCCATGTATATTATGTTTTAACAGATTAAAGTACTATTATATTCATTTATTTGGGTACGCAGAGGCCAGGGTGCTAGCTAATCCCCTTTCTAAAAAAATATTTACGTAAATATTGTACAGTATTATATTTGTATTTTTAATTAGTAGCAATTTTTTGATGGCTGCGGCCAGGCATGCCTTTATGGTAGTATTTCCTGTTAGACTCTATATACGATAAGGAGTAGAAGTTCTATGTATAAACGTATTGTAAGAAAACTCTATTAATCCTATTATATAAACTTACCTAGGTCAACAGCCTGGATCAAGATTGTTTGCCCCAATCTCATTGTTTTAACGTGATATCAGATTAGGTTACGATAGCTTCCGATGCCTCTTTCGCCGCCGCTACCGCTGCGCCGGCCCCTGCCCCTGTCTCGCCCTTGCTCGCCTCACAACCCTTAGCATGGTGGCAACTAGCAAGCCCGGTTCCCTGGGGTCGCGCCTCCGGGTCCTCTCCCGCAGCCGCCCCCAGTCGGATCGGCTCCTCCATCATCCGCCGCCGGCCCTAGCGTAGAAGGCGATCTGCCGCCGCCGGTCTCCTACGACGGCCCTTCTTCCTCGACCTGCGTGACTGGCCGCCACCCTATGGTGGTCCCGCACCCGCGCCCTACGGTGCCTACTCGGCACCGACCATACGGTGCCCCACCTGCGCCGAACTACGGCGTCCCGTCCGCGCCCACGTACGGCGCCCCTGCACCGACCTACAGCACCCTGCTGACGCCGTCGTCTGCCTGGCTGGCGCCACCCAACGGTGCGCCGCCTCCGCAGCCCTACCTGGTGCCTCCGGCGTTGCACTACGTGGCCACGTCTGTGTCGCCCTATGGGTCCCCGATTGCACTGATCTACGGTGCCCCGGCCGCTGCTCCCTATGACGCCTACCCGTCGTCGGCGTACAATGGTGTCACGCCTGCCTACGGGGCCTCCTCGGCGACCGCTGCCCCTGCTCTGTCTCTGGAGACGGCCCCGCCGATGGGCTTCTATGCATCACAGCCGTTGGCACACACTGATCATGATGCGACGCCGTCGCCCTTCTACTTCTTGCACCTCATCCCGGTAAAGCTCACGTCGGACAATTACTTGTCTTGGCGTGCACAGTTGCTGCTGCTCCTCCGGAGCTACTACTTGGAGGGGTACGTCGACGGCTCACTACCATGCCAACCGATGTATCATCTGGCGTATCACACGTGGGTGGCCCAGGATCAGGCCATCCTCTCTGCTATCCAGTCTTTGCTCACGCCGAGCGTCTCGTCGCTAGTCCTCTTCACTGCTATGTCTCGGGTTGTGTGAACGGTGCTTCACACCAACTTCGCCTCTCAGTCACAGGCGCATGCTCGTGCTATTCGTACCGAGATGGGCGAGACTAAGCTCCACGACCTCGGCATCACGGACTACTTCAACAAGATGACCAGACTCTTCGACACACTAGCTTCCATTGGCCAGCCGCTTCGCCCCGAGGACTTCACCACCTACATCCTGAATGGCCTGGACGACGACTATGATAATCTCGTGGAGAACGTCAATGGTCGCGACACTCCGCTTTAGCCTCGTGAACTCTACTCACGCCTCCTCAGTCGCGAACAATGCATCAAGGCGCACCATGCCTCCCCGAGCTTCTCGTCCACCAACGCTGTAGCTCGCGGTAAACCCCAGAATCCGTCACCGACTGGTGGCAAGCTGACGCCCGCACCACAGCAAGCCCCACGGCCCACCGTGCCCCCCATAACGGGCGGTGGTTGTCCGCACGCCTGCTGCCCCTGTTGCGGCGCCCAACAAGCATGCCAGCTGTGTGGCCTTGAGGGCCATATCGCCTCCCGCTGTCATCGATGCTTCAAGCAGGACTTCCTCGGCATTGGCAACAATGGCAAGGGCAATGACAAGCAGGCTTCCGCTGCCGTGGCGGGTAATGAGTACAGGTACACTCAGTCCTACTCCATTGATCCGACGTGGTATATGGACATGGGGGCTACCAATCACCTGATGAGTGAGATGGGGAAGTTCTCCACCCAGGAGCCATATCATGGTCATGATCAGGTTCACATCACCAATGGAGCAAGTATGCGCATCTCACATGTTGGTCAGGCCTCTCTTCTTGCACATAACTCTAGAAAACTGCATATTCTCAATGTCCTTCATATTCCTTCTGCTACACATAGTTTGTAGTATGTTCCTCAACTTACTCATGATAATAATATCCTAGCTAAATTTCACCGGTTCCATTTTTTAATCAAGGATTGGGACATGAGATCCATTCTGCTTAGAGGTCGTCTTCGCCATGGCCTATATGCGCTTGATGCGCGTCTGCGCTGTCTTCGCCGCATGCTCCCCAGGTGTTCAGTGGTGTTCGTGTGTCATCTACGCACTAGCATGCGCGCCTTGGTCACCCTGCTGCTCCCATAGTTTATCATGTTCTGCATCATCATGAACTTCTAGTTGCGTCCAATAAAATTGCTAAAACTATCTGTGATGTATGTCAGCAAGGCAAGAGTCATCAACTTTCATTTTTAGAGTCAAGTCGTGTCGTTAAACATCCTCTTGAGCTTGTGTTTTCTGATGTATGGGGTCCTGCCCAAACATCTGTTAGTGGCCACAATTATTATGTCAGTTTTATTGATGCTTATAGTCGGTTTACTTGGCTTTATCTTATTAAGCATAAATATGATGTGTTCGATATTTTTATTCAATTTCAAGAACATGTTGAGCGTCTCCTTAAGCATAAAATTCTTCATGTTCAATCCGACTGGGGCGGGGGGGGGGGTTGAATATCACAACCTAAATTTGTTTTTAACAAGCTTGGGATCTCACACCGTGTGTCTTGTCCTCACACACATCAGTAGAATGACACCGCTGAATGTAAGCATCGTCATCTTGTAGAGACTAGCCTTACCTTACTAGCTCATTCCTCCATTCTGTTTCGGTTTTGGAGTGATGCTTTTTCCACCGCCTGTTTTTTGATAAATAGGCTTCTTTCATGACTTCTGCAAACGAAAAATCCTCTTGAACTCTTGCTCAGTGACATCCCAGATTACACGTTCCTTAAGGTTTTTGGATGCGCATGTTGGCCTCACCTTTGTTCGTATAACAAACATAAACTAGACTTTCGGTCTAAAAAGTGCATCTTTCTTGGGTATAGTTTCCTTCATAAAGGGTACAAGTGCCTACATGTTTCCACTAATCGTGTTTACATATCTCGTGATGTCGTGTTTGATGAGAACGTGTTCCCTTTTCTGCACTTTCGAACAACTCCACCACTCCCACACCACATGTGCACTCCACTATTCCTTCGCCTGATCAATTTGTAGATGTTGCATATACTCCTGCGTTGCTTCCTAACCATATTGCAGGTATCGGACGCGGCGCTCTCCTCGAGCTCCTCGATGATCAAGCCACGGGCGATGATCACGTACAGGACGTCGATCCCGTGCATGCGCCATGCACGCCGGGTCCAGCCCGCCAGCCTGTTGCTATCTCCCCCATGGCAGCTACGCCCACTGCAGCCCCGCCTGTAGCGGCCTCGCTCGGCCCAGCGCCCGCCCGGCCGCCTCTGCTCCCGCTCCTAGTGGGCCATCTTAGATCGCCCCGACACCGCCTGGCTCCCCATCGCCAGGGGCCTCCTTGTCCGGCTCAGCATCGCCAACCTCGGCGTCACCTGCGCCCGACTCGGCGTTGCCTCTATCACCTGCGTCTAGCTTTTCGCCCTTGCACACGCAGTCAGGCTAGAGTTTTTCGTTCGAAGAAGCGCACAGATGGGACCATTGCGTGGATTGATGCTTGCGTGGCCCATGCTATTGCTGATCCCACAGCTGAGCCCCGACACTTCCAGGATGCTCATGGTATTCCTCACTAGCGTACCGCGATGGAGCAGGAATTTCAGGCACTTCTGAAGAATGATACTTGGCAACTCATTCCTCCTGTTTTTGGTGTCAATATTATTGATCCCAAGTGGGTTTTCAAGGTTAACAAGCATGCTGATGGTTCTATTGAATGCTACAAGGAATGGTTAGTTGCTAAAGGCTTCAAATATAGGTATGGTCTTGATTATGAAGACGTGTTTAACCTAGTTGTCAAGCCTACTACCATTCGTTTGATGCTCTCTTTGGCTATTACTCGAAGATGGTATCTTCGTCAGCTTGATGTGCAGAATGCCTTTCTCCATGGAGTTCTGGAGGAGGAGGTTTATATGCATCAGCCCCCATGCTTTGTTGATCTTGCACGTCCTCAGCAACTCTGCTGCCTTGTTACGGCTCTGTATGGACTTAAGCAGGCTCCTCGTGCGTGGCATGCACATCTTGGCTCTATCCTTCAGGCTCATGAGTTTGTTCCATCCATTGCTGACACGTCCTTTTTTCTTCCTCAACGTCTTGAGGTCATGATGTATCTTCTGGTTTATGTTGATGATATCATCCTCATCAGCTCCTCTGATGTTGCTGCTGATCGTCTCTTGTCTGCTCTGAGTGGTGATTTTGCTGTCAAGGACTTGGGTGCCCTGCACTACTTTCTTGGTCTGGAGGTCTCACGGTCATCTGTTGGGTTGACTCTCACTCAGTATTCTCTGGACTTGCTGCGCCGTGCTGGTCTGTTGAAGTGCAAACATGCTACCACTCCTATGCCTACTACTAATCGATTGGCTGCTCTTGATGGACATCCTCTTTCGCCTGATGATGCTTCTGAGTACCACAATCTCGTTGGTGGTCTGCAATACCTCACTATCACCAAACCAGATGCCTCTTATGTAGTCAACCGTGTGTGTCAATATCTTCATGTGCCCAGGACATCTCATTGGTCAGCTGTGAAGTGTATTCTACGCTACATATGTCTTACTACCTCGTATGGTTTGCTTCTCTAGCCTGCACCGTCTTGTGATCTCTCAGCCTTCTGGGATGCGGATTGGGCTGGCAGTCCTGATGATAGGCGATCCACGAGGGGCTATGCGGTATTCTTTGGTCCTAACTTGATTGCCTGGAATACTCGAAAACAAGCTACAGTATTAAAGATAAATACAAGGTGGTTGCTAATGCCACCAACTGAGCTCATATGGGTGCAGTCCTTATTGAGAGAGTTGGGAGTCTGATGGCTCCATGCACGGCGCCCAGAAAAGTGCTGGTGCGTGGTTGATGTAGATCTCGTTGGGAACCCCAAGAGGAAGGTATGATGAGCACAGCAGCAAGTTTCCCTCAGTTATGAAACCAAGGTTTAATCGAACCAGTAGGAGCAAGGAAACACCCCAAAGGGGTTACTAGCTGAGCTTTGGCAGGGCGCACTACCGGTGCTAGTAGCAACATGGAGACCTCACAACACAACCACATAACTTTGTCCCCAACTTGCGATGAGGTTGTCAATATCACCGTGTTTTGCAGAAAACAAAGGATTAAACGTATCGAATGGAAAGAAGTAATAGTTTGCAGAAAGTAAACACAAAGAAGTAAACAGTTTGTAGATTGAATGTAAAAGACAAGGACCGAGATCCATAGTTCACTAGAGGTGGCTCTCCTTAGATAGATAACATGCTGGGTGAACAAATTACAGCGGGGCAATTGACAAACACCGAGAAAGCAATATATGCATATACTAATCATCTTGACTCCTTTGAGACTTGATTGGGCATTAAAACATTATACATAGACCGCCATCCAACTGCATCTATGACTAATAATCCACCTTCAGGTTATCATCCGAACCCCCTCCAGAATTAAGTTGCAAGCAACAGATTATTGCTTTACGAACTGCGTGTAAAGTAAAGAATACGATTGTTCTATGAATAAAGGATTGTTGTTTTCTCCCTAGTAGCAACAGCACGTCTAGTACCTTAGAGATTTCTGTCACTTCCCCAGATTACCAGAGGCATGAACCCACTATCGAGCATAAATACTAACTCTTGGAGTTGCTAGCATCTACTTGGCCAAGATAGCTACTAACAACGGAAAGCATGCAAGATCACAAATAACAAAGACATGATAGAATCAATAATCAATCTGAAATAGCATCTCAATATCCATCGGATCCCCGCAAACACAAAATGCAGAATTACAAATAGATGATCTTGATCATGAACGGAGCTCACAAGATCTAGACATGAAAGCACAAAGGAGGAGAACCAGCCATCTAGCTACTACATGGATCTGTAGTCCAAGGATGAACTACTCACGCATCATACTGGAGGCTTGCATGGTGATGAAGAAGGCCTCCAGGGTGAATTCCCCTCTCCGGCAGGGTGTCGGGAAGAGCTTCAGATCCCTCCCAATCTAGGGATGGAGATGACGGCGGCTATAGACTCTTTCGTGGATTTTTGATCGGGCACTTAGGGTTTACGTCCCGAGGGCATCTTATAGTCGGAAGGGGAGGCCGAGGGGGTGCCAGGGGCCACCACACCACCCCCTGGCGTGGGCCTAGCCTGTCCGCGTGGCCAGGTGGTGTGGTCGGCCGTTGTCCCCTCTTCGTCTCGTACTCTCGTATCTGATGACTTCCGGAAAAATAGGCACTTTGGCTTTTGTCCCGTCCAGTTCCGCGAATATTCATTTTCTGACTTTCCTCGAACCAAAAACAACAGAAAACAGGCAGCTGGCACTGTGGCTCTTGTTAATAGGTTAGTCCAAGAAATCATATGAAAAGTACTCCAAAGTTGGAACAAAACACAAGAAAGTGGATAAAACTATGCATGGAACATCAAAAATTATAGATACATTTGCACTGTATCAGAGTCTCTCAAAGATCATCCTCCAGTCCTTTGGTGTGACAACATCTGATATGGGGTGGCCCGATCTTCTCAGCAAGCTCTTGTCGATGATGATGGTGGATGATAGATAACTAGTGCGTAGCTATGATCTCTCCCTCTCGAACCCTGATGCTAATGCAACAACTCTCGAACCTTGTAGGATATTCACAACACCACACTCTTGCGCACACAACCATCGACCACGAATGGTAGTTTGCAATCTACTAATTCCTAATGGAACAACATATCACACTCAATTGCAATTGGTAGAATTCGATCACAGGGTACTTCTAGAGGTTCTATAAAAGAAACAACTCCAAAATAATTTAAACATGGTCTAACCCTAAACTAGTGCGCCCCATCTATTTATGAGTCTGGGGGTGCGGCGGCCTAAGGTGGGATCCGAGTTGGTCCCACCCAACTAGATACAAACTGACCCAAAAGGGTTCGGCCACTTGACTCTGGCATGGCAGAGTTTTAGTCGCTTTCTCTGTCGCGGCAGCCTGTCGTGGCAGAGATGGACTCGGTTTTCCTGCCGCGGCAGCCTGCAGTGGCAGAGAGCTGATGCTTTTCTCTGCCGCGGTAGAGAACTTGCTCCTCTCGTTGATCTTCGTCTTGGACAGCTCCTTGCGCTTCCTCCCTCTCCTCCCTCGCGTATTCTTCATTGATTAACACGCCCTGTTCCATTAGCTCCTCGCTCCTTTCTACGCTTTCTTCTCCCAAGTACCTGATCATACAATAATTCAAAGAATTAGGTAGTATAAAATTCTCATTAACTAAAACACCAGGTTCATTAAGAAACAAGTTCACCTGTTGTTCTAGTAGCTTAGCACGAGCTCTTGTAATTGGTCCAATCCTTATCTCATTGGATTGATCTTTCTTTGCAACAATTGGAACATCATCATTAGCAATTGGGGTAGGTGTAACTGTAGGGATGTCCTCATCATCTCCCCCTTCAAAAGGCATCGACCTCGACGCTCTAAGGTCTTCTCCAGCATATGGTGACAAATCAGCAATGTTAAAGTTGTTGCTAACTCCACCAAACTCCTCAATCGATATATCAACCAATAGGCATTATCATTAATTTTGGCTAACACCTTGTAAGGACTAGCACCACGTGGCTTCAACTTGGACTTGCGAAAGAGTGGAAATCTGTCCTTGTGCAAATGCACCCAAACCATGTCTCCAGGCTTGAACAATACTTCCTTCCTTGCTTGATTCCTTGTAGCAGCAATGTTCTTGCCTTTCTTCTCAATAGCCTCTCGAGTCTTCTCATGAACTTTGTTCACATAATCAACATGTTTTGATGCCTCCATATCAACTCTCTCATGTAATGGCAAAGGCAACATATCAAGTGGCGTCAATGGCTTGAAGCCATACACCACCTCCAAAGGACAAAGCTGAGTAGTGGAATGCACAACCCTGTTGTATGCAAACTCAACATGTGGCAAACACTCTTCCCACTCCCACATATTCTTATTTATCATAGTCCTTAGCAGCTGTGACAATGTTCGATTTACCACCTCCGTTTGACCATCTGTTTGGGGATGACATGTAGTACTAAATAGCAACTTCGTTCCCAGCTTGCCCCATAAGGTCTTCCAAAAGAGCTCATGAACTTCACTTCACGGTCAGAAACAATCATCTTAGGTACTCCATGTAATCTCGCGATGTCCCTAAAAAACAGATTAGCAACATGCGACGCATCATCGCTTTTGTGGCAGGCAATAAAATGAGCCATCTTAGAGAACCTATCCACTACCACAAATAAAGAATCATGACCTCTCTGAGTTTTAGGTAGCCCTAGCACAAAATCCATACTAATGTCTTCCCATGGAGTAGTAGGTGCAGAGAGAGGTGTATACAAACCGTGAGGCTACAGCTTGGATTTCGACTTGTGGCATGTAATGCATCGGCTCACAAATCTGTACACATCACGCCTGATCTTGGGCCAATAAAAATGATCAGCAAGCATGAGCAATGTCTTCTCACGCCCAAAGTGACCCATCAAACCACCAGCATGTGATTCCTACACTAAGAACAAACGCAATGACGATTCTGGAATACATAGTTTGTTAGCTCGAAACAAATATCCATCATGTATATGATACTTATCCCATGCGTTTCTAAGAGCACACAAACGATATGGTTTAGCAAAATCATGGTTAGTTGCATAAAGTGCACAAATAGCTTCTAATCTAGGAATTTTAACATCAAGATTGGTTAATAGCATGTTCTTCCTAGACAAAGCATCAGCAATAACATTCTCTTTTACCTTCTTATATTTAATGATGTAAGGAAAAGACTCAATAAACTCAACCCATTCAGCTAATCTTCTATGCAAGTTTGATTGAGCTTTCAAATATTTCAATGCTTCATGATCAAAATGTATGATAAATTCCTTTGGCCAGAAATAATGTTGCCAAACTTCAAGTACTCTAACAAGTGCATACAATTCCTTATCATAGATAGGATAACTCAAGCGAGCACCAGTAAGTTTCTCAGAAAAATATGCTATAGGGTGACCCTCTTGCATCAAAACGCCACCAATACCTATACCACTAGCATCACATTCAACTTCAAATTGGTTCGAAAAATTAGGTAATGCAAGTAATGGTGCAGAAGTAAGCAAACGTTTCAATGTATCAAAAGCAATATCTTGGGTCATGCCCCATACAAAAGGAACACCTTTCTTTGTTAAATCATTCAAAGGTGCAACAATGGTGCTAAAATCTTTCACAAAGCGCCTATAGAAACCAGCTAAGCCATGGAAACTATGCACTTGCCTTACATTCATGGGAGTAGGCCAATTCTGAATTGATTCAATTTTAGATTGATCTACCTCTACCCCATTCTTAGAGACAACAAATCCCACAAATATGACCTTATCTTTTGCAAATGTGCACTTCTCAAGATTAGCATACAGTTTGTTATCACGCAACACTTGCAAAACTTGGCGGATATGAGTACAATGTTCAGTTTCGTTGTGGCTATAGATAAGTATATCATCAAAGTAAATAACCACAAAACAACCAATAAAATCTCGCAAAACATGATTCATCAATCACATGAATGTACTAGGTGCATTAGTAAGACCAAACGGCATGACTAACTACTCATACAAACCAAATTTCGTTTTGAAAGCAGTTTTCCACTCATCCCCTTCTTTCATCCTAATTTGATGATAACCACTACGCAAATTAATCTTAGAGAAAACAGCAACACCACTCAATTCATCTAGCATATACTCTAAGCGTGGAATAGGATCATGATATCGAATAGTGATATTATTATTATTAATCGCTCTACAATCTACACACATGCGCCATGTACCATCTTTCTTTGGCACTAAAATAACAGGAATAACACAAGGGCTAAGAGAGACACGAATGCACCCTTTATCCAGCAATGCTTGTACTTGCTTCTGTATCTCCTTAGTTTCTTCGGGGTTGGTCCTATAGGGTGCACGATTGGGAAGTGTGGCGCTAGGGATCAAGTCAATTTGGTGTTCTATACCATGCAATGGAGGCAAGCCCGTGGGTATATCTTCTGGAAACACATCCCCAAAATCCTGCAAAACAGAAGAGACACCAGGAGAAATAGGGGTCATGTCGTTAGAAACCAAGACCTCGCCCTTATACATGAGCACAAGAGGCATGGCTGTAGGATCCTCACGAAATTCTCTCATATCTTCCTTGGTGTCTAATATTATAAGATTAGGCACTCTTTCACTTTTTGTTATATCACTCAATTTAGGCTCGATTACATCAGGAACAACTGTCACACAATCTCACCGAGCTATAGGATCTTCCTGCAAATTCACTTCTATCTTCTGGCGAGAATCATTCACAATGTCTTGTGGTGTCATTGACTACATAGTAATCTTTTTTCCTTTGAATTACAAGTGATATGTATTGGCTCGGCCGTTGTGTTGCACATGGCGATCATAAAGCCAAGGCCGACCCAATAGAAGATGGCAAACAGTCATAGGAACCACATCAAAATCAATAGAATCTTTGTATGGCCCTATTTGGAAATTCACACGTACCATATGATTTACCTCCTTCTCACCATTGTTGCTCAACCATTGTATATAGTATGGATTCGGATGAGGCAAATATCTCAAATTCAGCTTGGCACATAATTCCTTACTTGCAAGATTTCTGCAGCTACCTCCATCAATAATGACCTTGCAAGCTTTGTTAGATCCAACTAGAGCTTTTGTGTGGAACAAGCTGCAATGCTGAGAATCATCAATAGGTTGCACACTAAGTATACGTGAAGATACGACAATAGTTAGCGCACTCTCAGGATAAGCATCGACACCATCCCCATCATCATCGTCATCAGCTTCATCTCCACTATCTACTTCACCTTGTTCATTAACAAACATTACCTTGCTGTTTGGACAATCCTTCTTGTAGTGTCCTCTACCTCCACAAGTATGGCACACCACATCGCGAGTACGCGCAATCAACATATTGGAACCCGAAATAGCAGTAGGAGCAGCGGGCTTCCGAGCATTGGAACCAAACGAAGATGTACTTGCTGGTTTGGACGATGGTGTAGGAGGACTAACAACAGATGATGCCACAGTAGGAGGTGTGGATCTGGCCGAAAAATGACTGGAAGATGGAAAACGTGCACGTGACTTCGCCTCCTCCGCAAGCTATGAGTCGGCCTCTCTAGCATGGTGCAGCAACTCATTCATTGTCTCGTACTTGTGATAACACACAATGCTCTTGATTTGAATCTTCAAATTGTTGAGGAAACGTTGCATTGTCATCTCACGGGATTCGCGAACATTAGCACGTTGCATAAGCATCTCCATCTCCATGTAGTACTCATCAACTGTCATTGTACCTTGCCTCAACTATGTAAGCTTGTCAAACACTGATCGCAAATAATTGGTGGGGACAAAACAATCCGTCATAATTGCCTTCATCTCACGCCAATCCATCACAGGAAGTTGATTGTCGTTCCGTCGATTCTGCACAATAGCATCCCACCAACGCAAAGCATATCCATCAAATTCTGACGCTGCAAGCTTGACCTTCTTGTCTTCTGGATAATCAAACAAACGCCAGAGCATCTCAATCTTCAACTCCCAAGTAAGATAATCCTCAGGATCAAGTGAGCCACCGAAAGAGGGAATTCAAAACTTGGGCTTGCCCAAACCATCATCAGCTTGATTCTGAACACGTTGAGCACGTCCCAATGGAGCATAACCACGGGCATAAGGAGGAGAAGCCGCATGTGCAGGGGGATTGGCACGTCCCCTTCCATGATGTGGGGCAGCATCAGGCGCACTACCCTCATCAAAATCCTCAAACGCATCATCATGGTGGTAGGTGTGTCCTTGATGCATTGTCGCTTGAATAGCCTCAATTGAACGCTGCAAGGTGGCAAAGTTGACATTCATTGATGTCATCTGAGTCTGAATATTATTGATTGCTCCAGTATTATTCTCCACTACATCTTGCATGTCCTTGATATTCCCATCAACAGACTCACGCCAATTTGCAAGCTCCTCATCCTTCTTTTGCTGCGACACAACATCACCATCACAAGTAGACATGATTAGTAGGTTAGTGAAAAAATCAAAATTTGTTTGGTGAAAACACTCACAACTCACTCACAACTGACAAGAAAGGAGATCTTACTGTTCCAAAGTGAATAGAGATGATGTACCAAACATAATCAAAGACTGATGCACTGATGTGATGAAGTGCATATCAAAGGTATAGAGAACGATTACAAGGCACACAAGTTATTTATGGTGGAGCTCTAGGTATGGTATCCTATCTACACCGTAAACAAGTCCTAGTGTTGATCGTACAAAAACCCAAGAAATACACATGTGGAGAAAAACGTGGCAATGCAACTATGAAGGGTGTTGCACTACTCTCGAGAGACACTAGCAAAGCTCAAAGTAAACAGGCACAAGATTGCTCAATCTACCGGTGCACAAAGATATCACTAGGCCTCTTGCTCAAATTCTCTATTACTTTTCCTTTTACTTTTGTATAACTCTTTTTGCTTTTTTATGCTATTTTGCTTTTTCTCTGTTTTTTTTATATATATCACACATGGCGAAATTACAAAGTACAACACCAAAATCCTAGGAGCAGCCTGTAGGAGCGGAAAGTAGTCTCAATAGGAAAGTGCCTACACCTATGTAATAGAAAGGTTGTGGCTAAGTTTAAGGAAAAGTGCAATTTCACACTTTGTAACAATTCCTGTCGTGGCAGAAAAACAGGGCAAAATCTTGCCGTGGCAGAGAAAATAGGAAAAATCGTGCCGCGGAAGAAGCGGCGGCAGAGCAGCCGCGCGCGGCAGAGAAACCGTGCCGCGGCAGAGTTCTGATCAGACACGGTGTCGCGGCAGAGAAATGGGGCGATTCCGTGTCGCGACAAAGATCGGTAAGATTTTTTTTAACAAACCGACTTGGCCAAGGGTGTTTGACTAGGACTCTAGCTAAAAATGGATCTGACTATGGCTGTGGAAATAGATGGTGGATTCGACTAGACTAGGAGGAAAAACGATGAAACAAAACTAGATCTAAACTAAAGGATGAACACGACCAGCAACTATTACTTGAATACGATGCAATCTAGACTATGGCAACTCTTTTTGTGGAGCTTTTTCTATATAGGACGAAAAACACTCTCTAATCTATGGATAGATTGTGGATTGCTTACCGAGGCAACGAGGAAATCTGATACCAAGATGATATGGGGTGGCCCGATCTTCTCAGCAAGCTCTTGTCGATGATGATGGTGGATGATAGATAACTAGTGCGTAGCTATGATCTCTCTCGCTCGAACCCCGATGCCAATGCAGTAGCTCTCGAACCTTGTAGGATATTCACAACACCACACTCCTGCGCATGCAGCCGTCGACCACGAACGGTAGTTTGTAATCTACTAATTCCCAATGGAACAACAGATCACACTCAATTGCAATTGGTAGAATTCGATCACAGGGTAATTCCAGAGGTTCTATAAAAGAAACAACTCCAAAATAATTTAAACATGGTCTAACCCTAAACTAGTGTGCCCCATCTATTTATGAGTCTAGGGGTATGGCGGTCTAAGGTGGGATCCGAGTTGGTCCCACCCAACTAGATACAAACCGACCCAAAAGGGTTCGGCCACTTGACTCTACCGTGGCAGAGTTTTAGTCGCTTTCTCTATCGCGGCAGCCTGCCGTGGCAGAGAACTGATGCTTTTCTCTGCCGCGGTAGAGAACTTTCTCCTCTCGTTAATCTTCGTCTTGGACAGCTCCTTGCGCTTCCGCCCTCTCCTTCCTCACACATTCTTCATTGATCAACACGCCCTGTTCCATTAGCTCCTCGCTCCTTGCTACGCTTTCTTCTCCCAAGTAGCTGATCATACAATAATTCAAAGACTCAGGTAGTATAAAATTCTCATTAACTAAAACACCAGGTTCATTAAGAAACAAGTTCACCTGTTGTTCTAGTAGCTTAGCATGAGCTCTTGTAATTGGTCCAATCCTTATCTCATTGGATTGATTTTTCTTTGCAGCAATTGGAACATCATCATTAGCAATTGGGGTAGGTGTAACTGTAGGGATGTCCTCGTCAACATCGGTGCTATATACCTTTCATTTAATCCGGTATTCCATGCCCAAACCCACATTAAAGTTGACTATCACTTTGTCAGGAAACGTGTTGCAAAGAAGCTACTCCGTATCAAGTTCATCCCCTCCAAAGATCAACTTGCTGACATCTTCACGAAGCCTCTTCCACAGCCGTTGTTTGTAGGTTGTAGGCGCAATCTTAATTTTCTGGATACTAAGAGAGGTTGCGATTGAGAGAGGGTGTTAGACTCTGTATACGATAAGGAGTATGAGTCCTATGTGTAAATGTATTGTAAGGAAATTCTGTTAATCTTATTATATAAACTGACCTAGGCCAGCAGTCTAGGTCAAGTTTGTTTGCCCCAATCTCATTGTTTTAACATTTCCGAATATAAAACGACCAAGTAGTCCTTCTACAAGATTCGATTGTCTCTAGTAGGAATACCTTTTTCCTAGACGAATAAATCAAGTATATACCTGTTTCAGTATTCACGCACACCAGACAAATTCCATGTCACCTTTTTGTGCGGTATTTCTGCATCTATTTCAGAAGAGATATTTGCTTGCTATCAGTATCCAAAGTTATGTAGCATGCACTGGTGACCGTTCAAGTCCTTGTCATGCCTCATCAGCAGACCGCACCACTTGAGATAATGGACAATATGACAATCGAGCTTACCATTGTTAAGGATTTTATTTATCTGAGTAGCTACCAAATGACCAAGGTGCTTCATTGATCCGATCCAGACTTCACAAAAATGCAATGTCACTTTCGTTCAAATTTGTGCCACACCTTTTGGCCCACCTGATTTTTGAGAGTAACCCTAGATTGCAGTAAGCTTTTCAACAGAAAAGGATCGTCTCTTTGTACCCACTCCCATTTTTGATCATGTGACCCTTTAAATGCTGGCAAGCCACAATCGCCCACAGCTATGTAGCGAGATAGTCCTTTTAACCATTACAATTACAGCTATGATTTGATAGTAATTTTTTTTTTTACCATTGGTCAGTTAAACGTCACAACAAGTGCATACATGAAAAGAACTAGTATGAGGTATATGCCCTAGCTAGCAGGTATTGTGCGTTTCATGTTTTATTGAGAGGTCATGTCACAAGATCTAATTGTTGCCTCCGCAGAAAAGGCAAGTGAGATGGATTTTCCCCAGATGTATATCCATAAATTGAGGAAGAGCAGTCGCACCATCTTCACTTAACTCTCAATGTTCTTGGCGATTTTTTGTTTTGAATATCTTGCATAGCAGTACTGGTTGTACCATTGTAAATGGTCCCTAACATTATAGTCCCTCCAGAAGAAATATGCCAAAATTACAACAGTGATTGAGGATTCCTCCGGTAGTGGAAGCCGCTATCTGCATCTAAAGACAAGGAAGCCTTCAGTTCAGTTTAATGCCTTCTTCGATTCGTGCCTCAGTGATCGAGCTCAAAGTGCTGCCAGGCCCTCTCCTACGGATCTTCTTAGGCCGTTTTTATTTTTTCCTTTTCTTTGGGTTTGTACTCCCTCCGTTTTAAAATATAAGATGTTTTAGTTTTGTGGAGCGAATATATCTAGACATTTTTTAGTGTGTATATTCAGATACATTCGACACATTCGCTTCACAAACTAAAACATCTTGTATGAAACGGAGGGAGTAACTTTTTTTTGGGAAAAGATCCGGATCTATTTCATGAGTTCATAAGAAGTACAAAGTATCCTAAACATAATAAAAATTATATCGAGGTCTTTGGACCACCTAACGAATACTACTGCCGCCAGAGCGAGCCGCCGACGCGCCGATGTCGCCGCTCCATTACCAGAGCCGGCATGCCATTGTTGATGACAGTCGGAAAGTCTTCGTGCACGTGCCCCTAAGGACTAGCGCCCCAGAGATGAAGTTGTCGCCATTAAACCCTTGAATTGATCCAAAACTTGTAACACCAAACCTAAAACACACGTAGACTGGACGAGATCCAGAACACACGTAGACTAGACGAGATCCACCACTCCATGGAAGCGGCGACCAGACGAATCCCCACCCTCCTCAACGCCAGCAGCAGGATCATCGCCGACGAGGTGGAAGAGGAGGCGGGTATACCTTATTCTTGTCCCGCACAACGCCGTCATAGCCACCATAACGACGATGCCGGATGACCAAACTCTAACTTTAGGAACTCTTCTACACCGCCGAGCGCAGGTCCGAGGTCCCCACCTTCTCCCGCCGCCGGAGCGGCAAGCAGAGGAGGCGGGGACCCGTCGATGCTCGGTCGCAGACGGCGAGGACGAAGTAGATCGTGGCGGCTGCTAGGGTTTTTACCCTAGCCGCCGCCTCTTTTTCAACGGAGGGAGTAACTTTGAACTTGTCTACTTGCTTTGATGGATGCTTGGCTAAAATTGGGTGTATGTCGTTTCTCTAACAAGATTGTATCATACTATTAAGACAATCACTAGTATGGTGGCCCCGTTCGAAATTTTGTGGCCACCCCACGTCCAAGATATTTCCTGACAACATGTGGTGAGAAAAAAGATGCTCGTCCTAGTAGCAGACAGACACTCCTGGTTTAACCTTGTGTACGTCGTCCTCAATTCCATATCTAGCTATAGCTTGTACTGTAGGTATCGCTCCAATAGCTGTCACGGCCTTTACATAGTTGGTGATACGACGGTCCCGTTCGAGATTTGTGGTCACGCCACGGCCCAGATATTTTCGTGAACAATAATGCATCACGTAGGTTTGATATGATTGTACGACGTATCTTCAGTGCTTTGTGCGCCGACGATTTCACTTGGCGTGGAGCGTGGGCTCCTCCAAGGTTCTGGCCAGTTTCTAATACATGCAGACGTGCATGCCAATCCATCGTATATATGACAATGGGTATATATGTATTCTCGCAATTTTGCTTTTTTTTTTTTGAAAATTCGTTGTCCACCGGCAGATGCGGCTCGAGAGTGTTAGAGCAACTCTAACAAATATCTGATAAACTGCGGAAGGACAGAAGGTGAATCCGCACCTGAAAAAAATAGAAACAGTAGAACTGTGAGGAGTGACTCGTACAAAATCATCTTGTAACCGCAGAAAGTATATGATTTCTTCCGACCAAACTAGTACTAACACCGGAGAGTACATCAACCAGATTATCGTCGGAAGTTAATACTTCATGCAAAATCTACCCTTCCGGGTATGGAAACAATTTTTCTGCAACTAAACCAATTAACAACGACTTATTTTATTCGAAGTCTACGTGAATGAACAAGCGCAGCTGCTTTAACATTGCAGGACCAACTAGGTACTTTGGTGGCGCCGCCAGATAAGACGTGAGCTCCTCAAACGCGATGTCGCTCGGCTTAGCGGAGCTCGATTCGAGATCCACCGTCATGGTGTCAGTCCTCCCGAGGTCCGCTCACAAGGACGGAGGCGGGCCATCCGCCCACATCCTCACCATGTACTGCGGCCAGTCGGACGACACGGCCCTAAGGCACACCGCATGCACGAGGGAGATTGTGTCTCGCGCGCCAATGGTCAGGACGAACACGGCGCCGTCCTGCTCCCCGATGAGGATGAGCCGGCGGGACGCCTCGTCCGCTAGCGGCACCAGCTCCTCAAACACTTTGGTGGTGGCATACTGCATCTTGTGCACTTGGATCGAGTGGATCGATGCGATGTGGGCAACGAGCACTGGCGGTGGGGCGGCAAAGTCGCAGCCGGTCTCCGTGCAAGTGCAAGGGGCATATCATCACGTGATTTCGTGGTCGTGGAGTTCGTAGTAGGGCAGCAAGCTTGTGTAGCCTTCGTGGGAGCACTCGACCCTATCCGCTGATAGGACGACGTCCATCGCAGGCTCGAGGGTGAATCTGCCGCTAGGGTGCTCGCACTTCTAGCACGAGGTAATCTTGCGGGCACAGCGGTGAAAGACTAGATGAACACCCACGCACTAGAGAAATGGAAGTTTGAAAAATAAAATAGTTGCACAGAACAACTGACAAAAAAAATCAATGAATTATGAGGGAGAAAGGGAGCAACCTTGTAGACCCTCCTGGGCTTGAGGGGCTGGGAGCAGGAGGAACAGTGGAGCACAGTGGATTCCATCTTTAGAGTGACCATTTCAAGCATTGCGATTTGGGAGGGGGGAAATGTGGACTCTCTGATCCGGCATTGAGTCGTGCCCATCTTTTATAGTACCACCGCTGATAATCAATGAAGATCTACCTGATTGTTTTTTTCTTTTCTATACTAGGGTCCTTTTTGCATATTTTGAGGCCTTATCTTCAAATTTCTAGTTTAGTTTGGAAATATTAGTTAGGGTCCTTTTTGTATTTGTGTACCATCCTTTTATAGTAAGTTATATGTGCCTTAAACGTGAGAATCGCATAATAATAGAAGTATGACACATCATCACTTTATACTCTGTAATAGGTAAAGATCAAAAATTTATAAAAGGGCCAAATCTATAAAGTAAGGGTGTATATATGGTTCTTGTACTTTATATCATGTAGAAATAAACTTGTTTAGCTACCCAATACTTGAAAATTTTGGGACCATTGTCTAGAGAAATGACGAAGAAGATTTTAAAATGATGGAGAAGTGTGTTTTAAGGTTTGAAGCATAGTCATTCTGCTAAACAGTATCAATAGAATCTTATAGATACTATAATAGAAAAGAAGATCCAACGGTTAGCAATGTTGGGATTTGCCATTCTTGATCCAACGGTGAATATTTAAAGTTATTCATACACTATATATACTAGAAAGTTGCACGTATCCTACACGTGAGACTCAGATAATAGACGTATCACATATCATCACTATATAAAATTATAATAGGTAAACTTAAAAAAATATAAATTTAATCGATATCTATAAAGTATGGGTGTATATTTGGTTCGTGTACTTTGTATCATGTATAAGTCAATGTTTATTAGCTACCTAGCACTTGAAAATTGTGGTAACATGATCTAGAGAAACAATAGAGAATATTTTTAAATAATGAAGAAGTGTGTTTTGAGGTTTGTGCATAGCATTCATTATGATAGATACTATCAGGAATAGAATCTTCTAGATGCTAGAATAGAAAAGAAGATCCAATGACCGGAAAGGTGGGGATTCACGAGTCTTGATCCAACGGTCAATATTTAAAGTTAGTCGTACACTATATAGTGGTAAGATAAGATAAGATAACATCTATAGCACTATATAATGTGTCAGTTTTGAATTGCGCCTAACACATCAATTTCAGCCCTTGGTCTTCTAAATCCAACGACTGAAAACTATAGGATTCGCTGTGAATAGTACATCGGAGTTGTCTCCCGATATTCTAGAACCGTCTCACTTATTTGTGTAGCCTTTCTCCAGAAAAGAGGGTGATGCATGTGGACCATGCTACAACATAGCGAACGTGTATTCATGATAAGGGAGATGATCTGACAGAAAGACCGAGGGATAAATGGGTAGATTAAACTACTAATAATATGGATCCCACCATGTGCACATATGTAGTCTTTTTCAATTTTCTCTCTCTATCACCGAAACACCGAACAATGAGATTTGTTACTAACTTTCTACTTTTATAATCCTTTTTGCATTGGATATTGATAATATTATTTTTCCTCGGATCTATATCATCTGCGCCATTTTGCAGATTTTTGGCTCCAGAGCATCTTTAAAAAATCAAAAATCATATTATGAGCTTTTTCTAAAACACATGTATCTAGATGTATTTTAGTGTATAGGTTTAATGCAGCTCATGTGATGTTCTATGTGATCTTATTTGACAAAAAAAAATCTCACATGAGGATTGGGAGGTAAATTTGCGGATCATGCTAGTAGTTATTATCTCGCAAAAAATCACGGCTCACACGATGGGGCCCCCTGCTTTCTCAGTACTGCTACCTGGCATAGTAGTACCGTTAGACTAGTACTCCGTGAACTATATAATCAAGACCGAAAGCACTACATGTACCTATTGGGTGTTGCGAAGCTTTCCAAGTCTGAACAGGTAGAGAAGAGAGGAATAACAGGATCGATGATGATTTTCCTTCAAGCTCTCGTGGAAGGTAGGAGGACACAGGTATAATGATTGTACCGAGGAATGATGAAATTTGTGTCCATAGATATTGCAAGAAGTTGATTTTTCAAACATGTCGATGGTTTTTGATATATTCAATTCTTGGGCACCTTAAACAATTTTTGTAACATATCACACACTTGTCGTTCAAATTTGACATATATAATTTTGGTAGATCAATATAAAATAGTTTCAATGGGAGTAATTAGCTAGACAAATTGGAAATTCATGTAGCTTGAAAGTAGCACATAAACAACATGGTCATCTATGTGTGAATAATGGGGAATTAGCATTATGAGCCTTATATTCTCCATGTACTAGCTTAACAAATAAACATTGTCTATGACTTACATAAATAAAAACTAAATTTTATTCGTGAAAATTTGAAACTACGGTTGTAAACATCTTTTCTCATACCAAGATGGGAACTAGCTCCTCTAACATTCAAGAGGCAACTTGGGGAAACGAAAGAAGGAAAGTTAGGATATTATAGCATATAAGTACCCAATTATGCACTACAATTAATTAATATAGGTAATTACTATAGATATAAAAAATTAAACAAAATTTTATTACGCCATAATTTTTTCTATGGGTAGTTGCTCTAAATGCATAACATAAAATTAGATTATACAAGTTAATTTAAGTCATTTTGGTCTTAATCGTATGATTTCGAAGAAGTGAAGTTAGTGTACTGTAGCTTCTCTAACTTTTCTTGTGCAAGTTAGAGGATCTGGTTCCGATGCGCTCATCTATAAAATATGACACTATTGATATACTGTAATGCTGATATAGTCTTGGCCCTCGTCATTTGGCTTGAAAGCTAAGCATGTTCCCCGCATGCATGGTAGGCCATGCATACTGCGAAGCAAGTTTTTCGAAAGTAATCAGAAATTATATTTATCATTTTGCATACCAACTAGTACGCTCAAGAGAACGCCAAGCACATGTTTATATTATTTTAATCTTTTTTATTTTCTTCAAAAATATCTAAACTTGTTCAAATTGGTCAGCCGTTGTGAAATTCTTTGGAAGAATTTGGTTGGTTCAAATATCTAGTTGTTTATTATACATTGACTGCTCGAGTACCTCTTAAAGCGATTTTACGTAAAATTAGAGATCTAGCAACCTATCATGCAGTCATAGATAAAATTCAATCTGATTTTGATAAATCAAAATCAAGTAGTTTAAGTGGTCGAAATTAGCTAGAAAGGTCAAAAGTTCATGTAATTTGAGAATTGTCCATAAAACATGGTTCACATTGTGTGAAAAATGGAAGAGTGGCTATATGATCCTTAATTATTTGTCGTGTACTTTCTAAATAATATACAAATATGTAAGCATTCTTTACCATGGACGTATGCGAATCTACCAAATATAGGCATATTATCACATAAACATGTTCATTTGCTTTGAAACCCAAGCATGTTCGTACATGGTATGTCATATTGCGAAGAAAGATTCTCAGAACTTATCCAAACAAATGCTTGTCATTCTGCATGGCAAATAGGTACACGCACCAGGAAGTCGTGCTTAAGTATTAGTACTTTTTTTTTCAAAACTCACCGAAAATTGTCGTCCAACATATAAATTCTTTGCAAGTTGAATCTTTTAAACCTCTTAATCCTTTTTTATATAGAATTGACTAACTAGGGTACCTTAAAACTATTCTGTGGATCTAGCTCAACATGGCAGGATGGTCCAATAGTGCAAATTTTCATTTAGTAAGTTTTTTATTTTTATATAATATATAGGCTATGCAGAAATCGTAGGGTATGGTGGTCCATTCACCACCCTGGCCACCTTTTGGATCCGCCACTTTTTAGACGAAGCTTAGGAGCGAGCAGCCTATCATATGATTGAACTTTAAGTTTGACATAGTTTTGGTAAATCGACACAGGGAGTTAAAAGGTGGAAAAATTAGCTAGTATGCAAGTTCATGTTGTTGGGTTCGCAGCATAGAAAACAAAAAATTCCTACGATGGAACTACTAAGCACCAAGATCTATCCACCTAGATAAAAGGAACGGGTGGATATACATCCATAGAGAGCATACCCTTGAGACCGACAAAGTGTAACGAGATTGGACTCGTGGATGATATAGTCGATCGCTTGCCGATCTCAAGATCGAGAGGAAGTCCTAGCTCCACAAATAAGCAGTGCATCCGTGATGGCACACACGTCCGGTCTACCAAACAACCTCTGCCTCCTCTCTCCAGCGATGCAGCGAAAGTAGCAACTCCTTCCAGATGAAAAGCCATTGGGAACATGTATCTCCCTAATCTAAGACCATGGGAGAATAATTTTAGAGGGGGAGAGAGATCCTTCACTAGGAGGTATGCTTTGTGATGAGGAGAAGGGGCAGCCCCTCTCCATGGCCAGCGGCCAAGGGGAGGTGCCCCCACCTCTTCCTCATTCATGTGGTGGAAGCTCCACTCACATAAAAATGCCTCCAATCAAAAGTCTAGTGACATGCATTAAATTTCCACCAAATTTAATGCAACTCTCATTTAATAAAACTCTTTTATTTATTTTATTCAGAATTTTGTTAATTACTTTAATTAAAAAACATTCACATAAAACCCCCTGCAATATTTCAATATCACATGCGGAACCAATTTCAGCAATTTTATCCAAAACAATTTCGGTGTCCATTAAAATAATTCCAGCGCTTTGTATATATTTTCTCTGGAACACATTTGCTCCAAATGGTGTCGGTATCCCTTAAGTGTGTCACCCTACAGTTCGCGAATAATGCAGACATGATCGAGACCCTTCTCCGATCAATAATGAGTAGCGGACCTGGAGATCCATACCGACTCCCACACATTCAACGATGACTTCTGTGATCATGAGAAACTTTAACGCTAGTAACTAAATCCCTTGTCTCGTGATATATTACATGTTTGAGAATCGGTCATCGGTATCTCAATACCTAGTTTGATCTCATTACAGACATGCACTCTTTTCTCGTTCCCGTGATATAACATTCTAGTGATCACATCACTTGCTTGCAAGTTATCTTAATGTGGTATCACCTAGAGGGCCCAGAGTATATATATCCATCATTAGGATGGACAAATCCCACTCTTGATCCATGAGCCTCTACATAACACCTTCGGAGTATCTGAACCCACCTTTATAGCCACCCTGTTATGGTGTGACGTTTGATGTGATCAAGTTACTCTTCTAGTGTTAGTGATTAACATGATCTCATGGTCTAAGGACTAGAATTACTTTGTATGATGTTATAGCAATTTAAACACCATGACTTTGATCGTATTGCTATACTTGGGATGAATGTTCATCATCTCATTCCACCAATGCCGTGACCTCATTATTAACAACATCCAATGTCCATGATCACAAAATCTTGATCATCTTGTTAATCAACGAGCTAGTTTATAAGAGAGTCATAACTATGAACCCTTTATTTGTTTATGAAACACACATGTATTAACGTTTCCAATCAATACAATTATAGCATGCAAAATAAACATCTATCATATACTTAGAATACGATAATAACAATTTTATTATTGCCTCTTAGGGCATATTCCCTTCACATGTAACATGAGAAATTCCTAGAAAATTGTGTGCACTATGTGTAAAAATGGCAAAATTAGCTATCTTGCAAATTCATGTAAGATGAGAAATTCCCAGAAAACTATGTGCACTATGTGTGAAAATAGGGTTGTCATATGGGACTTATTCCGTGTGTGCTTGCTTACAAAAACAGTTACTTGGAAAATTGTAAATTATTTTTCTAATCATAAAATTGGAAAATAAGCATTGTTTACCATGCCAAGATGCACCCATCTACCGAATATGGGGACTGAAAGATCGATATAAGTGACTAGAGGGGGTGAATAGGCGCTACTCAATTTTTTTAGCTTCTTTTCAAATTAAGGCTTCACACAAAGTAAGCTCTATAGATATGCAACTAGGTGGGGGAACCTATATGTCAAGCAAGCAAATAACAACAATAATAAGGAGTAAAGGATAGAAATCACCGAGAGAGAACACGGAGATGTTTTCCCGAAGTTCCTTTTGAGGGGAAGTGCGTCTCTGTTGGAGGGGTGGATGGTACTAAGGCCACCAGCACCACAAAGGCCTCACCCTATTCTCCCGCGCACCTGCCTTACAGCAAGCACACGATCCACTATACGATGCCCTTGAAGGCAGCGACCGAAACCTTGTACAAAACCTTGGGGCACTTCTCCACAACTGAATTGGAGGCTCCTATGGTGACCTCGAAGCTCTCACACACGAGGATGAGCTATGGAGGGCGACTTCTTCAAGTTAGGATTTCCTCAAACCCTAGAGCAACAAAAACTTACACAAATGGTGGGGAAACACAAATCCCTTTGGTGGAAAGCTAGGTCTAGGTCTCCTTCCTAGATTCCCCAAGGGGCATCAAGTTCTAGTGGCTAGAGAGGGAGAACTAGGAGGTTGAATCTCATCAACAATGGAGGAGAGAGAGTAGAAGCCGCAACTTGCACTTGCTAGGGAGGGAGAACTAGGAGGTTGAAGCTCAGCAACAATGGAGGAGAGAGAGTAGAAGCCGTATCTTGAACTTGGGGAAGAAGGGATATTTATAGCCCCCCTCCCAAAATAGAGCCGTTGCCCTTTCACTAACCCCGGAGTCTCCGATCTCTAGGGTCAAAGTCTCCAAGAATGGTCGGAGTCTCTGGGGATGGCACATGACTCCGGGGGGGGGGGGGTATACTGAATGCAATTTGGGGTACCTTGGAGTCTAGGCCGGAGTCTCCGGGATCCTGCCCTGGAGTCTCTGGGGTGGCACACGACTCCGGGCCAAACTCCGGGGAGGGAAACAGAGAGCGATCCTGGGGGGCGGAGACATGCTCGGAGACCAGGCCGGGGTCTCTGGTCCTAGACCCCAGAGTCTCCAGACTCAAGGGATGCAGCATACTCCATCTTCACATCCAAGCACCTTTTCTTGATTAAAATTTGAACCCTTATCCATTGCGAAATAGAACACCGTCTTGTGCCTTTACACGGATAAACCTGCAATACTTAGCACACCGTAAAAACTAACTTGTGTTGACAACAAACACCAAAACATCATTAAGGCGGGAAATGGCCTTTCACGGACATAATCAAAAAGTACGATGTAAACATGGCCATGACCTTGGCCGTTTGGCTTAAAATAGAGGTATATTCCTACATGGTAGGCCATATTGGGAAGGAAGTTCTTTCTAGAAGTTATCAAAACTCATGTTTATCATTTCTCGTGGCAACCAAGGTATGTTCCTACATGGCAGGCCATATTGGTCCTAGGCACTTTGTGAGTATTTGTGGTGGGCCATGTACACATAACATAGTACTTCATAGGTAACTAATGTACAAGCCGGCTGCTAGCTATACTATTGAAATTGCTCTATGGGCGTGTCAAGTGTGTGAAAAAGGTGTGTCTAAGAGCACCTTTTCCCCCTTAAACCTAAGTCTAGGACTATTGGGGATATGCTATATGGGTATCCTCATAGCATGTCACCAATCCGCCTAACCCGGGTGGCCCATAGTTGGTAGCAGGGCCCATGGCCTGCTAGGCGACCCAGTTAGACGGATCCAGAAGGGAGGCCCATGCTGGATAAAGGAAGGCTACGCAGGAGTCACCGACATACTCGGAGCCTTGGAGTACAAGACATGGAAGACTAGTTCGTATTAGTGTAGGACTCTTTACCTTGTCCGGCAATGACCTTCCCCTCTAAACCCTAGGTCTTGACGCCTTTATAAACTGGCATGTGGGAGCCTTTAGGGCAACACTCAACGCATAGCGTGCAACACCTCGCACAATGAACCGATCTCTGTAACTCAGCGTATTGCCATTATAGTGATTTATAGCAGGAGTAGAGTTCCGCCACCGTTGTGGGACTTGAACCTGGGTAAGCTGTCTTACCTCGTACACGCCAAATCTCTGCCTTACCCCACATCTCTGAACACGCACTGTGAGGACCCCTCCATGGCGTATTCGCCGACAATACCACGATAGTTGGCGCCCACCATGGGGCAAGACGCGCTTCGAGCTCTACATCGGGCGAGGTCCAATCTCTTCGCGGGAATTGGTGACACCGTAGCCATCGGACACGTTCTCTTCTCCGGCAATGTCCCGATCGTCCCTCCTGATGAGTTCTGGGTGCTAGCGAAGATGAACCCTACGCGTTGCTCCATCATCTCCTTCGGAGACATCCACATCTTCATCAGCGAAACTGACTCGGGTCCTAGCTCCCAGGAAGTCGGAAACTCATCAAGCCCCGCACGGACCACCTATGAGCAGAATACGTTCGCGGAGGGATCTGGGCCATACCTCTCCTTGGATTATGGTGGCTCGAATTAGGAAATTCCAAGGCCCACCCAAACCACCCATGTGCAGGATATAAAGGTGGAAGGATGATACATTGCAAATGTATCTATAATTTTTGATGTTCCATGCTTGGTTTTATCCACTTTCTTGTGTTTTGTTCCAACTTTGGAGTACTTTTCATATGATTTCTTGGACTAACCTATTAACAAGAGCCACAGTGCCAACTGCCTGTTTTCTGCTGTTTTTGGTTCCAGGAAAGTCAGAAAATGAATATTCTCGGAATTAGACGGGACAAAAGCCAAAGTGCCTATTTTTCCGGAAGGGATCAAGTGCCAGAATACGAGACGGAGAAGGGCCAGGGGCCGACCACACCACCTAGCCGTGCGGCCAGGCTGGGCCCATGCCAGGGGGTGGTGTGGTGGCTCCTGGCACCCCCTCGGCCTCTCCTTCCGCCTATAAGTTGCCCTCGGGACGAAAACCCTAAGTGCCCGATCAAAAATCCACGAAAGAGTCTGTAGCCGCCGTCATCTCCATCCCTAGATCGGGAGGGATCTGAAGCTCTTCCCGGCACCCTGCCAGAGAGGGGAATTCACCCTAGAGGCCTTCTTCATCACCATGCAAGCCTCCGGTATGATGCGTGAGTAGTTCATCCTTGGACTACGGATCCATGTAGTAGCTAGATGGCTGGTTTCTCCTCCTTTGTGCTTTCATGTTTAGATCTTGTGAGCTCCGTTCATGATCAAGATCATCTATTTGTAATTCATACATGTTGTGTTTGCGGGGATCCGATGGATATTGAGATGCTATTTCAGATTGATTATTGATTCAATCATGTCTTTGTTATTTGAGATCTTGCATGCTTTCCGTTGTTAGTAGCTATCTTGGCCAAGTAGATGCTACCAACTCCAAGAGTTAGTATTTATGCTCGATAGTGGGTTCATGCCTCTGGTAATCTGGGGAAGTGACAAAAATCTCTAAGGTACTAGATGTGCTGTTGCTACTAGGGAGAAAACAACAATCCTTTGTTCATAGAACAATCGTATTGTTTACTTTACACGCAGTTCGTAAAGCAATAATCTGTTGCTTGCAACTTAATACTGGAGGGGGTTCAGATGATAACATGAAGGTGGATTATTAGTCATAGATGCAGTTGGATGGCGGTCTATGTATTATGTTGTAATGCCCAATCAAGTCTCAGAGGAGTCAAGATGATTAGTATATGCATGTATTGCTTTCTCGGTGTTTGTCAATTGCCTCGCTGTAATTTGTTCACCCAGCATGTTATCTATCTAAGGAGAGCCACCTCTAGTGAACTATGGATCCCGGTCCTTTTACTTTACATACAATCTATAAACTGTTTACTGCTTTTTGTTTACTTTCTACAAACTTTTACTTCTTTCCATTCGATACGTTTAATCCTTTGTTTTCCGCAAAACACGGTGAGATTGACAACCTCATCGCAAGTTGGGGACAAAGTTCTATGGTTGTGTTGTGCAGGTCTCCACGTTGCTACTTGCACCGGTAGTGCGCCCTGCCAAAGCTCAGCTAGTAACACCTTTGGGGTGTTTCCTTGCTCCTACTGGTTCGATTAAACCTTGGTTTCATAACTGAGGGAAAACTTGCTACTATATTCATCGTACCTTCCTCTTGGGGTTCCCAACAAGCTCTACGTCGAAAGTCGAGCGCATCAAAGGACCCTGCAAATCCGCTTGGCTTCCCCGAGCATTAGAGATGCGTAGGTCTCACTTTGTCAGTGTAGTCACCATCTTCGATCTAGCCAGATGCGTTCAGAGGGATGGAGAACCTCCCTGTGAATACCTCGCTAGATGGATGAGGGTGAGGGAAACCCTAGAGGGCAACCGCACTGACGAGATCGTTTACCACTTCGTGGAAGGGATCACACTCGGAACACTCCTCCGGCATACCCTCCGAAGGTGGCAGGCCATAGGTCCTCTCACCCTTGGTGAGATAGTCACCATCGTCAATGAACACGCGGACACTAAGGAGAACACCCAAGCTATGCCTAGGCCGAAAGCCGGAGGAAACAACAACAATAGCCTGCCTCCATCACCCTCCACATCCGCCATCACCAACACCGAAGCCAACTCCGACTCCATCCTTGACGTGTTGTACGTCGACATCAATATGGATGGAGGTGGATCGGATGCTAACTCGGAGGAATATGATGCTGTTATGAGGGAGATCAAGCAGGAGAACGAGAAGGAGGAGCACGCCGACAAGACCAACACTTCCCACCAGGTGCTAGTCGCCATTGGGAGCGTGATGGAAGAAGACGGACAGGAACCAGAACGTGAGAGAGCTCCGCCCACGCTAGAGGTTACCAGAGCAGCGGCAGCTAAGAAAGCCGCCGAGCCTCCGGCTTCGGCCAAAGCTATGCCTCCTCCGGTTATCCGCCTGCTACCGGCGTAGGAACTCACCACGGCCCCTAGTATGGCCCGACAATCAAATCAGCCGCCAATTCCACCGTCAACGTCTGCATCTAGCAACCCATTGGCTACTCCTGCCGACAAAGCAATTTATGGCGCACTTCTAGTTGAGCCAATCACCATCGCCCATATTCGGAGTGTTACGGAGCTTGATGAGAAACGCGCGGCAACCTTGGCGGAGGCCAAGTGCATCGCGGAGCAGAGCGCTAAACTGGACTAAGACATGGCTAAGGCGCAGCAATCCATCAAGGCGGCAAGAGCTATAGAGGCTGAGTACAAGCAATTGCTGTTAAAGCAAAAGGCAAAGAAAGTGCCAGCTCATGTTGTTAAAGATCCCGACGTTCGGCGAAGGTTGGGGTATGACGGATCTATGCCGACAAAAGCCACCCCTTACATTGATTCAGAGGGGAGGCAAGTCATGCCAACTCCCACCCTAAACATTGTTGTCACCAAGACCCTCCTGGAGTAGGATAGGTCGCTAGAAGCAGTTTCTCAGGTGTACGACCTCGTCGCTAAGGCATGCAAGCAACAGGAAAAGGCTACCTCGCAGAGGCTTGAGTCTAACCCGGAGCTTTTCCAGTCAACCCTGAACAGCCGCAGAAGGCCAAAATCTCCCCGTGACGAGGGATCCTACACAGGTTCCACAGAGCGAAGACAGAGAGAGGAACGCAACAGGACTGACGCCATCCCCATATCCTCCGATCATGGAGAAAATGCTTGTCCTCGCCGGTCGCCACCTCCACCACCATCTCGGCGTCACGAGGAACTAGAGCCGTGCCACCGTACAAGCATGCCACCGCCAAGGCATCCCTAGGCCGGTATAATTATACGCGACCAAGGTGAGCAGCCTCGGCATGCCGGAGAGCGCAGCGGCAATGAAGGACACATGAGCAGGTTCCATAAGGAACCGCCATGTCCGACAAGCAACCGCGACGAGCGTGAAGAGTCGTAGGAGGGCCATAGTAAGAAGGCTAACTCACCGCCTCCACCACCACCGTCGCCACCTAGCAGCCATCATGTCGGAGGACATGGCGGATCACACAAACCGCGCCACAACTCCCCTCCCCATGACGGAAAAGTGAAGCAGCCAGAGCCATATGACGCACGTTCGCGGCTGGACAAGATCCAAGAAGCTCGGGAGCTCCCATACCTTGGGCCACGGTGTTTTGAACTAGTAATACAGGCCACAACTTACAACAAGGGCCTCCGGATAGACAAGACCATCAAACCCTACAACGGCATTACCAGGCCAGCAACGTGGTTGCAGGACTACAGCGAAGCGATTCACATCGCAGGGGGAAACCCCAATGTCGCCTTCAAGTACCTCCCACTCATGTTAACCGGCACCGCCCGGCAATGGATCGATGACTTACCGGAGAAATCAATATGCAATTGGTTGGACATGCATGAAGCGTTCACCAAGAACTTTGAGGGCACGTACAAACGTCCCTGCACTGTCGGAGACCTCCAACGGTGTGTGCAAGAAAAGGACGAAACCTCTCGTGCTTACCTCTCTTGCTGGCTGGATATGAAATTTTTTTCCTGCGTAGGGGTGCACGATCAGACCGCTATGGCCGCCTTCGTCGACGGTCTAGAAAAGGGAACTTTGCTCCGCCATAAGTTGAAGTGCAAGCAAGACAACAATAAGCTCACCCTCAACGCAATGATCGCCATGGCTAGCAAGTTCGCCGTTGCTGATGACGACACGTGCGGATCACTACCAGCAATGGCAATCCCTACCTAGGCCAGAAAAAACAACAATAACAAGCGGAAAAATCCGCCCAAAGAGAAGCAAGTAGCCGACATGGTTGCCGCAACATTCACTGGCAGAGGCAGAGGCGGATAGCGTGGATGTGGCCGGGGGGCTAGTAGTGGCCAGCAGAGGGGTGACACTACACCCTCAGCGCCCCGCATTCCTCAAACGTACGAAGAGTACCGTCACATGCCGTGTTTCATCCACCTTGACACAAACGGCAAGGCCACCCACATCAATCGCCAATGCAAATTTGTCAACGACCTCAAGGAGGACCCTGAATTCGGCTACAAGCAAAGTCGGAAAAATAGACCCCGCGAAAAAGGCAAAGGGAAGAAGGAGGAAGAGCCCAAGGAATCAAGCGATATGGATGAAGACGTGAACCCAAAATCTTCCGACAATGGAGAGGATAAAGGGAAAAATCCATTCAAAAAGAAGGCTCCATGTTACCATACCTTTCTTGGCACCCCCACCATCCGGGCCCAAAAAACCTCTTTGAGGATACTGATGGCTACACTCCCTCCGGTTCCCCAATACGTTAGGTGGTCGGAAGTTCTAATTACTCTGGCTAGGATCGCCCAGAACTTATCCCAACATAGAACTAGTATGCCATGGTCATCAACCCTTTGATTGACGACATAGAGTTCACCAAGTGCCTCATGGACAGTGGAAGTAGCATCAACATCATGTACCTGTATACACTGCACAAGATGAACTTGACGAAGACCAAGCTAAGGAAGAGCAACATCGTGTTCCATGGGGTTGCCCTGGCCGACAAGAAAATTCCCTGGGCTGCATCACCCTTCCGGTCGATTTTGGTGATGTTAACAATTACCGCCAAGAACGCATAACCTTTGAAGTGTTGCCTTTCAAGAGCGTGTACCACGTCATCTTCGGACGCGACATCTTCCACTCCTTCCTTGCAAGGCCATGCTGTGTCTACAACAAGCTCAAGATTCCCGGACCAAATGGCGTCATCACCATTGACGGAAGCTTCACCAAGGCACGGGAGTGCGAGCTCAGTGAGGCCGCCTTCACCGAAGCAGTCCTCTATGGTGAGGAGTTCAAGGAGATCCAGAACCATGTCGATGCCTCGGAGATGCTGGCTTCAAAGAAGCAGATCACTGCTGCCGAACCCGCCTTCAAGGGTTCATCAAGACCAAGCAGGTGGAGCTTGTCGAAGGTGATTCCTCCAAGACCACCGCCATTGGCACGGACCTGGATCCCAAATAGGAAAGCGTGCTCGTCGAGTTCCTCCATGAGAATAGGGACATCTTTGCCTGGCAACCTGCCGACATGAAAGGTGTACCTAGGGAACTTGTCGAGCACATCTTGAATATTGATCCTAATGCCAAAACAATGAAGAAACCTCTACGACGCTTTGGTGATGAAAGACAAAGGGCTATAGGCAAAGAAATAGCTAGGTTACTTAAGGCTGGCTTTATCCGAGAAGTTATTCACACCCGATAGGTGGCAAATCCTGTACTTCTCCCCAAAAAGGGAGCCAATGAATTAAGAATATGCGTTGATTACACCGGCTTGAACAAAGCGTGTCTGAAGGATCCGTTTGCTTTGCCTCGCATTGACCAAGTCATTGACTCGATGGCTGGCTCAGAACTTCTGTGTTTTCTCGATGCCTACTCAGGATACCACCAGATCCGGATGCGAAAGTCGGACCAACTGGCCACTTTGTTTGCCACACCCTATGGCACATATTGCTACGTCACGATGCCCTTTGGGTTAAAAAACACCGGCGCTACGTACCAGCGAACGATGCAACGTTACCTACACGACCAAATAGGTCGCAACATACACGCCTACATGGACGACATCACGGTAATGTCAAAGAAATCAAATGATCTTATCCCTGACTTGTAGGAAACCTTCGACAATCTCTGGAAATACAACATGATGCTGAACCCCAAGAAGTGCGTCTTCAGGGTACCCTCCGGCAAACTGTTAGTTTTCATTGTTTCGCATCGCGGAATCGAGGTGAACTTGGGGAAAATCAAGGCCATCCTCGACATTAAACGCCCGACATGCTTGAAGGACATACAAAGGCTCATAGGCTGCGTTGCAGCAGTAAGCCGGTTCATCAGCCGACTTGGCGAGAAGGCTATGTTGCTCTACAAGTTGCTCAAGAAGGTGGAAAAATTCATATGGATGGACGAAGCTGATGCAGCACTTCAGGAGTTGAAGAGAATACTCTCCTCCCCACCAATACTTGCGGCACCGGTGCCAAGGGAGCCTATGTTAGTTTACATGGCGGCAACCAACTGAGTAATCAACATCGTCATCATGGTGGAGCACAAGGAACCAATGCACGAATATGGAGTTCAGCGGCCCGTTTACTATGTGAGCAAGGTCTTGACGGAATCCAAGCAACGTTACCCGCACTACCAAAAGATAGCTTATGGAGGTTTCCTTGCTTCACGTAAGCTAAGGCATTATTTCCAGGAGCACCCTATCACAGTAGTGAGCAAGGCTCCACTGTTCGACATCATCAACAATAGCGACGCTACAAGGAGAGTGGCAAAGTGGGGCATTGAACTTGGCGCCTTTGAAATCACCTACAAGAGACGTGATGCTATCAAATCACAAGCATTGGCGGATTTTCTCGCAGATTGGACAAAACTGCCAGAAGACACTCCTGTGCTAGAGCCAGAGTATTGGGTCATGCACTTTGATGGATCGAAGATACTCAATGGCTCGGGGGCTGGTGTGTTGTTACAATCACGAACAGGAGAAAAATTGCAATACATCCTGCAGATCCACTTCAATGCTACCAACAACATGGCGAAGTATGAGGCCCTCATTCACGGACTTCGTGTAGCCAAGGATATTGGCATCAAGCGCATAGTTTGCTATGGAGATTCCGACTTGGTTGCCCAGCAAGTAGCTGGCACCTGGAACGCGCGGAACCCTATGATGGCGGCATATCGAGATGAAGTAGACGAAATAGCTAAGTGCTTCGACGGATACGAATTCAAGTACGTCAAAAGGGAGGAGAATGAGGCGGCAGATCTGCTGTCAAAGCTTGGATCAGCTTGTCGACCAATTCCGCCAGGCGTTTTCCTGGAGCATTTCCGGACTCCATCCGTGAAAGGAGCGGACCTTGACAACCCGGATAGAGTGGATTCATATGTTAACACAGTAACTGTGACCTCTCCGGCCTAGACGAAGCCATTCATGGACTATCTACAAGACGGAACTTTGCCTGCCGACAAAGTCGAAAGCCGGCAAATAGTAGGCAGAGAAAAAGGCTACGTCATCATTGACGGCTAGCTATACAAAATAAGTACCACAGGAGTTTTCCCTCGATGCGTCTCCCAGCAGCAAGGTATTGAAATCCAAAGAGAATACATCTCGGAGATTGCGGGCATTACGCCACTCCCCGATCGTTGGTGGCTAAGGCCTTCCGACAAGGATTCTACTGGATAACTGCCAAGGCGTATGCCGGCAAGTTAGCACAAACATGTCTTGGGTGTCAGTTCTATGAAAGACAACCAAGTGTTCTAGCTGAAGAATTGCGAACAATACCAATAACTTGGTCGTTTGCAGTCTGGGGGCTGGACATGGTAGGACCTTTGTAGACAGCACCCTGTGGATTCACACACTTGCTTGTAGCAGTGGATAAGTTCACAAAATGGATTGAAGCTAAACCCATTAGAAAGCTTGATGGGGCAACAACCCTAAAATTTGTCCGGGATCTAGTGGTGAGATTTGGTCTCCCACATAGCATCATCACCGATAATGGCAGAAATTTAACTCTCGGAGAAGTTGAGGAGTACTGTCATGAAAAGGGCATCCGCCTTGACCTAGCATCTGTGGCACACCCACAGTCAAATGGGCAAGTTGAAAGGGCCAATGGACTACTTCTGCACGAAATCAAGCCACGCTTATAGGCATCGCTACGTAGAGCAGCTGGAGCCTGGGCAGAGGAGTTACCATCTGTCTTGTGGAGTTTACGAACAACACCCAACCGATCCACCGGCTTAACTCCTTTCTTCATGGTTTATGGAGCAGAAGCTATCCTCTCATCCGACATCCTCCACGATGCACCAAGAGTTTCCGCCTATAAGGAGGATGAAGATGAAGAATCTAGACGCCTATCAGTGGACCTACTTGAAGAAGAGCATGTGCTAGCATGCCAGAGATCCGCCATCTACCAGCAGAAGCTGCATGGCTACCATAGTCGCCGCGTAAAGCATCGCTCGTTTAAAGAGGGAGATCTGGTGCTTAGACTCAAGCAGGAGAAATCACACAAACTATCCCCGCCTTGGGAAGGACCATTCATCATAAGAAAAGCATTGCTCAATGGTTCCTATTACCTTGTCGATATTCGCGAGTTGAAAGATAGGCCAAAAAGTCGCAAGCGCAAGCAACGTGACTCTAATGATGATTACCCAGAGACAGATCGACCATGGAACATAGCACAGCTACATCCCTTTTACACTTAGCACATTTATATTATGTAATAAGTTTCTTATATGATCAATGAAATAAAGCATTTGGTTCACGCATATTCTTTGTGTCTTTTACCTCCTTTAGTTGTTCATTTTTGGATCATATAAACCCTTTATGCGCAAGTTTGCATTTGCACTTGTAAAAATTACGCCTACGGGCGTTAGCTTAAGTTTTCTGGTCTACACGTTTTATGAAGTTTTTATGTGGATTCCGGAGTAGTGACTTCTTGGCACTCAAAGCCGGCGATTTTGCTCTTAGGTTCTTGACGGTGCTATTAAGCATCATCACCCGAGAGCATAGTTCTGCGCTGCGAGTCTTCCATCTCATGGAAGGTCAAGCATACGAACCAGAATAATGGATAAGCCAGCACTTGCTTAAAATATATATACACATGCTAGAAATAGATAAGTTGCAGGAAACTTGAGTACAAGTTTTTCTGCCTTAGCAAAACATAAGTTTTTCCGCATACACTTTGCAGAGGCACATTTAATACAACATTGTTTTTATGGCTCTGTTGCAGGGGGCTTTATGGTGGCATCATCAGGAGAGCCAGGCCGGGAGAGCTCATTGAACTTGGAGGGAGATGGGCTAGACTCAGATGACACCATGTCTTCGTCAAGGATCTCGGCGGGCACGAAGACATCTGCGTTGACCATCTTGGCGATCCTAGTGTCGAAGCCGGCAAGGGAATTCCAAATAGCATCGCTATCGATTTCCCTCCCTTCTTCATCCAGCTTGGGGAAGCCGGAGGTCACCAGGTCGATGTCGGCGTTGTCATAGCGCACCTTGACCAGAGACAGCGACATCCTAGCACCAGCCCGGATGCAAGAGGCCTTCCAGTCCTTGACCTTCTCAGGAGCTCAGTGCAGGATCTCCGCGTACTTGGCCGTTGAGTCTGTCGCCTTGATGATAATCCCTAGAGGCTGGGCTATCTCCTTGGCCTAGGTGATGGCGCTGCTGACGAAGTTAATGGCAAGAATCATGCGTTCCTTGGGATCCGGAGCACCCTCACCCAAGTTGGCTAAGACAATGGGAGCTGTGGTTTGCACTAGAACAAGGACCGTGAGAACACACAAATTGAAAGATTATCCAATAGTACAGAAATGACCAAGACGGAGAAAGGTTACCGAAGATGCTCGTTTTCGCTTGCTTGTATGCCTCTGCCAAGACATCACGCTCCTTCTGGACTGTCTTGTACACCTCAACGTTCCTAGCATTCTGCTCTTTGGCAGCCTAGTTCTGCTCCTTGAGTTGCACAATTTCGTCCTTCAGGCATTGCATCTCAGCATTAGTAGACTCTTGCAACACCTTCATCGTTGTCTCATGGCCCTTGACGGCATCGGCCATGTCCTTCTTCAAAATTTTATTCTCATCATCGAGCTCCTGGATATGTTTGGCTTGCTCGACGATGCTCTTGGCCTTGGCAATGACCTCTGTAAGACGGAAATTAGAAAGTGCTACAAGAAGATGGAAGAAATGAATCCATGAGGAAAAGCAAGGAGCTGTTACAAGAAATAGACTCTGGCTATTTTTGATCTGTTGCTTCAGGAAGGCTGTTTTACCCTGTTCAAGGTCCAGTTCCTTCCGCAGAGCAGCAAACCTCTCATTGGCGGCTATCCTCCATTTATTCTCATTCTGCACAAGATGTTAACATGCTTAGTTTCTCTATAGCATCTAGTCGGAACTATTTAAGTTTCAGCTAAACGCTCGGGGGCTACAGTAGAAGTTTTAAAAATAAGCTAGTTTCTCTAGAGCATCTAGTCAGAACTATCCAGTTTCAACTAAATGCTCGGGGGCTACACGGACAAGTTCTACACTTAGTTCTTTGGAGCACGCAGGCCAAAACTATTGGTCTTTTTCCTAAGAGCTCGGGGGCTACAGTGGGATACATTACAAATCAAAAGAAGTGAAGTTCAAAAGACTTACGATGGCAATGACCCTAAGATTGTTGGCCAAATGGGCATAGGAATCGTGGAAGGTCCTGGCGTTGTTATAAATGTGTTGGCCTGCAAGATGAGGTCATCCAAGCACAACGTCGGAGGAGTCACAGCCAACGGAGAAGTTGAAGCCGGAGGCATGGATGAAGCCCTAGCCGTCTCTTGTGTCTTCAAGACAGATGATGGCTCAGAGGCTCCCGCCTGGATTGTTGCTTCTACATCCACCTCTTCCACCACATGCTTCCCTTTCTCGGTGGCATCCTTAGCCAGAGCTTCAGCCACTCTAGAGGAAGTACTCTCCTGCGTCGCCTGACCGCTGGGAGCAATGTCTGCCTCGACAGAGCCTGAGATATCAAGGATTGGATTGATGTTTGTCTCCATGGCGGAGATCTCAGGAATGACGAGGGACGAAGGCCCAGCATGGCCAGAAGAAGGCTTGGCGCCAGGAGTAGGGGGAGCAGTAGAGGGAGAGGACTTGGCGGCCACATCCCTGGTCAGCATGTCATGAATGTTTTTTGACCCTCCAACATCTTTGGAGGATCGCTTCAAACTAACACCGGCTTTCCTCCTGAAATGTACAAAGTATAAGTACAAGAGTTGAAAAAAGGTATGAGCTGAAAAGCATAAGTGGGAGAATGAAAATACTTACTCCACGGAAGGAGCCTTGGTGAGGGGAATGCCGGTGGATTTCTTCTTCTTCTCCGCCTCTACGGCGGCAGTGGATCGTTTGGAGACTCCACTCTCCGATTTCTTCTTCTTGGCCTCGGCAGTAGCGTTAGAGGTGGAGCTCTTCCGCTTTCGTGCTGCCAGAGCTGGTTGATCCTTGGGGGCATCATCATCGGACACCACCTGGATATCCTTCAGCTTGGGATCATAGACCTGGGAGGCCATTTGATCCGCCACCAAGGTCGCCAGCTGGGATACAGAGGAGTGTTAGATTGACAACTTCAAGTTGGAAAAACCTTAGAGCATGTAACAAGAAACAAAGGAAACAGAAGCTACCTTTGGGCATGTGCTGCAATCGAACATGTCGTGGGTGATCTTGAATCCCCGATTCTTGTCCTTCACCTTGACGATGTCCTTAAGCCAGAGTTTGATGGAGTCAGTAGAGAAGTTATCCCGTGAAATTCGCATGGGATCCCTCATGTCTTGAGTATATTTACACATCAACTCGGTGTGGTGCTGCAGAGGCTGAATCCGCCTAACGAACCAGCACATGGCCAGATCCAAGCCCGTCAGTCCTCCGTCTACGAGCCATTCAATCCTCCTTACAACACGATTGGCTTCATCGTCAGAGGGAAGGGAGGCTGGGGTCCGCCATGCGGGCACTTCAATGGCAGCTCCATCGATGAAGTCAGGCTAAGTCTCAAGGCGGTCAGGCAGAGGAATATCTAGCCCGTAGAAGTACGTGCGCTGCCAGTTCTTGCATGACTCATGCCCTACTATGTCGGGGAAGTGCTGGCTAGGCCGGATCTTGAAGCTAATGGTTCCATAGATCCGCAATTTGTCCTTGGACTCTATGGACTCTCTCTTGACGGTCAAGAAGTACACGAATAGATCTAACCTAGGTTTTAATGCCTAGGAATCCTTTGCACAAAGCTACGAAGTTGCTAAGGACTAGAATGCTATTGGGAGAGAGATTGTGGGGGAGTACCCAGAAGTGCCAGAGGACATCCAAGAAGAAGTCGGAGACTGGCAGGCTTATGCCACGCACCAGCTGAGATTTGAGGTACACCTTCTCTCCGGCTTGGGGCGAAGGGACCACCTCGCCGGCTAGTGCCGCCCGCCAGACCAACTCCTTCGCCATAGGGAGGTATCCCTCGGTGACCAGCTCCTGCAGATCTTCGGCGGAGAGATCAGAGCCTCTCCACACCCTCTCATGGGAGTCATTTTCTTCTTCAGTAGCTTCAGGCGCTGCTCGTTCTTGGTCATCGTCGGTGGTTTCCACCACGGTGTTGACAGGGATGACCACACTCTCTGGTGGGACGGTCACTCCCTGAGATGGCTCGGAGGTAGCCTCGAGGGTCGCTGCCGTTAAAGGGACAGAGCTATTGGAGGCCATTACAATGTGGAGAAGGTAGAGGAAAGAAGGGCTCTGGCCAGGGTTTTCGCAGAAGAGCTCGAATGGTCGCGCAGATGGAGGAAGACGAAGACTAGAAGGCGAATGCGGGTAAAAAATAAATAAACTAGCCACGGTGAAAATATATAGACCCCACGTCAAGATTCGTACAAGGAGATCTAATGGATGGAACGTTGCTGATGTGGAAGTGAACGTGCGCAGTAATTTCGTCATGTCCTCCGTCCTTTGCTGCTCCGCCGTTTCGGATTTCGTGCGCGTGAAAATAGCTGATGATTAATTCTCTGTTTCTGTGAGTTTCGAGGTAGCGTAGGATACACCCTAGGTCATCCTCCTGACTATTGCAGTGAAGGGTCACATCCGAAGATTCCATTGAAGATGGTGACTGTCCGACTCTGGAAACAAAGACTCAAGGAATCTCCGGCTACATTGTGAGACCGGAGAGGATTGCAGGGTTCTTTGGGAGACCTTTGAGATATTGCTTGACGAATTGCCGGCATCACTTAGACGGGACATTCAGAGATCAACGGGCAAGATGGCGCAAGATTTCAAAGTCCTTCGGGGGCTACTGTTGGGGATATGCTATATGGGTATTCTCATAGCATGTCACCAATCCGCCTAACCCGGGTGGCCCGTAGTTGGTAGTAGGGCCCATAGCCTGCTGGGCGGCCTAGTTAGACGGATCCAGAAGGGAGGCCCATGCCGGATAAAGGAAGGCTATGCAGGAGTCACTGACATACTCGGAGCCTTGGAGTACAAGACACGGAAGACTAGTTCGTTTTAGTGTAGGACTCTTTACCTTGTCCGGCAAGGACCTTTCCCTGTGAACCCTAGGTCTTGGCGCCTTTATAAACCGGCATGTGGGATCCTTTAGGGCAGCACTCAACACATAGCGTGCAACACCTCACACAACAAACCGATCTCTGTAACCCGGCGTATTGCCATTATAGTGATTTATAGCAGGAGTAGAGTTCCGCCACTGTTGTGGGACTTGAACCTGGGTAAGCTGTGTTACCTTGTACCCGCCAACTCTCCGCCTTAGCCCACGTCTCTGAACATGCACTGTGAGGACCCCTCCATGGCGTACTCATCGGCAATACCACGACAAGTATGATGGAGAGGGTGGTGCTAGCTATCTATCTAGTATGGAGTACTGTACTACTAGACATAGGTAGCTAAGGTGGACCCACGTGGCAGACTTGGCAGTGTATGACTAGAATATAAAAACAATCTGAAAAACTACAATTTTCTTCTTAAATGGGACCCACGAAATGGGGTAAACGCGGGAGTAAACTTTGCGACTCAAGTCTTACTTCTTCTTAGCTATAGCTAAACGGCATAGGCCTAGTTAGTAGGCTATAAGTAATAAAATAGTACTACTACTATATTTTTGCTTAGGGTGTGTACATCATGTAGGTTGAGCTAAGGAAAAAGGTGGAGTCGAGTCAACAAAACCAAGTTCGGAGTAGCTCCACCGTTTAGACTCAGCTCGTGGGACCTGGTAAGAAGAGCACGCGGTACTTTTCCTGCACTTCTCCTGCCAAACCACTCACCCTTCCATGGAGGAGAGAGTAGAAGAGAGAGAAGAGGAGTGGACTCTCATCATGCAAGAGCTAGCTGTAGCGAATTCTCCTAAAGGCACTCTATGAGTATATGCGGTGGGCCATGTCATATAAATTGTAGTGTTTATAGTTAGCTATTGTAAGTTGGCTATATTGGTAGTACTTGTAGTGCATGACAAACAGTTAACTTAATAGCCATCATGTTGGTTCTACTGAATTTGCTCTAATATGGGAAGGAAAACATCCAGAGCTCATTTTTGGGTGGAAGCACGAGGCAAACTGAAGGAAAGTTGGGCTGGACCATCACGGGTCCTAACTTTCTCTGCATCACTGCTCCTGCACGATTGTACTCTATTGTGGGAAAGTTACATGGGAAGAAAGAGGTGATTGTTGTGATGTTAACCACCTGAATAGGTGCCATTGAGTGGAGCAGCGCATGCAATGCCGCATTGAAGAGAAGAGAGGGAGGATGATTCTCCTTCATCTAGGACCCTTTGCTCTCACGAGAGGCAGCGACGAGACGGAATTTTCTATGGAGGGGCATGTGCTCTCCTTGCAAGCAGTACGAGATCGACTAGGCACCAAAAGCTAGAACCTACATGTAAGAGCTAACAATACACATTCTTGTGACTGAAATTATTAATATTGCTATGTGTACTAGATATTATTATTTTAGTGTTTGTGGACACCTATGTATGTTTCCAAACCACACCACAAGATGGGACCCACTGAGTAGTCTTATGAAAAAGGGAGTACTCCACTATATATGTTGCACAAGCATACGTTAAGATAGGCTCCACATGTCAGAAAAGTAGTCAAAAGTGAACCTTATGGCCAATAGTAGGTAGGGAAGCTCTAAAAGTAGTATTTATATATTCCTTATGGTATTCCACAATCTTGTGGATAGCTTGTATATGTATGTGGAAGTCTTTAATGTGCACTTTTTGCATGTAGACATCCATGTGGAAAAAATAGTAGATAAGCTTGGTCACCTTTAAGCTTTTTGGCCTATAGACAATCTCCAAGTATGTACTACCTCTATCGCAAGGAATAAGGCGCCCTCCTTTTGTGTGTTTTTTCTCTCAAAAAATGTGTAATTTTAGGCTTATGGTGTGGGTTTTTCACACATAACTGACAAACACGCCAAACACAAACACGAAACTGCTGACACAAGACAGGTCGACACACGTGCGCAACGCTAGGTTGTGGATGAGCCAACGATGAGCCAGTCAGGGTGTGGATGGTGATGACTGATTAGGAAGCGAAGGAGAGAGAAAACACAATTTTTTTTGCATGCATATAAATTTCCTACTACTCCGTACTAGTAGTACTACTACTCACTATACCCTGCACCTCGTCTTAGGAACTCATCAGCTTTGCTCTGACATCGCACCGGCTTCAAATTCTTCTCTTCCCTGCTCTCTCGTGCTGCCTCCTCTATGCTCTCATAGTCTCTTTTCGCTCTTTGTTTTTTATAGACTCATTTTTATTTTCAAAAAGTCTTCCAAAGTCATTTTTATTTTTTCATGGAAAGTAGTACACATAGGAAGACATCGTGCAAATTATTTTATTATTAGTATTATTTTTGTTTGACTGTTTTCAAATCAAGGTTAAATTTGTCTATATGCAAATTACTAGCAAGAAGTTGAATCTTTCAGATAAACTCTGTGATTTTCGATTTATTGACTATCCAGTGGGTACCTTCAAAAGATAATTGTAGATCTTTGAGAGCAATCTACCACTGAATTTTAGGTTCAAATTTTACCAAACATTGACAAATTGTCTTAAATACGTTTAAAGAGGCGAAGGTAGCGTGGAACCTTGAGAACTCATAAAAATTGGTAATCATAAGTGAAACATGGTCAACACTTTGTTTAGAAACTTTTTTTGTGGTATTAGGAGACATATTCTTCGTGTTTTCTTTAATTTTAAGTAAAACATTCTTTTCACTTCGAATATTCAAAATGGTTTTTTGTTCCTATAAAAGTAGGAAACTTCCATTTTTTGGTAGCATTATTATTCACCACACCACGACGCACCCATCTCCAAATATGGGAAATCCATAAAGTATGATGTCCAATTGGCCATTTACCCTTGTCGTTCGGCTGGGAGCCTAAGAATGTTCATACATGGTAGGCCATATTTTGAAGCACCTTGTTTTTTTTCAAACGTTGTGAATGCTCATGATTATCATTTTCATGATAAGACGTGCAAGTCAGAGGACGTCGTGCGATGTATTTTATTTTATATTTTTCAAATCAAGGTCAAATGTTTCCACATGTAAATTCTTAGCAACAAATCGAATCTTTCAAAAATCTCGTTGGTTTTTGGTATATCGACTGTCTGCTGGGTACATTCAAAAGATGGTTGTATAACTCTAAGAGAAATCTACCACTTACTCATAGTTCAAATTTTACTTAACATCAGCGAATCAGGTTAAATTGGTTTAAGTGCGTGAAGTTAGCTAGGAAGCATGAGGACTCATAAAATATGGTAATCTTAAGTGAAACAAGGTCCAAACTTTGTATGGAAACTCGTGTCATGGCATTCCAAGCCATATATTCACCGTGCTTTCTCTTAAGAAAATACACTTGTGTCACTTGGAAAATTAAAATTGACTGTTTGGCTTCAAATACAAGAATGTTCATACTCATTTTAATTTTCAAAATGTTGTACAACTCATTTTTATTCAAAATTTTTAAGGGAGCATTAGCAAAAAGTATGATGTAGATATGGTTATGACCTTGGTCGTTCAGCTTGAAGTTCAGGAATGTTTAGACTCATTTTTATTTCAAAAAAGATATCCATACTCATTTTTATTTCTTCGTGGAAAGTAGTACACTTAGGAAGATGACGTGTAGATCCTTTTATTATTAGTATGTTGATTATTTTCAAAACAAGGTCCAATTTATGTACATGCAAATTACTAGGAATAAGTTGAATATTTAAAAAATCTCAGTGATTTTCGATATACTGACTTCCTGGTGGGTACCTTCAAAAGATATTTGTAGAACTTTGAGAGCAATCTACCACTTACTTTTAGATAACACTAACAAATTCGGTTAAGTTAGTTTAAGGGGTCAAAGTTAGCTAGGTATATTGAGAACAAATAAAACTTGGTAATCGTAAGTGAAACATGGTCAATACTTTGTCTGGGAACTTGGCTTGTGGTATTGTGAGCCATATTCTTTGTGCTTTCTTTAATTTTAAGGAAAACATTCTTTTCACTTTGAATATTCAAAAAGGTTTTTTGTTCCTAAAAGTTGGAAATTCCCATTATTGGTAGTATTATTATTAACCTTGTCACAATGTAACCATCTACCAAATATGGGAACATTATCATATAAAGTATGCTGTCCATAGGGCCATTCACCCTTGTCGTTCGGCCTGAAGCCTAAAAATGTTCATACATTGTACTAGGCCATATTCTAAAGCGGTTTGTTTTTTCAAAAGTTGTGAACGTTCATGATTATCATTTTCATGACAAGTAGTGTAGGTAATAGGACGTCGCACGTTGTCTTTTTTATTGTTTACAAATCAAGTTCAAATTTGTCTACATACAATTTTTTAGCAAGAACTTGAATCTTTCAATAGATCCATTGGTTTTTGATATATTGAAAACCTAGTGGGTACCTTCAAAATATACATATATAACTTTAAGAGCAATCTACCACTTACTCGTAGTTCAAATTTTATCTGACATTGATAAATAGGCTTAAATTAGTTTAAGTGTGTGAAGTTAGCTAGAAAGCTTGCAAACTCATAAAAATTGGTAATCGTAAGTGAAACATTGTCCAAACTTTGTCTGAAAACTGGGCCGTTGCATTCCGAGCCGTATTCACTGTGCTTGCTCTTAAGAATTACTCATAAATACTTTTTTTATATATCTTTTGCAAAACAAATACTAGTGACACACTAAATAAATCACGGGAAAACAATTGTGCGTTAGAATTTTATGAATAAAATAGGGGTGCTTTTGTGAGAGTTGTAATAAACCAAACATAAATTGCTCGTCCGACGGTTAAAAAAAACTCTTCGATGGACATCTTGTAATTTGAGTAAAAAGTCAAACCTTATGTACAAACAATTTATATTCAAAATCAAGTTTATTACAAAGAATTAAATGTTCGATGTGAAAATATTTTGGTACTTTGTGTAAACAATGATGTTTTCTACTATTGCCTCGGACGCACTCCAGAATCTACAATACTTCCTCTGTTTCGGTTTACAAGTCCTACATGTATATCTAGGTTATCAATTTTACCACTAAAATATTAATTTTTATATCGCAAAAATTATATGATTAGAAAATATAACACCTAAAGTTCCAAATAGTACAATGTTTGTGCTATATAATTTATATTTATTGATTAAATTCATGATCTAGGTATAAGCGTGGGACTTGTAAACTAAAACATAGGGAGTATATCTATAAAGTTCATCCCCACTAACATGCATTTAATGTTTGCAAGCTAAAATCTGGTGTAGCCATGTCACGAATTTTTTTTAGTCCGTTCGATTTCAAATACATGGTCCTCGTTGATTTCCTTTGGCTAGAAACGCAAGCATGAATCTATTTGGACTTTGGATCCCCGCGGAACCTCTTCCTTCTTCCCTAGAGCAGCATGCCTTCTTTAACTACCCAATTACTCCCTATGCCATCGAGTGTTGGGAGCAGAGTCAGTGTTCCGTCCCATAAGCTTCTCCTTAGTCTTTGTCAGTGAAATTTGCCACACACATTGGCTTTATTAGCGACATTGATTGACCCCTCGGTTCAGTTAATCTGCCAACATAATCTCGAATCACCTCCTTCCTATTTATTAACTCCCCTTCCCTACAATCCTAGAGCACCAAACCATATCCAATCTCCCACTTCTAGCAACATCTCCGTCCCCATCAGGCATTCATGGCCACCTTCCGGCTGCCGCCCGCCGTACCAGAGCGCAAAGACATGGACATCGCCGTAGAGGAGGAAAATGTCCTGCGCATTTGGGCATTCTCCCCGCGGAGAAAGCATTGGCTGCTGGTGTGCACCTTCCGTGATGACGGCTATGACCGCCGTTACAAGTACCCTATGTACCGCCTCTCCAACAATGCAGATGGGACGTTGATGGTCAGGTTTGCCAACTTCAGGGACACCCATATCCTCTACGTCCATGCCTTCCACTGCGGCTGAGAGATAGTGGTGTTCACCGCCGCCAAAATCTTCACCACCTACTGGGACCAGTTCCCCAACAAAGGAAATTTCATCCATAGGGTCCTCTCGGAGCTACCGATGGAACAGGAGGTGTCGTCCGCTTAAAGGTGTCGATGGGTCAGGAGTCGACGGTGGTGCTGGAACTTGCGGTGGCACCGGAGCTTTCGTTGGTGCTAGTGGCTAACGAGCTACCGCTGGCGGTGTGGACGCCGGACCTGCAGTAGTTTAGAAGCGAATCCTATATATGTAAACTCATGTTGTTAAGTTAATAGTTGAATAAAGTTTTTGTTCCTCCTCGTGCTATATTTATTTCTATTGTTTTGTTTACGTTTTTTGATGTTGCCCCATCGTTTTGTTGATTCTGACTCTTGTACTGTGTGCGATTGCTATATTAATATAGTGGGGTGAAAGCCTGATTCGAGGAGTTTCTTCAAATACGCGACGAATTCTGTTCAGATTTGCCAGATACCTGTGAACTCTCTTTATCAATTTCCCCAAGTAGACGACAAATTTTTGTCAGTTTTGTCAAAACCTCAAAATAAAACACCCCTAAACTTGGTCCCTCACGGTTAATTATCCACAAACATGGTCCCTTATTAAAGCTAATACCTACAGTGAATAGCCAGGAGTGTAGTAGGTCCTAAAATTTTCTACTATAGTACAGTATCATGTACCTCGTGTCAGGAACCCACCGTAGTTTTGGTCTGACATTGCACCACCTTTAATTCCTCTTCTTTGTTGCTCTCGAGCGCCGTGCTCCTTATAATCTCCTATGTACCTAGTTTTTTGAATAGGGGGAAACTTCAAGTGGTAACATTATTTACCATGTCAAGATTCACCCACCTACAGTACCAAATATAGGAAACATTAGCATAAACTATGATGTGGATATGGCCATGACCTTGGTCATCTGGCTTGAAACCCAAGAATGTTCAAAAGTTATCAAAACTCATGTTTATCATTTTTCATGGCGGGTAATACACGTAGAAGGAAGCCATACACACATCTTTATTTATTACTTCCTCCGTCCAAAAATATAAGGCGCCTAAGGATTGGTCAAAAGTCAAAGCTTACTAACTTTGACCAAATATTTAGAAAAAAATGTCTACATCTACAATATTGAATGGACATATTAAGAAAATATACTTTATGGTGAATCTATTGATATTAATTTAGTATTATAATTTTTTATATTTTTGTGTATTATCATGGTCGAACTTAAAAAATATTGACTTTTAACTAATCCTTAGGTGCCTCATATTTTGGGACCGAGGGAGTATCTTCAACTTGTTTTCAAAATATCTTCCAAAGTCATTTTTTTCTTCATGGAAAGTAGTACACGTAGGAAGACGTCGTGCAAATTCTTTTATTATTAGTATTATTTTTGTTTGACCGTTTTCAAATCAAGGTCAAATTTGTTTTTATGCAAATTACTAGCAAGAAGTTAAACCTTTCAAATGAACTCGGTGATTTTCGATTTATTGACTATCTAGTGGATACATTCAAAAGATAATTGTAGATCTTTGATAGCAATCTACCACTTAATTTTAGGTTGAAATTTTACCTAACATTCATAAATTGGCTTAAATACGTTTAAAGAGGCGAAGGTAGCGTGGAAGCTTGAGAACTCATAAAAATTGGTAATCGTAAGTGAAACATGGTCAACACTTTGTCTAGAAACTTTTTTTGTGGTACTGGGAGACATATTCTTCATGCTTGCTTTAATTTTAAGGAAAACATGATTTTCACTTCGAAAAGTCAAAATGGTTTTTTTTCCTAAATTTTGGAAATTCCCATTATTGGCAGCATTATTGTTCACCATGCCAAGATGTATACATGTACCTAATATGGGAACATTACCATAAAGTATAATATACAAATGGCCATTTACCCTTGTTGTTCAGCTTGAAGCCTAAGAATGATCATACAATATAGGCCATATTGCGAAGTAATTTTTTTCAAAAGTTGTGAAAACACTCATGATTATCATTTATCACAACAAGCGGTGCAAGTCAGGGTTTCCAAATCAATGTCAAATTTGTCTACATGCAAATTCTTAGCAACAAATCAAATTTTCAAAATCTCGGTTGTTTTTGATATATTGACTAGCTGGGTACATTCAAAAGATAGTTGTGGAACTTTAAGAGCAAACTACCACTACTCGTAGTTCAAATTTTACCTAATATTGACAAATCAACTTAAATTCATTTAAGTGGGCGAAGTTAGCTAAGAAGCTTGAGAACTCATAAAATTTGTAATTAATCATAAATGAATCATGGTCCATGCTTTGTCTGAAAATTAGGATTGTGGCATTTTGAGCCATTTTCATCATGTTGTTTCTATAGAAAAAAACATTAATGTCACTTCGAAAATTGATTTTTTTTGTTCCTTTAAATTGAAAACTCCTATTGGCAGCGTTATCATTCACCATGCCAAGAATCACCCATGTACCAAATATGGGTACACCACCATGTCAAGTTCTTGCATAGGTAAGAACTTGAATTTTTTAGAACTCTCGGTGGTTTTGTTGTACTGAGTTCCTAGTTAGTTTCGAAAGATTTTTGGAAAATTTTAAGAGTAATCTACCACATTTACATGTACTCCTAGTTAAATTTTACACGGATAGTGAGAGTATATTTTACACCAAGGACCTCAAAAAGGAGAAAATTATATCGAGGTCCATAGATTTAGCACAAAAGGACCTAAAATTAAACAAGTAAAACAAAATCTGGTTTGGCTCCTTCTCGAGAGAGTAGCTGAGCCACACTCTTCGTTCTACTATGAGAAAATTGCAAGGACTAGTAAATCTTTGTGCAATAGTTGCACGAACCAACAACTCTATTTTTTTGCTGGACATACCAGCAACTCTATGAATTCAATGGTTACAAAGAATTCGAATGATAGTTAACAACGTATTAAACAATTAGGGCCCATCTTATGGGTTCACATGGCTGCCAGCGTGGCATGTGTGCCCACTGCACAAAAATGGATAGAAAACCGCAAGCCGAATCATGCCAATGGGTACACATTACCCATGTATCTGGCGGGTAAAAACTCATTAGAAGTAACGACATGGGACAAAAAAAACATGGACCCGTAAATGAGAAAATAGCATACCCATCAGGTAGAGTGGTTATTTTCTTGCTTAATTTGATGTTATAAATGGCCGTGGTACATATTTACCGTGTCGGTTGACGGACATAGAAAAAACTTGTACCCTTTGACATGTATAAGTACATTTGACGAGTAAAACCGGCCAGCAATGGCGATGCCAATAGTCCCCCACATTCACTCCATAAGGGCATGTATAACACGAAATGCTTGTAGAGGCGCTTCACAGGGAAGAAAAGAGCCAAAGTCGTTAGAGTCCATGCAAAAGACGAATACTACAATGCTAATATGAGAGGGTCGATGCTTAAGTGAATTAAAAGGATAATAAATAGATAAGAATCAGTAGTAAAATTCGCCCATGCGCTAAAAGCGAGAGGAAGCACCTGAGATAAACTTTCACATTGACGTGAAGCCTTTTTCCAGGGTCGACCGGGATTCTTGCCTAACTACCATGAATTATATCCTAATGCCTAGGCTAAGTGTTTGCGTTGTACCTTCTCTAAATTCCCATGTGAAATGACATTTATTATCCTACTCAGTTTTGGTGTTCGTTAACAACTTCAGGACCCCTTTTTACTGTGTGTTAATGGTGTCAGGTTAATCTACTGAAAAGTGAAAGGTCCACGACAGGAAATATACCTGGCAGAAACAAAGTGTTCATGGAAGGTTCAGACCGGAATCTCCGATCTGGATAGTCCAGAGTCTCTGGTGTGATCCTCAAAAGCAAGTCCATGCCAGTCTGTATATAGGGGTCCGGACATTGTCTAGAGATGGGCTGGATCTCCGGTGTGAGACGGGACGGAATCTCCGGTGTGCAAAGACCGGAGTTTTCGGTGTTCCCATCCGGAGTTTTGACACGAGTCTCCAATGTGATCCTCAAAACCAAGTATGTTCCAGTCTATATAGGGGTCTGGAGATTGTCAGGAGATGGACCGGAATCTCCTGTCTCCAGATCAGAGTCTCCGGTGTGGAATTTCCCCAAAGGGCAGAAAACAGTCTAAGCTGAGTGGGCCAATAAAGAGGGGAATTCATCCCCTACCTTCAGTTGCTCATTTTAGAAAAGAAGAATACCGAAATTAGGGCCACCATATCAACAAGATCTCCCCCTCCAACCATCCAAATTCCTTGATCATTGGAGAATCGAAGGGGGAGGCCTTGATCTACATCTTCACCAAAAGAGATCTTCATTTCCCCCTCATTCACTTGAGGGCCCCTTGCTCTAGTGTTTCATTGGAAACCCTAGGCCTTGTTTGGGTTCTTAAAAGCTTCTCTTTGATTGTTGTGACAGCTTGCTTGCATTCGGGAGCCTCCAATTCAGTTGTGGATGTGTGCCTCGAACTTGTTGTAAAGGTGCCGATTTCCACCTCGAAGCTTACCGATATAGTGGAAGAGTGAATCGATCCCTTTGGGGTGAGGTTCATCGGAGAACAAGGGAGGCCTTTTGTGGTGTTGGTGGTTTGAAACCACCCCCTCTCCAAACGCAAACATACTTCCCCTCAAAAGGAAGGAACTGCGGGAAATCATCCTTGTGTCTCCGCGTGCTCCAATTTGGTTACCTCTATCCTTACCGCACGTTTCTTATATCTTGCTCTTGCTTAGTTAGTTGTGCTAGTGTGACATATAGGTAAATTCGACTTAGTTTCATGTCTAGATAATTTACCTTTTGTGTCAAACCCTAAATTGAAAAAGAGTAAAACCAAGCATGGAACATCAAAAATTATAGATACATTTGCAATGTATCAAGCTCCCACTCCTCCAAGGGGCTCTAGAAGGAAGAATGCCTCCAATGTTCCTTTGCCACCTGTCACTCGTGATTAAGTCTAGGAAAAGGTGAAGAAGGCATCCTTTTGGGAGAAGATGATGTGTTGCATGAATGTAGATATTCGCAAAGAACAGCATGCATCTTATAAAATCAGCTGCAGAATTGAGAAGCTCCTTAAGGAGATCAAGGGTCAAGGTGAAGAGGAAGAACAGGAACAATACAATGATGAACATGGGGCTGGACCGTCTGAGGAATCAGATCACACTCTCTCCTTTGGTTCATGGAACGCAAAGAACAATAGCCTGGTTGATTGGAAGACCTTCTCTGAGGATACATCCTCATCCCGCCCTCATCGCAAGGGCCCCAAGGCTCCAAGTGGTGATGATGACTATGAGGAGGATGATGACGATGACGAGTGACTCGTTTTGTGGCGCTAGCTTGGTCTTTTCCCTTTTCAGTGTTTCGATGCCAAAGGGGGAGAAGATGTCTATTAGGATCATCTATGATTTGCATGGGTTGGGAATTAGGCTGCTTCTTATTTGATTATGCCCTTGGAATGAGCAATGGTGTTAATCTTGCCTTGAAGGCCAAGGTTGTGGTATGAGGAAGAAGAATGAAGTGATGAAGTTCTGAATTTGAGCCACCCCGAAGATGTCAAGGTTTCTCATGGTGAATACATGGCCTTCTATGTAAGGAACTTTTGGAAAGATCCCATCAATGCCAAGATGGAGATGCAACGAAGAAGCAACCCAAGTGGTAGAAAAGAGAATGGTTCAAGATTGAGAACTTGCTTCAACTATGGTGACCGCTACCATTTTGTTGCCGAATGTCCATATGAGAAGAGACAACATCATGGGGGTGCACTTATACTGAAGAAAAATTCAAAGGTCCCTTTCAAGAAGCCCTTCATTAAGAAGAATGCCACCAACAAGAAGACAACTGACATTGCATTAATATAACATGAAGAGTTCTCATCCAATGATGAAGATGAGGAAGAAGTAGAAGAAACATCAAATGGAGTGGCAGCCATCGCTACTACCTCTACATCCACTTTCTCACTCTTAGACTCTCCAAATGAGAATACCTCCAACAAAAACAGCACTTGCCTTATGGCAAGAGCATCAGAGGTATCATCATCTCCTCTCTCTCCACCTCTATGATTAATGATGAATTGAATGATGATATAACTCTTGAGGTGAAGGAGGAATTAGCTGCTTTCGATGTTTATATGACTAACTTGCAAGGGAGCACAAGAAGCATTTTGTGAATCTCTTGAATCAACTTTCTTATACACAAGAGCTTCTTGATGAGAGATGCAAACTTGGGAGAGAGCACATTCTTGATATGGACTCTCTAACTAATGATCTAGAAGAAGAGCAAGAGAATCGGGAGTCTCTTGAGAAAAACTTGAAGGTCTCGATGAGGCAAATGATCAAACATGATCATGCCATTGCTAAGTATAAAAAGGCTAAAAAGGATAAGATTGAGTTTGGTGTTGTTCATGACAAACTTGCCGAGGACTTTAAAAAGCTTTCCAAGGCTCACATGACTTGGAAAGTGAACTCTTGACTCTCACAAAGTCTCGTGAAAAACTTCAAACTCAATTGACTAACGTTGCTTCACCTAGTATTTTCATTCCTTCTAGTAGTACAAACATCTTTGAGGAAAATGCTAGGTTGAAGGGGGAGCTTGCAAATGCCACCTTCCCCGAAGGAAACAAGAGTCTTGATGACCTTTTGAGTAAGCAAAGGTCAAATAATGAGAAAAGGGGCATTGGCTATGTGTCCAAGGCTATGAAGAAGAGCAACAAGAATATGAAGGCCAAGCCCGCACAAGCAAAAGACAAGACCATTGTGGGTAGTAATACCACAAGTGGCAAAACTATGTCACAAGATGACTTTGTAGGAATTCCTAACCCTCACTATGTTTTAATGCATGATTATTATGGTGATGTTTATGCACAATATGTTGGTTCACTTGATGGTTATATTGCTTGGTCTATTTGGGTTCCCAGGACCCTTGCCACTAACAAAACAGGACCCATTGAAAAATGGGTACCTAAAAACTAGTTTGATCTCTTGTAGAACTATGCTTTCGTCGGGTCAAAGTGGGTGCTTGATAGTGGATGCACAAGTCATATGATCGGAAGCAAGGTGATAATGATGGAGATAAGGCCGAATCATGATCAAATAACCGTCACACATGCCGATAATTCAAGGTCTCGGGTAAAGGGTCTTGGCAAGGTTGTGGTTGCACACGATACTACTCTCGTGGACGTCATGCTTGTTGAGACCCTTGGGTATAATTTACTTTCAGTCCATGCTCTTGGAAATATGGGCTTTGCCCTCTTTATTGATAATGATATCATGGTTCTCTTATGGAGCAAGACTCTAAAGGTCGCTTTCGTTGGGTACGTCGAAAATGACTTGTATGTGGTGGACTTTTCGGGGAAAACCACTACAAGTGCGATGTGCCTATTCAAAAAGGATGATGTGGGTTGGCTATGGCATCTCTGTCTAGCCCATGTCAATATGAGAACATTGCAAAGTCTCCACAAGGGTTGCCATATTGTTGGACTAAAACAAAATGTTTGTTTTGCCAAAGATCGTGTGTGAAAGGCTTGTTGTGAAGGAAAAATGCATGATTCTCCCCACAAACCCAATAACATCGTAAAGTCCAAAAGGATCTTGGATATCCTTCACGTGGATCTCTTTGGTCCTCCATCTCATGTGAGTCTTGGTGGGAACAAATATTGTTTAGTGGTTGTTGATGACTACTCAAGATATACATGGGTATACTTCTTCAAGTTGAAGAGTGAGACCCAACAAAACTTCATCAACTTCATCAATATGGTTCAACATTAATACAATGTCCCTGTGTTGGTGATAATAAGCGACAATGGAACCAAGTTCAAGAACTACACCTTGAATGGATTTCTTAGTGATGAGGGGATAAAACATCAATATTCCGCAGCATATACCCCTCAACAAAATGGTGTAGCTGAGAGGAAGAATCGGACATTAATGGATATGGAAAGGTCCATGTTGACGGAGTTTAAGTCTCCATACAACTTTTGGGCCGAGGAAATATCCACCGCATTCCATGCATCGAACCGGCTCTACCTCTGCAAAAAGTTGATCAAGACTCCATATGAGATACTTACCGGTAACAAGCCTAATGTTTCATACTTTTGGGTGTTTGGTTGTAAGTGTTTCTACCTCATAAAAGGTGTTTGTTTGTCCAAATTTTATTCCAAACCTTTAGAGGGTATTTTTGTTGGCTATGGTCTCGATTCCCACACATAGAATCTAAGATAGACTCTCCGGGATCGTCATAGTCTTGTAGTGTGGTTTTCGAAGAATATGATGGCCCCAAGCGGGGCGTGTTGATGTTTGTGATGTACATGATGAAATACCTCAAGATTCCATAAGAAGAATGGGTGCGGGATTCATCCGCCCCATTGAGGAACCCCTTATGGCGGATCGAGAAGAACTATGCTCTACTCAAGTGGAGCCCTCATCTTCATAGCATCAACAAGCTCCTATTGTTGAAGCCAATGATGACGCAAGCCAAAGACAAGCTAAGAACCCTCACCATATTGATCAGGATGGAATCTCCAGGCCGGATTATCTAGCCTCTCCATTGACTGGATTGTCCAGCCATGCGTAGTCAATTGCACAAGGCAGATTCATTGAATCGTTCGCAAGATCATCTCAATGCATCTCAAGGAGTTTGCCTGATCAAGACCAAGATCAACATGTGCCTCATGATGATGAGAATGAACCCTCCGATGATCAAGGTCAAGATGTAGGTCAAGACGAGGACCAAAATGATTAAGAGATCCCCACAAGAAACAACAAGGAGATCGAAACTCGTCGCAAAGCTAGAGTGGATAGAATGTTGGAAATAAGAGACCACACTCTTGAGAATGTTCTTGGTGATCTAAGGAGTGGAATGTCCACTCGAGCTCAATTGAAGCATTTTGGTGAGCATCGAACTCATATATCCATGGTGGAGCCCAAGAAAGTGTGGGAAGCTCTTGAAGATTTAGATTGGTTAGAAGCCATGCATAACGAGCTCAACAACTTTGAGAGAAACAAAGTTTGGAAGTTAGTAGAAAATCCCAAAGATTGCCACAATGTTATTGACACTAAATAGATATTCAAGAACAAGCAAGATGAACATGGAATGGTTGTGAGTAACAAGGCAAGATTGGTATCTCAAGGATTCTCTCAAATTGTAGGCATTGATTATGGAGAGACCTATGCTCCCGTGGCTCACCTTGAGTCCATCTGTATCCATCTTGCATATGCTGCACATCATAACTTTAAATTGCAAAAAATGGATGTGGAAAGTGATTTTCTAAATGGTCCATTGCAAGAGTTGGTTTATGTTAAGCAACCCCCGGGGTTCGAGGATCCCAACTTCCCAAATCACGTCTACAAGCTTGATAAGGCGCTCTATGGGCATAAACAAGCTCCACGCACGTGGTATGAGCACCTTAGAGAGTTGTTGCTTGATCGTGGGTTTAACGTTGGTAAAATTGATCCCACTCTTTTTACTAAGAAAGTTAACAGGGAGCTTTTTGTTTGCCAAATATATGTTGATGATATCATCTTTGGTTTGTCTAACAAAGCATTTAATGATGAATTCTCAAAGCTTATGATTGACATGTTTAGGATGTCTATGATGGGAGAGTTGAGGTTATTCCTTGGTTTTGAGATCAAGCAAGTAAGAGGAGGACCTTTCTTCAATCAAGCCAAGTATACTCAAGACATGCTCAAGAGGTTCAACATGAAAGAACTAAATGGATCTCCTACTCCCATGGCAACCAAGACTCATCTTGAACTAAATCCAAATGATAAAGATGTGGATCAAAATGTATACCGGTCTATGATTGGTTCTTTGCTTTACCTTTGTGCATGCAGACCCGATATAGTGTTAAGTGTATGAGTGTGTGCAAGATATCAAGCATCTCCTAAAGAAAGACACTTAATGGCAGTCAAAAGAATCTTTCGATATTTGGTTCATACCACAAACTATGGTGTGTGGTATCCTAGGGGCTCAACATTCACTCTTTGTGGGTACACAGATTCGGATTGGGCTGGTGATAAGGATGATAGGAAATCAACCTCGGGGGCTTGCCAATTTCTTGGTAGGTCCTTGGTGTGTTAGTCCTCTAAGAAGCAAAATTGTATATCTCTCTCCACTACCGAAGCCGACTATGTCGCAGCCGCTAGTGCATGCACTAAGTTGTTATGGATGAGACGAACTTTAAAGTAATGTGGTGTCCATTGTGACAAAGTGCCTCTTTTATGTGACAATGAAAGTGCTATCAAGATTGCCTACAACCTGGTGGATCATACAAGGATGAAGCATATTGAGATTCGTCATCATTTTATTAGAGATCATGTTGCCTAAGGAGATATTGAGCTATCTTATGTTTCAACCAAAGACCATCTTGCCAATATTTTCAGGAAGCCTCTTGATGAAGCAAGGTTTTGCTATTTGATGAATGAGCTAAATATCGTAGATTCAAGGAGTTTGACTTGATCATCTTGCATACTCACATATATCTTGATCCTTATTTGCTTTAGGTGTGGTCATGGAGATAGGGGTAGTGCGGTCCTAATCCATTGGGCTATCACTCCCTCCATAATGCCAAAAGTAACAATGTCATACTAGTTATATCATTTTTATGATAAGTTGGCTTCAATGAAAAGTAGTGTCTATGAACTCACGATATATCCTCGCGGTGTCATGACACATATACTCAAACATGGTGGCTACGGCTGTCGAATCTCTCATTATGGAGAGGTTGCATCTCATTGATAATTTTTGGGTCTTTTATCGGATTTGATTGCATATTCTCTTAGTCGGTTGTTTCATGGCTTTGCTTTCAATAATCTTGCGGTTTATGATCTTTGCAGTATGGTATCTTATCCCAAGCCGTATTTCCTTCCCTAAAAACATGCTTTCTATCATATATGTCCTCATACACTTAAACTGGCAGTTTTGGTCGAAGAGGGCCGGAGTTTCCGGTGTTTTCACACTGGAATCTCTGGTCAGTCCATAGTTTCCGTCACACTGGCCAGAGTCTCCGGTCTGAGACGGTTTTGGGCACTGAGTAAAGGGAGGCCAGGGTGAGAGAAACACCCAGTTATTTTCTTCCACCCCCGACCTCCCTCCCACTCACCCGTCGCCTCCTCCTCCAAAATCACCGCCTCGTGGCCTTGCTACCACTGGGATCCACCGTGCCGCCGGCCTCCTCCATCCTCTCTATCCTTGGGCCATTCCCCACTAGTGGATTTACTCCAATGAACAAATCTGGTACATCTCCCCTCACCATGAACCTAGGGTTCGTCCCCTTTGTTTCTTTTGAGCAATATACCAATTTCTTCCACTGGAACCTCATTTTTGCAGGCAGAACTCTCATATTAGCTCTGTTTCCTTGCTCGATCTGTTCGAAATAAATCTCCTGTGGCCTGCTTCATGCAACTCGATCTTTAGTCCGGAGTTTCCGGTCTCTCAGACCAGAGACTCCGTTGTGCTTTTGCACAGACCAGAGATTCCGGTGTGGTTTACTTCTGGCCAATCAAGCAAGGGTTTGAGGCTTTTATCTTGACTCTTGGACATATATGCTTATATTCATGCTTTCCCCCTCCCTCTATATTCTCAGGTGGATCTGGTTCACGTCGTGCACCTCACACCAAGGCCAAGTCCAAAAGGAGGGAGCCTCAATATGATGGGGCTGGCTCGGCTGTTGTGCCTTCTACTCGGAGATAGCAGGCCAGAGATGCTGCCTATAGGCAAAGGGAAGCTGAGCATTTTGAGGATGAAGCCTGTGCCAAGAGAGCCAAATATGACAACTTCCAGCCTTTAACCAACATGTTTAAGAAAGAATACTGTGAGCTGTGCAAGATGAGGTTCTTTGACATGCCAAGAACCAGTGATGACCCATGCTATTGGAGGAGGGAGCAAAAGGTGTTTAGGAAGGATATCTATCGCAAATTAATCAAGTCCTTGGTTTGTCCACAGAGGTATATGGACTTTGCCTATATGCGTGCAAATGACTATTTCACGGATGCTCTTTGGATCACTAAGAAGCTTGGGCTGCATGGTCTTATGGAGCTCCATGAGGACTACAACATTACCCTTGTCTAATAATTTTATGCCACCGTTGTATTTGATCATGATGAGGCAAGGACCATGACTTAGTTGACTGGTAACATCCGCTGCACTACAAACTTCTATGATTTTGCCGGAGCCATCCACCAGCCTTTCAGTGGCGTGTCTGTTCCTATTGGTCACCGCATGCATGATGCCACTCTTGGCGAAGATAAAGGAAAGCTCGCACCTCTCTATGGGACTAATGCCATTGTTGGGGAGTCCAAGGGACTCAAGCATCTCTACAATTTGTTGTTAAGGATCTTTCGCCACACCATTGCTCCTAGTGCTAGAAATGATGATGCTATTTGGGTAGGACTTGTCAACTTGCTCTATCATGCTCACAAAGTGGTTTTTGCTAGGCCTACTGCTGAAGGATTCAACACTGATGTCATGGACTTCATTTTTTAGGAGATGTATCATGCCATACTCTTCAGAAAATCTCCTCCATATGTAGCTCTTGTGATGAGGGTCATCAAGACTCAGCCTCATGGTTCACCTCTTGTCATTCCTCCTAATCTTGAAGAACATGTTTCCGTGGCCCTCCAAAAGAAAGGGAGGACGGGTCAAGCTCCTAGACAACACTATGCTAGTGAGGATGAAGAAATTTCTAAGGCGGAGCGAGCTCTGCTAGCTCGTGGTTGATGTAGAGCTTGTTGGGAACCCCAAGAGGAAGGTATTATGAGCACAGTAGCAAGTTTTCCCTCAGTTATGAGACCAAGGTTTAATCGAACCAGTAGGAGCAAGGAAACACCCCAAAGGTGTTACTAGCTGAGCTTTGGCAGGGCGCACTACCGGTGCTAGTAGCAACATGGAGACCTGCACAACACAACCACAGAACTTTGTCCCCAACTTGCGATGAGGTTGTCAATCTCACCATGTTTTGCGGAAAACAAAGGATTAAACGTATCGAATGGAAAGAAGTAAAAGTTTGTAGAAAGTAAACACAAAGCAGTAAAAGATTGTAGATCGTATGTAAATAAAAAGGACCGGGATCCATAGTTCACTAGAGGTGGCTCTCCTTAGATAGATAACATGCTGGGTGAACAAATTACAGTGGGGCAATTCACAAACACCGAGAAAGCAATACATGCATATACTAATCATCTTGACTCCTCTGAGACTTGATTGGGCATTACAACATAATACATAGACCGCCATCCAACTGCATCTATGACTAATAATCCACCTTCAGGTTATCATCCGAACCCCCTCCAGTATTAAGTTGCAAGCAACAGATTATTGATTTATGAACTGCGTGTAAAGTAAACAATACAATTGTTCTATGAACAAAGGATCGTTGTTTTCTCCCTAGTAGCAATAGCACATCTAGTACCTTAGAGATTTCTATCACTTCCCCAGATTACCAGAGGCACGAACCCACTATCGAGCATAAATACTAACTCTTGGAGTTGCTAGCATCTACTTGGCCAAGATAGCTACTAACAACGGAAAGCATGCAAGATCTCAAATAACAAAGACATGATAGAATCAATAATCAATCTGAAATAGCATCTCAATATCCATCGGTCCCCGCAAACACAACATGTATGGCTTACAAATAGATGATCTTGATCATGAACGGAGCTCACAAGATCTAAACATGAAAGCACAAAGGAGGAGAAACCATCCATCTTGCTACTACATGGATCCGTAGTCCAAGGATGAACTACTCAAGCATCACACTGGAGGCTTGCATGGTGATGAAGAAGGCCTCTAGGGTGAATTCCCCTCTCCGGCAGGGTGCCGGGAAGAGCTTCAGATCCCTCCCGGTCTAGGGATGGAGATGACGGCGGCTACAGACTCTTTCGTGGATTTTTGATCGGGTACTTAGGGTTTTCGTCCCGAGGGCAATATATAGACGGAAGGAGAGGCCGAGGGGGTGCCTAGGCTGGCCACACCACCCCCTGGCGTGGGCCAGGCCTGGCCGCGCGGCCAGGTGGTGTGGCCGCCCTCTGGCCCTTCTCCGTCTTGTATTCTGGCACTTGATCCCTTCCGGAAAAATAGGCACTTTGGCTTTTGTCCCGTCCAATTCCGAGAATATTCATTTTCTGACTTTCCTGGAACCAAAAACAGCAGAAATCATGCAGCTGGCACTGTGGCTCTTGTTAATAGGTTAGTCCAAGAAATCATATGAAAAGTACTCCAAAGTTGGAACAAAACACAAGAAAGTGGATAAAACCAAGCATGGAACATCAAAAATTATAGATACATTTGCAATGTATCAACATCCCCAAGCTTAACTCCTGCTCGTCCTCGAGTAGGTATGTGATAAAAAGAAATAATTTTTGAGGTGACATGCACCATCAAAGACTTGATCAAGGTATTTGCAAAACATTCAAAGCTGGGATCATAGTACTTCAATCATAACATGAAAGACAAAGTTCTAGCAATAGGCAAAGAAACTATGATGCAACATGAAAAGGCACAAACAAAAGAATCATGAATAACATGCTTTGCAAGACATTTGTTTGTTTCACATAAAGAAAACATAGCATAAAAGTATTCAGCTTATCCCTCAATAGAGTAGCAAATATAAATGCATAGGACACCTTCAAAGTTCATAAGAGTGACTAGATACAATAGTTTCAAACAAGCAATAACAAGTTATGCATCAATCAACTAGTCTTGGGACAATGCACATAGAACTAAGAATGGCCACTATGCTCTCAAAGTAGGTGCATAAAGATAGAAGGTGGAGACTCAATATAATGGTGGAAGAAAGGCCTTTTGTAAAAAAGGAAGTAGGGATTCAAGTCTCATAAAGAGCTTCCAAAAATTATGATACTTAAAGCTTTCAGCTCTCATTGCCCCTATCATAAGCATCTTGAAGTGATTAAGGTTAAAGTGAACAAACTATGGTGTACATGCTTGACGAAGTATAAATCAGAAATCTCATGTCCCTTGTATACGAGGGCCGCTCCTCATGCTACTCAAGTTTAGTCACCGGTAAGTTGTTGTCATTGTAAGTACATGTGTATCATTGAGAACCGCCAACGGGGTACCCCTTGCCCGATGATACGAAAGAATCCCCATATCAAAATGACAAGGCAAGTAGACAACGAGCATCTCAGCATTCTTCTTATTTACCATGGGAATATGGTGCTTTTTTCTCTCTTTCCTCTTTTCATAGTATCTCTTTTTTTCTTTTTCTCTTTTCTCAATATAGGACTCTTTTTCAATAAGAAGAATGCTTCATAGATAGCTCATTATGGTTACGCTGCAGGTTTCCACCATGTCAGCATGGATTAGACCAGCGGCCCGGGCGTTTATCTAACACATATACATAACTCCATGGACTTACAAGCTCCCCTTTCATTTCACACTGACGATGTCCATATACAAAAGAGCATGATATCAACTAGGTACAACTACCAAGTGCAATGTTGAAAGCGTTCCCCATGAAAGCATGGTTCTGCTAATTCCCAACAAATAAGTGCAAGCATATACAACATAGACGACACAATGGTTCAAGTTTATTAAGGGCAAGTAAAGTAAAGTGTGCCATCAAATTCGTGAGAGCTTTAATCACTAGTTTTCTCATAACAAGAGGAAGGTAAACAAAAGCATGAATATACTTGGAATAGAATAAGCTAGTAGGTAGGTATGGTGGACTCTTTGCAATAACTTGGTTTAGGGAGTTGGATGCATGAGTGGAACTCATACTTGGTGGTGGAGGCTAGCAAAAGACTGGGAGCGACAAACTAAGAGAGCAATAATGGCCATAATCATGCAGAGCGACAAAACATCATTCATCAAAGCATAAAGTGATACTACAAGTTGAAAACTAAAGGATCATAAAGGCTATGGTGACTTGAGATAGTCATAACATGGTGTGAGTATGTGCCAAGTCAACCCAAATAAAGCATCAAAGGAGAATACCACTATACTATGCTTTAATATGCTAAAACAACGCATGATTCATCCAAGGCACATTAAGCAATCTCAATTGTTTATAACAATTCATGCTACAGCAAAGAATACTAAGCATAAAGCCAAAACAATATCAAGCATGGCATGACAAAGCATAGGCCACAGTCAAAAACGAGCTCTTTTTACCATATAAGCATAAACTTTCCTACTATTTTCCAAACCAAACCAAACTAAATGCAAACCAAAGTGTGAAAGAGGGGGTCCAACCAACTTATTCAGAAAACTAAGCAAACCAAGCAAACTAAAAACCAAAACGAAAACGAAAAAGAAGACGCTCCAAGAAAAACACAACTGTGCATGAAACAATAAAAATGAAGCGTTTGGAAGAAACCTGGGATATTTATTGATGAAGAAGGGGAATGCCTTGGGCATCCCCAAGCTTTGACGCTTGTACTTTTTGGATATTTCTTGGAGTGACACGTGTGGCTTCCCCAAGCTTGAGCTTTATTCCATCCTTCATCTCATTACTCATTCCTTCCATACACCTGAAATTTTTCCCTCATACAAAACTTCACACAATCTCATTAGCAACATTAGTGCACTTAAGATAAATAAGTCTTAAGGTTCAGTTCTAACACCCAATAAACTTTCATTAGAACACTAGCTACTGTAGCACTTCCCTCAAAAAGCTCAATTCCCCAAAAGAACTCAAGAAGGAACCAATAAGAAGCAAATGCAGAAAATGGCAGAAATCTGTCAAAACAGACTAGCAGGTAAATACGAATTTTTTCGAAGACCTTCTGTTACTCCAATCAAAAAGTGTTGAACTAACGAAAGTTATATAACAACCTAGGGCAGAAGAAAAAAAATGACAGCTCCATCCGACATACAGAGATCTTTTAGGAATTTTTATGGTGAAGCACAAAAATCTGTTTCGGGACAGCAACTTTCCCAATCATTACTTCTCTCTCATTAGAGGTTACTCTTGGCACAAAAAGCAAATAAAAAGGATAAGGGGAGGTTATTACAGAGGTAATAACTTCCAAGACTCATCTAAAACTCTTGGGTTATCTCCCAACAAGTACTTTTCTTTAACGCCTTTAAGTTAGGCATGAAAATTTGAGAAGATGCTCTTATAGGAAATATGAATTGAAGTAAAAGAGAGCATCAAGAAGCAAATTCAAAACACATTTAAGTCTAACCCACTTCCTATGCATAGGAATCTTGTATGCAAATAAATGCACAAAGAACAAAGTGACAGGCATAGGAAGATAAAACAAAAGTAACTTCAAAACTTTCAGCACATAGAGAGGAGTTTCATTACCATAAAAACTTCTACAACCATATTTTCCTCTCTCATAATAATTTTCAGTAGCCTCATGAATAAAATCAACAATATAACTATCACATAAGGCATGCTTTTCATGATCTACAAGCACTAGAGCTTTATTATAAACATTTTCAAAAGAATCCTCGGGAACATAACATTCACCCTCCTTTGATAAGCATGGGGGACAATCAAATAATGTAAGGGATAAAGAGTTACTCTCATTAGAAGGTAGGCATGGGTAGATCCATTCTTCCTCCTTTTCTCCATCACTCTCCTCCTCTTTTTCATCTAATGAGCTTTCAGGTTCAGCAATTTCTTCTTCCATGGAGGTTCTAGCAGGCGGTGGTTCATCTATTACCTTAGCAGTCATAAAACTGTTCCCAAATAGGAAACCGAGTGAGCTATCCATAATGAAATAGTGATTGGAACAGGGCTAGTCATAAAGGCAACTTAAGAAAGGAACTAATTTTTTTGTGTTTTTCCAATAAGAAAGCAAACAAGTAGAACTAATTTTTTGTGTTTTTGAAGAACAAAACAAGCAAACAAGGCAAAAAGAAACTAAGCAAAACAAAAACAACAAAGTAAAGAGATTGGTTATGAGGGACTCCCCTTGTGAAGATGTCCTTGACTCCCCGGCAACGGCGCCAGAAAAATCTTTGCTGGCTCGTGGTTGATGTAGAGCTCGCTGGGAACCCCAAGAGGAAGGTATGATGAGCACAGTAACAAGTTTTCCCTCAGTTATGAGACCAAGGTTTAATCGAACCAGTAGGAGCAAGGAAACACCCCAAAGGTGTTACTAGCTGAGCTTTGGCAGGGCGCACTACCGGTGCTAGTAGAAACGTGGAGACCTGCACAACACAACCACATAACTTTGTCCCCAACTTGTGATGAGGTTGTCAATCTCACCGTGTTTTGCGGAAAAAAGGATTAAACGTATCGAATGGAAAGATGTAAAAGTTTGTAGAAAGTAACACAAAGCAGTAAAAGATTGTAGATTGTATGTAAAGAAAAAGGACCGGGATCCATAGTTCACTAGAGGTGGCTCTCCTTAGATAGATAACATGATGGGTGAACAAATTACAGCGAGGCAATTGACAAACACCGAGAAAGCAATACATGCATATACTAATCATCTTGACTCCACTGAGACTTGATTGGGCATTACAACATAATACATAGACCACCATCCAACTACATCTATGACTAATAATCCACCTTCAGGTTATCATCCGAACCCCCTCCAGTATTAAGTTGCAACCAACAGATGCTTTACGAACTGCGTGTAAAGTAAACAATACAATTTTTCTATGAACAAAGGATCGTTGTTTTCTCCCTAGTAGCAACAACACATCTAGTACCTTAGAGATTTCTGTCACTTCCCCAGATTACCAGAGGCATGAACCCACTATCGAGCATAAATACTAACTCTTGGAGTTGCTAGCATCTACTTGGCCAAGATAGCTACTAACAACGGAAAGCATGCAAGATCTCAAATAACAAAGACATGATAGAATCAATAATCAATCTGAAATAGCATCTCAATACCCATCGGATCTCCGCAAACACAACATGTATGGATTACAAATAGATGATCTTGATCATGAACGGAGCTCACAAGATCTAAACATGAAAGCACAAAGGAGGAGAAACCAGCCATCTAGCTACTACATGGATCCGTTGTCCAAGGATGAACTACTCACGCATCACACCGGAGGCTTGCATGGTGATGAAGAAGGCCTCCAGGGTGAATTCCCCTCTCCGGCAGGGTGCCGGGAAGAGCTTCAGATCCCTCCCGATCTAGGGATGGAGATGATAGCGGCTACAGACTCTTTCGTGGATTTTTGATCCGGTACTTAGGGTTTTCGTCCCGAGGGAAATATATAGGCGGAAGGAGAGGCCGATGGGGTGCCTGGGCTAGCCACACCACCCCCTGGCGTGGGCCAGGCCTGGCCACGCGGCCAGGTGGTGTGGCCGCCCTCTGGCCCTTCTCCGTCTCGTATTCTGGCACTTGATCCCTTCCGGAAAAATAGGCACTTTGGCTTTTGTCCCGTCCAATTCCGAGAATATTCATTTTCTGACTTTCCTGGAACCAAAAACAGCAGAAAACAGGCAGCTGGCACTATGGCTCTTGTTAATAGGTAGTCCAAGAAATCATATGAAAAGTACTCCAAAGTTGGAACAAAACACAAGAAAGTGGATAAAACCAAGCATGGAACATCAAAAATTATAGATATATTTGCAATGTATCAAGCTCCCACTCCTCCAAGGGGCTCTAGAAGGAAGAATGCCTCCAATGTTCCTTTGCCACCTGTCACTCGTGATTAAGTCTAGGAAAAGGTGAAGAAGGCATACTTTTGGGGGAAGATGCTATGTTGCATGAATGTAGATATTCGCAAAGAACAGCATGCATCTTATAAAATCAGCTGCAGAATTGAGAAGCTCCTTAAGGAGATCAAGGGTCAAGGTGAAGAGGAAGAAGAGGAACAATACAATGATGAACATGGGGCTGAACCGTCTGAGGAATCGGATCACACTCTCTCCTTTGGTTCATGGAACGCAAAGAACAATAGCCTGGTTGATTGGAAGACCTTCTCTGAGGATACATCCTCATCCCACCCTCATCGCAAGGGCCCCAAGGATCCAAGTGGTGATGATGACTATGAAGAGGATGATGACGATGACGAGTGACTCGTTTTGTGGCGCTAGCTTGGTCTTTTCCCTTTTTAGTGTTTCGATGCCAAAGGGGGAGAAGATGTCTATTAGGATCATCTATGATTTGCATGGGTTGGGCATTAGGTTGCTTCTTATTTGATTATGCCCTTTTATCTTAAAATTCGAACATTTGCTTTACTTTTTCTAGTTTTTATGAAACTATCTCATTTGCGTGTGGACATACTATGCCCGGTTCATTATTGTAATGGTAAAGACTCAGGTGGTAACCTCTCTACTCTATGCGAGGATTTACCTTCTATTCCCTGATTTACTTTATATTACATATATATCTTGCTGCACATCGTCAGGGGGAGCATAGTTATTTTTTTAGAATAACATGCAAAACCTCTTGTTGTCATCGAACACCAAATAGAGGGAGATTGAAAGGACATTTATTGTCCTACTCGGTTTTGGTGTTCGTTAACAACTTGAGGACCCCTTTTTACCGTGTGCTAATGGTGTAAGGTTAATCTACTGAAAAGTGAAAAGTCCATGGCAATAGGAAATATCCCTGGCTGCAACAAAGTTTTCATGGAAGGTTCATACCAGAATCTCCGGTCTGGACAGTCTGGAGTCTCCGGTGTGATCCTCAAAAGCAAGTCTGTGCCAGTCTATATAGGGGTCCGGAGATTATCCGGAGATGGACCAGAATCTCCGGTGTGAGATAGGCCAGTATCTCCATTATGCAAAGACCAAAGTTTCTGGTGTTCCCATCTGGAGTTTCAGCACGAGCCTCTGGTGTGATCCTCAAAACCAAGTCTGTGCCATTATGTATAGGCGTCCAGAGATTGTCCAGAGATGGACCGGAATCTCCGGTGTGAGAAGCTTATAGACCGGAATCTCCGGTCTCCTGACCGGAGTCTCCGGTGTGGAATTTCCCCAATGGGTAGAAAACGGTTTGAGCTGAGTGGTCCTATAAAGAGGGGACTTCATCCCCTACCTCTAGTTGGTCATTTCAGAAAAGAAGAAACCCAAAGTAGAGCCACCAAATCAACAAGATCTCCCCCTCCAACCATCCAAAGTCCTTGATCTTTGGAGAATCGAAGGAGGAGGCCTTGATCTACATCTTCACCAAAAGAGATCTTCATTTACCCCTCATTCACGTGAGGGCCCCTTGCTCTAGTGTTTCATTGGAAACCCTAGGTCTAGATTTGGTTCTTACAAGCTTGTATTTGATTGTTGTGACAATTTTCTTGTATTCAGGAGCCTCCAATTCAGTTGTGGAAGTGTGCCTCGAACTTGTTTTAAAGGTGGCGGTATCCACCTCGAAGGTTACTAATATAGTGGAAGAGTGAATCGACCCCTTTGGGGTGAGGTTCACTCGAGAACAAGGGAGTCCTTTTGTGGTGTTGGTGGTTTGAAACCACCCCCTGTCCAAACATAGACGTACTTCCCCTCAAAAGGAAGGAACTATGGGAAATCACCCTTGTGTCTCCGTGTGCTCCATTTCGGTTACCTCTAGCCTTTACCGCACTTTACTTATATCTTGCTCTTGCTTAGTTAGTTGTGCTAGTGTGACATATAGGTAAATTCACCTTAGTTGCATATCTAGAGAATTTACCTTTTGTGTCAAACCCTAAATTTAAAAATAGTAAAATTTGAAGGAGCACCTATTCACCCCCTCTAGGTGCCCATACGATCCTTTAACCATGCTAAGCCATTTCCCTTCGCGATCAACTTTGTACAAATCATGCACTATTTGATGCCATTTTTTTATAAGCAGGTTAATGAAGTTTGGATGGGGAGGTGCATTTTTTACAAGTGCTAATATCATTGACAAATTTCCTAAAAAATATTATTAACAAATGGCATGTGATGTTATGCTAAACTAATTTTTGGTTATAGGACTGCAAATTTGTTTCATAATTAAGGCACATTATTTTTCTTTTCCTGGTCATTGTTCGGTTAGCAATGTCATGCTATGTTGTTGGCACAGGCCCATGGTGGTTGTTAGGTAGGTTGTTAAGCTGTGTTATAAAGTCATTAAAGCTCTTTGCAATATATAACTCCAAGAGTTATTGGTTTGTGCAAAACAAAATTTAAGTCACTCTTTTGTGCAACTTTAGCACCAAGAGTTGCTGGTTTGTGCAATTTTCTCTACTACTACACTGCACATGTTACTTCACACACAAAAAATAGCTCTCCTCACTTTCGAACCAGCTTTCTGTGGGTGGTCTTGGTGTTTCCTCTTCACAGGGTGTGAAATGGAACAAATGGAGGTCAAGTAGTACGAAGTAGCAAGGCTGACCAGATCATAAATGGTATGTATCCAATGCGATGGGACATATCTCAATAATCCCTTTTCCACCACTTAAGTACTCCTACGAATGGCGATCTTTTGAATATCCTTCCCTCTGGATGTTTGGGAAGGAAATGAAAATTTCAAAACTTGGAAAGTTTGAATTGCTACTCTACATGTTTATTGCCGCCAAGGCCCAAAATGTTCCTTCTACACACCAACACAGCTGACGAACACGCCAGATATTGACATGGAGCCGCCGACACAATCAAGGCAGCTCAACACACATGTGCAGTGCCACGTTCTAGAGGAGGGAGAGATCAGCCGACCAGGCTGTGGATGATGATGAGGTAGCGAAGGAGATAGAGAAAACACAATTTATTTTGCGTGCATATATACTACTACTAGTAAAGGTCCTGAAATTTACTACTCCTACTCACTGTACCCTGTACCTCGTGTTAGCCGCCATAAGAACTTTGCTCTGACATCGCACCGCCTTCAAATCCTCCTCTTCACTACTCTCTCGCCCTATTCCTCCTTTGTGCTCATAGTCTCTTCTCGCTCTTATTTTTTCACAAAAAAAACATATTCTTCATATTTCCTTTACACAAAATACTCTCCTATCACTTGGAAAATTGAAATTGGTCCTTTCAAAAAAGAGGAAATTTAAATTGGTCGTTCGACTTGACATCCAAGAATATTCATACTCATTTTAATTTTCAGAAAGTTGTCTAAACTCATTTTTGTTTCAATTTTTTGATTGGGAACATCAGCACAAAGTATAGGCAAATTATTTGATAGGGAACATCAGCATAAAGTATGATGTAGATATGGCCATGACCTTGGTCATTTGGCTTGAAGTTTAAGAATGTATAGAGCCATTTCTATTTTCAAATAATTGTCCAAAGTCATTTTTATTTCTTCATGGAAAATTGTACCTGTAAGAGGACGCCGTGAAAATTCTTTTTTATTAGTATTATTTTTGTTTGATTGTTATTAGAACGAGGTCAAATATGTCTACATGCAAATTACTAGCAATAAGTTGAATCTTTCAAAACACCTCGGTGATTTTCCATATACTGACTTCCTGGTGGGTACCTTCAAAAGATATTTGTAGAACTTTTAGAGCGATCTACCACTTACTTTTAGGTTCAAATTTTACCTAACATTCACAAATTGGATTAAATTCGTTTAAGGGGGCGAAGTTAGCTAGGAATGTTGATAACCATAAAACTTGATAATCCTAAATGAAACATGGTCAACACTTTGTCTGGGAACATGGCGTGTGGTTTTGTGAGCCATATTCTTCGTGCTTGCTTTAATTTTAAGGAAACCATTATTTTTACTTCGAATATTCAAAATGGTTTTTTGTTCCTAAAAGTTGGAAACTCCCATTATTGGTAGCATTATTATTCACCATGCCACGATGCAACCATCTACCAAATATGGGAATATTACCCTATAACGTATGATGTCCATATGGCCATTTACTCTTGTCGTTCGGCCTAGAGCCTAAGAATGTTCATACATGGTAGGTGATGACTGCAAGTGCACAGATCAATCGTAGCTAGTTTAGAAGTAAAGATATCGAACCCACAGAGAGCTATTGGTAAAGATCTTTATGCCCCACATTACTATATACCAAAGGATACTTATAAGCTGTCTTACATCTCAAGTAAGGGGCGTTTGAAAGGTTTATGGTTGTTTGCAAAAAAGTAATTAAAACAAGTAAAAGAAAACAAGTAACAAGTTTATGTGAAAGCGTGGTTGAACTCAATAGGGCTAAAACGTTCTCGGGGATGTAGGATACACCACTAGTATAGTATTATTGTTATGTGCAACCAAGATACCATACTTCTTATGTCATGATATGTGTGGAGAGATCCCCATAATAAGATCTTCACTACAAGGCTCGTAGGAAGCCACTTTGTTTAGCCGAGTGTGAGGTCACCTCTAAATAACCACTGCGATGTTTGAGGTAAGTCACACATACAAACCACCGCAATTAAGGGTTTCCCTATGGATATCGTAATTAGCTTAGGGACTCCCTCTTTAACCCCCCTTTGACTGCGCAGGTTACGAGCCGGTGCTAATCTAGCATGGGGCATTCCGGGTACGCTTCCGAGACACGTCCAAAGGATTTCTCCCCCCTTTAGTCCTGAAGGCAAATGATATGCGTCTGACTACGCATACCATCTAAAGAGAGAGATCAAACACAAATCATAATTATATCATAGACAAGCAAGTCATATGGACACAAGAATAGATCATCTTTATTACAAGTTCATAATGGTGCTAGGGTTTCTCCATGTCCCCAAGAACAAAGGAATTACTCACTCATGGAAGCAATCAACAACATCATCATAATCAAATGAATGGATAAAAGTACGGCGGTAGATCTAATACAAACCACAATTGGATTTGGAATTACAAAGAGATCTAATAGATAAAAGATGGGACTAATGATGGTAATGGAGATGCAAATGTTGATGATGAAGGGGATAATGCGTTGTCCTCCGATGATCTGTGAAGCAGCTGGGATTTTGGCCCAGCCAAGTTCCTCCTTCAAATCCCTTTTGGATGCAGTGTTTCGTGGTTTCTGGTGGCTGTGAATGTCGGATCTCTCTCTTGTCTTCGCCAGGGAGAAGTATTTGATGAGGCGGTCGCGATGGTGCCTAGTACGGGCAGGTGGTACGGTTGGGCTCCGCCCGTACCAGTGGTCGTTAACCATACTGGTGCCTCCTCCTGGATTGGTATTCTTCCAGGTGCGAAAGAAAATTCATAAAATGACAGTTATCACTAAGAAATATCATATAATTACACAATATGACAGCTCTAATTGATATGTTCATATATGACTCCATGATTTGGGATCCTGTTGAAACAAGAACAAATAGCACGCATAGACGCAGTGAAATACAAAAACCCCTACTCTATTTATACAAAAACAAAAGGTAAATATGCTTCAATTTTGGATGCATCAACTCCCCCAAGCTAGGATCTTGCTCGTTCCTGAGCAAGATGGTGGCTTATGGACAAGATCATCATGTTTATGAGACACGAGTCGTTACAATAAATGAGGTAGGAATTGAAGTAGGAATACAACATCAGATGTAGAGATACATCGGGGGTATTACCATACCCTTACACATTACTTAGAGGCTTCCACACCTTTTTCAGTATTGATGAAATTATAAGAAGCTGCTAGTGATTCAACATATAATATAATCACAGAGTTTAAAGATATAGAGCACTTACGTTTAGTAATGAAGATTCATGGTCATTTTCTCTTTTTCTTCTCCTTTTTTCATATCCTTGATTCTTTTGATAGCTGCTTTCTTCTTTTCTTTTGATACTTGTATGCCAATATTTTTACTTAATCCTCTTTTCTCTTCTTCTTTTCAAAACAACTATATGATCATGCTCACTACTTCAATGGCTTTCAAAAACTCTTAACTATAATATGCTACCAGAATTCTTCTTCTCATAACTTAATCAATACTTTTATTGGTGTGGAAGTCCCTAAAATTATGACAGTTGTACAAGTATCATAACACTCAACCTAGTTCAATCATCCAATATAATAATCATGAATCAAACACAACTTCAATTATCATAAAGTCTCATAACTCGACAGATATAAATCTTCTCTTGAACAAAGGGAACTCAAAGTTGATGCAACTAATGAAAATTCAGAATTTTAAATCTAACCATGCGTGCAGAAAAGTAAACATGCAAAAACTGTAAGATAGGTTACAAGGTTCTCATAGATCCCCCAAGCTTGGAATCAAGCTGGGTGGATCAAATAATCCCTTGCGATTATTCGATACCGTGGCGTGTGATGGCTCTGTATATGGCGCCAAAAAAATGCTGGAGCGGTGTTGATGTAGAGCTCATTGGGAACCCCAAGAGGAAGGTATGATGAGCACAGCAGCAAGTTTCCCTCAGTATGAAACCAAGGTTTAATCGAACCAATAGGAGCAAGGAAACACCCCAAAGGTGTTACTAACTGAGCTTTGGCAGGGCGCACTACCGGTGCTAGTAGCAACGTGGAGACCTGCACAACACAACCACAGAACTCTGTCCCCAACTTGCGATGAGGTTGTCAATCTCACCATGTTTTGCGGAAAACAAAGGATTAAACGTATCGAATGGAAAGAAGTAATAGTTTGTAGAAAGTAAACACAAAGCAGTAAACAGTTTGTAGATTGTATGTAAAAGAAAAAGACCGGGATCCATAGTTCACTAGAGGTGGCTCTCCTTAGATAGATAACATGCTGGGTGAACAAATTACAGCGGGGCAATTGACAAACATCGAGAAAGCAATACATGCATATACTAATCATCTTGACTCCTTTGAGACTTGATTGGGCATTACAACATTATACATAGACCGCCATCCAACTGCATTTATGACTAATAATCCACCTTCAGGTTATCATCCGACCCCCCTCCAGTATTAAGTTGCAAGCAACAGATTATTGCTTTACGAACTGCGTGTAAAGTAAACAATATGATTGTTCTATGAACAAAGGATTGTTGTTTTCTCCCTAGTAGCAACAACACATCTAGTACCTTAGAGATTTATGTCACTTCCCCAGATTACTAGAGGCATGAACCCACTATCGAGCATAAATACTAACTCTTGGAGTTGCTAGCATCTACTTGGCCAAGGTAGCTACTAACAACGAAAAACATGCAAGATCACAAATAACAAAGACATGACAAAATCAATAATCAATCTGAAATAGAATCTCAATATCCATCGGATCCCCGCAAACACAACATGCAGAATTACAAATAGATGATCTTGATCATGAACGGAGCTCACAAGATCTAGAAATGAAAGCACAAAGGAGGAGAACCAACCATCTAGCTACTACATGGATCCGTAGTCCAAAGATGAACTACTCACGCATCACACCAGAGGCTTGCATGATGATGAAGAAGGCCTCCAGGGTGAATTCCCCTCTCCGGCAGGGTGCTGGGAAGAGCTTCAGATCCCTCCCGATCTAGGGATGGAGATGACGGCAGCTACAGACTCTTTCGTGCATTTTTGATTAGGCCCTTAGGGTTTTCATCCCGAGGGCATCTTATAGGTGGAAGGAGAGGCCGAGAGGGTGCCAGGGGCATCCACACCACCCCCTGGCGCGGGCCAGGCTAGGCCGCACGGCCAGGTGGTGTGGTGGCCCCTCTCCGTCTCGTATTTTGGCATCTGATGACTTCTGGAAAAATAAGCACTTTGGCTTTTGTCCCGTCCAATTCCGAGAATATTCATTTTCTGACTTTCCTGGAACCAAAAACAGCAGAAAACAGGCAGCTGGCACTGTGGCTCTTGTTAATAGGTTAGTCCAAGAAATCATATGAAAAGTACTCCAAAGTTGGAACAAAACACAAGAAAGTGGATAAAACTAAGCATGAAACATCAAAAATTATAGATACATTTGCAATGTATCAACGTGCTCCTCTAATTTGCAGGTGGAGAAACTATGGAATCACGAAGACTTCGGTGGAGCATACTGTTTGATGTCTCTAAGATCAAGATACGGATTCGGCGTTGCTCATTGACTTTCTCCAACTGATCAACAAGAGCCTTATACATCTCTATTGTTTTCTTCTATGTGTTAATGGATCTGAGGCTGATGTTGAGATTCACCTCTAGCCCTTTCATTATCTTCAAGTCCATCTGGTCTAGGTAGCGATGCAATAGTTAAATATGTTTAGAAGATCTTGGAGATTTTACCTCAATCTTCTTGATGTGATGATCGAGCTTGTCCAGAGAGGCTTGAATCTCCTCCCCTTGTCTCTTCACCCTCTTCAAGAAAAGATCCCCATCTCCTTCTAAATTAAGTTGAACTTCATCAAGTTGCCTTATTTTCCAATGCCTAGGCTGAACACCTTGTGCCCATCCTTTAGTGTTTCTATCAGCTTGAATCCATCCTCATCTTCTAACTTCTTCTCTTCAGGTACAGAAACTTTGTCTTCCTCCATAATCCTTGAAGACGACCCATAGAGATCTTCCTTCTCTTGAAGGGTACTCCATGTAGAGGACATGGTTCCAAAGAGTTTATGAGGAAGAAGTAGATTGTGGAGAAGATCTGTATTATCAATACAAGGACATAGCCCTTCTGGGAGACTTATAAAGGGTTAGGTGTAGGGTAAAATTCGTACTAAGAGGAAAAGGGTCGCCCAAGAAAAGAATCCTAATATATATGGAAACAAATAATTGCAAAAATAAGGAAATTCGGGTTGTAACGACCTGTCAGTACGGGCGCACGCCTATACAACGCGCCCGTACTAGGTCGTTTCCAAAAATGACACGAGTTGAAGTCGGTAATTAGTCAATCGACTAAGCAGTATGGGTGGGTCCAGCCCGTACTTCCCGTCCGTACTGACTTCACGACGGTTCAATTTCAGTTTTTTTACGAAATAGTAAACAAAAATTGGAAGGCGATCACAAAATAGATAACGACCGGCCGTACGGGGGGCTGTGCCCACACGACACAGTCGTACCAATTATGCAAAAACGAAGCCAAGACACCTGCATGCTTAACGACCATCAGTACGGGCGGATTCGGCTGTATCGCCCGCCCGTACCAATCTCGTAAGATCGGCAATGAACTCAGAAAAACAAGAGGAAATCAAATATGCAAAAGGAATTAGCAGAAAATCATCCAGAACAAAGATGTGTTTAGGATTTTATAAGCCACGATCATTGAGGGAATATGGTCTCATTTGAGTTTCTTTTCTTCCTCTCTTCGAATAAAATAGTCGTAGAAAATCACCAAAACCTTTGCAAAAAGAAATAGAGAACTTCCTTTTTGGTAGTGTGGTTCCCACGGGTATGTACACGGATGACACCTCCTTAGGATGATCAACTTCTTGAGTGTCCATAAACATTTCATTCGTCACTTCCTTCCTTTGTAGGATCTGTAAAATCAAATTCTTGCAAAAGTAGAGTCCAACGGATCATTCTTGGCTTAACATTGGTCCTTTCTAGGATTACCTTTAAGCCAACACGATCAGTATGTACTCTAACTTTGGAGTCTATGATATAAGATCTAAATTTATCATAGGAGAAAACTACTATGAAGAATTCTTTTACTGCCATAGGATAGTTCTTTTGGGCCCCGTTTAAGGTGCGACTAGCATGATGAATGATATTAAGGTCATCACCATCATACTGACAAAGAATTGCTCCTACAGCTTCATGACTAGCTTCACAAAATATCTCAAAAGGTTTCTTCCAATTAGGTGGTTTTATAATGGGAGCTTCAAGAAGGGCTTGTTTTAATATGTTGAAAGAAGTAAGACACTTTTCATCAAAATTAAAACGAACATCCTTTTGAAGAAGGTTAGTTAATGGTCTAGCAGTTTTCGAATCTTAACGAATCTTCTATAAAATCCCACATGACCTAAGAAGCTTCTTATACCTTTTATATCTCGAGGAGGGGGTAACCTTTTTATTGCTTCAATCTTTGCCTTATCGATTTCTATGCCCTTACCTAGGACTTTGTGACCGAGTACTATGCCTTCTTGAACCATAAAATGACATTTCTCCCAGTTCAAGACTAAGTTAGTGTCTTCACATCTCTACAAAACTTTATGAAGATTATGGAGACAATGATTAAAGGAAGTTCCATAAACAGAGAAATCGTCCATGAACACTTCCATAATACTTTCAACATAATCGGCAAAAATAGTAGTCCTGCATCTTTCAAAACTGGTAGGAGCATTGCAAATACCAAAAGGCATACGGCGATAAGCATAAAGACCATATGGACAAATAAAAGTAGTTTTAAGTTGGTCATCAGGGTGCACATCAATTTGGGAAAAAATGGAATAGCCATCTAAGTAACAAAAATGAGAATTCATTGCAAGCCTTTCTAAATTTTGATATATAAATGGCAAAGGGTAATGGTCCTTCCGAGTTTCCTTATTAAGTTTCCTATAGTCAATGCACATCTTGTGTTCCACAATAGTCCTAGTAGGTACCATTTCATTATGTTTATTTTCTACAACTGTAAACCCACCTTTCTTTGGAACACAATGAACAGGACTTACCCATTCACTCTCCTTCACATGAAAGATGACACCTGCATCCAACAAACATATTATTTCTTTTCTTACCTCCTCTTTCATGTGAGGTTTAAGACGTCGCTGAAAGTTCGCGACCGGCGGAGCTCCTTCTTCCATGAATATTCTATGGGTGGCTATAGAGGGACTAATCCCCTTCAAGTCAATCAACGAATACCCAAGAGCATTTCGATGCACGCGGAGAAGCTTCATTAAGTTTTCCTCCTCTTTCTCTACGAGGTTAGCACTTACAATAACGGGAAATTTATTTGTCTCATCAAGAAACCTATACTTTAGTTCCTTTGGTAGAGTTTTAAGAATTAGAGGAGGAAGATCCTCATCTCCTTTCCTTATGGGTACTTCATATTTTTGATTAATCTCGATGTCCACCTCAGGTGTAGAGTCGAGATAGTCATCTATTTCAGCTTTTTCTACGTCTTGAAGAATATTATTATTATTGACTAAACTTATTGCTATATCATCATCGGGAGTCTCGATGACTATTGAGGCTAAATTTATGATATTACCTTCTTCCTCACGTTCGTACTCATCATCATTTAATTCTTCCATAGCCGGCTTATGGTCAAATTTAGAGAAATGAAAATCCATTTTCTCTTCACCAAACTTGAGAGACATAGTTTGCTTCTTGTAGTCTATGTTTGCTCCTACGGTATTTAGAAAAGTTCTTCCAAAAATGATGGGACAATAAACATTAATGGGCATATCAATAAGAACAAAATCAATAGGATATTTCTAAGGTCCAATACAGATTGGTACATTCCTAATTATTCCCACAGGGACTCTAGGAGTTTTATCTACAAGCATTATAGTCATATCTGTATCTTCCAATTCAGCTGGAGCTAATTCATTTTGAATTTTTAAATAAAATTTAAAGGGATAACGTTACCAGCTGTACCAATATCACAAAGGCCATAATAGGAAGTTCCTTAGAAAGTGCAAGGGAGGATAGGATTACCCACTTCTTTATCTTTTACCTTTCCTTCAACAAATTGTGAAGCTTCGGTATCTAGCTCAATCACATTGCAATGTGCAAACATGGTTAAAATATCTTCCTTTATTGATGCCTCTGCCTCTTGTACATGCTCTTCTTCAATTTTCCTTATTTGTGTTTCCTCTTCCAGCTCCTTGAGAAATAATTCTTCCTCTTTGCGTTGATCCTCCAGTTGTTGAGCCATCATATGTTTTCTAGAAAAGGAAAGGGTTTAACATATGGGGGTACCTCCCTTAATGGCTTGACATGGGCCTTGATTATTGGATCTTCTTCTACAACTGGCTCGGGTGGGAGAGTATAATGAAGCCAATCTTTCTTTGGAGTTTCAATATGTTTTGTAAAAGACTGGAGAATTTGCAAGATAATATCATCATCAAGTTGCAGTTCATTAGAAGCTTCTTTTACCTTACCGGAGTCTTTATAAGCATTGACACAATCATATTCAATTTATATACCTCCTTCGCCTCCTAAATCAAATCCCCATGTTTCTCTATTACGGTGAATTCGTTCTAAAAGTTCCCAATCTTTAATTATAGTTAACTCCATGAAAGAACCTCCTAAATTAGTGTCAAGCTCATGTTTAATTTCTTGATTAATTCCTCCATAGAAAATATGCAAAACGTACCATTCAGGTAAATCATGATGGGGACATTTATGAAGTAGAGACTTGTACCTTTTGTAGGCTCTAACCAAACCTTCACCTGGGCGGTTCTTGAAGTTTGTAATTGCCCTTCTTACTTCAGCAGTTTTTACCTTGGGAAAGAATCGAGACACAAATTCTCCTTTAAGTTTTTCCTAGGTATCGATTTTCTCTGCAGGGGAAATTCTATACCAATCCAAAGCAGTGTTGGTTAGAGATTGGCTAAACATTTTAAGTTTCAATTCATCATCAGAATAGCCTCTCAATTTAAGAGTTCAACATAGCTCGGTAAAATGCATTAAATGATTGTAAGAATCCTCATCGGGATCATCTCCTACAATAGTTTTCTCTTTAATAATAGAAATAAAATGAGGGTTGAGCTCGTATTCTGGTTCGCTCCCACTCGAGAATTCTTTAACTAGTCCTCTATTGAACTTCTCGAGGTTTTTACTAGCATCAAGCTGATTAATCAGTCCGAGTGCTGTCATGGCGCTCACCTGAAACTAGTAAACAACTTTAGTAAAAAATGAGTAAAATAAGTAACTAAGAACAAAGACCAAAACCGCTTAGCTCCCCAGCAACGGCGCTAGAAAATAGCTTGATGACTGCAAGTGTACAGATCAATTGTAGCTAGTTTTCAAGTAAAGATATCAAACCCATAGAGAGATATTGGTAAGGTCTTTATGCCCCTCGTTACTATATACCAAAGGATACTTATAAGCTTCCTTTCATCTGAAGTAAAGGGTGTTTGAAAGGTTTATGGTTGCTTGCAGAAAAGTAATTAAAACAAGTAAAAGAAAACAAGTAACAAGTTTATGTGAAAGCGTGGTTGAACTCAATAGGGCTAAAACATTCTCCGGGATGTAGGATACACCACTAGCATAGTATTATTGTTATGTGCAACCAAGATAACATACTTCTTGTGTCATGATATATGTGGAGAGAGCACCATAATAAGATGTTCACTACAAGGCTCGTAGGAAGCCACTTTGTTGAGCCAAGTATTAGGTCACCGTCTAAATAACCACTTCAATGTCTGAGAGTAGTCACCCATACAAACCACCGCAATTAAGGGTTTCCCTGTGGATATCGTAATTAGCTTAGGGAGTCCCTCTTTAATCTCCCTTTGACCGTGCAGGTTACGAGCTGACACCAATCTGTCACGGGGCATTCCGGGTACACTTCCAAGACACGTCCAAAGGATTTCTCCCTCCCTTTAGTCCCGAACACAAATGATATGCGGCCAACTACACATACCATCTAAAGATAGAGATCAAACACAAATCATAATTATACCATAGACAAGCAAGTCATATGGACACAAGAATAGATCATCTTTATTACAAGTTCATAATGGTGCTACGGTTTCTCCATATCCCCAAGAACAAAGGAACTACTCACTCATGGAAGCAATCAACAACATCATCATAATCAAATGAATGGATAAAAGAACGGTGGTAGATCTAATGCAAACCACAATTGGATCTGGAATTACAAAGAGATCTAATAGATGAAATATAGGAGTAATGATGGTAATGGAGATGCAGTGGTTGATGATGAAGGTGATGATGCGTTGTCCTCTGATAATCCGTGAAGTAACTAGGATTTTGCCCTAGCCAAGTTTCTCCTTTATATCCCTTTTGGATGCGGTGTTTTGTGGTTTCTGGCTGCTGTGAATGTTGGATTTCTCTCTCATCTTCTCTGGGAAGAAGTATTTGATGAGGCGGTCGTGATGGCGCTAGGTATGGGCGGACGGTACGGGCGGGCTCTGCCTGTACCAGTGGTCGTTAACCATACTGGTGCCTCCTCCTTGATTGGTATTCTTCCAGGTGCGAAGGAAAATTCATAAAATAACTTTTATCACTTAGAAATATCATATAATTACACAATATGGCAGCTCTAATTCATTTTTTTCATATATGACTCTATGATTTGGGATCATGTTGAAACAATAACAAAATAGCGTGCATAGACGTAGTGGATACAAAAATACCTACTCTATTTATGCAAAAACAAAAGGTAAATATGCTTCAATTTTGGACGCATCAGTAGGCCACATTCTGAAGCAATTTGTTTTTTTTCAGAAGTTGTGAATACTCATGATTATCATTTCCGCGGCAAGGAGTACCAGTCAAAGGACATCATGTGATGTATTTTTTTACTTTTTTTCAAATCAAGGTCAATTTTATATACACACAAATTCTTAGCAAGAAGTTGAATATTTTGACAGATTTATTGGTTTTCGATATATTGATAGCCTAGTGGGTACTTTCAAAAGATACTTGTATAACTTTAAGAGCAATCTACCACTTACTCAAAATTCAAAATTTACCTCACATTGACAAATCGTCTTAAATAAGTTTAAGTGTGTGAAGTTAGCTAGGAAGGTTGAGAACTCATAAAATTTGGTAATCATAAGTGAAACATGGTCCAAACGTTGTCCAAAAACTAGGCTTGTGGCATTCCGAGCTATATTTGCTGTGCTTGCCCTTAAGAAAATAAATATTTACTCATAAATGTTTTTTCTATTTATTGTCTGTAAAAAAATAGTGACACACTAAATAAATCACGGAAAAGCAATTATGCGTTAAAATTTTGTGAATAAATTAAGTTGCTTTTGCGAGAGCAGTAATAAACCAAACATAAACTGATCATTTGACAGTTTAAAAAAACTCTTCGAATGAAAGGTAAAAGTCAGAATTTTTATTCTATTTATTGTCTGCAAACCAAATACTAGTGGCACACTAAATAAATCACGGGAATAAATATAAGTGAAAAGTTTATGACTAAAGTAATGTTCTTTTGTGAGAGTTATAATAAACCAAATATAATTTGATTGTTCAACAGTTTGAAAAACAACAATTCGATGGGCATCTGGTAATTTGAGTGAAGGGTCAAACTCGGAAATGTTATTTCTATTTACTGTGTGCAAAACAAATACTAGTGACACACTAAATAAATTATGGAAAAAATTATATGTTTAAATTTTCTGAATAAATTAGGGTGCTTTTGTGAGTGCTATAATAAACCAAACATAAACTGATCGCCTAACAGTTTGAAAAAAACTCTTTGATGGACATCTAGTTATGTGAATGAAAGGTCAATCCTTATGTACAAACAATTTATGTTCAAAAACAAGTTTATTACAAAAAATAAAGAATTCACAAATTAAATGTTGGATGGACAAATAATTAATAGAAAATACATATTCTTTGCCTCCGTCCTCAAAAGATGTACTTCTAGATTCAAAATGTGTCCATGAAATAGTGGTCATACAACATTGAATCTAACCGATTTAATTGACACATGAAATTATAGCTATTGGATGCATCCAACCATATTCATTTAATTGGCTTATCTCAATGGTTGCGGACCTGATTCATTGACCTTTATTTTTCAAAATAAAGGGTTTCATTTTTACTCTTTTCTAATTGTTTCTCACAATGGTTTCTTCTCTAATGGTTGGAAACTCCCATTTATTTTAATAGGGGAAAACTCCTAGTGGCAATATTGTTTACCATGCCAAGATTCACCTTGGTCATTCGAATTGAAATCCAAGAATGTTCATACTCATGCTTATTTTCAAAAAGTTGTCAAAACTCATGTTTGTTTCTTCGTGGAGATTAAAAGGGAGTATCATTCAGAGAACATAGAACAAATAAATTATTATTACAGGTGGATCACTACTTCAGCAGCTAATCCTACATTAGTTTAACTTGACATGCGTAGCACGCGTCAATGGTTCCATTTTCATTCTATTCAACCTCTCTTATACTCTCTCTATCCCTAGTTCCCCATTCCCCTACCTCTACGCCAAGCGCCGCTGTTCCACTCCTCCACCATGCCGCTTTCCTATCTTGTTCACCGCACAGTTTGAGAGTGCTTGTTCTTCTTCCTGTCCTGCCTTCCGCCATTGATCTTCCCTATTTTCTAGAAAACCAAATCAAGTCGTCGTCCCAACTTCCACCAGCTCCTTTGCGATGGAAGGACCAAGAAAGGACTATGATGATTATGAGTTGTTCCAGGAGGTTTTTACCGAAGGCTATCTTGAAGAACTCATAACCATATGCGACGTCATCACTGCCGCGAGCCTCGCTATTTCGTCCAAACATCTTCTCGACTCGGCAAAATATAGTGCAACTTTACATGCTTCTCAGCCGTTTTGCCTCCCATGTGTTCTTCATTCTCACCCAACTAAGAAACCATGGGAATGAAACAAGTACTTCAAGGGTAAGGGCATGACATGCCAGATGATGTCGCTGGACAGGTCCTCCTCTGACGTTGTGTTCCTGAATTGTATGGGTAAGCAGTGGGTAGGTGCCAATGGAGATTGGATCATCACCGTTGGGTGCGACTGCAAGTGGTAGCTTGTGAATGTGTACACTCATCAACATGTTCCTCTCCCACAAGTCAAGGAGTTTGTACCCACAAATGATCCGTTTGCATTCATGCATAATGATTACCCTATTCTCCTCCGGAAGATTGCTATTTGCCAAGCTCCTAGAGTTGTTGCGGATTATTTAGATTTCTCTCTTATTGATATCTTTGACTACTCAATTGCTACCCTTTATGGCGATGAGTATGCATGGATAGTTCTTGAGAACCAGTTCCAGTGCTACTTCAGATACATCGATGCAGTTATCCACCAAGGTCTCATGTTTGCGGCCACTAACAGGGGCATTGTTTATGTCTAGAATCATCTGTATTTTGGTAAGTTTGATCCACTCATGTTGTATATATTAGCTTCAGTTTTAATGGATGTAAACTAGTTTTGCTGATTTGGTAGTCATTTCTTTTTCAAGGTCCTCTTATGCTCCGGTCACCACCCGGTGAGAATCTCGGGGGTGGGCAACGTTGATGACATAGATCTCGACAACTATGAACCTGGTTTATGGTTCTTAGCAATATCTGTAGATTAATATCTCCTTCTTCTTATCCATACCAAGGGCGTTACTGACGAGGGTTTTATGGTGGTACTTATCATGGTCATGGCAATCCTGTTGCTGATCATAGTGTTGATCGCTGCGGTCGCACTTTTGGCACCTATGCTACTGGGTTTGGCTGCAAGGTGTATTGAAAGGACACTGCTTACTTGTATCCACCTAATCCATGGATACTAATTGATGACCTGGGAGCATATTCCCTTTTCCTTGGATTGAACTATCCCGATTAACATTGTTGTAGGCGGTGCAGATGTTGGCCCATGATATCTGACAAGAAGAAATTGTGTCTACACCTCCCACCATGCAGCTGGACTTGGATATATGATGTTTCCAGAAATATGTTGCTTCAGTATGAATACTAAAGAACTAGCTGTTGGTTTCTCAACCAAGGTTGACTGGAAATCCCTAGAGACTCTGTTATGGTTCATCCCGAGATTCACCAATGCCCGAGATTGGAACCTAGCTACCGCAAGTACTACTAATAGGATAGCTCAGTTGGTATCGGCCCTTTTGAACTATTTATTTTGTCTGGTTTGTATTGCTAGATGAAGCAATCGGTGCACAGTCAATGCGCATGGCATGCAATGTGATCAAACATTTCTTATAATCATTGTACGGTGTTTTGGGAGGGTTCAATGCACAATTCCTTCATGCCTAGGAGCAGGGCGGCACCGGGCATCATCTAGAAGGAAGAGCATTTCATGTTGGTGTACCTGGATATTTCTTAGATCACCTACGACCTGCATTACTCAATATGCATCCATCGAGAGAGAGAATTTCTCAGTTGATCCTTTTGCTACCCAAGAATTTAGTTATCCCACTTTGTAGATACAGGAGATTTCAGTGTGTTGCAAGGTGGATTTTGGCTACAAAGTGAGTAGTACTAGCATATTACTCATTCTTGTACTTCGTTTTGTACCATAAACTGGTAGTATGTGTTTAGATCAAGGGGCAGGAGATGGTCTTGCTTTGACTTTGTTCTGTTGTTGCTATTACTATAGTATTTTATAGAACTAATACTGATGTACTAGTACTTGTTTAGATCAAGTGCGGTAGATAATCTTGCTTTTGTTTTGTAACTTGGCCTTGTCATAAACTAATAATCTTGACGAGACTTGGGAATTTTTGGTTACATATGAAGGTCATACACAGGCATTGATGTGAAAAGGAGGTATGCAGACAAAAGCAAAACTGATCGTTAGTTTTGATTGCTCCAATGATCAAGTGTGTTCGGAGAAAAGGGCAAATTGATCGTGTGCCAAGAATTATATAGCTGAAACAAGAACTGTTTCTCTCTGTACCACTATTGCATTTCATCGTCTCTGTGCCACTGAATATGAACTGGGAATCTGTCGATATTTTCTGTCTTATTCTGTACTGCTAAATATTTCAAATGCTATTGAATCTATAAATTTTTTTTGTCTGGTACTTGTTCAGATTGACCGATCGAATCTAGAATATGGTCTCGCTTTCCTTTTGAATCAGGTCTTGCTATATCTATTAAATTTCAACGTCTGCATTGCTAAATCTGTCAATTCTTTTGGTCATTGTCAGTGTACTACTAATCGGTCACTTTGAAATTCTACTAAATCTGTCAAGTGCTGTTGAATATGAACTAGGAATCTGTCAATATTTTTCAGTCTTATTCTATATTGCTTAATCTTTCAATGCTACCGAATCTATCAAATGTTCTTTCTTTACTATTGGTACAATATTTCGTTGAACTAATAGTGATGTACCGATACTTGTTTAGATCAAGTGCAGCAGATTGTCTTGCTTTTCTTTTGACACTTTGCATTGTCACAATATAGATGAGTCCTTGGAATTTCGGGTTGCGTATGGGGGTCACACAGCATTGATGTGAGAAGGAGGTATTCACACAGAAGCATACTTGGTTGTGAGTTTTGCTTGCTCCAATGATCGAGTGTGTTCGGGGAAAAGGACAAACTGATCATGCGCCAAGTTTTTTATAGTTGGAAAAAGAACTGATTCTGTCTGTACTGCTATTGAATTTCAAGTAGGAAATCTACTGAATCTCTCAAATGTTTTGTTGTTGCTATTACTAAAGCATTTTGTGAAGCTAATACCAATGTACTTATTTAAATCAAGGGCAGTATATAGTCTTGCTTTTATTTTGAAACATGGCCTTATCATAATCTAGATGAGACTTCGGCATTTTGGGTTGCATATGGGGAGATCACACATGCATTGATGCGAAAAGAAGGTACTCAAAAGCAGACTTGATCGTCATTTTTTCTTGCTCCAATGGTCGGGTGTGTGTCTGGAGAAAAGGGACAACTGATCGTGCAATAAGGTTTTTAGAGATGAAAAAAGAACTGGTTCTCTTTGTACTGATATTGAATTTCAGCATTTATATTGCTGAATTGGTCTCTTTGAAATGCTACTGAATCGGTCAAGTGCTGCTGAATATGAACTGCGAATCTATCGATTTTTTTTCTTATTCTGTACTTCTGAATTTTTACAAGAATATCTGTCAAAAGAATTATCTGCTATTTTCCCTCCCTTTACAAGGTCTTTGTTTCGAATCCGGCCGATTCAGAGCACAATGCAATTTTTGTTAACGAGGAGAAGAAATCTAGTCCACTTGGCCTCTCTTTAGCCCAGAACATTTTAATTCGGCCTTTTCGGTGTTAGGAGACTGGTGATCACAACTAGTGAAATTTGAGAAAGGAGCTCCTGGAGCATAGCCTTGAACATTTTTATTTTGTCCTTTTTAGTGTTAGGGGACTGCTGAGCACAACCTAGTGAAAGTTGAGAAAGGAACCCATGGAGCATAGCCCATGTAGAATAGCCAAAATCTTTTTAATTCAGCCTTTTAGCATTGCCCCACACGTCTTAAAAAAGCTCCGCCGACACATGTTTTTAAGAAACTACTTAATTATGTGGCATTTTATAAATTTAGATGTCAGGAGTGCTATCCTTTTATTTTAGAAGAGATAAAAATGGACACACAAAATCTTTTTAAGAAGACTAATACATAAGTTATACTAGGTACTAACAGATTTTTAATGATAACTTTTCTAGAAATATAGTTGGCGTAGTGGCGACACACTCAGTTTACATCTATTAAAAGTTTTGAGTTCGAATCCTATGTGCGTACATATCTTGGGTTTATATTTTTTTATTGTAGCAATATATTGCTTTACGGACAGGCTAACACCATGGACCCACTGCAGCGTCCCTCGAATTTAATGGACGGGTTTGAAAAAAAATTAAGTACTTGTACAGAGAGGCTGGCATCAGAGACCCACCAGCCACGACATACACGGCTGCATCGAGATATGTTAAGAATATCAAAGTAACAGACACGACCAAAAGAAAAAAAGTCCAGCATGCACACGTTTCTTCTAATGAGAGGCTGACATATGGGACCCAGCAGCCTAAATAAAAGGTTGATGCAGCGACGGAAGTTATTGAGTTCACATCAGGGAGGCACGAGCTGAAGAAAAAAATTCACCATGCACACATTTCTTCTAATGAGAGGCTGACATGTGGTACCCAGTAGGCTGAATAAATGATAGATGCAGCGAGCAATGTTATCAAGTTTGAAACAGGGGGCGTGAGCCAACAAAAAAAGCCCATCATGCACATGTTCCTTCTAATGAGAGACTGACATGTGGGACCCAACAGCATGGCCAAACGGTGGATGCGTCGAGCAACGCTATAAGTCCAATAGGGAAGCGCGAGCGAAGAAAAAATCCATCATACACGTGATTATTGTAATGAGAGGCTAACATGGGGACCCACCAGCCTGATTAAACGGCTTATGCATCAATCAACGTTATCGAGTTCACATCAAGGAGGCACGAGCCAAGGAAAAGAATTCCATCATACACACATTTGTTCTAATGAGAGGCTGATCTATGGGATCCATCAGCCTGACTAAACGGCAGATGCATCGAGCAACGCTATCAAGTTGGGAACAGGGTAGCGCGAGTGAAAAAAAATCCATCATATACACGATTATTCTAATGAGAGGCTACCATGCGGGACCCATTAGCCTGACTAAACGACGGATACATCGAGCAACATTATCGAGTTAAAATCAGGAAAGCGCGATCGAAAAGTATGGTCTGCTAGAGACACTGACATCCGGGGCCCAGACGCCTCAAAATATTTCTCTCGATCAACATCATGCGAGGAACCAAAAAATCTTACTTCTGCCACATGCTGGCCGAGTTTCGTCCATGTTTTTAGCGGTTTCGTCGTAGTAGAGGGGCGCGAAACTGGGAAAAAAGTTTTCCATCATCCACGGTCGAGTGAATAAGTTCGTCGCGAAAGGCGTGTCTTGTACGATGACTGACGGGCCAAATCATTGTGGATGGAAACATTCTTGTAGTGCATCAATCATAGCCCATCCTAGGATTTCCCCCTCAAATCCAAACAAGGAAGTTCTTCCAAGGAAAACTAACATAGTTGGCAGTTTTATTGAGTCATTCCATTGTAGTTGCTTTACTTGCTAGTCAAGTTAGATCCAAGTCAACTTCATAGTACTACTTTAGTGTAAGTTGTCTATGATTGAGAAACTATGCTTCAAGTCCTCCATAGCAGCAGACACGACTTTTCAAAAAGATTTAACCCTGCAGGGGTGCACAAATAACAACACACACACAATCAACCTCAGAAGAAGCAAAACAGATAAAATGCAACGAGGAATCACGACAAAACCATTCCAAGAAACCAGAGAATGTTTTGGGGGCCACCCAAAAGAGCTACCCATACAAGGTATAGCTAATCCTCGTATGGACGCAGAGGTTGCATGCACTTGTCATGCGAGAAGAGTCCATAGATAATATATTCCCGTGATAGTGTGCCCCACCTACACAACAGATAATAAACATGGCATAACATGGCATATGTACTGTAGGTAATGTAGAAATCATGAACTAGTTGTGGTCCTGAAAAATTCTTCAGAATCAAGTTCAAGCCTAGGGGATCCTAGAAAGGTTCCCACATGTGTATAGTGCGATAGTAGAGGAACATGTTTCAAATACTCGGGATCCTAGGTGGAAACAAGTGGGCAGGATAAAAGTCAAATCTTAACTATTGCCCACTGGTGCCTCTTTATTTATATCTACTCCCAACATTTAATTAATAAGTTGTAAGTAGAACCATGATTATCTCCACCATTAAGCATGTGACAACCTCACAAACACTGAGGAACTTGACAACTCGAACCAGCACCTGAGAAAGCAACTACGACTCGGAGGGCCAACTGTCTACCAAACAACGAGCAATAGAAAGTGACCAAGGAAATATAGGTTGGAAGGAGTTTAAATGGAAGAATTGCAACACGGATAGCAATAGAGAGAAGTAAAGCCATAAAGTAAAATAGATAGCAGGGGATGATGCTTGCCTAGAAAACTTTACGGAAGATACATCATCAAAATAACTTTTAGAAGCTCACATCATCTCATCGTTTTATCTAGGAAGAAGCAAAGCACTAGCAAGAAACACCGGATGCATATTTAATACTACTGCAGAAGATTTGGCATGATTATGATATGATGCATGGCATGGAAAGTTAATGATGCAAACTATGTTGGAAAGGTGCCATGAGCATGGCACATCGATGATACAATATTGTTGAGGAACTTCCATCATTAAACAAATAAAGCACCATTTTATTTGTCGTATTTATTCCAATATACCTTGCTGGTTTTATTAATTCTACATGATGCATGATGCAATGATGATGTCATGCTGATGCATAAAATAAAAGAACAAGAAATTTTCTAGTTGGGGATTCCCGGGGTGCTACAGAGATAGACCAACACAAGTCCAAGACACCAATTCGAATTTGGTCCTTCGACTTCTTGTCAACACTATTTAACCAATATCCAAACATTTTATGTATATTAGTTGGAGGGGGGATCAAAATAAAAATTAACAATGTGACACAGTAAGCGAGCAAAAGGGCAAGATATAAACAAATGTTTTATGGTTTTCTGTGATCCACATAAACAACAGTTTCTACACCCTTCCCAATTTGTTTTAAGAAAATTATCCTTTGTAAGAATCACTTTACTATTTAGGAACCACATGAAAATTTTAAACTTAAGTGAATTTTCAATTTCGAAATATATTTCCGAAGAAATAATGTATGATCATTCATAAGGTCTTCATACATAGATTTCACCAAGAAACCTGGACGTAGTTAACTTCCAAACAAACTTATCTTGGTCCTCCAACAATTGCACCATCATAAGCCTTTAGCAAAAGTGTAACCAATCAGACCATTTATTGCCACTAAGTACTCTCCTAAAACCAATACTTAGTGGTCCTTGATCTAATACCTGCACAATAGTCACATTTGTCCATTGTACAATATTGTATAAATATGGGTATTATCGTGATATGGGTAAATCTTCCAACCATGTATCCTCCGAAAACCTAATACTATCTTTGTTCCTAATTTGGAAGTGACTGATACATTGGAAATGTATCTATGATTTTTGATGCTCCATGCTTGTTTTTATCTACTTTCTTGTGTTTTGTTCCAACTTTGGAGTACTTTTCATATGATTTCTTGGACTAACCTATTAACAAGAGCCATAGTGCCAGCTGCCTGTTTTCTGTTGTTTTTGGTTCCAGGAAAGTCAGAAAATGAATATTCTCGAAATTGGACGGGACAAAAGCCAAAGTGCCTATTTTTCCAGAAGACTCACGGAGCCAGAATACGAGACGAAGGAGGGCCAGGGGCTGGCCACACCCCCCAGGCGCGGGCTGGGCCTGGCCACGCCAGGGCCTGGTGTGGTGGCCCCAGGCACCCCCTCGGTCTCCCTCTTCGCCTATAAGAAGCCTTCTGACCTAAAAACTTCGGGGGGTTCGACGTTTTTCCACGAAAAGTTCCGCTGCGCCGCCGCCACCGAAGGGGAGATTCGGGGGACAAAAAGTCTCTGTTTCGGCACCCTACCGGGACGGGGAAGTTCCCCCGGATCCATCTCCATCAATCCCCACCATCATCTTCATCGACCATCCATGTTTCGTCCATCTATGAGTGAGTAATCCCCCGCTGTAGGCTATGGGGATGGTAGGGATTGGATGAGATCGTTCATGTAATGGCATCAGATTGTTAGGGCATAGTGCCTAGTATCTATATTAGTGCTTTATGACTTTGTTGCAACTTTGTTGTGCTTAATGCTTGTCACTAGGGCCCGAGTGCCATGTTTTCAGATCTGAACTTATTATTGATTCATTATGATAGTATTGTTTTGGGTCTTATCTACAAGTTGTATACACACGTCATTGTCCGGAACCTATGGTCCCGAAGTGACAGAAATCGGGGTAACCGGAAGGGAAAGGCTTTGATGTGAGGATCACGTGTGTTCATGGAGTGTTAATGCTTTTCTCCGGTGCTTTATTAAATGGAGCACCTTAATTGCCAGTAGTTCCCTAGAGGCCCCGCTGCAAACGGGCTGGCAGGACAAAAGATGTTGTGCAAGTTCTCATTGCGAGCACGTATGATTATATATGGAACACATGCCTAGGATTGTCTAGTACTTGCGTGCTTTATCTTATTTATCTGCAATTGCCCTATGTTCTGATTGCTATGTGAATTGTCTTGTCCATGCAACGCCCGTCCATCCATCACTATGCCTACCGCAGTCGAGTCCCACTATTTACTGCTTTTGTTACTACTGTCTTTGTTTTGCTGCTACTGTTACTTTACTATTCCTACTACAAAACTGTTGCTACTGATAAACTGCTGTGAGCAAGATTGTTTCCAGGTGCAGCTGAATTGACAACTCATTTGTTAAGACTGATAAGTATTCTTTGGCTCCCCTTGTGTCGAATCAATAAATTGGGTTTCACTTCCCTCGAAAATACTGCGATACACCCCCTATACTTGTGGGTCATCAAGACTATTTTCTGGCGCCGTTGCCGGGGAGCATAGCTTTATTTATCAAGTCCACTTGGTTTCACTATTGTTCAAGCTAAGTTTATATTTCTCCTTGTTTGCTTGTTTCTTTATCAAAAATACAAAAAAAAACTAGTTCCTACTCTAGTTGCTATTTTTGTTGGTCTGTTATTGTCTTCCTTTGTCATGCTTGTTGGCAATGGTTGGTTTCTTTGAAACTAAAGCTTATTGGCAAGGTGGGTTCACGGAAGATCAAAAATATTATTATAAGGAACACCGCTTGTCACAAAAATGGAAACACTTATGGGAACAAATTGATAGATTGTATACCATTGCTAGAAATGTGTGCTCTACTTATAATGTTACTTATTGCTGTGATGAGTCTTGTTGCAGAAAGAGGTATAAACACCACCCTTTTCAATGTGAGTATAGTGATAATGATACCATATCTTCCTATGCTAAAGGAATTTATGACTTTTATGATGCGGAACAAATTGAAGAATTTATTGCTTGGAAGGGTGCTTTTGAACTTGCTAGTTTGCTTGAAAATATTGATGATTCACCTTACAAATATGAGGTGTATGGTATGCTTAAATTTTGCTTTGATAATTACAAGGATGAAAATGGCTATATTCTTGAGTATTTTAATAAATGCTTTCCACAAATGGAAGAGACTAATGCCTTGCAGGACCCTATGGAAGAGACTAATGCCTTGCAGGCTCCTATGGAAGAAGAAATTGATGAACCTGAAATCTCATTAGATGAAAAAGAGGAGGAGAGTGATGAACAAAAGGAGGAAGAATGGATTAGCTACCCATGCCTACCTTCTAATGAGAGTAACTCTTTATCCCTTACATTATTTTATTGTCCTCCATGCTTACTAAAGGAGGATGGATGTTATGTTCCCGAGGTTTCCTTTGAAAATGTTTATGATAAGGCTCTAGTGCTTGTAGATCATGAAAATCATGCTTTATGTGATAGTTATATTGTTGAGTTTATTCATGAGGCTACTGAAAATTATTTTGAGAGAGGAAAATATGGTGGTAGGAGTTTTCATGGTATTGAAACACCTCTCTATGTGCTGAAAGTTTTGAAGTTACTCTTGTGTTATCTTCCTATGCCTGTCACTTTGCTCTTTGTAAATTTATTTGCTTACATGATTCCTATGCATAGGAAGTGGGTTAGACTTAAATGTGTTTTGAATTTGCTTCTTGATGCTCTCTTTTACTTTAACTCTTATTTCTTATGAGAGCATCCTCTCGAACTTTTATGCCTGATGATGATAATATGCCTATTATTCTTGGGAGACCTTTTCTTAAATACTGCAGGAGCTGTTATTAATTATAATCAAGGGAAAGTGACCTTCAATGAACACATTGTCTATTTCCTCAAGAAAATTGAAAGTTGAATTCAATTGAAAATGTTGAGGGCATTCAAGTTGGAGAAATATATTGTCCCATACGAAGAGAAAAATTTGAAACTATTATGATTGGGACCATTGCTATCAAGGTTGAGGTAACATAATCATAAGTGGGATACAGAGTTTTGTCTCATATGGAATTGTTTTGGTAACAAGACCTAATCAACCTTGTTAACAAAAGGATTTCATTGAACAAAACAATGTTTTCACCATGATTATCTCCGCTTACTTCTATTCTATCCATTTTAGTATTTGCTTATGCCTAACTTAAAGGCTTTAAAGAAAAGTACTTATTGGGAGATAACCCAAAAGTTTTAGTTGAGTCTTGGAAGTTATTACTTCAGTAATAACCGCTCCTTATCCTTTTTATTTGCTTTTTGTGCCAAGAGTAACCTCTAATGAGAGAGAAGTAATGATTGGGAAAGTTGTTGTCCCGAAACAGATTTCTGTGCTTCACCGTAAAACTTCGTCTAAAATCTCTGTACGTCCTTTTGAGGCGTGCATTTTTGTGCTTCTGACCCAGGTTGTTATCTAACTTTCGTTAGTTCAACACTTTTCGATTTGAGCAAAAGAAGGTCTTCGAAAAAATTCGTCTTTACCTGCTGGTCTGTTTTGACAGATTTCTGCCATTATTTGCATTTGCTTCTTGTTGGTTCCTTTTTGAGTTCTTTTGTGGAATTGAGCTTTTTGAGGGAAGTGCTACAGTAGCTAGTGTTCTAATGGAAGTTTATTGGTGTTAGAACTGAACCTTAAGACTTATTTATCTTAAGTGCACTAATGTTGCTAATGAGATTGTGTGAAGTTTTGTATGAAGGAAAATTTTCAGGTGTATGGAAGGAATGAGTAATGAGATGAAGGATGGACTAAAGCTCAAGCTTGGGGATGCCACGCGTGTCACCCCAAGAAATATCCAAGAAGTACAAGCATTAAAGCTTGGGGATGCCCAAGGCATCCCCTTCTTCATCAATAAAAATCCCAGGTTTCTTCCAAACACTTTATTTTTATTGTTTCATGCACAGTTGTGTTGTTTTTGGAGCGTCTTCTTTTTCGTTTTTGTTTTGGTTTTTAGTTTGCGTGGTTTGCTTAGTTTGCTGAATAAATTGGCTGGACCTCCCCCTTTCTTACTTTGGTGTTCAATTAGTCTGGTTTGGATTGGAAAAGAGTAGGAAAGTTCATGCTTATGTGGTAAAAAGAGCTCGTTTTTTACGGTGGCCTATGCTTTGTCATGACATGCTTGATATTGTTTTGGCTTTATGCTTAGTATTCTTTGCTGTAGCATGACTTGTTATAAACAATTGAGATTGCTTAATGTGCCTTGGATGAATCATGCGTTGTTTTATCATATTAAAGCATAGTATAGTGGTATTCTCCTTTGATGCTTTATTTGGGTTGACTTGGCGCATGCTCACACCATGTTATGACTATCTCAAGTCACCATATCCTTTATGATCCTTTAGTTTTCAACTTGTAGTATCACTTTATGCTTTGATCAATGATGTTTTGTCGCTCTGCAAGATTATGGCCAGTATTGCACTCTTAGTTTGTCGCTCCCAGTCTTTTGCTAGCCTCCACCACCAAGTATGAGTTCCACTCATGCATCCAACTCCCTAAACCAAGTTTTTCCAAAGAGTCCACTATACCTACCTACTAGCTTATGCTATTCCAAGTATATTCATGCTTTTGTTTATCTTCCACTTGTTATGAGAAAACTAGTGATTAAATCTCTCACGAACTTGATGGCACTTTACTTTTTGCATCTAATAAACTTGAACCACTGGGTCCTTCTTTGTTGCGTATATGCTTGCGCTTTATAAGTTGAAATTAGCAGAACCATGTACCATGAGGAACGCTTTCAACATTGCACTTGTACTTTGTACCCCGTTGATATCATGTTCTTTTTCTTATGGATCCCAGTGGTGTGAAATAAAAGTGGAACTTGTAAGATCATGGAGTTTGTATGTGTGTTAGAGAAACGCCTGGGCCGCTAGCCTAAGCCATGCCTAATCATGGTGGAAACTTGCAGCATCACCATAATGATCACTCTATGAAGCATCCTCAATAAAAACCTATGCAAATAGCAAATAAAAAGATCGTTGAGATGCTCATTGTCTGCTTGCCTTGTCATTTTGATTATGGGAAAGCTCCCGTATCATGTGCAAGGGGTACCCCGTTGGCGGTTCTTAATGATACACATGTACTTACAATGACAAGAGCTTACCCGTGACTGAAGTTGAGTAGCATGAGGATTGGTCTTCGTAAGTAAGGGGCATGAGATTTCGGTTTACAACTTGCCAAGCATATCCTCTTAGTTGTGTCACTTTAACCTTAATCACCTTAAAGATGCTTATGTTAGGGGCAATGAGAGATGAAAGCTATTAAGTACCATAATTTTTGGAAGCTCTTTATGAGACTTGAATCCCTACTTCCTTTTACAAAAGGCCTTTCTTCCACCATTATATTGAGTCTCCACCTTCTATCTTTATGCACCTACTTTGAGAGCATAGTGGCCATTCTTAGTTCTATGTGCATTGTCCCAAGACTATTTGATTGATGCATAACTTGTTATTGCTTGTTTGAAACTATTGTATCTAGTCACTCTTATGAGCTTTGAAGGTGTCCTATGCATTTATATTTGCTACTCTATTGAGGGACAAGCTGAATACTATTATGCTATGTTTTCTTTATGTGAAACAAACAAACGTCTTGCAAAGCATTGTTATTTATGAATCTTTTGTTTGTGCCTTTTCATGTTGCATCAAAGTTTCTTTGCCTATTGCTAGAACTTTTTCTTTCATGTTATGATTGAAGTACTATGATCCCAGCTTTGAATGTTTTGCAAATACTTTGATCAAGTCTTTGATGGTGCATGTCACCTCAAAAATTCTTTCTTTTTATCACTTACCTACTCGAGGACGAGCAGGAGTTAAGCTTGGGGATGTTGATACATTGGAAATGTATCTATAATTTTTGATGCTCCATGCTTGTTTTTATCTACTTTCTTGTGTTTTGTTCCAACTTTGGAGTACTTTTCATATGATTTCTTGGACTAACCTATTAACAAGAGCCACAATGCCAGCTGCCTGTTTTCTGCTATTTTTGGTTCCAGGAAAGTCAGAAAATGAATATTCTCGAAATTGGACGGGACAAAAGCCAAAGTGCCTATTTTTCCAGAAGACTCATGGAGCCAGAATACGAGACGGAGGAGGGCCAGGGGCTGGCCACACCCCCCAGGCGCGGGCTGGGCCTGGCCGCGCCAGGGCCTGGTGTGGTGGCCCCAGGCACCCCCTCGGTCTCCCTCTTCGCCTATAAGAAGCCTTCTGACCTAAAAACTTCGGGGGGTTCGACGTTTTTCCACGAAAAGTTCCGCTGCGCCGCCGCCACCGAAGGGGAGATTCGGGGGACAAAAAGTCTCTGTTCCGGCACCCTGCCGGGACGGGGAAGTGCCCCCGGAGCCATCTCCATCGATCCCCACCATCATCTTCATCGACCATCCATGTTTCTTCCATCTATGAGTGAGTAATCCCCCGCTGTAGGCTATGGGGATGGTAGGGATTGGATGAGATCATTCATGTAATGGCATCAGATTGTTAGGGCATAGTGCCTAGTATCTCTATTAGTGCTTTATGACTTTGTTGCAACTTTGTTGTGCTTAATGCTTGTCACTAGGGCCCGAGTGCCATGTTTTCAGATCTGAACTTATTATTGATTCATTATGATAGTATTGTTTTGGGTCTTATCTACAAGTTGTATACACACGTCGTTGTCCGGAACCTATGGTCCTGAAGTGACAGAAATCGGGGTAGCCGGAAGGGAAAGGCTTTGATGTGAGGATCACGTGTGTTCATGGAGTGTTAATGCTTTGCTCCGGTGCTTTATTAAAAGGAGCACCTTAATTGCCCTTCCCTAGAGGCCCAGCTGCAAACGGGCTGGCAGGACAAAAGATGTTGTGCAAGTTCTCATTGCGAGCACGAATGACTATATATGGAACACACGCCTATGATTGTCTAGTACTTGGGTGCTTTATCTTATTTATCTGCAATTGCCCTATGTTCTGATTGCTATGTGAATTGTCTTGTCCATGCAACGCCCGTCCATCCATCCCTATGCCTACCGCACTCGAATCCCACTGTTTACTGCTTTTGTTACTACTGTGTTTGTTTTGCTGCTACTATTACTTTACTATTCCTACTACAAAACTATTGGTACTGATAAACTGCTATGAGCAAGATTGTTTCTAGGTGCAGCTGAATTGACAACTCAGTTATTAAGGCTGATAAGTATTCTTTGGCTCCCCTTGTGTCGAATCAATAAATTGGGTTTCACTTCCCTCGAAAATACTGCGATACACCCCCTATACTTGTGGGTCATCAGTGACCTTTGTTAAAGTACTTGTTCTTTACCTGCATAAGTCATTTCCAAAATGGATAATCGGTCAGTTTTAGTTGAACTTCAGACAAAGTTTTCTGACTTAAATATTTATTATGTAGAAATTCTTGCCAAACGCCTTCCTCATTAAGTAGTTTAAAAATCCATTTGCATAATAAACATCGATTTTTAATTTACAACACCTCAATACTGAACCTCCCTGATCTTTTGGTCGGCAAATTATGTTCCATTTTTTTAATATATACTTTATTTTATTCTCAACACTTTTCCAAAAAATCAAGATTTATAAAAATCTAATCGCTTCCTTACCCCCTTTGGTACTTCCAGAAACGATAACATTAACATAGATAAACTTGTTAATACAAATTGATTAGAACCAAGCGATCACCGTAACATAAAAGCTTCCAACATCCCAGCTTCCCTTTGGATTAAGTCTTTATCGGATACCAATCTAAAATTTTAAGTTTTCTATGATGAATGGGTATGCCCAAATAACTAAAATTCAAGGGCCCAGCCTCACAACCAAATATTTGCTTGTACTGTTGTTCCTCCTCTTTGGCTTTCCCAAAACAGAAAGTCTCGCTTTTATGAAAGTTGATTTTTAACCTCGATAGTTGTTCAAAGATAAATAATATTAATTTCATGTTCACTCCCTTCTATAAGTTGTGTTCCATGAATAACATAGTATCATCTGCATATTATAAAATTGAGACCCCTCCCTCAACTAGATAAGGAATGAGGCCTCCAACCTGTCCATCCTATTTAGCACTTGCAATTTGGATAGCTAGCATGTCTACAATTACATTAAAAAGTAACGTGGATAATGGGTCTCTTTGATGAAGACCTTTTCTTGTTTGAAAGAAATGCCCAACATTATCGTTAACACATACTCTGATATTCAAGTGCAAATCCCTCCATGCACAAAGGTTGTTGAAGGAATGACCATTTTACTTTATCATATGCCTTTTAAAAGTCTATTTTAAACGAAACCCCATCCATTTTCTCCTGATGAAGCTCATGGATGGTCTCATGCAGGACAAAAACTCCCACCAGGATGTGTCTCCTAGGCATAAACATAGATTGAGTTGTTCTAATTACTTTAGGGGCAATCTCCGTAATGTGATTAGTACCCACTTTCGTGAAAATTTTGAAGCTAACATTTAATAAACATATTGGTCTATATTGTTGTATTTGGACCACATTTTCTTTCTTCGGAAGTAAGGTGATGACACAAATATTCAATGTAAACAGAGAAAAATCCTCTGCGTGTGATCGAATAAATAATGCCAAAAGATCATCTTTGATCACTTCCCAAATTTTTTGATAGAACTCAATCGGGAATCTGTCCGGGGTAGGTGCCTTATTATGTTCCATTTGAAATATAGCCTCAAACACCTCCTTCTCAGAGAAAGGTGCCATGAGAATATAATTCTCCTCAATGGTAAGTCACGGTATATCATGAGTGACCCCCTCCATCATGGAATTATTTGTTGGGGAAGGCGACCCAAACAACTTTATGTAAAATTCAGTAATGTAAACATTTCAATTTTCCTTGCCCGCAATTGTTCCTTCGTCTTGCTCTAGTTGATAAATATTTTTCTTCATGTGCTTACCATTTGCAATCAAATGGAAGTACTTAGTATTATTGCCTCCCTCTTGAATATATTTAAAATTCGCCTGCTGAGCCGACTTAATCTTCTCGTCCCTCCTAAGAGATGTAGTGTTATCATTGGCATCCATTAATGTCTCCCGCTCATTTGAACTCAACATAACAATTTCAGCCTTTATGTCAAGCTGAGCTATCTAGACAGAATGATCTTGATCTACTAAAGGAAGTACGCGAACTTGCTGGGCAAAGATTTATAATTTATCAGCAAAATTTCCATCGATATCATAGTCGTCGAGTTATGCAGTGATCCTTTCAAGAAGATGATCTTGTACTCCCACTTGTACCCAAAAATAAGCATATGATTTCCTTGCCTTTGGAAGGAACATCTGTGATCCAAAGTACTTCACATTAGTCATCATCTCATACTATCTTGTTGATATCCAAGAGATGAAAGACACGCCGAAGAGAAAAAATAAAACACGGCAAAAAAGATGAGGATTTTCTTAGTCAAATCATTCATGGAACATAATGTTGGAGTATTAGTCAATTTCCACATGAGATTAATTACCAAAATTAACATCAAGTAAGCACTAACAGATCTAAACACATGCAGCAAAACAACCACATCTAGTAGATCTGAAAATCTAGCAAGAACTAGTGCAAACTAAGAGAGGAATAGCACGTAGAGGTTGACCGGGAAGGTCATCACCGCAGCAGCACCTTGGTCTTTGTCATTGTCGTCCATGGTGCTGTTGAGGTCGTCGATTGATGAAGAAGAACACATGAACGGAGGCGAGCAGTCACACCGACGCTCCCCAAAAAACTAATCTCCCGTCTCCCGGTGCAGAATCTCAACAGACGGGGTTTTGGAGACCTGATCTCCAAGACGACAGTGCACGCGGTCACCGGGATGGGGAAGTTTAGAGAGTAGCACAGCAAGAGAAACAAGGCGAGAGAGACAGAGAAAGAACAAGTTACTTCTAGATCTGTTCTGTCTCTCCTTCTATAGCCTGGGAGGTGAGCCGACTGAGTCGTCATGTGGTGGAAGACAAGGACAAGTGTCAAACATGCACACGAATGTTGACACATACCCAACAGCTGGTGCACCATGCAAAAAATAGTCTTTCACAAATCAAGTTTCTAACTCGAATTTGATTCACAAAACATGTCGCACGTGTGGGTGAGGCGAGGTGGGCGGCGGAGGAGGAGGAGTGCGTGTGGACTCCTTCTATTCTCACTCACTTAGTGGGAGTGAAACAGCTCACCTTATAAGCTGGTCCAACTCTCTCCCAACTAGCAATGTGGGAATAATATTTGTCTCCCACATAGCTCCCAAGCTGCCATAGTGGACGGGCCTTGAGATTTTAGGATTTATTAGACTACATGACCTGCCTACATGGGCTTAAACTCATATAAATCTAACAACCCCCATCAGATCTCAGAGGCACATCATATGGCTCATTAGTTCCAATCACTGTTTAATATACCTGCAGTTTAGTGGAGACTATTAAGTTGAACTTCTACCTAGACAAAGAGATACACTTGACTACAACTGAACAATGGACTATGCTTTCAATTGTCAGTCTTGTGCAGCAAGTTTCACTCAATATCATTACTGGTACTTGGCTGCCATAGGCTACCCCTCGTGTGGAGCTTATAAGTCGTTCTCCCTGGCCTTTCATGAGCTTGCCAGTTATTCACCCAGGTCTCATAAACTATGACCAGTAGTGTAGCTCATATAGGTATGAACTTTCAAGATTGCTCTGTAGGATAGTGTCTTTGCTCGCAAGGAGACAAACAGAACACATTAAGATGTAATCGACCTTCCTAATAGTATACTATGAGAGAATTGCATCTACAGCGGAGTGGGAGTATTAAAAGTTTCTCTCAACTCAGTTATTTCAGTTTGTTTACCCAGGTACTAATTCACGGGATCTCCGATCACATAGGTTGGGTCACCCCGTTGACAACTCACGTGGGTCTCAAATCCATCTACCTCGATGCATTTTCTATCAAATTTCTTGATAGTCCTTTTGTAGAAGGATCTGCCATATTCTTAGCCATTTGGACATAATACAATGCTATAACTTCGGAGTTAATTTCTCAGCTTTCTAATAGACTCCAGTCTTCTCTTGACATGTCTTGAACTCTTCATATTATCCTTAGAACTGTTCACTTTGACAATCACAGTTTGGTTGTCACAGTTCATAAGGATTGTCGGTATTGGTTTTTTAACCATTGGCAAATCTTAAGAGTTCATGAAGCCATTCTGCTTTGCCAGTCATAGTATCTAATGATGTGAGTTATTCTTCCATAGTTGACCTCGTTAAAATGGTCTACTTGCAAGACTTCCATGAAACAATGCCACTACCAAGAGTGAATATATATCCACTTGTGGCCTTTATCTCATCAGCATCTGATATACAATTTGAATCACTATACCCTTCAAGTACTCTTGGATGCCCGTATAATGAATTCCATAGCTCATTATTCCCTTTAGATAGCGCATTACTCCCTCAAGAGCATGCCAGTGATCATCTCTCGGGTTGGCCACAAACCGGCTAAGTTTGCACACAACAAACGAGACGCCAGGCCTCATAGCGCAAGCTAAATACATAAGTGAGCCAATAATCTGAGAGTATCTCAATTGATCTCTAGTCTCCTTTTGATTCTTTCGAAGCAACACACTACGATCATAAGGTGTGGGAGAGGATTTGGAACCATCATATCTAAGTCTTCTTAACATCTTTTCCACATAATGTGGTTGCACAAGTGTAATCCCATTATTATCATCTCTCGATAGCTTGATGTTAAGATAACATCAGCTTCTCCAAGATCATTCTCGAAACATTGAGACAAGAACTTTTTACCTCAATAATCACTTTCAGACTTGTCCCAAAAATTAATATGTCATCAACATACAAACATGGGACAACTTCCTCACCCCCACCATGGTGGTAGTATACACATTTGTCAGTTTCATTTACAACAAAGCCCACAGATATCAATGTTCTTTCAAACTTCTCATGCCATTTCTTGGGAGCTTGTTTGAGGCTATACAAAGATTTCTTCATTTTACACACCTTTCTTTCTTTACCTTCTAGTACAAAACCATCAGGCTGTTCCATGTAAATTTCCTCATCCAACTCTGTAACACCCCAAAAATACTAATCAAGGTTATCAAGTTCTAATCACCCAAGTTTAGGGTTAACAAAAACTTTTATTATTAAATTGAATATGAGTGTATGTGTGATTTGCATTAGTGTAGAATTGATTGCAATTGCCATGTTTGATTGGTACAAATGATAAGAAATGGTTTAAAGATGAATACTATATCATCTAGGCCAATTACAAACCAAATCCAAAGAAAAAGAAATCAAATATGAATCAAATAAGCAAATGGTCATTTTGACCAAAATTAACCACTAGGACACTTTGGGTATTCCTAGTAAAAGATTTCTAACAGAAACAATTCCAATTCTTTTCACCCCTTGCTAGACCAAGTAAAAGTGAACCAAAGCCCACTTTACAAACCAATAGAAACTATTTTCAAATATATTTAAAGGACAGTTCAAAATTGAATCAAGTTCATATGGTAAGATCACCATTTTTCAAAAACCACTCAAATCAATTCACCTTGAATTTTCCAAGCAACCATAGACACTCAAGCATAAGATCAAAACACTCACCAAGTTTCATTCAAAAATTTCAAATTTAAACTCTTGTGGCCATTTAATCAAACACCTTGGAGACACTAATTAAACCACTGCCTAACTTCACTGTTTGAGTAGTGATCACTTGACCACTTGCCCTCATTACACTCCCCTAGTCTCCCCCTTTGTCTAGCAGCACTAGACCAACACCCCTCTTTGCCGTTTGCACCAGTGCATCGCCGCCCGAAACAGCCCACGCTAGCCGACCATGGACCGCACACCCTAGACCGCGCCGCCCGCGTCCATGATGTCCAGGAGGCACGCCACCCCTTGTCCCGCCCTTGACCGCAACCAGACCATGGACCACCCCAGCATCGCCGCGCCCTCTTTCTCTGCACCGTGTCGAGAGCGCGTCAGAGCGCCGCAGCCGACCAGCTCGCTCACGCTGTGCCTCGCCATCACCTCGCATGCATAGACTCGCCATAACACCAGCTAGCTCCCAGACACCCCCGTTCGCCTCCACGCGACCCGTAGCCCCCGTGCGCCGTCTCGAACACCGCTAGTTCCGCGCAGAGCGCCGCCCGCGCCCGACCAACCTACACCACCTCGTGTCGCGCCTTTAATCCCGTGATGACCGCCAGGCAGCACTACGTCACCCCTACCCTCAGCCATGCCGCTAGCCGCATGTATCATCGTCACCGACAAGCCCGAGCCCATGCCGCAATGTCCCTTCACCGGTGTATAAATAGAGGGACCCTCCGCCTCAATTCTTCACACCACCTCACTCCCCACTCCTCACTGAGCCTCCCACACCTTTCCCTGGAGCAAGACAAGCACCGCATTGCTGGAATTTGGCCGGAGTCCGCCGCTGTAGAGGAGACTAGGAGCTGTTGATTGGAGCCGTCCCAGGAGCCGCCGCGACCACCATTCGAACCGCCATTGTCGACAACGTCGTTTTCCCCCATCGCTGACCCTAGTTGGAGCCCTGGTGAGCCTCACACGACCCCCACCGCCGCGTTAGGGTTCAGACCTCGCTGGATCTGCTCGTCGTTGACGATGAATGTCAGTCGTTAGATCAGGTTCTAATCGTAGGGCCTAGATTGAAAGATACTGTTTCGGTTAGATAGAGTCACTGACTAGTGGGACCCTGCTGTCAGTAGCCCCCTGCGCCGTGCTGTGCAGATTGGACCAGCCTAGTAGATTTCCTACGTAGACCTGTAGATTCAAATAATTCTTTTCCATTTTAGTTAAAACCAGTTTCTGTCAGTAGATTCAAAAATCAATTCAAAGAGATTCACTGAACCAGATTGCATGATTCCTATTTTGTTAGAAAGGTATTCAAATTATCTATCCAAGACCGTTGGATTCAAACCATTTGAAATTATAGATCACCTATAATAAAAATAACAAGACGGAGACTTTTCCAACTTTAAACATTTTTCAAAAATCAACCATAGATGCTTTTGAGTTGATTCCAACTCTCAAAAATCACATTTGACAAGATATATCTAAAACCATAAATGCTTTTGAGTTTATTTTACATGCAGTGACATTGGACTAGTACCAAAAGAATGCTATATGGGCATTTCTAGTCACTTTAATTGTATTAAAAAGTAATCTTAAACTTTATAAAATATGACCACCACTTTAAATCACATTCCCAAGTAATAGAATATGTGGTGATGACATGTGTCAACATGATCCCATATTTTAATTAGAGAATATTAAATCTTAAGTATTTTCAATGAGTAGAAATTACTTTTCCAAAAATAAGATAAATAAGACTAAGTCTTTAATTCATGTGATGCTTGTGATGATGCTAGATCATCTAGTGTGAACCTTAGTGTGCTAAATAGAAGTAGTTAAGTGTTTTTTGGTGATTGTGTACCTCGTATTCATTTATAGACAATAGTACCGACCCGGGATACAAGGAGGAGGAGTACTACCAAGAAGAAGAAGAGGAGAACTTCAATCACTGCACTACTCAAGGCAAGCCATCACTTGCAAGCCTAGCACTTCAAGTAAACTGAGCAAGCTAACAGTTGCAAGTTAGAATTATGCAAGATTCTTTAGGCATACTTGGTTATGTAACCTTGATTATACCAATCCCAAGTTTTACTTGCAAGCTTTATTCTTTTACTTTTACCAAAGTTCTTTACTTTTAAATAATGGTTTGTGAGTATTGGAACAATAGTATAGATACCATAAAGAGTATAAAACTAGGCCTAGCTAGTTATACTTAGATGTCATCAAAATGCATAACACTAGAGTTGGACATTTACACTTGATTAGCACCCCTCATTAGGGAATACTGTCAACTTTAGTGGCTAGTGCTAAGCATAAAAGTTGATCACTTTAGATGGGAATACTTGGTGAAAATGATTATGAAAACCTTGCAATGATGTTTCATTCTATTGAAATGTTTTGACATGTGTTGAGAAACACCATGGTTTGATGATGAAAATGTTGAGGCATGAGCCTTAGCCCTTTACAAAAACTGATGGTTGGGTTCGGATGCGATACCATTCCAATTTTACCGTACAACCACAATACCTGAATTGGGTAGGGCTTAACTTGAAGTTTATATGCCTTAGTATGGGTTGCCTTGCGGAAGAGGTTGAGCTGAGGCTACCTCGTGATGAATGTCCACCTATGCAGTGCCCAGGATGGCAGATAGCCATGGCTGGGAGGCCAAGCTCATAGGGGAGGTGCCTATACTAGGGTGTGTAATTGAAAGGTTATGATTGATTATCCGCATACTAAGTATGATGATTCAGGGTTATCCCTAACGGATGTTATCGAATTTTGTGGTGAAAGTGCACCACCTCTACATTGTGTCAAACTATTCGAATAGCCTTGTCCGCGGTCATGGACAGTTGGAGTGGCCATACTGTTCCGTCGTCAGATGTTTTCAAAATGATTTGTGAAGTGAACTATGACTTTGACTTGACCACAACAAGATTGTGGACATAAAAACTAGGTTCCCACTTAAGTGCTTTAGAACATTAAATTAGTTTTCTTTACTTCTAAATACAGTTTGAGATAAACCTGGCTTTTTGCAAATAAACCTAGAACTTAAGATTCCTACTAGAACTACCTTACTTGTTAGTGATAGTTTACGAGTACTTAAAGAGTACTCATGGCTTTGTCCCTAGCTATTCCCATGGCCAGACTATGAGGAGGACTACCAGGATGATGGACAGCAGGAGGTCTATGACAACTAGGATCATCTCGCATCATCATCGTTGCCTATGACCCTGAAGATGGAGCCCCTACTACGTTTAATTTCCGCTGCTTGATTTGTATTAAGACTGGATCATGAGATCCTTTATTTGTAAGACCTTTATTATGGTTTGTAATGGATGATGTAATGTGGTACCAATTCTGTTATGTCTCGCAAAAATGGTAATCCTGGGATTGCGAGGTATGGCATAACAGGCATCTAGGATTAAAAAATCCGGGTGTTGACAAGTTGGTATCAGAGCTATCTTGACCATAGGAGACCCTAGTTAGAATGGACGTCCGAACAAAAACTTAGTTTCAAAATAAAAGAAGTGAGTATTTATGAAAACCTATTCCCACTCTTATCCTTGAGATTCTTTCAAAAAAATTCATGTTCCTCGAAAATTCTTGCAATTCTACATAAAATTTGACACACTTGATCAGCCCACTAACTTGGTCACCCTAAATTCTTATAGATGGAGGTCCAGTATTGCAAGTTCTACCAGCTGGGCAACGGAGGCCACCTGATCTTTGAGAGGGATCTAGATGCACTGTCAGAGTATCTAGAGCGCCCGCACCCGGAATTCTTTGGGGCCCAGCTCAACGATCACGTAGGAGGAGATCTACAATGGCTGATAGTTGCAGATCTCAGAGGCAAGATGGAAGCACCCACTTCGGAGAAGATCCAATTCACCTTGAGGGAGAACAACTAGCTAGATGGATTAGCCAGGGCCATGCATGAAGCTCTTCCCCATCTGTGTGGGCAAAACATCAACCAGATCCAGGGAACTCCCTTTGCTCACTACGCAGGGCATGATTCTACGGGAATGCCCTTGGAGATGTCAGGACTCCCGGAGCTGAAGCACCAGGTGGACAATCTTGATTTCATGTTGTATGATAGACATAAGGAGCTGGACAACGCTCGCGCCTATGCCAACCACAACCATGTCATTGCAGTCAAGAAGGGCTAGACCCTAACAATCCTTGCCAAGGAGCACCAATCACTTCGTTGTCAGTGTGACAAGAAGGATCGCACCATCGAGCATCTTCGCAAGAAGGTGGCCACTCTCAAGAAGACCATCCGTGAATAGGAGATCCAGCTTGAAGCGAAGGAGGAGGAGGAAGGTGAAGATATCCAAGGAGATCTTTACTCTTACCTCAGCGATGACAACGACTACCTGGAGGATGATGCCATGGAGTTCCACACCGATGATGATGATTCCGACTTCATTGATGATGATTAGATGCACTTGAGCACAACCATAGGAGTGAGTTGTATCCGGTCCCATTGTATCGTAGTTTAACAGAATGGTTCTTAAAACCATCTATTTTCTATTATGTGTTGCGGTGTGTGTTTGTATTGTGTGCTTTGAATGAATCAATGAATGAATGAGAGGAAGTTGTTAGTTTGCAAAAACTAAGTTAAACTCGAAGTTTAAAGCTTTTTGAAAACAAAACCATGAACCTTAGAGATTTCCCTCTTATCTCATTATCTATATCAATCTTTAGATGACTCGTGGAAACCCCGGGGGAAGCAGTTCATCTCAGGACCCAATGCTGCAGATTCTACAAATGCTAGTATCTGATCGTGAAGCTAGTAGAGCCGAACGTCAAGCCAACTTAGCCACTCTCCAACAGATAGCTCAAATGTCCCACAATAATCAAGGCCATGGAAACCAAGACCATCATAGATCCAAGCTCAAGAACTTTCAGAATACCAACCCACCTATCTTTAGTAAGTCTGAGGATCCCTTAGATGCTGATGACTGGTTGCAAACCATGGATAACAACTTGGAGGTAGCAGGAGTTGAAGCAAATGAGAAGGTACTGTTTGCCACCCACTATCTGGCAGGAGATGCAAGAGCATGGTGGAATAGTACTCATACCATGAATGAAGGCCAGATGATGACTTGGGAAGCATTCAAGATCAAGTTTAGCCGGACTCATGTGCCCCAAGGTTTGGTCACTAGGATGAGGGATGAGTTCAGGGAACTGAAGCAAGGAAGGATGACGGTAGTTGAATACCGTGACAAATTTCTGTCCCTAGCTAGATATGCCCCTGATGAGATTAACACCGAAGCCAAGAAGAAGGAAAGGTTCCTGAATGGATTACATGATGAAATGCAGACTGTGTTAGTCAACATCCGTTTTGCAGATCTAGAAGAACTTGTGGATTCTGCCATTCAGATGGAAGGGAAGATAAACCAAGCCAATGAAAATCGCAAGCGCAGGATGATGCACCAGACTGGATCCCACCATACCCAGAAGTATCGCCCCAAACTGTCTGCAGGATATGCCCCAAGAAACAACAGACCCCCTATGTCCTGTCCCAACTACCCCAATCGTAGCGAAGGAAATTTGAAGTCTGGAGGAAACCACAACAACAACCTCGACAACTCCAATAACTTCAACCGTGCAGCACCCAAGTCCCACAACAACCACAACAACAACAACAATACTGCCCCAAGGACTGGAAGCAATGTTGTGTCTGTTGCAGGGAAAGACAAGTCCCAGATTACTTGCTTTGAATGTGGAGTCAAGGGTCACTACTCCAACGAGTGTCCCAAGAAGATTGCAGAAGCCACCAAAGTGAATGCACCCGCTCAGCAGTAGCGATGTGTTTAGCCTAGAAGGAGATTTTCCCTAGGGAACTCGCTCAACCGTAACGGACGTATGTTCCACATGAATGCTGAAGAAGCCCAGGAAGCGCCAGATGTCGTGCTGGGTATGTTTTCATTAACTCAGTTTTAGCAAGAGTGTTGTTTGATTCTAGAGCATCGCACTCGTTTGTTACAGAAGAATTTGCATGCACTAGTAAGATTCAACCAACAAAACTGAAGCATGTTATGATATTTCAAATACCTGGTTCAATCACCAAAGCTAGAAAAATTTGCAAGGTTGTACCTATCAGAATCCATGGCATAGATTTTTATGCTAATCTAATAGCACTTGGAACCAAAGGTTTGGAAGTAGTACTAGGAATGGATTGGATGTCGAAACATAAAGGATTAATCAACTGTGCAAAGAAAGCCATAACCATGACCAGTAGCTCTGGAGTATTAGTAGAGCATGTATCTGAGACCTTGCCCCGTCAATTAAAGTGCAACAAGAGTCTAGCCCAACCAATCCTTGACCAAGTCAGAGTAGTCTGTGAATACCCTGACGTGTTCCCAGATGAATTGCCCGGTATGCCCCCAGATAGGGATATCGAGTTCATCATTGAACTAATTCCTGGAACTGGACCCATAGCTCATAGAACTTATAGTATGAACCCATCTGAATTAGTGGAGCTGAAGAAACAACTTGATGCTATGCTGGAGAAAGGTCTGATTCAACCAAGCGCATCGCCATGGAGATCGCCTGTTTTGTTTGTGGATAAGAAAGATGGAGGTAACCGTTTGTGCATGGATTACCGGAAGCTGAATGACGTCACCATCAATAACAAGTACCCACTGCCAAAGATAGAAGATCTGTTTGACCAGTTGACTGGTGCTAGAGTGTTTTCTAAGATTGATCTTAGAACTGGTTATCATTAACTCAAGATTCGTACAACGGATATTCCAAAGACCGCCTTTACTACCAAATATGGATTGTATGAGTATACCGTCATGTATTTTGGATTAACCAATTCCCCCGCTTATTTCATGAATCTCATGAATAAGATTTTTATGAACTTCCTGGATAAGTTTGTCGTTGTTTTTATCGATGATATTCTAATCTATTCCAAGTCAGAAGAAGAGCATGAGCTACACCTGAGAACCATCCTTGAAACCCTTAGAGAACATCTGTTGTATGCTAAGTTTAGCAAATGTGAGTCTTGGTTGAAGGAAGTAGGATTTCTAGGACATATTGTGTCGGCAGGAGGAGTCATTGTCGATCCCGCCAAGATCAAAGATGTTGAAGAATGGAAAGTCCTAACCACTCAAACCCAAGTCCGCACATTTCTCGGATTAGAGGGATATTAGCACAAGTTTGTTGAAGGATTTTCGAGCATCGCAAGACCGATGGCCTAGTTGTTGAAGAAAGATAAGAAGTTTGAATGGATGGACAAATGTGAAGCAAGTTTTCAAGAACTCAAGAAGAGATTGATTTCAGCCCCAATCTTGATTATGCCAGATATCAAGAAGCCTTTTGATGTGTATTGTGATGCATCCAAGGTTGGTCTCAGATGTGTGTTGATGCAAGAAGGCAAAGTCATAGCATATCTGTCTAGACAACTGAAGCAACATGAGCAAAACTACCCTACCCATGATCTTGAACTAGCAGCCGTAGTGTTACCCCTGAAGACCTGGCATCATTACCTTATGGGTAACCGCTGTGAGATTTATTCGGATCACAAGAGTCTGAAGTATATCTTCACCCAGAAGGAGCTGAATATGAGGCAAGGGAGATGGATAGAGTTAATCAAGGATTATGACCCTGACATTCACTATCACCCTAGCAAAGCCAATGTGGTAGCGGATGCTCTTAGCAGATTGCCATGTAGATTAAACACCATGATCAAACAAGCCCAACCAAGTTTGCATGAAGAGTTGGAGAAGTTTAGAACGGAGTTAGTTCGCAAAGGATTTTTATCCAGTATTTAACTTTAACCCACTTTGATCAGTTAGATCAAGGAAGCCCAGGAAGGAAATGCAAGTATTGACGAAATCAAGCGTCGTATCGGTACAGGGAAGGTACCCGGATTCACCAAAGATGAAGAAGGAGTTTTGTGGTACAAAGGACATATTTGTGTGCCAGTAGATTCCAAGTTGAAACAAGTTATCATGCAGGAAGCTCATGATACTCTTTATTCTATCCATCCCGGAGGAACGAAGATGTATCAAGATTTGAAGGAGCAATTTTGGTGGCACAAGATGAAGAGAGAAATCGGAAGCTACATAGCCAAGTGTGATATCTGTCAGAGAGTCAAAGCGGAACATCAGAGACCCGCAGGACTTTTGCAACCATTGCAGATTCCAGAATGGAAATGGGATTCTGTCGGAACGGATTTCATCACCGGTTTGCCTACTTCTAGTAGGGGAAATGACTCTATTTGGGTCATAGTTGATATACTGTCCAAGGTAGCCCATTTTATACCTGTCAAGACCACCTACCAGAGTTCGAAGCTAGCAGAGTTGTACATTGCTAGAATCGTCAGTTTGCATGGAACCCCTAAGACCATAGTATCAGATCGAGGAACCCAGTTTACCTCAAGATTTTGGTAGAAAGTCTAGGAAGGATTAGGAACCAGGCTGAACTTCAGCACAACTTATCACCCGCAGACCGATGGACAAATTGAAAGAGTCAACCAAATCTTAGAAGATATGTTGAGAGCTTGTGTGCTAGAATATGGATCAAATCAGAAGATTGTCTGACTTTCGCAGAATTCTCATACAACAACAGTTATCAAGCCAGTTTGCAAATGGCCCCCTTTGAATTTCTGTATGGAAGGAAGTGTCGTACCTCCTTGAATTGGTCGCAAGTAGGAGAGATTCACATTTTCGTACCCGACATTCTGCGAGAAGCTGAAGAGAAGGTTCACAAAGTCCATGAACACCTTAAGACAGCCCAATCCAGACAGAAGAGTTATGCTGACAAGAGACTTCAAGACCTGACCTTCAATGTTGGAGATTTTGTATATCTCAAAGTATCACCCTTGAAAGGAATCTAACGTTTTGAGCTGAAAGGAAAGTTAGCCCCCAGATATATTTGACCCTTCAAGATTTTGAATCGCCGAGGAGAAGTATCATATCAACTGGAACTGCTAGAGGAGATGTCATCCATACATAATGTGTTCCACATCTCGTTACTTCACAAATTCCTAGAAGTTCCGAAGAAGACCGAAGTTTTCAAGAACATCGATTACCGAGCCATAGATATCAACAAGGATCTAACGTATCATGAAGTACCCATCCGTATTTTGGAAGAAGCCTTCAGAACCACCAGGACCCGTAGTATCAAGTTTCTTAAGATCCAGTGGAGCAACCATACTGAAGAAGGAGCTACTTGGGAGCGAGAAGATTACATTAGGACTAAGTTTCCAAATCTCTTTAGTTCCTAGTTTTTCTTAAATCTCGGGACGAGATTTTGTTTAAGGAGGGAAGGTTTGTAACACCCCAAAAATACTAATCAAGGTCATCAAGTTCTAATCACCCAAGTTTAGGGTTAACAAAAACTTTTATTAATAAATTGAATATGAGTGTATGTGTGATTTGTGTTAGTGTAGAATTTATTGCAATTTCCATGTTTGATTGCTACAAATGATAAGAGATGGTTTAAAGATGAATACTACATCATCTAGGCCAATTACAAACCAAATCCAAAGAAAAAGAAATCAAATATGAATCAAATAAGCAAATGGTCATTTTGACCAAAATTAACCACTTGGCCACTTTGGGTGTTCCTAGTAAAAGATTTCTAACATAAACAATTCCAATTCTTTTCACCCCTTGCTAGACCAAGTAAAAGTGAACCCAAGCCCACTTTACAAACCAACCGGAAATATTTTCAAATATATTTAAAGGACAGTTCAAAATTGAATCAAGTTCATATGGTAAGATCACCATTTGTCAAAAACCACTCAAATCAATTCACCTTGACTTTTCCAAGCAACCATAGACACTCAAGCATAAGATCAAAACACTCACCAAGTTTCATTCAAAAATTTCAAATTTAAATTCTTGCAGCCATTTAATCAAACACCTTGGAGACACTAATTAAACCACTGCCTAACTTCACTGTTTGAGCAGTGATCGCTCGACCACTTGCCCTCATTACACTCCCCTGGTCTCCCCCTTTGTCTAGCAGCACCAAACCAGCACCCCTCTTTGCCGTTTGCACCAGTGCGCCGCCGCCCGAAACAGCCGATGTCGGCCGACCATGGACCGCTCACCCCAGATCGCGCTGCCCGCGTCCATGATGTCCAGGTGGCACGCAACCGTCCACTGCCACCCCCTGTCCAGCCCTTGACCATAGCCAGACCATGGACCACCCCAGCATCGTCGCGCCCTGTTTCTCTGCACCGTGCCGAGAGCGTGCCAGAGCGTCGTAGCCGACCAGCTCGCTCATGTCGTGCCTCGCCATCACCTCGCGTGCACAGACTCGCCATAACACCAGCTAGCTCTCAAACACCATTGTTCGCCGCCACGCGACCCGTAGCCCCCGTGCGCCGTCTCGAACACCGCTAGTTCCGCGTAGAGCGCCGCCCGCGCCTGACTAACCTAGACCTCCCCGTGCCATGCCTTTAAGCCCGTGATGACCGCCAGGGAGCACTACGTCGCCTCCTACCCTCACCCATGCTGCTAGCCACCTGTATCGTCGTCACCGACGAGCCCGAGCCCATGCCGCAATGTCCCTTCGCTGGTGTATAAATAGAGGCTCCCCTCCGCCTCAATTCTTTGCACCACCTCACTCCCCACTCCTCACTGAGCCTCCCACACCTTTCCCCGGAGCAAGGCAAGCACCGCATCGCCGGAATTTGGCCGGAGTCCACCGCTGCAGAGGAGAAGAGGAGTTGTCGATTGGAGCCGTCCTAGGAGCCGTCACGACCACCGTTCGAACACCGTCATTGACAACGCCGTTTGCCCCCATCACCGACCCTAGCTGGAGACCTGGTGAGCCTCACACGGCCCCCACCGCCGCATTAGGGTTCAGACCTCGCTGGAGCTATTCGTCGTTGACGATGAATGTCAGCCGTTAGATTAGGTTCTAATCGTAGGGCCTAGATTGAAAGATACTGTTTCGGTTAGATAGAGTCGCTGACTAGTGGGACCCTGCTCTCAGTAGCCCTCTGCGCCGCGCTGTGCAGATTGGGCCGGCCCAGTAGATTTCCCGTGCATGCCTGTAGATTCAAATAATTCTTTTCCATTTTAGTTAAAACCAGTTTCTATCAATAGATTCAAAACTTAATTCAAAGAGATTCACTAAACCAAATTGCATGATTCCAATTTTGTTAGAAAGGTATTCAAATTATCTATCCAAGACTGTTGGATTCAAACCATTTGAAATTATGGATCACCTATAATAAAAATAACAAGACAGAGACATTTCCAATTTTAAACATTTTTCAAAAATCAACCATAAATTCTTTTGAGTTGATTCCAACTATCAAAAATCACATTTGATAAGATCTATCTGAATATGTAAAAATATTTAAGTTTACATGGAGTGACATTGGACTAGTACCAAAAGAATGCTATATGGGCTTTTCTAGTCACTTTAATTGTATTAAAAAGTAATCTTAAACTTTATAAAATATGACCACCACTTTAAATCACATTCCCAAGTATTAGAATATATGGTGATGACAAGTGTCAACATGATCCCATATTTTAATTGGAGAATATTAAATCTTAAGTCTTTTCAATGAGTAGAAATTACTTTTCCAAAATAAGATAAATAAGACTAAGTCTTTAATTCATGTGATGCTTGTGATGATGCTAGATCATCTAGTGTGAACCTTAGCGTGCTAAATAGAAGTAGTTAAGTGTTGGTTGGTGATTATGTACCTCTTATTCATTTATAGACGATAGTACCGACCCGGGATACAAGGAGGAGGAGTACTACCAAGAAGAAGAAGAGGAGAACCTCAATCACTTCACTACTCAAGGCAATCCATCACTTGCAATCCTAGCACTTCAAGTAATCTGAGCAAGCTAACACTTGCAAGTTAGAATTATGCAAGATGCTTTAGGCATACTTGGTTATGCAACCTTGATTATACCAATCCCAAGTTTTACTTGCAAGCTTTATTCTTTTACTTTTACCAAAGTTCTTTACTTTTAAATAATGGTTTGTGAGTATTGGAGCAATAATATAGATACCATAAAGAGAATAAAACTAGGCCTAGCTAGTTATACTTAGATGTCATCAAAAGGCATAACACTAGAGTTTGACATTTACACTTGATTAACACCCCTCATTAGGGAATACCCTCAACTTTAGTGGCTAGTGCTAAGCATAAAAGTTGATCACTTTAGATGGGAATACTTGGTGAAAATGACTTGTGAAAACCTTGGAATGATGAGTCATTCTATTGAGATGTTTTGACATGTGTTGAGAAACACAAATGGTTTATGATGAAAATGTTGAGGCATGAGCCTTAGCCCTTTTATAAAAACTGATGGTTGGGTTTGGATGCGATACCATTCCAATTTTACCGTACAACCACAATACCTGAATTGGGTAAGGCTTAGCCGGAAGTTTATATGCATTAGTATGGGTTCCCTTGCGAAAGAGGTTGAGCTGAGGCTACCTCGTGATGAATGTCCACCTATGCAGTGCCCAGGATGGCCGATGGCCATGGCTGGGAGGCCAAGCTCATAGGGGAGGTGCATATACTAGGGTGTGTAATTGAAAGGTTATGATTGATTATCCGCATACTAAGTATGATGATTCAGGGTTATCCCTGACGGATGTATCGAATTTTGTGGTGAAAGTGTACCACCTCTGCAGAGTGTCAAACTATTCGAATAGCCGCGTCTACGGTCATGGACAGTTGGAGTGGCCATACTGTTCCGTCGTCAGATGTTTTCAAAATGATTTGTGAAGTGAACTATGACTTTGACTTGACCACAACAGGATTGTGGACATAAAAACTAGGTTCCCACTTAAGTGCTTTAGAACATTAAATTAGTTTTCTTTACTTCTAAACGCAGTTTGAGATAAACCTGCCTTTTTGCAAATAAACCTAGAGCTTAAGATTCCTACTAGAACTACCTTACTTTTTAGTGATAGTTTGCGAGTACTTAAAGAGTACTCATGGCTTTGTCCCTGGCTATTTTCGTGGCCAGACTATGAGGAGGACTACCAGGATGATGGATAGCAGGAGGTCTACGACAACTAGGATCATCTCCCATCGTCAGCATTGCCTGTGACCCTGAAGATGGAGCCCCTACTACGTTTAATTTCCGTTGCTTGATTTGTATTAAGACTGGATCATGAGATCCTTTATTTGTAAGACCTTTATTATGGTTTATAATAGATGATGTACTATGGTACCAATTCTGTTATGTCTCACAAAAATGGTAATCCTGGGATTGCGTGGTATGGCATAACAGGCATCTAGGATTAAAAATCCGGGTGTTGACAAACTCTCCGTTTAGGAAAGTCGTCTTACCGTCTATTTGATGAACGAGAAGACCATGAGAGGCAGCCAGTGATAGTAGTACTCGAATTATGGTTAATCTAGCCATAGGTGAGTAAGTATCAAAAAAATCTCCGCCTTCTTTTTTGGTATAGCCTTTAGCCACAAGCCGAGCTTTGTACTTTTCAATAGTACCATCAGCTATAAGCTTCTTTTTAAATACCCATTTACATCCTACAGGTTTACACCCATGCGGACATTCAGATATCTCCCATGTTCCATTCACCAAGATGGATTCCATCTCGCTTTGAACCACTTGTTTCCAGTAGTCTGCATCCAGAGATGCAAAAGCTTCTGAAATAGTAGTGGGAGTGTCATCCACTAGGTACATAATGAAATCATTACCAAAGACCTCACGGTCCTTTGTCTCTTGCTCCTTATGGGAGCTTCATTGTCATCCTCATTCGAATCTGAACTCTCATAATCTAATTGTTCATCAGTCTCCATGAGAGTTTCAGGTTCAGGAATTGGATCATATTCCTTATTAGATGTGCTAGGCATATATTTTATAGGAAATATATCCTCAAACAATGTAGCATCTCTTGATTCAAAGTTGGTACCGATACTCATGTCATCCACTTCAGATTTCACCACAAGAAATATATAAGCAATGTTGTGAGAAGCATAGCCAAGAAAGATACAATCCTTGGTTTTTGGTCCAAGCTTACGCTTCTTGTTGATTGCCACATTGAATTTTGCCAAACAACCCCAAGTTCGTAAGTAGGAGAGTGTCAAACTTTTCTTTTCCCATTCTTAAAATGGAGTAATATCCTTATTCTTAGTTGGAACTCGGTTAGTACATGACATGAATTCAATATTGCCTCCCCCACCATTCCTTGGATAAACCGGTAGTGTCTAACATGGCGTTAACTAAATCTGTTAGAGTCCGGTGTTTCCTCTCAGCAATCCCATTGGATTAAGGGGAACTGGAAGGCGTCCTCTCATGTATAATACCATGTTCCGAACAGAATAAATTGAACTCATTAGAAAAGTAATCTCCACCACGATCAGACCGAATTATTTTGATCTTTCTCTCAAGTTGATTTTCAACTTCTGCCTTATAGATTTTAAAGAAATCTAAAGCCCTTCTTTAGTTCTCAAGAGATATACTACCTCCGTTTCATTCTATAGTACCTATAGTTTCTGGCACAAAAATTAAGAAACACGTATTGAGGGAATATTACAAGAGTTTTCTGCATAATTACTTTTGGATAATTGACGTGATAAAATAGAGGAGTTTGCATGAGATATTAAACAAAAATAAATTCCCAAAAAAGTTGTCCAGACGAGCTGTGTAACGTGATATACCTTATATTTTGGAACTTTTCTCAAAAAACTATAGGCACTATAGAAAGGAACGGAGGGAGTACATAACAATGCCTAGTAGAATCATCAACCAAAGTCATGAAATATTTCTTTCCACATGTTGTCAACACACCATTCACCTCATATAGATCTGAATGTATGATCTCTAGAGGTGCCAAGTTTCTCTCCTGTGTAGGCTTGTGAGGCTTGCAAGGCTACTTTGCTTGCACACAAGCATGACACTTAGAGCCTTTGACAATAGTGAATTTCGGAATTAAACTCATACCAGCAAGCACGACATACAACCAAAATTAATATGACAAAGTCATGAATGACAAACATTAGTCTCATTACCAGTAGTGCATACATGGTTCACAACATCATCACAGATGTCTACCAATGAAAAGCGGGACATGCCTCCGTATTCATAGCCTTTTCCAACAAAGGTTCCATACTTAGACAGTACAACTTTATTGGACTGAAATACAACTTAAACCCATCTTTCATAAGACGGTAACCACTAACGAGATTCTTCTTAATAGAAGGGACATGTTGCACATTCTTCAATTGCACGATCTTGCCTGAAGTAAACTTCAGATCTACCATGCTAGCACCAAGAACAGTAGAATGTAACTCATTCCCCATCATGACTGAGGAATATCAAGCCTGATACGAGGTGAACATGGAAATGTCAGCACACACATGAACATTGGCCCCTGTATCAACCCACCATTTTGTGGGTTGAAATACTGATAGAATAGTATGTAATAAATTATCGTATCCAGAACGAAGTTCCTGCATCAGTATTGCAAATGACCATGTTGACAGATTTAGAACTCTGTCCAGCTTGACACTTCTTGCATTTCTTCTGTGGGCAGCGATGAGCCCAATGGCCAATCTCGCCACACACTCAGCAAGGTTCTTTCTTTTCCTTGTTCTTCCCCTTCTTCTTCTTAAAGTTAATAGTCTGATAGACTTTGTTATTTCCCTTAGACTTCTGGGCATTTTTCTACACCATATTGGCAGTAGAATATCCCTCGGTTCCACTAGTGTGTTGGTATTTTGCCCTCGCCTTCTCTTCAACATTCAGAGAGCCAATGAGGTACTCAACTGAGAGCTCATTCCTCTGATGTTTTAAAGAAGTGGCAAAGTTCCTCCACGAAGGGAGAAGCTTAGCGATAATGCATCTTGCGACAAACTTGTCTGAGAGCACATACTTGAGGAGTTCAAGTTCCTTGTCTCATGAGCCTGTTCTACTACAGATCGGCTTTCAACCTTCTTATAGTCATTGAACTGCTCCATAGCATACAGTTCACCACTGGCATCGGCAACACCGAACTTAGCGTCCAGCGCATCCCATAGTTCCTTGGCATCACGAATATACATATATGCATTAACCAACTTGTCTCCAAGCACACCGAGTACGGATCCCACAAAAAGTACAATGACCTCCCTGAACGCTCTCTCTTCTTCGAGTAAGAGGACCTTTCGGGATGCCATCTGCAACTTTTTCTATGCCTATAGCTGTGAGCCACAAGAGGGTTTTCCCTTGCCATCTCTTAAAATGAGCACCCGTAAACGGGCTCGGTTTGAGCGAAGCAGGAAAGGCAGATGAGAAAAGTTGCCTAAATAAATAGGGTTTTTGTATTGTTGGAGTATTAGGCAATTTCCGCATGAGATACCGAAATTAACATCAAGTAAGCACTAGCAAATCTAAACACATGCAGCCAAACAACCACATATAGTAGATCTAAAAATCTAGCAAGAACTAGTGCATACAAGGAGAAGAATATCACGTACAGGTTGACCGGGAAGATCATCACCTCAACATCACATTGATATTTGTCGTTGTCGCCCACGGTGTTGTTGAGGTCGTCGATTGATAAAGAAGAACACACGAACGGAGGTGAGCAGTCGCGCCGAGACGCTCCCCAAAAACATTATCGCTCGTCTCCCAGTGTAGGATCTCAACGTACGGGGTTTCAGAGGCCTACTCTCCCATACGGCAATGCATGCGGGATGGGGAAGCCTAGAGAGAAGTGCAATAAGAGGAACAATGCAAGAGAGACAGAGAAAGAGCAAATTACTTCTAGATCTGTTTTGTCTCTCTCTCTCTATAGCTTGGGAGGTGAGACGGCCGAGTTGCCACATGGTGAAAGGTAAGGACACATGTCAAATATGCACACTAATGTTGATATGTACCTAACAGGTGGTGCACCATGTAAAAATTTAATCTTGCACAAAATGAGTTTCTAACTCGAAATCGATTTACGAAACGCGTCGCACGTGCGGACGAGACGAGGTGGGCGGCGAAGGAGGAGGAAGGCGCGTGGACTCCTTCATTTCTTACTCACTTAGTGAGAGTAAAACAATCCACATTGTAACCTGGTCCAACTCTCTCCCAACTAGTAATGTGGGACTAAACTTTGTCTCCTACACAGCTCCCAAACTTAGATGAGTCTTAAGATTTTAGTATTTATTAGACTGCATGGGCTACCTACATGGGCACATCCTATATAAATCTAACACATAACACAACAGTGTGTATCTTCCGAAGAAGGCGGATGATGATATTCCTTTGCCATTCTATTTCAGATTCATTGTCTTGCTAGCATTCAAGATATTTTTCTGCTGAGCACGTAAAATAGACAACTCATACTCCATGATTTTTTCCCAATAGGTATGTTTGTAGCTCATTAAGTTCTGTAGCTAATTTCTCAAAAAAAAAGTTCTGTAGCTAATTTTTTTTTATTATGATTGATTTCTTTGTTGCATGTTTTATTAACAAAAAGGAGTTCTCATTTTATTTTCTTCCTATGTAGTACTCCCTTCGTCTTAAAATAGATGTCGCAAACTTTTCTAAATTTAGTGTATATAGATACTATTCAGTAACTAGATTCAACCAAATTTAGACAAACTTTCAACATTTTAGTTTGAGACGGAGGAAGTATAACTACATTCGTTAAAGATTCCTGTTGTACCAGCGTCCCTATGCACATGTATTGTCGACCTCTCCGTATTAAGTTCATTCGGCATGATAGGCTGTATTTGGTACAAGCTGTAATTCTGAAAAACATGGATATAATATGATAGTTGTTGTGCTTGAATTTTTGCAACTGAATTACGTTGTGCCTGTATGGATTTCAGATGTTTGATGCAGATGCAATATTTCGAGAAGATGTAAGGTTGTGTTCCCGTCGAGAGCACTTTGTCCCATAAAAAAAACGTATTTTCACTAGCAAAAGTCTCCACACATTTCTACCCCTTTCGTTCAGAAATATAAGATATTTTAGTTTGGTGAAATGAATGTATTTAGACACTTTTTAGTGTATAGGCTCATTCCAAACCTCTACGACCCTATACACTAAAAAATGTCTAAATACATTTGATTCACAAAGCTAAAACGTCTTGTATTTCTGAATAGAGGAAGTACTTGATTTGACTTGCTTACTTGTGAGACCAAAGAGGGGAAAAGATGGCTAAAAGATATAGAAAAACTCAACCCGTAGCTACGCAGGGGTATGTTTTCTATTATTAGTAACTAGTTGAATGCCCGTGCGTTGCTACGGACAATAAATTATTCAGTAAAATCAAAATCATTGTGAAATACTTTTGTTCTAGTATTCTCATTTTATTATGTTCATCTATGTTGTACATCTTTCGCCACCCTAGAAGAAAAGTGTCATGTTTCTCCCTATATGTTCGTCCATCCCATTTTATCACTTCATTTGTCACGTGTACAATTTTAGGTCGGCTTCCCATGAGTAGACAGACTCATAGACCGAATTGCCATTTGGAGAGTTAATTAGAGCCTTTGGGGTTAGAGTTAGTTTACATCGGATCAAGGAAAATTGCATGTAAAAGTCGACCAATAATCATTAGGACTCTTGGTTAGTTACCCTCTTGCGTAGTCACTCCAACAATACCTATCATCACAAAGAGGATGTGTAAACATAGAAAACATCATCATGGACAATTTAAGAATCGTGAAGCAACATAATGGGTACACTCAACATCAGTACTTATGCTTGCAGCTTTAACCTAAAACAATGACATTATCAAGATGATACAACGCCCCTGAATTCATATTTTTATACAAAATTTATAAGCACTGGTAAAATCTGTAATAATCAAGAAAGCAACACACGCTTCTAGCAAGTCCACCCGTTGTGACAAACACTGACAATACAGTAATCATAATTCAGCCGGCCATCCCTACTTTCCAAGAGGAATGTACATCTCTCTTTCCACCACACAACTTTTTTTATCTCTCGGACTATCTACACCAATGCTTATTTGTTTGCAAAACTCAAGTTAAAAGATTTTCATAAGAGAAATGTGGACCTATACATTATTTTTCTACTTTGCATGATGTTGCATCCAGATGTACCTCCACCTAGCAGTTTGCTTTGACTCTTTACACCATCGGTGTTGCCAGCTGCAAGACATATAGTGCAAAAATGTCATTACCTAAATACCTGATCTAGTCTGTGCAATTACTCCATATTACCACAAATAAGTCAGAAAGATGTGCATAGGCGTTCCTGTATCAGAATATAAGATCCACAAAACACATGAATTAAATTGCTGCCTACCAAAAAAACAGATAAATAGAACTAAATGATGCAGAAAAACTTGTAATTAGAAATAAGAACAATTCAATGGAAAAAAAAGCATCTTATAAATTAAATACTATATATACCAATACCTTGATCATGGTAGGGCAATCGTTGACAGTTAGCAAAAGTTATCCGTAGACAAAAAACATTGATATTGGCTAAAAGTATATTTTTAAAAATTGAAATCCTTATGTGTGGAGAAACAAAGTTGACTTCAGAAGAGAATTAAAGATATGGAAACTAAGGGGCATATCAGAATGGATCAAAGAGAAATAGGTTCATCTACCAACTACTAAACATGAACCAAATGCAATTACGTGCTATATCGTGCTAATCAACATGTCCTGCTACTAATCCAGGATTAGCATTTGCCCAAGGATTCAGAAATTTTTAGTAATAACAAACATTATCTTGAGGAAGTAGTTGTTGATAAGTAAGAGCCTTCTTCGATAACTACTAATTCAGGGTGCTAATGGAGTGAAGTCAATCTGCTTTACGAATTCTTTTCTAAAAGAAGCCCAGTGGAGCATGTGATCCATGCAAACAGAATCAATGGCAACACACCATGATGTTGCAATCATCTTTTTTGTCCTATAGAAAACACAAGTACCAACATGACCAGTCAAAATGACTAACTCGATCTTACAACCCCAACATATGTTATGCTGACCAAAATTATTTTCTCCTACAATGCAATAGTATATAGCAAAGGAACATTTGGGTTTTCAATACACTGGATGTAGAGGCGGCAACCAAAATAAAGTTTGTAAAATGCTGACTCCTCCAAAAGCATTTATCAAAACCCAATAGAGCATGCTCAAATTCATAGTTATTCCACCAAGATAACAGAAAGATACTGTCTGCAGTGTTGTTTGCGAATTTTGTACCGAATAAATTTAGTTACTTGACCAATAATAGTAGAAAAAATAATAATTAAACACAACAAAAGGTATTCGTGGAGAGTGGAACTTTCTATAAGGCAACAAGAGATAAATCCTAAAAGCTGTGCTAGCATATCTAACATATATGTATGTTGAGAGGGTCCAAAACAAGCATGGGATTTTCCTTCGATGGTGCTCATTGCTTAAGAACAGTTCCATGGGGACAACGACTATGCACACATCCCACAAAGCTTTGCATATAGCTTACATGTGAGGAACTTCAGCAATTGTAGTAGTACCAAAAGGTACATCAATCAAAATAGAAAAGTTTAAGTAATGTCACATGAACTGCTGAATGACAGAAGGAAGGAGCGAGCATCAGACGAGCTCGAGGCGCATGGATTAGTCATCATACCTAGACTAACGCTCTGGAACACTACGTCGGGCAATCCCCACCATATTTGCTGCTTAGTACGCACCCAACACTACACCCGCCTTCCCACCGCCATTATCTCCATGTTGTCCACCACCTGCTAATATTTTCTATGTATCTAAATGTGCCATACATAATATTTAATCTTGATGCAAGATTGCATTTAGTATCAGTCTAGGTAGGAACAAAATGAAGAAAGAAGAAACTAATCAATGATACTTTGATGGATGTTCCTGGTAGGTGATTTAGAAATTGTATTTTAACATAGCTGGTGAGAGCGGTTAATAACCTGGCGTGCCGCTGGTACAACTCTCAGGACAAGCTTGGTGGGGTGAGCCAGAGGCGGCTAGACGAGAGCATGACCGAGATCTGCATCGTGAATGAAATTGTGTTGCTGGTACTTCTCTCGAGACATCTCTCATGACAGGCTTGGAGGAATGAGATACATCGGAACCGAAACAAGTACACAAGAATATTCATGTTTTGTTCCCATATATAAAATTGCATAATGCTACATTTTTAGAACACAATGAAACTCTCAGATTGCTTGCACATATTATATATATTTACAGGAAAACACGAAATCTCATGCGCATATTTTTGAAGATCTTGTATAACCAATTCTAAGTGCAGCATGAAGAAAAAAAGAAACAACAACAATATACTCATTTGACAGCAACATTTATTTATTCTTTGCTTTCCTAACTAAGGTGAACTTAATAAAGAAGCGTTCAATACCTTATACAATTGAGCAAAATCAATAGGGAAACATACATGTCTAGCAACAGAGGCCTCTTACACTTTCTCAATTGGATTTTTTTATGTTTGCTTAGTCCAAAATCGATCTATAAATCAACTCTCCGTAATAGGATGATAAAATCAAGTACTAAGAGGTGTTCCAAAATAAGAATTACTTGAAAGGATAGGGTATCAAAAAATACCACAAATCTTCCTCACTTGTTTTTTGTGCTTTATTTTTATTCATCTCTTCTATGCCCCAATCTAAATTTGCCAAGCATCCAATCCATGGCAGGGAAGGGGATCTGACAGATTGAACAAAATGAAATCCCTAAACAATTTGATACCTATATGTTATGTCCTTCTACTGAATTATACATAATTCTGTCTTTGTAGCCAATAGAGAGAACCAGAGTTAGGCACCTCACCGACGTGGGATTTGTGGGTACTGAGTCTCGATCTGAATCTTTCATGGCAGTAGGTATCGTCTTCGGGATGCAATATTTTTTTCCCTTGCAGCTAGGTTGCCATGGTGGCGCCCGTTGATCACACTGCCCAATTTCCCTGCTATATCGTTTGCTTCGCCTCCCTCTCTTCTTGCTCGCTGGCTGGCATGCGCAACTGCAGACCCACAATGCTCCACCGCCCAACATTTGCTTGCCCCCTGCCCATACTCTGTATGGCTCCTGCTTGCCCCGCTCCGCCCGCCGGAGAAAGACGCTGCGCCAGCCTGACGCTCTAGCCTCATCGCTCCTCTACACGTTGACGGCTACCGGATCCTCGCCCCATGCAGGGCACCGACGAGGCGCTCCGTAAGGAGGAGGGCTCTGCCTTCCAAGTGATTGTGCAGTTAGTGGCGGCGGAAGGATAGGGGCAAGATGGGAGGGTCGGCGTTGTCGGACCCTGTGCTAGGGTTCCATGGGAGGAGGTCGGAGGATGATGGGTCGGGCCGTTGCTTCCTCTCTTGGTTGTGTGTTCTGAACCGATACTTTTCACTTGTCGATGGCAGTGAAGTGTAATTAACTAAGCCAAGTATCAGAATGACTCGCCGTATCATCGGATGTAGATCTGACAGTGTGGATTCTCCAGATGTTTGATGTCAAAGTGTTTTGTGGTGACATACCGACACCAACTCCTATATAATAGTAAAGATGTATCATGTAAAAAAAATAGTAAAGATATATGAGCGTTGAGACCTAAAAAACAATCTCTCTACGTATGCTATGTCAATATAATGTACTGGCCAGACATAAAAATGCATCAAATTGTAGACATTGACAAGCATGGCTTGAGGCATTTTATTCCTACTTTCTTTAAGCATACGAACGGTAGGAACTAAAGGACAATATCTCAATGAGTATGCCATGACACAATATAATGTCCTATGCAACAAAATTAATAAATACGTGCAGTTACAGTACTAGCAATCCTTCCCGAAGAGCCAGCTGTTTTGCCATCTCAACAACCTAGTCTCTTGATATCTAGAGCATAAGCAGGATGTGATAATAAAAGAATACTATGCAACAATAATCCTAAGAAAGTAGAAACACATGGAAATCCCAATAAATATATTGTACGAGGCAGATCAAAAGGACTGACGACTACACCCATATCTACCGATATGTGGTGAAACATTTTACAAACATAGTAAAATGAAATAGCATGACCATTTTAGATGAATTCAAGAAAACAAAATACAACATTCAAGTCTTCATTTTGATATTAAGATTGGAATAAGCTCTAGCCTGCATTACTTCATTGAGAACATCACATTCCAAGAACCTAGGAACAAATCCCGCGACATTGCCCTGAATTTTACATGGACCTGCATAGGTTGGGTAACGGTCGTGTAAGGCAAAAAACATAGGTTTGAGGATTTAAAAGGAAGTCTAATAGCAAGCATACCAGGTTTTTCACCAGAGTGTATGTAACTTTTAGGCTTGACAACAATATCCTAGAAATCAAGTATCAGGAACACATATATGGAAAACATAATAGAGTAGGTTTTGTTTGGGGAGAATTTGAAGAAACCTTGCTATCGGGATTTTTCTCCTTGAGGAAACGACCAACACCATATATTTTCCCACCTGCCCCGTTCCACCAATGAATATATCCACCTTCCCTTTCAAATTCTCCCAGATTTCTGGCCCAGTAGCTGTCTCGTAACATACCTGACTGAAAATTAGGTAAGTAGGTTAGACACGGCTTGAGTGCATATATGAGTTTGGCGTCTTGTTCAAAATATTTGCAGCTTTGTGCAAGGCCCCTTTCTTCCCTTTTGTAGCATCCGTAAGGACGACACTAAAAACTTTGAGCAGAACTCTCTCCTCCATGCTCATGAACGTGGGCATTCTCATTACCGGCTTGTATCCCTTGAAGGTGACGATGAAAGAGAGACCTATGCGTGTGTTCCCGCTCGTCGCTGCCACCAAAACACTCTGAGTAGAGAACACAAATTAATATCGTAATGGTACACGCTTTCTCTCTTAATAATTATGGTGCACACCTCTGTGAGTAGAGAACAGTTTGAGCATATATGTGTGTGTTCGGAGACTCACAAGGAGAAGATGTGGTCGAATCACCTATTTGGGTGTTATATCAAGCCCTTCTCTTCATAGTCGAATATCAAACACAGCTAGGGTGCATGTTTAGTTAGTTGGCAGGTACATCAAGGTCAGGAAATAAAAACATTGAAAAATGAGGAGGAAGATTATTATAGTTGATGCAACCTGTCTTTGACGCTGCAGTAGGATTCCATTATCTAAGCTTGGTTACGCTCTTGATGATCTTGTTGAGGTACACCATGGGCGTCTTGCCGATGAGCTGCTCATCAAGAATCAAGATTTAACAAAAAATAAGCCCATGAGACATGTCGCAACAGGATAGGTAGTAGATCTTTTGGAGTAATCCTATCATCCTAGATCTATTACTGGTCAGACAGTTAAATGAGAGGCGAAGGTGATTGGTTACGTGGGTGACTTTGTTGGCAATGTTGGGTCCCTCGATCTTGGTGGGAACGGTGCAGCGCCTTGATCCTAACGATGAGGAGGGGGATTCGGCGGGGGAGTGGCGGCAGGATAAGGGCTTACCGGACGGGTGGGCGGGCGCCTGACAGGCGGTCCTAGGAGGCAGCGGGCCAGTGGCAGCGCCTAGGAAGGGAGAGAACACGACTCCGGCATGCGTCAAAGTAGACGACAGGCTTCATGCAAGACAGCAGCGGCGACCTTCAAGCAAGGCAGCGGCAGGCGATGGAGACCTCGCACGGAAGAGCGGCGACGGCACGCTGAATGAGGGTAGGAGGCAGTGGCATCAACATGGACATGATGGGCGAGAAGGGGGCAGCGGCGGCGACCAATCTAGGGAATCGCCAGGCGGTTATTTTTGGCTGCGGAAAATTGTACGGTCTAGATGGTTCCAATGTCTGATGTCAAAGTGTCGATTGAAAATCTAACAATACCAACTCCTATTTAATAGTAAAGATATATGGTTAGAAAAACAATTCTAAATTACTTTCTCAATGGAGAAAGCATAGAACAAGATGATAATTATGTATGTCCTAACAACACGAAGTAAGAAAAGTAAAGGATTCGGATGGCCAGCATTAAGTATTCACTATTTTGCAAAAAAATCTCAATAGCACAATAAAGTTAATTAGATCCTGAACGATGCAAAACTACCAGCATCATGATTCCAGAACTAAGTGCTTCAAGTTTTAGCGAACCAGTCATATAGTGTTTTCCGTGACCCTAGTAAAATTAAAATAGCACAATAAAATGAGTTCAGAACCAGAAAATGTGAATTCGTTAAAAAGTCAGTGCAAAAATAATTCAGCGCATAACAGTAGACTTGTGGTACAAAATACAATAACCTGAAAAGTAAAACTAATATCCTCCAATTGGTAACTTCAAAACCAATCATTGCTAAATCTATAATCCCAAGAATAAAACTAATACTACTGGCTACTCCTTCATCCAGATGCATTTCTTTCTATGATCAATATTCACGAGAACAACCTATTTTAATGCCGAGAGTTTACTTGGAGCTATACGAAAAGACATGATTTCCTGATCCAGATCTTGTAGCGTCAAGATGGGAAAGGGATGGGAGCATCATAAAGAAGGTGTTCAACGGCCCATCAGGCACACCGCCAATTACGGTGAAATCCCGAGAAATGGAGCACACGTCCAATTCGAATCAAGAGAAACCAACATCACATCAACATGTAAGAACTCGAGAGGGGAGGGGGATAGGCGGCTTACTTGGGAGGCAGTGGACGATGCGATGGTGAGGACCTGCCGCTGCTGCTACTGTGGCGGCTTGCTGTGGCTGCCGCCGGCGAACGGCTAGGACAGGCAAGCTGTGATTTCGTGGTGCTAGAGCGCTGTCTTGATGCCATCGCGACGCGCCGCCGTCTAGAATTAGGTTGTTGTTGTACGGCACCAAGGAGGTAGCTAGCAAAGCAGAGATGGGAGCGGCCGCGAAGTCCAGCAGGCCAATCATCTTGAGTAGAACGATCCCTCTCCGCCCGCATGGATGAGGATTCCTTCTCCGATACCGAACGGAGACGCCCAACTGGAGAGGCGATTTAGTGGAGGACTACGTGGCGCCGGTCGGCCCTGGACGGATGGAGCCGGTCGCCCATGTCCTGCTCGTCCCCTCGCATACCTGCAGAGCGGAGAAGGGCGGGAGAGGGCGGCGGGGCGAGAAGACCGTGACACCCTACCTCAGCGGAGGAGGGACCTGCACCGCCGATTGAGGATTTGGTACTGGGGCCTGGGCGCGCGTGCTAGACTGTTGCGCCGATGTCCGACCATGTCAGGCTTGAAGCGCTCTAGAAGGAAGGCATCCGCCATGGAGGTTCTCGGGCCATTAATGGCGGTGGGAGGGCGGCTGGGCAAGACAGGAGGGGCGGCGGCGGCGGGACCCTGTGCTAGGGTTCATGGGAGGGCAGATGAAGCGTGGTGGCCTGTGCTTACGTTTTTTTCTGGTTGGGTGTTACGAACTTCTGAACGGCTTTTTTCCACTTAGCGGTGGCAGATAATCGTAATTAACTAAATCAAGCATCGAGACAATTCATTGTACCATCGGATATATATCATATGGTCCAGATTTTCTCAATGTTTGATGTTTGAGTGACGATCTACGATCACCAACTCCCATTTAATAGTAAAGATTATAGGCGCAATTCCTTATGTAACATCGTGGCAGGCGGCAACAAGAATTTAACTGAAATATATAAATTCGCTATAAATATATTTTTATTTATGCCTGTAAAACTTTCCCTTAACTAGTTTTCATAAATTTCGAACTATTTATTTTCTCAATGGATGGGCATGTCAGCGCGACGCCTACGAAATCTAGTTGTTAATATAGTGCCAACGCGATGCATTTTCTGACGGATTTGAAAGATGTGTGCGGGCGCTGCCTAAAATTCTCCACCAAATTCGAATGCAGAATCATAACTAGAAACCTCAGTAAAGCAGGCACATGTCAAACATGAGTGGACAAGATGTGTGCGTGCGCTGCCTAGTTGACTAGTTCATCCGCAGACGGACGTGCGTGCGTGCGCTGCTGCAAGCCTATAACTTGTTTGCCCTCTCTCTATGCGCGCTGCCGCTGTGATCAAGCATCATGTAGTTCAGATAGAAGAAGGCAGTGGGGTGATCACCTGTGCAGGGACGCTTCTCTCCTCTCCTCCCCTACCTTATCTCTACAGTACGTGAGAGAGTTCTTCCAGCGGCCGAGCCGCTCCCGGCGCCTCTCCGCCAGATTAGCCGGCTGGAGTAGAATGGGGGGCGACGCCAAAGTAGGTAGAGTAGGTTGCTTTGGCCTGGTGCCGGTAGTGGGTCTTGCGCCCGGTGGAGGAGTTGTGGATCTTGACGGCTGGATCCTGGCGGTAGGATTCGTTGGCGTGGTGCTGGAGCTCCGGTGGTCGGAGTTCGGCGCGGCGGCGGCGGTCAACACCTCCTTCAATAAATCGGTCATGCCCTGCTCGTTGTCTGCTTGCCTACTAGTTTCTCTTCCTCCCTTTGGTCGGCCATGGTGGCGGGAGGATGGAGGAAGGCCTTCTGGCTGGCAGTGAAGGCAGTGGGGTGAGATGCGGCGGCGTGGAGCAGTGGCTTGCTTGTCTTCCCCCGGCCGGCCGTGGCGGTGAGCGGATGTGCGCTTCACAGCATTTGTCCCTGGCCTGCCGTGGTGGTGAGGAGGGAGGCTGTCGTGGTATGGCTTTGATCTGCTTCTATCATCTTCGGCTTTGCCCTAGTGGTGCTATGGTGTTGCGTTTCTTGGAGCTTCTCTCCGGAGGTTTCTTGGTGGCTTGATCCGCCATTGCGCCGGACCCAACGACAGTAGGGTTGCCGCTGCTTCTCCTCTGTGCCAGTGTTCGTCGTCGCCTCTCCGGCAAGTGGTTCGTCCCCGGTGGCTTGGAGGTGGCCGACTGTGGGGATTATCTCGCCGGTTTGAGCTTGGTCGAGTCCTCTGCTCTGACCTTGTCAATGGCTCCGCCTCCAAGGTCGCTGGCGATGGTGGCAGAGGCACCTAGGACTCGATCGCATTGCTTCTTCTTTTCATGGTGCTTTTTGTCTATTGTGGAGGCCTGTATCCAGGGCCGGTTTTGACCCTAGGCCACCTTGTGCAACAGCCTAGGGCCCACGCCTAAAGGGGCCCATAAATTTCGTCTTCCTATATACATATTATTCATTTTAGATAAAAAATATTGGCAAAAACCCATTACAGGTAATCCAAAAAGGCATGTTAGCACTCACTGTTAGTGTCTTAGTGATCGAGACTTGGTCTATCTTTCGTCTTCGACTAGTATATTCCTGATCAGTGGTCTCCGTGAGTACGTGGCTATGCCTCACGCCCGCTCCATCCTGGCTCGGGCGCTCAGCTTCTCGCCTGCAGCCTGCTCGCTCCATAGCTGCTGCTCTATACGAAACATCGCGTCACCGCTTCCCCATGCCCTGTAATAAGTCCACGAATCTCCGATCCAATTCATTGTCTAATATGTAACTAATCCGTGATTTAATCACTCAAATCCTTGCTATATTGGGTTCTAATTTCATGTATTTAATACCTTCACAAATCATAATTATAGGTGTTACAATGTCTAAACATAAGTCTGCTCCTGTAAAAAAAAGAACAGGCTTATTCAATCACAAAAAAATGCTCTAAAGAGGTATTTTTCCACCGCAAGTAGCATATGCAAACATATACTAGCTTTAAGGCTCATACTGTCAACTTCGCCTAGGGCCCCACAAAATATAGAGCCGCCCCTGCCTGTATCTTCGAAGTTATGGATCCTTGTGCAAGTGTTGTTTGGACCTCCCTGTAATCTTTTACATGCCACGGTTCATTTTGCAGCAGAAAAAAATCAAGTATCATGCCAGGACCAGGGTCATTAGCGACCTGGCCTTTTTTTTGCACGGTAATACGTGTCTCATTTATATCATAAATGTCATAGTACAAGTCACGTACACACTAACCTGACAAAACTGAAAAAACAGCAGAACGCAAGCCTTTGCGCAAAGGACCACCAGCCAAAAAAGAAAATTATAATCTAGACCGAAAAAACCTCTGAGCTCGACGCCAACGCCCGCTACCTGCCTCTGGCACCACAACAGCAGCCACCAAAGGAGAAAATGACGGATCACCTCATCACCCGAGCTCGATGTGGCTCCATCGCTGATATGCAGCTTTACGGACCTCCAAGGTGGCTCACCTAATGTGAAACCATTGTCGTTGAACGAATCAGACCGGGGCAACACCCGGGACACACCATCGAACTCCAGATCTAGCACCCCCGCACGACTAGAACGTCGGAGGAGGAAACCATACCTGCCATCCACGAACCATGGACCCAGCACACGATCCACCATATTCCAGATGCCGTCGATGCAGATCACAATTTGTATCTGCTCCTTGACTACCTCCCAGGTTCCACGTCAGCGCTGGAGCGAACGCCGTCGTAGCGGTGGATCCTGAGGACACACATCCACCACAAGGATGCCGCCACCGTCGCACCATCCTTGCTTGAATAGACTGATCTTCGAATCCATTGGGGAAAGATCCGAAGAAAAATTATTCAGCGCCGTCATCGCCGTTCCTAAAACCAAGACGATGAACAATCTAAAAACGAGACTATTTTAGCTAAAACTATCCACACGCGTGGATCCGGCGGCTCCCCTCACTACCGATGACCTAGGTCACCGGTTGGGGGAGCCGCCGGAGACCGGCGTCGGAAGGATGTGCCCTAGGGCAGGCGAGTTTTGCGGCTGCGCGTGGGGAGAAAAGAAAGAGTCACCGTTAGCGACCTGGCCTGTCCAGTTCGATCGGTGCAGGTGCAGCCCGTGGAACGGTAGGCTATAATTGCTAGAGCAAATACGGCAGAGCATGCGCTACGTACCTGGCCTGCTCCACTCAACCTAGGCCTCATGCAAAGGTACATGCCGACGGGAGCGCATATAGGCCGCTCAACGCGGGAGTCGTACCATCTCGCCCATGGGACTTTCTTCATGGGCTGCTCCTAACGTGGTCCAATTTTAGGAGTAGTGTTTTTCTCTTTTTTTATTTTTATTTTATTTTACAAAATGTCTGGATTTGAGAAATGTTTAGATGTTCAGATTTCAAAACTTTCTACATCTGAAAGATGATCAAATTTGGAAAGAACAAATGTTTTAAATATTTTTTTTTGAAAACTCACATATGAAAAGTTCAAAATTTAAAATTGTTTAGATTAAAAAAGTTCAGAATTTGAAAATTTCGAATTTGAGAGTTGTTCAAATTCAAAAATTATTCAAATGTTGAAAAAATTGAATTTGAAAAATGCTCGCAATTTTCAAAAAACAGAAAAGAAAAACTAGAAATAGAAAACCCGTAAAAAACTGCCCGTAAAATTTTAGCGGGTTCCTCCGAAAGCTCATCAAAGGTGGATCGTATGATGTTTATAGGAGAAAGTTTAGCAGGTTTCATGATCCCTGTCAGATAAGTAAGATTGATGTCTCCTCATCAAAAAGTGTGTTAGACCTGAAATTTGTTTCCTAAGGCTAAACCGTAGAAATTCCATCTTACACTGGCATGCCCTGGTGCACCCTCAACACCGGGGGCGATACGCCGTAACTCACGTCGACAGAGGCTAATCGGAAGCGCGATACGCAAGATAATCCGGCTACCCTTTTTGTATACCTGAAACACCGTTTCCTAGGACGGACTGTCAACACCCGGATTTTTAATCCCAGATGCCTGTTATGCCATACCTCGCAATCCCAGGATTACCATTTTTGCGAGACATGACAAATTGGAGATCATAATACATCATCCATTACAAACCATAATAAGGTTTTACACAAATAAAGGATGTCATGATCCAGTCTTAATACAAACAAGCAGCGGAATAATAAGCGTAGTAGTAGGCTCCATCTTCAGGGTCACAGGCAATGCTGATGATAGGAGATGATCCTAGTTATCGTAGACCTCCTGCTGTCCATCATCCTGATAGTCCTCCTCATAGTATGGCCACGAGAATAGCTAGGGACAAAGCCATGAGTACTCTTTAAGTACTCGTAAACTATCACTAACAAGTAAGGTAGTTCTAGTTGGAATCTTAAGCTCTAGGTTTATTTGCAAAAAGCCAGATTTATCTAAACTGAGTTTAGAAGTAAAGAAAACTAATGTAATGTTCTAAATCACTTAAGTGAGAAACTAGTTTTCATATTCACAACCCTATTGTGGTCAAGTCAAAGTCACAATTCATTTCACCAGTCATTTTAAAAACATCTGACGACAGAACAGTATGGCCACTCCAACTGTCCATGACCGCGGACGCGGCTATTCAAATAGTTTGACACTCTATAGAGATGGTATACTTTCACCACAAAATTCGACACATCCGTCAGGAATAACCCTGAATCATCATACTTAGTATGCGGATAATCGATCATAACCTTTCAATTACACACTCTAGTATAGGCACCTCCCCTATGAGCTTGGCCTCCCAGCCATGGCCATCTGTCATCCTGGGCACTGCATAGGTGGGCATCATCAAGAGGTAGCCTCATCTTAAACCTCTTCCGCAAGGGAACCCATACTAATGCATATAAACTTCCGGCTAATAAGCCTTACCCAATTCAGTATTGTGGTTATACGGTAAAGTTGGAATGGTATCGCATCCGAACCCAACCATCAGTTTTTATAAAAGGCTAAGGCTCATGTATCAATATTTTCATCATCAAATCCTTTGGTGTTTCTCACCACATGTCAAAACATCTCAACAGAATGAAACATCCATTGGCGTCTAGGTGATGCACGCATGTGTAATTGGCAATGTCGGCCCAAGAGTAGATTTTGCCTGGTTGCTGTTCTCCTCTACCTTGGACCCTTCAAGTCCCACGGCCACGCCCGCGGCCTCCACCACGTCCTCCTCGTCCTCCAGACCCGGAAACAGTAGTCACCACCGCTGTTTCCGCGTTGGGTTTTTCTTCCGAGGTATTTTTGCGCTTCTGAGCTTGTTGCTTTGTTTTTGCTGACTGGGGTACAACTAGGACGTTGAGTAGTCCCTCTACATCGTCGTCAGCATCTGCATACTTGCTCGTTGTTTCTATCATCTCTCCCAAATCAGTGACCTTGTCACACTTCAAGCGACGACGCAGTAGACCAATTGGGAGACCTGCAATGAAAGCTTCAATCGTGGTTTGGTCGTTTACTCCTTCACAGGAGTTCTTGGTGTCGATCCATCATCCAAGATAATCTCGGCAAGTTTCTTCGGCTTTCTGGGTGCAACAATGCAGGTCTCTGACCGAACAGGGCCTCCGATATGTGCCTTCGAAATTACGAAAAAATGCACTTTGCATGTCATACCAGTTATGGATGGTGTTCTCCAGAAGTTCATTGAGCCATGATCGCGCCGTCTTCCGCAACATAAGTGGGAGATATCGGGTTGCGACCAGGCTATTTCCGCCTTTGGCGATACAGCAAGCTTGGAAAAAATCCTGTAACCAAGTGTCTGGCCGAGCAATGCTGTCGTAGGCTTGGATGTGCCTTGAGATAGCAAATCCTTCCGGGAATCTTGTAGCTCTGATGCGTGGTCCGAAGCACTTTGGGCCCACGTACATGTCATCGTTTTCATAGCGCCACGCCTCTATGTTGGAATTGATCCTGTGCCTTGTGTCATTCGGGGATAGAGATCGTCCCGAATGCCGGCTGTGGCTGCGGTGCCATGGAGCCGGACTTCGGCGTCTACCACCACCTCCTCCGCCATGTCGTCCTCCTTGCCCTCCATGGGGGCCGTTGTGATGACTGTGTGGTGGAGAGGGTGGTGCAGCTGGATAATTTCTGGCTGATCGCCGGCCTCTGTTCGGAGCGTCATTATTCCGGTTCCGGGGAGGATCTTGACTACGACGAGCCCCCTGTCGGCTTGTACCAGCATGGTTTCCGTCGTTTCTTCGTCCGCTGTTCCCACCATGGTGAGGATCAGCCGGACGGCTTGTATACTTAGGAGGTGATATTTTTTGACGATCCTCCTCCTGTCGTTTTTCTTTATCTTCTCCTCTTTGATCCTTAGATTCTCGTCGGGGAGGGTTCGTCGGATTCAGGGCAGTAATGGCGTCTTTCTCGGCCCCTGGGACGACGTTGCTCCAATTACGTGAAGTTCTGTGATGCTGTCCTGAAGATCTGGTTCTTGAATGGTTGTCTTCCCGGTGTCCGGGGTGATGATACTGCGCCCGGACGTAATGGGATCTTACGCCAGCCCATGCCGGATCCGTGCGACATTGGTCAGAATCTGAGACCAGTTTTTGACTTCCGGACAGGGCGACCTTTTGCTGCTCCAGTCCCTTGTTGAGTAGTTTGATACCCAAACGTATCTCCTCTGGTCCTGGATTAGCCAATAGAATTTCTCGGGCTGCCACGGTATTCTGTACTGGTGTTGGTTATACCCAATCTCCGTTGCTATCTTTCCATGGCTTCCCCATCTCATCTCCAAAAAGGACGGCACGGACACGTGGGAATTGGTTGTCATCTATGTGACGCTTCCGTGTCTTCTGATGTAAACGAGACATGTATTCCTTGTTTGACATGCGTTCCTTCTCCACCTCGATGTTTTTGGCTTCATCGAGGAGTTGTTGACGACGCGCTTCTAGGACCTGCGCCCTTTCGTCCATCTCATCCGCAGTAAGTTCTGCGGATGTAGGGATAGGTGTGGTTAATGCGGCATCGATGAGTTTACGCACACCTTCGGTGATCATGTGTCCATCCACCGATGCTTCTTTTTTCAGCTCGTCTAGGATAAGTGCTCCATCCGAGTCTTCTTCGTATTCCTCGACAATCACCTCCTTAGCTAGAGGGTCTTTTGCCGGGGTCTTGTTCTTCTTGTTCTTCTTCTTTGCCTTCTTGGCAGCGCCGGTAGCAAAGACGGCTTTGGGTCCGTTAACCGGAGTCGAGCTCTGATCGGTACTTTCGGACATCTAGACTTCGGGATTGTCTCCGACGTCCATGTCATCCTGCGCTTTGGGAGAGTGTTCCCCGGATCCTTCATCCATGGCTTCTCCTTCTTCTGCAGCTTTGGAGTTATACTCCTCTTCATATTCTACAGAGAACTTTCGGAAATCTGCTGAGGTCATCGATTCATCCGAGGATGCGGGTATGTCGGCGTTTGTTCCAATTGCCTCTAGCACTGAGTCGGTGTTTTCTCCAGCATCGGCAGAGCCAGATCTGGATCACACATATCCGACGAATGCGACGCGTGCTTCCTGAGGTACCTGCGGCTTTCGCGATTAGCCATGTCGAAACTTTTGATGGTCTCGAGAATCGCATCTACGCTTTCGCCTTGCAGTATCATACGTCGTAATGTGTACCTTAGGAAAGGTCTGTCTGTCCCGGCATCATCAGAGCCGGAATCAGTGTCACTGATATGCTCCTCCCGGATTTCGACTTCTGCGGGTGGGTCGATCTGGGATCCGGCTCCTCCAGGGAGATCCACTCCAGATCCGACGTGGACCATAAGGTCTTCTTCAGGCTCAGATTTCTCCACTATCTCCGCAACTGGTGGGGGCTGGGTGGGATTAGGGTTTTCTGAGATCCGGAACTCTGCCGCCTCCGCGGACAAAGGGGACCCAGAAGATTCTTCTGCCTCTATCATCACCGCTGGGGTGGGTTGGACAGGTTCAGCGAAACCGATGTAAACATCGATCTCGCCAAAATACATGATTGTGTAGGCAGTCACGTCCTCCTTAGCCGGAATCCAAGTCTCGCCGAGAACGATGAGAGGGACGTCGCTGGCGTAGAGGATGCAACCGACGGCGATAGTCTCGCCGATTCCGATTCTTGCAGATTCCGCTCGGAACGCAGATCTGAAGCTCACTTGCCCCACGGTGGGCGCCAACTGTCGTCGGATTGATGACAAGTACGCCATGAGGGGGTTCTCGAGGCGTGCGGAAGAGAGGGGTGTGAGACATACGGTATTCCGGGACGGTGAGCATACAAGTTTACCCAGGTTCGAATCCGCCAGCTTTGGACGGATCCTACTCCTGCTAGCAATCCAGTAATATGGCAGAGCCGGAATATGGGTTACAAAGGTTTCGCCTGTGCGAGTTGAGGGTCTAAAGTATTGGGTGCCCTAAAGGCTCTTCCTAGGACGGCTTATATAGATATCTGGCCTAGGGTCTATAGGAGAGATCTATCCGGCTACGACTAAGAGTCGGTTACAGAGTACATCTTGAACTACAAGTAACATTATGGGCCTAAGTCGGTAAGTCTTCTGGGCCTTCCCATAGCCGGATTGGACTCCGTCTTTCTCCCTGACTGGGCCGCCCGTGAAGCAAAGCTCTAACCCGAAGTGGGCCACCCTGGTCAGTGAGGAACTGTGAGGATACCCGGAAAGTATATCCCCAACAATTTTCACCAAGTATTCCCATCTAAAGTGATCAAGTTTTATGCTTAGCACTAGCCACTAAGGTTAAGAGTGTTCACTAATGAGGGGTTCTAATATTCAATCTCATGCCATAGAATGATATCTAAGTATAACTAGATATGCTATGTTTTATACTCTTTATGCTACCTATACTAAAAGTAAAGAACTTTGGTAAAGTAAAAAGAATAAAGCTTGCAAGTAAAACTTGGGATTGGTATAATCAAAATGGTATAACCAAAGCATGCCTAATGCATTTTTCTTAGGTTCTCAAGCTTTCAAGTATTAGCTTGCATTGTTAATGATTGCTTGTCTTGATTGGTGCAGTGATTGAAGTTTTCTTCATCTTCTTCGGGGTAGAACTCCTCCTCCTCGTAGACTTGGTCGGTACTATCATCTATAAATGAAATACGCGGTACACAATCACCAAACAATACTTAACTAAGTCTATTTAGCACACTAAGGCTCACACTTGATGATCTAGTATCATCACAAATATCACATGAAATAAGGAACTAGTTTTATTCTTTTTATTTTAGAAAAGTAATTTCCACTCATTGAAATTAATTAAGATTTAATATTCTCCAATTAAAATATGGGATCATGTTGACACATGTCATCACCACATATTCTAATATATGGGAATGTGATTTAAAGTGTTGGTCACATTTTATAAAGTTTGAGATTACTATTTAATAAATTTAAAGTGACTAGAAATGCCCTAATAGCATTCTTTTGGTCCTAGTCCAATGTCACTGCATGCAAACCTAAATGTTTTTACATATTTAGATAGATATTGTCAAATGTGATTTTTGAGAGTTGGCATCAACTCAAAAGCTATTATGGTTGATTTTTGAAAAATGTTTAAAGTTGCAAAAGTCTCTGTCTTGTTATTTTTACTATAGATTGGTTTTAACTAAAATGGAAAAATATCTATTTGAATTTTTAGGCCAGCGCGGGAACTTAAATGGGCCGGCCCAGTTACACTCCGCAGCGCAGAGGGCTGCTGAGAGGTGGGGTCTACTCGTCAGCGAGACTAACTCAGCGAAACAGTATGGGCGAATCTGAGCCGTGCGATCTAATTCTAATCCAACGGCCGAGCATCATCGTCGATGACGAACAGCTCTGGCGAGGAATGTGACCTAGCGTGGAGGTGGGGGTCTCGTGGGGCTCACCTGGGCTCCAGCTAGGGTCGGCGACAGGGGCAATCGACGTGGTAGACGATGCCGAGGCGGGGCGTGGTCACAACAGGGCTTGGGGTGGTCGGAATCGAAGGCGCCCTTCTCCTCCAGCATCGGCGGGCTCCGGTGAAATTCTGTCGCGGTGGTGCTCGCCTTGCTCTAGGGAGAGCTGGGGAAGCTCAGTGAGGAGTGGGGGGTCGAGTGGTGTGGAGAATGGAGGCGGGGGTGGCCTCCTTTTATAGCGCGGCGAGGGGACCGAGCGGTGCGGCGGTGAGCTCGACGGTGGCGTCGCTACAGGCGTCTAATGGCATGGGCGAGGGCATAGGACGGTGCGGTGCTCCCTGGTGGTTCTCACGGACTTAATGGCATGGCGTGGGACGGCTTGGTTCGGTCGGGAGCGTGCGGCGCTCCACGCGGTAGCAGAAGTGATTGCGGCAGCGTGCGGCAGCTGTGGGTCACGCGGCGGCGAACGGGGGTGTCTGTCGGGGTGTGGTGATCATGGCGAGGCTGCGCGTGCATGGTAAGGGAAAGGCGCAAGCTGGCGGGGCTGGTCGGGCACGACGCGCTAGCATGCTCTGGACATGATACAGAGAGGCGCTGCACGGTGGTGCTAGTGTGGTCCAGGGCTGGGCTTCGACCGTGGGATGGATAGGGGGTGGCGGTAGGCTGTGGCGATGCTCCTGAACATACTGGATGGGCGCGGGGCGGTCTGCTGTAAGCTGGCCATGGTCGGCCAGCGATGACCACAAACGGGCGGCACCCACTGTGCAAACGGCAAAGGGGGGATCTGTTCTGGGGCTTGGTTAGATGCTAGAGGGGTAGGGGAGTGGAGAGGGGACCAATTGGTCGATGATCACTGTACAAAACAGTGAAGTTAGGCTAGAGATTTTTCTGTGAATGCCAAGTGTTTGTGTTAATGGCCACATGAAATTTACTTTTGAATTTTTGATTCAAATTTTTTGAGTGATCTTATATTAAGCTTGAGAGACTAGGTTTGCTTGGAGAGGTCAAGGGGAATTGATTTGGTAGGTTTTTTAAAAAGTGTGATCTTAACACATACACTTGATTCAATTTTCAAATGTCTTTTAAAATGATTTGCTAGATGTTTTTGTAAGTTTGTAAAGTGAGTCCTGATACACTTTTACTTGGTCTAGAAAGGGGTGAAAATAAATAGAATTGTTTCTGTTGGAAATCTTCTTCTAGGAACACCTAAAGTGGCCTAGTGGTTTAAAATGGTCAAAAATGACCATTTGCTTTATTTATTCTTATTTGATTTCTTTTTGTTTGGATTTTGTTTGTAAAGGGTCTAGATGATGTGGCATTCACCTTTAAACCATTTCACAACATTTGTAGCAATGAAGCATGGCATATACACTCAATTCTATACTAATGCAAACACACATGCATTCACATTTCATTTTCTTAATAAAAGTTTTTGTTAACCCTAAATTGGGTGGTTAGATCTTGATAACCTTGATTAAAGTTTTTGTGGTGTTATAGGGACCCTGTTAGGGATTCCAGCGACTATGGGTTGAGCTAAGCCGACCTAACTTCTCTTAGCTCGGTTGTCGATTCAACGAAAGAAATCTGCAAAGTCGTCTAAGAAACGAAAGCAGAGACAAGGGTTTGAGAAAGTAAAAAGTAGGTGTATTAATTTTTGATGATTGTTTGCTTAATTTCAACCGATCATCACCTCTCACATATATATGAGGTGGTTGAACTTCCCGTACAAATTTTGGACAACAATTCTACACGTTTATAAGGTGGAATCCTAGCTCTAAACTAGGTAAGTCTTCATCCGACTTCACGCTGGATACGGGAATGTCCATGTTGACTCCCATGTGATGCCACCTTAATCCCTCCATGTTGGAGTCAAACTTGTCTGTGTCTTTGTCTTTGTGCTTCAGTCATCTCGATTCTGGTCTTTAGGCATAAGCCAGCTCCATTTAGCCATCTCTAAGAGCCCTGTCGTGTTCAAGGAGGACTTTCTTTTACCTCCGCGCTTAAATCGGCCAAACTCTAGTCTAGGCAAAAATTGATCAAACTATGGGCAAGCCGGCCAAATTCATGCCTTGAAAAAGGGCTTCAATTCATACCTGGCAATGTTGGCTTTCTAATCGTTTTTATTGTTGAAGGAATTGTTTGGTGATTAGACTCTCTCTAGGGTGAAAAATCAGGATATGACTATGATGGTTGGACAGGATGATGATGGTGTTTATGCACTGTTTCACCTTCCTAGAGGTGTTGTTTTGGGGGGGATCGGAGTCTAGGCGTTGTCATCACTAGTGGTGTTTTTCCTGTTGCGAGCCTCTGAATAGTTCGACCGAGCCTTTATTTTTTCGATATGTGTATCCTTGATGTCTAGACTTGCTCTGAAAATTATGTTATTGCAGAAACTAGATGTAATTGGTATATTCTTTATATTTACGTCCTTATTATCAAAAATATATTTATGCATCTATTATGAGTCACTATTTCAAATTCATAAACTATCCATCACTGAGGTTATTAAAGGGAAGAGGCCACGCGTTACCATGGCACATCCCACCGATGCATCATCAAAGGGTAGTGGCTTGCCGCGGCAAAAACTAGTGCATGGTTGGGACGCTTTAGCCGTATTTGGTAGCCTACAGCTGATTCTCGGTCCAGCTAGGCGAGAACACTGGATGGATTAACATCTGTAGTCGTTTGGTAATCTGGGTCGCATGTATTGGACAGAAAATGCAGGCCATTTAGTTGTCTATTTTTTCCAGCAGATGCAAAAAAGGTTGTTTGGTGCTCAGCCAGGTTTCCTCTCTTTGCACACAAAAACGGATACACTCACCGCATTTAAATATGGTGATCTTACCACATCACATAAACACGACAATAAAAATGAACACATCACATAAGAATAGAGCATAGAAATTATACTAGCTAGGGGTAGTTCATAATCAGGTATCACATGCCACCTGGTAAGTTGTTCACGTTAGGGGTACACGCCCCTAACCCAAAAGAGACTGGTTCTAAGTACATAGAGAGCACAGAAACTACAAAGTACTACTATGTACACTGAATATCAGAGGATGATTAGATGAGCTTATCGCAGATGATCAACTCCTCCGTGTTGTTGAAAGCCTTGAAGAGAGTCACCTTGAAGCCCCTTTGCTTATTCAAGTACTTGAAGGCGAGGACATCAACCCACAGATTAATCTTCAATGCGGACTTCTGCTGTCGGGGGGAATACCCCCGGGTAGGCTCACCCGGTTTAGTCCGGCTGAACTAGGCCGGATGGCCACTAAGCATCAAGACCAGGCCGGTTGGCCCCGACCAGTTGGTCAACTCCAAGATCAAACCGGCTAGCCCACTCCCATCGGTTCCTCCGAATCAGAGTGTACATCTACATTATTGAGGCAGTTAATAAATGTAATTAGCTCCTCGTAATCACTCCCCCACTTCATCCTCCAATCTCCAGTCTTATCCTTCACCTCATCGACCAATCCTCATCTCCTTTTTTATTTATATTGGTAGAGACTCATAAAAGAAGAGAGAATTAATTTATCTAATATTTACGAGATGCACACTTATTAGCGGATGGAGGCAGTATTTGTTTAACTACAATGATGTGTGGGAGACGGATATTAGTGCGATGATGACTGAGGCTAGTGTTGACACATCAGTGATAGGGAACCCTATTTTAATCCAAACTAACTCTGTTGCGGTCCTAACGGCATTAAAGGTCACTGCCTCCTCGAAACAGGCTTTCGCTCAGCTATATTAATATAGCAATCATCCGATACAACTGCGATACCACTACTAGGGAAAAGCAGCACAAGAGAAGACCAAAAGAACCAAAAACAGAAAACAATGACGACACCAGCGGTTCGACGAAAACGGGGATGACTCTCAACCGCTATGCCCTCCGAAGAATTTCCACCATGATCCTGGCGCACCAAATTTCCGCGAACCTAGCAACACCTGCAAGATGGGAAGCGGCGTTGATGATGCTGCTGTCCGAACTATTCCTAGGTACACATCCTAGGGTTTTCCCCGGTTCACTCCAGGGGGTGGGTAAGAGGTGCACCCGACATCCTTCAGGAAGGAAGGTGACTCCCCCAAGCGCCACCACGTTGGTGCCGAAACGACAAGGATTTCTCCTGACCTCCACCAAACCACACCCTCGGGCACTCCGAAACGCTCCACCAAATTTGCCACCCACCAGTGCCTGCCACCATGGTTCTGCAATTACCACTGCCATCTCACCATGGCCCACGTCGTGAGGCTGGTAGAACCGACAGGCAAAAACGCCGGCTAGGGTCAATAGTACAGTGGCACGCAGGAGGGAACTGCCTCCACCGCTAGGAGGCGGTAACCGACCGGATGCAGTAGTAGGACAAACCAAGCCCTTACCGGCCTGGTCAGGCCTGAGTGGGCCTGTGTAGTCTCATCGCCGTATTGTAGCAAGGGTGCCACCTGCGCCGCCAACCCAAGCACATGTCCCTGCTTCTCGTCCATCGGGCGAACCGCTACCGCGCCAGGAGTGGCCCGCCCAGGCCTAGATAGGCCCCATTGGGCCTAGATCTAGGCGGGAAGGGTGCCACCGGTCGCACTGTGGCGACTAGCCGGCCGCGCTGGCTACCCCACCAGAGCGCTAGGGTTCCCCCGGTCGCTCGCGGGAGGGGAGAAATGGGGGCCACAGGATAAGATATTCCCTTGATGGTTCTTGCCAAGGATACTGCCTGCAACAGATAGATAAATTGGCCAACTTATTGAAGAGGTGAAGCGTCTAGTTAATCTTCGTGATGTTAGTCTTGTAAATAAAGATTACCTGTGAGAGGTATAGGGTAGCTCATAGTCTAGCAAATTTGAGTAGAACTGAAGTCAGTAACACGTGTTGGATTCGAAATACTGCAGCTGCAATTACACACCTACAACTAGTGCTAGCTGATTATAATCCTGCTGTATCTGAATAAAATCCTGAGTAATCTTCCCGCCAACAAAAGGAAAAATACTCATCTTGTAGTGAATGCATGTCCCCCTCCTATAATGCGTGTCTTCCTCCTATAATTTTTTTGAAAATAAGCATATATTAATATCACAAGGATACCAATTACACCCAACCTCTGCAACAACACATATCCTAATGGCAATATGGATGCACACAGTCGAAAAAAAAACAATTACAAAAAAGAAAAGTCCCGCTGCAGGAAGCCGATCCTTAGCAGCAGCAACACTACCACCACCAAAACAACACCAGAAGTCCAACCCCTCCAAAAGAGACGCCTCCAAGAAGGAAACAATGTACAAGCGCTAGCATCATCCGATCAAAGATCTTAGGTTTTCACCCTAGAGAAAGTCCTCGCTCACAAAGCAATGCCTTCTGCAAGGCCATTGCCAGGCACAACCAATGAAGGCCAGACTTTGGGTTTTCACCCTGTAAGGTAAACTTGTGAACTCCTCCTATGATGTCGCCCCCTCTAACGGACGCTGCTGCGAGTCACGGATATCCAAGCCAGATCCTCATCGCCATAAAGACTCAATCCACCATAGCTCGCCCACATGTCTCTGCCTTCATGACATTCTCCGCATCTGACTTCACCATGTGTATCGTCAAAGACATGTCGCATGATGGTAACAGGTAGCAGAGCTTCACCGTGCTTCCACTGAAACCAAATGGCCAGCAAAAAACGCAGGTGCGCATGACCGAATTCCTTCCGATCCAGCAATCTCCAGGCATATGCGCCCATGAGAGTTCGCCGGCGGAGCCTTCCGGAACTAGACACTCTGGCCAGATCAATGGAGACACGCATCAAGTATATCTTCATCTTGGTGCAAGAGCGATCTGAGGACCACCCCCTTTATTCAACCGAGCCGGCAGCCCCCTCGCCACCCGCCGACAACCTACAAGATCCGCCGCACTAAACCCTACCAGTAGCCTTGCGGCTAGGCTAGTAACGGGAGAGATGATGGCAGACCAGGGTCGATCCCCACCAGATCCAGCCCTACCAGTAGTGGGGAGGTTCGGGAAGGCAGCATCGGAGCCCTAGATCTCAAGATCTAGGGTTTCCAACACCAGCCGGCTTGGCCCAGGACTTTCACTGCCGGTCATGGTGCTGCCAGGAGAGACCTCCGCCTCCACCCCAACCAGGGTCGCCGCCCTGGTCGCTAGTCGTCGTCGAACCAGGCCATCGTTGCCCTAGCATCCATGGCGGCCAACTCCGGCTTCCACCAACCCGAGACTACCATTCGGTGGCTGGGCCTGCCACCACCGCGGCGAGGCTGGCGACAACGGTGACGTGAGGAGCAGCGACGAAGGGGGGCCTTGGAGGTGGGCGGCGGCGCCCCCGGTGTCGCCCTAGGGAGTGACACGCGGGGGATTTGTTCGAGCGGCCCTCCCTCCTATAATGGATTTCCCATTTTCACTTCCATGAACTTGGAGTTAATGGGCATCGACTCAACAAGTTGAGAACTTTAAATGAAGACTAGTTTCTCCACAGATAAGTGATAGAGAAAACACAATGAGCCGAGTCAACTAGAACGACCAAAATAGGTTCACCTAGTTCTAAGTTCTTTAGGGCATCTCCACCGTACCGACCTAACGGGTGACCGAAACGGTCCATTTCTGTCCGTTTGGGTCGAATCACGGTCACTTTTGGGTCATGATCCGGTCTGTTCGGCTAACCGTATCCAGCTGCGCGACCCATTTGTCCGTGCTAGCCAGCGCTGGCCAGATTGTTCATCTTTTTAGAGATTTAAACACAAAGTACGTAGACAAACGTATATTTTGACAAGAAAATAAACTAGGTTAGGTAATCTAATTAAAACAGTTCTTACATATGAATAGTTCACACTCACATGGTTCGATAAAAATTAACCAAACGTTAGTAAAATTACAGAAAAAAATAAGAGATTAACCGTTTTGGTTTTTCGCATGAGCCCATATATGCTCAACCAAATCTAGTTGAGCCGGTCATGGGTGTAAGTATGACGCAAAGTTTCATGCACCTGCATGAATTTTTCCCAAGACGCTACACCTTGCTCTAGCTCAACCAATTGATCTTAAAAATCCCAGCCTTGGTTCAAGATGTCGTCATCACGCTCGTTCTCGACGATCATGTTGTGTATGATCACACAAGCAGTCATCACATCCCACGTCCTCTCCGTGCTCTAGGTTCTAGCAGGGTATCGAACAATAACCCACCTTGATCGAATTACACCAAATGCTCGCTCCACATCCTTCCTAGCGGCCTCTTGCTCTTTTGCAAACCTCTTGCATTTCTCATCTCTTGAGTTGCGGATTGTCTTCACAAAGGTGGCCTGGGAGGGATATATACCGTTAGTTAGATAGTAACCCATATCATATGGATTGCCATTGATCTCATAGAAAACCTGTGGGGCATTGCCTTCTGCCAGCCTATCAAACACCGGAGACCGCTGCAGCATATTGATGTCATTGCTTGATCCAGCCATGCCAAAAATGGAGTGCAAAATCCAGAGAACCTGTGACGTAACAACCTCTAGTATCACGGTGCAACCCTCCGCATGCCCTTTGAATTGCCCTTGCCAACCAAAAAGACAGTTCTTCCACTGCCAATGCATGTAGTTGATGCTGCCAACCATCCTAGGAAACCCCTACTCTATTTGATGGACAAAGGAGGGCAATATCTCTGGTGTTTGGCTCTCTCAGATAAACATTGCCAAACACCGCAGGAATTGCGCTACAAAACCGGTACATGGCCTCATGGCATGTGGACTCGCTCATGCGCATGTAATTGTCGAGGAGATCACTAGGCACTCCATATGCAAGCTGCTGAATGGCAGCAGAACATTTCTGGTAAGAGGAGAAGCCAATCTTACCGGTACATCATACTTGGCCTCGAAGTAGTTATCGTACTCCCTCACCCCATTGACAATGTCTAAGAATAGGTTCGTGGACATCCGATAGCGGCGACGGAATGCCTTCTCTTTGAAGACCAGATTAGTTGGGTGAAAATAGTCCTTGTAAAGGCGTATGTGCCCAGCTTCCCAGTCGCGTTCATGGTTGGCTTCGCGTCATTTTGTCGAGCCACCTCTACGCGGTGGCAGGAGGTAGTGGTCGTGCACCATCTGTGCAGCTACTAGCAGAACTTCGGTCTCACCATCGGACTCCTTCTCGAACGATGACTCGACGAAATTCTTGTTTGACCTTCGACTGCTACCCATCTGTTCAGTATATGGCCGTCAATGGCCATGCCAACTCCCGCAGCGGACCAGATAATCTATAAAGAACCGGCGAACGCACCTCAGGCAAACAACCGAACAGGTTGTGCGCGACGCACTCCAGAAGCTGTGCCGCGTCCAGCCGCCAGGCAGGGGCCAGGCGGCGGTATGGCATGTGGTGCGTCCACTCAACTCCGACAACGCATGTGGCCTGCAGTGCTGCTCGATATCGCGGGGGCGACGACGGTAGCGGGCCAGTGGCGGTGGCAACGCCTACTCTGGCCACGGGATATGGAGCACGAGGATTTGGGGGAGAAGAGTGTCTCTTGTGCCACTGACGAGAAGGCCCGAGCGAACAAGAGGGAGGACGCGCAAGGAGAAACGCGTTGTCCAGGCCGATCCAACCGAGTCACAAATTTGATGTATAGATGGGTTAGTCTATACAGGTTTGTTCGGATGGATTGCACCGCTGGACCGCCGCGCAGCTGTCCCCTCGGACGTGATCGAACGGGCTGGGTTTAGGATCGGTCGGTGAAAATAGCCTTACTTTATTTCAAAGTGCCCACCAACGGATATACAAGAAGAACCGCATGCATGAAGCACGGTCGTGCTTGCGGGCGTTTTGGATCGACCCCCCTTTGTTGGTTGTTCAATCTTGCGGTCTGACGTTATCTGGAAGCCCAATCGTTATCTAGTCCGTTACCTCTGTATGTGTGCGCCAGGCCCAGTCAGGCCTAGCTGACTCGCTTTGTTACGGGCTGCGCGCGCGTTTCCAATCCGCTACAGATTACCTACAGGTGAACTGGTGAAGTGTGTAAAGTCACAGCCAAAAAAAACAAAAAGAGTGATAAAGCCAAAACAGTCATTTCATTTATGAAGTTAGCATTCTATATCTGCATTGCAGTGCAGAAACTCACCTTGTTGGGATGGTAAATGCGGAGCAAGCTTGAAGTCCTGACCATGCCGAAGCTGCAGCTAGCCATGCATCGATCGGTGAGAGTTCCGTTGAGACAGATGATCGGAGGAGCACGCACGCAACCGACTTGAGCTTATGTGCGTCTAGTTCTAACCGCTGCAACTCTCCAAAACACGCATGGATAAAACTTTGTCCGGGAGCAAGTCAAAAAAAAAAAAACCTTGTCCGGGAGCGTAACTGATCGAGAACCAGGACGCCAGCATCGACGTGGCAATAACTCACACGGTTGCAACTGTATCACCTGCCTGCATGGCTGCACTGCACAGCAACATGCCAACTTTCACGATAAGCATCGAAACGATCATCGAGCTCTAGACCAAAGGCCGCAGGAATGAATTCATTGTTATCTTTCTAGACTCTAGTAGTTCTAGATGTCCCCCGTTCCTATAAATACAGTGGGGTTCCGAGGCGAAGCAGCCAGGCAAGGGCATGCACGCAGTTCAACTTCTCTGATAGATCATCCTCCAGTACGTGCATAGCCTCTTGCCCTCCCACTGTTCGAGATCAGCCATGGCGTCGCATTTCTCCGTGCCTTCTTTGGTCAGTCTTGTTGTTATCCTGTTGTCAGTTGTCATGCATGCCTTCGTTTTGAAAGGCAACACGACACGCTGCAGAGTTGGTCGATTTTGTTATCTGATGATGATGGACTCGTACGTACGTGCAGATCATGGAGGAGGAAGGGCGGTTCGAGGCGGAGGTGGCCGAGGTGGGGGCATGGTGGAACACGGACAGGTTCCGCCTCACCAAGCGCAACTACACTGCCCGCGACGTCGTGCTCCTCCGCGGCACCCTCCGCCAGAGCTACGCCTCCGGCGAAATGGCCAAGAAGCTCTGGCGCACGCTCAAGGCTCACCAGGCCGGCGGCACGGCGTCACGCACGTTTGGCGCGCTCGACCCCGTCCAGGTACACCAATTTGCTGATTATCTCCCGCGGCCGGCGCGGCGGGGGAAAGCGGTGTATTCACCAATTTGTCCGTGCAGGTGACGATGATGGCCAAGCATCTGGACACCATCTACGTGTCCGGGTGGCAGTGCTCGTCGACGCACACCTCCACCAATGAGCCCGGGCCGGACCTCGCCGACTACCCCTACGACACCGTTCCCAACAAGGTCGAGCACCTCTTCTTCGCGCAGCAGTACCACGACCGGAAGCAGCAGGAGGCCCGCATGTCCCTGCCCCGCGCGGAGCGCGCGCAGGTGCCCTACGTCGACTTCCTCAAGCCCATCATCGCCGACGGCGACACCGGCTTCGGCGGCGCCACGGCCACCGTCAAGCTGTGCAAGCTCTTCGTCGAGCGCGGCGCCGCGGGGGTCCACCTGGAGGACCAGTCCTCCGTGACCAAGAAGTGCGGGCACATGGCCGGGAAGGTGCTGGTCGCCGTCTCGGAGCACGTGAACCGCCTCGTCGCCGCCCGGCTCCAGTTCGACATCATGGGCGTCGAGACCGTCCTCGTCGCCCGCTCCGACGCCGTCGGGGCCACGCTGATCCAGACCAACATCGACGCGCGCGACCACCAGTTCATCCTCGGCGCCACCAACCCGCGCCTCAAGAACCGGAGCCTCACCGCGGTGCTCTCCGAGGCCATGGCGGCCGGCAAGAACGGCAGGGAGCTCCAGGCCATCGAGGACGAGTGGACCGCCTCGGCGCAGCTCAAGACCTTCGCCGACTGCGTCAAGGACGCCATCGCGGGCCTCAGCACCAACGAGCAGGACAAGCAGCGCAAGCTCCAGGAGTGGAGCAACGCCACCAGCGGCTACGACAAGTGCCTGTCAAACGAGCAGGCGCGCGAGGTGGCCGCCAGCCTGGGCGTCGCGTCCGTGTTCTGGGACTGGGACCTGCCGCGGACCAGGGAAGGGTTCTACCGCTTCAAGGGCTCCGTGGCGGCGGCCGTGGTCCGCGGACGCGCCTTCGCTCCGCACGCCGACGTGCTGTGGATGGAGACGTCCAGCCCCAACATCCCAGAGTGCACGGCCTTCGCGCAGGGCGTCAAGGCGGCCTTCCCGGAGGCGATGTTGGCCTACAACCTGTCGCCGTCCTTCAACTGGGACGCGTCCGGCATGACGGACAGCGACATGGCGGCCTTCATCCCGCACGTCGCCAAGCTCGGCTACGTGTGGCAGTTCATCACGCTCGCCGGGTTCCACGCCGACGCGCTCGTCACGGACACCTTCGCGCGGGACTTCGCCAGGCGTGGCATGCTGGCCTACGTGGAGAGGATCCAGAGGGAGGAGAGGAACAACGGGGTGGAGACGCTGGAGCATCAGAAGTGGTCCGGCGCAAACTTCTACGACAGGGTGCTCAAGACCGTGCAGGGCGGCATATCCTCAACCGCAGCCATGGGCAAAGGCAAGTTGCTATGCTAGCTAGCTGCGGACATGTTTTTTCAGAGTTATTTTGGTCATTTTTCCACCTTTCTAAGTAAATCCATGTCTGGTGTGTGCTTGCAGGAGTTACCGAAGACCAGTTCTGGACTAAGCCGGGAGCAAAGTCCAGGATGTGATGAGCAGTGGGAAGGAATAATGGCTACGAACAGACTCTACACTATATAATAAAAGCGACATCAGCTCCCGGCATTAGAAAACTTTACAAATCATCAAACTATAAATTGGCATCGGTGGTTTAACCATTGCCTATAGCTATATACTTTTTCCTATCAATTGTGTCGTCAGGCTCCAATTGGAAATGTGTAATTGGGGTAAACTATATTGATGTCTTTGAGATCATCAATGAGTTGGAATTGGATACATCAATTGCTGTTGAGTACTATTATGCATGTAAACTCAACAAGCATGTAGTATCCATTAATAAGTATCCATTTGTGTTAGTATGATTTTCTTATCAAGATAGCAGAGCTCTAAGAAAGTGTTTCTTGGTTCAACATTAGAGAAAAAAAAATCTGAATTTGTACCATCTTACGTATCACTGCAACTAATACACAAATAATTGAAGGGCCTACAAATAAGTATATCAGAAAGGCTCGCTGCAAGGTCTAGGGAGGTTGATGAAGAATGTTTGCGACCTACATCCCCCAAAGAGGGTATCTCCTTTTACTTAGCCCAAGGCTTTAGAACTGAAAGCACGATGATCCCTGCAATGACAAGAAGCAGGATAATAGCAATCATCATACACTTCCTCGACTTCTTCTGCATGTTCTTGGCGCTGCGCAGGGCTTCATTACCAATTTGCACATGGTTTACAGCATTCTGAACCTGCAAGTTGAACGTAACAGCAAGCATCAACGCCAAAACTATCTTAGGCACACCCATAAAATTACAGAGTTCAATCAGCCAGATTGGCAAGAAAAATAAAAACAAGCAACGAACCTGGCTTTCTATGTTGTCCAATATCTCTCCTTGTGTGTCGACCAGGGCTGCCATGTCTAAAAAAATCTGACAGAAAAGACATATGTCATCAGTAAAGGGCCATTAGGGATTTGGGACAAGGTAGTTCGTGGTTGCCAAACTGTGCTCATGTCATGTACTTATTGTATAGTCTACCATGGAAAGTTAGGCGTGGAATACAAAAACACTTGGAGACAATAAAACATGCAAAATCTGGTTAGGTGAGCATGATCTTCATTATCTACCATAATGTCAAATATACAGCCTGCTGAGTCTAGGGACAATCGGGCGAAGCCCGGTACGTGTCGGCGGCGACGAGGCCCTCTTCGTCCTCCCGCGTGGTGGGGTGGCCGCGGGAACACCCCCCCGGGCCGGAGCTTGACTCTCCCACCGGGAAGCAGGGTGGCGGCGCTCAGCTTTGGCAGGACGGCGGTGCGACGGGCGGCGGAGTGGGGTTCGCGCCTGATTCTGGGGCGGCGAGGGCCGTGGGCGGCGGTGGTTCTACCCGGTGGAGGCGGCGGCCGGTGGCGTTGGGCCCTAGGGTCGTTCGGTCCTGGTGGCAGGGGAGGACTCCCACGGTGGCGACGCATGGCGGGGATGGCCGGAGGGCTAGCGCAGCGGCCAGAGTGAGCGGCCGGCGGGGCTCGGTCAGCCTGATCTGGGCCAGGATGGGCCCGATCTAGGCTTGATGGGCCTTGGCCGGCTCATGCCTGGGTTACCGCAAGGGTGGCCAGGTGCTCCTCTCCTGTAGCATCCCAATTGTCTAACAATGGTAATGCTACTTGGTCTAGTAATATATATGCTACTTCCTATATAAAATTGTTGCATCATAATTATATCATGCTCATGTCATCATGCCACCTTGCATTTGAGCATCATATAAAACCCTTTTTCTTTGGTTCTTCTCTCATATGCATTATTAATTGTAATTGCCTCTTGATATTGTAGTTGGTTGTTGATATATTGTTTAATGCCCAAGTTGAGTTGGGGGCATATCTTTTATTCACCTCCATCACCTTTTCTTTTCACCACCTTATAATTCCACCATTCCTTTTACCATGGACCTTATTTTTTTCTTGTGGTATTTAATCTAGCTCATGGGAGATAGGATGGATCAAATCCTTTAAATTCTTTTGCTTGGCCTTATTCCACTTCTTGGGGATGCATAAGAATAATGCCATATTATTTTTGTTTTCACAAGATTAACTCATGGCATTAAATATTTTGCATGGGCCATGCAACCATCACCACCATGTGTTCTCCTTTGGTTTTATTTGATTTTTGAGTGGATCATCTCCTCATCTCTCTCCTTCTCTCAATCCTTTCTACCTTGCTTTGCTTTCTTGCCTTGTGCCATCAAACCTCATCCACCTCATGTGTAGTGCCATGCATGATCTTGTTAGATCATCCCCATGACCATCTCCCTACCTTCATGCTTGCTCATGCTCATGTGGATCACACCCATCTCTCCCTCTCCTTTTTCCTCATCAAACCCTAATCCACCCTCCCTTCCTCTCTCGGCCAGCAAGGGGCCACCACCTCCTCTCCCCTCTCCCTACACCAGCCCTATCTCACCCCACCCCTTCTCCTAAACCCTAACCCGAGACCCTCTAAGCTAACCCTAGCTTACACCCGAGCCCTCCCCTCTTCTTCTCTTTCTCTTTGCCGTGCTAGCCCCACCGCCACGTCGGCCCCACCTGCAGCCCCTCTCCTCTGCCGCTGCCGAGCCCCACGCCGAGCACGTGAGGGGGTAGACGGAGAAAGGTGGCCGAAGCCACCTTTATCTACCCCGAGCCCCACAGCACCTACCCTCCCTCTCTCTCGCTTTACCTCACCCCACACGTCTTCTCTGCTTCCAGATCCACCCCTAGCTCTGCCTCCCCTCTCCTTCTTTTCCACCGTCGCCAGATCCTGCCACCGTGCCGTTCACCGTCGGCATTCACCGCCCCTTCTTAAACCAGCCGGTGGCGTGGAGAACGCGGGTGTCGAGGACGATCGCGCTGCTCCCCTGTGTCGCCCTGTAAACGCCAACGAGGAGGAGACGTCCCAGGCCGAGCTGCGCGCCGACGCCCCGATGGAAACCCTAGATCGCCGGCCGCCAGCCTCGTCGTCGTTTCGCTACACGCCTGCCCGTTCCGACCACTTCAATCGCTCCACGGTGAGTACTTCCCCCTCACTGACACCCTCTTCCTCGCCGGAGACCCCTACCCACGCCGTCCCTTCCGCCGAGCGCCCTCGGTGCACGGTAGACGCTGCCGACCGTTCCGTGCCGCGCCTCGCAGAGACCTATCTAGCCGCTAGCCGCCCTCCTATCACCAACCCATACCCAGCCGCACTGGCTACCATCCTCAGCGCGAGAGCCCGTGACGCGAGTTCGATCCTTGCGCGCGCGCTCTGCCCCGTCGAACACCGATCCCTCGTTAGTAAACGCAGAGAAGAAGTACAGTACCGCGGGGCTGTGGTAACTTTGCAAATAGCCCCCTTTTTCTTTTCGCCCTCAACCCGCGGTACGCGTGAGCCCACCAGTCAGCCTCCCAGCCCCTTTTGCAGAAAGACCCCCCCAGCTCTCCAGCCCCTCAACCCGCAGTCCCCCGGATCCGCGACGTGTCGCCCACTGGCTGGCTGCACGCGCCGTGGACCCGCGAGACCGCCGGCCCCACCTGTCAGCCTCATGGTCTAGCTCAGCCCGCGGTGAGAAAAGTTTCTCTGTGTCGTTTTTCTGCCAGGTCAGCCCGGGCCCATTTGTCTGTGTCTGTGGCTAGATCTAGGCGACTACAAAAGGTTTTCTGTTTTGCTGTTTAATGTATTTTTTTTTAAAAAAATTTGTTTTAAATTCAAATTTGAATCTGTTTTAAATATCTTTTAAAATGTAAATCCATTTGCAACATATGATATATGTTTTGGAATCAAAAAATGTGAGGAATTCAAATATGCCATTCAAAATATCTTTTGAGCAAAATAAATTTCGAAATTGTATAAAATTACATTAAGAAGCCCTTTTCTTAATTAATTAATAACTTTTGTTTTATAACTCCAAATTTGACAAATAATATGTCTAAATCGATCAGCGCGACGAGCCCGTTCTATCTATGCATTCCATGTTCTGAATTGCAGCATGCATCATACAAATATAAAGTATACAGCAACTTATTTGAGTATAAAATGTGACTAAAACTCAATAAAATGCTTTATTCTTGTACCCCACACCTCACCCATGCCATGCTACATTATTGCCATGCAAATTGTGCATCATTCATCATGGCATGATTGTTTGCTTGACGCATTATAATTCATATGCTTGTGCACTCTATTTATGTTGGCCCTTGTTTGTTTGGTTCTTCTTCGAATAGACGCTGAGCAGGGGATATATCAGGAATCCCAGGAGCACTACCTAGATCCTTCCCTTGCTTCAACTGAGCTGCCAGGCAAGCACTACCACATGCTTGCATACATATAGTACCTATTGCCTCTATCTTATTCTTGCATCATTGAGTCGCGATTGCATTAAATTGAATCCCAAGTACTGCATAGCCTTTACTTTTAAACCCCACCGAAGCTTGTTCCTCCATCCCATGAGCCAGTACTACAGGAGTTGTTTGAGCCATGCGGGTCGTAGAACAGCATGTGTAGGGTATGTGAGAGTCTGATGGATAATGAGGTACCTAAACAACTTAATCTGAGTAGTAATGGGATAACTAATGAAAGTGGCACCGGTGAGCAATATCTGTTATTTGGTTCTTCATGCTCACTTGTGTCCCGTAGGACCCCGAGTACTTGATTCCTGTTCCTTGACTATTCGCACTATCCACATCCGGGAGGCCTTATGGACCCCCTGAGCCAGAGCTTGATTCATTCTTATTTCTTGGGGCCACAAAGTAGTTTGGGGCTTTATTACTATCCTGTACTTATGCCATGCTTTACCGCTTTATTTAAGATTGTGCGTGGAGCACCTGTACTGTTTTGGATCGCGCCATGTTTTCGCGGTATCGACAAGCCCAGTCACATTTTCGGGTTCCCAGTCGTTTACAGCCGTTGTCGCAAACCCTGGGTCCGTTCCGGAGCCGGCCAACTTCGTTGCGGGTAGCTTAGTGGGGTGGCCCCCTGAAACATTTCTGAATCCTGTGATCGCTTTGTCGTGAATGCCTCGTTGGGTTTTGATTTGGTTTTTCCGAGGTTGATCGAGTGTGTGTTGCTATTTGTGCACCCCTGCAGGGTAAATCTTTCTGAAAGCCGTGTCCACGGTTATGGACGACTTGGAGCACGGTTTCTCGATCATAGACAAGTATAACTAAAGTACCGCTTTTCAATTTGACTAAGTACCTGACTAGTAAATAATGCAACACTCATGGAATGGTTAATAAAACTGCCAACGGATGGGGGGTTGTTCGTCCGCTTCCTCGTTGGTAAGCGAGGAGGAGGATGGATCTGTTAATATTACTGTTATAACTGTTGTTCTTAATTAACGGACATCCGACTATCTTTGGTTAGGCGGATGGTTAGCGAGTATCTATAGAATTTTTAGGTATTATCTTTTGCTGCAGTTGCGTCACCCCAGGTTGTGTACCCTTTAGAGGCATAAAGACTTGCTGAGTACCCCTAGGGTCTCACACGATAAATTTTTTGATTCAGATGCACAGGTATACTCACAAGATGGATACTGGGTGGAGGAGACGGACGATGTTGGCAACGATCACTCGGTGTAGAGATTCCGGGAACGGGGATCCGTGAGATCTGTGGGCGGGATGTGTTTATTTATGTGGCATCTTATGCCGATTTGCTTCTTATCCGTACTCGGATCTTGTTTTCCGCTTCCGCCTGATACTCTGATGTTTGATGTATGAGGAGCTATCCTAAAATATTATCTCTATCTAGAATGTTTGGATCTTGCCGTATGGCGTTGCAATATTTCTATTTCTTTTTAGATGGAATGGCTCTGAGGACTGTTGTATGTGGCTTGCATACATACTCATTTGTGTATGTAGTTGATCCCTTCGCCTGCCGATTACGCCGCTCGTTCTTGTCCCGATGTTTGGAAATGGTTAGGACGGCCGCAAGGTCTACCTGTGAGTGGCATTTGGCCCCACCGTACTATTTTAACCATTTCCGCTCATCCAGGCTTGTAACTAAGAGCGTAATTCACCGAGGTAGTTACAATTGGTATCAGAGCCATCCCGCCCTTCAGGGTCTCAGCCAAATGGTCGTTGTCAGTCTAGCAAATATTTTTGGTAGATATGTATACTAGGGAAAAACAAAACGTGAGAGTAGGACTGCTTCCACTTTTCTTCTTACCCACCCACCCACCCTTTTCTGGTAAGGAAGTGTAACGTTTTCAATCCTCTTCTAAAAATTCAAACTAGGATTCACGTGTTCTGGGTTTCCGCAGTACCATAGAAAGTGTGTGTGTGTGTGTGTAATTCCTTGTTTATTTGTTGCATCCAATTTATTGTCGCTATCGGCCTTTTGGTTATCAACTGTTGGTACATTACATACCGACAGGTTTTTGTAAACCGACGCGATCTATCTGATTCGTTGTATACCGACGCGATCTGTCTTACTCTTTGTTATCCGACGCTATCTTGTTTGGGGTGTTCGTTTCTGTAGTTACTAATCTTTAGGTTCATCTTAACATGAAGGTATTGGGATAGGTGTTCTGCTTATTCATGTGTGGAGTAATGATTTAAGTGCGGGATGGAGTCGCGACCATACCACTACTTTTCTCATTCGCTCTTGTATATTAAATTGGTAGAGTTACTAATCTTGATTCGTTAAGTGGTTTTGCGCATATAGTGGTATTTTAATGCCGAAATTTGCGGAAAAATTTTCTTTGTTAGTTTGTGTACCACACCCCTTGTGCAGTCGTGTGCGATATGCTTAATATCTTCTAGGTGCTTTGAACTTTGTTGATATTTTAATATCATCTTAGTACTTTGTATCCTTTAATCTTGGTTAATTCCATTTTGGTACTATTTTGGATTATTATTATTCTCCATTATGGTACTAACTTGTGTTTTATATCAATCACAGGATGGCACCACCACACCATTCTGAGGAGGACATACAACCTGAACTGGGGGCTGCGTTGTCAAGCATCGCCAATGCCTTGGCCGCAATGCAGCAGAACCAACAGCGATTTGAAGAAAGTGTCAGGAGGAATGAGTTTGTTCCGCTACCTCCACCTCCCAAGCGAGGAGACATCAAAAGCTTCCTGAAGTTCAACCCACGCCAATTTGATGTTTCTGATCAACCACTTGATGCTGATGATTGGTTGCGTGAGATGTCAAGGTTACTGGCGACTGCTGATGTTCCTGAGCAAGAATGGGTAAAATGTGCCACGCACCTTCTGAAGGGAGATGCAGCTCTGTGGTGGGAGAATTACCTCAAGGCAAACTACACTGGTTTTCAGCCTACTTGGGAACAGTTCACTAGAGCTTTCAAAGAGCAATATCTGTCAGAAATTGTCATGAAGAGGATGAAGGAAGTGTTTCTCAACCTCAAGCAGGGCAATGACAATGTCAATACCTACATCAGAAACTTCATGAATCTTTCTCGTTATGGTGGCGATGAGATCTCTGATGACAAGAAGAAGCAAAAGAGGTTCAGACAAGGGCTCAATGCATCGATTAAATATGCAATCACACATGCAAGGCCGGCGTCTTTTCTGGAACTCCAACATACAGCTCTGCAGGAAGAAGCAAGTAGGCAAGTGTTTGAGGAGTCAAAGAAACACAACCGTGATGCAGCAAGCTCTTCAGCTATGTCAACTCCTTCTAAGCGTCGTGTCTGGGTTCCTAACACCCCACCGTCGCTCCCGGCTCCACCAAGACCTTCAAGCTACGCGGCAAGGCCACCAAACTTCCTCACTGCTGCTCCCAGGGGCTACAACCACAACTACCCTGGAGCGCCTGGCGGAGTCCCTGGCTCTGTTGCTCCACGTCCACTTGGTGCTTGTTACACTTGTGGAAACACTGGGCATCAACAATGGAACTATCCAATGAACAACAAAGCTCTTCCTCCACCACCTCCAAGACCTGCGGCAAGCTCTCCTATGGTTCGTGCACCACCACCTCGGGCTCTCAACATCAACACCAAGCCCGGGTCTACTGTTGCTCGTGCCAACTGTGTCAACATCGCTCAAGCTGAGCATGCACCTGGAGTTGTAATGGGTATGCTTCCTGTTAACTCAGTTCCTGCAAGAGTCTTATTTGATTCTGGTGCATCACATTCTTTCGTGTCATACAAGTTTGCGGAGGGTAACGGGTTACCTTCTGATGCTTTACCAACTCGCCTCATGGTGCAATCTCCTGGTTCAAGTATGAGGGCTTCTAAAATCAGCCATGGCAATCAAATTGAGATTGGTGGTTATTCGTTCTCGGCGTCCTTGATTATTATGGGCAATTCTGACATTGATGTTATCCTGGGCATGGATTGGTTGACAGCAAATGCAGCTGTGATTGATTGTGCTGAACGCTCGGTTTCTCTGAAAATTCCTGAAGGCCACATAGTCTATTCTCCAAGTCTGACTCCTGCTATTCAGCTTTTCTCTTTGGCGGCTCTGAATGATGATGCTATGGAAGCTATTCAGAGTGTTCCGGTGGTCTGTGAGTTCCCAGATGTCTTTCCTGAAGAGTTGCCAGGTATGCCTCCGGATCGTGAGGTTGAGTTTGTGATTGAGCTTGAACCTGGTACCACTCCTATTTCTAAGCGGCCTTATAAAATGGGTCCTGCTGAGTTGGCTGAACTCAAACGTCATCTTGATGAACAAGAGAAGTTGGGTTTCATTCAGCACAGTACTTCTTCTTGGGGTAGCCCAACCATCTTTGTGAAGAAGCGAGACAAGACTGATAGACTTTGTGTTGACTATCGGGCTCTCAATGCTAAAACCATCAAGAATAAATATCCCCTTCCGCGGATTAATGATCTCTTCGACCAGCTAGCTGGAGCTGTGGTTTTCTCTAAGCTTGACTTGAGAAGTGGATATCATCAAATCAAGATTCGCAAGGAAGATGTTCCTAAAACAGCTTTCACCACCCGCTATGGCCTGTATGAGTACACGGTCATGTCTTTCGGTCTCACCAACGCACCTGCCACCTTCTCGAGGCTAATGAACTCGGTTTTCATGGAGTATCTTGATAAGTTCGTTGTGGTCTATCTGGATGACATCCTAGTCTATTCTAAGTCAAAGGAAGAACATGAAGAACACCTTCGGTGTGTCCTAAACAAACTTCGTGAGAACCGCTTATATGCAAAGTTCTCCAAATGTGAGTTTTGGCTTCCTCAAGTCACCTATCTTGGTCACGTCATCTCTGCCAAGGGCATTGCTGTCAACCCAGAAACTTTAAAGACAATTGTTGACTGGCTTCCTCCGGTAAATGTCAAAGAAGTCCGGAGTTTCCTGGGTTTGGCTAGTTATTGCCGTCGCTTCGTTCAGAACTTCTCGAAGATTGCGAAGCCTCTTACCGATCTCCTCAAGAAAGGCAAGAAATACCTTTGGACTCCTGCATGTCAAGCAAGCTTTGAAACACTCAAAGAGAAGCTCACTTCCACACCAGTCTTGATTCCTCCAGATACATCAAAGCCTTTCCAGATATTCTGTGACACCTCTTTGCAAGGATTGGGTGCGGTCCTTATGCAAGAAAAACAAGTTGTTGCTTATGCCTCTCGACAGTTGAAGACGCATGAGATCAACTATCCTACACATGACCTCGAACTCGCAGCAGTTGTCTTTGCTTTGAAAGTATGGAGGCACTACTTGCTTGGCAACCGTTGTGAGATCTTTTCTGATCACAAGAGTCTGAAGTATATCTTCACACAGCCTGATCTCAACCTTCGTCAGAGGAGGTGGATTGAAGCAATCAATGATTTCGATTTGACCATCAAATACACTCCGGGCAAAGCTAATGTCATGGCCGATGCTCTCAGCCGCAAAGCTTATGTCAGCAACCTCATGGTGGAAGAACAACAACCTCTCTTGTGCGAGGAATTCCGTCAGCTCAACCTTGAAATTGTGGATCAAGGGTATCTTCTGAACCTTCTGGCAACCCCTCTCTTGGAAGAAAAGGTTCGCTCCATTCAACTTGGGGATCCTTACACTAAAAAGATCATCTCCAACATTCAGCTTCCGAAGTATGAGTCCTTCCACGTCGATGACCAAGGCACTCTTTTCTTTCAACACCGAATGTTTGTTCCAAACTACCCGGGTTTGAGAGAGCAAGTTCTCAAGGAGGCGCATGATTCTGTTCTTTCTATCCACCCTGGCAGCACAAAGATGTACATGGACTTGAAAACACAATATTGGTGGCCTGGGTTGAAACGATATTGTGCCAAGTATGTCTCAGAGTGTGATGTCTGCCGCAGAGTTAAAGCTGTCCATCAGAAACCTTCCGGTCTTCTACAGCCATTGAAACCTCCGGAATGGAAATGGGAGAAAGTAGAGATGGACTTCATCACTGGTTTTCCAAGGTCGCAGAAGGGCATCAATGCAATCTTTGTTGTCATCGACAGGCTTTCTAAAGTGGCTCACTTCTTTCCCGTCAAGGAAACAATTTCTGCAATTCAGTTGGCTGAGCTCTATATCAACAGAATTGTCTCTCTGTATGGGGTTCCTCTTGAGATCAGTTCAGACCGTGGAAGCATCTTCACTTCCAAGTTCTAGGGAAGTTTCCAAAATGCTTTGGGAACAAAATTGAACTTCAGCACAGCTTACCACCCTCAGTCGCAAGGACAAGTTGAAAGGATCAATCAGATTCTGGAAGATATGCTCCGTGCTTGCGTCATCTCTTTCGGCATGAAGTGGGAAGAATGTCTTCCTTATGCTGAATTCTCTTACAACAACAGCTTTCAGAAAAGTCTAAAGATGGCACCATTTGAGGCTCTCTATGGTCGCAAATGTAGAACTCCGATTGGTTGGTCGGGCGCAGGTGAAAGAATATTGTTTGGCCCTGACATTGTAACTCAAGCGGAGGAGAAGGTTCACATCATTCTTGAAAACCTGAAGATTGCTCAAAGTCGCCAGAAGAGCAATTATGATAGAAAGCACACGGACATGGAGTATGTCCCTGGTGATCTCGTTTACCTTCGTGTCACTCCCATGAGAGGCACGCACCGTTTTGGTATCAAAGGAAAGCTGGCTCCTAGATACATCGGTCCTTTCAAAATTCGTGGAAGAAGAGGAGAAGTTGCTTATGCTCTTGAGCTCCCTGAAAAACTCAAGGTCCATGATGTTTTCCATATATCTCAACTCAAGAAGTGCTTCAAGGATCCCGGTAGGACCGTGGACCATGAGCTCATCAACCTCCAAGAAGATCTGTCTTATCAAGAACACCCCACAAAAATCCTTGAAGTCGCAGAAAGAAGGACTCACAACAAGTCCATCAAGTTCTGCAAGGTGCAGTGGTCGCACCATTCTGTTGATGAAGCCACTTGGGAACGTGAAGATGAGCTCCGTGCCAAGTATCCTACCCTCTTCGAGTCTTCTTCTTCTTCCTAGAATCTCGGGGCGAGATTCCTGTTTAGTGGGGGAGAGTTGTAGCATCCCAATTGTCTAACAATGGTAATGCTACTTGGTCTAGTAATATATATGCTACTTCCTATATAAAATTGTTGCATCATAATTATATCATGCTCATGTCATCATGCCACCTTGCATTTGAGCATCATATAAAACCCTTTTTCTTTGGTTCTTCTCTCATATGCATTATTAATTGTAATTGCCTCTTGATATTTTAGTTGGTTGTTGATATATTGTTTAATGCCCAAGTTGAGTTGGGGGCATATCTTTTATTCACCTCCATCACCTTTTCTTTTCACCACCTTATAATTCCACCATTCCTTTTACCATGGACCTTATTTTTTTCTTGTGGTATTTAATCTAGCTCATGGGAGATAGGATGGATCAAATCCTTTAAATTCTTTTGCTTGGCCTTATTCCACTTCTTGGGGATGCATAAGAATAATGCCATATTATTTTTGTTTTCACAAGATTAACTCATGGCATTAAATATTTTGCATGGGCCATGCAACCATCACCACCATGTGTTCTCCTTTGGTTTTATTTGATTTTTGAGTGGATCATCTCCTCATCTCTCTCCTTCTCTCAATCCTCTCTACCTTGCTTTGCTTTCTTGCCTTGTGCCATCAAACCTCATCCACCTCATGTGTAGTGCCATGCATGATCTTGTTAGATCATCCCCATGACCATCTCCCTACCTTCATGCTTGCTCATGCTCATGTGGATCACACCCATCTCTCCCTCTCCTTTTTCCTCATCAAACCCTAATCCACCCTCCCTTCCTCTCTCGGCCAGCAAGGGGCCACCACCTCCTCTCCCCTCTCCCTACACCAGCCCTATCTCACCCCAACCCTTCTCCTAAACCCTAACCCAAGCCCCTCTAAGCTAACCCTAGCTTACACCCGAGCCCTCCCCTCTTCTTCTCTTTCTCTCTGCCGTGCTAGCCCCACTGCCACGTCGGCCCCACCTGCAGCCCCTCTCCTCTGCCGCTGCCGAGCCCCACGCCGAGCACGTGAGGGGGTAGACGGAGAAAGGTGGCCGAAGCCACCTTTATCTACCCCGAGCCCCACAGCATCTACCCCTCCCTCTCTCTCGCTTTACCTCACCCCACACGTCTTCTCTGCTTCCAGATCCACCCCTAGCTCTGCCTCCCCTCTCCTTCTTTTCCACTGTCGCCAGATCCTGCCACCGTGCCGTTCACCGTCGGCCTTCACCGCCCCTTCTTAAACCAGCCGGTGGCGTGGTGAACGCGGGTGTCGAGGACGATCGCGCTGCTCCCCTGCGTCGCCCTGTAAACGCCAACGAGGAGGAGACGTCCCAGGCCGAGCTGCGCGCCGACGCCTCGACGGAAACCCTAGATCGCCGGCCGCCAGCCTCGTCGTCGTTTCGCTACACGCCTGCCCGTTCCGACCACTTCAATCGCTCCGCGGTGAGTACTTCCCCCTCCCTGACACCCTCTTCCTCGCCGGAGACCCCTACCGACGCCGTCCCTTCCACCGAGCGCCCTCGGTGCACGGTAGACGCTGCCGACCGTTCCGTGCCGCGCCTCGCAGAGACCTATCTAGCCGCCAGCCGCCCTCCTATCACCAACCCATACCCAGCCGCACTGGTTACCATCCTCAGCGCGAGAGCCCGCGACGCGAGTTCGATCCTTGCGCGCGCGCTCTGCCCCGTCAAACACCGATCCCTCGTCAGTAAACGCAGAGAAGAAGTACAGTACCGCGGGCCTGTGGTAACTTTGCAAATAGCCCCCTTTTTCTTTTCGCCCTCAACCCGCGGTACGCGTGAGCCCACCAGTCAGCCTCCCAGCCCCTTTTGCAGAAAGACCCCCCCAGCTCTCCAGCCCCTCAACCCGCAGTCCCCCGGATCCGCGACGTGTCGCCCACTGGCTGGCTGCACGCGCCGTGGACCCGCGAGACCGCCGGCCCCACCTGTCAGCCTCATGGTCTAGCTCAGCCCGCGGTGAGAAAGGTTTCTCTGTGTCGTTTTTCCGCCAGGTCAGCCCGGGCCCATTTGTCTGTGTCTGTGGCTAGATCTGGGCGAGTACAAAAGGTTTTCTGTTTTGCTGTTTAATGTATTTTTTTAAAAAAATTTGTTTTAAATATCTTTTAAAATGTAAATCCATTTGCAACATATGATATATGTTTTGGAATCAAAAAAATGTGAGGAATTCAAATATGCCATTCAAAATATCTTTTGAGCAAAATAAATTTCGAAATTGTATAAAATTACATTAAGAAGCCCTTTTCTTAATTAATTAATAACTTTTGTTTTATAACTCCAAATTTGACAAATAATATGTCTAAATCGATCAGCGCGACGAGCCCGTTCTATCTATGCATTCCATGTTCTGAATTGCAGCATGCATCATACAAATATAAAGTATACAGCAACTTATTTGAGTATAAAATGTGACTAAAACTCAATAAAATGCTTTATTCTTGTACCCCACACCTCACCCATGCCATGCTACATTATTGCCATGCAAATTGTGCATCATTCATCATGGCATGATTGTTTGCTTGATGCATTATAATTCATATGCTTGTGCACTCTATTTATGTTGGCCCTTGTTTGTTTGGTTCTTCTTCGAATAGACGCTGAGCAGGGGATATATCAGGAATCCCAGGAGCACTACCTAGATCCTTCCCTCGCTTCAACTGAGCTGCCAGGCAAGCACTACCACATGCTTGCATACATATAGTACCTATTGCCTCTATCTTATTCTTGCATCATTGAGTCGCGATTGCATTAAATTGAATCCCAAGTACTGCATAGCCTTTACTTTTAAACCCCACCGAAGCTTGTTCCTCCATCCCATGAGCCAGTACTACAGGAGTTGTTTGAGCCATGCGGGTCGTAGAACAGCATGTGTAGGGTATGTGAGAGTCTGATGGATAATGAGGTACCTAAACAACTTAATCTGAGTAGTAATGGGATAACTAATGAAAGTGGCACCGGTGAGCAATATTTGTTATTTGGTTCTTCATGCTCACTTGTGTCCCGTAGGACCCCGAGTACTTGATTCATGTTCCTTGACTATTCGCACTATCCACATCCGGGAGGCCTTATGGACCCCCTGAGCCAGAGCTTGATTCATTCTTATTTCTTGGGGCCACAAAGTAGTTTGGGGCTTTATTACTATCATGTACTTATGCCATGCTTTACCGCTTTATTTAAGATTGTGCGTGGAGCACCTGTACTGTTTTGGATCGCGCCACGTTTTCGCGGTATCGACAAGCCCAGTCACATTTTCGGGTTCCCAGTCGTTTACAGCCATCGTCGCAAACCCTGGGTCCGTTCTGGAGCCGGCCAACTTCGTTGCGGGTAGCTTAGTGGGGTGGCCCCCTGAAACATTTCTGAATCCTGTGATCGCTTTGTCGTGAATGCCTCGTTGGGTTTTGATTTGGTTTTTCCGAGGTTGATCGAGTGTGTGTTGCTATTTGTGCACCCCTGCAGGGTAAATCTTTCTGAAAGCCGTGTCCGCGGTTATGGACAACTTGGAGCACGGTTTCTCGATCATAGACAAGTATAACTAAAGTACCACTTTTCAATTTGACTAAGTACCTGACTAGTAAATAGTGCAACACTCATGGAATGGTTAATAAAACTGCCAACGGATGGGGGGTTGTTCGTCCGCTTCCTCGTTGGTAAGCGAGGAGGAGGATGAATCTGTTAATATTACTGTTATAACTGTTGTTCTTAATTAATGGACATCCGACTATCTTTGGTTAGGCGGATGGTTAGCGAGTATCTATAGAATTTTTAGGTATTATCTTTTGCTGCAGTTGCGTCACCCCAGGTTGTGTCCCCTTTAGAGGCATAAAGACTTGCTGAGTACCCCTAGGGTCTCACACGATAAATTGTTTGATTCAGATGCACAGGTATACTCACAAGATGGATACTGGGTGGAGGAGACGGACGATGTTGGCAACGATCACTCGGTGTAGAGATTCTGGGAACGGGGATCCGTGAGATCTGTGGGCGGGATGTGTTTATTTATGTGGCATCTTATGCCGATTTGCTTCTTATCCGTACTCGGATCTTGTTTTCCTCTTCCGCCTGATACTCTGACTCTGATGTTTGATGTATGAGGAGCTATCCTAAAATATTATATCTATCTAGGATGTTTGGATCTTGCCGTATGGCGTTGCAATATTTCTATTTCTTTTTAGATGGAATGGCTCTGAGGACTGTTGTATGTGGCTTGCATACATACTCATTTGTGTATGTAGTTGATCCCTTCGCCTGCCGATTACGCCGCTCGTTCTTGTCCCGATGTTTGGAAATGGTTAGGACGGCCGCAAGGTCTACCTGTGAGTGGCATTTGGCCCCACCGTACTATTTTAACCATTTCCGCTCATCCAGGCTTGTAACTAAGAGCGTAATTCACCGAGGTAGTTACATCTCCCGACCGAGCGTGGCCGGGGAACAGCCCTGGGCTAGGCGGGCCCAACGCTGGGTGCTGCCGGACAGACCATGGCGGGTTCTGTCAGGCGCGCCTCGCCGGCGACATGGAGGGGCCGTGTTTGCTGCGGGCGTCGGCCGTCTGCTCCTTTGTGCTGCATGTTGTTGGTCGTCTTGGCCTGAGTCGCTGCTCGTCAAGGTGGTGTCTGGCCGTGCTACCCCCGGGGGTGTGCCTCAGACCGGTGGCGGTCCGACAAGCCCGGGTGAACCCGGAAGCGACGACGCTGCTGCTTGGCGGCGGGGATCTGCGGTGGCAGCGGATTCACTGGTGGACGGAGAAGTAGGATCTGACGCTCGGGTTGGCGGCGACGGTGACACCCTTGCTGCAGTGTGGCTATAGGGCTTCACGAGCCCTCTTGGGCGAGGCCGGGCCAGTGAGGGTCTGGTTTGCCCCTGTTCCTACATCCGGTCGGCTATCGCCCTCCGACGGTGGAGGTAGTCCCCTCCCACGTGTGACTGTACCACCTACCTCGCCGAAGTTCCTCCCTTTCGGTCGTACTAGTCTCGCACCGAGGCTCACGGTGAGACGGCGGGGGTGACGGCAAGACCGTGGTGGCGTGTGCTGGTGGGCGGCCTGCATGGTGGAGCAATTCGAAGTGTCCGGGAGTGTGGTTTTTTGAGAGGTCGAGAGAAATCCTTGTCGTCTTGACACTGACGCGGTGACGCCTGCAGGTGTAGCCGTCCTTCCTGAAGGGCGTCGGGTGTATCTCTTCCCCACCTCCCATAGCATATCGGGGAAATCCTAGGACTAGTCCGGGCAGTAGCATCGTCATCGTCACTTTCCTTCTTGGAGGTGCTTCTTAGTACGCGACGCTTCGGAGCGCTAGGAGCGTGGTGGTAATCTTCCAGAGGACGCAGCGGTTGTGGGTCATCCTTATTTCTGTCAAGCCACTGTTATCGGCTTTATTTTCTCTTCTTTTTATTTTTTGTTCTTTTTGTTTTGTCTTTTGGGCATTGTGTTGTATGGTCCAGCAGCGGTCTCAAACGGTTGCTAAATTTATATAGCTTGGCGAAAGCCTGATTCGAGGAGTCTAGGGACAATATCTGCGTGTGCTCAACTCTAAAAAAATGGCACATCCTAGAGGTTTTTTTAGATATAAGGCACAAAGTGCTGACTTTGAATTAACAAAGCCCATACGGCCAAGGTTTACAGAATGCTGAAAAATAGCTTACAGGCAAAGACAAACAAGCAGAGAAATACACATGAAGCCTAGCTTGAAGTGAAGCCCTTGACACGCCCACGAGGCACCCGGAGAGGAAAAAGGAGTTGGAGAGGACGCCCCAGAGGAAATCCATGCCGCCGTCGACCACCAAGGCCAACCATGTCGATCATCTGTTCCACCTCTAGAGAAAGCCCCTGCTTTCTCACCTTGGATCGAAAGGCGCCGTACCGTCGAAAGGTAGAAAGGCTCACCCTGAGCACACGGGCAATCAGACATGTTCCTAGGGAGGGATTGAGCATTGTCGTCTTGTCAAGCCGCCACCCACGAACACCACCGCCACCCACAGCACCACCCAGCAAGCGAGGCATAAACTGACGGAGAAGAACGCCACCAAAGATGCGGTGAAGAATGTTGACAAAGTGCGGTGTACACCCATCAGCTCGAGTCGGAGGAAGGCTGCCGAAGAGAACCCTTCTCCTCTCACATAGGATCGAGGGCGCCGCCGCCGGCAAGCATGACCTGCAAGAACTAGGAGCTCGGCCACACCACACCACAACAATATGAGAGCAACCACTGCAAGCAGCAACACATCTAGCGCGGATCTTGGCCACCACCCACACTGTCTCAAAGCGACGCCTTCAAGATGGGAACGACGCCGGAGCACCGCCGCCGCCCAACGAATTTAGGTTTTCACCCGAGACAGGGCAAGATGGGGAGGGAGAGGGGAGCAGACCTCGAAGTCGCCTTTAGGAAGGGGTAGGATGCTCGTAGCGCCGTCGACATCGTTGCCGCCGTCGACAGCCAAGGGTTTCCCCGGTCACTCCCATCACCAGCACCACCCACCAGCCACCGGAGGAGACCGATGCACTCCAGGGCGAGGGGATGTGCCGAGCATCGCAAGGAGGTACCGCCATCTTCAGATCTGGCCGGAGGACAGGAGGCCCCCACACGCCCACACCCGCCGTCACCTCGCTTCCTACACAGCCGAGGAACGCCCTGCAGCACCCAGCGGAACGCCACCCGCCACCAGACCGACGCCCCCCCGCCCCCCCCAAGGGCCACCGCCCTGGATCCAAGGGCCCTGCCATGGCCACGTCGGAAGCCCCCTGACCCACTCCTCGCAACCCATCGCCGGCGAGGCCAAGATGGAGGGGAGGGGAGGGGAGGGGAGGGATGGAGGTCGCCGAGCAGAAACCAGCTGCGGAGCCCAACTCCCCACCCGGCAGCCCGCCTCCAAACCGCGGCGCGAGTAGCTTCGGGAGCAGATCCCCGCCGTCCCCCTCACCGGCGTCGTGGGCTTGGCCAGCAGGCGCCTCAGGGGACGGCGAGGGGAGGGGGACGGAGGAGGGGGAGGCGGCGGCGCGGGGCTAGGGTTTCGCCCCCCTGGTCGCCTTGGAGGGGGCGACCCGAGGAGCGTCGCTTCTTTAACCGCACATCCTAAAGGTTATTTGCAGTATATGTGGTAGCCATCATGACTCTTTCAAACTTTGATCCATTATAGAAGAATCGATGGAGTTATTTTACCATGTTAGTATGAAGTGCGCAAACAGAAAACATAAAAGGAGCAAGCACTCTTGCCAAAAAAAAAAGGATTACCTGTTGTAATTCCATAAGCTTTCTCTCAATATCCATGACCACATCATGCCGTTCCTGAATTTCTTGAACCGTGGCCACAATCTATTCGCCAAGGGAAATTTGTAAAACATAAAGTAAGAATCGACAGACTCCAATAACATGGGATGAGGAAGGCACATATGTACTTAGTGAAATAATACACGTTAATTGACCTGCCCTCGACCAATTCCTTGGATTGCTTTCTCGAAGATCTGCTCGCTGCTACCAGTCTCAATCAGGTTGTCAATCACCTAATCATGTTTCGTGGCACAATGAAATCAGAAGAGAATTGTATTTCCATGTACCAAATGTAGTAGTACTAGAATGCTCACCTCATCAGAAGGCTTTGTTCCAGTCACTGCAGTTGTAACATTCAGACCAGGAAATAGTAAAAGACAATCAAAGTATAATTGTAGATCAGCAAGAGAATGAAGCCATACGCAATAAAAAAGAACAGACCTGTGAATATCCTCCTCTCAACGACTTCTCGGTACTCTTGTTGGATTGTTTGCCTGAGATTCTGCAACGAATTTGAATTAGTATACTAGTACTATACTGAATGACCATAATTTGTTTTGGCACAAAAGATGGACAGTGAATTAGAAAATCAAACCTGGAAATCATTCATCTTTTCTTTAAGTTTCTTCTTAAGTGCACTGCAGTAAGCAATAACTAGTCAAATCGCTTTTTTACTGGAACAGGTTACTTTCAACCCTCCCAGATTCTTTAATAAATTTCGTTATTTGTGAAACTTTCCCCTTGTCCTCTTTTGGATTCCGAAGACCACCCTTGCAGTAGGATACCATATTTTTGGGTTCTTTATTATCTGAGTATTTGAGAGATTATTCATATCGTCCAGGCCATATTTAGTCTAGTCTATGCTAGCTTTTAATGTTATCTTTTCTCATGGAGATGGTTAAGGACCTCAGAATATAGAGAAGAACACTAGGTGCAGATTTTCGGTACATCTATGGGAAAATCATTCTCCATATAATGCCTTGAAAAAGGCTCAAATATCATGGCATCCTAATTGTATTTATTGCCTCTTAATTATTCCCCTATCACGGTTTGAATGCATGATATCGGAAGGTTAATTTTAAGTGTCCTTGATAATGATGAAGATAAGTATGCAATTCGCTAAAACATTTCAAACAATACAAAATATACCCATTCCAATATAATTTTTTTGAAATAGGGATTGACGGAATTTGTCTTAGCACCCAACTAATCTAATGGCTCATTTCAACTTAATCTTCAGAAAATATGACCCAAAATATGTATTATTATTTTTAATTACACATTTAATCTTTTAATAACACCATAATAATTATTAAACAATCTTATTTTGAAATTTGATCATTTTTAGACATGAGCTATGATTTCTGACTTTATTTGTCTATTTTTATAAAATTTACGGTTCTATTGAAAATGTTATTGTTCTCTAATGAACTTTAATATTCAAAAGTTTGTCCCATGTTCACAATAAATTTTAAATCTGGGACGGGTCTTATTGAAAAACTAACTCCACCTGGCATTTTTATACCGTGGTGGTATATCGACTTAAAGAGTCTAAGAGGGTGTTTGTATTAGGTAAGACAGATCACTTCAGAAAATCGTATAAAATGATACTGAAATTTTGACCGCTTAAAATGAGACTGAAAATGGACGGATCAATGGCAAACCTAGTCGAATCTAAACTGTAGCCATGTGATTTATATGCTTATGGAAGGCAAACAGACAGAATAACATCTGTTTCAAAGAGACTCCCCTGGTTGGATGTTGGAGTATTTGGAATCATAGGAACAAGATCCTTTTTGACAACGAGAGAACTAGTCAAGACAGATGTCTTAGTATGTTCAAAGAAACCTTTTCCCTGATCATGTATAGAGCCAAACCTAGCCTTAAGGAAGGTATGCAGCAGTGGTTAGACACCATGTGATTTATCTCTGAACTTTGTAGTAATTGTAAATATTTTCCTTTGGCTTTGGTATAAATGAAAAATGGCACAATAGGGGTCTTCCCTACTGTATGTGCTTCAAAAAAGTACCAGTGTTTGTAGAGATACCCTATATCCTATTATGTTTTCTAGCAAGCTGTAATCTTCTTGTATGACCGAATCCTAGCACACAGCACTTGTATGTACTCCAACCGTCTCGAAATAGATGTCGCAGGTTTGTCAAAATTTAGATGAATCTGTATACTAAATAGTGTCTAGATTCATAATTTTTTTGATAAAGTTGAGACATCTATTTTGAGATGGAGGGAGTACTAATAATCTCTCGATGATTAAATTTACTCGAGAAAGGGAAGGATATCTTACATGGTCATAGACATCCTCGATCGATGTACACTTGTGCCCTTCCCACAACCTGACTTCTTCCTGTTATCAAGATTCTGCAAACAGAAAAGGAGAGAGTGAGCACTAAACATCATCAGGTGAATTCATATGCCGCAGAACTTGAAATGTAAATATCTGCCAGTACATTTCTGTCCATTTGCTCTAGCTTCACTTTTATGTTACGTGCAATCTTCCCCCCTTGATCTATATCATTCTCCATGCGTCCCTTGATTGCTGGAAGATGTGTCATACAAATGTTCCGATTAGATTTTACCGCATAGAAATGCAAAGTACTATCTTTTTTCCAAAAAAGAAATGCAAGTATAAAAATAAATTAACAGGTGGGGAGTTCACACATTTCATTACGGATGCCTTAGTGACTGATTTTGACTCCTCGTTTGCTTCCTGTAGTAAATTAAAAGAAACAGTTAACTGCAATAGTACTACAAGTTACAGACTTGAGGTGATGTACGAGCACTCACGGAGAAGTAACATTTCTGAAACTTTTGGAAACAAAATTTACCTGAAGTTTCTGGACTATGTTGGACATCTTTTCCAGCAGCAGCTCGATCTCCTTGACCTAGATCAGATCCAAGACACCTTACTTTAAGAAATGATTTTTTACAGATAATAACGCTCAACACCAAGTCTCCCTTGGCTGAACAACTTTTGTGTACATGGACTAGATAATAACTGACCTCTTGGAAGAAGTCCTCGAGTCCATAATCTGATCTGTTCTTGGAGTCCCGACGCCCCATCTCGATGTCCCTCTCCTTCTCGTCCATCTCAAACGAATCCTACAATTCAATTGACCGGAAGCGTCAGCAGCAGTATCAACAATCAGACAGTAATTGCTTCCCTATTAAAGAATCTTACAGTAATTGCAGGATTGACTCATTTACTCCAAATTTCATCAAATATAAATTTAACGTCAGACAGTATGAGTTCTAGTCAGCAATCACTGAAAGCTAGAAAGTAAAGAAAAATTCAGGAAAGAAAAACGTAAACGAACTCTAAAGCAGTTGGCACGAACTATATATTACCGTGAGAAGATTATTCATGTCTTGGATTCGCGAGAAGAGAGGGAGAGGCAGAGGGAGAGGGAGAGGGAGGGAGAGAGGGAGAGAGGGGAGGCAGAAGAAGAGATCAAGAAAATGTATGCGGTGAGGGCGACATTGGAAAGATCGTCTTGGAGTGGAACGCCGGCCAGCGATGGAAACAAATACTGCAGGACAGCCGGGAAATAAAAGCGACGTTAATTCCTTTCCTTGTTTCGTGTCTAGGCTAGGAGGGCTCCCGAGTCCAAACCACGATCGGAGCATTCTTCTTCGCAAATGCATATGCAGGGTACGACGATTGGCCGATTGCATCACGGTGGAAGCAGCCAGAGGCTATCCCCCACCGGCCCAGTTGGGCTGGAACGGCTCGTCGGAATTGGCTGACTTTGGGATTGACTGAACCTACCGTGGGTCTGTCATCAGGACCGGTTGAGATAAATTTTGTTTCAGCCATGTGTCCGTGTATTGCTACGGAGCCAAAAAAAAAAAAAACAGTAATATAATATTTTGAATCCGGCATTTGTTTGGCCCAAATGTTAGACGGGTCTGGCATTTTCCTACTTTGGCATGACATTTATTTGTCTTCTTGATTAGTAATCGACGCGTAGAAATGGAATTCATGAGTAAATTATATTACTGTGCTAACAATCAAATCAACCAGACTTTATAGGTAATCACATCACATTCAAACATGCCTTGCATTTCACGATGGAAAGACTCTTGCATGGTTTGCATGGAGTCGATATGCTATTTTCTAGAGATGGGTTCTCATCAGAAACAATGATGGTTTGTCCTTATTCTTATTACCATACCCAATCTCGTCACCCATATTTTTTTAGGCGGTTAAGCCCAACGAAGAGAACCTAGCTCTGATACTAATTGAAAGATCGGTATAAGCGACCAGAGAAGGGTGAACAAGCGCTACCAAAATTTAATCCATTTTTTAAAGATAAGGCTTAACACAAAGATAAATTATTTAGATATGCAACTATGTGAATTTTTCTATATGAAAAGCAAGAATACAAGGATGAGAACAACGATACAAATGAGTAAAGGATAGTAATAACCGAGTAGTAGACACGAACATGTATTCTCGAAGTTCCTTCCTTTTGAGGAGAAGTACGTCTTCATTGGAGTGGTGGGCGGTACTAAGAACACCAGAGCCACATATGACTCACCCTATTCTTCCAAGCACCCACCTCACAGCAATCACCCGATCCACTATGTGGTAGCCTTGAAAGCGGTGGTCGAAGCCCTTACAAAATTGTTGTGGCGAGCTCCGCAATCTAATTAGAGGCTCCCAACATGATCCCTAAGCTTTTACAACCAATTCCCCAGCTCTGAGACCACTTCTTCCATCTAGGGTTCCAAAGAACCTAAGAGTAACAAGATTCACAATGAAATATGGTAGTGGAATCAAATAGGCTAGGGAGGGAGTAAATGAAGATTTAGTGCGCCGGAGTAATGGAGGAGAGAGGAAATGCAACCAGTGGAGCTCAAGGTAGGTAGAAGTCCCTTTTATATGAGGGGAAAACGAAAAGGACAGCTTGGAGCCGTTGGGAGGAGCAGCATGCATACGTGGACTGGTCGGGTCTGGCTAGACCACTCCAGCTAGCAGGACTACCAGGCAGGACCACTTCGGCTGGCCCGCCTACAAGCCCAGACCAGTCTAGTCTAGAGGACCGGTCAGGGAGCAGCTAGCCTAGGCGAGCCACCGGACCAGGTCCGGATAACACCAGTTGGCTGACCCACTGGCTCAGACCATTCTGGCCCAAGGGTCTGGCTTGGTTTACGATTGCTCCAACGCACCACCGGATCAGCTACGGACCACTCCTGTTGGTCGGCTAATCAGGCTTAGGCCGGACCACTCCGGCTGGTGCAGAAGTGCCTCCCAATAACTGCGGAGTAGACTTTTGTGGGAAGATAAATGGCATGGAAAATATGGTCTAGAGATATTTATACCAGTCTGATTCCATCTCGATATTACCCTGTGAATCCCCTCTTGATAATACAGGAAACTAGCTACAAATCGAAACAAAAACACACCAGCTTCCTATCCTTTTATTTTCTCGATATTGCAGATCCTTCAAACCTTTGCTTGCATATGATCAAAGCTACAAGACTCAAGCAAACCATTAGGCATCCTAATGTTGTCATTAAACACCAAAATACATTTATAAGGGAAATTCACTTTCAGTGGCCCTTAGCCGCCTTCTTCCTTGGATATGGTGATGGTGTGGTAGAGATTATTGAAGGGTTTCGCAGCATAGTAAATCAAAATTTTCTACGGAAGCGAACAGAGGGAAAGCCAAGATCTAATCTAGGAGATGCAAACAACGAGAGAGATTGGATTAGATCTTCATACCCTTGAAGATTCGCACAGCGGAACGTTCGTCGGAACGTGGGTAATGTAGTCGTACTCGCTTCTCCTCCTCGCGATCCGATCCGATCTAGCACCACAAGTGGCGGTGCCTCAGTGAGATGCACACGTGCAGCACCTCGACGTCTCCTCCTTCCTCGGACCAGCAAGTAGGGTGGAGAGATAGATTGGATCTACAACACGACGGCGTGGTGTATATGGTGGAGAATTTCTGCAGCAGGGCTTCGCCTACAAACGGTCGGGAGGGAGAGAGGAGGGCAGCAGGGCAACTAGGGTTTGGAGGAAGGTGTGTTCGGAAGGGGGCGCCCTAGCCCTCTATATATAGAGGGGGAGGGGGCGGCTAACCCTAGCCCCTCCTCCAAGCCTTGGGCCGGCGGCCAAGGGAGGGAGGAGTGGGGGGCTAGGGCTCTATCTCTAGTTTAAACAATTTAAACTCTCCCTTATCTAGAAATTCTATCTCTAGATTTAAACGAGTTAAATCTCTCTAGAATCGGCTGGGCCCTATGGGGCCTTGTGCCCCTGGCCCAATGCGGCCAGGACACTCCCTCATAGGCCCATGCCCCCTCCCGGAAGGTGGGACCATGTTGGCCCCCTTCCGGAAGGTTCTAGAAGCTTCCGGTACAATACCGATTAACCCGAAACAATTCCGAACTCCAAAAACTGCACTGCCTTATATGAATCTTATTCTCCGGACCATTCCGGAACCTCTCGTGATGTCCCGGATCCCATCCGAGACTCCGAACAAAAATTCATAAACCAAGTATCCAATCTATCCTAGCGTCGAGACACGTTAAGTGTGTGACCCTGCGGGTTCGAGAATATGCAGACATGATCTTCTATCAATAATCAACAGCGGGGTCTGGGCACCCATATTGACTCCCACACATTCATCGATGATCATATCGGATGAACCACGATGCCAGGATTCAATCAATCCCATATATATATTCCCTTCGTCTCGCGATATTTTACTTGCCCGAGATTCGATCGTCGGTACCGTCATACCTAGTTCAATCTCGTTCACAGCAAGTACTTTACTCGTTCCGTAATCCGATATCACTTTGTGATTAACTCCTTAACCACATGCTTGCAAGCGGTGTTGATATCGATTACCGAGTGGGCCCGAAGTATATCTCTCCGACTTGGGAGGGACAAATCCCATCTCGATACATACAACCCAACAGATACTTTCCGATCACCTGAGAGACACCTTTATGATCACCCTCTCATAGGATGACGTTTGATGACCTCAAAGCTTTCTTCCGATACCAGGGAGTTGCATTATCTCATGGTCTAAGGAATACAATATTTGACATAGGAAAAGCTTCGCAAAGATGAACACAATGACACGATCTAATTGCTTCGCTTAGTTTGGGTCTGTCCACCATATCATTCTCCCAATGATATGATCTCATTATCAATTGACAACTCATGTCTATGGTTAGGAAACCTTAACCATCATTGATCAATGAGCTAGTCCATAGAGGCGTACTAGGGACACGGTGTTGTTCACAAACCACACAAGTATTAATGTTTCCGCTTAATACAATTCTAGCATGGAATATAAACTTTATCATGAACAAGAATTATAATAATAACATATTTATTATTGTCTCTAGGGCATAATTCCAATAGTCTCCCACTTGCACTAGAGTCAATAATCTAGTTTACATTTGGCAACAATCTTACACCCATGGCACTGAGGTGTTGATCATGTTTTACACGTGGAAGAGGTTTAGTCAATGGATCTGCGACATTCAGATCTGTATGTACTTTGCTGATCTTCAGATCTCCATCTGCTATATAATCTCGGATTATATGAAACTTGCGGTTGATATGCTTGGTCTTTGGATGATATCTTGGTTCCTTAGCGAGTGCTATGGCGCCAGTGTTGTCACACAATATCTCCAGTGGGTCCAATGCACTTGGAACCACGCCAAGCTCAGTGATGAAGTTTCTGATCCAAACTCCTTCACTTGACGCTTCTGCAGCAGCCATGTATTCCGCTTCTACTGTAGATCCCGCGACCACGCTTTGCTTGCAGCTTCTCCAGCTCACAGCTCCTCCATTCAAAATATACACGTATCCTGTCTGAGATTTAGCATCATCCTTGTCGGTGTCGAAACTAGCATCGACGTAACCTTTTACGACGAGCTGTTCATCACCCCCATAGACTAAGAACATTTCTTTAGTCCTATTTAGGTACCTTAGGATGTTCTTCACGGCTGTCCAGTGTTCCACTCCTGGATCACTTTGATATCTGCTCGTCAAACTAAGAGCATTGGACACATCCGGTCTAGTACACAGCATGGCATACATGATGGAACCTATGGCCGAGGCATAAGGCACTTTGCTCATAGCTTCCCTATCATTTACCGTAGCTGGACACTGAGCCTTGCTCAATATCTTACCTGACAACATAGGCACTGAACCTTTCAATGCCTTATCCATTCTGAACCTTTTCAGAACTTTGTCTAGGTATGTACTCTGGCTTAAAGCTATCAGGCGTCTTTGTCTATCTCTATAGATTTTGATGCCCAATATATAAGCAGCTTCACCTAGGTCATTCATTGAAAAACACTTGTTCAAATAACTCTTCACATCGTTAAGCATGTCGATGTCATTTCCAATAATCAATATGTCATCCACATATAGTACCAGAAACGTCACCGAGCTCCCACTCACTTTCTTGTAGATGCAAGCTTCGTAGCAATTTGGAACAAATCCAAAGCTCTTGATCACTTGATCAAAACGAAGGTTCCAACTCCGAGACGCTTGCTTCAGTCCATAAATGGAACGCTGAAGTTTGCATACTTTATCAGCATCCTTAGGATCGACAAAACCTTCGGGTTGCATCATATACAACTCTTCATCAATGTTGCCATTGAGGAAAGCAGTCTTGACATCCATTTGCCATATTTCATAATCATGAATGGCAGCAATTGCTAATAAAATCCGAATGGACTTAAACATCGCTACGGGAGAGAAAGTCTCATCGTAGTCAACACCTTGAACTTGTCGAAAACCTTTCGCAACAAGCCGTGCTTTGTAGACGGTAACATTACCATCCGCGTCCGTTTTCTTCTTGAAGATCCATTTGCACTCAACGGCCTTTCGGTCGCTAGGAGGGTCCACCAAAGTCCATACTTGGTTTCGCTCATGGATCCCAATTCGGATTTCATGGCTTCTAGCCATTTCTCGGAGTCTGGGCTCATCATCGCTTCCTCATAGTTCGTAGGTTCGCTGTCTTCTACTAACAAGACAGTCAAGACAGGGTTGCCGTACCACTCAGGAGGGGCACGCGACCTTGTCGACCTGCGACGTTCAGTAGCAGCATCGTCCGAAGCTTCATGATCCTTGTCATTAGCTTCCTCTATTGTTGGTGCAGGCGGCACTGGAACAATTTCAGGTGCTGCGCTACTCTCCAATTCAAGAGAAGGTTCAATAACCTCGTCTAGCTCTACTTTCCTCCCACTCACTTCTTTCGAGAGAAACTCCTTCTCAAGAAAGGAACCGTTCTTTGCGACAAACACTTTGCCTTCGGTTCTGTGATAGAAGGTATACCCAATAGTTTCCTTAGGGTATCCTATGAAGACGCATTTCTCCGCTTTGGGTTCGAGCTTGTCCGGCATCAACTTCTTGACGTAAGCTTCGCATCCCCAAACTTTAAGAAACGACAACTTAGGTTTAGCACCAAACCACAGTTCATACGGTGTCGTCTCAACGGATTTAGATGGAGCCCTATTTAAAGTGAATGCAGCGGTTTCTAATGCATAACCCCAAAATGATAACGACAAATCAGTAAGAGACATCATCGATCGGACCATATCTAATAGGGTTCGATTCCGGCGTTCAGACACACCATTGCGCTGTGGTGTTCCGGGTGGCGTGAGTTGTGAAACGATTCCACTTGCTTTGAGATGCGTGAGAAAATCATAACTCAAATATTCGCCCCCACGATCGGATCGTAGAAACTTAATCTTTCTGTTACGATGGTTCTCCACTTCATTCTGAAATTCTTTGAACTTTTCAAACGTTTCAGATTTATGTTTCATTAAATAGATATACCCATATCTACTTAAGTCATCGGTAAAAGTGAGAAAGTAGCGATATCCACCGCGCGTCGAAACACTCATCGGTCCGCATACATCGGTATGTATGATTTCCAACAAGTCCGTTGCTCGCTCCATCATACCGGAGAACGGGGTTTTGATCATCTTGCCCATGAGGCATGGTTCGCATGTGTCAAATGATTCAAAATCAAGAGACTCCAAAAGTCCATCAGAATGGAGTTTCTTCATGCGCTTTACACCAATATGACCTAGACGACAGTGCCACAAATAAGTAGTATTATCACTATCTACTTTGCATCTCTTAGCCTCAATGTTATGGATGTGTGTTTCATCCCTTACGAGATTTAGAAGAAATAAACCATTCACAAGAGGTGCATGACCATAAAAGATGTTACTCATATAAATAGAACAACCATTATTCTCCGATTTAAATGAATAACCGTCTTGCAATAAACACGATCCAGAAATAATGTTCATGCTCAACGCAGGCACATAATAACATTTATTAAGGTTTAAAACTAATCCCGAAGGTAAAACTAAGGAGAGCGTGCCGACGGCCATCACATCAACTCTTGATCCGTTGCCAACGCGCATCGTCACCTCATCCCTTGCAAGCCGCCGTCTATTCCGTAGCTCCTGTTTCGAGTTACAAATATTAGCAACTGAACCAGTATCAAATACCCAGGCACTACAACGAGGGCTAGTAAGGAAAACATCAATAACATGTATATCAAATATACCTTTGATGGTGCCAGCCTTCTTGTCCGCTAAGTACTTCGGACAGTTGCGCTTCCAGTGACCCTTGTCCTTGCAATAGAAGCACTCAGTGTCCGGCTTAGGACCAGACTTGAGCTTCTTCTCAGCAGGGGCAACACGCTTGCCGCCGCTTTTCTTGAAGGGCTTCTTTGCACCCTTACCTTTCTTAAAGGAGGGCTTGTTGACCATCAACACATGATTATCCTTCTTGATGTCCACCTCCGCAGCCTTCAGCTTTGCGAAGAGCTCGGTGATCGTATCAGTGGAACCAATCTGATTATGAGTCACTACAAAACTTTTGTAGCTGGGAGGGAGTGATTGCAGAACCCTGTCAATCTTGAGCTCCTCTGGAATCTTGCAGTCCAGTTTCTCAAGGCGTTGAGTGTAGCCCGACATCTTAATGGCGTGATCACTAACGGAACTCCCTTCCTCCATCTTGCAGTTAAAGAACTTCTCGGAGATCTCATATCTCTCAGAACGGGCCTGAGTCTGAAACATGGTTTTCAGCTCTTCGAGAATCTCAAAGGGCCCGGGATAGTTTTCAAAACGATTTTGAAGTTTCGGTTCCATAGCAAACAACATGGTGCTCTTAATCACACCATAATCATCTTTGCGCGACTGATAGACAGCTTTCTCATCAGCCGACGCAGTTGCAGCGGGGGGGTTACCTAATGCTTTCTCAAGGACATAGTCCTTTTGACCGCCAGAGAGAATGATTCTCAGATTGCGGAACCAGTTGGTGAAGTTAGACCCATTGTTCTTAAGCTTTTCTTTCTCAGCAAAAACGTTGAAGTTGAAGTTGGACTTAGCCATGTGATCTACAATATTTGCAAGTACAAATTAGACTATGTTCATGATAACTAGTTCAACTTTTAATCAAATTACTAGATGAACTCCCACTAAATTCAACATCCCTCAAGTTGTTTAGTGAACATGATCCAAATTCACCACACCTAATCCGATCTTCACGAGAAGAGATGTGGTTTCAATGGTGGACAACGAAGTGTCGATCATATCATTCATATGACTCATGCTTAACCTTTCGGTTCATGTGTTCCGAGGCCATGTCTGTACATGCTAGGCTCGTCAAGTTAGACCCAAGTATTTCCGCGTGTGCAAAACTGGCTTGCACCCGTTGTATGTGAGCGTAGAGTCTATAGCACCCGATCATCACATGATGCTTGGACACGACGAACTTTCGCAACGGTGCATACTTGGGGAGAACACAGTTTTTATCTTGATCTTTAAGTGAGGAATCATCTTATAATGCTACCGTCGCGATCTAAGCATGATAAGATACATAAAAGGATAAACATCACATGCATATAACTTTATGTGACATGGTATAGCCAATCGTCGCGCAATGATCTCCATCTTGTGCGTTCCGGCATGATCTCCATCACTCCACCATGATTGCCTCCACCACGAATAGCAACTACAACTATTGCTAACTACTTAGCGATAAAGTAAAGCTATTACGTGGCGTATAAGAAGTTGACTCGCAGGTCATACACAATTATAAAGACAACAATATGGCTCCTGCCGGTTGTGTACTCATCGACATGCAAGTCGTGAAACATTACAAAACATGATCATCGCATACAATATACACATCACATCTTGGGCCATACCATATCACAGAAAACACTCCCTGCAAAAACAAGTTAGACGCCTCTACTTTGTTGTTGCATGTTTTACGTGGCTTTTGGGAGTAGATGCTAAGAACGATTCTTACCTACGGAAAGCCACAACGGTGATATTATGGTTGCCAAACTCCGGTGTTAATCCCATGACAACTATAGTGAGAGAAACTGACATCCACCAGCCGCATGTATGGTACAAGCCACACGTCAAGTGCGGAGCCGGTCTCGCGAACGACGTCGCGTAAGGTTGGCCTGGACCGCTTCAATCTCACTATCCCGCGCCATAAGAAGAACACAAACAAGAGGCTTGCAACAGAAAACATCAACGCCCGCAACAACCATGTTGCGTTCTACTCGTGAAACACATCTACGCATAGATCTAGCTCTGATACCACTGAAGGGTTTCGCAACATAGTAAATCAAAATTTTCTACGGAAGCGAACAGAGGGAAAGCCAAGATCTAATCTAGGAGATGCAAACAACGAGAGAGATTGGATTAGATCTTCATACCCTTGAAGATTCGCACAGCGGAACGTTCGTCGGAACGTGGGTGATGTAGTCGTACTCGCTTCTCCTCCTCGCGATCCGATCCGATCTAGCACCACAAGTGGCGGTGCCTCCGTGAGATTCACACGTGCAGCACCTCGACGTCTCCCCTTCCTCGGACCAGCAAGTAGGGTGGAGAGATAGATTGGATCTACAACATGACGGCGTGGTGTATATGGTGGAGAATTTCTGCAGCAGGGCTTCGCCTACAAACGGTCGGGAGGGAGAGAGGAGGGCAGCAGGGCAACTAGGGTTTGGAGGAAGGTGTGTTCGGAAGGGGGCGCCCTAGCCCTCTATATATAGAGGGGGAGGGGGCGGCTAACCCTAGCCCCTCCTCCAAGCCTTGGGCCGGCGGCCAAGGGAGGGAGGAGTGGGGGGCTAGGGCTCTATCTCTAGTTTAAACAATTTAAACTCTCCCTTATCTAGAAATTCTATCTCTATATTTAAACGAGTTAAATCTCTCTAGAATCGGCTGGGCCCTATGGGGCCTTGTGCCCCTGGCCCAATGCGGCCAGGACACTCCCTCATAGGCCCATGCCCCCTCCCGGAAGGTGGGACCACGTTGGCCCCCTTCCGGAAGGTTCTAGAAGCTTCCGGTACAATACCGATTAACCCGGAACAATTCCGAACTCCAAAAACTGCACTGCCTTATATGAATCTTATTCTCCGGACCATTCCGGAACCTCTCGTGATGTCCCGGATCCCATCCGAGACTCCGAACAAAAATTCATAAACCAAGTATCCAATCTATCCTAGCGTCGAGACACGTTAAGTGTGTGACCCTGCGGGTTCGAGAATATGCAGACATGATCTTCTATCAATAATCAACAGCGGGGTCTGGGCACCCATATTGACTCCCACACATTCATCGATGATCATATCGGATGAACCACGATGCCAGGATTCAATCAATCCCATATATATATTCCCTTCGTCTCGCGATATTTTACTTGCCCGAGATTCGATCGTCGGTACCGTCATACCTAGTTCAATCTCGTTCACAGCAAGTACTTTACTCGTTCCGTAATCCGATATCACTTTGTGATTAACTCCTTAACCACATGCTTGCAAGCGGTGTTGATATCGATTACCGAGTGGGCCCGAAGTATATCTCTCCAACTTGGGAGGGACAAATCCCATCTCGATAGATACAACCCAACAGATACTTTCCGATCACCTGAGAGACACCTTTATGATCACCCTCTCATAGGATGACGTTTGATGACCTCAAAGCTTTCTTCCGATACCAGGGAGTTGCATTATCTCATGGTCTAAGGAATACAATATTTGACATAGGAAAAGCTTCGCAAAGATGAACACAATGACACGATCTAATTGCTTCGCTTAGTTTGGGTCTGTCCACCATATCATTCTCCCAATGATATGATCTCATTATCAATTGACAACTCATGTCTATGGTTAGGAAACCTTAACCATCATTGATCAATGAGCTAGTCCATAGAGGCGTACTAGGGACACGGTGTTGTTCACAAACCACACAAGTATTAATGTTTCCGCTTAATACAATTCTAGCATGGAATATAAACTTTATCATGAACAAGAATTATAATAATAACATCTTTATTATTGCCTCTAGGGCATAATTCCAACAATTATCTCCCTCCTTAGCGCTTGCTAGGAGGAGGAATATTCATCACAATGGCTTAGTGGCTTCAAAACTAGGGTTTCCCCTCAATATATATAGTTGGATATGCAATCTAGGCCATGGGATTGATGCCCCTTTGATCCAAGGGATCATGGGCACATTTAGAACCTTCCTAAGCATTCTCTCTATCCCCACGATTCCAACGATGGACCCATGGTCGAATCAAAGTATGGGAAGGGTTATGGTTAATGTTGGAGATATGCCCTAGAGGCAAATAATAAAGAGTGTTTATTATCACATCTCATTAGTTCATAATAGTTTTATGCCATGCTATAACTGTATCAATTGGAAACATTGGTACACATGTGGTATGTAAAAAAACAAGTCCCTAGTAGCCTCTATTCAACTAGTTCATCAACTGATAATCAAGGTTTTCTAACCATGGACATGTATGTTAATTGATAATGAGGTCATATCATTAGTAAATGATGTGATGGACACGCTTACCCAACATAAGTATTACAACACGATCAAGTCACAAAGTTCATCATTGAAAAAATTAGGAAGCAAAGTAATCTACTCATTAGACCGTGATATCATATCTAATCACTATCACCCGAGGCTGCCTTGACTGCATCAACAGTCACCCCATAACAGGATGATCATAAAGGTGTCTCTTAGGTATTCTGAAGGGTTAGATTGAGGCGTATGTATGAAGATCGGGATTTGTTCTCCCGCGTGACGGGAAGATACATCGGGCCCACTCGGTGAGATTACATCCTAGAAGATGCATAGAATATGACTAGGTCATGAGGATTGAACTAGGTATGACAATACTGATGAACAGATCTCTGACAAGTCTGGTATTTAAGTAACAAATGGAATTGGACTCGACATTTATGGTTCCAACAATATTTAAATCATGGAATGTACAAGGGTTACTATGGGCATCCAAGTCCTGCTGATGATCATTGGTCAGAGAAGCGTCTCAACCATGTCTGTGATGTTCCCGAACCATAGGGTAACACACTGAAGGGTTCGATGATGCTTAGAGATAGTTTTGGAATCATCGGGATCACCAAATTGAAGAGAAGAGAGAATCCGAAAGATTCCATGAGAGTCTGAAGGATGTTCAAAGTGATCTGAAATGAGTTTCGGATCATACGGAATTAAATAATATGTATTTAATATTAAATAATGGAATTAATATTAAAATATACTTAATTTTTTTCGGTAGCCCACCTTATTGGGCCTCTTCTCGAAGGAAGGGCCCAAGTGGGGCTAGCCGACCCTTGTGGAAAGGCAAGGGGGAAGGGGCGCCTAGGGTTTCTAGGCATGGGGGCGCACTAGGGCTGTCGTCCCTCCTCCCTTGGCCAGCCGGCACCTCCCCTCTTTGGGGGCGCACCCCTCCTCTCCCCCAATATAAGGAGGGATGTCATCGGATTGATGACAAGTACGCCATGAGGGGGTCCTCGAGGCATAGGAAAAGGTGGGATTTGAGACGTACGGTGGTCTGGGATGGTGAGCACACAAGTTTACGCAGATTCAAATCCTACTACGGTGGACGGATCCTACTTCCTGCTAGAATCCACTATAACGACATAGATGGAGGTTTATAGAGGATTACAAGGATCGGTATCACCTATGTAAGTTGAGATTGGTTGTGCCCTAAAGGCTGGCCCCTAGGTCGGCTTATATAGTCATCCGACCTAGGGTTTATAGGAGAAACCTATTCAGCTATGATATAAAGTCAGTATAGAGTACATCTTGGACTACAAGTCTATCTACATGCCTAAGTTGATAAGTCTTCTAGGACTTCTTGTAGCCGAATGGGCCTCCATCTTGTTTCCCTGACTAGGCCGCCCGTGGAACAAATCTCTAACCTAGAAGTGGGCCACCTTGGTCAGTGAGTAGCACTGGATATACTCGGAAAGTATATCCCCAATAGTAGCCCCTAGGAGCCTCCAAGATCCAAAGTCGGATTCCTTCGTCTAGCTTCAACGTTCTCCGGCTGTAGAATCCTGAAGGGTTCCTGAAACTCAAAATTAAACTGTAGGATCCGAGTCATCGCTGAGTCATATTTGTTGATTCATGATTCTTGTTTCCACGCTCATTTCAAACCGAGTCGGAAATTTATCTGGTGACGTAACCGACAACTTTTCAGGTCTTGTCACGTCACTGACATTTATTCTATCAGTATGACCATTGGTGAGTCCCACATCACACAGAACCGAAGCACTGTTTCAATGCACACACAGAGATGGAGGAGGCGGAGGCTTCATGAGGAAGTTTCCCGATGCATTCCATGACACGTGTCACAAATCCGACACATTAATCGCTAATATTGTTGTAGAGTGGCTATTAAGGGGAGAAAATCCTCATTTTTCCTTCACCTCTGCTCCTGTATCTTCTTCCTCGCGTCCCTTTGTGCTCCTTGGTCTTCCTTTCTCCACTGCCAAAACCACAGTGCCGCCAGTTTTTAGTTCTCCAACGGGATGGTCGATTCTTCTTCTGCGGCGGGCACGACATCGGCTTCGGTGGAGGAGAAGAAATGGATCGGGATTTGGATCCCGAGTCTCATCAACAATGATAAGCTTAAGAATATGGAAGAGGAGGGATACCTTCCTGCTGGTGCATGGCAGAGCGTCCTCAACAAGTCTATTCTGGCGCCACGCGACGGCAATCGCGTCCATTTCACGACGCATGTCGACCATGGATTGAGTTTTCTGCCATTGGAATTCTTCTCCAAGGTAATTGAATACTACGGCATCCAAATCCACAATCTTACCCCTAACTCGTTGTTAGAGCTTAGTTCCCACGTGGCTCTTAGTGAGGGATATCTCAGAATTAAACCGAGTCTTACTTTTTGCTGGTACTACTTTGGGTACTCGGAAGAACTCTATAACTGCCGATATTCCTTAGAATACAAATCTTAGCTTAGTCATTAGGAGATATCGAGTCTACCCTAAGATTTTAGCTAGTGAGTCAGTGAAGAGATGGCCAACAACGTTCTTTTACCACAAGGACTTGCTGGCTCCTAGCAAAGAGGAAAGTTTCCATGTTTTTGTTGACGACACTGTCACCCACCAAGATTCGTGGGGCGCCAGAACTCTTGGACGACTTGATCTATGTCGAGAGGCGGAATAAGTTCTTGATGAAGAACAAGGGCTTGAGGGGATCCGACCTGGTGCATTGCTGGCTGGAACATCGAATCCAATCCCTATAGAACCATGGTGACCGACTGATGCCTTCAGTTAACCTTGACAAGAAGGATAGCTTAAAGGTCAGTCAAAATCGGATTCCCACGAGGGATTACAAATATCGGATGCAGTGGCTGATCAAGGAACGATGAACAAGAAAGTCCTCGAGATCTCCATGCATACATACACCGCAGGGAGACCTCTGACTCCGGTAATCCTTTCGACTTAGCCATTTTATTTATCATCATCTCCATCCTTTATTATGATGTACTAAAGTGTTTGTTTCATTCTTTAGCTTGCTGACCTCCCCGAGTCAGAGCTTTCTCCGATTGAGGGTTACTCTCCAAAAGAACCGGAATTGATCGAGGAGGAGGAGGAGGAGACGGAAGAGCAACTGGAGATGCCTTCCAGGAAGTGCAAGGCTCCAGTTGTTTTGTCTGGCGCACAAGTGTTGCCAGTTGATGATGTAAAATGCACATATGAACTTTGTAGTTTGTTAACATGTTTTTCCACATATTTGCATCATATATAATATTATATCCCTGTTTTATATTCATTTTTGGGGATTTACCAATGATCCCCTTTATTTCGGTATAACCTTGTAGGGCAGAAACACCCTGTTTTCAATGTTTTTGATGTTTCAGGACCTATACAAAGTCAAATGGACCTGCACTTTTGATGTTTCAGGACCTATATGATGTCAAATGTTTTTGATGTTTCAGGACCTATATAAGGACCCCTGAGGTGTCCTAAAAACATAAGCAACGGGAGGCAACGAGAGCCACCAGATACAGAAACACTACTAGATCCAGCGAAGATTGGAGGGGGAAACTCCGCCGGATCGACCTCCGGTGAGATCTCCACCCTCTCTAACATCTCCAGCTTCATCAGCATGATGAACAGGGAGTAATCCACCTCCAGGCTATGGGTTTGTGGCAGTAGCTTAATGTATTTCTCTCTTGTTCTTCATAGATCTAGTACCATATGAGCTTCCTAACATGATTATGGTCATATTTGCAATTCCTATGTGGTGGATCTTTGTTCTATGATTTGATATTTGAGATTGGAATCTATTTTGTATAAGATGTTTTAATAGATGCATATCATGCACCCCATTCTTCATTGCTTGTTTTGATCCAACTTGTATGCAAGAACTTGTATGGGGAGACTGTGTGTTAGATGGAGTAGCATAGGGGTGGAGATTGAATTGTGACACATAATATTCAAGATCTACTTTGGTTTTATCTTTTTTTTGCTGCCTCACTAGTGGTAAAGTGAAATCATGTGCTATAGTCATCACGTGACAGTGTAATGACCTTGTTAAATCAAGGTAGCATATTCGTATTTCAAACATCATATAATATTGCTTAAATTTATACTCTGATTTGTTCTTAAATCAAGATTGCATGGAGATTTCCGTTTCTTGATGAGTATAAGAGAGAGATGTATTCGATCTCAATATTAGAATGTGATGCCCATATTAATTCCTTTTATCAAGCACTTATAGAATTTCCATGAATCTTTATCATTGATGAATTGTTTTGTGATCACTACAACCTAAAAAGAGAGTAGACAAGTGAACCCATGAACCCCAGTACAATTTTGATCATAAGAAACACCTTTCTATTGCAATTACTATCTTTTATAATTTCTGCAATTTATTATTTCGAAAATACAAAAATACTTTCTCTACTTGCAATCACTTATAAAAAACCAAAAGCAACTCTACTATCTTCCATATCATCTAGTTTGCATTACTTTACTTTATTTACTGCTTTTACTTTACTTTATATTTTATCTTATTTCATATTACTAATACGAAACCCTATGCTTGATAACCACTTGGTGGAGTTGGGGACACAAGACAAATTATTTTATTTTACAGGTTGCTTGAAGAGGAGAAGACAAACATCCTTCCATAACCAATTCCCCGAGAGTTTGATATAAACCCTCAAGTCACCCTTGTGGGGAAAATAAGCTTGCTACAACACTCTGCACTTGGAGTCCCAACAAAACATGGCCATGTTTGTTGCCATCAAGACTATTTTTTGACGCCGTTGCTGGGGAATTAGCAAAGATACATCACAACTGCATCCTCATCAAGTTTGAAAAGTAAGGTAACTCCCACGACAATTGCTTATTTTCTAGTGCCGTCATCTTCATCAACTTGTGCAACAACCCAAGATTGGGGAGGTTGCACCATGATACGTTGCTAACGAGAATATCATTTTGTGACCCGAAAGTTGGGTCGCCCAGGCAACGCGGTACCCAAGTTCCTGGAAATCAGCCGCGATGACTACAGTTGCTGTGCCAAATACTCAGAGGGTCTTTTTCGGCACGAATTCAACTTTACGTTTCAATATAAAAAATCAGGCTAACGGCCGTCAAGTTGGGCCCCCTGTCAGTTCTCGCCGTTATGTCGCTCCCGTCGCTTAGGTGTCAATTAGGCTTGCAGCGTTGGCGCCTGCATCCATTACGCGTCTTCTTCTTCCCCGGAGCGGCAATCCGTGGCACGGAGCTGGGACGTGGATGAACCTGCTCGGCCCAGCTCTCCTCCTTATAGGCTTGCAGCGTTGGTGCCTGCATCCATTACGCGTCTTCTTCTTCCCTGGAGCGGCAATCTGTGGTCGCGGCCATGGCGCAGAGCTGGGACGTGACGAAGCTGCTCGGCCCCGCTCTCCTCCGCATCCCGAGTCAGAGCTCGCCCTCACCATGGACGCACCCATGGCACAGTGCGGGGACGAGAATTGGTTCTCGGTGAGATCTATCACCGTGTCGACCATCCTCGGTTCTGTTTTCCTCCTCTAGAATCCAAGCTTGCCGTCGCCGTGGTTGCACCCACACCAATTCTGCCACCTCTACCGAGGTCTCTGTGGTAGCTCAAGTTCTGCCATGTTGTACCTGTAAGCAAATTCGGAGCTGGGCGGCGGCAACCCGTTTGTTGAACCTATAAGGAATTTGCTGAAGACTGCATGCTGCTCCAAGGTCTTCGGCTGATGCCAATGTCCACCACCGATGTGAGATCATTTAGTTACTTCAATACAAAAATTCGACCAATTTAACTTGTTGATGTATTCCTTGACAATTATAATATAATCGAGCACTAGAAAATTTTTGTAGTGTGCATGAGCATGATTAGTAATATAATTAAACACTAGAAATTTTAAGGCACTCCATATAAAGTAGTAGATTAATATAGAAGGTTCACTAGAGACACCACGAATATATTGTCTTACATGCCACACATATGTAATAATTAACTAAAACAAAATAAAAGTAGGGGCGACAGCAGGAGGCCGGGACACGGAGACGCCTAGCAGGGCAGGGGCATTAGCAGGAGGCAAGGACAGCCTAGTTGATGGGATACATGCCAGTCCTAACATAATCCCGAAGGAATTTTCCGAAGGATGCGTGTCACACCAAGGTAATCGACCTATGGCTTCTGCCTCCGCCTCTAGAAACGCCCACCGCGTGCTGGATCATGTTGTCGAGGTCCACGTTGATTGCTCTGCCACAGAATGGGCAAAACAGTCTCCCCCTATGGTAGAAACGGATTAACCCACACTGTAACCGCCTTAGCACGTAGCGGCTCTCGTTGTCCCTAGATTCCTTACTATCGTCCACTTCATCATCATCCCCCTGTTGATTTTTAAGAACATAACTTAGAACTCATACATATGATTGAATTGTATTACAACTCAAGAATTAACAACATGTACATGTAAGACAATATATACGCGGATATCAAAGAGAAAGCATCTCAGCAATAGTTTGATCAGTTCATAGATCATTTCATCTCAACACAATGACAATTAATTGCATCAGAGTGTATGTAGAATAAATCTAGGGGCCTCATAAGTTTCTTCAGGGATGGAGTGGGTGAACCAAGTAAGAATTGCACAACCTATATTGTTCTTTTACATCGCCCCAGGTTCAATAACTCATCCCTGGAAAAATCTGACACCAATGTGTCTACCTCTCTTTTGGGACAAATTTGAATCATTGGCCACAATAAGAAATTGAAATATAATCATAAAAAACAATATTCAGGGATATACATAGTCAGGTACAAAAACAAGCCTAAATATTGTAATTAGAAAAAAACCAAACAATTGATCTTCAGGTACATGTTAAAAATACTTATGATCAAAACCATTCATATACATATGCATCATACGAATAATTAAAAGATTAGAAACAATTCAAGGATTATATATGTAGTTCCATATGAGAATAAATCTAGGGCCTCATAATTTGTTTCAGAGATAGAGTTGGTGAACCAAAGTACCAACAACACAACCTATATTGTTTGTGTGCATTGCTGCCTCAGGTTCACCAACCCATCCCTAAAACACGACACCATCCTATGTGTCTCCCCTTGAACTCTTTTGGGGCAAATTTCAATCATCGGCCTCGGTGACAAACTGAAATGTAATTCTTATACACTATGAATGCATGGAATAGGTAATTCAAATATCATAGTTCTATGAATGTAGAATAAAGATTGTGGCCTCATAAGTTTCTACAGGGATGGCGTAAGCGAACCAAGTAACAATCGCACAACTTATATTGATCTTGTACATGGCCCCAGGTTCGCTAACTCATCCCTGAAAAAATCTAACACCAATGTGTCTGCCTCTCTTTGGGGCAAATTTGAATCATTGGCCACAATAAGAAATTAAAATGTAATCGTACAAAACAATATTCAGGGATATACATAGTCAGGTACAAAAACAAGCCTAAATATTATAATTGTAAATAAAAAACCAAACAATTAATCTTCAGGTACATGTTAAAAATATTTATGATCAAAACCATTCATATACATATGCATCATACCAATCATTAAAAGATCAGAAACAAATCAAGGATCATATATGTAGTTCCATATGAGAATAAATCAAGGGCCTCATAATTTGTTTCAGAGATGGAGTTGGAGAACCAAAGTACCAACATCACAACCTATATTGTTTGTGTGCATTGCTGCCTCAGGTTCACCAACCCATCCCTAAAACACGACACCATCATATTTGTCTCCCCTTGAACTCTTTTGGGGTAAATTTCAATCATCGGCCTCGGTGAAAAACTAAAATGTAATTCTTATACACTATGAATGCTTGGAATAGATAATTCAAATATCATAGTTCTATGAATGTAGAATAAAGATTGCGGCCTCATAAGTTTCTACAGGGATGGCGTAAGCGAACCAAGTAACAATTGCACAACTTATATTGATCTTGTACATGGCCCTAGGTTCGCTAACTCATCCCTGGAAAAATCTGACACCAATGTGTCTGCCTCTCTTTGGGGCAAATCTGAATCATTGGCCACAATAAGAAATTGAAATATAATCGTACAAAACACTATTGAGGGATATACATATGCATCATACAACGCATTCATAGATCAGAAACAATACAAAGATTATATATATAGGTTCCATATGAGAAAAAAATTAGGGCCTCATTTTTTTCAGCGATGGAGTCGGAGAACCAAAATACCAACAACACAACCTATATTATTTATGTGCATTGCTGCCTCAGGTTCACTAACCATCCCTAAGAAAACGACACCATCAGATGCCCTTGCACTATTTTGGGGCAAAATTGAATCATTGGGCTCAGTAAGGAATAGAAATGTAATGTTATAGGCATGTTGTGTATCAAAACCAACACTCAACTAGCAAACTAAACTAGATGGCATATGAGCAGATTGGGGTTTTGTGACTAGACGGATTGGGGTTTTGTGACTAGATGGCAGATGCATCAATCGACCGATCGAACCATATATATACTACCCTACTTCAAGAGCAAAAGAATCTGTACACGATTGAGCAAATCCTATGTATGAACAGTGAAATCTGCGGCTGCGACTAGAGAAGCTAGCAATGTAGTACCTCGGACTCCTCATTAGGGACCTCCTCCTCGAACTCGTCATTCTCCACGATTGCGTCGAAGATTTCTTGTATGGCGATGGGGTCGTTGATGTGGAGCACCGGATTGCCTCCGCCTGCCGCTTTCCCCCATCCAGATCTACCGCTAGCACCACGACGTTGTCGGCCACGACGTTGTCATCCACCTGCTGCTCGACGGCGACGGCTACTACCTGCTGCTCGGTACCAACGGCTACTGGCTAGACGGATGAGCTCGCACCCTCGACGGCGCGGCGACGAGTAGTGTTCGTGCCCGGAGAAGACGCCTCGCCTGCTTGGCAACGACCAAGCCATCTGCTGGTGCGCCTTCAACTGGCTTCACCTCTGGCTTGTCTCCACGCGTACGCTTCATGGCACACCAAGGGAAGGAGGTAGTGCAAGCGAGGGAGCTTCGGCGTGCGTGGTAGGTGTGGATTGGGGTCTTGGGACTAGATAGGCTGGGGGAAAATGACACGAGCACATGGAAGAAGAAGGTCGAGGGGGGGTTATAAACACCGGACCATTCGTAGTCCTCGAGTGGACACGTGTGGTGGGCAGGGGGCTACCACGATCTCCACATTTTTTTGGGTTCGCTTTTTTTTTGAAACAGCCACGATCTCCACTTTAGAGCTGCATTAAAAACACGCTCATGGCAAACCTCGATTCCACTGCATGCAAGTGGCGCGGAACCAATTTCTAGCAACGTTAGATCTACTCGAGGGGGGCCCTTGACTCATGGAAGTTACTACCATAGGGCCCAGTTGGAAGTGAGATTGAGAGTGCTGCGTAAAAATGGGATATGTCTTATTAAAATCAAGTGGCAATAAATTGCAGCATCCCATCGACAACCGTGCACTCGATGACCCCGTTACCCTGTGCATGTGTTCTAGTAGCAGTAATAGGCTTTCCAGACTTGATTAAACGTGACATGACTGCTCGGCGACTTTTTCCATGGACGGCATCGTGTTCCTTCTTGTAGAGGGAGACATCAAGATGGGGCCTCGTCAAGATGGTAGCTCATTAACTGGCAGTTTGAAAGAGTACCCTTTTCCTCTCTCGCTAAACAGATATGTTTCATTTTGACCAAATTGGTAGAAAATCTAGAGAAGATTCTCTCTTCGATAATTCGTTCCCTTTTGGACCTCTTTTTGCCTCCAATCAGGTAGCAAATCTAGAGCAGCAAATCACACCAGGTAGAATACAATCATTCAGAAAACAAAACAAATGTAGATATAGTTGTGCGCAACTAAATAGGATATAGAGATAGAAAGTAGGTTGCTTAACGAGGTTCGATGCATTCAGCCAGAAATAGGATGCAAGCAAAATATAGAAAATCAAAAGAAGCTGCTTAGCAGCAGCAGCCGCCGCAGATGCAGATACATTCAAGGACACATCCAACCCGTACTTCACGCGCCCGCGCCTCTGCCTCCTCCCTCTGGCATTTCCTCCACTTCTTGCTGCCCAGTCCATTGATCTTGGGGGCCTTGGCCCTGATTGGAGGCATGCGACCCTCTTTGATGGCCACTCGCTGGAGGTTTTGGAGGCGAATGCTGAGAGCCCGGTGTTCAGCGATGTAGGCGTTGATGTTCACGGTCTTGTGCTCGCCGCCTTTGTGGATGCCGGAGCCCGGGGCCTCTACATGCTTTAGTAAGGAGTTGAAGACAGTGCCAGCGAGACGCACCCGATAGAAGGGGGAGCGCCAGTAGCTGCCCCTAAATAAGGCGTCGTATAGGCCGGCCCGCAGCCTCCTCAGCACCTGACGCACCTTGGTGTGCATGGACTCGTCATCGCCGCAGACGTTGCTGCCGGAAACCTATTGGAAGAAAAGGAAAATGGGGGAATAGATGATGTAAGAAGATCAAGCAATCAAAATGCGAACAAGCGAATCAAAATAAACCAAGATCTCGCATCCAACGATGGGAACGGTAGAAGAACTAGGGAAGAGGAGCAAACCCTAGTTACCTCCGACCATGGGTCGTCGATGCCGGTGTCGTAGGGGTTCAACGGAGCGATGTACTTATCTGGATCATAGGTGCCCTAAAAGTGCTTGATCTGCTTGTGACCGCTGGGGGCATCCTCGCCGACAGGGGCTCCTCTTCAGCGGCTCCGTCGGTAGCGGACACGGGGGCTTGGACGGGAACGGCGGCTGCCATCGATGCCTCGACTGGGGCCTAGATAGGGACGGCGGCTGCTTTCAACACGTCGAGGGGGACCGGCAAGGAGACGGGGGCCTCCTCGCCGGCGGCCTCGGAGGCGATGATGGCCACCTTATCCTCCTCGGCCATCGCTGGTGTGGACAGGGTATTCTCGGGAGTTTGCGGATGCTGGTGGGACAGTGGAGAGGGTTGCGCGGGGAGAGTGAGCGAGAGTGAGAGTGGGTGTGCAGAGAGGGGCTCTATAGTTAAGGTGGATGGAAGCAAGGCACGTTTCGTTGCACCATGCAACGCACCGCGTAGTCTACTGCACCGTGCACCGCGACACGCGCACGGTACATCATGTTTTTTCCTGGGCCATGCATGGCAGTTCTGTATTGAGCCGCATGCAAAGGGCGCATACACAATTTCTATGTACGAAGTTTGACACGGCTGTCGTCGGATTGAGGACAAGTACGCCATGAGGGGGTCCTCGAGGCGTGCGGAAGAGAGGGGTGTGAGACGTACGGTGTTCCGGGACGGTGAGCACACAAGTTTACCCAGGTTCGAATCCCCCGCCTTTGGACGAATCCTACTCCTGCTAGCAATCAAGTAATACGAGAGAGCCGGAATATGGGTTACAAGGGTTTCGCCTGTGCGAGTTGAGATTGTAGACTATTGAGGTGTTTTTAGCGTTGCCCTAAAGGCTCTCCCTAGGACGGCTTATATAAATATCCGGCCTAGGGTTTACAGGAGAGATCTATCCGACTACGACTAAGAGTCGGTTACAGAGTACATCTTGAACTACAAGTAACACTATGGGCCTAAGCCGGTAAGTCTTCTAGGCCTTCCCGTAGACGGATGGGACTCCGTCTTTTCTCCCTGACTGGGCCGCCCATGAAGAAAAGCTCTAACCCGAAGTGGGCCACCCTGTTCAGTGAGGAACTGTGAGGATACCCGGAAAGTATATCCCAAACAGCAGCCCCCAGAGGCCTCCAAGATCCAAAGTCGGATTTATCATCGTCTAGCTTGATCTTCGGCTTGCAGAATCTTGAAGGGTTCCTGAAACTTCACAACAAAAATACGATCCGGGTCTTAAAAATAAGTCAGACCTATCAACAGGTTACTCGGATTTTCCAGCTTGATTTCAAACTAAGCTGAAATTTGGTCTCTAACGCCACCTGACACAAGTCATGGTCAAGTCACGTCATCTGACAGACATCCTGTCAGCACGACCATTGGTGGGTATGCGGTTCGTGGAACCAAGGCGCCATTTCAATGCGTGTGCAGAGATCGAGGCGACGTAATCATCGCGTGGGTCCTTCCCAGTTCCTTCCACGACGCATGGCGGTTACACTGTAGCATTTGCACGAATCTTGGCACGGTTAGGTAGATATAAGGGGTGAGGATTCTCCTCCTCCTTTCTTTACCTATTCCTTTTCCTTTTCCTCTCCTCCAAATCTCCCCCCCGCGCATAGAGCTCCTCTGCTTTCCCCCAAAAACTCCCAGCATCGCCCATCTTAGGTCAACTGCTCGCCGGAGAAATGTCTTCTTCCTCCTCTTCCGGCTTGGCGGCAGCGGCGGCGATGGCGGCGACGGAAGCGGTGGTCGAGAAGGAAAGCTTCCGCGGGGTCTGGATCCCCTGCGTACTTGATGACGAGAAGCTCCAGAACGTGGAGACAGAAGGGCTCCTCCGCGCCGGTGACTAGCAGAGCGGCTTCAGGGAAACCGTCCCCAACCCGCACGCCGGCGAGCAGGTCCACATCGGCACCCACCTCGACAGAGATTTGTCGTTTCCTCCCTTGGAGTTCTTCTCCGAGGTGATTGACCATTATGGTGTTCAACTCCACCATCTTCCTCCCAACTCTCTCCTAGAGATGAGCGCTTATACTTCTTTGTGTGAGGGCTTTCTCGGCATTAGGCTGAGTTTGACCTTATTCCGATACTACTTTCATGTCCGGAGAAATTTTATTACTGCCGGTGTCCCTTATATCACCGGTACTATTAGTTTTTCGCTTAGGCGCGAGCATGCATATCCCAAAATCTTAGCTAGTGACTTGGTCAAACAATGGCCAGCCACATTCTTTTATCATAAGGATATTCCGGCTCCCAACAAAGCTACTGCTTTGCCGGCTTTTATTGACAGAGCTGCCACGGCCCAACCGTCTTGGGACGAGGCCGCTCCGGCTCTCAGTGATGATCTGATCTTCGCCAAGAGGCGGGTCGAATATCTGATCAAACACAAAGGATTGAAGGGATCCGACTTGGTCCAATGCTGGGTGTCATGCTGGATCCAGCCCCTTCAGTACCACGGAGACCGACTGATGCATTCCATCACGTCGTCCAAGAAAGACTCCCTCCGCATCATCCCTAGAGCCTACACCATGCAAGGCTATATAAGCCAGATTAAGTGGCTGATAAGGGAGCGGATCGAGAGGAGGATCCCGGAGGTTTCGCTGGAGATGCATACGACGGAAAACCCCGTAGTGCCGGTAAGCTTCTAACAGTACACCTTTTTATGTGTTTCAATCTTTGAGTTACACTGCAATACTGATATGTTTTCTTCTTTTCAGCTTGCTGACCTCCCCGAGTCGGAATTTGCTCCGCTCGAAGGCTATCCTCCAGAGTTTTCTCAGGAGACAGAGGTGGTCCCATTGCCAGACATTGCGCTCAAGAAGCACAAAGCTCCAACAGTGGCTGTTGGCACAAAGGAGGTGCCCGTCGTGAAGAGGTAACTTTCAATCACAACTTCCGCCTTTGCACTTTACTCAAATTCTCTTCCGAGATGTAATGTTTCCGACTTTATCACATTCTCAGAGCTAAATAGCTCATCAAGGGCAAGGGGAAGGGAACTTCTTCGAAGCCCCTATGACAGACGAAGCTTACCATTGCTTCTCCTGCCGTGGCTCCTCCGACTCCAGCCCCTCAACCTTCCGCAACGCTGGTGATCATTCCTTCTCCGGCCGTCGCAGAAGATCCGACTCCTTCAACTGAGCCTGCGATCCTTGAATTGCAAACTGACGTCACCATGGGTGAGTCAGGTTTAGATAAGGGTGAACCCTCCTTGGGTAATGATCCCTCGGCAGAAACCTTTGCCGAAAACCTTCTCAGCAATCCGGGACTTGCCAAGTTTGGCCTGTCCCGGAAATCTGCTGAAGAGATCCAGCGGCTGGCCAGGCAATGCCTGGAGAAAAGAAACTTATTTGCCGAAGAAGAAGCGCAAGAAGCAGAGGACATCAAGCACTCTGATCTTCTTGAACAAGTGCGTCTTTGCAATGAGAGGATCAGGTCCGGTGAGCTTCCAACTGCTCTAGTGACCCCTCTGACTCTCGCTGAGAAGGTTGTTGTAGAAGTGAATGCGAGTTTGGATAAACTTACTCGCGAACAATATGTAAGTCGGAATTCTAACTCCTATTTTTCCTTTATTTCATATCATATCCTCTAGCCCCCAAGCATGAAGTAGGATAAATAATCCGGGTTTATGCTTCCTTAGGATGCCAAAGAACGAACCAGTGTAGCCCCCAAGGCTTGTGCTAATATTAGCAAAAATATTAGTCCGAGTCTTTAGTAGCTTTCTGACTTTGGGTATTCTGACTTACAGAAAGTATATTCCTATAACCAGGATTTGTTGAAGAATGTCTGTGATAAGTGGAGAGAGATCAGAGCTCTTCGACTTAAAAATGCTGAACTTAAAGTTACCAAGGATGAAGCTGAAGGTAAACATTCCGAGACTCAAACCTTATCGTTGTGTTTTCAATGTCGAATTTTTTCGTTGAACTGTTGTTCTTTTTGACTTATATCACTGGTGAAACAATCCTGTGCCATGATTGAAGAGGCCGAGAACCTCAAAACTTTAGTGGTGGAGAACAAGGAACTTCGCCAAGAGCTAGATAAGCTCAAAGCAGATCATGAGAAGAGCATAGCTCAAGTTCTCGAGTCCTCCTCCATGGCTACTGATGAGCGTGATCGCAAGATTTCTGCTCAAGATCAGAAAATATCGGACCTGAATAACGAGCTGTGCAGAGAGAGGGACCTTTCCGAGGCACTCCGGGCTGAACTCCAGAGTCTTTGGGAAGAGAAGACCAAAGTTGACGACATCATTTTCGGTACGTTCCATCTGTCTGACTTTTCCACTTTCTTCGACTTCTTTCAATGTCAGATTTTCTTAGCTTGTTTTGTGTATAGGTCCTCTGAACTTGACGGACTCTTCCTCTGCCGAGCCCCGCACCCACCGGCTTACCTAAGTCTGTGACCTGCTTCATGACTTCCGCCAATCCCTTGAGGACATTGGCGAAGCTCTCAAGATTCCGGACATGCATAGCATGTCGGATTTTCAGGTGCGGGACAAGGCAAAGGAGATTCCGCAACTTGTCCAGGATTGGAACATGTCCTACTTGCGGACCGCGGCGCAGAACGCTCTCACCATGGTCATGAGCCACCATGGAAACATGGAAATATGGCAAGTGACCAGAGGGTACTGCAAAGTAGATGAAGACGGCCAGGAGCAGGACATCAAGGCCATCATGGACTCCTGTGCTGGATATGGGTGTCACGTGAATGATTTGACCAGCTACGAAACTCCCTTCTTCACCCGCGTGGACACACCACCTCCGCCTCCCGAAGAATCAGCATAAGTTTCCGACGATGACCACACCGTATCGGATGTGGACATCTCGGAACGGTATCAAGGCGACATATCTAGCGAGCCGGCAGCTCCTTCCTCTCCTGCATCAAAGATTACCAGAAATATTTGTGATATTCTGAAAAACATGATGGGCATGTAAATATGCAGTACTATAATTTTGCTAGTGCTAAGCTTTTGATCTATCTATTCAACACTTTTGGCTTTAAATTTTTGTGTGCCTGAAATGTTTACATAAGCACTTGTATTTTTTCGTCTATACTTATCGTTTATCTGGCTTTCCGCCTCGTCCCTTTCGTGAGCCGGCTAAACCTTCTGCCGGAAACTTTGCCGAGCAACGGAGCTCAATTGCTAAACCAGTTTAAACTCGGAAACAAAGCCGGCTTCCAGTACCAACAATTCACTACTCGGAAAATGCCCGCATCCAGCAATCAGATAAATAACCAAAGTAAAGGCTAGAAACTTTAGAGTTATACCTGAGGGTAGCAATTTTAAAATCGGAAATCTAAACTAGAACGAACATGAGCATAAAGTACTTTCAAGCATTCTCGGATTTTCGACTATGACATGATCATTCGGAAATAAGATGGTAAGAACTTCTCAGAAAAACTTGAGGCAACCGAAACTTTTATTTCTCACAGAACATGTACATATATATGATTACAAAGAAGGATAGACTAAGAATAAAAGGGATGTAGCTGAGCAATATTCCACGATCTGTGTAACTCATCCGGATTCGTACTGCCTCTAGCTCTCTTTCTCTTCTTAGTAGCAGGTCTTTCTTTGACTGGCCTCATGTTAGTTAAGTAATACGAACCATTGTGCAATACTCGACTGACTAAAAAGGGCCCTTCCCATATTGGGGAGAGTTTGTGCTTTCTTTGCTGCACAAGCCAGAGAACCAAATCGCCTTTATTGAAAGATCTGTTTCTGACTCTCTGGCTATGATACTTGCGTAACTTCTGCTGATAGGCTGTTGATCTCATTTCAACAACGACGTGAACTTCTTCGACTAAGTCGAGATCATTTTGTCGAGAAATCTCGGCATCCTCTTCAATATACGTGGCCACTCTAGGAGAAGTGTGAATCAAATCACTAGGAAAAACTGCTTCTGCGCCATAGACTAAGAAGAAAGGTGTGTATCCGGTTGACCTGTTCAGAGTTGTTCGTAAACTCTATATTACAGAGGGTAATTCCTCTACCCAAGCCCCCGCAACACGCCGTAATGGTGCTTCGAGTCTCGGTTTTAGGCCTTGTAGGATTAAACCATTTGCTCTTTCAACTTGTCCGTTAGCCTGTGGATGTGCGACTGACGCAATGTCAAGCCAGATATTTTGCTCGTTGCAGAATTCAGCCAATTCTCCCATAGAAAAGTTACTCCCATTGTCCGTGATAATGCTATGCGGATAACCATACTGGATTAAAATAACCTCGACAAATGTTTTGGCCGTTGCTCCATCACAACTAGTGACAGGTTTAGCCTCAATCCATTTGGTGAATTTATCCACCATCACTAAGAGATGAGTAAATCCACTTGGAGCTCGTTTAAATGGTCCTACCATATCAAGCCCCCAGACCGCAAAAGGCCATGTTATAGGTATTGTTCGCAGCTGATCAGCTGGAACATGAGCTTGTTTGGCGTACTTTTGGCAGACTTTACACATCTTAACTAATGGTTCGGCATCTGCCTGAGCTGTAAGACAGAAAAATCTGTGTCTAAAAGATTTTGCCACTAAAGATTTGGCTGTAGCGTGGTGACTACACTCGCCTTCGTGGATTTCCCTTAAGATTTCCACTCCTTGTTCCGGAGATACGCAACGCTGAAAAACCCCAGAAACACTCCGCTTATAGAGCTCACCTTTAACTACAGTGTAGGCTTTTGCTCATCGGATAATCTGCCGGCTCAGAACCTCATCTTCGGGTAATTTGTCATCTACCAGATAATCAAGGTAGGGTTGGGTCCAACTGGGAATTACAGCTACGACCGCTATTAGAGGTGAGTCGGATTTGGTCGGATATTCCTCATCTACTCCCTTTATTGAGGGAACTTTGAGGTGCTCTAGAAAAGCGCCATCCGGGACCTCTTTCCGCGCAGAGCCTATCCGAGATAGTGCATCTTCTTCCTCATTTTCTGCTCGAGGGATGTGTTGAACCTCATACCCTTTGAACGATTTAGATAGATCATCCACGACAGCTTTATACGCTGCCATGTGTTTATTTGCATTACAAATATCGGACACTTGTTGAGCAACAAGATCCGAATCTCCGTAACACATCAAACGTCAGATGCCAATATCCTTAGCAATCTGGATTCCATGCAGTAGTGCTTCATTCTCGGCAATATTATTTGTCGCTGTGAAGTGGATCTGCAACACGTATAGAAGTTTATCTCCTTGGGGTGATTTGAGCACCACGCCAGCCCCCGAGCCCCCTCGAGCCTTAGATCCATCGAAATAGAGGGTCCAATATTCCGACTCAGGGAGGATCATGTTCTCCTTCATCTCTATCCAATCAGAGACAAAGTCAGCAAGGATCTGGGATTTGATTACTGTTCGGGGTTTATACTCAATATCAAAAGCTGAAAGATCTATGTCCCATTTGGCGACGCGTCCTGTGGCGTCACTGTTGTTGATTATATCTCTAATGGGAGCTGTGCTCACCATGGCAATTGGATGCTCCTGAAAATAGTGTCGTAACTTACGAGATGCTAGAAAAACACCGTAAGCCAACTTTTGATAGTGCGGATACCACTGTTTTGATTCTGTCAGGACCTCACTAACAAAGTAAGTCGGACGCTGCACCAGGTGCTCCTGATTTTCCTCCGGTCTATCCACCACCATGAAGATACTAACGACCTTATTGGTCGTAGCAAGATAAAGCAACATCGGTTCCTGAGGTTCCGGCGCTGCCAGGATAGGAGCAGATGAGAGTACTTTCTTCAAGTCTTGTAGTGCAGCTTCAGCTTCATCAGTCCAAACAAAATCCTTGGTCTTTTTCAGGAGTTTGTATAATGGTGCGGCTCTTTCACCAAGCCGGCTTACAAATCGACTGACCGCAGCGATGCAACCAGTTAATCTTTGTACGTCCTTCAGGCGAGTTGGCCTGGAAATATTGAGTATAGCCTTGATTTTGCCTCGGTTCACCTCTATGCCTCTTTGAGACACGATGAAACCTAACAATTTTCCGGCTGGTATTCCAAAGAAGCATTTCTTCGGGTTAAGGATGATGGCAAATGTTTCTTCCAAGTCGGAAATCAGTGTTTCCTTCTTTTTGGACATCACCACAATATCATCCACGTATGCATGTACATTGCGTCCGAGTTGGTCATGGAGGCAACGCTGCATCGTGCGCTGGTACGTAGCTCCTGCGTTCTTCAGCCCAAAGGGCATTGTAACAAAATAGAAGGTTCCGAAGGGGGTTATGAATGAAGTTTTGACTTTTTCAGATTCCTTCATCTGGATTTGGTGATAACCGGAATATGCGTCGAGAAAACAGAGGAGTTCCGAGCCTGCCGTAGAATCGATAACTTGGTCAATTCTAGGGAAAGCGAATGGATCTTTTGGACAAGCCTTGTTTAAGGCAGTATAATCAACACACATCCTTAAATCAGTGGTGTCCTTTTTAGGGACCATTACAGGATCGGCCGACCACTCAGTGTGGATGACCTCTTCTATGAATCCGGCTAACTCGAGCCGTGCTAGTTCCTTAGCTATTGCCTTACGCTTTTCATCGCCGAAACGTCATAAGGACTGTTTGACGGGTTTAGCGTTCGAGTTTACATTTAAATAGTGCTCGGCAAGTTCCCTAGGTACTCCGGTCATGTCAGATGGCTGCCATGCAAAGATATCTTGATTTGCTTGGAGGAACTTGACGAGCGCGCTTTCCTATGCGCTACCTAGGCCTACGCCTATCTGGGTCACCTTGGAGGGGTTCATCATCCTTCAATGGCGTCTGCTTCGTCTCTTCTGATGCCCTGAACTCCGGATTTGGCTTTGTCACCTCCTTCTTCGTTGCGGGCATCTCGGATGGATCTATGCTCTTCTTGATCTCCTGGTACTCCTGGGCGTGCAGCACGGCTTCGGCAAAGGCGGCATTTCCATCCTCGCACTCTCGCGCTTTCTTCGGGTCTCCCCTGATGGTGATCATGCCGTTGGGACCTGGAATTTTCATCATATTGTAAATGTAACACGGATGAGCCATAAAATCCCAGTAAGACGGACGTCCGAATATAGCGTGGTATGCGCTCTTGAACGAGACCACTTCGAAGGAAAGTGCCTCCGTTCGATAGTTCTTTGGAGTTCCAAAGGTAACATACAAAGTGATCTCTCCCAGGGAATTGGCTTGTCTTCCTGGGACAACTCTGTGAAAGATCACAGAGCTATGGTTCAGCTGGGTTTCCAAGATATTCATCCGACGTAGCGTTTCAACATAGAGAATATTGATACTGCTACCACCGTCCATGAGGGTCTTGGAGAAACCATAACCTTCAATGAGTGGATTGACGATTAAGGCGTATTTTCCTCGCCTGTGCAACTTAGGCGGATGATCAACGCGGTCAAATGTGATTGCCACTTCCGACCAGTCCAAGAATTGAGGGACAGCCAGAACTGTCGCCTTGAGCTCATGTAGAACTACTTTCTTGACCTTTGCTGGTTGAGATCCGAGGAAAGTGACATGAGTGTCTTTCTTGGTGGGAAATTTTTTCTTCCCTTCCGGCTTGGGATTTGAAGCATCAGCTTCCTCCATGTCGAAATCTTCCTTGGTCTCTTTTTCTTTTTCAGGATTCTTCTTTCCCTTCTTCCGCTTAGCTTTGTAGCCCGCCGTGCCATCTCTTTTGATGTCGTCATTGAAACGACATTCAGCGTTGGTGTGGGATGAGCCCCCATTGGCATCTAGGTGATGCACACATGGGTTATTGGCAATGTCGGCCCAAGAGTAGGTTTTGCCTGGTTGCTGGTCTCCTCTACCTTGGACTCTTGAAGTTCCACGCCCACGCCCGCGGCCTCCGCCGCGTCCTCCTCGTCCTCCAGACCCGAAAGTAGCAGTAACCACTGCCGTTTCCGTGTTGGGTTTTTCTTCCGAGGTGTTTTTGCGCTTCTGAGCCTGTTGCTTTGGTTGTTTTGCCGACTGTGGCACAACTAGGGCATTAAGTAATCCCTCTACATCATCGTCGGCATCTGCATACTTGCTCGCTGTTTCTATCATCTCTCCCAAATCAGTGACCTTGTCACACTTCAAGCGATGGCGCAGTAGACCAATTGGGAGACCTACGATGAAAGCTTCAATCGCAGTTTGATCGTTTACTCCTTCACAGGAGTTCTTGGTGTCGATCCATCATCCGAGGTAATCCCGGCAAGTTTCTCCGGCCTTCTGGGTGTAACGCTGTAGGTCTCCGACCGTACAAGGCCTCCGATACGTGCCTTCGAAATTCCGAAAGAACGCACTTTGCATGTCATACCAGTTGTGGATGGTGTTCTCCAAAAGTTCATTAAGCCATGATCATGCCGTCTTCCGCAACATAAGTGGGAGATATCGGGTTGCGACCAGGCTGTTTCCGCCTTTGGCGATGCAGCAAGCTTGGAAAAAATCCTGTAGCCAGGTATCTGGCCGAGCAATGTCGTCGTAGGCTTGGATATGTCTTGAGATAGCAAATCCTTCCGGAAATCTTGTAGCTCTGATGCGTGGTCCGAAGAACTTTGGGCCCACGTAGATATCATCGTTTTCGTAGCAGTGCACCTCTATGTTGGAATTGATCCTGTGCCTTGCGGCGTTCGGGGATAACGATCGTCCCGAATGTCGGCTATGGCTGCGGTGCCTTGGAGCCGGACTTCGGCTTCTGCCACCACCTCCTCCGCCACGTCGTCCTTGTCCCCCTTGAGAGCCGTTGTGATGACTACTTGGTGGAGAGGGTGGGGCAGTTGGATTGTTTCCGGCTGATCGCCGACCTCCGTCCGGGACGTCATTATTTCGGTTCCGGGGAGGGTCTTCACTACGACGAGCCCCCTGCCGACTTGTACCGACATGGTTTCCGTCATTCCTTCATCCGTCGTTCCCACCGTGGTGAGGCTCAGCCGGACGGCTTGCATGTCTAGGAGGTGGCATTTTTTGACGATCCTCCTCCCGACGTTTCTCTTTATCTTCTCCCCTTCGATCGTTTGACTCTCGTCGGGGAGGATTCCTCGGATACAGTGCAGTAATGGCATCTTGCTCGGCTGCTGGAGCGACGTTGCTCTAGTCATGTGCGGTTCTGTGATGCTGTCCGTATGATCCGGTTTTGGAGTAGTTATCTTCCCGTCGGTCGGAACGGTGACGCTGTTCGGGAACACGCTGGGGCCTTATATCATTCCAGGCTGAGTCCGTGTGACATTGGTCGGATTTCGAGACCAATTTTCCACTTCCAGATTTCGCAGCCATCTGTTGCTCCAAACCCTTGGTGAGTAGCTTGATGCCCAATTCAACCTGTTCTAGGCCTGGATTATTTGATAGAATATCTCGAGCTGTGATAGTGTTCTATACTGGTGTTGGGTACACCAGATCTCCTTTGCTGTCGAGCCAAGGCATCCCTGGATCTCCTTCAAAGAGTACCCTATTCACTTCCGGAAATTTACCGTCACCTGTGTAACGTTTCCGGGTCTTCTGATGCAACCGAGACATGTAATCCTTAGTTGCCATGCGTTTCTTTTCCTCCTCGATGTTTTTGGCTTCATCCAGGAGTGGTTGATGACGCGCTTCTAGGGCCTGGGCCCCTTTGTCCAGCTCTTCAGCAGCGAGTTCTGCAGCTGTAGGGATAGGTGTGGTTAATGCAACATCGATGAGTTTACGTGCACCTTCAGTGATCACGTGTCAATCCACCGATTCTTCTTTTTTCGGCTCTTCTAGGATAAGTGCTCCATCTGAGTCTTGCTCATATTCCTCGGCAATCACCTCCTCTATTAGAGGGTCTTTTGCCGGGGTCTTGTTCTTCTTATTCCTCTTCTTTGCCTTCTTGGCAGCGCCGGTAGCAAAGATGGCTTTGGGTCCGTTTCCCGGAGTCAAGCTGTGAGCGGTACTTTCGGACATCTGGACTTCGGGATTATCTCCGACTTCCATGTCATCCTGCGCTTTGGGAGAGTGTTCCCCGGATCCTTCATCCATGGCTTCTCCTTCTTCTACAGCTTTGGAGTTATACTCCTCTCCATATTCTGCGGAGAACTTTCGGAAATCTGCTGACGTCATCGATTCATCCGAGGATGCGGGTACGTCGGCATTTGTTCCAATTGCCTCCAGCATAGAGTCGGTGTTTTCTCCAGCATCGGCAGAGCCGGATCCGGATCCCACATATCCGACGAAGTGCGACGCGTGCTTCCTGAGGTACCTATGGCTCTCACGATCAGCCATGTCGAAACTTTTGATGGTCTCGAGAATTGCATCTGCGCTTGCATCTTGCATTATCATACGTCGCAGTGTGTACCTGAGGAAAGGCCTGTCTATCCCGGCGTCATCAGAGCCGGAATCAGTGTCGTTGGTGAGTTCCTCCTGGATTTCGACTTCTACAGGTGGGTCAATCTGGGATCCGGCCTCTCCAAGGAGATCCACTCTAGATTCGACTTGGACCGCTAGGTCTTCCTCAGGCTCGGATTTCTCCACTATCTCCGCAGCTGGTGCGGGCTGGGTGGGATTAGGGTTTTCTGAGATCCGGAACTCTGCCGCCTCCGCAGACAAAGGGGACCCAGAAGATTCTTCTGCCTCTATCATCACCGCTGGGGTGGGTGGGGCAGGTTCAGCAAAACCGATGTAAACATCGATCTCGCCAAAAGACATGATTGTGTAGGCAGTCATAGCCTCCCTAGCCGGAATCCACGTCTCGTCGAGAACGATGAGAGGGACGTCGCTAGCGTAGAGGATGCGACCGACGGCGATAGTCTTGCCGATTCCGATTCTTGCAGATTCCGCTCGGAACGCATATCCGAAGCTCACTTGCCCCACGGTGGGCGCCAACTGTCGTCGGATTGAGGACAAGTACGCCATGAGGGGGTCCTCGAGGCGTGCGGAAGAGAGGGGTGTGAGACGTACGGTGTTCCGGGATGGTGAGCACACAAGTTTACCCAGGTTCGAATCCACCGGCTTTGGACGGATCCTACTCTTGCTAGCAATCCAGTAATACGGCAGAGCCGGAATATGGGTTACAAGGGTTTCGCCTGTGCGAGTTGAGATTGTAGACTATTGAGGTGTTTTTAGAGTTGCCCTAAAGGCTCTCCCTAGGACGACTTATATAGATATCCGGCCTAGGGTTTACAGGAGAGATCTATCTGGCTATGACTAAGAGTCGGTTACATAGTACATCTTGAACTACAAGTAACACTATGGGCCTAAGCCGGTAAGTCTTCTGGGCCTTCCCGTAGCTGGATGGGACTCCATCTTTTCTCCCTGACTGGGCCGCCCGTGAAGCAAAGCTCTAACCCGAAGTGGGCCACCCTGGTCAATGAGGAACTGTGAGGATACCTGGAAAGTATATCCCCAACAACAGCCCTAAAATTTTCGATAGTTAAAAGTGGAAATATAGAGGGTGTCAGGGGGATGATCCCCAGGACCCCAACCAGACAAGAAACCAAGCAATCGGATCGTGTCCGGCTGACCAGGTGCAGCCAGACAGGGCAAGACAGGCCGGCTATCACACGGTAGCCGGATCAGCAAGAGGTAGTCGGCTACGGCGACGTAGCCGGACCCAATCAGTGCACGGTACGCCCTGTACGATGACAAGACTGGCAACCACCCGGCCATACCGAAGACTTTGCAGGGATGATGCAGGAACAGTGGCCCGATGCTGACGACAGGCTCGCACGGTGTCCACTGTGCCTACGACAGCCATACCGCTCATACTCCGATGGGACATACCATGCCAGACACTGCAGATGACCAGCCGGCTAGGACCCGCTAGTCGGATTGGCCAGTGAGACCATTGCCTCTCTGCCTATATAAGGAGAGGCTAGGCCTCAGTAGAAGTGGTTGGTCTCATTGCATTTAAGGCAGTAGCTAGAGAATACAGCTCAAGGAGCACTTGTAGTTCGTGTATCCCTGGTAGTCAGATCCGACAGGAGTAGGGGCTTTACCTCATCACGAGGGCCCCGAACCTGGGTACTTCTTGCGTCCAGCTATGCTTGCTTGTATCCAATCCCGCCTGCGGACGCCGTCGATAGCTTCCTTGCTAGTCCCCACACCTCTATCTAACCTCCTTAGGTACTGCCGTTCCCAATACAACGACAGTTGGCGCCCACCGTGGGGCTAGATGGCTTCGACCGGAGTCATGTTCCGCACGGGACCCTGCACTTCAGCCGGTGAGCGCGTGGCCTCTGGCCTTGTGCTCACGCTTGGCAAATTCGACTGCGTCATCGACAACGCTTCCTGCTTCGCCGGAACCTCCTTCCCGGCGAACGGCACCGTCCTGCTATTCGGCGACCTCCCTGTCTATGTCACCACCGTTCCGGAGCGTTTCCCCAGGGAAATTGTCTCTGTCGCGGAGCTGCCGCATTCGGGCGGTAGCACCTCCGTCGCATCCTGCGGCGTGGAGGTCATGATGGCCGGCTCCAGCTGTCACGCCCACCAGCCGCGGGAGCGAGGCGCGGACGAGGTTGGGACTTCTGCCCCTCCGCAGCCTCGGAACCCGGTGGAAGATGCCATTGATCGGCTCCTGACGCCGGTTAACCTCGGGAATGACCCGGAGGAGAAGGAGGCCAACTTCACCATGGAGAGACAGATCCTCCTCTAGGAGGCCATGGAGCTAGCAGCAGCCCGCAAGCAACTCGAGATCACCCGGCATGAGTACGACCGCACGCACGGCTTCACCCCGGCTACCGCGGAGCCGAGCCGGTGCGGCCAGGTGCGGCGCTGGGGCGGCGAGCTAGGCGGTAGGATGGAAAAAGATGGGGAGCCGGATCCCGCACCCGCCCTCATCCGGCCCACCTACAACACGCCCATCAAGAACCTGCGCGTGGCACGGGCCGCGGCAGAGGAACTGCCCAGTGTGGAGGGCGAGGAGCGAGCCCGCCAGCACGCTCGCGTGCAGGAGCTCCTCCGCATCGCGGACGAGCAGGACGACGCCAACCGGAAGATGCAGGAGGACCCCAGCTACTCCAGGGGGAGCAAGCTGCCTGCTAATAGCAGGGGCACGTCGCGCGACACCCAGCAGGCGTCCTCCCCTCAGCCGGCTAAGGCCCGCAGTAGGCGTCGCAACTCTGGCAACAGGGGCCAGCTGCGCCAGGAGCAAACGGTGAACAGCAACCCGTCGCCTCCCCCTCCACCAACCGGGGCGCCCAGACCCGCCGGCTCTCGTCTCTCGGGCCAGGTGGGAGCGCCCAACCCGGATTGTCCGGATGCCCGTGACCGTATCGAGCTCCTCGCTCAAGCGCACGTTATGGAGGAGGAAGATTCTACCGACCCGGTTTGTTTCGGACCCCGCATCCAGAACAACCGTTTCCGGATAAGTTCTCCCTACCCAGGGACACCCCCAAGTACGACAGCAGCATGAAACCGGAAGATTGGCTGACCGACTATGCTACGGCAGTCGGCATTGCCCATGGGAACAAGCGCACAACCGTGCGCTACGTCCCCCTCATGCTAACCGGGTCAGCAAGAACGTGGCTCAACAGCCTTGCGCCCAATAGCATCAACGCCTGGCCAGACTTCGAGAAAGTATTCATCCAAAACTTCAACGGCACGTACAAGCGCCTGGGGCGCCCACGCGACCTGGCCTTGTGCGTCCAAGGTGACCGCGAGACCGACCGCGAGTACCTCGCCAAGTGGATGGAGCTGCGCAACACCTGTGAGGTCATCCTGGAGAGCCAGGCCATCGGCTTCTTCATCGAGGGTTGCCGAGAAGGCACCATGCTTCGCCACCGGCTACTGTGTGACGAGCCGAAAACCATGGCGGAGCTCATGACGGTTGCGGACCAGTATGCCACGGCGGATGCCACCATGAAGAAGCCCCTCCGAGTAAATGCTGACGGGCGTCCGACTCCTACGGAGCCGGCTCACGACCGTCCGGGCAATCCGGCTGGCAAAGCCGGATCCTCCAGGCGCCATGGCAACGACAACCGGTTCCACGGGGACCGCCAAGCTGGGCAACAGAAGCCCCGCTACCACACATGGCAGGTCAACACTGTGGAGGGTGCGCCCAATGCACCACCTAATGACACAAGGAGGCAGAAGCCACGGCTCACCTTCGACCAGATGTTTGACGGCCCGTGCAAGTGGCATAGCGGTCCCTTCAAACCGGCTACGCACACCACTCGGAATTGCAGCTGGACCCGCCAGCTAAAGGACCAGGGCAACCAGCCTCGTCTCCCCCCTCCCCCTCCGAGCGGACCCCCACCACCGGCTAGGGGAGCCGGTAATTATGGTAACGGCGGCAATGGAGGCAACAACAACAACAGCTACCCCCAGCCTCACGCCGCCTACCACATCTTCGAGACGGAGCAGGACGACAAGCACAGCCACAGGCGACGCTCCAAGGAGGTCAATGCCATCGTCTCTCCGGTCCCCTAGTACCTGAACTGGTCGGAAACCCCCATCACCTGGAGCCGTGCAGATCAGCCGGAGTAGCTGCCGACTCCCGGGGGCTACGCCATGGTGCTCGACCCCCTCATCGTCTCCAACGCGCGTACCTGCCGATTCTCGCGCGTCCTCATCGACGGAGGCAACAGCCTCAACCTCCTCTACCAATCCTCGTTGGAGAAGCTGGGAATTCGCGAAAGCGACCTGCGCCCGACTACCACAATGTTCCACGGCGTACTGCCGGGGCCAGCCTGCGCCCCGCTGGGGAAAATCCACCTGGACGTCATCTTCGCGACCGAGGAGAACTTCCGCTGCGAGCCAATTTGGTTCGAGGTAGTAAACCTGACGAGCTCCTACCATGCTCTCCTCGGGCGACCCGCCCTCGCCAAGTTCATGGCCATCCCCCACTACGCGTACCTCAAGACAAAGATGCCGGGACCCCGCGGCGTGATCACCATCGCCGGCTGCTTCAGGCGGTCGATGGAGTGCGCCTCAACCGGTTCCAAACTGGCAGAGGCCCTCATCATAGCCGAGGAGAAGCGCGTGATCATGCGTGACGTGGCCATGGCCCAGCAGGACATGCCGGCTAGCAGCAAACTGACTGGAGAAGGAACTTTCCAGCCGACAAAGGAGACAAAGAGGATTCTGCTCGACCCCTCCGACCCGACTAAGTTCGTCACCATTGGTGCCGGCTTGGACAGCAAATAGGAAGGCGCGCTCGTTGACTTCCTCCATGAGAATCGGGACATCTTTGCATGGTCCCCCAAGGACATGCCGGGTGTGCCGAGGGAATTCGCCGAGCACTCACTTCATGTGTGGCCGGACGCCAAGCCGGTCAAGCAGCCTCTGCGCCGGTTCGCGGAGGAGAAGAGGAAGATAATCGGGGACGAGATCACCCAACTCCTTGCAGCCGGGTTCATCATGGAAGTGTACCACCTTGGCTGGTTGGCGAACCCAGTCCTGGTGCTAAAGAAGAACAAGACCTGGCGCATGTGTATCGACTACACCAGCCTGAAGAAGGCGTGCCCGAAAGACCCCTTCGCCTTGCCCCGTATCGATCAAGTCATCGATTCCATGATCAGCTGTGATTTGTTGTCTTTTCTAGATTGCTATTTCGGGTACAATCAGATCCGGCTAAACCCGGCTGATCAGATTAATACATCATTTATCACCCCCTACGGGGCTTTCTGCTATGTAACCATGCCTTTCGGTCTAAAGAATGCAGGTGCTACCTATCAGCGCTGCATGCAGAAGTGCTTGCACTCGCAGATAGGCCGAAACATGCATGCTTATGTGGATGACGTGGTCATCAAGACCAAGGAGAAGTGCACCCTCCTCGAAGACCTGGGAGAAACATTTGGCAACCTCCGCTAGTACCAGATGAAGCGGAACCCGGAGAAGTGCATCTTCGGAGTACCATCCGGTCAGCTACTCGGTTTCCTCGTATCGCAACGAGGTATCGAGGCGAATCCGGAGAAGATCGCGGCCATCGAGAGGATGCAGCCGCCCAGGAACCTGCTTGGAGTCCAGAAGTTCACCGGATGCCTGGCCTCCCTCAGTCGTTTCGTCAGCCGGCTAGGGGAGAAGGCACTCTCGTTGTACCAGCTGATGAAGAAGACGGACAAGTTCTCCTGGACTTCGCAAGCCGACTCCGCATTTCACGACCTCAAGCGCATGCTATCCACAGTGCCGGTTCTAGCCACGCCGGCTAGCAAGGAGCCGATGTTGCTCTATATAGCAGCCATCAGCAGGGTCGTCAGCGTCGTCCTGGTGGTGGAGCGCCCCGAGGAAGGCAAGGCTCAGCCGGTTCAGAGGCCCGTCTACTACCTCAGCGAGGTTCTCTCCCTCTCCAAGCAGAACTACCCCCACTACCAGAAGATGTGCTATGGCGTGTACCTGGCATGCAAGAAGCTCAATCACTACTTCCAGGAGTACCCGATTAAGGTCGTGTGCACCGCACCCCTTTCAGAAATCATCGGCAACAAGGACGCCACCGGCCGAGTCGCCAAGTGGGACATCGAGCTGTCCGCCTACTCCATCCAGTATGAGCCCCGGCTCACGATCAAGTCGCAGGCATTGGTAGACTTCCTCGTCGACTGGGCTGAGACCTAGTATCTCCCACCGGTTTCGGATTCGGACCACTGGAAGATGCACTTCGACGGGTCGAAGATGCTCGGGGGCTTGGGAGCTGGCATCGTGCTCACCTCACCCAAGGGAGACTGGCTGGAGTACATGCTGCAAATCCACTTCAAGGCCTCGAACAACGTAGCTGAATACGAGGCACTGGCGCACGGACTCCGGTTAGCCAAGGAGATCAGTGTCAACCGGATCCTGTGCTTCGGTGATTCGGATCTAGTGGTGTAGCAAGTATCCGGAGAATGGGATGCCAGAGATGCAAACATGGCCCTCTACCGGTTCCACATCCAGAAGCTCGGCGCATCCTTCCACGGGTGCGAATTTCACCATGTCCCTCGCGTCAACAACGAGGCAGCCGATTCGCTTTCCAAAATCAGATCCACTAGGCAGCCGATCCCACCAGGGGTCTCTTTGGAGCACCTGCGCAAGCCGTCCATCAACCTGTTGCCAGAGTCAGACTCCATCACCTGGGCAGGAAGCGTTCCGGCTAGCGGAACGGCAGAAGCAGAGCCGGCAGAGCCACCAAAGAAGAAGACCCGCACCAATTCTAGCAAAGTAGTGCCCTCCGGCTCGCAAGACCCGGGGGCTGCCGGTTCATCAAGCAGCTTGGGGGCTTCCGTCCCGGGTACGCCACCCGGACGACCCCCCGACATCCGTCAACCAGAGGACGGGAACGTCCTCGTCATTCGGGAAGTGCCATCCTGGGCACAACCCTTCATGAGCTACATCGCCAACGGAGAACTTCCGGATGACGAGGTGGAAGCCAGGCAAATCCGGCCCCGCGCGCACACGTACACCATCATCAACGGCAAACTGTACAAGCGCAGTGTATCCGATATTTTCCAGAGATGTGTCGACATAGACACAGGCTACCGGCTACTCAAGGACATCCACCAGGGCGAGTGCAGGCACCACGCTTCGTCAAGGGCGATAGTCGCCAAGGCGTTCCGCCATGGTTTCTATTGGCCCACTGCCCTTGAGGACGCTGAGCAGCTGGTCCACGCATGCAATGGATGCCAGCGCTTCGGGCAGCTTAGGCACACGCCAACTTTGGTACTCAAGACCATACCGATCACCTGGCCCTTCGCGGTTTGGGGCCTCGACATGGTCGGTCCCTTCAAGCGGGCGCGCGCGGGTATGACCCATCTGCTGGTAGCGGTGGACAAGTTCACGAAGTGGATCGAGGCTAAGCCCATCCGGAAGCTGGACGGGGCTACAGTCGTCACCTTCTTCACCGGCATCATCAACCGATTCGGCTACCCCAACAGCATCATCACCGACAACGGCACGGACTTCGCCAAGGGGGCCTTCGCCCGGTTCTGTAGCAACAAGGGCATCCGTCTGGACATCGCCTCCGTCGTGCACCCGCAGTCCAACGGGCAAGTGGAAAGGGCAAACGGCTTGGTGCTAGCCAGTATCAAACCGCGTCTCATGGAACCATTGGAGCGGTCCCCCGGATGCTGGATCGAGGAGCTTCCGGCTATGTTATGGAGCCTCCGCACCACGCAGTAGATCAAACGACTACACACCGTTCTTCCTGGTCTATGGATCGGAAGCCGTCCTCTCCGTGGACATCGAATTTGACTCACCGCGCAAGCTCCTATACGACGAAAAGGCTAACCAGGAGGCGCGAGAAGACGGAGAGGACCTCCTGGAGGAGGCCCGCGAGCTGGCTCTATCCAGATCAGCCCTGTACCAGCAGCGACTACGTCACTACCATTCAAGCCGGATCCGCCTAGTCGCGTTTCGCGAGGGCGACCTGGTTCTCCGGCTGGTGCAAGACACGAAGGGCATGCACAAGTTATCACCACCCTGGGAGGGCCCCTTCATCATCAGCCGGGCACTGCCCAACGACTCCTACTACCTCATTGACGTGCAGCAGCCATGCAAGAACAAGATGGACAAATCAGACGAGGAAACCGAGCGCCCCTAGAACGCGGCCCTGCTACGCCTGTTTTACACCTAGTCGCCATACAGTGTATGTATCCCGCAAACCCTATGAATGAAAATGCGGACCCCTACGAGAATCTCGGGGGCTCCTTGCTAGAAATGTGTTTTCGCATCTGCTTTTCCGGTTCTGATTTTCCGGCTCTGGCAACCCCTACCCGGGGGCTTGCCGGCTGGCCCGGCCTGCTAAGTCAACAAACCGACTGAGTAGTGTGCGGCGATGTCAGAGGCCCACTCTTCGTATCAGCTACAGACCGCAACCCGGCTATCCGACTAGCAAGAGCAAAAGCCCGAGGCACCCCACACGAAAAACAGGGAGGAGACGCGATAGACCGGGCGTTCTGGTCTTGCAACTAGATCGAACAATTCCGGCTACTAAGCCGTTAGTACCGTGTGCAATGTACTGTCAACTCCCTTCGATTCCGGCTGCAGACCGCAACCCGGCTACCCGGCAAGGACGCAGCGAAAACAGCAGAGCACACGGGAAAGCGACCAAGTGTCTGGAGAGGCACAAGCCAGTTTTCCAAAAAACAAGCAGTTTTCCGGCTACAATTTGACAGACTAACCTATTAACCTGTGAGGATGTATGTGTATATATATGTATATTCTTACTCGACTACCTCGAGTCGGAATTCAGGAAAAGGGAAGAAGATTCGAAGTCCTTGCCTTCATCAAGCGCTCCGAATCTCGGGGGCTACACCCACTGGGTGCGCTCGCGTGCCCCCAGTGGAATCTTGTAGTTCCTGACCAGCTAAGGGCGTTTAGCCGGTCGTTCGGAGCCCAGGTGAGGGCAAGGGCAGGAGCAAGAGAAGACAAGGAAGATTCGAAGCACTGGCTACGCCAGCTACTCCGAATCTCGGGGGCTACACCAAGTGGGTGCACTCGCGCGCCCCCACTGGAATGTTAGTTCCCCCGGCTGATGGCATTCAGCCGGGGAAAGCAGCCGACTAAGACGAGTCTAGTCGAATAAAGTTAGAAGACGTGAGAAAAAGAAGGAAGATTTGAAGCACCTGGCTGCGCCAGCTACTACGAATCTCGGGGGCTACACCCAGTGGGTGCGCTAGCGCGCCCCCACTGGAGGTGCAGTTCCTTCGGCTAAAGGTGTGAAGCCGGATGAACTAAGCCGGATAAAGTCAACCGGCAAAATATAGAAAGGAAACTCGAAATGCACAAGTTAAAGGAAACTCAAGAGTTCAATATTAACAAACAAAAAGGAGGCGAAGCTCCCATAAGTTACCCGGCATCAGAGATAGCCGGTACAGACAGACAAGTTTCACACATAACAAAAGCAAGACAAATACACCCGGCATCCCGGGGCAGTGGCTAAGCGGCAGGACCCTTGCTGTGAGGAGCATCTTGACTAGCAGAGGCTTCGGGCGGAGGAGGAGGCGCAGAGCTCGATCTGGTTCCTGCGCCCGCAGGCGGCAGCATCGGGCCTTCCGCATTAGGAGTGCCGACGGACTCCGAGTCGGTGAGCACCTCGTCGGGGTCCACATAGTCGGCGATCTTGATGGCAGACCCGCGGAGCTCCGGATGGGCTTGGCGGATGACGGCAAGGTTGGCACCGGCACGGAAGCCTCCGTCGATCTTCTTGACGTGGGCGTCCTTGTACCAGGAGAGCATGAGGGCCAGAGCCATCTCCACTCCGGCTCGTGTCGCCAAATCCCGCAGCCGGTCCACCATAGCCGGCACCTCTCCCACCTTCGCAGCCAGCTGAGCCATCGTCTCCGGAACCGGAGCCTCTGGCCACACGAAGGAGAAGACGTCCCGCGCCGCTTGGCGAAGCTTGGCAGCCTCTTCACCAAGCAGGACGACAAGCTCCTAAGCCGTCGGCTATGCTCCCGGCCAGTTCTCCTGCAGCCGGTTGTAGGCCAGCAGGTCTATGCCGGGATAAAAAGCTGTTATAAAAGAGAGTCAGATCCGGCTACCGGATCCAGAAGGAAAAGAAGGCGGAAAAGGGGGAACTTACCCTTGGCCGTGTGGCCAACCTGCATCAGCTCCTCCACTAGAGCCTTCTCCTTCGCCGCCAGCCGTTTGATCTCCTTCTCTTGGTCCTTGTTCTGGGCCTCGAGAAGGTTGAAGGCCTCGATCCGGCTGGCGAGGGAGGCGTCGCGCTCCTTGATGGTGGCCTCCAGGCCGTCTACCCTCGCGTGCCAATCCTTATTCTGCAGCCGCAGAGTAGAATTGGACTTGCTCAGTCGGTCGTTCGCTCTCTTCAAGCGATCGATCTCGCGCTGAGCGCACACGAGGATGGCTGCAACCAAACCGACTATCAGTAAAAAAAAAGTTGGCAGGTCCTGCGCTGAGAGCAAGACGAACGAAGCGAACTTACTCTGGGAGGTCCCGTTGGCAGTAGCAAGCTTCTGCTCCAGGGTCCGTTTCCCACCGGCTGCGGCCTCCAGCAGCCGGATCTCCTTCACCGCCAGTTCAAGGGTGGCGGCGAGATCCGTCAGCGAGGCGGCGGAGGAGGCATCGTCATCCATGGCATTGGCGGCCAAGAACTCCTTCGTGGTAACCACCGGCGTCCTCCACTCCTCCCCCGGCTCGTCGTCGGAGTTGTTGTCGCCGACAACCACGAGCTCCTTGCTGGCAGCGGCCCCCCACGCTCCCGCGGAAGAGCCTCTCGGCTGGGGATCCGCCTCCGGCTGAACCTCCACGTCCGGCTACGGGCCTCTCGCTCCGGCTGAGGCAGCCGGCTCAGATCAAGGCGGTGGCGGAGGCGGCACCACGGGAGAAGGAGTAGCGCTGGCAGAAGAGGTCGGAGCACGCGGCGGCGACCCGGTTGGAGCTCGAGCCGGGCTCGCGGCTCCAAAAGAAACCAACGTGCTAAGAAGAAGGAGAAGAAGGCAAAGGAAAACAAACCAAAGTCAGGAAGGAAGAAAAAGAGGCACGCAGAAAACGCTAAAAGAAAAGGGGAGAAGGGACGTACCCCGACACAACTGGAGGTGGCCCCTTCTTCCGGCCAAGGCGGCTCGGCGGCAGGGTGCTGGACCGGCTCCTCTTGGGAGCCGGCTCCTCCGTTGTAGGCCGACTGGAGCTGGAACGGCTGGAGCCGCTCCCGCCTGCCCTGCCGTCCGTCGCGGAGCACGTCGCCGGATCGATGGTCGGCACGGCCTCCTCCTCCTCGTGAACCTCCGTGTGGGGGTCGGCCGCCGGCTCGTCATTCCGGCTGGGAAAGGCATCGCCATTCCTGTTCGACTCCTCGCCGGACCGCGAGCGCGCGGCTCGGGCAAGTCAGGCGTGAACTCCTCAAGAGGAGCCTCACCCTCCTCGTGAAGGATGCAAGCGAATATCTGCCGAATACAATAAGTCAGCCGGACAGAACAAGAAAAATGCAGGAAGAACAAATGAAGTTTCTGGCTAGAAGAACTTACCCAGGGCGCGCGGTTCTCCCGGCTGTAGGGCGCCAGACTGAACTTCCAGTTCTCTGGCAGTCGCTCCTTGGTGATCGTCCACACCCACTCCTTCAAGTTGTGGTAGCGGGGATCACAGCGCGACAGCCGGGTCGGGTCCAGCCGACCGGAGTAGTAGCACATCTTGTGCGCCCGCTGCTGCATCGGCATCATCAGCCGAGACATCCAGCTGAGGGTGATGTCCAGGCCGGTTAGCCGACAGGTGACGAGGGAGCGCATGCGCTGTAGCATCGCGTCCGTCTCCGCCTTGTCACCATGGATCTTCAGCTCCCAGTTCTGCCGGCTGGACTCGACATCCTGGAAAGCCGGAAGATTGATCCGGTCGACGTTGGTGACGTTCTTGACGTAGAAGTACGACTGCTACCACAGCCGTACCGTGTCCTGAAGCAAGAACTTGGGGTAGCCGGATTGGGCGTGGGAGTAGATGGAGGCGCCACCGCAGACGACTAGCGGCCCCTTCGTGTACTGCACCTACGGCCGGACTCGGAAGAGCCGGCAGAAGAGCCCGAGATCCAGCTGGATCCCGAGGTAGCTCTCGCAGAAAGCCATGAAGTGCGCCAACGTCCCGATTGCGTTGGCGCCGAGATGGTGGAGGCAGAGATCGAAGAACGCTAGAAACGTCAGGAAGAAGGGGTGCACTGGCAAGGCGAACCAGCACGCCGGATGGGAGAGGAAGATGACGCGCTCCCCCTCCGCCGGGTGCGGCGACACCTCTCCTGCCGGCGCCAACCGCACCGCCACCTCCTCCTCCAACGGGAGAACGCGAGTGGCGCGATACTTCTGGATGTGGTCCTCCGTGACGGAGGAGCCACACCAACCTCCATGGTCGGATGCCATCTCCGGCTGACAAGAAGGCGCGGCGGCAGAGGAGTGACGATGGCTCGTACCACTGATGACGAAAAGCAGGCGGCGCAACGGGCTACGGCGACAGCAGAGCAAGGGCGCAAAGGGCAAGAGCACACTGGGGAAGGAGAAACTGTAGCGGGGAGTGAAGGAAGCGAACTGCCTCCCCCGCGGCGTCCCTTTAAAGGGCCGGAAGCGCAACCGTCAACAACGGAACGTGTCGCGCATCCGGACGACCCTCACCCCAACCGTCGCCCAGATCCTGTGTGCCAAGGCAGGATGCGCAGAAGATCCCGAAGCAAGAACCGAAGCGTCGGGAAGCGGCTTCCCGAGGCGACGTGCGACGGGATGTTATGCTGCCCGCCGTAGTGCAATGATGGCGCGTGCGCGCGTGGCTAGCATCAGCACTGACGTCACGGGTAGCGCAACCGCCAGGCGTAGCCGGACACAAATTCAAAACCAAGAGGGAGCGCGCGCACATTTCACCCAAGGGCGGAATCCACACGTGCTCGGGGGCTAGTGTCAGGGGGATGATCCCCAGGTACCCCAACCGGACAAGAAACCAAGCAATCGGATCGCGTCCGGCTGACCAGGTGCAGCCGGACAGGGCAAGACAGGCTGGCTATCACATGGTAGCCGGATCAGCAAGAGGTAGCCAGCTACGACGACGTAGCCGGACCCAATTAGTGAGACATGACGACGTGCGTATCAGTGCATGGTACGCCCTGTACAATGACAAGACTGGCAACCACCCGGCCATACCGAAGACTTTGCGGGGATGACGCAGGAACAATGGGCCGATGCTGACGAAAGGCTCGCACGACATCCACTGTGCCTACGACAGCCATACCGCTCATACTCCGATGAGACATACCATGCCGGACACTGTAGATGACCAGCCGGCTGGGACCCGCATGTGGGGCCCGCCAGTCGGATTGGCCAGTGAGACCATTGCCTCTCTGCCTATATAAGGAGAGGCAAGGCCTCAGTAGAAGTGGTTGTTCTCATTGCATTTAAGGCAGTATCTAGAGAATACAGCTCAAGGAGCACTTGTAGTTCGTGTATCCCTGGTAGTCAAATCCGGCAGGAGTAGGGGCTTTACCTCATCACGAGGGCCCCGAACCTGGGTACTTCTTGCGTCCAGCTACGCTTGCTTGTATCCAATCCCTCCTGCGGACGCCGTTGATAGCTTCCCTGCTAGTCCTCACACCTCTATCTAACCTCCTTAGGTACTGCCGTTCCCAATACAACGACAGAGGGGAAGGTAAGTGGCTGTACGGTGAGATTTGTGGGGTTGTGCTAGATCGGGTAGAGGGATGTGTTAGTGAAGGCGGAGACGTTAGGTCTCGTCGAGCTCAACTCTTCGGCCTTCGGCTAGCACGTGCAAGTTTCTTACGGTCTGGCCCAGTTGGAAGTGAGATTGAGAGCCGCTGCATAAAAAAATGGGATATGTCTTATTAAAATCAAGTGGCAATAAATTGCAGCTGTCCATCAACGACCGTGCACTCGATGACGCATGCATTGTAGCATAGTAGTAGGCTTTTTAGACTTGATTAAACATGACATGACCGCTCATCGACTTTTTCCATGGACGACATCGTGTCCCTTCTTGTAGAAGTATCACTGAGGGAGACGCCCGTGCTGTCTCATGCTGTACTGTGAAGGGCACGACGTGTGCAACGATCATCGTTGGATTGCACAGAATCAACGGTTGGTGCGCATGATCCACGTGACAACTGTGACAACCAATCAGGGAGTAGCAGACAGGGTGAGCACAGGTTTGGGCTTCTACGAAAGATAGAGAGAGGGGGGCAAAACTGAGTAGTACCACATAAAACCAAGGGCAAAACTGAGTAGTATAAAAATGGAAAGTGAGTGTCTTATACAATGAAATACATCGTGGCATACATCAAATTATGCCAAGATAGATCCACTAGAGTTCATTGGATGTGTGTTCTTCTCATGAACCACACATGGATCCACCAGTGTCATTACATGTCTGCTCTTTTCATTAACCAGAGTTAGAGTCATTGCATGTCTATTCTTTTCACAAACCACATATCACCAGTGTCATTGCATGTGTGTTCTTCTCATGAACCACACATAGATCCAGCCAGTGTGATTGCATGTCTGTTCTTTTCACAAACCACATATGGATCCACCAGTGTCATTGCATGTCTGCTCTTTTCAAAAACCACATATCACCAGTGTCATTGCATGTGTGTTCTTCTTACAAACCACATAAGGATCCACCAGTGTCATTTGATGTGTGTTCTTTTCACAAACCACATAAGGATCCACCAGTGTCATTGAATGTGTGTTCTTTTCATGAACCACACCCACTGTCATTGCATGTATGTTCCTCTCACAGACCACACATGGATCCACCAGTGTCATTGCATGTGTGTTCTTCTCATGAACCACATCTAGAGTCATTGCATCAGTGTTCTTTTCATGAACCACACCCAGTGTCATTGGATGTGTGTTCCTCTCATAGACCACACATGGATCCACCAGTGTCATTGCATGTCTGCTCTTTTCATGAACCACATCTAGAGTCATTGCATGTCTGTTATTCCCACAGACCACATATGGATCCACCAGTGTCATTGCATGTGTGTTCTTCTCATAAACCACATAAGGATCCATTAGTGTCATTGGATGTGTGTTCTTCTCATGAACCACACCCAGTGTCATTGCATGTCTGTTCCTCTCACAAACCACACATGGATCCACCAGCGCCATTGCATGTGTGTTCTTCTCATGAACCACAGCTAGAGTCATTGGATGTGTGTTCTTTTCATGAACCACATCTAGAGTCCTTGCATGTTTGTTCTTTTCATGAACAACATCTAGAGTAGTTGCATGTTTGTTATTCTCACAAACCACATAAGGATACACCGGTGTCATTGCCTGTGTGTTCTTCTCATGAACCACATCTAGATTCATTGCATGTCTATTCTTCTCACAGACCACATAAGGATCCAACAGTGTCATTGGATGTGTGTTCTTTTCATGAACCACACCCTGTGTCATTGGATGTTTGTTCTTCTCACAAACCACATGGATCCACCAATGTCATTGCATGTGTGTTCTTCTCATGAACCACACATGGATCCACCAAGTGTGATTGCATGTCCGTTCTTCTCACAAACCACACATGGATCCACCAGTGTCATTGCATGTCTGTTCTTTTCATCAACCACACCCAGTGTCATTGCATGTCTGTTCCTCTCATAAACCACACGTGGATCCACTAGTGTCATTGCATGTGTGTTCTTCTCATGAACCACAGCTAGAGTCATTGCATGTCTATTATTCTCACAAACCACATAAGGATACACTAGTGTCATTGCATGTGTGTTTTTCTCATGAACCACACCCAGTGTTATTGCATGTATGTTCTTTTCACAAACTACACATGGATCCACCAGTGTCATTGGATGTGTGTTCCTCTCATGAACCACATCTAGAGTCATTGCATGTGTGTTCTTCTCACAAACCACATAAGGATACACTAGTGTCATTTCATGTGTGTTCTTCTCATGAACCACAACTAGAGTCATTGCATGTCTATTCTTCTCACAAACAACATAAGGATCCACCGGTGTCATTGGATGTGTGTTCTTCTCATGAACCACACATGGATCCACAAGTGTCATTGCATGTCTGCTCTTCTCATGAACCACAGTTAGTGTCGTTGCATGTCTGTTCTTTTCACAAACTAAATATCACCGATGTCATTGCATGTGTGTTCTTCTCATGAACCACACATGGATCCACCCAGTGTGATTGCATGTCTATTCTTTTCACAAACCACATATGGATTCACCAGTGTGATTGCATGTCTGCTGTTTTCACAAACCACATATCACCAGTGTCATTGCATGCGTGTTCTTCTCACAAACCACATATGGATCCACAAGTGTCATTGGATGTGTGTTCTTCTCACAAAGCACATAAGGATCCAGCAGTGTCATTGGATGTGTGTTCTTTTCATGAATCACACCCAGTGTTATTGCATGTGTGTTCTTCTCACAGACCACACATGGATCCACCAGTGTCATTGCATGTGTGTTCTTCTCATGAACCACGGCTCATTGCATGTGTGTTATTTTCATGAACCAAACCTAGTGTCATTGGATGTGTGTTCCTCTCATAGACCACACATGGATCCACCAGTGTCATTGTATGTCTGCTCTTTTCATGAACCATAGTTAGAGTCATTGCATGTATGTTATTCCCACAGACCACACATGGATCCACCAGTGTCATTGCATGTGTGTTCTTCTCACAAACCACATAAGGATCCACCAGTGTCATTGGATGTGTGTTCTTCTCATGAACCACACGCAGTGTCATTGCATGTCTGTTACTCTCACAAACCACACATGGATCCACCAGTGCCATTGCATGTGTGTTCTTCTCATGAACCACAGCTAAAGTCATTGGATGTGTGTTCTTTTCATGAACCACAACTAGAGTCCTTGCATGTGTGTTCTTCTCACAAACCACATAATGATACACCGGTGTCATTGCATGTGTGTTCTTTTCTTGAACCACATCTAGACTCATTGCATGTCTGTTCTTCTCACAAACCACATAAGGATCCAGCACTGTCATTGGATGTGTTTTCTTTTCATGAACCACACCCCAGTGTCATTGGATGTGTGTTCTTCTCACAAACCACACATGGATCCACTAGTGTAATTGCATGTGTGTTCTTCTCATGAACCAGACATGGATCCACCAAGTGTGATTGCATGTCTGTTCTTCTCACAAACCACACATGGATCCACCAGTGTCATTGCATGTCTGTTCTTTTAATGAACCACACCCACTGTCATTGCATGTCTGTTCCTCTCATAAACCACACATGGATCCACTAGTGTCATTGCATGTGTGTTCTTCTCATGAACCACAGCTAGAGTCATTGCATGTCTGTTATTCTCACAAACCACATAAGGATACACCAATGTCATTGCATGTGTGTTATTCTCATGAACCACACCCAGTGTCATTGCATGTGTATTCTTTTCACAAACTACACATGGATCCACCAGTGGCATTGCATGTGTGTTCCTCTCATGATCCACCCAGTGTGATTGCATGTGTTCTTCTCACAAACCACATAAGGATACACTAGTGTCATTGCATGTGTGTTCTTCTCATGAACCATAGCTAGAGTCATTGCATGTCTGTTCTTCTCACAAACCACATAAGGATCCACCAGTGTCATTGGATGTGTGTTCTTCTCATGAACCACACCCAGTGTCATTGCATGTCTGTTCCTCTCACAAACCACACATGGATCCACCAGCGCCATGGCATGTGTGTTCTTCTCATGAACCACAGCTAGAGTCATTGGATGTGTGTTCTTTTCATGAACCACATCTAGAGTCCTTGCATGTGTGTTCTTTTCATGAACAACAGCTAGAGTAGTTGCATGTTTGTTCTTCTCACAAACCACATAAGGATACACCGGTGTCATTGCATGTGTGTTCTTCTCATGAACCACATCTAGATTCATTGCATGTCTATTCTTCTCACAGACCACATAAGGATCCAACAGTGTCATTGGATGTGTGTTCTTTTCATGAACCACACCCTGTGTCATTGGATGTTTGTTCTTCTCACAAACCACATGGATCCACCAATGTCATTGCATGTGTGTTCTTCTCATGAACCACACATGGATCCACCAAGTGTGATTGCATGTCCGTTCTTCTCACAAACCACACATGGATCCACCAGTGTCATTGCATGTCTGTTCTTTTCATCAACCACACCCAGTGTCATTGCATGTCTGTTCCTCTCATAAACCACACGTGGATCCACTAGTGTCATTGCATGTGTGTTCTTCTCATGAACCACAGCTAGAGTCATTGCATGTCTATTATTCTCACAAACCACATAAGGATACACTAGTGTCATTGCATGTGTGTTTTTCTCATGAACCACACCCAGTGTTATTGCATGTATGTTCTTTTCACAAACTACACATGGATCCACCAGTGTCATTGGATGTGTGTTCCTCTCATGAACCACATCTAGAGTCATTGCATGTGTGTTCTTCTCACAAACCATATAAGGATACACTAGTGTCATTTCATGTGTGTTCTTCTCATGAACCACAGCTAGAGGCATTGCATGTCTATTCTTCTCACAAACCACATAAGGATCCACCGATGTCATTGGATGTGTGTCCTTCTCATGAACCACACATGGATCCACCAGTGTCATTGCATGTCTGCTCTTCTCATGAACCACAGTTAGGGTCATTGCATGTCTGTTCTTTTCACAAACTAAATATCACCGACGTCATTGCATGTGTGTTCTTCTCATGAACCACACATGGATCCACCTAATGTGATTGCATGTCTATTCTTTTCACAAACCACATATGGATTCACCAGTGTCATTGCATGTCTGATGCTTTCACAAACCACATATCACCAGTGTCATTGCATGCGTGTTCTTCTCACAAACCACATATGGATCCACCAGTGTCATTGGATGTCTGTTCTTCTCACAAAGCACATAAGGATCCAGCAGTGTCATTGGATGTGTGTTCTTTTCATGAATCACACCCAGTGTCATTGCATGTGTGTTCTTCTCATAGACCACACATGGATCCACTAGTGTCATTGCATGTGTGTTCTTCTCATGAAAAACGGCTCATTGCATGTGTGTTATTTTCATGAACCACACCTAGTGTCATTGGATGTGTGTTCCTCTCATAGACCACACATGGATCCACCAGTGTCATTGTATGTCTGCTCTTTTCATGAACCATAGTTAGAGTCATTGCATGTCTGTTATTCCCACAGACCACACATGGATCCACCAGTGTCATTGCATGTGTGTTCTTCTCACAAACCACATAAGGATCCACCAGTGTCATTGGATGTGTGTTCTTCTCATGAACCACACCCAGTGTCATTGCATGTCTGTTACTCTCACAAACCACACATGGATCCACCAGTGCTATTGCATGTGTGTTCTTCTCATGAACCACAGCTAAAGTCATTGGATGTGTGTTCTTTTCATGAACCACAACTAGAGTCCTTGCATGTGTGTTCTTCTCACAAACCACATAATGATACACCGGTGTCATTGCATGTGTGTTCTTCTCTTGAACCACATCTAGACTCATTGCATGTCTGTTCTTCTCACAAACCACATAAGGATCCAGTACTGTCATTGGATGTGTTTTCTTTTCATGAACCACACCCCAGTGTCATTGGATGTGTGTTCTTCTCACAAACCAGACATGGATCTACTAGTGTAATTGCATGTGTGTTCTTCTCATGAACCAGACATGGATCCACCAAGTGTGATTGCATGTCTGTTCTTCTCACAATACACACATGGATCCACCAGTGTCATTGCATGTCTGTTCTTTTAATGAACCACACCCACTGTCATTGCATGTCTGTTCCTCTCATAAACCACACATGGATCCACTAGTGTCATTGCATGTGTGTTCTTCTCATGAACCACAGCTAGAGTCATTGCATGTCTGTTATTCTCACAAACCACATAAGGATACACCAATGTCATTGCATGTGTGTTATTCTCATGAACCACACCCAGTGTCATTGCATGTGTATTCTTTTCACAAACTACACATGGATCCACCAATGGCATTCAATGTGTGTTACTCTCATGATCCACCCAGTGTGATTGCATGTGTGTTCTTCTCACAAACCACATAAGGATACACCAGTGTCATTGCATGTGTGTTCTTCTCATGAACCACAGCTAGAGTCATTGCATGTATGTTCTTCTCACAAACCACATAAGGATCCACCAGTGTCATTGGATGTGTGTTCTTCTCATGAACCACACCCAGTGTCATTGCATGTCTGTTCCTCTCACAAACCACACATGGATCCACCAGCGCCATTGCATGTGTGTTCTTCTCATGAACCACAGCTAGAGTCATTGGATGTGTGTTCTTTTCATGAACCACATCTAGAGTCCTTGCATGTTTGTTCTTTTCATGAACAACATCTAGAGTAGTTGCATGTTTGTTATTCTCACAAACCACATAAGGATACACCGGTGTCATTGCCTGTGTGTTCTTCTCATGAACCACATCTAGATTCATTGCATGTCTATTCTTCTCACAGACCACATAAGGATCCAACAGTGTCATTGGATGTGTGTTCTTTTCATGAACCACACCCTGTGTCATTGGATGTTTGTTCTTCTCACAAACCACATGGATCCACCAATGTCATTGCATGTGTGTTCTTCTCATGAACCACACATGGATCCACCAAGTGTGATTGCATGTCCGTTCTTCTCACAAACCACACATGGATCCACCAGTGTCATTGCATGTCTGTTCTTTTCATCAACCACACCCAGTGTCATTGCATGTCTGTTCCTCTCATAAACCACACGTGGATCCACTAGTGTCATTGCATGTGTGTTCTTCTCATGAACCACAGCTAGAGTCATTGCATGTCTATTATTCTCACAAACCACATAAGGATACACTAGTGTCATTGCATGTGTGTTTTTCTCATGAACCACACCCAGTGTTATTGCATGTATGTTCTTTTCACAAACTACACATGGATCCACCAGTGTCATTGGATGTGTGTTCCTCTCATGAACCACATCTAGAGTCATTGCATGTGTGTTCTTCTCACAAACCATATAAGGATACACTAGTGTCATTTCATGTGTGTTCTTCTCATGAACCACAGCTAGAGGCATTGCATGTCTATTCTTCTCACAAACCACATAAGGATCCACCGATGTCATTGGATGTGTGTCCTTCTCATGAACCACACATGGATCCACCAGTGTCATTGCATGTCTGCTCTTCTCATGAACCACAGTTAGGGTCATTGCATGTCTGTTCTTTTCACAAACTAAATATCACCGACGTCATTGCATGTGTGTTCTTCTCATGAACCACACATGGATCCACCTAATGTGATTGCATGTCTATTCTTTTCACAAACCACATATGGATTCACCAGTGTCATTGCATGTCTGATGCTTTCACAAACCACATATCACCAGTGTCATTGCATGCGTGTTCTTCTCACAAACCACATATGGATCCACCAGTGTCATTGGATGTCTGTTCTTCTCACAAAGCACATAAGGATCCAGCAGTGTCATTGGATGTGTGTTCTTTTCATGAATCACACCCAGTGTCATTGCATGTGTGTTCTTCTCATAGACCACACATGGATCCACTAGTGTCATTGCATGTGTGTTCTTCTCATGAAAAACGGCTCATTGCATGTGTGTTATTTTCATGAACCACACCTAGTGTCATTGGATGTGTGTTCCTCTCATAGACCACACATGGATCCACCAGTGTCATTGTATGTCTGCTCTTTTCATGAACCATAGTTAGAGTCATTGCATGTCTGTTATTCCCACAGACCACACATGGATCCACCAGTGTCATTGCATGTGTGTTCTTCTCACAAACCACATAAGGATCCACCAGTGTCATTGGATGTGTGTTCTTCTCATGAACCACACCCAGTGTCATTGCATGTCTGTTACTCTCACAAACCACACATGGATCCACCAGTGCTATTGCATGTGTGTTCTTCTCATGAACCACAGCTAAAGTCATTGGATGTGTGTTCTTTTCATGAACCACAACTAGAGTCCTTGCATGTGTGTTCTTCTCACAAACCACATAATGATACACCGGTGTCATTGCATGTGTGTTCTTCTCTTGAACCACATCTAGACTCATTGCATGTCTGTTCTTCTCACAAACCACATAAGGATCCAGTACTGTCATTGGATGTGTTTTCTTTTCATGAACCACACCCCAGTGTCATTGGATGTGTGTTCTTCTCACAAACCAGACATGGATCTACTAGTGTAATTGCATGTGTGTTCTTCTCATGAACCAGACATGGATCCACCAAGTGTGATTGCATGTCTGTTCTTCTCACAATACACACATGGATCCACCAGTGTCATTGCATGTCTGTTCTTTTAATGAACCACACCCACTGTCATTGCATGTCTGTTCCTCTCATAAACCACACATGGATCCACTAGTGTCATTGCATGTGTGTTCTTCTCATGAACCACAGCTAGAGTCATTGCATGTCTGTTATTCTCACAAACCACATAAGGATACACCAATGTCATTGCATGTGTGTTATTCTCATGAACCACACCCAGTGTCATTGCATGTGTATTCTTTTCACAAACTACACATGGATCCACCAATGGCATTCAATGTGTGTTACTCTCATGATCCACCCAGTGTGATTGCATGTGTGTTCTTCTCACAAACCACATAAGGATACACCAGTGTCATTGCATGTGTGTTCTTCTCATGAACCACAGCTAGAGTCATTGCATGTATGTTCTTCTCACAAACCACATAAGGATCCACCAGTGTCATTGGATGTGTGTTCTTCTCATGAACCACACCCAGTGTCATTGCATGTCTGTTCCTCTCACAAACCACACATGGATCCACCAGCGCCATTGCATGTGTGTTCTTCTCATGAACCACAGCTAGAGTCATTGGATGTGTGTTCTTTTCATGAACCACATCTAGAGTCCTTGCATGTTTGTTCTTTTCATGAACAACATCTAGAGTAGTTGCATGTTTGTTATTCTCACAAACCACATAAGGATACACCGGTGTCATTGCCTGTGTGTTCTTCTCATGAACCACATCTAGATTCATTGCATGTCTATTCTTCTCACAGACCACATAAGGATCCAACAGTGTCATTGGATGTGTGTTCTTTTCATGAACCACACCCTGTGTCATTGGATGTTTGTTCTTCTCACAAACCACATGGATCCACCAATGTCATTGCATGTGTGTTCTTCTCATGAACCACACATGGATCCACCAAGTGTGATTGCATGTCCGTTCTTCTCACAAACCACACATGGATCCACCAGTGTCATTGCATGTCTGTTCTTTTCATCAACCACACCCAGTGTCATTGCATGTCTGTTCCTCTCATAAACCACACGTGGATCCACTAGTGTCATTGCATGTGTGTTCTTCTCATGAACCACAGCTAGAGTCATTGCATGTCTATTATTCTCACAAACCACATAAGGATACACTAGTGTCATTGCATGTGTGTTTTTCTCATGAACCACACCCAGTGTTATTGCATGTATGTTCTTTTCACAAACTACACATGGATCCACCAGTGTCATTGGATGTGTGTTCCTCTCATGAACCACATCTAGAGTCATTGCATGTGTGTTCTTCTCACAAACCATATAAGGATACACTAGTGTCATTTCATGTGTGTTCTTCTCATGAACCACAGCTAGAGTCATTGCATGTCTATTCTTCTCACAAACCACATAAGGATCCACCGGTGTCATTGGATGTGTGTCCTTCTCATGAACCACACATGGATCCACCAGTGTCATTGCATGTCTGCTCTTCTCATGAACCACACATGGATCCACCAGTGTCATTGCTTGTCTGCTCTTCTCATGAACCATAGTTAGGGTCGTTGCATGTCTGTTCTTTTCACAAACTAAATATCACCGACGTCATTGCATGTGTGTTCTTCTCATGAACCACACATGGATCCACCTAATGTGATTGCATGTCTGTTCTTTTCACAAACCACATATGGATTCACCAGTGTCATTGCATGTCTGCTGTTTTCACAAACCACATATCACCAGTGTCATTGCATGCGTGTTCTTCTCACAAACCACATATGGATCCACCAGTGTCATTGGATGTCTGTTCTTCTCACAAAGCACATAAGGATCCAGCAGTGTCATTGGATGTGTGTTCTTTTCATGAATCACACCCAGTGTTATTGCATGTGTGTTCTTCTCACAGACCACACATGGATCCACCAGTGTTATTGCATGTGTGTTCTTCTCATGAACCACGGCTAGAGTCATTGCATGTGTGTTATTTTCATGAACCACACCTAGTGTCATTGGATGTGTGTTCCTCTCATATACCACACATGGATCCACCAGTGTCATTGCATGTCTGCTCTTTTCATGAACCATAGTTAGAGTCATTGGATGTCTGTTATTCCCACAGACCACACATGGATCCACCAGTGTGATTGCATGTGTGTTCTTCTCACAAACCACATAAGGATCCACCAGTGTCATTGGATGTGTGTTATTCTCATGAACCACACCCAGTGTCATTGCATGTCTGTTCCTCTCACAAACCACACATGGACCCACCAGTGCCATTGCATGTGTGTTCTTCTCATGAACCACAACTAAAGTCATTGGATGTGTGTTCTTTTCATGAACCACATCTAGAGTCCTTGCATGTGTGTTCTTCTCACAAACCACATAATGATACACCGGTGTCATTGCATGTGTGTTCTTCTCATGAATCACATCAAGACTCATTGCATGTCTGTTCTTCTCACAAACCACATAAGGATCCAGCACTGTCATTGGCTGTGTTTTCTTTTCATGAACCACACCCCAGTGTCATTGGATGTGTGTTCTTCTCACAAACCACACATGGATCCACTAGTGTCATTGCATGTGTGTTCTTCTCATGAACCAGACATGGATCCACCAAGTGTGATTACATGTCTCTTCTTCTCACAAACCACACATGGATCCACCAGTGTCATTGCATGTCTGTTCTTTTAATGAACCACACCCACTGTCATTGCATGTCTGTTCCTCTCATAAACCACACATGGATCCACCAGTGTCATTGCATGTCTGCTCTTTTCATGAACCTTAGTTAGTGCCATTGCATGTCTGTTATTCCCACAGACCACACATGGATCCACCAGTGTCATTGCATGCGTGTTCTTCTCACAAACCACATAAGGTTCCACCAGTGTCATTAGATGTGTGTTGTTCTCACAAAGCACATAAGGATCCAGCAGTGTCATTGGATGTGTGTTCTTTTCATGAATCACACCTAGTGTCATTGCATGTGTGTTCTTCTCATAGACCACACGTGGATCCACTAGTGTCATTTCATGTGTGTTCTTCTCATGAACCACGGCTAGAGTCATTGCATGTGTGTTCATTTCATGAACCACACCCAGTGTCATTGGATGTGTGTTCCTCTCATAGACCACACATGGATCCACCAGTGTCATTGCATGTCTGCTCTTTTCATTAATGACAGCTAGAGTCATTGCATGTCTATTATTCCCACAGACCGCACATGGATCCACTAGTGTCATTGCATGTGTGTTCTTCTCACAAACCACATAAGTATCCACCGGTGTCATTGGATGTGTGTTGTTCTCATGAACCACACCAGTGTCATTGCATGTCTTTCCTCTCACAAACCACACATGGATCCACCAGTGCTAGTGCATGTGTGTTCTTCTCATGAACCACAACTCGAGTCATTGGATGTGTGTTATTTTCATGAACCACAGCTAGAGTCCTTGCATGTGTGTTTTTCTCAAAAACCACATAAGGATACACCGGTGTCATTGCATCTGTGTTCTTGTCATGAACCACATCTAGAGTCATTGCATGTCTGTTCTTCTCACAAACCACATAAGGATCCAGCAGTGTCATTGGATGTGTGTTCTTCTCATGAACCACACGTAGTGTCATTGCATGTGTGTTCTTTTCACAAACTACACATGGATCCACCAGTGGCATTGGATGTGTATTCCTCTCCTGATCCACGCAATGTGATTGCATGTGTGTTCTTCTCACAAACCACATAAGGATACACCAGTGTCATTGCATGTGTGTTCTTCTCATGAACCACAGCTAGAGTCATTGCATGTCTGTTCTTCTCACAAACCACATAAGGATCCACCGGTGTCATTGGATCTGTGTTCTTCTCATGAACCACACATGGATCCACCAATGTCATTGCATGTCTGCTCTTTTTATTAACCACAGTTAGAGTCATTGCATTTCTGTTCTTTTCACAAACCACATATCACCGGTGTTATTGCATGTGTGTTCTTCTCATGAACCACACATGGATCCACCAAGTGTGATTGCATGTCTATTCTTTTCACAAACCACATATGGATCCTCCAGTGTCATTGCATGTCTTCTCTATTCACAAACCACGTATCACCAGTGTGATTGCATGTGTGTTGTTCTCACAAACCACATAAGGATCCACCAGTGTCATTGGATGTGTGTTCTTTTCACAAACCACATAAGGATCCAGCAGTGTCATTGGATGTGTGTTCTTTTCATGAACCACACCCAGTGTCATTGGATGTGTGTTCCTCTCACAGACCACACATGGATCCACCAGTGTCATTGCATGTGTGTTCTTCTCATGAACCACGGCTAGAGTCATTGCATGTGTGTTCTTCTCATGAACCACGGCTAGAGACATTGCATGTTTGTTCTTTTCATGAACCACACCCAGTGTCATTGGATGTGTGTTCCTCTCATAGACCACACATGGATCCACCAGTGTCATTGCATGTCTGCTCTTTTCATTAACCACAAATAGAGTCATTACCTGTCTGTTATTCCCACAGACCACACATGGATCCACCAGTGTCATTGCATGTGTGTTCTTCTCACAAACCACATACGGATCCACAAGTGTCATTGGATGTGTGTTCTTCTCATGAACCACACCCAGTGTCATTGCATGTCTGTTCCTCTAACAAACCACACATGGATCCACTAGTTCTATTGCATGTGTGTTCTTCTCGTGAACGACAACTCGATTCAATGGATGTGTGTTCTTTTCATGAACCATATCTAGAGTCCTTCATCTTTGTTCTTCTCAAAAACCACATAAGGATACACTGGTGTCATTGCATGTGTGTCCTTCTCATGAACCACATCTAGAGTCATTGCATGTCTGTTCTTCTCACAAACCACATAAGGATCCAGCAGTGTCATTGGATGTTTGTTCTTTTCATGAACCACACCAAGTGTCATTGGATGTGTATTCTTCTCACAAACCACACATGGATCCACCAGTGTCATTGCATGTGTGTTCTTCTCATGAACCACACATGGATCCACCAAGTGTGATTACTTGTCTGTTCTTCTCACAAACAACACATGGATCCACCAGTGTCATTGCATGTCTGTTCTTTTAATGAACCACAGCCAGTGCCATTACATGTCTGTTCCTCTCATAAACTACACATGGATCCACCAGTGTCATTGCATGTGTGTTCTTCTCATGAACCACATCTAGAGTCATTGCATGTCTGTTATTCTCACAAACCACATAAGGATACACCAGTGTCATTGCATGTGTGTTCTTTTCATGAACCACACCCAGTGTCATTGCATGTGTGTTCCTCTCACAGTGTACACATGGATCCACCAGTGTCATTGGATGTGTGTTCCTCTCATGAACCACATCTAGAGTCATTACATGTGTGTTATTCTCACAAACCACATAAGGATACACTAGTGTCATTGCATGTGTGTTCTTCTCATGAACCATGACTAGAGTCATTGCATGTGTGTTCTTTTCATGAACCACACCCGGTGTCATTGGATGTGTGTTCCTCTCATAGACCACACATGGATCCACCAGTGTCATTGCATGTCTGCCCTTTTCATGAACCACAGTTAGAGTCATTGCATGTCTGTTATTCCCACAGACCACACATGGATCCACCAGTGTCATTGCATGTGTGTTCTTCTCACAAATCACATAAGGATCCACCAGTGTCATTGGATGTGTGTTCTTCTCATGAACTACACCCATTGTCATTGCATGTCCGTTCCTCTCACAAACCACACATGGATCCACCAGTGCCATTCCATGTGTGTTCTTCTCACAAACTACATAAGGATACACCAGTGTCATTGCATGTGTGTTCTTCTCATGAACCACAGCTAGAGTCATTGCATGTCTGTTCTTCTCACAAACCACATAAGGATCCACCGGTGTCATTGGATGTGTGTTCTTCTCATGAACCACACATGGATCCACCAATGTCATTGCATGTCTGCTCTTTTATTAACCACAGTTAGAGTCGTTGCATGTCTGTTCTTTTCACAAACCACATATCACCGGTGCCATTGCATGTGTGTTCTTCTCATGAACCACACATGGATCCACCAAGTGTGATTGCATGTTTGTTCTTTTCACAAACCACATATGGATCAACCAGTGTCATTGCATGTCTTCTCTATTCACAAACCACATATCACCAGTGTGATTGCATGTGTGGTGTTATCACAAACCACATAAGGATCCACCAGTGTCATTGGATGTGTGTTCTTTCAACAAACCACATAGGATCCAACAGTGTCACTGGATGTGTGTTCTTTTCATGAACCACACCCAGTGTCATTGCATGTCTGTTTCTCTCACAGACCACACATGGATCCACCAGTGTCATTGCATGTGTGTTCTTCTCATGAACCACGGCTAGAGTCATTGCATGTGTGTGCTTTTCATGAACCACACCCAATGTCATTGGATTTGTGTTCCTCTCATAGACCACACATGGATCCAACATTGTCATTGGATGTGTGTTCTTTTCATGAACCACACCCCAGTGTCATTGGATGTGTGTTCTTCTCACACACCACACATGGATCCACCAGTGTCATTGCATGTGTGTTCTTCGCACAAACCACATAAGGATACACCAGTGTCATTTCATGTGTGTTCTTCTCATGAACCACATCTAGAGTCATTGCATATCTGTTCTTCTCACAAACCACATAAGGATCCAGTAGTGTCATTGGATATGTGTTCTTTTCACAAACCCCACCCAGTGTCATTGGATGTTTGTTCTTCTCACAAACCACACATGGATCCACCAGTGTCATTGCATGTGTGTTCTTCTCATGAACCACAGATGGATCCACCAAGTGTGATTGCATGTCTGTTCTTCTCACAAACACCACATGGATCCACCAGTGTCATTGCATGTGTGTTCTTCTCATGAACCACACCCAGTTTCATTGCATGTGTGTTCTTTTCACAAACTACACATGGATCCACCAGTGTCATTGGATGTGTGTTCCTCTCATGAACCACATCTAGAGTCATTGCATGTGTGTTCTTCTCACAAACCACATAAGGATACACCAGGGTCATTGCATGTGTGTTCTTCTCATGAACCACAACTAGAGTCATTGCATGTCTGTTCTTCTCACAAACCACATAAGGATCCACCGGTGTCATTGGATGTGTGTTCTTCTCATGAACCACAGATGGATCCACCAGTGTCATTGCATGACTGCTCTTTTCATTAACTATAGTTAGAGTCGTTGCATGTCTGTTCTTTTCACAAACCACATATCACCGGTGTCATTGCATGTGTGTTCTTCTCAGGAACCACACATGGATCCACCTAGTGTGATTGCATGTCTGTTCTGTTCACAGACCACACATGGATCCACCAGTGTCATTGCATGTGTGTTCTTCTCACAAACCACATACGGATCCACAAGTGTCATTGGATGTGTGTTCTTCTCATGAACCACACCCAGTGTCATTGCATGTCTGTTCCTCTAACAAACCACACATGGATCCACTAGTGCTATTGCATGTGTGTTCTTCTCGTGAACGACAACTCGATTCAATGGATGTGTGTTCTTTTCATGAACCATATCTAGAGTCCTTCATCTTTGTTCTTCTCAAAAACCACATAAGGATACACTGGTGTCATTGCATGTGTGTCCTTCTCATGAACCACATCTAGAGTCATTGCATGTCTGTTCTTCTCACAAACCACATAAGGATCCAGCAGTGTCATTGGATGTTTGTTCTTTTCATGAACCACACCAAGTGTCATTGGATGTGTATTCTTCTCACAAACCACACATGGATCCACCAGTGTCATTGCATGTGTGTTCTTCTCATGAACCACACATGGATCCACCAAGTGTGATTACTTGTCTGTTCTTCTCACAAACAACACATGGATCCACCAGTGTCATTGCATGTCTGTTCTTTTAATGAACCACAGCCAGTGCCATTACATGTCTGTTCCTCTCATAAACTACACATGGATCCACCAGTGTCATTGCATGTGTGTTCTTCTCATGAACCACATCTAGAGTCATTGCATGTCTGTTATTCTCACAAACCACATAAGGATACACCAGTGTCATTGCATGTGTGTTCTTTTCATGAACCACACCCAGTGTCATTGCATGTGTGTTCCTCTCACAGTGTACACATGGATCCACCAGTGTCATTGGATGTGTGTTCCTCTCATGAACCACATCTAGAGTCATTACATGTGTGTTATTCTCACAAACCACATAAGGATACACTAGTGTCATTGCATGTGTGTTCTTCTCATGAACCATGACTAGAGTCATTGCATGTGTGTTCTTTTCATGAACCACACCCGGTGTCATTGGATGTGTGTTCCTCTCATAGACCACACATGGATCCACCAGTGTCATTGCATGTCTGCCCTTTTCATGAACCACAGTTAGAGTCATTGCATGTCTGTTATTCCCACAGACCACACATGGATCCACCAGTGTCATTGCATGTGTGTTCTTCTCACAAATCACATAAGGATCCACCAGTGTCATTGGATGTGTGTTCTTCTCATGAACTACACCCATTGTCATTGCATGTCCGTTCCTCTCACAAACCACACATGGATCCACCAGTGCCATTCCATGTGTGTTCTTCTCACAAACTACATAAGGATACACCAGTGTCATTGCATGTGTGTTCTTCTCATGAACCACAGCTAGAGTCATTGCATGTCTGTTCTTCTCACAAACCACATAAGGATCCACCGGTGTCATTGGATGTGTGTTCTTCTCATGAACCACACATGGATCCACCAATGTCATTGCATGTCTGCTCTTTTATTAACCACAGTTAGAGTCGTTGCATGTCTGTTCTTTTCACAAACCACATATCACCGGTGCCATTGCATGTGTGTTCTTCTCATGAACCACACATGGATCCACCAAGTGTGATTGCATGTTTGTTCTTTTCACAAACCACATATGGATCAACCAGTGTCATTGCATGTCTTCTCTATTCACAAACACATATCACCAGTGTGATTGCATGTGTGGTGTTATCACAAACCACATAAGGATCCACCAGTGTCATTGGATGTGTGTTCTTTCAACAAACCACATAGGATCCAACAGTGTCACTGGATGTGTGTTCTTTTCATGAACCACACCCAGTGTCATTGCATGTCTGTTTCTCTCACAGACCACACATGGATCCACCAGTGTCATTGCATGTGTGTTCTTCTCATGAACCACGGCTAGAGTCATTGCATGTGTGTGCTTTTCATGAACCACACCCAATGTCATTGGATTTGTGTTCCTCTCATAGACCACACATGGATCCAACATTGTCATTGGATGTGTGTTCTTTTCATGAACCACACCCCAGTGTCATTGGATGTGTGTTCTTCTCACACACCACACATGGATCCACCAGTGTCATTGCATGTGTGTTCTTCGCACAAACCACATAAGGATACACCAGTGTCATTTCATGTGTGTTCTTCTCATGAACCACATCTAGAGTCATTGCATATCTGTTCTTCTCACAAACCACATAAGGATCCAGTAGTGTCATTGGATATGTGTTCTTTTCACAAACCCCACCCAGTGTCATTGGATGTTTGTTCTTCTCACAAACCACACATGGATCCACCAGTGTCATTGCATGTGTGTTCTTCTCATGAACCACAGATGGATCCACCAAGTGTGATTGCATGTCTGTTCTTCTCACAAACACCACATGGATCCACCAGTGTCATTGCATGTGTGTTCTTCTCATGAACCACACCCAGTTTCATTGCATGTGTGTTCTTTTCACAAACTACACATGGATCCACCAGTGTCATTGGATGTGTGTTCCTCTCATGAACCACATCTAGAGTCATTGCATGTGTGTTCTTCTCACAAACCACATAAGGATACACCAGGGTCATTGCATGTGTGTTCTTCTCATGAACCACAACTAGAGTCATTGCATGTCTGTTCTTCTCACAAACCACATAAGGATCCACCGGTGTCATTGGATGTGTGTTCTTCTCATGAACCACAGATGGATCCACCAGTGTCATTGCATGACTGCTCTTTTCATTAACTATAGTTAGAGTCGTTGCATGTCTGTTCTTTTCACAAACCACATATCACCGGTGTCATTGCATGTGTGTTCTTCTCAGGAACCACACATGGATCCACCTAGTGTGATTGCATGTCTGTTCTGTTCACAAACCACATATGGATCCACCAGTGTCATTGCATGTCTACTCTTTTCACAAACCACATATCACAAGTGTTATTGCATGTGTGTTCTTCTCACAAACCACATAAGGATCCAGAAGTGTCATTGGATGTGTGTTCTTCTCACAAACCACATAAGGGTCCAGAAGTGTCATTGGATGTGTGTTCTTTTCATGAACCAAACCTAGTGTCATTGCATGTGTGTTCTTCTCACACACCACACATGGATCCACCAGTGTCATTGCATGTCTGCTCTTTTTGAACCACCGTTAGAGTCATTGCATGTCTGTTATTCCCACAGACAACACATGGATCCACAAGTGTCATTGCATGTGTGTTCTTCTCACAAATCACATAAGGATCCACCAGTGTCATTAGATGTGTGTTCTTCTCATGAACCACACCCATTGTCATTGCATGTCCGTTCCTCTCACAAACCACACATGGATCCACCAGTGCCATTCCATGTGTGTTCTTCTCTTGAACCACATCTAGAGTCATTGGATATATGTTCTTTTCATGAACCACAACTAGAGTCCTTGCATGTGTATTCTTCTCACAAAGCATATAAGCATACGCCGGTGTCATTGCATGTGTGTTCTTCTCATGAACCACATCTAGATTCATTGCATGTCTATTCTTCTCACAAACCACATAAGGATCCAACAGTGTCATTAGATGTGTGTTCTTTGCATGAACCACACCACATTGTCATTGGATGTGTGTTCTTCTCACAAACCACACATGGATCCACCAGTGTCATTGCATGTGTGTTCTTCTCATGAACCACACATGGATCCACCAAGTGTGATTGCATATCTGTTCTTCTCACAAACCACACATCGATCCACCAGTGTCATTGCATATCTATTCTTTTAATGAACCACACCTAGTGTCATTGCATGTCTGTTCCTCTCATAAACCACACATGGATCCACCAGTGTCATTGCATGTGTGTTCTTCTAATGAACCCCAACTAGAGTCATTGCATGTTTGTTATTCTCACAAACCACATAAGAATACACCAGTGTCATTGCATGTGTGTTCTTCTCATGAACCACACCCAGTGTCATTGATGTGTTTTTTTTCACAAACTACACATGGATCCACTAGTGTCATTGGATGTGTTTTCCTCTCATGAACCACATCTAGAGTCATTGCATGTGTGTTCTTCTCGCAAACCACATAAGGATACATCAGTGTCATTGCATGTGTGTTCTTCTCATGAACCACAACTAGAGTCATTGCATGTCTGTTCTTCTCACAAACCACATAAGGATCCACCGGTGTCATTGGATGTGTGTTCTTTTCATGAACCACACCCAGTGTCATTGCATGTGTGTTCTTCTCATGAACCACGGCTAGAGTCATTGCATGTGTGTTCTTTTCATGAACCACACCATGGGTAGGGGCACCCCCTCCTCCTATAAAAGGCCCCCCTCTTCCTCCTTCCACGCACCTCCTTGTGAAGGATCTCTCTCCCCCTCTAGAATTATTCCCCCATGGTCTCGGATTAGCGAGATACATGTTCCTGGTGGCATTTTGTCTGGAAAGAGTTGCTGCTTCCGCTGGATCGCTGGAGTGAGGAGGTGGAGGTTGTCCGGTGGCTTGAACGTGTGTGCGAGTACAGATGCGCTGCTGAGTTGCGGCGCTCGGACTTCCTCACGATCTTGAGATCGGCAAGTGTACGACTACATAAACCACGAGTTCCTACTCGTTAACGAAACTCGTTGTCTTCGAGGGTAAGTTATCGATGGATGTATGTCCACCCGTTGCTTTGTACCTAGTAGATAGATCTTGGCATGTAGTTCTCATCGTAGGAAATTTTTTGTTTTCTATGCTGCGGACCCAACAGTGGTATCAGAGCCTGATGTATGCGTAGGTGCTTTGCATGGGTAGTACACATATGTTTATATGTGGGCGATGATGATCATGTTATTGCATCTTCTATGTATTTTGGATATTGGTGGCATAGTGGGATGAAGCGGCCCGGACCAACCTTACATGTCATCGTACATGAGACCGGTTCGATGCGACGACTGACATGCAACTTGTTTTGCATAAGTGGCTGGCGGGTGTCTGTCTCTCCTACTATAGTCAATATCTGATTTACAACGAGTTGCTAATAACTTGGTTATCCTCGTTGTGGTTCATGTTCGTAGGTAAGAACGGTTCTATCTCCAAAAGCCCTAAGCCACGTAATACTTGCAATTGATAAATTAGAGGCGTCTAGTTTAGATCGTTGTTGGGCTAGTGTCTTGATATGGTATTGTTGTAAGTAGATGTATGATAGATACTCTTACAACACACTCAACGTGTAAGTTCCATAGACCTTGGCCTTACACACAAAGGAATGATAGAGATCATACCACGATGCAAATGATAGAGATCAAATGCATGGACCATATCATCTCACTTTACACATTAGATGTTAGCATCTTATACTGCTAGTTTGGCGCTTTCTGTAGCATTGTAAGATGATCCCTCATTTAGATATCAAGATAAAAATGTGTTCTTCCTTAAGTATGCACTGTTCTGTGGATCGTGTTTCGAGACATCACGTGATGATCGGGTGTACTCGAATCTACGCTTTCATAGGAACGGGCGTAAGACAGTTTTACACATGCGAGTACTAAGGTTCTTACTTGGCGAGCCTAGCATGTACAGACATGGCCTCGGAACACGGACCGAAAGGTTAAGCATGAGTCATATAGTTGATATGGTGCCCATATAGATGCTCGCCTTTGAAGCTACATCAACCCACATGATGATCGGACTTGGTGTAGTGGATTTGGTTCATGTAATCACCAAAAAGGCACGAGGGATGTCGTTTTTGACTGGGAGTTCATTTCTAATTTGGATTAGTCGAACTCAATTTGTCATAAACTAAATCGAAGTGAGTTTAATAAGTAGTATTAAATCAAGAGTAAGAATTCCAATGTTAGTATCTAAAGTATCATGTTTACCTCCATGATTATTGATATTCAAAAGTTGTTTTAATATCAAGATTATATAGGAGCTGGAAATTGTTTCAGAAACCATCATGTGTGAAAGATATTGTGATATCTGAAACAATGTTTTTGGTTGCATTATGATAGAGTATAATTTAGCAAAATACATGTTCTCATATTGTATGAGAATTTGTGAAGGATGGAGATGCTAGGCATCCGGATCTCCCAAAAAGGGTTTTGGGAACTAACATTATACTCGCGATTCTTCCTTACAGGCTATAGTAGCTTGATCATGAAAGTTGTCATGATAAGGATGAATAGAAAATGTAAGTAAAATGTTTACTACACTAATAGATTACTAAATAATGGATTTTTGAAAGAACACCAAACATTTGATGATGGTGATCCACTTCAAAGTGCAAGTCCAAAGGTATTAGTATTTGACTATATACACTTTGTACTATGTGTCATGTGAATGACACCACTATTGATGTTGATAGATTCTTTTAAAACAAAAGGAATTGTTGAAAGAGAATCTATAAAATATTTGGCAGAAAAGAAAAGGTTGGAGATGTCCAACTTAGGTATATAGAAGATATACATGTTATGGCTGTTTTCCTTGCTTGTTAAACAATGTGGTTCTGAGGTATTGGATACAGGTATTGGATACTGAATTGGTTGGTATGAAGTGTCATACAGGACAACGCAATTCATGAACTACAATGGCCTAAGTAACTAGCAAGAGAATAAGTGATGATGTTCATCCAAAACAAATAAAGTGTTATTGTGTTTTTCGTTGTCGTCAAACCTAGCCTTCAAGATTTGTTTTAATAATTGTTACTTTGTTCCGGTATTACGAGAACAATGGTTGTTCAAATAATTACCGTATTCCACAAAAGATGGATGAACTTTTACAAGTCTTGTGGGAGAAATCACATCCATAAACACTATTGCTAAAATGTCGCAAGACAAATGATTGAAAGATCACTTATGAAGTGACATCGCTGTTTGAATTATATTGGAAAGAAAACATGAAGAAACTCCATGTTGATGGATTTTTGGAGTCTTTGATTTTGATCAATTGACGCTTGTGAAAGTTTCCTCGAGATAATTGAAACTCTTATAATAGGCCAAAGAGGAACAAATGACTAGCTTATTGGAAATTGTACATGCTGATGTGCATAGTCCATTATGTGTAGCCATATGCGATGGATCTTTTTGCTTCATATGCTTTCTCCATAAATTTGAGTGAATATATTTATATATTTACTTAATAAGGAAGAAGTGTGAAACATTTGAAAATTGTTCAAAGACTTTCAAGATGAAGTGGAAAATCATTGTAACAAGAAAATAAAGAGTTTATGATTCGATCATAAAGGAAGATATTTGAGTTACATGTTTAGCAAAAACACCTAAGACTTGAGGAATTGTTCCATGATTTGTGTTTTCCCGATAAACCATAGGAGTATGGCATATTCGATAGATGAAATCAAACCATGTTTGACAAGGTAAGATCAAGGGTGTCATTTATAAAATTGCCATTATGTTTTAAGGATTGAAGCTTTAGAGATTACCGCTTTTACACTGAAAAGAGCACCATCGTGATCCGTTGAAATGACACCATATGAGTTATGGTTTGGGATAAAACCCGAATTGTCTTTTCTTAAATTTTGGTATGCTATCATAAGTAAAATGTTTACAATCAAAGTCGGATAAGCACGTCTTTGTAGGTTATCCCAAAGAATTTGTTGGGAATTTCTCCATAACACCAAGGACAAAAGAGTTTGTTACTTGGAACGTCAAGTTCTTGAGAAGGAATTTTTCACGAAAAGTTAAGTGGGAGGACAATAGAACTTTGATAAGGTTGTTGAACCTTAGCTATATGTGCTAAGTAGCGCAGAGCCGGAAAGTGTCCTGGTGGCGGCCACAATGCTCATGGCTCCCGTGATTACAAAGGTTGTGATCTCGGAGATTAGAGTTTCTATTGAACCATGTGGGTCGGTAAGAATCAAATAGTGTGATTTGATAAGCAAGTCGTTATTGTTTTGACAATGATGAACCGACTACATGCAAAGAAGCGATGATAGGCCCTGACTCCATAAAATGACTAGAATTCATAGAATCCGTGATAGTATCCATATACGAGAAATCAAGTTTCTAAACTTGGAAGACCCTCCAGAAAGGCGTGAAGCCTATCGGTCGTGTTTGGATCTATAAAGAAATAAGACATGGATGTTTAACATCTATGAAATAGTCGACATGTCGGAAAGAAGTTTACGACAATGTTCAAGGAGTTGACTATGACAAGATTTGATCTTTCATAGCGATATTTAGTCTTGACGGATTAATGTAGCAACCACTACATATAATTTGATGTATGGTAGTTGAACAAACAAAACAATGTTCTTCTAATAGAATGGTTACCTAGGACGTGTACAAGACACAGTCCGAAGGGTTTTGTTAATTCAAAGGGTGCTGAAAGGGCATGCAAACTTCAATAGTTGAAGTAAGCATAGTGGAGTTGGAATCTTCACCATGATGAAACTGTTAAAAGAGTTTAAATTCATCGGAGATAATGAAGATGCTTGCATTTGCAAGAAATTAAGTGGGAGCACTGAGACATATTTCTAATACATTATGTAGAGGACATATTGTTGATTGGAAATTATGTATCTTGTATTGACACAAGTTAAGAATTTCATTAAAATAAGATTTCGATGAAAGACTTGGGCAAACCGAAATATTTGGCATCAATATCTATATGGATAGATTAAGGCGCTAATATGGTTGTGCCAGACATACATATATGAGATTTTGAAAGGGTTCAATATGGAAACAACAAGAAAGGTTCTTGCTGCATGGAAAGAATTGTATCAAGATTCAAGTGTTTCAACACTTGGTGAGTAAAATCACATGAAGTTTTTGATCGATTATACCATGATATGTATATATCCAAAATGTCCTATGCCCTAAATGTTATGAGCACATACCAGAATGATTCATAAGATGATCATTGGTCGATAGTAAAGATATTCTTATGAGCTTTGGAAGAACTAAGAATATATCATGTATAAGTGACAAATAGTTAAAGGTAGTTCATTGTAAAGTGTTACATTGATACTATTTTTGTCACAAGATACAAATTAAAATTATCTCAATTTAGACTATGGGTGGCACAATGTGATGGAAAGGATGTTCCATGATGGATTTGGATGAGTTCCAAAGTTGAGACATTGTGACGGATACTACAACAAAAGGCTAAGTATATAACTGCTATAGTAGCAGCAAAGGAGGGCATTTGTGTTAAGTAGTTTGTTATCAAACTAGGTGTGGTTCAAAGTGGGCTAATACTATGAAGATATATTGTGTGACAATAATATCAACATATTTTAAGCCGAAAGAACTAAAGGTCTCACTAAAGGACCAAATTTATACAATGCCATCTCATTTGAGAATGAGTGATGCGTAGAGACGCAAAGACATGCAAATACACATGGACCTGAAACTGTCAGATCCGGAGATTATGTTTACCACTAGCAATCGCGTATATGAAACACCAGAAAGCCATAGGTGTTCAATACGCAAAGTTTTTCAAACTAGATTATTGACTCTAGTGCAAGTGGGAGACTGAAGGGAATATGCCCGAGAGGCAATAATAAAGTGGTTATTATCTTATTCCATGTTTATGATAAATGTTTATTTTGCATGCTATAATTGTATTGATCGGAAACATCAATACATGTGTGTTTAATAAACAAAAAGGGTTCCTAGTTATGCCTCTCTTATAGACTAGCTTGTTGATTAACAAGATGATCAAGGTTTCCTGATCATGGACATTAGATGTTGTTAATAACAAGGTCACAACATTTGTGAAATGATGTGATGAACATTCATCTGAAGTATAGAATTACGATCAAGTCATTATGTTTATATTGCTATAACATCATACGAAGTAATCTTTATCCTTAGACCATGAGATCATGTTAATTGCTAACACCGGAAGAGTATCTTGATAACATCAAACGTCACGCCGTAACAGGGTGACTATAAAGATGGGTTCAGTGCTACGAAGGTGTTATGTTGAGGCTCATGGATCAAGAGTGGAATTTGTCAATCCCGATGACAGATAGATATACTCTAGGCCCTCTCGGTGATATCACATTAAGATAGCTTGCAAGCAAGTGATATGATCACTAGAATGTTATATCACGGGAACAAGAAAAGAGTGCATGTTGGCAACAAGATCAAACTAGGTATGGAGATACCGATGATCGAATCTCGGACATGTAATATATCGCGAGACAAAGGGATTTAGTTACAAGCGTTAAAGGTTCTCACGATCACAGAAGTCATCATTGAATATGCAGGAGTCAGTATGGATCTCCAGGTCCCGCTTCTGATTATTGATCTGAGAGGAGTCTCAATCATGTCTGTATTATTCGCGAACCGTAGGGTGAAACACTTAAGAGTTATCAGACACCATTTTGGAGCACATATGTTTCGGACGAAAGAATTGCAAAGCACAGGAATTGTTTCGATAGAAACCGGAATTGTTTCGGGTGAAATTGCAGAAAGTGGTTCTGCATGTGATATTTAAATATTGCAAGGGGTTATATGTGAATGTTTGTTAATTAAAGTAATTAAAAAAATTCTGAATAAATTTAATAAAAGAGTTTTATTAAATGAGAGAGCATTAAACTTAGAGAATTTTAATGCATTTAAAGTGGGGACTTTAAAAGGGAATGTGAAGAGACATTTTAATGTGGAGGGGTTACCACCACATGAATGGACGAGGTGAAAGGGCACCTCCCCATGCGCTGGCCATGGGGAGGGGCACCCCCCTCCTCCTATAAAAGGCCCCCTCTTCCTCCTTCTTCCACACACCTCCTTGTGAAGGATCTCTCTCCCCCTCTAGAATTATTCCCCCCATGGTCTCGGATTAGCGAGATACATGTTCCTGGTGGCATTTTGTCTGGAAGGAGTTGCTGCTTCCACTGGATCGCTGGAGCGAGGAGGTGGAGGTTGTCCGGTGGCTTGAACGTGTGTGCGAGTACGGATGCGCTGCTGAGTTGCAGCGCTCGGACTTCCTCACGATCTTGAGATCGGTAATTGTAGGACTACATCAACCACGAGTTCCTAATCGTTAACAAAACTCGTTGTCTTCGAGGGAAAGTTCTCGATGGATGTATGTCCACTAGTTGCTTTGTACCTAGTAGATAGATCTTGGCGTGTAGTTCTCATCGTAGGATTTTTTTGTTTTCTATGCTGCAGACCCAACAGTGGGAACTTAATTGTCATAGTCACAACTTTGTTGTGGTCAAGTCATGTCACAATTAATTTCATAAGTCATTTTGAAAACATCTGACAACATAACAGTATGGCCACTCCAACTGTCCATAACCGCGGACGCGGCTATTCGAATAGTTTGACACTCTGCAGAGGTGGTACACTTTCACCACAAAATTCGATACATCTATCAGGGATAACCCTGAATCATCATACTTAGTATGCATATAATCAAACATAACCTTTCCTTTACACACTCTCGTTTAAGCACCTCTCCTATGAGTATGGCCTCCCAACCATGACCATCTGTCATCCTGGGCACTGCATAGGTGGACAACATTGAGAGGTAGCCTCAGCTCAAACCTCTCCCGTGAGGGAACTAATACTAATGCATATAAACTTCCGGCTAAGCCTTACCCAATTCAGGTATTGTGGTTGTACGGTAAAATTGGAATGGTATCGCATCCAAACCCAACCATCAGTTTTTATAAAAGGGCTAAGGCTCATGCCTCAACATTTTCATCATCATAAACCATTTGTGTTTCTCAACACATGTCAAAACATGTCAATAGAATGACTCATCATTCCAAGGTTTTCACAAGTCATTTTCACCAAGTATTCCCATCTAAAGTGATCTAGTTTTGGGTTTTGCTCTAAACTACTAAGTTAAGAGTGTTCACTAATGTGGGATGCTAATCTCAATCTCATGCCATAGAATGACATCTAAGTATCACTAGGTAGGTCAAGTTTTATACTCTTTATGCTACGTTTAAACAAGGTAAAGGACTTTGGTAAAGTAAAGAAAGTAAAGCTTGTAAATAAAACTTGGAGTAGGTATAAGTCAGAGGGCTATAACCAAGCATGCCTATTGCATCTTGCTTAAGTTATCTAGCTTGCAAGGTTTAGCTTCCATTGTTAAGGATGGCTTGCAAGGGTTAGCTTGCCAATAATAGCTTGCCTTGTGTAGTGTAATGGTTGAAATTCTCTTCCTCTTCCTCTTGGTAGAACTCCTCCTCCTCAAAGACTTGGTCGGTACTATCGTCTATAAAGACATACGGAATACACAATCACCAAACAATACTTAACTAGTCTACCTAGCACAGTAAGGCACACATTTGATGATCTAGTATTATCACAAATATCACAAGGTTTTAATGAACTAGCTTCATTTATTTTATTTGAGAAAAGTAATTTCTACTCATTGAAATTAACTAAGATTTAATATTCTCCAATTAAAATATGGGATCATGTGGACACCTATCATCACCACATATTCTAACATATGGGAATGTGATTTAAAGGTGGTATCACATTTTAGTAAGTTTAAGTTTAATCTTTAATGATTTAAAGTGACTAGAAATGCCTATATAGCATTATTTTGGTACTAGTCCAAAGTCACTGCATGCAAACCTTAATGTTATTACATATTCAGATAGGTATGGTTAAATGTGATTTTTGAGAGTTGGAATCAACTCAAAAGCTATTATGGTTGATTTTAGAAAAATGTTTGAATGTGCAAAAGCTTCTGTCTTGTTATTTTTACTAGGGGCGATCTCTAACTCTAAATTATTTAAATCCAACTGGCTTGGATAGAGATTTTTATTATATTTCCAACAAAATTGGAATCACTCAATTTGGATTTGTAGAACTCTCTAAATTGATTTTGAAACTAAGGGACAGAATTAAGTCTAAGTCTAAAAAGAAAAATTCTAATTTGAATTAACTGGGTCGCGCGGGAAACTAATTGGGCCGGCCCAGATTCACTCCGCGGCACTGATGACTGCTGACAGGGGGTTCCACATGTCAGCGATACATCTCATGCGAAGCGGTACAGGGCGATATGGACCACATGATTAGAACGAGATCAACGGCTCACGGTCGTCGTCAACGACGAACTCGTCGCCAGCGAGACTGGACCCTAGCGGCTCGGTGGGGGTGCAGTGGTGACGTACCGGGGCTCCAGCTAGTGCGGTGAGGTGGGCAAACGAACGAGTAGACGACGGCGAGCTTAGGCGAAGTCCCGGCAGGGGCTGAGGTGGACGAAAGCAACGACAACGTCTCCTCCTCTGCTGCGGCTGCCTCTGGTGAAATTCCGGAAGCCTGCTGCTCGAGCTGCTCCAGCGAGAGGTGGGGAAGGACTAGGGGTGAGAGGGGATTCGAATGGTGTGGCGATTGAGGCTGGGGAAGGCCTCCTTATATAGGCTCGAGGAGGGGACCGAAGGGGCGACGGCGAGCTCGTCGGTGACGATGATACAGAGTGCTATCGGCATGGGCGGCGTAGGCGGACAGTAGCTTGCCGCCTGGCGGTCCTCTACGGCTTTATGGCACAGCTAGGGGTGGTGGCAATTGGTTGGGAGTGTCGCGCGCTCTGGGAGACAGGGGCGATGCTCGACAGTGTTCCTGGCGACTGTGGGTTGCGCGGCGATGCACGACCGTGTCTGGCGGGATGAGGTGGTCAAGGCGGAACGACACGTGCGGTCTGCGGTCGAGGCGTGGTCTGTGGCATGCTGGCGGTGAAGGCGCTCTAGCGTGCTCTGGCGCAGCGCAGAGAGGATAGTGCGGCGCTGCTCTAGGGTGGTCCAGTGGCTATCTGTGGTCGTGGGGTGGACCATGGATGGCGGTGAGGTGGCGCCTTGCTTCCTGGAGCGGCGGAGAGGGCCAGCGGTCTGCTGTGGCTTGGGCATGATCGGCTGACAATCATTGCCTCGGTGTGGCGTTGCACTAGCGCCAGGGGCTAGGGGATGGGATGGTTTTGGTCTAGTTGGGTCTAGGGGAGACCAAGATGATTAATGTGGCTCAAATGTCTCGACAATTTTTGATCCAAAATAGTATTAGTTAGGCCAGTTTGATTCTGCTCACAAGGTGCTCGACACAATGGCCGCATGAAGGAAACTTTTGAATTTTTGAAATATTTTTGGTGGATTGGTTTGTCACATGCTTAAGCATCCGTGGTTGCTTGGGATTTTGAAATGGAGTTCATTTGGATGGTTTTTGAAAAGTGTGATCTAGACATATGAGATAGATTCCATTTTCAAATGTCTTTTAAAATTAGAGTTTGAATGTTTTTGGGAGATCATAAAGTGGGCCTTGGCACATCACTACTTGTACTAGCAAGGGGTGCAAAGATCCACAATTTTCTCTGTTGGAAATTGAGTGCTAGGAACACCCAAAGTGGGCTAGTTGATTAAAATGGCAAACGTGACCATTTCCTTTATTTAATTATTTTTGATTTCTTTTTCTTTGGGGTTTGCTTGGGGATGATCTAGATGATGTGTAATTTACCTTAGAGTCATTTTACAACCAATAGATCATTCAATGATGGAAATTCAAAACAACTCCTATTTTAAATGCACACACATATGAATGCTTAAAGATTTTAAATGGAAAAGTTTTTGTTAACCCTAAATTGGGTAGATTTGATCTTGATTAACCTTGATTAAAGATTTGGGATGTTACAAAACTTCCCCCCTTAAATAAAATCTCGTCCCGAGATTGAAGAAAGAAAACTAGGAACTAAAGAGATCTGGGAACTCAGTCCTAATGTAATCTTCTCGCTCCCAAGTGGCTTCTTCTTCGGTATGGTTGTTCCATTGAATCTTGAGAAATTTGATACTCCGGGTCCTGGTGGTTCTGTAGGATTCCTCCAAGATATGGATGGCACTTCACGATACGTTAGATCCTTGTTGATATCAATAGCTCGGTGATCGATGTTCTTGAACACTTCGGTCTTCTCCGACACTTCTAAGAATTTGCGAAGTAATGAGATATGGAACACATTGTGGATGGCTGACATTTCCTCTGGCAGTTCCAATTGATATGATACTTCTCCTCAATGATTCAGAATCTTGAAGGGTCCGATATATCTGGGGGCTAAATTTCCTTTCAGACTAAAACGTTGTGTTCCCTTCAATGGCGAAACCTTGAGATATACAAAATATCCAACATTGAAAGTCAGGTCTCTCCTTCTCTTGTCAGCATAACTCTTCTGTCTGGATTGGGCGGTCTTGAGGTGCTCACGGACTTTGTGAACCTTCTCTTTGGCTTCTTGTATGATGTCGGGTCCAAAAATTTGACTCTCTCCTACTTGCGACCAATTCAAAGGGGTACGTCACTTTCTTCCGTATAGGAACTCAAATGGTGCCATTTGCAAAACTGGCTTGATAACTGTTGTTGTATGAGAATTCTACGAAAGGCAGACAATCTTCCCATTTTGATCCATATTCTAGCACAGGCTCTCCACATATCTTCTAAGATCTGGTTGACTCTTTCAGTCTGTCCATTGGTTTGCGGGTGATAAGCGGTGCTGAAATTCAACTTGGTTCCTAATCCTTCTTGGACTTTCTGCCAAAATCTCGAGGTAAATTGGGTTCCTCGATCTGATACTATGGTCTTGGGGGTTCCATGCAGACTAACAATTCTAGCAATATACAAATCTGCTAGCTTCAAACTCTGGTAGGTTGTCTTGACAGGTATAAAATGAGCTACCTTGGACAATCTATCAACGGTGACCCAGATTGAGTCATTTCCCCTACTAGATGTAGGCAAACCGGTGATAAAGTCCATTCCGACGGAATCCCATTTCCATTCCAGAATCTGCAATGGTTGCAAAAGTCCTGCGGGTCTCTGATGTTCCACTTTGACTCTCTGACAGATATCACACTTGGCGATGTAGCTTCCGATTTCTCTCTTCACCTTGTGCCACCAAAATTGCTCTTTCAAATCTAGATACATCTTCGATCCTCCGGGGTGGATAGAGTAAAGAGTATCATGAGCTTCTTGCATGATGACTTGCTTTAGCTCCGAATATGCTGGCACACAGATATGTCCTTTGTGCCACAGAACTCCTTCTTCGTCTCGGTGAATCCAGTTACTTTCCTGTACCAATACGACGCTTGATTCCATCGATACTTTCATTTCCCTTCTGGGCTTCCTTGATTTGGCTGATCAAAGTGGGTTGAAGTTCAATGCTAGCTAAAAATCCTTTGCTAACTAGATCAGTTCTAAACTGCTCCAACTCCTCATACAAACTTGGTTGCTTCTCCTTGATCATGGTGTTTAGCCTACACGGCAATCTGCTAAGAGCATTCGCTACAACATTGGCTTTGCCGGGGTGATAGTGAATGTGAAGGTCATAATCCTTGATTAACTCTATCCATCTCCTTTGCCTCATATTCAGATCCTTCTGAGTGAAAATATACTTCAAGCTCTTGTGATCTAAATAAATCTCACAACGATTACCCATAAGGTAATGACGCCATGTCTTCAATGCCAAAACTATGGCTGCTAACTCATGGTCATGGGTGGGGTAATTCTGCTCATGCTTCTTCAGTTGTTGAGACAGATATGCGATGACTTTGCCTTCTTGCATCAATACACATCCGAGACCAATCTTGGATGCATCACAATACACATCAAATGGCTTCTTGATATCTGGCATGATCAATATTGGGGCTGAAATCAATCTCGTCTTCAGCTCTTGGAAACTTTCTTCACATTTGTCGGTCCATTCAAACTTCTTGTCCTTCTTCAACAATTGGGTCATGGGTCTGGCGATGCTCGAGAATCCTTCTACGAACTTGCGGTAATATCCCGCTAATCCGAGAAATGCACGGACTTGAGTTTGAGTGGTTGGGGCTTCCCATGCTTCAACATCTCTGACCTTGGTGGGATCAATAGCGATTCTTCCGGTAGACACAACATGTCCTAGGAATCCTACTTCTTTCAGCCAAAACTCACATTTTCTGAACTTGGCATACAACCGATGCTCTCTAAGGGTTTCAAGAATGATTCTCAAATGTTGCTCATGCTCTTCTTCTGACTTGGAGTAGATAAGGATGTCGTTGATAAACACAACGACAAATTTGTCTAGAAAATTCGTAAAGATCTTATTCATGAGGTTCATGAAATAAGCAGGGGCATTGGTTAATCCAAAAGACATGACCGTATACTCGTATAATCCATAACAAGCAGTCAAGGCGGTCTTTGGAATATCCGTTGCATGAATCTTAAGTTGGTAATAACCAGTCCTAAGATCAATCTTAGAGAACACATTTGCTCCAGTCAACTGATCAAATAGATCCTCTATCTTTGGCAAAGGGTACTTGTTCTTGATTGTGACGTAATTCAGCTTCCTGTAATCTGTGCACAAACGGTTGCCTCCATCCTTCTTGTCGATGAATAACACCAGCGATCTCCATGGCGATGCGCTTGGTTGAATCAAGCCTGTTGCCAACATAGCATCTAGCTGCTTCTTCAATTGCACTAACTCTGAGGGGTTCATACTGTAGGGTCTCTGGGCTATGGGTCCAGTTCCGGGGATTAGTTCAATAATGAACTCAATATCCCTATCCGGGGGCATACCTAGCAATTCATCTGGGAATACGTCGGGGTATTCATAGACTACTTTGACTTGGTCTATGGTGGGTAGGACTAGACTCTTATTGCACTTGAATTGACGGGGCAAGGTTTCAGATATATGCTCTACTGAGACTCTAGAGCTACTGGTCATGGTGATGGCTTTCTTGGCACAATCAATCAATCCTTTATGCTTTGACATCCAATCCATTCCTAGTACTACTTCCAAACCTCTGGTTCCAAGTACTATTAGATTGGCGTAAAAATCTATCCCATGTATTCTGATAGGCACAACTTTGCAATTTTTTTTAGCTTTTGTAGTTGAACCGGGGATTTGACCTATCATGACATGCTTCAAGTTGGTTGGGTGAATCTTACTAGTGCATGCAAATTCTTCGGTGACAAATGAGTGCGATGCTCCAGAATCAAACAACACTCTTGCTAAAACTGAGTTGACAGAAAACATACCCATCACTACATCTGGCGCTTCTTGGGATTCTTCGGCGTTCATGTGGAAGAGACGGCCGTTGCGGTTGTGTGGGTTCCCTGGGGCGAATCTTCTTCCTGGTTGAACACGACGCTGCTGTTGAGCTGGGGCATTCACACTGGCTGTGGCGACAATCTTCTTGGGACAATCATTGGAATAGTGACCCTTACTTCCACACTCGAAACAAGTAATCTGAGGCTTGTGTTTTGCTGCCACGAGCACATCATTGCTTCCAGTTCTGGGTGCAGTGCTATTGTTGTTGTTGTTGCTCTTGGGAGGTGCACAGTTGAAATTGCTGGAGTTGCCGGGGTGGTTGTTGTTTCCTCCAGACTTCACATTTCCTCCGCTACGGTTGGGGTAGCTGGGGCGAGACATTGGGGGTCGATTGTTCCGCGGGGCATATCATGCAGAAGGGTTGGGACGGTACTTCTAGTGACTGTTGGATCCAGCTTGGTGCATCATATGACGTTTGCGGTTGTCGTTTGCCTGGTTGATCTTCCCTTCCATCTGAATGGCAAAGTCGACTAGCTCTTCGAGATCCTCGAAACGGATGTTGACGAGGACAGTCCGCATCTCATCATGTAGTCCGTTCAGGAATGTCTCCTTCTTCTTGGCCTTCGTTTTGATCTCATCAGGTGCATACCTGGCTAGGGACAAGAATCTGTCACGGTACTCCACTACAGTCATTCTGCCTTGCTTCAACTCTCTGAATTCATCCCTCATTCTGGTGACTAGACCCTTCGGCACGTGGGTGTGACTGAACTTGATTTTGAAGGCTTCCCATGTCATCACTTGACCATGGTTCATTGTGCGGGTGCTGTTCCACCATGCTCTCACATATCCTACCAAATAGTGGGTGGCAAAAAGAACTTTCTCGTTGGCATCCACTTCGGCTACTTATAAGTTGTTGTCCATTGTCTGCAACTAGTCATCAGCATCCAGTGGGTTCTCTGAAGTGCTAAAGATTGGGTGATTGGTAATTTGGAAGTTTTTGAGTTTGGATCCATGATGATCCTGATTTCCATGGTTCTGGTTGTTGTGAGCCATCTGGGCGATCTGCTGTAGTGTTGCTAGATTATCTTGGCGCTCTGCCCTACTAGCTTCACGGCCTGCAATGGGAGTCTGCAGAATCTGCAGCATTGGGTCTTGCAATGAGCTGCTCCCTCCTTGGTTTCCACGAGTCATCTGAAGATTGAGATAGATAAAGGGGTAAGAGGGAAAGTTCTAGGGTTCATGGTTTTGATTTCAAAGCTAAAACTTTGAGTTTGACTCAGGTTTTGCAACTAACTTCTTTTCATTCATTCAAGCAAAGCACACAATACAAACACACACACACACCACAACATCAAAGGAAAACCGATGGTTTTAAGAACCATTATGCAAGCTACGATACAATGGGACCGATACTCCTCACTCTACGATAGTGCTCTAGTGCATCTACTCATCATTGATGAAGTCGGAGTCATCATCGTCAGTGTATAAGTCCACAACATCCTCCTCCAGATAGTCATCATCATTGTTGAGGTAAGAGTCAATATCCCCTTGGATATCTTCACCTTCCTCTTCTTCTTACTTTGCTGCAAGCTGAGCTTCTTGCTCCTTGATGGTCTTCTCGAGGTCTGCCACCTTCTCGCGAAGACGATCGATGGTGCGATCCTTCTTTGCGCGTTGACGTCAAAGAGACTGAAGATCCTTGACGAGCAGTGAGAAAGTCTGGGCCTTCTGGGCGACAAGGGCGAGGTTGTGGTTGGCGACCTCTCTAGCATTGTCCAACTCCTTATGTCTATCATACAGTAGGAAGTCGAGGTTCTCCACTTGATGCTTCAATATTGGGTGACTTGGCATTTCTAGCGGCATTCCCATGGAATCACGCCTTGCATAGTGAACAAAGTGGGTTCCTTGGATTAGGTTGACACTCTGAGCACACAAACAAGCGAGAGCTTCATGCATTGCCCTGGCTAATCCATCTAGCTAGTTGTTCTCTCTCACTGAGAACTGAATCGTCCTAGATACTGGTGCTTCTATCTTGCCTCGAAGATCATCAGTTCCTAGCCATTGTAAATCTCCTCCTGGTTGACCCGAGAGTTGAGCTCCAAGAAATTCCGGATGCGGACGCTCCAAGAACTCAGACAGTGAATCCAGATCCCTCTCGAAGATCAGTTGGCCTCCATTGCCCAACTGGTAGAACTTGCTGTATTGGGCTTCCATCTATAAGAATTTAGGATGAGAAAGTTAGTGAAGTGATCAAGTGTGTCAAAGTTTTATGTAGTAATGTAAGAATTTGGAGGAGCATGGATTTTTTTGAGAGAAAGAATTCCCAAGGGTAAGAGAGGAAATAGTTTTCATAAATACTCACTTTGGTTTTTGAAACTAAGTTTTTGTTCGGACGTCCATTCTAACTAGGGTCTCCTATGGTCAGGATGGCTCTGATACCAACTTGTCAACACCCGGATTTTTAATCCCAAATGCCTGTTATGCCATACATCACAATCCCAGGATTACCATTTTTGCGAGACATAATAGATTGGATATCACAGTACATAATCCATTACAAACGATAATAAGGTCTTACACAAATAAAGGATCTCATGATCCCGTCTTAGTACAATCAAGTAGCAGAATAAATAGCGTAGCGGTGGGGTCCATCTTCAGAGTCACAGGCAATGCTGATGATGGGAGATGATCCTAGTTGTCATAGCCGTCCTGCTATCCTCCTTCAGGGTAGTCCTCGTCATAGTATAGCCACGGGAATAGCCAGGGACAAAAGCCATGAGTACTCTTTAAGTACTCGCAAACTATCACTAACAAGTAAGATAGTTCTAGTAGGAATGCTAAGTTCTAAGTTTATTTGTAAAGCTAAGTTTGAAACCTAAGGTGAGTTTAGAAACAAAGAAAGATAAAATAAAGTTTGAAAACACCTAAGTAGGAATGCGAACGCGGTTATTCGAATAGTTTGACACTCTGCAGAGGTGGTACACTTTCACCACAAAATTCGATACATCTATCAGCGATAACCCTGAATCATCATACTTAGTATGCATATAATCAAACATAACCTTTCCTTTACACACTCTCGTTTAAGCACCTCTCCTATGAGTATGGCCTCCCAGCCATGACCATCTGTCATCCTGGGCACTGCATAGGTGGACAACATTGAGAGGTAGCCTCAGCTCAAACCTCTCCCGTGAGGGAACTAATACTAATGCATATAAACTTCAGGATAAGCCTTACCCAATTCAGGTATTGTGGTTGTATGGTAAAATTGGAATGGTATCGCATCCGAACCCAACCATCAGTTTTTTATAAAAGGGCTAAGGCTCATGCCTCAACATTTTCATCATAAACCATTTGTATTTCTCAACACATGTCAAAACATCTCAATAGAATGACTCGTCATTCCAAGGTTTTCACAAGTCATTTTCACCAAGTATTCCCATCTAAAGTGATACTACTAAGTTAAGAGTGTTCACTAATGTGGGATGCTAATCTCAATCTCATGCCATAGAATGACATCTAAGTCTAACCAGATAGGTCAAGTTTTATACTCTTTATGCTACCTTTAAACAAGGTAAAGGACTTTGGTAAAGTAAAGAAAGTAAAGCTTGTAAATAAAACTTGGAGTAGGTATAAGTCAAAGGGGTATAACCAAGCATGCCTATTGCATCTTGCTTAAGTTATCTAGCTTGCATTGTTAAGGATGGCTTGCAAGGGTTAGCTTGCCAATAATAGCTTGCCTTGTGTAGTGAAGTGGTTGAAATTCTCTTCCTCTTCCTCTTGGTAGAACTCCTCCTCCTTGAAGACTTGGTTGGTACTATCGTCTATAAATACATACGGAATACACAATCACCAAACAATACTTAACTAGTCTACTTAGCACAGTAAGGCACACATTTGATGATCTAGTATCATCACAAATATCACAAGGTTTTAATGAACTAGCTTCATTTATTTTATTTGAGAAAAGTAATTTCTACTCATTGAAATTAACTAAGATTTAATATTCTCCAATTAAAATATGGGATCATGTGGACACCTGTCCTCACCACATATTCTAACGTATGGGAATGTGATTTAAAGGTGGGATCACATTTTAATAAGTTTAAGTTTAATCTTTAATTAAAGTGACTAGAAATTCCTATATAGCATTATTTTGGTACTAGTGCAAAGTCATTGCATGCAAACCATAATGTTATTACATATTCAGATAGGTATGGTTAAATGTGATTTTTGAGAATTGGAATCAACTCAAAAGCTATTATGGTTGATTTTAGAAAAATGTTTGAATGTGCAAAAGGTTCTATCTTGTTATTTTTTACTAGGAGAGATCTCTAACTCTAAATGATTTAAATCCAACAGGCTTGGATAGATATTTTTATTAGCTTTCCAAAAAAATTGGAATCACTCAATTTGGATTTGTAGAACTCTCTGAATTGATTTTCAAACTAAGGGACAGAATTAAGTCTAAGTCTAAAAAGAAAAATCCTAATTTGAATTAACTGGGTCACGCGGGAAACTAATTGGGCCGGCCCAGATTCACTCCGCGGCGCTGTGGACTGCTGACAAGGGGGTCCACATGTCAGCGGTACATCTCACGTGAAGCGGTACGGGGCGATATGGACTGTACGATTAGAACGAGATCAACGGCTCACGGTCGTCGTCGACGACGGACTCCTCGCCGGCGAGACTGAACTCTAGCGTCTCGGTGGGGGTGCAGTGGTGACGTACCGAGGCTCCAGCTAGTGCGGAGAGGTGGGCAAACGAACGAGTAGACGACGACGAGCTCAGGCAAAGTCGCGGCAGGGGCTGAGGTGGACGAAATCAACAACAACGTCTCCTCCTCTGCTGCGGTTGCCTCTGGTGAAATTCCGGCGGCCTGCTGCTCGAGCTACTCCGGCGAGAGGTAGGGAAGGACTGGGGTGAGAGGGGAGTCGAATGGTGTGGCGATTGAGGCTGGGGAAGGCCTCCTTATATAGGCTCGAGGAGGGGACCGAAGGGGCGATGACGAGCTCGTCGGTGACGACGATACAGGGTGCTATCGGCATGGGTGGCGTAGGCGGATGGTGGCTTGCCTCTTGGCGGTCCTCAACAGCTTTATGGCGCATCTAGGGGTGGTGGCAATCGGTCGGGAGCGTCGTGCACTCTGGGAGACAGGGGCGGTGCTTGACGGGGTTCCTGGCGACTGTGGGTCGCACAGATGTGCACGGTCGTGTCTAGTGGGATGAGGTGATCAAGGCGGATCGACGCGCGCGGTCTGCGGTCGAGGCGCGGTCTGTGGCGTGCTGGTGGTGAAGGCGCTCTGGCGTGCTCTGGCGCGGCGCGGAGAGGATAGTGCGGCGCTGCTTTGGGGTGGTCTAGTGGCTATCTGTGGTCATGGGGTGGACCGTGGACGGCGGTGAGGTGGCGCCTTGCTTCCTGGAGCGGCGGAGAGCGGATGGCGGTCTACTGCGGCTTGGGCACGATCGGCCGGCAATCATGGCCTTGGTGCGGCATTGCACTGGCGCCAGGGGCTAGGGGATGGGCTGGTTTTGGTCTGGTTGGGTCTGGGAGAGACCAAGATGATTAATGTGGCTCAAATGGCTTGACAATTTTTGATCCAAAACAATATTAGTTAGGCCAGTTTGATTCTGCTCACAAGGTGCTCAACACAATGGCCGCATGAAGGAAACTTTTGAATTTTTGAAAGATTTTTGGTGGATTGGTTTGTCACATTCTTAAGCATCTGTGGTTGCTTGGGATTTTGAAATGGAGTTCATTTGGATGGTTTTTGAAAAAGTGTGATCTAGACATATGAGATAGATTCCATTTTCAAATGTCTTTTAAAATTAGAATTTGAATGTTTTGGGGAGATCATAAAGTGGGCCTTGGCACATCACTACTTGTACTAGCAAGGGGTGCAAAGATCCACAATTTTCTCTGTTGGAAATTGACTGCTAGGAACACCCAAAGTGGGCTAGTTAATTAAAATGGCAAAAGTGACCATTTCCTTTATTTAATTATTTTTTATTTCTTTTCCTTTGGGGTTTGCTTGGGGATGATCTAGATGATGTGTAATTTACCTTATAGTCATTTTACAACCAATAGATCACTCAATGATGGCAATTCAAAACAACTCCTATTTTAAATGCACACACATATGAATGCTTAAAGATTTTAAATGCAAAAGTTTTTGTTAACCCTAAATTGGGTAGATTTGATCTTGATTAACCTTGATTAAAGATTTGGGATGTTATAGTGTGTTCCTCTCATGAACCACATCTAGAGTCATTGCATGTGTGTTCTTCTCATGAACCACAGCTAGAGTCATTGCATGTCTGTTCTTCTCACAAACCACAAAAGGATCCACCGATGTCATTGGATGTGTGTTCTTCTCATGAACCACACATGGATCCACCAGTGTCATTGCATGTCTGCTCTTTTCACAAACCACATATCACCGGTGTCACTGCATGTGTGTTCTTCTCATGAACCACACATTGATCCACCTAGTGTGATTGCATGTCTGTTCTTTTCACAAACCACATATGGATCCACCAGTGTCATTTCATGTCTGCTCTTTTCACAAACCACATATCACTAGTGTCATTGCATGTGTGTTCTTCTCACAAACCACATAAGGATCCAGCAGTGTCATTGGATGTGTGTTCTTTTCACGAACCACACCCAGTGTCATTGGATGTGTGTTCTTCTCATAGACCACACATGGATCCACTAGTGTCATTGGATGTGTGTTCTTCTCATGAACCACGGCTAGAGTCATTGCATGTGTGTTCTTTTCATCAACCACACCTAGTGTCATTGGATCTGTGTTCCTCTCATAGACCACACATGGATCCACCAGTGTCATTGCAAGTCCGCTCTTTTCATGAACCATAGTTAGAGTCATTGCATGTCTGTTATTCCCACAGACCACACATGGATCCACCTGTGTCATTGCATGTGTGTTCTTCTCACAAACCACATAAGGATCCACCAGTGTCATTGGATGTGTGTTCTTCTCATGAAACCACAACCAGTGTCATTGCATGTCTGTTCCTCTCACAAACCACACATGGATCCACCAGTGCCATTGCATGTGTGTTCTTCTCATGAACCACAGCTAGAGTCATTGGATGTGTGTTCTTTTCATGAACCACAGCTAGAGTCCTTGCATGTGTGTTCTTCTCACACACCACATAAAGATACACCAGTGTCATTGCATGTGTGTTCTTCTCATGAACCACATCTAGAGTCATTGCATGTCTGTTCTTCTCACAAACCACATAAGGATCCAGCAGTGTCATTGGATGTGTGTTCTTTTCATGAACCACACCCGAGTGTCATTGGATGTGTGTTATTTTCACAAACCACACATGGATCCACCAGTGTCATTGCATGTGTGTTCTTTTCATGAACCACACCCAGTGTTACTGCATGTCTGTTCCTCTCCTAAATCACACATGGATTCACTAATGTAATTGCATGTGTGTTCTTCTCATGAACCACAGCTAGAGTCATTGCATGTCTATTATTCTCACAAAACCACATAAGGATACACCAGTGTCATTGCATGTGTATTCTTTTCACAAACTACACATGGATCCACCAGTGTCATTGGATGTGTGGTCCTCTCATGAACCACATCTAGAGTCATTGCATGTGTGTTCTTCTCACAAACCACATAAGGATACACCAGTGTCATTGCATGTGTGTTCTTCTCATGAACCACAGCTAGAGTCATTTCATGTCTATTCTTCTCACAAACCACATAAGGATCCACCGATGTCAATGGATGTGTGTTCTTGTCATGAACCACACATGGATCCACTAGTGTCATTGCATGTCTGCTCTTTTCATTAACTACAGTTAGAGTCGTTGCATGTCTGTTCTTTTCACAAACCACATATCACCGGTGTCATTGCATGCGTGTTCTTCTCATGAACCACACATGGCTCCACCCAGTGTGATTGCATGTCTGTTCTTTTCACAAACCACATATGGATCCACCAGTTTCATTGCATGTCTTCTCTTTTCACAAACCACATATCACTAGTGTCATTGCATGTGTGTTCTTCTCACAAACCACATAAGGATCCACTAGTGTCATTGGATGTGTGTTCTTCTCACAAACCACATAAGGATCCAATAGTGTCAGTGGATGTGTGTTCTTTTCATCAACCACACCTAGTGTCATTGGATGCGTGTTCTTCTCACAGACGACACATGGATCCACCGGTGTTATTGCGTGTGTGTTCTTCTCATGAACCACGGCTAGAGTCATTACATGTGTGTTCTTTTCATGAACCAGACCCATTGTCATTGCATGTCTCCTCTTTTCATGAACCATAGTTAGAGTCATTGCATGGATCCACTAGTGTCATTGAATGTGTGTTCTTCTCACAAAACACATAAGGATCCACCAGTGTCATTGGATGTGTGTTCTTCTCATGAACCACACCAAGTGTCATTGCATGTCTGTTCCTCTCACAAACCACACATGGATCCACCAGTGTTATTGCATGTGTGTTCTTCTCATGAACCACATCTAGAGTCATTGGATGTGTGTTCTTTTCATGAACCACAGCTAGAGTCCTTGCATGTGTGTTCTTCAACCATATAAGGATACACCGATGTCATTGCATGTGTTTTCTTCTCATGAACCACACCTAGAGTCATTGCATGTCTGTTCTTCTCACAAACCACATAAGGATCCAGCAGTATCATTGGATGTGTGTTCTTTTCATGAACCACACCCAGTGTCATTGGATGTGTGTTCTTCTCACAAACCACACATGGATCCACCAGTGTCATTGCATGTGTGTTCTTCTCATGAACCACACATGGATCCACCAAGTGTGATTGCATGTCTGTTCTTCTCAGAAACCACACATGGATCCACCAGTGTCATTGGATGTGTATTCTTCTCACAAACCACATAAGGATCCAGAAGTGTCATTGCATGTCTTCTCTTCTCATGAACCACATTTAGAGTCATTGCATGTCTGTTCTTCTCACAAACCACATAAGGATACACCAGTGTCATTGCATGTGTGTTCTTCTCATGAACCACACCCAGTGTCATTGTATCTGTGTTCCTCTCACAGTGTACACATGGATCCACCAGTGTCATTGGATGTGTGTTCCTCTCATGAACCACATCTAGAGTCATTGCATCTGTGTTCTTCTCACAAACCACATAAGGATACACTAGTGTCATTGCATGTGTGTTCTTCTCATGAACCATAGCTAGAGTCATTGCATGTGTATTATTCTGACAAACTACATAAGGATACACTAGTGTCATTTGATGTGTGTTCTTCTCATAAACCACACCCAGTGTCATTGCATGTGTGTTCCTCTCACAGTGTACACATGGATCCACCAGTGTCATTGGATGTGTGTTCCTCTCATGAACCACATCTAGAGTCATTGGATGTGTGTTCTTCTCACAAACCACATAAGGATACACCAGTATCATTGCATGTGTGTTCTTCTCACAAACCACACATGGATCCACCAGTGTCATTGCATGTCTGCTCTTTTCACAAACCACATATCACTAGTGTCATTGCATGTGTGTTCTTCTCAGAAACCACATAAGGATCCACCAGTGTCATTGGATGTGTGTTCTTCTCACAAACCACATAAGGATCCAGAAGTGTCATTGGATGTGTGTTCTTTTCATGAACCACACCCAGTGTCATTGGATGTTTATTCTTATCACAAACCACACATGGATCCACCAGTGTCATTGCATGTGTGTTCTTCTCATGAACCACGTCTAGAGTCATTGCATGTGTGTTCTTTTCATGAACCACACCTAGTGTCATTGGATGTGTGTTCCTCTCATAGACCACACATGGATCCACCAGTGTCATTGCATGTCTGCTCTTTTCATGAACCACGGTTAGAGTCATTGCATGTATGTTATTCCCACAGACCACACATGGATCCACCGGTGTCATTGCATGTGTGTTCTTCTCACAAACCACATAAGGATCCACCAGTGTCATTGGAAGTTTGTTCTTCTCATGAACCACACCCTGTGTCATTGCATGTCTGTTCCGCTCACAAACTACACATGGATCCACCAGTGCCATTTCATGTGTGTTCTTTTCATGAACCACATCTAGAGTCATTGGATGTGTGTTCTTTTCATGAACCATAGCTATAGTCCTTGCGTGTGTGTTGTTCTCACAAACCACATAAGGATACACCGGAGTCATTGCATGTGTGTTCTTCTCATGAACCGCATCTAGAGTCATTGCATGTCTGTTCTGCTCACAAACCACATAAGGATCCAGTAGTGTCATTGGATGTGTCTTCTTTTCATGAACCACAACCAGTGTCATTGGATGTGTGTTCTTCTCACAAACCACACATGGATCCACCAGTGTCACTGCATGTGTTTTCTTCTCATGAACCACAAATGGATCAACCAAGTGTGATTGCATGTCTGTTCTTCTCACAAACCACACATGGATCCACCAGTGTCATTGCATGTATGTTCTTTTCATGAACCACACCCAGTGTCATTGCATGTCTGTTCCTCTCATAAACCGCATATGGATCCACCAATGTCATTGCATGTGTGTTCTTCTCATGAACCATAGCTAGAGTCATTGCATGTCTGTTATTCTCACAAACCCCATAAGGATACACCAGTGTCATTGCATGTGTGTTCTTCTCATGAACCACACCGAGTGTGATTACATGTGTGTTCCTCTCACAGTGTACACATGGATCCACCAGTGTCATTGGATGTGTGTTACTCTCATGAACCACATCTAGAGTCATTGCACGTGTGTTCTTCTCACAAACCACATAAGGATACACCAGTGTCATTGCATGTGTGTTCTTCTCATGAACCACAGCTAGTCATTGCATGTCTGTTCTTCTCACAAACCACATAAGGATCACCGGTGTCATTGGATGTGTGTTCTTCTCATGAACCACATATGGATCCACCAGTGTCATTGCATGTCTGCTCTTCTCATAAACCACATTTAGAGTCATTGCATGTCTGTTCTTCTCATAAACCACATAAGGATACACCAGTGTCATTGCATGTGTGTTCTTCTCATGATCCACACCCAGTGTCATTGCATGTGTGTTCCCCTCATAGTGTACACATGGATCCACCAGTGTCATTGGATGTGTGTTCCTCTCATGAACCACATCTAGAGTCATTGCATGTGTGTTCTTCTCACAAACCACATAAGGATACACCAGTGTCATTGCATGTGTGTTCTTCTCATGAACCACAACTAGAGTCATTGCATGTCTGTTCTTCTGACAAACCACATAAGGATCCACAGGTGTCATTGGATGTGTGTTCATCTCATGAACCACACATGGATCCACCAGTGTCATTGCATGTCTTCTCTTCTCATGAACCACATTTAGAGTCATTGCATGTCTGTTCTTCTCACAAACCACATAAGGATACACGAGTGTCATTGCATGTGTGTTCTTCTCATGAACCACACCCAGTGTCATTACATGTGTGTTCCTCTCACAGTGTACACATGGATCCAAAAGTGTCATTGGATGTGTGTTCCTCTCATGAACCACATCTAGAGTCATTGCATGTGTGTTCTTCTCACAAACCACATAACGATACACTAGTGTCATTGCATGTGTGTTCTTCTCATGAACCATATCTTGAGTCATTGCATGTGTATTATTCTCACAAACCACATAAGGATACACCAGTGTCATTGCATGTGTGTTCTTCTCATGAACCACACCCAGTGGCATTGCATGTGTGTTCCTCTCACAGTGTACACGTGGATCCACCAGTGTCATTGGATGTGTGTTCCTCTCATGAACCACATCTAGAGTCATTGCATGTGTGTTTTTCTCACAAACCACATAAGGATACACCAGTGTCATTGCATGTGTGTTCTTCTCATGAACCACAGCTAGAGTCATTGCATGTCTGTTCTTCTCACAAACCACATAAGGATCCACCGGTGTCATTGGATGTGTGTTATTCTCATGAACCACAGATGGATCCACCAGTGTCATTGCATGTCTGCTCTTCTCATGAACCATAGTTAGAGTCATTGCATGTCTGCTCTTCTCATGAACCATAGTTAGAGTCGTTGCATGTCTGTTCTTCTCACAAACCACATAAGGATACACGAGTGTCATTGCATGTGTGTTCTTCTCATGAACCACACCCAGTGTCATTGCATGTGTGTTCCTCTCACAGTGTACACATGGATCCACCAGTGTCATTGGATGTGTGTTCCTCTCATGAACCACATCTAGAGTCATTACATGTGTGTTCTTCTCACAAACCACATAAGGATACACTAGTGTCATTGCATGTGTGTTCTTCTCATGAACCACAGCTAGAGTCGTTGCATGTTTGTTCTTCTCACAAACCACATAAGGATCCACCGGTGTCATTGGATGTGTGTTCTTCTCACAAACCACACATGGATCCACCAGTGTCATTGCATGTCTGCTCTTTTCACAAACCACATATCACTAGTGTCATTGCATGTGTGTTCTTCTCAGAAACCACATAAGGATCCACCAGTGTCATTGGATGTGTGTTCTTCTCACAAACCACATAAGGATCCAGAAGTGTCATTGGATGTGTGTTCTTTTCATGAACCACACCCAGTGTCATTGGATGTTTATTCTTATCACAAACCACACATGGATCCACCAGTGTCATTGCATGTGTGTTCTTCTCATGAACCACGTCTAGAGTCATTGCATGTGTGTTCTTTTCATGAACCACACCTAGTGTCATTGGATGTGTGTTCCTCTCATAGACCACACATGGATCCACCAGTGTCATTGCATGTCTGCTCTTTTCATGAACCACAGTTAGAGTCATTGCATGTATGTTATTACCACAGACCACACATGGATCCACCAGTGTCATTGCATGTGTGTTATTCTCACAAACCACATAAGGATCCACTAGTGTCATTGGATGTTTGTTCTTCTCATGAACCACACCCTGTGTCATTGCATGTCTGTTCCGCTCACAAACTACACATGGATCCACCAGTGCCATTTCATGTGTGTTCTTTTCATGAACCACATCTAGAGTCATTGGATGTGTGTTCTTTTCATGAACCATAGCTAGAGTCCTTGCATGTGTGTTCTTCTCACAAACCACATAAGGATACACCAGAGTCATTGCATGTGTGTTCTTCTCATGAACCACATCTAGAGTCATTGCATGTCTGTTCTGCTCACAAACCACATAAGGATCCAGTAGTGTCATTGGATGTGTCTTCTTTTCATGAACCACAACCAGTGTCATTGGATGTGTGTTCTTCTCACAAACCACACATGGATCCACCAGTGTCACTGCATGTGTTTTCTTCTCATGAACCACAAATGTATCAACCAAGTGTGATTGCATGTCTATTCTTCTCACAAACCACACATGGATCCACCAGTGTCATTGCATGTATGTTCTTTTCATAAACCACACCCAGTGTCATTGCATGTCTGTTCCTCTCATAAACCGCATATGGATCCACCAATGTCATTGCATGTGTGTTCTTCTCATGAACCACAGCTAGAGTCATTGCATGTCTGTTATTCTCACAAACCACATAAGGATACACCAGTGTCATTGCATGTGTGTTCTTCTCATGAACCACACCGAGTGTCATTACATGTGTGTTCCTCTCACAGTGTACACATGGATCCACCAGTGTCATTGGATGTGTGTTCCTCTAATGAACCACATCTAGAGTCATTGCACGTGTGTTCTTCTCAGAAACCACATAAGGATACACCAGTGTCATTGCATGTGTGTTCTTCTCATGAACCACAGCTAGTCATTGCATGTCTGTTCTTCTCACAAACCACATAAGGATCACCGGTGTCATTGGATGTGTGTTCTTCTCAGGAACCACATATGGATCCACCAGTGTCATTACATGTCTGCTCTTCTCATGAACCACATTTAGAGTCATTGCATGTCTGTTCTTCTCACAAACCACATAAGGATACACCAGTGTCATTGCATGTGTGTTCTTCTCATGAACCACACCCAGTGCCATTACATGTGTGTTCCTCTCACAGTGTACACATGGATCCACCAGTGTCATTGGATGTGTGTTCCTCTCATGAACCACATCTAGAGTCATTGCATGTGTGTTCTTCTCACAAACCACATAACGATACACTAGTGTCATTGCATGTGTGTTCTTCTCATGAACCATAGCTAGAGTCATTGCATGTGTATTATTCTCACAAACCACATCAGGATACACCAGTGTCATTGCATGTGTGTTCTTCTCATGAACCACACCCAGTGTCATTGCATGTGTGTTCCTCTCACAGTGTACACATGGATCCACCAGTGTCATTGGATGTGTGTTCCTCTCATGAACCACATCTAGAGTCATTGCATGTGTGTTTTTCTCACAAACCACATAAGGATACACCAGTGTCATTGCATGTGTGTTCTTCTCATGAACCACAGCTAGAGTCATTGCATGTCTGTTCTTCTCACAAACCACATAAGGATCCACCGGTGTCATTGGATGTGTGTTCTTCTCATGAACCACAGATGGATCCACCAGTGTCATTGCATGTCTTCTCTTCTCATGAACCATAGTTAGAGTCGTTGCATGTCTGTTCTTCTCACAAACCACATAATGATACACCAGTGTCATTGCATGTGTGTTCTTCTCATGAACCACACCTAGTGTCATTGCATGTGTGTTCCTCTCACAGTGTACACATGGATCCACCAGTGTCATTGGATGTGTGTTCCTCTCATGAACCACATCTAGAGTCATTGCATGTGTGTTCTTCTCACAAACCACATAAGGATACACTAGTGTCATTGCATGTGTGTTCTTCTCATGAACCACAGCTAGAGTTGTTGCATGTTTGTTCTTCTCACAAACCACATAAGGATCCACCGGTGTCATTGGATGTGTGTTCTTCTCACAAACCACACATGGATCCACCAGTGTCATTGCATGTCTGCTCTTTTCACAAACCACATATCAGTAGTGTCATTGCATGTGTGTTCTTCTCACAAACCACATAAGATCCACAGTGTCATTGGATGTGTGTTCTTCTCACAAACCACATAAGGATCCAGAAGTGTCATTGGACGTGTGTTCTTTTCATGAACCACACCCAGTGTCATTGGATGTTTATTCTTATCACAAACCACACATGGATCCACCAGTGTCAATGCATGTGTGTTCTTCTCATGAACCACGTCTAGAGTCATTGCATGTGTGTTCTTTTCATGAACCACACCTAGTGTCATTGGATGTGTGTTCCTCTCATAGACCACACATGGATCCACCAGTGTCATTGCATGTCTGCTCTTTTCATGAACCACAGTTAGAGTCATTGCATGTATGTTATTCCCACAGACCACACATGGATCCACCAGTGTCATTGCATGTGTGTTATTCTCACAAACCACATAAGGATCCACCAGTGTCATTGGATGTTTGTTCTTCTCATGAACCACACCCTGTGTCATTGCATGTCTGTTCCGCTCACAAACTACACATGGATCCACCAGTGCCATTTCATGTGTGTTCTTTTCATGAACCACATCTAGAGTCATTGGATGTGTGTTCTTTTCATGAACCATAGCTAGAGTCCTTGCATGTGTGTTCTTCTCACAAACCACATAAGGATACACCAGAGTCATTGCATGTGTGTTCTTCTCATGAACCACATCTAGAGTCATTGCATGTCTGTTCTGCTCACAAACCACATAAGGATCCAGTAGTGTCATTGGATGTGTCTTCTTTTCATGAACCACAACCAGTGTCATTGGATGTGTGTTCTTCTCACAAACCATACATGGATCCACTAGTGTCACTGCATGTGTTTTCTTCTCATGAACCACAAATGGATCAACCAAGTGTGATTACATGTCTGTTGTTCTCACAAACCACACATGGATCCACCAGTGTCATTTCATGTGTGTTCTTCTCATGAACCACAGCTAGAGTCATTGCATGTCTGTTATTCTCAGAAACCGCATATGGATCCACCAATGTCATTGCATGTGTGTTCTTCTCATGAACCACAGCTAGAGTCATTACATGTGTGTTCCTCTCACAGTGTACACATGGATCCACCAGTGTCATTGGATGTGTGTTCCTCTCATGAACCACATCTAGAGTCATTGCACGTGTGTTCTTCTCACAAACCACATAAGGATACACCAGTGTCATTGCATGTGTGTTCTTCTCATGAACCACAGCTAGTCATTGCATGTCTGTTCTTCTCACAAACCACATAAGGATCACCGGTGTCATTGGATGTGTGTTCTTCTCAGGAACCACATATGGATCCACCAGTGTCATTGCATGTCTGCTCTTCTCATGAACCACATTTAGAGTCATTGCATGTCTGTTCTTCTCACAAACCACATAAGGATACACCAGTGTCATTGCATGTGTGTTCTTCTCAAGATCCACACCCAGTGTCATTGCATGTGTGTTCCTCTCACAGTGTACACATGGATCCAAAAGTGTCATTGGATGTGTGTTCCTCTCATGAACCACATCTAGAGTCATTGCATGTGTGTTCTTCTCACAAACCACATAACGATACACTAGTGTCATTGCATGTGTTTCTTCTCATGAACCATATCTAGAGTCATTGCATGTGTATTATTCTCACAAACCACATAAGGATACACCAGTGTCATTGCATGTGTGTTCTTCTCATGAACCACACCCAGTGGCATTGCATGTGTGTTCCTCTCACAGTGTACACGTGGATCCACCAGTGTCATTGGATGTGTGTTACTCTCATGAACCACATCTAGAGTCATTGCATGTGTGTTTTTCTCACAAACCACATAAGGATACACCAGTGTCATTGCATGTGTGTTCTTCTCATGAACCACAGCTAGAGTCATTGCATGTCTGTTCTTCTCACAAACCACATAAGGATCCACCGGTGTCATTGGATGTGTGTTCTTCTCATGAACCACAGATGGATCCACAAGTGTCATTGCATGTCTGCTCTTCTCATGAACCATAGTTAGAGTCATTGCATGTCTGCTCTTCTCATGAACCATAGTTAGAGTCGTTGCATGTCTGTTCTTCTCACAAACCACATAAGGATACACGAGTGTCATTGCATGTGTGTTCTTCTCATGAACCACACCCAGTGTCATTGCATGTGTGTTCCTCTCACAGTGTACACATGGATCCACCAGTGTCATTGGATGTGTGTTCCTCTCATGAACCACATCTAGAGTCATTACATGTGTGTTCTTCTCACAAACCACATAAGGATACACTAGTGTCATTGCATGTGTGTTCTTCTCATGAACCACAGCTAGAGTCGTTGCATGTTTGTTCTTCTCACAAACCACATAAGGATCCACCGGTGTCATTGGATGTGTGTTCTTCTCACAAACCACACATGGATCCACCAGTGTCATTGCATGTCTGCTCTTTTCACAAACCACATATCACTAGTGTCATTGCATGTGTGTTCTTCTCAGAAACCACATAAGGATCCACCCGTGTCATTGGATGTGTGTTCTTCTCACAAACCACATAAGGATCCAGAAGTGTCATTGGATGTGTGTTCTTTTCATGAACCACACCCAGTGTCATTGGATGTTTATTCTTATCACAAACCACACATGGATCCACCAGTGTCATTGCATGTGTGTTCTTCTCATGAACCACGTCTAGAGTCATTGCATGTGTGTTCTTTTCATGAACCACACCTAGTGTCATTGGATGTGTGTTCCTCTCATAGACCACACATGGATCCACCAGTGTCATTGCATGTCTGCTCTTTTCATGAACCACAGTTAGAGTCATTGCATGTATGTTATTCCCACAGACCACACATGGATCCACCAGTGTCATTGCACGTGTGTTATTCTCACAAACCACATAAGGATCCACCAGTGTCATTGGATGTTTGTTCTTCTCATGAACCACACCCTGTGTCATTGCATGTCTGTTCCGCTCACAAACTACACATGGATCCACCAGTGCCATTTCATGTGTGTTCTTTTCATGAACCACATCTAGAGTCATTGGATGTGTGTTCTTTTCATGAACCATAGCTAGAGTCCTTGCATGTGTGTTCTTCTCACAAACCACATAAGGATACACCAGAGTCATTGCATGTGTGTTCTTCTCATGAACCACATCTAGAGTCATTGCATGTCTGTTCTGCTCACAAACCACATAAGGATCCAGTAGTGTCATTGGATGTGTCTTCTTTTCATGAACCACAACCAGTGTCATTGGATGTGTGTTCTTCTCACAAACCACACATGGATCCACCAGTGTCACTGCATGTGTTTTCTTCTCATGAACCACAAATGGATCAACCAAGTGTGATTGCATGTCTATTCTTCTCACAAACCACACATGGATCCACCAGTGTCATTGCATGTATGTTCTTTTCATAAACCACACCCAGTGTCATTGCATGTCTGTTCCTCTCATAAACCGCATATGGATCCACCAATGTCATTGCATGTGTGTTCTTCTCATGAACCACAGCTAGAGTCATTGCATGTCTATTATTCTCACAAACCACATAAGGATACACCAGTGTCATTGCATGTGTGTTCTTCTCATGAACCACACCGAGTGTCATTACATGTGTGTTCCTCTCACAGTGTACACATGGATCCACCAGTGTCATTGGATGTGTGTTCCTCTAATGAACCACATCTAGAGTCATTGCACGTGTGTTCTTCTCAGAAACCACATAAGGATACACCAGTGTCATTGCATGTGTGTTCTTCTCATGAACCACAGCTAGTCATTGCATGTCTGTTCTTCTCACAAACCACATAAGGATCACCGGTGTCATTGGATGTGTGTTCTTCTCAGGAACCACATATGGATCCACCAGTGTCATTACATGTCTGCTCTTCTCATGAACCACATTTAGAGTCATTGCATGTCTGTTCTTCTCACAAACCACATAAGGATACACCAGTGTCATTGCATGTGTGTTCTTCTCATGAACCACACCCAGTGCCATTAAATGTGTGTTCCTCTCACAATGTACACATGGATCCACCAGTGTCATTGGATGTGTGTTCCTGTCATGAACCACATCTAGAGTCATTGCATGTGTGTTCTTCTCACAAACCACATAACGATACACTAGTGTCATTGCATGTGTGTTCTTCTCATGAACCATAGCTAGAGTCATTGCATGTGTATTATTCTCACAAACCACATCAGGATACACCAGTGTCATTGCATGTGTGTTCTTCTCATGAACCACACCCAGTGTCATTGCATGTGTGTTCCTCTCACAGTGTACACATGGAGCCACCAGTGTCATTGGATGTGTGTTCCTCTCATGAACCACATCTAGAGTCATTGCATGTGTGTTTTTCTCACAAACCACATAAGGATACACCAGTGTCATTGCATGTGTGTTCTTCTCATGAACCACAGCTAGAGTCATTGCATGTCTGTTCTTCTCACAAACCACATAAGGATCCACCGGTGTCATTGGATGTGTGTTCTTCTCATGAACCACAGATGGATCCACCAGTGTCATTGCATGTCTGCTCTTCTCATGAACCATAGTTAGAGTCGTTGCATGTCTGTTCTTCTCACAAACCACATAATGATACACCAGTGTCATTGCATGTGTGTTCTTCTCATGAACCACACCCAGTGTCATTGCATGTGTGTTCCTCTCACAGTGTACACATGGATCCACCAGTGTCATTGGATGTGTGTTCCTCTCATGAACCACATCTAGAGTCATTACATGTGTGTTCTTCTCACAAACCACATAAGGATACACTAGTGTCATTGCATGTGTGTTCTTCTCATGAACCACAGCTAGAGTCGTTGCATGTTTGTTCTTCTCACAAACCACATAAGGATCCACCGGTGTCATTGGATGTGTGTTCTTCTCACAAACCACACATGGATCCACCAGTGTCATTGCATGTCTGCTCTTTTCACAAACCACATATCACTAGTGTCATTGCATGTGTGTTCTTCTTAGAAACCACATAAGGATCCACCAGTGTCATTGGATGTGTGTTCTTCTCACAAACCACATAAGGATCCAGAAGTGTCATTGGATGTGTGTTCTTTTCATGAACCACACCCAGTGTCATTGGATGTTTATTCTTATCACAAACCACATATGGATCCACCAGTGTCATTGCATGTGTGTTCTTCTCATGAACCACGTCTAGAGTCATTGCATGTGTGTTCTTTTCATGAACCACACCTAGTGTCATTGGATGTGTGTTCCTCTCATAGACCACACATGGATCCACCAGTGTCATTGCATGTCTGCTCTTTTCATGAACCACAGTTAGAGTCATTGCATGTATGTTATTCCCACAGACCACACATGGATCCACCAGTGTCATTGCACGTGTGTTATTCTCACAAACCACATAAGGATCCACCAGTGTCATTGGATGTTTGTTCTTCTCATGAACCACACCCTGTGTCATTGCATGTCTGTTCCGCTCACAAACTACACATGGATCCACCAGTGCCATTTCATGTGTGTTCTTTTCATGAACCACATCTAGAGTCATTGGATGTGTGTTCTTTTCATGAACCATAGCTAGAGTCCTTGCATGTGTGTTCTTCTCACAAACCACATAAGGATACACCAGAGTCATTGCATGTGTGTTCTTCTCATGAACCACATCTAGAGTCATTGCATGTCTGTTCTGCTCACAAACCACATAAGGATCCAGTAGTGTCATTGGATGTGTCTTCTTTTCATGAACCACAACCAGTGTCATTGGATGTGTGTTCTTCTCACAAACCACACATGGATCCACCAGTGTCACTGCATGTGTTTTCTTCTCATGAACCACAAATGGATCAACCAAGTGTGATTGCATGTCTATTCTTCTCACAAACCACACATGGATCCACCAGTGTCATTGCATGTATGTTCTTTTAATAAACCACACCCAGTGTCATTGCATGTCTGTTCCTCTCATAAACCGCATATGGATCCACCAATGTCATTGCATGTGTGTTCTTCTCATGAACCACAGCTAGAGTCATTGCATGTCTGTTATTCTCACAAACCACATAAGGATACACCAGTGTCATTGCATGTGTGTTCTTCTCATGAACCACACCGAGTGTCATTACATGTGTGTTCCTCTCACAGTGTACACATGGATCCACCAGTGTCATTGGATGTGTGTTCCTCTAATGAACCACATCTAGAGTCATTGCACGTGTGTTCTTCTCAGAAACCACATAAGGATACACCAGTGTCATTGCATGTGTGTTCTTCTCATGAACCACAGCTAGTCATTGCATGTCTGTTCTTCTCACAAACCACATAAGGATCACCGGTGTCATTGGATGTGTGTTCTTCTCAGGAACCACATATGGATCCACCAGTGTCATTACATGTCTGCTCTTCTCATGAACCACATTTAGAGTCATTGCATGTCTGTTCTTCTCACAAACCACATAAGGATATACCAGTGTCATTGCATGTGTGTTCTTCTCATGAACCACACCCAGTGCCATTACATGTGTGTTCCTCTCACAGTGTACACATGGATCCACCAGTGTCATTGGATGTGTGTTCCTCTCATGAACCACATCTAGAGTCATTGCATGTGTGTTCTTCTCACAAACCACATAACGATACACTAGTGTCATTGCATGTGTGTTCTTCTCATGAACCATAGCTAGAGTCATTGCATGTGTATTATTCTCACAAACCACATCAGGATACACCAGTGTCATTGCATGTGTGTTCTTCTCATGAACCACACCCAGTGTCATTGCATGTGTGTTCCTCTCACAGTGTACACATGGATCCACCAGTGTCATTGGATGTGTGTTCCTCTCATGAACCACATCTAGAGTCATTGCATGTGTGTTTTTCTCACAAACCACATAAGGATACACCAGTGTCATTGCATGTGTGTTCTTCTCATGAACCACAGCTAGAGTCATTGCATGTCTGTTCTTCTCACAAACCACATAAGGATCCACCGGTGTCATTGGATGTGTGTTCTTCTCATGAACCACAGATGGATCCACCAGTGTCATTGCATGTCTGCTCTTCTCATGAACCATAGTTAGAGTCGTTGCATGTCTGTTCTTCTCACAAACCACATAATGATACACCAGTGTCATTGCATGTGTGTTCTTCTCATGAACCACACCTAGTGTCATTGCATGTGTGTTCCTCCCACAGTGTACACATGGATCCACCAGTGTCATTGACTGTGTGTTCCTCTCATGAACCACATCTAGAGTCATTGCATGTGTGTTCTTCTCACAAACCACATAAGGATACACTAGTGTCATTGCATGTGTGTTCTTCTCATGAACCACAGCTAGAGTCGTTGCATGTTTGTTCTTCTCACAAACCACATAAGGATCCACCGGTGTCATTGGATGTGTGTTCTTCTCACAAACCACACATGGATCCACCAGTGTCATTGCATGTCTCCTCTTTTCACAAACCACATATCACTAGTGTCATTGCATGTGTGTTCTTCTCACAAACCACATAAGATCCACCAGTGTCATTGGATGTGTGTTCTTCTCACAAACCACATAAGGATCCAGAAGTGTCATTGGACGTGTGTTCTTTTCATGAACCACACCCAGTGTCATTGGATGTTTATTCTTATCACAAACCACACATGGATCCACCAGTGTCAATGCATGTGTGTTCTTCTCATGAACCACGTCTAGAGTCATTGCATGTGTGTTCTTTTCATGAACCACACCTAGTGTCATTGGATGTGTGTTCCTCTCATAGACCACACATGGATCCACCAGTGTCATTGCATGTCTGCTCTTTTCATGAACCACAGTTAGAGTCATTGCATCTATGTTATTCCCACAGACCACACATGGATCCACCAGTGTCATTGCATGTGTGTTATTCTCAGAAACCACATAAGGATCCACCAGTGTCATTGGATGTTTGTTCTTCTCATGAACCACACCCTGTGTCATTGCATGTCTGTTCCGCTCACAAACTACACATGGATCCACCAGTGCCATTTCATGTGTGTTCTTTTCATGAACCACATCTAGAGTCATTGGATGTGTGTTCTTTTCATGAACCATAGCTAGAGTCCTTGCATGTGTGTTCTTCTCACAAACCACATAAGGATACACCGGAGTCATTGCATGTGTGTTCTTCTCATGAACCACATCTCGAGTCATTGCATGTCTGTTCTGCTCACAAACCACATAAGGATCCAGTAGTGTCATTGGATGTGTCTTCTTTTCATGAACCACAACCAGTGTCATTGGATGTGTGTTCTTCTCACAAACCATACATGGATCCACTAGTGTCACTGCATGTGTTTTCTTCTCATGAACCACAAATGGATCAACCAAGTGTGATTGCATGTCTGTTGTTCTCACAAACCACACATGGATCCACCAGTGTCATTGCATGTGTGTTCTTCTCATGAACCACAACTAGAGTCATTGCATGTCTGTTATTCTCAGAAACCGCATAAGGATACACCAGTGTCATTGCATGTGTGTTCTTCTCATGAACCACAGCTAGAGTCATTACATGTGTGTTCCTCTCACAGTGTACACATGGATCCACCAGTGTCATTGGATGTGTGTTCCTCTCATGAACCACATCTAGAGTCATTGCACGTGTGTTCTTCTCACAAACCACATAAGGATACACCAGTGTCATTGCATGTGTGTTCTTCTCATGAACCACAGCTAGTCATTGCATGTCTGTTCTTCTCACAAACCACATAAGGATCACCGGTGTCATTGGATGTGTGTTCTTCTCAGGAACCACATATGGATCCACCAGTGTCATTGCATGTCTGCTCTTCACATGAACCACATTTAGAGTCATTGCATGTCTGTTCTTCTCACAAACCACATAAGGATACACCAGTGTCATTGCATGTGTGTTCTTCTCAAGATCCACACCCAGTGTCATTGCATGTGTGTTCCTCTCACAGTGTACACATGGATCCACTAGTGTCATTGGATGTGTGTTCCTCTCATGATCCACATCGAGAGTTATTGCATGTGTGTTCTTCTCACAAACCACATAAGGATACACTAGTGTCATTGCATGTGTGTTCTTCTCATGAACCACAACTAGAGTCATTGCATGTCTGTTCTTCTGAGAAACCACATAAGGATCCACAAGTGTCATTGGATGTGTGTTCTTCTCATGAACCACACATGGATCCACCAGTGTCATTGCATGTCTTCTCTTCTCATGAACCACATTTAGAGTCATTGCATGTCTGTTCTTGTCACAAACCACATAAGGATACACCAGTGTCATTGCATGTGTGTTCTTCTCATGAACCACACCCAGTGTCATTGCATGTGTGTTCCTCTCACAGTGTACACATGGATCCACCAGTGTCATTGGATGTGTGTTCCTCTCATGAACCACATCTAGAGTCAATGCATGTGTGTTCTTCTCACAAACCACATAACGATACACTAGTGTCATTGCATGTGTGTTCTTCTCATGAACCATAGCTAGAGTCATTGCATGTGTATTATTCTCACAAACCACATAAGGATACACCAGTGTCATTGCATGTGTGTTCGTCTCATGAACCACACCCAGTGTCATTGCATGTGTGTTCCTCTCATAGTGTACACATGGATCCACCAGTGTCATTGGATGTGTGTTCCTCTCATGAACCACATCTAGAGTCATTGCATGTGTGTTCTTCTCATGAACCACAGCTAGAGTCATTGCATGTGTGTTCTTCTCACAAACCACATAAGGATGCACCGGTGTCATTGGATGTGTGTTCTTCTCATGAACCACAGATGGATCCACCAGTGTCATTGCATGTCTTCTCTTCTCATGGACCATAGTTAGAGTCGTTGCATGTCTGTTCTTCTCACAAACCACATAAGGATACACCAGTGTCATTGCATGTGTTTTCTTCTCATGATCCACACCAAGTGTCATTGCATGTGTGTTCCTCTCATAGTGTACACATGGATCCCCCAGTGTCATTGGATGTGTGTTCCTCTCATGAACCACATCTAGAGTCATTGCATGTGTGTTCTTCTCACAAACCACATAAGGATACACTAGTGTCATTGCATGTGTGTTCTTCTCATGAACCACAGCTAGAGTTATTGCATGTATGTTCTTCTCACAAACCACATACGGATCCACCGGTGTCATTGGATGTGTGTTCTTCTCACAAACCACACATGGATCCACCAGTGTCATTGCATGTCTGCTCTTTTCACAAACCACATATCACTAGTGTCATTGCATGTGTGTTCTTCTCACAAACCACATAAGGATCCACCAGTGTCATTGGATGTGTGTTCTTCTCACAAACCACATAAGGATCCAGAAGTGTCACTAGATGTGTGTTCTTTTCATGAACCACACCCAGTGTCATTGGATGTTTGTTCTTATCACAAACCACACATGGATCCACCAGTGTCATTGCATGTGTGTTCTTCTCATGAACCACGTATAGAGTCATTGCATGTGTGTTCTTTTCATGAACCACACCTAGTGTCATTGGATGTGTGTTCCTCTCATAGACTACACATGGATCCACCAGTGTCATTGTATGTCTGCTCTTTTCATGAACCATAGTTAGAGTCATTGCATGTCTGTTATTCCCACAGACCACACATGGATCCACCAGTGTCATTGCATGTGTGTTCTTCTCACAAACCACATAAGGATCCACCAGTGTCATTGGATGTTTGTTCTTCTCATGAACCACACCCTGTGTCATTGCATGTTTGTTCCGCTCACAAACTACACATGGATCCACCAGTGCCATTTCATGTGTGTTCTTTTCATGAACCACATCTAGAGTCATTGGATGTGTGTTCTTTTCATGAACCATAGCTAGAGTCCTTGCATGTGTGTTCTTCTCACAAACCACATAAGGATACACCGGTGTCATTGCATGTGTGTTCTTCTCATGAACAACATCTAGAGTCATTGCATGTCTGTTCTGCTCACAAACCACATAAGGATCCAGTAGTGTCATTGGATGTGTCTTCTTTTCATGAACCACAACCAGTGTCATTGGATGTGTGTTCTTCTCACAAACCACACATGGATCCACTAGTGTCACTGGATGTGTTTTCTTCTCATGAACCACAAATGGATGAACCAATTGTGATTGCATGTCTGTTCTTCTCACAAACCACACATGGATCCACAAGTGTGATTGCATGTATGTTCGTTTCATGAACCACACCCAGTGTCATTGCATGTCTATCCCTCTCATAAACCGCACATGGATCCACCAGTGTTATTGCATGTGTGTTCTTCTCATGAACCACAGCTAGAGTCATTGCATGTCTGTTATTCTCACAGCCCACATAAGGATACACCAGTGTCATTGCATGTGTGTTCTTCTCATGAACCACACCAGTGTCATTGCATGTGTGTTCGTCTCACAGTGTACACATGGATCCACCAGTGTCATTGGATGTGTGTTCCTCTCATGAACCACATCTAGAGTCATTGCACGTGTGTTCTTCTCACAAATCACATAAGGATACACCAGTGTTATTGCATGTGTGTTCTTCTCATGAACCACAGCTAGTCATTGCATGTCTGTTCTTCTCACAAACCACATAAGGATCACCAGTGTCATTGGATGTGTGTTCTTCTCATGAACCACATATGGATCCACCAGTGTCATTGCATGTCTGCTCTTCTCATGAACCACATTTAGAGTCGTTGCATGTCTGTTCTTCTCACAAACCACATAAGGATACACCAGTGTCATTGCATGTGTGTTCTTCTCATGAACCATACCTAGTGTCATTGCATGTGTGTTCCTCTCATAGTGTACACATGGATCCACCAGTGTCATTGGATGTGTGTTCCTCTCATGAACCACAGCTAGAGTCATTGCATGTGTGTTCTTCTCACAAACCACATAAGGATACACTAGTGTCATTGCATGTGTGTTCTTCTCATGAACCATAGCTAGAGTCATTGCATGTCTATTATTCTCACAAACCACATAAGGATACACCAGTTTCATTGCATGTGTGTTCTTCTCATGAACCACTCCCAGTGTCATTGCATGTGTCTTCCTCTCACAGTGTAAACATGGTTCCACAAGTGTCATTGGATGTGTGTTCCTCTCATGAACCACATCTAGAGTCATTGCATGTGTGTTCTTCTCATGAACCACAGCTAGAGTCATTGCATGTCTGTTCTTCTCACAAACCACATAAGGATCCACCGGTGTCATTGGATGTGTGTTCTTCTCATGAACCACACATGGATCCACCAGTGTAATTGCATGTCTGCTCTTCTCATGAACCACAGTTAGAGTCGTTGCATGTCTGTTCTTCTCACAAACAACATAAGGATACACCAGTGTCATATGTGTTCTTCTCATGAACCACACCTAGTGTCATTGCATGTGTGTTCCTCTCACGGTGTACACATGGATCCACCAGTGTCATTGGATGTGTGTTCCTCTCATGAACCACATCTAGAGTCATTGCATGTGTGTTCTTATCACAAACCATATAAGGATACACCAGTGTCATTGCATGTGTGTTCTTCTCATGAACCACAACTAGAGTGATTGCATGTTTGTTCTTCTCACAAACCACATAAGGATCCACCGGTGTCATTGGATGTGTGTCTGATGATCGACAAGTATAGGGGGTGTATCGCAGTATTTTCGAGGGAAGTGAAACCCAATTTATTGATTCGACACAAGGGGATCCAAAGAATATTTATCAGCCTTAACAACTGAGTTGTCAATTCAGCTGCACCTGGAAACAATCTTGCTCACAGCAGTTTATCAGTAGCAACAGTTTTGTAGTAGGAATAGTAAAGTAACAGCAGTAGAAAAGCAAAGATAGTAGTAACAAAAGAAGTAAACAGTGGGATTCGAGTGCGGTAGGCATAGGGATGGATGGACGGGCGTTGCATGGACAAGACAATTCACATAGCAATCAGAACATAGGGCAATTGTAGATAAATATATAAATCATCCAAGTACTAGACAATCCTAGGCATGTGTTCCAGATATAGTCATACGTGCTCGCAATGAGAACTTGCACAACATCTTTTGTCCTGCTAGCCCGTTTGCAGCGGGGCCTCTAGGGAACTACTGGCAATTAAGGTGCTCCTTTTAATAGAGCACCGGAGCAAACCATTAACACTCCGTGAACACATGTGATCCTCATATCAAAGCCTTTCCCTTCCGGTTATCCCGATTTCTGTCACTTCGGGGCCATAAGTTCCGGACAACGACATGTGTACACAACTTGCAGATAAGACCCAAAACAATACTATCATAATGAATCAATAACATGTTCAGATTTGAAATCATGGCACTCGGGCCCTAGTGACAAGCATTAAGCACAACAAGTCGCAACAAAGTCATAAAGCACTAATAAAAGATAGTAGGCACCATGCCCTAACAATTTGATGCCATTACATGAACGATCTCCTCCAGTCCCTACCATCCCCATAGCCTACAGCGGGGGATTACTCACTCATAGATGGGGGAAACATGGATGGTCGATGGAGAAGCGATGGTGATGATGATGATGGCGATGATCTCCTCCAATTCCCCGTCCCGGCAGGGTGCCAGAACGGAGTTTCTTGTGCTGTTTCGTGGAATCTGGTGGTGGCGGCGGAGCGGAACTCCTTCTGGAACAAACGTCAAACCCCCCAGAGTTTTTAGTCAGAAGGCTTCTTATAGGCGAAGAGGGAGACCAAGGGGGTGCCTGGGGCCACCACACCATGCTCTGGCGCGGCCAGGCCCAGCCCGCGCCTAGGGGGAGGGGGTGGCCAGCCCTTGGCCCTCCTCCGTCTCGTATTCTGGCTCCTGTAGTCTTCTAGAAAAATAGGCACTTTGGCTTTTGTCCCGTCCAATTCCGAGAATATTCATTTTTTGACTTTCATGGAACCAAAAACAGCAGAAAACAGGCAGCTGGCACTGTGGCTCTTGTTAATAGGTTAGTCCAAGAAATCATATGAAAAGTACTCCAAAGTGTGGACAAAACAGAAGAAAGTGGATAAAACCAAGCATGGAGCATCAAAAATTATAGATACATTTGCAATGTATCAGTGTCCTTCTCACAAACCACACATGGATCCATCTGTGTCATTGCATGTCTGCTCTTTTCACAAACCACATATCACCAGTCTCATTGCATGTGTGTTCTTCTCACAAACCACATAAGGATCCACCAGTGTTATTGGATGTGTGTTCTTCTCACAAACCACATAAGGATCCAGAAGTGCCATTGGATGTGTGTTATTTTCATGAACCACACCCAGTGTCATTGGATGTGCGTTCTTATCACAAACCATAGATGGATCCACCAGTGTCATTGCATGTGTGTTCTTCTCATGAACCACAGCTAGAGTCATTGCATGTGTGTTCTTTTCATGAACCACACCTAGTGTCATTGGATGTGTGTTCCTCTCATAGACCACACATGGATCCACCAGTGGCATTGCATGTCTACTCTTTTCATGAACCACATTTAGAGTCATTGCATGTCTGTTATTCCCACAGACCACACATGGATCCACTAGTGTCATTGCATGTGTGTTCTTCTGTAACACCCTCAGAATCGGCTCTATGCAAGTTTTAGCGAAACCCGCCAAACCCGCATAGAAACGATTCAAAGGTGCCCACCAGGCACTTTCGTGCGGGTGGAAACGAAGTAATAACATTACACAACAGTCCTCGATGGGACCCACAGGACATTCATATATACAACACGACTCCATGGGTCAAGAATACAAATATACAGAACAAAGATCCAAATCACCTTGAAAACGATAGAGCGTCCAGCTACGGACAAGGTGCCAATGGGGCTAAGAGCCCTGAAGAATAACCAATGGCGTCCATAACCCTGCCCAGGCCAAGCCGGAAGGGTAACCCTGCTAACGACGTCGATCTCAAAGCCTGCTTAAACAAAAGGGGTGCCGACAAAGGGCAAAGGAAAAAGAGAGAGCGGTCAGTACTGAGGCCAGTTCACGGCGAGGCTAGAATTCGGCGGTCCTCGCCTACATAGGTATGGTGGACTGAAGCGGCAGCACGACATGCTCTAAACAACCTATAGAGACTCGATATAACCGACGGCTATCAGAGAGGAATAAGAAAGACCTATTCGGAACCAACCTGATCCTACCATCAAACAAACCCATCCTGGGGTTTCCCCCTCGAGACCAAACGAGGAGGTCAACCGAGAAACCCACACAGTTGGCAGTTTTATTTATTCAGTTATCGTTGCAGCAATTACTAGTCAGGTATAGATAGTCATCCTGATAAAATAAGCAGTGGGCACTTTTAATTAACCATTCTGTTGTAGTTGCAACACTTACTAGTCAGATACAAATAGCATGAGATATCCCAAAACCCAGCAGTTGTTGGTACTTTTATTTAGCCATTCCGTTGCAGTGAAGCCGATTACTAGTCATATCGGATACAAGTCAAATTATAACAGTAAACTTTAGTTATAGTTGCCTATGATCAAGCACTATGCTCCAAGTCGTCCATAACCGCGGACACGGCTTCTCAAAAAGATTTAACCCTGCAGGGGTGCACCAAAGTATCCACACGCACTTCGACCCTTTTTGCCAGATCAATTAACATACACCCATCGCTATGTCGGCGGGGCCTAAGTCATGACGTTTCCCAGACCCAAAGCAAGCACGGGGGGCCACCCCACTAAGTCTACCCGCAACGAAGTCGGCCGGTCTCCGAGACGGACTCAGGGTTTGCGCCAGTGGCTGTAAACGACGGGGAACCCAAAACTGGGCTTGTCGATACCGCGAAAACACTCCGCTTTCCTAAACAGTACAGTGTGCAGTACCTCGCACAATTTAAATAAAGCAGTAAAGCATGGCATAAGTACAAAATAGTAATAAAGCCCCAAACTACTTGTGGCCCCCAGTACAATACTTTGAAATCAGGTACTAATCGATGGGGTGCCCACACATCCCACATGTGGTTAGCGCGCTCGATCTCGGAACAGGTGTCAAGAACTCGGGGTCCTACGGGACACCAGTGAGCGGTCGGAAACCAAATATTATCTATCACCCACCGGTGCCTCTGCATTTACCTACTTCAATTTTAGTTATTAAACAATAATTAAAGTAAACGATAATTAAAGCCATGATCATCTCACACACTAAACATGCGGCAATACTCCAACAACGGAGGTACTTGACGACACGCAACAACACTTGAGCAAGCGACTACGACGTGCAAGTCCAACTATCTACCAAACAACAGGTACTAGGATGTGTCCAAGGCAATTTAAGGCTGCAAGGGATATCACGGGCACGAAAACTAGAGCATCGCAACACAGATAGCAATAGATCAAAAGGAGGGAATAAATACTATAAAAGTAAGATAGGTAGAAAGGGGGAGATGCTCGCCTGAAAACATTGCCGAAGGTTCAACCGAAGATCGGGTCGACACTCGCATCAACTCAACGGCCTTATCCGCGAAGAACCAAAACACTAGAAGAAACACCGGATGGACTATTTAATACTACGGCAAAAGATCGGGCATGATGCATGTATGATGTATGGCATGGCAAAGATGCGATGCATTTAGGCAATATTAAGCGGAACCGGGGGTCCCGACAATTAAATATATGGTTCAAGTTGTTTAGATACCCCACAATTTAGATGTTGGATTAGCAAGACAAAACATGGCATCGGTTCGCTTCACAAATTTAAATGGAGCCAATATAAGGCTAGATTTGCCCGCATATGGGCCCCATATTTAATTATAGGATGAATCGACATAATGCCCCCAAACCCACATGATATGCGTGCAAGCATGATAATTTAATATGCAACAAGTGTATATTTCATTTATAAAATAGGGGCTCGGGAAAAGGTTCACACATCTGGGTTCGGAAGATCTTGGTTCCGGGGGTTCGGGGTTCGGTCTCAGGGTTCGACGGGGCCGGCGAGGTTCAGATACAAGATGGAGAGCTTAGCGTGTCAGGACGGAGAACTTGGTTACAAGCGGTCGATCTTGCCGTCGCGAAGATCTTGTCGGGTCCGTGTATCGGGACGGCCTTGGTGTTCGGGGTGCAGTGCTTGACGTCCTTCGGTTCCATGTCGACGGCCTTGGTGTCCTCGATGGAGAACTCGGTGTATCCGTGTCGTGGTTCTTGTCGGGATTCTCGGCTTCGGGCGCCGGGATCGGTCTTCGGGGTCTCGGACAACGGCCTTTGATCCCCGTGAAGAAGAGCTTGGCGTGCCAGGCTTCGGTCCGATCTCGGCCATCGGATCCTCGAAGGAGGTCATGGCGTCCGTGTAGATTACCTTCGGTCATCGAATCCGTGTAGATGGTCATGGCGTTCGGGAGTCGATCTTGGTTCAGGGTCCGCGAAGTGGCTTCGAGTATGGCGACGCATGTCGAAGATCTTGTCGGTGGCCTTGTCAACGGGAAGATCTTGTCGCATCGGACTTTTGTCGAATCATCTTCGGAAGATCTCGGCATGGGGACGATTCTCGTCGGGTCATCCGGGTGGCATCGAGTGATCTCAAACGGGTATGAACGAAACATACGGGCAGGAATAAGACCAACACCGAGAGTTTACAGAAGGCACAAGAGCCAAAAGGCTGAAGGCAGACGCGGGCATGGCGCTCACTGGCGACGGCTGCGACGCGCGGGAGGAGGCCAGAGATGGACAAGGCGGGGCCCCGGCAGCGGAGGACGGGGGTGATGAGGGCGGTGAGACGCGAAGGCAAAGAGGGGGCGCAGGCGGGGTGGACCGGCAGCGGAGCTTGGGAAGGCCGAGGACGGCAGGGCCCGGGCGACGGGAGCCGAGCGGGGCGGCCGGCCGCAGAGGGGCGGCGAGGAGGCCGACGGGGGAGGGGGCGCGCCGGCGGCGGGGCGAGCCCGAGCGGCGGGAGGAGGAGGTCGGGCGACGGCGAGGGACTGCGGGCGGGCACGCGGCCGGGATGAGGAAGAGAGGGAGCAGGACGGGGGATGGGGTGGGGCCGGCAGGGTGGGGTCGATCTAGGGGAGGTGGGATTAGAGGGAGGGTACCGGGCGCGGGGTGGGGAGGGTCAGCCCAGGTAGTGGGGCCGGGGTGCTGGCAAGTGGGGCCAGGGGAAGAGAGAGGGGGTGCGGTGAGTGAGGAAGTGGTGGGCCAGAGAGGGTGGGTCCAGGTTGTAAGGGAGAGGGGCTAGGTGGGGGCTAGGTGAGAGAGAGAGAGGGGTGTAGGTGGGGGCTGTGGATTGGTGAGGTGGCTGGGCTGAGGGTGAGGTGGAGGGACGGTGAGGTGGCGGGCACTGGTTGGTGGGTAGACTAGGATTGGGTGGGAATAGATTTAGGTGGACCGTTTTATTCTGGGGGTGGCCGACTAGGTTGGATCGGCCCGGTTGGCTGCTCCCTAAAAATTAATTAAATATTTTATTCAATTAAAACGGGGCGTTTGAAATCTGTGGTTAGACAAAACAAAATATTCCGGAGACCCGGGTTTTGCGTTTGAACAAAGACGGGGCGTTTAGAAAACAAAAATAGGTTTTTCCGAAAATAGTTTTATGCAAGCAAATGCAAGATGATGACGATGCTCAAATGCAATGAGGCATGATGACATGAGCATGCGGTCATGATGATGCAATGCACGAAAACAACGCGATTTTCTAGTAGTGGTTTTTGCGGGATGCCACAATTCGACACCACTAACGATGGATCTCGCCCTCGAGATCCGCCTCATGGTACCGGAAAAAAGGTCGGTGATCTGCATCTCCTCGCTTCGTTTAGATCCTCGCGACACCACTAACAAGAGGTCGTTGTCCGTGACCGTCGAGAGAACACTCCGGGAACAAAAGGTCGAAGGTAGAGGTATCAACAAATAAAGCCGCCTCTAGCTTCCGTGGACGGAGTAAAATTGCTGGATCCACTGATTCGATGTACAAGAGCGAATGATAAGAGTAGTCGGATGGTGATCAGTCCATCGCGCACCCAAACCATTACTCTGCCAACGAATAGGCGGATTATGCAACCAACTTTCGGAATTCAGATTGAAGATCTCGACAATCGAGGTTCAGGAACAAAGGAGTAATGCAGACTCTGCATCGGATCTGGTGTAGATGATGCCGTAACGTCGGAAAACACTGGGAGGCACAAACAAGGAACAAAGAATGGTACCACAGAAGACGGATTCCTCAGATAGCATGAACACCGGATGGTAGAACACCGTTATCAAAGGAGGAAGCGAAACCCTGAAGGTACGACGGAACCCAACCACGAGAAATCCTGGACTCAAAGAGAGAGAAGAGAGCGGATCCAAAACACGCAGAGGTGAGAGGAGAGAAGCAGAGGGGTAAGGAGTAAAATCAGACCTAATCAGAACTATCCAACCGATTTTTCAAAAATAGTTTTGACACTCTACTTCGGCCGTTAGCTAGGTTATCCTACAGGCTGGACTTGTGGGGTATCGTAACTGCTGAGCTCTGATACCACTATGTAACACCCTCAGAATCGGCTCTATGCAAGTTTTAGCGAAACCCGCCAAACCCGCATAGAAACGATTCAAAGGTGCCCACCAGGCACTTTCGTGCGGGTGGAAAACGAAGTAATAACATTACACAACAGTCCTTGATGGGACCCACAGGACATTCATATATACAACACGACTCCATGGGTCAAGAATACAAATATATAGAACAAAGATCCAAATCACCATGAAAACGATAGAGCGTCCAGCTACGGACAAGGTGCCAATGGGGCTAAGAGCCCTGAAGAATAACCAATGGCGTCCATAACCCTGCCCAGGCCAAGCCGGAAGGGTAACCCTGCTAACGACGTCGATCTCAAAGCCTGCTTAAACAAAAGGGGTGCCGACAAAGGGCAAAGGAAAAAGAGAGAGCGGTCAGTACTGAGGCCAGTACACGACGAGGCTAGAATTCGGCGGTCCTCGCCTACATAGGTATGGTGGACTGAAGCGGCAGCGCGGCATGCTCTAAACAACCTATAGAGACTCGATATAACTGACGGCTATCAGAGAGGAATAAGAAAGACCTATTCGGAACCAACCTGATCCTACCATCAAACAAACCCATCCTGGGGTTTCCCCCTCGAGACCAAACGAGGAAGTCAACCGAGAAACCCACACAGTTGGCACTTTTATTTATTCAGTTATCGTTGCAGCAATTACTAGTCAGGTATAGATAGTCATCCTGATAAAATAAGCAGTGGGCACTTTTAATTAACCATTCCGTTGTAGTTGCAACACTTACTAGTCAGATACAGATAGCATGAGATATCCCAAAACCCAGCAGTTGTTGGTACTTTTATTTAGCCATTCCGTTGTAGTGAAGCCGATTACTAGTCATATCAGATACAAGTCAAATTATAACAGTAAACTTTAGTTATAGTTGCCTATGATCAAGCACTGTGCTCCAAGTCGTCCATAACCGCGGACACGGCTTCTCGAAAAGATTTAACCCTGCAGGGGTGCACCAAAGTATCCACACGCACTTCGACCCTTTTTGCCAGATCAATTAACATACACCCATCGGTATGTCGATGGGGCCTAAGTCATGACGTTTCCCAGACCCAAAGCAAGCACGGGGGGGCCACCCCACTAAGTCTACCCGCAACGAAGTCGGCCGGTCTCCGAGACGGACTCAGGGTTTGCGCCAGTGGCTGTAAACGACGGGGAACCCAAAACTGGGCTTGTCGATACCGCGAAAACACTCCGCTTTCCTAAACAGTACAGTGTGCAGTACCTCGCACAATTTAAATAAAGCAGTAAAGCATGGCATAAGTACAGAATAGTAATAAAGCCCCAAACTACTTGTGGCCCCCAGTACAATACTTTGAAATCAGGTACTAATCGATGGGGTGCCCACACATCCCACATGTGGTTAGCGCGCTCGATCTCGGAACAGGTGTCAAGAACTCGGGGTCCTATGGGACACCAGTGAGCGGTCGGAAACCAAATATTATCTATCACCCACCGGTGCCTCTGCATTTACCTACTTCAATTTTAGTTATTAAACAATAATTAAAGTAAACGATAATTAAAGCCATGATCATCTCACACACTAAACATGCGGCAATACTCCAACAACTGAGGTACTTGACGACACGCAACAACACTTGAGCAAGCGACTACGACGCGCAAGTCCAACTATCTACCAAACAACAGGTACTAGGATGTGTCCAAGGCAATTTAAGGCTGCAAGGGATATCACGGGCACGAAAACTAGAGCATCGCAACACAGATAGCAATAGATCAAAAGGAGGGAATAAATACTATAAAAGTAAGATAGGTAGAAAGGGGGGATGCTCGCCTGAAAACATTGTCGAAGGTTCAACCGAAGATCGGGTCGACACTCGCATCAACTCAACGGCCTTATCCGCGAAGAACCAAAACACTAGAAGAAACACCGGATGGACTATTTAATACTACGGCAAAAGATCGGGCATGATGCATGTATGATGTATGGCATGGCAAAGATGCGATGCATTTAGGCAATATTAAGTGGAACCGGGGGTCCCGACAATTAAATATATGGTTCAAGTTGTTTAGATACCCCACAATTTAGATGTTGGATTAGCAAGACAAAACATGGCATCGGTTCGCTACACAAATTTAGATACCCCAATATAAGGCTAGATTTGCCCGCATATGGGCCCCATATTTAATTATAAGATGAATCGGCATAATGCCCCCAAACCCACATGATATGCGTGCAAGCATGATAATTTAATATGCAAAAAGTGTATATTTCATTTATAAAATAGGGGCTCGGGAAAAGGTTCACACATCTGGGTTCGGAAGATCTTGGTTCCGGGGGTTCGGGGTTCGGTCTCAGGGTTCGACGGGGAGATACAAGATGGAGAGCTTAGCGTGTCGGGACGGAGAACTTGGTTACAAGCGGTCGATGTTGCCGTCGCGAAGATCTTGTCGGGTCCGTGTATCGGGACGGCCTTGGCGTTCGGGGTGCAGTGCTTGACGTCCTTCGGTTCCATGTCGACGGCCTTGGTGTCCTCGATGGAGAACTCGGTGTATCCGTGTCGTGGTTCTTGTCGGGGTTCTCGGCTTCGGGCGCCGGGATCGGTCTTCGGGGTCTCGGACAACGGCCTTTGATCCCCGTGAAGAAGAGCTTGGCGTGCCAGGGTTCGGTCCGATCTCGGCCATCGGATCCTCGAAGGAGGTCATGGCGTCCGTGTAGATTACCTTCGGTCATCGAATCCGTGTAGATGGTCATGGCGTTTGGGAGTCGATCTTGGTTCAGGGTCCGCGAAGTGGCTTCGAGTATGGCGACACATGTCGAAGATCTTGTCGGTGGCCTTGTCAACGGGAAGATCTTGTCGCATCGGACTTTTGTCGAATCATCTTCGGAAGATCTCGGCATGGGGACGATTCTCGTCGGGTCATCCGGGTGGCATCGAGTGATCTCAAACGGGTATGAACGAAACATACGGACAGGAATAAGACCAACACCGAGAGTTTACAGAAGGCACAAGAGCCAAAAGGCTGAAGGCAGACGCGGGCATGGCGCTCACTGGCGACGGCTGCGACGCGCGGGAGGAGGCCGGAGATGGACAAGGCGGGGCCCCGGCAGCAGAGGACGGGGGCGATGAGGGCGGTGAGATGCGAAGGCAGAGAGGGGGCGCAGGCGGGGTGGACCGGCAGCGGAGCTTGGGGAGGCCGAGGACGGTAGGGCCCGGGCGACGGGAGCCGAGCGGGGCGGCCGGCCGCAGAGGGGCGGCAAGGAGGCCGACGGGGAAGGGGGCGCGCCGGCGGCGGGGCGAGCCCGAGGGGCGGGAGGAGGAGGTCGGGCGACGGCGAGGGACTGCGGGCGGGCACGCGGCCGGGGATGAGGAAGAGAGGGAGCAGGACGGGGTATGGGGTGGGGCCGGCAGGGTGGGGTCGGTCTGGGGGAGGTGGGATTAGAGGGAGGGTACCGGGCGCGGGGTGGGGAGGGTCGACCCAGGTGGTGTGGCCGGGATGCTGGCAAGTGGGGCCAGGGGGAAGAGAGAGAGGGGGTGCGGTGAGTGAGGAAGTGGTGGGCCAGAGAGGGTGGGTCCAGCTTGTAAGGGAGAGGGGGTAGGTGGGGGCTAGGTGAGAGAGAGAGGGGTGTAGGTGGGGGCTGTGGATTGGTGAGGTGGCTGGGCTGAGGGTGAGGTGGAGGGACGGTGAGGTGGCGGGCACTGGTTGGTGGGTAGACTAGGATTGGGTGGGAATAGATTTAGGTGGACCGTTTTATTCTGGGGGTGGCCGACTAGGTCGGATCGGCCCGGTTGGCTTCTCCCTAAAAATTAATTAAATATTTTATTCAATTAAAACAGGGCGTTTGAAATCTGTGGTTAGACAAAACAAAATATTCCGGAGACCCGGGTTTTGCGTTTGAACAAAGACGGGGCGTTTAGAAAACAAAAATAGGTTTTTCCGAAAATAGTTTTATGCAAGCAAATGCAAGATGATGACGATGCTCAAATGCAATGAGGCATGATGACATGAGCATGCGGTCATGATGATGCAATGCACGAAAACAACGCGATTTTCTAGTAGTGGTTTTTGCGGGATGCCACATCTTCTCACAAAACACATAAGGATCCACCAGTGTCATTGGTTGGGTGTTCTTCTCATGAACCACACCCAGTGTCATTGCATGTCTGTTCCTCTCACAAACCACACATGGATCCACCAGTGCCATTTCATGTGTGTTCTTCTCATGAACCACATCTAGAGTCATTGGATGTGTGTTCTTTTCATGAACCGCAGCTAGAATCCTTGCATGTGTGTTCTTCTCACAAACCACATAAGGAAACGCCGGTGTCATTACATGTATGTTCCTCTCATAAACCACACATGGATCCACTAGTGTCATTGCATGTGTGTTCTTCTCATGAACCACATCTAGAGTCATTGCATGTCTGTTCTTCTCACAAACCACATAAGGATCCAACAGTGTCACTAGATGTGTGTTCTTTTCATGAACCACACCCACTGTCATTGGATGTGTGTTCTTCTCACAAACCACACATGGATCCACCAGTGTCATTGCATGTGTGTTCTTCTCATGAACCACACATGGATCCACCAAGTGTGATTGCATGTCTGTTCTTCTCACAAACCACACATGGATCCACCAGTGTCATTGCATGTATGTTCTTTTCATGATGCACACCCAGTGTTATTGCATGTATGTTCCTCTCATAAACCACACATGGATCCACCAGTGTCATTGCATGTGTGTTCTTCTCATGAACCACGGCTAGAGTCATTGCATGTCTGTTATTATCACAAACCACATAAGGATACACCAATGTCATTGCATGTGTGTTCTTCTCATGAACCACACCTAGTGTCATTGCATGTGTGTTCCTCTCACAGTGTACACATGGATCCACCAGTGTCATTGGATGTATGTTCCTCTCATGAACCAAATGTAGAGTCATTGCATGTGTGTTCTTCTCATGAACCATAGCTATAGTCATTGCATGTCTGTTCTTCTCACAAACCACATAAGGATCCACCGGTGTCATTGGATGTGTGTTCTTCTCACAAACCACACATGGATCCACCAGTGTCATTGCATGTCTGCTCTTTTCACAAACCACATATCACTAGTGTCATTCCATGTGTGTTCTTCTCACGAACCACATAAGGATCCACCAGTGTCATTGGATGTGTGTTCTTCTCATGAATCACACCCAGTGTCATTGCATGTGTGTTCCTCTCACAGTGTACACATGGATCCACCAGTGTCATTGGATGTGTGTTCCTCTCATGAACCACATCTAGAGTCATTGCATGTGTGTTCTACTCACAAACCACATAAGTATACACCAGTGTCATTGCATGTGTGTTCTTCTCATGAACCATAGCTAGAGTCATTGCATGTATGTTCTTCTCACAAACCACATAAGGATCCACCAGTGTCATTGGATGTGTGTTCTTCTCACAAAACACACATGGATCCACCAGTGTCATTGTATGTCTACTCTTTTCACAAACCACATATCACCAGTGTCATTGCATGTGTGTTCTTCTCACAATCCACATACGGATCCACTAGTGTCATTGGATGTGTGTTCTTCTCACAAACCACATAAGGATCCAGCAGTGTCATTGGATGTGTGTTCTTTTCATAAACCACACCCAGTGTCATTGGAGGTGTGTTCTCATCACAAACCACACATGGATCCACCAGTGTCATTGCATGTGTGTTCTTCTCATGCACCACGACTAGAGTCATTGCATGTGTGTTCTTTTCATGAACCACACCCAGTGTCATTGGATGTGTGTTCCTCTCATAGACCACACATGGATCCACCAGTGTCATTGCATGTCTGGTGTTTTCATTAACCACAGTTAAAGTCATTGCATGTTTTTTTTTCACAAACCACATATGGATCCACTATGTCATTGCATGTGTGTTCTTCTCACAAACAACATATGGATTCACCAGTGTCATTGGATGTGTGTTCTTTTCATGAACCACACCCAGTGTCATTGCATGTTTGTTCCTCTCACAAACCACACATGGATCCACCAGTGTCATTGCATGTGTGTTCTTCTCATGAACCACAGCTAGAGTCATTGGGTGTGTGTTCTTTTCATGAACCACAGCTAGAGTCCTTGGATGTGTGTTCTTCTCACAAACCACATAAGTATACACCGGTGTCATTGCATGTGTGTTCTTCTCATGAACCACATCTAGAGTCATTGCATGTCTGTTCTTCTCACGAACCACATAAGGATCCAGCAGTGTCATTGGATGTGTGTTCTTTTCATGAACCACACCTAGTGTCATTGGATGTGTGTTCTTCTCACAAACCACACATGGATCCACTAGTGTCATTGAATGTGTGTTCTTCTCATGAACCACACATGGATCCACCAAGTGTGATTGCATGTCAGTTCTTCTCACAAACCACACATGGATCCACCAGTGTCATTGCATGTTTGTTCTTTTCATGAACCACACCAAGTGTCATTGCATGTCTATTCCTCTCATAAACGACACATGGATCCACCAGTGTCATTGCATGTGTGTTCTTCTCATGAACCACAGCTAGAGTCATTGCATGTCTGTTATTCTCACAAACCACATAAGGATACACCCGTGTCATTTCATGTGTGTTCTTCTCATGAACCACACCCAGTGTCATTGCATGTGTATTCTTTTCACAAACCACATATCACCAGTGTCATTGCATGTGTGTTACTCTCATAAACCACATATGGGTCCACCCAGTGTGATTGCATGTGTGCTCTTCTCACAAACCACATAAGGATCCACCAGTGTCATTGGATGTGTGTTCTTTTCATAAACCAGATATGGATCCTAATTAACCATAGGAGAGCCCTAACCTTATGCCCCCAATGGGTGGCCGTTAGACCGAGTCTTCTAGAAGGCACGCTCTAACACAGTTGTTCTGCTTGACGATTGTTATATACCGTTCGATTGGGGAGCTTGGACGATTGGGATGGTCTTTGTGAGAGTGATCCGTGAGTAGGATGTTCTGCGGCATGAGCCACGCTTGCTCTGGACAAACTAGCAACACCGGGCGCTCCCCTATTGCGAGTGTCACGACTCACGAGTTCAGTGGGCCATATCGCAGTGTCACGTCCCCATTACTTATCTTCCTCCCATACTTATCTTCCTTCCCCTCGAAGCCACTTTCCCCACTTCACTCCCATCCCGCCGTAGCTGCAAGCTGACGGCGCCTCCATCCCAATCCCCTCTCCGGCAGCCACCCCCTCCCCTCTCGCCACGGGTTCAATGGGAGACATCGAGGAAACGCATCGTGATGACAGGGACGGTGATTTCGATGTGAGTCGTCTCATCTCTATCTCCATCATCTCTGGCTAGTTATCTATTTTTTGAGCTAGATCTACTATGTTTACTCATGCGCGTATGATGTGTTAGGCCAACCAGACGATGCATGACTCTGACTATCACGATTTAGCGGACGAAGACAGTCCTCTGCTATGTAAACATGGATATGTGCCCGCTAAATTTGTAGCGTTCGAAGGACGAAACGCAGGCAGGAGGTTTCTACAGTGTCAAGGACATCGTGAAATGATGCAAGGCGGAAGTTGTGGTGTTGTCAAATGGGTAGATCTAGAGTGGCCCAAATCGATGCAGAAAACGCTGGACAAACTATGGGATATGACTGTTCAGTTGAAAGAATCAGTAGTCAGCTCACTTCTTGACAGTGTTGAGATGAAGCTATGGGACCCAATTGACACGACCAAGCTTAATCGAGATCTGAGGAGGGTGCAAGACAAGGTTAGCAAAGTCGAGAAGGAGAGGGACGTGGCGTTGGCCCTGAAGGCTAAAGCAGAGCAAGAACTGACTCAAGCAAGGAATGATCTTCACCAGGCCAAAGTCCTGCAGTTCACAACTATGAGTATTGACAAGTGCATGAGGAAAAATGCAGAGAAACAATTGAAGCTGTGCAAGGAAGATGCTAAAAGGAAGGAGCAGACGATTCGATCCTTGCTCTCGCAGGAAGATGCGCATCGGGCTAAGATTAGGAAGATCAAGGAGATGTGTGATAAATAGTTCTATTTAGCTTGAGCTCCGTGCCTTTTTAAGTTGTAATGGTTGTACTTGTTGACCTAGCGGTCTGAACTATTGGCCCCGGAGTCCTGGGAGGAAAAAAATTGGTCGCCCGTTAATCTATCTTAACCCTGCATTACTTCCTTTTGTATGACCAATGCCCCTTGGATATTCCACCCTTCGCTTCGTCGTCCTCGTATACAAATAGGAGGCGCCATAGCGCGTCGCTTCGTTGTCCATCCCCTCGCCCTCTCCAATCTCCACCGTGCCGTCGCTTCGTCGTCCATCCCCTCTCTCCCTCTTCAATCTCCATCGCGCCGCCATGGAGATGCCCGCGCTGAACTTCTACGAGGCGGTGATGTTCGCGCACTTCGACATCCTCGCGCCGCCGGCTGTGACGGTGCCCCACTGATGGCGCATCAGCTATGCGGGGGTGCTGGTGGCTCCGCTCCTCGTCCCTGGTGGAGCCGTGATGGAGAGAGAAATCATGACGCCCCACCGCCAGATGCCCGCGTGGAAGAGGGTGCTGCCCCGGTACGCGACAGCCAGCCCATACTGGCCGACGCTGTTGAAGAAGGAGCGGAAGGCCAAGATTGACAACCGCATCGTTTACGGGCGCGTGGTGCACTAGGATCTCCGCAACCGAGAAGGGCAGGAGAGGTTCTGGTCCGTCCCTGGACGGACCAGGTACACCTACATCACCGCCGCTCGCCACGAAGAGGTGCTCCATCTCGCGAACAATGCAGAAATCGTGGAGGTTCCGTCCGACGATGACGAGGAAGCCGGCAGCTTGGAGGACAGCAACAGCGGAAGTGAAATTGTTGACTAGTGGTTGAATTAATGTAGGATGTGAAATCACACCTTTGTCTAGAAGAATTTGTGGTTGAATTAATGAAATGCCTCGATTTAGATCTCTGTCTCGATTAATTTGTGGAACAATTTGTGATTTAGATCTCTGTCCCGGATTGGGAACATGACCGTGGACCAAAGACCCCTTTCCTACTAGTGTATTCTGACATTGGTGGTTTGTTTAAACGTAATCTACGTGGATTGTGCCGCATGCAAATGGCACAAAAATAATTTATAAAGTGGAAGCACGTACACCCGGTTACTGGAGATCCGGGAGCTTCGCCAGATGCAGGGGATGCAGGAGCAGAGAGGCGGTGAGATAGACAGGCTCTAGGCCAGAAAGTGGTACCGATTTCCTCCTCATCTGGGCATTATTGGTTGCCATTGCTGTTTATGTTGCCATGTCGTTGTGTGTAGCAGCAGAAATAAGTTGATGCTTCATGGAGTGTAGCAGCTTAAATAATTTATTTCTGTGCCACGTACATTCCGTCGTATTTGGAGACCTCCTGCCCCTCAGCAATCGTGGAACCGGTGCTACGTGTTTTCAGATAGCAGTGGCACAATCACAATTTCGGATTCAACTACTGTCTCGGGCGTTTCCAAACCCTAAGTCATGGTACATTTTACTTAGAGAACGTGAGTAGATTGTTTCGCCCAGCAAAGTACCACACACAGAGCTCCAGAATTTAACCGAATTATATATATAGGTTCAAGTTCAACACGTTACTATGCATCTTCATTGCCAGCAGCCTTCTTCTACAGCCTAGGTGCCAAGCCTTCACGTCCACTGGCTTCTTCATTTCCTGCCTTCTTCCTCTTCCTCGGTGCCAATTTTCTTAGCTTCACGTAATCTGCATCGCTGGGACAATGGGCACCAGAATCGTGTCCAACATCATCTTTCCACTCGTTTTTAATTTCTTCGGGCAGCAAAATGACTGACCCGGTAGTCATGTTTCTAACCTTGCGACGCTTCCTGTCAAAGAAACAGGATTGTTGCATAACTGCCAATATCTACAGAGTAAATAAAACAAAAATTACAATTCAGCACAAACATGCGAACCCCAAGAGACTTTTGCTTACTAGGAGCTAATTGGGTTCGAGCAACCACCCTATCCAAGAATAGAAGGGCGACTCCCAGTTGCAGCAGCTTCCACATCCACCACATCATAATTCAGCTAAAACATGCAAGGCGAAGCATACATTTTCATCAACCTAATTAGCTGACTACCACACGTTAGAGGAACCATGATGCCACGTTCATCCATGAATCTGGACTTTGCAGTCTGCTTTGGCCATAATTCATCATGATTACGCAGAGCAGCAACCATACCAGATATACTGCAAATCTGTGCAGGCGCTTCTTCCATCGTGATACAATGGTGTCCATACCACTTGCCCTTAGAGTCGTACCTGAAAAGGACTACCGTAACCAGGTAAGGGTGGTCCGCGAAGATCCCACTTAACAGAAAACTGTGGACAAAATATGTTTGTCAGTGTTGGGCTAACAAACAATTTTAGGTTCAGTAGCCAGCTAGAAGTTATAATTAGTGCGAATAGCAAAAAGAAGAGTAGCTCACCCGCTTGTAGCCAGAACTTCTTCTTCCTTGGTAGTAGGATCTACCATCCTCCGATCTGCTCGGCTCATCAGCGGCAGAGGCGGGCTAGAGCCTCGCAACAGCGGCTATGACATGTGCCATTGGAGCTCGGGATCAGCGACTGGGCGCAACAACTTGGTGCCAGAAGTCAAATGTCCGAAGGGATCGTCCTTCCTGGAGGATGGATTCCGACGCTGTCGGTGCTAGGGGAAAGGTGGGAATGGATTTGTGAAATTGGTCAATGCATCCAATCCACTTAGTTACTCAATTTTCCTAAGAGGTTGTCACGTTGGCGCTCGCGTCACGGACAGATGACCGACATGAGGGTCCTGACCGTCTATTTCACGGGGCAGTTTAACGAAATGTTTGAATTTGGCAGGGGTGAGATGAGTTTGCATCGAAATGGCCCCTCTTGGTAGTTGGAGGCCCAACATTTCGAAACGCGGCAATTTCAGGCAACTTAGGTACCGCCATGCGCTGGCCTGCGAACTTTGGTACCGCAGACGAACAGGCCCGTTGCTAACGTATCTATAATTTTTGATGTTCCATGCTTGTTTTATATCTACTTTCTTATGTTTTGTCCATACTTTGGAGTATCTTTACACATTTTTTGGAACTAACCTATTAACAAGATGCCACAGTGCCAGTTGCCTATTTTCTGCTGTTATTGGTTCTAGGAAAGCCAAAAAATGAATATTCTCGGAATTGGACGGGACAAAAGCGAAAGTCAATATTACACCGAGAGGAACACGGAGCCAGAAGACGAGACGGAGAAGGGCCTCATGGGGGCCACACCCCCTGGCCACGCGACCAGGCCTGGCCCACGCCTAGAGGGCGTGCAGCCGCCTCAGGCACCACCTCAGCCTACCTCTTTGCCTATATATTGTCTCCGATACAGAAACCCTAAGTACCGATAAAAATTCCACGAAAGAGCCTGTAGCCGCCGTCATCTCCATCCTTAGATCGGGAGGGATCTGAAGCTCTTCCCGGCACCCTGCCGGAGGGGAGAATTCACCCTGGAGGCCTTCTTCATCACCATGCCTGCCTCCGGTGTGATGCAGGAGTAGTTCATCCTTGGGCTACGGGTCCATGTAGTAACTAGATGGCTGGTTCTTCTCCTTTGTGCTACCATGTTTACATCTTGTGAGCTTCGTTCATGATCAAGATCATCTATTTGTAATCCTACATGTTGTGTTTGCAGGGATCCGATGGATATTGAGATGCTATTTCAGATTGATTATTGATTCTATCATGTCTTTGTTATTTGTGATCTTGCATGCTTTCTGTTGTTAGTAGCTACCTTGGCCAAGTAGATGCTAGCAACTCCAAGAAGGAGTATTTATGCTCGATAGTGGGTTCATGCCTCTAGTAATCTTGGGAAGTGATAGAAATCTCTAAGGTACTAGATGTGCTGTTGGTACTAGGGAGAAAACAACAATCCTTTGTTCATAGAACAATCGTATTGTTTACTTTACACACTTTGCTTAATGCAATTATCTGTTGCTTGCAACTTAATACTGGAGGGGGTTCGGATGATAACCTGAAGGTGGATTATTAGTGTGGGGCCCCCGGATTAATCCTCCGAGAATCCCTATTATGCATACAACCACGATCCGTTGATCAGTTAGTCGTGGCACATAACCGACAAGTATCATTACAACATCCGAGAATATACCGAATTACAAGACTTACATGAATGCTGTTATGGCTACATCAATAATCATCAGCAGAACTTCCTCAAGCGTAGAGCCTGAGCCATGCCTTGACCTACAGGCAACTGACTGGGAGAACGTCCTAGCTCGCATAGTCGCCAACATCCTCTTCTTATTGAAATCTGACCAAGTTAATAGCCAGTGACAATGTCGGTGAGTACTTTGAATGTACTCACAAACCACCTTAAGATAACAGTAGTAACGAGAGCATATGCATTATGGCTGTGGTAGTAGGAAGGCTCCAAGAGAGGTTCTTTTCTCAATTAGTTTCTCTTGTAGATATAACATCTACCTATCTTTGTTGAAAACCTTTGTAAACATTTTGGAAACCTTTCTGAAAATTTTTGGGAAAACAATAGGACTGGGTCACCCATTTGTTCCCGTCTTCAGGTCGTCCCATGATCAAACTCTTTTCTCCTCCTTCCGACCATCCCATGGTTAAAACCTTTCTCCTTTATGACCATCCCATGGTCAAAACATTTCCAAAGCCATTTCTTTTCTGAAATCCTTTTTGAAAACAAAATCAGCACCGCTCTACAGAAGTTTGTCCAACCCGTCCATAACCGCGGACACGGCTATTCGAATAGATTTACATTCTGCAGAGGTTGTACACTTTACCCACACCATCCGGGTACACTACCCTGATCTTCACCAATCATGGGTCGAGTAATCGATCAAGACTCTCCGGATGCCCACTCCAATGTAAGTGCCTACCCTATGAGTGTTATTCCCCTCGAAACCAGGACGTCGGGCTCCTAGGACCAACCGGAGCGCATTTTGCACTTCCCAAGTGTTGCGCTTTCAATGAGGGGCTCATAGTAACGCGTGGAGGCACGCATGCCCTTCGTTCCTTCTCCAGGTCGATGTCCCACATGGACCCTTACATGAGAAGGCCCACCCTCCAGGGATTTTTGGTCCCCTGTAGTTGTTGCGAGGCAGTTTATACCAGAATAGACAAATATCAAATCCAGCCCTGTCCCATACCAGAGTAATGTGGTTGCACAGGGTTAAGTTGTTATAGCTAAACTGCAAAGAACCAGGTGCGTTTTCGTAAACCTTTTTCCTCCATCTTTTCTTCAGCATTTTGTAAAACAAGAACTTTTTCTTTTTCAACATCTCTTGGGAGATCCCACCTCACCAAGGTTTTAACATAAAACATGTGATAAAACTTTTTCGGGGACTTCCCATCCTCTAGTGTTGCTTCGGCTAAAACGGGGTCTCCAAAGGGGATATGGTGTAATACACCATCTATTCTACTAGGGACAAGTAGGTAACACCAAGGGGGTTGTACTTAATAGTACAAAAGCGTAATAGTTTGGACGAGCCAAACCACTACCATATCTACAACAACATATAATAAAACAATGCAGTTTCATAAATAGTAGATAAACATGCATGAGTAAAATAGTAGGACAAGGCTTATGAGCAAGAAGGTGGCTTGCCTGATGATCAGCAATATGGCAATATGTCCCTGGACTTCATGTTTAGATAACCAAGAATACCAATACCAATAATAATAAGATCTCTTCTTCTCGGCGTCAATACAAGCGCAACTATCGTCGTCATCGAGTATATATATGCAAACCAGCAAGACCACAATCAAAACAAGGCATACAGGCACCAATGCAATACAGAAAACAATTGAATAATACTAGATTAAGATTCAGATGGTTTTGAGAGGATTGGAAATAGGAGATTGAGATGGCCTTGGAGAGGGGGATGAACACCCCTTAGGGTTTACTGTCGAGGAACTTCCTAAGAGGGGGTTTTGGACCGAGGACATATTCTATATGATACCATTGTATAAAAATGATACCTATAGGTAGATGTTGAAAAAATGAAACCAACAAAAGTGGTTTCACTATTTTATCACTTTTCTTTAATTAGTTATGATTTTCCTAGTGAAATAACTTCTAGTTTTAGGGAATAAATCACCAGAAAAGTTCTGGAGCTCCAAAAATTATTTCCTTGGGTGGTTAGATAGGGTTTGGTGTACTTGTTTACTGAGAGTTGGAATCAAGTCAAGATAATTAGCATAATGCCCTCAGGAAATTCCCAAAGGTAGTTCTACAGAAAAATTGTCTTTTTCACCCGATTAAATCTACAGAAGCTATTGATATGAAACCAAGGACACCTGTTAGGTATTTCTAATACCTTTTTGTAGAAATTGTATTCAATCTTTTTGGAGTTGCAGAGCTACTGGAGTGATTTAAGTAGTGAAATAACTAAGCCTAGAACAGATTAATTCATGATAAATCCACAGGGGCTTGGGAAATTATGGGCTCCTGGGTTTTGATAGGTATTCATATGGAGTTTTATTGGGAGTTGGAATTGGGTCAATACCTCTGTTGGTTTGACCCAGAGAAATTACGTAAGGCTGAAACTAATAGTTTTTATTATTTTTATTATAGACAAACTACTATTCACCTTGGCATGAGTCCTATGTTAATGGAATGGTATAGTAATTACCTTCCAGGAGAGTTTTTATTCATCCCAAATGGGCATGCAAAACTCCCTGAGGGAATTATTTAGTGCAAAAGACACACTTTGGAAGATTATTTGCCAATAAATAATAGAAATTATTTTTGGCAAAAAAACTAGTTCTGCGTGTTGCACAAAACACACATGAACATGGTAAAATTTAGATCTAGGTAAAAAGTATTACTTTCCACTTTTATTTGCATTTAAACCAACAGGTAATCTTGCAGATCTGAAAAAGATATAGAAAAGACAAAAGGGCAGGGGCTACTGGGCTTGATCTGCGGAGGAATGGGCCGAGCTAGGGGATTTCAGCCCACTTGGGGCGACGACGTGTGCGGGAGAGGATTTCGAATCCCGCCGGGCGGGGCCTGTTGGTCAGCGACCGCGGCGGCCGAAGTGGTATCCGGCGGCGTCAGCCGTTCGATCTAAGGGAGATCGACGGCTGCGCGCCGTCTCCTTCCTCTCAACGGGGCTGGCGGGGAGGAAACCCTAACTGGGTTCGGGTGGCACGGGGGAGCTCACCAGAGCGGCGGGGAGGCGCCGAGAGGAGTTCTAGGCAAAGCGGTCGATGACGACGACTCCGGGTAGGGGCGGCAATGCCTGGTTCGACGCCGGAACCTAGCTCGCGTAGGGATCACGGTGGAGCTAGCTTTGGGCTCTCCGAGGAGGCCTCTAGTGGTTGCTGCAGGGAGTAAATAGGGCAGGGATAAAGTCAGTACGGCGAGGAGGTTCCCAAAACGTAACATGTAGCGGGAGAGGAACTGAGGGGAGTGAGCTTAGCTCGATTTGGGGAGAAGGCCGAAGCTTCTCCCTTGCTCTCTCTCGGGCAGGGCAGAACAGTGGAGAGGGAGTGGGGTGGCTGGGGTGGTAAGGAGGAGGAGATGGACGCAAATGAGGCCAAGGGGGAGAGTGGAGCTGGCCGGTGGCACTATATACCGAAGGGGAGGGGTTCATGGTGGACATGGTCCATTGAGGGCAAGTTAGGGAGGAGGTGAAACCAGGGGAGGATGTTGTGGGCAAGGGAGGTGGTTTTCTGGTCGAGCTGCAGAGCAGAGGGGGCAGTGTGCATCGGCTGCAAGGGGAGAAGAAGTTTGCAAAGTAAGACACCCATATGGGGTTAAGGACTAGTGTCCAAGCACTAGAGGACAAGCTGCTATGGGGATTTTCTATAGTGATCACGACCAGAGGAGATGGTGGTTCCTGTGGTGAGTGGTGGTGAGCCTTGGTGGTGATTTTAATTTGGTCTAGGCCACTAATTCCTTAGTTTGCCACATTTGAACAAAATGAGGCTTGTGAAGGAATTTTAATATTTTGCACTGGGCAAGGTGGGAAGATGGTACTGCTAGATAGATGAGGTCAATATAGATATCCAGGAATTATTTGGGATTTTTCGGAGGATTTTAAGTTCACTTAAAATCCTTTATTTAAAAAGTGCAGAAGTAGTTTATAGAAGATCATTTGAAAATTTTACATTGGACAAGATTTGTTTTTGATGTGGGATGCTCCCAAAGGTGAATACACACTTAGGGGAATTTTATTGGGATTTATTGAGGTGGGAAAATATTTTTAAAGAATTATTTCTTGTCTCTGCCAATTAGGAAAAAGGGCAAAAAGAAATAATAAAGAATCTTAAGAATATTTATTCTTTAGATGGGAATGAAGGGTAGGATATACGGATCTCAAATGAGGCAAAAGTTGGAGAGGTGTTTTGGCAAGAAACCAAACTTTCCTTTATGGAAGAGGTTTCGAAGGTTTTGCCTATTAAGGGAGTTAAATAGTTTTTGTCCGTAACTAATATGGATAAATATTGATAAACCTTGATGATCAAGGTAGGTGATGTAGACAAGGTGTAACAAGCATTTGCAACCTTGGGATTGGAGAATCCAAGTTGATTTTGGTGAAAACTAGAGATTTAAGGATCTTGGGTAAGATTGTTTTCATGCCACGAAAACCTTGTTGGATCTTGGAGCTTAAGGCTCCCCTTGGGGCATGGGATACATGGATGGATATACCAAGTGATGTAGATTGAAATGGTGTAGAGGTTTGAGATTGATCCTGCTTGAGCTCACCAAGACAAGCTTTCAAACTTTGAATAAAATAAGCTTGCCAAAGCAGATTATCAACTAGCTTTCAAAACCTTGTGGGTTTAAGAAGCACAAAGATCCACATGGAACAAGTGAAGTAGATGTTGATAGACCTATATGAATATAACACAACCATGCAAATAGTTGGTCCATAGAAGGTTGGATGGTGGTGTGAGCTTCTGTCAAAGTAGGCATGTTGACTAGATTTGCAGGGATAGTTATTTTCTTGCCTGCAAAACCATCAAGAACAAGTGGGTTTGAGGATTATCTAACCAAGGGAAAGAGTGGTCCTTGGTAATACTTAGGATGTTTAACAAGATGGTTCAGATGCATTTCCAAAGATGCACAAGGGTTGAGAAAGGGAGGCATTCAAAAAGGTGATGTTTGAAACATATTTCGAGACTAGATTATGAGAGGGGAGGTTTTTGATGGATAGCAATATACCAAAGCATCATCAAGTGGATGATGTTGAAGTGTAGATGGGGTAGAAAGGATCCATGCATGATATTGGTCTTCATGGACTTGGAAGCTTCTGGAAGGGATATCTTCAGAATTGATATGGTTAAGGGTTTTAGATGATCACCTAGTATCTAGAGATTAGATCCTTCTTTGTAATCTTGCTTGGGGTGTGATGATTTGGAAACATCTTGATCCTAGTGATGAGCTCCTAGAGTAGCTCATACTACTTCTAAGCAATCAAGTCAAGCAGCAGATCAAGGCAACTCATCTTACAAACAATTCAACTACTACTAGGGTTACCATCAAGCCTAGCTTGAGGTAAGGTTGAGGCATTTTGAAGGGGTTGGATTCGAATAAGAGTCCTTGGTATATCTACCAAGAGTAGAATTCAAAAGCTTGTTACAAAGGTTTTTGGGAGACCCTAGAGATAAGAGTAGTTGAAGATTCTGTCTTGAAAACATAGGGAGATAGTATTCTATAGCTCTCCATAATTTGATCAATAGAAGCTACTAAAATATTTGGTTTGCAACAGCTTCTTGGCTCAGGTTTTGAAATGCCAAAACATTTGCGAATATGTAAAATGAACCAGGATAGTTTTGTTAAATAGCTTTTGTCAACTGATGTTGAGGTAAGAAGTATATCATAAGCTATACAATCAGAAGCATAAACATAGACAACAACAAGCAAGCACTGCAAAATTAAAGAAGAAAAAGTTTTTGTTCCCCCTAATTTTTGCATTCTGGACAACTAATCAGGGTTGCAAAAATTGGGATGTTACAATTAGTCATATATGCAGTTGGATTACGGTCTATGTATAAAGTTGTAATGCCCAATCAAATCTCATAGGAGTCAAGATGATTAGTGTATGCATGTATGCTTTCTCGATGTTTGTCAATTGCCCCGCTTTAATTTGTTCACCCAACATGTCATCTATCTTAAGGAGAATCACCACTAGTGAACTCTGGACCCCGGTCCATTCTTTTACCATCAATCTACAAGCTATTTACTGTTTTCTGTTTACTTTCTACAAAGTAATTACTCTCTTCCACACAATACTTTAATCCTTTGTTTTCAACAAAACCGGTGAGATTGACAACCTCACTGTAAGTTGGGGACAAAGTTCTGTTGTTGTGTTGTGCAGGATTCCAAGTTGGAAATAACACCTTGGAGGTGTTTCCTTGATCCTACTGGTTCGATAACCTTGGTTTCATAACTGAGGAAAAACTTGTTGCTATACTCATCATACCTTCCTCTTGGGGTTTCCCAACAAGCTCAACATATTGAGTAAGCAAGAATTTTTCTGGCGCCATTACCGGGGAGACAAGGACATCTTCATAAGGGGAGTCCCTCATAACCAATCTCTTTACTTTGTTTTATTTGTTTTGCTGTTTATTTCTCCTTTGTTTACTTGTTTCTTTATCAAAAACACACAAAAATTAGTTGCACTAGTTTACTTTCTTTATTTAAAATACAACAAATGACTACTCTTGAAAACACTAAGTTGTGTGACTTCACTAGCACCAACAACAATGATTTCATGTGCACACCTAATGCTACACCTGTTCCTGAAGCTACTTTCTTTGAAATTAAACCTACTTTACTCAATCTTGTTATGAGAGAACAATTTTCTGGAATTGGTACTGAAGATGATGCTGCCCATCTTAATAACTTTGTTGAACTTTGTGAGATGCAAAAACATAGGAATCTAGATGGGGATATTATTAACCTTAAATTGTTTCCTTTCTCTTTGAGAGAAAAAACTAAAGAATGGTTGCAATCCCTAACTAGAAATAGTATTGATTCTTGGACTAAATGCAAAGATGCTTTTATTGGAAAATACTATCCTGCTGCCAAGATTATATCTATGAGAAGTGAAATAATGAAATTTAAACAATCTGATAATGACCATGTTGCTCAAGCTTGGGAAAGAATGAAATCTTTGGTAAACAATTGTCCCACTCATGGACTGACTGCTTGGATGAGTATCCAAACCTTTTATGCAGGATTGAATTATTCTTCAAGAAATCTACTGGATTCTGCTGCTGGAGGTACTTTTATGACCATTACTTTGGGTCCTGGAACAAAGCTTCTGGATAATATGATGGTTAACTATTCTGAATGTCATACTGAGAGAGATCCACAAGGTAAGAAGCTAAATTCTATTTAGGAAACCTCCTCCTTGAGTGATAAAATTGATTTTATTTTGTCTGTGCTTGTTAATGGGAAAGCTCATATTGATCCAAATCATGTTCACTTAGCTTCTTTGGTTGCTCAAGAAGAGCAAGTTGATGTGAACTTTATAAGAAATAATAATTTTAGCAACAATGCCTACATGAATAATTTTGGCAATAATAATTATAGGCCATATCCTCCCAACAATGGTAATGCTTATGGAAATTCCTACAACAATAATAGAACTGCACCCTCTAAACTTGAAGTTATGCTCAAAGATTTTATTAGTAAACAAACTACTTTCAATAAAACTATTGAGGAAAAACTCTCTAATGCTGAAAGAAATATAACATCATTGTCTGAAGCTCAATCTTCTTTGAATAAAATGGCTGCTAAACTTGAAACTATTAAAAATCCCTTTGACGCTACTAATGCCATACAAGTTAGAATTGATGAAAATGGTAGACTATTAGCTGAATTGCATGCTAAGTGGGAAAGAGAATATGAAATTGCTACAAATATTAGTATTTCTACTATCAGTACCACTAATGTTGAAGCTAGTAAACCCAATGGAACCTTTTCTAATAAAAATGCTGAAATCCTTCGAAATATAGGAAACAATAGCTCTACTACTTTAGATGATAATTATGATTTTGATCATGAAGGTTGCAATATCTCTGAAGTAATTATGTTCCTACAAAAGCTTGCTAAAAGTCGTAATGCTAGTGCTATGAATATGGCCTTTACAAAACACATTACTGATGCTCTCATAAAAATTAAAGAAGAAAAGATGAAACATAAAGCTTCTATTCCTATGAAACTAGAAGATGGTTGGGAACCCATCATTAATATGAAAGTAAATGATTTTGATCTCAAAGCTTTATGTGATCTTGATAGTAGTGTTTCTATTATGCCTAGAAAATTTTATGAAATGCTTGATTTGCCACCATTTGAAGATTGTATTTAAATGTCCCACTTGATGATAATGCTAAAAAGAAACTCATGGGGAGTGTTAATGATGTTCTTATTATGGTTAACAATGCATATGTCCCTGTTGGTTTCTATGTTTTGGATATTGAATGCAATGCTTCTTGTCCTATTATTTTGGGAAGACCTTTTCTTAGAACTATTGGTGCCATTATTGATATGAAAGAAGGCACCATTATATATCAATTTCCACTCAAGAAAGGTATAGAACACTTCCCTAAGAAGAGAGAGAAGATTCTTTTTGCCTCTCCTATTAAAACAAAATTTGCTATTAATGCTTCTTCATTTGAGAATACTTGATTCTTTTCTTGCTTCTTATGCCTAACTTAAAGGCGTTAAAGAATAGTACTTATTGGGAGATAATCCAAAAGTTTTAGTTGAGTCTTGAAAGTTATTACCTCTGTAATAACCGCTCCTTATCATTTTTGTGTAGTTTTTGTGCCAAGAGTAACCTCTAATGAGAGAGAAGTAATGCTTGGGAAAGTTGTTGTCCTGAAACAGATTTTTGTGCTTTACTGTAAAAATTCGTGAAAAATCTCTATACGTCGGTTTGAGCTGTAATTGTTTGTGCTTCTGCCCCAGGTTGTTATCCAACTTTCGTTGGTTCAACACTTTTTGATTTGAGCAACAGAAGGTCTTCTAAAAAATTGGTTTTTACCTGCTGGTCTGTTTTAACAGATTTCTGCCATTATTTGCATTTGCCTCTTTATCTCTTTTTCTTTGAGTTCTCCTTGATCATTTGAACTTTTTAAAGGAATTACTACAGTAGCTTGTGTTTTAGTGGAAGTTTTACTTGTGTTGAAACTGAACCAAAAGACTTATTATCTTGAGTACACTAATGTTGCTAATGAAGACTGTGTGAAGTTTTGTGTGAAGGAAATTTTTGAGTGTAGGAAAGAATGATGTAACGAGATGAAGAATGGACTAAAGCTCAAGATTGGGGATACCACCCATGTAACTCCAAGAAATATCCAAGAAGTACAAGCGTCAAAGCTTGGGGATGCCCAAGGCATCCCCTTCTTCATCAATAAAAATCTCAGGTTTCTTCCAAACACTTCATTTTTATTGTTTCATGCACAATTGTGTTGTTCTTGGAGCATCTTCGTTTTTGTTTTTGGTTTTCGTTTGCTTACTTTTCTTGAATAACTTGGTTGGGCCCCCTCATTCATACATTAGTTTTCAAATAAGTTGGTTTGGATTGGAAAAGAGTAGGAAAAGTTTGTGCTTAAGTGGTAAAAAGGAGCTTGTTTTTGGCTGTGGCGTACGCTTTGTCATGTCATGCTTGATATTGTTTTGGCTTTATGCTTAGTGATTTTTGCTGTAGCATGACACATTATAAACAATTGAGATTGCTTAATGTGCCTTGAAAGGATCATGCATTGTTTTAGCATATTAAAGCATAGTATTATGGTATTCTCCTTTGATGCTTTATTTGGGTTGACTTGGCGCATGCTCACACCATGTTATGACTATCCCAAATCACCATAGCCTCTATGATCCTTTAGTTTTCGACTTGTAATATCACTTTATGCTTTAATTAATGATGTTTTGTCGCTTTGCATGATTATGGCCATTATTGCTCTCTTAGTTGGTCGCTCCCAGTCTTTTGCTAGCCTCCATAACCAAGTATGAGTCCCACTCATGCATCCAATTCCAAATAAAACCAAGTTATTCCAAAGAGTCCACCATACCTACCTATTAGCATTTGCTACTCCAAGTATATTCATGTTTTTTTCTACCTTCCGAATTAAACTTGTTATGTGAAAATTAGTGATTAAAGCTCTCACGAACTTGATGGCACACTTTACTTTCTTGCACTTAATAAACTTGAACCATTGTGTCCATCTTTGTTGCGTATATGCTTGCTCTTTATAAGTTGAAGTTAGCAGAACCATGTATCATGGGGAACGCTTTCAACATTGCACTTATATTCCGTTGATATCATGATTCTTTTGCTTATGGATCCCGACGGTGTGAAATAAAAGGGGAACTTGTAAGATCATGGAGTTTGTATGTGTGTTAGAAAAACGCCTCGGCCGCTAGCCTATTCCATGCCTAATCATGGTGGAAACTTGCAGCATAACCATAATGAGCATTCTATGAAGCATCCTCAATAAAAACCTATGCAAATAGCAAATAAAAAGATTGCCGAGATGCTCATTGTCTGTTGCCTTGTCATTTTGATATGGGACAGCTCCTGTGTCATGGGTTAAGGGATATCCGTTGGCGGTTCTCTATGATACATATGTACTTACAATGACAAGAGCTTACTTGTGACTGAAGTTGAGTAGCATGAGGTTTCGGTACTCGTAAGCAAGGGGCATGAGATTTCAACTTATAACTTGTCAAGCATATCCTCTTAGTTGTGTCACTTTAACCTTAATCACTTAAAGATGCTTATGATAGGGGCACATGAGAGCTGAAAGCTAACAAGTACCATAATTTTTGGAAGCTCTTTATGAGACTCGAATCCCTGATTCCTTCCATGAAGGCCTTCTTTTACTTTTATGTTGAGTCTCCATCTTCTATCTTTATGCACCTATTGAGAGAGCATAGTGGCCATTCTTAGTTTAATGTGCACTGTCCCAAGACTTGTTGATTGATGCATCACTTTGATATTGCCTGTTCTTAAACTATTTGTATCTAGTCACCCTTATGAACTTCGAAGGTGTCATATGCATTTATGTTTTGCTACACTATGAGGGACAAGCTGAATACCATTCTCATTATGTTTTATTTACATGAAACAAACAAACGTCTTTCAAAGCATTGTTATTCATGAATCTTTTGTTTGTACCTTTTCATGTTACAACATAGTTGCTATGTCTTATTGTTAGAACTATATCTTGCATGCTATGTTAAAGTACTATGATCCCAACTATCAATGTTATAAATACCTTGATCAAGATTATGATGGTGCATGTCAGCTCAAAAATTATTCTTTCTTTTTATCACTTACCAACTCGAGGACGAGCTGGAGTTAAGCTTGGGGATGTTGATACGTTGCTAACATATCTATAATTTTTGATGTTCCATGCTTGTTTTATATCTACTTTCTTATGTTTTGTCCACACTTTGGAGTATCTTTACACATTTTATGGAACTAACCTATTAACAAGATGCCATAGTGCCAGTTGCCTATTTTCTGCTGTTTTTGGTTCCAGGAAAGCCAGAAAATGTATATTCTCAGAATTGGACGGGACAAAAGCCAAAGTCAATATTTCACCGAGGGGAACACAGAGCCAGAAGACGAGATGGAAAAGTTCCTCGAGGGGGCCACACCCCCTGGCCGTGCGGCCAAGCCTGGCCCGCGCCTAGGGGGGTGCAGCCGCCTCGGGCACCCCCTCGGCCTCCCTCTTCGCCTATATATTAGCTCTGATACAGAAACCCTAAGTACCCGATAAAAAATTCCGCGAAAGAGCCTATAGCCGCCGTCATCCCCATCCATAGATCGGGAGGGATCTAAAGCTCTTCCCGACACCCTGCCAGAGGGGAGAATTCACCCTAGAGGCCTTCTTCATCACCATACCTGCCTCCGGTGTGATGCGTGAGTACTTCATCCTTAGACTACGGGTCCATGTAGTAACTAGATGGTTGGTTCTTCTCCTTTGTGCTACCATGTTTAGATCTTGTGAGCTCCATTCATGATCAAGATCATCTATTTGTAATCCTACATGTTGGGTTTGTGGGGATCGAATGGATATTGAGATGCTATTTCAGATTGATTACTGATTCTATCATGTCTTTGTTATTTGTGATCTTGCATGCTTTCTGTTGTTAGTAGCTATCTTGGCCAAGTAGATGCTAGCAACTCCAAGAGGGAGTATTTATGCTCGATAGTGGGTTCATGCCTCTAGTAATCTAGGGAAGTGACAGAAATCTCTAAGGTACTAGATGTGTTGAAAACAGCAACCGTTTGTTCATAGAACAATCGTATTGTTTACTTTATGCACTTTGCTTAATGGAATTATCTGTTGCTTGCAACTTAATACTGAAGGGGGTTCGGATGATAACCTGAAGGTGGATTATTAGTCATAGATGCAGTTGGATTACGGTCTATGTATAATGTTGGAATGTCCAATCAAATCTCATAGGAGTCAAGATGATTAGTATATGCATGTATGCTTTCTCGATGTTTGTCAATTGCCCCGCTATAATTTGTTCACCCAACATGTCATCTATCTTAAGGAGAATCACCACTAGTGAACTATGGACCCCGGTCCATTCTTTTACCATCAATCTACAAGCTATTTACTATTTTCTGTTTACTTTCTACAAAGTAATTACTCTCTTCCACACAATACTTTAATCCTTTGTTTTCAACAAAACCGGTGAGATTGACAACCTCACTGTAAGTTGGGGACAAAGTTCTGTTGTTGTGTTGGGCAGGATTCCAAGTTGGAAATAACACCTTGGAGGTGTTTCCTTGCTCCTACTGGTTCGATAACCTTGGTTTCATAACTGAGGGAAAACTTGTTGCTATACTCATCATACCTTCCTCTTGGGGTTCCCCAACGAGCTCAACATATTGAGTAAGCACACCACTATGAGCTTTTTCTTCTCCTTTTAGATTTTTAAAGTATTTTATTTTGCCTTGTTTTTAGTTTTTTTACGTTTTTCTTTAAAAAACAAAAACACGTAAAAATGGAAAAGAGAGATTATTGTCCCTTTAGTGTAAAGAACTTCTCAAAAGAAAGTGAGATACCATTTGAATCATTTGAAATAGACCCTACAGCTACTAAAGCTATTTATGAAAAACATTTTGATGGGAAGTCCAATGAGAACCCTATGCGCATTTGAGAACTTTCAATGAAAGATGCAAAGAGCTAAACATGAGTAATAAAAACAACAGTATGATTAAAGTTAAACTTTTTCCCTATGCACTTGCTGGTAAGGCTTTAGATTGGATATTAAAATGGCCACCTAGAAATTTTAGCTCTTGGTTTAATGTTAAAGCTGCTTTTGTTGAAAGATTTGGAACCCTTGAAGTAATAGGTCATCTTAGGGAAATGCTTATCATGTTTAAACAAAAAATGATGAACCTCGCACTGGTGCTTGGGTAAGATTTAAACAACTCACACATAAAGTAGAACATAGGTTGAGGGATTGGTTGTTTGCAAGAGATAACCAAACCAAAAAGTCCTTTTTATATCTAAATCCCCATGAAGCATTTATGTTGTTAGATGGAATTCTAGTAGAAACTAGTATCAGCAAGAGCTTAAGTGAACTCAACCCCAATTTTTCCCTTAGGAGAACTCGTGGTGAAAATAAAGTAGAAGTGGAAATCTTAAAAGATTCTAGCATGATCTTTTGGGACAAAAATTTAGAGTCATTAAAAAGAAAAAGGGAAGAAATTACTGTGATTGGAAATGATAAAGAACCTACAAATGATAAGCAAGTAGAAGAAGTCAAAATGCTAAGTGACACAAAAGAACCTCCACTTGATCTGGATAAATGTAGCTTGCATGAACTCATTAACTTGTTGCAAAAAAATTCTAATGATCCATACTTTAATGGTCATCAAGCAGGATTTTGTTCCTACCTAGCAAATTATGTTAGAAAAGAAAATATTGAAAGATACAATAGAGAAACTATGATACCACCTAAGCTTGGGGATGTATGGATCCCCAAGGTATTAATCACTATTGGAAAAGAGACACATCATGCTATTCTAGATTTAGGATCTAGGGTCTCAGTTTTATCTAAAGATCTATATGACTTACTTGAATTGAAACCTATGGAAAAATGCTCAATAGATCTTTTACTTGCTGGTGATTCAACTAAACATGATCTAGGAAAAGTTCAAGGTATTATGGTTGAATTACATATGAAATTTATGCCTATTGATTTTATTGTCATGGATATGGGGAGCAATACCTCAAGTCATATAATACTTGGTAGACCCTTTTTGAGAACCACAGGTGCAGTCATTGATGCAAAAGAAGGAAATGTGAAGTTTCAATTTCCTCACAAGAAGTGTATGGAACACTTTCCAAGGAACAAGGAGGTATCTAAGAAGAACAAGCTATCCCATGAGTTCCACATCACCTAAACCAAGTAAGTAAAGCCTAGCTATATGGCTATAGAGAAAGCGCTTTGCGGGAGGCAACCCGGTTATTTTTATTTTAGATTTGTGTTTTGAACTCTTGATTTAGAAAGAGAGTTTTGTTTTGGTTTTATTTCTGAAGTTTGTAACAAAGTACCATTTTGAACCCATTTTGGATGTTTTAAAAGTTGCTAAACATATGGAGTAGCAAATTTCTGCAAAACAGTTTTTAGTGCGAGAATTATCTGAATTTTTATGTAACTCCAATTGCACTAATATTCGTACAAAATTTACAACTTTTCATCCTCTGTATGCACAAAAATTGGCTAAAATTCCTGACATGTATAAGTGGACTAAAAAAATTCGTTTTTATGTTTCTGAAAATCTAGACAGATTCTGCCATGTTTTGTTTTAACCATTCCCAAGTGTTTTAAAATGATTTCTATGAGTCATATTATATGCTAGTGATATGTAGGAAAATTATGTGTTTGTTGAAAATTTATAAAGAATTTCTTCTTTGATATATAGGCAGCAACTTTTGTGCTGAAGTTTTTTGACAGGGAATAGAGGAACACCACACCAAGAGAAATCCAAGGATGATGAAAACCATAATCTTGGGGATGCCCAAGGAACCCCACTGGACCAACTCAACTCTCGGTTTGCAAACCTCTAAACTTTGTTTTTTAAGCAACATAGAACTATCATAGAAACATGGAACATCTGTTTTGTCATTTTACCTTTTGTTTTGCATTAGAAAGACCACCACCACCATTATTATAATTTTTTATGATTAGCTACTGAAAAGAAACTCTACCTTAATTATATTAAAACTAAAAAAGAATGCCATGGATTAAAAGAAAAGGGGAGATAAAAACAAAAGCTGAAATTCATGTTGTGTCTAGTTCTTAAGCTCAAGTGTTCTATATGAAGCTTGATCTGTTTTATGCCTATTCATTTGTATCCTTTGCTTGTGCATATGTATGTTCAACATTAAGAAGCAAGGTGAGAAAATAAATGTTGACATTATGAACTAGATGGCACACTCTTTAGATCTCTTTTTGCTAAGCCTTATTCTACACAAGCTAAGACTTGTTCCAAGCCCCTTAAAACTAGATTAGGCATATCTACCTATTTGTGGAAAAAGCTACTTTCGAGTATACTATGTATATTAATCCTCCAAACATTCTTAAAAACACCCTTTTTCATGTATTTTAAAGCTCATAAGAAAGTAAGGTTTGGGCTGATACCACTATGGAAATTTTTGTGCTTTACATCTTATTAGTTGTTGTTGGCTAAACCATGCTGGCATGGCACAAGCTTTCAATGTTGAATGTTGATAATTAATCATGTTTAAGTTCTACCTATGGTTTGCATCGATGTGAAATGAAGTGTGCACACTAGAGTAGGCATGTTGGTAGAAAACGCTCCTGAACCACTAGCCAAAGCCATGTATGACATGGTGGAAACTTACAACATGATGATCCTGAACCACCTATGTCTGTTTTTCTTGTTTTCTAAAGTAGGGATACTTCCCCTCCAACCTTGAACACAATCAAGGAATTATATTAGATTTTATGCTAAAATAAGCAAATAAATAAATGCCAAAAAAGGGGCATATAGCTATACAAGGGGCAAGAGGTACTTTAGGGATGCAGTTTAATGAAAGGAACATGAGTATACAATGACAGGACTAAGTTGAATAGCATGAGGAGTGCATGGTCATAGACTAGGTGCATGAAACAATCAACTTGTAAGATGTTTAACACATAAACCATATGATGATTTAAAACAAAGTGAAAATAAAAAGCTGCTAGGAACCCCATCCTTATTAGTGTTGTTGACATGAATTACATAGCTCAAATTCTATTTTTTATTCTTTATGGAGGATTAACATATGTATTCAATGCTTACTTTCGGTACGAGATGCAAAACATCTCAAGGGAAGACATAAAACTAAGAAGTGAGTCTTCTAGTCAAGGGCATGAAACTAAGAAGTAATCCAAAAATAAAGGCATGAACACCAATTCCAATCATGAAAAGATTTTCTTATTCTATAGGTTCATCAAAGTGTGCTTGAAGATTTATTTTGTTCGTCATTTGTTTTATCACACCATCACTTATTGTTTAGCATATTTATGGATGTGTAAAAGATACAACTTGATAATACACTTGCATATTACGTTTCATTGAAAGGAATTGAGCCTATGAACTCTACATGATAATGAAGGAAGCAAAGGTAACAAACTCCAAAGTCCATGTTTAGTTTTATCACCTTCATGCTCGAGGGCAAGCATAGGTTAAGCTTGGGGATGTTGATGCATGTAAAATGCATACATGAACTTTGTAGTTTGTTAACATGTTTTACCACATATCTACATCATATATAATGTTATATCCCTGTTTTATATTGATTTTTGGGGATTTACCATTGATCCCCTTTATTTTGGTTATAACCCTGCAGGGCAGAAAACCCCTGTTTTCAATGTTTTTGATATTTCAGGACATATATGAAGTCACATGGACTTGCACTTTTGGGAATGCCAATATTTATCCACGAGAAGCATCTGGAGCACTGGAATCTCACCAGGAGGGCTAAAAGAGCCTAGGTGCCGTGCCCAGGCCTGGTGGGCACGCCACCCATGCTCTTTCCCTCCTTGACCGTCCGATCTCCTTGATTATTTCACCCATGGAGTTCTCTTGACCTAAAAATACCTATATAAGGACCCCTGGGGAGTCCTTGAAACAGAAGCGATGGTAGGTAATGAGAGCCACCAGAGACAGAAACACCACCAGATCCAACAAAGATTGGAGGGGGAAAATCCACCGGATCCACCTCCGGGGAGATCTCCACCCTCTCCAACATCTCCACCTTCATCACCACGATGAAGAGGGAGTAGTCCACCTCCGGGTTATGGGTTTGTGGTAGTAGCTTAATCTATTTCTCTCTTTTTCTTCATAGATCTAGTACCATATGAGCTTCCCAACATGATTATGGTCATATTTATAATTCATATATGGTGCATCTTTGTTCTATGATTTGATATTTGAGATTGGAATCTATTTTGTGTAAGATGTTTTAATAAATGCACATCATGCACCCCGTTCTTCATTGCTTGTTTTGATCCAACTTGTATGCAAGAACTTGTATGGGGAGAAGTGTGTGTCAGATGGAGTATCATGGGGGTGGAGATTGAATTGTGACACATAATATTCAAGATCCACTTTGGTTTTTACCTTTCTTTGCTGTCTCACTAGGGGTAAAGTGAAAACATGTGATATAGTCATCACGTGACAGTGTGCTGAACTTGTTAAATCAAGGTAGCATATCGTATTTCAAACATCATATAATATTGCTTAAAGCTATACTATGATTTGTTCTTAAATAAAGATTGCATGGAGATTTCCCTTTCCTGACGAGTATAAGAGAGAGATGTATTCGACCTCAATATTAGAATGTGATGCCCATATTAATTCCTTTTATCAAGCACTTATAGAATTTCCATGAATCTTTATCATTGATGAATTGTTTTGTGATCACTACAACCTAAAAAGAGAGTATACAAGTGAACCCATGAACCCCGGTACGATTTTTATCATAAGAAACACCTTTCTATTGCAATTACAATCCTTTATAATTTCTGCAATTTATTATTTCGAAAATACAAAAATACTTTCTCTACTTGCAATCACTTATAAAAACCCAAAAGCAACTCTACTATCTTCCATATCATCTAGTTTGCATTACTTTACTTTATTTGTTGCTTTTACTTCAGTTTACATTTTATTTTATTTCATATTACTAATACGAAACCTTGTGGTTGACAACCACTTGGTGGAGTTGGGGACACACGACATATTATTTTACTTTACAAGTTGCTTGAAGAGGAGAAGACAAACATCCTTCCATAACCAATTCCCCGAGAGTTCAATATAAACCCTCGAGTCACCCTTGTGGGGAAAAGAAGCTTGCTACAATATTCTACACTTGGAGTCCAACGAAAAGTGGCCACGTTTGTTGCCATCATCAATCGTCAAGAAGTAAGTTCTTTACCATAATCTGTATTTTTGTTTGTATTCTTTCCAAGTCATAACGATTTCCATTTTTGTGACTCGGAGCTAAACTATTGTTAAAGGGGAAACCGGGAAAGACGATGTGCCAGCAGAATCTCAATTTGACTTCTCTGGTGACAACACCTCCGACTCCCACTCCCAACACTTCATTAGTGCCGGAGGTTGTTTCACCTCCACACACTAGAGATGTTGAGGCTCATGCTAAAGAGCCTGTGAACACTAGTTCACAAACAGAAGCCATTGCTGGTGGCTCGGGAATTGATAAGGGTGAACCGTCTAAGGGTAAGGATCCCGTGGCTGGCTCTTTTGCCAATGAGCTAATGATAAATCCCAGCACTGCCAGCCTTGGTCTCACCAGGAAGAAGGCGGAAGATATTCAAAGCTTGAGCTTTCATGCTTGGAGGATAGAAAATTATCTATCGATGAGGCAACTCAAGAACTTCAGGATGCAAAGCTTGAGAGCTTGCTAGGGCAGATCAAGATCTAGGAGGAAAAGATAAGGGCTGGTGGAATTCTACCTCCACAAGTACATCCCATAACTTTTCCCGAGAAGGTATTTGATGAAATGCATGCCAACTTTGCAAAGTTGCATTACAAACAGATTGTAAGTCTTTTTCCAACTCTTTTACAGTCTTTATATCGTATCCTCTAGCCCCTAAGCATTAGGTCGTCGAGGAACTAGGAGTGTAGAATCCGATTTGATGCTTTTAGGATGCCAAAGAATGAAATAGTGTAGCCCCCAAGGCTCATGCTGAAATTTAACTTAGTTAAAAGAACAACCCGAGTCTTACTAGCTTTTCTGACTCTGGTTATTATTCCGATATACAGAAAATTGTGTGTTACAACCAGGAACTATTGAAGAACATACGCACCAAGCAGAAAGAGATTAAATCTCCCCGTCTTGAAAATGCCTAAATGAAGATAGAGAAGGACGAGGAAGAAGGTAAACATTTCGGACTATCCTGTTTGCCTACTGTTTCTTGCCAAATTGTACTTTGACTCTCTCATTTTGCTGTTACAGAATTGCTAAAGCAATCCTGCAAGCTTGTGGAGGAGGTAGAGAACTTCAAGGTCTTGGAGCTGGAGAATGCCAGACTTCGCGAGGAACTTGGGAAGCTCAAGAAGGAGCACGAGGAAAGCGACAAGAACCTTCTGGATTTCAACGACCACGCCACCAAGAAACTCGGCAATACCTTATGCCTCTATGATAAAGATATTGAAAATCTCAAATCGGAAATGAGCAGGTAGGGAGAAATAACCAAGGCACTTCGGGAGGAACTCTAAAGCTTGAGGGAGGAGAAGACTAAAGTAGATCAATCTATTTTTGGTAATTTGCCAATGCCATGCCTTTTTTCCTTTGTAATTTTTTTTCGACTATTTTGTCAGATTTTCTAACTTTGTCTTTTTGCAGAGCCTTTCAACATTACGAATGCCTCCTCGTACGAGTCCCGCACAAATCGAGTTGTCCCAGTCAGAGATTTGATCCATGACTTCCGCCAAATTCTTGATGAAACTAGCGAAACTGTTAATCTCTTCGACCTAAACAAGATATTTTCCTTTGAGATGAGGGACAATGCGAAGGAGTTTCCAAAGCTGATTGCTGACTAAAAGATGTCATATGCCCGGATAGCTGCCCAGAATGCCCTTAACATGGTGATGCGTCACCATGGTAGTATGGAAATCTGGCAAGTGACCTAGGGTATTTAGACTATCGACAAAGACGAAAAAGATCGATATGCTAGAGCCATTTGGGAGTCTTGTGCCGGATATGCTTGTCGTGTGGCCAAGATAACCAATTTCTCCAAGACGTTCTTTTAGTCCGTCGCTGTTCCAATAAGCCCCTGCCAAAGAAACTGAAGTTTTCGATGACAAATATGAGAAGACCGAGTCTGAAATCATCAGCTCAGACAAAGATCGGGACAGTGCCGATGGTGGCACCAACGCAACATCAAGATCTCTACCTCCACCACCTGTAGCATAGAGTCGGAAAACAAACTATGCATTATTTTGAACCAAGTGGTGTAATGTAAACAACTTTATATGGTTGTGCTATAAGAACTTATGCTATAAGAACTTTTTTATAGTTTTCGTTTATCTGGCTTTTCCACTTTGTCCCTTTCGTGAGCCGGCCAACCTTCAACATAGAAATAGTGCCGAGAAACGAAGCTCAATTGATAAACCAGGTTAAACCTGAAAACAGAGTTGGCTTCCAGTACCAACAATTCACTACTCGGAAAATTCCTGCGTCCAAGCAATCGGACAAATAACTAAAGTCTAAACAGAAAATGAGACTTACTCCAAAAGGTAGCATTTTTATAGAATCGAAAATCTAATTAGAATGGACATGAGCATAAAGTACTTTCAAGCATTATGACATGATCATTCAGAAATAAGATGGTACTAAAAACTTCTCCAAAAAAACATTGAGGTAACCAATACTTTATTTCAATTTGAACATGTGCATTTGTATGATTACAAGAAAAGAAACTTAAGAATAGAAGGGAAATAGCTACGCAATGTTCCATGGGCGATCTATCTCATCCGGATTTTTACTACCACTAGCTCTCTTTCTCTTCCGAGTATCTGGTATTTCCTTAACTTGTCTCATATCCGTTAAATAATATGACCCATTATGAAAAGGTCCTACCCAAATCGGGGAAAGTTTGTGCTTTCTTTGTTGCACTAGTCGGCGAACTAAATCACCTTTCCTAAAAGAACGAATTTTGACTCTCTAACTATGATACTTGTGTAACTTCTAGTGATAGGTTGTATATCTCTGTTCAACAATGATGCGCACTTACTCGAGTATATCAAGGTCATCTTGTTGAGGAACTTCGGCATCCTCTTCAATATATGCGCTGACTCGGGGAGAAACATGGATTAGATCACTCAGAAGTATTTCCTCTGCGCCATAAACCAAGAAGGAAGGTGTGTATCCGGTTGACCTATTTGGAGTAATTTGTAAGCTCTAGATAACAGACGATAATTCTTCCGCCCAAGGCCCCGCATCATGATGAAGTGGTGATTCGAGATGAGGTCGGAAGCCTTGTAATATTAGGTCATTTTCCCTTTTGGCTTGTCCATTGGCTTCTGGATGTGTGACCGATGTGATGTCGAGACAGATTCCTTGTTCTTGGCAAAACTCGACAAGTTCTCCTATTGAAAAGTTACTCCTGTTGTCCGTGATAATTCTATGTGGATTGCCGAATCAAATCATAATGTCCTCGACAAACTTTCTGGCTCTGGCCACATCACAACTAGTTATGGGTTTGTCCTCAATCCATTTGGTGAACTTATGCACCATCATTAGTATATGGGTAAATGCATAGTTTCCCCGTGTAAATGGCCCTACAATGTCAAGCTGATTAGCCGGGACATTGGCTTGATTGGCGTACATTTGGTAGCCTTTGCATGCCTTGACCAGTTTCTCGGCATCTTTGATGACCCACAAGTATAGGGGCTGTATCGCAGTATTTTCGATAAATAAGAGTGTCGAACCCAACGAGGAGCAGAAGGTGCTGGCTAGTGGTATGGATCAGGAATTCTCTGCAAATACTTAGCAAACGGATTTTAGGGGTTTTTGATAAAGCAAGTAAACAAAGTACGAGTAAATAAAAGACAGTAGGAATAAATGCAACACGTGGCCCAATCCTTTATGCAGCAAAGGACAAGCCGGTTGTATTACATAAGATGACCAAACATTCTCGAGGACACATGGGAAGACTGTCAAGTGCTTTCGCTTCATATAGTTGATTAATCTTCTTTAGCTTGCTAAGTGTTGTGTGGGTGAACCTGTGCTAATGTACTGACCTTCCTAGGACTAATACATACTTGTGATTATACCCCTTGCAAACATCCGTAAGTACAAGAAAGTAATTAAGGTAGAAACCTAACCACAACTTTAAACTCTAAGATCCTTACGTCCCTTGTGCAATGGTTTCCTAACGGGGGTTCAGGTTTCTGTCACTCCGGCAACCCCTACGATTAGTATCCAAATACACAATGCATTCCCCTAGGCCCATATAGGTGAAGTGTCATGTAGTCGATGTTCACATGACACCACTAGAAGAAGTACACCACAACTTAAATAACAATCTATTGAATCTTTCTCAACACAACTCCACTACTAACAACATGACTTATCCCATGTCCTCAAGAACAAAACGAACTACTCACAAGACATCATATGGATCATGATCAGAGATGGAATAATGATGTATAACAATCTGAATATAAACAATAATTCAATGGTTCACTCAATAGCATCAACTACAAGGAGTAATCAACACTGGGAAAGTTTCCCCTATGAACTATGCAAGATTCAACGCAATTGTTACAGCAATATGGAGATGGTGATGAGGGTGCTGATGGTGATGATGGTGGTGATGATCATGATGATCCCGATGAAGTCCAGCTTGATGGTGGTGTTGATGGCGACGATCTCCCCTCTCTGGGAAGGAATTCCCCCGGCAGAAGTCTGTCTGCCGGAGAGATCTTTCTCTCTCGGTGTTTTCCGCCCCGCAGAGGCGATGTAATCTTTCTGTGGTCGCTCCCCGAGTCTTAGGGTTTCGGGAGGATGATATACGCTAGAGGGGAGAGCCAAAGGTGGGCTAGGGCGGCCACACCACCTGCTGGCGCGGCCTAGGGCTGCCCACGCCAGGGGGTGGTGTGGGTCCCCTGTGGCCCATCCCCACCCCGTCTTCTGGCATCCTTAGTCTTCTGGAAAAATAGGATTTCCGTATATTTTCCCAGATTTTCTGATCTTCATGAATTTTGCCTCCAAACAGCACATTTTCCATCAGAATCCTGACTGCAGCGGTCCATGCTCAAAAAGTCATCAACCATGCAAAAATAGATGAAATAACATAAGTATCACCTCTCAATACGAAATATATCAATGAATAACAGTGAATTAAGATATAGAATAGTGATGCAAAATGGACGTATCAACTCCCCCCAAGCTTAGACTTCGATTGTCCCCAAGCGAAACTGAGCTCAATAAACATGGCCTCAGGTTTATGGAGTGAAGAGTCGATAAATGAATACGAACAAGAAGCATCACATTTATCAAATACATAGATCATAATAGAAGACAACTCACTATTATATATCTCAAGTTGCAATGAGTAAAGGAAACACAATAAAGATACATAAAGTGAATCATAATTGGTAATGGCAAACTTAGCTCTTGGTCAAAGAATAGTTGATAATTTGTTGGAGTTCACAAATAGCTGGTTTTCAATGATAGCTTTCAAAGTAGTAAACATCAAGATAAGAGCAATGTGCAAAACAAGGAACATAAGAGACATGATTGAATAAATCATCATATGAATGAATGAAACACAACAACTCAAAATACTTGCTGAGATAGAAGGGAATAGGTTTACTGACTCAACTACAAAGTGAAAGAAAGGCCCTTCGCAGAGGGAAGCAGGGATTGCAAGTCTCATAAAGAGCTCCCAAAAATTATGATACTTACTAGCTTTTAGCTCTCATTGCCCCTATCATAGGCATCTTTTGGTGGTTAAGGTTAAAGTGACACAACTAAGAGGATATGCTTGACAAGTTATAAATTGAAGTCCCATGCCCCTTACTTATGAGTACCGAACCTCATGCTACTCAACTTTAGTCACGAGCAAGCTCTTGTCATTGTAAATACATGCGTATCATTGAGAACCGCCAACGGGGTACCCCTTGCACATGACACATGAGCTATCCCATAATCAAAATGACAAGGCAAGCACACAGTGAGCATCTCAGCGATCTTTTTATTTGCTATTTGCATACGTTTTTATTGAGGATGCTTCATAGAATGCTCACTATAGTTATGCTGCAAGTTTCCACCATGATTAGGCATGGCTTAGGCTAGCGGCCCAGGCGTTTCTCTAACACACATATAAACTCCATGATCTTACAAGTTGCACTTTTATTTCACACCGCCGGGATCCATAAGCAAAAGAACATGATATCAACTAGGTACAAAGTACCAAATGAAGTGTTGAAAGCGGTCCCCATGATACATAGTTCTGCTAACTTCAACTCATAAAGCGTAAGCATATACGCAACAAAGAAGGACCCAATGTTCAAGTTTATTAAATGCAAGAAAATAAAGTGTGCCATCAAGTTCGTGAGAGCTTTAATCACTAATTTTCACATAACAAGTTTAATTTGGGAGGTAGATAAAACAAGAATTTACTTGGAATAGCAATAATGCTACTAGGTAGGTATGGTGGACACAAATGGCAAAGGTTTTGGTTTAAAGGAGGTGGATGCGCGAGAAGAAATCCCTCTCAGTACAGGTTTTTGGCTAGCAAGGCTGGGTAGCAAGTACAAGAGTTGAAGGGAACAAACAAACATACAAGCGATAAAGACAAACATGCAATCTTCCTTGGAAGCACAAAAGATCTTAACTAGAGAATACTAAAGTTATGAGAAAATCAAGAAACAAAGATGATGAAATTATATTTCTTTAGAGTACTTTTATCTTTTTCATTCAACTCTCAAAAATAGTGTTGCTACTGACCGAGCCAGGTTTGCCAAAACCAACTAAATTAACTCAATGATCCCAAAGTGATACCAGTACTAACAACAAGATCAATCATATAACCACAAATTGAAAACTAATATAAACTATGCAAAAGAGTAAATGATAGAACTTCTCATTAATATTCCATAACGGCAACTCATACCAAGGGATACATATCTAATGAGAGAGGGGACACTTCCATAATGCCAACCATACTACATAATAACTCCTCTATTCATGATATGACTCTACTAATAAGGTAAAAAGATAGAAGATAGTGATGTGATACCGCGGCACTCCCCCAATCTTGGAACAAACCAAGGGGATGCCAAACCTGATGATGAATTACTCCTTCGGTGGTGGTGGTATCCTCTCGATGAGCTCTCTGATGAGTTTCCCCAAGTCCTCAATCTCGAAGGTGAGAGTACGAATCAACTCCGAGTTGTGCTCAATACGGCTCATAATCATTTCAGTTTGTGGATCCCAGTTCTTGTGATTCTTTTTCCATTCTTCCCTCTTGGAGTCTTCCTTTCCTGCATGGTTATGGATAAAGGTATGGAAGGGATTCTTGGTGTGTGGAGGAAGTGACCGTGGAGCCAAACTGTGACGAGGAACTTTTCCCCCAGTCTGCATCCGTGCAGTCCTTCTAACCCTGGCAGGTTTAGTCACCACTCCAATGCTTTCAATGGTAGTGCCGGTGTGCGTTGCCCCCTCTTCTCTTTCACTCTTGATCTCCTTATCCTTCCCGGGGTCTTGGGGGTCTTCCTCCATAGGCTCCCTCCCTTTATACTTGGTGGACACCATTGTGCTTCTAATCTTTCAAAGAGTATGTCCTGGCAGAAACAGATTGAAACAAAAACATGACGAGAACACGATATACAAACCTCGGAAGATCCAGGGGGTTATATATTACGAAGTGTCATGACAAAAGGAAGGTACTAGGAGAAAACGAGTCGGAGGCGGAGTCCGGGGTGGCCTCACCACCTGGTGGCGTGGCCAGGGGTGGGCCTGCGCCACAGGGTGGTGTGGGCCACCCTGGCTCCATTTCCGTCCCTCTTTCTCTTCATATCTTTCCTTATTGACTAAAAACTGCAAAAACATAGTTGGATTGTATTTTCGTGGAACTTTTCTTACCAGAACTGTTACCTAGTTGGAAACGGACTCTGCAGGTCTCTGAATTTGGTATCTAGTAGATTCTTCCGGAGTCACCACTTTAATAACATCAATATATTCATCTTCATACACTTATTACTTAAGTCATAAAAACCCTTCTCTTCCTTATTACACCATTGTCTCCACTCCCTGGAAATTTCTTTCACACAAAACTTCACACAGTTCTCATTAGCAACATTAGTATAAGTGAAGTGATAAAACCTTTTGAGTCCAACTTCAACATAAAACCATCAAAACACAAGGTACTGAAGCAACTCCTTCCGAAAAGCTAAAAAGAATTCAAAAAGGAAATCAAATAAAGAAGCAAATGCAGAAGTGGCAAATTCTGTCAAAACAGACCAGCAGGTAAAGATCAATTTTTTCGAAAATCTTCTGCTGATCAAATCAAAAAGTGCAAAACCAACAAAAGTTAAAGAACAACCTGGGGAAGAAGCAAAAAAAATTACAACTCAATCCAACATACAGATATCTCTCACGAATTTCTACGGTGAAGCACAAAAATCTGTTTCGGGACAGCAACTTCCCCAAATCTTACTTCTCTCTCATTAAAGGTTGATCTTGACACAAAAACCAAACAAAACGGATAAGGAGTGGTTATTACCAAAGTAATAACTTCCAAGACTCAAAGAAACAAAAACAAACTGAAAGCAAAAACAAATTGGGTTGTCTCCCAAAAAGCTCTTTCTTTATAGCCATTAAGATGGGCATGATAATTTTGGAGATGCTCACATAGGAATATGAACTGAGGTGAAAGAGAGCATTAAGAAGAAAAAATACACACATTTAAGTCTAACCCACTTCCTATGCAAGGGAATTTTGTAAACAAACAAGTTGAAACCAGAGACTACTTGCATAAGAAGGCAAAACAAGTGCAACATAAAAACTTTCAGCATAAAACGAGGAAACTTGATATTATTGAGATACATAAGAACACTTATCCCTCTCTCATAGTAACTTTCAGTATCATGCATAAACTTAACAATATAGCTATCACAAGGACCATCGTAGCAATGATCACTTATTCTAACAGAAAACACAGGAATACTAGCTCTCATAACACTACTTTGTGAAACAAAATTAGAGGTATCCTTACAAAGGATAGTGTGTCCCTCTTCTTCATATTTAGTAACAAAGTCTTTCACATTTGCTATTATAGGTTCATCAACCATTTGTTTATCAGGTTCAGTAGCTTTTCTTGTACTTTCATTAACCATACTAGCTATCATAGAATGTTCTTTCATCTTAACTGGGAAAGGCATTTTCTCAATATAAGGTTTAGGTAAAACATGATTAGAAGTATAAACTTCAGTATTTCTTCCAGGAACACTCTTAGCAATATCTTTATAAGGTTCATGATACTTATTACACTTCTTTTAGGCAATTCAATATAGGAAGCAAAAGCCTTAAAATAAGAAGCAATAGCTTGAGAGTCTAAACCATAAGCATTTTTAATATTTTGAAAGTCATGAGTTCCCATAAAAGATTCAATGCATTCATAATCATAATTTATACCTGACTTTCTACCTTTGTCATTCTCCCAAGCTTCAACATTGTCTTGAATACGGTCCAGAAGATCCCATTTAGCTTCTTCTTCCATACGAGTGAATGATCCAGCACAAGAGGCATCCAATAAATCCTTGTCATGTAGAGGGAGCCTTGCATAAAAGTTATTGATAATAATATTGTTGGGGAGCTCATGAATGGGACATTTGAGCATTAGTAACTTCAATCTCCCCCAAGCTTGAGTTGTACTCTCTCCATCAAGAGGCCAAAAGTTGTATATTTGATTCCGATCTTTATGAATCTCACTAGGAGGATAAAACTTTGAATAAAAGAGAGGCACTATTTCCTCCCATTCCAGAGCTTGACCATTCTTCAGCAGCTTATACCATTCCTCAACTCTTCCTTTCAGTGATAATGAGAATAACTTCTTCTTAACTTGATTTGTAGTAATACCTGCACACTTGAATAACCCGCATAATTCGTGTATAAAGAGTAAATGATCACCGAGCTGGACAGTTCCATCCCTAACATAGTAGTTATCCATAACATGATCAATAATTCTTGTAGGTATTTTGAAAACATCATTCTCAGCAGCTGGTGGCTTATCTACTACCTTAACAGTGGTAGTAGCATTACCAAATAAGAAACTCAGTGAATTATCCATAACGAAAATAAAGCAACTAGTAGAAGTAAACAATACTCACAGTAGAAGTTTCATTTACTAGTTCCACTCTCCAATAGCGCTTCACTCCCCGGCAACGGCGCCAGAAAATAGTCTTGATGACCCACAAGTATAGCGGTGTATCGTAGTATTTCCGATAAGTAAGAATGTCGAACCCAATGAGGAGCAGAAGGTGCTGGCTAGTGGTATGGATCAGGAATTCTCTGCAAATACTTAACAAACGGATTTTTAGGGGTTTTTGATAAAGCAAGTAAACAAAGTACGAGTAAATAAAAGACGGTAGGAATAAATGCAGCAGGTGGCCCAATCCTTTATGCAGCAAAGGACAAACCGGTTGTATTACTTAAGATGACCAAACGTTCTCTAGGACACATGGGAAGACTGTCAAGTGCTTTCGCTTCATATAGTTGATTAATCTTCTTTAGCTTGCTAAGTGTTGTGTGGGTGAACCTGTGCTAATGTACCGACCTTCCTTGGACTAATACATACTTGTGATTATACCCCTTGCAAATATCCGTAAGTACAAGAAAGTAATTAAGGTAGAAACCTAACCACAACTTTAAACTCTAAGACCCTTACGTACCTTGTGCAATGGTTTCCTAATGGGGGTTCAGGTTTCTGTCACTCCGGCAACCCCTACGATTAGTAGCCAAATACACAATGCATTCCCCTAGGCCCATATAGGTGAAGTGTCATGTAGTCGACGTTCACATGACACCACTAGAAGAAGTACACCACAACTTAAATAACAATCTATTAAATCTTTCTCAACACAACTCCACTACTAAGAATATGACTTCTCCCATGTCCTCAAGAACAAAACGAACTACTCACAAGACGTCATATGGATCATGATCAGAGATGGAATAATGATGTATAACAATCTTAACATAAACAATAATTCAATGGTTTAGTCAATAGCATCAACTACAATGAGTAATCAACACCGGGAAAGTTTCCCCTATGAACTATGCAAGATTCAATGCAATTGTTATATGGAGATGGTGATGAGGGTGCTGATGGTGATGATGGTGGTGGTGATGATGATGATCCCGGTGAAGTCTAGCTTGATTGTGGTGTTGATGGCGACGATCTCCCCTCTACGGGAAGTAATTCCCCTGTTAGAAATCTATTTGTCGGAGAGTTCTTTCTCTCTCGGTGTTTTCTGCCCCGCAGAGGCAGCGGAATCTTTCTGTGGTCGCTCCCCAAGTCTTAGGGTTTCGGGAGGATGATATACACCAGTGGGGAGAGCCAGAGGTGGGCTAGGGCGGCCGCACCACCTGCTGGCACGACCTAGGGCTGCCCGCGCCAGGGGGTGGTGTGGACCCCCTGTGGCCCATCTCCGCTCCGTCTTCTGGCATCCTTAGTCTTCTGGAAAAATAGGATTTTCCGTATATTTTCCCATATTTTCTGATCGCGCGAATTTTGCCTCCAAACAGCACCTTTTCCATCAAAATCCTGACTGCAACGGTCCATGCTCAAAAAGTCATCAACCATGCGAAAACAGATGAAATAACATAAGTATCACCTCTCAATATGAAATATATCAATGAATAACAGTGAATTAAGATATAGAATAGTGATGCAAAATCGACGTATCAATCTTGCTTAGCTGTTAGCCAGAAAAATCCATGTCAAAAAGCTTTTTCCATTAAGGATTTGGCTGTAGCATGATGGCTGCATTCGCCTTCATGGATTTCGCTTAGGATTTCCACTCCTTCTAGATAAAAACAGCACTGAAAAACCCTAGAAACACTCCGCTTATAGAGCTCACCATTGAATATCGTATGGGATTTTTCCCATCATACGATTTGTCATCTCAGAACCTCGTCTTCGGGTAATTTTTAGTCTACCAAGAAATCAAGGTAGGGTTTTGTGGTAACTTTAAGCAGTTAGTTGGATTTTGTCGAATACTGATCATCAACTCCTATGATAGAGGTAACTTTTAGGTATTATAGGAAAGCACCATCCGTAACTTGTTTACGTGTAGAGCCTATTCTTGATAATGCATATGCTTCCTCATTTTCTGCTCTAGGGATGTGTTGAACCTCAAACCCTTTGAAAGATTTAGATAGTTCATCCACAATAGCTCGATAGGCTACCATGTGCTTGTTTGCCCTACAGTGATTGGATACTTGTTGTGCAACTAAATCTGAGTCTTCGTAGCACATGATCCGGTGAACACTAATGTCACTACAAGAAAAGTTCTCTTTTACAACAGATAGTTTTTGTGGATGAAGGCCTATTTTTCATGGTGAAAAGTCTTCTGCAACAAATGGGTACCCGTGGTAAAAGCCCTGTCACCAAAGAATCAACCATAGATTTTTCGCGACCGTGGTAGATCGCACCCTTCAACCATGGAATTTTGTGCCGTTGTAGATCGGTTTTGCCAGCACCGTTGACTACCGACGTCATGCAAATTGCCACGTGGAAACACCGTTAACGGTCGGTTATTGCTGTTAACGGTCACAAAAACCGTGGTAGAAGCCAGGCCCAGCCAAAGACTACTAATTATTAAGTGGGCCAACCCATTAGACAAGCCTAATAAGAAGACAACCCTTACTATTTCGGCCTGCCACATGCCTACGCTAATTGAAGGGGGCCCATCACTTTGTAGCCCAGCTATGACCTGTTCAATTTCCGCACCGTTACTATTTCAGCCTGCTGACGGCCTACACTGCTTACTGGGGGCCCATCACTTTGTACCCTAGCTGCGGCCTGTTAAGTTTCCGGCCTGTCATTGTTTCGGCCCGTGGATGGACGATGCTGCTCACTTGGGTCCCATCACTTTACAACCCAATTATGGCCTACTAATTTTGTGGTTTGTTACTCTTTCGGCCCGCTAACGACATGCGCTTCTTTAGGATAGCCTTTTACTGTGCGGCCCAATAAGGGCCTGCTATAGATACGGCCCGATACTGTTCCTAAAGGGGTTCCGTGGCAGAAAACAAAAGAATTCCTATGACAGAACACACCTAGCCAGGATCTATCTATGAGTAAAGCTATAACGGAGGAGGTTTCGGTAACATACCCTTGAAGACTAAAAGCGTTTGATGTTCTGAGAGGAACGTGGATGAAGTAGTCGATGTCGTAGCCGACCTCAAGGTCGTGAAGCTCCTCGCAAGTCACCCTAGGTCCTTGCATGACAAACCCGATGCCACTAACGGTAGCACCCCCGAGGTTTCACACACATGAAGTGTACGATGATGACTTTTGGTTCTCTGATCCCTATCGGGAGTGAGGAAGTAAATCTCTGGCTTGGAATCCCCGCACCACCTCCACGTGCCATAGAGAGGTACTCCCTTTGCATGCACGGCCCAAACAGAGAGCCGTTGTTGCAAGAGAGATTTATTCCCTGAGGAAATTTGCCCCAGAGAATTATTGGTGTGTTTATTTCCACCCCGATGCCCCTCTTTATATGGGGGAAAAGAGATTACTCCTTCCCCTAAAGTCCTGGAGTGGGACTAAAGACAAAAGGCAAGAAGGAGAGGAGGAGGTGCCACCGGCTGGGCTGCATGCGGTGACCGGCTGGGCTCCCGCGCCGGCCCAGTGCCCACGACCCGTATGAACATGCGGCAGCTGTGGAACGGCCGGGTGGGCCACGCCCATGTGACATAGCAAACAGCAGTAGCCTGAGTAGCTGCAGCCGGATGGGCTGGCTCGTGGCCCGGCACCGCCCAGTGCCTGACCATGTGGGACGCGGCCGAGGCCCGCTAGCTCTTGCCAGTTGCCGCCTACGCGCCTACCAATAGGCTGCCGCTTGCGTGCATCTGCCCTCGTGGGCCTGCAGGGCCCAGCTGCAGCGCTACTGTTTGCCGCCTTCCGGAGTGGCTTCCCTCTTGGTTGTTTCCCTCTGGGGATTCGTCCCAGTAGATGAAGTTGACCCATAATAATTAATTTAAAATGTTTATTTAATATATATTAATTCTCAATTAACATATATAAATGCATATTATAAATCTTCATTAATCTAAAATCCTTTCGTCTTATTTCCTTTTTGAGAACCACTTCGGATCCTCTTCGAAACTTTTCTGGCATGCTCTCTTCGGAACTATTCTGAAGTTATGTCTTTCATAATTCGTTGATTATGTTCTACCAAAAGATCTAAAAGTATCATCGTACCCTTAAGTGTGTTACCCCTACAGTTCGGGAACGTCACATACATGATCGAGACTTCTCTCAGATCAATGATCATTAGCGGGACTGAGATGCCCATAATGGCCCATGTGCATTCCATGAGTCTGTTGTCATTTGAACCATGAACATTGAGTCTGATTCCATTTGTTACTTTGATAGACGACTTGTCCGAGATTTGATCATTGGTATCCCATACCTTGTTCAATCTCGTTACCGACAAGTGTAGTATTACTCATCCCATGATATTCCATCCCCGTGACCTAGTCGCATCTTGCACAACATTTATGGATGTAATCTCACTGAGTGGGCCTAGTGTATCTTCCTGTCAGGCACGTGAACAAATCCCGCTCTTGATGCATATGCCTTAACTATTCCTCTAGACTACCTAACATACATCTTTATAGCCACCCAGTTACGGTCATGACGGTTGATGCAGTCAAAGAAGCCTCGGGAGATAGTGATTAATATGCTCTTACGGTCAAAAGAGAAGGATACTATGCTACTAACTATTGCAACAATGAAATTGTGGCTTGATCATGCTGCAATGTTTACTTTGGGTAATGTCCATCATACCATTCACCAATGATATAACTTCATTATCAGTTGGCATAAATGCACCATGATCAGGAAACCTTGATCATTAGCTGCCCAATGAACTAGTTAAATAGAGGCTACTAGGGACTCTGGTATGTTTAATATCACACGTATATCAATTTTTATGCTTGATATAGTTATAGCATGATACTAAACTATTATGAACTTATTGAGATATGATAATAACCATCCTTTATTATTTGCCTCTAGGGAATATCTCCTTCAGTCTCCCACTTGCACTAGAGTACAAATAATCTAGTTGGCACCTATTACTAATAATGAAACCACATCACATGTGTCTCTTGATAATGGCTTGCCTATGTAGAAACCCCTTTTAGTCTAGGATCTGTTTTACCAGATCCTTATGTTCTTTAAAATCGTTAATGTCAGTGAGCTTGACATTTACAACATTATCACATAATGTGTCAAATTATTTTGGTGATAGAGTGAGATGTTTGTTTTCTAGGATTCACCATGACAATCGATCAGTTAAAATGAACTTTCACTATTGTCATGTATACCAGAAAACACACACAATCAAAGTCGAACATATTTTAAGCCATAACAATTATACCATATCTATGTAGATCCTAGATGAAATTACATCTTACTACAACTTCTATGTCTAACCATACTTCTTACGGATTTCAAGGTTTTGACTCAACTTTGGTCTAGTGGTTCACTCAGAATTTACTTGTGAGTACATTTTCTTTACAACTAAGAACTTTCTTTCTTACCATAGACTATGGGACACATTATATCGAGTACACAATATAGTTATGTGGAAGAACTTATGACCAAGGCATAGAAGATGTCACACATATCTTTCTTCCCTTTTAACCATCATTGTTTGTACTTAGTCAAACTCAATGTTTCATCTAGTTTGACAAGCAAGACACAATTTATTTCTTGTCTGAACTCTTTCAAAATCCAAACTAGACATTGTGAACTCTTTTAGAATCTTTTCCCTGAAAAATTTCATCAACAATGTTCGTTGAACGAATCAATCTATCTTAATAGATTTCTGTTGTTCAATGCTTTGTTCAAATTTCATCGAATATTCACATATTCCTATGTTGTTGCGCTCTCACTCAAAATGTCATCCGCATATGAGGTTAGGATTGCTTCTCAACTCCCACTCAAAGTATGTTATACACATATTAAGGTAAGACTATTTAGCTCCCACTCAATTTTATCTAAATGCAGGATTTCTCAATATTTTGGTATTTTCAAAATTCCTTGATCATCTGTCAAACTATAAATTCCTACTATGAGACATATAGAAACTACATGATTTTTGAAACTGCCTGTTGTACCAGTTACAACTTTAGTTTCGACAATCTCACTACCAATTACCAGATTGGAGTAATTGCTTATGTAAATCCAACAAACTTAGGCATCTCTCCATATCGTAGTCAATTTCATGAATTTGTCCAACATATTTGTGACAAAATGATCCTTGAAAGTCTTCCTTCTAAGTTTCATATCTTCTTACGACTTTGTAGTCATTTAGAAGACTAAGTAAATAACCTTTACTTAATGAGATCAAGTAACATATTAGTTTGAAATCTCAAATATAACATAAATACATTATTTTGTGATATTCAATCATTTCTCGTACTTGGGTCCATCATACTTGTTTGTAGTCCGCAGGTATGTCGTGTTCTATCAACACGACAATTGAATCAATAATATGATCCTGCAACGGCATAATATATTGTGAATCCTACTTTTCTTAGTAAAATTATTACCCCAAACATTATGATTTATATCATTATTTTCTCCTTGAATTATAGACTCCAGCTTCTGGAACAGATTCCGTTACGCCACTCTGATAATTGAAGGTAAGGTCAAAATACCTTATTTGAACTTTCACTTTCTTCCTACTAATGTCCTTTGTTAGAAATACCCTTTTCTTGACAAAGTACCAAGTCAGGCAATGCAAGTTTTTGCCTCCTTTAGTATGGAAGATGTATTAGTAGTTTCCTAAGAATACACTACCAAAACTTTATTCGTCACGTCCTCAATATTATTAGAATCTTCAGAAACTCAAACGTGCCATAATGTTTATGGTGTTGTTTCCAAGAATCTTCAGATGTTCCCTATGGGTGTTTGCTATTTCTAATGCTAATTGTGAACGATACTTCAGCCTTTAGAAGATATCAGATCCAGACCATAAGTATCCAATACTGTATGATTATGATGTCCTAGATATATCAACAGTTTTGGTGTATCCAAACTTTGTAATTTGTGAAATACTTTCACAAGTATTTATGCCGCAAGGTTCAACTTAAATACTAAGTCATTTCGATCAAATCTCCAAGACTTTGGTATTCTAGTCAATCCAATACCCAACTCCATTATAAATTGCCTTGAACACTTCAAAATGTTTTTGATTCATGTTTATCCTTGTAAAGTCATATTTACTCAGATTCAACATGATATCAATAGTTTAGTTGATTTCAACCATCATATGATACTCAACAAAATAGTTATTAATAAATGAGTTTTTATCATTAAACATTGGATATCTCTTGGCACTTTATTTATAAATGTTCTAAGTTATTATCATTAAGACTAATAATAAGAATAATCCATTCATAATCAAGATGTGACCATAAAAGATTTTATTCATAAGATCGTTACAATTGGATTGTTACAAGCTTATTGAATAATCATCTTTCTAAGAGCAGGACATATTAATAAGGTCTCACACTCACTATGATTACAAAATTTATTCAAAACTATGAATCTAAACGATAAATGTAGCTGGAGCGTGTTCGTCGGTCATCAAAAACTTGATGTAGGGGTTCGTGCGTGAAAACAATACAATTTTCCTATGCCAAGAACCCTGATGACAAGACCTATCTATTAGTAATGCAGTACCAGGAGGGGCTTTTCGAAACTTATCCTTGAAGACCGAAAAGTGTTGTCAACTTTCAGTAGAATATGGCTAATGTAATCGTACCGACGCTGACCTCGGGGTCGTATTGAAGTCCAACGGCTCCTGCGGCTGTGATGAATCCTAGTGCCCCAAGTGTGGCACCTCCTGGGAGTTACACACGTTCAGTGCCTGACGATGACTCCTGCTCATCCGATCCAGTAGCAGTTGCGGAAGTAGACCTTCTAGATCCCCGCAGCACGGAGGCGCTCCACGGTGAAGAAGTCTCTTGATCGTGCCGTCTAGACTTGGGACCGCGGTCACGAGAGAGAGAGGATTAACTGGAGGTCTCCCCCAAAGAGAGAAACCTTTTATTGATGATTGGTATATTTATTATCTCAAGATACCTCTCAATATATAGGGGAAAAGGGACCACATAGCTAATTAGCTAAGCCATGTGGGACTAAACAAGGGAGAGGGGAGATGGGGTTGGATGCCGCCGGCCATGGACCTAGTGGGCCCCACGCGGGGTCCCTAGGCCCAGCCGGCCACCTCCCCTCCTTCCTCCATTAGGTCTTTCCCTCATGGGCCTTTTCCCCTAGGGATTTTGGCCCAATTGTGAATTTGACCATTTTAATTCCTTTTTTATTAAATAAATATAAATAAATGATTAAATGAATATTTAACATTCACTTACATGTTATTCAATCCTTGTGGCTATGGAACTTCCTCCATCCCACTTCGAACATACTCCGGACTTTCCCTCGAACCCTTCCGGTTTCTCTCCTTCTATTCTTCGGTGATTCTAACAATACCAAAAAGATCTCTGAGCATCATCAAGCCCTTAAGTGTGATACCCCATGGTTCGGGAACACTCCAGACATGGTCGTAAACCTTGTCGTACCTATGATCATCAACGGGACCTGGATGCCCATGATAACCCCGTGCATTCCATGAAATCTTTGTTGTTGAACCATGAACAAAAGTATGCTATTCCTTTTGTCTCTTCAATACTTGCATTGTCCGAGATCTGATTAATTATAGAACCATGTCCTGTTCAATATCGTTACCGACAAATGCTACTTAACTCGTTCCGACAAGTGATATCCCCATGACCTAGTCACACGTTGCACAGCTGTTGGATATAACTTCTCCAAGTGGGTCCTTGAGTATCTCTCCGTCACGCGGATGGACAAATCCCATTCTTGACAATAGGCCTCTACATGCCCCTTTGAATACCTAAACACACCTTTATTATCACCGTTTCATGGAGTGACGTTTGATGCTATCTAGGCAATCTCGGGTCACAATGGTTGATATGGTCTCACGGTCCGAGGAACAAGACACCACATTTCCTAATCATCGAAACTTGAACTTTGTGACATGATCATGTCACGACGTTTAGATTGGGTATGTTCATCATATCATTCTCTCAATGATGTGACTCCATTGTCAACTGGCATAAATGCCACATGATCAGGAAACCTTGATCATATGTTGACCAATGAACCAGCGGCTAGAGATTCACCGAGAACTACTGGTTGTTTACCTATCACACGTGTATTGACGTTTCCTTTCTATACAGTTATAGCATGATATAAAACCTAATTAAAAAATTTATGAAATATGATAATAATCCATATCATTATTTGTATCTAGGGCATATTTCCAATAGTCTCCGACTTGCACTAGAGTACAAATAAACTAGCTGCATTTATTCACTAATCATCGGCACCATACAATCTGGCACTTTTGATCATGCTTTCTCATGGAAGAGGTTGAGTCTAGGGTCTGGACTTTATAGCCCCTCCTATCCTTTGCAACTTACTAATGTCACCTTAATTGACATTAATACTTTATCATCTTATGATAACCTCTTGTGTATGTATATTAGTTATGGCAACAAAGTGAGGTCGGTTCCAGGATCCAGAAGTGATGTTAGATCAGTCAATGCAAACTTTCTCATGGGCACTATGCCCTGGGACACACTCTCTGTGAGAAGACGAATTTCTCTATACACAACTTTATACATGACAGTAGTAGTATCCTTATACTTTAATTCTAAATGTAGTTTTCGAAACACTATTGCACCATGTGCATTTTTCGATGTTCACCACCATGCTTCCTATTTGACTTGAGTCGGTATTCTCAATGTAGAGATTTCCAATCTTTTAATTAACATATGACCTTATATCATACAACTTTATGCTTTAAGATATATCATCCTTCATGGATCTAGAAAACATGCCTACAGTTCTCATTAGATACTACGAACAAACTCAGCTCAAAGTTCACCGATTCATACTTAATCACTTCCGAACTTTTCTTCTTGGATCACATTATGTTGAGTAATCATCATGGTTTCTAAGCCAGAACCTATGTCAAAACATAGTGGATGATGATCATCCTTTTTCTTTCTTTTAACCATTGATGTTGTACTTAATGTCATTCCCAATTCGAATGATCAAGGACCATTCCTTAATAACTTCCTAATCCAAAACTGCTTCAGCATCTCTATAAGGAATACATTCCGACATAATGTTGTATTATACTCTCTTTCAACTCTTACCCTTATAAATCAATATTTATCAGTAAATGTGCTCTCACTCTTAATGTGTCATTTACACATAAGAATTTATGTCAATCTCCCACTCAAAATATGTCACCTACATATTTGAGTATAAAACTTACATTGCTCCCACTAAAAAATATGTCATACACATATTAATTTAGGAAGACTCTCTAGCTCCCACTCAATTTCATGCAAATTGCATATCTTCTCAATGTTTTGAATGACTTCAAAACCCCTTGATCAATTATCAAATTGAGAGTTTCTTTTACGAGACACTAGTACTTTAATAGTATTAAATCCACTAGACTTCAACACTTCTGAATCAAATTCTTTTGAACTCGCCCAAGACATTATTCATGGCGAATCGTGCTTTGTCTTTCACCTTTTCCATCATGACCTTGTGGTCCTTTGGAAAAAGCAAGTAATCCTTTTACTTGATAAGATTCAGTAATACTTTACTTTCTAATCTAAAGTGAAGTTTACTTCTAGGATTCCTTGTACCTTTAGTTTACAATCACTTCCTTTGTAGTTTGTAGGTGTGTCATGTTCTGATAACATAGCAATGCAAGATGTAGGTTACATTTGCAACTCCTAGTTCATGTAGTAAAAGCACTATTAGGTAAAACATAATGATCATTATCATTGATCCTTTCCTTTATGAAGAGACACGTTCTAGAACATGTTCCGTTGCGATTCTCAACATTTTCATGTAGGGTCATGAACCTTCATCATGATTTCACTTCCTTCCATTATCATCATTGTCGAGAACATACTTTCTCAAGAATGCTCCAGAATTTCAGCAATACTAGTTTTGCTTATCTTTTTGTTTTATCCATGGATTTCGTATTCAAAGTTTCCTATGAATACTCTACAAGGACTTGTTAGCTATTGCCTCAGTGATATCAAATAACTCCAAAGTGTCCACGGCAATCCATACAAAACATGGTGCCGATCTCAAGAATTTCAGATGGTTCCCTTTATAATCTAAATGAGTATTTTGTGATTTCCAACTAATGGTCTTTACACTAACACTACCATGTTTTATCTAGCACCACCAATTTAACTCGCTCAATATAAAATATTATATTGTGATGCTTTGCACTTCAACATATCAAAATGCATCGCATTTCACAAGTTCTTATCCGAATCTTATAAAATGGAATCTTGTCACTATTGATCAAGTCATAGTAACTTGACTCTATTTTATTTCAATACCACTTGATGCTGAAATTCTTTGATCATATCAAATAGTTTCACGTTTATGTTTTATTTGGTAAACTGTTTTACAAAACTTAACAACTACAAAATGATAATCACCACTTTGTTGAAATACGGTACATCGAATATGTATTTTCTTTCAACAATTCATCAAACACTTTGTATTCATACAATGCGTGGTGTTTTAGTTATCTTGCTGAATGTGGGCATGATTTGTATGTGACTAGAGATCAAATATTTACAATCTTCACATACTATCAACATAACTTTTCGAATTTGAAACAATGGTTTCATTCAAAATGAATATATCATTAAGTCGGATATTTTCAAGGCATTTTAATATTTTACAAATGTTCATGCATTATCAATTAGTTTTACAACACGAATAATTCACACATAATCAAAAAACCATATGAACACGAATAGAAATCATTCATAAAAGTAGAACAACTATTTTGTTACAAACTCTTATGAATAACCGTCTCATGAGGTGCAAGACACACTAATAAAGTTCATACTCAATCAATTACAATAATTATCCAAACGATAAACTAAATGATAAATGTCGAGGGAGAGTGTCGTCGGCCATCATCATCATGCTCGCCATCAACATGCAACGCCTGCACGTCCTCTCTAGCAAGCATCTCTCATGCAGAAGGACCGGTTTTCACAAAACAGAACAAGTATTAGATACTTCAATACTGCAACAAGTGTTTTCAAGATTATAACTTTTATAAAATTGTATATCATACATACCTTCGTCATCGATGACCTCTCCGACAATGGGTTCAACCTTAACATTCCTAAAATGTGTTATGAACTCGTGGAAATCCTATGTTTCCCCATCACCTCTCATGATGCAAGTCCTAGCATGCGATTGGTAGCTGGGTGGCAGTGACCGTAGAAACACGCCTATTGCAAAGGAATCAGTCATCTAGTGATCCACGTAGTAGACAAGTCTCATGTACGCATCATGCATGTTCTCCAAGTGACTCTCCAGGCAGGGGATTTCCTCCATCTTTATGGCAAGGAAATTTCCAAGCAACTCGTGTTTCCACATTGTACTTGGCCCATGAACTCCGCTCTTAGTTGTCCCAACATCGCATGTGGGTCAATATTACCCACAATTGGATGTTGTTCATTAACCATTCCGAAGCGCATCATCATTGAAATGAAGGTGGACATCTCACAACGGTAATAGCGGTATTCCCGCTGCTGTGGGGTCTCATAGAAATATGGCTGGTCCAAATCCATCTCGTAGCATATGTAGTCGACTAAGTCATTCTCACTAAGGAGGTCATTCAGACACACAAGCCATTCAGGGAAATTGGATCCAACAAGTTTGAGCTTCTTAGCATCTAACCAATCGTCAACCCAGAAAGAAGGATCAGGGAGAACCATTTCTACATTTACAATTACAAAAGGACTTTCGACTAAGTATATGATTATATGAGTTCAATTTAAATTGTGTTTATAAAGAACTCCACTAAAACTACTATCCCCAAAAAGGTTTTAGTGATTACACGACCCCTATTCACTACACCGCCCCCGATTGTCACGACCAGCGATATAGTTGCAAAGGTGGACGTAGAGACGTCGATCACATCATTCATGTGACTCATGCTCGATCTTTCGATCATCCCGTGTTCCAAGGCCATGTCTATACATGCTAGGCTCACCAACTCAACCTTACGTGTATTTGCTGTGCAACACGGCTTACACCCACCGTATGCGAACGTAGATATGTGTGACACCCAATCATCACTGCGTGCCTCATAACGGAGAACTTTCTTGGTGGTGCACACTAAGGGAGAACACTTTTGTTGGTATTATGTTTTAGGAATCATCTTATTTATGCTACCTTCGTGTATCTCATACTAGCACACAAAAGATGCACAAACAATAAACATCATATGTAAGTGCGATGTGATATGAAGGTGGACATCTCACAACGGTAATAGCGGTATTCCCGCTGCTGTGGGGTCTCATAGAAATATGGCTGGTCCAAATCCATCTCGTAGCATATGTAGTCGACTAAGTCATTCTCACTAAGGAGGTCATTCAGACACACAAGCCATTCAGGGAAATTGGATCCAACAAGTTTGAGCTTCTTAGCATCTAACCAATCGTCAACCCAGAAAGAAGGATCAGGGAGAACCATTTCTACATTTACAATTACAAAAGGACTTTCGACTAAGTATATGATTATATGAGTTCAATTTAAATTGTGTTTATAAAGAACTCCACTAAAACTACTATCCCCAAAAAGGTTTTAGTGATTACACGACCCCTATTCACTACACCGCCCCCGATTGTCACGACCAGCGATATAGTTGCAAAGGTGGACGTAGAGACGTCGATCACATCATTCATGTGACTCATGCTCGATCTTTCGATCATCCCGTGTTCCAAGGCCATGTCTATACATGCTAGGCTCACCAACTCAACCTTACGTGTATTTGCTGTGCAACACGGCTTACACCCACCGTATGCGAACGTAGATATGTGTGACACCCAATCATCACTGCGTGCCTCATAACGGAGAACTTTCTTGGTGGTGCACACTAAGGGAGAACACTTTTGTTGGTATTATGTTTTAGGAATCATCTTATTTATGCTACCTTCGTGTATCTCATACTAGCACACAAAAGATGCACAAACAATAAACATCATATGTAAGTGCGATGTGATATGGTCCTGATTCCATCCCGCCTCTCCGGGTCCAGGGCCATGGTTCTAGTGCTGTGGGCACCAGGGTAACGACGCCTTCGGTCTCGTAGTCCACCATCATGATGACCGTTACTACTACCTAGCAACAGAAAACAAACTACTTTACCTTGACTACAACCATATCACATCACAATGCCCCTGCAAAACAAAGTTAGATGCTTCTACTTTATCTTTGCATGTTTTACGTGGCTGCTAGGGCTTTCGCACAAGAACCGTTCTTACCTACAAACTTCAACCACAATGTTGATCAAATAGTTGTCTATGGTATACCCCTCTCGGGGCCCTCCGTTGCAAATGGCGTTCCAACTACTGTGAGAGAGACAGACACCCCCTAAAGCCACTTTATACGGTACAAGCCGTATGTCAAGCATGGACTAGTCTCGCGAATGAACGCGTAAAGTCGATTGGGGTTCTCTTCATCAAGCATTACTACGGTATGCACAAGTACACATGGGAGGGTAAAAACTATAAGATCAATTCCCACACGCTACAACTCATGTGTTCAACCTGTACTAGCAATACTATGCATAGATCTAGCTCTGATACCACTGTAGGGCTTCGTGCCTGAAAACAATAAAATTTTCCTATGCCAAGAACCCTATCTATTAGTAATGCAGTAATGGGAGGGGCTTTCCGAAAATTACCCTTTAAGACCAAAAATCATTGTCAACATTCAGGAGAACATGGCTGATGTAGTCATACGGACGCTGATCTCATGGTTGTGTTGAAGTCCAATGGCTCCCGTGGCTCCGATGACTCCAAGTGCCCCAAGTGCGGCACCTCGTGGGGAGTTACACATGTCTGGTGCCTAACGATGACTCCCTCTCCTCCGATCCAGTAGCAGTTGCGGAAGTAGAGACCTTCTGGATCCAAATCCCATAGCACGACGGCACTCCTCAATGAAGAAGTCTCCTGATCGCGTAGTCCAGACTTAGTGCCACGATCGCTGAGAGAGAGAGAGGATCAATTGGACGTCTCCCCAAAAGAGAGAAACCTTTTATTGATTATTGGTCTATTTATTTTCTCAAGATACCTCTCAATATATAGGGGAAAAGGGACCCCATAGCTAATTAGCTAAGCCATGTGGGACTAAACAAGGGAGACGGGAGAGGGGGGCTGGCTGCTGCCGGCCATGGCCCTAGTGGGCCCCATGTGGGGTCCCTAGGCCTAGCCGACCACCTCCCCTCCTTCCTCCCTTTGGTCTTTCCCTCATGGGTCTTTTTCCCCTAGGGATTTTGTCCCAATAGTGAATTTGACCATTTTAATTCCTTTTCTTTTATTAAATAAATGTAAACAAATGATTACATCAATATTGAACATTCACTTACATATTATTCAATCTGTGTTGCTATGGAACTCCTTCCATCCCACTCCGGACATCCTCTGGACTTTGCCCAGAACCCTTCTGGTTTCTCTCTTTCTATTCTTCGGTGATTCCGACAATACCAAAAAGATCTCCGAGCATCAAGCCCTTAAGCGTGATACCCCACGGTTCGGGAGCACTCCATACATGGTTAAGAACCTGCTCGTACCAGTGATCATTAGCAAGACGTGGATGCCCGTGATGACCCCTATGCATTCCATGAAATCTTTATCATCGAACCATGAACATAGTATGCTATTCCTTTTGTCTCTTCGATACTTGCATTGTCCAAGATCTGATCAATGACATCACCATGTCATGTTCAATCTCGTTATTGACAAATGCTACTTAACTCATTCCAACAAGTGATATCCCCGTGACCTAGTCACATGCTGCATAGCTATTGGATATAACTTGTCTGAGTGGGCCCTTGAGTATCTTTCCGTCATGTGATGGAGAAATCCCTCTCTTGACACATAGGCCTCTACATGCCCCTCTGAATACCTAAACACACTTTATGATCACCATTTCACCGAGTGATGTTTGATGCTATCTAGGCAATCTCTGGTGATAGTGATTGATATGGTCTCATGGTCTGAGGAACAAGATACTAAATTTCCTAATCATCAGAACATGAACTTTGTGACATTATCGTTTCATGATGTTTAGATTAGGTATTTTCATCATGTCATTCTCTCAATGAGGTGCATGCATTGTCAACTGGCATAAATGCCACATGATTAGGAAACCTTGATCATCTGTTGACCAATGAGCCAGTGGCTAGAGATTCACCGGGAACTACTGGTTGTTTACATATCACACGTGTATTGACGTTTCCTTTCAATACAGTTATAGCATGATATAAAACCTAATTATAAACTTTATGAAATATGATAATAATCCATATTATTATTTGTCTCTAGGGCATATTTCCAACACCTGATGTCTTCAACACACGACTAAACCCTCTTCAGCATACTCTCATGTAGATAATCCTGTTGTCATATATAGAAAATAAATATCAATATACTTGGTAAACTGCAATAAGTGTTTGCTTGAAACATTTATAGCTTTTATATATCAAATATACCTTCATTATCTGCATCCTATGAATCATCATCGATGTATACCACCAGAGTCTTCAAGTAGGACATGACCTCATGAAAGGTGAACAATTATCCTATCATGATGTTTACTTTGACGATGCTCTCATAACTAGAGGGAAGTGACAGTAGCACTCCATTTATAGCAAAGTTATGCAATAGCCGGCAGTCCACATCGCTTGGAAGTTAGTCATATAGCCTCTTCATGACTGATAGGTGACTACAAAGGCTTACATCCTCTCTCATTTTCTGTGAGAGAAACCTGTACATCAGGTCATACTTCATGAGCCTGACTTGATGTGCGAAGAGTGTCTTCAACCATTACAAGAAAAGTTTGCTTTTACAACGAACGATTTTCGTGGTTGAAGGCCCGTTTTTCGTGGTTAAAAAGTCTTCTATGATGGATGGCCTTCGTGGTAAAAGCCTCGACATAAATGAATCTACCATGATTTTTTTCTAACCATGGCAGATCGCACCCTTCAGCCATAAAAACTTGTTCCATTGTAGATCTGTTCGCCAGGGGTGTTGACTGTTGACGTCATGCAAACTACCATGTGGCAAACACCATTTTCGCCCAGTTACCACCGTTAATGGACATAGAAACCGTGGTAAAAGCCAGGCCCAACCAAGGCCTGCTAGTTATTAAGTGGGCCGACCCATTTTGATAGCCCAACAAGAAGATTGTCCGTTAATCTGTCGTCCCACACTGTTTTAAATGGGCCCATCAGTGTAGCCTGCTCCGACCCGTATCCTTTCAGGCCCGTCACAGTTTCGGACTATAGAAAGCCCACCTTGGCCTAATACTATGTGGCCCATTAGCGGCATACGCCATGTCGGTCCGGTATAGGTAACGCTTGCGGTCGGCCTATTACTATTTTTACAGCCCATAGGGTTTGCTACTATTCTACCTATTTACTATTATGGCTTTTTGCTTTTATGGTTTTCCACTATTAGGGCCCTTTTTACTATTTAGGCCTTTTATGGTTATGGCCTTCTAATGTTCTGGCCTTTTACTATTCTCGCCATTTATTGTTCATGTCTTTTACTCTTCTGGTCATTTTGATGTTCTGGCCTTTTACTGTTCTGGCCGTTCACTGTTTGGGCCTATGACTATTCGGTCCTTTATTGTTTGGCCTTTTTACTTTTCGGTCATATTACTGTTCAGGCCTTTTACTATTCTGCATTTTACTGTTCAGGCCTATTGCTGTTCAGGCCTGTATGTTTAAGGTCTTTGGCCGACTATGCGGCCTACCATTATTCTGACCTGCCACTTATAGCCTTTTACTGTTTATTGGGCACATATGCTGGCCGACATATTTGTGTATTCTATAACTATGGCGCAATTATTGTTTTAAAGAGTCCATTAATATTTTGGCCCGCTAATGGCCATGCGAGGATCACCATATTACATCAATATAATTTTATTGAAATTTATTACAGACTAGAATTTCAATAGAAACAAGATGAAGCATTACAAATACATGGCCAAACATGGGTTGGAATAGGGATTCTGCTACGGAGTTTACATCGCCATACAAGTAACTACCGGCTTACCATAACAGCTGTAGAAGAGATTATCAAGTAGACGGCCAGTCTAGTCTTGTCGATCTTTTAGTTCTTGTATTTGTTCACGTGTAATCGTGATTATTTCATCTGTTTCCTCCGTTTCTTGTTCAATTAAACCAATTGTTTGTAGTGCAGCTGTAACACCTCTTTGTGCTGGAAAAACTGGAACAATGGGCATAGTGGGCCGATGTAAGAAATAACCACTAGCATTGCTGCTTTGTGAAATGACCTCAATACTTAACATAGGATTTCTCCCTTCTGCCCCCATAGCTTCATGTGCAGCCTGAAACAAAGAAAACAAGTCAGCGCAGCGTACCAGCTAACTAGCGGCCATCTTATATGTAAAATAATTCTAATGCATCATTGGCCAGGAACAATCAATGATGTGCCTCATACATCTCTTTCTAGAATAATAGGAACAAATGATGTCTTGGACCGATGCGTACATGTGCTAGTATCATATCCACTCTATGGAACAAATGCTACAAATTATTTTCATGCTGGAACTAAGACATATTAAGGTAGAGCAGCAAAGCAGGCAAAAAACACCATGTTTGTTGTCAAAGAATTTCAAAATTGGCATTGTCCTAATATAAAAAATCAAGCAATCAACATGTGTGTCTCATGCATACTAATGAAACTAGTGTGGCAATGAATATAGGGAATCAAGCAACTAGACTCTTTCCCTCATAAACTAATCATATCACTACATAACAAAAATATAGAAAATATAACAAAAAGTGGTGTGTGAGATTCCTTCAGCTGCTTAGAACTGGTCAGGACAACAAAGCATTAACCTATAATACTAAAATAGCGTTTAAAAATGGTCTATAGTATGAACTAACTAGATAAGTGTGCAGTTCGAAAACTTATGGTTGGACCTCCAACCACAGAAGGTGGCATTGCTTTAATAATCGGTAAACTATGATAGTACCTTAGAAAAACAAACAATAGATCGAGTGTGTGTCTTAAATAGACTACCAGCATCATTTCAGAGAAACAAGATATCAACCACTATGCGTTTCAATAGCCAGATCATTCAAATATTTTGATCGTTGGTCCAGTAAATAAAAAAAGAAGAGAAACAAAGAGATGAGTCATTTGCTGCCAAAACAATAGTTGGATGCAGCCAAAACGTAGCACAAACCTTCTGTGTAATGCCTATAACTACTGTAGTTCCATCTGCTGCCAGTATCATTGTACATATAACCAGGCAAGAAAATCCAGTAGACAAACAAGGAAATGATACATTATGCACCTTGCAAGGTCAATGAAGTATTTAAACAATGTATGTCTGGTATGAAGTGGCGGATCAAATTAAATGTGAAATTCTTTTGATAGAAGCACTTTGTGCACCATATGGAGTAGGTAGATAGGAAATGAAGCAATCAGACACCGTCTGCATCATATAAACTGCCAGATTATTTGGAAAAAAGATATACAACATATATAATGTCAAGTAAAGGTGTACGAGCTCTGTTATCCACATTGTATCCATGGGAACCAAGGCAAAATATCGCATTGGTGCAATCACATGTCAGCTGAAAATGCACAGGAACCATATTCAATTGAACCATCTAGTGGCTAATATTAAACTCGCAAGATCATCTGATCATGTATAGATGAAATCTAGTAGACATGAGTCAGAACATATGCACAATGTCTCATGTTTCTTAGTAATCAAACATTTTATTTCACATAGAAATTTCCATCGTTTAAGTTAAGAAAATCATGGCATTGCTTTAATCATGAGCAAACTAAAGAATCAAATTGGCAATAGAATCTATATGTGCATCATGTAGAGTAGCTATTGAGGTAATGAATTAAGCAATCAAAAACCAGGTGCATGTTAGACTTCCAGATCATATTAAGATGGTTGTAGTACATATATCTAGTAATTGGGTATCATAAAAAGCTTAATTATGATTTTTATATCGAGGGAGAACATTGCTGCTTCTCTTAATCAAAAAGTACACTCTATACATACTATTAAATTTTACTATGCTAGTCATTTCGAGAGTATCATCAGTTGTATGACGCGGCGATGATGACAACATATATTAGATGATACTAGCTATGACAATCTCACTATGAGTTGTCTAGCTAGAACTCCCTCCATTTCAAAATATAAGATGTTATGGCTTTTGTGAAACGAATGTATCTAGATAATGTATCTAGACCCCCTTTAGTGTTGGTAGAGTAACTCGTACTAGTATTGTATGCATTTTTACTAGTCTAAGTTACTCCCCACCAAGACCAAGTAACTTAGACTAGTCTCATACATATAACACTAGACTATGTTACTACCTCTACAGTGCATATAAGCTCAATCATGGTGGCGATCTCTAATATTATAATAGAATATAAATTAGCATAAAAGTGGATATACTTTAATCACCACCACCTAATCATGGTCTAGTTAACGTATATATAGATAGACAGATGATCATCAGTCAAATGTAGCAAAAAGAGATCTCTACCATGATAATGTGAGCAAATTGAATTATAAATCAAGGGATTTACGTTTGGTCTTTCTAAAGTACCGTTAAAGGTTATCTTGTTCTAATCATTGGCCAACTCATATGGTGCCGACACTATACAATCTGACTACCTCCAGAGTGCGTACAAACTCTTAAACATAGCAGAACAATACTATAATAGACTATAAATTAGCATAAAAGTGGATATACTTAAATTACCACTACCTAATCATAGTCTAGTTGACACATAGATAGATAGATAGATAAATATGATGATGAGTAAACTATAGCAAAGAATAGATCATCACCATGATTGAGTGAGAAAATTGAATTATAATCGAGAGATTTACATTTGGTCTTTGTTACATAGCAAAAAAATATAGCATAAATGTAGATATACTTAAATCACCACTATCTAATCATGGTCTTGTTAACGTATAGATAGATATATGAACATAAGTCAAATATAGAAAGTATAGATCATCACCAAAATCGAGTGAGCACATTGAAATATAAATCGAGGGATTTAAGTTTGTTTTTTGTCTAGTCTTGTTTAAGGTCAATCTTATTCTAATCATTAGCCAAATCATCTGGTGCCTCATACAAACAAGCATGTGACACTAAGAACATCTCAGTAAAAACAAGGGACTTACTATCTCTCTTTGTGCAGTCCCGTTGGAGGACATCCTATTATCAGTTCATTTGTTGAAGATGTCCACCGCATCTAGTACTTGGATAGATGATGCATCTACTTTATTGTTGCTCCTCAGCATATAGGTTCAGGCCAGTCATTCACATAAAATAGATTTGCATTCAGCAATATAAAGCAACATGTACTTAAAAGATTTTTGGGGCGATTCACTCTACGATTCACCGTGTTCCCTCTGAGAGGAAATAATATTAGATAGTGGTTGTTGCTGTTTACAAAGAACTAGATAGACATTATAGTGTAATAACTTGTGAACACGTAGAGTAGGGAATGGCAGAATATAAACAAATATTTAAATGACATAAAGTTTGCCATGGCAACAAAACAGAATGTAGTTACAGTCACTCCTTAGCTTGCATACAAATATTAAAAGCGCCATAAAATTTGCCACGATCTACAGATCGGGCAGTTACTATACTAACATTAGGATGAACAAGATAGACATTACAATTGTATACCTCGTGAACTTATAGAGAAGGGAATGCAAACCCATATGTGAAGTGAGTTAAAATTCCATGAACTACATAATAGAAGGTAGATTCTGCTGCTACAGAAATTATAATTGTGAAACTTTAATTTATAGAGAAGGGCATGTAGATAACCATGTTAAGTGCCTTAAAACTTGCCATGTAATACTACATCCAATCCAAAATAAATTAGGCGTATAAATTTTTCACAAGTCAATCGACGCAAATGTTAATACCCGAATTTTTAATCCCAGATGCATGTTATTTCATACATCGCAATCCCAGGATTACCATTTTTGCGAGACATAACAGATTGGATATCACAGTACATCATCCATTACAAACCAAATATAAGGTCTTACACGAATAAAGGATCTCATGATCCAGTCTTAATACAACAAGCAGCGGAATAAAAAATAAGCGTAGCGGTGGGGTCCATCTTCAGGGGCACATACAATGCTGACGAAGGCAGATAGTCCTAATTATCATAGCTGTCCCGCTGTCCGTCATCTTGGTAGTTTCCTTCATAGTCTGGCCATAGGAATAGCCAGGGACAAAAGCCATGAGTACTATTTAAGTACTCGCAAACTACCACTAACAAGTAAGATAGTGCTACGGGGAAATGCTAACTCTATGCTTATTTGTAAAGTTAAGTTTGAAACCTAAGCTAAGTTCAGAAACAAAGAAAGATAAAATAAAGTTCTAGAATCACTTAAGTTGGGAAGCTAGTGTCATAGTCACAACCCTGTTGTGGTCAAGTCAAGATTCATCATTCATTTCATAAGTCATTTTGAAAACATCTGACTACGAAACAGTATGGACACTCCAACTGTCCATAATCGCGGACGCGGCTATTCGAATAGTTTGACACTCTGTAGAGGTGGTACACTTTCACCACAAGATTCGATACATCTGTCAGGGATAACCCTGAATCATCATACTTAGTATGCAGATAATCAAACATAATCTTTCCTTTACACACCCTAGTATAAGCACCTCTCCTATGAGTATGGCCTCCCAACCATGACCATCTGTCATCTTGGGCACTGCATAGGTGGACCACATTGAGAGGTAGCCTCAGCTCAAACCTCTCCCGCGAGGGAACTAGTACTAATGCATATAAATTTCCGGCTAAGCCTTACCCAATTCAGGTAGTGTGGTTGTACGGTAAAATTGGTATGGTATCGCATCCGAATCCAACTATCAGTTTTGTAAAAGGGTTAAGGCTCATGCCTCAACATTTTCATCATCATAAACCATTTGTGTTTCTCAACACATGTCAAAAAATCTCAATAGAATGACTCATCATTCCAAGGTTTTCACAATTCATTTTCACCAAGTGTTCCCATCTAAAGTGACTCAAATTTTGATTTAGCTCTAAGCTACTGAGTTAAGATTGTTCACTAAGGTGGGATGCTAATCTCAATCTCATGCCATAGAATGACATCTAAAGTTATCTAGATAGGTCAAGTTTTATACTTTTTATGCTACCTTCAAAACAAGTAAAGGACTTTGGTAAAGTAAAGGAAGTAAAAAGCTTGAAAGTAAAACATGGGGTAAGTAATGTTCAAAGTGGTATAACTAAAGCATGCCTAATGCATCTTTCTTAGGTTATCTGACTTTATTCTAGCTTGCTAACAATAGCTTGCCTTGGTTGGTGTAGTGGTTGAAGTTTTCTTCCTCTTCCTCCGGGTAGAACTCCTCCTCCTCGAAAGCATGGTCGGTACTATCGTCTATAAATGCATACGAAGTACACAGTCACAAAACAATAATTAACTAGTCTACTTAGCACTCTAAGGCACACATTTGATGATCTATTATCATCACAAGCATCACAAGGTTTTATTAACTAGCTTCATTCTTTTTATTTAAGAAAAGTAATTTCTACTCATTGAAAAATAACTAAGATTTAATATTCACCAATTAAAATATGGGATCATGTGGACACATGTCATCACCACATATTCTAACATATGGGAATGTGATTTAAAGGTTGGATCACATTTAATTAAGTTTAAGTTTAATATTTAATGATTTAAAGTGACTAGAAATGCCTATATAGCATTATTTTGGTACTAGTCCAAAGTCACTGCATGCAAACCTTAATATTATTGCATATTCAGATATGCATGGTTAAATGTGATTTTTGAGAGTTGGAATCAACTCAAAAGCTATTATGGTTGATTTTATAAAAATGTTTGAATGTGCAGAAGCTTCTGTCTTGTTATTTTTACTAGGAGAGATCTCTAACCCTAAATGAATTAATTCCAATGGGCTTGGATAGATCTTTTCAGAAGCTTTCGAACTAAATTTGAATCACTCCATTTGGTTTAGTAGATCATCTTGAATTGATTTTTGAACTAAAGGACGGAAGTGAGTTCAATCTAAAATAGAAAAATCTATATTTGAACTAACTGGCTCGCGCGGGAAAACTAACGGGCCGGCCCAGTGGCGCTCTGTGGCACGGATGACAACTGACAGGGGGTCCCACATGTCAGCGGCTCTTTCTACTCGAAGAGGTACGGGGCAACATGGACCGTGTGATTAAAAATAATATCTACGGCTGTGGCTTGTCGTCGACGACGGACAAGTTGTCGGCAAGGTGTAACCCTAGCGGCTCGGTGGGGGTCTTGGGCGGCTTACCGGGGCTCCGGTGAGGGTCGGCGAGGCGGGCAAATGAACAAGTCGAGGGCGGCTGTTCTCCTGGTACTGGCGGCATCCCGAGAGGTGGCCTTGATCAACGGCCCCCTATTTCTTCCTCCACGGACAGCGGCTTTCTCAGGTGGGGCTCTGGGAGTGTTCTGAGAGGGAGGGGATGAGAGTGGTGTGAGGAAACGGTGCTGGGGAGGCCTCTATTTATAGGCTCGGCGAAGTGGCAGAGGAGCATGGGTGGTGCTCGCCAGTGACGACGGCACAACGAGCTAGAAGTGTGGGCGGTGGGCTAGGACGGTGGGCGGCACCTTGGGGAGTGTCACGGAGGTGTGTGTGCAGTGAATGGTGGTCGGGAGAGGTGAGTGGCGTGGCGCGCATGATGTCTCTGCCGACGGTGAGTTTCGTGGCGGCTGGCGACTACGGGGCACGGTCAGGGGAATGGGCATGTCCGATAGCTTCCTAGGACGGTGGTGATCGTGTAGGCGGGCGGCCGGAGCGAGGCTGGGTATAGTCGAGCGGGGACAGCGTGTGAACGACGGGCGGCGTCAGCATGGAAGACACGGTCCAAGCACGGCGTTTTTGGGCTGCTCCTTGCTCTATCCTCGGGCTGGGGCTGGCTTGGCGGTGGAGGTGGACCACATGCGACGTGCTGGACATGGTGGGCAAGACTAGCGGCGGCTATGGCACGCTGTCGCCGGTAAGGGTGCCCAATGGTGCTCGGCCTTAATGGCCATGACCATTTGGTCGTGGCACAATGGGTGGCCAGGCTAGAAAAGGGTAGGGGGTGCACTGGTGTGGCTTTGGTTGCAAAATGGGAGACCACATTGGTCCAAACACTGCTCATACTAGTGTTTGTGGTTTTTGTTTGATTTTTGCTCATAAGGTGTTTGTAGAAATGGCCGAAAGAGTTCAAGTTTTGAATTTTGAGGTGAATTTTGGTGGAGTTGGTGATCACATGCTTGAGCATCTCTGGTTGCTTGGGATTTGAAAATGGAGTTCATTTGAGTGGTTTTTGAATAAGTGTGATCTTGATACCTACACTAGATTCAATTTTCAAATGCTATTTAAATTAGTGTTTGAAAGTTTTTGGTAGATCACAAAGTGGGCCTTGGTACATCACTACTTGTACTAGCAAGGGGCGCAAAGATCCACATTTGTTTCCGTTAGGATTTAAGTTCTAGGATTAGCCAAAGTAGGCATGGTAATTAAAATGGCACAAATGACCATTTTCTTCTTTTATTCATTTTGATTTGTTTTTTCCTTGGGATTTGTTTGGGAATGATCTAGATGATGTTTAATTCACCTAAGAATCATTTTACAATCAATGGATCACTTAATCATCGCAATTCAAAAGAACTCCTATTTAAATGCACACACATATGAAGGCTTTAATATTTTAAAATGGAAAAGTTTTTGTTAACCCTAATTTTGATGATTTGGATCTTAATAACCTTGGATTAGAGTTTTGGGATGCTATAGCAAATTTCGACCAAGTTTGCAGAACATACCAGGAACATCTACAATGCCAAACAATTGCCATTTGAACATCGGGATATATATCTTCATAGAAGCAAATGCCACAAATTAACCCTTAATATATTTTTCTATGAGCTTGGTCAAAGTTATCATTGTTTGACTTTAAAAAAGTATAGTCCTTCTTTTATGTAACGGATGTAGTACACAATAGGCGGCAGCTACTATCGTAGCTTAATTGAAACAAATAATAATGGCATAACTTGTTGAGGGAATGCAAAACCAACAAGTTCAATGACATAAAATTTGCGATGAATTACATAAGAGAATGTAGTTACGGTGGTTCCTTAGTAGAACCAGATTGAAATTAAAATAGCATAAATTATGAACTTGTAGAGCAAGGAATGTTAACATGCATGTTCAGTGGCTTAAAACTACTAATGAACTCCAAAATTACATGAAGTCAGTGTTGTAGCAACGGACAAAGCAAATGCACATTATGTTGACATAACTTGCGAACTTATAGAATAGGTAGGCAGCTTTAGATGTTTAGTGAATTAACATTCGCCATGAACTACATAATACCAATGAACTCTAATGATGTAAGTTTTGTACTACCAAAATTGTTTATATATTAAGAGTAATTGTTGGTCAAAGAAAAAACACGCAGAACAAGGATTCCTTATACCTTGAAACGGAAGAAGTAGTTTAACGCCTAGATTTAACATAGACTACATCGAATTTATCAAGGGAGATTGGGATATCAACTAAGCCAGTATCAAGGTAGGAATTTACCACCAATACAGAAATGCAGTTCACTATCGCACACACGTAGTGGGGGAACCACAAGCAGTGGGGGAACATGCCCCTAACCGAAGAGCAGATCCAGTATGCAAGCCTCAGCGCCTACGCGACCTACGAGGTATACAGGCGGATAGTGAACTTTGAGAGGGGTCAACATACTCGTGAAATGTTCAAAAAAAGAACTAAATAAGAAGGGAAAGGGCAAGGGCAAACTCAAGCAGACCAAAGAAGAAGAAGACGAAGACTTAGAATGGTACACCATGTGACCTACGAGTACATCTTTGCATTTCGTTCTATCCTTGCTTGATACTACTAGTACTACTACTCATAGAAGTTAATGCATGTATATACTGTAGGAGTATCATGCAAGGGGCGGAGGTAAGAATTAATACAAGGAATCATAGCTATTTCTTTTATTTGCACTTCAGAGTGCTAGTAGGAGTGTAGGTTTAGGCATCATAGCACGCTACCACCACCCCCCAACGAATTGTCTTGTCAGTCAACAACCATGGCAGATTAATTTATAGTGGTAGAGACTTTCTTTGAGTAATTTCATTTATACTGCTGAAGGGCGGAGTACTGCTTAAGGATAGAGGGTGAATGCACACCTGAAACACTAATAGAAGGAGACTCTTACAAATTGATAGAAGCACCATAGCAGTAAAACCACAAGATGAACTTTTGTCGATTGCCCAAATGTATGTTGAGTATAGTATAAGCATATATAGTACTACCTGTTATGTACTACTAGTACTACTACTAGCAAAAAACCATGGTCCCTACTTCATAAATAATATGATTTCTTCCAAACAAACTACTACTCCAAAAATGGCTATATTACTTGTCGCGAAAATAGATGTATCTGAAGGGTTCGCAGCATACAAAATAAAAAATTTCCTACGATGTGAACCACTATACGCCAAGATCTATCTACTAGATACAAGCAACATGTGGAGATACAAACATCCATAGAGAACTTACCCTCGAAGAAAACAAAGCTTTGTTAACAAGTTGGAACTCGTGGATGATGTAGTCATACACTTGCCGATCTGAAGATCGTGATGAAGTCCAGCAGGTCCGGCTCCAGCACGTCCATCAGATCCAGCTCCAGCAAGTCCAGCACCACCAAGTCCAGCACCGCAAAGCACCGGTGCATCCGTGATCATACACACATCCGGTACCCTGACAACCTCCGTCCCTCACTCCAGCAAAACAGTGGAAGAAGCAACTCCTTTCCAGATAAAGCCACCGAGAACATGTATCTCGCTAATCCGAGACCATGGGGGAAAATACTAGAGGGGGAGAGAGATACTTCACAAGGAGGTGTAAGGAAGAAGGAGTGAGAGGGGGGCCTTTTATAGGAGGAAGGGGTTCCCCTCCCCATGGCCGGCGCCCCAAGTGGAGACCCTTCACCTCCTCATTCATGTGTTGGGAACTCCCTCCACATAAATTTGCCCCTTCACATTCTCTTTTAAAGTCTCCACTTTAAATGCATTAAATTTCTCCAAATTTAATGCTCTCTCATTTAATAAAACTCTTTTATTAATTTTATTCAGAATTTTGTTAATTACTTAACTAACAAACATTCATATAAAACCCCCTGCAACATTTCAATATTACATGCAGAACCAATTTTAGCCAAAACAGTTTCGGTGTCTATTGAAATAATTCCAGCGCTTTCTTAAATCTTTATCTGAAACATATTTTCTCCAAATGGTGTCGGTATCCCTTAAGTGTGTCACCCTACGGTTCACAAATAATGCAGACTTGATCGAGACCCCTCTTAGATCAATAATCAGAAGCGGGACCTGGAGATCCATACTAACTCCTACACATTAACCGATGACTTCTGTGATCGTGAGAACCTTTAACTCTAGTAACTAAATCCCTTTGTCTCGCGATATATTACATGTCCGAGATTCGATCATCAGTATCTCCATACCTAGTTTGATCTCGTTACCGACATGTACTCTTTTCTTGTTCCCGTGATATAACATTCTAGTGATCTCATCACTTGCTTGCAAGCTAACCAATGTGATATCACCGAGAGGGTCCAAAGTATATCTATCCGTCATCAGGATGGACAAATCCCACTCTTGATCCATGAGCCTCTTTGTAACACTTTCGTAGCACTGAACCCACCTTTATAATCACCCTTTCACGGTGTGACGTTTGATGTTATCAAGATACTCTTCCAGTGTTAGTGATTGACATGATCTCATGGTCTAAGGACTAGGATTACTTTGTATGATGTTATACAATATAAACACAATGACTTTGATCGTAATGCTATACTTCGGATGAATCTTCATCACATCATTCCACTAATGGTGTGACCTCGTTATTAACAACATCCAATGTCTATGATTAGGAAACCTTGATCATCTTGTTAATCAACGAGCTAATTAATAAGAGAGGCATAACTAGGAATTTTCCTTTTGTTTATTAAACACACATGTATTAACGTTTCCAAATTAATAAAATTATAGCATGTAAAATAAACATTTATCATAAAAAAGGAATAAGATAATAACCACTTTATTTTTGCCTCTCGGGCATATTCCCTTCAGGATCTCGATATGTTTTAGTGCTAGATAGGAGTATATCCAATCTAGTGACAATTAATATATGAATTGGAGGGGAGTACTACTACTACTCCACTACTGACTACTACTACGTAGTACCTCTGTTTTGGATTATTAGGCTAGAGATCTTTGAAAATTGTTAGTAGTAGAAATTTTAAGACCTATCTTCTTTATTCTGTTAATTCCCGTGACTCATTAATTTAGATACCTCTCTTTTCTCTCAATCTCCCAATGTATTTTGTTTCATCTCTCATCATGTCCCCTATTTTTATCTAGCGTGTAATCCTAAACAGAGGGCCTCATATCCTATACATCCATTGAACTCATCGGAAGTTAAGACTTCATGAACTCCATGAATAGTAGTAGTAGTACTACTGTACATAGCAAGTAGTACATAGCGCATTCCAAAGTAAAGTTTGACCGAATAAATAGAGCAACTAAAATTTTATTATATTGTGTAAAATTAGTATCGTTAAATTCGTATTGAAACACACTTTCCAATCATGCTAATTTTGTACCAGCATTTTGTGGTCTCCCCAGATTAACCATCCGAGAAATCCCTGTTATGTATATATATCCATGTTCCCATGATCAGTGAGCCATGGAACATAACCGACAAGTATCATTACAACATCCGAAACATAACCAATTTACAAGACTTACATAAATGCCATTATGGCTACACCATCTTCAGCAGCGGAACAACTATCACGCGCAGAGCACAATCGTGCCTCAACCTACAGGCAACTGACTGGGAAGACGGCCTAGCTCGCCAGGGACAATGCCATGAGTACTTTTGAATGTACTCACAAACCACCAAGATAAGTGAATTAAGGAAATGCAATTCTGGCTGTGGCGAGATATCTCTATCTAGGGTTGTTTTGAGAAGCCTAGACTAACTCTTGTAGTTGGGGCATCTCCGTATCTTTGTTGAAAAAGAGTTTTGAAACATGCCTCTGTTTTATAAATCAAGATATCCCCATATCTTTGCTGAAAACCTTTTTGAACATAGTTTTGTAGTAAAAACCCTTTTGTAAACTTCTTTGACCACCTCGGGTCAAAACAAAACTTTCGAACTCAAGTTCCCCTGGAACCTCCATACTTTCATCCATTCTTTCCAAACAAACACCGTTTGGGTACTCCTAGCCATCACCTTTCCAACCGTCCTTGACCGTGGACATGGCTGTTCGAATAGATTATACTCTGCAGAGTTTGCGCACTTTCCCCACAAGAATCAATACATCCGCCAGGATAAAACCACGGCCAACTACCATGGTAGATGGCGGTCCGGATAATCAAACCTAACCTTTCGCTTGTCGACCCTAGCAAAGGCTGCTTTTCCTTTTGGGTTTGTTCTCGCCGGCAACGAGTATGTGGCTCCCAGCCATAGTCCTGCCTTCTGTACATGCGTATACCCAACCATAGCTTAGCATATACCTTAACTTGGTGACTCCACTTCCTTCCGTACGTCATACCGTCCGCGGAAGACCCAATTGTTGCACCGGCACTCCTGCCAAGACAGGCTCACTCTTGTCGAAGCAAGCTACATGCTACAGATCCGAAGAAATGTTAGCGCCTACCCGGAATTCAAGGGATTCCTCCCTATAAGCATGGTACAAGCTGCCTCGGCTAATGAAGACAAACTACGAGCTAAGCCCCAACACCTGGGGTAATGTGGTTGCATAGATATTTTTTTCGGTAAAGGCGTAGAACATCCCTTCACTTTCTCATTTCTCATCATCACCATTTCTTTCGTTAAAACATCCGCTTGGAACGATGGCTCTTCCCAAGGGTTTTCACAAAGCAGTTTTTAAACATTTGTAGTAGGTTTAATCCCCAAACAGGTTATTTTATCAAAGCCGGGTTTCCAACGAGGTAGGATGCTAACCACCATACTCTCGGTCTAAAGGGATAGAATGGTAGGTACATTAGGGTGGTGCCACGAGGGACACAAAGTCATAACTTGGAGGAGCCAAGGCATTAGCGCAGTATTTGTAAAACAAGACATGCAGGTAGATAATGCAATTTATAAAGAGGATAGACACAGGTAATAAAAAGAGTAGGACAAGTATCAGAATTCGGGAATGGTGGATTTCTTGTGATCAACAATAAGTCCCTGGACTTCCTTAGATAACCAAGAATACCCAGATAATAATCGGAAGTCCCTTCCTTCTCATCGTCAAACACTCACACTATCGCCATCATCGAGTATACATCCAAGCAGACAATACCACAATCAATACAAGGCATACATGCATCAAACCATACAGCAAACAAGCATAAGGAATCCTACTTAACTTAGTAGGTTTTGGAGAAGTTGTGTACTAGTAGTGGAATTACTTGATTACCATTGAGGTGTTTTTCCCTTGGAAGATAGTTGTCTAGGGTATAAACCAAGGTCTTGTGGTGGAGACTTGAGGTTTGTAGGATATCAAGGTGCATAAATGATATACTCAGATAGGTCTTGACAAAACAAGACCAACACAAGTGGTTTCACTAGATTATCATTTACTTAGATTTAGTTATGCTTTTTATAGTGGAATAAACTCTAGTATGAGGAAATAATTCACCAGAATTTATCTAGAGGCCCAAAAATTATTTCCTTGCGTGGTTAGATAGTGTTTGATGTACTGAACCATATATAGTTGGAATGTTGTCAACAGAATTACCAGAATGCCCTTAATAAATCATCAAAGGCAGTTTTGTATGGTTTTTCTCTTTTTTCACCAGATAAATTCCACAGAAGCCCTTGAGTTGATTCTAAGGGCATGTGGTAGGCGTTTAGAATAACTTTCTGTAGGAATTGGATTCACTCTTTTTGGAGTTTTCAAGCTCCTGGAGTGATTTATTTGGTGAAAAAGGGGCACACATAATAGTTTAATTCACTAAAATTCAACCAAAGCTTAATAAAATCTGAGCTTCTGGGGTTTGGTAGATTTTGATAAGACACAACCATGGGAGTTGGAATTAGATCAATACCTCATTTGGTTTGACCTAGAGAAATTACCTAAAGCATATAATGGTTGTTTTTGTTATTTTTGCTATGGGCACACTACTGTTCACCTTGGCATAGGACCTATGCTAGATGACATGTATATCAAATACCTCCCAGTAGAGCTTTGGTTTTCCCCAATTGGAGATGTAAAACTCTCTGAGGAAATTAATTAGTGTAGAAGATACTCTTTAGGAGATTAAATACTAGAAAATAATAGAAATTATTTTTGTCAGGGTTCTAGTTCTGCAAGTTACATAAACATGAAGGAACCATTGGAATTTTGGATCTGGACCAATTATGGTAATTTTCATTTTTATTTGGATTTAATCCTAGCAGGTAGTTTTCAGCTCTGGAATAAATGTTTAAAAGAAAGGGGGTAACTGGGCCGGGGTTTCTGGGGAGGCTACGCCGCACAGAGGGGATTTGGCCCATGGCGGGTGGCACGGCACGCAGGAGCCCGCGGCTTGAACTGCCAGGCGGGCCCCAGCGTCAGTGACAGCGGGCGATGAAGGGGTATCGGCTGCGGTAGGCCGTTGGATCAAGTGGCGATGGACGGCCTGCGTCCGTCGTCCACCTCACGATGGTGCCGGCGAGCTGAAACCCTAGCTGGCGCTGGTGGCGGCGTGGGAGCTTACTAGAGGGCTCGGGAGGTGCTGGGGAGGGTGCGGGAGGACGCGGTGGTCGACGGCGACTCCGGGGATGGGCGGAAGAAGGGAGTTCCTCGTCGCGATCTGTCTCGCGCGTCGACGACCGAGGAGAGCTCGTCGGAGCTCGCCGGTGCGGCTCGAGGGGACCGTCCTGGCGAAAATGAGCATACGGTTAGGCAGAGGAGGTAGAGGGGATCATGGGAAAGTGACATGCAGAAGGGGAAAGAGGGAGAGGAGGGAGCCTTGCTCGGTTTTTGGAGGAGGCTGAGGCTCCTCCTTTCTCTTCTTCCGAGAAGCACGGGGCAGGGGAGAGGGAGGGGAGCTAGGGGAGGTAAGTGGAGGGGAAGAGGGAGCAAATGCGGGGCATGGGAGTGCTGGGGGTGGTCTCTGGTCTTTATACCGAGGGGGAGAGCTAGATGGTGAAAATGTCCACTTTGGACATGGGGGAAGGGTAGTGCTGGCCAGGGATTTTGCCTAGAGGGCCATGGGGAGGGGTAAGAGTGGGTTTTGGTCGGGCAGAGATAGAGGAAGGGAGCTGTGGTAATTAAATGGGGCAAATCTTGTAAGATTTGGTTGTCTCTCTCTCTCCACTAATCCAAGGGAAAAAGGGGCAAGTGTTGGGGTGTAGCTACAGTGCTCATGACCAGGGGAGTAGTGATTACTGGAGAGGAGTGCTTGACAAGCTTTGGGGATAGCTTGGTCTTGGTTTAGCTCGAGTTTTGTTGGTTTTGCAAATTTTGATCACAAGAAAGCTTGTGAAGGAGTTCAGAGATTTGCATTGGAAGAGATGGGGTAGATGGTACTAGTAGATAGATGAGGTTAAATGACCTCTCTAGGAATTATTTGAGATTTTTCAAAGGAGTTTTAGTCCACTTCACACTATTTATTCAAAAAGGGGAGAAGTAGTTTCTAGAAGGTCATTTGATATTTTTACATTGGACAAGGTGGATTTTTGGAGTGAGAGGGTCCCAAATGTGAATACACACTTAGGGTAATTTTCCCAAGATTTATTGAGGTTTAAAAGTATTTAAATCGGTTATTTTGTTGTTCCTGCCATTTAGGGAAAAGGGCAAAAAGAATTATTAGAGCTCTTCAAAAATATTTATTTTTGAAGTTGGAAGGTAGGGTATGATAAATGGAACTCACGTGAGCCAAAATTTGAGGAAATGTTTTGACAAAAACCAAGCCTTCCATTGGAAAAGGGGTTTTGGGATTTTATCTATTAAAGGAAATAAATAGATTTGGAGCCATAATAATTATGGGTAATATTTGAGAAATCTTGATGATCAAGGTAGATGATGTATACAAGGTTTAGCAAGCATTTGTAACCTTGGGAAATGGAAATCCAACTTGAATAAGATGGAAAACAAGGAGTTGTGGATCTAGGGTGAGGTTATTTTTATACCACCTAAACCTTGTTGGATCTTGGAGCTCAGAGCTCACCTTGATACAAGGGATGGACGGATAGGTATACCAAGTCATATAGATGATCATGGCGTTAGGAGTTTGGATTAATGGCATTTGAGGTGGCCTGGAAGTGATGGCAAACTTTGTTGAAAATAAGGCTACCATACCAGATGAGTCATGATGCCTTATAAACCATGTGGGTTTGAGAAGCAAAAAGGATCCACTTGGAACAAGTGAAGTAGATGATGATAGAACTATATTATTAGATCACAAACATGCAAAGATTTGGTCCATAGAAGGTTGGATGATGGTGTGAGCTTCTGTCAAAGTAGGCATGATGACTAGATTTGCAGGAAAAGTTATTTTCTTGCCTGCAAAACCATCAAGAACAAGTGGGTTGGAGGAGGATATAACCAAGCGAAAAAGTGGGCCTTGGTAGTCCTTAATATGGTTGACAATATGGTTCAAGTGCATTTCCAAAAATGCACATGGTTTGAGAAAGAGAGGCATTCAAAAAGGTGATGTTGAAACAGTTTCCAGACTTGGTCAAATTTGGCAGTTTTGAGGATTTTGACTAGAGTATGAGAGGGAATGTTTTTGGAGGGGTTGCAAGGTACCAAAGCATCATCAAGTGGATGATGTTGAAGTGTAAATTGAGTAGAAGGGATCCATTCTTGATTGGTCTTCATGGACTTGGAGGCTTCTAGAATGGATCACTATAGAATTGATCTGGTTAAGGTTTTCAGATGGTCACCTGGTGGCTAGAGATTGGATCCAGCTTGTATTCTTGCTTAGGGTGTGGTGATTTGGAAAACATCTTGACCCTAGTGATGATCTCCTAGAGTGGATCATACTACTTCCTAAGCAAACAAGTTAAATAGCAGATCAACAACTCATCTTATAAACTAAGCAACTCCACTACTGGGTTACCATCAAGCCTAGCTTGAGGTAAGGATGGGTATTTTGAAAAGGGTTGGAGTTTGAATAGGATGAGAGTCCTTAGTATCTCTGCCAAGAGTAGAATTCAAAAGCTTTAAGAAAAAATAGGTTTTGGGAAACCTAGAGATAAGGATAGTTGAAGGTCCTGTCTTGAAAACATAAGGAGGTTATAACTTTCCATAGTTTTGTCAATAGAAGCTACTAAAATAGTTTTGGTTACAATAGCATCTTGGCTCATGTTTTGAAATGCCAGAACATTTGAGAATATGTAAAATGAGACAGGATAGTTTTGTTAAATAGCTTTTGTCAACTGATGGTGGGGTAAGGAGTATCATATGGTATACACCCACATGCACAAGCACAAACAAACAACAAGCAAACACTGCACAAAAGAACAAGAAAAAGTTTTTGTTCCCCCTGATTTTTGCATTCTGGACACCAAATCAGGGTTGCTGAAATTGGGATGTTACACACTCTTTATATATTTAGAGTAAATCTTGGTAAAATAAAAACACCCAAAACAAGGGAGCCTTATTTCTTCGAACGAAGGTAGAGTACTACTACTCCAAAATTCACCATTCCTGGTATGCAAACGATCTTTCTGCAATTAAACCAACTAATAGAAGCTTACATCCCCACTAAAACTTGGTGTGAAAGAAGAAACGCATCTGCTTTGACGTAGGAGGACCGACTAGGTAATGCAGCAGCGCTATCAGGTAAGACGTAAGCTCCTCAAACGCGACGTCGCCCGGATTGGCAGAGCTCGACGCATCGAGCTCCACCATCATGGTGGCGGTCCTCCTCCTGCCGTCCATCTAGGAGAGAAGCGGAAGGTATTCCGCCCACATCCTCACCTTGTACACCGGCAAGTCGCACATCACGAACCTAACACAGACCATAGACATAGTGTCATTCTGCCCCCGACGAGGATGAGCCGGCGGAACACCTCACCCGGCAGTGGCACCAGCTCCTGGAATGATTTGGTGGTGGCATACTGGATCTTGTGCACTTGGATTGAGTGGACCGCTTAGAGGTGAGTGACGAGTGCTGCCAGCGGGGCGACGGAGTCGTAGCTGGTCTCCGTGCAAGTGCAAGTGGCGTACCAACACATGATTTCGTGGTCGTGGACTTTGTAGTAGGGCAGTAAACTACTATAGCCTTTGTGGGCGCACTCAACCCTAGATGCTGATAGGATGGAGTCCATAGCGGGCTCAAGGGTGAATCCTCTGCTAGGGTGCTCGCACTTCTGGCAGGAGGTGATCTTGCAGATGCAGCGGTGGTAGACTAGATGAATATCCACGCACTAGATAAATGAGAGTTTAAAAAATAAAATAGTTGCATGGACGAACCGACAAAAGAAAAATCATTGGATTGTGTGAGAGAAAGAGAGTGACCTTGTAGACCCACCAGGGCTTGGGGGCTACGAGCAAGAGGAACAATTAAGAACAGTGGCTTCCATCTTCAAAGTGACTTTCCCAAGCATTGCGATTTGGGGGGGGGGATGTGGACTCTCTGATCCAGCCTCGAGTCGTGTCCTTCTTTTATACTACCGCTGATAATCAATGAAGCTCTACCTGATTGCTTTTTTTCCTTTCTGTACTAGGGTCCGTTTTTGTATATTTTGAGGCCATATCTTCAAGTTCCTGGTTTAGTTGGACAAGATTAGTTAGTGGCCTCTTTGTATTTGTGCACCATCCTTTTATTATTAAGTTTCAGGTGCCTTGCACGTGAGACTCACATAATAATAAAGTATGACATATGATCACTATACAAAATTATGCTCTACAATAGTTAAAGCTCAAAAAAATATGAAAGAGCCACATCTATAACTTAACGGTGTATATTTGGTTCTTGTACTTTATATCATGTAGAAATAAACATTTATTAGCTACCTAATACATGAAAATTTTGGGACCATGGTCTAGAGAAATGACGGAGAAGATTCTAGAATAACCGAGAAGTGTGTTTTGAGGTTTGCACATAGTCATTCTGCTAAAAACTATCAATAGAATCTTTTAGAACCTAGACCAGAAAATAAGATCCAACTGTTGGAAATGTTGGGATTTGCGATTCTTGATCCAACATTGAATACTAAAAGTTATCCGTACATTATATTGCAGTAAGATTTGATGAAGCTCCACGAATAAAAACTAAAAGTTTGGGTGATGTTCTATGCGTTCTTATTCGAGAAAAATAATCAAATATGAGGATTGGGAGATAAATTTGCGGATCATGCTAGATTTATCTCGTAGGAAAAACATGGCTCACACGATGGGGGCCTGCTTTCTCTCTACTGCTAGGCTTCATATATAGTAGTACCGCCAGACTAGTACTCTCTGAACTACAATCATGCGCGAAAGCACTACGCGTACCTGATGGGTGTTGCGAAGCTTTCTAAGAGGGGACGGGTAGAGAAGAGAGGAAGAGTAGGAATCTATGATGATTTTCCTTCAAGTTCTCATGGGCGGCATAGAGGAAATCTTACCACTATATAGTGTACGAATAACTTTGAATATTGACCATTGGATCAAGACGTGTGAATCCCAACATTTTCAGCCGTTTGATCTTCTTTTCCATTCTAGCATTTAGAAGATTCTATTGATAGTCTTCAGCATAAGGAATGCTATCATAAACCTCAAAACACACGTGTCCATCATTCTAGAATCTTATCCCTCATTTATGTAGACCATGTTACCAAAATTTACAAGGTCAGATAGCTAATGATCGTTGACTTCTACATGATACAAAGTACAAGAACCAAATATACACCCATAATTTATAGATGTTGATCAAATTTATAATTTTTTGTGATATACTTGGTTCTTGTACTTTGTATCATGTAGAAGTCAATGACTATTATCTATCTGACACTTGAAAATTTTGGTAACATGTTCTAGAGAAATGAGGGAGAAGATTCTAAAATGATGCAGAAGTGTGTTTTGAGGTTTATGCATAACATTCATTGTGCTGAAGACTATCAATAGAATCTTCTAGATTGTAGAATGGAAAAGAAGATCCAGCGGTTGGAAATGTTGGGATTTGTGCGTCTTCATATCAATTTTGAAGCAAATGATCTAAGCAACGAAGTTCACTACGGGCGTGGCCAGCCATACCGCACGCCTGTACCAAGTGCACAGCATGAAGGGAACGTCGACCCCAAGGTAATATAATCGGTACGGGCAGGCTCCAGCCATACCTCCCGCCTGTACCACCTACTCGATCGTGATTTTAACCCTAGGAAGGAGGTAAACCTAAACCTAAAATCACAATCCATCTTTCTTCTTCCTCCAAACTCAACAAATGAATCATATATGTTCTTATCAGGCTCACTATGGATTCAATTAGGATAAGGAACTTTCTTTCCTACTACCTTTCCTTTACCTTTGGAGTTGGCTTAGGATCCTTTGTATTTTTGTTCTTCTTGAACTTTTTCTTGTCAAGTTATTTTTCCTTTGATATAATTACTTCCTCTTCTTTTTCACGGCTGAGTTATGATCTCTCTCGAATCAAATGTTTCAACATATGAATCACAAGAGTCATCTTGATCCCCAACATTGTTTTCTTCGTTGTCCTTAGAAGCCTCTTGTCTTGGTGCTTCAAGGTCAATATCATCTTGAGGATCGACGAGCTTTTCTTCTTCCTTGGTCATATCTTGGGTTTCTTTCTCTTTGCGCACCTGTTCTTCTTGATACCAATGTGGCCCTTGTGATCCCTTCATTTTTGTACCTAGTCTAGTAACAATGTTAGTAGAAATAGCTTGGATAAAATTGTTTTGACTTAAAAATCAAAGCTTGATTATCGTATATTTGATCACACTGGACTTGAACCATCCTAATTTGTTTATCTAGATGCCTAGTATCATGTCCTAGGTCATCAAAGACCGTTGTTAACTCATTAATATTTCTTTCATGGGAAATGCGATGTTTACTAAAATGATGTTGGAATTGGATTTGTTGATGCTTGCGCTATTGCAGGGCTAAGCTCAGCTCATCTTCAGTTATAAAGGTTTGGAGCACATCAACTTTGTTTTCTTAAACTAGTTCAATATGTATACCTTTTTCCTTCATTGACTTCTCAACCTTAGGCATGCGTTCAGGTGTTATAAAGAGTATACCTTTCATTGGTTCGACTTCCACGTTGGAATTGTATTGTTCATCATTGATAGATCTTACAGAGAAAGGTTCATTTCTTCCTTCACTGTTAGCTCATTCAAAGATCCTCTTGCGGTTGACTCAATCATTTTTTAAATTCATCAGTAAGCCCATTGCGAAAGTAATGCACAATTAATTCTTCTTGAAAACCATGATTGGGGACCCTCCTAAGTAGTCAATAGAATCAGGTCCAAGTTTGTGCAAAACTTTCCCCAATATTCTGAAAGAAATTGGTTATATCACGCTTGACCCGCATCATCTTATTAAACGAAGTGAATATTTGCATGAATTCTCTAATGTAGTCTTTCCAGCTGGTAATAGTATTAGATAACGATTGTAGCTTTATCTTTCAAGGACCAATAGAAAATTTTAAGAAGGACAAACTCTTTAGGTAGCCGTGCTGGTCCTAGAGCATTACATACATCATTCACCTTTGTTAAATGGTGACTTGGATCTTCATCATCCCTTCCTGTAAAAGATTCTTCTTGCATCATACGAATTAATTTAGGATCTAAGTGAAATTAAATGCATTTAATATCGGGATAAAGTATAGGTTTTCCATATTCCTTCAAAATTTTAGGCTTTTCTACTATAGCGATGATAGTTAAATGTTCCATCAATGGAATTAAGTCACATCTATAGCACATGAGTTAGAAAACTTTTCAAAAATTTCCAATCGTCTTTCTCTTGGTACACATTCAATATAAGGAGGTAGAAAAGTTCTTCCTGAACGCGTAGATCCCTTGTCTTCAATAGAGATCATCTATGGTTTTAAAACTTGCAATTATCAAGAAACAAACACTTGGTACTTAGCTCCCCGACAAAAAATAGCTCGATGGCTTGCAAGAGCACATGGTTATAAGAGCATGTTTTTATGGAAGTATTGTTTCCAGTTTTAATATCGAACCCCAACAAGGAACTTAGGAAAGTGTTTATCTGTGGTGTTTCTATCACACACAAGGTGTTACTAGTATTGAGTGAATTGACTACAAGACTTGAGGTGTAAAATGAGTGAGTATGAATGAAAGGGTTTATTTATTGAACGGTGCTTAAATTAAAGAACATAAAAGTAAATAATACGAGGGTTGCTTGGAGTTTCCTGTAGACGAAAGATTAGGCGTAGAGAGATACGGTTCATAGTGATAGTGAATGTGCCAAATAGAATAAGCAGGATAAGTGATTATAATATTATTATAATTATGTGAGTAGTCAAGCGACCCGTATGATAGTCAAGACTCCTCTTGGTAGACTTCGCCTGACTCCTGTGATCTGTATGCCTGTGACCAAAACCATGGTGTAACCCCCCAGATATCCATTCTATCTAGGAGTGCTACAAATACATTAAACACTTCTCATATTGGTACAAAGCTATAAATTTCAGCATAGTATCCTTTGTTTACAGGGACATCACGATGTACAAAATTATAATACTATTCCAATTTCATCCATAAAAACAACCACACGGTCGAAAAATACTGAGTTAAACTTCATATCCACGATTCCTAATATCAACTAACTCGGTAGCCATAAGAAATACCAAAACATATAATAAATAATAATTCAAGAGCAATCTTGTGGATGTTAGAAGTGCTCTGTCTATAAAATATTATAATTTGTGAAAAGTATTGTGTGTAAAGTATAGAGGTGCTACTCCCATCCCATGCAAGCCGTCCTCAAATGGTACCTAAAAAATACAAGCCACAAGGGTGAGTACAAAGTAGTCAACAAGTACATAAAAAAATAATAAGCATTGCATAAAACATGACACCAACGATTATCTTGTAACACTAGTCATGTCACGATGCTGATCATGTATGCCTATTGTTGGGTCCGCAACATAGAAAATAAAAAATTTCCTACGATGAGAACTACACGCCAAGATCTATCTACTAGGTACAAAGCAACGGGTGGACATACATCCAACGAGAACTTACCCTCGAAGACAACGAGTTTTGTTAACGAGTAGGAACTCTTGGTTGATGTAGTCGTACACTTGCCGATCTCAAGATCGTGAGGAAGTCTGAGCGCCGCAACTGAGCAGCGCATCCGTACTCGCACACACGTTTAAGCCACTAGACAACCTCCACCTCCTCGCTCCAGCGATCCAGCGGAAGCAGCAACTCCTTCCAGACGAAATGCCACCGGGAACATGTATCTCGCTAATCCGAGACCATGGGGGAATAATTTTAGAGGGGGAGAGAGATCCTTCACAAGGAGGTGCGTGGAAGAAGGAGGGAGAGGGTGGACTTTTATAGGAGGAGGGGGGTGCCCCTCCTCTCCATGGCCGGCGCATGGGGGGTGACTCCTCTCCTCCCCCATTCATGTGGTGGTAACCCCTCCACATTAAAATGCCTCTTCACATTCCCTTTTAAAGTCCCCACTTTAAATGCATTAAAATTCTCCAAGTTTAATGCTCTCTCATTTAATAAAACTCTTTTATTAAATTTATTCAGAATTTTGTTAATTACTTTAATTAACAAACATTCACATATAACCCCTTGCAATATTTCAATATCACATGCAGAACCACTTTCTGCAATTTCACTCGAAACAATTTCTGGTTTCTATCGAAACAATTCCTGCGCTTTGCAATTCTTTCGTCTGAAACATATGTGCTCCAAAATGGTGTCTGGTAACTCTTAAGTGTGTCACCCTATGGTTCGCGAATAATGCAGACATGATTGAGACTCCTCTCAGATCAATAATCAGAAGCGGGTCCTGGAGATCCGTACTGACTCCCACATATTCAACGATGACTTCTGTGATCGTGAGAACCTTTAACGCTTGTAATTTAATCCCTTTGTCTCATGATATAATACATGTCCGAGATTCGATCATTGGTATCCAAATACCTAGTTTGATCTCGTTACCGACATGCACTCTTTTCTCGTTCCCGTGATATAACATTCTAGTGATCACATCACTTGCTTGCAAGCTATCTCAATGTGACATCACCGAGAGGGCCCAGAGTATATCTATCCTCAACATAACACCTTCATAGCACTGAACCCATCTTTATAGTCACCCTGTTACGGTGTGACGTTTGATGTCATCAAGATACTCTTCAGGTGTTAGCAATTAACATGATCTCATGGTCTAAGGATAAAGATTACTTCATATGATGTTATAGCAATATAAACATAATGACTTGATCATAATGCTATACTTCGGATGAATGTTCATCACATCATTTCACAAATGTTGTGACCTTGTTATTAACAACATCCAATGTCCATGATCAGAAAACCTTGATCATCTTGTTAATCAACAAACTATTCTATAAGAGAGGCATAACTAGGAACCCTTTTTGTTTATTAAACACACATGTATTGATGTTTCTGATCAATATAATTCTAGCATGCAAAATAAACATCTATCATATATAAGGAATACATATAACAACTTTATTATTGCCTCTCAGGGCATATTTCCTTCAGTCTCCCACTTGCACTAGAGACAATAATCTAGTTCACATAGTGATAAATCTAACACCCATGGAGTTCTGGTGTTGATCATGTTTTGCCCTAGGGAGAGCTTTAGTCAACGGATCTTCTACATTTAGGTCCGTGTGTACTTTACAAATCTTTATATCTCCATCCTTGACATGTTCGCGGATGGAGTGAAACCGGCGCTTAATATGCTTGGAATTCTTGTGAGACCTCGGTTCCTTTGTGTTGGCTATGGCTCCATTGTTGTCACAATAGATCACCACTGGTTCCAATGCACTAGGAACCACACCTAGTTCCGTAATGAACTCTTTCATCCAAACCGCTTCCAGTGCCGCTTTTGAAGCAGCAACATATTCCGCCTCCGTCGTTGATCCAGCCACCACAGGTTGTTTGGAACTCCTCCAACTAACTGCTGCTCCATTCAAGAGAAATACTTATCCGGATTGAGACTTAGAGTCATCCGGATCAGTGTCAAAGCTAGCATCAACATAACACCTAGCGACTAGCTCTTCTTCACCTCCGTATATAAGAAACATATCCCTAGTTCTTCTCAAGTACTTGAGGATGTTTTTGACTGCTATCCAGTGTTCCGAACCTGGATCAAATTGGTACCTACTAGTCAAAATAATAGCATGTGCCACATCCGGTCTTGTACATAGCATGGCATACATAATAGAGCCTATGGCCGAGGCATAGGGGATCTTATCCATCATCTCTCTTTCTTCCGCCGTAGCCGGACTTTGAGTCTTACTCAATGTCTTGCCTTGCAACATAGGTAAGAACCCCTTCTTACTTCCGTCCATATTAAACTTCTTTAATATCTTATCAAGGTATGTACTCTGTGATAGCCCAATTAGGTGCCTTGATCTATCTCTATAGATTTTAATGCCTAATATATATGACGCTTCACCAAGGTCTTTCATCGAAAATTTGCTGTTTAGATAACTTTTAACACTGTTTAAAAGATCTATATCATTTCCAATCAATAATATGTCATCCACATATAATATCAGAAATGCCACATTGCTCCCACTCACTTTCTTGTAAATACAAGCCTCTCCATAAGTTTGGACAAATCCAAACTCTTTGATCACCTCATCAAAGCGGAGATTCCAACTCCGGGATGCTTGCTTCAGTCCATAGATGGATCACTGAAGTTTGCATACCTTATTAGCATCCTTAGGATCGACAAAACCCTTAGGTTGTATCATATACAACTCCTCTTCAATATTACCATTGAGGAACACAGTTTTGACATCCATCTGCCATATTTCATAATCGAAATATGTAGCAATTGCTAACATAATCCTAATCGACTTAAGCATCGCTACGGGAGAGAATGTATCATCATAGTCAACTCCTTGAATTTGTCGAAACCCCTTTGCAACTAGTCGAGCCTTATAGATGGTCACATTACCATCAGCATCAGTTTTTCTTTTGAAATCCATTTATTCTAAACGGCCTTTCGATCGTGAGGTGAGTCCACCAAGGTCCAAACTTGGTTCTTGTACATGGATTCCATCTCGGATTTCATGGCTTCTAGCCATTTGTTGGAGTCCGGGCTCACCATCGCTTCTTCATACATCACAGGGTCATCCATTTCATCAAACATAAAATTTACAACAGGATTGCCGTACAGTTCAGGAGCTGCACGTGTCCTGCTTGACCTGCGAGGTTCGGTAGTGTCCTCTTTCGGAGTTTCATGATCAATATCATTAGCTCTCTCTTCATTAGGTGAAGTCAACTCCGAAACAATTTCCGGTGCTGTGCTACTCGCCATTTCATGAAGAGACACCTTTCGCGAGAAACTCCTTCTCAAGAAAGGATCCATTCTTGGCAACAAAAACTTTGCCCTCGGATCTGTGATAGAAGGTATAACCAATCATTTCCTTAGGGTATCCTATGAAGACGCATTTTTCCGCTTTGGGTTCAAGTTTATCCAGCTGAAGTTTCTTCACATAAACATCGCATCCCCAAACTTGAAGAAATGACAGCTTAGGCTTGTTTCCAAACCATAATTCATACGGTGTCGTTTCAGCGGATTTAGATGGTGCCCGATTGAAAGTGAATGCAGTTGTTTCTAGTGCATAAGCCCAAAATGACAGTGGCAAGTCAGTCAGAGACATCATATATCCAACCATATCCAATAAAGTACGATTACGATGTTCCGACACACCATTATGTTGTGGTGTTCTGGCAGGCGTGAGTTGTGAAACTATTCCACACTCTTTCATGTGTGTGCTAAACTCGTAACCTAGATACTCTCCTCCACGGTCAGGCCGAAGAAATTTGATCTTTCTATTATGATGATTTTCCACTTCATTCTGAAATTCCTTGAACTTTTCAAAGATTTCAGACTTGTGTTTCATCAAATAGATATACCCGTATCTACTCAAATCATCCGTGAAAGTAACAAAATAACGATATCCACCTCGCGCCGACACACTCATTGGTCCACACACATCAGTATGTATGATTTCCAATAAATCTGTCGCCCGTTCCATTGAACCGGAAAATGGCGTTCTAGTCATCTTGCCCATAAGGCATGGCTCACATGTATCAAATGATTCAAAATCAAGTGATTCCAAAAGTTCATTAGAATGGAGTTTGTTCATGCGTTCAACGCCAATATGACCTAGACGGCAGTGCCACATATATGCAGATATATCATTATCAAGTTTAATCTTTTTAGCATTAACATTATGAATATGCGTAATATTACTATCGAGATCCAACAGAAATAAACCATTCAACACAGGTGCATCACCATAAAAGATATCATTCTTATAAATCGAACAACCATTGATTTCAGATTTAAAGGAATAACCACTTTGCATCAAACACGATTCAGATACAATGTTCATGCTCAGTGCAGGCACCAAATAACAATTATTTAGGTTTATAACTAATCCCGATGGCATATGGAGAGGTAGCGTCCCGACGGCGATCACATCAACTTTTGATCCATTGCCGACCCGCATCGTGACCTCATCCCTTGCTAGTTGTCGCTTGTTCCGCTGCCCCTGAACCGAGTTACATATATTAGCAACCGATCCTGTATCAAATACCCAGGTGCTACTATGAGTACTAGTCAAGTACACATCAATAACATGTATATCATATATACCTTTGTTTGCCTTGCCGGACTTCTTGTCCTCCAAATACTTGGGGCAATTGTGCTTCCAATGGCCAGTCCCCTTACAATAGTAACACTCGGTGTCAGACTTAGGGCCAGCTCGGGGTTTCTTTTCAGGCATGGCAACAGATTTGCCACCCTTCTTTCCCTTGTGCTTGCCTTTCTTGTCCTTCTTGAAACCGGTGGTCCTATTGATCATCAACACTTGTTGTTCTTTCCTAATCTCCACTTCTGCTGTCTTAAGCATTGACAGAAGCTCGGGAAGAGACTTCTTCATGCCCTGCATATTATAGTTCATCACGAAGCTCTTGTAGCTAGGTGGCAGAGATTGGAGAACACGATGTATGCCTAAGTCAATGGGAATCGTTATTCCCAAGGACACAAGCTTATCGCCGTACCCAGACATTTTGAGTACATGCTCACTAACGGACCTGTTCTCCTCCATCATGCAGCTAAAGAACTTTTCAGTAGCATGATAACTCTCTACGGAAGCATGGGTATTGAAAATCATTTTCAATTCTCCCATGGTATCAAAGGCATTGCCATTTTCGAAACGCTTTCGAAGTTCTGGCTCTAGCCCATACAGTATGCTGCAATGAACTAAGTTGTGGTCCCATAGACATTCTTTTCCTAGTCAAGGACATCAGGAGTTGGCGGGGGGGCCCAGCGGCGCATCTAGCACATATTGCTTTTGTGCAGCAGTGAGGAGAATTCTGAAATTCATAGCCCAGTTGGTGAAGTTGCTACCATTCACAGCAAGTTTCTCTTTCTCCATGAACACATTGAAATTAAAAGCAGGTGGTGCCATCTACAACAGAATTTGTAAAGTTTATTTAGACTAAGTTTCTGATAGAGTGAGTTCAACTAATCCAAATTACTAATGAACTCCCACTCAAAAACGACATCCCTCATGTCCTTTTGGTGATTACATGAACCAAATCCACTACACCAAGTCCGATCATCACATGAGTTAATGTAGCTTCAAAGGCGAGCATCTATATGGGCATCATATCAACTATATGACTCATGCTTAACCTTTCGGTCCATGTTTCGAGGCCATGTCTGTACATGCTAGGCTCGCCAAGTAAGAACCTTAGTATTCGCGTGTGTAAAACTGTCTTACACCCGTTCCTATGAAAGCGTAGATTCGAGTACACCCGATCATCACGTGATGTCTCGAAACACGATCCTTAGAATGGTGCATACTCAAGGAAGAACACATTTTATCTTGATATCTAAATGAGGGATCATCTTACAATGCTACCAAAAGCACCAAACTAGCAGTATAAGATGCTAACATCTAATGTGAAAAGTGAGATGATATGGTCCATGCATTTGATCTCTATCAGTTGCATCGTGGTATGATCTCTATCATTCCTTTGTGTGTAAGGTCAAGGTCTATGGAACTTACACGTTGAGTGAGTTGTAAGAGTATCTATCATACATCTACTTACAACAATACCATATAAGGCTAGCCCAGCAACGATCTAAACTAGACGCCTCTAATTTATCAATTGCAAGTTTTACGTGGCTTAGGGCTTTCGGAGATAGAACCATTCTCACCTACGAACATGAACCACAACGAGGATAACCAAGTTATTAGCAACTCGTTGTAAATCAGATATTGACTATAGTAGGAGAGAAAGACACCCGCTAGCCACTTATGCAAAACAAGTTGCATGTCAGTCGTGGAACCGGTCTCATGTACGATGACATGTAAGGTTGGTCCGGGCCGCTTCATCCCACTATGCCACCAATATCCAAGATACATAGAAGATGCAATAACATGGTCATCATCGCCCACATATAAACATATGTGTACTACCCATGCAAAGCACCTACGCATAGATCAGGCTCTGATACCACTGTTGGGTCCGCAGCATAGAAATCAAAAAATTTCCTACGATGAGAACTACACCCCAAGATCTATCTACTAGGTACAAAGCAACAGGTGGACATACATCCAACGAGAACTTACCCTCGAAGACAACGAGTTTTGTTAACAAGTAGGAACTCGTGGTTGATGTAGTCGTACACTTGCCGATCTCAAGATCGTGAGGAAGTCCGAGCGCCGCAACTCAGCAGCGCATCCGTACTCGCACACACGTTCAAGCCACCAGACAACCTCCATCTCCTTGCTCCAGCGATCCAGCGGAAGCAGCAACTCCTTCTAGACGAAATGCCACAGGGAACATGTATCTCGCTAATCCGAGACCATGGGGGAATAATTCTAGAGGGGGAGAGAGATCCTTCACAAGGAGGTGTGTGGAAGAAGGAGGGAGAGGGTGGCCTTTTATAGGAGGAGGAGGGTTCCCCTCCTCTCCATGGCCGGCGCATGGGGGGGTGACTCCTCACCTCCCCCATTCATGTGGTGGTAACCCCTCCACATTAAAATGCCTCTTCACATTCCCTTTTAAAGTCCCCACTTTAAATGCATTAAAATTCTCCAAGTTTAATGCTCTCTCATTTAATAAAACTCTTTTATTAAATTTATTCAGAATTCTGTTAATTACTTTAATTAAAAACATTCACATATAACCCCTTGCAATATTTCAATATCACATGCAGAACCACTTTCTGCAATTTCACCCGAAACAATTTCCGGTTTCTATCGAAACAATTCCTACGCTTTGCAATTCTTTCGTCTGAAACATATGTGCTCCAAAATGGTGTCCGGTAACTCTTAAGTGTGTCACCCTACAGTTCGCGAATAATGTAGACATGATTGAGACTCCTCTCAGATCAATAATCAAAAGCGGGACCTGGAGATCCGGACTGACTCCCACATATTCAACGATGACTTCTATGATCGCGAGAACCTTTAACGCTTGTAATTTAATCCCTTTATCTCATGATATAATACATGTCCGAGATTCGATCATCGGTATCCAAATACCTAGTTTGATCTCGTTACCGACATGCACTCTTTTCTCGTTCCCGTGATATAACATTCTAGTGATCACATCACTTGCTTGCAAGCTATCTCAATGTGATATCACCGAGAGGTCCCAGAGTATATCTATCCGTCATCGGGGTTAACAAATTCCACTCTAGATCCATGAGCCTCAACATAACACCTTCGTAGCACTGAACCCATCTTTATAGTCACCCTGTTACGGTGTGACGTTTGACGTTATCAAGATACTCTTCACGTGTTAGCAATTAACATGATCTCATGGTCTAAGGATAAAGATTACTTCGTATGATGTTATAGCAATATAAACATAATGACTTGATCGTAATGCTATACTTTGGATGAATGTTCATCACATCATTTCACAAATGTTGTGACCTTGTTATTAACAACATCCAATGTCAATGATCAGGAAACCTTGATCATCTTGTTAATCAACAAGCTAGTCTATAAGAGAGGCATAACTAGGAACCCTTTTTGTTTATTAAACACACATGTATTGATGTTTCCGATCAATAAAATTCTAGAATGCAAAATAAACATCTATCATATATAATGAATACATAATAACAACTTTATTATTGCCTCTCAGGGCATATTTCCTTCACCTATATGCTCTTTGATTTCACTTTTCTTTTGTGTATACCGGTTTTGCTCTAGTGGACACCTGTCGGCATCCCACTCTCTCCAACTTGTGGAGGTTGCCGACAATGTGGGACTGGTCCCAACATCGACGGTCTCAAGGTGCCTACCTCAGTAGGTCACAACACTATGCACTCTCTTTAACATGTTATGAAAAATGCACGTGCAAATATATCCTTTGCTGTAATCACTTTGTCTCGCCACATATAAACCCTAACCAAGCACTTGAATAAATAACATGTGCTAGAAAATAAAAGTTGAGTGAGGGGAATCCTGCAAGTATTATCCCGTTATGGACTTGTCTTAACCATGAAACACAAATTATGACTTGTAGGACTCCAAACCGGAAATACGAGCACCATGAAAGATGACGATGACAGAGGAAGCGGCAACCAGCGCGTCGCCATGAAACCTAGACGATGGCGGGACGACTATAATCTACACCTTGCCGGAGACGATCTGGACAACCGTCGGACAATGGTGAAGTAGCAGATCAGGAGGGCAAATCAAAGAGGCAACCTAAGATCAATAGCCATGGAAACTCTTTAGGGCCCAAAGAGGCGGCGGTGGCCTCTTGCCTCGACTAGTATAGGTCAACGCAACAAAACAATACAGTCGGGCTCAAGTAGAGGGAGCCTAGCCCAGCCCATTATTTCTTTGATCTCGCGCTTGTCTTGCTCACCAAAAAAGCTGGTCCAGTACTATAGTAACAACACTAGGTAGAGCAAGTGGTACCGGCCATTTTTTCCAACTATAGGTCATAGGTTCAAGGCCAAGTCGTTACACTATTTTATTTTATTTTCTTTATTGTGTTCGTTGTTTCTCTAAATTACCATATCCTAGATAGATATATTTAAGTATCAACATCATCTTGTATATTTTATTTAAACCAGTGAACACAAATAGTCAACATCAAAATTTGGGGTATTAGATTTTCACCCCTTTAGACAAAATTCGACCCCGAATTCTTCCTTTATTTAGTACTCGCAAGACTAATCATAACAAGTTAGAACATACGCATACCTCACAAACTGGGCATAAGTATTTCTATGTCTTTCTTAAGCAACAGGTGACCCTTAGCTTGCATGTCGCTTCATGCTCGGTTTGATGCAACCAAAGGACCTTCACATACGTTTTCGTTACCTGCCTCCTAACTCTCTTGGACTCCCACGATGTCCTTACAAGTTGTACCTCAAAGGTTAAATCTGGCTCAATTATACCTGATTTCATGGTCAAATGTCGTTCTAATCTCCTAAGTGGTTCCGTAATAGAGACATGGAACACATTATGCACTCCTTTCACTGAATTGATCAACCCATAGCTAGCAGGATAGCATCATGGCAGACACCGCTACCATGATAGGTCCAAAGTATTGCAAACTAAGCATCCCTTTCATATTAAATATCATAAAGCCTTTAGTGGTTGATACCCTTAATAGGGCATGTTCGTCTGCTATACCAACGTTCACAGGCCATCGCATGACGGTACCTAAGTTGCCTGAAATTCCCGCGTTTCGAAAAGTTGGGCCGCCAACTACTGAGAGGGGCCATTTCGAGGCAAACTCATCTCACCCCTGCCAAATTCAAAGATTCCGTTAAACTGCCCCGTGAAGTAGACGGTCGAGACCCTCATGTCGGTCATCTGTCCGTGACGCGAGCGCCAACGCGGTAACCTCTTAGGAAAATAGAGCAACTAAGTGGATTGGATGCGTTGACCAATTTCACAAATCCATTCCCAGCTTTCCCCTAGCACCGGAGGCGTCGGAATCCACCCTCCAGGCAGGACGATCCCTTCTGACATTTGACTTCCGGTGCCAAGTTGTTGCGCCCAGTCGCTGATCCCGAGCTCCAATGGCGCATGTCATAGCCGTCGTTGCGAAGCTCTAGCCCGCATCCGCCGCCGACGAGCCGAGCAGCTCGTAGGTTGGCAGATCCTACTATCAAGAAAGAAGAAGATATGTCTACAAGCGGGTGAGCTACCCTTCTCTTTCCTATTCGCACTAATTACAACTACTAGCTGGCTACTAAATCTCAAATTGTTTGTTAGCCCAATGCTGACAAACATATATTGTCCACAGTTTTCTGTCAAGTGGGATCTGCGCGGACCCCCCTAACCTGGTTACGGTAGTCCTCTACAGGTACGACTCTAAGGGCAAGAGGTATGGACACCATTGTTTCACGATGGAAGAAGCGTCTGCGCAAATCTGCACTATATCTGGTATGGTTGCTGCTTTTCGTAATCATGTTGAATTATGGCCGAAGCAGACTGCAAAGTTCAGCTTCATGGATGAACGTGGCATCATGGTTCCAATAACATGTGGCAGTGAACTAATTGGGTTGATGAAAAGGTATGCTTCGGCTGCCATGTTTGAGCAGAAATGTGATGTACTGGATGTGGAAGCTGCTGCAAATCGGAGTCTCCCTTCTATTCTTAGACAGGGTCGTTGCTCAAACCCAATCAGCTCCTGGTAAGCAAAGGTCTCTTAGGGTTCGCATGTTTGTGCTGAATTGTAATTTTTGTTTTATTTACTCTGTATATATTGGGCAGTTATGCAACAATCTTGTTTCTTTGACAGGAAGCATCGCATGGTTAGAAACATGACTCCCGGGTTAGTCATTTTGCTGCCCGAAGAAATTAAAAATGAGTGGAAAGATGTCATTTTGCTGCTCGAAGAAATTAAAAACGAGTGGAAAGATTGATGCTGGACACGATTCTGGTGCCCATTGTCCCGGCGATTCAGAGTACATGAAGCTAAGAAATTGGCACCGAGGAAGAGGAAGAAGGCAGGAAATCAAGAAGCCAGTGGACGTGAAGGCTTGGCACCCAGGCTGCGAAAGAAGGCTGCTGGCAATGAAGATGCATAGTAATGTGTTGAACTTGAACCTATATATGTAATTCTGTTAAATTCTGATCGCTCTGTGTGTGGCACATTGTTGGGCGAAACAATCTACCCACGTTCTCTGAGTAAAATGTACCGCGACTTAGGGTTTGGAAATGCCCAAGTCAGTAGTTGAATCCGAAATTGTGATTGTGCCACTGCTAGCTAAAAACAAGGATTCACCAGTTCCACGATTGATGAGGGGCAAGAGGTCTCCAAATACGACGGAATGTAAATGGCGCAGAAATAAATTATTTAAGCTGTCACACTCCACGAAGCAGCAACTTATTTCAGATGCTGCACAATGACATGCCAACATAAACAGCAATGTTCTCACCAGTAATGCCCAGATGAGGAGGAAATCGGTACCACTTTCTGGCCTAATCTTGAGCCCGTCTATCTCACCGCCTCTCTGCTCCTGCATCCCCTGCATCTGGTGAAGCTCCCGGATCTCCAGTAACCGGGTGTACGTGCTTCCACTTTATATATTGTGGTTGTGCCATTTGCATGCGGCACAATCCACGTAGATTACGTTTAAACAAACCACCAATGTCAGAATACACTAGTAGAAAAGGTGTCTTTGGTCCATGGTCAGGTTCCCAATCCGGGACAGAGATCTAAATCGAGGCAGAAATTGATCTAAATCACAAATTCTTCCACAAATTAATAGAGATAGAGATCTAAATCGAGGCATTTCATTACTTCAACCACAAATTCTTCTAAACAAAGGTGCGATTTCACATCCTATATTAATTCAACCACTAGTCAACAATTTCACTTCCGCTGCCACTGTCCTCCGAGCCGCCGGCTTCCTAGTCGCTGTCGGACGGAACCTCCACGATGTCCGCATTGTTCGCGAGACGGAGCACCTCTTCGCGTTGAGCGGCGGCGATGACGGTGTACTTGGTCCATCCAAGGAGGGACCAGAACCTCTCCCGCCCTTCTCGGTTGCGGAGATCTCGGTGCACCACGCGCCCGTCAACGATGCGGTTGCCAATCTTGGCCTCCCGCTCCTTCTTGAACAGCGCCGGCCAGTATGGGCTGGCCGCCGCGTACCGGGGCAGCGCCCTCTGCCACGCGGGCATCTGGTGGCGGCGCGCCGCGATTCCGCTCTCCATCTCGGCTTGGCCAGGGAGCGGATCCACCGGCACCCCCGCAGAGCTGATGCGCCATCTGTGGGGCACCGTCGTGGCTGGCGGCGTGAGGATGTCAAAGTTCGCGAACATCACCGCCTCGTAGAAGTTCAGATCAGGCATCTCCATGGCGGCACGGTGGAGGTTGGAGAGGGAGCGAGGGGATGGATGACGAAGCGACAGCGTGGTGGAGATTGGAGAGGACGAGGGGATGGATGACGAAGCGATGCGCTGTGGCACCTCCTATTTGTACACGAGGACGACGAAGCGATGGGCAGAATATCCAAGGGGCATTGGTCAGACAAAAGAAGTAATGCGGTGTCAGACAAAAGAAGTAATGCAGGGTCAGACAAAAGAAGTAATGCAGGGTCAGAACAATTTTTTTCCTCCCTAGAATCCAGGACCAATAGTTCAGACCGCTAGGTCAACAAGTACAACTATTACAACTTAAAAGGGCATGGAGCTTAAGATAAATGGAACTAGTTATCACACATCTCCTTAATCTTCCTAATCTTAGCCCAATGCGCATCTTCCTACGAGAGCAAGAATCGAATCGTCTGCTCCTTCTTTTAGCATCTTCCTTGCACAGCTTCAATTGTTTCTCTGCATTTTTCCTCATGCACTTGTCAATACTCGTAGTTGTGAACTGCAGGACTTTGGCCTGGTGGAGATCATTCCTTGCTTGAGTCAGTTCTTGCTCTGCTTTAGCCTTCAGGGCCAACGCCGCATCCCTCTCCTTCACGACTTTGCTAACCTTGTCTTGCACCCACCTGAGATCTTGCTTATGCTTGGTCGTGTCAACTGGTTCCCATAGCTTCATCTCAACACTGTTAAGAAGTGAGTAGAATACATATTCTTTCAACTCGACAGTCATTTCCCATAGTTTTTCCAGCATTTTCTGCATCAATTTGGGCCACTCTGGATCTACCCAGTTGACAACACTTCAACTTCCGCCTTGCATCATTGCGCGATGTCCTTGACACCGTAGAAACCTCCTGCCTGCGTTTCGTCCTTCGAATGCTACAAATTTACCGGGCACATATCCATGTTTACATACCAGAGGACTGTCTTCATCCGCTAAACCGTGATAGTCGGAGTCATACATCATCTGGTTGGCCTAACACATCATACGCGCATGAGTAAACAGATTAGATCTAGCTCAAAAAATAAATAACTGGCCACAGATGATAGAAATAGAGATGAGACGACTCACATCAAAATCACCGTTCCTGTCGTCACGACGCGTTTCCTCACCGTCTCCCCTTGAACCCATGGAAAGAGGGGAGGGGGCGTGGCTGCCGAAGAGGGGATTGGGATGGAGGCGCCATCGGCTTGCGGCTACGGCAGGATGGGAGTGAAGTGGGGAAAGTGGCTTCGAGGGTAAGGAAGAGAAGTACGTGGAGGAAGAGAAGTAATGGGGACATGACACTGGGATGTGGCCCACTGAACTCGTGAGACGTGACACTCGCAACAGGGGAGCGCCCGATGTTGCCAGTTTGTCCAGAGCAAGCGTGGCCAATCATGTCGCAGAATAGCCTACTCGCGGATCGCTCTCACGAAGACCATCCCAATCGTCTAAGCGCCCCAATCGAACGGTATGTAATAATCGTCAAGCAGAACAACTGTGTTAGGGCGTGCCTTCTAGAAGACTTGGTCTAACGGCTACCCATGCAATGACACTGGTGTATCCATGTGAGTTTGTGAAAAGAACAGACATGCAATCACACTAGGTGGATCCATATGTGGTTTATGGAAGTAACAAACATGCAATGACTCCAGCTGTGATTCAAGAAAAGAACATACATGCAATGACACTGGTGGATCCATGTGTGGTTCATGAGAAGAACACACATCCAATGACACTGGTGGACTCTAGCTGTGGTTCATGAAAAGAACAGACATGCAATGACACTTGTGGATCCATATGTGGTTTGTCTAGAGGAACACACATGCAATGACAATGGTTGTGGTTCATGAAAAGAATAGACATGCAATGACACTGGTGGATCCATGTGTGGTTTATGAAAGTAACATACATGCAATGACACTAGGTGGATCCATATGTGGTTTGTGAGAAGAACATACATGCAATGACACTGGTGGATCCTTATGTGGTTCATGGAAAGAACTGACATGCAATGACAATGGGTGTGGTTCAAGAAAAGAACATACACGCAATGACATCGGTGGATCCATGTGTGGTTCATGAAAAGAACAGACATGCAGTGACACCGGTAGATCCTTATGTGGTTTGTCTAGAGGAACACACATGCAATGACACTGGGCGTGGTTCATGAAAAGAACAGACATGCAATGACACTAGTGGATCCTTATGTGGTTTGTGAGAAGAACAGACAAACAATGACACTGGTGGATCCTTATGTGGTTCGTGAAAAGAACTGACATGCAATGACCCTAGGTGTGGTTCATGAAAAGAACTGACATGCAATGACATTGGGCGTGGTTCATGAAAAGAACAAACATGCAATGACACCGGTGGATCCATGTGTGGTTTATGGAAGTAACAGACATGCAATGACTCTAGCTGTGTTCATGACAAGAACAGACATGCAATGACACCGGTGGATCCATGTGTGGTTTGTTTAGAAGAACACACATGCAATGACACTTGGTGTGGTTCATGAAAAGAACAGACATGCAATGACACTGGTGGATCCTTATGTGGTTTGTTTAGAGGAACAGACATGCAATGACACCGGTGGATCCATGTGTGGTTCATGAGAATAACACACATCCAATGACACTCATGGATCTTTATGTGGTTCATGAAAAGAACAGACATGCAGTGACACCGGTGGATCCTTATGTTGTCTGTCTAGAGGAACACACATGCAATGACACCGGGTGTGGTTCATGAAAAGAACAGACATGCAATGACTTATGTGGTTTGTTTAGAAGAACACACATGCAATGACACTTGGTGTGGTCCATGAAAAGAACAGACATGCAATGACACTAGTGGATCCTTATGTGGTTTGTTTAGAGGAACAGACATGCAATGACACCGGTGGATCCATGTGTGTTTCATGAGAAGAACACACATCCAATGATACCAGTGGATCCTTATGTGGCTCATGAAAAGAACAGACGTGCAGTGACACTGGTGGATCCGAATGTGGTTTATCGAGAGGAACACACATGCAATCACACTAGGTGTGGTTATGAAAGTAACAGACATGCAATCACACTAGGTGGATCCATATGTGGTTTGTGAGAAGAACAGACATGCAATGACAATGGTGGATCCTTATGTGGTTCATGAAAAGAACTGACATGCAATGATATTGGTGGATCCATGTGTGGTTCATGAGAAGAACACACATCCAATGACACCGGTGGATCCTTATGTGGTTCATGAAAAGAACAGACATGTAGTTACACCGGTGGATCCTTATGTGGTTTTCCTAGAGGAACATACATGCAATGACACTGGGTGTTGTTCATGAAAAGAACAGACATGCAATGACACTGGTTGATCCTTATTTGGTTTGTGAGAAGAACATACATGCAATGACACTGGTGGATCCTTATGTGGTCCATGAAAAGAACTGACATGCAATGACACTGAGTGTGGTTCATGAAAAGAACTGACATGCAATGACACTGGGCGTGGTTCATGAAAGGAACAAACATGCAATGACACCGGTGGATCCATGTGTGGTTTATGGAAGTAACAGACATGCAATGAATCTAGCTAGGGTTTATGAAAAGAACAGACATGCAATGACAACGGGTGTGGTTCATGAAAAGAACAGACATGCAATGACACTGGTGGATCCTTATGTGGTTTGTTTAGAAGAACACACATGCAATGACACTGGGTGTGGTTCATGAAAAGAACAGACATGCTATGACACTAGTGGATCCTTATGTGGTTTGTTTAGAGGAGAAGACATGCAATGACACCGGTGGATCCATGAGTGGTTCATGAGAAGAACACACATCCAATGACACTGGTGGATCCTTATGTGGTTCATGAAAAGAACAGACATGCAGTGACACCGGTGGATCCTTATGTTGTCTGTCTAGAGGAACACACATGCAATGACACCGGGTGTGGTTCATTAAAAGAACAGACATGCAATGACTTATGTTGTTCGTTTAGAAGAACACACATGCAATGACACTGGGTGTGGTTCATGATAAGAACAGACATGCAATGACATTGGTGGATCCTTATGTGGTTTGTTTAGAGGAACAGACATGCAATGACACCGGTGGATCCATGTGTGGTTCATGATAAGAACACACATCCAATGACACCGGTGTATCCTTATGTGGTTCATGAAAAGAACAGACATGCAGTGACACTGGTGGATCCTTATGTGGTTTGTCTAGAGGAACACACATGCAATGAAACTGGGTGTGGTTTATGAAAGTAACAAACATGGAATCACACTAGGTGGATCCATATGTGGTTTGTGAGAAGAACAGACATGCAATGACACTGGTGGATCCTTATGTGGTTCATGAAAAGAACTGACATGCAATGACACTGGGTGTGGTTCATGAGAAGAACACACATCCAATGACACTGGTGGATCCTTATGTGGTTCATGAAAAGAACAGACATGTAGAGGACACCGGTGGATCCTTATGTGGTTTGCCTAGAGGAACACACATGCAATGGCACTGGTGTGGTTCATGAAAAGAACAGACATGCAATGACACTAGTGGATCCTTATGTGGTTTGTGAGAAGAACATACATGCAATGACACTGGTGAATCCTTATGTGGTTCATGAAAAGAACTAACATGTAATGACACTGGGCGTGGTTCATGAAAAGAACTGACATGCAATGACACTGGGCGTGGTTCATGAAAAGAACAGACATGCAATGACACTGGTGGATCCATGTGTGGTTTATGGAAGTAATAGACATGCAATGACTCTAGCTGTGGTTCATGAAAAGAACAGACATGCAATGACACCGGGTGTGGTTCATGAAAAGAATAGACATGCAATGACACTGGTGGATCCTTATGTGGTTTGTTTAGAAGAACACACATGCAATGACATTGGGTGTGGTTCACGAAAAGAACAGACATGCAATGACACTGGTGGATCCTTATGTGGTTTGTTTAGAGGAGAAGACATGCAATGACACCGGTGGATCCATGTGTGGTTCATGAGAAGAACACACATCCAATGACACTGGTGGATCCTTATGTGGTTCATGAAAAGAACAGACATGCAGTGACACCGGTGGATCCTTATGTGGTCTGTCTAGAGGAACACACATGCAATGACACCGGGTGTGGTTCATGAAAAGAACAGACATGCAATTTGTTTAGAAGAACACACATGCAATGACACTGGGTGTGGTTCATGAAAAGAACAGACATGCAATGACGCTGGGTGTGGTTCATGAAAAGAACAGACATGCAATGACACTGGTAGATCCTTATGTGGTTTGTTTAGAGGAACAGACATGCAATGACACCGCACTACTAGGAAAATGGCTATAGGTAATATGCACATCCGTGGCGCACGTGTCAGTGGTGCCCAACGGCTAAAATAGGCGTGGCGCACTGCATAGAGGTGCCCTACAGGTAACTGTAGTAAGCGTGGCGCACATATGCGCGGTGCACCATGGATGTGTGTGGGCCAGGGCACTGCCGTCTGTATACCACATAGCCGTAGCGCACCTACGGCTAGTGCGTTTTGAATGTGACCGGTAGTTGTGGCGCACTTGGGCACCATGCGCTACAGGTCAAATCGGGCCACACTGCTGTGCAACTGGGAAAACAATTCTGTGGCGCACAGGTGGTACGTGCGCCACGGCTGTTCATTATGCCTGTGGCGCACCACGCCACGTGCGCCACGGATATGCGTGCTGCCTGCTACATTTTGGCAGATAGCCTTTTGCACATTGCCTAGATCCACCATCTCCCACTTCACTTTCCCCTCCTTCTTCCTCTTTGGGTCTCGCCCCCCTCCTCCTTACCACCTCAATTTCTCCACTCTTTCACCATTTGTAGCTTGTAAAACTTACCTTGGATGCTACATACATAATAGAGGAAGGCTCTCCTTCCGGCCACCATCTCTCGGTCTCTCACCTCTCCTTCGGGATCTTCTCGCGGTCTCTCGTCTCGGTAAGTTGTCTATGTAAGTGGGATGTGTTTATGTGTATGGATGATATGGTTGCATATCTATGGAGAGGATCGATGCTCTCATGTGTTTGGAGAGCATGCATGCATGCTCTCTCATATATTGGCATTGTTTTGCCAAAATGTTGATTTATTTCCATTTTGGCAAGACTTTGGCATTTCGCAAAGGTCCGAATTTTAGGATAGGTCATGCCGAAATTTTCCATCGATCATTGCATGTATGCATTGGTTCTGTGGTTGTAATAAACTTCTAATTCTACCGTGTACACCGTACAGGCAACCATGGTCCGCATAATGAGCGAAGGCATTGTGGCTAGATTTTTGAAATGCGCGACGGTCGACATGATACGAAATAACATGATGGAGATAAGATGTCCATGCAGAAGATGTCAATTGGTTGATCGACCCAGATTCTGGAAATCTGCAGGCGCACCTGCTCCGCCATGGTTTCATGGATGGCTACACTTGGTGGATAAGTGATGACGAAGACGATGAGGCCGTAAATGGGGCGGCGGAAAATGAGGAAGGCGGGCAACATGATCATGATCACGGCAATGACGGGCGAGATGAAGAAGAGTCTCCTGGAGATGGTGAAGGTGCGGAAGCAGACCAGGATGACGATGATCTAGATGCCGAAGCAGACGATGGAACAATGTCAGAATGGGTGCGGGACCCTTATGTTCAAGAACTGCTTCTCAAGCAGACGAGTAACGCCAGGGCAGCCGCTAGAGAGAAAGCCAAGCTTGCGCAACTTGATAAAGACGCGGTTACTCCATTGTATGAAGGATGCAAGCCCGATGATACCCGGTTGAATGTAACGCTCAAGGCTATGGAGATGAAGGCAAAACATAAATGGACCGATGCAAGCTTCGATGATATGATGGCATTCTGGCACGATCGTCTCCCGGAGGGGAACATGTGTCCAACTAGTATCGAGGACGCCAAGAAAATCGTGTGTCCTCTTGATCTACTGCACATTAGATACCACGTCTGCATCAACGATTGCATCATTTATTGGGGCGAGGACGCGGAGAAAACCACATGCTTGGTGTGCAGCGTTAGTCGATACAAGAAAGGGAAGAAAGCTCCTCGAAAAGTGGTATGGTACTTTCCTATCACTCCTCGTCTGGAGTGCTATTTCGTAGACCCTAAGGAAGCAAATCTCATGCGCTGGCATGCGGAAAGAAAGAAGCCAGCAGATGACGATGACCCTGAAAAGGACGAGCTGCTGACGCACCCTTCAGATGGTAGCCAGTGGAAAGCATTAGACCTCGAATTCCCAGAATTTGGTGGAGATTCGAGAAACATCAGGCTAGGTGCAAGCACCGATGGACTCAATCCGTTCGGTAGCCAGAGCAGCACACACAACACTTGGCCCGTGTTTGTATGGATGTACAACCTCCCTCCCTGGTTCTGCATGAAAAAGAAGTACATACAAATGAGTATGCTAATTCAAGGGCCAAAACAACCTGGTACCGACATCAATCTATATCTCAGGCTGTTGAAAGAGGAGCTAGCCATGTTATGGGAATCTGGAGCCAATACGTATGACGTTGTCGCACAAGATTATTTCACTATGAGAGCCGCATTGGTCACTATGGTGCAAGACTATCCAGGTTGCGGATATTTCTCGGGGCGGGTTATCCAAGGATTCTACGCATGCGTTAGGTGCATGGATAACATGACCTATCTCCAACTAGAGAAAGATCTAGGGTCTTCGAAAACCGTGTTCATGGGGCACCGAAGGTGGCTTGGAAAGAATGATGCATGGAGAAAACGTGGAGATCTGTACAATGGAAAATCTGAGACCCGAGGAATCCCAGAGCGGAGGAGCAGCGAAGAAGTGGATGAATTGCTGAAAAATTGGAAACAGTGTCCTAAACCGGGAAAGAAGCGAAAGAGGCAGCAAGACAAGCCGTTCATAAAGGTATGGAAAACAAGGTCTGTTTTCTTGGAGTTGCCATACTGGAAGTTTCTCCGCACGCCTCATAGCCTTGACATCATGCATATCACGAAGAAAGTGTGCGAGAGTCTAGTCGCCACCCTAATCAACCTGCCAGATAGGACGAAAGATGGTCCTAAAGCAAGGAACGACTTGATATTCATGGGCATCCGGAAGGATGTTCATGGAGGACGCCCTACTTCTAATGATTATGAAGATGACGATGATCATCAGTCAGAGGCGACACAAGGTCGTCGAAAGGGTAAAAAGGTCAAGAAGAACGAATATTACTATCCTCCTTCGTGCTTCACACTAAGCCAGGATGAGATCAAACAGTTTTTCAAGTGCCTTCTAGGAGTCAAATTTCCTTACGGATACGCGGGCAAGATAAGCAGGTACCTAGATGAGGCTAAGCAGAGGTTTAGTGGGATGAAGTCTCACGACTGTGACATGCTAATGACGCAGATACTTCCGGTTGCACTACTAGGTATAATGGACGAGCATGTCCAAGAAACATTGTTTGGGCTCTGCAAGTTTTTCGATGTCGTCTCTCGAAAGTCAATTGGCGTGAAATAGCTCGGGAGGCTACAAGAGGAGATCGTGGTGATACTATGCGAGCTCGAGATCTACTTCCCGCCCGCATTCTTCGACATTATGGTGCATCTACTGGTCCATATCATGGAGGATATCATCCAACTCGGGCTGATGTTCCTCCGCAGCATGATGCCGTTCGAAAGGATGAACAGACACATCAAAGGATACGTTCGCAACAGGTCCCGTCCAGATGGAAGCATAGCCAAGGGCTTTCTGGCCGAAGAGTGCATCTCTTTTTGCACGAATTATCTAGGCATCGAGAACCCTGTCGGTCTTCCCGTCAATAGGCACCTTGGCAAGCTCGATGGATCGGGTCACCGAGAGGGTCGTCGCGTACTGGATGCAGACTACGATTGTCGATGCACAGACTTTGATAGAGCAAACCTAGTCACGCTACAACATTTAGAACTGGTTGATCCTTGGGTACAAAAGCACAAAAGTTCAATCGATAAGAAGTATAGTGACCGGGGCATATAGAGGACGCAAGGAGAAATAATCAAAGAGCACAACTCAGATTTCATGCGTTGGTTTAGGCAGACGCTCCTAGATAATCCCCCGCAATCACATTCTGTGGAGGAAAACATCATATTCACCTTGTCGCAGGGACCCATGCACAACCTGGTGACCTATCAGGCGTATGATATCAACGGCTACACATTCTACACGGAGGAAAAGGACAACAAGTGTGACTATCAGAACTCAGGCATAACATCGGAATTCTACACCGATGACAACGTGAAGGAAAGATTTTACGGAAGGATCTAGGAGATCTGGGAGATCGACTACTGTGGAGAAAAGGTGCCGATGTTCCATGTCAGATGGGCTAAGAGCGTCGAAAGAGAAGACCGGTATTTTACAGCCATGTTAAGATCCAAAGCAGCCAAATCCAAGGTCGCCGGTGTGCACGTCGCCGCGAAAAATGAACCGTGGGTACTGGCTAGCAAAGTGGACCAATGTTTTTTATTACCGACCAGACAAAGCCTAACCGTGTTGTCGTGAGGAGAGGAAAAAGAAACATCATCGGAATGGATGGAGTCGCCAACGATCAAGACTTAGACCAGTATGGTGATCTAAAGATTGAAGATGACGACGACTACGATGAAGAAACATACATCACAAGAAGAAAAAGGACAACCTTATCCAAAAAAGGTAGCCCGTTCGAGCGAAGAAACATAAAAGTGCCAGGGCTAAATTATTCAACCGCAACAAAGAAGGGAAAAAAGATTGTAAAACGCTAGCTCAAAAAAGATTATAAAACGCATGCTCAAAAAAGATTGTATTGATGCATATGGATGGCATATTATTAATGGACACATTATTATTTAATTTCTTTCTACTTTGAATCACTTTTGTACCACTTTTGATGATATATATGTACCATTTTTGTCATATAAAACATATAACAGATATTTTATATAGTTTACATAATTTTTGGGATATTTTTTAACATTTTAAAGTAGTTTTAAAATAAAAACAAAAAATGGGGGCACTAGGGTTTGAACCTAGGTGCTCCAGGTTTAGTGAGCGTACATAGCTAGGGCGGAACCAGTGGGATATGCAAGTGCTTGTGTCAACTAACGGGGCGGCAACCTTTTGTTTGACTTGACACGACACTTAGCCCTAGCGCACCCTTACCTAGTGCGCTACGGTTACCCGTAGAGCACTAGGTAAGGGTGCGCTACGGCTAAGTGTTCTGACAAATCTGTGCTGCGCACGGTCATCTCCCATCTCCCATCTATCTACCGACAAGTTTGTGCTGCAGCTACCGACGCGCTGCCTCCGCTCGATCTGCCGCCTCCGCCGCTTGCCCGCTGCCTGCCGAGGAGGAGGAGAGGAGGCCGCCACGTCCGTGGAGGAGGAGAGGAGGCTGCCGCGTCCGAGGAGGAGGAGAGGAGGCCGCCGCGCATCCGTGGAGGAGCTCCGTCCGCGATCTTCGTCATCATCCGCGCGCTCTTCATCGTTGTCGTCTTTGAGGTGAGCGTCCCCTCTCCCCTCTCTCCCTCTCTCCCCTCTCTGACCTAGAACATAGGGCTGCCTGCCGAGGGTTTCCTGACCTAGAACACAAAATTTCAACCCTAATTAGGGTTTCCTCCTCTCTTTGGTGTCTAATATTGGATAGTGTTTTACCTAGTGAATAGCTTCGAGGACATGAACCCTAGCTTGATTTAGTGATAGTGTTGTTGGTGATAGGTTTGATTCCTAAATGTTACAGTGAGTTGAGACTGAAACATCCTTTCTACTGTATTTTTTCACATATGTTGGTTCCTTTGGACTCTGGTGAACACAGTGCAATTACTTGGATGAGATATTATCGTTGGTTCAGGGTTCAGGGTTCAGTCATTCGGATAGTGCAATAGTTGATCTGTGTTGTAGTGTGTTGATGCTATGGTGGTCGACGTGTTGTAGTGTGCTGATGCTATGGTGGTCGATGGTGGTTGATCTGTGTTGTAGTGTGCTGATGCTATGGTTCAGGGTTCAGTCATTCAGATAGTGCAATAGTCATTCAGTCATTCAGACAGTGCAATAATTTCTACTGTATTTTGTAGTGTGCCTTGATTAATTCTTGGACCTGTTCAATGTGTAAAGCTGATGCTATGGTGGTCGATGCTATAGTTACTGAATGTGTAAAGCTGATGCTATGTGCTTGTGATGTTGCTAATAGAACAGTATTCCTTCAAGTTTACCTGAGATGCATTTGATGTACTTCACTAGAATACATAGTGACTGTGAAGCATTGGTACAGATCACCCATTTGAAGCAAATAATGTGATGTAAATTCAGCAAACCTTAGAACTTAATTTCTTGCTCTTAGAGGTTTCTGTTTGCCAGCCTCAAATAGGCTTATAAAGCCTAACACATGCCATGGTTTCCAGCTTTCTTTTGTAGTGCTACTAATAAAGAATATCTTACAATGTGAAAAAAAAGGATTGTTATTTTTTTGAAGCTCATATCTGATCATGCAGTAGGTACTGGAAAAATAATAACTTGACACATGTTTTAACTGACACAATTAAGCCATCTACATAACTCCCTGCATGTGTATTTAACTATTCAAATGACTATATGAGAGAGCAGAGCTAAGAAACTTCTAACGATTATAAATAAGCTGAACTATTTCAAGTTTAGGATAACATAACGTCCTACGAAATGTTTTCTATAGTTAAACATTTAGAAAGCTTTTACTAAATGATTAACTAGCCAATATATCATGTAATGGTTGTTTCTTGTACTCATGTCTTTGGCTACTAGTTTGATCTCTGGTAGTTCTACTGGAGAGATGTCTTTGGCTACTAGTTTCATCTATGCTGCTGTAATTTGCTTGTTTTCAAGACCACCTAAAAGTTCTACATCTGATATATGTTCCCGCCTTCCACCATTCTTGGTTATGCTCTCCTTTAAATCCCGGTTAGAGTGCTTGTTGTGCTTTGTTGTATTCGTAGCTATATTACCCTTCCTAGTTGTATTCGTATGCAGGTGCTTGTATGAAATGAGTCACGATTTTCGCCGAAATGTTGATTAACTTCCGTTTCGGCAGAAATCGGGAACTCCTAGTTTAACAAAAATGAGCAAAGGTCATGCCGGATTTTTCCGTGCACTTTACTAACCATTATTTGCCTTCTATTAGTGCAAACATGTGTGACAATGACGAGGCTGGACCTTCTCAGCGTATCAACACTGAAGGAGAAGTGAGACCTCAAAACAGACCCTTGTCATTCTGGGAGGAGGTCGAGCGCCTAGAAAGAATGACAGAGGGTGATGAAGAATACAACCCTTCCGAGAGCGACGCCGATGAGATGGAAGACACAGAAGAAGCAGAAGCGGCCGAAGGAACGACAGATGATGAAACCACTGATGGCGGCCAGGGCACAACAAGTGGTAGTAATCCTCCTAAGAAGAAGAAGGAAAGGCGCCCAAACACGGTCGGCACCGTCCGAGAGGAAATTACTGAAGTGAGCCCAACAGGTGTTCCTTTGGCGCCCGACCATGTGGTCAAAGGGTACGGTGGGCAAGTGGCGGCTATCACCCGGACCACCATCTCGATGAACACTGAGAATCTCTGGCATAAAGATAATGGCCATTTGCGCACACTCCTCTTCGAGAAGCTGCACACAAGATACAAGTTCCCCCTTCAGTATCAGAACACAGATTATCATGGGAATGAAGTAAATAAATCCGCCCTCACGAGGATGAGCACCGCCCTGGCCAGCTGGAGAACCCGGATAAAGAAGAAGATATTTAAATAAGGGAAAGTCTCGAGGAGATCCAGAAGATTGACCTGCAGATCACCGAAGATCAATTCCAGGAGTTCAAGGCCAAGTGCAAATCCGAAGTAGCCAAGGCCTCGAGTAAGCGGGGTAAGGAATTGCAGGCGATGAATATAGGTCACCACCATCTCGGATCTGGTGGTTATAGAGCTGAGGAGCCCAAATGGGATAAGGAGGACGACGAGTATAGAGCTAAGGGGATACCTAACCCCTTTTCAAAATTCGAAAACAAGCAGCTTCGAAACTTTATCAGGGCTCGTTACCATGTGGACCCCAAAACCAAAGAACTCACCGCGGAAACTATGGTGAAGGACTTCGAGGTTCTTGCGGTAAGTAATTTAATTACCGTGGATCAAGTCGATTACATTCTAATCGATCAAGTCGAATTTCTAAACGGTTCATGTTACTTCTTCTGCAGGAGCAGGAAATTGCTAGTCAGGGATCCCATGGTTCCTCATCCCACGGGTCGACGGCGGCCACCCGGTGGGATAACCCTTTTAACAGGGCGATGAACCGGGCCAAGAAAATCACGCCGGTTACAAAGAAGCTATCGTCGGCTGGCCGTCTGGCCGGCTTCGGGGATAAGAATTGGGTGGATCATTTTGGTCCACCCCCGAGGACACGTGTGGAGGGAAGGAGAGACGAGGAAAACCGCGAGGTTCAGGAACTTAAGGAACAAGTGGCGCGGATCCCGCAAATCGTCCAAGACAACCTAGCAATCACCCTCACCTCCATCCTGCCTACCTTGGTGTAGTCAATAGCGAACTGGAGTGCGGGTGGTCGACAAGGGCCGTGCCCGATTCCAAGCATGGTCAGTAGCCACTCAAACAATGCGGCGCAGGCGAACCCGGTGAATTATGTGTTCGTGACTCCGCCCGCTAGCACGGAGGTGCCGGAAGCATTGGTGACTCCGCCCGCTAACACGGCGGTGCGGGAAGCATTGGTGACTCCCCCTGCCATCACCGTGGCGCCGGAGCTTAATGCAACCGATAGGGAGAATACACCGGCGGCCGGCACCGCGCCATCAAGCAGCCCCTCCGTCTCTTGCACGCCTGTCATCGTATGCGGTGCCTCGACATTAGCCGAGCTCGACGCCATCACAGTAAACCAAATACTTTACTGCCTTACCATTTATTACTCTTATGGCATCTTTTTAATGCCATACATGTTTTTCACAGACGGATGTTCCATGCACTCTCTTAAGCTTCGTGAACAATGAGTTGAGGGATGTTGCCAAGGGTACCATCATTCAACCCTTGCACCGCACGTTCCACTCAAAGTCGATGCCAGATAGCGTGCATAGGGTTAAAATTATCCGGCTGCTAAGGGGCTATGATGACTTGGAACCTCCCATTCAACCCCCAGGAGCGCATGAAGAAGAGCCGGCTGTCCTCAGAATTTGCTTCGGCTTATTCCTGCTATGGCCAAAGAGCATGATTCGTTTGGGAACGCCCGGGGCCATCACCCCACAGACAACAACACTGCTTGTCGTGCCAGCGCCAAGCCATGGCAAGACCCCCACATCGCTACCGCCGTCACCTCCACGCGATTGTTCGGCTGGTCATATTGACATGACCATGGCACAGGATCCGAATTAGGATGACGAAGATTACTTCGATGATTTCATCAACACTAATCTTTTCCCCGGTGACCTAAACGAAGACCCAGCTGGTGGCCCCGCAGAGAAAGCCACTTGCAACAAACGTCTCTTTGGTTCTCAGGAGACGCCTCCAGCTTGCACCTTCACCGAGCCAGCGGATACATCCAACCGGTCCTTTGTTCTAAGCCCTGACACACTACATAGGGAGATCGATGCTTAGATTGCAGTGCCTACCCACTTCCCAAAAGGCAAGAAGACCAGGAAAAGAAAATCTCGTAGCTCGAGCCAGCCGGTGGCGCCAACTGCGAATCCGATCAGGTTTCAAGACGGGCTACCAAGACCAACGGGTATTATGTGGAGGATGCATGTGGCGGGTGAGACCATGCTAACTAAGAAATTGCTCAGGCTCGCCACTTCAGAAATGAGGAGTGTGCATGACGATGTGGTGACGATAGAGAGATGCCTTCTTGCGGAGAAAGATCCCTCGCACCTGGTATTCGTGGTTAAGGTGCCACGAGGCTTGGGCTTCGTTGATAATGTCCCCACGGATCTGTTCTTCCTACGGTTTGACGACATATTCAATATGTTCCACCTGTATCCGCTGCACTATACCATGGTACGCCTATTTTCTCTCAGCCTGGCCATTCAGATCATTAGAGAGAACACCCCGGGCATCGCTATAGTGGACCCCTACTACATGCATGATGGCTGCTTGGGAAGCTCCATTGAACGGCGATTCGTGGCCTCGTACCTCCAAGGCATCTTGGTGGCAAACAAGACAAAGGAATACATTCTCGTGCCTTTCTTTCCCGAGTAAGTCATTATTCACTCGCCGCCATAACATGCTTTATTAGATTTTCATCATTCTTTTTCCAACACATTCTGTTTGAATTGTTTTGCGCAGAGATCAACACTGCACACTCATCTGCTTATCACCAAAACATTCGCAAGCCACGTTTTTCGACTCAGGGAGTCAAGAAAACAAGAAAAACTATGACAAGATCAAGGAAGTTCTGGATGATGCTCTCACCGGCTATGCCTCAGCGGAAGGCGCCACCTTCGTGCGTAAGAAGATCAAGTTTAGCAGGCACGTCTTCACCCATGTGACGGAATTCCCCTACATGAAGTAGTCGGTAGGCAGTTAGAAGGAAGCCTACTATGCACTCCATCACATGAGGGCATTCCTACTAGAGCAACAGAATTCTACGCTGCCAGATCATCTCAAACGGTGGGCCGAAGTCAAGGCCAAGATCAATGATTCAGATATTAGACAAGAGATGTATCGCCTCTAGCAACAGTTTGGGGAAATCATCAGTCGTGATGTCATGACTTCAGGGGGGGTCTTCTACGGAGGAAATCCCCCAAACAACCGTGACATAGTAGATCGCCTAAATATGCAGGGTGACTATAGGGCGTTCATGAAGAAACAAGGCATCCTCCCGTTCCCTGAGCCGAGCCAGAAGTCCTGATGTGTTGGTCTAGTTGTAGTTCTTTATCCCCACGTGTACTTGTGTGTGTCGACATGTACATGCTACTACTTGGTATTTTTTGCTTACTTTGTTACCTTATTTGATAAGTATATCTTTATATGCGACCTTTACTTGTTTTTTCAGCACCATTTAATTATTATTGCCAACTTTTAGATGACAAGGTACGTCGTGTACAAGGGACGGGTTCTCGGAGTCTATGATGATTGGGAAGACTGCCGGAGACAGGTGCACCGTTTCAGCGGCAATAGCTACAAAGGGTACAACAATATGGCGGAGGCGGAAGCTAGATACGCGCGCTATCTAGCAGGAGTTAGGACGAGGAACTGGATGAAGACCTATACCTCCGTCGTGGTGATGGTTATCGTCCTTGGTTGTCTGTCCTGCATGTTCCTACTTTAGATGTCTAGGCGAGCTTCCGCGAGCTCTAACTTGGTTGAGACATGTATTCATGTCATCACTATCTACTTTGTAACTTGATCGAAATAATGTAACTTATACTGTGTATTTATGTATGTGACTTATCTATATGTATTTGTTTCTATCTTGTTTGTGTATTTATTTATGTATTGTATATCTGTGTATTTATTTCTGTACTGTATATCTATGTATATCAGCTGTATTAATATAATCTGTATTGAATATCATCTATATTGAGTATTTTTTTTTGAAAATCTCAGTCGTGGCGCACATATACTGGGTTAGTGGCGCACGTGGTCAAATACTAGTAGCGCACTATGTCATGCGCCACAAGAAAAACAGTAGTGGCGCACCAGGCAGTGCGCTACGACTAACTAGATACTAGTAATGCACTAAGTCATGCGCCACAGGGAAAACAGTAGCGGCGCACAAGACAGTGCGCTACCACTAACTCGAGATACCTGTAGCGCACCTGGCAGTGCGCTACAGACACTTTTCAGCAGTAGCGCAGAAGTCGTGGCGCACCCCTAGTGTGCCACGGAAGGGGAAAATAGGTGCGCCACGGATTAGATGTTTTCTACTAGTGCCGGTGGATCCATGTGTGGTTCATGAGAAGAACACACATCCAATGACACCGGTGGATCCTTATGTGGTTCATGAAAAGAACAGACATGCAGTGACACTGGTGGATCCTTATGTGGTTTGTCTAGAGTAACACACATGCAATGACACTGGGTGTGGTTCATGAAAAGAACAGACATGCAATCACACTAGGTGGATCCATATGTGGTTTGTGAGAAGAACATACATGCAATGACACTGGTGGATCCTTATGTGGTTCATGAAAATAACTGACATGCAATGACAGTAGGCGTGGTTCATGAAAAGAACAGACACGCAATGACACCGGTGGATCCATGTGTTGTTTATGGAAGTAACAGACATGCAATGACTCTAGCTGTGGTTCATGAAAAGAACAAACATGCAATGACACCGGCTATGGTTCATGAATAGAACAGACATGCAGTGACACTGGCGGATCCTTATGTGGTTTGTGAGAATAACAGACATTCAATGACACTGGTGGATCCTTATGTGGTTCATGAAAAGAACTGACATGCAATGAAACTCGGTGTGGTTCATGAAAACAACGGACATGCAATGACACTGGGTGTGGTTCATGAAAAGAACAGACATGCAATGACACCGGTGGATCCATGTGTGGTTTATGGAAGTAACAGACATGCAATGACTCTAGCCGTGGTTCATGTAAAGAACAGACATGCAATGACACCGGTGGATCCATGTGTGGTTCATGAGAAGAACACACATCCAATGACACTGGTGGACCCTTATGTGGTTCATGAAAAGAACATACATGCAGTGGCACCGGTGGATCCTTATGTGGTCTGTCTAGAGGAACACATATGCAATGACACCGGGTGTGGTTCATGAAAAGAACAGACATGCGATGACTTATGTGGTTTGTTTAGAAGAACACAAATGCAATGACACTAGGTGTGGTTCATGAAAAGAACATACATGCAATGACACTGGTGGATCCTTATGTGGTTTGTTTAGAGGAACATACATGCAATCACACCGGTGGATCCATGTATGGTTCATGAGAAGAACACACATCCAATGACACCGGTGGATCCTTATGTGGTTCATGAAAAGAACAGACATGCAGTGACACAGGTGGATCCTTATGTGGTTTGTCTAGAGGAACACACATGCAATGACACTGGGTGTGGTTCATGAAAAGAACAGACATGCAATGACACTGGTAGATCCTTATGTGGTTTGTGAGAAGAACAAACATGCAATGACACTGGTGGATCCTTATGAGGTTCATGAAAAGAACTGACATGCAATGCCAATGGGTGTGGTTCATGAAAAGAACTGACATGCAATGACACTGGGCGTGGTTCATGAAAAGAACAAACATGCAATGACACCAGTGGATCCATGTGTGGTTTATGGAAGTAACAGACATGCAATGACTCTAGCTGTGGTTCATGACAAGAACAGACATGCAATGACACCGGGTGTGGTTTAAGAAAAGAACAGACATGCAATGACACTAGTGGATCCTTATGTGGTTTGTTTATAAGAACACACATGCAATGACACTGGGTGTGGTTCATGAAAAGAACAGACATGCATTGACACTAGTGGATCCTTATGTGGTTTGTTTAGAGGAACAAACATCCATTGACACCGGTGGATCCATGTGTGGTTCTTGAGAAGAACACACATCCAATGACACTAGTGGATCCTTATGTGGTTCATGAAAAGAACAGACATGCAGTGACACCGGTGGATCCTTATGTGGTCTGTCTAGAGGAACACACATGCAATGACACCGGGTGTGGTTCATGAAAAGAACAGACATGCAATGACTTATGTGGTTTGTTTAGAAGAACACACATGCAATGACACTGAGTGTGGTTCAGGAAAAGAACAGACATGTAATGACACTAGTGGATCCTTATGTGGTTTGTGAGAAGAACAGACATGCAATGACACTGGGTGTGGTTCATGAAAAGAACAGACATGCAATGACAGTAGTGGATCCTTATGTGGTTTGTTTAGAGGAACAGACATGCAATGACACCGGTGGATCCATGTGTGGTTCATGAGAAGAACACATATCCAATGACACTGGTGGATCCTTATGTGGTTCAACAAAAGAACAGACATGCAGTGACAATGGTGGATCCTTATGTGGTCTGTCTAGAGGAACAAACATGCAATGACACCGGGTGTGGTTCATGAAAAGAACAGACATGCATTGACACTAGTGGATCCTTATGTGGTTTGTTTAGAGGAACAAACATCCATTGACACCGGTGGATCCATGTGTGGTTCTTGAGAAGAACACACATCCAATGACACTAGTGGATCCTTATGTGGTTCATGAAAAGAACAGACATGCAGTGACACCGGTGGATCCTTATGTGGTCTGTCTAGAGGAACACACATGCAATGACACCGGGTGTGGTTCATGAAAAGAACAGACATGCAATGACTTATGTGGTTTGTTTAGAAGAACACACATGCAATGACACTGAGTGTGGTTCATGAAAAGAACAGACATGTAATGACACTAGTGGATCCTTATGTGGTTTGTGAGAAGAACAGACATGCAATGACACTGGTGGATCCTTATGTGGTTCATGAAAATAACTGACATGCAACGAAACTGGGTGTGGTTCATGAAAATAACTGACATGCAATGACACTTGGTGTGGTTCATGAAAAGAATAGACATGCAATGACACCGGTGGATCCATGTGTGCTTTATGGAAGTAATAGACATGCAATGACACCGGGTGTGGTTCATGAAAACAACAGACATGCAATGGCACTGGTGGATCCTTATGTGGTTTGTTTAGAAGAACACACATGCAATGACACTGGGTGTGGTTCATGAAAAGAAAAGACATGCAATGACAGTAGTGGATCCTTATGTGGTTTGTTTAGAGGAACAGACATGCAATGACACCGGTGGATCCATGTGTGGTTCATGAGAAGAACACATATCCAATGACACTGGTGGATCCTTATGTGGTTCATCAAAAGAACAGACATGCAGTGACAATGGTGGATCCTTATGTGGTCTGTCTAGAGGAACAAACATGCAATGACACCGGGTGTGGTTCATGAAAAGAACAGACATGCAATGACTGATGTGGTTTGTTTAGAAGAACACACATGCAATGCCACTGGGTGTGGTTCATGAAAAGAACAGACATGCAATGACACTGGTGGATCCTTATGTGGTTTGTTTAGAGGAACAGACATGCAATGACACCGGTGGATCCATGTGTGGTTCATGAGAAGAACACACATCCAATGACATCGATGGATCCTTATGTGTTTCATGAAAAGAACAGACATGCAGTGACACTGGTGGATCCTTATGTGGTTTGTCTAGAGGAACACACATACAATGACACTGGGTGTGGTTCATGAAAAGAACAGATATGCAATGACACTGGTGGATCCTTATGTGGTTTGTGAGAAGAACAAACATGCAATGACAATGGTGGATCGTTATGTGGTTCATGAAAAGAACTGACATGCAATCACTTTGGGTGTGGTTCTTGAAAATAACTGACATGCAATGACACTAGGCATGGTTCATGAAAAGTACAGACATGCAATGACACCGGTGGATCGATGTGTGGTTTATGGAAGTAACAGACATGCAATGACTCTAACTGTGGTTCATGAAAAGAACATACATGCAATGACACCGGGTGTGGTTCATGAAAAGAACACACATGCAATGGCACTGGTGGATCCTTATGTGGTTTGTTTAGAGGAACACACATGTAATGATGCTGGGTGTGGTTCATGAAAAGAACAGACATGCAATAACACTAGTGGATCCTTTTGTGGTTTGTTTAGAGGAACAAACATGCAATGACACCAGTGGATCCATGTGTGGTTCATGAGAAGAACACACATCCAATGACACTAGTGGATCCTTATGTGGTTCATGAAAAGAACAGACATGTAGTGACACCGGTGGATCCTTATGTGGGTTGTCTAGAGGAACACACATGCAATGACACTGGGTGTGGTTCATGAAAAGAACAGACATGCAATGACACTGGTGGATCCTTATGTGGTTTGTGAGAAGAACAAACATGCAATGACAATGGTGGATCGTAATGTGGTTCATGAAAAGAACTGACATGCAATCACACTGGGTGTGGTTCTTGAAAAGAACTAACATGCAATGACACTAGGTGTGGTTCATGAAAAGTACAGACATGCAATGACACCGGTGGATCGATGTGTGGTTTATGGAAGTAACAAACATGCAATGACTCTAACTGTGGTTCATGAAAAGAAGATACATGCAATGACACCGGGTGTGGTTCATGAAAAGAACAGACATGCAATGACACTGGTGGATCCTTATGTGGTTTGTTTAGAGGAACACACATGTAATGACGCTGGGTGTGGTTCATGAAAAGAACAGAAATGCAATGGCACTAGTGGATCCTTTTGTGGTTTGTTTAGAGGAACAGACATGCAATGACACCGGTGGATCCATGTGTGGTTCATGAGAAGAACACACATCCATTGACACTAGTGGATCCTTATGTGGTTCATGAAAAGAACAGACATGCAGTGGCACCGGTGGATCCTTATGTGGTCTGTCTAGAGGAACACATATGCAATGACACTGGGTGTGGTTCATGAAAAGAACAGACATGCGAGGACTTATGTGGTTTGTTTAGAAGAACACACATGCAATGACACTAGGTGTGGTTCATGAAAAGAACATACATGCAATGACACTGGTGGATCCTTATGTGGTTTGTTTAGAGGAACATACATGCAATGACACTGGGGGATCCATGTATGGTTCATGAAAAGAACACACATCCAATGACACCGGTGGATCCTTATGTGGTTCATGAAAAGAACAGACATGTAGTGACACAGGTGGATCCTTATGTGGTTTGTCTAGAGGAACACACATGCAATGACACTAGGTGTGGTTCATGAAAAGGACAGACATGCAATGACACTGGTGGATCCTTATGTGGTTTGTGAGAAGAACAAACATGCAATGACACTGGTGGATCCTTATGAGGTTCATGAAAAGAACTAACATGCAATGACAATGGGTGTGGTTCGTGAAAAGAACTGACATGCAATGACACTGGGCGTGGTTCATGAAACGAACAAACATGCAATGACACCGGTGGATCCATGTGTGGTTTATGGAAGTAACAGACATGCAATAACTCTAGCTGTGGTTGATGACAAGAACAGACATGCAATGACACCGGGTGTGGTTTAAGAAAAGAACAAACATGCAATGACACTAGTGGATCCTTATGTGGTTTGTTTAGAAGAACACACATGCAATGACACTGGGTGTGGTTCATGAAAAGAACAGACATGCATTGACACTAGTGGATCCTTATGTGGTTTGTTTAGAGGAACAAACATCCATTGACACCGGTGGATCCATGTGTGGTTCATGAGAAGAACACACATCCAATGACACTAGTGGATCCTTATGTTGTTCATGAAAAGAACAGACATGCAGTGACACCGGTGGATCCTTATGTGGTCTATCTAGAGGAACACACATGCAATGACACCGGGTGTGGTTCATGAAAAGAACAGACATGCAATGACTTATGTGGTTTGTTTAGAAGAACACAAATGTAATGACACTAGGTGTGGTTCATGAAAACATCAGACATGCAATGACACTGGTGGATCCTTATGTGGTTTGTTTAGAGGAATAAACATGCAATGACACTGGTGGATCCTTATGTGGTTCATGAAAAGAACTGACATGCAACGAAACTGGGTGTGGTTCATGAAAAGAACAGACATGCAGTGACACCGGTGGATCCTTATGTGGGTTGTCTAGAGGAACACACATGCAATGACACTGGGTGTGGTTCATGAAAAGAACAGACATGCAATGACACTGGTGGATCCTTATGTGGTTTGTGAGAAGAACAAACATGCAATGACAATGGTGGATCGTTATGTGGTTCATGAAAAGAACTGACATGCAATCACACTGGGTGTGGTTCTTGAAAATAACTGGCATGCAATGACACTGGGCATGGTTCATGAAAAGTACAGACATGCAATGACACCGGTGGATCGATGTGTGGTTTATGGAAGTAACAGACATGCAATGACTCTAACTGTGGTTCATGAAAAGAACATACATGCAATGACACCGGGTGTGGTTCATAAAAAGAACAGACATGCAATGACACTGGTGGATCCTTATGTGGTTTGTTTAGAGGAACACACATGTAATGATGCTGGGTGTGGTTCATGAATTGAACTGACATGCAATGACACTAGTGGATCCTTTTGTGGTCTGTTTAGAGGAACAGACATGCAATGACACCGGTGGATCCATGTGTGGTTCATGAGAAGAACACACATCCATTGACACTAGTGGATCCTTATGTGGTTCATGAAAAGAACAAACATGCAGTGGCACCGGTGGATCCTTATGTGGTCTGTCTAGAGGAACACATATGCAATGACACCGGGTGTGGTTCATGAAAAGAACAGACATGCGAGGACTTATGTGGTTTGTTTAGAAGAACACACATGCAATGACACTAGGTGTGGTTCATGAAAAGAACATACATGCAATGACACTTGTGGATCCTTATGTGGTTTGTTTAGAGGAACATACATGCAATGACACTGGGGGATCCATGTATGGTTCATAAGAAGAACACACATCCAATGACACCGGTGGATCCTTATGTGGTTCATGAAAAGAACAGACATGCAGTGACACAGGTGGATCCTTATGTGGTTTGTCTAGAGGAACACACATGCAATGACACTGGGTGTGGTTCATGAAAAGAACAGACATGCAATGACACTGGTGGATCCTTATGTGGTTTGTGAGAAGAACAAACATGCAATGACACTGGTGGATCCTTATGAGGTTCATGAAAAGAACTGACATGCAATGACAATGGGTGTGGTTCGTGAAAAGAACTGACATGCAATGACACTGGGCGTGGTTCATGAAAAGAACAAACATGCAATGACACCAGTGGATCCATGTGTGGTTTATGGAAGTAACAGACATGCAATGACTCTAGTTGTGGTTCATGACAAGAACAGACATGCAATGACACCGGGTGTGGTTTAAGAAAAGAACAGACATGCAATGACACTAGTGGATCCTTATGTGGTTTGTTTAGAAGAACACACATGTAATGACACTGGGTGTGGTTCATGAAAAGAACAGACATTCATTGACACTAGTGGATCCTTATGTGGTTTGTTTAGAGGAACAAACATCCATTGACACCGGTGGATCCATGTGTGGTTCATGACAAGAACACACATCCAATGACACTAGTGGATCCTATGTGGTTCATGAAAAGAACAGACATGCAGTGACACCGGTGAATCCTTATGTGGTCTGTCTAGAGGAACACACATGCAATGACACCGGGTGTGGTTCATGAAAAGAACAGACATGCAATGACTTATGTGGTTTGTTTAGAAGAACACACATGCAATGACACTGAGTGTGGTTCATGAAAACATCAGACATGCAATGACACTGGTGGATCCTTATGTGGTTTATTTAGAGGAACAGACGTGCAATGACACTGGTGGATCCTTATGTGGGTTCATGAAAAGAACTGGTTTATGAAAAGAACTGGTTTATGGAAGTAACAGACATGCAATGACACCGGGAGTGGTTCATGAAAAGAACAGACATGCAATGGCACTGGTGGATCCTTATGTGGTTTGTTTAGAAGAACACACATGCAATGACACTGCGTGTGGTTCATGAAAAGAACATACATGCAATGACAGTAGTGGATCCTTATGTGGTTTGTTTAGAGGAACAGACATGCAATGACACCGGTGGATCCATGTGTGGTTCATGGGATGAACACATATCCAATGACACTGGTGGATCCTTATGTGGTTCATCAAAAGAACAGACATGCAGTGACAATGGTGGATCCTTATGTGGTCTGTCTAGAGGAACAAACATGCAATGACACCGGGTGTGGTTCATGAAAAGAACAGATATGCAATGACTTATGTGGTTTGTTTAGAAGAACACACATGCAATGCCACTGGGTGTGGTTCATGAAAAGAACAGACATGCAATGACACTGGTGGATCCTTATGTGGTTTGTTTAGAGGAACATACATGCAATGACACTGGTGGATCCATGTGTGGTTCATGAGAAGAACACACATCCAATGACACCGGTGGATCCTTATGTGGTTCATGAAAAGAATAGACATGTAGTTACACCGGTGGATCCTTATGTGGTTTGTCTAGAGGAACACACATGCAATGACACTGGGTGTGGTTCATGAAAAGAACAGACATGCAATGACACTGGTGGATCCTTATGTGGTTTGTGAGAAGAACAAACATGCAATGACAATGGTGGATCGTTATGTGGTTCATGAAAAGAACTGACATGCAATCACACTGAGTGTGGTTCTTGAAAATAACTGACATGCAATGACACTGGGCATGGTTCATGAAAAGTACAGACATGCAATGACACCGGTGGATCGATTTGTGGTTTATGGAAGTAACAGACATGCAATGACTCTAGCCGTGGTTTATGAAAAGAACAGACATGCAATGACACCGGTGGATCCATGTGTGGTTCATGAGAAGAACACACATCCAATGACACTGGTGGATCCTTTTGTGGTTCATGAAAAGAACATACATGAAGTGGCACCGGTGGATCCTTATGTGGTCTGTCTAGAGGAACACATATGCAATAAGACCGGGTGTGGTTCATGAAAAGAACAGACATGCGAGGACTTATGTGGTTTGTTTAGAAGAACACACATGCAATGACACTAGGTGTGGTTCATGAAAAGAACATACATGCAATGACACTGGTGGATCCTTATGTGCTTTGTTTAGAGGAACATACATGCAATGACACTGGTGGATCCATGTATGGTTCATGAGAAGAACACACATCCAATGACACCGGTGGATCCTTATGTGGTTCATGAAAAGAACAGACATGGAGTGACACAGGTGGATCCTTATGTGGTTTGTCTAGAGGAACACACATGCAATGACAGTGGGTGTGGTTCATGAAAAGGACAGACATGCAATGACACTAGTGGATCCTTATGTGGTTTGTGAGAAGAACAAACATGCAATGACACTGGTGGATCCTTATGAGGTTCATGAAAAGAACTGACATGCAATGACAATGGGTGTGGTTCATGAAAAGAACTGACATGCAATGACACTGGGCGTGGTTCATGAAAAGAACAAACATGCAATGACACCGGTGGATCCATGTGTGGTTTATGGAAGTAACAGACATGCAATGGCTCTAGCTGTGGTTCATGACAAGAACAGACATGCAATGACACCGGGTGTGGTTTAAGAAAAGAACAGACATGCAATGACACTAGTGGATCCTTATGTGGTTTGTTTAGAAGAACACACATGCAATGACACTGGGTGTGGTTCATGAAAAGAACAGACATGCATTGACACTAGTGGATCCTTATGTGGTTTGTTTAGAGGAACAAACATCCATTGACACCGGTGGCTCCATGTGTGGCTCATGAGAAGAACACACATCCAATGACACTAGTGGATCCTTATGTGGTTCATGAAAAGAACAGACATGCAGTGACACCGGTGGATCCTTATGTGGTCTGTCTAGAGGAACACACATGCAATGACACCGGGTGTGTTTCATGAAAAGAACAGACATGCAATGACTTATGTGGTTTGTTTAGAAGAACACACATGCAATGACACTGAGTGTGGTTCATGAAAAGAACAGACATGTAATGACACTGGTGGATCCTTATGTGGTTTGTGAGAAGAACAGACATGCAATGAAACTGGTGGATCCTTATGTGGTTCATGAAAAGAACTGACATGCAACGAAACTGGGTGTGGTTCATGAAAAGAACTGACATGCAATGACACTGGGTGTGGTTCATGAAAAGAATAGACATGCAATGACACCAGTGGATCCATGTGTGGTTTATGGAAGTAACAGACATGCAATGACACCGGGTGTGGTTCATGAAAAGAACAGACATGCAATGGCACTGGTGGATCCTTATGTGGTTTGTTTAGAAGAACACACATGCAATGACGCTGGGTGTGGTTCATGTAAAGAACAGACATGCAATGACAGTAGTGGATCCTTATGTGGTTTGTTTAGAGGAACAGACATGCAATGACACCGGTGGATCCATGTGTGGTTCATGAGAAGAACACATATCCAATGACACTGGTGGATCCTTATGTGGTTCATCAAAAGAACAGACATGCAGTGACAATGGTGGATCCTTATGTGGTTTGTCTAGAGGGACAAACATGCAATTACACCAGGTGTGGTTCATGAAAAGAACAAACATGCAATGACTTATGTGGTTTGTTTAGAAGAACACACATGCAATGCCACTAGGTGTGGTTCATGAAAAGAACAGACATGCAATGACACTGGTGGATCCTTATGTGGTTTGTTTAGAGGAACAGACATGCAATGACACCGGTGGATCCATGTGTGGTTCATGAGAAGAACACACATCCAATGACACCGGTGGATCTTTATGTGGTTCATTAAAAGAATAGACATGTAGTGACACCGGTGAATCCTTATGTGGTTTTTCTAGAGGAACACACATGCAATGACACTGGTGGATCCTTATGTGGTTTGTGAGAAGAACAAACATGTAATGACAATGGTGGATCGTTATGTGGTTCATGAAAAGAACTGACATGCAATCACATTGGGTGTGGTTCTTGAAAATAACTGACATGCAATGACACTGGGCATGGTTCATGAAAAGTACAGACATGCAATGACACCGGTGGATCGATGTGTGGTTTATGGAAGTAACAGACATGCAATGACTCTAACTGTGGTTCATGAAAAGAACATACATGCAATGACACCGGGTGTGGTTCATGAAAAGAACAGACATGCAATGACACTGGTGGATCCTTATGTGGTTTCTTTAGAGGAACACACATGTAATGACGCTGGGTGTGGTTCATGAAAAGAACAGACATGCAATAACACTAGTGGATCCTTTTGTGGTTTGTTTAGAGGAACAGACATGCAATGACACCGGTGGATCCATGTGTGGTTCATGAGAAGAACACACATCCAATGACACTAGTGGATCCTTATGTGGTTCATGAAAAGAACAGACATGCAGTGACACCGGTGGATCCTTATGTGGGTTGTCTAGAGAAACACACATGCAATGACACTGGGTGTGGTTCATGAAAAGAACAGACATGCAATGACACTGGTGGATCCTTATGTGGTTTGTTTAGAGGAACAGATATGCAATGACACCGGTGGATCCATGTGTGGTTCATGAGAAGAACACACATCCAATGACACCGGTGGATCCTTATGTGGTTCATAAAAAGAATAGACATGCAGTGACACCGGTGGAGCCTTATGTGGTTTGTGTAGAGGAACACACATGCAATGACACTGGGTATGGTTCATGAAAAGAACAGACATGCAATGACACTGGTGGATCCTTATGTGGTTTGTGAGAAGAACAAACATGCAATGACACTGGTGGATCGTTGTGTGGTTCCTGAAAAGAACTGACATGCAATCACACTGGGTGTGGTTCTTGAAAATAACTGACATGCAATGACACTGGGCGTGGTTCATGAAAAGTACAGACATGCAGTGACACCGGTGGATCGATGTGTGGTTTATGGAAGTAACAGACATGCAATGACTCTAACTATGGTTCATTAAAAGAACATACATGCAATGACACCGGGTGTGGTTCATGAAAAGAACAGACATGCAATGACACTGGTGGATCCTTATGTGGTTTGTTTAGAGGAACACACACGCAATGACGCTAGGTGTAGTTCATGCAAAGAACAAACATGCAATGACACTAGTGGATCCTTTTGTGGTTTGTTTAGAGGAACAGACATGCAATGACACCGATGTATCCATGTGTGGTTCATGAGAAGAACACACATCCAATTGACACTCGTGGATCCTTATGTGGTTCATGAAAAGAACATACATGTAGTGACACCAGTGGATCCTTATGTGGTCTGTCTAGAGGAACACACATGCAATGACACCGGGTGTGGTTCATGAAAAGAACAGACATGCAATGACTTATGTGGTTTGTTTAGAAGAACACACATGCAATGTCACTGGGTGTGGTTCATGAAAACAACAGACATGCAATGACACAGGTGGATCCTTATATGGTTTGTTTAGAGAAACAGACATGCAATGACACCGGTGGATCCATGTGTGGTTCATGAGAAGAACACACATCCAATGACACCGGTGGATCCTTATGTGGTTCATGAAAAGAACAGACATGCAGTGACACTGGTGGATCCTTATGTGGTTTGTCTAGAGGAACACACATAAAATGACACTGGGTGTGGTTTATGAAAAGAACAGACATGCAATCACACTAGGTGGATCCATATGTGGTTTGTGAAAAGAACAGACATGAAATGACACTAGTGGATCCTTATGTGGTTCATGAAAAGAACTGACATGCAATGACACTGGGTGTGGTTCATGAAAAGAACAGACATACAATGGCACCGGTGGATCCATGTGTGGTTCATGAAAAGAATAGACATGCAGTGACACCAGTGGATCCTTATGTGGTTTGTCTAGAGGAACACACATACAATGACACTGGGTGTGGTTCATGAAAAGTACAGACATGCAATGACACTGGTGGATCCTTATGTGGTTTGTGAGAAGAACAGACAGGCAATGACACTGGTGGATCCTTATGTGGTTCATGAAATGAACTGACATGCAATGAAACTGGGTGTGGTTAATGAAAAGAACTGACCTGCAATGACACTAGGTGTGGTTCATGAAAAGAACAGACACCGGTGGATCCATGTGTGGTTTATGGAAGTAACAGACATGCAATGACTCTAGCTGTGGTTCATGAAAAGAATAGACATACAATGACACCCGGTGTGGCTCATGAAAAGAACAGACATGCAATGGCACTGGTGGATCCTTATGTGGTTTTTTTAGAAGAACACACATGCAATGACACTGGGTGTGGTTCATGAAAAGAACAGACATGCAATGACACTGGTGGATCCTTATGTGGTTTGTTTAGAGGAACAGACATGCAATGACACCGGTGAATCCATGTGTGGTTCATGAGAAGAACACACATCCAATGAAACTGGTGGATCCTTATGTGGTTCATCAAAAGAACAGACATGCAGTGACAACGGTGGATCCTTATGTGGTCTGTCTAGAGGAACAAACATGCAATGACACCGGGTGTGGCTCATGAAAAGAACAGACATGCAATGACACTGGTGGATCCTTATGTGGTTTGTGAGAAGAACAAACATGCAATGACACTGGTGGATCGTTATGTGGTTCATGAAAAGAACTGACATGCAATCACACTAGGTGTGGTTCTTGAAAATAACTGACATGCAATGACACTGGGCGTGGTTCGTGAAAAGTACAGACATGAGTGACACCGGCGGATCGATGTGTGGTTTATGGAAGTAACAGACATGCAATGACTCTAATTGTGGTTCGTGAAAAGAGCATACATGCAATGACACCAGGTATGGTTCATGAAAAGAACAGACATGCAATGAAACTGGTGGATCCTTATGTGGTTTGTTTAGAGGAACACACATGCAATGACGCTGGGTGTGGTTCATGAAAAGAACTGACATGCAATCACACTAGGTGTGGTTCTTGAAAATAACTGAGATGCAATGACACTAGGCATGGTTCATGAAAAGTACAGACATGCAATGACACCGGTGGATCGATGTGTGGTTTATGGAAGTAACAGACATGCAATGACTCTAACTATGGTTCATAAAAAGAACATACATGCAATGACACCAGGTGTGGTTCATGAAAAGAACAGACATGCAATGACACTGGTGGATCCTTATGTGGTTTGTTTAGAGGAACACACATGTAATGACGCTGGGTGTGGTTCATGAAAAGAACAGACATGCAATGACACTAGTGGATCCTTTTGTGGTTTGTTTAGAGGAACAGACATGCAATGACACCGGTGGATCCATGCGTGGTTCATGAGAAGAACACAATTCCAATGACACTACTGGATCCTTATGTGGTCCATGAAAAGAACAGACATGCAGTGACACCGGTGGATCCTTATGTGGTCTGTGTAGAGGAACACACATGCAATGACACCGGGTGTGGTTCATGAAAAGAACAGACATGCAATGACTTATGTGGTTTGTTTAGAAGAACACACATGCAATGTCACTGGGTGTGGTTCATGAAAACAACACACATGCAATGACACGGGTGGATCCTTATGTGGTTTGTTTAGAGGAACAGACATGCAATGACACTGGTGGATCCATGTGTGGTTCATGAGAAGAACACACATCCAATGACATCGATGGATCCTTATGTGGTTCATGAAAAGAACAGACATGCAGTGACACTGGTGGATCCTTATGTGGTTTGTCTAGAGGAACACACATACAATGACACTTGGTGTGGTTTATGAAAAGAATAGACATGCAATCACACTAGGTGGATCCATATGTGGTTTGTGAAAAGAACAGACATGCAATGACACTGGTGGATCCTTATGTGGTTCATGAAAAGAACTAACATGCAATGACACTGGGTGTGGTTCATGAAAAGAACAGACATGCAATGACACCGATGGATCCATGTGTGGTTCATGAAAAGAATAGACATGCAGTGACACCAGTGGATCCTTATGTGGTTTGTCTAGAGGAACACACATACAATGACACTGGGTGTGGTTCATGAAAACTACAGACATGCAATGACACTGGTGGATCCTTATGTGGTTCATGAAAATAACTTACATGCAATGAAACTGGGTGTGGTTCATGAAAAGAACTAACATGCAATGACACTGGGTGTGGTCCATGACAAGAACAGACATGCAATGACACCGGGTGTGGTTCAAGAAAAGAACATACATGCAATGACACTAGTGGATCCTTATGTGGTTTTTTAGAAGAACACTCATGCAATGACACTGGGTGTGGTTCATGAAAAGAACAGACATGCATTGACACTAGTGGATCCTTATGTGGTTTGTTTAGAGGAACAAACATCCATTGACACCGGTGGATCCATGTGTGGTTCATGAGAAGAACACACATCCAATGACACTAGTGGATCCTTATGTTGTTCATGAAAAGAACAAACATGCAGTGACACCGGTGGATCCTTATGTGGTCTATCTAGAGAAACACACATGCAATGACACCGGGTGTGGTTCATGAAAAAAACAGACATGCAATGACTTATGTGCTTTGTGTAGAAGAACACACATGCAATGACACTGGGTGTGGTTCATGAAAAGAACAGACATGCAATGACACTGGTGGATCCTTATGTGGTTTGTTTAGAGGAATAGACATGCAATGACAACGGTGGATCCTTGTGTGGTTCATGAGAAGAACACACATCCAATGACACCGGTGGATCCTTATGTGGTTTGTTTAGAGGAATAGACATGCAATGACAACGGTGGATCCTTGTGTGGTTCATGAGAAGAACACACATCCAATGACACCGGTGGATCCTTATGTGGTTCATGAAAAGAACAGACATATACTGACACTGGTGGATCCTTATGTGGTTTGTCTAGAGGAACACACATGCAATGACACTGGGTGTGGTTTATGAAAAGAACAGACATGCAATCACACTAGGTGGATCCATATGTGGTTTGTGAGAAGAATAGACATGCATTGACACTGGTGGATTTTGATGTTGTTCATGAAAAGGACTGACATGCAATGACATTGGGTGTGGTTCATGAAAAGAATAAACATGCAATGACACCGGTGGATCCATGTGTGCTTCATGAAAAGAACAGACATGCAATGACACTGGTGGATCCTTATGTGGTTTGTCTAGAGGAACACACATGCAATGACACTGAGTGTGGTTCATGAAAAGAACAGACATTTAATGACACTGGTGGATCCTTATGTGGTTTGTGAGAAGAACAGACATGCAATGACACTGGTGGATCCTTATGTGGTTTATTAAAAGAACTTACATGCAACGAAACTGGGTGTGGTTCATGAAAAGAACTGACATGCAATGACATTGGGTGTGGTTCATGAAAAGAACTGACATGCAATAACACCGGTGGATCCATGTGTGGTTTATGGAAGTAACAACCATGCAATGACTCTAGCTGTGGTTCATGAAAAGAACAGACATGCAATGACACCGGGTGTGGTTCATGAAAAGAATAGACATGCAATGGCACTGGTGGATCCTTATGTGGTTTGTTCAGAAGAACACACATGCAATGACACTAGGTGATGTTCATGAAAAGAACAGACATGCATTAACACTAGTGGATCCTTATGTGGTTTGTTTAGAGGAACAGACATGCGATGACACCGGTGGGTCCATGTGTGGTTCATGAGAAGAACACATATCCAATGACACTGGTGGATCCTTATGTGGTTCATCAAAAGAACAGACATGCAGTGACTATGGTGGATCCTTATGTGGTCTGTCTAGAGGAACAAACATGCAATGACACCGGGTGTGGTTCATGAAAAGAACAGACATGCCGTGACTTATGTGGTTTGTTTAGAAGAACACACATGCGATGACACTGGGTGTGGTTCATGAAAAGAACAGACATGCAATGACACTGGTGGATCCTTATGTGGTTTGTTTAGAGGAACAGATATGCAATGACACCGGTGGATCCATGTGTGGTTCATGAGAAGAACACACATCCAATGACACCGGTGGATCCTTATGTGGTTCATAAAAAGAATAGACATGCAGTGACACCGGTGGAGCCTTATGTGGTTTGTGTAGAGGAACACACATGCAATGACACTGGGTATGGTTCATGAAAAGAACAGACATGCAATGACACTGGTGGATCCTTATGTGGTTTGTGAGAAGAACAAACATGCAATGACACTGGTGGATCGTTGTGTGGTTCCTGAAAAGAACTGACATGCAATCACACTGGGTGTGGTTCTTGAAAATAACTGACATGCAATGACACTGGGCGTGGTTCATGAAAAGTACAGACATGCAGTGACACCGGTGGATCGATGTGTGGTTTATGGAAGTAACAGACATGCAATGACTCTAACTATGGTTCATTAAAAGAACATACATGCAATGACACCGGGTGTGGTTCATGAAAAGAACAGACATGCAATGACACTGGTGGATCCTTATGTGGTTTGTTTAGAGGAACACACACGCAATGACGCTAGGTGTAGTTCATGCAAAGAACAAACATGCAATGACACTAGTGGATCCTTTTGTGGTTTGTTTAGAGGAACAGACATGCAATGACACCGATGTATCCATGTGTGGTTCATGAGAAGAACACACATCCAATTGACACTCGTGGATCCTTATGTGGTTCATGAAAAGAACATACATGTAGTGACACCAGTGGATCCTTATGTGGTCTGTCTAGAGGAACACACATGCAATGACACCGGGTGTGGTTCATGAAAAGAACAGACATGCAATGACTTATGTGGTTTGTTTAGAAGAACACACATGCAATGTCACTGGGTGTGGTTCATGAAAACAACAGACATGCAATGACACAGGTGGATCCTTATATGGTTTGTTTAGAGAAACAGACATGCAATGACACCGGTGGATCCATGTGTGGTTCATGAGAAGAACACACATCCAATGACACCGGTGGATCCTTATGTGGTTCATGAAAAGAACAGACATGCAGTGACACTGGTGGATCCTTATGTGGTTTGTCTAGAGGAACACACATAAAATGACACTGGGTGTGGTTTATGAAAAGAACAGACATGCAATCACACTAGGTGGATCCATATGTGGTTTGTGAAAAGAACAGACATAAAATGACACTAGTGGATCCTTATGTGGTTCATGAAAAGAACTGACATGCAATGACACTGGGTGTGGTTCATGAAAAGAACAGACATACAATGGCACCGGTGGATCCATGTGTGGTTCATGAAAAGAATAGACATGCAGTGACACCAGTGGATCCTTATGTGGTTTGTCTAGAGGAACACACATACAATGACACTGGGTGTGGTTCATGAAAAGTACAGACATGCAATGACACTGGTGGATCCTTATGTGGTTTGTGAGAAGAACAGACAGGCAATGACACTGGTGGATCCTTATGTGGTTCATGAAATGAACTGACATGCAATGAAACTGGGTGTGGTTAATGAAAAGAACTGACCTGCAATGACACTAGGTGTGGTTCATGAAAAGAACAGACACCGGTGGATCCATGTGTGGTTTATGGAAGTAACAGACATGCAATGACTCTAGCTGTGGTTCATGAAAAGAATAGACATACAATGACACCCGGTGTGGCTCATGAAAAGAACAGACATGCAATGGCACTGGTGGATCCTTATGTGGTTTTTTTAGAAGAACACACATGCAATGACACTGGGTGTGGTTCATGAAAAGAACAGACATGCAATGACACTGGTGGATCCTTATGTGGTTTGTTTAGAGGAACAGACATGCAATGACACCGGTGAATCCATGTGTGGTTCATGAGAAGAACACACATCCAATGAAACTGGTGGATCCTTATGTGGTTCATCAAAAGAACAGACATGCAGTGACAACGGTGGATCCTTATGTGGTCTGTCTAGAGGAACAAACATGCAATGACACCGGGTGTGGCTCATGAAAAGAACAGACATGCAATGACACTGGTGGATCCTTATGTGGTTTGTGAGAAGAACAAACATGCAATGACACTGGTGGATCGTTATGTGGTTCATGAAAAGAACTGACATGCAATCACACTAGGTGTGGTTCTTGAAAATAACTGACATGCAATGACACTGGGCGTGGTTCGTGAAAAGTACAGACATGAGTGACACCGGCGGATCGATGTGTGGTTTATGGAAGTAACAGACATGCAATGACTCTAATTGTGGTTCGTGAAAAGAGCATACATGCAATGACACCAGGTATGGTTCATGAAAAGAACAGACATGCAATGAAACTGGTGGATCCTTATGTGGTTTGTTTAGAGGAACACACATGCAATGACGCTGGGTGTGGTTCATGCAAAGAACAGACATGCAATGACACTAGTGGATCCTTTTGTGGTTTGTTTAGAGGAACACACATGCAATGACACCGATGGATCCATGTGTGGTTCATGAGAAGAACACACATCCAATGATACTAGTGGATCCTTATGTGGTTCATGAAAAGAACAGACATGCAGTGACACCAGTGGATCCTTATGTGGTCTGTCTAGAGGAACACACATGCAATGACACCGGGTGTGGTTCATGAAAAGAACAGACATGCAATGACTTATGTGGTTTGTTTAGAAGAACACACATGCAATGTCACTGGGTGTGGTTCATGAAAACAACAGACATGCAATGACACAGGTGGATCCTTATATGGTTTGTTTAGAGGAACAGACATGCAATGACACCCGTGGATCCATGTGTGGTTCATGAGAAGAACAGACATCCAATGACACCGGTGGATCCTTATGTGGTTCATGAAAAGAACAGACATGCAGTGACACTGGTGGATCCTTATGTGGTTTGTCTAGAGGAACACACATACAATGACACTGGGTGTGGTTTATGAAAAGAACAGACATGCAATCACACTAGGTGGATCCATATGTGGTTTGTGAAAAGAACAGACATGAAATGACACTAGTGGATCCTTATGTGGTTCGTGAAAAGAACTAACATGCAATGACACTGGGTGTGGTTCATGAAAAGAACAGACATACAATGACACCGGTGGATCCATGTGTGGTTCATGAAAAGAATAGACATGCAGTGACACCAGTGGATCCTTATGTGGTTTGTCTAGAGGAACACACATACAATGACACTGGGTGTGGTTCATGAAAAGTACAGACATGCAATGACACTGGTGGATCCTTATGTGGTTTGTGAGAAGAACAGACAGGCAATGACACTGGTGGATCCTTATGTGGTTCATGAAAAGAACTGACATGCAATGAAACTGGGTGTGGTTAATGAAAAGAACTGACCTGCAATGACACTAGGTGTGGTTCATGAAAAGAACAGACACCGGTGGATCCATGTGTGGTTTATGGAAGTAACAGACATGCAATGACTCTAGCTGTGGTTCATGAAAAGAATAGACATACAATGACACCCGGTGTGGCTCATGAAAAGAACAGACATGCAATGGCACTGGTGGATCCTTATGTGGTTTTTTCAGAAGAACACACATGCAATGACACTGGGTGTGGTTCATGAAAAGAACAGACATGCAATGACACTGGTGGATCCTTATGTGGTTTGTTTAGAGGAACAGACATGCAATGACACCGGTGAATCCATGTGTGGTTCATGAGAAGAACACACATCCAATGAAACTGGTGGATCCTTATGTGGTTCATCAAAAGAACAGACATGCAGTGACAACGGTGGATCCTTATGTGGTCTGTCTAGAGGAACAAACATGCAATGACACCGGGTGTGGCTCATGAAAAGAACAGACAGGCAATGACACTGGTGGATCCTTATGTGGTTTGTGAGAAGAACAAACATGCAATGACACTGGTGGATCGTTATGTGGTTCATGAAAAGAACTGACATGCAATCACACTGGGTGTGGTTCTTGAAAATAACTGACATGCAATGACACTGGGCGTGGTTCATGAAAAGTACAGACATGAGTGACACCGGTGGATCGATGTGTGGTTTATGGAAGTAACAGACATGCAATGACTCTAACTGTGGTTCGTGAAAAGAGCATACATGCAATGACACCAGGTGTGGTTCATGAAAAGAACAGACATACAATGAAACTGGTGGATCCTTATGTGGTTTGTTTAGAGGAACACACATGCAATGACGCTTGGTGTGGTTCATGCAAAGAACAGACATGCAATGACACTAGTGGATCCTTTTGTGGTTTGTTTAGAGGAACAGACATGCAATGACACCGATGGATCCATGTGTGGTTCATGAGAAGAACACACATCCAATGATACTAGTGGATCCTTATGTGGTTCATGAAAAGAACAGACATGCAATGACACCGGTGGATCCTTATGTGGTCTGTCTAGAGGAACACACATGCAATGACACCGGGTGTGGTTCATGAAAAGAACAGACATGCAATGACTTATGTGGTTTGTTTAGAAGAACACACATGCAATGTCACTGGTGTGTTTCATGAAAACAACAGACATGCAATGACACGGGTGGATCCTTATGTGGTTTGATTAGAGGAACAGACATGCAATGGCACCGGTGGATCCATGTGTGGTTCATGAGAAGAACACACATCAAATGACACCGATGGATCCTTATGTGGTTCATGAAAAGAACAGACATGCAGTGACACTGGTGGATCCTTATGTGGTTTGTCTAGAGGAACACACATACAATGACACTGGGTGTGGTTTATGAAAAGAACAGACATGCAATCACACTAGGTGGATCCATATGTGGTTTGTGAAAAGAACAGACATGAAATGACACTGGTGGATCCTTATGTGGTTCATGAAAAGAACTGACATGCAATGACACTGGGTGTGGTTCATGAAAAGAACAGACATACAATGACACCGGTGGATCCATGTGTGGTTCATGAAAAGAATAGACATGCAGTGACACTAGTGGATCCTTATGTGGTTTGTCTAGAGGAACACACATACAATGACACTGGGTGTGGTTCTTGAAAAGTACAGACATGCAATGACACTGGTGGATCCTTATGTGGTTTGTGAGAAGAACAGACATGCAATGACACTGGTGGATCCTTATGTGGTTCATGAAAAGAACTGACATGCAATGAAACTGGGTGTGGTTCATGAAAAGAACTGACATGCAATGACACTGGGTGTGGTTCATGAAAAGAACAGACACCGGTGGATCCATGTGTGGTTTATGGAAGTAACAGACATGCAATGACTCTAGCTGTGGTTCATGAAAAGAATAGACATACAATGACACCCGGTGTGGCTCATGAAAAGAACAGACATGCAATGGCACTGGTGGATCCTTATGTGGTTTTTTTAGAAGAACACACATGCAATGACACTGGGTGTGGTTCATGAAAAGAACAGACATGCAATGACACTGGTGGATCCTTATGTGGTTTGTTTAGAGGAACAGACATGCAATGACACCGGTGAATCCATGTGTGGTTCATGAGAAGAACACACATCCAATGAAACTGGTGGATCCTTATGTGGTTCATCAAAAGAACAGACATGCAGTGACAACGGTGGATCCTTATGTGGTCTGTCTAGAGGAACAAACATGCAATGACACCGGGTGTGGCTCATGAAAAGAACAGACATGCAATGACACTGGTGGATCCTTATGTGGTTTGTGAGAAGAACAAACATGCAATGACACTGGTGGATCGTTATGTGGTTCATGAAAAGAACTGACATGCAATCACACTGGGTGTGGTTCTTGAAAATAACTGACATGCAATGACACTGGGCGTGGTTCATGAAAAGTACAGACATGAGTGACACCGGTGGATTGATGTGTGGTTTATGGAAGTAACAGACATGCAATGACTCTAACTGTGGTTCGTGAAAAGAGCATACATGCAATGACACCAGGTGTGGTTCATGAAAAGAACAGACATACAATGAAACTGGTGGATCCTTATGTGGTTTGTTTAGAGGAACACACATGCAATGACGCTGGGTGTGGTTCATGCAAAGAATAGACATGCAATGACACTAGTGGATCCTTTTGTGGTTTGTTTAGAGGAACAGACATGCAATGACACCGATGGATCCATGTGTGGTTCATGAGAAGAACACACATCCAATGATACTAGTGGATCCTTATGTGGTTCATGAAAAGAACAGACATGCAATGACACCGGTGGATCCTTATGTGGTCTGTCTAGAGGAACACACATGCAATGACACCGGGTGTGGTTCATGAAAAGAACAGACATGCAATGACTTATGTGGTTTGTTTAGAAGAACACACATGCAATGTCACTGGGTGTGGTTCATGAAAACAACAGACATGCAATGACACGGGTGGATCCTTATGTGGTTTGATTAGAGGAACAGACATGCAATGGCACCGGTGGATCCATGTGTGGTTCATGAGAAGAACACACATCAAATGACACCGATGGATCCTTATGTGGTTCATGAAAAGAACAGACATGCAGTGACACTGGTGGATCCTTATGTGGTTTGTCTAGAGGAACACACATACAATGACACTGGGTGTGGTTTATGAAAAGAACAGACATGCAATCACACTAGGTGGATCCATATGTGGTTTGTGAAAAGAATAGACATGAAATGACACTGGTGGATCCTTATGTGGTTCATGAAAAGAACTGACATGCAATGACACTGGGTGTGGTTCATGAAAAGAACAGACATACAATGACACCGGTGGATCCATGTGTGGTTCATGAAAAGAATAGACATGCAGTGACACCAGTGGATCCTTATGTGGTTTGTCTAGAGGAACACACATACAATGACACTGGGTGTGGTTCTTGAAAAGTACAGACATGCAATGACACTGGTGGATCCTTATGTGGTTTGTGAGAAGAACAGACATGCAATGACACTGGTGGATCCTTATGTGGTTCATGAAAAGAACTGACATGCAATGAAACTGGGTGTGGTTCATGAAAAGAACTGACATGCAATGACACTGGGTGTGGTTCATGAAAAGAACAGACACCGGTGGATCCATGTGTGGTTTATGGAAGTAACAGACATGCAATGACTCTAGTTGTGGTTCATGAAAAGAACAGACATGCAATGACACCCGGTGTGGCTCATGAAAAGAACAGACATGCAATGGCACTGGTGGATCCTTATGTGGTTTTTTCAGAAGAACACACGTGCAATGACACTGGGTGTGGTTCATAAAAAGAACTGACATGCAATGACACTGGTGGATCCTTATGTGGTTTGTTTAGAGGAACAGACATGCAATGACACCGTTGGATCCATGTGTGGTTCATGAGAAGAACGCACATCCAATGAAACTGGTGGATCCTTATGTGGTTCATCAAAAGAACAGACATGAAGTGACAACGGTGGATCCTTATGTGGTCTGTCTAGAGGAACAAACATGCAATGACACCGGGTGTGGTTCATGAAAAGAAAAGACATGCAATGACTTATGTGGTTTGTTTAGAAGGACACACATGCAATGACACTAGGTGTGGTTCATGAAAAGAATAAACATGCAATGACACTGGTGGATCCTTATGTGGTTTGTTCAGAGGAACAGACATGCAATGACACCGGTGGATCCATGTGTGGTTCATGAGAAGAACACACATCCAATGACACCGGTGGATCCTTATGTGGTTCATGAAAAGAATAGACATGCAGTGACACCGGTGGATCCTTATGTGGTTTGTCTAGAGGAACACACATGCAATGCCACTGGGTGTGGTTCATGAAAAGAACAGACATGCAATGACACTAGTGGATCCTTATGTGGTTTGTGAGAAGAACAAACATGCAATGACACTGGTGGATCGTTATGTGGTTCGTGAAAAGAACTGACATGCAATGACACTGGGTGTGGTTCTTGAAAATAACTAACATGCAATGACACTGGGCGTGGTTCATGAAAAGTATAGACATGCAATGACACCGGTGGATCGATGTGTTGTTTATGGAAGTAACAGACATGCAATGACTCTAACTGTGGTTCATGAAAAGAACATACATGCAATGACACCGGGTGTGGTTCATGAAAAGAACAGACATGCAATGACACTGGTGCATCCTTATGTGGTTTTTTTAGAGGAACACACATGCAATGAAGCTGGGTGTGGTTCATGAAAAGAACAGACATGCAATGACACTAGTGGATCCTTTTGTGGTTTGTTTAGAGGAACAGACATGCAATGACACCGGTGGATCCATGTGTGGTTCATGAGAAGAACACACATCCAATGACACTAGAGGATCCTTATATGGTTCATGAAAAGAACAGACATGCAGTGACACCGGTCGATCCTTATGTGGTCTGTCTAGAGGAACACACATGCAATGACACCGGGTGTGGTTCATGAAAAGAACAGACATGCAATGACTTATGTGGTTTGTTTAGAAGAACACACATGCAATGTCACTGGGTGTGGTTCATGAAAACAATAGACATGCAATGACACGGGTGGATCCTTATGTGGTTTGTTTAGAGGAACAACCATGCAATGACACTGGTGGATCCATGTGTGGTTCATGAGAAGAACACACATCCAATGACACCGGTGGATCCTTATGTGGTTTGTCTAGAGGAACACACATGCAATGACACAAGGTGTGGTTTAGGAAAAGAACAGACATGCAATCACACTAGGTGGATCCATATGTGGTTTGTGAAAAGAACATACATGCAATGACACTGGTGGATCCTTATGTGGTTCATGAAAAGAACTGACATGCAATGACACTCGGTGTGGTTCATGAAAAGAACAGACATGCAATGACACCGGTGGATCCATGTGTGGTTCATGAAAAGAATAGACATGCAGTGACACCAGTGGATCCTTATGTGGTTTGTCTAGAGGAACACACATACAATGACATTGGGTGTGGTTCATGAAAAGTACAGACATGCAATGACACTGGTGAATCCTTATGTGGTTTGTGATAAGAACAGACATGCAATGACACTGGTGGATCCTTATGTGGTTCATGAAAAGAACTGACATGCAATGACACTAGGTGTGGTTCACGAAAAGAACTGACATGCAATGACACTGGGTGTGGTTCATGAAAAGAACAGACATGTAGTGACATCGGTGGATCCATATGTGGTTTATGGAAGTAAGAGACATGCAATGACTCTAGCTGTCGTTCATGAAAAGAACAAACATGCAATGACACTAGGTGTGGTTCATGAAAAGAACAGACATGCAATGACACTGGTGGATCCTTATGTGGTTTGTTTGGAAGAACACACATGCAATGACACTAGGTGTGGTTCATGAAAAAGAACAGACATGCAATGACACTGGTGGATCCTTATGTGGTTTGTTTAGAGGAATAGACATGCAATGATACTGGTGGATCCATGTGTGGTTCATGAGAAGAACACACATCCAATGACACTGGTGGATCCTTATGTGGTTCATGAAAAGAACAGACATGTAGTGACACCGGTGGATCCTTATGTGGTCTGTCTAGAGGAACACACATGCAATGACACTGGGTGTGGTTCATGAAAAGAACAGACATGCAGTGACTTATGTGGTTTGTTTAGAAGAACACATGTGCAATGACACTGGGTGAGGTTCACGAAAAGAATAGACATGCAATGACACTGGTGGATCCTTATGTGGTTTGTTTAGATGATCAGACGTGCAATGAGACCAGTTAATCCATGTGTGGTTCATGAGAAGAACACACATCCAATGAACTCTAGTGGATCTATCTTGACATAATTTGATGTATTCCACGATATTTCATTGTATAAGACACTTTCCATTTTTATACTACTCAGTTTTGCCCTTGGTTTTATGTGGTACTACTTAGTTTTGCCCCCCTCTCTCTATCTTTCATGGAAGCCCAAACCTGTGCTCACCCTGTCTGCTACTCCCTGATTGGTTGTCACACAGATCGTGCGCACCAACCGTTAATTCTGTGTGATCCAACGATGATCGTTGCACACGTCGTGCCCTTCACAGTATAGCGTGAGACATCACGGACGTCTCCCTCCGCGAGACTTCTAAAGGAAGGAACACGATGTCGTCCATGGAAAAAGTCGTCGAGCGGTCATGTCAAGTTTAATCAAGTCTGAAAAGCCTACTACTTCTACTACAACACATGCACAGTGCAACGGGGTCATCGAGTGCATGGTTGTCGACGGGACGCTGCAATTTATTGCCACTTGATTTTAATAAGACATATCTCATTTTTACGCAGCACTCTCAATCTCACTTCCAACTGGCCCTACCGCTAGTAACTTCCATGAGTCAAGGGCCCCCCTCGAGTAGATCTAACGTTGCTAGAAATTAGTTCTGCGCCACTTGCATGCAGTGGAATCGAGGTCTGCCCTGAGCGTGTTTTCAATGAAGCTCTAAAGTGGAGATCGTGGCTGTTCCAAAAAAAAGGGAACCGAAAAAAAGGGTGGAGATCGTGGTCGCCCCCCGCCCACCACACGTGTCCACTCGAGGACTACGAACGGTCCGGTGTTTATAACCCCTCTCGACCTTCTTCTTCCATGAGCTCGTGTCATTTCCCCCAGTCTGTCTAGTCCCAAGACCCCAATATACACCTGCCGCGCGCGCCAAAGCTCCCTCGCTTGCACTACCTCCTTCCCTTGGTTCGCCATGAAGCGTACGCGTGGAGACGAGCCGGAGGTGAAGCCAGTTCAAGGCGCAACAGCAAATGGCTCGGTCATCGCCAAGCAAGCGGAGGCGTCTTCTCCGGGCACGAACGCCGCTTGTCACCGCGCCATCAAGGTGCGAGCTCATCCGTCCAGCCAGTAGTCATCGCCGCCGAGCAGTAGGTGGTAGCCATTGCTTCCGAGCATCAGGTGGTAGCCGTCTCCGCCGAGCAGTAGGTAGTAGCCGTCGCTGCCGAGCAGCAGGTGGCCGACAACGTCATGGTGCGAGCGGCAGATCTGGATGGGGGGCAGGTGGAGGCAATCCGGTGATCTACATCAACGACCCCATCGCCGTACAAGAAATCTTCGACGCAATCATGGAGAATAATGAGTTTGAGGAGGAGGTCCCTGATGAGGAGTCCGAGGTACTACATTGCTAGCTTCTCTAGTCGTAGCCACAGTTTTCACTATTCATACATAGGATTTGCTCAATCGTGTACATATTCTTTTGCTCTTGAAGTAGGGTAATATATACATGATTCGATCGTTTGATTGATGAATCTCCCATCTAGTCATAAAACCCCAATCCGTCGAGTCACAAAATCCCAATCTTCTCATCTGCCATCTAGTTGAGTTTGCTAGTTGAGTGTTGATTTTGATACACAACATGCCTATAACATTACATTTCTATTCCTTACTGAGCCCAATGATTCAATTTTTCCCCAAAATAGTGCAAGGGCATCTGATGGTGTCGTTTTCTTAGGTATGGTTAGTGAACCTGAGGCAGCAATGCACATAAACAATATAGGTTGTGCTGTTGGTATTTTGGTTCTCCGACTCCATCGCTGAAAAAATGAGGCCCTAATTTTTCTCTCATATGGAACCTAAATATATAATCTTTGTATTGTTTCTGAACTGTGAATGCGTTGTATGATGCATTTGTATATCCTTGAATATTGTTTTGTACGATTACGTTTCAATTTCTTATTGTGGGCAATGATTCAAATTTGCCCCAAAGAGAGGCAAACACATTGGTGTCAGATTTTTTCAGGGATGACTGAGTGAACTTGGGGCCATGTACAAGATCAATATAAGCTATGCAATTGTTACTTGGTTCGGTTACGCCATCTCTGTAGAAACTTATGAGACTGCAATCTTTATTCTACATTCATAGAACTATGATATTTGAATTATCTATTCCATGCATTAATAGTGTATAAGAATTATATTTTAGTTTTTCACTGAGGCCAATGATTGAAATTTTCCTCAAAAGAGTTCAAGGGGAGACACGTATGATGGTGTCGTGTTTTAGGGATGGGTTGGTGAACCTGAGGCAGCAATGCACACAAACAATATAGGTTATGCTGTTGGTACTTTGGTTCTCTAACTCCATCTCTAAAACAAATTATGAGGCCCTTCATTTATTCTCATATGAAACTACATATATAATCCTTGAATTGTTTCTGATCTTTTAATGATTGGTATGATGCATATGTATATGAATGGTTTTGATCATAAGTATTTTTAACATGTTCCTGAAGATTAATTGTTTGGTTTTTATTTATAATTACAATATTTAGGCTTGTTTTTGTACCTGACTATGTGTATCCCTGAATATTGTTTTGTACGATTACATTTCAATTTCTTATTGTGGCCAATGACTCAAATTTGTCCCAAAAGAGAGGCAGACACATTGGTGTCAGAGTTTTTCAAGGATGAGTTAGTGAACCTGGGTCGATGTACAACAACATTACAGGTTGTGCAATTGTTACTTGGTTCGCTGACTCCATCCCTGAAGAAACTTATGAGGCCGCAATCTTTATTCTACATTCATAGAACTATGATATTCGAATTATCTATTCCATGCATTCATAGTGTATAAGAATTACATTTTAGTTAATCACCGAGGCCGATGATTGAAATTTGCCCCAAAAGAGTTCAAGGGAGACACGTATGATGGTGTCGTGTTTTAGGGATGGGTTGGTGAACCTGAGGCAGCAATGCACATAAAAAATATAGGTTGTGATGTTCGTACTTTGGTTCTCCAACTCCATCTCTGAAACAAATTATGATGCCCTTGATTTATTCTCATATGGAACTATATATATGATCCTTGAATTGTTTCTGATCTTTTAATGATTGGTATGATGCATATGTATATGAATGGTTTTGATCATAAGTATTTTTAACATGTACCTGAAGATTAATTATTTGGTTTTTTATTTATAATTACAATATTTTAGGCTTGTTTTTGTACCTGACTATGTATATCCCTGAATAATATTTTGTACGATTACATTTCAATTTCTTATTGTGGCCAATAATGTTCTGACCTTGGTAAGTCGTTGAGTGGGTCTTCCGTTGAGCCGCACCATGTAGACCAATAGTAGGTGCCTGCAGAGCATACCTATGTCAGTGGGACTCCTCTATCTCTCTGGATTTCATTACCTCGCCAAAGCTTGTACCTCACAGTGGATTAGGGGGTATGTAACCTGCAGCTGTATATACCTAGTATACATGAAAAATATATAGTCCTCTGTTTCGGTTTACAAGTCCTGTGCGTATATCTAGCTTACCAATTTAAGCTATATAATTTGAATTATATAATATGAAAATTATATCATCGAAAATTAAAAAGCCTAATAGTTTCGGTGATATATTTTTTCAATATATACCTCATACTAAGTTGTTGAATTTAGTGACATCGAAGTGAAAGGAATATGTCCGAGTGGCAATAATAAAGTGGTTATTATCGTACTCCATGTTTATGATAAATGTTTATTTCTCACGCTATAATTGTGTTAATTGGAAACGTTAATACATGTGTGTTTAATAAACAAATATATAGAGTTCCTAGTTATGCCTCTCATATAAACTAGCTCGTTGATTAACAAGATGATCATGGTTCCCTGATCATGGACATTCGATGTTGTTAATAATGAAGACACAACATTGGTGAAATGATGTGATGAACATTCATCCGAAGTATAGTAATTCGATCAAATTTATTATGTTTAAATTACTATGACATCATTTAAAGTAACTTTAGTCCTTACACCATGAGATCATGTCAATCACTAACACCGGAAGAGTAATTTGATAACATCAAATATCACACCGTAATAGGGTGACAATAAAGGTGAGTTCAGATACCCCAAAAGTGTTATGTTGAGGCTCATGGATCAAGAGTGGGATTTGTCCATCCAAATGACGGATAGATATACTCTGGGCCCTCTTGGTGATATCACATTGACATAGCTTGTAAGTAAGTGATAAGATCACTAGAATGCTATATTACAGGAACGAGAAATAAGTACTTGTCGGTAACGAGATCAAACTAGTTATGGGGATATCGATGATCGAATCTCGGACATATAATATATCGTGAGATAAAGGGATTTAGTTACAATATTAAAGGTTCAAACGATCACTAGAATCATCGTTGAATATGTGGGAGTCAGTACGGATCTCCAGGTCTCGCTGCTAATTATTGATATAAGAGGGGTCTTGATCATGTCTGCATTATTCACGAACCGTAGGGTGACACATTTAAGGTATACCGACATCATTTGGAACAAATATGATACCAGAGAAAGATTATGAAAGCGCTGGAATTATTTCAATAGACGCGGTAATTGTTTCGGGTCAAATTGCTGAAAAGGATTTCAGATGTAATATGGAAGTATTGTAACAGGGTTTATGCAAATAATTTTTATTTAAAGTAATTAATAAAATTCTGAATAAAATAAATAAAAGAGTTTATTAAATAAGAGATGCATTAATTTTGGTGGAAAATAATGCAACTTTGAGTGGAGATGGAATTGATGTGAGAATGCTTAGTGGAAGCTCCACTCACATGAATGAGGGAGAGGTGGGGGAACCCACCATGGCCGCCGGCCATGGCATGGGGCTGCCCCCTCCCCTATAAAAGGAGGCCTCCTCCGTCTCTCCTCTCACACCTCCTCGTGAATGATATCTCTCCCCTTATAATTTATTCCCCATGGCTTGGGATAAACGAAGTACATGTTCTCGTGGTGGTTTCTTTGGAAAAAATCTGTTGCTTCCGCTACTTTGCTAGAGCGAGGGACGGAGGTTATCGGGGTGCTGGACATATGTACGATCACGGATGCGCTGCTGGTTTGCGATGCTAGACTTGCTGGTGCTGGATCTGCTAGACTTGCTGGATTTTATCATGATCTTCAGATCGGCAAGTGAACGACTACATCATCCACAAAATTAGATTTTGTTAACAAAGCTTTTTGGTCTTCGAAGGTAAGATCTCTATAGATCTTGGTGCTTAGTGGTTCATATCGTACAATTTTTTTGTTTTCTATGCTGCGAACCCAACAAGAAATACGCGCGGGACTTGTAAACCGAAAGGAAGGGAGTACAAGGACATTGATTCTCAATATGCATAACTGTTATGGGTAACTTATAACGATATCTAAATCCATGTACACTATTGTTAGTTTAAATAGACGATGCTGTAGACTCTTCGGTTCAGAAAAATAGAGTTAGAAAATCTGATTTACAACCTAGTATATGTACGTAATACAGCACTGCAACACAACTATATTCAGCCACTCAAGCCCAAAATTGGCTCAACCTCTGCACCCATTGAGAAACCCGAGCGTCCGGCAACAATTCTCATTCCTCTAGAGTTCTAGAGTAACGCACAAACTGACGAAAATTAACTAAATTTAATTTCTTGTTATTCTTAGTATGTGACTTCCTAAGGTACGACTAAGAAAGAGGCACGCTAAACTGAAGCAGCATAATTACGCAGCATGAGCTCTTGTCCAGTGCCGATTCATAGAGTGGCTGAAACAACCACTGCCTTATGAACGTTCACTCGCTCGGAGAGATATACGCACACAAAAAAGAAGCCGGTAGTGCTAAGCTTGGCGTGGTCGCGGCTTTGGCGGCCACCATGGTGTCGATGTTTCTATTCTCCGTGGTGGGCTGTTGCTGCTGGCAGGATGCATGACCCATCCTCACCGTCGACCGCCTTTCCACCGAGATTTCGAACAGTCTCAATCAACCACCTCACATGCTTGCCTCGAAATTGTACTGAACTTCTAACCAAATTGCAATTCATGAGCATCATTCTTTAAAAATGCATGCAAGAAAGAAGAACTAATGCAAAACCCTAACCCTAGCTATTTCCCCCCTCTCTAAAATGAATTCAAAATGGTTTTTGTATTTTGAAAAGATCAAAATGTATGGATCCCAAATGGAATAAAGGGCCCCACACTATTTCATATATTTACAAACCTTTTGATATTTTTGAAATGGTTTAAAACAGATTTGAAAATCGTTTACAAATGGAAAAAGAGAAACTAAATTAGAAAAATGTTTCTGCTAAAAAAAGAGCTAATAGCTAACCAGGCCGAAGCCCAGCTTCCTCTCCCTTCTCTCCCTGCCGCCCGCGCGCAGCATCTGCGGCCCACACCGGCCCAAGCCAGCCTGGCTCGGCTCAGCCCACATACCCCTTCGCCCCTGTCGTCTTCCTCACCGTGAGGAAGCATCTCGGTGGCTGCGGCGCCACCGTCCGTCGCCCCAGCCGCATGGAGATCCTCGCTGCCATCCTGGAGGGGATAAGGAGGCCTCCCCGAGCACGCCCTTTCTCGCCCTCATCCACTCCCGTTACATCCATCGCCCTCTCTCTCCCTCATGCGAGCGAGCCCGAACCCTAGCCGTTTTTTGCCGGTGAATTGACGCTGCTAGAGGCCGCCCCGAGCCAAGACGATGCGCCGACGACCTCCGACGTGCTGTATAGTGTCACCCTGCCGAAGTAATCCGAGCCGCGCATCCGGAATCGACCGCTGCATCACCTTCCTCTTCGACGACCGTCATCAACATTGCTACCATCCTAGACCTCGAGCTACCTCCTCAACCCCTTGTTTGCGTTGCTGGTGAGATACCGGTGCTCTTGCACCCCTCCTCTTGCTTCCCCTATGCCATGGCCGCGCCATGCACCACCGCCGTTGCTGACGGACGCCATCGCAGAGGTCTCTCCGGTGACCGTATCCCAGTGGCGCTGCCATCTTTACATTTTCCTCGAAGCGCTAGTTCAAATGCACAACCTTGCTTTCTCGCGTGCGCCTCACAGTGTCGGTGCCTATGACCATCTGCCGGTGGACGGCGACGTGACGTCACGCCCGCGTGGTGCTGATGTGGCTCTGGGTCCCTCCTTGACTGCTGACCACCACGGTAGCAGGCAAACATGGTCAGGGCCAGCTAGTCAGTCAGTGGAGCTAGGTTAGGCTGCGGTACAAAACGCTTCAGGGTTTGTGCTGACGCTAGGGTGACGTCAGCCTGACGTCACAAATGCTTATAATAATTTCAGAAATATATTAAATATTCCAAGATTCAATAACTAATTATTTATAAGTTAGAAAAATGTGTATAATAGATCAAAATGTTCAGAAATATAAGATCTATCCAATAGACTCAAAATCATGCATTGTTCAACAATTTTAATTACGAGTTTAATTATAAGAACAACCGAACCCCCGTAGGTGATTCCGGGGTCTATCATGTATTAGGGTCTGCGCCCCTCAGACACCGCTTAAATTTCCAAGCATGCTTTAGGGTTTCATTTAAATATAATTTAGCTTGTCATAGCATCATCCTTGCTTGAGCATTGTATCGATGTCATGTGTTGGTTGTTGTTTCCACTTTCTTTCTGGTGTTTAGTTCTTTCCGGTAGAATATGATATCGAGATCAAGATTGAAGACCGAGATCAACACCATCGAAGATCGACGACCAATACTTGACCAACTGTAACCAAGTCAATACAAGGCTTCCGAAGATCTATATCTCGGTATCAACAAACAAGGCAAGCATAGCCCCACCACTATACAATCCTATGATTTTGAAAGTATTTAATTCTTGCCATGATGCATACGATTCTACTATGATCTTTTATCGATAGATAGAGTATCCTATATATTGCATTACTCTCTTGAGCTTATATTACCTGATCCACTGCTCCTAGCATAGCTAGGTTTGGCTTGTGTGCACTGCTAGAGCTTATATATGTGTCTTGCTTAGCCCTTCTTAGCTGTTAGTGCTGGTTCATCTAGATGATGTATCAGATGCAGAGAATTTAGTATGACAGACATACTGATGAGGTAAGATCAGCGGAAAAGGTTAAACATGCTAAGGATTGTATGGGAGACCACGGTGGGATGTGGTTTTTGTAGTCCCATGCTTGCCACCAGTAGGAACCAAGTTCCTGCCTTTGGACGAAGACGAGCGTACAGCCACACGGGGTTTATGGGGACCTCTCGACTAACTAACTTGCCTAGTAGATTCCATGAGTCACATAGTTCGGTGTTCCATTCGACATATGCATAGAAAACGTTTTGAAAGATTTGGCGGGTGAATGTGCATCATAATAGGTAGGTAAGCGTGGCCGGGGTTGCTTGGGGTAGATGGCGCCCCTGGTAAACCAACCCCGACTCACATCTCTAGGGACCAGCTTCGGGATTTGACCCGTTACGGTGAAACCCTCCTTAGGGCATGACTCATGGTCTCGGCGAAAGCAAGGTAAAGGTCGTGTTTAACCACCCTCTATCGGCCTTCCAAGGAAGAGGGCTAACGATTCTAGCATTAAGAGTTGGTTAGTATGTGTGGGTAAAGTTTTGCACCCCTGCAGGGTTAAATCTTTTCGAAAAGCCGTGTTCACGGTTATGAATGCTTGGTGACCGAATTCTAAGATCATATAGAATATTAACCTAATCGTAAAACTTGGCAGTTCAACGTGTGCTTAAGGATGCTTCCTCATGGGTACGAGGGGGTGATCCTAGTTGTGAGATGAGGATTACTTTGGTGGATATCAAAAGATGATGATCAATTCTTTGGAGATGTCGCTCTCTTATCCCCTTTAAAATATTCTGATTAGACGAGCTTCTTCTCCCTCTTGTTTTACAAAACAAAGATGGCTTTATGCAAAATAACCCACCAGCCATAAGTCTTGTGGAGTACACCCTGTACTCACCCTTGCTTTGTTGATACTTTTGTAGAGTAAGTGTTCCCCTGAAGACAAGTTTGGTACGACATCGACACCGACGAGTAGCTTGGGGTTCCCGACCGGCAGCCTGGAATCTATGGGTTGGGATGTCATCGTTATGCTTTAGGCCTCTTAGGCCATTTGTTAAGTTTGCTATACTTAATAGCATAATTTGACTTCCGTTGTTTGTTATTTGTGGTCAGTGACCTCTGCTTGTAATATTTTGGTTCTTTGCTTAGTTATGAGCTTGCTGTAATCATTTTTGTGTCATCTGGTTACTGTTGTGTTACCGATTTCTCACTAGATATCCTTGCTCTAGGTAAATCTTATGTCAGGCTAAGGTCTAGATTTGTTGAACCCTGATCCCGGGGGTGTCATAGTTGTTGGTATCAGAGCAGTACCGATTGTAGGAAAACCTTTCTACTGGTCGATGTTGAGTCTAGAGTTTGTGAAAACTATTAGAAAGTTGAAAAGTGTTTGCAAAACCTCTGGTATGCTTCTTTTTCTCCTTATCTAGTTTCGCTCTAACTCTGGGTCATCTTACCTTGTGTTGACTTTGATAAAGTTTTGCTATCTTGTCTTGTCTTTCAAAGCATTGGTGCCTTTTTGGCATGTCGTTTCTTAACCAGTTGACCTAGTGTTGAGTTCTTTAGATTCAGTTGTGTGTGTGTTCCTTGTTTCCCTTGCTCTTCTTGAGCTCAGAGATTCATTTCTATCACGATCTCTCTACCTTATGGACCCACAACATTATATTGTAGGATCCATAGTGTTCTGTTCTAGGCTTTGAGGTTACTTTTCGCCTCATGTGCCTCCCTTTTATTTGTTCGGGTACTTCAGATGTTCTTTATTCTCTTGGAAGCTACCTCGTGATTACTATCTTGAAGTGTGCGTTGTGTCATTCAAGTAGTAGTTACTTCTTTCTCGGGTTTTAACCCTTGGACTTGAACTAAAGATCCTAGATTGTGCTAGATTCTAGTGTTATGCATCTTGTACATCAAGCCAATCTTTAACCCAATATCCATTCCATCATCCCCTGTTGTTAATGTTCAAACATTACCTCAGGATGGCTGGTATTACAATTCTAGCCTTCGAGCTTGTGGTATTTGTCGCGATTGAATTGCGGCAACATAGGTATTCCCCTACCACATGTTATGGCAGATGTTCTTTAATGGAACCAAACAAATCACGACGAGAGCACTCCTTGTGAGTCTCGCATCTATACTCGTGACTCTACAAAACTCTTCTTTCTATGCATGGGTTTTCGGAAGATTGTTAGTCTATGCGTCTACATCTTGGGATTCTATCCTGAGCATGTTCTTTTCTCTTTGTTGTTTCCGACCATTGTCTACTATTTGGTAGCCAAGTAGTACTATGCATTGGTGTCTTCCGATGCAAGATACTCTTGTGGTCCATCATGACAAACTCTAGTATCTTGTCATTTCTAGGACTAGACTGATACATTGCAAATGTATCTATAATTTTTGATGTTCCATGCTTGGCTTTATCTACTTTCTTGTGTTTTGTCCACAATTTGGAGTACTTTTCATATGATTTCTTGGACTAACCTATTAACAAGATGCCACAGTGCCAGTTGCCTGTTTTCTGCTGTTTTTGGTTCCAGGAAGTCAGAAAATGAATATTCTCAGAATTGGACGGGACAAAAGCCAAAGTTCCTATTTTACCGGAAGACTCACGGAGCCAGAAGGAGAGTCAGAGAGGGGCCACAGGGTGGACACACCACCCCTAGGCGTGAGTAACTCTAGGCCGCGCCAGGGCATGGTGTGGGCCCCCTGGCCAGCCACCGACCTTGCCTCAAGAAGCCTCCGATACGAAAACCCTAAATCCTCAAGCCTCCAGCCATGAAAAGTTCCGCAGCACCGCCGCCACCGAAGGGGAGATTCGGGGGACAGAAAGTCTCTGTTCCGGCACCCTGCCGGGGCGGAGAAGTGCCCCCGGAGCGATCTCCATCGATCTCCACCATCATCTCCATCACCATTGCTGATTCCCATGATGAGGAGGGAGTAGTTCTCTCTGGAGGCTAAGGGTTCTACTGGTAGCTATGTGTTCATCTCTCTCTATGCATGATCATATTGTGATCATGAGCTTGTAATCTATAGATCTAGCTTGCTACTCAAGTGCTTTAATAGATCTCTGATCTCCCCATGTGTGTGAAAGTGACAGCGTGCACACCATGGTGGAACTTAGGCTAGAGATTACAAATACTTGTTATGAGTTATATTTGGAGTTGGATGTCTTTATGAAATTGTGGTGTTTGTTGGAACCATCTAGTGCTCAAGGTGACAGTGTGGGGTTATCTAGATGGGAAAGACTTACTTTGAGGAGTGGTTTTATAGCCCTACCGTTGATTAGAGTGTTCAACCGGAGAGTAGTTAAGAGTAGTATCATAAAGAGAATATATTTATATGAGAGTGTTCACTAGTGAAAGTATGAGCTCTAGGCCTTGTTTCTTAGCATTGAAACACCATTTGCAATTAGATCTGCTACATGTTTGCTTGCTTCCTTCTTTATTTCAGTTTGCCTTTAGTCTCTTCCATGCCATCAATCTATTCTCTATCAACGTTACCACTTATAATTATCCATCCCACTTCCATGCCATCAATCCGACGACGATCACATCAACTCTTGATCCATTGCCGACCCGCATTGTGACCTCATCCCTTGCTAGTTGTCGCTTGTTCTGCAGCCCCTAAACCGAGTTGCATATATTAGCAACCGATCCCGTATCAAATACCCAGGTGCTACTGCGAGTACTAGTCAAGTACACATCAATAACATGTATATCACATATACCTTTGTTTGCCTTGCCGGCCTTCTTGTCCGCCAAATACTTGGGGCAGTTGCGCTTCCAATGGCCAGTCCCCTTGCAATAGTAGCACTCGGTGTCAGACTTAGGGCCAGCTTGGGGTTTCTTTTCAGGCACGGCAACAGATTTGCCGCCCTTCTTTCCCTTCTGCTTGCCTTTCTTGTCCTTCTTGAAACCGGTGGTCTTATTGATCATCAACACTTGATGTTCTTTCCTAATCTCCACTTCTGCAGTCTTAAGCATTGACAGAAGCTCGAGAAGAGACTTCTTCATGCCCTGCATATTATAGTTCATCACGAAGCTCTTGTAGCTAGGTGGCAGAGATTGGAGAACACGATGTATGCCTAAGTCAATGGGAATCGTTATTCCCAAGGACACAAGCTTATCGGTGTACCCAGACATTTTGAGTACGTGCTCACTAACGGAGCTGTTTTCCTCCATCGTGCAGCTAAAGAACTTTTCTGTAGCATTATAACTCTCTACGGCAGCATGGGTATCGAAAATCATTTTCAATTCTCCCATGGTATCAAAGGCATTACCATTTTCGAAATGCTTTCGAAGTTCTGGCTCTAGCCCATACAGTATGCCGCAATGAACTAAGTTGTGGTCCTCCTGACGAGTCACATAGACATTCTTTTCCTCGTCAGGGGCATCAGGAGCTGGTGGGGGGGCCTAGCGGCGCATCTAGCACATATTGCTTTTGTGCAGCAGTGAGGAGAATCCTCAAATTCATAGCCCAGTTGGTGAAGTTGCTACCATTCGCAGCAAGTTTCTCTTTCTCCATGAACACATTGAAGTTAAAAGCAGGTGGTGCCATCTACAACAGAATTTGTAAAGTTTATTTAGACTAAGTTTATGATAGATTGAGTTCAACTAATCCAAATTACCAATGAACTCCCACTCAAAAATGACATCCCTCGTGTCCTTTTGGTGATCACATGAACCAAATCCCTTTTGGTGAAGTTGCTATCATCACGTGAGTCGGTGTAGCTTCAAAGGTGAGCATCTATATGGGCATCATATCAACTATATGACTCATGCTTAACCTTTCGGTCCGTGTTCCGAGGCCATGTCTGTACATGCTAGGCTCGTCAAGTAAGAACCTTAGTATTTGCATGTGTAAAACTGTCTTACACCCGTTGTATGAAAGCGTAGCGTCGAGAACACCCGATCATCACGTGATGCCTCAAAACACGATCCACAAAACGGTGAATACTTAAGGAAGAACACATTTTATCTTGATATCTAAATGAGGGATCATCTTATAATGCTACCAAAAGCGCCAAACTAGCAATATAAGATGCTAATGTGTGAAGTGAGGTGATATGGTCCATGCATTTGATCTCTATCATTTGCATCGTGGTATGATCTCTATCATTCCTTTGTGTGTAAGGCCAAGGTCTATGGAACTTACACGTTAAGTGAGTTGTAAGAGTATCTATCATACATCTACTTACAACAATACCATATCAAGACACTAGCCCAGCAACGATCTAAACTAGACGCCTCTAATTTATCAATTCCAAGGTTTACGTGGCTTAGGGCTTTCGGAGATAGAACCGGTCTTACCTACGAACATGAACCACAACAAGGATAACCAAGTTATTAGCAACTCGTTGTAAATCAGATATGGACTATAGTAGGAGAGACAGACACCCGCTAGCCACTTATGCAAAACTAGTTGCATGTCAGTCGTGGAACCGGTCTCATGTACGATGACATGTAAGGTTGGTCCGGGCCGCTTCATCCCACTATGCCACCAATATCCAAAGTACATAGAAGATGCAATAACATGATCATCATCGCCCACATATAAACATATGTGTACTACCCTTGCAAAGCACCTACGCATAGATCAGGCTTTGATACCAATGTTGGGTCCGCAGCATAGAAAACAAAAAATTTCCTACGATGAGAACTATACGCCAAGGACTATCTACTAGATACAGAGCAACGGGTGGACATACATCCATGGAGAACTTATCCTCGAAGACAATGAGTTTTGTTAACGAGTAGGAACTCGTGGTTGATGTAGTCGTACGCTTGCCGATCTCAAGATCGTGTGGAAGTCCGAGCGCCACAAATCAGCAGCGCATCCGTCCTCGCACACACGTTCAAGCCATCGGACAACCTCCACCTCCTCGATCCAGCGATCCAGCGGAAGCAGCAACTCCTTCCAGACGAAATGCCACCGGGAACATGTATCTCGCTAATCCGAGACCATGGGGGAATAATTCTAGAGGGGGAGAGAGATCCTTCACAAGGAGGTGTGAGGATGAAGGAGGGAATGGGTGGCCTTTTATAGGAGGAGGGGGGTGACCCCTCACCTCCCCCATTCATGTGGTGGTAACCCCTCCACATTAAAATGCCTCTTCACATTCCCTTTTCAAGTCTCCACTTTAAATGCATTAAATTTCTCCAAATTTAATGCTCTCTCATTTAATAAAACTCTTTTTATTAAATTTATTCAGAATTTTGTTAATTACTTTAATTAACAAACATTCACATATAGCCCCTTGCAATATTTCAATATCACATGTAGAACCACCTTCTGCAATTTCACCTGACACAATTTCTGGTTTCTATTGAAACAATTCCTGCGCTTTGCAATTCTTTCGTTTGAAACATATGTGCTCCAAAATGGTGTCCGGTAACTCTTAAGTGTGCCACCCTACGGTTTGCGAATAATGCAGACATGATCGAGACCCTTCTCCGATCAATAATCAGCAGTGGGACCTGGAGATCCGTACTGATTCCTACACATTCAACGATGACTCCTGTGATTGTGAGAACCTTTAACGCTTGTAACTAAATCCCTTTGTCTCTCGATATATTACATGTCCGAGATTCGATCATCGGTATCTCCATACCTAGTTTGATCTCGTTACCGACATGCACTCTTTTCTCGTTCCCGTGATATAACATTCTAGTGATCACATCACTTGCTTGCAAGCTATCCTAATGTGATATCACCAAGAGGGCCCAGAGTATATCTATCCGTCATCTGGATTGAAAAATTCCACTCTTGATCCATGAGCCTCAACATAACACCTTTGTAGTACTGAACCCATCTTTATAGTCACCCTGTTATGGTGTGACGTTTGATGTTATCAAGATACTCTTCTGGTGTTACCAATGAACATGATCTCATGGTCTAAGGATAAAGATTACTTCGTATGATGTTATAGCAATATAAACATAATGACTTGATCGTAATGCTATACTTCGGATGAATGTTCATCACATCATTTCACAAATGCTGTGACCTTGTTATTAACAACATCCAATGTCCATGATCAGGAAACCTTGATCATCTTGTTAATCAACAAACTAGTCTATAAGAGAGGCATAACTAGGAACCCTTTTTGTTTATTAAACACACATGTATTGATGTTTCCTATCAATACAATTATAGCATGCAAAATAAACATCTATCATATACAAGGAATACATAATAACAACTTTATTATTGCCTCTCAGGGCATATTTCCTTCAGTCTCCCCCTTGCACTAGAGACAATAATCTAGTTTATATAGTGATAAATCTAACACCCATGAAGTTCTGGTGTTGATCATGTTTTTCCCTAGGGAGTACTTTAGTCAACGGATCTGCTACATTTAGGTCCCTGTGCACTTCACAAATCTTTATATCTCCATCCTTCACATGCTCGCGGATGGAGTGAAACCGGCGCTTAATATGCTTGGAATTCTTGTGAGACCTTGGTTCCTTGGCGTTGGCTATGGCTCCATTATTGTCACAATAGATCACCATTGGGTCCAACGCACTAGGAACCACACCTAGTTCCGTTATGAACTCCTTCATCCAAACCGCTTCCTGCGCTGCTTCTGAAGCAGCAACATATTCCGCCTCCGTCATTGATCCAGCCACCACAGGTTGTTTGGAGCTCCTCCAACTAACTGCTGCTCCGTTCAAGAGAAATACGTATCCGGATTGAGACTTAGAGTCATCCGGATCAGTGTCAAATCTAACATCGACATAACACTTAGCGACTAGCTCTTCTTCACCTCCGTATACAAGAAACATATCCTTAGTTTTTCTCAAGTACTTAAGGATATTCTTGACCGATATCCAGTGTTCCGAACCTGGATCAGATTCGTACCTACTAGTCAAACTAATAGCATGTGCCACATCCGGTCTTGTACATAGCATGGCATACATTATAGAGCCTATGGCTGAGGCATAGGGGATCTTATCCATTATCTCTCTTTCTTCCACCGTAGCCGGACTTTGAGTCTTACTCAATGTCTTGCCTTGCAACATAGGTAAGTACCCCTTCTTACTTCCGTCCATATTAAACTTCTTTAATATCTTATCAAGGTATGTACTCTGCGATAGCCCAATTAGGCGTCTTGATCTATCTCTATAGATTTTAATGCCTAATATATATGAAGCTTCACCAAGGTCCTTCATCGAAAATTTGCTGTTTAGATAACTTTTAACACTGTTTAAAAGATCTATATCATTTCCAATAAATAATATGTCATCCACATATAATATAAGAAATGCCACATTGCTCCCACTCACTTTCTTGTAAATACAAGCCTCTCCATAAGTTTGGACAAATCCAAACTCTTTGATCACCTCATCAAAGCGGAGATTCCAACTCCGGGATGCTTGCTTCAGTCCATAGATGGATCGCTGAAGTGTGCACACCTTATCAGCATCCTTAGGATCGACAAAACCCTTAGGTTGTATCATATACAACTCTTCTTCAATATTACCATTGAGGAACGCAGTTTTGACATCCATCTACCATATTTCATAATCGAAATATGCAGTAATTGCTAACATAATCCTAACCGACTTAAGCATCACTACGGGAGAGAATGTCTCATCGTAGTCAACTCCTTAAATTTTTCGAAACCCCTTTTTGACAAGTCGAGCCTTATAGATGGTTACATTACCATCAGCATCAGTTTTTCTTCTGAAAATCCATTTATTCTCAATGGCCTTTCGATCGTGAGGTAAGTCCACCAAGGTCCAAACCTGGTTTTCGTACATGGATTCCATCTCGGATTTCATGGCTTCTAGCCATTTGTTGGAATCAGGGCTCATCATTGCTTCTTCATACGTCGCAGGGTCATCTATTTCATCAATCATGAAATTCATAATAGGATTGTCGTACAGTTCAGGAGCTGCACGTGTCCTGCTTGACCTGCGAGGTTCGGTAGTGTCCTCTTTCGGAGTTTCATGATCAATATCATTAGCTCTCTGTTCATTAGGTGAAGTCAACTCCGAAACAACTTCTAGAGTTGCGCTACTCGCCATTTCATGAAGAGAAGGTTCAATAACCTCTTCGAGTTCTACCTTCCGACTACTCACACCTTTCGCGAGAAACTTCTTCTCAAGAAAGGATCCATTCTTGGCAACAAAGACCTTGCCCTCGGATCTGTGATAGAAGGTATACCCAATCGTTTCCTTAGGGTATCCTATGAAGATGCATTTTTCCGCTTTGGGTTCGAGTTTATCCGGTTGAAGTTTCTTCACATAAACATCACATCCCCAAACTTTAAGAAATGACAGCTTAGGTTTGTTTCCAAACCATAATTCATACGGTGTCTTTTCAACGGATTTAGATGGTGCCCTATTGAAAGTGAATGCAGCGGTTTCCAGTGCATAACCCCAAAATGGCAGAGGTAAGTCAGTCAGAGACATCATAGATCGAACCATATCCAATAAGGTACGATTACGACGTTCCGACACACCATTACGTTGTTGTGTTCCGGCAGGCGTGAGTTGTGAAACTATTCCACTGTCTTTCATATGTGTGCTAAACTCGTAACTAAGATACTCTCCTCCACGGTCGGACCACAGAAATTTGATCTTTCTGTTACGATGATTTTCCACTTCATTCTGAAATTCTTTGAACCTTTCAAAGGTTTCAGACTTATGTTTCATCAAATAGATATACCCGTATCTACTCAAATCATCTGTGAAAGTAAAAAAATAACGATATCCACCTCACGCCGACACACTCATTGGTCCACACACATCAGTATGTATGATTTGTAATAAATCTGTCGCCCGTTCCATTGAACCGGAAAACGGCGTTCTAGTCATCTTGCCCATAAGGCATGGCTCACATGTATCAAATGATTCAAAATCAAGTGATTCCAAAAGTCCATCAGAATGGAGTTTCTTCATGCGTTTAACGCCAATATGACCTAGACGGCAGTGCCACATATATGTAGATATATCATTATCAAGTTTAATCCTTTTAGCATCAACATTATGAATATGCGTAATACTACTATCGAGATCCAACAGAAATAAACCATTCAACACAGGTGCATGACCATAAAAGATATTATTCATATAAATCGAACAACCATTGTTTTTAGACTTAAACGAATAACCACTTTGCATCAAACACGATCCGGATACAATGTTCATGCTCAGTGCAGGCACCAAATAACAATTATTCAGGTTTATAACTAATCCCGACGGCATATGGAGAGGCAGCGTTCCGATGGCGATCACATCAACTCTTGATCCATTGCCGACCCGCATCGTGACCTCATCCCTTGCTAATTGTCGCTTGTTCCGCAGCCCCTGAACCGAGTTACATATATTAGCAACCAATCCCGTATCAAATACCCAGGTGCTACTGCGAGTACTAGTCAAGTACACATCAATAACATGTATATCACATATACCTTTGTTTGCCTTGCCGGCCTTCTTGTCCGCCAAATACTTGGGGCAGTTGCGCTCCCAATGGCCAGTCCCCTTGCAATAGTAGCACTCGGTGTCAGACTTAGGGCCAGCTTGGGGTTTCTTTTTAGGCGCGGCAACAGATTTGCCGCCCTTCTTTCCCTTCTGCTTGCCTTTCTTGTCCTTCTTGACACCGGTGGTCTTATTGATCATCAACACTTGATGTTCTTTCCTAATCTCCACTTCTGCAGTCTTAAGCATTGACAGAAGCTCGGGAAGAGACTTCTTCATGCCCTGCATATTATAGTTCATCACGAAGCTCTTGTAGCTAGGTGGCAGATATTGGAGAATACGATGTATGCCTAAGTCAATGGGAATCGTTATTCCAAGGACACAAGCTTATCAGCATACCCAGACATTTTGAGTACGTGCTCACTAACAGAGCTGTTTTCCTCCATCATGCAGCTAAAGAACTTTTCTGTAGCATTATAACTCTCTACGGCAGCATGGGTATCGAAAATCATTTTCAATTCTCCCATGGTATCAAAGTCATTACCATTTTCGAAACGCTTTCGAAGTTCTGGCTCTAGCCCATACAGTATGCCGCAATGAACTAAGTTGTGGTCCTCCTAACGAGTCACATAGACATTCTTTTCCTCGTCAGGGGCATCAGGAGCTGGTGGGGGGGCCTAGCGGCGCATCTAGCACATATTGCTTTTGTGCAGCAGTGAGGAGAATCCTCAAATTCATAGCCCAGTTGGTGAAGTTGCTACCATTCGCAGCAAGTTTCTCTTTCTCCATGAACACATTGAAATTAAAAGCAGGTGGTGCCATCTACAACAGAATTTGTAGAGTTTATTTAGACTAAGTTTATGATAGATTGAGTTCAACTAATCCAAATTACTAATGAACTCCCACTCAAAAACGACATCCCTCGTGTCCTTTTGGTGATCACATGAACCAAATCCCTTTTGGTGAAGTTGCTATCATCACGTGAGTCGGTGTAGCTTCAAAGGCGAGCATCTATATGGGCATCATATCAACTATATGACTCATGCTTAACCTTTCGGTCCGTGTTCCGAGGCCATGTCTGTACATGCTAGGCTCGTCAAGTAAGAACCTTAGTATTTGCATGTGTAAAACTGTCTTACACCCGTTGTATGAAAGCGTAGCATCGAGAACACCCGATCATCACGTGATGCCTCAAAACATGATCCACAAAATGGTGCATACTTAAGGAAGAACACATTTTATCTTGATATCTAAATGAGGGATCATCTTATAATGCTACCAAAAGCGCCAAACTAGCAATATAAGATGCTAATGTGTGAAGTGAGGTGATATGGTCCATGCATTTGATCTCTATCATTTGCATCATGGTATGATCTCTATCATTCCTTTGTGTGTAAGGCCAAGGTCTATGGAACTTACACGTTAAGTGAGTTGTAAGAGTAGCTATCATACATCTACTTACAACAATACCATACCAAGACACTAGCCCAGCAACGATCTAAACTAGACGCCTCTAATTTATCAATTGCAAGTTTTACGTGGCTTAGGGCTTTCGGAGATAGAACCGGTCTTACCTACGAACATGAACCACAACGAGGATAACCAAGTTATTAGCAACTCGTTGTAAATCAGATATTGACTATAGTAGGAGAGACAGACACCCGCTAGCCACTTATGCAAAACTAGTTGCATGTCAGTCGTGGAACCGGTCTCATGTACGATGACATGTAAGGTTGGTCTGGGCCGCTTCATCCCACTATGCCACCGATATCCAAAGTACATAGAAGATGCAATAACATGATCATCATCGCCCACATATAAACATATGTGTACTACCCATGCAAAGCACCTATGCATAGATCAGGCTCTGATACCACTGTTGGGTCCGCAGCATAGAAAACAAAAAATTTCCTACGATGAGAACTATTTGCCAAGATCTATCTACTAGATACAGAGCAACAGGTGGAAATACATCCATGGAGAACTTACCCTCGAAGACAACGAGTTTTGTTAACGAGTAGGAACTCGTGGTTGATGTAGTCGTACGCTTGCCGATCTCAAGATCGTGTGGAAGTCCGAGCGCCACAAATCAGCAGCGCATCCGTCCTCGCACACACATTCAAGACATCGGACAACCTCCACCTCCTCGATCCAGCGGAAGCAGCAACTCCTTCCAGACGAAATGCCACCGGAAACATGTATCTCGCTAATCCGAGACCATGGGGGAATAATTCTAGAGGGGGAGAGAGATCCTTCACAAGGAGGTGTGAGGATGAAGGAGGGAATGGGTGGCCTTTTATAGGAGGAGGGGGGGTGACCCCTCACCTCCCCCATTCATGTGGTGGTAACCCCTCCACATTAAAATGCCTCTTCACATTCCCTTTTCAAGTCTCCACTTTAAATGCATTAAATTTCTCCAAATTTAATGCTCTCTCATTTAATAAAACTCTTTTTATTAAATTTATTCAGAATTTTGTTAATTACTTTAATTAACAGACATTCACATATAGCCCCTTGCAATATTTCAATATCACATGTAGAACCACCTTCTGCAAATTCACCCGAAACAATTTCCGGTTTCTATTGAAATAATTCCTGCGCTTTGCAATTCTTTCGTCTGAAACATATGTGATCCAAAATGGTGTCCGGTAACTCTTAAGTGTGCCACCCTAGGGTTCGCGAATAATGCAGACATGATCAAGACCCTTCTCCGACCAATAATCAGCAGCGGGACCTGGAGATCCGTACTGACTCCTACACATTCAACGATGACTCCTGTGATCGTGAGAACCTTTAACGCTTGTAACTAAATCCCTTTGTGTCTCGACATGTTACATGTCCGAGATTCGATCATCGGTATCTCCATACCTAGTTTGATCTCGTTACCGACATGCACTCTTTTCTCGTTCCCATGATATAACATTCTAGTGATCACATCACTTGCTTGCAAGCTATCCTAATGTGATATCACCAAGAGGGCCCAGATTATATCTATCCGTCATCTGGATTGACAAATTCCACTCTTGATCCATGAGCCTCAACATAACACCTTCGTAGTACTGAACCCATCTTTATAGTCACCCTGTTACGGTGTGACGTTTGATGTTATCAAGATACTCTTCCGGTGTTAGCAATTAACATGATCTCATGGTATAAGGATAAAGATTACTTCGTATGATGTTATAGCAATATAAACATAATGACTTGATCGTAATGCTATACTTCAGATGAATGTTCATCACATCATTTCACAAATGTTGTGACCTTGTTATTAACAACATCCAATGTCCATGATCAGGAAACCTTGATCATCTTGTTAATCAACAAGCTAGTCTATAAGAGAGGCATAACTAGGAACCCTTTTTGTTTATTAAACACACATGTATTGATGTTTCCTATCAATACAATTATAGCATGCAAAATAAACATCTATCATATACAAGGAATACATAATAACAACTTTATTATTGCCTCTCAGGGCATATTTCCTTCACATGATATTCTAGATGTCTCTCTGGAAGTATCGCCATGTTGCCACATGACCGTGTTGTCAAGGTCTTGAGCAAGCAGGTACTCTGAACTGCTCCTTTCTCGAATGATCCATACTAGATACTCCTGAATTAGTTGGTTGAGCTTAAACAATAACTTGGAGAGTTGTAAGACAAAAGTTCTATCCGACTTAGTTCATCTTAAAGGGATGTCTAGTTTTGTTCGTGTTGAAGAAAGATAGTATTTCCTTTGTGGATATGTTATCTTCCCCTTGTTTTGATTTGATTTGGGTTTATCGTCAAATCAAACTTAGTTCCCAAGGACTATCTTGATGATGTTGCTACTCGTGATGTTTCACTTGAGTACATCCTCATGTCCATTGGTCTGACCAATAGTTTTTCCTTGTTCATAACATATGAGTCCATCTTCCTGGAGTATCTCGATAAGTTTGTTATTGTGCCCATTGATGACATCCTTATTTACTTCATGCTAGATTAGATTCATATGGAACCTTTTGACATTAATGTTGGAAAACTTTCGAGAACCGTCTTCGCGTCATCCCGAACTATGTGTTCTGGAAGTTAGAAGTAACCTTCTCCATTTCACGTGCAATTGTTGAAAGATGTCGCTGTGGATTCGAGTAGGTTATCTTTGTTTCCATAAGGACATATGTGTATTTCGTTTCAAGTGATTCATGTAAGAGAAGTTGTCCTTCGACAAGTTTCTAATGCTTGGTTTTAGCAATTGCTCAGTCTATTGGAGCTTAACACTAAAGTCCATGTCTTGAGAATCTAGTGACTTTATCTTTACGATAAATGTTGCAAGTTTTCTATTCGGACACGCTGAGTCTGAAGTATCATTCCTAACCAAATCTGAATCTCAAGCAGATATGATGGTTGGTGGTTCTCAAGGTTTTGACATAGGTCTCCTTGTAAATCCGGCAAGATTGATGTAATGGTTGACACAACTCGTCGGAAGAACTATTGCATATCCTCTTGAATCAGTAAATAACAACCACTCCTCATGAGGCTTCTTGTATGATTTATTACAGGAGTTGTGCTTATGGTTTCCTTTGTCTCTGAAGTTCGACCTTTACTTGACGTTTGTTTTCGCAAATATCAAGGAGAACATTTAAAGTAGTGTTGCTAAATGCTTCTCGATCGATCCTGCAGACCCTTTATGTTGGCAAGCTTCTTGTTGTGCCAAGTAATTGATGTCTGAGAATGAAGTTTTTTTCCTCGTGTCATCAGGAATCTTCTTATTCAATCATCCTAGTGGTGTAAAGTGATATCACTATCTTCGGCAAAGATCTTGATAATCCTAGATGAATAAATAGTTTCCTTCATTTCTCGATCATGTTCGAAGAGCGACTATGATTTTGGTAATCAGAAGTTTATCTTGTTACATGTTCTCTATGACTCTTATGAGTCCTTGCCACAAAACACCCTTCTATCTTGGCCTTCTGTTGAATGAAGAGTGATCCTTCTGTATCAAAAGTAGATCAACAGCTTGGTCATCCGTATCCCTGTATCCCCAGAAGCTCTACGTAAGTCGTATAGTAGAGGTTCATCTCTCAAAGTATGTGGTTGTGTTCTTTCCTTTGTAAACTCTCCTTTTCAGAAGTTTAAACTCTTCTGAAGCTCCATGGTCTCAATCCTTATGAAGACTAGCTATCTAACAATTTGAAACCTTCCCCTCTTGTTTCCACCGTTACCTTGACGTGTTTCATGTTCGTCCTCTCAAAGTTGTTTCTGAACACTCCATCCATAAGTTGACCATGAGATACTCTATGTGTTGTTAGTGTGTTTCCCTCTTATCCTTAGAGTGGCCCTGTTCCCTTTCTCTTTTCCTACCTTCAGAATCTCGGGTCTAGATTCTTATAAGGGGGGGTAGATCTGTAACACCCTGGTTTTATCTAATCCTAATTAGGGATTTGATTGTGCATTCATGATCATCATTCTTTAAAAATGCATGTAAGAAAGAAGAACTAATGCAAAACCCTAACCCTATCTATTTTCCCCCTCTCTAAAATGAATTCAGAATGGTTTTTGTATTTTGAAAATATCAAAATGTATGGAGCCCAAATGGAATAAAGGGGCCCACACTATTTCATATGTTTGCAAACCTTCTGGTATTTTTGAAATGGTTCAAAACAGATTTGAAAATGGTTTACAAATGGAAAAAGAGAAACTGAATTAGAAAAATGTTTCTGCTAAGAAAAAGAGCTAACAGCTCACTAGGCCGAAGCCCAGCTTCCTCTCCCTTCTCTCCCGGCCGCCCATGCACAGCATCTGCGGCCCACACCGACCCAAGCCAGACCGCCTCGGCCCAACCCACATACCCCTTCGCCCATATCGACTTCCTCACCGTGAGGAAATAGCTCGGTGCCTGTTGCGCTGCCGTCCGTCGCCCCAGCCACATGGAGATCCTCGTTGCCGTCCTGGAGGGGATAAGGAGGCCTCCTCGAGCACGCCCCTCTCACCCTCATCCACTCATGTTCCCTCCATCGCCCTCTCAATCCCTCCTGCAAGCGAGCCCGAACCCTAGCCATTTTCCGCCGGTGAATCGCCACTGCTAGAGGCCGCCCCGAGCCAAGACGATGTGCCCACGACCTTGACATGTTGTATAGTGTCACCCTGCCAATGTAATCAGAGCCACGCATCCGGAATCGACCACTGTGTCACCTACCTCTCCGATGACCGTCATCGACATTAACGCCATCCTAGACCTCGATCTACCTCCTCAACCCCTTCTCTGTGTTGCTGGTGAGATACCGGTGCTCTTGCACCCCTCCTCTTGCTTCCCCTTCCCCTATGCCATGGTTGCACCATGCGCCATCGCCGTTGCTGACGAACGCCATCGCAGACGTCTCTCCGTTGACCGTATCCCAGTGGCGCCACCATCTTTACGTTTGCCTCGAAGCGCTAGTTCAAATGCACAACCCGGCTTTCTCGCGCGTGCCTCACAGCACCGGTGTTGATGACCATCTGCCGGTGGCCAGTGATGTGACGTCACACCCGCGTGGTGCTGACGTGGCTCCGGGTCCCGCCTTGACCGCTGACCACCACAGTGGCACGCAAACATGGCTAGTCAGTCAAAAAACCCTATGAGATTTCCAACTTATACTTTGTCAAGCATATACTCCATAGTTAGTTCACTTTAACCTTAATCACCTAAAGATGCTTATGATAGGGGCAATGAGAGCTGAAAGCTAATAAGTACCATAATTTTTGGAAGCTCTTTATGAGACTTGAATCCCTGCTTCCTTCTATGAAGGCTTTTCTTTTACTTTTATGTTGAGTCTACACCTTCTATCTTTATATTGAGAGAGCATAGTGGTCATTCTTAGTTTAATGTGCATTGTCCCAAGACTTGTTGATTGATGCATAACTTTGATATTGCTTGTTCTTAAACTATTTGTATGTAGTCACCCTTATGAACTTTAAAGGTGTCCTATGCAATTATGATTTGCTACATTATGAGGGACAAGCTGAATGCCACTATGCTATGTTTTATTTATGTGAAACAAACAAACGTCTTGCAAAGCATTGTGATTCATGAATATTTTGTTTGTACCTTTTCATGCTACAACATAGTTGCTATGTCTTATTGTTAGAACTATATCTTTCATGCTATGTTAAAGTATTATGATCCCAGCTGTCAATGTTTTACAAATGCCTTGATCAAGATTGTGATGGTGCATGTCACCTCAAAAATTATTCTTTATTTTTATCACTTACCTACTCGAGGAGGAGCAGGAGTTAAGCTTGGGGATGTTGATAGGTTGCAAACGTATCTATAATTTTTGATGTTCCATGCTTGTTTTATATCTACTTTCTTATGTTTTGTCCACACTTTGGAGTACTTTTACATATTTTCTGGAACTAACCTATTAACAAGATGCCACAGTGCTAGTTGCCTGTTTTCTTATGTTTTCGGTTCCAAAAAAGCCAGAAAATGAATATTCTCGGAATTGGACCGGACAAAAGCCAAAGTCGATATTTTACCGGAAGACTCATAAAGCCAGAAGACGAGACGGAGAGGGGCCAGGGGATGGCCACACCATGTGGTTGCGCGGGCTAGCCCTAGCCACGCCACCAGGTGGTGTGGGCCCCTAGTTCACCCTCTGACATCGCGCCTTCGCCTATAAGAAGCATCCTATGCGGAAACCCTAAAGAATCCAGCCTCTAGCCACGAAAAGATTCGCAGCGCCGCCGCCACCGAAGGGGAGATTCGGGGGACATAAGTCTCTATTCCGGCACCCTGCCGGGACGAGGAATTTCCCCCGGAGCCATCTCCATCGATCTCCACCACCATCTCCATCGCCGTTGCTGATCCCCATGACGATGAGGGAGTAGTTCTCTCTCAAGGCTAAGGGTTTTACCGGTAGCTATGTGTTCATCTCTCTCTCTCTATGCATGATCATATTGTGATCATGATCTTTCTAATCAAGTAGATCTACCTTGCTACTCAAGTGCTGTAATAGATCTCTGCTCTCCCCATGTGTGAAAGTGACAACATGCACACCATGGTGGCACTTAGGCTAGAGATTACAAATACTTCTTATGAGTTATATTTGGAGTTGGATGTTTCTATGAAATTGCGGTGTTTGTTGGAACCATCTAGAGCTCAAGGTGACAGTGTGGGGTTATCAAGATGCAGAAAGTGAACTTTGAGGTGTGTTATTATAACCCTACCATGGATTAGAGTGTCCAACCGGAGAGTAGTTTAGAGTAGTATCATAATGAGAAGATATTTATATGAGAGTGTTCACTAGTGAAAGTATGATCCCTAGGCCTTGTTTCTAAGCATTGAAACACCATTTGCAACTAGATCTGTTACATGTTTGCTTGCTTCTATCTTTATTTCAGTTTGCCTTTAGTCTCTTCCTACCCATGAAAGCTATTTTCTAGCACCGTTACCACTTATAATTATCCATACCACTTGTATTTCACTATCTCTTCGCCGAACTAGTGCACCTATACACCTAACAAGTGTATTGAGTGTGTTTGGGACACAAGAGACTTCTTGTATCTTGATTGCAGGGTTGATTGAGAGGGATACCTTTGACGACTTCCTCCCTGAGTTCGACAAACCTTGGGTAATCCACTTAAGGGAAACTTGTTGCTGTTCTACAAACCTCTGCACTTGGAGGCCCAACAACTGTCTACAAGAATAGAAGTGCGTAGACATCATTACACATCGAGGGGTCACTTGGAGGAAAACAATGAGACTTTTGACAATAGGTTCAACTTCTTGTTAAGATTTTGCATCTTGACAATTTAATGAAATTAGGTCAAACTTGAGCTACAAGTAAGTGCGATAGATAGCTCTTAAATTAAATGTCATTTCAGAGGTAAATGGGTGCATTTTCTGGTAGTAAGCAGTGAAGTGGGTGTGAGTGTCCAACTACCAGGAAAGAACATCCAATTCTACATTTTCCGAGTGAAGACGGGCGAGGTTAGTTGTTCTTTTCTGTAAAGAGAAGTCCAAAGAATATTGGATGTGGATGGCACAAGCCAAGTTGACAGACATATATAGTGGATCGACAACATGTTGTACTTCCGATTTCCATGTTTTATGAGTTTTCAAGCCCTAGCTAACCCCGCCCATTTGAATGACTTTATGTCGATATCTCGGAATTAGGTCAAATGTGAATTACAAGTAAATTGTAGGTTTTGCTTTGATAGTTTTACGAAAAAGCTTTTGGAGGTACCCATCGAGGGGTCAAAATTAATATATCAGAAACCAGCGAGAGTTTCGATGATTGGTTCAACTTCTTGCTAAGACTTTGCATCTTGACAAATTAACGAAATTAGGTCAAACTTGAGCTAGCTACAAGTAAACATCATATATTGCTCTTGAATTAAATGTCTTTTCAGAGGAAGATCATCATTGCATCTTCTTGTAGTAAACAGTGTCGTCGGTGTGAGTTTCCAACTATCAAGAAAGAACATTCAATTCTACATTTTCCAAGTGAAGAGTACGAAAGAGGTTGTTCTTTTTCCTAAAGAAAAGTCCGAAGAATATTGGATCTGAATGCCACAAGCCAAGTTTACATACATATATATTGGAACATGTTGTACCAATGATTCCCATGTTTTATGAGTTTTCAAACTTCCCAGCTAACTCTGCCCATTAGAATGACTTTATGTAGATTTATCAAAATTAGGTCAAATTTGAAACTACAAGTACTAGTAAATTGCACATGCCATGCACGTGAGACTCAGATAATAAACATCTGGCATATCAGCACTATATAAAATTATAATAGGTAAAGCAGAAAAAATATAATAGGTAAAATTTGAACTACTACAAGTAAATTGTGTAGGTTGCTTTAAAAGTTTTATGAAAAAGCTCTTAGAGGTACCCATTAGAGGGGGCGAGGGGGTGAATTAATATACTATCAGAAACCACAGAGAGTTCTGATGACAGGTTCATCTTCTTTCTAAGATTTTGCGTCTTGATAGTTTAACGAAATTAGGTCAAACTTGAACTACAAGTAATAAATTATAGTTTTCTTTGAAAGTTTTATGAAAAAAGCTATTGGAGGTACCCATCGAACGGTTAATTAATACTACCTCCGTCCCAAGGCTTAAGGCATATAATTTTTTTGAAGAAGTCAAACCATGTAAAGTTTGACCAAGTTTTTAGAAAAAATTATTAATATTTACAATATGAAATATATACCTTTGGATACATCATGAAACATATTTTCACGTGGTATCTATATAATATCATAGTTATTGATAGTTTTTTCAAAAAGTTTGGTCAAACTTTTCATAGCTTGACTTTTGAAAAAATTTATATGCCTTAAGCCTTGGGACGGAGGGAGTATATCAGAAACCATAGAGAGTTTTGACGAGTGGTTCGATTTCTAGCTAAGATTTTGCATCATGAAAATTTTGAACACCTTTTGAAAACAATCACATGAAATAGGGAGAGAGGGGAAATGATTTTTCTATTCTCTATGGGCAACCCACAAGCTTGAGGTGCACCTTAGGCTTAAGGATACAAACTTTATTTTCTCCACAATGTATATGGTGAACCTTAGCGGATGCCACATACTAGGACTTAAGGTGTGCTTTTGTACACATTGCTGATGCCCTTATTAGGGAAAAAGTAAATAGTATATTAGTAGTACACTAGTAGTAGTACTCATTTATTTGCTTAGACATATCCTCACCTCTGTCCACGCGCTGTACATGCTGAGAGAATAAAACGTAGGCAGGGTAAGCGGGCAGCAACGAAGAGGAGTTGAAGGTGCTTCGATGTTAGAGGAAAGTTATGATGGGTTTCTGACACGAGGTAATCCTGCGGCCACTCTACTAGTACTAAATTTCAGGACCTATGCACGCAAAACAAATTGTGTGTTTTCTCTCTCCTTCGCTACCTCTCACTATCCATCCTCCCTCTCTCCTTCGCTGATCTCTCCCTCTTCCACAGCATGGTGTTGCGCGCGTGTGCCTTGGTACGGCGGCTCTGTGTCTCTGGAATGTTCGGCAAATGTGTTGGTGTGGAGTAGGGACGAGGAGTACATAGGAAGGAAACCACTTTGGTCCTTGGTGGAAAAAAATTCAAACTTTTCCGGTTTTCAAAATTTTCACTTGTTTCCCAAACATCAGGAGGGAAGGTTACTCAAAAGATTGGCCATTCGCAGTACTTCTTATCTTATCTTTATCTTGTCTTATCTCTTCCAATACCATACCATACCACTTTATAGTGTACGGATAACTTCGAACATTGACCGTTGGATCAAGACCGGGAAATCCAAACATTGCTAACGCTTGGGTCTTATTTTCCATTCTTAGCATCTACAAATATTCTACTGATAGTCTTTAGCATGAGGAATGCTAGTATGCACAAACCTCAAAACACACACTTCATTGCTCAGTTCAGGGTCTTTGTGCTAAATGCATGGACTTGGGTGTAATTTTCATTTTTATGAGGTCCTTGATGTAACTTCTACTTTCACCGACCGTGCTAACTCTCAAGCACCTTGCTCCTACGAGACCTACCATAGTTAAAAGAAAATGCAACCGCCCCAATTATCACACAAACTGGACCACGGTTTCTTAAACGTAATACCCAAGGTTTTAGTACTAGGATTTTTCAAGCTTCCTAGCTAACTTCGCACACTTCAGTGACTTCTTGTCGATTAACAAAATTTGGTCAAACTTGAGCTACAAGTAAACGCGATAGCTCTTGAATTAAATGTATTTCCATAGGTAGATGGGTGCATCTTCTTGTAGTAAACAATGTCGTCAGTGTGAGTTTCCAACTATCAGGAAATAAAATTCTCAGTTTTTTGAGTGATGACGAGATGGTTCTTTTTTGTAACGAAATCCCAAAGAATATAGATCTCAATGCCATAAGCCAAGCTTCTAGACATATTAAGTGGACCAACATGTTTTACTTACGATTCCCATATGTTTTTTGAGTTTTGAAACTCCCTACCTAATTAACTCTGCCCACTTGAATGACTACAGGCAGATTTATCGAAATTAGGTCAAACTTGAACTATAACTAAATTGTAGGATGCTCTAAAAGTTTTATGAAAAAGCTTTTGGAGGTACCTTACCGATCGGGGGGTCACAATCAATATATGAGAAATAACCGAGAGTTTTGACAACAGGTTTGACTTCTTGCTTAGATTTTGCATCGCATGACACTATTTGATGAAATTGGGTCAAACTTGAGCTACAAGTAAGCACGATAGATTGTTGTTGAAATATATGACTTTTCAAAGAGGTAGATGGGTGCATTTTCTTGTAGTAAACAATGTCGTCAGTTTGATTTTCCAACTATATCAGGAAAGAAAATTCAATTATTCTCAATTTTCCGAGTGATGACGAGCGAGGTTGTTCTTTTCCATAAAGAAATGTCCAAAGAATATTGGATCTAAATGCTAGATGCCAAGTTTATCGGCATATATAGTGGACCAACATGTTGTACCAACGATTCCCATGTTTTATTTATGAGTTTTCAAACTTCCTAGCTAACTCTGCGCATTTGACCGAATGACTTTATGTTGATTTATCGAAATTAGGTCAAATTTGAAACTACAAGTAATTTGTAGGTTGCTTTGAAAGTTTTACGAAAAATCTTTTGGAGGTACCCGTCAAGGGGTCATAATTAATATATCATAAAACATCGAGAGTTTTGACGATAGGTTCAACTTCTTGCTAAGATTTTGCATCTTGACAATTTAAAGAAATTTGGTCAAACTTGAGCTACAAGTAAGCGCGATAGATTGCTCTTGAATTAAATGTATTTTCATAGGTAGATCGGTGCATCTTGTTGTAGTAAACAATGTCGTCAGTGTGAGTTTCCAACTATCAGGAAAGAACATTCAATTCTACATTTTCCAAGTGAAGACAAGCGATGTTAGTTGTTCTTTTCTGTAAAGAGAAGTCCAAATAATATTGGATATGGATGCCACAAGCCAAGTTGACATACATATATAGTGGATCGACAACATGTTGTACTTGCGATTCCCATGTTTTATGAGCTTTCAAACTTCCTAGCTAACTCTGCCAATTTTAATGATTTTAAGTCGATTTATCGAAATTAGGTCAAATTTGAAACTACAAGTAAAATGTAGGTTTTTATTTAAAAGTTTTACAAAAAAGCTTTTAATCTGGAGGTACCCATAGACGGGTCACAATTAATATATCAGAAAACAATGAGAGTTTTGACGATAGGTTCAACTTCTTGCTAAGATTTTACATCTTGACAATTTAACAAAATTAGGTCAAACTTTAGCTACAAGTAAGCGCGATAGATAGCTCTTGAATTAAATGTCATTTCAGAGGTAGATGGGTGCCTTTTCTGGTAGTAAGCAGTACCATGGGTGTGAGTTTCCAACTACTAGGAAAGAACATTCAATTCTACATTTTCCGAGTGAAGACAAGCGAGATTAGTTGTTCTTTCCCTAAAGATAAGTCCAAAGAATATTGGATGTGGATGCCACAAGCCAAGTTGACAGACATAGATAGTGGAACGACAACATGTTGTACTTGCGATTCCCATGTTTTATGGGTTTTCAAGCTTCCTAGCTAACCCCGCACATTTGAATGACTTTATGTCGATATCTCAGAATTAGCTCAAATTGGAAACAACAAGTAAATTGTAGGTTTTGCTTTGATAGTTTTATGAAAGAGCTTTTGGAGGTACCCATCGAGGGGTCAAAATTAATATATCAGAAACCAGCGAGAGTTTCGACGATAGGTTCATCTTCTTGCTAAGGTTTAGAATCTTGAAAATTTTGAACCCCTTTTGAAAACGACCACATGAGAAATAAGGAGAGAGGGGAAATGATTTTTCTATTTTCTATGGGCAACCCATAAGCTTTTAAGATGCACCTTAGGCTTAAAGATAACTTTATTTTCTCCATATTGTATAAGGTGAACCTTAATTACCAGATACCACATAGGCCTTAAGGTGTGCCTTTTTACACATTGCGGATGACCTTAGGGAATCACCTATGTATGTAAAAAAACTTGTTGATAAGATGGCTCCTAACATGACCAAGAAATGAATATGAGTTGGAAATTGCAAATTTGCATGATTGTATAACATCATCCTCCCAACATGATGTAATTTATCTCATAATTTTTTGAAAATCCTAAATATGATATCCATTTTTCTTCAAGATCCTGAGCATTGGGAGTATGGCCATGGATGATCAGTTGAGGTGTTGGATTGAGGGAGTACTGCCTTGGATTCCTGAACACAGAGGGGGTACGGCCTACCAAATTTCTATTATTACATGGACCATGACCAAATTCAAACCCAAAATAAAGCGGTAAAATATCCCGAGTATCCGGACATAGTTCTTGCCCCAAAATTTCAGATACTTCGAAATTCCTATTCGAACCCTATTAAATTTGGCGGGTGGGGGGCTTCACTCGTAATTTTCCTAGTATAGTGCTAGCCGTACCTAAATCCTACCCCCCTCTCTCCTCTAGGAATATGTCACTGGCCAGAACATCCATGTTGTACTTTAGTCGGCGTACCCGCCACACCTGATCTGCTCAACGAACCCTCTTGTCCGGCGTTGGGCACATCATCGACCACCTAGGATCTTCTCCACGATGTTGTGGTCTAGTATTTTGCTCGTATCCTCGCCCGCCCAAGATCCGCTTCCCCGTCGTGGACACCCACTATGACCGTAGCACCTTTGGTGACCTCGACGTGACCCATGAGGATGCGGAGGTGGCCTAGACGCCGCCCTGACCGAGGTAAAACCAGATCTCCCTATGTGATTTGTTTGTTGGAAATGTACTGTATTCATGCTAAATTTCCTAAGTAACAGGTTCTTTACTTGATATGCACCTGTTATGTACTAAAATAACCTGTTGTGGTTATGCTTAAACTCCACGCATTGAACTGTTTTTATGTATTGTACTATTTCTTTGTGAATTATTAGTCACTTAACATATTTATTTGCATTCTCTGTTGTACCTATCCACACGAGATATGATTATATAATATCTCTCTCATTCACCTGTTTACAAACTACAGTATTTCCATCGTGCTATTATCCTTCTATCATATACTACACGTTTACACACGTCATACTATTTGACCATTATGTACTGTCGATTTGATCCCTCTTAACCTGCGGCTCAAACTGTTTCCTATTATTATGCAATGAGCAACCTCAGTTTGCACACAATATCATATAGTGAATGGATCCTATAATCTCGTAATACCCCATCACTTTTGTTTCAGTTCATGCTAACGTATATCATGTTGGAACCTATTTTTATTTACAGTTGGCCTTACCTTTATGCAGAGGAGCAACAATGGAGTACGTATAAGAGCCAAAAAATAGCGTCAAACATATTAGCCCTACTATGGCCTGCTTTTCTTTCATGTGCTTAGTTCAATTTCCTAGATATGGATAGGCCGGCTGAATTACATCCTTGTTATATGATAATAAGAATAAGGCCACACTAGCAATAAGATCCACACATGTATCATAAGGAACTCTATGCACTTCATCTCACTCTTGTATCTACTGTATATCATAGTTACATGGACTGGCTATTTTAATACAAGGCACTTAATGGTTCGGTTTGTTGTTCTCAGGTCGTCGAACCATTGAAATTATCTGGCTATTCATGAATAATTCAATGTGTGATTGCTTGATTCATTGTTCGTGTGGAATTATCTGGCTACCATATTCGAGGCTCACAATTGATGTGTTTTTGGTGGCTGAGTTACTCTTTTTTTGTCTATGATTAAATTAGTGGCAGATTTCGTTGTGTAGTGACTGGCTAGTTTATATATGAGAAACATAATGGCTTAGTTTTCATATTCATTTTATTCATGTTTTGCATATTATAGTTTGAGCAGTCTCCATCAGGTACTTTGGTTGATTGCTCGCATTGTTATTCGAAATGAACTTGTAGTTTGTTTCCCAAGTCTGTTGTTTAAGTAGCTTGTTTTTTCTTGGTCTCAGCCATGTTCAAGCAGAGTAGTCCTTTCACAGAGCAGCACATGCTCGCATCGCTCCATGGCACTAGCTGGTCCACGTATTCAAGAAGAAATATATGTATGAGCCACTATTGTTAATTGCTTCCTTCCTTATATATTACCGCATTGACACATTTAAAATTCATGGTGGTGTGATTGCATGGTAATGCTGTTATAACTTGTTTTGTGTTTGTTTCAGGCTACAAATGACCCTCTGAATGTCGAACAAAGACCCGCTTCTCCAAGTTTAGATTTTGTTTCACACAGCAGCAGTGATAATACCTATTGCTCATGGCACACGGCTTCGACTGATCCTCTTTTCCCAACTGAAATATTATTTGAGGATGCCCTCCAAGATACCCGTGATACTGTTGAGCAAGAAGCCAACAAAACGGAATTCAGTAATCACCATAGCACGCAAAGACTTATATGAATTGAAAAATAGGCAAGCTTTAATGTAGAACATACTTAATAATCTCATCAGCAGGTCTCATGGGAATCCAGTTGTTACATGTCTCGCGATGCTGATGCAAGCTCCAGAGAGACCTTTTTTGTAACACCAGTTATGGTGTTTTTTAGTTGTCTGGACTCTGATGCAACTTTTATGCTTCATTTTATTACTATCAAGTTTACCGAGGATTGTAACAATCTACTGTAATTCACAGTTGTAAGTTGTTTGAGGATTGTTACGAACTGAGCATCTATCAGAATCACTACACACAGATGAAAAAATAGTGAAATTGTAAGAGGTACAACACACGATCTACTGGACAGGGAGAACATCCATTGTATTACACGGGCACCATAGAACTTGCAAAATTCATAGACATTCACTCAACAATGTGAACACATAAAGAGATGACCTAAAGAGAATACATTAGGAGCCATCATAGTAATCATAGTGGTTAGTACCATCCTTGCCATAAGGCAGCACCATCTGCAGCTCAGAATGCTCGACGATTCTGCAATACACCGCCAACAATCGATCGAGTTTGAAAGGACGGTCATTGATCCATAATCCTCCTACTCCATACCCATATACAACCCTTGGATCCTCTTCCCACGCAAGAGCCTCAAAGTTGTAAGATCTAATCTCGGATAGGTTCGCATAGTATATGTTGCCGGCATGCACCGTGGGTACCCTAGCGCTATCGACGCAGACGCACCAATTGTTAGCAACAAAGAGAGCATGACTTCTAATGCAGTTTTGGATATCAACCTAGTAAAAAACCAGCCTGCTGCCGTAGACCGGTCCACTCACAACAAACAGCAACTCCCCGTCGGACTCGACGAGGTAAAAATGATTCTGTGGGAACTAGCAGCCCGGAACAGGGCCTGCAACGGTGGAATGCATCTCTAGGATTCGTGCAGAGCGCTGCAGCTGGACATCTCCATGAGAAGCATTACACATAGTCGAGAGGACATACCCGTATCTGTCTATGACGAAAACATCACCAGCGTAAGAAGTCATGCTCCAGAGTTCCGCAAAGTCATAAGGCGAGTACCACCCTTCACCAAAGGCCGGGCGACTCCCTTCCTCCGTGCTCTCATCCGCCCACCGAATGGTGGTGTTCTGATGGTTTGATGTAAACACCATCAACAACGGGAACATCGTCATAGCGACAGAAGCTACCCGCTTGGTCGGTATCCCCGCCCTCAGTACCTTGATAGCGCCCGAGAAGGGGTTGTACAACTGGATCTTGTACGGCTGCACCCTCTGATCAAGCACAAGGAGGCCGTCGGTTGTGCTACCGACATAAAAGTACCTTCTAGAGAGAGAGGGAGGAGAAATAGAGATTGAATATAAACAGATTGGAATTCAATCAAGGTAAATCATGGAGAAAAACCCTGGAAAACAAGTGGACGAAGAAACAGAACTTGAAAAACAGATAGTATAGGATGTGAATACAAAAAAAAGGATTGCATATATACAGATGAATATAAAGAAAGCACCTACGAATAACCCGGCTAATCTTTTTCTCAAGGTGGCGGCCAGTTCTCACATTCAGCAACATGATGGCGGCGTCGTCTATCCAATACTCCTCCGACAACTGGCGCTCTAGAACAATCCAGTTGGCTGGCATAAAGCACTCCCCTGTGAAGCTGCGCCAGGTGCTGCAGACTTCCCGAAAGGCGGCATAGTAGTTGAAGTCGTCCGTCAAAAGGAAGATTTCAATTATCTTCTGGACGAGTCCCTCAGGGAGACCAGCCCATGGCGACTCCTCCTGCTTATTGCCGGCCATGGATGATGGCGTTCGTGTGGTCTCGATCCCATTGAATAGCACATGAAGCGGTTTCAGAGACACACATTGAAACAAAGGCCTGGAAAAGCCAAGTGAATCGTGTGAAAACGAGATCATGGCATGCACACAGCAACCGCAAGTGTGTTTCATCAAACTGGCACGAGCACGCGTATGCACACGCGCACTAATTACGGTACAACGGTCGTGCACACTAGTGTATGACTCCTGGGAGCACGCGAGTGTGTAGGTGTAGGATGATAGTAGTAGTAGTTTCGTAACCTCATTGTATTTAATTATCCCAAAATCCAAGGAGAAAACGTGCATGGCATTTTCCATTTTTGCATGGAATTTTCCATTTTTCAATTTTGCTTTTTGGCTATGCCCTTGGATGCTCACCGTGTGGCCGGATGGGGTGTATGCTCCGTGGAGCTAAAAACCTCGTGTTCTCTCAATAGCACGGTGATTAATTATTGAGATAATATACGTTTTTAGTCCCATAACTTGCACCACGGGAGTGTTTTAGTCCCATATCTTGCAAAGTGAGCAACACTAGACCCACAACTTGTAACCAGGAACATTTCAGTTCAATTCTATCGAATTTCTGTGATTTTGTGCAAATTCATCGTAACTATGTGGCACCATAATTTTTGTAAAATGACCCCTATGTATTTTCTCCCAGCCAGTTGTGACCTTGGTACGACCCGACAGGAGGATCTGAATAAGAAAACACATAAGAAAAACTACCAATGCATTGTAGGGTATCGAACTAATTACCTGCGCTACTGAAGAAATCAACCTTTCCACTACAAAATGCACACATAAGTGATTAATGAAGATCGCTTCAGCTGATGTGTTCTTTATTTCAGATATTCAAAAATATGTGTTCCGAAGATGTGAACAAATCTAAAAAAAGATTCAAATTCTGAATTCAAAATAATTTGTGTTCTGAGCTACAATTACAACTCAAGTTTATTCTTTTTCATTTTGTGAATAAGAATAACTCAAGTTTATTCTAGAAACTTCAGCTAGCTACTAGGTTAACAACAAAGCTATACAATTGATATTATGGACCGTGTCAACATAGACGTGAGCATTTTTGCGTTTGTATGTGCTTTTTAATTGTATAAATAATTACGTCCTCCCAAGTACTCCTCGTTTGGCATAATTACGTCCTCTCAAGTACTCCTCGTCTCACATGAGTACAACTAGCATCTACCGGCATAGTGGCTTGTGGGTGTGGGTGTCGTTGTATAAAAGTGTTAAGTTCTAATCCATTCTCCTCTTAGAGATTTAACTATTTTATTTGTACGTCTATTAACAGGTGGCCCACTTATCAATCCACATAGAGACACAAATGACATAGAAAAATATAGAGGGGTCATTTAAAAAAATCAACGTCATTTGTGGACAAATTAAGTCAAATTCACTGAAATTTGATTAAATTGGACTAAAATGCTCTCGAGATATAAGTTGTGGGACTAGTGTTGCTAATTTTTTAATATGTGGGACTAAAACGCTCTTGCGATGCAAGATGTGGGACTAAAGGTGTATATACCTCTTAATTATCTTACAACCTCAATTTCTAGGCCGGAGGACCAATTAATGCTCCTAATTTTTCTCAATTACTCTTCTAGTTGACCGTGAAATATGAACCACCACGTCGTGTAATGCTCCTAGCCGATCATGTTGTTGAAACAGGAGTGCATCAATTAGCTTGCATGTTTTCAATTATATGCGGTGGCCACATGCATTGGCTAGATTTTAGGATTACTACTGCATGCAATAACTAGCTATAAAGCGAATAGGTAAAGTTAATTCTCCAAACTAGTACTACTCCGGCATAATAATATCGAACACATGGAGTACCTCAAGTGTGGTTATATGGATGATCAGTTGATGTGACTCTCGGCGATAAATTCCTGACCATATAGCCGTATGTTCTACCAGCTTTTTTTACTACTACTATTGCTAGTACATGGACACTAGCAAAATTCAAAATCTCAATCGAGCGACAAAATCACACATACCAACTTAGAGGCATTTCCTGCCTAACCGTTTCAAAAACTTTGAGCCAAAATCTCCCGCCAAGGGTGTACCATTTTTATATTATTATTAGATGGACGCTAGCCAAATTTAAAATCTCAATCGAGTGGCAAAATTGCATACCCACTTTGAAGCATTTTCCGCCCCTTCATTTCAAAAACTTTGAGGCAAATCTCCCACCGGGGGAGTACTATTTTTGTATTATTATCAAAAGATGGGTGCTAGTCAAATTCAAAATCTCAATCGAGCGGCAAAACCGCACACCAACTTTGAAGCATTTCCCGTCCCTCCGTTTGAAAAACTTTGAAACAAAATCTCCCACCAGGGGAGTACCATTTTTTATTATTATCAGATGGGCGCTTGTCAAATTCAAAATCTCAATCGAGCAGCTAAACCATACACTGACTTTGAAGCATTTCCCGCCCCTCAGTTTCAAAAACTTTAAGGAAAAATATCACACCGGGGTAATACCATTTTTATATTATTATTAGATGGACGTTCGCCAAATTTAAAATCTCAATCAAGCGGCAAAATCACACACCGATATTGAAGCATTTCCTGCCCCTCAGTTTCAAAAACTTTTGACTTTAAAATTCCCATTCTACCCATTATTCTAACGCCGTATGGGCAAGCTAAAGTCGGTAGCTTGGAGGCATGATCGTAATTTATGTTTATGTTCACCTCCTTAGTCCGGATTTGCCTAGATTTTCCTGCTGGTCCTTTCAAAAATCCCAGCCCCTCTTTCCCATGCCCTCACCTCCATGACCACCACGCGCACCGGCCGGCGGAAATTCCATAGTGGCCAGAGCCACTTGAGCTGTGGTCTCGTGCACCGCAAGCCGCTTCATTGATGCTCACCCATTGGATCTAGTTCACCGGGTCTCTCTGCCACTGCACCGGAGCTGCGATGTCGTTCGCCACGCTGATGGAGTCATTGATCGCCCAAGCTCTGCTTCACGACCGCCAAAAGCTACCCAACCATACAGATCCGCTTCACCGGTATACATCGGACATGATCTGGTTCAAGGAGTTCCATGTCCACCGCTCTAGACCAGCTGCTCGACCGTCGCCGTTCACTGCACTGGATCTGCCTCAGCGACGCTCTCGTCCACCATGCTCAAGCCATCATCGACCACCCAAGATCTGCTTCCCCGACACCAATAGCCACCGCAACCGCAGCAGCCTCGGTGACCTGGACGTCATCCGCACGGTACCGATGATGCTTAGACGCCTCTTCGACCAAGGTTAACCAAATTTGTAACCCGTTTCTATTTTGTCAGCAGTATAGTAGGTTCAAGCCTGTCGCAGTGAACTGCATTTTTGTCATCGTGCTCCTACATACAAGTCAGTGGGCATGCCTGTTCTTCATGCTAGTACATACAAGGTCATTAGACATGTTGGTTTGCATTCGCTGCTCTACAAATTTCAAGTCATGAACATGTCTGTTATTTTGTCATGCACATATTCTTAGCTACTCCATACAACGGTAATTGTCTGCTATCGTGTAATTCTTCCAAAATCTAAAGTCAGCGGGAAATATTAGTATGGATTCCCTGCTCTACAGTTGCTGAATCTATCTGGTTCATCCTGAGATCGGTTTCTGCTAATATTTCCTCCTTGGCATCGTTCTGCTATCCTATAGTAGCCGTTTAAACTCTTCGTACTAATTCAATTATAATTTTATTGTTATCATCTGGTTCTTCAAAAGCTGCATCACTAACTATTTCCTTTTTCTTGCATATAGCTCAAAATGGAACAATGAACATGTTGGTTTACATAGCCTATTCTACAGGTTCACAAGGGATGCCATTACTTCCTTATTTGGTGTTGGTTCGTCCTGAGCAACAGCATAACTGTCCTCTACTATGTAGTTCACTCGCAGTTTGCATTCCTGCTCTAGAAGTTCTCTTATGATGCCATTATAATTTCTATCTGGTTGATTCTTAGCTATGATAGTAACTACATGCCATTGTGTAGCTCACCGCAAATTCCGAGTCACCCAATGACTCTATGCATTCCAGGAGATATCACTGCTTCCATATATATTTGCTGAAATGACCTCGCTTGTTTATATTTGCTGAAATTCTAAGAAACGCTTTGTTTGGTTTCTCATTTCATTCTAGGCACACTTGTCCAATGTTTGTTTTTCCTGTTCTATAGGTTCAGCGATGCCATTATATCTTGTATCTGGTTTTGGGTCTGGTTCGTCCTAAGACACGACATAATTATCCTCTACAATATATAGTTCATTCTTGGTTTGCATTTCTGCTTTACAAGTTCTCGTATGATGCGGTTATAATTTCTATCTGGTTTATTCTTCGCTATGACAATAACTGCATGTAATTTTGTGGCTCGGCGCAAATTCTGAGTCACCCAACGTCTCTTGCATTTTTGAGTATAGAACTACTTTCATATATATTTGTTGAAATGACCTGGCTAGTTTATTTTTGCTTAAATTCTGAGAGACACACATACATTTTTTGATTGCTCGTTTCACGGTACGCACACTTGTTTAATATGTGCTTGTTTGTCCTGTTTGTTTGACGTGTTGGTCAATAATTGAACCATTGACCAGTTGTAAACTCCAGATCATGGCTCCTTTCATATTAGTGAAATGAGTAGTTTGTCCTGTTTGATGTACTAACTTGTTATTACTTAGTTTCAGACTGCAATTATTGTTATCGCCACCAAAGAGGGGGTTGCAAGATCATGTCTCCTCCAATGTAGCTGTTACACTCAAAGGAAGATAAAGGTGATCAATTGAGAAAGCAAATTGAGGACTCTGCTATCAACTTGATTGTCAATTGAAATGCCAATTTTTTCCCCTTGAGTTGATAATATGTAATAATTTTAAGAAGTTTGCAGCTGATATAATATCTTGATAACTCGCGTAGGCAATGTAGGCATTTAGTTAATGCCGTCCACACATGGCGGTAGTCGTTACAGTAACTATGCCAGGCAGGTCGATTAGGGAACATTAGCGTGCTTTGTTATTGGCCCGTCATGTATTTGGCCAATGATGAACAGTAAAAAAATGCTAAATTATTATACATGTTTTATGATATTGGCATGGGCTTCAGAAATGCCGAAACTGTAAAAGTCCGTAAACGTAACGGACCGACCCGCAAGTGGTAACAGGCCATAACAGTAACATGCCGTAACAGTAACAACCTGTAGCAGGCGTAATAGTAGCAGGCCAGAGAAGAAACAACCCATCACAGTACCAGACAAGAAACCGTAAAATCTCAGAACAGTAACAGGCCAAATCAGTAACCGGCCTATACAGTAAAAGGCCGCAACAGTAAAAGGCCAGAACAGTGATAAGCCTGAACAGTAACGGCCCAAGAAATTTTCAGACGAGGGCAGTAACAGGACGACACATTTACCAGACTAGAACAGTAAAAGGTCGCTTGTGGGCCTGAACAGCTAAAGGCCAGAATAGTGAAAGGCCGGAACAGTAACGGGCCAAACATTAACGGACCATCTCAGAGAAGGGCCGTCCGTAGGCGGCCCACGATGGACTGCGATAAACAGTGATGGGCTGACCGCATGCCTTAAATGTACATGACCGACTTGACGTAGGCTGCTAATGGGCTGCAGAGTGTTGGACCAACATGGGACTTCTGTAGGCCGAAAGAGAATTGGGCTTGAAAGTTCGTGGGCCGCTGCTGGCTGCAACTTTGGACCCATTTCAAACAGTGCAGGATAAAACAGTAACGTGCCATCTTCATATTGGGCTCTCCTAATGGGCCAGCGTAGTTAGTATTTAGCAGGCCTTGGCTAGGCCTGGCTTCTACCACGATTTCTATGACCATTAATGACGGTAACTGGCCGCTAATGGCGGCTGCCACGTGGCAGTTTGCATGACGTGAGCAGTCAACGCGGCTGGCGAACAAATCTACGACGGAACAAGTTTGCGTAGTTGAAGGGTGCGTTTCGCCACGGTCAGGAAAAAAACCGTGGTAGATTCTTCTGTGACGAGGCTTTTACCACGAAGGCCATCCGTCGTAGAAGACTTTTTAGCCACGAAAATCGTCCGTTGTAAAAGACAACTTTTCTTGTAGTGATGGACGGAAAACACGAACTAAAACCGTCAAAACTAAAGAACAGATTTGTAGATCGGCGCGACTTCGGAGGAAATTGGCAACAAAACTGCTACGAAAACGAGCAAGCCACAAAAACAAAAGGTGTAGAGGATTTTACAGGCTTCAGGTTTCGTTCAGGTAGTTTTTCTGAAGGTGGCCTATGGCCCTCAGAAAACTCAGTGGGGAAACAGGCTAGTCTACAGGCGCACGATGCGGCTATCGTGAGTTCCAGCAAGTGCGCGGGCGTTGGGGACGACGTAGGGGCTAGGGGTAGTCTATAGGGATGGTGGGGTCGAGGCCCGGCTCTACGTGCTAGTGGAAGCACGCGGGTGGATGGTGACAGGGTGTACTGCAGGGTGGTGGTGACGAGCAACGGCATGCACACCGAGCGTTCGACAAAATGAACCGGCGATGCAGGAAGCAAAGCGAGAGGGGGCCATGTATGGGGTGAAGAGAGGCTCACCAATGACCGATAGGTGCAGACAAGCGTGCTCGAGGTAGACCGGATCAACGGCGTGGCTTGGGGCAGTCAGCTCAGACTTGTCACGGGCACAGCGGTGCTGGCGTCACTCTGGCGAGCTCCAGCGTCGGGCTAGGGTACGGGTGATGGAGAGAAAGTGTAGTGGTATTGATCACGACACATGCTACAGGGTAACTTACGTAGAGGAAAGGTCAAGGCGACGTAGGAGAATCCGGAAGAGAGATTGGCACACGATGTACCCAAGTTCACGTTCCCTCGATGGAGGATCGCTACATCCTGTTGTCAATCTAGTATATGATCATAGATTGGTTTACATGGAGCCGCCGAAGGCGGAGTGGGAGACTAGATCTAATATGATGTAAGAGATGTCCCCCAAAGGGGTGCCCCTGGTGGATTTATATATGTAGCCAGTTAGGGTTTACAAGTGCTAATGGGTTATTTATTGGAGTCGCCGTCTTGGGCCTCCAGTCTGTGAGGCGTCTGGGTCCAGTGTACGCCAGTCACTGTACTTGGCGAGTCGATCCGCCATGGGCGACTCCGTTTCATAGGTATACCCCGATTGGTACTCCCCCATCAATAGTCCCCGAGCGCGTCAGGGACTCGGCGATGACTTCAAGCCGCCGAATCAGCATAGGTCATTCCAGGGTGGAGTCGATGGTGAGTCGTTGGCGAGCTCCTGGAACAGAGAAATAACTCATGAAGTAGCCCAATCGCCAAGACGAATTGACATGTTGGGCGAGTAGTCATTGGACGGAGTCGCCCTTTGGAGAAGTTTTGCAGGCGCCTTGTCAACTTGCTGTCGTAGAGGACGTGGAGGCCACCAAATCATTGATGGTGAAGTCACCAAGTCAGTGCAGGGGAATACGCGAGACGAGTCCGTGGTGGCGAGTCCCCGACCGTGTTGAGTACGCGAGGGCGAGTCCGCGGTGGCGAGTACTCAAACGTGTTGAGTACGCGAGGGCGAGTCCCCGATGGTGAGTCCCCAAGCGTGTTGAGTACGCGAGGCCGAGTCCGTGGTGGTGAGTCCCTGAGCGTGTAGAGTACGCGAGGGAGAGTCCGTGGTGGCGAGTCCCCGAGCGTGTTGGGCCACGGTCGTGGAACCATGCGCACACGCAGTATGCCTAGGAGTAGTCCAAGAGGCTCGAGTTGGCTTGTAGAGGCGACTTGAGGCTCTTTAGAGATGCATCTTGACCCGGGGGCCAGTCGCATGGCGACTCCAGAGATGGCTCTTTCTTAGCGTTCTTTCTGGATGATCTGAGACTCGGTTTGCGAGTCCTCGTCCGCAGTACTTGGCCGTGCAAGTCGCACTGTATAAGGTTGAGGAGGACATGGTGTTTTTTATGCAGCACTGCCATTTATGTTGGCTCGGTAGGCCAGTCGATCAAGGCGACTCCAATAATGGCTCTCGGTTAGCTTTTTTCGTGGACGATCTGAAGCTCGGTTTGCGAGTCCTCGTCCGCACTACTTGGCCATTGTGAGTCGTTCTTTAAAAGGTTGACAAAGGTGAATTGATTTTTCCCGGAGGAAAGAGACACCCAGTGGTGAGTCCATACAGCATGGCATGCGACCCTCTCTGGCGACTCGTACGATGAGGGGCCCTTAGCAGGCACGCCGTACGCATTCGACGTAGTATAAGTATAGGCGCGCTTTGATGGAGTCAACGCGGCAGACACGGGGTCGACGCGGCGGACAGAGGTCGCGCTATGGTGAATTCGACGCGGTGGACACGGGGTCAACGCGGCGAATGGAGGTCGGGCTATGGCAAAGTTGACACGACGAACATGGGGTCGACGCGCCAGGCGGAGGTCGCGCTATGGCGAAGTCGACGTGGCGGACATGGGGTCGACCTGGCGGACGGAGGTCGCACTATGGCGAAGTCAACGCGGAGGACACAGAGTCGACGCGGCGGACGGAGGTCGCGCTATGGCGAATTCGACGCGGCGGACACGGGGTCGACACGGCGGACGAAGGTCGCGCTATGACGAATTCGACGCGGCGGATATGGGGTCGACGCGATGGACGGAGGTCGCGCTATGGCGAAGTCGACGCGGCGGACACGGAGTCGACCCAGCGATCGTACTGCGTTTAGCCGGTAGCATGGCAAATAGTGGTAGCGAGCCCGATCAGACTATTGGTCGGACGGGATCGCGTGGCGGAGTTCCTTTGGTGGAGACGTTCGGTAGGCGGTAGCATGGCGATTCGTCGGACGTGGAGAGTCCGTGAGCGTGGCTAATCTGCATCAGGAGAGTCTGCGAGGACCGAGTCACGATGGCGTGTAAGACAAACTCCGATATAGTGGTGGATGTAATATATCACCGCTTCAGCTCAATCGCCGGCCGTCGGATGTAGCCTTAAAGACTGTTCGATCAAATTCTGCATTCATGGATTAATTTTCAAAATGATTCGTACAGGCAATAGTATAAATTAGACCAAATAAAATAATTAAACAGCAAAGTGAGAAGAACGTGGTCCACTTATCGGAAATAGATTCCGCGTAGCCGTGCAGGGTTTCCCGCGATCGTCGCCGGCCGATAATACCGTCATGTATTCTTGGGTAAATCCTCCAAGCGACTCACGGTTTGTATAAATTGACATCTACATACCGATGCCACTGCGTGGAATTGATCTTGTATTCGGCGAGACTGAGTCGACTTGTGGACGGAGTTACGGCGAACGAGTCGATGTGTGGACGGGATCGACCAGATTTTCATTCGTTCGGAGCAGCGTAAACATGTCTTCTTCATCGTCTTTGTACACATGTAACAATACATTAAGAAAACATGAATTAGATGCTGAATAAATGCCAACAAATACCGATCTATAGAGGCTCGATTCGTCGGGAATCAATTTTCTGCAGCCGTGAGCCAAGCCTTCCTGATTCTAGGCCTGTCGCCGGGCTGCCAGCGCATGTACGCCTAGCTATAGGGTACAACAACCGGATGGTTCCATCTAGAACTCTCCGGTCGCCATGGAATCAGTCCTCCACTCTCCATAGGTATAACAGATTGCATGTAAACATTAAATCTAAATAGAATAATTAATAAATAATCAATGGGAGACGGATTGAATTAAAACAAGATATAGGGGACCGATCGTGTACGCTCGTCTTCAACCGTGCGCGTGCGTGTGCTTGGCCGATGGACCGAATCGATTAGCACATGGCACGCATGCACTGAAGACAAAATCGGTAGTCGCCTGGTGTGCTGGTGTGGTTGAAGAAATCCAGCACCTATCTTGCTGTTGATAGCGAGGGATCCTGCCTGGATCATCACTTTAAAGCACCGCTTCCCCCACGATGGACGCCAACTGTCGTGGTATTAATCATGCCATATGCTACATGGTAGCTTACGTAGAGGAAAAGGCAAGGCGACGTAGGAGAATCCGAGAGCGAGATTGGTACATGATATACCTAGGTTCACGTCCCCTCGATGGAGGATCGCTACATCCTGCTGTCAATCCAGTATATGATCATAGATTGATTTACATGGAGCCGCTGGAGGCGGAGGGAGAGACTAGATCTAATATGATGTGAGAGATGTCCCCCCAAAGGGGGTGTCCCTGGTGGATTTATAGATGTAGCCAGTTAAGGTTTACAAGTGCTAATGAAATTTTTATTGGAGTCGCCGTCTTGGGCCTCCAATCGGCGATGTGTCTGGGTCCAGTGTACGCCAGTCACTGTACTTGGCGAGTCGATCCGCTATGGGCAACTCCGCTTCGTGGGTATACCCCGATTGATACTCCCCCATCAGTAGTCCCCGAGCGCGTCAGGGACTCGACGATGACTTCAAGCCGCCGAATCAACGTAGGTGATTCTAGGGTGGAGTCGATGGTGAGTCGTTGGCGAGCTCCTGAAACAGAGAAATAACTCATGAAGTAGCCCAATCGCCAAGACGAATCGATGCGTCGGGAGAGTAGTCAATGGACGGAGTCGCCCTTTAGAGAAGTTTTGCGGGCGCCTTGTCAACTTACTGTCATAGAGGACGTGGAGGCCTCAAAATCATTGATGGTGAAGTCACCAAGTCAGTGCAGGGGAATACACGAGACGATTCCGCGGTGGCGAGTCCTCGAGCGTGTTGAGTACGCGAGGGCGAGTCCGCGGTGGCGAGTACGCGAGGGCGAGTCCGCGGTGGCGAGTCGCCGAATGTGTTGAGTATGCGATGGCGAGTCCAGTCCCCGAGCGTGCTAAGTACACGAGGGCGAGTCCGCGGTGGCAAGTCCTCGAGCGTGTTAAGCCACGGTCGTGAAACCATGCGCACACGCAGTATGCCTAGGTGTAGTCCAAGAGGCTCGAGTTGGCTTGTAGAGGCGACTTGAGGCTCTTTAGAGATGCATATTCTGAAAATAGTAGTGGTTGTTGACGAGCATGGCTAGTCCGCGTGGGGAGAGTTCACGGTGAGCTAGTCCGCGAGGGGAGAGTCCCCGAGTTTGGCGAGTCCCCGATGATTGCGAGTCCGTGAGAGGAGAGTCCCCGAGTGTGGCGAGTCCATGATAACGTTGATTGCACTGTTTTTGTTAGCGGGTATCTCATCTTGGTCCGGGTGGCCAGTCGCATGGCCACTCCAGAGATGGCTCTCGCTTAGCGTTCTTCCTGGATGATCCGGGGCTCGGTTTGCGAGTCCTCGTCTGCAGTACTTGGCCGTGCAAGTCACACTATCTAAGGTTGAGAAGGACATGGTGTTGTTTATGTAGCACCACCATTTTTCTTGGCCTGGAAGGCCAGTCGATCAAGGCGACTCCAATGATGGCTCTCGTTTAGCATTTTCGTAGCCGATCCGAGGCTCGGTTTGCGAGTCCTCGTCCGCACTACTTGGCCATTGCGAGTTGCTCTTTAAAAGGTTGACAAAGGAGGATTGATTTTTTCCGGAGGGAAGAGACGCTCAGTGGTGAGTCTATACATCATGGCATGCGACCCTCTCTAGCGACTCGTATGATGAGGGGCCCTTAGCGGACACGGCTTACGCATTCGACGTAGCATAAGTATAGGCGTGCTTTGGTGCAGTCGACGCGGCGGACACGGGGTTGACGCGGTGGACGGAGGTCGCGCTATGGCGAAGTCAACGCGGCGGACGGAGGTTGCACTATGGCGAAGTCGACGCGGCGGACACGGGGTCGACTCGGCGAACGGACGTGCTATGTCGAAGTCGATGCGGCGGACACGGGGTCGACGCGGTGGACACGGGGTTGACGCGGCGGACACGGGGTCGACGCGGCGGACGGAGGTCGCGCTATGACAAAGTCGACGCGGCGGACGAAGGTCGCGCTATGGCGAAGTCAACACGGCGGATACGGGGTCGACGCGGCGGACGGAGGTCGCGCTATGGCGAATTCGACGTGGCGGACACGGGGTCGGCGCGGCGGACGGAGGTCGCGCTATGGCGAAGTCGACCCAGCGGTCGTATTGCGTTTAGCCGGTAGCATGGCGAGTAGTGGTAGCGAGCCCGATCGGACTATTGGTCGGACGGGATCGTGTGGCGGAATTGCTTTGGTGGAGACGTTCGGTAGGCGGTAGTATGACGATTCGTCGGACGTGGTGAGTCCGTGAGTGTGGCTAATCTGCGTCAGGAGAGTCCGCGAGGGCCGAGTTGCGATGGCGTGTAAGACAAACTCCGATATAGCCGTGGATGTAATATATCACCGCTTCAGCTCAATTCGCCGACCGACGGATATAGCCTTACAGACTATTCGATCAAATTCTGTATTCATGGATTAATTTTCAAAAAGATTAGTAAAGGCAATAGTATAAATTAGACCAAATAAAATAATTAAATAGCAAAGTGAGAAGAACGCGGTCGACTTATCGGAAATAGATTCCGCGTAGCCATGCAGGGCTGCCTGCGATCGTCGCCAGCCGATATTAAAGTGATGTATTCTTCGGTCAATCCTCCAAGCGACTCACGGTCTGTATAAAATTGACATCTACATACGGATGCCACTGCATGGAATAGATATTGTATCCGACGAGACTGAGTCGACATGTGGATGGAGTCGCGGCGAACGAGTCGACGTGTGGACGGGATCGACCAGATTTTCATTCGTCCGGAGCGGCGTAAACATGCCTTTTTCATCGTCTTTGTGCACATGTAACAACACATCAAGAAAACATGAATTAGATGCTGAATAAATGACAACAAATACCGATCTATAGAGGGTCGATTCGTCGGGAATCAATTTGCCCCAGCCGTGAGCCAAGCCTTCCTGATTCTAGGCATGTCGTCGGGCCGCCAGCCCATGTCCGCCTAGTTATAGGGTACAACAACCGGATGGTTCCATCTAGCACTCGCCGGTCGCCATGGAATCAGTCGTCCACTCTCCATACAGTGGCGGGCTCAGGAATTTCACAATGGGTATTCATAATAAAAAATTGAAGAAAAAACAACAAAAAAATAACGTGGGTGTAGGATTTGATCTTGTGATCAATTGGCTTTGTAAGCATTTGATCTAACCAACTACTCCTATGCATACTTGTGAAAAAATTTCAATCAGTTTTCTATACAAACAGACTAAAATATAAGGCACTACCATATAATTTAGAAATTTTGACAAAACTTTTGGGTATTCAACTGAATACCCTTGATACATGCTGGGCCCGCCCCTGTCTCCATAGGTATAACAGATTGCATGTAAACATTAAATCTAAATAATTAATGAATAATCAAGGGGAGACAAATTGAATTAAAACTAGATACAGGGGACCTATCGTGTACGCTCGTCTTCACCCATGCGCGTGCGTGTGCTTGGCTGATGGACCGAATCGATCAGCACATGGCACACATGCACTGAAGACAAAATCGGTAGTCGCCTGGTGTGCTGGTGTGGTTGAAGAAATCCAGCATCTATCTTGTTGTTGATAGCGAAGGATCCTGCCTGGATCATCACTTCCAAGCACCGTTTGCCCCACGGTGGCGCCAGCTGTCGTGGTATTGATCACGGCAGATGCTACAAGGTAGCTTACGTAGAGGAAAGAGCAAGACGACGTAGGAGAATTCGGAAGCGAGATTTGCACACGATATTACCCAGGTTCACGTCCTCTCAATGGAGGATCGCTACATCCTGCTATCAATCCAGTATATGATCATAGATTGGTTTACATAGAGCCGCCGGAGGCGGAGGGGGAAATTAGATCTAATATGATGTGAGAGATGTCCCCCCAAAGGGGTGCCCCTGGTGGCTTTATATATGTAGCCAGTTAGGGTTTAAAAGTGTTAATGGGTTTTTATTGGATTCGCCGTCTTGGGCCTCCAGTCGGCAAGGCGTTTGGGTCCAGTGTACGCCAGTCGCTGTTCTTTTTCGAGTCGATCTGCCATGGACAACTCCGCTTCGTGGATATACCCCGATTGGTACTCCCCCATCAGAAAGTATCCATGTGCTCCTCGACGCCTAGATCCCTCCTGGCACGGCTCCAACCGCCTCCACTAAGGCTTGGACGAGTTAGGGTTTAGGGTGTCGCATGGAGATGGCCATGGCCATACTTGGGGACGGAGGAACGAGGGAGAGGTTTCATGGGGATCTTGATCTTGTCTAGGTGTTGAGGCAGCTGGTATAAAAGGGAAGTACATGTGGGGCTTTGTTGGATGTGCAAAAGGTGAGAGGGAGAGCGGATGGTGCGCATGGGTTGGTTTAATCCTTCTCCCTCATCTCCTTGTTCTTTAACCTAGAGAGGTGAGAGGGGACCAAGGAGGTAGGCAGGTCGGGCTGGTTCTTCTTGACATGCAAGAAAAGAGGGAAGAAGGAATGGCCTAGGTGGATGCATGGTACCCGTGTGGTGGCCACGGGTGGAAGAGTAGATAAGTGGGGTTTAGGTTTAGGTCTTAGCTAGTTTTAATTTTTATTTGTTTAAATTCCAAACCTTGTTCGAAATAAAACAAAGCAGCTTCCCAAAAGAACCAAAGTAGAGAAAAGGATGAAAATAATGGATAGAAGATAGGTTGGCTTCATGTAGGATTTTATTTGATCTCGAGTTTAATTTAAACCAAGACAAAAATAATAGGGAACACCAAAAAGAAAATGAGTGAGACCTTTTATACGTACCATGCATGCTTTAGTTGTGAATACAACTAGAGTTTGATCATATTACATGGTTTCCATTAGCCTTCCCATAAAGAATGGGGATTCAAAAGAAGAAGAAAAACGGAACTCTCCCAAATCATATGGCTTAATCAAATTAGAGTGCATGCATGAAGAATAAGGTGGCCATGCTAGTGTGTATGCACCACTATAAATTCATATAGCCACAATATATTCAAACATGACCTTAGATCAAATAAGATCATATGGAAAGTTGGAAAGAGCATCACTCACATAGCATACAAAGGTGGCCATGTGACTCCCATCTCCATATGGTGAAAACAACATGGTAACAAGCATGGAAGCATGTAGAATAGAAGTGGATCCATACCAAATGTTTATGATCTAGAATTAAATACCAATGAGAGTTGCAATTGCTCATAGTATGTGGGATGGTGGAAATTAAATGGAGACAAAAGAAAGGTGGTGGAATTACAATAGATATGCCCCCAACTTAATTTGGGCATCAAGCATTATATTAAGAACCAAATACAATATATTAAGAGACAAATACAATTAATGAGGCAAATGCATATGAAGAAGAACCAAATGAAAGGGGCTTAAATAAGATGTTCAAATGCAATGTGACATGGTGACATGATCTTGGTATTATGATGATGCAATAATGACATGTAGGAAGTAGCATTATATATATTAAACCATCTAGGCGGCATCATGGACGCCGAGGAGGATGGGTGGCGCCTCGTCTTCGTCTACGGCATCGGCCTCGCACCCGTCGGGCTCAACGCCTAGGAACTCACCACGCTTCATGGCGCCCTTTCGGCCGGTGAAGCGAGAGCCGGAGTCCCCGGCGTTCTCACCGCCGCGCAGGCATTCGCGCCGCCTCGCCATCAACAAGTGTCGTGCTCCGTCGGCGCCGAGCGGACACATTCGTCTCGTGAGGCCAAAGAAGGTGTCTAGCATGCGCACGCCGAAGCAGGAGTCGATGGAGTGGGCCTCGCCGGACGCCGATGATGATTTCCTCCCGAAGATGGCGATGGAGGCGTCGTTGAACGACATCCCACTAATGACAGCCCCCGCCGCGTGCGCCTGGTCCAGGTGGGACTAGGAGCAGTAGGACGACGAGCGTCAGGCCGCGCGCTGCTCGCCTATCAGGGCGCATTGCTCATCTTCCTTGACGACGAGGGCGAAGACGAGGCCCGGCCAGGCCCCTCGTCGCAGTGGTGGCATTGCAGCGACGCCGGCCAGTGCAGCTCCCATCCATCGAAGCCGCCGAGCGAGACGACGAGGACGGTGACTACACGGTGTTCTACCGCCACTTCGGCATGTGAATGGTCGCCGCCTTTCCATCCTCTCAGCCTTTTACTGTTTTTCTACTCCCTCCGTCTAGAAATGACTGACTTAGATTTGTCTAGAATCAAATGTATCTAGACGCATATTAGTATATAGGTACATTTGAATCTAGACAAACCTAAGTCAGTTATTTCTGAACGGAGGGTGTATGTTTTTTATGTTTGTTTTAGCCTACTACAAGTTGCATTCGGGTATATGTCTAAATTTGACATAATATATACGAACTCGCCTATAATCTAATGAAATCGACTAAATTAGTATTAAACTTACTGTGTTTTGTCGAATTTTGGGTGTATTTTCGAAATTTCATGAACAAACACTCGGAACACGAGTGGGGATCCGGCCGTTTCCAGTCCGAAGGGTATATCCATCCGGCGAAATTTACATCGGGATTTCGAAATGTCCTGCTTGGTTCTCTGGATTTTAAACAGAAACGGACGTAATATTTACGGACCAATCAAGGTCCCGCTAAAACTCATGCATGCTCCGTAATATTCGGATCTAACCAATAATTAAAACGTTAAAACAAGCGCGGCCTAACGATTGGAGTGCTCTGAGTCTGCAATAGAGGGAGTAATCGCCGGAGCTGCCACCTCATTTTCCCCCTCGGCTGTCATCCAGGCGGCAGATAATATCTAGCCTAGTCTCCGGACGCGTTCTACTTTGATTTAAGCGCATTTTTATAGGACCTTAATTACATTACGCTTATTTACATTCCCTTGCGTTACCTACGGTTTGTTCTTATCCGATGTCCCTCACGGTTCCATCGATCGGTAGGAGGAAGAGGAAGCAATAGGTGCTGACACATACCGGATGATGATGACGACTAAGCCTTCCTTTTTTTCTCCGCGGCTGTATTCGGTATGAATGGCGTATCCGTCTACATGGAAACATTATGGCCATGCACGGATGAATATCCCCCAATTGTCGCCTTCTCTACCGGCTGGGTCTTGTCCTTGCACCTATAAAGCCAGAAGAATCGCCTCGCAATTCTTGATACGACATACGTACGTATAGTCTAGACTAGACGTGATGGGCGAGTCAGATGATGTGCTCCATGGGAAAACTGGAGAGCTGGTCGTCATCTCCGGCGACCGCGGGGACGGAGATGGCCAGGCGGAGAGCTTCGGCTCCAGGGTGTCTCTGTGCTCGTCCACGTCGATCCTGATGGCCGACGACGATCACGACGAAGCGGAGTCCTCCTTGATGGTGGCTGATCCTACGACGCAGCATGCAGAACATCAGGACGACCTGTCGCCGCTGCTGGCGAGCCTTTCAGTCAGGTAGACGGATCATTGCCTCAACTATAGTACTCACTTTAGATTGTTTATTACATTGCAGTATTATGTTCCAAGCCAACATATATCGTTAGAATCCTTGCGCCCTCACTCAAAACCAATTCGTAGTGTTATTCCTGTCTGATCTGTTTTCGCAAATGACATAACGGTAATGAGAGATCTACATTCATCACATCCTAAGCCCAGTTCTCTATACCTACTTTTTATAAGATCTGGTTGATTTTTCATAGTTAATCTAGTACTCTCTCCGGGCCATATTAACGCCCTCAACTTTGTCTAGATTCGTATGTATATATTGAAATATTTAGACCAGATGCATTCGTAATCGTATCTAGACTTAGTAAGGACCAAAGGGAATAGATTATGCATTTTTTATTGTGTTTTACATTCCGTTAAGATAATCTCTAAATTAGATACATTCACTTGCCACAGGACAGGGCTATCTGCGTACTACAAGGAGAAGTCCCAGTCATTCGCTGATCTATCCCTTGTAACAAGCTTACAAGACCTCCCAAAGAAGACCATCACTTACAACACCAGAATGAAGGCGCAGAGGGGACAAGCTTTTGCAGGGGCAAGCGTGGGGCGTTCGTCAATCTCTTGCCACCGTGCTGGGTCGTGCAGTAAGGTTATAGCCAAGAAGGCGATACCGAGGGGATCATCTGACCGCCTGCTGTCAAGACTCAAGAGCAAAGAACAGAAAAACCACCTGCGTGTATGAATATGAAGGCAAGAGAGAGGTCATGAGCTGGCTGCCAGCTAAATGAAATGCAGCTGAGATTTACCAAAAATAATTGGGCACTGAGCATCCAGCTCCATGTTTTCCTTTTTCTTTTTATTAGCTTTCTGCGATCGAGGTTATTGGAAGCAAGTGTTTCCTTTTTCTTTTTAGTAGCTTTCTGCGATCGAGGTTATTGCAAGCAAGTGTTGCTTGCTTTTACTCTAGTCTGATAAATCTTCTTTCTATATGTTTGTGATAGGTCAATTCTTGAAAAAACGGATTCCATCCGAGGCAAATCTTATCCATGTGTACTTGTTCTCTCTCGCTCTATTTACTGTTTGTTTTTCTATTTCTGTTGAATCTACGCGGTGCGTTCAAGCATCTCTCTGGGTTGTTTATCTTCTGGGAACATCAATGCTTCAACCACCCATCTGCTACATATCTTATCATCACTCGATTATCACATGGTTGACTTAGCGTATTCTTTGACAAGAGACTATCTGCCAGCAACGATATTTCCTCTACAAGATTGTTTTAGTTGGCAATATTTTTCATTAACTCCTATTGTCTGATTGATCATGCAACATCTCTACAAACAGTTAAAAGACAGAAAATGTTACAGTGCACCTTCAAGTCCTGAACTATAGAAGATATGTAATTAGTTAAAAAATATTGTGTTAGACGCGGGATAACTTATCTATAACGTTAACCCACGCATGGATCAACAAGAGCGAAAACAAAAAAATCTAATGTAGACGTCCAGTATGTTCTAAAACATATATACAACCACCGGAAAGGAATCTATGGACCGACTATGCTTAAGAAGAACACTGCCGAATAGTATTCACATATATTGATTAGCTTAAGCTGAACAGACGTGGTCATGTGCATGGTTGACGCCAGTAATTGTGTCCACCGGGAGTCCGGGGGAGTGCAAAAACTTGGTGGTTTTCAGTCCGAAATCCTTGTCAGACTCACATTCTATGTTCCAACACCATTCCAATTTCGTGTTTTGAGGAGGAAGAACCGATGTCAAGCAATTGGCAAGGCGCGGCAAGTGACGACATAGGGATCCATGATGATGACCAGCTAGAGGGAGAGGTCAACATGGAAGACGATGCGTCCGTGGAAGATGACCCGGATGTTGGTGGAGCCTCCCCCGATCCCATGGAGATTAGTGGGCAGGTATCTAGGTCAAAGTTCACCTTGTGCAGAAACCCTCAAAACCAGAGTGATGACATAGGGATCCATGATGATGACCAGCTGGAGGGAGAGGTCAACATGGAAGACGATGCTTCCGTGGAAGATGACCTGGATGAGGTGGAGCCGCCCCCGATCCCATGGAGGTTAGTGGGCAGTTATCTAGGTCAAAGTTTACCTTGTGCAGAAAGCCTCAAAACCACTTCATCAAGGTATGGAGATTGGGGATATGAGTTCTTTTTGCACTGATAAAACCTAAGTGGTTTAATATCACGCTGTTCTTGGAGGGGGATTTCAACTTTGTTTGTCAATGGAGGGTCACGGGTCCATCTTGGCAATGCTCTAATGGTCAAAGCTCTTGATGGTGCGGCGTGGCCGTTATAAACAGATCTTACCATCATACCAGAAAAATAGATAAAAGGTGGCAGCTGCCACCCGACTTTAAACTAATAAAGCCAACAGAGTTTTACACATTTAAACACTGGCACGAAGGCCACCACAGTACTGCTCAACAGAGCCACATAGATAAGAATTTCAGGCACCCAGTGCCAACTAGCAGGATAGGAATGACAACACTTGTCAAATCCCACGCAAAATGAAAAGAAGAGAAATCTAAGGCCGTATGTATCAGTCGATACAGAGGCCAGGGTATCCCCCATTTTGAAAAGAAAAAATAAGGAAGGACCCGCTTCGACATGGAGTTAATGTGTGGCGCCAAGAGGTGATTGAGTATCTCGGTATAGCTTGCACATATGCTCCTTCAATAGGTCCAGTCCCGTAAGATCCTTACTCCTGCAAAGCGGTCTCCACAGCTGCAAGAAGATATACAGTTTGAAAATGCAGTCGGCCGGCTAGTTAGGAAATTTATGTTCAAAAGTAAATTTGTTTCTTGTATTCCACACAGCCCAACATTGCACAGTAAATAAAACCCACACTAAGTGTCTAGCTTTTGAAGGAAGGGTGATCAAGATGGCCAAGAAAGATATATGATGTTCCCTGGAATACCAATTTTGATACAGATATATGATGTTCCCTAGGATAAACAAACTGATGCCAATGGGAGGAATTGGGCAAGGTCCTTGAGGTGGAGGCCTGTAAGTTTCACTCAAAATTTAGAGATTTTCTTCGGATTCGTGTGGAGCTCCTAATTGATAAGAGGCTGCAAACTAAGATTACCACTGGCGTCAGAGACAGGAATGAGACACACTCCTCGGACTTACTGCGTTATGAGCGTGTGCCTTACTTCTGTTTCTGGTGTGGTTTTTTTAGCACAACGATACAGTTTGTGAGAAGAAACACATTTGTATACCTTCTCTGGCGTATGATTCTAGTCTTTGGTGTTCCCCAATGCGCAAGTTTGAACAGAGGGATGCATATGAGCCAGCAGCCATAGATCCATCGGCAAAGAAAAGATTGGATTTTTCCCAAACAAATGACAACTCTAGAATGCTTGGGGTGCCCTCTTCTAGACATAAGAGCAAAACAGTATACAGATGCGGTTGATGCTCGTGGCAGCTTCGACAATTTGGAGATGCAGGAATATATAGACACTAACCTGGACCTGTCTATGTTGCTCTGTGCGCTGCAGGTATTGTACCCCTAGTAATCTCTGACTGAAATTAGAGAGAGACTATCGAACCAGAGGGAAATGATGCTAAATCCTGGAAATGTGCAAATGCCTTCTTTAGAATATTGCGACACTAAAACTGAAGTAAGAGCAGTATACGATGCAACCTTTGGCTATGCTCAAGAACACTTCTCCGCTAGGAATTTCAGAGTTGATTCCAGTGCTGCAAGGTCTCAGCTCATGGGCTCCAAAGAGTAGTACTGACACACCTATGTATGAGGCTACGTAGGTGTTGGGTAAATATTTGGCAAGTCATACAGAGGAGGAAGATGATTCATCTGCAAGTAAGCATGCTCTAGTGGTGCATGAGAGCGTGGGTATGAGGGTCATGCAAAAGAGGGGAAGGATGACATCTCAAGGGGAGGCTTCGGTGGTGGCAGAACCGATGGTTGGAATACAAGCTTGGGATTTCTATTTTTGTGCTCTCGGTTCATTAGTTGTACTCAGTTTACCCCAGTCGATTAACTTTTCCGCACTTTTCCTCTCCCTCTATTCTAAAACCCTCACAGACGCTCGGACGGGGGATGCTGTCAGGTCAAACGCTTGACCGTTACATGCTGACCGGTGGGACCGCGTTGGGGTGGGTCGTGCGTGGAGCGTTACGTTACGTCGCCTCGACTGTTACATGCTAACGGGTGGGGCTGCGTTGGGACGGGTCTTGCATACATGGTGAAGGGTGGGGCCGCGTTGGGATGGGTCTCGCATACGTGGTGAAGGGTGGGGCCGCATGGAGACACGTTAGACCGGCCATTCTCGCTCACCTAAAGCATTCGCTTCCTCGAGCTTGGAATAGCTCCCACACCGCCCCTCCGCTCCCCCGCTGTCATGCCCTCCTACCTTATGTCATCCTCGGCCGCCGAGCCGCCTCCTCCCCCTAGCCTTGGAGCCCACTCCACCTCCGGCTCTGCTCCCGCTCCTGCTAGATCTACCCCTTTCGCGGAACAGTACGCAATGCCGGCTGGTGTACCGGTCGTCCCCGTCGAGTGCGGAGAAGAGTGCGTGGAATCGGAGGGATGTAACGCATGGATTACATCTGTGTAAACATCGTTTCCCTATGTGGATTCATTATAGGCAGTAATTGAGCGCGAATCGCTGGTGCTCAACTAACTGCCTTGCTTTTCGAATAGGATTGATCCAGCGCTGGCATTTCGGCTGATGGTTAGACTAGATACTAGCGTAATTCGTGGTTGTGAATAGTATCTCTGTGGATTTTACTTCCCAGTGGTGGTTGGAACCTCCATAACTCCCAGAGATTTGAAAGTTAAAATCTATTCTAAATTCCCTTGGAGCAATGGTGATTCAGTTGATCTGCAATATTTCAACATTAGCGAGCAAAGATTGCTCCCACTAACTAGCAAGCTGATCTAGTAATGCTTTTCTCTATGAATGATACCGAACATTTTGGTCGAATTCGTATCCATGTGTAACCTAAAGTTGAACATACGGGAAAGAGTGAAGGAAATATGCCCTGAGAGGAAATAATAAAGTTGTTATTATGTATTCCTTGTATATGATAGATGTTTATTTTGCATGCTATAATTGTATTGATAGGAAACATCAATACATGTGTGTTTAATAAACAAAAAGGGTTCCTAGTTATGCCTCTCTTATAGACTAGCTTGTTGATTAACAAGATGATCAAGGTTTCCTGATCATGGACATTGGATGTTGATAATAACAAGGTCACAGCATTTGTAAAATGATGTGATGAACATTCATCCGAAGTATAGCATTACGATCAAGTCATTATGTTTATATTGCTATAACATCATACGAAGTAATCTTTATCCTTAGACCATGAGATCATGTTAATTGCTAACACCGGAAGAGTATCTTGATAACATCAAACGTCACACCATAACAGGGTGACTATAAAGATGGGTTCAGTACTATGAAGGTGTTATGTTGAGGCTCATGGATCAAGAGTGGAATTTGTCAATCCAGATGACGGATAGATATACTCTGGGCCCTCTCGGTGATATCATATTAGGATAGCTTGCAAGCAAGTGATGTGATCACTAGAATGTTATATCACGGGAACGAGAAAAGAGTGCACGTCGGTAACGAGATCAAACTAGGTATGGAGATACCGATGATCGAATCTCGGACATGTAATATATCAAGAGACAAAGGGATTTAGTTACAAGCGTTAAAGGTTCTCACGATCACAGCAGTCATCGTTGAATGTGTAGGAGTCAGTACGGATCTCCAGGTCCCGCTGCTGATTATTGATCGGAGAAGGGTCTCGATCATGTCGGCATTATTCGTGAACCATAGGGTGGCACACTTAAGAGTTACCGGACGCCATTTTGGAGCACATATGTTTCAGACGAAAGAATTGCAAATCGCAGGAATTGTTTCAATAGAAACCGGAAATTGTTTCGGGTGAAATTGCAGAAGGTGGTTCTGCATGTGATATTGAAATATTGCAAGGGGCTATATGTGAATGTTTGTTAATTAAAGTAATTAACAAAATTCTGAATAAATTTAATAAAAAGAGTTTTATTAAATGAGAGAGCATTAAATTTGGAGAAATTTAATGCATTTAAAGTGGAGACTTTAAAAGGGAATGTGAAGAGGCATTTTAATGTGGAGGGGTTACCACCACATGAATGGGGGATGTGAGGGGTCACCCCCCATGCGCCGGCCATGGAGAGAGGGGGCACCCCCCTCCTCCTATAAAAGGCCACTCATTCCCTCCTTCATCCACACACCTCCTTGGGAAGGATCTCTCTCCCCTCTAGAATTATTCCCCATGGTATCGGATTAGCGAGATACATGTTCTCGGTGGCATTTCGTCTGGAAGGAGTTGCTGCTTCCGCTGAATCACTGGAGGGAGGAGGTGGAGGTTGTTCGGTGGCTTGAACGTGTGTGCGAGGACGGATGCGCTGCTGATTTGGGGCGCTCGGACTTCCACACGATCTTGAGATCGGCAAGCGTACGACTACATCAACCACGAGTTCCTACTTGTTAACAAAACTCGTTGTCTTCGAGGGTAAGTTCTCCATGGATGTATGTCCACCCGTTGCTCTGTATCTAGTAGATAGATCTTGGTGTATAGTTCACATCGTAGGAAATTTTTTGTTTTCTATGCTGCGGACCCAACAGTGGTATCAGAGCCTGATCTATGCGTAGGTGCTTTGAACGGGTAGTACACATATGTTTGTATGTGGGCGATGATGATCATGTTATTGCATCTTCTATGTACTTTGGATATTGGTGGCATAGTGGGATGAAGCGGCCCATACCAACCTTACATGTCATCGTACATGAGACCGGTTCCACGACTGACATGCAACTAGTTTTGCATAAGTGGCTAGCGGGTGTCTGTCTCTCCTACTATAGTCAATATCTGATTTACAACGAGTTGCTAATAACTTGGTTATCCTCGTTGTGGTTAATGTTCGTAGGTAAGACTGGTTCTATCTCCGAAAGCCCTAAGCCACGTAAAACTTGCAATTGATAAATTAGAGGCGTCTAGTTTAGATCGTTGCTGGGCTAGTGTCTTGATATGGTATTGTTGTAAGTAGATGTATGATAGATACTCTTACAACTCACTTAACGTGTAAGTTCCATAGACCTTGGCCTTACACACAAAGGAATGATAGAGATCATACCACGACGCAAATGATAGAGATCAAATGCATGGACCATATCACCTCACTTCACACATTAGCATCTTATATTGTAGTTTGGCGCTTTTGGTAGCATTATAAGATGATCCCTCATTTAGATATCAAGATAAAATGTGTTCTTCCTTAATTATGCACCGTTTTGTGGATCGTGTTTTGAGGCATCACGTGATGATCGGGTGTTCTCGACTCTACGCTTTCATACAACGGGTGTAAGACAGTTTTACACACGCAAATACTAAGGTTCTTATTTGACGAGCCTAGCATGTACAGACATGGCCTCGGAACACGGACCGAAAGGTTAAGCATGAGTCATATAGTTGATATGATGCGCATATAGATGCTCGCCTTTGAAGCTACACTGACTCACGTGATGATCGGACTTGGTGTAGTGGATTTGGTTCATGTAATCACCAAAAGGACATGAGGGATGTCGTTTTTGAGTGGGAGTTCATTGGTAATTTGGATTAGTTGAACTCAATCTACCATAAACTTAGTCTAAATATATTTTACAAATTCTGTTGTAGATGGCACCACCTGCTTTTAATTTCAATGTATTCATGGAGAAAGAGAAGCTTGCTGCGAATGGTAGCAACTTCACCAACTGGGCTATAAATTTGAGGATTCTCCTCACTGCTGCACAAAAGCAATATATGCTAGAGGCGCCCCTAGGCCCCCCACCAGCTCCTGATGCCCCTGAGGAGGAAAAGAACGTCTATATAACTTGTCAGGAGGACCACAACTTAGTTCATTGCGGCATACTGTATGGGCTAGACCAGAACTTCGAAAACATTTCGAAAATGGCAATGCCTTTGATACCATGGGAGAATTGAAAATGATTTTCGATACCCATGCTGCCGTAGAGATTTATAATGCTTCTGAAAAGTTCTTTAGCTGCATGATGGAAGAGACCAGCTCCGTTAGTGAGCACGTACTCAAAATGTCTGGGTACGCCGATAAGCTTGTGTCCTTCGGAATAACGATTCCCACTGACTTAGGCATACATCGTGTTCTCCAATCTCTGCCACCTAGCTACAAGAGCTTCGTGATGAACTATAATATGCAGGGCATGAAGAAGTCTCTTCCCGAGCTTCTGTCAATGCTTAAGACTGCGGAAGTAGAGATTAGGAAAGAACATCAAGTGTTGATGATCAATAAGACCACCGGTTTCAAGAAAGGCAAGCAGAAGGGAAGGAAGGGCGGCAAATCTGTTGCCGCGCCTCAAAAGAAACCCCGAGCTGGCCCTAAGTCTGACACCGAGTGCTACTATTGCAAGGGGACTGGCCATTGGAAGCGCAACTGCCCCAAGTATTTGGCAGACAAGAAGGCCAGCAAGGCAAACAAAGGTATATGTGATATACATGTTATTGATGTGTACTTGACTAGTACTCGCAGTAGCACCTGGGTATTTGATACGGGATCGGTTGCTAATATATGTAACTCGGTTCAGGGGCTGCGTAACAAGCGACAACTAGCAAGGGATGAGGTCACGATGCAGGTCAGCAATGGATCAAGAGTTTATGTGATCGCCGTCGGAACGCTGCCTCTCCATATGCCGTCGGGATTAGTTATAAACCTGAATAATTGTTATTTGGTGCCTGCACTGAGCATGAACATTGTATCCGGATCGTGTTTGATGCAAAGTGGTTATTCGTTTAAGTCTGAAAACAATGGTTGTTCGATTTATATGAATAATATCTTTTATGGTCATGCACCTGTGTTGAATGGTTTATTTCTGTTGGATCTCGATAGTAGTATTACGCATATTCATAATGTTGATGCTAAAAGGATTAAACTTGATAATGATATATCTACATATATGTGGCACTGACGTCTAGGTCATATTGGCGTTAAACGCATGAAGAAACTCCATTCTGATGGACTTTTGGAATCACATGATTTTGAATCATTTGATACATGTGAGCCATGCCTTATGGGCAAGATGACTAGAACGCCGTTTTCCGGTTCAATGGAATGGGCGACAGATTTATTGGAAATCATACATACTGATGTGTGTGGACCAATGAGTGTGTCGGCGCGAGGTGGATATCGTTATTTTGTTACTTTCACGGATGATTTGAGTAGATACTGATATATCTATTTGATGAAACATAAGTCTGAAACCTTTGAAAGGTTCAAAGAATTTCAGAATGAAGTGGAAAATCATCGTAACAGAAAGATCAAATTTCTGCGGTCCAACCGTGGAGGAGAGTATCTTAGTTACGAGTTTAGCACGCATATGAAAGACTGTGGAATAGTTTCACAACTCACGCCTGCCGGAACACCACAACGTAATGGTGTGTCAGAACATCGTAATCATACTTTATTGGATATGGTTCGATCTATGATGTCTCTGACTAACTTGCCACTGTCATTTTGTGGTTATGCACTGGAAACCGCTGCATTCACTTTAAATAGGGCACCATCTAAATCCGTTGAAAAGACACCGTATGAATTATGGTTTGGAAACAAACCTAAGCTGTCATTTCTTAAAGTTTGGGGATGCGATGTTTATGTGAAGAAACTTCAACCGGATAAACTCGAACCCAAAGCGGAAAAATGCGTCTTCATAGGATACCCTAAGGAAACGATTGGGTATACCTTCTATCACAGATCCGAGGGCAAGGTCTTTGTTGCCAAGAATGGATCCTTTTTTGAGAAGGAGTTTCTCGCGAAAGGTGTGAGTAGTCGGAAGGTAGAACTCAAAGAGGTTATTGAACCTTCTCTTCATGAAATGGCGAGTAGCGCAGCTCCAGAAGTTGTTTCGGAGTTGACTTCACCTAATGAAGAGAGAGCTAATGATATTGATCATGAAACTCCGAAAGAGGACACTATTGAACCTCGCAGGTCAAGCAGGACACGTGCAGCTCCTGAACTGTACAGCAATCCTATTGTGAATTTCATGGTTGATGAAATGGATGACCCTGCGATGTATGAAGAAGCGATGATGAGCCCGGATTCCAACAAATGGCTAGAAGCCATGAAATCCAAGATCGAATCCATGTACGAGAACCAAGTTTGGAACTTGGTGGACTTACCTCACGATCCAAAGGCCGTTGAGAATAAATGGATTTTCAAAAAAAAAACTGATGCTGATGGTAATGTAACCATCTATAAGGCTCGACTTGTCGCAAAGGGGTTTCGACAAATTCAAGGAGTTGACTATGATGAGACATTCTCTCCCGTAGCGATGCTTAAGTCGGTTAGGATTATGTTAGCAATTGCTGCATATTTCGATTATGAAATATGGCAGATAGATGTCAAAACTGCATTCCTCAATGGTAATATTGAAGAAGAATTGTATATGATACAACCTAAGGGTTTTGTCGATCCTAAGGATGCTGATAAGGTGTGCAAACTTCAGCGATCCATCTATGGACTGAAGCAAGCATCCCGGAGTTGGAATCTCCGCTTTGATGAGGTGATCAAAGAGTTTGGATTTGTCCAAACTTATGGAGAGGCTTGTATTTACAAGAAAGTGAGTGGGAGCAATGTGGCATTTCTGATATTATATGTGGATGACATATTATTGATTGGAAATGATATAGATCTTTTAAACGGTGTTAAAAGTTATCTAAACAACAAATTTTCGATGAAGGACCTTGGTGAAGCTTCATATATATTAGGCATTAAAATCTATAGAGATAGATCAAGACGCCTAATTGGGTTATCGCAGAGTACATACCTTGATAAGATATTAAAGAAGTTTAATATGGACGGAAGTAAGAAGGGGTACTTACCTATGTTGCAAGGCAAGACATTGAGTAAGACTCAAAGTCCGTCTACGGCGGAAGAAAGAGAGATAATGGATAAGATCCCCTATGCCTTAGCCATAGGCTCTATAATGTATGCCATGCTATGTACAAGACCGTATGTGGCACATGCTATTAGTTTGACTAGTAGGTACCAATCTGATCCAGGTTCAGAACACTGGATAGCGGTCAAGAATATCCTGAAGTACTTGAGAAGAACTAAGGATATGTTTCTTGTATACGGAGGTGAAGAAGAGCTAGTCGCTAAGTGTTATGTCGATGCTAGCTTTGACACTGATCCGGATGACTCTAAGTCTCAATCCGGATACGTATTTCTCTTGAACGGAGCAGCAGTTAGTTGGAGGAGCTCCAAACAACCTGTGGTGGCTGGATCAACGACGGAGGCGGAATATGTTGCTGCTTCAGAAGCAGCGCAGGAAGCAGTTTGGATGAAGGAGTTCATAACGGAACTAGGAGTGGTTCCTAGTGCGTTGGACCCAATGGTGATCTATTGTGACAATAATGGAGCCATAGCCAACGCCAAGGAACCAAGGTCTCACAAGAATTCCAAGCATATTAAGCGCCGGTTTCACTCCATCCGCGAGCATGTCAAGGATGGAGATATAAAGATTTGTAAAGTGCACACGGACCTGAATGTAGCAGATCCGTTGACTAAAGTACTCCCTAGGGCAAAACATGATCAACACCAGGACTCCATGGGTGTTAGATTTATCACTATATAAACTAGATTATTGTCTCTAGTGCAAGTGGGAGACTGAAGGAAATATGCCCTGGGAGGCAATAATAAAGTTGTTATTATGTATTCCTTGTATATGATAGATGTTTATTTTGCATGCTATAATTGTATTGATAGGAAACATCAATACATGTGTGTTTAATAAACAAAAAGGGTTCCTAGTTATGCCTCTCTTATAGACTAGCTTGTTGATTAACAAGATGATCAAGGTTTCCTGATCATGGATATTGGATGTTGTTAATAACAAGGTCACAACATTTGTGAAATGATGTGATGAACATTCATCCGAAGTATAGCATTACGATCAAGTCATTATGTTTATATTTCTATAACATCATACGAAGTAATCTTTATCCTTAGACCATGAGATCATGTTAATTGCTAACACCGGAAGAGTATCTTGATAACATCAAACATCACACCGTAACAAGGTGACTATAAAGATGGGTTTAGTACTACGAAGGTGTTATGTTGAGGCTCATGGATCAAGAGTGGAATTTGTAAATCCAGATGACGGATAGATATACTCTGGGCCCTCTCGGTGATATCACATTAGGATAGCTTGCAAGCAAGTGATGTGATCACTAGAATGTTATATCACGGGAACGAGAAAAGAGTGCATGTCGGTAATGAGATCAAACTAGGTATGGAGATACCGATGATCGAATCTCGAACATGTAATATATCGAGAGACAAAGGGATTTAGTTACAAGCGTTAATGGTTCTCACGATCACAGGAGTCATCGTTGAATGTGTAGGAGTCAGTACGGATCTCCAGGTCCCGCTGCTGATTATTGATCGGAGAAGGGTCTCGATCATGTCTGCATTATTCGCGAACTGTAGGGTGGCACACTTAAGAGTTACCGAACACCATTTTGGAGCACATATGTTTCAGACAAAAGAATTGCAAAGCGTAGGAATTGTTTCAATAGAAACCGGAAATTGTTTCGGGTGAAATTGCAGAAGGTGGTTCTGCATGTGATATTGAAATATTGCAAGGGACTATATGTGAATGTTTGTTAATTAAAGTAATTAACAAAATTCTGATTAAATTTAATAAAAAGAGTTTTATTAAATGAGAGAGCATTAAATTTGGAGAAATTTAATGCATTTAAAGTAGAGACTTTAAAAGGGAATGTGAAGAGGCATTTTAATGTGGAGGGGTTACCACCACATGAATGGGGGAGGTGTGGGGTCACCCCCCCATGCGCCGTCCATGGAGAGAGGGGGCACCCCCCTCCTCCTATAAAAGGCCACCCATTCCCTCCTTCATCCACACACCTCCTTGTGAAGGATCTCTCTCCCCCTCTAGAATTATTCCCCATGGTCTCGGATTAGCGAGATACATGTTCCCGGTGGCATTTCGTCTGGAAGGAGTTGCTGCTTCTGCTGGATCGCTGGAGCGAGGAGGTGGAGGTTGTCCGGTGGCTTGAACGTGTGTGCGAGGACGGATGCGCTGCTGATTTGGGGCGCTCGGACTTCCACACGATCTTGAGATCGGCAAGCGTACGACTACATCAACCACGAGTTCCTACTCGTTAACAAAACTCGTTGTCTTCGAGGGTAAGTTCTCCATGGATGTATGTCCACCCGTTGCTCTGTATCTAGTAGATAGATCTTGGCGTATAGTTCTCATCGTAGGAAATTTTTTGTTTTCTATGCTGCGGACCCAACAAAGAGGGTCAAAGCATCATCTGGTGGTGAGGCATCATCAGGTGGTCGGGCATCATGTGTCTCTGCTATCTCTACTAATAGTGTGCACACCCGCGTTCCTTATAGGTCCACAACAGTACCATATGTTCGCATTGCGAGTGTAAGCCAAATCGCTCGTGTGACCGATGTGGAGGACGAAGCAGAGCCTGATGAGGGAGAGGATCCACTAGATGATGAGGATGAGTTGATGTTTCCTGAATTGGTAAATAGATTTAGTAAACATGCACTAGAGGATCAATACACAGAGGAAATGGCCCATGGTGCCAGATTTGATGACACTGATGACGAAGAGAACGAGGAGAACAATGACAGTCTCGTTTTAGCCGAGTACGATGGTGAGGACTTGCTAGTAATTGAATGGGACAGAAACGATCCTAAGATTTCAAAAGGTGCCGTATTTGAAACGATGCGGGACTGTCGTAATGCTCTTACTACATATTGCATCCACACTAATAATGATTATGATGTTATTAAGAGTGAGCCATCAAGGTTCACAGTGAAGTGCCGATACAAGAGGTGTAGGTGGAGGATGCATGCATCCACTATGATCAGAAGCAGTTTGGTTCAGGTATTACAATGAGTTGTGTATTTTAGATCATTGTGTAGAGTTTGTTAACTGTACCTGACACATTATATTTTAGATAAAAAGTAACCGGTTCGAACATTCTTGTGCACCTCAAGGGGGACATCCAAAGGACAAAACAAAACTAGCAAAGACTAGGTGGTTGGCAGATGTAATCATGGATTGGATGAGAGCGAACCCATCACTAGGTGCAACAGCGCTCATAAACTAAGTTTCTCAAAAGTTTAATATTATAGTACCTTACATGAGGATGTTCTATGCAAAGGAAATGGCTCTTGATAGGATCAATGGTCCATGGAATGAAAGTTTTCAGTTGCTTTACAGCTTCAAAGCTGAAGTGGAGATGGCTAGTCCAAGTAGTGTTGTACAGATAGACATGCATAAAGTTCAGTACAAAATAAGAGGGAAGACAAAGGAGAAGGAGTGCTTTAGAAGGGCTTTTGTTTGTTTCAAAACTTGCTGGCAAGGGTTTCTAGATGGTTGCAGGCCTTATTTGGCCGTGGATGCAATAGCTCTTCATGGCAGATTTAAAGGATAGCTAGTAGCTGCTACTACAGTTGATGGCCACAATTGGATGTTCCCTATTGCTTTTGGAGTTTTGGAGATTGGGTCATAGGAAAGTTGGACTTGGTTTCTAGAGAATTTGCGCGACCTTATAGGTCATCCACCAGGACTTACTATCCACACAGACGCTTGCAAAGGTTTGTAGAAAGCTATAGAAGCAGTATTCCCCGGAGTGGAGCATAGGGAATGTATGCAACACTTACAAAGAAATTCAAGGGTAAAGTTTATATTGACAACCTATGGCCAACTTCATACACGTGCAGTTTGAGGAAGCATCTGTATCATTTGAAAGTGTTTAATAAACAAAATCCTGTGGTGAAGGAGTACTTAGATGCAGATCTTGGAATGGTGTGGTCAAGAAGCCAATTCAATGAAATTTCCAAGGTAGACTATGTAACAAGTAAATTTGTAGAGAGTTTCAATGCAAAGGTCAAGTCATTGAAAGGGCTTATGCTGTGGAAAATGTTTGATAAGATTAGGCAGATGATCATGATAAAGATTGATTTGCGTCAAAGGATTGCATCAACAGTATATGCTGGCCATCTCATCCTCCCATCTTTGATTAAGGCTTTGCATGCCAGAGAAAAACAATTGAAGATAAAATGCATTAGAAGAGGAATGGAGGCTGAGGTAACGTACACTAATAGTAAAGATAGGCAATGGAGGTATCCAGTGAGTTTGGTTGATAGGACATTCCATTGCAGGCAATGGCAGCTCTGTGGAAAAACCCTACATACATGCATAGTTTTTCATGGGTGTTCTAGGAGGTGAAGAGGGTGAAGTTGATCAGTACGTGTCGGAGTATTTCTCCGTTGCCAAATTGGGGGCAGCATATTCTAAGAATGTTCCAGCCTTGTTGGGAAATGACCAATGGATGGAAGTGGATCCAGGCTTCAAGCTATACCCTCAAGTTTTTACTAGACCAGCAGGTAGGCCAAATAGGATGAGAGCTAGTGCAGAGGGTGGTGCACCACCTCGACGACGTAAGTGCAAACATTGTGGGATCCAAGGGCACATTGCTAGGCAGTGTAAAAATGCAGTGGTCCCAGCTTATGGAATGGATGATCAGGCAGGAGTACGAAATGCAGATGAGAATGAAGTATTTGAACAAGAGGAGAATGAAGCAATGTATACATTGCAGATTGAACAAACAGATCGAGAGGAGATTGAACCAAATGTAGATGAGATTGAACCAAATGCAAGGGAGATTGAACCAATGGATCTAGAGGAGATTGAACCAAATGCAGGGAGATTGAACCCATGGATCAAGAGGAGATTGAACCAAATGCAGAGGAGATTGAACCAAATGCAGCGGAGATTGAACCAATGGATCGAGAGGAGTTTGAACCAATGGATCAAGAGGAGAATAAAGAAATTTATCCATTGGAGGCATGTATCTATATTTTTTGATGCTCCATGCTTGTTTTGTATCAACTATCTTATGTTTTGTCTACACTTTGAGGCATTTTTATACATTTTCTGGAACTAACCTATTGACAAGATGCCATAGTGCCAGTTGCCTATTTTCTGTTGTTTTTGGTTTCAGAAAAGCTAGTAAAGAAATATTCTCGGAATTGGACGAAACAAAAGCTGAAGTTCCTATTTTTCCTGACACGACACAAAAGTCCAAAGAAGAGACAAAGGAGATCCATGAGGCGGCCACACCATAGGGTGGCGCCCCCCTAGGCACGCTAGGCCCTGGTGTGGGCCCCTCGGGAGGCCACCGACCAAGATTCTTCAACTATATAAACCCCCCTGAGATGAAAACCCTAAGGGGAAGATCAGAATTCCATGAAAAGTTCTGCAGCACTGCCGCCACCGAAGAGGAGATTCAGGGGACAGAAGACTCTGTTCCGGCACCCTGCCGGGACGGGGAAGTGCCCCTAGAGCCATGTCCATCGACTCCACCACCATCTCCATCGTTGTTCTCGACTCCAATGATGAGGAGGGAGTAGTTCTCTCTTGAGGCTAAGGGCTCTACCGGTAGCTATGTGTTCATCTCTCTCTCTATGCGTGATCTTATTGAGATCATGAGCTTTGTAATCTAGTTGAATAAGTAGATCTATTATGCTACTCAAGTGCTTTAACTAATCTCTGCTTATCCACACGTGTGTGAAGTTGACAGTGTGCACACCATGTGGCACTTAGGCTAAGGTTACATAAATACTTATCATGAGTATAATTTGAGTTGGATGTCTCTACGATATTGTGGTGTTTGTTGGAACCATCTAGCGCTCAAGGTGATAGTGAGGGGTTATCTAGATGGGGAATGTGAACTTTAAAGTGTGTTGTTATAGCCCTACATCCTCCAACCGGAGAGTAGTTTAGGGTAGCATAATGAAGAGAAGATATTTATATGAGTGTCAACTAGTGAAAGTATGATCCCTAGGCCTTGTTTCTAAGCATTGCAACACCATTTACAATCAGTCCTATTACATGTTTGCTTCTTGCCACTCTTATTTCAGATTGCAATTACCACTTATAATCATCCATATTACTTGTATTTCACTATCTCTTCACCGAATTAGTGCACCTATACACCTGACAAGTGTATTGTGTGTGTTGGGGACACAAGAGACTTCTTGTATCTTGATTGCAGGGTTGCTTGAGGGGGATACCTTTGACCACTTCCTCCCTGAGTTCGATAAACCTTGCGTGATCCCCTTAAGGAAAACTTGATGTTGTTCTACAAACCTCTGCACTTGGAGGCCCAACACTATCTACAAGAATAGAAGCGTGCGTAGACATCAAGCTATTTTCTGGCGATGTTGCTGGGGAGGTAAGGTAAAATGTACTCACATCCTCTGGCTACTAAGCTATCTTCTAGTACTGTTGCTGGTGTGTGAGTGCTCAAAGTTATTTTCTTTATATTGTGCAATTATATCTTTTTATTTCTTGTTTTTATTTTCACTAGTTAGGCTTAATGGAAAACAACAAAAAATTTAGAGAGTTTTTTAGTATTTTTCCTGAGGTAGAACATGAATGGTTTGAAAAGAAAATTAAAAACCCATGGACTTTCTTCGCTTGCTAGTAGCAATGTTATTAGTATGAATTTTTTGAACACCTTTGTTACTAATGGTATGGAAATGTCTAAGCTTGGGGAAGTTAGTTTTCATGAAAATGATCTTTTTAGTTCCCCAGCTTTAGAGGGGAAAATTTGCTATGATGATTCTTTATATCCCATATGTGGTAATTCTAATGATACTTGCGATATTTTAAATCCACATACTGAAAGCGTCCATTTTAAAATACCCATGGAAATTGTTGAACGTGTTATGAATAACTGTTATTTTGGAGATGGAACTATCCATCCTGGTTATCATTTACTCTTTATACATGAATTATGCGAGTTATTCAAGTGTGCAGGTATTTCAATGAACCAAGTTAAGAGGAAGATATTTTGTTTATCACTAAAGGGCAAAGCAAGGGAGTGGTATGAGCTACTAGATGATCCTCATCATTCGGAGTGGTAGGAACTTGAATCTCTATTTTACTTTAAATTTTATCCTCCTCATGAAATTCATAAAGATAGTAATTATATTTATAATTTTCATCCTCATGATGGAGAAAGTATTGCACAAGGATGGGGAAGATTGAAGTCACTAATGCTCAAAGGTCCCATTCATGAGCTCCTAGTAATATCGTTATTAATAATTTTTATGCAAGGCTTTCAGGACATTACAAGGAATACCTAGATACCTGTTTAGAGGGATCCTTCACAAGCTAAGTGGGATCTTCTTGAAACAATTCAAAGAAATACCGAAGATTGGGATAATGACAAAGGTAAAGAACCAGGTATAAACTATGAGTATGATTGCATTAAGTCTTTCGCTGAAACTGCTGATTTTCAAGAGCTTAGTGCTAAATATGGTCTTGATCCTCAAATTCTTGTTTATTGTTGTAGATCCTTTGCTTCTCATATTAATGCTCCTAAAGAAAAATGGGACATGTATCATGAGCCTTTTAAAGACACTTGCATGAAAAATGAAATTGTTATTAATGATAGCAATAAACATGCTCAAACCTCTGAAAGTACTATTTCTTATAAGCATGTTAATTTTTGTGGAGTACATAGACCTTGTGAAAAGAATCAAATTGAAGAAGAATATTGCATCACCCATAGGAATGAAAAAACTAGAACATGGTATAGGGCTCTAAATGATCTTGGTAAAAAAGTTTGTGCCCTCTATCCTTTTATTTGTGAACTTTGCTTTGAAGTGGGTCATTTCAATTTTCAATGCTTAGGACATAATAATAGCCCTTCCAATCCAATGAGTACTGCAAGTTTGTGTTGTGATAACATTATCACTCCTAATCAGCATGATGAACTTACATTATTTTTGGGGTGTGAAGAGTTATCAAGAAAAACTTCTTTGGTAGATATGAGTGCTTTTGATATGAATAATGTCTTGCATGGTTGTCATCTTTATTGTGTTGATAATTGCCATACAAATCCTTACATACAAAATATTATAAAATATGAGATTTTACCAATATATGATAGGACTAATATGTGTTTTGTTCTTATTAATGAAAAGGAGGAATCCTCCAAAGTTTGTTCTATTGTCTCTAATAATAAACCAGGGTATATGGAGAAGCTTCCTTTCAAGCCTCTCTCTCCTATAGAGAAGAACAAAAATAAGAAGAGGAGTAGTAAAAGGAGGGATGAAACTGTATTTTCCCCTAAGCATGGTGCTCCTATTATAGTTTTTGATGAGTCTGAACTCGATGATGTTCCTATGCCTGTTACCTATAGTAGTGATCATGATTGGGAAAATCACACTACTTTTGATATTGAAAATATCTTTGGTACCAATTCTGAAAATGATGATGTTAATAATTGTTGTACTATTAGTATTATCCATGTTCCTTCCAATGATGATATGGTTACAAATGAACACACCTTGGAAGATAACTATTTTATTGCTTATGATGATACTATACCTCCAATATATGATGATTACAATGATGAATATGATATTTTCAGTCCACCTACTATTGAGGAGAAAATTAATTATGATTACAATATGTCTCCTATATTTGATGATTATGGTGATGAGAATAATAGTGATAGCTATTTTGTTGAATTTGCTCCCACTACGATTAATAAGAATGACTATGCTTATAGGGAGAGTAATAATTATTTTATGCATGTGGCTCATGATAAGAATATTTTATGTGATATTTATATTGTTAATTTTATTCATGATGCTACTCAAAGTTATTATGAAGAGGGAAACATGGTTTTATGTATCTCAACAATATTAAGTTTCCCCTCTTTATGTTGAAAGTTTTGAAGTTGCACTTGTGTTGCTTTCCTATGCTTGTTGCTTTGTGCTTTCATGACTTGTTTATTTACAAGATTATTTTTCATAGGAAGTGGGTTAGACTTAAATTTGTTCCATATGTGCTTCTTGATGCTCTCTTTTACTTCAATTCATATTTCTTATGTGAGCATCGTCGAAATTATCATGCATATCTTAATGGCTATAAAGAAAGAGATTTTGGGAGACAACCCATTATATTTTTACTTCTAGTTTATTTTTGTTTTGTTGAGTCTTGGAAGTTATTGCCTCTGTAATAACCTCTCCTTATCCTTTTTTGGTTTTTGTGCCAAGAATAACCTCTAATGAGAGGAAAGTACGATATGGCGAAGTTGCTGTCCCAAAACAGATATCTATGCGTCACTGTAAAAAATCGTGAAAAATATCAGTACATCGGATTGAGCTTTAATTTTTGTGCTTATGCCCCAGGTTATTACCCAACTTTCGTTAGTTTTTCACTTTTCAATTTGAGTAACATAAGATTTTCAAAAAGAACTGGTCTTTACCTGCTGGTCTGTTTTGACAGATTTCTGCCATTATTTGCATTTTCCTCTTAATCGGTTTCTTTTGAGTTCTCTTGGATCACTCGAGCTTTTAAAAAAAATTGCTACAGTAGCTTATATTTTAATGGATGATTTACTTGAGTTCAAACTGAACCCAAAGGATTATTATTTTGAATACACTAATGTTGATAATGAAGATTGTGTGAAGTTTTGTATGAAGGAAGTTTTCAAGTGTAGGGAGAGAATGATGTGATGAGATGAAGTATGGACAAAATCTCAAACTTGGGGATACCACCCATGTCACCCCAAGAAATATTCAAGAATTAGAATCATCAAAGCATGGGGATGCCCAAGGCATCCCCTTCTGCATCAATAATCTCAGGTCTTCTTTCAAGACACTTTATTTTTATTACCTTATGCACTATGTGTTGTTCTTGGAGCGTCTTTGTTTTTAGTTTTCTTTTGCTTTCTTTGCCGCAATAAGTTGGTTGGATCCCAACACATTTCTTTTGGAGAGAGACACACCCTGTTATTCATTGCCTAGAACATTCTAGTTTTCACTCTTATTGTTCTGTGAGTGTTCTCCTTTGCTAGAACTGCATTTAGCTTTAGTTTTGTTATTCTTTTGGCTTAGACCTTTTTAGGTTCTTCTTTGTAGATGGGTGAGACATGCTCTCTGGTCTTTATTGATTATTATCTTTGAGATTTGTTTCAAATAAGATGCTTGGTGTTGGAAAATAGTAGGAAGTTTCATGCTTATAGTGGTACAAAAGGGAGCTTGTTTTGACCGTGACTTAGACTTTATCATGTCATGCTTGATGTTGCTTTGACCATATGCTTAGTGATTATTGTTGTAGCATGACTTGTTTCAAACAATTGAGATTGCTTAATGTGCCTTGAAAGAATCATGCGTTGTTTTAGCATACAAGAGCATAATATTGTGGTATTCTCCTTTGATTATTTATTTGGGTTGACTTGGCACATGCTTACACCATGTTAAGACTATGAACCAGTCACCATAGCCTCTATGATCATTTAGTTTTTGACTTGCAATATCACTTTATGCTTTAACTAATAATGTTTTGTCGCTTTGCATGATTATGCCCATTATGTCTCTCTTAGTTGGTTGCTCCCAGTCTTTTGCTAGCCTCCACCTGTACTAAGTATGAGTTATACTCATGCATCCAACTGCCAAGAAACCAAGTTATTCCAAAGAGTCCACTATAAATTCTTATGTATGGTGTGTTACACCATTCCAAGTATATTCATGTGTTTATCTATCTTCCAAATTAAACTTTTGTTATGTGAAAATTAGTGATTAAAGCTCTCAACCATTATGCCCATCTATGTTACCTATATGCTTGCATTTTGTAAGTTGTGAGTTAGCAGAACCATCTTACCATGGGGAATGCTTTCAACATTGCACTTATTATTCAGTTCATATCATGTTATTTTGTTTATGTATCCCGGCGGTGTGAAATAAATGGGGAGCTTGTAAGCTCATGGAGTTTATATGTGTGTTAGAGAAATGCCTGGGTGGCTAGCCTAAGCCATGCCTAATCATGGTGGAAACTTGCAGCATAACGATAATGAGTCTTCTGTCAAGCATCCTCAATACAAACCTATGCAAATAGCAAATAAAAAGATCACTGAGATACTCATTATCTGTTGCCTTGTCATATTAATATGGGAAATCTCCTGTGTCATGGGGCAAGGGGTACCCCGTTGGCGGTTCTCTATGATACACATATACTTACAATTATAAGAACTTGCTTGAGACCAAAGTTGAGTAGCATGAGGTTCGGTACTCATACACAAGGGGCATGAGATTTTCAACTGATAACTTGTCAAGCATATCCTCATATTTGTGTCACTTTAACCTTAGTCACCTCAAGATGCTTATGATAGGGGCAATGAGAGCTAAAAGCTAATAAGTACCATAATTTTTGGAAGCTCTTTATGAAACTTGAAATCCCTGCTTCCTTCTGTGAAGGGATTTCTTTTTATCTTTTTATGTTGAGTCTCCATCTTCTATATTTATGCACCAATTAAGAGATCATAGTTGTCATTCTTAGTTCAATGTGCATTGTCCCAAAACTTATTGATTGATTCATAATTTTGGTATTGCTTGCTCTTAAATTATTTGTATCTAGTCACCCTTATGAACTTTGAAGGTGTCCTATGCATTTATGTTCTACTAATCCATGAAGGACAAGCTGATTACCACTCTTATTATGTTTTCTATATGTGAAACAAACAAATGTCTCATGCATTGTTATTCATGATCTTTTGTTTGTACGTTTTTATGTTGCAACTTAGTTGCTTTGTCTCATTATTAGAACTATATCTTTCATGTTTATGTTAGAGTACTATGATCCTAGATATCAATGTTTTACAATACCTTGATCAAGATTGTGATGGTGCATGTGACCTCAAAAATTATTCTTTTTATCACTTACCTACTCGAGGACGGGGAGGAGTTCAGCTTGGGGATTCTTGATATGTCGTAAACATATCTATAATTTTTGATGCTCCATGCTTGTTTTGTATCAACTATCTTATGTTTTGTCTACACTTTGAGGCATTTTTATACATTTTCTAGAACTAACCTATTGACATGCTGCCACATTGCCAGTTGCATGTTTTCTGCAGTTTTTGGTTTCAGAAAAGTTAGTAAAGAAATATTCTCGGAATTGGACGAAACAAAAGCTGAAGTTCCTATTTTTCCCGACATGACACAGAAGTCCAAAGCAGAGATGGAGGAGAGCCACGAGGCGGCCACGCCATAGGGTGGCACAGCCCCTAGGCGTGCCAGGCCCTGGTGTGGGCCCCTCGGGCGTCCACTGACCTCGCCTCTTCTCCTATATCAACCCTCGAGACGAAAACCCTAAGGGGAAGATCAGAATTCCACGAAAAGTTCCACAGCACCACCGCCACCAAAGAGGTGATTCGGGGGACAAAAGTCTCTGTTATGGCACCCTGCCGGACGGGGAAGTGCCCCCAGAGCCATCTCCATCGACTCCACCGCCATCTCCATCGCCGTTGCTGACTCCCATGATGAGGAGGAAGTAGTTCTCTCTCGAGGCTAAGGGCTCTACCAGTAGCTATGTGTTCATCTCTCTCTATGCGTGATCATATTGAGATCATGAGCTTTGTAATCTAGTTGAATAAGTAGATCTATTCTGCTACTCAAGTGCTTTAATTAATCTCTTCTTATCCCCACATGTGTGAAGTTTACAGTGTGCACACCGTGTGGCACTTAGGCTAAGGTTACAGAAATACTTATCATGAGTATAATTTGAGTTGGATGTCTCTATGAGATTGTGGTGTTTGTTGGAACCATCTAGCTCTCAAGGTAATAGTGAGGGGTTCTCTAGATGGGGAATGCGAACTTTAAGGTGTGCTGTTATAGCCGTACATCGTGCAACCTGAGAGTAGTTCAGGGTAGCATAATGAAGAGAAGATATTTATATGAGAGTATCCACTAGTGAAAGTATGATTCCTAGGTCTTGTTTCTAAGCATTGAAACACCATTTACAATCAGTCCTGTTACAAGTTTGCTTGCTGCCACTCTTATCTCAGATTGCAATTACCGCTTATAATCATCCATATTACTTGTATTTCACTATCTCTTCGCCGAACTAGTGCACCTATACACCTGAAAATTGTATTGGGTGTGTTGGGGACACAAGAGACTTCTTGTATCTTAATTGCAGGGTTGCTTGAGAGGGATACCTTTGACCACTTCCTCCCTGAGTTCGATAAATCTTGGGTGATCCACTTAAGGGAAACTTGCTGCTGTTCTACAAACCTCTGCACTTGGAGGCCCAACACTATCTACAAGAATGGAAGCGTGCGTAGACATCAAGGGAGAGTTCAAAAGTAAAGGAATTACACAAGAGGATATTGAAGAAATGATGCCAATGCATTTTGAACCGTATGAACCAATGGATCGAAACGTGATTGAACCAATTGTACGACATACTGAAGCACTTGATTCATTGGATGCAGAGAAAAAGAACAAAGGGAACAAACGGAAGAAGCTGATGGTGGCCTCCGAGAATATTCTAGCTAGGATCACCTTGAGCAAGGTGGTGAACCCAGCGAAAAACACTAGGAGCAAGAAAAATGAATTTGAGTTATTATTTTGAATTTGTATGATGAATTTGAACTATTGTCAATGTTTGTATTGAATTCAAACTAGTGTGATGCTCCCAAGTTTGTATGTTGGATAATCCTATATTATATCTGTTATTGAAAGTTTCTATGGTCATCCACCTAGTTGCTTAGCACTACTCAGTTTTTCCCTCGACATGTGGTCAACACATGGGGTTTAGCTAGTTCATGGCTTAAACCATAACAAACGTTGACCAATTTATCCAAAATTTGGAACACTTGTGTATCTTAGATTGATTTACCATATGAAATTGGAAATTTTGGATTTACTTCTAATCAGCCACATTTTTCTTTTTTTCTAGGTGATTAAATTCAAAAAAATGGTTTTAGGTTTAGTTTAATTCAAAAAGTCAAAACATAGTGCAACCTTTGCATGGAGTCTTGTTATGTTACCTATAACCTAGCATGAATAATAAACGAAAAGGAAATAAAGTGAAATGGACTTATCCCCTAAACCACTTCTTAAACCCTTCTTGGAATGAGCTACTAGTTATGAAGATGCATGACTTTCTACTCAATCAACCTCCAAAATAACCCATCCCAAAACATACTTTGTCTAAATAAGGCCAAATTTGGAATACTTGTGTATCTTTTAGTTGCAAACAATATAATGTCGGACAAGATGGATTATTTTGTTCAAATAACACATTTACCATTTGTTATGCCAAAAGCTTGAATTTGCCTTAGTTATTTTTTTATCTGAGTGCTCTTGTTTTACTTAGTTCTACTCAATTTTCCCCTCCCGCTATAGGTTTCCTTAGTTTTCCCCTCCCGCTAAAGTTTTCCTCACTTTTCCCCTCTATAATGTCTCAGTTTGGCTGCGCTCTGATTGTTCGAGATGTATGTCACACGGATCTTGGCCAACCACCGTTGGATACATCATGATCCGACGGGCTGGAGGTCCCTCTCTCCTAATGGCCGCACCTAACAATGTACGGAGAGGAGAGCCCGACAAGCTAGATGTCTCTCCCTCCCTTTCCATGTCGCACGTATACCAGCCCTATCAACTAGCGCTTAGTTTGGCTGCGCTCTGATTGGTCGAGATGTATGTCACACGGATCTTGGCCAACCACCGTTGGATACATCATGATCTTACGGGCTGGAGGTCTCTCTCTCCCCTTGGGCTACGGAGAGGAGAGCCCGACGGGCTGGATGTCTCTCCCTCCCTTTCCCTGTTGTATGTATACCAGCCACATCTTCCTCCCCTCCTATCAACATACGGTGGCATGGCAATCCAAACAGTGTGCGGCCACGGATCTAAGCGTGGCGGTCCGAATGGTGTGCGGCGGCGCGTATCTAAGCGTGGTTGTCCAAATGGCGTGCGGCGGTGCAAACCTATGCGTGGGGGTCAGAACAGCGTGCGGCGGCACGGACCTACGCGTCGGGGTTGGAACGGCTTGCGGCAAGCGTGGCGGTTGGAACAGCATGCTATGGTGAGGATCTAACCGTTTGAAATATCTGTCTCTGTTTGTCTCACTTCCGTTCACATCCGCAGATCCGTTGTTGACGAAAGACACCGATGGAAGCCACCATCCGCAACGTCAATGCAACAACGGTGGTGCCGACAGTGGTCATCGATGAGAGACACCGATGGAAGCCATCATCCGTAACATCAGTGTGATAGCGGTGGTGCCGACAGTGGTCATCGATGCGAAGATGATTGAAGCCATCATCCGCATGTCAAGGTGCACTTCGATGGTGAAGGCCGGATGTACCTCGTGGCCGGATGGGAGCACTTTGCACGTACTTCTTGGAGTACACATACGGCGGGGAGGGCGGCTAGCTCACCGTCCACTTAAAATTTGGACAAATTTGAGTCCAATTTGAACCAAAATTCTGTGACTTAAAATATATATATGATTGAATAAACCTGATATGTATTTTAGCCGTGAGACCGGTGGATATTCCCTAAAGATGATTCATAAGTAGTAGTACTTGCTTTGACAATCTACGGTGGGCTTGTATAATATTGATCAAAATATGTATGATTTGAATCAAAATTGATATGTATTTGAGTTGTGAGGAAGGTGGATATGCTCTAAAGCTAATTCATAAGTAGTACTCCCTCCGACCCAAATTAGTTGATTTAGATTTGTCTAGATTCGATTGTATCTTGACGAATTTGAGTCAACTAACTTGGATTAACAATCTCAGCCACTAATTTGGAACAGGGAATGGATGCTGCCGCCAACGCTGCAAGTCTACATGGTAGCCATGATGGCAGCGACAGAGCGATCAAAACTGATAGGGCCCCAACTTGACCCTCTGGGCATTTGGCACGCCAACTATAGCCAGCTAGATCCGATGGCAAGAAACTCGAGCCCCACAATGCATTCTCTCGACAACTTTGGGGCAGCTAGATCCATTGGCAAGCAACTCAGGCCCCGCAACATTCTCTCGACAACTTTGGGACCGCTATATCCAATGACAAGCAACTCGGGCCCCGCAATGCATTCTCTTGACAACTTTGGGACTGGAAAGTGACTAAATTAGCAGGAACTCACAACCATCCATTGAATAACAATTCTACTCTCTAAATTAGCTATCTATTCAACTAATCATTACACTCGCCACCCTTCACCACAACCAAATACTGTAACTACTAGGACGGGGATGACAACTACTAAAACTACCCACATGAATCTACTATTCTCCTCCCCTTCACTTGAAGTTCATGTTTTAGATTTTCTACCACTTGATCAGATACGGCACGATCAACCTCAAGTGTCAACTTCTCTTTGCGAATAAGCTCTGAATTCTTCTTTTCTTCCTCGACAGTATGCTTCAGCTCAAATATCAATAGGTTTTTACGGGCCAATTCATCACCTAAATTGGCAACCATCTCCTCCAAATCGATCCTCTTGCTAGACCACTAGGTTGATTCATCTTGGTATGCAATGTACCATGGATCATCGGCCTGCATATCACACTGTAATAATCTCAAAACAAACCCAATTGAAATCAGTCTGATAGGCCATGACAGCACTTCAAATTCAACGGTAGTACAAAGAGAAGGAGCTATATGCACTTCCGACGTGGTAGGAGAAAGAGAATGTGTCCACGACATGATCGATTCCCTACCCTCACCGGTGTACCTGCTATGACCAGACATTGAGGACTAATTTGCACCTGCAATATCGAGTAAATTACGGGAACCGAATCGATTAAGGTGGGCGGAGCAGGAGCGAAGGTCGTACCAAGCACTATTAGCAATTGCTGCGACTGTTCGTCGAGTTATGGTGGCAAAACCAAATCCCGGCCGTCATAGGCGGCGGACCTGCCTGCGGTCGTTACTGCCTCAACGTACAATGCGTGCAGATAAAACATGTGCTGGAGCCGTGGTTGAGGTGTAGCGCGGCAGTGCATCCGATACCGCCATAGGATGGATCCGGCAACACGCTGACACGCGGACGATGGCTGCTCTGTCCGTCGGTGGGATAGGAGCTGCTCGGGTCTTGGGGCTGGGGGCGGATGAGAGAGAGCCGATGTGTCATACACGACCCCACCTGTCAATTTTTGCATATTTGTCAAAAAAATTCTTTGAAATTTGCATATTTGCCACGTGACCACCACATGTCAGTGACACACAAAATGACAAATATACAAGTTGCAAAGTAAAACGTGGCAAATATGGAAATCCCTCTCCAGCCCCACCGGCCATTGGTTATGACGGACCTACAGAACAGCCCCACGTAGCTTCCCCATCGTTCATTGGCTTCAACGGTCCCACAGAACGACCCCATTTGTCATTGGCCGCACCGGCCACACAATCAGGAAAAATGGGCCCACAAGTCAGGAGAGATAGATGGCTGGTCCGCCGTCTATTCGGGCCCCATCCGTCAACTTGTAACGGTCGAGGTGATGTAACGTAACACACAACAAATGACCCGCCCCAACGCGGTCCCACCGGTCAGCATGTAACAGTCAAGCCTTTGACCTGACGATATCCCTTCGTCCGAGCGCCTGTAAGGGTTTTAGAATAGAGGGAGGGGAAAAGTGAGGAAAAGCTAATCGGCTGGGAAAAATTGAGTACAACTAACAAACTAGAGACACAAAAATAGAAATTCCTACAAGATTTGGAGGCAACCAGAACAGGGGTCGTTGGTCAACTGATGGGGTTGCACGGTGTCCCCCGTTAGGCGCAATGAATTGCATGAGCCTAAACTGTCGGGGAGCAGGGAATATACTGACAGTTCGTGAAATTGCTGCCTTGCGAGGTCAACAAAGGTAGATATTGTATTCCTCTATGAGACTAGGCAAAAGCCAGACAAAATGAAGAGATTGCGAGCTAGGCTTGGGCTGAAGGGTTTTCCTGGATTAGATTGCGAAGGGAGAAGTGGTGGCTTGGCTTTTTTTGTGGAATGAATTGATTCAAGTCAATATACCAGAGGTAAATGAGTGTTACATTGATATGTTTGTCAGGCATTCAACCCATGAACCTATTTTGCGCCTCACTTGTGTCTATGGAGAGCCAATGCTAGATAACCGCCATTGTATATGGTCCAAGTTGCAACAACTTAAATCTATGATAGATTTACTATGGTGTGTACTAGGAGATTTTAATGAAGCCTCATGCCAGTTTGAACACTTCTCTGGGACACCGAGAAGTGAGAGCCAAATGATTGCATTCAGAGAAACCTTACATGTTTGTGAGCTACTTGACCTGGGGTTTAAATGGCCCACACAAACATATGATAACAAATGGAGTGGGACTGCAAATATGAAAGTCAGGCTAGCCCGTGTGATTGTAGATAGCAGGTGGAGAAATATTTTTGCGGAATATAATGTTATGCATAAGGTTAATCCGTTCTCGGATCATTACAAGATTTTACTGGAATATCAAAAGGAGCAGCTGGTGGGACCTAGACCGACGAGGAGACATTATGAAATCATGTGGGAGTGATTCCTCCCTGACCGAGCGTATTGCTAATGATATGGCTGATGCTAGACCCAAAGATGACATGGGAGACATTCGGCATGGTCTCGGCCAAGTGATGTCCAAATAGCATGCTTGGGGTGAAACCAAGTTTGGTTTAGTGACACGTGAATTAAAACTGTTAAGAACTAAGCTAGAGGAGCTCATGTGTAGGAATGCTGATTTTATTTCGAAATGGGGGGATCCCCGGCCTCTGCATCCTAGGATGCACAGAGCCTTTATTAAACTTCAAAACATATCAGAAGAGTATTATAGTTTAAGGGTCAGATAGGGTTGATACATATACCAACCATCTGGACCAATCTAAGGATCTCACAAGAGAGTTATAGCAATAGCTAGACATTCGTCAATCTATTAGAATAACGCCATGAAGCCTGGCTGAAGAAATCCGAAGTAACCACCAAAAGACGGATACACCAAGATACCATGGGTTGTCACTGATGATCAGGTAGAAGGAAAGCCTAGAGCTGAATCCAATGCGCCGCCATATGGATAACCTGCAAGAAAGAAGGAACTCCGGCCTTGTTAAAAAAAATTATTTTGGCATTTCCAAATGGACCAACAAATGACCGAAATGCCAATACGAACTTTGCCTTTATTCACTTTATCTACTCCATTTAACCAATTCCCAAACATATTAGTAATATTGGTTGGTGTAGGAATGCTGGTAGAAGGGAAATACGAGAAGTGCAAGATCAAATGAATGAGCTCTTATACAGGGAAGGGATGATATGGGTGCAGAGGTCGAGATTGGACCGGCTCCGTGAGGGTGACAAAAATGCCAAATTCTTTCATAGTAAGGCAGTATGTGGTGCGAGGAAAAACAACATCAAGAAATTAAAAGACGAGGCTGATGTGTGGCACTCGGATTAGGAATCTATGAGAAACCTTCCAACTAGCTATTTTAAAAATCTGTTTCAGGCTGATTGTAACATCCAGACTGAACCGATCATTTGGTTGTTTGAAGGAAAAAAAAATAACAGAGGACATGAACGCTTCACTCTATGCGGAATTCATGAACAAGGAAATTGCGGACGCGCTCTTCCAGATCGGGCCCATAAAGTCCCCTGAACCAGATGGGATACCGACCAAATTCTTTCAAAGAAACTGGGATGTGCTGCATCATAAGGTAACTGCTGCAATAAAATATTTTTTCATAACAGGGTTAATGGATCCATGGATAAATGAGACAACCATTGTGCTAATCCCAAAAACAGATGACCCTAAAACTCTTGCAAAATATCGCCCGATAAGTCTATGTAATGTTATTTACAAGGTGTTAGCTAAATGCTTGGTAAACATATTACACCCTCTTTTGGATGATCTGATTTTGGAGGCCCAAAGTGCATTTGTGTTGGGTAGGCTTATCACTGACAACGTCGTATTGGCGTTTGAGTGTATGCATTATATCCAGCGAGAGAAGGACCTTGAAAAAGTTGTTGTGCGTACAAACTTGATCTATCAAAGGCTTATGATAGGGTAGATTGGAGATTCTTAGAGCAGATGATGACTCGGATTGGCTTCTCTCATCAATGGGTGAAATGGATTATGTCTTGTTTCACCTCGGTGAGATACTCTGTTAAATTAAATGGAGCTTTGCTTAAATCATTTTCACCGTTGCGTGGGCTACAGCAAGGTGATCCCCTCTTCCCGTTCTTATTTCTCTTTGTGGCTGATGGTTTGTCCGTGTTATTGAAGCAAGGTGTGGATTCAAATCAAGTGGAACTAGTGCGTGGATGCAGGAGGGCACCAGGTGTGAGCCACCTATTGTTTGCGGATGACACAATTATGTTCTTCGAGACTACTACAGAGCAAGCCCGAATGTGCATACAATCATAAACACTTTTGAGGTGAGAACATGCGAGTAATTAATAGAGGCAAATGCTCTATTCTATTGGTGAAAAGTTCCCATAGGAGATACACGATGAGGTCAAGGTGACAAGTGCCCATAGGAGATACACGATGCTGTCAAGGGGGTGTTGCAGGTGCAAGAATATGCTTTTGAGAAGAAGTACTTGGGCATGCCACTCTGGACGGGCGTATGTGCAAGGGTCGATATAAATATCTTCGGGAAAAATTACTACAACGTTTGATGATATGCGGTGATGCTTTACTCTCTCAAGGTACCAAGGAGATTTTGATCAAAGCGGTAGCATAGGAGATTCCGACGTATATGGGTTTGTCAAACTTTCATTGCGTGCGTGTGATGATTTAACTCACATGGTACGAAAATATTGGTGGGGTGCTCGAGAAGGAAAGCGCAAGGTGCATTGGCAATACTGGGACAATATCACCTGCTCCAAAGAACATGGAGGAATTGGATTCAGAGACTTTCGGATTTTCAACCAGGCCTTATTGGCGCGGTAGGCATGGCGCTTGGTGACTAATCCTAGTAGCATGTGCGCACATATACTGAAGGCTAAATATTACCTGAATGGACAGCTGCAGGACAGTGTTTTCACGGCTAATGTATCTGCGCCATGTCAAGGCATCCAGCATGGCCTGACACTTCTGAAGAAGATCTTGATCTGGCGAGTTGGGAATGGCGAGACCATCCTTATGTGGCGTGATCCTTGGGTGCCACGGCCTGACTCATATAGACCTTTTCTTCTCAAAATAATTGTAGGTTGCAGAGTGTCTCACAACTCTTGCAGGAAGATGGCTCGTGGAATGTTGGCATGCTGCGCCGATACTTCTTCACACGGGTAGAGGTGCAATCCATCCTGTCGATCAAGACAGTGGCACAATGATGCGAGGATATACTAGCTTGGGGGCCGACGCGTACTGGTGTTTTCACGGTCAAGTCAGCATATTGGCTCGGCTTGGAGGAAAAACTCCGAGCTATTCATGGTGTCGCTAGCAGGGCACCGGATGGTCGTCGTGCCATTTGGAAGCAACTTTAGGAGTGCCCTGCCACCCCTAAAGGTATGCACCTTCGGCTGAAAAGTTGTTAAAAACTCCCTGGAGGAGACTAACCTATGTAAAATCTATGGTACGGAATGTGAGATCACGTACCATGCTCTTTGTTGGTGCCCAATGGCGAAGGCGTTGTGGGAGGTGATGGCGGTCGAATCGAAGCTACCGGATGTGACAAGGCTAGATAGCATGAACACAGAGTGGATTCTTGGCCTCCTAGATGGGAAGCCGGAGGTGCAGCGCATGTTTATCCTGACGATGCTCTGGAGGATCTGGTACGGAATGAATGAAGTCATTCATGACAAACCAGCGCAAAGCATTGAAGTATCTAGAAGATTCTTGTGCAGCTATGTTGTCTCTCTGATCTCCATAAAATATTGCACGCATTTGGATGATCTTAAGTTGATGCTGGGTCCTGGTCACGCAAGGAGAAAGGGGGGTAAGGTGCCCTCGTACTTGGAGCAAGCCCCGGATGGCATGGTGAAACTTAATGTGGATGGCTCTTATAGTGAAGTTGCGAGCAATGGGGGAGTAGGGTTGGTCCTGAAAGATAGTGCGGGCGTGATCATCGCCTCTGCATACCGCCATATACCATCATGCCTCTCCCCACTGGAGGAGGAGCTTGCTGCTTGTGAGGAATGCATCGACTGGGCTAGACGATGGTCTGACAATCCTACATTTTGGAGATGGACTTGCTAGGAGCCATCAATATGCTTCTTGCACCAGCTTTGGATCATTCAAGCCATAATTGTGTCGTACAGTCCATCAAGATGAAGCTACGGCGCAATCCTAGTGTTCAGTTAGTATACGTAGCATTCGATAGAAGTATGAACTAGGCAAGTCAAACCTGGGTAATCAACTGGTAGATTTGTAACCAAGATCGGGTCCGGTCCCGAGGATGTTTATTTTGTTTGCCTACAAGAGGATGTTCCTGTAGCTTAATCAATATAGTTCGTTCGCAAAAAAACCAAGATAGTAATACAAAATGGATATCGAGAGATTTTACGGCAAGAAATGAAAATGCAACAGACTGTATATTCTGACAGTGACTCGGAGATGGAGTTTGGGCCCTATGGAAGGGGTAGGGATTGGGAAACCTTGGACCTTATCACCTTGTAGTACTACTAATCAAATATCATTTCCTAAAAAAGTCGAATTCTAGTCATATCTGGGCCACTAGCTCGTCCAGGAGATGATACATCAACTTCCATGGTAGCAAAGATAGGAGTTTTTTTTTGAAACGGATGTGAAATCCCCGGCCTCTGACACAGTGTTTATTTATTTATTATTCAACAAAAACTTACAAAGATCAACACGAAGCCACCTGTCGTGGGAATGACCACGGCATTCGCTACCGGGGTAGCGATTGGAAGGATTTGGGATGAGAGCGGGTAGCCATATGCGGAGCGAGATGAGGGTCAAGACCTACTCCTGATAGATTGTATTATCGGCGGGTGAATTACAAGGGTGGCGAGCTCGGCGGCTAGGCAGCAAGTCGCTTAGATGGGGTGTATGATGGAACGTGAGTACAAAGAGTACCCTAGTGAGGCTTATATAGGGGGTGCCTCGCTAGGGTTTACAGATATACAACCGAATCGGTTAGGGACTCGGATGATTTGACCTAATCCGACTGGGCCTAGCTACCCTCTTAGGCCTCTAGCTTTTAGTCGTCAGGCTTCCTTTCCAGTCGCATTCTAGTCACCGTCATGTAGGCCCACTCGCAGAAGTCCTGGTCTAGTCGAAAAGATCCTTCTGGGCATACCCCGTTCGGCATATCCCCATCAGTAGTCCCCGAGGCCAGTGTTGGTTCTGCGCGGGTGTTCATTTGGCAGTCGGAGTAGGCGAGTCCAATTTGGACGCCTAGTCGAATCGGCAATGGACTCCCTTAATGAAGGAAGGAGTCAATCCATCGTGTCTTTAGTCGAAGCATCGTCGAATGGAATTATGCTCGAGTCGCTACACCTAGTCGAATGGACGAGGCGCACGGGCAGGCAAGTCGAGTGAATGAAGTTGGACCGTCAGTTCGGTCAAACTAGTTGTTTGGTAATCCAACGGTAACTTCGGTGAAATTACCGCGGGGTAACGGCTACCCCAAGATTGGCGGGTAGTGCCCCTTTATAAGGAGAATGGCGGGGAGGGGGGGGGGGGAGTTGCGAACCTTCTCTATGTTTCTTCGCCCCTACTCACCTTTAGTCTCCCCATCTTCTGCCGATCCCAAATCTTCAGACCGAGCGACTTTGTTCTTCTCTGATGGCGCCTCCAAAGGACCTATGGGGCAAATCGAAGTGCACCACAACCTCCTTGAAGTCTTTCCAGGATGCGGGCATCCTCTGTAAAGGGCACTAGAGAATTCCCGCGTCCAACAAGACGGAGCCCAAGCCTCGCCCCGGGGAGTTCATGTGTTTCTAGAGCCATCTAGAGAGGAGACTAGGGTTCCCCACTTCAATTTTCTTCCGACGGTTCTACGCGTATTACACGATTAAGCCATAGGACCTGGGGCCGCACATCATGGAGCATCTCGCAATCTTCATCTCCTTCTGCGAGAGCTATCTCGGGTGCTTCCCCTACTTCCCCTTATGGATGGACCTTTTCCACGGTCAACTCAGCCGCGAGGGGGTGGGCAGCCCGGTCCTAGCAGCAGGTGGAGTCACCTTCCAGCTAAAGCCCAAGGCCAAGTTCCTAAAGCTACTGCTACCGAACAAGGCCGCCAGCGAGTGGAAGAAGTTCTGGTTCTATGTGACGGAATCCACTCCTAACGGCGAAGTGGCGCTCCTGATGTACACTGTCGAGAGGAGCGAGCCGCACCGACTATCCGCGGCCAACCTCCTCGATGACCAGAGGATGGCCATAGACGAGATGCTAACCCAGATCCAGGAGCAGAAGAAGGAGGGCTTGGAGACCATCAATTTGTACAATTGTTTTCTCGGGCGGCGACTGGTTCCATTAGCCACCCGAGCCCACTGGATGTACCAATACACTGGTAAGGACGACGTCACGAAGGAGAGCAAGGCGGAGTGGGACACCAAGGACTACATCGCCGCACTGAAGAAGATCACGGATGCAGAGTACTCTGACCCGAAGGCCGGGCTCGCTCCGTATACCACCGGGAAGCGTCAGGCCCCTATGGTGAGTTTCTTTGTCTCGTAATTTCATTTATGCAGTCGCAGTCCTTTGTTCACATTTTTCGATTAACCATTATTCTTTCCGTATTTGCTAGTTGTTCCAAATCCTCGAGAATTGGCTTCCTCTGCATGAAGAGGTTCCGAAGGAGCTTGAGGAGGAGGAGGAAGGGTCCTCCAACAGTGAGGATGAGATAATGGAGGTCACCGCTCCCGTGCCCGTAGCTCGAAAGACCCACGGGCAAAAGCAACACGAAATTGAGGCAGGCTGCAGCCTCGAAGAGCGCGATAGTGATAACGACCTGGTGCAAGATCATAGCTATTGGCGCATGGCTACACCGACAAAACCTGCGCCGAAGCCGAATTCGCCCACAAGGAGGCCAGCGACGAAGCAGGCATCACCGCCCAGGTCAGTGGCGGCGTTTGAGCCGGATGAGGAGACCGGCGACGAGGAGGCTGAGGTCATGACCAAGATTCCAGAGGATCCCACTCTGATGATGGAAACGGGAGCCACGGACGCGATGGTAGAATCGGTGGTTCCTCTTGCCGCGATCGCGTCGATAGTCTCGGTGGCACTGGAGCCAAGGGTTGCTGAAACGACGGGGTCGAAAACCCCGCCACCAAAGGAGGCGTCTACATCGCCCGGGACAGAGACTCTCGCAGCTGCGACCTCGACATCGAGGAAGCCCGTGGTGTCATGGGCCGTGAGTGTATTTGAAAAGGGGCTCACGTGCAGGTTGGACCCAGAACTGGAGTAGCCTGCGCATATCAGCACCGGCTTTCGCGTCCTGCCCATCGCCAAGTAAGTTTGTGGCGCTTTGTTTCTTGTTTTTTGGCATGTTCTTGTATCGTTGGGTCGCTGATCGTGTTGACCTCATAGGACTAGTGCCAAGAAAATCGACCTCCCTTCGGTGGCCAAGGTTCCGCCAGTCAACACTAAAGTGGAGGTCGACCCTTCCAAGAAGAGGAAGGCTGTCACAGTCGAGGTGTCGAGTGAGGGCGTGAAGAGAAAGAAGGAGGGTGACTCCACTGCCATGGCGGAAGAGTATGTAGGGAAGGGTGGTTCTGCCATTCCTACTGAAGATGAAGTGGTCGCTAGCTCGGAGCTGAGCAAACCGACCGCGCCAACGGAGGCGCCCATGCCTGCAGCCAGCACACCAGCAGCGGCGGCCACGATGTTCCCTCTCTTCGTGGCGAGAGCCTTTGGCATGGAAACTAGAATGCAATCGCCACAGGTTCCTGAGGTCGTTGATGGCTACACCGGGCAGCAACGCAGGCGTACATCGTTTGTGGTTCCTTCAGCGGATGCCAGCGAGCTTCACAACATGCTAGGTCCTGCTATCCAGGTATGTCCAGTCCCCGAGGATCTAGTTGCTGAATTTCAGCCACTAGCTGCTTAGAACTTTAGTCATCCAGCCCTCGAGGGTCTAATCGCTGAATTTCAGCGGCTAGACACTCAGAACTTTCGTTGTCGAGTCCCTGAGGGTCTAGTCACTGAATTTCAACGGCTAGACACTCAGAACTTTCGTCGTCCAGTCTCTTATTGTTTCACTATCTTCACGGCCTGCAGAGGGAATCGTCCGATCAGCAGGCCGGGAAAGAACGCTTGGAATGTGACTTGCGGATTGCGCAGGAGGCCAATCGGTGACTTCAAGCGACTGCTGGTGAGTTGTTTTATCTTGATAAATCTAGACTTTTGATATTGTGCAAATATTGAACTGTGATCTTCTTTTTCTTTAGATGATATCCCTGCTGCGATTGCCAAGGCCCACGAGAGCTATGTTCCGGTCACCAAGCTAGAGACTGTGAAGGCAACATTGGCCACGGCGGAGGAGAGAGTCGTCTTGTTAACTAAGGAGCTAGAGGCGGCAAAAGCTTCGATGATCTCTTCTGAAGAAAGGGCCAAGGCTGCGGTCGTCGCAGTGGAGGAGGAGCGGAAGGCCTCTAACTCGATCATCCTTGGGTTGTAGGATAAGCTAGCGATGCTTGAGAAGTACGTGACAAAGAACTATCACAAACTCCTTGGTGAGTATCGCTTTCTTCCGCTCCCTCTTTTTCTGGTGTGTGGCGAGTCCCCGCACGGACGAGTCCCCGAGTGACTGTTCTTTCGTTATTCCTCTTTCTCGTGATCTCAATTTCCTGACATTGTAGCTGTGATAGGTCAGAGCGACCCGGTGGTGCAGATGTTTGATGCCAGGCAGTGCGTGGCTACGGTAGTGAACGCGGCTACAGCCTCGGCGTTGTGCGTCCAAACTATTCTTCAGGGAAGCTCCCCCACCGAGGTTATTCCTGGGGGCTGACGGAGGTTTGGCGCTATCTTGAGGAGGTGCCTGCAGTCGTCGAGTGGATGGCGCGGACAGCCTTCTGCCATGGGGCGACTACGTCGCTGAGTATTGGGCTCGCGCACTTCCCCGAGGACTTCGACGTTGACGATGTCACCAGTAGGTATCCCTCGGCGACTGGCTCGGTGGATATTGCAGAAGTGCTCAGGTTGACCGCCAAGGCCGCTCCGTTCGGGGAGCGGTTATTGGCGATGGGTGATCTACTGCCATACCAGGAGATAGTGGTGGTACCAGGCGACCTCGAACCAGAGCACCATAACCCGAAGTCGGAGCAGCCATTCCGGTCATTGTTGGCGAAGCAGTTGACGATGTACCCGTCGAACCCTTGGGAGCCATATGTCCGTGTCAAGGCTCATGGCGTGCCACCTCATCGAAGCCTGCAAAATAAATGATTGCCCTGAGGCATTTTGTAAGTTATGGTGACTGGATGCTTTTGTAATGTACCGTAATGATTATTAAGATATTTTGTCACTGAAGTAAAAAAGGGTCAATCAAATTGCATTGCTTGTGATTTCTGTTTGTTTGGATTTTTGGTTATGCAAGTCCCCAAGCACGTCCGGCCTTTAATGGGGTTTACCTCGCGTATATGTTTTGTTTGTGTTTAGGTTGTTTGGTTAACCAGAGTCGACTCGTCATGGCTCATGGAACCAGTCGCTTGCCGACCCCAAGGGGTGCTCTGTACTTGGCTGTTTTCCCAGACGCGACTGGGGTCAGTTAGGCGAGTCCCCGGACGTGGTACTTAGCCGTTATAGTCGCATGCCCAAGGTAGGTGAAGATGTTTGTACATTGTTTGTAACGTGTGCCCCCCTTCCTTGGAAAGGCTGTCGCGTGGGGAGTCAGAGGCAGGCTCTCATACTTGGTACGTTCACGAGCCGTGTGAGGGACGTTTGTGGAGAGTCCCTGAGCGTGGTACTTGACCTTTCGAGTTGACGTGCGCGGGGATGGGTAGGACGGGTTTGTTGTGAGAAGTGTGTTCGGTTGTCTTGGCCCGGCAGGCCAGTCGAGCGAGGCGACTCCGATGGTGGTTCCGGGGTGGCGTTTTCATGGACGGCGCAAGACCCGAATATTTTTGGTGCCCTTGGGCCGCACTACTTAGCCGTGCTGGTCGCTCGACCAAGGGTTGACTTTCGTGTGTAGCGTATTGCTAAATGTACGAGTGCAATTGAGAAAAGGAGGTGGTGAGTAGACACAATTTGTACGGTCTGAATTTATTTCATCATATAGCAGATGAGTACAAGTTTTAGTTCTATGTATAGAACTTGCGGGGAATATTTACATTCCACAGCCGCCCAATACCAAGCTAGCCATCACCTCGTATATCGATGAGGTAATAGGCGTCATCGTCGAGGACGCGCCCTATGGCGAATGGCCCCTCCCATCAGGGAGAAAGCTTGTGCATGCCCTTCTTGTTCTGGATCAATCGTAGGACCAGGTTGCCTTCCTACAAGGTGCGAGTCCAGACTCGGTGGCTGTGGTAGCGGCGGAGTCCCTGATGATAGATTGCGGTGCAAGAGAAAGCTAAGTCATGAGCTTCGTCAAGCTGGTCGATCTCGTCTTGGCGGGCAATCTCATTGTCTTCCTCCGAGTAGTTGATGACCCGAGGCGAGTCATGCTCCAGGTCGGTTGGCATGATGGCCTCGGCACCGTAAACCATGAAGAAGGGTGTAAACCCTATTAAGCGGTTGACAGAGGTGCGAATACCCCATATCACAGAGGGGAACTCTTCGACCCAGCATCTAGGGGTTTTCTCGAGGGGGAACTGTAGTAGCGGCTTGAGTTCGTGGAGGATGCTTTGGTTGGCGCGCTCTGCTTGGCCATTCGACTCCGGGTGGGAGACTGAGGAGAGATCGAGTCGTATGTCATGTTCCTCACAAAATTCAGCCATGGCACCCTTGGCGAAGTTCGTGCCATTGTCCGTGATGATGTTGTGCGGGTAGCCGTACCAGTAGATGAGCTCGCGAAGGAACTTGGTGGCAGTCTTGCCATCGCACTTCTTGATTGGATTTGGCCTCTACCCATTTGGTGAACTTGTCGACTGGGACCAGGAGGTGGGTGTATCCAGATGGGGCCTTTTTGAACGGGCCCACCATGTCTATGCCCCGTACGACGAATGGCCATGTGATGGGGATTGGCTTGAGGAACGAACCAAGGATATGCGTCTAGTTGCCGTACTTCTGGCACCCGACGCATCGTTGGACGATGTCAATGGCGTTGGCATGCGTGTTGAGCCAATAGAAGCCGTGTTGCATGGTCTTGGCGACTAGCAACCGGGTGCCGGCGTGATGGCCACAGTCGTCGGCATGGATGTCTTGGAGGATCTTGCATCCTTCCTTTGGTTGAACACAGCGTTGGAACACGTCGGTCAAGCTGCGCTTGTGGAGCTCGCCGTTGATGATGATGAAGGATTTGTAGCGTCACACTGTAATTTGAGCCTCCGTTTCGTGCGAAGGTAGGATCTTGTGCTTGAGGTAGGTGAGGTATGCGCAGTCTAGTCGCTAGGATCCGAAATCATGGCGGCTAGGGCAGGCTCGAGTTGTAGTGGTATCCCGACGTTGATCTCCTTCGGCGGGGAGACCGAAGGCTTGTGGATGATGTAGAGGAAGATGCTAGCGGGTGGTGTTTGGAAAGACTATCAGATGCAGGAGAGCACGTCGGCCTCCTTGTTCTTGTGCCTGTCGATCCACTCGATGGAGTAGCCGGCGAAGTGGCCCCCAGCTGGTCCACTGCTTGCCGGTATGCTATGATGGTGGGGAAGACGGTGTCGCATGTAGCAGCGACTTGTGCGGCGAGGACGTCAGAGTCGCCTTAGCACCGTAGGCGATTGACGTTCATCTCCTTGGCGGCCCGCATGCCGTGAAGGAGAGCCTCATATTCATCCATGTTGTTAGTGCAGGGCGTGAAGTCGAGGTGTAGCATGTATCGGAGTTTGTCACCTTTGGGGGAGGTGAGCATGATCCCGGCTCCTGGACCATCCGCGTTCTTGGAACCGTCGAAGTGTAGCGATCAGTAGTGGAGATAGGGCAGCTTCTCCGGCTTTTGCGCTTCTTCCCAGTCAGCGAGGAAATCAGCCAAGGCTTGTGATTTGATTGCTTTCCACGGCTCGTACTTGATGTTGTGGTTGCCGGTTTCGATGGCCCATTTGGCGACTCGCCCACTCGCCTCATGGTTGCGAATGATGTCCTAAAATGGCACGGAGGAGTTGACCGTGATGGGGTGCTCCTGGAAGTAATGTGGGAGCCATCGTTGGGCTCTGAAGACCACATACACCAGTTTCTGGTACTACGAGTAGCGCTGCCTTGAGTCCATTAGGACCTCACTGATGTAGTAGATCGGACGATGTATGGGGCGCTCCTTGCCCTCCTCTGGCCGCTCGATGACCATCACAGTGCTGACGACTCGGGTAGAGGCCACGACGTAGACGAGCATTGGCTCTTTGTCGACTGGGGCGGCGAGCAGTGGTGCTGCGAGCAGCACTTCCTTGAGCGCTTTGAGCACATTGTTCGCTTCTCCGTCCCATTGGAACATGGGGTTCTTGCACATCAAGCAGTAGAGGGGCATCGCCTTCTCACTGAGCTGGGGGATGAAGCGAATGAGAGCCGCGACACACCCGGCCAGCTTCTGAACATCGTGCAGGCACTCGAGTTTCCCAAGTCATGCGATGGTGTTGATGATCGTGGGGTTTGCTTCGATGCCTCGCTTTGAGACGACGTACCCCAGGAGTTGTCCAGTGGGCACGCCGAAGGTGCACTTCTCCGGGTTGAGCTTGATCTTGTACTTCCGCAAATTTGTGAATGTTTCAGCCAGCTCAGTGAGACGGTCGCTCTAGCGAGTTGACATTACCACCACGTCGTCGATGTAGAAGTGGATTGCAGCCAATTTGGCTCGCAAGGCACTCCTGCATGCACCATTGGTAGGTCACGCCGGCATTCTTAAGGCCGAATGTCATAGCATTGTAGCAGAACGCGTCAAATGGCGTGATGAATACATTTTTCTCCTCGTCCTCATCCGCCATCTTGATCTGGTTGTAACCACAGTACGTGTTGAGGAAGCACAACGACTCCGACCCCACGGTCCAGTCGATGATCTGGTCAATACGAGGGAGGACGAATTCCTCCTTTGGGCAGGCGCTGTTGAGGTTGGTGTAGTCGATGCACATTATCCAAGTGTTGTTCTTTTTCAGCAACAGGACTGGGTTTGCCAGCCACTTGGAGTACTTGATTGGCCTGATGAAGCATACATCGAGTAGATGTTGCACTTCTTCAGTGATTGCTCGGTGACGCTATTCATTGAAGGTCCGTAGCAAGTTTGTGCTCAGCGAGTTCCATCGGGACATCAGGCATGTCGGATGGTTTCATGCAAAGATGTCGCGATTCTCACCTAGGAACCCGATGAGCGTGCTTTCCTATGCGGGGCTCAGGTTGGTCCCGATGGTGACCTTCTGCCTTGAGTCGCCTAGGACGAGCTCGACGGTGCGAGTGTGAGTGGTTGCCTCAAAAGATGCTCCCTCGTAGTTCTCCGAGGTGGGCTCCTTCAGGACCGTGGGGTCATCCTTGTCAACATTGCTCGCATATTTCGCAAGCTCATCTGCGTGGTTGGTTTCTACGGCGATGATAGCGTCAGTGACCTTGGCGCCTTTGTCCTCGCAGTCCATGGCCATGTCGGGGTCACCGTGGATGGTGATGATGTCGCGTGGCCCTGTCAGCTTCATCATGTTGTATGCGTAGTGCGGTGCTGCCATGAACTTGGTGAAGGCTTGTCGCCCCAGGACGCGGTGGTAGGGGCTACGGAAGTTCACCAGCTCAAAGACAATCCACCCGGTGCGGAAGTTGGCTAGTGTGCTGAAGGTGACTGGTAGCGTCACCTTGCCGATCAAGTACGCCTTCCGACCGAGGACGATGCTGTGGAAGGTAGTGAGGGTTGATTCGACCATCGACTGCGGGAGCTGCAGCCTCTTGAAGGTGTCCAAGTATAGGATATTGATGGAGCTTCCGCCATCCATTAGGGTCTTGGGTAGCCAGTAGTCAGCCACTTTGGGCTTGACCACTAGGGCGACTAGCCCTGGATATTTGATCCTGGGTGCGTGATCTTGGCGACTCCAGGTGATTCTTTGCTCGGACTAGTTGATGGCGACCTGGGTCACCACATTGATGGCGACTGCACGGGCGAGCCACTTCTTCTCGCATTTGGTGCCAAGCCTGGTGAATGTGTGCAGCGAGCCGCCGGCGTTGCCGAACCCACCGGCGTTCCTGTTGTCCCTTGGTGGGTCATTGTTGGGGTCCTCTCTTGCTCGCCTTTCCTTCTCAATCTCCTTCAGAGAGTGGTAGTTGGCGGTGGTGTGTGTGGAAGGGTTCCCCTCCCTGCTGTGGTATACATAGGGCTGGTTGAGTAGGGTGGCAGGGTCGAATTTCGATCTCGATGCATTGTTTGCGTTGTAGTTCTCGCTGTCGTGGTAAATTCCCTCCATCACAGCCAAAGTTCTTCACATCGCGCTGCCCGTAGCCCGTGTTAGCTACGAAGTCGACTCGCCCATCACCACGGTGCTTGCCGGTGAGGCGAGTGTTGCTGTAGCGCATGTCGCGCTGTCGCCCGTTGTCGTTGTCGCTTGTGCGGCATCTTCCCCCTGACTCATCATCGGAGTCTTGGTTGGGGCCCTCCTCTATATAGTGGTTGGCGATCTCGAGGAGGTCGGGGAAGTTGTTGAGTGTCCGGTAGACCCTCTTGATCTTGGCGACCAGAGGTTCGTACCGTCACGCGTTCTGGAAGCATTGGATCACCGTGTCCAGGTGTATGCCGGAAGCGTTGATCCATAGGTCTTGCCACTGCTGGACCCAGTGGCGGGTCGACTCGCACTATCCATGGATGCAGCGCTCCAGGCCCTCTATGGTGGTGGTGCAGGTGTAGGAACCCTCGAAGTGCCTAACAAAGGCCACTCGCATGTCCTCCCACGAGTCGATGTTGTCCGCGAGGAGGGTGTTGATCCATTACCGGGTCGCTCCCTCCATCATCTGGGGGAGGTAGCGAGCGGAGAGTAGGTCGGTGTGGCCGGTGATCCCCATCGCCATGAGGTATGAGTCGAGCCACACCGCTGGGTCGTACGTCGGGTCATACTTCTCAATCTCCTTCGGTGCCTTGAAGTTTGTCGGGTACTTTTCCCCTCGGATCATTGGTCCGAAGCATTACAGGCCGACTAGGCTAAGTGAGCCACTTGGCTATGGCTCACCGCGGTTGGTGAGGGTGTGCCTCAGATCGTGTGACTGGCGAGCTTTCCAAGCCTGGTTGTTGATGATGTGGGTCCGCGCGTCGATCGGTTGGCCGTTAGCGGTGACCGTGTTTTTCGCGGGTCGCGGCTCGTTTGTGGAGAGCGCGGGATTCACAGCCGGTGGTTAGAGATGCAGGGGCTCGGGCGGTGGGAAGTTTAGAGTGTTGGCGACCATTGGATGGTCGCTTGAGGCCGCCCTACTCCCCAATGGACAGGAGTACATCCATCCCCGCGGGTTGACTCCCGTGGCTTGTTGCTCGATGGCCCTAGCGACTAGAGCCTGGGCATACTGGATCTATAGCGCACACTCTCCCGTGATGTTGAGCTTGGTGACCGCGGCGTGCCCTGCGATGACATTGTCCAACAGGTGGAGTATAGTGGGAGCCCATTGGCATCGTGGGCTTGTGGCGAGATGATCCGTGGCTAGTCCGGAGGAGGTGTGTGGCCCAGGGGTGGCAGTGGATCTCGAGTCGCATGTGCCCCAGGTGGTGGGTGGTTCGTGCCGCCAGGCGCCACGTTCTCGCAGAACTCGCGCCCGGCCGTGCGGGCAGTGTCGTTCTCGCCGTTGAAGTTCAGGATGCCGCCCTGTATGCTAGAGTTTATGCGGGTCCTGATGTGGCGTTGATTGTAGAGCGACAGCTCTCGTGCCGTTTCCCACTCGAGGCGGAACTTCTCGCGCTCGGCCTGCTCCTTGTGTGTTGCCTCCTCTAGTCTTAGGTGGGCTTCTTCTACCTTTGTCACTTTTGCGGTCGGCAGGATCGGCGTGGAGAAGGGATCTGGTGGGGCTCTCGCACTGCCCGCCATGTAGATCATGTTGAAGCAACTGGATCTGGCAAGGAAGTCATAAGATGATTCCGACCCAGAGTCGGAGTGGAAGATCCCGAGGTAAGAGGAGTCCTCGAAGTCCTCAGCGTTGGAGACTCACGTGATGGAGTCCTCATGTGACACGGCGGTGATGGATCCGGTGACCGAGGCAGCGTTCACCGAATCAGCGTCGTCGTGGAGGGCCGCGTCGTCCGTGGTGGTGTCGGTCCGAGCCACGTTGCTGGCGGCCGAGTGATACTCAGCGGCGAGGCAGCTGATGGAGCGGATCTGGCCTTCCGAGAGCAGATCGCGGCGTGGCGGCGACCCCCCGATGATCACCATATCCGCCATGTCGACGTCGTCCGTGAAGCCGACAAACAGGTTGATGGTGCCGACTGGCATCACCGCGCTATGTGTGGTCGAGCGCGACTCCAGGATGTAGCTGCTGGACAGCATCTGGAGGATCTCGCTGCTAGCGATCATGCGGCCAGTGGCGATCGGCCGATTGATTGGCGAATAGGGTCTCGCCGCAGAACTCATGCCAGACCGGCCATGCCCCACGGTGGGTGCCACTATCGTGGGAATGACCACGGCAGTCGCTACCAGGGGTAGTGATTGGAAGGATTTGGGGCAATAGCGGGTAGCCATCTGTGGAGCGAGATGAGGGCAAAGACATAGAGATTTATCCAGGTTCGGCCCCTCATAGGGTAAAGACGTACTCATGTTAGATTGTATTATCGGTGGGTGAATTACAAGGGTGGCGAGCTCGGTGGCTAGGCAGTGAGTCGCTTGGATGGGGTGTATGATGGAACGTGAGTACAGAGAGTACCCTAGGGAGGCTTATATAGGGGGAGCCTCACTAGGGTTTACAGATATACAACCAAATTAGTTAGGGACTCGGAGGATTTGACCTAATCTAATTGGGCCTAGCTACGCTCTTGGGCCTCCATCTTCCAGTCACCAGGCTTCATTCGCATTCGCATTCCAATCGTCGTCATGCAGGCCCACTCGCAGAAGTCCTGGTCTAGTCGAAAACGTCCTTCTGGGCATACCCTATTCGGCATATCCCCATCACCACCTCTCTAGCGACAAAGTCATAACTCCTACAACTTGATGAAGGGCGTGTCCTTGTTGGAGTCAGCACTCTGGCCGCGCACCAAAGCACAGCATTACAAAACTACAGGCCCCATAACCGCCCAACGGCGATCCAGGAGCACAAACCGGTCCAACTGATCCTCAACACACACCAATGTGCACGCACAACCCACTGCAGTCGTCGTCTTCTGCCAAACCATCTCTAGGAGGATCAGAGTAATGACATTGACATGCTCGTTGTTGATGCCACCACGACACCATACAACACCACCACCCAACGTGCTATTGGGAATATGCCAAAGAGGCAATAATAAAATTATTATTATATTCAATGATAATGATAAGTGTTTATTATCCATGCTATAATTGTATGTATCAGAAACTAAATACATATGTGGATAAATAAACAATATAGAGTCCCTAGTGAACCTCTTCTACTAGTTTGTTAGTCAAGTGTCGGCTGGGGTTCTTGACCATGGACATGATTGTCACATGATAACTAGATGTGATGGATAAACCAATAAGGCCTAGTTTACTTCTCTCGTATTTTTGCACACTAGAGTTTTGGGGATATGCGGGGATTCGGTGTTCACTCAATACTCTCCAATCCTCTACAATACTCTTCCCCAAAAATACTCTACCCTAGAGGAGAGTTTTCAATCTAGACAAAAACATGAAGGATATGCGGGGATATTCCAGGATTATACCCACCAAACCCGGCATGGTAAACAAACTAAGGGGATTTGGGGCGAATTGGAATAATCTCCTCCGATCCCCGCGAATACACTAGCGAATACGAGAGAAGTAAACAAGGACTATTAAGTATAGATGTTGATCATACCATTTAGTTTGATTTATATCGCTTTTTATATGTCAAGTATCTTTTTCTTAGACAATGAGATTGTGTCACCCCTAGCATCAGAGGAATACATTGTGAGCATCAAACTTCACTTGGTAACTAGGTGATTATAAATGTGGATTTCAGGTATTTCTGATGGTACTTGTTGGGTTGCATGAATCAATACTAGGATTTGTTCCTCTGTGTTATGGAGAGAGATATCTTTGGGCCCTCTTGGTATTATAGCATCCAAAAGCTTGCAAGCATGTGACTAATGTGTTTGGTCACGGGAATCCTATACGAAAGAATGAGTACATAGAACTTGTTGGTAACGAGATGGTACTAGGTATGCCGATACCCATGATCGAATATCACGCAAGTAATATATTGCGAGACAAAGGGAATTGAATGCTAGATTAATTGAATCCTCAACATCGTGGTTGAACCGATAAAAGAACTTCATTGAATATGTAGGAACCACTACGGACATCCTAAGTCCCTCTAATGGTTATTGTTTAGAGAGGTGTCTTGATCATGCCTGCATGTTCTCGAACCCGTAGTATCACACACTTAATGATTCAGTGCTGCTAGGTTTCGTCGAGACAATTGTTGGTGTCATGAAATATTGATTCCGAGTGTCTGGTGAGATCTAGGATATGAAGAGGAGTTTCATAATAGTCCAGAGGAAGGGAAAAATATATGGGAGATAGGTTTCTCTTCCAAGATTAATTCGAGATAGTTCAAAAATTGTTCTAGATTGATCTAAAAGGTTCTAGAGAGGATCCACCTGCCCAGAAGGACACATGGGCCTAAAGTGGAGGCACCTGGACAACATGGGCCAGGGCGCCAGGGCCACCAAGGCACATGTGCCCCCTAAGAGGGGAAACTCTAGACACATGAGTGAAGGGGAGACAAAAAGAGATATGCCCTAGAGGAAAATAATAAATGGTGTTTATTATCATATCTCAATTAGTTCATAATATTTTTATATAGTTCTATAACTATATAAAGCAGAAACTTTGATACATGTGTGGTATGTAAACATACTAAGGTCCCTAGTAGCGACTATACAACTAGTTCATTGGGCAACTGATGATCAAGGTTTCCTGATCATGGAGCATTTATGCCAATTGACAATGAAGTCATATCATCGGTGAATGATGTGATGGACATTATCGAACATAAGTATTGTAACATGATCAAGTAACATAGTTCATCGTTGCAATAATTATAAACATAGTGATCTTCTCCTTTGACTATGAGATCATATTTAATCACTATCACCTGAGGCTTCTTAGATTGCATCAACCATCACACCATAATAGGGTTATCATAAAGGTGTATATTGGGTATTCCAGAGGGATCTATTGAGGCGTATGCATCAAGATCAGGGATTTTTCTTCAACGGGATGGGAAGATACATTAGGCCCACTTGGTGAGATTGTATCCAAGAAGCTGCATCAAAAGACTAGGTCATGAGGATACGATATCATGTGAACGAGTTAAGTAGACTTGTCAATAATAAGACTAAACAAGGTATGATGTATACCGATGATCAGATCTTGGACGAGTTATGTATCAAAGTAACAAACAGAATTAGACTCGACATTTATGGTTCAAATGACAAGAAATCATGAAATGCACATGGGTCATTATGGGCATTCCGATCCCGCTCATGATCATTGATATGAGAGGTGTCTCAATCATGTATGTGATGTTCCTGAACCATTGGGTAACACACATAAGGGTTTTTAAATTCTTGGAGATTGTTCTGGAAGCATTAGGATCACTAGTGGGTTGTCCCTCACTCCCCTATTTAAAGGTCAGGTGCATCGTGGGTCATGGGATCAGTTGTGCCCACGACGGCCATAGGGCGCGCGTGTATTTCGCTGGCAGTTGCTAAGATCGTGCCACATGATCGGTAGCAGCACATGATGCCATAAATTGATTGTGTGATCGTCGCGGTAAATGAGGAGTTGAGTGGTGATTTGATGGTTGCCAGGGCTAACTGACACTGCCTAATGTGAGAACAGTGCAACACATCGTGTCTAGGAATTAACTCATAGGTAGATCCTGGAATTGGTATTGTGCTAGTTAGAAATATTATTGTTTTCTGCTATGAACCCTCTCAGTGGTATCAGAGCCGATCTATGCGTAGTTATGCTAGTATGGGTAGAACACATGCTGAATGTGGGCATTGATCCTATAGTTGTTACTCTCTCATATGTACTTGTTTGTATCACGACACTATGAGATGAAGTGACCCAGACCAACCTTACGCGTAAGCTTACATGAGACTGGTACCACACTCGACATATGGCTTCTACCATATAAGTGGCTAGCGTGTGTCACTCTCTCATAGTAGTTGATATGGCATTTTCAACGGAGGGCCCTGAAAGGGGTGTAGTAGAGACAACTACTTGATTATCGGAGGGATGACCCCTGGTAGGGTCAAGCTATGATGTAAATATGAGGTTGACCAAGACTAAGGTGGCCCCAAGCCGGCATACCTTGGCCGACATACATACTTATGTCGGCATAACATGTATTGTTTCTTCTATGTAGGTTCCCCCTAGGACGAGTTACTTCAGTTGAGGTCGACACAAGGGTTGGAATATGCCAGGAGGGTATATGTCGGCCTCAAGGTCAACACCTCTATCTCTCCCAGCATTCCTGGAGGAGATAAGCATGCTCTTGTCAAGCATGACCCTAAATCCTGGAGCCTAGTCCCATTGAGGATTTCCAGGAGGAAACAGTTGTCAGCGGGAGACTGTTAGCGTTCCTGGGCACATCATGTCCCATCGTTGACATGAAGAACATCTAGGCCCAGCCAACAACTTCTACTACAGCATATCCTGAGGATATTCTATGCCACCTCAGCCCTAACTATAACCTAGAACCCCTTCATAAGGTGCACCAGGGCCTCCTATAAGAGGGTCGAATCACTTGTTACTTGTTCTTCCCCAGTAGCATAGATAGAGGCAAGAGCTTCGTCTTCCTCATCTCGTATAGAGCTTGAGGAGCAATTATATCTACAATATTGATTAGAGATATAAGATCTAGGATGTAGGACTAGGGGTTTTATCTCATTAGGAGAGCCTTGAACCTAGGTATATCGTGTGTTCTGTGTGTGGTCTCCACCGCAACATCCCTCCTAGGATCCTCCGCATGCATACGGCCCCATCTTTAGCCATCCTATGGCATCTGCTGTGATACCACCACGATAGCTCGCTACCACCATGGGGACAGTAGCGGCGCTAGCTGGAGTCATCGTATGGATGGGAAACTTCATCGCCTTCGTCAGCGACAACCTCGACAACTTCAGAAACATGCCTCTTCCGCGTAATGGCAAGTTCGTCAGCTTCGAGATGCACAATGTCTATGTCGTGGTTGACATCTCCTACAAGTTCCCGCAGTGGGTGATCGTCGCTGCAGATCCCCCGGATCTCTACGCACCTCACAATTGACGTACCGATCATCCCGCTAACAGCGTGGAGATGATGATGAAGGCTCTTGGAGAAAATTCTGGCAAAGATCCTGTCGAGGAGGTGGACACAACTCCGAAAGCTCCCAAATCAAGGGGTCCTCTGCAGGAAAAGCTGGAGAAAATCCTACAGGCAGCCATAGAGAAGCTGGTTGTGCCAGTTGCCCCATAGTAGATCCGGCTCATGCATAGGCCGAGTTGGAATAGACCCGGCAAAGTGTTCTCCAAGGAGCTATGCAGGTAGCTCAGGCACGAGAGGAGCTGAATAACACCCTCCTAGAGTACAACAAGGCACATAAGTTAAATGTAGCAGGCCCTAGTTGTTTATGTGGTCTGAGGAACAGGGGTAAAAATCTCAATGCATAGATAGAAATAGATGGTAGAACCAAGTCTGCAATATCGGTTAGTCAGATGTCGGCAGCTATTCTGAAATACAGTACCTCGGCTAAGAACCTTAGGGCAATAGAGACAGCAGAAGGTGAGATATCATTCTTATTCTGTGAAGCCCGGCGCAGGAAGAAGGACCGGGTAAACGCTAGTGTGTATTGCAAACTGGCAGAATGAGGCAATCATCAAGGCAAACCCAACTATAGCTGGCAGTTCCCAAGTCATTCATTCAGCTAGGGGCGTTGTGGCAAATTCTATCGGCCAAGCGGCATCATCGCCTCGTGTGGCTCCTAGGAGAGAGGGGAGTGCTACATCCAGAAGAAACAAGAAGTTAGTAGCTTATGATCCAAACATTGTCGGCAAGGAAATGTCGGCTAGGGGAATGCTGGTCAAGGCAATGCTGGTCATGGAAATGCTGGCCAGGGTAATCCCGATTAGGGTAATGTCGGCCCAGGAAATGACGGGCATGCAATTGCTGGTCAGAATAACCAAAACCATCATGGACATAACACAGCTGGTGGTGGGCAGCAACAGCAACAACCTCAATATCAGCATCATGTGCAAAACCCACCTTGGCAGCAGAAAAGTGCAGGACTAGTTGTGCAGCACCAAAATGCTAAACAAATGGTGAACCGATACAATGATGGTTATTCAGCTATGGAAAATTCCGGGTACTCAAGGCTAGAACATCAGATGATGGGGAATCCATTGGGATCCCAGCTGGGGAACCGAAATTTATAGCCAGATGATGCTCAGTTGAAGCTGGATAGGATCAGTATGTCAGAAATGATGGAAGGGCAAGGTCCTCTGGGTCCAGCATGTTTTGGAAGTTGGATTATGAGAGAACCACCATTACCGAACTTCCAGCTAGCAAGGGAAACAAAAACCTACGATGGCAGCACCAAGTCAGAGGATTGGCTGATAGATTATGCCACAACTATGCATATTGGGCAAGGAAACCGCAAGTGGGTAGTGAGATATGTCCCACAGATGTTAGAGGGACCTGCTAGAGTCTGGCTAAATAATTTTCTAGCAGGAAGCATAAACTACTGGCTAGATTTCGAGGAAGCCTTTGCCAGTAACTTTACAAGCACTTACAAGAGGCCGAATCGACCTCAACAACTATCTATGTGTAGGCAGAGATACAATGAAACTGATAGAGACTTTCTGACTAGATGGAGTACCATGTGTAAGTCATGTGAAGGGGTTGTTGAGTCGTAGGCCATAGCATGGTTAGCTCAGGGTTGTCGACATGTAGGCGTGTTGTGGCAATGGTTACAAAGAGATATGCTGGCCACTCTGGCCGAGACAATTAAAATATAAGATTCGTATGCTTTGGGTGATATGACCTAGCCATTGCTTATGTCGGCTGAGCCGAATGAGGATTATTACTTTCGATATGGGGTCAGATCATCCAGAAGGAATGATAGGAATGATTTTCTAGGAAAGAAGAGAGATGAAAGCCCAGATTACTAGTATGGGTCAAACAAGGTGGTGGCGGTGAACCAGGATCAGCCTAGTGCCGGCAATAGTTAGCGCTAGAAGAGCAGTGGCCAACAATGGACATAGAAAAATGATGACAAGAAGCAGTGGGGTGAGCAGAAGAAACGGTGGCAAGAGAGGCTGAAATACACTTATGAGATGATGTTGGATGAGCCGTGTAGTTTTCACAAACCTAATCAGGGTAAGCTGGCAAACCATTGTACAAGGCAGTGCAACTGGTTCGAGCATGCGGGAAAAGGAGAGATGGGTTTACCATTACCTCCCCCACCTCTGCTCATGGGACCAACACTCAAGCACTGATGCCATCGCCACCACTTAGGTATGAAAACTCGGAAAGAAGAGAAGTTGTGAATCAAGTTAGAAACCAGAATCAGGGAGACTACAGCAATGTCGGCCAAGGAGGCTGGAATGAGTATAGAAAGCACCACCAAAGTTATGTCATCTTTGTGATGGAAGCAACAGATAAGCAGATCCTGCAAAGGTGCCAGATGGAAGTGATTGCAGTTATGCCGGTAGTGCTGAAATTCATGTACTAGTTTGACCCATCCCAAGATCATGCTGAGTCTAGGGGCATATACTTTAGTGTTGGACCCGACATTGATTGGGCCTGACATAAATGTCAAGTTCTCCAAGGTTCTCATCGATGATGGAAGCAGTATCAATATACTGTTCACGGATGCAATGCACAAGATGGGCATAAAAGAGAACATGATGGAGTCTACAAAGACCACTTTCCATGGCATTGTGTCGGTATTGTCATGCGAGCCGATAGGCAAAATCTGGATAGATGTTTTATTCGGTACAAGGGAGAATTGTTGGACAAAGAACCTATTGTTCAAGGTTGTGGACCTCACTAGTTGTTATCATGCTTTGCTTGGCAGGCCAGCATCAATGAATTTCATGGTCTCCACCCATATAAGCTATCTAAAAATGAAAATTCCGGGACCAAATGTCGTGATCACCATTGCAGGCAATTACAAGTGCTCTGTGGAATGTTCCTCGGTTGGCTCCTCTCTAACTGAGTCACTAGTCATTGTTCAAGATAAGAAGAGGATCCATGATGTTATGGCCTTGGCATAGTCGGCTCAGCTGAATATGTCAGGATTGAACAACCCGCATGGTAGTGTGTCTTTCCAAGCAATCAAAGAAACAAAGAAGATCCAGGTTGATGCTTGGAAAGAAACCGCATGGGGGAACTCAGCATCGACTTGGAAATGCAGGTCCAAGCTATCGTATTATGCCGTTTGGTTTGAGAAATGCAGGTGCCACTTATCAAAGGTGTATGAAAATTTTTTGGCAAGATCAAATTGGCAAGAATGTGCTCGTATATGTCGATGATCTCATCATCAAAACCAAGAAGATTCATACTCTCTTGGACGACATAAGGCAAACATTTGCAAACCTGAGAAGGTTCACAATGAAATCGAACCCACAATAATGTACATTTGGTGTCCTGGTGGGAAAATTACTTGCCTTCTTCGTATCAAGCCAAGGTATTGAGGCAAATCCGACTAAGATCAGTGCCATTGAGAAAATGGAACTACCGAAGTTCCATAATGATGTCTAGAAGTTTACTGGTTGCCTGGCGTCGTTGAGCCGCTTTGCTAGTCGGCTGAGGGAGAAGGCACTGCCCTTATATCAATTGTTAAAAAATCTGATAAGTTTATTTGGACACCTCAAGAGGGTGACGCATTCCGTGAACTTAAAAATATGTTAGCCTCATCACCAATATTAGCTTCACCACTATCCAAAGAGCTGATGTTGCTCTACATTGGAGCAACAAACCGAGTTGTTAGTGTCGTAGTGGTAGTTGAGGGTGAGGAGGAAAGAAAATTGGTGCAAAGACCAGTATACTACTTGAGCGAGGTTCTCTCAGCATCCAAGCAAAATTACCCACACTATAAGAAAATGACATACAGTTTTTATATGGTGGCCAAAAATCTCAAGCACTATTTCCAAGAACATCCAACGAGATTAATATGTGAGGCTCCTATCTCGGAGATTATGGTAATAAAGATGCGAGTGGCCGGGTAGCCAAATGGGAAATTGAGTTAGCACCATATGCACCATAGTATAATAGGAGAGATGCCATCAAGTCCTAGGAATTGGTTGACTTCTGTGTTGATTGGGCCGAGATGCAGTACGAGCCGCCATTCCTGACTCTGATTACTGGAGGATGCACTTCGATGGATCCAAAATGAAAACTGGTTTGGGTGTTGGCATAGTCCTCACCTCACCTAAAAAAACATCAATTTGAAATATGTGTTGCAGATCCATTTTGCAGCATCCAATAATGTAGCTAAGTATGAGGCACTGGTGCATGGACTTAAAGTGACAAAAGAGATTGGCATACGCCAAATATATGATTTGGTGATTCGGATCTTATAGTACAACAAGTTTCTGGTAATTGGGATGCACTTGATGTCAACATGGCCCTATACCGGCTTCATGTTCAGCAAATTTGTGGGTACTTTGAGGGATGTGAGTTCTATCATGTACCTCGCGCCGAGAATGAAGAAGCTGATGTGTCATCCAAACTATGCTCATCTCGGTAGTCAATCCCAACCGACATAGCTCTCGAGCATCTCCAAAAGCCGTCCATCAAACCATCGCCTGAATCTGAGTGAATCTTTATCCCAAAAAATCTAGAATCAGAGGCTTTCCCAATGGGAATAGATATGGGGAGTGGTTTAGATACCTCGAGGACTGCTCCGAGAAACCCGAGGACTACTCCACGAAACCCGAGGACTGTGCAGCCAATGTCGGCAGAAACTATGTTGGTAGAGCCAATGTTGATTGATGAAGTTTTTTTCCCTGCTCGTGTTGTGCCATGATACATTGCAAATGTATCTATAATTTTTGATGTTCCATGCTTGGTTTTATCCACTTTCTTGTGTTTCGTTCCAACTTTGGAGTACTTTTCATATGAATTCTTGGACTAACCTATTAACAAGAGCCACAGTGCCAGCTGCCTGTTTTCTGTTGTTTTTGGTTCCAGGAAAGTTAGAAAATGAATATTCTCGGAATTGGACGGGACAAAAGCCAAAGTGCCTATTTTTCCGGAAGTCATCAGATGCCAGAATACGAGACGGAGAGGGGCCAGGGGTCCACCACACCACCTAGCCGCGCGGCCCAGCCTGGCCTACGCCAGGGGGTGATGAGGCCAGCCCTAGCACCCCCTCGGCCTCCCCTTCCGACTATAAGATGCCCTCGGGACGTAAACCCTAAGTACCCGATCAAAAATCCACGAAAGAGTCTATAGCCGCCGTCATCTCCATCCCTAGATCGGGAGGGATCTGAAGCTCTTCCTGGCACCCTGCCGGAGAGGGGAATTCACCCTGGAGGCCTTCTTCATCACCATGCAAGCCTCCGGTGTGATGCGTGAGTAGTTCATCCTTGGACTACGGATCCATGTAGTAGTTAGATGGCTGGTTCTCCTCCTTTGTGCTTTCATGTTTAGATCTTGTGAGCTCCGTTCATGATCAAGATCATCTATTTGTAATTCTGCATGTTGTGTTTGCGGGGATCCGATGGATATTGAGATGCTATTTCAGATTGATTATTGATTTTATCATGTCTTTGTTATTTGTGATCTTGCATGCTTTCCATTGTTAGTAGCTATCTTGGCCAAGTAGATGCTAGCAACTCCAAGAGTTAGTATTTATGCTCGATAGTGGGTTCATGCCTCTGGTAATCTAGGGAAGTGACAGAAATCTCTAAGTTACTAGATGTGTTTGTACTACTAGGGAGAAAACAACAATCATTTGTTCATAGAACAATCGTATTGTTTACTTTACACGCAGTTCGTAAAGCAATAATCTGTTGCTTGCAACTTAATACTGGAGGGGGTTTCGGATGATAACCTGAAGGTGGACTATTAGTCATAGATGCAGTTGGATGGCGGTCTATGTATAATGTTGTAATGCCCAATCGAATCTCAAAGGAGTCAAGATGATTAGTATATGCATGTATTGCTTTCTCGATGTTTGTCAATTGCCCCGCTGTAATTTGTTCACCCAGCATGTCATCTATCTTAAGAAGTGCCACCTCTAGTGAACCATGGATCCCGGTCCTTGTCTTTTACATTCAATCTACAATCTTTTACTTCTTTGTGTTTACTTTCTGCAAACTTTGACTTCTTTCCATTCGATACGTTTAATCCTTTGTTTTCTGCAAAACACGGTGAGATTGACAACCTCATCGCAAGTTGGGGACAAAGTTCTGTGGTTGTATTGTGCAGGTCTCCACGTTGCTACTAGCACCGGTAGTGCGCCATGCCAAAGCTCAGCTAGTAACACCTTTGGGGTGTTTCCTTGCTCCTACTGGTTCGATTAAACCTTGGTTTCATAAATAAGGGAAACTTGTTGCTGTGCTCATCATACCTTCCTCTTGGGGTTCCCAACAAGCTCTACATCAACCACGCATCAGCACTTTTCTAGGTGTCGTGCATTGAGAAATCATGCCATCTTGGGCACAACAGATTATGTCGTTTTTAAAGGATGGAAGTTTGCCGAGTGATGAAATCTTGGCTAGGCAAGTTCATAGAAGAGATAAAGCTTATACCATTATCAATGGATAAATATACAAGAGAAGTGTAACCAATGTGCTCCAATGTTGTGTTGAACTAGAATAAGGGAAAGAGATACTCCGAGATATCCATCAAGGAGAATGTGGGCATCATGTTCATTGAGGGACCTAGTTACCAAGGCCTTCCGGCTGGATTTTATTGGCCAAGTGCTTTACAAGAAGCTGAGGAGATAGTCAAGAAGTGCAATGGGTGCCAAAGATATGAAAGAAAAATTCATATGTCGGCCTCAACACTCAAAATTATCCCAATTACATGGACATTTGTTGTATGGTGCTTGGATATGGTGGGACCATTCAAGCTGGCTCGTGGCAATATGACCCACATCTTGGTTATGGTGGACAAGTTCACAAAATGGATAGAGGTAAAACCTATAAAGAAATGTGACGCCCCCACAACTGTGTCATTCTTGAAAGATATCATCCTGAGATATGGACATCCACTCAGCATCATAACTGATAATGCCACAAATTTTGCCGAGGAAGCTTTTGCTCAGTTTTGTATGGATAAGAGGATAAGACTCGATGTAGCATTGGTCGCACATCCTGAATCAAATCAGCAAGTGTAAAGAGCAAATGGATTGGTATTGTCTGGGATAGAACATCGGCTCATTGAGCCAGAACATCGTTCAACTGGATACTGGATAGATGAACTACCGGCAGTACTATAGAGTCTAAAGGACAACTATAAATTGCTCAATAGGCTATATGCCATTTTTCCTTGCATATGGGGAAGAAGTTGTCTTGCTAGCCGACATACAACATGACTCACCGAGAATCACTCAATATACTGAGGCCGAGGTAAAAGAAGCCTGGGAAAATGATGTCGATTTGCTCAAGGAATCATGACAACTAGCATTGTCTAGTTATGGTATATATCAGCAAAATCTCTAACATTATCATAGCTGGAAGATAAACCCTCAAGTATTTCAAAAGGGGGATTTAGTGCTTCGGCTAGTGCAACGCATTGCCGGCATGCAAAAATTATCGCCTCCATGGGAAGTGCCATTTATCATGAGCAAAGCTCTACAAAATGATGCATACTATCTGATAGATGCCAAGTGACATGAGAAGAACAAGGTGGACATGTCAGGTGAAGAAAGCAAGAGGCCATGGAACATAGTTTTACTTCGACCCTTTTATACTTAGGGAAAAAAGTGAATGTATCTCGAAATCTCTCATATATTGGATATGTATGCCAGTAATGATCTTTGAATGAAATGCCTTCACCTCGAGCAGAAACTCGAGGACTACCCTGATCATAATATCAATTCAGTAATTTATTTTTTATGTCGGCTGGCTTAAATTTGTTATCTCTTATGTCGGATTAGTAATGTGTCGGCACCAAAATCCCACCCTTTGATTTGCTGTTCTGCACAACCGGCTAGATCTCATTGTTTTGAGTACTGTTAATTTAATTTTGTGATCTTGTGACGCATATGTCGAATGCCAAAAATGGTAGACAAGAGCCAAGGTCATGAGATTGAGTACACAAGAAAATAAACTCAGGGACTCAGCCCAAAGAAATTCGGCATAAGTATGGTAGCGACAAAAGGACTTAATTGTATTTATTACATATGCACTCGTCATACCGGGGATTTAACAAATTTGAGTTTTCAAAGCCTATGCGACTGCAGGACCAGGACCAGAGGCACCACTAGCTGGAGGAGAAGTTTCAGTATCTGGGGCATGAGTCTCGGCATCGGTTTCGTCGTCTGTTTCTTCCTCCTCATTATCCTATTCTGCATTTTCTTCATCCTCATAGTCGAGAAAACTCGGCCCTTCGGTCCCGGAGTGTATGTGAACATACTGAATGAACTCATAAGCTCGATCATGGAGCTGCTTGATAAGCTCTGGATGTTTGGTCCACTTGGACTCGATACCATGATAGTACAAAAATCAATGCTTCATTAGCACCGGCTTGGGCAGCAGACTCGCGCCATTGACTCAGCATCTCCTCACTTGCCATCAAATGCTCCACCAAACCTGTCACATTTTCGGAGAAGCAACTCCTATCTAGAGCACTTTAAATGCGCGAATGGCGACATTTAGGAGATCAAACCCAAATCTCTTTATCGGTATGAGGCTGGTAGAGAGAGAATCCAACTGGTCGTCAATGTCAAGCTCGTCTGAGATAGGGCCAACCCTAGTTCTTTTTGACCTTGATTTCGGGATGGCAGTGCCAACAAGAGGTTTTGATTCAGCAAATTTGTCTAAAAAGAAAAAATAGCAGGAAAATAGATTAGTCAGGGGAATAACAATATAAGAATTATGTCGGAAGAGAAGGAGAGTTGAAAAGAAAACTCATGGGCTAGGATATGGTTGATTCAGGCAAGCTCGGTCAGCCATGTGCCAGATTTACTTTTGAGTCCTTCTAGCTCAGTGTTAACCGAGTTAACAATTATATCAGCCTCATCAAGTAGAGCTTCTTGTCCTTTTTAATTTGGCCCGACATTTAGCTTTTCTCTTTAGTAACTTCCTGATCAATTTTTTCAAGCTCGGCCTTATGTTCTTTTTTAGCTCATCATTTTTGGCTCGAAGCCGAGATATTTCATCCTGCTATTCCTTAAGCCGATTTGATGTTCCCTGCCTGTTCTATAAAATGATTCATTAGTTCCCGCATTGATATACAGTCCTAATGCACCATCGCAAGAGCCATTTTCTCGGTTGTGCCAAGGTCAAATTGTAGTGCAAGTAAAATGAAGTGGGTGTAGGATAAAGTATAAGATATAAACACCTTCAATGTCGACGATACGCTTCTACAGCTACTCGTTTTGTGCTTCAACCCCGGCTGCAGATATTATATTAAGGGTGAAGTCGGCAAATCAATAATGTAAAACTAGAGCAAGGTAATAAGGACATACCTTTACCCCTCAGCTCAACCGGAAGTTCCTTATGCTTGTTCGAGAGGCGCATGTGATCCAAGAGAAGATTCGAATACATCTTAGTGTGTCTATTGGAGAACACCTAGAAAAGATGAAGTGTGAGGAGCCGAGTAAACTCAACTTGAATGTCGGTCGCTGGATATCGATTCTACTCTATATTCAAGCCAAGTAAACTCAACTTGAATCTCGGTGGATGGATATCGATTCTAGTCTAGATTCAAGCTGAGTAAACTCAACTTGAATATCGATGGCTAGATATCGATTCTAGTCTAGATTCAAGACAAGTAAACTCAACTTAAATCTCGGTGGCTGGATATCGATTCTAGTCTAGATTCAAGCTGAGTAAACTCAACTTGAATATCTATGGCTGGATATCAATTCTATTCTAGATTCAAGATGAGTAAACTCAACTTGAATCTCGGTGGCTGATAGCTGTGAGATTCGACATATTTTTGATGGTTTTTATTGATAGTTTTCTCCTGGATTTGATCGTTTTCTAGCTTTACCTAATGCTAATACTTCGGTAGCAAAGAAAACTTGGTTTTCAATGTGTGCTTTAGGTTCTGAACATCAATAGAGGGTTTTAACTAGAGAAACACAATATTCAGGCAAAAACAAGCAAGTCTCTCTTTGGAAGAAATCGAGGGAAGCGTACAGAGGCTTTAATGAGCAACTATATGGCGGGAACAATTTTTCCGGCCATATAGTTCCTGCCATATAGCTGTCACCGCCTCTATCTTGTCAAAAGGAACAACTTCCATGAACGGACTGAGGATGAAAACACAACACAGTAGCCGCCACACCATCCAGAAGGGAGAAAGAAGAGATCCGAAGAAGAAGGAGGAGACGTTCTTCATCTCACTCCACGATCTTCGACCTCCTAGCCAACACACCCCCATAGCAATTACTTGTACTAGAGAGAGAGATCTTCACATAGCAAGACTAGGGTTTGAGATTGTTTCTTCCCATCTTGAATTGTGATGGATTACTTTTCTATTCTTATTGTGGATCTCCACGGTAATATCGAGAAGACCTCCCTTTATTTAATTATATTGATGATGCTTTCTTCTCTCATGTGTGAGTAAGTTCCTTGGGCGTGGGAGATGTAAGGGATTGGTGAGATGTGATGTTCCTTCATATATTTTCTATTAGTTTGTGATTGATTTTAATTACTATATTATGTGTGCTTGACTATCTGTGGGATGCCTAATGCTTGTTGTCCAATTAAGGGCCCAAACAACATGATACTTTGTTCTACATTGATAGGATCTTGTTCACTAGCAGACCAGTGACCCCCGAGTGACACGGGGATATCAATGGAAAACTAGTAGTCTCGAGGATAACGAGGAACCACCGTGCTTATTGCATTAGTCCGATCCAAGGAGCTTAATCGCTAAGCGACCTGAACGGTCTTAATCGTCTAGTGCCTGACCATGGTTTTGGTAACAGACTAGTAGGATTACTGAAGTTGGGATGAAATCTACCAAGAGGAGTTCCGGCTAATTATGGGTTGCTCGCCTACACATATACTTATAAGATAACAATTGTTACATTTATCACTCGTCCATATGGCACAATAACTATCACCATGAACTGTATCTCCCCGTGCCTTTTTGTCATCTACAGAAAACAACAAGCAACCGAATCGTTCTTTACTTTTATGCTTTTTATTTCCAAAGTTTACATTTTAGTTTTATTTAAATACATCCAGTTTAATCCAAATCTCATTCTCATTTTTACACATGTCATCAATTCACTCCAAGACCTGTGACAACTTTGGGTGTGACAAAGACTTCACCATAAACACTTACCTTTGGGCTCCCTATGGGATCGATATCTATACTTCAAAACTAGCTACAAACGATCTATGCACTTGCAGACATCAAGCTATTTTCTAGCACTGTTGTCGGGGATCTAAGCACTAAGTGTTTGTCTCTTGACATTTCAGGTGTTACTACTACAAAAATGTCTTCCTAGGAGACAAAGGGTCTACACGCTCTGGTAGGACCTATTTTCCAGATTATATTGATCGCATGCCTGCTCAGAGATGCGAGGAAATTATTAAAAAACATTTAAGATCAGATAAGGTTGAAGTTGAAAACCTGAGTCATTTTATGGAAATCATGTCCATTTACAAGACAACTCCCAAGAAACCTGATAAAACACTTAGAGAATATAGTGCTCCAAACTCTGTTTTCCTTAAACAACCAATAGAATTCCCTAATCCTGGAGTTAGAGAATATTGATTTGATGGTGGAATTATTAAAATTTTGCAGGAAAAAGCTTTCTGTGAAAGGGAAGATGAAGACCCCGGAAGACATATTAGAGAGTTTGATGATGTGATGACAACACTTGGACCAAAAGGTTTGCCAAGAGACTTCTCTCGTCTAATTTTTTTTGTTGGTCTCTTAAAGGTAAGGCTTTAGACTGGTTATATTCTCTCCCTCGTTATTACTTTAAATGTTGGCAAAACTGTATTGTTAAATTTAGAAACAGGTTTAATCCTTTTAAAAAGGTAGCCGAAACTAGAAATAATATAGGCAACTTTAGTCAAAACGTGGGAGAAAACTACCCACAAGCCTGGGATAGATTCTTTGGAATCATCAATAGTATTCCTAATCATGGCTATTCTTAATCAACTATTTGCCATTTATTTTACCATGGTCTTAATACTCAATGCAGAGAGTTGCTTGACCTATCAGTAGGAGGATCGACAAATACTTTAACTAATAAAGCATGTTTGGAATTAATGTCTACTAGGGCTAAGAATGATTCTTTATATAATCTTGATTTTGGCACTAAGCTGGAAAAAGGGATACTTCGTATAACTCCAGATCTTATGCCTGAAGTACGCAAATCAATGAAAGAAAAAGGTATACCTTCTGAACTTGTTACGGAAAACAAAGTAGACTTGTTACAAGTTTTTACTAAAGAAGATGAAACTAGAAAAGTTTTTCAAGAATTAAAACACCGACAAGCAAAATCTCATAATAACCTGCATAAGCATTTTCAAAGACATAAACAGATTTTGGCGGAACTCATAGAAAATTATGATGAGATTGTCAAAGAAATAAAATTATTTCACAAGTATCTTAGTATGATTGAAACCCATTGTGAACAAATAACATCTGGTTATCAAATTTTTCTTCAAGATGATACAGATATTCCCGTTTCTACTAATATTGTTACAAGAAGAGGTGCAGTTGTTATAGGACCATTAGGACTACCAGAATATGAAGCTGAAAAAATCAAAAGGAAAAAGCCTTGCTCAAAGCAAGCCAAGAAGATGATACACTGGTGGATCCTCAAGATGAAACTGCTCAAGAAACACAAGATCAAACCAAGGAGGACCAAAATGATGCACAGGATGACCGTTATGACTCTGATCCAGAGACAGTTGATCCAAGAGAAGGAAAAGAGACACGCAATGTAAACGAAGTTGTTATAGTAGAAAAGAAGAAAAGCGATAAGCAGCAACAAAAGAAAGCAACAAAAGAGCCTGATCCCCCACCAAAGGTAAAAGACAAGAATAAGAAAGGTGAGCAAAAGCTTCCTTATCCACATCGAAAAAAGAAAGCACCGAATCAGGTAATCTATGATTCTTTCCAGAAGGCACTTGGTGATCTTCGTCTAGAAATTCCATTTGCAGATGCAATAAAAGTTCCCACCTATTCTAAATTCCTCTATGATATTATTAGTAGAAAGAAACAAATAACTAAAACCGTTGCCATGGTGACTAGTTACCCTGCTAATGGGAAGCTATTGTCTAAATTCGGAGATCCTAGAATACCAAATATTTCATGCTCAATTGGCAAAACAGATATTCACAATGCCTTGTGTGATCTAGATGCAGGAGTTAGTGTAATGCCATATTCCCTCCATAAAAGGTTAGGATTAGGGGAGTATTCCCCTACTACTATCACTTTATAGATGGCTGACAAGTCCACAAAACAACCCATTGGTATGATTGAGGATGTTCTACTTAGAATAGATAAGCATGTTATTCCCACTGATTTTATTATTCTTGAAATGCCAGAGGATGAAAAATTATCCACAAAACTTGGAAGACCTTTCCTTAGTATTGAAGGAGTGTAAGTTGATTGTGCTGAGGGAAAAATAATCTTCAATGTTTATGATTCTAAAATCATCCTGTATTTTCCGAAGACGCTAGAAGTAGGAGAAAGATATATTCCACCGACAAAATGAGTTCATATGGTAAGTGCCTTGGAAAAAGGGCAACCGAAGGTAAGAATTCGAGAATAGAGAAGGGGTTGAGTTAACAATCATTTTTCATAAAATTCTTAATGGGATTCAACCCATCACATTAATAAAATAAACGAAAGAATAAAATGTTCATCGCATTCCTACAACTTTTTCACAGACACTCTTGCGGAAGCACGCCCATGAAGATGCAGCTGTCAAAAAGTAGTAGAAATATCGATTGAACAAGCGTAGAATAAGTATAAAACTAAAAAGTTTGAGTTTTATCTACAAAACTAGCTTAACCATTTTTTCCAGATTAAAAAGTGAATCTCCAGTTGAGGAGAAGGAGTTCGGTAGTACTAAAAATCCTACTCTATACATGATGTTGTTGGTCGACAATTTTTACTATCATTGTTCTATCAAAAACAAGTTGTTTCGCTAAGTTTCAGGATAAGAAATAATTCTCGAAGAAATAGAAATCTTTGATGACTACTGAAGGTTTAACGACCAACTATATGGCGGGAATAAAAATTCCGGCCGTATAGATATCTTTGCCATCAAATTTTCTTTTGTAGGTACAGAAGATTTAACGACCAACTATACGGTGGGAATAAAAATTCCGGCCGTATAGTTCCAACCGTATAGATATCGATGCCTTCGTCAAATTTCTTCTCTAGGATACTGAAGGTTTGACGACCAACTATACAGCGAGACCATTTTGATCCGGTCGTATAGTTGTGCCCGTATAACTGTGATCTAACTTAAAGAAACCCTAATTGTTGATGCCGCTATAACTATATGGCGGGAACTACTTATCCCGCCCGTATAGTTGCGGCCATATAGTTTGGTGCAACCACTTAATCGCACCGGGGCGGCTAGGGTTCTTCCTCCTCCTCACTTTTTCTCTCATATTCTCTCACCAAAACCCTCAAAACCCACCTAGAATTGTTGATTCTTCATGGATTTCGTTTGTTTGAGTTGGGGAATCAACAGATCAGTATGTTTCTCTCCCTATCCATGCTTTATTTTCAGAATTTCATGGTTGAAACTCTCACATTGATCTAGTGGATGAACTCAAGCTTATTTTGTTTTTCCTTTTTGATTTCTCACGTTAGGATTAAATTTTTGCACGTAGAATTGTTTGTATATCATGTAGAAACTATATGCCTAAGGTTTCATGGTGAAATTTTTTAGTGCATCAAGATGAACAAGATTGGTAGAATTTTTCGCAAGAGAAAGCGCCAACATGGCGAGAGCTCGGGGCTCCGGGCCGATCTCAATAGCAAGTTGGCCATGGTTTCATCAAGGAGGGTGATGCCCACATGTTGTGCCGATGATAGCTTTCTCAACACAGCAGGGTTGAGGGCGGACTTCGATCTCATGTGTGCAAATTCAAGGCTATCTTTACTCGCCTACGCAAGCCACAATACCTACACCGAGCTCACCTACGAGTTCCTTGCCTCTTTCTACGATGACCACAAGGAGAAAGGTAATGCATGCACGATAAGCTTCGCCATGAACCAATAGCATTATGAAATAACTTTCGAACAATTTTGTGATGCTTTTGGCTTCCCTCGCAATGGGAAGTCAACTGTTACAAATTTATATACCGTCTCAAGTGGAGAAACTTGGGAGGTTAATTCTGTTAATGGTGGCAGGGACTTCTACCAGAAGAACATGTCCACCATTCATAACCCAACAATTCGCTACTACGCCTTGTTCCTCGCCAATACACTGCTAGGAAGAGGACATACCGGTTCCATGGCCAATGCGGACATGGCCATGATCACCAAGGAACTCTTCCCCAATGCACCGCAAAGCCCCAGTCCTGTGGCTCTACTCCTCCAGCACTTGCACCACTAGAGCAATAAAAAGAAAGGTGACATTCACATTGGTGGATTGGTAACCCACCTTGCCCTAGCATTGGACATTACGTTACATGCGATGCAACCTGTTGACGGCTCCAAACTTATGGATGTCAAATATTTAGATGCTTGTGGTTTCCTCGGTGTTTACCGAGCTGACAAGAGGCTCCGAGCATATCAGTTTGGTTGTCTTAGTGATGAACAGGTTGAGCAGGTTCTGTTGCCCTATCCAAAAGCTTTCATGATTGTGGAGAAGGACAACTGGATCCTCACCAAGGATCAAGTGGTGGAGATGATGGCTGAATTCCAGCCTGATCAAGAAGAAGATGAAGAAGGAGAGCAGCATGATGAGGATGAGCATGAGTAGGAGCAGGAGAAGGAATACAATCCTGCTTGGGAAGGACAACAACAGCAACAAGGGGGGGGGGGGGGGTCCTAGGACCCATGACCAATCAGCCGCAGTAGGGGTTCAACTACGTCCCCTATCAAGAGTTTCAGCAGCTCAACCAGCGTGTTGGGGAGATTGACCACACTCTACAAGGAGTGAATGACCCACTTCCCTGACTACTACCAGCAGTATCTGCACCAGCCGCCGAATGACGGTAACATCTAAGCCTAGCAATAGCCTAAGCTTGGGGGAGGTTTGAAAACCTCCAAACCTTGCATTCATATTTTTATTTCTTATTTTGATTTATTTTACTTCTTCAATATTGCATGTTTACTTTCAGTTCACATGCCTAAACAAAAAACACAAAAATATTAGTTGTAACTTTTATTGCAAATTTGTTTCTTTGTTTCTCTTGGAGATTGCTCAATTTCAGGTGACTTGGCAATATGGAAATATAGAGGGGGTTCAACTCAAGTACGAGAACGAAGCAAGCAAGAGGAGGTATCACATTCCTTTCATCACCTTTTCTGCAACTTTAAATTGATCCTACGATTATTTACTCGCTTGCACTTGAGTCAGTCCCCACTTAGCTTGCTATCCTATAAATTCTATTCCTTTGCTAGTGTCTCATTTTTAGATTTGAAATAATGAGTGATGAACTTGGTTAAAAATATTTCCGACAATTTTACAACAAGAGAAAGCATCCAAAAGATGACTTGAGTCCATGTTTAGCCCAAAGGATTTGATTTTAGAACTACTCAACCCCATTTGAGCTTAATGTAAATAGACTCGATAGCACCCTTGAATGAAAATTGTCTGATAAAATGGATGCTTCGAAGTAGTAGAGATTATGCCACTGCTTTTTCTAATAATTATAGTAAGATATTGCTTTACGCGTGTCATTACAACACTGTCGTTCTCCATGGGGAACTATTAACTATGCTGGCCAATGAACGATCTAAATGTGGGAAACCACTTGATTTCGGCTATTGAGTTAAGCAAGCATCTGTAGAGTAATGCTATGACGGGTAAAATTTTAGTCTCCTCGTGGTTTCATGTTCCAAGTGAAGTTCTAGTACTCCTCTGACCCACTATTGCTCAACAATTATTTATTGGCATGGTCACGAGTGCGTAACACAATCCCAATTAACATGTTAAAAACAGTGGCATGATTTCTCTAGAAAGGGCTGAAGTTTTTGAAAAACAAGGAAAGGAAAAAAGGTGCTTTGAGAGTCTTGAAATTTTGGCGTGGGAATAGATGAGTTGTTCTTAAATTGAATACTTTTGGTGCCAACTTGAGTACTCTTAATTGAGTAAAGAAACAAGAGCAAAAAGTTTTCATCTCTCAACAAAGAGAGACACCAAAAGAATTTGTTTCACTTTCTTAGCTAAACTTTTGACACTTGCTCGGGCATATGATTTATTTGCTAGCAAGACATACGTGGTTACGAAGTGGACTCAGTGCAATCTTGTGAATACTTGTATGATCATGTTTAAGATTGCAGTAATTGTGAAGAAAAGAATTTGACAGCAATTCGAGCTTGTAAGATCTTTTATTTTAGTCTCGAATCTCCGCTATTCTTCCTTCTTTTATTGTCACTCGAGGGCGAGCAAGATCTAAACTTGGGGGAGTTGATAGCTGTGAGATTCAACATATTTTTGATGGTTTTTATTGATGATTTTCTTCTAGATTTGATCGTTTTCTAGCTTTACCTAATCCTAATACTTCAGTAGCAAAGAAAACTTGGTTTTTAATGTGTGTTTCAGGTTTTGAACATCAACAGAAGGTTTTAAGAAGAGAAACACATTATTCAGGCAAAAACAAGGAATTCGCTTTTTGGAAGCAATCAAGGGAGGCGTACAGAAGCTTTGACGAGCAACTATACAGCAGGAATATTTTTCCAGCCGTATAGTTGCCACCGTATAGTTGTCGTCGCCTCCGTCTTGTCAAAAGGGACTACTTTCATGAAGAGGCTAGACGCGGAATCATAATACAATATCCTCCATCCCATCCAGAAAAGAGAAAGAAGAGATCCGGAGAAGAAGGGGAAGGCGTTCTTCATCTTACTCCACGATCTTCGACCTCCAAGCCAACACACCCTCATAGACATTACTTGTACTTGAGAGAGAGAGATCTTCACTTTGCAAAATTAGGGTTTGAGATTGTTTCTTCCTATCTTGAATTGTGTTGGATTACTTTTCTATTCTTATTGTGGATCTCCATGGTAATATCGAGAGGACCTCCCCATATTTAATTATATCGATGATGCTTTCTTCTCTCATGTGTGAGTAAGTTCCTTGGGCATGGGAGATGTAAGGCATTGGTGAGATGTGATGTGCCTCCATATATTTTCCATTAGTTCGTGATTGATTTTAAATAATATATTATATGTGGTTGACAATCTGTGGGATGCCTAATGCTTTTTGGCCAATTAAGGCCCAGACAACATGATGCTTTGTTCTACGTAGATAGGATCTTGTTCGCTAGCTGACCGGCGACCCTTGAGTGACACGGGGATATCAATGGGAAACTAGTTTGACTCGAGGATCACGAGGAACCACTGTGCTTATTGCATTAGTCCGATCCAAGGAGCTTAATTGCTAAGCAACATGAAGGATCTTAATCATCTAGTGACTGGCCATGGTTTTGGTAACAGACTAGTAGGATTATTGAAGTTGGGATTAAATCTACCAAGAGGAGTTATGGCTAATTATGGATATATCGCCTACACATATACTTATAAGATTATAAGTGTTACACTTATCACTTGTCCACCTGGCATAATCACTATCACCATGAACTGTATCTCCGTGTGCCTTCTTGGTCATCTGTAGAAAACCACAAACAATCGACGTTCTTTACTTTTATGCTTTTTATTCCTGAAGTTTACATTTTAGTTTTATTTAAATATATCCAGTTAATCACAAATTTCATTATTATTTGCACACTTGCAGTCAGTTCACTCAAAGACCTATGACAACTTTGAGTGTGATAGAGACTTCATTCATAAACACTTACCTTTGGGCTCCCTATGGGATCGATATCTATACTTCGAAACTAGCTACAAAAGATCTGTGCACTTGCAGACATCAAGATCCTCTAGCGTGAGCTCATCGCTAGGGAGGCGGTAATCCACCTTTGGTGGAATTCATTGTGTCTGACGGAGCCAATCAATCTCCGCATTTGGTCACATCGGAGCCCTCCTAGGAGCCGCGCCCAGATGCAAGCTTCTGTTCTTCGTGCTCGAGGATGAAGACCTCCTGTGAATCCATCTCCACGATGGTATCATCCATGGTGGCACAGTCTGTGGCAACGCTAGTCCTAGATTGGTCTGGCTCCGTGATGACAGGGATGAGAGCGCTCGGGTCGAATCGACAATGTGCAGATGATGAGCTTGGTGGCGGCGCAAGAGAAGCATAGGGGTAGCACATTGGTGCGGTAGCTAGAAGCTCTAAGAGGCGGTGGCGCTGTGGGGAAGATGAGCGGGGGAAGGGAAAGTGAAAAAAGGGTTGTCCCCCACTCCCCTATTTATAGGTCAGGTGCACCATGGGTCGTGGGATTAGTTGCGCCCACGGTGGCCACATGGCGCGCGTATATTTCATTGGCAGTTGCTGATATTGTGCCACATGATCGGTAGCGGCACATGATGCCATAAATTGTTCGTGCGGCCACCATGGTAAACGAGGAGTTGAGCGGTGATTTAATGGTTGCCAGGGATAACTAACCCCGCTTGACGTGGGAGCAGTGTGGCACATCATGTCTAGGCATTAACTCATGGGTAGATCTTGGCATTGGTATTGCGCTAGTTAGAAAAATTATTGTTTTCTCCTACGAACCCCTTCAGTGGTATCAAAGTCGATCTATGTGTAGTTATGCTAGTATGGGGTGGAACACATGATGAATGTGGGAATTGATCCTATAGTTGTTACCCTCTCATATGTACTTATTTGTATCACCGCACTATGAGAGAAGTGACCCGGACCAACCTTACACGTAAGCTTACATGAGATTGGTTCCATGCTCGACATATGGCTTGTACCATATAAGTGGCTAGCGGGTGTCTCTCTCTCATAATAGTTGATATGGCATTTTCAACAGAGGGCCCCGAAAGGGGATTGTTCGTTTGCGGTACCAAACTTCCCGAGTGAGCGCACCGCGGTACCCGAGTTGTCATCAATCGCGCGGAGGGGACGTAGTAGAATCGAGAATTGTCCAGAAGGGACAAATGGGGGTGAATACAAATCTAACGGCCAAACGGTCGTTTGAACCAGACGAAAAACGGTTGAACTCAAATACCGCCGTTATGTCAACTCTTCTTGGCCCGCCCTGTCAGTATTCCCCATTATCTTTTGCGGTCGTGGACTAGCTTACCCCTGCATGGACTAGATCTATTTCTTTGCTCTACTCTGGTCTTCTCCCCTCCCCATAACATTTGCTCAGCTCCAGCTGCTCGTCTCAGGTCGGAGCTCGCACTTGCTCTAATTTGCGTCCCCGCCATGTCCGATCAACCTCCCACGCCTCTAATCGAAGCTCGCAGCCGTCGCTGTTGCATCGTCCACCGTATCGGAGCTTCGCGTCCCTAGACTAATATCTCGCCTCTAGCTAGTCCTTCTCGCACGGCGGAGCGCGTCCCGTTGGGCGATCTAGGCCGACGACCGGCCTCGGGAAGTTGTGTGCTGCCGCACACCCCAGGCATGGTAGCCCTGGCACAGCAGTTCGACGACCACACTCTCATGGCCACCGTGCTGGGCGTCCGTCCTGCCGTGTCGCCGGCAGAGTTGCTGTCCGCTTTCAGGTCTCGTTTTGGGATCAGACGAAATGAGGTCAAGATTGAAGTATCTGTTGCTCCCATTCGATTTTTTCGTCCGGTTCGAGCACAGCTCAGACACCAAGTGTGTTCTGTATTCTTCCGGTTCTTTCGAGTGTTGTAGGGAGAAAATGAGCTTCATGCATTGGCATCGCGCATGTGGGTGGGATGATCACTTGGGGCAGCTTCGTTTCTTCTCCAAACTTGGCTTTGACGGCCTCCCATTGGATTCTTGGGAGGTAGAGGCCCTCAAGTAGATCGTCAATAGCCTTGGCCGTGAGCTTGTGGAAATCGTGCCATTGAGCGACAGATGGGTCATCGAGGTAAAGGCGTGGCTAAAAGATCCTGACGCCGTTCCTAAGATGTACGAGGTACAGATTCCAAGCAGGGCAGGGCGATAGCTTTGCTAGAAGCACCCGGTCATCATCCACCTGGAGGAGGTTCTGGAATCGGTACATGGCATTCAGGGCCCCGAAGAGGCTGCCAGAAAGCGTCCTCGTCGCCTGCAGTGTTGGCCTGGAAGGATCGATGGCACAGGACCACCACCGTTTCACGACGGCGCACACAGTTTCGGTGGGGGAACTGGGCTTGGACGAGCTGGTGGTTCTGAATTCCCTCGAGTGAAGGCAGAACTCTAGTGAATTGCCGTGGTATGTGTGGCTAATGAATTTGTAGCATGGAGAGCGTAGCAGTAAGTTAGCATTGACTAAAAATGTGTAATAGTTTGAATCGATGTAGTACGTGTGTGTAATAGTTTGAAGTAGTATGTGTGTATAATAGTTTGAATCGATGTAGTATGTGTGGGTAATGAATTTGATGTACTGTGTGTGTGTAATAGTTTGAATCGATGTAGTTGAACACCGTACTTTATAATTTCTGTGAATAACCAAGGACAACCTCATGAAAAGAGCGTGGTCTAGCAATGAGCAATGTCAAATCTGTGGATGCCAGGAAAATATAGTCCATCTCCTCTTCAAATGCAAGGTAGCTATATTTGTCACACATTGAACTCCAGGACCATTTTGTAGACAACACAATACAAAGGAAAAATGGTTTACAGCATAGACAGCAGACGCAAAATCTGTAGTCTGGGATAAAAAAATGCCAGTTAACTGGATTTAACCACGACTAGTAATTAAAGGAAATAGATACTTGATAGTATTTGCTTACAACAGTAGTACTTCCATACAAAGGGGTCTTATACCTGCACAAAAGTGGGCTAAAGTTCCTACTAGTTTATAGAACAATTCATCAGCATTTCATCTACAAAAGTCATTCTTCAGTATGAACTTAACTATTCTACACTGAAGAAACTACAGATCTCCACCAGAAAAGTTGGCTGGCCAATTGCCTTGAGAGGACTTAAGTTCTTTGATCATTTAACCGAAACTGATATATTGCCATCCCGCCAAACTATAAGAAATCTGCATCGTTCATGCACGAGCGATTTGCGTGCGCCAGTCCCGGTTCAGTTGGACCATCCGCGCCGCCGCAACGATTTCTTCGAAACTGAAATTCGGCATCTCCTTCTCGGGGTCGTAGGTCCGTGTGAACTCGAACCTGAATTCCGGCACTGAGCTGATGCCCGCCGCCAGCTCCGGTTGTCGAACAATCCAGCATGTTGAGTGTAGACGCTTGGTCGCCGCCACGGTACGACCTCCGACGGTGCGTAGGATGGAGCGTCTTTGCTACAGACAGCGTGTTCCCAGCCTCCCCCACTGCGGTAAGGTAGCCTGCGCCAAAGCATGGACGCGAGAGTTCCTAGACCTTGGCGCTGCCCTGTTCGAGGGTGTGTACCCTCGGCGGCATGCTCTCGTGAACGATTTGATACGTACCTTGTTCCCACTGCCTAGAGCATGCCGTAATGCCGCCACGCAATTTCTCCACATCGCTCTCTTGGCCCTGCTTGCCGCATCTAGCGCCGACGACGCTGCAGTCGCCGTCGCCGTCACGGCTGATTCGGCACATTCGGGGAAATCATCCGCCTGGGAGGGAAATGGGAGACTAGCCTTGAAGTAGAGCTTTATGACCTGCCTTAGAGGGGCTAAATACCCTAGTTTCGGTGGCTGTCGCGGCGGCTGCGGCGGCGGGGCAATGTTACCCTAGGTGGTGCGGCGCGAAGGAGCTGCGCAAGGTGAACTGTGGCTGGTCGGAGAAGGGGAGTGAAAGACTGACAGTAGGTTCGGACTACGGGCACGCGTGAAAATAACCATCTCCCATTTCCTTAGAGGGTAATAATTCGACACTCGTTGCACTAACCGCTCAATCTTTATTTCCCTTCTCAGCATAAGAGTGCGAACGTATTAAAAAGATCGGTCGTGGCTATCCACCTCATCGGACAGTGTACTAGGACAGGTAGGAGACCAGGTTTCATTTTAGAAATGTTGACGACTGTGCTCTTATGTTTATACAATATTATTTCTATGCCACCATGTACTGTCGATTGTAGAAACACCGTCAAAAACAGGGGATGACGGCGTGGCGTGTTTTCTTTTTTTTTAAAGAGCATCAGAAACAGGGGATGCAGACGTGGCATGTTTTCTGACTCACGGACCCGCCTCCTCCACCTTCGACGGTGCGCATCCCAGGTTCGAGGGCTGGTTCCGCCCACCAACACATTATTGTGCAATTTTCCATGTGGAACCTGAATTCCGGCGCTGAGCTGATGCCCATGTCAACACAGAGAATCCTGAACGAAGCTACTAAAAATAAATACTTTGACTTCTGAAAGTACTAAAATTAAATACATTACAATTTTGTCTAAAAGGTAATACTCATACTGCTGATCGAAATAATATAAATACAAATTTCTACTTCAAAAAATAGACCTTAAATTGCTAGCAAATAACCTAGGATGAATATAGGATTCATTCTCCCCTATATATTTCGTCGGCGGCGGCTCCCGCGTGCTGCAACACATATTCATAGAACTCTCTCCGTCTGCAATGTGCTGCTAGTATCTCGTCCAGAGGGTAAGGCCTCGGTGTATGTTCCAAACTTAAGCTATGCATTACCATTGTTGGTTCCTCTTTCCAGGCTTGAACCTCATGATCGTACAGTCTGATATAATTCCTGTAGTATATGCAACCGGGTTTGGCTGTGGGGTGTAACCTGGTGTCAATGGAGATAGACCGATTGTAATCAACAAAGAGGGCACGACTTCCAATGTCACCTACGGCCTCGAGAGAGCGGTTCTCCGTGTCCACCTGGTACAACACCGGTTGCCCTTTGGCAAAATCCCCATTCAACACAAGAAGCAGATCACCATCTAACTCAACAAGGTAAAATTTGTAAGTTCCACGTACTTGTTCAAAGACTGGGGCTGAAATTATTTTGGCCATCGTGACAGTGCTCACGCTGCTCTAACTGGATGTTGGTCGACAAGATGTCTCCATTCTCAAGTAATGCATATACTTCCCCCCAGAATGCCATCATGTAGTCCAGAAGCGTACCAGGAGGTGGCAAATACAATCCTTCTCCAAATGATTCATTGATTTGCCCTATTGGGGTGCTCTCATCGGCCCATGTATTATGATCTGGATAATCAGTGGAAACGAACACCATCGTCGGGGACTTCTTCACGACGACAGATTGCAGAAGATCAGATGGTATGTGTGCTTGAAACTCAGTGTTAGACTTATGAGTGATTGGGTTCAGAAGCCTAATCTGGTACGGCTCCACCCTCTGAGAAAGCACCATGAAGCCCCGAGAAACACCGACGAAGTAGAATTTTTTGGAAGAAGAGGGCACCAGTTAGCACTAAGATGTTTACAGTGGAAAATACCAATAAATATCGGATGTGAATGTGAACCTGCGATGGACGTCCATTAGATTTGTCGTGAAGCAACGACCAGTGGCGAGGTTGAGGAAGGTGAAGTCGCCAACGTCTGGAAGTGTGTGATCTATCATGATCCAGTTGTTGAGATGGAATTCGGGCACCTTTAAAGTGCGGCGCCAATCGGTGCAGACTTCTCGACAAGCAGCATAGGTGTCGATGTACTCCTCTTTCTCCAGCAAGTAGTCGGCGATCTTGCGAAGTCGGTCGGCCGGGAGATCGGACCAGTTCCTCTTCATCCGGCTACTGGCCATGGCTTACATGCGGGAATGTTTTGATCGGGGAAGAAAGAAGAACTACCACTGCGAGGAGAAGAAAAAGAGGAGAACAGACGAGGGAGACGAAGCGGAACTGCCACTGCGATCAGGCGAGGATACGAGGGAGAAGAAGCGGAACTGCCGCTTCAAGTTTGGATCAACGGGCTTTTTTTTGGAACTAGCGCGTGAACCAGCCATGAACTGCATGCAAGTTTTGATCAAACAGACTGACATGTGGGACCTGCTAAAAAATTCCATGAAGTGCTACCGTGCATAGTGCGCTGATAAGTGTCATGTTTTCTGAATGGCGGGCCGGCCTCCTCCACCTTCGACAGCGTGCGTCCCAGGTTCGAGGGCTGGTGCCGCCCACCAATACATTATTGTGCAATTTTTCATGCTTTGTCACAACCAGCTCCGCTCCTCTGCTCCTGCCGCCGCCACTCCGCTCAGTCGTGCACCGCTCTCGTCGTCCCCTTGGGCTGTCGTCCTCCCGCCCTCCCCTCCCTGGCATCCCCTCACGTCCCCTCCCCACCCCTCCTTGCCCTGTCTCCTTGTCGCCGTCCACCGCCCAGGCGCGTCTGGAAAATAAAACCGAGAGTCGGCCGTTGGGTTAGGGGGCCAACGATGCTGGTGATGCGGATCCCGTTCGGGGATGGATCCTCTGAGGCTTGAGAACATGGAGATGGCTCCTGTGCGGGTAGAGAGCACGAAATCTCCTTCAAGTCTGGAGAGCACAGAGGACAAGGAAATAGGGGAAGAGGAAGCGGGGTGTAGAGCTTTGGAGGTATGGAGCCCGAAGAAGGTGCCGTGCGTCCAAATTGAAGGATAAGAACTGTGATTCCATTTCTGCATACCCCAATTAGCATTTCTAATCCTGTGGTGATGGCAAGGATATGTGTTGGTAACCGCAGGACGTCTGTACAGCTTGTCCTTGAGCATGATGCTTTGTCAAGCGAGCATGAAGGCACTGAAATGTGTGGCGGTGCGGATGATGATGAGAAAGAATATCCAGACGTGGTTGCTGACCCTGATAGGATGGAGAGTAGGGAATATTTGGTTGATTCGAACTTTGAGCCTGACTATGGGACTGATGAGGAAGAGGAATGTGAAGATGTGGAAATGGGATGTAGATACGACGATGAAGACGAGGACAGGCCAGTGATACACTTTGATAGGGACAATCCTACAATTGATGAGGGACTATCTTTAATAATGTGGAGGATTGCAGAGATATGCAGTTGCAACCTATGCAATCAGAGTTGGGTTCGAATTTATCATTGAAAAGAGCGACCAAAATAGATTTAGGGTGCACTGTAGGGAAAGTAATGTGTGTAAATGGAGATTACATGCATCTCCAATGCGGGGTGGATACCCATTTCAGGTTGCAATAGCTACATTTAGTTTCAGTCTTTCTCATATTTATTCTGCTGATAACTAGCTCTGAATTATTTTGATTCTTATCGAATGCAGATCAAAGTAAACACGAAGAAACACAACTTCCCTAATACTTCTTTAAGTGATAAAATTAGACCGGCGGCTACCAAGTGGATTGCTGCTACCGTACTTGACTGGGTGAGGCAGGATCATAACATTGGACCTGCTAAACTCAGAGCAAAGATTAGCAAAAAGTATAACGTTCTAATTCCTTACCACAGAGTCTTTGATGGGAAGGCGATGGCTCTAGACTGCATTCAAGGCAAGTGGAATGGCATTTTTCATATGTTGTATAGTTTCAAAGCTTAGGTAGAGAAAACATCACCTGGTAGTGTTGTTGACACCGATTACGAGGTTGTGAAAGGAAGAGAAAAGGTCTCGAGGGGGGTCATGTATAAGCAGGCAGATAAGATATGCTTCAGGAGATGTTTTGTCTGCCTGAAGGCATGCTGGAAGGGGTTCCTAGACGGCTGCAGGCCATACTTGGCAATAGGCGCAACTTCTTTAACAGGGAAGTTCAGGGGACATGTTGCTTCTGCTTGTGCTTTGGACGTGCATAATTGGCTTCTACCCGTAGCTTATGCTATTCTTGAGGGTGAATCAAATGAAAGCTGGACATGGTTCATGCAGAGACTACGGGAAGTAATTGGTCACCCTGAAGGCTTGGTGATACACACCGGTGCATGTGAGGGTCTTGAGAATGTTGTTGATGCTGTGTTCCCTGGGGTTGAGCATAGGAAATGCATGCGACACCTCGCTACTAACTTCACGAAGAAGTTCAAAGGAAAGATCTTTGAAGAGGACTTGCGGCGATCAGCATACACATACACCCCAAGCACACATGCTACTTACTTGCAGAACATGTATGTAGTGCCAAAGGTGAAAAAATACCTTGAAGAACATCACACCAAGCTATGGGCCAAAAGCAAGTTTGGTGAGTTAAGCAAGGTGGATTTTGTTTGCAATAATTCGGCAGAGAGTTTCAATGATAAGATTTCGGGCATGAAGACACTTGGAATTGTTATTTTGTTGGATGCAATAAGACAGTGCATAATGGTGAAGATAGATTTAAAGCAAAGAATTTGTGCAAGAAAATTTTTAGGCCATCAAATAGTTCCAAAGGTGGTTATGTTACTGAATGCAAGAACCATGGCAATGAGAACGATAAATATGAGGATGGTCAGAAGTTCCAGAACATTGGCTGATGTTTATGCAGAATACAAGCGTGGAAGTGAACGGAGGTACACTGTAGACATTGGAAACAAGACTTGTTCATGCAGGCAGTGGCAGCTTATGGGTCTGCCATGTCACCATGCAATTACTTCATCTTAAAGCTTAGAGGTAGCTGAGCTGAAATGGAGAACTATGTCAACAATTATTTCTCCGTGGACAAGTTTGCTGCAACTTATGCAGAAAACGTACGACCTATGGCTGATGAAAATGATTGGGAGATTGTCGATCCAGGGTTTAGACTTCAACCACCAGTTCTTAGGAGGCCACCTGGGAGGCCTAGAAAGGTCAGGATTGAAGCCTCCACCGATAAAGGTTTAAGGCTGGGAGCTAGGAAAAGGAAATGCAAACATTGTGGCGGATTCAGCCATATCAAGATGTTGTGCAAAAACCCAGTTACACATGATATTGTCCCTGTTCACACCCCGTGGCAGAAAATGAGGTTCTCAGCCAGAACTGGAGGAAGAGCAGCGTGGAGACGGTGATGAGCACTCAGAGGAAAACGTATGTAAGTAGCCCATTTATGAAGAAGTGGAGGTGCGGGCGAGAAAAGGGTGTGAAAAGAAACAAAAGGGTAAGCAGAATGGGGAGGAAAGGGCAAATAATGGAGGTGTATTAGAATATGAAGAAGTTGCAGGGGTGATTGAGGATGTTCTTGATGATCTTTCGGCTAACTGCAGGAGAAATAATAAATCCCTGCCAATTTCATGTTTGTACGATTCTCCGATAAAAGGTGCTTAAAAATTGTTTTATTTGCCGTTTTATCATTTTTTTATCCTCATCAACTGATGCTTAATGCAGCATGGGCTAGCAGACTAATAAGAGGAGCAGAAAGATGCAGGCACAGTAACGTCGTATGTTGAATTATATCATTGAAACTAAACTAGTCGTGTCGTCTTTATTTATATCTAGCGCGTGCAACATGTCTGTGATGGGGTCATGTGGACCAGATTACATTTTTTTAAATATTATTACATTAATTTTTTACCTGCGTTTGGATGCGGCTACTAGTTCCCATCTCCCTTGCATTCCCATCTCCTGTGGCGCACTCCAGAATTATGGTTGTGCCATTAAGTAGCAGAGTCAACATATTGTACCATCATATGTGAATGCAATGACTTTGTTTGTTCAGAATTTCACGACTTTTGATTAGTTTGAAAGATAGAGAAACCTAAAACATGTATCTGGACATGTTTTGGGTATAGACACATTTATTAAATATCTAAAAAAACTAAGTCAGTTATATCTGGACAGGTGTAGTACACTATTACAACACGCTCGATCCCTTCTCCTCTAGCGCACTACAAATTATGGCTGTGCCATCAAGTGCTGGGAGCAGAGTCAGCGTATTGTCCCATCAGATATGCCAGGAACGCGCGAACTTTATTTTTAGGATCGGACGAGTTTTGATCGACTAGTTTCAAAGACAACTAAAACATGGCTAACATATATAGATTATGACAATAATCGACCATGACTCAAGTGACCCAGATCCAAAGAGGACATTAAGATACCGTACATAGATTTAATTTATGCTTAAGTGGCCCTAATCGACTATGACGCTCCCGCAATCTCCATCATTGACGACTTTGTCCGTGTCGCCGCCAGCCTCCTCCGCGTCGGAAACGATGCCGACGTTCCCAGCAGCGTTCCTCATCGTCATGGATTCATCACAGCGTGCTGCATCGATAACGGTGGAGGTCGTACACCCAGGCACTGCCTAGAAGCGCTGCCTCCCTTTGGGGTTGCGCAGATCCGGGTGGATCTCTCGCTGGTGGGTTCTGCATAGCTCAATCAATGCAGCCTGCTCCTTCTTGAACAACTCTCGCCAGTACGCGCTCATGCGCGAGCATCGTGCCATTGCCCTCTTCTGCTCCGACAGCTAGCGGCGACGCTGCTCGATCTGCCTCGCCAACGTGTTGTTGCGCAAGAGTGGCACGACAGGAACCCCGACGTAGCTAAGCTCGAAGCCGGCCGGAAGCCTCGCGAACGGTGGCGCGAGTATGTCATAGTGGGCGAACATCTAAGCCACCTGCAAGCTTAGTTTGGGCCTGTCCCTCTCCATGGCGATGATGGAACACGATCTGAGCTTCGGCCCCGGGGTTAAGGAGATAAGGGCAAGGACGTGGGCCCAGCGTCGTTGCCACTGCCAATCAGTTCGCAGAACAGACTTCACGCGGATCTCCCTTGCGAAGGACATCCTTATCGTCCATGCTCCCTGATCCAACGACGCCTAACAATCGGGGATCGGGTCTTCTAGAAGCCCAGAGCGATTGCTGGTTAGCTCTGCGTCCCGATTGTTTGTGACCAACGGCTGTAGTTGAAAATATTACACATTTCAATGACACTGGTGGATCCATGTGTGGTCTCTGAAGAGAACACACATGCAATGACTTTAGCTGTGGTTAATGAGAAGAACACACATTTCAATGACACTGGTGGATCCATATGTGGTATGTGAAAAGAACACACATGCAATGACACTGGTGGATCCATGTGTGGTCTCTGAAGAGAACACACATTTCAATGACACTGGTGGATCCATATGTGGTGTGTGAAAAGAACAGACATGAAATGACTCTGGCTGTTGTTAGTAAAAAGAGCACACATGCAATGACATTGGTGGATCCATGTGTGGTCTCTAAAGAGAACACACATGCAATGACTCTGGTTGTTGTTAGTAAAAATAGCACACATGCAATGACACTGGTGGATCCATAGGTGGATTGTGAAAAGAACACACATTTAAATGACACTAGTGGATCCATATGTGGTATGTGAAAAAACACACATGCAATGACTCTGGTTGTTGTTAGTAAAAAGAGCACACATGCAATGACACTGGTGGATCCATGTGTGGTCTCTGAAGAGAACACACATTTCAATGACACTGGTGGATCCATGTGTGGTATGTGGAAAGAACACACATGCAATGACTCTAGTTGTTGTTAGTAAAAAGAACACACCTGCAATGACACTGGTGGATCCATGTGTGGTCTCTGAAGAGAACACACATGCAATGACTCTGGCTGTTGTTAGTAAAAAGATCACACATGCAATGACACTGGTAGATCCATGTGTAGTCTCAGAAGAGAACACACATGCAATGACTATAGCTGTGGTTCATGAGAAGAACACACATTTCAATGACACTAGTGGATCCATATGTGTTATGTGAAAAAACACACATGCAATGACTCTGGTTGTTGTTAGTAAAAAGAACACACATGCAATGACACTGGTGAATCCATGTGTGGTCTCTAAAGAGAACACACATGCAATGACTCTAGCTGTGGTTAATGAGAATAACACACATTTCAATGACTCTAGTGGATCCATATGTGGTATGTGAAAAGAACACACATGCAATGACTTTAGTTGTTGTTAGTAAAAAGAGCACACAGGCAATCACACTGGTGGATCCATGTGTGGTCTCTGAAGAGAACACACATTTCAATGACACTAGTGGATCCATATGTGGTCTCTGAAGAGAACATACATGCAATGACTCTGGTTGTTGTTAGTAAAAATAGCACACATGCAATGACACTGGTGGATCCATAGGTGGATTGTGAAAAGAACAAACATTTCAATGACATTGGTGGATCCATATGTGGTATGTGAAAAGAACACACATGCAAGGACTCTGGTTGTTGTTAGTAAAAAGAGCACACATGCAATGACACTGGTGGATACATGTGTGGTCTCTGAAGATAACAAACATTTCAATGACACTGGTGGATCCATGTGTGGTATGTGAAAAGAACACACATGCAATGACTCTGGTTGTTATTAGTAAAAAGAACACACATGCAATGACACTAGTGGATCCATGTGTTGTGTCTGAAGAGAACACACATGCAATGACTCTGGATGTTGTTAGTAAAAAGAGCACACATGCAATGACACTGGTGGATCCATATGTGGATTGTGAAAAGAACACACATGCAATGACTCTGGTTGTTGTTAGTAAAAAGGGCACACATGCAATGACACTGGTGGATCCATGTGTAGTCTCTGAAGAGAACACACATGCAATGACTCTAGCTATGGTTAATGAGAAGAACACACATTTCAATGACACTAGTGGATCCATATGTGGTATGTAAAAAGAACACACATGCAATGATTCTGGTTATTGTTTGTAAAAAGAACACACATGCAATGACACCGCTGGATCCATGTGTGGTCTCTAAAGAGAACATACATGCAATGACTCTAGCTGTGGTAATGAGAAGAACACACAGTTCAATGACACTGGTGGATCCATATGTGGTATGTGAAAATAACACACATGCAATGACTTTAGTTGTTGTTAGTAAAAAGAACACATATGCAATGACACTGGTGGATCCATGTGTGGTCTCTGAAGAGAACACACATCCAATGACTCTAGTTGTTGTTAGTAAGAAGAGCACACATTTCAATGACACTGGTGGATCCATATGTGGTATGTGAAAAGAACACACATGCAATGACTCTAGTTGTTGTTAGTAAAAAGAACACACATACAATGACACTGGTGGATCCATGTGTGGTCTCTGAAGAGAACACACATGCAATGACACTGGTGGATCCATATGTGGTATGTGAAAAGAACACACATGCAATGACACTGGTGGATCCATGTGTGGTGTCTGAAGAGAACACACATGGAATGTCTCTGGTTGTTGTTAGTAAAAAGAGCACACATGCAATGAAACTGATGGATCCATAGATGGATTGTGAAAAGAGCACACATGCAATGACTGGGGGATCCATAAAAGGTATGTGAAAAGAACACACATGCAATGGCTCTGGTTGTTAGTAAAAAGAACACACATTGAGTGACACTGGTGGATCCATGTTGGTCTCTGAAGAGAACACACATTTCAATGACACTGGTGGATCCATATGTGGTATGTGAAAAGAACACACATGCAATGACTCTAGTTGTTGTTAGTAAAAAGAACACACATGCAATGACACTGGTGGATCCATGCATGGTCTCTAAAGAGAACACACATTCAATGACTAGTTATTGTTAGTAAGAAGAGCACACATTTCAATGTCACTTGTGGATCCATATGTGGTATGTGAAAAGAACACACATGAAATGACTCTCGTTGTTGTTAGTAAAAAGAACACACATGCAATGACACTGGTGGATCCATGTGTGGTCTCTGAAGAGAGCACACATTTCGATAACACTGGTGGGTCCGTATGTGGTATGTGAAAAGAACACACATGAAATGACTCTGGTTGTTGTTAGTAAAAAGAACACACATGTAATGACACTGGTGGATCCATGTGTGGTCTCTGAAGAGAACACACATTTCAATGACACTGGTGGATCCATATGTGGTATGTGAAAACAACACACATGCAATGACTCAAGTTGTTGTTAGTAAAAAGAACACACATGCACTGACACTGGTGGATCCATGTGTGGTCTCTGAAGAGAACACACATTTCAATGACACTGGTGGATCCATATGTGGTATGTGAAAAGAACACACATGAAATTACTCTGGTTGTTGTTAGTAAAAAGAACACACATGCAATGACACTGGTGGATCCATGTGTGGTCTCTGAAGAGAACACACATGCAATGACTCTGGTTGTTGTTAGTAAAAAGAGCACACATGCAATAACACTGGTGGATCCATAGGTGGATTGTCAAAAGTGCACACAATGAATCACACTGGTGGATCCATATGTGGTATGTGAAAAGAACACACATGCAATGACTCTGGTTGTTGTTATTAAAAAGAGCACACATGCAATGACACTGGTGGATCCATAGGTGGATTGTCAAAAGTGCACACATGCAATCACACTGGTGGATCCATATGTGGTATGTAAAAATAACACACATGAAATGACACTGGTGGATCCCTGTGCTGTCTCTGAAGAGAACACACATTTCAATGACACTGGTGGATCCATATGTGGTATGTGAAAAGAACACACATGCAATGACTCCAGTTGTTTTTAGTAAAAAGAACACACATGCAATGACACTGGTGGATCCATGTGTGGTCTCTGAAGAGAACACACATTTCAATGACATTGGTGGATCCATATGTCGTATGTGAAAAGAACACACATGAAATGACTCCAGCTATGGTATGTGAAAAGAAAAGACATGCAATGACACTGGTGGATCCATGTGTGTGCTCTGAAGAGAACACACATCCAATGACTCCAGCAGTTGTTAGTAAGAAGAGCACACATTTCAATGACACTAGTGGATCCATATGTGGTATGTGAAAAGAACTCACATGCAATCACTCTAGTTGTTGTTAGTAAAAAGAACACACATGCAATGACACTAGTGGATCCATGTGTTGTGTCTGAAGAGAACACACATGCAATGACTCTGGATGTTGTTAGTAAAAAGAGCACACATGCAATGACACTGGTGGATCCATATGTGGATTTTGAAAAGAACACACATGCAATGACTCTGGTTGTTGTTAGTAAAAAGGGCACACATGCAATGACACTGGTGGATCCATGTGTAGTCTCTGAAGAGAACACACATGCAATGACTCTAGCTATGGTTAATGAGAAGAACACACATTTCAATGACACTAGTGGATCCATATGTGGTATGTAAAAAGAACACACATGCAATGATTCTGGTTATTGTTTGTAAAAAGAACACACATGCAATGACACCGCTGGATCCATGTGTGGTCTCTAAAGAGAACATACATGCAATGACTCTAGCTGTGGTAATGAGAAGAACACACAGTTCAATGACACTGGTGGATCCATATGTGGTATGTGAAAATAACACACATGCAATGACTTTAGTTGTTGTTAGTAAAAAGAACACATATGCAATGACACTGGTGGATCCATGTGTGGTCTCTGAAGAGAACACACATCCAATGACTCTAGTTGTTGCTAGTAAGAAGAGCACACATTTCAATGACACTGGTGGATCCATATGTGGTATGTGAAAAGAACACACATGCAATGACTCTAGTTGTTGTTAGTAAAAAGAACACACATACAATGACACTGGTGGATCCATGTGTGGTCTCTGAAGAGAACACACGTGCAATGACACTGGTGGATCCATATGTGGTATGTGAAAAGAACACACATGCAATGACACTGGTGGATCCATGTGTGGTGTCTGAAGAGAACACACATGGAATGTCTCTGGTTGTTGTTAGTAAAAAGAGCACACATGCATTGAAACTGATGGATCCATAGATGGATTGTGAAAAGAGCACACATGCAATGACTGGGGGATCCATAAAAGGTATGTGAAAAGAACACACATGCAATGGCTCTGGTTGTTGTTAGTAAAAAGAACACACATTGAGTGACACTGGTGGATCCATGTTGGTCTCTGAAGAGAACACACTTTTCAATGACACTGGTGGATCCATATGTGGTATGTGAAAAGAACACACATGCAATGACTCTAGTTGTTGTTAGTAAAAAGAACACACATGCAATGACACTGGTGGATCCATGCGTGGTCTCTAAAGAGAACACACATTCAATGACTAGTTATTGTTAGTAAGAAGAGCACACATTTCAATGTCACTTGTGGATCCATATGTGGTATGTGAAAAGAACACACATGCAATGACTCTCGTTGTTGTTAGTAAAAAGAACACACATGCAATGACACTGGTGGATCCATGTGTGGTCTCTGAAGAGAGCACACATTTCGATAACACTGGTGGGTCCGTATGTGGTATGTGAAAAGAACACACATGAAATGACTCTGGTTGTTGTTAGTAAAAAGAACACACATGTAATGACACTGGTGGATCCATGTGTGGTCTCTGAAGAGAACACACATTTCAATGACACTGGTGGATCCATATGTGGTATGTGAAAACAACACACATGCAATGACTCAAGTTGTTGTTAGTAAAAAGAACACACATGCACTGACACTGGTGGATCCATGTGTGGTCTCTGAAGAGAACACACATTTCAATGAAACTGGTGGATCCATATGTGGTATGTGAAAAGAACACACATGAAATTACTCTGGTTGTTGTTAGTAAAAAGAACACACATGCAATGACACTGGTGGATCCATGTGTGGTCTCTGAAGAGAACACACATGCAATGACTCTGGTTGTTGTTAGTAAAAAGAGCACACATGCAATAACACTGGTGGATCCATAGGTGGATTGTCAAAAGTGCACACAATGAATCACACTGGTGGATCCATATGTGGTATGTGAAAAGAACACACATGCAATGACTCTGGTTGTTCTTAGTAAAAAAGAGCACACATGCAATGACACTGGTGGATCCATAGGTGGATTGTCAAAAGTGCACACATGGAATCACAATGGTGGATCCATATGTGGTATGTAAAAATAACACACATGAAATGACACTGGTGGATCCCTGTGCTGTCTCTGAAGAGAACACACATTTCAATGACACTGGTGAATCCATATATGGTATGTGAAAAGAACACACATGCAATGACTCGAGTTGTTTTTAGTAAAAAGAACACACATGCAATGACACCGGTGGATCCATGTGTGGTCTCTGAAGAGAACACACATTTCAATGACATTGGTGGATCCATATGTCGTATGTGAAAAGAACACACATGAAATGACTCCAGCTGTGGTATGTGAAAAGAAAAGACATGCAATGACACTGGTGGATCCATGTGTGTGCTCTGAAGAGAACACACATCCAATGACTCCAGCTGTTGTTAGTAAGAAGAGCACACATTTCAATGACACTAGTGGATCCATATGTGGTATGTGAAAAGAACTCACATGCAATGACTCTAGTTGTTGTTAGTAAAAAGAACACACATGCAATGACACTGGTGGATCCATGTGTGGTCTCTGAAGAGAACACACATTTCAATGACACTGGTGGATCCATATGTGGTATGTGAAAAGAACACACATGCAATGACACTGGTGGATCCATGTGTGGTCTCTGAAGAGAACACACATGCAATGACTCTGGATGTTGTTAGTAAAAAGAGCACACATGCAATGACACTGGTGGATCCATAGGTGGATTGTTAAAAGAGCACACATGCAATGACATTGGTGGATCCATATGTGGTATCTAAAAAGAACACACATGCAATGACTCTGGTCGTTGTTAGTAAAAAGAACAAACATATAATGACACTGGTGGATCCATGTGTGGTCTCTGAAGAGAACACACATTTCAATGACACTGGTGGATCCATATGTGGTATGTGAAAAGAACACGCATGAAATGACTCCAGTTGTGGTATGTGAAAAGAACACACATGCAAAGACTCTGGTTGTTGTTAGTAAAAAGAGCACACATGCAATGACACTAGTGGATCCATAGCTGGATTGTGAAAAGAGCACACATGCAATGACACTGGTGAATCCATATGTGGTATGTGAAAAGAACACACATGCAATGACTCTGGTTGTTGTTAGTAAAAAGAACACACATGCAATGACACTGGTGGATCTATGTGTGGTCTCTAAAGAGAACACACATTTCAATGACTCTGGTGGATCCATATGTGGTCTCTGAAGAGAACACATATGCAATGACACTGGTGGATCCATGTGTGGTATGTGAAAAGAACACGCATGCGATGACTCTGGTTGTTGTTAGTAAAACGAACACACATTCAATGACACTGGTGGATCCATGTTGGTCTCTGAAGAGAACACACATTTCAATGACTCTGGTGGATCCATATGTGGTATGTGAAACGAATAGACATGAAATGACTCTGGTTCTTGTTAGTAAAAAGAACACACATACAATGACATTGGTGGATCCATGTGTGGTCTCTGAAGAGAACACACATGGAATGACTCTGGCTGTTGTTAGGAAGAAGAGCACAATTGCAATGACACTAGTGGATCCATAGGTGGATTGTGAAAAGAACACACACTCAATGACACTGGTGGATCCATATGTGGTATGTGAAACGAACACACATGCAATGACTCCAGTTGTTGTTAGTAAAAAGAACACACATGCAATGACACTGGTGGATCCATGTGTGGTCTCTATAGAGAACACACATCCAACGACTCTAGCTGTTGTTAGTAAGAAGAGCACACATTTCAATGACACTGGTGGATCCATATGTGGTATGTGAAAAGAACACACATGCAATGACTCTAGTTGTTGTTAGTAAAAAGAACACACATACAATGACACTGGTGGATCCATGTGTGGTCTCTGAAGAGAACACACATGCAATGACACTAGTGGATCCATATGTGGTATGTGAAAAGTACACACATGCAATGACACTGGTGGATCCATGTGTGGTCTCTGAAGAGAACACACGTGCAATGACCTGGTTGTTGTTAGTAAAAAGAGCACACATGCAATGAAACTAGTGGATCCATAGGTGGATTGTGGAAAGAGCACAACTGCAATGACACTAGTGGATCCATATGTGGTATGTGAAAAGAACACACATGCAATGACTCTGGTTGTTACTAAAAATAACACACATGCAATGACACTGGTGGATCCATGTGTGGTCTCTGAAAAGAACACACATTTCAATGACTCTGGTGGATCCATATGTGGTATGTAAAAAAAATAGTGATGACATGACTCTGGTTGTTGTTAGTAAAAAGAAAACACATGCAATGACACTAGTGGATCCATTTGTTGTCTCTTAAGAGAAGACACATGCAATGACTCTGGCTGTTGTTAGTAAGAAGAGCACACATGCAATGACACTTGTGGATCCATAGGTGGATTGTGAAAAGAACACACATTTCAATGACACTGGTGGATCCATATGTGGTATGTGAAAAGAACACACATGCAATGTCTCTAGTTGTTGTTAGTAAAAAGAACACACATGCAATGACACTGGTGGATCCAGGCGTGGTCTATGAAGAGAACACACATCCAATGACTCTAGATGTTGTTAGTGAGGAGAGCACACATTTCAATGACACTGGTGGATCTATATGTGGTATGTGAAAAGAACACACATACAATGACTCCAGTTGTTGTTAGTAAAAAGAACACACATGCACTGACACTGGTGGATCCATGTGTGGTCTCTGAAGAGAACACACATTTCAATGACACTGGTGGATCCATATGTGGTATGTGAAAAGAACACACATGAAATTACTCTGGTTGTTGTTAGTAAAAAGAACACACATGCAATGACACTGGTGGATCCATGTGTGGTCTCTGAAGAGAACACACATGCAATGACTCTGGTTGTTGTTAGTAAAAAGAGCACACATGCAATAACACTGGTGGATCCATAGGTGGATTGTCAAAAGTGCACACATGCAATCACACTGGTGGATCCATATGTGGTATGTGAAAAGAACACACATGCAATGACTCTGGTTGTTGTTAGTAAAAAGAGCACGCATGCAATGACACTGGTGGATCCATAGGTGGATTGTCAAAAGTGCACACATGCAATCACACTCGTGGATCCATATGTGGTATGTAAAAATAACACACATGCAATGACACTGGTGGATACATGTGCTGTCTCTGAAGAGAACACAAATTTCAATGACACTGGTGGATCCATATATGGTATGTGAAAAGAACACACATACAATGACTCCAGTTGTTTTTAGTAAAAAGAACACACATGCAATGACACTGGTGGATCCATGTGTGGTCTCTGAAGAGAACACACATTTCAATGACATTGGTGGATCCATATGTGGTATGTGAAAAGAACACACATGAAATGACTCCAGCTGTGGTATGTGAAAAGAAAAGACACGCAATGACACTGGTGGATCCATGTGTGTTCTCTGAAGATAACACACATCCAATGACTCTAGCTGTTGTTAGTAAGAAGAGCACACATTTCAATGACACTAGTGGATCCATATGTGGTATGTGAAAAGAACTCACATGCAATGACTCTAATTGTTGTTAGTAAAAAGAACACGCATGCAATGGCACTGGTGGATCCATGTGTGGTCTCTGAAGAGAACACACATTTCAATGACACTGGTGGATCCATATGTGGTATGTGAAAAGAACACACATGCAATGACACTGGTGGATCCATGTGTGGTCTCTGAAGAGAACACACATGCAATGACTCTGGATGTTGTTAGTAAAAAGAGCACAAATGCAATGACACTGGTGGATCCATAGGTGGATTGTGAAAAGAGCACACATGCAATGACATTGGTGGATCCATATGTGGTATCTAAAAAGAACACACATGCAATGACTCTGGTTGTTGTTAGTAAAAAGAACACACATATAATGACACTGGTGGATCCATGTGTGGTCTCTGAAGAGAACACACATTTCAATGACACTGGTGGATCCATATGTGGTATGTGAAAAGAACACGCATGAAATGACTCCAGTTGTGGTATGTGAAAAGAACACACATGCAAAGACTCTGGTTGTTGTTAGTAAAAAGAGCACACATGCAATGACACTAGTGGATCCATAGCTGGATTGTGAAAAGAGCACACATGCAATGACACTGGTGGATCCATATGTGGTATGTGAAAAGAACACACATGCAATGACTCTGGTTGTTGTTAGTAAAAAGAACACACATGCAATGACACTTGTGGATCTATGTGTGGTCTCTGAAGAGAACACACATTTCAATGACTCTGGTGGATCCATATGTGGTCTCTGAAGAGAACACATATGCAATGACACTGGTGGATCCATGTGTGGTATGTGAAAAGAACACGCATGCAATGACTCTGGTTGTTGTTAGTAAAACGAACACACATTCAATGACACTGGTGGATCCATGTTGGTCTCTGAAGAGAACACACATTTCAATGACTCTGGTGGATCCATATGTGGTATGTGAAACGAATAGACATGAAATGACTCTGGTTCTTGTTAGTAAAAGGAACACACATACAATGACATTGGTGGATCCATGTGTGGTCTCTGAAGAGAACACACATGCAATGACTCTGGCTGTTGTTAGGAAGAAGAGCACAATTGCAATGACACTAGTGGATCCATTGGTGGATTGTGAAAAGAACACACACTCAATGACACTGGTGGATCCATATGTGGTATGTGAAAATAACACACATGCAATGACTCCAGTTGTTGTTAGTAAAAAGAACACACATGCAATGACACTGGTGGATCCATGTGTGGTCTCTGTAGAGAACACACATCCAACGACTCTAGCTGTTGTTAGTAAGAAGAGCACACATTTCAATGACACTGGTGGATCCATATGTGGTATGTGAAAAGAACACACATGCAATGACTCTAGTTGTTGTTAGTAAAAAGAACACACATACAATGACACTAGTGGATCCATGTGTGGTCTCTGAAGAGAACACACATGCAATGACACTAGTGGATCCATATGTGGTATGTGAAAAGAACACACATGCAATGACACTGGTGGATCCATGTGTGGTCTCTGAAGAGAACACACGTGCAATGACCTGGTTGTTGTTAGTAAAAAGAGCACACATGCAATGAAACTAGTGGATCCATAGGTGGATTGTGGAAAGAGCACAAATGCAATGACACTAGTGGATCCATATGTGGTATGTGAAAAGAACACACATGCAATGACTCTGGTTGTTATTAAAAATAACACACCTGTAATGACACTGGTGGATCCATGTCTGGTCTCTGAAGAGAACACACATTTCAATGACTCTGGTGGATCCATATGTGGTATGTGAAAAAAATAGTCATGACATGACTCTGGTTGTTGTTAGTAAAAAGAAAACACATGCAATGACACTAGTGGATCCATTTGCTGTCTCTTAAGAGAAGACACATGCAATGACTCTGGATGTTGTTAGTAAGAAGAGCACACATGCAATGACACTTGTGGATCCATAGGTGGATTGTGAAAAGAACACACATTTCAATGACACTGGTGGATCCATATGTGGTATGTGAAACGAACACACATGCAATGACTCCAGTTGTTGTTAGTAAAAAGAACACACATGGAATGACACTGGTGGATCCATGCGTGGTCTATGAAGAGAACACACATCCAATGACTCTAGATGTTGTTAGTGAGGAGAGCACACATTTCAATGACACTGGTGGATCTATATGTGGTATGTGAAAAGAACACACATACAATGACTCCAGTTGTTGTTAGTAAAAATAACACACATGCAATGACACTGGTAGATCCATGTGTGGACTCTGAAGAGAACACACATTTCAATGACGCTGGTGGATCCATATGTGGTATGTGAAAAGAACACACATGAAATGACTAGTTGTTGTTAGTAAAAAGAACACACATGCAATGACACTAGTGGATCCATGTGTGGTCTCTGAAGAGAACGCACATGCAATGACTCTAGTTGTTGTTAGTAAAAGGAGCACACATGCAATGACTCTAGTGGATCCATAGGTGGATTGTGAAAAGAGCACGCATGCAATGACACTGGTGGATCGATATGTGGTATGTGAAAAGAACACACATGAAATGACTCTTATTGTTATCAGTAAAAAGAACACACATGCAATGACACTGGTGGATCCATGTGTATTCTCTAAAGAGAACACACATTTCAATGACACCGGTGGATCCATATGTGGTATGTGAAAAGCACACACATGAAATGACTCCAGTTGTGGTATGTGAAAAGAACACACATGCAATGACTCTGGTTGTTGTTAGTAAAAAGAGCACACATGCAATGACACTGGTGGATCCATAGGTGGATTGTGCAAAGAGCACACATGCAATGACACTAGTGGATCCATGTGTCGTCTCTGAAGAGAACGGACATCCAATGACTCTAGCTGTTGTTAGTAAGAAGAGCACACATTTCAATGACACTGGTGGATCCATATGTGGTATGTGAAAAGAACACACATGCAATGACTCTAGTTGTTGTTAGTAAAAAGAACACACATACAATGACACTAGTGGATCCATGTGTGGTCTCTGAAGAGAACACACATGCAATGACACTAGTGGATCCATATGTGGTATGTGAAAAGAACACACATGCAATGACAGTGGTGGATCCATGTGTGGTCTCTGAAGAGAACACACGTGCAATGACCTGGTTGTTGTTAGTAAAAAGAGCACACATGCAATGAAACTAGTGGATCCATAGGTGGATTATGGAAAGAGCACAAATGCAATGACACTAGTGGATCCATATGTGGTATGTGAAAAGAACACACATGCAATGACTCTGGTTGTTATTAAAAATAACACACATGCAATGACACTGGTGGATCCATGTCTGGTCTCTGAAGAGAACACACATTTCAATGACTCTGGTGCATCCATATGTGGCATGTGAAAAAAATAGTCATGACATGACTCTGGTTGTTGTTAGTAAAAAGAAAACACATGCAATGACACTAGTGGATCCATTTGCTGTCTCTTAAGAGAAGACACATGCAATGACTCTGGATGTTGTTAGTAAGAAGAGCACACATGCAATGACACTTGTGGATCCATAGGTGGATTGTGAAAAGAACACACATTTCAATGACACTGGTGGATCCATATGTGGTATGTGAAAAGAACACACATGCAATGACTCCAGTTGTTGTTAGTAAAAAGAACACACATGGAATGACACTGGTGGATCCATGCGTGGTCTATGAAGAGAACACACATCCAATGACTCTAGATGTTGTTAGTGAGGAGAGCACACATTTCAATGACACTGGTGGATCTATATGTGGTATGTGAAAAGAACACACATACAATGACTCCAGTTGTTGTTAGTAAAAATAACACACATGCAATGACACTGGTAGATCCATGTGTGGACTCTGAAGAGAACACACATTTCAATGACGCTGGTGGATCCATATGTGGTATGTGAAAAGAACACACATGCAATGACACTGGTGGATCCATGTGTGGTCTCTGAAGAGAACGCACATGCAATGACTCTAGTTGTTGTTAGTAAAAGGAGCACACATGCAATGACTCTAGTGGATCCATAGGTGGATTGTGAAAAGAGCACGCATGCAATGACACTGGTGGATCCATATGTGGTATGTGAAAAGAACACACATGAAATGACTCTTATTGTTATCAGTAAAAAGAACACACATGCAATGACACTGGTGGATCCATGTGTATTCTCTAAAGAGAACACACATTTCAATGACACCGGTGGATCCATATGTGGTATGTGAAAAGCACACACATGAAATGACTCCAGTTGTGGTATGTGAAAAGAACACACATGCAATGACTCTGGTTGTTGTTAGTAAAAAGAGCACACATGCAATGACACTGGTGGATCCATAGGTGGATTGTGCAAAGAGCACACATGCAATGACACTGGTGGATCCATGTGTCGTCTCTGAAGAGAACGGACATCCAATGACTCTAGCTGTTGTTAGTAAGAAGAGCACACATTTCAATGACACTGGTGGATCCATATGTGGTATGTGAAAATAACACACATGCAATAACTCCAGTTGTTGTTAGTAAAAAGAAGACACATGCAATGACACTGGTGGATCCATGTGTGGACTCTGAAGAGAACACACATTTCAATGACACTAGTAGTTGTTAGTAAAAAGAACACATATTCAATAACACTGGTTGTTGTTAGTAAAAAGAGCACACATGCAATGACACTGGTGGATCCATGTGTGGTCTCTGAAGAGAGCACATATTTCAATGACACTGGAGGATCCATATGTGGTATGTAAAAAGAACACACAAGCAATGACACTGGTGGATCCATGTGTGCTCTCTGAAGATTAACACACATTTCAAGGACACTGGTTGTTGTTAGTAAAAAGAACACACATTTCAATGACACTGGTTGTTGTTAGAAAAAAGAGCACACATGCAATGACACTGGTGGATCCATGTGTGGTCTCTGAAGAGAACACACATTTCAATGACACTGGTGGATCCATATGTGGTATGTGAAAAGAACACACATGCAATGACTCCAGTTGTTGTTAGTAAAAAGAACACACATGCAATGACACTGGTGGATCCATGTGTGGTCTCTAAAGAGAACACACATTTCAATGACACTGGTGGATCCATATGTGGTATGTGAATAGAACACACATGCAATGACTCAAGTTGCTGTTAGTAAAAAGAACACACATGCATTGACACTGGTGGATCCATGTGTGGTGTCTCAAGAGAACACACATTTCAATGACACTGGTGGATCCATATGTGGTATGTGAAAAGAACACACATGAAATGACTCTGGTTGTTGTGAGTAAAAAGAACACACATGCAATGACACTGGTTGATCCATGTGTGGTCTCTAAAGAGAACACACATTTCAATGACATTGGTTGTTGTTAGTCAAAAGAATACACATTTCAATGACACTGGTTGTTGTTAGTAAAAAGAGCACACATGCAATGACACTGGTGGATCCATGTGTTGTCTCTGAAGAGAACACACATTTCAATGACACTGGTGGATCCATATATGGTATGTGAAAAGAACACACATGTAATGACTCCAGTTGTTTTTAGTAAAAAGAACACACATGCAATGACACTGGTGGATCCATGTGTGGTCTCTGAAGAGAACACACATTTCAATGACACTGGTGGATCCATATGTGGTATGTGAAAAGAACACACATGAAATGACTTTGGTTGTTTGTCAGGGGGATGATCCCCGGGTACCCCATCCGAATAAGAAACAGGAAAGTCGGATCTCGCCGGCTGACCACATGCAGCCGGACAGGACAGGACGGGCCGGCTATCACCCAGTAGCCAGATCAGAAAGAGACAGCTGGATACGACGACGTAGCCGGACCCAATCAGAGAGACAGGACGACATGCATATCAGTGCACGGTACGGCCTGTACGATGACAAGACGGGAAACCACCCGCTCATACCGAAGACTTTGCGTGGGTGACGCTGGAACAGTGGCCTGTGCTGACGACAGGCTCGCACGGTGTCCACTGTACCTACGACAGCCATACCGCTCATACACCGAAGAGACAAGCCATGCTGGACACTGTAGATGGCTAGTCGGCTGGGACCCGCCTGTGGGGACCACTAGTCGGACTAGCCAGCAAGACCTTCACCTCTCTGCCTATATAAGGGGAGGCAGGGCCTCAGTAGAAAGGGTTGGTCTCAGTGCATTTAAGGCAGTAGCTAGCAGATACAGCTCGAGGAGCACTTGTAGCTCGTGTATTCCACATAGTCAGATCCGGCAGGAGTAGGGGCTTTACCTCATCACGAGGGCCCCGAACCTGGGTACTTCTTGCGTCCCGCTATGCCTGCTTGTATCCAATCCCGCCTGCGGACACCGTCGATAGCTTCCCTGCTAGTCCCCACACCTCTATCTAACCTCCTCAGGTACTGTCGTTCCCAATACAACGACAGTTGGCGCCCTCCGTGGGGCTAATGGCTTTGACCGGAGTCACGTTCCGCACGGGACCCCGCACTTCAGCCGGTGAGCGCGTGGCCTCTGGCCTGGTGCTCACGCTTGGCAAGTTCGACTGCGTCATCGACAATGCCTCCTGCTTCGCCGGAACTTCCTTCCCACAAACGGCACCGTCCTGCTGTTCGGCGATCTCCCCATCTACATTGCCACCGTCCCGGAGCGTTTCCCTAGGGAAATCGTCTCTGTTGCGGGGCTGCCGTGCTCAGACGGCAACATCTCCGCCGCACCTCGCAGCGTGGAGGTCATGATGGCCGGATCCAGCTCGCATCCCCGCCAGCCGCGGGAGCGAGGGGCAGACGAGGTCGGAACTTCCGCTCCCCCGCAGCATCGGAACCCGGTGGAGGATGCCATTGATCGGCTCCTGACGCCGGTTAACCTCGAGGACAACCCCGAGGAAGCGGAGGCCAACTTCACCATGGAGAGATAGATCCTCCAGGAGGCCATGGAACTGGCAGCAGCCCGCAAGCAACTAGAGATTGCTAGGCGCGAGTACGACCGCGCGCACGGCCTCACTCGGGCTATCGCGGAGCCGAGCCGGCGCGACCAGGTACGGCGTCGAGGCGGTGAGCTGGGCAGTAGGATGGAGAAGGATGGGGAACCAGATCCCGCGCCTGCCCTCACACGGCCCACCTATAGCACGCCCATCAAGAACCTGCACGTGGCGCAAGCCGCAGCAGAAGAACTACCCAGCCTGGAGGGCGAGGAGCGAGCCTGCCAGCACGCTCGTGTCCAGGAGCTCCTCCGCATCGCGGACGAGCAGGCTGGCACCAACCGCTAGACGTAGGAGGACCTTAGCTACTCCAGAGGAAGCAAGCTACCTTCCAACAGCAGAGGTGCACCGCGCGACACCCAGCAGGCGTCGTCCCCTCAGCTGCCCAGGGCCCGCAGCAGGCGCCGCAGCTCAGGCAACAGGGGCCAGCCGCGCCAGGAGCAGATGGTGAACAGCAACCCGCCACCTCCCCTACCACCAGCCGGAGCGCCCAGACCAGCCAGGTCCCGCCTCTCGGGCCGGGTGGGGGCGCCCAACCCGGATTGTCCGGATGCCCGCGACCGCATCGAGATCCTCGCTCAAGCGCGCGTCACGGAGGAGGAAGATTCTACCGGTCCGGTTTGTTTCGGACCCCGCATTCGGAACGAGCCGTTTCCGGATAAATTCTCCCTGCCCAGGGACACCCCCAAGTACGACAGCAGCATGAAGCCGGAAGACTGGCTGACCGACTACGCTAAGACAGTCGGCATCGCCCACGGGAATAAGCGCACAGCTGTGTGCTACGTCCCTCTCATGCTAACCGGGTCGGCAAGGACATGGCTCAATATCCTTGCGCTCAACAGCATCAATGCCTGGCCTGACTTCGAGAAGGTGTTCGTCCGCAACTTCAACGACACGTACAAACGTCCAGGACGCCCACGCGACCTGGCCTTGTGCGTCCAGGGCGACCGCGAGACCGACCGCGAGTACCTCGCCAAGTGGACGGAGCTCCGCAACACTTGCGAGGGCATCCTGGAGAGCCAAGCCATCAGCTTCTTCATCGAAGGATGCCGAGAGGGCACCATGCTTCGCCACCGGCTACTGTGTGACGAGCCGAAAACCATGGCGGAGATCATGACGGCCACAGACCAGTACGCCATGGCGGATGCCGCCATGAAGAAGCCCCTCCGAGTAAACGCGGACGGCCGTCCGACTCCCATGGAGCCGGCTCGCGACCGTCCAAGCAATCCGACTGGTGAAGCCGGATCCTCCAGACACCACGGCAACGACAACCGGTTCCATGGGGACTGCCAGGCCGGACAACAGAAGCCTCGCTACCACGCGCGGCAGGTTAATGCCGTGGAGGGTGCGCCCGACGCACCGGCTAATGACACATGGAGGCAGAAGCCCTGGCTCACCTTCGACCAGATGATTGACGGCCCGTGCAAGTGGCATAGCGGTCCCTTCAAACCGGCTACCCACACCACCCGGAACTGTAGCTGGACTCGCCAGCTAAAGGACCAGGGCAACCAGCCTCGTCTCCCGCCTCCCCCATCGGGTGGACCCCCACCACCGGCTAGGGGAGCCGGTAATGACGGCAACGGCGGCAACAACAACAACGGCTACCCCCAGCCGCACGCCGCCTACCACATCTTCGAGACGGAGCAGGACGACAAGCACAGTCGCATGCGACGCTCCAAGGAGGTCAACGCCATCGTTTCTTCGTTCCCCCAGTACCTGAATTGGTCGGAAACCCCCATCACCTAGAACCGGGCAGATCAGCCTGAGCATCGGCCGACTCCCGAGGTCTACGCCATGGTGCTCGACCCCCTCATCGTCTCCAACGCGCGCACCTGCCGATTCTCGCGTGTCCTCATCGACGGAGGCAGCAGCCTCAACCTCCTCTACCAGTCCTCGCTGGAGAAGCTGGGCATTCGCAAAAGCGACCTGTGCCCGACTACCACGACGTTCCACGGCGTACTACCGGGGCCAGCCTGCGCTCCGTTGGGGAAAATCCAGCTGGACGTCATCTTCGGGACCGAGGAGAACTTCCGCCGCGAACCAATCTGGTTCGAAGTGGTAAATCTGACGAGCTCCTACCATGCTCTCCTCGGGTGCCCCGCCCTCGCCAAGTTCATGGCCATCCCCCACTACGCGTACCTCAAGACGAAGATGCCGGGACCCCACGGCGTGATCACCATCGCCGGCTGCTTCAGGCGATCGATGGAGTGTGCCTCAGCCGGTTCCAAACTGGCAGAGGCCCTCATCATAGCCGAAGAAAAACGCGCGATCATGCGCAACGTGGCCATGGCCCAGCAGGAGATTCCGTCTAGCAGAAAACCGGCTGGAGAAGGAGATTTCTAGCCAGCAAAGGTGACGAAGAGGATTCTACTCGACGCCTCCGATCCGACTAAGTTCGTCACCATTGGTGCCGGCTTGGACATCAAATAGGATGGCGCGCTCATCGACTTCCTCCGTGAGAATCGGGACATCTTCACATGGTCTGCCAAAGACATGCCGGGTGTGCCGAGGGAGTTCGCCGAGCACTCACTTCACGTGCGTCCGGATGCCAGGCCGGTCAAGCAACCTCTGCGTCGGTTCGTAGAGGAAAAGAGAAAGATAATCGGTGACGAGATCACCTGGCTCCTTGCAGCTGGGTTCATCATGGAAGTATACCACCCAGACTGGCTGGCGACCCCAGTCTTGGTGTTGAAGAAGAACAAGACCCGGCGCATGTGTATCGACTACACCAACCTGAACAAGGCGTGCCCGAAAGACCCCTTCGCCTTGCCCCGTATCGATCAAGTCATCGATTCCACGGCCGGCTGTGATTTGTTGTCTTTTCTAGATTGTTATTCCGGGTACAATCAGATCCGGCTCAACCCGACTGATCAGATTAAGACATCATTTATCACCCCCTACGGGGCTTTCTGCTATGTAACCATGCCTTTCGGCCTAAAGAACGCAGGCACCACCTATCAGCGATGTATGCAGAAATGCTTGCACCCGCAGATAGGCCGAAACATGCACGCTTACGTGGATGACGTAGTCATCAAAACCAAGGAAAAGCGCACCCTCCTCGAGGATCTGAGAGAAAGATTCGGCAACCTCCGCCAGTACCAGATGAAGCTGAACCCAGAGAAGTGCGTCTTCAGAGTACCATCCGGTCAGCTACTCGGTTTCCTCGTATCTCAACGAGGCATCGAGGTGAATCCGGAGAAGATCGCGGCCATCGAGAGGATGCAGCCGCCCAAGAACCTGCTTGGAGTCCAGAAGTTCACCGGATGCCTGGCTTCCCTCAGTCGTTTTGTCAGCCGGCTAGGGGAGAAGGCACTCCCGCTGTACCAACTGATGAAGAAGACGGACAAGTTCTCCTGGACTTCGCAGGCCAACACCGCGTTTCACGACCTCAAGCACATGTTATCCACAGCGTCGGTTCTAGCCACGCCGGCTAGCAAGGAGCCGATGTTGCTCTATATAGCAGCCACCAGCCGGGTCGTCAACGTCGTCCTGGTGGTGGAGCGCCCCGAGAAAGGCAAGGCTCAGCCGGTTCAGAGACCCGTCTACTACCTCAGCGAGGTTCTCTCCCTCTCCAAGCAGAACTACCCCCACTACCAAAAGATGTGCTATGGTGTGTACCTGGCATGCAAGGAGCTCAAGCACTACTTCTAGGAGCACCCGATCAAGGCCGTGTGCACTGCACCCCTTTCGGAAATCATCGGCAACAAGGACGCCACCGGCCGAGTCGCCAAGTGGGCCATCGAGCTCGCTGCCTACTCCATCCAGTATGAGCCTCGGCTCACGATCAAGTCACAGGTGTTGGCGGACTTCCTCGTCGACTGGGCCGAGACCCAGTATCTCCCACCGGTCCTGGATTCAGACCACTTGCGGATGCACTTCGACGGGTCGAAGATGCTCGGGGGCTTGGGAGCCGGCATCATGTTCACCTCGCCCAAGGGAGACCGGCTGGAGTACATGCTGCAGATCCACTTCAAGGCCTCCAACAACGTAGCCGAATACGAGGCACTGGTGCATGGGCTCCGGCTGGCCAAGGAGATTGGCGTCAACCGGATCCTGTGCTTCGGTGATTCGAACTTGGTGGTGCAACAGGTGTTCGGGGAATGGGACGCCAGAGATGCAAACATGGCTCTCTACCGGTTCCACATCCAAAAGCTCAGCGCCTCCTTCAACGGGTGCGAATTTCATCACGTCCCCCGCACCAACAACGAGGCAGCCGATACGCTCTCCAAGATAGGATCCACCAGGCAGGCCATCCCACCAGGGGTCTCCTTGGAGCATCTGCGCAAGCCATCCACCAACCCGTCGCCGGAGTCAGATTCCATCGCTAGGCGGGAAGCGTTCCGGCGGACGGAGCAGCGGAAACGGAGCCGGCAAAACCACCGAAGAAGAAAACCCGCACCAACTCTGGCCAGGCAGTACCCTCTGGCTCGCAAGACCCGAGGGCTACCGGCTCGCCTAGTGGCTCGGGGGCTGCCATCCCGGATATTCCACCCGGACGACCCCCCGACACCCGTCAGCCGGAGGACAGGAGCGTCCTCGTCATCTGGGAAGTACCATCCTGGGCACAGCCCTTCATGAACTACATTGCCAACGGAGAACTCCCGGACGATGAGGCAGAGGCCAGGCAAATCCGACGCTGCGCGCATACATACACCATCATAAACGGCGAGCTATACAAGCGCAGTGTATCCGGTATCTTCCAAAGATGTGTCAATGTAGACACAGGCTACCGGCTACTCAAGGACATCCACCAGGGTGAGTGTGGGCACCATGCTTCGTCAAGGGCGATAGTCGCCAAGGCGTTTCGCCATGGTTTCTATTGGCCCACCGCCCTCGAGGATGCCGAGCAGCTGGTCTGCGCGTGCAATGGGTGCCAGCGCTTCGGGCAGCTCAGGCACATACCGATCACCTGGCCCTTCGCAGTTTGGGGCCTCGACATGGTCGGGCCCTTCAAGCGAGCCCGCGCGGGAATGACCCACCTGCTGGTAGCGGTGGACAAGTTCACAATGTGGATTGAGGCCAAGCCTATCCAGAAGCTGGATGGAGCGACGGTTGTTACCTTCTTGACCGACATCATCAACCGCTTCGGCTACCCCAATAGCATCATCACCGACAACGGCACGAACTTCGCCAAGGGGGCCTTCGCCTGGTTCTGCAGCAACAAGGGCATCCGGCTGGACCTCGCCTCCGTCGCACACCCGCAGTCCAACGGGCAAGTCGAACAAGCAAACGGCTTGGTGCTAGCCGGCATCAAACCACGTCTCATCGAGCCATTGGAGCGGTCGCCCGGATGTTGGATCGAAGAACTTCCGGCTGTACTGTGGAGCCTCCGCACCACACAGAATAGGTCAACCGGCTACACGCCATTCTTCCTGGTCTACGGATCGAAAGCCGTCCTCTCCGCCGACATCGAATTTGAATCCCCTCGCAAGCTCCTCTACGATGAGCAAGCCAACAAGGAGGCACGGGAGGATGGGGTGGATCTCCTGGAGGAGGCCCGCGAGCTGGCCCTGTCCAGGTCTGCCCTGTACCAGCAGCGACTCCGTCGCTACCATTCAAGCCGGATTCACCCAGTCGCATTCCGCGAGGGCGACCTGGTTCTCCGGCTGGTGCAAGACACGAAGGGCATGCACAAGCTATCACCACCCTGGGAGGGCCCCTTCATCATCAGCCGGGCGCTACCCAACGACTCCTACTACCTCATCGACACACAGCAGCCGCGCAAGAACAAGATGGACAAATCGGATGAGGAGATCAAACGTCCTTGGAACGCGGCCCTGCTGCGCCCGTTTTACACCTAGTCGCCAGGCAGTGTATGTATCCCGAAAACCCCATGAATGAAAATGCGGACTCCCACGAGAATCTCGGGGGCTCCTTCTAGAAATGTGTGTGCACCTGTTCTTCGATTCAAATTTTCCGGCTCCGGCAACCCCTACCCGGGGGCTCGCCGGCTGGCCCGGCCTGTTAAGTCAACAAACCGGCTGAGTAGTGTGCGATGATGTCAGAGGCCCACTCTTCGTCTCAGCTACAGACCGCAACCCGGCTGTCCGGCTAGCAAGAGCAAAAGCCCGAGGCATCCCACACGAAAAACGGGGAAGAGGCGCGACAGATCGGGCGTCCCGGCCCCGCAACTAGCTCGAACCAATCCAGCTGCTAAGCCGCTAGTACCGTGCGTAATGTACTGTCAGCTCCCTTCGATTCCGGCTGCAGACTGCAACTCGGCTTCCCGGCAAGGACGCAGCAAAAACAGCAGAACACACGGGAAGGCGACTAAGTGTCTAGAAAGGAGCAAGCCAGTTTTCAACAAAAAACAAGCCGTTTTCCGGCTACGATTTGACAGACTAACCTATTAACCTGTGAAGATTTATGTGTGCATATGTGCATTCTTGTCCGACTACTTCGAGTCGGAATTCAGGAGAAGGAAAGAAGATTCGAAGTCCTTGGCTTCATCAAGCGCTCCGAATCTCGGGGGCTACACCCACTGGGTGTGCTCACGTGCCCCCAGTGGAATCTTGTAGTTCCTGACCGGCTAAAGGCGTTTAGCCAGCCATTCGGAGCCCAGGTGAGGGCAAGGGCGGGAGCAAGAAAAGACAAGAAAGATTCGAAGCACCTGGCTATGCCAGCTACTCCGAATCTCGGGGGATACACCCAGTGGGTGCTTTCGCACGCCCCCACTGGAATGTTAGTTCCCCGACTGAAGGCGTCCAGCCGACGAAAGCGTCCGACTGGGACGAGGCCAGTCGGGTAAAGTTAGAAGACTTGGCAGAAATAAGAAAGATTCGAAGCACCTGGCTACGCCAGCTACTACGAATCTCAGGGGCTACACCCAGTGGGTGCGCTTGCGCGCCCCCACTGGAGGTGCAGGTCGCCCGGCTAAAGGTGTGTAGCCGGACTAAGTTAGTCGGGCAAATTACGTAAAAGGAAAGCTCAACGCACAAGGAAGATTCAAGAATTTCAACAATAATAAACAAGGAGACGAAGCTCTCATAAGTTACCCGGCATCACAGATAGCCGGTACAAACGAACAAAGTTCACAAACATATAAGACAAGACAAATACACCCGGCATCCCGGGGCAGCAGCTAAACGGCAGGGCCTTTGCCATGGGGGAGTTCTTGACCGGCAGAAGCTGGGGGCGGAGGAGGAGCCGCAGTGCTCGATCCGGCTCCGGCGCTGGTTGGCGGCGGCACCGGGGCCTCCACATCGTGAGTACCGACGGACTCCGAGTCGGTGAGCACCTCGTCCGGGTCCACATAGTCAGCGATCTTGATGGTGGACCCGCGAAGCTCCGGATGGGCTTGGCGGACGGCGGCAATATCAGCTCCGACACGGAAGCCCCCATCGATATTCTCGACGCGAGCATCCTTGTACCAGGAGAGCATCAGTGCCAGGGCCATCTCCGCTCTGGCCCGCGCCGCCAGGTCCCGCAGCCGGTCCACCGCAGCAGGTACCTCTCCCACTTTCGCCGCCAGCTGCACCATCGTCTCCGGAACCGGAGCCTCTGGCCAAACGAAGGAGAAGACGTCCCGTGCCGCCTGACGAAGCTTCGCAGCTTCCTCGCCAAGAAGGACGACGAGCTCCTGAGCCGTCGGCTGTGCTCCCGGCCAGTTCTCCTGTAGCCGGTTGTAGGCCAGCAGGTCTATGCTGGGGTAAAAGGCTATCAGAAAAGAGGAGTCAGATCCGGCTACCGGATCCGGAAAGAAAGGAAGACGGAAGAAAGAACTCACCTTTGGCAGTGTGGCCGACCTGCATCAGCTCCTCCACCAGCGCCTTCTCCTTGACCGTTAGCCGTTTTATCTCCTTCTCTTGGTCCTTGTTCTGGGCCTCGAGAAGGGAGAAGGCTTCGGCCCAGCTAGCGAGCGAGGCGTTGTGCTCCTTGACGGTGGCCTCCAAACCGTCTACTCGCGCGTGCAAATCCTTGTTCTACAGGCGCAGAGTGGAGTTGGACCTGCTCAGCCGGTCGTTCGCTTTCTTCAAGCGATCGATCTCGTGCTGAGCACACACGAGGATAGCTGCAATGAAACCGGCTATCAGAAAAAAAAGGGAGCAAGACGGATAAAGCGAACTTACTCTAGGAGGTCCTGTTGGCGGCAGCAAGCTTCTGCTCCAGGGTCCGGTTCCCGCCGACTGTGGCCTCAAGCAGCCAGATCTCCTTCACCGCCAGCTCGAGCGTGGCGGCAAGATCCGATAGCAAAGCAGTGGAGGAGGCGTCGTCGTCCACGGCGTTGACGGCCAAGGACTCCTTCGCTGGGACCACCGCTGTTCGCCACTCCTCCCCGAGCTCCTTGTCGGAGTTGTCATTGCCAACAACGACGAGCTCCTTGCCGGCAGCCCCCCGCGCGCCCGCGGAGGAACCTTCCGGCTGGGAGTGATCCGTTTCTGGCTGGGGACCCTCCAGCTGGGAGGAGGCAGCCGGCTCAGCCTCAGAAGAAGGAGAGGCGCCGGTTGGCTCAGTCGGGGCACGGGGCGGCGACCCGGTTGGCGCCCGAGCCGGGCTCGCGGCTCCGAAAGAAACCAACGCGCTAAGAAGAAGGAGGAAAAGGCAAAGGCAAAATAAGCCAAATTCAGAAAAACAAGAAGGAAGACAAATAGACGAAAGGCACCGAAAGATAGAGGGGGAGAGGAAAAACATACCCCGGCACGACCAAGGGCGGTCCTTTCTTCTGGACAAGACGACTCAGCGGCAGGGCACTGGACCGGCTCCTCTTCGGAGCTGGCTCCTCCGCCGCAGGCCGGCGGGAGCCAGAACGGCTGGAGCCGCTCCCACCTGCTTCGTCGTCCGTCGCAGAGCACGTCACCAGCTCCGATGTCGGCCCGGCCTCCTCCTCGTGCACCTCCGCGTGCGGGTCGGTGGCCGGCTCATCGTTCCGGCTGGGGAAGGCGTCGCCGTCCCCATCCGATTCCTCGCCGGACCGCCGAGCGCGTGGCTCGGGCAAGTCTGGCATGAATACCTCGAGGGGAGCCTCTCCCTCCTCGCGAAGGATGTAGGCGAAGATCTGACGAATGCAAGAAGTCAATCAGACAGAACATGGAAATAACATAGAAAGAATAAGAAAAATTTCCGGCTACGAAGAACTTACCCGAGGCGGGCGGTTCTCCCGGCTGTAGGGCGCCAGACTAAACTTCCAGTTCTCCGGTAGCCGCTCCTTGCTGATCGTCCACAACCACTCCTTCAAGTTGTGGTAGTGGGGATCGCGGCGCGACAGCCGGGTTGGGTCCAGCCAGCCCGATTAGTAGCACATCTTGTGCGCCCGCTGCTGCAGCGGCATCATCAGCCGGGACATCCAACTAAGAGTGATGTCCCGACCGGTTAGCTCGCAGGTGACAAGGGAACGCATGCGTTCCAGCATCGCATCCGTCTCCGCCTTGTCGTCGTGGATCTTCAGATCCCAGTTCTGCCGACTGGACTCGACGTCTTGGAAGGCCGGCAGGTTTATCCGGTCGACGTTGGTGACGTTCTTGACGTAGAAGTACGGCTGCTGCCATAGCCGTACCGTGTCCTGGAGCAAGAACTTTGGGTAGCCGGATTGGGTGCGGGAGTATATGGTGGCACCGCCACAGACGACTAGCGGCCCCTTCGTGTACTGCACCTGCGGCCGAACTCGGAAGAGCCGGCAGAAGAGCCCGAGATCCGGCTGGATCCCGAGGTAACTCTCGCAGAATGCCATGAAGTGCGCCAACATTCCGATTGCGTTGGCGCCGAGGTGGTGGAGGCGGAGGTCGAAGAAGGCCAAGAATGTAAGGAAGAATGGATGCAGTGGCAACGCGAACCTGCGCGCCAGGTGCGAGAGGAAGATGACGTGTTCCCCCTCCGCCGGATGCGGCGACACCTCCCCCACCGGCGCGAACCGCACCACCACCTCCTCCGCTGGTGGGAGGACGCGGGTCGCGCGATACTTCGCGATTTGGTCCTCGGTGACGGAAGAGCCGCACCAGGCCCCGCGGCCGGCGGCCATTTCCGGCTGAAGGAGAGGAGCGGCAACGGAAGAGTGACGGTGGCCCGTAACATCGACGACGGCGAGCGGGCGGCGCAGAGGGCAAGAACGCAGGAGCAAGAGCACGCGAGGGAGAAGGAGATTGCAGCGGGGGAGCGAAGGAAAAGAACTGCCTCCCCCGCGGCGTCCCTTTAAAGGATCAGAAGGGCAACCGTCGGCAGGGCCACGTGGCGCGCATCCGGGCAACCCACATCCCAACCGCCGCCTAGATCCCGTGTGCCAGGACAGGATGCGCAGAAGATCCTAGAGTGAGAACCGAAGCGCCGGACAACAGTTTCCCGAGGCGACGTGCGACGAGACGTTACGCTGCCCGCCGCAGAGCAATGATGGCGCATGCGCGCATGGCCGGCGTCAGCACTGACGTCACGGGTAGCGCAACTGCCATGCTCAGCCGGATGAAAATTCAAAAAGCAAGAAGGAGCGCGCGCACATTTCGCCTAAGGGCGGAATCCACACGCGCTCAGGGGCTAGTGTCAGTAGGATGATCCCCGGGTACCCCATCCGAATAAGAAACAGGACAGTCAGATCGCGCCGGCTGACCAGATGCAGCCGGACAGGACAGGACGGGCCGGCTATCACCCAGTAGCCGGATCAGAAAGAGACAGCCGGATACGACGACGTAGCCGGACCCAATAAGAGAGACAGGACGACATGCGTATCAGTGCATGGTACGCCCTGTACGAGGACAAGACGAGCAACCACCCGCCCATACCGAAGACTTTGCATGGGTGACGCTGGAACAGTGGCATGTGCTGACGATAGGCTCGCACGGCGTCCACTGTACCTACGACAGCCATACCGCTCATACACCGAAGAGACAAGCCATGCTGGACACTGTAGATGACTAGTCGGCTGGGACCCGCCTATGGGGCCCGCCAGTCGGACTAGTCAGCAAGACCTTTGCCTCTCTGACTATATAAGGGGAGGCAGGGCCTCAGTAGAAAGGGTTGGTCTCAGTACATTTAAGGCAGTAGCTAGCAGATACAACTCGAGGAGCACTTGTAGCTCGTGTATTCCACATAGTCAGATCCGGCAGGAGTAGGGGCTTTACCTCATCACGAGGGCCCCGAACCTGGGTACTTCTTGCGTCCCGCTACACCCGCTTGTATCCAATCCCTCCTGCGGACGCCGTCGATAGCTTCCCTGCTAGTCCCCACACCTCTATCTAACCTCCTCATGTACTTCCGTTCCCAATACAACGACATTGTTGTTAGTAAAAAGACCACACATGCAATGACACTGGTGGATCTATGCGTGGTCTCTAAAGAGAACACACATGCAATGACTTTGGATGTTGTTAGTAAAAAGAGCACACATGCAATGACACTGGTGGATCCATGTGTGGTCTATGAAGAGAACACACATTTTCAATGACTCTGGTGGATCCATATGTGGTATGTGAAAAGAATAGTCATGAAATGACTCTGGTTATTAGCAAAAAGAACACACATGCAATGGCACGGGTGGATCCATGTGTGGTCTTTGAAGAGAACACACATGCAATGACTCTAATTATTGTTAGTAAAAAGAGCACACATGCAATGACACTGGTGGATCCATAGGTGGATTGTGAAAAGAGCACACATGCAATGACACTGGTGGATCCATATGTGGTATGTGAAAAGAACACACATGCAATGACTCTGGCTGTTGTTAGTAAGAAGAGCACACATGCAATGACACTGGTGGATCCATACGTGGATTGTGAAAAGAACACAAATTTCAATGACACTGGTGGATCCATATGTTGTATGTGAAAATAACACACATGCAATGACTCTAGTTGTTGTTAGTAAAAAGAACACACATGCAATGACACTGGTGGATCCATGCGTGGTCTCTGAAGAGAACACACATCCAATGACTCTAGTTGTTGTTAGTAAGAAGAGCACACATTTCAATGACACTGGTGGCTCCATATGTGGTATGTGAAAAGAACACACATGCAATGACTCCAGTTGTTGTTAGTAAAAAGAACACACATGCAATGACACTGGTGGATCCATGTGTGGTCTCTAAAGAGAACACACATTTCAATGACACTGGTGGATCCATATGTGGTATGTGAAAATAACACACATGAAATGACTCTGGTTGTTTTCATCGGATGGATGACAAGTACGCCATGAGGGGATCCTCAAGGCGTGCGGAAGAGAGGGGTGTGAGACGTACGGTGTTCCGGGACGGTGAGCACACAAGTTTACCTAGGTTCGAGTCTGCGGCTTTGGACGGATCCTACTCCTGCTAGCAATCTAGTAATACGGTAGAGCCGGAATATGGGTTACAAGGGTTCGCCTGTGCGAGTTGAGATTGTAGACTATTGAGGGTGCCCTAAAGGCTCTCCTTAGGACGGCTTATATACATATCTGGCCTAGGGTTTTCATGAGAGATCTATCCGGCTACGACTAAGAGTTAGTTACAGAGTACATCTTGAACTACAAGTAACACTATGGGCCTAAGTCAGTAAGTCTTCTGGGCCTTCCCGTAGCCGGGTTGGACTCCGTCTTTTCTCCCTGACTGGGCCACCCGTGAAGCAAAGCTCTAACCCGAAGTGGGCCACCCTGGTCAGTGAGGAACTGTGTGAGGATACCCGAAAAGTATATCCCCAACAGCAGCCCCCGGAAGTCTCCAAGATCCAAAGTCGGATTCATCATCGTCTAGCTTGATCTTTGGCTTGCAGAATCTTGAAGGGTTCCTAAAACTTCACAACAAAAAATATGACCCAGGTCTTAAAAATAAGTCAGACCTATCAATAGGTTACTCGGATTTTCCAGCTTGATTTCAAACTAAGCCGGAGCTTGGTCTCTAACGCCACCTGACACCAGTCATGGTCAAGTCATGTCATCTGACAGACATCCTGTCAGCACGACCGTTGGTCGGTCCGCAGTTCGCGGAACCGAGGCATTGTTTCAATGCGTACGCGGAGATCGAGGTGACGTAATCATCACGTGGGTCCTTCCTAGTTCCTTCCACGACGCGTGACAGTTACACTGTAGCATTTGCATGAACCTTGGCGCGGTTAGGTGGATATAAGGGGTGAAGATTCTCCTCCTGCTTTCTTCACCTGTTCCTTTGCCATTTCTTCTCCTCCAAATCTCCTCCGTGCACAGAGCTCCTCTGCTTTCCCCAAAAACTCCTAGCACCGCCCATCTTAGGTCACCAGCGCACCAGAGAAATGGCTTCCTCATCCTCTTCTGTTTTGGCAGCGGCAGCAGCGACGGAGGCGGCGACAGAAAAGGAAAGCTTCCGCGGGGTTTGGATCCCCTGCGTGCTTGACGATGAGAAGCTCCGCGGCGTGGAGACAGAAGGGCTCCTCCGTGTCGGCGACTGGCAGAGCGGCGTCGGGGAGACTGTCCCCAACCCGCGCGCCGGCGAGCGGGTACACTTTGACACCCACCTCGACAAAGGTTTGTCACTTCCTCCCTCGGAATTCTTTTCCAAGGTGATAGATCACTATAGTGTTTAACTCCACCATCTTCCTCCCAACTCCCTCCTAGAGATCAGTGCCTATGCGGCTTTGTGCGAGGGATTTCTTGGCATTAGGCCGAGTCTCACCTTATTCCGGTACTACTTCCATGTCCGGAGAAATTCTATCACTGCCGGTAATCCGTATATTACCGGTACAATTAGCTTTTCACTTAGACGTGAGCGTGCATATCCCAAGATTCTAGCTAGTGACTCGGTCACAAGGATATTCCGGCTTTCGGCAAAGCCACTGCTTTGCCTGCTTTCGTCGACAGAGCTGCCACGGCCCAACCGTCCTGGGATGAGGCCCCTCCGGCTCTCAGTGATGATCTCATCCTCGCTAAGAGGCGCATCGAATATCTAATTAAACCCAAAGGACTGAAGGGATCCGACTTGGTCCAATGTTGGGTGTCATGCTGGATCCAACCCCTTCAGTACCACAGAGACTGACTGATGCACTCCATCACGTCATCCAAAAAGGATTCCCTCCGCATCAGCCCAGAGCCTATACCTCGCAAGGTTATATAAGCCAGATTAAATGGTTGATAAGGGAGCAGATCGAGAGGAAGATCCCAGAGGTTTCTCTAGATATGCATACAAAGGAAAACCCCGTGGTGCCGGTAAGCTTCTAACAATAATCCTTTTTAGGTGTTTGATTCTTTAGATTATATCGCAATACTGATATGTTTTCTTCTTTTCAGCTTGCTGACCTCCCCGAGTCGGAATTTGCTCCACTCGGAGGATATCCTCCAGAGTTTTCTCAGGAGGCGTAACTGGTCCCATTGCCGGACATTGTGCCCAAGAAGCGCAGGGCTCCGACAGTGGCTGTTGGCACAAAGGAGGTGCCTGTTGTGAAGAGGTAACTTTCAACACAACTTCCGCCTTTGTACCTTACTCGAATTTTCTTCCGAGATGTAATGTTTTCGACTTTATTACATTCTTAGAGCTAAGAAGCTCATCAAGGGAAAGGGGAAGGGAACTTCTTCGAAGCCCCTGCGACAGACGAAGCTTACCATAGCTTCTCCTGTCGTAGCTCCTCTGACTCCTGCCCCTCAACCTTCCGCAACGCCGGTGATCACTCCTTCTCTGGCTTTCGCAGAAGATCCGGCTCCTTCAATGGAGCATGTGATCCTTGAAGCGCAAACTGACGTCACCATGAGTGAGTTAGGTATAGATAAGGGTGAACCCTCTTTGGGTAATGATCCCTCGGCAGAAACCTTTGCCGAAAACCTTCCCAGCAATCCGGGACTTGCCAAGTTTGGCCTATCTCGGAAATCTGCGGAAGAGATCCAGCAGCTGGCCAGGCAGTGCCTAGAGAAAAGAAATCTATCTGCTGAAGAAGAAGCGCAAGAGGCAGAGGACATCAAGCACTCTAACATTCTTGAACAAGTGCGTCTTTGCAACGAGAGGATAAGGTCCGATGAGCTTCCAACTGCTCTAATGACTCCTCTGACTCTCGCCGAGAAGGTTGCTGTTGAAGTGAATGCGAGTTTGGACAAACTTACTCGCGAACAATATGTAAGTCGGAATTCTAACTCCTGTTTTTCCTTTATTTCATATCATATCCCCTAGCCCCGAAGCATGAATTAGGATATATAATCCGGGTTTATGCTTCCTTAGGATGCCAAATAATGAACTAGTGTAGCCCCCAAGGCTCGTGCTGATATTAGTAAAAATATTAGCCCGAGTCTTTAGTAGACTTCTGACTTTGGGTATTCTGACTTACATAAAGTATATTCCTATAACCAGCATTTGTTGAAAAATGTCTACAACAAGCGGAGAGAGATCAGAGCTCTCCGACTTAAGAATGCTGATCTTAAAGTTGCCAAGGATGAGGCCAAAGGTAAACATTCCGAGACTCAAACCTTGTCTTTCATGTTTTCATAGTCGAATTTTTACTGAACTGTTGTTCTTTTTGACTTATAGCGTGGTAAAACAGTCCTGCGCTATGATTGAAGAGGCCGAGAACCTCAAAACCTTAGTGGTGGAGAACAAAGAGCTTCGCCAAGAGCTGGACAAGCTCAAGGCGGATCATGAGAAGAGCATCTCTCAAATTCTCGAATCCTCCTCGATGGCCAGTGACGACCGTGATCGTAAGGTTGCCGCTCAGGATCAAAAAATCTCGGACCTCAATAATGAGATGTGTAGAGAGAAGGACCTTTCCGAGGCGCTCCGGGCTAAACTCCGGAGTCTTCGGGAAGAGAAGACCAAGATTGATGACATCATCTTCGGTATGTTCCATCTGTCTGATTTGTCTATTTTCTTCGACTTATTTCAATGTCGGATTTCCTTAACTGCTTTGTGTATAGGTCCTCTGCACTTGACGGATTCCACCTCCGCCGAGCCCCACACCCACCGGCTTACCCAAGTCGGTGACCTGCTTCATGACTTCTGCCAATCCCTTGAGGATATTGGCGAAGCTCTCAAGATTCCGGACATGCATAGCATGTCGGATTTTCAGGTGCGGGACAAGGCGAAGGAGATGCCGCAACTCGTCCAGGATTGGAACATGTCCTACGCGGGGTCCACGGCGCAGAACGCTCTCACCATGGTCATGAGCCACCATGGAAACATGGAAATATGGCAAATGACCAGAGGGTACTGCAAGGTGGATGAAGACGGCCAGGAGCAGGACATCAAGGCTATTATGGACTCCTACACCGGATATGGGTGTCACGTGGCTGATTTGACCAGCTACAAAACTCCTTTCTTCACCCGCATGGACACTCCGCCTCCGCCTCCAGAAGAATCAGCAGAAGTTTCCAACAATGATCACACCATATCGGAAGTGGACATCTCAGAACGATATCAAGGCGATGTATCCAATGAGCCGGCAGCTCCTTCCTCTCCAATTTGCCAGAAACATTTGTATTATTCTGAAAAACATGATGGGTCTGTAAATATGCAGTACTATAATTTTGCTAGTGCTAAGCTTTTGATCTATTCAGCACTTTTGGCTTTTAAATTTTTTGTGTGCCTAAAATGTTTACATAAGCACTTGTATTTTTCCCCTATACTTATCGGTTATCTGGCTTTCTGCCTCGTCTCTTTCATGAGCCGGCCAAACCTTCTGCATGGAAACTTTGCCGAGCAACGGATCTCAATTGCTAAACCAGTTTAAACTCAGAAACAAAGCCGGCTTCCAGTACCAACAATTCACTACTCGAAAAATACCCGCATCTAGCAATCAGACAAATAACCAAAGTATAGACTAGAAACTTTAGGGTTATACCAGAAGGTAGCATTTTTAGAATCAGAAATCTAAACCAGAACAACATGAGCATAAAGTACTTTCAAGTATTCTGGGATTTTTGACTATGACATGATCATTAGGAAATAAGATGGTAAAAACTTCTTAGAAAAAATTTGAGGCAACCAAGACTTTTATTTCTCACAGAACATGTACATATATATGTTTACAAAGAAGGATAAACTAAGAATAAAAGGGAAGTAGCTGAGCAATATTCCATGGTCTGTCTAACTCATCCGGATTTGTACCGCCTCTAGCTCTCTTTCTCTTCTTAGTAGCAGGTCTTTCTTTGACTGGCCTCATGTCAGTTAGGTGTACGAACCATTGTGCAATACTCGACTAACTAAAAAGGGCCCGTCCCATACTGGGGAAAGTTTGTGCTTTCTTTGTTGCACAAGCCGGAGAACCAAATCGCCTTTATTGAAAGATTTGTTTCTGACTCTCTAGCTATGATACTTGCGTAACTTGTGCTCATAGGTTGTTGATCTCATTTCAGCAACGACGCGGACTTCTTTGACCAAGTCGAGATAGGAGAAGTATGAATTAAATCACTAGGAAGAACTGCTTCTACACCATAGACCAAGAAGAAAGGTGTGTATCCGGTTGACCTATTCGGAATTGTTTGTAAACTCCATATTACAGAGGGTAATTCCTCTGCCCAAGCCCCCGCACCACGTCGTAGTGGTGCTTCGAGTCTCGGTTTTAGGCCTTGTAGGATTAAACCATTTTCTCTTTCGACTTGTCCGTTAGCCTGTGGATGTGCGACTGACGCAATGTCAAGCCGGATATTTCTCTCATTGCAGAATTCGGCCAATTCTCCCATAGAGAAATTACTCCCGTTGTCCATGATAATGCTGATACATTGCAAATGTATCTATAATTTTTGATGTTCCATGCTTGTTTTTATCCACTTTCTTTAGTTTTGTCCGCACTTTGGAGTACTTTTCATATGATTTCTTGGACTAACCTATTAACAAGAGCCATAGTGCCAGCTGCCTGTTTTCTGTTGTTTTTGGTTCCAGGAAAGTCAAAAAATGAATATTCTCGGAATTGGACAGGACAAAAGCCAAAGTGCCTATTTTTCCGGAAGTCTTCAGATGCCAGAATACGAGACGGAGAGGGGCCAGAGGGTGGCCACACCACCTGGCCGCGCGGCCAGGCTTGGCCCGCGCCAGGGGGTGGTGTGGCCAGCCCAGGCACCCCCTCGGCCTCCCCTTCCGCCTATAAGATGCCCTCGGGACGAAAACCCTAAGCACCCGATCAAAAATCCATGAAAGAGTCTGTAGCCGCCGTCATCTCCATCCCTAGATCGGGAGGGATCTGAAGCTCTTCCCGGCACCCTGCCGGAGAGGGGAATTCACCCTAGAGGCCTTCTTCATCATCATGCAAGCCTCTGGTGTGATGCGTGAGTAGTTCATCCATGGACTACGGATCCATGTAGTAGCTAGATGGCTGGTTCTCCTCCTTTGTGCTTTCATGTCTAGATCTTGTGAGCTCCGTTCATGATCAAGATCATCTATTTGTAATTCTGCATGTTGTGTTTGCGGGGATACGATGGATATTGAGAAGCTATTTCAGATTGATTATTGATTCTATCATGTCTTTGTTATTTGTGATGTTGCATGCTTTCCGTTGGTAGTAGCTATCTTGGCCAAGTAGATGCTAGCAACTCCAAGAGTTAGTATTTATGCTTGACAGTGGGTTCATGCCTCTGGTAATCTGGGGAAGTGATAGAAATATCTAAGGTACTAGATGTGTTGTTGCTACTAGGGGGAAAACAACAATCCTTTGTTCATAGAACAATCATATTGTTTACTTTACACGTAGTTCGTAAAGCAATAATCTGTTGCTTGCAACTTAATACTGGAGGGGGGTTCGGATGATAACCTGAAGGTGGATTATTAGTCATAGATGAAGTTGGATGGCGGTCTATGTATAATGTTGTAATGCCCAATCAAGTCTCAAAGGATTCAAGATGATTAGTATATGCATGTATTGCTTTCTCGATGTTTGTCAATTGCCCCGCTGTAATTTGTTCACCCAGCATGTTATCTATCTTAAGGAGAGCCACCTCTAGTGAACTATGGATCCCGGTCCTTGTCTTTTACATTCAATCTATAAACTGTTTACTGCTTTGTGTTTACTTTCTGCAAACTTTTACTTCTTTCAATTCGATACGTTTAATCCTTTGTCTTTCGCAAAACATGGTGACATTGACAACCTCATCGCAAGTTGGGGACAAAGTTCTGTGGTTGTGTTGTGCAGGTCTCCACGTTGTTACTAGCACCGGTAGTGCGCCCTGCCAAAGCTCAGCTAGCAACACCTTTGGGATGTTTCCTTGCTCCTACTGGTTCAATTAAACCTTGGTTTCATAACTGAGGGAAACTTGCTACTGTGCTCATCATACGTTCCTCTTGGGGTTCCCAACAAGCTCTACATCAACACCGCACCAGCACTTTTCTGGCGCCATACACTGAGCCATCAAATGCTATGCGGATAACCATACCGGATTATGACATCCTCAACAAATCTTTTGGTTGTTGCTCCATCACAACTAGTGACAGGTTTAGCCTCAATCCATTTGGTGAATTTATCCACCATCACTAAGAGGTGAGTAAATCCACTTGGAGCTCGTTTAAACGGTCCTACCATATCAAGCCCCCAGACTGCAAAAGGCAATGTTATAGGTATTTTTCGCAGCTGATCAGCCGGAACATGAGCTAGTTTGGCATACTTTTGGCAGCCTTTGCATGTCTTGACTAATTGTTCGGCATCTGCCTGAGCTGTAAGCCAGAAAAATCCGTGTCTAAAAGCTTTTGCCACTAAAGATTTGGCTGCAGCATGGTGGCCACACTCGCCTTCGTGGATTTCTCTTAAGATTTCCACTCCTTTTGGAGATACGCAGCGCTAAAAAACCCCAGAAATACTCCGCTTATAGAGCTCACCTTTAACTATAGTATAGGCTTTCGCTCGTCGGATAATCTGCCGGCTCAGAACCTCGTCTTCGGGTAATTTGCCATCTACGAGATAACCAAGGTAGGGTTGGGTCCAGCTGGGAATTACAGTTGGGACTGCTATTAGAGGTGAGTCGGATTTGGTCGGATATTCCTCATCTAGTCCCTTTTTTGAGGGAACTTTGAGGTGCTCCAAAAAAGTGCCATCCGGGACCTCTTTTCGCGAGAGCCTATCCGAGATAATGCATCTGGTTCCTCGTTTTCTGCTCGAGGGATGTGTTGAACCTCAAACCCTTCGAACGATTTAGATAGATCATCCATGACAGCTTTATACGCTGCCATATGTTTATTTGCATTACAAATATCCAAACTTGCTGAGCAACAAGATCCGAATATCCATAACACATCAAAGCAATCCGGATTCCATGCAGCAGTGCTTCATACTCGGCAATATTATTTGTCGCTGTGAAGTGGATCTGCAATACGTATAGAAGTTTATCTCCTTGGGGTGATTTGAGCACCACGCCAGCCCCCGAGCCCCCTCAAGCCTTAGACCCATCAAAGTAGAGGGTCCAATATTCCGACTCAGGGAGGGTCATATTCTCCTTCGTCTCTGTCCAATCAGCGACAAAATCAACAAGGATTTGGTATTTGATTGTTGTCCGAGGTTTATACTCAATATCAAAAGCTGAAAGCTCTATGCCCCATTTGGCGACGCGTCCTGTGGCGTCACTGTTGTTGATTATATCTCTCATGGGAGTTGTGCTCACCACGGTAATTGGACGCTCCTGAAAATAATGTTGTAGCTTACGAGATGCCAGAAAAACACCGTAAGCCAACTTTTGATAGTGCGGATACCGCTGTTTGGATTCTGTCAGGACCTTGCTGACAAAGTAAGTCGGACGCTGCACCAAGTGTTCCTGATTTTCCTCCAGTCTCTCCACTACCATGACGATACTAACGACCTTATTTGTCGCAGCAAGATAAAGCAACATCGGTTCCTGAGGTTCCGGCGCAGCAAGGATAGGAGCAGATGAGAGTACTTTCTTCAGGTCTTGTAGTGCAGCTTCAGCTTTGTCTGTCCAAACAAAATCCTTGGTCTTTTTCAGGAGTTTGTATAACGGTGCAGCTCTTTAACCAAGCCGGCTTACAAACCGACTGACTGCAGCGATGCAACCAGTTAGTCTTTGTATGTCCTTAAGGCGAGTTGGCCTGGAAATATTGAGTATAGCCTTGATTTTGTCCCGGTTCACCTCTATGCCTCTTTGAGACACGATGAAACCTAACAATTTTCCGGCTGGTATTCCAAAGAAACATTTCTTCGGGTTAAGCATGATGTTGTATTTTCATAGATTGGCGAATGTTTCCTCTAAGTCGGAAATCAGCATTTCCTTCTTTTTGGACATCACCGCAATATTATCCACGTATGCATGCACATTGCATCTGAGTTGGTCATGGAGGCAACACTGCATCGTGCGCTGGTACGTAGCTCATGCGTTCTTCAGTCCAAAGGGCATCATAACAAAACAGAAGGTTCCGAAGGGGGTTATGAATGAAGTTTTGACTTTGTCAAATTCCTTCATTCGGATTTGGTGATAACCGGAATATGCGTCGAGAAAACAGAGGAGTTCCGAGCCTGCTGTAGAATCGATAACTTGATCAATTCTAGGCAGAGCGAACGGATCTTTTGGACAAGCCTTGTTCAAGGCAGTATAATCAACACACATCCTTAAATCAGTGGTGTCCTTTTTAGGGACCATTACAGGATTGGCCGACCACTCAGTGTGGATGACCTCTTCTATGAATCCGGCTAACTCGAGCTGTGCTAGTTCCTTAGCTATTGCCTTACGCTTTTCATCGCCGAAACGTCGTAAGGACTATTTGACGGGTTTAGCGTTCGGGTTTACATTTAAAGAGTGCTCGACAAGTTCCCTAGGTACTCCGATCATGTTAGATGGCTGCCATGCGGATATATCTTGATTTGCTTGGAGGAACTTGACGAGCACGCTTTCCTATGCGCTATCTAGGCCTACGCCTATCTGGGTCACCTTGGAGGGGTCATCATCCTTCAACGGCATCTTCTTCATCTCTTCTGATGCCTTGAACTCCGGATTTGGCTTTGTCACCTCCTTCTTCTTTGCGGGCATCTCGGACGGATCTATGCTCTTCTTGATCACCTAGTACTTCTGGGCGTGCAGCACGGCTTCAGCAAAGGCGGCATTTCCATCCTCGCACTCTCGTGCTTTCTTTGGGTCTCCCCTAATGGTGATTACGCCGTTGGGACCTGGAATTTTCATCATATTATAAATGTAACACGGACGAGCCATAAAATCCTAGTAAGCCAAACGTCCGATTATAGCATGGTACAGGCTCTTGAATGGGACCACTTCGAAGGAAAGTGCCTCCGTCCGATAATTCTTTGGTGTTCCAAAGGTAACATCCAAAGTAATCTCCCCCAGGGAATTAGCTTGTCTTCATGGGACAACTCCGTGAAAAATCACAGAGCTATGGTTCAGCTGGGTCTCCGAGATCTTCATCTGGCGTAGCGTTTCGACATAGAGGATATTGATACTGCTGCCATCGTCCATCAGGGTCTTGGAGTAACCATAACCATCAATAAGTGGATTGACGATTAAGGCACATTTTCCTCGCCTATGTAGCTTAGGCGGACGATCAACGCGGTCAAATGTGATTGCCACTTCCGACCAGTCCAAGAATTGGGGGACAGCCGGAACTATGGCATTCAGCTCATGTAGAACTGCTTTCTTAACCTTTGCTGGTTGAGATCCGAGGAAGGTGACATAAGTGTCTTTTTTGGTCGGAAATTTTTTCTTCCCTTCCGGCTTGGGATTTGAAGCATCAGCTTCCTCCATGTCGGAATCTTCCTTGGTCTCTTTATCTTTTTCGGGATTCTTCTTTCCCTTCTTCCACTTAGCTTTGTAGCCCGTGGTGTCATCTCTTTTGATGTCGTCATTGAAACGACATTCAGCGTTGGTGTGGGACGAGCCCCCATTGGCGTCTAAGTGATGCACACATGGGTTATTGGCAATGTCGGCCCAAGAGTAGCTTTTGCCCGGTTGTTGGTCTCCTCTGCCTTGGACTCTCGAAGTCCCACGGCCACGCCCGCGGCCTCCGCCGCGTCCTCCTCGTCCTCCAGACCTGAAAGTAGCAGTGACCACTGCCGTTTCCGTGTTCGGTTTTTCTTTCGAGGTATTTTTGCGCTTCTGAGCTTGTTGCTTTGGTTGTTTTGCCGACTGTGGCATAGCTAGGGCATTGAGTAATCCCTCTGCATCATTGTCGGCATCTGCATACTTGCTCGCTGTTTCTATCATCTCTCCCAAATCAGTGACTTTGTCGCACTTCAAACGATGACGCAGTAGACCAATTGGGAGGCTTGCAATGAAAGCTTCAATCACAGTTTGATCATTTACTCCTTCACAAGAGTTCTTGGTGTCGATCCATCATCCGAGGTAATCCCGGCAAGTTTCTCCGGCCTTCTGGGTGCAACGCTGTAGGTCTCCGACCGTACAGGGCCTCCGGTATGTGCCTTCGAAATTCTGAAAGAATGCAGTTTGCATGTCATACCAGTTGTGGATGGTGTTCTCCGGAACTTCATTAAGCCATGATCGTGCCGTCTTCCACAACATAAGTGGGTGATATCGGGTTGCGACCAGGCTGTTTCCGCCTTTGGCGATGCATCAAGCTTGGAAAAAATCCTGTAGCCAGGTATCTGGCCTAGCAATGCCGTCGTAGGCTTGGATATGCCTTGAGATAGCAAATCCTTCCGGGAATCTTGTAGCTCTGATGCATGGTCCGAAGCACTTTGGGCCCACGTAAATATCATCGTTTTCGTAGCGCTGCACCTCTATGTTGGAGTTGATCCCGTGCCTTGCGTCGTTCGGGGATAGAGATCGTCCCGAATGTCGGTTGTGGTTGTGATGCCTTCGACCCAGACTTCGGCTTCTGCCACCACCTTCTCCGCCACGTCGTCCTCCTTGTCCCCCTTGAGAGCCGTTGTGATGACTGCTTGGTGGAGAGGGTGGGGCAGCTGGATTGTTTCTGGCTGTTCACTGGCCTCTGTCCGGAGCGTCATTATTCCGATTCTGGGGAGGGTCTTCACTATGACGAGCCCCTTGCCGGCTTGTCCCGGCATGGTTTCCGTTGTTCCTTCATCCGTCATTCCCACTACGGTGAGGCTCAGCCAGACGGCTTGCATGTCTAGGAGGTGGCATTTTTTGACAATCCTCCTGCCGGCGTTTTTCTTTATCTTCTCCCCTTCGATCATATGACTCTCGTCAGGGAGGATTCCTCGGATACAGTGTAGCAATGGCCTCTTTCTCGACCGCTGGAGCGACATTGCTCCAGTCACATGCAGATCTATGATGCTCTCCTGATGATCCGGTTCTGGAGTAGTTGTCTTCCCGTCGGTCGGAACGGTGATGCTGTTCCGGAACACGCTGGGGCTTTATATCATTCCAGGCTGAGTCCGTGTGACATTGGTCGGATTTGGAGACCAGTTTTCCACTTCCGGATTTCGCAGCCATCTGTTGCTCCAGACCCTTGGTGAGTAGCTTGATGCCCAATCGAACCTGTTCTAGGCCTGGGTTATTTGACAGGATATCTCGAGCTGTGACAGTGTTCTGTACCGGTGATGGGTACACCAGATCTCCCTTGCTGTCGAGACGAGGCATCCCTGGATCTCCTTCAAAGAGGTCCCTGTTCACTTCCGGAAATTTACCGTCACGTGTGTAACGTTTTCGTGTCTTCTGATGTAACCGAGACATGTAATCCTTAGTTGCCATGCGTTTTTTTTTCCTCCTCGATGTTTTCGGCTTCATCCAGGAGTTGTTGACGACGCGCTTCTAGGGCTTGGGCCCTTTCGTCAAGCTCTTCAGCAGTAAGTTCTGCAGTTGTAGGGATAGGTGTGGTTAATGCAGCATCGATGAGTTTACGTGCACCTTCAGTGATCACGTGTCCATCCACCGATTCTTCTTTTTTCAGCTCTTCTGGGATAAGTGCTCCATCCGATTCTTCCTCATATTCCTCGGCAATCACCTCCTCTGTCAAAGGGTCTTTTGCCGGGTCTTGTTCTTCATGTTCTTCTTCTTTGCCTTCTTGGCAGTGCCGGTAGCAAAGACGGCTTTGGGTCCGTTTCCCAGAGTCAAGCTCTGATTGGTACTTTCGGACATCTGGACTTCGGGATTATCTCCGACTTCCATGTCATCCTGCGTTTTGGGAGAGTGTTCCCCAGATCCTTCATCCATGGCTTCTCCTTCTTCTGCAGCTTTGGAGTTGTACTCCTCTTCATACTCCGCGGAGAACTTTCGGAAATCTGCCGACGTCATCGATTCATCCGAGGATGCGGGTACGTCGGCGTTTGTTCCAATTGCCTCCAGTACAGAGTCGGTGTTGTCTCCAGCATCGGCGAGCCGGATCCAGATCCCACGTATCCGACAAAGTGTGTTGCGTTCCTCCTGAGGTACCTGCGGCTCTCGCGATCAGCTTCGTCGAAACTTTTGATGTCTTTGATAATTGCATCTGCGCTTGAATTTTGCATTATCATACGTCACAGTGTGTACCTTAGAAAAGGCCTGTCTGACCCGACATCGTCAGAGCCGGAATCAGTGTCGTTGATAAGCTCCTCCTGAATTTCGACTCTTGCGGGTGGGTCGATCTGGGATTCGGTATCTCCAAGGAAATCTACTCCAGATTCGACTTAGGCCGCCAGGTCTTCTTCATGCTCGGATTTCTCCACTATCTCCACAATTGGTGCGGGCTGGGTGGGATTAGGGTTTCCTGAGATCCGGAACTCTGCCGCCTCCACGGACAAAGGGGACCCAGAAGATTCTCCTGCCTCTGTCATCACCGCTGGGGTGGGTGGGACAGGTTCAGCAAAACCGATGTAAACATTGATCTCGCCAAAAGACATGATTGTGTAGGCAGTCACAGCCTCCCTAGCCGGAATCCAAGTCTCGTCAAGAACGACGAGAAGGACGTCGCTGGCGTAGAGGATGCGACCGACGGCGAAAGTTTCGCCGATTCCGATACTTGCAGATTCTGCTCGGAACATAGATCCGAAGCTCACTTGCCCCACGGTGGGTGCCAACTGTCGTCGGATTGATGACAAGTACACCATGAGGGCGTCCTCGAGGCGTGCGAAAGAGAGGGGTGTGAGACGTACCGTGTTCTGGGACAGTGAGCACACAAGTTTACCCAGTTTCGAATCCACTGGCTTTGGACGGATCCTACTCCTGCTAGAAATCCAGTAATACGGCAGAGCCGGAATATGGGTTACAAGGGTTCGCCTATGCGAGTTGAGATTGTAGACTATTGAGGGTGCCCTAAAGGCTCTCCTTAGGATGGCTTATATAGATATTCGTCCTAGGGTTTTCATGAGAGATCTATCCGGCTACGACTAAGAGTCAGTTACATAGTACATCTTGAACTACAAGTAACACTATGGGCCTAAGTCGGTAAGTCTTCTGGGCCTTCCCGTAGCCGGATTGTACTCCTTCTTTTCTCCCTGACTGGGCCGCCCATGAAGCAAAGCTCTAACCCGAAGTGGGCCACCCTGGTCAGTGAGGAACTGTGAGGATACCCAGAAAGTATATCCCCAGCAGCTGTTGTTAGTAAAAAGAACACACATGCAATGACACTGGTGGATCCATGTGTGGTCTCTGAAGAGAACACACATGCAATGACTCTGGTTGTTGTTAGTGAAAAGAGCACACATGCAATGATACTGGTGGATCCATAGGTGGATTGTGAAAAGAGCACACATGCAATGACACTGGTGGATCCATATGTAGTATGTGAAAAGAACACACATGCAATGACTCTGGTTGTTGTCATGAAAAAGAACACACATGCAATGACACTGGTGGATCCATGTGTGGTCTCTGAAGAGAACACACATTTCAATGACTCTGGTGGATCCATATGTGGTATGTGAAAAGAATAGTCATGAAATGACTCTGGTTGTTCTTAGTAAAAAGAACACACATGCAATGACACTGGTGGATCCATGTGTGGTCTTTAAAAAGAACACACATGCAATGAATCTGGTGTTGTTAGTAAGAAGAGCACACATGCAATGACACTGGTGGATCCATAGGTGGATTGTGAAGGGAACACACATTTCAATGACACTAGAGGATCCATATGTGGTAGGTGAAAAGAACACACATGCAATGACTCTAGTTGTTGTTAGTAAAAAGAACACACATGCAATGACACTAGTGGATCCATGTGTGGTCTCTGAAGAGAACACACATCCAATGACTCTAGTTGTTGTTAGTGAGAAGAGCACACATTTCAATGACACTGGTGGATCCATATGTCGTATGTGAAATGAACACACATGCAATGACTCCATTTGTTGTTAGTTAAAAGAACACACATGCAATGACACTAGTGGGTCCATGTGTGGTCTCTGAAGAGAACACACATTTCAATGACACTGGTGGATCCATATGTGGTATGTGAAAAGAACACACATGAAATGACACTGGTTGTTGTTAGTAAAAAGAACACACATGCAATGACACTGGTGGATCCATGTGTGGACTCTGAAGAGAACACACATGCAATGACTCTGGTTATTGTTAGTAAAAAGAGCACACATGCAATGACACTAGTGGATCCATAGGTGGATTGTGAAAAGAGCACACATGCAATGACACTGGTGGATCCATATGTGGTATGTTAAAAGAACACACATGTAATCACTCTGGTTGTTGTCACTAAAAAGAACACACAGGGAATGACACTGGTGGATCCATGTGTGGTCTCTGAAGAGAACTCACATTTAAATGACACTGGTGGATCCATATGTGGTATATAAAAAGAACACACATGAAATGAATCATGTTGTGGTACGTGAAAAGAACACACATGCAATGACACTGGTGGATCCATGTGTCGTTGATGCGCTCGACGATCGACGTAGAGCTCGTTGGGACCAAAACGATGAGCACAGCAACAAGTTTTCCCTCAGTTATGAAACCAAGGTTTAATCGAACCAGTAGGACCAAGGAAACACCCCAAAGGTGTTACTAGCTGAGCTTTGACAGGGCGCACTACCGGTGCTAGTAGCAACGTGGAGTCCTTCACAACACAACCACAGAACTTTGTCCCCAACTTGCGATGAGGTTGTCAATCTCACCGTGTTTTGCGGAAAACAAAGCATTAAACGTATCAAATGGAAAGAAGTAAAAGTTTGCAGAAAGTTAACACAAAGCAGAAAACAGTTTATAGATTGTATGTAAAGACAAAGGATCGGGATCCATAGTTCACTAGAGGTGGCTCTCCTAAGATAGATAACATGCTGGGTGAACAAATTACAGCGGGGCAATTGACAAACACCTAGAAAGCAATACATGCATATAGTAATCATCTTGACTCCTTTGAGACTTGATTGGGCATTACAACATAATACATAGAACGCCATCCAACTGCATCTATGACTAATAATCCACCTTCAGGTTATCATCCAAACCCCCTCTAGTATTAAGTTGCAAGCAACAGATTATTGCTTTACGAACTACGTGTAAAGTAAACAATACGATTGTTCTATGAACAAAGGATTGTTGATTTCTCCCTAGTTGCAACAACACATCTAGTAACTTAGAGATTTCTGTCACTTCCCCAGATTACCAGAGGCATGAACCCACTATCGAGCATAAATACTAACTCTTGGAGTTGCTAGCATCTACTTGGCCAAGATAGCTACTAACAACGAAAAGCATGCAAGATCTCAAATAACAAAGACATGATAGAATCAATAATCAATCTGAAATAGCATCTCAATATCCATCGGATCCCCGCAAACACAACATGTATGAATTACAAATAGATGATCTTGATCATGAACGGAGCTCACAAGATCTAAACATGAAAGCACAAAGGAGGATAAACCAGCCATCTAGCTACTACATGGATCCGTAGTCCAAGGATGAACTACTCACGCATCACACCGGAGGCTTGCATGGTGATGAAGAAGGCCTCCAGGGTGAATTCCCCTCTCTGACAGGGTGCCAGGAAGAGCTTCAGATCCCTCCCGATCTAGGGATGGAGATGACGGCGGCTACAGACTCTTTTCGTGGATTTTTGATCGGGTACTTAGGGTTTTCGTCCCGAGGGCAATATATAGGCAGAAGGAAAGGCCGAGGGGGTGCCTGGGCTGGCCACACCACCCCCTGGCGTGGGCCAGGCCTGGCCGCGTGGCCAGGTGGTGTGGCCGCCCTCTAGCCCTTCTCCGTCTCGTATTCTGGCACTTGATCCCTTCCGGAAAAATAGGCACTTTGGCTTTTGTCCTGTCCAATTCCGAGAATATTTATTTTCTGACTTTCCTGGAACTAGAAACAGCAGAAAACAGGAAGCTGGCACTGTGGCTCTTGTGAATAGGTTAGTCCAAGAAATCATATGAAAAGTACTCCAAAGTTGGAACAAAACACAAGAAAGTGGATAAAACCAAGCATGGAACATCAAAAATTATAGATACATTTGCAATGTATCAACATCCCCAAGCTTAACTCCTGCTCGTCCTCGAGTAGGTAAGTGATAAAAAGAAATAATTTTTGAGGTGACATGCACCATCAAAGACTTGATCAAAGTATTTGCAAAACATTCAAATCTGGGATCATAGTACTTCAATCATAACATGAAAGACAAAGTTCTAGCAATAAGCAAAGAAACTATGATGCAACATGAAAAGGCACAAACAAAAGAATCATGAATAACATGCTTTGCAAGACGTTTGTTTGTTTCACATAAAGAAAACATAGCATAATAGTATTCAGCTTGTCCCTTAATAGACTAGCAAATATAAATGCAAATGACACCTTCAAAGTTCATAAGAGTGACTAGATACAATAGTTTCAAACAAGCAATATCAAGTTATGCATCAATCAACTAGTCTTGGGACAATGGAAATAGAACTAAGAATGGCCACTATGCTCTCAAAGAAGGTGCATAAAGATAGAAGGTGGAGACTCAATATAATGGTGGAAGAAAGGCCTTCTGTAAAAGGAAGTAGGGATTCAAGTCTCATAAAGAGCTTCCAAAAATTATGGTACTTATAGCTTTCAGCTCTCATTGCCCCTATCATAAGCATCTTGAAGGTGATTAATGTTAAAGTGACTCAACTAAGAGGATATGCTTGACAAGTTATAAACCGAAATCTCATGACCCTTACTTATGAAGACCGATCCTCATGCTACTCAACTTCAGTCACGAGTAAGCTCTTGTCATTGTAAGTATATGTGTATCATTAAGAACCGCCAACGGGTTACCCCTTGCACATGATACGGGAGCTTTCCCATAATCAAAATGACAAGGCAAGCAGACAATGAGCATCTCAGCGATCTTTTTATTTGCTATTTGCATAGGTTTTTATTGAGGATGCTTCATAGAGTGCTCATTATGGTGATGCTGCAAGTTTCCACCATGATTAGGCATGGCTTAGGCTAGCGGCCCAGGCGTTTCTCTAACACACATACAAACTCCATGATCTTACAAGTTCCACTTTTATTTCACACTGCCGGGATCCATAAGCAAAAGAACATGATATCAACGGGGTACAAAGTACAAGTGCAATGTGGAAAGCGTTCCCCATGAAACATGGTTCTGCTAACTTCAACTTATAAAGCGCAAGCATATGCACAACAAAGAAGGACCCACTTGTTCAAGTTTATTAGAGGCAAAAAAGTAAAGTGTGCCATCAAGTTCGTGAGAGCTTTAATCACTAGTTTTCTCATAACAAGTGAAAGGTAGACAAAAGCATGGATATACTTGGAATAGCATAAGCTAGTAGGTAGGTATGGTGGACTCTTTGGAAAAACTTGGTTTAGGGAGTTGGATGCATGAGTGGAACTCATACTTGGTGGTGGAGGCTAGCAAAAGACTAGGAGCGACAAACTAAGAGAGCAATAATGGCCATAATCATGCATTACGACAAAACATCAATGATCAAAGCATAAAGTGATACTACAAGTTCAAAAACTAAAGGATCATAAAGGCTATGGTGACTTGTGATAGTCATAACATGGTGTGAGCATGTGCCAAGTCAACCCAAATAAAGCATCAAAGGAGAATACCACTATACTATGTTTTAATATGCTAAAACAACGCATGATTCATCCAAGGCACATTAAGAAATCACAATTGTTTATAACAAGTCATGCTACAGCAAAGAATACTAAGCATAAAGCCAAAACAATATCAAGCATGGCATGACAAAGCATAGCCACAGTAAAAAACAAGCTCTTTTTACCACATAAGCATGAACTTTCCTACTCTTTTCCAAACCAAACCAAACCATTTGCAAACCAATGTATGAAAGAGGGGGTACAACCAACTTATTCAGAAAACTAAGAAAACCAAGCAAACTAAAAACCGAAACGAAAACAAAAAAGAAGACGCTCCAAGAAAAACACAACTATGCATGAAACAATAAAAATGAAGCGTTTGGAAGAAACCTGGAATTTTTATCTATGAAGAAGGGGATGCCTTGGGCATCCCCAAGCTTTGACGCTTGTACTTCGTGGATATTTCTTGGGGTGACACGCGTGGCATCCCCAATCTTGAGCTTTAGTCCATCCTTCATCTCATTACTCATTCCTTCCATACACCTGAAAATTTTCCTTCATACAAAACTTCACACAATCTCATTAGCAACATTAGTGCACTTAAGATAAAGAAGTCTCAAGGTTCAGTTCTGACACCAAATAAACTTCCATTAGAACACTAGATACTGTAGCACTTCCCTCAAAAAGCTCAATTCCCCAAAAGAACTCAAGAAGGAACCAACAAGAAGCAAATATAGAAAATGGCAGAAATCTGTCAAAACAAACCAGCAGGTAAAGACGAATTTTTTCGAAGACCTTATGTTGTTCAAATCAAAAGGTGTTGAACTAACAAAAGTTAGATAACAACCTGGGGCAGAATCAAAAACAATTACAGCTCAATCCGACGTACAGAGCTCTCTCAGGAATTTTTACGGTGAAGCACAAAAATCTGTTTCGGGACAGCAACTTTCCCAATCATTACTTCACTCTCATTAGATGTTACTCTTGGCACAAAAAGCAAATAAAAAGGATAAGGAGTGGTTATTACAGAGTTAATAACTTCCAAGACTCATCTAAAACTCTTGGGTTATCTCCCAACAAGTACTTTTCTTTAACGCCTTTAAGTTAGGCATAAGAAGCAAAGAAAGAATCAAATGTTCTCAAATGAAGAAGCATTAAGACCAAATTTTGTTTTCATAGGAGAAGCAAAAGAAATCTTTTCTCTCTTTTAAGGAAAGTGTTCTATACCTTTCTTGAGTGGGAGTTGATATTTAATGATGCCTTCTTTCATATCAATGATGGCACCAACAGTTCTAAGAAAAGGTCTTCCCAAAGTAATAGGACAAGAAGCATTACACTCAAGATCCAAAACATAGAATCAACAGGGACATAGGAATCGTTAACCATAATAAGAACATCATTAAGACTCCTCATGAGTTTCTTTTTAACATTATCATCAAGTGGGACATTCAAATAGCAATCTTCAAGAGGAGGCAAATCAAGCATAACATAAATCCTTCTAGGCATAATAGAAACACTAGTATCAAGATCACACAAAGCTTTGAAATCAAAGTCATTCACTTTCATATTAATGATGGGTTCCCAACCATCCTCTTGTTTTATAGGAATAGAAGCTTTATGTTTCCTCTTTTCTTCTTTAATCTTTATGAGAGCATTAGTAATATGTTTTGTAAAGGCCATGTTCATAGCACTAGCATTAGGACTTTTAGCAAGCTTTTGTAGGAACTTAATAACTTCAGAGATGTTGCAACCATCAAGATCAAAATCAAATTTATCATCTAAAGTAGTAGAACTATTGTTAGCCTCAACACTAGTGGTGGTGATAGTAGAAACACTAATGTTTCTAGCAATTTCATCTTCTCTTTCCCACTTAGCATGTAATTCAGCTAATAGTCTAACATTTTCATCAATTCTTACTTGTATGGCATTAGTAGATGCAAAGGGATTATCATTAGTTTCAGGTTTAGCAGCCATTTTATTAATCAATGAAGATTGAGCTTCAGACAAAGATGATATATTTCTTTCAGCATTAGAGAGTTTCAATTGTAAACTAGGAATTTCCCTATTTAGACTCTCAAGTTGATGGCTAATGTTCTTCCAAATGATAGATTGTTCCTCCATAGTTTTAGTAAATAGTTTATTTTGCTCATATTGCATTTGCATGAAGTTTTTAGAGGCTCTTTCAACTTCTAAAATACTTCCTTCACTAGGTAATTCAGGTTTACCATTATAGCCATAAGTATTATTATTGTTGGGAGGGTATGGCTTATAGTTGTTGTTACCAAAATTGTTCCTATAAGCATTATTACCATAAGCATTGTTGCCAAAGTTGTTATTTCTTATGAAGTTGAAATCAACTTGCTCTTCTTGAGCAACCAAAGAGGCTAAAGGAATATTATTTGGATCAATATGGGCTTTCCCATCAACAAGCATAGACATAATAATATCAATCTTATCACTCAAGGAGGAGGTTTCCTCAACAGAATTTACCTTCTTACCTTGTGGAGCTCTCTCAGTATGCCATTCAGAATAATTAACCATCATATTATCCAGAAGTTTTCTTGCAGCACCCTAAGTGATGGTCATAAAGGTACCTACAGCAGCTGAATCCAATAGGTTCCTTGAAGAATAGTTCAATCCTGCATAAAAAGTTTGGATGATCATCCAAGGAGTCAGTCCATGAGTGGGACAATTCTTTACCAAATATTTCATTCTTTCCCAAGCTTGAGCAACATGCTCATTATCAAGTTGTTTAAACTTCATTATTTCACTTCTCATGGATATAATCTTAGTAGGAGGATAGTATTTTCCAATAAAAGCATCTTTGCACTTAGTCCAAGAATCAATACTATTCCTAGTTAAGGAATTCAACCACTTTTTAGCTTTTCCTCTCAAAGAGAAAGGAAACAATTTCAGCTTAATAATATCACCATCTATATCCCTATGCTTTTGCATCTCACAAAGTTCAACAAAGTTATTTAGATGGGAAGCAACATCTTCATTACCAATACCAGAAAATTACTCTCTCATAACAAGATTGAGCAAAGCAGGTTTTATCTCAAAGAAAGTATTTTCAGCCACAGGTGGAGCAATAGGTGTGCTCATAAAATCATTGTTGTTGGTGCTAGTGAAGTCACACAACTTAGTGTTTTCAAGGGTAGTCTTTTTTTTTGGGTTTTCAAATAAGAAAGCAAACTTGTAAAACTATTTTTTTTGTGTGTTTTTAAAGAACAAAACAAGCAAACAAAGCAAAAAGAAACTAAGCAAAACAAAAACAAAAAAGTAAAGAGATTGGTTATGAGGGACTCCCCTTGTGAAGATGTCCTTGACTCCCCGGCAACGGCCCAAGAAAACGTCTTGATGCGCTCGACGATCGATGTAGAGCTCGTTGGGAACCCCAAGAGGAAGGTATGACGAGCACAACAACAAGTTTTCCCTTAGTTATGAAACCAAGGTTTAATCGAACCAATAGGAGCAAGGAAACACCCCAAACGTGTTACTAGCTGAGCTGTGGCAGGGCGCACTGCCGGTGCTAGTAGCAACATGGAGACCTGCACATCACAACTACAGAACTTTGTCCCCAACTTGCGATGAGGTTGTCAATCTCATCGTGTTTTATGGAAAACAAAGGATTAAACATATCGAATGGAAAGAAGTAAAAGTTTGCATAAAGTAAACACAAAGCAGAAAACAGTTTATAGATTGTATGTAAAGACAAAGGACCGGGATCCATAGTTCACTAAAGGTGGCTCTCCTAAGATAGATAACATGCTGGGTGAACAAATTATAACGGGGCAATTGACAAACACCGAGAAAGCAATACATGCATATACTAATCATCTTGACTTCTTTGAGACTTGATTGGGCATTACAACATAATACATAGACCGCCATCCAACTGCATCTATGACTAATAATCCACCTTCAGGTTATCATCCGAACCCCCTCCAGTATTAAGTTGCAAGCAACAGATTATTGCTTTACGAACTGCGTGTAAAGTAAACAATACGATTGTTCTATGAATAAAGGATTGTTGTTTTCTCCGTAGTAGCAACAACACATCTAGTACCTTAGAGATTTCTGTCACTTCCCCAGATTACCAGAGGCATGAACCCACTATCGAGCATAAATACTAACTCTTGGAGTTGCTAGCATCTACTTGGCCAAGATAGCTACTAACAACAAAAAGCATGCAAGATCTCAAATAACAAAGACATGATAGAATCAATAATCAATCTGAAATAGCATCTCAATATCCATCGGATCCCCGCAAACACAACATGTATGAATTACAAATAGATGATCTTGATCATGAACGGAGCTCACAAGATCTAAACATGAAAGCAGAAAGGAGGAGAAACCAGCCATCTATCTACTACATGGATCCGTAGTCCAAGGATGAACTACTCATGCATCACACTGGAGGCTTGCATGGTGATGAAGAAGGCCTCCAGGGTGAATTCCCCTCTCCGACAGGGTGCCGGGAAGAACTTCAGATCCCTCCCGATCTAGGGATGGAGATGATGGCGGCGAAAGACTCTTTCGTGGATTTTTGATCGGGTACTTAGGTTTTTTGTCCCGAGGGCAATATATAGGTGGAAGGAGAGGCCGAGGGGGTGCCTGGGATGGCCACACCACCCCCTGGCACGGGCCAGGCCTAGCCGCATGGCCAGGTGGTGTGGCCGCCCTCTGGCCCTTCTTCGTCTCGTATTCTAGCACTTGATCCCTTCCGGAAAAATAGGCACTTTGGCTTTTGTCCCGTCCTATTCCGAGAATATTCATTTTTTGACTTTCCTGGAACAAAAAACAGCAGAAAACAGGCAGCTTACACTGTGGCTCTGGTTAATAGGTTAGTCCAAGAAATCATATGAAAAGTAATCCAAAGTTGGAACAAAACACAAGAAAGTGGATAAAACCAAGCATGGAACATCAAAAATTATAGATACATTTGCAATGTATCAACTAACGTAGCCTGTGTCTGGTGACGCTTAAAGGCAAGGATTACGCAGTGGGTTACGTTCAATGCCCGGACGAGCTGTTAAAGAGAATAAAGAAGCATGGAGCATCAAAAATTATAGATACATTTGCAATGTATCAGTCGTCTCGGAAGAGAACACACTGCCAATGACTTTAGCTGTTGTTAGTAAGAAGAGGACACATTTCAATGATAGTGGTGGATCCATATGTGGTATGTGAAAAGAACACACATGCAATAACTCCAGTTGTTGTTAGTAAAAAGAACACACATGCAATGACACTGGTGGATCCATGTGTGGTCTCTGAAGAGAACACACATTTCAATGACACTAGTTGTTGTTAGTAAAAAGAACACACAGGCAATGGCACTGGTTGTTGTTAGTAAAAAGAGCACACATGCAATGACACTGGTGGATCCATGTGTGGTCTCTGAAGAGAGAACACATTTCAATGACACTCGTGGATCCATATGTGGTATGTGAAAAGAACACACATGCAATGACTCCAGTTCTTGTTAGTAAAAAGAACACACATGCAATGACACTTGTGGATCCATGTGTGGTCTCTAAAGAGAACACACATGCAATGACACTGGTGGATCCGTATGTGGTATGTGAAAAGAACACACGTGCAATGACACTGGTGGATCCATGTGTGGTATCTGAAGAGAACACACATGCAATGACTCTGGTTGTTAGTAAAAAGAGCACACATGCAATGACACTGGTTGATCCATAGGTGGATTGTGAAAAGAGCACACATGCAATGACACTGGTGGATCCATATGTGGTATGTGAAAAGAACACACATGAAATGACTCTGGTTGTTGTTAGTAAAAAGAACACACATTCCAATGACACTGGTGGATCCATAGGCAGATTGTGAAAAGATATTTGCCCTCTCTCTCGGTCACAAATCTCACAAAATCCCAAACGTGTGGAGATCCCAAACGTGTGCTCACTCTGGGTGCTATGCCCTGATTGGCTGACACAGATGTCACGCGAATCGTCTCCAGCAACCGTCGATCCTATGTGATCCAACGGGCAGGATAACCCCTCCCTTATCCACTTTTTTATGCATGGTCAATCCGTGCCACCGATACTTTACCTCCATAAACAAGTGAAAATCCATCTATCTAATTAAATAAATAAAATAAATGATCATATTTCGAAGAAGCTATCATCTTCATCTTCTGGTTCGTCCTCGTCTTCGTCAACGCCATGGTCCCTGCCATCGCCGCCGTCGGTGTCCTCCTCTGACGACTCGACACCACCCACTTCCTAGAATAAGCACGCTATCTCCTTGTCGGAGTCCTCCTCCTCCTCCTCTTCGTAGTCCCACGGGTCCACGTCACTCTCCTCTACTTCTTCCTCCAACTGATTGATGAACGCCTCCTCGTTGGCCGAGTCGGACTCGTCTAAATAGCTATCTCCTCTCTTCTTCCTGGTCTTCTTCTTGTTCCTCTTCTTGTCCATACTCGCCGGTGCAACACGCGCCCCCGTCCTGACTGCTGCTTTGCGCTCGTCCGATGCTGCAGGAACCCCACACTCCTCCTGCGCGGCCGATACGAGCTTCGACGTCGCAGTGTCCTCGAGTGCCGATGTCGGTGGATCCTGGCGTGGTTGGACACGAATTGCTGCCTCAGCAGGCAACTCGCGAGCGCGAGCGATGCAGCGAAGAGCCGGGGACGCATGACGGTCAGTGGACGGCTTGGACCTGCCATTGCCACGGCGAGGGGGCATCGTGCTCGAGGTAGTTGCTCCGAATGGTTGATGGTGGGTACACAGAGTGGGATGCCGATCTAATCAAGGATGAGCAGCGGTTTCGTGCGTCATGTCCAAGCATCCGTTTGTCGATTATCAAAAAAGAAGAAGAAAGAAGTAATATCTCGCGTACTAAACATAATTTGATCACAACAAAAGTGGCACAGCGTATTCTAGACTCATAAATATCCCGTGCGTGCCTGTCACGTGGAGTTCGACATGCCGACGTGATCGTGCAGCAGTTGCGCGCGTCATTGCCCCATCAACACGTGATGCACGCCCGCGGGATGTGCGCGCCGATTCCTGTATAATAGTACTAGTACTACGGGACCACGTCATGTACTCTTTGACTCTTCTCCCACACTAATCACTATCTCATTCCTCCTGCCGCTGCCACCCTCACCCTGCAAGCCATGGCTCCACTGAGGAGGGGGAGAGGCCGGTCGACGGTCCTCGTGGAGAAAAGGGAGAGAAATCACCGCGAGGCACTTCTTGCTCTACCAGCCGCTCAAGCCTACCCTCTCATCGAGGCCCAATCTCCCCCGACAATGGCGCTGAATGTTCTAGTAGGCGAGGGCTCCTCCCGGTACGGTCTTCTTGTTCTATTTATTCTCCATCTCCCTCTCCATCATGATCTTATTCAGCTTCTTCTTGTTTTTCTTCTTCTTCTTGCTCTTCCTCTTCTACGTATTACAGGCTGGCCGTGGAGCCCGAATCCACCACGACGGAGGCGTTGCAGGACCCGTTCGGCCCCGTTCCATGTCTCAGCGAGGTAGCAAATCTCCACGTTGTTATTTCTCCGAGTTGTGATGTGGATTTCTTAGATCCTGTCTGCCCCGCATTGGTTTTTCTTCTTCTTTTGCGAGTTGTATTAGTTTTCATGAATATGACTGGATCTCTTGGTCTTTCCTTAATACCGTTGTTCATAGATTCACTATGGATTTTTTGTGATTAGGATTAGTTTATCGTGGTCATGAATAGATCTCTAGGTCCATTTTTTAACACTGCGGTCAATAGATTTAACGGCGATTTTTTTGATCTGTATTAGTATTCACCTGGGACCTGGAGTGTAATTATAGAATTCCTATTTCAATTAACATGAACGATGCAGCGATCGAAGGCCGAGTATCGTGACAAGGTGGCCACGATCAGTTCCAAGATTGTCAACCAACATGAGCTTGCACGCTCCCTCACCCAAGCTAATGAGAGCCTATGCAAGCAATTATTTGTGCAGACGGAGATCTTGCTAGATTTTGCACGTGACGTCGTTAGGCTGCAGAAAGTGCTCGACCGTAACTTGAATAGGAAAGAATAGGCCATCAAGATAATCAACGAGCTCATGGAGGAGAAGAAGAATCTCGTGGAAAGGTGCATTCTCCTGCAGGACGAAGTCAGCGAGGCACTCAGAGGACACGTCGAGGACACCAAGGCTACCATCCGAGCCTACCATGACAGCAACCGTTGCCTGGATGCAGTCAAGGAGATGAAGGTGGACATGATCAAAGGGATCATCGTACTCGAGGGTGTTCGGAAAGAGAACGAGGATCTAAGGGCATGTCTGGAGGCGTATCGGAGCAATGCCCAAGTCTGATTCCCGTTAGCAGGGACACGAATATCAGTTTGTCCTCCACTCCTTTTGTAATGTTTAGGGTTCAGGGAGCAATGCCCAAGTATGCTTCCCATTATAGGGTGCAATAAGAATCCTAGGGCAACTCCTTATCTATCTGGACATGTGTTGGTGTTCATGTTCATGAATGGACACCATGTGCTCTTTCCATTATGTATCTGGACATGGGTTTCTGCATTATAAGTTTGCCACTCTCCCACTACTATTTGGTGATATTGGGAAAAACCAACAGCACACTAAACTGCAGATAAATCTTATTTGTCTTTGAAATTGAAATTATGATAGTGCCACTAGTCGATTCATAAAATGTTGATTAGTCCTAGATTGCTTCTTCCTTGAAATTATGATAGTGCCACTAGTCGATTCAGTTAATTATGGAAACTAACCAGCTTGTCCTGGTGAACTGAACAAACCATACTATATATTTTTGTTGCGGGGAAAGAGGTGAAAGATTGACCAGGACCTGGCGACCTGGCTAAATGACAAGATAGAAATCCAAAGGGAGAAGCAGAATTCCCAGAAACTGGCCTTTGACCAACTGCACGCTGAACTCGCGGTCCTTTCTAACAAGTGCCAGAAACTGAAGGAGTTAAACGCCGGCTGGGCGAAGCTACATAGTGAAGGTCGCACCTCGGCTAGGAAGCAGACAGAGATCATGAAAGGGATCTTGAAGGAAAATCGTATGGCTATGGACCAACTTCTCCAATCCATGACGGAGTGCTGGAACCTACAGCTCAAGCACGACATAGCACTGAAGGAGCTGGCCAATCCTAGGAAGGAAAACCGGCAGCTCCGGGCCAGGCTCGCTTGAACACAACATATGTCTATTTAGTACCGAACTGCCTGGTTTATCCTCTATAGTGGTGATTTTGTAAGCGTGAACTTAACTCTATGCATGATATGTGTGTTCGTCTGAAATTAGTTTGCTCCAGGATTGATTTTGGCTTAGTTAGGAAAGCGCAACTGCAAGTCTTACAGTTAACTAGTTTCAGGCATTGGCACAACATAAATTATTCATCTCGAATTTCCTTTATCCTCTATATTATGTCCTTGTTCACCCTCGCGTGCCTTCTTCAGTTCCTTCAACAGATCCGCAATGCAGTACTCTAGCTTCTTCTTGTCTTCCCTGAGCTGACCCCTCTCCTTTTCTGCATTATGAATCAGCAACCTGTGACTATCCTGAAGCTTCTTTGCAGTTCCAACAACCAAGCTCCCATCGATTCCGTCAGTTAGCTCTGACTGCAAATTCTCGATTTCTTGTTCCAGCTCCTTATTTCGTACTGACATCTTGTAATTTTTTTCAGCTGCATCACTTACATCAGTAAATCTCCCCGACCTTTCCAACTCATACATCTCCCATAACTGTGCCAAAAATTTCTTAAGTACATCTGGCCACTCAAGATCCACCCACTCTACTGCTTTACACACCAGGCCAACCTAAAAATACACACACTATAGTGTTATGAACATGCACGATACATTTTACTTCATGTCACAGTTGCACATAATGTAAAGAAACCTGATTTGTACAGCCCAAAAACCTTCTCCTAGTGTTACTGCCTTCGAATGCAACATATCTCCTCAGTTTTATCCCATGGTCACATGGCACTTCTCCATCGAGATCTAGGACCTCCCATTCGGAGTCGTAGATCGTCCGTGGTACCTATAGGTAAACGCAAAGCTGAAATCAAACACGATTGCATGCACATATGGAGCTCAGATCGACAGATTTACCATTGCCTAACCCTAGCCCGAGAAAACAGAGGAACTCACATCATGGAAGGAATACTCGATGTCGGAGAGAAGGCTGTCGCTGCTCGACTGGTTGTCCTCGTCGTTCAAGGATAGCATGGCGAATGCATCGTTGCAGGCGACGGTGTTGGCATTGGCATCGGCGAGAGAGAGAGAGAGAGAGAGAGAGAGAGAGAGAGAGAGAGAGAGAGAGAGAGAGAGACCTTCTACCACTGCAACAATGACTAAATTGGCATGTTACAATAGTTTAATGGATACCATGCCCTTTCCCTGGATTACTGTCTCCTACCTAATATGGATTCTCTTCACACATTCTCATTTCAAATATTAAACCTGCACTCCCTCCATCCCAATTTCATTGCCTAACGAAAACATACCGGTATATTACATCACCGAAAGAAACAAAATCATGTCAACTACAAGGTACTTATGCATCACTTCTTCAGTCATGGTTTCACAAAACATTACATTACAATCTCTCAACAAACATAATCACATCATGGTTTCACAAAACATCACATTACAATCTCTCAACAAACGTAATCACAGAAACAAGTATATTACATCAACTCAAGAAACAAAATCATGTCGACTACAAGGTACTTAGACATCACTTGTCCTGTCATGGTTTTGCAAAACATTACATTACAATCTCTCAACAAGCAAAATAACAGAAACAAGTACAGTACATCATCTCAAGAAACATAATCATGTCAACTACAATGTATTTATGCATCACGTGTCTAGTCATGGTTTCACAAAACATTACATTACAATGTCCCAACAAACATAATAACAGAAACAAGTACGGTACGTCATCTTAAGAAACATAATCATGTCAACTACAATGTACTTATGTCTTATTACATTAACGATGGTTTCAGTGAGTGACATGTCCGAAAATCTCAACAGCTCGCATAACATTATATCGCAATCTCTCAACAAACATAATCACAGAAACATGCTCTAAATGCAACAGCAGTCAATATTACAAATACAGGCAGGGGAGCCCCGCGGTCCATATGACAAGCCTAGGGTAGTAGCTCTCATCAGATCTCATCAAAGTCGACCACCTCATTCTGTTCAGCCACTATAGGGGCATCTACATCCACTATAACCTGTTCAACAACATCAGAAATGGTACCAAGGAAGAACACCTTCCTGGTTTGCTTCTTCCGTCGCATAATCTGCATAAGATCTTTAGTATCCAAAACATCTATGAATTGCTGCTTCTTATGATGCCACCACCAAATTTTTGCCATCTGCTTAGGGCCAATACTGATTTCCTTACCGATCATCTCTCTCATTTCATCAAGAGTTATGTTTTTGCAATCGACAGTGATCTCCACAGTACATGACGAAACTGGCTTATTAACTCCCTCATCAAGTTTTGCCATGTATGAATCCACCTCTACGCGTATACTGAACTTATCTAGATCAGCATCTATTGGTCCATATTCTCTAGGAGAAGAAGCTCTGGCAGCAAGATCTCCAGCATCTGCATACATCTCATCAATCATCGCTTCAACTTTCACCTTACGGTCAGCTGCACAACAATCCCAAACCATCTGAAGCTCATGGGAGTGCTCAATTTGCTGATAGGTATCATTCATGTTGCACCACACCAATTTTGTCCTCTATCTTGAACCCTAGGGAATTCTAGCGGCAAGCATATCTACCAGCTACGAAACAGACACAACCTCTTTGCAATTCACAAGCAGATGCACATCTTGCCCGAACACAACCCTCTCGCAACCAAAATCAAGTTTTGCAGTGTACTGCCGAACATGAACTGTGAACTCATATAGGTCCTTTGTATCAAAGCTATGCCTAATTTGATTAAAAAGGGTAGCATTTCAGTTCATACGATTCTATTATGCCGTAACTAATCTACTTGCAAGATAAGGCACATATAAGAAAATTTTACCTCTCGCTCTGCTCCCAGGTTTTTTGCTTCGAGATCTGGGTGCTGCATCCGCCCACCGGAGCCGAACAGTCCGCCATCGGCCTTGCTTTTCTCATCAACCCGCTGCTCGTAGGTACCTTGGGAGCAGAATCCTTGCTAGCCTCCTCGCTAACCAGGGCTGAAGACCTCGCCGCTGCTACGCATTGAGCCCCAGACTTGGGCCCTGACGGACCCGAATCAGTCGGCGACGTAGATACAACCTTCGCCTTGCAAGACATGCTGGGCCGCCGCCATCGGATTTAGTGTCGGGGGAGGGAGAAAAAAGGTCCTCCGCCGCCGGCAGATTTAGGGTCGGGGAAGGGAAGAAAAGGGACCGCCACAGCCTCAGAAAGATCTAGTGTCGAGAGTTAGGAAAGTATAATAATGGATTTGCCCCTATGACACATGTAGGGTGGCTAAGAAGAGTGACCGGTGAAGAAGGGGCACACCAGGAACTAGTGTAACGGAATATCCTGACTTAACGGGCACGATTTGAAAATATTGGGTTTGGCCATCATTCACACGAAAGACCCCTCTCAACAATTGGCGCCCCAACTTTTCGAATCGCGGTGATAAAAATCAACTTGGGTACCGCATTGCCTGGGTGACCCAACTTTTGGGCCGCAAATGATATTCTCCCCGAAAGGGGTGTAGTAGAGATAACTACTTGATTGTCAGAGGGATAACCCCCGGTAGGGTCAAGCTATGATGTAAAGATGAGGTTGACCAAGACTAAGGTTTACCATGTAGGGTGGCCGACATACCCAAGCCGGCATACCTTGGCCGACATACACAGTTATGTCGGCATAACATGTATTGTTTCTTCTATGTAGGTTCCCCCAGGCCGTGTTACTTCGGTCGAGGTCGACATAAGGGTTGGCATATGCCAGGAGGGTATATGTTGGCCTCAAGGTCAGCACCTCTGTCTCTCCCAGGATTCCTGGAGGAGATAAGCGTGCTCTTGTGAGGCGTGTCCCTAAATCCTGGAGCCTAGTCCCATCGAGGATTTCCAGGAGGAAACAGTTGTCAGCGGGAGACTGTTAGCAGTCATGGGCACATCAGGTCCCATCGCTATTAGGAAGAGCATCTGTGCCCAACCAACTACTTCTTCTACAAAATATTATGAGGATATTCTATGCCTCCTCAGCCCTAACTATAACCTAGGCACCCCTTTATAAGGTGCACTAGGGCCTCCTAGAAGAGGGTCGATTCACTTGTTACTTGTTCTTCCCCAGTAGTGAAGAGAGAGGCAAAATATTTATCTTCTTCCTCTTGTATATAGCTCGAGGAGCCATTGTAGCTACAATATTGATCAGATATATAAGATGTAGCATGCAGGAGTAGGGGTTGTATCTCATTAGGATAGCCGTAAACCTAGATATATCGTGTGTTCTTGCGTGTGTTCTGTGTGTAGTCTCCATCGCACCATCCCTCCCTGGATCCTCCGGCATCCATACGGCCCCATCTTTAGCTATCCTATGGCATCTGCCATGATACCACTGCGACATTGATCGATGTTGTGCTTGAAGTTTGTAGGTATGAAACGATTCTATCGCTAAAGCCCTACCAGCCATGTAAAACATGCAAAAAGATAAAGTGAAGGTGTCTAACTTTATTTTGCAAGGACATGTGATGTGATATGGTCATAATATTGATCGAGGTAAATTATTTTATTTTCTATTGCTAAGTTGTAGTGATAGTCATCATGATGGACGAACAACTAGTGGCGTCGTAGACTTGGAGACATACCGGTATGCAAGATGGAGATCATGTCGAGGCGCACGATGGAGATCATGGCGCGTAGTGCAGGACCTTATCATGTCACACATATAACTGCATATGATATTTGTGATTATTGTCGGCGTAATGGGATCGGGGGTCCCTCGCATTGCGCCTCAGCGAGTGGGCCAGACCCTACTAGACAGCAACACAGGGGATGTATGGCTTGGCCGACAAGGGCGTCGCCAAGATAAGGGCACCGCATGTTCGTAGAAGGTATGGTATTGCCATGATAAGCCTATAGAGACTAAGTATCAGCTATTATGTAGGCGCCTATGGGTGGGACGAACGCTACAAGATGCACCTCAACCCGCCAACCGGGTGCAGACAATAACAAGCGCAAGGGGGTCCTGCCCCTTCTTCCGGGAGGTTCCCCAGAAGGAGGGCAAGGGCACTGTTGGGGGGCAGCGAGGCCAAGAAGCAGCCTCTACCAAGCCCTGGACGACCCTGAAAGCACCCTCTCCTGGGTCAGGCATAACCCAGGAACCAGAGTCAACTGTGCCTGACAAGGCAATTCAGGCCTAGCCTTGGGAACCGGCGATGCGTCAACATTGGTGCACATCATCAACTATGCCTGATGCAGTGCTAATGTAGCGCGCCATCGACATGTGTGACAACTCGGAGCCTGGGATGTCACTCGGTCATCGAGTGCATCTAAGCACCGCCCCTGGCCATCCATTGTCCACAAGCGTTGCTTGCCTGCCTAAAGACCATGTGGCACCTCGCGATTGAGCTCGGCCCTGTGGTGACCCCTTGGTGTATAAAAGGAGGCACTTAGCCGAGAGTTAGGGGAGGACAGAGAGCTCAAAAGGCTGGAGAGAAAGAGGGATAAAGCAAGGAAGTGAGGAAAGAAAGAAAGAGGAATTACAGGGAGTGTAGGAGCTAGAAAAAGCGTCTCCCTGAGACCATAGAGATCATCTTCTTGTATCTCTATCCACCCTAGATAATCCACCAAAGCAGGATGTAGGGTTGTTAGCCGAAGGACGGTCTGAACCTGTGTAAAAAATGCTCGTGTGTGTTGTATGCTCATATCGACAGGTTCCTTCATTGATGTTGAGTCCGTAATTCCTTTGTTCCCACTACCAAACAAATAGGGGGTGTCCAACATCCCCGATATCAGTGTAGGCGAGACGCGACAATTAGGCATCTTATTTTATTGCATGTATTCGATATGCGGCGGTAGCAATTATAAGATGATCACTAATTAATATACATAGATTGAATTGGTGAGCCTAGCATGTACATACATGGCCTCGGAACACGAGAAGAATGAAAGAGCGAGCATGAATCACATTAATGATGTGATTGATAATGTGTTGTCTACCTTTGCAGCTATATCACCAGCCTTGATGATCGGGGGTGGTGTAGTGAATTTGAGTCATGTATTCACTAAATTTTCTAAGGGATGATAGTTTTAGTGGGAGCTCATGTAATAATTTGATTATAAAACTTTAACTTGTATTATGAATTTAGTCTTAATGTCTTTGCAAATATCCTTGTATATCATGGAATAAAAACATGTGTATTTCGACCATGGGTCTTTCCTGCAAGATGAGGAGCTTAAGTTAGATGGGTTAAACTTCATACACTAGTATCAACACTTAAGGTACATCCTCAACATGAATGACATACTCTACACAATACAAGAACCACTAGGATATGCTTCCGATGATAATGAAAGTGAGGAAGATGATGATCCGTATTGTGACCGCCATGGCATGTTCATTATCGTCTCATGCACCATGAGATGGGAAATGGTACATGAGTTACGGGTGTAGTTTTCCACAAACCGTGCCATATGATAAGATCGATGGGTTGAAGGCAATTTTCATATAACAAGTCAGGCTTTTGAAGTTTGAGCTGCTGGATAAGTTTCTTTAACAAAAATATGGAAGAAAACACATGCCTGGATAGTCACTTGGATATCATGTATATGTATCATTCACACCTCGTGTATGATGTGGACTACTGGATGACGGACCACTTTGCGATAGATGAGGTGTTGCGCTTGCTTCCTCCCAGCCACAAAGAGGTCGTCAGACACTATGTGGTGAGAGAGGATGCACTCACCTTTCATCAATTCATGGCACAGTTGAAAACAGTCAAGGTAGAACCTATCGCAGGAGAGATCATCGAACAGACAGGTATATATGACATACAATTTATAAATGTGTTTCTCATAGAACACTTATTGCAGTTTTACCAAATATACTGATACTTGTTATATTTTTTGAAAATAGGGCCGTCTACTTGAGCGTTATGTGGAGATGATGAGGAGACACAACGTCACTACAACATGGAGCTCGGGTGCTGGCGCGGCAAAAAAAGACGTCACAGATAACTGCATCAGGGATTGTGCAACAGTAGCAAAAAAATTTTTGCGCAGAACAGCTAGATCCTCCAAGCTAGCGCTTCTGCAGCAACAAATCTTTTATGCCACGGCCCATGTAGGGAGGCACTACCTAGGCGATGTGGCAACTATGAGAGGACGACACAAAGCTACTGCCTGGTCTGATATATCTTGGTGCATACCTTTTTGGACAGCAATTTTAGATTCACCGTCGAATACTATATATGCAATTCAGAATATCAATAAAAAAAGAAAGAATGACCAAATATATTATATCATATGAGCACATGATACATCGTTTAATTGCATATGCATGGGACAGAACTTTTACATATATATATTTATATAGTGTACATTTTACTATATATTCTATATATGGCTACACGCCTTCATGTCTTGGTCGTATCATACACTTTGGAACGTGTTTGTTATTGTCAAACAATAAAACAAATGATCGTCAGAAAAATGATAGTTGTGAGAATGAGCATACATATATATATGTATATATATGAAAGCATATTCTAATTACGGCTTGTGTACGTGGGAGGTGGAATTTGTTGCCTGTCTTGCTCCCGGCATCATGCTTCTTCATCTTTACGGGGTGGGTGTCATAGAGCTAGCGTTGCCACGACATCACGTGACACAATCGAAATGACAGTTTTCCATCCCCGCGTGGTTCTGTGTCGCTGGCCTGAAGATCCAGTTCTTGAGTGAGTGTCATCCCGAGGGTCAGAACGGTGATGCCGATCCGGTTCCCGCTGGGGCCTTCGTTCATGGTCCACGTTAGTTCGACATTGGTTGGATTTGGAACCCGGTTTTCCGCTGAAATATGTGGTAGCTTTTTGATGCTCTAGGCCCTTGTTGAATAGTATTACACACTTTCAGACCTGCTCTGGACTTGGATTATTCAGAGGGATCACTCGGGCCGTGACACTGTTTTCACCGGTGTATTATAGATCCATTTTCCCCTAATGTCAAGCTGAGGTTGTCCTTTGACAATGTCATTGCGTTTCCCCTCGAAGCGGGTCTTGTGGACATCCAGATATTTATTAGCCCACACAGGGCCATTCCGGGTCTTCCGAAGCTGTAGGTGTCGTCGGATTGATGACAAGTACGCCATGAGGGGGTCCTCTAGGTGTGTGGAAGAGAGGGGTGTGAGACGTACGGTATTCCAGGACAGTGAGCACACAAGTTTACCCAGGTTCAAATCCGCCGGCTTTGGACGGATCCAGTAATACGGCAGAGCCGGAGTATGGGTTACAAGGGTTTCGCCTGTGCGAGTTGAGACTGTAGACTATTGTGAGGGTGCCCTAAAGGCTCTCCCTAGGACGGCTTATATTGATATCCGGCCTAGGGTTTACAGGAGAGACCTATCCGGCTATGACTAAGAGTCGGTTATAGAGTACATCTTGAACTACAAGTAACACTATGGGCCTATTTTAGTAAGTCTTCTATGCCTTCCCGTAGCCGGACTAGACTCTGTCTCTTTTCCCTGACTGGCCACCCGTAAAGCAAAGCTCTAACCCGAAGTGGGCCACCCTGGTCAGTGAGGCATATTGAGGATACCCAGAAACTATGTCCCCAACAGCAGCCCCCGGATGCCTCCAAGATCCAAAGTCGGATTTCATCATCGTCTAGCTTGATCTTCGGCTTGCAGAATCTTGAAGGGTTCCTGAAACTTCAAAAGAAAAGATACGATCCGGTCTCAAAATGATCCGGACCTATAAATACATTATTTGGGTTTCCAGCTTGAAATTCAAACTAAGCCGGAACTTGGTCTCTGACGTAATCTGACACTAGTCATGGTCAAGTCACGTCACTGACAGACATTCCCGTCAGCACGACCATTGGTGGGACCGCCTTTTGCGGAACCGAGGCGTCGTTTTAATGCGTGCTTGGAGATCGAGGCAGCGTAATCATCGCGTGGGGGTTACTCAGCTCCTTCCACGACGCGTGGCGTGTTTCACTATTGCGTTTACACGAATCTTGGCGCAGCTGGAGGATATAAGTGGTTTAGATTCTTCTTCCCATCTACTTCATCAGCACTTGCGCCATTTCCTTCTCCCTAATGCTTCCCACGAACACAGAGCTCCTCTGCCTCCCTATAATCCTCCAGCGCCACCCATCCGAGGTCACCGGCCCACGAGAAAATGGCTTCAACATCATCTGATGGCTCGGCGGCGATGGCAGCGACGGCTTCGGCCGCAGAGAAGGAGAGCAACCGTAGGGTCTGGATCTCGTGCGTCATTGACGACGCCAAGCTCAACGTTGTGGAGAACGAAGGGCTCCTCTACGCCGGTGACTAGAGGAGCAGCTACGGCCAAACATCCCTACTCCTCGCGCCGACGAGCGGGTACACTTCAGCATCCACCTCGATAGAGATTTGTGTTTTCCTCCCTAAGACTTCTTTTCTGAGGTTATAGATCACTCCGGAGTTCAACTACTGGGCCACGCAGAGATAAACAAAACTTTTTCCCTAACGCGGTACTCCCAAGATCCAGCTCAGGTTATATGCCACGAGATTACCGCTAGATGCGCATATGAGGAAGTTGATTTAGCACGTCGAAGCAGTGCCGAACGATCCCACGGACAGCCCTCCAAATCCCGCGGACAGCTTCTTCGGATCCCACAAACTCCTTTGCTAGATCCCCACGAGCTTCCCTGTCTCCAGCACCGCACGTGCAACGCCTCTACCGGTATCCACACAGACAGGAAGGAGCTTCGGACAGAGGATTGCTAGATCCTGTCTAGCCCAAAATGGAAGTGGAGAAAGTGATGGATAGGTTAGGGACTATCCCTTGTCACTCCACTTATATACACTCCAAGTTGGGCTCAACACTTGAGGCCCATCTAGGCCGTACTCCAATCTCCACATGGATCTAATCCACATGGGCTCCTTACCCTTAAGTGTGTGACCCTATAGGTTCACGTACACCTGGACACGACATGAGCTACTCCTCCAAGTATCCTGTCATGGCTTTGAGTCCAACTCACTCCCATGAACACTCGGGCTCAAGTCGATAGATGGTAGCAGCTTCTAGCAAGACGTGTGACGAGGGTTTAACTCATCAATGCCCATTGTTATGGACTTGGGTTTTGGAGAAGGAGGGAGCGCTGGAGACATCTATATGCTAGCAAACAAGCACACAGGGGACAAAGGATTTACCCAGGTTCAGGCCTCGTAGAGGTCCCTACTCTTGCTTGTCTGCTCGTGGAATTATCGAAGGAGTCGAAAGTTACAATGGTGCGCAGATGCAATCTGGCGAGGGTTGTGGAAACTAGGGTTGCGTGTGTCCTCCTCGCCGCCCCCTCCTAGCCTTTATATAGATAGGCTAGGTCTCAGTTAGCAGGTCGAGTCGGTTACAAGTTAGGGTTTTCCCCTTCAAACTTTCTATCTTTAGCTTCTTCTTGTCCTTTAAGCAATCGAGAGTCCGTAGGTTACTCGAATCCCTCCATCCGGGCCTTGGCGACACCGTGGGCCTGTATGTATTTGGGCCGTATATACCAAGCTCGAGTACCTGCAGGGTATACCCATGTCAGTAGCCCCCGAGTGTCCAGTGGAATCGCAGATTCGACTGGGGACTTTTTGAAGCCTTCGAGTGCCTAAATGAGTACATTTCAATTGCTTTTATTTGTGTCATAGGGATTGTTGATATACGTGCCTGATATAACCGAAGTATCTGTATCAGTTAACCACCTTAGGGTGAAACAACGCAATCTACTCAAATTCGAGTCCCCGGACTCGAATCCGGAAAAGTGCTGGTGTAATTCGACTCAGGCCGTGGAGGTCTTACAGGAGTCGAATTCCAGTTATATGGGTGTGAGCACTTGACGCGTCCGTCAAGGCATGTTCATCGTGCCTGTAGGCACGGATATGTTTCTGGTAGTGCGCAGTTAAATGCGTTGCCAGGCCTTATTCAGGTCTTACCTTCACGCCGTAGGCACGGCATCCGAATTTTATCATCGTGGAGATGATTAGGGTAACTCAGGAGACGCAGTCTCTTTGCAGGGAAAAATTATGAGGCGGTGTCGCCATGAGTTTCGAGTGTGGATGTTATCAACACACAGTTTTTCTTGCACAAATAATCATAGGGTGCGCGGCCAGCGCTTCCTATGGGAGTAGCCCCCGAGTGCCTGGTTGAGTCGAAGACTCAGCCAGGGACTAAAGAACTTTTGCGACTGCTGTTGTCTTTTGCTTGCTTGTTCAGTCGATAACTCAAACAAGTACTAAAACACTTTCGCGACTGCTGTCATCTTTTGCCTACTTGTTTCAGTCGATGACTCAGGCAGGGACTAAAATATTTTTGCGACTGCTGTCATCTTTTGCCTGCTTGTTTCCGGCACTCCCTATGGGAGTAACACATGTCCATAATCGAACTATGTTTCGAGTGGTTGGATTTGCTTTTGTGATTGTCCATGTTCCTGCAACAAGAAAAAGAAAGTCGTAGGGTGCGCGGCCAGCGCTCCCTATGGGAGTAGCCCCCGAGTGCTTGGTGGAGTCGAAGACTCCAGCAAGGACTAAAAATAGTCGAAGTTTTCCACTGCACAGTCTTGGTGATGTCAGTGCTGACGCTTGTATGACCTTAGTTGCCCGCGTGAGCGGTTTTGACGGGACGTGACGAGCGGTGGGTCCCACTTTCTGACTTTGATTTGACTAGGCATGCGTAATCTTATTTTTAACTGTGCCTCTTCGATTTCCGCGCGTAATGGTAGAAGTGTGTGGACGGTTCGCGCTTCCTCTTCTCCACGTGTCCTACGCGATGCGTGCCACGCGTCCAATAGGGTTTTTGTCAGCCGTTGGATTGCATCTCCCAGGGGTTAAGTTGCGATGCTGCGGCGGTAATTTCCCATCTGTGTTCTTTCCTCCTTGCTGCCATCGCCATTGCCCTTTGCTTTCCTGCTTTCCTCTGCGCCCATCTTCTCCACGACGCTGGACCAGCTCCGTTCGTTCCCAAGCTATTTTCTTCGCTCTCATCGCGGTCGTGCAATGGGGAAGAAGAAGGGAGGCGCTGCCGCTGATTCCGCAGCCACCCTCGCTACAGCGAGGAAGAAAGGTGGCTCCGCTGCTGCGGGCACTAGTGCCGCCGTTGTCAGGAAGAAGAAGGTCGCGGGCACCCGCGTGACCAATGGCGCATGGCGCCCCTCTATCATCAAGGCATCAGATCTCCGTCTTCTTCGCCAAGACGGAGTGATTTCTGCAGCAGTCGCCGATTCACGCGTCCCCAGCGGTGAGACCATTCCTGCTCCTCCCGCTGGTTATCGAGTGATGTTCCTTGCATTCATCATTCGCGGTCTTTCCTTGCCTCTTCACCCCTTTCTTCGGGGTCTTCTTTGTTTCTATGGGCTCCAGCTCCATCAGCTGTCCCCAAATTCTCTCCTCCACATCACTTGTTTCATCACTCTCTGCGAGTGCTGGCTCGGAATCGAGCCGCACTTTGGTCTTTTCAAAAGCATCTTTAAATTGAAGCGTCAGTCCGCATCTGGCTCTTTAGTTTATGACGTAGGTGGTTGCGGAATCCATGTTGACCCATCCGCCACCTACTTCGATATCAAGCTCACTAAGTCCGTCCAGGGATGGAGGGACAAATGGATCTATGTGCGCGACCAGAAGGCCAAGGACGAGCATTTTGGACTCGCTCCCTTCGATCCCGCGACTCCCTCCAAGAAGATGCGTTCTTGGAAGAACGTGATCATGCCTTCCGAACTCGCGGAAACAGACGTGTTATACCAGTGCGCCTGCGACCTTGAGAGTCACATAGGTGCAGAAGAGGGAGGCTGCGCCCTCGTCAGGACTTGGCTGCGTCGCCGCGTCCAGCCTCTCCAGGCCAGGGTCCATCCCATGTTCCAATGGGGTGGCGCTGATGATCCCACTCGCGTGTCTGCTGATGGCATCTCCGCGAGTGAGGTAGATAAGAGGGTGCGACTAGTCACGAAGTATACCCTCAAGGATGTGCTTCCGAACGAGCCAGTCGTTCCTCCTTTCGATGCTTCGAATCCTCCTCCTGAGGTATGGTTGTGCTACGTAGTAGCTTATTTTCTCGATTGCGTCTTCTGTTGCTTATCTGTTTTACTTTTTGTATGCAGGAGTGGGCGATGTCGCCTTGCATGCCTCCCCTCCCTGAGGGGATTATTCCTCGTGAAGATTTGGAAGAGGACGAGTCTGAGTCGACTGTCCCTTCCGATGTGGAAGAGGAAGCCCCCGAGTCTGAAAGTCCGGATACTCGCAAGCGTTCGCGTAGCAGGGATTCCGACGCGTCGACTCCTTCAACTCTAGGAGGCGCGGCTATTGGCGCGGAGTCGCCAATTCCCGCCGTTCCTGTGAGGGCTGTGGCACCGTCTTTTTGTAAGAAGATGCGATTGCCCATGGAGTCTTCGTCGGAGTCGACGGAGGCCACATTTGATCTTGACAGATTTGACTGGTAGGTTTGCTAGTGCATTCATTCTTCTCTTGTTTTCTTCTTGTTGGCTTTGCCTTGGAGTTTGCCTTTTCTGAGTGCGGATTTTGTCTTGCAGTCAAGAGGCGTCATCATCTTCTGGCGACGTCGAATTTTTGAAGGAATCAGGAGTCGCGACCTCAAAAGCCATGACACAGGTCGAGCGCGCTCCTTCTCCTCCGGCGGCAGCCCACTCCGGGCACAATTCTTCGAGCTCTCCTCACGTAGGGGAGCATCGAGTAGTTGCTCGGATGACGATTCAGCAATCTTCTTCGGAGTCGCTGGAGGACCATGTAAGTATATCTTTCTTTCTTTTGTAATTTGTCAGTCAACGCCCTTATGTTGCCCTCTGTTGACTTCTTGTTTTGTGCGACAGCTCCTTGTAAAGGAAGCCGCGCAGGTGGCGGAGCAGGTGATGGCGATAGGTCGCCAGCATGCAATGCTGGAGATGCTCCACCGTGTGGTTGAGAGTGAGTGTTCTATACTTATTCTTTTCGTCTTCTCTGTATTTTGGTATAATTGACTGACGGCCAAATTTTTGACTGCCCTGTAGCCGAGCATAATGCTTTACTGCGTGATGTCGCCACGTTGGAGAAGACGCTGGCTGCAGCTGTGAAGGGGCGCGACGAGGCAATCACGGCTCGTGATGAAGCCCATAAGCGCGAAGAGGATCTGCGTGCCTCCTTTGCGGCCAGGGAGAAGTTGTTCAAAGAGCAACTATTCTCAGTCGCCAAGGCCCTCTCAGGTACCTTTACTTGGTAGATATTTTATTGATGTTCTTCTCTTCCTCTGTAGTGCCGGTGGCATTAAAAGTTTGATCCGTGTGTGTATTTTGGTGTAGATGCTGGCGGCTTGAGTTTTGACCCACAAGCCCTTGGTCATGATGACGCTCTGGCGGGCACGGTATCTACGGTCAAAGATCGTAGCACCACTGTCCAAAATACGTTGTCCAAAGCCAAGGCCACCCTGAGTCGCCTCCGGGAGGAGCTGATGCCGAAGGCAGAGCTGGTCGACAATGTGGAGGAGCTGGTGGAGTCGCTCGCTGGGGGTGTGCCTTCCACGTACAAGAATTCCCTCCGCTCAGCTGGCGCGACCATGTCGCTTGCCATGGTGCAAGCCCACGGAGTCGAAGTGGATCCCTCTGCGGTGTCGAAGACGATGCCTGTTGGCGCGGATGGTCAGCAGGTAGTATTCGCTCCCTTTGCGACTGCCTGTGCCAAATATGGCCATTCCTTGATAAACATTGTTGCCAAGTATTCGGAGGATCTCAATCGCGCGAAGAAGGCGGCGAAAACTTCGGCCTCAGGGGCCGGCAGAAAGTCAGTAGCATCTGATACTGCCATGGACTTGATGAAGCCCCCGAGGTCATCGAAGTCGAAGAAGCCAGCTGCTCCGTAGTTAGTTCCTTGTAATAGCTGATGAACTTGCTCTTTTGATTAGAGAACATGCCTGTTGGCGAATGTGTTTGTAGATACTTTTATTGATCCTGAATGCACCTGTTACTTTTGACTTTTGAGTTGGTCGCCTCATTTTGCCTCTGGCTTGATTTTTGGTAGGGTACGTCAAGTGGCCCTGTGGGGGGAACCTCGGACTCGCCATCTCTTGAGGATACAATGGCACCATCCTGCTCCAGGGTAGAGGATCTTTCCTTGCTTTCGCGACTTCGTGATCGCGTTAAGCAACTGGAGCGTGAGTTGCCCTTGATCCGTGGTAGCGCGGACGTGTGGAAGTCAAAGGCTGAAAAAGCCGCCGCCCGCGAGCAATATCTGCTGGGCAACCAGTTTAAGTGTTAGTTTGCTCATCCTCGTCTTTTCCTTTGTAGTTAATCGCAATGGTACGTTGTACTCATGCTGTTGATGTTGCTTCGTGTAGTTGTTATCACACGCCGTCCGCAGGAGGAGAGGGATAGGATTGCCATCCGCCTTCATGATCTCACCCAGGAGCAACTTCAGGAGAGTGGATACTTCTGGGTAGATCATGATCGCGCGACTGCGTTAGCGACCCTGCAGGACCGCGCCTCGCGAATGCTGCTCTTTCTGAAGAAGTCTCAGTCATGTTTAAAGAACATCTATCGGGCGATGTTCCTGCTAGATGATACTCCATCAAGCCTGCTGGCCCTTTTGACGAAATTTTAAGATATGTCCGTGGTTCGCGAGTGCATGAGGCAGCAGCTGGTGGCTGGTGCCAAGGCTGCCCTCTCCGTGGTGCGTTTGCACAGGCCTGACGTTGATGTCGCCGCCATCGCATCTAGGCCACCGATGCCACCAGCAGGATCTTCTTGGAACATGGTGCCACACTATCAGGCGGTGGATCGTCCAGCCGAGGAGATCATCGACTTCTTCGAGGAACAGACTAATGTTCTTCTGTTGCAAGGGTAGCCATATGTATCCTGGATATAAGTGTGCTGGTGTTGTAAAGCTCATATATATTTGTAGATAATTTATTATTGAATGTATACAAATAGCTTTATAAGCGTGGGGTGCGTTGCACTTATGCGAGTCCTTTTCGTTAGCCTAGCCATCTTTGTATCTTTCCCTTGTCAACCTGTCAGGTGTGTGGCAGCTAGGTTGTGTTTGTGTTAAGGGGTTCGATTGATGTGCCAGCTACTCAGGATGTCGCGTTATTGTTCGAAGAACATATGTGTATAGGGTGGCGTAGCCCCCGAGTATGAAAGTTGACAAAAGAAAAGAGAACACGGAGTTTTGGGGCACTTAGCTTTTATTTATTCGGAGAACAATACGTAGTACAATGTGCGGCTAAGTAGCCTTGGCTGAATAGCCTTATTTGCGATGCAAAAGTAAAGAAGAAACGACTAAGGGTAGAAGCGTCGCAGTTGTGCGACGTTCCAAGGGTTGGAGTATGCGACTCCTATCTCTAAATCTTGAAGGCGATAGGCGCCACCTAGGATTACTTCTGTAATCACGTACGGTCCTTCCCAGGGGGACTCGAGCTTGAGATGCCCCTGCTGCTTCAGTTGCAGGACTAGGTCACCTTCGACGAAGGATCTTGGGCGAAGCCTTCTGCTATGGTAGTTGCGCAGGTTCTGCTGGTAGATCATAGATCTTTCTGTGGCGATTTCACTTGCTTCGTCAAGGAGGTCGACGGAGTCTTCGAGTGCGAGGAATGACTCCTTCTCGCTGTAGGCGACTACGCGTGGCGCTCTGTACCGTATCTCGGCGGGTAATACTGCCTCTGCTCCATGTACCATAAAGAATGGTGTGTAGCCGGTGGCGCTATTTGGAGTTGTACGTAGGCTCCAGAGTACGGATTGCAGTTCGTTTGGCCAGCAGCCCGCGGCTTGTTCGAGTGGCCGGACAAGTCGCTTTTTGATGCCGCTGCAGACGAGCCCGTTTGCCTTTTCCACCTGACCGTTGGTCTGTGGGTGTGCTACTGAGGCGTAGCTGATGTTGATCCCCAAGTTCTCGCAGAAATCTTGGAACTCCTTGGATGTAAAGTTTGTTCCGTTGTCGGTGATGATGTTGTGTGGCACGCCGAAGCGGTAGACGATGGACTCGAAGAACTTGACTGCGCTGTGCCCTGATTGCTTGGTCACCGGCATGGCCTCAATCCACTTGGTGAATTTGTCGACTGGGACCAAGAGGTAGACGTAGCCTCCTTGCGAGGACCTTGGAAGTTTGCCAACCATGTCGAGTCCCCACTGGGCGAAGGGCCAGGCCAATGGGATACGCCGGAGTTCTGCGCCTGGTGCGTGTGGCTTGTCTACGAATCGCTGGCAAGCATTGCACTTTTGGACTATGTCTTTGGCGTCGCGCATGGCCGTGGGCCAGTAAAATCCAGCTCGTAGAGCTTTGGCAACGAGGGCGCGACTGCCGGCGTGGTGTCCGCATGTCCCTTCATGGATGTCGAGGAGGACTGCTCTTCCATCGGCTAGGGAGACACATCGCTGTAACACGCATGTGATGCTGCGTTTATACAGTTCGTCGTTGATAACGGCGAATGCCTTGGAGCGTCGCGCGATGTGTCGTGCATCTGTCGGGTCGTCCGGTAGGCGCTTGCTGAGGAGGTACGTAATGTACGGCTGCGTCCAGGATTGTTCGATCATCATGACGCTCATTGGTCCCTCGAGTTCTGTGTCGAGCTCCAAGTCATCGATTGTCATTGGCTTATTGGGTGGCATAGCCCCCGAGTCCGTTGCTGCGCTTGTTTTATTCTCTGCGGCCTTTGGCTTGATGGAGCGTTCGCATATGCGCTCGAGAAATACCCCAGGTGGTATGGGTGCGCAGGTGGAGCCTATGTTGGCGAGTGCGTCCGCCTCTTCATTGCTTTCGCGACCTATGTGTCGCAACTCGCAACCATCGAAGTCTCCTTGAAGTGTGTCGTAGAGGTCGCGGTATGCGATCATGTTGTCGTTTAGTGCGTCGCACTCGTGCATTGTTTGGTTGACGACCAGCTTGGAGTCGCCATATATGATTAGCCTCTTTGCGCTGCAGGCTTTTGCCATTCTCATCCCGTGTAACAGGGCCTCGAACTCAGCCTCGTTGTTTGAGGCGGTAAACTACATTCGCAGGATGTACTTCATCTTGTCCCCTTGAGGCGATGTCAGTATGACACCTGCTCCTGCTCCATCTTTCCTCTTGGACCCATCGAAGTGCATTGTCCAGAGGTAGGACATGTCTAGCTTGTCCGGGAGTTGGTTTTCCATCCAATGTACGAGGAAGTCAGGGAGAACTTGCGACTTGATTGCGCCGCGCTTTTCGTATGTGATGTCTCGTGGAGACAGTTCGATTCCCCAAAGCGCGACTCTTTCTGTGGCGTCAGGGTTATTGAGGATATGTCCCAATGGGGCGTCGTTGACTACCACGATTGGGTGTTCCTGGAAATAATGGCGCAGTCGCCGGGCGGTCATGAAGAAGCCGTACGCCAGCTTTTGGTAGTGCGGATACCGCTGTTTTGTTGGCGTGAGGACCTCGCTGAGGTAGTATACCGGGCGTTGTACGCCATGGACCTTGTTTTCGTCGGCCCGTTTGACGACGAGCACTGTGCTAACCACTTGGTTGGTGGCGGAGATGCATAGCAGCAGTGGTTCCCTTTCTCGTGGAGTTACCAATACTGGCGAGGTGGATAGTAGGTGCTTGAGGTCCTCGAATGCTTCTTGCGCTTCGTTGGTCCACTCAAATTTGTCAGCTTTGCGGAGGAGCTGATAGAAGGGCAGCGCCTTTTCTCCCATTCGACTGATAAATCGACTGAGGGCCGCGATTCGCCCGGCTAGTTGCTAAACGCCTCTTATGTTCTTTGGCTTCTCCATGGCCAGTATGGCCTTTATCTTTTTCGGGTTTGCCTCAATCCCTCTCGCGGAGATGAGATACCTGAGCCGTTGCCCAGAGGGTACGCCGAAGGCGCATTTGTCCGGATTGAGGTTTATCCAGTAGCGATCGAGGTTGGCGAAGGTTTCACGCAAGTCATCGATTAGAGAGGCTTCTTCCTTGGTCTTGATTACTATGTCGTCGACATAGACTTGGATGTTGCGACCAAGTTGTTCCTTGAGGCAGGCCTCCATGCACCGTTGGTACGTGGCTCCTGTGTTTTTTAGCCCGAAGGGCATTGTGTTGTAGCAGAACACGCCGAAGCGCGTTGTAAACGCGGTCTTCTCCTGGTCTTCCTCCTTCATTCGAATTTGGTTATAGCCTAACTAGGTGTCGAGGAAGCAGAGGCGCTCGCATCCAGCAGTGGAGTCGATGATTTGATCGATCCGTGGTAGCGGGAAGTGATCTTTTGGGCAGTGCTTGTTTAGAGAAGTGAAGTCCACGCACATCCGCAGGATATCCGTGTCCTTTTTTGGCACCAGCACCGTATTGGCGATCCAAGTGCTTTCCTTGATCTCGCGTATGAATTTGGCCTCGAGGAGTCTGTTAATCTCCATTCCGACTGCCTGTGCCCGTGCCTTAGACAGTCGTCTGATTGTTTTCTTGACTGGCCTTGCGTCGGGGTTGACGTTGAGTGCGTGCTCGGTGAATTCCCTGGGAACACCTGGCATGTCCGCAGGACACCAGGCGAAAATTTCCCAATGCTCACAGAGGAATTTGACGAGCGCGAGTTCCTATGCGGGACTCAAGTTGTTGGCGATGAGGGCCGTTTTAGCGGGATCTGATGGATGGACCTGCACCTTCTTTGTGTGCACAGATGAGTCGAAGGAGAGGTCAGGTGAGCTTGGCCTACTCAGGGGGGCAGACTGTTGTCTGTCATTTCCTTCAATCACGCGAGTTCTTCCTGCATGCCGAAGTACTGGGAGATTCTGTTGAATTCCCTGTCGCAACTGTCAGATCGCTCAAAACTCCCATTGATCGTGATGACGCCATTTGGACCTGGCATTTTCATCTGCAGGTAGGCGTAGTGAGGTACTTCCATGAACCTAGCGAACGCGACGCGCCCGAGGATGCAGTGGTATTGTGAGGGCCAGTCGACAACTTCAAAGTCGATGCGCTCGTGCCGGAAGTTCTTCAGAGTGCCGAATATGACGTCGAGGTTGATTTTGCCTAGGGGGTATACGCCTTTTCCTAGGACGATGCCGTGGAACGTTGTGTCCGATGCCTCCAAGCAGGTTAGAGGGATCCTCATTGCTCGCAAGGTACTCGCGAATATGAGGTTGATACCGCTTCCGCCATCCATGAAGACGCGACTCATGTCGAAGCCTCCAATTTGCGCCTCGAGTACGAGGGGGTAATGACCTGGGCGAGGTACTTGAGGCGGGTGGTCGCGTTTGTCGAAGGTAATGCACGACTCACTACCGCTGAGGTACTCAGTGGTGGATGGTGGCGAGTGCGTGGCCAAATTTACTTGGCGAGTGATGGCCTTCTGCACCCTATTGGAGGGGCCTCCCTTTTGGATCATCATGGTACCCATGGCCCGTGGGTATGGTTCGCCTCCGTGATGCTGGTCCGGTGCAGCTCCGTTCGGGGGTGGCCCAGGTGGTGGTGGTGGTGCGCCATGTGCCACTACGCCAGGAGCGGTTCCGTAGCCTCTTTCGACTCCATTGCGGTTCATCCGAACCAACCCCTCATGTAGCTTGAGGAACTCGCGGCAGTCCTTGAGGAGGTGACTGGACTTTCTCTTGCCGTCATGCTTGTCGATGTAGAAGTGTACCGTGCATGGTCCGGACAGTTTGTCTTCGATGGAGGTCGCGGGTGCTTCATCGCGAGTGCGGCGTTGCCATACTTGCGTGGTTTTCCCGGAGTCGCGGTATCAGCCGCTGCGGTATCCGCTGTTGCGGTTATCGTCGCGTCTATCGGCGTAGCCGGCTGCGACCATGTTGACGTCATCGCGATCGTCGTAGACGCACATACGACGTTTACTCTGGCGGTCGCGTATTCGTTTGAGTTCTGCCTCCTCGTTGGAGTGAATGCGATTTTTCAATTAATCTTCTCCATCAGCCCACCGATTCACGATCTCCATCAGGTGGTCGATGGTCTTGGGCTTTGAGCGGCCTAGCTCCTCCCTGAGTTCCATGCAGCGGACACCACCGTTGAATGCATCAATCACGCGGTCTTCCGAGATGTTCTCCGCGGAGTTCTTGATGATGGACCATCTTTGGAAGTAAGAGCGCAGCGATTCGCCAGAATTTTGCTGGCAGCATCTCAGTTCTTCGATTGAAGCGAGGCATTTGTACGTGCCTTTGAAGTTGCGTACGAAGCTGTAGACCAGTTCATCCCAGCTGCGAATGGATCCGCGTGGGAGGTTATTGAGCTACGCCCGGGCGGCGCCCTGCAGCTGTAGCTGCAAGCATTGCATGGCAGTACTTCGACTGCCTCCGTGCAGCCTGACAGAGGAGATGTGATCCTCCAGCCAGATCTTGGGGTCCTGCAGACCGTCAAATTTCGGGTTCTCCGATGGGAGTTTGAACCCTTTAGGCATTCGCTTTTTCCTGATGGATCTACTGAAGCATTTGGCGCCGCAGAGCTCCCCATCTTCTTCTTCTGAATCAGTCGATCGAGCACGTCGTGCTCTTGACTTATCGATCTTGTGCTGCGTGAGCTCGTCGCGTCCATCGTAGTCGTGATCGTGTCGTCATGAACGGCAGCGCCGAGACAGGTCGTGACTGTCATCGCTTGAAGAGTACGAGGAGTAGCGTTTTGCCAACGCTTTGCCCTTTTTCGGGTCTGGTACTGGTTCTTTGTCGAGGGCGGCCTCGATTAGCCCCAGGCCCGCGATCGTAGATCGGTGCATGGTCGTTCGGGGATCTCCAGCCGGTGGCTGGTTATTGAGGAGGTACATGGTGGCCGCTGTCACTGCGGCATGTGGCGTCCTAGGAACCATGTTGCCTCTCGTGTCGACTGTCATAGAGCCGAAGTTGAGGACTTTCGCGGCGTCTATGCGTTCTTGTTCGATGAGGTGAGCCATCCGCGATTGCCTCTTCCTGGCGAGATGCTCGTTGCCTCTTGAGGAGGATCCTCCGTAGGAGGAGAGCCCAGCGCGACGAAGACTTGACTCGTCCGACGCCTTTTTACGCGCCTCGAGTTGCGCGATTGCTTGTTTCTGGCGTTTGAATTCCTCTTTTAGGAGTCAGTGGTAACCCATCAGTAGTTCCTGAGGGGACCCGAAGGGTAGAGGTGCACCTCATAGGGCTTCGCGGCAGCGTTCCCACTCTTGCTCGTTGAGCCTGATCACGACGTGTTCGCCGGTTTGCTCGTTTATTATGCTGGGGGGTTTGACTGCTCCTCCATTGCCTCCGTTGCCGCCGTTGGCGGCGTTGGGTGGGTCGGTGCCATTGCCGGTGTTACCATTGTTACCGCGGTTGGCGGAGGTGTCGCCCGCGTTGATGACGGCGCACGTGAAGTGATTTGTGAAGCTGTTGCTTCCACAACTTTCAGATCCGGAACCGTAGGTTCCATCTTCAGTGGCCAGATCGCTTAGATCGGAGTCGCGACTGCTGTCGCTGATCATGTTCCCGACTGCCACTGGAGCATTGAGCTCGCTGAGGGTGCCGATCGATGGAGGGAACCATGATGCTGGGGCAATCGCCGGTGCTGTCGGCTGATCGGGCATGCGAAGCGTGCCCATCTGACCAACTTGGAAGCGGAAGCTCCCAATTGCCAAGCTGATTCCGTCGCCCACGGACTCGAAGGCCGGGCGAGTAGCCGGCGTGTGGACGGTGAAGTCGAAGGCGCCGAAAAGCTGGCGAATCTCTGCTGTTGCAGAGTTGTAGATCGCGTTTGATGGGGCCGAAGAAGCCGGAACATCAGCACTCCTAGTTCCCACAGACGGTGCCAATTGACGAGGGTTTAACTCATCAATGCCCATTGTTATGGACATGGGTTTTGGAGAAGGAGGGAGCGCTGGAGACATCTATCGGCTAACAAACAAGCACACAGGGGACAAAGGATTTACCCAGGTTCAGGCCTCGTAGAGGTCCCTACTCCTGCTTGTCTGCTCGTGGAATTATCGAAGGAGTCGAAAGTTACAATGGTGCGCAGATGCAATCGGGCGAGGGTTGTGGAAACTAGGGTTGCGTGTGTCCTCCTCGCCGCCCCCTCCTAGCCTTTATATAGATAGGCCAGGTCTCGGTTAGTAGGTCGAGTCGGTTACAAGTTAGGGTTTTCCCCTTCAAACTTTCTATCTTTAGCTTCTTCTTGTCCTTCAAGCAATCGAGAGTCCATAGGTTACTCGAATCCCTCCATCCGGGCCTTGGCGATACCGTGGGCCTGTATGTATTTGGGCCGTATATACCAAACTCGAGTACCTGCAGGGTATACCCATGTCAACGTGCCAACTCCCAAGTGCCGTAAGGTCAGAAGACGAACCTTCAATGTGACTTTCGTCCAAGTCCCTTTGCCTCACGATATATCTGTTAACCTATAGGTGAGTAGTTGCCATCCCTTTAATAGCTTAACTCTCTTCTCGTATCATGATATGTGATTCACTGGACTAACTCTTATTCTGACTCATCAGTTAACACTTAACTGAGTAGCACATGGCCATGCTTCCGAATCAAATCACACGAGAGGGCCTGAATATCTCTCCATTACGGAGGGGCAAATCCTATCTTGGTAATCCACATCACGCAGCTTGCTTCACAACCAACCCGAACTCTACCTTTATAACTGCCCATTTACAGAACAGCGTTTGATAGAACCTAAGCTGGCGATCCACAACTCGGATCATGCAATCACCTCAGGTCAAAGGATTCCATTGCTTGAGACTGCAAATGACAACATGCTCGTTGCATCTCAACTGTGGGTCAGTCTGGCTCGGTAAACTCTTTAGCCGAATCAGTGTAAGTCAGAATAGCATCACCATGTCCATGACAAGTGGAACCGTGTCATCAGCCGACTTGCACATTGGTCTAAGTTGTGTGTCCAGCACAACCTCAATGACCAAGAACTGTCTAGTATGAACAATCATGAATATATAGTTCCACAACTGAATCACGTATTCATTGATACATATCTGATGTTCATACAAGGACAACTTTACTTTATGAATACTTTGGGAACTATCATCAACCGTGATTTCCTCTAGGGCATATTCCCAACATCAACTCGATCATCTTCCCCTGAACTCTCTCTTAGAGAGGAGCGCATACGCTTCTTTGTGCGAGGGGTACCTCGGCATTAGGCCGAGTCTTAGTCTTTTCTGATTTTATTTCCATGCCCGAAGAAATTCCATCACTGCCGGTAATGCATACATTATCAGTACTATTAGTTTTTCTGTTAGAAGAGAGCGCGTCTATCCTTGGATTAAGGCCAGTGAGTCGGTGAAACAATGGCCGTCCACTTTCTTTTATCACAAGGATATTCTCGCTCCCGGCAAAGCTACTGCTTTGCCGGCTTTTGTTGACGGTGCCGCCACACCCCAAGAGTCCTGGGACGCAGATGCGTCGGCTCTCAATGAGGATCTGCTTCTTGCCAAGAGGCGGATCGAACATTTGATGAAATACAAGGGCCTTAAGGGGTCCGACTTAGTTCACTGCTGGGTGGCACGCCGGATCGAGACTCTTCAACATCATGGAGAGCGGGTTATGCATTCCATTACGGCATCCAAGAAAGATTCCCTCCAGATCTGCTCCCAGCCTTACACGGAGAAAGAATACGAGTCCCAAATCAAGTGGCTGATAAGGGATCAGATTGAGAGGAAAATCCCGGATCTATCTTTGGACATGCATACGGCTGAAGATCCTGTGGTACCAGTAAGTTTCCAGTAGTAACTCGAATTATGTGTTCATCTTTACATTGTTGTGCAATACTGAGATTCTATCTTCCTTTTCAGCTTGCTGACCTCCCCGAGTCAGAGCTTGCTCTTATCGAGGGATATCCTCCTGAGATTTCTCAGGATGATGGGGAATTGGTTCCACTACTGGAGACCCTTACTCGGAAGCGTAAGGCTCCAACTCTGGCTATTGGCACAAAGGAGGTTCCCATTGTGAACAGGTAACTTTCCTCACAAGGTTTTTGTACTTTGTTCGTAATTCTTTCTGAGATGTAATGTTCTTTGTTCTATTACCTTCTCAGAGCTAAACACCTCACTAAGGTCAAGGGGAAGGGAGTCTCGTCGAAGCCCCTACGCCAGTCAAAGTTGAATTTGACTTCTCCTGCCACAGCGCCTCCAATTCCTACCCCTCAGCCTTCTGCGGCCCCGGAGATTATTCTATCTCCGATCGTCGTAGAATATCTGGCTCAATCAACAGAGCCAGCGATCCTGGGTCACAAACTGACGTCACCATGGGTGACTCAGGTTTTGATAAGGGTGAACCCTCTTCGGGTAATGATCCTGGCAGTGGAGAACACCGATTTACGTTAGGAGCTGGACAAACTAAAGGCGGATCATGAACGGAGCATTGCTCAGATTCTTGAATCCTCTTCCATGGCCACCAACGAACATGATCGAAGGATCGCTGCCCAGGATCAGAGAATCTCGGATATCAATGATGCTTTATTCAAAGAGAAGGATATCACTGATGCACTCCGGGATGAACTCCAGAGCCTATGGGAGGAGAAGACCAAAGTCGATGATGTCATCTTTGGTATGTTTCCCTCTTTCTGACTTTCCTGCACCTTCCGGCTCTTTGGAGCTCGGATTTATTTTATTAACCCTTTGCATTACAGGCATAGGTCCTCTGAACTTACTGGACTCAGCCTCCGCCAAATCTCGCACTAACCGGCTTACACAAGTCGGCGATTTACTTCATGATTACCGCCAATCCTTTGAGGATATTGGTGAAATTCTCAAGGTTTTGGACATGCATAGAATGTCCGTCTTTGAAGTGCGAGACAAGGCCAAGGACATGCCCCAGCTTGTCTAGGACTAGAACATGTCCTACGCGCGGACCGCAGTGCATAACGCTCTCACCATGGTTATGACACACCATGGAAACATGGAAATTTAGCAAGTAACTAGAGGGTACTGTAAAGTGGATGAAGACGGACAGGAGCAAGATATCAAAGCCATCATGGACTCCCGCGCACGATACGGGTGTCACGTAGCTGATCTCACCAGCTACGAAACTCCCTTCTTCACTCACGTGGAGATGCCTCCTCCGCCTGCCGAAGAAACAACTAAAGTTTTTTACGACGATCAAACTGTACCGGAGTTGAACGTCTCAGAAAGATATCAAGGCGAGGCTGATGTATCCAGTGAGCCGGCAGCTCCTACCTCTCCCCCTGCATCGTAGAGCATCAGATCAAGCAATGTGTTATTCTTAAAACAATTCGGGTTGTAAATAAGTACTATAATACTTTTGCTAGTGCTAAGATTTGTTATCTCTATTTAGCACTTTTGGCTTTAATTTTATGTGCCTGAAATGTTTACATAAGCACTTATGTTTTTTGTCTATACTTATCATTTATCTGGTTTTCTGCCTCGTCCCTTTCGTGAGCCGGCCAACCTTTAGCATGGAAACTTTGTCGAGCAACGGAGCTCAATTGCTAAACTAGTTTAAACTCGGAAACAAAGTCGGCTTCTAGTACCAACAATTCACTACTTGGAAAATGCCCGCATCTGGCAATCAGATAAATAACCAAAGTATAGACTAGAAATTTTTAGATTTATACCCGAAGGTAGCAATTTTAGAATCGGAAATCTAAACCAGAAAAAAGATGAGCATAAAGTACTTTCAAGTATTCTGGGATTTTCGACTGTGACATGATCATTCGGAAATAAGATGGCAATATAAAACTTCTCAGAAAAAATGAGGCAACCAATACTTTATTTCTTATTGAACATGTACACATATATGATTACAAAGAAAGACAAACTAAGAATAAAAGGGACGTAGATGAGCAATATTCCATGGTTTGTCTAATTCTTCCGGGTCTGTACTGCCTCCAGCTCTCTTTCTTTTCTTAGTAGCAGGTCTTTCTTTGACTGGCCGCATATCAGTTAGATAGTAAGAACCATTGTGCAATACTCGGATAACTAAAAAGGGCCCTTCTCATACTGGGCAAAGTTTGTGCTTTCTTTTCTGCATAAGCCGGAGAACCAAATTGCCCTTATTAAAAGACCGATTTCTGACTCTCTAGCTATGATACTTGCATAACTTCTGTTGATAGGCTGTTGATCTCATCTCAGCAATGACGCGAACTTCTTCGACTAAGTCGAGATCATTTTGTCGAGAAATTTCGGCATCCTCTTCAATATACGCAGCAACTCTAGGAGAAGTGTGAATCAAGTCACTAGGAAGAACTGCTTCAGCTCCATAGACCAAGAATAAAGGTGTGTATCCGGTTGACCTATTCAAAGTTGTTCGTAAGCTCCATATTACAGAGGGTAATTCCTCTGCCCAAGCCCCCTCAGCACGTCGTAGTGGTGCTTCGAGTCTTGGTTTTAGGCTTTGTAGGATTAAACCATTTGCTCTTTCGACTTGTCCATTAGCATGCGGATGTGCGACTGACGCAATGTCAAGTCGGATATTTTGTTCGTTGCATAATTTGGCAAGCTCTCCCATAGAGAAGTTAGTTCCGTTGTCCGTGATAATGCTATGTGGATAACCGTATCGGATTATGACATCCTCAACAAATCTTCTGGCTATTGCTCCATCACAACTAGTGACGGGTTTAGCCTCAATCCATTTTGTGAATTTATCCACCATCACTAAAAGATGAGTAAATCCACTTGGAGCCCGTTTAAACGGTCCTACCATGTCAAGCCCCCAGACCGCGAAAGGCCATGTTATAGGTATTGTTCGAAGCTGATCAGCCGATACGTCAGCTTGTTTGGCGTACTTTTGGCAGCATTTGCACGTCTTGACTAGCCGTTCAGCATCTGCCTTGGCTGTGAGCTAGAAATAACCGTGTCGGAAAGCTTTTGCCACTAGATATTTGGTTGCAGCATGGTGACCACACTCGCCTTCGTGAATTTCTCGTAAGATTTCCACTCCTTCTTCCGGAGATACATAGCGCTAAAAGACCCCATACGCGCTCCGCTTATAGAGCTCACCACTAATTATAGTATAGGCTTTTTCTCGTCGGACGATCTGTCAGCTCAGAACTTCGTCTTTGGGTAATTTGCCATCTACCAAGTAGTCAAGGTAGGGTTGAGTCTAGCTAGGAATTACAAACATAACTGCTACTAAAGGTGAGTCAGATTTGGTCAGATATTGCTCGTCTACTCCTTTTATGGAGGGAACTTTGAGGTGCTCCAAAAAAGCGCCATCCGGGACCTTTTTCCGTGCAGAGCCTATTCAAGATAATGCATCTGCTTCCTCATTTTCTGTTCGAGGGATGTGCTGAACCTCAAACCCTTCGAACGATTTAGATAGTTCATCCATGAGAGCTCTATATGTTGCCATGTGCTTATTTGCATTATAGATATCCGACACTTGTTGGGCAACAAGATCCAAATATCCATAACACATCAAACGTCGAATGCCGATATCATTAGCAATCCGGATTCCATGCAGCAGTGCTTCATGCTCGGCAATGTTATTTGTCGCTGTGAAGTGGATCTGCAACACATAGAAAAGTTTATCTCCTTGGGGTGATTTGAGCACCACGCCAGCCCCTGATCCCCCGAGCATCTTAGACCCGTGAAAATGCAAGGTCAAGTATTCCGACTCTAGGAGGGTCATATTCTCCGTTGTCTCTATCCAATCAGCGACTAAGTCAGAGAGAATTTGGGATTTGATTGTTGTACGAGGTTTTTACTCAATATCAAAAGTTGAAAGCTCTATGCCCCATTTTGCGACGTGTCCTGTAGCATCGCTGTTGTTATATTATATCTCTCATGGGAGCTATGCTCACCACGGAAATTGGGTGTTCCTAAAAATAATGCCGTAACTTACAAGATGCAAAAAAGACACTATAAGTCAGCTTTTGATAGTGCGGATACCACTGCTTTGATTCAGTTAGGACTTCGCTGAGGTAGTAAGTCGGACGATGCACCAGATGTTCCTGATTTTCCTCTGGTCTCTCCACCACCATGACGACACTAACGACTCTGTTTGTCATAGCGAGATAGAGCAACATCGGTTCCCTTGGTTCCGGTGCTGCAAGGATAGGAGCAGACGAGAGTACTGCTTTCAGGTCTTGTAGTGCAGCTTCATCTTCATCAGTCCAAACGAATTTTTTGGTCTTTTTTAGGAGCTTGTAGAGTGGTGCAGCTCTTTCTCCGAGCCGGCTTACAAACCGACTTACTGTAGCAATGCAACCAGTTAGTCTTTGAACGTCCATCAGGCGAGTTGGCCTGGAAATATTGATTATAGCCTTGATCTTGTCTCGGTTCACCTCTATGCCTCTTTGAGACACGATGAAACCTAACAATTTTCCGGCTGGAATTCCAAAGAAACATTTCTTCGGGTTAAGTATTATGTTGTATTTTCGTAGATTGGCGAATGTTTCCTCCAAGTCGGAAATTAATGTTTCCTTCATTTTGGACATCACCGCAATGTCGTCCACATATGCATGTATGTTGCGTATGATTTGGTCGTGGAGGCAACGCTGCATAGTGCGCTGGTACGTAGTTCCTGCGTTCTTGAGCACCAAAGGGCATCGTAACAAAACAGAGGGTTCCGAAGGGGGTTATGAATAAAGTTTTGATTTTGTCTGATTCCTTCATCCAGATTTGGTGATAACCGGAATATGCGTCGAGAAAATATAGGAGTTCCGAGCCTACCGTAGAGTCGATAACTCGATTAATTCTGGGTAGAGAAAACGGATGTTTGGGACAAGCCTTGTTCAAGGCAGTATAATCAACACACATCCTTAAGTTAGTGGTGTCCTTTTAGTGACCATTACAGGATTGGCCGACCAAACAATATGGATGACCTCTTCTATGAATCCGGCTAACTCGAGTCGGGCTAGTTCCTTAGCTATTGCCTAACGCTTTTCATCGCCAAAATGTCATAGGGACTATTTGATGGGTTTAGCGTTCGGGTGTACATTTAGAGAGTGCTCGGTAAGTTCCCTAGGTACTCCAGTCATGTTAGATGGCTGCCATGCGAAGATATCTTGATTTGCTTGGAGGAACTTGATGAGCGTGTTTTCCTATGCGCTATCTAGGCCTACGCCTATCTGGGTCACCTTGGAGGGGTCATCATCCTTCAACGGCATCTTCTTTGTCTCTTCTGATGCCTTGAACTCCGGATTCGGCTTTGTCACCTCCTTCTTTGTTGCGGGCATCTCAGACGGATCAGTGGTCTTCTTGATCTCCTGGTACTCCTGGGCGTGCAACACGGCTTCAGCAATGGCGGCATTTCCGTCCTCGCACTCTCACGCTTTCTTTAGGTCTCCCCTGATGGTGATCATGCCGTTGGGACCTGGAATTTTCATCATATTGTAAATGTAACACGGACGAGCCATGAAAGCCCAGTAAGCGGGACGTCCGAATATAGCGTGGTACGTGCTCTTGAACGGGACCACTTCAAAGGAAAGTGCCTTCGTCCGATAGTTCTTTGGAGTTCCAAAGGTAACATTCAAAGTGATTTCTCCCAGGGAATTTGCTTGTCTCGCGGGGACAACTCCATGAAAGATCACAAAGCCGTGATTCAGCTGAGTCTCCGAGATCCGCATCCAGCATAGCGTTTCGACATACAGAATATTTATGCTGTTGCCGCCGTCCATGAGAGTCTTGGAGAAACCATAGTCATCAATAAGTGGGTTGACGACTAAGGCATATTTTCCTCACCTCTGCAACTTTGGCGCATGATCAGCACGATCAAAGGTGATTACCACTTCCGACCAGTCCAGGTATTTTGGGACAGCCAGAACAGTTGCGTTGAGCTCATGCAGAACTACTTTCTTGACCTTAGTAGGTTGAGATCCGAGGAAGGTGTGATACATTGCAAATGTATCTATAATTTTTGATGTTCCATGCTTGGTTTTATCCTCTTTCTTGTGTTTTTTCCATAGTTTGGAATACTTTTCATATGATTTCTTGGACTAACCTATTAACAAGAGCCATAGTGCCAGCTTCCTGTTTTCTGCTGTTTTTGGTTCTAGGAAAATCCGAAAATGAATATTCTCGGAATTGGACGGGACAAAAGCCAAAGTGCCTATTTTTCTGGAAGTCATCAGATGCCAGAATACGAGACGGAGAAGGGCTGGGGGCCGACCAAACCACCTGGCCACGCGGCCAGGCCTGGCCCATGCCAGGGGGTGGTCTGGCCGACCGCAACACCCCCTCGGCCTCTCCTTCCACCTATAAGATGCCCTCGGGACGGAACCCCTAAGTACCTGATCAAAAAATCCACGAAAGAGTCTGTAGACGCCATCATCTCCATCCCTAGATCGGGAGGGATCTGAAGCTCTTCTCGGCACACTGCCGGAGAGGGGAATTCACCTTGGAGGCCTTCTTCATCATCATGCAAGCCTCCGGTGTGATGCATGAGTAGTTCATCTCTAGACTACGGGTCCATATAGTAGCTAGATGGCTAGTTCTCCTCCTTTGTGCTTTCATGTCTAGATCTTGTGAGCTCCGTTCATGATCAAGATCATCTATTTGTAATTCTGCATGTTGTGTTTGCGGGGATCCGATGGATATTGAGATGCTATTTCAGATTGATTATTGATTCTATCATGTCTTGTTATTTGTGATCTTGCATGCTTTCCGTTGTTAGTAGCTATCTTGGCCAAGTAGATGCTAGAAACTCCAAGAGTTAGTATTTATGCTCGATAGTGGGTTCAAGCCTCTGGTAATCTGGGGAGGTGACAGAAATCTCTAAGGTACTAGATGTGTTGTTGCTACTAGGGAGAAAACAACAATCCTTTGTTCATAGAACAATCGTATTGTTTACATTACACGCAATTCGTAAAGCAATAATCTGTTGCTTGCAACTTAATACTGGAGGGGGGTACGATGATAACCTGAAGGTGGATTATTAGTCATAGATGCAGTTGGATGGAGGTCTATGTATATTGTTGTAATGCCCAATCAAGTTCCAAAGGAGTCAAGATGTTTAGTATATGCATGTATTTCTTTCTCGATGTTTTTCAATTGCCCCGCTGTAATTTGTTCACCCAGCATGTTATCTATCTTAAGGAGAGCCACCTCTTGTGAACTATGGACCCCGGTCTTTTCTTTTACATACAATGTACAAACTGTTTACTACTTTGTGTTTACTTTCTGCAAACTATTACTTCCTTCCATTCGATACGTTTAATCCTTTGTTTTCAGCAAAACCGGTGAGATTGACAACCTCATCACAAGTTGGGGACAGAGTTCTGTGGTTGTGTTATGCAGGTCTCCACGTTGCTGCTGCCACCGGTAGTGCGCCCTGCCAACGTTCAACTAGCTACACCTTTGGGGTGTTTCCTTGCTCCTACTTGATTGATAGCCTTGGTTTTGTACTGAGGGAAAACTTGCTGCTGTGCTCATCATACCTTCCTCTTGGGGTTTCCCAACGAGCTCGATATATTTTGGTCCATCAAGGTGACGTAAGTGTCTTTCTTTGTTGGGAAGTTTTTCTTCTCCTCCGGCTTGGGATTTGAAGGATCAGCTTCCTCCATGTCAGAATCTTCCTTGGTCTCTTTATCTTTTTCGGGATTCTTCTTTCCCTTCTTCCGCTTATCCCTGTAGCCAGCGGTATTGTCTTTCTTGATGTCGTCATTAAAACGACACTCGACGTTTGTGTGAGACAATCCCCCACTAGCATCTAAGTGATGCACACATGGGTTATTGGCAATGTCGGCCGAGGAGTAGGTTTTGCAAGGTTGCTGGTCTCCTCTACCCTGGACTCTTGATGCCCCATGACCGCGTCCATGGCCACCGCCGTTCCCTCCTCGTCCTCCAAACCCAAAAGTAGCAGTGACCATTCCCGTTTCCGTGTTGGGTTTTTCTTATGAGGTGTTCTTGCGCTTTTGAGCTTGCTGCTTAGGTTGTTTTGCCGACTGTGGCACAATTAGGCCATTCAGTAGTCCCTCTACGTCATCGTCAGCGTCTACATACTTGCTCGCTATTTCTATCATTTCTCCTAGATCATTGACCTTGTCACACTTCAAGCGATGACGTAGTAAACCAATTGGGAGTCCTACCATGAAGGCTTCAATCGCAATTTGGTCATTTACTCCTTCACAGGAGTTCTGGGTGTCGGTCCATCGTCCGAGGTAATCTCGGCAAGTTTCTCTGGCTTTCTGGGTGCAACGCTGTAGGTCTCCTACCGTACAGGACCTCCGGTATGTGCCTTCGAAATTCCGAAAGAACGCACTTTGCATGTCATACCAGTTGTGGATGGTGTTCTCCGGAAGTTCACTTAGCCATGATCGCGTTGTCTTCCGCAACATAAGTAGGAGATATCCGGTTGCGACCAAGATGTTTCCGCCTTTGGCGATGCAGCAAGCCTGGAAAAAATCCTGGAGCCAAGTAACTGGCCAAGCTACACCGTCATAGGGTTGGATGTGCCTTGATATAGAAAATCCTTCTGGGAATCTTGTTTCTCTTATGTGTGGTCCGAAGAATTTTGGACCGACATAGATTTTGTCGTTTTCGTAGCGCCGCGCCACTATGTTGGAGTTGATCCAATGTCTCATGTCACTTGGTGACAGAGATCGTTGTCCTGATTGATGGTTGTGGCTGCAGTGCCTTGGAGCCGGACTTCGGCTTCTGCCACCACCTCCTCCGCCACGACGCCCTCCTTGGCCTCCTTGAGAGCCGTTCTGATGGCTGCTTAGTGGAGAGGGTGGAGCAGGTGGATTATTTCCGGCTGATTGCAGGCCTCCATCTGGAGCGTTATTATTCCGGTTCTGGGGAGGGTCTTCATTACGACGAGCGCCCTGCCTGCTTGACTCGGCATAGTGTCCGTTTTTCCTTCGTCCGTCACTCCCACTGCGGTGGGGCTCAGCCGGACGGCTTGTATGTCTAGGAGGTCACATTGTTTGTCGGTCCTCCTCCCAACGTTTCTCTTTGTCTTCTTCCCATGCAATAACTCGACTCTCGCTGGGGAGGATTTCTCGGATACAGTGTAGCAATTGCCTCTTGCTCGGCGGCTGGAACAACGTTGCGCCACTCACGTGCAGTTCTACGGTGCTGCCCTAAAGATCCGGTTCTTGTGTAGTTATCTTCCCGACGGTCGGAATGGTGATGTTGTTCCAGAACCCGTTGGGGTCTTACGTCATTCCAGGCTGGATCGATGCAACATTGGTCGTATTGAGAGACCAGTTTTCCGCTACCGGACTTCGCGACCTTCTGCTGCTCCAGACCCTTGGTGAGTAGCTTAATGCCCAATCGAACCTGTTCCGGGCCTATATTATTTGCCTGGATATCTCGAGCTATGGTAGTGTTCTGCACCTGTGTTGGGTAGACCAGATTTCCCTTGCTGTCGATTCGAGGCATCCCTGGGTCTCCTTCAAAGAGAACCTTGTGGACTTCCAGAAATTGATCGTCACGCGTGTGTCGTTTTCGGGTCTTCTAATGTTGCCGAGAGATATACTTCTTCGCAGTTGCCATGCGCTTCTTCTCTTCCTCGATGTTGTTGGTTTCATCTAGGAGTACTTGGCGACGCGCTTCTAGGGCCTGAGCCCTTTCCTCCAGCTCTTCGGCAGTAAGTTCTGCAGCTGTAGGAATAGGTGTAGTTAATGCAACATCGATGATTTTACGCGCACCTACAGTGACCACGTGTCCATCCACCGACTCTTCTTTGGGCTTGTCTGGGATAAGTGCTCCATCCGAGTCTTCCTTGTATTCCTCGGAAATCACTTCCTCTCCTAGAAGGTCTTTTGTTGGGCTCTTGTTCTTCTTCTTTGCCTTCTTGGTAGCACCGGTAGCAAAGACGGCTTTGGGTCCATTTCCCGCAGTCAAGCTCTGATCGGTACTTTCGGACATCTGGATGTCAGGATTATCTTCGAGATCCATGTCCTACTGTGCTTTAGGAGAGTTTTCTCTGGATCCTTCGTCCATGGCTTCTCCTTCTTCTGCAGCTTTGGAGTTAAACTCCTCTTCATATTCCGCGGAGAACTTCCAGAAATCCGCCAACGTCATCGAGTCATCCGAGGATGCGGGTAAGTCGGTGTTTGTTCTAATCGCCTCCAGCATCGAGTCTTCGTTGTCTCCAGCATCGGTATAGCCGGATCCCGATCCAACATATCCGAGAAAGTGCGATGTGTGTGTCTTGAGGTAGTTGCATCTCTCCTCGTGGGCTTCCTCGAAAATCCTAATGGTTTCGAGAACCTCATCCACGTTAGCGCCTTGCAGCATCATGCGCCTCAACGTATGCCTCAGGAAAGGTTGTTCTGTTCAGGCGTTCCCAGAGCCGGAACCGAGGTTGTTGTCCTGCCCCTCCTATATTTCAACCTCAGCGGGCGGATCTATCTGGGATTCTACCTTGCTAGGGAGATCCAGTCCAGATTCGACTTGAACCGCAAGATCTGCTTTAGGTTCGGCTTTCTCCACTATCTTCGCAATGGGTGCGAGATGGGTGGGATTAGGGTTGTCTGAGATCGGGCACTCTGCCGCTTCCGTGGACAAAGGGGACCCAGAAATTTCTTATGCCTCTATCATCACCGCTGGGGTGGGTGGGATAGGTTCGGCGAAACCGATGTACACATAGATCTCGCCAAAAGACATCATGGTGTAAGCAGTAATGACCTCCCTAGCTAGAATCCAGGTCTCGTCGAGAATGATGAGAGGGACGTCGCTGGCATAGAGGACGTGACCGACGGCGATGGTCTCGACGATTCCGATTCTTGCATATTCCGGTCGGAACGCAGATCCGAAGCTCACTTGCCCCACGGTGGGCGCCAACTGTCGTCGGATTGATGACAAGTACACCATGAGGGGTCCTCGAGGCGTGTGGAAGAGAGTGGTGTGAGACGTACGGTATTCTGGGATGGTGAGCACACAAGTTTACCCAGGTTCGAATCCGCCGACTTTGGACGGATCCTACTCCTGCTAGCAATCCAGTAATACGGCAGAGCTGGAGTATGGGTTACAAGGGTTTCGCCTGTGTGAGTTGAGATTGTAGACTATTGTGAGGGTGCCCTAAAGGCTCTCCCTAGGACGGCTTATATAGATATTCGGCCTAGGGTTTACAAGAGATACCTATCCGGCTACGACTAAGAGTCGGTTACAGAGTACATCTTGAACTACAAGTAACACTATGGGCCTATGTTGGTAAGTCTTCTGGGCCTTCCTGTAGCCGGACTGGACTCCGTCTCTTCTCGCTAACTGGGACGACCGTGAAGCAAAGCTCTAACCCGAAGTGGGTCACCCTGGTCAGTGAGGCATAGTGAGGATACCCGGAAAGTATATCCCCAACAATAGGGAGTTAAACTGTTCCATAACTACACCGTTTGCGTTGAGGCGCTGCTTCTCCTCGACAAGGTGAGTTGCTTCATCTAGGAGCCATAAACACTATGTTCCTAGGCCTTCAGCCCTTGCTCCAATTCCTCCGGGGTAAGATTTGAAGTGGTTGGGATCAACGTTGTTAATTCTTCTCTATAGATTTCACGAGCACTTTTTCGATTCATGGGGGGTCAGAGCGCCGCCCAAATCCTCCATCTGGATACTCTCATCAACCTCTTCTTCTTCCACTGGAAGGTCTTGTTTTGGAGTCCTGTTTTTCTTCTTTTTATTTGCCTTGTTGGTCCTTTAGGCACCAGCCGCAAAGATGGCTTTGGGTCCGTTTCCTGGGGATAAACTTCCATCAGTACTTTCGGACACTAGGACCCCGGGATTTTCTCTGATATCCATATCATCTTGTGACTTGGGATGCACTTCTTCGTACTCCTTGTCCAGACTATCGTATGGACTCGGATGTCACCCTTCTCCTTCCTACATAGCTCTAGAGTTGATTTCTTCTCCGGATTCTTCTTCGTACGCCTGAAAATTTACCAACATCATAGACTCCCCTGGGAGGCTGGTGTGTTGGTGTTTGTTCTGATGGCATCCAAAACTAAGTCATTGTCGTCTCTAGCCTTGGCAAATCCGGATCCAGAGCCAATGTACCAATGAAGTGAGATCCATGCGCTCTGAGGTGTGTGAGGCCTTCAGCATTGGCTTCCTCCAAACTTTTGATGGTCTTGAGGACGGCGTCTAGATTGACCTTGGGGTGTAGCATCATCCACATCACTGTGTGCGTCAAACCGATTTTTCTACTCCTACATCAGTAGAACCAGATCCGAAGCTATTGCATCTTTGGTCTTCTCGAGATTCAACCTCCAAAGGGAGAACTTCTTTAGATTCGACCTTCTCTTTTTCCACTGTCTCTGCCTCAGGAGCGGGTTGGGTGGGTTTAGTGTTTTCTGAGATCCGGAACTCTGTGTCCTTCATGGAAAATGTGGATCCAAAAGTTTCTTCCACCTTTATCATCACCGCTGGGGTGAGTTGGCTAGGTTCAACGAAGCTGAGGTAGATGTCGATCTTGCCGATTGGTAGGATGGCGTAGCTCATCACGGCATCCCTAGCTGGAATCCAGGTCTCGTTGAGGAGTACGAGAGCGACATCACTAGCATAGAGGACGTGACCAACGATGATTATTTCACCGGTTCTTATACGCACAGATTCTGCCCGGAACATAGATCCGAAGGTGACCTGCCCCACGGTGGATGCCAACTGTCATCGGATTGAAGACAAGTATGCCATGAGGGGGGTCCTTAGGGCGTGGGAAAAGGTGGGGTGTGAGACATACAGTTCCTGGTACGGTGAGCACATAATCTTACCCAGGTTTAGATCCTACTCCTGCTAGCAATCTGGTATATCGGCAGAGGCGTAAGTACAATATATTTCATGGGTTGGTTTCGCCTATGCGAGTTGAATTTGGTGGTTGCAGTTGTTGTGCCCTAAAGCCTGATCCCTAGGACAACTTATATAGTCATCTGGCATAGCGTTTACAGGAGACTGCTATCCGGCTATATACAAAGTTGGTACAAAGGTACAACTTGGACTACAAGTCTATCTAGCCAAAGTTGGTAAGTGTTCCGGGCCTTCCCGCAGTTGGATGGGCTTCCATCTTCTCTCTCTGACTAGGCCGTCTGTAGAGTGTATATCTAACTCAGAAGAGGGCGACACTAGTCAGCGAGTCACCGTGGGTACATCCGGAAAATATATCCCCAAGAAGCACACATACCCATGTATAATTACTTGAGGTATCTCCCTCGGTTCGTTCATGCCCCATCACTGAAGCTAATAAGCCTATGTTCATGTCGTCTGTCTTTGTATGGGCATACACGCTATTCTCTAAAGGTTAGCTATATCATATCAGATAGAGAAAGAAACATGTGTTTCCATGTTGTCTATGATTATCGTGTACAACACGCAACCTAAACGTAAACCCATCTATACTAGGCTACTTCATGAATTATTTAATTAGATGTAAATAAATATTAGTGTTACTTTCTTATTGATTTGTATAACTGTGTATAACTATAACTTCTAACATTGCATGTTGCTGAACAACACTTCAACTAGCATGCGGAGTATTCAATTGAATTAATGATCAACATATTTATACAAAGTGAACGAATATGAATATGGACCACGTCACATACATATTACAACGGTGGGATTATTCCTTTAATTAAACTATTAATTTCTCCCTCTGTTTCACAGTATAGGTCATGGAATTGAGGGAGTAATCGGTGGAGCTGCCACCTCTGTTATGTACCTAGTGTAATCTTCGGACCTCACGTTTCTAAATCACAAGCCGGTATAACCCGAATCTACGGAGGACGTACTACCGTGGAGGCCACGAGGCCGCCCACAAGCAGGACGCAATGGCAGGGCACCGTACCGGCCAACCATCCACCCCAAAATTCATGGTTATATCTTCGAGTGCGAGAAACGTGACCAGCTGGCTGCAAGTCTAACGTATAAAAGTGAGTATGTACGCCAACGACATACAAGAGTACATCAGAGCAATTCCATCTAAAAAAATATATAGAAATATATTGCAATGCCATTACGGGAAGAACCAAATTATATAGATCGTACTAATAATATTTTAGGATTATGTCCTCATACATCACTCAACAAATTTGTGTGCATCATTATGCTTTTGGAAAAGGACATATGAAGTGATGCCACCACAGCATGTGTGTTTTTTTCATAAACCGCATGGATCCACTAGAGTTCATTGCATGTGTGTGTTTTTCATAAAGCACATGGATCCACTAGAGTTTATTGCATGTGTGTTCTTTTCATAAACCACAACCAGAGTCATTGCATGTGTGTTCTTTTTATAAACCACATGGATCCACTAGAGTTCATTGCATGTGTGTGTATCAATGTGCATCATTGTGGTTTTAGGAAAAGAACACATGCAGTGATGCCACCACAGCATATGGTTTCCAACCATGTCTAGGAACCCTAGCAGCGTGCTGGGATTGAACTGCAGCATGCATTCTACCACCAGCTTGAAAGATGTGGCATCACCACACCTCATTGGATGAGTGTGTGTATCAATGTGCATCATTGTGGTTTTGGAAAAGAACATATGCAGTGATGCCACCACAACATGTGTGTTCTTTTCATAAACCAGATGGATCCACTAGAGTTCATTGCAAGTGTGTTCTTTTCATAAAGAACATGGATCCACTAGAGTTCATTGCATGTGTGTTCTTTTCATAAACCACATGCATCCACTAGAGTTCATTGCATGTGTGTTCTTTTCATAAACCACATGGATCCACTAGAGTTCATTGGATGTGTGTGTATCAGTGTGCATCATTGTGGTTTTAGGAAAAGAACAAATGCAGTGATGCCACTCTAGCATGTGGTGTCCAACCATGTCCAGGAACCCTGGCATCATGCTAGGATTCAACTGCAGCATGCATTCTACCACCAGCTTGAAAGATGCTGCATCACCACACCTCATTGGATGTGTGTGTGTGATGACCCACAAGTATAGGGGGTGTATCGCAATATTTTCGATAAGTAAGAGTGTCGAACCCAACGAGGAGCAGAAGGTGCTGGCTATTGGTATCGATCAGGAATTCGCTGCAAATACTTAGCAAACGGATTTTTAGGGATTTTTGATAAAGCAAGTAAAATAAAGTACCAGTAATTAAAAGACAGTAGGAATAAATGTAGCAAGTGGCCCAATCCTTTATGCAGCAAAGGACAAGCCGGTTGTATTACTTAAGATGACCAGACGTTCTCGAGGACACATGGGAAGACTGTCAAGTGCTTTCGCTTCATATAGTTGATTAATCTTCTTTAGCTTTCTAAGTGTTGTGTGGGTGAACCTGTGCTAATGTACCGACCTTCCTAGGACTAATACATGCTTTTGATTATACCCCTTGCAAACATCCGTAACTACAAGAAAGTAATTAAGGTATAAACCTAACCACAACTTTAAACTCTAAGACCCTTACGTCCCTTGTGCAATGGTTTCCTAACGGGGGTTTAGGTTTCTGTCACTCCGGCAACCCCTACGATTAGTAGCCAAATACACAATGCATTCCCCTAGGCCCATATAGGTGAAGTGTCATGTAGTCGACGTTCACATGACACCACTAGAAGAAGTACACCACAACTTAAATATCAAACCATTGAATCTTTCTCAACACAACTCCCCTACTAACAACATGACTTCTCCCATGTCCTCAAGAACAAAACGAACTACTCACAAGACATCATATGGATCATGATCAGAGATGGAATAATGATGTATAACAATCTGAACATAAACAATAATTCAATGGTTCACTCAATAGCATCAACTACAAAGAGTAATCAACACCAGGAAAGTTTCCCCTATGAACTATGCAAGATTCAACCCAATTGTTACAGAAATATGGAGATGGTGATGTGGTTGCTAATGGTGATGATGGTGGTGATGATGATGATGATCCCGATGAAGTCCAGCTTGATGGTGGTGTTGATGGCGATGATATCCCCTCTCCGGGAAGGAATTCCCCCAGCAGAAATCTGTCTACCGGAGAGATCTTTCTCTCTCGGTGTTTTCCGCCTGCAGAGGCGGCGGAATCTTTCTGTGGCCGCTCCCCGAGTCTTAGGGTTTTGGGAGGATAATATACGCAAGAGGGGAGTGCCAGGGGTGGACCAGGGCGGCCACACCACCTGGTGGCGTGACCTAGGGTGGCCCACGCCAGGGGGTGGTATGGGCCCCCTGTGGCCCATCTCTAGCCCCCCTTATGGCTTCCTTCGTCTTCTGGAAAAATAGGATTTTCCGTATATTTTCCCGGATTTTCTTATCTTAGCGATTTTTGCCTCCAAACAGCACCTTTTCCATCAGAATCCTGACTGCAGCGGTCCATGCCCCAAAAGTCATCAACCATGCAAAAACAGATGAAATAACATAAGTATCACCTCTCATTACAAAATATATCGATGAATAACATTGAATTATGATATAGAATAGTGATGCAAAATGGACGTATCAACTCCCCCAAGCTTAGACTTCGCTTGTCCCCAAGCGAAATTGAGCTCAATAAACATGGCCTCAAGTTTATGGAGTGAAGAGTCGATAAAAGAATACGGACAAGAAGCATCACATTCATCAAATACATAGATCATAATAGAAGACAACTCACTATTATATAACTTAACTTGCAATAAGTAAAGGAAACACAATACAGATACATAAAGTGAATCATAATTGGTAATGGCAAACTTAGCTCTTGGTCGAAGAATAGTTGATAATTTGCTAGAGCTCACAAATAACTGGTTTTAAATGATAGCTTTCAAAGTAGTAAACATCAAGATAAGAGCAATGTGCAAAACAAGGAACATAATAAACATGATTGAATAAATCATCATATGAATGAATGAAACACAACAACTCAAAATACTTGCTGAGATAGAAGGGAGTAGGTTTACTGAATCTACTACAAAGTAAAAGAAAAGGCCCTTCAGAGAGGGAAGCAGGGATTGCAAGTCTCATAAAGAGCTCCCAAAAAGTATGATACTTACTAGCTTTCTGCTCTGATTGCCCCTACCATAGGCATCTTTAGGTGATTAAGGTTAAAGTGTTCAAATATGAGGATATTCATTGACAAGTTGTAAATTGAGAATCTCATGTCCCTTGAATACGAGGGCCGCTCCTCATGCTACTCAAGTTTAGTCACCGGTAAGTTCTTGTCATCATAATAATATGTGTATCATATAGAACCGCCAACGGGGTACCCCTTGCCCGATGATACGGCAGAATCCCCATATAAAAATGACAAGGCAAGCCGACAACAAGCATCTCAGCAATCTTCTTATTTACCATGGGAATATGGTGCTTTTTTCTCTCTTTCCTCTTTTCATAATCTCTCTTTTCTTTTCTTTTTCTCTTTTTTCTCAATAACGGACTCTTTTTTTATAAGAAGAATGCTTCATAGATACTCGTTATGGTTACGCTGCAGGTTTCCACCATGTCAGCATGGATTAGACCAGCGGCCCAAGCGTTTCTCTAACACACATGCATAACTCCATGGACTTACATGCTCCCCTTTCATTTCACACCGACGACATCCATAGACAAAAGAACATTATATCAACTTGGTACAAAGTACTAGTGCAATGTTGAAAGCGTTCCCCATGACAGCATGGTTCTGCTAATTCATAACTTACAAAGCGCAAGCATATACGCAACATAGGTGAGCACAATGGTTCAAGTTTATTAAGTGCAAGAAAGTAAAGTGTGCCATCAAGTTCGTGAGAGCTTTAATCACTACTTTTCACATAACAAGTTTAATTTGGGAGGTAGATAAAACAATAATTTACTTGGAATAGCAATAATGCTAATAGGTAGGTATGGTGGACACAAATGGCATAGGTTTTGGTTTAAGGAAGTGGATGCACGAGAAGAATTCCCTCTCAGTACAGGTTTTTGGCTAGCAAGGCTGGGTAGCAAGTATAAGAGTTGAAGGAAACAAACAAACATACAAGTGATAAAGACAAACATGCAACCTTCCTTGGAAGCACAAAAGATCTTAACTAGAGAATACTAAACTTACGAGCAAATCAAGAAAGAAAGACGATGAAATAATTTTTCTTTAGAGTATTTTTATCTTTTTCAATCAACACTCAAAAATAGTGTTGCTACTGACCAAGCCAGGTTTGCCAAAACCAACTAAATTAACTCAATGATCCCAAATTGATACCAATACTAACAACAAGATCAATCATATAACCACGAATTGAAAACTAATATCAGCTCTGCAAAAGAGTAAATGATAGAACTTCTCATTAATATTCCATAACGGCAACTCACACCAAGGGATACATATCTAACGAGAGAGGGGACACTTCCATAATGCAAACCATCCTACATAATAACTTCTCTATTCATTAAATGACTCTACTAAAAAGGTAAAAAGATAGAAGATAGTGATGTGACACCGCGACACTCCCCCAAGATTGGAACAAACCAAGGGGATGCCAAACTTGATGACGAATTACTCCTTTGGTGGTAATATTTTCTTCGTTCACGTGAGGAAATCTTCCAGCATCTTGGGAAGCCTATTATTCTCCCATTGAAGCATGTCCACCTTCCTCCTCAAGTCTCGGTACTTATCGCAGAACTCCTTAGTGACTCATAGGGCTTCCATTGATGTCGGGCAAGAGACTAAAGGTACCAGCCCCTGCTTGGGGTCTTGGAGATCTTCCTCCATAGGCTCCTTTCCTTTATCCTTGGCGGACACCATTGTGCTTCTAAGCTTTCAAAGAGTACGTCCTGGCAAAAACAGATCAAAATGAAAACATGACGAAAACACGATATACGATCCTCGGGGGATCCAGGGGATTATATATTACGAAGTTTCATAACAAAAGGAAGGTACTGGGAGAAAATGGGTCGGAGATGGAGTCTGGGGTGGCTACACCACCTGGTGGCGCGGCCAGGGGTGGGCCCGTGCCATAGGGTGGTGTGAGCCACCCTGGCTCCGTTTCTGTCCATCTTTCACTTTGTAGCTTCCCTTATTGACTAAAAACTTCAAAAATATAATTTGACAGATCTTTCGCGGAACTTTTCTTACCAGAACTGTTACCTATTCAAAAACGGAGTCTGTAGGTCTCTGAATTTGGTCCTTGATAAATTTTTCCGGAGTTATAACTTGAAAGGCATCAACATCTTCATTGTAGGAATCCCCAGCAATATAGTGCTTGAGTTGCTGCCCATTCACTACTTGTGTAGTATTATCTTTTAAAGAAGAAATTTTTATTGCTCCCGAACGGTATACTTCTTCAATAACGAAAGTTCCTTCCCATTTTAACAGTAGTTTTCCTGCAAAAAATCTGAGATGAGACATATAAAATAGAACTTTCTCACCAACGTGAAATTCTCTCTTAAGTATTCATTTGTCATGCCATCTTTTAACTTTTTCCTTAAAGAGCCTAGCATTCTCATAAGCTTCACTCCTACATTCATCTAAAGAACTTAAGTCAAATAATGTTTTCTCACCAGCGAGCTTACAATCTCTATTGAGTTCTTTAACTGCCAGTAAGCTTTGTGCTCTAATTCTAAAGGTAGGTGACAATCTTTCCCATAAACCATTTTATAAGGAGACATCCCCATAGGGTTTTTGTAGGCAGTCCTATAAGCCCATAAAGCATCATTCAACTTTTTAGCCCAGTTTTTCCTAGATCTATTAACAGTCTTTTGCAACATGGATTTAATTTCTCTATTTGATAACTCTACTTGCCCGTTAGTTTGGGGGTGATAAGCTGAAGCAATTCTATGCTTAACATCATATTTAGCAAGGGTCTTTCTAAAACCACCATGAATGAAATGAGAACCTCCATCAGTCATGAGATACCTAGGCACTCCAAACCTAGGAAAGATAACATCCTTAAGCATTTTTAGAGAAGTCTCCCCGTTAGCACTCTTCGTAGGAATAGCTTCTACCCACTTAATAACATAAGCAACAAGAATATGAGTATAACCTTTTGAGGGAGGAAAAGGACCCATAAAGTCAAATCCCCAGCAATCAAAGGGTTCAATAACTAGAGAGTAATTCATAGGCATTTCATTGCATCTAGAAATATTAACAACACGCTGACACTCGTCACAAGATAAAACAAATTTTCTTGCATCTTTAAAGAGGGTAGGCCAGTAGAAACCTGATTGCAGCACCTTTTGCGTAGTTCTATCTCCTGCATGATGTCCTCCATAAGACTGCCATGACATTTATGCAATAACTCTTTTTGTTCATATTCTAGAACACATCTTCGCATAATACCATCCACTCCTTTATATAAGTGTGGGTCATCCCAAAAATAATGCCTCAAATCATAAAAGAACTTTCTTCTTTGCTGAGCTATAAAAGTTGGAGGCAAATAGTTGGAAACAATAAAGTTAGAATAATCAGCATACCAAGGGCTCCCTCGCGAGCTTACCCCTACCGCAGCCAACTGTTCATTTGGCAAACTATCATTAACAGGCATAGGGTCAAAGGAGATATTTTCCAATCGAGATAAATTATCATCTACAGGATTTTCAGCACCTTTCCTATCTACAATATGCAGATCAAACTCTTGTAAAAGCAGCACCCATCTAATAAGCCTAGGCTTAGCATCCTTCTTCGTCATAAGGTACTTAATAGCAGCATGATCAATATGAATGGTGACTTTTGAGTCTACAATATAGGGTCTAAACTTATCACAAGCGAAGACGACAGATAGAAATTCTTTTTCAGTAGTAGCATAATTCCTTTGCGCAGCGTCTAGAGTCTTACTAGCATAATGAATAACGTTTAACTTTTTATCAATTCGTTGCCCAAGGACAGCACCTACAGCAAAATCACAAGCATCACACATTATTTCAAAGGGTAAGCTCCAATCAGTTGGTTGAATGATAGGAGTTGTAGTTAAAGCCTTCTTAAGAGTTTCAAAAGATTCCTTACAATCATCATTAAAAACAAATGGTACATCTTTTTGTAGAAGATTAGTGAGGGGTTTTTATATCTTAGAGAAATCTTTAATAAACCTTCTATAGAAACCAGTATGACCAAGGATACTACGAATACTTTTGATGTCTCTTGGGCAGGGCATTTTCTCAATTGCCTCGACTTTAGCTCTATCCACTTCTATGCCTCTTTCAGAAACCTTATGCCCAAGGACAATCCCTTCATTAACCATGAAGTGGCATTTCTCCCAATTAAGAACAAGATTAGTTTCTTCACACCTCTGCAAAACTTTATCAAGGTTGTGTAGACAATTATCAAAAGAAGTTCCATAGACAGAGAAGTCATCCATGAACACTTCCACAATTTCCTCACAAAAACCATGAAAGATAGCAGACATACATCTTTGAAAAGTAGCAGGAGCATTACATAAACCAAAAGGCATACGTCTATAAGCATAAGTTCCGTAAGGGCAAGTAAAAGTAGTTTTTTCTTGATCTTGTTGTTTAACAGCAATTTCAGAGAAGCCAGAATAACCATCAAGAAAACAAAAATGGGTCTTTTTAGACAACCTTTCCAACATTTCATCAATAAAAGGAAGCGGGTAATGATCTTTCTTACTAACTTTGTTGACTTTCCTAAAATCAATGCACATCCTATCGCCTACTACTATTCTTTGGGGAATAAGCTCATCATTATCATTAGGCCCGACAGTAATACCTCCCTTTTTAGGGACACAATGAACAGGACTAACCCATTCACTATCATCAATAGGGTAAATAATACCAGCATTAAGGAGTTTCAATACCTCATTTCTTACCACTTCCTTCATCTTAGGATTTAAACGTCGTTGGTGCTTGACTACTGGCTTTGCATCTGGTTCTATATTGATAGCGTGCTGACATATAGTAGGAGAAATCCCTTTTAAATCGTCCAGAGTATAGCGCATATCCCCTCATTGTTTCTTCAAAACCTCCAATAATCGTTCCTCTTCTTTCCCTAAAAGTTCAGAACTAATAATAACAGGATATATCTTTTTATCATCAATGTAAGCATATTTAAGGTCGTCAGGGAGAGGTTTTAGATCGAAGACCGAATCCTTCTTAGGTGGCGGCGTGGTACCGAAGTCTTCTACAGGCAAGTTATGCTTAACCATCTTGGGTTGACGACGGAGAATCTCGTCAATCTCATTCCTTTCTTCCATGAAGATCTCACTTTCGTGGTCTTCCATAAACTGCTACAAAGCATTGTTAGGAGCAAGAGAAATAGGCGCAAGTTGTTCAACTCGAAAATCCTCATTATGGGTTTCATTTTCACAAGGTTCTTTAGTAAATTTCGAGAAGTTAAACTCATAAGATTCCCCATCAAACTTAGTCAATATTTTCTCCCTCTTGCAATCTATAATAGATCCACAAGTACTCAAGAAAGGTCTACCAAAAATGATGGGATAAGTTTTACTAGCCGTTGAACCAAGTACTAGAAAATCAGCAGGATATTTAATCTTACCACAAAGAACTTATACATCCCGCACAATACCAATTGGAGAGATGGTTTTTCTACTAGCAAGGTGAATAACTACATCAATCTCTTTCCAACTCGCAAGGACTGATTTCATGCATAGTTTCTTTATAAAGATCATAAGGAATAGCACTTGAACTAGCACCAATATCACACAAACCATAATAGCAATGATCACCAATTCTAACAGAAAGCATAGGGACACTAGCCTTTTTAGTTCTATTGGGATGTGAGATAATATTAGAAGCATCCTCACAAAAGACTATGTGCCCATCTTCTACACTTTTAGTGACAAGATCTTTAACAATTTCTACAACAGGTTCAATGTTTATTTGTTCGTCAGGTTTTACTGTTCTCTTTTAACTTTTAGTGATTACACTAGTTATCATAGGACGATCCTTTACCTTATCTGGGAAGGGGATCTTCTCGATATAAGGTTCATGTAAGATGTGATCAATAGTGCAATACTCAGCACTCCCAATAGGAACACAGTCAACAATATCTTTATAAGGCGAATGGTACTTGTTCCATCCCTTTTTTCGAATTTCAATATAAGAAGCAAAAGCCTTAAAGCAATTTGTAATAACTTATAAATCAAGACCATAAGCATTACTAATATTTTGAAAGTCATCAGTTCCCATAAAAGATTCAATGCATTCATAATCATAATTTATACCTGACTTTCTTCCTTTGTCATTCTCCCATGCTTCAGCATTGTCTTGAATATGGTCCAGAAGATCCCATTTAGCTTCTTCTTCCATGCGAGTGAATGATCCTGCACAAGAAGCATCCAATAAATCCTTATCATGTAGAGGGAGCCTTGCATAAAAGTTATTGATAATAATATTGATGGGGAGCTCATGAATGGGACATTTGAGCATTAGTAACTTCAATCTCCCCCAAGATTGAGTTGTACTCTCTCCATCAAGAGGCCAAAAGTTGTATATTTGATTCCGATCTTTATGAATCTCACTAGGAGGATAAAACTTTGAATAAAAGAGAGGTACTATTTCCTCCCATTCAAGAGATTGACCATTCTTTAGCATCTTATACCGTTCCTCAACTCTTCCTTTTAGTGATAATGAGAATAACTTCTTCTTAACTTGATCTGTAGTAATACCTGCACACTTGAACAACCCGCATAATTTGTGTATAAAGAGTAAATGATCACCGGGATGGATAGTTCCATCCCCAACATAGTAGTTATCCATAACACGATCAATAATTCTTGTAGGTATTTTAAAAGCAGCATTCTCAGCAGTTGGTGGTTCATCTACTACCTTAGCAGTGGTAGTAGCATTACCAAATAATAAATTGAGCGAATTATCCATAACGAAAATAAAGCAACTAACAGAAGTAAACAATACTCATAGTAGAAGTGTCATTTACCAGTTCCACTCTCCAATAGCGCTTCACTCCCCGGCAACGGCGCCAGAAAATAGTCTTGATGACCCACAAGTATAGGGGGTGTATCGCAATATTTTCGATAAGTAAGAGTGTTGAACCCAACGAGGAGTAGAAGGTGCTGGCTAGTGGTATGGATCAGGAATTCTCTACAAATACTTAGCAAACAGATTTTTAGGGTTTTTTGATAAAGCAAGTAAATAAAGTACGAGTAAATAAAAGACAATAAGAATAAATGCAGCAAGTGGCCCAATCCTTTATGCATCAAAGGAAAAGCCAGTTGTCTTACTTAAGATAACCAAAGGTTCTTGAGGACACATGGGAACACTATCAAGTGCTTTCGCTTCGTATATTTGATTAATCTTCTTTAGCTTCCTAAGTGTTGTGTGGGTGAACCCGTGCTAATGTACCCACCTTCCTAGGACTAATACATACTTGTGATTATACCCCTTGCAAACATCCCTAAGTACAAGAAAGTAATTAAGGTAGAAACCTAACCATAGGTTTAAACTCTAAGACCCTTACGTCCCTTGTGCAATGGTTTCCTAACGGGGGTTCAGGTTTCTGTCACTCCGGCAACCCCTACAATTAGTAGCCAAATACACAATGCATTCCCCTAGGCCCATATAGGTGAAGTATCATGTAGTCGACGTTCACATGACACCACTAGAAGAAGTACACCACAACTTAAATATCAAACTATTGAATCTTTCTCAACACAACTCCACTACTAACAACATGACTTCTCCCACGTCCTCAAGAACAAAACGAACTACTCCCAAGACATCATATGGATCATGATAAGAGATGGAATAATGATGTATAACAATCTGAACATAAACAATAATTCAATGGTTCCACTCAATAGCATCAACTACAAAGAGTAATCAACACCGGGAAAGTTTCCGCTAAGAACTATGCAAGATTCAACCCAATTGTTATAGCGAGATGATGGTGGTGATGATGGTGCTGATGGTGATAATGGTGATGATGATGATGATCCCGATGAAACCTAGCTTGATGGTGGTGTTGATGGCGATGATCTCCCCTCTCCAGGAAGGAATTCCCTCGACAGAAATCTGTCTGCCGGAGAGATCTTTCTCTCTCGGTGTCTTCTGCCCCGTAGAGGCGGCGGAATATTTCTGTGGTTGCTCCCCGAGTCTTAGGGTTTCGGGAGGATAATATACGCCAGAGGGGAGAGCCAGGGGTGGACCAGGGTGGCCATACCACCTGGTGGCGCGACCTAGGCTGGCCCGCGCCAGGGGGTGGTGTGGGCCCCTATGGCCCATCTCCACTCCTCCATCTAGCTTCCTTCGTCTTCTGAAAAATAGGATTTTCCGTATATTTTCCCGGATTTTCTGATCTTCGCGAATTTTGCCTCCAAACATCACCTTTTCCATCAGAATCCTGACTGCAGCGGTCCAGCTCCAAAAGTCATCAACCATGCAAAAACAGGTGAAATTACATAAGTATCATCTCTTAATATGAAATATATCAATGAATAATAGTGAATTATGACATAGAATAGTGATGCAAAATGGACGTATCAATAACTCCTGATCTTATGCCTGAGGTACGCAAAACTATGAAAGAGAAAGGTATACCTTCTGAACTTGCTAAGGAAAACAAAGATGATTTGTTACAAGTTTTAACTGAAGAAGACGAAACTAGAAAAGTTTTCCAAGAATTAAAACATTGACAAGTAAAATCTCATAATAACTTGCATAAGCATTTCCAAAAACACAAAAAGATTTTGGCGGAACTCACTGAAAATTATGATGATATTGGCCAAGAAATAAAACTATTTCACAAGTATCTTAGTATGATTGAAACCTAGTGTGAAGACGAATATATTCCTGTTTCTGCTAATGTTGTCACAAGAAGGGGTGCAGTTGTTACAGGACCCTTAGGACCACCGGAATACGAAGCTAAAAAAGGGCAAAAGGAAAAAGCCTTGCTCAGAGCAAGTCAATAAGATGATACGTTGGTGGATCCTCAAGATGAAACTGGGACGCAACAGAAAACCAAGGAGGACCACAATTATGCACAGGATGATCATTATGACTCTAATACAGAGACGGTTGATCCAAGAGAAGATAAAGAAATAAGTAAAGAAGATGAAGTTGTTGTAGTAGAAAAGAATAAAAATAATAAGCAACAACAAAAGAAAGCAATGAGAGAGCCTGACCTGCCAAAAAAGGTAAAAGACAAGAGTAAGTCACGTGAGAAAAAGCTTCCTTATCCAGATCAAAAAAAAGAAAGAACCGGGTGAGGTAATTTATAACTCTTTTACAAAGGCACTTAGTGACCTTCATCTAGAAATCCCATTTGCGGATGCAATCAAAGTTCCTACCTATGGTAAATTCCTTCATGATATTCTTAGTAGAAAGAAAGAAATAACTGAAACTATTGCCATGGTAACTAGCTATCCTGCTAATGGGAAGTTGTTGTCTAAGTCTGGAGATCTTGGAATACCAACTATTTCATGCTCAATAGGTAAGACAGATATTCACAATGCCTTATGTGATATAGGAGCAGGAGTTAGTGTAATGCCATACTCCCTCTATAAAAGGTTAGGATTAGGGGAGTATTCTCCTACTACTATCACTTTACAGATGGCTGACAAGTCCACTAAACAACCTGTTGGTATGATTGATGATTTCTTACTTAGGATAGATTAGCATGTTATTCCCACTGATTTTATTATTCTGGAAATGCCAGAAGATGAAAGATTATCTATAATACTTGGAAGACCCTTCCTCGGTACTACAAGTGCAGCAGTAGATTGTGCAGAAGGGAAGATAATATTTAACGTTTATGATGCTGAAATCATCTGGTATTTTCCAAAGAAGCTAGAAGTAGGGGAAATATATGTTTCGCCGGGAAAACGAGTTCATGTGGTAAGTGCCATTGATAAGGGGCAACCAAAGGTAAGAATTCGAGAAGAGAGAAGAGGTTGAGTTATTCAACCATTCTTAATAAATGCTTAATGGGAGTCAACCCATTTTCGTCAATTTAGTAGATTAGAGAATAAAAAGTTCATTGTATTCACACCACTTTTTCAAGACATTCTTGCGGAAGCGCGCCCGTGAAGATGCAGCTGTCAAAAAGTAGTAGAAATGTCGATTGAATGAGTAGAGAATAATAATAAGAATAAAAGTTTGAGTTTTCTATTTACAGAAGCTAAAATTTTGATTTTAATATGCTAATGTTGGTCGACAATTTTTACTATTAATTTTTTGTTAAAGACTTGATATTTCGCTAAGTTTTGGGATAAGAAGGTATCCTTGAAGAAATAGAATTTTTTTGATGACTACTGATGGTTTAACAACCAACTATATGGTGGGAATAAAAATTCCGGCCGTATAGTTCCGGTCGTATAGATATCGATGCCAGTTTTAGAAATTTATCTCGAGGGACAGACAGTTTAATGACCAACTATACGGAAGGATCATTGTGATCCAGCTGTATAGCTATGCCCGTATAGTTGTTTTCTGTATAAAGAAACCCTAGATGGTGGCACCACCGCAACTATACGGGTGGAGCACCATCACCCACCCATATAGTTCAGTGCGACCACAAAATCGCACCAGGACGGCTGGGTCTTCCTCCTCTCCACATTATTTCTCTCATATTCTCTCTCCAAACCTCTCAAAATCCACCTATAAGTCTTGATTCTTCGCGAATATCATTCGTTTGAGTGGGGGAATCAACAGATCGGTATGTTTCTCTCCCTATCCATGCTTTATTTTCAGATTTCCATGGTTGAAACTCTCACCTTGATCTAGTGGATGAACTCAAGCTTATTTAGTTTTCCTTATTAATTCCTCACGTTAGGATTGAATTTTTCCACTAGAATCGTTCATATATCATATAAAAACTATATGCCTAAGGTTTTATGGTGAATTTTTTCAGTGCATGGTGATGAACAAAATCGGTAGCCTCTTTCGTTCGAGCAAGCGCCAATGGGGAGAAGGCTCAAGCTCGGGGGCCCTAGCCCCGCGCAACTCCAAGATGGACATTGTCTCATCAAGGAGGGTGCTGCCCACACGTTGGGCCAACCACAACTTTCTCACCGCAGCAGGGTTGAAGACGGACTTCAACCTCATGTGCAGCAGGTCGGGGTTGGCGGTACTTAGCTTCGCAAGCCACGAAAGCTACGCCGAGCTCACCCATGAGTTCCTTGCCTCCTTCTACGATGACCACAGGGAGAAAGGTAACATGTGCACAATAAGCTTCACCATGAACCAGACACACTATGAAGTAAATTTCGAACAATTTTGCAATGCTTTCAGCTTCCCTCATACTTGGGAGCCCAATATTACTAACCTCTATAGCTTCACAAGTGGAGAGACTTGGGAGGTTATTTCTGTTAATGGTGGAAGTCACTTTTATTAGAAGAATATGTCCACCATTCAGAACCCAACCATTCGCTACTTTGCTTTGTTCCTCGCCAACACAATGTTGGGAAGGGGTGATACTGGTTCCATGGCCAATGCGGACATGGAAATGATCACCAAGGCTCTCTTCCCCAATGCAACACAAATCTTCAATCTGGCAGCTCTACTCATCCAGCACTTTCACCACCAAAGCAACAAGACCAAAGGTGATATTTGCATTGGTGGATTGGTACCGACCTTGCCTATGCATTGAATATTGCACTACCTGTTATGGAACCTGTTGATGGCTGCAAACTTATCGACGTCAAATATTTGATTGCTTGTGGCTTCCTTGGTGTTTACCATGCTAACCGGAGGCTCTGAGCATATCAATTCAGTTATCTTGATGATACACAGGTTGAGTAGGTTCAGTTGCCATGTCCCCAAGCCTTCTCCATTGTGGATAAGGACACTTGGATCCTCACCAAGGACCAAGTGACGGAGATCTTGGTTGAGCACCAGCCCGAGGAAGAGGAAGATGAAGCGCAGCAGGATGAGTAGGAGCAAGAGCAGGAGCAGGAGCAGGAGGAAGAGGAGGGACACAACCCTGCTTGGGAAGGACAGCAGCAGCAGTAGCTAGGAGGAGCTTGGGAACCGTGGCCCAACCAGCCACATCAGGGGTACGACTACGTCCCCTGTCAAGAGTTCCAGTAGCTCAACCAGCGCATTGGGGAGATTGACCACACTCTTCAGGACGTGAATGAAGATGTGAACACTTTGACTCACAACTTCAGTCACTTCATAACCCACTTCCCCGACTTCTACCAGCAGTATCCGCACTAGTCGCCAAATGACGGCAACAACTCAGCCTAGCGATAGCCTAAGCTTGCGCGAGGTTTGAAAACCTCCAAACTTTGCATTCATATTTTTATTTTCTTCTTTTGATTTATTTTATTACTTCAAATTTGCATGTTTATTTTCAGTTTTGCATTCCTAAACCAAAAATACAAAAAAATTAGTTGTAATTTTATTTGCAAGTTTGTTTCTTTGTTTCTCTCGGAGATTGCTTAATTTCATGTGATTTGGAAATGTGGAAATATAGGAGAGGTTAGACTCGAATATAAGAAAGAAGAAAGCAATAGGAGGTATAAAATTCCTTTCATCACACTCCTTGCAACCTTAAATTGATTCTACAATTATTTACTTGCTTGCACTAGAATCACTCCCCACTTAGCTTGTTATCCTACAAATTATATTCCTTTGATAGTGTCTCCTTTTTAGCTTTGAAACAATGAGCAATGAGCTTGGTTAAAATAATTCCTACATTTTTACAACAAGAAAAAGCATCTGAAAGATTACTTGAGTCCATGCTTAGCTCAAAGAATTTGATTTTAGAACTACTCCATCCCATTTGAGCTTAATATAAATAGACTCAATAATACCCTTTATTGAAATTGTTTTATTAAATGGATGCTTCGTAGTAGTAGAAATTATGCCACTACTTTTTCTAATAATTACCGTAAGATATTGCTTTACACGTGTCATTACAACTCTGTCGTGCTCCATGGGGAACTATTAACTCCGCTAGCCAACGAATGATCTAAATGTGGGAAACCACTTGATTTCAGCTATTCAGTTATGTGAACGTCTGTAGTAGCAATGCTATGACGTGTAAAAATTTTAGTATCCTCATGGTTTCATGTTCCAAGTGAAGTTGTAGTACTCCTCTGTCCCATTATTTCTCAATGTTATTTATTGGCATGGCCACGAGTGCACAACACAGGCCCAATTAACAGGTTAAAAATAGTGGCATGATTTCTCTATGAAAGATCCAAAGTTTTTGAAAGACAAACGAAAGAAAAAGGTGCTTTGAGAGCCTTGAAATTTTTTCATGGGAGTAGATGAGTTGTTCTTAAATTAAATGTTTTGATGCCAACTTGAGTACTCTTAATTGGTTAAATGAACAGGAACAAAAAGTTTTCATCTCTCAACAAAGAGAGGAACCAAAAGAAATTGTCTCACCTTCCTAGCTAAACTTGCGACACTTGTTTGGGCATATGATTTATTTGCTAACAAGATATACTTGGTTAGGAAGTGGACTCAGTGAAATCTTGTGAATACTTGTATGATCATATTTAAGATTGCAAGAATGGTGAAGAAACGAATTTAACACCAATTCAAACTTGTGAGTTCCTTTATTTTTCAGTCTCGAATCTCTGCTATTCTTTCTTATTTCCTTGTCACTCGAGGGCAAGCAACATCTAAGCTTGGGGGAGTTGATAGCTGTGAGATTAGACACATTTTTGATGGCTTTTATTGATGGTGTTCTCCCGGATTTGATCGTTTTCTGGTTTTACCTAACGCTAATACTTCGGTAGCAAAGAAAACTTGGTTTTTAATGTGTGTTTCAGGTTCTGAACGTCAATAGAAGGATTCAACTAGGGATATACAATATTCTTAAGAAAACAAGCAAGTCCCACTTTAGAAGCATGCTGTATAGTTCCCACCGTATAGTTGCCGCCGCCTCTGTCTTGTCAAAAGGGATAACTTCCGTGAAGGGACCGGGGGCGAAAACACAACACAGTAGTCGCCACACCATCTAGAAGCGAGACATAAGAGATCCAAAGAAGAAGGAGAAGACGTTCTTCATCTCGCTCCACAATCTTCGACCTCCTAGCCAGTACACCCCCATAGCGACTACTTGTACTTGAGAGAGAGAGGGATCTCCACCTTGCAAGACTAGGGTTTGAAATTGTTTCTTCCCATCTTGAATTGTGTTGGATATTTTTCTATTCTTATTTTGGATCTCCACGATAATACCAAGACGAATTCCCTTTATTTGATTATATTGATGATCCGTTCTTCTCTCATGTGTGAGTAATTCCCTTGGGCGTGGGAGATGTAGGGGATTGGTGAGATGTAATGTGCCTTCATATATTTTCCATTAGTTTGTGATTGATTCTAATTACTATATTATGTGTGCTTGACTATCTATGGGATGCTTAATGCTTGTTGTCCAATTAAGGGCCCAGACAACATGATACCTTGTTCTACATAGATAAGATCTTGTACGCTAGTGGACCGGAGACCCCCGGGTGACACGGGGATATCAATGGAAAGCTAGTTGACTCGAGGATAACGGGTAACCACTGTACTTATTGCATTAGTCCGATCCAAGGAGATTAATTGCTAAGCGACCTGAAGGGTCTTAATCGTCTAGTGTCTGACCATGGTTTTGGTAGAAGGCTAGTAGGATTATTGAAGTTGGGATGAAATCTACCAAGAGGAGTTCCGGCTAATTATGGGTTGCTCGCCTACACATATATATATAAGATTATAATTGTTACATTTACCACTTGATCACCTGGCACATTCACTATCACCATGAACTGAATCTCCCCGCACCTTCTTTCGCCATCTATAGGAAACAAGAAACAAGCAAAGTCGTTCTTTACTTTTATGCATTATATTTCTGAAGTTTACATTTTAGTTCTATTTAAATCTATTGCATTTAATCTAGATCCCATTCTTATTTCAACACTTGCAGTCAATTCACTCGAAGACCTGTGACAATTTCGGGTGTGACAGAGACTTCATCAATAAACACTTACCTTTGGGCTCCCTATGGGATCGATATTTGAACTTGGAAACTAGCTACAAACGATCTATGCTCTTGCAGACATCAGTCTCCACTATAAGTGTTGTGATTATTCAAATCTTGTGATGCTTTCCTTTTTAGTAACTACAGAAAGGAACCCTAAGAGTGTTAATTTAAGGTTTAAATGCTTTTGTTTAGTTAAGTAAGTTTTTCTTCAAAAGTTATTCTTTCAAGAAACATTAAAGGCAATCTTTAAGAATTTTTATAAAGCCTCTAATTGATTAATAATATTGCTTAAGAAATCTTTTAGATACCATGCCCCATTTGAGTGCATTAGTATTGCATGCTACTTGTTGTATTTACATACTGTTTCACACACTCTCACAAGCCTTAATAAGAAGCACACGTGTGAAGTTGATATAAAAGTGAAACACATTCTAAAGAAACCATTCCCCCGTGTTTATCCAATTGCATTATATTACTTATGCATAATTGTATCTTGCTTGTTTAAACATTCGTCTTTACTGGACCAATGATGGTATTTATAGAATTTGGATCTTCTATTGTCTTGAAGACCATGAGTGCATTATCTTGCAATCACAAAAGGAAAGTTCATCACTTGCTCATGTCCTTTGAAGAGTCTTTATGAAAGTATTTGAAAATTGTGTGTTATCACCTATGTTCTAAAAGAGACAGAAAATAAGTATTTTCCCAAACAAATGAAATGCTATTATCATCCTAAGTGGTGATAAATACTAAGAATTATAGTGGAATCTATGATTCTATATAGGACTTAATAACCCATGACATGAGTGATTCTAGCGCCATATAATACGCGTTAACCATAAGATTTGGAATGGGACGAAGAAGTCAGCTGGATCTTCTTCCTTTCGCATGGACGGATGACCTTATCGTGAAGCTACAGATTTCTCGTGTAGAATCCCGCACATGGGTGGGAACCCTTATGTTCCCGCAATATTGGTGTCTAGATTATCTATGCATAGCTATCTTGGTGGAGGTTCACCATAGCTGATGGTGGCTGCCAGGCAGAGCTTCTTACAGAGTCTTCGAGAGGCTACCCGGACTGTACTCGTGGTAAACCTTCTTGGGGCATCGTGTCTTCATGTGGGGTCGCAGAGAGGGCAGTGATTTTCTTGGATCTTATATTGGGCCTCGAACCAAGGAAGTTTGAATGGGGACATACTCCCGTCCGTGCAACAAAGCTTAAGGTCTCTCATGGGAAAAGTGATGCACCTCTGCAGAGTGTAAGAATTGTGAGATGTTACTCCCTGTTCCGGGAAGGAGTTACGAATGCGGCAGGAAAGGAACTCCACGAAAGTTCTGGTCAACCTGTGAAGGGTCTCGGACATAGTTTTCAGAATAAAAGCAACCTTTGAAGAAATGTTTACGAAAACCTGCATTGCCTACGACCTTTGGTCTGTGGCTGTAGAGATAGTGCACCATACACTCATTTTTAGTGAACTTATTGGGTACGCTCGTACTCAATCGTATCTTCTTAACCCTTGCTAGATTCTAAGCCATTGAAGGCGACATCAACACCAACTTATGCTCAAGAAACCATCATTGACAGCTCAAGTTCTTCAATAAAGTCCATGAAGTCAACAGACACATCAACCGAAGTGAAGACGAAGTTCTGATTAGATAGGAGTAGATACTCTAGCCATAAAACCTACTTCTGTCGAGCATTGCACTAGCAGCAATTGCAAGCAAATTAGTTTAGATACGCGTATTAGTCACTAGATAGTTCTGAGATGTTATTTCTTGTTCTTCTTTATAAGAAGTTTCTTTCTTCCTCTTTAACCTAGAGTGTTCTCTAGATATTTTGTAAAGAGTCGAGTTGTAATCTATAGTCATGTCTTGGACCTGGTGTGTTTCTGTTGTACCACTCCGAGGGATGTAATACTAGTGAACGGTGTTTCATTGGTGTTATGTCAACTACTATAGTGTACTACATCATGCAGTGGCATGCTGGGTCACCGCAAAGCGCCTACACGGATCTGGAATATCCTTGGTATGGTTGATGCTCTACGTAAACATGCTTAAATAGGGTCGAAGCAGACTACGAAGTTTAGCTTCATGGATGAACGAGGCATCATGGTTCCTCTAACGTGTGACAGTCAGCTAATTGGGTTGATGAAAAGGTATGCTTCGGCTTGCATGTTTACGCTGAATTGTAAAGTACTAGATGTGGAAGCTGCTGCAACTAGGAGTCACCTTGCTATTCTTGGACAGGGTGGTCGCTCGAACCCAATTAGCTCCTAGTAAGCAAAAGTCTCTTGGGGTTCGCATGTTTGTGCTGATTTGTAATTTTTCTTTTGTTTACTCTGTAGATATTAGGCAGTTATGCAACATTCCTATTTCATTGGCAGGAAGCGCCGCAAGGTTAGAAACATGACTGTCGTGTCAGTCATTTTGCTACTAGAAGAAAATAAAAACGAGCGGGCTGATGATGCTGGACATGATTCTAGTGTTGATTGTCTCGGAAATGCAGAGTTCGTGAAGCTAAGAAAATTGGCACCGAGGAAGAGGACGAAGGTAGGAAATGAAGAAGCCAGTGGACGTGAAGGATTGGCACCCAGGCAGGGGAAGAAGGCTCCTGGCAATGAAGATGCATAATAATGTGTTGAACTTGAACCTATATATGTAATTCGGTTAAATTCTGGATCTCTATTCATGGAACTTGTCAAGAGAAACAATCTACCCACGTTCTCGGGGTAAAATGTACCACGACTTGAGGTTTGGAAACGACCGAGTCACTAGTTGAATCCAAAATTGTGATTGTGCCACTATTATCTGAAAACACGCAGCACTGGTTCCACGATTGCTGAGGGGCAGCGGGTCTCCAAATTCGATGGAATGTTAGTGGCACAGAAATAAATTATTCAAGTTGTACACTCCATGAAGCAGCAAACTTATTTTAGCCGCTGCTCAACGGCATGGAAACATAAACAACAATGGCAACCGATAATGCCCAGATAATAAGGAAATCGGCACCACTTTCTAGCCTAATCTTGAGCCCATCTGGCGAAGCTCCCGGATCTCCAGTAACACGGTGTACATGCTTCCACTTTATAAATTGGGGTTGTGCCATTTGCATGCGGCACAATGCATGTAGATTACATTTAAACAAAACACCAAAGTCATAATACCACCTTCATCAGATAGAAGGAAGTAATGGAGGGCTAAGACATATTAGCGAGCGACCATTTTTTTTTCTCTCAGGACTCCGAGACCACTAGTTCAGACCACTAGGTCAACAAGTACTACTATTACAACTTAAAAAAGTACGGAGCTCAAGCTAAATAGAACTAGTTATCACACATCTCCTTGATCTTCCTAATCTTAGCCTGATGCGCATCTTCCTGCGAGAGCAAGGATCAAATTGTCTCGTCCGTCCTTTTAGCATCTTCCTTGTCCAGGTTTAATTGTTTCTGTGCACTTATCCTCATGCACTTGTCAATACCCGTAGTTGTGAACTGCAGGACTTTGGCCTGGTGAAGTTCATTCCTTGCTTCTGTCAGCTCTTGCTCTGCTTTATCCTTCAGGGCCAACACCACGTCCCTCTCCTTCTCGACTTTGCTAACCTTCTCCTGCACCCTCCTGAGATCTCAGTTAAGCTTGGTTGTGTCAGCATGGTCAAATAACTTCATCTCAGTAGTATCAAGAAGTGAGCTGACTATGGATTCTTTCAACTCAACAATCATATCCCATAGTTTGTCCAGCGTTTTCTGCATTGATTTGGGCCACTCTAGATCTACCCATTTGACAAAACCGCAACTTCTACGTGGCAACATTGCACCATGTCCTTGACACCCTAAAAACCTCCTGCCTGCGTTTCATCCTTAGAACGCTACAAATTTAGCGGGCACATATCCATGTTGACATAGCGGAGGACTATTTTCCTCAGCTAAACCGTGATAGTCAGAGTCATACATCATCTGGTTGGCCTAGCACATCATACGTGTTTAATCAGAGTAGATCTAGCTCAAAATAGATAAATGGCCATAGATTTTAGAGATGAGACGACTCACATCGAATCACTGTCCCTATCGTCACGATGCGTTTCCTCATTGTCTCCCCTTTAACCCATGGAGAAAGCGGGTGGGGGACTGGGGTGGCTACGGGAGAGATCGCTAGCGGCGCTGTCGGCTTGCGGCAGGATGGCAGAGAAGTAGGGAAAGTGGCTTCGTGGGGAAGGAAGAGAAGTATGGGAGGATGAGTGGTAGAGGGGACGTGGCATTGGGAGGTGGCCCACAGAACACGTGACACTGGCAAAAGGGGAGCGCGCGGTGTTGACAGTTGCCCAGAAGACTCGGACAGTAAGCATGGCCAATCATGTCATAGAACAACCTACTCACATATTGCTCTTACAAAGAGCCACATCCCAATCGTCCAAGCGCCCCGATCGAACGGTATGTAACAATCGTCATGCAAAACAAGTGTTTGGGTGTGCCTTCTAGAAGACTCGATCTAATGGCCACCATTAGTGGATCCATGTGGTTTATGAAAAGAACACACATGCAATAAATTCTAGTTTATCCACGTGGTTTATGAAAAGAACACACATGCAATGAACTCTAGTGGATCCATGTGCTTTATGAAAAGAACACACATGCTATGGTGGCATCACTATATGTGTTCTTTTCCAAAAACCACAATGGTGCACACTGATACACACACTGATACGTCAATTTTGCATCACTATTCTATATCATAATTCACTGTTATTCATCGATATATTTCGTATTGAGAGATGATACATATGTTATTTCATCTGTTTTTGCATGGTTGATGACTTTTGGAGCATGGACCGCTGCAGTCAGGATTCTGATGGAAAAGGTATTGTTTGGAGGCAAAAATCGCGAAGATCAGAAAATCCAGGAAAATATACGGAAAATCCTATTTTTCCAGAAAACGAAGGAAGCCAAAAGGGGGGCTGGAGATGGGCCACAGGAGGCCCACACCACCCCTGGCGCAGGCCACCCTGGGTCGCGCCACCAGGTGGTGTGGCCGCCCCGGTCCACCCCTGGCTCTCCCCTCTAGCGTATATTATCCTCCCGAAACCCTAAGACTCGGGGAGAAACCACAGAAAGATTCCACCACCTCTGCGAGGCGGAAAACACCGAGAGAGAAAGATCTCTCCGGGAGACAGATTTCTGCCGGGGGAATTCCTTCCCGGAGAAGGGAGATCGTCGCCTTCAACACCACCATCAAGCTGGACTTCATCGGGATCATCATCACCATCATCACCACCATCATCACCATCAGCACCCTCATCACCATCTCCATATTGCTATAACAATTTGGTTGAATCTTGCATAGTTCATATGGGAAACTTTCCCGGTGTTGATTACTCTTTGTAGTTGATGCTATTGAGTGAACCATTGAATTATTGTTTATGTTCAGATTGTTATACATCATTATTCCATCTCTGATCATGATCCATATGATGTCTTGTGAGTAGTTCATTTTGTTCTTGATGACATGGGAGAAGTCATGTTGTTAGTAGTCGAGTTGTGTTGAGAAAGATTCAATGGTTTGATATTTAAGTTGTGTTGTACTTCTTCTAGTGGTGTCATGTGAACGTCGACTACATGACAATTCACCTATATGGGCCTAGGGGAATGCATTGTGTATTTGGCTACTAAGCGTAGGGGTTGCCGGAGTGACAGAAACCTGAAGCTCCGTTAGGAAACCATTACACAAGGGACATAAGGGTCTTAGAGTTTAAAGTTGTGGTTAGGTTTCTACCTTAATTACTTTCTTGTACTTACGGATGTTTGCAAGGGGTATAATGAAAAGTATGTATTAGTCCTAGGAAGGTCGGTACATTAGCAAGTTCACCCACACAACACTTAGCAAGCTAAAGAAGATTAATCAACTATATGAAGCGAAAGCACTTGACAGTCTTCCCATGCGTCCTCGAGAACGTCTAGTCATCTTAAGTAATACAACCGGCTTGTCCTTTGCTGCATAAAGGATTGGGCCACTTGCTGCATTTATTCCGACTGTCTTTTATTTACTCGTACTTTATTTTACTTGCTTTATCAAAAACCCTGAAAAATCCGTTTGCTAAGTATTTGCAGAGAATTCCTGATCCATACCACTAGCCAGCACCTTCTGCTCCTCGTTGGGTTCGACACTCTTACTTATCAAAAATACTGCGATACACCCCCTATACTTGTGGGTCATTAAGACTATTTTCTGGCGCTGTTGCCGGGGAGTGAAGCGCTATTGGAGAGTGGAACTAGTAAAGGAAACTTCTACTATGAGTATTGTTTACTTCTATTAGTTGCTTTATTTTTGTTATGGATAATCCACTGAGTTTCTTATTTGGTAATGCTACTACCACTGCTAAGGTAGTAGATGAATCACCACCTGCTGAGAATGATGCTTTTAAAATACCTACAAGAATTATTGATCGTGTTATGGATAACTACTATGTTGGGGATGGAACTGTCGATCCCGGTGATCATTTACTCTTTATACACGAATAATGCGGGTTGTTCAAGTGTGTAGGTATTACTACAGATCAAGTTAAGAAGAAGTTATTCTCATTATCACTGAAAGGAAGAGATGAGGAATGGTATAAGCTGCTGAAGAATAGTCAAGCTCTGGAATGGGAGGAAATAGTGCCTCTCTTTTATTCAAAGTTTTATCTTCCTAGTGAGATTCATAAAGATCGGAATCAAATATACAACTTTTGGCCTCTTGATGGAGAGAGTACAGCTCAAGCTTGGGGGAGATTGAAGTTACTAATGCTCAAATGTCCCATTCATGAGCTCCCCAACAATATTATTATCAATAACTTTTATGCAAGGCTCCCTCTACATGATAAGGATTTATTGGATGCTTCCTGTGCTGGATCATTCACTCGCATGGAAGAAGAAGCTAAATGGGTTCTTCTGGACTGTATTCAAGATAATGCTAAAGCTTGGGAGAACGACAAAGGTAGAAAGTCAGGCATAAATTATGATTATGAATGCATTGAATCTTTTATGGGAACTGATGACTTTCAAAATATTAGTAATGCTTATGGTCTTGATTTACAAGTTATTACAAATTGCTTTAGGGCTTTTGCTTCTTACATGGAAATTCCAAAAAGGGGATGGAACAAGTACCATGCACCTTATAAAGATATTGTTGATTGTGTTCCTGTTGGGAGTGCTGAGTATTGCACTATTCATCACATCTTACCTGAACCTTATATCAAGAAGATTCCTTTTCTAGATAAGGTAAAGGATCATACTATGATAACTAATGTAATCACTAAAAGTGAAAAGAGAACTGTAAAACCTGATGAACAAATAAACATTGAACCTGTGGTAGCAATTATGAAAGACCTTGTCACTAAAAGCATAGAAGATGGACACATAGTCTTTTGTAAGGATGCTTCTAATATTGTTTCACACCCTAATAGACATAAAAAGGCTAGTGTCCTTGTGCTTTCCGTTAGAATTGGTGATCATTGCTATTATGGTTTATGTGATATTGGTGCAAGTTCCAGTGCAATTCCTTATGAGCTTTACAGGGAAATTAGGCATGAAATCAGTACCTGCGAATTGGAAGAGATTGATGTGGTTATTCACCTTGCTAATAGAGAGACCATCTCTCCAATTGGTATTGTACGAGATGTGGAAGTTCTTTGTGGTAAGATTAAGTATCCTTCTGATTTTCTAGTACTTGGTTCAGCTGCTAGTAAAACTAATCCTATCATTTTTGGTAGACCTTTCTTGAGTACTTGTGGAGATATTATAGATTGCAAGAAGGAGAAAATCTTGACTAAGTTTGATGGGGAATCTTATGAGTTTAATTTTTCGAAATTTACTAAAGAACCTTGTGAAGAGGAGACCCATAATGAGGATTTTAGAGTTGAACAACTTGCTTGTATCTCTCTTGCTCCTAACAATGCTTTGCAGCAATTTATGGAAGATCACGAAAGTGAGGTCTTCATGGAAGAAAGGAATGAGATTGATGAGATTCTCCGTCGTCAACGCAAGATGCTTAAGCATAACTTGCCTGTAGAAGACTTGGGTCCCATGTTGCCACCTAAAAAGGATCCGGTCTTCGATCCTAAAACCTCTCCCTGATGATCTTAAATATGCTTATATTGATGATAAAAAGATATATCCTGTTATTATTAGCTCTAAACTTTCAGGGAAAGAAGAAGGAAGGTTATTGGAGGTTTTGAAGAAACACCGAGGAGTTATGGGCTATATTCTGGATGATTTAAAAGGGATTTCACCTACTATATGTCAGCATTCTATCAATATTGAACCAGATGCAAAGCCAGTAGTAGAGCACCAATGACGTTTAAATCCTAAGATGAAGGAAGTGGTAAGAAATGAGGTATTGAAACTTCTTGATGCTGGTATTATATATCCTATTTCTGATAGTGAATGGGTTAGTCCTGTTCATTGTGTTCCTAAAAAAGGAGGAATTACCGTTGTTCCTAATGATAATGATGAGCTTATTCCCCAAAGAATAGTAGTAGGCTATAGGATGTGCATTGATTTTAGGAAAGTTAACAAAGTTACTAAGAAATATCACTACCCGCTTCCTTTTATTGATCAAATGTTGGAAAGGTTGTCCAAAAAGACCCATTTCTGTTTTCTTGATGGTTATTCTGGTTTCTCTCAAATTGCTGTTAAACAACAAGATCAAGAAAAAACTACTTTTACTTGGCCTTACGGAACTTATGCTTATAGACGTATACCTTTTGGTTTATGTAATGCTCCTGCTACTTTTCAAAGATGCATGTCTGCTATCTTTCATGGTTTTTCTGAGTAATTGTGGAAGTGTTCATGGATGACTTTTCTGTCTATGGAACTTCTTTTGATAATTGTCTGCACAACCTTGATAAAGTTTTGCAAAGGTGTGAAGAAACTAATCTTGTTCTTAATTGGGAGAAATGCCACTTCATGGTTAATGAAGGGATTGTCCTTGGGCATAAAGTTTCTAAAAGAGGCATAGAAGTTGATAGAGCTAAGGTTGAGGCAATTGAGAAGCTGCCATGTCCAAGAGACATCAAAGATATTCATAGTATCCTCGGTCATGCTGGTTTCTATAGAAGGTTTATTAAAGACTTTTCTAGGATATCAAAACCCCTCACTAATCTTCTTCAAAAAGATGTACCCTTCATTTTTGATGATGATTATAAGGAACCTTTTGAAACTCTTAAGAAGGATTTAACTACAGCCCCTATTGTTCAACCACCTGATTGGAGTTTACTCTTTGAAATAATGTGTGATGCTAGTGATTTTGATGTAGGTGCTGTCCTTGGGAAACGAATTGATAAAAAGTTAAACGTTATTCATTATGCTAGTAAGACTCTAGACGCTGCTCAAAGGAATTATGCTACTACTGAAAAAGAATTTATAGCTGTCGTTTTCGCTTGTGATAAGTTTAGACCCTATATTGTAGACTCAAAATTCACCATTCATACTGATCATGCTGCTATTAAAGACCTTATGACGAAGAAGGACGCTAAGCCTAGGCTTATTAGATGGGTGCTGCTTTTACAAGAGTTTGATCTACATATAGTAGATAGGAAAGGTGTTGAAAACCCTATAGCTGATAATTTATCTCGATTGGAAAACATCTCTTTTGACCCTATGCCTGTAAATGATAGTTTCCCAAATGAACAGTTAGCTGCAGTAGGGGTAAGCTCGCGAGGGAGCCCTTGGTACGCTGATTATGCTAACTTTATTGTCTCCAAGTATTTGCCTCCAACTTTTACAGCTCAGCGAAGAAGGAAGTTCTTCTATGATTTGATGCATTGTTTTTGGGATGACCCACACTTATATAAATAAGGGGTGGATGGTATTATGCGAAGATATGTTCCAGAATATGAACAAAAGGAGATATTGCATAAATGTCATGGTAGTGCTTATGGAGGACATCATGCAGGAGATAGAACTGCGCAAAAGGTGCTACAATCAGGTTTCTACTGGCCTACCCTTTTTAAAGATGCAAGAAAATTTGTTTTATCTTGTGATGAATGTCAGCGTGTTGGTAATATTTCTAGACGCAATGAAATGCCTATGAACTACTGTCTAGTTATTGAACCCTTTGATTGCTGGGGATTTGACTTTATGGGTCCTTTTCCTCCCTCAAAAGGTTATACTCATATTCTTGTTGCCGTTGATTATGTTACTAAGTGGGTAGAAGCCATTCCTACAAAGAGTGTTGACAGGGAGACTTCTCTAAAAATGCTTAAGGATGTTATCTTTCCTAGGTTTGGAGTGCCTAGGTATCTCATGACTGATGGGGGTTCTCATTTCATTCATGGTGGTTTTAGAAAGACCCTTGCTAAGTCTGATGTTAATCATAGGATTGCTTCAGCTTGTCACCCCCAAACTAGCGCGCAAGTAGAGTTATCAAATAGAGAAATTAAATCCATCTTGCAAAAGACTGTTAATAGATCTAGGAAAAACTAGGCTAAAAAGTTGAATGATGTTGTATGGGCTTATAGGACTGCCTACAAAAACCCTATGGGGATGTCTCCTTATAAAATGGTTTATGGGAAAGCTTGTCACCTACCTTTAGAATTAGAGAACAAAGCTTACTAGGCAGTTAAAGAACTCAATAGAGATTATAAGCTCACTGGTGAGAAAAGATTCTTTGACTTAAGTTCTTTAGATGAATGGAGGAGTGAAGCTTATGAGAATGATAGGCTCTTTAGGGAAAAAGTTAAAAGATGGCATGACAAATGAATACTTAAGAGAGACTTTCACGTTGGTGAGAAAGTTCTATTGTATAGGTCTCGTCTTAGATTTTTTGCAGGAAAACTACTGTTAAAATGGGAAGGACCTTTCGTTATTGAAGAAGTGTACCCTTCGGGAGTAATAAAAATTTCTTCTTTAAAAGATAATACTACACAAGTAGTGAATGGGCAGCGACTCAAGCACTATATTGCTGGGGATTCCTACAATGAAGATGTTGATGCCTTTCAAGTTATAACTCCGGAAAAATTTATCAAGGACCAAATTAAGAGACCTATAGACTCCGTTTTTGAATAGGTAACCGTTTTGGTAAGAAAAGCTCCGTGAAAGATCTGTCAAATTATTTTTTTGAAGTTTTTAGTTAATAAGGGAAGCTACGAAGCGAAATAGGGACAGAAACGGAGCCAGGGTGGCTCACACCACCCTGTGGCGTGGGCCCACCCCTGGCCGCGCCACCAGGTGGTGTGGCCACTTCGGTCTCCGTTTCTGACCCGTTTTCTCCCAGTACCTTCCTTTTGTTGTGAAACTCTATAATATATAATCCCTCGAATCCCCCGAGGTTCGTATATCGTGTTTTCGTCTCGATCTGTTTCTGACAGGTAGAGTCCCAGATTTGGAGCCACAATGTCTTCCTCTAGATCAGCCAAAGAAGATTCCTTGGAGGATATCATCAACCCATACATGAGAGAGTTGAAGATTCATCCCAAGGAGTTGTTGCTTGAAGACGAGGAGGTCCGGATAAAATAGGTTCAAGGCCATAAAGGTGAAGGAGGTCTGGAGGACAGGATGGAAGCACTGGAGCAAGAAGTCTTTAGGTACAAGAAGATGGCGGAACGTGAAGTGGATATCATCCATAACATTTGTTTCGAACTCATCGCCGAGCACCAAGAGGAGACTGCTGAGCTCAAGGATGAAGTCCTTTCACTCCGCCAAACAACCAGCAAACTGCAAGCACACTCTACGACGTTCAAAATCAAAACTGTGAGTACGAGGTTAGGTTTAAACGCATAAGTGCTGCTGCAAGTTTAAGGATGCTGGAGACCACGATGTCCTTTGTTGACGGGAAGCCTTTACCCTGGAAGTCGGACGATGATGAGAGAATACCAGCACCACCGAAGGAGTAATTCATCATCAGGTTTTGGCATCCCCTTGGTTTGTTCCAAGCTTGGGGGAGTGTCGCGGTATCATATCACTATCTTCTACCTTTTTACCTTTTTACTAGTCATATCATGAATAGAGAATTTATCATGTAGAATGGTTTGCATTATGGAAGTGTCCCCTATCTCGTTAGATATGTATCCCTTGGTGTGAGTTGCCGTTATGGAATATTAATGAGAAGTTCTATCATTTACTCTTTTGCATATCTTATATTAGTTTTCAATTCATGGTTATATGATTGATCTTGTTGTTAGTATTTTATCACTCTAGGATCATTGAGTTAATTTAATTGGTTTTGGCAAACCTGGCTCGGTCAGTAGCAACACTATTTTTGAGAGTTGAATGAAAAAGATAAAAGTACTCTAAAGAAAAATAATTTCATCATCTTTCTTCCTTGATTTGCTCATAAGTTTAGTATTCTCTAGTTCAGATCTTTTGTGATTCCAAGGAAGATTGCATGTTTGTTTTTATGACTTGTATGTTTGTTTGTTTCCTTCAACTCTTATACTTGTTACCCAGCCTTGCTAGCCAAAAACCTGTACTGAGAGGGAATTCTTCTCGTGCATCCAATCCTTAAACCCAAACCTATGTCATTTGTGTCCACCATACCTACCTATTAGCATTATTGCTATTCCAAGTAAATTCTTGTTTTTATCTACCTTCCAAATTAAACTTGTTATGTGGACATTAGTGATTAAAGCTCTCGCGAACTTGATGGCACACTTTACTTTCTTGCACTTAATAAACTTGAACCACTTGGTCCTTCTTTGTTGCGTATATGCTTGCCCTTTATGAGTTGAAGTTAGCAGAACCATGTATCATGGGGAACGCTTTCAACACTACATTGGTATTTTGTTCCTAGTTGATATCATGTTCTTTTGCTTATGGATCCCGACGGTGTGAAATAAAAGTGGAACTTGTGAGATCATGGAGTTCGTATATGTGTTAGAGAAACGCATGGGCTGCTAGCCTAAGCCATGCCTAATCATGGTGGAAACTTGTAGCATAACTATAATGAGCATTCTATGAAGCATCCTCAATAAAAACATATGCAAATAGCAAATAAAAAGATCGATGTGATGCTCATTGTCTGCTTGCCTTGTCATTTTGATTATGGGACAGCTTCTGTGTCATGTGCAAGGGGTACCCCGTTGGCGGTTCTCTATGATACATATCTACTTACAATGACAAGAGCATGCTCGTGACTGAAGTTGAGTAGCATGAGGTTCGGTCTTTGTAAGTAAGGGTCATGGGACTTCAATTTATAACTTGTCAAGCATATCCTCTTAGTTGTGTTACTTTAACCTTAATCACCAAAAAGATGCCTATGATAGGGGCAATGAGAGTTGAAAGCTAGTAAGTACCATAATTTTTGGAAGCTCTTTATGAAACATGAAATCCCTACTTCCCTCTGTGAAAGGGCCTTTCTTTTACCTTTTAGTTGAGTCAGTAAACCTATTCCCTTCCATCTCAGGAAGTATTTTGAGTTGTTGTGTTTCATTCATTCATATGATGATTTATTCAATCATGTTTCTCATGTTCCTTGTTTTGCACTTTGCTCTTATCTTAGTGTCTACTACTTTGAAAGCTATCATTGAAAATTAGTTATTTGTGAACTCCAGCAAATTATCAACTATTCTTTGACCAAGAGCTAAGTTTGCCATTACCAATTATGATTCACTTTATGTATCTTTATTGTGTTTCCTTTACTTATTGCAAGTTAAGTTATATAATAGTGAGTTGTCTTCTATTATGATCTATGTATTGATGAATGTGATGCTTCTTGTCCGTATTATTTTATCGACTCTTCACTCCATAAAACTGAGGCCATGTTTATTGAGCTCAGTTTCGCTTGGGGACAAGCGAAGTCTAAGCTTGGGGGAGTTGATACGTCCATTTTGCATCACTATTCTATGTCATAATTCACTGTTATTCATTGATATATTTCATATTAAGAGATGATACTTATGTAATTTCACCTGTTTTTGCATGGTTGATGAATTTTGGAGCATGGACCGCTGTAGTCAGGATTCTGATGGAAAAGGTGTTGTTTGGAGGCAAAATTCGCGAAGATCAGAAAATCCGGGAAAATATACGGAAAATCCTATTTTTCCAGATGACGAAGGAAGCCATAAGGAGGAGTGGAGATGGGCCATAGGGGGCCCACACCACCTCCTGGCACGGGCCAGCCTAGGTCGCGCCACCAGGTTGTGTGGCCGTCCTGGTCCACCCATGGCTCTCCCCTCTGGCATATATTATCCTCTCGAAACCCTAAGACTCGGGGAGCGACCACAGATAGATTCTGCCGCCTCTGCGGGGCGGAAAACACCGAGACAGAAACATCTCTCCGGCAGATAGATTTCTGTCGGGGGAATTCCTTCCAGAAGAGGGGAGATCGTCGCCATCAACACCACCATCACCACCATCATCTCGCTGTAACAATTGGGTTGAATCTTGCATAGTTCTTAGGGGAATCTTTCCCGGTGTTGATTACTCTCTGTAGAGATGCTATTGAGTGGAACCATTGAATTATTGTTTATGTTCAGATTGTTATACATCATTATTCCATCTCTGATCATGATCCATATGATGTCTTGGGAGTAGTTTGTTTTGTTCTTGAGGATATGGGAGAAGTCATGTTGTTAGTAGTGGAGTTGTGTTGAGAAAGATTCAATAGTTTGATATTGAAGTTGTGGTGTACTTCTTATAGTGGTGTCATGTGAACGTCGACTACGTGACACTTCACCTATATGGGCCTAGGGGAATGCATTGTGTATTTGGCTACTAATCGTAGGGGTTGTCGGAGTGACAGAAACCTGAACACTCGTTAGGAAACCATTGCACAAGGGACGTAAGGGTCTTAGAGTTTAAAGTTGTGGTTAGGTTTCTACCTTAATTACTTTCTTGTACTTACGGATGTTTGCAAGGGGTATAATCACAAGTATGTATTAGTCCTAGGAAGGTCGGTACATTAGCAGGTTCACCCACACAACACTTAGCAAGCTAAAGAAGATTAATCAACTATATGAAGCGAAAGCACTTGACAGTCTTCCCATGTGTCCTCAAGAACGTTTGGTCATCTGAAGTAATACAACCGGCTTGTACTTTGCTGCATAAAGGATTGGGCCACTTACTGCATTTATTCTTATTGTCTTTTATTTAATCGTACTTTATTTACTTGCTTTATCAAAAACCCCTAAAAATCCGTTTGCTAAGTATTTGCAGAGAATTCCTGATCCGTACCACTAGCCAGCACCTTCTGCTTCTCGTTGGGTTCGACACTCTTACTTATCGAAAATACTGCGATACACCCCCTATACTTGTGGGTCATCAAGACTATTTTGTAGCGCCGTTGCCGGGGAGTGAAGCGCTATTGGAGAGTGGAACTAGTAAAGGAAACTTCTACTGTGAGTATTGTTTACTTCTGCTAGTTGCTTTATTTTTGTTATGGATAATTCACTGAGTTTCTTAGTTGGTAATGCTACTACCACAGCTAAGATAGTAGATGAACCACCAACTGCTGAGAATGCTGCTTTTAAAATACCTACAAGAATTATTGATCATGTTATGGATAACTACTATGTTGGAGATGGAACTGTCCATCCCGGTGATCATTTACTCTGTATACATGAATTATGCGGGTTGTTCAAGTGTGCAGGTATTACTACAGATCAAGTTAAGAAGAAGTTATTCTCATTACACTAAAAGGAAGAGCTGAGGAATGGTATAAGCTACTAAAGAATGGTCAAGCTCTTGAATGGGAGGAAATAGTACCTCTCTTTTATTCAAAGTTTTATCCTCCTAGTGAGATTCATAAAGATCGGAATCAAATATACAACTTTTGGCCTCTTGATGGAGAGAGTACAACTCAATCTTGGGGGAGATTGAAGTTACTAATGCTCAAATGTCCCATTCATGAGGTCCCCAACAATATTATTATCAATAACTTTTATGCAAGGCTCCCTCTACATGATAAGGATTTATTGGATGCTTCTTGTGCTGGATCATTCACTCGCATGGAAGAAGAAGCTAAATGGGATCTTCTGGACCGTATTCAAGACAATGTTGAAGCATGGGAGAATGACAAAGGAAGAAAGTCAAGTATAAATTATGATTATGAATGCATTGAATCTTTTATGGGAACTGATGACTTTTAAAATATTAGTAATGCTTATGGTCTTGATTTACAAGTTATTACAAATTGCTTTAAGGCTTTTGCTTCTTATATTGAAATTCCAAAAAAGGGATCGAACAAGTACCATGCGCCTTATAAAGATATTGTTGACTGTGTTCCTGTTGGGAGTGCTGAGTATTGCACTATTGATCACATCTTACATGAACCTTATATCGAGAAGATCCCCTTCCCAGATAAGGTAAAGGATCATCCTATGATAACTAGTGTAATCACTAAAAGTGAAAAGAGAACAGTAAAACCTGACGAACAAATAAACATTGAACCTGTTGTAGCAATTTTTAAAGATCTTGTCACTAAAAGTGTAGAAGATGGGCACATAGTCTTTTGTGAGGACGCTTCTAATATTGTCTCACATCCCAATAGAACTAAAAAGGCTAGTGTCCCTGTGCTTTCTATTAGAATTGGTGATCATTGCTATTATATTTTGTGTGATATTGTGCTAATTCAAGTGCTATTCCTTATGAGCTTTATAAAGAAATTATGCATGAAATCAGTCCCTACGAGTTGGAAGAGATTGATGTAGTTATTCACCCTGCTAGTAGAAAAACCATCTCTCCAATTGGTATTGTGCGGGATGAAGAAGGTCTTTGTGGTAAGATTAAATATCCTGCTGATAAGCACAAGTATGTATTAGTCCTAGGAAGGTCGGTACATTAGCACAGGTTCACCCACACAACAATAGCAAGCTAAAGAAGATTAATCAACTATACGAAGCGAAAGCACTTGACAGTCTTCCCATGTGTCCTCAAGAACGTTTGGTCATCTTAAGTAATACAACCGGCTTGTCCTTTGCTGCATAAAGGATTGGGCCACTTGCTGCATTTATTCTTATTGTCTTTTATTTACTCGTACTTTATTTACTTGCTTTATCAAAAACCCCTAAAAATCCGTTTGCTAAGTATTTGCAGAGAATTCCTGATCCATACCACTAGCCAGCACTTTCTGGTCCTTGTTGGGTTCGACACTCTTACTTATCAAAAATACTGCGATACACCCCCTATACTTGTGGGTCATCAGGTATCCGAAGTATCCCTTTTCCGGCTTAGTGCCAAAATAAGGATTATATAAAGAATCATTCTTAGCCCTAGTAGACATTAATTCCAAACATTATTTAATAGTTAAAGTATTTATTGATCCTCTTGCTGAGAAGTCAAGCAATTCTCTACATTAAGTATTGAGACCATGGTAACATAGATGGCAGATTGTTAGTTCAGAATAGCCATGATTAGGAATACTATTTATTATTCCAAAGAATCTTTCCTAGGCTTGTGGGTAGATTTATCCCACGTTCTAACTAAAGTTGCCTTTGTTCTTTCTTAGTTTAGTTACTTTTTTAAAAGGATTAAAACCGTTTATGAATTTAAGAATGCAGTTTTCCCAACATTTAATTTAATGGCGAGGGAGAGAATATAACCAGTCTAGAGCTTTACCTTTAAGAGACCATCGAAATAATTTAAGATGAGAAAAGTCTCTCGGCAAACCTTTTGGTCCAAGTGATGTTATCACATCATCAAACTCTCTTATATGTCTTCCTGGGTCTTAATCTTCCTTTCTAGTGAAAGCTTTCTCCTGCAAAATTTTAATAATTCCACCATCAAATCGATATACTCTAACTCCAGGATTAGGGAACTCTATTGGTTATTAAGAAATTCAGAACTTGGAGCACTATATTCCCTGAGAGTTTTCTCAGGTTTCATAGGAGTTCTCCTGTAAATAGACATGATTTCCATAATTTCACTCAGGTTTTCAACTTCAACTTTATTTGACCTTAAAAGTTTTTCAATAATTTCTTCATGCCTCTGAGCAGGCACGCGCTCAATATAATCCGGCAGGTAGGTCCTACCAGAGCATGTAGACCCTTTGTCTCCTAAGGAGAACATTTTTTAGTAGAAACACCTGAAATGTCAAAAGACAAACACTTGGCGCTTAGCTCCTCGGCAACGGCGCCAAAAAATAGCTTGATGTCTACAAGAGCACAGATCATTTGTAGCTAGTTTCAAAGTTCAGATATCGATCCCACATGGAGCCCAAAGGTAAGTGTTTATTGATGAATTCTCTATCACACCCGAAGTTGTCACAGGTTTTCGAGTGAATTGACTGCAAGTGTTGAAATAAGAATGGGATTTAGATTAAATGCAATAGATTTAAATAGAACTAAAATGTAAACTTTAGAAATATAATGCATAATAGTAAAGAACGACTTTGCTTGTTTGTTGTTTCATGTAGATGGCGAAAGAAGGCGCGGGGAGATTCAGTTCATAGTGATAGTGAATGTGCCAGGTGGTCGAGTGGTAAATGGAAAAATTATAATCTTATAGATATATGTGTAGGCGAGCAACCCATAATTAGCCAGAAATCCTCTTGGTAGATTTCATCCCAACTTCAATAATCCTACTAGCCAGCTAACAAAACCATGGTCACACACTAGACGATTAAGACCCTTCAGGTCGCTTAGTGATTAAGCTCCTTGGATCGGACTAATGTAATAAGCATAGTAGTTACTTGTTATCCTCGAGTCAACTATCTTTCCATTGATATCCCCGTGTCACCCGGGGGTCGCCGGTCCACTAGCGTACAAGATCTTATCTATGTAGAGCAAGGTATCATGTTGTCTGGGCCCTTAATTGGACAACAAGCATTAAGCATCCCACAGATAGTCAAGCACACATAATATAGTAATTAGAATAAATCACAAACTAATGGAAAATATATGAAGGCACATCACATCTCACCAATCCCCTACATCTCCCATGCCCAAGAGAATTACTCACACATGAGAGAAGAACGGATAATCAATATAATCAAATAAAGGGAATTCGTCTTGGTATTACCGTGGAGATCCACAATAATAATAGAAAAATATCCAAGAAAATTCAAGATGGGAAGAAACAATCATAAACCCTAGTCATGCAAGGTGGATATCCCTCTCTCTCAAGTACAAGTAGTGGCTATGGGGGTGTACTGGCTAGGAGGTCGAAGATCGTGGAGCGAGATTAAGAACGTCTTCTCCTTCTTCTCCGGATCTCTTCTTTCTCCGTTCTGGATGGTGTGGCGGCTGATGTGTTGTGTTTTCGCCCCTGGTCCCTTCACCGAAGTTGTCCCTTTTGACAAGATAGAGGTGTCGGCAACTATACGGCGGCAACTATACGGCCAGAAAAGTATTCCTGCCGTATAGTTCCTCGTTAAAGCTTCTGTGAGCTCCCCTCGTGTGCTTCCAAAGTGGGTCTTGCTTGTTTTCTCCAGAATATTGTATTTCTCTAGTTAAATCCTTCTGTTGATGTTCGGAACCTAAAACACATATTAAAAACCAAGTTTTCTTTGCTACCGAAGTATCAGCGTTCGGTAAAACCAGAAAACGATCAAATCCAGGAGAAAACCATTAATAAAAGACATCAAAAATGTGTTGAATCTCACAGGTATGAGATATTTATATGTATTGAATACAAGATGACATTATATGTTGTTTTATTTCACAATGCTTCCTAAGGGTGAAATAGGGATATTATTGTTGTTATTGGAATAGTGTTTTCTTAATACTATAAGTGAATAGAATCACTTACCTACCTTAGAAGTAATGATTATATTTTATAAACAGGTGACAAAGCACTACTGCAATTAATTAAAACTTTGTTTATAGTTTTATGTGAATTCTCAAATTGGTTCAATAACTGGATAAATATTACCTGGATGATTTTATGAATAAATAAAATCCTCCGAACAAACCATACACTATTTTTAATTATTTTATACTTGGTGAAATCTTTTTAGGAAAAAATATGATTACTTTGGATAACAACTTTAGGAATTACACTTTAAAATGGTTGCAACCATATTGGGTTTCATATAAACATTATTTGAGATTATTATTATACTTTTAGACTTTAATTAAATAATGATAAAGGCAATAGTAAAGATTTATATATTTTTAATGGGTTAAAATAAAATAAAAGGATTTAATAAGATTTATTAGACCTTTACCTTTTATTTTACTTCAAATATGAAATATGATATTTTGAAAGTATAGATTTTATTTTTGTGATCATTTTGGTATATTATAAATATTTTTATGATTTATAAATAATAAGATATGATTTGTATAAGTTTTGTTACTTTATAAAGACATAATAAATAATAATATTTAGTTAAGTGACACAAAAAATATATTAAGCAAGTTTATAAATGTGTATTTTGTTTATTCTAAGAATTTTGATATGTTATACTTATTTTTATGAATTTTCAATAACAGAATATATTTATTTAAGATTTATCCCTAATAGGGTATTTACTAATTAATACTAATTACTTTATTTATGTTGGAAAATAAAAAAATGATAATAGGTTTATAATATAGAGTTTATTCTTCTAAACATTTTGATATATAATATATATTTTTCTGAATTATAAAACAAAAGATATTGATTTAACAAGATTTAATCATTTTATGGATTTATTAAAAGAAACTATCTAAATGATTTATTGCATCATTAATGACGTTAGCCTTACTCTAAATCTTTTTACGCCGCAACCTATTTTACCTTAGGTCACTAACCAGTGGGCCTGAGGCCACGTCACTAGCCACGTTGGCATGGACGGGTCAACAATGACCTCACCCGACGTCAGCACGCCGGAACTTCACCGAAGCATGGCGGCGACACCGATTTATGGCACCAGAGGCCATGCAAAGGGGCTCGTTCGAATGAGTGGCACAAGGCGAACCTAACTAAGGCATTTACGCTTGCTAAAGGTCATCGGAGCAACGACAACCACTGTGACTGCTGGCGACGCATGGTGGTGCACGGTGTGGTGACGATACAGAGCCAGAGGAAGAGAGTGAAGGGCATGGGGAGATGCGCAAGCTCACCGTGAGTATGTTAGATGTGACAGCGAGGCGAGAGGTGGTCGGAATGGATGGAATCGACGGCGGCTGGCATCAGATGTAGAGCTCAATTTCGGCTAATTCGGAGCATGCCTGCTTGCAAGACGAGTTGGAGATGAACGAGGAGACAATGGAGAGCACGATAGTACCCCTGATTGGCTCGGAGGCGGTCTATGGTGGTGAGACCAGCAAACTCTAGCGAGCTAGGTTTCGGTGGCCTCCTTTGTGGAGAGGATAAGAACAAGAGAGAGGGGAAATGACGATGGACAGGGCATCACGGTGGTAGTCTTATCCTCCTCCCTGGTGATGGCGATCCATCATGGCGGTCGAAAACTTGCTGATGGTGGCAGCAAGGTGCTCCAGCGAGCTGTCTGTGTGCGTGGGGGTGACGACGATGGCGGTTTTTACAGAAACCCCCTGGATGTTTGTACGAATTAACCCGCGGTCCACCTGTTGTCCCACCTGTCAGTGAGAGAGAGAGGACTTGGGCTGCTGTTGTTGGGCCTTGACTAAGAGTGTAGTTGATTGCTACTACTGCTCGCGAGCGTTGGGTTAGAGAACGGGTCGTGGGCTGGAACGGCGGCTGTTTCTTTTCCTTTTCTTAATTCTGTTTCTATTTTCTATTTTTACAATTCAATTTCACATATGAATTCTTCAAGGATTTAAATATTCAGAGAAATTATAGGTTAAGAATATTATTGTGTAAAGCAAGTATGACCCTTTTCTCCTTATTTTTTATTGTGTATAAAAATATTCATAATTATATGAAGGGTCCTTTTCATTAGGAAATATTAATAGGAATTAGGGTTTTAGGAATTACTTCTTATCTAAAGATCCCTTTAAGATGATTTTGTTTTCACTTGATAATTGTACTGGTAAAGATTTAAAATGGTGAATGATATATAGAACTCTATTCATGCTTAGCCTCATAAAGGAACTATGCAAATATATTACATGGTATTAGACCCTAGGGTTTAGAATATGGTGATTTAAATTCCATCATTCTCAAGGTTTGGTGATTTCTTCTACTCCAATTTCTTCACATCCATTCTACTTATTTTCAAAGTAGGCATGGATCACTTCTTGAACCAGTTGTTCACTACTTTCTTAAGTGTGGTTAATGTTTTGATAGAAGTTTATTATATAATGGTTAACAACCATTATAATTCATGTGACACATGTGATGTCAATGCCCAACAAGACTTATTTAGGGTTTCTAATACCACACTTACTATGGACCCCTAGAGGATATAGTACCCTCAAGTTTATTAATGAATGTTGATAGGGATCAAGGTTTAAGGATTGCTCCTAACTTTATAATCATGAATGATATCTCAGGTTAGAGTGAGCTATAAAGATTACTTCTTAATGTGGTCTTGATGGTTCATGGGTCTAGGTTTCTATTAAGGTTTAAGACAATGAGGTCGACAAGGTCTCATCAATAAACACTCATCTGGTTCTCTAATTATCTCTTGGAAACTTTATTTGTCCAAGAGATATTATTCAATGGTTACCTAGAATTAGGAAATGGTTCCACTACCAACTTAACTCTAAGGTTTTAAACAAAGAGGTAGACATGGTTCTTATCCTGGCTTGATATACTGTTGGTTAAAGGTTTGTCAAGAATTCCAATCCTCACACTTCACTAAGCTGGGGTCATAGTTAAGGAATTCCTTTATTAAATATACTTTATTTAAATCACTCATCTTCTTCACTAGGATCTCTTGTGCCTAAATGAACTAGTCATCTGGCTCCATCATATCCATCATCATATGATGACATGGTCATGCCACTTCTACAATACTCATTCTCCATTCTTACTCTATTATATAACTTCTATCTCCTAGTATATATATATCTTCCATTGCTAAACTACCTCTTATGAATTCATCACTATAGCTATTACTAACGTCATCCATTAACTCCTTTTATATTCACCTTGCATCTACTTCCAAGGCTCACAAGATTACAGTTCTTTCTATATCACACGTGATATCAATCCTCTCGAATAGGTATGATACTACTCTCCATAATACAAGTTGTTCTTGTATTAAATTAGTTAAACTACTATGCCTCCAACTATTCCATACAACTCATATTATATACTTCATCAAACTCTATCTTGACTTCTCATAATCAAGCTAGATGATTCAACTTACTAAGGTTTTGCATAATTTGGTATACTCACAACTCTTCTTCATCAGCTGGTCATCTATTCTTAAGTGACTTGAGAATAATGACCACCATCCTTTGATCATACTAAGCTTAAGATTCTAATTGTGTGATCAAGATCTATTATCACTAAGTAGCAGACTTTTACTAGTCTATTTATAGGGTTTATCTTGTTGAGGAAACTTACTTTAGGTTTACACCTACATGGATTAACAAGGTTATCACTTGATACTCTAACACTACTAGCTTTCTCATAGCTCCATAATTACTAACTTAACCCTTAGGTTTAGATACTTCTTCTAGTTAACTCATGAGTGAGTTAACTCCTCCAACATCCAATGGTTTGATCACCTCTAAGGTCTCATTCCATTGATGATGGCACACTCTACCATATCTAGTTCCTTCGTCTTATTAATTTACTTAAAGTCTTTGGAAGGTCAGTCTAATAGGTCAAAGCTAAGAGTTAATAAGTGCTATCTCAAGAATTGATCACTCAACATTGATGATCAATTGACACTAGGACTTGGTTAAATAGGAATGTCATCACTTAATATGATATTAAGGGTATATGTTGGATGGTCTTGGCTTGACTTCCCTTTATACTCTATTTGTGATAAGAGTTAATGTTTAAGAACTACCATGATACCAATGGTAGCAATAACTTATGCCAAGTAAGTGTGTATCAAGATTTAGTTATGAGGTTTCTTTACTTAAGTTATATGCTTAACTTGGTATTCAGGGTTTATGGTAGATAATACCTTGATATCATCTTTAGAATATTAAGTATTCATCCTTGAGTGGTTGTATGGAATACCATGTCATGATCTCTAGAAGATCTAGTACTCCTTATTAAGTAGTGTGTTGTGACTTAGTTTTATTACATTTGATCTACCCATAGATCAAATTATATTACCCAAAGATAAGGTTTTAGCAAAGGTCATATTGAAACTTATCGTAGTCAACTTGATGATCTACTTTAGTTCCACCAAGTTAAGAGAAGCTTCAATCACTTTGAATTTTTTTATTTAAAAGCGCAAAAATTATCTAGATTTTCTATGCATGAATGCAATGCACACATCTCATCTCAGCTTATTTCTAAGCTCTAATGCTGGGATGTTACACGCTTCTTCCATCATGAAATAATGGTGTCCAGACCACTTAACCTTCACCCCTTATGATTTATAGTCCTAGCTTAAGAGAGCTACCGTAACCAGGTAAGGGTGGTCCGTGGAGATCCCACTTGATAGAAAACTATGGACAAAAAATGTTTATCAGCGTTGGGCTAGCTAAACAAATCTAGGTTCAATATCCATCTTAGCAGTTATAGTTAGTGTGAATAGAAAAGAGAAGAGTAGCTCATTCGCATGTAGCCAGAACTTCTTCCTCCTTGGTAGTAGGATTTGCCATCCTCCGTGCTGCTCAGCTCGTCGGCGGCGGAGGCGGGCTAGAGCCTCGCAATGGCGGCGAAGGCATGCGGCATTGGAGCTCGGGATCAACGAATGGGTGCAACAACTTGGCACCAAAAGTAAAATGTACGAAGGGATCGTTCTACTTGGAGGGTGGATTTTGCCGATGCCGGTGCTAGGGGAAATGAGGGAGTGGATTTGTGAAATTGGTCAACGCACCAAGCCACTTAGTTCCTCGATTTGCCTAAGAAGTTGCCGCGTTGGTTCTTGCGTCACGGACAGATGACCGACAAGTGGGTCCCAACCGTCACGAACATTCCCCTTGAGGATGATGTCCAGATTAACATTGGGGTGTAGCATCATCCGCATCACTGTGTGCATCAAAACCGATTTTTCTACTCCTACATCGGTAGAACCAGATCCGGAGCTATGGCAGCTTTGGTCTGCCCGAGATTCGACCTCCAAAGGGAGATCTTCTTTAGATTTGACCTTCTCTTTTTTTCATGATCTCTGCCTCAGGGGCGGGTTGGGTGGGTTTAGTGTTTTCTGAGATCCGGAACACTATCGCCTCCATGGACAATGTGGGTCCAGAAGTTTCTTCCGCCTTTATCATCACCACTAGGGTGGGTTAGGCAGATTTAGCGAAGCCAAGGTAAATGTCGATCTCGCCAATTGGTAGGATGGTGTAGCTCGTCACGGCCTCCCTAGCCGGAATCCAGGTATCGTCGAGGAGTACGAGAGGGTCATCACTAGCATAGAGGATGTGACTGGCAATCATTATTTTGTTGATTCCAATATGCGCAGATTCCGCCCGGAACATAGATCCGAAGGTGATCCACCCCACGGTGGGCACCAACTATTGTCAAATGAAGACAAGTATGCCATGAGGGGGTCCTCAAGGCATGGGAAAAGGTGGGGCGTGAGACATATGGTTGTCTGGTATGGTGAGCACATAAGCTTACCCAGGTTCAGATCCTACTGCGGTGGACAGATCCTACTCCTGCTAGCAATCTAGTATATTGGCAGAGTCGGAAGTACAATAGATTATAAGGGTTGGTTTCGCCTATACGATTAGAGGTTGTGGTTGTGGTTGTTGTGCCCTAAAGCCTGATCCCTACGACGTCTTATATAGTCATTTGGCCTGGCATTTACAGGAGAGTCCATTCCGGCTATGATACAAAGTCGTTACAAAGGTACAACTTGGTCTACAAGTCTATCTAGCCGAAGTCGGTAAGTCTTCTAGGCCATCTCGCAGTCGGATGGGATTCCATCTTCTCTCTCTGACTGGGCCGCCTGTGGAGTGTAGCTCTAACTTACAAGAGGGCCACCCTAGTCAGTGAGTCACCATGGGTACATCCGGAAAGTATATCCCCAACAAGCACACGTACCCATGTATAATTACTTGAGGTATCTCCCTCGGTTCGTTCGTGCCCCATCACTGAAGCTAATCAGCCTACTTGCATGTCATCTGTCTTTGTATAGGCATACAAGTTATTCTTTAAAGGTTAGCTAAATCATATCAGATGGAGCAAGAAACAGGTGTTTCCATGTTGCCTATGATTATCGCGTACAACACGCAACCTAAACATAAACCCATCTATACTAGGCTACTTCATGAATTATTTAATCAGATGTAAATAAATATTAGTGCTACTTGCTTATTGATCTGTACAACTATGTATAACTATAATTTCTAGCATGCTACTGAACAACACTACAACCATCCATGGGAGTATTCAATTGAATTGATGATCAACATATTTATACAAAGTGAACGAATATGAATTGAAGGAATATGCCCTGAGAGGCAATAATAAAGTTGTTATTATGTATATTCCAAGTATATGATAGATGTTTATTTTGCATGCTATAATTGTATTAATACGGCAACATTAATACATATGTGTTTAATAAACAAATGGAAAGTTCCTAGTTATGACTCTCTTTAAACTAGCTCGTTGATTAAAAAGATGATCAAAGTTTCCTGATCATGGATATTGGATGTCGTTATTAACAAGGTCACAACATTGGTGAAATGATGTGATGAACATTCATCCGAAGTATAGCATTACGATCAAGGTCACTGAGTTTATATTGCTATAATATCATACAAAGTAATCGTAGTCCTTAGACCATGAGATCGTGTTAATCACTAACACTAGAAGAGTATCTTGATAACATCAAACGTCACACCGTAAAAGGGTGACTTTAAAGATGGGTTCAGTGCTACAAAGGTATTATGTAGAGGCTCATGGATCAAGAGTGGGATTTGTCCATCCCGATGACAGATGGATATACTATGGGCCCTCTCGGTGATATCACAATTAGAATAGCTTGCAAGCAAGTGATGTGATCACTAGAATGTTATATCACGGGAACAAGAAAAGAGTGTATGTCAGTAACGAGATCAAACTAGGTATTTGGATACCGATGATCGAATCTCGGACATGTAATATATCGTGAGACAAAGGGATTAAGTTACTAGCATTAAAGGTTCTCAAGATCACAGAAGTCATCGTTGAATGTGCAGGAGTCAGAATGGATCTCTAGGTCCCGCTTCTGATTATTGATCTGAGAGGAGTTTTGATCATGTCTGAATTATTCGCAAACCATAGGGTGACACACTTAAGGGTTGCCAAACACCATTTGGAGCATATATGTTTCAGACGAAAGACTTGCAAAGCGCTGGAATCATTTCGATGTAAACCGGAATTGTTTCAGGTGAAATTGAAGAAATTGGTTCTGCATGTGATATTGAAATGTTGCAAGGGGTTTTATGTGAATATTTGTTAATTAAAGTAATTAACAAAATTATGAAGAAAATAAATAAAAGAATTTTATTAAATGAGAGTTTCATTAAATTTTGTGGAAATTTAATGCATGTGAGTGGGATTTTGAGTGGAGGCTAGATTTATGTGAGTGGAGCTTCACCACATGAATGAGGGAAGAGGTGGGGGCACCTCCCCATGGAGCCGGCCATGGGAGGGGGCTGCCTCCCCTCTCCCTATAAAAGGCCCCCCTCTCCTCCTCACAAAGCACACCTCCTCATGGAGGATCTCTCTCCTCCTTTAGATATATTCCCTATGGTCTCGGATTAGCGAGATACATGTTCTTGGTGGCTTTTCGTCTGGAATAAGTTGCTGCTTCCACTGATTCGCCGAAGCGAGAAGGTGGAGGTTGTTCGATGGCCTGAACGTGTGTGCGAGGATGGATGCGCTGCTGATTTGCGGCGCTAGGACTTCCCCGTGATCTTGAGATCGACAAGCATTCAACCACATAATCCATGAGTTCCAACTCGTTAACAAAGCTTTGTTGTCTTCGAGTGTAAGTTCTCCATGGATGTATATCCACATGTTGCTTGTATCTAGTAGATAAATCTTGGCGTATAGTTCCTATCGTAGATTTTTTTTGTTTTCTATGCTGCGAACCCAACATGAATATGGACCACGTCACATACATATTACAATGGCAGGATTATTCATTTAATTAGACTATTAATTTCTCCCTCAGTTTCACAGTATAGGTTGTGGAATTAAGGGACTAATCTGTGGAGCTGCCACCTCTATTTCGTACCTAGTGTAATCCCTGGACCTCACGTTTCTAAATCGCAAACCGGTATAACCCGAATCTGGGGAGGACGTACTACCGCGGAGGCCACGAGGCCGCCCACAAGCATGCCGCAATGGCAGGGCACGATATCGGCCAACCCCAAATTTCATGGTTATAGCTACGAGTGTGAGAAACGTGACTGGCTGGCTACAAGTCTAACGTACACAAGTGAGTATGTACGCCAGCGACATACAACAGTACATCAGAGCAATTCCATCTAAAAAATATAGAAATATATTGCAACGCCATTACGGGAAGAACCAAATTATACAGATAGTAGTAATAATATTTTAGGATTATATCCTCATACATCACTCAACAAATTCTCAAGCGAAAGCGAAAAACACAGATCGAAGTATGGATTAAGATTCAAATCGGCATAATATGCCACAAAAATAAGCATATCCCCGCCTACAGATCTCAGAGATCTCCATCCCTAGAATCTCTATGCAAGAGGGTCGCTGCCTCCATCATCAGCCTCATCGACGTAGTAGACACCATATGGATATACCTGAACATCTGATCAATATTTATGGTGTGAGACCCTAGGGCACTCAGCAAGTCTTATGCAACTAAAGGGATAACCTTGGTTGACGTGATTGCAGCGAAAGATAAAGAACTAACAGTTCTATAGAGACACGCTACAACATCCGCTTAATCAGATATAGAAGAATGCATGTTGATTATAAACCAATAGTTATATAAGCAACATAAAATAAATATATCTCAATCTCCTTCTCACTTAACAAACCAGAAAGGAGAAGAATATCCCATCTGTTGGAAATTTTATTATCTATTCCAAGAGTATTGCACTAGTTACTAGTCAAGTTTTGGGCAAGTTAAACACGGTACTTTAGTTATAGTTGTTTATGATCGAGAAACAATGCTCCAAGTCATCTATAACTGCGGACACGTCTTTCAGAAGGATTACCCTGTAGGGGTGCACAAATAGCAACACATTGACAATCAACTCCGGGTGACATGGGTATGCCCAATAGGCACTCAACTACAGTCTACCTGGTGCAGCTCGATGGAAGGCCCACTCGACGAATTGCCAAGGTCCATGACACCTATGACGGTTCGAGTGGTATGAAGCCCATATGGACACGAACTCCCAAACGCACAAGACAAGGAAACCTCAAGACTAGAGTTTGAATACAACTTGTAACTAACTCGTATTGGTACCTGAGACCTAGCCTTCCCATACATAAAGGCTAGGAGGGTCCAACGAGACGGCAACCTCTCAATGGCGACTCACCCAATAGACGGATCTAGGATCTCCCACACGCAACCCTAGTTTCCACAACCCTCGCCAAATTGCATATGTGCACCATTGTAATCTTCGATTCCTTTGATAATTCCACGAGCAGACAAGCAGGAGTAGGGACCTCTACGAGGCCTGAATCTGGATAAATCATCGAGTCCCTTGTGTGCTTGTTTGCTAGCCGATAGATGTCTCCAGCGCTCCCTCCTTCTCCAAAACCCAAGTCCATAACAATGGACATTGATGAGTTAAACCCTCGTCAATTGGCGCCATCCGTGGGGACCGGGAGTGCTGATGTCGTGGCTTCTTCGGCCCCGTCAACTGCGATCTACAACTCCGCTACAACGGAGAATCGTCTCCTCTCGACAGTTTCCGGGAAAACAAAATTTGTGCCGGTGAGCGAAGCTTCATCATCGACATCTCCGCAGCAGCCGACTTCATCTACATCAACATGAGGGCAACCGAGTTCGACAAGAGCTAGTGTTGCACGCACTTGCGAAAGACCACACACGCACGACAAAGTGGCAGACGCGGCATGCAATTGTGCCAAAAATCTAGGAGATCCCAATCGTTCCCGTACGATCCGATCGCAATTACCGAAGGTGGTGGAGGCGACGACCAAGAAAAGGAAAAAAATTGATCTGAGCAGGTTTCCATCAGCTGGGAAGCAACCAGTTTGGTTGGAAGAAGCAAAGAAGCAGATAAAAGAAGCTCAGCAAAGATGTGGTCTACTTCGGAAGTCGCGTCCGGGAAGAGTACGGCAGAAGCGGTAGCAGATTTCTAAATCAAATCAAGCAAAATAAAGTTCCCCACGTCGGGTATTATCAATAGTCAAGCTCAAGCATTAAAGGAATAAAATAAGGAAGTGCCTGCACATATCTTTCGGCAAAGTGCATGGTGACATGCATGGATTTTGCGGCCAGCGACGATAATCGCATGCCTTCAATCAGCATAGAACTACACGTTAATCAATGAAGTGCAGCAGTAGTAGTTCTTGCATATTCTAAACACTACACCCATGCAGCCAGCTGATTCCATATGGGACAAGTCGAATCAAAAAAGCACCAGGAGTGGAGCGACGCGATACATGCATCGGATTGACAAACAATACCTCTTCACTCAAACTTTTAGTTATTGTACTGTATACTGTACCGTATACTAACTATTTTGAAGGATCGATTACAAGAACAATTAAGGTTCCAACCTGCGATCCGCGGAACAACACCGTCCGCCACGAGACATGTTGTGGCATCTCGCTAAAACCACTACTAGAAAATAGATGTGTTTTTGTGCATTGCATTATCATGACTGCATGCTCATGTCATTATGCCACATTGCATTTGAGCATCGTCATCATCATGCATGGTTTTGCATAAAACTATTTTCGTAAACCTATTTTTTTTTTCTAAATACCTGTTTTTAATTTTAAATCAAAAAGCCCGGTCGTCCGGATATTTTGTTTTGTCTACAAACTATTTACAAAAGGCTATTAAAATCAAATAAAGATAAAAACTATTTTTCCTGGGGGAGGCCGCCACCGGCCAGGCCCAAAGGCCCAGCTGGCAGCAGCCTACTACCCTAGATAAAAATCTGGACCAAACCCTAGCCTAATCCTATCCCCACCACCCTGCCGCATACACCCTCCACCCAGCCGCCACTCCCTGCCGTAGTGCACGCGCGCACGCTAGCAGACACACGCACCTGACCCGCCTGGTCCCACCAGCACATCCACCGCCGCCAGGCACTTCCCACGCGAGCTCTCACACGCCTGGGCCCCACCCCGCTCCACCTGCCGCTTACCTCGCACCCTAGTCCCGCACGTCACTTGGCCCACCCACGACCCCGCTTCCCTCATTCCCTTTCCCCACCGTGTTCGCCACCTTCCTCCCATCGTGACCGAGCCCCTCGCCGCCGCCTTCCTCTCCTTGCGCCACCAGCTCGCGCAGCACCCGCCGCCCCGAGCTCCCGTGTCGCCGCCGCCAGCGGCCTCTATCTCGCCACCACCTCAGCCCCCTGCAGAACCCCGACCGCCTCCCTTGACCCCGCCTCCGTGCACCCCGTCCTCCACCCGCTCCGTGGGACGCCTCCCTCGCCGGCCTCCCCAGCGACGCCCTGCCTCACCAACCAAGCTCCGCCACCGGCCGCTTGTCCCTGACCTCGCCCCGCGTCGGCTTGCCCCGCCACCTGCAGGAGCCGCGTCGCCCGTGTTAGGCCACACCGGCGACCCCGTGTTCCTCCTTCGCCAGCCACCTCGTCTGTCTCGGAGCTCCAGCGCCTGGACCGGCCGTCGTCTCCTACGCATCTGCGCCTCCCTCAGGCCGCTCGACCGCCTCCAGCCATGCGGTGCTCTGCCTCCACCTCCACGCCTTGCCGCCTCCGCCTGGGCCGCGTGGTCCTCTACCTCCTATCTCTCCAGCGCGCCTCCATCGAGTCAGTGCCGCCACGGTCTCCTATGACCCGCTCCATCTCGCCTTTAGCAAGTACGACCGTGTTGGGCACCCTCCTCTTCGATCTGCTCAGTGGTTGTTGCTAAACGCGTGTGGGCTTCGTTCTGCTACCTCACGGCTCCTCTGCCCCAGTGAACTTTCAATTCCTTGCAGTGGGTTTGGGTTCACCAAACTAATAAAGCTGCTGCCATCTATGTTTTTCCTTCCCGTCGGTGTTCCTTTTGATCGATCCAGGCTGTTGAGCTGATCGACAATTGAGGTGGTGACCAGTTGGTCCTTCTGCGGACTCCTATAGTCCTCTCGATAGACAAGATCTCCGTCCTAAAACCCGAAGATGGAACCGAACCTCTCGGAACGCCAAGACCACCGACTCCAAACTCGAACGGCTTCTTCATGGAACTCCAAGTTCTCCGCCACGGGAGCTGAGACCCCGATCCCGGAGTCCGAGATCGACCCTGGAACCCCTAAACTCCAAGATCTTCCGACCCCGATGTGTGCACCTTTTCCCGGGCCCTTATTTTATAAATGCTATATATAAAATTTGTTGCATATAAATTGATCATGCTTGCATACATGTTTGTGGTTTGGGGGCATTATGCCGACTCACCTCATAATTAAATATGGAGTGTTTATGCGGGATATATTTGTCTTATTCCGGACTCCATTTAAATTGGTGTAGCGAACCGATGCCATGTTTCGCCCTGTTAATACAACATTTAAATGGCGAGGTAGATAAATAACTCGAACCTATTAATTAATTGTCGGGATCCCGGTTCCTCTTAATATTGCCTAATCGCACCGCATCTGCATCATATCATAATCATGTCGGATCTTCTGCCGTAGTATTAAATATTGCATCCGGTGTTTCTTCTAGTGTTTGCCTCTTCGCGGATTAGGCCGATGAGTTGATGCGAGTATCGACAAATTCTCCGGATATGAACCTTCGGCAGTGTTTTCCCAGGCGAGCATTCTCCCCCTTTCTACCTATTTTGTATTTATAGTCTTTATTCACTCATGTTGATCTATTGCTATCCGTGTTGTGATGCTTTAGTTCCGTACCCGATATATCCCGTGCAGCCTCTATATTGCCTTGGACACCTCTTATTACCTGTTGTTTGGTAGATAGTTGGCCTTGCGAGTCGTAGTTGCTTGCTCAGGTGCGATCTCGTGTTGTCGAGTACCACAGTTGTTGGAATGCTGGCAGATGTATTATGGTGGAGTTGATCATGTCTTTAAATACAACTATTAAATTGTTGGGATAACTAATAAAAGAGGCACCGGTGGGCAATATATGCTATTTGGTTTTTCATGTCCACTTGTGTCCCGTAGGCCCCGAGTACTTGATACCTGTTCCTTGATTATTCGCACTATTCACATACGGGAGACTCTATGAATCCCCCTTAGCCAGAGCTTGATTCATTTCTTATTTCTTGGGGCCACAAACTAGTTTGGGGATTTATTACTATCCTATACTTATGCCATGCTTTACTGCTTTATTTAAGATTGTGCGTGGAGCACCTGTACTATTTTGGATCGTGCCACGTTTTCGCGGTATCGACAAGCCCAGTCACACTTTCGGGTTCCCAGACGTTTACAGCCGTCGTCACAAACCCTGGGTCCATTCCGGAGCCGGCCAACTTCGTTGCGGGTAGCTTAGTGGGGTGGCCCGCTGAAATATTTTATGAATCCTATGATTGCTTTATCGTGAAAGCCTCGTTGGGTTTTGATTTGGTTTTTCCGAGGTTGATCGTGTGTGTGTTGCTATTTGTGCACCCGTGGAGGGTAAATCTTTCTAAAAGCCGTGTCCACGGTTATGGATGACTTGGAGCACAATATCTCGATCATAGACAAGCATAACTAAAGTATTGATATAAATTTGACTTAATATGTGACTAGTAATCAGCTCAAGTATAACGGAATGGATATTAAAAATGCCAACAGCTGGTGGATCTATGATGATCTGTGTCATACTATACCTACCTAGAAAGTATTACGTCTCCAATGGAATGTGATAAAAGTGCCAACAACTGTTGGGTTTTGGGATTCCTCAGGACAATTATATCTGACTAGTAAATGTTCCAACTACCACGGAATGGTTAATTAAAACTGCCCACTACTTATGCTTCAGGATGACTCATGCTATCTATATCTGATTAGTAAGTGCTACAACTATAACAGAATGAGTAAAATTGCCAACTGTGTGAGTTCCTTGGTACGACTTCCTCGTTTGGTCTCGAGGGGGAAATACCAGGATGGGTACGATTGGTGTTAGTATCAGGTTGGATCTGAATAGGTCTTTCTTATCCCTCTCTAATAGCTGACAGATGAATCGAGTCTCTATAGGTTGTTTAGTGCATGTTGCGCTACCGCTTCAGTCCACCATACCTATGTAGGCGAGAGCCGCCGAATTCTAGCCTCGCCGTGTACTAGCCTCAGTACTGACGCTCCTCTTTTTCCTTTGCCCTTTGTCGGCACCCCTTTTGTTTTAGCAGGTTTGAGATCGACGTCGTTAGCAGGGTTACCCTTCCGGCTTGGCCTGGGCAGGGTTATGGACGCCATTGGTTATTCTTCAGGGCTCTTAGCCCCATTTGCATCTTGTCCGTAGTCGGACGCTCTATCGTTTTCAAGGTGATTTGACTCTTTGTATAGTATATCTGTATTCTTGACTCATGGAGTCGTTGTTGTATATATATGTTCTGTGGGTTCCATCGTGGACTAATGTGTAATGGTATTACTTTGTTTTCCATCCGCACGAAAGTGCCTGGTGGGCGTCCTTGAATCGTTTCTATGCGGGTTTGGCGAAAAGTGCTGAACTCTGCATAGGGCCGATTCGAGGGTGTTACACATGTGCACAAATCGTTGATTCTACTCGCAGCAACCTGACCTAAGGACCAACCACTCCGTCGTGCAACTCCGTCGACCTCGATCACATGTCCGTCCCGGTGACCCGCTGAGCTCTTTGACTCCACACTCGGGGGCTCCACCGACTCCTCCGAGAGCCTCGCTGCCGCCTTCGGCTGTGGCGACCCGTTACAGTCTTTGATTGCGGTGGCTCGTTGAGTCTTCGACTCCGGCGGCCTGCCGCTACGGTTTTCGGCTCCAGCGACTCGGGGGCTCCCTCGGCTTCAGCGACCCGCCATGGCCTCTAGCTATGGTGACTCACTACAGTCTTCGACTCTGCCGACCTATTAAGTCTTCGACTCCATCACACGACTTGTTGCAGTCTTCGGCTGCGGCGACGCGCTGCGGTCTTCAGATGAGGCGACCCGATGCGGTCTTCAACTGCTATGGCCCGTTATGATCTTCGGATGCGGCAACTCATCATTACCACGCGACTCCGATCTGCCGCGTCGACTATGTCCGTCAAGTGACCCGCTGCTATGTCAACTACATGACCGCTGCACAACTCTTGACTGCCACGTTGACTACTCATCCGGTGTCAATCTCGCGACCTGATGCAGTCTTCGACTCCAACGATTCGCTACAATCTTCGGATCCAACGACTCGAGGGCTCCCTCCGCTTCAGCGACTCGCCGCGGTCTTCAACTTCAACGATCGGCTGCGGTCTTCATATCATGTGACTCGGGGGTCTCCCTCTACTCCCACGACCACGAGCCGCTACAATCTTCGATTCCTGCGACCCGCCAGTCGAATTGGCTCCCACGACCTGCCGATCTCATCAGATCTTGCGACTCGTTCACAACGGCAACTATCAATAAAGCTAAGTTTCTCTCTACTTAGAGCTGATTTCTTTCTAACTTTAATCGCACTCGAAACACTCGGGAGTTGCGCCCTCTTCGAGTAACCTAATGTGTCGTTGACTCCACGCACTCGAGTACCTCATACGCGATAGCCCGAGTAGCTGATTCTGCCTGGTCGTCGAATCCTTGAACTTCGAGTACCTCGGCAAGGTACTGAGACTAAGGGTAATCAAGCTAACGAAAAGGCCTAGCATGCAGTGCAAAAGTGTCGACTTGATTGGCACCAAAATTTTACTTTGCAAACCGACATGCAAATATCCTCTACAAGATACAAGTACTTCACAATTCTTAATATTTTATGCAGCATACAAAGATGTCGACTCCATCGAGCTATTCTATCGGATCCTCCAACAGGAGTCGAAAAAATAAATAACTACGCCATACATTCAAGACCCGAGTCGAGTTCCTGCTCAGATGGTTGCATCGCTTGATGCTACAAAGACGTGACGCTGGCCACACACCCGACAAAAGTGACTGTGTCGACTCCAACTGCATCTTCGATTCAAGCTCCTTATGCATGACACGCTAACTCGATGCACTTCCGGGTTAGTGGTTTCTCCTCGCGTGATTGTCGACTGCGTCTGTAAGATACAAGTCTTGAGTCTCTGCCCGAGTCTACGACTCCGCCAGACACTCGGGGGCTACTCCAAACTGGAACGCTGGTCGCGCATATACAAGATCCTCGAGTGACATACTCTGAATCCTCACTCGAATCAACGATTCGACTAAGGACTCGGGGGCTACTCCCATAGGGAGCGCTGTCCGCGCACCCGAAAGAATTTTATGCAGGTGTATGAGCATTCAAGACAAACCCATCACTCGAATTAATGATTCGATTGTGAACTACGGGTTACTCCCATAGGGAGCGCTGGAAGCACATTTGATTGAAACAAGCAACAAAAGACGACAGCAGTCGCAAAATGTTTTTAGTCCCTACTCGAGTCTACGACTCGAATAGGCACTCAGGGGCTACTCCCATAGGGAGCGCTCGTCGCGCACCCTATGATTATTTGTACATCGTACTATGTGTCGATAACATCCACACACGAATGCTATACTCTGCCTCATATTTTCTCCTGTAAAAGATATTACATCTCCTAGGCCACTCGAATCATCTCCGCGATGACAAAAAATTCGGATGCCGCGCTTACAGTGTGAAGATAAGGCCTGGCAACGCATCTGCTGCGCTCTACCAGAAATAGTCCATACCTATAGGTATGATGAATAAGCCTTGATGGATGCGTCGAGTGCTCACATTTATACATTGGAATTCGACTTTGTAAGGCCTCCGCGGCATGAGTCGAATTACGCCAGCAATTTCCGAATTCGAGTCCGGGGACTCGAGTTTGAGTAGGTAGCGTTGTTTTTGCCCTAGAGCAATTAACTGGTCCCGATCCATCGAGTGCACCAGGCACGTTTACCATCATCCCTATGAGCTACTATAAATTCGACTGACCCGATGGACTTTTGGGTGAAGTGCTTCGCACTCGACATAACTGTCGACTCCGACATCCTAATGGGAAGATCAAGACTTCTAAGTCTCCATCCGAATCTACGATTCACATGGACACTCGGGGGCTACTGACATGGGTATGCCCAATAGGAACTCAACTACAGCCTACCTAGTGCAGCTCGATGGAAGGACCACTCGACGAATTGCCAAGGTCCATGACACCTATGACGGTTCGAGTTGTATGAAGCCCATATGGACACGGACTCCCAAACGCACAAGACAAGAAAACCTCAAGACTAGAGTTTGAATACAACTTGTAACCAACTCGTATTGGTACCTGAGACCTAGCCTTCCCGTATATAAAGGCTAGGAGGGTCCAACGAGAAGGCAACCTCTCAATGGCGACTCACCCAATAGACGGATCTACAATCTCCCACACGCAACCCTAGTTTCTACAACCCTCGCCAGATTGCATCTGCGCACCATTGTAATCTTCGATTCCTTTGATAATTCCACGAGAAGACAAGAAGGAGTAGGGACGTCTACGAGGCATGAACCTGGGTAAATCTTCGAGTCCCCTGTGTGCTTGTTTGCTAGCCGATAGATGTCTCCAGCGCTCCCTCCTTCTCCAAAACCCAAGTCCATAACAATGGGCATTGATGAGTTAAACCCTCGTCACCAGGAAAACCCAAATGAAAAGCAACGAGGCATCACGACAAAGCATTCACGAGATTCAAAAATGATTTCAGAGGGGCACCCCACTAAGCTACCCAGAATGAAGTCGGCCGGCTCCGAGACGGACCCAGGGTTTGCGAGAATGGCTATAAGTGAATATGAACCCAAAAGTGTGACAGGGCTTGTTGATATCGCATAATTGTGTCATGATCCAAAATAGTATAGCTAAATGCTCCACATGCAACAGTAGTAAATAAAGCAGTAAAGTATGGCATAAGAACGGGATAGTAGTAAAGCCCCAAACTATTTTGTGGCCCTAAGAAATAAGGTGTGAATCAAGCCCAGGAGAAGGGGGGTCCATAAAGTCTCCCACATGTGGATAGTGCGCTAGTCAACAAACGGGTATCAAGTACTCGGGTCCTACCGGACGCAAGTGAGCGGTTAAAAGCCAAATATAAGATAGTGCCCCCAGTGCACCTTTTTTAGTTATCCCATAACTACACAGTTTAGTTGTTTAGATACCTCGTTATCCAACAGACTCGCAGAAACCCTATACATACAATTCTACGACTCGCATGGCTCAAACAATTCCTGTATTAAAGTCTGATAGGATGAAGGTACAAGCTTCGGTGGGTTTAAAAGTAAAGGTTGTGCAGTACTTGGGATTGCAAAGATAGAGGCATAGGTTCTATATGTAATGCAAGCATGGGGAAATGCTTACCTGTAAGCTAAGAAGTAGGAGAACCGGGATCCAGGTAGTACTCTTGGGTGTCCTGATAACTCCCTTGCTCGGCGTCTATCCGAAATAAAAACCAAACACACAAGGGCAATAATAAATAAAATGCGCAATCATATGGAACATATGCAACAAGCAAAACATGGTATGCCATGATGGAATGATGCACAATTGCATGGTATAATATAGCATGGCAAGGGTGAGGTGTAAGAACAAGAATAAAGCAGTTTATTATTTATTTAATCATGTTTTACTCTCATAAACCTTGATGCCTATTTAATATATATATGATGCATGCTTCAATTAATATCATGGAATGCATAGTTGGAAACGGTTCATCGCGCTGATCGATTTAGACATAATATTTGTCATATTCATAATTATAGAACAATAGTTATGAATTTATTAAGAAATAGGCATATTAATGGAATTTAATAATTCTAAAAATTTAATTGCCCAGAAATTATATTAAATAGAATATTCATATTCCTGACATTTTTCTGATTAGAAAATATATACCACTTGTATTATTTGGAAATATGAATTAGAACTTAGTATAAATGCAAAACAATTCAAAATGGGTCAAAAGTCAACCGTTTGACTAGCTAGAGTCAACTCTAGAATTGTTTGAAAATATGTTTGAATTCATAGTAAAAAATGTTTCACTTTTCATTTTATAAGTTTCCTCAAATTCAAATTATTTCAAAATATATGAATTGTTTTGATTATATTCATTTTTTGGGTTTTTATTTGAATCCGGAAATTGTGCTGGGATTTTCTTACTCGGGCATGATCTAGCCACAGCCTATGACTAGTCGGGTCACGAGTTACGCGGGGCCACTACGCGTACATACAATGTTGGGATGACAAGTGGTCAGGCAGAGGACGGCGGGTTGATGGGATAGAGAGGTCAAGGTTGTTTTTACAAAAGCTTCCTAGATTACACTAAGTGTTACTAACAATACTAAAATTTTAACACGCGAAAACTATTAGTTGGTTTGATATTTAGAAGAAGATGGCGAGAAAAAGGTGCAGAATCTGGAGGCGCTACAAAAAACAAGTTTGTAGAGGGAAACAAGGACTACAACTTTGATGTTCACGGTTTCTACGGAAGATGTCGGTGAGCACTAGAAACGGATGGTGAATCGGGGGAAAACACGAACTAAAAATGTCGAAACTAAAGAACGGATTTGCAGAGCTCTAGCATATCGGCGCGACTTTGGAGGATGGTGGCAATGAAACCGCTGCGAAAACGTGCAAGCCACAAAACAAAAGGTGTAGAGGGTTCTACAGGCTTCAGGTTTCATTCAGCCAGTTTTTCCGGAGGTGACCCGTGGCACTCGGAAAACTCAGAGGGAAAGCAGGCTAGTCTGCAGGCGCACGTTGCGGCTATCGCTAGTTCCGGCGAGTAGTTGCTGATGCGGTCGGCGAGCGCGCGGGCAGTATGGATGATGTAGGGGCTAGGGGTAGTCTACAGGGACACTCAGGTCGAGGTCCGGTTCCACATGTGGAGTGGACGGTGACGAGGTGTACTACGTGGTGGCAATGGCGAGCAGCGTTCGACGAAATAAACCGGCGATGCAGGAAGCCAAGCGAGAGGGGGCCATGTCTGGGGTGAAGAGAGGCTCACCAGTGACCGATAGGTCCAGACATGCATGATGGAGGTGGACCGGATCAAAGACGGGGCTCGAGGGCTGTCATCTTGGACTTGTCATGGGCACGACGGTGCTGGCGTCACTCTGACGAACTCCAAAATCGGGCTTGGGTACGGGCTAATGGAGAGGAAGTATCCCTGCGCTCCTCGATGCCTAGATCCCTTCTGGCACGGCTTCAACCGCCTCCACTAAGTCTTGGCCAAGTTAGGGTTTAGGGTGTGGCATGGAGATGGCCATGGCTATAATTGGGGAAGGAGGAAGGAGGGAGAGGTTTCCTAGGGATCTTGATCTGGTATGGGTGTTGAGGTAGCTAGTATAAAATGGCAGCACATGGGGGGCTTTGCTGGCTTTGCAAAAGGTGAGAGGGAGAGGGGTTTAATCCTTCTCCCTCATCTCCTTGTTCTTTAACTTAGAGAGGAAGAGGGGACCAGGGAGGTAGGAAGGTTGGGTTGGTTCTTCTTGACATGCAAGAAAAGAGGGAAAAATGAATGGCCTAGGTGGATGCATGGTACCCATATGAGCCATGGATAGGGCCATGTGCGGTGGCCACGGGTGGAAGAGTAGATAGGTGGGGTTTCATTTTAGTTTTTATTTGTTTAAATTCCAAACCTTATTCGAAATAAAACAAAGTAACTTCCCAAAAGAACCAAAGTAGAGAAAAAGATGAAAAGGATGGCTAGAAGATAGGTTGGCTTCATGTGGGATTTTATTTGATCTCGAGCTTAATTTAAACCAAGCCCAGAAAGAATAGGGAACAACAAAAAGAAAAGGAGTGAGGCCTTTTGTATGTACCATGCATGCTTTAGCTGTGAAAACAACTAGAGTTGGTTCATATTACATGGTTTCCGTTAGCCTTCCCACAAAGAATGGGGATTCAAAAGAAGAAGAAAATGGAACTCTCACAAATAATATGGATTATTCAAATTAGAGTTCATGCATGAATAATAAGGTGGTCATGCTAGTGTGTATGCACCACTATAAATTCATATAGCCACAATATATTCAAACATGACCTTAGTTCAAATAAGACCATACAGAAAGTTGGAAAGAGCACCACTCACATAGAATACAAACGTAGCCATGTGACTCCCATCTCCATATTGTGAAAACAACATGGTAACAAGCATGGAAGCATGTAGAATAGAAGTGGATTCATACCAAATGTTTATGAGCTAGAATTAAATACCAAAGAGAGTTGCAATTTCCCATAGTATGTGGGATGGTGGAAATTAGATGGAGACAAAATAAAGGTGGTGGAATTACAGTAGATATTCCCCTAACTCAACTTGGGCATCAAGAATTATATCAAGAACCAAATACAAATATATCAAGAGACAAATACAATTAATGAGGCAAATTCATATGAAGAAGAACAAAATTGAAGGTGTTTAAATATGATGCCCAAATGCAATGTGGCATGGTGACATGAGCATGATATTATGATGATGCAATAATGGTATGTAGGAAGTAGAATTATATATATTAAACCATGTAGCATTACAATGTTAGAAAATTGGGATGCTACAACTCGCCCACACTTAACAAGAATCTAGGCCGAATATTCCTAGGAAAGAAGAAGACACAAAGAGAGGTGGTGTGCTCAGAACGAAGGTGATCCTCATGTTTCCAAATGGTTTTCAACAGAATTGTGTGACCACTACATCTTGCAAAACTTGATAGACTTGTTGTGAGTCTATCATTTTTCTACTTGAAAAGAAATGATTGAAGAGATGAAGGATTATCGTGAAACAAGGAAGGTGATATGAGTAGATCGGTTGCTTTAGAGAAACACGATAAAGGAATAGAACCACTTCTTGAAAGAATTTTGGAAAGACATTGTATTGAGGAGAAGACAAATCGATTAAAGTTCAGAAGATGCAAGTGAAGATGATGCTTTCTTTCACTGGTAGAAAAGAACGACTTTGGAGAAGTTATCCAACACTATGAAAATAGCATTGTTTCTTACCTTTGATTAAAGATATGAAGTTCGGAAAAAACATTGCCTTTCGAACAACAGAGTTCCTTGATAACGATAGAAGAAGATTGGAATTGATGAATTCTCTGATTTGATTCTTGTTGACACGGGTAAGAACCAACGGATCATGCAATTGAGGTGCGCATATTATCTTCAAGAGAAGGAGGTGACGCTAGCTTATGGTGGAATCCTAATAAGAAATAATGTTGAATATCTGGAGATTATTGTAGAGATGCTTATTGCTTTCCTTAACCATGAGGTTATTGCAATAGATTTTGCGATTGATGGCATCAACCATAACTAGCTTTATCAAGAGAAAGGAATTTGATAAATTGAAGTTAGACATATCCTCCATCCACCTTGTTTGATGGTGTCGAGCTCCGATAGAATGAAGATTATTAGGGAAGATTTTGCATTTGCTTTCACCTGTATCATTAAAGATTTTGCTCCATCTTGAAACAGACAGACCACCAACAAGGGATTAATGATTATGTTCTTTGAGGGAACCATCCAAAAAAACAAGGACAGAAGTCTACCACCTCAACCGGTTTGTAGATCTGCTCTCTGTAGCTAACCGCTTTTAGGGTTTTCTCCTCTTGTTCTTTATCCATTTGCTCATCTTGCAACTACTGATTTTATTTAGGACCAAATAAATTATGACAAGACAATGTTGAGAGTCTTGATCTTGCATTTACTAAACTTTTCAAAATTATATTCAGATGATGATCTTGCATTGACAAAATATTTGTAGTTACAAATTTTGGTGATGACAAACTACATACTTTCAGGACTGACAAGAAATGTTCGGCGCTGTGCTAGTTCCTTGTAGAAAAGGGAATTGTTTTTTGCACTATCGACAATACAACTAATTTTTAAAAAAATTATCGAGAGGGAATTATAATTCCTACTCACAACTGGATCGATATTCAGTGTCTTGTCAAGATACTAGGGGGCTCGAGTAAGGATGGAATGGCATCACTCGCAACTAGAATCCTCGATGATTCGTACGACAGAATGAAGGCAGATTTCCCTACGGATAGGCACGATTTCTAGGACGAGTGGCCGTTGTCTGATATAAACCTAAAGTATGCAGCCATAGATGCTTACGTGACCTACCAGCTATACAAGAAGATCCATTTTTTTTCTACGTTACCTCATGTTTTGCCCTATTTGCAAGAGGGAAGACGAGCGTAGGGGAGCCCTTTATAGAAAATGCAGAATAGCTGAGTTTGAAGCTGCATATGCAAAGAAAATGGCCGCATCTGAAGCAGCTGAGAGAGAGGCTGCAGAAGCAGCTGAAAGAGAGCTTGTAGCTGAAGCTGAAGCAGCTGACAGAGAGGCTGTAGCTGAAGCAGCAAACAGAGAGGCAGCATCTTCTAGCAGCAACAATCAGGCATGTGATGCACTACTAATTGTGCCGTAGGATGCTGAAGATAGGAAAGCCAAGTCAGATCTCAGGTGGGACGAACTTGCATTTCGTGAGCTGTGGAGGGACAATAATGTAAGATCCACCTGGAATGATCGCAGTTAGTCGCCTAGGAATGATGGCAAGCGCCTCAAGTGGGCTGATGAGAAGTGAATTAAATTTTACTTCTCAGTGTTATGTTTCTATTTTATGGAACTTAGTTATCTTAGCAAGATATCTAGCGTATCAAGTGAGAGTAGTAAAATAAATTTAACCCTCTTTGTGTTATGTTTATGTATGTGTCTTGTAGCTTGTCAAGATGGTAGCTTGTTAACTGGCAGTTTGAAAGAGTACCCTTTTCCTCTCTCGCTAAACAGATATGTTTCATTTTGCCCAAATTGGTAGCAAATCTAGAGAAGATTCTCTCTTCGATAATTCGTTCCCTTTTGGACCTCTTTTTACCTCCGATCAGTTAGGAAATCTAGAGCAGCTAATCACACCAGGCAGAATATATTCATTCAGAAAACAAAACAAATGTAGATATAGCCGTGCGTAGCTAAATAGGATATAGCGATATAAAGTAGGTTGCTTAACGAGGTTCGATGCATTCAGCCAGAAATACGATATAGCTAAAAAGAAGCTGCTCAGCAGCAGTAGCCGCCATAGCTGTAGGCACATCCTTTAAGCGCCCGCGCCTCCGCCTCCTCCCTCCGATGCTTCCTCCACTTCTTGCTGCCTAGTCCCTTGATATTGGGGGCCTTGGGCCTGATTGGAGGCATGCGACCCTCTTTGATGGCCACCCGCTAGAGGTTTTGGAGGTGAATGCCGAGAGCCCGGTGTTTAGCGATGTAGGCGTTGATGTTCACGGTCTCGTGCTTGCCGCCTTTGTGGATGCCGGAACCCGTGGCCTCTGCATGCTTCAGTAAGGTGTTGAAGTCGGTGCCGCCGGCGCGACTCGCACAGCAGTAGGCGATCCCTTGCGGAAGGGGCAGCTATAGTCGCGGCCCCTGAAGAAGGGGTCGTACTGGCCGACCCGCAGCCTCCTCAGCACCTGACGAGCCTTGGTGTGAATGGACTCATCATCGCTGCAGACGTCGCTGCCGGAAACCTATTGGAAGAAAAGGAAAATGGGGGAGTAGATGATGTAAGAAGATCGAGCAATCGAAATGCGAACAAGCGAATCCTAATAAACCAAGATCTAGCATCCAACGATGGGAATGGTAGAAGAACCAGGGGAGGGGAGCAAACCCTAGTTACCTCCGACTATAGGTCGTCGATGCCAGTGTCGTAGGGGTTCAATGGAGCGATGTACTTATCTGGATCATAGGTGCCCAAGAAGTGCTTGATGTGCTTGTGACCGGCGGGGGCCTCGACTGGGGCCTGGACAGGGACGACGGCTGCTTTCAACGCGTCGAGGGGGACTGGCGAGAAGACGGGGGCCTCCTCGCCGGCGGCCTCGGAGGCGACGATGCCCACCTTATCCTCCTCGGCCATCGCCGGTGCGGATGAGGTATTCTCGGGAGTTTGCGGATGCTGGTGGGATAGTGGAGAGGGTTGTGTGGGGAGAGTGAGAGTGCGTGTGTGGAGAGGGGCTCTATAGTTAAGGTGGATGGAAGCAAGGCACGTTTCTTTGCACCACCGTGCAACGCGCCGTGCAGTCTACTGCACCGTGCACCGCAAAATGCGCATGGTACGTCACGTTTTTTTCCCGGGCCATGCATGGCAGTTCTGTATTGAGCCGCATGCAAAGGGCGCACACACAATTTCTATGTACGAAGTTTGACACGTCCCTAAAATTGGCGATAGTTAAAAGTGGAAATGTAGAGGGGAAGGTAGGTGGTTGTACGGCGAGATTTGTGGGGTTGTGCTAGATCGGTTAGAGGGATGTGTTGATGGCTGCGAGTGACTGGATGAAGCTGGAGACGTTAGGTCTCGTCGAGCTCAGCTCTTCAGCCTCCGTCTAGCGCGTGCAAGCTTCTTACGGTGGGTCCCAGTTGGAAGTGAGATTGAGAGCCGCTGCGTAAAAAATGGGATGTGTGTTATTAAAATCAAGTGGCAATAAATTGCAGCTGTCCATGGACGACCGTACACTCGATGACGCATGTGTTGTGGCGTAGTAGTAGCAGAAGTAGGCTTTTCATACTTGATTAAACATGACATGACCGCTCGACGACTTTTTCCATGGAAGGCATCGTGTTCCTTCTTGTAGAAGTCTTGTTGAGGGAGATGTCCGTGTTGTCTCACGCTATACTATGAAGGGCACGACGTGTGCAACGATCATCGTTGGATCGCACAGAATCAACGGTTGGTGCGCACGATCTGTGTGACAACTGTGACAACCAATCAGGTAGTAGCAGAAAGAGTGAGCACAGGTTTGGGCTTCTACGAAAGATAGAGAGAGGGGGGCAAAACTGAGTAGTATCAAAAAACCAAGGGCAAAACTGAGTAGTATAAAAATGAAAGTGGGTGTCTTGTACAATGAAATGCATGGATCAACCAATGGCCTTGCATGTTTGTTCCTCTAAAAAAACCACATATGGATCCACCAGTGTCATTGCATGTCTGTTCTTTTAATGAACCACAGCTAGAGTCATTTCATGTGTGTTCTTCTCACAAACCACACAAGGATACACCAGTGTCATTGCATCTGTGTACTTTTCATGAACCACAACCAGTGTCATTGCATGTCTGTTCTTTCCACAAACCACACATGGATCCACCTAGTGTGATTGCATGTATGTTCTTTTCACAAACCACACATGGATCCACTAGTGTCATTGCATGTGTGTTCTTCTCATGAACCATAGCCAGAGTCATTGCATGTCTGTTTTTTCCACCAACCACACATGGATCCACTAGTGTCATTGGATGTGTGATCTTCTCATGAACCACACATGGATCCACCCAGTGTCATTGCATGTCTGTTCTTCTCATGAACCACAACTAGAATCATTGCATGTCTGTGCTTCTCACAAACCACATAAGGATCCACCAGTGTCATTGGAGGTGTGTTCTTCTCATGAACCACACATGGATCCACCAGTGTCATTGCATGTCTCTTCTTTTCATGAACCACAACTAGAGTCATTGCATGTCTGTTCTTTCCACAAAACACATATGGATGCACCAGTGTCATTGCATGTCTATTCTTCTCATAAACCACAGCTAGAGTCATTGCATGTCAGTTCTTCTCACAAACCACATAAGGATCCACCAGTGTCATTGCATGTCTGTTCTTCTCATGAACCACACCCAATGTCATTGCATGTGTGTTCTTCTCATGAACCACACATGGATACACCAGTGTCATTGCATGTGTGTTATTTTCATGAACCACATCTAGAGTCATTGCTTGTGTGTTCTTCTAAACAAACCACATAAGGATCCACCAGTGTCATTACATGTCTGTTCTTTTCATGAACCACACCCAATGTCATTGCATGTGTGTTCCTCTAAGAAAACCACACATGGATCCACCTAGTGTGATTGCATGTCTTATCTGTTCACAAACCAAACCCAGTGTCATTGCATGTCTGTTCCTCTAAACAAACCACACATGGATCCACCTAGTGTGATTGCATGTCTGTTCTTTTCACAAACCACACATGGATCCACCAGTGTCATTGCATGTCTGTTCTTTTCATGAACCACGCATGGATACACCAGTTTCATTGCATGTGTGTTATTTTCATGAACCACATCTAGAGTGATTGCATGTGTGTTCTTCTAAACAAACCACACATGGATCCACCTAGTGTGACTCCATGTCTGTTCTTTTCATAAACCACACATGGATCCACCAGTGTCATTGCATGCGTGTTCTTCTCATGAACCACAGCCAGTGTCATTGCATGTTTGTTCTTCTCACCAACCACATAAGGATCCACTAGTGTCATTGGATGTGTGTTCTTCTCATGAACCACACATGGATCCACCCAGTGTCATTGCATGTCCGTTCTTTTCATGAACCACAGCTAGAGTCATTGCATGTCTGTGCTTTCCACAAACCACATATGGATCCACCAGTGTCATTGCATGTCTGTTCTTTTCATGAACCACACATGGATCTACCACGGTTATTGCATGTGTGTTCTTTTCATGAACCACAGCTAGAGTCATTGTCGTCGGATTGATGACAAGTACGCCATGAGGGGGTCCTCGAGGCGTGCGGAAGAGAGGGGTGTGAGACGTACGGTGTTCTGGGACAGTGAGCACACAAGTTTACCCAGGTTCGAATCCGCCGGCTTTGGACGGATCCTACTCCTGCTAGCAATCCAGTAATACGGCAGAGCCGGAATATGGGTTACAAGGGTTCGCCTGTGCGAGTTGAGATTGTAGACTATTGAGGGTGCCATAAAGCCTCTCCCTAGGATGGTATAGATATTCGGCCTAGGGTTTATAGGAGAGATCTATCTGGCTACGACTAAGAGTCGGTTATAGAGTACATCTTGAACTACAAGTAACACTATGGGCCTAAGTCGGTAAGTCTTCTGGGCCTTCCCGTAGCCGGACTGAACTTCGTCTCTTCTCCCTGACTGGGCCGCCCGTGAAGCAAAGCTCTAACCCGAAGTGGGCCACCCTGGTCAGCGAGGAACTGTGAGGATACCCGGAAAGTATATCCCCAACAGCAGCCCCCGAAAGTCTCCAAGATCCAAAGTCGGATTCATCATCGTCTAGCTTGATCTTCAGCTTGCAAAATCTTGATGGGTTCCTGAAACTTCACAACAAAAAATACGATCCGGGTCTTAAAAATAAGTTGGACCTATCAACAGGTTACTCGGATTTTCCATCTTGATTTCAAACTAAGCCGGAACTTGGTCTCTAACGCCACCTGACACCAGTCATGGTGAAGTCACGTCATCTGACAGACATCCTGTCAGCACGACCGTTGGTGGGTCTGTAGTTCGTGGAACCGAGGCGCCGTTTCAATGCGTACGCGGAGATCGAGGCGACATAATCATTGCGTGGGTCCTTCCAAGTTCCTTCCACAACGCGTGGCGGTTACACTATACCATTTGCACGAATCTTGGCGTGGTTAGGTGGATATAAGGGGTGAGGATTCTCCTCCTCCTTTCTTCACCTGTTCCCTTGCCATTTCTTCTTCTCCAAATCTCCCCCGCGCGCACAGAGCTCCTCTGCTTTCCCCAAAAATTCCCAGCGCGGCCCATCTTAGGTCACCGGCACACCGGAGAAATGGCTTCGTCTTCATCTTCCGGTTTGGCGGCGGCAGCGACGGCGGAGGCGACGGCAGAAAAGGAAAGCTTCTGTGGGGTCTGGATCCCCTGCGTGCTCGACGACGAGAAGCTCCGTGGCGTGGAGATAGAAGGGCTCCTCCGCGCCGGCGACTGGCGGAGCGGCGTCTGGGAGACCGTTCCCAACCCGCACATCGGCGAGCGGGTACACTTTGGCACCCACCTCGACAGAGGTTTGTCGTTTCCTCCCTCGGAATTCTTTTCTGAGGTGATAGATCACTATAGTGTTCAACTCCACCATCTTCCTCCCAACTCCCTCCTAGAGATGAGCGCCTATGCGGCTTTGTGCGAGGGATTTCTCGGCATTAGGCAGAGTCTTACCTTATTCCGGTACTACTTCCATGTCTGGAGAAATTCTATCAGTGCCGGTAATCCGTATATTACCGGTACAACTAGCTTTTCACTTAGACGTGAGCGTGCATATCCCAAGATTCTTGCCAGTGACTCGGTCAAACAATGGCCAGCCACCTTGTTTTATCACAAGGATATTCCGGCTCTCGGCAAAGCCACTACTTTGCCGGCTTTCATCGACAGAGCTGCCACGGCCCAACCGTCGTGGGACGAGGCCCCTCCGGCTCTTAGTGACGATCTGATCCTCGCTAAGAGGCGGATCGAATATCTGATTAAACACAAAGGACTGAAGGGATCCGACTTGGTCCAATGTTGGGTGTCACGCCGGATCCAACCCCTTCAGTACCACGGAGACCGACTGATGCACTCCATCACGTTGTCCAAAAAGGATTCCCTCTGCATCAGCTCCAGAGCCTATACCTCGCAAGGTTACATAAGCCAGATTAAGTGGCTGATAAGGGAGCGGATCGAGAGGAAGATCCCGGAGGTTTCTCTCGATATGCATATAGCGGAAAACCCCGTGCTGCTGGTAAGCTTTTAACAGTAAACCTTTTTAGGTGTTTCATTCTTTTAGGTTATATCGCAATACTGATATGTTCTCTTCTTTTCATCTTGCTGACCTCCCCGAGTCGGAATTTGCTCCTCTCGAAGGATATCCTCCAGAGTTTTCTCAGGAGGCAGAATTGGTCCCATTGCCAGACATTGTGCCCAAGAAGCGCAGGGCTCCGACAGTGGCTGTTGGCACAAAGGAGGTGCCTATTGTTTAGAGGTAACTTTCAACACAACTTCCGCCTTTGTACTTTACTCGAATTTTCTTCCGAGATGTAATGTTTTCGACTCTATTACATTCTCAGAGCTAAGAAGCTCATCAAGGGTAAGGGGAACGGAACTTCTTCAAAGCCCCTGCGACAGACGAAGCTTAGCATAGCTTCTCCTGCCGTGGCTCCTCCGACTCCTGCCCCTCAACCTTCCGCAACGCCGATGATCACTCCTTCTCCGGGTGTCACAGGAGATCCGGCTCCTTCAACGGAGCCTAGGATCCTTGAATCGCAAACTGACGTCACCATGAGTGAGTCAGGTATAGATAAGGGTGAACCCTCTTCGGGTAATGATCCCTCGGCAGAACCTTTGCTGAAAACCTTCTCAGCAATCTGGGACTTTCCAAGTTTGTCCTATCTCGGAAATCTGCAGAAGAGATTCAGCAGCTGGCCAGGTAGTGCCTGGAGAAAAGAAATCTATCTGCTGAAGAAGAAGAAGCACAAGAGGTAGAGGACATCAAGCACTCTAACCTTCTTGAACAAATGCGTCTTCGCAACGAGAGGATCAGGTCCGGTGAGCTTCCAACTGCTCTAGTGACTCCTCTGACTCTCGCTGAGAAGGTTGCTGTTGAAGTGAATGCGAGTTTGGATAAACTTACTCGCGAACAATATGTAAGTCGGAATTCTAACTCCTTTTTTCCTTTATTTCATATCATATCCTCTAGCCCCAAAGCATGAAGTAGGATATATAATCCGGGTTTATTCTTCCTTAGGATGCCAAAGAATGAACTAGTGTAGCCCCCAAGGCTTGTGCTGATATTAGTAAAAATATTAGCCCGAGTCTTTAGTAGACTTCTGACTTTGGGTATTCTGACTTACAGAAAGTATATTCCTATAACCAGGATTTGTTGAAAAATGTCTGCAACAAGCGGAGAGAGATCAGAGCTCTCTGACTTAAGAATGTTCAGCTTAAAGTTGCCAAGGATGAGGCCGAAGGTAATCATTCCGAGACTCAAATTTTGTTTTTCATGTTTTCATAGTCGAATTTTTACTAAACTGTTGTTCTTGTTTGACTTACAACGCTAGTAAAATAGTCCTGCACTATGATTGAAGAGGCCGAGAACCTCAAAACCTTGGTGGTGGAGAACACAGAGCTTCGCCAAGAGCTGGATAAGCTCAAGGCAGATCATGAGAAGAGCATAGCTCAAGTTCTCGAGTCCTCCTCCATGGCTAGTGACGAGCGTGATCGCAGGATTGCTGCTCAAGATCATAAAATATCGGACCTCAATAATGAGTTGTGTAGAGAGAACGACCTTTCCGAGGCGCTCCGGGCTGAACTCCGAAGTCTTCGGGAAGAGAACACCAAAGTTGACGATGTCATCTTTGGTATGTTCCATCCGTCTGATTTGTCTATTTTCTTCGAATTCTTTCAATGCCGGATTTTCTTAATGGTTTTGTGTATAGGTCCTCTGAACTTGGCAGATTCCACCTCCGCCGAGCCCCGCACCCACCGGCTTACCCAAGTCGGTGACCTGCTTCATGACTTACGCCAATTCCTTGAGGATATTGGCGAAGCTCTCAAGATTCCAGACATGCATAGCATGTCGGATTTTCAGGTGCGGGACAAGGCGAAGGAGATGCCACAACTTGTCCAGGACTAGAACATGTCCTACGCACGATCCGCAGTGCAGAACGCTCTCACCATGGTCATGAGCCACCATGGAAACATGGAGATATGGCAAGTGACCAGAGGGTACTGCGAGGTAGATGAAGACGGCCACGAGCAGGACATCAAGGCCATTATGGACTCCTGCGCCGGATATGGGTGTCACGTGGCTGATTGGACTAGCTATGAAACTCCTTTCTTCACCCGCGTGGACACACCGCCCCCGCCTCCAGAAGAATCAGCAGAAGTTTCCGCCGATGACCACACCATATCGAAAGTGGACATCTCGGAACGATATCAAGGCGATGTATCCAGCGAGCCGGCAGATCCTTCCTCTCCTCCTTCATCATAGATTGCCAGAACTATTTGTATTATTCTGAAAAACATGATGGGTCTGTAAATATGCAGTACTATAATTTTGCTAGTGCTAAGCTTTTGATCTATTCAGCACTTTTGGCTTTAAATTTTTATGTGCCTAAAATGTTTACATAAGCACTTGTATTTTTTGCCTATACTTATCGCTTATCTGGCTTTCCGCCTCGTCCCTTTCGTGAGCCGGCTAAACCTTCTGCACGGAAACTTTGCCGAGCAACGGAGCTCAATTGCTAAACCAGTTTAAACTCGGAAACAAAGCCGGCTTCCAGTACCAACAATTCACTACTCGGAAAATACCCGCATCCGACAATCAGACAAATAACCAAAGTATAGACTAGAAACTTTAGGGTTATACCCGAAGGTAGCATTTTTAGAATCAGAAATCTAAATCAGAACAAACATGAGCATAAAGTACTTTCAAGTATTCTGGGATTTTCGACTATGACATGATCATTAGGAAATAAGATGGTAAAAACTTCTAAAAAAACTTGAGGCAACCAAGACTTTTATTTCTCACAGAACATGTACATATATATATGTTTACAAAGAAGGATAAACTAAGAATAAAAGGGACGTAGCTGAGAAATATTCCATGGTCTGTCTAACTCATCCGGATTTGTACTGCCTCCAGCTCTCTTTCTCTTCTTAGTAGCAGGTCTTTCTTTGACTGGCCTCATGTCAGTTAAGTAGTACGAACCATTGTGGAATACTCGACTAACTAAAAAGGGCCCTTCCCATACTGGGGAAAGTTTGTGCTTTCTTTGTTGCACAAGCCGGAGAACCAAATCGCCTTTATTAAAAGATCTGTTTCGGACTCTCTGGCTATGATACTTGCGTAACTTCTACTGATAGGCTGTTGATCTGATTTCAGCAACGACGCGAACTTCTTCGACTAAGTTGAGATCATTTTGTCGAGAAATCTCGGCATCCTCTTCAATATACGCGGCCACTCTAGGAGAAGTATGAATTAAATCACTAGGAAGAACTGTTCCTGCACCATAGACCAAGAAGAAAGGTGTGTATCCGGTCGACCTGTTCGGAGTTGTTCGTAAACTCCATATTATAGAGGGTAATTCCTCTGCCCAAGCCCCCACAGCACATCGTAGTGGTGCTTCGAGTCTCGGTTTTAGGCTTTGTAGGATTAAACCATTTGCTCTTTCGACTTGTCCGTTAGCCTATGGATGTGCGACTAACGCAATGTCAAGCCGGATATTTTGCTCATTGCAGAATTCAGCCAATTCTCCCATAGAGAAGTTACTCCCGCTGTCCGTGATAATGCTTTGCGGATAACCATACCGGATTATAACATCCTCGACAAATCTTTTTGTTGTTGCTCCATCACAACTAATGACAGGTTTAGCCTCAATCCATTTGGTGAATTTATCCACCATCACTAAGAGGTGAGTAAATCCACTTGGAGCTCGTTTAAATGGTCCTACCATATCAAGCCCCCAGACCGCAAAAGGCCATGTTATAGGTATTGTTCGCAGTTGATCAGCCGGAACATGAGCTTGTTTGGCGTACTTTTGGCAGCCTTTACATGTCTTGACTAATCGTTCGGCATCTGCCTGAGCTGTAAGCCAGAAAAATCCATGTATAAAAGCTTTTGCCACTAAAGATTTGGCTGCAGCATGGTGACCACACTCACCATCGTGGATTTCTCTTAAGATTTCCACTCCTTCTTCCGGAGATACGTAGCGCTGAAAAACCCCAAACACTCCGCTTATAGAGCTCACCTTTAACTATAGTGTAGGCTTTCGCTCGTCAGATAATCTGCCGGCTCAGAACCTCGTCTTCGGGCAATTTTGCCATCTACCAGATAATCAAGGTAGGGTTGGGTCCAGCTGGGAATTACTGCTAGGACTGCTATTAGAGGTGAGTCAGATTTGGTCGGATATTCCTCATCTACTCCTTTTATTGAGAGAACTTTGAGGTGCTCTAAAAAAGCGCCATCCGGGACCTCTTTCCGCGCAGAGCCTATCCGAGATAGTGCATCTGCTTCCTCATTTTTTTCTCGAGGGATGTGTTGAACCTCAAACCCTTCGAACGATTTAGATAAATCATCCACGACAGCTTTATACGTTGCCATGTGTTTATTTGCATTACAAATATCCGACACTTGTTGAGCAACAACATCCGAATCTCTGTAACACGTCGGATGCCAATATCCTTAGCAATCCGGATTCCATGCAGCAGTGCTTCATACTCGGCAATATTATTTGTCGCTGTGAAGTGGATCTGCAACACGTATAGAAGTTTATCTCCCTGGGGTGATCTAAGCACCACACCAGCCCCCGAGCCTCCTCGAGCCTTAGACCCATCAAAGTAGAGGGTCCAATATTCCGACTCAGGGAGGGTCATATTCTCCTTCGTCCCTGTCCAATCAGCGACAAAGTCAGCAAGGATTTGGGATTTGATTGCTGTCCAAGGTTTATACTCAATATCAAAAGCTGAAAGCTCTATGCCCCATTTGGCGACGCGTCCTGTGGCGTCACTGTTGTTGATTATATCTCTCATGGGAGTTGTGCTCACCATGGTAATTGGATGCTCCTGAAAATAATGTCATAGCTTACGAGATGCTAGAAAAACACCGTAAGCTAACTTTTGATAGCGCAGATACCACTGTTTTGATTTTGTTAGGACCTCGCTGACGAAATACGTCAGACGCTGCACCAGGTGTTCCTGATTTTCCTCCGGTCTCTCCACCACCATAACGATACTAACGACTTTGTTTGTCGCAGCAAGATATAGCAACATCGGTTCCTGTGGTTCCGGCGCAGCAAGGATAGGAGCAGATGAGAGTACTTTCTTCAGGTCTTTTAGTGCAGCTTTAGCTTCGTCTGTCCAAACAAAATCATTCGTCTTTTTCAGAAGTTTGTATAATGGTGCGGCTCTTTCCCCAAGCCGGCTTACAAACCGACTGACTGTAGTGATGTAACCAGTTAGTCTTTGTACGTCCTTCAGGCGAGTTGGCCTGGAAATATTGAGTATAGCCTTGATTTTGTCCCAGTTCACCTCTATGCCTCTTTGAGACATGATGAAACCTAACAATTTTCCGGCTGGTATTCCAAAGAAACATTTCTTTGGGTTAAGCATGATGTTGTATTTTCGTAGATTGGCGAATGTTTCCTCCAAGTCGGAAATCAGCGTTTCCTTATTTTTGGACATCACCGCAATATCATCCACGTATGCATGTACATTGCGTTTGAGTTGGTCATGGAGGCAACACTGCATCGTGCGCTGGTACATAGCTCCTGCGTTCTTCAGCCCAAAGGCATCATAACAAAACAGAAGGTTCCGAAGGGGGTTATGAATGAAGTTTTGACTTTGTCAGATTCCTTCATCTGGATTTGGTGATAACCGGAATATGCGTCGAGAAAACAGAGGAGTTCCGAGCCTGCCGTAGAATCGATAACTTGATCAATTCTAGGCAGAGCGAACGGATCTTTTGGACAAGACTTGTTCAAGGCAGTATAATAACCACACATCCTTAAATCAGTGGTGTCCTTTTTAGGGACCACTAATGGATTGGCCGACAACTCAGTGTGGATGACCTCTTCTATGAATTCGTCTAACTCGAGCCGTGCTAGTTCCTTAGCTATTGCCTTACGCTTTTCATCGCTTAAACATCGTAAGGACTATTTGACGGGTTTAGCGTTTGGGTTTACATTTAAAGAGTGCTCGGCAAGTTGCCTAGGTACTCCGGTCATGACAGATGGCTGCCATGCGAAGATATCTTGATTTGCTTGGAGGAACTTGATGAGCGCGCTTTCCTATGCGCTACCTAGGCCTACGCCTATCTGGGTCACCTTGGAGGGGTCATCATCCTTCAACGGTGTCTTCTTCCTCTCTTTTGATGCCTTGAACTCCGGATTTGGCTTTGTCACCTCCTTCTTCGTTGGGGGCATCTCTGATGGATCTATGCTCTTCTTGATCTCCTGGTACTCCTGGGCGTGCAACACGACTTCAGAAAGGCGGCATTTCCATCCTCGCACTCTCGCGCTTTCTTTGGGTCTCCCCTGATAGTGATTACGCCGTTGGAACCTAGAATTTTCATCATATTGTAAATGTAACACGGACGAGCCATAAAAGCCCAGTAAGTCGGACGTCCGAATATAGCGTGGTACGCGCTCTTGAATGGGACCACTTCGAAGGAAAGTGCCTCCGTCCGATAATTCTTTGGAGTTCCAAAGGTAACATCCAAAGTAATCACCCTAGGGAATTACCTTGTCTTCCTGGGACAACTCTGTGAAAAATCATAGAGCTATGGTTCAGCTGGGTCTCCGAGATCTTCATCCGGCGTAGCGTTTCGACATACAGAATATTGATACTGCTACCGCCGTCCATGAGGGTCTTAGAGAAACCATAACCGTCAATAAGTGGATTGACGATTAAGGCGTATTTTCCTCGCCTGTGCAACTTAGGCGGATGATCAGCGCGGTCAAATGTGATTGCCACTTCCGACCAGTCCAAGAACTGGGGGACAGCTGGAACTGTGTGATTTCTACGCACTTCTATTCTTCTAGACAGTTGGTGGGCCTCCAAGTGCAGAGGTTCGTAGAACGGCAGCAAGTTTTCCCTTAAGTGGATCACCCAAGGTTTATCGAACTCAGGGAGGAAGTGGTCAAAGGTATCCCCTCTCAAGCAACCCTGCAAGCAAGATACAAGAAGTCTCTTGTGTCCCCAACACACCCAATACACTTGTCAGGTGTATAGGTGCACTAGTTCGGCGAAGAGATAGTGAAATATAAGTGGTATAGATAATTATAAGTGTTAATGGTGATAGAAAATAGCTTGATGGCGTGGAAAAGACTAAAGTAGAACTGAAATAAAGATGGAAGTAAGCAAACATGTAATAGATCAAATTGCAAACGGTGTTTCAATGCTTAGAAACAAGGCCTAGGGATCATACTTTCACTAGTGAACACTCTCATATAAATATATTCTTCTTTGTGATACTACGCTGAACTACTCTCCGGTTGAACACTCTAATCGATGGTAGGGCTATAACAGCACAACTCAAAGTCCGTCTTTCCCATCTAGAAAAGCCACACTGTCACCTTGAGTACTAGATGAGTCCAACAAACACCACAATTTCATAAAGACATCCAACTCCAAATATAACTCATCACAAGTATTTGTAATCTCTAGCCTAAGTGCCACCATGGTGTGCACGCTATCACTTTCACACACATGGGGAGAGCAGAGATCTATTAAAGAACTTGAGTAACAAGGTAGATCTACTTGATTACAAGCTCATGATCTCAATAAGATCATACATAGAGAGAGAGAGATGAACACATAGCTACCGGTAGAACCCTTAGCCTCGAGAGAGAACTACTCCCTCCTCATCATGGGAATCAGCAATGGTGATGGAGGTGGTGGTGGAGATCGATGGAGATGGCTCCGTGGGCACTTCCCCGTCTCGGCAGGGTGCCGGAACAGAGAATTTATGTCCCCCAAATCTCCCCTTCAGTGGCGGCGGCACTGCGGAAATTTTTGTGGCTGGAGGCTTGATGATTTAGGGTTTATGCATCGGGAGGCTCTTATAGGCGAGAGGGGAGACCGAGGGGGTGCCATGGGGGCCCACACCATGCCCTGGGGCGACCTGGGGTGACCCGCACCTGGGGGTGTGGCCAGGCCCTGGCCCTCCTCTGTCTCGTATTCTGGCTCCGTGAGTCTTCCGGTAAAATAGGAACTTTGGCTTTTGTCCCGTCCAATTCTGAGAATATTCATTTTCTGACTTTCCTGGAACCAAAAACAACAGAAAACAGGCAACTGGCACTATGACTCTTGTTAATAGGTTAGTCCAAGAAATCATATGAAAAGTACTCCAAAGTGTTGACAAAACACAAAGTAGATAAAACCAAGCATGGAACATCAAAAATTATAGATACATTTGCAATGTATCAACATCCCCAAGCTTAACTCCTACTCGTCCTCGAGTAGGTAAGTCATAAAAAGAAAGAATAATTTTTGAGGTGACATGCACCATCATAAACTTGATCAAAGTATTTGTAAAACATTCAAGGCTAGGATCATAGTACGTCAATCATAACATGAAAGGCAAAGTTCTAGCAATAAGACAAAGAAACTATGATGCAACATGAAAAGGCGCAAACAAAAGATTCATGAATAACAATGCTTTGCAAGACGTTTGTTTGTTTCACATAAAGAAAACATAGCATAATAGTATTCAGCTTGTCCCTCAATAGAGTAGCAAATATAAATGCATAGGATACCTTCAAAGTTCATAAGAGTGACTAGATACAAATAGTTTAAAACAAGAAATATCAAGTTATGCATCAATCAACTAGACTTCGGACAATGCACATAGAACTAAGAACGGCCACTATGCTCTCAAAGTAGGTGCATCAAGGTAGAAGGTGGAGACTCAATATAATGGTGGAAGAAAGGCCTTAATAGAAGGAAGTAGGGATTCAAGTCTCATAAAGAGCTTCCAAAAATTATGGTACTTATAGCTTTCATCTCTCATTGCCCCTATCATAAGCATCTTGAAGTGATTAAGGTTAAAGTGAACAAACTATGGTGTACATGCTTGGCGAAGTATAAGTTAGAAATCTCATGTCCCTTGAATACAAGGACCGCTCCTCATGCTACTCAAGTTTAGTCACCGGTAAGTTCTTGTCATCGTAAGTACATGTGTATCATAGAGAACCGCCAACGGGGTACCCCTTGCCCGATGATACGGAAGAATCCCCATATCAAAATGACAAGGCAAGCAGACAATGAGCATCTTAGCAATCTTCTTATTTACCATGGGAATATGGTGCTTTTTTCTCTCTTTCCTCTTTTCATAATCTCATTTTTTTCTTTTTCTCTTTTTTCTCAATATTGGACTCTTTTTTTATAAGAAGAATGCTTCATAGACAACTCATTATGGTTACGCTGCAGGTTTCCACCATGTCAGCATGGATTAGACCGGCGGCCCAGGCGTTTCTCTAACACACATACATAACTCCATGGACTTACAAGCTCCCCTTTCATTTCACACCGACGACATCCATAGACAAAAGAGCATGATATCAACTAGGTACAAAGTACAAGTGCAATGTTGAAAGAGTTCCCCATTATAGCATGGTTCTGCTAATCCCCAACATATAAGTGCAAGCATATACAACATAGACGCCACAATGGTTCAAGTTTATTAAGGGAAAGAAAAGTAAAGTGTGCCATCAAGTTCGTGAGAGCTTTAATCACTAGTTTTCTCATAACAAGTTTAATTCGGAAGGTAGATAAAAACATGAATATACTTGGAATAGCATATGCTAGTAGGTAGGTATGGTGGACTCTTTGGAATAACTTGGTTGTAGGAGTTGGATGCATGAGTGGAACTCATACTTGGTTACGGAGGCTAGCAAAAGACTGGGAGCGACAAACTAAGAGAGCAATAATGGCCATAATCATGCAGAGCGACAAAACATCATTAATCAAAGCATAAAGTGATACCACAAGTTGAAAACTAAAGGATCATCAAGGCTATGGTGACTTGGGATAGTCATAACATGGTGTGAGCATGTGCCAAGTCAACTCAAATAAAGCATCAAAGGAGAATACCACTATACTATGCTTTAATATGCTAGAACAACGCATGATCCTTCCAAGGCACATTAAGCAATCTCAATTGTTTATAACATGTCATGCTACAGCAAAGAATACTAAGCATAAAGCCAAAACAATATCAAGCATGGCATGACAAAGCATAGGCCACAGTCAAAAACGAGCTCTTTTTACCACATAAGCATGAACTTTCCTACTCTTTTCCAATCCAAACCAAACTATTTGCAAACCAATGTATGAAAGAGGGGGTCCAACCAATTTATTCAAAAAACTAACAAAACAAAGCAAATCAAAAACCAAAACAAAAACGAAAAAGAAGACGCTCCAAGAACAACGCAACTATGCATGAAACAATAAAAATGAAGCGTTTGGAAGAAACCTGGGATTTTTATTGATAAAGAAGGGGATGCATGAGCATCCCCAAGCTTTGACGCTTTTACTTCTTGGATATTTCTTGGGGTGACACGCATGGCATTCCCAAGCTTGAGCTTTAGTCCATCCTTCATCTCATTACTCACTCCTTCCATACACCTGAAATTTTTCCTTCATACAAAATTTCACACAATCTTTGTTAGCAACATTAGTGCACTCAAGATAATAAGTCTTTAGGTTCAGTTATAACATCAATAAACTTCCATTAAAAACACTCGCTACTATAGCACTTCCCTCAAAAAGCTCAATTCCCCAAAAGAACTCAAAAAGGAACCAACAAGAAGCAAATGTAGAAAATGGCAGAAATCTGTCAAAACAGACCAGCAGGTAAAGACGAATTTTTTCGAAGACCTTCTGTTGCTCAAATCGAAACGTGTTGAGCTAACGAAAGTTAGATAAGAACCTGGGGCAGAAGCACAAAATTTCATGCCTCAAAAATACATTCATATAATTTACGCGAATTTTTACGGTGAAGCACAGAAATCTGTTTCGGGACAGCAACTTTCCCAAGCATTACTTCTCTCTCATTAGAGGTTACTCTTGGCACAAAAAGCAAATAAAAAGGATAAAGAGCGGTTATTACAGAGGTAATAACTTCCAAGACTCATCTAAAACTTTTGGGTTATCTCCCAATAAGTACTTTTCTTTGACGCCTTTAAGTTAGGCATGATAGTTTGAGAAGATGCTCACATTGGAAATATAAATTGAAGTAAAAGAGAGCATCAAGAAGCAAATTAAAAACACATTTAAGTCTAACCCACTTCCTATGCATAGGAATCTTGTAAATAAACAAGTCATGAAAGCACAAAGAAACAAGCATAGGAAAGCAAAACAAGTGCAACTTCAAAACATTCAACATAAAGAGAGGAAACTTAATATTATTGAGATGCATAAAACCACGTTTCCCCCTCTCATAATAACTTTCAGTAGTATCATGAATAAAATTAACAATATAACTATCACATAAAACATTCTTATCATGAGCCACATGCATATAATCATTATTACTCTCCACATAAGCATAGTTATTCTTATTAATTGTAGTGGGAGCAAATTCAACAAAATAGCTATCATTATCAGCATAATCATCAAATATAGGAGGCATATCATAATTAATTTTCTCCTCAACAGTAGGTGAAATGAAAATATCATATTCATCATTATAATCATCATATATTGGAGGTATAGTGTCATCAAATTAAATTTTCTCCTTCGTGCTTGGGGGACTAAAAATATCATACTCATCAAAACCAGCTTCCCCAAGCTTAGACTTTTCCATAGCATTAGCAATAATGGTGTCCAAAGAATTCATACTAACAACATTGCTATTAGCACGCAAATAAAGTTCCATAGGTTTTTTAATTTTCTCTTCAAACACATCATGTCCTAACTCAAGATAAATACTATAAAGATCTCTAATTTTGTCGTTGTTTTCCATTAAGCCTAACTAGTGAAAATAAGAAACAAAAAGACAAAATTGCAGAATCTAAAGGAAATAACTTCGAGCTCTCACACCGGAGGATGTGAGTACCTTTTACCTTACCTCCCCGGCAACGGCGCCAGAAAATAGGCGTTTGCCGTGGGAGGTTCTTCTTCTTTAATCCTCCGGTGTGAATACCTTTTACCTTACCTCCCCGGCAACAGCACCAGAAAATATCTTGATGTCCACGCACTTCTATTCTTGTAGACAGTTGTTGGACCTCCAAGTGTAGAGGTTTGTAGAACGGCAACAAGTTTTCCCTTAAGTGGATCACCCAAGGTTTATCGAACTCAGGGAGGTAGTGGTCAAAGGTATCCCCTCTCAAGCAACCCTGCAATCAAGATACAAGAAGTCTCTTGTGTCCCCAACACATCCAATACACTTGTCAGGTGTATAGGTGCACTAGTTCGGCGAAGAGATAGTGAAATACAAGTGGTATAGATAATTATAAGTGATAATGGTGATATAAAATAGCTTGATGGCGTGGAAAAGACTAAAGTAAAACTGAAATAAAGATGGAAGCAAGCAAACATGAAATAGATCTAATTGCAAATGGTGTTTAAATGCTTAGAAACAAGGCCTAGGGATCATACTTTCACTAGTGAACACTCTCATATAAATATATTCTTCTTTATGATACTACGCTGAACTACTCTCCGGTTGAACACTCTAATCGATGGTAGGGCTATAACAGCGCACCTCAAAGTCCATCTTTCCCATCTAGTAAAGCCCACACTGTCACCTTGAGTACTAGATGAGTCTAACAAATACCACAATTTCATAAAGACATCCAACTCCAAATATAACTCATAACAAGTATTTGTAATCTCTAGCCTAAGTGCCACCATGGTGTGCACGCTGTCACTTTCACACACATGGGGAGAGCAGAGATCTATTAAAGAACTTGAGTAACAAGGTAGATCTACTTGATTACAAGCTCATGATCTCAATAAGATCATGCATAGAGAGAGATATGAACACATAGCTACCGGTAGAACCCTTAGCCTCGAGAGAGAACTACTCCCTCCTCATCATGGGAATCAGCAATGGTGATCGAGATGGTGGTGGAGATCGATGTAGATGGCTCTAGGGGCACTTCCCTGTCCCGGCCGGGTGCCGGAATAGAGACTTTCTGTCCCCCGAATCTCCCCTTCGGTGGCGGCGGCGCTGCGGAACTTTTCGTGGCTGGAGGCTTGACGATTTAGGGTTTATGCATCAGGAGGCTCTTATAGACGAGAGGGGAGACCGAGGGGGTGCCAGGGGGCCCACACCATGCCCTGGCGCAGCCTGGGGTGACTCGCACCTGGGGGGTGTGGCCAGGCCCTGGCCCTCCTCCGTCTCATATTCTGGCTCCGTGAGTCTTCCGGTAAAATAGGAACTTTGGCTTTTGTCCCGTCCAATTCCGAGAATATTCATTTCCTGACTTTCCTGGAACCAAAAACAACAGAAAACAGGCAACTGGCATTGTGGCTCTTGTTAATAGGTTAGTCCAAGAAATCATATGAAAAGTACTCCAAAGTGTGGACAAAACACAAGAAAGTAGATAAAACCAAGCATGGAACATCAAAAGTTGTAGGTACATTTTCAATGTATCACTGTGGCATTGAGCTCATGTAGAACTGCTTTCTTAACCTTTGCTGGTTGAGATCCGAGGAAGGTGACATAAGTGTCTTTTTTGGTAGGAAATTTTTTCTTCCCTTCCGGCTTGGGATTTGAAGCGTCAGCTTCCTCCATGTCGGAATCTTCCTTGGTCTCTTTATCTTTTTCGGGATTCTTCTTTCCCTTCTTCCGCTTAGCTTTGTAGACCGCGGTGTCATCTCTTTTGATGCCGTCATTGTAATGACATCCAGCGTTGGTGTGGGACGAGCCCCCATTGGCGTCTAAGTGATGCACACATGGGTTATTGGCAATGTTGGCCCAAGAGTAGGTTTTGCCCGGTTGCTGGTCTCCTCTACCTTGGACTCTTGAAGTCCCGCGGCCATGCCCGCGGCCTCCTCGTCCTCCAGACCCGGAAGTAGCAGTGACCACTTCCGTTTTCCGCATTGGGTTTCTCTTCCGAGGTATTTTTGCACTTCTGAGCTTGTTGCTTTGGTTGTTTTGCCGACTGTGGCACAGCTAGGGCATTGATTAATCCCTCTACATCGTCGTCGGCATCTGCATACTTGCTCGCTGTTTCTATCATCTCTCCCAAATCAGTGAATTTGTCACACTTCAATCGATGACATAGTAGACCAATTGGGAGGCCTGCATTGAAAGCTTCAATCGCATTTTGATCATTTACTCCTTCACAGGAGTTCTTGGTGTCGATCCATCGTCCGAGGTAATCCTGGCAAGTTTCTCTGGCCTTCTGGGTGCAACGTTGTAGGTCTCCGACCGTACAGGACCTCCGGTATGTGCCTTCGAAATTCCGAAAGAACGCACTTTGCGTGTCATACCAGTTGTGGATGGTGTTCTCTGGAAGTTCATTAAGCCATGATCATGCCGTCTTCCGCAACATAAGTGGGAGATATCGGGTTGCGACTAGGCTGTTTCCGCCTTTGGCGATGTAGCAAGCTTGGAAAAAATCCTGTAGCCAGGTATCTGGCCGAGCAATGTCGTCGTAGGCTTGGATATGTCTTGAGATAGCAAATCCTTCCGGGAATCTTGTACCTCTGATGCAAGGTCCGAAGCACTTTGGCCCCATGTAGATATCATCGTTTTCTAGCACCGCGCCTCTATGTTGGAATTGATCCTGTGCCTTGCATCGTTCGGGGATAGACATCGTCCTGAATGTCGGCTGTGGCTGCGGTGCCTTGGAGCCAGATTTCGGCTTCTGCCACCACGCTGGTGTCTTATATCATTCCAGGCTGAGTCCGTGTGACATTGGTCGGATTTGGAGACCAGTTTTCCACTTCCGGATTTCGCAGCCATTTGTTGCTCCAGACCCTTGGTGAGTAGCTTGATGCCCAATCAAACCTGTTCTGGGCCTGGGTTATTTGTCAGGATATCTCGAGCTGCGATAGTGTTCTGTACCCGTGTTGGGTACACCAGATCTCCTTTCCTGTCGAGACGAGGCATCCCTGGATCTCCTTCAAAGAGGACCATGTTTACTTCCGGAAATTTACCGTCACGTGTGTAACGTTTCCGTGTCTTCTGATGCAACCGAGACATGTAATCCTTAGTTGTCATGCGTTTCTTTTCCTCCTCGATATTTTTGGCTTCATCCAGGAGTTGTTGATGATGCGCTTCTAGGGCTTGGGCCCTTTCATCCAGGTCTTCAACAGTAAGTTCTGCAGCTGTAGGGATAGGTGTGGTTAATGCAGCATCGATGAGTTTACGTGCACCTTCAGTGATCACGTGTCCATCTACCGATTCTTCTTATTCTGGCTCTTCTGGGATAAGTGCTCCATCCGAGTCTTCCTCATATTCCTCGGCAATCACCTCCTCTATCAGAGGGTCTTTTGCCGGGGTCTTGTTCTTCTTATTCTTCTTCTTTGCCTTCTTAGCAGTGCCGGTAGCAAAGCCGGCTTTGGGTCCGTTTCCCGCAGTCAAGCTCTGATCGGTACTTTCGGACATTTGGACATCGGGATTATCTCTGATTTCCATGTCATCCTGCACTTTGGGAGAGTGTTCCCCGGATCCTTCATCCACGGCTTCTCCTTCCTCTGCAGCTTTGGAGTTATACTCCTCTTCATATTCCGTGAAGAACTTTCGGAAATCTGCCGACGGCATCGATTCATCCGAGGATGCGGGTACATCAGTGTTTGTTCCAATTGCCTCCAGCACAGAGTCGGTGTTGTCTCCAGCATCGGCAGAGCCAGATCCAGATCCCACGTATCTGACAAAGTGCGTTGCATTCCTCCTGAGGTACCTGCGGCTCTCACGATCAGCCTCGTCGAAACTTTTGATGGTCTCGAGAATTGCGTCTACGCCCGAGTTTTGCATTATCATACGCCGCAGCGTGTACCTTAGGAAAGGCCTGTCTGTCCCGGCATCGTCAGAGCTGAAATTAGTGTCGTTGCTATGCTCCTCCTAGATTCAATCTCTCCAAGGAGATCTACTCCAGATTCGACTTCGGCAGGTAGGTCTTCTTCAGGCTCGGATTTCTCCACTATCTCCGTAATTGGTGCGGGCTGGGTGGGATTAGGGTTTTCTAAGATCCAGAACTCTGCCGCCTCCACGGACAAAGGGGACCCAGAAGATTCTTCTGCCTCTATCATCACCGCTGGGGTGGGTGGGACATGTTCAACAAAACCGATGTAAACATCGATCTCGCCAAAAGACATGATTGTGTAGGCAGTCATGGCCTCCCTAGCCGGAATCCAGTTCTCGTCAAGAACGATGAGAGGGACGTCGCTGGCGTAGAGGATGCGACCGATGCCGATAGTCTCGCCGATTCCGATTCTTGCAGATTCCGCTCGGAACGCAGATCCGAAGCTCACCTGCCCCACGGTGGGTGCCAACTATCGTCGGATTGATTACAAGTACGCCATGAGGGGGTCCTCGAGGCGTGCGGAAGAGAGGGGTGTGAGACGTACGGTGTTCCAGGACGGTGAGCACACAAGTTTACCCAGCTTCGAATCCGCCGTCTTTGGACGGATCCTACCCCTGCTGGCAATCCAGTAATACGGCAGAGCCGGAATATGGGTTACAAGGGTTCACCTGTGCGAGTTGAGATTGTAGACTATTGAGGGTGCCCTAAAGGCTCACCCTACGACGTCCTATATAGATATCCGGCCTAGGGTTTACAGGAGAGATCTATCCGGCTATGACTAAGCGTCGGTTACAGACTACATCTTGAACTACAAGTAACACTATGGGCCTAAGTCGGTAAGTCTTCTGGGCCTTCCCGTAGCCGGACTGAACTCCGTCTCTTCTCCCTAACTAGGCTGCCTGTGAAGCAAAGCTCTAACCCGAAGTGGCACACCCTGGTCAGCAAGGAACTGTGAGGATACCCAGAAAGTATATCCCCAACAGTCATTGCATGTCTGTTCTTTCCACAAACCACACATGGATCCACCTAGTGTGATTGCATGTCTGTTCTTTTCACAAACCACACATGGATCCACCAGTGTCATTGCATGTGTGTTCTTCTCATGAACCATAGCTAGTGTCATTGCATGTATGTTCTTCTCACAAACCACATAAGGATCCTTCAGTCTCATTGGATGTGTGTTATTCTCATGAACCACACATGGATCCACCCAGTGTCATTGCATGTCTGTTCTTTTAATGAATCGTAGCTAGAGTCATTGCATGTCTGTGCTTTCCACAAACCACATATCGATCCACCAGTGTCATTGCATGTCTGTTCTTTTCATGAACCACACACAGTGTCATTGCATGTCTGTTCCTCTAAACAAACCACACATGGATCCACCTAGTGTCATTGCATGTTTGTTCTTCTCATGAACCACACATGGATCTACCAGTGTCATTGCATGTGTGTTCTTTTCATGAACCACAGCTAGAGTCATTGCATGTGTGTTCTTCTAAACAAACCACATAAGGATCCACCAGTGTCATTGTATGTCTGTTCTTCTCATGAACCACACCCAGTGTCATTGCATATGTGTACTTTTCATGAACCACAGCTAGTGTCATTGCATGTCTGTTCTTTCCACAAGCCACACATGGATCCACCTAGTGTGATTGCATTTTTGTTCTTTTCACAAACCACACATGGATCCACCAGTGTCATTGCATGTGTGTTCTTCTCATGAACCACAGCCAGAGTTATTGCATGTCTGTTCTTTCCAAAAACCACACATGGATCCACCAGTGTCATTGGATGTGTGTTCTTCTCATGAACCACACATGGATCCACCAAGTGTCATTGCATGTCTGTTCTTCTCATGAACCACAACTAAAGTCATTGCATGTCTGTGCTTCTCACAAACCACATAAGGATCCACCAGTGTCATTGTATGTGTGTCCTTCTGATGAATCACACATGGATCCACCAGTGTCATTGCATGTTTGTTCTTTTCATGAACCACAACTAGAGTCATTGCATGTCTGTTCTTTCCACAAAACACATATGGATCCAGCAGTGTCATTGCATGTCTATTCTTCTCATGAACCACAGCTAGAGTCATTTCATGTCAGTTCTTCTCACAAACCACATAAGGATCCACCAGTGTCATTGCATGTCTATTCTTCTCATGAACCACACCTAGTGTCATTGCATGTGTGTTCTTCTCATGAACCACACATGGATACACCAGTGTCATTGCATGTGTTTTATTTTCATGAACCACACCCAGTGTCATTGGATGTCTATTCTTTTCCGCAAACCAGACATGGATCCAATAGTGTCATTGCATGTGTGTTCTTTTCATGAACCACATCTAGAGTCATTGCATGTGTGTTCTTCTAAACAAACCACATAAGGATCCACCAGTGTCATTATATGTCTGTTCTTTTCATGAACCACACCCATTGTCATTGCATGTTTGTTCCTCTAAGAAAACCACACATGGATCCACCTAGTGTGATTGCATGTCTTATCTATTCACAAACCACACCCAGTGTCATTGCATTTCTGTTCCTCTACACAAACCACACATGGATCCACCTAGTGTGATTGCATGTTTGTTCTTTTCACAAACCACACATGGATCCACCAGTGTCATTGCATGTGTGTTCTTTTCCTAAACAACAGCTAGAGTCATTGCATGTGTGTTCTTTTCCTGAACCATAGCTAGAGTCATTGCATGTCTGTTCTTTCCACAAACCACACATGGATCCACCTAGTGTGATTGCATGTCTATTCTTTTCACAAACCACACATGGATCCACCAGTGTCATTGCATGTCTGTTCTTTTCATGAACCACACACAGATACACCCGTTTTATTGCATGTGTGTTATTTTCATGAACCACAGCTAGAGTCATTGCATGTGTGTTCTTCTAAACAAACCACACATGGATCCACCTAGTGTGACTCCATGTATGTTCTTTTCACAAACCACACATGGATCCACCAGTGTCATTGCATGTGTGTTCTTCTCATGAACCACAGCCAGTGTCATTGCACGTCTGTTCTGCTCGCAAACCACATAAGGATCCACCAGTGTCATTGGATGTGTGTTCTTATCATGAACCACACATGGATCCACCCAGTGTCATTGCATGTTTGTTCTTTTCATGAACCACAACTAGAGTCATTGCATGTCTGTGCTTTCCACAAACCACATATGGATCCACCAGTGTCATTACATGTCTGTTCTTTTCATGAACCACACATGGATCCACCAGGGTCATTCCATGTGTGTTATTTTCATGAACCACAGCTAGAGTCATTGCATGTCTGTTCTTTCCACAAACCACACATGGATCCACCTAGTGTGATTGCATGTCTGTTCTTTTCACAAACCACACATGGATCCACCAGTGTAATTGCATGTGTGTTCTTCTCATGAACCATAGCTAGTGTCATTGCATGTCTGTTCTTCTCACAAACCACATAAGGATCCACCAGTGTCATTGGATGTGTGTTATTCTCATGAACCACACATGGATCCACCTAGTGTCGTTGCATGTCTGTTCTTTTCATGAACCACAGCTAGAGTCATTGCATGTCTGTGCTTTCCACAAACCACACATGGATCCACCTAGTTTCATTGAATGTTTGTTCTTCTCATGAACCACACATGGATCCACTAGTGTCCTTGCATGTGTGTTCTTTTCATGAACCACAGCTAGAGTCATTGCATGTGTGTTCTTCTAAACAAACAACATAAGGATCCACCAGTGTTATTGCATGTCTGTTCTTCTAATGAACCACAGCCAGTGTCATTGCATCTGTGTACTTTTCATGAACCACATCCAGTGTCATTGCATGTCTGTTGTTTCCACAAGCCACACATGGATCCACCTAGTGTGATTGCATTTCTGTTCTTTTCACAAACCACAGATGGATCCACCAGTGTCATTGCATGTGTGTTCTTCTCATAAACCACATCCAGAGTTATTGCATGTCTGTTCTTTCCACAAACCACACATGGATCCACTAGTGTCATTGGATGTGTGTTCTTCTGTAGCATCCCAATTGTCTAACAATTGCAATGCTACTAGCCTAGTCTATATATATGCTACTTCCTACATATAATTGTTGCATCATAATTATATCATGCTCATGTCATCATGCCACGTTACATTTGAGCATCATATAAAACCCTTTTTCATTTGGTTCTTATCTCATATGCATTATTAATTGTATTTGGCTCTTGATATATTGTATTTGGTTCTTGACAATGCTTGATGCCCAAGTTGAGTTGGGGGCATCTCTTGTATTCAACTCCATCACCTTTCTTTGTCACCACCTTATAATTCCACCATCCTAATTATCCATGAGTTTTAGTTTTCCTTTGGCATTTAAATCTAGCTCATGTGGGTTGGGATGGATCCACATATACTTTCCACATGCCCTCACTCTAGCATCATGTTGTTTCCACATTATTGATATGTGGAGCCACCTTTGCATGCCTTGTGAGTGGTACCCCTTTTCCTAGCTTCCATATGGGTTGGATTGGGATAATTGCTCATGTTGTAATATCTTTGGGACTATTATTCATCTAGTGGAACCTACACACTAGCATGTCCCATTTATACTCAAATTTGAGCATCTCCATCTACTCCACTTGGAACATCTTTCTAATCCTTTTAGCTTGGCCTTTATTCCATATTTGGGAATGCATAGAAATAAATGCCATGGGATTTAATTTTTTGTTCTCACAAAATTAATGTGGCATCTACTATTCATGCATGGGCCATGCAAATCTCATCATCATCCCCTCCTTTTGGTTTTTCTTGTATTTTTGGAAGTGGAGCATGGATCTTTGAGAGTCCATTCATGTTGGCTCTATTCTTTTGCTTTTACCTTACACCCTCACCTTCCTCTCCTTTGCACCTCCATCCACGCATTCTCAAGCGTGATCATAACTAAGCCCTACCCTAAACCCCCTCTCTCTATTCCTTTCTCTAAACACTAACCCTAACCAACCCCTTACCCTAACCTCACCTCACCACCCTCATCTCACCATGCCGAGGCACCAACCCAGCCCTAGCCTACCACCTGGCTCGACCCAACCCTGGTCAACTACTCCATGCCACCCTAACCCGAGCCTTCCCCTCTAACCCTAGACCTACCCGAGCCTCTCCCTACCCTCTCCCTTTCTCTCTGCCAGCCAGCCCCACCACCGAGGCTCTCCCTGCCTCCCTGTCCTCGCCTGGGCCCTAGCTGCAGCCAGGTATGCCCCCTAGGTCGAGCACGTGAAGGAGGAGGAGAGAAAGGTGGCGTGGAGACCACCTTTTTCCTCCACCACGCCTCCCATGGCCTCTCTCTCTCTCGCCTTTATCTCCACCCTCCCTCTCTGCCTTGGCGTCATCCCAAATCCACCAGGGCCTAGCCCTTCTACTCCCTTCCTCCCTGCTCCCCTGCTACCTCCTCTCCACCCTGGCGAACCGCCGTCGGCCTCCACCCTTCCACAACAACACATGGCGGCGGGTGGGTGTACTGGTGTTGGGGAAGACCAAGCCGAGCCTCTGCATCACCCCGGTGCACGCCAGCGAGGAGGAGAAGCCCCGGTACCGCGGAACACAGACGAAGACGACCGCAAACCCTAGCCCGCTCGGCCTCTGCCTCGCCGTCGTCCTGCTGCTCCCTGGCCCGATCCATCGTCGTCGTCCACCTCGCGGTGAGCTGGCCTCCCTCTCTGGCATCCTCTCTCTCTCCGTCGTGGTCCGGTCTCGCCGATCGTTTCGCCAAACGCTCTCTGTGCGCCGGTGGCCGCTGCTTCGGCTCGTCGCCGCGCCGCGACACGCTTTAGCTAGCCCCCGTTCGCCCTCCTGTCAACATCCCTACCTCTACCGCCCTGGTTCCTCCTCCCGGTACGCGCGCCCGTGTCGCGGGTTCGATCCACCACGCCGCGCCGTTATCTGTCGACCACGGACTTGTCAGTCCGTTCAGAGAAGATCCACAGTAGTGTTGGTTGCTTTGCACAAACCCCCCACCCTTTTACTCTCTCAACCCGCACTCCCCTCCGACCCCACCTGTCAGCCACCGGGGTGGTTTATAAAAAGGCACCCGCTGAGTCCAGAACCCCAACTCCCAGTCCCCCGGATCCGCCACGTGTCCAGCCCCGGTTGGCGCACACGCGCGGTGGGCCCGCAGTCCCCGGTCCCGCTTGTCACTCTCTGTGGCTGGGTCAACTCGCGGTGAGAAAAGCTTTTGCGCGCCGTTCACGCCCAGTCAGCAGCGGCCCCACCTGTCTGTGACTATGACTAGAAGTGGCTAGGTATAAAAACTCTGCCGGTTTATCTGTTTTATTAAAACAATTACAGAAATGTTTAAATACAATTTAAATCTGTTTTTAATAACTTTTAAATCATAAATCCAAATAATGCAAATGATATATGTTTTTGAATCAGAAAACTGTGAGGATTTCAAATATGCCATTCAAAATAATGTTTAAGAAATTTAAATTTTCGAGATGATTAAAAATTACAATAAAATGTCCTTTTCTTAATAAATTAATAACTTTAATTCTATAACTCCAAATTGGACAAATAATATCTCTAAATCGATCAGCGCGACGAGCCCGTTCTATCTATGCATTCCTTGTTCTGAGATGCAGCATGCATCATATAAATAATAAGTATACAGCAACTTAATTGGGAATAAAAAGTGACTAAAACTCAATAAAATGCTTTATTCTTGTATTCCACACCTCACCCATGCCATGCTACATTATTGGCATGCAAATTGTGCATCATTCATCATGGCGTGCTTGTTTTGTCGCACATTAATTCATATGCTTGTGCACTTTATTTATGTTGGCCCTTGTTTGTTTGGTTCTTCTTCGACTAGATGCCGAGCAGGGGATATATCAGGAATCCCAGGAGCACTACCCAGATCCGTCTCTCGCTTCAACTGAGCTACCAGGCAAGCACTACCACATGCTTGCATACATATAGTACATATTGCCTCTATCTTATTCTTGCATCATTGAGTCGCGAATGCATTAAATGGAATCCCAGGTACTGCATAGCCTTTACTTTTAAACCCCACCAAAGCTTGTTCCTCCATCCCATGAACCATTACTACAGGAGTTGTTTGAGCCATGCGGGTCGTAGAACAGCATGTGTAGGGTATGTGAGTGTCTGATGGATAACGAGGTACCTAAACAACTTAACCTGAGTAGTAATGGGATAACTAATGAAAGAGGCACCGGTGGGAAATATCTGCTATTTGGCTTTTCATGCTCACTTGTGTCCCGTAGGACCCCGAGTACTTGATTCCTGTTCCTTGACTATTCACACTATCCACATCCGGGAGGCCTTATGGACCCCCCTGAGCTAGAGCTTGATTCATTCTTATTTCTTTGGGCCACAAAGTAGTTTGGGGCTTTATTACTATCCTGTACTTATGCTATGCTTTAGTGCTTTATTTAAGATTGTGCGAGGAGCACCTGTACTATTTTGGATGCGGAGTGTTTTCGCGGTATCGACAAGCCCAGTCACACTTTTGGGTTCCTAGTCGTTTACAGCCATTGATGCAAACCTTGGGTCCGTCTCAGAGCCGGCCAACTTTGTTGCGGGTAGCTTAATGGGGTGGCCCCCTGAAATATTTCTGAATCCTGTGATCGCTTTGTCGTGAATGCCTCGTTGGGTTTTGAGTTGGTTTTTCCGAGGTTGATCGAGTATGTCTTGCTATTTGTGCACCCCTGCAGGGTAAATCTTTTTGAAAGCCGTGTCCGCGGTTATGGACGACTTGGAGCACAGTTTCTCGATCATAGACAAGTATAACTAAAGTACCGCTTTTAATTTGACTAAGTAACTGACTAGTAAATAGTGCAATACTCATGGAATGGTTGATAAAACTGCCAACGGATGGGTTGTTCGTCCGCTTTCTCGTTGGTGAGCGAGAAGGAGGATGGATCTGTTAATTATAATGTTATAACTGTTGTTGCTAATTAACGGACATCCGTCTATCATTGGTTAGGCGGATGGTTAGCGAGTATCTATAGACTTGTTAGTTATTATCTTTTGCTGTAATTTCGTCACCCCAGGTTTATGTTCCCTTTAGAGGCATAAAGACTTGCTGAGTACCCCTAGGGTCTCACACGATAAATTATTTGATTCAGATGAACAAGTGTACTCGCAAGATGGATACTGGGTGGAGGACACGGATGATGTTGGCAACGATCACTCGGTGTAGAGATTCCGGGAACAGGGATCCGTGAGATCTATGGGCGGGATGTGTTTATTTATATGGCATCTTATGCCGATTTGCTTCTTATCCGTACTCGGACCTTGTTTTCCGCTTCCACCTGATACTCTGATGTTTGATGTATGAGGAGCTATCCTAAACTATTATCTCTATCTAGGATATTTGGATCTTGCCGTATGGCGTTGCAATATTTCTATTTCTTTTAGATGGAATGGCTATGTGAACAGTTGTATGGTGGCTTGCATACACACTCACTTGTGTATGTAGTTGATCCCTTCGCCTGCCGATTACGCCGCTCGTTCTTGTCCCGATGTTCTGAAAGTGGTTAGGACGGCCGAAAGGTCTACCTGTGAGTGGCCCCTGGGCCCCACCGTACCATTTTAACCACTTTCGCTCATCCAGGCATGCAACTAAGAGCATAATTCACCGAGGTAGTTACAATTGGTATTAGAGCCATCCCGCCCTTCAGGGTCTCAGCCAAATGGTCGTTGTCAGTCTAGCAAATATTTTGGTAGCTATGTATACTAGGGAAAAACAAAAACGTGAGAGTAGGACTGCTTCCATTTTTCTTCTTACCCACCCACCCACCCTTTTCTGGTAAGGAAGTGTAACGTTTTCAATCCTCTTCTAAAATTCAAACTAGGATTCACGTGTTCTGGGTTACGGAGTACCATAGGTTGTGTATGTGTGTGTGTAATTCCTTGTCTATCTGTTGCATCCAACTTGTTATCGCTATCTGCCTTTTGGTTATCAACTGTTGGTACACTCCATACCGACAGGATTTTGTAAACCGACGCGATCTATCCGACTTTTTGTTAACCAGCGCAATCTTGTTAAGGGTGTTCTTCCCTCCAGCATGCTTTCACAGAATGTGGAGATGCTAATCTCTATCTGCCAAGGGGTTTTGCGCATCTATTGGTATTTTAATGCTAAAAAATGCGGAAATTTTTTCTTTGATACATCTGTGTTTCCACACTCCTCTTCAGTCGTCTGTGAAACATTATCTATCTTCCTTTTATTGGCATGTTGATGCTGACTCATTCTTTGTCACCGGCGCTTAATCCTGGAGTTTTACTTCATCATCAATTCTTCTGGGCTAAATGCATAACATGTGTCGATCCGATGCTTGTGATCGTAATTTGGTTCTCGGCAAAGCTATATGACACTTATCATGAGCGGAGTATGGTCAATGCTATCGACACAATCCTCCAAATGGTGGCGGTTATCTCCTGTGATTCGAGTTACACCGTGATCATATCTATGCATATTCAAGTATCTTTGGCAATCCAGAGTATTCTCAAGGCACTACGGTGGTCTATCATCTGTTTATCATGCTTCACATCTTTTGAAACTCCATATCTGCAAAATTCTCGTTGATACGAGGGAATTGCATGTTTTCACCTCTGATAGCTTTTCTTAAGGTATGAGCTATCATCGTTCCTTTATCCAAGATCTCTTTATCTTTATAACCGGCAATCCAATCGACAATGTGAACCAAGTGGCATTTCGTGTTCTCTTCCGAAGGACCAGATAGTTTATTATGCCAGTGCATCTCTTTCTACACGAACCCGTGCTCTTAATGTTGATCTTTGAAAGAGCGTTGAGCTCAGAGAGTGTTTCGAGCATTTGTTCGTTTGTTCCGCCTCTTGAACTTGATATTCTTGGAATATCTTGTTAATCCATGGTGGTATATGTTGAAATATGCTTGCCTATTCTATATCTATGGAAGAACATGGAAGATCATCTGTGTCTCTTTCTCTCAAGCTTCCAGAACACTGCCTGTGTGCAAAGTTCTCAAAGTGTAAATTCTGGCTTCTTAAAGTAACCTATCTCGACCACGTCCTTCTGCTAAATACATTACTTCAATTCTGGAATCAGCAAGTCCATTGTTAATTCCATCCTCCACCTTCAATCAAACCCGGAGTTTGTCCTTGTTGGAGAGTTATCATCGTCGCTCCGCGGAAGACTTCCTCAAGACTACTAAATCTCTCTCAATCATTTCAAGAAGAACATGGAGTTTCTTTTCACCTCTGTCTCGTCAAGTAATCTTTTGAAACCCTCTCGTTCTATCGTCTGTGCTCAATCCACCGGAGGACATGAAGACGTTTCAGATCTTTTGTAATCCTTCTGTTCAAGTTGGTGCTATCTTTTTCTTTATCTGTGGAATCATGCAGTTGTTCTTCGTAATCTTCCTTCATATCTTTCTGGTGGCTTGGTACTTCCGACATGACGACAACATCATCATCTTTATCTATCTATGAATCCGGCGAACCGTTTGCATCTATCCTCGTTTTCTAACGGAGTTCCATGAGTTATTGTCAATACCTTCAGTCTGTTTAGTAGTTGGGTTGCACGGTTTTCTTATTCATGTACGGAGTAATGTTTTGGGTGCGGGATGGAGTAGCTACCATACCACTACTCTTATCATTCGCTCGTGTACACTGGATTGGCGGATTAATGCAATTTCACTCATTCCACAGAAGTTAGAAGTGGCCTTTATCCCTCGATACTTTTACTTCAGTCCTTGTTTTCCGGAGTGCTCTCCCGAAAAAGTAATCATTAATTTATTGTGGTAATCTCGCCCTTTCTACACGGAGCAAAATCTTTAATTATCTGGTGGAAACCAATGCAAAATCTTCTCTGTCTTCTTTTCTCTACCGGTGTTCGACATCCTCAAACAAGATAGAAGGAAACTATATCTATCTTCAGTTTGTCAAATCCCTTTCTCTTGGTAAAGCCAATTATGCTTGATGCCATCAGTCGCAAATCTATTGCATTATCCTCAAGGTTAAAGAAAGAAACAAGTATCCCTACAATAAACTCTAGATCCTCTATATTCTTTTCTTCTCGGGATCCCACCATAATCTAGCATCACCTACTTGTCTTGAAGTTATATCCGCGCACCTCAATTGCGTGATCCTTTGGTTCTTACCGGCATAACAAGAATCTAATCCGACAATGTCTAACTAAAATCTTTCCGTTGATATCAAGGAACCCTATTGTTTGAGGGCAATATGGTTTCCGAACTTCTTTTCCCAAATCCGAGAGAAGAGACAATGCTATTTTCATAGTGGTTGATAAATTCTCCAAAGCCATTCTTTTTCTTCCGGATACATCGGCCTTTCTTATTCTTTCAAGTGGTTCTATTCTTTTTCTTGTGTCTCGAAAAACCGAAGCTATGTTCAACCTATGCTTCTTGTCACACGACAATCCTTCAACTCTTTTAACCCGTTGTTTCTCAAGCAAAACGCAAGACTCGCAACAAGTCTAGCAAGTTTTGCCAGGTGTAGTGGTCGCACCATTCCGTGGTCCATCAACTTGGGAACGTGAGGGTCACCTCCGTTCCGAACACCCGCCTCTCCTTGTGTTGTTTTCTTTTTCCTAGGAATCTTGGGGCGAGATTCTTGTTTAGTGGGGGAGAGTTGTAGCATCCCAATTGTCTAACAATTGCAATGCTACTAGCCTAGTCTATATATATGCTACTTCCTACATATAATTGTTGCATCATAATTATATCATGCTCATGTCATCATGCCACATTGCATTTCAGCATCATATAAAACCCTTTTTCATTTGGTTCTTATCTCATATGCATTATTAATTGTATTTGGCTCTTGATATATTGTATTTTGTTCTTGATAATGCTTGATGCCCAAGTTGAGTTGGGGGCATCTCTTTTATTCAACTCCATCACCTTTCTTTGTCACCACCTTATAATTCCACCATCCTAATTATCCATGAGTTTTACTTTTCCTTTGACATTTAAATCTAGCTCATGTGGGTTGGGATGGATCCACTTCTACTTTCCACATGCCCTAACTCTAGCATCATGTTGTTTCCACATTATTGATATGTGGAGCCACCTTTGCATGCCTTGTGAGTGGTACCCCTTTTCCTAGCTTCCATATGGATTGGATAGGGATAATTTCTCATGTTGGAATATCTTTGGGACTATTATTCATCTAGTGGAACCTACACACTAGCATGTCCCATTTATACTCAAATTTGAGCATCTCCATCTACTCCACTTGGAACATCTTTCTAATCCTTTTAGCTTGGCCTTTATTCCATATTTGGGAATGCATAGAAATAAATGCCATGGGATTTAATTTTTTGTTCTCACAAAATTAAATGTGGAATCTACTATTCATGCATGGGCCATGCAAATCTCATCATCATCCCCTCCTTTTGGTTTTTCTTGTATTTTTGGAAGTGGAGCATGGATCTTTGAGAGTCCATTCATGTTGGCTCTATTCTTTTGCTTTTACCTTACACCCTCACCTTCCACTCCTTTTCACCTCCATCCACGCATGATCAAGGGTGATCATAACTAAGCCCTACCCTAAACCCCCTCTCTCTATTCCTTTCTCTAAACACTAACCCTAACCTCACCTCACCACCCTCCTCTCACCATGCCGAGGCACCAACCCAGCCCTAGCCTACCACCTGGCTCGACCCAACCCTGGTGAACTACTCCATGCTACCCTAACCCGAGCCTTCCCCTCTAACCCTAGACCTATCCGAGCCTCTCCCTACCCTCTCCCTTTCTCTCTACCAGCCAGCCCCACCACCGAGCCTCTCCCTTCCTCCCTGTCCTCGCCTGGGCCCCAGCTGCAGCCAGCTATGCCCCCCAGGTCGAGCACATGAAGGAGGAGGAGAGAAAGGTGGCGTGGAGACCACCTTTTTCCTCCACCACGCCTCCCACGGCCTCTCTCTCTCTCGCCTTTATCTCCACCCTCCCTCTCTGCCTTGGCGTCGTCCCAGATCCACTAGGGCCTAGCCCTTCTACTCCCTTCCTCCCTGCTCCCCTGCTACCTCCTCTCCACCCCGGCGAACCGCCGTCAGCCTCCACCCTTCCAGAACAACACACGGTGGCGGGCGGGTGTACTGGTGTTGGGGAAGACCAAGCCGAGCCTCTACATCATCCCGGTGCATGCCAGCGAGGAGGGAAGCCCCGGTACCGTGGAACACCGACGAAGCCGACCGTAAACCCTAGCCCGCTCGGCCTCTGCCTCGCCGTCGTCCTGCTGCTCCCCGGCCCGATCCATCGTCGTCGTCCACCTCGTGGTGAGCTGGCCTCCCTCTCTGACATCCTCTCTCTCTCCGTTGTGGTCCGGTCTTGCCGATCGTTTCGCCAAACGATCTCTGTGCGCCGGCGGCCGCTGCTTCGGCTCGTCGCCGCGCCGTGACACGCTTTAGCTAGCCCCCGTTCGCCCTCTTGTCAACATCCCTACCTCTACTACCCTGGTTCCGCCTCCCGGTACACGCGCCCGTGTCGTGGGTTCGATCCACCGTGCCGCGCCGTTATCTGTCGACCACGGCATGTTCAGTCCGTTCAGAGAAGATCCACAGTAGCGTTGGTTGCTTTGCACAAACCCCCCACCCTTTTTACCCTCTCAACCCGCGCTCCCCTCCGACCCCACCTGTCAGCCACCGTGGTGGTTTTATAAAAAGGCACCCGCGGAGTCCAGAACCCCAACCCGCAGTCCCCCAGATCCGCCACGTGTCCAGCCCCGGCTGGCGCACACGCGCGGTGGGCCTCCAGTCCCCGGTCCTGCTTGTCACTCTCTGTGGCTGGGTCAACTCGCGGTGAGAAAAGCTTTTGCGCGCCGTTCACGCCTAGTCAGCAGCGGCCCCACCTGTCTGTGACTATGACTAGAAGTGGCTGGGTATAAAAAGTCTGCCGGTTTATCTGTTTTATTAAAACAATTACAGAAATGTTTAAATATAAATTTAAATCTGTTTTTAATAACTTTTAAATCATAAATCCAAATAATGCAAATTATCTATGTTTTTGAATCAGAAAAATGTGAGGATTTCAAATATGCCATTCAAAATAATGTTTGAGCACTTTAAATTTTCGAGATGATTAAAAATTACAATAAAATGCCCTTTTCTTAATAAATTAATAACTTTAATTCTATAACTCCAAATTCGACAAATAATATGTCTAAATCGATCAACGCGATGAGCCCGTTTTATTTATGCATTCCTTGTTCTGAGATGCAGCATGCATCATATAAATAATAAGTATACAGCAACTTAATTGGGAATAAAAAGTGACTAAAACTCAATAAAATGCTCTATTCTTTTATTCCACACCTCACCCACGCCATGCTACATTATTGCCATGAAAATTGTGAATCATTCATCATGGCATGCTTGTTTGCTTGTCGCACTTTAATTCATATGCTTGTGCACTTTATTTATGTTGGCCCTTGTTTGTTTGGTTCTTCTTCGACTAGACGCCGAGCAGGGGATATATCAGGAATCCCAGGAGCACTACCCAGACCAGTCTCTCGCTTCAACTGAGCTACCAGGCAACCACTACCACATGCTTGCATACATATAGTACCCATTGCCTCTATCTTATTCTTGCATCATTGAGTCGTGAATGCATTAAATGGAATCCCAAGTACTGCATAGCCTTTACTTTTAAACCCCACCGAAGCTTGTTCCTCCATCCCATGAGCCATTACTATAGGAGTTGTTTGAGCCATGCGGGTCGTAGAATAGCATGTGTAGGGTATGTGAGTGTCTGATGGATAACGAGGTACCTAAACAACTTAACCTGAGTAGTAATGGGATAACTAATGAAAGAGGCATCGGTGGTCAATATCTGCTATTTGGCTTTTCATGCTCACTTGTGTCCCGTAGGACCCCGAGTACTTGATTCCTGTTCCTTGACTATTCGCCCTATCCACATCCGGGAGGCCTTATGGACCCCCCTAAGCCAGAGCTTGATTCATTCTTATTTATTGGGGCCACAAAGTAGTTTGGGGCATTATTACTATCCTGTACTTATGCCATGCTTTACTGCTTTATTTAAGATTGTGCGAGGAGCACCTGTACTGTTTTGGATGCGGAGTGTTTTCGCGGTATCGACAAGCCCAGTCACACTTTCGGGTTCCCAGTCGTTTACAGCCATTGACGCAAACCTTGGGTCCGTCTCGGAGCCAGCCAACTTCGTTGCGGGTAGCTTAATGGGGTGGCCCCCTGAAATATTTCTAAATCTTGTGATCGCTTTTTCGTGAATGCCTCATTGGGTTTTGAGTTGGTTTTTCCGAGGTTGATCGAGTGTGTGTTGCTATTTGTGCACCCCTGCAGGGTAAATCTTTCTGAAAGCCGTGTCCGCGGTTATGGACGACTTGCAGCACAGTTTCTCAATCATAGACAAGTATAACTAAAGTACCACTTTTAATTTGACTAAGTAACTGACTAGTAAATAGTGCAATACTCATGGAATGGTTGATAAAACTGCCAACAGATGGGTTGTTTGTCCGCTTTCTCGTTAGTGAGCGAGAAGGAGGATGGATCGGTTAATTATACTATTATAACTATTGTTGCTAATTATCGGACATCCGTGTATCATTGGTTAGGCGGATGGTTAGCGAGTATCTATAGACTTGTTAGTTATTATCTTTTTCTGCAATTGCGTCACCCCAGGTTTATGTTCCCTTTAGAGGCATAAAGACTTGCTGAGTACCCCTAGGGTCTCACACGATAAATTATTTGATTCAGATGAACAGGTGTACTCGCAAGATGGATACCGGGTGGAGGAGACGGATGATGTTGGCAACGATCACTCGCTGTAGAGATTCCGGGAACGGGGATCCGTGAGATCTGTGGGTGGGATGTGTTTATTTATATGGCATATTATGCCGATTTGCTTCTTATTCGTACTCGGACATTGTTTTTAGCTTCCGCCTGATACTCTGATGTTTGATGTATGAGGAGATATCCTAAACTATTATCTCTATCTAGGATATTTGGATCTTGCCGTATGACGTTGCAATATTTCTATTTCTTTTAGATGGAATGGCTCTGTGAATAGTTGTATGGTGGCTTGCATACATACTCACTTGTGTATGTAGTTGATCCCTTCGCCTGCTGATTACGCCGCTCGTTCTTGTCCCGATGTTCTGAAAGTGGTTAGGACGGCCGAAAGGTCTACCTGTGAGTGGCCCCTAGGCCCCACCGTACTATTTTAACCACTTTCGCTCATCCAGGCATGCAACTAAGAGCGTAATTCACCGAGGTAGTTACATCTTCTCATGAACCACACAAGGATCCACCCAGTATCATTGCATGCCTGTACTTCTCATGAACCATAGCTAGAGTCATTGCATGTCTGTGCTTCTCACAAACCACATAAGGATCCACTAGTGTCATTGGATGTGTGTTCTTCTCATGAACCACACATGGATCTACTAGTGTCATTGCATGTCTGTTCTTTTGATGAACCACAACTAGAGTCATTGCATGTCTGTTCTTTGCACAAACCACATATGGATCCACCAGTGTCATTGAATGTCTGTTATTCTCATGAACCACAGCTAGAGTCATTGCATGTCAGTTCTTCTCACAAACCACATAAGGATCCACTAGTGTTATTGCATGTCTGTTCTTCTCATGAACTACACCAAGTGTCATTGCATGTGTGTTCTTCTTATGAATCACACATGGATACACCAGTGTCATTGCATGTGTGTTCTTTTCATGAACCACACCCAGTGTCATTGCATGTGTGTTCTTTTCCACAAACCACACATGGATCCAACAGTGTCATTCCAAGTGTGTTCCTTTCATGAACCACAGCTAGAGTCATTGCACGTGTGTTCTTCTAAACAAACCACATAAGGATCCACCAGTGTTATTGCATGTCTGTTCTTTTCATGAACCACACCTGGTGTCATTGCATGTATGTTCCTCTAAACAAACCACACATGGATCCACCTAGTGTGATTGCATGTCTGTTCTTTTCACAAACCACGCATGGATCCACCAGTGTCATTGCATGTGTGCTTTTCCTGAACCATAGCTAGAGTCATTACATGTGTGTTCTTTTCCTGAACCACAGCTAGAGTCATTGCATGTCTGTTCTTTCCACAAACCACACATGGATCCACCTTGTGTGATTGCATGTCTGTTCTTTTCACAAACCACACATGGATCCACCAGTGTCATTGGATGTGTGTTCTTTTCATGAACCACACATGGATACACCAGTTTCATTGCATGTGTGTTATTTTCCTGAACCATAGCTAGAGTCATTGCATGTGTGTTCTTCTAAACAAAGCACACATGGATCCACCTAGTGTGACTGCATGTCTGTTCTTTTCACAAACCACACATGGATCCACCAGTGTCATTGCATGTGTGTTCTTCACAAGAACCATAGCCAGTGTTATTGCATGTCTGTTCTTCTCACAAACCACATAAGGATCCACCAGTGTCACTGGATGTGTGTTCTTCTCATGAACCACACATGGATCCACCCAGTGTCATTGCATGTCTGTTCTTTTCATGAACCACGGCTAGAGTCATTGCATGTCTCTGCTTTCCACAAACCACATATGGATCCACCAGTGTCATTGCATGACTGTTTTTTTCATGAACCACACATGGATCCACCAGGGTCATTGCATGTGTGTTCTTTTCATGAACCACAGCTTGAGTCATTGCATGTCTATTCTTTCCACAAGCCACACATGGATCCACCTAGTGTGATTGCATTTCTATTCTTTTCACAAACCACACATGGATCCACCAGTGTCATTGCATGTGTGTTCTTCTCATGAACCACGGCCAGAGTTATTGCATGTCTGTTCTTTCCAGAAACCACACATGGATCCACCAGTGTCATTGGATGTGTGTTCTTCTCATGAACCACACATGGATCCACCTAGTATCATTGCATGTCTGTATTTCTCAGGAACCACATCTAGAGTCATTGCATGTCTGTGCTTCTCACAAACCACATAAGGATCCACTAGTGTCATTGGATGTGTGTTCTTCTCATGAACCACACATGGATCCACCAGTGTCAATACATGTATGTTCTTTTCATGAACCACACCCAGTGTCATTGCATGTCTGTTCCTCTAAGAAAACCACACATGGATCCACCTAGTCTGATTGCATGTCTGTACTTCTCATGAACCACAACTAGAGTCATTGTATGTCTGTGCTTCTCACAAACCACATAAGGATCCACCAGTGTCATTGGATGTGTGTTCTTCTCATGAACCACACATGGATCCACTAGTGTCATTGCATGTCTGTTCTTTTTATGAACCACAGCTAGAGTCATTGCATGTCTGTTCTTTCCACAAACCACATATGGATCCACCAGTGTCATTGCATGTCTGTTATTCTCATGAACCACAGCTAGAGTCATTGCATGTCAGTTCTTCTCACAAACCACATAAGGATCCACCAGTGTCATTGCATGTCTGTTCTTCTCAGGAACTACACCAAGTGTCATTGCATGTGTGTTCTTCTTATGAATCAAACATCGATACACCAGTGTCATTGCATGTGTGTAATTTTCATGAACCACAGCTAGAGTCATTGTATGTGTATTCTTGTAAACAAACCACATAAGGATCCACCAGTGTCATTGCATGTCTGTTCTTTTCATGAACCACACCAAGTGTCATTGCATGTCTATTCCTCTAAACAGACACACATGGATCCACCTAGTGTGATTACATGTCTATTCTGTTCACAAACCACACCTGGTGTCATTGCATGTCCGTTCCTCTAAACAAACCACACATGGATCCACCTAGTGTGATTGCATGTCTGTTCTTTTCAAAAACCACACATGGATCCACCAGTGTCATTGCATGTGTGTTCTTTTCCTGAACCACAGCTAGTCATTGCATGTGTGTTCTTTTCCTAAACCACAGCTAGAGTCATTGCATGTTTGTTCTTTCCACAAACCACACATGGATCCACCTAGTGTGATTGCATGTATGTTCTTTTCACAACCCACACATGGATCCACCTGTGTCATTGCATGTCTGTTCTTTTCATGAACCACACATGGATCCACCAGTTTCATTGCATGTGTGTTCTTTTCATGAACCACAGCTAGAGTCATTGTATGTTTGTTCTTCTAAACAAACCACACATGGATCCACCTAGTGTGATTGCATGTTTGTTCTGTTCACAAACCACACACGGATCTAGCAGTGTCATTGCATGTGTGTTCTTCTCATGAATCACAACCAGTGTCATTCCATGTCTATTCTTCTCACAAACCACATAAGGATCCACCAGTGTCATTGGATGTGTGTTCTTCTCATGAACCACACGTGGATCCACCCAATGTCATTGCATGTCTGTTCGTTTCATGAACCACAGCTAGAGTCATTGCATGTCTGTGCTTTCCACAAACCACATGTGGATCTACCAGTGTCATTGCATGTTTGTTCTTTTCATGAACCACACATGGATCCACCAGGGTCATTGCATGTGTGTTCTTTTCATGAACCACAACTAGAGTCATTGCATGTCTGTTCTTTCCACAAACCACACATGGATCCACCTAGTGTGATTGCATGTCTGTTCTTTTCACAAACCACACATGGATCCACCAGTGTTATTGCATGTGTGTTCTTTTCACAAACCACACATGGATCCACCAGTGTTATTGCATGTGTGTTCTTCTCATGAACCATAGCCAGTGTTATTGCATGTTTGTTCTTCTCACAGACAACATAAGGATCCACCAGTGTCATTGGACATCATGAACCACACATGGATCCACCTAGTGTCATTGCATGTCTGTTCTTTTCATAAACCACAGCTAGAGTCATTGGATGTCTACGCTTTCCACAAACCACATATGGATCCACTAGTGTCATTGCATGTCTGTTCTTTTTTCATAAACCACAAACAGTGTCATTGCATGTATGTTCCTCTAAACAAACCACACATGGATCCACCTAGTGTGATTGCATGTTTGTTCTTTTCACAAACCACACATGGATCCACCAGTCTCATTGCATGTGTGTTCTTTTCATGAACCACAACTAGAGTCATTGCATGTGTGTTCTTCTAACAAACCACATAAGGATCCACCAGTGTCATTGCATGTCTGTTCGTTTCATGAACCACACCCAGTGTCATTGCATGTCTGTTCCTCTAAACAAAACACACATGGACCACCTAGTGTGATTGCATGTCTGTTCTTTTCACAAACCACACATGGATCCACCAGTGTCATTGCATGTGTGTTCTTTTCATGAACCCCAGCTAGAGTCATTGCATGTGTGTTCTTCTAAACGAACCACACATGGATCCACCTAGTGTGATTGCATGTATGTTCTTTTCACAAACCACACATGGATCCACTAGTGTCATTGCATGTGTGTTCTTTTCACGAACCACAGCTAGTCATTGCATGTTTGTTCTTTCGACAAACCACACATGGATCCACCTAGTGTGATTGCATGTCTGTTCTTTTCATAAACCACACATGGATCCACAAGTGTCATTGCATGTGTGTTCTTCTGATGAACCATAGCCAGTGTCATTGCATGTCTGTTCTTATCACAAACCACATAAGGATCCACCAGCGTCATTGGACGTCTATTCTTCTCATGAATCGCACATGGATCTACCAGTGTCATTGCATGTCTGTTCTTTTCATGAACCACAGCTAGAGTCATTGCATGTCTGTTCTTTCTAGAAACCACATATTGATCCACCATTGTCATTGCATGTCTGTTCTTTTCATGAACCACGGCTAGAGTCATTGCATGTCAGTTCTTCTCACAAACCACATAAGGATCCACCAGTGTCATTGCATGTCTGTTCTTCTCATGAACCACACCCAGTGTCACTGCATGTGTGTTCTTTTCATGAACCACACATGGATACACCAGTGTCATTTGCATGTGTGTTCTTTTCATGAACCACACATGGATCCACCTAGTGTGATTGCATGTCTGTTATTCTCACAAACCACACATTGATCCACCAGTGTCATTGCATGTGTGTTCTTGTCATGACCCACAGCCAGTGTCATTGCATGTCTATTCTTCTCACAAACCACATAAGGATCCACCAGTGTCATTGTATGTGTGCTCTTCTCATGCACCACACATGGATCCACCAGTGTCATTGCATGTCTGTTCTTTTCATGAACCACAGCTAGAGTCATTGCATGTCTGTTCTTTCCACAAACGACATATGGATCCACCAGTGTCATTGCATGTATGTTCTTTTCATGAACCATAGTGTCATTGGATGTGTGTTCTCTTCATGAACCACACCCAGTGCCATTGGATGTGTCTTCTTTTCATGAACCAGACCCAGTGTTATTGGACATGTGTTCTTCTCACAAACCACACATGGATCCACCAGTATCATTGCATGTGTGTTCTTTTCATGAACCACACATGGATCCACCCAGTGTGATTGCATATCTGTTCTGTTCACAAACCACATATGGATCCACCAGTGTCATTGCATGTCTATTCTTTTCATGAACCACACCCAGTGTCATTGCATGTCTGTTCCTCTCATAAACCACATATGGATCCTAACCTTAGGAGATCCTTAACCTTAGCCCCCCAATGGGTGGCCGTTACATCGAGTCTTCTAGAATGCACACCCTAACATAGTTGTTCTGCTTGACGATTGTTACATACCGTTTGATCGGTGGGCTTGGACGATTGGGATGGTCTTCGTGAGAGCGATCCGCGAGTAGGCTGTACTGCGGCATGATTGGCCACGCTTGCTCTGGACAAACTGGCAACACCGGGCGCTCCCCCGTTGTGAGTGTCACGACTCACGAGTTGAGTGGGCCATATCCCAGTGTCACGTATCCATTACTTCTCTTCCTCCCCGTACTTCTCTTCCTTCCCCTCGAAGCCACTTTCCCCACTTCACTCCCATCCTGCTGTAGCCGCAAGCCGATGGCGCCTCCATACCAATCCCCTCTCCGGCAGCCACCCCCTCCCCTCTCGCCATGGGTTCAAGGGGAGACGGCGAGGAAAGGCGTCGTGACGACAGGGACGGTGATTCCGATGTGATTCGTCTCATCTCTATCTCTATCATCTATGGCCAGTTATCTATTTTTTGAGCTAGATCTACTATGTTTACTCATGCGCGTATGATGTGTTAGGCCAACCAGATGATGTATGACTCTGACTATCACGATTTAGTGGATGAAGACAGTCCTCTGCTATGTAAACATGGACATGTGCCTGCTAAATTCGTAACGTTCGAAGAACGAAACGCAGGCAGGAGGTTTCTACTGTGTCAAGGACATCGTGCAATGATGCAAGGCGGAAGTTGCGGTGTTGTCAAATGAGTAGACCTAGAGTGGCCCAAATTGATGCAGAAAACGCTGGAAAACTATGGGATAAGACCGTTGAGTTGAAAGAATCCGTAGTCAGCTCACTTCTTGACAGTGTTGAGATGAAGCTATGGGACCCTGTTGACACGACCAAGCTTAACCGAGATCTCAGGAGGGTGCAAGACAAGGTTAGCAAAGTCGAGAAGGAGAGGGACGTGGTGTTGGCCCTGAAGGCTAAAGCAGAGCAAGAACTGACTCAAGCAAGGAAGGATCTTCACCAGGCCAAAGTCCTGTAGTTCACAACTATGAGTATTAACAAGTGCATGAGGAAAAATACAGAGAAACAATTGAAGCTGTGCAAGGAAGATGCTAAAAGCAAGGAGCAGACGAATCGATCCTTGCCTCGCAGGAAGATGTGCATCGGGCTAAGATTAGGAATATAAAGGAGATGTGTGATAACTAGTTCTATTTAGCTTGAGCACCGTGCCTTTTTAAGTTGTAATAGTAGTTTTGTTGACCTAGCGGTCTGAACTAGTGGTCCCGGAGTCTTGGGAGGAAAAAATTGCTCTCCCGTTAGTCTATCTTAACCCTGCATCACTTCCTTTTGTCTGATCATGGTGGTATTCTGACATTGGTGGTTTGTTTAAACGTAATCTACGTGGATTGTGCCGCATGCAAATGGCACAACCACAATTTATAAAGTGGAAGCATGTACACCCGGTTAATGGAGATCTGGGAGCTTCGCCAGACGCAGGGGATGCAGGAGAAGGGAGGCGGTGAGATAGACAGGCTCAAGCGTCTGGGCATTATCGGTTGCCATTGATGTTTATGTTGCCACGTCGTTGTGCAGTATCTGAAATAAGTTGTTGCTTCATGGAGTGTGGCAGCTTAAATAATTTATTTCTATGCCACTTACATTCCCTCGTATTTGGAGACCTCCTTTCCCTCAGCAATCGTGGAACCGGTGCTGCGTGTTTTTAGATAGCAGTGGCACAATCACAAATTTCGGATTCAACTACTGACTCGGACGTTTCCAAACCGTAAGTCGCGGTACATTTTACTCAGAGAACGTGGGTAGATTGTTTCACCCACACAGAGCTCCAGAATTTAACAGAATTACATATATAGGTTCAAGTTCAACAAATTAGTATGCATCTTCATTGCCAGCAACCTTCTTCTGCAGCCTGGGTGTCAAGCCTTCACGTCCACTGGCTTCTTCATTTTCTGCCTTCTTCTTCTTCCTTGGTGCAAATTTTCTTAGCTTTAAGTACTCTGCATCACCGGGATAATGGGCACCAGAATCGTGTCCAGCATCATCTTTCCACTCGTTTTTAATTTCTTCGGACAGCAAAATGACTGACCCGGTAGTCATGTTTCTAACCTTGCGGTGCTTCCTGTCAAAGAAACAAGACTGTTGCATAACTTCCCAATATCTACAGAGTAAATAAACAAAAATTACAATTCAGCACAAACATGCGAACCCCAAGAGACTTTTTCTTACCAGGAGCTAATTGGGTTCGAGCAACCACCCTATCCAAGAATAGAAGGGCGACTCCTAGTTGCAGCAGCTTCCACATCCAGTACATCACAATTCAGCTCAAACATGCAAGATGAAGCATACCTTTTCATCAACCCAATTAGCTGACTGTCACATGTTAGAGGAACCATGATGCCACGTTCATCCATGAATCTGAACTTTGCAGTTTGCTTCGGCCATAATTTATCATGATTACGCAGAGCAGCAACCATACCAGATATAGTGCAGATCTGCACAGGCGCTTCTTCCATCGTGATACAATGGTGTCCATACCACTTGCCCTTAGAGTCGTACCTGAAGAGGACTACTGTAACCAGGTAAGGGTGGTCCGCGGAGATCCCACTTAACAGAAAACTGTGGACAAAATATGTTTGTCAGCGTTGGCCTAACAAACAATTTTTGGTTCAGTAGCCAGCTAGCAGTTATAATTAGTGCGTATAGCAAAGAGAAGGGTAGCTCACCCGCTTGTAGCTAGAACTTCTTCTTCCTTGGTAGTAGGATCTGCCATCCCCCGAGCTGCTCGTCTTGTCGGCGGCGGTGGCGGGCTAGAGCCTCGCAACTGTGGCTACGACATGCGCCTTTGGAGCTCGGGATCAGCGACTGGGCGCAGCAACTTGGCGCCGGAAGTCAAATGTCCGAAGAGATCGTCATGCCTAGAGGGTGGATTCCGACGCTGCCGGTGCTAGGGGAAAGGGGAATGGATTTGTGAAATTGGTCAACGCATCCAATCCACTTAGTTACTCGATTTGCCTAAGAGGTTGCCACGTTGGCGCTCGCGTGACGGACAGATGACCGACATGAGGGTCTCGACTGTCTACTTCACGGGGCAGTTTAACGGAATGTTTGAATTTGGCAGGGGTGAGATGAGTTTGCCTCAAAATGGCCCCTCTCAGTAGTTGGCGGCCCAACATTTCGAAATGCGGCAATTTCAGGCAACTTAGGTACCGCCATGCGCTGGCCTGCGAACTTTGGTACCGCAGACGAACATAACCCGTGAGGCCACCCACAAGTAGGCCGCAATGGAAGGGAACGGTACCGGCCAACCATCCACCCCAAAATTCATGGTTATAGCTTCGAGTGCGAGAAACATGACCGGCGAGCTGCAAGTATAACGTACACAAGTGAGTATGTACGCTAGCGACATACAAGAGTACATTAGAGCAATTCCATCTAAAAGAAATAGAAATATATTGCAACGTTATTACGGCAAGAACCAAATTATATAGATAGTAGTAATAATATTTTAGGATTATATCCTCATACATCACTCAACAAATCATCAAGCGAAAGCGGAAAACACAGATCCGAGTACGGATTAAGAGTCAAATCGACATAAGATGCCACATAAATAAGCACATTCCCGCCCATAGATCTCAGAGATCTCTATCCTCGGAATCTCTATGCAAGAGGGTCACTGCCTCTATCGTCGGCCTCATCGACGTAGTAGCCACCATATGGATATACTTGACAATATGATCAATATTTATGGTGTGAGACCCTAGGGCACTCAGCAAGTCTTTATGTAACTAAAGGGATAACCTTGGTTGACGCGATTGCAGCAAAAGATAAAGAACTAACAGTTCTATAGAGACACGCTACAACATCTTCCTAACTAGATAGAGATGGATACACGTTAATCAAAAACCAACAGTTATATAAGCAACACAAAGTAAATAAATTCCATCCTTTAGTTATATAACCAACAGTTACCAAACAAGAAAGCAGAAGAATAACCATTCCATGAGTATTGCACTAGTGACTAGTCAAGTTTTGGGCAAGTTAAACATGGTACTTCAGTTATAGTTGTCTATGATCGAGAAACTGTGCTACAAGTCGTGCATAACCGTGGACAGGGCTTTCAGAAAAATTTACCCTGCATGGGTGCACAAATAGCAACACACGCACGATCAACACCGGGAAAAATCAAATGAAAAGCAACGAGGCATCACGACAAAGCATTCACCAGATTCAAAAATGATTTCAGGGGGCCACCCCACTAAGCTACCGCAATGAAGTCAGCCGACTCCGGTATGGACCCAGGGTTTGCGAGAACGATTGTAAACCAATGGGAACCCGAAAGTGTGACTGGGCTTGTCGATACCGCATAATCGTGTCGCGATCCAAAACAGTACAGGTAAACGCTCTACGCGCAACAGTAGTAAATAAACCAGTAAAGCATGGCATAAGTACAGGATAGTAGTAAAGCTCCAAACTAGTTTGTGACTCCAAGAAATAATATTTGTATCAAGCTTAGGCGAATGGGGATCCATAAAGTCTCCCACATGTGGATAGTGCGATAGTCAAGGAACATGTATCAAGTACTCGGATCCTATGGGACACAAGTGAGCATTTAAAAGCCAGATATCATATATTGCCCACTGGTGCCTCTTACTTTAGTTATCCCATTACTACACAATTTAGTTTTTTAGGTACCTCGTTATCCAACAGACTCGTACAAACCCTACACATGCAATTCAACGACTCGCATGGCTCAAACAATTCCTATAGTAAAGTCTGATAGGATGGAGGTACAAGCTTCAGTGGGGTTTAAAAGTAAAGGTTGTACAGTACTTGGGATTGCAATTTAATTCAAATCGCGGCACAATGAGGCAAGAATAAAGATAGAGGCATATGTGCTATATGTAATGCAAGCATGGGGAAATGCTTGCCTGCAAGCTCAGTAGTAGGATAACCGGGATCCGAGTAGTACTCTTGGGTCTCCTGATAACTCGCTTACTCGATGTCTATCCAAAATAAAAACCAAACACACAAGGGCCATAATAAATAAAATACGCAATCATATGAAACATATGCAATAATAAAAACATGGTATGCCATGATGGAATGATGCACAATCACATGGTATAATATATCATAGCATGGGTGAGGTGTAGGAAAAAGAATGAAGTATTTTATTATTTATTTACTCATGTTTTACTCCCATAAACCTTGCTGCCTATTTAATATTTATATGATGCATACTTCAATTGATAACATGAAACGCATAGTTGAAAAGTATTTGTTGCGCTGATCAATTTAGATATATTATTTGTCAAATTCGGAATTAAGAAACAATAGTACGAATTTATTAAGAAATAAGCATATTAATGGTATTTAATAATTTGAAAATTTTAACTAGCTAGAAATTATTTTAAATAGCATATTCATATTCCTGGTATTTTTTTAATTAGAAAACATATATCACTTGTATTATTTGGAAATATGAATTAGAAGTTAGTATAAATGCAAAACAATTCAAAATAGGTCAAAAGTCAAAGGTTTGACTAGCTAAAGGCAACTCTAGAATTATTTGAGAATATATTTGAATTTATATTCAAAAATAATTTACTTTTCATTTTATAAGTTTCCTCAAATTCAAATTATTTCAAAAGATATGAATTATTTTGATTACATTCATTTTATGGGTTTTTATTTGAATTAGAAAATTGTGGTGGGATTTTCTTACTCGGGCATGATCTAGCCACAGCCTATGATCAGTTGGGTCACGACTTGCGCGGGGCCACTACGCGTGCAGCCAGTGTTGGGCCGACATGTGACCAAGCAGAGGACGGCGGGTTGACGGGCTAGAAAAGTCAAGGTTGTTTTTACAAAAGCTTCCTGGACTGTGCTATGTGTTACTAACGAAACTAAAATTTTAACACGCGGAAACTGCTAGCTAGTATGATCTTTAGAAGATGGCAAGCAAAAGGGGCATAATCTGGAGTCGCCGCAAAAACCAAGTTTGTAGAGGGAAACAAGGACTACAACTTGATGTTCCTGGTTTCTCCAGAAGATTTCGGTGAGCGCCAAAAACAGATGGTGAACATGGCGGAAACACAAACTAAAACTGGCAAAACTGAAGAACAGATTTGCAGAGCTCCAGCAGATCGACGCGACTTCGGAGGATGGTGGCGACGAAACCACTACGAAAACGAGCAAGCCACAAAAACAAAAGGTGTAGAGGGTTCTACAGGCGGTCGCGATTTCCGGCGAGCGGCTTCTGCCGCGGTCGACGCATGCGGTGGGGACGCCATAGGGGCTACTGGTAGTCTACAGGAATGGTCGGGTCGAGGCCCAGCTCCACGTGCTACTGGAAGCACGCGGGGTGGATGGTGACGAGGTGTACTATGTGGTGGCGGTGGCGAGCAGCGGCAAGCACATTAAGCGTTTGCCGAAATGAACCGGCGATGCAGGAAGCAAAGCGAGAGGGGGCCATGTCTAGGGTGAAGAGAGGCTCACCAGCGACCGATAGGTGTAGACACGCGTGTTCGAGGTGGACCGGATCAACGACGGGGATCGGGACAGTCAGCTCGGACTTGTCACAGGCACAGCGCTGCTGGCATCACTCCGGCGAGCACCAGCATTGGGTTCGGGTATGAGGTGATGGAGAGAAAGTATCCCTGCGCTCCTCAATGCCTAGATCCCTCTTGGCACGGCTCCAACCGCCTGCACTGAGGCTTGGACGAGTTAGGGTTTAGGGTGTGGCATGGAGATGGCCATGGCCAAACTTGGGGAGGTTTCCTGGGGATCTTGATCTGGTCTGGGTGTTGAGGTAGCTGGTATAAAAGGGCAACACATGGGGGGCTTTGCTGGCTGTGCAAAAGGTGAGAGGGAGACGGGATGGTGCACTCAAGTTGGTTTAATCCTTCTCCCTCATCTCTTTGTTCTTTAACCTAGAGAGGTGAAAGGGGACCATGGAGGTAGGCAGGTCGGGCTGGTTCTTCTTGACATGCATGAAAAGAGGGAAGAAGGGATGACCTAGGTGGATGCATGGTACCCGTGTGGTGGCCACGGGTGGAATATTAGATAGGTGGGGTTTAGGTCTTAGCTAGTTTTAATTTTTATTTCTTTAAATTCCAAACCTTGTTCGAAATAAAACAGAGCAACTTCTCAAAAGAACCAAAGTAGAGAAAAAGAAGAAAAAGATGGCTAGAAGATAGGTTGGCTTCATGTAGGATTTTATTTGATCTCGAGTTTAATTTAAACCAAGACAAAAATAATAGGGAACAACAAAAAGAAAATGAGTGAGGCCTTTTGTATGTACCATGCATGCTTTAGTTGTGAAAATAATTAGAGTTTGATCATATTACATGGTTTCCATTAGCCTTCCCACGAAGAATGGGGATTCAAAAGAAGAAGAAAAATGGAACTCTCCCAAATCATATGGCTTAATCAAATTAGAGTGCATGCATGAAGAATAAGGTGGCCATGCTAGTGTGTATGCACCACTATAAATTCATATAGCTACAATATATTCAAACATGACCTTAGTTCAAATAAGATCATATGGAAAGTTGGAAAGAGCACCACTCACATAGCATACAAAGGTGGCCATGTGACTCCCATCTCCATATGGTGAAAACAACATGGTAACAAGCATGGAAGCATGTAGAATAGAAGTGGTTCCATACCAAATGTTTATGAGCTAGAATTAAATACCAAAGAGAGTTGCAATTGCTCGTAGTATGTGGGATGGTGGAAATTAGATGGAGACAAAAGAAAGGTGGTGGAATTACAATAGATATGCCCCCAACTTAATTTGGGCATCAAGCATTATATTAAGAACCAAATACAATATATCAAGAGACAAATACAATTAATGAGGAAAATGCATATGAAGAAGAACCAAATGAAAGGGGCTTAAATAAGATGTTCAAATGCAATGTGGCATGGTGACATGATCTTGATATTATGATGATGCAATAATGACATGTAGGAAGTAGCATTATATATATTAAACCATCTAGGCGGCATCATGGACGCCGAGGAGGATGGGTGGCGCCTCGTCTTCGTCTACGGCATCGGCCTCGCACCCGTCGAGCTCAACGCCTAGCAACTCACCACGCTTCACGGCGCCCTTTCGGGCGGTCAAGCGGGAGCCGGAGTCCCCGGCGTGCTCACCGCCGCGCACGCATTTGCGCGGCCTCGTCATCAACAAGTGTCGTGCTCCGTCGGCGCCGAGTGGACACATTCGTCTCGTGAGGCCAAAGAAGGTGTCTAGCGTGCGCACGCCAAAGCAGGAGTCGATGGAGTGGGCCTCGCCGAACACCGATGATGATTTCCTCCCGAAGATGGCGATGGAGGTGTCGTTGAACGATGTCCCACTGATGACAACCCCCGCCGCGTGCGCCTGGTCCAGGTGGGACTAGGAGCAGTAGGACGACGAGCATCAGGCCCTGCGTGCTGCTCGCCTATCAAGCCGCACTGCTCATCTTCCTTGACAACAAGGGCGAAGACGAGGCCCGGCCAGGCCCCTCGTCGCAGTGGTGGCGTTGCAACGACGCCGGCTAGTGCAGTTCCCATCGGTCAAAGCCACCGAGCGAGACGACGAGGACGGTGACTACACGGTGTTCTACCGCCACTTCGGCATGTGAATGGCCGCCACCTTTCCATCCTCTCAGCCTTTTACTGTTTTTTACTCCCTCCGTCTAGAAATAACTGACTTAGATTTGTCTAGAGTCAAATGTATCTAGACGTATATTAGTATATTGGTACATTTGAATCTAGACAAACCTAAGTCAGTTATTTCTGAACGGAGGGAGTATGTTTTTTATGTTTGTTTTAGCCTACTACAAGTTGAATTCGGGTATATGTCTAAATTTGACATAATATGTATGAACTTGCCTATAACCTAATGAAATCGACTAAATTAGTATTAAATTTACTGTGTTTTGTCGAATTTTGGGTGAATTTTCGAATTTTCATGAACAAACACTAGGAACACGAGTGGGGGTCCGGCCGTTTCCAGTCCGAAGGGTATATCCATCCGGCGAAATTTACATCGGGATTTCGGCCCTAATGCCCCGCTTGGTTCTCTGAATTTTAACCAGAAACGGACATAATATTTACGGACCAATCAAGGTCCCGCTAAAACTCCTGCATGCTCCGTAATATTCGGATCTAACCGGTAATTAAAATGATAAAACAAGCTGGGCCTAACGATTGGAGTGCTCTGAGTCTGCAATAGAGGGAGTAATCGCCGGAGCTGCCACCTCATTTTCCCCCTCGGCTGTAATCCGGGCGGGAGATAATATCTAGCCTAGTCTCCGGACGCGTTCTACCTTGATTTAAGCGCATTTTTATAGGACCTTAATTACATTACGCTTATTTACATTCCCTTGCGTTACCTACGGTTTGTTCTTATCCGATGTCCCTCACGGTTCCATCGATCGGTAGGAGGAAGAGGAAGCAATAGGTGCTGACACATACTGGATGATGATGACGACTAAGCCTTCCTTTTTTTCTCCACGGCTGTATCCAGGTCCAGTCAGGCGATCACTAATCAGGGATTCGGTATGAATGGCGTATCCGTCTACATGGAAACATTATGGCCATGCACGGATGAATATCCCCCAATTGTCGCCTTCTCTACCGGCTAGGTCTTGTCCTTGCACCTATAAAGCCAGACGAATCGCCTCGCAATTCTTGATACGACATACGTACGTATAGTCTAGACTAGACGTGATGGGCGAGTCAGATGATGTGCTCCATGGGAAAACTGGAGAGCTGGTCGTCATCTCGGGCGACCGCGGGGACGGAGATGGCCAGGCGGAGAGCTTCGGCTCCAGGGTGTCTCTGTGCTCGTCCACGTCGATCCTGATGGCCGACGACGATCACGACGAAGCGGAGTCCTCCTTGATGGTGGCTGATCCTACGACGCAGCAAGCAGAACATCAGGACGACCTGTCGCCGCTGCTGGCGAGCCTTTCAGTCAGGTAGACGGATCATTGCCTCAACTATAGTACTCACTTTAGATTGTTTATTACATTGCAGTATTATGTTCCAAAACAACATATCGTTAGAATCCTTGCGCCCTCACTCAAAACCAATTCGTAGTGTTATTCCTGTCTGATCTGTTTTCGCAAACGACATAACGGTAATGAGAGATCTACATTCATCACATCCTAAGCCCAGTTCTCTATACCTACTTTTTATAAGATCTGGTTGATTTTTCATAGTTAATCTAGTACTCTCTCCGGGCCATATTAACGCCCTCAACTTTGTCTAGATTCATATGTATATATTGAAATATTTAGACTAGATGCATTCGTAATCGTATCTATACAAAGTTGGGGCATTAGTATGGACCAAAGGGAATAGATTATGCATTTTTTATTGTGTTTTACATGCCGTTAAGATAATCTCTAAATTAGATACATTCAGTTGCCACAGGACAGGGCTGTCTGCGTACTACAAGGAGAAGTCCCAGTCATTCGCTGATCTATCCCTTGTAACAAGCTTACAAGACCTCCCAAAGAAGACCATCACTTACAACATCAGAATGAAGGCGCAGAGGGGACAAGCTTTTGCAGGGCCAAGCGTGGGGCGTTCGTCAATCTCTTGCCACTGTGCTGGGCCGTGCAGCAAGGTTATAGCAAAGAAGGCGACGCCGAGGGGATCATCTGACCGCCTGCTGTCAAGACTCAAGAGCAAGGAACAGAAAAACCACCTGCGCGTATGAATATGAAGGCAAGAGAGAGGTCATGAGCTGGCTGCCAGCTAAATGAAATGCAGCTGAGATTTACCAGAAATAATTGGACACTAAGCATCCAGCTCCATGTTTTCCTTTTTCTTTTTATTAGCTTTCTGCGATCGAGGTTATTGGAAGCAAGTGTTTCCTTTTTCTTTTTAGTAGCTTTCTGCGATCGAGGTTATTGCAAGCAAGTGTTGCTTGCTTTTACGCTAGTCTGATAAATCTTCTTTCTATATGTTTGTGATAGGTCAATTTTTGAAAAAAGGGATTCCATCTGAGGCAAATCTTATTCATGTGTACTTGTTCTCCCTCGCTCTATTTACTGTTTGTTTTTCGATCTCCGTTGAATCTACGCGGTGCTTTCAAGCATATCTCTGGGTTATTTATCTTCTGGGAACATCAATGCTTCAACCACCCATCTGCTACATATCTTATCATCACTCGATTATCACATGGTCGACTTAGCATATTATTTCACAAGAGACTATCTGCCAGCAACGATATTTCCTCTACAAGATTGTTTTAGTTGGCAATATTTTTCATTAACTCCTAGTCAACATCCCCCTCCCCCTAGCACAACACTATAGGTGGTAGTATCTTGATCTATCAAGGTTCAGCATGATTTGTGACAGGCCGGTGGTTTTTTTAAACCCTAACGTAAACTAGTGGTTTTTTGAAACCCTAGCATCAATTGTGGTGAATTTTTGTAATTTTTTCTATCATGGTTCCTTAGTCTCAAACTCTGGCTCCACCTCCTGAAACCATGTTTGAAATGTTCTAGTGTAGCAAGATCTGCAATCTTGATCTTGTTTGAATATCTCATACGTTATCTGAGTGGTAATTTCAAGTGCCATGTGTCGACCAGGTTTTATGAAACCGATTAAAACAGGTTTATGAAGGTGCTATATATATTCCAAAGTAGAGCTGACATTCACTATCTTTCAGATGTGTGTAGTTTCGATCGGTAGGATAACTTGGGTTGCTATAATATTGCGCACTTGGGATAATCTATTTGATTGCATGGTTTTGTTTTGTTCCGATCTCAATTTTTGCATCTGCTCTACTGATACATTTAGGTATATGTACAACTACATGCATACAGTTCCAACAGTATTCAGCAAGTATCTCTCATATTGTCTGATTGATCATGCAACATCTCTACAAACAGTTAAAAGATAGAAAATGTTACAGTGCACCTTCAAGTCCTGAACTAAAGAAGATATGTCATTAGTTAAAAAATATTGTGTTAGACGCGGGATAACTGATCTACAACGTTAAACCACGCATGGATCAACAAGAGCGAAAATAAAAAATCTAATGCAGACGTCCATTATGTTCTAAAACATATATATACAACCACCGGAAAGGAATCTATGGACCGACTATGCTTAAGAAGAACACTCCCGAATAGTATTCACATATATTGATTAGCTTAAGCTGAACAGACGTGGTCATGTGCATGGTTGACGCCAGTAATTGTGTCCACCAGGAGTCCGGGAGAGTGCAAAAACTTGGTGGTTTTCAGTCCGAAATCCTTGTCAGACTCACACATTCTATGTTCCAACACCATTCCAATTTCGTGTTTTTAGGAGGAAGAACCAATGTCAAGCAATTGGCAAGGCGCGGCGAGTGACGACATAGGGATCCATGATGATGACCAGCTGGAGGGAGAGGTCAACATGGAAGACGATGCATCCGTGGAAGATGACCCGGATGAGGTGGAGCCTCCCCCGATCCCACATAGAGGTTAGTGGGCAGGTATCTAGGTCAAAGTTCACCTTGTGCAGAAACCCTCAAAACCAGAGTGAGGACATAGGGATCCATGATGATGACCAGCTGGAGGGAGAGGTCAACATGGAAGACGATGCTTCCGTGGGAGGTGACCCGGATGAGGTGGAGCCACCCCCGATCCCATGGAGGTTAGTGGGCAGTTATCTAGGTCAAAGTTCACCTTGTGCAGAAAGCCTCAAAACCACTTCGTCAAGGTATGGAGATTGGGGATAGGAGTTCTTTTTTGCACTGATAAAACCTAAGTGGTTTAATATCACATTGTTCTTGGAGGGGGATTTCAACTTTGTTTGTCAATGGTGGGTCATGGGTCCATCTTAGCAATGCTCTAATGGTCAAAGCTCTTGATGGTGCGGCACGACCGGTAGAAACAGATCTTACCATCATACCAAAAAAATAGATAAAAGGTGGCAGCTGCCACCCGACTTTAAATTAATAAAGTCAACATAGTTTTACACACTTAAACACTGGCAGGAAGTCCACCACAGTACTGCTCAACAGATCCACAGAGATAAGAATTTCAGGCACCCAATGCCAACTAGCACGACAAGAATGACAACACTTGTCAAATCCCAGGCAAAATGAAAAGAAGAGAAATCTAAGGCCATACGTATCAGTCGATACAGAGGCTAGGGTATCCCCCATTTCAAAAATAAAAAATAAGTAAGGACCCGCTTTGACATGGAGTTAATGGGTGGCGCCAGGAGGTGATTGAGTATCTCGGTACAGCTTGCGCATATGCTCCTTCAGCAGGTCCAGTCCCGCAAGATCCTTACTCCTGCAAAGCAGTCTCCACGGCTGCAAGAAGATATACAGTTTGAAAATGAAGTCAATCGGCTGGTTAGGAAATTTATGTTCAAAAGTAAATTTGTTTCTTGTATTCCACACAGCCCAACATTGCGCGGAAAATAAAACCCACACTAAGCGTCTAGCTTTTGAAGGAAGGGTGATCAAGATGGCCAAGAAAGATATATGATGTTCCCTGGAATACCAATTTGGGTAAAGATATATGATGTTCTCTGGGATAAACAAACTAATGCCAATGTGAGGAATTGGGCAAGGTCCTTGAGGTGGAGGCCGGTAAGTTTCGCTCCAAATTTAGAGATTTTCTTCGGATTCGTGTGGAGCTCCCGATTGATAAGAGGCTGCAAACTAAGATTACCACTGGCGTCAGAGACAGGAATGAGACACACTCCTCGTACTTACTGCATTATGAGCGTGTGCCTTACTTATGTTTCTGGTGTGGTTTTTTTTGGGCACAACGATACAGTTTGTGAGAAGAAACACATTGGTATACCTTCTCTGGCGTATGATTCCAGTCTTTGGTGTTCCCCAATGCGCAAGTTTGAACAAAGGGATGCATATGAGCCACCAGCGACAGATCCATCGGCAAAGAAAAGATTGGATTTTTCACAAACAAATGACAACTCTAGAATGCTTGGGGTGCCCTCTTCTAGACATAAGAGCAAAACAGTATACAGGAGGGAAGAGATTTGCATCCTAGATGCGGTTGATGCTCGTGGCAGCTTCGACAATTTGGAGATGCGGGAATATAAAGACACTAACCTGGACCTGTCTATGTTACTCCGTGCGCTGCAGGTATAGTACCCCTAGTAATCTCTGACTGAAATTAGAGAGAGACTATCGAACCAGAGGGAAATGATGCTAAATCCTAGCAATGAGAAAATGCCTTCTTTAGAAGATCGCGACACTAAAACTGAAATAAGAGCAGTATACGATGCAACCTTTGGCTATTCTCAAGAACACTTATCCGCTAGGAATTTCATAGTTGATTCCAGTGATGTGAGGTCTCAGCTCATGGGCTCCAAAGAGTAGTACTGACACACCTATGTATGAGGCTACGTAGGTGTTGAGCAAACATTTGGCAAGTCGTACAGAGGAGGAAAATGATTCATCTGCAAGTCAGCATGCCCTAGTGGTGCATGAGGGCGTGGATATGAGGGTCATGCAAAAGAGGGGAAGGATGACATCTCAAGGGGAGGCTTCGGTGGTGGCAGAACCAATGGTTGGAATACAAGCTTGGGATTTCTATTTTTGTGTTCTCGGTTCATTAGTTGTACTCAGTTTACCCTAGCCGTTTAATTTTTCCTCACTTTTTCCCTCCCTCTATTCTGAAACCCTCACAGACGCTCGGACGGGGGATGCTGTCAGGTCAAAGGCTTGACCGTTACATGCTGACCAGTGGGACCGCGTTGGGGTGGGTCGTGCATGGAGCATTACGTTATGTCGCCTTGACCGTTACATGCTGACGGGTGGGGCCGCGTTGGGACAGGTCTTGCATGTGTGGTGAAGGGTGGGGCCGCGTTGGGATGGGTCTTGCATACGTGGTGAAGGGTGGGGCCGCATGGAGACATGTTAGACCGGACATTCTTGCTCACCTAAAGCATTCGCTTCCCCCGAGCCTAGAGCAGCTCCCACACCGCCCCTCCGCTCCCCCGCCGTCATGCCCTCCTACCTTATGTCGTCCTCGGCCGCCGAGCCGCCCCTCCCCCTAGCCGTGGAGCTCACTCCACCTCTGGCTCCGCTCCCTCTGCAGCTAGATCTACCCCTTTTGCGGAACAATATGCAACGCCGGCCGGTGTACCGGTCGTCCCCGTCGAGCGTGGAGAAGATTGGGTAGATCGGAGGGATGTAACGGATGGATTACATCTGCGTAAGTATCATTTCCCTTTGTGGATTGATTATAGGCAGTAATTGAGCGCGAATCGCTGCTGCTCAACTAACTGTCTTGCTTTTCGAATAGGATTGATCCAGCGATGTCATTTTGGCTGATGGTTAGACTAGATACTAGCGTAATTCGTGGTTGTCAACAGTATCTCTCTGGATTTTACTTCCCAGTGGTGGTTGCAACCTCCATAACTCTCAGAGATTTGAAAGATAAAATCTATTCTAAATTCCCTTGGAGCAATGGCGATTCAGTTGATCTGCAATATTTTAACATTAGCGAGCAAAGATTGCTCCCACTAACTAGCGAAGCTATTGGGGGGATACCCCGGGTAGGGTCACGCCGGGATATAAAGGCCGAGTTATCCGAGGTACGACATGGCCAAAGCAAGTGCTGGCCGGGTCACCTCAAGGCAGGCCGACTTACGGACTAACCCGGCCCGTGCGGCAGCTCTTTAACATTAACCTGGCCGGCATAAAATATATGCCGGCCATATTTGTCTATCTATCACGCAGATACCCTCGTAGCTGGGTTAGCCATGTGCTAACCGGACTACCACTTGGCTTCCAAGAGAAGGTAGGAAACCTCCCGCTGGTAAAAAGGTGGCTTTGGCTAGCTATAGCGTGAGTGAAGCAAAGCAGAGGGAAGGACCAGCAGGGCAGGGGCGGCCAAGGTGACGCGGGTTGTGTCGGCTGATGATGTGCTCGTCGTTCGACGTAGAGCTCGTTGGGAATCCCAAGAGCAAGGTATGATGAGCACAGTAGTAAGTTTTCCCTCAGTTATGAAACCAAGGTTTAATCGAACCAGTAGGAGTAAGGAAACACCCCAAAGGTGTTACTAGCTGAGCTTTGGCAGGGCGCACTATCGGTGCTAGTAGCAACATGGAGACCTGCACAACACAACCACAGAACTTTGTCCCCAACTTGCGATGAGGTTATCAATCTCACCGTGTTTTGCGGAAAACAAAGGATTAAACGTATCGAATGGAAATAAGTAAAAGTTTGCAGAAAGTAAACACAAAGCAGTAAACAGTTGTAGATTGTATGTAAAGACAAAAGGATCGGGATCCATAGTTCACTAGAGGTGGCTCTCCTTAGATAAATAACATGCTGGGTGAACAAACTACAATAGGGCAATTGACAAACACCGAGAAAGCAATACATGCATATACTAATCATCTTGACTCCTTTGAGACTTGATTGGGCATTACAACATAATACATAGACCGCCATCCAACTGCATCTTTGACTAATAATCCACCTTCAGGTTATCATTCGAACCCCCTCCAGTATTAAGTTGCAAGCAACAGATTATTGCTTTACGAACTGCGTGTAAACTAAACAATACGATTGTTCTATGAACAAAGGATTGTTGTTTTCTCCCTAGTAGCAACAGCACATCTAGTACCTTAGAGATTTCTGTCACTTCCCTAGATTACCAGAGGCATGAACCCACTATCGAGCATAAATACTAACTCTTGGAGTTGCTAGCATCTACTTGGCCAAGATAGCTACTAACAACGGAAAGCATGCAAGATCACAAATAACAAAGACATGATAGAATCAACAATCAATCTGAAATAGCATCTCAATATCCATCGGATCCCCGCAAACACAACATGTATGAATTACAAATAGATGATCTTGATCATGAACGGAGCTCACAAGATCTAAACATGAAAGCACAAAGGAGGAGAACCAGCCATCTAGCTACTACATGGATCCGTAGTCCAAGGATAAACTACTCACGCATCACACCGGAGGCTTGCATGGTGATGAAGAAGGCCTCCAGGGTGAATTCCCCTCTCCAGAAGGGTGCTGGGAAGAGCTTCAGATCCCTCCCGATCTAGGGATAGAGATGACGGCGGCTACAGACTCTTTCATGGATTTTTGATCGGGTACATAGGGTTTTCGTCCTGAGGGCAATATATAGGCGGAAGGAGAGGACGAGGAGGTGCCGAGAGCGGCCACACCACCCCCTGGGGCAGGCCAGGCCTGGCCACGCGGCCAGGTGGTGTGGTGGCTCCCTGGCCCTTCTCCGTCTCGTATTCTGGCACTTGATCCCTTCTAGAAAAATAGGCACTTTGGCTTTTGTCCTGTCCAATTCCGAGATATTCATTTTCTGACTTTCCTGGAACCAAAAACAGCAGAAAATAGGCAACTGGCACTGTGGCTCTTGTTAATAGGTTAGTCCAAGAAATCATATGAAAAGTACTCCAAAGTTGTAACAAAACACAAGAAGTGGATAAAACCAAGCATGGAACATCAAATATTATAGATACATTTGCAATGTATCAACATCCCCAAGCTTAACTCATGCTCGTCCTCGAGTAGGTAAGTGATAAAAAGAAAGAATAATTTTTGAGGTGACATGCACCATCAAAGACTTGATCAAAGTATTTGTAAAACATTCAAAGCTAGGATCATAGTACTTCAATCATAACATGAAAGACAAAGTTCTAGCAATAAGCAAAGAAACTATGATGCAACATGAAAAGGCACAAACAAAAGATTCATGAATAACAATGCTTTGCAAGACGTTTGTTGGTTTCACATAAAGAAAACATAGCATAATAGTATTCAGCTTGTCCTTCATAGAGTAGCAAATATGAATGCATAGGACACCTTCAAAGTTCATAAGAGTTACTAGATACAATAGTTTAAAACAAGCAATATCAAGATATGCATCAATCAACTAGTATTGGGACAATGCACATAGAACTAAAAATGGCCACTATGCTCTCAAAGTAGGTGCATAAAGATAGAAGGTGGAGACTCAATATAATGGTGGAAGAAAGGCCTTTGTAAAAGGAAGCAGGGATTCAAGTCTCATAAAGAGCTTCCAAAAATTATGGTACTTATAGCTTTCAGCTCTCATTGCCCCTATCATAGGCATCTTGAAGTGATTAAGGTTAAAGTGAACAAACTATGGTATACATGCTTGACGAAGTATAAGTCAGAAATCTCATGTCCCTTGTATACGAGGGCCGCTCCTCATGCTACTCAAGTTTAGTCACCGGTAAGTTCTTGTCATCGTAAGTACATGTGTATCATATAGAACCGCCAACGGGGTACCCCTTGCCCGATGATACGGAAGAATCCCCATATCAAAATGACAAGGCAAGCAGACAACAAGCATCTCAGCATTCTTCTTATTTACCATGGGAATATGGTGCTTTTTTCTCTCTTTCCTCTTTTCATAGTATCTCTTTTTTTCTTTTCTCTTTTTCAATATAGGACTCTTTTTATATAAGAAGAATGCTTCATAGACAGCTCATTATGGTTACGCTGCAGGTTTCCACCATGTCAGCATGGATTAGACCAGCGGCCTAGGCGTTTCTCTAACACATATACATAACTCCATGGACTTACAAGCTCCCCTTTCATTTCACACCGACGACATCCATATACAAAAGAGCATGATATCAACTAGGTACAAGTACCAAGTGCAATGTTGAAAGCGTTCCCCATGAAAGCATGGTTCTGCTAATTCCCAACAAATAAGTGCAAGCATAAACAACATAGACGACACAATGGTTCAAGTTTATTAAGGGCAAGTAAAGTAAAGTGTGCCATCAAGTTCGTGAGAGCTTTAATCACTAGTTTTCTCATAACAAGTTTAATTTGGAAGGTAAACAAAAGCATGAATATACTTGGAATAGCATAAGCTAGTAGGTAGGTATGGTGGACTCTTTGGAATAACTTGGTTTAGGGAGTTGGATGCATGAGTGGAACTCATACTTGGTTGTGGAGGCTAGCAAAAGACTGGGAGCGACAAACTAAGAGAGCAATAATGGCCATAATCATGCAGAGCGACAAAACATCATTGATCAAAGCATAAAGTGATACTACAAGTTGAAAACTAAAGGATCATAAAGGCTATGGTGACTTGTGATAGTCATAACATGGTGTGAGCATGCGCCAAGTCAACCCAAAGAAAGCATCAAAGGAGAATACCACTATACTATGCTTTAATATGCTAAAACAACGCGTGATTCATCCAAGGAACATTAAGCAATCTCAATTGTTTATAGCAAGTCATGCTACAACAAAGAATACTAAGCATAAAGCCAAAACAATATCAAGCATGGCATGACAAAGCATAGGCCACAGTCAAAAACGAGCTCTTTTTACCACATAAGTATGAACTTTCCTACTCTTTTCCAAACCATTCGCAAACCAATGTATGAAAGAGGGGGGGTCCAACCAATTTATTCAGAAAACTAAGCAAACCAAGTAAACAAAAAACCAAAATGAAAACGAAAAAGAAGACGCTCCAAGAACAACACAACTGTGCATGAAACAATAAAAATGAAGCGTTTGGAAGAAACCTGGGATTTTTATTGATGAAGAAGGGGATGCCTTGGGCATCCCCAAGCTTTGACGCTTGTATTTCTTGGATATTTCTTGGGGTGACACGCGTGGCATCCCCAAGCTTGAGCTTTAGTCCATCCTTCATCTCATTACTGATTCCTTCCATACACCTGAAAATTTTCCTTCATACAAAACTTCGCACAATCTTTATTAGCAACATTAGTGCACTTAAGATAAATAAGTCTTAAGGTTCAGTTCTAACACCAAATAAACTTCCATTAGAACACTAGCTACTGTAACACTTCCTTCAAAAAGCTCGATTCCCCAAAAGAACTCAAAAAGGAACCCACAAGAAGCAAATGTAGAAAATGGCAGAAATCTGTCAAAACAGACCAGCAGGTAAAGACGAATTTTTTCGAAGACCTTATGTTGCTCAAATCAAAAAGTGTTGAACTAACGAAAGTTAGATAACAACCTGGGGAAGAAGCAGAAAACTTTACAGCTCAATCCGACATACAGAGCTCTCTCACGAATTTTTACGGTGAAGCACAAAAATCTGTTTCGGGACAACAACTTTCCCAATCATTACTTCACTCTCATTAGAGGTTACTCTTGGCACAAAAAGCAAATAAAAAGGATAAGGAGAGGTTATTACTAAGGTAATAACTTCCAGGACTCATCTAAAACTTTTGGGTTATCTCCCAATAAGTACTTTTATTTAACGCCTTTAAGTTAGCCATAAGAAGCAAAGAAAGAATCAAGTGTTCTCAAATGAAGAAGCATTAAGACCAACTTTCTTGCCCTTACCTCTCTTATTTTTATTCTTAACCTTTGGGAAAATGTGATTGTTTGGTGTAGAAGAAAGGTGCATGGTCCCCTTTCCCACATCTATTATTGCTCCAAGGAGTTCTAATAGGTACCTTCCAAGTGTAATTTGTCCTTTTCCTACACATTCAATAACAAGATAATCAGTAGAAATCATTTTCCCAAGGATCTTTGTAAACACTCCTTCAGCTATTCCAATAGGTAATATGGTAGCATTATTAGCAAGAGATATTTTTTTTCCTCCTTCAGTAAGCCCCCAAAGATTCAAAGATTCATAAATATCTTTGGGCATAAGACAAAATTCAGACATGATATCGCAGCGGGCTTGAAAAGTTTCAGTGTTTATCTCAATCTTTACTATAGGGAGCCACTTTGATGGTTTATAATTTATTGGAACATAATTGTGATGCTCCCTAAGCGTATTATAGCAATCTTTTAAGCTAGTAGTGCTAGTCTCAAGAGTGTTCAACCTAGCAAATATCTTTGCAAAAGAAATATCAGTTTGGCTAGGCATGTTGTAAGTGAGGATCAATTTCTTTACAGCATTAGTAGCATCATCCTCATTACATTGGAGGAAATCTCCTCCCACAATAGCATCTAGAGCATACCTATAGAAAAGAGCAATCCCAAGGTAAAAACGGCTAAGGAATAAGCTTTGAGTCATTTTAGGCTCAGTTTTTTCATGTAGATCAGAGATTCTAGACCAAGCTTCCTTAAAACTTTCTTCAATTCCTTGTGTAAAAGTGAAACTCATTTCCTCGGGTGACATAGTGATTGGAGCAAGGCTAGACATGAAGGCAACTTAAGATAGGAACAATTTTTTTTGTGTTTTTCTAATAAGAAAGCAAACTTGTAAAACTAATTTTTTTGTGTTTTTGAAAGAACAAAACAAGCAAACAAAGCAAAAATAAACTAAGCAAAACAAAAACAACAAAGTAAAGAGATTGGTTATGAGGGACTCCCCTTGTGAAGATGTCCTTGACTCCCCGGCAACGGCGCCAGAAAAGATGTTGATGTGCTCGTCGTTCGACGTAGAGCTCGTTGGGAACCCCAAGAGGAAGGTATGACGAGCACAGCAGTAAGTTTTCCCTCAGTTATGAAACCAAGGTTTAATCGAACCAGTAGGAGCAACGAAACACCCCAAAGGTGTTACTAGCTGAGCTTTGGCAGGGCACACTACCGGTGCTAGTAGCAACGTGGAGACCTGCACAACACAACCACAGAACTTTGTCCCCAACTTGCGATGAGGTTGTCAATCTCACCGTGTTTTGCTAAAAACAAAGGATTAAACGTATCGAATGGAAAGAAGTAAAAGTTTGCAGAAAGTAAACACAAAGCAGTAAACAGTTGTAGATTGTATGTAAAGAGAAAGGACCGGGATACATAGTTCACTAGAGGTGGCTCTCCTTAGATAAATAACATGCTGGGTGAACAAATTACAGCGGGGCAATTGACAAACACCGAGAAAGCAATACATGCATATACTAATCATCTTGACTCCTTTGAGACTTGATTGGGCATTACAACATAATACATAGACCGCCATCCAACTGCATCTATGACTAATAATCCACGTTCAGGTTATCATCCAAACCCCCTCCAGTATTAAGTTGCAAGCAACAGATTATTGCTTTACGAACTGCGTGTAAAGTAAACAATATGATTGTTCTGTGAACAAAGGATTGTTGTTTTCTCCCAAGTAGCAACAGCACATCTAGTACCTTAGAGATTTCTGTCACTTCCCTAGATTACCAGAGGCATGAACCCACTATCGAGCATAAATACTAACTCTTGGAGTTGCTAGCATCTACTTGGCCAAGATAGCTACTAACAACGGAAAGCATGCAAGATCGCAAATAACAAAGACATGATAGAATAAATAATCAATCTGAAAGAGCATCTCAATATCCATCGGATCCCTGTAAACACAACATGTATGAATTACAAATAGATGATCTTGATCATGAACGGAGATCACAAGACCTAAACATGAAAGCACAAAGGAGGAGAACCAGCCATCTAGCTACTACATGGATCCGTAGTCCAAGGATAAACTACTCACGCATCACATCGGAGGCTTGCATGGTGATGAAGAAGGCCTCCAGGGTGAATTCCCCTCTCCGGCAGGGTGCCGGGAAGAGCTTCAGATCCCTCCCGATCTAGGGATGGAGATGACGGCGGCTACAGACTCTTTCGTGGATTTTTGATCGGGTACTTAGGGTTTTTGTCCCGAGGGCAATATATAGGCGGAAGGAGAGGCCGAGGGGGTGCCAGGAGTGGCCACACCACCCCCTGGGCGGGCCAGGCCTGGCCGTGCGGCCAGTTTGTGTGGTGGCTCCCTGGCCCTTCTCCGTCTCGTATTCTGGTACTTGATCCCTTCCGGAAAAATAGGCACTTTGGCTTTTGTCCCGTCCAATTACGAGAATATTCATTTTCTGACTTTCCTGGAACCAAAAACAGCAGAAAACAGGCAGCTGGCACTGTGCCTCTTGTTAATAGGTTAGTCCAAGAAATCATATGAAAAGTACTCCAAAGTTGGAACAAAACACAAGAAAGTGGATAAAACCAAGAATGGAACATAAAAAATTATAGATACATTTGCAATGTATCAACTGACGTAGTCTGTGTCTGGTGACGCTTAAAGGCAAGGATTACGCAGTGGGTTACGTTCAATGCCCGGACGAGCTGTTAAAGAGAATAAAGAAGCATCTAGCTTTAGTTGAGGGGCATATTCGGGGAATATGCTTCTACGTTGATGGCTCAGTGTTGATGTAGAGCTCGCTGGGAACCCCAAGAGGAAGGTATGATGAGCACAGCAGCAAGTTTCCCTCAGTTATGAAACCATGGTTTAATCGAACCAGTAGGAGCAAGGAAACACCCCAAAGGTGTTGCTAGTTGAGCCTTGGTAGGGCGCACTACCGGTGCTAGTAGCAACATGGAGACCTGCACAACACAACCACAGAACTTTGTCTCCAACTTGTGATGAGGTTGTCAATCTCACCGGTTTTGCTGAAAACAAAGGATTAAACGTATCGACTGGAAGGAAGTGAAAGTTTGCAGAAAGTAAACACAAAGGAGTAAACAGTTTATAGATTGTATGTAAAAGAAAAGGACCGGGATCCATAGTTCACTAGAGGTGGCTCTGTTGGGGTTCGCAGCATAGAAAACAAAAGGTTTCCTACGATGGGAACTATACGCCAAGATCTATCTACTAGATACAAGTAACGGGTGCATATACATCCATAGAGAACTTACCCTCGAAGACAACAAAGCTTTGTTAACGAGTTGGAACTCATGGATTATGTGGTTGAATGCTTGTCGATCTCAAGATCATGGGGAAGTCCTAGTGCCGCAAATCAGCAGCGCATCCATCCTCGCACACACGTTCAGGCCATCGAACAACCTCCACCTCCTCGCTCCAGCGAATCAGTGGAAGCAGCAACTTGCCGATCTCATGGATGATGTAGTCGTACACTTTCCGATCTCAAGATTGTGATGAAGTCCAGCAGGTCCGGCTACAACATGTCCATCAGATCCAGCTCCATCAGATCCAGCTCCATCAGATCCAGTACCACCAAGTCCAGCACCGCAAAGCAGCGGTGCATCTGTGATCGCACACACGTCCGGTACCCCGACAACCTCCATCCCTCTCTCCAGCAAAGCAGCGGAAGCAGCAACTCCTTTCCAGATAAAGCCACTGGGAACATGTATCTCGCTAATCCGAGACCATGGGGAAATAATACTAGAGGGGGAGAGAGATCCTTCACGACGAGGTGTGAGTATGAAGGTGTGAGAGGGGGCCGGGCCTTTTATAGGAGGAGGGGAGGGTACCCCTCCCATGGCCAGCGCCCATGGAGGGTGTCCCTTCACCTCCCCCATTCATGTGGTGGTAACCCCTCCACATTAAAATGCCCCTTCACATTCTCTTTTAAAGTCTCCACTTTAAATGCATTAAATTTCTCCAAATTTAATGCTCTCTCATTTAATAAAACTCTTTTATATATTTTATTCAGAATTTTGTTAATTACTTTAATTAACAAACATTCACATAAAACCCCCTGCAACATTTCAATATTACATGCAGAACCAATTTCAGCAATTTCACCCGAAACAGTTTCGGTGTCTATTGAAATAATTCCAGGGCTTTCTTAAATCTTTATCTGAAACATATTTGCTCCAAATGGTGTCGGTATCCCTTAAGTGTGTCACCCTACGGTTCGCGAATAATGCAGACATGATCGACACCCCTCTCCAATCAATAATCAGCAGCAGGACCTAGAGATCCGTACTGACTCCCACACATTCAACGATGACTTATGTGATCGTGAGAACCTTTAACACTAGTAACTAAATCCCTTTGTCTCGCGATATGTTACATGTCCAAGATTCGATCATCGGTATCTCCATACCTAGTTTGATCTCGTTGCCGACATGCATTCTTTTCTCATTCCCGTGATATAACATTATAGTGATCACATCACTTGCTTGCAAGCTATCTTAATGTGATATCACCGAGAGGGCCCAGAGTATATCTATCCGTCATCGGGATGGACAAATCCCACTCTTGATCCATGGGCCTCAACATAACACCTTTGTAGCACTGAACCCACCTTTATAGTCACCCTGTTACGGTGTGACGTTTGATTTTATTAAGATACTCTTCCGGTGTTAGCAATTAACATGATCTCATGGTATAAGGACTAAGATTACTTCGTATGATGTTATAGCAATATAAACATAATGACTTTGATCGTAATGCTATACTTCGGATGAATGTTCATTGATGACCCACAAGTATAGGGGGTGTATCAGAGTATTTTCGAGGGAAGTGAAACCCAATTTATTGACTCGACACAAGGAGAGCCAAAGAATATTTATAAGCCTTAACAAATGAGTTGTCAATTGAGCTGCACCTGGAAACAATCCTGCTCACAGCAGTTTATCAGTATCAACAGTTTTGTAGTAGGAATAGTAAAGTAACAGCAGCAGTAAAGTAAAGACAGCAGTAACAATAGCAGTGACAGTGGGATTTGAGTGCGGTAGGCATAGGGATGGATGGACGGGCGTTGCATGGACAAGACAATTCACATAGCAATCAGAATATAGGGCAATTGCAGATAAATAAGATAAAGTATCCAAGTACTCGATAATAGTAGGCATGTGTTCCATATATAGTCATACGTGCTCGCAATGAGAACTTGCACAACATCTTTTGTCCTGCCAGCCCGTTTGCAGCGGGGACTCAAGGGAACTACTAGCAATTAAGGTGCTCCTTTTAATAGAGCACCGGAGCAAAGCATTAACACTCCGTGAACACATGTGATCCTCACATCAAAGCCATTCCCTCCGGTTATCCCGATTTTTGTCACTTCGGGGCCTTTGGTTCCGAACAACAACGTGTGTATACAACTTGCAGATAAGACCATAAACAATACTATCATAATGAATCAGTAACATGTTCATATCTGAAATCATGGCACTCGGGCCCTAGTGACAAGCATTAAGCACAACAAGTCGCAACAAAGTCATAAAGCACTAATAAAAGATACTAGGCACCATGCCCTAACAATCTGATTCCATTACATGAATGATATCATCCAATCCCTACCATCCCCATAGCCTACAGCGGGGGATTACTCACTCATAGATGGGGGAAACATGGATGGTCTATGGAGAAGCGATGGTGATGATGATGGCGAAGATCTCCTCCAATTCCCCGTCCCGGCAGGGTGCCAGAATGGAGTTTATGGTGCTGTTTCGTGGAATCTGGTGGTGGCGGCGGAGCGGAACTCCTTCTGGAAAAACGTTGAACCCCCCCGGAGTTTTTAGGTCAGAAGGCAACTTATAGGCGAAGAGGGAGACCGAGGGGGTGCCTGGGGGACCCACACCACCCCTTAGCGCGGCCTGGCTTGGCCCACGCCACTAGGTGGTGTGGCCACCCCCTGGCTCTTCTCCGTCTCGTATTCTGGCTCCTGGAGTCTTTGGGTGAAATAGGATTTTTGGCATATTTTCCGGGATTTTTCCTGATAGTTGATTTTCTGCACAAAAAGTAGACACCAAAGCAATTATGCTGAAAACAGCGTCAGTCCGCGTTAGTTGTATCCAAATCACGTATGTATAGAGGATAAACAATAGCAAAAGTGTTCGGGAAAGTAGATACGTTTTGGACGTATGAACTCCCCCCAAGCTTAGCTATTGCTTGTCCTCAAGAAATTCAGTTGAAAACTGAGTGCGATAAAAGAACTTTCACGAACACATTTGCTTCATATAATGTAAATATTCTCAGCAATGTGATCAACTACTTAGACAGTTCATAATAAAGAGTATGCAACTAAGTTTACTTAATAGGCATTGCAAGCTATGAAGAGATTCCAACTCAAGAAAAATAAGTAGCATGAAGTATAAACGTAAGCAACATTACCATGCTCATAGAAAGGTATGATAGAGTGGTATCTCGCTTGCCTTTGATTATGAATATCAAGGCACCTCTAAAATTCAAGTGATGAATAGAAGTAAAGATATCAAAGATACAAGCATCAAAGTCATAACACAAATAATCAAGTAATGAGACAAGAACGAAGAATGACAACTAAGCTCTCAAGAAAGTGCTCGGAGAATGTGGGAAGACTCAACAAGAAAAGGTTTTAAATAGTTTGAAAGGCTTCCAAATGCTGAAAGTATGGTACTCGTTAGCTTTGAGCTCTCATTGCCCCTATCATAAGCATCTTTAAAATGTTTAAGGTTAAAGTGACACAACTAAGAGGATATGCTTGACAAGTTATAAATCGAAGTCTCATGCCCCTTACTTATGAAGACCGATCCTCATGCTACTCAACTTCAGTCACAAGTAAGCTCTTGTCATTGTAAGTATATACGTATCATAGAGAACCGCCAACGGGGTACCCCTTGCACATGACACGGGAGTTGTCCCATAATCAAAATAACAAGGCAAGCAGACAATGAGCATCTCGACGATCTTTTATTTACTATGTGCATAGATTTTTATTGAGGATGCTTCATAGAATGCTCATTATGGTTATGCTGCAAGTTTCCACCATGATTAGACATGGCTTAGGCTAGCGGCCCAGGCGTTTCTCTAACATACATGCAAACTCCATGATCTGACAAGTTCCACTTTTATTTCACACCGCCGGGATCCATAAGCAAAAGAACATGATATCAACTAGGTATAGAGTACCAATGAAGTGTTGAAAGCGGTCCCCATGATACATGGTTCTGCTAACTTCAACTCATAAAGCGCAAGCATATACGCAACAAAGAAGGACGCAATGGTTCAGGTTTATTAAGTGCAAGAAAATAAAGTGTGCCATCAAGTTCGTGAGAGCTTTACTAACTAACTTTCTCATAACAAGCAAACATTTTATTCGGAAGAAAACAAGGCATATTGAATATGCACGGAAGTAGCAAATGATGCTAATGGGTAGGTATGGTGGACAGTTTGGAAATATTTGGTTTAGGGAGTTAAGACCTTGAGTAAAACATACTCAGTAAAAGTGAAGGCTAGCAATAGTAAGGGAGTGACAAACGAGAGAGCAATAGCTGTCATTATCATGCTTGCAACAAAACAGGACTACTCATGGCATGAAAGTGATTCAAGATCCTCAAGGAAAAATAATTCATCAAGGCTTAACTGATTATCACAGTCATGTGCATGCGTGACCATGTGCCAAGTCAATTCAAATGAAACATTCAGAGGAGGATTCCACGGTGTCATACCAATTTATGAATAGAGCAATGCAAGCAAACATTCATAAGACATGCTACAAACTATTAGCAAGATGGAGCTAATCACAAGAAAGCAAGAACTACTAAGCATCCAAAAATAACATACATTCTACACGAACGGACTAAGCATGCCCACAGTGATGAGTATATGTACAAAAATGAAAACAAATAGAGTTCGTTACCAGCCTCTTACCATGCCTCAAGTTGTCATTAATCCTCATTATTGCTCTTCACTTGTGTGGCTTGAATAATAATATGAAACCAATATCCACTGAGGACTGCTGAACCCTGTAGCAAACTCACAAAACCAAAGAAGAACGACAACTATTTTTGTTGTTTTTGATTTTTAAAACAAGAACCAAAGAGGAAAAACAAGCAAAGCAAAATAGTTTTGAGTTTTTCGAATAGTTCAAACAAAGCAAGAAATGGAAAAACAAACCAAGGCAAAAAGAAGAAGCAAACTAAAGAGAAACAACTGAAATATTTTTGGTCTTTTTGTGTTTTAGAAAGCAAAAGCAAAGAAGAACGAAAACTAAAAAGAGAACGAAAACATGAATATAGACAAAGTACCGACACAACATGATATAAAGATGAGTGCGGTGTCGGTGTACCTCCCCCAAGCTTAGGCTTTTGTCATAAGTGGGTATCAATCCATGTACAAATAGGGGTTCCAAGCGGGCGGATCTTGGTAAGAATTGTCGTAGCTGGGCCCGTGGGAAGAAGAAGCTCCCCAATCATAAGCAGGCTGCTGATATGAAGACTCTCCCTCATTCGAAGGATGGACCGAATCATCCGTGACCTCCCTTCTAGTGTCCTGCTCCTGTTGGGAGAGCTCTCCCAAGTATGTGTGAAGCTCCTCCTCAGTGAGGGACCATCCTTCCCTATTATCAAGGTTAAACAAAATAGGTGCAGGCAAAAGAACAACAAGCTCGGACTTGCTCTTTCTCCAACCAGCTTTGAGAAAGGTTATTTCATAAGATAACTCAATCATACTAGACCACGAGGAAACAAATTTATGCTATATCATGGAATTAAGATCAAGCCTTTCTATGGGAAACTGTAGTTCTAGATGATGAGGCACTAAACCATGCAATGCTAGTAAACGAGAAGCAATGAGGCCTCCAAAAATTCCACCTTTCTCACGGTTAGCAGCAAGACGGAAAGTTATCAAAGCACCTAAGTTGTAAGACCTATCCCGTTTAAGAGCAGTAGAGATAAATGCTAGATCATACGAAGATAACTTATTGGTAGTTTTCCTAGCAAGGACACACTTGGCAATAAAGTAGGCAAAGTAGCGAATGGAGGGAAGATGAATGTTACGGATTTTTCCACTCTCCTTCGAGAAGCTATTCCCTTGGCAAATTTCTGCGTATAAATCCATGAGTGGTTCAGGTCTCTCTTTAATTTTTCTACATGATCCCCATTGAGGTACCTTGATAGCTGCACAAAAATCATCAAGAGAAAGGTCGACAACAATATTGTAAATTTTGTAATGGACCATGGGGTTAGGCAAAGAGTGACTAAATTGGAAGTCCTGCACCACAGACATGGTTAGCTTCACAAATTGACAAGGTTCATCTTCCAAAAAGTGCTCTAACCCTGCATTAGAAACCAAAGTGTGGAAATCTTGGAGAATTCCTGCTGCTCTCATGAACTCAGAGCATGGATAAATGGAGGAAAAAACTTCCTCCTCCCTGTGGACCTTCATGATCTCAGGCACCCATAATTCATGTTGGTTTAGGTGGTGTTCACTCATCTTCTATTCTGAAATTTAAACACCTATTAAACAAGTGATTGCAAAGTAAATATAATGAAGGATTCTACTCATAAGGACTTGTAAGAGGCCTAAGCATGCATCAAAACTATATCTCTAAGCATTAAAAAAGCTTATAAGCTCTCATAACCAGTCACCTACAGCAGCAAAATACTCAATATACAATCCACTAAACACAAATCTACTTGGACAAGGGGAGGAGTCACATACCAGAGAACAAATGCTCCAAAATTCAGCAAGAAAGATGGCTGAGCAAGGAGATCGAAAAAATCGAGAGCAAGCACAGCAAGAACGCGATTTTGAGCAATGAACTGGAGCTTACTCGGGAGAGAGAAGAAAGTGGCAGGTGAGAGAGTTAGTGGGGGGCCCGGGGTGGCCCACACCAGGGCATGGCGCCACCCAGGGCTGGTCGCGCCACCATGTGGTGTGCCTACCTGGTGGGCCCCCCTGGTACCTCCTAGGTACTCCTCTGCCCCTTTTTTCACGTAAAAATTTAATATGAATTTTCTGGATTTTTTCGAGACACTTTATTTTTGGGCAATTTTCAGAAATAGAGGAATGATTTTGTGATAGACAGATTTTTTTGGAAACATGATGCAAGGGAAAAACAAAGCTAGAACTACAGAAGTTCTAAGACACTCTAAAATGCAAGCAACTAACAACAAAAAGAAAGCTAAACGAAAGCAAAAACTAAAATGCAAAGGATAGAAATAAACGGAGATAATTATAATGAAAACATTGTTTTGTCCAATGAAATCCTTTTGTTAACAAGGTTGATCAAGTCTTGCTACCAAAACAATTCCATATGAGACAAAACCTTGTATTGCACTAATGATTATGTTACCTCAACCTTGATAGCAATGGTCCCATTCATAATTTAAAACTTTTCTCTTGGTATGGGACAATATATTTCTCCAACTTGAATGCCTTCAACATGTTCAATTGAATTCAAGCCATAAGTCCTTTCAATCTTCTTGGGGAAATAGACAGTATGTTCCTTTTCATTAACATTGAAAGTCACCTTTCCTTGATTACAATTAATAACAGCTCCTCCAGTATAAAGAAAAGGTCTCCCAAGAATAAAAGACATATTATCATCTTCAGGCATTTCAAGCACAACAAAGTCAGTTAATATCAAGCAATTATGAGCCACTTGAACAGGTACATCCTCACATATACCCACAGGAATAGTAGTGGATTTATCAGCCATTTGCAAATATATATCAGTTGGTATTAATTTTTCTAGTTGAAGCCTCTTATAGAGAGAGAAAGGCATAACACTAACTCCAGCTCCCAAATCACACAAAGCAGTTCTAACATAAATGTTCTTAATAGAGCAAGGGATAGTTGGAATCCCTGGGTATCCAAGTTTCTTAGGAACCTTACCATTAAAAGAATAATTAGCAAGCCAAGTAGAAATTTCTTCATTAGGGATCTTCCTTTTATTCAAGACAATATCCTTCATATACTTTGAGTAAGGAGGCAATTTAATAGCATCAGTCAAAGGAATTTGCAAGAATAAAGGTTTCATCCACTCACAAAACTTATTATAGTGTTCATCTTTGTTTGACTTGTGTTTCTTATCAGGAAAAGGAATAGGTTTTTGGACCCAAGGTTCTCTTTCACTACCATGTTTCTTAGCAATAAAATCTTCTTTGGTGTATTTAGTATTCTTAGTGTGGTTTTCAGGTTCTTCTTCAACTTTTTCTTCATTAGGAACTTCATTTTTACCACTTTCAGTTTCAGCATCAGAGATAGATATACTATTAGGATCTATAGCAGATTCAGAGGGTTCTACAACAGTTTTATGCTTTTTTTCCTTTTCTTACGAGTAGAACCACTATTTTCAGCTTGTTGAGAATCCTGCTCAATTCTTTTGGGATGACCCTCAAGATATAGATGATCCTGGGTAGCAGCTCCACTTCTAGTTCTAATTTCATAAGCATGTTTTTCTTTAGCAGCATTAACTAGCAAGTCGTTTTGTACTTTAACGAGTTGATCTATTTGAGTTTGAACCATTTGAAAGTGTTTAACAATCATTTTAACATCATTAGAGGTTCTTTCCACAATATCTTTCAACTCAACAATAGCTCTAGTGTATTCCATTAGGTGATTTTGCACCCTTTTATTAAAGTTATCTTGCTTAGCAATAAAGATATCGAATTCTTCTAAGCATTGATCAGGAGGTTTAGAGTAAGGGATATCACCTTCATCAAAGTGTTGGAGAGAGTGTACCTCAATAGTGGATGAGTAGGGAATAGGCTTACATAATTCTTCAATAGGAGGTAAATTCTTGACATCTGTAGCTTTAATTTCCTTCTCCTTAAGACATTTCTTAGCTTCCTTCAACACTTCATCATTTAATTCAATAACTCCCCTCTTCTTTGATGTTGGAATAGGCACCGGAATAGATGGTTCAGGTACAATTACTTCAGGTATAGCGTGTTTAGGAGGAGTCCAATCTTCATAATTCTTACTTATTTTAGCCATTAATTCTTCAGCTTCCTTTGGAGTCCTATTCCTGAAAACACAATCAGCACAACTATCTAGGTATTTCCTAGATTCTTCAGTTAGTCCATTATAAAATATATCAAGAAGCTCATTCTTAGATAATGGACTTCCAGCTTGTGCATGAATCAAAGCACAAAACCTTGCCCAAGATTCAGGCAAAACCTCTTTTTCTCCCTGTTTAAAATCAAAAAGTTCCTACAAAACAGCATGTCTAGCAGTAGGAGGAAAATATTTCTGCAGGAAAGTACTAATCAAGCACTCAGGGCTATCAATAGATCCAGGAGGTAAATTACTAAACCAAGTTTTAGCTTCTCCTTTCAGTGAAAAGGGGAAAATCTTAGCAACAAAGTAAGTACGCAACTTAATATCATCAGAAAACAAGCCACTCATGGTAGAAAGTTCATTCATATGTGCTACTGCACTTTCATTCTTAGTCCCACAAAAAGGTTCTTTCTCGATAATAGCTATGTAAGAGAGAAATCATAATCTTCATCTATAATGTTTATGGGAGAAGCAGCAAACTGAGCAATAGGAGACAATTTGGGTCTAATAGTACGCCTCTCAAGGAGACTCTTAGCAGCTCTCCTATCATGGGTGTTTTTACATTCTTTAATAAATTCCTTTCACTAGACTCAGGTGAACTACCAGGTGTGGTAGTGTCTTCATTAGGAGTTTCGGTATTTCCAGCTATAGTTCTAGCAATCGTAGCATCTAGGAAAGGACCTAATGAACCACTCTTATCAAGCACAGTAGAAGCAGCATCATAAGCATCAGAAGTTTCAGATTCAGCAGTAGTAGCAGTGTGTGTAGCATGTGTATGTGGTGGTGTAAGGAACTTACTCATAATAGACGGTGAATCAAGAGCAGCAGAGGTGTTTAGAACTGTACCTCTTCTTGTAGTGGATGGTAAAATAGGAACATTGCCATCACGAGACTTACCCGTGATGGATGGATAGCAGTGAACAATAGAGAATCCAAGTGAACTTGATAAATAAAGCTATGCTCCCCGGCAACGGCGCCAGAAAATAGTCTTGATGACCCACAAGTATAGGGGGTGTATCGCAGTATTTTCGAGGGAAGTGAAACCCAATTTATTGATTCGACACAAGGGGAGCCAAAGAATATTTATAAGCCTTAACAACTGAGTTGTCAATTCATCTGCACCTGGAAACAATCTTGCTCACAGCAGTTTATCAGTAGCAACAGTTTTGTAGTAGGAATAGTACAAAACAATTCACAGGGATGGATGGATAGGCGTTGCATGGACAAGACAATTCACATAGCAATCAAAACATAGGGCAATTGCAGATAGATAAGATAAAGCATCCAAGTACTCGATAATCCTAGGCATGTGTTCCATATATAGTCATACGTGCTCGCAATGAGAACTTGTACAACATCTTTTGTCCTGCCAGCCCGTTTGCAGCGGGGCCTCAAGGGAACTACTGGCAATTAAGGTGCTCCTTTTAATAGAGCACCAGAGCAAAGCATTAACACTCCGTGAACACATGTGATCCTCACATCAAAGCCATTCCCTCCGGTTATCCCGATTTCTGTCACTTTGGGGCCTTTGGTTCCGGACAACAACGTGTGTATACAACTTGCAGATAAGACCATAAACAATACTATCATAATGAATCAATATCATGTTTAGATCTAAAATCATGGCACTCGGGCCCTAGTGACAAGCATTAAGCACAACAAGTCCCAACAAAGTCATAAAGCACTAATAAAAGATACTAGGCACCATCCTCTAACAATCGATGCCATTACATGAACGATATCATCCAATCCCTACCATGCCCATAGCCTATAGTGGGGGATTACTCACTCATAGATGGGGGAAACATGGATGGTCGATGGAGAAGCGATGGTGATGATGATGGCAATGATCGCCTCCAATTCCCTGTCCCGGCAGGGTGCCAGAACGGAGTTTCTGGTGCTGTTTCGTGGAATCTGGTGGTGGTGGCGGAGCGGAACTCCTTCTGGAAAAACGTCGACCCCCTCGGAGTTTTTAGGTCAGAAGGCAACTTATAGGCAAAGAGGGAGACCGAGGGGGTGCCTAGGGGGGCCACACCACCCCCTAGCGCGGCCTGGCTTGGCCCGCGCCACAAGGTGGTGTGGCCACCCCTGGCTCTTCTCCGTCTCGTATTCTGGCTCCTGGAGTGTTCGGGTGAAATTGGATTTTTGGCATATTTTCCGGGATTTTTCCTGATAGTTGATTTTCGGCACAAAAAGTACACACCAAGGCAATTCTGCTAAAAACAGCATCAGTCCATGTTAGTTGTATCCAAATCACACAATTTTAGAGGAGAAACAATAGCAAAAGTGTTCGGGAAAGTAGATACGTTTTGGACGTATCATTCATCACATCATTCCACCAATGTTGTGACCTCGTTATTAACAACATCCAATGTCCATGATCAGGAAACCTTGATCATCTTGTTAATCAACAAGCTAGTTTATATGAGAGGCAGTACTAGGAACTTTGTATTTTTTTTATTAAACACACATGTATTAACGTTTCCAATTAATACAACTATAGCATGCAAAATAAACATTTATCATAAACATGGAATAAGATAATAACCACTTTATTATTGCCTCTCGGGCATATTCCCTTCAGTCTCCCACTTGCACTAGAGTCAATAATCTAGTTTGTAAACTTGTATATACAACACCTAGGTGTTGAATATACGCGTTTGCTAGTGGTTAACATAATCTCCGGATCTGGCACTTTCAGGTCCGTGTGTATTTGCATGTCTTTGCATCTCTACGCATCACTCATTCTCAAATGAGATGGCATTGTATAAATTTGGTCCTTTGGTGAGACCTTTAGTTTGTTTGGGTTAAAATATGTTGATATTATTGTCATACAATATATCTTCATAGTATTAACCCACTTTGAACCAGACCTAGTTTGATAACAAACTTCTTAACATAGATGCCCTCCTTTGCTGCTACTATAGCAGTCATATACTTAGCCTTTTGTTGTAGTATCCGTCACAATGTTTCAACTTTGGAACTTATCCAAATCCATCATGGAACATCCTTTCCATTACATTGTGCCACCCATAGTCTAAATTGAGATAAATTTAATTTGTATCTTGTGAAAAAACTAGTATAAATGTAACACTTTACAATGAACTACCTTTAACTATTTGTCACTTATACATGATATATTCTTAGTTCTTCCAAAGCTCATAAGAATATCTTTACTATTGTCCAATGATCATCTTATGAATCATTCTAGTATGTGCTCATAACATTTAGAGCATAGGACATTCTGGATATATACATATCACGGTATAATCGATCAAAATATTCATGTGATTTTACTCACCAAGTGTTGAAACACATGAATCTTGATACAATCCTTTCCATGCAGCAAGAACCTTTCTTGTTGTTTCCCCATATTGAACCCTTTAAATATCTCATATATGTATGTCTGGCACAACCATATTAGCGCCTCAATCTATCCATGTAGATATTGATGCCAAATATTCCGGTTTTGCCTAAGTCTTTCATCGAAATCTTATTTTAATGAAATTCTTAACTTGTGTCAATACAAGATACATCATTTCCAATCAATAATATGTCCTCTACATAATGTATTAGAAATATGTCTCAGCGCTCCCACTTAATTTCTTGCAAATGCAAGCATCTTCATCATCTCCGATGATTTTAAACTCTTTTAACAGTTTCATCATGGCGAAGATTCCAACTCCGCTATGCTTACTTCAACTATTGAAGTTTGCATGCCCTTTTAGCACCCTTTGAATTAACAAAACCCTTCGGACAGTGTCTTGTACAGTTCCTAGGTAACCATTCTATTAGAAGAACATTGTTTTGTTTGTTCAACTACCACACATCAAATTATATGTAGTGGTTGCTACATTAATCCGTCAAGACTAAATATCGCTATGAAAGATCAAATCGTGTCATAGTCAACTCCTCGAACATTGTCGTAAACTTCTTTCCGACATGTTGACTATTTCATAGATGTTAAACATCCATGTCTATTTCTTTATAGATCCAAACACGACCGATAGGCTTTACGCCTTTTTAGAGGGTCTTCCATATTCAGAAACTTGATTTCTCGTGTATGGATACTATCACAGATTCTATGACTTCTAGTCATTTTATGGAGTCAGGGCCCATCATCTCTTCTTTGCATGCAGTCGGTTCATCATTGTCAAAACAATAACGACTTGTTTATCAAATCTTACTATTTGATTCTTACCGACCCACACGGTTCAATAGGAACTCTAATCTCCGAGATCACACCCTTTAGAATCACGGGAGCCATGAGCATTGTGGCCCCCACCGGGACACTTTCCGGCGCTACGCTACTTAGCACATATAGCTAAGGTTCAACAACCTTATCAAAGTTCTATTGTCCTCCCACTTAACTTTTCGCGAAAAAATTCCTTCTCAAGAAACTTGATGTTCCAAGTAACAAACTCTTTTGTCCTCGGTGTTATGGAGAAATTCCCAACAAATTCTTTGGGATAACCTACAAAGACGTGCTTATACGACTTTGGTTGTAAACATTTTACTTATGCATAGCATACCAAAATTTAATAAAAGACAATTCGGGTTTTATCCTAAACCATAACTTATATGGTGTCATTTCAACGGATCACGATGGTGCTCTTTTAGTGAAAAAGCGGTAGTCTCTAAAGCTTCAATCCTTAAAACATAATGGCAGTTTTATAAATGACACCTTTGATCTTACCATGGTTTGATTTCATCTCTCGAATATGCCATACTCCTATGGTTTATCGGGAAACATAAATCATGGAACAATTCCTCAAATCTTCGGTGTTTTTGCTAAACATGTAACTCAAATATCTTCCTTTATGATCAAATCATAAACTCTTTATTTTCTTGTTACAATGATTTTTCACTTCATCTTGAAAGTCTTTGATTAATTTTCAAATGTTTCATACTTCTTCCTTATTAAGTAAATATATGGATATATTCACTCAAATTTCTGGAGAAAGCATATGAAGCCAAAAGATCCATCGCATATGGCTACACATAATGGACTATGCACATCAGCATGCACAATTTCCAATAAGCTAGTCATCCGTTCCTCTTTGGCCTATGAACGGATTTTCAATTATCTCGAGGAAAGTCTCACAAGCGTCAATTGATCAAAATCAAAGACTCCAAAAATCCATCAACATGGATTTTCTTCATGTTTTCTTTCCAATATAATTTCAACAGCGATGTCACTTCATAAGTGATCTTTCAATCATTTGTGTTGCAACATTTTAGCAATAGTGTTTATGGATGTGATTTCTCCCACTAGACTTGTAAAAGTTCATCCATCATTTATGGAATATGGTAATTATTTGAACAACCATTGTTCTCGTAATACCGGAACAAAATAACAATTATTAAAACAAATCTTGAAGGATAGGTTTGACGACAATGAAAACACAATAACACTTTTGTTTGTTTTCGATGAACATCATCACTTATTCTTTTGCCACTTACTTAGGCCGTTGCAGTTCATGAATTGTGTTGTTCTGTATGACACTTCATACGAACCAATTCGTTATCCAATACCTAAGAACCACATTGTTTAACAAGCAAGGAATACAACCATAACATATATATCTTCTATATACCTAAGTTGGACATCTCCAACCTTTTCTTTTCTGCCAAATATTTTATAGATTCTCTTTCAACAATTCCTTTTCTTTTAAAAGAATCTATCAACATCAATAGTTGTGTCATTCACATGACACATAGTAGAAAGTGTATATAGTCAAATACTAATACCTTTGGACTTGCACTTTGAAGTGGACCACCATCATCAAATGTTTGGTGTTCTTTCAAAAATCAATTATTTAGTAATCTATTAGTGTAGTAAACATTTTACTTACATCTTCTATTCATCCTTATCATGACAACTTTTATGATCAAGCTACTATATCCTGTAAGGAAGAATCGCGAGTATAATGTTAGTTCCCAAAACCTTTGTGGGAGATCTGGATGCTTAGCATCTACATCCTTCACAAATTCTCATACAATATGAGAACATGTATTTTGCTAAATTATACTCTATCATAATGCAACCAAAAACATTGTTTCAGATATCACAGTATCTTTCACACATGATGGTTTCTAAAACAATTTCCAGCTCCTATATAAGCTTGATATTAAAACAACTTTTGAATATCAATAATCATGGAGGCAAACATGATACTTTAGATACTAACATTGTAATTCTTACTCTTGATTTAATACTACTTATTAAACTTCATGGAGTAAATAGAGTTTCCTGAAAGTTTGCAATAGGACTTATAAACTTTAAATTGACACCCAAAACAATACGATACCAGTTCGTAAAGTAAATATCAAGAATTCTGTAGTTCTATTATCTCAATTAAAACTAAGCATAAGGTAGTGAACAAACGCCAATGACTACAACAAATTATGCAAATTCACTTCGATTTAGTTTATGACAAATTGAGTTCAACTAATCCAAATTAGAAATGAACTCCCACTCAAAAACGACATCCCTCGTGCCTTTTTGGTGATTACATGAACCAAATCCACTACACAAAGTCCTATCATCATGTGAGTCGGTGTAGCTTCAAAGGCGAGCATCAATATGGGCATCACATAAACTATATGACTCATGCTTAACCTTTCAGTCCATGTTCCGAGGCCATGTCTGTACATGCTAGGCTCGCCAAGTAAGAACCTTAGTATTTGTGTGTGTAAAATAGTCATACACCCGTTATATGAAAGCGTAGAGTCGAGTACACCCGATCATCACGTGATGTATCGAAACACGATCCACATAACGGTGCATACTTAAGGAAGAACACATTTTATCTTGATATCTAAATGAGGGATCATCTTACAATGCTACAAAAAAGCGCCAAACTAGCAGTATAAGATGCTAACATCTAATGTGTAAAGTGACATGATATGGTCCATGCATTTGATCTCTATCATTTGCATCGTGGTATGATCTCTATCATTCTTTTGTGTGTAAGGCCAAGGTCTATGGAACTTACAGGTTGAGTGTGTTGTAAGAGTATCTATCATACATCTACTTACAACAATACCATATCAAGACACTAGCCCAGGAATGATCTAAACTAGACGCCTGTAATTTATCAATTGCAAGTTTTACGTGGCTTAGGGCTTTCGGAGATAGAACCGGTCTTACCTACGAACATGAACCACAACGAGGATAACCAAGTTATTAGCAACTCGTTGTAAATCAGATATTGACTATAGTAGGAGAGACAGACACCCACCAGCCACTTATGCAAAACAAGTTGCATGTCAGTCGTGGAACCGGTCTCATTAGGGATATTAAAACTGGGACAAAAGGAAGCGCTCTCGCGACCTTTCTATTTTTAACCATTGGATCGCCCTTACTCATAGTTTCTGGTCGTTGGATCTTCCTGAGTTCCGAATTGGGCCGACTTATCCCTAGGGGAAGCTGCTCTGTCGGTAAAATCTGTAGCATGTGGTTAACTGGGCTGAAACGAGCGAAATACCCCACTAAAGACCAACTCTTACCTAAGAACTCCTCTGACGAACTCTTTTTCTGTTGGAAAATAATTCACCTACCACAAAGAGGACCGGGGGGGGCATGTGGCGGGGGTAGAGGATGCGCCGAGATGGCCCAATTCTAACCTCCTCTACCGCCAGTCATCACGGCTCGTCACTGGCCTTAGCTCGCCTCGCTCTCCTCCACCGAGTTCCCGCCTCCATCACATCTCTACAGTCCCGCGTGTATCCTCAAAGCTAACCCTATTTGCATTTGTGGTCAAAGGACTGGTTGCGGCTAGCCGCCGGTATCATTTGGGCGGCTGTTGTGTGGCTTCCCTGCTGACCTACACCTCCTACAAAACCCTCGCGTCGCCTCGGTGACCCTGCCCCAACTCCCTCCTACGTCTCTTCCCATGCACGCCTCCGTCCCAAATAACTAGCATACTTTAGATTCAAAGTGCATCAAAAATATACATACAGAAATTGATGAAAAGAGAGTGCTAAGGTTGGCTCATAGGCTTTACATATGAGTTTTCTCCTGATTTTGATTTTTTTAGTGTCCGAGGAGAGGAAAGTTGCAGATTTGATTAGATTTCACGTATGACTCTTATAATTGTATGTGCTAGGTTGTATTCCGCATGAATTTCACTTCCAATAGTTGATCCATTGCAAATTCTCTTTGTATATTGTTGTTTATAAGCTTCCTATTCCATAAGGCAATATCGCTGATTTGTTTTCCCGGCCGAATATAGTCAGGCCGGTGCCCATGGAGGGTGTCCCTTCAACTCCCCCATTCATGTGTTGGTAACCCCTCCACATTAAAATGCCCCTTCACATTCTCTTTTAGAGTCTCCACTTTAAATGCATTAAATTTCTCCAAATTTAATGCTCTCTCATTTAATAAAACTCTTTTATTAATTTTATTCAGAATTTTGTTAATTACTTTAATTAACAAACATTCACATAAAACCCCCTGCAACATTTCAATATTACATGCAAAACCAATTTCAGCAATTTCACCCGAAACAGTTTCAGTGTCTATTGAAATATTTCCAGCACTTTATTAAATTTTATCTGAAACATATTTGCTCCAAATGGTGTCGGTATCCCTTAAGTGTGTCACCCTACGGTTCGTGAATAATGCAGACATGATCGAGACCCCTCTCTGATAAATAATCAGCAGCGGGACCTGGAGATCCGTACTGCCTCCCACACATTCAACAATGACTTATGTGATTGTGAGAACCTTTAATGCTAGTAACTAAATCCCTTTGTCTTGCGATATATTACATGTCCGAGACTCGATCATCGGTATCTCCATACCTAGTTTGATCTCGTTGCCGACATGCACTCTTTTCTCGTTCCCGTGATATAACATTATAGTGATCACATCACTTGCTTGCAAGCTATCTTAATGTGATATCACCGAGAGGGACCAGAGTATATCTATCCATCATCGGGATGGACAAATCCCACTCTTGATCCATGAGCCTCAACATAACACCTTTGTAGCACTGAACCCACCTTTATAGTCACCGTGTTATGGTGTGACGTTTGATGTTATCAAGATACTCTTCCGCTGTTAGCAATTAACATGATCTCATGGACTAAGGACTAAGATTACTTCGTATGATGTTATAGCAATATAAACATAATGACTTTAATCGTAATGCTATACTTTGGATGAATGTTCATCACATCATTCCACCAATGTTGTGACCTCGTTATTAACAACATCCAATGTCCATGATCAGGAAACCTTGATCATCTTGTTAATCAACAAGCTAGTTTATAAGAGAGGCAGTACTAGGAACTTTGTATTTTCTTTATTAAACACACATGTATTAACGTTTCCAATTAATACAATTATAGCATGCAAAATAAACAGTTATCATAAACATGGAATAAGATAATAACCACTTTATTATTGCCTCTCGGGCATATTCCCTTCAGGCTCTCCTTAAGATAGATAACATGCTGGGTGAACAAATTATAGCGGGGCAATTTACAAACATCGAGAAAGAAATACATGTATATACTAATCATATTGATTCCTTTGGAACTTGATTGGGCATTACAACATTATACATAGACCGCCATCCAACTGCATCTATGACTAATAATCCACCTTCAGGTTATCATCCGAACCCCCTCCAGTATTAAGTTGCAAGCAACATATTATTGATTTACGAATTCTGTGTAATGTAAACAATACGATTGTTCTATGAACAAAGGATTGTTGCTTTCTCCCTAGTAGCAACAGCACGTCTAGTACCTTAGAGATTTCTGTCACTTCCCCAGATTACCAGAGGCATGAACCCACTATCAAGCATAAATACTAACTCTTGGAGTTGCTAGCATCTACTTGGCCAAGATAGCTACTAACAACGGAAAGCATGCAAGATCACAAATAAAAAAGACATGATAGAATCAATAATCAATCTGAAATAGCATCTCAATATCCATCGGATCCCCGCAAACACAACATGCAGAATTACAAATAGATGATCTTGATCATGAACGGAGCTCACAAGATCTAAACAGGAAAGCACAAAGGAGGAGAACCAGCCATCTAGCTACTACATGGACCCGTAGTCCAAAGATGAACTAATCATGCACCACACTAGAGGCTTGCATGATGATGAAGAAGGCCTCCAGGGTGAATTCCCCTCTCCGGTAGGGTGTCGGGAAGAGCTTCAGATCCCTCCCGATCTAGGGATGGAGATGACGGCGGCTGCAGACTCTTTCGTGGATTTTTGATCGGGTCCTTAGGATTTTCGGCCTGAGGGCATCTTATAGGCGGAAGGAGAGGCCGAGGGGGTGTTGGGGTTGGCCAGACCACCCCCTGGCGCGGGCCAGGCCTGGCTGCGCGACCAAGTGGTGTGGCCGGCCCCCAGACCTTCTCCGTCTCGTATTCTGGCATCTGATGACTTCCGGAAAAATAGGCACTTTGGCTTTTGTCCCGTCCAATTCCGAGAATATTCATTTTCTGACTTTCCTGGAACAAAAAACAGAAGAAAATAGGCAGCTGGCACTGTGGCTCTTGTTAATAGGTTAGTCCAAGAAATCATATGAAAAGTACTCCAAAGTGTGGACAAAACACAAGAAAGAGGATAAAACCAAGCATGGAACATCAAAAATTATAGATACATTTGCAATGTATCACACGTGTGCCCTAACATTGTAACCCGGGCTCCCCTATATAAGGAGCATCAGGGCCTCCATAGACGGGGATTGATCATTTTCTCGGTTTAAGGTAGAACTCTAGAGCTAGCTTGTGGAGGGGGGTAAGAGACATAGTCTCCTTCTCACGAACAACTCGAGGAGCACTTGTAATCACCATTGATAGAGGAAATACAAGAACTTCTGTGCGTGGAATCACCACGTTTTCCCTCCCTGGATTCCCATAGCACTCATTGGCCCCATCTTTAGCCTATCCATGGCATCTGTCGTGCCACCACCATGACGGTTGGCGCCCACCGTGGGGCTAGCGGTGCTAGCAGGGGTGAAAATACAGACGGGAAGCATCTCCAACACCGGCGAGCGTGTCGTCTCCGGCCTGGTTCAGCACTTCGGAGTGCTGGATTACGTCCGCGACAACGCAGGGAGCTTCAGCAGGCGTCCCCCTCCGCGGAACGACGTCTTCATCAAACTTGGCGCGCACAAGATCTACGTCAGCATGGATGAGTCCTGCATTCATCCGCGGCACGTCGTCGAGGGAGGCGAACCACCTCTTAGCGCAGCTTGCGGAGTGCGTATCACTCACCCTTCTAGCAGCGTTGAGGTCATGATGGTCGCACAAGATGTGGGTGCAAGCAAGGACCTGGCACCAGAGAAGGAAGTCACCCCAAAACAGGAAGATCTAGGTTTCCTCCACTAGAAAGGCCAGAGAATGTGCTCCAACAAGCCATAGATAGCCTAGCAATGCCAATAGCTCCTGTGGTAGATCCGGCTCAGGCACAGGCTGAGTTGGAGGAAACTAGGCAAAAAATGTTAGCTGGCGCAAAGAAAGTAGCAGAGTTACAGCAGTCCTTAAACATTACTCTGAGGGAATACACAAAGGCAAACCACTTAGATGGAGCAAGAATCCGAGGTAGAAACCTGATTACTGAGATTGACAAGGAGTACGATCCTAGGCCAGGTCATACAACCAGAATAGTAGCAGGAGGGCTAGAGAGGTACAGTAGCCCGGCAAAGAACCTCAGGGTAGCAAACACGGCTGCGTCCAAATTAGAAGGTCTAACCGGAGAGACCCGGGAAAGGCAACAGGAGAGGGTGAACCACTTGCTGAGGGTCGCTTGCCAGCAAATCGAGGAAATGAACAAGGCAAACCCGGCATCACCAGGAGCATCACAGGTGGTTCATTCGTCTAGAAATAACCCGGCCAAGTCTGGTGCCGCCACATCATCTCCGGGTTATAACCCTAGGAGAGAAGAAGTAAACTCCGGGAGAAGAGATAAACAAATGGTCCGCTATGACCCGGTGAGAGCTGGAAAAGGCAAAGCAGTGCAAGTTGACGAAGATCACCACAGTACCAGCCGAGGTGAGGCTAGCCGAGGTAACCGCGACCAAGGTAATGCTGGTCAACGGAATGCTGCCAACAGCAATGCCAGACAGCATGATCTGGCGAGAGCGGGCCAAAATGCACCTCGGCAGGAGAGAAGTATAGGTCAAGCAGCACAACAGCAAAACTCTTGTCCGTATCGAGAGAGGTATAATGATGGTTATTCGGCGATGGTTAATTACGGATACCCTAGACCGGACCACCATGTAATTGGATCAAGGCTGGGGAGCAGAAACTTGCAGCCAGATGATGCAAGGCTAAAGTTGGACAGGATTTATAGGTCGGAGTTGATCGAGGTACAGGGTCCACCTGGTACGGCATGCTTTGGGCCCCGGATCATGAAGGAACCACCAGTGCCAAACTTTCAGTTGGCCAGAGGAACAAGGACCTACGATGGTAGCACCGGACCTGAGGATTGGCTTATTGATTATGCAACAGCAGTCAAAATTGCAACCGAAAATTTGAGATGGGCGGCGAGGTACGTGCCGCAAATGTTGGAGGGGCCAGTGAGAGTTTGGCTAAACAACTTGCCACCAGTAAGTGTTAACTGCTGGTTGGACTTTGAGGAGTTATTCGTTAGCAATTTCTCAAGCACTTACAAGAGGCCCAATATGCCACAAACTCTAGCATTATGCCGGCAGAGGCCGAATGAGCCAGACCGAGATTTCCTGACTCGGTGGTGCAACGTGCGAAACTCATGCAAAGGAGTAATCGAATCGCAACCAATTGCGTGGTTCGCCCAAGGCTGTAGATATGGAAGTATGTTGTGGCAAAGGCTGCAGCGGGATATGCCAACCACTTTGGCTGAGACAATCCGGATCGCAGAGTCATATGCTTTAGGAGACCCAACTCAACCCCGGCTAATGTCAAGTGAGGAAACCGAAGAGTGTTACAACCGAGATGGCTCCGGGTCATCAAGGAGAAGTGATTTCCGAGGCAAAAGACGAGATGAATGTCCGGATTACTGGTACAGCTCGCAGCAAGTGGCAGTTGTGGACCGAGATCAGCCCAATGCCAGCGCCAGCCAGCGCCAGAAAACTGGGGGGCAAAACTGGCAATAGAAGAGTGAGGGGAAGAAGCCTTGGACACTAGAGCAAAAAAAGCAATGGCAGGAGCGAAAGAACCGACCGAGGTATACGTTCGAGTCTATGCTGGATCAACCTTGCAAGTTTCATACGCCAAGTTAGAATAGCCTGACGAATCATACGACCCGGCAGTGTGAGTGGATGAGGAAGCTAGAACAAGGTAGTTCGGGGAATGCTCAGGCACCTCGGAATGAAGCACCTCGGCAACCATTACTCACTGGAGGGAACCAACAGTAACTCATGCTACCTCCACCACCGACGAGGTATGAAAATCAAGAAAGGAGGGATACTGTGCATCAGGTGAATAACCAATAGCAGCAAGATCAAGGATACCGTGGAAATGATGGGAGAAATGAATACAGGGAGCATCATGAAAGCTACTGTGTATTTACCACGGAACAAACTGACTGGAAAAGCTTGCAGCGTCGGCATATGGAGGTAAACGCGGTAATGCCGACAATAGTAAGATACATGCCTTGGTTGGATCAAGGCATTACATGGAGTATCAGAGACCACGCAAAGCTTATGCCGAGCCCAGGGACATACGCGTTGGTCCTGGATCCGACGTTCATCGGGCGAAATCTTAATGTGAGATTCTCCAAGGTGCTGATTGATAATGGCAGCAGCATTAACATCATGTACAAGGATACCATGCACAAGTTGGGGATATAAGAGAATATGCTGCCAGCTACAAGGACCACTTTTCATGGCATTGTGCCAGGTATTTCCTGTGAGCCAATTGGTAAGGTCCGGGTTGATGTGCTATTCGGAACAAGGGATAACTGCCAGACTGAAAATTTGGAGTTTGAAGTGGTGAATTTGGAGAGCGCCTATCACACGTTGCTCGGCAGGCCCGCACTGAACAAGTTCATGGCTAGTACTCACATCATCTACCTAAAGATGAAATTGCCCGGACCAGGGGGAGTGATAACCATCGCAGGGGACTTCCGGCGTTCGATTGAGTGCGCCTCTGTCGGATCTAACTTGCCGAGTCACTCGTGATAGCTCAGGAGAAAAGGAGAATCATGGAAGTGGCAGCATTGGCTCAGTCCGCGCAGCAACATATGCCAGCCCTGACCAATCCGCATGGAAGTGTGTCATTTCAAGCAACAAAGGATACCAAGAAAGTACCAATTGATGATCAGTTCCCAGAACACACTGTAACCATTGGTGCCGGGTTAAGCACCCAATAGGAAAGCGATCTCCTCAACTTCCTCCATGAGAATCGGGATATCTTTACTTGGTCCACATAGGATATGCAAGGTGTGCCGAGGGAGTTGGCCGATCACTCTTTAAATGTGAGACCCGGTGCAAAGACGGTGAAGCAAAGTTTCCAACGTTTCGCCAAGGACAGAAGAAAAGTTATTAGGGATGAGATAGCTAGGCTCCTTCCAGCCACATTTATCATGAAAGTACTCTATCCGGATTGGCTCTCTAATTCGGTGCTTGTGGAAAAGAAGAAAGATGACCCGAACGTGGCGATGGTATGGCGCATGTGCATTGATTACACGAACCTGAATAAGGTGTGTCCTAAAGACCCATTCCCACTGCCAAGGATAGACAATGTCATAGATTCAACTGCGGGGTGCGAGTTGTTGTCGTTCATAGATGCGTATTCTGGTTTCCACCAGATACCCTTGAACCCAGATGATCAAATAAAGACTGCATTTATTACCCCGTACGGGGCTTATTGCTATCGCACTATGCCGTTTGGGCTACGTAATCCCGGAGCAACGTACCAACGATGCATGCAGCAATGTTTACATGACCAATAGGTCAAAATGTGCAAGTGTATGTGGATGATGTGGTCATAAAAACTAAGCAAAGAAATACGCTCCTTGATCACATCTGGCAGACATTTGCAAACTTGAGACAGTTCCGGATGAAACTTAACCCGGAAAAATGCACCTTTGGTGTGCCCGCAGGGAAGTTACTCAGTTTCCTGGTGTCTAACCGAGGTATTGAAGCTAACCCGATGAAAATCCAGGCCATAGAAAAAATGGAACTGCCAAAATGCCTTAACAATGTGCAGAAGTTTACTTGTTGCCTGGCATCGTTAAGTCGGTTCATATGTCGGCTGGGAGAGAAGGCCTTGCCCCTCTACCAGTTAATGAAAAAGGCGGATAAATTCACATGGATGCCACAAGCGGATATCGCATTTCGAGAATTAAAAAATATGTTGTTCACTGCACCAATCCTAGCCGCACCACTACCCAAGGAGCCAATGTTGCTCTATATAGCCACGACCAACCGAGTCGTAAGTGCAGTAATTGTAGTAGAGCGCGAAGAAGAAGGAAAATCAGTGCAAAGGCCAGTCTATTATTTGAGCGAGGTATTATCAGCCTCTCAAGCACTACAATACGCATTACCCAATATGAACATTATTCAAGCATGCTACTTTATGGATTACTTCCCTTCTTACTTTCTTCCCTCACCTCCGTGCTTCTGGAATCTTCTTCCACGATGGCACGAAGTTCGATGACTGCCTTCTGGTGCATCAGAACATCTAGTAGGTGCATAACCTTGAGTAGAAGTACCAAGAGTGAGATTAGCCATTGAGAAATGACTTTCATACTCTTTATCTTCTTCAGTATTCTTCATTCCTCCTTCGTACGCATCTTCAAAGTAAGAGGTATCCTTTGATTTTTCCACAATCCAGTCATACATATTGGTGTAGTAACTTCAAGGACACTCTTCTAGCTCAATGGGATTCTTATTACCCCCATATGGTCCATATGATTCTATAGGATTATAACTGGTTTCTACTCCCTTACCCAACTCACAAGGTATAGCTTGTCCCATGACTTCATCACAAGTCTGGATTTCCCATCTGCTATTATCTCTAATGGCACTATTGGGGTTGGGTGCATTCCATATTTTCTGTTCCTCCTCATATTTGGTCTATGGGTCTACTGGTTGCTCAGGTTCAACTAGATAATAGGCATAGCCTTCAGAATGTGGGTCATTAAACTATGTTTCTTCAAACACCTCCCTGGAAAAGACTGGCTTCGGGTGCTTTGCTTCTTTAACTAACTTCTTTCTATGTGCCATTGCCTTTGCAGGATCGGTGAAATCCTCAATGACCATGTCCAACTCTTGAACTAGCACTTGACGAGTGTTATGAAACGTGTTCAGTAAAGACTTATAACGATCCATATACTCTATTGCCAGAGTAGGTTTAGTCCTTACTAGAGCCAAATGATCTAACTCTAGATTAGAACTAAGGGTTTCGTGGGGTATAGCAATATAGGTAGTACCTTCCAGTGCCTTGGAATTCGGTTCCCTTATCTTGGTTATGGCTGCTACTACTGCAATCCGATAGGCTGTTGCCATACATCTTGCTTCTCCCGAGGGCATTTCTCCACGCGCTCCCAACTTCTTGGGCAACATGATCAGGATACGGTATTTGGCCAATATCCGTCCGTCATAAAAACTATAAACCTTGACTAGAAGTTGAGACTGACAATCTAGGCTCCATAGAAGTTGTCTTAGAGTGATTTCTAGTCATCTTCGTAATCATCTAAGGTCTTTTTCAACACTTGAACATTCCGAGGTGGATACCTAGATGCCATTCTTGTACTGTAGATAAGAAATTATCATCAGCCATCTTGAGTTAAAACTCATGGTACTCATTTAAAATTTCATAATAAAGAATCATCGCACTAGAAACAAGACGGAATTATTCCCAATTGAATATCCATCATATTTCTAGAGTACTCTTTATTGTTGCTAACATCCTTCATACAGGTTCTACGCATATCCTCTAATACCAGCTGCGGTGACCCAGCATACCACTGCATGATGTAGTACACTATAGTCGTTGACATAACACCAATGAAACATTGTTCACTAGTATTACATCCCTCAGAGTGGTACAACAGAAACACAGCAGGTCCAAGACATGACTATAGATTACAACTCGACTCTTTACAAAAGATCCAAAGAACACTCTAGGTTAAAGAGAGAGAAAGAAACTTCTTACAAAGAATAAATAGAAATAATAATTCAGAACTATCTGGCTAATAAGACTAACATCTAAACTATCTGGCTTGCAATTGCTACTAATGCAATGTTCTACAGAAGTAGTTTTTATGGCTAGAGTATCTATTCCTATCTAAACAGAGACTTTGTCTCCCCTTCAGTTCATGTATATGTTGACTTCATTGACTTTATTGAAGAACTTGAGTTGTCGATGATGATTTCTTGAGTAGAATTTGATGTTGATGTCATCTTCAACGGCTTAGAATCTAGCAAGGGTTAAGAAGGTACGGTTGACTACGAGCGTACTCAGCAAGTTCACTAAAAAGGAGTGTATGATGCACTATCTCTATAGCCATAAACCAGAGATCATAGGCAATGCAGATTTTCATAAAAATTTCTTCAAACGTTGCTTTTATTCTAAAAACTATGTCTGACAACCTTTACAGTTTGTCCAGAACCTTCGTGGGGTTCCTTTCCTGCCACGTTTGTAGCTCCTTCCTGAAACAGGGAGTAACATGTCACAATTCTTACACTCTACAGAGGTGCGTCACTTTTCCCACAAGAGACCTTAGCTTTGTTGCACATCCGAGTTGCATTCTCGTCCACACTTCCTTGGTGTGGGGCCTAGTCTAAGACCCAATCCAATCACTGCCCTCTCCGTGACCCCGCATGAAGACACGATCCCCCGAGACAACTACCATGGTTACTCTTTGGGTAGCCTCTCGGAGAGTCTGTAATCAGCTCTGTCTGGTGGTCACTATCAGCTATGGTGAACTCAGACCCAAACATCTATGCATAGATAATCTAGACACCTAGCTCACGGGGAACTAAGGGGTCCCACCCAGGTGTTGGATTCTCTGGAACTCCACGAGAAATCAACAGCCTCATGATAGGGTCATTTATCCATGTGAAAGGAAGATGTAGCTGACTTCTCCATCCCATTCCAAATCTCATATTAACACGTAATATATGGCGCTAGAATCACTGGCGACATTGGTTGTTAAGTCCTAGATATTATGTTCCTTTACCACTGGAACAGTATCAATAGATTATTACGACTTGGTAAATAATCTATACTCATATTATTGTGAAAATAGTATTTTATGTCCTTTTTGAAATGCAGGCGATGACAACATTTTTGTTACAAGCATTTGGTAGAAAATAATTAAAGGACATGAGCAAGTTGTGATCTTTCCTTTTATGATTGCAAGATTATGCACTCACGGTCTTCAAGACAATAGAAGATCCAAAATCTGGCAATCGCATCATTGGTCCGGTAAGGACTAATGTTTAAAGAAGTGGAATGCAATTATGCATAAGTAATGTAATGCGGTTTGATAAATGCATATCCCTGGACTAATTGTATCTAATCTAGAGTTTGGAGTTTGTGATGAGTTCTTAGGAATGTATTGCACTTTTATATCAGTTTCACACTTGTTCTTCTTATTAAGACTTATGAGAGTGTGTGAAACAATAGGCAAATATAATGAGTAGCATGCAATACTAAAGCATTCAAATGGATCATGGTACCTAAAATATTTCTTAAAAAAGATTAAGAATCAATTTGAGTTTTAAAGAAGTGTTCAAGGATTACTTTAAATGTTTCTTAAAGAATAACTTTTGAGGAAAATATTACTTTACAAAGTAAAAAGCATTTAAACTTAAGGCTAACACTTTAAGGTTTTCTTATTAGCTATGATTATTAAAGAGGAGTGCATTACTACATTAAACAATCATAGCATGAGTGGTGAAGATTAACATGTTTTGAATAAGGCATCTTATTGTAGATGGTTGACTTCTTAACATTTCACAAAGTTAGAATTTAAGTATTATTACTTTAATGAGGTGGTGTTTTTATTTAAGTTATAAGTGAATAGAATTACTTTCTTATTAATGCTTATATTTTATAAACATAGATGGGGAATTGCTAAAATTACTTAAAAACTTAGTTTAATTTATTAGGTGGATTTCTAAACTGGTAAAAGAATTGGTGGATAATAGCTTGGTGAATTTATGGATGAGGAGAATCCTCAAGACAAGCAATACACTATATTTGTTGATTTTATAGTGAATAGAATCTTTTTAAAGAATAAAATATAATTTCTTTGAATAGTATCTTTAGGAATTACATTTTTAAAGGGGTTGGATTTATTCTGACTTCTTATAAACACTATCTAAACTAGTTATTACGTTTTTTAAGACTTTAAACAAATAATACTAAAGGAAATAGTAAATATTAACATATTTTAATGAATTAAAATCAAACAAAAGAGTTAAAGTAACATTTATTAGACCTTTACCTTTTATTTAACCTCAATTAAGAAAGAGGATATTTTTAATGTGTAGGTTTTATTTTTTTGATTATTTTGGTATATTATTTGTATTTTTGTGATTTTTTAAATAATAAAATATGATTTTTATAAGTTTAATCACTTTATAAAAATTAATAAATAATAAAGATTTATTTAAGTGACACAAAAATAAATGAACAAGTTTGTAACTATAGATTTTATTTTTCTAAGAATTTTGGTATATTCTTTATATTTTCTTATTTACTAATATTAAAATATTAATTTTCAAAGTATTATTACTGATAAAATCTTTATTAAATAATAATTATTTAAATAGTTAACACAACAATGTTTAATAATAGAGTTAAATTAGAGATTTTATTTTTCTAAGCATTTTGATGTATTATATACATTTTTTGAATTATAAAACAAAAGTTATTCAATTTATAAGATTTAATCATTTTTCTTAATTCCTGAAAAAAATTATAATCGAATTTATAATATCTAACCTATTTCCTAAACATGAATCACTTTTTATACCGACACAGATCCTAGCCTAAGTCACAGACAGGTGGGGTCGGAGACACGTTGGCAAAGACCAGTCAAACGTGCTGACTAGGCTAGGGGTGACGCCAGCGTGACAACACGGTGACATCAGCGATGGCCGGAGCTCACTATCGGGCAACGATAGGTTAATCTAGAGCTCCCAGGTCAAAACTGAGGGCGCTATGCGATAGAGGAGACCAAGGCGAACTTGGGAGTGGTGTCACCGCCCCGTTTTGGTCACCGGAGGTACTCCGGCGACCAACCTCTACGGTGGCGGCCGACGATACACGACATGGTGACGTTCTAGGGCGAAATAAAGAGATTAAAAAGGTTCTTCAGCACCGTTGTCTCACCAGGATGCTGATGGGATGATCGGGGAGGCATGGGGAAGACTGGTGGCGGTGAATCGCCGGTAATGGCCACGGCGGCTGATGATACCCCGGACTCGATTTCGTACCGCTCATGGCGCGCCTCCTTACGGGACTTGTCGGAGACGAACAAGGAGACGATGGCGTTTCTAGCGGTGGTTATGGCTAGGCGAGGGGCGATCGGAGATGGCCGGAACAACGACGATTGACAAGCTAGGGTTTCGAGGTTATCTTCTGTGAAGAGGATAGGAACGAGAAGAAAAGGGAAATAGGGATGAGGACGGGCAAGGGCGTCGAGGTGGCGGTCTTATCCCCTCCAGGGATGGCGGCATGAATCTCAGCGCTTGCCGGCGATGAGGAAGCGGCGACCGAGCTGCTTCGGTCGTTGCGCGAGGTGGACGACGACGATAGACCAGACGAAACGGTACCTGGGCCTGGGCTGTTGTTGAGCCGTAGCGGAGCCAGCGAGAAATTCCGGAGGGCGTACGCGGTGACAGTTAGGTGAGAGAGCATGTGGCCCGTGTGCTGAGCTACCGTGCTGCTCCTTTCCTTTTTCTTTTTCAATTGAAATTTTTGTTTTCTTTTTCTATTTTCTGTTTTAATACAAAAAAAATCAAATAGGTTTTTCTCAAGTTTCAAATCCTTCAAAACGTTTCTGAGGTACTTCAAATATTATAGGATATCAATGTGGGTGTTTGGTTCTATATTCTTTTTAGTATTAATATAAATCCTATTTATTTATGAGATGTGGATGAGAAAACTCATTAACAATATAAAGTTTAAGATTTTGTTTCTTATTTGTAATGGTGTCTAATGGTTATAACTTTCCTTTATATAATATACCATGAACTTATTAGAGGATTTAAGATACTTATTTTATTTTATAGATATGAATAAACATTATGGATGAAGATATACTGCCTTCATGTTTGTGATCATGAATGATATCATAATCTATAGTAAGATGGTAGGATTGTTTTCTAAAGTGAATTATGAGAAAGAGATGCTAATTATGGTTTCTAAGCACACATGATTCTGGTGATTTCTCTTATTCAAAGTCTACTTAGTTTGTGAGTTTTAATAAACTCATATTATATTATGAATGTGGATGGATACTAGGGCTAAGGCACATTGCCATCCTGTTTTGTGACCATGAATAACATCTCAACTCAAAGTGAGTGATTGATATTTCTTTTATAATGTGATCTTGATGGTTTAGGAGACTAAGTTTCTATTAGGGTTTTTTAAGATGTTATGATAGACATGGTTCTTGTCCTGGGTTGATATGATCTTGGTTAAGGCTTCTAAAGACTCCTTACCTTAATACCTCACTAAGATTAGCTTTAGATAAGGAATTCCTTTTCTAAATATACTCTAGTTTAACCTCTCTTATATTATTCATAAATATCATACCTTCCTGAATAAGACCATCATCTGACTCCACCATATCCATCATCATATGATGACATGGTCATGCCACTTCAACATTACTCCTTCATTCTTCTCCTAGTATATATATGCAGCATAAATTCATAAACTACCCTTACTGAATCCATCAAAGTAGTTAGTACTAAATTCATTCCATAAACTCCTTCATACTTACCTTGGATCTACTTATAAGGCTTGCAATATTATAGTGATCTCTATATCACATGTGACATCAATCTGCTGGAATAGGTATGGTACTACTCTCCACAATACAAGTTTGTTCTTGTATTACCTTGGTTAAACTATTATACTTCCAACTACTCCTACAACTTATGTTGTATACTTCATTATACTCTAGTTTGAATTCTCATGATCAAGCTAGATGATGTTGGGTTTGTAGCATAGAAAACAATTTTTTTCCTACGATGGGAACTATCGCCAAGATCTATCTATTAGATACAAGCAACGGGTGGATATACATCCATAGAGAACTTACCCTCGAAGATAACAAAGCTTTGTTAACGATATGGAACTCATGGATGATGTAGTCGTACACTTGCCGATCTCAAGATCGTGATGAAGTCCAACAGGTCCGGCTCTAGCACGTCCATCGGATCCAGCAAATCCAGCACCACCAAGTCCAGCACCGCAAATCAGCGGTGCATCCGTGATCGCACACACGTCTAGTACCCTGACAACCTCCATCACTCGCTCCAGCAAAGTAGCGGAAGCAACAACTCCTTTCCAGATAAAAGCCACCGGGAACATATATCTCGCTAATCCGAGACCATGGGGAATAACTAGAGGGGAGAGAGATCCTTCACGAGGAGTCGTGTGTTGTGAGGAGGAGAGGGGGACCTTTTATAGGGGAGAGGGGGGCAGCCAAGGGCCATGGTGGTGCCCCCACCTCTTCCATCATTCATGTGGTGGATGCTCCACTCACATAAATATCCCTCCACTCACACTTCCACTCATATGCATTAAATTTCCACAAAATTTAATGCAAGCTCTCATTAAATAAAACTATTTTATTTATTTTATTCAGAATTTTGTCAATTACTTTAATTAAAAAACATTCACATAAAACCCCCTGCAACATTACAATATCACATGCAGAACCAGATTCTACAATTTCACCCGAAACAATTCCGGTTTCCATAGAAACGATTCTAGCGCTTTCTTAAATCTTTATCTGAAACATATTTGCTCCAAATGTTGTGAGTACCCCTTAAGTGTGTCACCCTACGATTCGCAAAAAATGCACACATGATCGAGACCCCTCTCCAATCAATAATCAGCAGCGGGACCTAGAAATCCGTACTAACTCCCACATATTCGACGATGACTTTTGTGATTGTGTGAACCTTTAACATCGTAACCAAATCCCTTTGTCTCACGATATATTACATGTCCGAGATTTGATCATCGGTATCCCAATACCTAGTTTGATCTCGTTACTGACATGCACTCTATTTTTGTTCCCGTGATATAACATTCTAGTGATCACATCACTTGCTTGCAAGCTATCTTAATGTGATATCACCGAGAGGGCCTAGATTATATCTATCCATCATCAGGATGGACAAATACCATTCTTGATCCATGAGCCTCAACATAACACCTTCGGAGTATCTGAACCCGCCTTTATAGTCACCCTTTTATGGTGTGACGTTTGATGTTATCAAGTTACTCTTCCGATGTTAGCAATTAACATGATATCATGGTCTAAGTACTAAGATTACTTCGTATGATGTTATAGGAATATAAACATAATGACTTTGATTGTAATGATATACTTCGGATGAATGTTCATCACATAATTCCACCAATGTTGTGACCTCATTATTAACGACATCCAATGTCCATGACCAGGAAACATTGATCATCATGTTAATTAACAAGCTAGTTTATAAGAGAGGCATAACTAGGAAATTTCCTTTTGTTTATTAAACACACATGTATTAACGTTTCCAAATTAATACAATTATAGCATGCAAAATAAACATTTATCATAAACAAGGAATAAGATAATAACCACTTTATTATTACCTCTCGGGCATATTCCCTTGAGATGATTCATCTTACTAGGCTCTACCTAATTTCATAAACTCACCATTCTTCTTCATCAGCTAGTCATCTATTCACAAGTAACTTGAGAATAATGACCACCATCATTTGATCAAACTAAGCTTAGGCTTCTAATTGTCCGATCAAGATCTAAACTAAACTAAGTAGTAAACTTGTACTGGTCTCACTATAGGCTTATCTTGTTAAGCAAGCTTACTCTAAGTTTACACCCACTTGGCTTAACAAGATTATTATTGGATATTCTAATACAACTAGCTTTCTCATAGCTCTTTAGTGACTAGCTAAACTCTTGGGTTTAAATACTTCTTCTAGTTAACTCAGAAGTGAGTTAACTCCTCCAACACCAAATGGTTTGATCACCACTATAGATCTCATTCCATTGATGATAGTACACTCAACCATATCTACTTTATCCTTCTTATTAAGTTTACTTAAGGTCTTTGAAAGATTACTATAATAGGTCAAAGGATATGAGTCAATAATTTCTAGGTCAGGAATTGATCACACACATTCATGATCAATATACACTAAGACTTGGTTAAATAGGATTGTCATCTATTAACATGACACTTAGGGTATGTGATGGATGGTCTGGAGTTGACTTCCCTTTCTACTCTATTTGTAATAAGAGTTAATGTTTAAGAACTACCATGATAGCCATGGTAGGAACAACTATGGCAAGCAAGTGTTTCCAGATTTAGTTATAGAGATTCTTTACTTAAGTTATATATTTAACTTGGTATTCAGGGTTTGTGGTAGATAATACCTTGATATCTTCTTTAGAATATAAGTATTCATGCTATAGTTGTGGTATGGAATACCATGTACTGATATCTAGAAGATAAAGTACTCCTTAATAAGTAATGTGTTGTGACTTAGTTTTATTACATTTCACCTACCCTTAGATCAAATTACATTACCCAAAGATAAGGTTTCTAGCAAAGGTCATATTGAAACTTATCGTAGTCAACTTGATGATCTACTTTAGTTCCACCAAGTTAAGAGAAGCTTCAATCACTTTGACAAGTTTTATTTAAAAGCGCGAAATTTTTCCATATTTTCTATGCATGAGTGCAATGCACATACCTTATCTGAGCTTATTTCTTAGCTCTAATGCTAGGGTGTTACATGTTCCTAGCAACGGTGCCGCCTCTTCTCGAGCCATTCACCATGGGGCCCTGCACTTCTAGGTTCCCCGCGGCCGGCAACCACTTCTCTGATGTCCTCCTTGAGGATCTAGACCTCACCATGAGAGAGGAGGAAGCCGATGTCATCACCCAGGAAGAAGAAGAAGAAGCCCGTGAGCGTGGTGGATGGGCCAGCGCCTTCGTTTGCCAGGACGACATCGACTGGCTCTATGCCACACGTGCGCGTACCCGCGGACGTCGCCTGCCACCTCGCCGCTCAGGAGGTTGCTCCTTCACCAAATCCTAGTGAATTTGTTGTTTTTGTCTCCCACTTCCAATGTGTCTTTGGTCCGCTCGTTTCTGATTTTTTCCATGATTTCATTTCCACTTATCAAATCCAACCGCATCATCTCCCCGCCAATGCCATTACCTCTCTTTCTTCGTTTGCCTCCGGCATAGAGGGGTCTATCAGCCTCTGGCCCTCCAAGGAAATATGGATCAAATTCTTTGGTCTGAGGAAGAATGTTGTCCCTGACAAGCACCTTACTCTGCCTAAAAACACTTGACTCAATGCGGTGGAGCCTCCATGTCTCCCTGCAAGAACTCCGCTTTCCCCCGGGTCACCGCCCTCGAATCCTGCAAAGGCTGGGCCCGAACCTTGTTCTATGTCTGGAATACCACGGACGAAGACTTGATCCAGCTCCTCCCTTTCACGATTGGTGTCCCGGACACCTCTGTGTGGGACAATATCCGAAAGCGGCCCACTGCCTTGGCGAATCAGGTTGACCGCTAGATCGAGGAGCTAGTCAAGGAGGAATTATGGGGTGAGGACATTATGTCCCTTTTGTCTGCAGCCAGGTCTCTCCCCTCCAGAAGCGCGCCCACAAGATCTACTATCTTAGTGTCCCCCATTGACCCCACCGGACCTCCTCCTTCGAGCTTAACAACTCCCAGGTGTTGCATCGGGTCAAGGCCATCTTCAATGTGGAGAAGGAGTTCTCTGAGGCTTGGAAATGGGGGCTCGCACCCTTTACCCGGGCTAACCCGCCTCCTAAGGTATATACCTCGCTTGCCATTTTTTCTGGGTTTTATCGGTATGTCTGACAATTTTTCTAACTCACCCATTGATACTTCTGCTCTTAGCGAGTCCTTCAGCAACTTCTTGAGGATGGCAATGAGCTGGCGAGCAAGTGGGTGGCGGACCATGCTAAACCGGACGAGGTGGAGCCTGACCCGGAGAGGTTCTTTCCTACCTCGGACACCACCAAGCGTACCTCTAATAAGGCCTCTTCTTTAAGGGATTAGCTGGATGACGATGACTCGGATGTTGAGGTTCTGGAGGTACTTGACCCGGTGCCTATCTCTTACACATTCCTGGTTATGTCCGAATCTTCAGCTAACCTGGCTGGTCAGGTCCTCGAGGTTCCCCCTCTCGCCATGGGTGATCCGGTCCTTGCCCCTTCCTAGAAGCGCGCAGCTACCTCGACCGTGGCTTCAGAGGTGCCACCGCCCAAGAAGAGGCAGAAGAAATCCGGGGTCAAGGCTTCAGCCAAGCCTGCGGCTAATAGCACGGTTTGGAGGGCATTCAAACCTCAGGCGCCCCTACCTCGGATGAGTAAGTCACTTTTCCTTTCCCGTTCATTTTAGAGTCTCTTTGCCTCTGCCTTTTATCTATTTGCCTTTCTCTTTTTGACTCGCTGCTTTTTCATTACTTCAATGCTCCTATGGTTATTCCCTAGAGAGGCCCCAACATTTCTTCTTTGATCCGGAGTGGTTCTTCTTCCCCTGCGACAAAGATGTTCGTCCGTTGAGTCCTATCCACGAGGACTCCGCGGCTGTGCTAGATCATGAGGAGGGCAATGTCGATGTGGGGGGCAGTAGAGCAACCAAGGATACGGTAATGCCTAATCTCCCTAGTTCCTCTGCTCCACTACAACCGTCTAGCTCCGAGGTGCCTGCTTCATCGGCACCGCCCCAAACAATTCCTTCTCCATGTCCAGTTTCTTCTAAAGGAGATATGCCCTAGAGGCAATAAATAAATAGATTTTTATTGTCATATCTCAATTAGTTTATAATAGTTTCATATTGTGCTATAAATTTGCCAAGTAGAAACATTGGTAAAGGTGTGGTATGAAACAACCAAGTCCCTAGTAGCCTCTATTCATACTAGTTCGTTGGTCATGAGGATGATCTGGATTTCAAGATAATGGGCATTTATGCCAATTGACAACAGGGTCATGTCATTGGAGAATGATGTGATGGACATTCCTCGAAGGATTGCAACACGATCAAGTCATATAAGTTCATTGTTGCAACAACTATACCTAGACTCCTTTTCCTTAGACCATGAGCTCATATTACTCACTGTTTCTCGAGGCTGCTTAGACTGTATCAACCGTCATCTGGTAATACAGTGGCCATAAGGTGTATATTGGGTATTCCGAAGGAACAGTAGATGACATGTGACTGCAAGACCGGGATTTGTTCACCCACATGACGGGTAAAGATACATACGGCCGGCTTGGTGAGATTACATCCATAAATGTTGCAACATGTGACTCGGTCACGGGGATGTAATATCACGGTAACAAGAAAACATAACTTGTTCTGAACAAGATTGAACAAGGTATTGGATACCAATGATCGTATCTCGGACAAGTCGTATCGAGAAACAAAAGGAATTGGATGCTACATTTAGCGGTTCAAACGACATTGTCATCAGGAATGCATAGGGGTCACATGGATATCCCTGGTCCCTCTATTGATCATTGATACAGATCATGTCTAGAGCATTCCCGAGCCATGAGAGGATACACTTAAGTCTACGATGAGAGCGATCATTCCTAAGACGGAATCGTAGTAGAGAAAGAGAAAGCCGGAAATGTTCTGTAGAGAGATCCGAAGTTGTTCGAAGAAAGAATAAAGGAAAAGACTAGAAAAGTATTTTGGATAAATGGGAATTTAAATATATAGTTATTATATGTTAATTATGAATTAATATATACTAAATAATATTTAGATTAAGATTTACAAAGACAACTTTATATTAGGCCAAATCCTCGGAGGGAATTAGCCTAAAAGAAAAGCTGCAGAAAAAGAAAAAGGGAAATGGAAAAACAGCCAGCCCCGTGGGCGGTGGATAACCGCCACCGTACAGGGCGGAGTGCAGCCGCTGGCTGCCACCATAGCGGGCCACAGCTGACCGCCAGCCCGCCCGGGCAGGCCGGCGCCAGGCCCACCTAGGGTGGGGAGCTGGGGCGCTGGACCGTGGGCCAGCGCACGCAAGACCGGCCCATCCGGGTCACTGCCGCCGCAGGTAGCTGTGGGGCGCGAGGTGGGCCACGGCTAAAGGCCCACCTAGCCGGTACAGCCTTCTAGCTATTGCATAATGCTGCTGTTTGACTATTGGGCTTTGATGCTGGCCCATCCGGCTGTTAGCCCGAAATTCTTGTTTATTCCTTTGTTATTTAGTCCCACATGGGGCACCTAAAGGGGAGGGTACACCTCCCTTAGCCTATATAAGGAGGTGCCTATGGGTGGGATTAAAACAAACCAATACACCCAACAATTAGAGAAGTCCTTTGGTGGACTTTCTCCTTCCCTCTCTCTCTCTCTAGCCCTTGTGACCATGGGCCCAAGTCTGGGCTGTGCGATCGAGGCACACCTTCAGTACGCCGTTCTGCTACAGGGATTCCTAGCTGGATATCAACTTCTGCACTCCCGGCGGTATCAGGGAGCTGGAGGTCTCATCGTGCACCGGATGTGTACGAAGACATGGGGCGCAACACTTGGGGCGCTTAAATGTCGTGAGCCGGAGCTGCTGCACGATGAAGATGAAGAAGGAGCAAGGGGTGACCTGCGAGGAGCTTCGCGACCTTAAGGTCAGCTACGAGTACGACTACTTCAACCACGTTCCCTGCAGAACGTTAACCGCGTACGGTCTACAAGGGTATGTATTCTCTACGCGTTGGCCGTTACCGCATTACTACATAGATAGACCTTAGGAAGTTTTGGGGGTTCTAACGTAGGAATTTTTTTTGTTTTCTGCTGCGGATCCCCTTCAGTGGTATCAGATCTGATCTATGCGTAAGAGTGTTGTACGGCCAGTATGCACATGTATTGTGCGGGCATTGATCCCTTAGTTGTTACCCTCTAACGTGTACTTGTTTATATCGCGGTATTGTTTGATGAAGCGGCCCGGACCGACCTTACGCGTATTCGTACGTGAAACTGGTTCCATGCTGAACATACGGCTTGTACCGTATAAGTGGCTAGCGTGTGTCTGTCTCTCATTCAATAGTTGATATAGCATTTGCAACGGAGGGCCCCAAAAGGGGTGTAGTAGAGACAAATGTTGGATCCTTGCTGTGGTTGGAAAGTTCGTAGATTAGAAACGGTTCTATTGCGAAATCCCTAACAACCACATAAAACATGCCATAGATAAAGTAGAGGCGTCTAACTTTATTTTGCAGGGGGCATGTGATTATGATATGGCATTGGTCATTACAAAGGTAGGGTAATTTACTTTTCTATTACTAAGTAGTATAGTAATAGTCATCGTTCCGACAGACGACCTGGTGGAGGCGTCGTGGACTTGGCGTCAAACCAAGGGCAATATGGAGATCATGTCGGAGTGCTCGATGGAGATCAAGACGCAAGAAGCACCATATCTTATCACATTATACATATGATGTTGATATATGTTTTACATCTTATTGTGTGCTAGTATTTAGATACTCAATGGTAGAAAATAAGATAATCCCTATTTAATTCCAATGTTCCGTGTTCCCCTTGTGTGTGCACCACCAAGAAAGTTCTTCGGTATGAGGCGCCCTGCGGTGAGTAGGGGTCAGATATATCTATGTTCGCATACAGTTGGTGTAATCCATGTTGCACAGCGAATACACAAAAGTTAGATTTTGCGAGCCTAGCATGTTATAGAGACGTGGTCTCGGAACACAAGAGATCGAAAGATCGAGCATGAGTCACATGGATGATGTGATTGGCATTGTTGAATGTCTACCTTTGATAATGCACTTGATGGCCGTGATGATCGGGGGAGGTGCAGAGGATAGGGATCATGTGATCACTAAAATCGTCTAGGGGATGATAATTTTAGTGGAGACCAATTATAAAATGATCTCTTATTATAAACTTAGTCTAGATGTCTATTTGCAAATACCTTAGTAGATCATGTCCTATCCCATTGAGGTCCTTTACGACCATGGAAATATATTGCTTAATTTGGAACTTAGCAAAAGGGTCCAACTTCATAGATTAATACCCACGCCTGAGGGATATCCTTGTAAAAGGTGGTCTTCTCTTCTTTATACAATAACCATTAGGAGATAATTCGATGACTCTGCAATGTTTGTGTTTACTACATAATCATCCAATAAACCACTCCCCATTCGATGGAGAGTTGGGTTACATTTTGTATTCTACAGAATAAGGCACATAGAGTATGAGACGTTGGATGGGTTTTCCTCCATCATGGATGAAAATAGAATATTTGGAAAAACACTTAGTGATCTTACATTAGAGTTGAGAACTCTTGGAAGGACTTGATTGCAATGGAGGTCATGGATGAAAAGGTATATGTAAGATATACAAATTATAAATGTGATTCTTGCAAAACTCATTGCCGTTTGCAAAGTATTTGATATTTGTCCTGCTTTGTGAAAACAGGATGATCTACTTGAGAATTACTGGTTTTGAGGCAACGCGACTTGATGACGGCAAGCAAAATAGTTGATGGCCGACATCACCTTTTTCCTCAAAGTTTATCATTTGTACTAGTGGACTTGAATATAATTTGTAATATTTGTATGTGGGTCTTGCTTTTGGCGAAACGATTATTGATATGAACAAGTTACTAGCCAGTTTGTGCTATTCTTATGAACAATACCGTTATGGTCACATTACGATTACAAACAAGTTACTCTCATCACTATGTTAACGATAATAGTTTAAACATTTATAAAGGATTAGAATGCTAAAAGGTATCCAAAGTTTAATAATGAAATGACACTATAGTTTAAGTCATTTTGGTTATAGCATGTTCTTTATGAAGATCGGGGTCCTAGATGCTTAATCTAGAGACTTTGCAAAACCATGCCTCTTGGGTAGAATGACTAAAACTCTGCATTCTGGTAAAACGGTGATATGTAAAGAAATGTTGAATCTTATACATAGTGATGTATCGTATTTTCAACAAGTAGTGGAAATCATTAGTTAACTGTAGACTTAAGTGAATAAGTGTATTTACTTAATGAAACATGAGTTCGAAATGATTTGAATTGTTCAAATGAGTTCAACTTAAAGAGGATATTGAATTAACAAGTCTCTTCGATTTGATCGACATGACTAAAGTATTCATGTTAAGTTTAGCATAAAAGGGACTTGTGAAAGATGTTTCACAAATTATGATAATTGGATGAATTCAAACTGTGTTGAAATATCCAAACATCATAATCATTATGGATTAAGATACATATGGTATAATATTATCTCTTATCAGGGTTATAGTTGTCATTTAGAGTTAGAGATCAAAATAAGAAAACACTCATTTGAAATACAAGGGAAAATCTAAAAGATTCGTGGAAACAACACCATAAGTGTTATGGCAAGTTCGAGTTTCTAGAGATTTCGATATGTCAAAGTCGTGGCGAATAAACAATTCTTTGTAGAGCACTCTTAGGAAGATATGAACGCATCGTCCACAAGGGGCAAAACTGTTGTTTTCCTAAGTTGATGTGTCTTGATGAAGATACAGGTGGAAGAAAGTAAAATATCAAAACAAGGTATTTGACCTTGCCTACAAATTGTTGAGTGACGCAGCGGAATTTGTTTCATGAACCAAACTCTACAAATAGAGGAGAGAATAATGATAATGATCATAAAGTTTCAAGTAAATACTTTTACTAAAGAAAGTAGGATTCAACTATATATTCTAACAAGTTTGTGGAATTATATTGTTAATTCACTTGTCATGTTTTGAACAAGACATACCTACGAAATACAAAGAAGCATGATGGACCTAAGTACGAGAAATGAATGGTAATTCACATCTCGTTAGTGGAATTCTTGATTTGATGATGATCAAAGAATTTTTGAATGTCCAAGATTCTCGAGAGGACCTAGATTTGAGTGGGAGCAAATCAGCTTGGCTAATTCATAATATGTAGCTAACATATTTTGAGTGGGAGCTAAGTGAAATCCCCGGATCTCAAACATGAATGTCATATTTGAGTGGGAGCGTTAAATCAATCTAGGATATGTGGAAGACATATGTGAATGATGTAATCGGTGTTAATAAAATTTTAAGTTAGATAAATAAGGATGAAGTTGAAGTTATTAAACAATAAGATCTATCAAGATAGATTAGTGAGTTTAATAAACACTGAATGTTGAATGCTTCCTGGACTTGATTCTGAAAGATGTTCAGAATGTCCTAAGCAAGATTCTGAAGTAGCTCAAAATGGAACAAGGTAAGAAAGAAGTTCTTACTATATGAATCATTGAGTTAGTATTGCAACTATGGTTGAAAGAAAGAGATGTGTAGCATCTCCTATGCCTCAGTCATAGGCTCTTACACATAACCATGTTGTATACTCGACGTAATGTGACCCAGAGTTCTGGTTGGTAGGACAAAGTCTTAACTATAAGAACGTGTCTTTAAGTGATTCCTGAGTTGATCACTGAACCAGAATTAAGTTTGTACATAAATGGCAAGAAGCAATGTAAGTGGCATTTCATGCACTAGGATCTACATAGATATAGAAGTATAAAGGCTCCATCTGATGTGATGTATAATTCTATGTCGGGACTAGTTCGCTTTTAACGTAGAATGATGTGTCCCACGGCTTAGTCCCCATGAGAAAGCCCTCGAGGTTGATCTAAAGTCACTGTAAGCTCCTGGAATCTGGCCTTGTTCTGCTACCATAACTATAGTTTATATACAAAGGATAGAAAAGTGTGTTTTGAAGTTTAGATGACAACAATGAAAATGACCGTCATTATAAACACTAGAAACAAAGTCTCACTTTTTTGCCAAACAAATACTTCGACCCATTATAAGATAATGGTGTGAATGTCAAAATTAGGAAGACATTAACGATTTGCAAAAGACATAATGATCTGGTAAAACAGAACATGGACATGACGTTTCCCATGAGCATGCATGATCTGTAAACGCATATGGTATATGGTTTATATGAGTAAAATGCGAGCTAGATTATTTGTACTCTAGTGCAAGTGGGAGACTGAAGTAGATATGCCCTAGAGGCAAATAATAAATAGGTTTTTATTGTCATATCTCAACTAGTTTATAATAATTTCATATTGTGCTATAATTGTGCCAAGTAGAAACATTGGTACATACGTGGTATGAAACAACCAACTCCCTAGTAGCCTCTATTCATACTAGTTCGTTGGTCATGAGGATGATCTGGGTTTCAAGATCATGGGCATTTATGCCAATTGACAACGGGATCATATCATTGGAGAATGATGTGATGGACATTGCTTGAAGGATTGCAACACCATTAAGTCATATAAGTTCATTGTTGCAGCAGCTATACCTAGACTCCTTTTCCTTAGACCATGAGCTCATATTACTCACTGTTTCCCGAGGTTGCTTAGACTGCATCAACCGTCATCTAGTAATATTGTGGCCATAAAGGTGTACATTGGGTATTCTGAAGGAACAGTAGATGACATGTGACTGCAAGACCGGGATTTGTTCACCCACATGACGGGTAAAGATACATACGGCCGGCTTGGTGAGATTACATCCATAAATGTTGCAACATGTGACTCGGTCACGGGGATGTAATATCATGGTAACAAGAAAATAGAACTTGTTGTGAACGAGATTGAACAAGGTGTGTGATACCAATGATCAGATCTTGGACAAGTCGTATCGAGAAACAAAAGGAATTGGATGCTTTATTTAGCGGTTCAAACAACATTGTTATCAAAACTGCAAAGGGGTTACATGGATATCCCTGGTCCCTCTGTTGATCGTTGATACAGATCATGTCTAGAGCATTCCCGAGCCGTGAGAGGATACACGGGTACGATGAGAGCGATCATTTGTAAGACGGAATCGCAGTAGAGAAAGAGAAAGCTAGAAATGTTCCATAGAGAGATCTGAAGTTGTTTGGAGAAAGAATAAAGGAAAAGACAGGAAAAGTATTTTCAGATAAATGGGAATTTAAATATATATTTATTATGTTATTTATGAATTAATATATACTAAATAATATTTAAATTAAGATTTATAAAGACAACTTTTATATTAGGCCAAATCCCCGGAGGAAATTAGCCTAGAAGAAAAGCTGCAGAAAAAGAAAAAGGGGAAAGGAAAAACAGCCAGCCATGTGGGCGGCAGATAACTGCCACCGCACAGGGCAGACTGCAGCCGCTGGCTGCCACCATAGCAGGCCACTTGACCCCGGCCCAGCGGGCACTCGGGAGAGAGGGCTGGCCAGGCAACCGCGAGCCACAGTGACTGCCAGCCCACCCGGGCAGGCCGGCGCCAGGCCCACCCGGGGTGGGGAGCTGGAGCGCTGGACCGGTGGGCTGACACGCGCAAGACCGGCCCATCCGGGTCGCTGCCGCCGCAGGCAGCTGTGGGGCGCGAGGTGGGCCGCGGCCAAAGGCCCACCTAGACGATGTAGCTTTCTAGTTGCTGCTTAATGCTGTTGTTTGACTATTGGGCTAAGATGTTGTCTCATCCAGCTATTAGCCCGAAATTCCTGTTTATTACTTTGTTATTTAGTCCCACATGGGGCACCAAAAGGAGAGGGTACACATCCCTTAGCCTATATAAGGAGGTTCCTATGGGTGGGATTAAAACACACCAATACACCCAACAATTGGAGAAGTGCTTTGGTTGACTTTCTCCTTCCCTCTCTCTCTCTCTAGCCCTTGTGACCATGGCCCCAAGTCTGGGCTGTGCGATCGAGGCACACCCGGAGTATGCCGTTGTGCTGCAGGGATTCCTAGCCGGATATCAATTTCCGCACTCCCGACGGGATCGGGGAGCCGGAGGTCTCATCGTGCACCGGATGTGTACGAAGACAGGAGGCGCAACACTTGGGGAGCTTAAATGTCGTGAGTCGGAGCTACTGCATGATGAAGATGAAGAAGGAGCAAGGGGTGACCTGCGAGGAGCTTCGCCACCTTGAGGTCGGCTACGAGTACGACTACTTCAACCACGTTCCCCGTGGAACATTAACCGCGTACGGTCTACAAGGGTATGTATTCTCTATGCATTGGTCGTTACCGCATTACTACATAGTTAGATCCTAGGCAGTTTTTGGGGTTCCAACGTAGGATTTTTTTGTTTTCTGCTGCGGATCCCCTTCATCTTCAACATCGGCAGCACCAGCACGTGCAGTACCAGGACCAGCACCACCAGCAGCACCAGCACCAGCAGCATCAGCACTAGCAGCACCAACAACATCAGCACCAGCAGCACCACCAGCAGCACCAGCACAAGCACCAAAGCCAGCAACAGTAACACCCGCAACCAAGCCCTTGAAGAAAAAGTCTTCGTCCGCTGCCTCCAGAACCACTGTGTCCATTAAGGACATTTTCCAGCCAGCCTCCCAAGCTTAGCCCGGCTCCGCAACCTCGGCTCTTCTTCAGCGGCCTACCTCATCCGTCAAGAGTAAGAAAGCCGCCGAGCCTCCTAAGGATTCTTCTTCCGAGTCCCCCGTTGTCGGATAAGAGGGCAGTAAGCAACCGGTCCTGCATACCAGTCCCGCTGCTGCTCAGTCCGCGAGGTGGGAGGCCCATGCCAAGGGCTTGGTGACAAGGCACTCTCCTAGCGGTGAGAGCTACAGCCCGACGCTTATTGAATATGTGGACAACTAGAACAATGTCGAGTTCATTGACCCGCAAGACAATCTGCCGGAGAAGTTTGGCCCGACAGAGTTTAGCACTCAAATGAACTCCGCCACCAAGGCTATTTCTTTGGCCAGCCGCATGATGGAGGTAATTTGTTTCTCTCCTATGCTGCTTTACGTACATGAACACCTATGGATATATCCACTAGTCCCCAAGCCTCCGAGGGAGTGATTTATTACTCGGTCGGATGCTCTTGGAGATTTTAGTGTAAGTCCTTAGCGTTTTTCAATATCCACACACCGAGATTCGGGTTAAGTTCCACTTGGCCCGGATCTGGAATACTTCAAATATCCACTCTCCTAGAGCCGGGTTAAGTTCCACTTGGCCCAGATCTTGTAGACTTCGAACATCCACACACCTAGAGCTGGGTTAAGTTCCACTTGGCCCGAATCTTGTAGACTTCGAATATCCACACACCTAAAGCCGGGTTAAGTTCCACTTGGCCTGGATCTTGAATACTTCAAATATCCACACTCCTAGAGTCGGGTTAGGTTCCACTTGGCCCGGATCTTGTAGACTTCGAATATACACACCTAGAGTCGGGATAAGTTCCACTTGGCTCGAATCTTGAATACTTCAAATATCCACACTCCTAGAACCGGGTTAAGTTCCACTTGGACCGGATCTTTTAGACTTCGAATATCCAAACACCTAGAGTCGGGTTAAGTTCCACTTGGCTCGGATCTTGTAGACTTTGAATATCCACACACCTAGAGCCAGGTTAAGTTCCACTTGGCCCGGATCTTGTAGACTTCAGATATCCACACTCCTAGAGTCGGGTTAAGTTTCACTTGGCCTGGATCTTGTAGACTTCGAATTATTTTCTCTTTACTTGTAAACTAACATTTGCTTGCTTTTCAGATCTCCATCAACCGCCGAACTACTGAGTTCCAGCGCTTGCTGGACTCATACAATACATGCTAGATATGGAAAGTTGTTGGCTGATCACCAGAAGAAGGGTAAGTTCTTTTCTTAAGGCTTTTTCCTTCTTGCCCCTTCGAGTTACTTGTTGTCCGTACTAATTTGTTATCCGAATCATGCAGCCGAGGTCGAGGCTGAAAATGTCATCATGCGCAAGAACCTGGCTGAAATCCAAGGTAACTTGTCTTGTTCCTTTAGTTAGTGTGTGCTCTTTCCTCGACCTGGTAGACATTCATACCTCGGCTCTATCGGGTTAATTCACTATTTGTAGTTACACTTGAAGATAGTGTTCCCATCCCTGAGATGATGACTCATTTTCTCGAACAAGCAGGGAAGCACCAGGCTGAGTTGTAAAAGAAAGATGATGAGATAGCTCAGCTGCGCCTCAAAGACTCAGAGATTACTCAGCTGAACGCTGAAATCCTAAGGCTTAAGGACCTTCATAAATCCGAGCTGGATAAGGCTGATCAGGAATTCGCCGAGGAAAAGGAGTGCTTGGCCACTCAAATCTCTAAGGATAAGGACTTGATGTAGGAAGCCACGTAAAACTTATGTCGGTGACCTCCGAATATGCAAAACTCCAGGCCAGCAACGTAGATGTGTATGCCAAGCTTACTCGCATCCTCTTCCAGATTTCTCGTGAGTTCCCTTCCTCTTTTAAATTCTTACCTTTCCGGGTTATGTATTGTTGCTCACTAACATTCGTTGTTCTATTCTCAGGCAAGTTCCCTGAGGGCGACTCTATTACTGCCGGTGCAGTGGCCAGGTCTCATCAGCAGCAGGGTATTCCCACAGGTCCTGCCACCGGGTCAATCACTTATGACATGGAGGATCTGCTGGTTAGCCTCGCTACTCGCATGGAGCTGGTGAAGAACTATGGCGCAAATATCATGCCAGCAGCGATGCATATGTTTAATTCTCTCTGGCCCACTGAGCCCACCCCCAAGGGAAGCGCTACTTTTATAGCAAAGTTGATGGAGTGTGGAACTCAGGTGCATCTTTGGCGGGAATCTGCTGCGCGAGCCAGAGCTGATACAACATTGCAGTTTGTTCTCTCATGGTATGAAGGGATAGACTTGGGGCTTCTTGAATGTATGCATACCGGATCAAAGTGGTCTCATGATCCGGAGTGTGTCGCTCAACACAAAACCTGCGCCAATAATCTCATCCAATATTCCTTATGCCACGCTTGGAATGATGGTCCGAGCTACCTGGATGTAATCGATGACGCATACTTTTCTGAGGGCGCGGAGTACGACAAAGGTGAGGATGAGGCCTCCGAACTTGGCGACGATGCTGAAGATTCGGAAGATGAGGAGGCCAATCCTGAAGATGGAGCCAAGGCCAGCGCCCCGCCCACAGACGCCGAAGTACCTCCTCCGTCGGCCAGTGATTCGGCTTCTTCTCCTGCTCCTTGAGCGTGAAAAACACTTAACAATATTTGTCAGATCCCCAGTATGCCAGGTGAAGTTGTAATTATGCACTTTGGTTTTATTTTGCTAAAATTGGTGTCATTTGCTACTAAGTTCTTAATGTCGGATTAACATGGGCGAAGTCCCCGAGTTTCCTTTTCTTGTTCCCCCAAATTTTGACTCGGCTCGCGTCTACCTTGATTTGGTTTTTCGACTTACGAGTCCGAGGTTTAAAAAATTGACTTAACAATACTTGAAACTTTGAGATTAGCTCAAATTAACCCAGCGAAAAGTGAATGAAGTAAATAAGGGGTTAGTCCAAATAATAAATGTCGGCTTGATTAGTTCCCTTTCCTTAGTCGTTGTTCATGTGCTTTGCCATTCCAAACTAGTTCTCTTGCTTGCCATGAAGCCAATTCTTGTTGGACAGCAGCAAAGTCGAAGAGTTGGGTTTTTGGTGCTCACACACTACTAATCCGGCTAAGGTATAAGTAATGTAAGCCAGCCGACGTATAAAAACATACAAACAAGAAAGACAATTATTATGGCAGTCCCCGAGTTTCTGCTAGGGGTGCTGATGTTTCATTGATAAGCTCATTGCCGACATACATACCGACATATGAGTGACTCAGATACATTCACCTCTTTGTCAGGTGTAAAAGGGACGAAGTAGTGCTACATTCCATGAACACTTAGATTCTTCTCCGGACCTGTCCCCCTTATTCTTCTCATGTGGCCGTGCATCAATAAGATAGTAGGAATCATTCTGTAAATCTTTTCTTACAATGAAAGGTCCTTCCCATGAGGGGATAATTTATGCATGCCAGCAGTGCGCTACACCAGCCGGAGTACCAAATCACCTTCCCGGCAGAATCGGGGGTTTACTTTACGGCTATGGTAGCGTGAGAGGGTTTGCTAATATATGGCGGATCTGGACAAGGCCAGTTCTCTCGCTTCTTCCAGAAGATCAACATCATTTTGCCGGGCTTCGCGCACTTCAGCTTCTATGTATTGGGTGACACTTGGCGAATCATGCTCTATGTCGGCTAATAATACAGCTTCTGTCCCATATACCAAAAAAAATGGCGTATAGCCTGTTGATTGATTTGGAGTTGTTCTTAAACTCCACAGTACCACTGGTAGTTCTTCTATCCAGCACCCCGCTGATCTTTGTAGCGGCTCTATGAACCGGGGTTTTATCCTAGACAAGACTAGTCTGGTGGATCTTTCCATTTGCCCGTTCGATGTGGGGTGGGCTATAGAGGCAATATCTAGCCGGATCTTATTCTCTCGGTAGAACCTCACAAATGCCCCTTCAGCAAAATTTGTGCCATTATCGGTTATGATACTGTGGGGGATAGCCATATCTCAAGATTATGTCCTCGAGGAACGTGACTGTTGTTGCCCCATAACATTTCCTGATTGTCTTAACTTCAATCCACTTTGTAAATTTGTCCACCGTAACTAGGATATGGGTCATTCCTCCCTTCGCTAGCTTAAATGGTCCTACCATATCTAGGAACCACACAACAAATGGCCATGTAATGGGAATAGTTTTGAGTTCTGACATTGGCGTGTGAGTTTTTGTGGCATATCTCTAGAAGCCATTGCATTTCCTCACCAGATCCTCTGCTTGTTCCAGGGCACTTGGCCAATAAAATCCATGCTGAAAAGCCTTCGCCACCAATTCTCTAGAGGATGCTTGATGACCACATTTTCCTTGATGAATATCTTGGAGTATGTCAAGCCCTTCTTCCGGGTCAACGCATCGCTGCAGCACTATGGTTACGCTTCTTTTGTATAATTCGGCATTAATGATGGTGTATGCCTTTCCCCTTCTCTGGATTTTCCTTGAGACTACCTCATCATCCGGTAAAGTTCCGTCCCTTAGGAACTCGAATATGGCTTTCGCACACACATGTATAGCTCAGACAGAAAAAGGTTCCTCATCAATTTCCATTGCATCCACTGACACATAAGCCCTGTCGGGTTTAGCTGAATAGTCCCCGGGTTTGCCGAAGCAGTCCTCAGGTTTGCTGAAGCAGTCCTCGGGTTTGCTGAAGTGCCTCCCCAATCTATTTCCATAGGTGTAGCTTATGACCCGGAGAGAGCCGGGATATAGATTGATTCAAATTATAGTGATGCTGTAATAGACGGTTTTCTCAAGTCCTCTAATTTGATTCTTGGGAGAATTGGCTGCCGGGATGATCCCAACTTGGATAATACATGAGCTGCCTCATTTTTGATCCGAGGTACGTCATGGAATTCACACCCCTCGAAGAAACCACTTATCTTCTGGACATAAAATCTGAAGTGCCATGTTTGTATCCAGGGCATCCCAATTGCCAAACACTTGCTGCACTACCAAATCCAAATCACCGAAACATAGTATCCAGCGTATGCCAACCTCCTTTGCTACCTTGAGCACATGTACCAGGGCCTCATACTCGGCCACATTGTTCGACGCACTAAAATGGATCTGAGGACATATTTCAGTTGGTCCTTCTTGGGCGAGGTAAGCACTACCCCGGCCCCTAGTCCTTCCTTTAGCTTTGATCTATCAAAGTGCATTCGCCAGTAATTTGAGTCTGGCAGAGGTGGATCGTACTGCATCTCAGCCGAATCCACAAAGAACTCCGCCACTGCTTGTGACTTGATTGCATCCCTTCTAACAAATTGTGGTGCATATGGAGCTAACTCAGTCGCCCAATTTGCGATTCAGCCACTGGCGTCTTTATTGCCCATAATCTCAGATATGGGTGCTTCACACACCACCTTGATGGGATTCTCCTCAAAGTAGTGTTTGAGTTTCGTAGCCAACATATACACGCCATAGGCCATCTTTTGATAGTGAGGGTAGTTCTGTTTTGAAGCCGATAATAGCTCGCTCAAGTAATACACTGGCCTTTGCACCGACTTTCCTTCCTCTTCACGCTCCACTATGATTACTACACTTACGACTCGGTTGGTCGTGGCTATATAGAGCAACATTCGCTCCTTAGGTAGTGGCACGGCTAATATTGGTGCCATGGACAACATCTTTTTTAACTCATGGAATGCTCTATCAGCTTGCGGTGTCCATGTAAATTTATCTGCCTTTTTCATTAACTGGTAGAGGGGCAAGGCCTTCTCTCCCAGCTGATTCACAAACCGACTCAATGATGCCAGGCAACCAGTAAACTTCTGCACATTGTTAATGCATTTTGGCAGTTCCATTCTTTCTATAGCCCGGATTTTCGTCGGGTTAGCTTCAATACCTCGGCTGGACACAAGAAAACCGAGTAACTTTCCCGCCGACACACCAAAAGTACATTTTTCCGGGTTGAGCTTCATCCGGAACCGTCTTAGGTTCACGAATGTCTGCCGGAAATCATCAAGGAGCGTATTTCTTTCCTTAGTTTTTATCACAACATCATCCACATAAACTTGCACATTCCGACCTATTTGGTCATGTAAACATTTTTGCATGCATCGCTGGTATGTTGCTCCTGCATTACATAATCCGAACGGCATAGTGCGATAGCAATAAGCCCCATATGGGGTAATAAACACAGTTTTTATTTGATCATCCGGATTCAAGGGTATCTAGTGGAAACCAGAATATGCATCTATGTATGACAATAACTCACACCCCGCAATTGAATCTATGACCTGATCTATCCTTGGAAGTGGAAATGGGTCTTTTGGACACGCCTTATTCAAGTTCATGTAATCAATACACATGCGACATACCACTGCACATTTGGATCATCTTTCTTCTTTTCCACATGAACCGGATTAGAGAGCCAATCCGGGTAAAGTACTTCCATGATAAATCGTGCTACAAGGAGCCTAGCTATCTCATCTCCAATGACTTTTCTCCTGTCATCGGCGAAGCGGCAAAGAGGTTGCTTCACCGGCTTTTCCCCAGGTCTCACATTCAAAGATTGCTCGGCCAACTCCCTCGCACAACTTGCAGGTCATGTGTAGACCAAGAAAAAATATCCCAATTCTCACGGAGGAGGTTGACGAGATCGCTTTCCTATTTGTCACTTAACCCGACACCGATAGTTACAGTACGCTCCGGAAACTGATCATCAATTGGCACCTTCTTAGTGTCCTTTGTCTCTTGGAATGACACACTACCATGCGGATTGGTCAGGGCCGGCATATGCTGCTGCGCGGACTGAGCCAGTGTGGCCACCTCCATGATTTTCCTCTTCTCCTGAGCGATTACGAGTGACTCGCCCAGATTAGACCCAGTAGACGCACATTCAATAAAACACCTGAAGTCCCCGGTTATGGTTATGACTCCCCTTGGTTCAGGTAACTTCATCTTCAAGTAACTGAGATGAGTAGTTGCCATGAACTTGTTCAAAGCGGGCCTGCCGAGTAACATGTGATATGCGCTTTCCAAGTTTACCACCTCAAATTCCAAATTCCCAGTTCGGCAATTGTCCCTTGTGCCGAATAACACGTCAACTCGGACCTTTCCAATTGGTTCGCATGATATACCCGGCACAATGCCATGAAAGGCGGTCCTGGTAGCTTGTAGCATATTTTCTAATATACCCAACTTGTGCATCGTGGTATCCTTTTACATGATGTTAATGCAACTGCCATTTTTCGTCAGATTGATGACAAGTACGCTATGAGGGGGTCCTCGAGGCGTGTGGGAGAGAGGGGTGTGATATGTACGGTATTCCGGGATGGTGAGCACACAAGTTTACCCAGGTTCGAATCCGCTAGCTTTGGACGAATCCTACTCCTGCTAGCAATCCAGTAATACAGTAGAGCCAGAATATGGGATACAAGGGTTTCACCTGTGCGAGTTGAGATTGTAGACTATTGGGTGGTTTAGTGGTTGCCCTAAAGGCTTACCCTAGGACGGCTTATATAGATATCCGGCCTAGGGTTTACAGCAGAGACCTATCCGGCTATGACTAAGAGTCAGTTACAGAGTACATCTTGAACTACAAGTAACATAATAGGCCTATATCGGTAAGTCTTCTGGGCCTTCCCGTAGCCGGACTGGACTCGGTCTCTTCTCCCTGACTGGGCCGCCCGTGAAGCAAAGCTCTAACCAGAAGTGGGCCACCCTAGTCAGCGAGGCATAGTAAGGATACCCGGCAAGTATATCCCCAACAGCAGCCCCTGGAAGCCTCCAAGATCCAGAGTCAGATTTCATCATCGTCTAGCTTGATCTTCGGCTTGTAGAATCTTGAAGGGTTCCTGAAACTTCAAAAGAAAGGATACGATCCGGATCTCAAAACGAGTCGGACCTATGAATACATTATTCGGTTTTCCATCTTGAAATTCAAAGTAAGCCAGAACTTGGTCTCTGACGTATCCTGACACCAGTAATGGTCAAGTCATGTCATTGACAGACATTCCCATCAGCATGACCGTTGGTGGGTCCTCCTTTCGTGGAACCGAGGCGTCGTTTTAATGCGTGCGCGGAGATTGAAGCAGCGTAATCATCGCGTGGGGATTACCCAGCTCCTTCAGTGACGCGTGGCACGGTTGCCGTACACATTTGCACGAATCTTGGCGTGGACTAAGGATATAAGGGGTTGAGATTCTCTCCCTCTTCTCTTCACCAGCATTTTGTGCCGCTTCCTTCCTCCGAACTCCTCCCACGAAATAGAGCTCCTCTGCCTCCCCAAAATCTTGCAGCACCGCCCATCCTTTGTCACCAGCCCACAGAACAATGGCTGAGACTTCATCTTCCGGCGCAGTAGCAACGACAGCGACGGTTATGGTAGCGGAGAAGGAAAGCTTCCGTGGGGTCTGGATCCCCTGCATCTTGGATGATGCCAGGCTCCGCGTCATAGATAATGAAGGACTCCTCCGCGCCGGTGACTGGCAGATTGGCTACGGCTAAACCGTCCCTACTCCTCGCGCCGATGAGCGGGTGCACTTCGGCACCCACCTTGACAGAGGTTTGAGTTCTCCACCCCCATACTTCTTTCCTGAGGTTATAGATCACTACAGAGTACAACTCCATCATCTTCCCCCGAACTCTCTCTTAGAGATGATTGCGTATGCTTCTTTGTGTGAGGGGTATCTCGACATTAGGCCGAGTCTCACTCTTTTCCGGTTTTACTTTGGTACGCGGAGAAATTCCATCACCGTTGGTAATCCATATATTACCGGAACTCTTAGTTTTTCCGTTAGGAGAGAGTGTGTCTATCCTCGGATTAAAGCTAGTGAGTCGGTGAAAGAGTGGCCTTCCACCTTCTTTTACCATAAGGATATCCTTGCTCCCGGCAAAGCTATTGCTTTGCTGGCTTTCGTTGATGGTGCCGCCACACCCCAAGAGTCCTGGGACGCAGATGCGTCGGCTCTCAGTGACGATCTTCTTCTTGCCAAGAGGCGTATTGAATATTTGATGAAGCACAAGGGCCTTAAGGGGTCCGACTTAATTCACTGCTAGCTGGCACGCCGGATCCAACCTCTTCAACGTCATGGAGATCGGCTTATGCACTCCATTATGGCGTCTAAGAAGGACACTCTCTGGATCTGCTCCCGTCCTTACATGGACAAGGAATACGAGTCCCAAATCAAGTGGTTGATAAGGGAGTGGATCGAGAGGAAAATCCTAAAGCTGTCTTTGGACATGCATACAGCTGAAGATCCTATGGTACCGGTAAGTTTCCAGCAGTAACTCGAATTATGTGTTCATCTTTACATTACTGTCTCTTTTTTGCAATACTGAGATACTTCGACCTTTCAGCTTGCTAACCTCACCGAGTCGCTGCTTGCTCCTCTCGAGGGATATCCTCCTGAGATTTCTCAGGATGATGTAGAATTGATTCCACTGTCGGAGACCTTTACCCGAAAGCGTAAAGCTCCGACAGTTGCTATTGGCACAAAGGAGGTGCCCATTGTGAAGAGGTAACTTTCTTCGCAAAGTCTCTAAATTTTATTTTGAAATTCCTTCTGAGGTGTGATGATCCTTTGTTATGTTAATTCCTCAGAGCTAAACAGCTCACCAAGGGCAAGGGGAAAGGAGGCTTATCGAAGCCCCTGCGCCAGTCAAAGCTAACTTTGACTTCTCCTGCCACAACACCTCTGACTCCTATCCCTCAGCCTTCTATAGTGCCGGAGATTACTCCAACTCTGACCATTGTAGAAGATCCGGCTCAACAAGCAGAGCCAGTGATCCTCGGATCGCAAACTAATGCCACCATGGGTGACTCAGGTTTTGATAAGGGTGAACCCTCTTCGGGTAATGATCCCTCAACAGAGGTCTTCGCTGAAAACCTCCTCAACAATCCGGATCTTGCCAAACTTGGCATTACTCGGAAATATGTGGAGGAAATCCAATGGCTTTCCTGACAATGCTTGGAGAGCCGGAATATTACTGCCGAGAAGGAGGCACAAGAAGAAGAGGACGTCAAGTACTCCGAACTCCTTGAGCAGATCCATCTTCGCGACGAGGGGCTGAGAACCGGTGTGCTTCTGACACCACCAGTGATCCCGCTCACGCTTGCCGAGAAGGTTACTACCGAAGTGAACATGATCTTGAGCAAGCTCACTCACGAACAACACGTAAGTTGGAATTCCAACTCACTTTTCTCTTTATGCTATTTTGTATTATATCCTCTAGCCCCCAAGCATGAAGTTGGATAAACAATCCAGATATATGCTTTCATAGGATGCCAAAGAATAAACTAGTGTAGCCCCCAAGGCTCGTGCTGATATTAGTTAAAATATTAGCCCGAGTCTTTAGTAGACTTTTGACTCTGGGTATTCTGACTTACAGAAAGTTAATTCATATAACCAGGAATTATTGAAGAATATCTGCAACAAGCGGAGAGAGATCAAAGCTCATTCCAGGAATTGTTGAAGAATATATGCAACAAGCGGATCAGTTGAAACTGTCAAGGGATGAGACTGAAGGTAAAAATTCCAGTCTTCAGACCTTGCCCTTTATTTCATAGTCAAATTATTTATTCAATTGATGTTCTTTTGCTTATAGCACTGGTAAAGCAATCATGTGCTATGATTGAAGAAGCCGAGAATCTAAAGACCTTGGAGGTGGAGAACTCCGACTTACGTCAAGAGTTGGACCAACTGAAGGGGGATCACGAGCGGAGCATTTCTCAAGTTCTTGAATCCTCTTCTATGGCCACCGAAGAACATGATCGAAGGATCACGGCCCAGGATCAAAGGATCTCGGATATCAACAATGCTTTGTTTAGAGAGAAGGACATCACCGAGGCACTCCGGGCTGAACTCCAGAGCCTACGGGAAGAGAAGACTAAAGTTGACGATGTTATCTTCGGTAGGTTAACTTCTTTCTGACTTTTTGCGTTTTCTGACTCTTGGTGTTCGGATTTATTTTATTAACCTTCACTACAAAAAATGTGTTGACTAGTGACCTTTTCATAATGACCATGATTTGTTTGGTCATAGATCTATGACCATTTTAAACCTAACGGTCGTAAACCATTTGAGAGGTTCCAAACCTAGAAAACTACGACCTTTTTATCAGGAAGGTCGTAACTTCCTTACACAAATTGGTCCTAACATGGACAACACCGGCCCACAACTTTAATTTTAGAAAATTGCGACCAATTTAAAAGGTCGTTATTGCTAATACATCATTCGCTCAAACGATTAGACTACCAACTAACCAGTTTCACCTATGTGACATATCCACGTGTTAATTTTTGTCTACATGTCAATTTTCGTTCCACGTGTCAATCTTTTTTAAACATACCGCTCACATTTGGAAACACTGGCTGCCAGGCGGGACTCACGCGCGCCACGACTTGTGGGCGGGACCCACATGCGCCGTGCGTGCTAGAACCACTTGGGCCTACAGGCGGGACACATGTGCGCCACCAACACGACCTATGGGCGAGACCCACGCGCGCCACCGAGACGACCTGCCAGGGAAGCCTAGAATTAATAACGGCAAAAAAACATGAGAATTGGATATTGTACATGTAGTTCAAATCGGATCCACTTCCTGCCGATTCGGCAGACATTTGTCTTTTTTGCTAGGGGAGGATAAAATTTGAGATACCCCAGTTGGAACACTGTCCATGTAATATGGTCTTGTATTTTTGAAAAAATATGGTGGTAGCATTTTGAATTAGCCCTTTCGTGGTTGCTTCACAAAATGTCCCATTTTTTGCACTCGCAAAATTTAGACAGCCAATCAGAATAGAGAGACAGACTATCTAGGGATCACCCCATAGAAGTAGATCTCAACCGTCCACATGGATCCATCCAAAAATACAAATTTTCATCTCCCGTCAGGTCTCCCGGCTCCCCTCCCCGCACACATTTCAACATTAAATGACCCAAAAGCCCTATAGTTTCCATAGTTGTAGCAGATAAAAGATAAGGGGTAGTTTTGTAAAATCTTCCACACTGCGCATCCAGATCGAGATGGACATCCATCCAAACCCTAATCCCCTCTCACCCTGCAGCACTCTTCCTTCACACCACCCATCCGATGCTGCCGCCACCACAAACCCCTTTGCTCCTCATCCTTTGTCACCTATGGCGGCCTCCGGAGCCGGTTGTTCCACCGCATAGCGGCATCGGCAGACGGAGAGGTCGGCGACACAGTAGCCCGCGACTATGAGGTGTTCGTCGGACGGAGGGGGGATGTCATGGGCATGTTCACCTTCGTGTGCCACAAGTGTGGCAGCGAGAGGGATCCGGCTGCCGCCGCAGATGCAAGCCTCCCCGTCGTATCTGGATAGCAAGATCTACACCCAGGCCATCGTCCATTCAACCTCATCGCTGAGAGCTTTCTTGACTGGTGTGTACTACTACCAAACTCCGCCATTGCATCACCTCCTTCCGAGAAGTTCCTTGACGATACCCCTGCTTGTTTCTCTTTGATGCAGATGGCGTACGAGGACGCTTGGAAGGCCAGCCACCCTGATTTCAGGACGCCCTTCTCCTCCGTCGAGGACGCCATCACTAGGTGTGTTTGATCTAGATCCTCTTCTCTGTCGCCGCCATCATCCTTGTATCGTTGTACTTGTGTTTAGCACGTGTTACTGTCTGTCGCGTTCTAGGATCTTCACGTGCCTCAGAGGCCTATTTTTGCTTGGATCTTGCTCGCGTGATCTTCTAGTACCTATTAGAAAAGAACACTATGCATCCCTAGATGCCCTATAGTAATTTATATGGCACATCTATATAAGATAGTTTCCTTGAGTTACTTTCCAACTGGGGTCTCTATATTGAAAGTGTTAGTGTTATCTCTGTAACATTCTTTTTAGTGGACAGAAAAACCCATGTAATGGACCATTTGCTAGGTAAAGGTTATTACAATTTGTTGCATTCGTGCTCAGATGCTAAATTTACTTGTTGCCTGCATGAACCTTATCCAACTATTAACTCTTTGACCGTCCTTTAATAAGAACTACATGTTAAATATACTTGTTCCATTTGTAAGAACTACATGTTATTTAATGGTTGCTCAGCATATTATCACACAAAATACTAATTCTTCCTAAGAGTCATCTATTGTTGCTGCTTGTTCATGCCCTTCAGTAATTTATCAAAGATATGGTGCTATTTTTCATTGTAAATACAACAAATTTAAAATGATAAGATATGGTCCTATACTATTTATGTTGATTTGTTTCCTAAAATGTAGTCAAATATTGCTGAATTTGTACTGGTGCAGTGTTAACTTGTTATCTGGGGTTCAGATTACCTATTCCTTGAATCTGTAAGTTCCATATATATCCACTGAAGAAAACATTTGTTATTGTTGCGTCATGCAGGTCGCAGCGCTTGGCGACTCCACCATCGACATCGATGGTCCCCTGCTCACGCAGATGGAGCATGTCCTCGCCAAGTTTAGATTTCTCCCGAGGCTGGACTTCCTCCACGTCATCCGCGTTGACCTCGCCTTACCGTTTAAGCTCCTGATCTGAACTTCATCTCCGCCTTACCACTACAACCACTTTTGTGGCAGACTGCACCGGGCGATGAATCCGCAGAATCAAAGTTGCCATTTCATTTGGATTTGCTGATGAATCCATCTAGCGTGTTAACTAGTTGCCTAGTTGGATGATGTTGTGTGGTGTTGTCCCGACTAATCTATATTGATGTGATAGTACTTTATAGCTTACAGTACTTAACATTATAGTTATGTGAACCTCTTGCTGCTTTGTTCACTTTTTACCATAATGCTTACACATATCAAAAAGTTGTTTCATATATTTATATTTAATAGTGTTTCTTCTGCTTCGGCCAGCCCACGTAGATGAAAGTTCCTGTTCTGTTCACTTCTTGCCACAATGCTTAAATATATCAGAAAGCAACTTCATATGTTTATGTTTAATACTGTTTTTATTGCTTTGGCAGCCTAAATAGATGAAGTGAAGTTTCCACTGGATGTTTGAATTCTTAAGGCAAAATGATATGTATCCAGGATGCAATTTGGGTGTTAGGAAGCTGCCCTGCTCCTCTCCCTATTCGTTTGACGTGACCCTTATGGCTGTATTCTAATGGATTCTGTTGTCCTTGCAGAAGTGGACCAAGGGAAGCAAAAAGATAAGGTGAACAACATGGTGCTGATCGACCAGGCCACCTATGAAAACCTCATCATCAAGGTGCCCAAGTACAAGAAGATTACCACCTCCGTCCTCTCTGAGCGCCTTAGGGTAACGCACATTCTCCTTCCGGGTCTGCTGTTCCCCGTTACTTCTAGCGAAGTCTGATCCATAGTTCCCATATGAAGTTTATATCATCTTGATTCTTGCTAAGAATGTAAATATAGTTGATTCTTGTGATTACTATAGATATTTGATTTCAGAGTAAAGGAAAGCATCAATGATTGTGCATGTCAATTTCCACGTATGGTTGCCAAAGTATGCTACATTTGTATGGGTTGCTCAGAAGCAATTCGATGTTGAATTATGGGTAGTTCTTGAATTATCTGGATCTTGTTCTACACTGCTATTTTGTTGTTGCCTTCTCTTGGTATAGTGTGCTTTGGTCCAAGTCAGGGAATGCACAGAATAAGATTGCACACTAATTTTCAAATTGGATTGAACATAAATTGTGCAGTTGTAAGCGATTTGTATCATCTAGGCTTAGGTCTTGTTAGAGATGATAGCCCTATGAATGTCCGAAACACTTCTGATATTTTCATGACTTGCATTGCTCAAATTTCATTTAAACATTCAATACTCAAATAATGTCAATCATATTCTGTATCCTGCAATCATTTACTTGATTCAATTATTTGTTTTTAATTGTACTAGAAGTATAACGTTGCTCCATGTTTGCCCCTCCATTTCCATGTGCTACATCAACTATATCCATGTTAAAACAAATGGAAACATGGCTGAGAACTAGTATCGGTGTTGATTTTTCTATGGATCACCTCACTCGAATTCCTCCAATTTCAGGTGCATTGGTCACTGCGGTGCCCTGCTAGCTGGTATGGTCAGCTACTAGGTCAGAAGTTGATTAGGGCCCATGTGGAGCATGTAAAGCCATGTTGTTTGTTTGTAATTCATCCACTGTATGATTATTTCTGTAGGTTTGAGTGGCTAATAAGCTTGTGATACTATATAATTCTGTAATATACTGTTGTTATCCAAATATTGTTTGTAACAATCATAACAATTATTTGTTGTTTACTGTCGGAACCAAAACCTCACAGTTTATCCATGAGAAATTCTATCTGACAAGTGTGGCCTATATGAAATGTTGACTAGTGGGACCTGTATGGAATTTATATCTGACATGTGGACCTGTTGTGAAATTAAATGAAAAAACAAAAATGTTGGGCAAAAGAAAATGCCAGAAATGAAAATATATGGGCTTAAGCTTTGGGCTTGGCCCATGAAATAAATGGATAGTAAAGCCAAGCTGAGAAACCAAAAGGATAGAATAACTGGGCTTGGCCCATGTAAATCACTAAACTGGACTGGGCTGAATTTGTTGCCACATCAGATTCCACGTCAGATTGGCTTATGTGGATAGGCTAGAATGATATGACCAAATATTTTGGTCATGGACACTATGACCATCTATTTTGGTCATAGTAGTTCATGACCAATTCAAGAAAAAGGTTGTGAGTTGTCTATAGTGACCCTCGGTATATCACCTACTGTTTTTGGTTATACAAACGTCATATATGGACTACTATGACCTTTCTATGACCAATATTTGGGGACACGAGTTAGCACATTCCTTGTAGTGCTTTTGCATTACATGAGCATGTCCTCCGAACTTGCTGGATTCTGCCTCCACCGAGTCTCACACCAGCCGGCTTATACAAGTCGGTGATTTGCTTCACGATTTCCGCCAATCTTTGGAGGATATTGGCAAAGTACTCAAGGTTCCAGACATGCATAGAATGTCCGGCTTTGAAGTGCGAGACAAGGCCAAGGAGATGCCCCAGCTTATCCAGGACTGGAACATGTCCTACGCATGAACCACAGTGCAGAACACTCTCACCATGGTTATGAGCTACCATGGAAGCATGGAAATCTGGCAAGTAACCAGAGGGTATTTGACTGTGGACGAAGACAGACAAGAGCAAGACATCATAGCCATCATGGACTCCTGTGCTGGATATGGGTGCCATGTAGCTGACTTAACCAACTACAACACTCCTTTCTTCACTCGTGTGGATACGCCTCTTCCGCCTCCGAGGTAACAGCAGAAGTTTCTGACGATGAACAAACCGCTTCGGATTTGAACGTCTCGCACATATATCAAGGCGAGGTCGATATCTCTAGTGAGCCGGCAGGTCCTACCTCTCCCCTCCATCGTAGAGCATCAGAAGAAACAATTTGTTATTCTGAAAACAATTCGGGTTGTAAATAAGTAGTATAATACTTTTGCTAGTGCTAAGATTTGTAATCTCTATTTAGCACTTTTGGCTTTAATTTTATGTGCCTGAAATGTTTACATAAGCACTTATGTTTTTTGTCTGTTCTTATCGTTTATCTAGCTTTCCGCCTCGTCCCTTTCGTTTGTCGGCCAACCTTCAACACGAAAACTTTGCCGAGTGATACATTGCAAATGTATCTATAATTTTTGATGTTCCATGCTTGGTTTTCTTATGTTTTGTCCACACTTTGGAGTACTTTTCATATGATTTCTTGGACTAACCTATTAACAAAGAGCTACAATGCCAGTTGCCTGTTTTCTGCTGTTTTTGGTTCCAGGAAAGTCAGAAAATCAATATTCTCGGAATTGGACCGGACAAAAGCAAATGTTGATATTTTACCGGAAGTCTCATGGAGCCAGAAGACGAGACGGAGAGGGGATAGGGGCTGGCCACACCACCTGGTGGTGCGGGCCAGTGATACATTGCAAATGTATCTATAATTTTTGATGTTCCATGCTTGGTTTTATCTACTTTCTTATGTTTTGTCCACACTTTGGAGTACTTTTGATATGATTTCTTGGACTAACCTATTAACAAGAGCCACAGTGCCAGTTGCCTGTTTTCTGCTATTTTTGGTTCCAGAAAGTCAGAAAATGAATATTCTCGGAAATGGACGGGACAAAAGGCAATATGCCTATTTTTCCTGGAGACTCACGGAGCCAAAATACGAGACGAAGAGGGGCCACAGGGTGTCCACACCACCCCTAGGTGCGGGTCCCGTTTGGCCACGCCAGGGCATGGTGTGGGCCCCCTGGCCGGCCACCGACCTTGCCTCTTTCGCCTATATATCTCCCTCGAGGCAAAAACCCTAGATCGTCAATCAGAAATCCACGAAAAGTTCCGCAGCGCCGCCGCCACCGAAGGGGAGATTCGGGGGACAGAAAGTCTCTGTTCCGGCACCCTGACGGGACGGGGAAGTGCCCCTAGAGCCATCTCCATCGATCTCCACCGCCATCTCAATCACCATTGCTGATTCCCGTGATGAGGCGGCAGTAGTTCGCTCTCGAGGCTAAGGGTTCTACCGGTAGCTATGTGTTCATCTCTCTCTCTATGCATGATCTTATTGAGATCATGAGCTTGTAATCTATAGATCTACCTTGCTACTCAAGTGCTTTAATAGATCTCTGCTCTACCCATGTGTGTGAAGTTGACAGTGTGCACACCATGGTGGCACTTAGGCTAGGGATTACAAATACTTGTTATGAGTTATATTTGGAGTTGGATGTCTTTATGAAATTGTGGTGTATGTTGGAACCATCTAGTGCTCAAGGTGACAGTGTGGGGTTTCTAGATGGGAAAGATGAACTTTGAGGTGTGCTGTTATAGCCCTACCATCGATTAGAGTGTCCAACCGGAGAGTAGTTCAGCGTAGTATTATAAAGAAGAATATATTTATATGAGAGTGTTCACTAGTGAAAGTATGATCCCTAGGCCTTGTTTTTAAGCACTCAAACACTGTTTGCAACTAGATCTGTTACATGTTTACTTGCTTCCATCTTTATTTCAGTTTGACTTTTGTCTCTTCAACGTCATCAAGCTATTTTCTATCACCGTTACCACTTATAATTATCTATACCACTTGTATTTCACTATCTATTTGCCGAACTAGTGCATCTATACACCTGACAAGTATATTGGGTGTGTTGGGGACACAAGAGAGTTCTTGTATCTTGATTGCAGGGTTGCTTGAGAGGAAATACCTTTGACCACTTCCTCCCTAAGTTCGATAAACCTTGGGTAGTCCACTTAAGGGAAACTTGCTGCTGTTCTACAAACCTCTACACTTGGAGGCCCAATAACTGTCTACAAGAATAGAAGTGCATAGAAATCAAGCTATTTTTTGGCGCTGTTTCCGAGGAGGTAAGTTGAAGGGTACTCACATCCTCCGCTGTGAGTGCTTGAAGTTAATTCCTTTAGATTCTGCAATTTTGTCTTTTTGTTTCTTGTTTTCACTAGTTTGGCTTAATGGAAAACAACAACAAAATTAGAGAGCTTTATAGTATTTATCTTGAGTTAGGACATGAAGTGTTTGAGAGAAAAATAAAAAACCTATGGAACTTTATTTGCATGCTAATAGCAATGTTGTTAGTATGAATTCTTTGAACACCATTATTGCTAATGCTATGTAAAAGTCTAAGCTTGGGGAAGCTAGTTTTTATGAAAATGATCTTTTTAGTTCCCCAGCTTTGGAAGATAGCAATTCTATTGCTTATGATGATACCAAACCTCCAATTTATGATGATTACAATGATGAATATGATATTTTCAGTCCACCTACTATTGAGGAGGAAATTAATTATGACTACAATATACCTCCTATATTTGATGATTATGGTGATGAGAATAATAATGATAGCTATTTTGTTGAATTTGCTCCCACTACGATTAATAAGAATGACTTTGCTTATAGGGAGAGTAATAATTGTTTTATGCATGTGGCTCACGATAAGAATGTTTTATGTGATAGTTATATTGTTAATTTTATTCAGGACGCTACTGAAAGTTATTATGAGAGAGGGAAACATGGTTTTATGTATCTCAATAATATTAAGTTTCCCCTCTTTATGTTGAAATTTTTGAAGTTGCACCTGTTTTGCTTTCCTATGCTTGTTTCTTTGTGCTTTCCTGACTTGTTTATTTACAAGATTCCTATGCATAGGAAGTGGGTTAGACTTAAATGTGTTTTGAATTTCCTTCTTGATGCTCTCTTTTACTTCAATTCCTATTTCTTATGTGAGCATCTTCTCAAACTATCATGCCTAACTTAAAGGCGTTAAAGAAAAGTACTTATTGGGAGATAACCCAAAAGTTTTAGATGAGTCTTGGAAGTTATTACCTCTGTAATAACCGCTCCTTATCCTTTTTTTTACTTTTTGTGCCAAGAGTAACCTCTAATGAGAGAGAAGTAATGATTGGGAAAGTTGCTGTCCCGAAACAGATTTTTATGCTTCACCGTAAAAATTTGTGTAAAATCTATGTACGTCCTTTTGAGGCGAAATTTTTTGTTCTTCTACCCCAGGTTGTTATCTAACTTTAGTTAGTTCAACACTTTTCTATTTGAGCAACACAAGATCTTAGAAAAAATTCGTCTTTACCTGCTGGTCTGTTTTGATAGATTTCTGCCTTTATTTGCATTTTCTTCGTGTTGGTTCCTTTTTGAGTTCTTTTGGGGAATTGATCTTTTTGAGGGAAGTGCTATAGTAGATAGTGTTTTAATGGAAGTTTTATTGGTGTTAGAACTGAACCTAAAGACCTAATATCTTAAGTGCACTAATGTTGCTAATAAAGATTGTTTGAAGTTTTGTATGAAGGAAAATTTCAGGTGTATGGAAGGAATGAGTAATGAGATGAAGGATGGACTAAAGCTCAAACTTGGGGATGCCACGCATGTCACCCCAAGAAATATCCAAGAATTACAAGTGTCAATTCTTGGGGTTGCCCAAGGCATCCCCTTCTTCATCAATAAAAATCCCAGTTTCCTTCCAAACGCTTCATTTTTATTCTTTCATGCACAGTTGTGTTGTTCTTGGAGCGTCTTCTTTTTCGTTTTTGTTTTGGTTTTTAGTTTGCTTGGTTTGCTTAGTTTTCTGAATAAATTGGTTGGACCCCCTCTTTCATGCATTGGTTTTCAAATAGTTTGGTTTGGATTGGAAAAGATTAGGAAAAGTTCATGCTTAAGTGGTAAAAAGAGTTTATTTTTACTATGGCCTATGCTTTGTCATGCCATGCTTGATATTGTTTTGTCTTTATGCTTAGTATTCTTTGCTTTAGCATGACTTGTTATAAACAATTGAGATTGCTTAATGTGCCTTGGAAGGATCATGCGTTGTTTTAGCATATTAAAGCATAGTATAGTGGTATTCTCGTTTCATGCTTTATTTGGGTTGACTTGGAACATGCTCACACCATGTTATGACTATCCTAAGTCACCATATCCTTAATGATCCTTTAGTTTTCAACTTGTAGTATCACTTTATGCTTTGATCAATGATGTTTTGTCGCTCTGCATGATTATGGCCATTATTGCTCTCTTAGTTTGTCGCTCCCAGTCTTTTGCTAGCCTCCGTAACCAAGTATGAGATCCACTCATGCATCGAACTCCCTAAACCAAGTTATTCCAAAGAGTCCACCATACCTACCTACTAGCATATGCTATTCCAAGTATATTCATGTTTTTGTTTACCTTCCAAATTAAATTTCTTATGTAAAAGTTAGTGATTAAAGCTCTCACGAACTAGATGGCACACTTTAGTTTTCTTGCATTTAATAAACTTGAACCATTGGGTCCTTCTTTGTTGTGTATATGATTGCGCTTTATCAGTTGAAGTTAACAGAACCATGTATCATGGGGAATGTTTTAAACATTGCACCTGTACTTTGTACCCCGTTGATATTATGTTCTTTTGCTTATGATCCGGCGGTGTGAAATAAAAGTGGAACTTGTAAGATCATGGAGTTTGTATGTGTTTTAGAGAAACGTCTGGGCCGCTAGCCTAAGCCATGCCTAATCATGGTGGAAACTTGCAGCATAACCATAATGAGCACTCTATGAAGCATGCTCAATAAAAACCTATGCAAATAGCAAATAAAAAGATCGCTGAGATGCTTATTGTCTGCTTGCCTTGTCATTTTGATTATGGTATAGATCTTGTATCATGTGCAAGGGGTACCCCATTAGCGGTTCTCTATGATACATATGTACTTACAATGACAAGAGATTACTTGTGACGAAAGTTGAGTAGCATGAGGTTCGACCCTCGTATTCAAGGGACATGAGATTTCCAACTTATACTTCATCAAGCATATACACCGTAGTTTGTTCACTTTAACCTTAATCACTTCAAGATGCTTATGATAGGGGCAATGAGAGCTAAAAGCTATTAAGTACCATAATTTTTGGAAGCTCTTTATGAGACCTGAATCCCTACTTCCTTCTATGAAGGCCTTTCTTCCACTTATATGTTGAGTCTCCACCTTCTACCTTTATGCACCTACTTTGAGAGCATAATGGCCATTCTTAGTTCTATGTGCATTGTCCCAAGACTTGTTGATTGATGCATAGCTTTGATATTGCTTGTTTTAAACTTTTTGTATCTAGTCACTCTTATGAACTTTGAAGGTGTCCTATGCATTTATATTTGCTACTCTATGAGGGACAAGCTGAATACTACTATGCTATGTTTTCTTTATGTGAAACAAACAAACGTCTTGCAAAGCATTGTTATTCATGAATCTTTTGTTTGTGCCTTTTCATGTTGCAACATAGTTTCTTTTTCTTATTGCTAGAACTTTGTCTTTCATGTTATGATTGAAATACTATGATCCCAGCATTGAATGTTTTACAAATACTTTGATTAAGTTTATGATGGTGCATGTCACCTTAAAAATTATTCTTTATTTTTATCACTTACCTACTCGAGGACGAGCAGGAGTTAAGCATGGGGATGTTGATACATTCCAAATGTATCTATAATTTTTGATGTTCCATGCTTAGTTTTATCTACATTGTTATGTTTTGTCCACACTTTTCAGTACTTTTCATATGATTTCTTGGACTAACCTATTAACAAGAGTCACAGTGCTAGTTGCCTGTTTTCTGCTGTTTTTGGTTCTAGAAAGTCAGAAAATGAATATTCTTGGAATTGGATGGGACAAAAGCCAATATGCCTATTTTTCCCAGAGACTCACGGAGCCAGAATACGAGACGGAGAGGGGCCACAGGGTGGCCACACCACCCCTGGGCGCGGGTTTCCCTTGGCTGCGCCAGGGCATGGTGTGGGCCCCCTGGCCAGCCACCGACCTTGCCTCTTTCACCTATATATCTCCCCTGAGGCAAAAACCCTAGATCGTTAAGCAGAAATCCACGAAAAGTTCCGCAGCGCCACCACCACCGAAGGGGAGATTCGGGGGAGAGACAGTCTCTGTTCCGACACCCTGCCGGGACGGGGAAGTGCCCCTGGAGCCATCTCCATCGATCTCCACCGCCATCTCCATCACCATTGCTGATTCCCATGATGAGGAGGGAGTAGTTCTCTCTCAAGGCTAAGGGTTCTACCGGTATCTATGTGTTCATCTCTCTCTCTATGCATGATCTTATTGAGATTATGAGCTTGTAATCTATAGATCTACCTTGCTACTCAAGTGCTTTAATAGATCTCTGCTCTCCCCATGTGTGTGAAGTTGACAGTGTGCACACCATGGTGGCACTTAGGCTAGAGATTACAAATGCTTGTTATGAGTTATATTTGGAGTTGGATGTCTTTATGAAATTGTGGTGTTTGTTGGAACCATCTAGTGCTCAAGGTGACAGTGTGGGGTTTTCTAGATGGGAAAGATGAACTTTGAGGTGTGCTGTTATAGCCCTACCATTGATTAGAGTGTCCAACCGGAGAGTAGTTCAGCGTAGTATTATAAAGAAGAATATATTTATATGAGAGTGTTCACTAGTTAAAGTACGATCCCTAGGCCTTGTTGCTAAGCACTGAAACACCATTTGCAACTAGATCTGTTACATGTTTACTTGCTTCCATCTTTATTTCAGTTTGACTTTAGTCTCTTCCACGTCATCAAGCTATTTTCTATCACCGTTCCACTTATAATTATCTATACCACTTGTATTTCACTATCTCTTCGCCGAACTAGTGCACCTATACACCTGACAAGTGTATCGGGTGTGTTTGGGGACACAAGAGACTTCTTGTATCTTGATTGCAGGGTTGCTTGAGAGGGAATACCTTTGACCACTTCCTCCCTGAGTTCGATAAACCTTGGGTAATCCACTTAAGGGAAACAAGCTGCTGTTCGACAAACCTCTGCACTTGGAGGCCCAACAACTGTCTACAAAAATAGAAGTGCGTAGACATTAGCCAGGCCAGGCCGCGCCAGGGGGTGGTGTGGGCCTCTCCGGCACCCCCTCGGTCTCCCTCTCGCCTATAAGAGCCTCCCGATGCATAAACCCTAAATCATCAATCAGAAATCCACGAAAAGTTTCGCAGCGCCGCCGCCATCGAAGGGAGATTCGGGGGACAGAAAGTCTCTGTTCCGGCACCCTGCCGGGATGGGGAAGTGCCACCGGAGCCATATCCATCGATCTCCACCGCCATATCCATCACCGTTGCTGATTCCCATGATAAGGAGGGAGTAGTTCTCTCTCGAGGCTAAGGGTTCTACCGGTAGCTATGTTTTTATCTATATCTCTATGCATGATCATATTGTGATCATGAGCTTGTAATCTATAGATCTACCTTTCTACTCAAGTGCTTTAATAGATCTCCGCTCTCCCCTGTGTGTGAAACTGATAGCGTGCACACCATGGTGGCACTTAGGCTAGAGATTACAAATACTTGTTATGAGTTATATTTGGAGTTGGATGTCTTTATGAAATTGTGGTGTTTGTTGGAACCATCTAGTGCTCAAGGTGACAGTGTGGGGTTTTCTAGATATGAAAGGCTTACTTTGAGGTGTGCTTTTATAGCCCTACCATGGATTAGAGTGTCCAACCGGAGAGTAGTTAAGAGTAGTGTCATAAAGAGAAGATATTTATATGAGAGTGTTCACTAGTGAAAGTATGATCCCTAGGACTTGTTTGAAAGCATTGATACACCGTTTGCTATTAGATCTATTACATGCTTGCCTGCGTCCATCTTTATTTCAGTTTGCCTTTAGTCTCTTCCACGCCATTAATCTATTTTCTATCACTGTTACCACTTATAATTATCTATACCACTTGTATTTCACTATCTCTTTGCCAAACTAGTGCACCTATACACCTGACAAGTGTATTGGGTGTGTTGGGGACACAAGAGACTTCTTGTATCTTGATTGCAGGGTTGCTTGAGAGGGAATACCTTTGACCACTTTCTCCCTGAGTTCGATAAACCTTGGGTAATCCACTTGAGGGAAAACTTGCTGCTCTTCTACAAACCTCTGCACAAGGAGGCCCAACAACTGTCTACAAGAATAGATGTCCGTAGACATCAAGCTATTTTCTGGCGCCGGGGACTGAAGCAGAAGAAGCTCCCATGTCAACCACGCACCAGCAAGTATTTTCTGGCGCCGTTGCCGGGTAGGTAAGGTAAAAGGTACTCACATCCTCCGGTGTGAGTGCTCGAAGTTATTTTCTTTAGATTCTGCAATTTTGTCTTTTTGTTTCTTGTTTTCACTAGTTAGGCTTAATGGAAAACAACAAAAAAATTAGAGAGCTTTATAGTATTTATCTTGAGTTAGGACATGAAATGTTTGAAGAAAAAATTGAAAAACTTATGGAACTTTATTTGCATGCTAATAGCAATGTTGTTAGTATGAATTCTGTGGACACCATTATTGCTAATGCTATGTAAAAGTCTAAGCTTGGGGAAGCTAGTTTTTATGAAAATGATCTTTTAAGTCCCCCAAGGACGGAGGAGAAAATTTACTTTGATGATACTATGCCTCCAATATATGATGATTACAATGATGAATATTATATTTTCAGTCCACCTACTATTGAGGAGAAAATTAATTATGATTACAATATGCCTCCTATATTTGTTGATTATGGTGATGAGAATAATAATGATAGCTATTTTGTTGAATTTCCCCCCACTACAATTAATAAGAATAGCTATGTTTATGTGGAGAGTATTAATTCTTTTATGCATGTGGCTCATGATAAGAATGTTTCATATGATAGTTATATTGTTAATTTTACTCATGATGCTACTGAAAGTTATTATGAGAGAGGGAAACATGGTTTTATGTCTCTAAACAATATTAAGTTCCCCTCTTTATGTTGAAAATTTTGAAGTTGCACTTGTTTTGCTTTCCTATGCTTGTTCCTTTCTGATTTCATGACTTGTTTTTTTATAAGATTCCTATGCATAAGAAGTGTGTTCGACTTAAATGTGTTTTCAATTTGTTTGTTGATGCTCTCTTTTACTTCAATTCATATTTCTTATGTGAGCATCTTCTCAAGCTATCATGCCTAACTTAAAGGCGTTAAAGAATTGTACTTATTGGGAGATAACCCAAAAGTTTTAGATGAGTCTTGGAAGTTATTATCTCTGTAATAACCGCTCCTTATCCTTTTTATTTGCTTTTTGTGCCAAGAGTAACCTCTAATGAGAGAGAAGTAATGATTGGGAAAGATGTTGTCCTGAAACAGATTTCTGTGCTTCACCGTAAAAATTCGTGTAAAATATCTGTATGTCGTTTTGAGGCGTGAATATTTGTGCTTTTCCCTAGGTTGTTATCTAACTTTCGTTAGTTCAACAATTTTCGATTTGATCCATAGAAGGTCTTCTAAAAATTTCGTCTTTACCTGCTTGTCTGTTTTGACAGATTTCTGCCATTATTTGCATTTGCTTCTTGTTGGTTCCTTTTTGAGTTCTTTTGGGCAACTGAGCTTTTTGAGGGAAGTGCTACAGTAGCTTGTGTTTTAATGGAAGTTTTATTGGTGTTGAAACTGAACCCAAAGACTTATTATCTTAAGTGCACTAATCTTACTAATAAAGATTATGTAAAGTTTTGTATGAAGGAAAAATTTCAAGTGTATAGAAGGAATGAGTAATGAGATGAAGGATGGACTAAATCTCAAGCTTGGACATGCCACGCATGTCACTCCAAGAAATATCCAAGAAGTACAAGCGTCAAAGCTTGGGGATGCCCAAGGCATCCCCTTCTTCATCAATAAAAATCCCAGGTTTCATCCAAATACTTCATTTTTATTGTTTCATCCACAGTTGTGTTGTTCTTGGGGCGTCTTCTTTTTCGTTTTCGTTTTGGTTTTTCGTTTGCTTGGTTTGCTTAGTTTGCTGAATAAATTGGTTGGACCCCCTCTTTCATACATTCATTTTCAAATAGTTTGGTTTGGATTGGAAAAGAGTAGGAAAGTTCATGCTTAAATGGTAAAGAGAGCTTGTTTTTGACTGTGGCCTATGCTGTGTCATGCCATGCTTGATATTGTTTTGGCTTTACGATTAGTATTATTTGCTGTAGCATGACTTGTTTTAAAAAATTGAGATTGCTTAATGTGCCTTGAAAGGATCATGCGCTGTTTTAGCATATTAAAGCATAGTACTGTGGTATTCTCCTTTGATGCTTTATTTGGGTTGACTTGGCGCATGCTCACACCATGTTATGACTATCCCAAGTCACCATAGCCTTTATGATCATTTAGTTTTCAACTTGTAGTATCACTTTATGATTTGATTAGTGATGTTTTGTCACTCTGCATGATTATGGCCATTATTGCTCTCTTAGTTCGTCGCTCCCAGTCTTTTGCTAGCCTCCATAACCAAGTACGAGTTCCACTCATGCATCCAACTCCTAAAACCAAGTTATTCCAAAGAGTCCACCATACCTACCTATTAGCATATGCTATTCCGAGTATATTCATGCTTTTGTTTACCTTCCGAATTAAACTTGTTACGAGAAAACTAGTGATTAAAGCTCTCACAAACTTGATGGCACACTTTACTTTTCTTGCCCTTAATAAACTTGAACCATTGTGTCGTCTATGTTGTATATGCTTGCACTTATTTGTTGGGGATTAGCAAAACCATGCTGTCATGGGGAATGCTTTCAACATTGCATTGTACTTTGTACCTAGTTGATATCATGCTCTTTTGTCTATGGATGTCGTCGGTGTGAAATGAAAGGGGAGCTTGTAAGTCCATGGAGTTATGTATATGTGTTAGAGAAACGCCTGTGCCGCTGGTCTAATCCATGTTGTCATGGTGGAAACCTGCAGCGTAACTATAATGAGTTGTCTATGAAGCATTCTTCTTATAAAAAAGAGTCAGATATTGAGAAAAAAGAGAAAAGAAAAAAAGAGATATATGAAAAGAGGAAAGAGAGAAAATACCACCATATTCCCATGGTAAATAAGAAGATTGTTGAGATGCTCGTTGTCTTCTTGCCTTCTCATTTTGATATGGGGATTCTTCCGTATCATCGGGCAAGGGGTACCCCATTGGCGGTTCTCTATGATACACATGTACTTACGATGACAAGAACTTACCGGTGACTAAACTTGAGTAGCATGAGGAGCGGCCCTTGTATTCAAGGGACATGAGATTTCCAACTTATAGTTTGTCAAGCATATACTCCATAGTTTGTTCACTTTAACCTTAATCACCTTCAGGATTCTTATGATAGGGGCAATGAGAGCTAAAAGCTATTAAGTACCATAACTTTTGGAAGCTCTTTATGAGACTTGAATCTCTACTTCCTTCTATGAAGGCCTTTCTTCCACTATATATATTGAGTCTCCACCTTCTATCTTTATGCACTTACTTTGAGAGCATAGTGACCATTCTTAGTTCTATGTGCATTGTCCCAAGACTTGTTGATTGATGCATACCTTGATATTGCTTGTTTTAAACTATTTGCATCTAGTCACTCTTATAAACTTTGAAGGTGTCCTATGCATTTATATTTTCTACTCTATGAGGGACAAGCTGAATACCATTATGCTATGTTTTCTTTATGTGAAATAAAAAAACGTCTTGCAAAGCATTGTTATTCATGAATCTTTTGTTTGTGCATTTTCATGTTGCAACATAGTTTCTTTGTCTTATTGCTAGAACTTTGTCCTTCATGTTATGATGGAAGTACTATGATCCCAGCTTTGAATGTTTTACAAATATTTTGATCAAGTTTATGATGGTGCATGTCACCTCAAAAATTATTCTTTCTTATTATCACTTACCTACTCAAGGATGAGCAGGAGTTAAGCTTGGGGATGTTGATACATTGCAAATGTATCTATGATTTTTGATGTTCCATGCTTGGTTTTATCTACATTCTTGTGTTTTGTCCACACTTTGCAGTACTTTTCGTATGATTTCTTTGACTAACCTATTAACAAATAGCCACAGTGCCAGTTGCCTATTTTCTGCTGTTTTTGGTTCCAGGAAAGTTAGAAAATCAATATTCTCAGAATTGGACCACACAAAAGCCAAAGTCGATATTTTACCGGAAGACTCACGGAGCCAGAAGACAAAACGGAGAGGGGCCAGGGGATGGCCACACCACCTGGTGGCGCGAGCCAGGCCAGGCCGCGCCAGGGGGTGGTGTGGGCCCCTCCGGCACCCCCTCGGTCTCCCCTCTCGCCTATAAAAGCCTCCCGATGCATAAACCCTAAATCGTCAATCATAAATCCACGAAAAGTTCCGCAGTGTCGCCACCACCAAATGGGAGATTCAGGAGACAGAAAGTCTCTGTTCCGGCACCCTTCCAGGATGGGGAAGTGCCCCGGGAGCCATCTTCATCGATCTCCACCACCATCTCCATCGCTGTTGCTGATTCCCATGACGAGGAGGGAGTAGGTCTCTCTCGAGGCTAAGAGTTCTACCGGTAGCTATGTGTTCATCTCTCTCTCTATGCATGATCATATTGTGATCATGTGCTTGTAATCTATAGATCTACCTTTCTACTCAAGAGCTTTAATAGATCTCTGCTCTCCCCATGTGTGTGAAAGTGACAGCGTGCACACCATGGTGGCACATAGGCTAGAGATTACAAATACTTGTCATGAGTTATATTTGGAGTTGGATGTCGTTATGAAATTGTCGTGTTTGTTGGAACCATCTAGTGCTCAAGGTGACAGTGTGGGGTTTTCTAGATGGGAAAGGCTTACTTTGAGGTGTGCTATTATAGCCCTACCATGGATTAGAGTGTCCAACCGGAGTGTAGTTAAGAGTAGTATCATAAAGAGAAGATATTTATATGAGAGTGTTCACTAGTGAAAGTATGATCCCTAGGCCTTGTTTCTAAGCATTGATACACCGTTTGCTATTAGATCTATTACATGCTTACTTGCTTCCATCTTTATTTCAGTTTGCCTTTAGTCTCTTCCATGCCATTAAGCTATTTTCTATCACTGTTACCACTTATAATTATTTATACCACTTGTATTTCGCTATCTCTTCGCCGAACTAGTGCACCTATACACCTGACAAGTGTATTGGGTGTGTTGGGGACACAAGAGACTTCTTGTATCTTGATTGCAGGGTTGCTTGAGAGGGAATACCTTTGACCACTTCCTCCCTGAGTTCGATAAACCTTTGGGTAATCCACTTAAGGGAAAACTTGCTGTTGTACTACAAACCTCTGCACTTGGAGGCCCAACAACTGTCTACAAGAATAGAAGTGCGTACACATCACCAAGCAACGGAGCTCAATTGTTAAACTAGTTTAAACTCGGAAACAAAGCCGGCTTCTAGTACCAAGAATTCACTACTCGGAAAATGCCCGCATCTGGCAATCAGATAAATAACCAAAGTACAAACTAGAAAATTTTGATTTATATCCGAAGGTATCATTTTTAGAATCGGAAATCTTAACCAGAACAATCATGAGCATAAAGTACTTTGAAGTATTCTTGGATTTTCGATTTGTGACATGATCATTGGGAAATAAGATGGTAATATAAAACTTCTCATAAAATTTGAGGCAACCAATACTTTTATTTCTCATTGAACATGTACACATATATGATTACAAAGAAAGATAAATTAAGAATAAAAGGGATGTAGCTGAGCAATATTCCATGGTCTGTCTAATTCTTCCGGGTCTGTACTTCCTCCAACTCTCTTTCTTTTCTTAGTAGCAGGTCTTTCTTTGACTAGCCAAATATCAGTTAGATAGTAAGAACCAAATCGCCTTTATTGAAAGACCGGTTTCTTACTCTCTGGCTATGGTACTTGCGTAACTTATGCTGATAGGCTGTTGATCTCATCTAAGCAACAATGTGAACTTCTTCGATTAAATCGAGATCATTTTGTCGAGAATTTTCGTCATCCTCTTCAATATACGCCGCAACTCAGGGAGAAGTACGAATCAAATCACTAGGAAGAACTGCTTCTGCACCAAAGACCAAGAAGAAAGGTGTATATCCAGTTGACCTGTTCGGAGTTGTTCGCAAGCTCAGAAGGTAATTCCTCTGCCCAAGCCCCCGCAACACGTCGTAGTGGTACTTCGAGTCTTGGTTTTAGGCCTTGTAGGATTAAACCATTTGCTCTTTTGACTTGTCCATTAGCCTGTGGATGTGCGACTGACACAATGTCAAGACGGATATTTTGTTCATCACAGAATTCGGCAAGCTCTCCCATAGAAAAGTTACTCCCTTTGTCCGTGATAATGCTATGTGGATAACCGTATCAGATTATGACATCCTCAACAAATCTTATGGTTGTTGCCTCATTACAACCGGTGACGGGTTTAGCCTCAATCCATTTTGTGAATTTATCCACCATCACTAAGAGATGAGTAAATCCACTTGGAGACCGTTTAAACAGTCCTACCATGTCAATCCCCTAGACCACGAAAGGCCATGCTATAGGTATTGTTCACAGCTGATCAGCCGGAACGTGAGCTTGTTTGGCGTACTTTTGGAAGCCTTTGCACGTCTTGACTAGCGGTTCGGTATCTGCCTTGGCGGTAAGCCAGAAAAAACCATGTCGAAAAGCTTTTGTCACAAAAGATTTGGTTGTAGCATGGTGACCACACTCGCCTTCGTGGATTTATCGTAAGATTTCCACTCCTTCTTCCGGAGATACACAACGCTGAAAAACCCTAGACACGCTCCGCTTATAGAACTCACCACTAATTATAGTATAGGCTTTTGCTCCTCGGATGATCTGCCGTCTAAGAACCTCGTCTTCGGGTAATTTGCCATCTACCAAGTAGTCAAGGTAGGGTTGAGTCCAGCTGGGAATTACTAAAGGTGAGTCGAATTTGGTCGGATATTCCTCGTCTACTCCTTTTATAGAGGGAACTTTGACGTGCTCCAAAAAAGCGCCATCCGGGACCTTTTTCCGAGCAGAGCCTATATGAGATAGCGCATCTATTTCCTCATTTTCTGTTGGAGGGATGTGTTGAACCTCAAACCCTTCGAACGATTTAGATAGTTCATCCACGACGGCTCTATATGCTTCCATGTGTTTATTCTCATTACAGATATCCGACACTTGTTGGGTAACAAGATCCGAATCTCCATAACACATCAAATGTCGGATGCCGATATCCTTAGCAATCCGGATTCCATGCAGCAGTGCTTCATATTCGGCAATGTTATTCATCGCCGTGAAGTGGATCTGCATAACATAGAAAAGTTTATCTCCTTGGGGTGATTTGAGCACCACGCCAGCCCCTGAGCCCCTGAGCTCTCTAGACCCGTCAAAGTGTAAGGTCTAGTATTCTGACTCTAGGAGAGTCATATTTTCCGTTTCCTCTATCCAATCAGCGACAAAGTCAGTGAGGATTTGGGATTTGATTGTTGTACGAGGTTTATACTCAACGCCAAAAGTTGAAAGCTCTATGCCCCATTTTCTGACACGTCCTGTAGCATCGCTGTTGTTGATTATATCTCTCATGGGAGTTGTGCTAACCACGGTAATGGGATGTTGCTGAAAATAATGCCGTAACTTTCAGGATGTGAAAAACACACCGTCACTACTAGGAAACAGCTTATCAGTGGCGCACCGTTTTTCACTATCCGTGGCGCATTTCCTAGTCGCCACTATAACTATCTTCTGTGGCGCATATTGAAATGCGCCACAGAAATCTCAAACTTCTGTGGTGCATATGGCCAATATGCGCCATAGAAGATTTTTCCCAAATTTCAAAAAAACAAAGGCGGGCCAGATCTCAAACTTCTGTGGCGCATATGGCCAATATGCGCCACATACTTTTTTTCAAATTTAAAAAAAAACGGGCCAGATCTAGATTTGGCCGGAGGTGGTGGTTGTGGTGGCTGGTGGCTGGAGGAGGTCGCCGGAGTTGGTGGAGGAGGAGGAGGAGGTCGCCGGAGTTGGTGGAGGAGGAGGAGGTCACTGGAGTTGGTGGTGGAGGAGGAGGAGGAGGTCGCCGGAGTTGGTGGTGGAGGAGGAGGAGGTCGCCGGAGTTGGTGGTGGTGGAGGAGGAGGAGGTGGCCGGAGGAGGTAGAGGTGGTCGGAGAGTGGAGAAGGAGGAGGGACGGGAAGGGGAAAAGTGTGGAGGGGAGGAGAAGTGGGGAGGGGAGAAGAAGTGAGGGAGAAAAAGGAAAAAGAGATGGACAAGGGCGCCGGCAGAATTCAAATTTTGAATCCCGCCCAAGACTTCTATGGCGCATATGGGAGAAATGCGCCACAGAAGTTTCACCCCCTTTTTTATTTTTTTTGCAGTAAAAAATCTTCTACCCTAAATAACTTTTTACTCTTTTCAAATTTGGGGATTCTGTAAAATCCAGAATGACCGTTTTACCGTGCCATGACCTATTTTTGCAAAATACATCAAAATTCATGTTTTTCAATTTTTTCTAGATGTATACCCTAAAATCTAACTACAACTCAAAGGAATTTTTGAAGTTTCTATCATTTTTGTTTATTTTTTACAAAACTGAAAAGGCGATCCACGGGGGGGATCTGTTTTTGCTTGTTCTGTGGCGCATACACCTATATGCGCCACAGAAACATCACTTTCTGTGGCGCGTATGGCCATATGGGCCACAGAAGTTTCTCCCCCTTTTTTGGTGCTTGGTCCCATCAAATTTCTGTGGCGCATACATCTATATGCGCCACAGAATCATCACTTTCTGTGGCGCACACGAAAATATGCGCCACAGGAATGTGGACTTCTGTGGCGCATATTGGTTTCATGCGCCACTAAAGTGCCAAACTTCTGTGGCGCATTTTTTCTGGTGTGCCACTGATACATATCTGTGGCGCATGGTTTTACATATGCGCCACAGAATATCTTGTCTACCTAGAAGTTGTTTCCTAGTAGTGTGTAAGACAACTTTTGATAATGCGGATACCACTGCTTTGATTCAGTTAGGACCTCGCTGAGATAGTAAGTCGGACGCTGCACCAGGTGTTCCTATTTTTCCTCTGGTCTCTCCACCACCATGACGACACTGATGACTCTGTTTTTCGCAGTGAGATAGAGCAACATCGGTTCCCGTGGTTCTGATGCTACAAGGATAGGAGCATATGAGAGTACTGCTTTAAGGTCTTGTAGTGTAGCTTCAGCTTCGTCAGTGCAAACAAACTTTTTGGTCTTTTTCAGGAGCTTGTAGAGTGGTGTGGCTCTTTCGCCCAGCTGGCTTACAAACTGACTGACTGCAGCAATACAGCCAGTTAGTCTTTGAACGTCCTTCAGGTGAGTTGGCCTGGAAATATTGAGTATAGCCTTAATATTGTCTCGGTTCACCTCTATGCCTCTTTGAGACACAATGAAACCTAACAATTTCCTGGCTGGTATTCCAAAAAAACACTTCTTCGGGTTAAGCATTATGTTGTATTTTCATAGATTGGCGAACGTTTCCTCCAAGTCGGATATTAAGGTCTCCTTCTTTTTGGACATCACCGCAATGTCGTCCACATATGCATGTAAATTGCGTCTGATTTGATCATGGAGGCAACGCTGCATAGTGCACTGGTACGTAGCTCCTGCGTTCTTGAGCCCAAAGGGCATCATAACAAAACAGAAGGTTCTGAAGGGGGTTATGAATGAAGTTTTGACTTTGTCTGATTCCTTCATCTGGATTTGGTGATAATCGGAATGTGCGTCGAGAAAACATAGGGGTTCCGAGCCTGTCGTAGAATCGATAACTTGATCAATTCTAGGTAGAGCGAACGGATCTTTGGGACAAGCCTTGTTCAAGGCAGTATAATCAACACACATCCTTAAATCAGTGGTGTCCTTTTTAGGGACCATTACAAGATTGGCCGACCAATCAGTATGGATGACCTCTTCTATGAATCTGGCTAACTCGACCTGGGCTAGTTCCTTAGCTATTGCCTTACGCTTTTCATTTCCGACACATCGCAGGGACTGTTTGACGGGTTTAGCGTTCGGGTGTATATTTAGAGAGTGCTAGACAAGTTCCCTAGGTACTCCGGTCATGTCAGATGGCTACCATGCAAAGATATCTTGATTTGCTTGGAGGAACTTGATGAGCATGATTTCCTATGCGCTATCTAGGCCTACACCTATTTGGGTCACCTTGGAGGGGTCATCATCCTTCAATGGCATCTTCTTCGTCTCTTCCGATGCCTGAACTCCGGATTCGTCTTTGTCACATCCTTCTTCGTTGCAGGCATCTCGGACGGATCAATGGTCTTCTTGATCTCTTGGTACTCCCGGGCATGCAACACGGCTTCATATTTGTCACGCCTCTCGCGCCTTCCGTCCTCGCACTCTCGCGTATTCTTTGGGTCTCCCCTCATGGTGATCACGCCATTGGGACCTAGAATTTTCATCATATTGTAAATATAACATGGACGAGCCATAAAATCCCAGTAAGTCGGACGTCCGAATATAGCATGGTACGTGCTCTTGAACGGGACCACTTCGAAGGAAAGTGTCTCCGTCTGATAATTCTTTGGAGTTCCAAAGGTACGTCCAAAATAATCTCTCCCAGGGAATTTGCTTGTCTTCCTGGGACAACCCCGTGAAAGATCACAAAGTTGTGATTCAGCTGCGTCTCCGAGATCCGCATCCGGCGTAGCGTTTCGACATACAAAATATTGATGTTGTTGTCACCATCCATGAGAGTCTTGGAGAAACCATAGCCGTCAATAAGTGGATTAACGACTAAGGCGTATTTTCCTCGCCTATGCAACTTAGGCGGATGATGAGCACGGTCAAAAGGTGATTGCCACTTCCGACCAATCAAAAAATTGTGGGATAGCCGGAACAGTTGCATTGAGCTCATGCAGAACTACTTTCTTGACCTTAGCTGGTTGAGATTCGAGGAAGGTGACGTAAGTGTCTTTATTTGTTGGGAAGTTTTTCTTTCCCTCCTTCTTGGGATTTGAAGGGTCAGCTTCCTCCATGTCAGAATCTTCCTTGGTCTCCTTCTCTTTTTCGGGATTCTTCTTTCCCTTCTTTCGCTTAGCCCTGTAGCCAGTGGTATCGTCTTTCTTGATGTCATCATTAAACCGACACTCGGCGGTTATGTGAGACGAGCCCCCACTGGCATCTAAGTGATGCACACATGGATTATTGGCAATGTCGGCCCATGAATAGGTTTTGCCATGTTGCTGGTCTCCTCTACCCTAGACTCTTGATGTCCCACGACCGTGTCTGTGGCCACCGTCATGCCCTCCTCGTCCTCCAGACCAAAAACTAGTAGTGACCACTGCCGTTTCCGTGTTCGGTTCTTCTTCCGAGGTGTTCTTGCGCTTCTGAGGTTGCTGCTTTGGTTGTTTTGCTGACTGTGGCATAGCTAGGGCATTCAGTAATCCCTCTGCGTCATTGTCAGCATTTGCATACTTGCTCGTTGTTTCTATCATCTCTCCCAAGTCAGTAACCTTATCACACTTTAAGCGGTGACGTAGTAAACCGATTGGGAGTCCTGCAATGAAAGCTTCAATCGCAGTTTGGTCATTTACTCCTTCACATGAGTTCTTCGTGTGTATCCATCATCCGAGGTAATCTTGGTAAGTTTCTCTGGCTTTCTGGGTGCAATGCTGTAGGTCTCCTACCGTACGGGGCTCCGATATGTGCCTTCGAAATTCCGAAAGAACGTGCTTTGCATGTCATACCAGTTGTGGATGGTGTTCTTCGGAAGTTCATTGAGCCATGATCGTGCCGTCTTCCGCAACATAAGTGGGAGATATCGGGTTGCGACCAAGCTGTTTCCGCCTTTGGTGGTGCAGCAAGCTTGGAAAAAATCATGGAGCCAAGTATCTGGCCGGGCCACACCATCATAGGCTTGGATGTGTCTTGAGATAGCAAATCCTTCTGGGAAGTGTGTTTGTCGGATTCATGGTCCGAAGCATTTTAGACCCACGTATATATCATCATTTTTGTAGCGTCGCGCCTCTATGTTTGAGTTGATCCGGTGTCTCGCGTCATTTGTTGATAGAGAACACTGTCTTGGTTGTTCGCTATAGCTACAGTGCCTTGGGCTGGACTTCGGCTCCTACCACCACCTCCTCCGCCACGACGCCCTCCTTGGCCTCCTTGAGAGCCGTTGTGATGGCTGCTTGGTGGAGCAGGTGGATTGTTTCCGGCTGATCGGCGGCCTCCGTCCGGAGTGTCATTATTACGGTTTCGGGGAGGGTCTTCATTGAGACGAGCCCCCTGCCGGCTTGACGCGGCACGGTGTCCGTCGTTCCTTCATCCGTCACTCCCACCGTGATGGGGTTCAGCCGGACGGCTTGTGTTTCTAGGAGGTGGCATTCTTTGACGGTCCTCCTCCCAACGTTTCTCTTTGTCTTCTTCCCTGCGATCATTCGACTCTCGCCGAGGAGGATTTCACGGATACAGTGCAGCGATTGCCTCCTGCTCTGCAGCTGGAGCGACGTTGTGCCAGTCACGTGCGGTTCCGTGGAATTTCCCTAAAGATCCGGTTCTTGAGTAGTTGGCTTCCCGACGTTTGGAACGGTGATGCTGTTCTGGAACCCGTTGGGGCCTTACGTCATTCCAGGCTGGATCCGTTGAGAGACCAGTTTTCTGCTCCTGGATTCCGTGACCTTCTTCTGCTCCAGACCCTTGGTGAGTAGCTTAATGCCTAATCAGACTTGTTCTACGCCTGGATTATTTGCCAGGATGTCTCGAGCTGCGGCAGTGTTATGTAATGGTGCTGGGTACACAAGATCTCCCTTGCTGTCGAGCCGAGGCATCCCTGGGTCCCCTTCAAAGAGAACCTTGTGGACTCCTGGAAATTTATTGTCACGCGTGTGCCATTTCCGAGTCTTCTGATGCTGCAAAGAGATATACTTCTCCGCAGTAGCTATGCACTTCTTCTCTTCCTCGATGGTGTTGGCTTCATCCACGAGTACTTGGCGACGCGCTTCTAGGGCCTGAGCCCTTTCCTGTAGCTCTTCAGCAGTGAGTTCTGCCGTTGTAGGGATAGGCGTAGTTAACGTAGCATCGATGAGTTTACGGGCACCTGCAGTGACCACGTGTCCATCCAACGAAGCTTCTTTGGGCTCTTCTGGGATAAGTGCTCCATCCGAGTCTTCCTCATATTTGTCGGCAATCACTTCCTCTTTTGGTAGTTCTTTTGTCGGGGTCTTGATCTTCTTATTCTTCTTCTTTTCCTTCTTGGCAGCGCCGGTAGCAAAGACGGCTTTGGGTCCGTTTCCCGGAGTCAAGCTCTGAGTAGTACTTTCGGACATCTGGACATCAGGATTATCTACAAGATCCATGTCATCCTGCGCTTTGGGAGAGTTTTCTCCGGATCCTTCGTCCATGGCGTCTCCTTCTTCTACAGCTTTGGAGTTGAACTCCTCATCATATTCCGTGGAGATCTTTCGGAAATCCTCCGACTTCATCGAGTCATCTGAAGATATGGGTAAGCCGGTATTTGTTCCGATCGCCTCTAGCACCGAGTCTTTGTTATCTCCAGCATCGGCAGAGCCGGATCCGGATCTGACATATCCGACAAAGTGTGACGCGTGAGTCCTAAGGTAGTTGCGGCTCTCCTTGTGGGCTTCCTCGAAAATCCTGATGGTCTCAAGAACTTCATCCATGTTTGCACCTTGCCGCATCGTGCGCCTCAACATGTGCCTTAGGAAAGGTTGGTTTGTTCCAGCATTAGTAGAGCTGGAACCAAGTTTGTTGTCTTGATCCTCTTGGATATCAACCTCAGTGGGTAGATCGATCTGGGATTCTTCCTCACTAGGGAGATCCACTCCAGATTCGACTTGAACCGCAAGATCTGCTTCATGTTCGGCTTTCTCCACTATCTCCGCAACATGTGCGGGCTGGGTGGGATTAAGGTTTTCTGAGATCCGGAACTCTGCCGCCTCCGCGGACAAAGTGGACCCAGAGATTTCTTCTGCCTCTATCATCACCGCTAGGGTGGGTGGGGCAGGTTCAACGAAACCGATGTATACATCGATCTCGCCAAAAGACATGATGGTGGAGGCAGTCACGGCCTCCCTAGCAAGAATCCAAGTCTCGTCTAGAACGATGAGAGGGAAGTAGCTGGCGTAGAGGACGCAACCAACGGTGATGGTCTCGTCAATTCCGATTCTTGCAGATTCCGTTAGGAACGTAGATCCGAAGCTCACTTGCCCCATGGTGGGCGCCAATTGTCATCGGATTGATGAGAAGTACGCCTTGAGGGGTTCCTCGAGGCGTGTGGGAGAGAGGGGTGTGAGACGTACGGTATTCAGGGACGGTGAGCACACAAGTTTACCCAAGTTCGAATCCGCTGGCTTTGGACGAATCTTACTCCTTCTAGCAATCTAGTAATACGACACAGTCGGAATATGGGTTACAAGGGTTTCTCCTATGCGAGTTGAGATTGTAGACTATTGGGTGGTTTAGTGGTTACCCTAAAGGCTTACCCTAGGACGGCTTATATAGATATCCGGCCTAGGGTTACAGGAGAGACCTATACGACTACGACTAAGAGTCAGTTATAGAGTACATCTTGAACTACAAGTAACATAACATGCCTATGTCGTGAAGTCTTTTGGGCCTTCCCGTAGCAGGACTAGACTTTGTCTCTTCTCCCTGACTGGGCCTCCCGTGAAGCAAAGCTCTAACCCGAAGTGGGCCACCCTGGTCAGCGAGGCATAGTGAGGATACCTGGAAAGTACATCCCCAACACCATTGTCTATCAATACCTTGGAGAATCTCACATTGATGTTTGTCTCAATGAATGTGGGATCCAGGAGGCATTAGGCTGATCTCGGTCCATGGTGGCCACTTGCTGCGAGTTGTACCGATAATCTGGACGATCTTCCCTTCTTTTACCTCAGAAATCATTCCTCCTTGACGATCTGAAACCATCTTTGTTGTAATACTCCTCATTGGACTCGCTTGATGTTAACCGGGGTTGCGTTGGATCTCCCAGCGCATATGAATCTGCGATTCGGATCGTTTCAGCCAATGTAGTTGGCATATCCCGATGTAACCTCTGCCACAACATATTTCCGTATCTGCAGCCTTGGGAGAGCCACGCTATAGCCTTTGATTCAATTACCCCCTCACACGAATTACGCACGTTACACCACCGAGTCATAAACTCTCTGTCAGGCTCATTCGGTCTTTGCTTGCACAATGCCAAAGTTTGTGGCCTGTTTGGCCTCTTGTAGGTTCTCGAGAAGTTGCTTATGAATAACTCCTCAAAATACAACAAATAGTTGATACTCCCTGGTGGAAAATTGTTTAGCCAAACCCTCGCAGGTCCTTCCAGCATGTGGGGCACATATCTCACCGCCCATGTCAAATTACCTGTGGAAATGTTCACAGCGGTTGCATAATCAATCAGCCAATCACCCGGCTTTGTACTACCATCATACGTCTTTGTTCCTCTTGCCAACTGGAAGTTTGGCGCGGGCGGTTCTCTCATGATCCGGGGCCCAAAACATGCCGGACATGGAGGGCCTTGCACCTCAATCAGCTCCAACCTATAGATTCGGTCCAGCTTCAACCTTGCATCATTCGGCTGCAAGTTCCCGCTTCCCAACCTTGACCCAATCACATGGTGCTCCGGTCTAGGGAATTTGGCATCCATCATTGCTAAGTAACCATCATTGTACCTGTCATGACCCAGACAAACGCTTTGGTGTTGTGCTGCTTGATCTGTGCTTCTCTCCTGCCGAGGTGCGTACTGCTGCCACTGTTGTCGAGGTACGTTTTGGCCTGTTCCCGTCGGATCATGCTGTCCGGCATTGCCGTTGGCAGCATTCCTTTGACTAGCATTGCCTTGGTCGCGGTTACCTCGGCCAGCTTCACCTCGGCTGGCACTGTGGCGATCCTCATCATCTTGCAACACCTTTCCTTTTCCTGCCCTTACCAGGTCATACGGAACCATTTGCTTATCCCTTCTCCCCGAGGTTACCACCTCCTCTCTCCTAGGAGCGTGACCCGGGACGATGCCGCTCCACCAGATTTTGCTAGCTTATTCCCTGCCAAATGAACCACACGAGATGCTCCAGGTTGCACCGGGTTTGCCTTATTCAATTCCTCATTTTGCTGGCAAGCCACTCTCAACAAGTGATTTACCCTTTCATGTTGTCTCTCCTGGGCTTTTCCGGTTAAGCCCTCTAATTCGGATGCTGCTGCATTCACCGCCATGAGGTTCTTTGCTGGAATGATGTACCTCTCCAGCCCTCCTATTACTATAGTTGCTGTCTGAGCCGGCCTAGGCTCACCTTCCTTGTCAATTTCCGTAATCAGGTTTCTACTTCAGATTTTTACTCCATCTATGCGGTTTGCCTTTGCATATTCTCTCAGAGTAATGTTTAGCGACTACTACAACACGGCTACCTTTTTCGCCCCAGCTAGCATTTTCTGCCTAGTCTCCTCTAACTCAGCTTGCGCCTGAGCCGGATCTACTACAGGTGCAATTGGTGTCGCTAGGCTATCTATTGCTTGCTGCAGTACATTCTCTGGCCTTTCTAGAGGCGGAAATCTAGACCTTGCCTGTTTTGGCGTGACCTCCAGATCTAGTGCTGGATCCTTGCTTGCTCCTGTGTTTGGCGCAGTCATCATGACCTCAACGCAGCTTGCGGGGCGAGTGATACGTGGGCCGCTAACTGCGCTAAGAGGTGGCTCGCCACCCTCAACGATGTGCTGATGGTGAACGCTGGTCTCGTTGACGCCGATGTAGATCCTGTGCGCGCCAAGCTTGATGAAGAGGACATTACGCGGAGGAGGACGCCTGACGAAGCTCCCAGCATTCTCACTGACGTAATCCAGCGCACCAAAGCGCTAAACCAAGCCAGAGACGATGCGCTCGCTAGTGCCGAAGATGTTTCTCGTTCGGATTTGACTCCTGCTAGCGCTGCTAGCCCCACGGTAGGCACCAACTGTCGTGGTGGTGACACGGCAGATGCCATGGATAGGCTAAAGATGGGGCCAATGAGCACTAGAGGAATCCAGGGAGGGATAGTGTGGTGATTCCACACACAGATGCTTGTATTTTACTCTATCAATGGTTGTTTACAAGTGCTCCTCGAGCTGTTCGTGAGAAGGGGACTAGTTCTCTTACCCCCCACTACTATGCTCTAGGGTTCTACCAAGACAAAATGATCGATCCCCTGCTATGAAGGTCCTAGTGCTCCTTATATAGGGGAGCCTGGGTTACAAAGTTAGGGCATACGTGGAGGCATATTCTTTGGATATGCCCCTTGGTTAAAGCTAGATGCTTCTTTATTCACTTCAATGGTTCGTCCGGACTATGGACGTAATCCTCTACGCACCCCTTGCTTTTAAGCATCACCAGACACGAGCAAAGTCAGCCGACACTGCCTGTGTCATCTTGGTCGGCCACGCCCTGCTGGTCCTTCCCTCTGCTTGCTTTGCTCACGCTACAGTGGATAGAGGCCACCTTTTGACCAACAAGAGATTCCTTCCTTCTCCTGGAAGCCAAATGGTAGCCCAGCTAGTGCTTGGCTAACCCGACTACGAGGGTACCTGCATATTTAGTGGATAGACATGGCCGACATATATTTTATGCTAGCTGGATTAATGTTAGGCAAATGCCCAATGGGCCGGGTTACTTCTTAAGTCGGCCTGCATTTAGGTGACCTGGCTAGCACTTGCTTTGACCGTGTCGTACCTCGGCTAACTCGGGCTTTATAGCCCGGCGTGACCCTACCCAGGGGTATCCCCCAACAAAATATTTGATAAGATTAGGCTGATGATCATGATAAAGATCGATTTGCGTCAAAGGATTGCATCAACAGTATATGATGGCCATCTCATCCTCCCACCTTTGATGAAGGCTTTGCATGCCAGACAAAAACAGTTGAAGATGAAATGCATTACAAGAAGAATGGAGGCTGAGGTAATGTACACTAACAGTAAAAATAGGCAATGGAGGTATCCAGTGAGTTTGATTTATAGGACATGCCATTGCAGGCAATGGCAGCTCCATGGGAAACCCTGCATACATGCATTGTCTTTCATGGGTGTTCTAGGAGGTGAAGAGGGTGAAGTTGATCAGTACGTGTCGGAGTATTTCTCTGTTTCCGAATTTGTGGCAGCATATTCTTAGAATGTTCCTGCCTTGTTGGGAAAAGACCAATGGATGGAAGGGGATCCATGCTTCAAGCTATACCCTCTAGTTTTTACTAGACTAGTAGGTAAGCCAAATAGGATGAGAGCTACTACAGAGGGTGGTGCACCACCTCGACGATGTAAGTGCAAATGTTGTGGGATCCAAGGGCACATTGCTAGGCAGTGTAAAAATGCAGTGGACCCAGCTTATGGAATGGATGATCAGGCAGGAGTACGAAATGCAGATGAGAATGAAGTATTTGAACAAGAGGAGAATGAATCAATGGATACATTGCAGATTGAACCAACATATCGAGAGGAGATTGAACCTAATGCAGATGAGATTGAACCAAATGCAGAGGAGATTGAACCAATGGATCTAGAGGAGATTGAACCAAATGCAGGGAGATTGAACCCATGGATCGAGAGGAGATTGAACCAAATGCAGAGGAGATTGAACCAAATGCAAGTGAGATTGAACCAACGGATTGAGAGGAGTTTGAACCAATGGATCAAGAGGAGAATAAAGAAATTTATCCAATGGAGGCATGATACGTCGTAAACGTATCTATAATTTTTGATGCTCCATGCTTGTTTTGTATCAACTATCTTATGTTTTATCTACACTTTGAGGCATTTTTATACATTTTCTGGAACTAATCTATTGAAAAGATGCTGGAATGCCAGTTGCCTGTTTTCTACTGTTTTTGGTATCAGAAAAGCTAGTAAAGAAATATTCTTCGAATTGGACGAAACAAAAGCCGAAGTTCCTATTTTTCGCGACACGACACAGAGGCCCAAGCAGATACCGAAGAGAACCACGAGGCGGCCACACCATAGGGCGGTGCGTGCCCCTAGGCATGCCAGGCCCTGGTGTGGGCCCCTCGGGCAGCCACCGACCTTGCCTCTTCACCTATATAACCCCTCCCCCCGAGACGAAAACCCTAAGGAGAAGATCAGAATTCCACGAAATGTTCTGCAGTGCTGCCGCCAATAAAGAGGAGATTCGGGGGACAGATGCCTCTATTCCAGCACCCTGCGGGATGGGGAAGTGCCCTCGGAGCCATCTCCATCAAATCCACTACCATGTCCATCGCCGTTGCTAACTCCCATGATGAGGAGGGAGTAGTTCTCTCTCGAGGCTAAGGGCTCTACCAGTAGCTATGTGTTCATCTCTCTCTCTATGTGTGATCTTTTTGAGATCATGAACTTTGTAATCTAGTTGAATAAATAGATCTATTCTGCTAGTCAAGTCCTTTAATTAATCTCTTCTTATCCCCACGTGTGTGAAGTTGACAGTGTGCACACCGTGTGGCACTTAGGCTAAGGTTACAGAAATACTTATCATGAGTATAATTTGAGTTGGATGTCTCTATGAGATTGTGGTGTTTGTTGGAACCATCTAGCGCTCAAGGTTATAGTGAGGTGTTATCTAGGTGGGGAATGCGAACTTTAAGGTGTGTTGTATAGCCCTACATCGTCCAACCGGAGAGTAGTTCAGGGTAGCATAATGAAAATAAGATATTTATATGAGAGTGCCCACTAGTGAAAGTATGATCCCTAAGCCTTGTTTCTAAGCATTGAAACACCATTTACAATCAGTCATGTTACATGTTTGCTTGCTGCCACTCTTATTTCAGATTGCAATTACCACTTATCATCATCCATATTACTTGTATTTCACTATCTCTTCACCGAAGTAGTGCACCTATACACCTAACAAGTGTATTGGATGTATTGGGTTCACAAGAGACTTCTTGTATCTTGATTTTAGGGTTGCTTGAGAGGGATAACTTTGACCACTTCCTCCCTGAGTTCGATAAACCTTGGGTGATGCATTTAAGGGAAACTTGTTGCTATTCTACAAACCTTTGCACTTGGAGGCCCAACAACTGTCTACAAGAATAGAAGCGTGCATAGACATCAAGCTATTTTCTGGCGCCGTTGCCGGGGAGGTAAGGTAAAAGGTACTCACATCCTCTGGCTACTAAGCTATCTTCTAGTACTGTTGCTGGTGTGTGAGTGCTCGAAGTTATTTCCTTTAGATTCTGCAATTATATCTTTTTGTTTCTTGTTTTATTTTCACTAGTTAGGCTTAATGGAAAACAACAACAAAATTAGAGAGTTTTTTAGTATTTTTCCTGGGGTAGAACATGAATGGTTAATAGCAATGTTATTAGTATGAATTTTTTGAACACCATTGTTAGTAATGCTATGGAAACGTCTAAGCTTGGGGAAGTTAGTTTTTATGAAAATGATCTTTTTAGTTACCCAGCTTTAGAGGAGAAAATTTGCTCTGATGATACTTTATCTCCCATATGTGGTAATTCTAATGATAATTGTGATATTTTAAATCCACATACTTAAAGTGTCCCTTTTAAAATACCTATGGAAATTGTTGAACGTGTTATGAATAACTGTTATTTTGGAGATGGAACTGTTCATCATGGTGATCATTTACTCTTTAAACATGAATAATGCGAGTTGTTCAAGAGTGCAGGTATTTCAATGAACCAAGTTAAGAGGAAGCTATTCTCTTTATCACTTAAGGGCAAAGCAAGGGAGTGGTATGAGCTACTAGACGATCCTCATCACTCGGAGTGGAAGGAACTTGAATCTCTCTTTTACTCTAAATTTTATCCTCCTCATGAAATTCATAAAGATAGTAATTATATTTATAATTTTCATCCTCATGATGGAGAAAGTATTGCCCAAGCATGGGGGAGATTGAAGTCACTAATGCTCAAATGTCCCATTCATGAGCTCCCAGTGATATTGTTATTAATAATTTTTATGCAAGGCTTTTAGAACATTACAAGGACTACCTAGATACCTATTTAGAGGGATCCTTCACAAGGAAGGAGGTCAAAGCTAAGTGGGATATTCTCGAAACAATTCAAAGCAATACCGAAGATTGGGATAACAACAAAGGTAAAGAACCAGGTATAAATTATGAATATGATTGCATTAAGTCTTTCACTAAAACTGCTGATTTCAAGAGCTTAGTGCTAAATATGGTCTTGATCCTCAAATTCTTGTTGATTATTGTAGAGCCTTTGCTTCTCATATTAATGCTCCTAAAGAAAAATGGGACATGTATCATGAGCCTTTTAAAGACACTTGCATGAAAAATGAAATTGGTATTAATGATAGCAATAAACATGCTCAAACCTCTGAAAGTACTATTTCTTATAAGCATGTTAATTTTTGTGGAGTACATAGACCTTGTGAAAAGAATCAAATTGAAGAAGAATATTGTATCACCCATAGGAAGGAAAAAACTAGAACGCGGTATAGGGATCTAAATGATCTTGGTAAAAAAGTTTGTGCCCTCTATCCTTTTATTTGTGAACTTTGCTTTGAAGTGGGTCATTTCAATTTTCAATGCTCAGGCCATAATAATAGCCCTTCTAATCCAATGAGTACTGCAAGTTTTTATTGTGATAACATTATCACTCCTAATCAGCATGATGAACTTACATTATTTTTGGGGTGTGAAGAGTTATCAAGAAAAACTTCTTTGGTAGATATGAGTGCTTTTGATATGGATAGCGTCCTGCATGGTTGTCATCTTTATTGTGTTGATAATTGCCACATAAATACTTACATATAAAATATTATAAAAGATGAGATTTTACCAAAATATGATAGGATTAATATGGTTTTTGTTCTTATTAATGAAAAGGAGGAATCCTCCAAAGTTTCTTCTATTGTCTCTAATAATAAACCAGGGTATATGGAGAAGCTTCCTTTCAAGCCTCTGCCTCCTAAAGAGAAGAAGAAAAAGAAGAAGAGGAAGAGTAAACGAAGGGAGGAAACGGTATTTTCCCCTAAGCATGGTTCTCCTATTATAGTTTTTGATGAGTCTAAACTTGATGATGTTCCTATGCCTGTTACCTATAGTAGTGATCATGATTGGGAAAAGCACACTAGTTTTGATATTAAAAATCTCTTCGGTACCAATTCTGAAAAGGATGATGTTAATAATTGTTGCACTATTAGTACTATCCATGTTCCTTCCAATGATGATATGTTTACAAATGAAAACACTTTGGAAGATAACTATTCTATTGCTTATGATGGTACTATACCTCCAATATATGATGATTACAATGATGAATATGATATTTTCAGTCCACCTACTATTGAGGAGAAAATTAATTATGATTACAATATGCCTCCCATATTTGATGATTATGGTGATGAGAATAATAATGATAGCTATTTTGTTGAATTTTCTCCCACTATGATTAATAAGAATAACTATGCTTATAGGGAGAGTAATAATTATTTTATGCATGTGGCTCATGATAAGAATGTTTTATGTGATATTTATATTGTTAATTTTATTCATGATGCTACTAAAAGTTATTATGAGAGAGGGAAACATGGTTTTATGTATCTCAACAATATTAAGTTTCCCCTCTTTATGTTGAAAATTTTGATGTTGCACTTGTTTTGCTTTCCTATGCTTGTTGCTTTGTGCTTTCATGACTTATTTCTTTACAAGATTCCTATGCATAGGAAGTGTGTTAGACTTAAATGTGTTTTCAATTTGCTTCTTGATGCTCTCTTTTACTTCAATTCATATTTCTAATGTGAGCATCATCGAAATTATCATGCCTATCTTAATGGCTATAAAGAAATAGCTTTTGGGAGACAACCCATTATATTTTTACTTTCAGTTTATTTTTGTTTTGTCGAGTCTTGGAAGTTATTGCCTCTGTAATAACCTGTCCTTATCCTTTTTGTTTGGTTTTTGTGCCAAGAATAACCTCTAATGAGAGGGAAGTAAGATATGGGGAAGTTGTTGTCTTGAAACAGATTTCTATGCGTCACTGTAAAAGATCGTGAAAAATCTCAATATATCGGATTAAGCTGTAATTTTTGTGATGATTCCCTAGGTTATGAACCAAATTTCTTTAGTTTTTCACTTTTCGATTTGAGCAACAGAATATTTTCGAAAAAATCGGTCTTTACCTGCTGGTCTGTTTTGACAGATTTCTGCCATTATTTGCATTTTCCTCTTAATCGGTTTCTTTTTGAGTTCTCTTGGATCACTGGAGCTTTTAAAAGAAATTGCTATAGTAGCTTATGTTTTAATGGATGATTTACTTGAGTTGAAACTGAACCCAAAGGATTATTATTTTGAATACACTAATGTTGCTAATGAAGATTATGTGTTTGTATGAAGGAAGTTTTCAAGTGTAGGGAGAGAATGATGTGATGAGATGAAGTATGGAAAAAATCTCAAACTTGGGGATGCCACCCGTGTCACCCCAATAAACATTCAAGAATTACAAGCGTCAAAGCTTGGCGATGCCCAAGGCATCCCCTTCTTCATCAATAATCTCAGGTCTTCTTTCAATACACTTTATTTTTATTACCTTATGCACTATGTGTTCTTATTGGAGCGTCTTTATTTTTAGTTTTCTTTTGCTTTATTTGCCACAATAAGTTGGTTGTATCCCAACACACTTCTTTTGGAGAGAGACACATCCCGTAATTCATTGCCTAGAACACTCTAGTTTTCACTCTTATTGTTCTGTGAGTGTTCTCCTTTGCTAGCACTGTGTTTAGCTTTAGTTTTCTTATTCTTTTGGCTTAGAACTTTTTAAGTTCTTCTTTGTAGATGGGTGAGACATGCTCTCTGGTCTTTATTGATTATTATTTTTGAGAGTTGTTTCAAATAAGTTGATTGGTGTTGGAAAAGAGTAGGAAGTTTCATGCTTATAGTGGTACAAAAGGAAGCTTGTTTTGACTGTGACTTAGACTTTATCATGTCATGCTAGATGTTTCTTTGACCATATTCTTAGTGATTATTGTTGTAACATGACTTGTTTCAACCAATTGAGATTGCTTAATGTGCCTTGAAAGAATCATGCGTTGTTTTAGCATACAAAAGCATAATATTGTGGTATTCTCCTTTGATGCTTTATTTGTGTTGACTTGGCACATGCTTACACCATGTTAAAACTATGAACCAGTCACCATAGCCTCTATGATCATTTAGTTTTTGACTTGCATTATCACTTTATGCTTTAATTAATAATGTTTTGTCTCTTTGCATGATTATGGCCATTATTGCTCTCTTAGTTGGTCGCTCCCAGTCTTTTGCTAGCCTCCACCTGTACTGAGTATGAGTTCTACTCATGCATCCAACTCCCAAGAAACCAAGTTATCCCAAAGATTCCACTATAAATTCCTATGCATGGTGTGTTACACCATTCCAAGTATATTCATGTGTTTATCTATCTTCCAAATTAAACTTTTGTTATGTGAAAATTAGTGATTAAAGCTCTCACAAACTTGATGGAACATTTTATTTTCTTGCACTTAATAAACTTGAACCATAGTGCCCATCTATGTTACCTATATGCTTGCATTTTATAAGTTGTGAGTTAGTAAAACCATGTTACCATGGGGAACGATTTCAACATTACACTTATTATTCAGTTCATATCATGTTCTTTTGTTTATGGATCCTAGCGGTGTGAAATAAAAGGGGACATTGTAAGCTCATGGAGTTTGTATGTGTGTTAGAGAAACGCCTAGTTGGGTATCCTAACCATTCCTAATCATGGTGGAAACTTGCAGCATAACCATAATGAGTATTCTCTGAAGCATCCTCAATAAAAACCTATGCAAATAGCAAATAAAAAGATCGCTGAGATACTCGTTGTTTGTTGCCTTGTCATTTTGATATGGGAAAGCTCCTGTGTCATGGGGCAAGGGGTACCCCATTGGCAGTTCTCTATGATACACATATATTTACAATGACAAGAACTTGCTTGAGACGAAAGTTGAGTAGCATGAGGTTCGGTACTTGTACACAAGGGGCATGAGATTTTCAACTTATAACTTGTCCAGCATATCCTCATATTTGTGTCACTTTAACCTTAATCACTTCAAGATTCTTATGATAGGGGGAATGAGATCTGAAAGCTAATAACTACCATAATATTTGGAAGCACTTTATGAAACTTGAAATCCCTGCTTCCTTCTATGAAAGGCTTTCTTTTTATCTTTTTATGTTGAGTATCCATCTTCTATCTTTATACACCAATTAAGAGGGCATAGTTTTCATTCTTAGTTCAATGTGCATTGTCCCAAAACTTATTGATTCATTCATAATTTTGGTATTTCTTGCTCTTAAATTTATTTGTATCTAGTCACCCTTATGAACTTTGAAGGTGTGTCAACACCCAGATTTTTAATCCCAGATGCTCGTTATGCCATACCTCGCAATCCCAGGATTACCATTTTTGCGAGACATAATGGATTGGATATCACAGTACATCATCCATTACAAACCATACATAAGGTCTTACACGAATAAGGATCTCATGATCCAATCTTAATACAACAAGCAGCGGAATTCAAAGGTAAGCACATCGGTGGGGTCCATCTTCAGGGGCACAGGCAATGCTGACGAAGGCAGATAGTCCTAGTTATCATAGCCGTCCTGCTGGCCATCATCTTGATAGTCTCCTTCATAGTCTGTCCATGAGAATAGCCAGGGACAAAAGCCATGAGTACTCTTTAAGTACTCGCAAACTACTATTAACATGTACTATAGTTCTAAGTTAAAGTGCTAAATCTAGGTTTAACTATAAAGTTATGTTTGAAACCTAAGCTGAGTTCTGAAGCAAAGAAAGATAAAATAAAGTTCTAGAATCACTTAAGTTGGGAAGCTATTGTCATAAACACAACCCTGTTGTGGTCAAGTCAAGATTCATCATTCATTTCAAGTCATTTGGAAAACATCTGACAACGAAACAGTATGGCCATTCCAACTGTCCATAACTGCGGACGCGGCTATTCGAATAGTTTGACACTCTGTAGAGGTGGTACACTTTCCCCACAAGATTCGATACATCTGTCAGGGATAACCCTGAATCATCATACTTAGTATGCAGATAATCAAACATAACTTTCCCTTTTCACACCCTAGTATAAGCACCTCTCCTATGAGCATGGCCTCCCAACCATGACTATCAGTCATCTTGGGCACTGCATAGGTGGACATTATGAGAGGTAGCCTCAGCTCAAACCTCTCCCGTGAGGGAACTAATACTAATGCATATAAATTTCCAGCTAAGCCTTACCCAATTCAGGTAGTGTGGTTGTGCGGTAAATTTGGAATGGTATCGCATCTGAATCCAACCATCAGTTTTATAAAAGGGTTAAGGCTCATGCCTCACCATTTTCATCATCATAAACCATTTGTGTTTCTCAACACATGTCAAAACATCTCAATAGAATGACTCATCATTCCAAGGTTTTCACAATTCATTTTCACCAATTGCTCCCATCTAAAGTGACTCAAGTTTTTGATCTACTCTAAACTACTAAGTTAAGAGTGTTCACTAAGGTGGAAGTGATGGTTTAAATCTCTTGCCATAGAATGACATCTAAAGGTTTCTAAATAGGTCAAGTTTTATACTTTTTATGCTACCTTCAAAACAAGTAAAGAACTTTGGGTAAAGTAAAGGAAGTAAAGCTTGAAAATAATACTTGGAGTAAATACTAGTCAAAGTGGTAGAATCAAAGCATGCTCTAAGCATCTTTGCTAAACCATCTAGTTCAATCCTAGCTTGCTAATGGTAGCTTGCATTGGTTGGTGCAGTGGTTGAAGTTTTCTTCTTCTTCTTCTTGGTAGAACTCCTCCTCCTCGTAAGCTTGGTCGGTACTATCTTCTATAAATACATACGGAGTACACAATCACCAAACAATACTTAACTAGGCTAGATAGCATTCTAAGACACACAATTGATGATCTATTTTCATCACAAGCATCACAAGTTTAATTCAATAGTTTCATTTTTTTATTTTAGAAAAGTAATTTCTACTCATTGAAAAATTAACTAAGATTTAATATTCACCACTTAAAATATGGGATCATGTGCACACATGTCATCACCACATATTCTAACATGTGGGGATGAGATTTAAAGGTTGGATCATAATTACTTTGGTTTAAGTTCATTATTTAATGATTTAAAGTGATTAGAAATGCCTATATAGCATTATTTTGGTACTAGTCTAAAATCACTGCATGTAAATCTTAATATTATTACATATTTGGATAGATACGATGAAATGTGATTTTTGAGAGTTGGAATCAACTCAAAACCTATCTTAGTTGATTTCATAAAAATGTTGCAAGTTGCAAAAGCTTCTGTTTTATTATTTTTACTAGGAGAGATCTATAACTCTAATTGAATTAAATCCAACGGGCCTGGATAGATCATTTCAATACCTTTCAGACAAAATTGGTTTCATGCAATTTGGATTTATGAAACTCTCTAAATTGATTTTTAAACTAGTGGACAGAAACTAGATTTAACTTAAAAGAAAAATCCAGATTTGAATGGCTGGGCTAGCGCGGGAACGAACATGGGCCAGCCGAGTGGCGATCCGCGGCGGGCTCAGCTGACAGGGGGGTCCCGCTTGTCAGTGGTTCTTAACACGCGAAACGGTACGCGCGCTGTGGGCCGTCGGATTAGAAGGGGGATCTACGGCTGAGGGTTGTCGTCGACGACGAACAGGTCGCCGGCGAGAGTTTGCCCTAGCGGCTCGGGGGGGGGGGGGGTCGACCGGGGACGTACCAGGGCTCCAGCAGGGTAGGCGAGGCGGGCAAACAAACTGGAAGACAACAGCGAGTTGAGGCGCGGTTGCGGCGGAGCTTGGGGTGCCCTAAATTGCAGGCGCCCTTCTCCTCCTGCTGCGGCTGCTCTGGCTCCAATTCCGGTGAGGCAGAGCTCGCTTGGCTCCGGCGAGAGGGGTGAAAGGATCAGTGAGAGGTGGGGAGTGAGTGGGTGTGGAGAAATGGTGCGGGGGAGGCCGTCTTATATAGGCCCGACGGTGAGACCGAAGGGTGTGGGCAGGCGACTCCAGCGAGGGCGGCACAGGGGGCTAGCAGCGTGGCTCGAGGTAGGGGCGGTGACATGTCTCCTAGCAGTGCTCTAGGAAGTGAATGCGGGCGTAGGGGCGGTGGCATGCGGTCTGGGCGAGCTAGCGCTCTGAGCGGCAGAGGCGGCGATGTCCACGGCGAGCGGTGGCTGGGGTGAGTTGGGCGGCCAGCGGGGTGTCTGGGTGTTCCCCAGGTCATGGTGGAGCGGTGGCGCGGGCTGCGGCCAAGGGGCGGTCTGTGCACGCGGGGACAGTGCGTGCTCTGCGGGCGGCGTCAGCATGGTCGACCAGCTCAGGGCACGGCGGTTATTAGCCGTTCCTGTCTTTGGCTCTGGCCTGGGGCTGGTTGGACGGTGGCGGTGGACCACGGGCGGTGTGCTGGACAAGGTGAGAGAGGCTGGCGGCTGCTATAGCGTGATGTCGCCGATGGGGGTGCTCCAAGTGCTCGGCCTTGATGGCCATGACCATTTGGTCGTGTGCACAGGGCTTGGCCGGGCTAGCAATTGGTAGGGTTTGTACTGGGGGAACAAGGGGACAAGGTTAGGCACAAATGGTGACCAAAATGACTTCTCCAAATAGTGTTTGGATTTTGGACATATTTGTGCACACAAGCTGTTTGATGAAATGGCTGAAAGAGAAAAACTTTTGAATTTTGAGTTCAAATTTTTTGGTGATCTCCACTAGTGCTAGGTAGTCTCTGGTTGCAAGGGTTTTGAAAGTGGAGCTTGTTTGAAAGGTTTTTGAAAAAGTGGGATCTTCCCATATGAAATAGATTCAATTTTGAACTATCATTTAAAATTAGCATTTGAAAGATTTTTGCAGATCACAAGGTGAGCCTTGGTACCTCATTATGTGTACTAGCAAGGGGTTCAAAGATCATGAATTGTTTCTGTTAAGAAATGAGTGCTAGGAACACTCAAAGTAGTGTAGTGGATTAAAATGGCCAAAATGACCATTCCTCCTTTTTAATTCTTTTTTATTTGATTTTCTTTGGTAAAAGTTTGGGAATGATGTAGATGATGTTTAAATCACCTAGGAAACATTTTACAAGCATTGGATCACTTAAACAAGGCACTTCAATTCAACTCCTATTTTTAATTTGGAAAAGTTTTTGTTAACCCTATTTTTGGATGATTTGATCTTGATAAGCTTGGATTAATGTTTTGGGATGTTTCAAGGTGTCCTATGCATTTATGTTCTGCTAATCCATGAAGGACAAGCTGATTACCACTCTTATTATGTTTTCTATATGTGAAACAAACAAATGTCTTTTAATGCATTGTTATTCATGATCTTTTGTTTGTACCTTTTTATGTTGCAACTTAGTTGCTTTGTCTCATTGTTAGAACAATATCTTTCATGTTTATGTTAGAGTACTATAATCCCATCTATCAATGTTTTATGATACCTTGATCAAGATTGTGATGGTGCATGTCACCTCAAAAATTACTCTTTTTATCACTTACCTACTCGAGGACGAGCAGGAGTTAAGCTTGGGGATGCTTGATATGTCATAAACGTTTCTATAATTTTTGATGTTCCATGCTTGTTTTATATCAACTATCTTATGTTTTGTCTACACTTTGAGGCATTTTTATACATTTTCTGGAACTAACCTATTGACAAGATGCCGCAGTGCTAGTTGCCTGTTTTCTGCTATTTTTGGTTTCAGAAAAGCTAGAAAAGAAATATTCTCGGAATTGGAGGAAACAAAAGCCGAAGTTCCTATTTTTCCTGACACGACAGAGAAGTCCAAAGCAGAGACGGAGGAGAGCCACGAGGCGGCCACACCATAGGGTGGCGCCCCTGGGCACGCCAGGCCCTGGTGTGGGCCCCTCGGGCGGCCACCGACCTTGCCTCTTTCCCTATATCAACCCCCTGAGATGAAAACCCTAAGGGTAATATCAGAATTCCACGAAAAGTTCTATAGGACCGCCGCCACCGAAGAGGAGCTTCGGGGGACAGAAGTCTCTGTTCCGGCACCCTGCCGGACGGGGAAGTGCCCCCGAACCCATCTCCATCGACTCCACCGCCATCTCCATCGCTGTTGCTGACTCCCATGATGAGGAGGGAGTAGTTCTCTCTCGAGGCTAAGGGCTCTACCAGTAGCTATGTGTTCATCTCTCTCTCTCTATGTGTGATCTTATTGAGATCATGAGCTTTGTAATCTAGTTGAATAAGTAGATCTATTCTGCTACTCAAGTGCTTTATTTAATCTCTGCTTATCCCCACGTGTGTGAAGTTAACAGTCTGCACACCGTGTGGCACTTAGGCTAAGGTTACATAAATACTTATCATGACTATAATTTGATTGGATGTCTCTATGAGATTGTGGTGTTTGTTGGAACCATCTAGGGCTCAAGGTGATAGTGAGCGGTTATCTAGATGGGGAATGCGAACTTTAAGGTGTGCTGTTATAGCCCTACATCGTCCAACTGGAGAGTAGTTTAGGGTAGCATAATGAAGAGAAGATATTTATATGAGAGTGTCCACTAGTGAAATTATGATCCCTGGGCCTTGTTTCTAAGCATTGAAACACCATTTACAATCAGTCTGGTTACATGTTTGCTTGCTGCCACTATTATTTCAGATTGCAATTACCACTTATAATCATACATATTACTTGTATTTCACTATCTCTTCGCTGAACTAGTGTAGCTATACACCTGACAACTATATTGGGTGTTGCTCCCAAGTTGGGTGATCCACTTAAGGGAAACTTGCTACTGTTCTACAAACCTCTGCAGTTGTAGGCCCAACACTATCTACAAGAATAGAAGCATGCGTAGACATCAAGGCAGAGTTCAAAAGTAAAGGAATTACACAAGAGGATATTGAAGAAATGATGGCAATGCATTTTGAACCGTATGAACCAATGGATCGAAACATGATTGAACCAATTGTACGACAGACTGAAGCACTTGATTCATTGGATGCAGAGAAAAAGAACAAAGGGAACAAACAGAAGAAGCTGATGGTGGACTCCACGAATATTCTAGCTAGGATCACCCGGAGCAAGGTGGTGAACCCAGCGAAAAACACTAGGAGCAAGAAAAAATGAATTTGAATTTGTATGATGAATTTGAACTACTGTCAATGTTTGTATTGAATTCAAACTAGTGTGATGATCCCAAGTTTCTATGTTGGATAATCCCATAATGTTTGTGTTATTGCAAGTTTCTATGGTCATCCACCTAGTTGTTTAGCACTACTCAGTTTTTCCCTCGACATGTGGTCAACACATGGGGTTAAGCTAGTTCATGGCTTAAACCATAGCAAACGTTGACCAATTGATCCAAAATTTGGCACACTTGTGTATCTTGGATTGATTTACCATATGAAATTGGAAATTTTGGATTTACTTGTAATCAGACACATTTTTCTTTTTCTAGGTGATTAAATTCAAAAAATGGTTTTAGGGTTAGTTTAATTCAAAAAAGTCAAAACATAGTGCAACCTTTGCATGGAGTTTTGTTATGTTACCTATAACCTAGCATGAATAATAAAGGAAACGGAAATAAAGTGAAATGGACTTATCCCCTAAACCACTTCTTAAACCCTTCTTGGAATGAGCTACTAGCTATGAAGATGCATGACTTTCTACTAAATCAACCTCCAAAATAACCCATCCCAAAACATAATTTGTCTAAATAAGGACAAATTTCGAATACTTCCGTATCTTTTAGTTGCAAACAATATAATGTCGGACAAGATGGATTATTTTGTTCAAGTAACACATTTACTATTTGTTATGCCAAAAGCTTGAATTTTCCTTAGTTATTTTTTTATCTGAGTGCCCTTGTTTTCCTTAGTTTCCCCTCCCGCTAACGTTTTCCTCACTTTTCCCCTCCCGCTAAAGTTTTCCTCACTTTTCCCCTCTATCATGTCTCAGTTTGGCTGCGCTCTGACTGGTCGAGATGTATGTCACACGGATCTTGGCCAACCACCATTGGATACATCATGATCCGACAGGCTAGAGGTCCCTCTCTCCCGATGGACGCACCAAACCATGTACGGGGAGGATAGCCCGACAAGCTATATGTCTCTCCATCCCTTTCCATGTCGCACGTATACCAGCCCTATCAATTAGCGCTTAGTTTGGCTGCGCTTGAGATGTATGTCACACGGATCTTGGCCAACCACCATTGGTTACATCATGATATGACGGGCTGGAGGTCTCTCTCTCCCCTTGGGCTACGGAGAGGAGAGCCCGAGGGGCTGGAGGTCTCTCTCTCCCCTTGGGCTACGGAGAGGAGAGCCCGACGGGTTGGATGTCTCTCCCTCCCTCTCCCTATTGCACGTATACCAGCCGCATCTTCCTCCCCTCCTATCAATATATGGCGGCACGGCAGTCCGAACAGTGTTCAGCGGCGCGGATCAAAGCGTGGTGGTCCAAATGGTTTGCGGCAGCGCAGATCTAAGCGTGGTGGTCCAAATGGCATGTGGCGGAGGTGTAACAACCCCAGAATCAGGGTTAAACAAATCCCAGACCTTAGACTGACATAATCTTAACCTAGAACTCGACGATATTCAGTAAGAAATCGATAACACAATAGTAACCCTGCTACACAAAAAGTATTACAGCAAGCTCATAACTGAGCGAAGAACCAAAATATTACAAGCAGAGGTCACTGACCACAAATATCAAACAAGGGAAGGCAAATTATGCTATTAAGTATAGCAAATTTAACAAGTGGCCTAAGAGGCCTAAAGCATAACGATGATGTCCCAGCCCATAGATTCCAGACTGCCAGCCGGGAACCCCAAGCTACTCGCCGGTGTCGATGTTGTACCAAACTTGTCTTCAGGGGAACACTTACTCTCCTACAAATGTATCAACAAAAAAAGGGTGAGTACATGGTGTACTCCGCAAGACTTATGGCTGGTGGGGTTATTTTGCATAAAGCCATCTAATCTTATAAAACAAGAGGGAGAAGAAGCTCGTCTAATCAGAGTATTTTAAAAGGGGATAAGAGAGCGACATCTCTGCAGAATTGATCATCATCTTTTGATATCCACCAAAGTAATCCTCATCTCACAACTAGGATCACCCCCTCGTACCAATGAGGAAGCATCCTTAAGCACACATTGATCTGCCAAGTTTTACGATTAGGTTAATGTTCTCTATGATCTTAGAATTAGGTCACCAAGCGTTCATAACCGTGAACACGGCTTTTCGAAAAGATTTAACCCTGCAGGGGTGTACAACCGACTCTTAATGCCAAGGTATTAGCCCTCTTCCTTGGAAGGCCGACAGAGGGTGGTTGGACACGACCTTTACCTTGCTTTCACCGAGACCATGAGTCACGCCCTAAGGATGGTTCCACCGTAATGGGTCAAATCCCAAAGCCGGTCCCTAGAGATGTGTGTCGAGGTTGGTTTACCAGGGGCTCCATCCACCCCAAGCAACCCCGGCCACGCTTACCTACCAGTATGAATGCACCTCCTTCACCGCCTTCAAGAACAACCAGAATGCATATGTCAAATGGAACGCCCGAACTATGTGACTCATGGAATCCACTAGGCAAGTTAGTTACATATGAGGTTTTCCAGGCCCCGTGTGGTTGTACGCTCGTCTTGGTTCCAAAGGCAAGAACTCTATTCCTGGTAGTGGTGAGCATGGTACTAGAAAAACCACATCCCAATGTGGCCTCCCATACAAGCCTTAGCATGTTTAACCTTTACCACAGATCTTACCTCATGAGTATACCTTGAACTCCTGTCATACTAGATTCTCTACATTTGGTACATCTTCTGGATGAACCAGCACTGATGGCTAAGCATGGATAATCAAGACAAAGATAATAGCTTTAGTAGTGCACACAATCCAAACCTAGTTATGCTAGGAACGGTGGATCAGGCAATATAAGCTCAAAGGGAGTAATGCAACAGATAGGATACTCTATCTATCGACAAAAGACCACAGTAGAATCGTATGCATCATGCCACGAGATGAAATACTTTGAAAGCATAGGATTGTATCATGGTAGGGTTAAGCTTGCCTTGTTTGTTGATACCCAGATATAGTTCTTCGGAAGCCTTGTGCTTGACTTGATTATAGCTAATCAAGTATTGTTCTTCAAGCTTCGATGGTGTTGATCTCTGTCTTCGATGTCGATCTTGATATCATATTCTACCGGGAAGAAGCAAACACCGGAAAAAAAGGGGGAACAACAGTCAACACATGGAATCGATGCAATGCTCAAGAAAAGATGATGATATGACAAGTTAAATATATCTTAAATTAAACCCTAGGGCATGCTTGATCATTTTAAACAGGGTCCGAAGGGTACAAACCCTAGGACAGGGGAACGCCAGAACACCTATGAGGGGTTGATTTAGTTCTCTAATTAAACTTGTTAGTTAAGTTGCTTAACAATGCATGATTATAGTTTAAACAGATAGATCTCATTTTTCTGAACATTTTGATATAGTATACACATTTTCTGAGTTATAAATAATTATTTATTGAATTTCTAGTATTTATTCTTTTTCTGAAATTTTAAACAAAACTTGAAAATACTTTTTACACCCACGCAGAGCTAGCCACTGTAGCTGACAGAGGGGCACCAAGCCACCTCAGCTGCCACGTGCGCAGAGGCGAGGCCTAGCCGAGTTGACTGGCGCTGACCGCGTCCGCTGACATCACGATGACGTCAACGTGACATCACCCAACGGTGATCCTCCCAATGAGGTACGGGGACATTGCTAGGCGGCTTGCCGGAAAGCGTGAGTGGGCGCGATCGATAGAGGCGGGCGAGGCAAGCCTAACTAGGGTGGCGCCGCTACAGAAAGGTCGTCGGAGCTAGCACTACGGTGAGCGGCGGTAGCGATGCTCTCAGGCTCTCGGAGGGAGGCAGCTACAGGGACCAATCGAGAAGGTGCGAGGGTGCACGAGCACCAGCAGCTCACCGTGAAGACGGGGAGGCGGTTGGCGAGGCGAGGCGCGGCCGGAGTGAGTGGCAGAGGCGGTGGTCAGCGTCGGACACGGCGACACGATTCCGTTGATTCAAAACACCCTGGCTTGATTCCATCATCTTGGAGGCGTTTGGCGGATATACGAGGACGATGGAAAGGTCTAGGGGTGCTAGGGATGACGGCAACGATGGGGCTACGCGGCGGCCGAAGCGGTTAGGGTTTCGGGCCTGCTCGCATGAGGGTGAGAGAGAGCGATGGAGGAGACAAGAGTGGATAAAGGCAAGAGAGGCGTGCTCAGGGAGGCCTCCTTATCCTCTCCAGGGCGGAGGCCATCGCGAATCGCGGCGCATCGGCGACGGACGGCGTCGGGGACGACACGCACCAGCTTTCCAGCGCGAGAAAGACGATGACGGGAGGTCGAACCGGTATTTGGGCTGGTAGCAGGCTGTAGACGGGCTTGGTGGGCTGCAGGCTTCCGCGCTGCGCGGTGGGTAGAGGCGAGAAGGAGAGATGGGCTGGGCCGGCCTGCTGCTGTTTATTTTATTTGCCAAAATGTTTTTCCATTTCTATTTTCATTTTCTATTTGTAATTTCAAATAATTTTAGGTTTTTGAATCCTTTCAAAAATACTAGAGATTTATGAAACTATAGAAAATATTTTAGGGGTCCTTCTATTCAAATTGGGCTCCACACTTTTGATCTTTTCAAAATACAAAAACCATTTTGAATCCATTTGAGAGGGGGAAAATAGCTAGGGTTAGGGTTTTTCATTATTTCTTTGCATGCAATTTTAAAAGATGATGCTCATGCAATGCACATTAAACCCTAGTTAGGATTAGCTAAAACTACGGTGTTATAGCTCTATCCCCCTTACGAGAATCTTGACCCATGATTCCAAAGGTAGGAAGAAAGAAGAGAAACATGGTCACTTCTAAGGATAAGAGGGAAACAAACTAAACAACACACGTGGTATCTCATGATCAACTCATGAAGGAGTGTTCAGAAACAACTCTGAGATTACAAGCATGAAACACATCAAGGTAACAGAGGAAACAAAAAGGAGATAGGTTTTAAATTGATAGATAGCTGGTCTTCATAAGGATTGATACCATGGAGTTTCAGAAGGGTTTAGGCTTCTGAAAAGGAAAGCTTACAACAGGTAGAACATGATCACAGACTTCGAGATACGAAACTCTTCTGGGTGGCTTAAGTAGAGCTTCCAGGGATACAAAGATACAGATAACCAAGCTGTTGATCTACTTTTGATACAGAAGTATCAGTCTTCGTTCAACAGAAGGCCAAGACAGAAGGTTGTTTTGTGGCAAGGACTCGTAGGAGTCACAAGGAGCGTGTAGCAAGAAGAATTTCTGATTACCGAAATCATCGTCACTCCTGAACATGATTGAGACATGAAGGAAACTTTTTATTCATCCAGGTTTACCAAAATCTTTGCCAAAGATCGTGATATCACTTTACAACACCAGATGAATAGCTAAGAAGATTCCTGATGACACGAGGAAAAAGAAACTTCATTCTCACACTTCAGTTACTTGGCACAAGGGGAGGCTTGCCAACGTAAAAGGGTCTAGAGGATCGACCGAGAGACATTTAGCAACACTACTTTAAATGTTCTCCTTGATGCTTGAGAAAGCAGACATCAAGTAAAGGTCAAACTTCGCTTACAAAGGAAACCATAAGCACAACTCCTATAATAAATCATAGAAGAAGCCTCATGAAGAGTGGTTGTTATTTGCTAATTCAAGAGAATATGGCAACAGGTATTCCGACTAATTTTGTCAACCATTACATCAATCTTGTCGGGTTTACAAAGAGACCAATGTCAAAACCTTGATGAACATTAACCATCATTGCTGCTTGAGATTCAGCTCTGTTAGGTTGGATGATACTTCAGACTCAGCATGTCCTAATAGAAAGCTTGGAACATTTATCACAAGGATAAAGGTACTAGATTCTCAAGACATGGACTTTAGTGTCAAGCTCCAATAGACTGAGCTAGATTGCTAGACCCATGTATTAACAACTTGTCAAATGACAATTGCTTATACATGAAGTATTTGCAACGAAATACAACTATGTCCTTAAGGGAACAAAGATAACTTTACTCTAATCCACGACAACATCTTTCAACATTTGCACGTGAATCGGAAAAAGTTACTTATAACATCTAGAACACATACTTCGGGATGACTCGAAGACAGTTCTTAGAAAGTTTTCCAACATTAATGACAACTATTCCATATGAATCTATTCTAGCATGGAGAAGATACGGATGTTATAGATGGGCTCAACAACAAACTTATCGATATACTCTAGGAAGATGGAATCATATGTTACTTGAACAAGGCAGAGTATTGGTCAGACCAAAGAACATGAAGATGTACTCAAGTGAAACATCACAAGTAGATACACGATCAAGATAGTCCTTGGAACTGAGTTTGATTTGACAATAACCCAGATCAAATCAAAGGTGGGGGAAGATAACATATCCATGAAGGAGATACTACCTTTCTGTAACATCCCTAAACTTCAATCCAAGAGTATCAAAGATCAAATCATCCAAAAATGGGGTTAACAAAAACTTTTCCAAATTTAAAATGAAAGCATTCATATATGTGTGCATTTAAAATAGGAGTTGTTTTGAATTTCCATGATTGTGTGATCCTTTGCTTCTAAAATGTTTCTTAGGTGATTTAAACATCATCTACATCATTCCCAAACTTTTCCTAAAAGAAATCAAATCAAAAAGAATTAAAATAAAGGAATGGTCATTTTGACAAAATTAACTCTCATGCCTACTTTGGCTATTCCTAGTACTCAATTCTTAACAGAAACAATTTTGGATCTTTACACCCCTTGCTAGTACACATAATGAGGTACCAAGGCCCACCTTTTGATCTTCTAAAAACATTCTGGAAACTATTTTAAATGACAGTTTAAAATTGAATCTAATGCATATGCATAGATCACCCCTATTTCAAAAACCATGTATTTGAGCTCCATTTTCAAAACCCTTGCAACCAGAGACTACCTAGCAATAGTGGAGATCACCCAAAAATTTTGAACTCAAAATTCAAAACTTTTTCTCTTGCGGCCATTTCATCAAACAGCTTGTGTGCACAAATCTGGCCAAATTTAAAACACTACCTTGAGCAGTGATCTTGGTCACCATTTGTGCCTAACCTTGTCCCCTTGCTCCCTCAGTACCAGCCCTAACTTTTGCTAGCCCGGCCACACCCTGTGCACACGACCAAATGGTCATGGCCATTAAGGCCGAGCACCTTGGGCACCCCCACCGGCGACATCGCGCCACAGCAGCCGCCACCTTCCCTCGCCATGTCTAGGAGGTAGCCAACGCCGCCCCGACCCTCTCTGTCCCTTGCTCGAGCCAAGAGAAGCCGTGGACCACCGAGGAGAAGCCGCGCCCAGTGCCACCGAACCATGCCGACGCCGCCCGCAGAGCGCGCCCTGTCCCCGCGTGCACAAGCCGCCGCTCGACACCAGCCCGCGCCCACCACTCCGCCTCGACCTAGAGAACACCCCAGACACCTCCGTTCGCCGCCCAAAGCCCCACAGCCACCGCTCGCCGTGGACACAGCTGCTTTGGCCGCGCAGAGTGCCACCTCACCCCGACCGCATACCACCGCCCCTACGGCCGCATTGAAGCGCTAGAGCACCGCCAGGGGACCGCCCATTGATCGCCATCCCCAACCATGCCGCTACCTCGCCGTAGCCATGTCGCCACCGTCGACCGCCCATCCCGCTCGGTCTCACCGTCGAGCCTATAAAAGGAGCCCTCCCCAGCACCAAAGACTCACACCATTCCACTCCCCTCACCTCTCTGAACCTCAACCACCCCTCGCCGGAGCAAGTGGAGCAGCAGCTCGCTGGAATTGGAGTCGGAGCCGCCGCCTCTGGAGAAGAAGGGTGCCGTTGATTCCGGCCACCCCAAGCTCCGCAGCGACCACGCCTCGCCTCGCTGTCGTCTTCCACTTTGTTCGCCCGCGTCGCCGACCGAGCCCTGGTACGCCCCCAGTAGACCCCCACCGAGCATCTAGGGTTTGAGCTCGACGGCGACCCGTCCGTCGTCGACGACGACCCTCAGCCGTCGATCTGCCCTCTAATCGCACGACCCATAGCGCGCGTACCGTTTCGCGTTTTAAGTGTCACTGACTAGTGGGACCCTCCTGTCAGCTGAGCCCTGTGCCGCGCAGCGCCACTGGGCCGGCCCATTTCCTTTCCCGTGCAAGCCCGTAGATTCAAACTAGGATTTTTCCTTTTAGTTAGAATATAGTTTCTGTCCAGTGTTTCAAATTTCAATTCTGTGAGTTTGACAAATCCAAATGGCATGAAGCTAATTTTTTCTGAAAGGTATTGAAATGCTCTATCCAAGCCCGTTGGATTTAATTCATTTAGAGTTATAGATTTCTCCTAATAAAAATAAGAAGACATAAGCTTTTACAACTTGAAACATTTTTATAAAATCAACCAAGTTAGCTTTGGAGTTGATTCCAACTCTCAAAAATCACATTTCATCATATCTATCCAAATATGTAATAGTATTAAGGTTTACAGGCATTGACTTTGGACTAGTACCAAAATAATGCTATATAGGCATTTCTAGTCACTTTAAATCATTAAATAATAAACTTAAACCAAAGTAATATTGATCCAACCTTTAAATCTCATTCCCACATGTTAGAATATGTGGTGAGGACATGTGTCCACATGATCCCATATTTTGGTGGTGAATATTAAATCTTAGTTATTATTTTCAATGAGTAGAAATTACTTTTCCCAAAATAAAAAGGTTGAAACTATTGGATTAAACTTATGATGCTTGTGATGATAATAGATCATCAATTGTGTGGATTAGAATACTACTTAGCCTAAGTTAAGTATTGTTTGGTGATTGTGCACTCCCTATGTATTTCTAGACGCTAGTACCGACCAAGCCTTCGAGGAGGAGGAGTTCTACCAAGAAGAAGTAGAAGAAGAGAACTTCAACCACTGCACCAACCAAGGCAAGCTATTAGTGGCAAGCTAACTGTTGCAAACATGCTTTAGTAAGCTATTGTAGCAAGCTAGACTAAAACTAGATAGTTTAGTAAAGATGCCTTAAGCATACTTTGATCACACCCCCTTAGTTTACACAAAGTTCCTTAATTAATTTTGAAGGTAGCATAAAGAGTATAAAACTTGACCTAATTAGAAACCCTTAGATGTCATTCTATGGCATGAGATTGATCCCACCTTTCCACCTTAGTGAACACTATTAACCTAGTGTTTTAGAATAGATCAAACTTGAGTCATTTTAGATGGGAACACTTGGTGAAAATGAGTTATGAAAACCTTGGAATGATTAGTCATTCTATTGAGATGTTTTGAAAGGTGTTGAGAAACACAATTGGTTTATGATGATGAAAATGATGAGGCATCAGCCTTAAACCTTTTTATAAAACTGATGGTTGGATTCGGATGCGATACCATTCCAAATTTACCGTACAACCACATTACCTGAATTGGGTAAGGCTTAGCTGGAAATTTATATGCGTTAGTATTAGTTCCCTCAAGGGAGAGGTTTGAGCTGAGGCTACCTCTCAATGATGTCCACCTATGCAGTGCCCAAGATGACTGATGGTCATGGTTGGGAGGCCATGCTCATAGGAGAGGTGCTTGTACTAGGGTGTGTAAAGGAAAGGTTTTGTTTGATTATCTGCATACTAAGTATGATGATTCAGGGTTATCCCTGACAGATGTATCGAATCTTGTGGTGAAAGTGTACCACCTCTGCAGAGTGTCAAACTATTCGAATAGCCGCGTTCGCGGTTATGGACAGTTGGAATGGCCAAACTGTTTCGTTGTCAGATGTTTTCTAAATAACTTGAAATGAATGATGAACCCTGACTTGACCACAACAGGGTTGTGTAGATGAAAATAGCTTCCCAACTTAATTGATTCTAGACTTTTATTTTATCTTTTCTTGTTTCAGAACTCAGCTTAGGTTTCAAACTTAACTTGATAGTTATTCTTTAAATTCCGTACTTTAACTAAAGATTATAACAATTGCTAGTAGTAGTTTGCGAGTACTTAAAGAGTACTCATGGCTTTTGTCCCTGTCTATTATCATGGCCAGACTATGAAGGAGACTATCAAGATGATGGTCAGCAGGACGGCTATGATAACTAGGAATATCTCCCTTCGTCAGCATTGCCTGTGCCCCTGAAGATGGACCCCACCGCTACGCTATCGTTTATTTCCGCTGCTTGTTGTATGAAAGACTGGATCATGAGATCCTTATTTGTGTAAAACCTTATGTATGGTTTGTAATGGATGATGTACTATGATATCCAATCCGTTATGTCTCGCAAAAATGGTAATCCTGGGATTGCGAGGTATGGCATAACGGGCATCTGGGATTAAAAATCCGGGTGTTGACAAGTTGGTATCAGAGCCATCCTGACCATAGGAGACCCTAGTTAGAATGGACGTCCAAACCAAAAACTTAGCTTCAAAACCAAAGTGAGTATTTATGAAAAACTATTTCCCCCCTTACCCTTGTGAACTCATTCTTTCTCAAAAATACATGTTCCTCAAAATTCTTACATTACTACTTAAAATTTGACACACTTGATCACTTCACTAATTTCCTCATCCTAAATTCTTGTAGATGGAGACTCAGTTTAGCAAGTTTTACCAGTTGGGAAACGGAGCTAAGCTGATCTTCGAGAGGGATCTGGATTCACTGTCAGAATTTCTAGGACGCCCACATCCGGAGTTTCTTGGAGCTCAACTTCCAGGACCCCCAGGAGGAGACCTACAATGGCTAGTCATCGCAGATCTTCGAGGGAGCATTGAAGCACCAACTTCCAGGAGAATTCAGTTCTCTGTGAGAGAGAACAACTGGCTAGATGGATTAGCCAGGGCAATGCATGAAGCTCTCGCACGTCTATGTGCCCTCAGCGTCAACAAGATTCAAGGAACCCGTTTTGCCCACTATGCAAGACGTGACTTCATGGGAATGCCGATGGAGATGCCAAGCCACCCAGAGTTGAGGCGTCAAGTGGAGAACCTTGACTTCTTGCTTCATGACCGACAACAGGAACTGGACAATGCCAGAGAGTTAGCCAATCAGAACCGTGCAATTGCCGACCAGAAGGCCCAGACTTTCGCACTTCTCGTCCAAGATCGCCAGTCTCTTCGTCGCCAGCATGCAAAGAAGGATCGCACCATCGCCCATCTTCGCAAGAAGGTGGCCGACCTCAAGAAGACCGTCAAGGAGCAGGAAGCTCAGCTTGCTCCCAAGGAAGAAGATGATGAGGGTGAAGACATCGAGGGAGATATGGATTCTTACCTCAGCAACGATGACGATTTTCTGGCAGAGGATGCTGTGGACTTCTACACTGATGATGAAGACTCCGACTTAATTGACGATGAGTAGATGCACTAGAGCACTGTCATAGCATGAGATGTATCATCTCATTGTATCGTAGTTGCAGAATGGTTCTTCCAACCATCTGTTTTCCCCTTTGATTGTTGTGGTGTGTGTTGTATCGTGTGCTTGCTTGCATGAATGAGAATGAAGTTAGTTGAAAAACCTGAGTCTAACTCAAATTTGTAGCTTTGAAAACCCCAAAACCATGAACCTTAGAATTTCCCTCTTACCCCTTTATCTATCTCAATCTTCAGATGACTCGTGGAAACCAAGGAGGGAGCAGGTCATCGCAGGACCCAATGCTGCAGATCTTGCAGAATCTCATCGCGGACCGTGAAGCAAGCAGGGCCGAGCGTCAAGCCAACTTAGCGACATTGCATCAAATTGCCCAAATGGCTCTCAACAACCAAGGACATGGAAATCAGGATCACCATGGATCTAAACTCAAAAATTTTCAGAACACCAATCCCCCAATCTTCAACCAATCTGAAAACCCATTAGATAATGATGACTGGTTACAGACCATGGAAAACAACCTAGAAGTTGCAGGAGTTGATGAGAATGAGAAAGTTCTCTTCGCCACTCACTATCTGGCGGGAGATGCAAGAGCTTGGTGGAATAGCGTCCGCAACATGAACCATGGCCAGGTGATGACCTGGGAAGCATTCAAGGTCAAGTTCAGCCGCACCCACATGCCGCAAGGTCTTGTCAACAGGATGAGAGATGAATTCCGTGAACTGAAGCAAGGAAGATCGACTGTAGTAGAGTACCGTGACAAATTCTTGTCACTTGCCAGATATGCACCGGATGAAATCAACACGGAGGCCAAGAAGAAGGAGAGATTCTTAAACGGACTGCATGATGAGATGCAGACTGTCCTCGTCAACATCCGTTTCCAGGATCTTGAAGAGCTAGTCGACTCTGCCATTCAGATGGAAGGGAAAATTAATCAGGCAAACGACAACCGCAAGTGTCGTATGATGCAACAGTCTGGATCCAGTAGTCAACAGAAGTACCGTCCCAACCCCTCACCAGGATATGCACCAGGGAACAGCCGACCCCCAAATTCTCGCCCAAGCTACCCCAACCGTAGTGGAGGAAATGTGAAGCCCGGAGGAAACAATCACAACTCCGGCAACGCCAACAACTTCAACCGTGCCCCTCCCAAGAGCAACAACAACAACAACACTGCCCCCAGAACTGACAGCAATGTTGTACCTGTTGCAGTCAAGGACAAGTCCCAGATCACTTGTTTCGAGTGTGGAGTGAAGGGTCACTACTCCAATGAGTGTCCCAAGAAGACTGCCGCCAATGCCCCTGTGAATGCCCCAGCTCAGCAGCAGCGTCGTGTTCAACCAGGCAGGAGATTTGCCCCAGGGAACCCGCACAACCGCAACGGTTGTCTCTTCCACATGAACGCAGAAGAAGCCCAGGAAGCACCAGATGTAGTGTTGGGTATGTTTTCTGTCAACTCAGTTTTAGCAAGAGTATTGTTTGATTCTGGAGCATCGCATTCATTTGTCACCGAAGAATTTGTATGCACTAGTAAGATTCGCCCAACCAACCTGAAGCATGTCATGATAGTTCAAATCCCCGGTTCAACTACCAAAGCTAGAAAATTTGCAAAGCTGTACCTATCAGAATACATGGGATAGATTTTTATGCCAACCTAATTGTACTTGGAACCAAAGGTTTGGAAGTAGTACTAGGTATGGACTGGATGTCAAGGCATAAAGGACTGATAAACTGTGCTAAGAAAGCCATCACCATGACCAGTAGTTCTGGAGTAACAGTAGAACATATCTCCGAAACCTTACCCCGTCAATTCAAATGCAACAAAAGTGTAACCCTGCCTACCATTGACCAAGTCAGAGTAGTCTGTGAATACCCCGACGTATTCCCAGATGAATTGCCAGATATGCCCCCGGATAGGGATATAGAGTTCATTATCGAACTAATCTGCAGAACTGGACCTATAGACCAGAGACCCTATACCATGAACCCCTCAGAGTTAGTAGAACTGAAGAAGCAGTTGGATGCCATGTTAGCAACCGGCTTGATTCAACCAAGTGCATCGCCATGGAGATCACCAGTGTTATTCGTCGACAAGAAAGATGGAGGCAACCGTCTGTGTACAGACTACAGAAAGTTGAATGATGTCACCATCAAGAACAAGTACCCCTTACCAAAGATAGAGGATCTATTTGATCAGTTGACTGGAGCTCAGGTATTCTCAAAGATTGATCTTAGGACTGGTTATCACCAACTTAAGATTCGTGCAACAGATATTCCGAAGACCGCCTTTACTACTCGCTATGGTTTATACGAGTATACGGTTATGTCTTTTGGATTAACAATGCCCCTGCTTATTTCATGAATCTCATGAATAAGATCTTTATGAATTTCTTAGATAAGTTTGTAGTCGTGTTTATCAACGACATCCTTATCTACTCCAAGTCAGAAGAAGAGCATGAGCAACATCTGAGAATCATCCTAGAAACCTTGAGAGAGCATCAGTTATATGCCAAGTTCAGCAAGTGCGAGTTTTGGCTGAAAGAAGTAGGATTCCTAGGACATATTGTGTCTGCCGGAGGAGTCTCTATTGATCCCAGCAAGATCAAAGATGTCGAAGAATGGGAAGCCCCAACAAATCAAACCCAAGTTCGTTCATTTCTCGGATTAGCGGGATATTACCGCAAATCCGTAGAAGGATTCTCAAGCATAGCCCGACCAATGACCCAATTATTGAAGAAGGACAAGAAGTTTGAATGGACAGACAAGTGTGAAGCCAGTTTCCAGGAGCTGAAGAAGAGATTGATATCAGCCCCAATTTTGATCATGCCAGATATCAAGAAGCCGTTCGATGTGTATTGTGATGCATCAAAGATTGGTCTAGGATGTGTGTTGATGCAAGAAGGCAAAGTCATCGCGTATCTGTCTCGACAACTGAAGCAGCATGAGCAGAACTATCCGACCCATGATCTTGAGCTAGCAGCGGTGGTTCTAGCGTTGAAGACATGGCGTCATTATTTGATGGGTAATCGCTGTGAGATTTTCTCCGATCATAAGAGCTTGAAGTATATCTTCACCCAGAAGGAGTTGAATATGAGGCAAAGAAGATGGATAGAGTTAATCAAGGATTATGACCTTGACATTCACTATCACCCTGGCAAAGCCAACGTGGTAGTGGATGCTCTTAGCAGATTGCCGTGTAGGCTTAACACCATGATCAAAGAGAAGCAACCAATTTTGTATGAGGAGTTGGAGCAGTTCAGGACTGAGTTAGTTAGCAAAGGATTCCTAGATAGCATTGAACTTCAACCCACGTTGATTAGCCAAATCAAGGAAGCCCAGAAGGGGAATGAAAGTATCGACGGAATCAAACATCGTATTGGTACAGGCAAAGTACCTGGATTCAATGAAGACGAAGAAGGTGTATTGTGGTACAAAGGACGTATCTGTGTACCAGCAGATTCGGAGCTGAAGGAAATTATCATGAAGGAAGCTCATGATACTCTTTATTCTATCCACCCCGGAGGAACAAAGATGTATCAGGATTTGAAAGAGCAATTTTGGTGGCACAAGATGAAGAGAGAGATCGGAATCTACATCGCCAAATGTGACATTTGTCAAAGAGTCAAGGCAGAGCATCAGAGACCTGCAGGATTGTTGCAACCATTGCAGATTCCGGAATGGAAATGGGATTCCGTCGGAATGGACTTTATCACCGGTTTCCCTACTTCTAGTAGGGGAAATGACTCAATCTGGGTCATAGTTGATAGACTATCCAAGGTAGCCCACTTCATACCAGTCAAGACAACCTTCCAAAGTGCAAAGCTAGCAGAGCTGTACATTGCTAGAATTGTTAGTCTGCATGGAACCCCCAAGACCATCGTATCAGATCGAGGAACCCAGTTTACTTCAAGATTTTGGGAGAAAGTTCAGGAAGGTTTAGGAACCAAGTTGAATTTCAGTACCGCTTATCACCCGCAAACAGATGGACAGACTAAGAGAGTCAACCAGATCTTGGAGGATATGCTTAGAGCTTGTGTGTTGGAATACGGATCAAAATGGGAAGACTGCCTACCCTTCGCAGAATTCTCATATAACAACAGTTATCAAGCTAGTTTGGAGATGGCACCCTTTGAATTCCTATACGGAAGAAAGTGTCGTACCCCTTTGAATTGGTCGCAAGTAGGAGACAGTCAGATCTTCGGACCCGACATTCTCTGAGAAGCAGAAGAGAAAGTTCACAAAATTCGTGAGCACCTCAAGACCGCCCAATCCAGACAGAAAAGCTATGCTGACAAGAGAAGGAGAGACCTGACTTTCAATGTCGGAGATTTCGTATATCTCAAGGTTTCACCATTGAAGGGAACTCAACGCTTTAGTCTGAAGGGAAAGTTAGCTCCCATATATATCGGACCTTTCAAGATTCTAAACCGCCGAGGAGAAGTATCATATCAACTGGAACTACCTGAAGAGATGTCAGCCATCCACAATGTGTTCCATATCTCGTTACTTCGCAAATGCTTGGAAGTGCCTAAGAAGACTGAAGTTTTCAAAAATATTGATCACAGAGCAGTGGAGATCAACAATGACCTGACCTATTGGGAAGTTCCCATTCGTGTCTTAGAAGAAGCCTACAGAACCACCAGGACCAGGAGTATCAAGTTTCTCAAGATTCAGTGGAGCAACCATACCGAGGAGGAAGCCACTTGGGAGCGCGAGGATTACATTAGGACAGAGTTCCCAGATCTCTTTAGTTCCTAGTTTTCTTGTAAATCTCGGGACGAGATTTTATTTAAGGGTGGAAGGTTTGTAACATCCCAAAACTTCAATCCAAGAGTATCAAAGATCAAATCATCCAAAAATGGGGTGAACAAAAACTTTTCCAAATTTAAAATGAAAGCATTCATATATCTGTGCATTTAAAATAGGAGTTGTTTTGAATTGCCATGATTGTGTGATCCTTTGCTTCTAAAATTTTTCTTAGGTAATTTAAACATCATCTACATCATTCCCAAACTTTTCCTAAAAGAAATCAAATCAAAAAGAATTAAAATAAAGGAATGGTCATTTTGACAAAATTAACTCTCACGCCTACTTTGCCTATTCCTAGTACTCAATTCTTAACAGAAACAATTTTGGATCTTTACACCCCTTACTAGTACACATAATGAGGTACCAAGGCCCACCTTTTGATCTTCTAAAAACATTCTGGAAACTATTTTAAATGACAGTTTAAAATTGAATCTAATGCATATGCATAGATCACCCCTATTTCAAAAACCATGTATTTGAGCTCCATTTTCAAAACCCTTGCAACCAGAGACTACCTAGCAATAGTGGAGATCACCCAAAAATTTTGAACTCAAAATTCAAAACTTTTTCTCTTGCGGCCATTTCATCAAACAGCTTGTGTGCACAAAACTGGCCAAATTTAAAACACTGTCTTGAGCAGTGATCTTGGTCACCATTTGTGCCTAACCTTGTCCCCTTGTTCCCTCAGTACCAGCCCTACCTTTTGCTAGCCCGGCCACACCCTGTGCACACGACCAAATGGTCATGGCCATTAAGGCCGAGCACCTTGGGCACCCCCACCGGCGACATCGCGCCACAGCAGCCGCCACCTTCCCTCCCCATGTCTAGGAGGTAGCCAACGCCGCCCCGCCCCTCTCTATCCCTTGCTCGAGCCAAGAGCAGCCGTGGACCACCGAGGAGAAGCCGCGCCCAGTGCCACCGAACCATGCCGACGCCACCCGCAGAGCGCGCCCTGTCCCTGTGTGCACAAGCCGCCGCTCGACACCAGCCCGCGCCCACCGCTTCGCCTCGACCTAGAGAACACCCCAGACACCTCCGTTCACCGCCCAAAGCCCCACAGCCACCGCTCGCCGTGGACACAGCCGCTTCGGCCGCGCAGAGCGCCACCTCACCCCGACCGCATACCACCGCCCCTACGGCCGCATTGTAGCGCTAGAGCACCGCCAGGGGACCGCCCATCGATCGCCATCCCCAGCCATGCCGCTAGCTCGCCGTAGCCATGTCGCCACCGTCGACCGCCCATCCCGCTCGGTCTCACCGTCGAGCCTATGAAAGGAGCCCCCCCAGCACCAAAGACTCACACCATTCCACTCCCCTCACCTCTCTGAACCTCAACCACCCCTCGCCGGAGCAAGTGGAGCAGCAGCTCGCCGGAATTGGAGCCGGAGCCGCCGCCGCTGGAGAAGAAGGGTGCCGTTGATTCCGGCCACCCCAAGCTCCGGCGCGACCACGGCTCGCCTCGCCGTCGTTTTCCACTTCCTTCGCCCGCATCGCCGACCCTGCTGGAGCCCTGGTACGCCCCCAGTAGACCCCAACGAGCCGCTAGGGTTTGAGCTCGCCGGTGACCCGTCCGTCATCGACGACGACCCTCAGTCGTCGATCTGCCCTCTAATCGCACGACCCACAGCGCGCGTACCGTTTCGCATTTTAAGTGCCACTGACCAGTGGGACCCCCTGTCAGCTGAGCCCTGTGCCGCGCAGCACCACCGGGCCGGCCCATTTCCTTTCCCGCGCAAGCCCGTAGATTCAAATTAGGATTTTTCCTTTTAGTTAGAATATAGTTTATGTCCAGTGTTTCAAAATTCAATTCTGTGAGTTTGACAAATCCAAATGGCATGAAACTAATTTTGTCTGAAAGGTATAGAAATGCTCTATCCAAGCCCGTTGGATTTAATTCATTTAGAGTTATAGATTTCTCCTAATAAAAATAGGAAGACAGAAGCTTTTACAACTTGAAACATTTTTATAAAATCAACCAAGTTAGCTTTGGAGTTGATTCCAACTCTCAAAAAAATCACATTTCACCATATCTATCCAAATATGTAATAATATTAAGGTTTACAGGCAGTGACTTTGGACTAGCACCAAAATAATGCTATATAGGCATTTCTAGTCACTTTACATCATTAAATAATAAACTTAAACCAAAGTAATATTGATCCAACCTTTAGATCTCATTCCCACGTGTTAGAATATGTGGTGAGGACATGTGTCCACATGATCCCATATTTTGGTGGTGAATATTAAATCTTAGTTATTATTTTCAATGAGTAGAAAATACTTTTCCCAAAATAAAAAGGTTGAAACTATTGGATTAAACTTATGATGCTTGTGATGATAATAGATCATCAATTGTGTGGATTAGAATACTACTTAGCCTAAGTTAAGTATTGTTTGGTGATTGTGCACTCCCTATGTATTTCTAGACGCTAGTACCGACCAAGCCTTCGAGGAGGAGGAGTTCTACCAAGAAGAAGAAGAAGAAGAGAACTTCAACCACTGCACCAACCAAGGCAAGCTATTAGTGGCAAGCTAACCCTTGCAAACATGCTTTAGTAAGCTATTGTAGCAAGCTAGACTAAAACTAGATAGTTTAGTAAAGATGCCTTAAGCATACTTTGATCACACCCCCTTAGTTTACATAAAGTTCCTTAATTAATTTTGAAGGTAGCAGAAAGAGTATAAAACTTGACCTAATTAGAAACCATTAGATGTCATTCTATGGCATGAGATTGATCCCACCTTTCCACCTTAGTGAACACTATTAACCTAGTGTTTTAGAATAGATCAAACTTGAGTCATTTTATATGGGAACACTTGGTGAAAATGAGTTATGAAAACCTTGGAATGATGAGTCATTCTATTGAGATGTTTCGACAGGTGTTGAGAAACAAAATTGGTTTATGATGATGAAAATGATGAGGCATGAGCCTTAAACCTTTTTGTAAAACTAATGGTTGGATTCGGATGCTATACCATTCCAAATTTACCGTATAACCACATTACCTGAATTGGGTAAGGCTTAGCTGGAAATTTATATGCGTTAGTATTAGTTCCCTCACAGGAGAGGTATGAGCTGAGGCTACCTCTCAATGATGTCCACCTATGCAGTGCCCAAGATGACTGATGGTCATGGTTGGGAGGCCATGCTCATAGGAGAGGTTCTTGTACTAGGGTCTGTAAAGGGAAGGTTTTGTTTGATTATCTGCATACTAAGTATGATGATTCAGGGTTATCCCTGACAGATGTATCGAATCTTGTGGTGAAAGTGTACCACCTCTGCAAAGTGTCAAACTATTCGAATAGCCGCATCCGCGGTTATGGACAGTTGGAATGGCCATACTGTTTCGTTGTCAGATGTTTTCTAAATAACTTGAAATGAATGATGAACCCTGACTTGACCACAACAGGGTTGTGTAGATGAAAATAGCTTCCCAACTTAAGTGATTCTAGACTTTTATTTTATCTTATCTTGTTTCAGAACTCAGCTTAGGTTTCAAACTTAACTTGATAGTTATTCTTTAAATTCTGTACTTTAACTTAAGATTATAACCCTTGCTAGTAGTAGTTTGCGAGTACTTAAAGAGTACTCATGGCTTTTGTCCCTGGCTATTATCATGGCTAGACTATGAAGGAGACTATCAAGATGATGGTGATCAGGATGGCTATGATAACTAGGACTATCTGCCTTCGTCAGCATTGCCTGTGCCCCTGAAGATGGACCCCACCGCTACGCTATCGTTTATTTCCGCTGCTTGTTGTATGAAATACTGGATCATGAGATCCTTATTTGTGTAAAACCTTATGTATGGTTTGTAATGGATGATGTACTATGATATCCAATCCGTTATGTCTCGCAAAAATGGTAATCCTGGGATTGCGATGTATGGCATAACGGGCATCTGGGATTAAAAATCCGGGTTTTGACACTTTCTTTAGCACGAACGAAACTAGACATCCCTTTAAGAGGTACTAAGTCAAATAGAACTTTTGTCTTATAACTCTCCAAGTTGTTGTTTAAGCTCAACCTGCAGGGAATATGCCCGAGAGGCAATAATAAAGTGGTTATTATCTTATTCCATGTTTATGATAAATGTTTATTTTGCATGCTATAATTGTATTAATTCGAAACGTTAATACATGTGTGTTTAATAAACAAAATACTAAGTTCCTAGTAATACCTCTCATATAAACTAGCTCGTTGATTAACAAGATGATCAAGGTTTCCTGATCATGGACATTGGATGTTGTTAATAACAAGGTCACAACATTGGTGGAATGATGTGATGAACATTCATCCGAAGTACAACATTATGATCAGAGTCATTATGTTTATATTGCTATAACATCATACGAAGTAATCTTAGTCCTTAGACCATGAGATCATGTTAATTGCTAACACCGGAAGAGTATCTTGATAACATCAAAGGTCACACCTAATAGGGTGACTATAAAGGTGGGTTCAGTGCTACGAAGGTGTTGTGTTGAGGCTCATGCATCAAGAGTGGGATTTGTCCATCCCGATGACGGATAGATATACTCTGGGCCCTCTCGGTGATATCACATTGAAATAGCTTGCAAGCAAGTGATGTGATCACTAGAATGTTATATCACGGGAACGAGAAAAGAGTGCATGTCGGTAACAAGATTAAACTAGGTATTTGAATGCTGATGATCGAATCTTGGACATGTAATATATCGCAAGACAGAGGGATTTAGTTATGACGTTAAAGGTTCACACGATCACAAGGGTCATCGTTGAATATGTGGGAGTCAGTACGGATCTCTAGATCCCGCTGTTTATTATTGATCGGAGAGGGGTCTCGATCATGTCTACATTATTCGCGAACCGTAGGGTGACCCACTTAAGGGACACTGACACCATTTAGGAGCAAATATGTTTCAGATAAAGATTAAGGAACCGCTGGAATCATTTCGATAGAAACCGGAATTGTTTCGGGTGAAATTGCTGAAACTGGTTCTGCATGTGATATTGAAATATTGCAGGGAGTGTAGCAGAAGGCGTGGAATGGCGTGATGAATGCTATTTTCTCCTCTTCCTTGACCGCCATCTTTATCTAGTTGTAACCAGAGTACGTGTTGAGGAAGCGCAGTGACTCCAACCCCGGTCGAGTTGATGATCTGGTCAATACGGGGGAGGACGAATTCCTCCTTCGGGCAGGTACTATTGAGGTTGGTGTAGTCGATGCACATTCTCCAAGTGTTGTTCTTTTTCAGCAACAAGACTGGGTTTGACAGCCACTTGGAGTACTTGATTGGCCTAATGAAGCCTGTATCGAGTAGACACTGCACTTCTTCGGTGATTGCTTGGCGACGCTCTTCATTGAAGGGCCGCATCGAGTTTGTGCTCAGCGAGTTCCCTCAGGACACCAGGCACGCCGGATGGTTTCCATGCAAAGATGTCGCGATTCTCACATAGGAACCCGATGAGCGTGCTTTCCTATGTGGGTCTCATGTTGGTCCCAATGGTGACCTTGTTCCTGAAGTCGCTTAGGACGAGTTCAACGGTGCGAGTGTGCGTGGTCGCCTCGAAAGCTACTCCCCTGGAGTTCTCCAAGGTGGGCTCCTTCGGGATCATGGGGTCCTCCTAGTCAACAATGCTCGCATATTTCGCAAGCTCGTCCGCGTGGTTGGTTTCTATGGTGATGATAGCGTCGACGAGCTTGGCGCGTTTGTCCTCGCAGTCCATGGCCATGTTGGGGTCGCCGTGGATGGTGATGATGTCGTGTGGGCCTGTGAGCTTCATCATGTTGTACGCGTAGTGCGGTGCTGCCATGAACTTGGCGAAGGCTTGTCGCCCCAGGACGTAGTGGTAGGGGTTGTGGAAGTTCCCTAGCTCAAAGACAATCCGCTCGGTGTGGAAGTTGGCTGGTGTGCTAAAGGTGACTGGCAGCGTCACCTTGCCGCTCGGGTACTCCTTCCGACCGGGGATGATGGCGTGGAAGGTAGTGAGAGTCGATTCGATCATCGACTGCGGGAGCTACAGCCTCTTAAAGATGTCCAAGTATAGGATATTGATGGAGCTTCGGCCGTCCATCAGCGTCTTGGGTAGCCAGTAGTCAGCCATTTTGGGCTTGACCACCAGGGCGACTCGCTCTGGATATTCGATCCTGGGTGCATGATCTTGGCGACTCTAGGTGATTCTTTGCTCGGACCAGGTGAGGAGGCGGGGGATGTCGACCTGGGTCACCATGTTGATGGCGACTTCATGGGCAAGCACCTTCTTCTCGCGTTTGGTGCCAAGCCCGGTGAATGTGTGCAGCGAGCCGCCAGCGTTGCCAAACCCGTCGGCGTTGCCTTTGTCACTTGGTGGGTCGTTGTTGGGGTCGTCTCTTGCTCGCCTTGCCTTTTCAATCTCCTTCAGAGAGTGGAAGTCGGTGGTGGTCTGAGTGGCGGGCTTCCCTCCCTGCTAGTCGTAGATGGGCTTCTTCTACCTTCTTCACCATCGTGGTCAGCGAGATCGGCATGGAGAAGGAATCTGGAGGGGCTCTCGCACTGCCCGCCATGTAGATCACGTTGAAGCAACTGGATCTGGCAAGGAAGTCGTAAGATGACTCTAACCCGGAGTCAGAGTGGAAGATCCCGAGGATGGAGGAGTCCTCGAAGTCCTCAGCGTTGGAGACTCGCGTGATGGATACCTCATGTGAGACAGATGTATCAACCAAAGTTTGTAATATATGTACTTATTACTTAAGAGCATAAGCATGCATGCATCTTTTGCATTCTGGTTGTGTTTTGGAGACAAGAGGGTATAAAAACCCTAATCTCTAAATTGTTTTCCTTCTCAATTCTATCTCTTTTCTCAAATGGTTTTGATTTGGTAAAATGGATCCACATGTGGACCCTACTGTTTATATGCTCAAAAGGTTTACCAAAGCTGCTCAAAATATTTTGAATTGCGTAAAAATAAGGAGGGTTTTTAGAGAAATCAATTAGAAAAGATTTTACAGAAAAAATGTGAGCAGAGGCAGAAAAAGGCCGCAGCCTAGCAAGCCAGCCCGCTTTCCCTTCTCTTTTCACGGCCTAGCCAGCCCAACACCGTGGCCCGCGTACCCCTTCGTCATCTCTCCCTTTTCTTCCTCCTCGCGACACCGAGCGAAGCAGCTCCGTGCCAGCGCCCCCATCATCGATCTTTGTTGCGTTGCGATGCCCGCCACCGCCGTTGGACGCGGGATAAGAACGACCTTGTCGAGCTGTCTCTCCCCATACCCGTCTCTCCTCATCCCGTGCTCCCTACCGTTTTCCCCAATCGCCAAAACCCTAGCGTCGCAGGATCCGCCAACCCCCGCCGTTATGTACCGCCCCAAGGTCAGCCGGGGGCATAGTCGAGCTCGCTGTGCTCCCCCTGTTCTTCTCCCAGAAGGAATCGACCCCATGCTTCCTAAATCGCCACCGACGACTCCATCATATCCGACGCTGGTCACCGCCTCCGCCACTATTTCTGGCCACCCCGCTCCTCGCTATCGCCTCCATCCGCCCCGTGGTGAGCTGGTGGTCCTGCTGGACCCCTCCTTCCCCTCCCTCTCACTTTGCTTCGGCCTCGCGGCGAGCATCACCCTTGCCATCGCAGTACATGGCCGTCGGTGATGTTCTGACGACCAATAAGGTGCAGCGCCACCTCTAGTAGGTCTGCCTCGACCTCCTCTCTCTAAAGCGCATACCCGCGCAGCCTCGCTCACCGTTTTTCGCCGCCCCCGTCACCGTCCTGTGAGCCACCGCCGGCATGACGTCATGCCGACATCATGTTGATGTCAGCGGCGCGGGTTAGACCCGGTCAAACCAGGTCTGGGTCCCATCCTGCCCGCGTGGCAGCTGAGGTGGCTCGGGGCCCCTCTATCAGCCACTGTGGCTAGGGGTTGCCCCGATGTAAAAATTTCTGGGTTGTTTAATAATTTCATAAATGGTTTAATTAACTCCAAATTTTGAATAAATAATAGAAAATCCATATCTTTTATTCTGTAATTCAGAAAAATACAAATAATATATCAAAATGTTCAGATAAATGAGATCTACACTTTTAACATGTAATCATGCATTGTTAATCAACCTAAACCATAGATAGTTAGACGAACATTGAAACCCCCCTTAATTGCATATGGGATCGATGGAATGCCAAGCCCTCGGCACTCCGAACCCATTTAAATCGATGCTAATCCTAGGGTTGCCATGATAACTTTAATCTGCCATATCATTCATGTGCTTGCGCATTGCATGGTTCAAGATATTGATTGTTGCCTTCCTTTCCGGTATTGCTTCTTCGCGATAGGATCCGAGCACGAGACCGAAGTCAACGACGCCGAAGATCCATATCTGTCTACTGAAGGACAAGGAAAGCGTAGCCTCTCATTTTGAACCTTTGTTTTACAAAGTATCTACTTTCTCGCTATATTCCATACGATTCCAATGTGGTATTTTATCAGTAGATAGAGTTACCTATCTGCTGCATAGTTTCCTAGTTGTAGCCTTATATACCTGATCCACTACTCCTAGCATACCTAGGTCTGGCATGTGAGCGTTGCTGGAGCTTCTTCGGTGGTCAAGCTTAGCCATGCTTAGTAATTACGCCTGATCCATCCCGATGCTGATGAATCGGAGATGCTAAAGAATCTAGAAAGGTAGGAGATGGAAACATGATCAAAGGTGACTCACAAATATGCTAAGGCTTGCATGGGAGGCCACGTTGGGTGTGGTTTTTGTAGTCCTATGCTCGCCACCATTAGGAACCGAGTTCTTGCCTTTGGAACTGAGACGAGCGTACAGCCACATGGGGCCTAGAAAACCCCTCGACTAACTATCTTGCCTAGTAGATTCCATGAGTCACATAGTTCGGGCTTTCCATTTGGCATATGCATTGAAAATGTTTTCGAAAGAAGAGGTGAAGGAGGTGCATAATAACAGGTAGGTAAGCATGGCCAAGGTTTCTTGTGGTGGATGGAGCCCCTGGTAAACCAACCTCGCCTCACATCTCTAGGGATTGGCTTCAGGATTTGACCCGTTATGGTGGAACCCTCCTTAGGGCGTGACTCATGGTCTCGGCGACAGCAAGGTAAAGGTCGTGGTCAACCACCCTCTGCCGGCCCTCCAAGGAAGAGGGCTAATAATATTTGGCACTAAGAGTCAGTTGGTACGTGTGGGTAAAGTTGTACACCCCTATAGGGTTAAATATTTTCGAAAAGCCGTGTTCATGGTTATGAACGCTTGGTGACCGAATTCTAAGATCGTAGATAACATTAACTAAAAGTAAAACTTGTTGATCCACGTGTGCTTAAAGATGCTTCCTCGGTGGTTCGAGCGGGTGATCCTAGATGAGGAGTTCAAATGTACTTGGTTAAAAAGTTCAGATGTTCAAGATGGAGTTGTCGCTCTCTTACCCTGTTTTGAAAGTATTCTATGTAGACAAGCCTCTTCTCCCTCTCTTGTTTACAAAAAAGTTGGTTTTATGCAAAGAAAATCCAGAGAAAGCTTTTCTAGCCAGAGCATGTAGATACTAGGTTATCTAAGTCTTGCGGAGTACATTCTCGTACTCAGCCTTGTGCTATTGTTGTTTTTCTTCAGATGATCTAGTCACGACTGAAGGTGGCTTCTACGTTGACATCGACGAGTAGATAGGGGTCCCAGGTAGCAGCCTAAGGACTATGGGTTGGACGTCTCTTATGTTTATGGCCTATTAGGCCCTTTGTTAAGTTTGTTGTGTAGTACAACATAATTTGCTTTCACTGTTTGGTGTAATGATGGCTCTGCGACCCCTGGTTTGTAATAATCTCATATCATACTCTATTAAGAGTTTAAACTTATGCTATTGAATCCCTATGTTCTGTAATGCTACCGAATCATATACTATGAGTCTCCAAGGTTGGAGTTAAGTTTATCTCGGAGGATAATTCGAGGTTTGTTTAACTCTAATCCCGGGGGTGTTACAGGTTTTGGTAACAGAGCAGGACTGCCTATAGGAAACGCTAGTATTGGTGAATGTTGAGTCTAGAAGTTGACAAAACTAATTTAAAGGTCGAAAACTATTTGCAAAAACGCTGACTAGGACTCTTTTTACTCCTTTCCTCGTGTGATTCTACTGCTGGAGTTTTCTCGTCCTATTTGGTTTGAAAAGGTTTTCATTCCTTACCCCTAAATTCAGACGTTTAGGATCGTGTCTTCGGGGTTGTTTTCCTAAGTACTCCGTAACTGGTTGCTAATCCCAGAGTTATCAAGATGTCTCAGTTCTGCTTGATGCATAACATCTTAGCACTCCATTGTTATGGTTTGTAAGTCAGCTGGTTAGTGTGTACATTAGTATGCTTTGATACTACCATGCTTAACGATATGACATGTTTTACATCCAGCATCTTCTGTCTTTGAAATCCTTGGCTAACGCCTTCTATTCTTACAGGATGGGTGACACTTCTCGAGCTCGCACCCGTGCTCAAGCTCATGGGTATAGGAATGAGGATGATCCTTCAAATCTTCCTCCACCACCATCAATGGTTCAACTTATGGCTATGTATGAGACCAACCGTGCTGACAACATGAGGCTCCTTGAAAGGATTGAGCGCAATACCCAGCGCCCAAACAACCAAGTCGGTATCAAGGATTTCATACGTCTCACTCTGCCAGTCTACAGCTATTCCATTGAGCCACTTGATGCAGACTACTGGATTTGCACCATGGAGCGCAAACTTCAGGTTGGTCATGTTCCTGAAGCTGATTGGGTAACCTTTGCCGCCTACCATTTGGAGGGAGCAGCTCACTCCTGGTGGGAAAATTTCTTGGCACTGCAAGCTGCTCAACATGTCGTTACTTGGCAAGAATTCACTGAAGGATTCTAAGCCTATCATATTCCGGAGGGTCTAATGGATGAAAAGAGGGAGGAGTTCCTCAAGCTGAAACAAGGCATCGGTTCTATGTATGATTACTAGCGCAGCTTCAACCGTCTTGCATGCTATGATCCTAAACAAGTTTTCACTGATGCTAAGAAGCAAGCTCTATTCCGCAAGGGACTGGACACTGATGTTCATCGTGATCTTCATCTGATGGATTTTGGGAATCTGCAAACTTTTGTGAACAAGGCAATGAAAACAGAGCGTGGAAAAGTGGAGTATGAGGAAACTTGAAAGTGTTCTTATGAAGGATCCAATAAGGCTGGTTCAAGGAATAAGAAGCGTTGTGTCTTTGTGACTTATAGTACTATGCCACATGCTCCTTACACCCCAAGGTCTTCTGGATATGCTCCTCGCCCGAATGCTATCTCAAGCAATGCTGGTAGGACAAACCATCATGCTGCTGGTACCACATCAGGTCACCTGTTTCAACTGTCGCCAGCCTGGTCACTATGCAAGGGAGTGCCCACAAACGAGTGCTACTGAGGGAGCACCACCAAAGAAGTATACCAAGCCTCAAGGTGCTAGAAGCGGTCGTCTGACCCATATCTCTGTTGAAGAGGCTCGGGAAGATCCAAGCACCGTTATGGGTATGCTTCGTATCAATCACATTCCCGATAAAGTTTTGTTTGATTATGGAGCATATCATTCATTAATGTCACAAGCTTTTGCTGAATTGCATGGGATAAGTTTTGAGGGGTTCTCTAAACCTTTGCTGGTTCAGTCTCCTGGTTCTAGTTAGCATACCACCATGGTTAGTCATGGGAACGTAATCAATGTTGCCTCCCAGTTGTTCCCTACTTCTCTCATTGCCCTCAAGTCAACTGATATTGACGTCATTTTGGGCATGGATTGGTTGTCCCAATATCAAGCGGTCATTGACAGTGCAACTAAGTCCGTGACTCTTACTAGTCATGCTGGCATAACAGTCACTTATTGGACCATAGGGTCACTATCTCCTTCAGCTGTTTATATTCCTGAAGAGGAGTTGTATGCTCTTGAAGTTAAACCTCCATTAGATATTCAAGATGTTTCCATGGTATGTGAATTCCCGAATGTCTTTCCTGAAGAGTTGCGTGGCATGCCACCTGATCGAAGTGTGGAGTTTGTCATAGAGTTGGTCCCTAGAACTGCACCTGTTTCCAAGAGACCCTACCGTATGCCGCCTCATGAGCTAGTGGAGTTGAAGAAGCAATTAGAGTAGTTGGAGATAAAAGTACACATCCAGCCTAGCACATCTTCTTGGGGATGCCCTACCATCTTTGTTAAGAAGCAGGATACCAATGTACCGCGACTGGTTGTGGATTATCGCCCTCTTAATGTTGTGACTATCAAGAACAAGTATCCTCTCCCTAGGAGCAATGATCTTTTTGATCAGTTAAGTGGTGCCATCGTATTTTCCAAAATGGATTTGAGGTCAAGGTATCACCAAATCATGATCCGAAAGGAAGACATTCCAAAGACTGCTTTCACTACTCGATATGGTCTTTACGAGTACACCGTCATGTGCTATGGTCTTACCAATGCTCCAGCCACTTTTATGCAGCTTATGAACTCTGTCTTCATGGAGTATCTCGACAAGTTCGTTGTGGTCTACACCGACGATATTCTGGTCTATTCCAAGACTGAAGAAGAACACGCTGAACATCTGCATTTGGTGTTGACAAAGCTTTGAGAACATTGTCTCTATGCCAAGTTCTCCAAATGTGAGTTTTGGTTACAAGAACTCATATTCCTTGGTCATGTTGTTTCTGCCGAAGGGGTTACTGTTATTCCGGACAAGATTCAATCCATTCTTGACTAGTAATCCCCTAAATCCGTTAGGGATGTTCGAAGTTTCCTTGGGTTGGCGGGATACTACCGTCGATTCATCGAGAACTTTTCCAAGATTGCCAAGCCAATGACTAATCTTCTTAAGAAGGCTAGGAGGTTTGAATGGTCTTATAAGGCTGAAGAAAGCTTCCAGGTTTTGAAAACCAAGCTAACTACCGCTCTGGTGCTAGTTCTTCCAGACACTAGTAAAGACTTTGTTATCTTCTGTGATGCCTCACACCAAGGTCTCGGGTGTGTGTTGATGCAAGATGTTCATGTGGTGGCCTATGCCTCTCGACAACTAAAACCACGCGAGAACAACTATCCAACTCATGATCTCGAGCTTGCAACTATTGTTCATGCTCTTAAGCAATGGCGACATTACCTCATCGGTAGTCGTTGTGAGTTATACTCGGATCATCAGAGTCTGAAGTATCTTTTTACACAACCTGATCTGAATCTTAGGCAAAGAAGATGGTTGGAACTCATAAAAGGTTATGCTTTGGGTCTCAACTATCAACCTAGCATAGCCAATGTCATTGCTGATGCGCTAAGTCAGAAGTCTTATTGCAAAAATCTGCTAATCAAACAAGCTCAACCTTCTCTCGACTGAATCTTGATGTTGTTCCTCATGGATTCCTTTCTACTCTTGAGGTGAAGCCTTCTTTAGAGTATCAAATCAAGCTTGCTCAAAATAATGATTCTGAAGTTGCTGAGATCAAAGAGAACATTGCTAAGGGAGTTGCAAAATGTTTCTCTGTTGATAATCAAGGTATTGTTTATATTGGTAACCGTATGGTGGTGCTGAAGAGAACAAAGTTGAGGGGTTTAATTCTTAAGGAGGATCATGAATCACCTCTCACCATTCACCCTGGAGGTACCAAGATGTATCGGGATCTCCGTCAAAGATTATGGTGGTCTGGTATGAAGCAAGATATTGCTCGTTTTGTTGCTGAATATGACGCTTGTCGCCGCGTCGAGGCTGAAAACCAAAGACCCGCTGGTCTCCTACAACCACACTATATTCCTGAGTGGAAATGGGATGAAGTTGGTATGGATTTCATCGCTGGTCTTCCCAAGACTCAAAAGGGAAATGATGCCATATGGGTAATCATCGACTATTTGTCCAACGTTGCTCACTTCCTACCTGTCCGTGAGAGTATTACTGCTAACCAGTTGGCTGATTTATATCTCTCTCGGATAGTGGTCCTTCATGGAGTTTCGAAGAAAATTGTCTCCGACCGAGGGAGTTTGTTCACTTCAAGGTTTTGGTCAAGTTTCCAACAAGCTATGGGAACTCACTTATCTTTCAGTATAGCTTATCATCCTAGTAGCGGGGGTTAAACCGAAAGGGTAAATCAAATCCTTGAAGACATGCTTAGAGCATGTGTCATATCTTTTGGTAAAAACTGGGAGAAATGCCTACCTTTTGCTGAGTTCTCCTACAACAATAGTGAATAGTCCAGTATAGACATGGCACCTTTCTAGTTCTTATACGGAAGAACATGTCGTACTCCTCTGAATTGGTCTGAAACCGGTGAAATAAAATTCTTTGGACCGGATATGATTAAAGAATCAGAAGATTAAGTTCGTATCATACAAGATCGTTTGAAAACTTCTCAGTCTCGTTAGAAGAGCTATCATGATCGTCACCATAAACATGTTGAATATGAAGTTGGTGATCAAGCTTATCTCCGAGTCACTCCGTTAAAGAGTGTCCATCGTTTCGGTATCTAGGGCAAATTGGCTCCTCGTTTTGTTGGTCCTTTCCATGTCCTTTCCAAGTATGGTAAGGTAGCATATCAATTGGAGTTGCCTGCAAATTTCCCTGAGGTGCATGATGTCTTCCATGTGTCCCAAGTCAAGCGTTGCTTCAAAGACCCTGTCCTTGGTGTTGATCACCAAACGTTTGACCTTCAAGAGGATCTGATTTATCGAGGGTATCATGTTCGTATCCTTGATGAAGTCGAGCGCAAGACTCGTCGTCAAAGCATCAAGTTTCTGAAAGTTCAGTGGTCTCATCATTCTGAGGATGAAGCAACCTAGGAACGCTAAGATCGTCTTCGATCTGAGTACCCTGCCATCTTTTCTAAAACTTAGGAATGTTGGGACGAGATTCTTGTAAGGGGGTAGAACTGTAACAACCCAAGTTTATAATATATGTACTAATTACTTAAGAGCATAAGCATGCATGCATCTTTTGCATTCTGGTTGTGTTTTGGAGACAAGAGGGGATAAAAACCCTAATCTCTAAATTGTTTTCCTTCTCAATTCTATCTCTTTTCTCAAATGGTTTTGATTTGGTAAAATGGATCCACATGTGGACCCTACTATTTATATGCTCAAAAGGTTTACCAAAGGATTCTAAAACTTACCTCATTCAAAGCTGCTCAAAATATTTTAAATTGAGTAAAAATAAGGAGGGTTTTTAGAGAAATCAATTAGAAAATATTTTACAGAAAAAATGTGAGCAGAGGCGGAAAAAGGCCGTAGCCTAGCAAGCCAGCCCGCCTTCCCTACTCTTTTCTCGGCCCAGCCGGCCCAACACCGCGGCCCGAGGACCCCTTCGCAGTCTCTCCCTTTTCTTCCTCCTCGCGACAATGAGCGAAGCAGCTCCGTGTCAGCGCCCCCGTCATCGATCTTTGTTGCGTTGTGATGCCAGCCACCGCCGTTGGACGCAGGATAAGAACGACCTTGTCGAGCTGTCTCTCCCCATACCCGTCTCTCCTCCTCCCGTGCTCCCTGCCGTTTTTCCCTAGTCGTTGAAACCCTAGCGCCACAGGATCCGCCAACCCCCGTCGTTCTGTACCGCCCCAAGGTCAGCCGGGGCACAGTCGAGCTCGTCGTGCTCCCTCTGTTCTTCACCCAGAAGGAATCGACCCCGTGCTTCCTAAATTGCCAACGATGACTCCATCATCTCCGACGCTGGTCACCGCCTCCGCCACTGTTTCTGGCCACCCCGCTCCTCGCTATCGCCTCCATCCGCCCCGTGGTGAGCTGGTGGTCCTGCTGGACCCCTCCTTCCCCTCCCTCTCACTTTGCTTCGGCCTCACGGCGAGCACCACCGCCACCGTCGCAGTACATGGCTGCTGGTGATGTTCCGACGACCCATAAGAGGCGGCGCCACCTCTAGTAGGTCCGCCTCGACCTCCTCTCTCTAAAGCGCATACCCGCATAGCCTCGCTCGCCGTTTTTCACCGCCCCCGTCACCGTCCTATGAGCCACCGCCGGCATGACGTCATGCCGACATGATGCTGATGTCAGCGGCGCAGTTCAGACCCGGTCAAACCAGGTCTGGGTCCCACCCTGCCCGCGTGGCAGCTGAGGTGGCCTGGGGCCCCTCTGTCAGCCACTGTGGTTAGGGGTTGCCCCGGTGTAAAAAGTTGTGGGTTGTTTAATAATTTCATAAATGGTTTAATTAATTCTATAAATTGATTAAATAATAGAAAATCCATATCTTTTATTCTGTAATTCAGAAAAATACAAATAATATATCAAAATGTTCAGAAAAATGAGATCTACACTTTTAACATGTAATAATGCATTGTTAATCAACCTAAACCCTAGCTAGTTAGAGGAACATCAAAACCCCCCCTAATTCCATATGGGATTGATGGAATGCCAAGCCCTCGGCACTCTGAACCCATTTAAATCGATGCTAAACCTAGGGTTGCCATGATAACTTTAATCTTCCATATCATTCATGTGCTTGCGCATTGCATGGTTCGAGATATTGATTGTTGCCTTCCTTTCCGGTATTGCTTCTTCGCGATAGGATCCGAGCACGAGACCAAAGTCAATGACACCGAAGATCCATATCTGTCTGCTGAAGGACAAGGCAAGCTGATGACCTACAAGTATAGGGGGTGTATCGTAGTATTTTCGAGGGAAGTGAAACCCAATTTATTGATTCGACACAAGGGAGCCAAAGAATATTTATAAGCCTTAACAACTAAGTTGTCAATTCAGCTGCACCTGGAAACAATCTTTCTCATAGCAGTTTATCAGTAACAACAGTTTTGTAGTAGGAATAGCAAAGTAGCATCAGGAGTAAAGTAAAGACAGCAGTAACAATAGCAGTAAACAGTGGGATTCGAGTGCGGTAGGCATAGGGATGGATGGGCGAGCGTTGCATGGACAAGAAAATTCACATAGCAATCAGAACATAGGGCAATTGCAGATAAATAAGATAAAGCATCCAAGTAGTAGATAATCCTAGGCATGTGTTCCATATATAGTCATACGTGCTTCCAATGAGAACTTGCACAACATCTTTTGTCCTGCCAGCCCGTTTGCAGCGGGGCCTGAAGGGAACTACTGGCAATTAAGGTGCTCCTTTTAATAGAGCACCAGAGCAAAATATTAACACTCCGTGAACACATGTGATCCTCACATCAAAGCCATTCCCTACGGTTATCCCGATTTCTGTCACTTCGGGGCCATTGGTTCCAGACAACAACGTGTGTATACAACTTGTAGATAAGACCAAAAACAATACTATCATAATGAATCAATAACATGTTCAGATCTGAAATCATGGCACTCGGTCCCTAGTGACAAGCATTAAGCACAACAAGTCGCAACAAAGTCATAAAGCACTAATAAAAGATACTAGGCCATGCCCTAACAATCTGATGCCATTACATGAACAATCTCATCCAATCCCTACCATCCCCATAGCCTACAGCGAGGGATTACTCACTCATAGATGGGGGAAACATGGATGGTCGATGGAGAAGCGATGGTGATGATGATGGCGATGATCTCCTCCAATTCCCCGTCCCGGCAGGGTGCTAGAACGGAGTTTCTGGTGCTATTTCGTGGAATCTGGTGGTGACGGCGGAGCGGAACTCCTTCTGGAAAAACGTCGAACCCCTCGAAGTTTTTAGGTCAGAAGGCTCCTTATAGGTGAAGAGAGAGACCAAGGGGGTGCCTGGGGGGCCCACACCACCCCCTGGCGCGGCCTGGCCTGGCCCGCGCCACCAGGTGGTGTGGCCACCCCCTGGCTCTTCTCCGTCTTGTATTCTGGCTCCTGGAGTCTTCCGGTGAAATAGGATTTTTGGCATATTTTCCGGGAATTTTCCTGATAGTTGATTTTCTGCACAAAAAGTAGACACCAAGGCAATTCTAATGAAAACAGCGTTAGTCCGTGTTAGTTGCATCCAAATCACACAAGTTTAGAGGAGAAACAATAGCAAAAGTGTTCGGGAAAGTAGATACGTTTTGGACGTATCAACTCCCCCCAAGCTTAGCTTATTGCTTGTCCTCAAGCAATTCAGGTTAAAACTGAGTGCGATAAAAGAACTTTCACGAACACATTTGCTTCATATGATGTAAATATTCTCAGCAATGTGATTAACTACTTAGACAGCTCATAATAAAGAGTATGCAACTAAGTTTACTTAATAGGCATTAAGTGATGACTAGAAGTAAAGATATCAAAGATACAAGCATCAAAGTCATAACACAAATAATCAAGTAATGGGACAAGCACAAAGAATGACAATTATGCTCTCAAGAAGGTGCTCAAAGAATGTATGAAGACTCAACAAGAAAAGGTTTTAAATAATTTGAATGGCTTCCAAATGCTGAAAGTATGGTACTTGTTAGCTTTGAGATCTCATTGCCCCTATCATAAGCATCTTTAAATGGTTAAGGTTAAAGTGACAAAACTAAGAGGATATGCTTGACAAGTTATAAATCGAAGTCTCATGCCCCTTACTTACGAAGACCGATCCTCCTGCTACTCAACTTCAGTCACAAGTAAGCTCTTGTCATTGTAAGTATATACGTATCATAGAGAACCGCCGATGGGGTACCCCTTGCACATGACACGGGAGCTGTCCCATAATCAAAATAACAAGGCAAGCAGACAATGAGCATCTCGGCGATCTTGTTATTTACTATGTGCATAGATTTTTATTGAGGATGCTTCATAGAATGCTCATTTTGGTTATGCTGCAAGTTTCCACCATGATTAGGCATGGCTTAGGCTAGCAGCCCAGGCGTTTCTCTAACATACATACAAACTCCATGATCTTACAAGTTCCACTTTTATTTCACACTGCCGGGATCAATAAGCAAAAGAACATGATATCAACTAGGTGCAAAGTACCAATGAAGTGTTGAAAGCGGTCCCCATGATACATGGTTCTGCTAACTTCAACTCATAAAGCACAAGCATATATGCAACAAAGAAGGACGCAATGGTTCAGGTTTATTAAGTGCAAGAAAATATAGTGTGCCATCAAGTTCGTGAGAGCTTTAATAACTAACTTTCTCATAACAAGCAAACATTTTATTCGGAAGAAAACATGGCATATTGAATATGCACGGAAGTAGCAAATCATGCTAATAGGTTGGTATGGTGGACACTTTGGCAATATTTGGTTTAAGGGAGTTGGAAACATGAGTAAAACACTCAGTGGAAGTGAAGGCTAGCAATAGTGAGGGAGCGACCAACGAGAGAGCAATAGCTATCATAATCATACTTGCAACAAAACAGGACTAATCATGCCATGAAAGTGATTCAAGATCCTCAAGGAAAAATAATTCATCAAGGCTTAACTAATTATTACAGTCATGTGCATGCGTGAGCATGTGCCAAGTCAATTCAAATAAAACATTCATAGGAGGATACCACGGTGTCATACCAAGTTATGAATAGAGCAATGCAAGCAAACATTCATAAGACATGCTACAAACTATTAGCGAGCTGGAGCTAATCATAAGAAAGCAAGAACTAATAAGCATCCAAAGATAACATACACTCTACATGAACGGACTAAGCATGCCCACAGTGATGAGTATATGTACAAAAATAAAAACAAATAGAGTTCCTTACTAGCCTCTTACCATGCCTCAAGTTGCAATTAATCCTCATTATTGCTCTTCACTTGTGTGGCTTGAATAATAATATGAAACCAATATCCACTTAGGACTGCTGAACCCTGTAGCAAACTCAAAAAAACCAAAGAAGAACGACAAATATTTTTGTTGTTTTTGATTTTTAAAACAAGAACCAAAGAGGAAAAACAAGCAAAGCAAAATCTTTTTGGATTTTTCAAATAGTTCAAACAAAGCAAAAAGGGAAATACAAACCAAGGCAAAAAGAAGAAGCAAACCAAAGAGAAACAACAGAAATATTTTTGGTCTTTTTGTGTTTTAGAAAGCAAAAGCAAAGAAGAACAAAAACTAAAAAGAGAACGAAAACATGAATATACAAATTACCAACACAACATGATATGGAGATGAGTGCGGTGTCGGCGTACCTCCACCCAAGCTTAGGCTTTTGGCCTAAGTGGGTATCAATCCCAAGCTGGCTAGGATGAAGTGTCACCCTGGTACGACGAAGAGGTCCCCTCGTCCTGGTGCGAGCTCGAGTACGTCCCTTCGTAATGCGCGGAGTAATCATAGGAGGGCACATCCTCCTGGTGCTGCTCGTGGAAACCCAGCAAGCGAAGCTGCTCATCCACCTCCTCCTTGGAGCGCGACCACAGTCTCCTGTGACACTAAACAAAGAAGGTTGTGGCAAAAGGATCTCCCTTCCATCCCCGTCAGTGAAAAGCATCCTATATACTAGACTGTCCAAATCAGAAGCAGCAGCGACAGAGTGATGAGTTTTCATAGGAACAAGGTCAAGCTTCTGTGGTAGCAGCATAGCATCATTGGGATCCACTAAAAGACCTAATGCATTGACTATACGCGAGGCAATGATGCCGCCATAGATAGGCCCCCTAGCAGCTAGGCGGCGAGCAATAAGTGAGCCAAGATTGTACCGAGTATCATTGTTAAGCGCAGCAGCAAGGAATGCTAAATGATAGTTGGAGATATTACTTGTGCTCTCCCTACCCAGTACACTAGTAGCAAGATAATATGCAAAGTATCTAAGAGCAGGGAGTTGGATATTTCTTATCTTTCCACGTTGCGCCATGCGGTTATCATCATTGTCACCCCTCGGTAAAGCTCCAACAAATCAGCGGGTCGCCCTTGAATTTTCTTCATGGTCCCTGTCATGCGTACACCTAAAATACTGCAGAATCTCTCCAAAGGCATGGTGAAGGGCAGATTATAGATTTTAAAAGAGACAGTCGACTGATAGAATGTGTTATTAAACGTGAAGCTCTCAACAAAAGTTTTGGTGAGCATAGCGTATTGCACACTCTCATCTTGCATATATGAGGTCAAACCAACCCTCTCAATTAGTAGAAAGAAATCATCAAGAATACCTGCAGCTTGTAAGAAAGTAAAACAAGGAAAAGAGGATGGGTTAGCATCCCCATCATCCCTTTCACTACCAATACGAGTTGCAATGAGATCTTCGTTGTATGATGGCCTAGCCTGAGAGGTTGATCTTGAGGGCCTCGACCTCCTAGGTGCATCACTCTCAAATATCTCTCTAAAAGTATGGTTGTTCATGCTTGGTATTCTGAAATTTAAACACCTATTAAACAAGTGATTGCAAAGTAAATATAATGAAGGATTCTACTCATAGGGACATGGAAGAGGCCTAAACATGCATAAAAACTATATCTCTAAGCATCAAACAAGCTTACAAGCTCTCATAACCAGTCACCTACAGCAGGAAAATACTCAAGATATAATCCACTAAACACAAATCTACTTGGACAAGGGGAGGAGTCACATACCAGGGAACAAATGCTCCAGATTTCAACAAGAAAGATGGGCTGAGCAAGGAGATCGAAAAAATCAAGAGCAAGCACAGCAAGAACGCGATTTTTGAGCAATGAACTGGAGCTTACTCGGGAGAGAGAAGAAAGTGGCAAGTGAGAGAGTTAGTGGGGGGCCAGCGGTGGCCCACACCAGGGCATGGCGCCACCTAGGGCTGGCCGCGCCACCATGTGGTGTGCCTGCCTGGTGGGCCCCCCTGGTACCTCCCAGGTACTCCTCTGCCCCTTTTTTCACGTAAAAATTTAATATGAATTTTCTGAAATTTTTTGACACACTTTATTTTTGGGCATTTTCAGGCATAGAAGAATGATTTTCTGAATGACAGATTTTTTTGTGGGAACATGATGCAAGGACAAAACAAAGCTAGAACTACATAAGTTCTAAGACACTCTAATATGCAAGCAACTAACAACAAAAAGAGAACTAAACAAAAACAAAAACTAAAATGCATAGGATAGAAGTAAATGAAGATAATCATAGTGAAAACATTGTTTTGTTCAATGAAACCCTTTTGTTAACAAGGTTGATCAGGTCTTGCTACCAAAACAATTCCATATGAGACAAAACTTTGTATTCCACTAATGATTATGTTACCTCAACCTTGATAGCAATGGTCCCAATCATAATAGTTTCAAATTTTTCTCTTGGTATGGGACAATATATTTCTCCAACTTGAATGCCCTCAGCATGTTCAATTGAATTCAAACCATAAGTTCTTTCAACCTTCTTGGGGAAATAGACAGTATATTCCTTGTCATTAACATTGAAGGTCACCTTTCCTTGATTACAATTGATAACAACTCCTGCAGTATTAAGAAAAGGTCTCCCAAGAATAATAGACATATTATCATCTTCAGGCATTTCAAGCACAACAAAGTCAGTTAATATCAAGCAATTATGAGCCACTTGAACAGGTACATCCTCACATATACCCACAGGAATAGTGGTGGATTTATCAACCATTTGCAAAGATATATCAGTTGGTATTAATTTTTCTAGTTGAAGCCTCTTATAGAGAGAGAAAGGCATAACACTAACTCCAGCTCCCAAATCACACAAAGCAGTTCTAACATAACTGTTCTTAATAGAACAAGGGATAGTTGGAATCCCTGGGTCTCCAAGTTTCTTAGGAACCTTACCATTGAAAGAATAATTAGCAAGCAAAGTAGAAATTTCTTCATTAGGGATCTTCCTTTTATTCGAGACAATATCCTTCATATACTTTGAGTAAGGAGGCAATTTAATAGCATCGGTCAAAGGAATTTGCAAGAATAAAGGTTTCATCCACTCACAAAACTTATTATAGTGTTCATCTTCCTTTGACTTGTGTTTCTTATCAGGGAAAGGCATAGGTTTTTGGACCCAAGGTTCTCTTTCACTACCATGTCTTTTAGCAATAAAATCTTCTTTGGTGTATTTAGTATTCTTAGTGTGGTTTTCAGGTTCTTCTTCAACTTTTTCTTCATTAGGAACTTCATTTTCTTCATTACCACTTTCAGTTTCAGCATCAGAGATAGATATACTATTAGGATCTATAGCAGGTTCAGAGGGTACTTCAATAGTTTTATGCTTCTTTTTCCTTTTCTTATGAGTAGAACCACTATTTTCAGCTTGTTGATAATCCTGCTCAATTCTTTTGGGATGCCCCTCAAGATATAGATGATCCTGGGTAGCAGCTCCACTTCTAGTTCTAATTTCATAAGCATGTTTTTCTTTAGCAGCATTAACTAGCAAGTCATTTTGTACTTTAACGAGTTGACCTATTTGAGTTTGAACCATTTGAAAGTGTTTAACAATCATTTTAACATCATTAGAGGTTCTTTCCACAATATCTTTCAAATCAACAATAGCTCTAGTGTTTTCCATTAGATGATTTTGCACCCTTTTATTAAAGTTATCTTGCTTAACAATAAAGATATCGAATTCTTCTAAGCATTGATCAGGAGGTTTAGAGTAAGGGATATCACCTTCATCAAAGTGTTGGAGAGAGTGTACCTCAATAGTGGATGAGTACGGCATAGTCTTACATAATTCTTCTATAGGAGGTAAATTCTTGACATCTGCAGCTTTAATTCCCTTCTCCTTAAGACATTTCTTAGCTTCCTTCATCGCTTCATCATTTAATTCAATAACTCCCCTCTTCTTTGATGTTGGAATAGGCACCGGAATAGAAGGTTCGGGTACAATTACTTCAGGTATAGCTTGTTTAGGTGGAGTCCAATCTTCATAGTTCTTACTTATTTTAGCCATTAATTCCTTAGCTTCCTTAGGAGTCCTATTCCTGAAAACACAATCAGCACAACTATCTAGGTATGTCCTAGATTCTTCAGTTAGTCCATTATAAAATATAGCAAGAAGCTCATTCTTAGGTAATGGACTTCCAGCTTGTGCATCAATCAAAGCACAAAACCTTGCCCAAGATTCAGGCAATACCTCGTTTTCTCCCTGTTTAAAATCAAAAAGTTCCTACAAAATAGCATGTCTAGCACTAGGAGGAAAATATTTCTGCAGAAAAGTACTAATCAAACACTGAGGGCTATCAATAGATCCAGGAGGTAAATTACTAAACCAAGTTTTAGCTTCTCCTTTCAGTGAAAAGGGGAAAATTTTAGCAACAAAGTAAGTACGCATCTTAATATCATTAGAAAACAAGCCACTCATGGTAGAAAGTTCATTCATATGTGCTACCACACTTTCATTCTTAGTCCCACAAAAAGGTTCTTTCTCGACAATAGCTATGTAAGATAGATCGAGAGAGAAATCATAATCTTCATCTATAATGTTTATGGGAGAAGCAGCAAACTTAGCAGCAGGAGATAATTTGTGTCTAATAGTACGCCTCTCAAGGAGACTCTTAGCAGCGTTCCTATCATGGGTGTTTTTACATTCTTTAATAAATTCATCGGTCATCTCAACATAACCATCTTCAATATCATAACTTTCACTAGACTCAGGTGAACTAACAGGTGTGGTAGGTTCTTCATTAGGAGTTTCGGTATTTCTAGCTATAGTTCTAGCAATCGTAGCATCTAGGAAAGGACCTAATGAACCACTCTTATCAAGCACAGTAGAAGCAGCATCATAAGCATCAGAAGTTTCAGATTCAGCAGTAGTAGCAGTGTGTGTAGCATGTGTATGTGGTGGTGTAATGAGCTTACTTATAACAGACGGTGAATCAAGAGCAATAGAGGTGTTCAGAACCGTACCTCTTCTTGTAGTGGATGGTAAAATAGGAACCTTGCCATCACGAGACTTACCCATGATGGATGGATAGCAGCGAACAATAGAGAATCCAAGTGAACTTGATAAATAAAGCTATGCTCCCCGGCAACGGCGCCAGAAAATAGTCTTGATGACCCACAAGTATAGGGGGTGTATCGTTGTATTTTTGAGGGAAGTGAAACCCAATTTATTGATTCGACACAAGGGGAGCCAAAGAATATTTATAAGCCTTAACAACTGAGTTGTCAATTCAGCTGCACCTGGAAACAATCTTGCTCACAGCAGTTTGTAGTAGGAATAGGAAAGTAGCAACAGTAGTAAAGTAAAGACAACAATAACAATAGCAGTAAATAGTGGGATTCGAGTGCGGTAGGCATAGGGATGGATGGACGGGCGTTGCATGGACAAGACAATTCACATAGTAATCAGAACATAGGGCAATTGCAGATAAATAAGATAAAGCATCCAAGTACTAGATAATCCTAGGCATGTGTTCCATATATAGTCATACGTGCGCGCAATGAGAACTTGCACAACATCTTTTGTCCTGCCAGCCCGTTTGCAGCGGGGCCTCCAGGGAACTACTGGCAATTAAGGTGCTCCTTTTAATAGAGCACCGGAGCAAAGCATTAACACTCGTGAAAACATGTGATCCTCACATCAAAGCCATTCCCTCCGGTTATCCCGATTTTTGTCACTTCGGGGCCATTGGTTCCGGGCAACACCTTGTGTATACAACTTGTAGATAAGACCAAAAACAATACTATCATAATGAATGAATAACATGTTCATATATGAAATCATGGCACTCGGGTCCTAGTGACAAGCATTAAGCACAACAAGTCACAACAAAGTCATAAAGCACTAATAAAAGATACTAGGCACCATGCCCTAACAATCTGATGCCATTACATGAACAATCTCATCCAGTCCCTACCATCCCCATAGCCTACAGCGGGGGATTACTCACCCATAGATGGGGGAAACATGGATGGTCGATGGAGAAGCGATGGTGATGATGATGGCGATGATCTCCTCCAATTCCCCGTCCCGGCAGGGTGCCAGAACGGAGTTTCTGGTGCTGTTTCATGGAATCTGGTGGTGGCGGCGGAGCGGAACTCCTTCTGGAAAAACGTCGAACCCCTCAAAGTTTTTAGGTCAGAAGGCTCCTTATAGGCGAAGAGAGAGACCGAGGGGGTGCCTGGGGGGCCCACACCACCCCCTGGCGTGGCCTGGCCTGGCCCGTGCCACCAGGTGGTGTGGCCACCCCCTGGCTCTTCTCCATCTCGTATTCTAGCTCCTGGAGTCTTCAGGTGAAATAGGATTTTTGGCATATTTTCTAGAAATTTTCCTGATAGTTGATTTTCTGCACAAAAAGTAGACACCAAGGCAATTCTGCAGAAAACAGCATCAACCCGCGTTAGTTCCATCCAAATCACACAAGTTTAGAGGAGAAACAGTAGCAAAAGTGTTCGGGAAAGTAGATACGTTTTGGACGTATCACAAGCGTAGCCTCTCATTCTGAACCTATATTTTACAAAGTATCTACTTTCTCGCTATATTGCATACAATTCGAATGTGGTCTTTTATTGGTAGATAGAGTTACCTATCTGCTGGATAGTTTCCCAGCTGTAGCCTTATATACCTGATCCACTGCTCCTAGCATACCTAGGTCTAGCATGTGAGCATTGCTAGATCTTCTTCGGTGGTCAAGCTTAGCCATGCTTAGTAATTACGCCTGATCCATCCTGATGCTAATGAATCGGAGATGCCAAAGAATCTAGAAAGGTAGGAGATGTAGACATGATCGAAGGTGATCGATCAATATGCTAAGGCTTGCATGGGAGGCCACGTTGGGTGTGGTTTTGGTAGTCATATGCTCGCCACCATTAGGAACCGAGTTCTTGCCTTTGGAACCGAGACGAGCGTATCTGGAAAACCCCTCGACTAACTAACTTGCCTAGTAGATTCCATGAGTCACATAGTTCAGGCTTTCCATTTGGTATATGCATTGAAAATATTTTCGAAAGAGGAGGTGAAGGAGGTGCATAATAACAGGTAGGTAAGCATGGCCGGGGTTGCTTGGGGTGGATGAAACCCCTGGTAAACCAACCTTGCCTCACATCTCTAGGGACTGGCTTCGGGATTTGACCCGTTACGGTGGAACCCACCTTAGGGCGTGACTCATGGTCTCAGCGACAGCATGGTAATGGTCGTGGTCAACCACCCTCTGCCGGCCCTCCAAGGAAGAGGGCTAATAATATTTGGCACTAAGAGTCGGTTGGTATGTGTGGGTAAAGTTGTACACCCCTGTAGGGTTAAATCTTTTCGAAAAGCCGTGTTCACGGTTATGAACGCTTGGTGACCGAATTCTAAGATCATAGATAACATTCACTAAAAGGAAAACTTGTTGATCCACGTGTGCTTAAGGATGCTTCCTCGGGGGTTCGAGGGGGTGATCCTTGATGAGGAGTTCAGATGTACTTTGTTAACAAGTTCAGATGTTCAACATGGAGTTGTCGCTCTCTTACCCTATTTTGAAAGTATTCTATGTAGACGAGCCTCTTCTCCCTCTCTTGTTTACAAACAAAGTTGGCTTTATGCAAAGAAAATCCATAGAAAGCTTTTCTAGCCAGAGCATGTAGATACTAGGTTATCTAAGTCTTGCGGAGTACATTCTCATACTCAGCCTTGTGCTATTGTTGTTTTTCTTCAGATGATCTAGTCACGACTGAAGGTGGCTACTACGTTGACATTGACGAGTAGTTGGGGGTCCCAAGTAGCATCCTGAGGACTATGGGTTGGACGTCTCTTATGTTTATGGCCTCTTAGTCCCTTTGTTAAGTTTGTTCTGTAGTACTCCCTCCATTTCAAAATATAAGATGTTTTACCTTTGTGAAGGAAATGTATCCAGATTCTTTTTAGTGTGTAGGTTCGGAGTGAACCTCAATGAACCTACACAATAAAAGTAGTCTAGATACATTTCCTTCACAAAGCTAAAACATCGTATATTATGAAACGGAGGGAGCACAATATAATTTGCTTTTGCTGTTTGGTGTAATGATGGGTCTGCGACCCCAGGTTTGTAATAATCTGATATCGTACTCTATTAAGAGTTTAAACTTATGATGTTGAATCCCTGTGTTCTATCAAGCTACCGAATCATATACTGTGAGTCTCTGAGGTTGGAGTTAAGTTTATCTTGAAGGATAATTCGAGGTTTATTTAACTCTAATCCCGACGGTGTTACAACAGAGGTGATGGATCCGGTGACCGAGGCAGGGGTCACCGAATCGGCATTGTCGTGGAGGGTCGCGTCGTCCGCGGCGGTGTTGATCCCAGCCGTGTTGTTGGCGGCCGAGTCATACTCGGCGGTGAGGCAGCTGATAGAGAGGATCTGGCCATCCAAGAGCAGATCGCGGTGTGGCGGCGACCCCCCGATGATCGCCGTATCCGCCATGTCGATGGTGTCCGTGAAGCCGACAAACAGGTGTGTACTCGACTGGCATCACTGCACTGTGTGTGATCGGGAGCAACACTGGGATGTAGCTGCTGGACAGGATCTGGAGGATCCCGCCGCTAGTGATCATGCGGCAGGTGGCGATCGGCCGATCAATTGGCGAATAGGGTCTTGCCGCAGAACTCATGCCAGACCGGCCATGCCCCATGGTGGGTGCCACTGTAGTGGGAATGACCACGACAGTCGCTACCAGGGGTAGTGATTGGAAGGATTTGGTCCAAGGGTGGGTAGCCATCTATGGTGCGAGATGAGGGCAAATACACAGGGATTTACCCAGGTTCGGCCCCCCATAGGGTAAATACCTACTCCTGCTAGATTGTATTATCGGTGGGTGAATTACAAGGGTGGCAAGCTTGGCGGCTAGGCAGTGAGTCGCTTGGATGAGGTGTATGATGGAACATGAGTACACGGAGTACCCTAGGGAGGCTTATATAGGGGGTTCCTCACTCGGGATTACAGATATACAACTGAATTAGTTAGGGACTCAGAGGATTTGACCTAATCCGACTAGGCCTAGCTACGTTCTTGGGCCTCCAGCTTCTAGTCGCCAGGCTTCCTTTCCATCCGCATTCCAGTCGCTGTCATGCAGGCCCACTCGCAGAAATCCTGGTCTAGTCGAAAACGTCCTTCTGGGCATACCCTGTTTGGCATATCCCCATCACCACCTCTCTAGCAACAAAGTCGCAACTCCTACAACTTGATGAAGGGCGTGTCCTTGTCGGAGTCAGCACTCTGGCCGCGCACCAAAGCACAACATTACAAAACTACAGGCCCCATAACCGCCCAACGGCGATCCAGGAGCACAAACCGGTCCAACTGATCCTCAACACACACGAATGTGCACGCACAAACCGTTGCAATCGCCGTCTTCCTCCAAACCATCTCTAGGATGATATGAGTAATGACATTGACATGCTCATTGTTGATGCCACCACGACACCATACAACACCACCACCACGCGTGTTGTTGGAAACATGCCAAAGAGGCAATAATAAAATTATTATTATATTCAATGATCATGATAAGTGTTTATTATCCATGCTATAATTGTATGTATTAGAAACTAAATACATATGTGGATAAATAAACAATATATAGTCCCTAGTGAACCTCTTCTACTAGTTCGTTAGTCAAGTGTTGGTTGGGGTTCCTGACCATGGACATGATTGTCACTTGATAACTGGATCACATCATTAGGAGAATGATGCGATGGACAAACCCAATAAGTCCTAGTTTAGTTCTCTCGTATTTTTTCACAGTAGAGTTTTGGGGATATGTGGGGATTTGGTGTTCACTCAATACTCTCCAATCCTCTACAATACTCTTCCCCAAAAATACTCTACCCTAGAGGAGAGTTTTCAATCTAGACAAAAACATGAAGGATGTGCGCGGATATTCCAGGATTATCCCGGCCAAACCCAGCATGGTAAACAAACTACGGGGATTTGGGGGGAATTGGAATAATCTCCTCCGATCCCAGCGAATACACTAGCGAATACGAGAGAAGTAAACAAGACCTAATAAGTATAGATGTTGATCATACCATTTAGTTTGATTTATATTGCTTTTTATATGTCAAGTATCTTGTTCTTTGACCATGAGATTGTGTCACCCCTAGCATTAGAGGAATACATTGAGCATCAAACGTCACTTCGTAACTGAGTGATTATAAATGTGGCTTTCAGGTATTTCTGATGGTGCTTGTTGGGTTGCATGAATCAATACTAGGATTTGTTCCTCCGTGTTATGGAGAGAGACTTTGGGCCCTCTTGGTAGTACAGCATCCAAAAGCTTGCAAGCATGTGACTAATGTGTTTGGTCACGGGGATCCTATACGAAAGAATGAGTACAGAGAACTTATTGGTAACGAGATTGTACTAGGTATACAGATACCCATGATCGAATATCACACAAGTAATATATTCTGAGACAAAGGGAATTGAATGCCGAATTAATTGAATCCTCAACATCGTGGTTGAACTGATAAAAGAACTTCGTTGAATATGTAGGAACCACTGCAAAAATCCTTAGTCCCGCTAATGGTTATTGTTCAGAGAGGTGTCTTGATCATGCCTGCATGTTCTCGAACCCATAGTATCACACACTTAATGATTCAGTGCCGCTAGGTTTCGTTGAGACAATTGTTGGTGTCATGAAATATTGATTCAGAGTCTATGGTGAGATCTGGGATATGAAGGGGAGTTTCATAATAGTCCAGAGGAAGGGAAAATATATGGGAGCTAGGTTTCTCTTCTAGGATTAATTCGAGATAGTTTGGAAATTGCTCAAGATTGATCTAAAAGGTTCTAGAGAGGATCCCACCTGCCTAGAAGGACACATGGGCCTGACGTGGGGGCTCCTGGCCAACATGGGCCAGGGCGCCAGGGCCACCAAGGCCCATGTGACCCCTAAGGGGGGGGGATCTAGACACATGAGTGAAGGGGATACTAAAAGAGATATGCCCTAGAGGAAAATAATAAATGGTGTTTATTATCATATCTCAATTAGTTCATAATATTTTTATATATTTCTATGACTATATAAAGCGGAAACATTGATACATGTGTGGTATGTAAACAAACCAAGGTCCCTAGTAGCCACTATACAACTAGTTCATTAGGCAACTGGTGATCAAGGTTTCCAGATCATGGAGCATTTATGCCAATTGACAATGAAGTCATATCATTGGTGAATGATGTGATGGACACTATCCAACATAAGTATTGTAACACGATCAAGTAACATATTTCATCGTTGCCATAATTATAAACATAGTGATCTTCTCCTTTGACTGTGAGATCATATTTAATCACTATCACCCGAGGCTTCTTAGATTGCTTCAACCGTCACACCATGACAGGGTGATCATAAAGGTGTATACAGGGTATTCTAGAGGGATTTGTTGAGGCATATGCATCAAGATCAGGGTTTTTTTCTTCAGTGGGATGGGAACACTAGGCCCACTTGGTGAGATTGTATCCAAGAAGCTGCAGCAAAATACTAGGTCATGAGGATACGATATCATGTGAACGAGTTAAGTAGACTTGTCAGTAACAAGACTAAACAAGGTATGATTTATATCAATGATCAGATCTTGGACGATTTATGCATCAAAGTAACAAACGGAATTGGACTCGACATTTATGGTTCAAATGATAAGAAATAATGAAATGCACATGGGTCATCATGGGCATTCCGGTCCCTCTCATGATCATTGATGTGAGAGGTGTCTCAATCATGTATGTGATGTTCCGGAACCATAGGGTAACACACTTAAGGGTTTTTAAATGCTTGGAGATTGTTATGAAAGCATCAGGATCACTAGTGGGTTATCCCCCACTCCCCTATTTAAAGGTGAGGTGCATCGTGGGTCGTGGGGTCAGTTGCACCCATGATGGCCATAGGGCGCATGTGTATTTCGCTGGCGGTTCCTAAGATCATGACACATGATCTGTAGCGGCACACGATGCCATAAATTGATTGTGCGACCGTCACGGTAAATAAGGAGTTGAGTGACGATTTGATGGTTGCCAGGGATAACTGACCCTGCCTAATGTGGGAACAGTGCGACACATTGTGTCTAGGCATTAACTCATAGGTAGATCCTGGAATTGGTATTGCGCTAGTTAGAAATATTATTGTTTTCTGCTATGAACCCTTTCAGTGGTATCAGAGCCGATATATGTGTAGTTATGCTAGTATGGGTAGAACACATGCTGAATGTGGGCATTGATCATATAGTTGTTACTCTCTCATTTGTACTTGTTTGTATCGCGGCATAGTAAGATGAAGCGACCCGGACCAACCTTATGCGTAAGCTTACGTGATACTGGTACCACACTCGACATATGGCTTGTACCATATAAGTGGCTAGCGTGGGTCACTCTCTCATAGTAGTTGATATGGCATTTTCAACGGAGGGCCCCAAAAGGGGTGTAGTAGAGACAACTACTTGATTATAAGAGGGATGACCCCCGATAGGGTCAAGATATGATTAAATATGAGGTTAATCAAGACTAAGGTTGACCAATGTATGGTGGACGACATAGGCCGACATACCCATGCCGGCATACCTTGGCTGACATACATAGTTATGTCGACATAACATGTATTGTTTCTTCTATGCAGGTTCCCCCTAGGACGAGTTACTTCGGTTGAGTTCGACATAAGGGTTGGCATATGCCAGGAGGGTATATGCCGGCCTCAAGGTCAACACCTCTATCTATCCTAGGATTCCTGGAGGAGATAAGCATGCTCTTGTCAGGCGTGCCCCTAAATCCTGGAGCCTAGTCCCATCAAGGATTTCCAGGAGGAAACAGTTGTCAGCGGGAGACCGTTAGCGGTCCTGGGCATATCAAGTCCCATCGCTGACATGAAGAGCATCTAGGCCCAGCCAATGACTTCTACTACAACATATCCTGAGGATATTCTATGCCACCTCAGCCCTAACTATAACCTAGAACCCCTTTATAAGGTGCACTAGGGACTCCTATAAGAGGGTCGAATCACTTATTACTTGTTCTTCCCCAGTAGCGCAGAGAGAGGCAAGAGCTTCATCTTCCTCCTCTAGTATACAACTTGAGGAGCAATTATAGCTACAATATTTATCGGAGATATAAGATCTAGGATGCAAGAGTAGGGGTTTTATCTCATTAGGAGAGCCCTGAACCTGGGTATATCGTGTGTTCTGTGTGTGGTATCCACCGCACCATCCCTCGTAGGATCCTCCAACGTCCATACGACCCCATCTTTAGCCATCCTATGGCATCTACCGTGATACCACCACGACAGCTCGCTACCACCATGGGGACAGCAGCGGCGCTAGCTGGAGTCATCATATGGATGGGAAACTTCATCACCTTCGTCAGCGACAACCTCGGCAACTTCAGCAACATGCCTCTCCCACGCAATTGCAAGTTCGTCAGCTTCGGGATGCACTAGGTCTATGTCGTGGTCGACATCTCCTACAAGTTCCCGCAGCGGGTGATCGTCGTTGCAGATCCCCGGATCTCTAAGCAGCTCGCAATTGACGTACCAATCGTCCCACTAGCAGCGTGGATGTGATGATGAAGGCTCTTGGAGCAAATTTTGGCAAAGATCCCATCGAGGAGGTGTACACAACTCCCAAAGCTCCTAGACCAAGGGGTTCTCTTCTAGAAAAGCTGGAGAAAATACTACAGGAAGCCATAGAGAAGATGGTTGTGCCAGTTGCCCCCATAGTAGATTTGGCTCATGCATAGGCTGAGCTGGAACAGACCCGGCAAAGTGTTCTCCAAGGAGCTATGTAGGTAGCTCAGGCACGTGAGCAGCTGAATAACACCCTCCAGGAGTACAACAAGGCACATAAGTTAAATGTAGTAGGCCCTAGTTGTTTAGATGGTCTGTGGAACAGGGGTAAACATCTCAATGTAGAGATAGAAAGAGATGGTAGAACCAAGTCTTCAACATCGGTTAGTCAGATGTCAGCAACTATTCTGAAATACAGTACCCCGACTAAGAACCTTAGGGCAACATAGGCAGCAGCAGCCGAGATATCAGTCTTATTCGGCAAAGCCCAGCGTAGGAAGAAGGACCGGGTAAACAAGTTAGTGTGTATTGCAAACCGGGAGAATGAGGCAATCATCAAGTCAAACCCAGCTAGAGCTGGTAGTTCCCACGTCGTTCATTCGGCTAGGGGCATTGTGGCAAATTATGTCGGCCAAGCGGCATCGTCACCTCGTGTGGATCCTAGGAGAGGGGAGAGTGCTACATCCATAAGAAACAAGCAGTTAGTATCTTACGATCCAAACATTTGTCGAGCAAGGAATTGTCGGCTAGGGGAATGTCCGTCAAGGCAATGCTGGTCATGGAAATGCTGGCCAGGGTAATGTCGGCCTAGGAAATGACGGGCATGGAATTGCTGGTTAGAATAACCAGAACCATCATGGACATAACACGGCTGGTGGTGGGCAGCAACAGCAGCAACCTCAATATCAGCATCAGGTGCAAAACCCACCCTGGCAGCAGAAAAGTGCAGGACTAGTTGTGAAGCACCAAAATGCTAAACAAATGGTGAACCGATACAATGATGGTTATTTAGCTATGGCAAATGCCGGGTACTCGAGGCTAGAACATCAGATGATGGGTAATCCATTGGGACCTAGCTGGGAACCAAATTTACAGCTAGATGATGCTCAGTTGAAGCTGGATAGGATTAGTATGTCAGAAATGATGGAAGGGAAAGGTCCTCTGGGTCCAGCATGTTTTGGAAGTCGGATTATGAGAGAACCGCTAGTACCGAACTTCCAGCTAGCAAGGGAAACAAAAACCTACGATGGAAGCACCAAGTCGGAGGATTGGATGATAGATTATGCCACAACTGTGCATATTGGGAAAGGACACCGCAAGTTGGCAGTGAGACATGTCCCACAGATGTTAGAGGGGCCTTCTAGAGTCTGGCTAAATAATTTTCCAGCAGGAAGCATAAACTGATGGCTAGATATCGAGGAAGCCTTTGCCAGTAACTTTACAAGCACTTACAAGAGGCCGAATCGACCTCAACAACTATCCATGTGCAGGCAGATATACAATGAAACCGATAGAGACTTTCTGACTAGATGGAGTACCATGCGTAACTCATGTGAAGGAGTTGTTGAGTCGTAGGCCATAACATGGTTTGTTGAGAGATGTCGACTATTGGCGCGTGGTTGACGTGGGAGCTTCTTCTTCTTCTTTAGTCCCCAGCAACGGTGCCATAAAATAGCTTGATGTCTACGCACTTCTATTCTTGTAGACAATTGTTGAGCCTCCAAGTGCAGAGGTTTGTAGAATAGCAGCAAGTTTTCCCTTAAGTGGATTACCCAAGGTTTATCAAACTCAGGGAGGAAGTGGTCAAAGGTATTCCCTCTCAAGCAATCCTGCAATCAAGATACAAGAAGTCTCTTGTGTCCCCAACACACCCAATACACTTGCCAGGTGTATAGGTGCACTAGTTCAGCGAAGAGATAGTGAAATACAAGTGGTATAGATAATTATAAGTAGTAACGGTGCTAGAAAATAGGTTGATGGCATGGAAGAGACTAAAGGCAAACTGAAATAAAGATGGAAGCAAGCAAACATGTAATACATCTAGTTGCAAACAGTGTTTCAATGCTTAGAAACAAGGCCTAGGGATCATACTTTCACTAGTGAACACTCTCATATAAATATCATCTCTTTACGATACTACTCTGAACTACTCTATGGTTGGACACTCTAATCCATGGTAGGGCTATAACAGCACATCTCAAAGTAAGCCTTTCCCATCTAGATAACCCGACACTATCACCTTGAGCACTAGATGGTTCCAACAAACACCACACTTTCATAAAGACATCCAACTCCAAATAACAAGTATTTGTAATCTCTACCCTAAGTGCCACCATGGTGTGCACACTGTCACTTTCACACACATGGGGAGAGCAGAGATCTATTAAAGCACTTGAGTAGCAAGGTAGATCTACTTGATTAGAAAGCTCATGATCACAATATGATCATGCATAGAGAGATAGATGAACACATAGCTACCGGTAGAACCCTTAGACTCGAGGAAAAACTACTCCCTCATCATCATGGGAATCAGCAATGGCGATGGAGATGGTGGTGGAGATCAATGGAGATGGCTCTGGGACACTTCCCCATCCCGGCAGGGTGCCGGAACAAAGACTTTCTATCCCCTGAATCTCTCCTTCGGTGGCGGCGACGCTAAGGAACTTTTCGTGGCTGGAGGCTATTCGATTTAGGGTTTTCTCATCGGAGGCTTCTTATAGGAGAAGGGGCGAGGTCGGTGGCCAGCTAGGGGGCCCACACCATGCCCTGGCGTGGCTAGGGGGACCTGCGCGAAGGGGTGGTGTGGCCCCCCTTTGTCTCTCCTTCTAGCTTCGTGAGTCTTCCGGGAAAATAATGACTTTGGCTTTTGTCCGGTCCAATTCCGAGAATATTCATTTTCTGACTTTCCTGGAACCAAAAACAGCAGAAAATAGGCAACTGGCACTGTGGCATCTTGTTAATAGGTTAGTCCCAGAAAGTGTATAAAAATACTCCAAAGTGTGGACAAAACATAAGAAAGTAGATAAAAACCAAGCATGGAACATCAAAAATTATAGATACGTTAGCAACGTATCAACATCCCTAAGCTTAACTCCTTCTCGTCCTCGAGTAGGTAAGTGATAAAAAGAAAGAATAATTTTTGAGGTGACATGCACCATCATAAACTTGATCAAAGTATTTGTATAACATGGATAGCTGGGATCATAGTACTTCAACATAACATGAAAGATAAAGTTCTAGCAATAAGACATAGCATCTATGTTGCAAAATGAAAAGGCACAAACAAAAGATTCATGAATAACAATGCTTTGCAAGACGTTTGTTTGTTTCACATAAAGAAAACATAGCATAGTGGGATTCAGCTTGTCCCTCATAGAGTAGCAAACATAATTGCATAGGACACCTTCAAAGTTCATAAGGGTGACTAGATACAGATAGTTTAAGAACAAGCAATATAAAAGTTATGCATCAATCAACAAGTCTTGGGACAGTGCATATAGAACTAAGAATGGCCACTATGCTCTCAAAATAGGTGCATAAAGATAGAAGGTGGAGACTCAACATAAAAGTAAAAGAAAGGCCTTCATAGAAGGAAGTAGGGATTCAAGTCTCATAAAGAGCTTCCAAAAATTATGGTACTTATTAGCTTTCAGCTCTCATTCCCCCTATCGTAAGCATCTTGAAGTGATTAAGGTTAAAGTGAACAAACTATGGAGTATATGCTTGACAAAGTATGAGTTAGAAATCTCATGTCCCTTGAATACGAGGGCCGCTCCTCATGCTACTTAAGTTTAGTTACTGGTAAGTTCTTGTCATAGTAAGTACATGTGTATCATAGAGAACCGCCAACAGGGTACCCCTTGCCCGATGATACGGAAGAATCCCCATATCAAAATGACAAGGAAAGCAGACAACGAGCATCTCAGCAATCTTCTTATTTACCATGGGAAAATGGTGTTTTTTTCTCTCTTTCCTCTTTTCTCATATCTCTTTTTTTTCTTTTTCTCTTTTTTCTCAATATCTGACTCTTTTTTTATAAGAAGAATGCTTCATTGATAGCTCATTATGGTTACGCTGCAGGTTTCCACCATGACGGCATGGATTAGACCGGTGGCCCAGGCGTTTCTCTAACACACATACATAACTCCATGGACTTACAAGCTCCCCTTTCATTTCACATCGACGACATCCATAGACAAAAGAGAATGATATCAACTAGGTACAAAGTACAAGTGCAATGTTGAAAGTGTTCCCCATGACAACATGGTTCTGCTAATCCCGAACATATAAGTGCAAGCATATACAATATAGATGACACAATGGTTCAAGTTTACTAGAGGCGAGAAAAGTAAAGTGTTCCATCAAGTTTGTGAGAGCTTTAATCACTAGTTTTCTCATAACAAGTTTAATGCGGAAGGTAGATAAAAACATGAATATACTTGGAATAGCAAATGCTAATAGGTAGGTATGGTGGACTCTTTGGAATAACTTGGTTTTAGGAGTTGGATGAATGAGTGGAACTCATACTTGGTTATGGAGGCTAGCAAAGAAAAAGACTGGGAGCGACCTACTAAGAGAGCAATAATGGCCATAATCATGCAGAGTGACAAAACATCATTAATCAAATCATAAAGTGATATTACAAGTCAAAAACTAAAGGGTCATAAAGGCTATGTGACTTGGGATAGTCATAACATGGTGTGAGCATGCGCCAAGTAAACCCAAATAAAGCATTTAAAGGAAAATAACACAATACTATGCTTTAATATGCTAAAACAATGCGTGATTCTTCAAAGGCACATTAATCAATCTCAATTGTTTATAACATGTCATGCTATAGAAAAGATCACTAAGCATAAAGCCAAAAAAATATCAAGCATGGCATGACAAAGCATAGGCCATAGTCAAAAACAAACTCTCTTTACCACTTAAGCATGAGCTTTCCTACTCTTTTCCAATCCAAACAAAACTATTTGAAAACCAATGTATGAAAGAAGGGGTCCAACCAATTTATTTGACAAACTAAGGAAACCAATCAAACAGAAAACCAAAATGAAAACGAAAAAGAAGACGCTCCAAGAACAACACAACTATGCATGAAACAATAAAAATCAAGTGTTTGGAAGAAACCTGGGATTTTTATTGATGAAGAAGGGAATACCTTGGGCATCCCCAAGCTTTGACGCTTGTACTTCTTGGATAATTCTTGGGGTGACACGGGGTGGCATCCCCAAGCTTGAGCTTTAGTCCATCCTTCATCTCATTACATCATTCCTTCCATACACTTGAAATTTTTTCCTTCATACAGAACTTCACACAATCTTTATTAGCAACATTAGTGCACTCAAGATAATAAGTCTTTGGGTTAAGTTTCAACACCAATAAAACTTCCATTAAAATACAAGCTACTGTAGCACTTCCCTCAAAAAGCTCAATTCCCCAAAAGAACTCAAAAAGGAACCAATAAGAAGCAAATGCAAATAATGGCAGAAATTTGTTAAAACAGACCAACAGGTAAAAACCAATTTTTTCGAAGACCTTATGTTGCTCAAATCAAAAAGTGTTGAACTAACGAAACTTAGATAACAACCTGGGGCAGACGCACAAAACTTCACGCCTCAAACTGATGTACAGAGATTTTACACAATTTTTACGGTGAAGAACAGAAATCTGTTTCCGGACAGCAACTTTCCCAAGCATTACTTCTCTCTCATTAGAGGTTACTATTGGTACAAAAAGAAAATAAAAAGGATAAGGAGAGGTTATTACTAAGGTAATAACTTCTAAGACTCATCTAAAACTTTTGGGTATCTCCCAATAAGTACTTTTCTATAACGCCTTTAAGTTAGGCATGATAGTTTGAGAAGATGCTCACATAAGAAATATGAATTGAAGTAAAAGAGAGCATCAAGAAGCAAATTCAAAGCACATTTAAGTCTAACCCACTTCCTATGCATAGGAATCTTTTAAAGAAACAAGTCATGAAAGCACAAAGCAACAAGCATATAAAAGCAAAACACGTGCAACTTCAAGACTTTCAACATAAAGAGGGGAAACTTAACAATGTTGAGATACATAAGACCATGTTTCCCTCTCTCATAATAACTTTCAGTAGCATCATGAATAAAATTAACAATATAACTATCACATAAAACATGCTTATCATGAGCCACATGCATATAAGGATTATTACTTTCCACATAAGCATAGTTATTCTTATTAATTATAGTGGGACCAAATTCAACAAAATAGATATCATTATTATTCTCATCACCATAATCATTAAGAGGCATATTGTAATCATTAATTTTCTCCTCAATAGTAGGTGGACTGAAAATATCATATTCATTATTATAATCATCATATATTGGAGGTTTGGTATCATCATAAGCAATAGAATAGCTATCTTCCAAAGCTAGGGAACTAAAAAGATCATTTTCATAAAAACTAGCATCCCCAAGCTTAGACTTTTTCATAGCATTAGCAAAAATGGTGTCCAAAGAATTCATACTAACAACATTGCTATTAGTATTCAAATAAAGTTCCATAAGTTTTTTAATTTTCTCTTCAAACACTTCATGTCCTAACTCAAGATAAATACTATAAAGCTCTCTAATTTTTTTTTGTTTTCCATTAAGCCTAACTAGTGAAAACAAGAAACAAAAAGACAAAATTGCAGAATCTAGAGGAAATAACTTTGAGCACTCACACCGGAGGATGTGAGTACCTTTTACCTTACCTCCCGACAACGGCGCCAGAAAATACTTGCTGGCGCGTGGTTGACGTGGGAGCTTCTTCTTCTTCAGTCCCCGGCAATGGTGCTAGAAAATAGCTTGATGTCTATGCACTTATATTCTTGTAGATAGTTGTTGGGCCTCCAAGTGCAGAGGTTTGTAGAACAGCAGCAAGTTTTCCTTAAGTGGATTACCCAAGGTTTATCGAACTCAGGGAGGAAGTGGTCAAAGGTATTCCCTCTCAAGCAATCCTGCAATCAAGATACAAGAAGTCTCTTGTGTCCCCAACACACCCAATACACTTGTCAGGTGTATAGGTGCACTAGTTCGGCGAAGAGATAGTGAAATACAAGTAGTATAGATAATTATAAGTAGTAATGATGCTAGAAAATAGCTTGATGGCGTGGAAGAGACTAAAGGCAAACTGAAATAAAGATGGAAGTAAGCAAACATGTAACAGATCTAGTTGCAAGCGGTGTTTCAAAGTTTAGAAACAAGGCCTAGGGATCATAATTTTGCTAGTGAACACTCTCATATAAATATCTTCTCTTTATGATACTACTCTGAACTACTCTCCGGTTGGACACTCTAATCGATGGTAGGGCTATAACAGCACACCTCAAAGTAATCATTTCCCATCTAGAAAACCCCACACTGTCACCTTGGGCAGTAGATGGTTCCAACAAACACCACAATTTCATAGAGACATCCAACTCCAAATATAACTCATAACAAGTATTTGTAATCTCGAGCCTAAGTGCCACCATGGTGTGCACGTTGTCACTTTCACACACATGGGGAGAGCACAGATCTATTAAAGCACTTGAGTAGCAAGGTAGATCTATAGATTACAAGCTCATGATCTCAATAAGATCATCCATAGAGAGAGAGATGAACACATAGCTACCGGTAGAAGCCTTAGCCTCGAGGAAGAACTACTCCCTCATCATCATGGGAATCAGCAATGGTGATGGATATGGTGGTGGAGATCAATGGAGATGGCTCCGGGGGCACTTCCCCATCCCGGCAGGGTGCCGGAACAGAGACTTTCTGTCCCCCGAATCTCCCCTTCGGTGGTGGCGGCGCTGCAGAGCTTTTCGTGGATTTCTGATTGACCACCGAGGGTTTATGCATCGGGAGGCTCTTATAGGTGAGAGGGGAGACCGAGGGGGTGCAGGAGGGGCCCACACCACCCCCTGGCACGGCCTGGCCTGGCCTGCGCCACCAGGTGGTGTGGCAACCCTCTGGCCCTTCTCCGTCTCATATTCTGGCTCCAAGTGTCCCCCAGTAAAATAATAACTTTGGCTTTTGTCCCGTACAATTCCGAGAATATTCATTTTCTGACTTCATGGAACCAAAAACAGCAGAAAATAGGCAGTTGGCACTGTGGCTCTTGTTAATAGGTTAGTCCAAGAAATCATATGAAAAGTACTCCAAAGTGTGGACAAAACACAAGAAAGTAGATAAAACAATCATGGAACATCAAAAATTATAGATACATTTGCAATGTATCAACATCCCCAAGCTTAACTCCTGCTCGTCCTCGAGTAGGTAAGTGATAAAAAGAAAGAATAATTTTTGAGGTGACATGCACCATCATAAACTTGATCAAAGTATTTGTAAAACATTCAATGTTGGGATCATAGTACTTCAATCATAACATGAAAGACAAAATTCTAGCTATAAGATAAAGCAACTATGTTGCAACATGAAAAGGTACAAACAAAAGATTCATGAATATCAATGCTTTGCAAGATGTTTGTTTGTTTCACATAAAGAAAACATAGCATAGTAGCATTCAGCTTGTCCCTCATAGAGTAGCAAAACATAAATGCATAGGACACCTTCAAAGTTCATAAGAGTGACTACATACAAATAGTTTAAAACAAGCAATATCAAGTTATGCATCAATCAACAGGTCTTGGGATAATGCACATAGAACTAACAATGGCCACTATGCTCTCAAAGTAGGTGCATAAAAATAGAAGGTGGAGACTCAATATATAAGTGGAAGAAGGGCCTTCATAGAAGGAAGTAGGGATTCAAGTCTCGTAAAGAGCTTCCAAAATTATGGTACTTATAGCTTTCAGCTCTCATTGCCCCTATCATAAGCATCTTGAAGCTGGTTAAGGTTTAAAGTGAACAAACTATGGTATACATGCTTGACGAAGTATAAGTTAGAAATCTCATGTCCCTTTAATACGAGGGCCGCTCCTCATGCTACTCAAGTTTAGTCACCGCTAATTTCTTGTCATCGTAAGTACATGTGTATCATAGAGAACCGACAACGGGGTACCCCTTGCCCGATGATACGGAAGAATCCCCATATCAAAATGACAAGGCAAGCTGACAACGAGCATCTCAGCAATCTTCTTATTTACCATGGGAATATGGTGCTTTTTTCTCTCTTTCCTCTTTTCATAATCTCATTTTTTTTCTCTTTTTCTCTTTTTCTCAATATAGGACTCTTTTTTTATAAGAAGAATGCTTCATAGACAGCTCATTATGGTTACGCTGCAGGTTTCCACCATGTCAGCATGGATTAGACCAGCGGCCCAGGCGTTTCTCTAACACATATACATAACTCCATGGACTTACAAGCTCCCCTTTCATTTCACACCGATGACATCCATAGACAAAACATCATGATATCAACTAGGTACAAAGTACCCGTGCAATGTTGAAAGCGTTCCCCATGAAAGCATGGTTCTGCTAATCCCCAACAAATAAGTACAAGCATATACAACATAGACGACACAATGGTTCAAGTTTATTAAGGGCAAGAAAAGTAAAGTGTGTCATCAAGTTCGTGAGAGCTTTAATCACTAGTTTTCTCATAACAAGATTAATTCGGAAGGTAAACAAAAGCATGAATATACTTGGAATAGCATAAGCTAGTAGGTAGGTATGGTGGACTCTTTGGAATAACTTGGTTTAGGTAGTTGGATGCATGAGTGGAACTCATACTTGGTTGTGGAGGCTAGCAAAAGATTGGGAGCGACAAACTAAGAGAGCAATAATGGCCATAATCATACAGAGCGACAAAACATCATTGATCAAAGCATAAAGTGATACTACAAGTTGAAAACTAAAGGATCATAAAGGCTATGGTGACTTTGGATAGTCATAACACGGTGTGAGCATGCGCCAAGTCAACCCAAATAAAGCATCAAAAGAGAATACCATAATACTATGCTTTAATATGCTAAAACAACCCATGATTCATCCAAGGCACATTAAGCAATCTCAATTGTTTATATCAAGTCATGCTATAGCAAAGAATACTAAGCATAAAACCAAAATAATATCAAGCATGGCATGACGAAGCATAGGCCACAGTCAAAAACAAGCTCTCTTTACCACTTAAGCATGAACTTTCCTACTCTTTTCCAATCCAAACCAAACTTATTTGAAACAACTCATAAAGATAATAATCAATAAAGATCAGTGAGCTTGTATCACAAATCCACAAAGAAGAACTAAAAATTTCTAAGCTGAAAGCACAACAAAACTATGGCTAAACACAGTGCTAGCAAAAGAAAACACTCACAAAACAATAAGAATGAAAACTAGAGTGTTCTAGGCAATGAATAATAGGGTGTGTCTCTCTCCAAAAGAAGTGTGTTGGGATACAACCAACTTATTCAAGCAAACTAAGAAAACCAAGCAAACAAAAACCAAAACCAAAACGACAGAGAAGACGCTCCAAGAACAACACAACTATGCATGAAACAATAAAAATGAAGCGTTTGGAAGAAACCTGGGATTTTTATTGATGAAGAGGGGAATGTCTTGGGCATCCCCAAGCTTTGACGCTTGTACTTCTTGGATATTTCTTGGGGTGACACGTGTGGCATACCCAAGCTTGAGCTTTAGTCCATCCTTCATCTCATTACTCATTCCTTCCATACACCTGAAATTTTTCCTTCATACAAAACTTCACACAATCTTTATTAGCAACATTAGTGCACTCAAGATAATAAGTATTTAGGTTTAGTTATAACACCAATAAAACTTGCATTAAAATACTAGCTACTATAGCACTTCCCTCAAAAATCTTAATTCCCCAAAAGAACACAAAAAGGAACCAACAAGAAGCAAATGCAGAAAATGGCAGAAATCTGTGAAAACAGACCAACAGGTAAAGACGAATTTTTTCGAAGACCTTCTGTTGATCAAATCAAAAGGTGTTGAACTAACGAAAGTTAGATAACAACCTGGGGCAGAAGCACAAAAATTTACGCCTCAAAACGATGTACAGAGATTTTAGACGAATTTTTACAGTGAAGTACAAAAATCTGTTTTGGGACAGCAACTTTCCCCAGCATTACTTCTCTCTCATTAGAGGTTACTCTTGGCACAAAAAGCAAATAAAAAGGATAAGGAGCGGTTATTAAAGAGGTAATAACTTCCAAGACTCAACTAAAACTTTTGGGTTATCTCCCAATAAGTACTTTTCTTTAACGCCTTTAAGTTAGGCATGATAGTTTGAGAAGATGCTCACATAAGAAATATGAATTGAAGTAAAAGAGAGCATCAAGAAGAAAATTCAAAGCACGTTTAAGTATAGCCCACTTCCTATGCATAGCAATCTTGTAAAGAAACAAATCATGAAAGCACAAAACAACAAGCATAATAAAGCAAAACAAGTGCAACTTCAAGACTTTCAACATAAAGAGGGGAAACTTAATATTATCGAGATGCATAAAACCATGTTTCCCTCTATTATAATAACTTTCAGTAGCAACATGAATAAAATTAACAATATAATTATCACATAAAACATTCTTATCATGAGCCACATGCATAAAATAATTAATGCTCTCCACATAAACATAGTCATTCTTATTAATTGTAGTGGGAGCAAATTAAACAAAATAGCTATCATTATTATTCTCATCACCATACTCATCAAATATAGGAGGCATATTGTAGTCATAATTAATTTCCTCAATAGTAGGTGGACTGAAAATATCATGTTCATCATTGTAATCATCATATATTGGAGGCATAGTATCATCAAAGTAAATTTTCTCCTCCATGCTTGGGGGACTAAAATATCATGCTCATCAAAACCAGCTTCCCCAAGCTTAAACTTTTCCATAGCATTAGCAATAATGGTATTCAAAGAATTCATACTAATAACATTGCTATTAGCATGCAAATAAAGTTCCATAGGTTTTTTAATTTTCTCTTCAAACACTTCATGTCCTAACTCAAGATAAATACTATAAAACTCTCTAATTTTTTTGTTGTTTTCCATTAAGCCTAACTAGTGAAAACAAGAAACAAAAAGACAAAATTGCAGAATCTAAAGGAAATAACTTCGAGCACTCACACCGGAGTGTGAGTACCTTTTACCTTACCTCCCCGGCAACGACGCCAGAAAATAGCTTGATGTTTATGCACTTATATTCTTGTAGACAGTTGTTGGGCCTCCAAGTGCAGAGGTTTGTAGAACAACAGCAAGTTTTCCCTTAAGTGGATCACCCCAGGTTTATCGAACTCGGGGAGGAAGGGGTCAAAGGTATCCCCTCTCAAGCAACCCTGCAATCAAGTTACAAGAAGTCTCTTGTGTCCCTAACACACCCAATACACTTGTTAGGTGTATAGGTGCACTAGTTCGGCGAAGAGATAGTGAAATACAAGTGGTATGGATAATTATAAGTGGTAACGGTGATAGAAAATAGCTTGATGGCGTGGAAAATACCAAAGGCAAACTGAAATAAAGATGGAAGTAAGCAAACATGTAACAGATCTAGTTGCAAGCGGTGTTTCAAAGTTTAGAAACAAGGCCTATGCATCATACTTTCACTAGTGAACACTCTCATATAAATATCTTCTCTTTATGATACTACTCTGAACTACTCTCCGGTTGGACACTCTAATAGATGGTAGGGCTATAACAGCACACCTCAAAGTAAGCCTTTCCCATCTAGAAAACCCCACACTGTCACCTTGAGCAGTGGATGGTTCCAACAAACACCACAATTTCATAGAGACATCCAACTCCAAATATAACTCATAACAAGTATTTGTAATCTCTAGCCTAAGTGCCACCATGGTGTGCATGCTGTCACTTTCACACACATGGGGAGAGCAGAGATCTATTAAAGAACTTGATTAGCAAGGTAGATCTATAGATTACAAGCTCATGATCTCAATAAGATCATGCATAGAGAGAGAGAGAGAGATGAACACATAGCTACCGGTAGAACCCTTAGCCTCGAGGAAGAACTACTCCCTCCTCATCATGAGAATCAGCAATGGTGATGGAGATGGTGGTGGAGATCGATGGAGATGGCTTCGGGGGCACTTCCCCGTCCCGGTAGGGTGCCGGAACAGAGACTTTCTGTCCCCCGAATCTCCCCTTCGGTGGTGGCGGCGCTGCGGAGCTTTTCGTGGATTTCTGATTGACCACCTAGGGTTTATGCATCAGGAGGCTCTTATAGGCGAGAGGGGAGACCGAGGGGGTGCCGGAGGGGCCCACACCACCCCTGGCATGGCCTGGCCTGGCCTGCGCCACCAGGTGGTGTGGCCACCCTCTGGCCCTTCTCCGTCTCGTATTCTGGCTCCAAGTGTGTAACATCCCAAAATTTCATCTAAATTCATCATCATTGCACTCATATCATCATAGCATGTAATTGCATTGCATTTAGAATGTCCTCCAAAAATTTGGTGTAATTTTGAGCCATGAATAAAAAGATATGATTTTTTTTTGAAAATAGAATCATAGAAAATACTATATTACCTATTAAATCCAAGTAAATACTTTGGATTAAAATAGAAGATAAATATGTTTTATAATACCCTAAAAGCCTAATTTGAGTTTTTACAAATGTTGACAAATTGGTTTGAATCAATTTGAATCCTTAAATCAAAAGTTTTGGAGAAAACAGAAATAGAAAAAAGAAAAAGAGAGGGAGAAAAAAAAATGAAGCAGCAGGCAGCTTCTGGCCTTTTGGCCCAAAACCAGCCCACCCGGCTTTTCCCCTCTCCCCTGATTTTCTTATCGCGCCCCTGACTACCCCCTCCCGCTGACAGGTCGACCCCACGCCACATCACCCCGCCACCCCGTCGTCTTCAACCCCGCCGTCGAGCAACCCCACCCCTCTGCCGTTTCTAAAACCCGGCCAAATTCGGGCGTTACCGCGAGTTAAATCGCCACCACCGCGCCCCTTCTTAATACCCTCTCCCTCCCCATCATTTCCCCACAGACACCACCCCGGAGAGCCCCCAGGCTCCCCAAATTTCGAGCTCGAACCGCCGCTATCCGACAGACTCCAGCGACGATTCCGGTGAACCCAAGCCGCCCGGCGCACTTCTCTATGTCCTACTTTGATTGCTATATACTGGCGCGTGTTTTAAACCCGACCACGTGTTTTCTCTTGCCCCAGATCGACGACTCTGACCAAGTCCGGCGAACTCCTCTGCCGCCGCCGTCCATCGCTTGTTCCGGTGAAGGTAGGGTTTCCGCCGCCCCTTTTTGACCTCTGATAGACCGTGCTGATCCGTGCGCATCTCACTGACCCCCTTGCTGGTTTTTTCGAGCCCCAGGTCGTCATCTCCGTCACCGAGCCGTGAGCTCCACCGGCAACGCAACTCCGGCGAGGGATCAAGGCCAAGCCAGAGCACCCCCACGCAACCGTAACCTCCATCGAGATCGCCACGACCTCCCCGACCTCTGGTACGTGTCCACGGACTCCCTGCCCCTGTAGAACCGTCGGACCGTCATCGGCCGACGCTCCGCCGCCGCGCGCAGCTGGTCAGCGCCGCCCGTTCCCTGCCAGGCCTTAGGGACCGTTAGATCTCACATCTGCGGCTAATATTAGAACGTAGACGAAGCGGTACGGGCTAATCAGATCCGTCCGTAGTCACTTAAGATCTGACGGCCCACAGCGATCGATCCGACCGAACCGGTACCAGCCAATAGGATAGCGCCATGTCGCCAGACTATTTCTGTTTAATTAGAAAATAGAAAGATTTAGTATTAAACTTAGAAATTCAATAACTTTTGATCCACAAATCAGCAAAATACAAATTTGCTGCTATGGATTCAGAAAAATAAGACCTTTATTATGGAGGCCTTGTTTCACACTTTTGTCTCAGAAAAATTTGAATTATAGGCAGAACCTTTTTAGGAGTATTTTGATCACAAAAATTGTTCTCTAAATTATTTTTGAGTATTTCTTATGCATTTAGATGAGGTATTCTATCCTCTGTACTATAGACTCTGTAAATTATAGAATTATGTTCATATCATTGCATTTTGCATGCATTCATGTTTTGTAATGTTTTATTGATTGAATTATTATTGTTGTATTGATCTTGTGTAGATTGTGTGGATTGTGAAGTTTGTTGCGGTGAGGATTATACCTATTCCCCTAGCTACCAAGGCAAGTGATATTTCATCCCATGTCCTATTATTTACACTATTGCACTAGTGGTATTTTGGTAGATCTTAACATGATAGAATTATTCCTATGTTACTATACTATGCTATGCTATCCTATAGATTATATCTTGATAGTGTCCCCTAGTTAAAGGACTTTGTATGCTAGAATGCTTAGCTATGCTATTAGAATTCGTGGGTGGAATATACACATAAGATAGCATGGAAAGATATTATTTTGTTTAACTAAGAAAACAACTAATGTTAATGAAACACCTGGGTGGAATGGGCTTGCTTGGATTTTGTTGAGTGGTTACTCAGGCGCCATATCTATGGTCGGCTGGTGTATCGCACTTGTGGACAGCCACCCAGGAACAAAGAGATTGGAGACGTTCTTGTCGCGAAACTTCCAGTGCAACCACATGGCATATGGGCTCTGCCTTGACCGACTAAGTTGCGAGAACTCAGCCAGATGGACAGAGGGTGGTAGTGATGATAGGATGGAACGCGTCCGTGGTGGTCTGAGGGATTGGTTCTGAAAAGTCTCGTCTCGATGCATGTCGAGTCTTGTGGGGAAAGTGCACCACCTCTCGAGAGGGTAAAACTAAGTACTTAGCCGTGTCCCCGGTTATGGACATTCCTGAGCCTCAAGACAGTGAAGCAGTTCAATAATCTCCTCATCCAAATTTCTCTAAGTTAAAACTTGTGGGTGAACATGGGTAGAGGTTCAGTGATGTCTATCATTGGTACCTTATAGCTGGAATGAAAAACTTCTTCGAAAAAACTATAAGTCAAACTAATTTTAGCAAAGCTAGCCATAACCCCACTTAGCCATATATTCATGTAGTTGTTGGATTATACTAAGTATCTATGGTATCACTTGCCAATACAATTCCAAATGTATTGACCCTTGTGGCTGTAACTTATTATGTTGCAGGATACTCTGATGATGAGTAGGGTTGCGGGTCTACACTCGACATGCTTGCCTGTGGCACATGAAGACTAAAGACCCTATTATTATTATGCTATGTAATGTGAACTTTAAGTGCCTTAGCCTTGGGCTAAGTGAGTTGTAAGAACCATTATATTCCTGGATATGCGATGTAATAATGACCTGTGTTTCTGTGTACTTCATCTTAAACTATGGGTGCTAGCATTTTCGATCCAGGGACTAGCACTGCAATCACAGGGATCTTACCTTATTATGGTGAGATCTTACAGATGGTATCAGAGCATTGTGTTGCCTGTAGGTTCGTGACCCTAGAATGGATTAGACTAAGGAAAACCCTTAGGAAAAATAACTCTATATTTCAACTTTACACTTGTCTTTTCATCTCGTAAAGCTTTCCCTAATCATCCTTCTCATCTATTTTTGTAGATGTCCACCATCAATGAATCTGTCAAGAAGGGACCACTGATGACTATGACCCTGGAGTGTGAGACAGAATTTCCCATTGTGCTCAAGAACCTCATGCTCGGCTTGGGGATGAATGGTGAAGCCCTGTACAAGGGATTTCCTATGATAGATGAAGGACAAGAGTATTGGTGGGTGCAACTCCACTTGTACAAGAACAAGGAAGACGATCCCAAGAGTACGGGATTCTGCATGTTCACCAACTCTGAAATGCACCCGTCATTCTTTGACTCTGCAAGGAATGCTGCATGGAAGGCTATTGAGGAACTTGGGGAGACACTCAAGTATAGAATGCTCAATACTTAGGAGGATCTCAAGGAGGAGAAGCGTCTTGTCCAAGACTCAAAGGCCACTGTGAAACGCCTAAGTAAGGATATCATAGGCCTAGCTTTGGAGCTATGTGACCAAGACAAGCAGATCTCTGCCAAGGATGCCCAGATTGCCACCTTGGTTAAGAAGGAGTGAGATATTAGTTGGACCACCACCATTGGCGTTTTATCACGTTAATATCTCGACCATACCAACCTATGTGGTATGGCAAAAATAAAGTTATGTCTGGAACCTTGAATGCTTGAGTTGAATTAATGTATTACTACTTGGAATGTTTTGTTGGTTGAATTCTCTTTTATTTTGTGACTTGTATTTTCTTTCTCCATTGTGTTACTAATTTTCTCCATACTATGCAAAAGATGCCGAATTTTGTCTACAGCACGACCAAGGATTTCAAGGGGACTCGCTTTGGGACTCGTATCTTGGAGCTAGTCCAAGTGCTCGCTCTTCTGATCCCCACTATTCAGGGACTTCAGCTGAGGAAGTTTCAGAGGAAGGACTTATGGGGATTTAGAGTTACCCATCCAGGACGTGAGACAGATCCCCAAACTGGGGAGATTACCTTCAAGGTTCTCCATGATGACATGGAGAGGGGCCTCGACGTCGCTATGCAGGAGCTGTTGGGACGCCTATGTGGACGTCATTCTTCTGAAATCAAGAGCCACTACTTCCACTTCTTTGGGAGGCGCGACGAGGATGGAGAGCCTTTTGTGTTGGACAAGGCCACTAAGGAGTCTATCAAGCCCGTGCATCACTACCTCCAGGACTTAGAGAGCCTTATTAGATACCTTGATACTGATAGGACTAACGTGATGCTTAGCAATGATGAACTACGAGTCCAACTCAAGGAGAAGGACAAGGCCTTCCAGGAATAGGAAAATCGAATCAAGGAAATGGAGAAGTTTGAAGACCAAGATAAGAAGTTCAAGAACCAAGAGAAGAGAGTTCAGGAGAAGAACAAGAAGATTAGAGACTTGGAGACCGAGTTAGAGCTAGAGAATATTGAGATGGAAGCAGATCATGAGGTGATAGAGAGACTACGCACACAGAAGAGAGAGTTACAGACGAAGATCGATGCTCTGACTACCAGCTTGGAGGAATACAAGGCAGGATTCGCATCAGCAGGACTTGCTCTAGTAGAGGAGGAAGTCAACATGGAGGAGTAGTGATACTGTTCCATCTACCTATCGTTCTATTATTATTAAGTGCATAGGTCATACCGACTTGTGGGTGACTATGCTAGTATGTTATCTTTGCAAACTTTGTTATTGTTGTGATGTTGGAACATGTGCTTGTTTGTCTAATTGTTTTTTTATTTGGGTTATCTATCCTTACTTACTCTTACTAAACCCACAGATGCCTCCCCGATGCAACAACAAGGATAACAATGACAATGACAATGGAATGCAGCAGATGATGGCTGCACAGACCCAATTGATGCAAATGATGACTCAATTTATGGCGATTCAGAATCAGAACAACAATGATAACAATAACAACCAGAACAATCCACCACCTCTGGATATGCTGACCAGATTTCTAAGGCTGAGACCTGCCAAGTTCTCAGGTACCTCTGACCCCATGGTAGCAAATGATTGGTTACGCTCTGTGAATAAGGACCTAGTCACGGTTGGATGCACGGATGCAGAAAAGGTCAGATTTGCAGCACACTTGTTGGAAGGTCATGCGGCTGCTTGGTGGGATAATTTTCAAATTACCCACCCTATTGAGGAAGTGACTTGGGCAATGTTTGAAGATGGGTTTCGCACCACTCACATCTCTGCTGGAATAATGGGATTGAAGAAAAAGGAGTTTCATAACCTCAAGCAACGCCACCGCAGTATTTCTGAATACATCGAGGAGTTCAATAATTTGTCACGTTATGCACCCGATGATGTTGACACTGATGCGAAGAGGAAGGAGAAGTTCCTAGATGGACTGAATGATGAAATTTCTATGCAACTATCTGTTGCATATGTTCCAACTTATCAATCTTTATGTGATAAAGCTACCATCCTGGAAAACAAGATGAAACTAGTGGAGGGTAGAAAGAGGAAACACCATTTCGATAAGTTTGGATCAGGATATCCTCACAAGCGCCCTCATGGTGCGCCCTCATGGTGAAGGAAGTGGGAGCTCAGGATTCCACAAGAATGGGAATCATAATAACCATCATAACAACAACCACCGCCATGATGGAAACAATCATCATGGACATAACAAAAGTGGATTCAGGAACAATCACAATAATCATGGCCATGGGAACCAAAATGGTCACAACCGTCACAGTCAGCCAGCGAAGAAAGACATCAGTCAGGTGGAATGTTTCAAGTGTAAGAAGACAGTACATTATGCCAATGAATGCCCAGAAAAGAAGACTGATGGGGCTAAGCCAAACCCATTCCAAAAGGGCCATGTGAATCACATTAATGTAGAGGAAATTCAAGAAGGAGCTGATGCCGTGATCGGTAAGTTCAAAATTAATGCCTTTCCTGCACTTATCCTTCTCGATACTGGCGCATCGCATTCATTCATTTCAAGAGCATTTGTAATCAAAAATGAACTCTCCACTGAAACTATTGGATGTCCTATGAAGGTAAGTTCTCCGGGTGGAGAAATGATAGTAAATTTAGGGTGCCGACATATCATCCTAGAGATTGGAAAACACAAGTTCCCGATTAGTTTAATAATCCTAGAGTCCCAAGGATTATATGTTATATTAGGGATGGACTGGTTGACCCGTTATGAAGGGGTGATTGATTGTGCCAAGCGAACTGTTATGCTCACCACCCCAGAAAAGAAAAGGATCAGGTTCAAGTCTAACTTTGAACCCAAGGGGAGCAAGGTTAATTCTCTTAAGGGGGTTAGCCTAGATAGTGTGCCAATAGTGAGGGAATATCCAGATGTGTTCCCCGAGGAATTACCTGGCATGCCACCAGATAGGGACGTGGAGTTTCTGATAGACCTATTGCCAGGAACGGGGCCTATAGCAAAGAGACCTTATAAAATGTCGGTGGACGAGTTAAAAGAACTCAAGAAACAGCTGGGAGAACAGTTGAAGAAGGGATTCATCCAACCAAGCTCATCGTCTTGGGGAGCACCAGTCTTGTTTGTCGAGAAGAAGGACCAAAGTCAAAGGCTATGCATAGATTATCGTTCACTCAATGAGGTGACCATAAAGAACAAATATCCCCTGCCCAGAATTAATGATCTTTTCGGTCAGCTAGAGGAAGCATGTGTGTTCTCAAAAATTGATCTTCGATCAGGATACTTCCAACTAAAGATTAGAGAACATGACATACCCAAGACCGCATTCACCACTAGATACGGGTTGTACGAATATACAGTGATGCCATTCGGATTGACTAATGCACCGGCCTACTTCATGAACATGATGAATAAAGTATTCATGGAATTCCTTGCCAAGTTCGTAGTGGTATTCATCGATGATATATTGGTATATTCCAAGAGCAGCAAAGAACATGTAGAACATCTACGCCTGATTCTAGAGAAACTTAGAGAACATAAACTTTATGCCAAGTTTAGCAAATGTGAATTCTGGCTGAATGAAGTGGGATTTCTTGGACATATAGTATCTGGAAAAGGTATAGCTGTTGATCCAGCAAAAGTGGCAGCTGTGACAGAGTGGGAACCTCCTAAATCAGTTAAGGAAATCCGCAGCTTCCTTGGCCTAGCAGGGTACTATCGAAGGTTCATTGAAAATTTCTCTAAGATTGCAAAGCCCATGACTAATCTGTTGAAGAAGGAGAATAAGTTTAATTGGACAGAAGCTTGCGAAACCAGCTTTCAGGAATTGAAAAAGAGGCTAGTGTCAGCACCAGTGTTATGTCTGCCAGACCTTGAGAAAGACTTTCAAGTATATTGTGATGCATCTCACCAAGAATTAGGAGGTGTATTGATGCAGGAAGGTAGAGTGGTAGCTTATGCATCAAGACAACTCAAAAATCATGAAGTGAACTACCCTACTCATGATCTAGAGTTGGCATCAGTTGTGCATGAACTAAAAACATGGAGGCATGATCTTATGGGAAAACGTTGTGAGATGTTCACGGATCACAAGAGTTTGAAATACATTTTTACACAGAAAGAACTCAACATGAGACAAAGAAGATGGCTAGAACTTATCAAAGACTATGACTTAAGTTTGCAATACCACCCTGGAAAGGCAAACGTCGTAGCCGATGCATTAAGCCGCAAGGCTCATGTAAATGGCCTCAATAAAGGAGAATTGCCGGAAGAGTTATGTGCCCAATTTAGAGAGATGAGACTTGAAATTGTGCCTGAAGGGTACCTTGCATCCTTGGAAGTGCAACCCACACTAATGGACAAAATTCAAGAAGCCCAAAAGTTGGACAAAGAAATAGAAGAAATCAAAAGTAAAGCTAGTGAAGGCAAGGCGAAAGGATTCCATGTGGATGATCAAGGAATCTTATGGTACGAAAAACGTATCTGTGTTTCGCAGGATCTTGAACTTAAGAAGTTGATCTTACGAGAAGCTCACAATTCACCATATTCAATTCATCCTGGCAATACCAAGATGTATATGGATGTTAAAGAGAGGTTTTGGTGGAATAATTTAAAGAAGGACATAGCAGAGCACATTGCCTTGTGCGACGTGTGCAGTCGTGTAAAGGCAGAACATCAGAAACCGGCAGGATTATTACAACCACTGCCAATACCTGATTGGAAATGGGATAAAATTGGTATGGATTTTATCACCGGACTACCCAGGACTAAATCTGGATACGATTCCATATGGGTTATCGTTGACCGCTTGACAAAAGTGTCCCATTTCATACCAGTGAAGACCACTTATACAAGTGCCAAACTAGCCAAGATTTACATGAATAGAATTGTATGTTTGCATGGGGTACCTAAAAGTATCGTGTCCAACAGAGGAACTCAGTTTACTTCGCATTTTTGGCGACAACTTCACGAGTCATTGGGAACTCGACTGGAGTTCAGCACTGCATTTCATCCACAAACTGATGGACAGACAGAAAGGACCAATCAAATATTAGAGGATATGCTAAGAGCATGTGCGTTAGATTATGGATCCAGTTGGGATGAAAGTCTACCGTACGCAGAGTTTTCTTACAATAACAGCTATCAATCAAGCATAGAAATGGCTCCATTTGAATTTCTTTACGGAAGGAAGTGTACTACACCATTACTATGGAATGGAGTAGGGGAAAGAAATTTGTTCGGGCCAGACCTAATCAAAGAGGCCGAAGAGAAAGTCAAGATGGTGAAAGATGGGCTAAAGGTAGCTCAATCTCGGCAAAAGAGCTATGCTGATCCAAAACGTAGAGAGGTTACCTATGAGGTTGGTGATAGAGCTTACCTCAGGGTATCACCACTTCGTGGTGTAAAGAGATTTGGAATCAAAGGAAAACTAGCACCATGCTATGTAGGGCCTTTCAAGATTTTGAGTCGCAAAGGAGAAGTGGCATATGAGATAGAACTACCAGAATCTCTGTCAGCAGTTCATAATGTATTCCATGTTAGTCAACTGAAAAGGTGTCACCCAGAGATGGAAGAAACTTTGTTGAAAGACACTATACCATTGGAGGAAGTTCAGCTAGATAATGATCTCACTTATGAAGAGAAACCTATTAAGATTCTAGAGACCGCAGAAAGAATTACCCGTACCAAGACCATCAGATTCTGCAAAGTGCAGTGGAACCATCACACTGAATCAGAAGCAACCTGGGAGCAAGAGGATGAACTTCGGAGAGATCACCCTCACCTATTTGCTGGCCAACCCGAACCTCGAGGGCGAGATTCATCTTAACGGGGTTAGATTTGTAACATCCCAAAATTTCATCTAAATTCATCATCATTGCACTCATATCATCATAGCATGTAATTGCATTGCATTTAGAATGTCCTCCAAAAATTTGGTGTAATTTTGAGACATGAATAAAAAGATATGATTTTTTTTGAAAATAGAATCATAGAAAATACTATATTACCTATTAAATCCAAGTAAATACTTTGGATTAAAATAGAAGATAAATATGTTTTATAATACCCTAAAAGCGTAATTTGAGTTTTTACAAATGTTCACAAATTGGTTTGAATCAATTTGAATCCTTAAATCAAAAGTTTTGGAGAAAACAGAAATAGAAAAAAGAAAAAGAGAGGGAGAAAAAAATGAAGCAGCAGGCAGCTTCTGGCCTTTTAGCCCAAAACCAGCCCACCCGGCTTTTCCCCTCTCCCCTGCTTTTCTTACCGCGCCCCTGACTACCCCCTCCCACTGACAGGTTGACCCCACGCAACGTCACCCCGCCACCTCGTCGTCTTCAACCCCGCCGTCGAGCAACCCCACCCCTCTGTCGTTTCTAAAACCTGGCCGAATTCGGGCGTTACCGCAAGTTAAATCGCCACCACCGCGCCCCTTATGAATCCCCTCTCCCTCCCCATCATTTTCCCCACAGACACCACCCCGGAGAGCCCCCAGGCTCCCCAAATTTCCAGCTCGAACCGCCGCGGTCCGACGGACTCCGGCGACGATTCCGGTGAACCCAGGCCGCCCGACGCCCTTCTCCCTGTCCTACTTTGATTGCCGTATACTGGCGCGTGTATTAAACCTGACCACGTGTTTTCTCTTGCCCCAGATCGACGACTCGGACCAAGTCCGGCGAACTCCTCTGCCGCCGCCGTCCATCGCTTGTTCCGGTGAAGGTAGGGTTTCCGCCGCCCCTTTTTGACCTCTGATAGACCATGCTGATCCGTTCGCATCTCACTGACCCCCTTGCTGGTTTGTTCGAGCCCCAGGTCATCATCTCCGTCACCGAGCCGTGAGCTCCGCCGGCAACGCAACTCCGGCGAGGGATCAAGGCTAAGCCAGAGCACCCCCACGCAACCGTAACCTCCATCGAAATCGCCACGACCTCCCCGACCTTTGGTACGTGTCCACGGACTCCCTGCCCCTGTAGAACCGCCGGACCGTCATCGGCCGACGCTCCTCCGCCGCGCGCAGCTGGTCAGCGCCGCCCGTTCCCGGCCAGGCCTTAGGGACCGTTAGATCTCACATCTGCGGCTAAGATTAGAACGTAGACGAAGTGGTACAGGCTAATCAGATCCGTCCGTAGTCACTTAAGATCTGACGGCCCACAACGATCGATCTCATTTCTGTTTAATTAGGAAATAGACATATTTAGCATTAAACTTAGAAATTCAATAACTTTTGATCCACAAATCAGAAAAATACAAATTTGGTGTCTATGGATTCAGAAAAATAAGACCTTTATGATGGAGGCCTTGTTTCACACTTTTGTCTCAGAAAAATTTGAATTATAGGCAGAACCTTTTTAGGAGTATTTTGATCACAAAAATTGTTCTCTAAATTACTTTTGAGTATTTCTTATGCATTTAGATGAGGTATTCTATCCTCTGTACTATAGACTCTGTAAATTATAGAATTATGTTCATATCATTGCATTTTGCATGCATTCATGTTTTGTAATGTTTTCTTGATTGAATTATTATTGTTGTATTGATCTTGTGTAGATTGTGTGGATTGTGAAGTTTGTTGCTGTGAGGATCGTACCTATTCCCCTAGTTACCAAGGCAAGTGATATTTCATCCCATGTCCTATTATTTACACTATTGCACTAGTGGTATTTTGGTAGATCTTAACATGATAGAATTATTCCTATGTTACTATACTATGCTATGCTATCCTATAGATTATATCTTGATAGTGTCCCCTAGTTAAAGGACTTTGTATGCTAGAATGCTTAGCTATGCTATTAGAATTCGTGGGTGGAATATACACATAAGATAGCATGGAAAGATATTATTTTGTTTAACTAAGAAAACAACTAATGTTAATGAAACACCTGGGTGGAATGGGCTTGCTTGGATTTCGTTGAGTGGTTACTCAGGGGCCATATCTATGGTCGGCTGGTGCATCGCACTTGTGGACGGCCACCCAGGAACAAAAAGATTGGAGATGTTCTTGTCGCGAAGCTTCCAGTGCAGCCACATGGCATATGGGCTCTGCCTTGACCGACTAAGTTGCGAGAACTCAGCCAGACGGACAGAGGGTGGTAGTGATGATAGGATGGAACGCGTTCGTGGTGGTCTGAGGGATTGCTTCTGAAAAGTCTCGTCTCGATGCATGTCGAGTCTTGTGGGGAAAGTGCGCCACCTCTCGAGAGGGTAAAACTAAGTACTTAGCCGTGTCCCCGGTTATGGACATTCCTGAGCCTCAAGATAGTGAAGCAGTTCAATAATCTCCTCATCCAAATTTCTCTAAGTTAAAACTTGTGGGTGAACATGGGTAGAGGTTCAGTGATGTCTATCATTGGTACCTTATAGCTAGAATGAAAAACTTCTTCAAAAAAACTATAAGTCAAACTAATTTTAGCAAAGCTAGCCATAACCCCACTTAGCCATATATTCATGTAGTTGTTGGATTATACTAAGTATCTATGGTATCACATGCCAATACAATTCCAAATGTATTAACCCTTGTGGCTGTAACTTATTATGTTGCAGGATACTCTGATGATGAGTAGGGTTGCGGGTCTACACTCGACATGCTTGCCTGTGGCACATGAAGACTAAAGACCCTATTATTATGCTATGTAATGTGAACTTTAAGTGCCTTAGCCTTGGGCTAAGTGAGTTGTAAGAACCATTATATTCCTGGATATGCGATGTAATAATGACCTTTGTTTCTGTGTACTTCATCTTAAACTGTGGGTGCTAGCATTTTCAATCCAGGGACTAGCACTGCAATCACAGGGATCTTACCTTATTATGGTGAGATCTTACAAAGTGTCTCCTGGTAAAATAATAACTTTGGCTTTTGTCCCCTCCAATTCTGAGAATATTCATTTTCTGACTTCCTGGAACCAAAAACAGCAAAAAGTAGGCAGCTGGCTCTATGGCTCTTGTTAATAGGTTAGTCCAAGAAATCATATGAAAAGTTCTCCAAAGTGTGGAAAAAACACAAGAAAGTAGATAAAACAAGCATGGAACATCAAAAATTATAGATACATTTGCAATGTATTAGCATCCTGGAGAGCTAGGCGATCGGCTTCTTCGTCAAAGTGTGCCGAGAGGGCAGCATGCTTCGCCACCCTCTACTGTGTGACGAGCCGAAAACCATGGCGGAGCTCATGACGGTTGTGGACCAGTACGCCATGGCGGATGCCGCGATGAAGAAGCCCCTCTGAGTAAGTGCTAATGGGCGTCTGACTCCATCGGAGCCAGCTTGTGATCGTCCGAGCAATCCGACTGGAGAAGCCGGATCCTCCAGGCGCCACGGCAACAACAACCGGTTCCATTGGGATCGCCAAGCCGGACAGCAGAAGCCTCGCTACCACGCGCGGCAGGTCAATGTTGTGGAGGGCGCGCCCGACGCACCGGCTAACAACGCAAGAAGGCAGAAGCCCCGGCTAACCTTTGACCAAATGTTTGATGGCCCGTGCAAGTGGCATAGCGGTCCCTTCAAGCCGGCTACTCACACCACCCGGAACTACAGCTGGACCCACCAGCTAAAGGACCAAGGAAACCAGCAACGTCTACCCCTGCCCCCTCCTGGTGGACCCCCACCACCGGCTAGGGGAGCCGGCAATGATGGTAACAGCGGCAACAACAACAACGGCTACCCCCAGCCGCACGCCGCCTACCACATCTTTGAGACGGAGCTGGATGACATGCACAACCGCAGGCGGCGCTCTAAGGAGGTCAACGCCATCGTCTCCCTAGTTCCCCAATACCTGAACTGGTCGGAGACCCCCATCACCTGGAGCCGGGAGGACCAGCCGGATCAACTTCCGACTCCCGGGGGCTACGCCATGGTGCTTGACCCCCTCATCGTCTCCAACGAGTGCACCTGCCGCTTTTCACGCGTCCTCATCGATGGGGACAACAGCCTCAACCTGCTTTATCGGTCATCGCTAGAGAAGCTTGGCATCCGTGACTGCTACCTGCGCCGGACTACCATGATGTTCCACGGCGTACTTACGAGGCTGGCTTGTGCTCCTCTGGGTAAAATCCAGCTGGATGTCATCTTCGGGACCGAGGAGAACTTCTGGCGTGAGCCAATATTGTTCGAGGTAGTGAACCTGTCAAGCTCCTACCACGCTCTCCTCGAGCGCCCCGCCCTTGCCAAGTTCATGGCCATCCCCCACTACACGTATCTCAAGACGAAGATGCCGGGACCAAACAGCGTGATCACCATTGCCGGTTGCTTCAGATGGTCCATGGAGTGCGCCTCGGTCGGCTCCAAGCTGGCCGAGGCCCTCATCATAACCAAAGAGAAGTGCGTGATCATGCGCAATGTGGCCATGGCCCAACAAGACATGCCGGCTAGCAGCAAGACGGCTAGAGAAGCAGCTTTCCAGCAGGCAAAGGAAACGAAGAGGATCCTGCTCGACCCCTCCGACCCGACCAAGTTCGTCACCATTGGTGCCAACTTGGACAGCAAGTAGGAAGGCGCACTCGTCGACTTCGTCCATGAGAATCGAGACATCTGCGCATGGTCCCCCAAGGACATGCTAGGTGTGCCAAGGGAGTTCGCCGAGCACTCACTCCATGTACGGCCGGATGCCAAGCCAATCAAGCATCCTCTACGCCAGTTTGCAGAAGAGAAGAGAAAGATTATTGGTGACGAGATCACCTGGCTCCTTGCAGCCGGGTTCATTATGGAGGTGTACCACCCGGACTGGCTGGCCAACCTAGTACTGGTGTCAAAGAAGAACAAGACCTGGCGCATGTGTATCGACTACACTAGGCTGAACAAGGCGTGCCCGAAAGACCCCTTCGCTTTGCCCCATATCGATCTAGTTATCGATTCCATGGCCGGCTGTGATTTGTTGTCCTTTTTGGATTGTTACTCCGGTTACAATCAGATCCGGCTAGACCCGACTGACCAGATAAAGACATCGTTTATCACCCTGTACGAGGCTTTCTTGCTATGTAACCATGCCTTTCGGTCTGAAGAATGCAAGAGCTATCTATCAGCGATATATGCAGAAATGCTTGCACTCGCAGATCGGCCGAAACGTGCATGCCTACATGGACAATGTCATCATCAAGACAAAGGAGAAGCGCACCCTCCTTGAGGACTTGGAGGAGACATTCGGCAACCTCCGTCGGTACCAGATGAAGCTAAACCCGGAGAAGTGCGTGTTCGGAGTCCCATCCGGCCAGCTACTCAGTTTTCTCGTTTCACAATGAGGAATCGAAGCAAACCCAGAGAAGATCGTTGCCATCGAGAGAATGCAGCCACCTAGGAGCCTGCTCGGAGTCTAGAAGTTCACCGGATGCCTGGCTTCCCTCAGCCGTTTCGTTAGCCGGCTGGGGGAGAAGGCACTTCTGGTGTACCAGCTGATGAAGAAGACGGACAAGTTCTCCTGGACCTCATAGGCTGACGCCGCCTTTCATGGCCTCAAGCGCATGCTATCCACAGCGCCGGTTATAGCCATGCCGGCTAGCAAGGAGCCGATCTTGCTCTATATAGCAGCCATCCGTTGGGTTGTCAGTGTCGTCCTGGTGGTGGAGCACCCCCGAGGAAGGCAAGGCTCAGCCGGTTTAGCGCCCCGTCTACTACATCAGCGAGGTTCTCTCCCTCTCCAAGCAGAACTACCCCCACTACGAGAAGATGTGTTACGGTGTGTACCTGGTGTGCAAGAAGCTCAAGCACTACTTCCAGGAGGATCCGATTAAGGTTGTGTTCACCGTACCCCTTTCGGATCGCGAGCTTAATCGGATGCTCCTGGAAGTAGTGCTTGAGCTTCTTGCACCGATTAAGGTCGTGTGCCCGCGCCAGGGGGTGGTCTGGCCGACCCTAGCACCCCCTCAGCCTCTCCTTCCGCCTATAAGATACCCTCAGGATGAAAACCCTAAGGACCCGATCAAAAATCCACGAAAGAGTCTGTAGCCGCCGTCATCTCCATCCCTAGATCGGGAGGGATCTGAAGCTCTTCCCGGCACCCTGCCGGAGAGGGGAATTCACCCTGGAGGCCTTCTTCATCATCATGCAAGCCTCCGGTGTGATGCGTGAGTAGTTCATCTCTGGACTACGGGTCCATGTAGTAGATAGATGGCTGGTTCTCCTCCTTTGTGATTTCATGTCTAGATCTTGTGAGCTCCGTTCATGATCAAGATCATCTATTTGTAATTCTGCATGTTGTGTTTGCGGGGATCCGATGGATATTGAGATACTATTTTAGATTGATTATTGATTCTATCATGTCTTTGTTATTTGTGATCTTGCATGATTTCCGTTGTTAGTAGCTATCTTGGCGAAGTAGATGCTAGCAACTCCAAGAGTTAGTATTTATGCTTGATAGTGGGTTCATGCCTCTGGTAATATGGGGAAGTGACAGAAATATGTAAGGTACTAGATGTGCTATTGCTACTAGGGAGAAAACAACAATCCTTTGTTCATAGAACAACCGTATTGTTTACATTACATGCAATTTGTAAAGCAATATTCTGTTGCTTGCAACTTAATAGTGGAGGGGGTTCGAATGATAACCTGAAGGTGGATTATTAGTCATAGATGCAGTTGGATGGCGGTCTATGTATAATGTTGTAATGCCCAATCAAGTTCCAAAGGAGTCAAGATGATTAGTATATGCATGTATTGCTTTCTCGATGTTTGTAAATTTCCCCGCTGTAATTTGGTCACCCAGCATGTTATCTATCTTAAGGAGAGCCACCTCTACTGAACTATGGATCCCGGTCCTTTCTTTTACATACAATCTACAAACTGTTTACTGTTTTGTGTTTACTTTCCGCAAACTTTCACTTCCTTCCATTTGATACGTTTAATCCTTTGTTTTCAGCAAAACCGATGAGATTGGCAACCTCATCGCAAGTTGGGGACAAAGTTTTGTGGTTGTGTTGTGCAGGTCTCCATGTTGCTGCTGGCACCGGTAGTGCGCCCTGCCAATGTTCAGCTAGCTACACCTTTGGGGTGTTTTCTTGCTCCTATTGGATTGATAACCTTGGTTTCATACTGAGGGAAAACTTGTTGCTGTGCTCATCATACCTTCCTCTTGGGTTTCCCCAACGAGCTCGATATATTTTGGGCCATCAGGGGTCTCCTTGGAGCATCTACGCAAGCCCTCCATCAACCCATCTCCCGAGTCGAATTCCATTATCTAAACGGGAAGCGCTCCGGTTGACGGCACGACAGATGCGGAACCGGCAGAACCCGCGAAGAAGAAGGCTCGCACCAACTCTAGCAAGTCTGCACCCTTCGGTTCACAAGACCCGGGGACTGCCGACTCATCAAGCGACTTGGGGGCTGCCATTCTGGGTACCTCATCCGGACGACCCCCCGACGACCCTCAACCGGAGAGCGGACGCGTCCTCACTATCTGGGAGATACCATCCTGGGCGCAACCCTTCACGAACTACATCGCCAACGGAGAACTTCCAGATGACGAGGTGGAGGCCAGGAAAATACGGTGGCGTGCGCACACATACACCATCATCAACAAGGAACTGTACAAGCGCAGCGTATCCGGCATCTTCCAATAGTGTGTCGATGTGGACACAGGCTACTGATACGTTGCTAACGTATCTATAATTTTTGATGTTCCATGCTTGTTTTATATCTACTTTCTTATGTTTTGTCCACACTTTGGAGTATTTTTATACACTTTCTTGGACTAACCTATTAACAAGATGCCATAGTGTCATCTGCCTGTTTTCTACTATTTTTGGTTCCAGGAAAGTCAGAAAATAAATATTCTCGGAATTGGACGGGACAAAAGCCAAAGTCAATATTTCACCGAGGGGGACATGGAGCCAGAAGACGAGACGGAGAGGGGATAGAGGCCGGCCACACCACCTGGCCGCGCGGCCAGGCCTGGCCCACACCAGGGGGTGGTGTGGCCGCCTAGGGAACCCCCTCGGCCTCCCCTTTCGCCTATATATCGCCTCCGATACAGAAACCCTAAGTACCCGATCAAAATTCCACGAAAGAGTCTGTAGCCGCTGTCATCTCTATCTCTAGATCGGGAGGGATCTGAAGCTCTTCCCGGCACCCTTCCAGAGCGGAGAATTCACCCTGGAGGCCTTCTTCATCACCATGCCTGCCTCTGGTGTGATGCGTGAGTATTTCATCCCTGGACTACTGGTCCATGTAGTAGCTAGATGGTTGGTTCTTCTCCTTTGTGCTACCATGTTTAGTTCTTGTGAGCTCCGTTCATGATCAAGATCATCTATTTGTAATCATACATGTTGTGTTTCTGGGGATCCGATGGATATTGAGATGCTATTTCAGATTGATTATTGATTCTATCATGTCTTTGTTATTTGTGATCTTGCATGCTCTCCGTTGTTAGTAGATATCTTGGCCAAGTAGATGCTAGCAACTCTAAGAGGGAGTATTTATGCTCGATAGTGGGTTCATGCCTCTAGTAATCTGGGGAAGTGACTGAAATGTCTAAGGTACTAGATGTGTTGTTGCTACTAGGGAGAAAACAGCAATCCTTTGGTCACAAAATAATCGTATTGTTTACTTGACACATAATGCTTAATGCAATTATTTGTTGCTTGCAACTTAATACTGGAGGGTTCGGATGATAACCTAAAGGTGGATTATTAGTCATAGATGCAATTGGATTACAGTCTGTGTATAATGTTGTAATGCCCAATCAAATCTCACAGGAGTCAAGATGATTAGTATATGCATGTATGCTTTCTCGATGTTTGTCAATTTCCCCGCTGTAATTTGTTCACCCAACATGTCATCTATCTTAAGGAGAATCACCACTAGTGAACTATGGATCCCGGTCCTTTCTTTTACCATCAATCTACAATTGTTTATTGTTTTTTGTTTACTTTCTGCAAGCTATTACTATCTTGCACACAATATGTTTAATCCTTTGTTTTCATCAAAACGGGTGAGATTGACAACCTTGCTGAGTTGGGGGCAAAGTTCTGTGATTGTGTTGTGCAGGATTCCAAGTTGGAAACAACACCTTGGAGATGTTTCCTTGCTCCTACTGGTTCGATAACCTTGGTTTCATAACTGAGGGAGAACTTGTTGCTATACTCATCATACCTTCCTCTTGGGGTTCCCCAACGAGCTCATCATCTTGAGTAAGCATGACTTTTTCTGGCGCCATTGCCGGGGAGTCAAGGACATCTTCACAAGCGGAGTCCCTCATAACCAATCTCTTTACTTTGTTATTTTTGTTTTGCTTATTTTATTTTTGCTTTGTTTGCTTGTTTCTTTATCAAAAACACACAAAAAATTAGTTGTACTAGTTTGCTTCTTTATATTAAAAACACAAAAAAAAAATCTTTCTATAGTTGTTACCTCTTTCTTAGCTCACTATGTTGATCCCTAAGTTCACCCTGAAAGACCTTTCAATAGGTAGTGGCTCTATAATTGGAAAAGATAATATTGAAGAATTTTTTAATCATGTTAGTAAGCATGAGGATATTGAGGATAGATCCCTTGCAGAACTTGCTCCAAACTATGAAATTGTTGCAGCTTCTTTAGTTCACATGTTGGAAGCTAGGTTTGTTAACCTTAACCCCTTAATGCAAGTAATGTTTCTTAAACTTAAAGAAATTGAGGACCCTGAAAAGAGGGATTTCATTCTAGAAACTTTGCTGAAAGAATTCTATGATGTTGCTCAGGAAGCTAGAAAAGTCTATGAACATTTTAATATGCTAGGCTCATGTGTAGATGTTATTGGTACACGAGAGAAGATGGGCAAAACCGAACCTAATGGGGAGGAAATTAAGATACCAATACCCTTTAAACTTGTAGCAATGCATGAAGCCTCAGAAAAGAATTTTGATTGGATTATTCCTGAAAACCCGTTTCATGAAAATAGTGAACCCAAGAGCATTGAGAGAGGATCCTCTAGAACTTATTTGGATGAGATACCTTTCCTTGTTGAAGATATTTCTGGTATCAATCTTAATGCTTCTTCATTTGAGAATACTTGATTCCTTTCTTGCTTCTTATGCCTAACTTAAAGGAGTTAAGAAAAGTACTTATTGGGAGATAACCCAAAAGTTTTAGTTGAGTCTTGGAAGTTATTGCTTCAGTAATAACCTCTCCTTATCCTTTTTATTTGCTTTTTGTGGCAAGAGTAACCTCTAATGGGAGAGAAGTAAGGCTTGGGAAAGTTGTTGTTCTGAAACAGATTTTTGTGCTTCGTTGTAAATATTCGTGTAAAATCTCTGTATGTCGGTTTGAGTTGTGATTTTTTTTGCTTCTGCCTAAGTTGTTATCCAACTTTCGTTAGTTCAACACTTTTCGATTTGAGCAATAGAAGGTCTTCGAAAAAATTGGTTTTTACCTACTGGTCTGTTTTGACAGATTTCTGCCATTATTTGCATTTGCTTCTTGTTGATTCTTTTTGGGTTCTTTTAGGGAATTGAGCTTTTTGAGGGAAGTGCTACAGTAGCTTGTGTTTTAATGGAAGTTTTATTTGTGCTGGAACTGAACCCAAAGACTTATTATCTTGAGCACACTAATGTTGTTAATAAAGATTGTGTGGAGTTTTGTATGAAGGAAAAATTTCAGGTGTATAGAAAGAATGATGTAATGAGATGAAGAGTGGACTAAAGCTCAAGCTTAGGGATGCCACGCGTGTCACCCCAAAAAATATCTAAGAAGTACAAGCGTCAAAGCTTGGGGATGCCCAACGCATCCCCTTCTTCATCAATCAAAATGTCAGGTTTCTTCCAAACACTTCATTTTTATTGTTTCATGCATAGTTGTGTGTTCTTGGAGCATCTTCGTTTTTGTTTTTAGTTTTTGTTTGCTTGGTTTGCTTAGTTTGCTTGAATAAATTGGTTGGACCCCCTCATTCATACATTAGTTTTCAAATAAGTTTGGTTTGGATTGGAAAAGAGTAGGAAAAGTTCATGCTTAAGTGGTAAAAGGAGCTTGTTTTTGATTGTGGCATATGATTTGTCATGTCATACTTAATATTGTTTTGGATTTATTCTTAGTGATTTTTGCTGTAGCATGACGTGTTATAAACAATTGAGATTGCTTAATGTTCCTTGAAAGAATCACGCATTGTTTTAGAATATTAAAACATAGTATTGTGGTATTCTCTTTTAATGCTTTGTTTGGGTTGACTTGGCGCATACTCACACCCTGTTATGACTATACCAAGTCACCATAGCCTCTATGATCCTTTAGTTTTCGACTTGTAATATCTTTTTATGCTTTAATTAATGATATTTTGTCGCTTTGCATGATTATGGCCATTATTGCTCTCTTAGTTGGTCGCTCCCAGTCTTTTGCTAGCCTCCATAACCAAGTGTGAGTTCCACTCATGCATCCAACTCCAAATAAAGCCAAGTTATTCCAAAGAGTCCACCATACGTACGTATTTGCATTTGATATTCCAAGTATATTCATGTTTTTATCTACCTTCCGAATTAAACTTGTTATGAGAAAACTAGTGATTAAGGCTCTCACTAACTTGATGGCACACATTACTTTTCTTGCCCCTAATAAACTTGAACCATTGTGTCATCTATGTTGTATATGCTTGCACTTATACATTGGGGATTAGAAGAACCATGCTGTCATGGGGAACGCTTTCAACATTGCACTTGTACATTGTACCTAGTTGATATCATGCTCTTTTGTCTATGGATGTCGTCGGTGTGAAATGAAAGGGGAGCTTGTAAGTCCATGGAGTTATGTATGTGTGTTAGAGAAACAACTGGGCCGCTGGTCTAATCCATGCCTAATCATGGTGGAAACCTGCAGCGTAACCATAATGAGCAATCTATGAAGCATTCTTCTTATAAAAATAAAGATAGAGATTGAGAAAAAAGAAAAAGATGAGAAAGAGGAAAGAGAGAAAAAAACACCATTTTCCCATGGTAAATAAGATTGTTGAGATGCTTGTTGTCTGCTTGCCTTGGTCATTTTGATATGGGGATTCTTCCGTATCATCGGGCAAGGGGTACCCCATTGGCGGTTGTCTATGAAACACATTGTCAACACCCGGATTTTTAAGCCCAGATGCCTGTTATGCCATACCTCGCAATCCCAGGATTACCATTTTTGCAAGACATAATAGATTGGATATCACAGTACATCATCCATTAGAAACCCTAATAAGGTCTTACAAATAAAGGATCTCATGATCCAGTCTTAATACAACAAGCAGTGGAATAATAAAGCGTACTAGTGGGCTCCATCTTTAGGGTCACAGGCAGTGCCGAAGATGGGAGATGATCCTAGTTGTCGTAGACCTCCTGTTGTCCATCATCCTGGTAGTCCTCTTCATAGTCTGGCCACGGGAATAGCCAGGGACAAAGCCATGAGTACTCTTTAAGTACTCGCAAACTCTAGGTTTATTTGCAAAAAGCAAGATTTATCTAAACTGTGTTTAGAAGTAAAGAAAACTAATTTAATGTTCTAAATCACTTAAGTGGGACTAGTTTTCATGTTCACAGTCCTGTTGTGGTTAAATCAAAGTCATAGTTCACTTCACAAGTCATTTTAATAACATCTGACGACGGAATAGTATGGCCACTCCAACTGTCCATGACCGCGGACGCGGCTATTCGAATAGTTTGACACTCTATAGAGATGGTACACTTTCACCACAAAATTCGATACATCCGTCAGGGATAACCCTGAATCATCGTACTTAGTATGCAGATAATCAATCATAACCTTTCAATTACACACCCTAGTATAGGCACCTCCCTATGAGCTGGGCCTCCCAGCCATTGCCATCTACCATCCTGGGCACTTCATAGGTGGACAACATCAAGAGGTAGCCTTAGCTCAAACCTCTTCCACGAGTTAACCCATACTAATGCATATAAACTTCCGGCTAAGTCCTACCCAATTCAGGTATTGTGGTTATACAGTAAAATTGGAATGGTATCACATCCGAACCGAACCATCAGTTTTTATAAATGGGTAAGGCTCATGCCTCAACATTTTCATCATCAAATCCATTTGGTGTTTCTCAACACATGTAAAAACATTTCAATAGAATGAAGCATCTTTCCAAGGTTTTCATAATCATTTTCACTAAGTATTCCCATCTAAAGTGAGCAAGTTTTATGCTTAGCACTAGCTACTAAGTTAAGAGTGTTCACTAATGAGGGGTGCTAATCTTAGATTTCATGCCATAGAATGACATCTAAGTGTAACTAGATAGGCCTAGTTTTATACTCTTTATGCTACCTATACTAAAAGTAAAGAACATTGGTAAACTAAAAAGAATAAAGCTTGCAAGTAAAACTTGGGATTGGTATAAATCAAAGGTATATAACCAAAGCATGCCTAATGCATTTTTCTTAAATAATTTTGCAAGAATGACTTGCAAGGTTCTAGCTTGTTCATAATAGCTTTCCTTGGTTGGTGTAGTGATTGAAGTTTTCTTCGTCTTCTTCGGGGTAGAACTCCTCCTCCTCGTAGCCTTGGTCGGTACTATCGTCTATAAACGCATACGGGGTACACAATCACCAAACAATACTTAACTACTTCTATTTCGCACACTAAGGATCACACTTGATGATCTAGCATCATCACAATCACCACATGAAATAAGGAACTATTTTTATTTAGTTTATTTGAGAAAAGTAATTTCTACTCATTGAAATTAATTTAAGATTTAGTATTCTCCAAATAGAATATGGGATCATATGGACACATGTCATCACCACATGTTTTAATACATGGGAATGTGATTTAAAGTGTTGGTCACATTTTATAAAGTTTAAGATTATTATTTAATAGATTTAAAGTGACTAGAAATGCCCTAATAGCATTCTTTTTTGTACTCGTCCAATGTCACTGCATGCAAACCTAAATGTTTTTACATATTCAGATAGGTATTATCAAATGTGATTTTTGAGAGTTGGAATCAACTCAAAAGCTTTTATAGTTGATTTTTGAAAAATGTTCAAAGTTTCAAAAGTCTCTGTCTTGTTATTTTTACTAAAGATTATCTCTAACTGCAAATGATTTAAATCCAACGGGCTTGGATATATATTTTAATTATCTTTCTAACAAAATTTGAATCATGCAATTTGGTTCACTGAAACTCTCTGAGTTGATTTTTGAATCTGTGAACAAAATAGGGTTTTAACTGAAATGGAAAATCAATATTTGAATTTCTAGGCCTCGGCAGGAAAGCTAAACGGGCCGGCCCAGTTGCACTGCATAGCATAGTGGGCTGCTGACATATGGGGTCCACCAGTCAGCGAGACTACTAAACGAAACGGTATCTTTCAACTAGAGCCCTATGATCTAATTCTAATCCAACGGCTGTGGTTCATCGTCGACGACGAACTGCTCCGGCGAGGAATCAGACCTAGCGCGGTGGTGGGGGTCTGGTGGGGCTCACCTGGGCTCCAGCTAGGGTCGGCGACGGGGTCGATCGATGTGGTAGACGACGGCGAGGCGACGCACGGTCACGGTAGGGCTTGGGGTGGTCGAAATCAACAGTGCCCTTTTCCTCCAGCAGCGGCGGACTCCGGTGAAATTCCGGCGCGGTGGTGCTCGCCTTGTTCTGGGGATAAGTGGGGGAGGGTCAGTGAGAGGTGGTGAGTGGAATGGTGTGGAGAAAAGAGGTAGGGGTGGCCTCCTTTTATAGTGCGGCGAGGGGACCGAACGGTGCGGGCGTGAGCTCGCCGGTGGCGTCGCTACAGGCACCTATCGGCGTGGCTGAGGTAGGTGGATGGGGCGGTGTTCCCTAGCGGTTCTTACGAGCATCAAGGAGAGGCGTGGGGTGGCGTGGTTCGGTCAGGATCATGCGGCACTCCGCGAGGAGGCAGAGGTGTTTGAGGGGCATGCGGCAGCTGCGGGTCGTGAGGCGGCGAACGGGGTTGTCTACTGGGGTGTTGTGATCATGGCGGGCGTGAGCATGCGCGACGAGGGTGAGGTGCGGTCTGTGCAAGGCGGTCGGGTGCGGCGAGATGGCGCGCTCTGTACATGGCGCAGAGAGGCTGGTCACGACATAGCTAGGATGGTCCAGGGCTTGCCAGTGGTCGTGGCTTGGACAGGGGTGGCGGTGGACCGAGGCGTGTCTGGTGCATGTCATGGGCGAGGGAGGCGTTGCCTCTGGCGTGCTGCCCACTGTCGGCCGGCGACGACCAAAAATGGACAGCGCTCCACTATGCACACAGCTAAGGGGGGCTTGTCTGGGGCTTGGTTAGACTAGGGAGACACCAGAGAGTGAAGAGGGGACCAAATGGTCGAGGATTACTGTGCACAACAGTGAAGTTAGGAAGAGGGTTAATCTGTGTAATTAAGGTGTTTGATGAAATGGCCGCAAGAATTAAAGTTTGGAATATTTGATTCAAATTTTTTGAGTGGTTTGATCTTAATCTTGAGTGCCTCTGGTTACTTGGGTTTGCCAAGGGGAAATGGTTTGATGGGTTTTTCAAAAAGTGGGATCTTAAGACATACACTTGATTCAATTTTCATTTGTCCATTAAATTGATTTGCTAGATGTTTTTGTAACTTTGTAAAGTGGGCCTTGGTACACTTTTACTTGGTCTAGCAAGGGGTGAAAAGAAGTAGAAATGTTTCTATTAGAAATTATCTTCTAGGAACACACAAAGTGACCTAGTGGTTGATTTTGGTCAAAATGACCATTTGCTTTATTTATTCCTATTTGATTTCTTTATCTTTGGATTTTGTTTGTAATTGGTCTAGATGATGTAGAATTCATCCCTAGACCATTTCACATTACCTGTAACAATCAAGCATGGCATTTTCAATCAATTCTAAACTAATGCAACACACACATGCATTCATATTCAAATTATTAACAGAAGTTTTGTTAACCCTAACTTTGGGTGATTAGAACTTGATAATATTGATTAGGGTTTTTTGGATGTTACAAACCTTCCCTCCTTAAACAAAATCTCGTCCCAAGATTTAAGAAAAACTAGGAACTAAAGAGATATGGAAACTCAGTCCTAATGTAATCTTCTCGCTCCCAGGTAGCTTCGTCTTCGGTATGGTTGCTCCATTGGATCTTGATAAATTTGATACTTCGGGTCCTGGTGGTTCTAAAGGCTTCTTTGAAAATACGAATGGGCACTTCATGATACGTCAGATCCTTGTTGACATCTATGGCTCGGTGATCGATGTTCTTGAACACTTCGGTCTTCTCCGGAATTTCTAAGCATTTGCGAAGTAACGAGATATGGAACACATCATGGATGGCTAACATCTCCTCTAGCAGTTCCAGTTGATATGTTACCTCTCCTCAGTGATTCAGAATCTTTAAGGGTCTAATATATCTGGGGGCTAACTTTCCCTTCAGTTGAAAACGATGCATTCCCTTCATGGGTGATACTTTGAGATACACAAAATCTCCGACATTGAAAGTCAGGTCTCTACGTCTCTTGTCAGTACAACTCTTTTGTCTGGATTGGGCGGTCTTGAGGTTCTCACGGACTTTTTGATCCTTCTCTTCGGCTTCTCATAGGATATCGGGTTCGAAAATCTGACTCTCTCCTACTTGTGACCAATTCAGGGGAGTATAACACTTTCTTTCATATAAGAACTAAAATGGGGGCATTCGCAAACTGGCTTGATAGCTGTTGTTGTATGAGAATTCTGCGAAAGGCAGACTATTATCCAATTTTGATCCATACTCCAGTACACAGGCTCTCAACATATCTTCTAAGATTTGGTTGACTCTTTCAGTTTGTCCATCGGTCTGCGGGTGATAAGCTTTGCTAAAATTCAGCTTGGTTCCTAATCCTTCTTGGACTTTCTGCCAAATCTTGAGGTAAATTGGGTTCCTCGATCCGACAAACAAAACAGGCGATCTCCAGGAAGTTCATAAAAATCTTATTCATGAGATTCATGAAATAAGCAGGGGCATTGGTTAATCCAAAAGACATGACCATATACTCATACAATCCATATCTGGTGGTAAAGGCAGTCTCTGGAATATCCTTTGCACGAATCTTGAGTTGGTGATAACTAGTTCTAAGATCAATCTTAGAAAACACTCTGGCACCAGTCAACTGGTCAAACAGATCCTCGATCTTTGGTAGTGGGTACTTGTTCTTGATGGTGACATCATTCAGCTTCCTGTAATCCATGCACAAACGGTTACCTCCATCTTTCTTATCCACAAACAAAACAGGCGATCTCCATGGCGACGCACTTGGTTGAATCAGACCTTTCGCCAGCATAGCATCAAGTTGCTTCTTCAGCTCCACTAATTCAGGTGAGTTCATACTATAAGGTCTCTAGGCTATGGGTCCGGTTCTAGGAATTAGTTCAATAATGAACTCGATATCCCGATCTGGGGGCATACCGGGCAATTCATCTGGGAATACGTCAGGGTATTCACAGACTACTCTGACTTGGTCTATGGATGGTTGGGCTAGACTCTTGTTGCATTTGAATTGACGGGGCAAGGTTTTAGATACATGCTCTACTGATACTCCAGAGCTACTGGTCATGGTTATGGCTTTCTTGGCACAGTCGATCAATCCTTTATGTTTCGACATCCAATCCATTACTAGTACTACTTCCAAACCTTTGGTTCCAAGTACTATTAGATTGGCATAAAAATCTATTCCATGCATTCTGATAGGTACAACCTTGCAAATTTTTCTAGCTTTGGTGGTTGAACCAGGTATTTGAACTATCATGACATGCTTCAATTCTATTGGTTGAATCTTACTAGTGTATGCAAATTCTTCTGTAACAAACGAGTGCAATGCTCCAGAATCAAACAACACTCTTGCAAGTACTGAGTTAACAGAAAACATACACAGCACGACATCTGGCGCTTCCTGGGCTTCTTCAGCATTCATGTGAAACAGACGGCCGTTACGGTTGAGCGAGTTCCCTGGGGCGAATCTCCTTCCAGACTGAACACGGCGCTGCTGCTGAGCTGGGGCATTCACATTGGTGGTGGCTGCAAGCTTCTTGGGACACTCGTTGGAGTAGTGACCCCTGACTCCACATTCAAAACAAGTGATCTAGGACTTGTCCTTGGCTGCAACAGGCACAGCATTGCTTCTAGTCCTTGGGGCAGTATTGTTGTTGTTGTTGTTGTTGGACTTAGGCGGTGCACGATTGAAGTTGTTGGAGTTGTCGGGGTTGTTGTTGTGGTTTCCTCCAGACTTCAAGTTTCCTCCACTATGATTGGGGTAGCTTGAACAAGACATCGGGGGTCTATTGTTTCTTGGGGCATATCCTGCAGACAGGTTGGGGCAATACTTCTGGGTATTGTGGGACCCAGTCTGGTTAATCATCCTGTGCTTGTGGTTGTCATTGGCTTGGTTGATCTTTCTTTCCATCTGGATGGCAGAGTCTACTAGCTCTTCTAGATCTTCAAAACGGATGTTGACTAACACAGTTTGTATCTCATCATGCAATCCATTCAGGAACCTTTCCTTCTTCTTGGCTTTAGTGTTAATCTCATCAGGGGCATATCTAGCTAGGGACAGAAATTTGTCACGGTATTCAACTACTGTCATCCTTCCTTGCTTCAGTTCCCTGAACTCATCTCTCATCCTAGTGACCAGACCTTGTGGCACATGGGTGCGGCTGAACTTGATCTTGAATGCTTCCCAAGTCATCTTCTGACCTTCGTTCATGGTACGGGTGCTATGCCACCAGTCACTTGCATCTCCTGCCAGATAGTGGGTGGCAAACAGTACCTTCTCATTGGTTTCAACTCCTGCGACTTCTAGATTATTCTCCATGGTTTGCAGCCAGTCATCAGCATCAAAAGGGTCTTTAGACGTACTAAAGATAGGGGGATTGGTATTCTAAAAGTTCTTAAGCTTGGATCCATGGTGGTCCTGATTTCCATGGCCTTGATTATTGTGGGCCATTTGAGCTATCTGTTGTAGAGTGGCTAGGTTGGCTTGGCGTTCTGCTCTACTAGCTTCACAGTAGAAACTAGCATATGAAGAATCTGTAGCATTGGGTCCTGCGATGAGATGCTTCCTCCGGGGTTTCCACGAGTCATATTAAGATTGAGATAGATAAAGAGATAAGAGGGAAATTCTAAGGTCCATGGTTTTGTTCAAAAATCTTTTAACTTTGATTTTGACTCAGGTTTTTCAAACTAACAACTTCCTCTCATTCATTCATTCATTCAAGCACAAAATACAAACACACAGCACACAAAAATGGAAAACGGATAGTTTTAAGAACCATTCTATGAACTAAGATACAGTGGGACCGATACAAATCATTCCTACGGTAGTGATCAAATGCATCTACTCATCATCAATGAAGTCGGAATCATCATCATCGGTCTAGAAATCCATGGCATCATCCTCCAGGTAGTTGTTTTCATCACTGAGGTACGAGTGAAGATCTCCCTAGATATCTTCACCTTCTTCCTCTTCATTTGCTTCAAGGTGGACTTCTTGCTCACAAATGGTCATCACGAGGTCAGCCACCTTCTTGCAAAGACGAGCGATGGTGCGATACTTCTTCTCGCGTTGATGACGAAGTGATTGGCGATCCTTGACGAGCATGGCGAGAGTCTGGTCCTTCTTGGAGGCAATGGCAAGGTTGTGGTTGGCGTAGGCTCGAGCATTGTCCAATTCCTTCTGCCTATCATACAGTAGGAAGTCAAGATTTTCCACCTAGCGCTTCATCTCTGGGTGACTTGGCATCTCTAATGGCATTCCGATGGAATCACGCCTTGCGTAGTGAGCAAAGCAAGTTCCCTGGATCAAGTTGATGTTTTGTCCGCACAGACAGGCAAGAGCTTCATGCATTTCCCTGGCTAATCCATCTAGCCAGTTGTTCTCTCGCACGGTGAATTTAATCTTCTCATAAGGGGTGCTTCCATTTTGCCTCTGAGATCTGCAACTATTAGCCATTGTAGATCTCCTCTTGGGTGCTCCTTGGGTTGAGCCCCCGCAGACTTCCGGGTGCGGGTGCTCAAGGTACTCTGGCAGTGCATCAAGATGCCTCTCAAAGATCAGCTGGCAGCTGTTACCCAGCTGGTAGAACATGCAATACTGAACTTCCATCTATAAGAATTTAGGATGAGTAAGTTAGTGAGGTGATCAGGTGTGTCAAGTTTTATGTAGGAATGTAAGAATGTTTGGAGGAACATGATTTTTTTTGAAAGAATCAAGGATAAGAGGGGGAATAAGTTTTCATAAATACTCACTTCTTTTGTTTTGAAACTAAGCTTTTGTTCGGACGTCCATTCTAACTAGGGTCTCCTATGATCAGGATGGCTCTGATACCAACTTGTCAACTTACGAATTTTTAATCCCAGATGCCTGTTATGCTATACCTCGCAATCCCACGATTTCCATTTTTGTGAGACATAACAGATTGGATATCACAGTACATCATCCATTACAAACCATAATAAGGTCTTACAAATAAAGGATCTCATGATCCAGTCTTAATACAACAAGCAGCGGAATAATAAAGCGTAGTAGTGGGCTCCATCTTTAGGGTCATAGGCAATACTGACGATGGGAGATGATCCTAGTTGTTGTAGACCTCCTGCTGTCCATCTTCCTGGTAGTCCTCCTCATAGTCTGGCCACGGGAATATCTAGGGATAAAGCCATGAGTACTCTTTAAGTACTCGCAAACTATCACTAACAAGTAAGGTAGTTCTAGTAGGAATCTTAAGCTCTAGGTTTATTTGCAAAAAGCCAGATTTATCTAAACTGAGTTTAGAAGTAAAGAAAACTAATTTAATGTTCTAAATCACTTAAGTGGGAAACTAGTTTCATGTTCACAACCCTTTTGTGGTCAAATCAAAGTCATAGTTCACTTCACAAGTCATTTTGAAAACATCGGACGACGGAACAGTATGGCCACTCCAACTGTCCATGACCGCGGACGCGGCTATTCGAATAGTTTGACACTCTACAGAGGTGGTACACTTTCTCCACAAAATTCGATACATCTGTCAGGGATAACCCTAAATCATCATACTTAGTATGCGGATAATCAATCATAACCTTTCAACTACACACCCTAGTATAGGCACCTCCCCTATGAGCTGGGCCTCCCAGCCATGGCCATATGCCATTCTGGGCATTGCATAGGTGGACAACATCAAGAGGTAGCCTCAGCTCAAACCTCTTCCGCGAGGGAACCCATACTAATGCATATAAACTTCCGTCTAAGCCCTACCCAATTCAAGTATTGTGGTTGTACGGTAAAATTGGAATGGTATCGCATCCGAACCCAACCATCAGTTTTTATAAAGGGGTAGGGCTCATGCCTCAACATTTTCACCATCAAATCCATTTGGTGTTTCTCAACACATGTCAAAACATTTCAATAGAATGAAGCATCATTCCAAGGTTTTCATAATCATTTTCACTAAGTATTCCCGTCTAAAGTGAGCAAGTTTTATGCTTAGCACTAGCCACTAAGTTAAGAGTGTTCACTAATGAGGGGTGCTAATCTTCAATTTCATGCCATAGAATTACATCTAAGTGTAACTAGATAGGCCTAGTTTTACACTCTTTATGCTACCTATACTAAAAGTAAAGAACTTTGGTAAAGTAAAAAGAATAAAACTTTCAAGTAAAACTTGGGATTGGTATAAATCAAAGTTATATAACCAAAGCATGCCTAATGCATTTTGCTTAAGTTATTTTGCAAGAATGACTTGCAAGGTTCTAGCTTGTTCATAATAGCTTGCCTTGGTTGGTGTAGTGATTGAAGTTTTCTTCGTCTTCTTCGGGGTAGAACTCCTCCTCCTCATAGCCTTGGTTGGTACTATCGTCTATAAATGAATACGGGGTACACAATCACCAAACAATACGTAATTACTTCTATTTAGCACACTAAGGCTCACACTTGATGATCTAGCATCATCACAATCATCACATGAAATAAGGAACTATTTTTGTTTAGTTTATTTGAGAAAAGTAATTTCTACTCATTGAAATTAATTTAAGATTAATATTCTCCAAAGAGAATATGGGATCATATGGACACATGTCATCACCACATGTTCTAATACATGGGACTGTGATTTAAAGTGTTGGTCATATTTTATAAAGTTTAAGATTATTATTTAATAGATTTACAGTGACTAGAAATGGCCTAATAGCATTCTTTTTGGTACTAGTCCAATGTCACTGCACGCAAACCTAAATGTTTTTACGTATTGAGATAGGTATTATCAAATGTGATTTTTGAGAGTTGGAATCAACTCAAAAGCTATTATAGTTGATTTTTGAAAAATGTTTGAAGTTTCAAAAGTCTCTATCTTGTTATTTTTACTAAAGATTATCTCTAACTCCAAATGATTTAAATCCAACGAGATTGGATTGATATTTTAATTATCTTTCTAACAAAATTTGAATCATGCAATTTGGTTCAATGAAACTCTCTGAATTGATTTTTGAATCTATGGACGGAATAGGGTTTTAACTAAAATGGAAAATCAATATTTGAATTTCCAGGCCTGAGCGGGAAAGCTAAACGGGCCGGCCCAGCTGCACTGCACAGCACAGCGGGCTGCTGATAGATGGGGTCCACCAGTCAGCGATACTAACTAAATGAAACGGTATCTTTCAACCAGAGCCCTACGATCTAATTCTAATCTAACGGCCATGGTTCATCCGACGACGAACTAATCCGGCGAGGAATCAGACCTAGCACGGCGGTGGGGGTCTGGCGGGGCTCACCTGAGCTCTAGCTAGGGTCGGCGATAGGGGCGATCGACGTGGTAGATGGCGGCGAGGCGAGGCGCTATCACGGCAGGGCTTGGGGTGGTCGTAATCGATGGCGCCCTTCTCCTCTAGCTGTGGCGGGCTCTAGTGAAATTCCGGCGCGGTGGTGCTCTCCTTGTTCTAGGGAGAAGTGGGGGAGGGTTAGTGAGAGGTGGTGAGTGGAATGGTGTGGAGAAAAGAGGCGCGGGTGGCCTCCATTTATAGTGTGGCGAGGGGACCGAACGGTGTGGGCGTGAGCTCGCTGGTGGCATCGCTACAGGCGGCCATCAGCGTGGCTGAGGTAGGTGGACGGTGCGGTGTTCCCTGGCAGCTCTTACGGGCATCAAGGTGAGGCGTGGGGCGGCGTGGTTTGGTCGGGAGCGTGCGGCGCTCCGCGGGCAGAGGTGTTTGCGGTGGCATGCGACAGCTAGGGGTCGCGCGGCGGTGAACGGGGTTGTATGCTGGGGTGCTGTGATCATGGCGGGCGTGAGCGTGCACGGCGAGGGTGAGGTGCGGTCTGTGCGAGGCGGTCGGGTGCGGCGAGCTGGTGCGCTCTAGACATGGCGCAGAGAGGCTATGCACGACGTAGCTAGGGTGGTCTAGGGCTTGGCAGTGGTTGTGGCTTGGATAGGTGGTGGCGGTGGACCGAGGCGTGTCGGGTGCACGTCGTGGGCGAGGGCGGCGTTGCCTCTGGCGTGCTGCCTACTATCGGCCGGCGACGACCACAAATGGGCGGCACTCCACTATGCACATGGCTAAGGGGGGCTTGTCTGGGGCTTGGTTAGACTAAGGGGAGACTAGAGAGCGAAGAGAGGACCAAATGGTCAAGGATTACTGTGCACAACAGCAAAGTTAGGTAGAGGGTTAATCTGTGTAATTTAGGTGTTTGATGAAATGGCTGCAAGTATTAAAGTTTGTAATTTTTGATTCAAATTTTTTGAGTGGTTTGATCTTAAGCTTGAGTGCCTCTGGTTGCTTGGGTTTGCCAAGGGGAAATGGTTTGATGGGTTTTTAAAAAAGTGGGATCTTAACACATACACTTGATTCAATTTTCATCTGTCCATTAAATTGATTTGCTAGATGTTTTTGTAACTTTGTAAAGTGGGCCTTGATACACTTTTACTTGGTCTAGCAAGGGGTGAAAAGAAGTAGAAATGTTTCTGTTAGAAATTATCTTCTACGAACACACAAAGTGACCTAGTGGTTGATTTTGGTCAAAATGACCATTTGCTTTATTTATTCCTATTTGATTTCTTTTTCTTTGGATTTTGTTTGTAATTGGTCTAGATGATGTAGTATTCATCCCTAGACCATTTCACATTACTTGTAACAATCAAGCATGGCATTTTCAATCAATTCTAAACTAATGCAACACACACATGCATTCATATTCAAATTACTAACAAAAGTTTTTGTTAACCCTAGCTTTGGGTGATTAGAACTTGATAATATTGATTAGGGTTTTTGGGATGTTACACACATGTACTTACTATGAAAAGAACTTACCGATAACTAAACTTGAGTAGCATGAGGAGCGGCCCTCGTATTCAAGGGACATGACATTTCCAACTTATACTTTGTCAAGCATATACTCCATAGTTTGTTCACTTTAACCTTAATCACTACAAGATGCTTATGATAGGGGCAATGAGAGCTGACAGCTAATAATTACCATAATTTTTGGAAGTTCTTTATGAAACTTTAATCCGTGCTTCCTTCTATGAAGGCCTTTCTTTTACTTTTATGTTGAGTCTCCATCTTCTATCTTTATGCACCTATTGAGAGAGCATAGTGGCCATTCTTAGTTTAATGTGTATTGTCCCAAGACTTGTTGATTGATGCATAACTTTGATATTGCTTGTTCTTAAACTACTTGTATCTAGTCACACTTATCAACTTTGAAGTTGTCCTATGCATTTATGTTTTGCTACACTATGAGGGACAAGCGAAATACCATTTTTCTTTATGTGAAAGAAACAAACGTCTTGCAAAGCATTGTTATTCATGAATCTTTTGTTTGTGCATTTTCATGTTACAACATAATTGCTATGGATTATTGTTAGAACTATATCTTTTATGCTATGTTAAAGTACTATGATCCTAGCTGTCAATGTTTTACAAATACTTTGATTAAGTTTATGATGGTGCATGTCACCTCAAAAATTATTCTTTCTTTTTATCACTTACCTACTCGAGGACGAGCAGGAGTTAAGCTTGGGGATGTTGATACGTTGCTAACGTATCTATAATTTTTGATGTTCCATGCTTGTTTTATATCTACTTTCTTATGTTTTGTCCACACTTTGGAGTATTTTTATACACTTTCCTGGACTAACATATTAACAAGATGCCACAGTGCAAGCTGCCTGTTTTCTGCTATTTTTGGTTCCAGGAAAGTCAGAAAATGAATATTCTCGGAATTGGACGGGACAAAAGCCAAAGTCAATATTTAACCGAGGGGGGCACGGAGTCAGAAGAAAAGACGTTGAGGGGCCAGAGGCCGGCCACACCACCTGGCCGCGTGGCCAGGCCTGGCCTACTCCAGGGGGTGGCATGGCCGCCTAGGGCACCCTCTTGGCCTCCCCTTTCTCCTATATATCGCTTCCGATACAGAAACCCTAAGTACCCGATCAAAATTCCACGAAAGAGTTTGTAGCCATCGTCATCTCCATCCCTAGAACAGGAGGGATCTAAAGCTCTTCCCGACACCCTGCCAGAGGAGAGAATTCACCCTGAAGGCCTTCTTCATCACCATGCCTTCCTCCGATGTGATGCGTGAGTAGTTCATCACTGGACTACGGGTCCATGTAGTAGCTAGATGGTTGGTCCTTCTCCTTTGTGCTACCATGTTTAGATCTTGTGAGCTCCGTTCATGATCAAGATCATCTATTTGTAATAATACATGTTGTGTTTGCAGGGATCCGATGGATATTGAGATGCTATTTCAGATTGATTATTGATTCTATCATGTCTTTGTTATTTGTGATCTTGCATGCTCTCTATTGTTAGTAGATATCTTGGCCATGTAGATGCTAGCAACTCCAAGAGGGAGTATTTATGCTCGATAGTGGGTTCATGCCTCTATTAATCTGGGGAAGTGACAGAATCTCTAAGGTACTAGATGTGCTATCGCTACTAGGGAGAAAACAGCAATCCTTTGTTTACTTTACACATAATGCTCAATGCAATTATTTGTTGCTTGCAACTTAATACTGGAGGGGGTTCGGATGATAACCTGAAGGTGGATTATTAGTCATAGATGCAGTTGGATTACGGTTTATGTATAATGTTGTAATGCCCAATCAAATCGCATAGGAGTCAAGATGATTAGTATATGCATGTATGCTTTCTCGATGTTTGTCAATTGCCCCGCTGTAATTTGTTCACCTAACATGTCATCTATCTTAAGGAGAATCAACACTACTGAACTATGGATCTCGGTCCTTTCTTTTACCATCAATATACAACTGTTTACTATTTTCTGTTTACTTTCTGCAAGCTATTACTATCTTCCACACAATACGTTTAATCCTTTGTTTTCAGAAAAACCGGTGAGATTAACAACCTCACTGAGTTGGGGGCAAAGTTCTATGATTGTGTTGTGCAGGATTCCAAGTTGGAAACAACACCTTGGAGGTGTTTCCTTGCTCCTACTGGTTCGATAACCTTGGTTTCATAACTGAGGTAAAACTTGTTGCTATACTCATCATACCTTCCTCTTGGGGTTCCCCAACGATCTCATCATCTTGAGTAAGCAGCTACCAGCTGCTCAAGGACATCCACCAGGGCAAGGGCGGACACCACGCCTCATCTAGGGCAATAGTCGCCAAGGCATTCCGCCACGGCTTCTATTGGCCCACCACCCTCGAGGATGCCGAGCATCTAGTCCGTGCGTGCAATGGGTGCCAGCACTTCGGGCAGCTCAGGCACATGCCGACTGCGGTGCTCAAGACTATACCGATCACCTGGCCCTTCGGTGTCTGGGGCCTCGACATGGTCGGTCCCTTCAAGTGGGCACGCGCAGGCATGACCCGCCTGGTGGTGGCGGTAGACAAGTTCACAAAGTGGATAGAGGCCAAGCCTATCTGGAAACTAGACGGGGAGACAGTTGCCACGTTCTTCACCGACATCATTAACCGGTTCAGCTACCCCAACAGCATCATCACCGAAAACGGCAGGAACTTTGCCAAGGGGGCCTTTGCCTGGTTCTGCAGTAACAAGGGCATCAGGCTGGACCTCGCTTCCGTCGCGCACGCGCAGTACAATGGGCAAGTCGAAAGGGAAAACCGCCTAGTGCTAGCTGGCATCAAGCCGTGCCTCATCAAGCCCTTGGAGTGCTCGCCCGGATGCTGGATTGAGGAACTTCCGGATGTGTTGTGGAGCCTCTGCACCACGACGAATAGGTCAACCGGCTTCACCCCATTCTTCCTCGTCTATGGCTTGGAAGCCGTCCTCTCCACGGACATCGAGTTCGACTCACCGCGCAAGCTCCTCTACGACGAAAAAGCCAACAAGGAGGCACGGGAGGATGGCGTGGACCTCCTCGAGGAGGCCCGCGAGCTGGGACTATCCAGATCAGCCTTGTACCAGCAGCGCCTACACCACTACCATTCAAGCCAGATCCTCCCCGTCGCATTCCGCGAGGGCAATCTGGTTCTCCGGCTGGTGCAAGACACAAATGACATGCACAAGATATCGCCACCTTGGGAAGGCCCCTTCATCATCAGCTGTGCGCTGCACAACAATTCCTACTACCTCATCGACGTGCAGCAGCCGCGTAGGAACAAGATGGACAAGTCGGATGAGGAGACAAAGCACCCCTGGAATGCGGCCCTGCTCCGCCCATTTTACTCCTAGTCACCAGACAGTGTATGTATCCCGCGACCTCTATGAATGAAAATGCGGACCCCTGCCAGATACCCGGGGGCTCCGTGCTAGAAATTTGTGTGTGTTTTTCGTTTCCGGTTCAGTTTTTCCGGCTCCGACAGCCCCTACCCAGGGGCTCGCCGGCTGGCCCGACCTGTCAAATCTGCAAACCGACTGAGTAGTGTGCGATGATGTCAGAGGCCCACTCTTCATCTCAGCTACAGACCGCAACCCGGTTGTTCGGCTAGCAAGAGCAAAAGCCCGAGGCATCCAACATGAAAAACAGGGAGGAAACATGACGGATCGGGCGTTCCGGACTGGTGTCTAGTTTGAGATTATCCGGCTACTAAGCCCCCTATACTGTGCACAATGTATTGTCAGCTCCCTTCGATTCCGGCTGCAGACCGCAACCCGGCTTCCCGGCAAGGATGCAGCGTAAACATCAAAGTGCACGGGAAAGTGACTAAGTGTCCAGAGAAGCGCAAGCTAGTTTTCAAAAAACTAAATGTTGTCCTATGGTTAACAAGCACTATCTTCACCGACTAACCTATTAACGAGTGGGAATATATGTATGTTTGTTTAGTACGACTACATCGAGTCAGAGTTCAAGAAGAAGGAAGATTCGAAGTCCTTGCCTTCATCAAGCTCTCCGAATCTCGGTGGCTACACCCACTGGGTGCGCTCACGCGCCCCAGTGGAATCTTGTAGTTCCCGACCGGCTAAAGGCGTTTATCCGGATATTTGGAGCCCGGGAGAGGGCAAGGGTAGGAAGAAAAGGAAGAAAGATTCGAAGCACCTGGCTGTGCCAGCTACTCCAATCTCGGGGCTACACCTAGTGGGTGGGCTGGCGCGCCCCCACTAGAATTGAAGTTCCCCCGGCTACAGGCGTGTAGCCGGTGAAAATAACTGGGCACCTCCCAAGTTATGGTATCCGGCTAAAGGTGTCTAGCCGGACGAAGCTAAAGACTTAAAGAAAAGAAAGAGGAAGATTCGAAGCACCTGGCTGCACCAGCTACTCCGAATCTCGAGGGATACACCTAGTCGGTGCGCTAGCGCGCCCCCACTAGAGTTGGAGTTCCCCCGGCTAATATAAAAAGGGGAGACGAAGCTCCCATAAGTTCATCCGGCGTCAGAGACAACCAACACAGACAACAATGTTCAACAAAACAAAATAACTACAAGTTCACCCGGCATCCCGGGGAATATATCTGGACGGTATGGCCCTTGCCTTGGGGAGGATCTTGGCTGGAAGCGGTCTCGGGAGGCGGAGGAGGCGCGTTGGCAGATCCGGCTCCAGCGGCCCCACCAGTCGGCTGCGACAAGGCTGCTGCATTAGGCATCCTAGCAGACTCCGAGTCGGTGAGGACCCCATCGACGTCCGTGTAGTCGGTGATCTTGCTGGCGGAGGCGTGGAGCTCTGGATGGGCTTGGCGGATGGCTGTGAGGTCGGTACCAGCGTGGAAGCCCTTTTCAATCTTCTCGACGTGGGCGTCCTTGTACCAGGAGAGCATCAGGGCCAAGGCCATTTCTACCCCGGCCCACGCTGCCAGATCCCTCAGGCGATCGATGGTAGCCGGCACCTCCATCACCTTGGCCGCCAGCTGCACCATCGTCTCTGGAACCGGCGTGTCCGGCCACAGGAACCTGAAGATCGCTTGAGCCGCTCTACGGCCTCCTCTCCAAGAAGGACGACTAACTCCTGGGTGGTTGGCTTCTCCCCGGGCTAGTTCTCCTGCAGCCAGTTATATGCCAGCAGGTCTACGCCGGGATAAAATGCTGTCAGAAAAAAGGAATGTCAGACCCGGCTACCGAATCCGGAGAGACGAAGATAGTCGGAGAAAACTTACCCTTGGCTATGTGCCCACCCTGCATCAGCTCCTCCACCAGAGCCTTCTCCCAAACCGTCAGCCGTTTGACCTCCTTCTCGTGGTCCTTTCTTTGGGCTTCGAGGAGGTCAAAGGCCTAGGCCCGGCAGGCGAAGGTAGCGTCACGCTCCTTGATGGTGGCCTCCAGAGAGTCCGTCTTGGCATGCTAGTCCTTATTCTACAGCCGGAGCGTAGAATTGGACTTGCTCAGCCGGTCATTCGCCTTCTTTAGACGATCGATCTCGCGCTAAGCGCGCACCATGATGGCTGCGGAAACCAACTATCAGCAAAAAATGTTGGAAGAGGATAAAGACGAGAGTATCCGGCAACCGAATCCGGATGAAGGGACTTACTCTAGGAGGTCCCATTGGCAGCCACGAGCTTCGTCTCCAGGGTCCGGTTGCCGCCGGCTGTGCCCTCGAGCAGCCGGATCTCCTTCACCGCCTGCTCGAGGGTGGCAGCAAGATCCGCCAGCGAGGCAACACAGGAGGTGTCGTCGTCAATGGCGTTGGCGACCAGCGAATCCTTCGCCTCCACCACCTCCGTCCGCCAATCCTCCCCAGGTTCGTCGTTGGAGTTGTCGTCGGTGACGACCACGAGCTCCTTGCCGGTGGCGGCCCTCCGCACCGTCGCAGGGGAACTACCTCCAATTTGTGGGGCTGCCGTTGCCGGCTACACCACTGTGGTCGGCGGGGCGTCCCCTTCTCCGGCTACGGTAGCCGGATCAGCCTGAGGAGGAGGCGGAGGCGGAGGCGGAGGTAGAGGCGGAGCCCTAGGCAAAGAAGGGGGAGCAGAGGCAGCCGGAGGTTGCACGGTGTCCGGAGCGCGGGGCGGCGAGCCAGTGGGTGCCCGCCCTGGGCTCGTGGCACCAAAGGAGACCAGCGAGCTACGAAACAAAAGACAAGAAAAAAGCAAAGTCAAGTAAGCAAAAGACAAAAGGCTACACAAGGAAAGGAGGAAAAGGCGTAAGGATTAGTAGAAGACTTACCCTGGTAACACGGGGGGTGGCCCCTTCTTGTGACCAAGGCGGCTGGGAGGAAGGGCACCGGTCCGGCTCCTCTTGGGGGACGGCTCCTCCACGGTGGGCCGGCTAGACCTGCTCCCGCTGGCGCTGGATCGGCTAGAGCCGCTTCCTCCAGCACCAGACCGACTGGAGTCGTTGTCCGCCGCACGGAGCTAGGCCGGCTCAGGAGCCAGTGCGGCCTCCTCCTCGTCGACCTCCGCATGGGGGTTAGGCGCTGGCTCGTCGTTCCGTCTAGGGAAGACGTCACCTTCCCCATCCGATTCCTTGCAGGACCAGCGAGCGTGGGGCTCGGGAAGGTCTAGCGTGAAGTTCTGGAGGGGGCTCTCGCCCTCCTCCCGTAGGATGCAGGGAAATATCTGTGAAAGAAAGAAGACAAGGGTCATATGAATAAAAAGACAGAATGAGAAGGAAAAAGCCAGCTGGCGAGACTTACCCGGGATGCGCGGTTGTCGCGGCACTAGGGAGCCAGCCCGAACTTCCAGTGCTCCGGCAGCCGCTCTTTCGTGATCGTCCACACCCACTCCTTCAAGTTGTGGTAGTGGGGATCGTGGCGGGACAGATGGGTTGGGTCCAGCCGCCAGAGTAGAAGCACATCTTATGTGCACGCTGCTGCAGTGGCATCATCAACCAGGACATCCAACTGAGTGTGATGTCCAGGTCGGTCAAGCCGGCAGTGACAAGGGAGTGCATTCGCAGCAGCATCGCGTCCGACTCCACCTTCTCGCCGTGGATCTTTAGGTCCCAATGCTGCAGGCTAGATTCCATGTCCTGGAAAGCCGGCAGATTGATCCGGTCTTTGTCAGTGAGGTTGCGGATGTAGACGTACGACTGTTGCCACAGTCGCACTGTGTCCTGTAGCCGGACTTGGGGTACCCGGTCTGCATGTGGGAGTAGATGGTGGCACCGCCGCACGTCACCAGTGGGCCCTTGGTGAACTGGACCTGCGGCCAGACGCGGAAGAGCCGGCAGAAGAGCCCGAGATCCGGCTAGATCCTGAGGTAACTCTCGCAAAAGGCCACGAAGTGCGCCAACGTGCCGATGGCGTTGGCGCGGAGGTGGTAGAGACGGAGGTCGAAGAAGGCGAGGAAGGTCAGGAAGAAGGGGTGCACCGGCAGCACGAAGCCGCAGGCAAGGAGCGATAGGAAAATATCCCTCTCCACCTCCACCAGGTGTCGCGACTCCTCTCCCGCCGGCGCCTGCCGCGCCGCTACGTTCGTCTCCGGCAGCAGCATGCGGGTCGCACGGTATTTCTCGATGTGCTCCTCCATCACAGAGGAGCCGCACCAGGCTCCACGCTCGGCGGCCATCTCCGGCTCGCTGGGTGTTGCACCGTCTAAGGAGTGGCGGTGGCCCGTGTCTCTGACGACCCTCAACGGGCAGCGGCGAACTACAATGGCAGCAGCAAGCGAGGCAGAGCGAGAAGGCAATGGCGCAGGGAAAGACTGAGGAGGCAGTGAGCGGAGGGGGGAACTGCCCTCCCCTTGGCGACCTTTTAAAGACCCAGAAGTGGAACCGTCTGCGGTGCCACGCGGCGTCCATCGAGCCGCACCCTGCCCTCCCCACCGCAGAGGATCCTTTGTGTAGGCGCGGGATGCGCAGACGATCCCGGAGCAGAAACCGAAGAGGTAGGCGGAAATTTCCTGAGGAGACGTGTGACGGGATGTTACACTACCCACCACAGTGCAATGATGGCGCGTGCGTGCGTGGCCGACGTCAGCACTGACGTCATGGGTAGCGCAACCGCCAAAGGTAGCTGGCCAGAAATTTCAAAGTTGGAGAGGAGTGCGTGCACATTTCACCTAAGGGTGAAATCTACACGCGTTCGGGGGCTAGTGTCGGGGGGATGACCTCTGGATACCCCAACCAAACAAGAACTACGGCAGTCGGTTCGTGTCCGGCTGGTTGAGCGCAGCCGAACACGAGCAAGTCATGCCGTCTACTTTACGGTAGCCGGAACCACGAGGAGCAGCAAGGCACGGAGCCGGCTACATCAGCGTAGCCGGACTTAATCAGGAGGACAGAGCGACGTGCTGCACAGTGCGCGGTACGCCCTAGTACGATGAAAAGACTCGCAACTACACGGCCATACCGAAGACTTTGCTGGGTGACATGGAAATAGTGGCCAGATGCTGACGACAGGCTCACACGGCATTCACTGTACCCACGACAATCCTACCGCATGTACCCTGATGGGATGTAACTGTACCGGATACTGTAGATGACCAGCCGGCTGGGGCCCGCCTATGGGACCCGCAAGCCGGATTGGGCAGTGAGACTGTTGCCTCTCTGCCTATATAAGGAGAGGCAAGGATCTCATAGCAAAGGTGAGTCTTAGTGCATTTAAGGTGGTAGATAGAAGATATAGCTCTAGGAGCGATTGTAGCCCGTATACTACTCATAGTCAGATCGGCAGGAGTAGGAGCTTTACCTCATCACAAGGGCTCCGAACCTGGGTACTTCTTATGTCTCGCTACACTCGCTCGTATCCAATTCCGCCTACCGACGCCTTCAAGAGCTTCCCTGCTAGTCCCCACACCTCTATCTAACCTACTTAGGTACTGTCGTGTCCAATACAATGACAGTTAGGTCAGCTGGTGTATATTGTAATGGATAGGTGAATGCAACTGGCATAGGATCTAGTACCTCTAGAATTTGACAATCATCATCGTCATCCAGCCATTCCCTTAATGGATCAAAGACGAAAGTCTTACCCGGGGATGGACCGGTGCCAACATCAGGGATCGGCATGAAGACTTCAGAATCTGGGTTATCTGAATCCAAGATATCGTGATCTTCTCCCCAAGAGCTAGGGGGTTTCTTAGTATCCTCGGTAGCTTGCCAAGTAAATATATGCGTGATCATCGAAAGGAATATCAAAGTTGAATGAGATAATAGGCTGGCATAAAGGGTTTGATGGCTAAAGTATCTCGGCATTTACCTTCGGTGCAGGGTTTTCCCGATCGTAGGGCGGTTTACCTCACTCCCATTCCTCAGCCATGTCGGTCTTGAAAATAGCCTTAACGCATTTCCAAACCTGGGGCTTGGTCAACTCAAAGGTGGAGGTCTGGTTAGGGTTAAGTCAGCCACTCATCTGGCAGATCTTGTGGCTACGGAGTTGAATGGGTAAAACTCAGCGGCTAATTAATGCAATCAAGAGATCATCGACCAACATTCCAACTTGCACTAACTCCCCAATAACCGCATGAACTTCATTGACATCTTTAATTTTATTCTTTGGGTCAAGTTTCCATTTCAGTTTGGTGGGAACACCAATGAAAATTGTTGGCAACCTAATTAGATCTACCCGGTCGTATTTTTCACATAAAGAATGATCGTTGCCACTTCTTGAACAAGTCTAAACCATGGATCCGGGGAAAGATGCATTTATTCTAGGGTACAATGGTAGAAGCCCCACAATGGTTCACGGCTTTCTCACCGGCAGGAACGTCCGGGTCCAGGATAACTTGGGACTAGAACTGGAAATACTTGGCCCACAGATTTATAGAAGTCCAGAGGGCGAGGTATCCTTCACAGCAGGTGATGAAAGGAGGGATGGAAGAAATGGCATTGGCAGGAAGATGGTGAGGTTGTAGACCAAAGGTCTCAAAGAACTTCTTAGTGAAATCACTAACAGGAAGACCAAATATGCGTGCGAAGTGCGAGACGGAGACGACATACTCACTAGGGAGAGCTGATAGCTGTGAGGTTCGACATATTTTTGACAGCTTTTATTGATGGTTTTCTTCTGCATTTGATCGTTTTCTAGCTTTACCTAACGCTAATACTTCGGTAGCAAAGAAAATTTGGTTTTTAATGTGTGTTTCAGGTTCTAAACATCAACAGAAGGTTTTAACAAGAGAAACACAATATTCAGGTGAAAACAAGCAAGTTTCTTTTTGGAAGCAATCAAGGGAGGCATATAGAAGCGTTGACGAGCAACTATACGGCAGGAATATTTATTCGGCCATATAGTTTCCACAGTATAGTTGTCGTCGCCTCCGTCTTGTCAAAAGGAACAACTTTCGTGAAGAGGCTAGATGTGAAATCATAACACAGTAGCCTCCATCCCATCCAGAAAGGAGAAAGAAGAGATCCGGAGAAGAAGGAGAAGACGTTCTTCATCTCGCTCCACGATCTTTGACCTCCAAGCCAACACACCCTCATAGCCATTACGTGTACTTGAGAGAGAGAGAGAGAGATCTTCACTTTACAAAATTAGGGTTTGAGATTGTTTCTTCCTATCTTGAATTATGTTGGATTACTTTTCTATTCTTATTCTAGATCTCCACGGTAATATCGAGAATAACTCCCTTTATTTAATTATATCAATGATGCTTTCTTCTCTCATGTGTGAGTAAGTTCCTTGGGTGTGGGAGATGTAAGGGGTTGGTGAGATGTGATGTGCTTCCATATATTTTCCATTAGTTTGTGATTAATTTTAATTACTATATTATGTGTGCTTGACTATCAGTTCGATGCCTAATGCTTGTTGTCCAATTAAGGGCCTAGACAACATGCTGCTTTGCTCTACATAGATAGGATCTTGTTCGCTAGCAGACCGGCGACCCCTGAGTGACAAGGAGATATCAATGGGAAACTAGTTTTACTCGAGGATCACGAGGAACCACTGTGCTTATTGCATTAGTCTGATCCAAGGAGCTTAATTGCTAAGCAACTTGAAGGATCTTAATCGTCTAGTGACTGAGCATGGTTTTGGTAACAGACTAGTAGGATTATTGAAGTTTGGATGAAATCTACCGAGAGGAGTTCCGACTAATTATGGGTTGCTCGCCTAGACATATACTAGTAAGATTATAATTGTTACACTTATCACTCATCCACCTGGCACAGTCACTATCACCGTGAACTGTATCTCCCTGCGCCTTCTTCCTCATCTGCAGAAAACCACAAACAAAAGAATCGTTCTTTACTTTTATGCTTTTTATTCCTGAAGTTTACATTTTAGTTTTATTTAAATACATCCAGTTTAATCCAAATCTCATTCTTTTTTCCACACTTGTAGTCAATTCACTCGATGACATGTGACAACTTTGAGTGTGACAGAGACTTCATTCATAAACACTTACCTTTTGGCTCCCTGTGGGATCGATATCTATACTTGGAAACTAGCTACAAATGATCTGTGCACTTGTAGACATCAAGCTATTTTCTGGCACTGTTGCCGGGAGCTAAGCGCTAAGTGTTTGTCTCTTGACATTTCAGGTGGTACTACTTCAAAATGGTCTCCCTAGGAGACAAAGGGTCTACACGCTCTGGTAGGACCTATGTACCGGATTATTTCGAGCGCGTGCCTATTCAAAAGCGCGGGGAAATTATTGAAAAACTTTTAAGATCAGATAAAGTTGAAGTTGAAAACCTAAGTGATTTTATGGAAATCATGTCCATTTACAGGACAAGTCCCAAGAAACCTGAGAAAACTCTCAGAGAATACAATGTTGCAAACTCTGCGTTCCTTAAATAACCAATAGAATTTCCTAATCCTGGAGTTAGAGAATATCGATTTGATGGTGGAATTATTAAAATTTTGCAAGAAAAAGCTTTCAGTGGAAGGGAAGATGAAGACCCAGGAAGACATATTAGAGAGTTTGACAATGTGATGACAACACTTGGACCAAAAGGATTGCCAAGAGACTTCTCTCATCTAATTTTTTTCGTTTGTCTCTTAAAGTTAAGGCTCTAGACTGGTTATATTCTCTCCCTCGTCATTACATTAAATGTTGGGAAAACTGTATTGTTAAATTCAGAAACGGGTTTAATCCTTTTAAAAAGGCAATCGAAACTAGAAAGAATATAGGCAACATTAGTCAAAACTTGGGAGAAAACTACCCACAAGCTTGGGATAGATTCTTTGGAATCATCAATAGTATTCCTAATCATGGCTATTCTAAATCAACTATTTGCCATTTATTTTACCATGGTCTTAATACTCAATGCAGAGAGTTGCTTGACCTATCAGCAGGAGGATCGATAAATACTTTAACTAATAAATCATGTTTGGAATTGATGTCTACTAGGGCTAATAATGATTCTTTATACAATCCTAATTTCGGCACTAAGCTGGAAAAAGGGATACTTCATATAACTCTAGATCTTGTGCCTGAAGTATGCAAATCAATGAAAGAAAAAGATATACCTTCTAAACTTGTTAAGGAAAACAAAGTAGACTTGTTACAAGTTTTTACTGAAGAAGATGAAACTAGAAAAGTTTTTCAAGAATTAAAACATCGACAAGCAAAATCTCATAATTACCTGCATAAGAATTTTCAAAGACATAAAAAGATTTTGGCGCAACTCACAGAAAATTATGATGAGATTGGCCAAGAAATAAAATTATTTCACAAGTATCTTAGTATGATTGAAACCCAATGTGAACAAATAGCATCTAGTTATCAATTTTTTCTTCAAGATGATATAGATATTCCTGTTTCTACTAATGTTGTTACAAGATGAGGTGCAGTTGTTACGGGACCATTAGGACCACCAGAATATGAAGCTGAAAAAGATCGAAAGGAAAAAGCCTTGCTCACAGCAAGCCAAGAAGATGATACACTGGTGGATCCTCAAGATGAGACTACTCAAGAAACACAAGATCAACCCAAGGAGGACCAAAATGATGCACAGGATGACCGTTATGACTCTGATCCAGAGACAGTTGATCCAAGAGAAGAAAAAGAGACAAGCAATGAAGATGAAGTTGTTATGGTAGAAAAGAAGAAAATCGATAAGCAGCAACAAAAGAAAGTAGCAAAAGAGCCTGATCCCCCACCAAAGGTAAAAGACAAGAATAAGAAAGGTGAGCAAAAGCTTCCTTATCCTGATCGAAAAAATAAAGCACCGGATCAGGTAATCTATGATTCTTTGAGAAAGGCACTTGGTGATCTTCGTCTAGAAATTCCATTTGCAGATGCAATAAAAGTTCCCACCTATTCTAAATTCCTCTTTGATATTCTTAGTAGAAAGAAAGAAATAACTGAAACCATTGCCATGGTGACTAGTTACCTTGCTAATGGGAAGCTATTGTCTAAATCCGGAGATCCTGGAATACCAGCTATTTATGATCAATTGGCAAAATAGATATTCACAATGCCTTGTGTGATTTAGGTGCAGGAGTTAGTGTAACGCCATATTCCCTCCATAAAAGGTTAGGATTAGGGGAGTATTCCCCTACTACTATCACTTTAAAAAAGGCTGACAAGTCCACTAAACAACCCATTGGTATGATTGAGGATGTTCTACTTAGAATAGATAAACATGTTATTCCCACTGATTTTATTATTCTTGAAATGCCAGAGGATGAAAAATTATCCATAATACTTGGAAGACCTTTCCTTAGTACTGCAGGAGTGTCAGTTGATTGTGCTGAGGGAAAAATAATCTTCAATGTTTATGATGCTGAAATCATCCGGTATTTTCTGAAGAAGCTGAAAGCAGGAGAAAGATATATTCCACCGACAAAACGAGTTCATGTGGTAAGTGCCTTGGAAAAAGGGCAACCCAAGGTAAGAATTCGAGAATAGAGAAGAGGTTGAGTTAACAACCATTTTTAATAAAATTCTTAATGGGAGTCAACCCATCACATTAATAAAATAAACTAAAGAATAAAATGTTCATCGCATTCCTACAACATTTTCACAAACATTCTTGCGGAAGTGCCCCCGTGAAGATGTAGCTGTCAAAAAGTAGTAGAAATATCGATTGAACAAGCGTAGAATAAGTATAAAAATAAAAGTTTGAGTTTTATCTACAAAAACTAGCTTAATCATTTTGTCCAGATTAAAAAGTGAATATCCAGATGAGGAGAAGAAGTTCGATAGTACTGAAAATCCTGCTCTATACATGATGTTGTTGGTCGACAATTTTTACTATCATTTTTTTGTCAAAAACAAGGTGTTTCGCTAAGTTTCAGGATAAGAAATAATTCTCGAAGAAATTGAAATTTTTGATGACTACTAAAGGTTTAACAACCAACTATATGGCGGGAATGAAAATTCCGGCCGTATAGATATCTTTGCCATCAAATGTTGTTTCGTAGGTACAGAATATTTAACGACCAACTATACAGCGGGAATAAAAATTCTAGCCGTATAGTTCCGGCCATATAGATATCGATGTCTTCGTCAAATTTCTTCTCCAGGATACTAAAGGTTTGATGACCAACTATACGGCGGGACCATTTTGATCCGGCCGTATAGTTGCGCCCGTGTAGTTGTGATCTGGCTTAAAGAAACCCTAATTGTCGACGCGGCCATAACTATATGGCAGGAACTACTTATCCCGCCCATATAGTTGCGGCCGTATAGTTCGGTGCGACCACTTAATCGCATCGGGGCAGCTAGGGTTCTTCCTCCTCCTCACTTTTTCTCTCATATTCTCTCTCCAAACCTCTCAAAACCCACATAGAATTCTTGATTCTTTGTAGATTTCATTCGTTTGAGTTGGGGAATCAACAGATCGGTATGTTTCTCTCCCTATCCATGCTTTATTTACATAATTCCATGGTTGAAACTCTCACATTGATCTAGTGGATGAACTCAAGCTTATTTTGTTTTTCCTTTTTGATTTCTCACGTTAGGATTAAATTTTTCCACGTAGGATCATTCATATATCATGTAAAAACTATATGCCTAAGGTTTCATGGTGAAATTTTTCAATGCATCAAGATGAACAAAATTGGTAGCATTTTTCACAAGAGAAAGCGCCAACATGGCGAGAGCTCGGGGCTCCGGGCTGAGCTTAATAGCAAGTTGGCCATGGTTTCATCAAGGAGGGTGATGCCCACACGTTGTGCCAATGATAGCTTTCTCACCGCAGCAGGGTTGAGGGAGCACTTCGACCTCATGTGTGCAAATTCAAGGCTATCTCTACTCGCCTACGCAAGCCACAATACCTACACCGATCTCACCTATGAGTTTCTTGCCTCTTTCTACAATGACCACAGGGAGAAACTTAATGCATTCACGGTAAGCTTCACCATGAACAACCAGCATTATGAAATAACTTTCGAACAATTTTGTGATGCTTTTGGCTTCCCTCGCGATGGGGAGTCAACTGTTACAAATTTATATAGCGTCTCAAGTGAAGAAACTTGGGAGGTTATTTCTGTTAATGGTGGTAGGGACTTCTACCAGAAGAACATGTCCACCATTCATAACCCAACAATTCACTACTATGCCTTATTCCTTGCTAATACACTACTGGGAAGAGGAGATACCGGTTCCATGGCCAATGTGGACATGGGCATGATCACCAAGGCACTCTTCCCCAATGCACCGCAAAGCCCCAGTCCTATGGCTCTACTACTCTAGCACTTGCGCCACCAGAGCAACAAAAATAAAGGTGACATTCGCATTGGTGGATTGGTAACCCATCTTGCCCTATCATTGAACATTACGTTACCTGCGATGCAACTTGTTGATGGCTCCAAACTTATGGATGTCAAATATTTAGCTGCTTGTGGTTTCCTCGGTGTTTACCGAGCTGACAAGAGGCTCCGAGCATATCAGTTTGGTTGTCTTAGTGATGAACAGGTTGAGCAGGTTCCGTTGCCCTGTCCAAAACCCTTCACGATTGTGGAGAAGGACAACTGGATCCTCACCAAGGATCAAGTGGTGGAGATCATGGCTAAATTCTAGCCTGATCAAGAAGAAGATGGAGAAGGAGAGAAGAAGGGTGAGGATGAGCATGAGTAGGAGCAAGAGCAGGAATACAATCCTTCTTGGGAGGGACAGCAACAGGAACAAGGGGGATCCTGGGACCCACGACCAATCAGCCACAGCAGGGGTTCAACTACTCCCCTATCAAGAGTTTCAGCAGCTCAACCAGCGTGTTGGGGAGATTGACCACACCCTACAAGGAGTGAATGAAGATGTGAGTGCCTTAACTCACAAATTCAGTCACTTTATGACCCACTTCCCCGACTACTATTAGGAGTATCCGCACCAGCCGCCGAATGACAGCAACAACTAAGCCTAGCAATAGCCTAAGCTTGGAGGAGGTTTGAAAACTTCCAAACCTTGCATTCATATTTTTATTTCTTCTTTTGATTTATTTTACTTCTTCAAAATTGCATGTTTACTTTCAATTCACATTCCTAAACCAAAAACACACAAAAATGAGTTGTAACTTTTATTGCAAATTTGTTTCTTTGTTTCTCTCGGAGATTGCTCAATTTCAGGTGACTTGGCAATAGGGAAATATAGAGGGGGTTCAACTCAAGTACGAGAACGAAGCAAGCAAGAGGAGGTATCACATTCCTTTCATCACCTTTTCTGCAACTTTAAATTGATCCTACAATTATTTACTCGCTTGCACTTGAGCCACTCCCCACTTAGCTTGTTATCCTATAAATTCTATTCCTTTGCTAGTGTCTCATTTTTAGCTTTGAAATAACAAGCAATGAACTTGGTTAAAAATATTTTTTAAAATTTTACAACAAGAAAAAACATCCAAAAGATGACATGAGTCCATGTTTATCCCAAAGGATTTGATTTTAGAATGACTCAACCCCATTTGAGCTTAATGTAAACAGACTCGATAGCACCTTTGAATGAAATTATCTGATAAAATGGATGCTTCGAAGTAGTAGAGATTATGCCACTGTTTTTTTAATAATTATAGTAAGATATTGCTTTACGCGTGTCATTACAACACTATCGTGCGCCATGGGGAACTATTAACTCTGTTGGTCAACAAATGATCTAAATGTGGGAAACCACTTGATTTCAGCTATTGAGTTATGCAAGCGTCTATAAGAGCAATGCTATGACGGGTAAAATTTTAGTCTCCTCGTGGTTTCATGTTCCAAGTGAAGTTCTAGTACTCCTCTGACCCACTATTACTCAACAATTATTTATTGGTATGGTCACGAGTGCGTAACATAGTCCCAATTAACATGTTAAAAACAGTGGCATGATTTCTCTATGAAAGGGCTGAAGTTTTTGAAAAACAAGGAAAGGAAAAAGGTGCTTTGAGAGTCTTGAAATTTTGACGTGGGAATAGATGAGTTGTTCCTAAATTGCATGCTTTTGGTGCCAAATTGAGTACTCTTAATTGATTAAAGAAACAAGAGAAAAAAGTTTTCATCTCTCAACAAAGAGAAACACCAAAAGAATTTGTTTCACTTTCTTAGCTAAACTTTTGACACTTTCTCAGGCATATGATTTATTTGCTAGCAAGACATGCGTGGTTAGGAAGTGGACTCAGTGCAATCTTGTGAATACTTGCATGATCATGTTTAAGATTGCAGTAATTGTGAAGAAAAGAATTTGACAGCAATTCGAGCTTCTAAGCTCTTATATTTCAGTCTCGAATCTCCACTATTATTCCTTATTTTCTTGTCACTCGAGGGCGAGCAACATCTAATCTTGGGGGAGTTGATAGCTGTGAGATTCAACATATTTTTGATGGTTTTTATTGATGATTTTCTTTTGGATTTGATCATTTTCTAGCTTTACCTAACGCTAATACTTCGGTAGCAAAGAAAACTTGGTTTTTAATGTGTGTTTCAGGTTCTGAACATCAACAGAAGGATTTAACAAGAGAAACACAATATTCAGGCAAAAACAAGCAAGTCTCTTTTTGGACGCAATCAAGGGAGGTGTACAGAAGCTTTGACAAGCAACTATACAGCAGGAATATTTTTCCGGCCATATAGTTGCCACCGTATAGTTGCCGCCGCCTCCGTCTGGTCAAAAGGGACAACTTTCATGAAGAGGCCAGACATGAAATCATAACACAACAGCCGCCATCCCATCCAAAAAGGATAAAGAAGAGATCCAGAGAAGAAGGGGAAGGCGTTCTTCATCTTGCTCCACGATCTTCGACCTCCAAGCCAACACACCCTCATAGCCATTACTTGTACTTGAGAGAGAGATCTTCACTTTGCAAGATTAGGGTTTTAGATTGTTTCTTCCTATCTTGAATTGTGTTGGATTACTTTTCTATTCTTATTGTGGATCTCCATGGTAATATCGAGAAGAAGTCCCCTTATTTAATTATATCGATGATGCTTTCTTCTCTCGTGTGTGAATAAATTCCTTTGGTGTGGGAGATGTAAGGGATTGGTGAGATGTGATGTGCCTCCATATATTTTCCATTAGTTTGTGATTGATTTTAATTACTATATTATATATGGTAGACTATCTGTGGGATGTCTAATGTTTTTTGGCCAATTAAGGGCCCAAACAACATGATGCTTTGTTCTATATAGATAGGATCTTGTTCGATAGCTGACCGACTACCCCCGAGTGACACGGGGATATTAATAGGAAACTAGTTTGACTCGAGGATCACGAGGAATCACTGTGCTTATTGCATTAGTCCGATCTAAGGAGCTTAATTGCTAAGCAACATGAAGGATCTTAATTGTCTAGTGACTGAAGATGGTTTTGGTAACAGACTAGTAGGATTATTGAAGTTGGGATGAAATCTACCAAGAGGAGTTACGGCTAATTATGGGTTGCTCTCCTACACATTTACTTATAAGATTATAATTGTTACACTTATCACTTGTGCACCTAGCATAGTCACTATAACCATGAACTGTATCTCCCTGTGCCTTCTTCGTCATCTGCAGAAAACCACAAACAATCGAATTGTTCTTTACTTTTATGCTTCTTATTCCCGAAGTTTACATTTTTAGTTTTATTTAAATCCATCCAGTTAATCACAAATTTCATTCTTATTTCCACACTTGCAGTCAATTCACTCGAAGACCTATGACAACTTTGAGTGTGACGGAGACTTCATTCATAAACACTTACCTTTGGGCTCCCTATGGGATCGATATCTATACTTAGAAACTAGCTACAAACGATCTGTGCACTTGCAGACATCAAGAGCCTCTGGCGTGAGCTCGTCACCAAGGAGGCGGAAATCCACCTCCGGTGGAATTCATCGGGTCCGACGGAGCCAATCAATCTCCACATTGGTCACATCGGAGCCCTCCTAGGAGTCGCGCCCAGATGCGAGCTTCTGTTCTTCGTGCTCTTCGATGAAGACCTCCTTTGAATCCATCTCCTCGATGGTATCGTCCATGGTGGCACAGTCTGCGACAGCGCTAGGCCTAGATTGGCCTGGCCCCATGATGACAGGGATGAGAGCGCTCGGGTCGAATCAACAGCGTGCGGATGATGAGCTTGGTGGGGACGCAGGAGAAGCATATTGGTAGCATAGTGGTGCGGTAGCTAGAAGCTCTAAGAGGCGGTGGCGCTGTGGGGAAGATGACCGGGGGAAGGGAAAGTAAAATAAGGGTTGTCCCCCACTCCCCTATTAAATGTTAGGTGCACCATGGGTCGTGGGATTAGTTGTGCCCACGGCGGCTACATGGCGCGCGTGTATTTCGCTGGCAGTTGCTGAGATTGTGTCACATGATCGGTAGCGGCACATGATGCCATAAATTGTTCATGCGGCCACCGTGGTAAACAAGGAGTTGAGCAGCGATTTGATGGTTGACAGGGATAACTAACTCCGCCTGACATGGGAGCAGTGTGACACATCCTGTCTACGCATTAACTCATGAGTAGATCTTGGTATTGGTATTGCGCTAGTTAGAAAAATTATTGTTTTCTCCTACCACTACAAGAAATTTGGTGATACATGACCCTCCATATTGGTCATTGAAAGGTCATTTTTTTGATCTATGACCTTTGTATGACCAAATACAGTTGGTCAAAAGCTGAGCGTCACTAGTTAAACACCACGACTTTTTTTCTGAATCGGTCATAAACGTCTATGACCAATATAGATGGTCATAGATTCTATGACCAGATGTTTTGGTCACAGACTATCTACCCCGTCCACGTCAGATCCTATGTTGCTGATCCTACGTGGCAAATCCGTGACCAAATCAGATAGTTGTTGATCAGATTCAACCCAATCCACTTAGTTGATTTACATGGGCCAAGTCCGTTAGCTTAAACTATTTAGATTTTTTTGTCAAATTTTGGTCAGCTACATGGGCCAAGCCCAACAATATGGCCTTTTCAATTTTCAGCCATGGGTTTTTTACAATGTATTCATTTTCTATTTCGGCCTTTTTATCCTAACACTGGTCCCATTGGTCCCACATATCATATTCAGTTCGTAAATTGGTCCCACATGTAAGATGTGGCCAAAGGTCCAGTATAAATGGGACCTACTGGTCAGCTTTACATCTCAGACATTTAAAAATTGCACACAAACAATAATTCAAAATGGATAGAGAACACATGACATTCATCGAGAAACTCCCAGCATTAGTCTATTACAATATCTGCATTGTCTATTACTCCCTCCGTCAAGAAATATAATACATTTAACGCTTTTTGGACAGACCACAAAATCAACGGTATTGAAAAAAGTACCCCGTGTAACTGTCGGAAACAGAGTCCACGGGCTTCCACACACACCTAGCTAGTCGGCCACGTCCGCGCGTGCCTAGATCAGACCTGGTTCAATCCCAGGACCTCGAGGTCTGGCCACCATCTCCAGGTTCGGCCAGCAAGTCCAGGCCACCTCCAGCCAGCACCTCCTAGTTCGCCCAGGTCGCCGGCAGCCCGCACACCCAGCAGCTCGCCAGAATCAACCGTCGGAAGCTTGCCTAGGTCGCCGGTAGCCAACCCCACCCAGTCGCTCGTCGGAATCCATCACTGGAAGCATGAACAGTTCGCTGGGATCAAGATGGTTCTCTTGAATCTAAACCTGATAATATTGGTAAAATTCAGTGAACATTTCTCAACAATAATACTCTAAAAGTTAAATTATGGCACTTCAAGTTCAATTAAGCACAAGTTCATAGACAAGTTCAATTAAGCACAAAAGTTTTAGTAATGAACCTGCTACAACATAACACATTACCTATATGTACCATGGCTACATATTTACTAGCCTTCCAGCTGATAGCAGTAGTATAATGCAAATATATTCCACTAACAACAGGAGTAATTCTACTAGTTTTACTAACATTACAATTTCTAGGAGTATTTTTCAAAATAAAAGAGGATTAATACAATGGCTACATTTTTACTATCATATCAAAATGCATATTTACTTGAGCACGAAGTACAAGCACTACTACATTATTCTACTCCTTATCTTTATTTACCAACTATAACAGATCTCAAATTCAATTATTCTAGGAGTATTTAGGGGTGGTATACACTGCTATACTGTGCACTGCTATTGGAAAATTATAATCTGAGAAATATAGCTGTGCAATGCTATAGACTGCTGTACTGCTATGATTATGCTACATCATCATCAGAACCATGCTCAACCATCATCAGTACAAGAACATATTTAAGCTATATTGGCAAACATATTTATAGCATTGAATATTGAAAACATAACAGAAGAACAAAAAAATGAAACTGCACACTACACGCTAGAGTATGAACTCAATGTACTGGAGTACAGTATACCTGAGTAGAGTATTACAGTTGCTGAACTTTTTTTCATCTCATTTAAACAAGAAATATTGACAATTTCACATATCGCATGATTGACTACTACTATCTCAAGAATATACCAGGAAAATAAATGGCACCTGAAACAACAACACACATAGTTTCAGCTAAAAGATGGAATTTTGCAAATTAATCTAGGATCACACACTTAGACTGAACCAACAACACAGTTAGTTTCAGTTCCCTTTTAGAGTAGCAGTAGCAGTTACTACTAAACAAACAGTAGCCAACAAAAAGTTCTTACTAACCGATTACTCCATAATTTGAGTCGACACAATAAGTTATCTACAAAAAGGAGTATTCATTGCCACAGCCATACATAGCAAAATACAGTCTCTTGCAACATTTCTTTACTATTGTTGCACATCCAATTATTGTTGCACAACCTATTGATCCTAGCAAAAATTATTAACACACGATAAATAGGTAATCCAATAAGAAACGAGAAAGCACTTAAAAATGCATCACAAGTGTGAGATCAAGCAACGTGACAATTCACCTAAAGGCATAAACTCGTATACCTTTCTGAGATGTACAGAAGGCCACAAGGTAGACTCGAGTGGTGCTCGGACTTGTTCATCGATACAACTCTGTGTCGTGCTAGTAGGATTCGATGCATACCCAGGAGACCGCCAAACCACACCATCCCCTCCTTAGGTAGTGGCAGTGTCGGCAAGTTGCGCAACGCTTCATCCAACTCAATCTCACTCCCATAGATTCCTGTAGAGACCAGTTTCCTACCGTCAATCACATGCACAAGCTACGAATTTGAAGTGAAACTGCAAGTACTGTAATAGCAGATCGTGCATACGAAATTACTAATAGTAGTTGCAATGTAAAAGGCAGTGCTTCTCTGGAGTACATCTTCTCTATGCTTTGGTACAAGTCAATAGATGATCAAAATGGCAGGGAAAGAGCCCAAGCCTATACATGACTAGCTTAGTATACTAGCTTCCATGGCATAAGTGCCTCCAATCCTAACAGACCAAGATTGTCACTGTAGGCACGAAACTATAACTCGTACTAGACATATGATTCCATAGCAGAAATTTGAATAAAGGGGGAATGGGAGAGGAGATGGACCTGCACCATGTAGAAGTACGGGGCATCGAGATCCGGTAGATGCTGGGGGGACAGCCACCAGAGAATGGGCTGGTGCTCCTCTACAGGTGAAAGAAGTGGCGGCCACGGCAGATGCACAGCGTGTGCGTCCGGTTCCGACACTTGCTGAAGCTCCTTGTGTCCTTCGTCTGCGCGCCAGCAACACAAAACAACATGGGTATCCGTGGCCCGTACACGTGCTCCATCGCCATGACTGTTGATGCGGAGGGAAGGTGATGCTAGCGCAGGCGATCTAGATCTTGTGGCGTGGAGGTGTTCGGCTGGTGGAGGAGGTTGATGGAATAGGGAGAAAGACGGGGCGCGGACGGGGGAGCCGAGCGGTGGGGCGGGGGCTAGGGAGAAGGAGGGGACATCGGGTCAGGGGGTTGGCCGCGGTGGCGGTGGAAGGGGAGAGAAGAAGATAGGTTGGCGGCGGAAGGGAACGAGAAGGGAGAGAGAGCAGAAAGTTAGGGTTTGCAAGGTACGGTGGGGACTTGACAAAATTTTGTCTCCCGACGCGCCCTCTTTACCTTTTGTGAATTTGGTTTCCCGGCGATTCCTCGTGGTCTAACACGGTTCTCGTGGGAGCCACATTTTGGACGTTGGATGGTGGTTACAGACGGCTGAGCTATGCTTCGCAGGGTGATCCGTGGCTACTCTTGTTCTGTCTTCTAATTGGCTACCTGTATTTTGACTTAAAAAACGGATCGTTTTATGAAGCGACCACCAAATAAAAAAATTAAAATAGTACCACCCTATTTTTTAAAAATACTAGACCATGTTACATGTCCAATATCCCAACGGGAGTATCTTAAACCTATCCGTGCAACCCTCGTGAAAAAGATAAATTTCTGTCGAACCGGTAGCAAGTGGGTTAGATTTGAACTAGAGGTACACGATCTAATGCTCATGATTTTTTGCAAAAATATTTTTTAGATTCACAATATGTTGTTTCATCAGTGATCCGATGCAAGTTTAGCGAGGCTTATCCCCTAGCTAAGAACATTCATGTCCGCCGTTTTGACCATAGTTTAAAACAGGTATAAGAAATTTAAAAACGGTTCGAACAATGTAAATTCTTCGCGCGGTGTCATATTATGTGACATAGTTGCAAGGGAAAATACCAAACTTGATATATCGAGTGCATCTCAAAAAATACTTCACAAAAATAACTTATCATGTTCAAGGTTTCATGTCTTTTAGACCAAACGACCAATATTATGGCTAGAATCACGGCATAGTTTGTGATAATGTGCTCATATTGAACAAAAGTGTGTATTTTGTCATGACGAACAATGTTGTAGGAGAAAGTGTTCCTTTTTATCACACAGAAAAGTCATTTTCTATTTTCCAAGTGTAAAAATGGGGCGTTTTGTTAAGCAACTACCAAGTGACAGTTTCAAAATGGTACCACCATATTTTTTAAAAATATTAGACCGTGTTATATGGCTAATATTGCAGCTAGGGTATCTAAAACCTTTCATTTAACTCCTGGCAAAAAGACAAATTTCCGTCGAATCGGTAGGAAGTGGGTCCGGTTTGAACTACACGTACATTATCTAATGCTCATGATTTTTTGAAAAAATCATTTTTAGACTCACAATATGCTATTTCATTAAATATATAATGCAAGTTTTAGCGAGGCTTACCCTCTATCTTCATGCCCGCCGCTTTGACCATAGTTCGAAACGAGAAATATTTGAAACGGGCATCAGAAATTCAAAAAACGGTCCGAACAAGGTGAATCCTTCGCATGACGTCATATTATATGACATAGTTGCAAGAAAAAATACCAAACTTGGTATATTGATTGCATCTCGAAAAAACCTTCACAGAAATGACCTATCATGTTCGAGGTTGGTTTTCAGGCCGAACCTCGAATTTTATAGCCTGAATCGCTGTATAGTTTGTGATAATGTTCCTGTATTATGCACACACGTGTATCTTAGGATGGCGAACAATGTTGTAGGAGGAAGTTTTCCTTTTCTTCGCACAGAAAAGCCATTTTCTATTTTCCGAGCGTAAAAAAGGGTGTTATGTGAAGCAGCTACCAAGCGACAGTTTTAAAATGGTACCATCCTATTTTTCTAAAATATTAGACCATGTTACATGGATAATATCCCAGCAATGATATATAAAACCTTTCATTCAACTCCTAGTGAAAAAGACAATTCCACCAAATCGGCAGGAAGTGGTCCGGTTTAAACTACAGGTACATTATCTAATGCTCATGATTTTTTGAAAAAATCATTTTTAGACTCACAATATGCTATTTCATCATAGATCCAATGCAAGTTTTATCTAGGTTCATCCCCTATCTTTATGCCCATAGTTTTGACCATAATATGAAATGAGAAATGTTTGAAACGGTCATGAAAATTCAAAAACGGTCTGAACGAGGTGAATCCTTTGCGTGGGGTCATATTATGTGACATAGTTGCAAGAAAAAATTCCAAACATGATATATTGATTGCATCTCGAAAAAACCTTCACATAAATGACCAATCATGCTTGAGGTTTCATGGCTTTCAGGTCAAACGACCAATGTTATGGCCTGAATCGCTGTATAGTTTGTGATAATGTTCCTATATTATGCACACATGTGTATCTTAGGATGGCGAATAATGTTGTAGGAGAAAGTTTTCCTTTTCTTCACACAGAAAAGTCATTTCCTATTTTCCGAGCGCAAAAAAGGAGCGTTTGTGAAGCAACTACCAAGTGACAGTTTCAAAATGATATCATCCTATTTTTCAAATATATTAGACCATGTTACATGGCTAATATCCTAACTAGGGAATATAAAACCTTTCATTCAACTCCTAGCAAAAAAGACAAATTTCTGCCGAATCGGTAGGAAGTGGGTCCGGTTGGAACTACAAGTACATTATCTACTATCATTTTTAGACTCACAATATGCTATTTCATCAGAAATCCAATGCAAGTTTTCGCGAGTCTCATCCCCTATATTCATGCCCGCCGCTTTGATCATAGTTTGAAAACGAGAAATGTTTGAAACGGGTATAAGAAATTTAAAAATGGTCCAAACAAGGTCAATCTTTCATGTGGCGTCATGTTATGTGACATAGTTGCAAGAAAAAATACCAAACTTAGTATATTGATTGCACCTTAAAAAAACCTTCATAGAAATAACTTATCATATTCGTGTTTTCATGACTTTTAGAAGAAACGACCAATGTTATGGCCTTAATTGTGACATAATTTGTGATAATGTGTCCATACTATGCACCCATGTGTATCATGGGATGACAAAAAATATTGCTGGAGGAAGTTTTCCTTTTCGTCACATGGAAAACCATTTTCTATTTTTCGAACGCAAAAAACAGATGTTTTGTGAAGCAACACCAAATGGTTAATACATAATACTACCAACCCATTTTTTAAAAATACTAGATCACCTTACATAAACAATGTCCTAACAGTGGTATCTCAAACCTTTCAGTCCACATATGGTGAAAAAGACAAATGTCTACCGAATCGGTAGGAAGTGGGTCCGGTTTGAACTACAGGTAGGTGATCTAATGCTTATAATTTTTTAAAAAAAATATTTTTAGACTCACAATATGATGCTTCTTCAGAGATCCAATACAAGTTTAGAGACGCTCATCCGCTTAGATGAGGTCGGTCGCTCCCGCCATTTTGACTGTATTATGCAATATAAGAATAAGAAAACTAAAATAGGTCATACACTATAGAATACTTAAACTAAGATATTCGCCTAAGCTAAGTTATACATATTATTGAGATGAACCAAGTTAATTTTTATATCATCGCGATCCGTCATATGCAAAGTTCACTGTAAAATTCTATATTTAAAATTTTCTAAAAATAATTGAAGTATCTCTATTTATCATGGACTCAAACTTGTTGGAAGCCCAAATTCTACACCTATTCCTAACAGCGGCCTAGGCCCAGTCGACGGGCAAATAATAATGGGAACAGTATGAGGCCTTTTTTCTCGTGGCCCAGGCCCAACCACGAAATATAAGTTTACATAGTCCTCTTGCGGTTAAACAACACATGTGAGCCAGTGTCCTGATGGTCTGTTGGAGGCAGTATATATGAGAATCCTAGGTGTTGTGTTCGATCCCCCGCTGCTCACTTTTTTCTTATTATTTCCCGTTGACGGAAGATATTCTAAATTAATCTCGTGCAGATTTATAGCGCATGAGAATAAGTGCCATGATGGTTAGGTGGGTGTTATTCGGATGATAACATAGGGGGTCACATGTTCTATCCCCACATGTCTTAATTTTTTTCTTCTTATTGCTAGTGATAAACAACTCTCTTAATGCCATGTGTACATGACACGTAAGCGGAAATTAACACATCGACACGACATGTGTCTTCATTTTTTTTTCTTATTGCTAGTGATAAACAACTCTCTTAATGCCATGTGTACATGACACGTAAGCGGAAGTTAACACATGGACATGACATGTAAGCAAAATTGGCTGATGTGGACAACCAGCCATTTTAAGGCAACGTGAATTTAAAATCACGACCATTTAAATTGGTCGTAATCTACTTAATATAGGACAGTAAACTAGTGTTATCCATCTATGACCATTTCGTGTCAGACATCTATGACCTTCTCGGCAAAATTGGTCGTTATTTTTAAGATTTGTACCCTCTCAAATTCCCTACGACCATCTGGTTCAGAATGGTCGTAGATCTATGACCAAAAAATCCATAGTCGTTAAGAAAATATCACGCAGATTTCTTGTAGTGTATGAACCCCTTTAGTGGTATCGGAGTCAATCTATGTGTAGTTATGCTAGTATGGGGCGGAACACATGCTGAATGTGGGCATTGATCCTATAGTTGTTGCCCTCTCATATGTACTTATTTGTATCACAACACTGTGAGGGAAGTGACCCGGACCAACCTTACGCGTAAGCTTACATGAGACTGGTTCCATGCTCGACATATGCCTTGTACTAGCTAGCGGGTCTCTCTCTCTCGTAATAGTTGATATGGCATTTTCAACAGAGGCCCCCGAAATGGGTGTAGTAGGGATGACTACTTGATTGTCGGAGGGATAACCCCCGGTAGGGTCAAGCTATGATGTAAAGATGAGGTTGACCAAGACTAAGGTTGACCAATGTAGGGTGGCCGACATACCCAAGCCGGCATACCTTGGCCGACATATATAGTTATGTCGGCATAACATGTATTGTTTCTTCTATGCAGGTTCCTGATGGGTTCGTAGCATGGAAAACAAAAAATTTCTACCGCAAGAACGAACAAAACTCAGATCTAATCTAGATAAAAGCCAAGATCTAATCTATTAGACATGTGCAACGAGATAGATTTGTACTAACCCCCGTAGATCCGAAAGCGTTACGAGATTAGATCTCGGGGTTGATGTAGTCGATCACTTGCCGATCTCAAGATCGTGTGGATGATCCTTCCGGCGCCGCGTTCCGGCAGCGCTTCCGCAGTCGGTCACACGTGCGGAGTCGAAGCAGATCTTCCTCTCCCCGTTCCAGCGAGCAGCGGAGGTAGTAGATCTTCTCCACGGAATCCCATCAGCACGACGGTGTGGTGGTGGTGGTGGAGTAGAGAATTCTGCAGGGCTTCGCCTAAGCCTGAACAGAGGGAAGGAGGAGGAGAGAGGCGGCGGCCACGGTTTGGAGTGGGAGAGGTCTAGGGGTGGCGCCCCCTCCCCTCTATTTAAAGGAGGGAGGCGCCATGGGAGGGGGAGTCCTAGTAGGACTCCCCTCCCTCCTTGGCCGGCGGATTGGGAGGGGGGAAGGAATCCTCCTCCCCCACGAATCTGTGTCTTGCCCCACAAAGACTCCTTGATCCTTTCTTGGTTTTCAAGCAAACTCCAAGAAATCTTCTAGAACCTTCCAGAACATTCCGAAACCTTCTAGAATCTCCATACAAACACTCCGGAACATTTCCTAACTTAGAAAATGATCCCCAATATATGAATCTTATTCTCCGGACAATTCTAGATCTCCTCGTGATGTCCCGGATCCAATCCGAGACTCCGAACAACATTCGGTCTCCAACGCACATTCCATATCTACTTAAAACAACTTCGAACCTTAAGTGTTTCACCCTACGGTTCGTGAACATGTAGACATGATGGAGACACATCTCCGATCAATAACCATTAGCGGGATCTGGAGATCCATAACAGCTCCCACATACTCAACGATGACTTTGTGATTGATAGGACCATTTAACATACGAAACCAATTCCCTTTGTCACGCGATACTCTACTTATCCGAGGTTTGATCGTCGGTATCTCCATACCTAGTTCTACCTCGTTACTGATAAGTACTCTTTACTCGTTCCGTGATATGTCATCCCTTGACCTAGTCACATGCTTGCAAGCTAACTAGATGACATTCCACCGAGAGGGCCCAGAGCATATCTATCTGTCATATGGATGGACAAATCCCAATCTTGGTCCATGCGCTTCAACACATACTTTCAGAATACCCAATGACACCTTTATAACCACCCAGTTACGAAGCGGTGTTTGATGTCATCAAAGTATCCATCCGGTGATGGTGATTAACATAACCTCATGGTCGAAGGATTAGGTTACTATGCATTTGAAAGCTTGTAGCAAAATGAACTTAATGACTTGATCTTATGCTATGCTTACTATGGGTGTGTGTCCATCACATCATTCTCCTAATGATATGATCTTGTCATTAATGACATCCAATGTCCATGATTAGGAAACCATGATCATCCATTAATCAACAAGCTAGTTTAACAAGAAGCTTACTAGGGACTCTTTTATGTTTACAAAACACACAAGTATTAATGTTTCCGGTTAATACAATTATAGCATGGGATGTAAACATTTATCATAAACATAAAGATATAATAATAACCACTTTATTATTGCCTCTTGGGCATATCTCCAACAGTCTCCCACTTGCACTAGACTCAATAATCTAGTTAAAAACTTGTGCACTCAACACCTATGGCTTTCTGGTGTTGTATAGACACTATTGCTAGTGGTAAACATAATCTTCGGATCTGACACTTCTAGGTCCGTGTGTATTTGCATGTCCTTGCGTCTCTACGCATTACTCATTCTCCAATGAGATGGCATTGTATAAATTTGGTCCTTTGGTGAGACCTTTAGTTCCTTGGGATTAAATCATGTTGATACAATTGTCATACAATGTATCTTCATAGTATTATCCCGCTATGAACCACACCTAGTTTGATAACAAACTACTTGACACAAATGCCCTCATTTGCTGCTACAATAGTAGTCATATACTTAACCTTTTGTTGTAGTATCTGTCACAATGTTTTAACTTTGGTACTCAACCAAATCCGTTATGGAACTTCCTTTCCATTACATTGTGCCACCCATAGTTTAAATTGAGATAAACTTAATTTGTGACAAAACTAGTATCAATGCAACAATTTACAATGAACTATTTGTCACCACTATATAAATAATATATTCTTAGTTCTTCCAAAGATCATAGGAATATCCCTACTATTGTCCAATGATCATCTTATGAGTCATTCTGGTATATGCTCATAACATCTAGAGCATAGGACATATCTAGATGTGTACGTCTCAAAGAATGATTGATCAAAATATTCTTGTGATTTCACCAAGTGTCAAAACACTTGAATCTCGTGTCAACACACTTGAATCTTGATTCAGTCCTTTCCGTGCGTCAAGAACCTTTCTTGTTGTTTCCATATTTAACTCATTCAACATCTTATCTATGTACATTTGGCAAAACCATATTAGCGCCTCAATCTATCAATATAGACATTGATGCCTAATTCTTGGGTTATGCCTAAGTCTTTCATCGAAATGAAATTCTTAACCTGTGTCAATAAAAGATACATCATTTCTAATCAACAATATGTCTTTCACATAATGTATTAGAAATATGTCTTAGCGCTCCCACTTAATTTCTTGCAAAATGCAAACATCTTCATCGTCTCTAATGAAATAAAACCTTTTAACGGTTTCATTACGGTGAAGATTCCAACTCCGCGATGCTCACTTCAACCATTGAAGTTTTGCATACTCTTTTAGCATCCTTTGAATTAACAAAATCCTTTGGATTGTGTCATGTACACGTCCTAGGTAACCATTCTATTAGAAGAACTTGTTTTGTTTGTTCAACTACCATATACCAAAATATATGTAGTGGTTGCTATATTAATCCGTCCAGACTAAATATCGCTATGAAAGATCAAATCTTATCATAGTCAATTCCTTGAACATTGTCGTAAACTCTTTCCGACATGTCGATTATTTCATAGATGTGAAACATCCATGTCTATTTCTTTATAGATCCATATACGACTGTAAGGTCTTGCACCTTTCCAGAGGGTCTTTCAAATTCAAAGCTTGATTTCTCGTGTATGGAATTATCACGGATTTTATGGCTTCAAGCCACTTAACGAAGTCAGGGTCCATCATTGATTATTTGCATGTAGTCGGTTCATCATTGTCAAACAACAATGATTTAACTCTCAAATCTTGGCATTTGATTACTTACCCGACCTACTTGGTTCAATAGTAATTTAGATCTCCGTGACCACAATCTTTGAGGCACGTGAGCCATGAGCATTGTTGCTGCCTCCGGGACAATTACCGATGCTGCGCAACTCAGCACATATTACCGAAGGTTCAACAACCTTGTCAAAGTTCTATTGTCGTCCCACTTGACTTTTCACCAAAAATTCCTTCTCAAGAAACTTGACATTCTAAGCGACAAACACTTTTGTCTTTGGTCTTATGGAGGAATACCCAATGGTTATTCGAAATAACCTACAAATACATGCTCATCCGACTTTGGTTGTAAACATTTTACTTATGCCTAGCATACCAAAAAATTTAAGAAAGGACAACCTGGGTTTTATCCCAAACCATGACTTATATGGTGTCATTTCAACGGATCATGATGGAGCTCTTTTCATTGTAAAAGTGGTAGTCACTAAAGCTTTAATCTTTAAAATGTAATGGCAGTTTTATAAATGACACCTTTGATCTTACCATGTCAAACAAGGTTTCATTACATATCTTGAACACTCCATACTCCTATGGTGTTTTGGGAAATGCAAATCCATGGAACGATTCCTCAAATCTTAGGTGTTTTGCTAAACTTGTAACTCAAACATCTTTATGATCCAATCATAAACTTTTTTATTTTCTTGTTACAATAATTTTCCACTTCATCTTGAAAGTCTTTGAACATTTTCAAATGTTTCATACTTCTTCCTTATTGAGCAAGTATATACATATACTCACTCAAATCTTCGGAGAAAGCATATGAAGTTGAAATCCATCGCCCACGACTACACATAATGGACTATATACATCAATATGTACAAATTCCAATCAGTTAGTCGTCCGTTCCTCTTTTGGCCTACGAACGGAGTTTTAATTATCTCTAGGAAAGTATAACAAGCGTCATTTGATCAAAATCAAAGACTTCAAAAATCCATCAACATGGAGTTTCTTCATGTATTCCTAATATAATTTAAACGGTGATGTCACTTCGCAAGTGATCTTTCAATCATTTGTCTTGCGACATTTTAGCATTAGTTTTATGGTCGTTATTTCTCCAACCAGACTTGTATATCATCCATCTATTATGGAATACGGTAATTATTTGAACAACCTTTTGTCGTCATAATACCTGATCAAAATAACAATTATTAAAACAAATCTTGAAGGTAAGCTTTGATGTTAACGAGCAACACAACAACCCTTTGTTTGTTTTCGATGAACATCGTCACATATTCTCTTGCTAGTTACTTAGGCCATTGCAGTTCATGAATTGTGTTGTCCTGTATGACACTTCATACCAACCAATTCGGTATCCAATACCGTAGAACCACATTGTTTAACAACCAAGGAATACAGCCATAACATGTATCTTCTATATACCTAAGTTGGATATCTCCAATCTTTTCTTTTCTGCCAAATATTTTATAGATTCTCTTTCAACAATTCCTTTTCTTTTAAAAGAATCTATCAACATCAATAGTGGTGTCATTCACATGACATATAGTACAAAGTGTGTATAGTCAAATACTAATACCTTTGAACTTGCACTTTGAAGTGGATCACCTTCATCAAATGTTTGGCATTCTTTCAAAATTCCATTCTTTAGTAATCTTTTAGTGTAGTAAACATTTTACTTACATCTTCTATTCATCCTTATCATGACAATTTTCATGATCAAGCTGCTATAGCTTATAAAGGTGAATTGCGAGTATAATGTTTCTTTTCCAAAATATTTTGGAGGATTAGGACGACTGGCGTCTCCAATCTTCACAAATTCTCATCAAATATGAGGACGTATACTCTATCATGTTGTAACCAACACATTGTTTTAGATATCGCAATACCTTTCACATATGATGGTTTCTGAAACATTGCTTTCAGCTCTTAGATAAACTTGATATTAAAAACAATCTTTTGAGTATCAAGAATCATGGAGGCAAACATGATACATTAGATACTAACACTGGAATTGTTACTCTTGATTTAATACTGTTTATTAAACTTCACAGAGTAAACGGAGTTTGCTGAAAGTTTGCAATATGACTTTTAAACTTTAGATTGACACTCAAAACAATACGATACCAGTTCGTAAAGAAAATATCCAGAATTTTTATAGTTCCACTATCTCAACTATAACTAAATGTAAGGCGGTGAACGGATGCCAATGACTACAACAAACTATGCAAATTCACTTTGATTGTGTTTATGATAAATTGAGTTTGACTAATCCAAATTACAAATGAACTCCCACTCAAAACAACATCCCTCGAGTTGTTTTAGTGATTACACGAACCAAATCCACTACACCAAGTCCGATCATCACGTGAGATGATGTAGCTTTAAAGGCGAACAATCAACATGTTCATCATATCATCCATATGACTCATGCTTTACCTTTCGGTATTCCGTGTTCCGAGACCATGTCTGTACATGCTAGGCTCGTCAAGGTTAACCTTAGTATCCGCATGTGCAAATCTGGCTTGCACCCGTCATATGCACACGTAGAATCTATCACACCCGATCATCACGAGATGCTTCGAAACGACGAGTCTTAGCAACGGTGCCTACTAAGGACGAACACTTTATTACTTGATATTTAGTGAGAGGGATCATCTTATAATGCTAACGTCGCGATCTAAGCAATACAAGATGCATAAAGGATTAACATCATAGGCAATTCATAATTAGTGTGATATGATATGGCCGTTTCTTCTTATGCCTTTGATCTCCATCTCCAAAGCACGGACATGATCTCCATCATCACCAGCATTGCGTCAAGGTCAGTGGCGCCGCTTCATGGTTGTCCATCATCACTAGCAACTATTACAACTACTTGGAATAAAGCTATTACAAGTTGAATAGACACGTAGGTCTTAACAGAATTAAAGACAACCATTAGGCTCCTGCCGGTTACCATGTTACAACAAGGATCATTGCATACATCAAATATAATCACAATCACATGATGGCCATATCACATCACAAAAACCCTGCAAAAACAAGTTAGACGCCTCTAATTTTCTTTGCATGTTTTACGTGGTTTGCGGCTTTCGAATAAGAACGGATCTTACCTACGAAACTGAACCACAACGTTGATACAAGTGCTATCAAGTGCAAAGTGTAGATTGGATCTATACTATGGTGGGAGAGACAGACACCCGCAAAGCCACTTGTGCAAAGCAAGTTACACGTCAAGCGTGGAGCAAGTCTCATGTGCGATGACATGTAAGGTTAGCCCGAGCCGCTTCATCCCACCATACCGCAAGATGCAAAGTACACAAAGCAAAAGATGGCACGAGCACCAACGCCCACAAAACCATTGTGTTCTACTCGTGCAACAGATCTACGCATAGACACGGCTTTGATACCACTGATGGGTTCGTAGCATGGAAAACAAAAAAAATTTACCGCAAGAACGAACAAAACCCAGATCTAATCTAGATAAAAGCCAAGATCTAATCTATTAGACATGTGCAACGAGATAGATCTGTACTAACCCTCGTAGATCCGAAAGCGTTACGATATTAGATCTCGGGGTTGATGTAGTCGATCACTTGCCGATCTCAAGATCATGTGGACGATCCTTCCGGCGCCGCGTTCCGGCAGCGCTTCCGCAGTCGGTCACACGTGCGGAGTCGAAGCAGACCTTCCTCTCCCCGTTCCAGCGAGCAGCGGAGGTAGTAGATCTTCTCCACGGAATCCCATCAGCACGACGGTGTGGTGGTGGTGGTGGAGTAGAGAATTCTGCAGGGCTTTGACTAAGCCTGAGCAGAGGGAAGGAGGAGGAGAGAGGCGGCGGCCAGGGTTTGGAGTGGGAGAGGTCTAGGGGTGGCGCCCCCTCCCCTCTATTTAAAGGAGGGAGGCGCCATGGGAGGGGGAGTCCTAGTAGGACTCCCCTCCCTCCTTGGCCGGCGGATTGGGAGGGGGGAAGGAATCCTCCTCCCCCACGAATCCGTGTCTTGCCCCACAAAGACTCCTTGATCCTTTCTTGGTTTTCAAGCAAACTCCAAGAAATCTTCTAGAACCTTCCAGAACATTCCAAAACCTTCTAGAATCTCCATACAAACACTCCGGAACATTTCCTAACTTAGAAAATGATCCCCAATATATGAATCTTATTCTCCGAACAATTCCGGATCTCCTCGTGATGTCCCGGATCCAATCCGAGACTTCGAACAACATTCGGTCTCCAACGCACATTCCATATCTACTTAAAACAACTTCGAACCTTAAGTGTGTCACCCTACGGTTCGTGAACATGTAGACATGATGGAGACACATCTCCGATCCATAACCATTAGCGGGATTTGGAGATCCATAACAGCTCCCACATACTCAACAATGACTTTGTGATCGATAGAACCATTTAACATACGAAACCAATTCCCTTTGTCACGCGATACTCTACTTATCCGAGGTTTGATCGTCGGTATCTCCATACCTAGTTCGACCTCGTTACTGATAAGTACTCTTTACTCGTTCCGTGATATGTCATCCCTTGTGACCTAGTCACATGCTTGCAAGCTAACTAGATGACATTCCAACGAGAGGGCCCAAAGCATATTTATCCGTCATATGGATGGACAAATCCCAATCTTGGTCCATGCGCTTCAACACATACTTTTAGAATACCCAATGACACCTTTATAACCACCCAGTTACGAAGCGGTGTTTGATGTCATCAAAAGTATCCATCCGGTGATGGTGATTAACATAACCTCATGGTCGAAGGATTAGGTTACTATGCATTTGAAAGCTTGTAGCAAAATGAACTTAATGACTTGATCTTATGCTATGCTTACTATGGGTGTGTGTCCATCACATCATTCTCCTAATGATACGATCTTGTTATTAACAACATCCAATGTCCATGATCAGGAAACCATGATCATCCATTAATCAACAAGCTAGTTTAACAAGAGGCTTACTAGGGACTCTTTTATGTTTACAAAACACACAAGTATTAATGTTTCCGGTTAATACAATTATAGCATGGGATGTAAAAATTTATCATAAACATAAAGATATAATAATAACCACTTTATTATTGCCTCTTGGGCATATCTCCAACAGTTCCCCTAGGCCGTGTTACTTCGGTCGAGGTCGACATAAGGGTTGGCATATGCCAGGAGGGTACATGTTGGCCTTAAGGCTAGCACCTCTATCTCTCCCAGGATTCCTGGAGGAGATAAGCGTGCTCTTGTTAGGCATGCCCCTAAATCCTGAAGCCTAGTCCCATCGAGGATTTCTAGGAGGAAACAGTTGTCAGTGGGAGACTGTTAGCGGTCATGGGCACATCAAGTCCCATCGCTGTTAGGAAGAGCATCTGGACCCAACCAACTACTTCTGCTACAACATATTTTAAGGATATTCTATGCCACCTCAGCCCTAACTATAACCTGGGCACCCCTTTATAAGTTTCACCAGGGCCTCCTAGAAGAGGGTTGATTCACTTGTTACTTGTTCTTCCCCAGTAGCAAAGAGATAGGCAAGAGATTTATCTTCCTCCTCTTGTATATAGCTCGAGGAGCCATTGTAGCAACAATATTGATGAGAGATATAAGATCTAGCATGCAGGAGTAGGGGTTGTATCTTATTAGGAGAGCCCTAAACCTGGATATATCGTGTGTTCTTGCGTGTGTTCTGTGTTTAGTCTCCACCGCACCATCCCTCCATGGATCCTCCGGCATCCATACGACCCCATCTTTAGCTATCCTATGGCATCTGCCGTGATACCACTACGACATTGATTGATGTTGTGGTTGACGTTTGTAGGTATGAAACGGTTCTATCGCTAAAGCCCTACCAGCCATGTAAAACATACAAAAAGATAAAGTGAAGGCGTCTAACTTTATTTTGCAAGGACATGTGATGTGATATGGTCATAATATTGATCGAGGTAAAGTAGTTTATTTTCTATTTCTAAGTTGTAGTGATAGTCATCATGATGGACGAACAACTGGTGGCGTTGTAGACTTGGAGACATACCAGTAGGCAAGATGGAGATCATGTCGAGGTGCACGATGGAGATCATGGCGCGTAGTGAAGGACCTTATCATGTCACACATATAACTGCATATGATATTTGTGATTATTATTGGCGTAATGGGACTGGGGGTCCCTCGCATTGCGCCTCAGCGCGTGGGCCAGGACCCACCGGACATCGACACAGCGGATGTATGGCTTGGTCGGCAAGGGCGTCGCCAAGATAAGAGCATTGCGTGTTCGTAGAAGGTATGGTATTGCCATGTTAAGCCTATAGAGACTAAGTATCAGCTATGCTGTAGGCGCCTATGGGTGGGACGAACGCTACAAGATGCGCCTCAACCCGCCAACCGGGTTCGGACAATGACGAGCGCAAGGCGGTCCTGCCCCTTCTTCTGGGAGGTGGGCCAGAAGGAGGGCAAGGGCACTGTTGGGGGCAGCGAGTCCGAGGAGCGGCCTCTACCATGCCCCAGAGGACCCTGAAAGCACCCACTCCTGGGTCAGGCGCAGCCCGGGAATCAGAGTCAACTATGCCTGACAAGGCGTGTTAGGACGAGCCTTGGGAACCGGGAATGCGTCAGCATTGGTGGACATCATCAACTATGTCTGATGCAGAGCTACTATAGCGCGCGACCGACATGTGTGACAGCTCGGAGCCTGAGATGTCACTCAGTCATCGAGTGCATCGGAGCATCGCCCCTGGCCATCCATTGGCCACAAGTGCTGCCTGCCTGCCTGAAGACCGCGTGCCACCTCGCGATTGAGCCCAGGAACGCCCCGGATGGTGATCCACGCCGGCCCTATGGTGACCCCTTGGTGTATAAAAGGAGGCACTTGGCCGAGAGTTAGGGGAGGACAGAGAGCTCAAAAGGCTGGAGAGAAAGAGGGATAAAGCAAGGAAGTGAGGAAAGAAAGAAAGAGGAATACCGGGGAGTGTAGGAGCTAGAGAAAGTGTCTCCCCGGTACCGTAGAGATCATCTTCTTGTATCTCGATCCACCCTAGATAATCCACCAAAGCAGGACGTAGGGTTGTTAGCCGAAGGGTGGCCCGAACCTGGATAAAAAATGCTCGTGTGTGATGTATGCTGTTGATGGCCCAAAATATATCGAGCTCGTTGGGGAACCCCAAGAGGAAGGTATGATCAGCACAACAACAAGTTTTCCCTCAGTATGAAACCAAGGTTATCAATCCAGTAGGAGCAAGGAAACACCCCAAAGGTGTAGCTAGCTGAACGTTGGCAGGGCGCACAACCGGTGTCAGCAGCAACGTGGAGACCTGCACAACACAACCACAGAACTTTGTCCCCAACTTGCGATGAGGTTGTCAATCTCACCGGTTTTGCTGAAAACAAAGGATTAAACGTATCGAATGGAAGGAAGTAATAGTTTGTAGAAAGTAAACACAAAGCAGTAAACAGTTTGTAGATTGTATGTAAAAGAAAGTTCCGGGGTCCATAGTTCACTAGAGGTGGCTCTCCTTAAGATAGATAACATGCTGGGTGAACAAATTACAGCGGGGCAATTGACAAACATCGAGAAAGCATACAAGCATATACTAATCATCTTGACTCCTTTGAGACTTGATTGGGCATTACAACATTATACATAGACCGCCATCCAACTGCATCTATGACTAATAATCCACCTTCAGGTTATCATCCGAACCCCATCCAGTATTAAGTTGCAAGCAACATATTATTGCTTTATGAATTGCATGTAAAGTAAAAAAATATGATTGTTCTATGAACAAAGGATTGTTGTTTTCTCCCTAGTAGCAGCAGCACATCTAGTACCTTAGAGATTTATGTCACTTCCCTAGATTACCAGAGGCATGAACCCATTATCGAGCATAAATACTAACTCTTGGAGTTGCTAGCATCTACTTGGACAAGATAGCTACTAACAACGGAAAGCATGCAAGATCACAAATAACAAAGACATGATAGAATCAATAAACAATTTGAAATAGCATCTCAATATCCATCGGATCCCCGCAAACACAACATGCAGAATTACAAATAGATGATCTTGATCATGAACGGAGCTCACAAGATCTAAACATGAAAGCACAAAGGAGGAGAACCAACCATCTAGCTACTACATGGACCCGTAGTCCAGAGATGAACTACTCACGCATCACACCGGAGGCTTGCATGATGATGAAGAAGGCCTCCAGGGTGAATTCCCCTCTCCGGCAGGGTGCTGGGAAGAGCTTCAGATCCTTCCCGATCTAGGGATGGAGATGACGGCGGCTACAGACTCTTTCGTGGAATTTTGATCAGGTACTTAGGGTTTTGGTATCGGAGGCATCTTATAGGCGGAAGGAGAGGCCGAGGGGGTGCGTAGGCTAGCCACACCACCCCCTGGCACGGGCCAAGCCTGACCGCATGGCCAGGTGGTGTGGCCACCCTCTGGCCCTTCTCCGTCTCATATTCTTGCTCCAGATGTCTTCTGGTAAAATAGTGACTTTGGCTTTTGTCCCGTCCAATTCCGAGAATATTCATTTTCGGACTTCCTGGAACCAAAAACAGCTGAAAACAGGCAGCTGGCACTGCGGCTCTTGTTAATAGGTTAGTCCAAGAAATCATATTAAAAGTACTCCAAAGTTGGAACAAAACAGAAGAAAGTGGATAAAACCAAGCATGGAACATCAAAAATTATAGATACATTTGCAATGCATCAACATCCCCAAGCTTAACTCCTGCTCGTCCTCGAGTAGGTAAGTAATAAAAAGAAAGAATAATTTTTGAGGTGACATGCACCATCAAAGACTTGATCAAAGTATTTGTAAAACAATCAAAGCTGGGATCAAAGTACTTCAATCATAACATTAAAGACAAGGTTCTAGCAATAAGACAAAGAAACTAAGATGCAACATGAAAAGGCACAAACAAAATATTCATGAATAACATGCTTTGCAAGACGTTTGTTTGTTTCACATAAAGAAAACACAGCATAAAAGTATTCAGCTTGTCCTTCATAGAGTAGCAAATATAAATGCATAGGACACCTTCAAGGTTCATAAGAGTGACTAGATATAATAGTTTAAAACAAGCAATATCAAGTTATGCATCAATCAACTAGTCTTGGGACAATGCACATAGAACTAAGAATGGCCACTATGCTCTCAAAGTAGGTGCATAAAGGTAGAAGGTGGAGACTCAATATAATGGTGGAAGAAAGGCCTTTGTAAAAGGAAGTAGGGATTCAAGTCTCATAAAGAGCTTCCAAAAATTATGGTAGTTATAGCTTTCAGATCTCATTGCCCCTATCATAAGCATCTTGAAGTGATTAAGGTTAAAGTGAACAAACTATGGTGTACATGCTTGACGAAGTATAAGTTAGAAATCTCATGTCCCTTGAATATGAGGGCCGCTCCTCATGCTACTCAAGTTTAGTCACCGGTAAGTCCTTGTCATCGTAAGTACATGTGTATCATAGAGAACCGCCAACGGGGTACCCCTTGCCCGATGATACGGAAGAATCCCCATATCAAAATGACAAGGCAAGCAGACAATGAGCATCTCAGCAATCTTTTTATTTACCATGGGAATATGGTGATTTTTTCTCTCTTTCCTCTTTTCATGATCTCATTTTTTTTCTCTTTTTCTCTTTTTCTCAATATAGGACTCTTTTTTTATAAGAAGAATGCTTCATAGACAGCTCATTATGGTTACGCTGCAGGTTTCCACCATGTCAGCATGGATTAGACCAGCGGCCCAGGCGTTTCTCTAACACATATACATAACTCCATGGACTTACAAGCTCCCCTTTCATTTGACACCGACGACATCCATAGAGAAAAGAGCATGATCTCAACTAGGTACAAAGTACCCGTGCAATGTTGAAAGCGTTCCCCATGAAAACATGGTTCTACTAATCCCCAACAAATAAGTGCAATCATATACAACATAGATGACACAATGGTTCAAGTTTATTAAGGGCAAGAAAAGTAAAGTTTTCCATCAAGTTCGTGAGAGCTTTAATCAGTAGTTTTCTTATAACAAGTTTAATTCATAAGGTAAACAAAAGCATGAATATACATGGAATAGCATAAGCTAGTAGGTAGATATGGTGTACTCTTTGGAAAAACTTGGTTTAGGGAGTTGGATGCATGAGTGGAACTCATACTTGGTTGTGGAGGCTAGCAAAAGACTGGAAGCGACAAACTAAGAGAGCAGTAATGGCCATAATCATGCAGAGCGACAAAACATCATTGATCAAAGCATAAAGTAATACTACAAGTTGAAAACTAAAGGATCATAAAGGCTATGGTGACTTGGGATAGTCATAACATGGTATGAGCATGCGCCGAGTCAACCGAAATAAAACATCAAAGGAGAATACCACAATACTATGCTTTAATATGCTAAAACAACGCATGATTCATCCAAGGCACATTAAGAAATCTCAATTGTTTAGAATAAGTCATGCTACAACAAAGAATACTAAGCATAAAGCCAAAACAATATCAAGCATGGCATGACAAAGCATAGCCATAGTAAAAAACAAGCTCTCTTTACCACTTAAGCATGAGCTTTCCTACTCTTTTCCAAACCAAACCAAACTATTTGAACACCAATGTATGAAAGAGGGGGTCCAACCAATTTATTCAGCAAACTAAGCAAACAAAGCGAACAAAAAACCAAAACGAAAACGAAAAAGAAGACGCTACAAGAACAACACAACTGTGCATGAAACAATAAAAATGAAGCGTTAGGAAGAAACCTGGGATTTTGATTGATGAAGAGGGGGATGCCTTGGGAATCCCCAAGATTTGAGGCTTGTACTTCTTGGATATTTCTTGGGGTGACACACGTGGCATCCCCAAGCGTGTGATTTAGTCCATCTTTCATCTCATTACTCATTCCTTCCATACACCTGAATTTTTTTCCTTCATACAAAACTTCACACAATCTTTATTAGCAACATTAGTGCACTCAAGATAATAAGTCTTTAGGTTCAGTTCTAACACCAATAAAACTTCCATTAAAACACTAGCTACTGTAGCACTTCCCTAAAAAAGCTCAATTCCCCAAAAGAACTCAAAAAGGAACCAACAAGAAGCAAATGCAGAAAATGGCAGAAATCTGTCAAAACAGACCAGCAGGTAAAGACGAATTTTTTCAAAGACCTTTTGTTACTCAAATCAAAAAGTGTAGATCTAACAAAAGTTAGATAACAACCTGGGGAAGAAGCACAAAAATGCACGCCTCAAAAGGACGTTCAGAGATTTTACACGAATTTTTATGGTGAAGCACAGAAATCTGTTTCAGGACAACAACTTTCCCAATCATTACTTCTCTCTCATTAGAGGTTACTCTTGGCACAAAAAGCAAATAAAAAGGATAAGGAGCGGTTATTACTGAATTAATAACTTCCAAGACCTATCTAAAACTTTTGGGTTATCTCCCAATAAGTACTTTTCTTTAACGCCTATAAGTTAGGCATAAGAAGCAAGAAAAAGAATCAAGTGTTCTCAAATGAAGAAGCATTGAAACCAAATTTCTTGCCCTTACCTCTCGTACTTTTGTTCTTAACCTTGGGGAAAATATGATTGTTTGGTGGAGAAGCAAGGTGCATGGTCCCCTTTCCCACATCTATTATTGCTCCAAGGAGTTCTAATAGGGACCTTCCAAGTGTAATTTGTCCTTTTCCTGCACATTCAATAACAAGATAATCAGTAGAAATCATTTTCCCAAGGATCTTTGTAAACACTCCTTCAGCTATTCCAATAGGTAATATGGTAGCATTATTAGCAAGAGATATTTCTTTTCCTCCTTCAGTAAGCCCCCAAAGATTCAAAGATTCACAAATATCTTTGGGCATAAGACAAAATTCAGACATGATATCATAGCGAGCTTGAAAAGTTTCATTATTTATATCAATCTTTACTGTGGGGAGCCACTTTGATGGTTCAGAATTTATTGGAACATAATTATGATGCTCCCTACGCGTATTATAGCAATATTTTAAACTAGTAGTGCGGGTCTCAAGAGTGTTTAATCTAGCAAATATGCTTGCGAAAGAAATATCATTTTTGCTAGGCAAGTTGTAAGTAATGATCAATTTCTTTATAGCATTAATAGCATCATCCTCATTACATTGGAGGAAATTTCCTCCCACAATAGCATCTAAAGCATATCTATAGCCAAGAGCAATTCCAAGGTAAAAACTCCTAAGGAACAAGCTTTGAGTCATTTTAGGCTCAGTTTTTTCATGTAGATCAGAGATTCTAGACCAAGCTTCCTTGAAGCTTTCCTCAATTCCTTGTTTAAAAGTGAAAATAATTTCCTCGGGTGACATAGTGATTAGAGCAAGGCTAGACATAGAGGCAACTTAATATAGGAACTAATTTGTTTGTGTTTTCAAAAAAGAAAGCAAACTTGTAAAACTAATTTTTTTGTGTTTTTGATAAAGAAACAAGCAAACAAAGCAAAAGGAAACTAAGAAAACAAAAATAACAAAGTAAAGAGATTGGTTATCAGGGACTCCCCTTGTGAAGATGTCCTTGACTCCCCGACAACGGTGCCAGAAAAAGTTGTTGATGGCCCAAAATATATCGAGCTCGTTGGGGAATCCCAAGAGGAAGGTATGATGAGCACAGCAACAAGTTTTCCCTCGGTATGAAACCAAGGTTATCAATCCAGTAGGAGAAAGGAAACACCCCAAAGGTGTAGCTAGCTGAACGTTGGCAGAGCGCACTACCTGTGCCAGCACTAACGTGGAGACCTGCACAACACAGCCACAGAACTTTGTCCCCAACTTGCGATGAGGTTGTCAATCTCACTGGTTTTGCTGAAAACAAATGATTAAACGTATCGAATGGAAGGAAGTAATAGTTTGCAGAAAGTAAACACAAAGCAGTAAACAATTTGTAGATTGTATGTAAAAGAAAGGACCGGTTCCATAGTTCACTAGAGGTGGCTCTCCTTAAGATAGATAACATGCTGGGTGCACAAATTACAGCGGGGCAATTGACAAACATAGACAAAGCATACAATCATATACTAATCATCTTGACTCCTTTGAGACTTGATTGGGCATTACAACATTATACATAGACCGCCATCCAACTGCATCTATGACTAATAATCCACCTTCAGGTTATCATCCGAACCCCATCCAGTATTAAGATGCAAGCAACAGATTATTGCTTTAAGAATTGCGTGTAAAGTAAACAATACGATTGTTCTATGAACAAAGGATGGTTGTTTTCTCCCTAGTAGCAACAACACATCTAGTACCTTAGAGATTTCTGTCACTTCCCTAGATTACCAGAGGCATGAACCCACTATCGAGCATAAATACTAACTCTTGGAGTTCCTAGCATCTACTTGGCCAAGATAGCTACTAACAACGGAAAGCATGCAAGATCACAAATAACAAAGACATGATAGAATCAATAATCAATCTGAAATAGCATCTCAATATCCATCGGATCCCCTCAAATACAACATGTATAATTACAAATAGATGATCTTGATCATGAACGAAGCTCACAAGATCTAAACATGAAAGCACAAAGGAGGAGAACCAGCCATCTAGCTACTACATGGACCCGTAGTCCAGAGATGAACTACTCACGCATCACACCGGAGGCTTGCATGATGATGAAGAAGGCCTCCAGGGTGAATTCCCCTCTCCGGCAAGGTGTCAGGAAGAGCTTCAGATCCCTCCCGATCTAGGGATGGAGATGACAGTGGCTACAGACTCTTTCGTGGAATTTTGATCGGGTACTTAGGGTTTTGGTATCAGAGGCATCTTATAGTTGGAAGGAGAGGCCGAGGGGGTGCCCGGGCTAGCCACACCACCCCCTGGTGCGGGCCAAGCCTAGTCGCGCGGCCAGGTGGCATGGCCGCCCTTTAGCCCTTCTCCGTCTCGTATGCTGGCTCCAGATGTCTTCCGGTAAAATAGTGACTTTGGCTTTTGTCCCGTCCAATTCCGAGAATATTTATTTTCTGACTTCCTAGAACCAAAAACAGCAGAAAACAGACAGCTGGCACTGTGGCTCTTGTTAATAGGTTAGTCCAAGAAATCATATGAAAAGTACTCCAAAGTGTGGATAAAACACAAGAAAATATAAAAAACCAAGCATGGAACATAAAAAATTATAGATACATTTGGAATGTATCATATTCTCATATCGACAGGTTCCTTCATCGATGTTGAGGTCGGAATGCCTTTGTGCCCACTACCAAACAAATAGGGGGTGTCCAACATCCCCGATGTCAGCGTAGGTGAGACACGACAATTATGCATCTTAATTTATTACATGTATTCGATATGCGGCGGTAGCAATTATAAGATGATCACTAATTAATATACATAGATTGAATTGGCGAGCCTAACATGTACAGACATGGCCTCGGGACACGAGAAGAATGAAAGAGCGAGCATGAATCACATTAATGATGTGATTGACACTGTGTTGTCTACCTTTGTAGCTATATCACTAGCCTTGATGATCGAGGGTGGTGTAGTGAATTTGGATCATGTAATCACTAAAACTTTTAAGGGATGATAGTTTTAGTGGGAGCTCATGTAATAATTTGATTATAAAACTTGAACTTGTATTATGAATTTAGTCTTAATGTCTTTGCAAATATCCTTGTATATCATGGAATACAAACATGTGTATTTCGAACATGGGTCTTTCGTGCATGATGAGGAGCTTAAGTTAGATGGGTCAAACTTCATACAGTAGTATCAACACTTAAGGTACATCCTCAATGTGAATGACATACTCTACACAATACAAGAACCACTAGGATATGCTCCCAATGATAATGAAAGTGAGGAAGAGGATGATCCGTTTTGTGACCGCCATGACATGTTCATTATCGTCTCATGCACCATGAGATGGGAAATAGTACCTGAGTTACGGGTGCAGTTTTCCACAGACCATGCCATATGATAAGATCGATGGGTTGAAGGCAATTTTCATATAACAAATCAGGCTTTTGAAGTTTGAGCTGTTGGATAAGTTTCTTTAACAAAAGATGGAAGAAAACACGTGCCTGGACAGTCACTTGGATATCATGCATAGGTATCATGCACACCTCGTGTATGATGTGGACTACTGGATGATGGACCACTTTGCGATAGATGGGGTGTTACGCTTGCTTCCTCCCAGCCACAAAGAGGTTGTTAGAGACTATGTGGTGAGAGAGGATGCACTCACCTTTCATCAATTCATGGCATAGTTGAAAACAGTCAAGGTAGAACCTATCGCAGGAGAGATCATCGAACAGACATGTATATATGATATACAATTTATAAATGTGTTTCTCACAAAACACTTATTGCAGTTTTACCAAATATTTTGTTACTTGTTATGTTTTGTGAAAATAGGACCGTCTACTTGAGCGTTATGTGGAGATCGGGTGCTGGCGCGGCAAAAAAGCCGTCACGGATAACTGTGTCGGGGATTGTGCAACAGTAGCAATTTTTATTTTGCACAGAACAGCGATATCCGCCGAGCTAGCGCTTCTATGGCAACAAATAGTTTACGCCACAACCCATGTAGGGAGGCACTACTTAGGCGTTGTGGAAACTGTGAGTGGACGGCATAAAGCTACTGCCTGGTCTGATATATCTTGGTACATACCTTTTCGGACAGCAATTTTAGATTCACCGCACAATACTATATATGCGATTTAGAATATCAATAAGAAAAGAAACAATGGCCAAATATATTATATCCCATGAGCACACGATACATTGTTTAATTGCATCACGTGACAGAACTTTTACATATATATTTGTATAGTGTACATTCTACTGTATATCCTATATATGGCTACACGCCTGTTGGAAGGATGACCTCCGGATACCCCAACCAGGCAAGAACTATGGCAGTCGGATCACGCCTGGCTAATTGAGCGCAGCCGGACAGGGCAAGTCAAGCCGGCTACCTCGTGGTAGCCGGAACGGCGAGAAGTAGCCGGCTACAACAGCTTAGCTGTAACCAATCAAGAGGACAGGGCGACGTGCAACATAGTGCGCGGTACGCTCTAGTACAATGACAAGACCGACAACTACTCGGCCATACCAAAGACTTTGCAGGGTGATGCGGGAACAGTGGCCCGATGCTGACGACAGGTTCGCACGGCGTTCACTGTGCCCACGACGACCATACCGCTCGTACTCTCATGAGACGTAGTTGTACCGTGTACCGTAGATGACTAGCCGGCTGGGACCCACCTACGGGGACCGCCAGTCGGACTAGCCAGTGAGACCGTTGCCTCTCTACCTATATAAGGAGAGGCAAGGCCTCAGTAGAAAGGGTTGGTCTGTGTGCATTTAAGGCAGTAGCTAGAGAATACGACTCGAGGAGCACTTGTAGCCTGTATATCGCTCATAGTCAGATCGGCAGGAGTAGGAGTTTTACCTCATCACGAGGGCTCCAAACCTGGGTACTTCCTGCGTCCAGCTACGCTTGCTTGTATCCAATCCCACCTGCGGACGTCGTCGACAGCTTCCCTGCTAGTCCCCACACATCTATCTAACCTGCTTAGGTACTGTCGTTCTCAATACAACGACAGTTGGCGCCCACCGTGTGGCAGATGGCTTCGACCGGAGTCACGTTCCGCAAGGGACCCCGCACTTCAGCCGGGGAGCGTGTTGCCTCCGTCCTGGTGCTCACGCTCAGCAAGTTCGATTGCGTCATCGACAACACTTAATGTTTCACCGGAACCTCCTTCCCGGCGAACGGCTCCATCCTTCTTTTCGGCGACCTCCCCGTCTATGTCGCCACCGTTTCGGAACGTTTCCCTAGGGAAATCGTCTCTGTCGCGGAGCTACCGCCTCCGGGCAGCCGCACCTCCATCGCCCCCGGTGGCATCGAGGTCATGATTGCCGACTCCAGTTCTCACCCTCGCCAGCCGCGCGAGCGGGGCGCGGACGAGGTCGGAACCTCCGCGCCACCGCAACCCCGGAACCCGGTGGAGGAGGCCATCGATCGGCTCCTCACGCTGGTTAAGCTCGGGGATAACCCGGAGGAGGCGGAGGCCAACTTCGCCATGGAGAGATAGCTTCTCCTCCAGGAGGCCATGGAGCTGGCAGCAACCCGCAAGCAACTTGACATCACCCGGCGCGAGTACGACCGCGTGCACGGCTTCACTTCGGCTACCACGCAGCCTAGCCGACGCGGCAGGTGCGACACCGGGGCGGTGAGCTAGGCGGAAGGTTGGAAAAGGATGGTGAGCCGGATCCCGCGCCTACTCTCATCCGGCCCACCTACAGCACGCCCATCAAGAATCTGCGTGCGGCATGAGCCGCAGCAGACGAACTGCCCAACCTGGAGGGCGAGGAGCGAGCCCGCCAGCACGCTCGGGTGCAGGAGCTCCTCCGGATCGCGGAAGAGCAGGCTGACGCCAACCGGCAGATGTAGGAGGACCCTAGCTACTCCAAGGGGAGCAAGCTGCCCGTCAACAGCAAGGGCGCGCCTCGCGACACCCAACAAGCATCCTCTCCTCAGCCGGCTAAGGCCCACAACAAGCATTGTGGTTCGGGAAGAAAGGGCCAGCCGCGCCCGGAGCAAACGGTGAACAGCAACCCACCACCTCCCCCTCCTCCAACCGGAGCGCCAAGACCCGCCGGTTCCCATCTCTCGGGCCGAGTGGGAGCGCCCAACCCAGATCGCCTGGATGCCCGTGACTGCATCGAGCTCCTCGCTCAAGCGCGCATTACGAAGGAAGAAGACTCCACCAGACCGGTTTGTTTTGGACCCTGCATCCGGATCAAGCCGTTTCCGGATAAATTCACCCTGCCCAGGGACACCCCCAAGTATGACAGCAACATGAAGCCGGAAGATTGGCTGACCGACTATGCTACGGCAGTCGGCCTCGCCCACGGGAACAAGAGCACAACTGTGTGCTACGTCCCCCTTATGCTAACTGGGTCAGCGAGGACATGGCTCAACAGCCTCGTGCCCAACATCATCACTGCCTAGCCAGACTTTGAAAAGGTGTTCGTCCGCAACTTCAACAGCACGTACAAGCATCCGGGATGCCCACGCGACCTGGCCTTGTGCGACCAGGGCGACCGCGAGACCGACCACGAGTACCTCGCCAAGTGGACGGAGCTGTGCAACACTTGCGAGGGCATCCTGGAGCGCCAGGCCATTGGTTTCTTCATCGAGGGATACCGAGAAGGCACCATGCTTCGCCACCGGCTACTGTGTGACGAGCCAAAAACCATGGTGGAGCTGATGACGGTAGCGGATTAGTATGCCATGGCGGATGCCGCCATGAAGAAGCCCCTCCGAGTAAGTGCTGACGGGCGTCTGACTCCTACGGAGCCGGCTCGCGACCGTCCAAGCAATCCGGCTGGAGAAGCCGGATCCTCCAGGCGCCACGGCAACGAAAACCGGTTCCACGGGGACCGCTAGGCCGGATAGCAGAAGCCCCGCTACCACGCGCGGAAGGTCAATGCTGTGGAGGGCGCGCCCGACGCGCCGGCTAACGATGCAAGAAGGTAGAAGCCGTGGCTCACCTTCGACCAGATGTTTGATGGCCCGTGCAAGTGGCATAGCGGTCCCTTCAAGCGGGCTACACACACCACCTGGAACTGCAGCTGGACCTGCCAGCTAAAGGATCAGGGCAGCCAACAACGTCTCCCCCCTCCCCCTCCTGGTGGATCACCACCACCAGCCAGGGGAGCCGGTAATGATGGTAACGGCGGCAACAGCGGCAACAACAACAACGTCTACCCCCAGCCTTACATCGCCTACCACATCTTCGAGATGGAGCTGGACGACAAGCACAACCGCAGGCAGCGCTCCAAGGAGGTTAATGCCATCGTCTCTCTGGTCCCCCTGTACCTGAACTGGTCAGAAACCCCCATCATCTGGAGCCGAGAAGATCAGCCCACGTAGCTTCTGACTCCCGGGGGTTACGCCATGGTTCTCGACCCCCTCATCATCTCCAACAAGCGCACCTGCCGCTTCTCGCGCGTCCTCCTAGACGGAGGCAGCAGCCTCAATCTCCTCTACCTGTCCTCGCTAGAGAAGCTGGGCGTTTGCGAATGCAACCTGCACCCTACTACCACAACATTCCATGGCGTGCTGCCAGGACCGGCTTGCGCCCCGCTGGGTAAAATCCAGTTGGACGTCATTTTCGGGACCGAAGAGAATTTCCGCCGTGAGCCGGTTTGGTTTGAAGTGGTAAATCTGATGAGCTCCTACCATGCTCTCCTCGGGCGCCCCGCCCTCGCCAAGTTCATGGCCGTCACCCACTACGTGTATCTCAAGACGAAGATGCCGGGACCAAACGGCGTGATCACCGTCGCCGACTGCTTTAGGCGGTCGATGGAGTGCGCCTCAGCCGGCTCCAAGCTGGCAGAGGCCCTCATCATAGCCGATGAAAAGCACGTGATCATGAGCAACGTGGCCATGGCCCAACAAGATATGCCGGCTAGCAGCAAGCCGGCTGGAGAAGGAGCCTTCCAGCCGGCAAAGGAGATGAAGAGGATCCTGCTCGACCCCTCCGACCCGACCAAGTTTGTCACCATTGGTGCCAACTTGGACAACAAATAGGAAGGCACGCTCATCGTCTTCCTCTGTGAGAATCGGGACATTTTCGCATGGTCACCTAAGGACATGCCAGGTGTACCGAGGGAGTTTGCCGAGCACTCACTTCATGTACGGCCGGATGCCAAGCCGGTCAAGCAACCTCTGTGCCGGTTTGTAGAGGAGAAGAGGAAGATTATCGGTGACGAGATCACCCGGCTCCTTGCAGCTGAGTTCATCATGGAAGTATACCACCCGGACTGGCTGGCCAACCCAGTCCTGGTGTTGAAGAAGAACAAGACCTGGCGCATGTGTATCGACTACTCCAGCCTGAACAAGGCGTGCCTGAAGGACCCATTCGCCTTGCCACATATCGATCAAGTTATCGATTCCACGGCCGGCTGCGATTTGTTGTCTTTCTTGGATTGTTACTCCGGTTACAATCAGATCCGGCTAAACCCAGCTGACCAGATAAAAATATCGTTTATCACCCCGTACGGGGCTTTCTGCTATGTAACCATGCCTTTCGATCTGAAAAATGCAGGCGCTAACTATCAGCGCTGTATGCAGAAGTGCTTGCACTCGCAGATTAGCCGAAATGTGCATGCTTATGTGGACGATCTGGTCATCAAGACCAAGGAGAAGCGCACCCTCCTCGAGGACTTGGGAGAGACATTCGACAACATCCGGAAATACTAGATGAAGCTGAACCCGGAGAAATGCGTCTTCGGAGTCCCATCCGGTCAACTACTCGGTGTCCTTGTCTCGCAACGAGGGATTGAGGCGAATCTGGAAAAGATTGCGGCCATCGAGAGGATGCAGCCGCCAAGGAGCCTTCTCGGAGTCCAGAAGTTCACCGGATGCCTTGCCTCCCTTAGCCGTTTCGTCAGCCAGTTGGGGTAGAAGGCACTCCCGTTGTACCAGCTAATGAAGAAGACGGACAAGTTCTCCTGGACCTCGTAGGCCGACGCCGCCTTTCATGACCTCACGTGCATGCTATCCACGACGCCGGTTCTAGCCACGCCGGGTAGCAAAGAACCGATGTTGCTCTATATAGCAACCATCAGCCGAGTCGTCAACGTCGTCCTAGTGGTGGAGCGCCCAGAGGAAGGTAAGGCTCAGCTGGTTCAGCGACCCGTCTACTACCTCAGCGAGGTTCTCTCCCTCTCCAAGCAGAACTACCCCCACTACCAGAAGATGTGTTACGGCGTCTACCTGGCATGCAAGAAGCTCAAGCACTACTTCTAGGAGCATCCGATTAAGGTTGTGTGCACCGCACCCCTTTCGGAAACCATCGGCAACAAGGACGCCATTGGGCCATCGAGCTCGCCGCCTACTCCATCCAGTACGAGCCCCGGCTCACGATCAAGTTGAAGGAGCTGGCGGACTTCCTTGTCGACTGGGCCAAGACCCAATACCTCCCACCGATTCTGGATTCGAACCACTTGAGGATGCACTTCGACGGGTCGAAGATGCTCGGGGGCTTGGGAGCCGGCATCGTGCTCACCTCTCCCAAGGGAGACCGGCTGGAGTACGTCCTGCAGATCCACTTCAAGGCCTCCAACAACGTAGCTGAATACGAGGCACTAGTGCACGGCCTCCGGCTAGCCAGAGAGATTGGTGTCAACTGGATCCTTTGCTTCGGCGATTCGGATCTGGTGATGTAGCAGGTATCCGGAGAGTGGGACGCCTGTGACGCAAACATGGCTCTCTACCGGTTCCACATACAGAAGCTCAATGCTTGCTTCGACGAATGTGAATTCCATCACGTCCCACGCGTCAACAACAAGGCCGCCGATTCGCTCGCACGAATCGGATCCACCAGGCAGGCGATCCCACCTGGGGTCTCCTTGGAGCACCTGCGCAAGCCCTCCATCACCCTGTCCCCCGAGTCGGATTCCATCATCTGAGTAGGGAGTGCCCCGGTTGACGGTGCGGCAGACGCAGAGCTGGCAGAACCTCCAAAGAAGAAGGTGATGTCTACGCACTTCTATTCTTGTAGACAGTTGTTGGGCCTCCAAGTGCAGAGGTTTGTAGAACAGTAGCAAGTTTTCCCTTAAGTGGATCACCCAAGGTTTATCGAACTCAGGGAGGAAGTGGTCAAAGGTATCCCCTCTCAAGCAACCCTGCAATCAAGATACAAGAAGTCTCTTGTGTCCCCAACACACCCAATACACTTGTCAGGTGTATAGGTGCACTAGTTCGGCAAATTTAGTAAAATACAAGTGGTATGGATAAATATAAGTGGTAACGGTGATAGAAGATAACTTGATGGCGTGGAAGAGACTAAAAGCAAGCTGAAATAAGGATGGAAGCAAGCAAACATGTAATAGATCTAGTTGCAAACGGTGTTTCAGTGCTAAGAAACAAGGCCTAGGGGTCATACTTTCACTAGTGAACACTCTCATATAAATATATTATCTTTATGATACTACGCTGAACTACTCTCCGGTTGGATACTCTAATAAACGGTAGGGCTATGACAACACACCTCAAAGTAAGCCTTTCCCATCTAGAAAACCCCACACTATCACCTTGAGCACTAGATAGGTCCAACAAACACCACAATTTCATAAAGACATCCAACTCCAAATATAACTCATAATAAGTATTTATAACCTCTAGCCTAAGTGCCACCATGGTGTGCATGCTGTCACTTTCACACACATATGGAGAGCAGAGATCTATTAAAGCACTTGAGTAGCAAGGTAGATCTATAGATTACAAGCTCATGATCTCAAGAAGATCATGCATAGAGAGAGAGATGAAAACATAGCTACCGGTAGAACCCTTAGCCTTGAGAGAGAACTACTCCCTCCTCATCATGGGAATCAGCAATGGTGATGGAGATGGTGGTGGATATCGATGGAGATGGCTCCGGGGGCACTTCCCCATCCCGGCAGGGTGCCGGAACAGAGACTTTCTGTTCCCCGAATCTCCCCTTCAGTGGCGGCGGCGCTGCGGAACTTTTCATGGCTGGAGGCTTGATGATTTAGGGTTTTGGCTTCGGGAGGCTTCTTATAGGCCAGAGGGCAAGGTCGGTGGAGTGCTAGGGGGCCCACACCACCTGGTGGCGCGGGTAGGGCTAGCCCGCGCCTGGGGGCGTGTGGCCAGGCCCTAGCCCTCCTCCGTCTCGTATTCTGGCTTCGTGAGTCTTCCAGTAAAATATGAACTTTGGCTTTTGTCCCGTCCAATTCTGAGAATATTCATTTTCTGACTTCCTGGAACCAAAAACAGCAGAAAACAGGCAAATGGCACTGTGGCATCTTGATAATAGGTTAGTCCAAGAAATCATATGAAAAGTACTCCAAAGTGTGGACAAAACATAATAAAGTAGATAAAACCAAGCATGGAACATCAAAAATTATAGATACATTTGCAATGTATCAACATCCCCAAGCTTAACTCCTGCTCGTCCTCGAGTAGGTAAGTGATAAAAAGAAAGAATAATTTTTGAGGTGACATGCACCATCATAAACTTGATCAAAGTATTTGTAAAACATTCAAAGCTGGGATCATAGTACTTCAATCATAACATGAAAGACAATGTTCTAGCAATAAGACAAAGAAACTATGATGGAACATGAAAAGGCACAAACAAAAGATTCATGAATAACAATGCTTTGCAAGATGTTTGTTTGTTTCACATAAAGAAAACATAGCATAATAGTATTCAGCTTGTCCCTCATAGAGTAGCAAATATAAATGCATAGGACACCTTCAAAGTTCATAAGAGTGACTAGATACAAATAGTTTAAAACAAGCAATATCAAGTTATGCATCAATCAACTAGTCTTGGGACAATGCACATAGAACTAAGAATGGCCACTATGCTCTCAAAGTAGGTGCATAAAGATAGAAGGTGGAGACTCAATATAATGGTGGAAGAAAGGCCTTTTGTAAAAGGAAGTAGGGATTCAAGTCTCATACAGAGATTCCAAAAATTATGGTACTTATAGCTTTCAGCTCTCATTGCCCCTATCATAAGCATCTTGAAGTGATTAAGGTTAAAGTGAACAAACTATGGTGTACATGCTTGACGAAGTATATGTCAGAAATCTCATGTCCCTTGTATACAAGGGCCGCTCCTCATGCTACTCAAGTTTAGTTACCGGTAAGTTCTTGTCATAGTAAGTACATGTGTATCATAGATAACCGCCAACGGGGTACCCCTTGCCCGATGATACGGAAGAATCCCCATATCAAAATGACAAGGCAAGCAGACAACGAGCATCTCAGCATTCTTCTTATTTACCATGGGAATATGGTGCTTTTTTCTCTCTTTCCTATTTTCATGATCTTTTTTTTCTTTTTCTCTTTTTTCTCAATATAGGACTCTTTTTTTTGTAAGAAGAATGCTTCATAGGCAGCTCATTATGGTTACGCTGCAGGTTTCCACCATGACAACATGGATTAGACCAGCGGCCCAGGCGTTTCTCTAACACATATACATAACTCCATGGACTTACAAGGTCCCCTTTCATTTCACACCGACGACATCCATATACAAAAGAGCATGATATCAACTAGGTACAAGTACCAAGTGCAATGTTGAAAGTGTTTCCCATGAAAGCATGGTTCTGCTAATTCCCAACAAATAAGTGCAAGCATATACAACATAGAAGACACAATGGTTCAAGTGTATTAAGGGCAAGTAAATTAAAGTGTGCCATCAAGTTCGTGAGAGGTTTAATCACTAGTTTTCTCATAACAAGTTTAATTTGGAAGGTAAACAAAAGCATGAATATACTTGGAATAGCATATGCTAGTAGGTAGGTATGGTGGACTCTTTGGAATAACTTGGTTTAGGGAGTTGGATGTGTGAGTGGAACTCATACTTGGTTGTGGAGGCTAGCAAAAGACTGGGAGCGACAAACTAAGAGAGCAATAATGGCCATAATCATGCAGAGCGACAAAACATCATTGATCAAAGCATAAGGTGATACTACAATTTGAAAACTAAAGGATCATAAAGGCTATGGTGACTTTGTATAGTCATAACATGGTGTGAGCATGCGCCAAGTCAACCCAAATAAAGCATCAAAGGAGAATACAACTATACTATGCTTTAATATGCTAAAACAACGCATGATTCATCCAAGGCACATTAAGCAATCTCAATTGTTTATAACAAGTCATGCTGCAGCAAAGAATACTAAGCATAAAGCCAAAACAATATCAAGCATGGCATGACAAAGCATAGGCCACAGTCAAAAACAAGCTCTTTTTACCACATAAGTATGAACTTTCCTACTCTTTTCCAAACCAAACCAAACTATTTGCAAACCAATGTATGAAAGAGGGGGTCCAACCAATTTATTCAGAAAACTAAGCAAACCAAAGCAAACGAAAAACCAAAATGAAAACGAAATAGAAGACGCTCCAAGAACAACACAACTATGCACGAAACAATAAAAATGAAGCGTTTGGAAGAAATCTGGGATTTTTATTGATGAAGAAGGGATGCCTTGGGCATCCCCAAGATTTGAGGCTTGTACTTCTTGGATATTTCTTGGGGTGACATGCGTGGCATCCCCAAGCGTGTGATTTAGTCCATCTTTCATCTGATTACTCATTCCTTCCATACACTTGAAATTTTTCCTTCATACAAAACTTCACACAATCTTTATTAGCAATATTAGTGCACTCAAGATAATAAGTATTAAGGTTCAGTTATAACACCAAATAAACTTCCATTAGAACACTAGCTACTGTAGCACTTCCCTCAAAAACCTCAATTCCCCAAAAGAACTCAAGAAGGAACCAACAAGAAGCAAATGCAGAAAATGGCAGAAATCTGTCAAAACAGACCAGCAAGTAAAGACGAATTTCTGAGAAGACCTTCTGTTGCTCAAATCAAAAAGTGTTGAACTAACGAAAGTTAGATAACAACCTGGGGCAGAAGCACAAAACATTACATCTCAATCCAACATACAGAGCTCTCGCACGAATTTTTACGGTGAAGCACAAAAATCTGTTTCAGGACAGCAACTTTCCCAATCATTACTTCTCTCTCATTAGAGGTTACTCTTGGCACAAAGAGCAAATAAAAAGGATATGGAGCGGTTTTTAATGAAGTAATAACTTCCAAGACTCATCTAAAACTCTTGGGTTATCTCCCAACAAGTACTTTTCTTTAACGCCTTTAAGTTAGGCATGATAGTTTGAGAAGATGCTCACATAAAAAATATGAATTGAAGTAAAAGAGAGCATCAAGAAGCAAATTCAAAGCACATTTAAGTCTAACACACTTCCTATGCATAGGAAACTTGTAAAGAAACAAGTCATGAAAGCACAATGCAACAAGCATAGGAAAGCAAAACAAGTGCAACTTTAGGATTTTCAACATAAAGAGGGGAAAGTTCATATTATTGAGAGACATAAAACCATGTTTCCCTCTCTCATAATAACTTTTAGTAGCATCATGAATAAAATTAACAATATAACTATCACATAAAACATTCTTATCATGAGCCACATGCATAAAATGATTATTACTCTCCACATAAGCATAGTCATTCTTATTAATTGTAGTGGGAGCAAATTCAACAAAATAGCTATCATTATTATTCTCATCACCATAGTCATCATATATAGGAGGCATATTGTAATCATAATTATTTTTCTCCTCAATAGTAGGTGGACTGAAAATATCATATTCATCATTGTAATCATCATATATTGGAGGCATAGTATCATCAAAGTAAATTTTCTCCTCCATGCTTGGGGGACTAAAAATATCATGCTCATCAAAACCAGCTTCCCCAAGCTTAGACTTTTCCATAGCATTAGCAATAATGGTGTCCAAAGAATTCATACTAACAACATTGCTATTAGCATGCAAATAAAGTTCCATATGTTTTTTAATTTTCTCTTCAAACACTTCATGTCCTAACTCAAGATAAATACTATAAAGCTCTCTAATTTTGTTGTTGTTTTCCATTAAGCCTAACTAGTGAAAACAAGAAACAAAAAGACAAAATTGCAGAATCTAAAGGAAATAACTTCGAGCACGAACACCATAAAATAGGCGTTTGCCGTGGGAGGTTCTTCTTCTTTAATCCTCCGGTGTGAATACCTTTTACCTTAGCTCCCCGACAACGGCGCCAGAAAATAGCTTGATGTCTACGCACTTCTATTCTTGTAGAGAGTTGTTGGGCCTCCAAGTGTAGAGGTTTGTAGAATAGCAGCAAGTTTTCCCTTAAGTGGATCACCCAAGGTTTATCGAACTCAGGGAGGAAGTGGTCAAAGGTATCCCCTCTCAAGCAACCCTGCAATCAAGATACAAGAAGTCTCTTGTGTCCCCAACACACCCAATACACTTGTCAGGTGTATAGGTGCACTAGTTTGGCGAAGAGATAGTAAAATACAAGTGGTATGGATAAATATAAGTGGTAACGGTGATAGAAGATAACTTGGTGGCGTGGAAGAGACTAAAAGCAAGCTGAAATAAAGATGGAAGCAAGCAAACATGTAACAGATCTAGTTGCAAATGGTGTTTTAGTGCTAAGAAACAAGGCCTAGGGATCATACTTTCACTAGTGAACACTCTCATATAAATATATTATCTTTATGATACTACGCTGAACTATTCTCTGGTTGGATACTCTAATCAACGGTAGGGCTATGACAGCACACCTCAAAGTAAGCCTTTCCCATCTAGAAAACCCCACACAGTCACCTTGAGCACTAGATAGGTCCAACAAACACCACAATTTCATGAAGACATCCAACTCCAAATATAACTCATAATAAGTATTTGTAACCTCTAGCCTAAGTGCCACCATGGTGTGCACGCTGTCACTTTCACACACATAGGGAGAGCAGAGATCTATTAAAGCCCTTGAGTAGCAAGGTAGATCTATAGATTACAAGCTCATGATCTCAAGAAGATCATGCATAGAGAGAGATGAACACATAGCTACCGGTAGAACCCTTAGCCTCGAGAGAGAACTACTCCCTCCTTATCATGGGAATCAACAATGGTGATGGAGATGGTGGTGGAGATCGATGGAGATGGCTCCGGGGGCACTTCCCTGTCCCGGCAGGGTGCCGGAACAGAGACTTTCTATCCCCCGAATCTCCCCTTCGGTGGCGGCGGCGCTGCGGAACTTTTCGTGGCTGGAGGCTTGATGATTTAGGGTTTTGGCTTCGGGAGGCTTCTTATAGGCCAGAGGGCAAGGTCGGTGGAGTGCCAGGGGGGCCACACCACCTGGTGGCACGGGTAGGGCTAGCCCGCGACTGGGGGGTGTGGCCAGGCCCTGGCCCTCCTCCGTCTCGTATTCTGGCTCCGTGAGTCTTCCGGTAAAATAGGAACTTTGGATTTTGTCCCGTACAATTCTGAGAATATTCATTTTCTGACTTCCTGGAACCAAAAACAGCAGAAAACAAGCAACTGGCACTGTGGCATCTTGTTAATAGGTTAGTCCAAGAAATCATATGAAAAGTACTCCAAAGTGTGGACAAAACATAATAAAGTAGATAAAACCAAGCATGGAACATCAAAAATTATAAATACATTTGCAATGTATCAGAAGGCCCGCACCAACTCCGGAAAATCAGTACCCTCCGGCTCACAAGACCCGGGGGTTGCCGAGTCGTCAAGTGGCTCGGCGGCTGCCGTCCCGGGTACCTCATCCGAACGACCCCCCGACAATCATCAACCGGAGAGCGGAAGCATCCTCACCATCCGGGAGATACCATCCTGGGACAGCCCTTCATGGACTACATCGCCAACGGAGAACTTCCGGATGACGAGGTGGAGGCCAGGCAAATCAGGCGCCGCGCACACACGTACACCAGCATCAACAAAGAACTGTACAAGCGCAGCGTATCCGGCATCTTCCAAAGGTGTGTCGATGTGGACACAGGCTACCGGCTGCTGAAGGACATCCACCAGGGCGAGTGCGAGCACCATGCTTTGTCAAGGGCGACAGTCGCCAAGGCGTTCCACCATGGCTTCTATTGGCCCACCGCCCTCGAGGACGCTGAATAGCTAGTCCGCGCGTGCAACGTGTGCCAACGGTTCGGTCAGCTCATGCATATGCCGGCTTCGGTGCTCAAAACCATACCAATCACCTGGACTTTCGCGCTTTGGGGCCTCGACATGGTCGGTCCCGTCAAACGGGCGCGTGTGGGCATGACCCATCTACTAGTGGTGGTGGACAAGTTTACAAAGTGGATCGAGGCCAAGCCCATCCGGAAGCTGTACGGGGCAACAGTCGTTACCTTTTTCACCGACATCATCAAGCGGTTCGGCTACCCCAACAATATCATCACCGACAATGGCATGAACTTCGCCAAGGGGGCCTTCGCCCGATTCTGCAGCAACAAGGGCATCCGGCTGGACCTTGCTTAATTCCTCGCGCACCCGCAGTCCAACGGGCAAGTAGAGAGGGCAAACGGCCTAGTGCTGGCTAGCATCAAGCCACGCCTCATCGAGCCCTTGGAGCGATCGCCCGGATGCTGGATCAAGGATTTTCCGGCTGTGCTGTGGAGCCTACGCACCACACCGAATAGATCAACCGGCTACACCCCGTTCTTCCTGGTCTATGGCTCGGAAGCCGTCCTCTCCGCGGACATCGAGTTCGACTCTCCACGCAAGCTCCGCTATGATGAAAAGACCAACCAAGAGGCGCGGGAAGATGGTGTGGACCTCCTCGAGGAGGCCCGCGAGCTGGCTTTGTCTAGATCGGCCTTGTACCAGCAACGCCTACACCACTACCATTCAGGCCAGATCCGCCCTATCGCATTCCGCGAAGGCAAACTGGTCCTCCAGCTGGTGTAAGACACGAAGGGCATGCACAAGATGTCGCCACCCTGGGAGGGTCCCTTCATGATCATCCGGGCGCTGCCCAACGACTCCTACTACCTCACCGACACGCAGCAGCCGTGCAAGAACAAGATGGACAAGTTGGATGAAGAGACAGAACGCCCCTGGAATGCGGCCTTGCTCCGCCCATTTTACACCTAGTCACTAGACAGTGTATGTATCCCTCTAACCCTATGAATGAAAATGCGGACCCCTACGAGATACTCGGGTGCTTCTTGCTAGAAATATGTGTGTATATGTTTCCTGGTTTAGTTTTTTCCGGCTCCGGCAACCCCTACCCGGGGGCTTGCCGGCTGGCCCGGCCTGCTAAATCAACAAACCGACTGAGTAGTGTGCGATGATGTCAGAGGCCCACTCTTCGTCTCATCTACTGACCGCAACCCGGCTATCTGGCTAGCAAGAGCAAAAGCCCGAGGCATCCCACATGAAAAACGGGGAGGAGATGCGTCAGATCGGGCGTCCCGGCCTCGCAACTAGCTTGAGATGATCTGGCTACTAAGCCGTTAGTACCATGCGCAATGTACTGTCAGATCCCTTCGATTCGGCTGCAGACCGCAACCCGGCTGCCCGGCAAGGACGCAGCAAAAACAACAGAGCACATGGGAAAATGACTAGGTGTCCAGAGAAGCGCAAGCTGGTTTTCAAAAAACAAATCCCCCTTCCGGCTAAAGTTTAGCAGACTAACCTATTAAATGTATGCATGCGTGTATATTTTTTGTACGACTATCTCGAGTCGGAATTCAAGAAGAAAATAAGAAGATTCGAAGTCCTTGCCTTCACCAAGCTCTCCGAATCTCGGGGGCTACACCCACTAGGTGCGCTCGCGCGCCCCTAGTGGAATCTTGTAGTTCCCGACCGACTAAAGGCGTTTAGCCGGATATTTGGTGCCCCGGTGAGGGCAAGGGCAGGAAGAGAAGAAATAAGAAGATTCGAAGCACCTGGATGCGCCAGCTACTCCAAATATCAGGGGCTACACCTAGTGGGTGCGCTGGCGCGCCCCCACTAGAATTGTAGTTCCCCCGGCTAAAGGCGTTCAGCCAAGTGAAGTCAGTCGGATAAATTCAATCGGCAAAATATTGAAAGAACATACAAAAAACACAAGTTGGAGGCGGGCCAAAATAATTTAGACTGACATTAAAAGGGAAAGGGAGACGAAGCTCCCATGAGTTCACCCGGTGCTAGAAGCAACCGGCACAGATAACAAAGTTTCAAACAAGGCAAGATAAACAAACACACTCGGCATCCCAGGGTCATAACTAGGCAGCAGGGCCCTTGCCGTGCGGAGCGCCCTGGCTGGCGGCAGTCTCGGGAGGCGGAGGAGGCACGGCGGCTGATCCGGTTCCAGCGTCCCCCCCAGCCGGTTGCATCGAGGCTTCCGCATCCGGAGTGTCGGTGGACTCTGAGTTAATGAGAACCTCGTCGACGTCCATGTAGTCAGCAATCTTGATGGCGGAGGCGCGGAGCTTCGGATGGGCCTGGCGGACGGCGACAAGGATGACACCAGCGCGGAAACCCCCGTCGATCTTCTCGACGCGGGCGTCCTTGTACCAGGAGAGAATGAGGGCCAAGGCCATCTCCGCCTTGGCTCGCGGCGCCAAGTCCCGCAGCCGGTCGACGATAGCCGGCACCTCCGCCACCTTGGCGGCCAGCTGTGCCATCGTCTCCGGAGTCGGAGCGTCCGGCCACAAGAAGGAAAAGATAGCCTGCGCCGCCTGACGAAGCTTGGAAGCCCCCTCGCCCAGAAGGACGACCAGCTCCTGGGCCATCGGCTGTTCCCCTGGACAATTCTCCTGTAGCCGGTTGTACGCCAGCAGGTCTACGCTGGGATAAAAAGCTATCAGAAAAAAGAACGTCAGATCCAGCTACCGGATCCGGAAAGACGAGGGAAGTCAGAAAGGGAATTTACCCTTGGCCGTAAGCCCGACCTGCATCAGCTCCTCCACCAGGGCGCTTAACTTCCTCCTCTTGGTCCTTGTTCTGGGCCTCGAGAAGGTTGAAGGCTTCGGCTCGGCTGGCGAGGGTGGCGTCGTGCTCCTTGATGGTGGCCTCCAGAGCGTCCACCTTGGCGTGCCAGTCCTTATTCTGCAGTCGGAGCGTAGAATTGGACTTGCTCAGCCGGTTGTTCGCCTTCTTCAAGCTTTCGATTTCCCGCTGAGCCCAAACCAGGATGGCTGCGAAAAACAGGGTATAAAAAACACCAATGAATGGGGGAGGAAGGAAAGACCAATGTATCCGGCTGAGGGAACTTACTCTGTGAAGTACCATTGGCAGCAGCAAGTTTCTGCTCCAGGGACCGGTTGCCGCCGGCTGCAGCCTTGAGCAGCCGGATCTCCTTCACCGCCAGCTCGAGGGTGGCGGCAAGGTCCGTCAGCGAGGCGGCGGAGGAGGTGTCATCATCAATGGCATTGATGACCAACGAATCTTTCGCCGCGACCACTGCCGTCCTCCACTCCTCCCTCGGCTCGTCGTCGGAGTTGTCGTCGCCGACAACCACGAGTTCCTTGCCGGTGGCGGCCCTCCGCGCCCCTGCAGAAGAACCGTCCCCACTTTGCGAGGTGGTCACAACCGTTCCTGGCTGGACCACCATAGCCGGCAGGGCCCCCCACTCTGGCTGTTGCAGCCGGTTCAGCTCGAGGCGGTGGCAGAGGTGGTGCCTCGGAGGAAGGAGGAGCGGAGGCAGATGCGGGCGGCACGCGGGCCGGCGACCCAGTCCGTGCCCGCGCCAGGCTCGCAGCACCAAAGGAGACCAGCATGCTGAGCGGCAGAAGGAAGGGACAAGCAAGAGGCAAATAAGCCAAAGAAAGACAAGGAAAAAAAAGGAGTGGAAGACAGAACAACACCAAGAATAGAAAACTTACCCCTGCACCACCGGAGGCGGCCCCTTCTTGTGACCAAGGCGGCTCGGGGGAAGGGCGCTGGTCCGGCTCCTCTTGGGAGCCGGATCCTCCGCGGCGGGCCAGCTGGCGCTGGACCGACTGGAACCTCCTCCGCCGCCACCAGACCGGCTGGAGCTGCTCCCGCCAGCACCGGACCGGCTAGAGTCGACATCCGTCGCGCGGTGCCGTGATGGCTCGGGAGCCGGCATGGCCTCCTCCTCCTCGTCGACCTCCACGTGAGGATCAGTGGCTGGCTCGTCATTCCGGCTGGGGAAGACGTCATCGTCCCTGTCAGACTCCTCGCCGGACCGATGAGCGTGTGGCTCGGGCAAGTCGAGCGTGAAGCTCTGGAGAGGATTCTTGCCCTCCTCTCGGAGGATACAAGGGAAGATCTACCAATGACAGAAGAAGTAAGCAGATTAGTTGAATGGAAAAACGGCAAGAAGCACAAAAAGAAATTCGGTTGGAAGGCTTACCCGGGGCGCGCGTTGTCGCGGGTGTAAGGGGCCAGCCCGAACGCCCAGCCTTCCGGTAGCCGCTCCTTTGTCATGGTCCATACCCACTCCTTCAGATTGTTGTAGCGGGGATCACGACGGGACAGCCGGGTCGGGTCTAGCTGGCTGGAGTAGAAGCACATCTTGTGTGCCCGTGATGGCTCAATGCACGGCGCCCAGAAAAATGCTTGATGGCGGTGTTGATGTAGAGCTCGTTGGGAACCCCAAGAGGAAGGTATGATGAGCACAGCAGCAAGTTTCCCTCACTTATGAAACCAAGGTTTAATCGAACCAGTAGGAGGAAACACCCCAAAGGTATTACTAGCTGAGCTTTGGCAGGGCGCACTACCGGTGCTAGTAGCAACATGGAGACCTGCACGACATAACCAGAGAACTTTGTGCCCAACTTGCGATGAGGTTGTCAATCTCACCATGTTTTGCGGAAAACAAAGGATTAAATGTATCGAATGGAAAGAAGTAAAAGTTTGCAGAAAGTAACACAAGGCAGTAAACAGTTTATAGATTGTATGTAAAAGACAAGGACCGGGATCCATAGTTCACTAGAGGTGGCTCTCCTTAGATAGATAACATGCTGGGTGAACAAATTACAGCGGGGCAATTGACAAACACCGAGAAAGCAATACATGCATATACTAATCATCTTGACTCCTCTGAGACTTGATTGGGCATTACAACATAATACATAGACCGCCATCCAACTGCATCTATGGCTAATAATCCACCTTCAGGTTATCATCCGAACCCCCTCCAGTATTAAGTTGCAAGCAACAGATTATTTCTTTACGAACTGCGTGTAAAGTAAACAATACGATTGTTCTATGAACAAAGGATTGTTGTTTTCTCCCTAGTAGCAACAACACATCTAGTAACTTAGAGATTTCTGTCACTTCCCCAGATTACCAGAGGCATGAACCCACTATCGAGCATAAATACTAACTCTTGGAGTTGCTAGCATCTACTTCGCCAAGATAGCTGCTAACAACGGAAAGCATGCAAGATCTCAAATAACAAAGACATGATAGAATTAATAATCAATCTGAAATAGCATCTCAATATCCATCGGATACCCACAAACACAACATGTTTCGATTACAAATAGATGATCTTGATCATGAACGGAGCTCACAAGATCTAAACATGAAAGCACAAAGGAGGAGAAACCAGCCATCTAGCTACTACATGGATCTGTAGTCCAAGGATGAACTAGTCACGCATCACACCGGAGGCTTGCATGGTGACGAAGAAGGCCTCCAGGGTGAATTCCCCTCTCCGGCAGGGTGGCAGGAAGAGCTTCAGATCCCTCCCGATCTAGGGATGGAGATGACCGCGGCTACAGACTGTTTCGTGGATTTTTGATCGGGTACTTAGGGTCTTAATCCCGAGGGCAATATATAGGCGGAAGGAGAGGCCGAGGGGGTGCCGGGAGCCACCACACCACCCCCTGGCACGGGCCAGGCCTGGCCACGCGGCCAGGTGGTGTGGCCGGCCCCTGGCCCCTCTCTGTCTCGTATTCTGGCACTTGATCCCTTCCGGAAAAATAGGCACTTTGGCTATTGTCCCGTCCAATTCCGAGAATATTCATTTTCTGACTTTCCTGGAACCAAAAACAGCAGAAAACAGGCAGCTGGCACTGTGGCTCTTGTTAATAGGTTAGTCCAAGAAATCATATGAAACGTACTCCAAAGTTGGAACAAAACACAAGAAAGTGGATAGAACCAAGCATGGAACATCAAAAATTATAGATACATTTGCAATGTATCAGCCCACTACTGCAGCGGCATCATCAGCCTGGACATCCAGCTAAGGGTGATGTCCAGGCCGGTCAGACCGGTGGTGACGAGGGCGCGCATGCGTTGCAACATCACATCCGACTCCGTCTTCTCGCTGTAGACCTTCAGATCCCATTGCAACTGGCTGGACTCCACGTCTTGGAACACCGACAAGTTGATCCGGTCCACGGCGGTGAGGTTGTGGACGTAGAAGTACGAATGCTGCCACAGCCGTAACGTGTCATGCAGCCGGAATTTTGGGTAGCCGGTCTGCGTCCACGAGTAGATGGAAGCGCCGCCGCACGTGAACAGCGGCCCCTTGGTGAATTGGACCTGCGACCGGACTCGGAAGAGCCGGCAGAAGAGCCCGAGATCTGGCTGGATCCCGAGGTAGCTTTAGCAAAAAGCTATGAAGTGCGCTAGTGTCCCGATGGCCTTGGCGCCCAGGTGGTGGAGGCGGAGGTCGAAGAAGGCGAGGAAGATGAGGAAGAACGGGTGCACCGGCAGCACGAAGCAGTGGGCCAGATGCGACAGGAAGATGACCCGTTCTCCCTCTGTCAGCTGCGGCGACTCCTCCCCCGCCGGCGCGAGCCACACCTCCACCTCCTCCTCCGACGGCAAGACGTGGATCGCCCGATACTTCTGGATGTGCTCCTCCATAACGGAGGAGCCGCACCATGCTCCGCGCTCGGCTTCCATCGCTGGTTCGCTGGGAGGTGCTATGGTGGAAGAGTGACGGTGGCCCGTACCGCCGGCGACGCTAAAGGGGCGACGCGACGGACTACAACGACGGTGGCGAAGCAAGGCGACGCGAGGAAGACAAGAGCACAAGAGAGGAAAAGAGGAAGCAATGGGCGAAGGGACAAACCACTCCTCCCGGGCGTCCTTTAAAGGCCCGGAAGCGGAACCGTCCGTGGAGCCACGTGGCGGCTAAACAGGCGCCCCCAACCTCCGCACGGTGCAGGATTCTTTGTGTAGGCAGAGGAAGCGCAGATGATCCCGGAGCAGAAACTGAAGAGGCAGGCGGCGGTTCCTGAGGTGACGTGCGACGGGACGTTACGCTGCCCGCCGCAGAGTAATGATGGTGCGTGCGCGCATGGCCGGCATCAACACTGGCATCACGGGTAGCGCAACCGCCAAACCTAGCTGGCCAGAAAATTCAGAATGATGAGGAGCGCGTGCACATTTCACCTAATGGCGAAATCCACACGCGCTCGGGGGCTAGTGTCGGGGGGATGACCTCCGGATACCCCATCAGGCAAGAACTATGGCAGTCGGATCACGCCCGGCTGGCTGAGCGCAGCCGGACAGGGCAAGTCAAGCCGGCTACCTCGCGATAGCCAGAACGGCGAGAAGCATCCGGCTACAGCAGCGTAGCCGAAACCAATCAAGAGGACAGGGCGACGTGCAGCATAGTGCGTGGTACGCCCTGGTACGATGACAAGACCAGCAACTACTCGGCCATACCGAAGACTTTGCGGGGTGACGCGGGAATAGTGGCCCGATGGTGACGACAGGCTCGCACGACGTTCACTATGCCCACGACGACCATATCGCTCGTACTCTGATGAGACGTAGTTGTACCATGTACTGTAGATGACCAGCCGGCTAGGACCCACCGGCGGGGCCCTCCAGTCGGACTAGCCAGTGAGACCGTTGCCTCTCTGCCTATATAAGCAGAGGCAAGGCCTCAATAGAAAGGGTTGGTGTGTGTGCATTTAAGGCAGTAGCTAGAGAATACAGCTCAAGGAGCACTTGTAGCCCGTATATCGCTCATAGTCAGATCGGCAGGAGTAGGAGTTTTACCTCATCATGAGGGCTCCGAACCTGGGTACTTCCTGCGTCCAGCTACGCTTGCTTGTATCCAATCCCGCCTGCGGACACCGTCGACATCTTCCCTGCTAGACCCACACCTCTATCTAACCTTCTTAGGTACTGCCGTTCCCAATACAATGACAATGCCTTCATGTCTTGGTCATATCGTACACTTTGGAACGTGTTTGTTATTGTCAAACAATAAAACAAATGATCGGCACAAAAATGATAGTTGTGAGAATGAGCATACATATATATATATATGAAAGCGTATTCTAATTACAGCTTGTGTACATGGGAGGTGGAATTTGATACCTGTTGATGTGCTCGTCGTTCGATGTAGAGCTTGTTGGGAACCCCAAGAGGAAGGTATGATGAGCACAGCAGTAAGTTTTCCCTCAGTTATGAAACCAAGGTTTACTCGAACTACTAGGAGCAAGGAAACACCCCAAAGGTGTTACTAGCTGAGCTTTGGCAGGGCGCACTACCGGTGCTAGTAGCAACATGGAGACCTGCACAACACAACCACAGAATTTTGTCCCCAACTTGCGATGAGGTTGTCAATCTCACCGTGTTTTGGGGAAAACAAAGGTTTGAACGTATCGAATGGAAAGAAGTAAAAGTTTGCAGAAAGTAAACACAAAGCAGAAACAGTTTATAGATTGTATGTAAAAGACAAGGACCGGGATCCATAGTTCACTAGAGGTGGCTCTCCTTAGATAGATAACATGCTGGGTGCACAAATTACAGCGGGGCAATTGACAAACACCGAGAAAGCAATACATGCATATACTAATCATCTTGACTCCTTTGAGACTTGATTGGGCATTACAACATTATACATAGACCGCCATCCAACTGCATCTATGACTAATAATCCACGTTCAGGTTATCATCTGAACCATCTCCAGTATTAAGTTGCAAGCAACAAATTATTGCTTTACGAACTGCGTGTAAAGTAAACAATACGATTGTTCTATGAACAAAGGATTGTTGTTTTCTCCCTAGTAGCAACAACACATCTAATACCTTAGAGATTTCTGTCACTTCCCCAGATTACCAGAGGCATGAACCCACTATCGAGCATAAATACTAACTCTTGGAGTTGCTAGCATCTACTTGGCCAAGATAGCTACTAACAACGGAAAGCATGCAAGATCACAAATAACAAAGACATGATAAAATCAATAATCAATCTGAAATAGCATCTCAATATCCATCGGATCCCCGCAAACACAACATGTATGAATACAAATAGATGATCTTGATCATGAACGGAGCTCACAAGATCTAAACATGAAAGCACAAAGGAGGAGAACCAGCCATATAGCTACTACATGGATCCGTAGTCCAAGGATGAACTACTCAGGCATCACACCGGAGGCTTGCATGGTGATGAAGAAGGCCTCCAGGGTGAATTCCCCTCTCCGGCAGCGTGCCGGGAAGAGCTTCAAATCCCTACGTATCTAGAGATGGAGATGACGGCGGCTATAGACTCTTTCATGGATTTTTGATCGGGTACTTAGATTTTTCGTCCCGAGGGCAATATATAGGCGGAAGGAGAGGCCAAGGGGGTGTCGGGAGCGGCCACACCACCCCCTGGCGCGGGCCAGGCCTGGCCGCACGGCCAGGTGTTTTGGTGGCTCCCTGGCCCTTCTCCGTCTTGTATTCTGGCACTTGATCCCTTCTGGAAAATAGGCACTTTGGCTTTTGTCCCATCCAATTCCGAGAATATTCATTTTCTGACATTCCTGGAACCAAAAACAGCAGAAAACAGGCAGCTGGCACTGTGGCTCTTGTTAATAGGTTAGTCCAAGAAATCATATGAAAAGTACTCCAAAGTTGGAACAAAACACAAGAAAGTGGATAAAACCAAGCATGGAACATAAAAAATTATAGATACATTTGCAATGTATCACCTGTCCCACTCCTAGCATCGTGCTTCTGCATCTCCGTGGTTGTTAGATTGTCAACAGGGTGGGTGTCATAGAACTAGCATTGCCACGACATCACGTGATGTAATCGGAACGACAGTGTTCCAGCCCCGCGTGGTTCTATGTCGCTGGCCTAAAGATCCAGTTCTTGAGTGAATGTCATCCCGAGGGTCAGAACGGTGGTGCCGATCCGGTTCCTGTCAGGGCCTTGGTTCATGGTCCATGTTAGTTCGACATTGGCTAGATTTGGAAACCAGTTTTCCGCTGAAATATGTGGCAGCTTTTTACTGCTCTAGGCCCTTGTTGAACAGTGTTCCACACTGCCGGACCTGCTCTAGACTTGGATTATTCAGAAGGATCTCTCGGGTCGTGACATTGTTTTCACCGATGTATTATAGATCTGGTTTCCCCTATTGTCGAGTTGAGGTTGTCCTTTGACAATGTTGTTGCATTTCCCCTCTAAGTGGCTCTTGTGGACATCCGGATATTTATTAGCCAACACAGGGCCGTTCCCGGTCTTCTGATGATGTAGGGAGTTAAACTATTCCATAACTACACCGTTTGTGTTGAGGCCCTGCTTCTCCTCGACAAGGTGAGTTGCTTCATCCAGGAGCCATAAACGCTATGTTTCTAGGGCTTCGACCCTTGCTCCAACTCCTCCGGGGTAAGCTCTGAAGTGGTTGGGATCAGCGTTGTTAATGCTTCTCTATAGATTTCACAAGCACTGGGGGTAACCATGTGGCCATCCACCGGAGACTTTTTTGATTAATGGGGGATCAAAGCACCGTCCAAATCCTCCATCTGGATACTCTCATCAACCTGTTCTTCTTCCACTAGAAGGTCTTGCTTAGGAGACTTGTTTTTCTTCTTTTTATTTGCCTTGTTGGTCCTTTGGGCACCAGTGGCAAAGATGGCTGTGGGTCCGTTTCCTAGGGATAAACTTCGATCAGTACTTTTGGACACCAGGACCCCTGGATTTTCTCCGATATCCATATCATCTTGTGACTTGGGATGCTCTTCTTCGTACTCCTTGTCCATACTATCGTACGGACTCGGATGTCACCCTTCTCCTTCCTGCACAGCTCTAGAGTTGATTTCTTCTCTGAATTCTTCTTCGTATGCCTGAAAATTTGCCAACATTGTAGACTCCCCTGGGGAGGCTGGTGTGTCGGTGTTTGTTCCGATGGCATCCAAAACTGAGTCATTATCGTCTCTAGCCTCGGCAGATCCGGATCTAGAGCCGACGTACCGATGAAGTGAGATCCATGCGCTCTGAGGTGTGTGATGCCTTCAGCATTGGCTTCCTCAAAAAATTTGATGGTCTTGAGGATGGCGTCCAGATTGACACTGGGGTGTAGCATCATCCACATCACTGTGTGCGTCAAACCGATTTTTCTACGCCTACATCAGTAGAACCAGATCCGAAGCTATTGCATCTCTGGTCTTCCCGATGTTCGATCTCCAAAGGGAGATCTTCTTTAGGTCTGACCTTCTCTTTTTCCATGATCTCCGCCTCAGGGGCGGGTTGGGTGGGTTTAGTGTTTTCTGAGATCCAAAAATCTGCGTCCTTCGTGGAAAATGTGGATCCATAAGTTTCTTCCACCTTTATCATCACCGCTAGGGTGGGTTGGGCAAGTTCAGCGAAGCCGAGGTAGATGTCGATCTCGCCGATTGGTAGGATGGTGTAGCTCGTCACAACCTCCCTAGCTGGAATCCAGGTCTCGTCGAGGAGTACGAGAGTGACATCACTAGCGTAGAGGACGCGAACGACGATGATTATTTCACCGATTCTAAAATGCGCAGATTCTGCCCGGAACGTAGATCTGAAGGTGACCTGCCGAACGGTGGGAGCCAACTATTGTTGGATTGAAGACAAGTATGCCATGAGGGGGTCCTCGGGGCGTGGGAAAAGGTGGGGTGTGAGACATATGGTTGTCCGGTACGGTGAGCACATAATCTTACCCAGGTTTAGATCCTATTCCTGCTAGCAATTTGCTATATCGGCAGAGGCGGAAGTACAATAGATTACATGGGTTGGTTTCGGCTATGCGAGTTGAGTTTGGTGGTTGTAGTTATTGTGCCCTAAAGCTTGATCCCTATGACAGCTTATATAGTCATCTAGCCTAGCGTTTACAGGAGAGTCCTATCCGGCTACGTTCCAAAGTCGGTACAAAGGTACAACTTGGACTACAAGTCTATCTAGCCGAAGTTGGTAAGTCTTCCGGGCCTTCCCGCAGTCAGATGGGCTTCCATCTTCTCTCTCTGACTAGGCCACCCGTAGAGTGTATCTCTAACTCAGAAAAGGGCGACCCTAGTCAGCGAGTCACCGTGGGTACATCTGGAAAGTATATCCCCAACAAGCACACAATCCCATGTATAATTACTTCAGGTATGTCCCTCGGTTTGTTCATGCCCCATCACTAAAGCTAATAAGCCTACTTTGCATGTCGTCTATCTTTGTATGGGCATACATGCTATTCTCTAAATGTTAGCTATATCATATCAGATAGAGCAAGAAACAGGTGTTTCCATGTTGTCTATGATTATCGTGTACAACACGCAACCTAAACATAAACCCATCTATACTAGGCTACATCATGAATTATTTAATTAGATGTAAATAAATATAGTGCTACTTGCTTATTGATCTGTACAACTCTGTATAACTATAATTTCTAACATTGCACGCTGCTGAACAACACTTGAACTAGCCATGGGAGTATTCAATTGAATTGATGATCAACATATTTATACAAAGTGAACGAATATGAATATGGCCATGTCACATACATATTACAACAGCGGGAATATTCCTTTAATTAGACTATTAATTTCTCCGTCTATTTCACAGTATAGGTCGTGGAATTGAGGGAGTAATCGGTGGAGCTACTGTGAAATAGACGGAGTAATCGGTGGAGCTGCCACCTCTGTTACATACCTAGTGTAATCTCCGGACCTCACGTTTCTAAATCACAAGCCGGTATAACCCGAATTTAGGGAGGACGTACTACCGTGGAGGCCACGAGGCTGCCCACAAGCAGGACGCAATGGCAGGGCATGGTACCGGCCAACCATCCACCCCAAAGTTCATGGTTATAGCTTCGAGTGTGAGAAACGTGACCAGCTGGCTGCAAGTCTACCGATACAAATGAGTATGTACGCCAGCGACATACACGAGTACATCAGAACAATTCCATCTAAAAATATATAGAAATATATTGCAACGCCATTACGGCAAGAACCAAATTATATAGATAGTACTAATAATATTTTTGGATTATATCCTCATACATCACTCAACAAATCAGTGTGCATCATTATGCTTTTGAAAAGGACATGTAGTGATGCCACCACATCATATGTGTTCTTTTCATAAACCACATGGATCCACTAGAGTTCATTGCATGTGTGTTCTTTTCATAAAGCACATGGATCCACTAGAGTTCATTGCATGTGTGTTCTTTTCATAAACCACAACTAGAGTCATGGCATGTGTTTTTTTGATAAACCACATTGATCCACTAGAGTTCATTGCATGTATGTGTGTATCAGTGTGCATCATTGTGGTTTTAGGAAAAGAACACATGTAGTGATGCCACCACAGCATATGGTGTCCAACCATGTCCAAGAACCCTGGCAGCATGCTAGGATTCAACTGCAGCATGCATTCTACCACCAGCTTGAAAGATGCTGAATCACCACACCTCATTGGATGTGTGTGTGTACCAGTGTGCATCATTGTGGTTTTGGAAAAGAACATATGCAGTGATGCCACCACAACATGTGTGTTCTTTTCATAAACCACATGGATCCACTAGAGTTCATCGCATGTGTGTTATTTTCATAAACCACATGGATCCACTAGAGTTCATTGCATGTGCGTTCTTTTCATAAACCACAACTAGATTCATTGCATGTGTGTTCTTTTCATAAGCCACATAGATCCACTAGAGTTCATTGCATGTGTGTTCTTTTCATAAACCACATGTATCCACTAGAGTTCATTGGATATATGTGTGTGTATTAGTGTGCATCATTGTGCTTTTAGGAAAACAACACATGCAGTGATGCCACTCCAACATGTGGTGTCCAAACATGTCCAGGAACCTTGGTAGCATGCTGGGATTCAACTGCAGCATGCATTCTACCGCCAGCTTGAAAGATGATACATCACCACACCTCATTGGATGTGTGTGTGTATCAGTGTGCACCATTCTGGTTTTAGGAAAATAACACATGCAGTGATGCCACCACAGCATGTGTGTTCTTTTCATAAAGCACATGGATCTAGTAGAGTTCATTGCATATGTGTTCTTTTCATAAACCACATGGATCCACTAGAGTTCATTGCATGTGTGTTCTTTTCATAAACCACATGGATCCACTAGATTTCATTGAATGTGTGTGTATCGGTGTACATCATTGTGGTTTTAGGTAAAGAACACATGCAGTGATGCCACTCCAGCATGTGGTGTCCAACCATGTCCAGGAACCTAGAAGCATGCTAGGATTCAACTATAGCATGCATTCTATCACTAGCTTGAAAGATGTTGCGTCACCACACCTCTTTGGATGTGTGTGTATCAGTGTGCACCATTGTGGTTTTAGGAAAAGAACACATGCAGTGATGCCACCACAACATGTGTGTTCTTTTCATAAATTACATGGATCCACTAGAGTTCATTGCATGCGTGTTCTTTTCATAAAGCACATGGATCCACTAGTGTTCATTGCATGTGTGTTATTTTCATAAACCACATGGATCCACTAGAGTTCATTGCATGTGTGTTCTTTTCATAAACCACATGGATCCACTAGGGTTCATTGGAGATGTGTGTGTATCAGTGTGCATCATTGTGGTTTTAGGAAAAGAACACATGCAGTGACGCCACTCTAGCATGTGGTGTCCAACCATGTCCAGGAACCCTGGCAACATGCTAGTATTCAACTGCAGCATGCATTCTACCACCAGCTTGAAAGATGTTGCATCACCACACCTCATTGGATGTGTGTGTATCAATGTGCACCATTGTGGTTTTAGGAAAAGGACACATGCAGTGATGCCACCATAGCATCTATGTTCTTTCATAAAGCACATGGATCCACTAGAGTTCATTGCATGTATGTTCTTTTCATAAACCAGATGGATAAACTAGAATTTATTGCATGTGTGTTCTTTTCATAAACCACATGGATCCACTAATGGTGGCTGTTAGATCGAGTCTTCTAGAAGGCACACCCCAAACACTTGTTTTGCATGACGATTGTTACATACCGTTCGATCTGGGTGCTTGGACGATTGTGATCGATCTTTGTAAGAGTGATCCACGAGTAGGCTATTATACGACATGATTGTCTGTGCTTACTGTCCGGTTGCTCTGGACAAACTGTCAACACCGCGCGCTCCCCTTTTGCTAGTGTCACGTGTTCCGTGGGCCACCTACTAGTGTCACGTCCCTTCTACCACTCTTCCTCCCCATACTTCTCTTCCTTCCCCTCGAAGCCACTTTCCCCACATCTCTCCCATCCTGCCGTAAGCCGATAGCGCCTCTAGCGATCTCTCCCGCAGCCACCCCAGTCCCCCACCCCCTTTCACCATGGGTTCAAGGGGAGACGGTGAGGAAACACCTCGTGACGATAGGGACGATGATTCGATGTGAGTTGTCTCATCTCTAAAATCTGTGGCCATTTATCTATTTTGAGCTAGATCTACTCTGATTAAACATGTATGATATGTTAGGCCAACCAGACGATGTATCACTCTGACTATCACGGTTTAGCGGAGGAAAACAGTCCTCCACTATGTCAACATGGATATGTGCCCGCTAAATTTGTAGCGTTCTATTGACGAAACACAGGCACGAGGTTTTTAGGGTGTCAAGGACATGGTGCAATGTTGCCACGCAGAAGTTGCGGTGTTGTCAAATGGGTAGATCTAGAGTGGCCCAAATCGATGCAGAAAATGCTAGACAAACTATGGGATATGACTGTTGAGTTGAAAGAATCCATAGTCAACTCACTTCTTGATAGTGCTGAGATGAAGTTATTTGACCATGTTGACACACCCAAGCTTAACCGAGATCTCAGGAGGGTGCAAGAGAAGGTTAGCAAAGTCGAGAAGGAGAGGGACGTGGTGTTGGCCCTGAAGACTAAAGTAGAGCAAGAGATGATTCAAGCAAGGAATGAACTTCACCAGGACAAAGTCCTGCAGTTCACAACTACAGGTATTGACAAGTGCATGAGGATAAATGCATAGAAACAATTGAAGCTGAACAAGGAAGATGCTAAAAGGACGGAGGAGACGATTTGATCCTTGCTCTCATAGGAAGATGCGCATCTGGCTAAGATTAAGAAGATCAAGGAGATGTGTGATAACTAGTTCTATTTAGCTTAAGTTCCGTACTTTTTTAAGTTGTAATAGTAGTACTTGTTGACCTAGCGGTCTGAACTAGTGGTCTCGGAGTCCTGGGAGAAAAAATTGGTCGCTCGTTAATATGTCTTAGCCCTCCGTTACTTCCTTCTGTCTGATGATGGTGGTATTATGACTTTGGTGGTTTGTTTAAACGTAATATACGTGCATTGTGCCGCATGCAAATGACACGAGCACAAATTATAAAGTGGAAGAATGTACACACATTACTGGAGATCCAGGAGCTTCGCCATACGAGCTCAAGATTAGGCTAGAAAGTGGTGCCGATTTCCTAATTATTTGGGCATTATCGGTTACAATTGTTGTTTATGTTGCCATGTCTATGAGCAGCAACTAAAATAAGTTTGCTTCTTCATGGAGTGTAGCAGCTTGAATAATTTATTTATGTGCCACTAACATTCCATCGAATTTGGAGACCTCCTGCCCCTCAGCAATCGTGGAACCGGTGCTGCGTGTTTTCAGATAGTAGTGGCACAATCACAATTTTGGATTCAACTAGTGACTCGGCTGTTTCCAAACCTCAAGTCGCGGTACATTTTACCCCGAGAACATGGGTAGATTGTTTTGCCTGACAAGTTCCACGAACAGAGCTCTAGAATTTAAGAGAATTACATATATAGGTTCAAGTTCAACACATTATTGTGCATCTTCATTGCCAGGAGCCTTCTACCCCTGCCTGGGTGCCAAACCTTCACGTCCACTGGCTTCTTCATTTCATGCCTTCTTCCTCTTCCTCGGTGCCAATTTTCTTAGCATCAGGTACTCTACATTGCCAGGAAAATCACAACCAGAATCGTGTCAGCATCATCACTCCACTCGTTTTTATTTTCCTCCGGCAACAAAATGACTGACACGGCTATCATGTTTCTAACCTTGTGGCACTTCCTGCCAAAGAAACAGGACTATTGCATAACTGCCTAATATCTATAGAGTAAACAAAACAAAAATTACAAATCAGCACAAACATGCGAACCCTAAGAGACTTTTGCTTACTGGGAGCTAATTGGGTTCGAGCGACCACCCTGTCCAAGAATAGCAAGGCGACTCCTAGTTGTAGCAGCTTCCACATCTAGTACTTCACAATCCAGCGTAAACATGCAAACCGAAGCATACCTTTTCATCAAACCAATTAGCTGACTTTCACACGTTAGAGGAACCATGATGTCTCGTTCATCCATTAAGCTAAACTTTGCAGTCTGCTTCGACCCTATTTCAGCATGTTTACATAGAGTATCAACCATACCAAGGATAGTCCAGATCCACGCAGGTGCTTTGCGGTGACCCAGCATACCACTGCATGATGTAGTACACTATAGTCATTGACATAACACCAATGAAACATCGTTCACTAGTATTACATCCCTCGGAGTGGTATAACAGAAACACACCAGGTCCAAGACATGACTATAAATTACAACTCGACTCTTTACAAAAGATCTAGAGAACACTCTAGGTTAAAGAGGAAGAAAGAAACTTCTTACAACGAAGAACCAAAAATAACATCTCAGAAATATCTGGTGACTAATACTAGTATTTAAACTGATTTGCTTGCAATTGCTGCTAGTGCAATGCTCTACAGAAGTAGGTTTTATGGCTAGCATATCTACTCCTATCTAATCAGAGCTTTGTCTTCACTTCGGTTGACGTGTCTGTTGACTTCATGGACTTTATTGAAGAACTTGAGCTGTCGATGATGGTTTCTTGAGCATAAGTTGGTGTTGACGTCGCCTTCAACGGCTTAGAATCTAGCAAGGGTTAAGAAGGTACGGTTGAGTATGAGCATACCCAGCAAGTTCACTAAAAAGGAGTGTCTGGTGCACTATCCCTACAGCCATAGACCAAAGGTCGTAGGCAATGCAGGTTTTCATAAACATTTCTTCAAAGGTTGCTTTTATTATGAAAACTATGTCCGATAGACTTCATAGGTTGACCAAAACTTTCGTGGAGTTCCTTTCCTGCCGCGTTCGTAGCTCCTTCCTGGAACATGGAGTAACATGTCACAATTCTTACACTCTGCAGAGGTGCATCACTTTTCCCTTGAGAGACCTTAAGCTTTGTTGCACGGCCGGGAGTATGTCCCCGTTCAAACTTCCTTGGTTCGAGGCCCAATCTAATATCCAAGAAAATCACTGCCCTCTCCGCGACCCCGCATGAAGACACGATCCTCCAAGAAGGTTTACCATGAGTACTATCCAGGTAGCCTCTCGAAGACTATGTAAGCAGCTCTGCCTGGCAGCCACCATCAACTATGGTAAACCACCACCAAGATAGCTATCCATAGATAATCTAGACACCAATAACACGGGAACATAAGGGTTCCCACCCATGTGCTAGATGCTCCACGAGAAATCTGCACCTTCACGATAAGGTCATCCGTCCATGCGAAAGGAAGAAGATCCAGCTGACTTCTTCGTCCCATTCCAAATCTTATGGTTAACGCATATTATATGGTGCTATAATCACTAATGTCATGGGTTATTAAGTCCTATATGTTGGCAACTGGAATCTTAGATTCCACTGCAATTCTTAGTATTTATCACCACTTAGGATGATAATAGCATTTCATTTCTTTGGGAAAATACTTATTTTCTGTCTCTTTTAGAACATAGGTGATAACACACAATTTTCAAATACTTTCATAAAGACTCTTCAAAGGACATGAGCAAGTGATGAACTTTCCTTTTGTGATTGCAAGATAATGCACTCATGGTCTTCAAGACAATAGAAGATCCAAATTCTGTAAATAGCATCATTGGTCCGGTAAGGACGAATGTTTAAAGAAGCAAGATACAATTATGCATAAGTAATGTAATGCAATTGGATAAATGTGAATCCCCTAGGAATGGTTTCTTTAGAATGTGTTTCACTTTTATATCAACTTCACACTTGAGATTCTTATTAAGGCTTGTGAGAGTGTGTGAAACAATATGTAAATACAACAAGTGGCATGCAATACTAATGCACTCAAATGGGGCATGGTATCTAAAAGATTTCTTAAGCAAGATTATTAATCAATTAGAGCCATTATAAAAATGCTTAAAGATTACCTTTAATGTTTCTTGAAAGAATAACTTTTGAATAAAAACTTACTTAACTAAACTAAAGCATTTAAACTTGAAATTAGCACTCTTAGGGTTCCTTTCTAATTATAGTTACTAAAAAGGAAAGCATCACTAGATTTGAATAATCACAACACTTATAGTGGAGACTGATGTCTGCAAGAGCACAAATCGTTTGTAGCTAGTTTCGAAGGTCAGATATCGATCGCACAGGGAGCCCAAAGGTAAGTGTTTATTGATGAAGTCTCTATCACACCCGAAGTTGTCACGGGTCTTTGAGTGAATTGACTGCAAGTGTTGAAATAAGAATGGGTTTTAGATTAAATGCAATAGATTTAAATAGAACTAAAATGTTAACTTTAGAAATATAATGCATAAAAGTAAAGAACGATTTTGCTTGTTTGTTGTTTCCTGCAGATGGAGAAAGAAGGCGCATGGAGATTCAGTTCATGGTGATAGTGAATGTGCCAGGTGGTCGAGTGGTAAATGTAACAATTATAATCTTATAGATATATATGTAGGCGAGCAACCCATAATTAGCCGGAACTCCTCTTGGTAGTTTTCATCCCAACTTCAATAATCCTACTAGCCTGCTACCAAAACCATGGTCAGACACTAGACGATTAAGACCCTTCAGGTCGCTTAGAGATTAAGCTCCTTGGATCGGAATAATGCAATAAACACAGTGGTTACTCATTATCCTCGAGTCAACTAGCTTTCCATTGATATCCCCGTGTCACCCGGGGGTCTCCGGTCCACTAGCGTACAAGATCTTATCTATGTAGAACAAGGTATCATGTTATCTAGGCCCTTAATTGGACAACAAGCATTAAGCATCCCATAGATAGTCAAGCACACGTAATATAGTAATTCGAATCAATCACAAACTAATGGAAAATATATGAAGGCACATCACATCTCACCAATCCCCTACATCTCCCACGCCTAAGGGAATTACTCACACATGAGAGAAGAACAGATCATCAATATAATAAAATAAAGGGAATTCATCTTGGTATTGCCGTGGAGATCCACAATAAGAATAAAAAATATCCAACACAATTCAAGATGGGAAGAAACAATCTCAAACCCTAGTCTTGCAAGGTGGAGATCCCTCTCTCTCTCAAGTACAAGTAGTGGCTATGGGGGTGTACTGGCTAGGAGGTCGAAGATCGTGGAGCAAGATTAAGAACGTCTTCTCCTTCTTCTTCAGATCTCTTCTTTCTCCCTTCTGGATGGTGTGGTGGCTGTTGTGTTGTGTTTTCGCCCCCGGTCCCTTCACGGAAGTTGTCCCTTTTGATAAGACAGAGGCGGCGGCAACTATACGGCGGGAACTATACGGCCGGAAAAATATTCCCGCCGTATAATTGCTCATTAAAGCTTCTCTGAGCTCCCCTCGCTTGCTTCCAAAGTGGGACTTGCTTGTTTTATCCAGAATATTGTATTTCTCTAGTTGAATCCTTCTATTGAGTTTAGAACCTGAAACACACATTAAAAACCAAGTTTTCTTTGCTACCGAAGTATTAGCGTAAGGTAAAACCAGAAAATGATCAAATCCGGGAGAAAACCATCAATAAAAGCCATAAAAAATATGTCGAATCGCATAGCTATCAACTCCCCCAAGCTTAGATGTTGCTCGCCCTCGAGTGACAAGGAAATAAGGAAGAATAGTAGAGATTCGAGACTGAAAATAAAGGAACTCACAAGTTTGAATTGGTGTCAAATTCTTTTCTTCACAATTCCTGCAATCTTAAATATGATCATACAAGTATTCACAAGATTGCACTGAGTCCACTTCCTAACCACGTATATCTTGTTAGCAAATAAATCATATGCCCAAACAAGTGTTGAAAGTTTAGCTAGGAAGGTGAGATAATTTCTTTTGGTGCCTCTCTTTGTTGAGAGATGAAAACTTTTTCTTCTTGTTCATTTAACCAATTAAGAGTACTCAAGTTAGCATCAAAACATTTAATTTAAGAACAACTCATCTACACCCATGTCAAAATTTCAAGGCTCTCAAAGCACCTTTTTCTTTCGTTTGTCTTTCAAAAACTTCAGCTCTTTCATAGACAAATCATGCCACTATTTTTAACATGTTAATTGGGGCTATGCTGTGCACTCGTGTCCATGCCAATAAATAATGTTGAGAAATAATGGGACAGAGGAGTACTAAAACTTCACTTGGAACGTCAAAACATGAGGATACTAAATTTTTTACACGTCGTAGCATTGCTACTACAGACGTTCACATAACTCAATAGCTGAAATCAAGTGGTTTCCCACATTTAGATCGTTCGTTGGCCAGCAGAGTTAATAGTTCCCCATGGAGCACGGGAGTTGTAATGACAAGCGTAAAGCAATATCTTATGGTAATTATTAGAAAAAACTAGTGGCATAATTTCTACTACTTCGAAACATCCATTTAATCAAACAATTTCAATCAAGGGTTGACGAGGGTTTAACTCATCAATGCCCATTGTTATGGACTTGGGTTTTGGAGAAGGAGGGAGCGCTGGAGACATCGATCGGCTAGCAAACAAGCACACATGGGACTCGAAGATTTACCCAGGTTCAGGCCTCGTAGAGGTCCCTACTCCTGCTTGTCTGTTCATGGAATTATCGAAGGAATCAAGGATTACAATGGTGCGCAGATGCAATCTGGTGAGGGCTGTGGAAACTAGGGTTGTGTGTGTCCTCCTCGCCGCCCCCTCCTAGCCTTTATATAGATAGGCTAGGTCTCGAGTATCAGGTCGAGTCGGTTACAAGTTAGGGTTTTCCCCTTTGAACTTTCTATCTTTAGCTTCTTCTTCTCCTTCAAGCAATCGAGAGCCTGTAGGTTACTCGAGTTCCTCATTTGGGCCGTGGCGACAACGTGGGCCTCTACGTATTCAGGCCGTATATACCAAGCTCGAGTACCTGTAGGGTATACCCATGTCAGTAGCCCCCGAGTGTCTAGTGGAATCGAAGATTCAATTGGAGACTTTATGAAGCCTTTCGAGTGCATGACTGAGTATGTTTTTCTACTACTTTGTTTGTGTCATAGGGATTGTTGATGCGCGTGCCTGATTTAACCGATGTATTGGTATCAGTTAACTACCTTAGGGTAAAACAACGCCATCTACTCGAACTCGAGTCCCCAGACTCGAATCCGGAAAAATGCTGGTGTAATTCGACTCAAGCCACGGAGGTCTTACAGGAGTCGAATTCTAGTGTATGGGTGTGAGCTCTCGACACGTCCGTCAGTGCTTGTTCATCGTACCTATAGGCATGGATATATTTCTGGTAGTGCGCAGCAAATGCGTTGCCAGGCCTTATTCATGTCTTATCTTCACGCTGTAAGCGTGGCATCCGAAATTTTATCATCGCAGAGACGATTCGGGTGACCCAGGAGACACAGTCTCTTTGTAGGGAAAAAATCATGAGGCGGTGTCGCCATAAGCTTCGAGTGTGGATGTTATCAACAAACAGTACTTTGTACAAATAATCATAGGGTGCGCGACCAGCGCTCCCTATGGGAGTAGCCCCCGAGTGCCCTGTTGAGTCGAAGATTCAGGCAGGGACTAAAGAACTTTGCGACTGCTATAGTCTTTTGTTTGCTTGTTTCAGTCGAATTTGCTTCCGGCGCTCCCTATGGGAGTAACCCATGTCCATAGTTGAACCGTGTTTCGAGTGGTTGGGTTTGCTTTGATTGTCCATGTTCGTGCCTGCAGAAGAAGAAAAAATCATAGGGTGCACGACCAGTGCTCCCTATGGGAGTAGCCCCCGAGTGCTTGGCGGAGTCAAAGACTCGAGCAAGGACTAAAGTAGTCAAAGTCTTCTGCTGCGTAGTTTTTGATGACGTCAGTGCTGACGATTCCATGACCTCAATTGCCCGCGTGAGTGAGTTTGACGGGACGTGATGAGTGGTGGGTCCCATTCCCTGACTCTGATTTGACCGGGCGTGCGTAATCTTTACTTTAACTATGCCTCCTCGATTTCCGTGAGTAATGGGAGTAGTGGGGGACGGTTCGCGCTTCAGCTCCTCCACGTGTCGCCGCGATGAATGCGACGTATCTGGTAGGGTTTTTCTTAGCCGTTGGATTGCATCTTCAAGGGGGTTAAGTAGCGGTGCGGCGACAGTAAATTTCACATCTACTTCTTTTCATCCTTTGCCTTCATCGCCATTGCCGTTTCTCCTCTGCTTCTTTGTGCTCCTTTCCTTCGTGGCGCTAGACCAGCTCCGCGTATTTCCCAGCTACTTCCTCTGGTCACATCGCTGCCGCGGAATGGGAAAGAAAATGGGAGGTGCTGCGGCCGATTCTGCTGCCGCTGCTGCTGTGATGAAGAAGAAGGGCGACTCCACCGCTGCGGGCACCAGCACCGCCGCTGGCGGCAAGAAAAAGGGCACGGGCACTCGCGTCACGAATGGCGCGTGGCGTCCATTTGTGATCAAGTCCTCAGAGCTTCGTCTTCTTCGCCAAGACGGAGTTTTGTCATCCGCAGTCGCCGACGCGCGCGTCCCTGGTGGCGAGGTAATCCCCTCTCCTCCTGCCGGCTTTCGGGTGATGTTCCTAGCGTTCATCATTCGCGGCCTCTCGTTGCCCCTGCATCCTTTCTTCAGGGGCGTTCTTTGTTTTTAGGGCTCCAGCTCCATCAGTTGTCCCCCAATTCCATCCTCCACGTAACTTGCTACATTACCCTTTGCGAGTGCTGGCTCGGAATTGAGGCGCACTTTGGCCTCTTCAAGCGCCTCTTCAAGTTGAAGCACCAATCGGCGTCTGGCTCCATAGTCTATGATTTAGGCGGCTGTGGTATCCACGTCGATCCATACACCACGTACTTCGACATCAAGCTGATGATGTCCATCCAAGGGTGGAGGGACAAGTGGTTCTACGTCCGCGACCAAAAGGCCGACCGAGACCACTTCGGACTCGCGCCCTACGACCCCGCGACGCCGTGCAAGAGGAGGCGCTCCTAGAAGAATGTGATTATGCCCGGCGAGTCCGCGGAGACAGATGTGATGTACGAGCGTGTCTGCAACCTCGAGAGTCGCATGGGCAAAGAGGAGGGAGGTTGCGCCCTCATTCGCACATGGCTGTGCTGTCGCGTCCAGCCCCTGCAGGCCAGAGTCCACCCCATGTTTCAGTGGGCTGGCGCGGACAATGTCACTCGCGCGTCTGCCGATGGCATGTCCGCGAGTGAGGTAGATAAAAGGGTTTGACTGGTCACCAAGTACACCGTCAAGGATGTGCTCCCCAGTGAACCAGTCGTTCCTCCATTCGATGCTTCTAACCCTCCTCCTGAGGTATAGTTGTGCTACATAGTAGCTTTGTTTGTTGATTGCTTCTTTGATGTTTCTTGACTTTGTGTTAAATTTGTTTTCTATATGCAGGATTGGGCGATGTCGCCCTGTATGCCTCCTCTTCTCGAGGGGATTATCCCTCGTGAAGCCTTGGAAGAGGACCAGTCAGAGTCGACCGTCCCATCTGATGTGGAGGAGGAAGCCCCCGAGTCGAGTAGTCTGGATACTCGCAAGCGTTCGCGCAGCGAGGATTCTGATGCGTCGTCTCCTTCGACTCCGGAAGGTGCAGGCGTTGGTGAGGAGTCGCCAATCCCTGCCGTTCCTGTGAGTGCGATGGCACCATCCTCTCGCAAGAAGATGCGGCTGCCGAAGGAATCGTTGTCAGAGTCGGGGGATCCAACCTTCGACTTTGAAAAGTTTGATTGGTAAGTATTCGAGTCTTCCTTTTTTGGTTCTTCTTTGGAGTTGCCCTTTCTTGATGTTGGTTTGGTCTTGCAGTCAGCAGGCGTCGTCATCTTTCGGCGACGTCCAATTTCTGAAAGTATCTGGAGTCGCGACCTCGAGGGCCAAGAAAGAGGTTAAGCGTGCTCCTTCCCCTCCATTGGCGGCCCACTCTCGGCATAACTCATCCAGCTCTCTGCATGATGGGGAGCATCGGATGGTTGCTCAGATGACTGCTCATCAATCGACTTTGGAGTCACTGGAGGATCATGTGAGTGTAGCATCTCTTCTTCTGATATTGCAGTTGATTTTATCTATGTCATCTGTTGATCCTATCGTGTTTTCCTTTTTTCGACAGCTCCTTGTGAAGGAAGCCGCTCACTTGGCGGAGCAGGTGCTTGCGATGGGTCGCCAGCATGCCATGCTGGATACACGTTATCGCGTGGTGGAAAGTAAGTGCCATTTACTTCTTCTTCTACTGCATCGCTGTTATGTAGTCGACTGATAGTCTATCCCTGTTGTTTTGTTTTGCAGCTGAACATAATGCCCTTCTTCGCAACGCTGCCACCATGGAAAAGACACTCGCCGTGGCTGTGAAGATCTGCGATGAGGCAATCGCGGCGCATGGCGAGGCGCAAACGCGCAAAGAGGATCTGCGTGCCTCCATCGCAGCTAGGGAGAAGTTGTTCGAAGAACATCTTTTCTCGATTGCCAAGGCTCTCTCAGGTATTTGCTGGTCTGCAATTTTACCAACTGCCTCTTTTTCAATTGCCTTCGATGTTGTTATTCACTGCTGACGTTGTGCCAATGCTTTATTCTTGTGTAGATGCCAGCGGTCTGAGCTTTGACGCGTAGGCGCTCCGCCGTGATGACGCGTTGGCGGGTGCTGTCTCGATAGTCGAAGACTGGAGCGCTGCTATGCAGGGTACGCTCGCCAAGGCTAAAGGCGTGCTCAGCCGTCTTCGGGAGGAGACGACACCCAAGGCTGCGTTGATTGAAAATCTTGATGAGATGGTGGAGTCACTTGCCAGAGGCGTTCCTACGAGTTTCAAGAACTCGCTCCGTGCGGCTGGTGCGTCAATGTCACTCGCGATGGTACAAGCCCACAGAGTCGAAGTTTATCCTACAATAGTCTCAAGGGCGATGCCCGTCAGCGTGGACGGCCAGCAGGTAGTTTTTGCTCCTTTTGCAACTGCCTGTGGCAAATATGGGCCATAGCTAATCAACACCATTGCAAAGTACTCTGAGGAGCTGTAGCGAGCCAAGAAAGCAGCGAAGGCCACGGCGTCAGGGGCCGACAGAAAGTGTGTGGCATCTGATACCGCCATGGACCCGTCGAGGCCCCCATGCCTTTTGGCGAGTGTATCTGCTGATACTTTTGCTAATCTTGAATGCACTCGAGTCTTTTGTCTGTGCATCGCTTTGGTCTTCTTATTGCTTCTTGCTTGGGTTGTGATAGGGCACATCGAGTGAACCACTGATCGAACCTCAGGATTCGCACCCCTTGATGACACTTTGGCACCACCGCGCTCAAGGGTGGATGAGCTGTCTCTGCTCTCGCGACTCCATGATCGCGTGAAGCAGTTGGAGCGTGAATTGCCCGTACTCCGTGGTAACACAGATGTATGGAAATTGAAAGTAGAGAAGGCTACCGCCCGAGAACAATGTCTATTGGGGGAGGTGACACAGTTGGGCGACCAATTTAAATGTTAGCTTTCTTACTCTTATCTTTTCCTTGTAGTCACTCGTGATGGTGTGCTGTCTTCATACTTCTGCTTTTGCCTTGTATAGTTGTCAGCACGCGCCATCCGCAGGATGAGAAGGATAGGATTGCTATTCACATGAATGACCTGACCCAAGAGTAGCTTCAAGAGAGTGGATATTTCTGGGTGGATCATGATCGTGCAATCGCACTGGCGACCCTGCAGGATCGTGCGTCGCGAATGCTGCACTTCCTGAAGAAGTCGCAATCATGCTTGAAGAACATTTATTGGATGATGTTTCCACTGGATGTTGCTCCATCGAGCCTGCTGACACTCCTTGCCAAGTTCCAAGACCTGACTACGGTTCGCGAGTGTGTAAGACAGCAGTTGGTGGCTGGTGCCAAGGCCGCTCTGTCGCTGGTGCGACTGCATAGGCCTGATGTAGACGTTGCGGCAATTGCGGCTGGACCACCTGCGCCACCAGCGGGTTCTGCTTGGAATATGATGCCGCACTATCAGGTGGTGGATCGCCCAGCAGAGGAGATCGTCGACTTCTTCGAGGAGCAAACCAAAGTTCTCTTGTTGCAATAGTAGTTTAGTTTGTGTCCTGCACATAAGTGTACCAATGTTGTAAAGTTTGTATATATGTTGTGCATAATTGATTGTCGATGATGTATAAAGAGCTTGTTAGCGTGTATGTTTTGTGAGTGCGTTGCACTACGCGATTCCTTTTTGTTAGCCTGGACATGCGCTTATCTCAGTCCCTTGTCAACCTGTCAGGTGCGTTGCAACTGGGTTGATGTGTGTCAAGGGTTTCGATTGGTGTGGCTACTCAGGATATCACATTTTAGTTCGTAGAACATATGTGTATAGGGTGGCGCAGCCCCCGAGTGGATAAGGTGCGAAAAAATAAAGGAAAACATAGAGTTTTGGGGCACTTAGCTTTATTTATTCGCGGGACAGTACGAAGTACAATGTGTGGCTAAGTAGCCTTGGCTGAGTAGCCTTATTTGCAATGTAAAAGTAAAAAACGACTAAGGGTAGAAGCGTCGTAGCTACGCGATGTTCCAGGGGTTGGAGTATGCGACTCCTGTATCTAAATATTGAAGGTGATAGGCGCCACCTGGGATTACTTCTGTAATCACGTATGGTCCCTCCTAGGGGGACTCGAGCTTGAGATGCCCTTGCTGCTTCAGTCGCAGGACCAGGTCGCCTTCGACAAAGGATCTGGGGCGTAGCCTCCTACTGTGGTAGTTGCGCAGGTTCTGCTGGTAGATCATTGATCTTTCCGCGGCCATTTCCCTTGCCTCGTCAAGGAGGTCGACGGAGTCTTCGAGTGCCAGATTTGACTCCTGCTCGCTGTAAGCGACCACGCGTGGTGCTTTGTATCGTACCTCGGCAGGTAGCACCGCTTCAGCCCCGTGCACCATGAAGAACGGGGTGTATCCCGTGGCACTGTTTGGAGTTGTGCGTATGCTCTAGAGTACTGATTGTAGTTCATCTGGCCAGCAACCCGCGGCTTATTCGAGTTGCCGTAGGAGTCGGTTCTTGATGCCACTGCAGACGAGCCCGTTAGCTTTTTTGACCTGACCGTTGGTCTGTGGATGTGCCACCGAGGCATAGCTGACGTTGATTCCTAGATTCTCGCAGAATTCTTGGAACTCCTTGGATGTGAAGTTCGTCCCATTGTCTGTGATGATGCGGTGTGGCACTCTGAAGCGGTAGACGATGGACAAGAAGAACTTGACTGCGCTGTGCCCTGATTGATTGGTCACTGGCATGGCCTCTATCCACTTGGTGAATTTTTCTACTGCGACCAAGAGGTAGACGTAGCCTCCTCATGAGGACCTTGGGAGTTTGCCGACCATGTCGAGTCCCCATTGCGCAAAGGGCCAGGCCAATGGAATTGGCCGGAGTTCTGCGCCTGGTGCGTGCGGCTTGTCCGTGAATCGCTGGCAAGCATTGCATTTTTGGATGATGTCCTTGGTGTCACGCATGGCCGTAGGCCAGTAGAATCCAGCTCGTAGAGCTTTGGCCACGAGGGCATGACTGCCGGCGTGGTGCCTGCAGGTCCCTTCATGGATGTCGAGGAGAACAGCTCTTCCGTCGGCCGCGGAGACGCATCGCTAGAGTACTCCTGTGATGTTGTGCTTGTATAGTTCGTCGTTGATAACAGCGAATGCCTTGGATCACCGCGCGATGTGCCGTGCATCAGTCGGATCGTCCGGTAGCCTCTTGCTGAGAAGGTATGCGATGTACGGTTGAGTCCAGGATTGTTCGATCATCATGACGCTCATTGGTCCTTCGAGTCCTGTGTCCAGCTCCAAGTCGTCGAGTGCCATTGGCTCATTGGGCGGCGTAGCCCCCGAGTCCGTTGTTACGCTTGTTTTCTTCTCCGCGGCCTTTGGCTTGATGGAGCGTTCACAGATGCGCTCGAGAAATACCCCAGGTGGTATGGGGGCGCATGTAGAGCCTATGTTGGCGAGTGTGTCCGCCTCTTCATTGCTTTCGCGTCCTATGTGCCGCAGCTCGCAACCGTCAAAATCCCCTTCGAGTGTGTCGTAGAGGTCACGGTAGGCGATCATGTTGTCGTTCAGTGCGTCGCACTCATGCATTGTTTGGTTGACGACCAGCTTGGAGTCGCCGTATATAATGAGCCTCTTGGCACCACAGGCTTTTGCCATCCTCATCCCGTGTAGCAGGGCCTCGTATTCGGCTTCGTTGTTGGAGGCGATGAACTGCATTCGCAGGATATATTTCATCTTGTCCCTCTGGGGCGATGTCAGTATGACACCTACACCAGCTCCGTCGTTCCGCTTGGATCCGTCGAAGTGCATTGTCCAGAGGTAGGACATATCTGGTTTTTCGGGGAACTGGTTCTCCATCCAGTGCACGAGGAAGTCAGGGAGAACTTGCGACTTGATTGCGTCACACTTTTCATATGTGATGTCTCATGGAGACAATTCGATTCCCCAAAGCGCGACTGGACCCGTGGCGTCGGGGTTATTGAGGATATGCCCCAACGGGGCGTTGTTGACCACCACGATTGGGTGTTCCTAGAAGTAGTGGCGCAGTCGCTGGGCAGTCATGAAGACACCATACGCCAGCTTCTGGTAGTGCGGGTACCGCTGTTTTGTTGGCGTGTGGACCTTGTTGAGGTAGTAGATTGGGCGCTGTACCCCGTGGACCTTGTTTTCCTCGGCTCGTTCGACCACGAGCACTGTGCTGACCACCTGGTTGGTGGCGGAGATATATAGCAACAATGGTTCCCTCTCTCGTGGGGTCACCAGTACTGGCGAAGTGGATAGCAGGCGCTTGAGGTCTTCGAATGCTTCCTGCGCCTCATTGGTCCACTCGAACTTGTCAGATTTGCGGAGGAGTTGGTAGAAGGGCAGTGCCTTTTCACCCATCCGACTGATAAATCGACTGAGGGTCGCGATTCGCCCAGCTAGTTGTTGGACGCCCCTTATGTTTTTCGGCTTCTCCATGGTCAGTATGGCTTTTATTTTCTTCAGGTTTGCTTCGATTCCTCTCGTGGAGATGAGATACCCGAGTAGTTGCCCAAATGGTACGCCGAAGGCGCATTTGTCCGGATTGAGCTTGATCCGGTAGTGGTCGAGGTTGGCGAAGGTTTCGCGCAAATCGTCGATTAGTGAGGCTTCCTCTTTGGTCTTGATTACTATGTCGTCGACATAGACTTGAATGTTGCGACCAAGTTGGTTCTTGAGGCAAGCCTGCATGCACCGCTGGTAGGTGGCTCCTGCGTTTTTTAGCCCGAAGGGAATTGTGTTGTAGCAGAACACACCAAGGGCGTTGTGAACGCAGTTTTTTCTTGATCTTCCTCCTTCATTCGAATCTGGTTATAGCCTAAGTAGGCGTCGAGGAAGCAGAGGCGCTCGCATCCCGTGGTGGAGTCAATGATCTGGTCGATTCGTGGTAATGGGAAGTGGTCCTTTGGACAGTGCTTATTCAAAGAGGTGAAGTCCACGCACATCCGCAGGATATCCGTGTCCTTTTTTGGTACTAGCACCGTGTTGGCGAGCCAAGTGCTTTCCTTGATCTCGCGTATGAATTTGGCGTCGAGGAGTCTGTTGATCTCCATTCCGACTACCTTTGCTCTTGGCTCAGATAATCGCCAGATTGTTTGCTTGACTAGCCTTGCGTCTGGGTTGACATTGAGTGCATGCTCGACGAATTCCCTGGGAACTCCTAGCATGTCCGCTGGACACCAGGCGAATATTTCCCAGTGCTCACGGAGGAATTCGACGAGCGCGAGTTCCTATGCGGGACTCAAGTTGTTGGCGATGAGGGCCACCTTGGCGGGATTCGATGGGTGGACCTGTACTTTCTTTGTGTGCACCGATGAGTCGAAAGATCGGTCGGGCGAACTTGGCCGGCTCAGGGGAGGCAGACTGTTGTCTGTCGACTCCTTTAGTCTCGCGAGTTCTTCCTGCATGCCGAAGGACTGGGAAATTCTGTTGAATTCCCTTTCGCAACTATCGGATCTCTCGAAGATCCCGTTGACTGTGATGACGCCATTAGGACCTGGCATTTTCATCTGCAGGTAGGAGTAGTGTTGTACCGCCATGAACCTAGCGAACGCGACACGCCCGAGGATGCAATGGTACTATGAGGGCCAGTCGACGACCTCAAAGTCGATGCGCTCACGCCGAAAGTTTTTCGGCGTGCCGAAGATGACGTCGAGGTTGATTTTGCCCAGGTTCAGACCTTGTAGAGGTCCCTTAAGGAAATATGCCCTGAGAGGCAATAATAAAGTTGTTATTATGTGTTCGTTCTATATGATAGATGTCTATTTTGCATGCTAGAATTGTATTGATCGGAAACATTAATACATGTGTGTTTAATAGACAAAAAGGGTTCCTAGTTATGCCTCTCTTATAGACTAGCTTGTTGATTAACAAGATGATCAAGGTTTCCTGATCATGGACATTGGATGTTGTTAATAACAAGGTCACAACATTTGTGAAATGATGTGATGAACATTCATCCGAAGTATAGCATTACGATCAAGTCATTATGTTTATATTGCTATAACATCATACGAAGTAATCTTTATCCTTAGACAATGAGATCATGTTAATTGCTAACACCGGAAGAGTATCTTGATAACATCAAACGTCACACCGTAACAGGGTGACTATAAAGATGGGTTCAGTGCTACGAATGTGTTATGTTGAGGCTCATGGATCAAGAGTGGAATTTGTCAATCCCGATGACGGATAGATATACTCTGGGCCCTCTCGGTGATATCACATTGAGATAGCTTGCAAGCAAGTGATGTGATCACTAGAATGTTATATCACGGGAACGAGAAAAGAGTGCATGTCGGTAACGAGATCAAACTAGGTATTTGGATACCGATGATCGAATCTCGGACATGTATTATATCAAGAGACAAAGGGATTAAATTACAAGCATTAAAGGTTCTCACGATCACAGAAGTCATCGTTGAATATGCAGGAGTCAGTATGGATCTCCAGGTCCCGCTTCTGATTATTGATCTGAGAGGAGTCTCAATCATGTCTGCATTATTCGCGAACCATAGGGTGACACACTTAAGAGTTACCGGACACCATTTTGGAGCACATATATTTCAGATGAAAGAATTGCAAAGCGTAGGAATTGTTTCGATAGAAACCGGAAATTGTTTCGGGTGAAATTGCAGAAAGTGGTTCTGCATGTGATATTGAAATATGGCAAGGGGTTATATGTGAATGTTTGTTAATTGAAGTAATTAACAAAATTCTGAATAAATTTAACAAAAGAGTTTTATTAAATGAGAGAGCATTAAACTTAGAGAATTTTAATGCATTTAAAGTGGGGACTTTAAAAGGGAATGTGAAGAGGCATTTTAATGTGGAGGGGTTACCACCACATGAATGGGGGAGGTGAGGGGTCACCCCCATGCGCTGGCCATGGAGGGGGTACCCCCTCCTCCTATAAAAGGCCACCCTCTCCCTCCTCTTCCACACACCTCCTTGTGAAGGATCTCTCTCCCCCTCTAGAATTATTCCCCCATGGTCTCGGATTAGCGAGATACATGTTCCCGGTGGCATTTCGTCTGCAAGGAGTTGCTTCTTTCGCTGGATCGCTGGAGCGAGGAGGTGGAGGTTGTCCGGTGGCTTGAACGTCTGTGCGAGTACTGATGCGTTGCTGAGTTGCGGTGCTCGGACTTCCTCACGATCTTGAGATCGGCAAGTGTACGACTACATCAACCACGAGTTCCTACTTGTTAACAAAACTCGTTATCTTCGAGAGTAAGTTCTCGATGGATGTATGTCCACCCGTTGCTCTGTACCTACTAGATAGATCTTGGCATGTAGTTCTCATCGTAGGAAATTTTTTGTTTTCTATGTTGCGGACCCAATAGTGGTATCAGAGCCTGATTTATGCGTAGGTGCTTTGCACAGGTAGTACACATATGTTTATATGTGGGCGATGATGATCATGTTATTGCATCTTCTATGTATTTTGGATATTGGTGGCATAGTGGGATGAAGCGGCCCAGACCAACCTTACATGTCATTGTACATGAGACCGGTTCCACCACTGACATGCAACTAGTTTTGCATAAGTGGCTAGCGGGTGTCTGTCTCTCCTACTATAGTCAATATCTGATTTACAACAAGTTTCTAATAGCTTGGTTATCCTTGTTGTGGTTCATGTTCGTAGGTAAGAACGGTTCTATCTCCGAAAGCCCTAAGCCACGTAAAACTTGCAATTGATAAATTAGAGGAGTCTAGTTTAGATCATTGCTAGGCTAGTGTATTGATATGGTATTGTTGTAAGTAGATGTATGATAGATACTCTTACAACATATTCAACGTGTATGTTCCATAGACCTTGGCCTTACACACAAAGGAATGATAGAGATCATACCACGATGCAATGATAGAGATCAAATGCATGGACCATATCATCTCACTTTACACATTAGATGTTAGCATCTTATACTGCTAGTTTGGCGCTTTCTGTAGCATTGTAAGATGATCCCACATTTAGATATCAAGATAAAAATATGTTCTTCCTTAAGTATGCACCGTTCTGTGGATCGTGTTTCGAGACATCACGTGATGATCGGGTGTACTCGAATCTATGCTTTCATATGAACGGGTGTAAGACGGTTTTACACACGCGAATACTAAGGTTCTTACTTGGCGAGCCTAGCATGTACAGACATGGCCTCGGAACACGGACCAAAAGGTTAAGCATGAGTCATATAGTTGATATGATGCCTATATAGATGCTCACCTTTGAAGCTACATCAACTCACGTGATGATCGGACTTGGTGTAGTGGATTTGGTTCATGTAATCACCAAAAGGACACGAGGTATGTCTTTTTTGAGTGGGAGTTCATTAGTAATATGTATTAGTTGAACTCACTCTATCATAAACTTAGTCTAAATAAACTTTACAAATTCTGTTGTAGATGGCACCACCTGCTTTTAATTTCAATGTGTTCATGGAGAAAGAGAAACTTGCTGCGAATGGTAGCAACTTCACCAACTGGGCTATGAATTTGAGGATTCTCCTCACTGCTGCACAAAAGAAATATGTGCTAGATGCGCCGCTAGGCCCCCCACCAGCTCCTGATGCCCCCGACGAGGAAAAGAATGTCTATGTGACTCGTCAGGAGGACCACAACTTAGTTCATTGTGGCATACTGTATGGGCTAGAGCCAGAACTTCGAAAGCGTTTCGAAAACGGCAATGCCTTTGATACCATGGGAGAATTGAAAATGATTTTCGATACCCATGCTGCCGTAGAGAGTTATAATGCTACTGAAAAGTTCTTTAGCTGCATGATGGAGGAGAACAGCTCCGTTATTGAGCATGTACTCAAAATGTCTAGGTACGCCGATAAGCTTGTGTCCTTGGGAATAACGATTCCCATTGACTTAGGCATACATCGTGTTCTCCAATCTGTGCCACCTAGCTACAAGAGCTTCGTGATGAACTATAATATGCAGGGCATGAAGAAGTCTCTTCTCGACCTTCTGTCAATGCTTAAGACTGCAGAAGTGGAGATTAGGAAAGAACATCAAGTGTTGATGATCAGTAGGACCACCGGTTTAAAGAAGGACAATAAAGGCATGCACAAGGGACAGAAGGGTGGCAAATCTGTTGCCGCACCTGAAAAGAAACCCCGAGCTGGCCCTAAGTCTGACACCGAGTGTTACTATTGCAAGGGGACTGGCCATTGGAAGCGCAATTGCCCCAAGTATTTGGCGGACAAGAAGTCCGGCAAGGCAAACAAAGGTATATTGATATACATGTTATTGATGTGTACTTGACTAGTACTCGCAGTAGCACCTGGGTATTTGATATGGGATCGGTTGCTAATATATGTAACTCGATTCAGGGGTGGGGGAACAAGCGACAACTAGCAAGTGATGAGGTCAGGATGCGGGTCGGCAATGGATCAAGAGTTGATGTGATCGCCGTCGGGACGCTACCTCTCCATATGCCATCGGGATTAGTTATAAACCTAAATAATTGTTATTTGGTGCCTGCACTGAGCATGGACATTGTATCCGGATCGTGTTTGATGCAAAGTGGTTATTCCTTTAAATCTGAAAACAATGGTTGTTCGATTTATAAGAATGATATCTTTTATGGTCATGCACCTATGTTGAATGGTTTATTTTTGTTGGATCTCGATAGTAATATTACGCATATTTATAATGTTGATGCTAAAAGGATTAAACTTGATGATGATATATCTACATATATGTGGCACTGCCGTCTAGGTCATATTAGCGTTAAACGCATGAAGAAACTCCATTCTGATGGACTTTTGAAATCACTTGATTTTGAATCATTTGATACATGTGATCCATGCCTTATGGGCAAGATGACTAGAACGCTGTTTTCCGGTTCAATGGAACGGGCAACAGATTTATTGGAAATCATATATACTAATGTATGTGGACTAATGAGTGTGTCGGTGCAAGGTGGATATCGTTATTTTGTTACTTTCACGGATGATTTAAGTAGATACGTGTATATCTATTTGATGAAACATAAGTCTGAAACCTTTGAAAAGTTCAAAGAATTTCAGAATGAAGTGGAAAATCATCGTAACAGAAAGATCAATTTTCTGCGGTCCGACCGTGGAGGTGAGTATCTAAGTTACAAGTTTAGCACACACATGAAAGAGTGTGGAATAGTTTCACAAGTCACGCCTGCCGGAACACCACAACGTAATAGTGTGTCGGAACGTCGTAATCGTACTTTATTGGATATGGTTCGATCTATGATGTCTCTGACTGACTTGCCACTGTCATTTTGGGGTTATGCACTGGAAACAGCTGCATTCACTCTAAATCGGGCACCATCTAAATCTGTTGAAACGACACCGTATGAATTGTGGTTTGGAAACAAACCTAAGTTGTCATTTCTTAAAGTTTGGGGATGCGATGTTTATGTGAAGGAACTTCAGCCAGATAAACTAGAACCCAAAGCGGAAAAATGCGTCTTCATAGGATACCCTAAGGAAACGATTGGGTATACCTTCTATCACAGATCAGAGGGCAAGGTTTTTGTTGCCAAGAATGGATCCTTTCTTGAGAAGGAGTTTCTCGCGAAAGGTGTGAGTAGTCGGAAGGTAGAACTCGAAGAGGTTATTGAGCCTTCTCTACATGAAATGGCGAGTAGCACAGCATCGGAAATTGTTTCGGAGTTGACTTCACCTAATGAAGAGAGAGCTAATGATATTGATCATGAAACTCCGAAAGAGGACACTGCCGAACCTCGCAGGTCAAGTAGGACACGTCAGTTCCTGAACTATATGGCAATCCTGTTGTGAATTTCATGGTTGATGAAATGGACGACCCTGCAATGTATGAAGAAGCGATGATGAGCCCGGATTCCAACAAATGGCTATAAGCCATGAAATCCGAGATGGAATCCATGTACGAGAACCAGGTTTGGACCTTGGTGGACTTACCTCACGATCGAAAGGCCGTTGAGAATAAATGGATTTTCAAAAGAAAACTGATTCTGATGGTAATGTGACCATCTATAAGGCTTGACTTGTCGCAAATGGGTTTCGACAAATTCAAGGAGTTGACTATGATGAGACATTCTCTCCCGTAGCGATGCTTAAGTCCGTTAGGATTATGTTAGCAATTGCTGCATATTTCGATTATGAAATATGGCCGATGGATGTCAAAACTGCGTTCCTCAATGGTAATATTGAAGAAGAGTTGTATATGATACAACCTAAGGGTTTTGTCGATCCTAAGGATGCTAATGAGGTATGCAAATTCAGCGATCCATCTATGGACTGAAGCAAGCATCCCGGAGTTGGAATCTCCACTTTGATGAGGTGATCAAAGAGTTTGGATTTGTCCAAACTTATGGAGAGGCTTGTATTTACAAGAAAGTGAGTGGGAGCAATGTGGCGTTTCTAATATTATATGTGGATGACATATTATTGATTGGAAATGATATAGATCTTTTAAACAGTGTTAAAAGTTATCTAAACAGCAAATTTTCGATGAAAGACCTTGGTGAAGCGTCATATATATTAGGCATTAAAATCTATAGAGATAGATCAAGGCTCCTAATTGGGCTATCGCAGAGTACATACCTTGATAAGATATTAAAGAAGTTTAATATGGACGGAAGTAAGAAGGGGTTCTTACCTATGTTGCAAGGCAAGACATTGAGTAAGACTCAAAGTCCGGCTACGGCGGAAGAAAGAGAGATAATGGATAAGATCCCCTATGCCTCGGCCATAGGCTCTATAATGTATGCCATGCTATGTACAAGACCGGATGTGGCACATGCTATTAGTTTGACTAGTAGGTACCAATCTGATCCAGGTTCGAAACACTGGATAGTGGTCAAGAACATCCTCAAGTACTTGAGAAGAACTAGGGATATGTTTCTTATATACGGAGGTGAAGAAGAGCTAGTCGCTAAGTGTTATGTCGATGCTAGTTTTGACACCGATCCGGATGACTCTAAGTCTCAATCCGGATACGTATTTCTCTTGAATGGAGCAGCAGTTAGTTGGAGAAGTTCCAAACAACCTGTGGTGGCTGGATCAACTACGGAGGCGGAATATGTTGCTGCTTTAGAAGCGGCGCAGGAAGCGGTTTGGATGAAAGAGTTCATTACGGAACTAGGTGTGGTTCCTAGTGCATTGGACCCAATGGTGATCTATTGCGACAACAATGGAGCCATAGCCAACGCAAAGGAACCAAGGTCTCACAAGAATTCCAAGCATATTAAGCGTCGGTTTCACTCCATCCGCGAACATGTCAAGGATGGATATATAAAGATTTGTAAAGTACACACGGACCTAAATGTAGAAGATCCGTTGACTAAAGCTCTCCCTAGGGCAAAACATGATCAACACCAGAACTCCATGGGTGTTAGATTTATCACTATGTGAACTAGATTATTGTCTCTAGTGCAAGTGGGAGACTGAAGAAAATATGCCCTGAGAGTCAATAATAAAGTTGTTATTATGTATTCCTTATATATGATAGATGTTTATTTTGCATGCTAGAATTGTATTGATCGTAAACATCAATACATGTGTGTTTAATAAACAAAAAGGGTTCCTAGCTATGCCTCTATTATAGACTAGCTTGTTGATTAACAAGATGATCAATGTTTCCTGATCATGGACATTGGATGTTGTTAATAACAAGGTCACAACATTTGTGAAATGATGTGATGAACATTCATCCAAAGTATAGCATTACGATCAAGTCATTATGTTTATATTGCTATAACATCATACGAAGTAATCTTTATCCTTATACCATGAGATCATGTTAATTGCTAACACCGGAAGAGTATCTTGATAACATCAAACGTCACACCGTAACAGGGTGACTATAAAGATGGGTTCAGTGCTACAAAGGTGTTATACTGAGGCTCATGGATGAAGAGTGGAATTTGTCAATCCCGATGACAGATAGATATAGTCTGGGCCCTCTCGGTGATATCACATTGAGATAGCTTGCAAGCAAGTGATGTGATCACTAGAATGTTATATCACGGGAACGAGAAAAGAGTGCATGTCGGTAACGAGATCAAAGTAGGTATTTGGATACCGATGATCGAATCTCGGACATGTATTATATCAAGAGACAAAGGGATTAAATTACAAGCGTTAAAGGTTCTCACGATCACAGAAGTCATCGTTGAATATGCAGGAGTCAGTATGGATCTCCAGGTCCCGCTTCTGATTATTGATCTGAGAGGAGTCTCAATCATGTCTGCATTATTCGTGAACCGTAGGGTGACACACTTAAGAGTTACCGGACACCATTTTGGAGCACATATGTTTCAGACGAAAGAATTGCAAAGCGCAGGAATTGTTTCGATAGAAACCGGAAATTGTTTCGGGTGAAATTGCAAAAAGTGGTTCTGCATGTGATATTGAAATATTGCAAGGGGTTATATGTGAATGTTTGTTAATTAAAGTAATTAACAAAATTCTGAATAAATTTAATAAAAGAGTTTTATTAAATGAGAGAGCATTAAACTTAGAGAATTTTAATGCATTTAAAGTGGGGACTTTAAAAGGGAATGTGAAGAGGCATTTTAATGTGGAGGGGTTACCACCACAAGAATGGGGGAGGTGAGGGGTCACCCCCATGCGCCGGCCATGGAGGGGGTACCCCCTCCTCCTATAAAAGGCCACCCTCTCCCTCCTTCTTCCACACACCTCCTTGTGAAGGATCTCTCTCCCCCTCTAGAATTATTCCCCCATGGTCTCGGATTAGCGAGATACATGTTCCCGGTGGAATTTCATCTGCAAGGAGTTGCGGCTTCCGCTGGATCGCTGGAGCGAGGAGGTGGAGGTTTTCCGGTGGCTTGAACATGTGTGCGAGTACGGATGCGTTGTTGAGTTGCGGCTCTCGGACTTCCTCACGATCTTGAGATCGGCAAGTGTACGACTACATCAACCACGAGTTCCTACTCGTTAACAAAACTCGTTGTCTTCGAGGGTAAGTTCTTGATGGATGTATGTCCACCCGTTGCTCTGTACCTAGTAGATAGATCTTGGCGTGTAGTTCTCATCGTAGGAATTTTTTTGTTTTCTATGCTGTGGACCCAACAGTCCCTACTCCTGCTTGTCTGCTCGTGGAATTATCGAAGGAATCGAGGATTACAATGGTGTGACCATGCAATCTGGCGAGGGTTGTGGAAACTAGGGTTGCGTGTGTCCTCCTTGCCGCCCCCTCCTAGACTTTATATAGATAGGCTAGGTCTCAGGTATCAAGTCGAGTCGGTTACAAGTTAGGGTTTTCCCCTTTGAACTTTCTATCTTTAGCTTCTTCTTCTCCTTCAAGCAATCGAGAGTCCGTAGGTTACTCGAGTTCCTCATTTGGAACTTGGCGACACCGTGGGCCTCTACGTATTCAGGCCGTATATACCAAGCTCGAGTACCTGTAGGGTATATACCCATGTGAAGCATACTATCGTGTCTATTTATATTAAGCTCAAATGGGATGGAGTAGTTCTAAAATCAAATTCTTTGAGCTAAGCATGGACTCAAGTCATCTTTGAGATGCTTTTTCTTATTGTAAAAATGTAGGACGTATTTTAACCAAGTTCATTGCTCATTGTTTCAAAGCTAAAAAAGGAGAAATTATCAAAGGAATAGAATTTGTAGGATAACAAGTCCAGTGCAAGCAAGTAAATAATTGTAGAATCAATTTAAGGTTGCAAGGAGTGTGATGAAAGGAATGTGATACCTCCTCTTGCTTCCTTCGTTCTTATATTCCAGTCGAACCTCTCCTATATTTCCATATTTCCAAATCACCTGAAATTAAGCAATCTCCGAGAGAAACAAAGAAACAAACTTGCAAATAAAATTACAACTATTTTTTTTTGTATTTTTGGTTTAGGAATGCAAAACTGAAAATAAACATGCAAATTTGAAGTAATAAAATAAATCAAAAGAAGAAAATAAAAATATGAATGCAAAGTTTGGAGGTTTTCAAACCTCGCACAAGCTTAGGCTATCACCAGACTCAGTTGCTGTCATCATTTGGCGGCTGGTGCGGATACTGCTGGTAGAAGTCGGGGAAGTGGGTCATGAAGTGACTGAAGTTGTGAGTCAAAGTGTTCACATCTTCATTCATGTCCTGAAGAGTGTGGTCGATCTCCCCAACACGCTGGTTGAGCTGCTGGAACTCTTGATAGGGGACGTAGCCGTACCCCTGCTGTGGATGGTTGGGCCACGATTCCCAGGCTCCTCCTGGCTACTGCTGCTACTGTCCTTCCCAAACAGGGTTGCGTCCCTGCTCTTCCTCCTTCTCCTTCTCTTGCTCCTCCTCATCCTACTGCCCTTCATCTTCCTCTTCCTTGGGTTGGTGCTCGGCCAAGTGATACGTCCAAAACGTATCTACTTTCCCGAACACTTTTGTTATTGTTTCTCCTCTATACTTGTGTGATTTGGATGCAACTAATGCGAATTGACGCTGTTTTCAGCAGAATTTTCTTGGTGTCTACTTTTTGTGCAGAAAATCAACTATCAGGAAAAATCCCGGAAAATATGCCAAAAATCCTATTTCACCCGAAGACTCCAGGAGCCAGAATACGGGACGGATAAGAGCCCTGGGGTGGCCACACCACCTGCTGGCACGGGCCAGGCCAGGCTGCACTAGGGGGTGGTGTGGGCCCCCCAGGCACCCCCGCGGTCTCTCTCTTCGCCTATAAGGAGCCTTCTGACCTAAAAACTTCGGGGGGTTCGACGATTTTCCAGAAGGAGTTCCGCTCCGCCGCCACCATCAGATTCCACGAAATAGCACCAGAAACTCCGTTCTGGCACCCTGCCGGGACGGGAATTGGAGGAGATCATCGCCATCATCATCACCATCGCTTCTCCATCGACCATCCATGTTTCCCCCATCTATGAGTGAGTAATCCCCCGCTATAGGCTATGGGGATGGTAGGGATTGGATGAGATCGTTCATGTAATGGCATCAGATTGTTAGGGCATGGTGCCTAGTATCTTCTATTAGTGCTTTATGACTTTGTTGCAACTTGTTGTGCTTAATGCTTGTCACTAGGGCCCGAGTGCCATGATTTCAGATCTGAACTTATTATTGATTCATTATGATAGTATTGTTTTGGGTCTTATCTGTAAGTTGTATACACACGTTGTTGTCCGGAACCTATGGCCCCGAAGTGACAGAAATCGGGATAACCGGAAGGGAAAGGCTTTGATGTGAGGATCACATGTGTTCATGGAGTGTTAATGCTTTGCTCCGGTACTCTATTAAAAGGAGCACCTTAATTGCCAGTAGTTCCCTAGAGGCCCCGCTGCAAACGGTTGGGAGGACAAAAGATGTTGTGCAAGTTCTCATTGCGAGCACGTATGACTATATATGGAGCACATGCCTAGGATTGTCTAGTACTTGGATGCTTTATCTTATTTATCTGCAATTGCCCTATGTTCTGATTGCTATGTGAATTATCTTGTCCATGCAACGCCCGTCCATCCATCCCTATGCCTACCGCACTCGAATCCCATTGTTTACTGCTTTTGTTACTACTCTCTTTGCTTTACTACTGCTGTTACTTTACTATTCCTACTACAAAACTGTTGCTACTGATAAACTGTTGTGAGCAAGATTGTTTCCAGGTGCAGCTGAATTGACAACTCAGTTGTTAAGGCTTATAAATATTCTTTGGCTCCCCTTGTGTCGAATCAATAAATTGGGTTTCAGTTCCCTCGAAAATACTGCGATACACCCCCTATACTTGTGGGTCATCAAGACCATTTTCTGGCGTCGTTGCTAGGGAGCATAGCTTTATTTATCAAGTTCACTTGGATTCTCTATTGTTCGCTGCTATCCATCCATCATGGGTAAGTCTCGTGATGGCAAGTTTCCTATTTTACCATCCACTAAAAGAAGAGGTACGGTTCTAAACACCTCTGTTGCTCTTGATTCACCGTCTGCTATAAGTAAGCTCGTTACACCACCACATACACATGCTACACACACACTGCTACTACTGCTAAATCTGAAACTTCTGATGCTTATGATGCTGCTTCTACTGTGCATGATAAGAGTGGTTCATTAGGTCCTTTCCTAGATGCTACGATTGCTAGAACTATAGCTGGAAATATCGAAACTCCTAATGAAGGCACTACCACACCTGTTAGCTCACCTGAGTCTAGTGAGAGTTATGATATTGAAGAAGATTATGTTGAGATGATCGATGAGTTTATTAAAGAATGTAAGAACACCCATGACAGGAGCGCTGCTAAGAGTCTCCTTGAGTGGCGTACTATTAGACCCAAATTATCTCCAGTTGCTAAGTTTGGTGCTTCCCCCATAAACATTATAGATGAAGATTATGATTTCTCTCTCGATCTATCTTACATAGATATTGTTGAGAAAGAACCTTTTGGTGGGACTAAGAATGAAAGTGCGGTAGCACATATGAATGAACTTTCTACCATGAGTGTCTTCATTTCTGATGATATTAAGATGCGTATTTACTTTGTTGCTAAGATTTTTCCGTTTTCACTAAAAGGAGAAGCTAAAACTTGGTTTAGTAATTTACCTCCTGGATCTATTGATAGCCCTGAGTGCTTGATTAGTACTTTCCTGCAGAAATATTTTCCTCCTAGTGCTAGACATGCTATGTTGCAGGAACTTTTTGATTTCAAACAGGGAGAAAAGGAGGTATTGCGTGAATCTTGGGCGAGGTTTTGTGCTCTGATTCATGCACAAGATGGAAGTCCATTACCCAAGAATGAGCTTCTTGATATATTTTATAATGGACTAACCGAGGAATCTAGGACATACCTAGATAGTTGTGCTGATTGTGTTTTCAGGAATAGGACTCCTAAGGAAGCTGAGGAATTAATGGCTAAAATAAGAAAGAATTATGAAGATTGGACTCCTCCTAAACAAGCTATACCTGAAGTAATTGTACCTGAACTATCTATTCCTAAGCCTATTCCAACATCAAAGAAGAGGGGAGTTATTGAATTAAATGATGAAGTGATGAAGGAAGCTAAGAAATGTCTTAAGGAGAAGGGAATTAAAGCTGCAGATGTCAAGAATTTACCTCCTATAGAAGAATTATGTAAGCATATTCCCTACTCACCCACTATTGAGGTACACTCTCTCCAACACTTTGATGAAGGTGATATCCCTTACGCTAAACCTCCTGATCAATGCTTAGAAGAATTTGATATCTTTATTGTTAAGCAAGATAACTTTAATAAAAGGGTGCAAAATCATCTAATGGAAAACACTAGAGCTATTGTTGAGTTGAAAGATATTGTGGAAAGAACCTCTAATGATGGTAAAATGATTGTTAAACACTTTCAAATGGTTCAAACTCAAATAGATCAACTTGTTAAAGTGCAAAATGACTTGCTAGTTAATGCTGCTAAAGAAAAACATGCTTATGAAATTAGAACTAGAAGTGGTGCTGCTACCCAGGGTCCTCTATATCCCGAGGGGCATCCCAAAAAATTGAGCACGATTCTCAACAAGCTGAAAATAGTGGTTCTACTCGTAAGAAAAGGAAGAAGAAACATAAAACTGTTGAAGAACCCTCTGAACCTGCTATAGATCCTAATAGTATATCTATCTCTGATGCTGAAACTGAAGGTGGTAATGAAGAAAATGAAGTTCCTAATGAAGAAAAAGTTGAAGAAGAACCTGAAAACCACACTAAGACTACTAAATACACCAAAGAAGAGTTTATTGCTAAGAAACATGGTAGTGAAAGAGAACCTTGGGTCCAAAAACCTATGCCTTTCCCTGATAAGAAACACGAGTCAAAAGAAGATGAACACTATAATAAGTTTTCTGAGTGGATGAAGCCTTTATCCTTGCAAATTCCTTTGACTGATGCTATTAAGTTGCCTCCTTACTCAAATTATATGAAGGACATTGTCTCGAATAAAAGGAAGATCCCTAATGAAGAAATCTCTACTTTGCTTGCTAATTATTCTTTCAATGGTAAGGTTCCTAAGAAACTTGGAGACCCAGGGATTCCAACTATCCCTTGCTCTATTAAGAACAGTTATGTTAGAACTTCTTTGTGTGATTTGGGAGATGGAGTTAGTGTTATGCCTTTCTCTCTCTACAAGAGGCTTCAGCTTGAAAAATTGATACCAACTGATATATCTTTGCAAATGGTTGATAAGTCTACCACTATTCCTATGGGTATATGTGAGGATGTACCTGTTCAGGTGGCTCATAATTGCTTGATATTAACTGATTTTGTTGTGCTTGAAATGCCTGAAGATGATAATATGTCTATTATTCTTGGGAGACCTTTTCTTAATACTGCAGGAGCTGTTATTAATTGTAATCAAGGAAAGGTGACCTTCAATGTTAATGACAAGGAACATATTGTCTATTTCCCCAAGAAGATTGAAAGGACTTATGGTTTAAATTCAATTGAACATGTTGAAGGCATTCAAGTTGGAGAAATATATTGTCCCATACCAAAAGAAATTTTTGAAACTATTATGATTGGGACCATTGCTATCAAGGTTGAGGTAACATAATCATTAGTGGAGTACAAAGTTTTGTATCATATGCAATTGTTTTGGTAGCAAGACTTGATCAACCTTGCTAACAAAAGGATTCCATTAAACAAAACAATGTTTTCATTATGATTATCTCCATTTATTTCTATCCTTTGCATTTTAGCTTTTGCTTTCGTTTAGTTTTCTTTGTGTTGTTAGTTGCTTGCATGCTAGAACTTCTGTAGTCCTAGCCTTGTTTTGTCCTTGCATCATGTTTCCAAAAGAAAAAAAATCTCTCTGTTAGAAAAATCATTCTCCTATTTCTGAAAAAAGCCCAAAAATAAAGTGTCTCGAAAAATTCCAGAAAATTCATATTAAATTTTTACGTGAAAGAAGGGGCAGAGGAGTACCTGGTAGGTACCAGGGGGGCCCACCAGGAAGGCACACCATGTGGTGGCGCGGCCAGCCCTGGGTGGCGCCATGCCCTGGTGTGGGCCACCCCTGGCCCCCCACTACCTCTCTCACCTGCCACTTTCTTCCCTCTCCCGAGTAAGGTCCCGTTCATAGCTCAAAATCGCGTTCTTTTTGTGCTTGCTCTCGATTTCTTCGATCTCCTTGCTCAGCCCATCTTTCTTGCTGAAATTTGGAGCAATTGTTCCTTGGTATGTGACTCCTCCCCTTGTCCAAGTAGATTTGTGTTTAGTGGATTATATGTTGAGTATTCTGCTGCTGTAGGTGACTGGTTATGAGAGCTTGTAAGCTTGTTTGATGCTTAGAGATATAGTTTTGATGCATGTTTAGGCCTCTTGCAAGTCCCTATGAGTAGAATCCTCTATTATATTTACTTTGCAATCACTTGTTTAATAGGTGTTCAAATTTCAGAATAAAAGATGAGTGAGCACCACCTAAACCAACATGAGCTTTGGGTACCTGAGGTCATGAAGGTCCACAGGGAGGAGAAAGTTTTTCCCTCCATTTATCCATGCCCTGAGTTCATGAGAGCTGCAGGAATTCTACAAGATTTCCACACTTTGGTTTCTAATGCAGGGTTAGAGCGTTTCTTGGAAGATGAACCTTGTCAATTTGTGAAGCTAACCATGTCTGTGTGTAGGATTTCCAATTTAGTCACTCTTTGCCTAACCCCATGGTCCATTACAAAATTTACAATATTGTTGTCAATCATTCTCTTGATGATTTTTGTGCAGCCATTAAGGTACCTCAATGGGGATCATGTAAGAAGATTAAAGAGAGACCGGAACCACTCATGGATTTATACGCAGAAATTTGTCAAGGGAGTAGCTTCTCAAAGGAGAATGGAAAAATCCGTAACATTCATCTTCCCTCCATTCACTACTTTGCCTACTTTATTGCCAAGTGTGTTCTTGCTAGGAAAACTGCCAATAAGTTATCTTCGTTTGATCTAGCATTTATCTCTGCTGCTCTTAGACGAGATAGGTCTTACAACTTGGGTGCTTTGATAACTTTCTGTCTTGCTGCTAACCGTGAGAAAGGTGGAATTTGTGGAGGCCTCATTGCTTCTTGTTTGCTAGCATTGCATGGTTTAGTGCCTCATCATCTAGACCTATAGTTTCCCATAGAGAGGCTTGATTTTAATTCCATGATACAACATAAATTTATTTCCTCGTGGGCTAGTTTGAGTGAGTTATCTTATGAAATAACCTTTCTCAAAGCTGGTTGGAGAAAGAGCAAGTCCGAGCGTGTTGTTCTTTTGCCTGCACCTGTTTTGTTTAACCTTGATAACAGGGAAGGATGGTCTCTCACCGAGGAGGATCTTGACACGTACTTGGGAGAGCTCTCCCAACAGGAGCAGGACACTAGAAGGGAGGTCACGGACGATTAGGTCCAGCCCTCGAATGAGGGAGAGTCTTCATATCAGCAGCCCGGTTATGATTGGGGAGTTTCCTCTTCTTCTCATGGGCCCAGCTACGACCATTCTTACCAAGATCCACCTGCTTGGAACCCCTATTCGTACATGGATTGATACCCACTTAGGCCAAAAGCCTAAGCTTGGGGGGAGGTACGCCGACACCGCACTCATCTCCATATCATGTTGCATCGATACTTTGTATATTCATGTTTTCCTTCTCTTTTTAGTTTTCGTTCTTCTTTGCTTTTGCTTTCAACACAAAAAAGACCAAAAATATTTTTGTTGTTTCTCTTTGGTTTGCTTCTTCTTTTTTCCTTGGTTTGTTTTTCCCTTTTTGCTTTGTTTGAACTATTCGAAAAACCCAAAAAGATTTTGCTTTGCTTATTTTTCTCTTTTGGTTCTTATTTAAAAATCGAAAACACCAAAAATATTTGTCGTTCTTCTTTGGTTTTTGCGAGTTTGCTACAGGGTTCGGCAGTTCTCAGTGGATTATTGGGTTCATATTATTATTAAAGCCACACAAGTGAAGAGCAATAATGAGGATCAATGATAGCTTGAGGCGTGGTAAGAGGCTGGTAACGAACTCTATTTGTTTTTATTTTTTGTACATATACTCATCACCGTGGGCATGCTTAGTCTGTTCATGTAGAGTGTATGTTTTCTTTGGATGCTTAGTAGTTCTTGCTTTCTTATGATTAGCTCCAGCTCGCTAATAGTTTGTAGCATGTTTCATGAATCTTTGCTTGCATTACTCTATTCATAAATTGGTATGACACCGTGGTATCCTCCTCTGAATGTTTCATTTGATTGACTTGTCACATGCTCACACATGCACATGACTGTAATAATCAGTTAAGCCTTGATGAATTATTTTGCCTTGAGGATCTTGAATCACTTTCATGCCATGATTAGTCCTGTTTTGTTGCAAGCATGATAATGACAGCTATTGCTCTCTCGTTTGTCACTCCCTTACTATTGCTAGCCTTCACTTCCACTGAGTGTTTTACTCATGTTTCCAACTCCCTAAACCAAATATTTCCAAAGTGTCCACCATACCTACCTATTAGCATCACTTGCTACGCCCGTGCATATTCATTATGCCTTGTTTTCTTCCAAATAAAATGTTTGCTTGTTATGGGAAAATTAGTTAGTAAAGCTCTCACGAACTTGATGGCACACTTTATTTCCTGCACTTAATAAACCTGAACCATTGTGAACTCTCCATGAAAGTTATATGCTTGCTAATTATAGGCTAGGGATTAGCAGAACCGTGCTATCACGGGGAACGCTTTCAACACTTGTAAATATATACCCAGTTGATACCTTACTCTTTTGTTTGCGGATGTCGTCGGTGTGAAATAAAAGGGGAGCTTGTAGGTCCATGGAGTTATGTATGTGTGTTAGAGAAACGCCTGGGCCACTGGTCTAATCCATGCTGACATGGTGGAAACCTGCAGCGTAACCATAATGATATCTGTGAAGCATTCTTCTTATAAAAAAAGAGAGAGATAGCTATTGAGAAAAATAAAAAAAGGGAGTTCTATGAAAAGAGGAAAGAGAGAAAAAAAAGCACCATTTTCCCATGGTAAATAAGAAGATTGCTGAGATACTCATTGTCTGCTTGCCTTGTCATTTTGATATGGGGATTCTTTCGTATCATCGGGCAAGGGGTACCCCATTGGCGGTTCTCAATGATATGCACATACTTACGATGAAAAGAACTTACCGGTAACTAAAGTTGAGTAGCATGAGGAGCAGCCCTCGTACTCAAGGGACTTGGGATTTCCAGTTTATAGTCTGTCAAGCATATAACTCAGATTGGACCTCACTTTCACCTTAACCACATTAAAGATGCTTATGACAGGGGCAATGAGAGCTCAAAGCTAACAAGTACCATACTTTCAGCATTTGGAAGCCTTTCAAAACTATTCAAAACCTTTTCTTCTACTTGTTGAGTCTCCACATATTCTCCGAGCACCTTCTTGAGAGCATAGTTATCATTCTTTGTGTTTGTTCCAATACATGATTATTTGTGTTATGACTTTGATGCTTGAATTCTTGATATCTTTACTTCTAGTCATCACTTGAACTTCAGAGGTGCCTGGACATTCATAATCAAAGGCAAGCGAGATACCACTCTATCATACCTTTTTATGAGCATTGTAATGTTGCTTATGTTCGTGCTTTATGCTACTTATTATTCTTGAGTTGGAATCTCTTCATAGCTTGCAATGACTATTAAGTAGACTTGGTTGCATACTCTTTATTATGAATTGTCTAAGTAGTTGATCACATTGCAGAGAATATTTACATCATATGAAGCAAATGTGTTTGTGAAAGTTCTTTTTATCGCACTCAGTTTTCAACTGAATTGCTTGAGGACAAGCAATAAGCTAAGCTTGGGGGGAGTTGATACGTACAAAACGTATCTACTTTCCCGAACACTTTTTCTATTGTTTCTCCTCTATACTTGTGTGATTTGGATGCAACTAATGCGAACTGATGACGTTTTCAGCAGAATTGCCTTGGTGTCTACTTTTTGTGCAGAAAATCAACTATCAGGAAAAATCCCAGAAAATATGCCAAAAATCCTATTTCACCCGAAGACTCCAGGAGCCAGAATACGAGACGGAGAAGAGCCCTGGGGTGGCCACACCACCTGCTGGTGCGGGCCAGGCCAAGCCGCGCCAGGGGGTGGTGTGGGCCCCCAGGCACCCCCTCGGTCTCCCTCTTCGCCTATAAGGAGCCTTCTGACCTAAAAACTTCGGGGGGTTCGACGTTTTTCCAGAAGGAGTTCTGCTCCACCACCACCATCAGATTCCACGAAACAGCACCAGAAACTCCGTTCTGGCACCCTGCCGGGACGGGGAATTGGAGGAGATCATCTCCATCATCATCACCATTGCTTCTCCATCGACCATCCATGTTTCCCCCATCTATGAGTGAGTAATCCCCCACTGTAGGCTATGGGGATGGTAGGGATTGGATGAGATCATTCATGTAATGGCATCAGATTGTTAGGGCATGGTGCCTAGTATCTTGTATTAGTGCTTTATGACTTTGTTGCAACTTGTTGTGCTTAATGCTTGTCACTAGGGCCCGAGTGCCATGATTTTAGATCTGAACTTATTATTGATTCATTATGATAGTATTGTTTTGGGTCTTATTTGCAAGTTGTATACACATGTTGTTGTCCGGAACCTATGGCCCCGAAGTGACAGAAATCGGGATAACCGAAAGGGAAAGGCTTTGATGTGAGGATCACATGTGTTCATGGAGTGTTAATTCTTTGCTCCGGTGCTCTATTAAAAAGAGCACCTTAATTGCCAGTAGTTCCCTAGAGGCCCCGCTGCAAACGGGCTGGCAGGACAAAAGATGTTGTGCAAGTTCTCATTGCGAGCACGTATGACTATATATGGAGCACATGCCTAGGATTGTCTAGTACTTGGATGCTTTATCTTATTTATCTGCAATTGCCCTATGTTCTGATTTCTATGTGAATTGTCTTGTCCATGCAATGCCCGTCCATCCATCCCTATGCCTACCGCACTCGAATCCCACTGTTTACTGCTTTTGTTACTACTGTCTTTGCTTTACTACTGCTGTTACTTTACTATTCCTACTACAAAACTGTTGCTACTGATAAACTGCTGTGAGCAAGATTGTTTCTAGGTGCATCTGAATTGACAACTCAATTGTTAAGGCTTATAAATATTCTTTGGCTCCCCTTGTGTCTAATCAATAAATTGGGTTTCACTTCCCTCGAAAATACTGCGATACACCCCCTATACTTGTGGGTCATCAAGACCATTTTCTGGCGCTGTTGCCGGGGAGCATAGCTTTATTTATCAAGTTCACTTGGATTCTCTATTGTTCGCTGCTATCCATCCATCATGGGTAAGTCTCGTGATGGCAAGTTTCCTATTTTACCATCCACTACAAGAAGATGTACGGTTCTAAACACCTCTGTTTCTCCTTATTCACCGTCTGTTATAAGTAAGCTCGTTACACCACAACATACACATGCTACACACACTTCTACTACTGCTAAATCTAAAACTTCTGATGCTTATGATGCTGCATCTACTGTGCTTGATAAGAGTGGTTCATTAGGTCCTTTCCTAGATGCTACGATTGTTAGAACTATAGCTGGAAATACCGAAACTCCTAATCGAGAAGGCTTGGGGACATGGTAACTGAACCTGCTCAACCTGTGTATCATCAAGATAACTGAATTGATATGCTCGGAGCCTCCGGTTAGCATGGTAAACACCAAGGAATCCACAAGCAATCAAATATTTGACGTCCATATGTTTGGAGCCGTCAACAGGTTCCATAATAGGTAGTGCAATGTTCAATGCATAGGCAAGGTACCAATCCACCAATGCGAATATCTCCTTTGGTCTTGTTGCTTTGGTGGAAAAAGTGCAGGATGAGTAGAGCTGCAGGACTGGGGCTTTGTGTTGCATTGGGGAAGAGAGCCTTGGTCATCATTGCTATATCCGCATTAGCCATGGAACCAGTATCACCCCTTCCCAACATTGTGTTGGCGAGGAACAAAGCAAAGTAGCGAATGGTTGGGTTTTGAATGGTGGACATCTTCTTCTAATAAAAATGACTGCCAACATTAACAGAAATAACCTCCCAAGTCTCTCCACTTGTGACGCTATAGAGGTTAGTAATATTGGGCTCCCTAGTATGAGGGAAGCTGAAAGCATTGAAACATTGTTCGAAATTTACTTCATAGTGTGTCCGGTTCATGGTGAAGCTTATCGTGCACATGTTACCTTTCTCCATGTGGTGGTAGTAGAAGGAGGCAAGGAACTCATGGGTGAGCTTGGCATAGCTGTTGTGGCTTGTGAAGCTAAGTACCGCCAACCCCGACCTGCTGCACATGAGGTCGAAGTCCATCTTCAAGCCTGCTATGGTGAGAAAGTTGTGGTTGGCCCAACGTGTGGGCAGCACCCTCCTTGATGAGACAATGTCCATCTTGGAGTTGCGCGGGGCTCGGGCCCCGAGCTTGAGCCTTTTCCCCGTTGGCGCTTTCTCGAATGAAAGAGGCTACTGATTTTGTTCATCGTTATGCACTAAAATTTTTCACCATAAAACCTTAGGCATATAGTTTCTATATGATATATGAACGATTCTACATGGAAAAATTCAATCCTAACATGAGAAATTAATAAGGAAAACTAAATAAGCTTGAGCTCATCCACTAGATCAATGTGAGAGTTTCAACCATGGAAATCTGAAAATAAAGCATGGATAGGGAGAGAAACATATTGATCTATTGATTCCCCCACTCAAACGAACAAAATCCGCGAAGAATCAAGAGTTCTAGGTGGATTTTGAGAGGTTTGGAGAGAGAATATGAGAGAAATAATGAGGAGGGAGGAAGACCCGGCCGTCCCGGTGCGATTTTTTGGTCGCACCGAACTATACGGGCGGAACTATACGGGCGGGTGATGGTGCTCCGCCCGTATAGTTGCGGCGGTGCCACCAACTAGGGTTTCTTTATACAGAAAACAACTATACATGCATAGTTATGCGGCCAGATCACAATGATACAGCCGTATAGTTGTTCGTTAAACTGTCTGTCCCTCGAGATAAATTTCTAAAACTAGCATCGATATCTATACAATCGGAACTATACGGTCGGAATTTTTATTCCCGCCATATAGTTGTTCGTTAAACTCCTAGTACTTTTAGAATAAAATTCTACAAAGGCATCGATATCTATACGGCTAGAACTATACAGCCACAATTTTTATTCCCGTCATATAGTTGGTCGTTAAACTCCTAGTACTTTTGGAATAAAATTTTACGAAGGCATCAATATCTATACGGCCAGAATTTTTATTCCCGCCGTATAGTTGGTCGTTAAACTCTCTGTGCTTTCGAAGAAAATTTGTTGATGGCAAAGATAACTATACGACCAGAACTATACGGCCGAAATTTTTATTCCCATCGTATAGTAGGTCGTTAAACGATCAGTAGTAATCAAAAAATTTCTATTTCTTCGAGGATACCTTCTTATCCCATAACTTAGCGAAATATCAAGTCTTTAACAGAAAATTGATAGTAAAAACTGTCGACCAACATTAGCATATTAAAAGAAAAAATTTAGCTTCTGTAAATAGAAAACTCAAACTTTTATTCTTATTATTATTCTCTACTCATTCAATCGACATTTCTACTACTTTTTGATAGCTGTATCTTCACGTGCGCGCTTCCAGAAGAATGTCTGTGAAAAAGTGGTGGGAATATGATGAACTTTTTATTCTCTAATCTACTAAATTGACGAAAATGGGTTGACTCCCATTAAGAATTTATTAAGAATGGTTGAATAACTCAACCTCTTCTCTCTTCTCGAATTCTTACCTTTGGTTGCCCCTTATCAATGGCACTTACCACATGAACTCTTTTTGTTGGTGGAACATATATTTCCCCTACTTCTAGCTTCTTTGGAAAATATCGGATGATTTCAGCATCATAAACATTAAAGATTATCTTCCCTTCTACACAATCTACTGACGCACCTGTAGTACTGAGGAAGGGTCTTCCAAGTATTATAGATAATCTTTCATCTTCTAGCATTTCCAGAATAATAAAATCAGTGGGAATAACATGCTAATATATCCTAAGTAAGACATCCTCAATCATACCAACAGGTTGTTTAATGTACTTGTCAGCCATCTGTAAAGTGATAGTAGTAGGAGAATACTCCCCTAATCCTAACCTTTTATAGAGGGAGTATGGCACTACACTAACTCCTGCTCCTAGATCACATAAGGCATTGTGAATATCTGTCTTACCTATTGAGCATGAAATAGTTGGTATTCCAGGATCTCCAGACTTAGACAACAGCTTCCCGTTAGCAGGATAGCTAGTTACCATGGCAATAGTTTCAATTATTTCTTTCTTTCTACTAAGAATATCATGAAGGAGTTTACCATTGGTAGGAACTTTGATTGCATCCGCAAATGGGATTTCCAGACGAAGGTCACTAAGTACCTTTGTAAAAGAGTTATAAATTACCTCATCCGGTTCTTTCTTTTTTCGATCTGGATAAGGAAGTTTTTCTCACCTGACTTACTCTTGTCTTTTACCTTTTTGGGGGGGCCAGGCTCTTTCATTGCTTTCTTTTGTTGTTGCTTCTTACTTTTCTTCTTTTATACTACAACGACTTTATCTTCTTTACTTATCTCTTTATGTTCTCTTGGATCAACCGTCTCTACATCAGAGTCATAATGATCATCCTATGCATCATTATGGTCCTCCTTGGTTTGCTCTTGCGTCCCAATTTCATCTTGAGGATCCACCAACGTATCATCTTCTTAACTTGCTTCGAGCAAGGCTTTTTCCTTTCGCTCTTTTTCAGCTTCGTATTCCCGTGGTCCTAAGGGTCCTGTAACAACTGCACCCCTTCTTGTGATAACATTAGTAGAGACAGGAATATATTCATCTTCACGAAGAAAAATTTGATAACCAGATGATATTTGTTCACACTAGGTTTCAATCATACTAAGATACTTGTGAGATAGTTTTATTTCTTGGCCAATCTCATCATAGTTTTCAGTGAGTGCCGCCAAAATCTTTTTGTGTTTTTGGAAATGCTTATGCAAGTTATTTTGATATTTTACTTGTCGATGTTTTAATTCTTGAATAACTTTTCTAGTTTCGTCTTCTTCAGTTAAAACTTGTAACAAATCCTCTTTGTTTTCCTTAGCAAGTTCAGAGGGTATACCTTTTTCTTTCATAGTTTTGCATACCTCAGGCATAAGATCAGGAGTTATCCGAAGTATCCCTTTTTCGAGCTTAGTGCCAAAATCAGGATTATATAAAGAATCATTCTTAGCCCTAGTAGACATTAATTCGAAACATTCTTTAATAGTTAAAGTATTTATTGATCCTCTTGCTGAGAAGTCAAGAAATTCTCTACATCGAGTATTGAGACCATGGTAACATAGATGGCAGATTGTTAGTTCAGAATAGCCATGATTAGGAATACTATTGATCATTCCAAAGAATCTTTCCCAGGCTCATGGGTAGTTTTCTCCCACGTTCTAACTAAAGTTGCCTATGTTCTTTCTTAGTTCAGTTACCTTTTTAAAAGGATTAAACGTGTTTATGAATTTAACAATGCAGTTTTCCCAACATTTAATGTAATGGAGAGGGATAGAATATAACCATTCTAGAGCTTTATATTTAAGAGACCACCGAAATAATTTAAGACGAGAAAAGTCTATCGTCAAACCTTTTGGTCCAAGCGATGTTATCACAATATCAAACTCTCTTATATGTCTTCCTGGGTCTTCATCTTCCCTTCCACTGAAAGCTTTCTCCTGCAAAATATTAATAATTCCACCATCAAATTGATATCCTCTAACTCCAGGATTACGGAACTCTATTGTTTTTTAAGAAATTCAGAACTTGGAGCACTATATTCCCTAAGAGTTTTCTCAGGTTTCATAGGAGTTCTCCTGTAAATAGACATGATTTCCAAAATATCACTCAGGTTTTCAACTTCAACTTTATTTGATCTTAAAAGTTTTTCAATAATTTCTTCGTGCCTCTGAGCAGGAACACGCTCAATATAATCCGGCAGGTAGGTCCTCCCAGAGCGTGTAGACCCTTTGTCTCCTAAGGACAACATTTTGTAGTAGAAACACCTGAAATGTCAAAATACAAACACTTAGCGCTTAGCTCCCCGGCAATGGCACTAGAAAATAGCTTGATGTCTACAAGAGCACAGATCATTTGTAGCTAGTTTCGAAGTTCAGATATCAATCCCACATGGAGCCCAAAGGTAAGTGTTTATTGATGAATTCTCTGTCACACCCGAAGTTGTCACGAGTCTTCGAGTGAATTGACTGCAAGTGTTGAAATAAGAATGGGATTTAGATTAAATGCAATAGATTTAAATAGAAGTAAAATGTAAACTTCAGAAATATAATGCATAAAAGTAAAGAACGACTTTGCTTGTTTGTTGTTTCATGTAGATGGCGAAAGAAGGTGCAGGGAGATTCAGTTCATGGTGATAGTGAATGTGCCAGGTGGTCGAGTGGTAAATGTAACAAATATAATCTTATAGATATATGTGTAGGCGAGCAACCCATAATTAGCCGGAACTCCTCTTGGTAGAATTCATCCCAACTTCAATAATCCTACTAGCCTGCTACCAAAACCATGGTAAGACACTAGACGATTAATACCCTTTAGATCACTTAGAGATTAAACTCCTTGGATCAGACTAATGCAATAAGCACAATGGTTACTCATTATGCTCGAGTCAACTAGCTTTCCATTGATATCCCTGTGTGACCTGGGGATCGCGGGTCCACTAGCGTACGTAGAAGATCTTATCTATGTAGAACAAGGTATCATGTTGTCTGGGCCCTTAATTGGACAAAAGCATTAAGCATCCCACAGATAGTCAAGCACGCATAATATAGTAATTAGAATCAATCACAAACTAATGGAAAATAGCACATCTCACCAATCCCCTACATCTCCCACGCCCAAGGGAATTACTCACACATGAGAGAAGAACGGATGATCAATATAATCAAATAAAGGGAATTCGTCTTGGTATTACTGTGGAGATCCACAATAAGAATGGAAAAATATCCAACACAATTCAAGATGGGAAGAAACAATCGCAAACCCTAGTCATGCAAGGTGGAGATCCCTCTCTCCCAAGTACAAGTAGTGGCTATGGGGGTGTACTGGCTAGGAGGTCGAAGATCGTGGAGCGAAATGAAGAACGTCTTCTCCTTCTTCTTCGGATCTCTTCTTTCTCCCTTCTGGATGGTGTGGCGGCTGATGTGTTGTGTTTTCACCACCGGCCCCTTCACGGAATATGTCCCATTTGACAAGACAGAGGCGGTGGCAACTATACAGCAGGAACTATACGGCCGGAAAAATATTCCCGCCGTATAGTTGCTCGTTAAAGCTTCTCCGAGATCCCCTCGCGTGCTTCCAAAGTGGGATTTGCTTGTTTTCTCCAGAATATTGTATTTCTCTAGTTAAATCCTTCGGTTGATGTTCAGAACATGAAACACGTATTAAAAAACAAGTTTTCTTTGCTACTGAAGTATTAGCGTTAGGTAAAACCAGAAAACGATCAAATCCGGGAGAAAACCATCAATAAAAGCCATAAAAATGTGTCGAATCTCACAACTATGATAGACTTATATGTATTTAATACAAGATGACATTATATGTTGATTTATTTCATAATGCTTCCTAAAGGTGAACTAAGGGTATTATTGTCCTTATTGGAATAGTGTTTTCTTAATACTACAAGTGAATAGAATCACTTACCTATTTTAGTAGTAATGCTTATATTTTATAAACATGGGACAAAGCACTACTTTAATTAATTAAAACTTTGTTTAGAGTTTTACGTGAATTCTCAAATTGGTTCAAGAACTGGATAAATATTACCTGGATGATTTTATAAATAAATAAAATCCTCCTAACAAACCATACACAATTTGATTTTATACTTGATAAAATATTTTTAGGAAAAAATATGATTACTTTGGATGACAACTTTAGGAACTACACTTTAAAATTGTTGGAACCATATTGGGCTTCATATGAACATTATTTGAGCTTGTTCTTATACTTTTAGACTTTAATTAAATAATGATAAAGGCAATAGTAAAGATTTATATATTTTTACTGGGTTAAAATTAATGAAAAGGATTTAAATAAGATTTATTAGACCTTTTACCTTTTATTTTACTTCAATTATGAAATATGATATTTTCAAAGTATAGATTTTATTTTTGTGATCATTTTGGTATATTATAAATATTTTTATGATTTATAAATAACAAGATATGATTTTTATAAGTTTTATTACTTTATAAAGACATAATAAATAATAATATTTAGTTAAGTGACACAAAAAATATATGAAACAAGTTTATAAATGTGTATTTTGTTTATTCTAAGAATTTTGATATATTATACTTATTTTTGTGAATTTTCAATAATAGAATATATTTATTTAAGATTTATCCCTAATAGGGTATTTACTAATTAGTACCAATTACTTTATTTATGTTGGAAAATAAAACATGATAATAGGTTTATAATATAGAGTTTATTCTTCTAAACATTTTGATATATAATATCTTTTTCTGAATTATAAAACAAAAGATATTGATCATTTTCTAGATTTATTAAAATAAACAATCTAAATGATTTATTGCATCACTAATGACGTCAGCCTTACTCTAAATCTTTTTACACCGCAACCTATTTTACCTTAGGTCACTAACCAGTGGGCCTGAGGCCACATCACTAGCCATGTTGGCATGGATGGGTCAACAATGACCTCACCCCATGTCAGCACGCCAAAACTTCACCAAAGCACGGCGGCGACGCTGATTTATGACACCAGAGGCCATGCGGAGGCGCTCGTTCGAACGAGTGGAACAAGGTGAACCTAACTAAGGCGTTTACGCTTGCTAAAGGTCATCGGAGCAATGACAACCACCGTGACTGGCAGCAGCGCATGGTGGTGCACGGTGTGGTGACGATACAGAGTGAGAGGAAGAGAGTGAAGGGAATGGGGAGATGTGCAAGCTCACCGTGAATATGTTAGACGTGACGACAAGGAGAGAGGTGGTCGGAATTGATGGAATTGACGGCGGATGGCATCAGATGTAGAGCTTGATTTCGGTTGATTCGGAGCGCGCCTGCTTGCAAGACGAGTTAGAGATGAACAAGGAGACAATGGCGAGCACGATAGTACGCCTGGTTGGCTCGGAGGCGGTATGTGGTGGCGAGACCGGCTAAATCTGGCGAGCTAAGTTTCAGTGGCCTCCTCTGTGAAGAGGATAAGAACAAGAGAGAGGGGAAATGAGGATGGACAGGGCATCACGGTGGCGGTCTTATCCTCCTCCCTGGTGATGGAGATCCATTGCGGTGGTCGAAAACTTGCTGATGGCGGCGGACGGCATCGGGTGGCGGCGAGGTGCTCTAGCGAGTTGTCTGTGTGCGTGGGGGTGACGACGACGGTGGTTTTGTAGAAAACCCCCTAGATGTTTGTAACATCCCAGCATTAGAGCTTAGAAATAAGCTGAACACAGGTGTGTGCATTGCATTCATGCATAGAAAATCTGGAGAATTTTCTCGCTTTTAAATAAAACTTGTCAAAGTGATTGAAACTTCTCTTAACTTGGTGGAACTGAAGTAGATCATCAAGTTGACTGCGATAAGTTTCAATATGAAATCTGCTAAAACCTTATCTTCGGGTAATATAATTTGATCTAAGGGTAGATCAAATGTAATAAAACTAAGTCACAACACACTACTTAATAAGGAGTACCTGATCCCCTAGAGATCATGATATGGTATTCCATACAACAACTCAAGGATGAATACTTAATATTCTAAAGATGATATTAAGATATTACCTACCATAAACTTTGTATACCAAGTTAAGTATATAACTTAAGTAAAGAAACTCTATAACTAATGCTTGATACACTTGTTTGCCATAGTTATTCCTACCATGGATATCATGGTAGTTCTTAAACATTAAATCTTATCACAAATAGGGTAGCAAAGAAAGTCAAGCCCAGACCATCTATCACACACCCTTAGTGTCATATTAATAGATGACAATCCTATTTAATCAAGTCCTAGTGTCCATTGATCATAAATGTGTGTGATCAATTCTTGACCTAGCACTTATTGACTCATAGCCTTTGACCTATTATGTTGACCTTCCTCAGATGTGAAGTAAATTAATAAGGAGAAGGAACTAGATATAGTTGAGTGTGCCATCATCAATGGAATGAGATCCTCAGTGGAGACCAAACCATTTGATGTTGGAGGAGTTAACTCACTCCTAAGTTAACTAGAAGAAGTACCTAAACTCAAGAAGTAACTAGTGATCATGAAGCTATGAAAAAGCTACTAGCATTAGTACATCAAATAATAATCTTGTTAATACAAGTGGATTTAAACTTAGAGTAAGCTTGCTTAACAAGATAAGCCTATAGAGAGACTAGTACAAATCTAGTAATTAGTTGAGTATAGATCTTGATCAAACAATTATAAGCCTAAGCTTTGTATGATCAAATGATGGTGGTCATTATTCTCAAGTCACTTGGGAATAGATGACTAGGTGTTGAAGAAGACTTGTGAGTATACCAAATCAGGTAAAGCCTAGTAAGCTGAATCATCTAGCTTGATCATTAGAAGTCAAGCTAGAGTATGATGAAGTATTTCATGAGTGGTATGGAGTAGTTGGAGGCATAGTAGATTAACCAAGTTAATATAAGGACAACTGGTATTATGGGAGTAATACTATATCTATTTCAAAGGATTGATATCCTTTGTTATGTATAGTGAGGATTGTAGTCTTGCAACCCTTGGAAGTAGTTGCAAGATGAAGTTAAGGAAGTTAATAGATGGAGTTAGCAGTAACTACATTGATAGGTGCATCAATGGTAGTAAATTAAGAGGAGCTATATAGTAGGAGTAAGAATGGAGTAATGTTGAAGTGGCATGACCATGTCATCATATGATGATGGATATGGTGGAGTCAGATGATTGTCTTATTCAAGAAGATGCAATCTTTGTGAATAAGATAAGAGAGATATATACAATATAATTAGGAAAGGAATTCCTTATCTAAAGATAACCTTGGTGAGGTATTAAGGTAAGTATTCTTTAGAAGCTTTAACCAAGAATATATCAAGCCATGATAAGACCCATGTCTACTGTATTATTCAAGACCCTAGAATCAAATGGATAGTGAAACCATTTCCTATTCCTAGGTAACTATTGAACAATACCTCTTGGACAACTAAAGTTTCCAAGAGGTAATTAGAGAACCAGGTGAGTGTTTGAGAAGCCTTTTCTACCTGATTGTCTTAAAGCTTAATAAATACCTAGTCTCTTATACCATCAACATCACTTAAGTGAAGCAATTCTATCATCTTACTCTATATGGAGATATCAAACCTACTCATAGATTTAGAAATAGTATCCCTAAACCTTGATCCCTATCCCTATCTATAATTGAATATGGGTTATTAAATCCTCTCAAAACCAATGTACCTATATTGTATAAACCTTAGTATCTCTCTATTCATGATTTTTATTGATTCATCATTACCTAAGCAAAAGTGTTCTGTGGTAATTCTAAACTCTACAAAACAAGTAGAATTGGATTTGGTGAAATCACCAAATAGGGAGAACCCTGGGATTCAAATCACCATATTATAAACCCAGGATTTAAACCAACATCTAATATGGTTATTAAAAAAAGGTTAAATGAACATATATTCCATGACTATCACTCCCCATCATAAATCATTAGTCTCTTAAACCACTGCTAATACATTCTTTTAGTGGCAATACAAATCATTTCTATAAGATTTTCTTATAGGAAGTAAACCCTAAAATCCTAAATTATATTTACTTTATTAAATAAAAGAACCTTACATATAATAACAAGATTTTGTATATACAACAAGAAATGTAGAGAAATTGGTTATAATTAACCTCTATCATAATATCCATGTCTTACAAAATTCTGGCTATTTAAAACCTTAAAGAAAGTCATATTTGAAATGGTGTCATAAAAACAGAAATTGAAATAGAAAAAAATAGAGAGAAAGGAGCAAAGCAAACCATCTTGGGCTGCAGCCCATCTGCTATGTGTCGCGCGCGAGCAGCAACAACAACTTTTCGCTCGCTTTGCCACGACCCAGAACCAGCCCATTTAGCCTTACTCTCTCTAACTGACCGGTGGGACCAAAGAAGGATCCTGCGTTGAGCTCGAGTTTTGGCCAAGGGGTTTCTTGCAAAACGGCCGTCGTCGTCACCAATATGCACACAGGTAGCTAGCTGGCCGGAGCTCCGCCGTCCGCCGCCGCGCCGTGACGTAGGTATCGTCTAGATTTGTGCGGCTGTCACCAGGAGGGGATAAGTACGCCACTTTGACGCCCTCACTCATCCTCATCCTCATTCCCCCTCGCTTGCTTTCTTTCTCTCTCTGTACCGAAACCTACCTCGTCAGAGCTCGTTCTCCTTGCCGTCTCCGACCACCATAGCTCCAATGGAGGGCACCCCCGTGCTGGCCGTACCCTTCTTGATCTCCCTAGCACTCCACGGAAGCTGGAGAACCCCCGGTCAACCCAATCGACACCTCTTCCCGCCGCTCGCCGTCGACCATGGCAACGCCATCCGAGCTCGCCTCTCTTCGTTGTCGCCTCTACAAGTTTCCAGGTGAGCTCCTCGTTCTGATGATCCTCTCTGATTCGACCCTAGCCCTCCGTAGCACCGCCTCCACGAGCACCCGACACCGCAGCCGCTGTCCGTCGTCGGTGACCGCTTTCCGGTGACCATTCTAGGGTGGTGCCGCCACTACCCAGTTCACCGTCGTTCCCTCACTCCAGCACGCCCATCCGCGTGTGCTGAAACACTCTGGATCACCGCCGGCGACCATGATCCGGTGGTGGAGGTCGGGCTGACGTCATGCCGACGTCAGACCCGCGTCACCCCAGCCTAGTCAGCACATTTGACTGGTCTTTGCCCACGTGGCTGCCGACGTGGCCCTGACCCCATGGGTCAGTGGCTCTGGCTAGGTTAATACTCGGTAATAAAAGTATGTACTTATTTAGAAAATAGATAAAACATTATAGATTTAAATATAATTAGTTTCTAGAAATTTAATAAAATGGTTAAATCTTATAAATTCAATATATTTTGTTTTATAAATAAGAAAAATGTTTATAATATATCAGAATACTCAGAAAAATAAAATCTATAATTTAACTTTATTATCAAATATTATTGTGTTAACTATTTAAATAATTATTATTTAATAAAGATTTTATAAGTAATAATACTTTGAAAATTCATATTTTAATATTAGTAAATAAGAAAAATATAAATAATATACTAAAATTCATGGAAAAATAAGAACTAAAGTGTAAAACTATAAACTTAACATATTTTATCACTTAACTAATATTTATTATTTATTAAGTAATTACAAAGTGATAAAAATTATAAAAATCATATCTTATTATTTAAAAATCACAAAAATACTTATAATATACCCAAAAGATCATGAAAATAAATTCTACACATCAAAAATGTCAACTCTCACTTTCGAGGTAAAGGTATAATAAATCTTATTTAAACTCTTTTCTTTTATTTTAATTCATTATAAAATATATAAACCTTTACTATTGCCTTTACTATTATTTGTTTAAAGTTTAAAAGTGTAATAACAAGTTCAATTAATGTTTAATGAATTAAAGTTAAGTGTATTCTAATTTTGTCCATTATAAAATCATCAAAGTAGTATATTGCTTATTAAAAGAATATTATGCATCTATAACATCATCAAGAGATTAACTACCAATTCTTTTACAAGTTGGGAAAACTATTCAATGGTTTAAACCAAGTTTGTGAGTAGTTTAAGTAATGCCTTATCTATACTTATAGAAGATAAGCATTAATAATAAAATAAGTCTATTCATTCATAACTTTAATAAAACATCACCTCATTCATGTAATGATACTTCAGTTCTAGCTTTGTGGAAAGTTAAGAAGTCAACCATCTACAATGTGGTGTCTTGTTCAAAACATGTGAATCTCCACTACTTATGCTATGATTGTTTAATGTAGTAATGTTTTCCTCTTTGATAATCTTAGCTAATAAGAAAACCTTAAATGTTAGTTTTAAGCTTGAATACTTTTTACTTTGTAAAAGTAATCTTTCCTCAAAAGTTATTATTTTAAGGAACATTAAAAGTAATACTTGAACACTTCTTTAAAAGCTCTACTTGATTCTTAATATTTTTTAAGAAATATTTTAGATACCATGATCTATTTGAATGCTTTAGTATTGTATACTACTTGTTGTATTCACATATTGTCTCAGACACTCTCACAAACCTTAACAAGAAGCACAAGTGTGAAACTGGTATAAAAGTGGAACACATTTTAAAGATATCATCACAAACTCCAAACCCTAGATTAGATACGACTATTCCGGGGTTTTGCATTTATCAAATTGCATTACATTACTTATGCATCATTGCATCTTGATTCTTTAAACATTAGTCCTTATGGGACCAATGATGCTATTTACAGAATTTGGATCTTCTATTGTCTTGAAGACCGTGAGTGCATAATCTTGCAATCACAAAAGGAAAGTTCACAACTTGCTCATGCCCTTTGGTTATTTTCTATCAAATGCTTGTAACTCAAATGTTGTCATCACATGCATTTCAAAAAGGACAAAAAATACTATTTTCATAATAATATGATTATGGATGATTTACCAAGTGGTAATAATCTATTGATACAGTTCTAGTGGTAAAGGAACATAATATCTAGGACTTAACAACCAATGTCACCAGTGATTCTAGCGCCGTATATTACGCTTCAACCATGAGATTTGGAATGGGACAGAGAAGTCATCTCTATCTTCTTCCTTTCATATGGAGGCAAGATGACCTTATCGTGATGTTGGGGTTCCCGGTGTGGATCCAACATATGGGTGGGCACCCTTAGGCCCCATGATTTGGGTGTCTAGACTATTTATGAGTGGCTGTCGGAGGTATAGTCGGACCTTTTATGGAGCTTACCAACGGCATCACCAGCTCATAGAGTCTTCGGGAACTCACCATGGTTGTAGCCTGCCCTAGTTGGGGGCTTAATGGAGGTGGAGTCAGCCCCCGAGGATCATGCAGACATATGGGGTCACAGAGAGGGCAGCGATTGGCTTGGATCTTAGATTGGGCCCCACACCAAGGAAGTGTGGACGAGAATGCAACTCAGTTGTGAAACAAAGCTAAGGTCTCTTGTGGGAAAGTGACGCACCTCTGTAGAGTGTAAGAATTTTGACATGTTACTCCCTGTTCCAGGAAGGAGGTATGAACGCGGCAGGAAAGGAACCCCACGAAGGTTTTGGTCAACCCGTGAAGGCTGTCGGACATAGTTTTCAGAATAAAAGCAACCTTTGAAGAAATGTTTATGAAAACCTGCATTGCCTACGACATATGGTCTGTTGCTATAGAGATAGTCCATCATACACTCTTTTTTTAGTGAACTTGCTGAGTACGCTTGTACTCAACCGTACCTTCTTAACCCTTGCTATGTTCTAAGACATTGAAGATGACGTCAACAACAATTTCCGCTCAAGAAACCATCATCGACATCTCAAGTTATTCAATGAAGTCAACATATACATCAGCTGAAGTGAAGATAAAGTGTCGGTTTAGATAGGAGTAGATTCTCTAGCCATAAAACCTATTTCTGTAGAGCATTGGAATAGTAGCAATGGCAAGCCAAATAGTTTAGATGCTAGTCTTAGTTACTAGATATTTCTGAGTTATTATTTCTTGTTCTTCTTTAAGAAGTTTTTTCTCTCTCTTTAACCTAGAGTGTTCTCTGGATCTTTTGTAAAGAGTCGAGTTGTAATCTATAGTCATTTCTTGGACCTGCTGTGTTTCTGTTGTACCATTCTGAGGGATGTAATACTAGTGAACGCTGTTTCATTGGTGTTATGTCAACGACTATAGTGTACTACATCATGCAGTGGTATGCTGGGTCACCGCAATGTTTCTACGAATTAACCCGGGGTCCACCTATTGTCCCACCTATCAGTGAGAGAGAGAGAGGCCTTGGGCTGCTTTTGTTGGGCCTTAACTAAGTGTGCGGTTGATTGCTGCTGCTGCTCGCAAGCGTTGGGTTAGAGAACGGGCCGTGGGCTGGAACGGCGGCTGTTTCTTTTCCTTTTCTTAATTTTGTTTCTATTTTATGTTTTTACAATTCAATTTCAAATATGAATTCTTCAAGGATTTAAATATTCAGAGAAATTTTAGGTCAAGAATATTATTGTCTAAAGAAAGTATGACCCTTTTCTCCTTATTTTTTATTGTGTATAAAAATATTCATAATTATATGAAGGGTCCTTTTCATTAGGAAATATTAATAGGAATTAGGGTTTTAGGAATTACTTCTTATCTAAAGATCCCTTTAAGATGATTTTGTTTTCACTTGATAATTATACTGGTAACAATTGAAAATGGTGAATGAATAGAACTCTATTCATGCTTAGCCTCATAAAGGAACTATGCAAATATATTACATGGTATTAAACCCTAGGGTTTATAATACGGTGATTTGAATTCCATGGTTCTCAAGGTTTGGTGATTTCTTCTACACCAATTCCATTACAATTTCTTCACAACCATTCTACTTATTTTCAAAGTAGGCATGGATCACTTCTTGAACTAGTTGTTCACTACTTTCTTAAGTGTTGTTAATATTTTGATAGAAGTTTATTATATAATGGTGAACAACCATTATAATTCATGTGACACATGTGATCTCAATGCCTAGCAACACTTATTTAGGGTTTCTAATACCACACTTACTAAGGCCACTAGAGGATACACTACGCTCAAGTTTATTAGAGAATGTTGCTAGGGATCAAGGTTTAAGGATTACTCCTAACTTTATAATCCTGAATGATATCTCAGCTTAGAGTGAGCTATAAAGATTACTTCTTAATGTGTTCTTGATGGTTCATGGGTCTAGGTTTCTATTAAGGTTTAAGACAATGAGGTGAACAAGGCTCTCATCAATAAACACTCATCTGTTTCTCTAATTATCTCTTGGAAACTTCATTTGTCCAAGAGATATTATTCAGTGGTTACCTAGAATTAGGAAATGGTTCCATCGCCAACTTAACTCTAGGGTTTTAAACAAAGAGGTAGACATGGTTCTTGTCCTAGCTTGATATAATGTTGGTTAAAGGTTTCTCAAGAATTCCAATCCTCAGACTTCACTAAGCTGGGGTCATAGTTAAGAAATTCCTTTCCTAAATATACTTTATTTAATCACTCATCTACTTCACTAGGATCTCTTCTGCCTAAATGAACTAGTCATCTGGCTCCATCATATCCATCAACATATGATGACATGGTCATGCCACTTCTACAATACTCATTCCCCATTCTTACTCTATTATATAACTTCTATCTCCTAGTATATATATTCCATTGCTAAACTACCTCTGATGAATCCATCACTGTAGCTATTACTAACTCCATCCATTAACTCCTTTTATATTCACCTTGCATCTACTTCCAAGGCTTACAATATTACAATTCTTTCTATATCACATGTGATATCAATCCTCTAGAATAGGTATGGTACTACTCTCCATAATACAAGTTGTTCTTGTATTAAATTGGTTAAACTACTATGCCTCCAACTATTCCATACAACTCATATTATATACTTCATCAAACTGTAGCTTGACTTCTCATAATCAAGCTAAATGATTCAGCTTACTAAGGTTTTGCCTAATTTGGTATACTCATAACTCTTCTTCATTAGCTGGTCATCTATTCTTAAGTGACTTGAGAATAATGACCACCATCCATTGATCATACTAATCTTAAGATTCTAATTGTGTGATCAAGATCTATTATCACTAAGTAGCACACTTATACTTGTCTCTTTATAGGGTTTATATTGTTAAGGAAACTTCCTTTAGGTTTACACCTACTTGGCATAACAAGGTTATCACTTGATACTCTAACACTACTAGCTTTCTCATAGCTCCATAATTACTAACTTAACCCTTAGGTTTAAATACTTCTTCCAGTTAACTCATGAGTGAGTTAACTCCTCAAACATGCAATGGTTTGATCACATCTAAGGTCTCATTCCATTGATGATGGCACACTCTACCATATCTAGTTCCTTCTTCTTATTAATTTACTTAAAGTCTTGGGAAGGTCAATCTAATAGGTCAAAGCTAAGAGTTAATAAGTGATATCTCAAGAATTGATCACTCAACATTGATGATCAATTGACACTAGGACTTGGTTAAATAGGAATGTCATCACTTAATATAATATTAAGGGTATATGCTGGATGGTCTTGGCCTGACTTCCCTTTCGACTCAATTTATGATAAGAGTTAATGTTTAAGAACTACCATGATACCCATGGTAGGAATAACTTATGGCAAGTAAGTGTGTATCAAGATTTAGTTATGAGGTTTCTTTACTTAAGTTATATGCTTAACTTGGTATTCAGGGTTTGTGGTAGATAATACCTTGATATCATCTTTAGAATATTAAGTATTCATCCTTGAGTTGTTGTATGGAATACCATGTCATGATCTCTAGAAGATCTAGTACTCCTTATGAATTAGTGTGTTGTGACTTAGTTTTATTACATTTGATCTACCCATAGATCAAATTATATTACTCAAAGATAAGATTTTAACAAAGGTCATATTGAAACTTATCGTAGTTAACTTGATGATCTACTTTAGTTCCACCAAGTTAAGAGAAGATTCAATCACTTTGAAAAGTTTTATTTAAAAGCGCGAAAATTATCCAGATTTTCTATGCATGAATGCAATGCACACGTCTCATCTCAGCTTATTTCTAAGCTCTAATGCTAGGATGTTACACACTTCTTCCATCATGAAATAATGGTGTCCAGACCACTTAACCTTCACCCCTTCTGATTTAGAGTCCTAGCTTAAGAGGGCTACCGTAACCAGGTAAGGGTGGTATGCAGAGATCCCACTTGATGGAAAAGTATGGACAAAAAATGTTTATCAGTGTTGGGCTAGCTAAACAGATCTAGGTTCAATAGCCATCTTAGAAGTTATAGCTAGTGTGAATAGCAAAGAAAAGAGTAGCTCACCCGCATGTAGCCAGAACTTCTTCCTCCTTGGTAGTAGGATTTGCCATCCTCCGTGCTGCTCAGCTCGTCGGCGGCGGATGTAGGCTAGAGCCTCGCAACGGCAGCGGAGGCGGGCGACATTGGAGCTCGGGATCAATGAATGGGCGCAGCAACTTGGCGCCAAAAGTAAAATGTCTAAAGGGATCGTTCTGCTTGGAGGGCGGATTTCGCCACCGCCGGTGCTAGGGGAAATGAGGGAGTGGATTTGTGAAATTGGTCAACATACCAAGCCACTTAGTTCCTCGATTTGCCTAAGAGGTTGCTGCGTTGGCGCTTGCGTCACGGACAGATGACCGACATGTGGGTCCCGACCATCTACATCATGAAGCAGTTTAACGGAATGTTTGAATTTGGTAGGGGTGAGATGAGTTTGCCTCGAAATGGCCCCTCTCAGTAGTTGGCAGCCCAACTTTGCGAAACACGGCAATTACGGGCAACTTGGGTACCGCGATGCACTCGCCCAGGGACTTTTGGGCCACAAAGGAACATGTCCCTTGAGGACGGCGTCCAGAATAACATTGGGGTGTAGCATCATCCGCATCACTATGTGCATCAAAACCGATTTTTCTACTCCTACATCGGTAGAACCAGATCCGGAGCTATTACAGCTTTGGTCTTGCGAGATTCGACCTCCAAACGGAGATCTTCTTTAGATTTGACCTTCTCTTTTTTCCACGATCTCTGCCTCAGGGGCGGGTTGGGTGGGTTTAGTGTTTTCTAAGATCCGGAACACTTCTGCCTCCATCGACAATGTGGATCTAGAAGTTTCTTCCGCCTTTATCATCACAGCTAGGGTGGGATGGGCAGATTCAGTGAAGCCAAGGTAAATGTTGATCTCACCAATAGGTAGGATGGTGTAGCTCATCACGGCCTCCCTAGCCAGAATCTAGGTCTCATCGAGGAGTACGAGAGGGACATCACTAGCGTAGAGGACGCGACTGACAATGATTATTTCGCCGATTCCAATACGCACAGATTCCACCCGGAACATAGATCCGAAGGTGACCTGCCCCACGGTGGGCACCAACTGTCGTTGGATTAAGATAAGTATGCCATGAAGGGGTCCTCAAGACATGGGAAAAGGTGGGGTGTGAGACATATGGTTGTCTAGTACGATGAGCACATAAGCTTACCCAGGTTCAGATCCTACTGCGGCAGACAGATCCTACTCCTGCTAGCAATCTGGTATATTGGCATAGTAAGAAGTACAATAGATAATAAGGGTTGGTTTCACCTATGCGAGTTGAGGTTGTGGTTATTGTGCCCTAAAGCCTGATCCCTAGGATGGCTTATATAGTCATTTGGCCTGGCGTTTATAGGAGAGTCCAATCCAGCTATGATACAAAGTCGGTACAAAGGTACAACTTGGACTACAAGTCTATCTAGCCGAAGTCGGTAAATCTTCCGGGCCTTCCCGCAGTCAGATGGGATTCCATCTTCTCTCTCTGACTGGGCCGCCCGTAGAGTGTATCTGTAACTCAGAAAAGGGCGACCCTAGTCAGCGAGTCACCGTGGGTACATCCGGAAAGTATATCCCCAACAAGCACACCTACCCATGTATAATTACTTCAGGTATGTCCCTCAGTTTGTTCATGCCCCATCACTAAAGCTAATAAGCCTACTTTGCATGTCGTCTATCTTTGTATGGGCATACATGCTATTCTCTAAAGGTTAGCTATATCATATCAGATAGAGCAAGAAATAGGTGTTTCCATGTTGTCTATGATTATCGTTTACAACATGCAACCTAAACGTAAACCCATCTATGCTAGGCTACATCATGAATTATTTAATCAGATGTAAATAAATATAGTGCTACTTGCTTATTGATCTGCACAACTGTTATAACTATAATTTCTAACATTGCATGCTACTAAAACAACACTAAACCAGCCATGGGAGTATTCAATTGAATTGATGATCAACATATTTATACAAAGTGAACGAATATGAATTGAAGGGAATATGCCCTGAGAGGCAATAATAAAGTTGTTATTATGTATATTCCAAGTATATGATAGATGTTTATTTTGCATGCTATAATTTTATTAATACGGAAACGTTAGTACATGTGTGTTTAATAAACAAATGGAAAGTTCCTAGTTATGCATCTCTTTAAACTAGCTCGTTGATTAACAAGATGATCAAAGTTTCCTGATCATGGACATTGGATGTCGTTAATAACGAGGTCACAACATTGGTGAAATGATGTGATGAACATTCATCCAATGTGTAGCCTTATGATCAAAGTGATTGAGTTTGTATTGCTATAACATCATACGAATTAATCCTAGTCATTAGACCATGAGATCATGTTAATCACTAACACCGGAAGAGTATCTTGATAACATCAAACGTCACACCGTAAAACGGTGACTATAAAGATGGGTTCAGTGCTATGAAGGTGTTATGTAGAGGCTCATGGATCAAGAGTGGGATTTGTCCATCCCGATAACGGATAGATATACTCTGGTCCCTCTCGATGCTATCACATCAAGAATAGCTTGCAAGCAAGTGATGTGATCATTAGAATGTTACATCACGGGAACAAGAAAAGAGTGCATGTCAGTAACGAGATCAAACTAGGTATCTGGATATCGATGATTGAATCTCGGACATGTAATATATCGTGAGACAAAGGGATTAATTTAGTAGCCTTAAAGGTTCTCAAGATCACAGAAGTCATCGTTGAATGCGTAGGAGTCAGAATGGATCTCTAGGTCCCGCTTCTGATTATTGATCTGAGAGGAGTCTTGATCATGTCTACATTATTCGTGAACCATAGGGTGACACACTTAAGGGTTGCCAAACACCATTTGGAGCATATATGTTTCAAATGAAAGAATTGCAAAGCGCTGGAATCATTTCGATTAAAACCGGAATTGTTCCGGCTAAAATTGCAGAAACTGGTTATGCATGTGATATTGAAATTTTGCAAGGGGTTTTATGTGAATGTTTGTTAATTAAAGTAATTAAAAAAATTCTGAAGAAAATGAATAAAAGAGTTTTATTAAATGAGAGTTTCATTAAATTTGGTGGAAATTTAATCCTTGTGAGTGGGATTTTGAGTGGAGGCTAGATTTATGTGAGTGGGTCTTCACCACATGAATGAGGGAAGAGGTGGGGGCACCTCCCCATGGCCCCGGCCATGGGAGGGGCTGCCTCCCCTCTCCCTATAAAAGGCCCCCCTGTCCTCCTCACAAAGCACACTCCTCATGAAGGATCTCTCTCCCCCTCTAGATATATCCCCCCATGGTCTCGGATTAGCGAGATACATGTTCCTGGTGGATTTTCATCTGGAAGGAGTTGCTGCTTCCGCTGATTCGCCGGAGCGAGGACGTGGAGGTTGTTCGGTGGCCTGAACGTGTGTGCGAGGACGGATGTGTTGCTGATTTGCGGCGCTAGGACTTCCACACGATCTTGAGATCGGGAAGCGTTCGACTACATCATCCACGAGTTCCAACTCATTAACAAAGCTTTGTTTTCTTCGAGGGTAAGTTCTCCATGGATGTATATCAACCCGTTGCTTGTATCTAGTAGATAGATCTTGGCATATAGTTCCCATAGTAGAATTTTTTTTGTTTTCTATGCTGCGAACCCAACAGTGGTATCAAAGACTGATCTATGCATAGGTGCTTTACATGGGTAGTACACATATGTTTATATGTGGGCGATGATGATCATGTTATTGCCTCTTTCATGTAATTTGGATATTGGTGGCATAGTGGGATGAAGCGACCTAGACCAACTTTACATGTCCTCGCACATGAGACCTGTTCCACGACTGACATGCAACTAGTTTTGCATAAGTGGTTGGCGGGTGTTTGTCTCTCCTACTATAGTCAATATCTGATTTACAACGAGTTGCTAATAACTTAGTTATCATCGTTATGGTTCCATGTTTGTAGGAAAGACCGGTTCAATCTCCGAAAGCCCTAAGCCACGTAAAACTTGCAATGGATAAATTAGAGGCATCTAGTTTAGATTGTTGTTGGGCTAGTGTCATGATATGGTAATGTTGTAAGTTTATGTATAGTAGATACCCTTACAACACATTTAACGTGTAAGTTCCATAGACCTTGGCCTTACACACAAATTAATGATAGAGATCATACCACGATGCACATGATGGTGATCAAATGCATGGGCCATATCATTCCACTTTACACATGATGTTCACATCTTATATTGCTAGTTTGGCGCTTTTAGTAGCATTATAAGATGATCCCTTATTTAGATATCAAGAAAAAAATGTGTTCTTCCTTAAGTATGCACCGTTTATGTTTTGCCTCTTCAAGACATCACGTGATGATCGAGTGTGCTTGATTCCACGATCATATTTCGGGTGTAAGACAGTTTTACACGTGCGAGTACTAAGTTCTTACTTGGCGATCCTAGCATGTACAGACATGGCCTCGGAACACGGACCGAAAGGTTAAGAATGAGTCATATAGTTGATATGATGCCCATATTGATGCTCGCCCTTGAAACTACACTGACTCACATGATGATCGGACTTGGGGTAGTGGATTTGGTTCATGTAATCACCAAAAATACACAAGGGATGTTGTTTTTGAGTGGGAGTTCATTTGTAATTTGGATTAGTTGAACTCGACCTATCATACACTTAGTCTAAACTTTACAAATTCTGTTGTAGATGGCACCTCCTTCTTTAAATTTCAATGTGTTCATGGAGAAAGAGAAACTAGTAACGAATGGTAGCAACTTTACCGATTGGGCCATGAATTTGAGGATTCTCCTCAATGTTGCACACAAGCTGTATGTGCTATAAGCGCCGCAAGGCCCCCCACCAGCTCCTGATGCCCCTGACAAGGAAAAGAACGTCTATCTAACTCGTTAGGATGACCACAAATTAGTTCATCGCGGCACACCGGGCTAGAGCCAGAATTTCGAAAGCGTTTCAAAAACGGTAATGCCTTTGATACCATGGGCGAATTGAAAATGATTTTTGATACCCATGCTGCCATAGAGAGTTATAATGCTTCGGAAAAGTTCTTTAGCTGCATGATGGAAGAGAACAGCTCCGTTAGCGAGCACGTACTCAAAATGTCTAGGTACGCCGATAGGCTTGTGTCCTTGGGAATAACGATTCCCATTGACTTAGGCATACATCGTGTTCTCCAATCTCTCCCACCTTGCTACAAGAGCTTCATGATGAACTACAATATGCAGGGTATGAAGAAGTCTCTCCCCGAGCTTCTGTCAATGCTTAAGACTGCAGAGGGGGAGATAAAGAAAGAACATCAAGTGTTGATGATCAATAAGACCACCGATTTCAAGAAAGACATGAAGGGTAAGAGAAAGGGAAAGAAGGGCGGCAGATCTGTTGCCGCACCTAAAAAGAAATCCCGAGCTGGCCCTAAGTCCGATACCGAGTGTTACTATTGCAAGGGGACTGGCCATTGGAAGCGCAACTGCCCCAAGTACTTGGCAGACAAGAAGGCCGTCAAGGCAAACAAAGGTATATATGATATACATGTTATTTATGTGTACTTGACTAGTACTCGCAGTAGCACCTGGGTATTTGATACTAGATCGGTTGCTAATATATGTAACTCGAATTAGGGGCTGCGGAACAAGTGACCACTAGCAAGGGGGGAGGTCAAGATGCATGTCGGCAATGGATCCAGAGTTGATGTGATCGCCGTTGGAACGCTGCCTCTCCACCTACCATCGAGATTAGTTATAAACTTAAATAATTGTTATTTTTTGCCTGTAGTGAGCATGAACATTATATCCGGATATTGTTTAATGTGATGTGGTTATTTGTTTAAATCCTAAAACAATGGTTGTTCGATTTATATGAATGATATCTTTTATGGACATGCACCTGTGATGAATGGTTTATTTATGTTGGATCTCGATAATAGTGTTACACATATTCATAATGTTGATGCTAAAAGGATTAAACTTGATGACGATATATCTGCATATATGTGGCACTGCCATTTAGGTCATATTGGTGTTAAACGCATGAAGAAACTCCATTCTGATGGACTTTTGGAATCACTTGACTTTGAATCATTTGATACATGTGAGCCATGCCTTATGGGCAAGATGACTAGAACGCTGTTTTCCGGTTCAATGGAACGAGCGATATATTTATTGGAAATCATACATACTGATGTATGCGGTCCAATGAGTGTGTCGGCGCATGGTGGTTATCGTTATTTTGTTACTTTCGCGGATGATTTGAGTAGATACAGGTATATCTATTTGATGAAACACAAATCTGAAACCTTTGAAAGGTTTAAGGAATTTCAGAATGAAGTGGAAAATCATCGTAATAGAAAGATCAAATTTCTACAGTCTGACCGTGGAGGTGCGTATCTAAGTTATGAGTTTAGCACACATATGAAAGAGTGTGGAATAGTTTCACAACTCACGCCTGCTAGAACACCATAACATAATGGTGTGTCAAAACGTTGTATTCATACTTTATTAGATATGGTGCGATATATGATGTCTCTGACTGACTTTCCACTGTCATTTTGGGGTTGTGCATTGGAAACTGCTGCATTCACTTTAAATCGGACACCATCTAAATCCGTTGAAAAGACACCGTATGAATTGTGGTTTGGAAACAAACCTAAGCTTTCATTTCTTAAAGTTTGGGGATGCGATGTTTATGTGAAGAAACTTCAACCGGATAAACTTGAACCCAAAGCGGAAAATTCGTCTTCATAGGATACCCTAAGGAAACTATTGGGTATACCTTCTATCACAGATCCGAGGGTAAGGTTTTTGTTGCCAAGAATGGATCCTTTCTAGAGAAATAGTTTCTCACGAAAGGCGTGTGTAGTCGGAAGGTAGAACTCGAAGAGGTCATTGAACCTTCTCTTCATGCAACGGAAAATAGCGCAGCGCCAAAAATTGTTCTGGAGTTTACTTCACCGAATGAAGAGGGAACTAATGATAATGATCATGAAACTCGGAAAGAGGACACTCGCAAACCTCGCAGGTTGAGCAGGACACATCCAGCTCCTGAGCTGTATGGCAATCCTGTTATGAATTTCATGGTCGATGAAATAGATGACCCGGCGACGTATGAAGAAGTGATGATGAGCCCGGATTCCAACAAATGGCTGGAAGCCATGAAATCCGAGATGGAATCCATGTACGAAAACCAGGTCTGGACCTTGGTGGACATACCTCACGACCGAAAGGCCATTGAGAATAAATGGATTTTCAAAAGGAAAACTGATGCTGATGGTAATGTAACCGTCTATAAAGCTTGACTTATCGCAAAGGGGTTTTGACAAATTCAAGGGGTTGACTATGATGAGACATTCTCTCTTGTAGCGATGCTAAAGTCAGTTAGGATTATGTTAGCAATTGCTGCTTATTTCAATTATGAGATATGTCAGATGGATGTCAATGCATTCCTCAATGGTAACATTGAAGACGAATTGTATATGATACAACCAAAGGGTATTGGCACTTCTAAGGATGCTAACAAGGTGTGCAAACTTCAGCGATCCATCTATGCACTGAAGCAAGCATCACGGAGTTGGAATCTCCGCTTTGATGAGGTCATCAAAGAGTTTGGATTTATCCAAACTTATATAGAGGCTTGTATTTACAAGAAAGTGAGTGGGAGCAACGAGGCATTTCTAATATTATATGTGGGAGACATATTATTGATTGGAAATGATATAGATCTTTTAAACAGTGTTAAAAGTTATCTAAACAGCAAATTTTCAATGAAGGACCTAGGTGAAGCGTCATATATATTAGGCATAAAGAATTATAGAGATAGATCAAGGTGCCTGATATGCCTCAGCCATAGGCTCTATAATGTATGCCATGCTATGTACAAGACCGGATGTGGCACATGCTATTAGTTTGACTAGTAGGTACCAATCTGATCCAGGTTCGGAACACTGGATAGCGGTCAAGAATATCCTTAAGTACTTGAGAAGAACTAAGGATATGTTTCTTGTATACGGAGGTGAAGAAGAGCTAGTCGCTAAGTGTTATGTCGATGCTAGCTTTGACACTGATCCAGATGACTCTAAGTCTCAATCCGGATACGTATTTCTCTTGAACGGAGTAGCAGTTAGTTGGAGGAATTCCAAACAACCTATGGTGGCTGGATCAACGATAGAGGCGGAATATGTTGATGCTACAAAAGCAGCGCAGGAAGCGGTTTGGATGAAGGAGTTCATAACCGAACTAGGTGTGATTACTAGTTTGTTGGCCCCAATGGTTATCTATTGTGACAACAATGGAGCCATAGCCAATGCGAAGGAACCAAGGTCTCACAAGAATTCCAAGCATATTAAGCGCTGGTTTCACTCCATCCGAGAGCATGATAAGGATGGAGATATAAAGATTTCTAAAGTACACACGAATCTCAATGTTGCAGATCCGTTACCTAAAGTTCTCCCTAGGGCAAAACATGATCAACACTAGAACTCCATGGGTGTTAGATTTATCACTATGTAACTAGATTATTGTCTCTAGTGCAAGTGGGAGACTGAAGGGAATATGCCCTAAGAGGCAATAATAAAGATGTTATTATGTATATTCCAAGTATATTATAGATGTTTATTTTGCATGCTATAATTGTATTAATACGGAAACGTTAATACATGTGTGTTTAATAAACAAATGGAAAGTTCCTAGTTATGCCTCTCTTTAAACTAGCTCGTTGATTAACAAGATGATCAAAGTTTCCTGATCATGGACATTGGATGTCGTTAATAACGAGATCACAACATTGGTGAAATGATGTGATGAACATTCATCCGAAGTATAGCATTACGATCAAAGTCATTGAGTTTATATTGCTATAACATCATACGAAGTAATCCTAGTCCTTAGACCATGAAATCATGTTAATCACTAACACCGGAAGAGTATCTTGATAACATCAAACGTCACACCGTAAAAGGGTGACTATAAAGATGGATTCAGTGCTACGAAGGTGTTATGTAGAGGTTCATGGATCAAGAGTGGTATTTTTCCATCCCGATGATGGATAGATATACTCTGGGCCCTCTTGGTGATAACACATTGAGAATAGCTTGCAAGCAAGTGATGTGATCGCTAGAATGTTATATCACGGGAATGAGAAAAGAGTGCATGTCGGTAATGAGATAAAACTAGGTATTTGGATACCGATGATCGAATCTTGGACATGTAATATATCGTGAGACAAAGGGATTAAGTTACTAGCGTTAAATGTTCTCATGATCACATAAGTCATCGTTTAATGTGCAGGAGTCAGAATAGATCTCCAGGTCCTGCTTCTGAATATTGATCTGAGAGGAGTCTCGATCATGTCTGCATTATTCGTGAACCGTAGAGTAACACACTTAAGGGTTGCCAAACACCATTTGCAGCATATATGTTTCAGACAAAAGAATTGCAAAGCGCTGGAATCATTTCGATGGAAACCGGAATTGTTTCGGGTGAAATTGCAGAAACTAGTTCTGCATGTGATATTGAAATGTTGCAAGGGTTTTATGTGAATGTTTGTTAATTAAAGTAATTAACAAAATTCTGAATAAAATAAATAAAATATTTTTATTAAATGAGAGTTTCATTAAATTTGGTGGAAATTTAATGCATGTGAGTGGGATTTTGTGTGGAGGCTAGATTTATGTGAGTGGAGCTTCACCACATGAATGAGGGAAGAGGTGGGGGCACCTCCCCATGGAGTCGGCCATGGGAGGGGGCTGCCTCCCCTCTCCCTATAAAAGGCCCCCCTCTCCTCCTCACAAAGCAGACCTCCTCATGAAGGATCTCTTTCCCCCTCTAGATATATTCCCACATGGTCTCAGATTAGCGAGATACATGTTCCCGGTGGCTTTTCGTCTGGAAGGAGTTGCTGCTTCCACTGATTCACTGGAGTGAGGAGGTAGAGGTTGTTCGGTGTCCTGAACGTGTGTGCGAGGATGGATGCGCTGCTGATTTGTGGCGCTAGGACTTCCACACGATCTTAAGATCGGCAAGCGTTCGACTACATCATCCACGATTTCCAACTGGTTAACAAAGCTTTGTTGTCTTCGAGGGTAAGTTCTCTATGGATGTATATCCACCCATTGCTTGTATCTAGTAGATAGTTCTTGGCGTATAGTTCCCATCGTAGGAAATTTTTTGTTTTCTAGGTTGCGAACCCAATATGAATATGGACCACGTCACATACATATTACAACGGCAGGATTATTCCTTTAATTAGACTATTAATTTCTCACTCTGTTCCACAGTATAGGTCGTGGAATTAAGGGACTAATCGGTGGAGTTGCCACCTATGTTTCGTACCTAGTGTAATCTCCGGACCTCATGTTTCTAAATCAGAAGCCGGTATAGCCTGAATCTAGGGAGGACGTACTACCGTGGAGGCCGCGAGGCCACCCACAAGCAAGCCGCAATGGCAGGGCATGGTACCGGCCAACCATCCACCCCAAAATTCATGGTTATAGCTTTGAGTGCGAGAAACGTGACCGGCTGGCTGCAAGTCTAACGTACACAAGTGAGTATGTACGCCAACGACATACAAGAGTACATTAGAGCAATTCCATCTAAAGAAATATAGAAATATATTGCAACGCCATTACGGCAAGAACCAAATTATATAGATAGTAGTAATAATATTTTCGGATTATATCCTCATACATCACTCAACAAATTCTCAAGCAAAAGCGGAAAACACAGATCCAAGTATGGATTAAGATTCAAATCGGCATAATATGCCACAAAAATAAGCACATTCCTGCCTACAGATCTCAGAGATATCCATCCCTAGAATCTCTATGCAAGAGGGTCGGTGCCTTTGTCATTGGCCTCATCGACGTAGTAGACACCATATGGATATACCTGAACATCTGATCAGTATTTATGGCGTGAGACCCTAGGGCACTCAGCAAGTCTTATGCAACTAAAGGGATAACCTTGGTTGACACGATTGAAGCGAAAGATAAAGAACTAACAGTTCCATAGAGACACACTACAACATCCGCTTAATTAGATATAGACGGATGCACGTTGATTATAAACCAACAGTTATATAAGCAACATAAAATAAATATATCTCAATCTCCTTCTCTCTTAACAAACGAGAAAGGAGAATAATATCCCATCTGTTGGAAATTTTATTATCCATTCCAAGAGTATTGCACTAGTTACTAGTCAAGTTTTGGGCAAGTTAAACACGATACTTTAGTTATAGTTTTCTATGATCGAGAAGCTGTGCTCCAAGTCATCCATAACCGCGGACACGTCTTTCCGAAAGATTTACCCTACAGGGGTGCACAAATAGCAACACACTGACGATCAATTCTAGGAAAAACCAAATGAAAAGCAATGAGGCATCACGACAAAGCATTCACCAAATTCAAAAATGATTTTAGAGGGGCACCCCCACTAAGCTACCCACAATGAAGTCTGCCGGCTCCGAGATGGACCCAGGGTTTGCGAGAACGGCTATAAGTGACTATGAACCCGAAAGTGTGACTAGGCTTGTCAATATCGCATAATTGTGTCATGATCCAAAACAGTATAGGTAAACACTCCACATATAACAGTAGTAAATAAAGCAGCAAAGCATGGCATAAGTACGGGATAGTAGTAAAGCCCCAAACTGTTTTGTGGCGCCAAGAAATAAGGTGTGAATCAAGCCCAGGAGAAGGGGGATCCATAAAGTCTCCCACATGTGGATAGTGCGCTAGTTAAGACATATGTATCAAGTACTCGGGTCTTACGGGACGCAAGTGAGCAGTTAAAAGCCAAATATCAGATAGTGCCCACTAGTGCACCTTTTTTAGTTATCTCATAACTACACAATTTAGTTGTTTAGGTACCTCATTATCCAACAAACTGGCACAAACCCTACACATGCCATTCTACGACTCGCATGGCTCAAACAATTCCTATAGTAAAGTCTAATAAGATGGAGGTACAAGCTTCGGTGGGTTTAAAAGTAAAGGTTGTGCAGTACTTAGGACCGCAATTTAATTTGAATCGCGACACAATAATGCAAGAATAAAGATAGAGGCATAGGTTCTATATGTAATGCAACCATGGGGAAATGCTTACCTGTAAGCTAAGCAATGGATAATCGGGATCCAGGTAGTACTCTTGGGTGTCCTGATAACTTCCTTGATCGGCGTCTATCCGAAATAAAAACCAAACACACAAGGGCCATAATAAATAAAGTGCGCAATCATATGGAACATATGCAACAAGCAAAACATGATATGCCATGATGGAATGATGCACAATTGCATGGTATAATATAGCATGGCATGGGTGAGTTGTAAGAACAAGAATAAAGCAGTTTTTTATTTATTTAGTCATATTTTACTCTCATAAACCTTGCTTCCTATTTAATATTTATATGATGCATGCTCCAATTGATATCATGGAATGCATAGTTGAAAACGGTTCATCGGCGCTGGTTGATTTAGACATAATATTTGTGAAATTCAGAATTATAGAACAATAGTTATGAATTTATTAAGAAATAGGCGTATTAATGGAATTTAATAATTCTAAATTTTAACTGCCCAGAACTTATATTAAATAGAATATTCATATTCCTGGCATTTTTCTGATTAGAAAACATATATCACTTGTATTATTTGGAAATATGAATTAGAACTTAGTATAAATGCAACACAATTCAAAATGGGTCAAAAGTCAAAGGTTTGAGAAGCTAGAGTCAACTCTAGAATTATTTGAAAATATGTTTGAATTCATATTAAAAATGATTCACTTTTCTTTTTATAAGTTTCCTCAAATTCAAATTATTTCAAAATATATGAATATTTTTGATTATATTCATTTTCTGGGTTTTTATTTGAATTCGAAATTTGTGCTGGGATTTTCTTACTCGGGCATGATCTAGCCACAGCCTATGACCAGTCTGGTCAGGAGCTACGTGGGGCCACTACGCGTGCAGGCGGTGTTGGGTCGACAATTGGCCAGGCATAGGACGGCGTGTTGATGGGATAGAAAGGTCAAGGTTGTTTTTACAAAAGCTTCCTAGACTTCACTAAGTGTTACTGACAATACTAAAATTTTAACACGCGAAAACTACTAGTTGGTTTGATATTTAGAAGAAGATGGCGAGAAAAAGGTGCAGAATCTGGAGGTGCTGCAAAAACAAGTTTGTAGAGGGAAACAAGGACTACAACTTTGATGTTCACGGTTTCATTGGAAGATGTCGGTGAGCGCCATAAACGGATGGTGAACAGGGGGAAAACACGAACTAAAACTATCAAAACTGAAGAACAGATTTGCAGAGCTCTAGTAGATCGGTGCGACTTTGGAGGACGGTGGCAATGAAACCAAAGTGAAAATGTGCAAGCTACAAAAACAAAAGGTGTTGAGGGTTCTATAAGCTTCAGGTTTCGTTCAGCCAGTTTTTCCGGAGATGACCCGTGGCGCTCAGAAAACTCAGAGGGAAAGCAGGCTGGTCTGCAAGCGCGCATTGCGGCTATCACTAGTTCCGGCGAGCAGTTGCTGCCGCGGTCGACGAGCGCGCGGGCAGCAGGGATGATGTAGGGGCTAGGGGTAGTCTACAGGGACGCTCAGGTGGAAGCATGCGGGGTGGACGGTGACAAGGTGTACTACAGGGTGGCGATGGCGAGCAACGTTTGATGAAATGAATCGGCGATGTAGGAAGCAAAGCGAGAGGGGGTCATGTCTGGGGTGAAGAGAGGATCACCAGCGACCGATAGGTTAGACATGCATGCTCGAGGTGGACCGGATCAAAGATGGGGCTTGGGGGCGGTCGGCTTGGACAAGTCATGGGCACGACGGTGCTGGCATCACTCTGATGAACTCCAACATCAGGCTTGGGTACAGGGTGATGGAGAGGAAGTATCCCTCGCTCCTCGATGCCTAGATCCCTCCTGGCACGGCTCCAACCGCCTCCACTAAGGCTTGGCCGAGTTAGGGTTTAGGGTGTGGCATGGAGATGGCCATGGCCATAATTGGGGAAGGAGGAAGGAGGGAGAGGTTTCCTAGGGATCTTGATCTGGTATGGGTGTTGAGGTAGCTGGTATAAAAGGGCAGCACATGGGGGCTTTACTAGCTTTGCAAAATGTGTGAGAGAGAGGGGTTTAATCCTTCTCCCTCATCTCCTTGTTCTTTAACCTAGAGAGGGAGAGGGGACTAGGGAGGTAGGCAGGTCGGGATGGTTCTTCTTGACATGCAAGAAAAGAGGGAAAAAGGAATGGCCTAGGTGGATGCATGGTACCCATATGAGCCATGGCTAGGGCCATGTGTGGTAGCCACGGGTGGAAGAGTAGATAGGTGGGATTTAGCTTTAGGTCTTATCTAGTTTTATTTTTTATTTGTTTAAATTCCAAACCTTGTTCGAAATAAAACAAAGTAACTTCCCAAAAGAACCAAAGCAGAGAAAAAGATGAAAAGGATGGCTAGAAGATAGGTTGGCTTCATCTAGGATTTTATTTGATCTCGATTTTAATTTAAACCAAGCCCAAAAAGAATAGGGAACAACAAAAAGAAAAGGAGTGAGGCCTTTCGTATGTACCATGCATGCTTTAGTTGTGAAAACAACTGGAGTTTGTTCATATTACATGGTTTCCATTAGCCTTCCCACAAAGAATGGGGATTCAAAAGAATAAGAAAATGGAACTCTCCCAAATAATATGGCTTATTCAAATTATAGTGCATGCATGAAGAATAAGGTGTCCATGCTAGTGTGTATCCACCACTATAAATTCATATAGCCACAATATATTCAAACATGACCTTAGTTCAAATAAGACCATACTAAAGTTGGAAAGAGCACCACTCACATAGAATACAAAGGTGGCCATGTGACTCCCATCTCCATATTGTGAAAATAGCATGGTAACAAGCATGGAAGAATGTAGAATAGAAGTGGATTCACACCAAATGTTTATGAGCTAGAATTAAATACCAAAGGGAGTTTCAATTTCTCATAGTATGTGGGATGGTGGAAATTAGATGGAGACAAAAGAAAGGTGGTGGAATTACAGTAGATATTCCACTAACTCAACTTGGGAATCAAGAATTATATCAAGAACCAAATACAAATATATCAAGAGACAAATACAATTAATGAGTCAAATTCATATGAAGAAGAACAAAATCGAAGGGGTTTAAATATGATTCTCAAATGCAATGTGGCATGGTGACATGAGCATGATATTATGATGATGCAATAATGGTATGTAGGAAGTAGAATTACATATATTAAACCATGTAGCATTACAATGTTAGACAATTGGGATGCTACAACTCTCCCCCACTTAACAAGAATCTAGCCCCAAGATTCCTAGGAAAGAAGAAGACACAAAGAGAGTTGGTGTGCTTAGAACGAAGGTGATCCTCATGTTTCCAAATGGTTTTTCAACGGAATTGTGCGACCACTATACCTTGCAAAACTTGATAGACTTGTTGCGAGTCTATCATTTTTCTACTTGAAAATAAATGATTGAAGAGATGAAGGATTGTCGTGAAACAAGGAAGGTGTGATGAGTAGCTTGTTGCTTTAGAGAAACAACATAAAGGAATAGAACCACTTATTGAAAGAATTTTGGAAAGACACTGTATCGAGGAGAAGACACATCGCTTAAAGTTCAGAAGCTGCAAGTGAAGATGATGCTTTCTTTCGCTGGTAGAAAAGAACGACTTTGGAGCAGTTATCCAACACTATGAAAATAGCATTGTTTCTTCCCTTCTATTAAAGAGATGAAGTTCAGAAAAAACATTGCCTTTCAAACAACAGAGTTCCTTGATAACCATAGAAAAAGATTGGAATTGATGAATTCTATGATTTGATTCTTCTTGACACGGGTAAGAACCAACGGATCATGCAATTGAGGTGTGCAGATTATCTTCAAGAGAAGGAGGTGACGCTAGCTTATGGTGGAATCCTGATAATAAATTGAATGTTAAATATCTGGAGATTATTGTAGAGATGCTTATTGCTTTCCTTAACCATGAGGTTATTGCAACAGATTTTGCGATTGATGGAATCAACCATATTTGGCTTTACCAAGAGAAAGTAATTTGATAAATTGCAGTTAGAGATATCCTCCATCCATCTTGTTTGACGATGTCGAGCTCCGGTAGAATGAAGAGTATCATGGAAGATTTTGCATTTGCTTCCACCAGTATCGTTGAAGATTTTGCTCCATCTTGAAACAAACTAGACCACCAACAAGGCATTAATCATTATGTTCTTTGAGAGAACCCTCCAAAAAAACAAGGACGGAAGTAAAAGTATCAAGAGATAACAGCCACTTCTAACTTCCATGGAAAGCGTGAAATCACATTGATCCACCAATTCAATGTACCAGAGCGAATGATAAGAGTAGTGGTATGGTAGCTACTCCATCTCGCACCCAAAGCATTACTCCGTACATGAATAGGAAAATCGTGCAACCCAACTCTCAGAAATTTAGACTAAAGATCTTGACAAGCAGAATTCATGAAGTTTCGTAGGAAAACAAGGAGGTGATCAAATACTTTGTCAGATCCAAAGTAGATAAATATGATGATGGTGTCATCGTGTTGGAAGTCCCAGGCCATCGGAAAAGATATGAACGCAGATCACGGAGACAGATAAAAGATTCAACATATAGATTGAGGATAGCACCCAAAACTTTGATGGAAGGATTACGAAAGATCTAGAAAGTCTTTATAGCATCATGCAGATTGAGGATAGAAGATAAAGCGAGAGGGTTTCAAAAGGTTTCTTGACGAGCAGAATACCAAAATAATTTATCGTTCTTCTTGAGAAGTTCTGAGATAGATTTAGCAGCCTTCAGGAAGTCTTCAACAAAGCAGTGAGAATTACTTGACAAACCAAGGAAAACTCTAGAGTTGATTGAAAAATGCTCGAAACACTTTCTAAGCTCAATGCACTTTGAAAGATCAACATTAAGAGCATGGATTGTGTGGAAAAACTTGTCTTGGGAGAATAGATTATCTGGCCCTTTGAATGTGAATAGAGATGCCAACTTATTCACATAGTTGATCGGATCACCGTTTGAAAAGACAAAGAGATTTTGGATAAAGAATGCTGATAACTCATACATTTTGTCATAGCTAATAGAGATAAAAGGATGAGATTCTACTGTATCAAAGATAAATTTTGCGGATATGGAGTTCAAAAGAGGTATAAAGCACAACAATATGATAATAATCCATCATAGTGCCTTCAGAAATCTTCGGATTGCCAAAGATACTTGGATATGACATAGATATGATCGTGGTACAACTCAATACACAAGAGATAAGAAAAATTATTTGGAGAATTACATTAATAACATTCAACATATTCCACTCATGATAAGTGTTATATCTCTATATAGAAGACCAAATTACACTCACAAGCATCGGATCAATGCAAGTTATGTACTTAGCCCAAAAGAATTGAAGATGAAGTAAAAACTTCAGATTATGCATTGGTGGCAAAAGATCGAGATAATATAGATAGCATATCACACACGACTGAAAAGGAGTGTGGAAACATAGATGTATCAAAGAAAAAATCCCACATTTTTTGGCATTAAAATACCAACTAGATGCGCAAAACCACTTAAGAGATAGACATTAGCAACTCCACATTATGTTAAAGCATGCTAAAGAACGAACACCCTTAACAAGGTGACGTCGGTTAACAAAGAGTCGGATAGATCGCATCGGTTTACCACAAGCCTGTCGATATGGAATGTACTAACAGTTGATAACCAAAGGCTGATTACGAAGCAAAGTTGGATGCAATAGATCGACAAAGGATTAACACATCCTATGGTACTACAGATACCCCGAACACATGAATCCTAGTTTGAATTTTTAGAAGAGGATAGACAAATGTTACACTTCCTTACCAGAATAGGATGGGTGGCTGGGTAAGAAGAAAAATGGAAGCAGTCCTACTCTCACGTTTAGTTTTTCCCTAATATATAGCGACCAAAATATTTTCTAGACTGACAACGACCACCTTGGTTTAGACCCTGAAGGGCGGAAAGGCTCTGACACCAATTGTAATCACCAGACCTCATGTTTCTAAATCACAAGCCGGTATAACCCGAATCCGGGGAGGATGTACTACTGTGGAGGCCGTGAGGCTGCCCACAAGAAGGCCACAATGGCAGGGAACGGTACCAGCCAACCATCCACCCCAAAATTCATGGTTACAGCTTCGAGGGCGAGAAACGTCATCGGCTAGCTGCAAGTATAACGTACACAAGTGAGTATGTACGCCAGCGACATACAAGAGTACATCAGAGCAATTCTATCTAAAAGAAATATAAATATATTGCAACGTCATTACGGCAAGAACCAAATTATATAGATAGTAGTAATAATATTTTAGGATTATATCCTCATACATCACTCAACAAATCATCAAGCGAAAGCGGAAAACATAGATCCAAGTACGGATTAAGAGTCAAATCGTCATAAGATGCCAAAGAAATAAGCATATTCCCGCACATAGATCTCAGAGATCTCTATCCTCGGAATCTCTACGCAAGAGGGTCACTTCCTCTATCGTCGGCCTCATCGACGTAGTACCACCATATGGATATATGATGACCCACAAGTATAGGGGGTGTATCGCAGTATTTTCGAGGGAAGTGAAACCCAATTTATTGATTCGACACAAGGGGAGCCAAAGAATATTTATAAGCCTTAACAACTGAGTTGTCAATTCAACTGCACCTGGAAACAATCTTGCTCACAGCAGTTTATCAGTAGCAACAGTTTTGTAGTAGAAATAGCAAAGTAACAAAAGTAGTAAAGTAAAGATAGTAGTAACAATAGCAGTAAACAGTCGGATTCGAGTGCAGTAGGCATAAGGATGGATGGACGGGTGCTGCATGGACAAGACAATTCACATAGCAATCAGAACATAGGGCAATTACAGATAAATAAGATAAAGCATCCAAGTACTAGACAATCCTAGGCATGTGTTCCATATATAGTCATACGTGCTCGCAATGAGAACTTGTACAACATCTTTTGTCCTGCCAGCCCGTTTGCAGCGGGGCCTCAAGGGAACTACTGGCAATCAAGGTGCTCCTTTTAATAGAGCACCGGAGCAAAGCATTAACACTTCGTGAACACAGGTGATCCTCACATCAAAGCCATTCCCTCTGGTTATCCCGATTTCTATCACTTCGGGGCCATTGGTTCCGGACATCAACGTGTGTATACAACTTGTAGATAAGACCAAAAACAATACTATCGTTATGAATCAATAACATGTTTAGATCTAAAATCATGGCACTCGGGCCCTAGTGATAAGCATTAAGCACAACAAGTCGCAACAAAGTCATAAAGCACTAATAAAAGATACTAGGCACCATGCCCTAACAATCTGATGCCATTACATGAACGGTCTCATCCAATCCCTACCATCCCCATAGCCTACAGCAGGGGATTACTCACTCATAGATGGGGGAAACATGGATGGTCGATGGAGAAGCGATGGTGATGATGATGGCGATGATCTCGTCCAATTCCCCGTCTCGGCAGGGTGCCAGAACGGACTTTCTGGTGGTGTTTCGTGGAATCTGGTGGTGGCAGCGGAGCGGAACTCCTTCTAGAAAAACGTCGAACCCCCCGAAGTTTTTAGGTCAGAAGGATCCTTATAGGTGAAGAGAGAGGCCGAGGGGGTGCCTGGGGGGGCCACACCACCCTCTGGCGTGGCCTGGCCTGGCCCGTGCTACCAGGTGGTGTGGCCACCCCCTGGCTCTTCTCCGTCTCGTATTCTGGCTCCTAGAGTCTTCGGGTGAAATATGATTTTTGGTATATTTTTTGGGATTTTTCCTGATAGTTGGTTTTCTGCACAAAAAGTAGACACCAAGGCAATTCTGCTGAAAACAGTGTCAGTACGCATTAGTTGCATCCAAATCACACAAGTTTAGAGGAGAAACAATAGCAAAAGTGTTCGAGAAAGTAGATACGTTTTGGACGTATGAACTCCCCCAAGCTTAGCTTATTGCTTGTCCTCAATAAATTCAGTTGAAAACTGAGTGCGATAAAAGAACTTTCACGAACACATTTGCTTCATATGATGTAAATATTATCAGCAATGTGATCAACTACTTAGAAAATTCATAATAAAGAGTATGCAACTGAGTCTATTCAATAGTCATTGCAAGCTATGAAGAGATTCCAACTCATAAATAATAAGTAGCATGAGGCACAAACATAAGCAACATTACAGTGCTCATAGAAAGGTATGATAGAGTGGTATCTCGCTTGCCTTTGATTATGAATGTCAAGGCACCTCTGAAGTTCTAGTGATGACTAGAAGTAAAGATATCAAGGATACAAGTATCAAAGTCATAACACAAATAATCAAGTAATGGAACAAACACAAAGAATGACAACTATGCTCTCAAGAAGGTGCTCAAAGAATATGTGGAGACTCAACAAGTAAAAGAAAAGGTTTTGAATAATTTGAAAGGCTTCCAAATGCTGAAAGTATGGTACTAATTAGCTTTGAGCTCTGATTGCCCCTATCATAAGCATCTTTAATGTGGTTAAGGTGAAAGTGAGGTCCAATCTGAGTTATATGCTTGATAGACTATAAACTGAAAATCCCAAGTCCCTTGAGTACGAGGGCCGCTCGTCATGCTACTCAACTTTAGTTACCCATAAGTTCTTTTCATCGTAAGTATGTGCGTATCATTGAGAACCGCCAACGGGGTACCCCTTGACCGATGATACGGAATAATCCCCATATCAAAATGACAAGGCAAGCAGACAATGAGTTTCTCAGCAATCTTGTTATTTACCATGGGAAAATGGTGCTTTTTTCTCTCTTTCCTCTTTTCATAAAACTCTTTTTTTTTGTTTTTCTCAATAGCTATCTCTCTCTTTTTTATAAGAAGAATGCTTCATAGATATCATTATGGTTACGCTATAGGTTTCCACCATGTCAGCATGGATTAGACCAGCGGCCCAGGCATTTCTCTAACACACATACATAACTCCATGGACTTACAAGCTCCCCTTTTATTTCACACTGTAACACCCTTGAATCGGCCCTATGCAAGTTTTAGCGCTTCCCGCCAAACCCGCATAGAAACGATTCAAGGACGCCCACCAGGCACTTTTGTGCGGGTGGAAAACGAAGTAATATCATTACACAATAGTCCACGATGGAACCCACAGAACAGATATATATACAGCAACGACTCACTAAGGCAAGAATACAGATATACAGTACAAAGATCCAAATCACCTTGAAACCAATACAACGTCCGAGTACGGACAAGATGCAGATGGCGTCCATAACGAGGAAGGGCCAGGCCAATGGCGTCCATAACCCTGCCCAGGCTAAGCCGGAAGGGTAACCCAGCTAACGACGTCGATCTCAAACCTGCTAAAACAAAAGGGGGTGCCGACAAAGGGCAAAGGAAAAATAGGAGCGTCAGTACTGAGGCCAGTACACGGCGAGGCTAGAATTCGGCGGCTCTCGCCTACATAGGTATGGTGGACTGAAGCGGTAGCGCAACATGCACTAAACAACCTATAGAGACTCGATTAACTATTGGCTATTGGAGAGGGATAAGAACGACCTATTCGGGACCAACCTGATACTAACACCAATCATACCCATCCTGGTATTCGCCCTCGAGACCAAACGAGGAAGTCAACCGAGGAACTCACAGAGTTGGCAGTTTTATTCATTCCATTATAGTTGAAGCACTTACTAGTCAGATATAGATAGCATGAGTCATCCTGAAGCAAAAGTAGTGGGCAGTTTTATTTACCATTCTATGGTAGTTGGAACATTTAATAGTCAGATATAATTGTGCTAAGGAATCCCGAAACCCAGCAGTTGTTGGCACTTTTGTTTCAATCCATTGGAGTGGCGATACTTATGAGGCAGGTATAACATGACATGATACACACCAGTTCCACCAGTTGTTGGCACTTTTATTATCCATTCCATTGTAGTGAAGCTGATTACTAGTCACATATTAAGTCAAAATTATAGCACTACTTTAGTTATGCTTGTCTATGATCGAAATACTATGCTCCAAGTCGTCCATAACCGCGGACACGGCTTTCAGAAAGATTTATCCTGCAGGGGTGCACAAATAGCAACACACACACGATCAACCTCGGAAAAACCAAATCAAAACGCAGGGAGGCTTTCACGACAAAGCAATCACAGAATTCATAAAATATTTCAGGGGGCCACCCCACTAAGCTACCCGCAACGAAGTTGGCCGGCTCCGGAATGGACCTAGGGTTTGCGAGAACGGTTGTAAATGACTGGGAACCCTAAAGTGTGACTGGGCTTGTCGATATCGTGAAATCGTGTCGCGATCCAAAATAGTATAGGTGCTCCACGCACAATCTTAAATAAAGCAGTAAAACATGGCATAGGTACACGATAGTAATAAAGCCCAAACTAGTTTGTGGCCCCAAGAAATAAGAAATGAATCAAGCTCTGGCTAAGGGGGATTCATAGAGTCTCCCGTATGTGGATAGTGCGAATAGTCAAGGAACAGGTATCAAGTACTCGGGGCCTACGGGACACAAGTGGACATAAAAACCAAATAGCATATATTGCCCACTGGTGCCTCTTTCATCAGTTATCCCAGCAATTTAATAGTTGTATTTAAAGTCATGATCCTCTCCACCGTAAAGCATCTCCACCATTTGTCATGTGCCAACTTGCCGTCAACGGTGGAACGACAATGACGCGAAGCAACACATAAGCAAGCAACTACGACTCGCAAGGCCGACTATCTATCAAACAACAGGCAATAGAATGTGTCCATGGCAATATAAAGGTTGCACGAAATATATCTGGTACGAAACACTAAAGCATCACGACATGGATAGCAATAGATCAACAAGAGGAAATAAAGACTATAAATGCAAAATAGGTAGAAAGGGGGAGAATGCTCGCCTGGGAAGATAGCCGGAGATACATTATCCGAAGGACTTGTCGATACTCGCATCAACTCATCGGCCTAATCCGCGAAGAACCAAAGTACTAAAAAAACACCGGATGCACTATTTAATACTTCGACAGAAGATCCGGCATGATGTAGGTATGATGTATGACATGGCAAGGATGCGGTGCAATTAGGCAATATTAAGCAGAACCGGGGTCCCGACAATTAATTCGATGGTTCAAGTTATTTATCTACCCCGCAAATTAAATGTTGGATTAACAAGGCGAAACAGGGCACCGGTTTGCTACACAAATTTAAATGGAGTCCGGAATAAGACAAAGATATCCCGCATATAGACTACATATTTAATTATGAGGTGAATCGGCATAATGCCCCCAAACCCCACAATATGCATGCAAGTATGAAAAATTATATGAGACATGTGGATATCATATATTATAAAAATATGGGTCTCGGAAAAGGGGTCACACATTAGGAGCGAAGGTCTTGGTTTCGGAGGGGTTCGGACGCTGGGATCGGTCTTTGGATCTTGGTTCGGGGTCTAAATGTCCGCGAAGGAGATCATAAAGCTGGTGCCGGGTTCGGTCTCCGCATCCATATCGGCGCACCTAGGTTCTCGACATCTTTAGGTCCGTGACGGAGATCTTTTGGTTCAACGGTCTTCAAATCCATTTTGTCGACCTTGGGGTTCCGGCTCCGTGTCAGTGTTGAACTTGCAACGACACCGTGTACTCGTGTTTCTCATAGGCAAGAGAGATCTTAGCGGCATTGTACATCAGAGTCCATGTCCGCCTGTCAATGTGGTACGCTGGGTTGTCTGCCATATCACATAGCTGGATTTTGTGGAGAAGAGACCAATGGCACACGAGATCGAAACGGTGACTGGGGCTGATGGCCACCGATGGAAACAATAGGCCGCACCTGCGTGAGAACAGAGATGCGCATATGAGCTGCGCGGGTCACGGTGAGGCAAAGAGAACAACAGTCGACAGTGCATCACGGAGGCGTGCACCAACACTGGAAGCAGAGCAAGTCGACCGGGATGGATAAGACGCCAACGCCCAGGGTGAGCTCGAGCGCGGGCCTGTGACAATGGAACACAGAGGGTGGTGGCGCTGCACAGATGGCGAGGCCGACGTGGTGCAGAGCGAGGCGAGGGCGCTTGGGGAGGTGGCCCTCCGCGTACAGCAAGGGGCGAGGACGACGAGGACTGCGTGGCGGTGCTGTTGCGACCAGGGGACGCGGGGAAGAGGGAACACATCGGAGGGGAGCTTGCAGCAGTGGTGGCGGAGCTCCAGGGGCGCGGCCGCTGAAGGGGTGTTGGCGGGTTCAGGGCCCGGGCCTGCCGCAACGGTGCAGCAAGGAGGAAGAAGGCCGCGTCGTGGAAGGGGGCACTATCAGGGCAGCGGTCAGAGATGGGCGGTGACTCAGGAAGGCGAGGAAGGGCGGCATCACGCGCTCGACGGAGGGGCCCTGCGTGGGAGGATGCTCGGGCTCGACCGCGGCCTCCGGGCGGCGCTACGGTAGTTGGTGGAGAGGGCTAGCAGGAGGCGACGGCCGGCGCGAGAGATGGCGGTCAGGGAAGGACGACGGCTCGGGGAGGAAGCGAGGCCGGCGAGCTGCGTGGCGGGGCGGCTCGATTCCTGGTAGCGGCTCGCGGGCGGAGCGGCGCGCAGAGGGAAGCCGGGGCGGCGACCGCTGACTGGGACGCGCGGGGCCGGGCTTCGGGCGACACTGGACGCTGAGAGGGCCGGCGGAGCTGCGCACAGAGGCGAGGAGGGACCGCGGCGGCGGCGGTTGGTGGCGATAGGAGAGAGGAAGGTGGGAAGCAGGAAGGAGCGTGGGTCGAGGAGGTGGGGCCAGGCGTGGAGCGGGGGTAGCGGGAGATGCACGCGAGCGTGTCAAGGCAGGGGTGCGGGGCGTGCCGCGTGCGTCGCGCTTCGTGTGTGAGTCGCGTGGTGTACGAGATGGCGGGATGGTGCGGTGGGGTTAGGTGGTCAGGTCCGTATGCTGCTGCAGTGCTGCACTAGTGGCTGGGTCGCTCGCAGCGGCACGTGTGTGGGGCGTGCGGCACACGGGAAGGCTGGCAGCGGCTGGGTAGCTAGGTAGGTGGAGTGGCGGCGGCAGGAGGTTGGGTGGTTTGGTCTAGGGTAGGACTGGATTAGATTTAGGTAGGCATTTAGGGTTAGGGTTTGGTACTACAGAGATCTAGGGTCAGGATTTAACCGGGGTGGTAGGCTGCTACCAGCTGGGCCTTTGGGCTTGGCCGGTGGCGGCCTCGCCTGGAAAAACATTTGATTTATTTATTTTATTTTTAGAAGACTTTTGCAGATAGTTTTTAGACAAACTAAAGATTCGAAAAAGACTAGGGTTTTGATTTGAAATAAAGATGGGGGATAATTAGAAAATAAAGATAGGCTTTTAGAAAATAGTTTTAGGAAAACCAATCCATGATGACATGACGATGCTCAAATGCATGTGGCTTGATGACATGAGCATGCGGTCATGATGATGCAATGCACAAAAACACAGCGATTTTCTAGTAGTGGTTTTAGCGGGATGCCACAATTCGACACCACTAACAAGGGATCTCACCCTCGAGATCCGCCTCATGGTACCAGAAAGAAAGGTCGTCGATCTGAATCTTCTCGCTTTGTGTAGATCCTCGCGACACCACTAACAAGAGGTCGTTGCCCGTGATCGCCGAGAGAACACTCCGGGGACAAAGGGCGAAGGTAGCAGTATCAACAAATAAAGCCACCTCTAACTTCGATAGAAGGAGAGAAACGATGCATTCTAATACACTTCAATGTACACGAGCAAATAGAGTGAGTAGTCGGCATGGGGGCTAGTCCATCACGCACCCAAACTATTACTCCGCACAATCAGTAGAAAAGTGTCCGACCATTCTCGAAATCAGACTGAAGATCTCGACAAGGGAGGTTTGGAAATAAAAGAGTGATGCAGACTCTGCATTAGATCTGGCGTAGATGATGTCGTCGTGTTGGAAAACACCGGAAGGCACAAACAAGGAACAAAGAATGGTACCATAGATAAAGGATCACTCTGATAGCATGAAGTCTAGAGGTAGAAACACCGTTGCCAAAGGAGGAAGCGAAACCCTAAAGGTATGACGAAAACCCAACCACGAGAAATCCTGGACTCAAAGAAAAGATAAGAGCAGATTCAAAACATGCAGAGGTAAGAGGAGAACAGCAGAGGGATAAGGAGTAAAAGCAGACCTAATCAGATCTATCCAACCGATTTTGCAAAATAGTTTTGACACTCTACTTCGACCGTTAGCTAGGTTATCCTACAGGCTGGACTTGTGGGGTATCGCAACTGCTGAGCTCTGATACCACTCTGTAACACCCTCGAATCGGCCCTATGCAAGTTTTAGCGCTTCCCGCCAAACCCGCATAGAAACGATTCAAGGACGCCACCATGCACTTTCGTGCGTGTGGAAAACGAAGTAATATCATTACACAATAGTCCACGATGGAACCCACAGAACAGATATATATATATACAACAGCGACTCACTTAGTCAAGAATACAGATATACAGTACAAAGATCCAAATCACCTTGAAACCAATACAACGTCCGAGTACGGACAAGATGCAAATGGGGCTAAGAGACCTGGAGAATAACCAATGGCGTCCATAACCCTGCCCAGGCCAAGCCGGAAGGGTAACCCTGCTAACGACGTCGATCTCAAACCTACTAAAACAAAAGGGGGGTGCCGACAAAGGGCAAAGGAAAAAGAGGAGCGTCAGTACTGAGCCCAGTACACGGCGAGGCTAGAATTCGGTGGCTCTCGCCTACATAGGTATGGTGGACTGAAGCGGCAGCGCAGCATGCACTAAACAACCTATAGAGACTCGATTAACTCTCGGCTATTAGAGAGGGATAAGAACGACCTATTCGGGACCAACCTGATACTAACACCAATCATACCCATCCTGGTATTCCCCCTCGAGACCAAACGAGGAAGTCAACCAAGGAACTCACACAGTTGGCAATTTTATTCATTCCATTATAGTTGAAGCACTTACTAGTCAGATATAGATAGCATGAGTCATCCTGAAGCAAAAGTAGTGGGCAATTTTAATTACCATTCTGTGGTAGTTGGAACATTTACTAGTTAGATATAATTGTCCTGAGGAATCCCGAAACCCAGCAGTTGTTGGCACTTTTATTTCAATCCATTGGAGTGGCGATACTTACTAGGCAGGTATAACATGACACGATACAAATCAGTTCCACCAGTTGTTGGCACTTTTATTATCCATTCCATTGTAGTGAAGCTGATTACTAATCACATATTAAGTCAAATTTATAGCACTACTTTAGTTATGCTGGTCTATGATCGAGATACTGTGCTCCAAGTCGTCCATAACCGCAGACACGGCTTTCAGAAAGATTTACCCTCCAGGGGTGCACAAATAGCAACACACACATGATCAACCTCGGAAAAACCAAATCAAAACCCAACGAGGCTTTCACGACAAAGAAATCATAGGATTCATAAAATATTTCAGGGGGGCACCCCACTAAGCTACCCGCAACGAAGTTGGCCGGCTCCGAAACGGACCCAGGGTTTGCGAGAACGGCTGTAAATGACTGGGAACCCGAAAGTCTGACTGAGCTTTTCGATACCGCGAAATCGTGCCGCGATCCAAAACAGTACAGGTGCTCCGCGCACAATCTTAAATAAAGCAGTAAAACATGGCATAGGTACAGGATAGTAATAAAGCCCCAAACTAGTTTTTGGCCCCAAGAAATAAGAAATGAATCATGCTCTGGCTAAGGGGGATTCATAGAGTCTCCCGTATGTGGATAGTGCGAATAGTCAAGGAACAGGTATCAAGTATTCGGGGCCTACGGGACATAAGTGGACATAAAAAACCAAATAGCATATATTGCCCACCGGTGCCTCTTTCATTAGTTATCCCAGCAATTTAATAGTTGTATTTAAAGTCATGATTCTCTCCACCGTAAAGCATCTCCATCATTTGTCATGTGCCAACTTGCCGTCAACGGTGGAACGACAACGACACGAAGCAACACATAAGAAAGCAACTACGACTCGCAAGGCCGACTATCTATCAAACAACAGGCAATAGGATGTGTCCATGGCAATATAAAGGCTGCACGGAATATATCTGGTACAGAACACTAAAGCATCGCAACACGGATATCAATATATCAACAGGAGGAAATAAAGACTATAAATGCAGAATAGGTAGAAAGGGGGAGAATGCTCGCCTGGGAAGATAGCCGGAGATACTTTATCCGAAGGACTTGTCGATACTCACATCAACTCATCGGCCTAATCCGCGAAGAACCAAAGTACTAAAAGAAACATCGGATGCACTATTTAATACTTCGATAGAAGATCCGGCATGATGTATGTATGATGTATGACATGGCAAGGATGCGGTGCAATTAGGCAATATTAAGCGGAACCGGGGTCCCGACAATTAATTCGAAGGTTCGAGTTATTTATCTACCCCACAAATTAAATGTTGGATTAACAAGGCGAAACAGGGCATCAGTTCGCTACACAAATTTAAATGGAGTCTGGAATAAGACAAAGATATCCCGCATATAGACTCCATATTTAATTATGAGGTGAATCGGCATAATGCCCCTAAACCCCACAATATGCATGCAAGTATGAACAATTATATGAGACACGTGGATATCATATATTGTAAAAATATGGGTCTTGGAAAAAGGGGTCACACATTAGGAGCGAAGGTCTTGGTTTCAGAGGGGTTCGGACGCCGGGATCGGTCTTCGGATCTTGGTTCAGGGTCTAAGCGTCCGCGAAGGAGATCATGAAGCTGGTGCTGGGTTCGGTCTCCGCATCCATGTCGGCGCACCTAGGTTCTCGGCGTCTTCAGGTCCGTGACGGAGATCTTTTGGTTCAATGGTCTTCAAATCCATGTTCTCCTGGGGTTCTGGCTCCGTGTCAGTGTTGTCGACCTTGGGGTTCTGGCTTCGTGTCAGTGTTGAACTTGCAACGACACCGTGTACTCGTGTTTATCATAGGCAACAGAGATCTTAGCGGCATTGTACATTAGAGTCCATGTCCGCCTGTCAATGTGGTACGCTGGGTTGTCCGCCATATCACATAGCTGGATCTTGTAGAGAAGAGACCAAAGGCACACAAGATCGAAACGGTGACTGGGGCTGATGGCCACCGATGGAAACAATAGGCCGCACCTGCGTGAGAATAGAGATGTGCATATGAGTTGCGCGGGTCACGGTGAGGCAAAGAGAACAACAGTCGATAGTGCATCACGGAGGAGCGCACCAACGCTAGAAGCAGAGCAAGGCGACCGGGATGGAGAAGACGCCAACGGCCAGGGTGAGCTCAAGCGCGGGCCTGTGACAATGGAACACAGAGGGTGGTGGCGCTGCACAGATGGCGAGGCCGGCACAGTGCAGAGCGAGGCGAGGGCACTTGGGGAGGTGGCCGTCCGCGTACAACAAGGGGCGAGGACGACGAGGACTGCGTGGCAGTGCTGCTGTGACCGGGGGACGCGGGGAAGAGGGACCACAGCGGAGGGGAGCTTGCAGCAATGGCGGCAGAGCTCTAGGGGCGCGACAGCTGAAGGGGTGTTGGCGGGTTCAGTGCCCGGGCCTGCCGCAACGGTGTAGCGAGGAGGAAGAAGGCCGCGTCGTGGAAGGGGGCACTGTCGGGGCAGCGGTCGGAGATGGGCGGCGACTCAGGAAGGCGAGGAAGGGCGGCATGACGCGCTCGGCAGAGGGGCCCTGCGCGGGAGGATGCTTGGGCTCGGCCACGGCCTCCGGGCGGCGCTACGGTAGTTGGTGGAGAGGGCTAGCAGGAGGCGACGGCCGGCGGGAGAGAGGGCGGTCGGGGAAGGACAAGGGCTCGGGGAGGAAGCGAGGCCAGCGAGCTGCGTGGCGGGGCGGCTCGGTTCCTGGCAGTGGCTCGCGGGCGGAGCGGCGCGCAGAGGGAAGCCGGGGCGGCGACCGCTGACTGGGACGTGCCGGGCCGGGCTTCGGGCGACACTGGACGCTAAGAGGGCCGGCGGAGCTGCACACCGAGGCGAGGAGGGACCACGGCGGCGGCGGTTGGTGGTGATAGGAGAGAGGAAGGTGGGAAGCAGGAAGGAGCATGGGTCGAGGAGGTGGGGCCAGGCGTGGAGCGGGGGTAGCGGGAGATGCACGCGAGCGTGTCAAGGCAGGGGTGCGGGGCATGCCACGTGCGTCGCGCTTCGTGTGTGAGTCGCGTGGTGTACGAGATGGCGGGATGGTGCGGTGGGGTTAGGTGGTCAGGTGGGTATGCTGCTGAAGTGCTGCACTAGTGGCTGGGTCGCTCGCAGCGGCACGTGTGCGGGGTGTGCGGCACACTGGAAGGGTGACAGCGGCTGGGTAGCTAGGTAGGTGGAGTGGCGGCGGTAGGAGGCTGGGTGGTTTGGTCTAGGGTAGGACTGGATTAGATTTAGGTAGGCATTTAGGGTTAGGGTTTGGTACTAGAGAGATCTAGGGTCAGGATTTAACCGGGGTGGTAGGCTGCTACCAGCTGGGACTTTGGGCTTGGCCGGTGGCATTCTCGCCTGGAAAAACATTTGATTTAATTATTTTATTTTTAGAAGACTTTTGCAGATAGTTTTTAGACAAACTAAAGATTCGAAAAAGACTGGGGTTTTGATTTGAAATAAAGATGGGGGATAATTAGAAAATAAAGATAGGCTTTTAGAAAATAGTTTTAGGAAAACCAATGCATGATGACATGACGATGCTCAAATGCAATGTGGCATGATGACATGAGCATGCGGTCATGATGATGCAATGCACAAAAACACAATGATTTTCTAGTAGTGGTTTTAGCGGGATGCCACACACACCGACGGCATCCGCAAACAAAAGAGCAAGGTATCAACTGGGTATATATTTACAAGTGTTAAAAGCGTTCCCCATGACAGCACGGTTCTGCTAATCCCCAGCCTATAATTTGCAAGCATATAACTTTTCATGGAGAGTTCACAATGGTTCAGGTTTATTAATTGCAGGAAATAAAGTGTGCCATCAAGTTTGTGAGAGCTTTACTAACTAATTTTCTCATAGCAAGCAAACATTTTATTCGGAAGAAAACAAAGCATATTGAATATGCACGGAAGTAGCAAATGATGCTAATAGGTAGGTATGGTGGACACTTTGGAAATATTTGGTTTAGGGAGTTGGAAACTTGAGTAAAACACTCAGTGGAAGTGAAGGCTAGCAATAGTAAGGGAGCGACAAATGAGAGAGCAATAGCTGCCATTATCATGCTTGCAACAAAATAGGACTACTCATGGCATGAAAGTGATTCAAGATCCTCAAGGCAAAATAATTCATCGAGGCTCAACTGATTATTACAGTCATGTGCATGCATGAGCATGTGCCAAGTCAATTCAAATGAAACATTCAGAGGAGGATACCATAGTGTCATACCAATTTATGAATAGAGCAATGCAAGCAAACATTCATAAGACATGCTACAAACTATTAGCGAGCTGGAGCTAATCATAAGAAAGCAAGATCTACTAAGCATCCAAAGATAACATACACCCTACATGAATAGACTAAGCATGCTCACAGTTATGAGTATATGTACAAAAATGAAAACAAATAGAGTTCGTTACCAGCCTCTTACCACGCCTCAAGTTTTCATTAATCCTCATTATTGCTCTTCACTTGTGTGGCTTCAATAATAATATGAGACCAATATTCCACTGAGGACTGCTGAACCTAGTAGAAAACTCACAAAACCAAAGAAGAACGACAAATATTTTTGGTGTTTTCGATTTTTAAACAAGAACCAAAAGGGAAAAACAAGCAAAGCAAAATATTTTTGGGTTTTTCGAATAGTTCAAACAAAGCAAAAAGGGAAAAACAAACCAAGGCAAAAAGAAGAAGCAAACCAAAGAGAAACAACAGAAATATTTTTGGTCTTTTTGTGTTTTAGAAAGCAAAAGAAAAAGAAAAACGAAAACTAAAAAGAGAACGAAAACATGAATATACAAAGTACCAACACAATATGATATGGAGATGAGTGCGGTGTCGGCGTACCACCCCCAAGCTTAGGCTTTTGGCCTAAGTGGGTATCAATCCATGTACGAATAGGGGTTCCAAGCAGGCGGATCTTGGTAAGAATGGTCGTAGCTGGGCCCATGAGAAGAAGAAGAAGCTCCACAATCATAAGCGGGCTGCTGATATGAAGATTCTCCCTCATTCGAGGGCTGGACCGAATCATCCGTGACCTCCCTTCTAGTGTCCTGCTCCAGTTGGGAGAGCTCTCCCAAGTATGTGTCAAGCTCCTCCTTAGTGAGGGACCATCCTTCCCTGTTATCAAGGTTAAACAAAACAGGTGTAGGAAAAAGAACAACACGCTCGAACTTGCTGTTTCTCCAACCAGCTTTGAGAAAGGTTATTTCATAAGATAACTCACTCATACTAGCCCACGAGGAAACAAATTTATGTTGTATCATGGAATTAAGATCAAGCCTTTCTATAGGAAACTGTAGGTCTAGATGATGAGGCACTAAACCATGCAATGCTAGTAAATGAGAAGCAATGAGGTCTCCACAAATTCCACCTTTCTCACGGTTAGCAGCAAGACGGAAAGCTATCAAAGCACCCAAGTTGTAAGACCTATCTCGTCTAAGAGCAGCCGAGATAAATGCTAGATCAAACAAAGATAACTTATTGGCAGTTTTCCTAGCAAGAACACACTTGGCAATAAAGTAGGAAAAGTAGCGAATGGAGGGAAGATGAATGTTACGGATTTTTCCACTCTCCTTCGAGAAGCTACTCCCTTGGAAAATTTCTGCATATAAATCCATGAGTGGTTCAGGTCTCTCCTTAATCTTCCTACATGATCCCCATTGAGGTACCTTAATAGCTGCACAAAAATCATCAAGAGAAAGGTTGACAGCAATATTGTAAATTTTGTAATGGACCAAGAGTGACTAAATTGGAAATCCTGCACCACAGACATGGTTAGCTTCACAAATTGACAAGGTTCATCTTCCAAAAAGTGCTCTAACCCTGCATTAGAAACCAAAGTGTGGAAATCTTGTAGAATTCCTGCAGCTCTCTTGAACTCAGAGCATGGATAAATGGAGGGAAAAACTTCCTCCTCCCGGTGGACCTTCATGACCTCAGGTACCCAAAGCTCATGTTGGTTTAGGTGGTGTTCACTCATCTTCTATTCTAAAATTTAAACACCTATTAAACAAATGATTGTAAAGTAAATATAATGAAGGATTCTACTCATAGGGACTTGCAAGAGGCCTAAACATGCATCAAAACTATATCTCTAAGCATCAAACAAGCTTACAAGCTCTCATAACCAGTCACCTACAGCAGCAAAATACTCAACATATAATCCACTAAACACAAATCTACTTGGACAAGGGGAGGAGTCACATACCATGGAACAAATGCTCCAAATTTCAGCAAGAAAGATGGGCTGAGCAAGGAGATCGAAAAAATCGAGAGCAAGAACTGGAGCTTACTCGAGAGAGAGAAGAAAGTGGCAGGTGAGAGAGTTAGTGGGGGGCCAGGGGTGGCCCACACCAGGGCATGGCGCCACCCAGGGCTGGCCGCGCCACCATGTGGTGTGCCTGCCTGGTGGGCCCCCCTGGTACCTCCCAGGTACTCCTCTGCCCCTTTTTTCACGTAAAAATTTAATATGAATTTTCTGGAATTTTTCGAGACACTTTATTTTTGGGCATTTTTCAGAAATAGAAGAATGATTTTTCTGACAGACAGATTTTTTTTTCTTTTTGAAACATGATGCAAGGATAAAACAAGGCTAGAACTACAGATGTTCTAAGACACTCTAACATGCAAGCAACTAACAACAAAAAGAAAACTAAACGAAAGCAAAAACTAAAATGCAAAGGGTAGAAATAAACAGAAATAATCATAATGAAAACATTGTTTCGTTCAATGGAATCCTTTTGTTAACAAGGTTGATCAAGTCTTGCTACCAAAACAATTGCATATGAGACAAAACTTTGTATTCCACTAATGATTATGTTACCTCAACCTTGATAGCAATGGTCCCAATCATAATAGTTTCAAATTTTTCTCTTGGTATGGGACAATATATTTCTCCAACTTGAATGCCTTCAACATGTTCAATTGAATCCAAACCATAAGTCCATTCAATCTTCTTGGAGAAATAGACAGTATGTTCCTTGTCATTAACATTGAAGGTCACCTTTCCTTGATTACAATTAATAATAGCTCCTGCAGTATTAAGAAAAGGTCTCCCAAGAATAATAGACATATTATCATCTTCAGGCATTTCAAGCACAACAAAATCAATTAATATCAAGCAATTGTGAGCCACCTAAACAGGTACATCCTCACATATACCCAAAGGAATAGTGGTAGATTTATCAGCCATTTGCAAAGATATATCAGTTGGTATTAATTTTTCAAGTTGAAGCCTCTTATAGAGAGAGAAAGGCATAACACTAACTCCAGCTCCTAAATCACACAAAGCAGTTCTAACATAACTGTTCTTAATTGAGCAAGGGATAGTTGGAATCCCTAGGTCTCCAAGTTTCTTAGGAACCTTACCATTGAAGAAATATTTAGCAAGCAACGTAGAAATTTCTTCATTAGGGATCTTCTTTTATTCGAGACAATATCCTTCATATACTTTGAGTAAGGAGGCAATTTAATAGAATCAGTCAAAGGAATTTGCAAGAATAAAGGTTTCATCCACTCACAAAACTTATTATAATGTTCATCCTCCTTTGACTTGTGTTTCTTATCAGGGAAAGGCATAGGTTTTTGGACCCAAGGTTCTCTTTCACTACCATGTTTCTTAGCAATAAAATCTTCTTTGGTGTATTTAGTATTCTTAATGTGGTTTTAAGGATCTTCTTCAACATTTTCTTCATTAGGAACTTCATTTTCTTCATTACCACTTTCAATTTCAGCATCAGAGATAGATATACTGTTAGGATCTATAGCAGGTTCAGAGGGTTCTACAACAGTTTTATGTTTCTTTTTCCTTTTCTTACGAGTAGAACCACTATTTTCAGCTTGTTGAGAATCCTGCTCAATTCTTTTGGGATGCCCCTCGGGATATAGAGGATCCTGGGTAGCAGCACCACTTCTAGTTCTAATTTCATAAGCATGTTTTTCTTTAGCAACATTAACTAGCAAGTCGTTTTGCACTTTAACGAGTTGGTCTATTTGAGTTTGAACCATTTGAAAGTGTTTAACAATCATTTTAACATCATTAGAGGTTCTTTCCACAATATCTTTGAACTCAACAATAGCTCTAGTGTTTTCCATTAGATGATTTTGCACCCTTTTATTAAAGTTATCTTGCTTAACAATAAAGATATCGAATTCTTCTAAGCATTGATCAGGAGGTTTAGAGTAAGGGATATCACCTTCATCAAAGTGTTGGAGAGAGTGTACCTCAATAGCGGATGAGTAGGGAATAGGCTTACATAATTCTTCTATAGGAGGTAAATTCTTGACATCTGCAGCTTTAATTCCCTTCTCCTTAAGACATTTCTTAGCTTCCTTCATCACTTCATCATTTAATTCAATAACTCCCCTCTTATTTGATGATGGAATAGGCACCGGAATAGATGGTTCAGGTACAATTACTTCAGGTATAGCTTGTTTAGGAGGAGTCCAATCTTCATAGTTCTTACTTATTTTAGCCATTAATTCCTCAGCTTCCTTAGGAGTCCTATTCCTGAAAACACAATCAGCACAGCTATCTAGGTATGTCCTAGATTCCTCAGTTAGTCCATTATAAAATATATCAAGAAGCTCATTCTTAGGTAATGGACTTCCATCTTGTGCATGAATCAAAGCACAAAACCTTGCCCAAGATTCAGGCGATACCTCTTTTTCTCCCTGTTTAAAATCAAAAAGTTCCTGCAAAATAGCATGTCTAGCACTAGGAGGAAAATATTTCTGCAGGAAAGTACTAATCAAGCACTCAGGGCTATCAACAGATCCAGGAGGTAAATTACTAAAACAAGTTTTAGCTTCTCCTTTTAGTGAAAATGGGGAAATCTTAGCAACAAAGTAAGTACGCATCTTAACATCATCAGAAAACAAGCCACTCATGGTAGAATGTTCATTCATATGTGCTACCGCACTTTCATTCTTAGTCCCACAAAAAGGTTCTTTCTCGACAATAGCTATGTAAGATAGATCGAGAGAGAAATCATAATCTTCATCTATAATGTTTATGGGAAAAGCAGGAAACTTAGCAACAGGAGACAATTTGGGTCTAATAGTAGGCCTCTCAAGGAGACTCTTAGCAGCGCTCCTATCATGGGTGTTTTTACATTCTTTAATAAACTCATCGGTCATCTCAACATAACCATCTTCAATATCATAACTCTCACTAGACTCAGGTGAGCTAACAGGTGTGGTAGTGTCTTCATTAGGAGTTTCGGTATTTCCAGCTATAGTTCTAGCAATGGTAGCAACTAGGAAAGGACCTAATGAACCACTCTTATCAAGCACAGTAGAAGCAGCATCATAAGCATCAGAAGTTTCAGATTCAGCAGTAGTAGCAGTGTGTGTAGCATGTGTTTGTGGTGGTGTAAGGAACTTACTCATAACAGACGGTGAATCAAGAGCAGCAGAGGTGTTTAGAACCGTACCTCTTCTTGTAGTGGATGGTAAAATAGGAACCTTGCCATCACAAGACTTACCCATGATGGATGGATAGCAGCGAACAATAGAGAATCCAAGAGAACTTGATAAATAAAGCTATGCTCCTCGGCAACGGAGCCAGAAAATAGTCTTGATGACCCACAAGTATAGGGGGTGTATCGTAGTATTTTCGAGGGAAGTGAAACCCAATTTATTGATTCGACACAAGGGGCACCAAAGAATATTTATAAGCCTTAACAACTGAGTTGTCAATTCAGCTGCACCTGGAAACAATCTTGCTCACAGCAGTTTATCAGTAGCAACAGTTTTGTAGTAGGAATAGCAAAGTAACAGTAGTAGTAAAGTAAAGACAGTAGTAACATTCGAAGTAAATAGTGGGATTCGAGTGCGGTAGGCATAGGAATGGATGGACGGGCGTTGCATGGACAAGACAATTCACATAGCAATCATAACATAGGGCAATTGCAGATAAATAAGATAAAGCATCCAAGTACTAGACAATCCTAGGCATGTGTTCCATATATAGTCATACGTGCTCGCAATGAGAACTTGCACAACATCTTTTGTCTTGCCAGCCCGTTTGCAGCGGGGAATCAAGGGAACTACTGGCAATTAAGGTGCTCCTTTTAATAGAGCACCGGAGCAAAGTATTAACACTCTGTGAACACATGTGATCCTCACATCAAAGCCATTCCCTCGGGTTATCTCGATTTCTGTCACTTCGGGGCCATTGGTTCCAGACATCAACATGTGTATACAACTTGTAGATAAGACCAAAAACAATACTATCATAATGAATCAATAACATGTTCAGATCTGAAATCATGGCACTCGGGCCCTAGTGACAAGCATTAAGCACAACAAGTCGCAACAAAGTCATAAAGCACTAATAAAAGATACTAGGCACCATGCCCTAACAATCTGATGCCATTACATGAACGATCTCATCCAATCCCTAACATCCCCATAGCCTACAGCGGGGGATTACTCACTCATAGATGGGGGAAACATGTATGGTCGATGGAGAAGCGATGGTGATGATGATGGCGATGATCTCCTCCAATTCCCCGTCCCGGCAGGGTGCCAAAACGGAGTTTCTGGTGCTGTTTCGTGGAATCTAGTGGTGGCGACGGAGCGGAACTCCTTTTGGAAAAACGTCGAACCTCCCAAAGTTTTTAGGTCAAAAGGCTCCTTATAGGCAAAGAGAGAGGCCGAGGGGGTGCCTGGGGGTCCCACACCACCCCTGGCGCGGCCTGGCCTGACCCGTGCCACCAGGTGGTGTGGCCACCCCCTGGCTCTTCTCCGTCTCGTATTCTGGCTCCTGGAGTCTTCGGGTGAAATAGGATTTTTGGTATATTTTCCGGGATTTTTCCTAATAGTTGGTTTTCTGCACAAAAAGTAGACACCAAGGCAATTCTGCTGAAAACAGCGTCAGTCCGCATTAGTTGCATCCAAATCACACAAGTTTAGAGGAGAAACAATAGCAAAAGTGTTCGGGAAAGTAGATACGTTTTGGACGTATCAATATACCTGACAATCTGATCAATATTTATGGAGTGAGACCCTAGGGACTCAACAAGTCTTTATGTAACTAAAGGTATAACCTTGGTTGACGCGTTTGCAACAAAACATAAAGAACTAATAGTTCTCTAGAGACACGCTACAACATCTTCCTAACTAGATATAGATGGCTACACGTTAATCAGAAACCAACAGTTATATAAGCAACATAAAGTAAATAAATTCCATCCTCCTTCTCGCTTACCAAACAAGAAAGCAAAATAATATCCATTCCATGAGTATTGTACTAGTTACTAGTCAAGTTTTGGGAAAGTTAAACATGATACTTCAGTTATAGTTGTCTATGATCGAGAAATGGTTCTACAAGTCATTCATAACCGCGGACATGGCTTTCAGAAAAATTTACCATGCATGGGTGCACAAATAGCAACAAACACACGATCAACCCCGGGAAAAATCAAATGAAAAGCAACGAGGCATCACGACAAAGCATTCACCAGATTCAAAAATGATTTCAGGAGGCTACCCCACTAAGCTACCCGCAACGAAGTCGGCCGACTCCGATATGGACCCAGGGTTTGCAAGAATGGTTGTAAATGACTGCGAACTCGAAAGTGTGACTAGGCTTGTCGATACCGCATAATCGTGTCAGGATCCAAAACAGTACAGGTAAACTCTCTATGCGCAACAGTAGTAAATAAAGCAGTAAAGCATGGCATAAGTACAGGATAGTAGTAAAGCCCCAAACTATTTTGTGGCTCCAATAAATAATATTTGAATCAAGCTCAAGCGAATGGGGATCCATAAAGTCTCCCACATGTAGATAGTTCGATAGTCAAGGAACATGTATCAAGTACTCGGGTCCTATGGGACACAAGTGAGCATTTAAAAGCCAGATACCATATATTGCCCACTGGTGCCTCTTTCTTTAGTTATTCCATTACTACACAATTTAGTTGTTTAGGTACCTCGTTATCCAACAGACTCGCACAAATCCTACGCATGCAATTCTACGACTCGCATGGCTCAAACAATTTCTATAGTAAATTCTGATTGGATGGAGGTACAAGGTTTGGTGGGGTTTAAAAGTCAAGGTTGTATAGTACTTGGGATTGCAATTTAACTCGAATCGCGACACAATTAGCAAGAATAAAGATAGAGGCATAGGTACTATATGTAATGCAAGTATGGGAAAATGCTTGCCTACAAGCTCAGTAGTAGGATAACCGGGATCCGGGTAGTACTCTTGGGTCTCCTGATAACTCCTTTGCTCGGTGTCTATCTGAAATAAAAACCAAATACACAAGGGCCATAATAAATAAAGTGTGCAATCATATGGAACATATGCAATAAAAAAACATGGTATGCCATGATGGAATGATGCACAATCTTATGGTATAATATATCATATCATGGGTGAGGTGTAGGAACAAGAATGAAGTATTTTATTATTTATTTACTCATGTTTTACTCCCATAAATCTTGCTGCCTATTTAATATTTATATGATGCATACTTCAATTGGTATCATGAAATGCTTAGTTGAAATTTTTTTGTTATGCTGATCAATTTAGATATATTATTTGTCAAATTCGGAATTATGGAACAGTAGATATGAATTTATTAAGAAATAAGCATATTAGTGGTATTTAATAATTTGAAATTTTTAACAACCCAGAAATTATTTTAAATAGCATATTCATATTCCTGGTATTTTTCTAATTAGAAAACATATATGACTTGTATTATTTGGAAATATGAATTAGAAGTTAGTATAAATGCAAAACAATTCAAAATAGGTCAGAAGTCAAAGGTTTGACTAGCTAGAGTCAACTCAAGAATTATTTGAGAATATATTTAAATTCATATTCAAAAATAATTTACTTTTTATTTTATAAGTTTCCTCAAATTCAAATTATTTCAAAAGATATGAATTATTTTGATTATATTCATTTTATGGTTTTTATTTGAATTAGAAAATTGTGCTGAGATTTTCTTACTCGGGCATGATCTAGTCATAGCCTATGACCAGTGGGGTCACAACCTGCGCGAGGCCACTACGCGTGCAGCCAGTGTTGGGTCGACATGTGACCAAGTAGAGGAACACGGGTTGATGGGCTAGAAAGGTCAAGGTTGTTTTTACAAAAGCATCCTGGACTATACTAAGTGTTACTAATGAAACTAGAATTTTAACACGCAGAAACTGCTAGCTAGTATGATCTTTAGAAGATGGCAAGCAAAAGGTGCAGAATCTGGAGGCGCCACAACCAAGTTTGTAGAGGGAAACAAGGACTACAACTTTGATGTTCCTGGTTTCTCCGTAAGATTTCGGTGAGCACCGAAAACGGATGGTGAACATGGGCGGAAAACACGAACTAAAACTGTCAAAACTGAAGAACAGATTTGCAGAGCTCTAGCAGATCGGCGCGACTTCAGAGGATGGTGGTGACGAAACCGCTGCGAAAACGAGCAAGCCACAAGAACAAAAGGTGTAGAGGGTTCTACAGGCTTCAAGTTTTGTTCAGGGAGTTTTTCTGGAGGTGGCCTGAGGCACTCAGAAAACTCAAAGGGGAAGCCGGCTGGTCTACCGGCGCACGCAGCGAATATCGCGAGTTCCGACGAGCGGCTGCTGCCACGGTCGGCGCGGGCGGTGGGGACGCCATAGGGGCTACTAGTAGTCTACAGGAACGGTGGGGTCGAGGCCCATCTCCACGTCCTAGTGGAAGCACGCAAGGTGGATGGCGACGAGGTGTACTGCGGGGTGGCGGTGGCGAGCAGCGGCACACACACTGAGCGTTCGCCGAAATGAACCGGCGATGCAGGAAGCAAAGCGAGAGGGGGCCATGTCTGGGGTGAAGAGAGGCTCACCAGCGATCGATAGGTGCAGACACGCGTGTTCGAGGTGGACCGGATCAATGGCGGGGATCGGGGCAGTCAGCTCGGACTTGTCACGGGCACAACGGTGCTGGCGTCACTCTGGCGAGCTCCAGCATCGGGCTCGGGTACGAGGTGATGGAGAGGAACTATCCTTGCGCTCCTTAACGCCTAGATCCCTCCTGGCACGGATCCAACCGCCTCCACTAAGGTTTGGACGAGTTAGGGTTTAGGGTTTGGCATGGATATGGCCATGGCCATACATGGGGAAGGAGGAACAAGGAAGAGGTTTCCTAGGGATCTTTATCTGGTCTGGGTGTTGAGGTAGCTGGTATAAAAGGGTAACACATGGAGGGCTTTGCTGGCTGTGCAAAAGGTGAGAGGGAGAGGGGATGGTGCGCTCGGGTTGGTTTAATCCTTCTCCCTCATCTCCTTGTTCTTTAACCTAGAGATGTGAGAGGGGACCATGGAGGTAGGTAGGTCGGGCTGGTTCTTGACATGCAAGAAAAAAGGGAAGAAGGAATGGCCTAGGTGGATGCACGATACCCCGTGTGGTGGCCACGGGTGGAAGATTAGATAGGTGGGGTTTAGGTCTTAGCTAGTTTTAATTTTTATTTGTTTAAATTCCTAACCTTGTTCGAAATAAAACAAAGAAACTTCTCAAAAGAACCAAAGTAGAGAAAAAGATGAAAATGGTGGCTAGAAGATAGGTTGGCTTCATGTAGGATTTTATTTGATCTCGAATTTAATTTAAACCAAGACAAAAAGAATAGGGAACAACAAAAAGAAAATGAGTGAGGCCTTTTGTATGTACCATGCATGTTTTAGTTGTGAAAACAATTAGAGTTTGATCACATTACATGGTTTCCATTAGCCTTTCCACGAAGAATGGGGATTCAAAAGAAGAAGAAAAATGGAACTCTCCCAAATCATATGGCTTAATCAAATTAGATTGCATGCATGAATAATAAGGTGATCATGCCAGTGCGTATGCACCACTATAAATTTATATAGTCACAATATATTCAAACATGACCTTAGTTCAAATAAGACCATACAGAAAGTTGGAAAGAGCACCGCTCACATAGCATACAAAGGTGGCCATGTGACTCCCATCTCCATATTGTAAAAACAACATGGTAACAAGTATGGAAGCATGTAGAATAGAAGTGTATCCATACCAAATTTTTATGAGCTAGAATTAAATACCAAAGAGAGTTGCAATTGCTCATAGTATGTTGGATGGTGGAAATTAGATGGAGACAAAAGAAAGGTGGTGGAATTACAATAGATATTCCCCCAACTCAACTTGGACATCAAGCATTATATAAAGAACAAAATACAACATATCAAGAGACAAATACAGTTAATGAGGCAAATGCATATGAAAAAGAACCAAATGGAAGGCGTTTAAATATGATGCTCAAATGCAATGTGGCATGGTGACATGAGCATGATATTATAATGATGCAATAATAATATATAGGAAGTAGCATTATATATATTAAACCATCACTAGTGGAAACGAGGCCTTTGGTTGAGCCTGGAAATGGTCTTTAACACCGGTTCTTCTACGAACCGGTGTTAAAGGGGGGGGCTGTACCAGCGTGGCCCGTGCAACAAAAAGGAGCCCCCCCTTTAACACCGGTTCGTGGCACGAACCGGTGTTAAAGGCCCCTGCACCAGTGGCCCGCGCAGCCCCCCCCTTTAACACCGGTTCGTGGCTTGAACCGGTGTTAAAGGGGGGGGGCTATATAAGACACCGCAGCCCACACCCCACTCTTCCATTTTTTCACTATCTCATTTTGGAGCCTAGCAAGAGGGTGTGAAGTGTGCTAGTTTGTGTTTTTTCGTATGCACAAGAGGTGTTCGGTGAAATTCCCGAGAGCTCAAAATAAGTTTTCTCGTTGCTCTTTCCTTCTCGATCGAGGTAGGCAACTATCCTTTCATGTGTCATTGATGTACTATATATATAAATGGTCATCTCCCTATTATTTTTTGATATATACTATATATTAATGCAGATGAACCGGCAATGGATGTACGGTGACCGCCGCACTTCCGAGTACATTACGGGCCTCCAAAATTTCATTGTTGTGGCTAATGCAAACCATGGTCACAATGGTTTTATGTTTTGTACGTGTGTTCACTGTCAGAACAAGAAAGACTACTCAAATACCAGAACCATTCATGCCAACCTGCTTCGATCCGGTTTCATGCCCAGCTATAATTGTTGGACCAAGCACGGAGAAAAAGGGGTTGTGATGGAAGACAACAAAGAAGAAGAGGATGATGACAACTATCATAATATGTATCCTGAATATGATGATAGTGCAACGGGGGTAGATAATGAAGATCAAGAGGCAGCAGATGGGCCCGCTGATGACGATCTTGGTTGGGCCATTACTGATGCAAAGGAAGAATGTGAAACTGAAAAGGAGAAGGAGAAGCTGGAGCAGATGTTAAAGGATCACAAAATATTGTTGTACCCAACTTGCGAAGATGGCCACAAAAAGCTAGGTACCACACTGGATTTGCTGCAATGGAAGGCAGAGAACGGTGTGAATGACAGCGCATTTTCAAAGTTGTTGGTAAAAATGAAGAATCTTCTTCCAAGAAATAATGAGTTGCCCGACAGTACATACCAAGCAAAGAAGGTTGTCTGCCCTCTAGGATTAGACGTGCAGAAGATACATGCCTGCATTAATGACTGCATCCTCTACCACGGTGAGAAGTACGAGAATTTGGATGCATGCCCGGTATGCACTGCACTGCGGTATAAGATCAGACGAGACGATCCTGGCGATGTTGAGGGCGAGGCCCCTAGGAAGAAGGTTCCTACCAAGGTTATGTGGTATGCTCCTATAATACCACGGTTAAAACGTCTCTTCAGAAATAAAGAGCATGCCAAGTTGTTGCGATGGCACATGGAAGACCGTAAGAAAGACGCGATGTTGAGACACCCCGCTGATGGGTCATAGTGGAGAAAAGTCGAGCGAGAGTACCCGGACTTCGCACATGACGCAAGGAACTTAAGGTTTGGTCTAAGTACAGATGGCATGAATCCTTTTGGTGAGCAGAGCTGCAGTCACAGCACCTGGCATGTGACTCTATGTATCTATAACCTTCCTCCTTGGTTGTGTATGAAGAGGAAGTTCATTATGATGCCAGTGCTCATCCAAGGCCCGAGGCAACCCGGCAACGACATTGGTGTGTACCTAAGGCCATTAGTTGAAGAACTTTTACAGCTGTGGGCCAAACCAGGTGTACGTATGTGGGATGAGCACAAAGGGGAGCCATTTAACCTACGAGCATTGCTTTTCGTAACCATCAATTATTGGCCTGCTCTTAGTAACATTTCAGGGCAGACAAACAAGGGATACAATGCATGCACACACTGTTTAGATGAGACTGAAAGTGTATATTTGGATAAATGTAAGAAGGTTGTGTACCTAGGGTATCGTCGATTTCTTCCAAACCTGCATCTAGTAAGAAAGAAAGGCAAGGATTTCAAACGTCTGGCAGAACCCCGGAGGAAGCCTGTCCTCCGTACCGGTGAGGAGGTATTTGGTATGGTCAAGGACCTAGAAGTAATCTTTGGAAAAGGTCCTGGCAGTCTATCTGTTCCGAATGACGATGCCGGACACGCGCCCATGTGGAAGAAGCAATCTATATTTTGGGACCTACCCTATTGGAAAGTCTTAGAGGTCCGCTCTTCAATCGACGTGATGCACGTGACGAAGAATGTTTGCGTGAACCTGCTAGGCTTCCTAGGAGTGTATGGGAAGACAAAAGATACACCGGAAGCACGGCAGGACCAGCATCGTCTGAAAGACCCTGAAGAGCCTATGCATCCTGAGAACGAGAAGGGTAAACGATGCCACTTAATTCCTGCCAGCTATGCTCTTACTAAAGCAGAGAAGGAAATCTTTTTTGAATGCCTGAGCAGTATCAAGGTCCCGTCTGGCTTCTCGTCGAATATAAAGGGAATAATAAATATGACAGAGAAAAAATTCCAAAACCTGAAGTCTCATTACTGCCACGTGATTATGACACAATTGCTTCCGATTGCATTGAGGGGGCTTCTACCTGAAAATGTTCGAGTACCTATTGTGAAGCTATGTGCATTCCTCAATGCAATATCTGAGAAGGTAATCGATCCAGAAAGCCTACCAGGGTTACAGACAGATGTGGCCCAATGTCTTGTCAGCTTTGAGTTGGTGTTCCCACCATCCTTCTTCAATATTATGACGCATCTCCTGGTTCACCTAGTAGAAGAGATTGCCATTCTCGGTCCTGTATTTCTACACAATATGTTACCCTTTGAGAGGTACATGGGAGTCTTAAAGAAATATGTTCATAACCGTGCTAGGCCAGAAGGAAGCATCTCCAAGGGCTATGTAACAGAGGAGGTCATTGAGTTCTGTGTTGATTTTATTCCTGGCCTTAAGGCGATTGGTGTTCCAGAATCAAGACATGAGGGGAGACTACGTGGAAAAGGCACCCTAGGATGTAAAGCAATGGTATGTAGGGACGGGCATTCTCTCAATCAAGCACACTACACGGTTTTACAAAGATCTAACTTGGTTGCCCCGTATATCAATGAACACAAGAATTTAATACACCTCAAACACCCGGGGCAGTCTGATGAATGGATTATAAGTGAACACATGGCGAGTTTTGGCGGCTGGCTACAAAGACTTCTCACGAATAACACCACTGTTGGGGATCAGCTGTACTTGTTGGCCAGGACACCATCTTCGACTGTATGTACTTTCCAAGGGTACGAGATAAATGGGAATACATTTTACACGATAGGCCAAGATAAAAAGAGCACCAACCAAAATAGTGGTGTCCGCTTCGATGCAGCAGAAGACAACGGGCAAAAGACCACGTATTATGGGTTCATAGAGGAGATATGGGAAGTTGACTATGGACCTAATTTTAGGTACCCTTGTTTCGATGCAAATGGGTCAAGCTAACAGGAGGGGGGGTTGAGGTAGACAAGAAGTACAGAATGACAACGGTGGATCTCAACAATCTTATGAAGGTAGACAAGAACTTAGACGAACCATTCGTCTTAGCCAATGATGTGGCTCAGGTTTTCTATGTGAAGGACATGTCTACCAAACCGAAAAAAAGAAAAAATAAGCAAACAGATACATCACACGATGAGCCAAAGCGTCACATAGTTCTTTCAGGGAAAAGAAACATCATGGGAGTGGAGGACAAGACAGACATGTCAGAAGATTATATTAAGTTTGATGAAATTTCGCCCTTCAGAGTGAAGACTGACCCAACCATCCTGTTAAACGGTATTGATACTCCATGGTTACGGCCGACGCGATCATAAGATTGACCATATGTATTAATTGAGCCATTTTTGGCACACATATGTATCTCAACATGGAAATCAATGTCATATTTCTTCTGTTAACTGTATATGTATTAAATGAGCCATTTTTCTTCCTTCTATTTCTTCCCTCCATTTTTCTTCCCGCCATTTTTTCCCGCCATTTTTCTTCCCGCCATTTTTCTTCCCGCCATTTTTTCCCGCCAGTTCTTCCCTCTAGTTCTTCCCGCCAGTTCTTCACTATATATATATGTAGGGTTGGCCTCCATTGTCATTGCACATCTCTAGACTCATATCTGCAACCTCATCACTCTTTCCCATGGCTTCCACCGTAGCACTAACCCCCAGGGAGGCGGAGGCGCTTTGCGCCTCGAACTACCCCTGCCCGCCGGGATACTGTGTCCCTGTCGGCTGGATGCTTAGCGCCGGAGGCGTGCCGGTTCCTCCTGTCCCTCTAGGTGTGGCGCGCCGGATGGCCATCACGAACCACTACTACTTCGAGCTCACGCCGGAGCAGCGGAGGAATCCCAGATGGCATCCCGACTATTTCCCTACTTGGGAAGCCTTCTTCGTCGATCGGCGTGAGAGGGCGCTCGCCAGGCACAAGGAGGACGGCCCACCTCCTCCGAACTTCAACGAGGCCGGCCGTCGGCTATGGTGGCGCGGTCGGACTCTCCAGAGCGTCATGGCCTATGACACTTCCGCCGACTCTAACCCCCGTCTGCGCTACCCTTAAGTCCAGCCCACGCGTACTCAGCCTTCAAGGTTCAATTATGGCGACCCCGACGACGACAGCGATGACGACGGCGGCGAGTACGACGACTATAGTGGCGAGTATTACAGGTGTAGGCAGGAGCATGACTGAATCACTCCAACATTCCGAAACAAGTTCGGCCGATTGTTACTTAATCTGGCCATGTATCTTAATTTTCAGTTCTTTTATGTATCTTAATTTTCAGTCGTGCTTTATGTAACTTACTATTAGTTGAATTCTGTATTTTAATTCCAGTGATATCTCCTTCACAAAATGACCTATCTCATTCGAGGTTTCTTGGCTTTCGGGTCAAATGACCAATGTTATGGCTAGAATCAAGGCATAGTTTGTGATAATATGGCCATATTGTGCATACATGTGCATCATGGCATGGCAAACAATGTTGCAAGAGGAAGTTTTCCTTTTTATCGCACCATTTCTATTTTCCGAGCATAAAAAACGGATGGTTTTGTCAAGCAACCACCAAATGGCTAATTCAAAAAACCACCACCACATTTTACAAAAATACTAGACCACCTTATATGGACAATGTACCAATAGGGGGATCTGAAACCTTTCCGTCCACCTCTGGTGAAAAAGACAAATTCCTGCCGAATCGGCAGGAAGTGGGTCAGATATGAACTATAGGTACATGATACGATGCTCATGATTTTTTACAAAAATCATTTTTAGGTTCACAATATGCTATTTTATCAAAAATCCAATGCAAGTTGAGCGAGGCTTTGTCAGATTCAAGTGTATACAAAAGATGCGGCATTTAAATATCCAATCAATTCAAAAATGTTAATACAAAATAAAATATGATTTGCTCTAATAAAATAGGGTTAGATTCATTTTTAGATGCTTAATATTTCTTATGTTCAAAGTTTTAGGATTTGACAATTTATTTTTGTTTGAATTGAATAATCAAAATTTATATGTAAGTGTTTTAATCATTTTGAAAATTTTCATCTAAAGTAAATATAAAATGTTTTTACATGAATGGATAGATATTATTTTTCTGAAAATTATGATATATTATTCATATTTTTCTAAGTTGAAATGAATAAGATATGAATTTTCTAAATTCATATCCTATTTTTTGAATTATAAATGCCCCCACCCCTTTAATGCATGAAATAAATGCCCCCCCTTTAACACCAGTTCCAGCCACGAACCGGTGTTAAAGGGGGGGCGCATTTATTTCGTTTCACGCGCACACCCCCCCCTTTAACACCGGTTCGTGGCTGGAACCGGTGTTAAAGGGGGGGGGGGGGTACGGGCGCGAAACGAATCCCCCCCTTTAACACCGGTTCCAGCCACGAACCGGTGTTAAAGGGGGGGGGGTTATAACACGCGCGCCACCCCTTCCTTCTTCCCCCAGCCAGATCGATTCTTCCCCCAGCCGGTCGCCGTTGCCATCCCGCGGGAGCGCCTGCCCGATTCTCTCCGGCCGCCACCACCCCAACCGCCGCCGCCACTCACTCCAGCCGCCACCGCCCCCAACCGCCGCCGCCACTCCAGCCGCCTCGTGTGTTCCCCCGGCCAGAGGTACACCCCGCCGCCCCTCCCCTTCGCTCCCCGTCCGGCTACGCTGCATGAACTTATCCTGTCTACTCATGGCGGCTAGGATTTTCTTCTTGGCGCCGGACATGTCGAACCACTCCAAAAATGGGAGGTAGTCCCATAGGGTAGTGGTGCCAAGGTGCTTGTTGATGGTGTCGGTCTCCATCTTGAACTCCCTGGCTTCGACGGACATGTCCGTATCCGTAGCGGCGTCATCGGCGGAACTTGAACTGGCAAGAAGCATGGTCTTGGTGTCGGCGATGGTCTCCATGAGCACACTGAGGGAGAGCTCGAATAGGCTGCGCCTGAGCTGGACGCGTGGGGAGGCCGCGGCGGATCGGCGCAGGCGTGCCACCATGGCACGCACCTCGGTGGAGATGACGTTAGCCATGCAGCTGACGCGGTGCGTGGAGAGCAGGTGCACGGCGGTGACGCGGCGGTGGGTCCGCCATGGCGGGCCGTAGCTGGACATGCTGAACACGGTGCCGTCGTAGTCCTTGGAGACGAGCTCCTAGGAAGGGAGGTCCGGGCGGTCAGCGAAGGCCACGTTGTGCTCCGTGAAGCACTCCCTGGCGCAGGCCGGCGAGGACACGACGACGGCGTTGCGCGAGCCAAGGCGCAGCGAGAAGACGGGACCGTGGCACGCGGCGAGGCGGCACAGAGTGGCGTGGAAGGGCTTGTCGAGGAGGTGGATATGGCCGAAGAAGGGGATGGCCCTCGGGCTCGGCGGGACCCTTATTTTTATGTTCTTCTTCTTGCCGGCAACGACGAGGAAGCGGAAGAGGAGAAGGGAGGCGAGGGAAACAAGCACGGCCATCATGGAGTAGGCATTATTATTATTCAACTCCATGATTTGCTGATTCGAGCTGAGAGGTTAATTAGCTACAATATTTGGCGTGGAAGTGCCATGCCATCTTGCTGATCTCTCCTATATATATGTATCGGAGGGATACAATGCTGGTGAACCTCTGTGCTAGTCAAATTTTAAAAAACTCCCAGGTTTTATTTGTCAATGGAAGCTCCTTGCCGTTCTCTTGCAACTCAATATATTGGCCACAGATATGTTTAATATGTCAAATATAATGACGTTTCCATTTTGACCCTTAAGTGTTCATATAGACTTTGTTCCTTTATCGGTGAAAATCCTTACTAATGTAAACGAATTCCCCCCCTTTAACACCGGTTCCAGCCACGAACCGGTGTTAAACAGGGGGGGGGGGGTTATAACGCGCTCGCCACCCCTTCCTTCTTCCCCCAGCCAGATCGATTCTTCCCCCAGCTGGTCGCCGTGGCCATCCCGTGGGAGCGCCTGCCCGATTCTCTCCGGCCGCCACCACCCGAACCGCCGCCGCCACTCACTCCAGCCGCCACCGCCCCCAACCGCTGCCGCCACTCCAGCCGCCTTGCGTGTGCCCCCGGCCAGAGGTACACCCCGCCGCCCCTCCCCTTCGCTCCCCCGTCCGGCTACGCGGCGGCGTGGCGCCGCCGGCCACTGTGGGCGAGCAGGCGGGCCGGCGACAGCCGTGCACGCCGGCGGCAGTGCGGGCGATGCGGCCGGGCCGGCGCCCCCGTCCAACAGCTATATTGCTAGTGTATTGCTTTATATGATTTGTATTGCAATATTCCATGAGTTGTTTGTCATATTCATAGTGTATTGCTATATTCATATGATTTTACATAGTGTATTGCTATATTCATATTCCATGATTTGTTTGTCATCTCTTTGGTTAAGACCAGCTAGATATGGTGTTCTATTTTGAGTAAGTCCAGGTTTATGGTGTGGTATTGAAACCTTTTATTTGGAAATGCAAGAGGCCATCATGCTCCAAAGTTTGCTCAAATGTTTTCCTTTATAAGTTTATATGCAAAAAACTTACTAAGTTTTTATGGAACCTCGTTTCAAATAGCTTATCAATACAAATATCTTATGTAGTAATTGTTCCTACAATTTTATACCACCAAACCTGTGTTGTAGCAGAAACTTTAGGTTTAGTATTATAGTCTAGCACTGCAGCTTATTCATAGTAAAATGAAATTTATGGTGCTTCAAATCATTGGTTTGCAAGTTGATCAGCCTCATCTTTACGTGGCAAAAAACATGAACAACTATTCTTAGCTTTCACATATATATTCATGTCTAAATCTTTAACTTAATTATAGTTTGGCCACCTGATAAAGTTAAATCTTTAACTTAATTATAGCTTTCACATATATATTCTTAGCCTTCCCCTTCCTTCTTCCCCCCAGCTAGATCGAAAGCGCGCGCGCAGAGAAAAGCGGCGCCGCTTTCTGGAGCATCCTCCGGTCAGCCACTGTAGCTAGCCCCTCTCATATGCATCCGGGATTTCTCCGAATTAGGGTTTGGACCCCTTGGAACTCGTTTAAAATGATCAAGCATCCTTAGGGTTTTAATTTCATTTGTGTATTTATTTGTGTATTTTTGTATGAATAATATGTATATATGTGTATGAATCCAAGTCCACTTGAATGTTTACTTTCTTACTCTAGATAATATTATTGTTTTAGGAACTATGGATCCACTTAGTAGAAACCTTGAAGAAGAAGAAATAATGGAGAACATTATCGATGAGGACACCTCACAATATCTAGACTTGGAGGGACATGATGACAACTCAAGTAGTCATGGAGAAGATGAAGACTCCGGTGAACGCAATTTAGTGATTACAAAGTCCGGCGAGGTATATGCATTGATTAAGCCTCTACTGACTTCCACCAACAATCTTCTTCTACATGTATTAATTAACGCTTGTTTCTTCTTTTAGCCCTCTGGATCGACCAGCCAGCAACCATCTTCTTCTACGAAAAAGAGCAAGCGAGGCGCGAGCCATCGGTTGAAAGATCGTGCAAAGTTCACGATCGAAGCAGTCCGTGTTGATGGCAGGCCGATGGAGCCCAAGAAGGCCGCAGACAAATTTGTACGTCAGGCTGGAGTTCTTGTTAGGGACCAAATCCCAATCATAATTGAATATTGGAATAAGCCAAAGAAGGGCGACGGTACCTTTGTCGATGAAAGATCCAAAGAAACGCTTTGGAATTCGCTGTTGGTAAATTTCACCCTTCCGCCAGAGGAGGATGAAAACAAACCGGTTATAAAGGAAAAGGTCAAAGAGTGGACTCTAAAGAAGATGGCTGACGCTTTCCGCAACTGGAAGACAAAATTGAACAAATTTGTCAAAGCTCGCGAGACTCCAAATTTCGAAGACGCATATTATGCGAAGATAAGACCTCACTGACGCGAATTTGTGGCATACAAGGAAGGTGCTATAGCTACAAAGAGGTCAGAAACCAATACGCTAAATGCCCAGAAGAAGGAATATCACCAGAGGACAGGGTCAGGTGGCTACATATCTCAGAGGCCTAAGTGGGAGGAAGCTGAGAAGGCCCTGCGCGACAGAGGGATCACACCCCAGACACATGGGTGGGACCTACGTGCAAAGACTTGGTTCTACGGAATCGGGGCAAGGTTCGACCTAGAAACAGGATTGTGTATCTTCCCAACCCTCCTTGCCAAACCCGTCACTGAACTCATCACGGCATACGAGGAAACAACCGCCAGGACCTTCCATCCTGACAGAGAGAATGACCAGCTCACACGCGCCATCGGTAAAAAAGAACACCCTGGACATGAACGAGGCACAGGGGGTATGACGTGGAAGGATGGGTTTGCCGAGTGGAGCGACTCTTACAGATGGCGCGGCAGAAAAGAAAAAGAGCGTACAGAGCGGATGACACAGATAGAACATGCACTTGTGGCGCTGAAGGCGCAAGTGAATGCACAATAGAGCCATCAAGCTACCGGCCCATCGCAGCGGCACGAAGAGCCTGCATTGGAAGCTGCCGGCGGCCTAGACTCTGCGCGGAATAGCAGCGTGGCTTCCACGGAGAACGTGCAGCCCTCGCTTGAAATGGCGGGTCCTCGATACCCCGTGGATGAGATCACGGTGAGCGAACACGCTGAGCTGCATGTGAGATTAATGGGCTTATCCATTAAGGTGGCTGTCGGCTATGCCTTACCTCCTGTAGCTGGTGGAACTTACCACTGCCGACCGATTCCAGATGGCTATGCTATTGTCGGGGTGGATGAGGTTGTGAAGGAATATGAGGAAGCACAGCTTGACCATGCTACAGGTGAAGGGGAAACTCAATCAAATTTGCAGTGCAAACAACCATTCTTTGGAAGAAGGAACACATCATGCTTCCAAATTGGAGGCCACTGGCACCCCCGCCGTCTCCGCAGCGTCAGCAGTCAGAGCCAGCCATCTCCTACCCGTCAGCCATCTCCGGCGCTTCAGCCATCTCCTCAGCGTAAGCGGAAGAGCACTGCCACCAAGAGCATCACTAGCACTGCCACAAAGAGTTCAAAAAACTACGTCCCGCAGCCTTCCGCCAAGCCATTGCCGGTTTTACCGTGGAATAGCAGCGACAAGGAGACCAATAGGATCTCGGAAGAAGCGGTCAAGAAATTCTTTGCACCTAGACGGGCAGAGCCAAAGGAGAAAATAGATCCGGCGGTGGTGGAGAAGTTTTACAAAAATCTTTTGAAACCTGAAACCCCACTTGTGCCGGACTACGAGCGCCAGATTTTGAAGGCGGATGCAAGGCGCCATAGGGAGACTGAAAGTAGCAGTCGTGCGGCACCCCAGAAAACAGTTCCCATGCTCGGAGAGCAGGAAAACCAATCATGCGCCCCGCTCCAAGTGTTCGACACACGGGACGCTCCTCCCGTAAATGATTACGAGGCAGAGCTACAAAAAAAGGCCAATGAGATGGGGATGACTTACATTGCATACTTGAACATCATGGGAGACAACTTGCCCAAATGCGATGCCAACCCCATACAACCATGGAAGTATGGGAAGAATCTCGTCAAGAAATAGGAGCTCAAGAATCTACCAACAAAGATTCGAAGATTGCACAAGTGGTACCTTGATTTCTGCAAGACGAGAAAGGAAGAATGGATCACGGCGCATATAAGAGATCAGATTTCCTTGTGCGGAGACGACGAGATCGACTTCAACATTCAAGACTTGCATTTTCTATTCAATCAGAAGGAACTCGACAAAGCTGCCATCAGCCTTTATTGTGTGTAAGTACTATTTCTGTATTTTCTACCTCATCTCATTCACTTCATTAATTGCATGTATATATATATGCTCACCATATATGTATATACTATTATGCAGGAAAAAGGTTATGGAATGCATGAAAGGAGGACCTTTTGACATTGGGTTCGTTGACCCAAATAGAGTTCATGAAGAAGTGGTAAGAACCAAACCCGGGCAAACAGAAGATTTATTGCTAAGGTCTTTACTAAGACAACAAACCAAAAGGGAAATACTATTGCCTTACAACTTCTCGTGAGTATTGTTACCCTCTCTTGTACACATTCTATTTCGGCTTACTCGATGTTAAGTGTAACTGATGATGAGTTATGCGTGCGTAGGTTCCAGTTTATTCTGCTAGTCATTCAACCTGACTCAGGAAAAGTCCTTGTCATGGACTCGTTACGAAAAGAAAAAGAGCTATGGGCAGACTTTAGAGAGATGCTACAGAGGTAATTTCAATCATATTATCGCACTAGATCGGCAACTTTCGTGACAACAAGTAATTAATTACTCCTTTATCCATTTTCTTTGCCGGACAGGGTTTGGAAAAGGTTCACGGGCAGGGCCGTGGGTGAATGGTCAAAAGAACTAAAATTTGTAGACCAAAATGTAAGTAATACTAGCTAGCTAGGTCTGTGTATCTCTTTGATTCTGCTTCCAATTCCTTTATATCATGCTTTATTGATTATTATTTTGATTGAACTCTCTATTCTCGTAAAGTGCGCACATCAGGGACACGGCAATAACTTATGTGGGTACTATGTTTGCGAGTTCATTCGCAACACGATATGTGCGATGGGCCAAGCCGCACTAGAACAACTTATGTGGGAGTTTTTCCGGAGGTGGCCTGAGGCACTCAGAAAACTCAAAGGGGAAGCCGGCTGGTCTGCCAGTGCGCGCAGCGAATATCGCGAGTTCCGATGAGCGGCTGCTGCCGCGGTCGGCGCGGGCGGTGGGGACGCCATAGGGGCTACTAGTAGTCTACATGAACGGTGGGGTCGAGGCCCATCTCCACGTCCTAGTGGAAGCACGTAGCATGGATGGCGACGAGGTGTACTACGGGGTGGCGGTGGCGAGCAGCGGCACACACACTGAGCGTTCGCCGAAATGAACCGGCGATGTAGGAAGCAAAGCGAGAGGGGGCCATGTCTGGGGTGAAGAGAGGCTCGCCAGCGATCGATAGGTGCAGACACGCGTGTTCGAGGTGGACCGGATCAATGGCGGGGATCGGGGCAGTCAGCTCGGACTTGTCACGGGCACAGTGGTGCTGGCGTCACTCTGGCGAGCTCCAGCATCGGGCTCGGGTACGAGGTGATGGAGAGGAAGTATCCTTGCGCTCCTTAATGCCTAGATCCCTCCTGGCATGGCTCCAACCGCCTCCACTAAGGCTTGGACAAGTTAGGGTTTAGGGTTTGGCATGGATATGGCCATGGCCATACATGGGGAAGGAGGAACAAGGAAGAGGTTTCCTAGGGATCTTTATCTGGTCTGGGTGTTGAGGTAGCTGGTATAAAAGGGTAGCACATGGAGGGCTTTGCGGGCTGTGCAAAAGGTGAGAGGGAGAGGGGATGGTGCGCTCAGGTTGGTTTAATCCTTCTCCCTCATCTCCTTGTTCTTTAACCTAGAGAGGTGAGAGGGGACCATGGAGGTAGGTAGGTCGGGCTGGTTCTTGACATGCAAGAAAAAAGGGAAGAAGGAATGGCCTAGGTGGATGCACGATACCCCGTGTGGTGGCCACGGGTGGAATATTAGATAGGTGGGGTTTAGGTCTTAGCTAGTTTTAATTTATATTTGTTTAAATTCCTAACCTTGTTCGAAATAAAACAAAGCAACTTCTCAAAAGAACCAAAGTAGAGAAAAAGATGAAAATGATGGCTAGAAGATAGGTTGGCTTCATGTAGGATTTTATTTGATCTCGAATTTAATTTAAACCAAGACAAAAAGAATAGGGAACAACAAAAAGAAAATGAATGAGGCCTTTTGTATGTACCATGCATGTTTTAGTTGTGAAAACAATTAGAGTTTGATCATATTACATGGTTTCCATTAGCCTTTCCACGAAGAATGGGGATTCAAAAGAAGAAGAAAAATGGAACTCTCCCAAATCATATGGCTTAATCAAATTAGATTGCATGCATGAAGAATAAGGTGATCATGCCAGTGCGTATGCACCACTGTAAATTTATATAGTCATAATATATTCAAACATGACCTTAGTTCAAATAAGACCATACAGAAATTTGGAAAGAGCACCGCTCACATAGCATACAAAAGGTGGCCATGTGACTCCCATCTCCATATTGTAAAAACAACATGGTAACAAGTATGGAAGCATGTAGAATAGAAGTGTATCCATACCAAATTTTTATGAGCTAGAATTAAATACCAAAGAGAGTTGCAATTGCTCATAGTATGTTGGATGGTGGAAATTAGATGGAGACAAAAGAAAGGTGGTGGAATTACAATAGATATTCCCCCAACTCAACTTGGACATCAAGCATTATATAAAGAACCAAATACAATATATCAAGAGACAAATACAGTTAATGAGGCAAATGCATATGAAGAACAACCAAATGGAAGGCGTTTAAATATGATGCTCAAATGCAATGTGGCATGGTGACATGAGCATGATATTATAATGATGCAATAATAATATATAGGAAGTAGCATTATATATATTAAACCATCACTAGTGGAAACGAGGCCTCTGGTTGAGCCTGGAAATGGGCTTTAACACCGGTTCTTCTATGAACCGGTGTTAAAGGGGGGGCCTGTACCAGCGTGGCCCGTGCAGCAAAAAGGAGCCCCCCTTTAACACCGGTTCGTGGCACGAACGGGTGTTAAAGGCCCCTGCACCAGTGGCTCGCGCATACCCTCCCTTTAACACCGGTTTGTGGCTTGAACCGGTGTTAAGGGGGGGGGGGGGGGGCTATATAAGACACCGCAGCCCACACCCCACTCTTCCATTTTTTCACTATCTCATTTTGGAGCCTAGCAAGAGGGTGTGAAGTGTGCTAGTTTGTGTTTTTTTCGTATCCACAAGAGGTGTTCGGTGAAATGCCCGAGAGCTCAAAATAAGTTTTCTCGTTGCTCTTTCCTTCTCGGTCAAGGTCGGCAACTATCCTTTCATGTGTCATTGATGTACTATATATATAAATGGTCATCTCCCTATTATTTTTTGATATATACTATATATTAATGCAGATGAACCGGCAATGGATGTACGGTGACCGCCGCACTTCCGAGTACATTATGGGCCTCCAAAATTTCATCGTTGTGGCTAATGCAAACCGTGGTCACAATGGTTTTATGTGCTGTCCGTGTGTTCACTGTCAGAACAAGAAAGACTACTCAAATACCAGAACCATTCACGCCCACCTGCTTCGATCCGGTTTCATGCCCAGCTATAATTGTTGGACCAAGCACGGAGAAAAAGGGGTTGTGATGGAAGACAACGAAGAAGAAGAGGATGATGAAAACTATCATAATATGTATCCTAAATATGATGATACTGCAACGGGGGTAGATAATGAAGATCAAGAGGCAGCAGATGGGCCCGCTGATGACGATCTTGGTCGGGCCATTACTGATGCAAAGGAAGAATGTGAAACTGAAAAGGAGAAGGAGAAGCTGGAGCAGATGTTAAAGGATCACAAAACATTGTTGTACCCAACTTGCGAAGATGGCCACAAAAAGCTAGGTACCACACTGGATTTGCTGCAATGGAAGGCAGAGAACGGTGTGACTGATAGCGCATTTTCAAAGTTGTTGGTAAAAATGAAGAATCTTCTTCCAAGAAATAATGAGTTGCCCGACAGTACATACCAAGCAAAGAAGGCTATCTGCCCTCTAGGATTAGACGTGCAGAAGATACATGCCTGCATTAATGACTGCATCCTCTACCACGGTGAGAAGTACGAGAATTTGGATGCATTCCCGGTATGCACTACACTGCGGTATAAGATCAGACGAGACGATCCTGGCGATGTTGAGGGCGAGGACCCTAGGAAGAAGGTTCCTGCCAAGGTTATGTGGTATGCTCCTATAACACCACGGTTAAAACATCTCTTCAGAAATAAAGAGCATGCCAAGTTGTTGCGATGGCACATGGAAGACCGTAAGAAAGACGCGATGTTGAGACACCCCGCTGATGGGTCACAGTGGAGAAAAGTCGAGCGAGAGTACCCGGACTTCGCACGTGACGCAAGGAACTTAAGGTTTGGTCTAAGTACAGATGGCATGAATCCTTTTGGTCAGCAGAGGTGCAGTCACAGCACCTGGCCTGTGACTCTATGTATCTATAACCTTCCTCCTTGGTTGTGTATGAAGAGGAAGTTCATTATGATGCCAGTGCTCATCCAAGGCCCGAGGCAACCCGGCAACGACATTGATGTGTACCTAAGGCCATTAGTTGAAGAACTTTTACAGCTGTGGGCCAAACCAGGTGTACGTATGTGGAATGAGCACAAAGGGGAGCCATTTAACCTACGAGCATTGCTTTTCGTAACCATCAATTATTGGCCTGCTCTTAGTAACATTTCAGGGCAGACAAACAAGGGATACAATGCATGCACACACTGTTTAGATGAGACTGAAAGTGTATATTTGGATAAATGTAAGAAGGTTGTGTACCTAGAGTATCGTCGATTTCTACCAAACCTGCATCCAGTAAGAAAGAAAGGCAAGCATTTCAAACGTCTGGCAGAACCCCGGAGGAAGCCTGTCCTTCGTACCGGTGAGGAGATATTTGGTATGGTCAATGACCTAGAAGTAATCTTTGGAAAAGGTCCTGGCAGTCTATCTGTTCCGAATGACGATGCCGGACACGCGCCCATGTGGAAGAAGCAATCTATATTTTGGGACCTACCCTATTGGAAAGTCTTAGAGGTCCGCTCTTCAATCGACGTGATGCACGTGACGAAGAATGTTTGCGTGAACCTGCTAGGCTTCCTAGGAGTGAATGGGAAGACAAAAGATACACCGGAAGCACGGCAGGACCAGCAACGTCTGAAAGACCCTGAAGAGCCTATGCATCCTGAGAACGGGAAGGGTAAACGATGCCACTTAACTCCTGCCAGCTACGCTCTTACTAAAGCAGAGAAGGAAATCTTTTTTGAATGCCTGAGCAGTATCAAGGTCCCGTCTGGCTTCTCGTCGAATATAAAGGGAATAATAAATATGGCAGAGAAAAAATTCCAAAACCTGAAGTCTCATGACTGCCACGTGATTATGACACAATTGCTTCCGATTGCATTGAGGGGGCTTCTACCTGAAAATGTTCGAGTACCCATTGTGAAGCTATGTGCATTCCTCAATGCAATATCTCAGAAGGTAATCGATCCAGAAAGCCTACCAGGGTTACAGACAGATGTGGCCCAATGTCTTGTCAGCTTTGAGTTGGTGTTCCCACCATCCTTCTTCAATATTATGACGCATCTCCTGGTTCACCTAGTAGAAGAGATTTCCATTCTCGGTCCTGTATTTCTACACAATATGTTCCCGTTTGAGAGGCACATGGGAGTCTTAAAGAAATATGTTCATAACCGTGCTAGGCCAGAAGGAAGCATCTCTAAGGGCTATGTAACAGAGGAGGTCATTGAGTTTTGTGTTGATTTTATTCCTGACCTTAAGGCGATTGGTGTTCCAGAATCACGACATGAGGGGAGACTGCGTGGAAAAGGCACCCTAGGATGTAAAGCAATGATATGTAGGGACGGGCATTCTCTCAATCAAGCACACTACACGGTTTTACAAAGATCTATCTTGGTTGCCCCGTATATCAATGAACACAAGAATTTAATACGCCTCAAACACTCGGGGCAGTCTGATGAATGGATTATAAGTGAACACATGGCGAGTTTTGGCGGCTGGCTGCAAAGACTTCTCACGAATAACACCACTGTTGGGGATCAGCTGTACTTGTTGGCCAGGACACCATCTTCGACTCTATGTACTTTCCAAGGGTACGAGATAAATGGGAATACATTTTACACGATAGGCCAAGATAAAAAGAGCACCAACCAAAATAGTGGTGTCCGCTTCGATGCATCAGAAGACAATGGGCAAAAGACCACATATTATGGGTTCATAGAGGAGATATGGGAACTTGACTATGGACCTAATTTTAAGGTCCCCTTGTTTCTATGCAAATGGGTCAAGCTAACAGGAGGGGGGTTGAGGTAGACAAGAAGTACGGAATGACAACGGTGGATCTCAACAATCTTATGAAGGTAGACAAGAACTTAGACGAACCATTCGTCTTAGCCAATGATGTGGCTCAGGTTTTCTATGTGAAGGACATGTCTACCAAACCGAAAAAAAGAAAAAATAAGCAAACAGATACATCACACGATGAGCCAAAGCGTCACATAGTTCTTTCAGGGAAAATAAACATCGTGGGAGTGGAGGACAAGACAGACATGTCAGAAGATTATAATAAGTTTGATGAAATTCCGCCCTTCAGAGTGAAGACTGACCCAACCATCCTGTTAAACGATGTTGATACTACATGGTTACGGCCGACGCGATCATAAGATTGACTATATGTATTAATTGAGCCATTTTTGGCACACATATGTATCTCAACATGGAAATCAATGTCATATTTCTTTTGTTAACAATATATGTATTAAATGAGCCATTTTTCTTCCTTCTATTTCTTCCCTCCATTTTTCTTCCCGCCATTTTTTCCCGCCATTTTTCTTCCCGCCATTTTTTCCCGCCAGTTCTTCTCGCCAGTTCTTCCCTCCAGTTCTTCCCGCCAGTTCTTCACTATATATATATGTAGGGTTGGCCTCCATTGTCATTGCACATCTCTAGACTCATATCTGCAACCTCATCACTCTTTCTCATGGCTTCCACCGTAGCACTAACCCCCAGGGAGGTGGAGGCGCTTTGCGCCTCGAACTACCCCTGCCCGCCGGGCTACTGTGTCCCCGTCGGCTGGATGCTGAGCACCGGAGGCGTGCCGGTTCCTCCTGTCCCTCTAGGTGTGGCGCGCCGGATGGCCATCACGAACCACTACTACTTCGAGCTCACGCCGGAGCAGCGGAGGAATCCCAGATGGCATCCCGACTATTTCCCTACTTGGGAAGCCTTCTGCGTGGATCGGCGTGAGAGGGCGCTCGCCAGGCACGAGGAGGACGGCCCACCTCCTCCGAACTTCAACGAGGCCGACCGTCGGCTATGGTGGCGTGGTCGGACTCTCCAGAGCGTCATGGCCTATGACACTACCACCGACTCTAACCCTCGTCTGCGCTACCCTCAAGTCCAGCCCACGCGTACTCAGCCTTCAAGGTTCAATTATGGCGACCCCGACGACGACAGCAATGGCGGCGGCGGCGAGTACGACAACTACAGTGGCGAGTATTACAGGTGTAGGCAGGAGCATGACTGAATCACTCCAACATTCCGAAACAAGTTCGGCCGATTGTTACTTAATCTGGCCATGTATCTTAATTTTCAGTTCTTTTATGTATCTTAATTTTCAGTCGTGCTTTATGTAAATTACTATTAGTTGCATTCTGTATTTTAATTCCAGTTCTATCTCCTTCACAAAATGACCTATCTCATTCGAGGTTTCTTGGCTTTCGGGTCAAATGACCAATGTTATGGCTAGAATCAAGGCATAGTTTGTGATAATATGGCCATATTGTGCATACATGTGCATCATGGCATGGCAAACAATGTTGCAAGAGGAAGTTTTCCTTTTTATCGCACCATTTCCATTTTCTGAGCATAAAAAACAGACGGTTTTGTGAAGCAACCACCAAATGGCTAATTCAAAAAACCACCACCACATTTTACAAAAATACTAGACCACCTTATATGGACAATGTACCAACAGGGGGATCTGAAACCTTTCCGTCCACCTCTGGTGAAAAAAACAAATTCCTGTCGAATCGGCAGGAAGTGGGTCAGATATGAACTACAGGTACATGATACGATGCTCATGATTTTGTACAAAAATCATTTTTAGGTTCACAATATGCTATTTTATCAAAAATCCAATGCAAGTTGAGCGAGGCTTTGTCAGATTCAAGTGTATACAAAAGATGCGGCATTTAAATATCCAATCAATTCAAAAATGTTAATACAAAATAAAATATGATTTGCTCTAATAAAATAGGGTTAGATTCCTTTTTAGATGCTTAATACTTCTTATGTTCAAAGTTTTAGGATTTGACAATTTATTTTTGTTTGAATTGAATAATCAAAATTTATATGTAAGTGTTTTAATCATTTTGAAAATTTTCATCTAAAGTAAATATAAAATGTTTTTACGTGAATGGATAGATATTATTTTTCTGAAAATTATGATATATTATTCATATTTTTCTGAGTTGAAATGAATAAGATATGAATTTTCTAAATTCATATCCTATTTTTTGAATTATAAATGCCCCCACACCTTTAATGCATGAAATACATGCCCCCCTTTAACACCGGTTCCAGCCACGAACCGGTGTTAAAGGGGGGCGCATTTATTTCGTTTCGCGCGCGCACACACCCCCTTTAACACCGGTTCGTGGCTGGAACCGGTGTTAAAGGGGGGGGGGTGTGGGCGCGAAACGAATTCCCCCCCTTCACACCGATTCCAGCCACGAACCGGTGTTAAAGGGGGGGTTATAATGCGCGCGACACCCCTTCCTTCTTCCCCCAGCCAGATCGATTCTTCCCCCAGCCGGTCGCCATCGCCATCCCGCGGGAGCGCCTGCCCGATTCTCTCCGGCCGCCACCACCCCAACTGCCGCCGCCACTCCCTCCAGCCGCCACCGCCCCCAACCAACGCCGCCACTCCAGCCGCCTCGCGTGTGCCCCCGGCCAGAGGTACACCCCGCCGCCCCTCCCCTTCGCTCCCCCATCCGGCTATGCTGCATGAACTTGTCCTGTCTACTCATGGCGGCTAGGATTTTCTTCTTGGCGCCGGACATGTCGAACCACTCCAAAAATGGGAGGTATTCCCATAGGTTGGTGGTGCCAAGGTGCTTGTTGATGGTGTCGGCCTCCATCTTGAACTCCTTGGCTTCGACGGACATGTCCGTATCCGTAGCGGCGTCATCGGCGGAACTTGAACTGGCATGAAGCGTGGTCTTGGTGTTGGCGATGGTCTCCATGAGCATACTAAGGGAGAGCTCGAACAGGCTGCGCCTGAGCTGGACGCGCGGGGAGGTCGCAGCGGATCGGCGCAGGCGCGCCACCATGGCGCGCACCTCGGCGGAGATGACGTTAGCCATGCAGCTGACGCGGTTGTCGGAGAGCAGGTGCACGGCGCGACGCGGCGGTGGGTCCGCCATGGCGGGCCGTAGCTGGACATGCTGAACACGGCGCCGTCGTAGTCCTTGGAGACGAGCACCCAGGAAGGGAGGTCCGGGCGGTCGGTGATGGCCACGTCATGCTCCGTGAAGCACTCCCTGGCGTAGGCGAGCTAGGACACGACGACGGCGTTGCGCGAGCCGAGGCGCAGCGAGAAGACGGGACCGTGGCGCGCGGCGAGGCGGCACCGAGTGGTCTGGAAGGGCTTGTCGAGGAGGTGGAGATGGCCGAAGAAGGGGATGGCCCTCGGTCTCAGCGGGACCCTTATTATTATGTTCTTCTTCTTGCCGGCGACGACGAGGAAGCGGAAGAGGAGAAGGGAGGCGAGGGAAACAAGCACGGCCATCATGGAGTAGGCATTATTATTATTCAACTCCATGATTTGCTGATTCGAGCTGGGAGGTTAATTAGCTACAATATTTGGCGTGGAAGTGCCATGCCATCTTGCTGGTCTCTCCTATATATATGTATCAGAGGGATACAATGCTGGTGAACCTCTGTGCTAGTCAAATTTTAAAAAACTCCCAGGTTTTATTTGTCAACGGAAGCTCCTTGCCGTTCTCTTGCAACTCAATCTATTGGCCACAAATATGTTTAATATGTCAAATATAATGACGTTTCCATTTTGACCCTTAAGTGTTCATATAGACTTTGTTCCTTTATCGGCGAAAATCCTTACTAATGGAAACGAATCCCCTCCCCTTTAACACCGGTTCCAGCCACGAACCGGTGTTAAAGGGGGGGGGGGGGTTATTACGCGCGCGCCACCCCGTCCTTCTTCCCCCAGCCAGATCGATTCTTCCCCCAGCCGGTCGTCATCGCCATCCCGCGGGAACGCCTGCCCGATTCTCTCCGGCCGCCACCACCCCAACCGCCGCCGCCACTCACTCCAGCCGCCACCGCTCCCAACCGCCGCCGCCACTCCAGCCGCCTCGCGTGTGCCCCCGGCCAGAGGTACACCCCGCCGCCCCTCCCCTTTGCTCCCCCATCCGGCTACGCGGCGGCGTGGCACCGTCGGCCACTGTGGGCGAGCAGGCGGGCCGGCGACAGCCGTGCACGCCGGCGACGGTGCGGGCGATGCGGCCGGGCCGGCGCCCCCGTCCAACAGCTATATTGCTAGTGTATTGCTATATATGATTTGTATTGCAATATTCCATGATTTGTTTGTCATATTCATAGTGTATTGCTATATTCATATAATTTTACATAGTGTATTGCTATATTCATATTCCATGATTTGTTTGTCATCTCTTTGGTTAAGACCAGCTAGATGTGGTGTTCTATTTTGAGTAAGTGCAGGTTTATGGTGTGGTACTGAAACCCTTTATTTGGAAATGCAAGAGGCCATCATGCTCCAAAGTTTGCTCAAATGTTTTCCTTTATAAGTCTATATGCAAACAACTTACTAAGTTTTTATGGAACCTCGTTTCAAATAGCTTATCAATACAAATATCTTATGTAGTAATTGTTCCTACAATTTTACACCACCAAAACTGTGTTGTAGCATAAACTGTAGGTTTAGTATGATAGTCTAGCACTGCAGCTTATTCATAGTAAAATGAAATTTATGGTGCTTCAAATCATTGGTTTGCAAGTTGATCAGCCTCATCTTTATGTGGCAAAAACATGAACAACTATTCTTAGCTTTCACATATATATTCATGTCTAAATCTTTAACTTAATTATAGTTTGGCCACCTGATAAAGTTAAATCTTTAACTTAATTATAGCTTTCACATATATATTCTTAGCCTTCCCCTTCCTTCTTCCCCCCAGCCAGATCGAAAGCGCGCGCGCAGAGAAAAGCGGCGCCGCTTTCTGGAGCATCCTCCGGTCAGCCACTGTAGCTAGCCCCTCTCATATGCATCCGGGATTTCTCCGAATTAGGGTTTGGACCCCTCGGAACTCGTTTAAAATGATCAAGCATCCTTAGGGTTTTAATTTCATTTGTGTATTTATTTGTGTATTTTTGTATGAATAATATGTATATTTGTGTATGAATCCAAGTCCACTTGAATGTTTACTCTCTTACTCTAGATAATATTATTATTTTAGAAACTATGGATCCACTTAGTAGAAACCTTGAAGAAGAAGAAATAATGGAGAACATTATCGATGAGGACACCTCACAATATCTAGACTTGGAGGGACATGATGACAACTCAAGTAGTCATGGAGAAGATGAAGACTATGGTGAATGCAATTTAGTGATTACAAAGTCCGGCGAGGTATATGCATTGATTAAGCCTCTGATGACTTCCACCAACAATCTTCTTCTACATGTATTAATTAACGCTTCTTTCTTCTTTTAGCCCTCTGGATCGACCAGCCAGCAACCATCTTCTTCTACGAAAAAGAGCAAGCAAGGCGCGAGCCATCAGTTGAAAGATCGTGCAAAGTTCACGATCGAAGCAGTCCGTGTTGATGGCAGGCCGATGGAGCCCAAGAAGGCCGCAGACAAATTTGTACGTCAGGCTGGAGTTCTTGATAGGGACCAAATCCCAATCATAATTGAATATTGGAATAAGCCAAAGAAGGGCGACGGTACTTTTGTCGATGAAAGATCCAAAGAAACGCTTTGGAATTCGCTGTTGGTAAATTTCACCCTTCCGCCAGAGGAGGATGAAAACAAACCGGTTATAAAGGAAAAGGTCAAAGAGTGGACTCTAAAGAAGATGGCTGACGCTTTCCGCAACTGGAAGACAAAATTGAACAAATTTGTCAAAGCTCGCGAGACTCCAAATTTCGAAGACGCATATTATGCAAAGATAAGACCTCACTGGCGCGAATTTGTGGCATACAAGGAAGGTGCTATAGCTACAAAGAGGTCAGAAACCAATACGCTAAATGCCCAGAAGAAGGAATATCACCAGAGGACAGGGTCAGGTGGCTACATATCTCAGAGGCCTAAGTGGGAGGAAGCTGAGAAGGCCCTGCACGACAGAGGGATCACACCCGAGACACATGGGTGGGACCTACGTGCAAAGACTTGGTTCTACGGAATCGGGACAAGGTTGGACCTAGAAACAGGATTGTGTATCTTCCCAACCCTCCTTGCCAAACCCGTCACTGAACTCATCACGGCATACGAGGAAACAGCCGCCGGGACCTTCCATCCCGACAGAGAGAATGACCAGCTCACACGCGCCATCGGTAAAAAAGAACACCCTGGACATGCACGAGGCACAGGGGGTATGACGTGGAAGGATGGGTTTGCCGAGTGGAGCGACTCTTACAGATGGCACGGCAGAAAAGAAAAAGAGCGTATAGAGCGGATGACACAGATAGAACATGCACTTGTGGCGCTGAAGGCGCAAGTGAATGCACAACAGAGCCATCAAGCTACCGTCCCATCTCAGCGGCATGAAGATCCTGCATTGGAAGCTGCTGGTGGCCCAGACTCTGCGCGGAAAAGCAGCGTGGCTTCCACGGAGAACGTGCATCCCACGCTTGAAATGGCGGGTCCTCGATATCCCGTGGATGAGATCACAGAGAGCGAACACGCTGAGCTGCATGTGAGATTAATGGGCTTATCCATTAAGGTGGCTGTCGGCTATGCCTTACCTCCTGTAGCTGGTGGAACTTACCACTACCGACCGATTCCAGATGGCTATGCTATTGTCGGGGTGGATGAGGTTGTGAAGGAATATGAGGAAGCACAGCTTGACCATGCTAGAGGTGAAGGGGAAACTCAACTCAAATTTGTAGTGAAAACAACCATTCTTTGGAAGAAGGAACACATCGTGCTTCCAAATTGGAGGCCACTGGCACCCCCGCTGTCTCCGCAGCGTCAGCAGTCTGAGCCGCTTCAGCCATCTCCTACGCGGCAGCCATCTTCGGCGCTTCAGCCATCTCCTGCGCGGCAGCCACCTTCGGCGCGCCAGCCATCTCCGGCGCGCCAGCCATCTCCTGCCCGTCAGCCATCTCCGGCGCTTCAGCCATCTCCTCAGCGTAAGCGGAAGAGCACTGCCACGAAGAGCATCACTAGCACTGCCACAAAGAGTTCAAAAAACTACGTCCCGCAGCCTTCCGCCAAGCCATTGCCGGTTTTACCGTGGAATCGCAGCGACGAGGAGACCAATAGGATCTCGGAAGAAGAGGTCAAGAAATTCTTTGCACCTAGACGGGCCGAGCCAAAGGAGAAAATAGATCCGGCGGTGGTGGAGAAGTTTTACAAAAATATTTTGAAACCTGAAACCCCACTTGTGCCGTACTACGAGCGCCAGATTTTGAAGGCGGATGCATGGTGCCATAGGGAGACTGAAAGTAGCAGTTGTGCGGCACCCCAGAAAATAGTTCCCATGCTCGGAGAGCAGGAAAACCAATCATGCGCTCCGCTCCAAGTGTTCGACACACGGGACGCTCCTCCCGTAAATGATTACGAGACAGAGCTACAAAGAAAGGCCAATGAGATGGGGATGACTTACATTGCATAATTGAACATCATGGGAGACAACTTGCCCAAATGCAATGCCAACCCCATACAGCCATGGAAGTATGGGAAGAATCTCGTCAAGAAAGAGGAGCTCAAGAATCTACCAACAAAGATGCGAAAATTGCACAAATGGTACCTTGATTTCTGCAAGACGAGAAAGGAAGAATGGATCACGGCGCATATAAGAGATCAGATTTTCTTGTGCGGAGACGACGAGATCGACTTCAACATTCAAGACTTGCATTTTCTATTCAATCAGAAGGAACTCGACAAAGCTGCCATCAGCCTTTATTGTGTGTAAGTACTATTTCTGTATTTTCTATCTCATCTCATTCACTTCATTAATTGCATGTATATATATATGCTCACCATATATGTATATACTATTATGCAGGAAAAAGGTTATGGAATGCATGAAAGGAGGACCTTTTAACATTGGGTTCGTTGACCCAAATAGAGTTCATGAAGAAGTGGTAAGAACCAAACCCGGGCAAACAGAAGATTTATTGCTAAGGTCTTTACTGAGACAACAAACCAAAAGAGAAATACTATTGCCTTACAACTTCTCATGAGTACTGTTACCCTCTCTTGTACACATTCTGTTTCGGCTTACTCGATGTTAAGTGTAACTGATGATGAGTTATGCGTGCGTAGGTTCCACTTTATTCTGCTAGTCATTCAACCTGACTTAGGAAAAGTCCTTGTCATGGACTCGTTACGAAAAGAAAAAGATCTATGGGCACACTTTAGAGAGATGCTCCAGAGGTAATTTCAATCATATTATCGCACTAGATCGGCAACTTTCGTGACAACAAGTAATTAATTACTCCTTTATCCATTTTCTTTGCCGGACAGGGTTTGGAAAAGGTTCACGGGCAGGGCCGTGGGTGAATGGTCAGAAGAACTAAAATTTGTAGACCAAAATGTAAGTAATACTAGCTAGCTAGGTCTGCGTATCTCTTTGATTCTGCTTCCAATTTCATTATATCATGCTTTATTGATTATTATTTTGATTGAACTCTCTATTCTCGTAAAGTGCGCGCATCAGGGACACGGCAATAACTTATGTGGGTACTATGTTTGCGAGTTCATTCGCAACACGATACGTGCGACGGGCCAAGCCGCACTAGAACAACTTAGAGTAAGTAAACAAAGTACACAACATTATTTTATTACCATCAATTGTGTTTAGTTTTATTCTTATATATTGACCCCATTCTTCATATATATTCAGATCGAACGGATGCGGGACCAACTCCTACCATTTGACCGCATACGAGCCATTCAAGAGGAATTGGCGGGGTTCATACTTGATGAAGTCGTCACGCCTGGCGGAGAATTCTTTAGATATCCACCAAAATGAACGTTGTATATATGCTTGAACGTGTTTGTCTTGTACTTGATGCTTCAACGTTTATGGAGAATACCACACAATGACGATGTTGTGTATAATAATAGTTGCTTAATTATTCATGTACTCGTATGTACCGATGACGATGTATGTGTATACCCCTCCCGATCGATTCCCCCTCCCCCCCCTCCCCGTCCCCGCCGCGCCGCAGAAATACGCCCAGAACGGGGCAGGGGAGGAACTCTGCCGCGGCAGAGATTTAGGCCGTTTTCCTGCCGCGGCAGAGATTTATCTCCTTTAACACCGGTTCGTATAAGAACCGGTGTTAAAGGGGGGGCCCTCTAACACCGAACCCTCAACAGCGGTTCTACAACCGTTGTTAGAGGGCCCTCCAAACCGGTGTTAGAGGGGGGGTGTGCACTAGTGCATCTAGGCGGCATCATGGATGCCGAGGAGGATGGCCGGCGCCTTGTCTTCGTCTACGGCATCACCCTCGCACCCGTCAGGCTCAACGCCTAGCAACTCACCATGCTTCATGACGCCCTTGCGTCCGGTGAAGCGGGAGACAGAGTCCCTGGCGCGCTCACTGCCGCGCACGCATTCGCGCGGCCTCGTCATCACCAAATGTCGTGCTCTGTCGCCGCCGAGCGGGCACATTTGTCTCGTGAGGGCAAAAAAGGTGTCTAGCATGCGCACGCCGAAGCAGGAGTCGATGGAGTGGGCCTCGCTAGACGCCGATGACAATTTCCTCCCCAAGATGGCGATGGAGGCGTCGCTGAACGACGGCCCACCGATGACAGCCCCTGCCGCGTGCGCCTGGTCCAGGTGGGACTAGGAGCGGTAGGACGACGAGCGTCAGGCCGCGCGTACCGCTCGCCTATCAGGGCGCACTGCTCGTCTTCCTTGACGACAAGGGCGAAACCCTCGTCGTAGTGGTGGCGTTGCAGCGATGCCAGCCAGGGCGGCTCCCATCCGCCAAAGCCGCCAAGTGAGACGACGAGGACGGTGACTACATGGTGTTCTACCGCCACTTCGGCATGTGAACGGCCACCTCCTTTTTTACAGTTTTTTTACTCCCTCCGTCTAGAAATAATTGAGTTGGATTTGTCTAGATTCAAATGTATCTAGCCCATATTAGTATATAGGTACATTTGAATCTACACAAACCTAAGTCAGTTATTTCTAGACGGAGGAAGTATGTTTTTTATGTTTGTTTTAGCCTACTATAAGTCGAATTTAGGTATATATCCAAATTTGACATAATATATACGAACTCGTTTATAATCTAATAAAATCGACTGAATTAGTATTAAATTTACCGTATTTTCTCGAATTTTGGGTGAATTTTCGAATTTTCACGAACAAACACTCGGAACACGAGTGGGGATTCGGCCGTTCCCGATCTGAAGGGTACATCCATCTGAAAAAATTTACATCGGGATTTCAGCCCTAACGATTGGAGTGCTCTGAGTCTGAAAAAGAGGGAGTAATCGCCGGAGCTGCCACCTCATTTTCCCCCTCGGCTGTAATCCAGGCGCGGGAGATAATATCTAGCTTAATCTCCGGACGCGTGCTGTCTTGATTTAAGCGCATTTTTATCGGAATCTTAATTACATTACGCTTAATTACATTCCCGTGCGTTACCTACGGTTCGTTCTTATCCGATGTCCATCGATCGGCGCAGGGTGAAGCAATAGGTGCTGACACACACCGGATGATGATGACGACTAAGCCTTCCTTTTTTTCTCTGCGGCTGTATGCAGGTCCAGTCAGGCGATCACTAATCAGGGATTCGGTATGAATGGCGTATCCGTCTACACGAAACATTATGGCCATGCACGGATGAATATCCCCCAATTGTCGCCTTCTCTACCGGCTGGGTCTTGTGCTTGCACCTATAAAGCCAGACGAATCGCCTCGCAATTCTTGATACGACATACGTATGTATAGTCTAGACTAGACGTGATGGACGAGTCAGATGATGTGCTCCATGGGAAAACTGGAGAGCTGGTCGTCATCTCCGGCGGCCGCGGGGACGGAGATGGCCAGGCAGAGAGCTTTGGCTCCAGGGTGTCTCTGTGCTCGTCCACGTCGATCCTGATGGCCGACGACGAACACGACCAAGCGGAGTCCTCCTTGATGGTGGCTGATCCTACGACGCAGCAAGCAGAATATCAGGACGACCTGTCGCCGCTGCTGGCGAGCCTTTCAGTCAGGTAGACGGATCATTGCCTCAATTATTGTACTCACTTTAGATTGTTTATTACATTGCAGTATTATGTTCCAAAACAACATATCGTTAGAATCCTTGCGCCCTCACTCAAAATCAATTCGTAGTGTTATTCCTGTCTGATCTGTTTTCGCAAACGACATAGCGGTAATGCATGAGAGATATACATTCATCACATCATATAGAACTAAGCCCAGTTCTCTATACCTATTTTTTATAAGATCTGGTTGATTTTTCATCGCCCGGTCCATATTAACAGCCTAAACTTTGTCTAGATTTGTATGTATCTAGTTAAGTATTTAGACTAGATGCATTCGTATCTAGACAAAGTTGAGGAGCCATTAGTATGAATCGGAGGGAATAGATTATGCATTTTTTTATTGTGTTTTACATGCCGTTAAGATAATCTCTAAATTAGATACATTCACTTACCACAGGACAGGGCTGTCTGCGTACTACAAGGAGAAGTCCCAGTCATTCGCTAATCTATCCCTTGTAACAAGGTTACAAGACCTCCCAAAGAAGGCCACCACTTACAACACTAGAATGAAGGCGCAGAGGGGACAAGATTCTGCAGGGCCAAGCGCAAGGCGTTCGTCAATCTCTTGCCACCGTGCTGGGCCGTGCAGCAAGATTATAGCCAAGAAGGCGATGCCAAGGGGATCATCTGACCGCCTGCTGTCAAGACTCGAGAACAAGGAACAGAAAAACCACCTGCATATGAATATGAAGGCAAGAGAGAGGTCATGAGCTAGCTGCCAGCTAAATGCAATGCAGCTAAGATCTAACGGAAATAATTGGGCATTGAGCATCCAGCTCCATGTTTTCCTTTTTTCTTTTTAGTAGCTTTCTACGATCGAGGTTATTGGAAGCAAGTGTTGGTTGCTTTTACCCTAGTCTGATAAATCTTATTTCTATATGATTGTGATAGGTCAATTCTTAAAGAACGAATTCCTTCTGAAGCAAATTTTACTCATGTGTACTTGTTCCCCTCACTCTATTACTGTTTGTTTTTCTATCTCCACAGAATTTGCTCGGTGTGTTCAAGCATCACTACTAGAGAAAAGGCTATAGGAGACATGCTCATTTGAGGCGCATTTATACTATATGCGTCTCAGATAAAATAGGTGAGGCGCACTACACTGACATGCGCCTCTAGTATTAAAATAGGCGAGGCACATATTTGTAGGATGCGTCTCCTATAGTATCTGTACGGACGAAATCTGGCACCCCCGTATTATGCGTAATATGCGGCTTCAACATGTTAGATAGACGAGGCGCATATGTGAACAATGCGCCTCGCATATGTTGGGTGGGCCCGGGAGGAGATCGGTGGTCCAATATGTGAGGCGCATATCGTCACATGTGCGTCCTATACTTTATAATAGGCGAGGCGAATTAAGAAGAATGCGCCTCAAGTAACCCCTGCGGGCTCGGGTGGCCGCATAGGCGAGACGCATGTTAGCATATGCGTCTCAGATAGTTTACAATATAGGAGGCGTATTTAGTGCAATATGCGCCTCGCATAACCTGGCTCACTTTTTTCTGCACCTTTTGGCACATGCAACCCACTCACTTTTCTCACTTCTTCCTCCACCACCAAAAGACAGATTTGGTCGCCCCTCCTCCTCCCCACCTTATTTTCCACATTGATTCACCATAGCAGCTTGCTCAATCTCCATTGGTTGACACGCATATGTAAGTGAAGTCTCTTGCTCCTCTAGATCTACAACATGTCCCTTTACTTATCCTCTGGCCCTCTTGTGCAAGTCGTCGTTGGAGAAAGCGTGAAGGCGTTGCTTGCATGCTCATGCGCGTTGTCGGCGACACCGCGACTATATGATTGTGTTGTGGTGCATGCTTCTTTTTGTGCAGGGATTTCATTTGAGATGCCAATGTTTCGCCGAAATGTCGATTTATTTCTTTTTCGACGAATTCTGGCACTTGCGGATGTTCTCTTTTTAGGGGAGGTCATGCCGAATTTTTCCGGTGATCCAGACGTCCATATATGCTCTAATTATTCTCTTGCTCTTTGTACCACACGTAGGTGATCATGGTCCGACCAATGATCTGCAAAGCCCTCGTGGATAGGTGGATGAGATGCGCGATGGCAGATATGGCACGCGCAAACAAGACGAAGATAAGATGTCCGTGTCGTGACTGCAAGCTGATGTATCTGATAAGGCATGATTCCGGAATGCTGGAGTCGCACCTGCTCTGACGTAGTTTTATGGATGGCTACACTCGGTGGATACGTAATGACAAAGATGATGATGAGGATGTCAATAATGGTGAAGATCAAGATGTCGGTCACGATCACGAAGATCAAGACACCGGCGGCGGGGCAGGTGATGATCATGAAGATCGGGGTGGCGCCGGACATGATGGACACGAAGATGATCAAGGTGGCACCGGGCATGAACACGAAGATCAAGGTTTCGACCACGATTCGAGCTGGCTGTGAGACCCTCATGTCCAAGATCTACTTCTCAAGGAGAAGAGTAACACTAGAGCCGCCGCTAGAGAGAAAGCTAAGCTGGAGCAAATGAAGAAAGACGCGATCACTCCATTGTTTGATGGATGCAACAACGGGGATACTCATCTGAATGTAGCGCTCAGGGCTCTGAAGATGAAGGTGAAACACAAAATGACCGACGAATCCTTCGACGACAACATTGCATTCTGGCGCCACTATATTCTTCCCAAGAAGGGGAACACATGTCCGACTAGTATCGCTGAGGCCAAGAAAGTCGCGAGCCCTCTCAATCTACCGCATGTGAAATACCACATCTGCATAAATGATTGCATCATCTATCGGGCCGAGGACGCGGAGAAGACCACGTGTTCAGTGTGCAAGACCTCTCGATACAAGACAGGGGCCAAGAAAGCTCCTAGAAAGGTGGTGTGGTACTTTCCTCTAACTCCTTGTCTGCAGCGGTATTTCAAGGACCTTAAGGAAGTAGAGCTCATGCGCTGGCACACGGAAAGAAAGAGGCCAGAAGACGATAATCCGGAGAAGGAGGAAATGCTGAGGCACCCTTCGGATGCTTGCTAGTGGAAGGCGTTGGACCTCCAATATTACCAACATTTCAGGAAAGAGTCAAGAAACCTCAGGATGGGCGTGAGCACCGACGGACTCAATCCGTTCGGAAGCTAGAGTAGCACACATAGCACCTGGGATGTGTTTGTATGGATCTACAACCTCCCCCCTAGTTGTGCATGAAGAAGAAGTACGTAACCATGAGTATGCTGGTTCAAAGGCCAAAACAACCCGGTATAGACATCAATCTGTATCTCACATTGTTGAAAGAGGAGCTGGCCATGTTATGGGAAGAAGGAGCCCGTACATGGGATGCGCGAGACAAGAATACTTCGACATGAGAGTGGTGGTGATCACGATGGTGCAAGACTATCCCGGTTACGGATACTTCTCAGGGCAAGTGGTTCAAGGATTCTATGGGTGCGTTAGGTGCAAAGATAATACAACATACCGCCAGCTACAGAAATATCCCGGGTCCGGGAAAACCGTGTTCCTTGGGGCTCGGAGGTGGCTTCCCAAGAATCACACCTGGAGAAATCTAGGAGATCTGTTCGATCCGGCGATCGAGCTCCGTGGAATCCCGGACCAGAGGAGCGGCGCGGAAATCTACGAGCTGTTGAATAACTGGAAGGAATGCCCTGCATCGAGAAAGACCCAGAAGAAGCCAGAGCCGCTGCTGAAGGTATGGAAGGCGAGGTATGTTTTCTGGGACTTGCCATACTGGAAGATCCTCCGCGTGCCTCATAGCCTCGATCTCATGCATATCACGAAGAACATGGGCGAGAGTCTGCTTGCCACCCTCCTTAACACCGACAACACCAAAGATGTGCCAAAGGCAAGGAACGACTTGAAGCATATGGGCATCAGGGATGAACTTCAACCACTACCTAGCGATGACGAGGAGGAGGACGAGGAGGAGGAGACGGAAATGCAGAATAGCCATCGTCGCAAGAGCAAAAAGAAGGTCAAGAAGGGCGAGGTTAAGATCAAGGCCTTGTGCTTCACTCTGAGTAAGAAGGAGGCCATACAGTTTATGAAGTGCCTCCTCGGAGTCAAATTTCCGAATGGCTATGCGGGGATGATAAGCAGATGGCTAGACGAGGCGAAGCAGCGCTTCAGCGGGATGAAGTCTCACGACATCACCGTGTTGATGACGCAGGTACTCCTAGTCGTGATCCGAGGTATAATGGACAAGCACATCCGTGAAACGTTATTTGGCCTCTGCAACTTTTTCGATGTCATCTCTCAGAAGTCGATAGGCATTAAGCAGCTCATGAGGCTACAAGATGAGATCGTGGTGATACTATGCAAGCTCGAGATCTATCACCCCCCCCGGCATTCTTCGATGTCATGCTTCATCTGCTTCTCCATGTCGTGGAGGATATCGTCCAGCTCGGTCCTCCGTTTCTACGAAGCATGATGCCGTTCGAAAGGCTCCATGGACACATCAAAGGATACATTAAGAATAGGTAATGTCCAGATGGAAGCATAACAAACGGCTTCCTGGCCGAAGAGTGCATCTCTTTCTACTCAAACTTTCTACAAAGCGAGACCCCTCTTGGTCTGCCATTCAAAAGGCACCTAGGGAGGCTCGCTAGATGGGGTCACCACGAGGGTCGGCGCCCAAAGCATGTCGACATCGAGGGCCGAACCAAGGACTTTGAAAGAGCAAACCTGGTCGCGCTACAGCACCTGCAGGTGGTTGATCCATACATATATGAGCACAAAGAGTTTATCAAGAAGAATTATGCTGACCAGGGGCGCCAGTACTCGGAGGAAGATGTTATCAAGGAGCACAACTCCGGTTTCATGTGGTGGTTCAGGGAGAAGGTCATTGCTAATCCACCGTAGGGCGAGTACTCGGAGGAAGATATACTCATATTCTCCTTGTCACGGGGTGCCTCGCACAACCTGATGACCGATCAGGCATATGATATCAATGGATACACGTTCTACACAGAGGAAAAGGACAATAACTGCGATTACCAGAACTCATGGGTTACGGGGATATTCTACACTGGTGATGTCTTGGAAAGATACCACGGAAGGATCGAGGAAATTTGGGAGCTCGACTACATTACGGAGAAGGTGCCGATGCTCCGTGTCAGGTGGGCCAAGAGCGTCGAGAAAGAAGGCCGATATTTCACCACCATGGTTATACTGTCAAAGACCACCAGCGCGAAGGCACCCGCGAGAAATGAGCCTTGGGTTCTAGATAGCAAGGTTGACCAATGCTGGTACATCATAGAACCATCAAAGCCTAGCCGGGTTGTCGTCAGGAGAGGCAAAAGGAACATCATCGGAATGGACGGAGTCACCAACGAGCAAGACATTGACCAGAACGGTGATCTGAAGATGGAAGACAGATACGGGAACCAAGCACCATACACCACAACCCTATCTAAGAAAGGACTCCTGTTCAAAAGAAGTAGTGAAGACATCCCAGACCTAATCTATGCAACCGCGACAAAGAAGGGCAAGAAGACGACCATTTTCAAGAAATGCTAGCATGCTCCGACCATTGTCAAGAACCGTCATGTGTGTGTGGCCTACTATTATGTATCGAAACATTCCTAATTATCATTTTTTGTATGTTATAATATTGCATTGAGAATATTATGTATCGACGAGACACATTCATAATATTCACTTTTGTTGTTTTGGCAATATTTGAATTTTAAAATATTTGCAGTATATTTTATAGTTCATATTGTGTTTGTACAATGTTTTTACATGAAAAATGGCCTTCAAAAAAGTTTTCAAAAAATTTGAGCCACCAGGATTCAAACCTGGGTGGCTAGGCTTTAGATTAGGACAAGGGACAAAACTAGTGGGCTAGGGGTAAGTTTGTTGACAGATACATCGCATTGCGCTAGTTGACTAGTGCTACAGAATACCCGAGGCGCATTCTGGCCAGATGCGCCTCATATAAACTAATACGAGGAGCATTTTGAAATATGCACCTCGCATAAGCTGGTACCTGTCTATGATGATTGAGCCTTTTTTTATCTTTCACTTTCTCTGGATCTGACAAACTTCAACCTGCATCCCCCCTTTGCCTTTGCTCCATAGCCCAGGAGGATCAGCCTGCACCACTGTGCCCAGGAGGAGGAGGAGCCTGCCCGCCCGCCTGCCGTGCCTAGGAGGAGGAGGGGCTTGCCCGTGCCGCCGTGCCCAGGAGTTGGAGCCCGCCCGTTCCATGCCCAGGAGGAGGAGCCTTCCTGCCCGCCGGTCATCTTCTGCCGCTGCCGTTGTCTACCCTCACAGTGGCGATCATTCTCTCTCCCCTCTCCCTGCCCCTCTCCCTCTGAGTTTGTGATGCCGCCTCCGTCATCTACCCTCACCGCTGTTTGGATTCAACCATGTGTTTGAATTCAATTTAGTGAGCTCCTAGTGTATTTTGATGAAGTGATGCTTGGATAATAAGATACTGAATCTTGCGTCAGTGATTAGTTCCTTGGATCTACTATAACTGCATCATGGCTTAAATGACTATCAACTGAATAGGATGATTGTCAAGAGTGATAATGGATTTGAATATAAAGATGATTCCTAGTATGTATACTTAGGGAAATGATTTGAATAAGACCCTTTATCTAAAATTGTTGGTGATTGCTAAACTGTAGCTTGAGTTGGTAAACCCTGGCCCTAGTGGCACTTGTATTGCTAGGTTGTTACTGAGGTGCTTCCAATATTTGGGAATGTGCCCAGTAGTAGCCAGCCAACAGGTTTGAGTGCTCTGTTTCTTGGCTATTCCTTCTTCTTGCTCTAGATTAGGTCAATGATGCAAAAGGTCAATGATACTAGGCTCAGACCTAGTGTAATAATGTGTAACTTTGATTCCTAGAGTTAATGCTAGGAAAATGATAAGGACTATTTGGGTATAATTTGTATGTGGAGATGGATGACCAATATGAATACTTTGTCCATGTGATAGTAACAGTTTAGATGATTCCTTTCATAGAGTTACTACTATGGTGTTTCCTTTTCTTTCTAGAGTGTGCACAGTATTACACCCTAAAGTGACATGATTTGCTCTAGGGATTCCTTTCTTAAGGATTGAGATTTGGTTGCCAGTGATGCAAGGTCTGAGGTGCCAGTCTTGAATTGATGCCTTCTACTACCCTGGTCTTATTACTGTGATGCCTCCAAAAGAGTTTACACAATATGATGATCTAAGTTAGTATGATTTGCTGTTAAATTTAATTAGCTTGCTTGACTGTGGGTATTTAAATCTTGATATTCTAAGCATGAAACTAATGTAGTCTATGATGCAAGAGGCTGAGACATGGATTGATAATAAGAATAAATTCTTAGGTGGCCTCAAGCTCTATGATGAGCCTTGCATACCACCTGTATGCAATACTGAGAGAAACTCCTCCCAATAATTTCCTTTAGGCTTGAACTAAAGGAAATTATGATGCTAATTAGCTGAGATGCCAACCTGCTATGTAGAAGGAACACTTGATTTATTGGTGATGTTAGCTTGCATGGTTTGATTTGATCTACTCTTAATGATCTGGATCAGCAACTGATTCATGTGCCTCGCCTCCTCTTCCTAACTCATGTATTTAACTTGTCATGGATATACTCCTAGATCTTCTCCCATGATTCTGATGGCTAGGAATATTTTTGGTAATATTTTCATGGTGTTCTAATGGATATTGCTGGATAGAAGCTTGTGCTTTCATGGGGTATTCTTGTGTTGAATGGGGATAAGATGAAAGTTGTGCTCTAGAGTATGGGAAGATGGAATGGTAGTTTGCTGCTACGACTGTGCTCTTCCTTGTGCACTTACTGGGCTAGCTTTGGTGTTGACAACTTATTAGCAGTGGCTGCTTGATTCCCCTACTAGCAGTAACTTATTAAAGTTGACCATGAGAAAACTTAAACTAGCAGTTAACAAGGAGGTACTAAGTAGTTTCTTTTTGTGAATGAGCTTCTGTTGCAAATCCTATAAGCTTCAGACCTGCTAGTACTGTGTAAATTTTGTTTCTTTATTTTTTTAGTTTGTGCATGTGCAGAGAAGGACATAAAATCTTACCTTTGTATAGCTAATCATATATGTGGTGTATGCTGTCCAGGTTTCTTGTATGCTGCTGGTAGCAAGTTGTGTATGGCTGTCCTTTTGTATGCTGCCAGCAAAATAGCTGTGTTTGTGCCTATTTAGGTTTTTTTGTGCAGGTTTTTCTTTTTGAGTTGCCAATGTTTAGCCGGAATGTTGATTCATTTCCGTTCCGCCAAATTTCTGGCACTCCTAGACATAGAAAATTAACAAAGGTTATGCCAAAAAATTCTGTGAATTTTTGTGCTTATTAGTTCTATTTATTTGTGTGTTTAGAAATGTCGGCGGAGCCAGGCCCTTCTAGCAAGAAGCCCTTTTGGGAGCAGCAGGCGGAGATGGAATCCCATGAGGACCCGGATTTCGTTCCGCGGGACGACGAGATGCACGCGAATGAGGATACCTTGTCGGGCGATGAGGAGATGGGGACGCCGATGGCAACACCACTACCACTGATGGTGGCGGTGAAGCTACTACGGACAGTGGTAGCACATCGAAGAAGGCCCAGAAGGATCGGACCCTGATCGTGGTCGACATCAAAAGGTCCATCATCACAAGAGTGAACGCTAAAGGTGCGCCTAGCCGGCCGAGTTTGTCGCGGGTTACTCAAACCAGCTTGCGGCAATCCTACGGAACACTGTCACGATCAACACGGAGAACCTGAAGGCCGAAGAGAATAGGGGTTTCCTCATCCAGCTCTTCCGGAAGCTACACACAAGATACGCGTTCCCGGGTGATGAGGAACACAAGTACAATAATGACAATCTCAAAGGGAATCCGGTGAACAAGTATGCCCTCAAGAGGATGACCAAGGCCTTGTCGAAATGGAAGGTTTGGGTTAAGAAGCTGATTTTCGAGGACAAGCTAAGTTATTGGGAGGTCGTCAAGAAGGAGCCTCTAGTCACGGAAGAACACTTCAAGGTGTTCAAGGCCAGATGTGAATCTGCCCTGGGCAAGGCCAAGAGTCAGTACTTCAAGGAGTTGTACGAGAAGAACATCCGTACCCACCATCTCGGCTCTGGCGGTTATAGAGCTGCGATTCCCAAATGGGAGAAGGAGGACGCCGACGCTCGTGCAAAGGGGATGACACCTCCCTTTGACGACATAAAAGAGCCACAGGCAAAGAACTTTGTCAGGGCCCAGTTTACCAAGCCGAAAGGGAGTTCTAATTATTCCTCGGAGCCCGTCGGCCCCTTCGCTACGAAGGTGACGAACTTCATGAGAAAATATGTAAGTAGTTTGCATCCAAGTCGATTATTTGTGTTCACGATTAATCAATGGAGTCCAGTTTTCTGATTAATGCTTCGTTTTCCTTGTGCGCAGGAAGAGGAGTGTAGGAGCTCTTCATCCCAGGGGTCGGCGTCTGTCGCGAAGTGGGACACCACTTTTAATAGGGCACTGAACCGGACCAAGAATGTCGAGCCCCTGGCGGCCCCGTCGTCGGCTGTTCATGTGGTCGGCTTTGGCGGCATAACATTGTCCGAGTACTATGGAACCCCGGAGCGGAAGGGCAAGAAGGCCAAAAGCGTCGAGGTAAGACAACTAAGGGAACATGTGGAAGCCTTTCCCAATATAGTCCAAGGTGCCATGAACCAGGTTGTGTCGGCTGCCGAGACAAAGTTCCAAGAACAAGTTCATACACAAGTCCAGGCACAAGTCCAGTCACAAGTGAACGATAAGCTTAACACCATCCTTCCCGAGAATATCATTTTGCGGCCCGAAAGTTGTGGTGCCCAGGCAACGCGGTACCCAAGTTGCTTGTAATCAGCCGCGATGACTATAGTTGGCGTGCCAAATACTCAGAGGGTCTTTTTTGGCACGAATTCAACTTTACGTTTCGATAAAAAATATCAGGCTAACGGCCGTCAAGTTGGGGCCCTGTCAGTTCTTGTCGTTATGTCGTTGCCGTCCCTTAGGCGGGGTGGCTGTCACGTGGGCTTGCAGCGCTAGCACCGTGGATAGGATAACACGACCGGCCTAGTGTATTGTCGTGACAAAACAGGGCACATATATCATCGTTATAATTATTTATTGTTTACTCAGAAACTAGAATGGCCACCGCCACGCGTCTCTCCTTTGGACTTCCATCCCCGTCGTTAACCACTACCTTAGAAACACATTGACGGTTCCACCGTTCCACTATCTCGTAGAAACCACTCTTCTTCCTCCTGTCATATGTCTTCTTCCGGTCTTCTCCTAGCCACCATGGAAGGTCGTCGCACTCTAGAGACAAGCTTCACTACCCATGACAATAAGAAGATAGACGTTGTCTATACCAACAAGGAGGAGACAGTGGTGCGAGTCCAGAGGATGTACGAGGGTTGGCTTGAGAAAGACGAGGAAAAGTTTGTGGGATTGGACCTCGAGTACACCCCGGAGCACCCATATGAAGGAAATGAAGTCACCGTCGTTCAACTGACCATGAGGAAACACGTCCTTGTCTACCACTTCTCCCGGTTTGTAGATCTGCTCTCTGTAACTAACCACTTTTAGGGTTTTCTCCTCTTGTTCTTTATCCATTTTCTCATCTTGCAAGTACTAAATTTTACTTAGGACCAAATAAATTATGACAAGACAATGTTGAGAGTCTTGATCTTGCATTTACTAAACTTTTTAAAATGATATTCAGATGATGATCTTGCATTGAAAAAATATTTGTAGTTGCAAATTTTGGTGATGACAAACTATATACTTTTAGGACTGACAGGAATTGTCCGGCGCTTCTCCAGTTCCTTGTAGAAAAAGGATTTGTTTTCTGCACTGTCGACAATACAACTGATGTTTTGAAATTTCATCAAGAGGGAATTACAATTCCTCCGCACAACTGGATCGATATTCAGAGTCTTGTCAAGATCTTAGGGGGCTCGAGGAAGGCTGGAATGGCATCACTCGCAACTAGAATCCTCGATGAGTCGTATGACACAATGAAGGCAGATTTCCCTACGGATAGGCACGATTTCTGGGAGGAGTGGCCATTGTATGATATAAACCTGAAGTATTGTAACTACCTTGGTGAATTACGCTCCTAGTACAAGCCTGGATGTTCAGAAATGGTTGAAATAGTACGGTGGGGCCCAAATGCCACTCACAGGTAGACCTTTCGGCCGTCCCAACCTTTTCCCAACATCGGGACAAGAACGGGCGGCGTAATCGGCAGGCGAAGGGATCAACTACATACACAAATGAGTATGTATGCAAGCCACCATACAATAGTACATCAGAGCCATTCCATCTAAAAAGAAAGGAAATATAGCAACGCCATACGGCAAGATCCAAATATCCTAGATAGATATAATAGTTTAGGATATCTCCTCATACATCAAACATCAGAGTATCAAGCGGAAGCGGAAGATAAAATCCGAGTACGGATAAGAAGCAAATCGGCATAAGATGCCCCATAAACAAGCACATCCCGCCCACAGATCTCACGGATCCCCGTTCCCGGAATCTCTACACCGAATGATCGTTGCCCACATCGTCCGTCTCTTCCACCCAGTATCCATCTTGCGAGTGTACCTGTTCATCTGAACCAATAATTTATCGTGTGAGACCCTAGGGGTACTCAGCAAGTCTTTATGCCTCTAAAGGGGACACAACCTGGGGTGACGCAATTGCAGCAAAAGATAAACCCTAGCAATTCTATAGATACTCGCTAAACATCCGCCCAACCATAGATAGACGGATGTCCGTGAATTAATAACAACAGCTATAACAGTTATACGGTAATATCCACAGATCCATCCTCCTCCTCGCTTACGACGAGGAAGCGGACGAACAACCCCCCCATCCGTTGGCAGTTTTATTATCCATTCCGTGAGTATTGCACTATTTACTAGTCAGGTACCTAGTCTAGTCAAATTAAAAGCGGTACTTTAGTTATGCTTGTCTATGATCGAGAAACTGTGCTCCAAGTCGTCCATAACCGCGGACACGGCTTTCAGAAAGTTTTACCCTGCAGGGGTGCACAAATAGCAACACACACTCGATATGCCTCGGAAAAACCAAATCAAAACCCAACGAGGCAGTCACTACAAAGCGATCACAGGATTCAGAAATATTTCAGGGGGCCACCCCATTGAGCTACCCGCAACGAAGTTAGCTGACTCCAAGACGGACTCAAGGTTTGCGCCAATGGCTGTGAACGACTGGGAACCCGAAAATGTGACTGGGCTTGTCGACACCGCGAAAACACTCCGCTTTCCTAAACAGTACAGTGTGCTCCTCGCACAATTTTAAATAAAACAGTAAAACATGGCATAAGTACAGGATAGTAAATAAAACCTCAAAGTAGTTTGTGGCCCTCAAGAAATAAGAATGAATCAAGCTCTGGCTCAGGGGGGGTTCATAAGCCTCCCGGATGTGGATAGCGCGAATATTCAAGGAACAAGAATCAAGTACTCGGGGTCCTACGGGACACAAGTGAGCTTGAAAAACTAAATAGCGAATATGGCTCACCGATGCCACTTTCATTAGTTATCCCATTACTACTCAGAATAAGTTGTATAGGTACCTCGTTATCCATCAAACACTCACATACCCTACACATGTTGTTCTACGACTCGCATGGCTCAAACAACTCCTGTAGTAATGGCTCATGGGATGGAGGAACAAGCTTCGGTGGGGTTTAAAAGTAAAGGCTATGCAATACTTGGGATTCAGATTAATGCAATCGCGACTCAATGATGCAAGAATAAGAAAGAGGCAATAGGTACTATATGTATGCAAGCATGTGGTAGTGCTTGCCTGGTAGCTCAGTTGAAGCGAGAGAAGGCTCTGGGTAGTGCTCCTGGGTATCTTGGTATATCCCCTGCTCAGCGTCTATTCGAAGAAGGACCAAACAAACAAGGGCCAACATAAATAAAGTGCACAAGCATCTGAATAAAATGCATCAAGCAAACAATCATGCCATGATGAATGATGCACAAGTTGCATGGCAATAAAGTAGCATGGCATGGGTGAGGTGTGGAATACAAGAATAAACCATTTTATTGAGTTTTAGCCTCATTTTATTCTCATTTTAGTTGCTGTACCCTTTATATTTATATGATGCATGCTTCAAAACAAACCATGGAATGCATAAACAGAAAGGTCTCGTCGAGCTAATCCTTTTAGACATATTATTTGTTAAATTTGGATTTATAAAACAAAAGTTATTAATTAATTAAGGTGGAAGGGCAATTTATTGTGATTTAAATAAACTTGGAATTTTTAATGTTCAAAATATATTTTGAATGGCATATTTGAAATCCTCATATTTTTCTGATTTGAAAACATATATTACTTGTATTATTTGGATTAATATTTGAAAAGTTATTTAAAAACAGAATTTAATTTGAATTGGAATTAATTTGAAAAAGATTTGATTTAAAAACAGATTTCAGAAGTACTTTTGTTACTCAGGTGTAGCCAGACACAGACGCTGACGGGTGGGCCACGCGCTGACTCAGCAACGCAGCGTGCAGAACGGGCTTTTCTCACCGCAACCGACGCGAGCCGCGGTGGCTGACTGGTGGACCTAGCGCGGACGCAGGCCCACATGCCAGCGGGTCAACGGGCGGGTGCCACGCGGCACAGCCGGGACCGCGGGTTGAGGGCCAGGTCTTACGGGTGTCCTTTTGTAAAAACGCTATCGCGGATGACAGGTGGGACCTGCTGGACCGCGGGTTGAGCGCGCAAAAAGCAGGGGGGGTATGCGCAAAACGACGCTCGACACTGTTTTTCTTCTACGCCGCAGAGGACAGATCGGTCTGCGGCGCGCGGCGCGGCGAGGCGGGTTCGAACTCGCGACCTGGGGCGCGCGCACGGGGGCGAAGCCGTTGCGGTAGGCTTGGGCTTGTGACTGCAGGGGGGTTGGGGTCTAGATATGGGCTAAGCGGAGCGGAAGCGCGCAAGCAGAAACGAGCGGCGTCGCGCGGAGGTCGTTCGACGGAAAGTCCGGCGAGGCCAGGGCGAGACGGCGACGACGAGGATGTCTGGGGGGTTGGGGAGCTCACCGAGAGTTGGTCGGCGGTGGAGGATCGGCTTGGGACGCTGGCGATCGACGAGGACGCAGACAGACGGCCGGCTAGGGCTTCGCGTCGGCCTCGCGCTGGTACCGGCGCTCGGGTGCTCCTCCTGTTCGGCTCCGTGTACAGGGTGACGTGGGGGAGCCTCCTCGGTCTTCCAGGGCACTCCACCGACGCGCTGCGCGACTGGATCGTCAGGACGGAATAGAGCCCGACGGTGACCGGCGTTTGGGGGTAGACGGTGGTGGAGAAGAGAGGGGAGGGAGCAGGGTGTCCTTGGGGTAGATCTGGGTAGCTGGGCGAGGCAGAGAGGTGAATAGGGACGGAGAGGAGAGGGGGTGCCGTGGTTGCCGTGTGGGAGCAGCTGGGGATAAAGGTGGCCTCGGCCACCTTTTCTCCACCTCCTCACGTGCTCGGTTCGGCCAGGGCAGGGCAGGGGCAGGTAGGGGAGGCTTCCAGGTGGGGTAGGGTGAGGCCAGAGAGGTGGTAGGCTCGGTGGAGGGGTCCCCATGCAGAGAGAGAGGGGGTGGCTCGGCTAGTGCTAGGGTCGGGTTAGGGTTAGGTTTGGCTCGGGTGTAGCTAGGGTATGGGGTGGGGTAGCAGCTGGTGGGGCCAGGGAGAGAGGGGCCAGGTGGGGCCAGCTGGAAGAGGCTCGGCATAGATGGAAAAGAGGGGGTGGGGTAGGTTTAGGGTTTAGCTAGGATGGGGTATGGTGATAATGGGGAGATTAGGTGTAGGGCTTGATGGGGGTATGGTAGATTAGGGTTTTAGAGAGAGAGAGCGATGTGGTGTGGTTCTCTTGGACAAGATCACGCAAGACCAAAACAAGCTCAAGCAAGAAATGGCCAAAAGAGAGGAGAAAAGGAAAGTGGTGATGGCATGGATGGAGATGGGGATGAGGTTTGGATGCTAGCATGCATCAAGCAAGACCAAGCCTAAGGGGTAGAGAGAGATGATGATCCACTTAAGATTCAAATAAAACCAAATTCCAAAAATAAAAGGTGGCACTTGCATGGCCCATGCAAAATATTTAATGTCATGTTGATTCTTGTGAGAACAATATTATCACATGGCATTATTATTGTGCATTTCCAAAATTGGAATGAAAGCCAAGCAAAAAGAATGAAAGGATGCCCCATGTGGAGTAGTAGGAGGTGACCATATTTGAAATACAATGGAACTTGCTAGTGTGTATATGCCACTAGATATTTAATAAGCCCACAAAATATCCCAACATGATGATAACCCCAAAAACAACACATATGGGAGCTAGAAATAGGGTCCCACTCACAAGGCATGCAAAGGTGGCCAAGTGGCTCTCATATATCAATAGTGTGAAAACAACATGATGCTAAGATGAGAGCATGTGGAAAAGAATTGGATCCATCCCAACCCATATGAGCTAGAGGTAAACTCAAATCAAAGGCAAAGCTCATATTTAGTTAGGTGGTGGAATTATAAGGTGGTGAAAGAAAGGTGGTGGAGTTAATAAGAGATATGCCCCCAACTCAACTTGGGCATTAACAATATATCAAGAACCAAATACAATATCAATAGGTGAATACAATTAATAATGCATATGAGATAAGAACCAAAACAAGAAGGGTTTTATATGATGCCCAAAAGCAAGGTGGCATGATGACATGAGCATGATATAATGATGATGCAAAAATTATATATTTGAAGTAGCCATTATATTTCTAGACCAAGTAGCATTACAATTGTTAGACAATTGGGATGCTACAACTCTCCCCACTAAATAGGAATCTCGCCCCGAGATTCTAGGATGAAGAAGAAGACTCAAACAGGGTAGGATACTTGGCACGGAGTTCATCTTCGCGTTCCCAAGTGGCTTCATCAACGGAATGGTGCGACCACTGCACCTTGCAGAACTTGATGGACTTGTTGCGAGTCCTTCTTTCTGCGACTTCGAGGATTTTTGTGGGGTGTTCTTGATAAGACAGGTCTTCTTGGAGATTGATAAGCTCATGGTCCATGGTCCTGTCGGGATCCTTGAAGAACTTCTTGAGCTGAGAGATGTGGAAAACATCATGGACCTTGAGTTTTTCCGGAAGCTCAAGAGCATAAGCAACTTCTCCTCTTCTTCCACGAACTTTGAAGGGACCGATGTATCTAGGAGCCAGCTTTCCTTTGATACCAAAGCGGTGCGTGCCTCTCATGGGAGTGACACGAAGGTACACGAGATCACCAGGGACATACTCCATGTCCGTGTGCTTCCTGTCATAATTGCTCTTCTGGCGACTTTGAGCAATCCTCAGATTTTCAAGAATGATGTGAACCTTCTCCTCCGCTTGAGTCACAATGTCAGGGCCAAACAAGGTCCTTTCACCTGCACCCGACCAACCAATCGGAGTTCTGCATTTGCGACCATAGAGAGCCTCAAATGGTGCCATCTTTAGACTTTTCTGGAAGCTGTTGTTGTAAGAGAACTCAGCATAAGGAAGACATTCTTCCCACTTCATGCCAAAAGAGATGACGCAAGCACGAAGCATATCCTCCAGAATCTGATTGATCCTTTCAACTTGTCCTTGCGACTAAGGGTGGTAAGCTGTGCTGAAGTTCAACTTTGTTCCCAAAGCATTTTGGAAACTCTCCCAGAACTTGGAAGTGAAGATGCTTCCACGGTCTGAACTGATCTCAAGCGGAACCCCATACAGAGAGACAATTCTGTTGATATAGAGCTCCGCTAACTGAATTGCAGAAATGGTTTCCTTGACGGGGAAGAAGTGAGCCACTTTAGAAAGCCTGTCAATGACAACAAAGATTGCATTGTTGCCCTTCTGCGACCTAGGAAAACGAGTGATGAAGTCCATCTCTACTTTCTCCCATTTCCATTCCGGGGGTTTCAATGGCTGTAGAAGACCGGAAGGTTTCTGATGGACAGCTTTTACTCTGCGGCAGACATCACACTCCGAGACATACTTGGCACAATACCGTTTCAAACCAGGCCACCAATATTGTGTTTTCAAGTCCATGTACATCTTTGTGCTGCCAGGGTGGATAGAAAGGACAGAATCATGCGCCTCCTTGAGAACTTGCTCTCTCAAACCCGGGTAGTTCGGAACAAACATCCGGTGTTCAAAGAAAAGCGTGCCTTGATCATCGACGTGGAAGGACTCATACTTCGGAAGCTGAATCCTGGAGATGATCTTTCTTGTGTACGGATCACCAAGCTGAGAAGAGCGAACCTTTTCTTCCAAGAGAGGTGTTGCTAGAAGGTTCTGGAGATACCCTTGTTCCACAATTTCCAGGTTGAGCTGACGGAATTCCTCGCACAAGAGAGGTTGTTGTTCTTCCATCATGAGGTTGTTGACATAAGCTTTGCGGCTGAGAGCATCTGCCATAACATTAGCTTTGCCCGGAGTGTAGTTGATGGTCAAATCGAAGTCATTGATTGCTTCAATCCATCTCCTTTGCCGAAGGTTGAGATCAGGCTGAGTAAAGATATACTTCAGACTCTTGTGATCAGAAAAGATCTCACAACGGTTTCCAAGCAAGTAGTGCCTCCACACTTTCAAAGCAAAGACAACTGCTGCGAGCTCGAGGTCATGTGTAGGATAGTTGATCTCATGCGTCTTCAACTGTCGAGAGGCATAAGCAACAACTTGTTTTTCTTGCATAAGGACCGCACCCAATCCATGCAAAGAGGCGTCACAGAAGATCTGGAACGGCTTGGATGTATCCGGAGGAACCAAGACTGGTGTGGAAGTGAGCTTCTCTTTGAGTGTCTCAAATCTTGCTTGACATGCAGGAGTCCAAAGATATTTCTTGCCTTTCTTGAGGAGATCGGTAAGAGGCTTCGCTATCTTCGAAAAGTTCTGAACGAAGCGACGGCAATAACTAGCCAAACCAAGGAAACTCCGCACTTCTTTGACATTAACAGGAGGAAGCCATTCAACAATCGTCTTCACAGTTTCCGAATTGACTGCAATGCCCTTGGCAGAGATGACGTGACCAAGATAGGTAACTTGAGGCAACAAAAACTCACACTTGGAGAACTTTGCATACAAGCGGTTCTCACGAAGTTTGTTTAGGACACACCGAAGGTGTTCTTCATGCTCTTCCTGTGACTTAGAATAGACTAGGATGTCATCCAGATAGACCACAACGAACTTATCAAGATACTCCATGAAAACCGAGTTCATGAGCCTCGAGAAGGTGGCAGGTGCGTTGGTGAGACCGAACGACATGACCGTGTACTCATACAGGCCATAGCGGGTGGTGAAAGCTGTTTTAGGAACATCTTCCTTGCGAATCTTGATTTGGTGATAACCACTTCTCAAGTCAAGCTTAGAGAATACCACAGCTCCAGCTAGCTGATCGAAGAGATCATTAATCCGCGGAAGGGGATATTTATTCTTGATGGTTTTAGCATTGAGAGCCCGATAGTCAACACAAAGTCTATTAGTCTGATCTCGCTTCTTCACAAAGAGAGTTGGGCTACCCCAAGAAGAAGTACTATGCTGAATGAAACCCAACTTCTCTTGTTCATCAAGCTGACGTTTGAGTTCAGCCAACTCAGCAGGACCCATCTTATAAGGCCGCTTGGAGATAGGAGCGGTGCCAGGTTCAAGCTCAATTACAAACTCAACCTCACAATTTGGAGGCATACCTGGCAACTCTTCAGGAAAGACATCTGGGAACTCACAGACCACCGGAACACTCTGAATAGCTTCCATAGCATCAACATTCAGAGCCGCCAAAGAGAAAAGCTGGATAGCAGCTGTCAACCAATCCATACCCAAGATGACATCAATGTCAGAATTGCCCAGAATGATTAAGGAAGCCGAGAACGAAGAGCCACCAATCTCAATTTGATTGCCATGGCTGATTTTAGAAGCTGCCATTGTTGCTCCAGGAGAAAGGACCATTAACCGCTTAAGGAGAGGATCCATAGCTAACCCATTCTCATCTGCAAACTTGTGAGAAACAAAAGAATGCGATGCCCCAGAATCAAACAAAACTCGTGCAGGGACTGAGTTAACGGGAAGCATACCCATCACAACTCCAGGTGCATGCTCAGCTTGAGCGGCGTTGACACAGTTGGCACGAGCAATAGCAGACCCGGGCTTGGTGTTGATGTTGAGAGCCCGAGGTGGTGGTGCACGAACCAAAGGAGAGCTTGCCGCAGATCTTGGAGGTGGTGGAGGAAGAGCCTTGTTCTTCAACGGACAGTTCCAACTTTGATGCCCAGTGTCTCCACAAGTGTAACAAGCACCAGGTGGACGTGGAGCAACGTAGCCAGGGACTCCGCCAGGCGCTCCAGGGTAGTGGTGGTTGTATGTAACTACCTCGGTAAATTACGCCCCTAGTTACAAGCCTGGATGAGCAGAAATGGTTGAAATAGTATGGTGGGGCCCTAATGCCACTCACAGGTAGACCTTTCGGCCGTCCCAACCATTTCCAAACATCGGGACAAGAACGGGCGGCGTAATCGGCAGGCGAAGGGATCAACTACATACACAAATGAGTATGTATGCAAGCCACCATACAATAGTACATCAGAGCCATTCCATCTAAAAAGAAAGGAAATATAGCAACGCCATACGGCAAGATCCAAATATCCTAGATAGATATAATAGTTTAGGATATCTCCTCATACATCAAACATCAGAGTATCAAGCGGAAGCGGAAGACAAAATCCGAGTACGGATAAGAAGCAAATCGGCATAAGATGCCCCATAAATAAGCACATCCCGCCCACAGATCTCACGGATCCCCGTTCCCGGAATCTCTACGCCGAATGATCGTTGCCCACATCGTCCGTCTCTTCCACCCAGTATCCATCTTGCGAGGGTACCTGTTCATCTGAACCAATAATTTATCGTGTGAGACCCTAGGGGTACTCAGCAAGTCTTTATGCCTCTAAAGGGGACACAACCTGGGGTGACGCAATTGCAGCAAAAGATAAATCCTAGCAATTCTATAGATACTTGCTAACCATCCGCCTAACCAAAGATAGACGGATGTCCGTGAATTAATGACAACAGTTATAACGGTAATCTTAACAGATCCATCCTCCTCCCCGCTTACCGACGAGGAAGCGAACGAACAACCCCCCCATCCGTTGGCAGTTTTATTATCCATTCCATGAGTGTTGCCCTATTTACTAGTCAGGTACCTAGTCTAGTCAAATTAAAAGCGGTACTTTAGTTATGCTTGTCTATGATCGAGAAACTATGCTCCAAGTCATCCATAACCGCGGACACGGCTTTCAGAAAGTTTTACCTGCAGGGGTGCACAAATAGCAACACACACTCGATATGCCTCGGAAAAACCAAATCAAAACCCAATGAGGCAGTCACGACAAAGCGATCATAGGATTCAGAAATATTTCAGGGGGCCACCCCATTGAGCTACCCGCAAGGAAGTTAGCTGACTCCGAGACGGCCTCAAGGTTTGTGGAGCCGGCTGTAAACGACTGGGAACCCGAAAGTGTGACTGGGCTTGTCGATACAGCGAAAACGGGTCACGGACCTAAACAGTACAGTGTGCAGTACCTCGCACAATTTAAATTAAAGCAGTAAAGCATGGCATAAGTACAGGATAGTAAATAAAACCTCAAACTAGTTTGTGGCCCCAAGAAATAAGAATGAATCAAGCTCTGGCTCATGGGGGTTCATAAGCCTCCCGGATGTGGATAGCGCGAATATTCTTGGAACAGGAATCAAGTACTCGGGGTCCTACGGGACACAAGTGAGCCTGAAAAACCAAATAGCGAATATGGCTCACCGATGCCACTTTCATTAGTTATCCCATTACTACTCAGGTTAAGTTGTTTAGGTACCTTGTTATCCATCAGACACGCACAAACCCTAAACATGCTGTTCTACGACTCGCATGGCTCAAACAACTCCTGTAGTACTGGCTCACGGGATGGAGGAAACAAGCTTCGGTGGGGTTTAAAAGTAAAGGCTATGCAATACTTGGGATTCAATTTAATGCAATCGCGACTCAATGATGCAAGAATAAGATAGAGGCAATAGGTACTATATGTATGCAAGCATGTGGTAGTGCTTGCCTGGCAGCTCAGTTGAAGCAAGGGATGGATCTGGGTAGTGCTCCTGGGTGTCTTGATATATCCCCTGCTCAGCGTCTATTCGAAGAAGAACCAAACAAACAAGGGCCAACATAAATAAAGTGCAATCATATGAATAAATGCATCAAGCAACAATCATGCCATGATGAATGATGCACAATTTGCATGGCAATAGGTAGCATGGCATGGGTGAGGTGTGAAGTACAAGATTAAATCATTTTATGGGGTTTTAGTCCCATTTTATTCTCATATTAGTTGCTGTATACAATATATTTATATGATGCATGCTTCAAAACAACACAAATAATGCATAAACAGAAAGGTCTCGTCGCGCTAATCATTTTAGACATATTATTTGTTAAATTTGGACTTATAAAACAAAAGTTATTAATTAATTAAGTCAAAAGGGCATTTTATTGTAATTTAATTAACTTGCAATTTTAAATGTTCAAAAATGTTTTGAAGGTCATATTTGAATTCCTCATATTTTTCTGATTTGAAAACATATATTATTTGTTTTATTTGGATTTGTATTTTAAAAGATATTTAAAAACAGAAATAAATTTGAATTTGAATTTATTTGAAAAAGATTTGAATTAAAACAGATCTCAGACAAATACTTTTGTTACTTAGCTCAACTCTAGCCACAGACGCTTACAGGTGGGCCAGGCTGACTGGGTGTCACTGCGCGCGGAAAACGTTTTACACCGCGGCATTGCCCAGCCCGTGTCGCTGACAGATGGGACCCGCTGGCTCGCAGGCCCACTTGACAGAGAGAGGGGTGGAACGGACCACGTGGCGCTGAGAGGGAGCGCGGGTTGAGGTTTACGAAAACCTGGGTACCTTTTTGCAAAAACGCTGGGGGGCTGGCAGGTGGGACTGGTGGACCGCGGGTTGATGCAGAAAAAGGTGTGGGGGGTTAAGCGCAAAACGTCCACGCGATGCACTGTTTCTCTTCCTCTCTCTCTCTCTCCGACGAAACTGACAGCGGGAGCGTGCGCGGCACGGGGCTCGATCCCGCGACCTGGGGCTCGCGCCCGGCGGCAGAGACCACTGCGGTGGGGTGGGGGTTATGGTCAGGAGGTGGCTGGGCGGCTAGATCTAACTAAGCGAGGCCACGGTCTGGAACATGAGCGCGGGCACCGGCGCACGCAGAGCGTTTGTCGGAACGACTGGCGCGACCAGGCCACGACTGCAACGACGAGGTTGTCTGGGAGGTTGGATGGCTCACCGAGGGGGTGTCGGTGTTGGCGGATCGGCTTGGGGCGCGGTGGATCGCCGGCGAAGCAGACGGACGGCCGGCTAGGGTTTCACGTCGGCCTCGCGCTGGTATCGGCGGTCTGGGGCTTCTCCTCCGCTACTGCGTGTACGGGACGATGCAGGGGACTGGCCTTGGTCTTCCAGGCCTCCTCGACGACGCACTTGGCGGCTGGATCGGCTGGACGCGGTGGATGCCGACGGTGGCGGCGATGGTGTAGACGGTGGCGATGGAGCAGCGAGGGAGAGGGCAGGGCGCCGCTGGGTGGATCTGGGGGTAGCTGGGCGAGACAGAGAGGGTGGATAGGGACGGGAGAGGGAGGTGGTGCCGTGGGGGAGCGGGGTAGATGGAAAAGGTGGTCTCGGCCACCTTTTTCTCCTCCTCTTCTCACGTGCTCGGTCGGCCAGGGCAGGGCAGGGGCAGGTAGGGGGGGTGAAGGGGAGCTGGCAGGTGGGCAGGGCAGGCCAGGCTCGGGTGGTGGGGTCCCCAGGCAGAGGGAGAAAAGAGAGGGGGAGGAGCTCGGGTTGGAGCTAGGGTTGGAGTAGATGGGAGGCTCGGGCTAGGGTTTGTCCAGGGTTGGAGAGGGGTAGGTAGCTGGGTGGGGTTTGATCCTGGTGGGGCCAGCTAGATAGAGAGAGGAGAGAGGCCGAGAGGGGGTGATGGGGTGGTTTAGGGTTTAGCTAGAGGGGGTTCTCGGGTTAGGGCTTAAGAGAGAGGTGAGATGAGAGGAAGAGGGAGGTGAGATGATCAAGCACATGATCATGGGCACACATGATCTAACACATGGATTTTTGGTGTATGGCCAGACCACACAAAAGAAACAAGCAAAAGAGGGTAAGGGAAAAAGGAAGATGATCCACTAAAAATCTAATAAAATCCCAAATGACAAGCTAAAGGGGTACTTGCATGGGCCATGCATAATTAATTAATACCATGTTCATCTTTGTGAAAACAAGATTATTTACATGGAATTTCTTATGCATTCCAAAGTGTGGAGTAAGGCTCAAGCAAAAGAATTAAAAGGAAAGTTCCAAGTGAAAAATAGATGGAGATGATCATGTCTGAGTAAGCTTGGGACTTGCTAGTGTGTATATTCCACTAGATGATTATTAGTCACAAAAATATTCCCACATGAGCATAAATCCATAACAATCCAAATGGAAGCTAGGAGAAAGGGTCCCACTCACAAGGCATGCAAAGGTGGCCATGTGGCTCTCATATATCAATGATGTGAAAACAACATGATGCTAAGATGAGAGCATGTGGACAAGAATTGGATCCATCCCAACCCACATGAGCTAGAGGTAACTCAAATAAAATGCAAAGCTCATATTTAGTTGGATGGTGGAATTTATAAGGTGGTGAAGAAAAGGTGGTGGAGTTAATAAGAGATATGCCCCCAACTCAACTTGGGCATTAAACAATATATCAAGAACCAAATACAATATCAAGAGGCAAATACAATTAGCAATGCATATGAAAGAAGAACCAAATGAAAAAGGGTTTTATATGATGCTCAAATGCAAGGTGGCATGATGACATGAGCATGATATAATGATGATGCAACAATTATATAGTTGAAGTAGCCATTATATTACTAGACCAAGTAGCATTACAATTGTTAGACAATTGGGATGCTACAACTCTCCCCCACTAAACAAGAATCTCGCCCCGAGATTCCTAGGAAAAGAAAACAACACAAGGAGGGGCGGGTGTTCGAACGAAGGTTACCCTCACGTTCCCAAGTTGATGAACAAGGAATGGTGCGACCACTACACCTTGCAAAACTTGCTAGACTTGTTGTGAGTCTTGCGTTTTGCTTGAGAAACAACGGTTAGAAGAGTTGAAGGATTGTCGTGAGACAAGAAGGATAGGATGGACATAGCTCTGGTTTTCTCAAGAAACATGATAAGAGAAAAAAGAACCACTTGTGAAAGAAAGGACAAGATGATGTATCATGGGTAAGAAAGACACATCATTAAGATTAAAGATTTACTGATACTAGAGATGATGAAATCTTGATCTCGCCGGAAGAAAAAGAGCTAGATTGGAGAGGTTTTGAACCACTATAACAATAGCATCGTATCTCCTCTCGGATTTGAGAAATGAAGTACGGAAACAATATTGCCTTCAAACAATAGAGTCCCTTGATATCAACCGAAAGATTTCGTTAGACATCGTCGGATTAGATTCTTGTTGCGCTGGTAAGAACCACAGGATCACGCAATTGAGGTGCGCGGATATAACTTCCAGAGACGGATGTGAAGCCAGATCATGGTGGAATCCTGAGAAGCAAAGATTATGGAGGATCTGGAGTTTATTGTAGAGGTACTTATTGCTTTCTTTAGCCTTGAGGCTAACGCAATAGATTTGCGGCTGATGGCCTCAACCATAATTGGCTTTACCACAGAAAAAGAATTGATGAAACAAAAAGAGAGAGATAGTTTCCTTTCATCTTGTTTAGGGATGTAGAGCACCGGTAGAATGACGAGGACAGAAAAGAGTTTGCGTTTGTTTCCACCAGATAATTGAAGATTTTGCTCCGTGTAGAAAGGGTGAGATCGCCAACAAGATATTATTGATTACCTTCTTCGAGAGAGCACTCCGGAAAAACAAGGACGGAAGTAAAGTATCAAGGAATAAAGGCCACTTCTAACTTCCGTGGAATGAGTGGAATCACATTAATTCACCAATTCAATGTACAAGAGAGAATGATAAGAGTAGTGGTATGGTAGCTACTCCATCCCGCACTCAAAGCATTACTCCGCACATGAATAAGAAAACCATGCAACCCAACTACCGAAACAGACAGAAGGTATTGATAAGAAGAGCTCATGGAACTCCGCTAGAAAACAAGGATAGATGCAAACGATTCACCGGATTCATAGATAGATAACGATGATGATGTTGTCGTCATGTCTGAAGTACCAAGCCACCCGAAAGATATGACGGAAGATTACGGAGAAGAACTGCAAGATTCCACAGGCAAAGAAAAAGATAACACCAACTTGAACAGAAGGATTACGAAAGATCCGAAAAGTCTTCATGGCCTCCGGTGGATTGAGCATAGACGATAGAACGAGAGGGTTCAAGAGATTACTTGACGAGACTGAGGTGAAAGAACTCCATGTTCTTCTTGACAAGATTGAGAGAGATTTAGCAGTCTTGAGGATAACTTTAGCGGAACGACGATGATAACTTGCCAACAAGGAACAACTCCGGATTGGTTGAAGATGGAGGATGGAATTAACAATGGATTGCCAATTCCAGAATTGAAGCAATCTATTTAGCAGAAGGATGTGGTCGAGATAGGTGACTTTAAGAAGCCAGAATTCACGCTTTGAGAACTTTGCACACAGGCAGTGTTCTCGAAGCTTGAGAGAAAGAGACATAGATGATCTTCCATGTTCTTCCATTGATATAGAATAGGCAAGCATATTATCAACATATACCACCATGGATTAACAAGATATTCCCAGAATACCAAGCTCAAAAGGCGAGAGAAACGAACAAATGCTCGAACACTTCCTGAGCTCAACGCTCTTAGAAAGATCAATATTAAGAGCACGGGTTCGTGTTGAAGAAGATGCACTGGCAGAATAGATTATCTGGTCCTTCGGAAGAAAAAGAGATGTCACCTGATTCACATTGTCGATCGGATCACCGGTTACAAAGATAAAGAGATCTTGGATAAAGAAAAGATGATAGATCATACCTTCAGCAAGCTATCAAAGACGAAAAGATGCAATTCCCTCGTATCAAAGAGAATTTTGCAGATATGGAGTTCAAAAAGATGTGCAGCATGATGGACAGATGATAGACCGCCGTAGTGCTTTGAGAAACTCCGGATTGCCAAAGATGCTTGAATATGCATAGATATGATCACGGTGTACCTGCGTTGATAGCATTGTCCTTATTCCACTCATTATAAGTGTCATATAGCTATGCTGAGAACCAAATTACAATCACCAGCATCGAATCGACACATGTTATGTAATTAGCCCAAGAGAATTGGAGATGAAAAGAAACTCCAGGATTAAGCGCCGGTGACAAAAGAATGAGTTAGCATGGAGATGCTGATAAAAGGAAGATAGATAATGTTTCACACACGACTGAAAAGGAGTGTGGAAACACAGACGTATCAAAGAAAAATTTTCCGCATTTTCCGGCATTAAAATACCAATAGATGCGCAAAATCACTTATCAGGAAGAGATTAGCAACAGATACTTTCACAGAACGTGGAATTGCTAGAAGGAAGGACACCCTTAAGAAGATGGCACCGGTTAACAAGGAGTCAGATAGATCGCGCCGGTTTTTTAAAAGCCTGTCGGTATGGAATGTACCAACAGTTGATAACCAAAAGGCCGATAAGATAACAACAAAATCCAGAACACGTGAATCCTAGTTTGAATTTTAAGAAGAGGATTGAAAACGTTACACTTCCTTACCAGAAAAGGGTGGGTGGTTGGGTAAGAAGAAAAGTGGAAGCAGTTCTACTCTCGCGTTTTATTTTTCCCTAGTATACATAACTACCAAAATATTTGCTAGACAGACAACGACCATTTGGCTGAGACCCTAAAGGTCGGGATGGCTCTGATACCAATTGTAACTACCTCGGTAAATTACGCCCCTAGTTACAAGCCTGGATGAGCAGAAATGGTTGAAATAGTACGGTGGGGCCCTAATGCCACTCACAGGTAGACCTTTCGGCCGTCCCAACCATTTCCAAACATCAGGACAAGAACGGGCGGCGTAATCGGTAGGCGAAGGGATCAACTACATACACAAATGAGTATGTATGCAAGCCACCATACAATAGTACATCAGAGCCATTCCATCTAAAAAGAAAGGAAATATAGCAACGCCATACGGCAAGATCCAAATATCCTAGATAGATATAATAGTTTAGGATATCTCCTCATACATCAAACATCAGAGTATCAAGCGGAAGCGGAAGACAAAATCCGAGTACGGATAAGAAGCAAATCGGCATAAGATGCCCCATAAATAAGCACATCCCGCCCACAGATCTCACGGATCCCCGTTCCCGGAATCTCTACACCGAATGATCGTTGCCCACATCGTCCGTATCTTCCACCCAGTATCCATCTTGCGAGGGTACCTGTTCATCTGAACCAATAATTTATCGTGTGAGACCCTAGGGGTACTCAGCAAGTCTTTATGCCTCTAAAGGGGACACAACCTGGGGTTACGCAATTGCAACAAAAGTTAAATCCTAGCAATTCTATAGATACTCGCTAACCATCCGCCTAACCAAAGATAGACGGATGTCCGTGAATTAATGACAACAGTTATAACGGTACTATTAACAGATCCATCCTCCTCCCCGCTTACCGACGAGGAAGCGGACGAACAACCCCCCCATCCGTTGGCAGTTTTATTATCCATTCCATGAGTGTTGCACTATTTACTAGTCAGGTACCTAGTCTAGTCAAATTAAAAGCGGTACTTTAGTTATGCTTGTCTATGATCGAGAAACTGTGCTCCAAGTCGTCCATAACCGCGGGCACGGCTTTCAGAAAGTTTTACTCTGCAGGGGTGCACAAATAGCAACACACACTCGATATGCCTCGGAAAAACCAAATCAAAACCCAACGAGGCAGTCACGACAAAGCGATCACAGGAGTCAGAAATATTTCAGGGGGCCACCCCATTGAGCTACCCGCAACGAAGTTAGCTGACTCCGAGACGGCCTCAAGGTTTGTGGAGCCGGCTGTAAACGACTGGGAACCCGAAAGTGTGACTGGGCTTGTCGATACAGCGAAAACGGGTCACGGACCTAAACAGTATAGTGTGCAGTACCTCGCACAATTTAAATTAAAGCAGTAAAGCATGGCATAAGTACAGGATAGTAAATAAAACCTCAAACTAGTTTGTGGCCCCAAGAAATAAGAATGAATCAAGCTCTGGCTCAGGGTGGTTCATAAGCCTCCCGGATGTGGATAGCGCGAATATTCTTGGAACAGGAATCAAGTACTCGGGGTCCTACGGGACACAAGTGAGCCTGAAAAACCAAATAGCGAATATGGATCACCGATGCCACTTTCATTAGTTATCCCATTACTACTCAGGTTAAGTTGTTTAGGTACCTCGTTATCCATCAGACACGCACAAACCCTAAACATGCTGTTCTACGACTCGCATGGCTCAAACAACTCCTGTAGTACTAGCTCACGGGATGGAGGAAACAAGCTTCGGTGGGGTTTAAAAGTAAAGGCTATGCAATACTTGGGATTCAATTTAATGCAATCGCGACTCAATGATGCAAGAATAAGATAGAGGCAATAGGTACTATATGTATGCAAGCATGTGGTAGTGCTTGCCTGGCAGCTCAGTTGAAGCAAGGGATGGATCTGGGTAGTGCTCCTGGGTGTCTTGATATATCCCCTGCTCAGCGTCTATTCGAAGAAGAACCAAACAAACAAGGGCCAACATAAATAAAGTGCACAATCATATGAATAAATGCATCAAGCAACAATCATGCCATGATGAATGATGCACAATTTGCATGGCAATAGGTAGCATGGCATGGGTGAGGTGTGAAGTACAAGATTAAATCATTTTATGGGGTTTTAGTCCCATTTTATTCTCATATTAGTTGCTGTATACAATATATTTATATGATGCATGCTTCAAAACAACACAAAGAATGCATAAACAGAAAGGTCTCGTCGAGCTAATTATTTTAGACATATTATTTGTTAAATTTGGACTTATAAAACAAAAGTTATTAATTAATTAAGTCAAAAGGGCATTTTATTGTAATTTAATTAACTTGCAATTTTAAATGTTCAAATATGTTTTGAAGGTCATATTTGAATTCCTCATATTTTTCTGATTTGAAAACATATATTATTTGTTTTATTTGGATTTGTATTTTAAAAGATATTTAAAAACAGAAATAAATTTGAATTTGAATTTATTTGAAAAAGATTTGAATTAAAACAGATCTCAGACAAATACTTTTGTTACTTAGCTCAACTCTAGCCACAGACGCTTACACGTGGGCCAGGCTGACTGGGTGTCACTGCGCGCGGAAAACGTTTTACACCGCGGCATTGCCCAGCCCGTGTCGCTGACAGATGGGACCCGCTGGCTCGCAGGCCCACTTGACAGAGAGAGGGGTGGAACGGACCACGTGGCGCTGAGAGGGAGCGCGGGTTGAGGTTTACGAAAACCTGGGTACCTTTTTTCAAAAACGCTGGGGGGCTGGCAGGTGGGACTGGTGGACCGCGGGTTGATGCAGAAAAAGGTGTGGGGGGGTTAAGCGCAAAAGGTCCACGTGATGCACTGTTTCTCTTCCTCTCTCTCTCTCTCTGACGAAACTGACAGCGGGAGCGTGCGCGGCACGGGGCTCGATCCCGCGACCTGGGGCTCGCGCCCGGCGGCGGAGACCACTGCGGTGGGGTGGGGGTTACGGTCAGGAGGTGGCTGGGCGGCTAGATCTAACTAAGCGAGGCCACGGTCTGGAACACGAGCGCGGGCACCGGCGCGCGCAGAGCGTTTGTCGGAACGACTGGCGCGACCAGGCCACGACTGCAACGACGAGGTTGTCTGGGAGGTTGGATGGCTCACCGAGGAGGTGTCGGTGTTGGCGGATCGGCTTGGGGCGCGGTGGATCGCCGGCGAAGCAGACGGACGACCGGCTAGGGTTTCGCGTCGGCCTCGCGCTGGTACCGGCGGTCTGGGGCTTCTCCTCCGCTACTGCGTGTACGGGACGATGCAGGGGACTGGCCTTGGTCTTCCAGGCCTCCTCGACGACGCACTTGGCGGCTGGATCGGCTGGACGCGGTGGATGCCGACGGTGGCGGCGATGGTGTAGACGGTGGCGATGGAGCAGCGAGGGGAGAGGGCAGGGCGCCGCTGGGTGGATCTGGGGGTAGCTGGGCGAGACAGAGAGGGTGGATAGGGACGGGAGAGGGAGGTGGTGCCGTGGGGGAGCGGGGTAGATGGAAAAGGTGGTCTCGGCCACCTTTTTCTCCTCCTCTTCTCACGTGCTCGGTCGGCCAGGGCAGGGCAGGGGCAGGTAGGGGGGGTGAAGGGGAGCTGGCAGGTGGGCAGGGCAGGCCAGGCTCGGGTGGTGGGGTCCCCAGGCAGAGGGAGAAAAGAGAGGGGGAGGAGCTCGGGTTGGAGCTAGGGTTGGAGTAGATGGGAGGCTCGGGCTAGGGTTTGTCCAGGGTTGGAGAGGGGTAGGTAGCTGGGTGGGGTTTGATCCTGGTGGGGCCAGCTAGATAGAGAGAGGAGAGAGGCCGAGAGGGGGTGATGGGGTGGTTTAGGGTTTAGCTAGAGGGGGTTCTCGGGTTAGGGCTTAAGAGAGAGGTGAGATGAGAGGAAGAGGGAGGTGAGATGATCAAGCACATGATCATGGGCACACATGATCTAGCACATGGATTTTTGGTGTATGGCCAGACCACACAAAAGAAACAAGCAAAAGAGGGTAAGGGAAAAAGGAAGATGATCCACTAAAAATCTAATAAAATCCCAAATGACAAGCTAAAGGGGTACTTGCATGGGCCATGCATAATTAATTAATACCATGTTCATCTTTGTGAAAACAAGATTATTTACATGGCATTTCTTATGCATTCCAAAGTGTGGAGTAAGGCTCAAGCAAAAGAATTACAAGGAAAGTTCCAAGTGAAAAATAGATGGAGATGATCATGTCTGAGTAAGCTTGGGACTTGCTAGTGTGTATATTCCACTAGATGATTATTAGTCACAAAAATATTCCCACATGAGCATAAATCCATAACAATCCAAATGGAAGCTAGGAGAAAGGGTCCCACTCACAAGGCATGCAAAGGTGGCCATGTGGCTCTCATATATCAATGATGTGAAAACAACATGATGCTAAGATGAGAGCATGTGGACAAGAATTGGATCCATCCCAACCCACATGAGCTAGAGGTAACTCAAATAAAATGCAAAGCTCATATTTAGTTGGATGGTGGAATTTATAAGGTGGTGAAGAAAAGGTGGTGGAGTTAATAAGAGATATGCCCCCAACTCAACTTGGGCATTAAACAATATATCAAGAACCAAATACAATATCAAGAGGCAAATACAATTAGCAATGCATATGAAAGAAGAACCAAATGAAAAAGGGTTTTATATGATGCTCAAATGCAAGGTGGCATGATGACATGAGCATGATATAATGATGATGCAACAATTATATAGTTGAAGTAGCCATTATATTACTAGACCAAGTAGCATTACAATTGTTAGACAATTGGGATGCTACATTGTAGCCCCTGGGAGCAGCAGTGATGAAGTTTGGTGGCCTTGCCGCGAAGCTTGAAGGTCTTGGTGGAGCCGGGAGCGACGGTGGGGTGTTAGGAACCCAGACACGACGCTTAGAAGGAGCTGACATAGCTGAAGAGCTTGCTGCATCACGGCTGTGTTTCTTTGACTCCTCAAACACTTGCCTACTTGCTTCTTCCTGCAGAGCTGTATGCTGAAGTTCCAGAAAAGACGCCGGCCTTGCATGTGTGATTGCATACTTAATCGATGCATTGAGCCCTTGCCTGAACCTCTTTTGCTTCTTCTTGTCATCAGAGATCTCATCGCCACCATAACGAGACAGGTTCATGAAGTTCCTGATGTAGGTGTTGACATTATCATTGCCCTGCTTGAGGTTGAGAAACACTTCCTTCATCCTCTCCATGACAATTTCTGACAGATACTGCTCTTTGAAAGCTCCAGTGAACTGTCCCCAAGTAGGCTGAAAACCAGTGCGGTTTGCCTTCAGGTAATTCTCCCACCAGAGAGTTGCATCTCCCTTCAGAAGGTGAGTAGCACACTTTACCCATTCTTGCTCAGGAACATCAGCAGTCATCAGCAACCTTGACATCTCACGCAACCAATCATCAGCATCAAGTGGTTGATCAGAAACATCAAATTGGCGTGGGTTGAACTTCAGGAAGCTTTTGATGTCTCCTCGCTTGGGAGGTGGAGGTAGCGGAGCAAACTCATTCCTCCTGACACTTTCCTCGAAACGCTGCTGGTTCTGCTGCATTGCTGCCAAGGCATTGGCAATGCTTGACAACGCTGCCCCCAGTTCAGGTTGTATGTCCTCCTCAGAACGGCGTGGTGGTGCCATCCTGTGATTGATATAAAACACAAGTCAGTACTATGATGGAGAATAATAATAATCCAAAATAGTACCAAGATGGAATTAATCAAGATTAAAGGATACAATTTACTAAGATGATATTAAAATATCAACGAAGTTCAAAGCACCTAGAAGATATTAAGCATATCGCACACGACTGAAAAGGAGTGTGGTACACAAATATATCAAAGAAAAATTTTCCACAAATTTCGGCACTAAAATACCAATAGATGCGCAAAACCACTTAACGAATCAAGATTAGTGACTCTACCAATTCAATATACAAGAGCGAATGATAAGAGTAGTGGTATGGTCGCGACTCCATCCCGCACTCAAATCATTACTCCGCACATGAATAAGTAAAACACATATCCCAACACCTTCTTCTCACGATGAACCTAAAGATTAGTAACTACGGAAACGAACACCCCAAACAAGATGACATCGGATAACAAAGAGTAAGATAGATCGCGTCGGTATACAACGAATCAGATAGATCGCGTCGGTTTGCAAAAACCTGTCGGTATGGAATGTACCAACAGTTGATAACCAAAAGGCCGATAAGATAACAACTTGGATGCAACAGATAGACAAAGAATTACACACACACACTCACACACACAGATACACAACCTATGGTACTACGGAAACCCAGAACACGTGAATCCTAGTTTGAATTTTAAGAAGAGGATTGAAAACGTTACACTTCCTTACCAGAAAAGGGTGGGTGGTTGGGTAAGAAGAAAAGTGGAAGCAGTCCTACTCTCGCGTTTTGTTTTTCCCTAGTATACATAACTACCAAAAATATTTGCTAGACAGACAACGACCATTTGGATGAGACCCTGAAGGGCGGGATGACTCTGATACCAATTGTAACTACCTCGGTGAATTACGCTCCTAGTACAAGCCTGGATGTTCAGAAATGGTTGAAATAGTACGGTGGGGCCCAAATGCCACTCACAGGTAGACCTTTCGGCCGTCCCAACCATTTCCCAACATCGGGACAAGAACGGGCGGCGTAATCGGCAGGCGAAGGGATCAACTACATACACAAATGAGTATGTATGCAAGCCACCATACAACAGTACATCAGAGCCATTCCATCTAAAAAGAAAGGAAATATAGCAACGCCATACGGCAAGATCCAAATATCCTAGATAGATATAATAGTTTAGGATATCTCCTCATACATCAAACATCAGAGTATCAAGCGGAAGCGGAAGACAAAATCCGAGTACGGATAAGAAGCAAATCAGCATAAGATGCCCCATAAATAAGCACATCCCGCCCACAGATCTCACGGATCCCCGTTCCCGGAATCTCTACACCGAATGATCGTTGCCCACATCGTCCGTCTCTTCCACCCAGTATCCATCTTGCGAGTGTACCTGTTCATCTGAACCAATAATTTATCGTGTGAGACCCTAGGGGTACTCAGCAAGTCTTTATGCCTCTAAAGGGGACACAACCTGGGGTGACGCAATTGCAGCAAAAGATAAACCCTAGCAATTCTATAGATACTCGCTAAACATCCGCCCAACCATAGATAGACGGATGTCCGTGAATTAATAACAACAGCTATAACAGTTATACGGTAATATCCACAGATCATCCTCCTCCTCGCTTACCGACGAGGAAGCGGACGAACAACCCCCCCATCCGTTGGCAGTTTTATTATCCATTCCGTGAGTATTGCACTATTTACTAGTCAGGTACCTAGTCTAGTCAAATTAAAAGCGGTACTTTAGTTATGCTTGTCTATGATCGAGAAACTGTGCTCCAAGTCGTCCATAACCGCGGACACGGATTTCAGAAAGTTTTACCCTGCAGGGGTGCACAAATAGCAACACACACTCGATATGCCTCGGAAAAACCAAATCAAAACCCAACGAGGCAGTCACGACAAAGCGATCATAGGATTTAGAAATATTTCAGGGGGCCACCCCATTGAGTTACCAGCAACGAAGTTAGCTGACTCCGAGACGGCCTCAAGGTTTGCGCCAATGGCTGTGAATGACTGGGAACCCGAAAATGTGACTGGGCTTGTCGACACCGCGAAAACACTCCGCTTTCCTAAACAGTACAGTGTGCTCCTCGCACAATTTTAAATAAAACAGTAAAACATGGCATAAGTACAGGATAGTAAATAAAACCTCAAACTAGTTTGTGGCCCTCAAGAAATAAGAATGAATCAAGCTCTGGCTCAGGGGGGTTCATAAGCCTCCCGGATGTGGATAGCGCGAATATTCAAGGAACAGGAATCAAGTACTCGGGGTCCTACGGGACACAAGTGAGCCTGAAAAACCAAATAGCGAATATGGCTCACCGATGCCACTTTCATTAGTTATCCCATTACTACTCAGAATAAGTTGTATAGGTACCTCGTTATCCATCAGATACTCACATACCCTACACATGCTGTTCTACGACTCGCATGGCTCAAACAACTCCTGTAGTAATGGCTCATGGGATGGAGGAACAAGCTTCGGTGGGGTTTAAAAGTAAAGGCTATGCAATACTTGGGATTCAGATTAATGCAATCGCGACTCAATGATGCAAGAATAAGAAAGAGGCAATAGGTACTATATGTATGCAAGCATGTGGTAGTGCTTGCCTGGCACCTCAGTTGAAGCGAGAGAAGGATCTGGGTAGTGCGTCTATTCGAAGAAGGACCAAACAAACAAGGGCCAACATAAATAAAGTGCACAAGCATCTGAATAAAATGCATCAAGCAAACAATCATGCCATGATGAATGATGCACAAGTTGCATGGCAATAAAGTAGCATGGCATGGGTGAGGTGTGGAATACAAGAATAAACCATTTTATTGAGTTTTAGCCTCATTTTATTCTCATTTTAGTTGCTGTACCCTTTATATTTATATGATGCATGCTTCAAAACAAACCATGGAATGCATAAACAGAAAGGTCTCGTCGAGCTAATCCTTTTAGACATATTATTTGTTAAATTTGGATTTACAAAACAAAAGTTATTAATTAATTAAGGTGGAAGGGCAATTTATTGTGATTTAAATAAACTTGGAATTTTTAATGTTCAAAATATATTTTGAATGGCATATTTGAAATCCTCATATTTTTCTGATTTGAAAACATATATTACTTGTATTATTTGGATTAATATTTGAATTGGAATTTAATTTGAAAAAGATTTGATTTAAAAACAGATTTCAGAAGTACTTTTGTTACTCTGGTCTAGCCAGACACAGACGCTGACGGGTGGGCCACGCGCTGACTCAGCAACGCAGCATGCAGAATGGGCTTTTCTCACCGCAACCGACGCGAGCCGCGGTGGCTGACTGGTGGACCTAGTGCGGACGCAGGCCCACATGCCAGCGGGTGAACGGGCGGGTGCCACGCGGCACAGCCGGGACCGCGGGTTGAGGGCCAGGTCTTACGGGTGTCCTTTTGTAAAAACGCTATCGCGGATGACAGGTGGGACCTGCTGGACCGCGGGTTGAGCCCGCAAAAAGCAGGGGGTATGCGCAAAACGACGCTCGACACTGTTTTTCTTCTACGCCACAGAGGACAGATCGGTCTGCGGCGCGCGGCGCGGCGAGGCGGGTTCGAACTCGCGACCTGGGGCGCGCGCACGGGGGCGAAGCCGTTGCGATAGGCTTGGGCTTGTGACTGCAGGGGGGTTGGGGTCTAGATATGGGCTAAGCGGAGCGGAAGCGCGCAAGCAGAAACGAGCGGCGTCGCGCGGAGGTCGTTCGACGGAAAGTCCGGCGAGGCCAGGGCGAGACGGCGACGACGAGGATGTCTGGGGGGTTGGGGAGCTCACCGAGAGTTGTTCGGCGGTGGAGGATCGGCTTGGGACGCTGGCGATCGACGAGGACGCAGACAGACGGCCGGCTAGGGTTTCGCGTCGGCCTCGCGCTGGTACCGGCGCTCGGGTGCTCCTCCTGCTCGGCTCCGTGTACAGGGTGACGTGGGGGAGCCTCCTCGGTCTTCCAGGGCACTCCACCGACGCGCTGTGCGACTGGATCGTCGGGACGGAGTAGAGGCCGACGGTGACCGGCGTTTGGGGGTAGACGGTGGTGGAGAAGAGAGGGGAGGGAGCAGGGTGTCCTTGGGGTAGATCTGGGTAGCTGGGCGAGGCAGAGAGGTGAATAGGGACGGAGAGGAGAGGGGGTGCTGTGGTTGCCGTGTGGGAGCAGCTGGGGATAAAGGTGGCCTCGGCCACCTTTTCTCCACCTCCTCACGTGCTCGGTTCGGCCAGGGCAGGGCAGGGGCAGGTAGGGGAGGCTTCTAGGTGGGGTAGGGTGAGGCCAGAGAGGTGGTAGGCTCGGTGGAGGGGCCCCCATGCAGAGAGAGAGAGAGGGGGTGGCTCGGCTAGTGCTAGGGTCGGGTTAGGGTTAGGTTTGGCTCGGGTGCAGCTAGGGTATGGGGTGGGGTAGCAGCTGGTGGGGCCAGGGAGAGAGGGGCCAGGTGGGGCTAGCTGGAAGAGGCTCGGCATAGATGGAAAAGAGGGGGTGGGGTAGGTTTAGGGTTTAGCTAGGATGGGGTATGGTGATAATGGGGATATTAGGTGTAGGGCTTGATGGGGGTATGGTAGATTAGGGTTTTAGAGAGAGAGAGAGATGTGGTGTGGTTCTCTTGGACAAGATCACGCAAGACCAAAACAAGCTCAAGCAAGAAATGGCCAAAAGAGAGGAGAAAAGGAAAGTGGTGATGGCATGGATGGAGATGGGGATGAGGTTTGGATGCTAGCATGCATCAAGCAAGACCAAGCCTAAGGGGTAGAGAGAGATGATGATCCACTTAAGATTCAAATAAAACCAAATTCCAAAAAGAAAAGGTGGCACTTGCATGGCCCATGCAAAATATTTAATGTCATGTTGATTCTTGTGAGAACAATATTATCACATGGCATTATTATTGTGCATTTCCAAAATTGGAATGAAAGCCAAGCAAAAAGAATGAAAGGATGCCCCATGTGGAGTAGTAGGAGGTGACCATATTTGAAATACAATGGAACTTGCTAGTGTGTATATGCCACTAGATATTTAATAAGCCCACAAAATATCCCAACATGATGATAACCCCAAAAACAACACATATGGGAGCTAGAAATAGGGTCCCACTCACAAGGCATGCAAAGGTGGCCAAGTGGCTCTCATATATCAATAGTGTGAAAACAACATGATGCTAAGATGAGAGCATGTGGAAAAGAATTGGATCCATCCCAACCCATATGAGCTAGAGGTAAACTCAAATCAAAGGCAAAGCTCATATTTAGTTAGGTGGTGGAATTATAAGGTGGTGAAAGAAAGGTGGTGGAGTTAATAAGAGATATGCCCCCAACTCAACTTGGGAATTAACAATATATCAAGAACCAAATACAATATCAAGAGGTGAATACAATTAATAATGCATATGAGATAAGAACCAAAACAAGAAGGGTTTTATATGATGCCCAAAAGCAAGGTGGCATGATGACATGAGCATGATATAATGATGATGCAACAATTATATATTTGAAGTAGCCATTATATTACTAGACCAAGTAGCATTACAATTGTTAGACAATTGGGATGCTACAAGTATGCAGCCATAGATTCTTACGTGACCTACCAGCTGTACAAGAAGATCCATTTCTTTCTATGTTACCTCATGTTTTGCCCTCTTTGCAAGAGGGAAGACGAGCTCAGGGGAGCCCTTTGTAGAAAATGCAGAATAGCTGAGTTTGAAGCTGCATTTGCAAAGAAAATGGCTGCATCTGAAGCAGCTAATAGAGAGGCTGCAGAAGCAGGTGAGAGAGAGAGCTTGCAGCTGAAGCTGAAGCAGCTGACCGAGAGGCTGCAGCTGAAGCTGCAAATAGAGAGGCAGCATCTTCTAGCGGCGACAATCAGGCCTCTGATGCACCGCTAATTGTGCCGCAGGATGTTGAAGATAGTGAAGCCAAGTCAGATCCTAGGTGGGACGAAATTGCATTTAGTGAGCTGTGGAGTGCCAATAATGTAAGATCCACCTAAAATGATCGCAGTTGGTCGCCTAGGAACGATGGCAAGCGCCTCAAGTGGTGTGAAGAGAAGTGAATTAAATTTTACTCCTTTCTGTTATGTTTCTATTTTCTGGAACTCAGTTAGCTTGTCAAGATGGCTAGCGCCTCAAGTGAGAGTAGTAAAATAAATTTTACTTCTTTGTGTTATGTTTCTGTATGTGTTTGGTAGCTTGTCAAGATGGTAGCTCGTTAACTAGCAGTTTGAAAGAGTACCCTTTTCATCTCTTGCTAAACAGATATGTTTCATTTTGCCCAAATTGGTAGAAAATCTAGAGAAGCTTCTCTCGTTGATAATCCGTTCCCTTTTGGACCTATTTTTGCCTCCCATCTGGTAGCAAATCTAGAGCAGCAAATCACACCAGGCAGAATATATTCATTCAGAAAACAAAACAAATGTAGATATAGTTGTACGAAGCTAAATAGGATATAGCCATAGAAAGTAGGTTGCTTAACGAGGTTAGATACATTCAGACCCTTCCTTACATGCAGAACTAGGATACACGCAAAATATAGAAAATCAAAAGAAGCTACTTAGCAGCAGCAACAGACACATTCAACCCCTCCTTTCATGCGCCTACGCCTCCGCCTCGTCCCTCCGGCGCTTCCTCCACTTCTTGCTGCCTAGTCCCATGATCTTGGGGGCCTTGGGCTTGACTGGAGGCATGCGACCCTCTTCGATGGCCACCCGCTGGAGGTTTCGGAGGTGAATGCCAATAGCCTGATGTTCAGCAATGTAGGAATTGACGTTCACGGTCTGGCCACCATTGTGGGTGCCGGAGCTCGGGCCCTCTGCATGCATCACTAAGGAGTTGAAGTCGGTGCCAGCGAGACTCGCCCTGCAGAAGGAGATCCCCCTGCAGAAGGGGCAACTGTAGTTGCCGCCAGCAAAGAAGGTGTCGTACTGGCCGACCTGTAGCCTCCTCAGCACCCGACGAGTCTTGGTGTGCCTGGACTCGACATCGCTGCAGACGCTGCTGCCGTAAACCTATTGGAAGAAAAGGAAAATGGGGGAGTAGATGATGTAAGAAGATCGAGCAATCGAAATGCAAACAAGCAAATCCTAGTAAACCAAGATCTAGCATCCAATGATGGGAACGGTAGAAGAACCAGGGAAGGAGAGAAAACCCTAGTTCCCTCTGACCATGGTCATCGATGCCGCACTACTAGGAAACAACCTACAGATAGACAAGATGTTCAGTGGTGCATATGCGAAAGCATGCGCCACAGGAAAACATCAGTGGCGCACCAGGAAGCATGCGCCACAGAACATTGGGAGTTCTATGGCGCATTCTCCAAAACATGCGCCACAGAAGATTGGTGGGACCCGCCGGCCGGTGTGGGTTGATCCAAGTTCTGTGGCGCATTCAGAAATATGCGCCACAGAACATGGAGGGGGCCCCACCACGGAATCTAATTCACCCAAGTTCTGTGGCGCATGTTGTCATATGCGCCATAGATGTGTGTCACTTCTGTGGCACATAAGTCCGACTTGCGCCACAAAACTTGGAGGTGGGCCCCACACAGCGAATCTTATTCACCCACTTCTGTGGCGCATATGGACTTATGCGCCACAGAAGTTTCACATCTGTGGCGCATTTCTTCCATATGCGCCATAGATGAGGGCGTCCAGATCCATGTTAAAAAGGTGACAAGAGCTAGCTTTCTTATCTATCTATCCACCACCAACCATTTCACATCTCTACACCCTCCCAACTCGTCTTCCTCCTCCCTCACACCCCATCTTACCCATAGTTTCTCCATTTTCTTGTAACTAAACCTACTTTAATCCATAGATTGGTAAGTGGAAGCTTCGCTCCAACTTATAGATCTAAAAGTTCCTTACTTTTCTCTCTCACATCTCTATTTGTTTACTAATTTCCTCTCCATCAACTTGCATTGTAGATCTATTTGTCCACACTCTCTCATCGCGCGGTCTCGTCTCGCTATTATTGTGTCTACTATAGGTGAGCACTTGGCCATCATGAACATGTAGGTGAAGCTTGTCGCGCGGGCAGTGTGTGTGTGCAATCCATGGCGAGACGATGGTTGTGTGGTGCATGAATGTTTGCAATGGGAGGAAGTTCTTTGTTGGTTGCTTGTTGTTTGCTTATTGTTGTCGGGCCCGGCCGGTGTGGTTGCATGGATGTTTGCCGAAATGTTGATTCATTTCCATTTCGGCAAATTTTTGCACTACCCATATGTCCTAATTTTAGGAAAGATCATGCCGAATTTTTTCCGGCTAGCATTCATGCATGTGTGTGTTCATATGGTGTGGTTCTCACCTATACTCTCTGTTTTGACCACTCAGGCAACCATGGTCCTCACGATGAGCGAAGGTCGAATTGCTAGGTACAAGAAAGGCGCGAAGGAGGACATGATTCTGAACAACAAGACCATGATAAGATGTCCATGTCGAACATGCAAACTACAGCGCTGGATCGACCCTGAATCTGGACAATTGGAGGGTCACCTGCTCAGGCACGGTTTCATGCGCAACCTCAATGAGGCACCAGCAGGACATGGTGGTGGTCACGAAGACGTGGGCGGGCGAGAAGACGAAGAGTCTACCAGGCATGATCATCATGACGAAGGAGATGCCAGCGGGCATGATCATCATGACGAAGGAGATGCCGGCGGGCATGACCAGCATGGAGAAGGAGATGGAGACAGGCATGATCATGATCATGAAGAAGGAGAAGACGCGAACACATAGATGCTGCTAACTTCGGTCTTGTAGGATCCTCATTTTCAAGAACTGCTCCTCAAGGAGACGAGCAACGACAAAGCTGCAGCCAGAGAGAAAGCCAAGCTGGCCCAAATGGAGGTAGACGGGATGACTCCATTGTATCCTGGGTGTCACCCCGAGGATACACGTTTGAGTGTATTGCCCAAGGCTCTGGAGATGAAGGCCGAACACAAATGGACCAATGTGAGCTTCAACGCGAACATGGAATACTGGCACGGCCGACTTCCTAAGGGGAACACATTGCCAACAAGTATCGAGGAGGCCAAGAAAATCGTGTGCCCTCTCGACCTACCACACATTAAATACCAAGCATGCATCAATGATTGCGCACTTTATCGAAACGAGTACGCGGATAGAACCACATGTCCAGTGTGTGGCCAAGGACGGTACAAGAGAGGGAACAAGAAAGTTCCTCGAAAATTGGTATGGTACTTTCCTATCACCCCCCGTTTGTAGCGATATTTCGTAGATCCTAAGGAAGCAAAGCTCATGCAATGGCACGCGGAAAGAGAGAAACCCGAAGATGATCCAGAGAAGGGCAAGATCCTAACACACCCTTCAGATGCTAGCCAGTGGAATGCATTAGACATCGAGTTCGAAGAGTTCGGGGGCGATGCAAGGAACGTCAGGCTGGGTATGAGCACCGATGGACTCAATCCTTTTGGAAACCAGAGTAGCACGCATAGCACTTGGCCCGTGTTTGTATGGCCATACAACCTCCCCCCGTGGCTATGCACGAAGCAAAGGTATGTACACATGAGCATTCTTATTCAGGGGCCGAAACAACCAGGTATCGATATGCATCTGTATCTCGGGCTATTGAGAGAGGAGTTAGCCAGCTTGTGGGAGACGCCGGCCCGTACGTGAGACGCCTACACTAAAGAATATTTCCATCTGAGAGCCGTGTTGCTCACGACCGTGCAGGACTATCCTGGTTACGCATATGTATCGGCCCAGGTGAACCACGGACACAATGCATGCGTCAAGTGCATGGATGAGACACCGCATCTCTAGCTACCAAGGGATCCCGGGTCTTTGAAAACCGGGTTCCAAGGTACTCGAAAGTGGCTCCGCATGGATCACCCGTGGAGAAAACGTGGTGACCTGTTCAATGGTAAGGACGAGATCGAAAGAGCCCGGCGTCCGAGGAGTGGCGAAGAAATCGAGGAGCTTTTGAATAATTGGGTAGATTGCCCTGCGCCTGGAAAAAAACGACCGAGGACAAAGCCGCTGCTGGGTGTATGGAAAGCAAGGTCTGTTTTCTGGGACCTGCCGTATTGGAAGGTTCTTCATACTCCCCATAGCCTCGATGTAATGCACATCATGAAGAACGTTACCGATAGTCTGCTTGGCACTCTACTGAACATGCCGGAGAGGACCAAGGATGGGACGAAAGCAAGAAAGGACCTTAAATTGCTTGGCATAAAGAAAGATCTTCAGTACCCTGATAGTGATGATGATGATCATCATCATCATCAGGAAGGGACTCAAGGTTGCCGCAAAATAGTTAAGAAGAATGAGGTGGTGCTTCGCGCTGCCTGCTTCACTCTGAGTCTAGAGGAGCTCGAGCAGTTATTCAGGTGCCTCTTAGGAGTGAAAGTTCCTCACGGTTACTCGGGGAAGATAAGCAGATATCTGGACGTGGCGAAGAAGAGGTTCAGCGGTATGAAGTCTCACGACTGTCACGTGCTGATGACGCAGATACTCCCTGTTGTGATCCGTGGGATAATGGACGAGCATGTCCGTGAGACGTTGTTTGGCCTCTGTAACTTTTTCGACGTCATATCTAGGAAGTCGATCGGTGTGAAGCAGCTCGACAGGCTACAAGAAGAGATCGTGATGATACTATGCGAGCTTGAGATTTACTTCCCGCCCGCATTCTTCGACATCATGGTGCATTTGCTTGTACATGTCGTGGACGACATCATCCAGCTCGGGCCGACATTCCTGCACAACATGATGCCGTTTGAAAGGCTAAACAGTGTCATCAAAGGATTCGTTCGCAACAAGTCTCGTCCAGATGGAAGCATAGCCAAGGGCTTTCTGATCTACGAGTGCATCTCCTTCTGCTAGAATTATCTAACCACCGAGAACGAGGATGTTGGAATACCCACAAAGAAGCACCTCGTCAGGATCGGTGGATATGGTCACCGCGAGGGCTGCCGCTCACTACATGTCGGCACTGATGGTCGACGCACTGATTTTGAAAGGGCACACCGAGTCGCGCTACAACACATTGAAGTGGTTGGCCCTTGGGTCGAAGAGCACAAAAGCTTAATCGAGCAGGAGTACGTCGACTAGGCCCGGCCGAGGAAGAAGGGAGACGTAACCAGAGAGCACAACTCCAGCTTCACGGGTTGGTTCAAGAAAAGGCAACCCCACAATCCCCCACAGACGCCTTCTACGGAAGATCAAAAACTCATATTCTCCTTGTCGCAGGGCCCAGGGCACAACCTAAGGACCTATCAGTCATACAACATAAACGGTTACAGATTCTACACCGAGGAAAAGCACAAGAATAGTGAATATCAAAACTCAGGAGTAACTATGTTCTCCTTTGCCGATGACGAGACTACTGTGATGGAAAGATTCTACGGAAGGATCGAGGAGATATGGGAGCTCGACTACTATGGAGAGATCGTACCGATGTTCCGTGTTAGATGGGCTAGGAACATGGAAAAAGAAGGCCGCTATTTCACCACAATGGTTATACCAGATGCCAAATCAACAAAGAACGCCTCCGCAAAAAATGAGCCTTGGGTACTCGCTAGCCAAGTTGATCAATGCTATTTTATTATCGACCCGTCAAATCCCAACCGTGTTGTAGTTAGGAGGGGCAAGAGGAGCATCATCGGAATGGAAGGAGCCGCCAACGAGCAAAACTTCGACAAAAATGGCGACCCAGAGATCGAAGAGGAATTCGACAAGTACTTTGACATGCCTACTACTACTAAAGTAAGAAGGAAGACCACACTGCCTACTAAAGGTTGTCCATTCACAAGAAGAAATCTCAAAGTGTACGGGCTAAAATATTCAACCGCGACGAAAAAGGGCAAGAAGATTGTGAAGAGACACTAGCAATTGTGTGACTTTTTGGTGTATTAATTCGTGTGGGTATAATGTGATATTATTAGTGTGGGGGTATTAGTTAGAGACAAAAACATATAATGTGATATTCGACAAATTCACATTTATGTGTGACAAGCACACACATATATATAATATATATATATATATATGATTCGGGAGGGTTTTTTGAATAAATATGCATGTGTATGTGCTTGGTTTTAAATATATTTGTAACATATCATTTTTAAATAAAGAAAAAAAAATTGACCAAACCAGGATTCGAACCTGGCTGCCATAGGTCTCTGAATATGCATCTAACCACTAGGCTAGTGTGTGTTTGTTGTCCAAATACAACCTCGCGCCGTTTATTTGGCTAAGTGCCTAGGTTCTGTGGCGCATTACTCCGAAATGCGCCACATAAGTTTTAGCTTCTGTGCCGCATTTCGGAGTATTGCGCCACAGAACCTTGGTACTTAGACAAAACGGCTCGCCCCTTCTCCTTTCCCCTTCCACTTTCTTTTCACCAATCTATCTCGCCGGAGCCCGCCCCCATCGCCTCTCTGTCGTCGCAAACCCTAGCGCCGGAGCCCTAACAGAGAAGGAGTCACTAGAGGAGGAGTGGCTGCGCCGGAGCCCGCCGCCCTCATTGCCGGAGCCCTAGCCACCGCCGCGCCAGAGCCCTAGCAGCCCGTGGAGGAGGAGCCGCCGGAGGAGGAGTCGCCACGCTGGAGCCCGCCACCCTCATCATCGTCGACCACCACAACCGCAGCAAAAGAGCACGGTTCGTCCCTCCCACCCTCCACCCCCTCTAATGCTCAAAGTGGTTCTACCCTTTTCTGGTCAAATTCGAGCTGCAACGGCAAAAGTGGGATTTTGGAAATGCTAGTATTATCTTCTTGTAGAAACGACAAGATAATCGTTCAAATAGCCACAGTCCACAGACAAGCATATTATTATTTCACACATCCAAAGTAAGAGAAGTACAAGGTCTGCAGAAGTATATACCGTGTGCTTCATACAGAGCATCAGTGGTTGATCAATGTACACATGTAGAATACAAAGAGAACTCATGGTCCATACAAAGAGAACTCAATGTCATGTTCAATAATTAGAAAAGGGTAGAACCACTGTGAGAACCACTGTGAGCATCCAGTATATCAGAAGTGAGATAAAAACCTCTAATAGTTTAAGCTTCAGAAGTGGTTTCTTCTATATATCTGCCTTATTAGTGTTCCTCTTTTATTTATACCGTCCATGTATGGCTTGTGGACATCACTGATAAGTAGATCTTGTACATTTTGCACGATGAGAGTGCATCTCAAAGGAAAACTCATGTATCAGCATGGATTTGTTTATAGGGTACCCTAGTTTATAAGACAAACAGTGGATGCATAAATTCAGAGCATACAATCTAATTATTGTATATAGACTACATGTGCATTTATACATGATAGTACACCAAATATGGTTGTAGGGTCTGCCAACTCACAGAAGTACAGAAGTAGCAGTTTTGTGCTACTTGAGCTGTCTGTTTTGTTACCACTTACAACTTGCAGTGTACCATCATTTCTTTTTAGATTTCCTGATGATTATTGCTACGACACTTGTGATGTTCTGTTTTTTTACTGTACCAGTTGTACTGTTCTCTGTCTGCAAGCCTGCTGTGTGTGTGCAAGAAGAAGAGATCCTGTGTGTGTCTCTGTGTCTCTGTGTGATTATTTGGTACTATATGATGCTATTTGATTCAATGGGCTGTGGATGGGGGCAATGAATGGGGCTGTGGATGGGGGCTGTGAATGGGGCTATTTTCTAGTGTGTGAATGTTGCAGGGATTTCATTTGAGTTGCCCATTTCTCCCGAAGTGTCGATTCACTTCCATTTCGGTTGAGAAATGGGCACTCCTAGGTCAAAAAATTAGCAAAGGTCATGCCAGATTTTTCGGCCGAGATTTGTGCTAACTTTTTGCCTCTTTTAAATAGAGTAGTGCAAACATGTCGGGCAACAAGGAGTCTGGCCCTTCTAAGCACATGATCAGCGTCGAAGAACAAGCTAGACAGGCCAACCAGTCATTCTGGCAGGGTCCCAACAGGAGGAGGAGGAGGAGCCGATGAGGATGACACCACCAGCAGAGGAGGAGGCGACCGTCGCCAGAGCTACTGGGGCCAATGAGGGCGGAGATCCTGATTACGAGGGGGACGAAGACAACTGCAATGGAACTAGTGAAGGCGGCGGCAAAGAGGATGACACCACCGATGGCGGCGCCCGTACCGATGGCGGCGAGTGCACGGATGGCGGTAGCGGCAACCCAGCCGCTTCTCAGAAGAAGAAGAAGAAGAAGGAACAGAAGGAGCGGAAGGTGCTAGTGCTCGCCACCGTCTGCGATGAGTTCACTGAGGTCACAGAAAGTGGCCAACCCATTGCGCCAGAGGCGATTGCTAAAGGGTATGGCCTGCAACTCGGATGCATCGTCCGGGAAAGCATGTCGATCAACACGAAGTACATCAGACATGCTGACCATGCAGCTTTGGTCGATAACCTCCTTAAGAAGCTTCACAAGTGATACAGATTCCCAGAGCAGTTTAGAAACCTCGAGAGAAATAAGAACCTGGTGAACAAACTAGCCCTCACGAAGATGAGCAACGCCTTGAGCAGTTGGAAAACCCGGGTGAAGAATAGCATTGACAAAGGTGAAAGCTGGGAGGTTATTAGTAAGAAAAATCCGATGCTCGACGAAGAGGAGTTTAGGATTTTCAAGGCGGATATAGCTACCACTGACGCTATAAATGGACTCAATGGGAAGGAGTATGCGGGAACAGAACATAGGCAACCACCGCCTTGGAAGCGGCGGTTACAGGGGGAAACAAGCCATTTGGGACAAGGAGGACGCCGAGCTTGAACACCTTGGTAAAGACAACCCTTGGCTTAAAATCACGGACTTGCAACTTAGGCAATTTGTTCGGGCCGGCTACTACCTAGACAAGGAAACAGGGGAGTTCATCACCGATGATCCGGAGGTGAAGGCATTCGAGAAGAAGCTGGTAAGGAATTTATCGCCGATCTCAAGTCTATTGCGTTCTAATTAAGATAATGAAGTGAAGAATATAAATGGGTTCACCTTTCCTTGTCTCTACAGGAGGAGGAACTGAACGCTACTACCACAGAGTCGTCCCAGGATTCAACGGAGCCATGGGACACGTTTTTCAACAGGGAGACCAATGCTTACAAGAAGAGGGACAAGGGGTTGTCGCCGTCCTCAGCTGGCCGTGTGTCCGGCTTCGGTACGAGCATGAAGTTCAAGGAGTACTACAGAGAGGACGCCAAGAAAAGAAGGGAGAGGAAGAACCAGGATAAAGCCGCTGTTGCAGAGCTGAAGATGAAGGTGCAGACACTGGAGGAGAAAGCGGTGGACCAGAAAACGGTGGACAAGTTAGTGGAAGAGAAGCTCCGCTCGATGATCCCCCCTGAGTTTTTCGAGGGGCTTACTGCTTGGAATGCGGGAGGTCGACAGGGGCCAATACATCTGCCCAGCTTAAGCGGCAGCAACTCAGGCATCAATGTTACCGTGTCGCCGGACCTGGTGACCCCGCCGGCCATCAACGTCGGGATGCAACCCCGCGTTTTGGTCACACCCACGCCCCCTCCCGCCAAAGATACCAATAAGGCGCAGCCGACGGAGGTGGTGCTTCGTGAGGCACCCGAGCGGGAGATTGCAGATGATGATAGGACGACCGCCGGCATCAGCCGTGTCTCTACATTAGCCGAGATCCATGCCATCACCAAGGTAACTAATTAGTTAGTGCACGTCATCTCCTTTATGCATTTGATGCATGACTGTTGCCATCTCATGACGCCCAACAACATGTTTTTGCCTCAGGACACTTCTTGCGTACTCCTGCTTAAAGATGTCGGCGGTGAGTTGAAGGATGTTGCCAAGGGCACTCTTATACAACCGGCGAGCTGCACGATGCACAACAATCCAATGGATGATGACGTGATGAGGGTCAGGTTGGCTCGGGTGTTGCCAGGGTGCGACGACATGGACCCCCCTTTCAACCTCAGGGAGCCGACGAACACAAGACCCTTGGGGAATGCTACAACTGGCCCTTGACATGGCCGAAGACCCAGATTCGTCTTGCAGGGGGGAGCACTGGCGCCACCTCTCGACCGATCATCACCCGGCCACCACCTCGGAAGCCAGTAGCCGCCGTTGTCGCCACCACCAGCCGTCACCATCAACTCTTGGCAGCGTGTGCACCGCCACATGGCAAAGACATTGTGCCGCAACCGCCATCGCCCCCGCTACCACCACCACATGATGGCACCCATGAAGATGATGATGAATTGGTCAACGTTGACGACTTCATCGACACCGGCACCGCCAAAGGATTGTATATGCCTTCTGTGGATGAAGAACCCTTCGCAACTCGCGATGACCATCAAGCTGGTCGGCCCAATACATGCACGCAACGCCTGGTCTTCCATGGTCTTTCTCAAGAGACGCCTCCCGCCGCCGATCCACCATAAGAGAAACCGGGATTGGTTTTCATCCCCAACACACTCCGAAAGGCGACTGATGAGCAGATGGCAGTGGCTGACACTGTTGTGAAGAAGAAGCACTACAGGAAGAGAGGTAATAATAATAAGAAGGGTGCGAGCCAGCCTCTTCTGAAGAGGATCCGGGATCAGGACGCCGTCGTCGTACCATCCACACAATTTGGCTTGCCCCGAGTGCATGTAGCTGGTGATCCGATATTGACTCCGGATATGATCCACATTGCGGTTGGAGCCATGTTAACTTTGCACGAGGGTGTCAAGACACTAGAGGCCCTCCTTCTTAAAGACGAAGATCCAAATTACCCGGTTTTCACGGCCAAGGTGCCATTGTACGTGGGCTTCGTCGATGAACCCCTGCGGATATATTCTTCATAGCGTTCGAGACCATATTCAAGCTGTTTCTCATGAAATGGTTGGACTATAACTTGGTCCGCCTATACGCGCTCAATCTGGCGCTCACGATCAAGAGAGAAAGTACCCCGGAAATCACGATAGTGGATCCCTACTACATGCGGGACAACCAGTTGGTCGAAGGATCAGAGACACGGACCAAGGCGACGGTGTACCTCGAGAAGTTCATGGTGGACAACAAGAGGAAGGGCACACTTCTTTTGCCTTTCTTTCCCGAGTAAGTACACACACTCGCTCATCGCCACCGTAACTTATGCATTTCTAATAGATTTCTTTCCTTTGCTCTTTTTCCAACATTCCGTTCCAATTGTGTTGCGCAGAGACAAATACTGCACACTCATCGTCCTTGCCCTGAGGTATTCGCTAGCCACGTATTTCGACTCGGGGAGTTTGACGAAGAAGAAAGACTACACCAGAATAAGGGGTGTTCTCAATGAGACTCTCGAGGGCTACACCAAGAAGGGATGCACCTTCGTAGATAAGGGGGAATGTATCAAGGATGGCAAACACGTGTTCAAGCACGTGCTCGACTTCCCCTGCATCAAGCAGTCGACTACTGGTTCCAAGGAGGCCTTCTACGTCCTCCATCACCTTAAAGGCTATGTTTGGGATTGCCATAACCTAACGCTGCCATCTAGTCTCCGAGGATGGGATGAAACTTTGGCGAAAATCGACGATGCTGATCTTAGAGAAGACTTCCATCGCATTTAGATGAAGTTGTCGCAAATCATCATTGAAGATGTCAACACAAGGGGCGGTTCCCTACAACAAGCCAGAGGGTTGAGTAAGAGGGAGATCGAAGAACGCCTCCGTAAGTAGGGTGACACAAGGACGTGGACGATGGAAGAGGGCTATCTACCATTCCCGAAGCCGAGCGAGAAGAGGAAGTCTTCATCATGATTGATGTGTGCCTCTAGCATGATCCAGTGTGTCTATATTCTTGATGGACGCCTGCTGTATTAGTGTGTGTGTGTGTCATAAACTTTACTATCTCGTGGTCGAAATGGTCATTGTTGTTAGACTTAAACTACCTTGTGGTCGTGTTGTCGTTGAACTTATTGCTTCTATGATGATCTAACTTTTAGGTTTATGGATCCTTTGTTTTATATTCTATGAACATATATATATATATATGGATGTGAACCGTTTATTCATTATTTTCGTTGTATTTTTACTAATATGCCTTGTCGTCTATAGAGATGGCGACGAGGTGGTATGTGATGTACATGGGTAGGGTTCCAGGAGTCTACGAGGAGTGGGAGGATTGCCACAAACAAGTGAACAAGTTCAGCGGAACATCTACAAAGGATACGCGACTAGAGAGGAGGCGATAGACAAGTGGAGGAACCACTTGTGGAAGAAGAACCGGATGAAGATATTGGTCGGGCTAATGCTCTTGCTCACCATTATCATAGTTGTATTCTATTTGATCCTAGTGTAGGCAGCGGTGGCCACTTCATTTTTGTAATGTGAGATGATATGAACTTTGTATTCGGCGCTTGTGTAAAAATTTGGCACTTGACACTATATATGTATCTCGATCGGGCTCTAAGTGTTTGTATTATATATATGTCGGTTTTCATGCATCTACTACTTGTGCAATGTATTTTATACTCATCTGGATAAATACTATACAAATCATGTATAAATACCTGATTATACACCAGGAAAGTATTTTACTTTGAATATGTGTTACGCAATCAGTGACGCATATAATTATATAGTCAGTGGCGCATGGCATATCTGTGGCACATACACGTAAATGCGCCACATAAGTTCTTCCTGTGGCGCATATGAAGAAATGCGCCACAGAAGTCTGGAACTTCTGTGGCGCATATCCATATGCGCCACAGGAAGATATCAGTGGCGAGATACTAGTGGCGACTAGGATATGCGCCACAGAAGATGTATTTGCATGCGCCACAGAAGAGCTATTTCCTAGTAGTGCCGGTGTCGTAGGGGTTCACCGGAGCGATGTACTCATCTGGATCGTAGGGGTCCCTGAAGAGCTGGATCTGCTCATGACCGGCAGGAGCCTCCTCGCCGGCGGGAGGCTCCTCACGGGTGGCTACATCGGTAGCAGGGACAGGGGCCTGGACGGGAAAGCCGGCTGCCATCGATGCCTGGACGGGGGCCTGGACGGGGGCGGCGGCTGCTTTCAACGCGTCGAGGAGGACCAGCGAGGAGACAGGGGCCTCCTCACCAGAAGCCTCGGAGGCGACGATGGCCATCGTATCCTCATCTGCCATAACCGGCGCGGACGGGGTTTTCTCGGGAGTTTGCAGATGCTGGTGAGATAGTGGAGAGGGTTGCGTGAGGAGAGTGAGCGAGAGTGAGAGTGGGTGTGCGGAGAGGGTCTCTATAGTTAACGTGAATGGAAACAAGGCATGGTTTGTTGCACCACCATGCAACGCGCCATGCATGCTACTGCACTGTGCACCGCGACACGTGCACGGTACGTCACGTTTTTTTCCCGGTCCATGCATGGAAGTTCTGTATTGAGCCACATGCAAAGGACGCATACACAATTTCTATGTACGAAGTTTGACATGGCCCTAAAATTGGCGATAATTAAAAGTGGAAATGTAGAGGGGGAGGTAGGTGTCTGTACGGCGAGATTTGTGGGGTTGTGCTAGATCGGGTAGAGAGATGTGTTGATGACTACGAGTGACTCGATGAAGGCGGAGATGTTAGGTCTTGTCGAGCTCAGCTCTTCGGCCTCCGGCTAGCACGTGCAAGTTTCTTACGGTGGGGCCCACTTGGAAGTGAGATTGAGAGCCGCTGTGTAAAAAATGGGATATGTCTTATTAAAATCAAGTGGCAATAAAATACAGCTGTCCATCGATGACCGTGCACTCGATGACGCATCTGTTGTGGTGTAGTAGTAGCAGTAGTAGGCTTTTCAGACTTGATTAAACATGACATGACCAGTCGACGACTTTTTCCATGGACGGTTTCGTCTTCTTTCTTGTAGAAGTCTCGCTGAGGGAGACGTCCGTGCTATCTCACGTTGTACTGTGAAGGGCACGACATGTGCAATAATCATTGTTGGATCACACAGAATCAACGGTTGGTACGCACGATCCGCGTGACAACTGTGACAACTAATCAGGGCATAGCAGACGGAGTGAGCACAAGTTTGGGCTTCTACGAAAGATAGAGAGAGGGGGCAAAACTGAGTAGTATCAAAAAACTAGGGGCAAAACTAAGTAGTATATAAATGTAAAGTGAGTGTTTTGTACAATGATATACATCGTGGCATACATCAAATTATGCCAAGATAGATCCACTAGAGTTCATTGCATGTGTGTTCTTTTCACAAACCACATCTAAAGTCATTGGATGTCTGTTCTTTTCACAAACCACATCTAGAGTCATTGCATGTGTCTTCTTCTCACATTCCACATATGGATCCACCAGAGTTCATTGCATGTATGTTCTTCTCACAAACCACATATGGATCCACCGGAGTCATTGCATGTCTATTCTTCTCACAAACCATAGCTAGAGTCATTGCATGTGTGTTCTTTTCATTAACTACATCCAGAGTCATTGCATGTGTGTTCTTTTCACAAACCACATATGGATCCACCAGTGTCATTGGATGTCTATTCTTTTCACAAACCACATCTAGAGTCATTGCATGTGTGTTCTTCTCACAAACCACATATGGATCCACCGGAGTTCATTGCATGTCTGTTCTTTTCACAAACCACAGCTAGAGTCATTGCATGTGTGTTCTTTTCACAAATCACTTCTAGAGGCATTGGATGTCTGTTCTTTTCACAAACCACATATTCATCCACCAGTGTCATTGCATGTGTGTCATTTTCACAAACCACATCTAGATTCATTCCACGTGTGTTCTTGTCACAAACCACATATGGATCCACCAATGTCATTGCATGTGTGTTGTTTTCATTAACCACATCTAGAGTCATTGCATGCCTGTTCTTTTCACAAACCACATATGGATGCACCAGTATCATTGCATGTGTGTTCTTTTCAAAAACCACATCTAGAGTCATTGGATGTCTGTTCTTTTCACAAACCACATATTGATCCACCAGTGTCATTGCATGTGTGTTCTTTTCACAAACCACATCTAGAGTCATTGCATGTGTGTTCTTTTGTGAAATCACATTTGCATCCACCAGCGTGATTGCATGTGTGTTCTTTTCATTAACCACAGCTAGAGTCATTGCATGTCTATTCTTTTCACAAACCACATATGGATCCACAAGTGTCATTGCATGTGTGTTCTTTTCACAAACCACATCTATAGTCATTGCATGTGTGTTCTTTTCACAAACCACATATGGATCCACAAGTGTCATTGCATGCCTGTTCTTTTCACAAACCACATCTAGAGTCATTGCATGTGTGTTCTTCTCACAAACCACATATGGATCCACCTGAGTTCATTGCATGTCTATTCTTCTCACAAACCACATATGGATCCACCAGTGTCATGTGGGTTCTTTTCACAAACCACAGCTAGAGTCATTACATGTGTGTTCTTTTCATTAACCACATCCAGAGTAATTGCATGTGTGTTCATTTCACAAACCACATATGGATCCACCAGTGTCATTGGATGTATGTTATTTTCACAAACCACATCTAGAGTCATTGCATGTGTGTTCTTCTCACAAACCACATAAGTATCCACCAAACTTCATTCCATGTTTGTTCTTTTCACAAACCAGAGCTAGAGTCATTGCATGTCTGTTCTTCTCACAAACCACACATGGATCCACCAGAGTCATTGCATGTGTGTTCTTTTCACAAACCATAGCTAGAGTCGTTGCATGTGTGTTGTTTTCCCAAACCACACATGGATCCACCAGAGTCATTGCATGTGTGTTATTTTCATTAACCACATCCAGAGTCATTGCATGTGTGCTCTTTTCACAAACCACATACGTATCCACCAGTGTTATTCAATGTCTGTTCTTTTCACAGACCACATCTAGAGTCATTGCATGTGTGTTCTTCGCACGAACCACATATGGATCCACCAGAGCTCATTGCATGTATGTTCTTCTCACAAACCACAGCTAGAGTCATTGCATGTCTATTCTTCTCACAAACCACACATGGATACACCAATGTCATTGCATGTGTGTTCTTTTCACAAACCACATCTAGAGTCATTGCATGTATGTTCTTTTCACAAACCACATCTAGAGTCATTGCATGTGTGTTCTTCTCACAAACCACATATGGATCCACCAGTGTTCATTGCATGTCTGTTCTTTTCACAAACCACAGCTAGAGTCATTGCATGTGTGTTCTTTTCACAAACCACATCTAGAGTCATTGCATGTGTATTCTTCTCACAAACAACATATGGATCCACCAGAGTTCATTGCATGTGTGTTCTTTTCACAAATCACATCTAGAGTCATTGGATGTCTGTTCTTTTCACAAACCACATATTGATCCACCAGTGTCATTGCATGTGTGTTCTTTTCACAAACCACATCTAGAATCTTTGCATGTGTGTTTTTTTAACAAACCACATATGGATCCATCAGCGTCATTGCATGTGTGTTCTTTTCATTAACCACAACTAGAGTCATTGCATGTCTGTTCTTTTCACAAACCATATATGGATCCACTAGTGTCATTGCATGTGTGTTCTTTTCACAAACCAGACATGGATCCACCAGAGTCATTGCATGTGTGTTATTTTCATTAACCACATCCAGAGTCATTGCATGTGTGTTCTTTTCACAAACCACATATATATCCACGAGTGTTATTCGATGTCTGTTCTTTTCACAAACCACATCTAGAGTCAGTGCATGTGTGTTCTTCTCACGAACCACATATGGATCCACCAGAGTTCATTGCATGTCTGTTCTTTTCACAAACCACAGCTAGAGTCATTGCATGTCTATTCTTTTCACAAACCACATCTAGAGTCATTGCATGTGTGTTCTTCTCAGAAACCACATATGGATCCACCAGAGTTCATTGCATGTATGTTCTTACCACAAACCACAGCTAGAGTCATTGCATGTCTGTTCTTCTCACAAACCACACATGGATCCAGCAGTGTCATTGCATGTGTGTTCTTTTCACAAACCACATCTAGAGTCATTGAATGTAAGTTCTTTTCACAAACCACATCTAGAGTCATTGCATGTGTGTTCTTCTCACAAACCACATATGGATCCACCAGAGTTCATTGCATGTCTGTTCTTTTCACAAACCACAGCTAGTGTCATTGCATGTCTGTTCTTTTCACAAACCACATCTAGAGTCATTGCATGTGTGTTCTTCTCACAAACCACATATGAGTCCACCAGAGTTCATTGCATGTGTGTTCTTTTCACAAATCACATCTAGAGTCATTGGATGTCTGTTCTTTTCACAAACCACATATTGATCCAGGAGTGTCATTGCATGTGTGTTCTTTTCACAAACCACGTCTAGAATCATTGCATGTGTTTTTTTTTCACAAACCACATATGGATCCATCAGTGTCATTGCATGTATATTCGTTTCACAAACTATATATGGATCCACCAGTGTCATTGCATGTGTGTTCTTTTCAAAAAACACATCTAGAGTCATTGCATGAGTGTTCTTTTCATTAACCACATCTAGAGTCATTGCATGTGTGTTCTTTTCAACAACAACATATGGATCCACCGGTGTCATTGCATGCATGTTCTTTTCAAAAACCACATCTAGAGTCATTGCATGTGTGTTCTTTTCACAAACCACATATGGATCCACTAGAGTTCATTGCATGTCTGTTCTTCTCACAAACCACATATGGATCCACTAGTGTCATTGCATGTGTGTTCTTTTCACAAAACATAGCTAGAGTCATTGCATGTGTGTTCTTTTCATTAACCATATCCAGAGTCATTGCATGTGTGTTATTTTCACAAACCACATATGGATCCACCAGTGTCATTGGATGTCTGTTCATTTCACAAACCACATCTAGAGTCATTGCATGTGTGTTCTTCCCATAAACCACATATGGATCCACCAGAGTTCATTGCATGTCTGTTCTTTTCACAAACCACAACTAGAGTCATTGCATGTCTGTTCTTCTCACAAACCACACATGGATCCACTAGAGTCATTGCATGTGTGTTCTTTTCACAAACAACAGCTAGAGTCATTACATGTCTATTCTTTTCACAAACCACATCTAGATTCATTGCATGTGTGCTCTTCTCACAAACCACATATGGATCCACCAGTGTCATTGGATGTCTGTTCATTTCAAAAACCACATCTAGAGTCATTGCATGTCTGTTCTTCCCATAAACCACATATGGATCCACCAGAGTTCATTCCATGTCTATTCTTTTCACAAACCACAACTAGAGTCATTGCATGTCTGTTCTTCTCACAAACCACACATGGATCCACTAGAGTCATTGCATGTGTGTTCTTTTCACAAAAAACAGCTAGAGTCATTACATGTCTATTCTTTTCACAAACCACATCTAGAGTCATTGCATGTGTGTTCTTCTCACAAACCACATATGGATCCACCAGTGTCATTGGATGTTTGTTCATTTCAAAAACCACATCTAGAGTCATTGCATGTGTGTTCTTCCCATAAACCACATATGGATCCACCAGAGTTCATTGCATGTCTGTTCTTTTCACAAACCACAGCTAGAGTTATTGCATGTCTGTTCTTTTCACAAACCACATCTAGAGTCATTGCATGTGTGTTCTTCTCACAAACCACATATGAGTCCACCAGGGTTCATTGCATGTGTGTTCTTTTCACAAATCACATCTAGAGTCATTGGATGTCTGTTCTTTTCACAAATCACATATGGATCCACTAGTGTCATTGGATGTTTGTTCATTTCAAAAACCACATCTAGAGTCATTGCATGTGTGTTCTTCCCATAAACCACATATGGATCCACCAGAGTTCATTGCATGTCTGTTCTTTTCACAAACCACAACTAGAGTCATTGCATGTCTGTTCTTCTCACAAACCACACATGGATCCACTAGAGTCATTGCATGTGTGTTCCTTTCACAAACAACAGCTACAGTCATTACATGTCTATTCTTTTCACAACCCACATCTAGAGTCATTGCATGTGTGTTCTTCTCACAAACCACATATGGATCCACCAGAGTTCAGTGCATGTCTGTTCTTTTCACAAACCACAACTAGAGTCATTACATGTCTGTTCTTCTCACAAACCACACATGGATCCACCAGAGTCATTGCATGTGTGTTCTTTTCACAAACCACATCTAGAGTTATTGGATTTCTGTTCTTTTCACAAACAACATATTGATCCACCAGTGTCATTGCATGTGTGTTCTTTTCACAAACCACGTCTAGAGTCATTGCGTGTGTGTTATTTTCACAAACCACATATGGATCAACCAGTGTCATTGGATGTGTGTTCTTTTCATTAACCACGGGTGGAGTCATTACATGTTTGTTCTTTTCACAAACAACATATGGATCCACAAGTGTCATTGCATGTGTGTTCTTTTCACAAACCATAGCTAGAGTCATTGCATGTGTGTTCTTTTCATTAACCACATCTAGAGTCATTGCATGTGTTCTTTTCAAAAACCACATATGGATCCACAAGTGTCATTGCACGTGTGTTCTTTTCACAAACCACATCTAGAGTCATTGCATGTGTGTTCTTCTCACAAACCACATATGGATCCACCAGAGTTCATTACATGTCTGTTCTTCTCACAAACCACATATGGATCCACCAGTGTCATTGCATGTGTGTTCTTTTCACAAACCACAGCTAGAGTCATTGCATGTATGTTCTTTTTATTAACCACATATAGAGTCATTGCATCTGTGTTCTGTTCACAAACCACATATGGATCCACTAGTGTCATTGGATGTCTATTGTTTTCACAAACCACATCTAGAGTCATTGCATGTGTGTTCTTCTCACAAACCACATATGGATCCAACAGAGTTCATTGCATGTTTGTTCTTTTCACAAACCACAACTAGAGTCATTGCTTGTCTATTCTTCTAACAAACCACACATGGATCCACCAGAGTCATTGCATGTGTGTTCTTTTCACAAACCTTAGCTAGAGTCATTGCATGTCTATTCTTTTCACAAACCACAGCTAGAGTCATTGCATGTATGTTCTTCTCACAAACCACATATGGATACACCAGAGTCATTGCATATGTGTTATTTTCACAAACCACGGCTAGATTCATGCCATGTCTGTTCTTCTCACAAACCACAGCTAGAGTCATTGCATGTCTGGTCTTCTCACAAACCACATCTAGAGTCAGTGGATGTCTGTTCTTTTCACAAACCACATATTGATCCACCAGTGTCATTGCATGTGTGTTCTTTTCACAAACCACATCTACAGTCATTGCATGCGTGTTCTTTTCACAAACCACATATGGATCCACCAGTGTGATTGCATGTGTGTTCTTTTCATTAACCACACCTAGAGTCATTGCATGTTTGTTCTTTTCACAAACCATATATGGATCCACCAGTGTCATTGCATGTGTGTTATTTTCACAAACCACATCTAGAGAAATTGCTTGTGTGTTATTTTCATTAACCACATCTAGAGTCATTGTATGTGTGTTATTTTCACAAACCACATATGGATCCACAAGTGTCATTGCATGCCTGTTCTTTTCACAAACCACATCTAGAGTCATTGCATGTGTGTTCCTCTCACAAACCACATATGGATCCACCAGAGTTCATTGCATGTCTGTTCTTCTCACAAACCACATATGGATCCACCAGTGTCATTGCATCTGTGTTCTTTTCACAAACCACAACTAGAGTCATTGCATGTGTGTTCTTTTCATTAACCACATCTAGAGTCATTGCATGTGTGTTCTTTTCACAAACCACATATGGATCCACCAGCGTCATTGGATGTATGTTCTTTTCACAATCCACATCTAGAGTCATTGCATGTGTGTTGTTCTCACAAACCACATATGGAATCAACAGAGTTCATTGCATTTCTGTTCTTTCACAAACCACAGCTAGAGTCATTGCATGTCTGTTCTTCTCACAAACCACACATGGATCCACTAGAGTCACTACATCTGTGTTCTTTTCACAAACCACAACTACTGTCATTGCATGTGTGTTCTTTTCACAAACCACATCTAGAGTCATTGCATGTGTGTTCTTTTCACAAACCACATATGGATCCACCAGTGTGATTGCATGTGTGTTCATTTCATTAACCACAGCTAGATTCATTGCATGTCTATTCTTTTAACAAACCACATATGGATCCACCAGTGTCATTGCATGTGTGTTGTTTTCACAAACCACAGCTAGAGTCATTGCATGTGTGTTGTTTTCATTAACCACATCTAGACTCATTGCATCTGTGTTCTTTTCACAAACCACATGTGGATCCACCAGTGTCATTGAATGTGTGTTCGTTTGACAAACCACATCTAGAGTCATTGCATGTGTGTTCTTCTCACAAACCACATATGGATCCACCGGAGTTCATGGCATGTCTGTTCTTTTCACAAACCACAGCTAGAGTCATTGCATGTATGTTCTTTTTACAAACCACATCTAGAGTCATTGCATGTGTGTTCTTCTCACAAACCACATATGGATCCACCAGAGTTCATTGCATGTGTGTTCTTTTCACAAATCACATCTAGAGTCATTGGATGTCTATTCTTTTCACAAACCACATATTGATCCACCATTGTCATTGCATGTGTGTTCTTTGCACAAACCACATCTAGAATCATGGCATGTGTGTTCTTTTGACAATCCACATATGGATCCACCAGTGTCATTGCATGTGTGTTCTTTTCATTAACCACATCTAGAATCATTGCATGTCTGTTCTTTTAACAAACCACATATGGATCCACCAGTGTCATTACATGTGTGTTCTTTTCACAAACCACAGCTAGAGTCATTGCATGTGTGTTCTTCTCACAAACCACATATGGATCTACCAGAGTTCATTGCACGTCTGTTCTTCTCACAAACCACATATGGATCCACAAGTGTCATTCCATGTGTGTTCTTTTCACAAACCATAGCTAGAGTCATTGCTCGTGTGTTCTTTTCATTAACCACATCCAGAGTCATTGCATGTGTGTTATTTTCACAAACCACATATGGATCCACCAGTGTCATTGGATGTCTGTTCTTTTCAGAAACCACATCTAGATTTATTGCATGTGTGTTGTTCTCACAAACCACATATGGAATCACCAGAGTTCATTGCATGTCTGTTCTTTCACAAACCACAGCTAGAGTCATTGCATGTCTGTTCTTCTCACAAACCACACATGGATCCACTAGAGTCATTGCATGTGTGTTATTTTCACAAACCACAACTAGTGTCATTGCATGTGTGTTCTTTTCACAAACCACATCTAGATTCATTGCATGTGTGTTCTTTTCACAAACATCATATGGATCCACCAGTGTGATTGCATGTGTTTTCTTTTCATTAACCACATCTAGAGTCATTGCATGTGTGTTCTTCCCATAAACCACATATGCATCCACCAGAGTTCATTGCATGTTTGTTCTTTTCACAAAGCATAACTAGAATCATTGCATGTCTGTTCCTCTCACAAACCACACATGGATCCACTAGAGTTATTGCATGTGTGTTCTTTTCACAAACAACAGCTAGAGTCATTACATGTCTATTCTTTTCACAAACCACATCTAGAGTCATTGCATGTGTGTTCTTCTCACAAACCACATATGGATCCACCAGAGTTCATTGCATGTCTGTTCTTTTCACAAACCACAACTAGAGTCATTACATGTCTGTTCTTCTCACAAACCACACATGGATCCACCAGAGTCATTGCATGTGTGTTCTTTTCACAAACCACATCTAGAGTTATTGGATTTCTGTTCTTTTCACAAACAACATATTGATCCACCAGTTTCATTGCATGTGTGTTCTTTTCACAAACCACATCTAGAGAAATTGCGTGTGTGTTATTTTCACAAACCACATATGGATCCACCAGTGTCATTTCATGTGTGTTGTTTTCATTAACCACAGCTAGAGTCATTGCATGTCTGTTCTTTTCACAAACAACATATGGATCCACAAGTGTCATTGCATGTGTGTTCTTTTCACAAACCATAGCTAGAGTCATTGCATGTGTGTTCTTTTCATTAACCACATCTAGAGTCATTGCATGTGTTCTTTTCAAAAACCACATATGGATCCACGAGTGTCATTGCATGTGTGTTCTTTTCACAAACCACATCTAGAGTCATTGCATGTGTGTTCTTCTCACAAACCACATATGGATCCACCAGAGTTCATTACATGTTTGTTCTTCTCACAAACCACATATGGATCCACCAGTGTCATTGCATGTGTGTTCTTTTCACAAACCACAGCTAGAGTCATTACATGTGTGTTCTTTTCATTAACCACATCTAGAGTCATTGCATGTGTGTCCTGTTCACAAACCACATATGGATCCACTAGTGTCATTGGGTGTCTATTGTTTTCACAAACCACATCAAGAGTCATTGCATGTGTGTTCTTTTTACAAACCACATATGGATCGAACAGAGTTCATTGCATGTTTGTTCTTTTCACAAACCACAACTAGAGTCATTGCATGTCTATTCTTCTCACAAACCACACATTGATCCACCAGAGTCATTGCATGTGTGTTCTTTTCACAAACCAAAGCTAGAGTCATTGCATGTCTGTTCTTTTCACAAACCACAGCTAGAGTCATTGCATGTCTGTTCTGCTCACAAACCACATATGGATACACCAGAGTCATTGCATGTGTGTTATCTTCACAAACCACGGCTAGAGTCATTGCATGTCTGGTCTTCTCACAAACCACATCTAGAGTCATTGGATGTCTGTTCTTTTCACAAATCACATATTGATCCACCAGTGTCATTGCATGTGTGTTCTTTTCACAAACCACATCTACAGTCATTGCATGTGTGTTCTTTTCACAAACCACATATGGATCCACCAGTGTGATTGCATGTGTGTTCTTTTCATTAACCACAGCTAGAGTCATTGCATGTCTATTCTTTTCACAAACCATATATGGATCCACCAGTGTCATTGCATGTGTGTTATTTTCACAAACCACATCTAGAGAAATTGCTTGTGTGTTCTTTTCATTAACCACATCTAGAGTCATTGTATGCGTGTTCTTTTCACAAACCACATATGGATCCACCAGTGTCATTGCATGCCTGTTCTTTTCACAAACCACATCTAGAGTCATTGCATGTGTGTTCCTCTCACAAACCACATATGGATCCACCAGAGTTCATTGCATGTCTGTTCTTCTCACAAACCAAATATGGATCCACCAGTGTCATTGCATCTGTGTTCTTTTCACAAACCACAGCTAGAGTCATTGCATGTGTGTTCTTTTCATTAACCACATCTAGAGTTATTGCATGTGTGTTCTTTTCACAAACCACATATGGATCCACCAGTGTCATTGGATGTATGTTCTTTTCACAATCCACATCTAGAGTCATTGCATGTGTGTTGTTCTCACAAACCACATCTAGAATCACCAGAGTTCATTGCATGTCTGTTCTTTCACAAACCACAGCTAGAGTCATTGCATGTCTGTTCTTCTCACAAACCACACATGGATCCACCAGAGTCATTACATGTGTGTTCTTTTCACAAACCACAACTAGTGTCATTGCATGTGTGTTCCTTTCACGAACCACAGCTAGAATCATTGCATGTGTGTTCTTTTCACAAACCACATATGGATCCACCAGTGTGATTTCATGTGTGTTCTTTTTATTAACCACAGCTAGAGTCATTGCATGTCTATTCTTTTAACAAACCACATATGGATCCACCAGTGTCATTGCATGTGTGTTCTTTTCACAAACTACAGCTAGAGTCATTGCATGTGTGTTCTTTTCATTAACCACGTCTAGAGTCATTGCATTTGTGTTCTTTTCGCAAACCACATATGGATCCACCAGTGTCATTGAATGTGTGTTCGTTTCACAAACCACATCTAGAGTCATTGCATGTGTGTTCTTCTCACAAACCACATATGGATCCACCAGTGTCATTGAATGTCTGTTCGTTTCACAAACCACATATGGATCCACTAGTGTCATTGCATGTGTGTTCTTTTCACAAACCACAACTAGAGTCATTGCATTTGTGTTCTTTTCATTAACCATATCCAGAGTCATTGCATGTGTGTTATTTTCAAAAACCACATACGGATCCACCATTGTCAATGGATGTCTGTTCTTTTCACAAACCACATCTAGAGTCATTGCATGTCTGTTCTTCTCACAAACCACACATGGATCCACTGCAGTCATTGCATGTGTGTTCTTTTCACAAACCACAGCTAGAGTCATTGCATGTCTATTCTTTTCACAAACCACATCTAGAGTCATTGGATGTGTGTTCTTCTCTCAAACCACATATGGATCCACCAGAGTTCATTGCATGTCTGTTCTTTTCACAAACCACAACTAGAGTCATTACATGTTTGTTCTTATCACAAACCACACATGGATCCACCAGAGTCATTGCATATGTGTTCTTTTCACAAACCACATATAGAGTTATTAGATTTCTGTTGTTTTCACAAACAACATGTTGATCCACCAGTGTCATTGCATGTGTGTTCTTTTCACAAACCACATCTACAGTCATTGCGTGTGTGTTATTTTCACAAACCACAGATGGATCCACCAGTGTGATTGCATATGTGTTCTTTTCATTAACCATAGCTAGAGTCATTACATGTCTGTTCTTTTCACAAACAACATATGGATCCACCAGTGTCATTGCATGTGTGTTCTTTTCACAAACCATAGCTAGAGTCATTGCATGTGTGTTCTTTTTATTAACCACATCTAGAGTCATTACATGTGTTCTTTTCGAAAACCACATATGGATCCACCAGTGTCATTGCATGTGTGTTCTTTTCACAAACCACATATGGATCCACCAAAGTTCATTGCATTCTGTTCTTTTCACAAATCACATATTGATCCACCAGTGTCTTTGCATGTGTGTTGCTTTCACGAACCACATCTAGAATCATTGCATGTGTATTCTTTTCACAAACCACATATGGATCCATCAGTGTCATTGCATGTGTGTTTTTTCATTAACCACAGCTAGAGTCTTTGCATGTTTGTTCTTTTCACAAACCGTATATGGATCCACTAGTGTCATTGCATGTGTGTTGTTTTCACAAACCACATCTAGAGTCATTGCATGAGTGTTCTTTTCATTAACCACATCTAGAGTCACTGCATGTGTGTTCTTCTCACAAACCACGTACGGATCCACTAGAGTTCATTGCATGTCTGTTCTTCTCACAAACCACATATGGATCCACTAGTTTCATTGCATGGGTGTTCTTTTCACAAACCACGGCTAGAGTCATTGCATTTGTGTTCTTTTCATTAACCATATCCAGAGTCATTGCATGTGTGTTATTTTCAAAAACCACATACGGATCCACCATTGTCATTGGATGTTTGTTCTTTTCACAATCCACATCTAGAGTCATTGCATGTGTGTTCTTCCCACAAACCACATATGGATCCACCAGGGTTCATTGCATGTCTGTTCTTTTCACAAACCACAGCTAGAGTCATTGCATGTCTATTCTTCTCACCAACCACACATGGATCCACTAGAGTCATTGCATGTGTGTTGTTTTCACAAACCACAGCTAGAGTCATTGCATGTCTATTCTTTTCACAAACCACATCTAGAGTTATTGCATGTGTGTTCTTCTCACAAACCACATATGGATCCACCAGAGTTCATTGCATTTCTGTTCTTTTCACAAACCACAACTGGAGTCATTGCATGTGTGTTCTTTTCATTAACCACATCTAGAGTCATTGCATGTGTGTTCTTTTCAAAAACCACATATGGATCCACCAGTGTCATTGAATGTATGTTCGTTTCACAAACCACATCTAGAGTCATTGCATGTGTGTTCTTCTCACAAACCACCTATGGATCCACCGGAGTTCATGGCATGTCTATTCTTTTCACAAACCACAGCTAGAGTCATTGCATCTCTGTTCTTTTCACAAACCACATCTAGAGTCATTGCATGTGTGTTCTTCTCACAAACCACATATGGCTCCACCAGAGTTCATTGCATGTGTGTTCTTTTCACAAATCACATTTAGAGTCATTGGATGTCTATTCGTTTCACAAACCACATATTGATCCACCATTGTCATTGCATGTGTGTTCTTTTCACAAACCACATCTAGAATCATTGCATGTGTGTTCTTTTGACAATCCACATATGGATCCACTAGTGTCATTGCATGTGTGTTCTTTTCATTAACCACAGCTAGAGTCATTGCATGTGTGTTCTTTTCACAAACCACATATGAATCCACTAGTGTCATTACATGTGTGTTCTTTTCACAAACCAAATCTAGAGTCATTGCATGTGTGTTCTTCTCACAAACCACATATGGATCTACCAGAGTTCATTGCATGTATATTCTTCTCACAAACCACATATGGATCCACAAGTGTCATTGCATGTGTGTTCTTTTCACAAACCATAGCTAGAGTCATTGCATGTGTGTTCTTTTCATTAACCATATCCAGAGTCATTGCATGTGTGTTATTTTAAACCACATATGGATCCACCAGAGTTCATTGCATGTCTATTCTTTTCACAAACCACAACTAGAGTCATTGCATGTCTATTCTTCGCACAAACCACACATGGATCCACTAGAGTCATTGCATGTGTGTTATTTTCACAAACAACAGCTAGAGTCATTACATGTCTATTCTTTTCACAAACCATATCTAAAGTCATTGCATGTGTGTTCTTCTCACAAACCACATATGGATCCACCAGTGTCATTGGATGTTTGTTCATTTCACAAACCACATCTAGCGTCATTGCATGTGTGTTCTTCCCATAAACCACATATGGATCCACCAGAGTTCATTGCATGTCTATTCTTTTCACAAAGCATAACTAGAATCATTGCATGTCTGTTCCTCTCACAAACCACACATGGATCCACTAGAGTCATTGCATGTGTGTTCTTTTCACAAACAACAGCTAGAGTCATTACATGTCTATTCTTTTCACAAACCACATCTAGAGTCATTGCATGTGTGTTCTTCTCACAAACCACATATGGATCCACCAGAGTTCATTGCATGTCTGTTCTTTTCACAAACCACAACTAGAGTCATTACATGTCTGTTCTTCTCACAAACCACACATGGATCCACCAGAGTCATTGCATGTGTGTTCTTTTCACAAACCACATCTAGAGTTATTGGATTTATGTTCTTTTCACAAACAACATATTCATCCACCAGTTTCATTGCATGTGTGTTCTTTTCACAAACCACATCTAGAGTCATTGCGTGTGTGTTATTTTCACAAACCACATATGGATCCACCAGTGTCATTTCATGTGTGTTCTTTTCATTAACCACAGCTAGAGTCATTGCATGTCTGTTCTTTTCACAAACAACATATGGATCCACAAGTGTCATTGCATGTGTGTTCTTTTCACAAACCATAGCTATAGTCATTGCATGTGTATTCTTTTCATTAACCACATCTAGAGTCATTGCATGTGTTCTTTTCAAAAACCACATCTGGATCCACGAGTGTCATTGCATGTGTGTTCTTTTCACAAACCACATCTAGAGTCATTGCATGTGTGTTCTTCTCACAAACCACATATGGATCCACCAGAGTTCATTACATGTTTGTTCTTCTCACAAACCACATATGGATCCACCAGTGTCATTGCATGTGTGTTTTTTTCACAAACCACAGCTAGAGTCATTGCATGTGTGTTCTTTTCATTAACCACATCTAGAGTCATTGCATGTGTGTTCTGTTCACAAACCACATATGGATGCACTAGTGTCATTGGGTGTCTATTGTTTTCACAAACCACATCTAGAGTCATTGCATGTGTGTTCTTCTCACAACCCACATATGGATCCAACAGAGTTCATTGCATGTTTGTTCTTTTCACAAACCACAACTAGAGTCATTGCATGTCTATTCTTATCACAAACCACACATGGATCCACCAGAGTCATTGCATGTGTGTTCTTTTCACAAACCATAGCTAGAGTCATTGCATGTCTGTTCTTTTCACAAACCACAGCTAGAGTCATTGCATGTCTGTTCTTCTCACAAACCACATATGGATACACTAGAGTCATTGCATGTGTGTTATTTTCACAAACCACGGCTAGATTCATTGCATGTCTGGTCTTCTCACAAACCACAGCTAGAGTCATTGCATGTCTGGTCTTCTCAGAAACCACATCTAGAGTCATTGGATGTCTGTTCTTTTCACAAATCACATATTGATCCACCAGTGTCAATGCATGTGTGTTCTTTTCACAAACCACATCTACAGTCATTGCATGTGTGTTCTTTTCACAAGCCACATATGGATCCACCAGTGTGATTGCATGTGTGTTCTTTTCATTAACCACATCTAGAGTCATTGCATGTCTATTCTTTTCACAAACCATATATGGATCCACCAGTGTCATTGCATGTGTGTTATTTTCACAAACCACATCTAGAGAAATTGCTTGTGTGTTCTTTTCATTAACCACATCTAGAGTCATTGTATGTGTGTTCTTTTCACAAACCACATATGGATCCACCAGTGTCATTGCATGCCTGTTCTTTTCACAAACCACATCTAGAGTCATTGCATGTGTGTTCCTCTCACAAACCACATATGGATCCACCAGAGTTCATTGCATGTCTGTTCTTCTCACAAACCACATATGGATCCACCAGTGTCATTGCATCTGTGTTCTTTTCACAAACCACAGCTAGAGTCATTGCATGTGTGTTCTTTTCATTAACCACATCTAGAGTCATTGCATGTGTGTTCTTTTCACAAACCACATATGGATCCACTAGTGTCATTGGATGTATGTTCTTTTCACAATCCACATCTAGAGTCATTGCATGTGTGTTGTTCTCACAAACCACATCTAGAATCACCAGAGTTCATTGCATGTCTGTTCTTTCACAAACCACAGCTAGAGTCATTGCATGTCTGTTCTTCTCACAAACCACACATGGATCCACCAGAGTCATTACATGTGTGTTCTTTTCACAAACCACAACTAGTGTCATTGCATGTGTGTTCTTTTCACAAACCACATCTAGAGTCATTGCATGTGTGTTCTTTTCACAAACCACATATGGATCCACCAGTGTGATTGCATGTGTGTTCTTTTTATTAACCACAGCTAGAGTCATTGCATGTCTATTCTTTTAACAAACCACATATGGATCCACCAGTGTCATTGCATGTCTATTCTTTTCACAAACCATATATGGATCCACGAGTGTCATTGCATGTGTGTTATTTTCACAAACCACATCTAGAGAAATTGCTTGTGTGTTCTTTTCATTAACCACATCTAGAGTCATTGTATGTGTGTTCTTTTCACAAACCACATATGGATCCACCAGTGTCATTGCATGCCTGTTCTTTTCACAAACCACATCTAGAGTCATTGCATGTGTGTTCCTCTCACAAACCACATATGGATCCACCAGAGTTCATTGCATGTATGTTCTTCTCACAAACCACATATGGATCCACCAGTGTCATTGCATCTGTGTTCTTTTCACAAACCACAGCTAGAGTCATTGCATGTGTGTTCTTTTCATTAACCACATCTAGAGTCATTGCATGTGTGTTTTTTTCACAAACCACATATGGATCCACTAGTGTCATTGGATGTATGTTCTTTTCACAATCCACATCTAGAGTCATTGCATGTGTGTTGTTCTCACAAACCACATCTAGAATCACCAGAGTTCATTGCATGTCTGTTCTTTCACAAACCACAGCTAGAGTCATTGCATGTCTGTTCTTCTCACAAACCACACATGGTTCCACCAGAGTCATTACATGTGTGTTCTTTTCACAAACCACAACTAGTGTCATTGCATGTGTGTTCTTTTCACAAACCACATCTAGAGTCATTGCATGTGTGTTCTTTTCACAAACCACATATGGATCCACTAGTGTGATTGCATGTGTGTTCTTTTTATTAACCACAGCTAGAGTCATTGCATGTCTATTCTTTTAACAAACCACATATGGATCCACCAGTGTCATTGCATGTGTGTTCTTTTCACAAACCATAGCTAGAGTCATTGCATGTGTGTTCTTTTTATTAACCACGTCTAGAGTCATTGTATCTGTGTTCTTTTCACAAACCACATATGGATCCACCAGTGTCATTGAATGTGTGTTCGTTTCACAAACCACATCTAGAGTCATTGCATGTGTGTTCTTCTCACAAACCACATATGGATCCACCAGTGTCATTGAATGTGTGTTCGTTTCACAAACCACATCTAGAGTCATTGCATGTGTGTTCTTCTCACAAACCACATATGCATCCACCAGAGTTCATGGCATGTCTGTTCTTTTCACAAACCACAGCTAGAGTCATTGCATGTCTGTTCTTTTTACAAACCATATCTAGAGTCATTGCATGTGTGTTCTTCTCACAAACCACATATGGATCCACCAGAGTTCATTGCATGTGTGTTCTTTTCACAAATCACATCTAGAGTGATTTGATGTCTATTCTTTTCACAAACCACATATTGATCCACCGTTGTCATTGCAAGCTAACTAGATGACATTCCACCGAGGGGGCCCAGAGCATATCTATCTGTCATATGGATGGACAAATCCCAATCTTGGTCCATGCACTTCAACACATACTTTCAGAATACCCAATGTCACCTTTATAACCACCCAGTTACGAAGCGGCGTTTGATGTCATCAAAGTACCCATCCGGTGATGGTGATTAACATAACCTCATGCTCGAAGGATTAGGTTACTATGTATTTGACAAGCTTGTAGCAAAACGAACTTAATGACTTGATCTTATGTTATGCTTACTATGGGTGTGTGTCCGTCACATCATTCTTCTAATGATATGATCTTGTTATTAACGACATCCAATGTCCATGATCAGGAAACCATGATCATCCATTAATCAACAAGCTAGTTTAACAAGAGGCTTACTAGGGACTCTTTTATGTTTACAAAACACACAAGTATTAATGTTTCCTGTTAATACAATTATATCATGGGATGTAAACATTTATTATAAACATAAAGATATAATAATAACCACTTTATTATTGCCTCTTGGGCATATCTCCAACAGTCTCCCACTTGCACTAGAGTCAATAATCTAGTTAAAAACATGTGCACTCAACACCTATGGCTTTCTGGTGTTGTATAGACACTATTGCTAGTGGTAAACATAATCTTCGGATCTGACACTTCCAGGTCCGTGTGTATTTGCATGTCCTTGCGTCTCTACGCATTACTCATTCTCCAATGAGATGGCATTGTATAAATCTGGTCCTTTGGTGAGACCTTTAGTTCCTTGGGATTAAAGCATGTTGATACAATTGTCATACAATGTATCTTCATAGTATTATCCTGCTATGAACCACACCTAGTTTGATAACAAACTACTTGACGCAAATGCCCTCATTTGCTGCTACAATAGCAGTCATATAGTTATCCTTTTGTTGTAGTATCTGTCACAATGTTTTAACTTTGGTACTCAACCAAATTCGTTATGGAATTTCCTTTCCATTACATTGTGCCACCCATAGTTTAAATTGAGATAAACTTAATTTGTGACAAAACTAGTATCAATGCAACAATTTACAATGAACTATTTGTCACCACTATAATATATTCTTAGTTCTTCCAAAAGATCATAGGAATATCCCTACTATTGTCCAATGATCATCTTATGAGTCATTCTGGTATATGCTCATAACATTTAGAGCATAGGACATATCTGGATGTGTACATCTCAAAGAATGATTGATCAAAATATTCTTGTGATTTCACCAAGTGTCAAAATACTTGAATCACGTGTCAACACACTTGAATCTTGATTCAGTCCTTTCCGTGCGTCAAGAACCTTTCTTGTCGTTTCCATATTGAACTCATTCAACATCTTATCTATGTACATTTGGCAAAACCATATTAGCGCCTCAATCTATCCATATAGACATTGATGCCTAATTCTTGGGTTATGCCTAAGTATTTCATCGAAATGAAATTCTTAACCTGTGTCAATAAAAGATACATCATTTCTAATCAACGATATGTCTTTCACATAATGTATTAGAAATATGTCTTAGCGCTCCCACTTAATTTCTTGCAAAATGCAAACATCTTCATCGTCTCTGATGAAATTAAACCTTTTAACGGTTTCATCATGGTGAAGATTCCAACTCCGTGATGCTCACTTCAACCATTGAAGTTTTGCATACTCTTTTAGCATCCTTTGAATTAACAAAAAAACCTTTGGATCGTGTCATGTACACGTCCTAGGTAACCATTCTATTAGAAGAACTTGTTTTGTTTGTTCAACTACCATATACCAAAATATATATGTAGTGGTTGCTACATTAATCCGTCCAGACTAAATATCGCTATGAAAGATCAAATCTTATCATAGTCAATTCCTTGAACATTGTCGTAAACTCTTTCCGACATGTCGACTATTTCATAGATGTGAAACATCCATGTCTATTTCTTTATAGATCCATATACGACTGTAAGGTCTTGCACCTTTCCAGAGGGTCTTTCAAATTCAAAGCTTGATTTCTTGTGTATGGAATTATCACGGATTTTATGGCTTCAAGCCACTTAACGAAGTCAGGGCCCATCATTGATTATTTGCATGTAGTCGGTTCATCATTGTCAAACAACAATGATTTAACTCTCAAATCTTGGCATTTGATTACTTACCCGACCTACTTGGTTCAATAGTAACTTAGATCTCCGTGACCACAATCTTTGAGGCACGTGAGCCATCAGCATTGTTGCTGCCTCCGGGACACTTACCGACGCTGCGCAACTCAACACATATTAGCCAAGGTTCAACAACCTTGTCAAAGTTCTATTGTCCTCCCACTTAACTTTTCACCAAAAATTCCTTCTCAAGAAACTCGACATTCTAAGTGACAAACACTTTTGTCTTCGGTGTTATAGAGGAATACCCAATGGTTATTCGAAATAACCTACAAAGACATGCTCATCTGACTTTGGTTGTAAACACTTTACTTATGCCTAGCATACCAAAAAATTTAAGAAAGGACAACCTGGGTTTTATCCCAAACCATGACTTATATGGTGTCATTTCAACGGATCACGATGGAGCTCTTTTCAGTGTAAAAGCGGTAGTCACTAAAGCTTTAATCTTTAAAATATAATGGCAGTTTTATAAATGACACCTTTGATCTTATCATGTCAAACAAGGTTTCATTACATATCTTGAACACTCCATACTCCTATGGTGTTTTGGGAAATGCAAATCCATGGAACGATTCCTCAAATCTTAGGTGTTTTGCTAAACTTGTAACTCAAACATCTTTCTAGTTACAATAATTTTTCACTTCATCTTGAAAAGTCTTTGAACATTTTCAAATGTTTCATACTTCTTCCTTATTGAGTAAGTATATACATATACTCACTCAAATCTTCGGAGAAAGCATATGAAGTTGAAATCCATTGCCCAGGACTACACATAATGGACTATATACATCAATATGTACAAATTCCAATCAGTTAGTCGTCCGTTCCTCTTTTGGCCTACGAACGGAGTTTTAATTATCTCTAGGAAAGTATCACAAGCGTCATTTGATCAAAATCAAAGACTCCAAAAATCCATCAACATGGAGTTTCTTCATGTATCCCTTTCAATATAATTTAAACGGCGATGTCACTTTGCAAGTGATCTTTCAATTATTTGTCTTGCGACATTTTAGCATTAGTTTTATGGTCGTTATTTCTCCAACCAGACTTGTATATCATCCATCTATTATGGAATACGGCAATTATTTGAACAACCTTTTGTCGTCATAATACCTGATCAAAATAACAATTATTGAAACAAATCTTGAAGGCAAGATTTGATGTTAACGAGCAACACAACAACCCTTTGTTTGTTTTGGATGAACATCATCGCATATTCTCTTGCTAGTTACTTAGGCCATTGTAGTTCATGAATTGTGTTGTCCTGTATGACACTTCATACCAACCAATTCGGTATCCAATACCGCAGAACCACATTGTTTAACAACCAAGGAATAGAGCCATAACATGTATCTTCTTATATACCTAAGTTGGACATCTCCAATCTTTTCTTTTCTGCCAAATATTTTATAGATTCTCTTTCAATAATTCCTTTTCTTTTAAAAGAATCTATCAACATCAACAGTGATGTCATTCACATGACACATAGTACAAAGTTTGTATATTCAAATACTAATACCTTTGAACTTGCACTTTGAAGTGGATCACCTTCATCAAATGTTTGGCATTCTTTCAAAATTCCATTCTTTAGTAATCTTTTAGTGTAGTAAACATTTTACTTACATCTTCTATTCATCCTTATCATGACAATTTTCATGATCAAGCTGCTATAGCTTATAAAGGTGAATTGCGAGTATAATGTTTCTTTTCCAAAAACTTTTGGAGGATTAGGACGACTAGCGTCTCCAACCTTCACAATTTCTCATCAAATATGAGGACATATACTCTATCATGTTGTAACCAACATATTGTTTTAGATATCGCAATACCTTTCACATACGATGGTTTCTGAAACATTGCTTTCAGCTCTTAGATAAACTTGATATTAAAAACAATCTTTTGAGTATCAAGAATCATGGAGGCAAACATGATACATTATATACTAACACTGGAATTGTAACTCTTGATTTAATACTGTTTATTAAACTTCACAGAGTAAACGGAGTTTGCTGAAAGTTTGCAACAGGACTTTTAAACTTTAGATTCACACTCAAAACAATACGATACCAGTTCGTAAAGAAAATATCCAGAATTTTTATAGTTCCACTATCTCAACTATAACTAAGCGTAAGGTGGTGAACGGATGCCAATGACTACAACAAACTATGCAAATTCACTTTGATTGTGTTTATGATAAATTGAGTTCGACTAATCCAAATTACAAAGAAACTCCCACTCAAAACAACATCCCTTGAGTTGTTTTAGTGATTACACGAACCAAATCCACTACACCAAGTCCGATCATCACGTGAGATGATGTAGCTTTAAGGGCGAATAATCAACATGTTCATCATATCATCCATATGACTCATGCTTTACCTTTCGGTATTCCGTGTTCCGAGACCATGTCTATACATGCTAGGCTCGTCAAGGTTAACCTTAGTATCCGCATGTGCAAATCTGGCTTGCACCCGTCGTATGCACACGTAGAATCTATCACACCCGATCATCACGAGATGCTTCGAAACGACGAGTCTTAGCAACGGTGCCTACTAAGGACGAATACTTTATTACTTGATACTTAGTGAGAGGGATCATCTTATAATGCTATCGTCGCGATCTAAGAAATACAAGATGCATAAAGGATTAACATCACAGGCAATTCATAATTAGTATGATATGATATGGCCCTTTCTTCTTATGCCTTTGATCTCCGTCTCCAAAGCACGGACATGATCTCCATCATCACCAGCATTGCGTCAAGGTCAGTGGCGCCGCTTCATGGTTGTCCATCATCACTAGCAACTATTACAACTACTTGGAATAAAGCTATTACAAGATGAATGGACACGCAGGTCTTAACAGAATTAAAGACAACCATTAGGCTCCTGCCGGTTGCCATATTACAACAAGGATCATTGCATACATCAAATATAATCACAATCACATGATGGCCATATCACATCACAAAACCCCTACAAAAACAAGTTAGACGCCTCTAATTTTCTTTGCATGTTTTACGTGGTTTGGGGCTTTCGAATAAGAACGGATCTTACCTACGAAACTGAACCACAATGTTGATACAAGTGCTATCAAGTGCAAAGTGTAGATTGGATCTATACTATGATGGGAGAGACAGACACCCGCAAAGCCACTTGTGCAATACGAGTTGCAGGTCAACTGTGGAGCAAGTCTCATGTGCGATGACATGTAAGGTTAGCCCGAGCCGCTTCATCCCACCATACCGCAAGATGCGAAGTACACAAAGCAAAAGACGGCACGAGCACCAACGCCCACAAAACCATTGTGTTCTACTCGTGCAACAGATCTACGCATAGACACGGCTCTGATACCACTGATGGGTTCGTAGCATGGAAAACAAGAAAATTCTACCGCAAGAACGAACAAAACCAGATCTAATCTAGATAAAAGCCAAGATCTAATCTATTAGACATGTGCAACGAGATAGATCTGTACTAACCCTCGTAGATCCGAAAGCGTTACGAGATTGGATCTCATGGTTGATGTAGTCGATCACTTGCCGATCTCAAGATCGTGTGGACGATCCTTCCGGCGCCGCGTTTCGGCAGTGCTTCCGCAGTCGGTCACACGTGCGGAGTCGAAGCAGACCTTCCTCTCCCCGTTCCAGCGAGCAGCGGAGGTAGTAGATCTTCTCCATGGAATCCCAGCAGCACGACGGTGTGGTGGTGGTGGTGGAGTAGAGAATTCTGCAGGGCTTCGCCTAAGCCGGAGCAGAGCGAAGGAGGACGAGAGAGGCGGCGGCTAGGGTTTGTTATGGGAGAGTTCTACGGGGTGGCGCCCCCTCCCCTCTATTTAAAGGAAGGAGGCGCCATGGGAGGGGGAGTCCTAGTAGGACTCCCCTCCCTCCTTGGCTGGCGGATTGGGAAGGGGGAAGGAGTCCTCCTCCCCCACTACTCCTTGTCTTGCCCTACAAGGATTCCTTGATCCTTTCTTGGTTTTCAAGCAAACTCCAAGAAATCTTCTAGAACTTTCCGGAACATTCCGAAACCTTCTAGAATCCCCATACAAATACTCCGGAACATTTCCTAACTTAGAAAATGATCCCCAGTATATGAATCTTATTCTCCGGACAGTTCCGGATCTCCTCGTGATGTCCCGGATCCAATCCAAGACTCCAAACAACATTCGGTCTCCAACGCACATTCTATATCTACTTAAAACAACTTCGAGCCTGAAGTGTGTCACCCTACGGTTCATGAACATGTAGACATGATGGAGACACATCTCCGATCAATAACCATTAGCGGGATCTGGAGATCCATAACAACTCCCACATACTCAACGATGACTTTGTGATCGATAGAACCATTTAACATACGAAACCAATTCCCTTTGTCACGCGATACTCTACTTATCCGAGGTTTGATCGTCGGTATCTCCATACCTAGTTCTACCTCGTTACTGATAAATACTCTTTACTCGTTCCATGATATGTCATCCCTTGTGACCTAGTCACATGCTTGCAAGCTAACTAGATGAGATTCCACCGAGATGGCCCAGAGCATATCTATCCGTCATATGGATGGACAAATCCCAATCTTGGTCCATGTGCTTCAACACATACTTTCAGAATACCCAATGTCACCTTTATAACCACCCAGTTACGAAGCGGCGTTTGATGTCATCAAAGTACCCATCCGGTGATGGTGATTAACATAACCACATGGTCGAAGGATTAGGTTACTATGTATTTGAAAAGCTTGTAGCAAAACAAACTTAATGACTTGATCTTATGCTATGCTTACTATGGGTGTGTGTCCATCACATCATTCTCCTAATGATATGATCTTGTTATTAACGACATCCAATGTCCATGATCAGGAAACCATGATCATCCATTAATCAACAAGCTAGTTTAACAAGAGGCTTACTAGGGACTCTTTTATGTTTACAAAACACACAAGTATTAATGTTTCCTGTTAATACAATTATAGCATGGGATGTAAACATTTATCATAAACATAAAGATATGATAATAACCACTTTATTATTGCCTCTTGGGCATATCTCCAACACTTCTCGCAAACCACATATGGATCCACCGGAGTTCATGGCATGTCTGTTCTTTTCACAAACCACAGCTAGAGTCATTGCATGTATGTTCTTTTCACAAACCACATCTAGAGTCATTGCATGTGTGTTCTTGTCACAAACCACATATGGATCCACCAGAGTTCATTGCATGTCTGTTCTTTTCACAAATCACATCTAGAGTCATTGGATGTCTATTCTTTTCACAAACCACATATTGATCCACCAGTGTCATTGCATGTGTGTTCTTTTCATTAACCACAGCTAGAGTCATTGCATGTCTGTTCTTTTCACAAACCACATACGGATCCACCAGTGTCATTACATGTGTGTTCTTTTCACAAACCACATCTAGAGTCATTGCATGTGTGTTCTTCTCACAAACCACATATGGATCTACCAGAGTTCATTGCACGTTTGTTCTTCTCAAAAACCACATATGGATCCACAAGTGTCATTGCATGTGTGTTATTTTCACAAACAATAGCTAGAGTCATTGCATCTGTGTTCTTTTCATTAACCACATCCAGAGTCATTGCATGTGTGTTATTTTCACAAACCACATATGGATCCACCAGTGTCATTGGATGTCTGTTCTTTTCACAAACCACATCTAGAGTCATTGCATCTGTGTTCTTCCCACAAACCACTTATGGATCCACTAGAGTTCATTGCATGTCTGTTCTTTTCACAAACCATAGCTAGAGTCATTGCATGTCTGTTCTTCTCACAAACCACACATGGATCCACTAGATTCATTGCATGTGTGTTATTTTCACAAACCACATCTAGAGTCATTGCATGTCTATTCTTTTCAACAACCACATCTAGAGTCATTGCGTGTGTGTTCTTCTCACAAACCACATATGGATCCACCAGAGTTCACTGCATGTCTGTTCTTTTCACAAACCACAGCTAGAGTCATGACATGTCTGTTCTTCTAACAAACCACACATGGATCCAACAGAGTCATTGCATGTGTGTTCTTTTCACAATCCACATCTAGACTCATTGGATGTCTGGTCTTTTCACAAACCATATATTGATCCACCAGTGTCATTGCATGTGTGTACTTTTCACAAACCACATCTAGAGTCATTGCGTGTGTTTTATTTTCACAAACCACATATGGATCCACCAGTGTGATTGCATGTGTGTTCTTTTCATTAACCACAGCTAAAGTCATTACATGTCTGTTATTTTCACAAACAACATATGGATCCACCAGTGTCATTGCATTTGTGTTCTTTTCACAAACCATAGCTAGAGTCATTGCATGTGTGTTATTTTCATTAACCACATCTAGAGTCATTGCATGTGTGTTCTTTTCAGAAACCACATATGGATCCACCAGTGTCATTGCATGTGTGTTCTTTTCATAAACCACATATAGAGTCATTGCATGCGTGTTCTTCTCACAAACCACATATGGATCCACCATAGTTCATTGCATGTCTCTTCTCACAAACCACATATGGATCGACTAGTGTCATTGCATGTGTGTTCTTTTCACAAACCACAGCTAGAGTCATTGCATGTATGTTCTTTTCATTAACCACATCCAAAGTCATTCCATGTGTGTTCTGTTCACAAACCACATATGGATCCACCAGTGTCATGGGATGTCTATTGTTTTCACAAACCACATCAAGAGTCATTGCATGTGTGTTCTTCTCACAAACCACATATGGATCCACCAGAGTTCATGGCATGTCTGTTCTTTTCACAAACCACAGCTATAGTTATTGCATGTCTGTTCTTCTCACAAACCACACATGGATCCACCAGAGTCATTGCATGTGTGCTTTTCACAAACCATAGCTGGAGTCATTGCATGTCTGTTCTTTTCACAAACCACAGCTAGAGTCATTGCATGTCTGTTCTTCTCACAAACCACATATGGATTCACCAGAGTCAGTGCATGTGTGTTATTTTCACAACCCACAGCTAGATTCATTGCATGTATGTTCTTCTCACAAACCACAGCTAGAGTTGTTGCATGTCTGGTCTTCTCAGAAACCACATCTAGAGTTATTGGATGTCTGTTCTTTTCACAAACCACATATTGATCCACCAATGTCATTGCATGTGTGTTCTTTTCACAAACCACATCTCCAGTCATTGCATGTGAGTTCTTTTCACAAACCACATATGTATCCACCAGTGTGATTGCATGTGTGTTCTTTTCATTAACCACAGCTAGAGTCATTGCATGTCTATTCTTTTCACAAACCATATATGGATCCACCAGCGTCATTGCATGTGTTTTATTTTCACAAACCACATCTAGAGAAATAGCATGTGTGTTCTTTTCATTAACCACATCCAGAGTCATTACATGTGTGTTCTTTTCACAAACCACATATGGATCCAGTAGTGTTATTCCATGCATGTTCTTTTAAAAAACCACATCTAGAGTCATTGCATGTGTGTTCCTCTCACAAACCACACATGGATCCACCAGAGTTCATTGCATATCTGTTCTTCTCACAAACCACATACAGATCCACCAGTTTCATTGCATGTGTGCTTTTCACAAACGATAGCTAGAGTCATTGCATGTCTGTTCTTCTCACAAACCACATATGGATCCAGTAGTGTTATTGCATGTGTGTTATTTTCACAAACCACAGCTAGAGTCATTGCATCTGTGTTCTTTTCATTAACCACATCCAGAGTCATTGCATGTGTGTTCTTTTCACAAACTACCTATGGATCCACCACTGTTATTGGATGTATGTTCTTTTAACAAACCACATCTAGAGTCATTGCATGTGTTTTCTTCTCAAAAACCACAGATGGAATCACCAGAGTTCATTGCATGTCTGTTATTTTCACAAACCACAGCTAGAGTCAATGCATGTATGTTCTTCTCACAAACCACACATGGATCCACCAGAGTCATTGCATGTGTGTTCTTTTCACAATCCATAGCTAGAGTCATTGCATGTCTGTTCTTTTCACAAACCACATGTAGAGTCATTGCATGTGCGTTCTTATCACAAACCACATCTAGAGTCATTGCATGTGTGTTCTTGTCACAAACCACATATGGATCCACCAGAGTTCATTGCATGTCTATTCTTTTAACAAACCATGGCTAGAGTCATTGCATGTCAGTTCTTCTCACAAACCACACATGGATCCACCATAGTCATTGCATGTGTGTTCTTTTCACAAACCAGATCTAGAGTCATTGGATGTCTATTATTTTCACAAACCACATATTGAGCCACTAGTGCCATTACATGTGTGTTATTTTCACAAACCACATCTAGAGTCATTGCATGTGTGTTCTTTTCACAAACCACATATGGATCCACTAGTGTGATTGCATGTGTGTTCTTTTCATTAACCATAGCTAGAGTCATTGCATGTCTATTCTTTTCACAAACCTCATATGGATCCACCAGTGTCATTGCATGTGTGTTCTTTTCACAAACCACGGCTAGAGTCATTGCATGTGTGTTCTTTCCATTAACCACATCTAGAGTCATTGCATGTGTGTTCTTTTCACAAACCACATATGGATGCACCAGTGCCATTGCATGTGTGTTCTTTTCACAAACCACATCTAGAGTCATTGCATGTGTGTTCTTCTCACAAACCACATATGGATCCACCAGAGTTCATTGCATGTCTATTCTTCTCACAAACCACATATAGATCCACCAGTGTCATTGCATGTGTGTTCTTTTCACAAACCACAGCTAGAGTCATTGCATGTGTGTTGTTTTTATTAACCACATCCAGAGTCATTGCATGTGTGTTCTGTTCACAAACCACATATGGATCCACCAGTGTCATTGGTTGTCTGTTGTTTTCACAAACCACATCTAGAGTAATTGCATGTGTATTCCTCTCACAAACCACATCTAGAGTCATTGCATGTGTGTTCTTCTCACAGACCACATATGGATCCACTAGAGTTCATTGCATGTCTGTTCTTTTCACAAACCACAGCTAGAGTCATTGCATGTCTGTTCTTTTCACAAACCACATCTAGATTCATTGCATGTGTGTTCTTCTCAGAAACCACATATAGATCCACCAGAGTTCATTGCATGTGTGTTCTTTTCACAAATCACATCCAGAGTCATTGGATGTCTGTTCTTTTCACAAACCACATATTGATCCACCAGTGTCATTGCATGTGTGTTTCTTTCACAAACCACATCTAGAATCATTGCATGTGTGTTCTTTTCACAAACCACATATGGTTCCATCAGTGTCATTGCATGTGTGTTCTTTTCATTAACCACAGCTAGAGTCATTGCATGTCTGTTCTTTTCACATACCATATATGGATCCACCGGTGTCATTGCATGTGTGTTCTTTTCACAAACCACATCTAGAGTCATTGCATGTGTATTCCTCTCACAAACCACATCTAGAGTCATTGTATGTGTGTTCTTCTCACAAACCACATATGGATCCACCAGAGTTCATTGCATGTCTGTTCTTTTCACAAACCATGGCTAGAGTCATTGCATGTCTGTTCTTCTCACAAACCACACATGGATCCACCAGAGTCATTGCACGTGTGTTCTTTTCACAAACCACATCTAGAGTCATTGGATGTCTATTATTTTCACAAACCACATATTGAGCCACTAGTGCCTTTACATGTGTGTTATTTTCACAAACCACATCTAGAGTCATTGCATGTGTGTTCTTTTCACAAATCACATATTGATCCACCAGTGTCTTTGCATGTGTGTTCCTTTCACGAACCACATCTAGAATCATTGCATGTGTGTTCTTTTCACAAACCACATATGGATCCATCAGTGTCATTGCATGTGTGTTTTTTCATTAACCACAGCTAGAGTCTTTGCATGTCTGTTCTTTTCACAAATCGTATATGGATCCACCAGTGTCATTGCATGTGTGTTCTTTTCACAAACCACATCTAGAGTCATTGGATGAGTATTCTTTTCATTAACCACATCTAGAGTCATTGCATGTGTGTTCTTTTCAACAACCACATATGGATCCACAGTGTCATTGCATGCCTGTTCTTTTCAAAAACCACATCTAGAGTCATTGCATGTGTGTTCTTCTCACAAACCACATATGGATCCACTAGAGTTCATTGCATGTCTGTTCTTCTCACAAACCACATATGGATCCACTAGTTTCATTGCATGTGTGTTCTTTTCACAAACCACAGCTAGAGTCATTGCATTTGTGTTATTTTCATTAACCATATCCAGAGTCATTGCATGTGTGTTATTTTCAAAAACCACATATGGATCCACCATTGTCATTGGATGTCTGTTCTTTTCACAAACCACATCTAGAGTCATTGCATGTGTGTTCTTCCCACAAACCACATATGGATCCACCAGAGTTCATTGCATGTCTGTTCTTTTCACAAACCACAGCTAGAGTCATTGCATGTCTATTCTTCTCACAAACCACACATGGATCCACTAGAGTCATTGCATGTGTGTTGTTTTCACAAACCACACCTAGAGTCATTGCATGTCTATTCTTTTCACAAACCACATCTAGAGTCTTTGCATGTCAGTTCTTCTCGCAAACCACACATGGATCCACCAGAGTCATTGCATGTGTGTTCTTTTCACAAACCACATCTAGTGTCATTGCATGTGTGTTCTTTTCACAAACCACATATGGATCCACCAGTGTCATTGAATGTGTGTTCTTTTCACAAACCACATCTAGAGTCATTGCATGTGTGTTCTTCTCACAAACCACATATGGATCCACCAGAGTTCATGGCATGTCTGTTCTTTTCACAAACCACAGCTAGAGTCATTGCATGTCTGTTCTTTTCACAAACCACATCTAGTGTCATTGCATGTGTGTTCTTTTCACAAACCACAGCTAGAGTCATTGCATGTGTGTTCTTTTCATTAACAACATCTAGAGTAATTGCATGTGTGTTCTTTTCACAAACCACATATGGATCCACTAGTGTGATTGCATGTGTGTTCTTTTCATTAACCACAGCTAGAGTCATTGCATGTCTATTCTTTTCACAAACGTCATATGGATCCACCAGTGTCATTGCATGTGTGTTCTTTTCACAAACCACGGCTAGAGTCATTGCATGTGTGTTCTTTTCATTAACCACATCTAGAGTCATTGCATGTGTGTTATTTTCACAAACCACATATGGATCCACCAGTGTCATTGCATGTGTGTTCTTTTCACAAACCACATCTACAGTCATTGAATGTGTGTTCTTCTCACAAACCACATATGGATCCACCAGAGTTCATTGCATGTCTGTTCTTCTCACAAACCACAACTAGAGTTCATTGCATGTCTGTTCTTTTCAAAAACCACAGCTAGAGTCATTGCATGTCTGTTCTTCTCACAAACCACACATGGATCCACTAGAGTCATTGCATGTGTGTTCTTTTCACAAACCACAGCTAGAGTCATTGCATGTCTATTCTTTTCACAAACCACATCTAGAGTCATTGCATGTGTGTTATTCTCACAAACCACATATGGATCCACCAGAGTTCATGGCATGTCTGTTCTTTTCAAAAACCACAGCTAGAGTCATTGCATTTCTTTTCTTTTCACAAACCACAACTAGAGTCATTGCATGTGTGTTCTTCTCAGAAACAACATATGGATCCACCAGAGTTCATTGCATGTGTGTTCTTTTCACAAATCACATCTAGAGTCATTGGATGTCTGTTCTTTTCAGAAACCACATATTGATCCACCAGTGTCATATCATGTGTGTTCCTTTCACAAACCACATCTAGAATCATTGCATGTGTGTTCCTTTCACAAACCACATATGGATCCATCAGTGTCATTGCATGTGTGTTCTTTTCATTAACCACAGCTAGAGTCATTGCATGTTTGTTCTTTTAACAAACCATAGATGGATCCACCAGTGTCATTGCATGTGTGTTTTCTTTTCACAAACCACATCTAGAGTCATTGCATGAGTGTTCTTTTCATTAACCACATCTAGAGTCATTGCATGTGTGTTCTTTTCAACAACCACATATGGATCCACCAGTGTCATTGCATGCTTGTTCTTTTCAAAAACCACATCTACAGTCATTGCATGTGTGTTCTTCTCACAAACCACATATGGATCCACTAGAGTTCATTGCATGTCTGTTCTTCTCACAAACCACATATGGATCCACTAGTGTCATTGTATGTGTGTTCTTTTCAGAAACCACAGCTAGAGTCATTGCATGTGTGTTGTTTTCATTAACCATATCCAGAGTCATTGCATGTGTGTTATTTTCAAAAACCACATATGGATCCACCGGTGTCATTGGATGTCTGTTCTTTTCACAAACCACATCTAGAGTCATTGCATGTGTGTTCTTCCCACAAACCACATATGTATCCACCAGAGTTCATTGCATGTCTGTTCTTTTCACAAACGACAGCTAGAGTCATTGCATGTTTGTTCTCCTCACAAACCACACATGGATCCACTAGAGTCATTGCATGTGTGTTCTTTTCACAAACCAGAGCTAGAGTCATCGCATGTCTATTCTTTTCACAAACCACATCTAGAGTCATTGGATGTGTGTTCTTGTCACAAACCACATATGGATCCACCAGAGTTCATTGCATGTCTGTTCTTTTCACAAACCACAACTAGAGTCATTACATGTTTGTTCTTATCACAGACCACACATGTATCCACCAGAGTCATTGCATATGTGTTCTTTTCACAAACCACATATAGAGTTATTAGATTTCTATTGTTTTCACAAACAACATGTTGATCCACCAGTGTCATTGCATGTGTGTTCTTTTCACAAACCACATCTACAGTCATTGCGTGTGTGTTATTTTCACAAACCACATATGGATCCACCAGTGTGATTGCATCTGTGTTCTTTTCATTAACCATAGCTAGAGTCATTACATGTCTGTTCTTTTCACAAACAACATATGGATCCACCAGTGTCATTGCATGTGTGTTCTTGCCACAAACCATAGCTAGAGTCATTGCATGTGTGTTCTTTTTATTAACCACATCTAGAGTCATTACATGTGTTCTTTTCAAAAACCACATATGGATCCACCAGTGTCATTGCATGTGTGTTCTTTTCACAAACCACATATGGATCCACCAGAGTTCATTGCATGTCTGTTCTTTTCACAAATCACATATTGATCCACCAGTGTTTTTGCATGTGTGTTCCTTTCACGAACCACATCTAGAATCATTGCATGTGTGTTCTTTTCACAAACCACATATGGATCCATCAGTATCATTGCATGTGTGTTTTTTCATTAACCACATCTAGAGTCTTTGCATGTCTGTTCTTTTCACAAACCGTATATGGATCCACCAGTGTCATTGCATGTGTGTTCTTTTCACAAACCACATCTAGAGTCATTGCATGAGTGTTCTTTTCATTAACCACATCTAGAGTCATTGCATGTGTGTTCTTTTCAACAACCACATATGGATCCACCAGTGTCATTGCATGCCTGTTCTTTTCAAAAACCACATCTAGAGTCATTTCATGTGTGTTCTTCTCACAAACCACATATGGATCCACTAGAGTTCACTGCATGTCTGTTCTTCTCACAAACCACATATGGATCCACTAGTATCATTGCATGTGTGTTCTTTTCACAAACCACAGCTAGAGTCATTGCATTTGTGTTCTTTTCATTAACCATATCCAGAGTCATTGCATGTGTGTTATTTTCAAAAACCACTTATGGATCCACCATTGTCATTGGATGTCTGTTCTTTTCACAAACCACAACTAGAGTCATTGCATGTCTGTTCTTCTCACAAACCACACATGGATCCACTAGAGTCATTGCATGTGTGTTCTTTTCACAAACCACAGCTAGAGTCATTGCATGTCTATTCTTTTCACAAACCACATCTAGAGTCATTGGATGTGTGTTCTTCTCACAAACCACATATGGATCCACCAGAGTTCATTGCATGTCTGTTCTTTTCACAAACCACAACTAGAGTCATTACATGTTTGTTCTTATCACAAACCACACATGGATCAACCAGAGTCATTGCATATGTGTTCTTTCCACAAACCACATCTAGAGTTATTAGATTTCTGTTGTTTTCACAAACAACATGTTGATCCACCAGTGTCATTGCATGTGTGTTCTTTTCACAAACCACATCTACAGTCATTGCGTGTGTGTTATTTTCACAAACCACATATGGATCCACCAGTGTGATTGCATATGTGTTCTTTTCATTAACCATAGCTAGAGTCATTACATGTCTGTTCTTTTCACAAACAACATATGGATCCACCAGTGTCATTGCATGTGTGTTCTTGCCACAAACCATAGCTAGAGTCATTGCATGTGTGTTCTTTTTATTAACCACATCTAGAGTCATTACATGTGTTCTTTTCAAAAACCACATATGGATCCACCAGTGTCATTGCATGTGTGTTCTTTTCACAAACCACATATGGATCCACCAGAGTTCATTGCATGTCTGTTCTTTTCACAAATCACATATTGATCCACCAGTGTTTTTGCATGTGTGTTCCTTTCACGAACCACATCTAGAATCATTGCATGTGTGTTCTTTTCACAAACCACATATGGATCCATCAGTATCATTGCATGTGTGTTTTTTCATTAACCACATCTAGAGTCGTTGCATGTCTGTTCTTTTCACAAACCGTATATGGATCCACCAGTGTCATTGCATGTGTGTTATTTTCACAAACCACATCTAGAGTCATTGCATGAGTGTTCTTTTCATTAACCACATCTAGAGTCATTGCATGTGTGTTCTTTTCAACAACCACATATGGATCCACCAGTGTCATTGCATGCCTGTTCTTTTCAAAAACCACATCTAGAGTCATTTCATGTGTGTTCTTCTCACAAACCACATATGGATCCACTAGAGTTCACTGCATGTCTGTTCTTCTCACAAACCACATATGGATCCACTAGTGTCATTGCATGTGTGTTCTTTTCACAAACCACAGCTAGAGTCATTGCATTTGTGTTCTTTTCATTAACCATATCCAGAGTCATTGCATGTGTGTTATTTTCAAAATCCACTTATGGATCCACCATTGTCATTGGATGTCTGTTCTTTTCATAAACCACATCTAGAGTCATTGCATGTCTGTTCTTCTCACAAACCACACATGGATCCACTAGAGTCATTGCATGTGTGTTCTTTTCACAAACCACAGCTAGAGTCATTGCATGTCTATTCTTTTCACAAACCACATCTAGAGTCATTGGATGTGTGTTCTTCTCACAAACCACATATGGATCCACCAGAGTTCATTGCATGTCTGTTCTTTTCACAAACCACAACTAGAGTCATTACATGTTTGTTCTTATCACAAACCACACATGGATCAACCAGAGTCATTGCATATGTGTTCTTTTCACAAACCACACCTAGAGTTATTAGATTTCTGTTGTTTTCACAAACAACATGTTGATCCACCAGTGTCATTGCATGTGTGTTCTTTTCACAAACCACATCTACAGTCATTGCGTGTGTGTTATTTTCACAAACCACATATGGATCCACCAGTGTGATTGCATATGTGTTCTTTTCATTAACCATAGCTAGAGTCATTACATGTCTGTTCTTTTCACAAACAACATATGGATCCACAAGTGGCATTGCATGTGTGTTCTTTTCACAAACCATAGCTAGAGTTATTGCATGTGTGTTCTTTTTATTAACCACATCTAGAGTCATTACATGTGTTCTTTTCGAAAACCACATATGGATCCACCAGTGTCATTGCATGTGTGTTCTTTTAACAAACCACATATGGATCCACCAGAGTTCATTGCATGTCTGTTCTTTTCACAAATCACATATTGATCCACCAGTGTCTTTGCATGTGTGTTCCTTTCACGAACCACATCTAGAATCATTGCATGTGTGTTCTTTTCACAAACCACATATGGATCCATCAGGTTCATTGCATGTGTGTTTTTTCATTAACCACATCTAGAGTCTTTGCATGTCTGTTCTTTTCACAAACCGTATATGGATCCACCAGTGTCATTGCATGTGTGTTCTTTTCACAAACCACATCTAGAGTCATTGCATGAGTGTTCTTTGCATTAACCACATCTAGAGTCATTGCATGTGTGTTCTTTCCAACAACCACATATGGATCCACCAGTGTCATTGCATGCCTGTTCTTTTCAAAAACCACATCTAGAGTCATTGCATGTGTGTTCTTCTCACAAACCACATATGGATCCACTAGAGTTCATTGCATGTCTGTTCTTCTCACAAACCACATATGGATCCACTAGTGTCATTGCATGTGTGTTCTTTTCACAAACCACAGCTAGAGTCATTGCATTTGTGTTCTTTTCATTAACCATATCCAGAGTCATTGCATGTGTGTTATTTTCAAAAACCACTTATGGATCCACCATTGTCATTGGATGTCTGTTCTTTTCACAAACCAGATCTAGAGTCATTGCATGTCTGTTCTTCTCACAAACCACACATGGATCCACTAGAGTCATTGCATGTGTGTTCTTTTCACAAACCACAGCTAGAGTCATTGCATGTCTATTCTTTTCACAAACGACATCTAGAGTCATTGGATGTGTGTTCTTCTCACAACCCACATATGGATCCACCCGAGTTCATTGCATGTCTGTTCTTTTCACAAACCACAACTAGAGTCATTACATGTTTGTTCTTCTCACAAACCACACATGGATCCACCAGAGTCATTGCATATGTGTTCTTTTCACAAACCACATCTAGAGTTATTAGATTTCTGTTGTTTTCACAAACAACATGTTGATCCACCAGTGTCATTGCATGTGTGTTCTTTTCACAAACCACATCTACAGTCATTGCGTGTGTGTTATTTTCACAAACCACATATGGATCCACCAGTGTGATTGCATATGTGTTCTTTTCATTAACCATAGCTAGAGTCATTACATGTCTGTTCTTTTCACAAACAACATATGGATCCACAAGTGGCATTGCATGTGTGTTCTTTTCACAAACCATAGCTAGAGTTATTGCATGTGTGTTCTTTTTATTAACCACATCTAGAGTCATTACATGTGTTCTTTTCGAAAACCACATATGGATCCACCAGTGTCATTGCATGTGTGTTCTTTTAACAAACCACATATGGATCCACCAGAGTTCATTGCATGTCTGTTCTTTTCACAAATCACATATTGATCCACCAGTGTCTTTGCATGTGTGTTCCTTTCACGAACCACATCTAGAATCATTGCATGTGTGTTCTTTTCACAAACCACATATGGATCCATCAGGTTCATTGCATGTGTGTTTTTTCATTAACCACATCTAGAGTCTTTGCATGTCTGTTCTTTTCACAAACCGTATATGGATCCACCAGTGTCATTGCATGTGTGTTCTTTTCACAAACCACATCTAGAGTCATTGCATGAGTGTTCTTTGCATTAACCACATCTAGAGTCATTGCATGTGTGTTCTTTCCAACAACCACATATGGATCCACCAGTGTCATTGCATGCCTGTTCTTTTCAAAAACCACATCTAGAGTCATTGCATGTGTGTTCTTCTCACAAACCACATATGGATCCACTAGAGTTCATTGCATGTCTGTTCTTCTCACAAACCACATATGGATCCACTAGTGTCATTGCATGTGTGTTCTTTTCACAAACCACAGCTAGAGTCATTGCATTTGTGTTCTTTTCATTAACCATATCCAGAGTCATTGCATGTGTGTTATTTTCAAAAACCACTTATGGATCCACCATTGTCATTGGATGTCTGTTCTTTTCACAAACCAGATCTAGAGTCATTGCATGTCTGTTCTTCTCACAAACCACACATGGATCCACTAGAGTCATTGCATGTGTGTTCTTTTCACAAACCACAGCTAGAGTCATTGCATGTCTATTCTTTTCACAAACGACATCTAGAGTCATTGGATGTGTGTTCTTCTCACAAACCACATATGGATCCACCAGAGTTCATTGCATGTCTGTTCTTTTCACAAACCACAACTAGAGTCATTACATGTTTGTTCTTATCAGAAACCACACATGGATCCACCAGAGTCATTGCATATGTCTTCTTTTCACAATCCACATCTAGAGTTATTAGATTTCTGTTGTTTTCACAAACAACATGTTGATCCACCAGTGTCATTGCATGTGTGTTCTTGTCACAAACCACATCTACAGTCATTGAGTGTGTGTTATTTTCACAAACCACATATGGATCCACCAGTGTGATTGCATATGTTTTCTTTTCATTAACCATAGCTAGAGTCATTACATGTCTGTTCTTTTCACAAACAACATATGGATCCACCAGTGTCATTGCATGTGTGTTCTTTTCACAAACCATAGCTAGAGTCATTGCATGTGTGTTCTTATTAACCACATCTAGAGTCATTACATGTGTTCTTTTCGAAAACCACATATGGATCCACTAGTGTCATTGCATGTGTGTTCTTTTCACAAACCACATATGGATCCACCAGAGTTCATTGCATGTTTGTTCTTTTCACAAATCACATATTGATCCACCAGTGTCTTTGCATGTGTGTTCCTTTCACGAACCACATCTAGAATCATTGCATGTGTGTTCTTTTCACAAACCACATATGGATCCATCAGTGTCATTGCATGTATGTTTTTTCATTAACCACAGCTAGAGTCTTTGCATGTCTGTTCTTTTCACAAATCGTATATGGATCCACCAGTGTCATTGCATGTGTGTTCTTTTCACAAACCACATCTAGAGTCATTGCATGAGTATTCTTTTCATTAACCACATCTAGAGTCATTGCATGTGTGTTCTTTTCAACAACCACATATGGATCCACAGTGTCATTGCATGCCTGTTCTTTTCAAAAACCACATCTAGAGTCATTGCATGTGTGTTCTTCTCACAAACCACATATGGATCCACTAGAGTTCATTGCATGTCTGTTCTTCTCACAAACCACATATGGATCCACTAGTTTCATTGCATGTGTGTTCTTTTCACAAACCACAGCTAGAGTCATTGCATTTGTGTTCTTTTCATTAACCATATCCAGAGTCATTGCATGTGTGTTATTTTCAAAAACCAGATATGAATCCACCATTGTCATTGGATGTCTGTTCTTTTCACAAACCACATCTAGAGTCATTGCATGTGTGTTCTTCCCACAAACCACATATGGATCCACCAGAGTTCATTGCATGTATGTTCTTTTCACAAACCACAGCTAGAGTCATTGTATGTCTATTCTTCTCACAAACCACACATGGATCCACTGGAGTCATTGCATGTGTGTTGTTTTCACAAACCACACCTAGAGTCATTGCATGTCTATTCTTTTCACAAACCACATCTAGAGTTATTGCATGTGTGTTCTTTTCACAAACCACATCTAGAGTTATTAGATTTCTGTTGTTATCACAAACAACATGTTGATCCTCCAGTGTCATTGCAGGTGTATTCTTTTCACAAACCACATCTACAGTCATTGCGTGTGTGTTATTTTCACAAACCACATATGGATCCACCAGTGTGATTGCATATGTGTTCTTTTCATTAACCATAGCTAGAGTCATTACATGTCTGTTCTTTTCACAAACAACATATGGATCCACCAGTGTCATTGCATGTGTGTTCTTTTCACAAACCATAGCTAGAGTCATTGCATGTGTGTTCTTTTTATTAACCACATCTAGAGTCATTACATGTGTTCTTTTCGAAAACCACATATGGATCCACCAGTGTCATTGCATGTGTGTTCTTTTCACAAACCACATATGGATCCACCAGAGTTCATTGCATGTCTGTTCTTTTCACAAATCACATATTGATCCACCAGTGTCTTTGCATGTGTGTTCCTTTCACGAACCACATCTAGAATCATTGCATGTGTGTTCTTTTCACAAACCACATATGGATCCATCAGTGTCATTGCATGTGTGTTTTTTCATTAACCACAGCTAGAGTCTTTGCATGTCTGTTCTTTTCACAAACCGTATATGGATCCACTAGTGTCATTGCATGTGTGTTCTTTTCACAAACCACATCTAGAGTCATTGCATGAGTGTTCTTTTCATTAACCACATCTAGAGTCATTGCATGTGTGTTCTTTTCAACAACCACATATGGATCCACCAGTGTCATTGCATGCCTGTTCTTTTCAAAAACCACATCTAGAGTCATTACATGTGTGTTCTTCCGACAAACCACATATGGATCCACTAGAGTTCATTGCGTGTCTGTTCTTCTCACAAACCACATATGGATCCACTAGTGTCATTGCATGTGTGTTCTTTTCACAATCCACAGCTAGAGTCATTGCATGTCTATTCTTTTCACAAACGACATCTAGAGTCATTGGATGTGTGTTCTTCTCACAAACCACATATGGATCCACCAGAGTTCATTGCATGTCTGTTCTTTTCACAAACCACAACTAGAGTCATTACATGTTTGTTCTTATCACAAACCACACATCGATCCACCAGAGTCATTGCATATGTCTTCTTTTCACAAACCACATCTAGAGTTATTAGATTTCTGTTGTTTTCACAAACAACATGTTGATCCACCAGTGTCATTGCATGTGTGTTCTTTTCACAAACCACATCTACAGTCATTGAGTGTGTGTTATTTTCACAAACCACATATGGATCCACCAGTGTGATTGCATATGTGTTCTTTTCATTAACCATAGCTAGAGTCATTACATGTCTGTTCTTTTCACCAACAACATATGGATCCACCAGTGTCATTGCATGTGTGTTCTTTTCACAAACCATAGCTAGAGTCATTGCATGTGTGTTCTTATTAACCACATCTAGAGTCATTACATGTGTTCTTTTCGAAAACCACATATGGATCCACTAGTGTCATTGCATGTGTGTTCTTTTCACAAACCACATATGGATCCACCAGAGTTCATTGCATGTCTGTTCTTTTCACAAATCACATATTGATCCACCAGTGTCTTTGCATGTGTGTTCCTTTCACGAACCACATCTAGAATCATTGCATGTGTGTTATTTTCACAAACCACATATGGATCCATCAGTGTCATTGCATGTGTGTTTTTTCATTAACCACAGCTAGAGTCTTTGCATGTCTGTTCTTTTCACAAATCGTATATGGATCCACCAGTGTCATTGCATGTGTGTTCTTTTCGCAAACCACATCTAGAGTCATTGCATGAGTATTCTTTTCATTAACCACATCTAGAGTCATTGCATGTGTGTTCTTTTCAACAACGACATATGGATCCACCAGTGTCATTGCATGCCTGTTCTTTTCAAAAACCACATCTAGAGTCATTGCATGTGTGTTCTTCTCACAAACCACATATGGATCCACTAGAGTTCATTGCATGTCTGTTCTTCTCACAAACCACATATGGATCCACTAGTTTCATTGCATGTGTGTTCTTTTCACAAACCACAGCTAGAGTCATTGCATTTGTGTTCTTTTCATTAACCATATCCAGAGTCATTGCATGTGTGTTATTTTCAAAAACCACATATGAATCCACCATTGTCATTGGATGTCTGTTCTTTTCACAAACCACATCTAGAGTCATTGCATGTGTGTTCTTCCCACAAACCACATATGGATCCACCAGAGTTCATTGCATGTCTGTTCTTTTCACAAACCACAGCTAGAGTCATTGCATGTCTATTCTTCTCACAAACCACACATGGATCCACTAGAGTCATTGCATGTGTGTTGTTTTCACAAACCACACCTAGAGTCATTGCATGTCTATTCTTTTCACAAACCACATCTAGAGTTATTAGATTTCTGTTGTTTTCACAAACAACATGTTGATCCACCAGTGTCATTGCAGGTGTGTTCTTTTCACAAACCACATCTACAGTCATTGCGTGTGTGTTATTTTCACAAACCACATATGGATCCACCAGTGTGATTACATATGTGTTCTTTTCATTAACCATAGCTAGAGTCATTACATGTCTGTTCTTTTCACAAACAACATATGGATCCACCAGTGTCATTGCATGTGTGTTCTTTTCACAAACCATAGCTAGAGTCATTGCATGTGTGTTCTTTTTATTAACCACATCTAGAGTCATTACATGTGTTCTTTTCGAAAACCACATATGGATCCACCAGTGTCATTGCATGTGTGTTCTTTTCACAAACCACATATGGATCCACCAGAGTTCATTGCATGTCTGTTCTTTTCACAAATCACATATTGATCCACCAGTGTCTTTGCATGTGTGTTCCTTTCACGAACCACATCTAGAATCATTGCATGTGTGTTCTTTTCACAAACCACATATGGATCCATCAGTGTCATTGCATGTGTGTTTTTTCATTAACCACAGCTAGAGTCTTTGCATGTCTATTCTTTTCACAAACCGTATATGGATCCACTAGTGTCATTGCATGTGTGTTCTTTTCAAAAACCACATCTAGAGTCATTGCATGAGTGTTCTTTTCATTAACCACATCTAGAGTCATTGCATGTGTGTTCTTTTCAACAACCACATATGGATCCACCAGTGTCATTGCATGCCTGTTCTTTTCAAAAACCACATCTAGAGTCATTGCATGTGTGTTCTTCCGACAAACCACATATGGATCCACTAGAGTTCATTGCGTGTATGTTCTTCTCACAAACCACATATGGATCCACTAGTGTCATTGCATGTGTGTTCTTTTCACAAACCACAGCTAGAGTCATTGCATTTGTGTTCTTTTCATTAACCATATCCAGAGTCATTGCATGTGTGTTATTTTCAAAAACCACTTATGGATCCACCATTGTCATTGGATGTCTGTTCTTTTCACAAACCACATCTAGATTCATTACATGTGTTCTTTTCGAAAACCACATATGGATCCACTAGTGTCATTGCATGTGTGTTCTTTTCACAAACCACATATGGATCCACCAGAGTTCATTGCATGTCTGTTCTTTTCACAAATCACATATTGATCCACCAGTGTCTTTGCATGTGTGTTCCTTTCACGAACCACATCTAGAATCATTGCATGTGTGTTCTTTTCACAAACCACATATGGATCCATCAGTGTCATTGCATGTGTGTTTTTTCATTAACCACAGCTAGAGTCTTTGCATGTCTGTTCTTTTCACAAATCGTATATGGATCCACCAGTGTCATTGCATGTGTGTTCTTTTCACAAACCACATCTAGAGTCATTGGATGAGTATTCTTTTCATTAACCACATCTAGAGTCATTGCATGTGTGTTCTTTTCAACAACCACATATGGATCCACAGTGTCATTGCATGCCTGTTCTTTTCAAAAACCACATCTAGAGTCATTGCATGTGTGTTCTTCTCACAAACCACATATGGATCCACTAGAGTTCATTGCATGTCTGTTCTTCTCACAAACCACATATGGATCCACTAGTTTCATTGCATGTGTGTTCTTTTCACAAACCACAGCTAGAGTCATTGCATTTGTGTTATTTTCATTAACCATATCCAGAGTCATTGCATGTGTGTTATTTTCAAAAACCACATATGGATCCACCATTGTCATTGGATGTCTGTTCTTTTCACAAACCACATCTAGAGTCATTGCATGTGTGTTCTTCCCACAAACCACATATGGATCCACCAGAGTTCATTGCATGTCTGTTCTTTTCACAAACCACAGCTAGAGTCATTGCATGTCTATTCTTCTCACAAACCACACATGGATCCACTAGAGTCATTGCATGTGTGTTGTTTTCACAAACCACACCTAGAGTCATTGCATGTCTATTCTTTTCACAAACCACATCTAGAGTCTTTGCATGTCAGTTCTTCTCGCAAACCACACATGGATCCACCAGAGTCATTGCATGTGTGTTCTTTTCACAAACCACATCTAGTGTCATTGCATGTGTGTTCTTTTCACAAACCACATATGGATCCACCAGTGTCATTGCATGCCTGTTCTTTTCAAAAACCACATCTAGAGTCATTGCATGTGTGTTCTTCTCACAAACCACATATGGATCCACCAGAGTTCATTGCACGTCTATTCTTCTCACAAACCACATATGGATCCACTAGTGTCATTGCATCTGTGTTCTTTTCACAAACCATAGCTATAGTCATTGCATGTGTGTTCTTTTCATTAACCACATCCAGAGTCATTGCATGTGTGTTATTTTCACAAACCACAACTGGATCCTCCAGTGTCATTGGATGCCTGTTCTTTTCACAAACCACATCTAGACTCATTGCATGTGTGTTCTTCCCACAAACCACTTATGGATTCACCAGAATTTATTCCATGTCTGTTCTTTTCACAAACCACATCTAGAGTCATTGCATGTGTGTTCTTCCCACAAACCACTTATGGATCCACTAGAGACATTGCATGTGTGTTCTTTTCACAAACCACAGCTAGAGTCATTGCATGTCTATTCTTTTCACAAACCACAACTAGAGTCATTGCATATCTGTTATTCTCACAAACCACACATGGATCCACCAGAGTCATTGCATGTGTGTTCTTTTCACAAACCACATCTAGTGTCATTGCATGTGTGTTCTTTTCACAAACCACATCTAGAGTCATTGCATGTGTGTTCTTTTCACAAACCACATATGGATCCACCAGTGTGATTGCATGTGTGTTCTTTTCATTAACCACAGCTAAAGTCATTGCATGTCTATTCTTTTCACAAACCACATATGGATCCACCAGTGGCATTGCATGTGTGTTCTTTTCACAAACCACAGCTAGAGTCATTGCATGTGTGTTCTTTTCATTAACCACATCTAGAGTCATTGCGTGTGTGTTCTTTTCACAAACCACATATGGATCCACCAGTGTCATTGAATGTGTGTTCTTTTCACAAACCACATCTAGAGTCATTGCATGTGTGTTCTTCTCACAAACCACATATGGATCCACCAGAGTTCATGGCATGTCTGTTCTTTTCACAAACCACAGCTAGAGTCATTGCATGTCTGTTCTTTTCACAAACCACATCTAGTGTCATTGAATGTGTGTTCTTTTCACAAACTACATCTAGAGTCATTGCTTGTGTGTTCTTTTCACAAACCACATATGGATCCACCAGTGTGATTACATGTGTGTTCTTTTCATTAACCACAACTAAAGTCATTGCATGTCTATTCTTTTCACAAACCACATATGGATCCACCAGTGTCATTGCATGTCTGTTCTTTTCACAAACCACAGCTAGAGTCATTGCATGTGTGTTATTTTCATTAACCACATCTAGAGTCATTGCATGTGTGTTCTTTCCACAAACCACATCTAGAGTCATTGCATGTGTGTTCTTCTCAAAAACCACATATGGATCCACCAGAGTTCATGGCATGTCTGTTCTTTTCACAAACCACAGCTAGAGTCATTGCATGTGTGTTCTTTTCATTAACCACATCTAGAGTCATTGCATGTGTGTTCTTCTCACAAACCACATATGGATCCACCAGAGTTCATTGCATGTGTGTTCTTTTCACAAATCACATCTAGAGTCATTGGATGTCTGTTCTTTTCACAAACCAAATATTGATCCACCAGTGTCATTGCATGTGTGTTCTTTTCACAAACCACATCTAGAATCATTGCATGTCTATTCTTTTCACAAACCACATCTAGAGTCATTGCATGTGTGTTCTTCCCACAAACCACTTATGGATCCACTAGAGTCATTGCATGTGTGTTCTTTTCACAAACCACAGCTAGAGTCATTGCATGTCTATTCTTTTCACAAACCACAGCTAGAGTCATTGCATGTCTGTTCTTCTCACAAACCACACATGGATCAACCAGAGTCATTGCATGTGTGTTCTTTTCACAAACCACATCTAGTGTCATTGCATGTGTGTTCTTTTCACAAACCACATCTAGAGTCATTGCATGTGTGTTCTTTTCACAAACCACATATGGATCTACCAGTGTGATTACATGTGTGTTCTTTTCATTAACCACAGCTAAAGTCATTGCATGTCTATTCTTTTCACAAACCACATATGGATCCACCAGTGTCATTGCATGTCTGTTCTTTTCACAAACCACAGCTAGAGTCATTGCATGTGTGTTCTTTTCATTAACCACATCTAGAGTCATTGCATGTGTGTTCTTTCCACAAACCACATATGGATCCACCATTGTCATTGAATGTGTGTTCTTTTCACAAACCACATCTAGAGTCATTGCATGTGTGTTCTTCTCACAAACCACATATGGATCCACTAGAGTTCATGGCATGTCTGTTCTTTTAACAAACCACAGCTAAAGTCATTGCATGTGTGTTCTTTTCACAAACCACATCTAGAGTCATTGCATGTGTGTTCTTTTCACAAACCACATATGGATCCACCAGTGTGATTACATGTGTGTTCTTTTCATTAACCACAACTAAAGTCATTGCATGTCTATTCTTTTCAAAAACCACATATGGATCCACCAGTGTCATTGCATGTCTGTTCTTTTCACAAACCACAGCTAGAGTCATTGCATGTGTGTTATTTTCATTAACCACATCTAGAGTCATTGCATGTTTGTTCTTTCCACAAACCACATATGGATCCACCAGTGTCATTGAATGTGTGTTCTTTTCACAAACCACATCTAGAGTCATTGCATGTGTGTTCTTCTCACAAACCACATATGGATCCACCAGAGTTCATGGCATGTCTGTTCTTTTCACAAACCACAACTAGAGTCATTGCATGTGTGTTCTTTTCACAATCCACATCTAGAGTCATTGCATGTGTGTTCTTTTCACAAACCACATATGGATCCACCAGTGTGATTACATGTGTGTTCTTTTCATTAACCACAACTAAAGTCATTGCATGTCTATTCTTTTCACAAACCACATATGGATCCACCAGTGTCATTGCATGTCTGTTCTTTTCACAAACCACAGCTAGAGTCATTGCATGTGTGTTATTTTCATTAACCACATCTAGAGTCATTGCATGTGTGTTCTTTCCACAAACCACATATGGATCCACCAGTGTCATTGAATGTGTGTTCTTTTCACAAACCACATCTAGAGTCATTGCATGTGTGTTCTTCTCACAAACCACATATGGATCCACCAGAGTTCATGGCATGTCTGTTCTTTTCACAAACCACAGCTAGAGTCATTGCATGTGTGTTCTTTTCATTAACCACATCTAGAGTCATTGCATGTGTGTTATTTTCACAAACCACAACTGGATCCTCTAGTGTCATTGGATGCCTGTTCTTTTCACAAACCACATCTAGAGTCATTGCATGTGTGTTCTTCCCACAAACCACTTATGTATCCACCAGAGTTTATTGCATGTCTGTTCTTTTCACAAAACACATCTAGATTCATTGCATGTGTGTTCTTCCCACAAACCAATTATGGATCCACCAGAGTTTATTGCATGTCTGTTCTTTTCACAAAACACATCTAGATTCATTGCATGTGTGTTCTTTTCACAAACCACAGCTAGAGTCATTGCATGTCTATTCTTTTCACAAACCACAGCTAGAGTCATTGCATGTCTGTTCTTCTCACAAACCACACATGGATCCACCAGAGTCATTGCATGTGTGTTCTTTTCACAAACCACATCTAGTGTCATTGCATGTGTGTTCTTTTCACAAACCACATCTAGAGTCATTGCATGTGTGTTCTTTTCACAAACCACATATGGATCCACCAGTGTGATTGCATGTGTGTTCTTTTCATTAACCACAGCTAAAGTCATTGCATGTCTATTCTTTTCACAAACCACATATGGATCCACCAGTGGCATTGCATGTGTGTTCTTTTCACAAACCACAGCTAGAGTCATTGCATGTGTGTTCTTTTCATTAACCACATCTAGAGTCATTGCATGTGTGTTCTTTTCACAAACGACATATGGATCCACCAGTGTCATTGAATGTGTGTTCTTTTCACAAACCACATCTAGAGTCATTGCATGTGTGTTCTTCTCACAAACCACATATGGATCCACCAGAGTTCATGGCATGTCTGTTCTTTTCACAAACCACAGCTAGAGTCATTGCATGTGTGTTCTTTTCACAAACCACATCTAGAGTCATTGCATGTGTGTTCTTTTCACAATCCACATATGGATCCACCAGTGTGATTACATGTGTGTTCTTTTCATTAACCACAACTAGAGTCATTGCATGTCTATTCTTTTCACAAACCACATATTGATCCACCAGTGTCATTGCATGTGTGTTCTTTTCACAAACCACATCTAGAATCATTGCATGTGTGTTCTTTTTAAAACCACATATGGATCCACCAGTGTCATTGTATGTGTGTTCTTTTCATTAACCACAGGTATAGTCATTGCATGTATGTTCTTTTCACAAATCGCTTATGGATCCACCTGTGTCATTACATGTGTGTTCTGCTCACAAACCACATCTAGAGTCATTGCATGACTGCTCTTTTCATTAACCACATCTAGAGTCATTGCATGTGTGTTATTTTCACAAACCACAACTGGATCCTCCAGTGTCATTGCATGTCTCTTCATTTCACAAACCACATCTAGAGTCATTGCATGTGTGTTCTTCCCACAAACCACTTATGGATCCACTAGAGTCATTGCATGTGTGTTGTTTTCACAAACCACAGCTAGAGTCATTGCATGTCTATTCTTTTCACAAACCACAGCTAGAGTCATTGCATGTCTGTTCTTCTCACAAACCACACTTGGATCAACCAGAGTCATTGCATGTGTGTTCTTTTCACAAACCACATCTAGTGTCATTGCATGTGTGTTCTTTTCACAAACCACATCTAGAGCCATTGCATGTGTGTTCTTTTCACAAACCACATATGGATCCACCAGTGTGATTAAATGTGTGTTCTTTTCATTAACCACAGCTAAAGTCATTGCATGTCTATTCTTTTCACAAACCACATATGGATCCACCAGTGTCATTGCATGTTTGTTCTTTTCACAAACCACAGCTAGAGTCATTGCATGTGTGTTCTTTTCATTAACCACATCTAGAGTCATTGCACGTGTGTTATTTTCACAAACCACAACTGGATCCTCTAGTGTCATTGGATGCCTGTTCTTTTCACAAACCACATCTAGAGTCATTGCATGTGTGTTCTTCCCACAAACCACTTATGTATCCACCAGAGTTTATTGCATGTCTGTTCTTTTCACAAACCACATCTAGAGTCATTGCATGTGTGTTCTTCCCACAAACCACTTATGGATCCACAAGCGTCATTGCATGTGTGTTCTTTTCACAAACCACAGCTAGAGTCATTGCGTGTCTATTCTTTTCACAAACCACAGCTAGAGTCATTGCATGTCTGTTCTTCTCACAAACCACACATGGATCCACCAGAGTCATTGCATGTGTGTTCTTTTCACAAACCACATCTAGTTCATTGCATGTGTGTTCTTTTCACAAACCACATCAAGAGTCATTGCATGTGTGTTCTTTTCACAAACCACATATGGATCCACCAGTGTGATTGCATGTGTGTTCTTTTCATTAACCACAGCTAAAGTCACTGCATGTCTATTCTTTTCACAAACCACATATGGATCCACCAGTGGCATTGCATGTGTGTTCTTTTCACAAACCACAGCTAGAGTCATTGCATGTTTGTTCTTTTCATTAACCACATCTAGAGTCATTGCATGTGTGTTCTTTTCACAAACCACATATGGATCCACCAGTGTCATTGAATGTGTGTTCTTTTCACAAACCACATCTAGAGTCATTGCATGTGTGTTCTTCTCACAAACCACATATGGATCCACCAGAGTTCATGGCATGTCTGTTCTTTTCACAAACCACAGCTAGAGTCATTGCATGTGTGTTCTTTTCACAAACCACATCTAGAGTCATTGCATGTGTGTTCTTTTCACAATCCACATATGGATCCACCAGTGTGATTACATGTGTGTTCTTTTCATTAACCACAACTAAAGTCATTGCATGTCTATTCTTTTCACAAACCACATATGGATCCACCAGTGTCATTGCATGTCTGTTCTTTTCACAAACCACAGCTAGAGTCATTGCATGTGTGTTATTTTCATTAACCACATCTAGAGTCATTGCATGTGTGTTCTTCTCACAAACCACATATGGATCCACCAGAGTTCATTGCATGTGTGTTCTTTTCACAAACCACAGCTAGAGTCATTGCATGTGTGTTATTTTCATTAACCACATCTAGAGTCATTGCATGTGTGTTCTTCTCACAAACCACATATGGATCCACCAGAGTTCATTGCATGTGTGTTCTTTTCACAAATCACATCTAGAGTCATTGGATATCTGTTCTTTTCAGAAACCAAATATTGATCGACCAGTGTCATTGCATGTGTGTTCTTTTCACAAACCACATCTAGAATCATTGCATGTGTGTTCTTTTTACAAACCACATATGGATCCACCAGTGTCATCGTATGTGTGTTCGTTTCATTAACCACAGGTATAGTCATTGCATGTCTGTTCTTTTCACAAACCGCTTATGGATCCACCTGTGTCATTACATGTGTGTTCTTCTCACAAACCACATCTAGAGTCATTGCATGACTGCTCTTTTCATTAACCACATCTAGAGTCATTGCATGTGTGTTATTTTCACAAACCACAACTGGATCCTCCAGTGTCATTGCATGCCTGTTCTTTTCAAAAACCACATCTAGAGTCATTGCATGTGTGTTCTTCCCACAAACCACTTATGGATCCACCAGAGTTTATTGCATGTCTATTCATTTCACAAACCACATCTAGAGTCATTGCATGTGTGTTCTTCCCACAAACCACTTATGGATCCACTAGAGTCATTGCATGTGTGTTCTTTTCGCAAACCACAGCTAGAGTCATTGCATGTCTATTCTTTTCACAAACCACAGCTAGAGTCATTGCATGTCTGTTCTTCTCACAAACCACACTTGGATCAACCAGAGTCATTGCATGTGTGTTCTTTTCACAAACCACATCTAGTGTCATTGCATGTGTGTTCTTTTCACAAACCACATCTAGAGCCATTGCATGTGTGTTCTTTTCACAAACCACATATGGATCCACCAGTGTGATTACATGTGTGTTCTTTTCATTAACCACAGCTAAAGTCATTGCATGTCTATTCTTTTCACAAACCACATATGGATCCACCAGTGTCATTGCATGTCTGTTCTTTTCACAAACCACAGCTAGAGTCATTGCATGTGTGTTCTTTTCATTAACCACATCTAGAGTCATTGCATGTGTGTTCTTTCCACAAACCACATATGGATCCACCAGTGTCATTGAATGTGTGTTCTTTTCACAAACCACATCTAGAGTCATTGCATGTGTGTTCTTCTCACAAACCACATATGGATCCACCAGAGTTTATGGCATGTCTGTTCTTTTCACAAACCACAGCTCGAGTCATTGAATGTGTGCTCTTTTCACAAACCACATCTAGAGTCATTGCATGTGTGTTCTTTTCACAAACCACATATGGATCCACCAGTGTGATTACATGTGTGTTCTTTTCATTAACCACAACTAAAGTCATTGCATGTCTATTCTTTTCACAAACCACATATGGATCCACCAGTGTCATTGCATGTCTGTTCTTTTCACAAACCACAGCTAGAGTCATTGCATGTGTGTTATTTTCATTAACCACATCTAGAGTCATTGCATGTGTGTTCTTTCCACAAACCACATATGGATCCACCAGTGTCATTGCATGTGTGTTCTTTTCACAAACCACATCTAGAGTCATTGCATCTGTGTTCTTCTCACAAACCACATATGGATCCACCAGAGTTCATGGCATGTCTGTTCTTTTCACAAACCACAGCTCTAGTCATTGCATGTGTGTTCTTTTCACAAACCACATCTAGAGTCATTGCATGTGTGTTCTTTTCACAAACCACATATGGATCCACCAGTGTGATTACATGTGTGTTCTTTTCATTAACCACAGCTAAAGTCATTGCATGTCTATTCTTTTCACAAACCACATATGGATCAACCAGTGTCATTGCATGTCTGTTCTTTTCACAAACCACAGCTAGAGTCATTGCATGTGTGCTATTTTCATTAACCACATCTAGAGTCATTGCATGTGTGTTCTTTTCACAAACCACATATGGATCCACCAGTGTCATTGAATGTGTGTTCTTTTCACAAACAACATCTAGAGTCATTGCATGTGTGTTCCTCTCACAAACCACATATGGATCCACCAGAGTTCATGGCATGTCTGTTCTTTTCACAAACCACAGCTAGAGTCATTGCATGTGTGTTCTTTTCATTAACCACATCTAGAGTCATTGCATGTGTGTTCTGTTCACAAACCACATATGGATCCACTAGTGTCATTGGATTCCTGTTCTTTTCACAAACCACATCTAGAGTCATTGGATGTGTGTTCTTCCCACAAACCACTTATGGATCCACCAGAGTTTATTGCATGTCTGTTCTTTTCACAAACCACAGCTAGAGTCATTGCATGTTTTTCTTCTCATAAACCACACATGGATCCACTAGAGTCATTGCATGTGTGTTCTTTTCACAAACCACCGCTAGAGTCATTGCATGTCTATTCTTTTCACAAACCACAGCTAGAGTCATTGCATGTCTGTTCTTCTCACAAACCACACATGGATCCACCAGAGTCATTGCATGTGTGTTCTTTTCACAAACCACATCTAGTGTCATTGCATGTGTGTTCTTTTCACAAACCACATCTAGAGTCATTGCATGTGTGTTCTTTTCACAAACCACATATGGATCCACCAGTGTGATTACATGTGTGTTCTTTTCATTAACCACAGTTAAAGTCATTGCATGTCTATTCTTTTCACAAACCACATATGGATCCACCAGTGTCATTGCATGTCTGTTCTTTTCACAAACCACACCTAGAGTCATTGCATGTGTGTTATTTTCATTAACCACATCTAGAGTCATTGCATGTGTGTTCTTTTCACAAACCACATCTAGTTTCATTGCATGTGTGTTCTTTTCACAAACCACATCTAAAGTCATTGCATGTGTGTTCTTTTCACAAACCACATATGGATCCACCAGTGTGATTGCACGTGTGTTCTTTTCATTAACCACAGCTAAAGTCATTGCATGTCTATTCTTTTCACAAACCACATATGGATCCACTAGTGTCATTGCATGTGTGTTCTTTTCACAAACCACAGCTAGAGTCATTGCATGTGTGTTCTTTTCATTGAACACATGTAGAGTCATTGCATGTGTGTTCATTTTCACAAACCACGTATGGATCCACCAGTGTCACTAAATGTGTGTTCTTTTCACAAACCATATCTAGAGTCATTGAATGTGTGTTCTTCTCACAAACCACATATGAATGCACCAGAGTTCATGGCATGCCTGTTCTTTTCACAAACCACAGCCAGAGTCATTGCATGTCTGTTCTGTTCACAAACCACATCTAGAGTCATTGCATGTGTGTTCTTTTCACAAACCACATTTGGATCCACCAGTGTCATTGCATGTGTGTTCTTTTCACAAACCACATCTAGAATCATTACATGTGTGTTCTTTTTACAAACCACATATGAATCCACCAGTGTCATTGTATGTGTGTTCTTTTCATTAACCATAGCTAGAGTCATTGAATGTCTGTTCTTTTCACAAACCACATATGGATCCACCAGTGTCATTACATGTGTGTTCTTTTCACAAACTACATCTAGAGTCATTGCATGAGTGTTCTTTTCATTAACCACATCTAGAGTCATTGCATTTATGTTCTTTTCACCAACCTCATATCGATCCACCAGTGTCATTGCATGCCTGTTCTTTTCAAAAACCACATCTAGAGTCATTGCATGTGTGTTCTTCTCACAAACCACATATGGATCCACTAGTGTCATTGCATCTTTCTTTTCACAAACCATAGCTATAGTCATTGCATGTATGTTCTTTTCATTAACCACATCCAGAGTCATTGCATGTGTGTTATTATCACAAACCACATATGGATCCTCTAGTGTCGTTGGATGTCTGTTCTTTTCACAAACCACATCTAGAGTCATTGCATGTATGTTCTTCTCACAAACCACACATGGATCCACTAGAGTCATTGCATGTGTGTTCTTTTCACAAACCACAACTAGAGTCATTGCATGTCTATTCTTTTCACAAACCACATCTAGAGTCATTGCATGTGTGTTATTCTCACAAACCACATATGGATCCACCAGAGTTCATGGCATGTCTGTTCTTTTCAAAAACCACAGCTAGAGTCATTGCATTTCTTTTCTTTTCACAAACCACAACTAGAGTCATTTCATGTGTGTTCTTCTCAGAAACAACATATGGATCCACCAGAGTTCATTGCATGTGTGTTCTTTTCACAAATCACATCTAGAGTCATTGGATGTCTGTTCTTTTCAGAAACCACATATTGATCCACCAGTGTCATATCATGTGTGTTCCTTTCACAAACCACATCTAGAATCATTGCATGTGTGTTCCTTTCACAAACCACATATGGATCCATCAGTGTCATTGCATGTGTGTTCTTTTCATTAACCACAGCTAGAGTCATTGCATGTTTGTTCTTTTAACAAACCATAGATGGATCCACCAGTGTCATTGCATGTGTGTTTTCTTTTCACAAACCACATCTAGAGTCATTCCATGAGTGTTCTTTTCATTAACCACATCTAGAGTCATTACATGTGTGTTCTTTTCAACAACCACATATGGATCCACCAGTGTCATTGCATGCTTGTTCTTTTCAAAAACCACATCTAGAGTCATTGCATGTGTGTTCTTCTCACAAACCACATATGGATCCACTAGAGTTCATTGCATGTCTGTTCTTCTCACAAACCACATATGGATCCACTAGTGTCATTGCATGTGTGTTCTTTTCACAAACCACAGCTAGAGTCATTGCATGTGTGTTGTTTTCATTAACCATATCCAGAGTCATTGCATGTGTGTTATTTTCAAAAACCACATATGGATCCACCGGTGTCATTGGATGTCTGTTCTTTTCACAAACCACATCTAGAGTCATTGCATGTGTGTTCTTCCCACAAACCACATATGTATCCACCAGAGTTCATTGCATGTATGTTCTTTTCACAAACCACAGCTAGAGTCATTGCATGTTTGTTCTCCTCACAAACCACACATGGATCCACTAGAGTCATTGCATGTGTGTTCTTTTCACAAACCCGAGCTAGAGTCATCGCATGTCTATTCTTTTCACAAACCACATCTAGAGTCATTGGATGTGTGTTCTTCTCACAAACCACATATGGATCCACCAGAGTTCATTGCATGTCTGTTCTTTTCACAAACCACAACTAGAGTCATTACATGTTTGTTCTTATCACAGACCACACATGTATCCACCAGAGTCATTGCATATGTGTTCTTTTCACAAACCACATATAGAGTTATTAGATTTCTGTTGTTTTCACAAACAACATGTTGATCCACCAGTGTCACTGCATGTGTGTTCTTTTCACAAACCACATCTACAGTCATTGCGTGTGTGTTATTTTCACAAACCACATATGGATCCACCAGTGTGATTGCATCTGTGTTCTTTTCATTAACCATAGCTAGAGTCATTACATGTCTGTTCTTTTCACAAACAACATATGGATCCACCAGTGTCATTGCATGTGTGTTCTTGCCACAAACCATAGCTAGAGTCATTGCATGTGTGTTCTTTTCACAAACCACTTATGGATCCACCAGAGTTTATTGCATGTCTGTTCTTTTCAAAAACCACGGCTAGAGTCATTGCATTTTTGTTCTTCTCACAAACCACACATGGATCCACTAGAGTCATTGCATGTGTGTTCTTTTCACAAACCACAGCTAAAGTTATTGCATGTCTATTCTTTTCACAAACCACATCTAGAGTCATTGCATGTGTGTTCTTCTCACAAACCACATATGGATCCACCAGAGTTCATTGCATGTCTGTTCTTTTCACAAACGACAGCTAGAGTCATTACATGTCTGTTCTTCTTGCAAAGCACACATCGATCGACCAGAGTCATTGATGTGTGTTCTTTTCACAATCCACATCTAGAGTCATTGGATGTTTGGTCTTTTCACAAACCACATATTGATCCACCAGTGTCATCGCATGTGTGTTCTTTTCACAAACCACATCTAGAGTCATTGCATGTGAGTTATTTTCACAAACCACATATGGATCCACCAGTGTGATTACATGTGTGTTCTTTTCATTAACCACAGCTAGAGTCATTGCATGTGTGTTCTTTTCGTAAACCACATCTAGAGTCATTGCATGTGTGTTCTTCTCACAAACCACATATGGATCCACCAGAGTTCATTTCATGTCTGTTCTTCTCACAAACCACATATGGATCCACCAGTGTCATTGCATGTGTGTTCTTTTCAAAACCACAGCTAGAGTCATTGCATGTGTGTTCTTTTCATTAACCACATCCAAAGTCATTGCAATTGTGTTTTGTTCACAAACGACATATGGATCTACCAGTGTCATTGGATGTCTATTGTTTTCACAAACCACATCTAGAGTCATTGCATGTGTGTTCTTCTCACAAACCACATATGGATCCACCAAAGTTCATTGCATGTCTATTCTTTTCACAAACCACAGCTAGAGTCATTGCATGTTTATTCTTCTCACAAACCACACATGGATCCACCAGAGTCATTGCATGTGTGCTTTTCACAAACCATGGCTAGAGTCATTACATGTCTGTTCTTTTCACAAACCACAGCTAGAGTCATTGCATGTCTATTCTTCTCACAAACCACACATGGATCCACCAGAGTCATTGCATGTGTGTTATTTTCACAAACCACATCTACAGTCATTGCATGTGAGTTCTTTTCACAAACCACATATGGATCCACCAGTGTGATTGCATGTCTGTTCTTTTCATTAACCACAGCTAGAGTCATTGCATGTCTGCTCTTTTCACAAACAATATATGGATCCACCAGTGTCATTGCATGTGTTTTATTTTCACAAACCACATCTAGAGAAATAGCATTTGTGTTCTTTTCATTAACCACACCTAGAGTCATTGTATGTGTGTTCTTTTCACAAACCACATATGGATCCACCAGTGTCATTGCATGCATGTTCTTTTCAGAAACCACATCTAGAGTCATTGCAGGTGTGTTCCTCTCACAAACCACATATGGATCCACTAGAGTTCATTGCATGTCTGTTCTTCTCACAAAACCACATATGGATCCACCAGTGTCATTGTATATGTGTCTTTTCACAAACCACAGCTAGAGTCATTGCATCTGTGTTCTTTTCATTAAGCACATCCAGAGTCATTGCATGTGTGTTCTTTTCGCAAACCACCTATTGATCCACCAGTGTCATTGGATGTATGTTCTTTCCACAAACCACATCTAGAGTCATTGCATGTGTTTTCTTCTCACAAACCACATATGGAAACACCAGAGTTCATTGCATGTCTGTTATTTTCACAAACCACAGCTAGAGTCATTGCATGTCTCTTCTTCTCACAAACCACACATGGATCCACCTGAGTCATTGCATGTGTGTTCTTTTCACAAACCACAGCTAGAGTCATTGCATGTCTGTTCTTCTCACAAACCACATCTAGAGTCATTGCATGTGTGTTCTTCTCACAAACCACATATGGATCCACCAGAGTTCATTGCATGTCTGTTCTTTTCACAAACCATGGCTAGAGTCATTGCATGTCTGTTCTTCTCACAAACCACGCATGGATCCACCAGAGTCATTGCATGTGTGTTCTTTTCACAAACCACATCTAGAGTCATTGGATGTCTATTATTTTAACAAACCACATATTGATCCACCAGTGCCATTACATGTGTGTTATTTTCACAAACCACATCTAGAGTCATTACATCTGTGTTCTTTTCACAAACCATATGTGGATCCACCAGTGTGATTGCATGTGTGTTCTTTTCATTAACCACAGCTAGAGTCATTGCATGTCTATTCTTTTGACAAACCACATATGGATCCACCAGTTCATTGCATGTGTGTACTTTTCAGAAACCATGGCTAGAGTCATTGCATGTGTGTTCTTTTCATTAACCACATCTAGAGTCATTGCATGTGTGTTCTTTTCACAAACCACATATGGATCCACCAGTGTCATTGCATGGGTGTTCTTTTTAGCACCCACATCTAGAGTCATTGCATGTGTGTTCTTCTCACAAACCACATATGGATCCACCAGAGTTCATTGCATGTTTGTTCTTCTCACAAACCACATATCGATCCACCAGTGTCATTGCATGTGTGTTCTTTTCACAAACCACAGCTAGAGTCATTGCATGTGTGTTGTTTTCATTAACCACATCCAGAGTCATTGCATGTGTGTTCTTTTCACAAACCACATATGGATCCACTAGTGTCATATGATATATGTTGTTTTCACAAACCACATCTAGAGTCAATTCATGTGTGTTCTTCGCACAAACCACATATGGATCCACCAGAGTTCATTGCATGTCTGTTCTTTTCACAATCCATAGCTAGAGCCATTTCATGTCTGTTCTTCTCACAAACCACACATAGATCCACCAGAGTCATTGCATGTGTTATCTTTTCACTAAGCACAGCTAGAGTCATTGCATGTTTGTTCTTTTCACAAACCATAGCTAGAGTTGTTGCATGTCTATTCTTCTCACAAACTACACATGGATCCACCAGTGTCATTGCATGTGTGTTCTTTTCACAAACCACAACTAGAGTCGTTGCATGTCTGTTCTTCTCACAAACCACATCTAGAGTCATTGCATGTATGTTCTTTTCACAAACCACGTATGGATCCACCAGTTTCATTACATGTGTGTTCTTTTCACAAACCACATCTAGAGTCATTGCATGTCTATTCTTCTCACAAACCACACATGGATCCACCAGTGTCATTGCATGTGTGTTCTTTTCACAAACCATATCTAGAGTCATTGCATGTGTGTTCTTTTCAGAAACCACATATGGATCCACCAGTGTGATTGCATGTGTGTTCTTTTCACAAACCACATCAAGAGTCATTGCATGTCTGTTCTTTTCACAAACCACATATGGATCCACCAGTGTCATTGCATGTGTGTTCTTTTCACAAACCACAGCCAGAGTCATTGTATGTGTGTTCTTTTCCCAAACCACATATGGATCCACCAGTGTCATTGGATGTTTGTTCTTTTCACAAACCACATCTAGAGTCATTGCATGTATGTTCTTCTCACAACGCACATATGGATCCATCAGAGTTCACTGCATGTATGTTCATTTCACCAACCACAGCTAGAGTCATTGCATGTCTGTTCTTCTAACAACCCACACATGGATCCACTAGAGTCATTGCATGTGAGTTCTTTTCACAAACCACAGCTAGAGTCATTGTATGTCTGTTCTTTTCAGAAACCACATCTAGAGTCATTGCATGTGTGTTCTTCTCACAAACCACATATGGATCGACCAGAGTTCATTGCATGTGTGTTCTTTTCACAAAGCACATCTAGAGTCATTGGATGTCTGTTCTTTTCAAAAACTACATATTGATTCACCAGTGTCATTGCATGTGTGTTCTTTTCAGAAACCACATCTAGAGTCATTGCATGTGTGTTCTTTTCATAAACCACATATGGATCCAGCAGTGTGATTGCATGTGTTCTTTTCATTAACCTCAGCTAGAGTCATTGCATGTATATTCTTTTCACAAACCACATATGGATCCTCCAGTTTCATTGCATGTGTGTTCTTTTCACAAACCACATCTAGAGTCATTGGATGTCTATTCCTTTTCACAAACCGCATATTGATCCACCAGTGTCATTGCATGTGTGTTCTTTTCACAAACCACATCTAGAGTCATTGCATGTGTGTTATTTTCACAAACCACATATAGATCCACCAGTGTGATTGCATGTGTGTTCTTTTCATTAACCACAGCTATAGTCATTGCATGGCTGTTCCTTTCACAAACCACATATGGATCCACCAGTGTCATTGCATGTGTGTTCTTTTCACAAACCATAGCTAGAGTCATCGCATGAGTGATCTTTTCATTAACCACATCCAGAGTCATTGGATGTGAGTTCTTTTCACACACCACATATGGATCCACCAGTGTCATTGGATGTTTGTTCTTTTCACAAACCACATCTAGAGTCATTGCATATGTGTTATTCTCACAAACTACATATGGATCCACCAGAGTTCATTGCATGTCTGTTCTTTTCACAAACCACAGCTAGAGTCATTGCATGTCTGTTCTTCTCACAAACCACACATGGATCCACTAGAGTCATTGCATGTGTGTTCTTTTCACAAACCACAACTAGAGTCCTTGCATGTCTGTTCTTTTCACAAACCACATCTAGAGTCGTTGCATGTGTGTTCTTCTCACAAACCACATATGCATCCACCAGAGTTCATTGCATGTTTGTTCTTTTGACAAACCACATCTAGAGTCATTGGATGTCTGTTCTTCTCACAAACCACACATGGATCCACCAGTGTCATTGCATGTGTGTTCTTTTCACAAACCACATCTAGAGTCATTGCATGTGTGTTCTTTTCATTAACCATAGCTAGATTCATTGCATGTGTGTTCTTTTCAGAAACCAAAGATAGAGTCATTGCATATCTGTTCTATTCATTAACCACATCTAGAGTCATTGCATGTGTGTTCTTTTCACAAACCACGTATGGATCCACCAGTGTCATTCCATGCCTGTTCTCTTCACAAACCACATCTAGAGTCATTGCATGTGTGTTCTTCTCACAAACCACATATGGATCCACCAGAGTTCATTGCATGTATGTTCTTCTCACAAACCATATATGGATCCACCAGTGTCATGGCATGTGTGATCTTTTCACAAACCACAGCTAGAGTCATTGCATGTGTGTTCTTTTCACAAACCACATCTAGAGTCATTGCATGTGTGTTCTTCTCACAAACCACATATGGATCCACCAGAGTTCATTGCATGTCTGTTCTTCTCACAAACCATATATGGATCCACCAGTGTCATTGCATGTGTGTTCTTTTCACAAACCATAGCTAGAGTCATTGCATGTGTGTTCTTTTCATTAACCACGTCCAGAGTCATTGCATGTGTGTTCTTTTCACAAACGACATATGGATCCACCAGTGTCATTGGATGTCTGTTCTTTTCACAAACCACATCTAGAGTCATTGCATGTCTCTTCTTATGACAAAGCACATATGGATCCAGCAGTGTTATTGGATGTCTGTTCTTTTCACAAACCATAGCTAGAGTCATTACATGTCTGTTCTTCTCACAAACCACACATGGATCCACCATAGTCATTGCATGTGTGTTCTTTTCACAAACCACAGCTAGAGTCATTGCATGTGTGTTCTTCTCACAAACCACTGCTAGAGTCATTGCATGTCTGTTCTTTTCACAAACCACGTCTGGATCCACTAGCTTCATTACATGTGTGTTCTTTTCACAAACCACATCTAGAGTCATTGCATGTCTATTCTTCTCACAAACCACACATGGATCCACCAGTGATATTGCATGTGTGTTCTTTTCACAAACCACATCTAGAGTCATTGCATGAGTGTTCTTTTCACAAACCACATATGGATCCACCAGTGTGATTGCATGTGTGTTCTTTTCACAAACCACATCTAGAGTCATTGCATGTCTGCTTTTTTCACAAACCACATATGGATCCACCTGTGTCATTGCATGTGTGTTCTTTTCACAAACCACAGCCAAAGTCAGTGCATGTGTGTTCTTTTCACAAACCACATATGGATCCACTAGTGTTAATGGATGTCTGTTCTTTTCACAAACCACATCTAGAGTCATTGCATGTATGTTCTTCTCACAACGCACATATGGATCCATCAGAGTTCACTGCATGTATATTGTTTTCACAAACCACAGCTAGAGTCATTGCATGTCTGTTCTTCTCACAAACCACACATGGATCCACCAGAGTCATTGCATGTGTGTTCTTTTCACAAAACACAACTAGAGTCATTGCATGTCTGTTCTTTTCAGAAACCACATCTAGAGTCATTGCATGTGTGTTCTTCTCACAAATCACATATGGATCCACCAGAGGTCATTGCATGTGTGTTCTTTTCACAAACCACGTCTAGAGTCATTGGATCTGTTCTTTTCACAAACCACATATTGATTCACCAGTGTCATTGCATGTGTGTTCTTTTCACAAACCACATATAGAGTCATTGCATGTGTGTTCTTTTCATAAACCACATATGGATATAGCAGTGTGATTGCATGTGTGTTCTTTGTTGGAGATATGCCCAAGAGGCAATAATAAAAGTGGTTACTATTATATCTTTGTGTTTATGATGAATGTTTACATCCCATGCTATAATTGTATTATTAGGAAACACTAATACTTGTGTGTTTTGTAAACGTGAAAGAGTCCCTAGTAAGCCTCTTGTTGAACTAGCTTGTTGATTGATTGATGATCATGGTTTCGTGATCATGGACATTGGATGTGATTAATAGCAAGGTCATATCATTAGGATAATTATGTGATGGACACACACCCATAGTAAGCGTAGCATAAGATCAAGTCATTAAGTTCGTATTGCTGTAAGCTGTGAAATACATAGTAACCAATCCTTCGACCATGAGGTTATGTCAATCACCATCACCGGATTGGTACTTTGATGACATCAAACGCCGCTTCGTAACTGGGCGGTTATAAAGGTGTCATTGGGTATTCTGAAAGTATGTGTTGAAGCGCATAGACCAAGATTGGGATTTGTCCATCCATACGACGGATAGATATACTCTGGGCCCTCTCGGTGAAATGTCATCTAGATAGCTTGCAAGCATGTGACTGGGTCACAAGGGATGACATAACATGGAATGAGTAAAGAGTACTTATCAGTAACGAGGAAGAACTAGGTATGAAGATACTGATGATCAAACCTCGGATAAGTAGAATATCGCGTGACAAAGGGAATTGGTTTAGTATGTTAAATGGTTCTATCGATCACGAAGTAATCGTTGAGTATGTGGGAGCCGTTATGGATCTCTAGATCCCGCTGATGGTTATTGATCGGAGAAGTGTCTTCATCATGTCTGCATATTCACGAACCGTAGGGTGACACACTTAAGGTTCGAAGTTGTTTTAAGTAGATATGGAATTTGCGTTGGAGACCGAATGTTGTTCGGAGTCTCGGAATGGATCCGGGACATCACGAGGAGATCCGGAATGGTCCGGAGAATAAGATTCATATATTGGGGATCATTTTCTAAGTTGGGAAATGTTCCGGAGTGTTTGTATGGAGATTCTAGAAGGTTTCGGAATGTTCTAGAAGGTTCTAGAGGATTTCTTGGGGTTTACTTGAAAACCAAGAAAGGGATCAAGGAGACCAAGTGGTGCAAGACACGGATTCGTGGGGGAGGAGGATTCCTCCCCCCTTCCCACCGCCGGCCCAAGGAGGGGAGTCCTACTAGGACTCCCCCTCCCTAGGCGCGCCTCCCTCCTTTAAATAGAAGGGAGGGGGCGCCCCCTCTTGTCCCTACTCTCATAAAAACCAATCTCAGCCGCCTCTCTCCTCCACCTTTCTTCTGCACAGGCATAGGCGAAGCCCTGCAGAATTATCATCTCCACCACCACCACCACGCCGTCGTGCTGCTAGGATTCCGTGGAGAAGATCTACTACCTCCGCTGCTCGCTGGAACGGGGAGAGGAAGGTCTGCTTCGACTCCGCACGTGTGACCGTCTGCGGAAGCGCTGCCGGAACGCGGCGCCGGAAGGATCGTCCACACGATCTTGAGATCGGCAAGTGGTCGACTACATCATCCACGAGATCTAATCTCGTAATGCTTTCGGTTCTACGAGGGTTAGTACCAATCTATCTCGTTGCTCATGTCTAATAGATTAGATCTTGGCTTTTATCTAGATTAGATCTGAGTTTTGTTCGTTCTTGCGGTAGAATTTTTTTGCTTTCCATGCTACGAACCCATCATTCTTTTCATTAACCTCAGCTAGAGTCATTGCATGTATATTCTTTTCACAAACCACATATGGATCCTCTAGTGTCATTGCATGTTTGTCTTTTCACAAACCACATCTAGAGTCATTGGATGTCTATTCTTTTCACAAACCGCATATTGATCCACCAGTGTCATTGGATGTGTGTTCTTTTCACAGACCACATCTAGAGTCATTCCATGTGTGTTATTTTCACAAACCACATATAGATCCACCAGTGTGATTGCATGTGTGTTCTTTTCATTAACCACAGCTAGATTCATTGCATGTCTGTTCTTTTCACAAACCACATATGGATCCACCAGTGTCATTGCATGTGTGTTCTTTTCACAAACCATAGCTAGAGTCATTGCATGAGTGTTCTTTTCAGAAACCACATCTAGAGTCATTTCATGTGAGTTCTTTTCACACACCACATATGGATCCACCAGTGTCATTGGATGTTTGTTCTTTTCAAAAACCACATCTAGAGTCATTGCATGTGTGTTATTCTCACAAACCACATATGGATCCACCAGAGTTCATTGCATGTCTGTTCTTTTCACAAACCACAGCTAGAGTCATTGCATGTCTGTTCTTCTCACAAACCACACATGGATCCACTAGAGTCATTGCATGTGTGTTCTTTTCACAAACCACAGCTAGAGTCCTTGCATGTCTGTTCTTTTCACAAACCACATCTAGGGTCGTTGCATGTGTGTTCTTCTCACAAACCACATATGAATCCACCAGAGTTCATTGCATGTTTGTTCTTTTGACAAACCACATCTAGAGTCATTGGATGTCTGTTCTTCTCACAAACCACACATGGATCCACCAGTGTCATTGCATGTGTGTTCTTTTCACAAACCACATCTAGAGTCATTGCATGTGTGTTATTTTCATTAACCATAGCTAGATTCATTGCATGTGACTTCTTTTCAGAAACCAAAGATAGAGTCATTGCATGTCTGTTCTTTTCATTAACCACATCTAGAGTCATTGCATGTGTGTTCTTTTCACAAACAACATGTGGATCCACCAGTGTCATTCCATGCCTGTTCTCTTCACAAACCACATCTAGAGTCATTGCATGTGTGTTCTTCTCACAAACCACATATGGATCCACCAGAGTTCATTGCATGTCTATTCTTCTCACAAACCATATATGGATCCACCAGTGTCATTGCATGTGTGATCTTTTCACAAACGACAGCTAGAGTCATTGCATGTGTGTTCTTTTCATTAACCACATCTAGAGTCATTGCATGTGTGTTCTTTTTACAAACCACATATGGATCCACCAGTGTCATTGGATGCCTGTTCTTTTCACAAACCACATCTAGAGTCATTGCATGTCTGTTCTTCTCAAAAAGCACATATGGATCCACCAGTGTTATTGGATGTCTGTTCTTTTCACAAACCACAGCTAGAGTCATTGCATGTCTGTTCTTCTCACGAACCACACATGGAACCACCATCGTCATTGCATGTGTGTTCTTTTCACAAACCACATCTAGAGTAATTGGATGTATGTTATTTTCACAAACCACATCTAGATTCATTGCATGTGTGTTCTTCTCACAAACCTCATATGGATTCATCAGAGTTCACTGCATGTATGTTCTTTTCACAAACCACAGCTACAGTCATTGCATGTTTGTTCTTCTCGCAAACCACACATGGATCCACCAGAGTCATTGCATGTGTGTTCTTTTCACAAACCATAGCTAGAGTCATTGCATGTCTGTTCTTTTTCAGAAATGACATCTAGAGTCATTGCATGTGTGTTCTTCTCACAAACCACATATGGATCCACCAGAGTTCATTGCATGTGTGTTCTTCTCACAAACCACATCTAGAGTCATTGGATGTCTGTTCTTTTCACAAACCACATATTGATTCACCAGTGTCATTGCACGTGTGTTCTTTTCACAAACCACATCTAGAGTCATTGCATGTGTGTTCTTTTTATAAACCACATATGGATCTAGCAGTGTGATTGCATGTGTGTTCTTTTCATTAACCTCAGCTAGATTCATTGCATGTATATTCTTTTCACAAACCTAATATGGATCCTCCAGTGTCATTGCATGTTTGTTCTTTTCACAAACGACATCTAGAGTCATTGGATGTCTATTCTTTTCACAAACCGCATATTGATCCACCAGTGTCATTGCATGTGTGTTCTTTTCACAAACCACATCTAGAGTCATTCCATGTGTGTTATTTTCTCAAACCACATATAGATCCACTAGTGTGATTGCATGTGTGTTCTTTTCATTAACCACAACTAGAGTCATTGCATGTATGTTCTTTTCACAAACCACATATGGATCCACCAGTGTCATTTCATGTGTGTTCTTTTCACAAACCATAGCTAGGGTCATTGCATGAGTGTTCTTTTCATTAACCACATCCAGAGTCATTGCATGTGAGTTCTTTTCACACACCACATGTGGATCCACCAGTGTCATTGGATGTTTGTTCTTTTCACAAACCACATCTAGAGTCATTGCATATGTGTTATTCTCACAAACTACATATGGATCCACCAGAGTTCATTGCATGTCTGTTCTTTTCACAAACCACAGCTAGAGTCACTGCATGTCTGTTCTTCTCACAAACCACACATGGATCCACTAGAGTCATTGCATGTGTGTTCTTTTCACAAACCACAACTAGAGTCCTTGCATGTCTGTTCTTTTCACAAACCACATCTAGAGTCGTTGCATGTGTGTTCTTCTCACGAACCACATATGCATCCACCAGAGTTCATTGCATGTTTCTTCTTTTGACAAACCACATCTAGAGTCATTGGATGTTTGTTCTTCTCACAAACCACACATGGATCCACCAGTGTCATTGCATGTGTGTTCTTTTCACAAACCACATCTATCGTCATTGCATGTGTGTTCTTTTCATTAACCATAGCTAGATTCATTGTATGTGTGATCTTTTCAGAAACCAAAGATAGAGTCATTGCATGTCTGTTCTATTCATTAATCACATCTAGAGTCATTGCATGTGTGTTCTTCTCACAAACCACATATGGATCCACCAGAGTTCATTGCATGTCTGTTCTTCTCACAAACCATATATGGATCCACCAGTGTCATTGCATGTGTGATCTTTTCACAAACCACAGCTAGAGTCATTGCATGTGTGTTCTTTTCATTAACCACATCTAGAGTCATTGCATGTGTGTTATTTTTACAAACCACATATGGATCCACCAGTGTCATTGGATGTCTGTTCTTTTCACAAACCACATCTAGAGTCATTGCATGTCTGTTCTTCTCACAAACCATATATGGATCCACCATTGTCATTGCATGTGTGTTTTTTTCACAAACCATAGCTAGAGTCATTGCATGTGTGTTCTTTTCATTAACCACATCCAGAGTCCTTGCATGTGTGTTCCTTTCACAAACGACATATGGATCCACCAGTGTCATTGGATGTCTGTTCTTTTCACAAACCACATCCAGAGTCATTGCATGTCAGTTCTTATGACAAAGCACATATGGATCCAGCAGTGTTATTGGATGTCTGTTCTTTTCACAAACCACAGCTAGAGTCATTGCATGTCTGTTCTTCTCACAAAGCATACATGGATCCACCATAGTCATTGCATGTGTGTTCTTTTGACAAACCACAGCTAGAGTCATTGCATGTGTGTTCTTCTCACAAACCACTGCTAGAGTCATTGCATGTCTGTTCTTTTCACAAACCACGTATGGATCCACCAGCTTCATTACATGTGTGTTCTTTTCACAAACCACATCTAGAGTCATTGCATGTCTATTCTTCTCACAAACCACACATGGATCCACCAGTGACATTGCATGTGTGTTCTTTTCACAAACCACATCTAGAGTCATTGCATGAGTGTTCTTTTCACAAACCACATATGGATCCACCAGTGTGATTGCATGTGTGTTCTTTTCACGAACCACATCTAGAGTCATTGCATGTCTGTTTTTTTCACAAACCACATATGGATCCACCAGTGTCATTGCATGTGTGTTCTTTTCACAAACCACAGCCAAAGTCATTGCATGTGTGTTCTTTTCACAAACCACATATGGATCCACTAGTGTCAATGGATGTCTGTTCTTTTCACAAATCACATCTAGAGTCATTGCATGTATGTTCTTCTCACAACGCACATATGAATCCATCAGAGTTCACTGCATGTATGTTCTTTTCACAAACCACAGCTAGAGTCATTGCATGTCTGTTCTTCTCACAAACCACACATGGATCCACTAGAGTCATTGCATGTGTGTTCTTTTCACAAACCACATCTAGAGTCATTGCATGTCTGTTCTTTTCAGAAACCACATCTAGAGTCATTGCATGTGAGTTCTTTTCACACACCACATGTGGATCCACCAGTGTCATTGGATGTTTGTTCTTTTCACAAACCACATCTAGAGTCATTGCATGTGTGTTATTCTCACAAACCACATATGGATCCACCAGAGTTCATTGCACGTCTATTCTTTTCTCAAACCACAGCTAGAGTCATTGCATGTCTGTTCTTCTCACAAACCACACATGGATCCACTAGAGTCATTGCATGTGTGTTCTTTTCACAAACCACAGCTAGAGTCCTTGCATGTATGTTCTGTTCACAAACCACATGTAGGGTCGTTGCATGTGTGTTCTTCTCACAAACCACATATGCATCCACCAGAGTTCATTGCATGTTTGTTCTTTTGACAAACCACATCTAGAGTCATTGGATGTCTGTTCTTCTCACAAACCACACATGGATCCACCAGTGTCATTGCATGTGTGTTCTTTTCACAAACCACATCTAGAGTCATTGCATGTGTGTTATTTTCATTAACCATAGCTAGATTCATTGCATGTGTGTTCCTTTCAGAAACCAAAGATAGAGTCATTGCATGTCTGTTCTTTTCATTAACCACATCTAGAGTCATTGCATGTGTGTTCTTTTCACAAACAACATATGGATCCACCAGTGTCATTCCATGCCTGTTCTCTTCACAAACCACATCTAGAGTCATTGCATGTGTGTTCTTCTCACAAACCACATATGGATCCACCAGAGTTCATTGCATGTCTGTTCTTCTCACAAACCATATATGGATCCACCAGTGTCATTGCATGTGTGATCTTTTCACAAACCACAGCTAGAGTCATTGCATGTGTGTTCTTTTCATTAACCACATCTAGAGTCATTGCATGTGTGTTATTTTTACAAACCACATATGGATCCACCAGTGTCATTGGATGTCTGTTCTTTTCACAAACCACATCTAGAGTCATTGCATGTCTGTTCTTCTCAAAAAGCACATATGGATCCACCAGTGTTATTGGATGTCTATTCTTTTCACAAACCACAGCTAGAGTCGTTGCATGTCTATTCTTCTCACAAACCACACATGGAACCACCATCGTCATTGCATGTGTGTTCTTTTCACAAACCACATCTAGAGTAATTGGATGTATGTTCTTTTCACAAACCACATCTAGATTCATTGCATGTGTGTTCTTCTCACAAACCACATATGGATCCACCAGAGTTCATTGCATGTCTGTTCTTTTCACAAACCACAGCTAGAGTCATTGCATGTCTGTTCTTCTCACAAACCACACATGGATCCACCAGTGTCATTGCATGTGTGTTCTTTTCACAAACTACATCTAGAGTCATTGGATGTATGTTCTTGTCACAAACCACATATGGATCCACCAGTGTGATTGCATGTTTTTCTTTTCATTAACCACAGCTAGAGTCATTGCATGTCTGTTCTTTTCATAAACCACGTATGGATCCACCAGTGTCATTGCATGCGTGTTCTTTTCACAAACAACAGATGTGGGCTCCCCAGATTATTCATCCGAGAAATCCCTGTTATGCATATTTCCATGTTCCCATGATCAGTGAGCTGTGGAACATAACCGATAGGTACCATTACAACATCCGAACATAACGAATTACAAGACTTACATAAATGCCTTGATGGCTACATCATCATTAGTAGTGGAACATCGTCAAGCGTAGAGCCCAATCGTGCCTCAACCTACAGGAAGCTGACTGGGAAGACGGCCTAGCTGGATGGACGTCACCTTAAACTCCTGAAAGTCTGGCCAAGTAAATAGCCAGGGACAAAGCCGTGAGTACTTTTGAATGTAGTCACAAAAACCACCAAGATAAGTGAACAAGGGAAATGCAACTTTGGCTGTGGCGAGATAGCTCTATCTGGGGTTGTCTTTGAAAAAGCCTATACTAACTTTTGAAGTTATGGCATCTCCATATCTTTGTTGAAAGAGTTTTGAAAACATGCTTCTGTTTTATAAATCAAGACACCTCCATGTCTTTGTTGAAAAAGAGTTTTGAAAACAGTTTTTGTAGTTGAAACCCTTTTTAAAACATCTTCGACCCCTCGGGTCAAAACAAAGCCTTCGAACACGGGTTCCCCCGGAACCTTCGTCCTTAGAGTACTTGTTTCCCAAACAAGCACAGTTTGGGTACTCCTAGCCAACACCTTTACAACCGTCCTTGACCGTGGACACGGCTATTCGAATAGGTTATATTCTGTAGAGTTTGCACACTTTACCCACAAGAATCAATCCATCCGCCAGGATTCAACCACGGCCCACTACCACTGTAGATGGGGGTCCGGATAATCAAACCTAACTTTTTGCTTGTCTACACTAGTAAAGGAATGCTTTTCCTCTTAGGTTTGTTCTCCCCGGCAACGAGTATGTGGCTCCCAGCCATAGGCCTTCCTTCCATACACGCGCATACCCAAGCCGCAGCTTGGCGTATACCTTAAATCTGGAGACTCCACTTCCTTCCGTACTACCTAAGTCATACCGTCCGCGGGAGACCCAAATGTTGCACCGGCCTCCTGCCAGGTCAGGCTCACTCTTGCCGAAGCAAGCGACAGGCTTCAGATCCGTGATCTGGGACGCCTGCCCAGTCTTCTAGATATTTCTCCCTATAAGCATGGTAGAAGTGCCTCTGCTAATGCGGACAAACTACGGGTTAAGCCCCAGCAACCTGGGGTAATGTGGTTGCGCGGATAAAAATTGTTCTAGTAAAGGCATAGAACATCCCATCACTTTTCCACTTCTTCTCATCACCATTTCTGTTGTTAAAACTTCCACTGGGAACAATGCCTCTTCCCAGGGTTTTACAAAGCCGTTTTGAAACATTTGTAGTGGGGAAAATCCCAAAACAGTTTATTTTCTCAAACCCGGGGTTTCCAAGGAGGTAGGATGCTAACCATCATACTCTCGGTCTAAAGGGGATAAATGATGGGTTCATCGGGGTGGTGCCTCGAAGGACACGAAGTAATAACTTGGAGGAGCCAAGTACTACCGCAATAGTTGTAAAACAAGACATGCAGGTAAAGTATGCAATTTATAAAGAGGATATAAAACAGGTAAAAGAGAATAGGACATATAACATAGTTTAGGAATGGTGGCTTGCCTGCGATCAGCAATAGTCCCTGGACCTCTTCAGATGACCAAGAATACCCAAATATATAATAATAAGAAAACCCGTTCTTCTTGTCGTGAGACTCTCACACTATCGTCGTCATCGGATACACATGCAAGCAGACAATATCACAATTAATACAAGGCATTCAAGCATCAAACTATATAGCAAAAAACCAAAGAAAAACTACTGGACTTGGGAGGTTTTGGAGGAAGTTGAGTACGGTTGGTGGAATTTACTAGATTGCCACTGAGGTGTTTTCCCTTGGGAGATAGTTGTCTTGGATAGATATGAGGAACTTGGATTAGGGATCTGTGGTCACTAGGTTATCAATGGATAAACATGATATCCTCAGATAGGTTTTGACAAGACAAAACCATCACAAGTGGTTTCACTTGATTATCACCTTTCTAGAATTAGCTATGCTTTTTATAGTGGAAATAACTCTAGTTTGAGGAAATAATTCAACAGAAAAGTTCTGTAGCTGCAAAAATTATTTCCATGGGTGGTTTGATAGTACCTGATGTACTGCACCACCTAGAGTTGGAATTAAGTTAAAAGAATTACCAGAATGCCCTCAGGAAATTCCTAAAGACAGTTCTGTACAGTTCTTTTCCTTTTTACCAGATTAAAACTACAGGAGCTATTGAGTTGGTTCCAAGGGCAGGTGGTAGGTATTTAAAATAACTTTCTGTAGGAATTGGATTCACTCATTTTGGAGTTGCCAAACTCCTGGAGTGATTTATTTAGTGAAAATACCCATCACAGGAGTATTTAAATCACAGAATTTGAACCAGAGCTCAATAAATTCTGAGCTGCTGGGCTTTGGTAGATATTGAGCCTAGTGAGTACTAGGAATTGGAATCAGGTCAAGACCACATTTGGTTAGACCTTGGGAATTTATCTAAGGAATATAAAGATTAAGCTTGTTATTTTTACTAAAGGCAGAATACAGTTCCACTTGGTATGAGACCTATGCTGGATGATAGGTATTTCAAATACCTTCTAGTAGGTCTTTGGTTAATCACCAGTGGACTTGTAAAACTCCATGTGGAAATTAATTAGTGTACCAGATACTTTCTAGTAGAATAATTACTATGAATTATTGGAAATTATTTTGGACATGGGGTTGCCTCTGCATGTTTGAGAAAACATCAGAGAACCACCAGAAAATTAGATCTAGGTATTTAGATTAGGTTTATCATTTTATTTGGATTTAAACCAAATAGATAGCTTCTGGAATTAAAGGACCTACTAAAAGAAAAGGAAAAAAATAGCTGTAGCGGGTCGGCTCTGCCAGGGAGTTGGGCCGGGAAGGAGGATTCGGCCCACTGCGGCGAGCCAGCGCGCGGGAGGGGGATTTCAATCCCGTGCCGCGGGGCCCAGCGGTCAGCGGGACAGAGAGGCCAGGGGGGTATGGGGTATCATGGCCGTTCGTTTTAGGCGGGATCGACGGACGAAACGCGTCGTCTCCGCTGAGACGTGCGCAGCGGTGCAAAACCCTAGCCAGCGGAGGGAAGTCCGGTGGGGGAGCTCACCTTGGGGCGGAGAGGAGCCGGGGAGGGGCAGAGGTGGAGCGGTGCTCAACGGCGATCCCAACGAGGGGCGGCAAGGTGGGCCTCGACACCGGAATCTTACTCGCGTGAGGACACCCGAGGAAGAGCTCGTCGGAGCTCGATGGCAGCGACGGTGGAGAGGAACCTGGGAAAAACAGCGAGGAGGGTTAAACGCAGAGGGACATGGGGGGTCCTCGGAGCGAACATGCAGAAGGGGAGAGGTCGTAGGGGAAGTTCCTTGCTCGGTAGACGGGGAAGGCTGAAGCTTGGCTTCTTCTCCTACTCACGGGCAGTATAGAGGTGGGGAGAGGCTGGGGAGCTCGGGGGTGGTAGATCAGACCTAGGGGAGCCTCGTGAGGCTACATGCAGGTGGAGGAGAGCTCGGGAGAGGTCACCTCGAGCTCGAGCTCAACAATGGCCGAGAGGAGTTTTCTCTCCTATCCTAGCCAGTACCGAGCGAGGGAGGGGTGGGTGGAGCTAGGGATGGTGGGTGGGGAGCGATGGGGGCGAATGAGGGCTAGGGGCTGGCTGGGGGGAGTGCTGCTAGCTTTATACCAAAGAGAGGTAGTGGATGAGGCAATTTACCAAATTGGACATGGTGGGGAGGGAGTGTTGTTCAGAGATTGGTCCAGGGGGAGGTGGAGAGGGGTATTTTTGGTACTTGGTCGTGCTGGATCAGATAGTGGAGCTGTGGTGATTAATGGATAAGATCCTTGTAAGAATTGGGGTTAATTCTCCTCTTACCACTAGTACAAGGGCATAATGAGGATTGGTTAGGGTGGAGCTACAGTACTAGTCGACCAGTGGTGTGTCTTGATGTTTGAGGAGAAGCATTGAACTAGATTGGAGGATATTTGGAAGTGCTTAGAGTGGGGGTTTGCTTGATTGACAAGTATTGATCTAATAGATGGTTGTGAAGGAAGTCCATAAACTTGCATTGGACCAGAGGAGAAAATGGTACTGGTAGATAGGTGAGGTCAAGGTGGACTTCTAGGATTTAATTGGGATTTTTATGTGGATTTTAAGTCCACATAAATCCAATTACTCAAAAAGGACAGAAATGAATTCTAGAGGACCATTTGATAAATTTCCATTGGACAAGGATGGATTTTGATGTGGAGGGGTCCCAAATGTGAAGACACACTTAGGGGAATTTTCCCAAGATTTATTGGGGATTAAAAGTATTTAAAACACTTATTATTCCAATTCAGCCATTTAAGAAAATGGGTAAAAAGAAATAATAAATCTTCTCGAAAATATTTATTTTGGAGATGGCAAGATAGGGGATGGTTTGTGGGACTCATAAGAGCCAAAAGTTAGGGAAGTATTTTGGTAAAAACCAAACTTTCCTTTAGGGATGGAGTTTTGGAGATTTTGACTATTTAAGACATTAAATAGTTTTGGGACTATAATAATTATGGATAATTATTGATAAATCTTGATTATCAATATAGATGAGATAGACAAGGTGTAGCAAGCAGTTGCAACCTTGTGGAATGGATTTCCAACTTGAAAAGAATGGAAAACAAGGAGTTGATGATCTAGGGTGGTGTTATTTTTATACCACCAAAACATGCTTGCATCTTGGAGCTTAGAGCTCACCTTGGTGCAAGGGATAGGTGGATGGGTAGACCAGGTTATGTATATGATCATGGCAGAAGGAGTTTGAATTATATGCATTTGAGGTGATCTAGAAATGATGGCAAACTTTGTTGAAATTAAGGCTGCCATGCAGAAAGTGTCATGAAGCCTTCTAAACCATGTGGGTTTAATAAGCTCAGAGATCCACTTGGGGCAAGTGAAGTAGGTTTTTATAGAACTCAAAGAGTAGAACACTACCATGCCGAGAGGGGTCCAAAGGGGTTTGGATGGTGGTGGGAGCATCTAGCAAAGTTGGCATGATGACTAGTTTTGCAGGAAATGTTATTTTCTTGTCTGCAAAACCATCACGGACAAGTGGGTTGGAGGAGGATCTATCCAAAGGAAAATGTGGGCCTTGGTATTACCTAGGATGGTTAACAAGATGGTTCAAGTGCATTTCCAAAAATTCACATGGTTTGAGAAGAGGAGGCTTTCAAAAAGATGATACTGAAACTGTTTCCAGACTTGGCCAATTTGGCAGTTTTGAGGAATTTGACTAGAGTAGGAGAGGGAATGTTCTTGGAGGAGTTGCAAGGTAACAGAGCTTTACTAAAGGGTGATATGGAAGTGTAGAGTGAGTAGAAGAGATCCTTGCTTGATAATGGTCTTCAAGGTCTTGGAACATCTAGAAAGGCGATCCTCGGAATGGATCTGATTGAGGGTTTTAGATGATCACCTAGTGGCTAGGGATTACACCTAGGTTTGAAGTCTTGCTTAGGGGTTGAGGATTGGGAAACATCTTGATCCTAGGGATGAGCTTCTAAGGTAGCTCCTTCTACTTCCTAAGCAAACAAATCATTCAACAGATCAAGGCAACTCATCAAACAGCAGATCAAGGCAACTCATCTTATTCTAAACATAACCACTAATGAGGTTACCATCAAGCCTAGCTTGGGGTAAGGTTGAGGCATTTTTAAGAGGTTCAGTTTTCAATAAGATGAGGGTTCTGGTTATCTTTACCAAGAGTAGAATTCAAATGCTTTGAGAAGAGGTTTTGGTAAAGCTAGAGATAGGATTAGTTGAGTGCTCTATCTTGAAAACATAAGGAGATTATATTATATATTTCTCCATAGTTTTGCTAATTAGAAACTACCAAAAATAGTTTTTGTTACATAGGCATCTTGGCTCCTGTTTTGAAATGCCAGAACATTTGAGAATATGTAAAGCAAGCCAAGATAGTTTTGGTAAATAGCTTTTGCCAACTGAGGTTGAGGTAAGGAGTGTCCTAAGGTACACTTCATAAGCACAAGTGCAAACAAACAACAAGCAAGCACTGCACTAAAGCAGAAGAAAAAGTTTTTGTTCCCCTATTTTTGCATTCTGGACAACTAATCAGGGTTGCTGGAATTGGGATGTTACAGACCTTTCCCCCTTAAAAGAATCTCGTCCCGAGATCCCGGAGAGTAAGGTTAGGGGATTTGTCTCGGAGTTAGTACCATGTGTTTCTTGCCGGCTAACTTGTCGACCTTGTCTTCAAACAGAAACATCTTGACAGCGAGGTTGCACTTCAATTTTCTGGAGACACGGGGGTCGAGCTGGCTTCCACCATGATTGCGGGGAGGCATCTTCCTGCTGAAAAAGGGTCGACGAAACTTGCCTTAAATGGGTTGTTGAATCCAAGTCTGTGTCCAAGTCTGTAAAGTCTGTGATAAGTCTGTGCTCTTAGATCTGGGTCTTCGGGCACAGGGTCGGCTAAAGAGGTTATCTATCTTGCGGGAAAGATGCAGTCTTTCCCCCTTAGGATTGGACTTGGGTAGAGGGGATATTCACAAGTAGGGGACTTACTTAAGAGGGTGGCAAAAGTAGATCTCATGGTAGCATAGGACAACATAGGGAGGGTGGCATCTTAGCTGTCTTTCCAGGGGGGGACATAGGCTAGTTTACTACAGACTTCACTCGTCGACTTTAGGGAAGTCCTGGAGTGGGTGAAAGGGCTTCTCTCTATCTTTACTTCCAAGGGGTGCTGTTATCTAGGAAGGCGAGGGACATCTTCAGTCTTGAGCTGCGTGGCAGCGAGCGGTAGGGTGACCATCTTTTCTGAGGGAGGGGACCTTGGATGTCTTCGAGCTTCCCTTCCGAGGAAGTCTTGGCGGATTTTCTCCCGGGGCATTCTCGGCTGAAGTGACCGGGTAGTCCACATGCGAAGCAGGGGTTCATCTTCCGTCGAGGCTGAGTTGATGACGTTTCCAGGCTGACATCAGGAGGTTGACAGGTCTTACCAATGAGGGGATATATTGGGCATTGGACGGGGACATGGTCTTGACCTTCGCAGAGAAAGCAAGTGACAAACCGGGTTGGACAAACTTTGGACGAGTGAGGTTCTCCGCAATTTGGGCAGTGGCTGGAACATCTGCTGGCTTGGTGTTTTTCGTCTCCGCAATGGCTAAACGCCTTCTTCGAGATTCCGGGCTTCATGGCCATCCTAGGGGAGGTCTTGTTGGTGGCAGACGATTTGGGTTGGGTCTAATGCAACGACTTGGGTAAAACACACAAGAAGGAACAATTCAAGCAAGCATAGCAATCAAGGAAGTCATTACATACCAACAAAATCCGCACCCGAGGGTGCTACTAGTACTTAGGCATTACAAAACACGTTCAGGGTCGATACATGACTCTACCCTATTGCTAGATGGGCGAGTATCGCGACGTGGGTGATTACTTAGAGGGTGCATCGGTGGAGTCGTGGCTAGCTTCGAGCAGATCAGTGGAGGTTTTCCTGCACCTTCTCGAGGGTCTTGAACCTACAGAGGTACTGACTGGCGGTGGTGCACTTCCTGCTTTTCTTGGGGGCAGCTTCTCTCGAGGTTCCTTCAGTTGCTGTTGTTCGTGCTTGATTCCTTTGTAGGGTTTCCAAAGCTTCTTTACGGGTGAGAATGGCTTTCAGACGACGGAGCTCCATCTACAGAAGGGTTTAGGTTCAGGTTGGGTTAGTGACAGGTGTGCAGGATTTTAAGCTTATGAAATCATATTGATTTAAGGAGTTTTCAAAATCAGACGGGGAGAAGACGTAAGCACTTTTGCAAATAGTCATCTTTTCTCCCTTGTCTTTTAGAAAATAGGTTTGTCGTTTCCTGTCTAATGTCCATGCTAACTAGGGTCTCCTACAGTCAGGATTGCTCTGATACCAAGTCTGTGGGCTCCCCGAATTATTCATCCGAGAAATCCCTGTTATGCATATTTCCACGTTCCCATGATCAGTGAGCCATGGAACATAACCGACAGGTACCATTACAACATCCGAACATAACGAATTACAAGACTTACATAAATGCCTTTATGGCTACATCATCATTAGCAGCGGAACATCGTCAAGCGCAGAGCCCAATCGTGCCTCAACCTACAGGCAGCTGACTGGGAAGATGGCCTAGCTCGATGGACATCACCTTAAACTCCTGAAAGTCTGGCCAAGTAAATAGCCAGGGACAAAGCCGTGAGTACTTTTGAATGTACTCGCAAAAACCACCAAGATAAGTGAACAAGGGAAATGCTACTTTGGATGTGGCGAGATAGCTCTATCTGGGTTGTCTTTGAAAAAGCCTATACTAACTTTTGAAGTTATGGCATCTCCATATCTTTGTTGAAAAAGAGTTTTGAAAACATGCTTCTGTTTTATAAATCAAGACACCTCCATGTCTTTGTTGAAAAAGAGTTTTGAAAACAGTTTTTGTAGTTGAAACCCTTTTTAAAACATCTTCGACCCCTCGGGTCAAAACAAAGCCTTCGAACTCAGGTTCCCCCAGAACCTTCATCCTCAGTGTACTTGTTTCCCAAACAAGCACAGTTTGGGTACTCCTAGCCAACACCTTTACAACCGTCCTTAACCGTGGACACGGCTATTCGAATAGGTTATACTCTGCAGAGTTTGCACACTTTACCCACAAGAATCAATCCATCCACCGGGATTCAACCACGGCCCACTACCACTGTAGATGGGGGTCCGGATAATCAAACCTAACTTTTTGCTTGTCTACACTAGCAAAGGAATGCTTTTCCTCTTGGGTTTGTTCTCCCCGGCAACGAGTATGTGGCTCCCAGCCATAGTCCTTCCTTCCATACACGCGCATACCCAAGCCGTAGCTTGGCGTATACCTTAAATCTGGAGACTCCACTTCCTGCCGTACTACCTAAGTCATACCGTCCGCAGGAGACCCAACTGTTGCACCGGCCTCCTGCCAGGTCAGGCTCACTCTTGCCAAAGCAAGCGACAGGCTTCAGATCCGTGATCTGGGACGCTTGCCCGGTCTTCCAGGGATTTCTCCCTATAAGCATGGTAGAAGTGCCTCAGCTAATGCGGACAAACTACGGGTTAAGCCCCAGCAACCTAGGGTAATGTGGTTGCACGGATAAAAATTGTTCTAGTAAAGGCTTAGAACATCCCATCACTTTTCCACTTCTTCTCATCACCATTTCTTTTGTTAAAACTACCACTGGTAACGATGCCTCTTCCCAGGGTTTTACAAAGCTGTTTTTGAAACATTTGTAGTGGGGAAAATCCCAAAACAGTTTATTTTCTCAAATCCGGGTTTTCCAAGGAGGTAGGATGCTAACCATCATACTCTCGGTATAAAGGGGATAAATGATGGGTTCATCGGGGTGGTGTCTCGAAGGACACGAAGTAATAACTTGGAAGAGCCAAGTACTATCGCAGTAGTTGTAAAACAAGACATGCAGGTAAAGTATGCAATTTATAAAGAGGATATAAAACAGGTAAAAGAGAATAGGACATATAACAGAGTTTAGGAATGGTGGCTTGCCTGCGATCAGCAATAGTCCCTGGACCTCTTAAGATGACCAAGAATACCCAAATATATAATAATAAGAAAACCCGTTCTTCTTGTCGTGAGACTCTCACACTATCGTCGTCATCGGATACATATGCAAGCAGACAGTATCACAATCAATACAAGGCATTCAAGCATCAAACTATACAACAAACAAACCAAAGAAAAACTACTGGACTTGGGAGGTTTTGGAGGAAGTTGAGTACGGTTGGTGGAATTTACTAGATTGCCACTGAGGTTTTTTCCCTTGGGAGATAGTTGTCTAGGATAGATATGAGGAACTTGGATTAGGGATCTGTGGTCAGTAGGTTATCAATGGATAACCATGATATCCTCATATAGGTTTTGACAAGACAAAACCATCACAAGTGGTTTCACTTGATTATCACCTTTCTAGAATTAGCTATGCTTTTTATAGTGTAAATAACTCTAGTTTGAGGAAATAATTCAACAGAAAAGTTCTGGACCTCCAAAAATTATTTCCTTGAGTGGTTTGATAGTACTTGATGTACTGCACCACCTAGAATTGGAATTAAGTCAAAAGAATTACCAGAATGCCCTCAGGAAATTCCTAAAGACAGTTCTATACAGTTCTTCTCCTTTTTACCAGATTAAAACTATAGGAGCTATTGAGTTGGTTCCAAGGGCAAGTGCTAGGTATTTAAAATCCGTTTCTGTAGGAATTGGATTCACTCATTTTGGGGTTGCCAAACTCCTGGAGTGATTTATTTAGTGAAAATACCCATCACAGGAGTATTTATATCACAAAATTTGAACCAGAGCTCAATAAATTCTGAGCTGCTGGTCTTTGGTAGATATTGAGCCTAATGAGTACTGTGAATTGGAATCAGGTCAAGACCACATTTGGTTAGACCTGGGGAATTTATCTAAGGCATATAAAGATTAATCTTGTTATTTTTACTAAAGGTAGAATACAGTTTCACTTGGTATGAGACCTATGCTGGATGATAGGTATTTTAAATACCTTCTAGTAGGTCTTTGGTTCATCACCAATGAGGTTGTAAAACTCCCTATGGAAATTAATTAGTGTACCAGATACATTGTAGTAGAATAATTACTATGAATTACTGGAAATTATTTTGGACATGGGGTTGCCTCTGCATGTTTGAGAAAACATCAGGGAACCACCAGAAAATTAGATCTAGGCATTTAGATTAGGTTTATCATTTTATTTGGATTTAAACCAAACAGATAGCTTCTAGAATTAAAGGACCTACAAAAAGAAAAGGAAAAAAAATAGCTGTAGCGGGCCGGGTCTGCCAGGGAGTTGGGCCGGGAAGGAGGATTCGGCCCACTGCGGCGAGCCAGCGTGCAGGAGGGGGATTTCAATCCCGCGCCGCGGGGCCTGGCGGTCAGCGGGACAGAGAGGCCAGGGGGTATGGGGGCATCATGGCCGTTCGTTTTAGGCGGGATCGACGGACGGGACGCGTCGTCTCCGGTGAGACGTGCGCGACGGCGCAGAACTCTAGCCAGCGGAGGGAAGCCCGGTGGGGGAGCTCACCTTGGGGCGGAGAGGAGCCGGGGAGGGGCGGAGGTGGAGTGGTGCTCGACGGCGATCCAAACAAGGGGCGGCAAGGTGGGCCTCAACACCAGAATCTTGCTCGCGTGAGGACACCCGAGGGAGAACTCGCCGGATCTCGATGGCGGCGACGGTGGAGAGGACCCTAGGCAAAACAGCATGGAGGGTTAGACGCAGAGGGACATGGGGGTCCTGCAGCGAACATGCAGAGAGGGAGAGGCCATAGGGGAAGTTCCTTGCTCGGTAGACGGGGAAGGCTGAAGCTTGGCTTCTTCTCCTACTCACGGGAAGTTCAGAGGAGGGGAGAGGCTGGGGAGCTCGGGGGTGGTAGATCAGACCTAGGGGAGCCTCGTGAGGCTACATGCAGGTGGAGGAGAGCTCGGGAGAGGTCACCTCGAGCTCAAGCTCAACAATGGCCGAGAGGATTTTTCTCTCCTCTCCTAGCCAATACCGAGCGAGGGAGGGGAAGGTGGACCTAGGGGTGGTGGGTGGGGTGCAGTGGGGGCGAATGAGGGCAGGGGCTGGCTGGGGGAGTGCTGCTAGCTTTATACCAAAGAGAGGGAGTGGATGAAGCAATTTACCAAATTGGACATGGTGGGGAGGAAGAGTTGTTCAGAGATTGGTCCAGGGGGAGGTGGAGAGGGGTATTTTTGGTACTTTGTCGTGCTGGATCAGATAGTGGAGCTGTGGTGATTAATGGATAAGATCCTTGTAAGAATTGGGGTTAATTGTCCTCTTACCACTAGTACAAGGGCATAATGAGGATTGGTTAGGGTGGATCTATAGTACTAGTCGACCAGTGGTGTGTCTTGATGTTTGAGGAGAAGCATTCAGCTAGATTGGAGGAGATTTGGAAGTGCTTAGAGTGGGGGTTTGCTTAATTGACAAGTATTGATCTAATAGATGGTTGTGAAGTAAGTCCACAAACTTGCATTGGACCAGAGGAGAAAATGGTACTGGTAGATAGGTGATGTCAAGGTGGACTTCTAGGATTTAATTGGGATTTTTATGTAGAGTTTAAGTCCACATACATCCAATTACTCAAAAAGGACAGAAATGAATTCTAGAGGACCATTTGATAAATTTCCATTGGACAAGGATGGATTTTGATGTGGAGGGGTCTCAAATGTGAAGACACACTTAGGGGAATTTTCCCAAGATTTATTGGGGATTAAAAGTATTTAAACCACTTATTATTCCAATTCAGCCATTTAAGGAAATGGGTAAAAAGAAATAATAAAGCTTCTCGAAAATATTTATTTCGGAGATGGAAAGATAGGGGATGGTTTGTGGGACTCACAAGAGCCAAAAGTTAGGGAAGTGTTTTGGTAAAAACCAAACTTTCCTTTAGGGATGGAGTTTTGGAGATTTTGACTATTTAAGACATTAAATAGTTTTGGGACCATAATAATTATGGATAATTATTGATAAATCTTGATTATCAATATAGATGAGATAGACAAGGTGTAGCAAGCAGTTGCAACCTTGTGGAATGGATTTCCAACTTGAAAAGGATGGAAAACAAGGAGTTGATGATCTAGGGTGGTGTTATTTTTATACCACCAAAACATGCTTGCATCTTGGAGCTTAGAGCTCACCTTGGTGCAAGGGATAGGTGGATGGGTAGACCAGGTTATGTAGATGATCATGGCAAAAGGATTTTGAATTATATGCATTTGAGGTGATCTAGAAATGATGGCAAACTTTGTTGAAATTAAGGATGCCATGTAGAAGTGTCATGAAGCCTTCTAAACCATGTGGGTTTAATAAGCTCAGAGATCCACTTGGGGCAAGTGAAGTAGGTTCTGATAGACCTCAAAGAGTAGAACACTACCATGCCGAGAGGGGGTCCAAAGGGGTTTGCATGGTGGTGGGAGCATCTAGCAAAGTTGGCATGATGACTAGTTTTGCAGGAAATATTATTTTCTTGTCTGCAAAACCATCATGGACAAGTGGGTTGGAGTAGGATCTAGCCAAAGGCAAATGTGGTACTTGGTAGTACATAGGATGTTTAACAAGATGGTTCAAGTGCATGTCCAAAAATGCACATGGTTTGAGAAGAGGAGGCTTTCAAAAAGGTGATACTGAAACTGTTTCTAGACTTAGCCAAATTTGGCAGTTTTGAGGAATTTGAATAGAGTAGGAGAGGGAATGTTCTTGGAGGAGTTGCAAGGTAACAGAGCTTTACTAAAGGGGTGATATGGAAGTGTAGAGTGAGTAGAATAGATCCTTTCTTGATAATGGTCTTCAAGGTCTTGGAACATCTAGAAAGGGGATCCTCAGAATGGATCTGATTGAGGGTTTTAGATGATCACCTAGTGGCTAGGGATTACACCTAGGTTTGAAGTCTTGCTTAGGGGTTGAGGATTGGGAAACATCTTGATCCTAGGGATGAGCTTATAAGGTAGCTCATGCTACTTCCTAAGCAAACAAATCATTCAGCAGATCAAGGCAACTCATCAAACAGCAGATCAAGGCAACTCATCTTATTCTAAACATAACCACTAATGAGGTTACCATCAAGCCTAGCTTGGGGTAAGGCTGAGGCATTTTTAAGAGGTTTAGTTTTGAATAAGATGAGGGTTCTTGGTATCTTTACCAAGAGTAGAATTCAAATGCTTATAGAAGAGGTTTTGGTAAAGCTAGAGATAGGATTAGTTGAGTGCTCTGTCTTGAAAACATAAGGATATTGTATTATATATTTCTCCATATTTTTGCTAATTAGAATCTACCAAAAATAGTTTTTGTTACATAGGCATCTTGGCTCCTGTTTTGAAATGCCAGAACATTTGAGAATATGTAAAGCAAGCCAAGATAGTTTGGTAAATAGCTTTTGCCAACTGAGGTTGAGGTAAGGAGTGTCCTAAGGTACACTTCATAAGCACAAGTGCAAATAAACAACAAGCAAGCACTGCACTAAAGCACAAGAAAAAGTTTTTGTTCCCCCTGATTTTTGCATTCTGGATAACTAATCAGGGTTGCTGAAATTGGGATGTTACAGACCTTTCCCCCTTAAAAGAATCTCGTCCCAAGATTACAGAGAGTAAGGTTAGGGGATTTGTCTCGGAGTTACTACCATATGATTTCTTAGAAAAACCTATTAACAAGAGCCATAGTGCCAGTTGCCTGTTTTCTGCTATTTTTGGTTCCAGGAAAGTCAGAAAATCAATTGTTGGAGATAAGCCCAAGAGGCAATAATAAAGTGGTTATTATTATATCTTTAAGTTTATGATAAATGTTTACATCCCATGCTATAATTGTATTAACAGGAAACATTCATACTTGTGTGTTTTGTAAACATAAAAGAGTCCCTAGTAAGCCTCTTGTTAAACTAGCTTGTTGATTAATGGATGATCATGGTTTCCTGATCATGGACATTGGATGTCGTTAATAACAAGATCATATCATTAGGAGAATGATGTGATGGACACACACCCATAGTAAGCATAGCATAAGATAAAGTCATTAAGTTCGTTTTGCTACAAGATTTTCAAATGCATAGTAACCTAATCCTTCGACCATGAGGTTATGTTAATCACCATCACCGGATGGATACTTTGATGACATCAAACACCGCTTCGTAACTGGGTGGTTATAAAGGTTTCATTGGGTATTCTGAAAGTATGTGTTGAAGCGCATGGACCAAGATTGGGATTTGTCCATCCATATGACGGATAGATATGCTCTGGGCCCTCTCGGTGGAATGTCATCTAGTTAGCTTGCAAGCATGTGACTAGGTCACAAGGGATGACGTATCATGGAACGAGTAAAGAGTACTTATCAGTAACGAGGTAGAACTAGGTATGGAGATACCGACGATCAAACCTCGGATAAGTAGAATATCGCGTGACAAAGGGAATTGGTTTCGTATGGTAAATGGTTCTATCGATCACAAAGTCATCGTTGAGTATGTGGGAGCTGTTATGGATCTCTAGATCCCGCTAATGGTTATTGATTGGAGATGTGTCTCCATCATGTCTACATGTTCACGAACCGTAGGGTGACACACTTAAGGTTCGAAGTTGTTTTAAGTAGATATTGAATGTGTCTTGGAGACCGAATGTTGTTCGGAGTCTCGGATTGGATCCGGGACATCACGAGGAGATCCGGAATTGTCCGAGGAATAATATTCATATATTGGGGATCATTTTCTAAGTTAGGAAATGTTCCGGAGTATTTGTATGGGGATTCTAGAAGGTTTCGGAATGTTCCGGAAGGTTCTAGAAGATTTCTTGGAGTTTACTTGAAAACCAAGAAAGGATCAAGGAATCCTTGTGGGGTAAGAGAAGGATTCGTGGGGGAGTAGGACTCTCCCCCAACCTCCTTGATCCGCCGGCCAAGGGAGAGGGGACTCCTACAAGGACTCCACCTCCCCATGGCGCCTCCCTCCTTTAAATAGAGGGGTGGAGGCACAAACCCCCTTGCCCCTTCTATTCTCTAGATCTCAAGTTGCCTCTCTCCTCCTCCTTCCCTCTGCTCTGGCTTACGCGAAGCCCTGCAGAATTCTCTACTCCACCACCACGCCGTCGTGCTGCTGAATTCCGTGGAGAGATCTACTACCTATGCTGCTCGCTGGAACATGGAGAGGAAGGTCTGCTTCGACTCTGCACGTGTGACCTACTGCGGAAGCGCTGCCGGAACACGGCACCGGAAGGATCGTCTACTCGATCTTGAGATCGGCAAGTGATCGACTACATCAACCACGAGATCCGATCTCGTAACACTTTCGGGTCTACAAGGGTTAGTACAGATATATCTCGTTGCACATGTCTAATAGATTAGATCTGAGCTTTTATCTAGATTAGATCTGGGTTTTGTTCGTTCTTGCGGTAGAAATTTTTTGTTTTCCATGCTACGAACCCATCATCAATATTCTCGGAATTGGACGGGACAAAATCCAAAGTTCCTATTTTACCGGAAGACTCACGGAGCCAGAAGCAGAAACGGAGGAGGGCCTGGGCCTGGCCACACCATATGGTGGCGCGGGCTAGCCCTGGCCGCGCCACCAGGTGGTGTGGGCCCCCTGACACTCCACTGACCTTGCCTGCTTCGCCTATAAGAGCCTCCCGATACCAAAATCCTAAATCATCAAGCCTCCATCAACGAAAAGTTCCGCAGTGCTGCCACCACCGAAGGGGAGATTCGGGGGACAGAAAGTCTCTGTTTCGGCACCCTGCCGTGACGGGGAAGTGCCCCCGGAGCCATCTCCATCGATCTCCACCACTATCCCCATCACCATTGTTGATTCCCATGATGAGGAGGGAGTAGTTCTCTCTCGAGGCTAAGGGTTCTACCGGTAGCTATGTGTTCATCTCTCTTTCTATGCATGATCATATTGTGATCATGAGCTTGTAATCTATTGATCTACCTTGCTACTCAAGTGTTTTAATAGATCTCTGCTCTCCCTATGTGTGTGAAAGTGACAGCGTGCACACCATGGTGGCACTTAGGCTAGAGATTTCAAATACTTGTTATGAGTTATATTTGGAGTTGGATGTCTTTATGAAATTGTGGTGTTTGTTGGACTCATCTAGTGCTCAAGGTGACAGTGTGGGGTTTTCTAGATGGGAAAGGCTTACTTTGAGGTGTGCTGTTATAGCCCTACCGTTGATTAGAGTGTTCAACCGGTGAGTAGTTAAGAGTAGTATCATGAAGATTATATATCTATATGAGTGTGTTCACTAGTGAAAGTATGATCCCTAGGCCTTGTTTCTAAGCATTGAAACACCGTTTGCTATTAGATCTATTACATGTTTGCTTGCTTCCTTCTTTATTTCAGTTTGCCTTTAGTCTCTTCCACGCCATCAATCTTTTTCCTATCACCATTACCACTTATAATTATCCATCCCACTTGTATTTTACTATCTCTTCGCCGAACTAGTGCACCTGACAAGTATATTAGGTGTGTTGGGGACACACGAGACTTCTTGTATCTTGATTGAGGGTTGCTTGAGAGGGAATACCTTTGACTACTTCCTCCCTGAGTTCGATAAACCTTGGGTGATCCACTTAAGGGAAAACTTGCTGCTATTCTACAAACCTCTGCACTTGGAGGCCCAACAACTGTCTACAAGAATAGAAGTGCGTAGACATCAAGCTATTTTCTGGAGCCATTGCCGGGGAGGTAAGGTAAAAGGTATTCACACCGGAGGATTAAAGAAGAAGAACCTCCCACGGCAAACGCATATTTTCTGGCGCCGTTGCCGGGGAGGTAAGGTAAAAGGTACTCAAATCCTCCTGTGTGAGTGCTCGAAGTTATTTCCTTTAGATTCTGCAGATTTGTCTTTTTGTTTCTTGTTTTCACTAGTTAGGCTTAATGGAAAACAACAACAAAATTAGAGAGCTTTTTAGTATTTTCCCTAAGGTAGAACATGAATTCTTTGAAAAGAAAATTACAAAACCCTTGGAACCTTCTTTGCATGCTAATAGCAATGTTATTAGTATGAATCTTTTGAACACCTTTGTTGCTAATGCTATGGAAAAGTCTAAGCTTGGGGAAGCTAGTTTTTATGAAAATGATCTTTTTAGTTCTCCAGCTTTGGAAGATAGCTATTCTATTACTTATGATGATACCAAACTTCCAATATATGATGATTACAATGATGAATATGTTATTTTCAGTCCACCTACTATTGAGGAGAAAATTAATGATTACAATATGCCTCCTATATTTGATGATTATGGTGATGAGAATAATAATGATAGCTATTTCGTTGAATTTGCTCCCACTACAATCAATAAGAATGACTATGTTTATGTGGGGAGTATTAATTCTTTTATGCATGTGGCTCATGATAAGAATGTTTTATGTGATAGTTATATTGTTAATTTTATTTATGATGCTACTAAAAGTTATTATGAGAGAGGGAAACATGGTTCTATGCATCTCAATAATATTAAGTTTCCCCTCTTTATGTTGAAAATTTTGAAGTTGCACTTGTTTTGCTTTCCTATGCTTGTTGCTTTGTTCTTTCATGACTTGTTTCTTTACAAGATTCCTAAGCATAGGAAGTGGGTTAGACTTAAATGTGTTTTGAATTTTCTTATTGATGCTCTCTTTTAATTCAATTCATATTTTCTATGTGAGCATCTTCTCAAACTATCATGCCTAACTTAAAGGCGTTAAAGAAAAGTACTTATTGGGAGATAACCCAGAAGTTTTAGATGAGTCTTGGAAGTTACTACCTCTGTAATAACCGCTCCTTATCCTTTTTATTTGTTTTTTTGCCAAGAGTAACCTCTAATGAGAGAGAAGTAACGATTGGAAAAGTAGCTTTCCCGAAACAGAATTTTGTGCTTCACTGTAAAAATTCGTGTAAAATCTCTGAACGTATTTTTGAGGCGTGAATTTTTGTGCTTCTGCCCCAGGTTGTTATCTAACTTTCGTTAGTTCAACACTTTTTGATTTCATCAACAGAAGGTCTTCGAAAAAATTCGTCTTTACCTGCTGGTCTGTTTTGACAGATTTCTGCCATTTTCTGCATTTGCTTCTTGTTGGTTCCGTTTTGAGTTCTTTTGGGGAATTGAGCTTTTTGAGGGAAGTGCTACAGTAGCTAGTGTTTTAATGGAAGTTTATTTGGTGTTAAAAATGAACCTTAAGACTTATTATCTTGGGTGCACTAATAAAGATTGTGTGAAGTTTTGTATGAAGGAAAAATTTCAGGTGTATGGACGGAATGAGTAATGAGATGAACGATGGACTAAAGCTCAAGCTTGGGGATGCCACGCGTTTCACCCCAAGAAATATCCAAGAAGTACAAGCATAAAAGCTTGGGGATGCCCAAGGCATCCCCTTCTTCATCAATAAAAATCTCAGGTTTCTTCCAAACGCTTCATTTTTACTGTTTCATGCACAGTTGTGTTGTTCTTGGAGCATCTTCTTTTTTGTTTTTGTTTTGGTTTTTAGTTTGCTTTTGTTTGCTTAGTTTGCTGAATAAATTGGTTGGACCCCCTCTTTCATGCATTGGTATTCAAATAGTTTGGTTTGGATTGGAAAAGAGTAGGAAAGCTCATGCTTAAGTGGTAAAGATAGCTTGTTTTTGACTGTGGCCTATGCTTTGTCATGCCATGCTTGATATTGTTTTGGATTTATGCTTAGTATTCTTTGCTGTAGCATGACTTGTTATAAACAATTGAGATTTCTTAATGTGACTTGGATGAATCATGTGTTGTTTTAGCATATTAAAGCATAGTATAGTGGTATTCTCCTTTGATGCTTTATTTGGGTTGACTTGGTGCATGCTCACACCATGTTATGACTATCCAAAGTCACCATAGCCTTTATGATCCTTTAGTTTTTGACTTGTAATATCACTTTATGCTTTGATCAATGATGTTTTGTCACTCTGCATGATTATGGCCATTATTGCTCTCTTAGTTTGTCGCTCCCAATCTTTTGCTAGCCTCCACAACCAAGTATGAGTTCCACTCATGCATCCAACTCCCTAAACCAAGTTATTCCAAAGAGCCCACCATACCTACCTATTAGCTTATGCTATTCCAAGTATATTCATGCTTTTGTTTACCTTCCAAATTAAACTTGATATGAGAAAACTAGTGATTAAAGCTCTCACGAACTTGATGACACACTTTACTTTTCTTGCCCTTAATAAACTTGAACCATTGTCTCGTCTATGTTGTATATTGTCGTGGAAATGGCCACGGCAGTCGCTGCCACTGGTAGCGATTGAGTGTTTTGTGAGGAAGAGTTGGCGGCCATCTGCGATGCGAGATGGGGGCGGATGCACATGGGTTTACCCATGTTCACCCCCCCGGAGGGTAAAGACCTACTCCTGCTAGATTAGATTATGAGAGAGCGAGTTACAGGGGTGGCGAGCTCGGTGGTTACGCAGCGAGTCGCTTGAGGGGGTGTATGATGGAACGTAAGGTTTGGATACCCTAGGGAGGTTTATATATGAAGCACCTCGCTGGGGTTTACAAGCCGTCCCTGAACAGGATAAGGATCTAGGGACTTTTGACCTAATCCGACTGGGCTTCTGCTACGCTTCTAGGCTTCCAGTCGCCAGTCGATGGGCCTCTCCTTCCTTTGCAATCCAGTCACTATCCTCCAGACGCACTCGCAGGCCTTTCGGCCCACTCAGAACTGCTGGGAATACCCCCTTTAGCATATCCCCATCAATAGTCCTCGAGGCCATCGTTGATGCAGGCGCGGGCGTCCTTTTGGCGTTCGAAGTAAGCGAGCCCAATTTGGGCGTCCAGTCGAGTCGGCGATGGACTTTATTAGAACTGAGGAGAATTTCCCCACAGCTCCACTCGTCATTTCAATGAACATCACTGCCGCTCAGTCATCGTTTCGGCGAGAGGAGAGACTGGCGGGTGGCGAATAGACCACAGGAGTTGGACCGTCAAAACCTGGTCAAACTATCCGTTGGAATTTCCAACGGTAACTATGGCGCAATTACCGTAGCCAACGGCTATCCCGATTTTGGCGGGTGACAATTCCCATATAAGGGGAGTGATGGACCAGCTTCGTAATCCTTCTTCGCATTCCTCATCCTTCCTCATTTCCTCTTCCTTTCTGCTTCCTCCCGACTTACTCTCCCCGCGTCATGCGATTCCACCTCTCACTCGATGGCGCCTCCCAAGGGCTCATGGGGGAAGTCCAAGTGCACCGCGGCCCAACTTGGATCCTTCGAGGACGCCGGGGTGCTCCGCAAGGGGAACTGGCGGATTCCCTCCTCCTCCGAGACCGAGCCGAAACCGCGACCCGGCGAGTTCATCTGCTTCACCAGTCATCTTGAGAGGGGCTTAGGGTTCCCTACCTCGCTCTTCTTCTGCCGCTTCTGCGCGTACTACACAATCAAGCCCTCCGATCTTGGTCCACACAGCATCGAGCAGCTGGCGATCTTCGTCGCCTTCTGCGAATGCTACCTCGGCGGCATGCCATACTTCTCGTTATGGCTGGAGCTCTTCCACGACCGCATCGGGCGCGAGGCGTCCAGCGGCTTGATGTTGGCCGCAGGCGGGGTCACCTTCCAGTTGAAGCCGAAGGCCAATTTCGTCAAGCTCCTCCTGCCGAAGAAAGCCGCCAGCGAGTGGAAGAAGAGCTGGTTCTATGTCAAGGAAGCCACTCCCTCCGGCGAGGTATCTCTTCCTGAATTCGTCGCCGAGAGGAGCGAGCCCTGTCGGTTGGCTCCGAAGAAGCTTCTTGAAGATTAGCGGATGGCCGTCGCAGAAATGATGGATAGGATCGAGAAGCTGAAGGACCAGGGGTTGATTCCGATCAATCTCTACAATTGCTGGCTCGGGCGGCGCCTGGTCCCGCTGGCGGCTCGACCGCACTAGATATACGAGTACAGCAGGAAGCACGATCCATCCCGAACTAGCAAGGAGTCATGGGAGGCCGAGGACTACAAGGCCGCCCTGAAGAAGATTACCGACGCGGAGTTTACTGGTGCGGTGGTCGGGGTCGCCCCATATACCCCCGTGAAGAATGAAGCCCCTACAGTAAGTTTTCCTTCCAATCGTTGCGTCCGTATCTCAATTTTAGTCTTTTCGCTCGGGGTGTTTTGACTCGTGGTAGTTCTCAGCTTTTTCAGGTATTGGAGGGTTGGCTCCCTCCGCTTGACGAAGAGGTTCCCCAGGAACTGGAGGGAGATTCCGAGGAGGACCCTTTGACAGCGACGGGGAGGAAGAAGAGGTCCCTCCCCCAGCACCTATGGCTCGCAAGACCCGGATGCAGAAATATCCAGAGGTTGAAGCAAGCCGCAGCCTAGACGAGTTCGAAGAAGGCGACGAGGTCGCCTAGGAGAAAACGTCCCGGCGCACTGCTACGCCGTCGAAGCCCCCACGCCGGCCCAAGTCGCCGGCAAAAAGGCCTGCATCACCGGTCAGGTGGTCAGTGGTGTTCGAGTCGGACGACGACTCCGACGATGAAGGATCTCCTGAAGTCTCGCGCAAGGCCCCAATGGACGTAGTCCCGACAAAGGGGTTGGAGGGCGAGGACACGAAGGTGGTGGTAGAGGTTCCCCTGGCAACGATCGTGCTGTCGACCTCGGGGGTCCCAAGCCAAGAAGCGGCTGAGGCGGCGCCGCCCAAGTCACCACAGCCGTCGAAGGCAGTGGCGTCTGAGCCGGAGATCCCGGCGACTGCAGCTTCATCATCGAGGTTTCGTAGGCTTCGGACGTCTTCGAACAGGGGCTCAGCCGCAAGCTGGGTCCCGAGTTGGACAAGCCCGCCCATATCAGTACCGGGCTTCGTGTCCTTCCAGTCACCAAGTAAGTTGTGCTTCCTCGTCCCAATTTGCCTTGTCTTTTTCGTGTTGTGGTTGTGCTGATTGGAGGGGATCGTGCAGGTTAGGGGCTAAGAAGATTGGTCGCCCATCAGTTGCTAAGATTCCACCAGGCTCTGGCGTGGGAGAGGGCGATCTGCCCAAGAAGAGGAAAGCCGCTGAAGATGTTGCAGCCACCGAAGGCGCGAAGAAGTAGAAGGGGGGTGCTGGCGATGCTGCGACCAGGGGGAGCGCCGCGAAGCCAGCTGCTGCGCCAGCCGTCAAAGAGGTGGCGGCGACGCGATCAGAGCCAGCACTGGCTGCGTCTGTGCCAGAGGCGCCGGTCTCGGCGACCAGCACCCCTGCCAGGGCGTCGGCGACGTTCCCTTGTTTTATGGTGAAGGGGTTTCCGGGCGTTGCGGACACGCAATCTCCGCAAAGTCCGGAGATCGTGGATGAGGACATTGGGTCCCGTCGCGGACGCACCTCCTTCACGGTCCCGTCGACTGATGCCGCTGAACTTCACAAGATGCTCGGTGCTGCTATTCAGGTATGTCTAGTCCCGAATTCCTAGTCGTTGAAATTCAGTGACTAGGAATTGTTTTTCTTTTCCTTCCTTCTCTAGTCCCCGAGTTCCTAGTCGCTGAATTTCAGCGGCTGGGAGCTGGGTTTTCTTTTCCTTCCTTCTCTAGTCCCCGAGTTCCTAGTCGCTGAATTTCAAGGGCTGGGAGCTGGGTTTTGTTTTTCTTCCTTCTCCAGTCCCCGAGTTCCTAGTCGCTGAATTTCAGCGGCTGGGAGCTGGATTTTCTTTTCCTTCCAATTCTGAGTTGGTTTCTTTGTTTACAGGGGTTACAACGGGAGTCGACTGATCGGCAGGCTGCACGAGAGCGCTTGGAGCGCGACTTGCGCGAAGCGTAGGAGGTGAACCGTCGGCTTTAGGAGACAATTGGTGAGTGTCTATTTTTGTTCTTCTTTTCCTAGTGTGAGCTGGTTATGTGCAAGACCCTGATACCTTCACTTACAGATGGTTTCCCGGCTGAGGTCTCCAAGGCCCGTGAGGGGTATGTCCCACTCGCCGAACTGGACGTGGCGAATGGACGAGTATCCTCCTTGGTCAAGGACATGGAGGAGGCTAAGGCGGCCTCGATTTCTTAGGAGGAACGGGCGAAGGCTGCCGTCGCCGCGGCTGAAGAAGAATGCAAGGCCGCAGACTCCATCATCGTGGGGCTGCATAACGAGCAGACTGCCCTGGAGGCTCACGTCAAGGAGAACTGCCGCAAACTCCTAGGTGAGTCTTTGTCTTTGCTTGGCCCTTTCGTCTGGTCCCTGCTATGGGGATTTAATAGTTTCACTGACGCCTGACTTTGCAGCCATTGTAGGCCAAAGCGACCCGGTTGTGCAGACGTACAGCGCCTCGCAGTGCGTGACTGTCGTGGTGAATGCAGCCACGGCCTCAGCGTTGTGCGTCCAAGCGGCTCTCCAGGGCATGTCTCCCACCGAGGTTATCCCTGGGAGGTTGACGGAGGTATGGTGCTATCTGGAGGAGGTACCCGCCGTTGTGGAGTGGATGACGCGCTCGGCGTTCAGGCACGGGGCCGCCACGGCGTTGAGCTTGGGTCTCGCCCATTTCCTCGAAGACTTCGATCTTGACGACGTGACGAGTGGCTACCCTTCGGCGACCGACACAGTGGAGATGTTGGAAGTGCTGAAGTTGACCATGAAGGCCACTCCTTACGCCGATCGTGTCTTGGCGATGGGAGACCTGCTGCCGTATCAGGAGACGGTGTTGGCGCCTGGCGACCCCGAGCCGGAGTACCGCGACATGAAGTCGGAGCAGCCCTTTCGGTCGTCAGTGTCGAAGTCACTGACGACGTACCCAACGAACCCTTGGCAGCCTTTTGTGTGTGTCAAGGGGGGTGGTGCTTCATCATCAGGTCCTGTGGAGTAGACAATGTAATTTGCCAAGTTGTGATAAATGCCGAGTGGCGAACACTGTAAGATGTTTTTTCAAAATGTGCCATGAGGGGTCGATCAACTCGTGTTTTGATGAGTAATGTATGTTGTGTTTTGCCTATGAATTGTTTTGATGGAGCGAGTCCCCGGGCGCGTCCGCCTTTTAGAGGGGTATAACTCGATTGTATACTTTGGTGTATTTGTTGTGTTTACGTATTGTTATTGTCCCTCGCGTCTTTTGAGTGGCGAGTCCCCGAGTGTGAGTAGGACTAACTTAGGAGCGAGTCCCCGAGCGTGGTGCCCGACCGTATTGGTCGTGATTCTGTTGCAAGTTGTGAATGTGTTGTTTATAACGCGTCTCCTCCCTTGGACCGGAGAGCCAGTCGCTTGGCGATCCCTAGGCATCTCTTTACTTGGCGTGTTCCCGATCCGCGTGGGGTTCCCGTTTTGCGGAGTCCCCGTGCGTGGTACTTATCCGTTCGAGTCGCTTTGCTCGAGGGTGGGTGGGACAGAACACTATGGGAAGCGTGTATCAGATGTCTTGGCCCGGCGGGCCAGTCGGGCTAGGCGACTCCAATTGCGGCTCTGGGTTGGCGTTTTTCATGGACGACCCAAGGCCCGAATACTTCCGGTGCCCTTGTGCCGCACTACTTTGCCGTGCCGATCGCTCGACCAGAGGTTGACTTTCATAAGTAGCGTATTGCTGGCATGTACGAGTGCGAGTGGCACAAGAATATGGCGAGTGGGCACAATTTGTGCGATCCGAATGAATTTCATTATCTATTCCGACAGAGTACAGTGTGTAGTTCTAAGTGTAGAACTTTTTGAGGAGGTTTACATTCCATGGCCTCCCGACCTCCAATTGGCCATCACCCCGTATGTCGATGAGATAGTAGGCGTCGTTGCCGAGGACTCGGCCTATGGCGAATAGCCCCTCCCATGGGGGGAGAGCTTGTGCATGCCCTTCTTGTCTTGGGCCAGTCATAGGACCAGGTCGCCTTCCTAGAAGGTGCGAGTTCGCACTCAGCGGCTGTGATAGTGGCGAAGTCCTTGCTGTTATATAGTGGTGCAGGAGCGAGCCAGGTCGCGTGCCTCGTCAAGTTGATCGATGCTGTCTTGGTGGGCGATCTCGTTGGCCGCCTCGACGTAGTTGGTGACTCGAGGGGAGTCGTGCTCCAGGTCTGTTGGCATTACGGCCTCGGCGCCATACACCATGAAGAAGGGCGTGAACCCGGTTGATCGGTTGACGGAGGTGCGGATACCCCGTATCACAGAGGGGAGCTCGTCGACCCAGCATCCTGGGGTACGCTCGAGGGGCACCTGCAGTCATGGTTTGAGCCCGTGGAGGACGCTCTGGTTGGCGCGCTCTGCTTGGCCATTTGATTCCGGGTGGGCGACTTATGCGAGGTCGAGTCGTATGCCGTGCTCCTCACAGAATTCTGCCATGGCCCCCTTGGCGAAGTTGGTGCCGTTGTCTGTTATGATGTTGTGTGGGTAGCCGTACCGGTAGACGAGTTCGCGGAGGAACTTGGTGGCCGTCTTGCCGTCGCACTTCTTGGTCGGCTTGGCCTCGACCCATTTGGTGAACTTGTCGACTGTGACCAGGAGGTGAGTGAAACCAGACGGGGCCTTCTTGAACGGGCCTACCATGTCCATGCCCCATACGGCGAATGGCCACGTGATGGGGATTGTCTTGAGTGCCGAGCCAGGAAGGTGCGTCTGGTTGGCGTACTTTTGGCACCCGACGCATCGTTGGACGAGGTTGGTGGCGTCGGCGTGTGCGGTTAGCCAGTAGAAACCGTGCCGCATGGCCTTGGCGACTAGCGACTTGGCGCCGGCATGATGGCCGCAGTCGCCGGCGTGAATGTCCTGGAGGATCTTGCAGCCTTCTTCTCGCTGTACACAGTGCTGGAACACACCGGTCGTGCTGCGCTTGTGGAGCTCGCCGTTGATGATGACGAAGGATTTGCAGCGGTGCACGATCATTCACGCCTCTATATCGTTGCTCGGTAGGAGGTTGTGTTCCAGGAAGGCGACGTATGGCACTGTCCAGTCGCTAGGTTCCGCGACCATGGCGACTAAGGCCGGTTCTGGTTGCAGTGGGATCCCTACATCGATCTCCTTCGGCACGCTGACTAAGGGTTTGTGGATGATGTCGAGGAAGACGCCTACTGGTGGTACCTGTCGGGTCGATCCGATGCGGGAAAGGGCGTCTGCCTCCTTGTTTTTGTGCCTGTCGATCCACTCGACGGAATAGCCGTCAAAGTGTCCTCCCAACTGGTCGACGGCTTGGCGGTACGCGATCATTGTTGGGGAGACAGCGTCGCACGTCCCGGCCACTTGGCTGGCGACTAGGTCGGAGTCGCCATAGCATCGTAGGCGGTTGATGTTCATCTCCATGGCAGCTCTCATGCCGTGGAGGAGGGCCTCGTATTCTGCCATATTGTTGGTGCAGGGCTTGAAGTTGAGGTGGAGCACATAGTGGAGCTTGTCTCCTTTAGGGGAGGTCAGTATGACCCCAGCCCCTGCGCCATCGGCGTTCTTGGAGCCGTTGAAGTGGAGCGACCATTAGTGGAGGTATGGGAGCTTCTCTGGCTGCTGTGCTTCTTCCTAGTCTGCAAGGAAATCAGCCAGGGCTTGTGACTTGATTGCTTTTCGGGGCTCGTACTTGATGTTGTGGACGCCGATCTCAACGGCCCACTTGGCGACTCGCCCAGTCGCTTCGCGATTGCGTATGATGTCTTGCAGGGGCACAGAGGATACCACCGTGATTAGGTGCTCCTAGAAGTAGTGTGGGAGCCGCCGTTGTGCTCGGAATACCGCGTACACCAGTTTTTGGTATTGCGGGTAGCGCTGTCGTGAGTCCGTTAGGACTTCGCTGATGTAGTATACAGGGCGCTGTATGCGGCGCTCCTTGCCCTCTTCCGGTCATTCGACGACCATTACGGCGCTGACGACTCGATTGGAGGCCGCGACGTAAAGGATCATTGGCTCTTTGTCGAGTGGCGCGGCGAGTAGTGGCACCACAAGTAGCACTTCTTTGAGCGCTTTGAGTGCGTCATCGGCTTCCGCGTCCCATTGGAACGTTGGGTTCTTGCGCATCAGGCGGTAGAGGGGCATTGCCTTCTCGCCTAGTCGGGGGATGAAGCGACTGAGGGCCGCGACTCGCCCTGCCAACTTTTGGACGTCGCGTAGGCACTCGGGTTTCCCGAGTCGCGCAATGGTGTCGATCTTGGTGGGGTTGGCTTCAATGCCTCGCTTGGAGACTACGTACCCCAGAAGTTGTCTGGTGGGTACGCCGAAGGTGCATTTTCTGGGATTCAGCTTTATGTTGTACCTCCGCAAGTTCGCGAAGGTTTCGGCTAGATGGGCGAGAAGGTCGTCCTGGCGGGTGGATTTTACCACCACGTCATCGATGTAGACATGAATGTTGCGGCCAATTTGGCTCGCTAGACATTCCTGCATGCACCTCTGGTATGTGGCGCCTGCGTTCTTGAGGCCGAACGTCATGGCCGTGTAGTAGAATGCGCTGAATGGCGTGATGAACGCCGTCTTCTCCTCGTCTTCGACTGCCATCTTGATCTGGTTATAGCCAGAGTAAGCATCGAGAAAACACAGCGACTCCGATCTCGCGGTCGAGGCGATGATCTGATCGATGCGCGGTAGGACGAACTCCTCCTTCGGGCAGGCGCTGTTGAGGTTGGTGTAGTCAATGCACATTCTCCATGTGTTGTTCTTTTTGAGAACCAGGACTGGGTTTTCCAGCCACTTGGAGTACTTGATTGGCCGGATGAAGCCTGCGGCTAGCAGGCGCTGGACTTCTTCGGCGATTGCTCGGCGGCGCTCTTCATTGAAGGGCCGTAGCGACTGCTTTACTGGTCGCACTTTGGGGTCGGCATTAAGTTTGTGCTCAGCGAGTTCCCTCGGGACACCTAGCATGTCAGATGGCTTCCATGCGAAGATGTTGCGGTTCTCACGGAGGAACCCGATGAGCGCGCTTTCCTTTGCGGGGCTCATGTGCGCCCCGATGGTGACCGTCTGGCTGGAGTCGCCTGGGACGAGCTCGACGGTGCGGGTGTGCGTGGTCGCCTCGAACGTGGAGTTCGTGGCGATCGGTTTCTTCAGGATGGTGGGATCGTCCTTATTGATGTTGCCCGCGTATTTCACGAGCTCCTCCGCGTGGTAAGTCTCCACGGCGATGACGGCGTCGGTGAGCTCGGCGCCTTTTTCCTCGCATTCCACGGCCATATTGGGGTCGCCATGGACGGTGATGATGCCGCTCGGCCTAGGGAGCTTCATCATGTTGTAGGCATAATGTGGGGTCGCCATGAACTTTGAGAATGCCTGGCGGCCTAGGACGCAGTGGTAGGGACTGCGGAAGTTCACTAGCTCGAAGACGATCCTCTCCGTGTGGTAGTTTGCCGGAGTGCCGAAGATGAAGGGCAGCGTCACTTTCCCGATCGGGTACGCCTTCCGACCAGGGACGATGTCGTGGAAGGTCGTCAGTGTTGGCTCGATGGCTGTTTCTGGGAGCTGGAGCCTTTTGAACGTGTCGAGGTACAGGATATTGATGGAGCTCCCACCATCCATCAACGTCTTGGGCAGCCAGTAGTCGGCCACCTTTGGCCTGACCACCAGGGCGACTCGCCCTGGGTACTCGATTCTTGGCGCGTGGTCCTGGCGACTCCAGTGATTCTTTGCTCGGACCAGTTTAGGAAGCGGGGGATGTCGACTTGCGTCACCGCATTGACGGCGACCGCGCGGGCGAGTACCTTCTTCTCACGCTTGGTGCCGATCCCGGTGAAGGTATGTAGCGACCCGACGGCAGTGCCGAAGCCGTCGCCGTTCCCATTGTCCCGAGGTGGGTTATTGTTGGGGTCCTCCCTTGCGCGTCTCGCCTTCTCAATCTCTTTAAGGGAGTGGCAATCGGCGGTGGTGTGGGTGGCCGGTTTTCCCTCCCTGCTATGATAGATGCAGGGTTGGTTGAGCAAGGCGGCGGGGTCGAATTTCGGCCTAGTCGTGTTGTTGGCGCGGTAGTTCCCGCTGTCGCGGTAGTTTCCTCCGTCATGGCGGTAGTTCTTGGAGTTGCGCTGGCCGTAGCCGGCGTTGGCGACGAAGTCGACTCGCCCGTCCGTGCGGTGCTTGCCAGTGATGCGGGTGTTGCTATAGCGCATGTCGCGTAGGCGCCCGCTGTCATGGATACTAGTGCGGCGTCTTCCTCCCGACTCGTCGTCGGAATCTTAGTTGGGGTCCTCCTCCACATAGCGCTTGGCAATCTCAAGGAGGTCGGGGATGTTGTCGAGCGTCTGGTAGACCCTCTTGATCTTGGCGACGAGGGGTTCATACCGGCATGCGTTCTTGAAGCAGTGTATCGTCGTGTCTAGGTGGATGCCGGAGGCGTTTATCCATAGTTCTTGCCACCTTTGGATCCACCGGCGGGTCAACTCGCGTTGTCCCTGGATGCATCGCTCCAGGTCCTCTATGGTGGTGGCACGGGTGTAGGAGCCCTCGAAGTGCCTGAAGAAGGCATCCCACATTTCTTCCCAGGAATCGATGTTGTCGGCGGGTAGCGTGTTGATCCACTGCCGTGTCGCACCCTCCATCATCAGGGGGAGGTAGCGAGCGGCGAGCAGGTCGGTGTGGCCTACGATCCCCATTGCCATGAGGTATGTGTCTAGCCAAACGGCGGGGTCGTACGTCGGGTCGTACTTCTCGATTTCCTAGGAGGCCTTGAAATTGGGGGGGGGGGTATTTTTCCCCGTGAATCATTCGTCCAAAGCATTGCGGCCCGACTCGGCTGAGCGAGCCTCTTGGCTCCGGGTCGCCGCGGTTGGTGAGGTTGTGCCGCAGGTCATAGGGCTGGCGCGACCGCCACGCCTGATTGTTGATGATGTGCGTTCGGGCATCGAGGGGCTGCCCGTTGGCAGCGACCGTGTTGTTCGCCGGTCGCGGCTCGTTGGTTGACAACGCGGGGTTGGCGGCCCGTGGTTTGTTCACTAGGGGCTAGGGTGGTGGGCAAACCAATGCGTTAGCCACGGTGGGGTGGCCGCTTGATGCCGCCCTGCTTGCTGACGAGCGGGATTATAGCCGCCCCGCGGGTCGACTCCTGCAGCTTGTTGCTCGATGACCCTGACGAGTAGGGCCTTGGCGTATTGGATCTGTAGCACGCCGTCGCCTTGGACATCGAGGTTGGCGATTGTGGCATCGGCCGCGACGACATTGTCCATCGGGGTGGAGTATAGTGGTAGGCCGTTGGCGTCCCGGGCTTGAGGTGAGATGATGATCCGTGGTTGGTCTGGTGGAGGCGCACGGCCCATGGGTGGTGGAGAGGCCCCAGTCGCCGGCGCTCCAGGTGGTGGTCTCGCGAGGTGGCTCCCTCCTGGCGGCGCGTTCTCGCAGTATTCGCGCTCGGCGGCGCGTGTGGGGTCGCCCTCGTCGTTGAAATTCCGGACGCGGCCCTGAACATCGGGGTTCAGGCGGGTCCTGATGCGGCGCTGGTGATAGAGTGACAGCTCCCACACCGTCTCTCGTTCGAGGCGGTATTCCTCGCGCTCGGCGAGTTCGTTGCGTTGCGCCTCTTGGAGCCGCAGGCGGGCTTGCTCCACCTGCATGGCCATCGTGGTCGGTGGGATCGGCGTGGAGAACGGGTCTGGCGGGGCAGCCGTGCTACCGGCCACGTAGATCGCGTTGAAGCGATTGGATCTGGTGCAAAAATCCTCGGGGGATTCCGAGCCGGAGTCGGAGTCGAAGATCCCCAGGATGGAGGGGTCCTCGAAATCCTCGGGGTTGGAGACTCGCGTGATGGAGTCCTCCCGTGATGCGACGGTGATGAATCCGTTGACCGATGTAGGGGTCGCAGAGTCGGCGTCGTCGTTGGTGGCGGCATTAGTCTCGGCCGCATCGCTAGCGCCCGAGTCGTACTCGGTGACGAGGCCCCTGATGGAGCGGACCTACTCCTCCGAAAGAAAATCACGATGTGGCGGCGACCCACCGACGATCACCGTCGCGGCTGGATCGACCGCGTCGGTGAAGCGACCCGCCGACGAAGAGGTTGATGGAGCCGATCGGCATCATCGCGGCGTGAGTGACCAGGCGCGATGCCGGGATGTAGCTGCTGGGCAGGATCTGCAAGATCCCGTCGATGGCGATCATGCGGCCGGTGGCGAGCGGCTGATCGATCGGCGAATAGGATCTCACCGCAGAACTCAGGCCAGTCCCGCTATGCCCCACGGTGGGCGCCACTATCGTGGAAATGGCCACGGCAGTCGCTGCCACTGGCAGCGATTGAGTGTTTCGTGAGGAATAGTTGGCGGCCATCTGCGGTGCGAGATGGGGGCGGATGCACATGGGTTTACCCAGGTTCAGCCCCCCAGAGGGTAAAGACCTACTCCTGCTAGATTAGATTATGAGAGAGCGAGTTACAGGGGTGGCGAGCTCGGCGGTTAGGCAGCGAGTCGCTTGAGGGGGTGTATGATGGAACGTAAGGTTCAGGATACCCTAGGGAGGTTTATATATGATGCACCTCGCTAGGGTTTACAAGCCGTCCCTGAACAGGATAAGGATCCGGGGACTTTTGACCTAATTCGACCGGGCTTCTGCTACGCTTCTGGGCTTCCAGTCGCCAGTCGATGGGCCTCTCCTTCCTTTGCAATCCAGTCGCTGTCCTCCAGACGCACTCGCAGGCCTTTCGGCCCACTCGGAACGTCCTGCTGGGCATACCCCCTTTGGCATATCCGCATCATATATGCTTGCACTTATTTGTTGGGAATTAGCAGAACTATGCTTTCATGGGGAACGCTTTCAACATTGCACTTGGTACTTGTACCTAGTTGATATCATGCTCTTTTGTATATGGATGTCGTCGGTGTGAAATGAAAGGGGAGCTTGTAAGTCCATGGAGTTATGTATATGTGTTAGAGAAACGCCTGGGCCGCTGGTCTAATCCATGCTGACATGGTGGAAACCTGCAGCGTAACCATAATGAGTTGTCTATGAAGCATTCTTCTTATAAAAAAAGAGTCATATATTGAGAAAAGGAGAAAAAAGAGATTAAAAAGAGGAAAGAGAGAAAAAAGCACCATATTCCCATGGTAAATAAGAAGATTACTGAGATGCTCATTGTCTGCTTGCCTTGTCATTTTGATATGGGGATTCTTCCGTATCATCGGGCAAGGGGTACCCCGTTGGCGGTTCTCTATGATACACATGTACTTACGATGACAAGAACTTACCGGTGACTAAACTTGAGTAGCATGAGGAGCGGCCTTCGTATTCAAGGGACATGAGATTTCCAGCTTATACTTCGTCAAGCATATACACCATAGTTTGTTCACTTTAACCTTAGTCACATCAAGATGCTTATGATAGGGGCAATGAGAGCTGAAAGCTATAAGTACCATAATTTTTGGAAGCTCTTTATGAGACTTTAATCCCTACTTCCTTTTACAAAGGCCTATCTTCCACCATTATATTGAGTCTCCACCTTCTACCTTTATGCACCTACTTTGAGAGCATAGTGGCCATTCTTAGTTATATGTGCATTGTCCCAAGACTTGTTGATTGATGCATAATTTGATATTGCTTGTTTTAAACTATTTGTATCTAGTCACTCTTATGAACTTTGAAGGTGTCCTATGCATTTATATTTGTTACTCTATGAGGGAGAAGCTCAATACTATTATGCTATGTTTTCTTTATGTGAAACAAACAAACGTCTTGCAAAGCATTGTTATTCATGAATCTTTTGTTTGTGCCTTTTCATGTTGCATCATAGTTTCTTTGCTTATTGCTAGAACTTTGTCTTTCATCTTATGATTGAAGTACTATGATCCCAGCTTTGAATGTTTTACAAATACTTTGATCAAGTCTTTGATGGTGCATGTCACCTAAAAAATTATTCTTTCTTTTTATCACTTACCTACTCGAGGACGAGCAGGAGTTAAGCTTGGGGATGTTGATACATTGCAAATGTATCTATAATTTTTGATGTTCCTTGCTTGGTTTTATCTACTTTCTTGTGTTTTGTTCCAACTTTGGAGTACTTTTCATATGATTTCTTGGACTAACCTATTAACAAGAGCCACAGTGCAAGTTGCCTGTTTTCTGCTGTTTTTGGTTCCAAGAAAGTCAGAAAATCAATATTCTCGGAATTGGATGGGACAAAAGCCAAAGTTCCTATTTTACCGGAAGACTCACGGAGCCAGAAGTAGAGACGGAGGAGGGCCAGGGCCTGGCCACACCATATGGTAGCGCGGGCTAGCCCTTGCCGCACCACCAGGTGGTGTGGGCCCCCTGGCACTCCACCGACCTTGCCTCCTTCGCCTATAAGAGACTCCTAATACCAAAACCCTAAATCATCAAGCCTCCATCCACGAAAAGTTCTGCAGCGTCACCGCCACCGAAGGGGAGATTCGGGGGGACAGAAAGTCTCTGTTCCGGCACCCTGCCGGGACAGGGAAGTGCCCCCGGAGCCATCTCCATCGATCTCCACCACCATCCCCATCACCATTGCTGATTACCATGATGAGGAGGGAGTAGTTCTCTCTCGAGGCTAAGGGTTCTACCGGTAGCTACGTGTTCATCTCTCTTTCTATGCATGATCATATTGTGATCATGAGCTTGTAATCTATTGATCTACCTTGCTACTCAAGTGCTTTAATAGATCTCTGCTCTCCCTATGTGTGTGAAAGTGACAGCGTGCACACCATGGTGGCACTTAGGCTAGAGATTTCAAATACTTGTTATGAGTTATATTTGGAGTTGGATGTCTTTATGAAATTGTGGTGTTTGTTGGACTCATCTAGTGCTCAAGGTGACAGTGTGGGGTTTTCTAGATGGGAAAGGCTTACTTTGAGGTGTGTTGTTATAGCCCTACCGTTGATTAGAGTGTTCAACAGGTGAGTAGTTAAGAGTAGTATCATGAAGATAATATATCTATATGAGAGTGTTCACTAGTGAAAGTATGATCCCTAGGCCTTGTTTCTAAGCATTGAAACACCGTTTGCTATTAGATCTATTACATGTTTGCTTGCTTCCTTCTTTATTTCAGTTTGCCTTTAGTCTCTTCCACGCCATCAATCTTTTTCCTATCACCGTTACCACTTATAATTATCCATCCCACTTGTATTTCACTATCTCTTCGCCGAACTAGTGCACCAATACACCTGACAAGTGTATTAGGTGTGTTGGGGACACAAGAGACTTCTTGTATCTTGATTGCAGGGTTGCTTGAGAGGGAATACCTTTGACCACTTCCTCCCTGAGTTCGATAAACCTTGGGTGATCCACTTAAGGGAAAACTTGCTACTATTCTACAAACCTCTGCACTTGGAGGCAAAACAACTGTCTACAAGAATAGAAGTGCGTAGACATCACATGTCTGTTCTTCTCACAAACCACACATGTATCCACCAGAGTCATTGCATGTGTGTTCTTTTCACAAACCACATCTAGAGTCATTGGATGTCTATTCTTTTCACAAACCACATCTAGAGTCATTGCATGTGTGTTCTTCTCACAAACCACATATGGATCCACGAGAGTTCATTGCATGTCTGTTCTTTTCACAAACCACGGCTAAAGTCATTGCATGTCTGTTTTTCTCACAAACCACACATGGATCCACCAGTGTCATTGCATGTGTGTTCTTTTCACAAACCACATCTAGAGTCATTGGATGTATGTTCTTTTCACAAACCACATATGGATCCACAGTGTGATTGCATGTGTGTTCTTTTCATTAACCACAGCTAGAGTCATTGCATGTCTATTCTTTTCACAAACCACATATGGATCCACCAGTGTCATTGCATGTGTGTTCTTTTCACAAACCACTTATAGAGTCATTGCATTTCTGTTCTTTTCATCAACCACATCTGGAGTCATTCCATCTGTGTTCATTTCACAAACAACATATGGATCCACCAGTGTCATTGGATGCTTGTTCTTTTCACAAACCACATCTAGAGTCATTGCATGTGTGTTTTTCTCACAAACCACTTATGGATCCACCAGAGTTCATTGCATGTATGTTCTTCTCACAAACCACACATGGATCCACTAGTGTCATTGCATGTGTGATCTTTTCACAAACCACATCTAGAGTCATTGCATGTATGTTCTTCTCACAAAGCACATAAGGATCCATCAGAGTTCACTACATGTATGTTCTTTTCACAAAGCACAGCTAGAGTCATTGCATGTCTGTTCTTCTCACAAACCACACATGGATCCACCAGAGTCATTGCATGTGTGTTATTTTCACAAACCACATCTAGAGTCATTGCCTGTGTGTTCTTTTCACAAACCACAGCTAGAGTCATTGCATGTCAGTTCTTCGCTCAAACCCCACATGGATCCACCAGTGTCATTGGATGTGAGTTCTTTTCACAAACCACATCTAGAGTCATTGGATGTATGTTCTTTTCACAAACCACATATGGATCCACTAGTGTGATTGCATTTGTGTTCTTTTCATTAACCACAGATAGAGTCATTGCATGTCTATTCTTTTCACAAACAACATATGGATCCACCAGTGTCATTGCATGTGTGTTCTTTTCACATACCACAGATAGAGTCATTGCATGTCTGTTCTTTTCATTAACCACATCTGGAGTCATTGCGTGTGTGTTCGTTTCACAAACATCATATGGATCGACCAGTGTCATTGGATGCTTGTTCTTTTCACAAACCACATCTAGAGTCATTGCATGTGTGTTCTTCTCACAAACCACTTATAGATCCACCAGAGTTCATCGCATGTATGTTCTTCTCACAAACCACACATGGATGTCTGTTCTTTTCACAAACCATATCTAGAGTCATTGCATGTGTGTTCTTCTCACAAACCACATATGGATCCACCAGAGTTCATTGCATGTGTGTTCTTTTCACAAACCACATCTAGAGTCATTGGATGTCTATTCTTTTCACAAACCACATATTGATCCACTAGGGTCATTGCATGTGTGTTCTTTTCACAAACCACATCTAGTGTCATTGCATGTGTGTTATTTTCACAAACCTCATATGGACCCACCAGTGTCATTGCATGTGTGTTCTTTTCATTAACCACACCTAAGGTCGTTGCATGTCTGTTCTTTTCACAAACCACATATGGATCCACTAGTGTCATTGCATGTGTGTTCTTTTCAAAAACCAAAGACAGAGTGATTGCATGTCTGTTATTTTCATTAACCACATCTAGAGTCATTGCATGTGTGTTCTTTTCACAAAAAACATATGGATCTACCAGTGTCATTGCATGCATGTTCTCTTCAGAAACCACATCTAGAGTCATTGCATGTGTGTTCTTCTCACCAACCACATATGGATCCACCAGAGTTTATTGCATGTCTTTTCTTCTCACAAAACACATATGGATCCACCAGTGTCATTGCATGTGTGTTCTTTTCACAAACCACAGCTAGAGTCATTGCATTTGTGTTCTTTTCATTAACCACATCCAGAGTCATTGCATGTGTGTTATTTTCACAAACCACATATGGATCCACCAGTGTCATTGGATGTCTGTTATTTTCACAAACCACATCTATATTCATTGCATGTGTGTTCTACTCACAAACCACATATGGATCTACCCGTGTCATTGGATATCTGTTCTTTTCACAAACCACAGCTAGAGTCATTACATGTCTGTTCTTCTCACAAACCACACATGGATCCACCAGAGTCATTGCATTTGTGTTCTTTTCAGAAACCACATCTAGAGTCATTCCATGTCTGTTCTTTTCACAAACCACATCTAGAGTCATTGCATGTGTGTTCTTATCACAAACCATGTATGGATCCACTAGAGTTCATTGCATGTCTGTTCTTTTCACAAACTACAACTAGAGTCATTGCATGTCTGTTCTTCTCACAAACCACACATGGATCCACCAGTGTCATTGCATGTGTGTTCTTTTCACAAACCACATCTAGAGTCATTGGATGTATGTTCTTTTCACAAACCACATATGGATCCACTAGTGTGATTACATGTGTGTTCTTTTCATTAACCACAGCTAGAGTCATTGCATGTCTGTTCTTTTCACAAACCACATATGGATCCACTAGTGTCATTGCATGTGTGTTCTTTTCACAAACCACAGATAGAGTCATTGCATGTCTATTCTTTTCATTAACCACATCTAGAGTCATTGCATGTGTGTTCGTTTCACAAACAACATATGGATCCACCAGTGTCATTGGATGCTTGTTCTTTTCACAAACCACATCTAGAGTCATTGCATGTGTGTTCTTCTCACAAACAACATATGGATCCACCAGAGTTCATTGCATGTATGTTCTTTTCACAAACCACAGCTAGTGTCATTGCATGTCTGTTCTTCTCACAAACCATACATGGATCCACCAGTAGGAGCAAGAAACACCCCAAAGTGTTACTAGCTGAGCTTTGGCAGGGCGCACTACCGGTGCTAGTAGCAACGTGGAGACCTGCACAACACAACCATAGAACTTTGTCCCCAACTTGCGATGAGGTTGTCAATCTCACCGTGTTTTGCAGAAAACAAACGATTAAACGTATCGAATGGAAAGAAGTAAAAGTTTGCAGAAAGTAAACACAACACAGTAAACAGTTTATAGATTGTATGTAAAAGAAAAGGACCGGGATCCATAGTTCACTAGAGGTGGCTCTCCTTAGATAGATAACATGCTGGGTGAACAAATTACAGCGGGGCAATTGACAAACATCGAGAAAGCAATACATGCATATACTAATCATCTTGACTCCTTTGGAACTTGATTAGGCATTACAACATTATACATAGACCGCCATCCAACTGCATCTATGACTAATAATCCACCTTCAGGTTATCATCCGAACCCCCTCCAGTATTAAGTTGCAAGCAACAGATTATTGCTTTACGAACTGCGTCTAATATAAACAATACGATTGTTCTATGAACAAAGGATTGTTGTTTTCTCCCTAGTAGCAAGAGCACATCTAGTACCTTAGAGATTTCTGTCACTTCCCAGATTACCAGAGGCATGAACCCACTATCGAGCATAAATACTAACTCTTGGAGTTGCTAGCATCTACCTGGCCAAGATAGCTACTAACAACGGAAATCATGCAAGATCACAAATAACAAAGACATGATAGAATCAATAATCAATCTGAAATAGCATCTCAATATCCATCGGATCCCCGCAAACACAACATGCAAAATTACAAATAGATGATCTTGATCATGAACGGAGCTCACAAGATCTAGACATGAAAGCACAAAGGAGGAGAACCAGCCATCTAGCTACTACATGGATCCGTAGTCCAAGGATGAACTACTCACGCATCACACCAGAGGCTTGCATGGTGATGAAGAAGGCCTCCAGGGTGAATTCCCCTCTCCGGCAGGGTGCCGGGAAGAGCTTCAGATCCCTCCCGATATAGGGTTGGAGATGACAGCGGCTACAGACTCTTTCGTGGATTTTTGATCGGGCACCTAGGGTTTTCGTCCCGAGGGCATCTTATAGGAGGAAGGGGAGGCCGAGGGGGTGCCGGGAGCGGCCACACCACCCCCTGGCGCGGGCTAGGCTGGGCTGCATGGCCAGGTGGTGTGGTGGCCCCCTGGACCCTCTCTGTCTCGTACTCTGGCATCTGATGTCTTCCGGAAAAATAGGCACTTTGGCTTTTGTCCCGTCCAATTCGGGGAATATTCATTTTCTGACTTTCTTGGAACCAAAAAGAGCAGAAAACAGCAGCTGGCACTGTGGCTCTTGTTAATAGGTTAGTCCAAGAAATCATATGAAAAGTACTCCAAAGTTGGAACAAAACAGAAGAAAGTGGATAAAACTAAGCATGGAACATCAAAAATTATAGATACATTTACAATGTATCAACATCCCCAAGCTTAAATCCTGCTCGTCCTCGAGTAGGTAACTGATAAAAAGAAACAATAATTTTTGAGGTGACATGCACCATCAAAGACTTGATCAAAGTATTTGTAAAACATTCAAAGCTGAGATCATAGTACTTCAATCATAACATGAAAAAAAAAGTTCTAGCAATAAGACAAAGAAACTATGATGCAACATGAAAAGGCACAAACAAAAGATTCTTGAATAACAATGCTTTGCAAGACGTTTGTTTCACACAAAGAAAACATAGCATAATAGTATTCCGCTTGTCCCTCATAGAGTAGCAAATATAAATGCATAGGACACCTTCAAAGTTCATAAGAGTGACTAGATACAAATAGTTTAAAACAAGCAATATCAAGTTATGCATTAATCAACTAGTCTTGGGACAATGCACATAGAACTAAGAATGGCCACTACGCTCTCAAAGTAGGTGCATAAAGGTAGAAGGTGGAGACTCAATATAATGGTGCAAGAAATGCCTTCATAGAAGGAAGTAGGGATTCAAGTCTCATAAAGAGCTTCCAAAAATTATGGTACTTATAGCTTTCAGCTCTCATTGCCCCTATCATAAGCATCTTTAAGGTGATTAAGGTTAAAGTGACACAACTAAGAGGATATGCTTGATAAGTTATAAACCGAAATCTCATGCCCCTTGCTTACGAAGACCGATCCTCATGCTACTCAACTTTAGTCGCGAGTAAGCTCTTGTCATTGTAAGTACATGTGTATCATTAAGAACCGCCAACGGGGTACCCCTTGCACATGATACGGGAGCTTTCCCATAATCAAAATGACAAGGCAAGCAGACTATGAGCATCTCAGCGATCTTTTTATTTGCTATTTGCATAGGTTTTTATTGAGGATGCTTCATAGAGTGCTCATTATGGTGATGCTACAAGTTTCCACCATGATTAGGCATGGCTTAGGCTAGCGGCCCAGGCGTTTCTTTAACACACATACAAACTCCATGATCTTACAAGTTCCACTTTTATTTCACATCGCCGGGATCCGTAAGCAAAAGAACATGATATCAACGGGGTACAAAGTACAAGTGCAATGTTGAAAGCGTTCCCCATGAAACATGGTTCTGCTAATTTCAACTTATAAAGCGCAAGCATATATGCAACAAAGACGGACCCAATGGTTCAAGTTTATTAGATGCAAAAAAGTAAAGTGTGCTATCAAGTTCGTGAGAGCTTTAATCACTAGTTTTCTCATAACAAGTTTAATTTGGAAGGTAAACAAAAGCATGAATATACTTGGAATAGCATAAGCTAGTAGTTAGGTATGGTGGACTCTTAGGAATAACTTGGTTCAGGGAGTTGGATGCATGAGTGGAACTCATACTTGGTGGTGGAGGCTAGCAAAAGACTGGGAGCGGCAAACTAAGAGAGCAATAATGGTCATAATCATGCAGAGCGACAAAACATCATTGATCAAAGCATAAAGTGATACTACAAGTTGAAAACTAAAGGATCATAAAGGCTATGGTGACTTGATATAGTCATAACATGGTGTGAGCATGCGCCAAGTCAACCCAAATAAAGCATCAAAGGAGAATACCACTATACTATGCTTTAATATGCTAAAACAACGCATGATTCATCCAAGGCACATTAAGCAATCTCAATTGTTTATAACAAGTAATGCTACAGCAAAGAATAATAAGCATAAAGACAAAACAATATCAAGCATGGCATGACAAAGCATAGGCCACATTCAAAAACGAGCTCTTTTTACCACATAAGCATGAACTTTCCTACTCTTTTCCAAACCAAACCAAACTATTTGCAAACCAATGTATAAAAGAGGGGGTCCAACCAATTTATTTCAGAAAACTAAGAAAACCAAAGCAAACGAAAACCAAAACAAAAACGAAAAAGAAGACGCTCCAAGAACAACACAACTGTGCATGAAACAATAAAAATGAAGCGTTTGGAAGAAACCTGGGATTTTTATTGATGAAGAAGGGGATGCCTTGGGCATCCCCAAGCTTTGACGCTTGTACTTCTTGGATATTTCTTGGGGTGACACGCGTGGCATCCCCAATATTGAGCTTTAGTCCATCCTTCATCTCATTACTCATTCCTTCCATACACCTGAAATTTTTCCTTCATATAAAACTTCACACAATCTTTATTAGCAACATTAGTGCACTAAAGATAAATAAGTGTTAAGGTTCAGTTCTAGCACCACATAAACTTCCATTAGAACACTAGATATTGTAGCACTTCCCTCAAAAAGCTCAGTTCCCCAAAAGAACTCAAAAAGGAACCAACAAGAAGCAAATGCAGAAAATGGCATAAATCTGTCAAAACAGACCAGCAGGTAAAGACGAGTTTTTTCAAAGACATTCTGTTGATCAAATCAAAAAGTGTCGAACTAACGAAAGTGATATAACAACCTGGGGCATAAGCACAAAAATTCACGCCTCAAAAAGACCTTTAGAGATTTTACACGAATTTTTATGGTGAAGCACAGAAATCTGTTTTGGGATAGCAACATTCCAATCATTACTTCTCTCTCATTAGAGGTTACTCTTGGCACAAAAAGCAAATAAAAAGGATAAGGAGAGGTTATTACAGAGGTAATAACTTCCAAGACTCATCTAAAACTTTTGGGTTATCTCCCAATAAGTACTTTTCTTTAACGCCTTTAAGTTAGGCATAAGAAGCAAGAAAAAGGACCAAGTATTCTCAAATGAAGAAGCATTAAGATCAATACCAGAAATATTTTCAACAAGGGAAGGTATATCATCCAAGTAAGTTCTAGAGGATCCCCTCTCAATGCTCTTAGGTTCACTATTCTCATCAAGAGGATTTGCAGGAACAATCCAATCAAGATTCTTTTCTATGCCATCATGTATTGCTACTAGTTTAAAGGGTATTGGTATCTTAGGTTCGGTTTTGTTCATATTTTCTCATGTACCAACAACATCTACACATGATCCTAGCATATTGAAACGTTCAAAGACTTTCCTAGCTTCCTTGGCAACATCATAGAACTCCTTAAACAAAGTTTCTAGAATAAAATCCCTCTTTTCAGGGTCCTTAATTTCTTTAAGCTTAAGAAACATTATTTGCATTAAGGGGTTGAGGTTAACAAACCTAGCTTCCAACATGTGAATTAAAGAAGCTACAGCAATCTCATAATTTGGAGCAAGTTCTGCAAGGGATCTATCCTCAGTATCCTCATGCTTACTAGCATGATTAAAGAATTCTTCAATATTATCTTTCCCAATTATAGAACCACTACCAATTGAAAGGTCTTTCAAGGTGAATGTAGGGATCAACATGGTGATCTAAGTAAGAGGTGACAACTAAAGGAGACTTAATTTTTTTGTGTTTTTGATAAAGAAAGCAAACTAGTAAAATAATTTTTGTGTGTTTTTGATAAAGAAACAAGAAAACAAAGCAAAAAGAAACTAAGCAAAACAAAAATAACAAAGTAAATAGATTGGTTATGAGGGACTCCCCTTGTGAAGATGTCCTTGAGTCCCCGGCAATGGCGCCAGAAAAATCCTTGATGGCTCAATGCATGGCACCCAAAAAATGCTTGATGGCGGTGTTGATGTAGAGCTCGTTGGGAACCCCAAGAGGAAGGTATGATGAGCACAGCAGCAAGTTTCCCTCAGTTATGAAACCAAGGTTTAATCGAACCTGTAGGAGCAAGAAACACCCCAAAGGTGTTACTAGCTGAGCTTTGGCAGGGCGCACTACCGGTGCTAGTAGCAACGTGGAGACCTCCACAACACAACCACAGAACTTTGTCCCCAACTTGCGATGAGGTTGTCAATCTCACCGTGTTTTGCGGAAAACAAAGGATTAAACGTATCGAATGGAAAGAAGTAAAAGTTTGCAGAAAGTAAACACAAAACAGTAAACAGTTTATAGATTATATGTAAAAGAAACGGACCGGGATCCATAGTTCACTAGAGGTGGCTCTCCTTAGATAGATAACATGCTGGGTGAACAAATTACAGCGGGGCAATTGACAAACATCGAGAAAGCAATACATGCATATACTAATCATCTTGACTCATTTGGAACTTGATTGGGCATTACAACATTATACATAGATCGCCATCCAACTGCATCTATGACTAATAATCCACCTTTAGGTTATCATCCGAACCCCCTCCAGTATTAAGTTGCAAGCAACAGATTATTGCTTTACAAACTGCGTGTAATATAAACAATACGATTGTTCTATGAACAAAGGATTGTTGTTTTCTCCCTAGTAGCAACAACACATCTAGTACCTTAGAGATTTCTGTCACATCCCCAGATTACCATAGGCATGAACCGACTATCAAGCATAAATACTAACTCTTGGAGTTGCTGGCATCTACTTGGCCAAGATAGCTACTAACAACGGAAAGCATGCAAGATCACAAATAACAAAGACATGATACAATCAATTATCAATCTGAAATAGCATCTCAATATCCATCGGATCCCCGCAAACACAACATGCAATATTACAAATAGATGATCTTGATCATGAACGGAGCTCACAAGATCTAGACATGAAAGCACAAAGGAGGAGAACCAGCCATCTAGCTACTGCATGGATTCGTAGTACAACGATGAACTACTCACGCATCACACCGGAGGCTTGCATGGTGATGAAGAAGGCCTCCAAGGTGAATTCCCCTCTCCGGCAGGGTGCCGGGAAGAGCTTCAGATCCCTCCTGATCTAGGGATGGAGATGACGGCGGCTACAGACTCTTTCGTGGATTTTTGATCGGGCACCTAGGGTTTTCTTCCCGAGGGCATCTTATAGGCGGAAGGGGAGGCCGAGGGGGTGCCGGGAGTGGCCACACCACCCCTGGCGCGGGCCAGGCTGGGCCGCGCGGCCAGGTGGTGTGGTGGCCCCGTGGCCCCTCTCCGTCTCGTACGCTGGCATCTGATGTCTTACGGAAAAATTGGCACTTTGGCTTTTGTCCCATCCAATTCCGAGAATATTCATTTTTTGACTTTCGAGGAACCAAAAATAGCAGAAAACAGGCAGCTGACACTGTGGCTCTTGTTAATAGGTTAGTCCAAGAAATCATATGAAAAGTACTCCAAAGTTGGAACAAAACACAAGAAAGTGGATAAAACTAAGCATGGAACATAAAAAATTATAGATACATTTGCAATGTATCAGATGTCTGTTCTTTTCACAAACCACATCTAGAGTCGTTGCATGTGTGTTCCTCTCACAAACCACATATGGATCCACCAAAGTTCATTGCATGTGGGTTCTTTTCACAAACCACATCTAGAGTCATTGGATGTCTATTCTTTTCACAAACCACATATTGATCCACCAGGGTCATTGCATGTGTGTTCTTTTCACAAACCACGTCTAGAGTCATTGCATGTGTGTTCTTTTCACAAACCTCACATGGATCCACAGTGTCATTGCATGTGTGTTCTTTTCATTAACCACATCTAGAGTCATTGCATGTCTGTTCTTTTCACAAACCACATATGGATCCACCAGTGTCATTGCATGTGTGTTCTTTTCACAAACCACATGTAGAGTCATTGGATGTGTGTTCTTTTCATAAACCACATCTAGGAGTCATTTCATGTGTGTTCTTTTCACAAACCACATATGGATCCACCAGTGTGATTGCATGTGTGTTCCTTTCATTAACCACAGCTAGAGTCATTGCATGTCTGTTCTTTTCACAAACCACATATGGATCCACCAGTGTCATTGCATGTGTGTTCTTTTCACAAACCACTTCTAGAGTCATTGCATGGGTGTTCTTTTCATGAACCACATCTATAGTCATTGCATGTGTGTTCTTTTGACAAACCACATATGGCTCCACCAGTGTCATGGCATGCCTTTTCTTTTCACAAACCACATCTAGAGTCATTGCATGTGTGTTCTTTTCACAAACCACATATGGATCCACCAGAGTTCATTGCATGTCTGTTCTTCTCACAAACCACATAAGGATCCACCAGTGCCATTGCATGTGTATTATTTTCACAAACCACAGCTAGAGTCATTGCATGTGTGTTCTTTTCATTAACCACATCTAGAGTCATTGCATGTGTGTTCTTCTCAGAAACCACACATGGATCCACCAGAGTCATTGCATGTTTGTTCTTTTAAAAAACCACAACTAGAGTCATTGCATGTCTGTTCTTTTCACAAACCACATCTAGAGTCATTGCATGTCTGTTATTCTCACAAACCACATATGGATCCACCAGAGTTCATTGCATGTCTGTTCTTCTCACAAACCACATATGGATCCACCAGTGAAATTGCATGTGTGTTCTTTTCACAAACCATCTAGAGTCATTGAATGTCTGTTCTTTTGACAAACCACATATTGATCCACTAGTGTCATTGCATGTGTGTTCTTTTCACAAACCATATCTAGAGTCATTGCATGTGTGTTCTTTTCACAAACCACATATGTATCCACCAGTGTGATTGCATGTGTGTTATTTTCATTAACCACAGCTAGAGTCATTGCATGCCTGTTCTTTCCACAGACCACATATGGATCCACTAGTGTCATTGCATGTGTGTTCTTTTCACAAACCACATATAGAGTCATTGCATGTGTGTTTTTTTCATAAACCACATCTAGAGTCATTATATGTGTGTTCTTTTCACAAACCACATATTGATGCACCAGTGTCATTGCATGCCTGTTCTTTTCACAAACCACACCTAGAGTCATTGCATGTCTGTTCTTCTCACAAACCACATATGGATCCACCAGAGTTCATTGCATGTCTGTTCTTCTCACAAACCACATATGGATCCACCAGTGCACCATTGCATGTGTATTCTTTTCACAAACCACAGCTAGAGTCATTGCATGTGCGTTCTTTTCATTAACCACATCTAGAGTCATTGCCTGTGTGTTGTTTTCACAAACCACATATGAATCCACCAGTGTCATTGGATGTCTGTTCTTTTCACAAACCACATCTAGAGTCATTGCATGTGTGTTCTTCTCACAAACCACATATGGATCCACCAGAGTTCATTGCATGTTTGTTCTTTTCACAAACCAGAGCTAGAGTCATTGCATGTCTGTTTTTCTCACAAACCACACATGGATCCACCAGAGTCATTGCATGTGTGTTCTTTTCACAAACCACATCTAGAGTCATTGCATGTGTGTTCTTCTCACAAACCACATATGGATCCACAAGAGTTTATTGCATGTCTGTTCTTTTCACAAACCACAGCTTGAGTCATTGCATGTCTGTTCTTCTCATAAACCACACATGGATCCACCAGAGTCATTGCATGTGTGTTCTTTTCACAAACCACTTCTAGAGTCATTGGATGTCTGTTTTTTTTAGAAACCACATATTGATCCACCAGTGTCATTGCATGTGTGTTATTTTCATTAACCACGTCTAGAGTCATTGCATGTCTTTTCTTTTCACAAACTACATATGGATCCACCAGTGTGATTGCATGTGTGTTCTTTTCACAAACCACAGCTAGAGTCATTTCATGTGTGTTCTTTTCATTAACCACATCTAGAGTCATTGTATGTGTGTTCTTTTCACAAACCACATATGGATCCACCAGTTTCATTGCATGTGTGTTCTTTTCACAAACCACATCTTGAGTCATTGCATGTGTGTTCTTCTCACAAACCACATATGGATCCACCAGAGTTCATTGCATGCCCGTTCTTTTCACAAACCAGAGCTAGAGTCATTGCATGTTTGTTCTTCTCACAAACCACACATGGATCCACCAGAGTCATTGCATGTGTGTTCTTTTCACAAACCACAGCTAGAGTCATTTGATGGCTCGGTATGGATGTAGAGCGCGTTGGGAACCCCAAGAGGAAGGTATGATGAGCACAGCGGCAAGTTTCCCTCAGTTATGAAACCAAGGTTTAATCGAACCAGTAGGAGCAAGGAAACACCCCAAAGGTGTTGCTAGCTGAGCCTTGGCAGGGCGCACTACCGGTGCTAGTAGCAACGTGGAGACCTGCACAACACAACCACAGAACTTTGTCCCCAACTTGCGATTAGGTTGTCAATCTCACCGTGTTTTGCTGAAAACAAAGGATTAAACGTATCGAATGGAAGGAAGTAATAGTTTGCAGAAACTAAACACAAAGCAGTAAACAGTTTATAGATTGTATGTAAAAGAAAAGGACCAGGATCCATAGTTCACTAGAGGTGGCTCTCCTTAAGATAGATAACATGCTGGGTGAGCAAATTACAGCGGGGTAATTAACAAACATCGAGAAAGCAATACATGCATATACTAGTCATCTTGACTCCTTTGGAACTTGATTAGGAATTACAACATTATACATAGACCGCCATCCAACTGCATCTATGACTAATAATCCACCTTCAGGTTATCATCTGAACCCCCTCCAGTATTAAGTTGCAAGCAACATATTATTGCTTTATGAATTTGGTGTAAAGTAAATAATACGATTGTTTTATGAACAAAGGATTGTTGTTTTCTCCCTAGTAGCAACAACACATCTAGTACCTTAGAGATTTCTGTCACTTCCCCAGATTACCATAGGCATGAACCCACTATCGAGCATAAATACTAACTCTTGGAGTTGCTAGCATCTACTTGGCCAAGATAGCTACTAACAACGAAAAGCATGCAAAATCACAAATAACAAAGACATGATAGAATCAATAATCAATCTGAAATGGCATCTCACTATCCATCGGATCTCCGCAAACACAACATGCAGAATTACAAATAGACGATCTTGATCATGAACGGAGCTCACAAGATCTAAACATGAAAGCACAAAGGAGGAGAACCAGCCATCTAGCTACTACATGGATCCGTAGTCCAAGGATGAACTACTCACGCATCACACCGGAGGGTTGCATGGTGATGAAGAAGGCCTCCAGGGTGAATTCCCCTCTCCGGCAGGGTGCCGCGAAGAGCTTCAGATCCCTCCCGATCTAGGGATTGAGATGACGAGGGCTACAGACTCTTTCATGGATTTTTTGATCAGGCACTTAGGGTTTTCGTCCTGAGGGCATCTTATAGTCGGAAGGGGAGGCCGAGGGGGTGTCGGAGGCAGCCACACCACCCCCTGGCGCGGGCCAGGCTGGGTCGCGCGGCCAGGTGGTGTGGTGGCCCCCTGGCCCCTCTCCGTCTCGTATTCTGGCATCTAATGACTTCCGGAAAAATAGGCACTTTGGCTTTTGTCCCATCCAATTCCGAGAATATTCATTTTCTGACTTTCCTGGAACCAAAAACAGCAGAAAACAGGCAGCTGGCACTTTGGCTCTTGTTAATAGGTTAGTCCAAGAAATCATATGAAATGTACTCCAAAGTGTGGACAAAACACAAGAAACTAGATAAAACCAAGCTTAACTCCTGCTCGTCCTCGAGTAGGTAAGTGATAAAAAGAAAGAATAATTTTTGAGGTGACATGCACCATCAAAGACTTGATCAAAGTATTTGTAAATCATTCAAAGCTGGGATCATGGTACTTCAATCATAACATGAAAGATAATGTTCTAGCAATAATACAACGAAACTATGATGCAACATGAAAAGGCACAAACAAAAGACTCATGAATAACAATGCTTTGTAGGACGTTTGTTTGTTTCACATAAAGAAAACATAGCATAATAGTATTCAGCTTGTCCCTCATAGAGTAGCAATTATAAATGCATAGGACACCTTCAAAGTTCATAAGAGTGACTAGATACAAATAGTTTAAAACAAGCAATATCAAGTTATGCATCAATCAACTAGTCTTGGGACAATGCACATAGAACTAAGAATGGTCACTATGCTCTCAAAGTAGGTGCATAAAGGTAGAAGGTGGAGACTCAATATAATGGTGGAAGAAAGGCCTTCATAAAAGGAAGTAGGGATTCAAGTCTCATAAAGAGCTTCCAAAAATTGTGGTACTTATAGCTTTGAGCTCTCATTGCCCCTATCATAAGCATCTTGAAGTGATTAAGGTTAAAGTGAACAAACTATGGTGTACATGCTTGATGAAGTATAAGTTAGAAATGTCATGTCCCTTGTATATGAGGGCCGCTCCTCATGCTACTCAAGTTTAGTCGGTAAGTTCTTGTCATCATAAGTACATGTGTATCTTAGAGAACCGCCAATAGGGTACCCCTTGCCCGATGATACGGAAGAATCCCCATATCAAAATGACAATGCAAGCAGACAACGAGCATCTCAGCAATCTTCTTATTTACCATGGGAATATGGTGCTTTTTTCTCTCTTTCATCTTTTCATAATCTCTTTTTTTCTTTTTCCCTTTTTTCTCAATATAGGACTCTTTTTTTATAAGAAGAATGCTTCATAGACAACTCATTATGGTTACGCTACAGGTTTCCACCATGTCAACATGGATTAGACCAGGGGCCCAGGCGTTTCTCTAACACATATACATAACTCCATGGACTTACAAGCTCCCCTTTCATTTCACACCGATGACATCCATATACAAAAGACCATGTCAACTAGGTACAAGTACCAAGTGCAATGTTGAAAGCGTTCCCCATGAAAGCATGGTTCTGCTAATTCCCAACAAATAAGTGCAAGCATATACAACATAGACGACACAATGGTTCAAGTTTATTAAGGGCATGAAAAGTAAAGTGTGCCATCAAGTTCATGAGAGCTTTAATCACTAGTTTTCTCATAACAAGTTTAATTTGGAAGGTAAACAAAAGCATGAATATACTTGAAATAGCATAAGCTAGTAGATAGGTATGGTGGACTCTTTGGAATAACTTGGTTTAGGGAGTTGGATGCATGAGTGGAACTCGTACTTGGTTGTGGAGGCTAGCAAAAGACTGGGAGCGACAAACTAAGAGAGCAATAATGGCCATAATCATGCAGAGCGACAAAACATCATTGAGCAAAGCATAAAGTGATACTACAAGTTGAAAACTAAAGGATCATAAAGGCTATGGTGACTTGAGATAGTCATAACATTGTGTGAGCATGTGCCAAGTCAACCCAAATAAAGCATCAAAGGAGAATACAACTATACTATGCTTTAATATGCTAAAACAACGCATGATTCATCTAAGGCACATTAAGCAATCTCAATTGTTTGTAACAAGTAATGCTACAGCAAAGAATACTAAGCATAAAGCCAAAACAATATCAAGCATGGCATGACAAAGCATAGGCCACAGTCAAAAACGAGCTCTTTTTACCACATAAGCATGAACTTTCCTACTCTTTTCCAAACCAAATCAAACTATTTGCAAACCAATGTATGAAAGAGGGGGTCCAACCAATTTATTTCAGAAAACTATGAAAACAAAAGCAAACGAAAAACCAAAACGAAAAAGAAGACGCTCCAAGAACAACACAACTGTGCATGAAACAATAAAAATGAAGCGTTTGGAAGAAACCTAGGATTTTTATTGATGAAGAAGGAGATACCTTGGGCATCCCCAAGCTTTGACACTTGTACTTCTTGGATATTTCTTGGGGTGACACGCGTGGCATCCCCAAGATTGAGCTTTAGTCCATCCTTCATCTCATTACTCATTCCTTCCATACACCTGAAATTTTTCCTTCATATAAAACTTCACACAATCTTTATTAGCAACATTAGTGTACTAAAGATAAATAAGTCTTAAGGTTCAGTTCTAACACCAAATAAACTTCCATTAGAACACTAGATACTGTAGCACTTCCCTCAAAAACCTCAATTCCCCAAAAGTACTCAAAAAGGAACCAACAAGAAGCAAATGCAGAAAATGGCAGAAATCTGTCAAAACAGACCAGCATGTAAAGATGATTTTTTTCGAAGACCTTCTGTTGCTCAAATCAAAAAGTGTTGAAGTAACGAAAGTTAGATAACAATCTGGGGCAGAAGCACAAAAATTCACTCCTCAAAAAGACGTTCAGGTTCGAGTCCTCTTCAAGGCATAATATGGAGAATGCTCATTCAATCAGCATTCCCTGTAGAAGTATTCCGAAAATCTGCACCTGGAGCAATCGCGTTACCATGCAGACTATTGTATTCACCACTAATGATGTGTTCTCTAACCGCCTTCTATTTTGACATAGAGGATTTTACATGAATTTTTACGGTGAAGCACAAAAAACTGTTTCGGGACAACAACTTTCCCAATCATTACTTATCTCTCATTAGAGGTTACTCTTGGCACAAAAAGCAAATAGAAAAGGATAAGGAGCGGTTATTACAGAGGTAATAACTTCCAATACTCATCTAAAACTTTTGTGTTATCTCCCAATAAGTACTTTTCTTTAACGCCTTTAAGTTAGGCATAAGAAGCAAGAAAGAATCAAGTGTTCTCAAATGAAGAAGCATTAAGACCAAATTTTTGCCCTTGCCTCTCTTACTTTTATTCTTAACCTTGGGAAAAATATGATTGTTTGGTGGAGAATAAAGGTGCATGGTTCCCTTTCCCACATCTATTATTGCTCCAAGGAGTTCTAATAGGGACCTTCCAAGTGTAATTTGTCATTTTCCTGCACATTCAATAACAAGATAATCAGTAGAAATCATTTTCCCAAGGATCTTTTTAAACACTCCTTTAGCTACTCCAATAGGTAACATGGTAGCATTATTAGCAAGATATATTTCTTTTCCTCCTTAAGTAAGCCCCCAAGTATTTAAAGATTCATAAATATCTTTGGGCATAAGACAAAATTCAGACATGATATCACAGCGAGCTTGAAAAGTTTCATTGTTTATCTCAATCTTTACTGTAGGGAGCCATTTTTATGGTTCAGAATTTATTGGAACATAATTGTGATGCTCCCTAAGCGTATTACAGCAATCTTTTAAACTAGCAGTGCCAGTCTCAAGAGTGTTCAATCTAGCAAATATTCTTAGGAAAGAAATATCAGTTTGGCTAGGCAAGTTGTAAGTAAGGATCAATTTCTTATAGCATTAATAGCATCATACTCATTACATTGGAGGAAATCTCCTCCCACAACAACATCTAAAGCATATCTATATCAAAGAGCAATTCCAAGGTAAAAACTGCTAAGGAACAAGCTTTGAGTCATTTTAGGCTTAGTTTTTTCATGTAGATCAGAGATTCTAGACCAAGATTCTTTAAAACTTTCATCAATTCCTTGTTTAAAAGTGAAAATCATTTCCTCGGGTGACATAGTGATTGGAGAAAGGCTAGACATAATAGCAACTAAAGATAGGAACTAATTTTTGTGTGTTTTTGATAACAAAACAAGCAAACAAAGCAAAAGTAAACTAAGCAAAACAAAAATAACAAAGTAAAGAGATTTGTTATGAGGGACTCCCCTTGTGAAGATGTCCTTGACTCCCCGGCAACGGCGCCAAAAAAATGCTTGATGGCTCAGTATTGATGTAGAGCTCGTTGGGAACACCAAGAGGAAGGTATGATGAGCACAGCATCAAGTTTCCCTCAGTTATGAAACCAAGGTTTAATCGAACCAGTAGGAGCAAGGAAACACCCCAAAGGTGTTGCTAGCTGAGCCTTGGTAGGGCGCACTACCGGCGCTAGTAGCAACGTGGAGACCTGCACAACACAACCACAAAACTTTGTCCCGAACTTGTGATGAGGTTGTCAATCTCACCGTGTTTTGCTAAAAACAAAGTATTAAACGTATCGAATGGAAGGAAGTAATAGTTTGCAGAAATTAAACACAAAGCAGTAAAAAGTTTATAGATTGTATGTAAAAGAAAAGGACCGGGATCCATAGTTCACTAGAGGTCGCTCTCCTTAAGATAGATAACATGCTGGGTGAACAAATTACAGTGGGGCAATTGACAAACATCGAGAAAGCAATACATGCATATACTAATCATCTTGACTCCTTTGGAACTTGATTGGGCATTACAACATTATATATAGACCGCCATCCAACTGCATCTATGACTAATAATCCACCTTCCGGTTATCATCCAAACTCCCTCTAGTATTAAGTTGCAAGCAACAGATTATTGCTTTAAGAATTGCGTGTAAAGTAAACAATATGATTGTTGTATGAACAAAGGATTATTGTTTTCTCCCTAGTAGCAACAACACATCTAGTACCTTAGAGATTTCTGTCACTTCCCCAGATTACCAAAGGCATGAACCCACTATCGAGCATAAATACTAACTCTTGGAGTTGCTAGCATCTACTTGGCCAAGATAGCTACTAACAACGGAAAGCATGCAAGATCACAAATAACAAAGACATGATAGAATCAATAATCAATCTGAAATAACATCTCAATATCCATCGGATCCCCGCAAACACAACATGTAGAATTACAAATACATAATCTTGATCATGAACGGAGCTCACAAGATCTAAACATGAAAGCACAAAGGAGGAGAACCAGCCATCTAGCTACTACATGGATCCGTAGTCCAACGATGAACTACTCACGCATCACACCGGAGGCTTGCATGGTGATGAAGAAGGCCTCCAGGGTGAATTCCCCTCTCCGGCAGGGTGCCGGGAAGAGCTTCAGATCCCTCCCGATCTAGGGATGGAGATGACGGCGGCTACAGACTCTTTCGTGGATTTTTGATCGGGCACTTAGGGTTTTCGTCCCGAGGGCAGCTTATAGTCGGAAGGGGAGGCCGAGGGGGTGCCGGAGGCAGCCACACCACCCCCTGGCGCGGGCCAGGCTGGGCCGCGCGGCCAGGTGGTGTGGTGGCCCCCTGACCCCTCTCCGTCTCATATTCTGGCATCTGATGACTTCCGGAAAAATAGGTACTTTGGCTTTTGTCCCGTCCAATTCCGAGAATATTCATTTTCTGACTTTCCTGGAACCAAAAAAGGAGAAAACAGGCAGCCGGCACTATGGCTCTTGTTAATAGGTTAGTCCAAGAAATCATATGAAAAGTATTCCAAAGTGTGGACAAAACACAAGAAAGTAGATAAAACCAAGCATGGAGCATCAAAAATTATAGATACATTTGCAATGTATCATCATTGCATGTCTGTTCTTTTCACAAACCACATCTAGAGTCATTGCATGTGTGTTCTTCTCACAAACCACATATGGATCCACCAGAGTTCATTGCATGTATGTTCTTTTCACAAACCACAGCTAGAGTCACTGTATGTCTGTTCTTCTCACAAACCACACATGGATCCACCAGAGTCATTTCATGTGTGTTCTTTTCAACAAGCAGATCTAGAGTCATTGGATGTCTGTTGTTTTCACAAACCAAATCTAGAGTCATTGCATGTGTGTTCTTCTCACAAACCACATATGGATCCACCAGAGTTCATTGCATGTATGTTCTTTTCACAAACCACAGCTATAGTCATTGTATGTCTGTTCTTCTCACAAACCACACATGGATCCACCAGAGTCATTGCATGTGTGTTCTTTTCACAAAGCACATCTAGAGTCATTGGATGTCCATTGTTTTCACAAACCACATATTGATCCGCTAGTGTCATTGCATGTGTGTTCTTTTCACAAACCACATCTAGAGTCATTGTGTGTGTGTTCTTTTCACAAACTACATATGGATCCACTAGTGTGATTTCATGTGTGTTCCTTTCATTAACCACAGCTAGAGCCATTGCATGTCTGTTCTTTTCACAAACACATATGGATCCACCAGTGTTGTTGCATGTGTGTTCTTTTCACAAACCACGGCTAGAGTCATTGCATGTGTGTTCTTTTCATTAACCACATCTAGAGTCATTGCATGTGTGTTCTTTTCACGAACCACATATGGATCCACCAGTGTCATTGCATGTGTGTTCTTTTCACAAACCACATCTAGAGTCATTGCATGTGTGTTCTTTTCACAAACCACATATGGATCCACCAGAGTTCATTGCATGTCTATTCTTCTCACAAACCACATATGGATCCACCAGTGTCATTGCATGTGTGTTCTTTTCACAAACCACAGCTAGTCATTGCATGTATGTTCTTTTCACACACCACATCTAGAGTCATTGCATGTGTGTTCTTCTCACAGACCACATATGGATCCACCAGAGTTCATTGCATGCATGTTCTTTTCACAAACCATAGCTTGAGTCATTGCATGTCTGTTCTTCTCACAAACCACAAATGGATCCACCAGAGTCATTGCATGTGTGTTCTTTTCACAAAGCACATCTAGAGTCGTTAGATGTATGTTCTTTTCACAAACCACATATTAATCCACCAGTGTCATCGCATGTGTGTTCTTTTCACAAACCACATCTAGAGTCATTACATGTGTGTTCTTTTCACAAACCACATATGGATCCACCAGTGTGATGCATATGTGTTCTTTTCATTAACCACATCTAGAGTCATTTCATGTGTGTTCTTTTCACAAACCACAGATGGATCCACTAGTGTAATTGCATGCCTGTTCTTTTCACAAACCACATCTAGAGTCATTGCATGTGTGTTCTTCTCACAAACCACATATGGATCCACCATAGTTCATTGCATGTCTGTTCTTCTCACAAACCACATATGGATCCACCACTGTCATTGCATGTGTGTTCTTTTCACAAATCACGGCTAGAGTCATTGCATGTGTCTTTTTTTCATTAACCACATCTAGAGTCATTACATGTGTGTTCTTTTCACAAACAACAAATGGATCCACCAGTGTCATTGGATGTTTGTTCTTTTCACAAACCACATCTAGAGTCATTGCATGTGTGTTCTTCTCACAAACCACATATGGATCCACCAGAGTTCATTGCATGTCTGTTCTTATCACAAACCAGAGCTAGAGTCATTGTATGCCCGTTCTTCTCATAAACCACACATGGATCCACCAGATAAATTGCATGTGTGTTCTTTTCACAAACCACAGCTAGTCATTGCATGTCTGTTCTTTTCACAAACCACATCTAGAGTCATTGGATGTGTGTTCTTTTCACAAACAACATATGGATCCACCAGAGTTCATTGCATGTATGTTCTTTTCACAAACCACAGCTAGAGTCACTGTATGTTTGTTCTTCTCACAAACCACACATGGATCCACCAGAGTCATTGCATGTGTGTTCTTTTCACAAAGCACATCTAGAGTCATTGGATGTATGTTGTTTTCACAAACCACATATTGATCCACTAGTGTCATTGCATGTGTGTTATTTTCACAAACCACATCTTGAGTCATTGCATGTGTGTTCTTTTCACAAACTACATATGGATCCACCAGTCTGATTGCATGTGTGTTCCTTTCATTAACCACGGCTAGAGCCATTGCATGTCTGTTCTTTTCACAAACCACATACGGATCCACTAGTGTCATTGCATGTGTGTTCTTTTCACAAACCACAGCTAGAGTCATTGCATGTGTGTTCTTTTCATTAAGCACATCTAGAGTCATTGCATGTTTCTCTTTTCACAAACCACATATGGATCCACCAGTGTCATTGCATGTGTGTTCTTTTCACAAACCATATCTAGAGTCATTACATGTGTGTTCTTCTCACAAACCACATATGGATCCACCAGAGTTCATTGCATGTCTTTTCTTCTCACAAACCACATATGGATCCACCGTGTCATTGCATGTGTGTTCTTTTCACAAACCACAGCTAGCGTCATTGCATATGTGTTCTTTTCATTAACCACATCCAGAGTCATTGCGTGTGTGCTCTTTTCACAAACCACATATGGATCCACCAGTGTCATTGGATGTATGTTGTTTTCACAAACGACATCTAGAGTCATTGCATGTCTGTTCTTCTCAAAAACCACACATGGATCCACTAGAGTCATTGCATGTGTGTTCTTTTCACAAACCACAGCTAGAGTCATTGCATGTCTGTTCTTTTCACAAACCACATCTAGAGTCATTGCATGTGTGTTCTTCTTTCAAACCACATATGGATCCACCAGAGTTCATTGCATGTGTGTTCTTTTCACAAACCACATCTAGAGTCATTGGATGTCTGTTCTTCTCACAAACCACACATGGATCCATCAGTGTCATTGCATGTGTGTTCTTTTCACAAACCACATCTAGAGTCATTGCATGTGTGTTCTTTTCACAAACCACATATGGATCCACCAGTGTGATTACATGTGTGTGCTTTTCACAAACCACATCTAGAGTCATTGCATGTCTGTTCTTTTCACAAACCACATATGGATCTTCCAGTGTCATTGCATGTGTGTTCTTTTCACAAACTAGAGCTAGAATCATTGCATGTGTGTTCTTTTCATTAACCACATCTAGAGTCATTGCATGTGTGTTCTTTTCACAAACCACAGCTAGAGTCATTGCATGTGTGTTCTGCAACACCCAGTCCACTCCTGGGCCCGGGGGGTGTCACTCTTGGCAACTTAATAGGATATCTAGACTGGCCCCACAGACCAACACTAGTCTTTTCTGTGCACTTTGTCCTCACTCGTGCGCACCCGGTTACCCACTTCCTGGTCGGTCACCCATCCTAGAATTGCTCTAGGCCAAGCACGCTTAACCTTAGAGTTCTTTTCGAATGAGCTTCTGGAAAAGAAGTTGCAACTTGTTGATATGGGTATCCTATCAATCCTATTAAGCCATGTGCCTGGATCTCACATACACACACCCTTTAGAAGATCAATGCCCTCATCGATCAAGCACACCCCAGGAACGTTCCCTCTTGGCACGCGTCTGTGCGTCCAGTGCCGGCACATGTGCCATGCCGTGTCCACTCCGGGCCACACGCGCCATGCTCCACATGTCCCGCCACTGACCCAGGCACACCCGTGCAAGGGTCGGCTCTGATACCACTTGTAACACCTCGTCCACTCCTGGGCCCGGGGGGTGTCACTCTTGGCAACTTAATAGGATATCTAGACTGGCCCCACAGACCAACACTAGTCTTTTCTGTGCACTTTGTCCTCACTCGTGCGCACCCGGTTACCCACTTCCTGGTCGGTCACCCATCCTAGAATTGCTCTAGGCCAAGCACGCTTAACCTTAGAGTTCTTTTCGAATGAGCTTCTAGAAAAGAAGTTGCAACTTGTTGATATGGGTATCCTATCAATCCTATTAAGCCATGTGCCTGGATCTCACATACACACACCCTTTAGAAGATCAATGCCCTCATCGATCAAGCACACCCCAGGAACGTTCCCTCTTGGCACGCGTCTGTGCGTCCAGTGCCGGCACATGTGCCATGCCGTGTCCACTCCGGGCCACACGCGCCATGCTCCACATGTCCCGCCACTGACCCAGGCACACCCGTGCAAGGGTCGGCTCTGATACCACTTGTAACACCTCGTCCACTCCTGGGCCCGGGGGGTCTCACTCCTGGCAACTTAATAGGATATCTAGACTGGCCCCAAATACCAACAGTAGTCTTTTCTGCGCACTTTGTCCTCACTCGTGCGCACCTGGTTACCCACTTCCCGGTCGGTCACCCATCCTAGAATTGCTCTAGGCCAAGCACGCTTAACCTTAGAGTTCTTTTCGAATGAGCTTCCGGAAAAGAAGTTGCAACTTGTTGATATGGGTTTCCTATCAATCCTATTAAGCCATGTGCCTGGATCTCACATGTTCTTTTCATTAACCACATCTAGAGTCATTGCATGTGTGTTCTTTTCACAAACCAATTATGGATCACCAGTGTCATTGCATGTGTGTTCTTTTCACAAACCACATCTAGAGTCATTGCATGTGTGTTCTTCTCACAAACCACATATGGATCCACTAGAGTTCATTGCATGTCTGTTCTTCTAACAAACCACATATGGATCCACCAGTGTCATTGCATGTGTGTTCTTTTCACAAACCACAGCTAGAGTCATTGCATGTATGTTCTTTTCACACACCACATCTAGAGCCATTGCATGTGTGTTCTTCTCACAGACCACATATGGATCCACCAGAGTTCATTGCATGTCTATTATTTTCACAAACCACAGCTAGAGTCATTGAATGTCTGTTCTTCTCACAAACCACAAATGGATCCACCAGAGTCATTGCATGTGTGTTCTTTTCACAAAGCACATCTAGAGTCATTAGATGTCTGTTCTTTTCACAAACCACATATTAATCCACTAGTGTCATTGCATGTGTGTTCTTTTCACAAACCACATCTAGAGTTATTGCACGTGTGTTCTTTTCACAAACCACATATGGATCCACCAGTGTGATATCATATGTGTTCTTTTCATTAACCACAGCTAGAGTCATTGCATGTTTGTTCTTTTCACAAACCACATATGGATCCACTAGTGTCATTGCATCTGTGTTCTTTTCATTAACCACATCTAGAGTCATTGCACGTGTGTTCTTTTCACAAACCACATATGGATCCACAAGTGTCATTGCATGCCTGTTCTTTTCACAAACCACATATAGAGTCATTGCATGTGTGTTCTTCTCACAAACCACATATGGATCCACCATAGTTCATTGCATGTCTGTTCTTCTCACAAACCACACACTACTAGGAAACAGCCCATCCGTGGCGCATGGAAATGGGACTTGTATGGCGCATATCCTAGTCGCCACTGATAACTACTTCCTGTGGTGCATATGGATATGCGCCACAGAAGTCCCAGACTTCTGTGGCGCATTTCTCCATATTCTCCACAGGAAGAACTTCTGTGGCGCATTTACATATATGCGCCACTGACTATATAATTATATGCGCCACTGATTGCGTAACACGTATTCGAAGTAAAATACTTTCCTGGTGTATAATCAGGTATTTATACAGGATTTATACAGTATTTATCTAGATGAGTATAAAATACATTGCACAAGTAGTAGATGCATGAAAACCGACATATATATAATACAAACACTTAGAGCCCGACCGAGATACATATATAGTGTCAAGTGCCAAATTTTTATACAAGCACCGAATAAAAAGTTCATATCATCTCACATTACAAATATGAAGTGGCCACCGCCGCCGACACTAGGATCAAATAGAATACAACTGTGATAATGGTGAGCAAGAGCATTAGCCCAACCAATATCTTCATCCGGTTCTTCTTCCACAAGTGGTTACTCCACTTGGCTATCGCCTCCTCTCTAGTCGCGTATCCTTTGTAGATGTTGCCCTTGAACTTGTTCACTTGTTTGTGACAATCCTCCCACTCCTCGTAGACTCCTGGAACCCTACCCATGTACACCACATACCACCTCGTCGCCATCTCTATAGACGACAAGGAATATTAGTAAAAATACAACAAAAAGAATGAATAAAGGGTTCACATCCATATATATATATATGTTCATAGATAATAAAACAAAGGATCCATAAACCTAAAAGATAGATCATCATAGAAGCAATAAGTTCAACGACAACACGACCACAAGGTAGTTTAAGTCTAACAACAATGACCATTTCGACCACGAGATAGTAAAGTTTATGACACACACTAATACAGCAGGCGTCCATCAAGAATATACACACACTGGATCAAGCTAGAGGCACACATCGATCATGATGAAGACTTCCTCTTCTCGCTCGGCTTTGGGAACGGTAGATAGCCCTCTTTAGTCATCCACGTCCTTGTGTCACCCTACTTACGGAGGCGTTCTTCGATCTCCCTCTTACTCAACCCTCCGGCTTGTTTTAGGGCACCCCCCTTGTGTTGACATCTTCAATGATGATTTGCGATAACTTCATCTGAATGCGATGGAAGTCTTCTCTAAGATTAGCATCGTCAATTTTCGCCAAAGTTTTGGCCCATCCTCGGAGACTAGATGGCAGCGTTAGGTTCTGGCAATCCTGAACATAGCCTTTAAGGTGATGGAGGACGTAGAAGGCCTCCTTGGCACCATTAGTCGACTGCTTGACGCAGGGGAACTCGAGCACGTTCTTGAACACGTGTTTGCCATCCTTGATACATTCCCGCTATCTACGAAGGTGCATCCCTTCTTGGTGTTGCCCTCGAGAGCCTCATTGAGAACACCCCTTATTCTGGTGTAGTCTTTATTCTTCGTCAAACTCCCCGAGTCGAAATACGTGGCTAGCGAATACCTCGGGGCAAGGACGATGAGTGTGCAATATTTGTCTCTGCGCAACACAATTGGAACGGAATGTTGGAAAAAGAGTAAAGGAAGAAATCTATAAGAAATGCATAAGTTACGGTGGCGATGAGCGAGTGTGTGTACTTACTCGGGAAAGAAAGGCAAAAGAAGTGTGCCCTTCCTCTTGTTGTCCACCATGAACTTCTCGAGGTACGCCGTCGCCTTGGTCCGTGTCTCTGATCCTTCGACCAACTGGTTGTCCCGCATGTAGTAGGGATCCACTATCGTGATTTTCGGGGTACTTTCTCTCTTGATCGTGATCGCCAGATTGGCGCGTATAGGCGGACCAAGTTATAGTCCCGCTGTTTTGTGAGAAACAGCTTCAATATGTCCTCGAACGCTATGAAGAATATATCCTTGGGGGGTTCATCAATGAAGCCCACGTCCAATGGCACCTTGGCCGTGAAAACCGGGTAATTTGGATCTTCATCTTTAAGAAGGAGGCCCTCTAGTGTCTTGACACCCTCGTGCAAAGTTAACATGGCTCCAACCGCAATGTGGATCATATCTGGAGTCAATATCGGATCACCAGTTACATGCACTCGGGGCAAGCCATGTTGTGTGGATGGTACGACGACGGCGTCCTGACCCTGGATCCTCTTCGGAAGAGGCTGGCCCGCACCCTTCTTCTTATTATTATTACCTCTCTTCCTGTAGTGCTTCTTCTTCACAATAGTGCCAGCCACTGCCATCTGCTCATCAGTCGCCTTTCGGAGTGTGTTGGGGCTGAAAACCAATCCCGATTTCTCTTGTGGTGGATCGTCGGCCGGAGGCGTCTCTTGAGAAAGACCATGGAAGACCAGGCGCTACGTGCATGTATTGGGCGGACCAGCTTGATGGTCGTCGCGAGCTATGAAGGGTTCTTCATCCACAGAAGGCATATACAATCCTTTGGCGATGCCAGTGTTGATGAAGTCGTCAACATTGACCAATTCATCATCATCTTCATGGGTGCCATCATGTGGTGGTGGTAGCGGGGGCGACGGCGGTTGCGGCACAATGTCTTTGCCATGTGGTGGTGCACACACTACAAAGAGTTGATGGTGACGGCTGGTGGTGGCGATGATGGACGCTACTGGCTTCCGCGGTGGTGGCCGGGCGATCGGTCGAGAGGTGGTGCCGGTGCTCCCCCCGCAAGACGAATCTGGGTCTTCGGCCATGTCAAGGGCCAGTTGTAGCACTCCCCACGGGTCTTGTGTTTGTCGGCTCCCTGAGGTTGAAAGGGGGGTCCATGTCATCGCACCCTGGCAACACCTGAGCCAACCTGTGATGGGTTCGTAGCATGGAAAACAAAAAAATTCTACCGCAAGGACGAACAAAACCCATATCTAATTTAGATAAAAGCCAAGATCTAATCTATTAGACATGTGCAACGAGATAGATCTGTACTAACCCTTGTAGATCCGAAAGCCTTGTGCGAGATCGGATCTCGTGGTTGATGTAGACGATCACTTGCCGATCTCAAGATCGAGTAGACGATCCTTCCGGCACCGCGTTCCGGCAGTGCTTCCGCAGTCGATCACACGTGCGGAGTCGATGCAAACCTTCCTCTCACCGTTCCAGCGAGCAGCGGAGGTAGTAGATATCTCCACGGAATCCCAGCAGCACGACGGCGTGGTGGTGGTGGTGGAGTAGAGAATTCTGTAGGGCTTTGCCTAAGCCTGAGCAGAAGGAAGGAGGAGGAGAGAGGCTGCTAGGGCAAGAGTAGAGGGGCAAGGGGGTGGCGCCTCCACTCCTCTATATATAGAGGGAGGGGTGCGGCCTAGGGTTCCCACCCCTAAGCCCACCTCCTAGGGCCGGCGCACAAGGGGGGCTTGGGGGTAGTTTCCTTCCCCCCCCAAGTTTCCCCTTTTTCTTTCTTGGTTTTCAAGTAAACTCCATAGAAATTTCTAGAACCTTCCGGAACATTCTGAAACCTTCTAGAACCCCATATAAACACTCCGGAACATTTCTGAATCTAGAAAATGATCTCCATTATATGAATCTTATTCTCCGGACAATTCCGGATCTCCTCGTGATGTCTCAGATCCAATCTGAGACTCCGAACAACATTCGGTCTCCAACGCACATTCCATATCTACCTAAACAACATCGAACCTTAAGTGTGTCACCCTACGGTTCGTGAATATGCAGACATGATGGAGACACCTCTCCGATCAATAACCATCAGAGGGATCTAGAGATCCATAACGGCTCCCACATACTCAATGATGACTTCGTGATCGATTGAACCATTAACATACGAAACCAATTCCCTTTGTCACGCGATACTCTACTTATCCGAGGTTTGATCGTCGGTATCTCCATACCTAGTTCTACCTCGTTACTGATAAGTACTCTTTACTCGTTCCATGTTATGTCATCCCTTGTGACCTAGTCACATGCTTGCAAGCGCACTAGATGACATTCCACCGAGAGGGCCCAGAGCATATCTATCCGTCATATGGATGGACAAATCCCAATCTTGGTCCATGCGCTTCAACACATACTTTCAGAATACCCAATGACACCTTTATAACCACCCAGTTACGAAGCGGTGTTTGATGTCATCAAAGCACCCATCCGGTGATGGTGATTAACATAACCTCATGGTCGAAGGATTAGGTTACTATGCATTTGAAAGCTTGTAGCAATATGAACTTAATGACTTGATCTTATGCTACACTTACTATGGGTGTGTGTCCATCACATCATTCTCCTAATGATACAACCTTGTTATTAATGACATCCAATGTCCATGATCAGGAAACCATGATCATCTATTAATCAACAAGCTAGTTCAACAAGAGGCTTACTAGGGACTCTTTTACGATTACAAAATACACATGTATTAGTGTTTCCTTATAATACAATTATAGCATGGGATGTAAACATTCATCATAAACACAAAGATATAATAATAACCACTTTTATTATTGCCTCTTGGGCATATCTCCAACAGTCTCCCACTTGCACTAGAGTCAATAATTTAGATTACATGGTAATATACCTAACACCCATGGCGTTCTGGTGTTAGTCATGCTTTGCTCTAGGGAGAGGTTTAGTCAACGGATCTGCCACATTCAGATCAGTGTGTACTTTGCAAATCTTTATGTCACCATCTCGGACATACTCGTGAATGGCATGGAGACGTAGCTTGATGTGCTTCAGCTTGCTATGTGACCTTGGCTCCTGTGCATTAGCTATGGCACCTGTGTTGTCACAGTAGATGGCCATCGGGTCCAACGCACTAGGAACCACGCCAAGTTCAGTAATGAACTCCTTCATCCATATGGCTTCTTGTGTAGCCTCCAAAGCAGCTATGTATTCCGATTCAGTTGAAGATTTCGCCACAACGCTTTGCTTGGCACTCCTCCAGCTCACTGCAGCACCATTCAAAATAAATACGTATCTAGACTGTGACTTCGAGTCATCTGGATCAGTGTTCCAACTAGCATCAGTGTAACTGTTTACAACAAGCTGTTCATCACCTCCATAAGAAAGAACCATATCCTTAGTCCTATTCAGGTACTTTAGGATATTCTTGACCGCTGTCCAGTGCTCCATTCTAGGATCACTTTGATATCTGCTAGTCAAACTAACAGCATGTGCTATATCCGGTCTTGTACATAGCATGGCATACATGATAGAACCTATGTCCGAGGCATAGGGAATATTACTCATCTTTTCTCTATCTTCTGCCGTAGCTGGACTTTGAGTCTTACTCAAGGTCTTACCTGACAACATGGGCACGAACCCTTTCTTGCTCTCTTCCATTCTAAACTTCTTTAGAACTTTGTCCAAGTATGTACTTTGTGAAAGCGCTATTAGGCGTCTTGATCTATCTCTATAAATCTTGATGCCTAGAATATATGCCGCTTCGCCAAGATCCTTCATTGAAAAACTATTATTCAAATAGGCTTTGACGCCATTAAGAAGTTCTATATCATTCCCAATCAACAATATGTCATCTACATATAGTACTAGGAATGCTACAGAGCTCCCACTCACTTTCTTGTAAATACAAGCTTCTCCATAAGTTTGTATAAATCCAAAGTTTTTGATTACTTTATCAAAACGTTGATTCCAACTCCGGGATGCTTGCTTCAGTCCATAAATGGAGCACTGAAGGTTGCATACCTTGTCAGCATCTTTAGGATCGACACAACCCTTGGGTTGTACCATATACAACTCTTCCTCAATGTATCCATTAAGGAACGCCGTTTTGACATCCATCTGTCAAATCTCATAATCGAAATATGCAGGAATTGCTAACAAAATCCTCACAGACTTTAGCTTCGCTACTGGTGAGAATATCTCATCGTAGTCAACTCCTTGAATTTGTCGGAACCCTTTCACGACAAGTCGAGCTTTATAGACGGTAACATTACCATCAACATCTGTTTTTCTTTTGAAAATCCATTTGTTCTCGACAGCCTTACGGCCATCCGGTAAGTCCACCAAAGTCCATACTTGGTTTTCGTACGTGGATCCCATTTCGGATTTCATGGCTTCTAGCCATTTGTCGGAATCTGGGCTCACCATAGCTTCTTCATACGTCGCAGGGTCATCAGTGTTGTCCACCAACATGACGTTAGGGGAAGGGTCATACCAATCAGGAGTGGTACGAACCCTCCTTGACCTGCGAGGTTTAGTGGCAACTTCATTTGAAGTTTCATGATCAGCATCATTAGCTTCCTCTCCAATTGGTGCAGGCGGCACAAAAACATCTTCCGGTGCTGCGCTACTCTCAACTCCAAGAGAAGGTTCAATAAACTCGTCGAGTTCTACTTTCCTTCCAGTCACTTCCTTCGAGAGAAACCCCTTCTCAAGAAAGGATCCATTCTTGGCAACAAAAACTTTTCCTTCGGATCTATGATAGAAGGTATACCCAATTGTTTATTTAGGGTATCCTATGAAGACGCATTTCTCCGCTTTGGGTTCAAGCTTATCAGGTTGTAACTTCTTTACATATGCTTCGCAACCCCAAACTTTAAGGAACGACAACTTAGGTTTCTTTCCAAACCACAATTCATACGGTGTCGTTTCAACGGATTTAGATGGTGCCCTATTTAAAGTGAATGCGGCTGTCTCTAATGCATAGCCCCAAAACAATAGCGGTAAATTTGTAAGAGACATCATAGACCGAACCATATCTAAGAGAGTTCGATTACGATGTTCGGACACACCATTACGCTGTGGTGTTCCCGGCGGTGTCAATTGTTGAAGTATTCTACATTTCTTTAAATGCATGCCAAACTCATAACTTAGATATTCACCTCCGCGGTCAGAACGCAGAAACTTAATCTTCTTGTTACGATGATTTTCCACTTCACTTTGAAATTCCTTAAACTTCTCGAAAGTTTCGGACTTATGTTTCATAAAGTAGACATACCCATATATACTTAAGTCATCCGTGAAAGTGAGAACATAACGATATCCACCACGCGATGCTACACTCGTTGGACCGCACACATCGGTATGTATTATTTCCAATAAGTCTGTAGCTCGCTCCATTATTCCATACAATGGAGTCTTAGTTTTGATCCATGATATATTCTAAAAGTAAGAGCAACTCTATTATTAGCCATGTCACTTAGGGAAACTTCTGGGCGTGGCCCGGCATTCTAAGAAGACCGGTAACAAAGGAAGGAGACTATCTATTTGCTGAGACTATGGTTACTCATTTTTCCCATTAGACATGCTTCACATATTTCAAGTGATTCAAAATCAAGTGATTCAAGAAGTCCATCATAATGGAGTTTCTTCATACGCTTGACTCCAATGTGACCAAGACGACAGTCCCACATGTATGTAGAATTATCATTCAATTTTGTTCGTTTAGCATCTATGTTGTGAACATGTGTATCACTACTATCGAGATTTAGTAAGAATAAACCATTCATCTCAGGTGCATTACCATAAAAGATATTACTCATATAAATCGAACAACCTTTATTCTCGGACTTAAAAGAGTAACCGTCTCGCAATAAACAAGATCCAGATATAATGTTCATGCTTAACGCAGGCACCAAATAATAATTATTCAAATTTAAAACTAATCCCGGAGGTAGATGCACAGGGAGCGTGCCGACAGCGATCACATCAACCTTGGAGCCATTTCCAACGCGCATCGTCACCTCGTCTCTTGCCAGTCTTCGCTTATTCCGCAGCTCCTGTTTCGAGTTACAAATATGAGTAACCGAACCAGTATCAAATACCCAGGCACTACTACGATTACTTGTAAGATACACATCAATAACATGTATATCAAATATACCTTTCTTCTTGATGTTGCCGTTCTTCAGATCCGCCAGGTACTTGGGGCAGTTACGCTTCTAGTGACCGGCACCCTTGTAGTAGAAGCATTCAGTTTCAGGCTTAGGACCAACCTTGGGCTTCTTAGCAGGTGTGGCAGCTTTCTTGCCGTCCTTCTTGAAGTTGCCCTTGTTCTTAGGCTTGCCCTGTTTCTTGAAATTGGTGGTCTTATTGACCATCAACACTTGGTGCTCCTTTTTGATCTCCACTTCAGCAGTTTTCAGCATGGACGATAGTTCAGGCAACGTCTTGTTCATGTAGTGCATATTGTAGTTCATCACAAAGTTCTTATAACTCGGTGGCAGTGATTGGAGGACACGGTGAATCCCTAACTCATTAGGAATCGTTATCCCCAACTCTTGGAGCTTGTTTGCGTGCCCAGACATGCTGAGCACGTGCTCTCTAACGGAGCTACCCTCTTCCATCTTACAGTTAAGGAACTTTTTGGAGGCCTCATACCTCTCCACGGTCGCGTGAGTCTCAAAAATGAGCTTGATCTCCTTAATGATCTCGAACGGGTCGTGGTGCTCAAAGCGCTTCTGAAGCTCCGTTTCTAAACCGTACAGGATGGCACACTGAACTGTGGTGTAATGATTTTTCCGAGTGGCATAAACATTCTTTACGTCAACGGTGGCATCTTCTGCAGGTGGGTCACTTAGCGGTGCTTCGAGCACATAGGTCAACTGACCAGCCCTGAGGACAATCTTCAGTCCACGGAGCCAGTCCGTGAAGTTGCTTCCATTGTTCTTAACCTTTTCTTTCTCTAGGAGCGCATTGAAATTGATGGAGAGGTTCGCCATCATCTACAACAAATTGACAAGTAGTTTAGACTAAGTTTATGATAAATTGAGTTCAATTTTAATTCTTAAATTAACTAGGTGAACTCCCACTCAAAACAACATCCCTCACATTTTCTTAGTGATTACACGAACCAAGTCCACTACACCAAGTCCGATCTTCACGAGAGAAGATGTAGTTTCATCGGCGAACAATCTTCATGTTCATCATATCATTTATATGATTCATGCTCTACCTTTTGGTATTTCGTGTTCCGAGACCATGTCTGTACATGCTAGGCTCATCAAGATTAACCTTAGTTTCCGCATGTGCAAATCTGGCTTGCACCCGTTGTATGCACACGTAGAATCTATCACATCCGATCATCACGAGATGCTTCGAAACGACGAGTCTTAGCAACGGTGACAACTAAGGACGAACACTTTATTACTTGATATTTAGTGAGAGGGATCATCTTATAATACTACCGTCGCGATCTAAGCAATACAATATGCATAAAGGATTAACATCACATGCAATTCATAATTAGTGTGATATGATATGGCCCTTTCTTCTTATGCCTTTGATCTCCATCTCCAAAGCACGGACATGATCTCCATCATCACCAGCATTGCGTCAAGGTTAGTGGCGCCGCTTCATGGTTGTCCATCATCAGTAGCAACTATTACAACTACTTGGAATAAAGCTATTACAAGGTGAATAGACACGTAGGTCTTAACAGAATTAAAGACAACCATTAGGCTCCTGCCGGTTGCCATATTACAACAAGGATCATTGCATACATCAAATATAATCACAATCACATGATGGCCATATCACATCACAAAATCCTTGCAAAAACAAGTTAGACGCCTCTAATTTTCTTTGCATGTTTTACGTGGTTTGGGGCTTTCGAATAAGAACGGATCTTACCTACGAAACTAAACCACAATGTTGATACAAGTGCTATCAAGTGCAAGGTGTAAATTGGATCTATACTATGGTGAGAGAGACAGACACCCGCAAAGCCACTTGTGCAAAGCAAGTTACACGTCAAGCGTGGAGCAAGTCTCATGTGCGATGACATGTAAGGTTAGCCCGAGCCACTTCATCCCACCATACCGCAAGATGCAAAGTACACAAAGCAAAAGACGACACGAGCACCAACGCCCACAAAACCATTGTGTTCTACTCGCGCAACAGATCTACGCATAGACACGGCTCTGATACCACTGATGGGTTCGTAGCATGGAAAACAAAAAATTTCTACCGCAAGAACGAACAAAACCCAGATCTAATCTAGATAAAAGCCAAGATCTAATCTATTAGACATGTGCAACGAGATAGATCTGTACTAACCCTTGTAGATCCGAAAGCCTTGTGCGAGATCGGATCTCGTGGTTGATGTAGACGATCACTTGCCGATCTCAAGATCGAGTAGACGATCCTTCCGGCGCCGCGTTCCGGTAGCGCTTCCGCAGTCGGTCACACGTGCGGAGTCGATGCAGACCTTCCTCTCCCCATTCCAGCGAGCAGCAGAGGTAGTAGATCTCTCCACGGAATCCCAGCAGCACGACGGCGTGGTGGTGGTGGTGGAGTAGAGAGTTCTGCAGGGCTTCGCCTAAGCCTGAGCAGAAGGAAGGAGGAGGAGAGAGGCGGCTAGGGCAAGAGTGGAGGGGCAAGGGGGGGTGGCGCCTCCACCCCTCTATATATAGAGGGAGGGGTGCGGCCTAGGGTTCCCACCCCTAGGCCCACCTCCTAGGGCCGGCGCACAAGGGGGGCTTGGGGGGAGTTTCCTTCCCCCCCAAGTTTCCCCTTTTTCTTTCTTGGTTTTCAAGTAAACTCCATAGAAATTTCTAGAACCTTCGGGAACATTCCGAATCCTTCTAGAACCCCCATATAAACACTCCGGAACATTTCCGAACCTAGAAAATGAGCTCCATTATATGAATCTTATTCTCTGGACAATTCCGTATCTCCTCGTGATGTCGCAGATCCAGTCTGAGACTCCGAACAACATTCGGTCTCCAACGCACATTCCATATCTACCTAAACAACATCGAACCTTAAGTGTGTCACCCTACGGTTCGTGAATATGCAGACATGATGGAGACACCTCTCCGATCAATAACCATCAGCGGGATCTGGAGATCCATAACGGCTCCCACATACTCAACGATGACTTCGTGATCGATTGAACCATTAACATATGAAACCAATTCCCTTTGTCACGCGATACTCTACTTATCCGAGGTTTGATCGTCGGTATCTCCATACCTAGTTCTACCTCGTTACTGATAAGTACTCTTTACTCGTTCCATGTTATGTCATCCCTTGTGACCTAGTCACATGCTTGCAAGCTCACTAGATGACATTCCACCGAGAGGGCCCAGAGCATATCTATCCATCATATGGATGGACAAATCCCAATCTTGGTCCATGCGCTTCAACACATACTTTCAGAATACCCAATGACACCTTTATAACCACGCAGTTACGAAGCGGTGTTTGATGTCATCAAAGCACCCATCCGGTGATGGTGATTAACATAACCTCATGGTCGAAGGATTAGGTTACTATGCATTTGAAAGCTTGTAGCAATACGAACTTAATGACTTAATCTTATGCTACACTTACTATGGGTGTGTGTCCATCACATCATTCTCCTAATGATACAACCTTGTTATTAATGACATCCAATGTCCATGATCAGTAAACCATGATCATCTATTAATCAACAAGCTAGTTCAACAAGAGGCTTACTAGGGACTCTTTTACGATTACAAAACACACATGTATTAGTGTTTCCTTATAATACAATTATAGCATGGGATGTAAACATTCATCATTAACACAAAGATATAATAATAACCACTTTTATTATTGCCTCTTGGGCATATCTCCAACAACCTGACCCTCATCACGTCATCATCCATTGGATTGTTGTGCATCGTGTGGCTCACCGGTTGTATAAGAGTGCCCTTGGCAACATCCTTCAACTCACCGCCGACATCTTTAAGCAGGAGTACGCAAGAAGTGTCCTGAGGCAAAAACATGTTGTTGGGCGTCATGAGATGGCAGCAGTCATGCATCAAAGGCATAAAGGAGATGTAGTGCACTAACTAATTAGTTACCTGTGTGATGGAGTGGATCTCGGCTAATGTAGAGACACGGCCGATGCCGGCGGCCGGCCTATCATCATCTGCAATCTCCCGCTCGGGTTCCTCAAGAAGCACCACCACCGTGGGTTGCGCCTTATTGGTATCTTTGGCGGGAGGGGGCGTCGGTGTGACCAAAACGAGCGGTTGCGTCCCGACGTTGACGGCCGGCGGGGTCACCAGGTCCAGCGACACGGTAACATTGATGCCTGAGTTGCTGCCGCTTAAGCTGGGCAGATGTATCGGCCCCTGTCGACCTCCCGCATTCCAAGCAGTAAGCCCCTCGAAAAACTCAGGGGGGATCATCGAGCAGAGCTTCTCTTCCACTAACTTGTCCACCGTTTTCTCGTCCACCGCCTTCTCCTCCAGTGTCTGCACCTTCATCTTTAGCTCTGCAACAGCGGCTTTATCCTGGTTCTTCCTCTCCCTTCTTTTCTTGGCGTCCTCTTTGTAGTACTCCTTGAACTTCATGCTCGTACCGAAGCCGGACACACGGCCAGCTGAGGACGGCGGCAACCCCTTGTCCCTCTTCTTGTAAGCATTGGTCGCCCTATTGAAAACCGTATCCCATGGCTCCGTCGAATCCTGGGACGACTCTGTGGCAGTAGCATTCAGTTCCCCCTCCTGTAGAGATAAGGAAAGGTGAACCCATTTAGATTCTTGACTTCATTATTTTAATTAGAACACAATAGACTTGAGATCGGCGATAAATTCCTTACCAACTTCTTAACGAATTCCTTCACCTCCGGATCGTCGGTGATGAACTCCCCTGTTTTAGTGTCCAGGTAGTAGCGGGCCCGAACAAATTGCCTAAGATGCAAGTCCGTGATTTTAAGCCAAGGGTTGTCTTTACCAAGGCGTTCAAGCTCGGCATCCTCCTTGTCCCAAATGGCTTGTTTCCCCTGTAACCGCCGCTTCCAAGGCGGTGGTTACCTATGTTCTGTTCCCGCATACTCCGTCCCCATTTAGTCCATTTTATAGCGTCAGCGGTAGCTATATCCTCCTTGAATATCTTAAACTCCTCTTCGTCGAGCATCGGATTTTTCTTACTAATAATGTCCTAGCTTTTACCTTTGTCAATGCTATTCTTCACCCGGGTTTTCCAGCTGCTCAAGGCGTTGCTCATCTTCGTGAGGTCTAGTTTGTTCACCGGGTTCTTTCTCTCGAGGTTTCTAAACCGCTCTGGGAATCTGTATCGCTTGTGAAGCTTCTTAAGGAGGTTATCGACCAAAGCTGATGTCAGCATGTCTGATGTACTTCGTGTTGATCGACATGCTTTCTCGGACGATGCACCCGAGTTGCTGGCCATACCCTTTAGCAATCGCCTCTGGCGCAATGGGTAGGCCACTTTCTGTGACCTCAGTGAACTCCGCAGACGGTGGCGAGCACTGGCACCTTCCGCTCCTTCTGTTCCTTCTTCTTCTTCTTCTGAGAAGCGGCCGGGTTGCCGCTACCGCCATCCGTGCGCTCGCCGCCATCGGTGCGGGCGCCACCATCGGTGGTGTCATCCTCTTCGCGCCGCCTTCACTAGTTCCATCGTAGTTGTCTTTGTCCCCCTCGTAATCAGGATCTCCGCCCTCATTGGCCCCAGCAGCTCTGGCAACAGTCGCCTCCTCCTCCGGTGGTGGTGTCATCCTCATCGCCTCCTCCTCCTCCTGTTGGGACCCCCGCCATAATGACTGGTTGGCCTGTCTAGCTTGTTCTTCGATGCTGATCATGTGCTTAGAAGGGCCAGACTCCTTGTTGCCCGACATGTTTGCACTACTCTATTTAAAACAGGCAAAAAGTTAGCACAAATCTCTGCCGAAAAATTCAGCATGACCTTTGCTAATTTTTTGACCTAGGAGTGCCCATTTCTCAACCGAAACGGAAGTGAATCGATACTTCGGGAGAAATGGGCAACTCAATTGAAGAAATATATCCCTGCAAGACAAAAGATCCCATCCCCATATTGACAGCCCCATGCATTGACCCCAGTATCCATCATCCATTATCCACAGTACATTTCAATAGCAGGTACCATCATCCCCATACATGTATAACAGATATATATATATAACAAGCTCTAATTCTGGCATAACAGATATATATAACAGATATGTATAACAGATATGTATAACAAATATGAATAATAGATATGTATAGGCAAAGGTTAAATAAAAAAGAGCTCTAGCTATTTAAACAGTAGGCTGCCCTTGTACATTTAGCTGCTACATGAGCATTGGAGTGCACTATCTAATTGCATTATTGAGAAGATTAAGAGTGTTCTTATTCTTCTAGACAGGAGCTACAACTTCATATGAGGCTACAAAAACCTTTTCCGGCGCCAAATGGGGCTACAATTATTATGCTAAATTAGCGTTATACACTTCAAGGTAGCACAGAAGAATTTGACCTCAAAATTAGCCTGTCCAGAACCAACAACACACTTGATGCTACTAACAGATTCAGCAATTAGTGTTATACACTTCAGGGTACGCTTCATCTGAGTGATACAGAAGAACTTGACCAGCTTAGCTTCACAATTTGCCAGATAAAGTTTGCACACAGTTATTAAGTAGGACAAGATCAGAATTAGTTCCAAGTTCCCATTCTTGGGTTTCAGAATGGGGTTTGCCCAGAAGCACTAACAGTTTGATGCTCAGAGCTAAAACATTCAGTAATCTATAGGATTTAAAATTTATAGGGAAGTAGGACAAAATCACAATGTTAATTAAAAGTTCCTTGATGATATAACGCCCAAATGGGGGCTTTAGGATGTGACTCAGTTATTACAACAATATACATACATGACCCACTGTGAGCATCAGAGGGGGGTGGGGGGTGGGAGGGACGAACCGTGCTTCGGTGCTGCGGCTGCGGTGGTCGACGACGACGAGGGTGGCAGGCTCCGGCGCGACAACTCCTCCTCCGGTGGCTCCTCCTCCATGGGCTGCTAGGGCTCCGGAGTAGCGGTGGCTAGGGCTCCAACAACGAGGGTGGCGGGCTCCGGCGCGGCAACTCCTCCTCCGGTGTCTCCTCCTCTGCTAGGGCTCTGGCGCTAGGGTTTGCGGGCTCCGGCGGAGGCGGGCGAGATAGATTGGGGAAAAGAAAGTGGAAGGGGAAAAGGAGAATTGGTGAGCCGTTTTGGCTAAGTACCAAGGTTCTGTGGTGCATTACTCCGAAATGCGCGCATTTCGGAATAATGCGCCACAGAAGCTAAAACTTTTGTGGCGCATTTCGGAGTAATGTGCCACAGAACCTAGGCACTTAGCCAAATAAATGGCGCGAGCCTATACTTGGACAACAAACACACACTAGCCTAGAGGTTATGATGCATATTCAGAGACCTGTGGCAGCCAGGTTCGAATCCTGGTTGGGTCAAAAAAATCTTTATTTAAAAATGATATGTTACAAATATATTTAAAACCAAGCACATACACATGCATATTTATTGAAAAAACACTCCCGAATCATATATATATATTATATATATATGTGTGTGCTTGTCACACATAAATGTGAATTTGTCGAATATCACATTATATGTTTTAGTCTCTAACTAATACCCCCACACTAATATCACATTATACCCACACGAATTAATACACCAAAAAGTCACACAATTGCTAGTGTCTCTTCACAATCTTCTTGCCCTTTTTCGTCGCGGTTGAATATTTTAGCCTATGCACTTTGATATTTCTTCTTGTGTATGGACAACCTTTAGTAGGCAGTATGGTCTTCCTTCTTACTTTAGTAGTAGTAGGCATGTCGAAGTACTTGTCGAATTCCTCTTCGATCTTCGGGTCACCGTTTTTGTCGAACTTTTGCTCGTTGGCGGGTCCTTCCATTCTGATGATGCTCCTCTTGCCCTTCCTAACTACAACACGGTTGGGCTTTGACGAGTCGGTAATAAAAAAGCATTGATCAACTTGGCTAGCGAGTACCCAAGGCTCATTTTTTGCGGAGGCGTTCTTTGTCGATTTGGCATCTGGTATTACCATTGTGGTGAAATACCGGCCTTATTTTTCCACGTTCTTGGCCCATCTAACACGGAACATCGGTACAATCTCTCCACAGTAGTCGAGCTCCCATATCTCCTCGATCCTCCCGTAGAATCTTTCCATCACAATAGTCTCGTCATCAGCAAAGGATAACATAGTTACTCCTGAGTTTTGATATTCGCTATTCCTGTCCTTTTCCTCAGTGTAGAATCTCTAACCGTTTATGTAGTATGATTGATAGGTCCTTAGGTTGTGCCCTGGGCCCTGCGACAAGGAGAATATGAGTTTTTGATCTTCCATAGAAGGCGTCTGTGGGGGATTGTCCAGTTGCCTTTTCTTGAACCAACCTGTGAAGCTAGAGTTGTCCTCTCTAGTTACGTCTCCCTTCTTCCTCGGCTGGCCCTGGTCGACGTACTCCTACTCGATTAAGCTTCTATGCTCTTCGACCCAAGGGCCGACCACTTCAATGTGTTGTAGCGCGACTCGGTGTGCCCTTTCAAAATCAGTGTGTCGACCATAAATGCTGACATGCAGTGAGCGGCAGCCCTCGCGGTGACCATATCCACCAAGCCTGCCGAGGTGCTTCTTTGTGGGTATTCCAACATCCTCGTTCTCGGTGGTTAGATAATTCTGGCAGAAGGAGATGCACTCGTAGGTTAGAAAGCCCTTGGCTATGCTTCCATCTAGACGAGACCTGTTGCGAACGAATCCTTTGATGACACCGTTTAGCCTTTCAAACAGCATCATGTTGTGCAGGAATGTCGGCCCGAGCTGGATGATATCGTCCACGACATGTACAAGTAGATGCACCATGATGTCGAAGAATGCGGGCGGGAAGTAAATCTCAAGCTCGTATAGTATCATCACGATCTCTTCCTGTAGCCTATCGAGCTGCTTCACACCGATCGGCTTCCTAGATAGGATGTCGAAAAAGTTACAGAGGCCAAACAATGTCTCACGGACATGCTCGTCCATTATCCCACGGATCGTAACGGGGAGTATCTGCGACATCAGCACGTGACAGTCATGAGACTTCATACCGCTGAACCTCTTCTTCGCCACGTCCAGATATCTGCTTATCTTCCCCGAGTAACCGTGAGGAACTTTCACTCCTAAGAGGCACCTGAAAAACTGCTCGAGCTCCTCCAGACTCAGAGTGGAGGAGGCAGCGCGAAGCACCACCTCATTCTTCTTAACTCTTTTGCGGCGACCTTGAGTCCCTTCCGTCTGATCATCATCATCATCATCACTATCAGGGTACTGAAGATCTTTCTTGATGCCAAGCAATTTAAGGTCCTTTCTTGCTTTCGGCCCATCCTTGGTCCTCTCCGGCATGTTCAGTAGAGTGCCAAGCAGACTGTCGGTAACGTTCTTCGTGATGTGCATTACATCGAGGCTATGGGGAGTGTGAAGGACCTTCCAATATAGCAGGTCCTAGAAAACAGACCTTGCTTTCCATACACCCAGCAGCGGCTTTGTCCTCGGTCGTTTTTTTCCAGGCGTAGGGCAATCTACCCAATTATTCAAAAGCTATTCGGTTTCTTCGCCGCTCCTCGGACGTGGGGCTATTTCGAGCTCGTCCTTACCTTGAACAGGTCACCACGTTTTCTCCACGGGTGATCCATGCGGAGCCACTTTCGAGTACCTTGGAACACGGTTTTGGAAGACCCGGGATCCCTTGGTAGCTGGAGATGTGGTGTCTCATCCATGCACTTGACGCATGCATTGTGTCTGTGGTTCACCTGGGCCGATACATATGCATAACCAGGATAGTCCTGCACGGTTGTGAGCAACGCGGCTCTCAGATGGAAATATTCTTTAGTGTAGGCATCCCACGTACGGGTCGGCGTCTCCCACAAGCTGGCTAACTCCTCTCTCAATAGCCAGATATACAGATGCATATCGATACCTGGTTGTTTCGGCCCCTGAATAAGAATGCTCATGTGTACATACCTTTGCTTCATGCATAGCCACGGGGGAAGGTTGTAGGCCATACAAACACGGGCTGGGTGCTATGCGTGCTACTCTGGTGTCCAAAAGGATTGAGTACATCGGTGCTCATACCCAGCCTGACGTTCCTTGCATCGCCCCCGAACTCTTCGAACTCGATGTCTAATGCATTCCACTGGCTAGCGTCTGAAGGGTGTGTTAGGATCTTGCCCTTCTCTGGATCATCTTCGGGTTTCTCTCTTTCCGCGTGCCATTGCATGAGCTTTGCTTCCTTAGGATCTACAAAATATTGCTACAAACGGGGGGTGATAGGAAAGTACCATACCACTTTTCGAGGAACTTTCTTGTTCCCTCTCTTGTACCGTCCTTGGCCACACACTGGACATGTGGTTCTATCCGCGTACTTGTTCCGATAAAGTGCGCAATCATTGATGCATGCATGGTATTTAATGTGTGGTAGGTCGAGAGGGCACACGATTTTCTTGGCCTCCTCGATACTTGTTGGCAATGTGTTCCCCTTAGGAAGTCGGCCATGCCAGTATTCCATGTTCGCGTTGAAGCTCACATTGGTCCATTTGTGTTCGGCCTTCATCTCCAGAGCCTTGAGCAATACACTCAAACATGTATCCTCGGGGTGACATCCAGGATACAATGGAGTCATCCCGTCTACCTCCATTTGGGCCAGCTTGGCTTTCTCTCTGGCTACAGCTTTGTCATTGCTCGTCTCCTTGAGGAGCAGTTCTTGAAAATGAGGATCCTACAAGACCACAGTTAGCAGCGTCTATGTGTTCGCGTCTTCTCCTTCTTCATGATCATGATCATGCCCGTCTCCATCTCCTTCTCCATGTTGATCATGCCTGTCGGCATCTCCTTCGTCACGATGATCATGCCCGCTGGCATCTCCTTCGTCATGATGATCATGCCCGGTAGACTCTTCGTCTTCTCACCCGCCCACGTCTTCGTGACCACCACCATGTCCTGCCGGCGCCTCATTGAGGTTGCGCATGAAACCGTGCCTGAGCAGGTGACCCTCCAATTGTCCAGATTCAGGGTCGATCCAGCGCTGCAGTTTGCATGTTCGACATGGACATCTTATCATGGTCTTGTTGTTCAGAATCATGTCCTCCTTCGCGCCTTTCTTGTACCTAGCAATTCGACCTTCGCTCATCGTGAGGACCATGGTTGCCTGAGCGGTCAAAACAGAGAGTATAGGTGAGAACCACACCATATGAACACACACATGCATGAATGCTAGCCGGAAAAAATTCGGCATGACCTTTCCTAAAATTAGGACATATGGGTAGTGCAAAAATTTGCCGAAATGGAAATGAATCAACAATTCGGCAAACATCCATGCAACCACACTGGCCGGGCCCGACAGCAACAAGCAAGCAACAAAAACTTCCTCCCATTGCAAACATTCATGCACCACACAAGCATCGTCTCGCCATGGATCGCACACACACACACCGCCCGCGCGACAAGTGTCACCTACATGTTCATGGCCAAGTACTCACCTAGTAGACACAATAATAGCGAGACGAGACCGCGCGATGAGAGAGTGTGGATAAATAGATCTACAAGTTGGTGGAGAGGAAATTAGTAAACAAATAGAGATGTGAGAGAGAAAAGTAAGGAACTTTTAGATCTAGAAGTTGGAGCGAAGCTTCTACTTACCAATCTATGGATTAAAGTAGGTTTAGTTACAAGAAAATGGAGAAACTATGGGCAAGATGGGGTGTGAGGGAGGAGGAAGATGAGTTGGGAGGAGGTAGAGATGTGAAATGGGTGGTGGTGGATAGATAAGAGCTAGCTTTTGTCACCTTTTTAACATGGATCTGGACGCCCTCATATGTGGCGCATATGGACGAAATGCGCCACAGAAGCTGAATCTTCTATGGCGCATAAGTCCATATGTGCCACATAAGTGGGTGAATTAGATTCCCTGTGTGGGGCCCACCTCCAAGTTTTGTGGCACATGTTGGGATATGCGCCACAGATGTGTTTCACTTATGTGGCGCATATCAGAACATGCGCCACAGAACTTGGGGGAATTAGATTCCGTGGTGGGGGCCCCCTCCATGTTCTGTGGAGCGTAAGAAAATATGCGCCACAGAAGAGGCAACTTCTGTGGCGCATATCTCAGAATGCGCCACAGAACTTGGATCAACCCACCCCGGCTGGCGGGTCCCACCAATCTTCTGTGGCGCATACTGTGGAGAATGCGCCACAGAACTTCCAATCTTCTATGGCGCATGTTTTCCGGTGCGCCACTGATATTTTTTTGTGACGCATGGTTTCGCATATGCGCCACTGAATATATCTTGTCTATCTATAGGATGTTTCCTAGTAGTGACATATGGATCCACCAGTGTCATTGCATGTGTGTTCTTTTCACAAATTACAGCTAGAGTCATTGCATGTGTCTTTTTTCATTAACCACATCCAGAGTCATTGCATGTGTGTTCTTTTCACAAACCACATATGGATCCACCAGTGTCATTGGATGTCTGTTATTTTCACAAACAACATCTAGAGTCATTGCATGTGTGTTCTTCTCACAAACCACATATGGATCCACCAGAGTTCATTGCATGTCTATTCTTATCACAAACTAGAGCTAGAGTCATTGTATGTCCGTTCTTCTCATAAACCACACATGGATCCACCAGAGTCATTGCATGTGTGTTCTTTTCACAAACCACAGCTAGAGTCATTGCATGTCTGTTCTTTTCACAAACCACATCTAGAGTCATTGCATGTGTGTTCTTCTCATAAACCACATAGGGATCCACCAGAGTTCATTGCATTTATGTTCTTTTCACAAACCACAACTAGAGTCACTGTATGTCTGTTCTTCTCACAAACCACACATGGATCCACCAGAGTCATTGCATTTGTGTTCTTTTCACAAAGCACATCTAGAGTCATTGGATGTTTGTTGTTTTCACAAACCACATATTGATCCACTAGTGTCATTGCATGTGTGTTCTTTTCACAAACCACATCTAGAATCATTGCATGTGTGTTCTTTTCACAAACTATATATGGATCCACCAGTGTGATTGCATGTTTGTTCCTTTCATTAACCACAGCTAGAGCCATTGCATGTCTGTTCTTTTCACAAACCACATATGGATCCACCAGTGTCATTGCATGTGTGTTCTTTTCACAAACCACAGCTAGAGTCATTGCATGTGTGTTCTTTTTATTAACTAAATCTAGATTCATTGCATTTGTGTTCTTTTCACAAACCACATATGGATCCACCAGTGTCATTGCATGTGTGTTCTTTTCACAAACCACATCTAGAGTCATTGCATGTGTGTTCTTCTCACAAACCACATATGGATCCACCAGAGTTCATTGCATGTTTGTTCTTCTCACAAACCACATATGGATCCACTAGTGTCATTGCATGTGTGTTCTTTTCACAAACCACAGCTAGAGTCATTGCATATGTGTTCTTTTCATTAACCACATCCAGAGTCATTGCATGTGTGTTCTTTTCACAAACCACATATGGATCCACCAGTGTCATTGGATGTATGTTGTTTTCACAAACGACATCTAGAGTCATTGCATGTATGTTCTTCTCACAAACCACACATGGATCCACCAGAGTCATTGCATGTGTGTTCTTTTCACTAGCCACAGCTAGAGTCATTGCATGTCTGTTCTTTTCACAATCCACATCTAGAGTCATTGCATGTGTGTTCTTTTCACAAAGAACATATGGATCCACCAGAGTTCATTGCATGTGTGTTCTTTTCACAAACCACATCTAGAGTCATTGGATGTCTGTTCTTGTCACAAAACACACATGGATCCATAAGTGTCATTGCATGTGTGTTCTTTTCACAGACCACATCTAGAGTCATTGCATGTGTGTTAATTCACAAACCACATATGGATCCACCAGTGTGATTGCATGTGTGTTATTTTCACAAACCACATCCAGTCATTGCATGTCTGTTCTTTTCACAAACTACATATGGATCCACCGGTGCTAGTAGCAACATGGAGACCTCCACAACACAACCACAGAACTTTGTCCCCAACTTGCGATGAGGTTGTCAATCTCACCGTGTTTTGCGGAAAACAAAGGATTAAACGTATCGAATGGAAAGAAGTAAAAGTTTGCAGAGAATAAACACAAAACAGTAAACAGTTTATAGATTGTATGTGAAAGAAACGGACCGGGATCCATAGTTCACTAGAGGTGGCTCTCCTTAGATAGATAACATGCTGGGTGAACAAATTACAGCGGGGCAATTGACAAACATCGAGAAAGCAATACATGCATATACTAATCATCTTGACTCCTTTGGAACTTGACTGGGAATTACAACATTATACATAGATCGCCATCCAACTGCATCTATGACTAATAATCCACCTTTAGGTTATCATCCGAACCCCCTCCAGTATTAAGTTGCAAGCAACAGATTATTGCTTTACGAACTGCGTGTAATATAAACAATACGATTGTTCTATGAACAAAGGATTGTTGTTTTCTCCCTAGTAGCAACAACACATCTAGTACCTTAGAGATTTCTGTCACATCCCCAGATTACCAGAGGCATGAACCGACTATCAAGCATAAATACTAACTCTTGGAGTTGCTAGCATCTACTTGGCCAAGATAGCTACTAACAACGGAAAGCATGCAAGATCACCAATAACAAAGACATGATACAATCAATTATCAATCTGAAATAGCATCTCAATATTCATCGGATCCCCGCAAACACAACATGCAATATTACAAATAGATGATCTTGATCATGAACGGAGCTCACAAGATCTAGACATGAAAGCACAAAGGAGGAGAACCAGCCATCTAGCTACTGCATGGATCCGTAGTACAAGGATGAACTACTCACGCATCACACCGGAGGCTTGCATGGTGATGAAGAAGGCCTCCAAGGTGAATTCCCCTCTCCGGCAGGGTGCCGGGAAGAGCTTCAGATCCCTCCTGATCTAGGGATGGAGATGACGGCGGCTACAGACTCTTTCGTGGATTTTTGATCGGGCACCTAGGGTTTTCTTCCCGAGGGCATCTTATAGGCAGAAGGGGAGGCCGAGGGGGTGCCGGGAGTGGCCACACCACCCCCTGGCGCGGGCCAGGCTGGGCCGCGCGGCCAGGTGGTGTGGTGGCCCCGTGGCCCCTCTCCGTCTCGTACGCTGGCATCTGATGTCTTACGGAAAAATAGGCACTTTGGCTTTTGTCCCGTCCAATTCCGAGAATATTCATTTTTTGACTTTCGAGGAACCAAAAACAGCAGAAAACAGGCAGCTGACACTGTGGCTCTTGTTAATAGGTTAGTCCAAGAAATCATATGAAAAGTACTCCAAAGTTGGAACAAAACACAAGAAAGTGGATAAAACTAAGCATGGAACATAAAAAATTATAGATACATTTGCAATGTATCAGATGTCTGTTCTTTTCACAAACCACATCTAGAGTCGTTGCATGTGTGTTCCTCTCACAAACCACATATGGATCCACTAGAGTTCATTGCATGTGGGGTCTTTTCACAAACCACATCTAGAGTCATTGGATGTCTATTCTTTTCACAAACCACATATTGATCCACCAGGGTCATTGCATGTGTGTTCTTTTCACAAACCACATCTAGAGTCATTGCATGTGTGTTCTTTTCACAAACCTCATATGGATCCACAATGTCATTGCATGTGTGTTATTTTCATTAACCACATCTAGAGTCATTGCATGTCTGTTCTTTTCACAAACCACATATGGATCCACCAGTGTCATTGCATGTGTGTTCTTTTCACAAACCACATGTAGAGTCATTGGATGTGTGATCTTTTCACAAACCACATATTGATCCACCAGTGTCATTGGATGTGTGTTCTTTTCAAAAACCACATCTAGGAGTCATTGCATGGGTGTTCTTTTCACAAACCACATATGGATCCACCAGTGTGATTGCATGTGTGTTCCTTTCATTAACCATAGCTAGAGTCATTGCATGTCTGTTCTTTTCACAAACCACATATGGATCCACCAGTGTCATTGCATGTGTGTTATTTTCACAAACCACTTCTAGAGTCATTGCATGGGTGTTCTTTTCATTAACCACATCTATAGTCATTGCATGTGTGTTCTTTTGACAAACCACATATGGCTCCACCAGTGTCATTGCATGCCTTTTCTGTTCACAAACCACATCTAGAGTCATTGCATGTGTGTTCTTTTCACAAACCACATATGGATCCACCAGAGTTCATTGCATGTCTGTTCTTCTCACAAACCACATAAGGATCCACCAGTGCCATTGCATGTGTATTATTTTCACAAACCACAGGTAGAGTCATTGCATGTGTGTTCTTTTCATTAACCACATCTAGAGTCATTGCATGTGTGTTCTTCTCAGAAACCACACATGGATCCACCAGAGTCATTGCATGTTTGTTCTTTTCAAAAACCACAACTAGAGTCATTGCATGTCTGTTCTTTCACAAACCACATCTAGAGTCATTGCATGTCTGTTATTCTCACAAACCACATATGGATCCACCAGAGTTCATTGCATGTCTGTTCTTCTCACAAACCACATATGGATCCACCAGTGAAATTGCATGTGTGTTCTTTTCACAAACCATCTAGAGTCATTGAATGTCTGTTCTTTTGACAAACCACATATTGATCCACTAGTGTCATTGCATGTGTGTTCTTTTCACAAACCATATCTAGAGTCATTGCATGTGTGTTCTTTTCACAAACCACATATGTATCCACCAGTGTGATTGCATGTGTGTTCTTTTCATTAACCACAGCTAGAGTCATTGCATGCCTGTTCTTTCCACAGACCACATATGGATCCACTAGTGTCATTGCATGTGTGTTCTTTTCACAAACCACATATAGAGTCATTGCATGTGTGTTCTTTTCATAAACCACATCTAGAGTCATTATATGTGTGTTCTTTTCACAAACCACATATTGATGCACCAGTGTCATTGCATGCCTGTTCTTTTCACAAACCACACCTAGAGTCATTGCATGTCTGTTATTCTCACAAACCACATATGGATCCACCAGAGTTCATTGCATGTCTGTTCTTCTCATAAACCACATATGGATCCACCAGTGCCATTGCATGTGTATTCTTTTCACAAACCACAGCTAGATTCATTGCATGTGCGTTCTTTTCATTAACCACATCCAGAGTCATTGCCTGTGTGTTCTTTTCACAAACCACATATGAATCCACCAGTGTCATTGGATGTCTGTTCTTTTCACAAACCACATCTAGAGTCATTGCATGTGTGTTCTTTTCACAAACCTCATATGGATCCACAATGTCATTGCATGTGTGTTCTTTTCATTAACCACATGTAGAGTCATTGCATGTCTGTTCTTTTCACAAACCACATATGGATCCACCAGTGTCATTGCATGTGTGTTCTTTTCACAAACCACATATAGAGTCATTGGATGTGTGATCTTTTCACAAACCACATATTGATCCACCAGTGTCATTGGATGTGTGTTCTTTTCAAAAACCACATCTAGGAGTCATTGCATGTGTGTTCTTTTCACAAACCACATATGGTTCCACCAGTGTGATTGCATGTGTGTTCCTTTCATTAACCATAGCTAGAGTCATTGCATGTCTGTTCTTTTCACAAACCACATATGGATCCACCAGTGTCATTGCATGTGTGTTATTTTCACAAACCACTTCTAGAGTCATTGCATGGGTGTTCTTTTCATTAACCACATCTATAGTCATTGCATTTGTGTTCTTTTGACAAACCACATATGGCTCCACCAGTGTCATTGCATGCCTTTTCTTTTCACAAACCACATCTAGAGTCATTGCATGTGTGTTCTTTTCACAAACCACATATGGATCCACCAGAGTTCATTGCATGTCTGTTCTTCTCACAAACCACATAAGGATCCACCAGTGCCATTGCATGTGTATTATTTTCACAAACCACAGCTAGAGTCATTGCATGTGTGTTCTTTTCATTAACCACATCTAGAGTCATTGCATGTGTGTTCTTCTCAGAAACCACACATGGATCCACCAGAGTCATTGCATGTTTGTTCTTTTCAAAAACCACAACTAGAGTCATTGCATGTCTGTTCTTTTCACAAACCACATCTAGAGTCATTGCATGTCTGTTATTCTCACAAACCACATATGGATCCACCAGAGTTCATTGCATGTCTGTTCTTCTCACAAACCACATATGGATCCACCTGTGAAATTGCATGTGTGTTCTTTTCACAAACCATCTAGAGTCATTGAATGTCTGTTCTTTTGACAAACCACATATTGATCCACTAGTGTCATTGCATGTGTGTTCTTTTCACAAACCATATCTAGAGTCATTGCATGTGTGTTCTTTTCACAAACCACATATGTATCCACCAGTGTGATTGCATGTGTGTTCTTTTCATTAACCACAGCTAGAGTCATTGCATGCATGTTCTTTCCACAGACCACATATGGATCCACTAGTGTCATTGCATGTGTGTTCTTTTCACAAACCACATATAGAGTCATTGCATGTGTGTTCTTTTCATAAACCACATCTAGAGTCATTATATGTGTGTTCTTTTCACAAACCACATATTGATGCACCAGTGTCATTGCATGCCTGTTCTTTTCACAAACCACACCTAGAGTCATTGCATGTCTGTTCTTCTCACAAACCACATATGGATCCACCAGTGCCATTGCATGTGTATTCTTTTCACAAACCACAGCTAGAGTCATTGCATGTGCGTTCTTTTCATTAACCACATCCAGAGTCATTGCCTGTGTGTTCTTTTCACAAACCACATATGAATCCACCAGTGTCATTGGATGTCTGTTCTTTTCACAAACCACATCTAGAGTCATTGCTTGTGTGTTCTTCTCACAAACCACATATGGATCCACCAGAGTTCATTGCATGTGTGTTCTTTTCACAAACCAGAGCTAGAGTCATTGCATGTCTGTTCTTCTCACAAACCATACATGGATCCACCAGAGTCATTGCATGTGTGTTCTTTTCACAAACCACATCTAGAGTCATTGCATGTGTGTTCTTCTCACAAACCACATATGGGTCCACCAGAGTTTATTGCATGTCTGTTCTTTTCACAAACCACAGCTTGAGTCATTGCATGTCTGTTCTTCTCATAAACCACACATGGATCCACCAGAGTCGTTGCATGTGTGTTCTTTTCACAAACCACTTCTAGAGTCATTGGATGTCTGTTCTTTTTAGAAACCACATATTGATCCACCAGTGTCATTGCATGTGTGTTATTTTCATTAACCACGTCTAGAGTCATTGCATGTCTTTTCTTTTCACAAACTACATATGGATCCACCAGTGTGATTGCATGTGTGTTCTTTTCACAAACCACATCTAGAGTCATTTCATGTGTGTTCTTTTCATTAACCACATCTAGAGTCATTGTATGTGTGTTCTTTTCACAAACCACATATGGATCCACCAGTTTCATTGCATGTGTGTTCTTTTCACAAACCACATCTTGAGTCATTGCATGTGTGTTCTTCTCACAAACCACATATGGATCCACCAGAGTTCATTGCATGTCCGTTCTTTTCACAAACCACAGCTAGAGTCATTGCATGTTTGTTCTTCTCACAAACCACACATGGATCCACCAGAGTCATTGCATGTGTGTTCTTTTCACAAACCACAGCTAGAGTCATTTGATGGCTCGGTATGGATGTAGAGCGCGTTGGGAACCCCAAGAGGAATGTATGATGAGCACAGCGGCAAGTTTCCCTCAGTTATGAAACCAAGGTTTAATCGAACCAGTAGGAGCAAGGAAACACCCCAAAGGTGTTGCTAGCTGAGCCTTGGCAGGGCGCACTACCGGTGCTAGTAGCAACGTGGAGACCTGCACAACACAACCACAGAACTTTGTCCCCAACTTGTGATTAGGTTGTCAATCTCACTGTGTTTTGCTGAAAACAAAGGATTAAACATATCGAATGGAAGGAAGTAATAGTTTGCAGAAACTAAACACAAAGCAGTAAACGGTTTATAGATTGTATGTAAAAGAAAAGGACCGGGATCCATAGTTCACTAGAGGTGGCTCTCCTTAAGATAGATAACATGCTGGGTGAACAAATTACAGCGGGGCAATTAACAAACATCGAGAAAGCAATACATGCATATACTAGTCATCTTGACTCCTTTGGAACTTGATTAGGAATTACAACATTATACATAGACCGCCATCCAACTGCATCTATGACTAATAATCCACCTTCAGGTTATCATCTGAACCCCCTCCAGTATTAAGTTGCAAGGAACATATTATTGCTTTACGAATTGCGTGTAAAGTAAACAATACGATTGTTCTATGAACAAAGGATTGTTGTTTTCTCCCTAGTAGCAACAACACATCTAGTACCTTAGAGATTTCTGTCACTTCCCCAGATTACCATAGGCATGAACCCACTATCGAGCATAAATACAAACTCTTGGAGTTGCTAGCATCTACTTGGCCAAGATAGCTACTAACAACGGAAAGCATGCAAGATCACAAATAACAAAGACATGATAGAATCAATAATCAATCTGAAATGGCATCTCACTATCCATCGAATCCCCGCAAACACAACATGCAGAATTACAAATAGACGATCTTGATCATGAACGGAGCTCACAAGATCTAAACATGAAAGCACAAAGGAGGAGAACCAGCCATCTAGCTACTACGTGGATCCGTAGTCCAAGGATGAACTACTCACGCATCACACCGGAGGGTTGCATGGTGATGAAGAAGGCCTCCAGGGTGAATTCCCCTCTCCGGCAGGGTGCCGCGAAGAGCTTCAGATCCCTCCCGATCTAGGGATGGAGATGACGAGGGCTACAGACTCTTTCGTGGATTTTTTGATCAGGCACTTAGGGTTTTCGTCCTGAGGGCATCTTATAGTCGGAAGGGGAGGCCGAGGGGGTGTCGGAGGCAGCCACACCACCCCCTGGCGCGGGCCAGGCTGGGCCACGCGGCCAGGTGGTGTGGTGGCCCCCTGGCCCCTCTCCGTCTCGTATTCTGGCATCTGATGACTTCCGGAAAAATAGGCACTTTGGCTTTTGTCCCATCCAATTCCGAGAATATTCATTTTCTGACTTTCCTGGAACCAAAAACAGCAGAAAACAGGCAGCTGGCACTTTGGCTCTTCTTAATAGGTTAGTCCAAGAAATCATATGAAATGTACTCCAAAGTGTGGACAAAACACAAGAAAGTAGATAAAACCAAGCTTAACTCCTGCTCGTCCTCGAGTAGGTAAGTGATAAAAAGAAAGAATAATTTTTGAGGTGACATGCACCATCAAAGACTTGATCAAAGTATTTGTAAATCATTCAAAGCTGGGATCATAGTACTTCAATCATAACATGAAAGAAAATGTTCTAGCAATAAGACAACGAAACTATGATGCAACATGAAAAGGCACAAACAAAAGACTCATGAATAACAATGCTTTGCAGGACGTTTGTTTGTTTCACATAAAGAAAACATAGCATAATAGTATTCATCTTGTCCCTCATAGAGTAGCAATTATAAATGCATAGGACACCTTCAAAGTTCATAAGAGTGACTAGATACAAATAGTTTAAAACAAGCAATATCAAGTTATGCATCAATCAACTAGTCTTGGGACAATGCACATAGAACTAAGAATGGTCACTATGCTCTCAAAGTAGGTGCATAAAGGTAGAAGGTGGAGACTCAATATAATGGTGGAAGAAAGGCCTTCATAAAAGGAAGTAGGGATTCAAGTCTCATAAAGAGCTTCCAAAAATTGTGGTACTTATAGCTTTGAGCTCTCATTGCCCCTATCATAAGCATCTTGAAGTGATTAAGGTTAAAGTGAACAAACTATGGTGTACATGCTTGATGAAGTATAAGTTAGAAATGTCATGTCCCTTGTATATGAGGGCCGCTCCTCATGCTACTCAAGTTTTGTCGGTAAGTTCTTGTCATCATAAGTACATGTGTATCTTAGAGAACCGCCAATAGGGTACCCCTTGCCCGATGATATGGAAGAATCCCCATATCAAAATGACAATGCAAGCAGACAACGAGCATCTCAGCAATCTTCTTATTTACCATGGGAATATGGTGCTTTTTTCTCTCTTTCATCTTTTCATAATCTCTTTTTTCTTTTTCTCTTTTTTCTCAATATAGGACTCTTTTTTTATAAGAAGAATGCTTCATAGACAACTCATTATGGTTACGCTACAGGTTTCCACCATGTCAACATGGATTAGACCAGCGGCCCAGGCATTTCTCTAACACATATACATAACTCCATGGACTTACAAGCTCCCCTTTCATTTCACACTGATGACATCCATATACAAAAGACCATGTCAACTAGGTACAAGTACCAAGTGCAATGTTGAAAGCGTTCCCCATGAAAGCATGGTTCTGCTAATTCCCAACAAATAAGTGCAAGCATATACAACATAGACGACACAATGGTTCAAGTTTATTAAGGGCATGAAAAGTAAAGTGTGCCATCAAGTTCATGAGAGCTTTAATCACTAGTTTTCTCATAACAAGTTTAATTTGGAAGGTAAACAAAAGCATGAATATACTTGAAATAGCATAAGCTAGTAGATAGGTATGGTGGACTCTTTGGAATAACTTGGTTTAGGGAGATGGATGCATGAGTGGAACTCGTACTTGGTTGTGGAGGCTAGCAAAAGACTGGGAGCGACAAACTAAGAGAGCAATAATGGCCATAATCATGCAGAGCGACAAAACATCATTGAGCAAAGCATAAAGTGATACTACAAGTTGAAAACTAAAGGATCATAAAGGCTATGGTGACTTGAGATAGTCATAACATTGTGTGAGCATGTGCCAAGTCAACCCAAATAAAGCATCAAAGGAGAATACAACTATACTATGCTTTAATATGCTAAAACAACGCATGATTCATCTAAGGCACATTAAGCAATCTCAATTGTTTATAACAAGTAATGCTACAGCAAAGAATACTAAGCATAAAGCCAAAACAATATCAAGCATGGCATGACAAAGCATAGGCCACAGTCAAAAACGAGCTCTTTTTACCACATAAGCATGGACTTTCCTACTCTTTTCCAAACCAAATCAAACTATTTGCAAACCAATGTATGAAAGAGGGGGTCCAACCAATTTATTTCAGAAAACTAAGAAAGCAAAAGCAAACTAAAAACCAAAACGAAAAAGAAGACGCTCCAAGAACAACACAACTGTGCATGAAACAATAAAAATGAAGCGTTTGGAAGAAACCTGGGATTTTTATTGATGAAGAAGGAGATGCCTTGGGCATCCCCAAGCTTTGACACTTGTACTTCTTGGATATTTCTTGAGGTGACACGCGTGGCATCCCCAAGATTGAGCTTTAGTCCATCCTTCATCTCATTACTCATTCCTTCCATACACCTGAAATTTTTCCTTCATATAAAACTTCACACAATCTTTATTAGCAACATTAGTGTACTAAAGATAAATAAGTCTTGAGGTTCAGTTCTAACACCAAATAAACTTCCATTAGAACACTAGATACTGTAGCACTTCCCTCAAAAACCTCAATTCCCCAAAAGTACTCAAAAAGGAAGCAACAAGAAGCAAATGCAGAAAATGGCAGAAATCTGTCAAAACAGACCAGCATGTAAAGACGATTTTTTCGAAGACCTTCTGTTGCTCAAATCAAAAAGTGTTGAACTAACGAAAGTTAGATAACAATCTGGGGCAGAAGCACAAAAATTCACTCCTCAAAAAGACATTCAGGTTCGAGTCCTCTTCAAGGCATAATATGGAGAATGCTCATTCAATCAGCATTCCCTGTAGAAGTATTCCGAAAATCTGCACCTGGAGCAATCGCGTTACGATGCAGACTATTGTATTCACCACTAATGATGTGTTCTCTAACCGCCTTCTATTTTGACATAGAGGATTTTACATGAATTTTTACGGTGAAGCACAAAAAACTGTTTCGGGACAACAACTTTCCCAATCATTACTTATCTCTCATTAGAGGTTACTCTTGGCACAAAAAGCAAATAGAAAAGGATAAGGAGCGGTTATTACAGAGGTAATAACTTCCAATACTCATCTAAAACTTTTGGGTTATCTCCCAATAAGTACTTTTCTTTAATGCCTTTAAGTTAGGCATAAGAAGCAAGAAAGAATCAAGTGTTCTCAAATGAAGAAGCATTAAGACCAAATTTTTGCCCTTACCTCTCTTACTTTTATTCTTAACCTTGGGAAAAATATGATTGTTTGGTGGAGAATAAAGGTGCATGGTTCCCTTTCCCACATCTATTATTGCTCCAAGGAGTTCTAATAGGGACCTTCTAAGTGTAATTTGTCATTTTCCTGCACATTCAATAACAAGATAATCAGTAGAAATCATTTTCCCAAGGATCTTTTTAAACACTCCTTTAGCTACTCCAATAGGTAACATGGTAGAATTATTAGCAAGATATATTTCTTTTCCTCCTTAAGTAAGCCCCCAAGTATTTAAAGATTCATAAATATCTTTGGGCATAAGACAAAATTCAGACATGATATCACAGCGAGCTTGAAAAGTTTCATTGTTTATCTCAATCTTTACTATAGGGAGCCATTTTTATGGTTCAGAATTTATTGAAACATAATTGTGATGCTCCCTAAGCGTATTACAGCAATCTTTTAAACTAGCAGTGCCAGTCTCAAGAGTGTTCAATCTAGCAAATATTCTTGGGAAAGAAATATCAGTTTGGCTAGGCAAGTTGTAAGTAAGGATCAATTTCTTATAGCATTAATAGCGTCATCCTCATTACATTGGAGGAAATCTCCTCCCACAACAACATCTAAAGCATATCTATAGCAAAGAGCAATTCCAAGGTAAAAATTGCTAAGGAACAAGCTTTGAGTCATTTTAGGCTTAGTTTTTTCATGTAGATCAGAGATTCTAGACCAAGATTCTTTAAAACTTTCATCAATTCCTTGTTTAAAAGTGAAAATCATTTCCTCGGGTGACATAGTGATTGGAGAAAGGCTAGACATAATAGCAACTAAAGATAGGAACTAATTTTTGTGTGTTTTTGATAACAAAACAAGCAAACAAAGCAAAAGTAAACTAAGCAAAACAAAAATAACAAAGTAAAGAGATTTGTTATGAGGGACTCCCCTTGTGAAGATGTCCTTGACTCCCCGGCAACGGCGCCAGAAAAATGCTTGATGGCTCAGTATTGATGTAGAGCTCGTTGGGAACCCCAAGAGGAAGGTATGATGAGCACATCATCAAGTTTCCCTCAGTTATGAAACCAAGGTTTAATCGAACCAGTAGGAGCAAGGAAACACCCCAAAGGTGTTGCTAGCTGAGCCTTGGTAGGGCGCACTACCGGCACTAGTAGCAACGTGGAGACCTGCACAACACAACCACAAAACTTTGTCCCGAACTTGTGATGAGGTTGTCAATCTCACCGTGTTTTGTTAAAAACAAAGTATTAAACGTATCGAATGGAAGGAAGTAATAGTTTGCAGAAATTAAACACAAAGCAGTAAAAAGTTTATAGATTGTATGTAAAAGAAAAGGACCGGGATCCATAGTTCACTAGAGGTCGCTCTCCTTAAGATAGATAACATGCTGGGTGAACAAATTACAGTGGGGCAATTGACAAACATCGAGAAAGCAATACATGCATATACTAATCATCTTGACTCCTTTGGAACTTGATTGGGCATTACAACATTATATATAGACCGCCATCCAACTGCATCTATGACTAATAATCCACCTTCCGGTTATCATCCGAACTCCCTCTAGTATTAAGTTGCAAGCAACAGATTATTGCTTTAAGAATTGCGTGTAAAGTAAACAATATGATTGTTGTATGAACAAAGGATTATTGTTTTCTCCCTAGTAGCAACAACACATCTAGTACCTTAGAGATTTCTGTCACTTCCCCAGATTACCAGAGGCATGAACCCACTATCGAGCATAAATACTAACTCTTGGAGTTGCTAGCATCTACTTGGCCAAGATAGCTACTAACAACGGAAAGCATGCAAGATCAAATAACAAAGACATGATAGAATCAATAATCAATCTGAAATAACATCTCAATATCCATCGGATCCCCGCAAACACAACATGTAGAATTACAAATAGATAATCTTGATCATGAACGGAGCTCACAAGATCTAAACATGAAAGCACAAAGGAGGAGAACCAGCCATCTAGCTACTACATGGATCCGTAGTCCAACGATGAACTACTCACGCATCACACCGGAGGCTTGCATGGTGATGAAGAAGGCCTCCAGGGTGAATTCCCCTCTCCGGCAGGGTGCCGGGAAGAGCTTCAGATCCCTCCCGATCTAGGGATGGAGATGACGGCGGCTACAGACTCTTTCGTGGATTTTTGATCGGGCACTTAGGGTTTTCGTCCCGAGGGCAGCTTATAGTCGGAAGGGGAGGCCGAGGGGGTGCCGGAGGCAGCCACACCACCCCCTGGCGCGGGCCAGGCTGGGCCGCGCGGCCAGGTGGTGTGGTAGCCCCCTGACCCCTCTCCGTCTCATATTCTGGCATCTGATGACTTCCGGAAAAATAGGTACTTTGGCTTTTGTCCCGTCCAATTCCGAGAATATTCATTTCCTGACTTTCCTGGAACCAAAAAAGGAGAAAACAGGCAGCTGGCACTGTGGCTCTTGTTAATAGGTTAGTCCAAGAAATCATATGAAAAGTATTCGAAAGTGTGGACAAAACACAAGAAAGTAGATAAAACCAAGCATGGAACATCAAAAATTATAGATACATTTGCAATGTATCATCATTGCATGTCTGTTCTTTTCACAAACCACATCTAGAGTCATTGCATGTGTGTTCTTCTCACAAAACACATATGGATCCACCAGAGTTCATTGCATGTATGTTCTTTTCACAAACCACAGCTAGAGTCACTGTATGTCTGTTCTTCTCACAAACCACACATGGATCCACCAGAGTCATTTCATGTGTGTTCTTTTCAACAAGCACATCTAGAGTCATTGGATGTCTGTTGTTTTCACAAACCACATCTAGAGTCATTGCATGTGTGTTCTTCTCACAAACCACATATGGATCCACCAGAGTTCATTGCATGTATGTTCTTTTCACAAACCACAGCTATAGTCACTGTATGTCTGTTCTTCTCACAAACCACACATGGATCCACCAGAGTCATTGCATGTGTGTTCTTTTCACAAAGCACATCTAGAGTCATTGGATGTCCATTGTTTTCACAAACCACATATTGATCCACTAGTGTCATTGCATGTGTGTTCTTTTCACAAACCACATCTAGAGTCATTGTGTGTGTGTTCTTTTCACAAACTACATATGGATCCACTAGTGTGATTTCATGTGTGTTCCTTTCATTAACCATAGCTAGAGCCATTGCATGTATGTTCTTTTCACAAACACATATGGATCCACCAGTGTTGTTGCATGTGTGTTCTTTTCACAAACCACGGCTAGAGTCATTGCATGTGTGTTCTTTTCATTAACCACATCTAGAGTCATTGCATGTGTGTTCTTTTCACGAACCACATATGGATCCACCAGTGTCATTGCATGTGTGTTCTTTTCACAAACCACATCTAGAGTCATTGCATGTGTGTTCTTTTCACAAACCACATATGGATCCACCAGAGTTCATTGCATGTCTATTCTTCTCACAAACCACATATGGATCCACCAGTGTCATTGCATGTGTGTTCTTTTCACAAACCACAGCTAGTCATTGCATGTATGTTCTTTTCACACACCACATCTAGAGTCATTGCATGTGTGTTCTTCTCACAGACCACATATCGATCCACCAGAGTTCATTGCATGCCTGTTCTTTTCACAAACCATAGCTTGAGTCATTGCATGTCTGTTCTTCTCACAAACCACAAATGGATCCACCAAAGTCATTGCATGTGTGTTCTTTTCACAAAGCACATCTAGAGTCGTTAGATGTATGTTCTTTTCACAAACCACATATTAATCCACCAGTGTCATCGCATGTGTGTTCTTTTCACAAACCACATCTAGAGTCATTACATGTGTGTTCTTTTCACAAACCACATATGGATCCACCAGTGTGATGCATATGTGTTCTTTTCATTAACCACATCTAGAGTCATTTGATGTGTGTTCTTTTCACAAACCACAGATGGATCCACTAGTGTCATTGCATGCCTGTTCTTTTCACAAACCACATCTAGAGTCATTGCATGTGTGTTCTTCTCACAAACCACATATGGATCCACCATAGTTCATTGCATGCATGTTCTTCTCACAAACCACATATGGATCCACCACTGTCATTGCATGTGTGTTCTTTTCACAAATCACGGCTAGAGTCATTGCATGTGTCTTTTTTTCATTAACCACATCTAGAGTCATTACATGTGTGTTCTTTTCACAAACAACAAATGGATCCACCAGTGTCATTAGATGTTTGTTCTTTTCACAAACCACATCTAGAGTCATTGCATGTGTGTTCTTCTCACAAACCACATATGGATCCACCAGAGTTCATTGCATGTCTGTTCTTATCACAAACCAGAGCTAGAGTCATTGTATTCCCGTTCTTCTCACAAACCACACATGGATCCACCAGATTCATTGCATGTGTGTTCTTTTCACAAACCACAGCTAGTCATTGCATGTCTGATCTTTTCACAAACCACATCTAGAGTCATTGCATGTGTGTTCTTCTCATAAACAACATATGGATCCACCAGAGTTCATTGCATGTATGTTCTTTTCACAAACCACAGCTAGAGTCACTGTATGTTTGTTCTTCTCACAAACCACACATGGATCCACCAGAGTCATTGCATGTGTGTTCTTTTCACAAAGCACCTCTAGAGTCATTGGATGTATGTTGTTTTCACAAACCACATATTGATCCACTAGTGTCATTGCATGTGTGTTATTTTCACAAACCACATCTTGAGTCATTGCATGTGTGTTCTTTTCACAAACTACATATGGATCCACCAGTCTGATTGCATGTGTGTTCCTTTCATTAACCACGGCTAGAGCCATTGCATGTCTGTTCTTTTCAGAAACCACATACGGATCCACTAGTGTCATTGCATGTGTGTTCTTTTCACAAACCACAGCTAGAGTCATTGCATGTGTGTTCTTTTCATTAAGCACATCTAGAGTCATTGCATGTTTCTCTTTTCACAAACCACATATGGATCCACCAGTGTCATTGCATGTGTGTTCTTTTCACAAACCATATCTTGAGTCATTACATGTGTGTTCTTCTCACAAACCACATATGGATCCACCAGAGTTCATTGCATGTCTTTTCTTCTCACAAACCACATATGGATCCACCAGTGTCATTGCATGTGTGTTCTTTTCACAAACCACAGCTAGCGTCATTGCATATGTGTTCTTTTCATTAACCACATCCAGAGTCATTGCATGTGTGCTCTTTTCACAAACCACATATGGATCCACCAGTGTCATTGGATGTATGTTGTTTTCACAAACGACATCTTGAGTCATTGCATGTCTGTTCTTCTCAAAAACTACACATGGATCCACCAGAGTCATTGCATGTGTGTTCTTTTCACAAACCACAGCTAGAGTCATTGCATGTCTGTTCTTTTCACAAACCACATCTAGAGTCATTGCATGTGTGTTCTTCTCACAAACCACATATGGATCCACCAGAGTTCATTGCATGTGTGTTCTTTTCGCAAACCACATCTAGAGTCATTGGATGTCTGTTCTTCTCACAAACCACACATGGATCCATCAGTGTCATTGAATGTGTGTTCTTTTCACAAACCACATCTAGACTCATTGCATGTGTGTTCTTTTCACAAACCACATATGGATCCACCAGTGTGATTACATGTGTGTGCTTTTCACAAACCACATCTAGAGTCATTGCATGTCTGTTCTTTTCACAAACCACATATGGATCTACCAGTGTCATTGCATGTGTGTTCTTTTCACAAACTAGAGCTAGAATCATTGCATGTGTGTTCTTTTCATTAACCACATCTAGAGTCATTGCATGTGTGTTCTTTTCACAAACCACAGCTAGAGTCATTGCATGTGTGTTCTGTAACACCCCGTCCACTCCTGGGTCCGGGGGGTGTCATTCTTGGCAACTTAATAGGATATCTAGACTGGCCCCACAGACCAACACTAGTATTTTCTATGCACTTTGTCCTCACTCGTGCGCACCCGGTTACCCACTTCCTGGTCGGTCACCCATCCTAGAATTGCTCTAGGCCAAGCACGCTTAACCTTAGAGTTCTTTTCGAATGAGCTTCTGGAAAAGAAGTTGCAACTTGTTGATATGGGTATACTATCAATCCTATTAAGCCATGTGCCTGGATCTCACATACACCCACCCTTTAGAAGATCGATGCCCTCATCGATCAAGCACACCCAGGAATGTTCCCTCTTGGCACACGTTTGTGCGTCCAGTGCCGGCACATGTGCTATGCCATGTCCACTCCGGGCCACACGCGCCATGCTCCACATGTCCCGCCACTGACCCAGGCACTCCCGTGCAAGGGTCGGCTCTGATACCACTTGTAACACCTTGTCCACTCCTGGGCCCGGGGGGTGTCACTCCTGGCAACTTAATAGGATATCTAGACTGGCCCCACAGACCAACAGTAGTCTTTTCTGCGCACTTTGTCCTCACTCGTGCGCACCTGGTTACCCACTTCCCGGTCGGTCAGCCATCCTAGAATTGCTCTAGGCCAAGCACGCTTAACCTTAGAGTTCTTTTCGAATGAGCTTCCGGAAAAGAAGTTGCAACTTGTTGATATGGGTTTCCTATCAATCCTATTAAGCCATGTGGCTAGATCTCACATGTTCTTTTCATTAACCACATCTAGAGTCATTGCATGTGTGTTCTTTTCACAAACCAATTATGGATCACCAGTGTCATTGCATGTGTGTTCTTTTCACAAACCACATCTAGAGTCATTGCATGTGTGTTCTTCTCACAAACCACATATGGATCCCCCAGAGTTCATTGCATGTATGTTCTTATAACAAACCACATATGGATCCACCAGTGTCATTGCATGTGTGTTCTTTTCACAAACCACAGCTAGAGTCATTGCATGTATGTTATTTTCACACACCACATCTAGAGCCATTGCATGTGTGTTCTTCTCACAGACCACATATGGATCCACCAGAGTTCATTGCATGTCTATTATTTTCACAAACCACAGCTAGAGTCATTCAATGTCTGTTCTTCACAAACCACAAATGGATCCACCAGAGTCATTGCATGTATGTTCTTTTCAAAAAGCACATCTAGAGTCTTTAGATGTCTGTTCTTTTCACAAACCACATATTAATCCACCAGTGTCATTGCATGTGTGTTCTTTTCACAAACCACATCTAGAGTCATTTCACGTGTGTTCTTTTCACAAACCACATATGGATCCACCAGTGTGATAGCATATGTGTTCTTTTCATTAACCACAGCTAGATTCATTGCATGTTTGTTCTTTTCACAAACCACATATGGATCCACCAGTGTCATTGCATGTGTGTTCTTTTCATTAACCACATCTAGAGTCATTGCACGTGTGTTCTTTTCACAAACCACATATGGATCCACAAGTGTCATTGCATGCCTGTTCTTTTCACAAACCACATCTAGAGTCATTGCATGTGTGTTCTTCTCACAAACCACATATGGATCCACCATAGTTCATTGCATGTCTGTTCTTCTCACAAACCACACACTACTAGGAAACAGCCCATCCGTGGCGCATGGAAATGGGACTTGTATGGCGCATATCCTAGTCGCCACTGTTACCTCGCCACTGATAACTACTTCCTGTGGTGCATATGGATATGCGCCACAGAAGTCCCAGACTTTTGTGGCGCATTTCTCCATATTCTCCACAGGAAGAACTTCTGTGGCGCATTTACATATATGCGCCACTGACTATATAATTATATGCGCCACTGATTGCGTAACACGTATTCGAAGTAAAATACTTTCCTGGTGTATAATCAGGTATTTATACAGGATTTATACAGTATTTATCTAGATGAGTATAAAATACATTGCACAAGTAGTAGATGCATGAAAACCGACATATATATAATACAAACACTTAGAGCCCGACCGAGATACATATATAGTGTCAAGTGCCAAATTTTTACACAAGCACCGAATAAAAAGTTCATATCATCTCACATTACAAATATGAAGTGGCCACCGCCGCCTACACTAGGATCAAATAGAATACAACTGTGATAATGGTGAGAAAGAGCATTAGCCCAACCAATATCTTCATCCGGTTCTTCTTCCACAAGTGGTTACTCCACTTGGCTATCGCCTCCTCTCTAGTCGCGTATCCTTTGTAGATGTTGCCGCTGAACTTGTTCACTTGTTTGTGACAATCCTCCCACTCCTCGTAGACTCCTGGAACCCTACCCATGTACACCACATACCACCTCGTCGCCATCTCTATAGATGACAAGGAATATTAGTAAAAATACAACAAAAAGAATGAATAAAGGGTTCACATCCATATATATATATATATATGTTCATAGAATATAAAACAAAGGATCCATAAACCTAAAAGATAGATCATCATAGAAGCAATAAGTTCAACGACAACACGATCACAAGGTAGTTTAAGTCTAACAACAATGACCATTTCGACCACGAGATAGTAAAGTTTATGACACACACTAATACAGCAGGCGTCCATCAAGAATATACACACACTGGATCATGCTAGAGGCACACATCGATCATGATGAAGACTTCCTCTTCTCGCTCGGCTTTGGGAACGGTAGATAGCCCTCTTTAGTCATCCACGTCCTTGTGTCACCCTACTTACGGAGGCGTTCTTCGATCTCCCTCTTACTCAACCCTCCGGCTTGTTGTAGGGCACCCCCCCTTGTGTTGACATCTTCAATGATGATTTGCGATAACTTCATCTGAATGCGATGGAAGTCTTCTCTAAGATTAGCATCGTCGATTTTCGCCAAAGTTTTGGCCCATCCTCGGAGACTAGATGGCAGCGTTAGGTTCTGGCAATCCTGAACATAGCCTTTAAGGTGATGGAGGATGTAGAAGGCCTCCTTGGCACCATTAGTCGACTGCTTGACGCAGGGGAACTCGAGCACGTTCTTGAACACGTGTTTGCCATCCTTGATACATTCCCGCTATCTACGAAGGTGCATCCCTTCTTGGTGTTGCCCTCGAGAGCCTCATTGAGAACACCCCTTATTCTGGTGTAGTCATTCTTCTTCGTCAAACTCCCCGAGTCGAAATACGTGGCTAGCGAATACCTCGGGGCAAGGACGATGAGTGTGCAATATTTGTCTCTGCGCAACACAATTGGAACGGAATGTTGGAAAAAGAGTAAAGGAAGAAATCTATAAGAAATGCATAAGTTACGGTGGCGATGAGCGAGTGTGTGTACTTACTCGGGAAAGAAAGGCAAAAGAAGTGTGCCCTTCCTCTTGTTGTCCACCATGAACTTCTCGAGGTACGCCGTCGCCTTGGTCTGTGTCTCTGATCCTTCGACCAACTGGTTGTCCCGCATGTAGTAGGGATCCACTATCGTGATTTCCGGGGTACTTTCTCTCTTGATCGTGATCGCCAGATTGGCGTGTATAGGCGGACCAAGTTATAGTCCCGCTGTTTCGTGAGAAACAGCTTGAATATGTCCTCGAACGCTATGAAGAATATATCCTTGGGGGGTTCATCAATGAAGCCCACGTCCAATGGCACCTTGGCCGTGAAAACCGGGTAATTTGGATCTTCATCTTTAAGAAGGAGGCCCTCTAGTGTCTTGACACCCTCGTGCAAAGTTAACATGGCTCCAACCGCAATGTGGATCATATCTGGAGTCAATATCGGATCACCAGTTACATGCACTCGGGGCAAGCCATGTTGTGTGGATGGTACGACGACAGCGTCCTGACCCTGGATCCTCTTCGGAAGAGGCTGGCCCGCACCCTTCTTCTTATTATTATTACCTCTCTTCCTGTAGTGCTTCTTCTTCACAATAGTGCCAGCCACTGCCATCTGCTCATTAGTCGCCTTTCGGAGTGTGTTGGGGCTGGAAACCAATCCCGATTTCTCTTGTGGTGGATCGTCGGCCGGAGGCGTCTCTTGAGAAAGACCATGGAAGACCAGGCGCTACGTGCATGTATTGGGCGGACCAGCTTGATGGTCGTCGCGAGCTATGAAGGGTTCTTCATCCACAGAAGGCATATACAATCCTTTGGCGATGCCAGTGTTGATGAAGTCGTCAACATTGACCAATTCATCATCATCTTCATGGGTGCCATCATGTGGTGGTGGTAGCGGGGGCGACGGCGGTTGCGGCACAATGTCTTTGCCATGTGGTGTTGCACACACTACAAAGAGTTGATGGTGACGGCTGGTGGTGGCGATGATGGACGCTACTGGCTTCCGCGGTGGTGGCCGGGCGATCGGTCGAGAGGTGGTGCCGGTGCTCCCCCCGCAAGACGAATCTGGGTCTTCGGCCATGTCAAGGGCCAGTTGTAGCACTCCCCAAGGGTCTTGTGTTTGTCGGCTCCCTGAGGTTGAAAGGGGGGTCCATGTCATCGCACCCTGGCAACACCCGAGCCAACCTGTGATGGGTTCGTAGCATGGAAAACAAAAAAATTCTACCGCAAGAACGAACAAAACCCCGATCTAATTTAGATAAAAGCCAAGATCTAATCTATTAGACATGTGCAACGAGATAGATCTGTACTAACCCTTGTAGATCCGAAAGCCTTGTGCGAGATCGGATCTCGTGGTTGATGTAGACGATCACTTGCCGATCTCAAGATCGAGTAGACGATCCTTCCGGCACCGCGTTCCGGCAGTGCTTCCGCAGTCGATCACACGCGCGGAGTCGATGCAAACCTTCCTCTCACCGTTCCAACGAGCAGCGGAGGTAGTAGATCTCTCCACGGAATCCAGGCAGCACGACGGCGTGGTGGTGGTGGTGGAGTAGAGAATTCTGTAGGGCTTTGCCTAAGCCTGAGCAGAAGGAAGGATGAGGAGAGAGGCGGCTAGTGCAAGAGTGGAGGGGCAAGGGGGGTGGCGCCTCCACCCCCCCAAGTTTCCCCTTTTTCTTTCTTGGTTTTCAAGTAAACTCCATAGAAATTTCTAGAACCTTCCGGAACATTCCGAAACCTTCTAGAACCCCCATATAAACACTCCGGAACATTTCTGAATCTAGAAAATGATCTCCATTATATGAATCTTATTCTCCGGACAATTCCGGATCTCCTCGTGATGTCTCAGATCCAATCCGAGACTCCGAACAACATTCGGTCTCCAACGCACATTCCATATCTACCTAAACAGCATCGAACCTTAAGTGCGTCACCCTACGGTTCGTGAATATGCAGACATGATGGAGACACCTCTCCGATCAATAACCATCAGAGGGATCTAGAGATCCATAACGGCTCCCACATACTCAATGATGACTTCGTGATCGATTGAACCATTAACATACGAAACCAATTCCCTTTGTCACGTGATACTCTACTTATCCGAGGTTTGATCGTCGGTATCTCCATACCTAGTTCTACCTCATTACTGATAAGTACTCTTTACTCGTTCCATGTTATGTCATCCCTTGTGACCTAGTCACATGCTTGCAAGCTCACTAGATGACATTCCACCGAGAGGGCCCAGAGCATATCTATCCGTCATATGGATGGACAAATCCCAATCTTGGTCCATGTGCTTCAACACATACTTTCAGAATACCCAATGACACCTTTATAACCACCTAGTTACGAAGCGGTGTTTGATGTCATCAAAGCACCCATCCGGTGATGGTGATTAACATAACCTCATGGTCGAAGGATTAGGTTACTATGCATTTGAAAGCTTGTAGCAATACGAACTTAATGACTTGATCTTATGCTACACTTACTATGGGTGTGTGTCCATCACATCATTCTCCTAATGATACAACCTTGTTATTAATGACATCCAATGTCCATGATCAGGAAACCATGATCATCTATTAATCAACAAGCTAGTTCAACAAGAGGCTTACTAGGGACTCTTTTACGATTACAAAACACACATGTATTAGTGTTTCCTTATAATACAATTATAGCATGGGATGTAAACATTCATCATAAACACAAAGATATAATAATAACCACTTTTATTATTGCCTCTTGGGCATATCTCCAACAGTCTCCCACTTGCACTAGAGTCAATAATTTAGATTACATGGTAATATACCTAACACCCATGGTGTTCTGGTGTTAGTCATGCTTTGCTCTAGGGAGAGGTTTAGTCAACGGATCTGCCACATTCAGATCAGTGTGTACTTTGCAAATCTTTATGTCACCATCTCGGACATACTCGTGAATGGCATGGAGACGTAGCTTGATGTGCTTCAGCTTGCTATGTGACCTTGGCTCCTGTGCATTAGCTATGGCACCTGTGTTGTCACAGTAGATGGCCATCGGGTCCAAACGCACTAGGAACCATGCCAAGTTCAGTAATGAACTCCTTCATCCATATGGCTTCTTTTGTAGCCTCCAAAGCAGCTATGTATTCCGATTCAGTTGAAGATTTCGCCACAACTCTTTGCTTGGCACTCCTCCAGCTCACTGCAGCACCATTCAAAATAAATACGTATCCAGACTGTGACTTCGAGTCATCTGGATCAGTGTTCCAACTAGCATCAGTGTAACTGTTTACAACAAGCTGTTCATCACCTCCATAAGAAAGAACCATATCCTTAGTCCTATTCAGGTACTTTAGGATATTCTTGACCGCTGTCCAGTGCTCCATTCTAGGATCACTTTGATATCTGCTAGTCAAACTAACAGCATGTGCTATATCCGGTCTTGTACATAGCATGGCATACATGATAGAACCTATGTCCGAGGCATAGGGAATATTACTCATCTTTTCTCTATTTTCTGCCGTAGCTGGACTTTGAGTCTTACTCAAGGTCTTACCTGACAACATGGGCACGAACCCTTTCTTGCTCTCTTCCATTCTAAACTTCTTTAGAACTTTGTCCAAGTATGTACTTTGTGAAAGCGCTATTAGGCGTCTTGATCTATCTCTATAAATCTTGATGCCTAGAATATATGCCGCTTCGCCAAGATCCTTCATTGAAAAACTATTATTCAAATAGGCTTTGACGCCATTAAGAAGTTCTATATCATTCCCAATCAACAATATGTCATCTACATATAGTACTAGGAATGCTACAGAGCTCCCACTCACTTTCTTGTAAATACAAGCTTCTCCATAAGTTTGTATAAATCCAAAGTTTTTGATTACTTTATCAAAACGTTGATTCCAACTCCGGGATGCTTGCTTCAGTCCATAAATGGAGCACTGAAGGTTGCATACCTTGTCAGCATCTTTAGGATCGACACAACCCTTGGGTTGTACCATATACAACTCTTCCTCAATGTATCCATTAAGGAACACCGTTTTGACATCCATCTGCCAAATCTCATAATCGAAATATGCAGGAATTGCTAACAAAATCCTCACAAACTTTAGCTTCGCTACTGGTGAGAATGTCTCGTCGTAGTCAACTCCTTGAATTTGTCGGAACCCTTTCATGACAAGTCGAGCTTTATAGACGGTAACATTACCATCAGCATCTGTTTTTCTTTTGAAAATCCATTTGTTCTCGACAGCCTTACGGCCATCCGGTAAGTCCACCAAAGTACATACTTGGTTTTCGTACGTGGATCCCATTTCGGATTTCATGGCTTCTAGCCATTTGTCGGAATCTGGGCTCACCATAGCTTCTTCATACGTCGCAGGGTCATCAGTGTTTTCCACCAACATGACGTTAGGGGAAGGGTCATACCAATCAGGAGTGGTACGAACCCTCATTGACCTGCGAGGTTTAGTGGCAACTTCATTCGAAGTTTCATGATCACCATCATTAGCTTCCTCTCCAATTGGTGCAGGCGGCACAAAAACATCTTCCGGTGCTGCGCTACTCTCAACTCCAAGAGAAGGTTCAATAACCTCGTCGAGTTCTACTTTCCTTCCAGTCACTTCCTTCGAGAGAAACCCCTTCTCAAGAAAGGATCCATTCTTGGCAACGAAAACTTTGCCTTCGGATCTATGATAGAAGGTATACCCAATTGTTTATTTAGGGTATCCTATGAAGACGCATTTCTCCGCTTTGGGTTCAAGCTTATCAGGTTGTAACTTCTTTACATATGCTTCGCAACCCCAAACTTTAAGGAACGACAACTTAGGTTTCTTTCCAAACCACAATTCATATGGTGTCGTTTCAACGGATTTAGATGGTGCCCTATTTAAAGTGAATGCGGCTGTCTCTAATGCATAGCCCCAAAACGATAGCGGTAAATTTGTAAGAGACATCATAGACCGAACCATATCTAAGAGAGTTCGATTACGATGTTCGGACACACCATTACGCTGTGGTGTTCCCGGCGGTGTCAATTGTGAAAGTATTCTACATTTCTTTAAATGCATGCCAAAATCATAACTTAGATATTCACCTCCGCGGTCAGAACGCAGAAACTTAATCTTCTTGTTACGATGATTTTCCACTTCACTTTGAAATTCCTTAAACTTCTCGGAAGTTTCAGACTTATGTTTCATAAAGTAGACATACCCATATCTACTTAAGTCATCCGTGAAAGTGAGAACATAACGATATCCACCACGCGATGCTACACTCGTTGGACCGCACACATCGGTATGTATTATTTCCAATAAGTCTGTAGCTCACTCCATTATTCGATAGAATGGAGTCTTAGTCATTTTTCCCATTAGACATGCTTCACATATTTCAAGTGATTCAAAATCAAGTGATTCAAGAAGTCCATCAGAATGGAGTTTCTTCATACGCTTGACTCCAATGTGACCAAGACGACAGTCCCACATGTATGTAGAATTATCATTCAATTTTGTTCGTTTAGCATCTATGTTGTGAACATGTGTATCACTACTATCGAGATTTAGTAAGAATAAACCATTCATCTCAGGTGCATTACCATAAAAGATATTACTCATATAAATCGAACAACCTTTATTCTCGGACTTAAAAGAGTAACCGTCTCGCAATAAACAAGATCCAGATATAATGTTCATGCTTAACGCAGGCACCAAATAAAAATTATTCAAATTTAAAACTAATCCCGAAGGTAGATGCAGAGGGGGCGTGCCGACAGCGATCACATCAACCTTGGAGCCATTTCCAACGCGCATCGTCACCTCGTCTCTTGCCAGTCTTCGCTTATTCCGCAGCTCCTGTTTCGAGTTACAAATATGAGTAACCGAACTAGTATCAAATACCCAGGCACTACTACGATTACTTGTAAGATACACATCAATAACATGTATATCGAATATACCTTTCTTCTTGATGTTGCCGTTCTTCAGATCCGCCAGGTACTTGGGGCAGTTACGCTTCTAGTGACCGGCACCCTTGTAGTAGAAGCATTCAGTTTCAGGCTTAGGACCAACCTTGGGCTTCTTAGCAGGTGCGGCAGCTTTCTTGCCGTCCTTCTTGAAGTTGCCCTTGTTCTTAGGCTTGCCCTGTTTCTTGAAATTGGTGGTCTTATTGACCATCAACACTTGGTGCTCCTTTTTGATCTCCACTTCAGCAGTTTTCAGCATGGACGATAGTTCAGGCAACGTCTTGTTCATGTAGTGCATATTGTAGTTCATCACAAAGTTCTTATAACTCGGTGGCAGTGATTGGAGGACACGGTGAATCCCTAACTCATTAGGAATCGTTATCCCCAACTCTTGGAGCTTGTTTGCGTGCCCAGACATGGTGAGCACGTGCTCTCTAACGGAGCTACCCTCTTCCATCTTACAGTTAAGGAACTTTTCGGAGGCCTCATAGCTCTCCACGGCCGCGTGAGTCTCAAAAATGAGCTTGAGCTCCTTAATGATATCGAACGGGTCGTGGTGCTCAAAGCGCTTCTGAAGCTCCGTTTCTAAACCGTACAGGATGGCACACTGAACTGTGGTGTAATGATTTTTCCGAGTGGCATAAACATTCTTTACGTCAACGGTGGCATCTTCTGCAGGTGGGTCACCTAGCGGTGCTTCGAGCACATAGGTCAACTGACCAGCCCTGAGGACAATCTTCAGTCCACGGAGCCAGTCCGTGAAGTTGCTTCCATTGTTCTTAACCTTTTCTTTCTCTAGGAGCGCATTGAAATTGATGGAGAGGTTCGCCATAATCTACAACAAATTGGCAAGTAGTTTAGACTAAGTTTATGATAAATTGAGTTAAATTTTAATTCTTAAATTAACTAGGTGAACTCCCACTCAAAACAACATCCCTCACATTTTCTTAGTGATTACACGAACCAAGTCCACTACACCAAGTCCGATCTTCACGAGAGAAGATGTAGTTTCATCGGCGAACAATCTTCATGTTCATCATATCATTTATATGATTCATGCTCTACCTTTTGGTATTTCGTGTTCCGAGACCATGTCTGTACATGCTAGGCTCATCAAGATTAACCTTAGTTTCCGCATGTGCAAATCTGGCTTGCACCCGTTGTATGCACACGTAGAATCTATCACATCCGATCATCACGAGATGCTTCGAAACGACGAGTCTTAGCAACGGTGACAACTAAGGACGAACACTTTATTACTTGATATTTAGTGAGAGGGATCATCTTATAATACTACCGTCGCGATCTAAGCAATACAATATGCATAAAGGATTAACATCACAGGCAATTCATAATTAGTGTGATATGATATGGCCCTTTCTTCTTATGTCTTTGATCTCCATCTCCAAAGCACGGACATGATCTCCATCATCACCAGCATTGCGTCAAGGTTAGTGGCGCCGCTTCATGGTTGTCCATCATCACTAGCAACTATTACAACTACTTGGAATAAAGCTATTACAAGGTGAATAGACACGTAGGTCTTAACAGAATTAAAGACAACCATTAGGCTCCTGCCGGTTGCCATATTACAACAAGGATCATTGCATACATCAAATATAATCACAATCACATGATGGCCATATCACATCACAAAATCCTTGCAAAAACAAGTTAGACGCCTCTAATTTTCTTTGCATGTTTTACGTGGTTTGGGGCTTTCGAATAAGAACGGATCTTACCTACGAAACTAAACCACAATGTTGATACAAGTGCTATCAAGTGCAAGGTGTAAATTGGATCTATACTATGGTGAGAGAGACAGACACCCGCAAAGCCACTTGTGCAAAGCAAGTTACACGTCAAGCGTGGAGCAAGTCTCATGTGCGATGACATGTAAGGTTAGCCCGAGCCACTTCATCCCACCATACCGCAAGATGCAAAGTACACAAAGCAAAAGACGACACGAGCACCAACGCCCACAAAACCATTGTGTTCTACTCGCGCAACAGATCTACGCATAGACACGGCTCTGATACCACTGATGGGTTCGTAGCATGGAAAACAAAAAATTTCTACCGCAAGAACGAACAAAACCCAGATCTAATCTAGATAAAAGCCAAGATCTAATCTATTAGACATGTGCAACGAGATAGATCTATACTAACCCTTGTAGATCCGAAAGCCTTGTGCGAGATTGGATCTCGTGGTTGATGTAGACGATCACTTGCCGATCTCAAGATCGAGTAGACGATCCTTCCGGCGCCGCGTTCCGGTAGCGCTTCCGTAGTCGGTCACACGTGCGGAGTCGATGCAGACCTTCCTCTCCCCATTCCAGCGAGCAGCAGAGGTAGTAGATCTCTCCACAGAATCCCAGCAGCACGACGACGTGGTGGTGGTGGTGGAGTAGAGAGTTCTGCAGGGCTTCGCCTAAGCCTGAGCAGAAGGAAGGAGGAGGAGAGAGGCGGCTAGGGCATGAGTGGAGGGGCAAGGGGGGTGGCGCCTCCACCCCTCTATATATAGAGGGAGGGGTGCGACCTAGGGTTCCCACCCCTAGGCCCACCTCCTAGGGCCGGCGCACAAGGGGGGATTGGGGGGAGTTTCCTTCCCCCCCAAGTTTCCCCTTTTTCTTTCTTGGTTTTCAAGTAAACTCCATAGAAATTTCTAGAACCTTCCGGAACATTCCGAATCCTTCTAGAACCCCCATATAAACACTCTGGAACATTTCCGAACCTAGAAAATGATCTCCATTATATGAATCTTATTCTCTGGACAATTCCGGATCTCCTCGTGATGTCTCAGATCCAGTATGAGACTCCGAACAACATTCGGTCTCCAACGCACATTCCATATCTACCTAAACAGCATCGAACCTTAAGTGTGTCACCCTACGGTTCGTGAATATGCAGACATGATGGAGACACCTCTCCGATCAATAACCATCAGCGGGATCTGGAGATCCATAACGGCTCCCACATACTCAACGATGACTTCGTGATCGATTGAACCATTAACATATGAAACCAATTCCCTTTGTCACGCGATACTCTACTTATCCGAGGTTTGATCGCCGGTATCTCCATACCTAGTTCTACCTCGTTACTCATAAGTACTCTTTACTCGTTCCATGTTATGTCATCCCTTGTGACCTAGTCACATGCTTGCAAGCTCACTAGATGACATTCCACCGAGAGGGCCCAGAGCATATCTATCCGTCATATGGATGGACAAATCCCAATCTTGGTCCATGCGCTTCAACACATACTTTCAGAATACCCAATGACACCTTTATAACCACCCAGTTATGAAGCGGTGTTTGATGTCATCAAAGCACCCATCCGGTGATGGTGATTAACATAACCTCATGGTCGAAGGATTAGGTTACTATGCATTTGAAAGCTTGTAGCAATACGAACTTAATGACTTAATCTTATGCTACACTTACTATGGGTGTGTGTCCATCACATCATTCTCCTAATGATACAACCTTGTTATTAATGACATCCAATGTCCATGATCAGTAAACCATGATCATCTATTAATCAACAAGCTAGTTCAACAAGAGGCTTACTAGGGACTCTTTTACGATTACAAAACACACATGTATTAGTGTTTCCTTATAATACAATTATAGCATGGGATGTAAACATTCATCATTAACACAAAGATATAATAATAACCACTTTTATTATTGCCTCTTGGGCATATCTCCAACAACCTGACCCTCATCACGTCATCATCCATTGGATTGTTGTGCATCGTGCGGCTCACCGGTTGTATAAGAGTGCCCTTGGCAACATCCTTCAACTCACCGCCGACATCTTTAAGCAGGAGTACGCAAGAAGTGTCCTGAGGCAAAAACATGTTGTTGGGCGTCATGAGATGGCAGCAGTCATGCATCAAAGGCATAAAGGAGATGTCGTGCACTAACTAATTAGTTACCTGTGTGATGGAGTGGATCTCGGCTAATGTGATGGAGTGGATCTTCTTGTAAGCATTGGTCGCCCTATTGAAAACCGTATCCCACGGCTCCATCGAATCCTGGGACGACTCAGTGGCAGTAGCGTTCAGTTCCCCCTCCTGTAGAGATAAGGAAAGGTGAACCCATTTAGATTCTTGACTTCATTATTTGAATTAGAACACAATAGACTTGAGATCGGCGATAAATTCCTTACCAACTTCTTAACGAATTCCATCACCTCCAGATCGTCGGTGATGAACTCCCCTGTTTCTGTGTCCAGGTAGTAGCGGGCCCAAACAAATTGCCTAAGATGCAAGTCCGTGATTTTAAGCCAAGGGTTGTCTTTACCAAGGCGTTCAAGCTCGGCATCCTCCTTGTCCCAAATGGCTTGTTTCCCCTGTAACCGCCGCTTCCAAGGCGGTGGTTACCTATGTTCTGTTCCCGCATACTCCGTCCCCATTTAGTCCATTTTATAGCGTCAGCGGTAGCTATATCCTCCTTGAATATCTTAAACTCCTCTTTGTCGAGCATCGGATTTTTCTTACTAATAATGTCCTAGCTTTTACCTTTTTCAATGCTATTCTTCACCCGGGTTTTCCAGCTGCTCAAGGCGTTGCTCATCTTCGTGAGGTCTTGTTTGTTCACCGGGTTCTTTCTCTCGAGGTTTCTAAACCGCTCTGGGAATCTGTATCGCTTGTGAAGCTTCTTAAGGAGGTTATCGACCAAAGCTGATGTCAGCATGTCTGATGTACTTCGTGTTGATCGACATGCTTTCCTGGACGATGCACCCGAGTTGCTGGCCATACCCTTTAGCAATCGCCTCTGGCGCAATGGGTAGACCACTTTCTGTGACCTCAATGAACTCATCGCAGACGGTGGCAAGCACTGGCACCTTCCGCTCCTTCTGTTCCTTCTTCTTCTTCTTTTGAGAAGCGGCCGGGTTGCCGCTACCGCCATCCGTGCGCTCGCCGCCATCGGTGCGGGCGCCACCATCGGTGGTGTCATCCTCTTCGCGCCGCCTTCACTAGTTCCATCGTAGTTGTCTTTGTCCCCTCGTAATCAGGATCTCCGCCCTCATTGGCCCCAGCAGCTCTGGCGACGGTCGCCTCCTCCTCCGGTGGTGGTGTCATCCTCATCGCCTCCTCCTCCTCCTGTTGGGACCACGCCATAATGACTGGTTGGCCTGTCTAGCTTGTTCTTCGATGCTGATCATGTGCTTAGAAGGGCCAGACTCCTTGTTGCCCGACATGTTTGCACTACTCTATTTAAAAGAGGCAAAAAGTTAGCACAAATCTCTGCCGAAAAATTCAGCATGACCTTTGCTAATTTTTTGACCTAGGAGTGCCCATTTCTCAACCGAAACGGAAGTGAATCGACACTTCGGGAGAAATGGGCAACTCAATTGAAGAAATATATCCCTGCAAGACAAAAGATCCCATCCCCATATTGACAGCCCCATGCATTGACCCCAGTATCCATCATCCATCATCCACAGTACATTTCAATAGCAGGTACCATCATCCCCATACATGTATAACAGATATATATATAACAAGCTCTAATTCTGGCATAACAGATATATATAACAGATATGTATAACAGATATGTATAACAAATATGTATAATAGATATGTATAGGCAAAGGTTAAATAAAAAAGAGCTCTAGCTATTTAAGCAGTAGGCTGCCCTTGTACATTTAGCTGCTACATGAGCATTGGAGTGCACTATCTAATTGCATTATTGAGAAGATTAAGAGTGTTCTTATTCTTCTAGACAGGAGCTACAACTTCATATGAGGCTACAAAAACCTTTTCAGGCGCCAAATGGGGCTACAATTATTATGCTAAATTAGTGTTATACACTTCAGGGTAGCACAGAAGAATTTGACCTTAGAATTAGCCTGTCCAGAACCAACAACACACTTGATGCTACTAACAGATTCAGCAATTAGTGTTATACACTTCAGGGTACGCTTCATCTGAGTGATACAGAAGAACTTGACCAGCTTAGCTTCACAATTTGCCAGATAAAGTTTGCACACAGTTATTAAGTAGGACAAGATCAGAATCAGTTCCAAGTTCCCCTTCTTGGGTTTCAGAATGGGGTTTGCCCAGAAGCACTAACAGTTTGATGCTCAGAGCTAAAACATTCAGTAATATACAGGATTTAAAATTTATAGGGAAGTAGGACAAAATCACAATGTTAATTAAAAGTTCCTTGATGATATAACGCCCAAATGGGGGCTTTAGGATGTGACTCAGTTATTACAACAATATACATACATGACCCACTGTGAGCATTAGAGGGGGGTGGGGGGTGGGAGGGACGAACCGTGCTTCGGTGCTGCGGCTGCGGTGGTCGACGACGACGAGGGTGGCAGGCTCCGGCGCGGCAACTCCTCCTCCGGTGGCTCCTCCTCCATGGGCTGCTAGGGCTCCGGAGCAGCGGTGGCTAGGGCTCCGACAACGAGGGTGGCGGGCTCCGGCGCGGCAACTCCTCCTCCGGCGTCTCCTCCTCTGCTAGGGCTCTGGCGCTAGGGTTTGCGGGCTCCGGCGGAGGCGGGCGAGATAGATTGGGGAAAAGAAAGTGGAAGGGGAAAAGGAGAATGGGTGAGCCGTTTTTGCTAAGTACCAAGGTTCTGTGGCGCATTTCGGAATAATGTGCCACAGAAGCTAAAACTTTTGTGGCGCATTTCGGAGTAATGCGCCACAGAACCTAGGCACTTAGCCAAATAAATGGCGCGAGCCTATACTTGGACAGCAAACACACACTAGCCTAGAGGTTATGATGCATATTCAGAGACCTGTGGCAGCCAGGTTCGAATCCTGGTTGGGTCAAAAAAAATCTTTATTTAAAAATGATATGTTACAAATATATTTAAAACCAAGCACATACACATGCATATTTATTGAAAAAACACTCCCGAATCATATATATATATTATATATATATGTGTGTGCTTGTCACACATAAATGTGAATTTGTCGAATATCACATTATATGTTTTAGTCTCTAACTAATACCCCCACACTAATATCACATTATACCCACACGAATTAATACACCAAAAAGTCACACAATTGCTAGTGTCTCTTCACAATCTTCTTGCCCTTTTTCGTCGCGGTTGAATATTTTAGCCTGTGCACTTTGATATTTCTTCTTGTGTATGGACAACCTTTAGTAGGCAGTATGGTCTTCCTTCTTACTTTAGTAGTAGTAGGCATGTCGAAGTACTTGTCGAATTCCTCTTCGATCTTCGGGTCACCGTTTTTGTTGAACTTTTGCTCGTTGGCGGCTCCTTCCATTCTGATGATGCTCCTCTTGCCCCTCCTAACTACAACACGGTTGGGCTTTGACGAGTCGGTAATAAAAAAGCATTGATCAACTTGGCTAGCGAGTACCCAAGGCTCATTTTTTGCGGAGGCGTTCTTTGTCGATTTGGCATCTGGTATTACCATTGTGGTGAAATACCGGCCTTATTTTTCCACATTCTTGGCCCATCTAACACGGAACATCGGTACAATCTCTCCACAGTAGTCGAGCTCCCATATCTCCTCGATCCTTCCGTAGAATCTTTCCATCACAATAGACTCGTCATCAGCAAAGGATAACATAGTTACTCCTGAGTTTTGATATTCGCTATTCCTGTCCTTTTCCTCAGTGTAGAATCTCTAACTATTTATGTCGTATGATTGATAGGTCCTTAGGTTGTGCCCAGGGCCCTGCGACAAGGAGAATATGAGTTTTTGATCTTCCATAGAAGGCGTCTGTGGGGGATTGTCCAGTTGCCTTTTCTTGAACCAACCTGTGAAGCTAGAGTTGTCCTCTCTGGTTACGTCTCCCTTCTTCCTCGGCTGGCCCTGGTCGACATACTCCTACTCGATTAAGCTTTTGTGCTCTTCGACCCAAGGGCCGACCACTTCAATGTGTTGTAGCGCGACTCGGTGTGCCCTTTCAAAATCAGTGTGTCGACCATAAATGCAGACATGCAGTGAGCGGCAGCCCTCGCGGTGACCATATCCACCAAGCCTGCCGAGGTGCTTCTTTGTGGGTATTCCAACATCCTCGTTCTCGGTGGTTAGATAATTCTGGCAGAAGGAGATGCACTCGTAGATTAGAAAGCCCTTAGCTATGCTTCCATCTAGACGAGACCTGTTGCGAACGAATCCTTTGATGACACCGTTTAGCCTTTCAAACAGCATCATGTTGTGCAGGAATGTCGGCCCGAGCTGGATGATATCGTCCACGACATGTACAAGTAGATGCACCATGATGTCGAAGAATGCGGGCGGGAAGTAAATCTCAAGCTCGTATAGTATCATCACGATCTCTTCCTGTAGCCTATCGAGCTGCTTCACACCGATCGGCTTCCTAGATAGGATGTCGAAAAAGTTACAGAGGCCAAACAATGTCTCACGGACATGCTCGTCCATTATCCCACGGATCGTAACGGGGAGTATCTGCGACATCAGCACGTGACAGTCATGAGACTTCATACCGCTGAACCTCTTCTTCGCCACGTCCAGATATCTGCTTATCTTCCCCGAGTAACCGTGAGGAACTTTCACTCCTAAGAGGCACCTGAAAAACTGCTCGAGCTCCTCCAGACTCAGAGTGGAGGAGGCAGCGCGAAGCACCACCTCATTCTTCTTAACTCTTTTGCGGCGACCTTGAGTCCCTTCCGTCTGATCATCATCATCATCATCATCACTATCAGGGTACTGAAGATCTTTCTTGATGCCAAGCAATTTAAGGTCCTTTCTTGCTTTCGGCCCATCCTTGGTCCTCTCCGGCATGTTCAGTAGAGTGCCAAGCAGACTCTCGGTAACGTTCTTCGTGATGTGCATTACATCGAGGCTATGGGGAGTGTGAAGGACCTTCCAATATAGCAGGTCCTAGAAAACAGACCTTGCTTTCCATACACCCAGCAGCGGCTTTGTCCTCGGTCGTTTTTTTCCAGGCGTAGGGCAATCTACCCAATTATTCAAAAGCTATTCGGTTTCTTCGCCGCTCCTCGGACGCGGGGCTATTTCGAGCTCGTCCTTACCTTGAACAGGTCACCACGTTTTCTCCACGGGTGATCCATGCGGAGCCACTTTCGAGTACCTTGGAACACGGTTTTGGAAGACCCGGGATCCCTTGGTAGCTGGAGATGTGGTGTCTCATCCATGCACTTGACGCATGCATTGTGTCTGTGGTTCACCTGGGCCGATACATATGCATAACCAGGATAGTCCTGCACGGTTGTGAGCAACGCGGCTCTCAGATGGAAATATTCTTTAGTGTAGGCATCCCACGTACGGGTCGGCGTCTCCCACAAGCTGGCTAACTCCTCTCTCAATAGCCAGATATACAGATGCATATCGATACCTGGTTGTTTCGGCCCCTGAATAAGAATGCTCATGTGTACATACCTTTGCTTCATGCATAGCCACGGGGGAAGGTTGTAGGCCATACAAACACGGGCTGGGTGCTATGCGTGCTACTCTGGTGTCCAAAAGGATTGAGTCCATCGGTGCTCATACCCAGCCTGACGTTCCTTGCATCGCCCCCGAACTCTTCGAACTCGATGTCTAATGCATTCCACTGGCTAGCGTCTGAAGGGTGTGTTAGGATCTTGCCCTTCTCTGGATCATCTTCGGGTTTCTCTCTTTCCGCGTGCCATTGCATGAGCTTTCCTTCCTTAGGATCTACGAAATATTGCTACAAACGGGGGGTGATAGGAAAGTACCATACCACTTTTCGAGGAACTTTCTTGTTCCCTCTCTTGTACCGTCCTTGGCCACACACTGGACATGTGGTTCTATCCGCGTACTTGTTCCGATAAAGTGCGCAATCATTGATGCATGCATGGTATTAAATGTGTGGTAGGTCGAGAGGGCACACGATTTTCTTGGCCTCCTCGATACTTGTTGGCAATGTGTTCCCCTTAGGAAGTCGGCCATGCCAGTATTCCATGTTCGCGTTGAAGCTCACATTGGTCCATTTGTGTTCGGCCTTCATCTCCAGAGCCTTGAGCAATACACTCAAACATGTATCCTCGGGGTGACATCCAGGATACAATGGAGTCATCCCGTCTACCTCCATTTGGGCCAGCTTGGCTTTCTCTCTGGCTACAGCTTTGTCGTTGCTCGTCTCCTTGAGGAGCAGTTCTTGAAAATGAGGATCCTACAAGACCGCAGTTAGCAGCATCTATGTGTTCGCGTCTTCTCCTTCTTCATGATCATGATCATGCCCGTCTCCATCTCCTTCTCCATGTTGATCATGCCTGCCGGCATCTCCTTCGTCACGATGATCATGCCCGCTGGCATCTCCTTCGTCATGATGATCATGCCCGGTAGACTCTTCGTCTTCTCACCCGCCCACGTCTTCGTGACCACCACCATGTCCTGCCGGCGCCTCATTGAGGTTGCGCATGAAACCGTGCCTGCGCAGGTGACCCTCCAATTGTCCAGATTCAGGGTCGATCCAGCGCTGCAGTTTGCATGTTCGACATGGACATCTTATCATGGTCTTGTTGTTCAGAATTATGTCCTCCTTCGCGCCTTTCTTGTACCTAGCAATTCGACCTTCGCTCATCGTGAGGACCATGGTTGCCTGAGCGGTCAAAACAGAGAGTATAGGTGAGAACCACACCATATGAACACACACATGCATGAATGCTAGCCGGAAAAAATTCGGCATGACCTTTCCTAAAATTAGGACATATGGGTAGTGCAAAAATTTGCCGAAATGGAAATGAATCAACAATTCGGCAAACATCCATGCAACCACACTGGCCGGGCCCGACAACAACAAGCAAGCAACAAAAAACTTCCTCCCATTGCAAACATTCATGCACCACACAAGCATCGTCTCGCCATGGATCGCACACACACACACCGCCCGCGTGACAAGTGTCACCTACATGTTCATGGCCAAGTACTCACCTAGTAGACACAATAATAGCGAGACGAGACCGCGCGATGAGAGAGTGTGGACAAATAGATCTACAAGTTGGTGGAGAGGAAATTAGTAAACAAATAGAGATGTGAGAGAGAAAAGTAAGGAACTTTTAGATCTAGAAGTTGGAGCGAAGCTTCCACTTACCAATCTATGGATTAAAGTAGGTTTAGTTACAAGAAAATGGAGAAACTATGGGCAAGATGGGGTGTGAGGGAGGAGGAAGATGAGTTGGGAGGAGGTAGAGATGTGAAATGGGTGGTGGTGGATAAATAAGAGCTAGCTTTTGTCACCTTTTTAACATGGATCTGGACGCCCTCATATGTGGCGCATATGGACGAAATGCGCCACAGAAGATGAATCTTCTATGGCGCATAAGTCCATATGTGCCACAGAAGTGGGTGAATTAGATTCCCTGTGTGGGGCCCACCTCTAAGTTTTGTGGCGCATGTTGGGATATGCGCCACAGATGTGTTTCACTTATGTGGCGCATATCAGAACATGCGCCACAGAACTTGGGGGAATTAGATTCCGTGGTGGGGCCCCCCTCCATGTTCCGTGGAGCGTAAGAAAATATGCGCCACAGAAGAGGCAACTTCTGTGGCGCATATCTCAGAATGCGCCACAGAACTTGGATCAACCCACCCCGGCTGGCGGGTCCCACCAATCTTCTGTGGCGCATACTGTGGAGAATGCGCCACAGAACTTCCAATCTTCTGTGGCGCATGTTTTCTGGTGCGCCACTGATATTTTTTTGTGACGCATGGTTTCGCATATGCGCCACTGAATATATCTTATCTATTTATAGGATGTTTCCTAGTAGTGACATATGGATCCACCAGTGTCATTGCATGTGTGTTCTTTTCACAAATTACAGCTAGAGTCATTGCATGTGTCTTTTTTCATTAACCACATCCAGAGTCATTGCATGTGTGTTCTTTTCACAAACCACATATGGATCCACCAGTGTCATTGGATGTCTGTTATTTTCACAAACAACATCTAGAGTCATTGCATGTGTGTTCTTCTCACAAACCACATATGGATCCACCAGAGTTCATTGCATGTCTATTCTTATCACAAACCAGAGCTAGAGTCATTGTATGTCCGTTCTTCTCATAAACCACATCTAGAGTCATTGCATGTGTGTTCTTTTCACAAAGAACATATGGATCCACCAGAGTTCATTGCATGTGTGTTCTTTTCACAAACCACATCTAGAGTCATTGGATGTCTGTTCTTCTCACAAACCACACATGGATCCATAAGTGTCATTGCATGTGTGTTCTTTTCACAGACCACATCTAGAGTCATTGCATGTGTGTTCTTTTCACAAACCACATATGGATCCACCAGTGTGATTGCATGTGTGTTATTTTCACAAACCACATCTAGTCATTGCATGTCTGTTCTTTTCACAAACCACATATGGATCCACCAGTGTCATTGCATGTCTGTTCCTTTCATTAACCACAGCTAGAGCCATTGCATGTCTGTTCTTTTCACAAACCACATATGGATCCACCAGTGTCATTGCATGTGTGTTCTTTTCACAAACCACAGCTATAGTCATTGCATGTGTGTTCTTTTCATTAACTACATCTAGATTCATTGCATTTGTGTTCTTTTCACAAACCACATATGGATCCACCAGTGTCATTGCATGTGTGTTCTTTTCACAAACCACATCTAGAGTCATTGCATGTGTGTTCTTCTCACAAACCACATATGGATCCACCAGAGTTCATTGCATGTTTGTTCTTCTCACAAACCACATATGGATCCACTAGTGTCATTGCATGTGTGTTCTTTTCACAAACCACAGCTAGAGTCATTGCATATGTGTTCTTTTCATTAACCACATCCAGAGTCATTGCATGTGTGTTCTTTTCACAAACCACATATGGATCCACCAGTGTCATTGGATGTATGTTGTTTTCACAAACGACATCTAGAGTCATTGCATGTATGTTCTTCTCACAAACCACACATGGATCCACCAGAGTCATTGCATGTGTGTTCTTTTCACTAGCCACAGCTAGAGTCATTGCATGTCTGTTCTTTTCACAAACCACATCTAGAGTCATTGCATGTGTGTTCTTTTCACAAAGAACATATGGATCCACCAGAGTTCATTGCATGTGTGTTCTTTTCACAAACCACATCTAGAGTCATTGGATGTCTGTTCTTCTCACAAACCACACATGGATCCATAAGTGTCATTGCATGTGTGTTCTTTTCACAGACCACATCTAGAGTCATTGCATGTGTGTTCTTTTCACAAACCACATATGGATCCACCAGTGTGATTGCATATGTGTTATTTTCACAAACCACATCTAGTCATTGCATGTCTGTTCTTTTCACAAACCACATATGGATCCACCAGTGTCATTGCATGTCTGTTCCTTTCATTAACCACAGCTAGAGCCATTGCATGTCTGTTCTTTTCACAAACCACATATGGATCCACCAGTGTCATTGCATGTGTGTTCTTTTCACAAACCACAGCTATAGTCATTGCATGTGTGTTCTTTTCATTAACTACATCTAGATTCATTGCATTTGTGTTCTTTTCACAAACCACATATGGATCCACCAGTGTCATTGCATGTGTGTTCTTTTCACAAACCACATCTAGAGTCATTGCATGTGTGTTCTTCTCACAAACCACATATGGATCCACCAGAGTTCATTGCATGTTTGTTCTTCTCACAAACCACATATGGATCCACTAGTGTCATTGCATGTGTGTTCTTTTCACAAACCACAGCTAGAGTCATTGCATATGTGTTCTTTTCATTAACCACATCCAGAGTCATTGCATGTGTGTTCTTTTCACAAACCACATATGGATCCACCAGTGTCATTGGATGTATGTTGTTTTCACAAACGACATCTAGAGTCATTGCATGTATGTTCTTCTCACAAACCACACATGGATCCACCAGAGTCATTGCATGTGTGTTCTTTTCACTAGCCACAGCTAGAGTCATTGCATGTCTGTTCTTTTCACAAACCACATCTAGAGTCATTGCATGTGTGTTCTTTTCACAAAGAACATATGGATCCACCAGAGTTCATTGCATGTGTGTTCTTTTCACAAACCACATCTAGAGTCATTGGATGTCTGTTCTTCTCACAAACCACACATGGATCCATAAGTGTCATTGCATGTGTGTTCTTTTCACAGACCACATCTAGAGTCATTGCATGTGTGTTCTTTTCACAAACCACATATGGATCCACCAGTGTGATTGCATGTGTGTTATTTTCACAAACCACATCTAGTCATTGCATGTCTGTTCTTTTCACAAACCACATATGGATCCACCAGTGTCATTGCATGTCTGTTCCTTTCATTAACCACAGCTAGAGTCATTGCATGTATGTTCTTCTCACAAACCACATATGGATCCACCAGAGTTCATTGCATGTATGTTCGTTTCACAAACCACAGCTAGAGTAATTGCATGTCTGTTCTTCTCACAAACCACACCTGGATCCACCAGAGTCATTGCATGCGTGTTCTTTTTGTTGGAAATATGCCCTAGAGACAAATAGTAATAAGGACTATTATCATATTTCATATAGTTTATGATTAAGTTTTGTATCATGCTATAACTGTATTGAGTGGAAACATCAATACACGTGTGATATATAAACAAACAGGGGTTCCAAGTGAAACTCTAGTCACTGGTTCATTGGTCAACAGCTGATCAAGTTTCCTGATCATGTGGCATTTATGCCAGTTGGAAATGGAGCCAACTCATTCTAAGAATGAGATGATGAACCAATACCCAACCTAAACATCGTGACCCGATCATGTGATGAAGTTCAAGTTATGATGATTAGAAATGTATCCTCGTAGACTATTCCTTAGACCGTGAGGCTATATTAATCACTATCTCCCAAGAATGCTTAGATAGCATCAAGCACCACTTGGTAATACAGTGGTTATAAAGGTATGTTCAGGTACTCGGAGGAAACCGTAGAGGCAATATATCTCAAGAGCGGGATTTGTCCGTCCATGTGACGGGAAGATACTCAAGGGACCACTCCGAGAAGTAATATCCAATAGCTGCACCAGCGTGTGATTTGATCACAGGGATATCACTTGTCGGAACGAGTCAAGTAGCATTGTTCGGTAATGAGATTGAACACGACATGGTGATGTTATTGATCAAATCTCAGGCAATGAAAGTATCGAGAGACAAAGGGAATAAGACACGACTATCCCGGTTCAAATGATGAAAGATCTTCGTGGAACACATAGGGGTCACATGGCCATCCAGGTCCATCTGTCGATCATTGGTGCGGGAATGTCCCGATCATGTCTAGAGTGTTCCCGAACCGTGGGGTATAACACTTAAGGGCTTGATGATGCTTAGAGAGTGTTTATAGGATTGGAAGAATCGCCGAAGAATAGTAGAGAGAAAACCGGAAGGGTTTCGGTAAGTCAGGAGGATGTCCGAAGTGGAGCTGGAAGGTGTTCCATAACCAGGGAGGTTGAATAATATGTGAATAAATGTTAAATATTGATTTAATCATTTATTCATAATTATTTAATAAAAGAGAAAATCAATTAAAAGGTCAAAAGGCTTAATGGGCCAATTTTGGCCCCCCGTGCGGGGCCCATGGGGTGGCCGGCGGTGCCACCCCTCCCCCTCTCCTCTCCTTTAGTCCCACCCTGGGACTTTGAGGAAGGTAGTACCTCCCCTCCCCCTATATATAGTGGAGGTATTTGGCCAGATAAATACACACAATATTCAATAAAGGTCTTCTCACTTTTGGGAAGACCTCCAATTGATATTCTCTCTCTCTCATGACCGTTGTCCCAAGTTCAGACTGCACGAACGAGAGACATCTTCACCACGGAGCGTTGTCGCGCTGCGGGATTCGGATCTAGGATCTCTACTTCCACAACTACTGCTGGATCAGGGAAGCGGGAGTCATCGTCAGGCACCGGACATGTGTAACTCCCCGCGAGGTGTCACACTTGAGGCACTCAAGTTGTTGAGCCACAGGAGCGCAAGGACTTCATCACGATCTTGAGGTCGGCTTCGGCTCGTCTACATCAACCATGCTCTCCTGAGCATTGACAACGCTTTTCGGTCTTCAAGGGCAAGTTCACAAAAAGCCCCTCCTGTTACTGTATTACTAATAGATAGGTCATGGCAGCATTAGGGGTTCAGGGGCGTAGGGTAAAAATTATTGTTTTCATGCGTGGAACCCCTTCAGTGGTATCAGAGCTAGATCTATGCGTAGTAATGCTAGTACGGGTAGAATACACGAGATGTAGCTTGTGGGCGTTGATCTTTTAGTTGTTACCCTCCCACGTGTACTTGTGTAAACCGCAGCAATGCTTCATGAAGCGGCCCCCAACCGACTTTACGCGTTCATTCGTGAGACTGGTCCACGCTTGACATACGGCTTGTACAGTATAAAGTGGCTTAGGGGGTGTTTGTCTCTCTCGCATTAGTTGGTATGCCATTTGCAACGGAGGGCCCCAAAAGGGTTGTAGTAGAGACAACTACTTGATCAACGTTGTGCTGAAAGTTCGTAGGTAAGAACGGTTCTTGTGCGAAAGCCCATTCAGCCACGTAAAACATGCAAAGATAAAGTAGAGGCGTCTAACTTGGTTTTGCAGGGGGAGCGTTGCTTTGTGATACGGTTGTGGCAAACTACCACGCCGGAAAGACACAGGTACCCTGGTGTCTACGGCGCTGGAACTCTGGCTCCAGAATTCGGTGATGACGGATGGAGATCACGACGTGAAGGACAATATCACATCGCATTTACATTCAATGTTATTGTTTGTATATCTCATTGTGTGCTAGTATTAGATACTCGACGGTATCCTAATAAGATGATCCCTATTAAAATTACCAACGATTGTGTTCCCCCTTAGTGTGCACCACCAAGAAAGTTCTTCGGTATGAGGCGATCCATGGTATAGGCATGGGTGTCAGACATATCTACGTTCGCATACAGTGGGTGTAAGACATGTTGCACAACGAATACACTAAGGTTGTGTTGGCGAGCCTAGCACGCCATAGAAGCGTGGCCTCGGAACACGGATGGTCGAAAGATCTAGCACGAGTCGCATGAATGATGTGACCGACGTTTAGCGTCCACCCTTGAACCCACATTGATGGCCGTGACGATCGGGGGAGATGTGGCTGATAGGGGTCGTGTTATCACTAGGAACCATTATGGGGATATGTGTTTCTGAGTGGAGTTATTATTAACTCATGTAATTATAAACTTAGTCCAAATTCATTTTGCAATTATAAATGTAGAAATGGTTCTCCCCAAGATTACCTTCCCTATTGACAATTGGTTAAAAGGAGAAAAGCTCAAGTTAGATGGATCAAACTTCTCTATATCGGTTGGGCGTCTCCACGTTCTCCTTAGTGATAATGATATGGTCGACTACATACTCGACGGGATGGATTTGGATCAGCCCATTGACCTAGAGACCCCAGAGCGGTGGGAAGACCGCTATCTCCGTCGGGAGATGGCGTCCTTCATTTCAGTTACAACGCGTTTCGGAATGGTGTACGAGCTATGGCCTTTCGTGGGTGATGTAAACACTCATATGGTAATGCTACAACTTAGGACACATTTCATGGAACAAGCACGCATATGGGAGCATGAGCTGATGGGAGACTTCCTCTCCATTAAGATGGAGGAGAACTGATCACTTGACAACCACTTGGAGAGCATGCATGATGTGTACATGAGGCCTACATACTTCCTGGATAGCTAGATGACGCGCTCTTTCGCAATTAGTGTTGTGCTGCGGTCACTGCCACCAAGCTACCAACCACAAGTCAGGACTTGCATGATGAGAGGCGACGCGGAATCAATGGAATTCCACCGGTTCGTATCACATCTCAGGAATATGTTGGTTAAACCAGATGTCGCTCAGGTCATCAATTACAAAGGTATATATTTGATATACAATTTTATAAATGTTATAATCTTGCAAACACATTTGCAGTGTTAAGTGTATTTGATACTTGTTCTGTTTTGTTGAAAACAGGTCCTTCTGCATGAGAGGTGCTTGCTGGAGAGGAGGTGACGTTGCATGTTGATGGCGAGCATGATGATGATGGCCAACGACACTCGCCCTCAACATTTATCATTTAGTTTATGTTTAGTATGATTATTGTAATCAAAAGATTGTGAACCTCTTTAGTTTGTCTCACACTTTGTGAGACGGTTATTCATATGAGTTTGTAACAAACAGTTGTTCCAATTTTATGAATGATTTCTATTCGCGTTCATATCTTGTTTGATTATATGTGAATTGTCCTTGTTGTTTGAAACTAATTGATAATACATGAACATTTGTAAAATATTGAAATGCCTTAAAATACCCAACTTAATGATATATTCATTTTGAATGAAAAACCATTGTTTAAATTCAAAGTTATGTGATAATATGTGAAAGTCATTTGATTTCTTATCACATATAAATCATGCCTAAGTTTGGCAAAATAACTTGAACACCATATATTACTTGAATACAAAGTGTTTAATGAATTGTTGAAAGTAAATAAATATTCGATGTATTGTGTTTTGACAAAAATGGTAATTATCATTATATGGTTGTTTAAATGTGTAAAGAAGTTTACCAAAGGAAACATGAATATTAAACTATTTGATTTGATCAAAGTATTTCATCAAACAAAGGGTATTAAAGATAAAAGAGAATCTAATTACTATGATTTGATCAATAGTAATGAAATTCAACTTTATAAGATTGGCGTAAGGAAATTGTGAAATGCAAAGTGTTTTGAAACGTCAAAATTCAAAGCATCACAATATGATATTAGATATCAAAATGGGTGAATAGATGGCACCAAATAAATCGTTGTAGTGTAGATGTAGACACCATAAGTTAGAAATAGTTAGCACTCAATTAGAATATATAGTGAACCATTTGAATTCGTGAAAGCGGCTCCATATCTGGTATGGATCATCGTGAAAGTTTTGGGGTTATTCAATATAACCAAAACAATAGCAAATAAGTCCTTGTAGAGTATTCATTGGAAACTTTGAATACGAAATCTATAGCTAAAACCAAAAGGAAAGCAAAACTAGTATTGCTTGGATTTTGGTGCATTGTTGAGAAAGCTCACTTTTAGTGATGTTTATCAATTATGGAGCAAATGGAAAATAGTGAAAAACACGATAAGGATTCAAATCCCAGCATCAGAGTGTTGAGGAGCGCAACGAACAACGTTCCTGAATGATTCTCTTCACAAAGGAAAGAATCAATGATAATGATCATTGTGTTTTCCCCACTAGTGTTTTCATACATGAAGTAGGATTCAAAATGTAATCCATATCTTGTATGGAGACATTTATGAATCATTTGTCATGATTCTTGGAATATGACATACCTACGAACTACTAAGGAAATAATGGTAAGCTAAAGTTATGAGAAATCGCATAGCAAAATTCCCTTCAGATTAGAAAGTAATTCATTGCTGAATCTCACAAGTAAAAGGGGTTACTTGGAATTTTCCCAAATGACTGCTGACGAGGGTTTAACTCATCAATGCCCATTGTTATGGACTTGGGTTTTGGAGAAGGAGGGAGCGCTGGAGACATCTATCGGCTAGCAAACAAGCACACAGGGGACTCGGAGATTTACCCAGGTCCAGGCCTTGTAGAGGTCCCTACTCCTGCTTGTCTGCTCGTGGAATTATCAAAGGAATCGAGGATTACAATGGTGCGTAGGTGCAATCTGGCGAGGGTTGTGGAAACTAGGGTTGCGTGTGTCCTTCTCGCTGCCCCCTCCTAGCCTTTATATAGATAGGCTAGGTCTCGGGTAGCAGGTCGAGTCGGTTACAGGTTAGGGTTTTCCCCTTTAAACTGTCTATCTTTAGCTTCTTCTTGTTCTTCAAGCAATAGAGAGTCCGTAGGTTACTTGAGTTCTTCATTTGGGCCCTGGCGACACCATGGGCCTCCATGTATTCAGGCCATATATACCAAGCTCGAGTACCTATAGGGTATACCCATGTCAGTAGCCCCCGAGTGTCCAGTGGAATCGCAGATTCGACTGGAGACTTTTATGAAGCCTTTCGAGTGCACGATTGAGTATATTTTTCGACTACTCTATTTATGTCATAGGGATTGTTGATGTGCGTGCCTGATTTTAACAGATGTATCGGTATCAGTTAACTACCTCAGGGTAAAACAACGCCATCTACTCGAACTCGAGTCCCCGGACTCGAATCCGAAAAAGTGCTGGTGTAACTCGACTCATGCCGCAGAGGTCTTACAGGAGTCGAATTCCAGTATATGGGTGTGAGCACTCGACGCGTCCGTCAAGGCATATTCATCGTACCTGCAGGCATGGATATATTTCTGGTAGTGCACAGCTTAATGTGTTGCCAGGCCTTATTCAGGTCTTACCTTCACGCTGCAAGCGCGACATCCGAATTTTATCATCACGGAGATGATTCGGGTGACCCAGGAGACGCGATCTCTTTGTAGGGAAAAATTATGAGGCGGTGTCGCCATAAACTTCGAGTGTGGATGTTATAAACACACAGTACTTTATACAAATAATCATAGGGTGCACGACCAGCGCTCCCTATGGGAGTAGCCCCCGAGTGCCTGGTTGAGTCGAAGACTCAGGCAGGGACTAAAGAACTTTTGCGACTGCTGTCGTCTTTTGTTTGCTTGTTTCAGTCGAATTTGCTTCCGGAGCTCCCTATGGGAGTAACCCATGTCCATAGTCGAGCCATGCTTTGAGTGGTTGGGTTTGCTTTGATCGTCCATGTTCCTGAAAAAGAAGAAGAAAGAAAAATCGTAGGGTGCGTGACCAGCGCTCCCTATGGGAGTAGCCCCCGACTGCTTGGTGGAGTCGAAGACTCGAGCAAGAACTAAAGTAGTCGAAGTCTGCCGCTGCGTAGCTTTTGATGACATCATTGTTGACGATTTCATGACCTCAGTTGCCCGCGTGAGCGAGTTTGACGGGACGCGGCGAGCGGTGGGCCCTACTATCTGACTCTGATTTGACTAGGCGTGCGTAATCTTTATTTTAACTGCGCCTCCTCGATTTCCGCATGTAATGGGAGTAGTGGGGGGATGGTTCGTGTTTCAGCTCCTCCACGTGTCTATCACGATGATCCCCACGCGTCTAGTAGGGTTTTTCTGAGCCGTTGGATTGCATCTTCCACGGGTTAAGTAGTGGTGCTGCGACGGTAAAATCCACATCTGCTTTCACTCATCGTTTGCCTTCATCGCCATTGCCGCTGCTCCCCTACTTTCTCTGCTCTCTTTTCCTCTGCGGCGCTGGACCAGCTCCGCACATTTCCCAGCTACTTTCTCCGGTCTCATCGCCACCGCGCAATGGGGAAGAAGAAGGGAGGTGCTGCGGCCGATTCCACGGCTACCGCTACTACGGTGAAGAAGAAGGGCGGCTCCGCCGCTGCGGGTACTAGCACCATCGTCGGCGGGAAGAAAAAGGGCACAGGCACCCGCATCACGAATGGCGTGTGGCGTCCCTCCATCGTCAAGTCCTCCAATCTCCGTCTTCTTCGCCAAGACGGAGTGCTGTCCGCCACAGTCGCTGATGCGCGCGTCCCCAGCGATGAGATAATCCCCTCTCCTCCCGCTGGTTTTTGAGTGATGTTCTTGGCATTCATCATTCGCGGCCTCTCGTTGCCCCTGCATCCCTTCTTCAGGGGCCTCCTTTGCTTTTACGGGCTCCAGCTCCATCAGCTGTCCCTGAACTCTATCCTCCACATCTCTTGCTTCATTACCCTCTGCGAGTGCTGGCTCGGAATCGAGCCGCACTTCGGCCTCTTCAAGCGCCTCTTCAAGTTGAAGCGCCAATCTGCGTCTGGCTCCTTAGTCTATGATGTAGGTGGCTGTGGAATCCACGTCGATCCATCCACCACCTATTTTGACATCAAGCTGATGAAGTCCATCCAAGGGTGAAGGGACAAGTGGTTCTACGTTCGCGACCAGAAGGCCGACGGAGACCACTTCGGACTCGCGCCCTTCGACCCCTCGACACCAAGCAAGAGGAGGCGCTCCTGGAAGAATGTAGTCATGCCTGGCGAGTCCGCGGAGACAGATGTGCTGTACGAGCGCGTCTGCGACCTCGAGAGTCGCATAGGTAAAGAGGAAGGAGGTTGCGCACTCATTCGCACGTGGTTGCGCCGTCACGTCCAGTCCCTGCAGGCTAGAGTCCACCCCATGTTTCAGTGGGGTGGTGCTGACGATGCCACTCACGTGTATGCCGATGGCATGTCAGCGAGTGAGATAGATAAAAGGGTTCGACTGGTGACCACGTACACCGTCAAGGATGTGCTCCCTAGTGAGCCAGTCCTTCCTCCGTTCGACGCTTCTAACCCTCCTCCTGAGGTACAGTTGTGCTACGTAGTAGCTTAGTTTGTTGATTGCTTCTTTGCTGTTTATTTGCTTTTTGATGAATTTGCTGTCTATATGCAAGATTGGGCGGTGTCACCTTGTATGCCCCCTCTTCCTGAGGGGGTTATCCCTTGCGAAGCCTTGGAAGAGGATGAGTCGGAGTCGACCGTCCTATCTGATGTGGAGGAGGAAGCCCCTGAGTCGGGTAGTCCGGATACTCGCAAGCATTCGCGCAGCAAGGATTCCGATGCGTCATCTCCTTCGACTCCGGAAGGTGCAGGCATTGGTGCGGAGTCGCCAATCCCTGCCATTCCCATGAGCGCCGTGGCACCATCCTCTCGCAAGAAGATGCGACTGCACAAGGAGTCCTCGTCAGAGTCGGGGGAGCCCACTTTTGACTTTGACAAGTTTGATTGGTAAGTTTTCTAGTTTGTTTTCTCTTCTCTGGATTTGCCCTTTTTGGTTCGTCTCTGGATTTGCCTTATCTTGATGTTGATTTTGTCTTGCAATCAAGAGGCGTCGTCATCTTCTGGCGACGTCCAATTTTTGAAAGAATCAGGAGTCGGGACCTCCAGGGCCAAGAAGGAGGTCGAGCGCTCTCCTTCTCCTCCATTGGCGGCCCACTCTAGGCACAACTCTTCCAGCTCTCCTCATGAAGGCGAGCATCGAATGGTTGCCCAGATGACTGCACACCAATCGACTTCGGAGTCATTGGAGGATCATGTAAGTGTAGGATTTCTTATTTTTGTTGTTGCAATTATGTTATCGATGGCTTCTGCTTATCCTTTGTTGTTTTCCTTTTTGCCATAGCTCCTTGTGAAGGAAGCTGCTCACTTGGCGGAGCAGGTGCTTGCGATGGGCCGCCAGCATGCAATGCTGGAAACACGCCATCGCCTGGTAGAAAGTAAGTGCCCGTTACTTTTCTCTTTTCTGTGCCATTTTTGTGTAGTCGACTGATAGTCCATCCCTTTTGTCTTTGCAGCTGAGCATAATGCCCTTTTGCGCAACGCCGCCAGCATGGAGAAGACACTGGCCGCAGCTGTGAAGGGCCGCGATGAGGCAATCGCGACGCGTGACGAGGCATAAAGGCGCGAAGAGGATCTGTGTGCCTCCTTCACAGCCAGGGAGAAGTTGTTCGAAGAACAGGTGTTCTCGATTGCCAAGGCCCTCTCAAGTACTTTGCTTTGGATATCATTATCTTTCTCTGCTCGACTTTTTGCCGCTGGCGCTGATGTTTTTGTCCATGTGTGGGTTTATGTACAGATGCTGCCGATTTGAGGTTTGATCCTCAGGCCCTCCGCCGTGACGATGCCTTGGCGGGCACGCTTTCAGCAGTCGAAGACCGCAGTGCCGCCGTTCAGGATATGCTCTCCAAGGCTAAGGGTGAGCTCAGTCGCCTCCGGGAGGAGTTGGTGCCCAAGGCGGAGCTAATCAAGAACATGAACGAGCTGGTGGAGTCTCTCGCCGGGGGTGTTCTTGCATCCTTCAAGAACTCGCTCCGTGCGGCTGGCGCGTCCATGTCACTTGCCATGGTGCAGGCCCACAGAATTGAAGTTGATCCTGCAGTGGTTTCGAAGGCGATGCCCGTTAGCGCGGACGAGCAGCAGGTAGTCTTTGCTCCCTTCGTGACTGCCTGTGGCAAATATGGGTCGCAGCTGATTAGCACGGTTGCGAAGTACTCTGAGGAGCTGCAGCGAGCCAAGAAGGCGGCAAAGGCTGTGGCATCAGGGGCTGGCAGAAAGTCAGTGGCATCTGACACTGCCACGAACTCGATGAAGCCCCCGAAGATGTCGAAGTCGAAGAACCCAATTGCTCCTCAGTAGTTTTGTAATAGTTGATTAGTTTATGCCTTTTGTCTAGAACATGCCTTTGGCGGGTGTATCTGCTGATACTTTTGCCAATCTTGAATGCACTCGAATCTTTTGTCTGTGTGTCGATTTGATCTTCTTATTCGCTTCTTGCTTGGCTTGTGGTAGGGTACATCAAGTGATCCTTTGAGGTAACCTCAGGACTCGCCGCCCCTTGATGATACTTTGGCGCCATCGCGCTCCAGGGTGGATGAGTTGTCGCTGCTTTCGCGACTGCGTGACCGTGTGAAGCAGTTAGAGCGTGAATTGCCCGTGCTCCGCGGTAACACGGATGTATGGAAGTCAAAGGCAGAGAAGGCCGCCGCCCGAGAACAGTATCTGCTTGGCGAGGTGACACAGCTGGGTGACCAATTCAAGTGTTAGTTTGCTTGCTCTTATCTTTTCCTTGTAGTTACTCACGATGGTGTGCTGTCCTTATGCTTTTGTTGTTGCTTCGTATAGTTGTCAGCGCGCGTCATCCCCAGGATGAGAAGGATAGAATTGCCATTCGCATGCATGATCTGACCTAGGAGCAACTTCAAGAGAGTGGATACTTCTGGGTAGATCATGATCGTGCGATTGCGCTGGCGACCCTGCAGGATCGTGCGTCGCGAGTGTTGCACTTTCTGAAGAAGTCGCAGTCATGCTTGAAGAACATTTATCGGACGATGTTTCTGCTGGATGTTACTCCATCAAGCCTGCTGGCCCTCATTTCCAAGTTTCAAGACCTGGCCGCGGTTCGCGAGTGTGTAAGGCAACAGTTGGTGGCTGGTGCCAAGGCCGCTCTGTCGCTTGTACGACTGCATAGGCCTGATGTAGACGTCGCGGCAATTGCGGCTGGGCCACCTGCACTACCAGCGGGTTCTTCTTGGAATATGGTGCCACATTATCAGGCGGTGGATCGCCCAGCAGAAGAGATCGTCGACTTCTTTGAGGAACAAACCAACGTTCTCTTGTTTCAGTAGTAGCTTAGTTTGTATCTTGCACATAAGTGTACCAATGTTGTAAAGTTCGTATAAATGTTGTGTATAATTGACTGTCGAATATGTACAAAGAGCTTGTTAGCGTGTAATTGCGTTGCACTATGCGACTCCTTTTTGTTAGCCTGGCCATGCGTTTATCTCAGTCCCTTGTCACCCTGTCAGGTGCGTTGCAACTAGGTTGATGTTGTGTCAAGGGTTTCGATTGATGTGCCAGCTACTCAGGATATCGCGTTTTAGTTCGTAGAACAGATGTGTATAGGGTGGCGTAGCCCCCGAGTCGATAAGTTGCAGAAAAATAAAGGAAGACACAGAGTTTTGGGGCACTTAGCTTTATTTATTCGTGAGACAGTATGAAGTACAATGTGTGGCGAAGTAGCCTTGGCTGAGTGCCTTATTTGTGATGTAAAAGTAAAAACGACTAAGGATAGAAGCGTCGCAGCTGCGCGACGTTCCAGGGGTTGGAGTATGCGACTCCTGTCTCTAAATCTTGAAGGCGATAGGCGCCACCTGGGATTACTTCTGTAATCACGTATGGTCCCTCCCAGGGGGACTCGAGCTTGAGATGTCCTTGCTGCTTTAGTCGCAGGACCAGGTCGCCTTCGACAAAGGATCAGGGGCGTAGCCTCCTACTGTGGTAGTTGCGCAGGTTCTGCTGGTAGATCGTTGATCTTCCTGCGGCAATTTCTCTCGCCTCGTCAAGGAGGTCGACGGAGTCTTCGAGTGCGAGGGAGGACTCCTGCTCGCTGTAGGCGACCACGCGTGGTGCTTTGTATCGTACTTCAGTGGGCAGCACCGCTTCAGCCCCGTGGACCATGAAGAACGGGGTGTAGCCTGTAGCACTGTTTGGAGTTCTTCGTAAGCTCCAAAGTACTGATTGTAGTTCATCAGGCCAGCAACCCGTGGCTTTTTCGAGTGGTCAGAGGAGTCGCTTCTTGATGCCGCCGCAGTGGAGCCCGTTCGCCTTTTCAACCTGACCGTTGGTCTATGGATGTGCTACCGAGGCGTAGCTGATGTTGATTCCCAGATTCTCACAGAATTCTTGGAACTCCTTGGATGTGAAGTTCGTGCCATTGTTTATGATGATGTTGTGTGGCACCCCGAAGCAGAAGACGATGGACTCGAAGAACTTGACTGTGCTGTGCCCTGATTGATTGGTCGCTCGCATGGCCTCTATCCCCTTGGTGAACTTGTCGACTGCCACCAGGAGGTAGACATAACCTCCACGTGAGGATTTGGGGAGTTTGTTGACCATGTCGAGTCCCCATTGCACGAAGGGCCAGGCCAATGGAATTGGCCGGAGCTCTGTGCCAGGCGCGTGTGGCTTGTCCGCGAATCGCTGGCACGCGTTGCACTTCTGGATGATGTCCTTGGCGTCGCGCATGGCCATAGGCTAGTAAAACCCAACTCGTAGAGCTTTGGCCACGAGGGCGCGACTTGGCCACTTGGTGTCCGCAGGTTCCCTCATGGATGTCGAGGAGACCAGCTCTTCCATCAGCCGTGGAGACGCATCGCTGGAGCACTCCTGTGATGCTGAGCTTGTATAGTTCACCGTTGATAACAGCGAATGCCTTGGATCGCCGCGCGATGTGTCGTGCGTCAGTCGGGTCGTCCGGTAGCCTTTTGCTGAGGAGGTATGTGATGTACGGCTAAGTCCAAGATGATTCGATCATCATGATGCTCATTGGTCCTTTGAGTCCTGTGTCCAGCTCCAGGTCGTCGAGTGCCATTGGCTCATTGGGTGGCGTAGCCCCCGAGTCCGTTGCTGCGCTTGTTTTCTTCTCTGCTGCCTTTGGCTTGATGGAGCGTTCGCAAATGCGCTCGAGAAATACCCCAGGTGGTATGGGGGCGCAGGTAGAGCCTATGTTGGCGAGTGCGTCCGCCGCTTCATTGCTTTCGCGGCCTACGTGTTGCAGTTCGCAGCCGTCGAAGTCCCCTTCGTGTGTGTCGTAGTGGTCACGGTAGGCGATCATGTTGTCGTTCAGTGCGTCGCACTAATGCATTGTTTGGTTGACGACCAGCTTGTAGTCGCCATAAATAATGAGTCGCTTGGCGCCGCAGGCTTTTGCCATCCTCATCCCATGTAGAAGGGCCTCGTATTCAGCTTCGTTGTTGGAGGCGGTGAACTGCATTCGCAGGATGTACTTCAGCTTGTCCCCTTTGAGGTGATGTCAGTATGACACCTGCACCTACTCTGTCCTTCCGCTTGGACCCATCGAAGTGCATTGTCCAGAGGTAGGACATATCTGGTTTTTCAGGGAGCTGGTTCTCCATCCAGTGCACGAGGAAGTCAGGGAGAACTTGTGACTAGATTGCATCACGCTTTTCGTATGTAATGTCTCGTGGAGATAATTCTATTCCCCAAAGCGTGACTCGTCCCATGGCGTCGGGGTTATTGAGGATATGCCCCAACGGGACATCGTTGACCACCACGATTGAGTGTTCCTGGAAGTAATGGCGCAGTCGCCGGGCGGTCATGAAGACGTCGTACGCCAGCTTTTGGTAGTGCGGGTACCGCTGTTTTGTTGGCGTGAGGACCTCGCTGAGGTAGTAGACTGGGCTTTGTACCCCGTAGACCTTGTTTTCCTTGGCTCGCTCGACGACGAGCACTATGTTGACCACCTGGTTGGTGGCGGAGATATAGAGCAACAGTGGTTCCCTTTCCCGCAGGGTCACTAGTACTGGCGAGGTGGATAACAGGCGCTTGACGTCTTCGAATGCTTCCTGCGCTTCGTTGGTCCACTCGAACTTTTTAGTTTTGCGGAGGAGTTGGTAGAAGGGCAGCGCCTTTTCACCCATCCGACTAATGAATCGACTAAGGGCCACGATTCGCCCAGCCAGCTGCTGAACGCCCCTTATGTTTTTAGGCTTCTCCATGGCCAGTATGGCTTTTATTTTCTTCGGGTTTGCCTCGATTCCTCTCGCAGAGATGAGGTACCCGAGTAATTGCCCGGATGGCATGCCAAAGGCGCATTTGCCTGGATTGAGCTTGATCCGGTAGCGGTCGAGGTTGGCGAAGGTTTCACGCAAATTGTCGATTAGGGAGGCTTCCTCCTTGGTCTTGATTACTATGTCGTCGACATAGACTTGGATGTTGCGACCAAGTTGTTCCTTAAGGCAAGCCTGCATGCACCGCTGATAGGTGGCTCCCGTGTTCTTTAGCCCGAAGGGCATTGTGTTGTAGCAGAACACACCAAAGGGCGTTGTAAATGCTGTTTTCTCTTGATCTTCCTCCTTCATTCGAATCTGATTATAGCCTGAGTAGGCGTCGAGGAAGCAGAGGCGCTCGCAGCCCACGGTGGAGTCGATGATCTGGTCGATGCGTGGCAACGGGAAGTGATCCTTTGGGCAGTGCTTATTCAGAGAGGTGAAGTCCACGAACATCCGCAGGATATCTGTGTCCTTTTTTGGTACCAGCACCGTGTTGGCGAGCCAAGTGCTTTCCTTGATCTCGCGTATAAATTTGGCGTCGAGGAGTCTGTTGATCTCCATTCCGACTGCCTGCGCCCGTGGCTCAGATAATCACCGGATAGTTTTCTTGACTGGTCTTGCGTCGGGGTTGACGCTGAGTGCGTGCTCGGCGAATTCCCTGGGAACTCCTGGGATGTCCCCAGGACACCAGGCGAAAATTTCCCAGTGCTCACGGAGGAATTCGACGAGCGTGAGTTCCTATGTGGGACTCAAGTTGTTGGCGATGAGGGCCGTCTTGGCGGGATCCAATGGGTGGACCTGCACTTTCTTTGTGTGCACTGATGAGTCAAAAGATAAATCAGGCGAGCTTGGCCAGCTTGGGGGAGGCAGACTGTTGTCTGTCGACTCCTTCAGTCTCGCGAGTTCTTCCTGCATGCCGAAGGACTGGGAAATTCTGTTGAATTCCCTGTCGCAACTGTCGGACCTCTCGAAGCTTCCGTTGATTGTGATGACGCCGTTGGGACCTGGCATTTTCATCTGTAGGTAGGCGTAGTGTGGCACTGCCATGAACCTTGTGAACGCGACACGTCTGAGGATGCAGTGGTACTGCGAGGGCCAGTCGACGACTTCAAAGTCGATGCACTCGCACCGAAAGTTTTTCGGCGTGCCAAAGATAACGTCGAGGTTGATTTTGCCCAGGGGGTATACGCCTTTCCCTGGGACGATGCCGTGGAATGTTGTATCCGTGGCTTCTAGGCAAGTCAGAGGGATCCTCATGGCTCGCAAGGTACTCGCGAATATAAGGTTGATGCCCCTTCCACCATCCATGAAGACGCGGCTCATATTGAAACCTCCAATTTGTGCCTCGAGTACGAGGGGACAGTGGCCTAGACGAGGTACTTGAGGTGGATGATCGCGTTTGTCGAAGGTGATGCAGGACTCGCTTCCGCTGAGGTAGTCAGTGGTAGATGGTGGCGAGTGTGTGGCCAAGTTGACTTGGTGAGTGATGGCCTTCTGAACCCGATTGGAGGGCGTCCTTTTTCGATCATCATAGTACCCATGGCCCGTGGGTAGGGTTCGCCTCCCTGGTGTTGGTCCGGCGCAGCTGTGTTTGGGGGCATTCCAGGTGGCGGTGGCGGAGCGCCATGTGCCACGGCGCCTGGAGCCGCTCTGTAGCCTCTCTTGACCGTGTTGCGATTCATTCGAACCAATCCCTCATGTAATTTGAGGAACTCGCGGCAGTCCTTGAGGAGGTGGCTGGACTTCTTCTTTCCATCATCCTTGTCGATGTAGAAGTGCACCGTGCATGGCCCGGACAGTTTTTCTTCGATGGATGTCGCGGGTGCCTCATAATGGTTGCGGCGTTGCCGAACTTGCGTGGTTTTCCTGGAGTCACGGTATCCACCTCTGCGGTATCCGCTGTTGCGGTTATCATCGCGTCTGTCGGCGTAGCCAGCTGCGACCATGTTGACGTCGTCGCAGTCATCGTAGAGGCGCATACGGCGTTTGCCTCGGTGGTCGCGTCTGCGCTCGAGTTCTGCCTCCTCGTCGGAGTGATCGTGATTTTTCACCGAATCTTCTCCATCGGCCCACCGATTCGCGATTTCCATCAGGTGGTCAATGGTCTTGGGCTTTGAGCAGCCTAGCTCCTCCCTGAGCTCTATGCGGCGAACGCCGCCGTTGAATGCGTCAATCGCGCGATCCTCCGAGATGTTCTCTGCGGAGTTCTTGATGATGGACCATCTTTGGATGTAGGAGCGCAGCAATTCGCCTGATCTTTGCTAGCAGCATCTCAGCTCTTCGATTGATGCAGGCCGCTTGTACGTGCCCTTGAAGTTGCGCATGAAGCTGTAAACCAGCTCATCCCAACTGTGAATGGATCCGCGTGGGAGGTTGTTGAGCCATGCTCGGGCGGTGCCTTGCAGCTATAGCTATAAGCATTGCATGGTCGTGCTTCGACTGCCTCTGTGGAGCCTGATGGAGGAGATGTGGTCCTCCAGCCATATCTTTGGGTCCTATAGGCCGTCAAACTTCGGGTTCTCCGACGGGAGTTTGAACCCCTTGGGCATTCGCTTCTCCCTGATGGACCTGCTGAAGCATGTGGCGCCGCAGAGCTCCACGTCTTCCTCTTCTGAGTCAGTCGACCGAGCACGTCACGCCCTTGATTTGTCGATCTTGCACTGCGTGATGTCATCACGCGCGTCGTGGTCGTGTCGCCGTGGGCGGCGACGTAGAGACAGGTCGTGACTGTCATCACTGGATGAGGGTGAGGAGTAGCGCTTTGCCTTTCTTTGGCTCTGGTGTTGGCTCCTTGTCAAGGGCGGCCTTGATTAATCCTAAGCCCGTGATCGTAGATCGGTGCATGGCGGCTCGGGGATCTCCGGCTGGCGGCTGGTTGTTAAGGAGGTACATGGTGGCCGCTGTCACCGCGGCTTGCGACGTTTTGGGGACCACATTGCCCCGTGTATCGACTGTCATAGAGCTAAAGTCAAGGACTTTTGCAGCATCTATGCGTTCTTGCTCGGTGAGATGGGCCATCCGAGATTGCCTCTTTTTGGCGATGTACTCGTTGCCTTTTGAGGAGGATCCTCCGTGGGAGGAGAGCCCCGCACGACGAAGGCTCGACTCGTCTGCTGCTTTTTTGCGTGCCTCGAGTTGAGAGCCCCGCACGACGAAGGCTCGACTCGTCTGCTGCTTTTTTGCATGCCTCGAGTTGCGCGATTGTTTGTACTTGGCGCTTGAATTCTTCCTTCAGGAGCCAGTGGTAGCCCATGAGCAGTTCTTGCGGAGATCCGAAGGGTAGAGGAGTGCCTTGTAGGGCCTCACGGCAGCAAGCCCATTCTTGCTCGTTGAGCCTGATCACGACGCATTCGTCGGTTTGTTCATTTATTATGGTTGGAGGCTCGACTGCTCCTCCGTTGTTGACGGGGGTGCGATTGCCATCGTTGCCACTGTTACCGCTGTTAGGTGGGTCGGTTTCGTTACCACGATTGCCCATGATGTTGCGGTTGGCGGAGGTGTCGTCTGCGTTGATGACGGCACACATGAAGTGATTGGGGAAGCTACTGCTTCCACAACTCTCAGATCCGGAGCCGTAGGCTCCATCTTCATTGGCCAGATCGCTCAGATCGGATTCATGGCTGCTATCACTGACCGTGTTCTCGACTGTTGTCGAGGCGTTGAGCTCACTGAGGGTGTCGATCGATGGAGGGAACCATGATGCTGGGGCAATCGACGGCACCGTCGGCTGGTCAGGCATGCGAAGCGTGCCCATCTGACCAACTTGGAAGCGGAAGCTCCCTATTGCCAGGCTGATCCCGTCGCCCACGGACTCGAAAGCCGGGCGAGTGGCCAGCGTGTGGATGGTGAAGTCGAACACGCTGAAGAGCTGGCGGATCTCCGCTGTTGCGGAGTTGTAGATCGCGGTTGATGGGGCCGAAGAAGCCACAACATCAGCACTCTCAATTCCCACAGACGACGCCAATTGACGAGGGTTTAACTCATCAATGCCCATTGTTATGGACTTGGGTTTTGGAGAAGGAGGGAGCGCTGGAGACATCTATCGGCTAGCAAACAAACACATAGGGGACTCGAAGATTTACCCAGGTTCAGGCCTCGTAGAGGTCCCTACTCATGCTTGTCTGCTCGTGGAATTATCAAAGGAATCGAGGATTACAATGGTGCGCAGATGCAATCTGGCGAGGGTTGTGGAAACTAGGGTTGCGTGTGTCCTTCTCGCCGCCCCCTCCTAGCCTTTATATAAATAGGCTAGGTCTCGGGTAGCAGGTCGAGTCGGTTACAGGTTAGGGTTTTCCCCTTTAAACTTTCTATCTTTAGCTTCTTCTTGTTCTTCAAGCAATAGAGAGTCCGTAGGTTACTCGAGTTCTTCATTTGGGCCCTCGCGACACCGTGGGCCTCCATGTATTCAGGCCGTATATACCAAGCTCGAGTACCTGTAGGGTATACCCATGTCAACTGTAAAGCCATAGTGGAAAAGTGGGTAAATGACAAAAGCACAAATTTTCAAGTATTGGACGAATTCAAATGAATTTGATTCATGTGTGCTTAAATGTCTAGTGGATTTAAAACTAGCAAAGGTACTAGTATCTAATAATAAAACTCCAAGTTTGATATTTGATCAAAGGATTTGAAGTTGTTCAAAATAGTGAGTGGATGTGCAATTTGCATGAAATTGAGTGGGAGCTCTGAAAGTCTTCCTAAAACAATATGTGAATGACATATTTTTGAGTGGGAGCAATATAAGTCTCAAATTCAAATATGTAGGAACATAGTTTGAGTAAGAGTACTGACTCATACCCAAATATATAGGAACATATTTTTAGTGGGAGCTTATAGAGTAATTCTTAAGTGTGTTAAGAATAAAAGCACAAATACCGATAAATGATGATTTATAAGGTGTAGAAGTTAATAATAAGTGTATTATGATATTATGTAGTATTCCTTAAGGGATTCTGAAAAGGGTTTCAGAATAGAAGTTAATTAAGGACCTGGTCCTTAATAACTCAAGTTAGGAATAGCATTAAGTTTAACATCAATGGTTGAAAGAAAGAAAAGGATGATCATCATCCACTATGTTAAGACATAGGTTCTATCTTAGAAAACCATGATGATAACTTAACATAATATATGATCCAATAAGGAACGTTTAAAAGGTATTAAGTTTGAATCACAGAACGTTGAGCTAAGTTTGTCCATAGTGTCTAATAGAGAACTATAGACATATTTTCCAAATCCATAAAGGATGTCCTATCTTAAAGCATAAAGGGTTATGTTATAAGAAAATATGTGGGAAACTCCTGTAATACCGATTAGATTCAAGTAGGAAGTGATGTGAACAAAACATCGAAAGTTGCAGAGTGCACTAGTGTTTCGATGATTACATTTATAATAATAGATAAGGGTACCATCTAAAGTGTTGTATAATGTTATGGCGGGGCTAGTTCACTTTTAAAGTAGAATGATATGTCCCAGGGCACAATGCCCATGATAAAGCCCTCGAGGTTGATCTAAAGTCACTGTACGCTCCTAGAATCAGGCCTCGTTCTGCTGCCATAACGATGATGCATACACACAGAAGTTATCATGTGATGATAAAGTATTAATGTCAATCAAGGTGACATTAGTAAGTTGCAAAGGATTTGGGACTATAAAGTACAGACCCAAGACTCAACATCTTCCATGAGCAAGCATGTTCAGGGTACCGGATATATGGTGCCAATGATTAAGAACAAATGCAGCTAGTGTATTTGTACTCTAGTGCAAGTGGGAGACTGTTGGAAATATGCCCTAGAGACAAATAGTAATAAGGACTATAATCATATTTCATATAGTTTATGATTAAGTTTTGTATCATGCTATAACTGTATTGAGTGGAAACATCAATACACGTGTGATATATAAACAACCAAGGGTTCCTAGTGAAACTCTAGTCACTGGTTCATTGGTCAACAAATGATCAAGTTTCCTGATCATGTGGCATTTATGCCAGTTGGAAATGGAGTCAACTCATTCTGAGTATGAGCTGATGAACCAATACCCAACCTAAACATCGTGACCGGATCATGTCATGAAGTTCAAGTTACGATGATTAGAAATGGATCTTTGTAGACTATTCCTTAGACCGTGAGGCTATATCAATCACTGTCTCCTGAGAGTTCTTAGATAGCATCAAGCACCACTTGGTAATACAGTGGTTATAAAGGTGTGTTCAGGTACTCGGAGGAAACTGTAGAGGCAATATATGTCAAGAGCGGGATTTTTCCGTCCATGTGACGGGAAGATACTCAAGGGCCCACTCGGAGAAGTAATATCCAATTGATGCGCAGCGTGTGATTTGATCACAGGGATATCACTTATCGGAATGAGTCAAGTAGCATTGTTTGGTAACGACATTGAACACGACATGGTGATGTTATTGATCAGATCTCAGGCAATTCAAGTATCGAGAGACAAAGGGAATAAGACACGACTATCCTGGTTCAAACGACGAAAGATCTTCGTGGAACGCATAGGGGTCACCTGGCCATCTAGGTCCCTCTGTTGATCATTGGTGCGGGAATGTCCTGACCATGTCTGGAGTGTTCCCAACCGTGGGGTATCACGCTTAAGGGCTTGATGATGCTTAGAGAGTGTTTATAGGATCGGAATAATCGCCGAAGAATACTAGAGAGAAAACCGGAGGGGTTTCCATAAGTCCGGAGGATGTCCGGAGTGGAGGTGGAAGGTGTTCCATAGCCACGGAGGTTGAATAATATGTGAATAAGTATTAAATATTGATTTAACCATTCATTCATATTTACTTAATAAAAGAGAAAATCAATTAAAAGGTCAAAAGGCTTAATGGGCCAATTTCGGAGGGAAGAGGGCCCATTAGGGAAAAGGCAAGAGGGAGAAGGGCCAAGAGGGGAGGCCGGCGCACTAGTGGGCCAGCCCCCCACACGGGGCCCATGGGGTGGCTGGCAGCGCCACCCCCTCCCCCTCTCCTCTCCTTTAGTCCCACCCCGGGACATTGAGGGAGGTAGTACCTCCCCTCCCCTATATATAGTTGGGGTATTTGGCCAGATAAATACACACAATATTCAATAAAGGTCTTCTCAGTTTTGGGAAGACCTCCAATTGATACTCTCTCTCTCTCTCTCTCTCTCTCTCTCTCTCTCTCGTGACCGTGGTCCCAAGTTCGGACTACGTGAATGAGAGACATCTTCACCGCGGAGCACCGTCACGCAGCGGGATTTGGATCCAGGAGCTCTACTTCCACAACTGTTGCTGGATCGGGGAAGCGGAATTCATCGTCAGGCACCAGACTTGTGTAACTCCCCGCGAGGTGTCACACTTGAGGCACTCAAGTCGTTGAGCCACAGGAGCGCAAGGACTTCATCACGACCTTGAGGTTGGCTTCGGCTCGTCTACATCAACCACACTCTCCTGGGTGTTGACAACGCTTTTCGGTCTTCAAGGGTAAGTTCGCGAACAGCCCCTCCCATTATTGTATTACTAATAGATAGGTCCTGGCAGCATCAGGGGTTCAAGGGCGTAGGGTAAAAATTATTGTTTTCATGCGCGGAACCCCTTCACTTTTCACAAACCACAGCTAGAGTCATTGCATGTGTGTTCTTTTCACAAACCACATCTAGAATCATGGCATGTGTGTTCTTCTCACAAACCACATATGGATCCACCAGAGTTCATTGCATGTGTGTTCTTTTCACAAACCACATCTAGAGTCATTGGATGTGTGTTCTTTTCACAAACCACATATTGATCCACCAGTGTCATTGCATGTGTGTTCTTTTCACAAACCACATCTAGAGTCATTGGATGTGTGTTCTTTTAACAAACCACATATGGATCATCCAGTGTGATTGCATGTGTGTTCTTTTCATTAACCACAACTAGAGTCATTGCATGTCTATTCTTTTCACAAACCACATATGGATCCACCAGTGTCATTGCATGTGTGTTCCTTTCACAAACCACATCTAGAGTCATTATATGTCTGTTCTTTTCACAAATCACATATTGATCCACCAGTGTCATTGCATGTGTGTTCTTTTCACAAACCACATCTAGAGTCATTGCATTGGTGTTCTTTTCACAAACCACATATGGATCCACTAGTGTGATTGCATGTGTGTTCTTTCCATGAACCACAACTAGAGTCAGTGAATGTCTGTTCTTTCACAAACCACACATGGATCCACCAGTGTCATTGGATTGCATGTTATTTTCACAATCCATAGTTAGAGTCATTGCATGTGTGTTCTTTTCACAAACCACATATGGATCCACTAGTGTAATTGCATGTGTGTTCTTCTCATAAACCATATATGGATCCTAACGTTAGGAGAGTCGTAACCTTAGCGGCCAAATGGTGGCCGTTTGATATTCTCCTTCTAGAAGGAACGCCCTAACACAGTTGTTCTGCATGAATATTGTTACATACCGTTCGATCGGGGTGCTTGGATGATTGGGATGGTCTTCGTGAGAGCAATCTGCGAGTAGGCTGTTCTGCTGCATGATTGGCCACACTTGTTGCCCGCTTGCTCTGGACAAACTGACAATACCGGGCGCTCCCCTTTTGTGAGTGTCATGACTCACGAGTTCAGTGGGCCATATGCCACTGCCACGTAACCATTACTTCTCTTCCTCCCTGTACTTCTCTTCCTTCCCCTCGAAGCTAGTTTCCCCACTTCTCTCCCATCCTGTCGTAGCCGCAAGCCGACGGCGCCTCCAGCTATCTCTCCGGCAGCCACACCCCCCCTCTCGCCATGGGTTCAAGGGGAGACGGTGAGGAAACGCGTCGTGATGACAGGGACGGTGATTTCGATGTGAGTCGTCTCATCTCTATCTCTATCATCTGTGGCTAGTTATCTATTTTGAGCTAGATCTACTCTGTTTACTCATGTGCGTATGATGTGTTAGGCCTACCAGACGATGTATGACTCCAGCTATCACGGTTTAGCGGATGAAGACAGTCCTCTGCTATGTAAACATGGATATGTGCCCGCTAAATTTGTAGCGTTCGAAGGACGAAACACATGCAGGAGGTTTTTACAGTGTCAAGGACATCGTGCAATGATGCAAGGCGGAAGTTGCGGTGTTGTCAAATGGGTAGATCCAGAGTGCCCCAAATCGATGCAGAAAACGCTGGACAAACTATGGCATATGACTTTTGAGTTGAAAGAATCTGTAGTCAGCTCACTTCTTGACAGTGTTGAGATGAAGCTATGGGAACCAGATGACACGACCAAGCTTAACCGAGATCTCAGGAGGGTGCAAGACAAGGTTAGCAAAGTCGAGAAGGAGATGGACGTGGCATTGGCCCTGAAGGCTAAAGCAGAGCAAGAACTAACTCAAGCAACGAATGATCTTCACCAGGCCAAAGTCCTGCAGTTCACAACTACGAGTATTGACAAGTGCATGAGGAAAAATGCAGAGAAACAATTGAAGTTGTGCAAGGAAGATGCTAAAAGGAAGGAGCAGATGATTCGATCCTTGCTCTCGCAGGAAGATGCGCATCAGGCTAAGATTAGGAAGATCAAGGAGATGTGTGATAACTAGTTATATTTAGCTTGAGCTTTGTGCCTTTTTAAGTTGTAATAGTAGTACTTGTTGACCTAGCAGTCTGAACTAGTGGTCCCAGAGTCCTGGGAGGAAAACATTTGGTCGCCCGTTAATCTATATTAACCTTGCATTACTTTCTTTTTTTGATCATTAGTATTCTGACATTGGTGGTTTGTTTAAACATAATCTACGTGGATTGTGCCGCATACAAATGGCACAACCATAATTTATAAAGTGGAAGAACGTACACCCGGTTACTGGAGATCTGGGAGCTTCGCCAGATGCAGGAGCAGGGAGGCAGTGAGATAGACGGGCTCAAGATTAGGCCAGAAAGTGGTACCGATTTCCTCCTCATCTGGGCATTATCGGTTGCCATTGCTGTTTATGTTGCCATGTTGTTGTGTGCAGCAGCTGAAATAAGTTGCTGCTTCATGGAGTGTAGCAGCTTAAATAATTTATTTCTGTGCCGCTTACATTCCGTCGAATTTGGTGACATCCTACCCCTCAGCAATCGTGGAACCGGTGCTGTGTGTTTTCAGAAAGTAGTGGCACAATCACAATCTCGGATTCAACTACTGACTCGGGCGTTTCCAAACCCTAAGTCGCGGTACATTTTACTCAGAGAACATGGGTAGATTGTTTTGCCTAGCAAAGTTCCACACACAGAGCTCCAGAATTTAACCGAATTACATATATAGGTTCAAGTTCAACACATTACTATGCATCTTCATTGCCAGTAGCCTTCTTCCGCATCCTGGGTGCCAAGCCTTCACGTCCACTAGCTGCTTCATTTCCTACCTTCTTCCTCTTCCTCGGTGCCAATTTTCTTAGCTTCACGTACTCTGCATCGCCGGGACAATCAGCACCAGAATCATGTCCAGCATCATCTTTCCACTCGTTTTTAATTTCTTCAGGCCACAAAATGACTGACCCGGCAGTCATGTTTCTAACCTTGCGGTGCTTCCTGTCAAAGAAACAAGACTGTTGCATAAATGCCTAATATCTACAGAGTAAATAAAACAAAAATTACAATTCAGCACAAACATGCGAACCCCAAGAGACTTTTGCTTACCAGGAGCTAATTGGGTTCGAGCAACCACTCTGTCCAAGAATAGAAGGGCGGCTCCTAGTTGCAGCAGCTTCCACATCCAGTACATCACAATTCAGCTCAAACATGCAAGCCGAAGCATACCTTTTCATCAACCCAATTAGCTGACTGTCACACGTTAGAGGAACCATGGTGCCACGTTCATCCATGTAGCTGAACTTTGCAGTCTGCTTCGGATATAATTCATCATGATTACGCAGAGCAGCAACTGTACCAGATATAGTGCAGATCTGCGCCGTCGCTTCTTCTATCGTGATACAATGGTGTCCATACCACTCGCCCTTCACCCTTGTTGATTTAGAGTCTTACCTGAAGAGGACTACCGTAACCAGGTAAGGGTGGTCCGCGGGGACCCCACTTGACAGAAAACTATGGACAAAATATGTTTGTTAGCGTTGGTCTAACAAACAATTTTAGGTTCGGTAGCCAGCTAGCAGTTATAATTAGTGCGAATAGTAAAGAGAAGGGTAACTCACCCGCATATAGCTAGAACTTCTTCTTCCTTGGTAGTAGGATCTGCCGTCCTCTAAGCTTCTCGGCTTGTCGGCGGCGGAGGCGGGCTAGAGCCTCGCAACGGTGGCTGCGGCATGCGCCATTGGAGCTCGGGATCAGCGACTGAGCGCAGCAACTTGGCACCGGAAGTCAAATTTCCAAAGGGATCGTCCTGCCTGGAGGGTGGATTCTGACGCTGTCGGTGCTAGGGGAAAGGAGGGAATGGATTTGTGAAATTGGTCAACGCATCCAATCCACTTAGTTCCTCGATTTTCCTAAGAGGTTTCCGCGTTGGCGCTCGCGTCACAGAGAGATGACCGACATGTGGGTCCCGACCATCTACTTCACGGGGCAGTTTAACAGAATGTTTGAATTTTGTAGGGGTGAGATGAGTTTGCCTCGAAATGGCCCCTCTCAGTAGTTGGCAGCCCAACTTTACAAAACATGGCAATTACAGGGAACTTAGGTACCGCCATGCGCTCGCCCAGGAACTTTTGGGCCGCAAACAAACAATCCCTTCCTTACCGCCTACATGGAAAAGTACAGCAAGTAGCTGAAGGATGGTAAACGAGGGACACCACCGGTTCCAAACCTCGACAACGCCCAATCGGACAACATGGCGCGGCCGGAGGCGCTGGTGACTCCTCTAGCAGGGCCGGTGGTGGTGGAGACTCCTCCAGCTCCGGAGCTTAACTTGCCCGCTGCGGTGAAGGCGCCGGCCCGCACCACGGTGCCATCAAGCAGCCACTCCGTCACTTGCACGCTCAAGATTACTGACGGCGGTGCCTCGACATTGGCCGAGTTTGACGCCCTCAAGGTAACTAACTAATTAAAGCGAGAGTTGGGACGCTTAACCACACAGATGACTTAATCTTCATTTTACTGACGCCCGGCCTACATGTCTTTCGTAGGGAGACACTCCTTGCACTCTAATGCACTGGGTGGGCGGCCAGTTGAAGGATGTTGCCAAGGGTACTATCGTTCAAGTGGAGAACCGCAAAATCCACAATGTCACAATGCCACCCGACATGATGAGGGTCAGATACAATATGGTGCTTCCGGGCTACGAGCAAGTGGAACCTCCCTCTCAACCTCAAGGATGGGATGATGAGGAGACGGCGGTGGTCCTCAATACCGGCTTCAGCTACTTGTACCTATGGACGAAGAGCCAGATCTGTTTGGGGACAGAGGACTAGCTTAAAATCACCCCAGAGACAGCACACCCACCATAGCCAGCACATGATGAAGACTTTGAAAATGGCAGACTTGGACAACGTGGCACAGGATCCCTATGATGATGATGGAGAAATTGAACCGAACTTCGGCGACCAGTTTGTTAACACAAGGTTTTCTGATTGGTATGAGCCGGCACCATCAGGGACACATCAAGTTGCCGATACCCAACCAGCACCGGCGAAACCCCCTTGCCAGGTGCGTCTCTTTCCAACTATCCTGGAGACGCCACCACCCGCCCCCTTCAACAAGCCTCCGAGGCCAGCAGTTCCTTTGATCAGCCCCAACACCCTTCATAAGGTGATCGGTGAGGTGAACGCGGTGGCCGACGCCCCAAAGGGACCGAAGAAGGGTCACAAAAGGAAGCCTAAGGGTGACCGGGGCAAGGATCCAAATCTTGTTCTCTGGGCTCAGGATGGCCCTACGGGGCAAGCCAGGAATCAGCAGCATGCGGCAGGTGCACCGATGATGTGTAACTCGTTGCTCGAGGTCACAGGCTCTCAAACGCGTAATCTTCATTATAGCTGTCTCACAATTGGGGAGCGCCGCAATCGCGAGAACGATCAGTCGTACCTTGTTTTCAAGGCAAAGGTGCCTTCTGTGTCATGCTTCGTCAGTGTACCCCCCGGGAATATATTCTACCTGCGGCATTCCGACATGTTGAACAGGTTCCGGCTGCACAATACCCTGGTCCGGCTATTCTCCCTCAATATGGCCATGCAGATCACCAGACACAGGATCCCGGGCATCCAGATAGTGGATCCCTACTTCATGCGTGACGTCGTCCTGAAAGATGCCGAGGACATAGTGCTGACGACAGACTACCTCTCAACCTTCCTGCAAACATACTCGGACAAGGATGTGATTCTCCTTCCCTACCATCCCATCATGGAGGATGATCAGATAGGTTGCATGCTCATATGCTTGAATTTGAAACACTCAACGACCGTGTACACTCAAACAGTGCGATCCCGAAAAACTACACCAATATCTCGAAAATTCTTGATGGTGCTCTGACCGGCTACGTCGCAGTGGGAGGCATCAAACCGGCAACACCACATGTGAAGTTCGGCGCGCACGTGTTCCGCCACAACACCAAGTTCGCCTACGTCAAGCAGCCGTCTGGCAGCAGGAAAGATGCCTTCTACGCCATTTACCCCATGAAGGCGTTCTTCAATGACATGGAGAGCAAAACGCTGCCATCTGACCTCGCGAAGTGGGCTAAAAGGCTTGCAATAATACATGATCACAACCTCAGGCAGCACTTCTTCGACATCCAGGAGGAGATCGCGACAATCATGCACCAGGGAGTCATGAAATCCGGGGGCACCTTCTACGGCAGCCATACACCGCCCAACAGGGAGATAGACGAACGCTTAGTGCAGCAGGATGACCGCAGGACGTTCATGCAGATGGCAAAAACTCGGTTGGGCTTCATCAGTGCCCCCTAAAGCCGACTCAATAGCCAAAGAAGTCTTGATGATTGCAATGCCTGGGTAGCTAGCTGTTAGTTCCGAACTCGTGTTGTAACCTCTTATCACTATGTTAAACTTGCCTAGCAAAACCTCTAGAGTATGTTTCGTCAATCGTTGAACTAGATTGTGAATGACACTAGCTAGACTTCCGGTGCCCGCCCGGCTGGAAGCTCAGCGTCGGTGGCGTCCCGGTGCCACCGGTGCCTGAGGACGACAAGATGGTCGAGGTGATCCAGGCCGCCATCATGGCGATGCCAGATCCGGAACTCACCAAAGCCCGGTAACTTAGTTTACTAGGAGTAGTTCTTAGCCGAGCGAAGGAACCGGGAGCTCGCCGCCCACGAAGGCCCGTCCGGCACGCCGCCGAAGTGCAACAACGCGGCAGGGCGCCATCGCTGGTGGAGTGCGTCGGGAAGGACGCTCAACGCCGTCCTGGAGCACATCCACGCTGGCAACCACCCGAGGCTGGGCTTATCCCGCTCTCCGGTCCCCACGGCGAGGGCGAGGCGCGCCCCTCCGGTGAACTAGCTTCCTAGGAGGATGGACAGCCGCAGTTCGCCCGACTCAGCCACCGCCGCCTCAGCCTCACGCTCATCCGTGTTGGCCTCGCGCTCGTCAGGGGAGGCACTAGCACTGTGAAGCGGGAGGACTCGCCGCCGATGCGCTAGCCGCCGAGGACGAGGTCGCCGATGCGCTCGCCGCCCAGGAGGAGGCCGAGCGCGCGGCCGCCTTAGGTCTCGCCGCCAGCGCGCCTACCAGGACGCGCCGCTCATCATCCTCGACGACGACGACGACGACAGAGGCCCGTCGTCCTAGCCGTGGCTATGTGACGATGCTGGCCAGGGCAAATCGCACCCCCCGCAGCCGCTGAGCGACGACAACGACAGCAGAGCGGATCCCGACTACACGGTGTTTTACTGTAACTTCGGCATGTGAGCGGCTCGGCATCGGCATCTCCTCGCCTAGTAGTTACTTTTATGTTTTTTCGTTTTTCTTTTAGCCTAATGCAGTCAAAATTCAGGTATATATCCGAATTTGACTTACTATGTACGAACTCGCCTTTGTTTAATTAAAATCGCCTATATTCGTCCAATTTTTATCGAGTTTGATCAAAATTTAGCCGAACTTGAGAACTCGGCCTGGGAATACGAGTGGAAAAGAAGCTCAGTTTTAGAGCCGGATTTCGGTATATGAACGTCCAACGAGTGGACGTGCTCTATCGATTGGTGGAGTGCTCTGGTCTGGAATAGAGGGAGTAATCGCCGGAGCTGCCACCTCTTTTTTCCCCCTCGGCTGTAATCCAGGCGGGAGATAATATCTAGCCTAGTCTCCGGACGCGTTCTGTCTTGATTTAAGCGCATTTTTATCGGAACCTTAATTACATTACGCTTAATTACATTCCCTTGTGTTACCAACGGTTTGTTCTTATCCGATGTCCCTCACTGTTTCATCGATCGGTAGGAGGAAGAGGAAGCAATAGGTGCTGACACATACCGGATGATGATGACGACTAAGCCTTCCTTTTTTTCTCCGCGGCTGTATCCAGGTCCAGTCAGGCGATCACTAATCAGGGATTCGGTATGAATGGCGTATCCGTCTACACGGAAACGGCCATGCACGGATGAATACCCCCCAATTGTCGCCTTCTCTACCGGCTGGGTCTTGCTCTTGCACCTATAAAGCCAGACGAATCGCCTCGCATTTCTTGATATGACAGACGTACGTATAGTCTAGACTAGACGTGATGGGCGGGTCAGATGAGAAAACTGGAGAGCTGGTCGTCATCTCCGGCGGCCGCGGGGATGGAGATGGCCAGGCGGAGAGCTTTGGCTCCAGGGTGTCTGTGTGCTCGTCAACGTCGATCCTGATGGGCGACGACGACCACGACGAAGCGGAGTCCTCCATGATGGTGGCTGATCCTACGACGCAGCAAGCAGAACATCAGCTGGACGACCTGTCGCCGCTGTTGGCGAGCCTTTCAGTCAGGTACACGGATCATTGTCTCGACTAAAGTACTGTAGTACTGTGGATTGTTTATGTTCAGGTGACCATACCGGTAGAATCCTTGGACCCTCAAAATCAATTTGATCTGTTTGTGCAAACGACATAATGGTAATGAGAGATATTATGCATTCATCGCATCATGTATAGAACTAAGCTCAGTTCTCGATACCTAGTACTTTTTATAAGATCTAGTTGATTTTTCGTCGTTAATCTAGTAGATTATGCTGGCGAGCCTTTCAGTCGTCAGGTACACCGTACGCGGATCATTGTCTCAACTAAAGTAGTATTGTACAGTAGATTGTTTATGGTCCAAATCACCATACCGGTAGAATCCTTGCGCCCCCTCAAATTCAGTTCCTACTTCCTAGTGTTATGCCGGCTCGATCTGTTTTCGCAAACGAGATAACGGTAATGAGAGATACACATTCATCACATCATGTATAGAACTAAGCTCAGTTCTCTAGATTTATATGTATCTACATACTAAAACATATCTAGATACGTACAGATATAAACAATTCAAGCCACTTATTTTAAAAAGAAGAGGGTACTACTTTTTATAGATCTAGTTAATTTTTCACTGTTAATCTAGTCGATTATGTAATTTTTTTATTTTTTTACATGCCGTTAAGGTAATCTCTAAATTAGATAGATTCACTTACCACAGGACATGGCTGTCTGTGTACTATAAGGAGAAGTCCCAGTCATTCGCCGACCTATCCCTTGTAACAAGCTTACAAGACCTCCCAAAGAAGACAACCACTTACAACACCAGAATGAAGGCAGGGAGGGGACAAGCTTCTGCAGGGCCAAGCGCGGGCCGTTCGTCAATCTCTTGCCACCGTGTTGGACCATGCAGCAAGACTATAGCCAAGAAGGCGATACCAAGGGGGTCATCTGACCGCCTGCTGTCAACTCTCAAGAGCAAGGAACAGAAAAACCACCTGCATATGAATATGAAGGCAAGAGAGAGGTCATGAGCTAGCTGCCAGCTGCCAGCTAAATGCAATGCAGTTATGCAGATGAGATTTACCAGAATAATTGGGCATTGAGCATCCAACTCCATGTTTTGTTTTTTCTTTTTAGTAGCTTTCTGCAATCGAGGTTAATGAAAGCAGTGTTGCTTGCTTTTACCCTAGTCTAATAAATCTTGTTTCTATATGATTGTGATAGATCAATTCTTGAAAAAAGAATTCCTTCCGAAGCAAATTTTATTCATGTCTACTTCTTCCCCTCACTTTATTTACTGTTTGTTTTTCTATCTTCGCTGAATTTGATGGGTGTGTTCAAGCATTTCTCTGGATTGTTTGTCTTCTAGCAACATCAATGCTTCAACCACCCATCCGCTACATATCTCTGCATCACTCGATTGCACGGTCTTATTAGCGTCTCTGCCTCAACGCATATTTTTTGACGCGAGACTATCTGTCAACAACGATCTTTCCGCGGCAACATTATTTAGTTGGCACTTGGCAATAGTTTTCGTTAACTCCTATTCACAACCCTTCCCCCCTCCCAAAACACACAGTAGGTCGTAGTATCTTGATCTTTCAAACGCTCAGTGTGATTAGTGACAGGGTTACAGTGGGCCGGGTTTTTTTAACCCTAACGAAAACTATGGTGTTCTGAAACCCTAACGTAAGCTAATGGTTTTTGAAACCCTAACATCAATTGTGGTGGATTTTTGAAATTTTCTCCATCCTCGAATCTGGAACTCTTGCTCCTCCTCTTGAAACCAGGTTTGAAATATTCTTATGTAGCAAGATCTGCAATCCTGATTTTCTTTGAATTTCTCGTCCGTTATTTGAGTGGTGTTGGTGATATGCTAAATGGGTATCACCATAGCACGTCCTTAATCCGGATAACCCGGGTGACCCACAGTTGGTAGCAAGGCCTATGGCCTGCTGGGCGACCTAGTTAGATGGATCCAGAAGGGAGACCCATTCCGGATGAAGGAAGGCTACGCAGGAGTCACAGACGTACTCGGAGCCTTAGAGTGCAAGACACGAAAGACTAATTCGTATTAGTGTAGGACTCTTTACCTTGTCCGGCAAGGTCCTTTCCCTGTAACCCTAGGTTCTGGTGCCTTTATAAACCGGACATGTGGGAGCCTTTAGGACACGACCAATTAGATTTCTACGTACAACGTGCAACACCTTGCACAGCAAACCTATCTCTGTAACTCGACGTATTGCTATTATAATGATTTATAGCAGGAGTAGAGTTCCGCCACCGTTGTGGGACTTGAACCTGGGTATGTTGTGTTACCTCATACCCGCCAACTCTCCGCCTTACCCCACATCTCTAAACACGCACTGTGAGGACCCCTCCATGGCGTACTCGTCGGCAATACCACGACAGTTGGCGCCCACCATGGGGCAAGAGGTGCTTCGAGCTCTACACCGAGCGAGGTCCAATCTCTTCGCGGGAATCGGCGACACCGTAGCCATTGGACACGTTCTCTTCTCCGACAACGTCTCGATCGTCCCTCCAGATGAATTATGGGTGCAGGCGAAGACGAACCCTACGCGCTACTCCGTCACCCCCTTCGGAGACATCCACATCTTCATCGGCGAAACTGACTCGGGTCCTAGCTCCTAGGAAGTCGGAAGCTCGTCAAGCCCCGCACGGACCGCCTACAGGCAGGATACGTTCGCGGAAGGATCTGGGCCGTACCTCTCTCTAGAGTATGGCGTCTCAGATCAGGAAAATTCAAGGCCCACGCAAACCGCCCCTGTGCAGGATATAAAGGTGGAAGGATCCTGCAAATCCGCTTGGCTTCCCCGAGTGTTAGAGATGCGCAGGTCAGACTTCATCGGTGTTGTCACCATCTTCGGGACGGAGAACCTCCCCGTGAATACCTCGCCAGATGGATGAGGGTGAGGGAAACCCTAGAGGGTGACCGTGCCGACGAGCTCATGTACCACTTCGTGGAAGGGCTCACATCCAGAACACTCCTCCGGCATACCCTCTGAAGACGGCAGGCCGCGGGTCCTCTCACCCTTAGTGAGATGGTCACAATCGCCAACAAATATGTGGTTGCCAATGAGGAGGCTGAGGCCATGATCGCCATCATATCCGGAGGAGGTAACAACAACAATAGCCCGCCTCCATCACCCTCCACATCCACTGCCAACAACACCGAAGCCAACTCCGACTCTATCCTTGACGCGCTATATGCCGACATCAATATGGATGGCAGCGGCTCAGACGCTAACTCAGAGGAATACAATGCTGTTATGAGGGAGATCGAGCACGAGATCGAGAAGGAGGAGCGCGCCAAGAAGGCCAGCACATCCCACCAGGTGCTAGTCGCCATTGGGAGCGTGATGGAAGAAAATGGATAGGAACCAGAGCGTGAGAGAGCTCCGCCCACACCGGCGGTTACCATCAACGTCTGCAGCTGGCAACCCATTGGTTACTCCCGCCGACAAGGCAATCTATGACGCACTCCTTGTTGAGCCCATTACCGTCGCCCATATCCGGAGCGTTACGGAGCTTGATGAGAAGCGTGTGGCAATCCTAGCGGAGGCCAAGTGCATCGCAGAGCAGGGTGCTAAGCTAGATGAAGACATGGCCAAGGCGCAGCAATCTATCAAGGTGGCAAGAGCTATGGAGGCTAAGTACAAGCAATTAATGCTGAAGCACAAGGAAAAGAAAGCACCAGTTCACGTCGTCAAAGATACCAATGTTCAGCGCAAGTTGGGATATGACGGATCTAAGCCGAAAAAGCCACCCCATACATTGATTCAGAGGGGAGGCAAGTAATGCCAACTCCCGCCCTCAAGATTGCCGTCTCTAAGACCCTCCTGGAGCAGGACAGGTCGCCAGAAGCAGTTTCTCAGGTGTATGACCTCGTCGCCAAGGCATGTAAGCAATAGGAAAGGCTACCTCGCAGAGGCTTGAGTCCAACCCGGAGCTTTTCCAGTCAACCCTGAACAGTCATAGAAGGCCAAGATCTCCCCGTGACAAGGGATCTCATATAGGCTCTACAGAGCGAAGACGGAGGGATGCGCGCAATAGGGCTGATGCCATACCCATATCCTCTATTCACGGAGAAAAGGCTCGCCCTCATCGGTCGCCGTCTCCACCACCATCCCGGCATCACGAGGAATCACAGCCGCACCACCGTACAAGCATGCCGCCACCTAGGCATCCCCAGGTTGGCATCGTTATACGTGACCAGGGCGAGCAGCCCCGGCATGCCGGAGAGCACAGCGGCGTTGAAAGGCATAGAAGCAGATCCTACACGGAACCGCCACGTCCGACAAGTAACTGCGATAGGCGTGAGGAGTCGCAGGAGGGTAACAACAAGAAGGCTAACCCACCGCCTCCACTGCCACCGTCGCCACCTAGCAGCCATCATGGTGGAGGACACGGTGGATCTCATAGATCGCACCGCAACTCCCCTCCCCATGATGGAAAAGGGAAGAAACCAAAGCCGTACAACGCACGTTCATGGCTTGACAAGATCCAAGAAGCTCGGGAGCTCCCATACCTTGGGCCACGTTGTTTTGGGCCAGTAATACGGGCCACAACTTACCCCAAGGGTCTCCGAACAGACAAAACCATCAAGCCCTACGACAGCACCGCCAGGCCAGAACGTGGTTGCGGGATTACAGCGAAGCGATTCACATCGCAGGGGGAAACCCCAATGTCGCCGTCAAGTACCTTCCACTCATGCTAACCGGCACGGCCTGACAAGGGATCGACGAATTACCGGAGAAATCAATATGCAATTGGTTGGACATGCATGAAGCGTTCACCAAGAACTTTGAGGGTACGTACAAACGTCCCTGCACTGTTGGAGACCTATAGCGGTGCTTACAAGAAAAGGATGAAACTTATCGTGCCTACCTCTCTCGCTGGGTGGATATGAAAAATTCTTGCGCAGGGGTGCATGAAAAAACTGCTATGGCCGCCTTCATCGATCGTCTGGAGAAGGGAACTTTGCTCCAGCATACGTTGAAGCGCAAGCAAGACAACAATGAGCTCAACCTCAACGCAATGATTGCCATGGCTAGTGAGTTCACCGCTGCTGATGACGATGCACACGGATCATTGCTGGCAATAGCAATCCCCACCTAGGCCAGAAAGAACAACAATAACAAGCAGAAGACTCCCCCTGAAGAGAAGCAAACAGCCGACATGGTCGCCGCAACATTCACTAGTAGAGGCGGAGGTTGACAGCATGAATATGGCCGGGGGCTAGCCATGGTCAACAGAGGAGTGATTCTATACCCTCAGCGCCCCACGTTCCCCAAATGTACGAAGAGTACCATGACATGCCATGTTTCGTCCATCTCGACGCAAACGGCAAAGCCATCCACACCAACCGCCAATGCAAGTTTGTCAATGACCTCAAGGAAGACCCTGAGTCTGGCTACAAGCAAAGTCGAAAGAACAGACCCCGCAGAAAGGGCAAAGGGAAGAAGAAGGAGGAGGAAACCAAGGATTCAAGTGATATGGATGAAGACGTGGAACCCAAATCTTCCAACAAGGGAGAGGGTAAAGGGAAAACCTTCCTTGGTACCCCCACCGCCCGGGCCTAGAAAACCTTGATACGGCATAAACATATCTGTAATTTTTGATGCTCCATGCTTGTTTTATATCAACTTTCTTATGTTTTGTTCACACTTTGAGGTATTTTTATACATTTTCTAGAACTAACCTATTAACAAGATGCCACAGTGCTAGTTGCCTGTTTTCTGCTGTTTTTGGTTTCAGAAAAGCTAGAAAAGAAATATTCTTGGAATTGGACGAAACAAAAGTTGAAGTTGTTATTTTCCCGACACGAGATGGAGTCCAAAGTAGAGACAGAGGAGGGCCAGGGGCTAGCCACACCATATGGTGGCGCGGGTCCCTCCCAGGCATGCCACCAGCAGGTGTGGGCCCCTCGGGCCTCCACTGACCTTGCCCCTTCGCCTATAAAAGCCTCCCGGGACGAAAACCCTAAGTACCCGATCAGAAATCCACAAAAAGTTCCGCAGTGCCACCGCCACCGAAGAGGAGATTCGGGGGACAGAAGTCTCTATTCTCGCACCCTACCGGGACGTGGAAGTGCCCCCGGAGCCATCTCCATCGACTACACCGCCATCTCCATCGCCGTTGCTGACTCCCATGATGAGGAGGGAGTAGTTCTCTCTCGAGGCTAAGGGCTCTACCGGTAGCTATGTGTTCATCTCTCTCTATGCGTGATCTTATGAGATCATGAGCTTTGGAATCTATAGATCTATTCTGCTACTCAAGTTCTTTAATTAATCTCTGCTTATCCCCACGTGTGTGAAGTTGACAGTGTGCACACCGTGTGGCACTTTGGCTAAGGTTATAGAAATACTTATTATGAGTATAATTTGAGTTGGATGTCTCTATGAGATTGTGGTGTTTGTTGGAACTATCTAGCGCTCAAGGTGACAATGAGGGGTTATCTAGATGGGGAATGCGAACTTTAAGGTGTGTTGTTATAGCCCTACATCGTCCAACTAGAGAGTAGTTCAGGGTAGCATAATAAAGAGAAGATATTTATATGAGAGTGTCCACTAGTGAAAGTATGATCCCTAGGCCTTGTTTCTAAGCATTGAAACACCATTTATAATCAGTCATGTTACATGTTGGCTTGCTGCCACTCTTATTTCAGATTGCAATTACCACTTATAATCATCCATATTACTTGTATTTCACTATCTCTTCGCCGAACTAGTGCACCTATACACCTGACAAGTGTATTGGGTGTGTTGGGGACACAAGAGTCTTCTTGTATCTTGATTGCAGGGTTGCTTGAGAGGGATACATTTTGACCACTTCCTCCCTGAGTTTGATAAACCTTGGGTGATCCACTTAAGGGAATCTTGCTGCTGTTCTACAAACCTCTGCACTTGGAGGCCCAACACTGTCTACAAGAATAGAAGCATGCGTAGACATCAAACCCCACTGAGGATACTGATGGCTACACTCCCTCCAGTTCCCCAGTACATCAGGAGGTCGGAGATTCCAATTACTTGGGATAGGAAGGATCACCCAGATCTTATCCGGATAGAGTTCACCAAGTGCCTCGTGGACAGTGGAAGTAGCATCAACATCATGTACCTGTCTACACTGTACAAGATGAACTTGATGGAGATCCAGCTAACGAAGAGCAGCACTGTGTTGTTGGGGTTCGCAGCATAGAAAACAAAAAAATTCCTACGATGGGAACTATATGCTAAGATCTATCTACTAGATACAAGCAACGGGTGGATATACATCCATAGAGAACTTACCCTCGAAGACAAAAAAGCTTTGTTAACGAGTTGGAACTTGTGGATGATGTAGTCGCACACTTGCAGATCTCAAGATCATGATGAAGTCCAGCAGGTCCGGCTCCAGCACGTCCATCAGATCTAGCTCTAGCAAGTCCAGCACCACCAAGTCCAGCACCGCAAAGCAGCGATGCATCCGTGATCGCACACACGTCCGGTACCCCGACAACCTCCGTCCCTCGCTCCAGCAAAGCAGCAGAAGCAGCAACTCCTTTCCAGATAAAGCCACCGGGAACATGTATCTCGCTAATCCGAGACCATGGGGAATAACTAGAGGGGGAGAGAGATCCTTCACGAGGAGGTGTGAGGAAGAAGGAGTGAGAGGGGGGCCTTTTATAGGAGGAGCGGGGCCTTTTATAGGAGGAGGGGGGCTATAATTCAAATAGTGATGTCACTTCATAAGTGATCTTCCAATCATTTGTCTCATGACATTTTAGCAATAATGTTTATGGATGTGATTTCTCCAACTAGACTTGTAAAAGTTCATCCAACCTTTATGGAATACGGTAATTATTTGAACAACCATTGTTCTCGTAATACCAGAACAAAATAACAATTATTAAAACAAATCTTGAAGACTAGGTTTGACGACAACGAAAAACACAATAACACTTTATTTGTTTTCGATGATCATCATCACTTATTCTCTTGCTAGTTACTTAGGCCATTGCAGTTCATGAATTGCATTGTCCTGTATGACACTCCATACCAACCAATTCGGTATCCAATACCTCAGAACCATATTGTTTAACAAGAAAGGAATACAACCATAACATGTATATCTTCTATATACCTAAGTTGGACATCTCCAACCTTTTCTTTTCTGCCAAATATTTTATAGATTCTCTTTCAACAATTCTATTTCTTTTAAAAGAATCTATCAACATCAATAGTGGTGTCATTCTCATGACACATAGTATAAAGCGTGTATAGTCAAATACTAATACCTTTGGACTTGCACTTTGAAGTGGATCACCATCATCAAATGTTTGGTGTTCTTTAAAAAATCTATTCTTTAGTAATCTATTAGTGTAGTAAACATTTTACTTACATCTTCTATTCATCCTTATCATGACAACTTTCATGATCAAGCTACTATAGCCTATAAGGAAGAATCGCGAGTATAATGTTAGTTCCCAAAACCTTTTTGGGAGATCAGGATGCTTAGCATCTCCATCCTTCACAAATTCTCATACAATATGAGAACATGTATTTTACTAAATAATACTCTATCATAATGCAACCAAAAACATTGTTTCAGATATCACAATATCTTTCGCACATGATGGTTTCTGAAACAATTTTCAGCTCCTATATAATCTTGATATTAAAACTACTTTTGAATATCAATAATCATGGAGGCAAATATGATACTTTAGATACTAACATTGGAATTCTTACTCTTGATTTAATACTACTTATTAAACTTCATGGAGTAAATAGAGTTTGCGGAAAGTTTGCAATAGGACTTATAAACTTTAAATTGACATTCAAAACAATACGATACCAGTTCGTAAAGTAAATATCCAGAATTCTATAGTTCTATTATCTCAATTAAAACTAAGCATAATGTAGTGAACAGACGCCAATGACTACAACAAATTATGCAAAATCATTTCTATTTAGTTTATGATAAATTGAGTTCGACTAATCCAAATTAGAAATGAACTCCCACTCAAAAACGACATCCCTCGTGCCTTTTTGGTGATTACATGAACCAAATCCACTACACCAAGTCCGATCATCACGTGAGTTGGTGTAGCTTCAAAGGCGAGCATTAATATGTGCATCATATCAACTATATGACTCATGCTTAACCTTTCGGTCCGTGTTTCGAGGCCATGCCTGTACATGCTAGGCTCGCCAAGTAGGAACCTTAGTAATCGCGTGTGTAAAACTGTCTTACACCCATTATATGAAAGCGTAGAGTCGAGTACACCCGATCATCACGTGATGTCTCGAAACACGATCCATAGAACAGTGCATACTTAAGGAAGAACACATTTTTATCTTGATATCTAAATGAGGGATCATCTTAAAATCCTACTAAAACGCCAAACTAGCAATATAAGATGCGAACATCATATGTGTAAAGTGGAATGATATGGTCCATGCATTTGATCACCATCATATGCATCGTGGTATGATCTCTATCATTCCTTTGTGTGTAAGGCCAAGGTCCATGGAACTTACACGTTAGGTGTGTTGTAAGAGTATCAACTATACATCAACTTACAACATTACCATATCATGACACTAGCCCAACAACGATCTAAACTAGACGCCTCTAATTTATCAATTGCAAGTTTTTACGTGGCTTAGGGCTTTCGAAGATAGAACCGGTCTTACCTACGAACATGGAACCACAACGATGATAACTAAGTTATTAGCAACTCGTTGTAAATCAGATATTGACTATAGTAGGAGAGACAGACACCTGCCAGCCACTTATGCAAAACTAGTTGCATGTCAGTCGTGGAACCGGTCTCATGTGCGATGACATGTAAGGTTGGTCCGGGCCGCTTCATCCCACTATGCCACCAATATCCAAAATACATGAAAGATGCAATAACATGATCATCATCGCCCACATATAAATATATGTGTACTACCCATGCAAAGCACCTACGCATAGATCAGGCTCTGATACCACTGTTGGGGTTCGCAGCATAGAAAACAAAAAATTTCCTACAATGGGAACTATACGCCAAGATCTATCTACTAGATACAAGCAACGGGTGGATATACATCCATAGAGAACTTACCCTCGAAGACAACAAAGCTTTGTTAACGAGTTGGAACTCGTGGATGATGTAGTCGTACACTTGCCGATCTCAAGATCGTGATGAATCCCAGCAGGTCCGGCTCCAGCACGTCAATCAGATCCAGCTCCAGCAAGTCTAGCACCACCAAGTCCAGCACCGCAAAGCAGCGGTGTATCCGTGATCGCACACACGTCCGGTACCCCGACAACCTCCGTCCCTCGCTCCAGCAAAGCAGCGGAAGCAGCAACTCCTTTCCATATAAAGCCACAGGGAACATGTATCTTGCTAATCCGAGACCATGGGGAATAACTAGAGGGGGAGAGAGATCCTTCACGAGGAGGTGTGAGGAAGAAGGAGTGAGAGGGGGGCCTTTTATAGGAGGAGGGGGGTACCCCTCCCCATGGCCGGAGCCCCATGGGGGGTGACTCCACACCTCCCCCATTCATGTGGTGGTAACCACTCCACATTAAAATGCCCCTTCACATTCTCTTTTAAAGTCTCCACTTTAAATGCATTAAATTTCTCCAAATTTAATGCTCTCTCATTTAATAAAACTATTTTATTAATTTTATTCAGAATTCTGTTAATTACTTTAATTAACAAACATTCACGTAAAACCCCCTGCAACATTTCAATATTACATGCAGAACCAATTTCAGCAATTTCACCTGAAACAGTTTCGGTGTCTATTGAAATAATTCCAGCGCTTTCTTAAATCTTTATCTGAAACATATTTGCTCGAAATGGTGTCGGTATCCCTTAAGTGTGTCACCCTACGGTTCACGAATAATGTAGACATGATCGAGACCCCTCCCCGATCAATAATCAGCAGCGGGACCTGGAGATCCGTACTGACTCCCACATATTCAACGATGACTCTTGTGATCGTGTGAACCTTTAACGTCGTAACTAAATCCCTTTGTCTCGCGATATATTACATGTCCGAGATTCAATCATTGGCATCCAAATACCTAGTTCGATCTCGCTACCGACATGCACTCTTTTCTCGTTCCCGTGATATAACATTCTAGTGATCACATCACTTGCTTGCAAGCAATTTCAATGTGATATCATCGAGAGGGCCCAGAGTATATCTATCCGTCATCGGGATGGAAAAATCCCACTCTTGATCCATGAGCCTCAATATAACACCTTCCTAGCACTGAACCCACCTTTATAGTCACCCTGTTACGGTGTGACGTTTGATGTTATCAAGATACTTTTCCGGTGTTAGCAATTAACATGATCTCATGGTCGAAGGACTAAGATTACTTCGTATGATGTTATAGCAATATAAACATAATGACTCTGATCGTAATTCTGTACTTTGGATGAATGTTCATCACATCATTCCACCAATGTTGTGACCTTGTTATTAACAACATCCAAAGTCCATGATCAGGAAACCTTGATCATCTTGTTAATAGACAAGCTAGTTTATATGAGAGGCAGTACTAGGAACTTTGTATTTTGTTTATTAAACACACATGTATTAATGTTTCCAATTAATACAATTATAGCATGCAAAATAAACATTTATCATAAACATGGAATAAGATAATAACCACTTTATTATTGCCTCTCGGGCATATTCCCTTCATGTGTTCCATGGCGTTGTCCCTGGCCAGCAAGCAAATTCAGTGGGCTCCATCACCCTTCAGGTCGCTTTTGGCGATGTCAACAATTACCGCTAAGAACGCATGACCTTGAAGTGGTGCCTTTCAAGAGCGTGTACCACGTCATCTTTGGACGCGACATCTTCCACTCCTTCCTCGCAAGGCCATGCTTTGTCTACAACAAGCTCAAGATACCCGAACCTAACAGCATCATCACCGTTGATGGAAGCTTTACCAAGGCACGGGAGTGCGAGCTCAGCGAAGCCGCCTTCAACGAAGCGGTCCTCTACTGTGAGGAGTTCAAGGAGATCCAGAGCCAGGTCGATGCCTCGGAGATGTCGGCTTTGAAGATGCAGATCACTGCCACCGAACCCGCATTCAAGGCCGCGATCAAGACTAAGCAGGTGGAGCTTGTTGAAGGAGATTCCTCCAAGACCACCACCATTGGCACGGACCTGGATCCCAAATAGGAAAGCGCGCTCCTCGAGTTCCTCCGTGAGAATAGGGACATCTTCGCCTGGCAACATGCCAACATGAAAGGTGTACCTAGGTAACTTGCCGAGCACAGCTTGAATATTGATCCTAATGCTAAACTGGTGAAACAACCTCTACACGCTTTGGTGATGAAAGACGAAGGGCTATAGGTAAAGAAATAGCTAGGTTACTTAAGGCTGGCTTTATTCGAGAAGTTATTCACACCCGATGGGTGGCAAATCCTGTACTTGTCCCCAAAAAGGGAACCAATGAATTAAGAATGTGCGTTCATTACACCGGCTTGAACAAATCGTGTCCGAAGGATCCGTTTGCTTTGCCTCGCATTGATCAAGTCATTGACTCGGCGGCTGGCTCAGAACTTTTGTGTTTTCTCAATGCTTACTCAGGTTACCACCAAATCCGGATGCGAAAGTCGGACCAATTGGCCACTTCGTTCACCACACCTTACGGCATGTACTTCTATGTCACGATGCCCTCTAGGCTGAAAACACTGGTGCACTTACCAGCGGACAATGCAATGGTGCCTACAAGACCAGATCGGTCGCAACGTACACGCTTACGTGGACGACACCGCGGTAATGTCAAAGAAATGAAATGACCTTATCACCGACTTGTAGGAAACCTTTGATAATCTACGGAAATACAACATGATGCTTAACCCCAAGAAGTGCGTCTTTGGGGTGCCATCTGGCAAGCTATTGGGCTTCATCATTTCGCACCGCGGAATAGAGGTCAACCCGGAGAAAATCAAGGCCATCCTTGAAATCAAGCGTCTGACATGTCTGAAGGACATACTAAGGCTCACGGGCTGCATAGCAGCAGCAAGCCGGTTCATCAGCCAACTTGGAGAGAAGGCTATGCCGCTCTACAAGTTTCTCAAGACAGTGGACAAATTCATATGGACGGACGAGGCTGACGTAGCACTTCAGGAGTTGAAGAGAATACTCTCCTCTGAGTTAATACTTAGAGCACCGGTATCAAGGGACCCTATGTTAGTTTACATGGTGATACATTGCAAATGTATCTATAATTTTTGATGTTCCATGCTTGGTTTTATCTACTTTCTTGTGTTTTGTCCACATTTTGGAGTACATTTCATATGATTTCTTGGACTAACCTATTAACAAGAGCCACAGTGCTAGCTGCCTGTTTTCTGCTGTTTTTGGTTCTAGGAAGTCAGAAAATGAATATTCTCGTCATTGGAGGGGACAAAAGCCAAAGTCACTATTTTACCGGAAGGCATCTGGAGCCAGAATACGAGACGGAGAAGGGCTAGGGCCCGGTCACACCACCTAGATCGGGAGGGATCTGAAGCTCTTCCCGGCACCCTTCCGGAGAGGGGAATTCACCTTGGAGGCCTTCTTCATTATCACGCAAGCCTCCGGTGTGATGAGTGAGTAGTTCATCTCTGGACTACAGGTCCATGTAGTAGCTAGATGGCTGGTTCTCCTCCTTTGTGCTTTCATGTCGAGATCTTGTGAGCTCCGTTCATGATCAAGATCATCTATTTGTAATTCTGCATGTTGTGTTTGCGGGGATCCGATGGATATTGAGATGCTATTTCAGATGGATTATTGATTCTATCATGTCTTTGTTATTTGTGACCTTGCATGCTTTCCGTTGTTAGTAGCTATCTTGGCCAAGTAGATGCTAGCAACTCCAAGAGTTAGTATTTATGCTCGATAGTAGGTTCATGCCTCTAGTAATCTGGGGAAGTGACAGAAATCTCTAAGGTACTAGATGTGCTGTTGCTACTAGGGAGAAAACAACAATCCTTTGTTCATAGAACAATCCTATTATTTACATTACACACAATTCGTAAAGCAATAATCTGTTGCTTGCAACTTAATACTGGAGGGGGTTCAGATAACCTGAAGGTGGATTATTAGTCATAGATGCAGTTGGATGGTGGTCTATGTATAATGTTGTAATGTCCAATCAAGTCTCAAAGGAATCAAGATGATTAGTATATGCTTTTATTCTTTCTCGATGTTTGTCAATTGCCCCGCTGTAATTTGTTCACCCAACATGTTATCTATCTTAAGGACAGCCACCACTAGTGAACTATGGATCCCGGTCCTTTCTTTTACATACAATATATAAATTGTTTACTGCTTTGTGTTTACTTTCTACAAACTATTACTTCCTTCCATTCGGTACGTTTAATCCTTTGTTTTCAGCAAAACCGGTGAGATTGACAACCTCATCGCAAGTTAGGGACAGAGTTCTGTGGTTGTGTTGTGCAGGTCTCCATGTTGCTACTAGCACCGATAGTGCGCCCTGTCAAGGCTCAGGTAGCAACACCTTTGGGGTGTTTCCTTGCTCCTACTGGTTCGATAACCTTGGTTTCATACTGAGGGAAACTTACTTCTATGCTCATCAAACCTTCCTCTTGGGATTCCCCAACAAGCTCATCAATCACGAGCCATCAAAGTATTTTTCTGGCGCCGTTGCCGGGGAGTCAACGACATCTTCACAAGTGGAGTCCCTCATAACCAATCTCTTTACTTTGTTATTTTTGTTTTGCTTAGTTTACTTTTGCTTTGTTTTCTTGTTTCTTTATCACAAACACACAAAAAATTAGTTTTACAAGTTTGCTCTCTTTATCAAAACCACACAAAAATGACTATTCTTGAAAACACTAAGTTGTGTGACTTCACTAGCACCAACAATGATGATTTTATGAGCACACATATTGCTCCACCTGTGCCTGAAGCTACTTTCTTTGAGATAAAACCTGCTTTACTCAATCTTGTTATGAGAGAACAATTTTCTGGTATTGGTAATGAAGATGCTGCTGCCCATGTAAATAACTTTGTTGAACTTTGTGAGATGCAAAAGCATAGGGATATAGACGGTGATATTATTAAGCTTAAATTGTTTCCTTTCTCTTTGAGAGGAAAAGCTAATGAGTAGTTGAATTCCTTAACTAGGAATAGTATTGATTCTTGGACTAAATGCAAAGATGCTTTCATTGGAAAATACTATCCTCCTGCTAAGATTATATCTATGAGAAGTGAAATAATGAAGTTTAAACAATCTGATAATGAACATGTTGCTCAAGCTTGGGAAAGAATGAAATCTTTGGTAAAGAATTGTCCCACTCATGGACTGACTGCTTGGATGATCATCCAAACTTTTTATGCAAGATTGAACTATTCTTCAAGGAACCTATTGGATTCTGCTGCTGGAGGTACCTTTATGACCATTACTTTGGGTCCTGCAACAAAGCTTCTGGATAATATGCTGGTTAACTATTATGAATGGCATACTGAGAGAGCTCCACAAGGTAAGAAGGTAAATTCTATTGAGGAAACCTCCTCCTTGAGTGATAAGATTGATATTATTATGTCTATGCTTGTTAATGGGAAAGCCCATATTGATCCAAATAATGTTCCATTAGCCTCTTTGGTTACTCAAGAAGAGCAAGTTGATGTGAACTTTATAAGAAATAATAATTTTGGCAATAATGCTTATGGTAATAACAATAGGCCCTACCCTCCTAATAATACTTATGGTTATAATGGTAAACCTGGATTACCTAGTGAAGGAAGAATTTTAGAAGTTCAAAGAGCCACTAAGAACTTCATGCAAATGCAATATGAGCAAAATCAACTATTTACTAAAACTATGGAGGAACAATCTATCATTTTGAAGAACATTAGCCATCAACTTGAGAGTTTAAATAAGGAAATTCCTTGTTTACAATTGAAACTTTCTAATGCTGAAAGGAATATATCATATTTGTCTGAAGCTCAATCTTCATTGATTAATAAAATGGCTTCTAAACCTGAAACTATTGATAATCCTGTAGGGGTTCGTAGCATGGAAAACAAAAAATTTCTATCGCATACAAACAAACAAGCCAAGATCTATCTACTAGATTGCAGCAACGAGTCGATGGAATAACTCACCCTCGAAGATTCCAAAGTGTTTAACGAGAGCAGATTCTCGTGGGTGATGTAGTCGTACTCTTTCCGATCTCAAGATCGCGTAGACGATCCTTCCGGCGCCACGTTCCAGCAGCGCTCCCGTAGTCGGTCACACGTTCGGTACTCGACGAAGACCTTCCTCTCCCTTGTTCCAGCAGGCAGCGGAGGTTGTAGTACTCTCCTCGCGATTCCGGCAGCACAACGGCGTGGTACCGGAAGTAGAGGGGAGATCCCGCAGGGCTTCGCCTTAAGCCGGTGCGAGTATGGTGGAGCTTATGAGAGAGGCTATTAGTGGTCTAGTAATTAGACACACCAATTAGAAGGCTCTAAACCAATTAGAAGGCTCTAAACCGAAATAGCTCTAAACCGGGGTTTAGGTCTAGGGTTTAGTTTAGAGGATAGGAACTTGTGTGTCTAGAGAGGGGAGCCCTGCCCCTCCCTTTATAGGTGGGAGGGCCGGCGGCCAAGGGGAGGGAGTGGAGTCCCTCCCCAACTCGGCCTTGGGAGGTGCGCCGGCTTGGAGAGGAGGGACTCCTCCCCCAAGTCGGTTTCAACCTTCTCCTCTTTTCCTCTTTCCGAAAACTGGCAGTTTGACTTTTCAAACTAGCCGTTTGACTTTTCAAATTAGGATTTGAATTAACCCTTTATTTCGGACAGCGAGAACACTTAGTACATGATGCAATCATTCCAACATGCAATGACACATTCATGTACCCTTCCCCCTCCGGAGTGCCGGACATTCCGGGACCTTCTAGAATGTTCCCGATGAAAACACCGGAACCATTCCCCAACTCCGAAACGGGACTTTCCTTATATGAATCTTATTCTCCGGACCATTCCGGATCACCTCGTGATATCCCGGATCCCATACGAGACTCCGAACAACATTCGGTCTCTTTCTCATAATACCATAACTACTCAAACAACGTCGAATCCTTAAGTGTGTCTCCCTACGGTTCGTGAATTATGCGGACATGATCGAGACACTTCTCCGAACAATAACCAATAGAGGAATCTGGAAATTCATATGGCTCCCACATATTTCTACGATTACTTTGCGATCGAATGAACCACTTACATACGATACCAATTTCCCTTTGTCTCACGATATGTTACTCATCCGAGGTTATGATCGTCGGTATCTCTGCATACCTAGTTCAACCCCGTTACTGACAAGTACTCTTTTCTCGTTCCCGTGATATGTGATCCCTTGTGACCCAGTCACATGCTTGCAAGCTAATTGGATGACATTTCACCGAGAGGGCCCAGAGAATATCTATCCGTCATATGGATGGACAAATCCCACTCTTGATCCATGTGTTTCAACCAATACCTTCCGAACACTCAATGCCACCTTTATAGCCACCCTATTACGGTGTGGTGTTTGATGATATCAAAGCATCCATCTGGTAAAGGTGATATGCATGATCTCATGGTCGAAGGAATTAGATAACTATGTATCAGAAAGCATATAGCAATTGAACTATTGAAATGACTTGATCTTTATGCTACGCTTATCTATAGGAGTATGTCCACCATATCATTCTCCTAACGATATGATCTTGTTGTTAATAACATCTCAATGTTCATGATAGGGAAACCACAATCATCTATTAACCAACAAGCTAGTATTATATAGAGGCTTTACTAGGGACTTCAAATTAAGTTTACAAATCACACAAGTATTAATGTTTCCTTGTTAATACTATTATAGCATGAATGCAAACATTTATCATAAACACAAAGATATAATAATAACTACATTTATTATTACCTCTAGGGCATATCTCCAACAAATCCCTTTGCAGCTACTAAGGCCATACAAGTAAGAATTGATGAAAATGTTAGAATATTAGCTGAGTTGCATGCTAAGTGGGAAAGAGAAGATGAAATTGCTAGAAACATTAGTGTTTCTACTATCACCACCACTAGTGTTGATGCTAGTAATAGTTCTACTACTTTAGATGATAATTTTGATTTTGATCTTGATGGTTGCAATATCTCTGAAGTCATTAAGGTCCTACAAAAGCTTGCTAAAAGCCCTAATGCTAGTGCTATGAACATGGCCTTTACAAAACACATTACTGATGCTCTCATAAAGATTAAAGAAGAAAAGATGAAACATAAAGCTTTATATCCCCATCCTGGATATGTTCTCGAATAGCATGAAAACGTAGCTTGATGTGCTTCAGCTTCTTGTGTGACCTTGGTTCTTGCGCATTGGCTATGGCGCCCATGTTATCACAGTAGATAGACATTGGGTCCAGCGCACTAGGAACCACACCCAGCTCTGTAATGAACTCTTTCATCCATATCGCTTCTTGTGAAGCCTCCGAAGCAGCCATGTATTCCGATTCAGTTGAAGATCTCGCCACAACGCTTTGCTTTGCACTCCTCCAGCTAACTGCTGCACCATTCAAAATAAATACGTATCCAGATTGTGATTTAGAATCATCCGGATCGGTGTTCCAACTAGCATCGGTGTAACCATTAACAACGAGCTGTTCATCACCTCCATAAGAAAGAACCATATCCTTAGTTCTTCTCAAGTACTTAAGGATGTTTTTGACCGCTGTCCAATGATCCACTCCTGGATCACTTTGATATCTGCTAGTTAAACTAACAGCATATGCAATGTCGGGTCTAGTACATAGCATGGCATACATTAGAGATGCTATGGCTGAGGCATAGGGAGTCTTACTCATCCTTTCTCTATCTTCTGCCGATGTCAGACTTTGAGTTTTACTCAAGGTCGTATTGGGCAACATGGGCAAGAACCCTTTCTTGCTTTCTTCCATTCCAAACTTCTTTAGAACTTTGTCCAAATATGTACTCTGTGACAATGATATTTGGCGTTTCGATCTATCTCTATAAATCTTTATGCCTAATATGTAAGCTGCTTCGCCAAGATCCTTCATTGAAAAACTATTATTCAAATATTCTTTGACACTATTAAGAAGGTCTACATCATTCCCAATCAACAATATGTCATCCACATACAGTATTAAGAATGCTACAGAGCTCCCACTCACTTTCTTGTAAATACAAGCTTCTCCATAAGTTTGTATAAAACCAAAACTTTTGATTACCTTATCAAAACGTTGATTCCAACTTCGGGATGCTTGCTTCAATCCATAGATGGACCGTTGAAGTTTGCATACCTTGTTAGCATCTTTAGGATTGACAAAACCTTTGGGTTGCATCATATACAACTCTTCATCAATGTCTCCATTGAGGAATGCTGTTTTGACATCCATCTGCCATATCTCATAATCATAATATGCAGCGATTGCTAACATAATCCTCACAGACTTTAGCTTCGCTACCGGTGAGAAAGTCTCATCGTAGTCAACTCCTTGAATTTGTCGAAACCCTTTTGCGACAAGTCGAGCTTTATAGACAGTAACATTACCATCAGCATCTGTTTTCCTTTTGAAAATCCATTTGTTCTCGACAGCCTTTCGGCCATCTGGTAAGTCCATCAAAGTCCATACTTGATTTTCGTACATGGATCCAATCTCGGATTTCATGGCTTCTTGCCATTTATTGGAATCTGGGCTCATCATTGCTTCCTCATATGTCTCGGGGTCATCGGTGTTGTCCACCAACATGACATTCATAACGGAATCATACCAATCTGGAGTGGTACGAGTTCTCGTTGACCTCCGAGGCTCTGTAGCAACTTCGACCGAAGTTTCATGATCATCATCATTAGCTTCCTCTCTAATTTGTGCAGGCATCACAGGAACTTCTTCCGGTGCTGCGCTACTCGCAATTTCGAGAGAAGGTTCGACAACCTCGTCGAGTTCTACTTTCCTTCCAGTCACTTCTTTCGAGAGAAATTCCTTCTCTAGAAAGGATCCATTCTTGGCAACGTAGATTTTGCCTTCGGATCTATGATAGAAGGTATACCCAATAGTTTCCTTCGGGTATCCTATGAAGACGCATTTCTCCGCTTTGGGTTCAAGCTTGTCCGGCTGTAACTTCTTTACATAGGCTTCGCATCCCCAAACTTTAAGGAACGACAATTTAGGTTTCTTCCCAAACCATAATTCATACGGTGTCGTTTCAACGGATTTAGACGGTGCCCTATTTAAAGTGAATGCGGCTGTTTCTAATGCATAACCCCAAAATGATAGCGGTAAATCTGTAAGTGACATCATAGAACGAACCATATCTAAGAGAGTTCGATTACGACGTTCAGACACACCATTACGCTGTGGTGTTCCCGGCGGTGTCAACTGCGAAAGTATTCCGCATTTCTTCAAATGCTCGCCAAACTCGTAACTCAGATATTCTCCTCCACGATCAGAACGTAGAAATTTAATCTTCTTGTTACGTTGATTCTCTACCTCACTTTGAAATTCCTTAAACTTCTCGAAAGTTTCGGACTTATGTTTCATGAAATAGATATACCCATATCTACTCAAGTCATCCGTGAAGGTAAGAACATAACGATAACCACTGCGCGATGCTACACTCATTGGACCACACACATCGGTATGTATGATTTCCAATAAGTCCGTAGCTCGCTCCATCATACCAGAAAATGGAGTCTTAGTCATTTTACCCATCAGACATGCTTCGCATCTTTCAAGTGATTCAAAATCAAGTGATTCAAGAAGTCCATCGGAATGGAGTTTCTTCATACGTTTCACTCCGATGTGACCAAGACGACAGTGCCACATATAGGTCGAGTTATCGCTTGATTTCAATCGTTTAGCCTCAATGTTGTTGATATGTGTATTTCCACTATCGAGATTCAATAAGAATAGACCATCTATCAAAGGTGCATGTGCATAAAACATATTACTCATATAAATCGAACAACCATTATTCTCGGATTTAAACAAGTAACCGTCTCGCAATAAACAAGATCCCGATATAATGTTCATGCTCAACGCAGGCACCAAATAACAATTATTTAAGTATAAAACTAATCCCGATGGTAGATGAAGAGGTAGCGTGCCGACCGCGATCACATCAACCTTTGATCCGTTTCCCACGCGCATCGTCACCTCGTTCTTCGCTAGCTTTCGTTTATTCTGCAGCTCCTGTTTCGAGTTACAAATATGAGCAACCGAACCAGTATCAAATACCCAGGCACTACTACGAATACTAGTGAAATACACATCAATAACATGTATATCAGATATACCTTTCTTCTTGATGTTGCCGTTCTTCAAATCCGCCAAGTACTTTGGGCAATTCCGCTTCCAGTGACCTTCTCCCTTGCAGTAAAAGCACTCAGTATCAGGCTTGGGTCCAGCCTTGGTCTTCTTCATCGGTGTGGTAACTTTCTTACCACCCTTCTTGAAGTGTCCCTTCTGCTTAGACTTGCCTTTCTTGAATTTGGTGGTCTTATTGACCATCAACACTTGGTGCTCTTTCTTGATCTCCACTTCTGCAGATTTTAACATAGCAAATAGTTCTGGCAACTCTTTGTTCATGTTCTGCATGTTGTAGTTCATCACAAAGTTCTTGTAACTTGGTGGTAGTGATTGGAGGATGCGGTAAACCCCCAAAGTATTAGGAATCACTATACCCAAGCTTTGAAGTTTATTTGCGTGCCCAGACATCTTAAGCACATGCTCACTGACGGAGCTTCCCTCTTCCATCTTGCAGTTAAAGAACTTTTCAGAAGCTTCATAACTTTCAATTGCCGCATGAGTCTCAAAAATTAATTTGAGATCCTCGACAATATCATATGGGTCTGACTCTTCAAACCTTTTCTGAAGCTCCGATTCTAAACCATACAAGATAGCACACTGAACTATGGAGTACTGATTCTTCCGAGCGAGGTAAACATTCTTTACTTCATCGGTAGCATCAGCTGCAGGTGGGTCACCTAGCGGTGCATCCAGCACATAGGTCAAATTACCAGCTGTGAGGACAATCCTCAAATTGCGGAACCAATCCGCGAAGTTGCTTCCATTGTTTTTCAACTTTTCTTTCTCTAGGAACGCATTAAAATTGATGGTAGGGGCTGCCATTGATCTACAACATATTTGCAATAGTTTAGACTAAGTTTATGACAAATTGAGTTCAAATTAATTAATGAAATTAAACTAGGTGAACTCCCACTCAAAACAACATCCCTCACATTGTTTTAGTGATCACACTAACCAAATCCACTACATCAACACCGATCATCACGAGAGTTGATATAGTTTCAATGGCGAACAATCGACATGTTCATCATATCTGCTATATGATTCATGCTTTACCTTTCGGCGATCCGTGTTCCTGAGGCCATGTCTGTACATGCTAGGCTCGTCAAGATCAAACCTTAGCTACCGCATAAGCAAATCTGGCTTGCTTACGTTGTATTCACCCGTGGAATCAAAGACACCCGATCATCACGTGGTGCTTCGAAGCAACAAGCTTTAGCAACGGTGCTAACTAAGGGCGAACACTTTAGAACTTGAAATTTATGTGCATGAGGGATCATCTTATAATGCTACCGTCGTCTACTAAGCAATACAAGATGCATAAAGGATTAACATCACATGCAATTCATAATATGTGATATGATATGGCCTTTCTTCTTTGTGCTTCCGATCTCCATCTTCAAGCACGAACATGATCTCCATCATCACCGGCATAGCATCAAGGTCAATGACGCTTCTTCATGGTTGTCGTCCACCAGCTTCAACTATTACAACTATTTTGAATAGACACGCAGGTCTTAACAGAAATTAAAGACAACCATATGGCTCCTGCCGGTTGCCAACTTACAATAAGGAACATTGCATACATCAAATATAATCACAATCATGGCCATATCACATCACTGCACACCCCTGCAAAACAAAGTTAGACGCTTCTACTTTCTTTGCATATTTTACGTGGTTTGGGGCTTTCCATAAGTGTCATTCTAACCTACGAACAAGAACCACAACATTGATACTAGCATTGTTGATTACCCGTTGTAAATTGGATCTTTACTATGCTAGGAGAAACAGGCACCCGCAAAGCCACTTATGCAATACAAGTTGCATGTCAAGCGTGGAGCAAGTCTCATGAACGATGTCATGTAAGGTTAGCCCGGGCCACTTCATCCCAACATACCGCAAGATGCAAAGTACACAAAAAGCAATCTACAATAAAAGCATCAACGCCCACAATGACCATTGTGTTCTACTCGTGCAACAGATCTACATATAGACACGGCTCTGATACCACTGTAGGGGTTCGTAGCATGGAAAACAAAAATTTTCTATCGCATACAAACAAACAAGCCAAGATCTATCTACTAGATTGCAGCAACGAGTCGATGGAATAACTCACCCTCGAAGATTCCAAAGTGTTTAACGAGAGCAGATTCTCGTGGGTGATGTAGTCGTACTCTTTCCGATCTCAAGATCGCGTAGACGATCCTTCCGGCGCCACGTTCCAGCAGCGCTCCCGTAGTCGGTCACACGTTCGGTACTCGACGAAGACCTTCCTCTCCCTTGTTCCAGCAGGCAGCGGAGGTTGTAGTACTCTCCTCGCGATTCCGGCAGCACAACGGCGTGGTACCGGAAGTAGAGGGGAGATCCCGCAGGGCTTCGCCTTAAGCCGGTGCGAGTATGGTGGAGCTTATGAGAGAGGCTATTAGTGGTCTAGTAATTAGACACACCAATTAGAAGGCTCTAAACCAATTAGAAGGCTCTAAACCGAAATAGCTCTAAACCGGGGTTTAGGTCTAGGGTTTAGTTTAGAGGATAGGAACTTGTGTGTCTAGAGAGGGGAGCCCTGCCCCTCCCTTTATAGGTGGGAGGGCCGGCGGCCAAGGGGAGGGAGTGGAGTCCCTCCCCAACTCGGCCTTGGGAGGTGCACCGGCTTGGAGAGGAGGGACTCCTCCCCCAAGTCGGTTTCAACCTTCTCCTCTTTTCCTCTTTCCGAAAACTGGCAGTTTGACTTTTCAAACTAGCCGTTTGACTTTTCAAATTAGGATTTGAATTAACCCTTTATTTCGGACAGCGAGAACACTTAGTACATGATGCAATCATTCCAACATGCAATGACACATTCATGTACCCTTCCCCCTCCGGAGTGCCGGACATTCCGGGACCTTCTAGAATGTTCCCGATGAAAACACCGGAACCATTCCCCAACTCCGAAACGGGACTTTCCTTATATGAATCTTATTCTCCGGACCATTCCGGATCACCTCGTGATATCCCGGATCCCATCCGAGACTCCGAACAACATTCGGTCTCTTTCTCATAATACCATAACTACTCAAACAACGTCGAATCCTTAAGTGTGTCTCCCTACGGTTCGTGAATTATGCGGACATGATCGAGACACTTCTCCGAACAATAACCAATAGAGGAATCTGGAAATTCATATGGCTCCCACATATTTCTACGATTACTTTGCGATCGAATGAACCACTTACATACGATACCAATTTCCCTTTGTCTCACGATATGTTACTCATCCGAGGTTATGATCGTCGGTATCTCTGCATACCTAGTTCAACCCCGTTACTGACAAGTACTCTTTTCTCGTTCCCGTGATATGTGATCCCTTGTGACCCAGTCACATGCTTGCAAGCTAATTGGATGACATTTCACCGAGAGGGCCCAGAGAATATCTATCCGTCATATGGATGGACAAATCCCACTCTTGATCCATGTGTTTCAACCAATACCTTCCGAACACTCAATGCCACCTTTATAGCCACCCTGTTACGGTGTGGTGTTTGATGATATCAAAGCATCCATCTGGTAAAGGTGATATGCATGATCTCATGGTCGAAGGAATTAGATAACTATGTATCAGAAAGCATATAGCAATTGAACTATTGAAATGACTTGATCTTTATGCTACGCTTATCTATAGGAGTATGTCCACCATATCATTCTCCTAACGATATGATCTTGTTGTTAATAACATCTCAATGTTCATGATAGGGAAACCACAATCATCTATTAACCAACAAGCTAGTATTATATAGAGGCTTTACTAGGGACTTCAAATTAAGTTTACAAATCACACAAGTATTAATGTTTCCTTGTTAATACTATTATAGCATGAATGCAAACATTTATCATAAACACAAAGATATAATAATAACTACATTTATTATTGCCTCTAGGGCATATCTCCAACAAATCCCTTTGCAGCTACTAAGGCCATACAAGTAAGAATTGATGAAAATGTTAGAATATTAGCTGAGTTGCATGCTAAGTGGGAAAGAGAAGATGAAATTGCTAGAAACATTAGTGTTTCTACTATCACCACCACTAGTGTTGATGCTAGTAATAGTTCTACTACTTTAGATGATAATTTTGATTTTGATCTTGATGGTTGCAATATCTCTGAAGTCATTAAGGTCCTACAAAAGCTTGCTAAAAGCCCTAATGCTAGTGCTATGAACATGGCCTTTACAAAACACATTACTGATGCTCTCATAAAGATTAAAGAAGAAAAGATGAAACATAAAGCTTCTATTCCTATAAAACAAGAAGATGGTTGGGAACCCATCATTAATATGAAAGTGAATGACTTTTATTTCAAAGCTTTATGTGATCTTGATAGCAGTGTTTCTATTATGCCTAGAAGGATTTATGATATGCTTGATTTGCCTCCACTTGAAGATCGTTATTTGAATGTCCCACTTGATGATAATGCTAAAAAGAAACTCATGGGGAGTATTAATGATGTTCTTATTATGATTAACACTGCCTATGTCCCCATTGATTTATATGTTTTGGATGTTGAATGCAATGCTTCTTGTCCTATTACTTTGGGAAGACCTTTTCTTAGAACTGTTGGTGCCATAATTGATATGAAAGAAGGCACCATTAAATATCAACTCCCACTCAAGAAAGGTATAGAACACTTCCCTAAGAAGAGAGAGAGGATTTATTTTGCCTCTCCTATGAAAACAAAATTTGGTTTTAATGCTTCTTCATTTGAGAACACTTGATTCTTTTTCTTGCTTCTTATGCCTAACTTAAAGGCGTTAAAGAAAAGTACTTATTGGGAGATAACCCAAAAGTTTTAGATGAGTCTTGGAAGTTATTACTTCGGTAATAACCGATCCTTATCCTTTTTATTTGATTTTTGTGCCAAGAGTAACTTCTAATGAGAGAGAAGTAATGATTGGGAAAGTTGCTGTCTCGAAACAGATTTATGTGCTTCACCGTAAAAAATTGTGTAAAATCTCTGTACGTCCTTTTGAGGCGTGAATTTTGTGCTTCTACCCCAGGTTGTTATCTAACTTTTGTTAGTTCAACACTTTTTGATTTGAGCAACAGAAGGTCTTCCAAAAAATTCGTCTTTACCTGCTGGTCTGTTTTGGCAGATTTCTGCCATTTTCTGCTTTTGCTTCTTGTTGGTTCCTTTTTGAGTTCTTTTGGGGAATTGAGCTTTTTGAGGGAAGTACTACAGTAGCTAGTGTTTTAATGGAAGTTTTATTGGTGTTAGAACTGAACCTAAAGACTTATTATCTTGAGTGCACTAATGTTGCTAATAAAGATTGTGTGAAGTTTTGTATGAAGGAAAAATTTCAGGTGCATGGAAGGAATGAGTAATGAGATGAAGGATGGACTAAAGCTCAAGATTGGGGATGCCATGCATGTCACCCCAATAAATATACAAGAAGTACAAGCGTCAAAGCTTGGGTATGCCCAAGGCATCCCCTTCTTCATCAATAAAAACTTCAGGATTCTTCCAAACGCTTCATTTTTATTGTTTCATGCATAGTTGTGTTGTTCTTGGAGCGTCTTCTTTTTCATTTTCGTTTTGGTTTTTCGTTTGCTTTGTTTGCTTAGTTTGCTGAATAAATTGGTTGGACCCCCTCTTTCGTGCATTGGTTTTCAAATAGTTTGGTTTGGTTTGGAAAAGAGTAGGAAAGCTCATGCTTAAGTGGTAAAAAGAGCTTGTTTTTTACTGTCGCATATGCTTTGTCATGCCATGGTTGATATTGTTTTGGATTTATTGTTAGTATTCTTTGTTGTAGCATGACTTGTTATAAACAATTGAGATTGCTTAATGTGCCTTGGATGAATCATGCGTTGTTTTGGCATATTAAAGCATAGTATAGTGGTATTCTCCTTTGATTCTTTATTTGGGTTGACTTGGCGCATGCTCACACCATGTTATGACTATCCAAAGTCACCATAGCCTTGATGATCCTTTAGTTTTCAACTTGTAGTATCACTTTATGTTTTGATCAATGATGTTTTGTCGCTCTGCATGATTATGGCCATTATTGCTCTCTTAGTTTGTCGCTCCCAGTCTTTTGCTAGCCTCCACAACCAAGTATGAGTTCCACTCATGCATCCAACTCCCTAAACCAAGTTATTCCAAAGAGTCCACCATACCTACCTACTAGCATATGCTATTCCAAGTATATTCATGTTTTTGTTTACCTTCCAAATTAAACTTGTTATGAGAAAACTAGTGATTAAAGCTCTCACGAACTTGATGGCACACTTTACTTTCTTGCGTTTAATAAACTTGAACCATTGGGTCCTTCTTTTTTGCATATATGCTTGCGTTTTATAAGTTGAAGTTAGCAGAACCATGTATCATGGGGAACGTTTTCCACATTGCACTTGTACTTTGTACCCCGTTGATATCATGTTCTTTTGCTTATGGATCACGGCGGTTTGAAATAAAAGTGGAACTTGTAAGATCATGGAGTTTGTATGTGTGTTAGAGAAACGCCTGGGCCGCTAGCCTAAGCCATGCCTAATAATGGTGGAAACTTGAAGCATCACCATAATGAGCACTCTATGAAGCATCCTCAATAAAAACCTATGCAAATAGAGAATAAAAAGATCACTGAGATGCTCATTGCTGCTTGCCTTGTCATTTTGATTATGGGATAATTCATGTATCATGTGCAAGGGGTACCCCGTTGGCGATTCTTTATGATACATATGTACTTACAATGACAAGAGCTTACTTGTGACTAAAGTTGAGTAGCATGAGGTTTGGTCTTCATAAGTAAGGGGCATGAGATTTCGGTTTATAACTTGTCAAGCATATCCTCTTAGTTGTGTCACTTTAACCTTAATCACCTTCAAGATGCTTATGATAGGGGCAATGAGAGCTGAAATCTAACAAGTACCATAATTTTTGGAAGCTCTTTATGAGACTTGAATCCCTACTTCCTTCTATGAAGGCCTTTCTTCCACCATTATATTGAGTCTCCACCTTCTATCTTTATGCACCTACTTTGAGAGCATAGTGGCCATTCTTAGTTCTATGTGCATTGTCCCAAGACTAGTTGATTGATGCATAACTTCATATTGCTTGTTTTAAACTATTTGTATCTAGTCACTCTTATGAACTTTGAAGGTGTCCTATGCATTTATATTTGCTACTCTATGAGGGACAAGGTGAATACTATTATTCTATGTTTTCTGTATGTGAAATAAACAAACGTCTTGCAAGGCATTATTATTGATGAATCTTTTGTTTGTGCCTTTTCATGATGTATAACATGTTGCATTATTATTCATGCAATGTTGTCTTATTGCTAGAACTTTGTCTTTCATGTTATGATTGAAGAACTATGATCCCAGCTTCGAATGTTTTACAAGTACTTTGATCAAGTTTATGATGGTGCATGTCACCTCAAAAATTATTCTTTCTTTTTATCACTTACCTACTCGAGGACGAGCAGGAGTTAAGCTTGGGGATGTTGATACATTGCAAATGTATCTATAATTTTTGATGTTCCATTCTTGGTTTTATCTACTTTCTTGTGTTTTGTCCACACTTTGGAGTACTTTTCATATGATTTCTTGGACTAACCTATTAACAAGAGCAATAGTGCCAGCTGCCTAATTTCTGTTGTTTTTGGTTCCAGGAATTCAGAAAATGAATATACTCGGAATTGGACGGGACAAAAGCCAAAGTCACTATTTTACCAGAAGGCATCTCGAGCCAGAATATGAGACGGAGAAGGGCTGGGGCCAGGCCACCCCACCTGGCCGCGCGGCCAGGCCTGGCCCACGCTAGGGGGTGGTCTGGCCGACCCTAGCACCCCCTCGGCCTCTCCTTCCACCTATATATTTCCCTTGGGACCAAAACCGTAGGTACCCGATCAAAAAATCCACGAAAGAGTCTGTAGCCACCGTCGTCTCCATCCCTAGACCGGGAGGGATCTGAAGCTCTTCCCGGCACCCTACCAGAGAGGGGAATTCACCCTGGAGGCCTTCTTCATCATCATGCAAGTCTCCGGTGTGATGCGTGAGTAGTTCATCTCTGGACTACGGGACCATGTAGTAGCTAGATGGCTGGTTCTCCTCCTTTGTGCTTTCATGTCTAGATCTTGTGAGCTCCGTTCATGATCAAGATCATCTATTTGTAATTCTGCATGTTGTGTTTGCGGGGTTCCGATGGATATTGAGATGCTATTTTAGATTGATTATTGATTCTATCATGTCTTTGTTATTTGTGATCTTGCATGCTTTCCGTTGTTAGTAGCTATCTTGACCAAGTAGATGCTAGCAACTCCAAGCGTTAGTATTTATGCTCGATAGTGGGTTCATGCCTCTGGTAATCTGGGGAAGTGACATAAATCTCTAAGGTACTAGATGTGTTCTTGCTACTAGGGAGAAAGCTACAATCCTTTGTTCATAGAACAATTGTATTGTTTACATTACACACAATTCGTAAAGCAATAATCTGTCGCTTGCAACTTAATACTGGAGGGGTTTCGGATGATAACCTAAAGGTGGATTATTAGTCATAGATGCAGTTGGATGGCGGTCTATGTATAATGTTGTAATGCCCAATCAAGTCTCAAAGGAGTCAAGATGATTAGTATATGCTTGTATGCTTTCTCGATGTTTGTCAATTGCCCCGCTGTAATTTTGTCACCCAACATGTTATCTATCTTAAGGAGAGCCACCTCTAGTGAACTATGGATCCCAGTCCTTTCTTTTACATACAGTCTATAAATTGTTTACTACTTTGTGTTTACTTTCTGCAAACTATTACTTCCTCCATTCGATACGTTTAATTCTTTGTTTTTAGCAAAACCGGTGAGATTGACAACCTCATCGCAAGTTGGGGACAGAGTTCTGTGGTTGTGTTGTGCAGGTCTCCATGTTGCTACTAGCACCGGTAGTGCGCCCTGCCAAGGCTCAGCTAGCAACACCTTTGGGGTGTTTCCTTGCTCCTACTAGTTCGATAACCTTGGTTTCATACTGAGGGAAACTTACTTCTGTGTTCATCATACCTTCCTCTTGGGGTTCCCCCAACGAGCTCATCAATCACGAGCCATCACATGGCGGCAACCAACCGAGTAATCAACATCGTCATCATGGTGGAGTGCAAGGAGCCAACGCATGAATACGAAGTTCGGCGACCAGTTTACTATGTAAGCAAGGTCTTGATGGAATCCAAGCAGCGTTACCCGCATTACTAGAAGATAGCTTACGGAGTTTTCCTTGCTTCACGGAAGATAAGGCATTACTTCCAAGAGCATCCCATCACAGTAGTGAGCAAAGCTCCACTATCCGACATCATCAACAACAGCGACGCTACAGGAAGAGTGGCAAAGTAGGGCATTGAACTCGCGGTGGCCTTTGACATCACCTACAAGAGGCACGACGCTATCAAGTCACAAGCATTGGCAGATTTTATTGCAAATTGGACATAGCTGCCAGAAGACACTTCTGTGCTAGAGCCAGAATATTGGGTCATGCCCTTTGATGGATCAAAGCTACTCAATGGCTCGAGGGATAGTGTATTACTACAATCACCAACAGGGGAGAAGTTGCAATATGTCCTGCAGATCCACTTCAACGCTACCAATAACATGGCGGAGTACGAGGCCCTCATTCATGGACTACTAGTAGCCAAGGATATTGGCATCAAGCGCATAGTTTGTTGTGGAGATTCCGACTTAGTTGCCCAGCAAGTAGCTTGCACCTGGAACGCGCGAAACCCTATGATGGCGGCATATCGATATGAAGTAGACGAGATTACCAAGTGCTTCGATGGCTATGAAGTCAAGTACATCAAAAGGGAGGAGAATGAGGCGGCAGATCTGTTGTCAAAGCTTGGATCAGCTCGCCGACCAATTTCGCCAGGCATTTTCCTGGAGCATTTACGGACCCCATCTATAAAAGGAGCGGACCCCGACAAACCGGATAGATTAGACTCATCCGTTAACACGGTAATAGTGACCTCTTCGGCTTGGACAAAACCGTTCATGGACTATCTACAAGATGGAACTTTGCCAATGAAGTCGAAAGCCGGAAAATAGTACGTGTGGGGCCCCCAGCTTAATCCTCCAAGAATCCCTGTTATGCATACAACCACGATTCCATGATCAGTTAGTCGTGGCACATAACCGACAAGTATCAAAGTAAACATCCGAAACATAACGAATACATGTCATACCTTATTTGCCATTATGGCTACATCGATCAACATGAGAGGAACTCCATTAAGCGTAGAGCCCGAGCCATGCCTTAACCTACAGGCAACTGACTGGGAGAACGTCCTAGCTCGCATAGTCGTCCACTCGTCTTCTTCTCGATATCTGACCACGTTAATAGCCAGGGACAATGCCAGTGAGTACTTTGAATGTACTCGCAAACCACCCTAAGATAACAATAATAATAAGAGGATATGCATTACGGCTGTGGTAGTAGGAGGGCTCCGAGAGAGGTTCTTTTCTCAAGCAATTTCTCTTGTAGATATAGCATCTACATATCTTTGTTGAAAACTTTTGTAAAACATTTTGGAAACCGTTTTGAAAAGTTTTGGAAAACCTTAGGACTGGGTCACCTGTTTGTTCCTTTCTTTCGGTCGTCCCACAACCAAACTCCTTTCATTCCGTTCTGACCATCCCATGGTCAGAACAGGTATCCTTTCCGACCATCCCATGGTCAAAACATTTCAAAAACCATTGCTTTTCAGAAATCCTTTTTGAAAATAAAACCAGCACCACTCTACAGCAACCTTCCCAACCGTCCATGACCGCGGACACGGCTATTCGAATAGATTTACACTCTGCAGAGGTTGTACACTTTACCCACACCATCCGGGTACACTACCCTGATCTTCACCGATCGTGGGTTGAGTAATCGATCAAGACTCTCCGGATGTCCACTCCAATATAAGTGCCTACCCTATGAGTGTTATTCCCCTCAAAACCGGGACGTCGGGTACCGAGGACCAACCGGAGCGCTTTTTCCACTTCTCGAGTGTGCGCTTTCAATGAGGGGCTCATAGTAACGCGTGGAGGCCAGCAGACCCTTCGTTCCTTCTCCAGGTCGATGTCCCACATGGACCTTTATCAGAGAAGGCCCACCCTCCAGGGATCCTCGATCCCCTGTAGTAGTTACGAGGCAGCTTGTACCAGAATAAACAACTATCAAATCCAGCCCTGTCCCATTCTAGAGTAATGTGGTTGCACGGGTTAATTGTTCTAGCAAAACTGCAAAGAACCGGGTGTGTTTTTGTAAACCTTTTTCCTCCATCTTTCCTTCAGCATTTTGTAAAACGAAACCTTTTTCTTTCTCAACATCTCTTGGGAGGTCCCACCTCACCAAGGTTTTATCAGAAAACATTTGGTAAAAACCTTTTTCCGGGGTCTTCCCATCCTCAAGTTTTTGCTTCGGCTAAAACGGGGTCTCCAAAGGATATGGTGTAATACACCATTTATTCTACTAGGGACAAGTTGGTGTCGCCAAAGGGGGATGTACTTAATAGTACACAAGTGTAATAGTTCGGAGGAGCCAAACCACTCCCATGTATATACATCAACATATAGTGAAACAATGCAGTTTTAATAAGCAGTAGATAAAACATGCAGAAGTAAAACAGTAGGATAAGGCTTATGAGCAAGAAGGTGGCTTGCCTGATGATCATAAATATGGCAATATGTCCCTGGACTTCTTATTTAGATAACCAAGAATACCAATAATAATAAGACCTCTTCTTCTCGGCGTCAATACAAGCGCAACTATCGTTGTCACCGAGTATACATGCAAGCAAACAAGACCACAATCAAACAAGGCATTCAAGCATCAAAACCATATAGTAAGCAAATGACAATACAAGGTTATAGATCATTAGTGGTGTTGAGAAAATGGATTAGAAGGATTGGGAGCATGTCTTGGAACATTTGAAGGAAACCATATGGGTTTCAAAGTCTAGAAACTGGGGATGAGAGCGTTTTGGACCAAAGACTTATTCTATAAGATACCATTGTAAAAACATGATACCAACATATAGGTATTGATAAAATGAAACCAACAAAAGTGGTTTCACTATTTTATCACTTACCAAAGATTTATAGTGATTATTATAGTGAATAAGACTCTAGTTTTAGGAAATAATTTACCAGAAAAGTTCTGGAGCTCCAAAAATTATTTCCTTGGATGTTTAGGTAGGGCTTGATGTACTTGTTCACTAAGAGTTGGAATCATGCCAACATATTTAACAGAATGCCCTCAGGAAATTCCCAAAGGCAGTTCTATAGACAAGTTGTCTTTTTCACCAGATTTAATCTACAGTAGATTTTGATAGGAAACCAATGCCACATGGTAGGTATTCTGAATACCTTTCTGTAGGAATTGGATTCACTCTTTTTGGAGTTGTCAAACCCCCTTAGTGATTTTTCTACTAAGACAAACCTAGGAAGAGATGATTAATTCACCAAAATTACATAGAGCCTCCATAAAATTTGATCTCCTGGATTTTGGTAGACCCTAGTGTACCACATCACAGGGAGTTGTAATGAGGTCAAAACCTCTGTTGGTTTGTGATGTCTACGCACTTCTATTCTTGTAGACAGTTGTTGGGCCTCCAAGTGCAGAGGTTTGTAGAACAGCATCAAGTTTTCCCTTAAGTGGATCATCCAAGGTTTATCGAACTCAGGGAGGAAGTGGTCAAAGGTATTCCCTCTGAAGCAACCCTGCAATCAAGATACAAGAAGTCTCTTGTGTCCCCAACACACCCAGTACACTTGTTAGGTGTATAGGTGCACTAGTTCGGCGAAGAGATAGTGAAATACATGTGGTATGGATAATTATAAGTGGTAATGGTGATAGAAAATAGCTTGATGGCGTGTGGTTGACATGGGAAAAGACTAAAGGCAAACTGAAATAAAGAAGGAAGCAAGCAAACATGTAACATATCTAATTCCAACGGTGTATCAATGCTTAGAAACAAGGCCTAGGGATCATACTTTCACTAGTGAACACTCTCATATAAATATATTATCTTCATGATACTACTCTTAACTACTCTCCGGTTGGACACTTTAATCGTCGGTAGGGCTACAACAGCACACCTCAATGTTCATCTTTCCCATCTAGAAAACCCCACACTGTCACCTTGAGCACTAGATAGGTCCAACAAACACCACAATTTCATAAATACATCCAAGTCCAGATATAACTCATAACAAGTATTTGTAATCTCTAGCCTAAGTGCCACCATGGTGTGCACGCTGTCATTTTCACACACATGGGGAGAGCAGAGATCTATTAAAGAACTTGAGTAACAAGGTAGATCTACTTGATTACAATCTCATGATCTCAATAAGATCATGCATAGAGAGAGATGAACACATAGCTACCGGTAGAACGCTTAGCCTCGAGAGAGAACTACTCCCTCCTCATCATGGGAATCAGCAATGGTGATGAAGATGGCGGTGGAGATCGATGGAGATGGCTCCCAGGGCACTTCCCCGTCCCGGCAGGGTGCCGGAACAGAGACTTTCTGTCCCCCGAATCTCCCCTTCGGTGGTGGCAGCGCTATGGAACTTTTCGTGGATTTCTTATTGACAATCTAGGGTTTTGGTATCGGGAGGCTCTTATAGGCGAAGGAGGCAAGGTCGGTGGCCAGCCAGGGGGCCCACACCATGCCCTGGCGCGGCCTGGGCTGGCCCGCGCCAAGGGGGGGTGTGGCCACCCTGTGGCCCCTCTCCGACTCTCCTTCTAGCTCCATGAGTCTTCCGGGAAAATAGTAACTTTGGCTTTTGTCCCGTCCAATTCCGAGAATATTCATTTTCTGACTTCCTGGAACCAAAAACAGCAGAAAACAGGCAACTGGCACTGTGGCATCTTGTTAATAGGTTAGTCCAAGAAATCATATGAAAAGTACTCCAAAGTTGGAACAAAACACAAGAAAGTAGATAAAACCAAGCATGGAACATCAAAAATTATAGATACATTTGCAATGTATCAACATCCCCAAGCTTAACTCCTGCTCGTCCTCGAGTAGGTAAGTGATAAACAAAAAAATAATTTTGGAGGTGACATGCAGCATCATAAACTTGATTAAAGTATTTGTAAAACATTGAAAGCTGGGATCATAGTACTTCAATCATAACATGAAAGACAAAGTTCTAGCAATAAGACGAAGAAACTATGATGCAACATGAAAAGACATAAACAAAATATTCATGAATAACAATGCCTTGCAAGACGTTTGTTTTTTTCACATAAAGAAAACATAGCATAATAGTATTCAGCTTGTCCCTCATAGAGTAGCAAACATAAATGCATAGGACACCTTCAAAGTTCATAAGAGTGACTAGATACAAATAGTTTAAAACAAGCAATATCTAAGCTATGCATCAATCAACAAGTCTTGGGACAATGCACATAGAACTAAGAATGGCCACTATGCTCTCAAATTAGGTGCATAAAGATAGAAGGTGGAGACTCAATATAATGGTAGAAGAAAGAACTTCATAGAAGGAAGCAGAGATTCAAGTTTCATAAAGAGCTTCCAAAAATTATGGTACTTATAGCTTTCAGATCTCATTTCCCATATCATAAGCATCTTGAAGTGATTAAGGTTAAAGTGAACAAACTATGGTGTATATGCTTGACGAAGTATAAGTTGTAAATATCATGTCTCTTGAATATGAGGGCCGCTCCTCATGCTACTCAAGTTTAGTCACCGGTAAGTTCTTGTCATCGTAAGTACATGTGTATCATAGAGAACCGCCAACGGGGTACCCCTTGCCCGATGATACGGAAGAATCCCCATATCAAAATGACAAGGAAAGCAGACAACGAGCATCTCAGCAATCTTCTTATTTACCATGGGAATATGGTGCTTTTTTCTCTCTTTCCTCTTTTCATAATCTCTTTTTTTTCTCTCTTTTTCTCAATATAGGACTCTTTTTTTTATAAGAAGAATGCTTCATAGACAGCTCATTATGGTTACGCTACAGGTTTCCACCATGTTAGCATGGATTAGACCAGCGGCCCAGGCGTTTCTCTAACACATATACATAAATCCATGGACTTACAAGCTCCCCTTTCATTTCACACCGACGACATCCATATATACAAGAGCATGATATCAACTAGGTACAAGTACCAAGTGCAATGTTGAAAGCGTTCCCCATGAAAGCATGGTTCTGCTAATCCCCAACAAATAAGTGCAAGCATATACAACATAGACGACACAATGGTTCAAGTTCGTGAGAGCTTTAATCACTAGTTTTCCCATAACAAGTTTAATTCGGAAGGTAAACAAAAACATGAATATACTTGGAATAGCAAATGCTATTAGGTAGGTATGGTAGACTCTTTGGAATAACTTGGTTTAGGGAGGTGGATGCATGAGTGGAACTCATACTTGGTTACGGAGGTTACCAAAAGACTAGGAGTGACCAACTAAGAGAGCAATAATGGCCATAATCATGCAGAGCGACAAAACATAATTGATGAAAGCATAAAGTGATACTACAAGTTGAAAACTAAAGGATCATAAAGTCTATGGTGACTTGAGATAGTCATAACATGGTGTGAGCATGCGCCAAGTCAACCCAAATAAAGCATCAGAGGAGAATACCACTATACTATGCTTTAATATGCTAAAACAACACGTGATTCATCCAAGGCACATTAAGCAATCTCAATTATTTATAACAAGTCATGCTACAGCAAAGAATACTAAGCATAAAGCCAAAACAATATCAAGCATAGGCCACAGTCAAAAACGAGCTCTTTTACCACATAAGTATGAACTTTCCTACTCTTTTACAAACCAAACCAAACTATGTGCAAAACAATGTATGAAAGAGGGGGTCCAACCAATTTATTTAGAAAACTAAGAAAACCAAAAAATGAAAAACCAAAACAAAAATGAAAAAAAGACGCTCCAAGAACAACACAACTGTGCATGAAACAATAAAAATGAAGCGTTTGGAAGAAACCTGGGATTTTTATTGATGAAGAAGGGGATGCCTTGGGCATCCCCAAGCTTTGATGCTTGTACTTCTTGGATATTTCTTGCAGTGACACGCGTGGCATCCCCAAGCTTGAGCTTTAGTCCATCCTTCATCTCATTACTCATTCCTTCCATACACCTGAAATTTTTCCTTCATACAAAACTTCACACAATCTTCATTAGCAACATTAGTGCACTCAAGATAATAAGTCTTTAGGTTCAGTTCTAACACCAAATAGACTTCCATTAGAACACTAGCTACTGTAGTACTTCCCTCAAAAATCTCAATTTCCCAAAAGAACTCAAAAAGGAACCAACAAGAAGCAAATGCAAATAATGGCAGAAATCTTTCAAAACAGACCAGCAGGTAAAGACGAATTTTTTCGAAGACCTTCTGTTGCTCAACTCAAAAAGTGTTGAGCTAACGAAAGTTAGATAATAACCTGAGGAAGAAGCACAAAAACTGACACCTCAAAAGGATGTACAGAGATTTTACATGAATTCTTACGGTGAAGCACAAAAATCTGTTTCGGGACAGCAACTTTCCCAATCATTACTTCTCTCTCATTAGAGGTTAATATTGGCACAAAAAGCATATAAAAAGGATAAGGAGAAGTTATTACTTAAGTAATAACTTCCAAGACTCATCTAAAACTTTTGGGTTAGCTCCCAATAAGTACTTTTCTTTAACGCCTTTAAGTTAGGCATGATAGTTTGAGAAGATGCTCACATAAGAAATATGAATTGAAGTAAAAGAGAGCATCAAGAAGAAAATTCAAAGCACATTTAAGTATAACCCACTTCCTATGCATAGGAATCTTGTAAAGAAACAAGTTATGAAAGCACAAAGCAACAAGCATAGTAAAGCAAAACAAGTGCAACTTCAAGACATTCAACATAAAGAGAGGAAATTTAATATTATTGAGATGCATAAAACCATATTTCCCTCTCTCATAATAACTTTCAATAGCATCATGAATAAAATTAACAATATAACTATCACATGAAACATTCTTATCATGAGACACATGCATAAAATAATTATTACTCTCCCTATAAGCATAGTCATTCTTATTAATCGTAGTGGGAGAAAATTCAACAAAATAGCTATCATTATTATTCTCATCACCATAGTCATCAAATATAGGAGGCATATTATAATCATAATTAATTTTCTCCTCAATAGTAGGTGGACAGAAAATATCATATTCATCATTGTAATCATCATATATTGGAGGTTTTCTATCATCAAAGTAAATTTTCTCCTCCGTGCTTGGGGGACTAAAAATATCATGCTCATTAAAACCAACTTCCCCAAGCTTAGACTTTTCCATAGCATTAGCAATAATGGTGTTCAAAGAATTCATACTAATAACATTGCTATTAGCATGCAAATAGAGTTCCATAGGTTTTTTAATTTTCTCTTCAAACACTTCATGTCCTAACTCAAGATAAATACTATAAAGCTCTCTAATTTTTTTGTTGTTTTCCATTAAGCCTAACTAGTGAAAACAAGAAAAAGACAAAATTGCAGAATCTAAAGGAAATAACTTCGAGCACTCACACCGGAGGATGTGAGTACCTTTTACCTTACCTCCCCAGGAACGGCGCCAGAAAATAGGCGTTTGCCGTGGGAGGTTCTTCTTCTTTAATCCTCCGGTGTGAATACCTTTTACCTTACCTCCCCGGCAACAGCGCCAGAAAAGAGCTTGATGTCTACGCACTTCTATTCTTGTAGACAGTTGTTGGGCCTCCAAGTGCAGAGGTTTGTAGAACAGCAGCAAGTTTTCCCTTAAGTGGATCACCCAAGGTATATCGAACTCAGGGAGGAAGTGGTCAAAGGTATTCCCTCTGAAGCAACCCTGCAATCAACATACAAGAAGTCTCTTGTGTCCCCAACACACCCAATACACTTGTCAGGTGTATAGGTGCACTAGTTCAGCGAAGAGATAGTGAAATACAAGTGGTATGGATAATTATAAGTGGTAACCGTGATAGAAAATAACTTGATGGCGTGTGGTTGATGTGGGAAAAGATTAAAGGCAAACTGAAATAAAGAAGGAAGCAAGCAAACATGTAACATATCTAATTTCAAACGGTGTATCAATGCATAGAAACAAGGCCTAGGGATCATACTTTCACTAGTGAACACTCTCATATAAATATATTATCTTCATGATACTACTCTTAACTACTCTCCGGTTGGACACTCTAATCGTTGGTAGGGCTATAACAGCACACCTCAAAGTTCATCTTTCCCATCTAGAAAAACCCCACACTATCACCTTGAGCACTAGATAGGTCCAACAAACACCACAATTTCATAAAGACATCCAACTCCAAATATAACTCATAACAAGTATTTGTAATCTCTAGCCTAAGTGCCACCATGGTGTGCACGCTGTCACTTTCACACACTTGGGGAGAGCAGAGATCTATTAAAGAACTTGAGTAACAAGGTAGATCTACTTGATTACAAGCTCATGATCTCAATAAGATCATGCATAGAGAGATAGATGAACACATAGCTACCGGTAGAACCCTTAGCCTCGAGAGAGAACTACTCCCTCCTCATCATGGGAATCAGCAATGGTGATGGAGATGGCGGTGGAGATCGATGGAGATGGCTCCGGGGGCACTTCCCCGTCCTGGCAGGGTGCCGGAACAGAGACTTTCTGTCCCCCGAATCTCCCCTTCGGTGGCGGCGACGCTGTGGAACTTTTCATGGATTTCTGATTGATGATCTAGGGTTTTGGTATCGGGAGGCTCTTATAGGCGAAGGAGGCAAGGTCGATGGCTAGACAAGGGGCCCACACCATGCCCTAGTGCGGCCTAGGCTGGCCCGCGCCAAGGGGGGTGTGGCCACCCTGTGGCCCCTCTCCGACTCTCCTTCTGGCTCCATGAGTCTTCCGGGAAAATAGTAACTTTGGCTTTTGTCCCGTCCAATTCCGAGAATATTCATTTTCTGACTTCCTGGAACCAAAAATAGCAGAAAACAGGCAACTGGCATTGTGGCATCTTGTTAATAGGTTAGTCCAAGAAATCATATGAAAAGTACTCCAAAGTTGGAACAAAACACAAGAAAGTAGATAAAACCAAGCATGGAACATCAAAAATTATAGATACATTTGCAATGTATCAGTTTGACCTGGAGAATTTATCTAGGGCAGAAACTAATAGTTTTTGTTATTTTTACTATAGGCAATTTACTATTCACCTTGGCTTGAGACCTATGTTGGTTGATTACTATGGCAAATATCTTCCAGGGGAACTTTGATTCATCCCAAATGGGTATGTGTGGATCACTGAGGAATTTATTTAGTGTAAAGGATACTTGTTAGTAGATTAATTGCCAATAAATGATGAAAATTATATTTGGCACAAGACCAGTTTTGCATGTTGCATAAAACCTGAAGGAACCCTTAGAAATTTGGATCTGGACAAAATATTGAGATTTTCAGTTTTATTTGGATTTAATCCTAGTAGGTACTTTTCAGATCTGGAATAAATGTTTAAAAGAAAGGGTAACTAGACCGGGTTTCTGGGGAGGCTGGGCGGCACAGCGCAGATGCGGCCCACCTGAGACGGCGTCGCGGCGGGAGCTGGGTTTGAACTGCTGACGGGCAGGGCCCGCTCGTCAGCCACTAGGGAGGGCGAAGGGGTAAGGAGGGACGGGGGCCGTCTGTTTAAAGGGCAATGGACGGCCCTGGCTCGTCCTCTTCCTCTCGACGGCGCGACAGGGCAAAAACCCTAGGGGCGACGCCGGCGGGGTCAGGGAGCTCACTAGGGGGCATGCGAGGTGCCGGAGATGGGCGGAGACGACACGGTGCTCGACGGCGGTCTCGGCGATGGTCGGCAAGGTGGGCTTCAACGCTGGGAGGTGGCTCACGTGGTGGTAGCCGACGGTGACCTCGTTGGAGCTCGCCGACGTGGCCGGTAGCGGTGGTCCTGGGCAAAAAGAAGTGGGGGATTAGATGCATTAGAGCACGGTGGTCTCAAAGATGCCGCATGCAACGAGAGAGGGGCAGAGGAGAAAGAGCTAGGCTCGATTAGATGGAGGATCCCGAGGTTCCTTTTTCTCCTTCTCTCGAGCAAAACAGAGCAAGGGAGGAGGATAGGAGGCTCCGGGGAGGTAAGTGGAGGGGAGGAGAAGCAAATGAGAGGCAGGGGCATGCTGGTAGGTCCTCTGGCCTACTTATACCGAGGGGGGGTCTAGGGTGAGAATGCCCACTTTGGACATGGGGGAGGGGTGGTGCTGGCCTCGTATTGGCTCAGAGGGCGGTGAGGAGGGTAGGAGTGGGTTTTGGTCGTGCTGGATCTCAGAGAGGGAGGGAGTGGCAGCTGTTGCAATTAATCTCACATGCTTGTCTCTCTCTCTCTCTACTTCCCACTTCCAAGCACATGGGACAAAGGGGATTGCTACAGTAGCTTAGCTACAGTGATGGTCGACCAGAGGAGGGTGGATGTTGTGGTGCATTGCTTTGCAAGATTGGTGGTGGTTTGATATGATTTTAACTCCATACTAGCTAGGTTTGCTAAATTGAGTAAATAGGTGGTTGTGAAGGAAGTTCAAAATTTTGCATAGGACAAGGTGGGGAGAAAGTACTGGTAGGTAGATGAGGTCAAGGTGCATATCCAGGAATTATTTGGGATTTTTATAAGGGGTTTTAGTCCTCATAAATCCATTTATTCAAAACGGGGCAGAAGTGGTTTCTAGAAGATCATTTGATATTTTTACATTGGACAAGGTTTGTTTTTGGTGTGAGAGGGTCCCAAATGTGAATACACACTTAGGAGAATTTTCCCAAGATTTATTGGGGATTAAAAGTATTTAAAACAATTATTATTCCATTTCTGCCTTTTTAGAAAATAGGCAAAAAGAATTAATAAAGCTTCTCGAAAATATTTATTTTTGAGATGGGAAGGTAGGTTATGATATATGGATCTCAATTGAGCCAGACGTTGGAGAGGTGTTTTGGCAAAAACTAAACTTTCCTTTATCGAAGAGGTTTTGGAGGTTTTGCCTATCAAGGGAATTAAATAGTTTTGGTCCATAATAAATATGGATAATTATTGATGAATCTTGATGTTCAAGGTAGATGATGTGGACAAGGTGTAACAAGCATTTGCAACCTTGGGATTGGAGAATCCAAGTTGATTTTGGTGAAAACTAGAGATTTAAGGATCTTGGGTAAGATTGTTTTCATGCCACCAAAACCTTGTTGGATCTTGGAGCTCAGATCTCCCCATGGGGCATGGGATAGATGGATGGATATACCAAGTGATGTACATCAAAATGGTATAGAGGTTTGAGCTTGATCTTGCTTGAGTTCACCAAGACAAGCTTTCAAACTTTGAATAAAATAAGCCTGCCAAAGAAGATTATCAACTAGCCTTCAAAACCTTGTGGGTTTAAGAAGCACAAAGATCCACTTGGAGCAAGTGAAGTAGATGTTGATACACCTATATGAGTAGAACACAACCATGCAAATAGTTGGTCCATAGAAGGTTGTATCGTGGTGTGAGCTTCTATCAAAGTAGGTATGTTGACTAGATTTGCATGAATAGTTGTTTTCTTGCCTACAAAACCATCAAGAACTAGTGGGTTCGAGAATGATCTAACCAAGTAAAATAGTGGTCCTTGGTAGTCCTTAGGATGGTTAACAAGATGGTTCAAGTTCATTACCAAAATGCACAAGGGTTGAGAGAGGGAGACATTCAAAAAGGTGATGTTGGAAACAAATTTCCAGACTTAGCCAAATTTGGCAGATTTAGGGTTTTGACTAGAATGTGGGTGGTGATGATTTTTATGGGTTGCAAGGTACCAAAGCATCATGAAGAGGATGATGTTGAAGAGTACATTGAGTAGGAAGGATCCTTGCTTGATACTGGTCTTCGTTGACTTGGAAGCTTCTAGATTTAGTTCACTTTAGAGCTGATTTGGTTAAGGGTTTTAGATGATCACCATGGTGGCTAGAGATTAGGTCCAGATTGTATTCTTGCTTAGGGTTTCGTGATTTGGAAACATCTTGATCCTAGTGATGAGCTCCTAGAGTAGCTCATACTATCTCCTAAGCAGACAAATCAAGCACCAGATCAAGGCAATTCCTCTTACAAACAATTTAACTACTACTAGGGTTACCATCAAGCTTGGTTTGAGGTAAGGTTGGGTATTTCGAAGAGGTTGTAGTTTGGAATAATATGAGGGTCTCTTGGTATCTCTACCAAGGGTAGAATTCAAATGCTTCATAAAAAGGTTTTGTTAAATCTAGGGATAAGAATAGTAGAAGGTTCTGTCTTGAAAACATAAGGAGATTATGTTATATAGATCTCCATAGTTTGATCAATAGAAGCTACTAAAATAGTTGGTTTGCAAAGTCTTCTTGGCTCAGGTTTTGAAATGCTAGAACATTTGAGAATATGGAAATTAAGCCAAGACTGTTTTGGGAAGTAGCTTTTGTCAACTGGTGTTCAGGTAAGGAGTATATCATCTAATACACATCCATATGCATAAGCATGTCCAAACAACAAGCAAACACTTCAGCATTATACAAGAAAAAGTTTTTGTTCCCCCTGATTTTTTGCATTCTGGACAACTAATCAGGGTTGCTGAAATTGGGATGTTACAGTACGAAGAGTAAAAGGCTATGTCATCATTGACGGCCAACTATACAAAAGAAGTCCATAGGAGTTTTCCTTCGATGTGTCCCCCAGCAGCAAGGTATTGAAATTCTTAGAGAAATACATCTCGGAGATTGCAGGCATCATGCCGCTCCCCGGTCGTTGGTGTCTAAGGCCTTCCGACAAGGATTCTAGTGGTTAACAGCCAAGGCGGATGCTGACAAGCTAGTACAGACATGTCTTGGGTGTCAGTTCTATGCAAGACAGCCAAGTATTCTAGCTGAATTGCGAACCATACCAATAACTTGTCCATTTGTAGTCTGGGGGCTGGACATGGTGTGACCTTTGCAGACAACACCTTGCGGATTTACACACTTTCTAGTAGAAGTGGATAAGTTCACAAGATGGATTGAAGCTACTCATTAGAAAGCTTGACAGGGCAACAACCCTAAAATTTGTCCGAGATCTAGTGGTGAGATTTGGTCTCCCACACAGCATCATCATGGACAATGGCAGAAATTTGTCTCTCGGAGAAGTTGAGGAGTACTGTCATGAAAAAGGCATCCGCCTTGACCTAGAATCTGTGGCACAGCCACAATCAAATGGGCAAGTTGACAGGGCCAATGGACTAATTCTGCACGGAATCAAGCCACGCTTCGAGGCACCACTACACAGAGCAGCTAGAGCCTGGACAGAGGAATTACCATCTGTACTGTGGAGTTTACGAACAACACCCAACAAATCCACCGGCTTGACTCCTTTCTTCATGGTTTATGGAGCAGAAGCCATCCTACCATCCGACATCATCCACGATGCACCAAGAGTCACTGCCTACGAGGAGGATGACACTGAAGAATCCATACGCTTATTTGTGGACCTACTCGAGGAGGAGCACGTGCTGGCATGCCAGAGATCCGCCGTCTACCAGTAGAAGCTTCGTGGCTACCATAGTCGCCGTGTTAAGCATCGCTCATTTAAAGAAGGGCATCTGGTGCTTAGACTCAAGCAGGAGAAATCACACAAACTATCCCTGCCTTCGAAAGGACCGTTCGTTATAAGCAAAGCATTGCTAAATGGTTCCTATTACCTCGTCGATATTCGCGAGTTAAAAGATAGGCCTAAATATTGTAAGCGCAAGCAACATGACTCTAATGATGATTACCCGGAGATAGATCGGCCATGGAACATAGCACAGCTACATCCCTTTTACACTTAGCATATTGTATATTATGTAATAAGTTTCTTATATGATCAATGAAATAAAGCATTTGGTTCACTCATATTTTCTGAGTCTTTTACCTCCTTTAGTTGTTCAATTTTGGATCATATAAATCCTTTATGCACAAGTTTGCATTTGCACTTGTGAAAATTCCGCCTACGGGCGTTAGCTTTAGTTTTCTGGTCTACATGTTTTCTGAAGTTTTCATGTGGATTCCGGAGTAGTGACTTCTCGGCACTCAAAGCCGGCGATTTTGCTCTTAGGTTCTTGACGATGTTATTAAGCATCATAACTTAAGAGCATAGTTCTGTGCTGCGAGTCTTCCGTCTCATGAAAGGTCGAGCATATGAACCAGAATAATGGATAAGCCAACACTTGCTTAAAAAATATATACATGCTGGAAACAGATAAGTAGCAGGAAACTTGAAGCACACGTATTTCCGCTTTACAAACACATAAGTTCTTTCCGCATATACATTGTAGACATACATTTAATACAAATATTGTTTTTCATCGCTCTGCTACAGGGTACTTCGTGGTGGCATCATCAGCAACAGGAGAACTAGGCTGGGATAGCTCATCAAACTCGGAAGGAGAGGGGCTAGACTCAGATAAAGTCATGTCTTCGTCAAGGATCTTGGCAGGCATGAAGACATCCGACTTGACCTTCTTGGCAACTCTGGTGTCGAAGCGGCAAGGGAGTTCCAAATAGCATCACTATCGATCTCTTTCCCTTCCTAGTCCATCTTGGGCATGCCGGAGGTCACCAGATCGATGTCAGCCTTGTCGTAGTGTGCTTTGACAAGGGACAAGGTCATCCTTACACCAGCATAGACGCAAGAGGCTTTCCAGTCCTTGACTTTCTCAGGGGCGCAGGATTTCCGAGTACTTGGTGGCTGAGTCCGCCGCCTTGATGTTTATCCCTAGAGGCTGGGCTATCTCCTTGGCCTGAGCAATGGGAGCTGGAGCACCTTGGGATCCAGTGCACCTTCACCTAAATTAGCCAAGCCAATGGGAGTTGTGGTTTGCATAAGATACAAGGATCATGAGTATAAGCACATCAAACAATTGTACAAAGTACAGAAATGACCAAGACGTAGGAAACGTACCAAAGATGCTGGATTCAGCTTGCTTGCATGTCTCCGCCAAGATGGCATGCTCGTCCTGAAGTTTCTTGTGCGCCGCAAGGCTCCGAGAGTTTTTCTCTTGGGCATCTTGATTTCGCTCCTTTAGGTGCTCAATTTCTTCCTTTAGGCACTTCATCTCGGCGTCAGCAGACTCTTGCATAGCCTTCATCGCCTCTTCATGGCCCTTGACAGCATCAACCAGGTCTTTCTTCAAGATTTTATTCTCATCGTCAAGCTCTTGAATACACGTGGATTGCTCGACAATGCCTTGGCCTTGGAAATAAGCTATGTAAGACGGCAAAACAAGAACTGTATGAGAACACGGAAGAAATTGACAATGAGCAATAGCAAGGAAAAAGTCAGAGGAAAACAGACTCTTGATATTCATGATCTGTTCCTTCAGGAAAGCTGTTTTACCCTTTTTAGCATCCAGGTCTGCCTACAGCTTGGCGTATTTCTCATCGGCTTTTTTTCCTCCGGGCACTCTCATTCTGTGTAAACAAAAGCATTTAGTTTCTCTTAGAAGCTCCTAGCTTGAAGTATTCTAGTTTCATCTAGAAGCTCGGGGGCTACAATATGATATTTTGATCTATGACTGGTTCTTCTAGAGCATCTAGTCAGAACTTTGCTAAAAGTTTCAATTAGAAGCCTGGGGGCTACAGGATTAAATTTCAACGACAAGTGTGCTACTCTTAGAGCATCTAGCCAGAACTTTTTCTAGTTTCTCCTAGACGCTCGGGGGCTACACTATCAAGTTCTACTCTTAGTTATTTGGAGCACTCAGGCCAATAACTATTGTTTATCCACCTAAGAGCTTGGGGGGCTACAGAGGGATATGTTATACGATAAAAGATAAAGTTTAAAAGACTTACAATGGCAATAACTTTGAGATTGTTGGCCAAATTGGCATATGCAGTGTGGAAGATGGTGGCATTGTTGTACATGGCATCCGCCTGCTGGATAAGATCGTCCAAGCTTAAAGTCGGGGGCACCAGAAGAAGTGGCATACTAGAATTCGGAGGCGTAGATGAAGCTCTGGCCGACTGTCGTGTTACTATGATAGTTGAAGGCACAAAAGCTCCCGCCTTGTCAGTTGCTGCTGCTACTGGAGCTTCAGCCACTTTGGAGGTAGTACTCTCCTGTGTTGCCTGTCCACTGGGAGCTACATCCATCCCGGCAGAGTCTGAGACATCAAAGATTGGATTGACATCTATCTCCATGGCGGAGGTCTCAGGGATGACGGGGGAAGAAGGCCCGGTGGGGCCAATTGAAGGCTTGGCAGCATGAGTTGAGGGAGCAGCAGTGGGAGAGGGCTTGGTGGCCACATCCTTGGTCAGCATATCACGAATGTTTTTTGACCCTCCAGCATCTCTAGAGGATCGCTTCAGTCTAACACCGGCTTTCCTCCTGAAACATACAAAGTATATGTACAGGAGTTGAATAAGGTGCGAGCTAAAGTAAAAGACGGAGAATGAATACACTTACTCCATGACAGGAGCCTTGGTAAGGGGAATGCCGGTGGATATCTTCTTCTACGCCTCTACGGCGGCGGTGGATCGTCTAGAGACTCTACTCTCCGGTTTCTTCTTCTTCTTGGCCTCGGCAGCAGCGTCAGAGGTGGAGCTCCTCCGCGTTCGTGCTGGCGGAGCTGGTTGATCCTTGGGGATGTCATCGTCGGACACCACCTGCATATCCTTCAGCTTAGGATCATAGACCTGGGAGGCCATCTGATCCGCCGCCAAGGTCACCAGCTGCAGGATAAAAGGTGTGTTAGACTAATAACCACTGTTCAAAAAATCGTCTGAATCAGCGATTAATAGGCCGATTAATCGCTACTAGGGACCTAACTGTGTCGATTACCACTAATCCTTTGTGTTAATCCTTTATCCCGACTAATAGCTCTGATAGACCGATTACTAGGTATATTCCCAATTAACTACTACACTTGGTCCAAAAATTTGCAAAAATGTCAACGCATCGCCCGTCCAACCGCTAGCCCGTCCCAATGAAGTAGGTTTTGCGAAGCTCCCGCTCGATTCCTGCCTCCAAGAGCTCGATTCCTCCGTCACTAACAGTACCCTGGGTAGGTGGTGGGAGAAGAGCAACTTCAGAGGTCAGAGGAGAAGCATATGTGTTTTAAAGGGGTTTGGGCTCTAGATAAGTAGGGTTGGGCATATAAAGGCCCATATACTATTTCTTTCTTATATACATGGGTTTTAGGTGCTAATTGATGTAGGTTGTACCGATTAATAGCCGACCGATTAAATCAGTTAATCATCCGAATTCCGATTAGTCGCTACTCCCAAGCCAACCGAGCAGTTAACGATTACCGATTTCCTCACCATTGCTAATAACTTCAAGACAGAAAGACCTTAGAGTATACACATAACGAGCAACAAAGGAAACAGAAGCTACCTCTGGGCACATGCCGCCTTCGAACATGTCATAGGTGATCTTGAAGCCACGCTTCCTGTCTTTCACCTTGACTTTGTCCTTTGGACGGAGCTTGATGGAGTCAGTGGAGAAGTTGTCCTACGAGATATGCATAGGATCCTTCCGCCTCTTGGTGTACTTGCACATCAGTGCGGCGCGGTGCTGCAGAGGCTGGATCTGCCTAGTGAACCAGCACATGGCTAGGTCCAAGCCTATAAGACCTCCGTCCACGAGCCATTCAATCCGCCTTACGGCGCGGTTGGGCTCATCGTCGGATGGAAGGGAGGTTGGGGTCCTCCAGGCAGGTACTTCGGCGGCAGCTCCACCGACGAAGTCAGGGTATGTCTCAAGACGGTCAGGCAGAAGAACATCTGGGCCATAGAAGTATGTGTGCTGCCTGTTCTTGCATGATTCATGCCCTACGATATTGGGGAAGCGCCGACTAGGCCGGATCTTAAAGCTAATGGTTTCACAACTCCGAGAGCGTCCTTGGACTCTACAGACTTTGTCTTGACGGTCAAAAAGTATACAAACAGATCTAATCTAGGTTTGATTCCTAGATACCCTTCGCACAAAGCTACAAAGTTGTTAAGGACGAGAATGTTGTTAGGAGAGTGGTTGTGGGGGAGTACCCGGAAGTGCTTGAGGACATCCAAGAAGAAGTGGGAGACTAGCAGGCTTACTCCTCGTACCAGCTGGGCTTTGAGGTACACCTTCTCTCCGGCTTGGGGAGAAGGAGTTACCTCGCCGGCCGGTGCCAGCCGCTAGACCAAACCCTCAGCCGTGGGGAGATACCCCTTGATGACGAGTTCTTGCAGATCCTCCGCGGATAGGTCAGAGCCCCTCCACACTCCTTTGTGGGAGTCATTGTCCTCTTCGGCAGCTTCTGGCGCCGCCCGTTCTTGGTCATCGCCGGTGGTTTCCACCACGGAGTTGACAGGGACGACGACCCCCTCTGGTGGGACCGTCACTCCTTGGGATGGCTCCATTGTAGCCTCGGGAGTCGCCGCCATCGAAGGGGTAGAGCTGCTGGAGGCCATTGCATAGCTGGGAGTGAGTGGAGAAAGGGGAAGCTCTGGCTAGGATTTTCCGAGGAGGAGCTCGAACATACGCGCGGCTGGAGGAAGACGAACATGCAGGAGCGAATGCGGGTAAGAGAAAATAACCTAGCTACAGGCAAAATATATAGACCCAGCATCAAGATTCATGCAAAGGGATCCAATGGATGGAGCGTTGCTGACGTGGAGACGAGCGTGCGCGGTAATTTCGCCATGTCCTACGTCTTTGCCGCTTTACCATTTCGGATTTCGCGCACGTAAAAACAGCTAATGATTAATTCCCTGCCTTCTGTGAGTTTTGAGGTAGTGTAGGCTGTATCCCATGTCATCCTCCTGACAGTTGCAGTGGAGAGTCACGTCTGAAGATTCCATCAAAGACGGAGATTTTCCGGCTCTGGAAATGAAGACTGGAGGAATCTCTGGCTACACTGCGAAGCCGGAGAGGATTGCAGGGTTCTTTGGGAGAACTTTGAGATATTGCTCGACGGATTACCAACATCACATAGACGGATCATTCAAGATTAATAAGCAAGACGGCGCAAGATCTTGAAGTCCTCCAGGTGCTACTGTTGGGGATATGCTAAATGGGTATCACCATAGCACGTCCTTCATCCGGATAACCCGGGTGGCCCACAGTTGGTAGCAAGGCCTATGGCATGCTGGGTAGCCCTGTTAGATGGATCCAGAAGGGAGGCCCATGCCAGATGAAGGAAGGCTACGCAGGAGTCACCGACGTACTCGGGGCCTTGGAGTGCAAAACACGAAAGACTAGTTCGTATTAGTGTAGGACTCTTTATCTTGTCCGGCAAGGTGGCTTTCCCTGTAACCCTAGGTTCTGGTGCCTTTATAAACCGGACATGTGGGAGCCTTCAGGGCACGACCAATTAGATTGCTACGTACCACGTGCAACACCTCGCACAACGAACCTATCTCTGTAACTCGGCGTATTGCCATTATAGTGATTTATAGCAGAAGTGAGACTTGAACCTGGGTAAGATGTGTTACCTCATACCCGCCAACTCTCTTCCTTACTCCACGTCTCTAAACACGCACTGTGAGGACCCCTACATAGTGTACTCGTCGTCAATACCATGACAAGTGGTAATTTCAAGTGTCGTGTGTCGACCGGGTTTTAAGAAACTGATTAAACATGTTTATGAAGGTGCTATATATATTCCAAAGTAGAGGTGACATTCGTTGTCTTTCAGATGTGCCCAGTTTTGATGGTTGGGTTCCTAGAATATGGCGCTTGGGACAATCTATTTGATGCAATACATTTCGGTGGTTGTATATATGTTCTTTTTTAGAACATACTAGACATTTAATTTAGATTTTTCATTTCCGCTCTAGTTGATCCATGTTCTATATATGTTCCGGTGGTTGTATATATGGCGCTCGGGGCAAGAACTGAAAATACAATAGACTGTTTATTCTGACAGTAACTCAGAGATGGAGTTTGGGCCCTATGGAAGGGGTAGGGATGAGGAAACCTTGGGCATGCTCTCGTCTCAAAATAGATGTCGCATATCTGTCTAAAGTTGGATATATCTACACACTACTTAGTATATAGATACATCTAAATTTAACCAAATTTTCGACATCTATTTTGAGATGGAGGGAGATCATTTCCTCAAAAAGTCGAAATCTAGTTATATCTGGACAACTGGCTTGTCTGGAGATGATAGATCAGCTTCCATGATGGCAAAGAGAGGAGCTTAAAGTGGTGTAAAAATAATAAATTGAAGGACACACCTAGCTCTCGATCGACTAAGAGTTTCTTTTAACTCCCAATCGATCAAGGTCTTTCAGGATTTGTAAATCATTTTCTTTTCGGGGTTTTTCCATGTGTAACTACAAAAAGCCAAATAACCAGCTCAAAAATGATGGATGACACATGGATTGACGTCATCAAGAAACCAATCTGAATCGGCATATGTTAATATAGGAAGAGGTCAAGTCAATTCAGTTACAGCCATACCAGGATGACAAATGGAGGTGGTCCTGAAACGCGAAGGGTTCCTTTTCAACCAAATCGATGTATCAAGCTCACTTCCAAACAAAAATCTTATATGATTTAGCCAAAGCGATTTGGAAAGCATGTGCTCCTCTCAAATGCAAAGTTAGAGTTTGGCTCTTCACCAAACGGAGGGTTTGTACAGCAGATAGATTAGCTAAGCAAGAGCTACCTCACATTAAGAAATGTGTGTTTTGTAACATTTGAATATGATCAATACCTTTTCATTGAATGAGCGGTCGTCAATATTATTTGGAGCGGAAGTTCTCTGCACACGATACTTGCATGTACAATCCATGCACAATGCTAATCCAGGGGACTCCCATGACTTGGAAAGATCTATTTGGAGTTAAGTGTTGAACTAGGCTTGTTTGCAGAGCGTCATGCCGCCTCTAGACAACTCCCTCCGATCATTATGGCAAACGGTGAGAGCTAGTCTTCATCATCCCGACAAGGCTAGTTTTGACTCATTGGTGACGCTCATTATTTGGTCGGTTTGGAGAGAAAGAAATGATAGCATCTTCGAGAAGTCCTCCAAACCGTTACAGATTCTCATCGATCATATTAAAGCAGAAGCTAAACTATGGGCCAATGCAAGTAACTGGGTGTTTCATTCTGCCGACAAGTTATTCCTGCTAGCTAGGATGCACTTCCTTCCTTTTAGTTGTTTTAGTTGTTGCAGACTATGGTTGTTGGTTTGTTTAGATGTTAGCTCGCGATGGGTCATCTTTTTCTACTTGTTTCTATGGAGATTTCTTTCCCTTTATTGTGAACCTCTGCCTTTTTTGGCTTCCTCTTTCTTATATATTACAAGTAGTTCACCTATATGGTTCGAAAAAAACAAGCTAAAAATTAACAACTATAAGCTCAATTACTAGTTGACATGGGAAAATCAAATAAAAATGGATTACATATAAAATTCAATTTCTCACCTGTATGCAATTACACATATGTGCTCACTTGCACACTTATGCTCAATTACATATAAAAAAGTTTATATGTGCAATTGCACAATTTCATATGAAAAAATCTCATGACCTAAGAATTCCAAAAACGGGTGGATGGAAAACCGCCATGATCCATCAAAAAACAAATTATCATAATTATTGACATACAATAGGAAGACACAAAATTTTATAGAGTGCCAAAATATCTCAAAATAAACATCAAGTAAAAAATTAGTCAAAAAATCTGGACAAGAACAAAACAAAAACAAGGCCTAAAATACTACAAACGAGTCAGGCGGGAAAATGGGCAGTCTCACTCAAGTAGCCCAATACAAAAAGGAAAAACCACAAGGTTACCCACAACTAAACCCACGCAACGAAATAGGCAGACCCAACAAACTAACACACTTCTTTCAACAGTCTTGAACTTTTCTCTATTTGAGTAACGAGTAACGACTTATATGGTACTTTGAACCCTTTGAGTTTTATCAAACTAGGGAAGAACATCGGGATATGAAAACTGGAACTAGAGTCAACACCTTCAGTAAATGTAACTTCCTTATTATCAAAGGTCTCTACTGCTCGTACTTCACTTTAGTTTTTTATATCTCATACTGCCTTTTTAGTAACTAGCACAGTGGCCCTCGCAATTGCGAGGGCACAATCTGTAGTGTGGTGAAAGTGATTGAGTAGCTAATTTATGATTTTATGAGTATTCAAATTATTTGTTTGGTAGGAAGTAATAACATTCTATAGTTAATGTAATTATTGTTTTAAATAAAACATCACATTTTTATGTACCATTTTAACCATCTTTAATTTCTAGGCATTATGATAATTCGACTATTGAAAACACCACATGTGTAATCCTTTGTGTTGTTTGTGATATTTATCATTCAGATTAGGATCGTCAGTATTTATATGTGAAAACATAATTCTATATATTTGTTCATCTACTAATTAGGTTTTACTTGAGAAAAGACCGCATGATGGCTATATGATCTTTAATGGATAGCGAATCAAATAAAAATAATTTATCCTTGGAGTCCATATAAACAATAAGAGTTTTCACTTTATTTTTGAAATATTTTCTTTCATTTACTTCCTCCATTCTAAAATATGTGATGGTCTTCCATTGTTATAAAATACTCAACATACTACCTTTGGTCTAATACTAACTTTTTGTTCTACTTATTAGCACTTTAATATTATCATGATATCCGAGCAGATGTCTTCGGTTCAAGTCTCAGCAATTTCACCTTAGAGAAAAAAATATTTCCCCTCTTTCTATCCATGTTTAGTAATTGTTGAGCCACACATGAGAGTGGGTGTTGAAGTTTATTTGGATTTCCCAATTGTCTCATTCATTTCAGACTTTTGGTACCATTTCTTCGCATCAAAGTTAATATACATAATGCATTTTACATGGATTGTCTCTGAGATGCAAGTTTGACTATTATGTTATATATGAATACCTTTCTAAAGTTAAATAAGTTTCGATAAACTTCTCTAGAAAATTAGTTATTTGAAACCGAGGAAATATTGTATTTTTTGCGCAACAACGCAATATTGTATATTTCTATTATCCTTGACTCTAGGTTTACCCACTTCGGAATAATCATGCCAAGTTCTTGCTCGCACGTGTTTATTATGCAATATGATATGACTACACAAAATTGGCAATTTCAGAATCATGGCTCATCGTCGATTTGAGGAACATGTCCTTTTAAATTGTATATGATTAGGAAAATATAAGTTGTGTCAAAAGTGTATTTTTTGTCACATCATAGGGAAAAGTGGAACTTCCTGATGCACTATTAATGATATTAATTTTCCTTAGTCGTGTCAGAGTTTTTCATTAGGAAAGCACAGGCTAATTAGCTACTCACCGAGTCTATGCCTCTAAATCTCTATCTCTACTACCCACTATGTGTGCGTGTCATTCCATGAATGCATTTTTTCGACTAAGTAAGCAAAAATGCTTGGTGTTGCATATTAGATCTCAATAATAGCACTCATCGTTCTCAATGAAAGGAATGAAATAACCTTCAGTAAAAACTATTTAAATCAGAAAGAAATATTGAATGCACCCGAACATGTTTGGTGTCAATTGTTTTATCTTATTGGTATCAGTCAAGCTCATGTTCCATTTCAATCATCCAGTCGAGTTCACCTATAGACACTAACTCATAAGGTCTTTCAGTTTCATTGGGATATATTATTAAACCAAGAGTGAGAATATCTACCAACAATTAAGGTAGGGTAGGTGAGTCACGGCCTAACGTCAGGCTGAATGGCATGGTCAATGAACAACATGTCACATTTCTATGGTACCGATTGTTGGTACAAAGGTACAGAGATTCTGCTATATCATGATCTATCTAATCGCACACTACCATTTTGCATTTCTCGACAAATATAATTTGTTTTTCTATTCTAAGTGGTCCTTTTTCAATCAAAATCATGTCCACATTTTTTTGGGAACATGAGTCGGTTTCCAATTTATTAAAATAAACCGTAGATATTAGGAGTACCTTATATGGACTATAGTAGTGTCAAACTTGTCAAACAAAATAAACGACCACATGGCTCTTGATGTTTGCAATTTGTAGTTAATCATAGCTACGTATCTTACACCATTTGTAACCATAATTTTAAAAATTAGACCGATGAGCGAACCAGTGAAGCAACTGGTTTACTGGTTGGATCACTGGTTCATCTGATTCAATGATGATAAAAAACGCTATTATTAATTATAATTTAATCAAATTTAGGAACAAAATGACCATAAATGGCTATATAGGGTGTATTTCAATATATAATCACAAAAAATGGTGAGCCCAACTTCTACTGAGCCTCATGTAGTGCTATTTCTAGAAGGTTGTGAGTTTGATTGCTGTTGTAACATATTTTTTGAATGGATTTTGGCTATTTCGACCGGTGCCTCTTAAAAAACCAGTGAGGCCATCGATTCAGGTTTTTTCTAGTCGGACCACCAAACTGTTCCGGTTTTTAAAACTATGCTTGTAACACAAAAGGAAGTTTTTTCCTCTAGAAATTAGTAGTAGAGAGTAAAGACTATATCAATGAAATCAAGTGCACTTTGTTTGGGGAAGCTATTCGCTGTCTAGGTTTGCACTTTAATAAAACGGACTGTCTATATTTTTTAGATAATGGACAATTAATTAGTACTACTTTGTACAGATTCTATTAGCTTAAATTTTCTCATACGGAGATAAAACTTTTGTTTCCTTACAGGTCGTTTTTTTAGAGCAACACATGTGAAGACTAAAAGACAAACCGGAATAAAATGATTATCCTGAATTTGTAGATAAATTCCTAAGAAATCGAGAAATACAAAAAGATTCCTAGGGTTTTCTCCACCACCGAAGCCATTAGCCGCTGTCCAACTCCAGCGCTGCCGAAACAGACACTAGAAGAGACGTTGAGCCTCCACCATTGCAAGATCCAAAAAGACATTATCGCCAATAAGGCTTTGTGAGTCGATGAACATGATTGATGCACGTAGAGAGGCACATGTCACTCTAGCACGTCGACCGGGGGTGTCCCCGTGCTGTTTTCGACTAAGATCTTCCGCCTCCCATCGATGAAGTCGAGGAAAAAAGGCAAACAAACCACCTCCGGACCACCATCCTTGCTCCAGAGAAATCAGCTCATCGCGGTCGCCAGCGTCGTCGCAGGTAACAATGAGTGATAGACCAAGAAAAAGATCTTGCCAGATCTAAAGAACAACTAGAAAACCAAGCTGTCGATCCAAAGGATCGACCAACACGCGTTGCCATCTACTCCGTGACGCCGCCGTGAAGGTCACTGTCGGTGTGGGAATAGAGATGAGGCAGGCCGGCCAGAGGTCCACCAAGAAGTTTCCTTTTAAATTTACGTGTCATGTACTTATAAACTCATGTGCACACATAAATTCATGTGCACATGTTTAATGTTCTGCGTGACACTTCTTATCTTTTAATTTTAGTTTTAACCCTTAAAATGCAGATCAATATTGTATATGTTTTAAACCTATGTGGATCAACCTGGTGTCTCGAAAAAACACCCTTATGTTGTTTTTAGTATATAATAGATTAGAGTCGGTTAGTTGCTATGGAATTATTTTCAAATCCATGATTTCAATTTTCCATGTCGCTAAGTTGAGGTTGTATGATACGGTTGAATTACAATGTCCGTTATGACCTGATAGAACGTCTGCAACCCTTGTGATTTTTTTAAGGGAAACTACGGCGGTCACGAGGCCGACCTGAACCAAATTTTATTCAACCAAAACTGACGAACAAGTACAAAGAAAAACTAGGTAAAAATCCAAAAAAGTTGAATCAGTTATCTATATAAGGAAAGCCGAAAACTATACATGCTCAGAAGAGAAATAGAAAAAGAAAAACGGTCATAGAAAAATTGTGGGACCCCTGAATTAATTCTTCGAGAATCCCTGTTATGCATACACCACGATCTCATGATCGGTTAGTCGTGGCACATAACTAATAAGTATCAAAGTAAATCATTGCTTAACCGGATACGCGTCATACCTTACATGCCATTATGGCTACATTAGTCATCATCCGCGAACTTCATTGAAGCGTAGATCCCGAGGCATGCCTTAACCTATAGGCAACTGATTAGGAGAACGTCCTAGCTCACATAGTAGTCAACATCACCTTCTTCTTCCCTTACTTCTCGAGTATGACCAAGTTAATAGCCAGGGACAATGTCAGTGACTACTTTGAATGTACTCGCAAACGACCTTAAGATAATAATAATAATAACAGGATATCTAGTATGGCTGGGGTAGTAGGAGGGCTCCAAGAGAGGTTATTTTCTCAAATAGTTTTCTTGCAGATATAACATCTACATATCTTTGTCGAAAGCTTTTGTAAATCATTTTTGGAAAACTTTCCAAAAAGTTCTGGAAAACACTAGGATAGGGTCACCCATTACTTCCTCCTTTCGGTCATCCCATGACCAACTCCTTTCCTTTCTTTCCGACTATCCCATGGTCAAAAAATTTATCCTTTCCGACCATCCCATGGTCAGAACATGTCCAAAGCCATTGCTTTTCCCAACCCGTCCATAACCACGGACACGGATATTCGAATAGATTTACACTCTGCAGAGGTTGTACACTTACCCACACCATCCGAGTACCCTGCCCTGATCCCCTACGGATCATGGGTCGAGTAACCGGTCAAGACCTTCGGAATGCCCACTCCAGTACAAGCGCCTACCCTATGAGTCGTTTCCCCTCAACCCCAGGATGTCGAGAACTGTGGATCAACCGGAGCGCCTTTTTCACTACACAAAGTGTGCACTTTCAATGAGAGGATCATAGTAACACATGGCGGTCCGCAGACCATTTGTTTCTTCTCCGGATCGATGCTTCACATGGACCCTTACATGAGAAGACCCAACATCCAGAGATCGAAATATCCTATAGTAGTTGCGAGGCAACCTATACTAGAGTAAGCAAACTTAAAGTCCAGCCCCTCCAATATAGGAGTAATGTGGTTGCACGGGTTAAGTTGTTATAGCTAAAGCTGCAAAGAACCATGTGCGTTTTCGTAAACCTTTTTCCTCCTTTTTCTTTCAGCATTTTGTAAAACAAAATATTTTTCCTTTCTCAAACTCAAACCTTTACCAAGGTTTTATCATAAAACATTTTATAAGACTCTTATGGGGTCTTCCCATCCTAAAGCTTTGCTTCCGCTAAATCGAGGTCTCCAAAGGGGTATGGTGTATTACACCATCTACCATACTAGGGGCAAGTAGGACTCATCAAGGGGGTTGTACATAGTAGTACCATTGTGTAATGGTTTGGAGGATCCAAGCCACTACCAGATATAGCAGTATGTAAAACAATGCAGTTTCATAAACAGTATGTAAAACATGCATGAGTAAAACAGTAGGACAAGGCTTATGAGGAAGAAGGTGGCTTGCCTGATGATCAGCAATCTGGCAATATTTTCCTAGACTCCTTAGCATAACATAATGACCAATAATAACCATCTTCATCTAGTGTCCGATATAATCGCAACTATTGTCGTCTAGAATAACACATGCAAGAAAACAAGAGCACAATCAACACAAGGCATACAAGTATCAATACAATATAGCAAACAAAATACAACTCATTACTCACTATATTTGGTTTTGCTAGATTGATATCATTGCAATTGGAATTACCTTAATTGCCTTGGTGGAATTTCTTTTATGATTTAAATGCCAAAACCAATTAATAAAGGGGGTTTGGAACTAAGTCTTGGGTCTGTATGATATCAATATGTAAAAATGATATCAGCAGATAGGTATTGAAATAACAAGGCCAACAGAAGTGGTTTCATACTTTTTGCACTTTTCTTTAATTATTTATGAATTTTCTAGTGAAATAAACCCTCGTTTTAGGAAATAAATCTCAAGAAAATATCTGGATCTCAATTAAAAAATTCTCGAAGTATATAATATATATTTGAGTTTATGATTTTTGAGAGTTGGAAACACCTCAAAATAATTACTTGAATGCCCTTGAGAAATTCCCAAAGTCAGTTTTGCTGGCTATTTGTCTTTATAACCAGAATTGTTTTATAATTACAAATAGTATGAGGTAAAGGTCATTGGATAGGTATTACAACTAACTTTATTTAGGAATTTGAATAACTATTTTTTGGAGTTGTAAAGCTTTTGGAGGGATTTATTTGTGGAACAAGGACATGCAGAAGGTTTTAATTCACTAAAATTCTTCAGAAGCTCAATAATTCTTGAACTCCTGGATTTTGATAGATCTCAGTGTACCACATTATTTAGGGTTGGAATCAACTCAAAAAGTTCAGAAGATTTTCCTAGAGAATTTCTGTAAAACATATATGAATTGATTTTGGTATTTTTGCTACAGGTAAACTAGGGCTCATCTGATCATGAGTCTAGGGTCAGGAAATAAGTACATGCAAAAACTACCAGAGGAAGTTGAAAACATCCTTTTTGGATATGTGGATCTCATTTGAGAATTTATTTACTGAAAAAGGATACTATTTAGTGGATTAATTCCTAGAGATGATACAAGTAGTATTTGGTCCAAATTTTTATACTGCATGTTAGATAAAACACTATAGTATCCCTAAAAATTTAGATCTCGAGGTTTTGAGGCATTTTCCATTTTATAGTGTATGTAAACCAACAAGTATATTAGTAGATCTGGATTTGTAATTTAAATAAAAGAAAAGGTTGGAGGGTAGCACGGGCAAGGTTCACATCGAAGTGGGTCGCTCAATGCAGTGTGGTCAGCCCATTTGCAATGGTGTGTGCAAGGTGTCGATTCAAACCGCCAGGGTGGAGGCCCGGCTGTTAGTGGCATAGGAGGTCAAAGGGGTACGGGGGTCTATCGCCGTTCGATCAAGTTAACATTGACGGTTGTCGTTGCTTCTTCTACCTCAGGTGGGAGAAACGGAGGCTAATCCTAGGTCGCGGCGGGGTTGCTTGGGAGCTTACCTACGGTCTCAGGGCGGTGACGGGGGTGCTAGGGTGACGCGGTGAACCGAGCCGAACCCTACAATCGGAGGCAGAGGCGGATTTGGTTGCTGGAGTGGGCTTGCGTGACGGCAACTGCGCCGAAACTTCGGGAGCTTGCCGGAGCACGACTGGTCGTGGCTGTATGTCGAAGAAGAAGGTGCAGCTGGGGTGGGGTGGTTCAGGAGCACGCGATAGTGGTCTTGGAGCGGACATAGGGGGCGCGGAACTGCCGGGTTCGTGGTGCTGCTCCATTCGGGCACGGATAAGAAATGGCTGCACCGATGTCCTAGACCACATGGAACGACAGAGTTAGGCAGAGAAGTACCAGGTAGTAGTATCTTTGAAATATAAAGAGGAAGAATGGAAGAACATACAGACGACACGGTCTCCCTTCCTAAAGCAGGCCAAGGAGGCGAACGCTCCTTCTTCTTGGCGATGTAGAGCGGGGGAGAGGGGCTAGGGCTTGTGGAGGGATGAGGTGGTGGCTAGGGAGGATAATGGGTGGGGAGAGAGGAATTTCTCTGGCCTCAGGACATTTATACCGAGTGGAGAGGGCCATGGTGGACCTTGTCTATGAGAGTAAGAGGGATGGGTTGATGGTCAGCTATTGGGTAGCAGGGGAGGTGGAGAGGTGGTTGGTGGGCTCTAGGGTCGTTCCTAGGGAAGAGGGACAGTGGGAGTGCTGCTGCTCACTTCTTTCTAGATTTTAAAAAGAGGGCTCTTTCTCTCTATCTCTCTTCTTCCAAGGGACATAGGGCAGGGGGAGGGGGTGTTATGGAGGCATGTCGACCAGAGGTGAGTGTTGGTTGTTGTGTTGAGCAAGGGAGTGGATTAATGTTGGTTTGATGGGGGTTTTGATTATAGTTTTGAGCAATTTCAATTTTTGTCCATATGGTGTATCATAAAGAAAGGTTTGTATTTAATCACATATAGATGGGTCAAGGATACTGGTGGATAGATAACTTCAAGATACCTCTCTAGGAAGTATTTGAGATTTTTCCAAGGATTTTTAGTCCAGTTAACAAAAAATATTCAAATAGTGCTGAAATGATTTTCACAAGTTTATTTGATATTTTTGAATATGAAAAGGGTATTTTTTGATGTAAGACGGTTCTAAATACCATATCAACTATTGGAGAAATTTCCTAGAATTTAATAGGATGGAAAAGTATTTTTAAGCAATTATTCCTTGTTTCTACCTTTTGAGAAAGAGGGCAAAAAGAAATATTATAATTCTGCAAAAAAATATTTATTTTTGAAGTGTGAAGATAGGGTATGATATATAGGCCTCAAAAGAGCCTAAATTTGTGGAAGTGATTTGGATAAATCAAAACTTTCCTTTATAGATTAAGTTTTGGGGTTTTTGTTAATTCAAGGAATTAAATTATTTTTGGGCCACAATAATGTTGGAAATATGCCCTATAGACAAACAGTAGTAAGGACTATTATCATATTTCATATAGTTTATGATTAAGTTTTGTATCATGTTATAACTGTATTGAGTGGAAACATCAATACACGTGTGATATACAAATAACCAGGGGTTCCCACTGAAACTCTAGTCACTGGTTCATTGCTCAACATATGATCATGTTTCCTGATCATGTGGCATTTATGCCAGTTGAAAATGGAGTTATCTCATTCCGAGAATGAGATAATGAACCAATACCTAACCTAAACATCGTGACCCGATCATGTCATGAAGTTCAAGTCACGGTGATTAGAAATGGATCCTCGTAGACTATTCCTTAGACCGTGAGCCTATATCAATCACTGTCTCCTGAGAATGCTTAGATAGCATCAAGCGCCACTTGGTAATACGGTGGTTATAAAGGTGTGTTCTGGTACTCGGAGGAAACCTTAGAGGCAATATATGTCAAGATCGGGATGTGTCCGTCCATGTGACGGGAAGATACTCAAAGGGCCCACTCGGAGAAGTTATATCCAATAGTTGCGCAGCGTGTGATTTGATCACAGGGATATCACTTGTCAAAACGAGACAAGTAGCATTGTTCAGTAACGAGATTGAACACGACATGATGATGTCATTGATCATATCTCGGGAAATGCAAGTATTGAGAGACAAAGGGAATAAGACACGACTGTCCTGGTTCAAACGACGAAAGATCTTCGTGGAACGCACAGGGGTCACATGGACATCCAGGTCCCTCTGTCGATCATTGGTATAGGAGTGTCCCGACCATGTCTAGAGTGTTCCTGAACCGTGGGGTATCACGCTTAAGGGCTTGATGATGCTTAGAGAGTGTTTATAGGATTAGTAGAATCACCGAAGAATAGTAGAGAGAAAACCGGAAGGGTTTCGGTAAGTCCGGAGGATGTCTGGAGTGGAGGTGGAAGTGTTTCATAGCCATGGAGGTTGAATAATATGTAAATGAATGTTAAATATTGATTTAATCATTTATTCATAATTATTTAATAAAGAGAAAAATCAATTTAAATGGTCAAAGGCTTAATGGGCCAATTCCCGGAGGGAGAGGGCCCATTAGGGAAAGGAGAGAGGTAGAACGGGGCCAAGGGGGTGGCCGGTGCCCTAGTGAGCCAGCCCCCCCCCCGCGCGGGGCCTATGGGGGTGCCCGCTGGTGCCACCCCTCCTCTCCTTCAGTCCCACCCCGGGACTTTGAGGGAGGTAGTACCTCCCCTCCCCATATATATAGTGGGGGTATTTGGCCAAATAAAATACACCAATAATCAATAAAGGTCTTCTCACTTTTGGGAGGACCTCTAATTGATATTTTATCTCTCCCCCTCTCTCTCTCGTGACCGTGGTCTCAAGTCTAGACTGCACGAACGAGAGACATCTTCACCGCAGAGCGCCGTCGCGCTGCGGGATTCGGATCCATGAGCTCTACTTCCACAACTGCTGCTGGATCAGGGAAGTGGGAGTCATCGTCAGGCACCGGACGTGTGTAACTCCATGCGAGGTGTCGCACTTGAGGCACTCAAGTCGTTGGAGCCGTTGGAGCGCAAGGACTTCATCACGACCTTGAGGTCGGCTTCGGCTCATCTACATCAACCACGCTCTCCTGAGAGTTGACAATGCTTTTCGGTCTTCAAGGGTAAGTTCGCGAAAATCCCCTCCCGTTATTGTATTACTAATAGATAGGTCCTGGCAGCTTCAGGGGTTCAGGGGCGTAGGGTAAAATTTTATTGTTTTCATACGCGGAACCCCTACAGTGGTATCAGAGCTAGATCTATGCGTAATAATGCTAGTACGGGTAGAACACACGAGATGTAGCGTGTGGGCGTTGATCTTTTAGTTGTTACCCTCCCACGTGTACTTGTGTATACCGCAGTAATGCTTGATGAAGCGGCCCCCAACCAACTTTACGCGTTCATTTGCGAGACTGGTCCATGCTTGGCATACGGCTTGTACCGTATAAAGTGGCTTAGGGGGGTGTCTGTCTCTCTCGCATTAGTTGGTATACCATTTGCAACGGAGGGCCCCGAAAGGGGTGTAGTAGAGACAACTACTTGATCAGCGTTGTGCTGAAAGTTCTTGTGCTGAAAGAACGGTTCTTGTGCGAAAGCCCATTCAGCCACGTAAAACATGCAAAGATAAAGTAGAGGCGTCTAACTTTGTTTTGCAGGGGGCATTGCTTTGTGATATGGTTCTGGCAAAGGTAAAGTGATTACCTTTTGTTATGTAGTAGTAGATAGTCACGAAGGTGACGGACTACCACGCCAGAATGACACCGGTACCCTGGTGTCTACTGCGCTGGAACCCTGGCGCCGGAATCTGGTGACGACAGATGGAGATCACGACGTGAAGGACCATATCACATTGCATTTACATTCAATGTTATTGTTTCTATATCTTATTGTGTGGTAGTATTAGATACTCGACGGTAGCCTAGTAAGATGATCCCTGTTAAAATTACCAATGATTGTGTTCCCCTTAGTTGCACCACCAAGAAAGTTCTTCGGTATGAGGCGATCCATGGTACAGGCATGGGTGTCAGACATATCTACGTTCGCATACAGTGGGTGTAAGCCATGTTGCACAACGAATACATTAAGGTTGAGTTGGCGAGCCTAGCATGTGCAGACATGGCCTCAGAATGCGGATGGTCGAAAGATCGAGCACGAGTCGCATTAATGATGTGACCGACGTTTAGCGTCCATCCTTGAACCAACATCGTTGGCCGTGACGATCGGGGGAGTTGTGGCTGATTGGGGTCGTGTTATCACTAGGAACCCTTATGGGGATAAGTGTTTCTGAGTGGAGTTATTATTAACTCATTTAATTATAAACTTAGTCTAAATTCCTTTTGCAATTATAAATGTAGAGATGGATCACCGTGAAGCTTAATTTGTCATTGAGGAATGGGTAAAGGGTGAGAAACTTAGACTTGATGGATCCAACTTCCCTAGTTGGCTTGTGCACCTAAATGATCTCCTTACTAGGAATCATGTGGTAGACTACATACGCCGCACGATGGATTTGACTGAGCCAGACCACTATGAGACCACACAAGAGCTGTCAGACCGCTACTATCGTCAAGAGATGTCCACCTACATTCAGATAATAATGCGTTACGGGATGGTGGATGAACTCCATCCGCTCATGGATGATCTTGATCCATATTCAATGGTGGATCAACTGAGAGAAGAGTTCATAGGCCATGTGCGCATGTGGAAGCATGAGCTGCTTGGAGAGTTCCTTTCCATACAGATGGAGGAGCATACATGTCTGAAGGGTCACTTAGAGCGCATGCTTGATGCACACATGAGACTGGTTTACTTCATGGATTACTGGATGGATGATCCATTTGCGATAGGCGTACTGCTTCCATCGTTGCCTCCCAGCTACGAAGAACATGTTCGGAGTAGCATCATGAGTGGTGATACAAAAACATTGGATTTCCAGGAGTTCATATTACGTTTCAGGAACGTAAAGGTTGAACCAATCACCGGAGAGGTCATCAATGACAAAGGTATATATTTGATATACAATTTTATAAATGTTATAATCTTGCAAACACATTTGCAGTGTTAAGTATATTTGATACTTGTTCTGTTTTGCTGAAAACAGGTCCTTTTGCATGAGAGGTGCTTGCTAGAGAGGAGGTGACGTTGCGTGTTGATGGCGAGCATGATGATGATGCCGACGACACTCTCCGTCGACATTTATCATTTAGTTTATGTTTTAGGATGATTATTGTAATCAAAAGATTGTGAACTTCTTTAGTGTGTCTCACGCTTTGTGAGACGGTTATTCATATCAGTTTGTAACAAACAGTTGTTCTACTTTTATGAATGATTTCCATTTGTGTTCATATCTTGTTTGATTACTTGTGAATTATCCTTGTTGTTTGAAGCTAATTGATAATACATGAACATTTGTAAAATATTGTAATGCCTTAAAAATACCCAACTTAAATGATATTTCATTACGGATTGAAAACCATTGTTTAAATTCAAAGGTATAATGATAATATGTGAAAGTCATTCGATTTCTTATCACATATAAATCATGCCTGAGTTAGGCAATATAACTTGAACACCGAGTATTACTTGAATACAAAATGTTTAATGAATTGTTAAAAGTAAATACATATTCGATGTATTGTGTTTTAACAAAAATGGTAATTATCATTATATGATTGATTAAATGTGTAAAGAAGTTTACCAAAGGAAACATGAATATGAAACTATTTGATTTGATCAAAGTGTTTCATCAACAAAGGGTATAAATATAAAAGAGAATCTAATTACTATGATTTGATCAATAGTAATGAAATTTGACTTTATAAGAATGGCATAAAATAAATTGTGGAATGCAAAGCATTTTGAAACGTCAAAATGCAAAGCATCACAATGTGATATTAGATATCAAAGTGGGTGAATAGAAGGCACCAAATAAATCGTTGTAGTGTAGATGTAGAGACCATTAGTTGAGAAATAGTTAGCACTCAATTAGAATGTAGTGAACCATTTGAATTCGTGAAAGTCTGGGGGGTTATTCGACATAACCAAAACAATAGCGAATAAGTCCTTGTAGAGTATTCATTGGAAACTTTGAATACAAAATCCATAGCTGAAACCAAAAGGGAAGCAAAACTAGCATTGCTTGGATTTTGGTGCATTCTTGAGATAGATCACTTTTAGTGATATTTCTCGTTATGGAGCAAATGGAAGATAGTGGAAAACATGATGAGGATTCAAAACCCTGCATCAGAGTGTTGAGAAGCGCAACGAACAATGTTCCTAAACGATTCTCTTCAAAAGGAAAGAATCAATGATAATGATCATTGTGTTTTCCTCACGGATGTTTTCACTACATGAAGTAGGATTCAAAATGTAACCCATATCTTTTATGGAGACATTTGTGAATCATTTGTCATGATTCTTGGAATATGACATGCCTACGAACTACTAAGGAAATAATGGTAAACTAAATTATGAGAAATCCTAGAAACAAAATTCACTTGAGATTAGAAAGCAATTCGTTGCCGAATCTCACAAGTAAAAGGGTTACTTGAATTTTCCCAAATGACTGCAAAGCCATAGTGGAAAAGGGGGTGAATGACAAAAGCACAATTTGTCAAGTATTGGACAAATTCAAATGAATTTGATTCAAGTGTGCTGAATGTCTAGAGGATTTAAAACTAGTAATAGTACTAATATCTCATAGTAAAACTCCAAGTTTGATATTTGATCAAAGGATTTTGAAGTTATTCAAAATAGTGAGTGGATATGCAATTTGCATAAAATTGAGTGGGAGCTATGGAAGTCTTCCTAAAACAATATGTGAATGACATATTTTTGAGTGGGAGCTTATACAGTTAGTCTTAAGTGTGTTAAGAATAAAACCGCAAATACTTATAAATAATGATTTATAAGGTGTAGGAGTTGATAATATGTGTATTATGATATTATGTAGTATTCCTTAAGGGATTCTGAAAAAGGGTTTCAGAATAGAAGTTAATTAAGGAACTGGTCCTTAATAACTCAAATTAGGAGTATTATTAAGTTTAACATCAATGGTTGAAAGAAAGAAAAGGATGATCATCATCCACTAAGTTGAGACATAAGTTCTATCTTAGAAAATCATGATGGTAACTTCACATAATATATGATCCAATAAGGAACATTTGAAAGTGATTAAGTTTGAATCACGGAACGTTGAGTTAAGTCTGTCTATAGTGTCTGGTAGAGAACTGCAGGCATGTTTTCCAAATCCATAAAGGATGACATATCTTAAAACATAAAGGGTTATGTTATAAGGGAATATGTTAGGAACTCCTATGAATACCGATTAAAGTCAAGTAGGAAGCGAGGTGAACAAAAACATCGAAAGTTGCACAGAGTGCACTAGTGTTTCGATGAATACATTTATAATAATAGATAAGGGTACCATCTAAAGTGTTGTATAATGTTATGGTGGGGCTAGTTCGCTTTTAACGTAGAATGATGTGTCCCAGGGTACAATGCCCATGAGAAAGCCCTCGAGGTTGATCTAAAGTCACTATAGGCTCCTGGAATTAGGCCTCGTTCTGCTGCCATAGCGACGATGCATACACGCAGATGCTATCATGTGATGATAAAGTATTAATGTCAATCAAGGTGACATTAGTAAGTTGCAAAGGATTTGGGACTGTAAAGTACATACCCAAGACTCAACCTCTTCCATGAGCAAGCATGTTCAGGGTACCGGATATATGGTGCCAATGATTAAGAAACAAATGTAGCTAGTGTATTTGTACTCTAGTGCAAGTGGGAGACTGTTCGAAATATGCCCTAGAGACAAATAGTAGTAAGGACTATTATCATATTTCATATAGTTTATGATTAAGTTTTGTATAATGCTATAACTGTATTGAGTGGAAACATCAATACACGTGTGATATACAAACAACCAGGGGTTCCCAGTGAAACTCTAGTCAGTGGTTCATTGGTCAACAGATGATCATGTTTCCTGATCATGTGGCATTTATGCCAGTTGGAAATGGAGTTATCTCATTCCGAGAATGAGATGATGAACCAATACCCAACCTAAACATCATGGCCCGATCATGTCACGAAGTTCAAGTTACTATCTCCCGAGACCGTGAGGCTATATCAATCACTATCTCCCGAGAGTGCTTAGATAGCATCAAGCACCACTTGGTAATACAATGGTTATAAAGGTGTGTTCAGGTACTCGGAGGAAACCATAGAGGCAATATATGTCAAGAGCAGGATATTTCTGTCCATGTGACAGGAAGATACTCAAAGGGCCCACTCGCAGAAGTTATATCCAATAGTTGCACAGCGTGTGATTTGATCACAGGGATTACACTTGTCGGAACAGGTCAAGTAGCATTGTTCAGTAACGAGATTGAACATGACATGGTGATGTCATTGATCAGATCTCGGGCAATGCAAGTATCGAGAGACAAAGGGAATAAGACACGACTGTCCCGGTTCAAACAACAAAAGATCTTCGTGGAACGCACAGGGGTCACAAGGCCATCCAGGTCCCTCTATCGATCATTAGTGCGGGAGTGTCCCGACCATGTCTGGAGTGTTCCTGAACTGTGGGGTATCACGCTTAAGGGCTTGATGATGCTTTGAGAGTGTTTATAGGATCGGCAGAATCACTGAAGAATAGTAGAGAGAAAACCGGAAGGGTTTCGGTAAGTCCGGAGGATGTCCGGAGTGGAGGTGGAAGTGTTCCATAGCCACGAAGGTTGAATAATATGTGAATGAATGTTAAATATTGATTTAATCATTTATTCATAATTATTTAATAAAGAGAAAAATCAATTTAAATGGTCAAAGGCTTAATCAACCAATTCTCGGAGGGAGAGGGCCCATTAGGGAAAGGATAAAAGGAGAAGGGTGCCAAGGGGGTGGCCGGTGCCCTAATGGGCCAGCCCCCCCCCCCCCCCACGCGGGGCCCATGGGGGTGGCCGGCGGTGCCACCCCTCCCCCCTCCTCTCCTTTAGTCCCACCCCGGGACTTTGAGGGAGGTAGTACCTCCCCTCCCCTATATATAGTGGGGGTATTTGGCCAAATAAAATACACCAATAATCAAAAAAGGTCTTCTCACTTTTGGGAGGACCTCTAATTGATAATTTCTCTCTCCCCCTATCTCTCGTGACCGTGGTCCCAAGTCTGTACTGCGCGAATGAGAGACATCTTCACCGCGGAGCGTCGTCGCGCTGCGGGATTCGGATCCAGGAGCTCTACTTCCCCAACTGCTGCTGGATCGGGGAAGCGGGAGTCATCGTCAGGCACTGGACGTGTGCAACTCCCCACGAGGTGTCGCACTTGAGGCACTCGAGTCATTGGAGCCATTGGAGCGCAAGGACTTCATCATGACCTTGAGGTCTGCTTCGGCTCGTCTACATCAACCACGCTCTCCTGAGCGTTGACAACGCTTTTCGTTCTTCAAGGGTACGTTCGGGAAAAACCCCTCCCGTTATTGTATTACTAATATATAGGTCCTGGCAGCTTCAGGGGTTTAGGGGTGTAGGTAAAAAATTTATTGTTTTCATACGCGGAACCCCTTCAAATAATTAGGGTTAATATTTGTTAAATTTTTATATCCAAGGTAGGTGATGTCCACAGTAGGTATCCATCATGGGATACCTTGGGTTTTGATAATTTGACTTGATTTGGGTGGAAACAAGGGAAAAAGGAATCTTAGGTATTGTTAATTTTATCCCTTCAAAACCTTGTTGGATCTTGGATCTCAGAGCTCCCCTTGGTACATGGGCTATATGGATGGATAGAACAAGTGATGTATATCACCATGGTACATAGGTTTGAGGTTGTTCATGGTCGGGCTCTTCAAGATTTTATGCTAGAAATTGAATAAACTAAGGGTGCTAGAACATAATATCAAATAGCCTTCAAAACCATGAGGGTTTTAAACACACAAGGGTCCAATAGAAACAAGTGAAGTGGGGATGGATAGAACTTTATAATTATAACACAATCATGCAAAGAGTTGGTCCAAATAAGATAGTATGGAGATGTGAGCTTCTACCAAAGTAGGGATGTTGATAAGATTTGCAGGAAAGATTGTTTTCTTGCCTGCAAAACCATCAAGAACAAGTGTGTTGGAGGATGATCTAGCCAAGGGAAAGAGTGGGCCTTGGTATTCCTTAGGATGGTTTAAAATATGGTTCAAATGCATTTCCAAAAATTCACATGGGTTGGAAATGAGGGGGACTCCAAGATGTGATATTGATACCCTTTTTCTAGAATTAGTCATTTTTGGCAGAGTTGGAAATTTTGACTAAAATATAAGAGGGGATGATTTTGAGAGGATGCAAGGTTCCAAATCATAATAAATTGGATGATGTTGAAGTGTATATGGAGTAGGAAGGGATCCTTGCTTTGGGTTGGCCTTCATTGACTTGGAAGCTTCTAAAATGAATAACTTCAGAAGTGATCTGGTTACGGGTTTAGATCAGATCCAGCTTGATTATATTTCTTAGGGTAGATACTCTTGGGTTAGCTAGAGGCTAGATGATGAGCTCCTATGGTAGATCATGCTACTTCTTAAGCAAACAAGTCAAACAGCAGATTAAGGCAACTCATCAGATAGCATATCAATCTACTTCTATGGACACCATCAAGCTTGGCTTGAGGTAGAGGTGGGTATTTTGAAATGTTGGAGTTGAAAAAGGTGAGAGTCCTTGGTATTTCTACCAATAGTAGAATTTAAAATATTTATAAAAAGGTTTAGGAAACCTAGAGATAAGGGTAGTTGAAAGGTCTGTCTTAGACACATAAGGAGATTATATTATGTAGCTCTCCATAGTTTGGTCAATAGAAGCTACTAAAATGGCTAGGGTTACAGAGGCATCTTGGCTCGGGTTTTTGAAATGCCAAAACAGTTGAGAATATATAAAATGAGCCAGGACAGTTTTGTTAAATAACTTTTGTCAACTAGGGTTGAGGTAAGGGGTATATCACTTACTACACACTCAATGCATAAGCATCTACAAGCAACAAGCCACACTGCATTGTGAAACAAGAAAAAGATTAAGATTCAAATCACTGAACAAATTCTCAAGAGAAAGCAGAAAACACATATCCGAGTATGGATTAAGATTCAAATCGACATAATATGCCATAAAAATAAGCACATTCCCGCCTACAGATCTCAGAGATCTCCATCCCCGGAATCTCTACACAAGAGGGTCGTTGCCTACATCATTGGCCTCATCGACGTAGTAGCCACCATATGGATATACCTGAACAGCTGATCAATATTTATGGTGTGAGATCCTAGGGAACTCAGCAAGTCTTTATGCAACTAAAGGGATAACCTTGGTTGACGCGATTGCAGCGGAAGATAAAGAACTAACAGTTCTATAGAGACAAGCTACAACATCCGCTTAATCAGATATAGACAGATAATCCTTAATTATAAACCAACAGTTATATAAGCAACATAAAATAAATATATCTCAATCTCCTTCTCGCTTAACAAATGAGAAAGCATAAGACACATCGATTAAAGTTCAGAAGCTGCAAAAGAAGATGATGCTCTCTTGTGCTGGTAGAATAGAACGACTTTGGAGAAGTTATCCAACACTATGAAAATTGCATTGTTTCTTCCCTTAGATTTAAGAGATGAAGTTCGGAAAAAACATTGCCTTCCGAACAACAGAGTTCCTTATAACAACAGAAGAAGATTGGAATTGAGGAATTCTCTGATTTGATCTTTCTTGACACCAGTAAGAACCAAAGGATCATGCAGTTGAGGTGCGCAGATTATCTTCAAGAGAAGGAGGTGACGCTAGATTATGGTGGAATCCTGAGAAGAAATTAAATGTTGAATATCTCGAGATTATTGTAAAGATGCTTATTGCTTTTGCGATTGATGGCATCAACCATAATTTGCTTTACCAAGAGAAAGGAATTTGATAAATTGAAGCCAGAGATATCCTCCATCCATCTTGTTTGATGATGACGAGCTCTGGTAGAATCAAGAGTATCAGGGAAGATTTTGCATTTTCTTCCACCGGTATCGTTGAAGATTTTTCTCCATCTTTAAATAGACGAGACCACCAACAAGATATTATTGATTATGTTCTTCGAGAGAACCCTCCGAAAAAACAAGGACGGAAGTAAAAGTATCAAGAGATAACGGCCACTTCTAACTTCCACGGAATTAGTGAAATTGCATTGATCCACCAATTCAATGTACCAGAGCGAATGATAAGAGTAGTGGTATGGTAGCTACTCCATCCCGCACCCAAAGCATTACTCCATACATGAATAGGAAAATCATGCAACCAAACTCTCAGAAACTTAGACTGAAGATCTTGACAAGCAGAATTCATGAAGCTTCATAGGAAAACAAGGAGGTGATGCAAACACTTCGTCGGATTAAAAGTAGATAAATATGATGTTGTTGTCATCATGTTGGAAGTCCTAGGCCATCGGAAAATATATGAACAAAGATCACGAAGACAGATAAAACATTCAACATTTAGATTAAGGATAGACCCAAAACTTTGATGGAAGGATTACGAAAGATCTGGAAAGTCTTTGTTGTATCCGGCGGAATGAGGATAGAAGATAAAATGAGAGGGTTTCAAAAGGTTTCTTGATGAGCGGAATACCAAAAGAATTTATCGTTCTTCTTGAGAAGTTCTGAGATAGATTTAGCAGTCTTTAGGAAGTCTTCAACAAAGCAACAAAAATTACTTGACAAACCAAGGAAAACTCCGGAGTTGATTGAAAAGTGCTCGAAACACTTTCTAAGCTCAATGATCTTTGAAAGATCAACATTAAGAGCACGGATTGTGTTGAAAAAGTTGTCTGGAGAATAGATTATGTGGCCCTTTGAATGTGAACAGAGGTCCCAACTTGTTCACATAGTTGATCTGATCACCGTTTGAAAAGACAAAGAGATTTTGGATAAAGAATGTTGATAACTCATACATTTTAGCAAAGCTAATAGACATGAAAGGATGAGATTCTACTATATCAAAGAGAACCTTTGCGGATATGGAGTTCAAAAGAGGTATAAAGCACAATAATCGGATAATAATCCATCATAGTGCCTTCAAAAATCATTGGATTGCCAAATCTACTTGGATATGACATAAATATGATCGTGGTACAACTCAATACACAAGAAATAACCAAAATCATTTGGAGAATTAGATTGATACAATTAAACATATTCCACTCATGATAAGTGTCATATCTCTATACAGAAGACAAAATTACACTCACAAGCATCGAATCAATGCAAGTTATATACTTAGTGATACATTGCAAGTGTATCTATAATTTTTGATGTTCCATGCTTGGTTTTATCTACTTTCTTGTGTTTTGTTCCAACTTTGGAGTACTTTTCATATGATTTCTTGGACTAACCTATTAACAAGATGCCACAGTGCCAGTTGTCTGTTTTCTGTTGTTTTTGGTTCCAGGAAGTCAGGAAATGAATATTCTCGGAATTGGACGGGACAAAAGCCAAAGTTGATATTTTACCGGAAGACTCATGGAGCCAGAAGACGAGACGGAGAGGGGCCACAGGGCGGCCACACCATGTGGTGGCGCGGGCTAGCCCTAGCCGCGCCACTAGGTGGTGTGGGCCCCCTGGCCGGCCACCGACCTTGCCTCCTTCGCCTATATATTCCTCCCGAGGCAGAAACCCTAAATCGTCAAGCCTCCAGGCATGAAAAGTTCCGCAGCACCACCACCACCGAAGGGGAGATTCAGGGGACAGAAAGTCTCTACTCCGGCACCCTGCCAGGACAGGGAAGTGCCCCCGGAGCCATCTCCATCGATCTCCACCAACATCTCCATCACCGTTGCTGATTCCCATGATGAGGAGGGCATAGTTCTCTCTCGAGGCTAAGGGTTCTACCGGTAGCTATGTGTTCATCTCTCTCTATGCATGATCTTATTGAGATCATGAGCTTTGTAATCAAGTAGATCTACCTTGCTACTCAAGTGCTTTAATAGATCTCTGTTCTCCCCATGTGTGTGAAAGTGACAGCGTGCACACCATGGTGGCACTTAGGCTAGAGATTTCGAATACTTGTTATGAGTTATATTTGGAGTTGGATGTTTCTATGAAATTGTGGTGTTTGTTGGACTCATCTAGTACTCAAGGTGACGGTGTGGGGTTTTCTAGATGGGAAAGATGAACTTTGAGGTGTGCTGTTATATCCCTACCATCGATTAGAGTGTCCAACCGGAGAGTAGTTAAGAGTTGTATCATAAAGAGAAGATATTTATATGAGAGTGTTCACTAGTGAAAGTATGATCCCTAGTCCTTGTTTCTAAGCCTTGATACACCGTTTGCAATTAGATATGTTACATGTTTGCTTGCTTCCATCTTTATTTCAGTTTGCCTTTAGTCTTTTCCCACGTCAACCACACGCCATCAAGCTATTTCCTATCACCGTTACCACTTATACTTATCCATACCACTTGTATTTCACTATCTCTTCGCCGAACTAGTGCACCTATACACCTGACAAGTGTATTGGGTGTGTTGGGGACACAAGAGACTTCTTGCATCTTGATTGCAGGGTTGCTTGAGAGGGCATACCTTTGACCAATTCCCCCGTGAGTTCGATAAACCTTGGGTGATCCACTTCAGGGAAAACTTGCTGTTGTTCTACAAACCTCTGCACTTGGAGGCCCAACAACTGTCTACAAGAATAGAAGTGCATAGACATCAAGCTATTTTGTGGCGCCGTTGCCGGGGAGGTAAGGTAAAAGGTATTCACACCGGAGGATTAAAGAAGAAGAACCTCCCATGGCAAACGCCTATTTTCTGGCGCTGTTGCCGGGGAGGTAAGGTAAAAGGTACTCACATCCTCCGGTGTGAGTGCTCGAAGTTATTTCCTTTAGATTCTGCAATTTTATCTTTTTGTTTCTTGTTTTCACTAGTTAGGCTTAATGGAAAACAACAACAAAATTAGAGAGCTTTATAGTATTTATCTTGAGTTAGGACATGAAATGTTTGAAGTGAAAATTAAAAAACCTATGGAACTTTATTTGCATGCTAATAGCAATGTTGTTAGTATGAATTCTTTGGACACCATTTGTAACTACCTCGGTCAATTACGCTCCTAGTACAAGCCTGGATGATCAGAAATGGTTGAAATAGTACGGTGGGGCCCAAATGCCACTCACAGGTAGACCTTTCGGCCGTCCCAACCATTTCCAAACATCAGGACAAGAACGGGCGGCGTAATCGGCAGGCGAAGGGATCAACTACATACACAAATGAGTATGTATGCAAGCCACCATACAATAGTACATCAGAGCCATTCCATCTAAAAAGAAAGGAAATATAGCAACGCCATACGGCAAGATCCAAATATCCTAGATAGATATAATAGTTTAGGTTATCTCCTCATACATCAATCAACAGAGTATCAAGCGGAAGCGGAAGACAAAATCCGAGTACGGATAAGAAGCAAATCGGCATAAGATGCCCCATAAATAAGCACATCCCGCCCACAGATCTCACGGATCCCCGTTCCCGGAATCTCTACACCGAATGATCGTTGCCCATATCGTCCGTTTCTTCCAACCAGTATCCATCTTGTGAGTGTACCTGTTCATCTGAACCAAATAATTTATCGTGTGAGACCCTAGGGGTACTCAGCAAGTCTTTATGCCTCTAAAGGGGACACAACCTGGGGTGACGCAATTGCAGCAAAGATAAACCCTAACAATTCTATAGATACTCGCTAACCATCCGCCTAACCACAGATAGACGGATGTCCGTGAATTAATAACAACAGTTATAACAGTTATAACGGTAATCTTAACAGATCCATCCTCCTCCCCGCTTACCGACGAGGAAGCGGACGAACAACCCTCCATCCGTTGGCAGTTTTATTATCCATTCCATGAGTGTTGCACTATTTACTAGTCAGGTACCTAGTCTAGTCAAGTTAAAAACGGTACTTTAGTTATAGTTGTCTATGATCGAGAAACTGTGCTCCAAGTCGTCCATAACCGCGGACACGGCTTTCAGAAAGTTTTACCCTGCAGGGGTGCACAAATAGCAACACACACTCGATATGCCTCGGAAAAACCAAATCAAAACCCAACGAGGCAGTCACGACAAAGCGATCACAGGATTCAGAAATATTTCAGGGGGCCACCCCATTGAGCTACCCGCAACGAAGTTAGCTGACTCCGAGACGGCCTCAAGGTTTGCGCCAATGGCTGTGAACGACTGGGAACCCGAAAATGTGACTGGGCTTGTCGACACCACGAAAACACTCCGCTTTCCTAAACAGTACAGTGTGCTCCTCGCACAATTTTAAATAAAGCAGTAAGCATGGCATAAGTACATGATAGTAAATAAAACCTCGAACTAGTTTGTGGCCCTCAAGAAATAAGAATGAATCAAGCTCTGGCTCAGGGGGGTTCATAAGCCTCCTGGATGTGGATAGCGCGAATATTCAAGGAACAGGAATCAAGTACTCGGGGTCCTACGGGACACAAGTGAGCCCGAAAAACCAAATAGCGAATATGGCTCACCGATGCCACTTTCATTAGTTATCCCATTACTAATCAGGTTGAGTTGTTTAGGTACCTCGTTTTCCATCAGACACTCACAACCCTACACATGCTGTTCTACGACTCGCATGGCTCAAACAACTCCTGTAGTAATGGCTCATGGGATGGAGGAACAAGCTTCGGTGGGGTTTAAAAGTAAAAGCTATGCAATACTTGGGATTCATTTTAATGCAATCACGACTCAATGATGCAAGAATAAGAAAGAGGCAATAGGTACTATATGTATGCAAGCATGTGGTAGTGCTTGCCTGGCAGCTCAGTTGAAGCAAGTGATGGATCTGGGTAGTGCTCCTGGTTCTCTTGATATATCCCCTGCTCAGCGTCTATTCGAAGAAGAACCAAACAAACAAGGGCCAACATAAATAAAGTGCACAAGCATATGAATAAATGCGACAAGCAAACAATCATGCCATGATGAATGATGCACAAATTGCATGGCAATAAGGTAGCATGGCATGGGTGAGGTGGGGAATACATTATTAAAGCATTTTATTTAGTTTTGGCCCCATTTTATTCTCATATTAGTTGCTGTATACATTATATTTATATGATGCATGTTGCAAAACAAACCATGGAATGCATAAACAGAAAGGTCTCGTCGAGCTAATCATTTTAGACATATTATTTATTAAATTTGGAGTTTCAAAACAAAAGTTATTAAGTAATTAAGGTGGAAGGGCAATTTATTGTAATTTAAATAAACTTGGAATTTTAAATGTTCAAAATACATTTTGGATGAAAGATTTGAATTCCTCACATTTTTCTGATTTTAAAACATATATTATTTGTATTATTTGGATTTATATTTTAAAAGATATTTAAAAACAGAATTAAATTTGGATTTGAATTAATTAGGAAAAAGATTTGAATTTAAAACAGAAACAGGTAAATACTTTTGTTACTCAGGATTAGCTAGACACAGACGCTGACGGGTGGGCCTCTCTGCTGACTGGGATTCCACTGCGCGCAGAAACATTTTACACCGCGAGCTGCGCTAGCCTCTGCGGCAGACAGATGGGACCAACAACCACAGGCCCACGCGACAGAGGCGAGCGGCCCAGGAACTGACAGGTGGGGCTAGGCTGGAGCGCGGGTTGAGGGTTATAAAAAGGCAGGGGGTTTTCTGGAAGAATCTCGCGGCGGCTGACTAGTGGGCCAGGTGGACCGCGGGTCGATGCAGAAAAAGACGCAGGGGGGTTTACGCAAAACGGCACCGCCGTACTGTTGATCTTCTCTGTCTCGAGCGACAGGTCGATGCGCAGCAGGGCGCGGGGCACGACGCGCGGAATCGAACCCGGAACGTTGCGGGCGCGCGCGCAGAAGCAGAGCCACTGCGGTGGCTTGGGCTAGGTGTCAGGCAAGCGGGCGAGGCCTAGCTAGGGTTCCACACAGAGCGCGAGCGTGCAGACGACGGTGCACTCCGACGCGCGGAGGCCGTTCGACGCAAAGACCGGCGAAGCTAGGGGGTTACAGGGAGGCAGACCATGTCCAGGAGAGAGAACAGCTCACCGAGAGGGCGTCGGTGTAGGTGGATCGGGCTGGGAGGCAGGGAATCGACGGCGAGGCAGACGCCGGACGGGCTAGGGTTTCGGGGTCGGCTTCGCGATGTCCTCCGGCTCTGGTGCGTCTCCTCCTCGACGGCGGGTACAGGCGGTCTCCTAGGCGTCTCCTCGTTCTCCTCGACCACCTCCACGTCGCGCTGGTCTTCTGGATCGGAGCAGCGCCGGTGAAGCAGAAGGTGGCCGGCGTTGGGTAGACGTTGGCGTCGGTGGAGAGGGAGGGGAGGAGCGGCAGGGCGCCCTTGGGGTAGATCTGGGGCAAAGGGGAGCCGAGGGGTGGTGGTAAAGCAGAGGAAGGGAGGCTGTCGCCGTGGGGAGCAGGTAGACGATAAAGGTGGCTCGGCCACCTTTATCCTCCCTCTCCTTCACGTGCTTGGCAGGGGCAGGTAGGGCAGTGGGGGGGGTGGCTTCCAGGTGGGGTAGGGCACGGCCAAGGGGCAGGGGCAGGCTCGGGTTTGAGGGGCCCCTAGGGCAGGGAGAGAAGAGAGGGAGAGAGGGTGGAGTAGCCTCGGTTAGGGTTTAGGTTTGGAGCTAGGCTCGGTTAGAGGGTAGCTAGGGCAGGGGTGGGTGGCCAGGGAGAGAGGGTGGCCGGTGGGGCCAGCTAGGGTAGGTCATGGAGACCATGCGGTGAGAGAGGGGAAGGGTGTGGCATGGTAGGATTAGGGTCTAGCTTAGATGGGGTGATGGGTTTAGATTAGGTGGGAGGTGTGGTTAGAGAGGATGGGGCATGGTGATGAGGGGTAGGAGATTAGAGGGAACTTAGACATAGGATTAGAGAGAGAGGTGAGAGCTAGGGTTTGGTCATGGTGGGATTTAAGGAGATAGGGGGGTGGCTTAGGGTTTAGGTTTAGAGAAGGGGAGGAAGGTTAGATGCTAGGGTGTTCTTTTGTCAAGATCAATCCAAGCACAAACCAAACCCCAACAAGATCAAGACTAGAAAAGGGAGGAAAAGGTGATGATGGTAAGGATGGGTATGGTGATGAGGTTTAGGCATGATCAAACAAGACCAAGCCTAAGGGGTAGAGAGAGATGATCCATTTTAAAATCAAATAAAATCCAAAGAACAAGCAGAAGGTGGGGCTTGCATGGCCCATGCAGAACATTTAATACCATGATTATTTTGTGAAAACAATTATATTAAACATGGCATTGTTCCTTTGCATTCCCAAAATTGGAATTAAAGCCAAGCAAAAAGAATTAAAAAGGATGCCCCATGTGGAATAGATGGAGATGACCATGTTTGAGTAGAAATGGGACTTGCTAGTGTGTATGTGCCACTAGATGCTCAATAATCCCAAAATACCTCAACATCAGCATAATTCCATGATAAACCATATGGAAGCTATAAGAAAGGGTCCCACTCACAAGGCATGCAAAGGTGGCCATGTGGCTCTCATATTTCAATGTTGTGAAAACAACATGATGCTAAGACGAAAGCATGTGGAAAAGAATTGGATCCATCCCAACCCACATGAGCTAGAGGTAAAACCAAAAGTGCCAAGCTCATATTTAGTTGGATGGTGGAATTATAAGGTGGTGAAGGAAAGGTGGTGGAGTTAATAAAAGATATGCCCCCAACTCAACTTGGGCATTAAACAATATATCAAGACCCAAATACAATATCAAAAGGCAAATACAATTAATAATGCATGTGAGATAAGAACCAAATCAAAAAGGGTTTTATATGATGCTCAAATGCAAGGTGGCATGATGACATGAGCATGATATAATGATGATGCAACAATTATATATTTGAAGTAGCCATTATATTACTAGACCAAGTAGCATTACAATTGTTAGACAATTGGGATATATAACTCTCCCCCACTAAACAGGAATCTCGCCCCGAGATTCTAGGAAGAAGAAGACACAAAGAGGGTAGGATACTTGGCACGGAGATCATCTTCACGTTCCCAAGTGGCTTCATCAACGGAATGGTGCGACCACTGCACCTTGCAGAACTTGATGGACTTGTTGCGAGTCCTTCTTTCTGCGACTTCAAGGATTTTTGTGGGGTGTTCTTGATAAGACAGGTCTTCTTGGAGATTGATAAGCTCATGGTCCACGGTCCTGCCGGGATCCTTGAAGCATTTCTTGAGTTGAGAGATGTGGAAAACATCATGGACCTTGAGTTTTTCCGGGAGCTCAAGAGCATAAGCAACTTCTCCTCTTCTTCCACGAACTTTGAAGGGACCGATGTATCTAGGAGCCAGCTTCCCTTTGATACCAAAGCGGTGCGTGCCTCTCATGGGAGTGACACGAAGGTAAACGAGATCACCAGGGACATACTCCATGTCCGTGTGCTTCCTGTCATAATTGCTCTTCTGGCGACTTTGAGCAATCCTCAGATTTTCCAGAATGATGTGAACCTTTTCCTCCGCTTGAGTCACAATGTCAGGGCCAAACAAGATCCTTTCACCTGCACCCGACCAACCAATCGGAGTTCTGCACTTGCGACCATAGAGAGCCTCAAATGGTGCCATCTTTAGACTTTTCTGGAAGCTGTTGTTGTAAGAGAACTCAGCATAAGGAAGACATTCTTCCCACTTCATGCCAAAAGAGATGACGCAAGCACGAAGCATATCCTCCAGAATCTGATTGATCCTTTCAACTTGTCCTTGCGACTGAGGGTGGTAAGCTGTGCTGAAGTTCAACTTTGTTCCCAAAGCATTTTGGAAACTCTCCCAGAACTTGGAAGTGAAGATGCTTCCACGGTGTGAACTGATCTCGAGGGGAACCCCATACAGAGAGACAATTCTGTTGATATAGAGCTCCGCCAACTGAATTGCAGAAATGGTTTCCTTGACGGGGAAGAAGTGAGCCACTTTAGAAAGCCTGTCAATGACAACAAAGATTGCATTGTTGCCCTTCTGCGACCTTGGAAAACCAGTGATGAAGTCCATCTCTACTTTCTCCCATTTCCATTCCGGAGGTTTCAATGGCTGTAGAAGACCGGAAGGTTTTTGATGAACAGCTTTCACTCTGCGGCAGACATCACATTCCGAGACATACTTGGCACAATACCTTTTCAAACCAGGCCACCAATATTGTGTTTTCAAGTCCATGTACATCTTTGTGCTGCCAGGGTGGACAGAAAGAACAGAATCATGCGCCTCCTTGAGAACTTGCTCTCTCAAACCCGGGTAGTTCGGAACAAACATCCGGTGTTCAAAGAAAAGCGTGCCTTGATCATCAACGTGGAAGGACTCATACTTCGGAAGCTGAATCCTGGAGATGATCTTTCTTGTGTGCGGATCACCAAGCTGACGAGAGCGAACCTTTTCTTCCAAGAGAGGGGTTGCTAGAAGGTTCTGGAGATACCCTTGTTCCACAATTTCAAGGTTGAGCTGACGGAATTCCTCGCACAAGAGAGGCTGTTGTTCTTCCATCATGAGGTTGTTGACATAAGCTTTGCGGCTGAGAGCATCTGCCATGACATTAGCTTTGCCCGGAGTGTAGTTGATAGACAAATCAAAATCATTGATTGCTTCAATCCATCTCCTCTTCCGAAGGTTGAGATCAGGCTGTGTGAAGATATACTTCAAGCTCTTATGATCAGAAAAGATTTCACAACGGTTGCCAAGCAAGTAGTGCCTCCATACTTTCAAAGCAAAGACAACTGCTGTGAGCTCGAGGTCATGTGTAGGATAGTTGATCTCATGCGTCTTCAACTGTCGAGAGGCATAAGCAACAACTTGTTTTTCTTGCATAAGAACCGCACCCAATCCATGCAAAGAGGCGTCACAGAAAATCTGGAACGGCTTGGATGTATCCGGAGGAACCAAGACTGGTGTGGAAGTGAGCTTCTCTTTGAGTGTTTCAAAGCTTGCTTGACATGCAGGAGTCCAAAGGTATTTCTTGCCTTTCTTAAGGAGATCGGTAAGAGGCTTCGCTATCTTCAAAAAGTTCTGAACGAAGCGACGGCAATAACTAGCCAAACCAAGGAAACTCCGCACTTCTTTGACATTGACAGGAGGAAGCCATTCGACAATTGTCTTCACAGTTTCCGGATTGACTGCAATGCCCTTGGCAGAGATGACGTGACCAAGATAGGTTACTTGAGGCAGCCAAAACTCACACTTGGAGAACTTTGCGTACAAGCGGTTCTCACGAAGCTTGTTTAGGACACACCGGAGGTGTTCTTCATGTTCTTTCTGTGACTTAGAATAGACCAGGATGTCATCCAGATAGACCACAACGAACTTGTCAAGATACTCCATGAAAACCGAGTTCATGAGCCTCGAGAAGGTGGCAGGTGCGTTGGTGAGACCGAAAGACATGACCGTGTACTCATACAGGCCATAGCGGGTGGTGAAAGCTGTTTTAGGAACATCTTCCTTGCGAATCTTGATTTGGTGATAACCACTTCTCAAGTCAAGCTTAGAGAATACCACAGCTCCAGCTAGCTGATCGAAGAGATCATTAATCCGCGGAAGGGGATATTTATTCTTGATGGTTTTAGCATTGAGAGCCCGATAGTCAACACAAAGTCTATCAGTCTGGTCTCGCTTCTTCACAAAGAGGGTTGGGCTACCCCAAGACGAAGTACTGTGTTGAATGAAACCCAACTTCTCTTGTTCATCAAGTTGACGTTTGAGTTCAGCCAACTCGGCAGGACCCATCTTATAAGGCCGCTTGGAGATAGGAGCGGTACCAGGTTCAAGCTCAATTACAAACTCAACCTCACGATCCGGAGGCATACCTGGCAACTCTTCAGGAAAGACATCTAGGAACTCACAGACCACCGGAACACTCTGAATAGCTTCCATAGCATCAACATTCAGAGCCGCCAAAGAGAAAAGCTGGATAGCAGGAGTCAGACTTGGAGAATAGACTATATGGCCATCAGGAATCTTCAGAGAAACCGAGCGTTCAGCACAATCAATCACAGCTGCATTTGCTGTCAACCAATCCATGCCCAAGATGACATCAATGTCAGAATTGCCCAGAACAATTAAGGAAGCCGAGAACGAAGAGCCACCAATCTCAATTTGATTGCCATGGCTGATTTTAGAAGCTGCCATTGTTGCTCCAGGAGAAAGGACCATTAACCGCTTAAGGAGAGGATCCATAGCTAACCCATTCTCATCTGCAAACTTGGTTGACACAAAAGAATGCGATGCACCAGAATCAAACAAAACTCATGCAGGGACTGAGTTAACGGGAAGCATACCCATCACAACTCCAGGTGCATGCTTAGCTTGAGCGGTGTTGACACAGTTGGCACGAGCAACAGTAGACCCGGGCTTGGTGTTGATGTTGAGAGCCCGAGGTGGTGGTGCACGAACCAAAGGAGAGCTTGCCGCAGATCTTGGAGGGGGTGGAGGAAGAGCCTTGTTCTTCAACGGACAGTTCCAGCTTTGATGCCCAGAGTCTCCACATGTGTAACAAGCACCAGGTGGACGTGGAGCAACGTAGCCAGGGACTCCGCCAGGCGCTCCAGGGTAGTGGTGGTTGTAGCCCCTGGGAGCAGCAGTGAGGAAGTTTGGTGGCCTTGCCGCGTATCTTGAAGGTCTTGGTGGAGCCGGGAGCGACGGTGGGGTGTTAGGAACCCAGACACGACGCTTAGAAGGAGCTGACATAGCTGAAGAGCTTGCTGCATCACGGCTGTGTTTCTTTGACTCCTCAAACACTTGCCTACTTGCTTCTTCCTGCAGAGCTGTATGCTGAAGTTCCAGAAAAGACGTCGGCCTTGCATGTGTGATTGCATACTTAATCGATGCATTGAGCCCTTGCCTGAACCTCTTTTGCTTCTTCTTGTCATCAGAGATCTCATCGCCACCATAACGAGAAAGGTTCATGAAGTTCCTGATGTAGGTGTTGACATTATCATTGCCCTGCTTGAGGTTGAGAAACACTTCCTTCATCCTCTCCATGACAATTTCTGACAGATACTGCTCTTTGAAAGCTCCAGTGAACTGTCCCCAAGTAGGCTGAAAACCAGTGTAGTTTGCCTTCAGGTAATTCTCCCACCAGAGAGCTGCATCTCCCTTCAGAAGGTGAGTAGCACACTTTACCCATTCTTGCTCAGGAACATCAGCAGTTGCCAGTAACCTTGACATCTCACGCAACCAATCATCAGCATCAAGTGGTTGATCAGAAACATCAAACTGACGGGGGTTGAACTTCAGGAAGCTTTTGATGTCTCCTCGCTTGGGAGGTGGAGGTAGCGGCACAAACTCGTTTCTCCTGACACTTTCCTCAAAGCGCTGCTGGTTCTGCTGCATTGCTGCCAAGGCATTGGCGATGCTTGACAACGCTGCCCCCAGTTCAGGTTGTATGTCCTCCTCAGAACGGCGTGGTGGTGCCATCCTGTGATTGATATAAAACACAAGTCAGTACTATGATGGAGAATATTAATAATCCCAAAATAGTACCAAGATGGAATTAACCAAGATTAAAGGATACAATTTACTAAGATGATATTAAAATATCAACAAAGTTCAAAGCACCTAGAAGATATTAAGCATATCGCACACGACTAAAAAGGAGTGTGGTACACAAATATATCAAAGAAAATTTTTCCACAAATTTCGGCATTAAAATACCAATAGATGCGCAAAATCCCTTAACGAATCAAGATTAGTGACTCTACCAATTCAATATACAAGAGCGAATGACAAGAGTAGTGGTATGGTCGCGACTCCATCCCGCACTCAAATCATTACTCCGCACATGAACAAGTAAAACACATATCTCAACACCTTCTTCTCACGATGATCCTAAAGATTAGCAACTACGGAAACGAACACCACAAACAAGATAACGTCGGATAACAAAGAGTAAGACAGATCGCGTCGGTATACAACAAATCAGATAGATCGCGTCGGTTTGCAACAGCCTGTCAGTATGGAATGTACCAACAGTTGATAACCAAAGGCAGATTAGATAACAACTTGGATGCAACAGATAGACAAGGAATTACACACACACACTCACACACACAGATACACAACCTATGGTACTACGGAAACCCAGAACACGTGAATCCTAGTTTGAATTTAAGAAGAGGATTGAAAACGTTACACTTCCTTACCAGAAAAGGGTGGTGGAGGGGTAAGAAGAAAAGTGGAAGCAGTCCTACTCTCGCGTTTTGTTTTTCCCTAGTATACATAGATACCAAAAATATTTGCTAGACAAACAACGACCATTTGGCTGAGACCCTGAAGGGCGGGATGGCTCTGATACCAATTGTAACTACCTCGGTGAATTACGCTCCTAGTACAAGCCTGGATGATCAGAAATGGTTGAAATAGTACGGTGGGGCCCAAATGCCACTCACAGGTAGACCTTTCGGCCGTCCCAACCATTTCCAAACATCGGGACAAGAACGGGCGGCGTAATCGGCAGGCGAAGGGATCAACTACATACACAAATGAGTATGTATGCAAGCCACCATACAATAGTACATCAGAGCCATTCCATCTAAAAAGAAAGGAAATATAGCAACGCCATACGACAAGATCCAAATATCATAGATAGATATAATAGTTTAGGTTATCTCCTCATACATCAATCAACAGAGTATCAAGCGGAAGCGGAAGACAAAATCCGAGTACGGATAAGAAGCAAATCGGCATAAGATGCCCCATAAATAAGCACATCCCGCCCACAGATCTCACGGATCCCCGTTCCCGGAATCTCTACACCGAATGATCGTTGCCCATATCGTCCGTTTCTTCCAACCAGTATCCATCTTGTGAGTGTACATGTTCATCTGAACCAAATAATTTATCGTGTGAGACCCTAGGGGTACTCAGCAAGTCTTTATGCCTCTAAAGGGGACACAACCTGGGGTGACGCAATTGCAGCAAAGATAAACCCTAACAATTCTATAGATACTCGCTAACCATCCGCCTAACCATAGATAGACAGATGTCCGTGAATTAATAACAACAGTTATAACGGTAATCTTAACAGATCCATCCTCCTCCCCGCTTACCGACGAGGAAGCGGACGAACAACCCTCCATCCGTTGGCAGTTTTATTATCCATTCCATGAGTGTTGCACTATTTACTAGTCAGGTACCTAGTCTAGTCAAGTTAAAAACGGTACTTTAGTTATAGTTGTCTATGATCGAGAAACTGTGCTCCAAGTCGTCCATAACCGCGGACACGGCTTTCAGAAAGTTTTACCCTGCAGGGGTGCACAAATAGCAACACACACTCGATATGCCTCGGAAAAACCAAATCAAAACCCAACAAGGCAGTCACGACAAAGCGATCACAGGATTCAGAAATATTTCAGGGGGCCACCCCATTGAGCTACCCGCAACGAAGTTAGCTGACTCCGAGACGGCCTCAAGGTTTGCGCCAATGGCTGTGAACGACTGGGAACCCGAAAATGTGACTGGGCTTGTCGACACCGCGAAAACACTCCGCTTTCCTAAACAGTACAGTGTGTTCCTCGCACAATTTTAAATAAAGCAGTAAGCATGGCATAAGTACATGATAGTAAATAAAACCTCGAACTAGTTTGTGGCCCTCAAGAAATAAGAATGAATCAAGCTCTGGCTCAGGGGGGTTCATAAGCCTCCCGGATGTGGATAGCGCGAATATTCAAGGAACAGGAATCAAGTACTCGGGGTCCTACGGGACACAAGTGAGCCCGAAAAACCAAATAGCGAATATGGCTCACCGATGCCACTTTCATTAGTTATCCCATTACTAATCAGGTTGAGTTGTTTAGGTACCTCGTTTTCCATCAGACACTCACAACCCTACACATGCTGTTCTACGACTCGCATGGCTCAAACAACTCCTGTAGTAATGGCTCATGGGATGGAGGAACAAGCTTCGGTGGGGTTTAAAAGTAAAAGCTATGCAATACTTGGGATTCATTTTAATGCAATCGCGACTCAATGATGCAAGAATAAGAAAGAGGCAATAGGTACTATATGTATGCAAGCATGTGGTAGTGCTTGCCTGGCAGCTCAGTTGAAGCAAGTGATGGATCTGGGTAGTGCTCCTGGTTCTCTTGATATATCCCCTGCTCAGCGTCTATTCGAAGAAGAACCAAACAAACAAGGGCCAACATAAATAAAGTGCACAAGCATATGAATAAATGCGACAAGCAAACAATCATGCCATGATGAATGATGCACAAATTGCATGGCAATAAGGTAGCATGGCATGGGTGAGGTGGGGAATACATTATTAAAGCATTTTATTTAGTTTTGGCCCCATTTTATTCTCATATTAGTTGCTGTATACATTATATTTATATGATGCATGCTGCAAAACAAACCATGGAACGCATAAACAGAAAGGTCTCGTCGAGCTTATCATTTTAGACATATTATTTATTAAATTTGGAGTTTCAAAACAAAAGTTATTAAGTAATTAAGGTGGAAGGGCAATTTATTGTAATTTAAATAAACTTGGAATTTTAAATGTTCAAAATACATTTTGGATGAAAGATTTGAATTCCTCACATTTTTCTGATTTTAAAACATATATTATTTGTATTATTTGGATTTATATTTTAAAAGATATTTAAAAACAGAATTAAATTTGGATTTGAATTAATTAGGAAAAAGATTTGAATTTAAAACAGAAACAGGTAAATACTTTTGTTACTCAGGATTAGCTAGACACAGACACTGACGGGTGGGCCTCTCTGCTGACTGGGATTCCACTGCGCGCAGAAACATTTTACACCGCGAGCTGCGCTAGCCTCTGCGGCAGACAGATGGGACCAACAACCACAGGCCCACGCGACAGAGGCGAGCGGCCCAGGAACTGACAGGTGGGGCTAGGCTGGAGCGCGGGTTGAGGGTTATAAAAAGGCAGGGGGTTTTCTGGAAGAATCTCGCGGCGGCTGACTAGTGGGCCAGGTGGACCGCGGGTCGATGCAGAAAAAGACGCAGGGGGGTTTACGCAAAACGGCACCGCAGTACTGTTGATCTTCTCTGTCTCGAGCGACAGGTCGATGCGCAGCAGGGCGCGGGGCACGACGCGCGGGATCGAACCCGGAACGTTGCGGGCGCGCGCGCAGAGGCAGAGCCACTGCGGTGGCTTGGGCTAGGTGTCAGGCAAGCGGGCGAGGCCTAGCTAGGGTTCCACGCAGAGCGCGAGCGTGCAGACGACGGTGCACTCCGACGCGCGGAGGCCGTTCGACGCAAAGACCGGCGAAGCTAGGGGGTTACAGGGAGGCAGACCATGTCCAGGAGAGAGAAGAGCTCACCGAGAGGGCGTCGGTGTAGGTGGATCGGGCTGGGAGGCAGGGAATCGACGGCGAGGCAGACGCCGGACAGGCTAGGGTTTCGGGGTCGGCTTTGCGATGTCCTCCGGCTCTGGTGCGTCTCCTCCTCGACGGCGGGTACAGGCGGTCTCCTAGGCGTCTCCTCGTTCTCCTCGACCACCTCCACGTCGCGCTGGTCTTCTGGATCGGAGCAGCGCCGGTGAAGCAGAAGGTGGCCGGCGTTGGGTAGACGTTGGCGTCGGTGGAGAGGGAGGGGAGGAGCGGCAGGGCGCCCTTGGGGTAGATCTGGGGCAAAGGGGAGCCGAGGGGTGGTGGTAAAGCAGAGGAAGGGAGGCTGTCGCCGTGGGGAGCAGGTAGACGATAAAGGTGGCTCGGCCACCTTTATCCTCCCTCTCCTTCACGTGCTTGGCAGGGGCAGGTAGGGCAGTGGGGGGTGGCTTCCAGGTGGGGTAGGGCACGACCAAGGGGCAGGGGCAGGCTCGGGTTTGAGGGGCCCCTAGGGCAGGGAGAGAAGAGAGGGAGAGAGGGTGGAGTAGCCTCGGTTAGGGTTTAGGTTTGGAGCTAGGCTCGGTTAGAGGGTAGCTAGGGCAGGGGTGGGTGGCCAGGGAGAGAGGGTGGCCAGTGGGGCCAGCTAGGGTAGGTCATGGAGACCATGCGGTGAGAGAGGGGAAGGGTGTGGCATGGTAGGATTAGGGTCTAGCTTAGATGGGGTGATGGGTTTAGATTAGGTGGGAGGTGTGGTTAGAGAGGATGGGGCATGGTGATGAGGGGTAGGAGATTAGAGGGAACTTAGACATAGGATTAGAGAGAGAGGTGAGAGCTAGGGTTTGGTCATGGTGGGATTTAAGGAGAGAGGGGGGTGGCTTAGGGTTTAGGTTTAGAGAAGGGGAGGAAGGTTAGATGCTAGGGTGTTCTTTTGTCAAGATCAAGCCAAGCACAAACCAAACCCCAACAAGATCAAGACTAGAAAAGGGAGGAAAAGGTGATGATGGTAAGGATGGGTATGGTGATGAGGTTTAGGCATGATCAAACAAGACCAAGCCTAAGGGGTAGAGAGAGATGATCCATTTTAAAATCAAATAAAATCCAAAGAACAAGCAAAAGGTGGGGCTTGCATGGCCCATGCAGAACATTTAATACCATGATTATTTTGTGAAAACAATTATATTAAACATGGCATTGTTCCTTTGCATTCCCAAAATTGGAATTAAAGCCAAGCAAAAAGAATTAAAAAGGATGCCCCATGTGGAATAGATGTAGATGACCATGTTTGAGTAGAAATGGGACTTGCTAGTGTGTATGTGCCACTAGATGCTCAATAATCCCAAAATACCTCAACATCAGCATAATTCCATGATAAACCATATGGAAGCTAGAAGAAAGGGTCCCACTCACAAGGCATGCAAAGGTGGCCATGTGGCTCTCATATTTCAATGTTGTGAAAACAACATGATGCTAAGACGAAAGCATGTGGAAAAGAATTGGATCCATCCCAACCCACATGAGCTAGAGGTAAAACCAAAAGTGCCAAGCTCATATTTAGTTGGATGGTGGAATTATAAGGTGGTGAAGGAAAGGTGGTGGAGTTAATAAAAGATATGCCCCCAACTCAACTTGGGCATTAAACAATATATCAAGACCCAAATACAATATCAAAAGGCAAATACAATTAATAATGCATGTGAGATAAGAACCAAATCAAAAAGGGTTTTATATGATGCTCAAATGCAAGGTGGCATGATGACATGAGCATGATATAATGATGATGCAACAATTATATATTTGAAGTAGCCATTATATTACTAGACCAAGTAGCATTACAATTGTTAGACAATTGGGATGCTACACCATTATTGCTAATGCTATGGAAAAGTCTAAGCTTGGGGAAGCTAGATTTTATGAAAATGATCTTTTTAGTTCCCTAGCTTTGGAAGATAGCTATTATATTGCTTATGATGATACCAAACCTCCAATATATGATGATTACAATGATGAATATTATATTCTAAGTCCACCTACTATTGAGGAGGAAATTAATTATGACTATAATATGCCTCCTATATTTGATGATTATCGTGATGAGAATAATAATGATAGCTATTTTGTTGAATTTTCTCCCACCACAATTAATAAGAATGACTATGCTTATGTGGAGAGTAATAATCATTTTATGCATGTGTCTCATGATAAGAATCTTTCTTGTGATAGTGATATTGTTAATTTTATTCATGATGCTACTGAAAGTTATTATGAGAGAGGGAAACATGGTTTTATGCATCTCAATAATATTAAGTTTCCCCTCTTTATGTTGAAAGTCTTGAAGTTGCACTTGTTTTTCTTTACTATGCTTGTTGCTTTGTGCTTTCATGACTTGTTTCTTTACAAGATTCCTATGCATAGGAAGTGGGTTAGACTTAAATGTGTTTTATATTTGCTTCTTGATGCTCTTTTTTACTTCAATTCATATTTCTTATGTGAGCATCTTCCCAAACTATCATGCCTAACTTAAAGGCGTTAAAGAAAAGTACTTATTAGGAGATAACCCAAAAGTTTTAGATGAGTCTTGGAAGTTATTACTTCAGTAATAACCGCTCATTATCCTTTTTATTTGCTTTTTGTGCCAAGAGTAACCTCTAATGAGAGAGAAGTAATGATTTGCAAAGTAACTTAAATTCGTCTTTACCTGCTGGTCTGTTTTGACAGATTTCTGCCATTATTTGCATTTGCTTCTTGTTGATTCCTTTTTGGGTTCTTTTTGGGGGAATTGAGCTTTTTGAGGGAAGTCCTACAGTAGTTTGTTTTTTAATGGAAGTTTTATTAGTGTTATAACTGAACCTAAAGAGTTATTATCTTGAGTGCACTAATGTTGCTAATAAAGATTGTGTTAAGTTTTGTATGAAGGCAAAATTTCAGGTGTATGAAAGAAATGAGTAATGAGATGAAGGATGGACTAAAGCTCAAGCTTGGGGATTCCACGCGTGTCACCCCAAGAAATATCCAAGAAGTACAAGCATCAAAGCTTGGGGATGCCCAAGGCATCCCCCTCTTCATCAATAAAAATCCCAGGTTTCTTCCAAACGCCTCATTTTTATTATTTCATGCACAGTTGTGTTCTTCTTGGAGCATCTTCTTTTTCATTCTCGTTTTGGTTTTTTGTTTGCTTGGTTTTCTTAGTTTTCTGAATAAATTGGTTGGACCCCCTCTGTCATACATTGGTTTTCAAATAGTTTGGTTTGGTTTGGAAAAGAGTAGGAAAGTTCATGCTTAAGTGGTAAAGGGAGCTTGTTTTTGACTGTGGCCTATGCTTTGTCATGCCATGCTTGATATTGTTTTGGATTTATGCTTACTATTCCTTGCTGTAGCATGACTTTTTATAAACAATTGAGATTGCTTAATGTGCCTTGGGTGAATCATGCGTTGTTTTAGCATATTAAAGCATAGTATAGTGGTATTCTCCTTTGATGCTTTATTTGGGTTGACTTGGCGCATGCTCACACCATGTTATGACTATCCAAAGTCACCATAAGCCTTTATGATCCTTTAGTTTTCAACTTGTAGTATCACTTTATGTTTTGATCAATGATGTATTGTCGCTCTGCATGATTATGGCCATTATTGCTCTCTTAGTTTGTCGCTCCTAGTCTTTTGCTAGCCTCCACAACCAAGTATGAGTTCCACTCATGCATCCAACTCCCTAAACCAAGTTATTCCAAAGAGTCCACCATACCTACCTACTAGCTTATGCTATTCCAAGTATATTCATGTTTTTGTTTACCTTCCAAATTAAACTTGTTATGAGAAAAATAGTGATTAAAGCTCTCACGAACTTGATGGCACACTTTACTTTCTGCATTTAATAAACTTAAACCATTGGGTCCTTCTTTGTTGCGTATATGCTTGCGCTTTATAAGTTGAAGTTAGCAGAACCATGTATCATGGGGAACGCTTTCAACATTGCACTTGTACTTTGTACCCCGTTGATATCATGTTCTTTTGCTTATGGATCCCGGCGGTGTGAAATAAAAGTGGAACTTGTAAGATCATGGAGTTTGTATGTGTGTTAGAGAAACGCCTGGGCCGCTAGCCTAAGCCATGCCTAATCATGGTGGAAACTTGTAGCATCACCATAATGAGCACTCTATGAAGCATCCTCAATAAAAACCTATGCAAATAGCAAATAAAAAGATCGCTGAGATGCTCATTGTCTGCTTGCCTTGTCATTTTGATTATGGGATAGCTCCTGTATCATGTGCAAGGGGTACCCCATTGGCGGTTCTTTATGATACATATGTACTTACAATGACAAGAGCTTACTCGTGACTAAAGTTGAGTAGCATGAGGTTCGGTCTTCGTAAGTAAGGGGCATGAGATTTTGGTTTATAACTTGTCAAGCATATCCTCTTAGTTGTGTCACTTTAACCTTAATCACCTTAAAGATGCTTATGATAGGGGCAATGAGAGCTGAAAGCTATAAGTACCATAATTTTTGGAAGCTCTTTATGAGACTTGAATCCCTACTTCCTTCTATGAAGGCCTTTCTTCCACCATTATATATTGAGTCTCCAGCTTCTACCTTTATGCACCTACTTTGAGAGCATAGTGGCCATTCTTAGTTCTATGTGCATTGTCTCAAGACTAGTTGATTGATGCATAACTTTGATATTGCTTGTTTTGAACTATTTTTATCTAGTCACTCTTATGAACTTTGAAGGTGTCCTATGCATTTATGTTTGCTACTCTATGAGGGACAAGCTGAATACCATTATGCTATGTTTTCTTTTTGTGAAACAAACAAACGTCTTGCAAAGCATTGTTATTCATGAATCTTTTGTTTGTGCCTTTTCATGTTGCAACATAGTGTCTTTTTCTTATTGCTAGAACTCTATCTTTCATGTTATGATTGAAGTACTATGATCCCAGCTTTGAATGTTTTACAAATACTTTGATCAAGTTTATGATGGTGCATGTCACCTCAAAAATTATTCTTTCTTTTTATCACTTACCTACTCGAGGACGAGCAGGAGTTAAGCTTGGGGATGTTGATACATTGCAAATGTATCTATAATTTTTGATGTTCCATGCTTGGTTTTATCTACTTTCTTGTGTTTTGTTAAAACTTTGGAGTACTTTTCATATGATTTCTTGGACTAACCTATTAACAAGATGCCACAGTGCCAGTTGCCTGTTTTCTGCTGATTTTGGTTCCAGGAAGTCAGAAAATGAATATTCTCGGAATTGGACGGGACAAAAGCCAAAGTTGATATTTTACCGGGAGACTCACGAAGCCAGAAGACGAGACGGAGAGGGGCCACAGGGCGGCCACACCATGTGGTTGCGCGGGCTAGCCCTGGCCGCGCCACCAGGTGGTGTGGGCCCCCAGGCCGTCCACCGACCTTGCCTCCTTCGCCTATATATTCCTCCCGAGGCAGAAACCCTAAATCATCAAGCCTCCAGCCATGAAAAGTTCTGCAGCGCCGCCACCACCAAAGGGGAGATTCGGGGGACAGAAAGTCTCTGTTCCGGCACCCTAACGGGACGGGGAAGTCCCCCCCGGAGCCATCTCCATCGATCTCCACCACCATCTCCATCACCGTTGCTGATTCCCATGATGAGGAGGGAGTAGTTCTCTCTCGAGGCTAAGGGTTCTACCGGTAGCTATGTGTTCATCTCTCTCTCTATGCATGATCTTATTGAGATCATGAGCTTTGTAATCAAGTAGATCTACCTTGCTACTCAAGTGCTTTAATAGATCTCTGTTCTCCCCATGTGTGTGAAAGTGACAGCGTGCACACCATGGTGGCACTTAGGCTAGAGATTTCAAATACTTGTTATGAGTTATATTTGGAGTTGGATGTTTCTATGAAATTGTGGTGTTTGTTGGACTCATCTAGTACTCAAGGTGATAGTGTGGGGTTTTCTAGATGGGAAAGATGAACTTTGAGGTGTGCTGTTATAGCCCTACCATCGATTAGAGTGTCCAACCGGAGAGTAGTTAAGAGTAGTATCATAAAGAGAAGATATTTATATGAGAGTGTTCACTAGTGAAAGTATGATCCCAGGGCCTTGTTTCTAAGCATTGATACACCGTTTGCAATTAGATCTGTTACATGTTTGCTTGCTTCCATCTTTATTTCAGTTTGCCTTTAGTCTTTTCCCACGTCAACCACACGCCATCAAGCTATTTTCTATCACCGTTACCACTTATAATTATCCATACCACTTGTATTTCACTATCTCTTCACCGAACTAGTGCACCTATACACCTGACAAGTGTATTGGGTGTGTTGGGGACACAAGAGACTTCTTGTATCTTGATTGCAGGGTTGCTTGAGAGGGGATACCTTTGACTACTTCCTCCCTGAGTTCGATAAACCTTGGGTGATCCACTTAAGGGAAAACTTGCTACTGTTCTACAAACCTCTACACTTGGAGGCCCAACAACTGTCTACAAGAATAGAAGTGCGTAGACATCACTTAGCCCAAAAGAGTTGAAGATGAAGTAAAAACTTCGGATTATGCGTTGGTGGCAAAAGATCGAGCTAATATAGATACATATCACACAAGACTGAAAAGGAGTGTGGAAACACATATGGATCAAAGAAAAAGTTCCCGCATTTTTGGGCATTAAAATACCAACTAGATGCGCAAAACCACTTAAGAGATAGATATTAGAAACTCCACAGTATGTGAAAGCATGCTAAAGAACGAACACCCTTAACAAGATCACGTCGGTTTACAAAGAGTCAGATAGATTGCATCAGTTTACCACAAGCCTGTTGGTATGGAATGTACCAACAGTTGATAACCAAAGGTTGATTATGAAGAAAAGTTGGATGCAACAGATCGACAAAGGATTAACACATCCTATGGTACTACAGATACCCCAAACACATGAATCCTAGTTTGAATTCTTAGAAGAGGATAGACAAATGTTACACTTCCTTACTAGAATAGGGTGGGTGGGTGGGTAAGAACAAAAATGGAAGCAGTCCTACTCTCACGTTTAGTTTATCCCCAATATATAGCTACCAAAATATTTTCTAGACTGACAACGACCACCTTGGTTGAGACCCTGAAGGGAGGAATGGATCTAACACCAATTGTAATCCCCAAACCTCATGTTTCTAAACCACAAGCCAGTATAACCCGAATCTGGGAAGGACGTACTACTGTGGAGGTCGTGAGGCCACCCACAAGCAGGCCGCAATGGCAGGGAACGGTACCGGCCAACCATCCACCCAAAAATTCTTGGTTATAGCTTCGAGTGCGAGAAACGTGACCACTAGCTGCAAGTATAACATACACAAGTGAGTATGTACGCCAGCGACATACAAGAGTACATTAGAGCAATTCCATCTAAAAGAAATAGAGATATATTGCAACATCATTACAGCAAGAACCAAATTATATAGATAGTAGTAATAATATTTTAGGATTATATCCTCATACATCACAAAACAAATCATCAAGTGAAATAGGAAAGCACAGATCCGAGTATGGATTAAGAGTCAAATCAGCTTAAGATGCCATAGAAATAAGCACATTCCCACCCATAGATCTCAGAGATCTCTATCCTCAAAATCTCTACGCAACAGGGTCACTGCCTGCATCGTTGGCCTCATCGCCGTAGTAGCCACCATATGGATATACCTGACAATCTGATCAATATTTATGGTGTGACACCCTAGGGCACTCGGCAAGTCTTTATGTAACTAAAGGGATAACCTTGGTTGACACGATTGCAGCAAAAGATAAAGAACTAACAGTTCTATAGAGAAACGCTACAATATCTGCCTAACCAAATATAGACGGATACACGTTAATTAGAAAACAACAGTTATATAAGCAACATAAAGTAATTGCACTAGTTACTAGTCAAGTTTTGGGCAAGTTAAACATGGTACTTCAGTTATAGTTGTCTATGATCGAGAAACTGTGTTACAAGTTGTCCATAACCATGGACACGGATTTTAGAAAAATTTACCCTTCATGGGTGCACAAATAGAAACACACGTACGATCAACCCTGGGAAAAACCAAATGAAAAGCAACGAGTCATCACGACAAAGCATTCACCAGATTTAAAAATGATTTCAGGGGGTCACCCCACTAAGCTACCCGCAACAAAGTCGGACGACTCCGATATGGACCCAGCGTTTGCGAGAACGGTTGTAAACAACTGGGAACTCAAAAGTGTGACTGGGCTTGTCGAAACCGCATAATCATGTCGTGATCCAAAACAATACAGGTAAATGCTCTATGCGTAACAATAGTAACAAAAGCAGTAAAGCATGGCATAAGTACATGATAGTAGTAAAGCCCCAAACTATTTTGTGGCTCCAAGAAATAAGATTTGAATCAAGCTCAGGTGAATGGGGATCCATAAAGTCTCCCACATGTGGATAGTGCGATAGTCAAGGAACATGTATCAAGTACTCGAGTCCTATGGGATACAAGTGAGCATTTAAAAGCTAGATATCATATATTACCCACTATGGCCTCTTTCTTTAGTTATCCCATTACTACACAATTTAGTTGTTTAGGTACCTTGTTATCCAACAGACTCGCACAAACCCTACACATGCAATTCTATGACTCGCATGGCTCAAACAATTCCTATAGTAAAGTATGATAGGATGGAGGTACAAGCTTCGGTGGGGTTTAAAAGTAAAGGTTGTACTATACTTGGGATTGCAATTTAATTCGAATCCCTACACAGTAATGCAAGAATAAATATAGAGGCATAGGTGCTATATGTAATGCAAGCATTGAGAAATGCTTGCCTCCAAGCTCAGTAGTAGGATAACCAGGATCCGAGTAATACTCCTGGGTCTCCTGATAACTCCCTTGCTCGACGTATATCCGAAATAAAAACCAAACACACAAGGGCCATAATAAATAAAGTGCGCAGCCATATGCCAAATATGCAACAAGCAAAACATGGTTTGCCATGATGGAGTGATCCACAATCACATGGTATAATATAGCATGCCATGGGTGAGGTGTAGGAACAAGAATGAAGTATTTTATTATTTATTTACTCATGTTTTACTCCCATAAACCGTGTTGCCTATTTAATATTTATATGACGCATTCTTCAATTTATATCATGGAATGCATAGTTGAAAAGTGTTTGTCGCGCTAATCAATTTAGACATATTATTTGTCAAATTCGGAATTATGGAACAATAGTTACAAATTTATTAAGAAATAAGCATATTAATGGTACTTAATAATTCAAAATTTTACCTACCTATATTTTAAATAGCATATTCATATTCCTGGTATTTTCTGATTAGAAAACATATATCACTTGTATTATTTGGAAATATGAATTAGAAGTTAGTATAAATGCAAAACAATTCAAAATAGGTTAAAAGTCAAAGGTTTGACAAACTAGAGTCAACTCTAGAATCATTTGAGAATATATTTGAATTCATATTCAAAAATGATTCACTTTTCATTTTATAAGTTTCCTCTAATTCAAATTATTTCAAAGATATGAATTATTTTGATTATATTCATTTTCTGGGTTTTTATTTGAATTAGAAAATTGTGCTGGGATTTTCTTAGTCGAGCATGATCTAGCTATTTTTTTAAATAATACATTTTTTTTTAGAATTTTCACGAATAATACGCGAACTGAGGAATTGTCAAATATAGTGCAGCGTTGGTACTTCAAATGCCGAAGCGGTGCGGTCAGCAATTGAATAGCCGACCGGGCTGTCAGAGAGTGTCAGATCTCTAGTCGGCGTTTAAAGAGCCAACGGGGCTGGTAGGCCTTTGAAGCGCGGACTATAGGCAGATTGCCTCGAAGCCTCCATGGATCATGCAGCGTGTTAGCCTAATTCATTTTTCATTTCCCACGGGTTATCTCCTGCCAGTATTTCGCGTTGTATTGCCCGCTAGTATTTCTCCTGCCTTTTCTCCCACCACTCTTTCCGACCGTTTTCCTCCCACCAGTTCTTCCTGCCATTTTTCCTGCCTTTTCCTCCCACCAATTCCTCCCAGTTGCCCCTATAAATTCTAGCACTAAGATGTCATCTCTTCACCCAGTTCATCTGCTCTTTCTCGTTCTCTCGCAATTCCTTCTCCTCTCCATCATGAGTGTGCATGTTCGGACCCAGAGTATAGGCCTAGAAAGATGAAAGATGCCAGGTTGCCACAAGGGATGACACACGAGCGTTGTTTGTGCGGCCATCTCGTGAAGGTAAAGGAGTCGATCAATTTCTCCACATGCATGGGCATGAAGTTTTTCATGTGTCCAAACTACAACGCAAACCCACCCCGACAATCAAGTTCATCGTACGAGAGGCCTCTGGTATGTTCCCAGAGCATGGTTAATATGAACGATTCACGTTATTATGTGTTATTTTATTCATTCCATTGATTTGCTTGCAGTCTCCTCCTCCACTTTGCAAGTGTTACCATTGGATTGACACGGAGCAGCTAGTCTGGGCCGAGACAGAGTGTCATGATAGGAACCGAGCTGCGTGGGCTACCTTTCACGAAGAGGAACGTGCTGAAAGAATGGCCGAAGAGGAGAAGAAGGAACAGGAGCGAGAAATGAAAGAATTTAGAGTGGAGCAAGCTCGAAACCGTGAGCTGGACATGAAGAGAAGGGAGGAAGAGGAGCGGCAGGAACAGGTGCGCAAGGAGGCCCGTGAGGCGAAAAGGAAGAGATTAAGAGAAAGGGTTACCGAGGCACGGGCGGCAGAGGAACATGGGGACAAGACCCGGAAGTACCCGCACTGGACTCAGGGTAGGTAGACGTATGTATCAGTACAGATTTATCTTCACTTCAGTTGTAGTGTCCTGATGTATCTTAATTTCAGTTGTAGTGCCTTGATGTATCTTCATTTCAGTTGTAGTGGCATGATGTATCTTCATTTCAATTATAGTGTCATGATGTATCTTCATTCAGTTGTAGTGTTGTGATGTATCTTAAGTTCAACATTAGTTTGTACTTGTCCGTTAATTTCAGAGACAATGTATCTTAGTTCTTCCTGCCAAAGTGGTTCCCGCCAAAATGTTTCCCACCATTTTTTGTTCATTTACCCTATAAAACCCCCTCCTCACGAAGTTGTGTAAGCAAAGCCATCACGTTTTTAGCAAGTATATTTCCCGGTTTTCCCTATGACCGCAGTTTCGAGACAAACATGTTCGTCGACCTTTTTCATTTGGCTAGGAACTTTAGGATAGACAATAGTCCAACCCCATTGGAGGAACTCATTGCTAGTGATTATATCCTCACTAAGATGGGTGAGGGATTACATAGAAGAGGGTGGCCGAAGAGGACCCTAGAGGAGATACGACAAGAGCTTCTTTGGATCAATGATAGGTGGGGAAAGCAAAGGTTCTTCAATGAAGAGGAAAGGCAGAGGGAAGCCAAGCACCCTTGGCTATGGATACAAGAGAGTGAAGACTCCGACGATCTCTTCATGCCGCCGGTCGGTGGTACAAGGTATAGAGTAGAGCGTGACAAGGCACATGCCTTGAAGAAGGCGCGGGCCAAGAATAGCAATGACAAGCTAGAAGAGAGTGAAGATCAAGATCATATATTCATGCCGCCTGCCATTGGGACTAACTACAGAGCTGAGTGGGACAAAAGGCTAGCCAAGAAGGCATTGTCGAAGGGTAAGGGCGAGGCATCATCGAAGGGTAAGAGCAAGGCATCATCGGTCAAGGCATCGTCGAAGGGTAAGGGCAAGGAAGAAGATGAACATGATATCTTCATGCCGCCCCCATTGGGAGCAAGGCGAGGGCTGATTGGGACAAGGTACAGGCCAAGAAGAAGGCATTATCGAAGGGTAAGGGCAAGAAGAGCAGGCCATGAAGAAGGCATCATCGAAGGGTAAGGGCATAGTCATAGGGATAGAGAGCACTCTTATTTATGTACTGCAAGTTATGTTCAACTGTGTTGCAAGCTATGTTGAAGTGTTTGTCGAATAAAAATTGTGAAATAATACAAAGGTGTCTCATACATAGATACATACAAGTCTCATACACAGATAGATATACATATGTCTCATATATAGATAGATATCACTGCCATCGGTCACGAGGTTGCCCTGGCACCGGTGAACGCCATCCGTACATTTAGGGTGGCCCCACATTATGGGGAGGTAGAGTTGACCTGTCACCCTGGGTCTGTGTATCCTGTGTGGGGAAAGGTGGTGGAGTCTGTTGCGTCTGGTACTGTCCAAACCAGTCAACCTGATCCTGCTAAGTCTATTGATCCTCCTCATTAGTCGCCCACGAACCCATTGAGGACCTGCTTGGGTCACCATATCCTACTGCCATGTAAAAATATTAAGTACTCAACGATTATATACTACATGTAACCAAAATATATAGGAAAATGCTTACCCTCAGGATGATAGCCCATGAAGGGGACTTGCGGCTGCTGCTGTTGCTACCACTGGTCGAAAGTAAACTCTGGCTGGCCTATATCCCATCATCTCGCCAATCCATGTATTGATCACCGACTCCTTAAGAAAATAAAGAGACACAAACAATGTCACATCCATACCTAACCGCCCGCACGTAGAAAGTACATGAGAGCAAGGTAAATGCAGCAGTTTGGGTTTCTTGCAGGTGCACTCACACGTCGGCCAGTCTTCATTGCCTATCCTCACCTCTTGTGTCTTTACCTCTTCTCCAGATTCGATCCTGTTGGAAGGAGGTGCACCTCGAATCTTCATTCTTGATTAACTATGGCGACGACGTGCATAGACCGAGCCTTTTCCATTTTGTCATTCATGTAATCCATGATCTTTGAATAGTACCTCATGTTTCGGTTGTTGATGATATGCATCTAAGCAATCCGGAGTCTGTCTCTGAAGTACTTCAAAGTTCTGGTGAAAATACACTCCACAATAGCTGTTAATGGTAGAGCCCTGCTTCCTCTTAAGACGAAGTTGTAAGTTTCGGGAAGATTTGTAGTCATGACGCCAAACCTAGCACCATGAGTGTCGTGCAGCAGAGACCACCTCTCCACAGGCTCGTTCTCTATCCATTCCTGGAAATTTTTAATCCTTCTCTCAGGCCTCCTCCTAGTATCGGGTTGGTCAAATCCTGGCAAATCGCAAAGAGCAATGGGTTCTTCCTCCAGTGGTGCTGCTCCCGCTACTGTCTGTCCAGCTACCGCGGCCGCATGAGCCGCGATAGCTGCTCCTCTAGCTGCTTTCCTCTGCCTAACATGTTTTTAGTGAGTTCATCCAAATAGGTCTGACAATTGATATACTTACACTCCTGGTTCTACTTGTAAATCTTCTTGAATAGGTTCAACAGGGCCTTGTTCAGGAACTGTGAGAAAAAGTTAGCCCCTAGATGCCGCATGCACCAACAACTCTGCATGTCCTGCCATGGAGTTGATTCATCAGGAGCAGGCTGCGTTAGCTTCCTTATCACGCTGAGTATACCCGGATGTCTATCATGAAGGATGCACACATTTGGTATATCCCTCACAATTGCTATCTTCAGTTGCATGACAAACCATACTCAACTCTCGGTGTTCCCTCTCCACGAAAGCAAATGCAGGTGGAACAACTTGATTAATCCTGTCTTGACATATGGTAGTCAATATCTTTAACACCCCAAAAATATTAATCAAGATTATCAAGTTCTAATTACCCAAGTTTAGGGTTAACAAAAAATTTTGTTATCAAATTTAATATGAGTGTATGTGTGAATTGCATTAGTGTATGAATGAGTGAAATTGCCATGTTTGATTGCTACAAATGATAAGGAATGGTTTAAAGATGAATACTACATCATCTACGCTAAATACAAACAAAATCCAAAGAAAAGAAATTCAAATATGAATCATATGATCAAATGGTCATTTTGACCAAAATTAGCCACTAGACCACTTTGGGTGTTTCTAGTAAAAGATTCCTAACATAAACTTTCCCAATTATTTTCACCCCTTGCTAGACCAAGTAAAAGTGAACCCAAGCCCACTTTACAAATTAACAGAAACAAATTACAAATGTATTTAAAGGACAATTCAAAATTGAATCAACTGTATGTACTAAGATCACCACTTTTCAAAAACCACTCAAACAAATTCACCTTGGCAAACCCAAGCAACCATAGACACTCAAGCATGTGAGAAACACACTCACCAAATTTCATTCAAAAATTCAAATCTTAATCTCATACGGCCATTTGGTCGAGCACCTTGCAGACACAGATAAACCACTACCTAACTTCTATTGTTTTGAGCAGTGATCAATCGCCACTAGTGCCCCATTTCGCTCCCCTGTCTCCCCCAGTGTCTAGCAGCGCAGTGGATAGCTCCTCCCTTTGTTGTTTGTGCTAGTGCAACACCGCCCGAGCTCACCACGCCTGTCGACCAAGAACCCCTCGCAGCACGCCGCACCATCCACTACCATAATGTCCTATAGCTAGTCGTGACACCACAGCCACCCTCTGTCCACCCCTCGACCGCAGGCAAGCCATGGACCGGCTGTGATCGCCACACCCACCTCCATGTCTGCCATGCCGAAAGTGCTAGAGCGCCGCTGCCGACACGCGCACACACGCCGTACCTTGCCCTCTCCGCGCGTGCCCGCACTCACCATGACCTTAGCTACCCCCAAGACATGACCGTTCGCCGCTGTGTGGACCGTAGCCACTGTGTACCATCTCAAACACCGTCATTTCCGCCTAGAGCATGGACCGCTCCTGACCGTTCTCGACCTCCCCTTGCCACGCCATCACGTGCACGATGACCGCCCTGAAGCACCGCGTTGACCCCTACCCTCAGCCATGCCTATAGTCCCATGTATCAACGTCGCCGACGAGCCCAACCATCTCGCTCTATCCCTCTCCCTGTTGTATAAATAGAGGCCACCCCAGCTCCAATTCGCCACACCATTACACTCCCCTCTCTCTCAAACACATCTCACACCTCTCCCCGAAGCAAGGCGAGCACCACATCGCCGGAATTTCACCGGAGCCCGCCGCTGTAGAGGAGAAGAGGAACCGGAGCAAGGAGCCGCCCCAGGAGCCACCGTGACCACCATTCGAACCGCCATCGTTTACAACGTCATTCGCCCCCATCGCCGACCTTAGCTGGAGCCCAGGTGAGCCCCCACGTACCCCCACCATCGCGTTAGGGTTCGTTCCTCGCCGGAGCTGTTCGTCAGAGACGACGAACCACAGCCGTAGATCCTAGTCTAATGGCACGGCCCAGATTGAAACTTACTGTTTTGGTTTAGGTGAGCCACTGACTAGTGGGACCGTCCTGTCAGCAGCCTGCTGCGCTAGCACAGTGCAGTTGGGTCGACCCAGTTAGTTTCCCGTGCAGAGCCCATCGATTCAAATAGATTTTTCCCATTTTAGTTAAATCTAGATTCTGCCAGTAGATTCAAAAATCAATTCAAGGAGATTCACTAAACCAAATTGCATGATACCAATTTTGTTAGAAAGGTATTCAAAATATCTATCCAAGCCCGTTTGATTCCAACCATTTGAAATTATAGATCACCTATACCAAAAACAACAAGACATAGGCTTTTCCAAATTCAAACATATTTCAAAAATCAACCATAAATGCTTTTGAGTTGATTCTAAATCACATTTGACAAGATCTATCTGAATATGTAAAAATATTTAGGTTTACATGCAGTGACATTGGACTAGTACTAAAAGAATGCTATATAGGCATTTCTAGTCACTTTAATTGTACTAAATAGTAATTTTAAACTTTATAAAATATGACCAACACTTTAAATCACATTCCCAAGTATTAGAATATATGGTGATAACATGTGTCAACATGATCCCATATTTCAATTGGAGAATATTAAATCTTAAGTATTTTCATTGAGTAGAAATTACTTTTCCAAAATAAGATAAATAGAATTAGGTCTTTATTTCATGTGACGTTTGTGATGATGCTAGATCATCAAGTGTGAGCCTTGGTGTGATAAATAGAAGTAGTTAAGTATTGTTTGGATATTGTGTACCTCGTATTCATTTACAGACGATAGTACCGACCCGGGATACGAGGAGGAGGAGGAGTACTACCAGGAAGAAGAAGAAGAAGAAGAAGAAGAAGAGAACTTTAAGCACTGCACTACTCAAGGCAAGCTAGAACTATGCAAGCTAACACTTGCAAACTTGATACCCTATGCAAGATGCATTAGGCATGCTTTGGTTATACAACTTTGATTATACCAATCCCAAGTTTTACTTGCAAGCTTTATTCTTTTACTTTTACCAAAGTTATTTGCCTTTTGTTAGTAAATTGTGAGTATTGGAAAAATAGGATAAGATACCATAAAGAGTATAAAACTAGACCTAAGTAGTTATTCTTAGATGCCATCAAAATCATAAAACTAGATTTGGATAGTTACATTTGATTAGGAGCCCTTAATAGTTACACCCTCATTACTAGTTGCTAGTGCTAAACTACTACTGATCACTTAAATGGGAATACTTGGAGAAAATGATTATGAAAAACTTGGAATGATGATTCATTCTATTGAAATTTTTTGACATGTGTTGAGAAACACAAAAGGATTTGATGATGAAAATGTTGATGCATGAGCCTTAGCCCTTTATAAAAACTGATGGTTGGGTTCGGATGCGATACCATTCCAAATTTACCATACAACCACAATACCTGAATTGGGTAGGGCTTAACTAGAAGTTTATATGCCTTAGTATGGGTTCCCTCGCGGAAAGAGGTTGAGCTGAGGCTACCTCGTGAATGTGAATGTCCACCTATGCAGTACCCAGGATGGCAGATGGCCATGGCTGGGAGGCCAAGCTCATAGGGGATGTGCCTATAATAGAGTGTGTAATTGAAAGGTTATGATTGATTATCCGCATACTAAGTATGATGATTCAGGGTTATCCCTGACGGATGTATCGAATTTTGTGGTGAAAGTGTACCACCTCTATAGAGTGTCAAACTATTCGAATAGCTGCGTCCGTGGTCATGGACAGTTGGAGTGTCCATACTGTTCCGTTGTCAGATGTTTTCAAATTGACTTGTGAATTGAACTATGACCTTGACTTGACCACAACAGGGTTGTGGATATGAAAACTAGGTTCCCACTTAGGTGATGTAGAAAATTAAATTAGTTTTCTTTACTTTTGAACTCAGTATGAAATAAAACTGGCTTTTTGCAAATAAACTTAGAGCTTAAGATTCCTACTATATCTACCTTACTTGTTAGTGATAGTTTGCGAGTACTTAAAGAGTACTCATGGCTTTGTCCCTGGCTATTCCCGTGGCCAGACTATGAGGAGGACTACCAGGAAGATGGATAGAAGAAAGTCTATGACAATTAGGATCATCTCCCATCGTCAGCATTGCCTATAATACCGAAGATGAAGCCCCGCTACGTTTACTTTCCACTGCTTTGATTGTATTAAGACTGGATCATGAGATCCTTTATTTGTAAGACCTTATTATGGTTTGTAATGGAGGATGTATTATGGTACCAATTCTGTTATGTCTCACAAAATGGTAATCCTGGGATTGCGATGTATGGCATAACAGGCATCTGGGATTAAAAATTCGGGTGTTGACAATATCTGACCCCTCTACTTACTAGTGAGAATGTACCATCCATACAAATAACTGGACGATATTGAGTGAAAGCTTCTACGCATACAGCAAATGAGAAGAATACTCGATACAGCACCCTCAAATTGGGTTCTTGAGGCAACGTAAAGTGTTGGATGTCGACGTATGTGCCTGGATTCCTAGCCTATAGTGTCTGGAGCAACCGAACAACACAGTCGTATCCGTCTCGAAAAGAACCAAATCTTGCCTCCAGTGCCCTCTACTTAGTCCTCTAAGCCTTTCCGTAAGAAATATTGTAGTGAAATCTGACAGCAACTTTGTTCATGATAGCTTTCACCACCATGGCTTTGGTCTCCACTATGTCAGTGTATAACAGTCTGGCCAAGAGGGTTGATGTGAGATTACGATGGTCTTGAAGAACGTTAGGAAATTGACATGTGTGTTGCACAACATTGGTAACCTTCCAGTTGGTTTCATACATAGGAACATGGGCATGGACCCTGGCCAGACATCCGGGCTTCCTTGCAGACCAATGTCAAATATTTTTGGGATGACACCGTCGTTTTGAAGACCCGTTGCAGGGACAATTCCCACTCAACGATTGCTTCCTGTAGATGTCTCTTGCTAGGATATAATGCACCGAGGGAGATGTTGTTCGCGTGATAGTGCCACGCGAAATCATGCCCATTGTTCACATTCATTGTTGTTGTGTGGTCATCGTTCCATGATGCCAGAATTGGTTGGACGATCTCTTCTTGATCAGACTCGGTGGAATCATGAGAGTTATCATTGTCGCCTTCTGAATCTTTGGCTTCCATCTGATCTTGCAACCAACCTTTGTGTATCTCATCTTCGTCGGCCTCACCACTGAAAATATCTTCTCCTATTCCATGACTACCTTCAGCTGATTCATAACCACCACCATCGGTGTGTGCATAACTACTCTGACCAGGTTCATAACCACCACCATCGGTGTGTGCATAACTACTCTGGCCATGTTCATAACCACCACCGCCATCTTGGTCTTGACTTCTCTGGCCATGATAGTATCCACCACCACCTTCGTGTTCGGCTTGACTGCTCTGGTCATGATCATAACCACCACTAGCATGTTGTGTCTCACTACCCTGGCCCTGGTCATACACAGGCTCTTTCGCCACAGGAAGCACTAAGACAATGGGGTTAACTCCCATGTTCTTACAGGCTTTCACCCATTTGACCCATTTATCTTGCACTTCTATCGCTCTTAAATAAAAATCAGGTTTAATCCTTGACTTAGTCCATAATACATGCACACCGACAGTATGGGTCGGAGGGAGCCCTAAACGAGAAGATAACCAATCCTTCAACTCAGTAACAGACACCGTTTCAGGATCCTAGAGCACTTCATCAATAAAATTAAACTCGCCGAAATCAACTACGTCCTCGTTTGTTCTGATGACACCGTTACCATAGCGGAACCTAAACACTACATTATTTGACATAACTTCCGACCTAAAAAAATACCGCAATTTGTCAAATGCCCGTACAATGGAACATTAGAGTCTACAAATATACTTCTAATCCAATAGCCAAATAATCTTGCAGCACATCCAAAGGTATCGATAAACATATAGAAATGACTATAGTTAGCAAGAAATTAGGTTTTGCCCTTGAAGCGTGTGAAGTCCTGCCGTGCAGCAGCCTCCACTCACCGGATCGGCACCTCCACCATGCAGCTCACTCAAGCTTCAGCCCCAGCCTCCACCGTAGCCATTGCTCCCCAAGAACACCACCAAATCCCTCCACAAAAAGCCTTAGAACACTCCACCAGGCTATCCCATGAGTAGATCGGTACTCTACTAGCTTCCTAATGTGTTTCAGCAGCAACTTTAGCTCGAAATCTCAATGAAATTAGGCTAAAAATTGGTGCAATTTTGCAAGAAAATGAGAGGAACTAGGAGAAGCTAGGAGGAAGAGGAAGAAGAAGGACGCCCGCGGGGCTGGCCGGCGCGTGGGGGGGGATAAGAAGAGGAGTGCTCGGCGTTTCGAAAACCGATAGCACCGTCGGTTCTTCAAAAGCCGAGCGGGGACGCTCCTCTGCTGTCGGCCGACAGCCCGGTAGGGTGGGGCCTGTCTCCACTATTGTTGGCAAATCAAAAGCCGACCGGGCGTGGTCGCTGCTTCAAAAGCCGAGCTGGCGTGGTCGGTTGTACAAAATCCGATCGGGCGTGGTTGGCATTTGAAAAGTAGACGCCGCGCTAGATTCGTTATTCCCTTCATTCGCGTATTATTCCGAGAATTTAATTAAGAAATCATATTATTTTAAAAAAAAATAGCCATGATCTCACGACCTATGCGGACCCACTGTGCGTGCAGCCAGTGTTGGGTCGACATGTGGCTAGGCAGAGGACGGCGGGTCGATGGGATAGAAGGTCAAGGTTGTTTTTACAAAATCTTCCTAGACTGCGCTGAGTGTTACTAACGAAACTAAAATTTTAACACGCGGAAACTGCTAGCTACTTTGATCTTTAGAAGAAGATGGCAAGCAAAAGGTGCAGAATCTGGAGGCACCGCAAAAACCAAGTTTGTAGAGGGAAACAAGGACTACAACTTTGATGTTCACGGTTTCTCCGGAAGATGTTGGTGAGCGTCGAAAACCGATGGTGAACATGGGCGGAAAACACGAACTAAAACTGTCAAAACTGAAGAACAGATTTGCAGAGCTCCAACAGATCGGCGCGACTTCGGAGGAAGGTGGCGATGAAACCGCTGCAAAAATGAGCAAGCCACAAAAACAAAAGGTGTAGAGGGTTCTACAGGCTTCAGGTTTCGTTCAGGCAGTTTTTCCGAAGGTGACCCGTGGCACTCGGAAAACTCAGAGGGGAAGCAGGCTGGTCTGCAGGCACGCGCTGCGGCTATCGCGAGTTCCGGCGTGGGTGATAGGGACAATGTAGGGGCTATGGGTAATCTACAGGGACGGCGGGGTCGAGGCCCGGCTCCACGTGCTAGTGGAAGCACACGGGGTAGACGACGACAAGGTGTATTGCGGGGTGGCGATGGTGAGCAGCGGTGCGCAGACCGAGCATTCGACAAAATGAACCGGCGATGTAGGAAGCAAAGCGAGAGGGAGCCATGTCTGGCATGAAGAGAAGCTCACTAGCGACTGATAGGTGTAGACACGTGTGCCCGAGGTGGACCAGATCAACGGCGGGGCTTGGGGCAGTCATCTCGGACTTGTCACGGGCACATCGGTGCTGGCGTCACTCTGGCGAGCTCCAGCGTCAGGCTCGGGTACTGGGTGATGGAGAGGAAGTATCCATGTGCTCCTCGATGTCTAGATACCTCCTGGCACGGCTCCAACTGCCTCCACTAAGGCTTGGACGAGTTAGGGTTTGGGGTGTGGCATGGAGATGGCCATGGCCATACTTGGGGAAGGAGGAACGAGGGAGAGGTTTCCTGGGGATCTTGATCTGGTCTAGGTGTTGAGGTAGCTGGTATGAAAGGGAAGCACATGGGGGGCTTTGTTGGCTGTGCAAAAGGTGAGAGGGAGAGGGGATGGTGCGGACGGGTTGGTTTAATCTTTCCCCCTCATCTCCTTGTTCTTTAACCTAGAGAGGTGAGAGGGAACCAGGGAGGTAGGCAGGTCGGGCTGGTTCTTCTTGACATGTAAGAATAGAGGGAAGAAGGAATGGCCTAGGTGGATGCATGGTACCCGTGTGGTGGCCACGGGTGGAAGAGTAGATAGGTGGGGTTTAGGTTTAGGTCTTAGCTAGTTTTAATTTTTATTTATTTAAATTCCAAACCTTGTTCAAAATAAAACAAAGCAACTTCCCAAAAGAACCAAAGTAGAGAAAAAGTTGAAAATGATGGCTATAAGATAGGTTGGCTACAAAAGAAGAAGAAACATGGAACTCTCCCAAATCATATGGCTTAATCAAATTAGAGTGCATGCATGAAGAATAAGGTGGCCATGCTAGTGTGTATGCCCTACTATAAATTCATATAGCCACAATATATTCAAACATGATCTTAGTTCAAATAAGACCATATGGAAAGTTGGAAAGAGCACCACTCACATAGCATATAAAGGTGGCCATGTGACTCCCATCTCCATATTGTGAAAACAACATGGTAACAAGCATGGAAGCATGTAGAATAGAAGTGGATCCATACCAAATGTTTATGAGGTAGAATTAAATACCAAAGAGAGTTACAATTGCTCATAGTATGTGGAATGGTGGAAATTAGATAGAGACAAAAGAAAGGTGGTGGAATTACAATAGATATACCCCCAACTCAGTTTGGGCATCAAGCATTATATCAAGAACCAAATACAATATATCAAGAGACAAATACAATTAATGAGGCAAATGCATATGAAAAAGAACCAAATGGAAGGGGTTCAAATATGATGCTCAAATGCAATGTGGCATGGTGACATGAGCATGATATTATGATGATGCAATAATAACATGTAGTAAGTAGCATTATATATATTAAACCATCTAGGCGGCATCATGGATGCCGAGGAGGATGGTTGTCGCCTCGTCTTAGTCTATGGCGTCGGCCTCGCACCCGTCGGGCTCCACACCTAGCAACTCGCCATGCTTCATGGCGCCCTTTCGGCCGGTGAAGCGGGAGCCGGAGTCCTCGGCGCGCTCACCGCCGTGCACGCATTCGCGCGACTTCGTCATCAACGAGTGTCGTGCTCCGTCGCCGCCGAGCGGGCACACTCGTCTCGTGAGTCCAAAGAAGGTGTCTAGCATGCGCACGTCGAAGCAGGAGTCAATGGAGTGGGCCTCGCCGGACGCCGATGACGATTTCCTCCCGAAGATGGCGATGGAGGCATCGTTGAACGACGTCCCACCGATGACAGCCCCCGCCGCGTGCGCCTGGTCAAGGTGGGACTAGGAGCGGTAGGATGACGAGCGTCAGGCCTCGCGTGTCGCTCGCCTATCAGGGCACACTGCTCATCTTCCTTGACAACGAGGGCGAAGACAAGGCCCGGCCAGGCCCCTCGTCGCAGTGGTGGCTTTGCAGGGACGCCTGCCAGGGCAGCTCCCATCCGCCGAAGCCGCCGAGCGAGACGACCAGGATGGTGACTACACGGTGTTCTACCACCACTTCGGCATGTGAACGGCCGCCGCCTTGCCATCCTCTCGGCCATTTATTGTTTTTTTACTCCCTCTGTCTAGAAATAACTGACTTGAATTTGTCTAGATTCAAATGTATCTAGACGCATATTAGTATATAGGTACATTTTAATCTAGATAAACCTCAGTAAGTTATTTCTGGATGGAGGGAGTATGTTTTTTATGTTTGTTTTAGCCTACTACAAGTCGAAATCGGTTATATGTCCGAATTTAACATAATATAAGCGAACTCGCCTATAATCTAATGAAATTGACTGAATTAGTATTAAATTTACCGTGTTTTGTCGAATTTTGGGTGAATTTTCGAATTTTCATGAACAAACACTCGGAACGCGAGTGGGGTTTCGGCCGTTCCCAGTCCAAAGGGTACGTCCATCTGGCAAAATTTACATCGGGATTTTGGCCCTAATGATTGGAGTGCTCTGAGTATGGAATAGAGGGAGTAATCGCCGGAGCTGCCACCTCATTTTCCCCCTCGGCTGTAATCCAGGCGCGGGAAATAATATCTACCATGATCTCCGGACGCGTGCTGTCTTGATGGAGGAGAAGTACCCAGGAGATCCAGCGGCAGCGAATGGCTTCGGCCGCCACTCCCTTCAGTCGTGTGAGGCCCGTCTGCTCCACGAGGCCGGCTACCCAGTGCCGCTGGATTTCCGGTGCCTTCCAATGTGGAAATTGAGCGCGGCGGCATGCCCGTGCCACCGGTGCCGGAGGGAGCCGAACGGGTCGACAAGATCCAGGAGGCGATCGCTGAAATGGAAGACCCCGAGCTAGCAGGGCACCCCAAGAATCACATGTACTGGGATTAGTACTTCCTCGGCCACTATGTTGGCAACTGGCCTACCACGAGGGCGAAGGCCCGGTGCCGGCGTGCAACAACATCGAAGGACGGCACAGCTGGTGGAGCACCCGACCGCACCCTCGTCGGCGTCCTCTAGTACATCACTGCGGGAAACACCTCGTGGCGGTGCTCGCCGTCGTACTCGCCACTTTCCTTCTCCCGGTGCCGTGTGGTGGCATCATGGATGCCAAGGAGATGGCTGGCACCTCATCTTCATCTTTTTCTTCGGCGTCAGCCTCATGTTTGTCGGGCTCGGCGCCTAGAAACTCGCCGCGCTTCACGACATCCGTCCGACCGGTGAAGAGGGAGCCAGAGTCCCCGGCGCACGCGTTCGCGCGACCTCTTCATCAACGAACGCCGTGCTCCGTCGCCGCCGAGCAGGCACATTCGTCTTGTGAGGCCGAAGAAGGAGCCCGGCGTGCGTACGCCGAAGCAGGAGCCGACGGAGTGGTGTTAGCTTTGTGACAAGTAAATAACGAAGAATGAAAACGAAATCACAGCAAGGGGACACAGATTTAACGTGGAAAAACATCTCCAATAAAGAGTGGAAAAAACCATGGCCGCCAGCGAAACTTCACTATAACGGGGAGTATTTACACAACGCCGGGGATTTTCTCAGATGCAACTTATCTCAGCCGATGGCTTACAAGAGGTATATATAACGGTAAAAATCTAGGTCTTCAATGATCCGCATCGGCCCAAGCCTCTGGCGACGGGCCTCGCTCCGCTCTGTCAAAAGTTGGTCTTTACTTTATAGAATTTGGATCAACATATAACAACTGGGCCTCGCCAAACACCGAGAACGATTTCCTTCTAAAGATGGTGATGGAGGCATCGCTGAACGATGTCCCGCCGATGATGGCCGCTGCCGCGTGTGCCTGATCCAGGCGGAACTAGGAGCGGGAGGAAGTCGAGTGCATCTATTGCCTGCAGCAGGACGAGCGCTAGGCCGTGTGCGCCGCTCGCCGAGAGCGCGCCTATCAGGGCGTGCTGCTCATCCTCCTTGACGACGACAATGAAAACGAAGCCGGGCCGGGCCCCTCGTCGCAGGAGTGGCGTTGCGGCGATGCCGGCCAGGGTAGCTCCTAGACACCGAGCGAGGGCGACGGCGAATACACGATGTTCTACCACCACTTCGGCATGTGAACAGCCACCGTCTTGCCATCCTCTCGGCCTTTTACTGTTTTTCTATGATTTTTAGCCTACTACAACTTGAATTCGGGTATATATCCGAATTTAACATAATATGTACGAACTCGCCTATAATTTAATGAAATCACATAAATTAATATTAAAATTTGCCGTGTTCTACCACCACTTCGGCATACAGGGAGTAATCGCCGTAGCTGCCACCTCATTTTCCCCCTCGGCTGTAATCCAGGCGGGAGATAATATCTAGCCTAGTCTCCAGACGCGTTCTGCCTTGATTTAAGCGCATTTTTATCGGAACCTTAATTTACATTACACTTAATTACATTCCCTTGCGTTACCTACAGTTTGTTCTTATCGGGTTGATAGCTCCCATGCGACGTCTTTCCCTAGAAATGGACGAAACGCGACGTTGTTGCTGCAAATAGCTAGCATGCGACATCTCTGGATAGATAAATAGCTGCAGTACGACACATCTCTTAAGCAGCAGTAGACAGCTTATCAGTTCAAATTGGATGGTCAGAGCGGGACCCAAAACTTATCCACCTCAGATGGTGGGACCCACTGCTTGTCCACCTCACGTCGTGGGACCCAGAACAGGTTGCTGTTAGAAAGAGCCCCGCGCCGCGCCGGAGCTATTCGACCGTTGCAGAACAGAGCATCCCCTTCTTCTCCGGCGATCCTCTAAGCGCTGCAACGCCGGCGGTGATGTCGACCTCCGCTTCAACCTCGTACTGCCGGTGGCCGCGCTATGGTCTAGTGCTGCTGGGACGGTGCCCTGACTGCCCACAGACGGCGCCCCTGAAGCGCCTGACCACCATGACCGATGAGAATGGCAACGCTGGGCGCGAGTTTGTGAAATGTGAGAGCAAACTAGAGCTAGGGAAGGTGATTTCTTAGTTTCCCCTCTCCCAATTTCATTTTATTTTCATTCATTTTGTGGTTTTCATCCGATTTTGGGAATTAGGGTTTCATCGTATTTGGGGAATTTTTGCTCTGTTTTCAGCCGGATTTGCGGAAATGCCACCATTTCGAGTGGATTGATGAGTACATCAATAGGATTGAAGTGGAGGGCGCCTTTCTAGGGGCCGATTCACCGCCGCCAGCCATGCAGTTGGGATCAGCCACGGTGGTTGCTCCGGCAGGGAAAGCGGACGGGGTTGCGGCAGAAGTGAAGGAAATGATGAAGATGAACGAGCACCTAAAGAAGCTTGTCGATCTGAAGAAGCTGAACAATCTGATGTTTGCCATTTTTTATTTATGTGCAATTGCTCTTGGTGTTGTTTATTTGCTGATCATTAGTCAGTAAACAATGTGTAGTGTTGCAGTTAGTTTGGACAATATCTGTATGGAACTTGGAAGTAATGCATGACAGGTGCAATTTCATTTGGTTCCTTCCAATTCCTAAAATGTTGCAAATGTTTGTTGTCTATTGCTGAGCATTGGTCATTGGTCATTGTAAAATGTTATTCGTGTAATTAGTGTAGCAGCTAGTGTATGGCTAAGACTTGAAAGATATGCATCACAAATCCTAGTTTGGCTAAATTTGTAAATTAGTAGAAATGTTTAGTTCTTTTGTAGAAAAAAACTACGAAAAGGCCAGGCCCAATGTCAAATGATGTGTTGTTTCGGCCAAAAAAAGCGTGCACACTCTAGGCCCAATAGTAAGAGGATGCTTGTTTTTATTATTTGACCCATTGCATAAAGAGAGAAATGTGTTTGCTCTATCTTAATTTTATTATTTATTTGTATCTTTTATTTGCACTTTAGTTTTTCTGCCTCTGTTAAGGCATGCTAGCAATATCAAAGGTCATGGGTTTGAATCCACACGTTTGGTTGAGTTTTATTCATTTTCTTTCACCAACATGTGTGACCCTCTAATAAGGGCTTTTAATTTGTAGGTTCATTGCAAGACGATAGTAGCCCTTACATAGACAAAAATATGGATTATCACGAACTATAAGCACATAGTTATATATAAGACGATAGTAGCCCTTACATACATAAACCCATCAAGTGACACGACACCCCAAAACAGAGGGTATCCCCTAGCGCACACAACTAGAATGAGAGGGGCATATATGCCCAAGCATGCAACAAACCGAAACAAACATGGAAATATACTAGAATAAACGACATCTCCTTGGCTCCGGGACCTCCTTGGCTCCTCCTTGGCTCCGGGACCTCCTTGGCTCCTCCTTTGGCGGTGGCTCACTGCTCGTTGACCTGGTTGGGGTAGGGGAGGGCGTGCATGTTGCCCACAGAGGGGAAGATGTCGTGGAAGTTCATGAAGATGTTGAAGGTGGTGAAGCAGATGAACTCACACCCACACTAGAACTCCTGCCCGAGGAGGGCGAAAGCGTCGTAGGGGTTGCGGAAGCGCACGTAGTAGCCGATGACGTCGTGGTTGTTGCCGTCATGGTACTCCTCGAGCGTGATCATGGGAGGCGCGCCATGAGGGAGGCGGAGGTGGCGGTATCCGGCGTTGAGGAAGAACTCGGCAAGCTCTCGGGCTCCCCTCCACCTAGAGATGGCCCAGACGCGCAGCTCGTTCTCGACGATGACCCCCGCCGGGAACTCCCGCTCGGGCACGGATGCGGTGGCGGTTTGAGTGCGTTTGAGTGAGGGGGAGCCATTATATAGCCGGGGTGGAGGTGAGGAGCGTGTGAGGGAGAAGAGTAAGGGTAAGAGTAAGTAGTGGGGGGTAGTGGTTAGGGGTTAGTGTATTGCCGTTTCAAATTAGAGTAAGTAGTGGAGCATGTTCAAACGGCACATTGAAATGGCTCGATAGCATGTGGAGCGTGTTTTCGTGTGTGTACATTCAAGCATGCACATTGCTAGGCCGAGCCATAATTTTTGAAATCTGGAGCAGATCAGTGCGGAGTAAACTGTGTGTGGTGCATTTTAAATTGGCTTAAATCAGAACATAGGCTGCGGCGCTGCTAGAAATAGCTTCACTGCCACAATGAGATGTTGTTTTTGAATTAAATTGCTAGGCTGCGACGCAGGTACGTGCTGCATGGCGCATGCATGCGAAAGGTGGCGACCTGGTCGAGGGCTGCGAGCTGTCGCGCGTGGAAGTGTTTGCCCAGTGGTCCAGCGGTCAATAGCGCGCATCCTTATCCTCGCCCCGACAAGAAAAAAACGCCAGCCAATTAGACTGGGGAACCAGGCCACCCACGGATCGCCCTGACTCTGATTCCTTATGGAAGAGCAATCGGACGGCGGCACTTCATTGTTAGGTAGATCGACGGTGCTTGTACAGCAAGATGGTCAACTTCGTTTTGGAGGCAGTCAACGGTGTTTTGATAAGTTTGCTTATTTCAAAACCTTCATTTTAGAGTGAAGATGAAGTTGGAACAAAAAAAATTCATTTTCACTTTGACTAGTATGTTTTAAACTTGGTCAAACTTAGGGGTTGACCAAATTTGAAATGAGCAACAAAAATTCAAAAAAAAATAGAAAAATGAAAAACCTGTGCACATTGTCTTCTAATGTCATGTACTACTGATTGAAGTTGATAAACAAAGTATAGATACATTCAAACTCTTTGTTCATGTATATGATGCGATATCTCGAACTCTGCCGTATGAAGTCAAGGTTGAAGAGAAGTGGTGAAAGGTTTTGAAAATGAAAATTTCGAAAACCTCACAAAAGGTTCATTTTGAAAAGTTCAAGAAGGATCCAGGCTTAGTTTTTCATTTTCATGTTTAAAACTTGATTTAATCATGGTCAAACTTAAAGTTTGACCAAATTTGAAATGAGCACCAAAATTTGAAAAAAAAACAAAAAAAATGAAAAACCAGTGCACATTGTCTTCTAATGTCATATACTACTGATTGAAGTTGATAAACAAGGTATAGATGCATTTAAACTCTTTGTTCATGCACATGATGCGATATCTCGAACTCTGCCGTATGAAGTCAAGGTTGAAGAGAAGTGGTGAAAGGTTTTGAAAATAAAAATTTCAAAAACCTCACAAAAGGTTCATTTTGAAAAGTTTAAGAAGGATCCAGGCTTAGTTTTTCATTTTCATGTTTAAAACTTGATTTAATCATGGTCAAACTTAAGGTTTGACCAAATTTGAAATGAGCACCAAAATTTGAAAAAAAAACAAAAAAATGAAAAACCAGTGCACATTGTCTTCTAATGTCATATACTACTGATTGAAGTTGATAAACAAGGTATAGATGCATTCAAACTCTTTGCAGATGAATTTCAAGTGAAATCTCAATATCTCGCAAAATTTCGTCGAGGCTTGAAGGTGAAGAGAAGGGGTCTATTTTCATGTATGCAATGTGATATCTCAAAATCTCACCAAAGCTTCATTATGGATTGTAGAAGGAGGATCTGAAGTTAGTTTTGCAATATCATGTTTTAAAGTTGTTTTTTTTAATCATTTTGTATTAAAGCAATTATTTTTAAAAATAATTTATTAATAGGAAAAATATTCAAAAAAATAATGTGACTTTGTAGTGATACTATATAGGTAGAATATAAGCTAAGGAAAAATATCTGGCTGATTTGGACTAGGTCGAAAAAAAAGTTGCTTAGAAATGGGGTCGTTTCACCTGGCTTTGGAGGCCATTTGTAACACGTTTTCGACGACAATGAGTTGTGTCTCACAAGTGACATCAGGGCAACCATGGGAGGTGTTCTACATTAGAGACAAATCACACAAGTTTTCAAGAATCAAATCAAAGTAGCAGTAACAATACATCACACGATACCAAGAACATCATTCATGCTCCTTGTTTTCTTTTCATCACCTTTACTTGGCCATCCCACAATAACTTTTGATTTCTTCTTCTTCGGCTTCGGCTTTCTTTTGTTTGCCTTTTCCTCTACACCAAGAATATCATTCATACTCTTTGTTTTCTTTTCATCACCTTCACTTGGCCATCCCACAATAGCTTTTCTTGGAGGGGGAATTTCAGTGTGCACATCCTCCAAAACAACATCAGGTTGCAGCATCATCCTCATAAATTCTCCAGGTTGCACATCCTCCAAAGCAGGTTCAAAATGCACATCATCCAAAACAGGTTCAGTTTGCATAGCCACTGCAACATCGACAGAGCCGAACACACTGTAAACACTCCTCTTCTTTATATAGCCCCCAATTCTTGCTTTTTTGGATGGACAAAGAGGTTCAGTTACAAGGGGCTAAAACACACGTTTCTTCCTGAAAAACAATTCATCTCATATGGTTAGTGAGTGCAAAAACAGAGATTTTGGATGAATTTGAACATACTTACCCCTTTGACTTTGGCTCGGTGTATCTACACTTGGTAGATCCAACTCGGTGTCCAAGTTCTTCACAACGCTTGCATCTATTTTTGTTACCTTTTGGGGGCCTCTTTGGCTTGCCGTCCTTCTTTTTCTTTCCCTTCTTACTGCTCCCACCTTTTTCAAACCAAGCATTGAATCTACTCTGTTTTGGCCAGCCAGCCTTCCTTCTCGTCAAAGGAGCGCACAAGGTGAATTCAATATCCACTTCAGGTCACTGAGACTGATCTGTAAGTGGAGGAATTGTATGTGCATATGATATGGGTGCATATTCAGCCTGGGTTTGGATGCCAAAAAAATTATGGCATGTAAACAAGGTTTTCCAGTGTGTTGCCACTCAAGGCAGGTACCCTCATGCTTATCAGTGTCAACAACATGCCTTCTGGTAGTCTTTAGATCTTTAACTTCACCACCATGCAATGAGGATTTCACAACAATCAAATGTGCAAGCCCTCTACTCCTGTTGACTACCTGCTGCACAACAGCAGGCAGTTTATCCTGCCCTTGCAGCTTATCACCAATCCTTGCTCTCAAATCCCATAACCTCATGATCATGATCCTAATTTGGTCAACCATGTCATGGACAGGCAAGTCCTTGAAATCCTTTATCATGTTGTTAAAACTTTCTGCTAAATTGTTGTTGATATGATCACACTTGATGACAGTGTTAAATCTTGACATGTACCACAAAAGAGAATGGTAGGTCTCCATCCAAGGGACAAACTCAGTGCTTGCTTCTTTTATCTTATTCAGATGATACTCCTAAGTACCAAGCTTGCATGCTCTTGCTGCTGGCCACAGGCGGCCAAATGCATCTCCTCTGAATTTTTTGATCACATTCATCCACATATGACCAAAGCACTCCCTCTGTTCAGCATGCGGAAAAACGGCCTTCACTGCATTTTCTAGCCCTTTACAGGCGTCAGTGTGGACTGCCAAAGGGGACACTGGACCAATGCTTCTTTTGAGCTGCATCATGAACCATGTCCATGAAGCCTCTGTCTCAGACTGAAACAAGCCAATAGCTACAGGGTACATCCAATTGTGTCCATCTAGAGCATTGCAAGCTGCAAGTTGACCATTCCACTTGCCAGTCAAAAATGATGAATCTATACTCAAATATGGACGGCAACCTGCTTTGAAGCCATCAATGCAAGGCTTTAAAGCCATGAAGAATTTGGAGAAATACACTTTGCCATCTGGTGCCACCTCAGTATCTATCTCAACAACACTGCCAAGACACCTTTTCTCCACTTCTGCTTTGAAGCTATACAACATTCTAAAGGTATTTGCCCAATCACCAAATAATTGTTTCATTACTCTTTGCTTTGCCTTCCACACTGTAGTATATTTCAGCTATATTGGGTAATCCTTTTCCAGATCTACTTTCAGTTTCTTTGCAGTTTCGTTTGGTTTCTTGGATAAAATAGGAGTGATTTTCTCTGCCACCCAAAGTAGGGATGTCATTTTTGTAACCATTTGTGAAGTTGTCATACAAGTATGTGCTTTTGGAATTTGATTCACCCTTACTGTCCTTCCATCAGGTTGACATCTAGCTGATATATACCACTTGCATGGCATGGCACCACCATCAAAACCTTTGCACTTGGCATAGAATTTCTTTTTATCTGTCCACAAAGTCTTGGTTTTAAACTCATGTTTGACTGCATAAGTCCTGAAACACATCCTAAACTCATCCATGCTTGGAAACAATTTACCTACTTCAATAACTGGATTTTCTTTGTCATACACACATACAAGCTCATCATCATGTCCATCACCCACTTCATCTGCAGCATTACGCATCAACTCTTCTATATCTGCATCATCATCTGCATTTGCAGTCCTTGAGTGTCTGTTATTATCATCTGTAGCTCTTTGTTCCTCCCTTTCCTTCTCTGTCTCATCGACAGGAATACCAAACATAGTTGCCATTTCAATGTCAGACATTGGAGCAATGACCAAATCTGTCTTGTCACTTATCTCAACTGTATTCCAATCAATAGATACAACCTCCTCAACCTCCTCAACATGATCAGCTGCCTCTTCTGCGCCTGCCTCCTTTGATAACACTGCCAACTCAGTAAATATAGGCATTATCTGCCTTTGTACAGCCCAATCATCCTCAGCAATCTGACTAGCCAACTTCGATTCCACATACCCAACCCTAGATTCAGGCTTCAGATCAACGAGCTCTGCCAAAAACAGAGCACTTCTGCCTTTCCAGCCTTCTTGCCGATCGATTTCCTCTACCATGTCTTCCCCTGTCTCAATCCTAATATACTCCTGTTTCCAAATATCAAACCGCAACAAAGAAACTTCTTGCTCTGGCTCCCAAACCACACTTTCCCCAATTTTGGCCACGACATTCCACACCGCCTCCTCTCCCATCCCATCTAGTTCTTGTGGATCAAATTCTGTCCTAGGTACATCCCATTTAACCATCGTGTCTCTCTCAATCATCTGCATGCTTCCATCAATCAGCAATGCCTTGCCGGGGGGAAATTTGATGGAAATTTTAAATGTATGACCTTCCCTGTTTTTGGTGGCCAACGTGAGCTACGAATCGAGGTAATAAGCAAATAGAACTGAAATTAAGTTTCAAGCTACGGGATATTACCCCTGAGTTGTCCCCTCTTCCGGCTCCATCCCGTTCCCCTCGTTCAGCACCCCCGCCGTCCACAGTCTAGGGATCTAATCAACCATCAGATCTTATTCCAAAAGGATGGGAGGTGAATTTGGGTTTGAAACTCACCAGCTTCGCCGCCGCTGCCGAGAATTGAGCGCCGCCGCCGCCGCTGCCGAGAATTGAGCGCCGCCGCCGCCACCGCCAGTAAAGCTACAGTGTTGTGGTTGCGCGCGCTCAAACGGAAGAGGTAGTTGTGTTGCGCGCGCTCGACACTAGGTGAGTCATCACATTTATGCCTTAACGTAATCGTTAACTAACCTAACTGTTTCCTTGACGGCCGTTTTATGGCTGTTGTGGCCCTGAGCTATTTTCAACCAAAACAGCGTCGCATGGGAGCTATTTCCAGCAACGACGTCGCGTTTCGTCCATTTTCGGAGAAAGACGTCGCATGGGAGCTATCAACCCGTTCTTATCCGATGTCCCTCACGGTTCCATCGATCGGTAGGAGGAAGAGGAAGCAATAGGTGCTGACACATATACCGGATGGTGACTAAGCCTTCCTTTTTTTCTCCGCAGCTGTATCCAGGTCCAGTCAGGCGATCGCTAATCAGGGATTCGGGATGAATGGCGTATCCGTCTACACGGAAACATTATGGCCATGCACGGATGAATATATCCCCCAATTGTCTCCTTCTCTACCGGCTGGGTCTTGCTCTTGCACCTATAAAGCCAGACGAATCGCCTCGCATTTCTTGATACGACAGACGTACGTATAGTCTAGACTAGACGTGATGGGCGGGTCAGATGAGAAAACTGGAGAGCTGGTCGTCATCTCCAGCGGCCGCGGGGATGGAGATGGCCAGGCGGAGAGCTTTGGCTCCAGGGTGTCTGTGTGCTCGTCAACGTCGATCCTGATGGGCGACGACGATCACGACGAAGCGGAGTGCTCCATGATGGTGGCTGACCCTACGACGCAGCAAGCAGAACATCAGCTGGACGACCTGTCGCCGCTGTTGGCGAGCCTTTCAGTCAGGTACACGGATCATTGTCTCGACTAAAGTACTGTAGTACTGTGGATTGTTTATGTTCCAGGTGACCATACGGGTAGAATCCTTGCACCCTCAAAATCAATTCGCAGATGCCTGCTCGATCTGTTTTTGCAAACGACGTAATGGTAATGAGAGATATTATGCATTCAAGCATCATGTATAGAACTAAGCTCAGTTCTCGATACCTAGTACTTTTTATAAGATCTAGTTGATTTTTCGTCGTTAATCTAGTAGATTATGCTGGCGAGCCTTTCAGTCGTCAGGTACACCGTACACGGATCATTGTCTCAACTAAAGTAGTATTGTACAGTAGATTGTTTATGGTCCAAATCACCATACCGGTAGAATCCTTGCGCCCCCTCAAATTCAGTTCCTAGTGTTATGCCGGCTCGATCTGTTTTCGCAAACGAGATAACGGTAATGAGAGATACACATTCATCACATCATATATAGAACTAAGCTCAGTTCTCTAGATTTACATGTATCTAGATACTAAAACATGTCTAGATGCATACAGATATAAACAATTCAAGCCACTTATTTTAGAACAGAGGGGGTACTACTTTTTATAGATCTAGTTAATTTTTCATTGTTAATCTAGTAGATTATGCATTTTTTTTATTTTTTTACATGCCGTTAAGATAATCTCTAAATTAGATACATTCACTTACCACAGGACAGGGTTGTCTGTGTACTATAAGGAGAAGTCCCAGTCGTTCGCCGATCTATCCCTTGTAACAAGCTTACAACACCTCCCAAAGAAGACAACCACTTACAACACCAGAATGAAGGCGGGGAGGGGACAAGCTTCTGCAGGGCCAAGCGCGGGCCGTTCGTCAATCTCTTGCCACCGTGTTGGGCCATGCACCAAGATTATAGCCAAGAAGGCGATGCCAAGGGGGTCATCTGACCGCCTGCTGTCAAGTCTCAAGAGCAAGGAGCAGAAAAATCACCTGCATATGAATATGAAGGCAAGAGAGAGGTCATGAGCTAGCTGCCAGCTAAATGCAATGCAGATGAGATTTACCAGAAATAATTGGGCATTGAGCATCCAGCTCCATGTTTTCCTTTTTCTTTTTAGTAGCTTTCTGTGATCGAGGTTATTGGAAAGCTAGTGTTGCTTGCTTTTACGCTAGTTTGATAAATCTTGTTTCTATATGATTGCGATAGGTCAATTCTTAAAGAAAAAAATCCTTCCAACACAACTCTTATTCATGTGTACTCGGTCCCCTCGTTCTATTTACTGTTTGTTTTCCTATCTCCGCTGAATCTGCTTGGTGCGTTCAAGCATCTCTCTGGGTTGTTTATCTTATGGAAACATCAATGCTTCAACAACTCATCTGCTACATATCTTTTCATCACTCGATTATCACATGGTCTACTTAGCGTATATGCCTCAACGCATATTCTTTGACGCGAGACTATCTGTCAGCAATGATCTTTCCGTTGCAAGATTATTTAGTTGGCAACAGTTTTCATTAACTCTCATTCACCCCCCCCCCCCCCCCCCCCTCCACACACACACACACACACTAGGTCGTAGTATCTCGATATTTCAAAGGTTCAGCGCGATTGGTGACAAGATTACAATGGGCCAGTGGATTTTTGAAACCCTAACGTAAACTAGTGGTTTGTGAAACCCCAGCATCAATCGTGGTGGTTTTTTATAATTTTCTCCATCCTGGAATCTCGAACTCTTGCTCCTCCTCGTGAAACCAGGTTTGAAATGTTCTTATGTAGCAAGATCTGCAATCCTGATCTTGTTTGAATTTCTCGTCCATTATTTGAGTGGTAATTTCAAGTGTCGTGTGTCGACCAAGATTTAAGAAACCGATTAAAACATGTTTATGAAGGTGCTATATATATTCCAAAGTAGAGCTGGCATTCGTTGTCTTTTTTGCCCAGTTTTGATAGTTGGGTACCTAGAATATGGCGTTTGGGACAATCTACTTGATGCAATATGTTCCGTTGGTTGTATATATGTTTTTTAGAACATACTAGACGTTTACTTCAGATTTTTTATTTCCTTTCTAGTTGATCCATGTTCTATACATCGGTTTGTGTGGAATGGTAACTTGATTAGAGGCCCGGTTACGTGTTGATATAGATGGGAACAGACCGTTGTGGCCATTACAAGAGGTGGACCATGATTACATGCAGGAATAAGATTACAGAAGCAAAAGGATGGTGTATTAATCACCATGTACTACAGGGGAGAGGAAACAAGCTAACACGGCGCTTAATCTAATCTTGGAATTCTTGGAAAGATTTAGATTATGCTTGAAACCCTCAAAATCCCTAGTAAATAGATATTTGGTGAAGTCATTTGCAATCTGATCCTTGCTTGAGATAAATCGAATATCAAGAAGCTTATTTGCAACTCTTTCACAAACTAAATGAAAATCCATCTCAATATACTTGGTACGAGGTTGGAACACAGCTGGTTTGCAAATAAGTATGCGGTGCCAAGATTATCACACCATAAACAAGATCGTTATTGAGACATATTCCCAGTTACTTGAGTAAAGCTTCTACCCATATTAGTTCAGCAGTGGCATTGGTAAGTGCTTTATATTCAGCATCGGTACTAGAATGAGAGATTGTGTCTTGCTTACGAGCATTCCAAGAAATCAAATTAAGACCAAAAATATAGCAAAGCCACCTATCGAGCGTCTATCATCAAAACATTCAGTCCAATCTGCATCAGATAAGGCACTAATAAGGGTGGAAGAGGTCTTTTGAAAAGTAAGACCAACTTACAATGAATCCTTGACATAACGCGCTTGGCTGCTGTCTAGTGAGCAGTGGTAGGCACATGAAGAAACTAACAGACTTTATTGAGTGAGAAGTCGATGTATGGTCGTGTAAGAGTTAAATCTTGCAATGCACAAATGATACTTCCGTATTGAGTACTATCTTCAGGGTCAAGAGGTGTGCCATTAGTTTTTTTTCAAAACGGGAGCATATCCCCAGCCTCTACATCAAGTGATGCACACAGACTTTCATTTATTACAACGTTTAGTTATAGTATTTATTACAATCACGGATCGGCTAGGGTTGAGACATGTATCAACCAATGAAAAATGAGAAGCAACAAAAAGCTACTCATTTTGAAGTCTACTAATATGCCGCCATCCAGTAGCCTGTAAATAAAAGTCTTGAGCGATTGTCAACAGCCGGTTGCATCCAGTAACCATAGGCTGCATAGGTGTGCCATCAGTAAGATACAATTTTCTGAAGAATATAATAGTGTAGGACGTGGTGTACATTTACTCATGCCCACACGTGTAAGCAAATCAGCCGCATATTTTTCTTATGTTAGGATGAGTGTGTCACTCACTTTCTTGACTTCAATACCAAAAAGGAAGTGAAGATCTCCCCAAATATTTGAGAGAAAAGCTGTAAAAATCGCCTTGTCTGGAGAGCTAGTCACAATCATGTCATCTACATAGATCAACAAAAATAGTAACCTCAGAGTTACAGAGATGTATCTGGTTTAGATAATGTGAAGCCAAGTGAATGAAGTTTGAAGCTGAGTCGTGAATACCAAGCACGAGGAGTTTGCTTTAAACCATTTAGAGCTTTGTCGAGTTTGCAAATAGATGTGGAGCTTGAGGATTTTTAAACCCAGGAGGCTATTTCATGTAGACTTCCTCTTCTAGAACGCCAAGTAAAAACACGTTCTTGACGCCTAGCTACCGTAAACTCCAACCTCGAGAAACAAAAATGGCTAGAACAAGGAGAATTGTAGTTTCTTTTACTACATGATTAAATGTGTCCTCATAATAAATGCCATAACGTTGTTTACAGCCTTTTGCAACAAGAGGAGCTTTCTACATGCCAATAGTACCATCAGAATTCTTGATGTGATAGACCCATTTGCAGTCAATCACATTCTTGTTTGAACCATGTGATACAAGATGCCATGTATTGTTGTGCATGAGTGCCTTATTGTTGGGCCACGCAGAGAAAAACAAAACTTTTTTCTACGCGATGATCCCAAGATCTAGATGAGGTAGTAGGCCATGAGAATTACCACTAGACGCGCGGTTGCGGAATCGATGAAGCACGTCGCTTGATGCAGTGCAGTCCTCACGATCCGTTCCGATCCACGATCATCGAAGTGCTGAACGTACAGCACATCCGCCAGTATCCACACGTACGAGGAGGAGCGCCGGCAATGGACTGCTAGGTCCGGTACGGCGGCGACAGGAATGGACTGGACTGGAGCTAGGGTTTCCAACACATGGAGTGACCTAACCGTATTCTCTAAGCACCTGCGCCCCAGCTTATATAGGGAGTGAAAGTGGGCTCCACTCACTTGTGGCACATTCACTAAAAGGCCTATATTAGTCACTACGAGTCCAACTTACTGACTCTATCTGTTTCCTTTTGGGTCCAACCCAAATATGCTCCCGCTCTTAAGTGTGTGACCCGACAGGCTCATGGTGACTCGGACACGATCCGAGTCTCACTCGTGACCGATCAGTTGGAAGCGGCTCCTAGCAGAACGTGCCAACTCCCAAGTACCAAAGAGTCATGACGACATACCTTCTAATGCGACTTTGGTCTGAGTCCCTTTTGCCGCACGATATACCTTGTCAAACTATAGGCGAATAATCGTCATCCCTTAAATAGTTCAACTCTCTTTATCGATCCGAGATAAGTGATTCATCCGATTAACTCTTAGTCGGTTGCCTCGGTTAACACTTAACCGATTCACGCATGGCCATGCTTTCCGAATCATATCTTCCGAGAGGGCCCAAAGAATATCTCTCCAGACGGAGGGGCAAAATCTCATCTTGGTTATTCACATCACGCAGCTTGATTCTCAGTCGACCCAAACTCTGCCTTTATAACTGCCCAGTGATGGAACAGCGTTTGATAGAACCTATGTCGGTGATCCTCAACTCGGATTGTGCAATAACCTCAGGTATAAGGATTACATTGATTGAGATATACAAATGACGACTTATTCGTTGTATCTCAATATGGGTCAGTCTGACTCGCTAAACTCTTTAGCCGAATCAGTGTAAGTCGGATTAGCATCTCCATGCCCATGACAAGTGGAACCTAGTCATCTGCCGACTTTCACATTGGTCTAAGTTGTGTGTCCAGCACAACCTCAATGACCAAGGATAATTAGTATGAACAACATGAATATATAGTTCCACAATCAAATCACATATTCGATGATACATATCAATAGTTCATACATGGACCATAAGCTTATGAATACATTGGAAATAACATCATGCATGATTGCATCTAGGGCATATTCCCAACTGTCATATTATTCTTGCATAGCACATCTCTAATTGGTATATGTAAGAGCTTGAGAGAGATTACACAGTTCTCCTATAGTAGTGATTAAGCCATACCGAATTATACCATCGGTGTAGTTTTTTGGCTATCATATTCCCTATTGGAGACGTGTGCGAAATTGAGCAACAGGAGGTGCTATAGGATCAGGTGGCACAATCAATCCAGGGGAAACACTACTATCCACATCCAATCTTGAGGTACCATTTTTGCCTATGGATGATGTGGGTGACATGGTGTGGCTGGTTGTGGGCGTAGACGATCCAGAGGAGGGGTACCTCGGTGGAGTCCTATCAGCATGTGCGGCATCACGTGGTTGGAGAGGGTGAGGGAGGCGTTGTCGGTCTAACGCATGCGTTGCCGGCTTAGTCGGCCACTAGTAAGGTGTTAGGTGAGATACCACAAAATCTCCCTTGTAGTTCATTTTGAGATTTATAGTGTACAATTTTGAAAAAAATTGCACTAGAAATTTTAAAATAAACTAGAGGTGGGACTTTGGTGGGATCCCACTTGACACCCTAGCCACTCGCATGGCAATGTGGCCATGCAGGATGCGCCAACCGCCTGGGACTGCCCCGGGGAGGATCGTTGCTCGCGGTCCATGGTAGATTCCTACGCAAAATCTCCATGGGGATCGGAACCACCAGAGAAATTGCTAGGTGCACCTGATTCTTCATTTGTTTCTAAATTTTCTAGTATATTGTATGTGCCTTATGTGATAGTATTTTCATTATATGTATCTGTATTTTCTTCAGCTTGTTCTTCAAGTATGACGACATGTTGAGGATTAGTGGCATGAACAATAATCACATGATCATCATTAGTTTGCATCCCCTCATGTTTAGATTAAAGAGCAGTGTGAGGTAATAGAAGAATTTCTTCATGGAGACAGGAACCAACATTAGGATGTTGATAAGAACAAGGAAAAACATTCTCATCGAAAACAACATCTCGTGAGAAGTAAACACGACTAGTAGATGTATCTAGACATTTTACCCTTTTATGATGAGGACTATAACCCAAGAAAACACATCGTTTTGAACGGAAAGAAAGCTTTCGTTGGTTATAGGGACAAAGGTTTGGCCAGTATGCACACCCAAATACGCGAAGAGAGTCACAATTGGTCTCAATATTGAGAAGTTTTTCAGTAGGACTCATGTAATTGAGTATTTTAGTGGGAAGTAAATTAATAAGATAGGTGACAGTTAAGAAAGCTTCATCCCAAAATTTTATAGGCATGGATGCATGAGCAAGTAAGGAAAGGCCAACCTCGACAATATGGCTATGTTTTCGCTCAGCCAAACCATTTTGTTGACGAGCGTGAGGACAAGATACATGATGTGTAATACCAACTTTTTGAAAAAAAAGCATTAAGTTTCTCATACTCACCACCCCAATCAGTTTTCATAGTGATTATTTTGTGACCAAATTTGCGTTCAACAAGTTTCTAAAAATTAAGAAAAAATTGATAAACATCAAAACACTTATTAAGAAAATATATCCAAGTGAATTTACTGAAATCATCAATGAAGCTCACATAATATAAGTGTTTCCCAACATACGCCGGAGTGGGACCCTATAAATCAAAAAATATTTGTTCCAATGAAATAATGGATACACTTGTTGAAAGGGGGTAGAAAAATTGATGGCTCTTGGCTTGTTGACATGAATCACATATGTAAGGTTTCATTTGTGGCTCATAAGAGAGTTTATTTTTCCTAAGCACTTGTTGAATGGTAAAAGACGACGGATGCCCTAGACGACCATGCCAAGTGGATGAAGTAGGCTTGAGAGATGACCTTGTAGTGGAAGGAATGATTGGATAAAGACCACCATGGCATGGACCTTTAAAGAGAAGTTTCTCCGTGACCTGATCCTTGATCAATAAAATATGTGAAATTCAAGAAAAACGTGATTATCTAGGGCAAGTTTATGAACAGATAATAGATTTTTGGATACAGTGGGAATATATAAGATATTATTGAGAGAAAGAGAACTATGAGGGTTGTGCAAAGTAGAGTGATCAACATGAGTAATTGTCATACCATCAGCATTTGTCGTATGAACTTGGTCATGTCCTTTGTAATTTTTTCGAGTTGTTAATTTGCTCAATTCACTAGCAACATGATTTGTTTCATCGGTACCAAAATACCAATTTGTATCTACTCCATATGAGGCAATATGTGCACCATTATCATCCGAGCGAGAATCATCATCATCATCATTATTATCTGAATACCTCCACCAACATTCACTAGCCGGGTGCCCATACTTTTTGCATATTTCACAAGTGATGTCTTGGCGAGGTGAGGGTATGCGGCCATGACCAATACCACGACAAGCTCACTTTTGTGCACCATGGCCCTGTGGGGGACCATCATGGCACTGCAGCTGTGATTACCACCCCAAGTATTCTTCCTATTATTATGGAAGTGACCACCACGAGTAGCTGCATTAACAGAGGATGAAACCCGATAGTTTGATCTGATTCAGCAAGAATTTGATTCCTATAAACATAGGTAGTGAGTTGATCACACAAATTAGAGAGTGTGGTGTTAGGATTTGCATTAACTGAAGCAACAAGAGCATTGTATTCACCATCAAGACCACCGATTTTGTATTATTTTAATTCCTCATCTTCAATGATACGACTAGCTGATGCAAGTTTCGAAGCAAAACTCTTCATTAACGGGGTATATTTAGAAGCCGACATACCCTTTTCTTGGTGTTGACAAGTTTGCCATGCAGCATGTTAACACGTGCTTTGGATTGCGACGTAAAAAATAGATTCAATAGCAGCTCATATATCTGCAGCATGCCAGTCCAAAGAATTGAGCACTAAGATCCTTACTTAGTGATTTAGTAACATAACTTACAACTTGCTGATCTCATTCAATCCAGATAGCATATAATGAATTGGGGATAATTCTCCTTGTGCCTTCTTCTACCTCCAATATTTTTGCAAGTGCTGAATCGGAGCCATCCAGTAGGCCCATGACACGAGCACCACGAAGAGTCGGAAGAACTTGTATCTTCTAGTACGAGCCTGAGTAAGTTTTTCCGAGGGAGGAGAGCCGAGAAGCGCTACTAGGGATGCTGTCGAGGAAGAGGAGCCAGCCATTGTGAAGCAGAGGAGGCAGCGATCGTGGTGATTGGTTTTTTGCTTCTGGTTGTTTTCTGATTCGATGGGGAGGGAGTGAAGGAAACAATCAGCGGTCGGAGCAATTTTCGGGATTTACTAGATCTAATAAGAGCCAGACCTTGAAAGATGAGGCTCTGATACCATATCGATTTGTGTGGTATGGTACCTTGATCAGAGGCCCGGTTCCGTGTTGATATAGACGGGAAAAGCCCCCATCGTGACCATTACAAGAGGTGGACCATGATTACATGCAAGAATTAAGATTACAGAATAGAAAACAAAGGGATGGTGTATTAATCACCATGCACTACGGAGGAGAGGAAACAAAACGGGGTGGTTGTATATATGGGGCTCGGGGCAAGAACTGAAAATGCAATAGACTGTTATTCTGACGGTAACTCAGAAATGGAGTTTGGGCCCTATGGCACGGGTAGGGATGAGGAAACCTTGAGCCTGCTCACCTTGTAGCACTACTAATCAAATACTCTCTCGGTCTCAAAATAAATATCGTATATTGGTCTAAAATTAGATGTGTCTACACACTATTTAGTATATAGATACATCCAAATTTAACCAAATTTTAAACATCTATTTTGAGACGAATGGAGTATCATTTACTAAAATAGTCGAATTCTAGTCATATCTGGACCACTGGCTCGTCCAGAGATGATACATCACCTTCCATGATGGCAGAGATGAGCTTAAAGTGGTGTAAAAATAATAAATTAAAGGACACGTCTAGCTCTCGGTCGACCCAATCGAATCAAGGTCTTTCAGGATTTGTAAATCTCTGCATTTTTTCTTTTCTGGGTTTTCCATGTGTAACTAGAAAAGGCCAAATAATAAGCTCAAAAATAACGTATGCCACATGGATTGACTACGTCAAGAAACCAATCTCAATCAGCATGTTCCATAAGGTGATGGAAATATGGAAAGAGGTCAACTCAATTCAGGCATACGAGGATGACAAATGGAGGTGGTCGTGGAACACGAAGGGTTCCTTTTCAACCAAATCTTTATCAAGCTCACTCCCAAACAAAAATCTTAGCCAAAGCGATTTGGAAAGCATGTGCTCCTCTCAAATGCAAAGTTAGAGTTAGGCTCTTCACGAAAGGGAGGGTTTAGACAACAGATAGATTGGGCAGCGAGAGCTACCTCACATTAAGAAATGTGTGTGTTTCAACATTTGTAGATGGTCAACACCTTTTTATCGAATGAGTGGTTGTCAATATTATTTGGAGTTCAGTGTTGAACTAGGCTGGTTTGAAGAGGGCCGTGCCGCCTCTAGACAAATCCCTCCGATCATGGTGGCAAACAGCGAGAGCTAGTTTTCATTATCCGACAAGGCTAGTTTTGACTCCTTTGTGATGCTCATTTCTTGGTCAGTGTGGAGAGAAAGAAATGATAGCATCTTCGAGAAGTCCTCCAAACTGTTGCAGATTCTCATCGATCATGTCAAAGCAGAAGCTAAACTATGAGTCAATGCAAGCAATGGGTGTTTCATTCTGCCGACAAGTTATTCATGCTAGCTAGGATGCAGTTCCTTCATTTTAGTTGTTGCAGACTATGGTTGTTGCTTTGTTTAGATGTTAGGTCACCATGGGTGATCTTTTTCGTTCTTGTTTCCGCGTTGCTTTCTTGCTCTTTATTGTGAACATCTTCCATTTTTAGCTTCCTCTTTATTATATATTACATGTAGTTCTCCTGCATGGTTCAAAAAACAAGCTAAAAATAAACAACTACAAGCTCAATTACTGGTTAACATAGAAAATCAAATAAAAAGGGATTACATATAAAATCCAATTACTCACGTGTATGCAATTACACATATATCACTAGTGGAAAAATGGCCTATAGTCCCGGTTCGTAAGGGCCATTGGTCCAGGTTTGTGAACCGGGACCAATGCTGGTCCCGGTTCGGACACGAACCGGGACCAATGGGTATCCACGTAGGCGCACGAGCAACGAGGGGGTGGATCATTGGTCCCGGTTCGTGGCACAAACTGGGACCAATTGGTCTTCACGTGGACGCACGCGCAACGAGGGGGGTGGATCATTGGTCCCGGTTCGTGACACGAACTGGGTTTGTTGGTCTCTGCATTTCGAGCTATTTTTGTACCGCGGCAGGATTTTTTTCCATTTATTTATTTGATGTTTTGTATTCAATTTAATGGTACTATATATATACAGCAATAATGAAACCACGGTATATATATATTACACATCATGGTCATGAATATATTATACACCGTCTCATCCGTTGTGGCATCCCGCTAAAACCACTACTAGAAAATCGCATTGTTTTTGTGCATTGAATCGTCATGACCGCATGTTCATATCATCATGTCACATTGCATTTGAGCATCGTCATTATCATGCATGGTTTGTTTAAAAACTATTTTTGAAAAGTCTGGTTTTGTTTTCTAAACGTTCCATCTTTATTCCAAACTAAAACCCGGCCTCTTCCGGATATTTTATTCTGTCTAAAAACTAATTGCAAAAGTCTTTTAAAAATAAACGGAATAAAATAAAAATATTTTATTAAACGTGGGAGGCAGCCGGCCAGGCCCAAAGGCCCAGCCAGCCTACCACCCTGCTAAACCCAACCCTAACCCTAACCTACCCAGAACCACCCGGCCGCCGCCGCACACACGCACACACGCAACGCACAACACACACAACCACATGCACCTACACCCCAACCAGCGCGCTCCCCAACCCCATTCTCCCGCCCAGCCGCCACCGACCCGCCGACCAGGCCCCCCTCCACGCTTCCCCACTCCCAGCCTCTCCTTCCGCGCCCCCACTCGCGCGCAGCAGCCACCAACCCCCGCTCACCCCGCCCACCTGGTCCACTCCCCAGACCGCCACCTACTCGACCCGCCCACCTGGCCCCACCACGACCGACCCCCTCGATCCTATCCCCACCAACCCCCGCGTCTCCTCCTAGGCTCCCCACCCCGCACGCGACCCCCACCTCTCGTCCTCGTCTGCTTCCTCATCCCTGCCTCGCGAGCGATCACCGCCAAGCTCGCCATCAACCGCAGCTCCGTCCGCCGGGCCGAGCGCATCCAGCGGCGCTACCCAGAGCCCCCCCTTCCTCGCGCTGCACCGGTCTCCCTCCTCCTCGTCCCCACCGCCATGGCGCCCCGCTCGCCGCCGACCCTCCTCTTCAAGCGAGCGCACCACCGCGCCCGCCGCTTCCTCTCAACCTCGCGAGCTTCCGTCGCCCGGCCGTCCCCGTCCTCCCCATCGCGAGCCGCCGCCTGCAGGGGCTCCCCGCCGCTCCTCGCGCTGCCTCCGGCCGCCGCTCGGCCTCGGGCCGAGGCTTCCTCGCCCAGACCTCCCGCGTCCGCCGGCCGCAGAGCTCGCCGCGTCGCCATCCACGTCCGCCGACAACGACCGCACCCACCCCTCTGCCCGATCTCGCCACCGAGCCCGCGTCCGTCGCCTCGGCCGCTCCTTCATCGTCGTGGTCTTCTACGCCTCCTCACCGAACCCTAGCACGCCCCGCTGCCGGTCCGCTGCCCCGTCGCTGGTCCTGCATCGTCTGCGCGTGAAGCCGTCCACTGCCTCGGATGCCACCGCCCGCGCATGCTCGCTGTCCCTGTCCATCTCTTCGACTATTTGGTGGTAGATGCTCCCGTTGGTGCACATAGTGAAGTGGTGGTGTGTTATGGGAGTGTGGTACTGTGTGTGTCGATGTGAAGATGGTACAATGGTATTTGTGTTCGGTTATCTCAGCTATGACAGACATAAACAACGGAAATAGGAACCATAAGGTCGCCGCCGACAATCGAAGCCTTTTGCTCTCCTTCACCGGATGTGAAGCCCAATCCCGATGATCCGAAGGCCATGCCAAGAACTGAACCTGAAGGCCGTGATGATGTTGAACCAAGATCGCCTTCCCGGATCCAAACCCCGGCATCGGCTTCATGCTCTCCTTCCCGGACGCAAAGACCCCGTTCCCGGAGGAGAAGTCCGAGCACGAAGACCACCAAGCTCTTCTTTCCGGAACGACAAGTGCTTCGCCACGGAACCGATGTTCGAGACCCTGAACCCGAAGACCAGATCCTGGCGAGACCGAACCTGAACCACATCGCACCAAGATCTTCGCCCCGATGTGTGACCCCTTTATCTGAGCCCTATTTTATAAATTGACATACATATGAATTGTTGCATATCAATTGTACATGCTTGCATACATATTTTGCGGGTCCGGGTTGTATAGTCGAGTCACCTCATAATTAAATATGGAGACCATATGCGAGCTATATTTGTCTCATATGGTCCCCATTTAAATTTGTGTAGTGAACCAATGCCATGTTTTTCCTTGTTATTACAACATTTAAATTATGAGGGTTTCAAATAACTTGAACCGTTTAATTAGTTGCCGGGACCCTAGTTCCGCTTAATACTGCCTAATTGCACAGCATCTGCATCATATCATAATCATGCTGGATCTTCTGCCGTAGTATTAAATCTTGCACCCGGTGTTTCTTTTAGTGCTTTGCTTCTTCGCGGATTAGGCCGATGAGTTGATGCGAGTATCGACAAGTTCTCCGAATATGATCCGTCGGCAATGTTTCTCAGGCGAGCATCTCTCCCCCTTCTACCTATTTTGCATTTATAGTCTTTATTTCATCTTGTTGATCTATTGCTATCCGTGTCGCGATGCTTTAGTTTCCGTACACCAGTTATATCCTGTGCAGCCTCTATATCGCCTTGGACACCTCCTATTACCTGTGTTTGGTAGATAGCAGGCCTTGCGAGTCGTAATTGCTTGCTCAGGTGCGATCTCGTATTGTCAAGTACCACAGTTGTTGGTATGCTGGCAGATGTTTATGGTGGAGATGATCATGACTTTAAATACAACTATTAAATTACTAGATATAACTAATGCAGAGGCATCGGTGGGCAATAGATGTTATTTGGTTCTTCCACGCTCACTTGTGTCCCGTAGGACCTGAGTACTTGATACCTGTTCCTTGATTTTTCGCACTATCCACATCCGAGAGGCCTTATGGACCCCCCCTGAGCTAGAGCTTGATTCATTTCTATTTCTTGGGGCCACAAAGTAGTTTGGGGCTTTATTACTATCATGTACTTATGCCATGCTTTACTGCTTTATTTACGATTGTGCGTGGAGCACCTGTACTGTTTTGGAACGTGGAATGTTTTCGCGGTACCGACAAGCCCAGTCACACTTTCGGGTTCCCAGTCGTTTACAGCCATTGTCACAAATCCTGGGTCCGTTTTGGAGCCGGCCAACTTCGTTGCGGGTAGCTTAGTGGGGTGGACCCCTGAAATATTTTATGAATCCTGTGATCGCTTTGTCGTGAATGCCTCGTTGGGTTTTGAGTTGGTTTTTCCGAGGTTGATCGAGTAGTGTGTTGCTATTTGTGCACCCTGCAGGGTAAAACTTTCTGAAAGCCGTGTCCGCGGTTATGGACGACTTGGAGCACAGTATCTCGATCATAGACAAGCATAACTAAAGTATTACTATAAATTTGACTTAATATGTGACTAGTAATTAGATGCAACCTATAACGGAATGGATATTAAAAATGCCAACAACTGGTGGAACTGGGTTGTATCGTGTTCTGATATATCTGCTTAGTAAGTATGGCAACTCCAATGGAATGTGATAAAAGTGCCAACAATTGCTGGGTTTTGGGATTCCTTAGGACAATTATATTTGACTAGTAAATGTCCCAACTATAACGGAATGGTGATTAAATAATCCGTTTGATCTGTTTTACTAAGAAGGTCTACGGTTCGAATCCGCTTCAGGATGACTCATGCTATCTATATCTGATTATTAATTGCTGCAACTATAACGGAATGAGTAAAATTGCCAACTGTGTGAGTTCCTTGGTCCGACTTCCTCTTTTGGTCTCGAGGGGGAAATACCAGGATGGGTATGTTTGGTGTTAGCTTCAGGTAGGATCCGAATAGGTCTTTCTTATCCCTCTCTGATAACCGCCAGTTGTATCGAGTCTCTATAGGTTGTTTAGTGTCGCTGCGCTGCCGCTTCAGCCCACCATACCTATGTAGGCGAGAGCCACCGAATTCTAGCCTCGCCATGTACTGGCCTCAGTACTGACGCTCCTCTTTTTCCTTTGCCCTTTGTCGGCACCCCTTTTGTTTTAGCAGGTTTGAGATCGACGTCGTTAGCAGGGTTACCCTTCCGGCTTGGCCTGGGCAGGGTTATGGACGCCATTGGTTATTCTTCAGGGCTCTTAGCCCCATTTGCATCTTGTCCGTACTCGGACGCTGTATTGTTTTCAAGGTGATTTGGATCTTTTTCGTGTATATCTGTATTCTTGACTCTTGGAGTCGTGCTGTATATATATATATATATATATATATCTGTTCTGCGGGTCCCATCGAGTACTATTGTGTAATGGTATAACTTCCTTTTCCACCCGCACGAAAGTGCCTGGTGGGCGTCCTTGAATCGTTTCTATGCGGGTTTGGCGGAAAGGGCTAAAACTTGCATAGGGCCGATTTGAGGGTGTTACGGAGTGGTATCAGAGCTCGGCAGTTGCGATACCCCACAAGTCCAGCCTGTAGGATAACCTAGCTAACGGCCGAAGTAGAGTGTCAAAACTATTTTGCAAAATCGGTTGGATAGATCTGATTAGGTCTGATTTTACTTCTTACCCCTCTGCTATTCTCCTCTTACCTCTACGTGTTTTGAATCTGCTCTCTTATCTTTTCTTCGAGTCCAGGGTTTATCGTGGTTGGGTTTTCCGTCGTACCTTCAGGATTTCGCCTCCTCCTTTGGTAACGTTGTTTCTACATCCGGTCTTCATGCTATCTGAGTGATCCTTTATCTGTGGTACCATTCTTTGTTCCTTGTTTGTGCCTTCCGGTGTTTTTCGACGCAACGACATCAGCTACCCCAGATCCGATGTAGAGTCTGCATCACTCCTTTGTTCCGAACCTCGTTTGCCGAGATCTTCAGTCTAATTCCAAGATTTGGTTGCATAATTCACCTATTCATGTGCAGAGTAATGGTTTGGGTGCGCGATGGACTGATCACCATCCGACTACTCCTATCATTCGCTTTTGTATATCGAATCGGTGGATCCAGCAATTTTACTCCGTCCACGGAAGCTAGAGGTGGCTTTATTTGTCGATACCTTTACCTTCCTCCTTTGTTTATCCGGAGTGTTCCCTCTACGGATGTGAGCAGCGACCCTTGTTAGTGGTGTCGCGAGAATCTACGTGAAGCGAGAAGATTCAGATCACCGACCTCCCTCCCGGTACCATGAGGCGGATCTCGAGGGTGAGATCCTTTGTTAGTGGTGTCGAATTGTGGCATCCCGCTAAAACCACTACTAGAAAATCGCGTTGTTTTTGTGCATTGCATCGTCATGACCGCATGCTCATGTCATCATGCCACATTACATTTGAGCATCGTCATCATCAAGCATGGTTTGTTTAAAAACTATTTTCGAAAAGTCTGGTTTTGTTTTCTAAACGCCCCGTCTTTATTTCAAATTAAAACCCGGCCTCTTCCGGATATTTTGTTTTGTCTAAAAACTAATTGCAAAAGTCTTTTAAAAATAAATGGAATAAAATAAAAATATTTTATTAAACAGGGGAGGCAGCCGGCCAGGCCCAAAGGCCCAGCCAGCCAGCCTACCACCCCGCTAAACCCAACCCTAACCTACCCAGAACCACCCTGCCACCGCCGCACACACGCAGCAGCACACACGCACACACGCAACGCACAACACACACAGCCGCATGCACCTACACCCCAACCAGCGCGCTCCCCAACCCCATTCTCCCGCCCAGCCGCCACCGACCCGCCGACCAGGTCCCCCTGCACACTTCCCCACTCCCAGCCTCTCCTTCCGCGCCCCCACTCGCGCGCAGCAGCCACCAACCCCCGCTCACCCCGCCCACCTGGTCCACTCCCCAGACCGCCACCTACCCGACCCGCCCGCCTGGCCCCACCACGACCGGCCCCCTCGATCCTATCCCCACCAATCCCCGCGTCTCCTCCCAGGCTCCCCACCCCGCACGCGACCCCTACCTCTCTCCCTCGTCTGCTTCCTCCTCCCTGCCTCGCGAGCGAGCGGCGCCAAGCTCGCCATCAACCACAGCTCCGTCCGCCGGGCCGAGCGCATCCAGCGGCGCGACCCCGAGCCCCCCCTTCCTCGCGCTACACCGGTCTCCCTCCTCCTCGTCCCCACTGCCATGGCGCCCCGCTCGCCGCTGACCCTCCTCTTCAAGCGAGCGCACCACCGCGCCCGCCGCTTCCTCTCAACCTCGCGAGCTTCCGTCGCCCGGCTGTCCCCGTCCTCCCCTCCGCGAGCCACCGCCTGCAGGGGCTCCCCGCCGCTCCTCTCGCTGTCTCCGGCCGCCGCTGTCCTGCCGCCGCTCGGCCTCGGGTCGAGGCTTCCTCGCCCAGACCTCCCGCGTCCGCCGGCCGAAGAGCTCGCCGCGTTGCCATCCGCGTCTGCCGGCAGCGACCGCACCCACCCCTCTGCCCGATCTTGCCACCGAGCCCGCGTCCGTCGCCTCGGCCGCTCCTTCGTCGCCGTGGTCTTCTACGCCTCCTCACCGAACCCTAGCGCGCCTCGCTGCCGGTCCGCTGCCCCGTCGCTGGTCCTGCACCGTCTGCGCGTGAAGCCGTCCTCTGCCTCGGATGCCACCGCCCATGCACGCTCGCCATCCCTGTCCATCTCTTCGACTGTTTGGTGGCAGATGCTCCCGTTGGTGCACATAGTGAAGTGGCGGTGTGTTATGGGAGTGTGGTACTGTTTGTGTCGATGTGAAGATGGTACAATGGTATTTGTGTTCGGTTATCTCAGCTATGACAGACACAAACAACGGAAATAGGAACCACAAGGTCGCCACCGACAATCGAAGCCTTTTGCTCTCCTTCACCGGATGCGAAGCCCGATCCCGGTGATTCGAAGGCCATGCCAAGAACCGAACCCGAAGGCCGCGATGATGTTGAACCAAGATCGCCTTCCCGGATCCAAACCCCGGCATCGGCTTCATGCTCTCCTTCCCGGACGCAAAGACCCCGTTCCCGGAGGCGAAGTCCGAGCACGAAGACCACCAAGCTCTTCTTTCCGGAACGACAAGTGATTTGCCACGGATCCGATGTTCGAGACCCTGAACCCGAAGACCAGATCCTGGCGAGACCGAACCTGAACCACATTGCACCAAGATCTTCGCCCCGATGTGTGACCCCTTTATCCGAGCCCTATTTTATAAATTGACATACATATGAATTGTTGCATATCAATTGTACATGCTTGCAGACATATTTTGCGGGTCCGGGTTGTATAGTCGAGTCACCTCATAATTAAATATGGAGACCATATGCGAGCTATATTTGTCTCATATGGTCCCCATTTAAATTTGTGTAGCGAACCAATGCCATGTTTTTCCTTGTTATTACAACATTTAAATTACGGGGGTTTCAAATAACTTGAACCATTTAATTAATTGTCGGGACCCCGGTTTCGCTTAATACTGCCTAATTGCACCGCATCTGCATCATATCATAATCATGCCGGATCTTCTGCCGTAGTATTAAATCTTGCACCCGGTGTTTCTTTTAGTGCTTTGCTTCTTCGCGGATTAGGCCGATGAGTTGATGCGAGTATCGACAAGTTCTCCGGATATGATCCGTCGGCAATGTTTCCCAGGCGAGCATCTCTTCCCCTTCTACCTATTTTGCATTTATAGTCTTTATTTCCTCCTGTTGATCTATTGCTATCTGTGTCGCGATGCTTTAGTTTCCGTACACCAGTTATATCCCGTGCAGCCTCTATATCGCCTTGGACACCTCCTATTACCTGTGTTTGGTAGATAGCAGGCCTTGCGAGTCGTAGTTGCTTGCTCAGGTGCGATCTCGTATTGTCAAGTACCACAGTTGTTGGTATGCTGGCAGATGTTTATGGTGGAGATGATCATGACTTTAAATACAACTATTAAATTACTAGATATAACTAATGCAGAGGCATCGGTGGGCAATAGATGTTATTTGGTTCTTCCACGCTCACTTGTGTCCCGTAGGACCTGAGTACTTGATACCTGTTCCTTGATTTTTCGCACTATCCACATCCGAGAGGCCTTATGGACCCCCCCTGAGCTAGAGCTTGATTCATTTCTATTTCTTGGGGCCACAAAGTAGTTTGGGGCTTTATTACTATCATGTACTTATGCCATGCTTTACTGCTTTATTTACGATTGTGCGTGGAGCACCTGTACTGTTTTGGAACGTGGAATGTTTTCGCGGTATCGACAAGCCCAGTCACACTTTCGGGTTCCCAGTCGTTTACAGCCATTGTCACAAATCCTGGGTCCGTTTTGGAGCCAGCCAACTTTGTTGCGGGTAGCTTAGTGGGGTGGCCCCCTGAAATATTTTATAAATCCTGTGATCGCTTTGTCGTGAATGCCTCGTTGGGTTTTGAGTTGGTTTTTCCGAGGTTGATCGAGTAGTGTGTTGCTATTTGTGCACCCTGCAGGGTAAAACTTTCTGAAAGCCGTGTCCGTGGTTATGGACGACTTGGAGCATAGTATCTCGATCATAGACAAGCATAACTAAAGTATTACTATAAATTTGACTTAATATGTGACTAGTAATTAGATGCAACCTATAACGGAATGGATATTAAAAATGCCAACAACTGGTGGAACTGGGTTGTATCGTGTTCTGATATATCTGCTTAGTAACTATGGCAACTCCAATGGAATGTGATAAAAGTGCCAACAATTGCTGGGTTTTGGGATTCCTCGGGACAATTATATCTGACTAGTAAATGTCCCAACTATAACGGAATGGTGATTAAAACTGCCCACTACTTATGCTTCAGGATGACTCATGCTATCTATATCTGATTAGTAATTGTTGCAACTATAACGGAATGAGTAAAATTGCCAACTGTGTGAGTTCCTTGGTCCGACTTCCTCGTTTGGTCTCGAGGGGGAAATACCAGGATGGGTATGTTTGGTGTTAGCTTCAGGTAGGATCCGAATAGGTCTTTCTTATCCCTCTCTGATAACCGCCAGTTGTATCGAGTCTCTATAGGTTGTTTAGTGCCGATGCGCTGCCGCTTCAGCCCACCATACCTATGTAGGCGAGAGCCGCCGAATTCTAGCCTCGCCGTATACTGGCCTCAATACTGATGCTCCTCTTTTTCCTTTGCCCTTTGTCGGCACCCCTTTTGTTTTAGCAGGTTTGAGATTGACGTCATTAGCAGGGTTACCCTTCCGGCTTGGCTTGGGCAGGGTTATGGACGCCATTGGTTATTCTTCAGGGCTCTTAGCCCCATTTGCATCTTGTCCATACTCTGTCGCTGTATCGTTTTCAAGGTGATTTGGATCTTTGTAGTGTATATCTGTATTGTTGACTCTTGGAGTCGTGCTGTATATATATATATCTGTTCTGTGGGTCCCATCGAGGACTGTTGTGTAATGGTATAACTTCGTTTTCCACCTGCACGAAAGTGCCTGGTGGGCGTCCTTGAATCGTTTCTATGCGGGTTTGGCGGAAAGGGCTAAAACTTGCATAGGGCCGATTTGAGGGTGTTACATCCATCGTGCTTGGTCGAAACATATTAATTACAAACGGTACTCACACGAATTTGATCTAATTTACATCCTTTTTTACACTTCACCCTTCCAAATGAATCGGGTAATAGTATTCTCCTTTCGGATATATGACATGTTCTAATAAGAATCCGGCAATTTCCTCATAAATTGCTTGCACGCGTTCTTGTGATAGAAGACCGTCCCGCATCCGTTCGATCAAATTTAAAGAAGGGGGTCCATATATATGAATGAAACTAAACACAATTGATGATAATAAAATAAAGTTGTGATTATTGTTTATCGTACTTCAATTTTTTCGATGTTTCGGTCTGCGCCCTTCTCTTTGGTCGTCTGGCAAATAAACTCGTAGATATAGTATCCACATAAGTTATTCCCGGCTTCCTGCCTCAAGAACTTTACGAGAACGGAGTTCAATCAAAATAATAATCAAGCATGATAATGGTGATATTGAAACTAGAATCAAAGATATGCGTGGATCTAGCAAGTAGTACTTACAGTCAATGGTTGAATGTAGGCTCTGGATTCCAAACACCCCTAGTGTTGGTGGTAAACCGTTTCTAAGCCTTTTGGAGGCATTCTTGCATGTTCGCCCACTTTTCTAAAGGTGTGCATTTCGAGTCCATGACTTTTACTACTCCTTGGTCAACAACAATGATTAACAGAATATAGTGAAAGCTGGACACACTAACAAAATATAACACGAGTCAATTATACGCTTAACATCGAGTAAGAGAAAATATAATGTGTACAAGACAGTAACACTCACCCAGCGTTGTAAGGAAATAGTATTTCCCTTCTGTTGCCGAAATACGTCAATGCTCATGTACTCAGTAATAGACAGTCCATATAATTTGGCATTTTCTCTGTACAGTTGAATAAACTCCGGATCAATGTTCGGATCATGCCGCTCCTAGGATCTCCACTCATTGGTATCGTACACTTTGAGCGGTTCGATCGATTGATTTTTTTGTTGTCCGAACTGGGCAACTTCTTTCCCGACTCTCCGCTCTTTTGCCTCAGCCGACTTGGTAATAGAGCGATTATAGTATGATGTGAGCGATATGGGTTGGTGAAGCTGAATCTTAAGCGCGGCTGCTTTGGCTTTATCTTCTGCGGTGACCGAGAAGAATGGCTCTATCGGCTTTTTCTTGTTAGCCATGTCAATCTTCCACTTTTCATAATAGGCATATGCGGCCGCAGCAATTTCCTCATCAGTCTTCTCGCAAGGTAGCTTCTTCATATTCTTATGAGGTACTCTTGGGAGGGGTGATAGCTTACGTTTTGGTGATCGGGACGTGCTCGTGCTGCTGTTGTTGGTGCTGTCCCTCTTAGTATACTTCCGCTTTTGTCTCTGAGGCTCAGGGGACGGAGACGGCTGACGCAGCGGCGGAGATGGCTGCGCTGAGTGGTGAGGCAGTGAAGGCGACGGTTGCGCTGGAGAATGGTGAGGTGGCGGCGAAGGTGGATTGCTGCTCTGAGGAGTGGGTGGCCTTGGCGACACATAATTTGGAAGAATGATGTGCTCCTTTGGCCATACAATAGTCCCACCTTTGGCTTCTCCTAGTTCAGTCAGCTCCATATCTTCCCCTGCAGGGTGGTCCAGCTTCAACTCCTCAAAATCCTGCTTCACATCATCCACCGTGACGACAGTGTACCCTTTTAAAACCGATCTGCAATGCCAAGTTGGGTTAGGCGCAATTGGTACGGCCATGCCGACCGCCGCCGTCACCCTTAAGTTCATAACTTGCACCTTTACCTCACAAGTTGTGCTCTCCGTGATATCATCCACTGGGTAGCGTTTAGGAGGAGCCATCGTCGGTGCATCATCATCAACATCCTGGAGCTGCGTGGAAGCGATGCTGTTTTTCTTATTCGATAGGGCGCCGGTACCATCGGATGCAGCTTCTACCATGTGCCGCTGAGATTGGCCGCTAATACCTTGTTGGCTAAGTCTGTCAAGTTGATCCTGGTGCCGCTTTAATGATTCTTCTACATTACGTAGCCGGTCTGTAGCAGCCGCTTTCTCAGCTACCTCCCTTTCCTTTCTCCTCTGGTGGCTTTTATCAGGATATCTCTTCATTTCCGCGGGGAAGGCAACATTCCACGGCTTGGAGCCTGGTGTGCCTCTTGCTCGTCCTTTGTGTTCATCATTTTTAAGGGCGTGTGTGAGCTCGTCGTTCTCTCTATCAGGAACGAACCGTCCCACTGCAACATCATCTACGGCATTTCTAATATCATCGATGGGCAGTAGGGGAAGATCTTTGTGTGTCTGATTATATATTTCCCTGCCTTCTTCGTCCAACATGCCTACATGGCCGTAAAACCAGTTTCTCGCCCGTGGTGTCCATGGTGTGGGCTTTGGTTTGATCCCGGAAGTAATGTAATTGACCTCAAGTGCATCCCACTTAGGCATGCAACCGGCATAGCCAGCAGGACCCATATTATGATGGTACACTTTCTTGGCAGCGTTCTCCGTATTTATTCTAGACCTTTCCAAAGCTTTCTCTGATGTCTTGTACTTCACAAATTCAGCCCACTGGTGTCTTAACTTAGCATAGCCGCCTTGATTGAAATCCGGAACCTTCTCTACCTTGACAAAGTTATTGTACAGTTTCTTCTTCCAGTTCTTGAATGCATCGGCCATCTTGATGAGAGCAAACTTCTTGACTCTTTGCACAAGCTCCATTTTTGCTCTCTCTCCTCCTCATCTGGATTCACATCTGGCCTTGGCAGTAGGAAATTAATCATGAGCTTGTCAAAAATCTTATCTTTGGTGATATCGCCGACATATGGGACTCCACCGCCGCTTGGCCGATTCCATTCTTGAACGGTGATTGGGATGTAGTCCCTCACAAGAACTCTGCATTGCTTGACAAATTTTTTTGTGACATCATTGGGAGCTTGCGGTTCGCCGTCTACACCGACCACTTCGATCCTATACCTCACAGTGTCATCCAACTTTTTTGTTGGGCCTCGTTTCATTCTTACAGAAGAAGTTCTCGATCCAAAGGGCTAAAAGAAGAAAGAGTGTTAATATATGCATGTATATATAGACAACAATATTTTAATTACAAAAATACATATATACACCTCGCCGGAGTTTGCAAGATTTAAGGTTCCGCCGGATCCGTCCCCTTCTCCGTCATCGGCTTCTCCCCCATCCCAGGCTTCACCTTCTACCTCACCGGATCGGTCTTCTCGGTTGAGAGACTCATCTCCCTCACCGGATTTGTTCAGAAACTTCTTGGTGACATCAACATCGATAAATTCATTTTCGCAGATCATTCCGAGGAGGATGTTTTCCTGATGTTCTAGATTCATAGTATCTTGGTGTGTTGGATCCATAGTATCTGCAAATTAACATTTGCAAGTAACTATAATGCAAATAATACAAAACACTATACACTTATTTTCTAAAATGCAATAGTTCTATAGAAGAATAAAATGCAATATTTTCCTTCTTTTTCAGAGGCGGCACGGCGTCAGGAGGGGTTCGCAACATGGGCCGTGATACGTCGATATGTCAAAACCTAAAATTTTGGCGTCAGGAGGGGTTCGCAACTTAGGGGGTGTCGGTGTTCCTCTATGTAAAGTAAGGTTTAAAGTTGAATGAATATGAATGCTTACATTTTTAAATGCTAGAGCTCATTTTTCTGAATATTTTGATATATTATACACATTTTTTCTGATTTAAAATGAATTAGTTATGATTTTTCCCAATTTTAATACATTTTTAAATCATTTTTAAATCATTTTTAAATAAATAAACATTTTTGGAATTATTCAAATTATTTTTTATCTGGCCCCACATGTCAGACTTTTATTAATTTCAGAAAACATTTCCAAAAAGAATAAAAACCTGACATGCTAGACCCACTTGTCAGCATTTTCAGTTAATAAAACAATTACAGAAAACATTTAAAAAAACCTTTATGACGTGGGCGACGGTGTCGGGCTCGGGCGGCGCGGTCGGAGGCGGCGGGCTCAGGCAGCATAGTCAGAGGCGGGCTTGGGCGGCGCGGTCTCAGGCGACGCGGGCCTCCTCCTCCTTGGGCACCGTGGCGGGTGGCAGCGGTGCCGATGGGGGGCGGCGCGGGCAGGGGCTCGGGTGGCGCGGTCGGAAGCAGGGCGGCACGGTCGGAAGCGGAGCGGCGTGAGCTCGGGCGGCGCGGTTGACAGCGAAGAGGGCGACGATGGCGCGGTCGACGGCGGCTCGAAAATCCGACAGCCTGACAGTGTCGTTCTGCTCCGCGCGTGATTTTCCTTAGGCGTTTTGCGAGTGAAGTGGGTGGGAAAGAAGAAGAAGGGGCAACAGTTACGTAGTACAGGCCTTTGGTCCCGGTTCATGGCACCAACCGATACCGTTGCGCCTTTGGTCCCGGTTGGTGGGACGAACCGGGATCAAAGGTCTAAGCGGGGAGCGTTGTTGGGTCGCCACGTGCAGTGCGCGCATCTGGGCCTTTAGTCCCGGTTCATCGCACCAACCGGGACCGTTGCGCCTTTGGTTCCAGTTGGTGGGACCAACCGGGACCAAAGGTCTGCACCACATCCAGCGCGCACACCCAGGGTCATCGGTCCCGGTTCACGGGACAAACCGGGATCTTTGACCTGTTTTTCAGATTTTGGCCAAATTTTTGGTCTTCCCACCATTTTCAAAAAAAAAATTCTTTAATTAATAAGATGTTTCAATTTAAGATGATTATTTATTTGGAATTTCAAAAAACTTTTAACAGGAAAAGTGCTTCAATTTAAATAACTAATAAAAACCATTTTCTGTTTTCAAATATTTTTATTTTAACTATACAATTTTACTATTTTCAATTAAAATTGTATTAACAAATATTTATTGCATAATTTGGAATTTGAAAAACTTTCAGCAGGAAAAGTGCTTCAATTTAAATAACTAATCAAAAACCATTTTCTGTTTTCAAATATTTTTATTTTAACTATACAATTTTACTATTTTCAATTAAAACTGCGTTAACAAATATTTATTGCATAATTTGGAATTTGTAAAAACTTTCAACAGGAAAAGTGCTTCAATTTAAATAACTAATAAAAACCATCTTCTGTTTTCAAATATTTTTATTTTAACTATACAATTTTACTATTTTCAGTTAAAATTGCATTAACAAATATTTATTGCATATTTCGAAAACGGGGTGTTCAAAACCTTTTCTTAATTATAAAAGAATTATTACACCTATTCAAATTATTAACATTTATGCCATTTTCAATTAAAAATTTATTAACTATTTTTTTTGCATATTTCATTAACTAAGAAGCCGGGCTAGGAATCTCCATCCCCGTCGTTTTGAATATGGTTTCAATCGGGCATAACAAATTCAAAAATGATCCAAACAACGTGAACCTTCGCGTGGTGTCATATTATGTGTCATAGTTGCAAGGAAAAATATTGAACTTGAAAAATTGCAAACATCATAAAAAATCCTTCACAAAATGACCTATCATGTTCGAGGTTTCATGGCATTTAGGTTAAACCACCAATGTTACGGCTAGAATCAGGGCATAGTTTGTGATAATGTGCCCATATTGTGCACACATGTGCATCTTGGGATGGCTTACGATGTTGCAGGAGGAAGTTTTCCTTTTCGACGCACGAAAAAGCCAATTTCCATTTTGAGGTGCCGAAATCAAGGTGTTTTGTGAAGCAACCACCAAATTAAATTTTTGCATCGGTACCAACCCATTTTTCAAAAATACTAGACCACCTTAGATGGACAATTTCCCAACCGGTGTATCTGGAACCATTCTGTCTATCCCTCATGAAAAAGACAAATTCTTGCCGAATCGGTAGGAGGTTGCCCAGATTTGAACTACAAGTACATGATATAATGCTTGTGAATTTTTTTTAAAGTCATTTATAGGTTCACAACATGCTATTTCATCAGAGATCCACTTTAAGTTTAATGATCCAAACAATGTGAAACCTTCGCGTGGTCTCATATAAAGTTTTCATACATCACATAAAGTTTTCATACATTACATAGATTTACATAGGGTTTAGGGTTTAGGGTATGAATCCTTCGTCGCGTATGTCGATCCCTTGCCTATGATCACTTCTTAGGCCGTAACCATGGAGCATCTTATTTGCTTAACGGGATGCTTGGTTCAGTTTTCACGGTGAATTACGGAATTTCATCAAACTTATCATAATCTGCTGACATATTTGTCTTGTCCTCGACTCCCCGATGTTTCTTTTCCCTAAAAGAACTATGTGACACCTGGGCTCGTCGTCTGATGTATTCGTTTCCTTATTTTTTTTTATTTTTTCGGTCTAAAGGACATGTCCTTCACATAAAAAACCTGAGCCACATCATTGGCCAGGACGAATGGTTCGTCTGTGTAACCAAGATTCTTGAGATCCACTGTTGTTATTCCGTATAGCTGGTCTACCTTTACCCCTTCTCCATTCATGTTGACCCAACTACACTGAAACAAAGGGACCTTAAAAGTAGGTCCATAGTCAAGTTCCCATATCTCCTCTATGTAACCATAGTATGTGTCCTTTTTCCCATTCTCGCATGTTGCATCAAAGCGGACACCACTGTTTTGGTTGGTGCTCTTTTTATCTTAGGCAATCGTGTAAAATGTATTCCCATTTATCTCGTACCCTTGGAAAGTCAATACAGTCGCAGATGGTGTCGCGGCCAACAAGTAGAGCTGATCTCCAATAGTGATGTCATTCATGAGATGTAATTGCAACCAAGTGCCGAAAGTCTCCATGTGATTTTCTTTAATCCAGTAGTCATCCTTCCCTGGGAACTTGGAGCGTACAACATTCATGTGTTCCTCGATATACGGAGCCACAAAGGTAGAACTTTGTAGAACTGTGTAGCGTGCTTGATTCAAAAAATGCCCGTCCCTAAATATCTTGCTTTCTTTCCTAGCGTGCCTTTTCCACTCAGTCTCCCCTCATACCGTGATTCAGGAACACCAATCGACTGAAGGTCAGGAAGAAAGTCTACACATAACCCAATGACCTCCTCTAATCCATAGCCCTTGGAGATGCTTCCTTCTGGCCTAGCACGGTTACGAACATATTTCTTTAAGACTCCCATCAACCTCTAAAAGGCGAACATATTATGCAGAAATACAGGACCGAGAATGGAAATCTCTCCGACTAGGTGAACTAAGAGATGCGTCATAATATTGAAGAAGGACGGGGGAACACCAACTCAAAACTGACAAGACATTGGACCAAATCCTTTCCAGACTTTCTCGATCGATTAACTGCTGAGATATTGCATTGAGGAATGCACATAGCTTCACAATGGGTACTCGAACATTTTCTGGTAGAAGCCCCCTCAATTCAACCGGAAGCAACTGCGTCATAATCACGTGGCAATCATGACACTTCAGGTTCTGGAATTTTTTCTCTGCCATATTTATTATTCCCTTTATATTTGACGAGAAGCCAGCCGGCACCTTGATACTGCTCAGGCATTCAAAAAATATTTCCTTCTCTGCTTTGGTAAGAGTGTAGATGCTTAAGTATTGACGGCCTTTATCAGTATGCTTTTTGTATGGGTCTTTGATACGTTGCTGGTCCTCCCGTGCTTCTGGTGTATCTTTTGTCTTTCCATACACACCCAAGAAGCCTATCAGGTTCACGCAAAGATTCTTCGCCACGTGCATCACGTCGATTGAAGAACGGACCTCTAGGTCTTTCCAATACTCAAGCTCCCAAAATATAGATTTCTTCTTCCACATGGCCATGTGTACGGTAATGAGGTCTTTCGGAACAGATTCACCGCCAGGACACTTTCCAAATATTACTTCTAAGTCCTTAACCATACCAAATACATCATCACCTTTAGGGAGCTTAGGCTTCTTCCCATAATCTGTCTCACCGTTGAAATGCTTGCCTGATGACCCACAAGTATAGGGGGTGTATCGCAGTATTTTCGATAAGTAAGAGTGTCGAACCCAACGAGGAGAAGAAGGTGCTGGCTAGTGGTGTGGATCAGGAATTCTCTGCAAATACTTAGCAAACGGATTTTTAGGGGTTTTCGATAAAGCAAGTAAACAAAGTACGAGTAAACAAAAGACAGTAGGAATAAATGCAGCAAGTGTCCCAATCTTTTATGCAGCAAAGGACAAGCCAGTTGTATTTCTATAGATGACCAAATGTTTTCGAGGACACATGGGAAGACTGTCAAGTGCTTTCGCTTCATATAGTTGATTAATCTTCTTTAGCTTGCTAAGTGTTGTGTGGGTGAACCTGTGCTAATGTACCGCCCCATCCAAGACTAATACATACTTGTGATTAAACCCCTTGCAAACATCCATACGTACAAGAAAGTATTTAAGGTAGAAACCTAACCACAGCTTTAAACTCTAAGACCCTTATGTCCCTTGTGCAATGGTTTCCTAACGGGGGTTCAGGTTTCTGTCACTCCGGAACCCCTACGATTAGTAGCCAAATACACAATGCATTCCCCTAGGCCCATATAGGTGAAGTGTCATGTAGTCGACGTTCACATGACACCACTAGAAGAAGTACACCACAACTTAAATAACAATCTATTGAATCTTTCTCAACGCAACTCCACTACTAACAACAAGACTTCTCCCATGTCCTCAAGAACAAAACGAACTACTCACAAGACATCATATGGATCATGATCAGAGATGTAATAATGATGTATAACAATCTGAACATAAACAATAATTCAATGGTTCACTCAATAGCATCAACTAAAAAGAGTAATCAACACCGGAAAAGTTTCCCTTATGAACTATGCAAGATTCAACACAATTGTTACAGCAATATGGAGATGGTGATGAGGGTGCTGATGGTGATGATGGTGGTGATGATGATGATGATGATCTCGATGAAGTCCAGCTTGATGGTGGTGTTGATGGCGACGATCTCCCCTCTACCGGAAGGAATTCCCCCTGCAGAAATCTGTCTACGGGAGAGATCTTTCACTCTCCGTGTTTTCCGCCCCGCAGAGGTGTCGGAATCTTTCTATGATCGCTCCCCGAGTCTTAGGGTTTCGTGGGGATGATATACGCCAGAGGGGAGAGGCTGGAGTGGGCCAGGGCGGCCACACCACTCCCAGGCGCGGCCTAGGCCTGCACGCACCATGGGGTGGTGTGGGCCCCCTATGGCCCACCTCCACTCCATCTTCTGGCATCCTGAGTCTTCTGGAAAAATAGGATTTTCCATATATTTTCCCGGATTTTCTGATCTTCGCGAATTTTGCCTCCAAACAGCACCTTTTCCATTAGAATCCTGACTGCAGCGGTCCATGCTCCAAAAGTCATCAACCATGCAAAAATAGATGAAATAACATAAGTATCACCTCTCAATACGAAATATATCAATGAATAATAGTGAATTAATACATAGAATAGTGATGCAAAATGGACGTATCAACTCCCCCCAAGCTTAGACTTCGCTTGTCCCCAAGCGAAACTGAGCTCAATAAACATGAACTCAGGTTTGTGGAGTGACGAGTTGATAAAAGAATACGGACAAGAAGCATCACATTCATCAAAAGCATAGATCATAATAGAAGAAAACTCGCTATTATATAACTTAACTTGCAATGAGTAAAGGAAACACAATAAAGATACATAAAGTGAATCATAATTGGTAATGGCAAACTTAGCTCTTGGTCGAAGAATAGTTGATAATTTGCTGGAGTTCACAAATAGCTGGTTTTTCAATGATAGCTTTCAAAGTAGTAAACATCAAGATAAGAGCAATGTGCAAAGCAAGGAACATAAGAAACATGATTGAATAAATCATCATATGAATGAATGAAACACATCAACTCAAAATACTTGCTGAGATAGAAGGGAGTAGGTTTACTGACTCAACTACAAGGTAAAAGAAAGGGCCCTTCAAAGAGGGAAGCAGGGATTGCAAGTCTCATAAAGAGCTCCCAAAAATTATGATACTTACTAGCTTTCATCTCTCATTGCCCCTATCATAGGCATCTTTAGGTGATTAAGGTTAAAGTGAGGTCCAATCTGAGTTATATGCTTGACAGACTATAAACTAAAAATCCCAAGTCCCTTGAGTATGAGGGCCGCTCCTCATGCTACTCAACTTTAGTTACCGGTAAGTTCTTGTCATCGTAAGTATGTGCGTATCATTGAGAACCGCCAACGGGGTACCCCTTGCCCAATGATACGGAAGAATCCCCATATCAAAATGACAAGGCAAGCAGACAATGAGTATCTCAGCAATCTTCTTATTTACCATGGGAAAATGGTGCTTTTTTCTCTCTTTCCTCTTTTCATAGTATCTCTTTTTTTCTTTTCTTTTTCTCAATAGCTCTCTCTCTTTTTTATAATAAGAATGCTTCATAGATATCATTATGGTTACGCTGCAGGTTTCCACCATGTCAGCATGGATTAGACTAGCGGCCCAGGCGTTTCTCTAACACACATACATAACTCCATGGACTTACAAGCTCCCCTTTTATTTCACACCGATGACATCCGCAAACAAAAGAGCAAGGTATCAACTGGGTATATATTTACAAGTGTTGAAAGCGTTCCTCGTGACAGCACGGTTCTGCTAATCCCCAGCCTATAATTTGCAAGCATATAACTTTCATGGAGAGTTCACAATGGTTCAGGTTTATTAAGTGCAAGAAAGTAAAGTGTGCCATCAAGTTCGTGAGAGCTTTAATCACTAATTTTCTCATAACAAGTTTAATTTGGGAGGTAGACAAAACAGGAATTTACTTGGAATAGCAATAATGCTACTAGGTAGGTATGGTGGACACAAATGGCAAAGGTTTTGGTTTAAAGGAGGTGGATGCACGAGAAGAATTCCCTCTCAGTATAGGTTTTTGGCTAGCAAGGCTGGGTAGCAAGTATAAGAGTTGAAGGAAACAAACAAACATACAAATGATAAAGACAAACATGCAATCTTCCTTGGAAGCAGAAAAGATCTTAACTAGAGAATACTAAACTTATGAGCAAATCAAGAAAGAAAGATGATGAAATTATTTTTCTCTCAAGTACTTCTATTTTTTTCTTTTCAACTCTCAAAAAGGTGTTGCTACTGACCGAGCCAGGTTTGCCAAAACCAACTAAATTAACTCAATGATCCCAAAGTGCTACCAATACGAACAACAAGATCAATCATATAACCATGAATTGAAAACTAACATAAGCTATGCAAAAGAGTGAATGATAGAACTTCTCATTAATATTCCATAACGGAAACTCACACCAAGGGATACAAATCTAACGAGAGAGGGGACACTTCCATAATGCAAACCATACTACAAAATAACTCCTCTATTCATGATATGACTCTACTAATAAGGTAAAAAGATAGAAGATAGTGATATGATACCGCGGCACTCCCCCAAGCTTGGAACAAACCAAGGGGATGCCAAACCTGATGACGAATTACTCCTTAGGTGGTGGTGGTATCTTCTCATCTTTGTCCGTCTTCCAAGGTAAAGGTTTCCCATCAACAAAGGACATCGTGGTTTCCAACATCCAGAACTGTTACCTAGTTGGAAACGGACTTTGCAGGTCTCTGAATTTGGTCCTCAATGAATTTCTTTGGAGTTATAACTTGAAAGGCATCAACATCTTCATTGTAAGAATCTCCAGCAATATAGTGTTTGAGTCGCTATCCATTCACTACTTGTGTAGTATTATCTTTTAGAGAAGAAATTTTTATTGCTCCTGAGCGGTATACTTCTTCAATGATGAAAGGTCCTTCCCATTTTGATAGTAGCTTACCTGCAAAAAATCTGAGACGAGACCTATACAATAGAACTTTCTCACCAACATGAAATTCTCTCTTAAGTATTCGCTTATCATGCCATCTTTTAACTTTTTCCTTAAAGAGCCTAGCATTCTCATAGGCTTCACTCCTCCATTCATCTAGAGAACTTAAGTCAAATAATCTTTTCTCACCAGCGAGCGTACAATCTCTATTTAGTTCTTTCACTGCCCAGTAAGCTTTGTGTTCTAACTCTAAGGGTAGGTGGCAAGCTTTCCCATAAACCATTTTATAAGGAGACATTCCCATAGGATTTTTATAAGCAGTTCTATAAGCCCATAAAGCATCATTCAACTTCTTAGCCCAGTTTTTTCTAGACCTATTAATAGTCTTTCGCAAGATAGATTTAATTTCTCTATTTGATAACTCTACTTGCCCGCTAGTTTGGGGGTGATAAGCTGAAGCAATTCTATGATTAACATCATATTTAGCAAGGGTCTTCCTAAAACCACCATGAATGAAATGAGAACCCCCATCAGTCATGAGATACCTAGGCACCCCAAACCTTGGAAAGATAACATCCTTAAGCATTTTTAGAGAAGTCTCTTCGTCAGCACTCTTTGTAGGAATAGCTTCTACCCACTTAGTAACATAATCAACGGCAACAAGAATATGAGTGTAGCCTTTCGAAGGAGGGAAAGGACCCATAAAGTCAAATCCCCAATAATCAAAAGGTTCAATAACTAGAGAGTAGTTCATAGGCATTTCATTGCGTCTAGAAATATTACTAACACGCTGACATTCATCACAAGATAGGACAAATTTTCTTGCATCTTTAAAAAGGGTAGGCCAGTAGAAACCTGATTGTAGTACCTTTTGTGCAGTTCTATCTCCTGCATGATGTCCTCCATAGGCACTACCATGACATTTATGCAATATCTCCTTTTGTTCATATTCTGGAACACATCTTCGCATAATACCATCAACTCCTTCTTTGTATAAGTGTGGGTCATCCCAAAAATAATGCCTCAAATCATAGAAGAACTTTCTTCTTTGCTGAGCTGTAAAAGTTGGAGGCAAATACTTGGAGACAATAAAGTTAGCATAATCAGCATACCAAGGGCTTCCTCGCGAGCTCACCCCTACTGCGGCTAACTATTCATTTGGGAAACTATCATTAATAGGCATAGGGTCAAAAGAGATGTTTTCCAAACGAGATAAATTATCAGCTACAGGATTTTCAGCACCCTTTCTATCTACTATATGTAGATCAAACTCTTGTAAAAGTAGTACCCATCTAATAAGCCTAGGCTTAGCATCCTTCTACGTCATAAGATATTTAATAGCAGCATGATTAATATGAATGGTTACTTTTGAGTCCACAATATAGGGCCTAAACTTATCACAAGCAAAAACAACAGCTAGAAATTCCTTTTCAGTAGTAGCATAATTCCTTTGAGCAGCGTCTAGAGTCTTACTAGCATAATGGATAACGTTTAGCTTTTTATCAATACGTTGCCCAAGGACAGCACCTACAGCAAAATCACTAGCATCACACATTATTTCAAAGGGTAAACTCCAATCAGGTGGTTGAGCAATAGGGGCTGTAGTTAAAGCCTTCTTAAGAGTTTCAAAAGCTTCCTTACAATCATCATAAAAAACGAAGGGTACATCTTTTTGAAGAAGATTAGTAAGGGGTTTTGATATTCTAGAAAAGTCTTTAATAAACCTTCTATAGAAACCAGCATGACCAAGGATACTACGGATACCTTTAATGTCTCTTGGGCATGGCATCTTCTCAATTGCCTCAACCTTAGGTCTATCAACTTCTATGCCTCTTTCAAAAACTTTATGCCCAAGAACAATCCCTTCATTAACCATGAAGTGGCATTTCTCCCAATTAAGAACAAGATTAGTTTCTTCACATCTCTACAAAACTTTATCAAGGTTGTACAGAACATTATCAAAAGAAGTTCCATAGACAAAAAAGTCATCCATGAACACTTCTACAATTTCCTCACAAAAGCCATGAAAGATAGCAGACATGCACCCTTGGAAAGTAGCAGGAGCATTACATAAACCAAAAGGCATACGTCTGTAAGCATAAGTTCCATAAGGGAAAGTAAAAGTAGTTTTTTCTTGATCTTGTTGTTTAACAGCAATTTGAGAGAAACCAGAATAACCATCAAGAAAACAAAAATGGGTCTCTTTAGACAATCTTTCCAACATTTGATCAATAAAAGGAAGCGGGTACTGATCTTTCTTAGTAACTTTATTGACTTTCCTAAAATCGATGCACATCCTATAGCCTACCACTATTCTTTGAGGAATAAGCTCATCATTATCATTAGGGACAACGGTAATACCTCCCTTTTTAGGAACACAATGAACAGGACTAACCCATTCACTATCAGCAATAGGGTAAATAATACCAGCATCCAGGAGTTTCAATACCTCATTCCTTACCACTTCCTTCATCTTAGGATTTAAACATCGTTGGTGCTCCACTACTGGCTTCGCATCTGGTTCTATGTTGATAGAATGCTGATATATAGTTGGTGAAATCCCTTTCAAATCATCCAGAGTATAGCCCATAGCTCCTCGGTGTTTCCTCAAAACTTCCAATAATCTTTCTTCTTCCTCCCCTGAAAGTTTAGCACTAATAATAACAGGATATATCTTTTTATCATCAATAAAAGCATATTTAAGATCATCAGGGAGAGGTTTTAGATCGAAAACCGAATCCTTTTTAGGTGGCATCGTGGTACCCAATTCTTCCACAGGCAAGTCGTGCTTAAGAATCTTAGGTTGATCACGGAGGATCCTGTCAATCTCATTCCTTTCTTCCATGAAGATTTCACTTTCATGATCTTCCATAAATTGTTGCAAAGCATTGTTAGGAGCAAGAGAAATAGAAGCAAGTTGTTCAACCCTAAAATCCTCATCATGGGTTTCCTCTTCGCAAGGTTCTTTAGTAAATTTCGAAAAATTAAACTCATAAGATTCCCCATCAAACTTAATCAAGATTTTCTCCCTCTTGCAATCAATAATAGCTCCACAAGTACTCAAGAAAGGTCTACCAAAAATGATAGGGTAGGTTTTACTAGCAGCCGAACCAAGTACTAGAAAATCAGCGGGGTACTTAATCTTACCACAAAGAACTTCCACGTCTCCTACAATACCAATTGGAGAGATGGTCTCTCTATTAGCAAGGTGAATAACCACATCAATTTCTTCCAACTCACAAGGACTGATCTCATGCATAATTTCTCTATAAGCTCATAAGGAATAGCACTGGAACTTGCACCAATATCACATAAACCATAATAGCAATGATCACCAATTCTAACAGAAAGCACAGGAACACTAGCCTTTTTAGTTCTATTAGGATGTGAAACAATATTAGAAGCATCCTCACAAAAGACTATGTGCCCATCTTCTACGCTTTTAGTGATAAGGTCTTTCACAATTGCTACCACAGGTTCAATGTTTATTTGTTCATCAGGTTTTACAGTTCTTTTTTCACTTTTGGTGATTACATTAGTTATCATTGGATGGTCCTTTACCTTTTCGGGAAAGGGAATCTTCTCAATATAAGGTTCGGGTAAGATGGGGTCAATAATGCAATACTCAACACTTCCAATAGGAGCATAGTCAACAATATCTTTGTAAGGTGCATGGTACTTGTTCCATCCCCTTTTTGGAATTTCTATATAGGAAGCAAAAGATCAAAAGCAATTCGTAATAACTTGCAAATCAAGACCATAAATATTACTAATATTTTGAAAGTCATCAGTTCCCATAAAAGATTCTATGCATTCATAATCATAATTTATACCTGACTTTCTACCTTTGTCATTCTCCCAAGCTTCAACATTGTCTTGAATACGATCTAGAAGATCCCATTTAACTTCTTCTTCCATACGTGTGAATGATCCAGCACAAGAAGCATCCAATAAATCTTTATCATGTAGAGGGAGCCTTGCATAAAAGTTATTGATAATAATATTGCTGGGGAGCTCATGAATGGGACATTTGAGCATTAGTAACTTCAATCTCCCCCAAGCTTGAGCTGTACTCTCTCTATCAAGAGGCCAAAAGTTGTATATTTGATTCCGATCTTTATGAATCTCACTAGGAGGATAAAACTTTGAATAAAAGAGAGGCACTATTTCCTCCTATTCCAGAGCTTGACCATTCTTCAGCAGCTTATACCATTCCTCAGCTCTTCCTTTCAGTGATAATGAGAATAACTTCTTCTTGACTTGATCTGTAGTAATACCTGCACACTTGAACAACCCGCATAATTCGTCTATAAAGAGCAAATGATCACCAGGATGGACAGTTCCATCCCCAACATAGTAGTTATCCATAACACGATCAATAATTCTTGTAGGTATTTTGAAAACATCATTCTCAGCAAGTGGTGGCTTATCTACTACCTTAGCAGTGGTAGTAGCATTACCAAATAAGAAACTCAGCGAATTATCCATAACGAAAATAAAGCAACTAGCAGAAGTAAACAATACTCACAGTAGAAGTTTCCTTTACCAGTTCCACTCTCCAATAGCGCTTCACTCCCCGGCAACGGCGCCAGAAAATAGTCTTGATGACCCACAAGTATAGGGGGTGTATCGCAGTATTTTTGATAAGTAAGAGTGTCGAACCCAACGAGGAGCAGAAGGTGCTGGCTAGTGGTATGGATCAGGAATTCTCTACAAATACTTAGCAAATGGATTTTTACGGGTTTTCGATAAAGCAAGTAAACAAAGTACGAGTAAACAAAAGACAGTAGGAATAAATGTAGCAAGTGGCACAATCCTTTATGCAACAAAGGAAAAGCCGGTTGTATTTCTATAGATGACCAAACGTTCTCGAGGACACATGGGAAGACTGTCAAGTGCTTTCGCTTCATATAGTTGATTAATTTTCTTTAGCTTGCTAAGTGTTGTGTGGGTGAACCTGTGCTAATGTACCGCCCCATACAAGACTAATACATACTTGTAATTAAACCCCTTGCAAACATCCATAAGTACAAGAAAGTATTTAAGGTAGAAACCTAACCACAACTTTAAACTCTAAGACCCTTACGTCCCTTGTGCAATGGTTTCCTAACGGGGGTTCAGGTTTCTGTCACTCCGGCAACCCCTATGATTAGTAGCCAAATACACAATGCATTCCCCTAGGCCCATATAGGTGAAGTGTCATGTAGTCGATGTTCACATGACACCACTAGAAGAAGTACACCACAACTTAAATAACAATCTATTGAATCTTTCTCAACGCAACTCCACTACTAACAACAAGACTTCTCCCATGTCCTCAAGAACAAAACGAACTACTCAGAAGACATCATATGGATCATGATCAGAGATGGAATAATGATGTATAACAATCTGAACATAAACAATAATTCAACGGTTCACTCAATAGCATCAACTATAAAGAGTAATCAACACCGGGAAAGTTTCCCCTATGAACTATGCAAGATTCAACGCAATTGTTACAGCAATATGGAGATGGTGATGAGGGTGCTGATGGTGATGATGGTGGTGATGATGATGATGATGATCCCGATGAAGTCTAGCTTGATGGTGGTGTTGATGGCGACGATCTCCCCTCTCCGGGAAGGAATTCCCCTGGCAGAAATCTGTCTGCCGGAGAGATCTTTCTCTCTCGGTTTTTTCCGCCCCGTAGAGGCGGCATAATCTTTCTGTCGTCGCTCCCCGAGTCTTAGGGTTTCGTGGAGATGATATACGCCAGAGGGGAGAGGCTGGAGTGGGCCAGGGCGGCCACACCACTCCCAGGCGCGGCCTAGGCCTGCCCGTGCCATGGGGTGGTGTGGGCCCCCTGTGGCCCACCTCCACTCCATCTTCTGGCATCCTGAGTCTTCTGGAAAAATAGGATTTTCCGTATATTTTCCCGGATTTTCTAATCTTCACGAATTCTGCCTCCAAACATCATCTTTTCCATCAGAATCCTGACTGCAGCGGTCCATGCTCCAAAAGTAATCAACCATGCAAAAATAGATGAAATAACATAAGTATCATCTCTCAATACGAAATATATCTATGAATAATAGTGAATTAAGACATAGAATAGTGATGCAAAATGGACGTATCATTGCCTTTCTTTCTTACTTGATGATTGGTCGGAAGAAATTTACGACACCCCAGGTACACAACCTTCTTACATTTATCCAAATATGTACCTTTAGTCTTATCTAAACAGTGCGTGCATGCATTGTATCCCTTGTTTGACTGTCTTGAAATGTTACTAAGAGCAGGCCAATCATTGATGGTTACGAACAACAACGCCCGTAGGGCGAATGGCTCCTGTTTGTTCTCATCCCACACCTTTACACCTGGTTCTGCCCACAACTGCAAAAGTTCATCGACTAATGGCCTTAGGTACACATCAATGTCGTTGTCGGGTTGCTTCGGTCCTTGGATGAGCACTGGCATCATAATGAACTTCCGCTTCATGCACAACCAAGGAGGAAGGTTGTAGATACATAGAGTCACTGGCCAGGTGCTGTGACTGTAGCTCTGCTCCCCAAAAGGATTCATGCCGTCTGTACTTAGACCAAACCATAAGTTTCTCGCGTCACCTGCAAAGTTCGAGGACTTTCTCTCGATGTTTCTCCACTGTGACCCATCGGCGGGGTGTATCAGTTTCTCGTCTTTCTTACGCTCTTCTTTGTGCCATCGCAACAACCTGGCATGCTCTTTGTTTCTGAACAGACGTTTCAACTGTGGTATTATAGGAGCATACAACATAACCTTATCATGAATCCTCTTCCTGGGGGGCTCGTCATCACCCTCAACATCACCAGGGTCATCTTGTCTGATCTTGTACCGACATGCAGTGCATACCGAGCATTTATCCATATTCTCGTACTTCTCACCGCGGTCATTAATGCATGCATGTATCTTCTCCACATCTAATCCTAGAGGGCATATAGTCTTCTTTGCTTCGTACATTGTCTCGGGCAGCTCGTTATCCTTTGGAAGCTTCGGCTTCATTATTTTCAGTAACTTCTCAAATCCCTTGTCAGATAAACCAGTCTCTGCCTTCCATTTCAGCAGTTCAAGTGTGGTACCGAGCTTTGTGCTGCCATCTTCGCAATTTGGGTATAGCAACTTTTTGTGATCATTTGGCATGGCCTCCAACTTAAGCTTCTCCCTTTCTATATCGTATTATTGCTTTGCATCAGAAATGACCCGACCAAGACCATCAGCGGGCTCATGATGCCCGTTGTTCTTCTTCATTGCCGCCTCCCTCTTCTTCATTGTCTTCCATTGCAGTATCACCGTATTCTTCAGGGGACATATGATAGTTGTCATCATCCTCCTCTTCTTCATTTTCTTCCAGCCTAACCCCTCTTTCTCCGTGCATGGCCCAACTATAATATCCGGGCATGAAACCTCTCCGAAGCAGATGGCTTTGAAGGATTCTCGGGGCAGAGTGCTCCGCCATGTTCCGATAGTCGACACAGGGACAAGGCATAAAATTATCCACTTTGTTTGCCTTAGCCACATCGATAAATTTATGCAGGCCTGCAATAAAATTGGAATCGCGTCGGTCGCCATACATCCATCGCATCCGTGCATCGATCTGCGTCATAATAATTAACCATTACAATAACATAGTGAATAGTGAAATGACCACCCTACATGGACACATGCAATATTTTTGTATCAGTTACAGATAAAGAAGATAAGGTTGCTAACCTCGGTCGAGGATACTGTGTTGTGCAAACTTAAGTGTGGCTCGTACATTTCGTCGAACACCTTGTGTGCAGAGTGAACAAAAAAACCTAGCATCCACCTCCCACACAAAATTCCAGAAAAAATAAGTGGTTGGGTTGGGCTTATTTATAGCCAGGGGAGGGTTTTTGGTCCCGGTTCTTGGCATGAACCGAGACCAATGCTCCGCAGAGCACCACGTGTGTGTCGCGGATTTTTTGGTCCCAGTTTGTGGCATGAACCAGGACCAATGCTCCGCAGAGCGCTACGTGTGCGTCGTGGGGAGGGGCTTTGGTCCCGGTTCGTGGCATCAACCGGGACCAATGCCCCTTGGATATTCTGCCCGTCGCTTCGTCGTCCTCGTGTACAAATAGGAGGCGCCACAGTGCGTCGCTTCATTGTCCATCCCCTCCCTCTCCAATCTCCACTGCGTCGTCACTTCGTCATCCATTCCCTCCCTCTCAAATCTCCACCGCGCCGCCATGGAGATGCCCATGCTGAACTTCTACGAGGCGGTGATGTTCGCACACTTCGACATCCTCGCGCCGCCAGCTGCGACGGTGCCCCACGGATGGCGCATTAGCTATGCGGGGGTGCTGGTGATACGTCAATTTTGCATCACTATTCTATGTCATAATTCACTGTTATTCATTGATATATTTCGTATTGAGAGGTGATACTTATGTTATTTCATCTGTTTTTGCATGGTTGATGACTTTTGGAGCATGGACCGCTGCAGTCAGGATTCTGATGGAAAATGTACTGTTTGGAGGCAAAATTCGCGAAGATCGGAAAATTCGGGAAAATATACGGAAAATCCTATTTTTCCAGAAGACGAAGGAAGCCAGAAGGGGGGCTGGAGATGGGCCACAGGTGGGGCCACACCACCCCCTGGCGCGGGCCAGCCTAGCCGCGCCACCAGGTGGTGTGGCCGCCCTGGTCCACCCCTGGCACTCCCCTCTGGTGTATATTATCCTCCCGAAATCCTAAGACTCGGGGAGCGACCACAGAAAGATTCCGCCGCCTCTGCGTGTCGGAAAACACCGAGAGAGAAAGATCTCTCCGGCAGACAGATTTCTGTCGGGGGAATTCCTCCCCGGAGAGGGGAGATCGTCGCCATCAACACCACCATCAAGCTGGACTTCATCGGGATCATCATCATCATCACCACCATCATAACCATCAGCACCCTCATCACCATCTCCATATTGCTGTAACAATTGGTTGAATCTTGCATAGTTCATAGGGGAAACTTTCCCGGTGTTGATTACTCTTTGTAGTTGATGCTATTGAGTGAACCATTGAATTATTGTTTATGTTCAGATTGTTATACATCATTATTCCATGTCTAATCAGGATCCATATGATATCTTGTGAGTAGTTCGTTTTGTTCTTGAGGACATGGGAGAAGTCATGTTGTTAGTAGTGGAGTTGTGTTGAGAAAGATTCAATAGTTTGATATTTAAATTGTGGTGTACTTCTTCTAGTGGTGTCATGTGAACGTCGACTACATGACACTTCACCTATATGGGCCTAGGGGAATGCATTGTGTATTTGGCTACTAATCATAGGGGTTGCCGGAGTGACAGAAACCTGAACCCCCGTTAGGAAACCATTGCATAAGGGACGTAAGGGTCTTAGATTTAAAGCTATGGTTAGGTTTCTACCTTAATTACTTTCTTGTACTTACGGATGTTTGCAAGGGGTATAATCATAAGTATGTATTAGTCCTAGGAAGGTCGGTACATTAGCACAGGTTCACCCACACAACACTTGGCAAGCTAAAGAAGATTAATCAACTATATGAAGCGAAAGCACTTGACAGTCTTCCCATGTGTCCTCGAGAACGGTCATCTTAAGTAATACAACCAGCTTGTCCTTTGATGCATAAAGGACTGGGCCACTTGCTGCATTTATTTCTACTGTCTTTTATTTACTCGTACTTTGTTTACTTGCTTTATCAAAAACCCCTAAAAATCCGTTTGCTATGTATTTGCAGAGAATTCCTGATCCATACCACTAGCCAGCACCTTCTGCTCCTCGTTGGGTTCGACACTCTTACTTATCGAAAATACTGCGATACACCCCCTATACTTGTGGGTCGTCACCGGTGGCTCTGCTCCTCGTCCCCGGCAGAGCCGAGATGGAGAGCGAAATCGCGGCGCGCCGCCGCCAGATGCCCGCGTGGAAGAGGGCGCTGCCTCGGTACGCGGCGGCCAGCCCGTACTGGCCGGTGCTGTTCAAGAAGGAGCAGAAGGCCAAGATTGGCAACCGCATCGTTTACGGGCATGTGGTGTACCGGGATCTCCACAACCGAGAAGGGCGGGAGAGGTTCTGGTCCGTCCCTGGACGGACCAAGTACACCGTCATCGCCACCGCTCCCCGCGAAGAGGTGATCTGTTTCATGAACAATGCGGAAATCGTGGAGGTTCTGTCCGACAACGACAAGGAAGCCGGTGGCTCGGAGGACAGCGGCAGCGGAAGTGAAATTGTTGACTAGTGGTTGAATTGATGTAGGATGTGAAATCGCACCTTTGTTTAGGAAGAATTTGTGGTTGAATTAATGAAATGTCTCGATTTAGATCTCTGTCTCGATTAATTTGTGGAAGAATTTGTGATTTAGATCATTTTGCCTCGATTTAGATCTCTGTCCTGGATTGGGAATGTGACCGTCGAGTGGTCGTTGAGGGGTTTTTGGTCCTGGTTCGTGGCATGAACCGGGACCAATGCTCCGCAGAGCGCCACGTGTGCGTCGCGGGGGCATTGGTCCCGGTTCAAGCCACGAACCGGGACCGTAGCTTAGAGGTGAACTGGGACCAATGCCCAGGCGGCATGAACCGGGACCGGTGCCTAGCATTGGTCCCGATTGCGGGACCAATGGCATTTGGGTGTTGGACCAAAGACCCTTTTTCTACTAGTGTATGCGCACTTGCACATTTATGCACAATTGCATATGAAAAAATCTCACGACCTACCAATTCCAAAAATGGGTCGATGCAAAACCGGCAAGATCCATCAAAAACAAATTAGCATAATTATTGATATACAATAGAAGACGCAAAATTTGACGGAGCGCCAAATATCTTAAAATAAACATCAAGTAAAAAATCAGTCAAAAAATATGGACAAGAACAAAAACAGGAACACGGCCTAAAATACTACAAACGAGTCAAGCACGAAAATGGGGTGTTTTACTCAAGTATTCCAATACAAAAAGGAAAATCCACAAGGTTTCCCATAACTACACCCATGCAACAAGTTTCAAAAAAAAATGCAACAAAATGGGTAGACCCAACAACTAACACGAACAAAACTAGGTCCAAAATAAATCTTAACATCAAAACAAATCCAACAATTGTAACTATCCATCCAGAGATAATCAAAATCTCGGGTGAACGAGACCGAGATTTAGCAAAAGGGGTAAATTTGAAGGAAACTAGCACTGGGAAAGAAATGGTAATGGCACCAATTAAGGAGTACTGCTCTTGGTCCTTTTTCCGATAAAGGACGCTTTATTACTTAAAAGTTTTAAGCATTACACCTAGCCTCTGCATAACTAGGATGCACATAGACAAAAATGTTCACGGATCCAAAACAAGAAAATAAAAAAGACGAATTACATATCATATTGAGAAATTGTAAAAGACCTGAGATGATGAAGGAGGGATGATCTCGAGATTATGCTACCATTCATGGCGGGTAAAAAAATATCGTGTCATGTCCTCCAACTGCATACACACCTCCATAAAAAGGTCGTGATACTACGCACGGTGTAGGGCCGACCACGAATGTGGGGTATTGGTGCACCGGTAAATAACCTGCAAAAGAGAATAATTTATATTATTAAAAAAATTATTTATTGTACATAGCCATAGCAACCATATAATGGAAATTTCTCTAATCCCATGTAGTAACTTATATTTGTGATCTATACCATGTAACCAATTTCCAAATATGTTGACAATACTACATGGGTAGATACAAGCCGAAATATGTTTGGGTAACTGACCATATAGACCTAGGGAAATTGCATTAGAAAAACAGGTGTTTGAATTTCTCATTATAATGATAGAACACACATGTAGGGTTCCCATACCAATTCCTCCTAATAAGATTATCTTTAGTAAGGATAACCCTCGACAAAGATACCAAGCAAAATAAAATGTTTTTAGAGGTGTTCATCTTCCAGATCATCTTATTATCCAAAACTGGTATGACTATCTAGACTAGTGCATTGTATAAGGAACTAATGGAGAATGAACCCACTTAAGTTCCATCAAAATTCATCAGGCCTAGGCAACAGTTGACATGTTCTAAGTGATGCAGCAGTGTGATCCAAGAGTCAAGTCTGCTTCCAATCAGATCTCTCCAGAAAGTCACGTTTGGAGGGAATGATTCCAACATGGTGGCAATTGTTTCCTCCTTATAACAGATAGTAGAATACAACACGCGATATTGTTCACGGAGTGTAGCATTACCAAGCCACTTATCCTCTCAAAACCGTATCTAAGACCCATCCTTAATAGAAAATGTTCCAAAGTGAAAGAATTTTTTCTTCGTTGCCATCATACCGGCCCAAAAGTGAGAGTCACCGGGTTTCCAAACCACCTAGGACAATGCTTTTGAACCAATGTATTTTACTTTGAGAAGATTTTTCCATACCCCATCTTCAGTTAATAACTTGAAGAGCCATTTACTAAGTAGAGTTGTATTCTTAATCACAAGATCATGAATACCCAACCCACCATGTTCTTTGGGTCGACAAAGCACACTCCATTTAGCTAGCCGATACTTCTTTTTCTCACTATCTCCCTACCAAAAAATCTTGATCAGAAATAATCCAACCTTTGTAAGAATCCTTTTGGAAGTTTAAAGAATGATATCATATACAATACCATATTACTTAGTACTGAATTAATGAGCACCAATCTTCCCCCTAGGGAGAGCAAATTTACCCTTCCAACTACTCCATCTTAGTTGTAGTCTTTCCTCGACGATCTTCTATTCAGCATTTGTAAGCCTCTGATAGTGAACCGGAATGCCCAAATACCGAATCAGAAATACGCCCTGACCGCATCCAAAGAGCTCAGCGTATAGACAAGCCGCATCCTAAGCCTCACCAAAATAGAACAATTCACTTTTATGGAAGTTAATTTTCAATCCCGAAAGTTGCTCAAAACCTAAAAGTGTCAGCTTAAGATTTTTTGCCTTTTCAAGATTGTGTTCCATAAACAGAATTGTATCGTTGACATATTTGAGGATATATAAGCCTACATTCACTAGATGGGGAATCACACCTTTAATTTGGCCATCAGACTTTGTCCGCTTAATCATGACAGCTAACATATCAACCACTATATAAAATAACATTGGTGATAAAGGATCTCCCTGCCGTAGCCCTTTTTGTTCTGAAAGTATTTGCCAACATCATCATTGACTTTGATGGCCACACTACCTCCCGACAAAAAATTATTGATTAGAGCACGCCACTCAGCTGAAAAACCTTAGATTTTAAGAGTCTATTGCGGGAAAGACCATTTGACTTTGCCATAGGCTTTCTCGAAATCAATTTTAGAATGACCCCATTCAACTCCTTCCTATGTAGTTCGTGTATTTCATGTAATGTAACCACACTGTCAAGTATGTTGCGACCTTGCATGAACGTAGATTGAGATGGACGAACTACATGATCAGCCACTGAATTTAGCCTGATAGTAGCGACTTTGGTAAAAATCTTAAAACTAACATTAAGGAGACAAATCGGTCTATATTTTTGGATCCGTCCTGCTTCGTTAACCTTATGTAATAAAATAATCTCACCAAAATTCAGCCGAAACATATCTAGTTGTCTAGCATGCAAAGCACTAAACATCTCAAGAAGATTTGCTTTGATAACATCCTAGGAAGTTTGGTAAAGTTCAGTCGGGAAGCCATCAGGACTAGGGGCCTTATTGTGTTACATTTGAAAAACAGCATTTTCTGGCTAGGATCGCCGTATCGCGTGGTGGCTGCCCGGAGTGGGTAGCGAGCATTACGGTGTTCCTGGATCATGTCGGAGGTGGTCGGAGGCCGCATCCTTGTCCGGGATGGAGGTGGAAGATGGACTTGTCGCTGGTGCTGGTGCTGCCGGCGCGGGGAGGTCGGGGATGCGTGTAAGGTGGAGCGGTGGTGTGTGTCGGGCCACGAGGTGGGCGGCGACTGGCGAGTCTGCGGCTGACTGTGGTTCACGGGGGCGGTGGCGCTTGGCGTGCGGCATGTGTGCGAAGGGCTCGTCATGGCAGCGCGAGCTCGTCCGAGGCTCGATCTGGGCCGCCAAGGAGGTGCTATGGTGGCAGTGATCTTCTGGCCCTTTCGCGGTGGCGGCTGCCCGGGTTCGATCTGGTTGTTTCCGACAACTATCTCGTGGGCAGTGGTGATGATCCGGACGGCAGCTCTTGTCGCGGCGACGGGGAGTCTAGGCGTGGCGGCGGGAGGTTTTTGCTGGTTGATCATCAGGAGCGTGAGGTGGGAGAGGAGGTGGGTGGTTTGTGCCGGTCCTTGTTGGGCGGGCGTGTGGTTTGGGACTCTCCGCTAGGCGAAAGCCTTGTCCTGGCGGCTATCCAGGACCGACGACGGTGACACCTATGGGTGCCGCATCCTTCTTGAAGTCGTCGTCGAAGCGGGTGTTTCTTGCTCCTCCGTCTGGGATCTCCGGGGGAAACCCTAGATCCTTCGCAGGATCGGGCGTGGGCGGCGCTCTTGTGCCGCTTTGCCTCTTGGGGCCTCGCTTTGGACGTCCACCGGACCGAGGGACTTGTGGTTTGTTTTGGTGGTTTGGTGGAGGTGGGTTCGTCTTCGGCCAGGAGGGGCGCGTGCCCTTGGGCTGGCGTGGTAGTTGGAGCGGTGGCTCCGGTCTTTCACCTCCGCCTGTTTCGTTGAGGTGTGGTGTCGACCTGTTTGGTCATCGACCCGTGTGGAGCGCAGCCTCGGGGCTGGCGTGTGGTGTTGTGTTGTATCGGTTTTTCGGCCAGTTTTCCTCATAAACGGGCCAACTCTTTTTCTACTATATCAATGAAAGGCAAAGCTTTTGCCTCATTTCAAAAAAAAGAAAAACAACATTTTTGACCTCCTGCTCAGTATAGGGAACTGTCAATAGATTATTTTTCTCAACCGAAACCTGGGGTATGTCGTCAGTTTGGTACTCATCCAAATAAAATTTACCTACTTCTGGTGCCCTAAACAAACCTTTATACTAGTTTGTAATATAAAACTTCAACTGCTCATGTCTCTCAATCGTTCAATCATTGTGAGTTAAGGATTGAATAAGTTTTTTCTTGTGTCTGCCATTGGCAACACTATGAAAGTATCTTGTATCCGAATCCCCATGCAAAATGAATTGTGCTTTGGAATATTGATACCATTTGAGTTCCTCCTTACGTAAAAATCATGCTAACTCTGCATTCGACTGAAAATTTGGGGGAGAATTTTACTTCCCCGATCTTTTACCATGCGGGGAAAAAAAACAGTTTTCTGTTTTCAGTACCACTCATTATCTATCACAGTTCGCTCAACAGTCTTGAACTTATCTCTATTTGAGTAACGAGTAATGACTTATACGGCACTTTGAGCCCTTTGAGTTTTATCAAACTTGGGAGAAATAGCGGGATATGAAAACTGGAACTAGAGTCAACACCTACAGTGAATGTAACTTCCTTATTATCAAAGGTCTCTACTGCTCGTGCTTCATTTTAGTTTAGTATCTTATACTCCCTCCATCCTAAAATATAAGACGTCTAAGGATTAGTCAAAAGTCAAATCTTTTTAACTTTAACCAAATAGAAAAAAAATCTACATTTACAATATTGAATGGACACATTAAGAAAATATACTTTATGTAAATCTATTAATATTGATTCAGTATTTTAAATATTCATACTTTTTCTATAATCTTGGTCAAACTTAGAAACCGTTGACTTATGACTAAAACTTAGGCCCCTTATATTTTGGGACGGACGGAGTACTGCCTTTTTAATAAATAAAGTCAGTTTTTAATAAATAGAGTCAGTTAGTTGCCACGAAATGATTTTCAAATCCATGACTTCAATTTTCCATGTCGCTAAATTGAGGTTTCATGATACGGTTGAACTACCATGTCCCTTATGACCTGATTGAACATCTAAATTGCAACTCTTGTGAAATGAATACGAACAATGCTCACACTATGTCACACCGAGGATAAAAAGAGACGCAGGGACAGAATTAGGACCAACATCGATCACTTCTGCACATAAAAAATGCAGCTATATAAACGCATGTAGTTTACACCTTTGAGGAACACCCATTGCGCAGTTCATAGCAATGCTAACAGAAAGATGAAGCTGTATGTAAATAGCATACCAAGCATCCTCCGTAGGAACAAACATGCAAAATTGGAGCCAACACCTACTGTAAGACGACTCCTTGTTTGTTGCGGCAAATGGGCTTTAAACACTCCTCTCCACCCCAATCTCCTCTTTATCGGCATAAACAGGAAGCCCAGCTGCCAATTAGATGGGTTGCGGAGCAAGAGGGTGGCGATGGTAGACAGGCATACCACAATGCCAATTCGCTCACTAACTGGACTCAAGACAACATAAGCTCCCAGTGCAAATGCTGCAACCATACTTCTCGTCGCTTGCTCCATAGATATTACAGAGAAGAACATGTAGAGTTTACGAAGCAGTGGATGAACATGCTCCGATCCAGCATAGGTGAGCCAAATGGTGGACAGCGTGGAGCCGACAAATGCAAGTGTGTTCGCCATCACAAATGCCTTGAAGGTGTATCTGTGTGACAAAATTGGTGCACCGGCATGTGGATGGCCATCAGATATGTTACCACCGGGTAGAGTGAATACCGCTGCAAATGTGACTGTTGAGACAAGCACAGAGCCAACTACTAAATTTTGTGCAATGTTGGTAAATTTCTTTAGCTCGTTTCCAGCGGCTTTCCCAATGTGGAACTCATCTATGAAATGATCTAGGCGGCGTGGAGTAAGGACAGCTCCTGTCCATGCCAAACAGCGAAGTATAATGACCTGTGGATTCTATCAGAAGAAATCAAAATTTCAGAAAAGCAAAGCAGATGGATTGGAAATACTTTACGGCAAACAAGAATACAAACTAGTGTACATGTGCAAACAAGAATAAATTGGTAGGCTGAAGAAGATTACCAGTGTATAACTGATCCCTTTATCAGTGGCCAGTACCGCAAGATCTAAGGCAGTGAGGCCCTGGTTGTTCACTATATTCGGCAGCACACCTTTATTTGACATCAGAAGGCTCACTATCATCTGGTCTGCATTCTTGACTGCAAGGTGCAGAGCTGTATTCCCTTCATAATCCATGACATTCATCATTCTTTCGAGTTCTGGAGTACCAGAGAAATGCCAAACGACTTTCCATTTCTTATGCTCAACAGCAAAATGTAGAAAGTTTCTTCCTTTACTGTCGAGCTTCTCATCAAAATCTGGGCAGTGTTTGGAGAGTTCATAGATCAGTTGACCATATCCCATTTTAGCAGCAATATGTACAGGAAACAATCCATTTGAATCTGGGACATAGGCTGGAGAAGTATCATATCTCAATAACAGCTTCAATGCGGAAATGTTTCCAGCAGATGCAACATAATGAAGAGGAGTACTTCCTGAATCGTCAACTTCTTTCACAAGTGCTGGGTTCCACTGCAACAGTTCCTGTGTCATTTCTATTACTAAGAACTTAGTAACTATGTCAAGTACACACAATTCAATTTAAGATTCTATCAAGATACTACTGTGAAAATCAACGGTAATACTTTATAAAAAAATGACAATCAACAATAAGCTAGTGCTGAAGAAATGTAACCGTTGTTGTTTTTTGAGGAAAAACATTTCTCGTTCAATACATGCTCTCCAGAAATTAAAGTAACCCAAAAAAAAAATGTATTGACTGTTCGGTAAAGCAGGAGAGAACAAACAAAACAAAAATAAGTAACTGATCAAAGGTGTCAGTCAAACACAAATGAGAAATAATGATGGAACTTGAAGATTCAGAAAGCACTTTATCATGTCAATCTCAATGATGAATATGGTTTTGAGGCAGACATGATAAAAGAATCTCATACAGTCCTACCTAGTCCTCTTTAATATTCTGGCTGGGCCACATTTTATCAATATATAAAGCACATAACTATTTGGATAAATATGGCAATTATATGTGTAGCATATTGATGGCACTGTGTTAATTTAGGTACTTGCCATAGCTCCTCTGTTTGTGCAGTTGTTTACATAATATTTTATTGACCAATGCCAAATGGAAGGAGATGTGTATTTTCTAATTTATAGTCATGTGTCATACTCAAATACAGATAAAGTGTCAAAATAGTTCAAATTCTCAAAATAGTTCAAATTCACAATGAATTTGATTTATCGATGCTAGACTCAACTCTGGATTTGAATGGTAGATTGGTAGTTTACAAATTATCTAAATTTAATGAAGTGAAATAACAAAACTTTGACCAATCATCATTAAGTCAATACGACTACATGTTTTCTAAAGTTCCCAGTAAAGTTCCACTCTATCTGATTATATGAAAACCACTTTCTATCTATCATGCTCTCAATTCATGCAGATTCACATCTTTTATTTTTTCCAGTACATTTATTTTATATTTAAACACAGATTTCCATCATTCCATGCTTAAATATCCTATTCAATAAGAATATAGGATCCCTTTCATTTCACATAGTTATATATTTGTTTTTGTCTCATGAGCCACCCTGGCATGTGAGGAGTAATCAACAGAGTGAGATCCTGCAGCGCCACACACACTAAAGTGGCTACCTACACTTACCCCACTAACTCAAATCAATCATGTTACCCTCGACAACTTGCTTCCTGACAACCACAACCCGAACCTAACATTGCTATCACTACTACCCAGTAGGTTCGACTGTGGGATTTAGTTGATCACAAGTGTACGACCTAGTCTATAATTTACATTTATTTTTTCTGAAAAAAATATAGCAAGCAAATAAACCTTTATCATGTTAAACAGAAACCTCAAAATACCGCATCACTTGCTTTACAAGCAATTATCTAGTAATCTCAACTAAGTTGTAATGGTCACAGATTATTCCACTAAATTTAAGGCAGCTTTAGTCGAACATCTTGCAGCACCTCAGGTTGGCACTTCAATCTATCACAAATTCGAAGACACCGAGCAATAAATCAAGAAATTAAAGCTATATCTCGTCAGGCACTCACCGTTGCTCGTGAGGGCAGCGGCGTGCAGCGCCGTGCGCCTGCCCGGACCCGTGCACGAACACAGTATGGGCACCTTGTCATCGTCGTCGCTCCAATATGACTTTATCAGAAGGCGCAGCATCCCAAGGGATCCTGCCGCCGCTGCCATGTAAATCGGCGTCTCCCCCGCGCCGCCGCGCAGCCCCGCGAGCCCCGAGTCGGCAGCGGCCAGCGCACGGGCCGCGGCCTCGTGCCCGCCCCGCACCGCCTCGTGAAGCGCCGTCTCGCCGCGCTTGTTAGTGGCGCGGGTGAGGTCGCGCAGGGAAAGGGTGGAAGGGGAGGAAGCGATGAGGAGAGCGACGACCTTGTGGGCCCCGGCGCGAGCAGCGAGGTGGAGCGGGGTGTCCAGTGCGGCGTTGCGCGCGGCGAGGAGGCCAGGGGCACGGCGAAGGAGGAGCGTCGCGAGTGCCGCGTGCCCGCCTGACGCGGCCACGTGCAGGAGCATGTTGCCTCCTGCGGTGGCAGCGGTCTCGAGGTCGGGCGCGGACGGGTCAGCGAGGAGCTCCTTCACGAGCCGCCGCTCGTCGCCGCTGCGCGCGGCGCGCAGGAGCGCGGGGCTCAGGGTTGGCACGGCGACCAGCGGTCGAGGCGTCGCGCAGGACACGGTGGACGGGGTGGACGGCGGCGAGGTCTCTACCTTGGCGGGCGAGGCCATCGTGAATTCGTCTGTGCGTCGGTTGGCGATGGGGAAACGTGGGCGGTTTACTTGGGATTCGTCATTTCGGTACGCCAGTAGTGAAGTTGTAAGTTGTGAGAGCAAACAATGGAACTTGAGGTGGCAACGGCCAAATAAAATGGATACATATAATTTTCTAATTGCCTCCTCGGTGAGTCCTGCTCCGGTGCTTCGCTTCCGGTGAAGTTGAGCGGTTATTATCTGTTTTTTTTTTATCTTAGACCCGTCGAAACCCATATCTAGCCCGCATATACTCTTATATACAGATACGGTACCTATACGGCGCGTTTGAAAATTTAAAAAAATGTCACGTGAACAGATAGATCCTGCCTTGCTGACCCACATCGTGCATGCGGTGTTTTCAAACTGGTAGTCGCTGCTTCTCCTGCATCTAATTAGGTTAGGCGACGGCGCGCCGCCGGCGGACAGACCGCGCGGCTGTCGTCTCTGCCATCTCCGGTGACTTCGTGGCCGCATAAGGTTTCCAGAATCACGGAAGGTACCCTCTCTTCCATGTGAGGCTTGTGTTAGGGGCAACCTAGGGTTAGGAGCTCCGTCCCACCGATCGATCATATCAAGGTGTTGGGAAGATTTCATCTTCCGGCCACGGTCAGGTTCTCCCATCGTGCGCGTGGGCGGTTCTTCATCCACTTTATCCGGCGCATCGACCAGTGCGGTGGGATGGGCTTCTTCCGCCGGCACATCTACCAGTGTGGTAGTTTGATTCATTCTTCATTAAATTCATGACCAATATTCATGATGACATGTGCAGAAATGTGACTAATATATCTTTTGTTTGTATTTTTGGTTGATGCACTGAAGTAATGTACTGTTGTAGGAAATGGCGGAGTCTAGGTCAGGTATTTTTGAGGTAGAGAAGGAACCTGGGTTTGAGTTTCATGCAGATGAGTCAGATGATTCTAGTGAAAGTGTTGGCGATTGGGTAGATAAATCTATGTCAGCTAGTGAAGAATTATCTGTAGATTCAAAGTCAAATGGTGGTGATAGCTCTGAACATGTGAGCACAGATGTTATTAATGTAAGTTATTTTATTTGATTCAATTATTAGGGATAGCAAAATAATTATGTTAAGATTAAAGTTACAATAGTATTCATGATAACAATATATGTAGATGGACATAGACAATGATAAGGAGGAAAGAAATTCCGAGTCTCTGTTTGAGGAATACATTAATGAGGTACATAGAGTGTACTAATTATTTGTGAAGCAACAAAGTAAATGACCATTAGTGGATGAGTAATTGTGTTATTGTTTTTGTGCAGGAAATAGTTGGTCTTCAAAACATGTACGACTACTATGGTGAGTCGGACATGGAGAGTGCTATTTTTTATGGAACATATTCTGGGGAGACAAAGGGGGTGAACATTATGGAGGTAAGATTTATGGTTATATTTGTTATGAAAAACAAAATGTCTGATGAATAGAAAATTATTTAGGTTTTCATTGCTTTGCTCTGTATGTGCAGGCCCCGATTGATGATGGGAGCTGGAATGTTAATGATGTTTGCAAGGCTGAGGATAAGATGGATATGTTGATGGAGATAAAGGAGATGACTTTTCCTTGCGAAGCAGCTGCTTTTGTATTCTACAACAACTACGCTAAAGATAATAGATTTAGCATCAGAAAGGACAAGGTCAGATATAGCAAGAAGCATACAAAACATTTGATTTACAGACGTTACTTGTGTTCGAGGGAAGGTGAGCATGATAAGAGGTTGATGACCGGGGAGGGACGAAGTCAGAGGCTTAGAGCTGTGTCTCGATGCAAGTATGAGGCTCACCTGACAGTGAAGCTTAATGCAAAACTTGGCGTATGGTACGTTAAAAGTTTTGAGCCAAATCACAGTCATGTGTTAGCAAGACCGGATGAACTACCTTTTCTTTGGTCGCATAGAAAAATAAAAGAGTACCAGAAGGCTAAGATATTAGCTATGGGAGCCACAGAAATTAGAAAGTACATCATAATGGACTCCATGATCAGCAAAAATGGATGGTACGGCGGTGTTGGGTACGTCAGGAGGGATATGTACAACCTTTGCAGCAAGGAGAAGAGAAAACTACTAGTGAAAGGTGATGCTACCACGACCATTGGCATTATGGCTAGCAGAAAGGAGAGGGACCCAAGCTTTTATTTTGACTACGACTTAGATGAAGAAGGACGGTTAAAAAGAATGTTCTGATATGATTCCCAGTCTATACAGGACTATGAGGACTATGGGGATGTCCTTGTGTTTGACAGCACGTACAAGATGAATCGCTATGGTATGCCATTTATATATTTTGTCGGTCTGAACAATCACCGGAGGACTACTGTTTTTGGTTGTGCCATAGTTTCCGATGAGATGGAAGAAACATATGTGTGGTTGTTGCAAATATTTATCAATGCAATGTGTCAAAAGATGCCTTGGAGTGTAATCACGGATGCTGATTCGGCGATGATTAGGGCAATATGCAGAGTATTTCTAGATGTCTGGCACCAAATATGTACTTGGCATATTGAGAAAAATATGAAGGTCCATCTTAGTAGTAAGTCCTTGGGAGAGTTTCGCTCTATGTTGTACTACACTACGTCGAAAGCCGTATTTGAGCAGAGATGGCAAGCGTTCTTAAGGAAATGGCAGTCGGAGAAAACCAAAACTCGATTGAGAAGGATGTATAGGAAGAGGGGTATGTGGGCTGCAGCGTATCTGGCTGATGTTTTTGGCTTGGTATGAAAAGCAACCAGCGTAGTGAAAGTCTAAATTTCTGCCTTCACCTGCACCTTGATGGAGAGATGACTTTAGTGGATATGATATTGCATTATGAGAATTGCATCAACCGTATCCGTGAGAACGAGGCGCGAGATGACTGCACGGCCTCACGGACTATACCGGTGCCTGTAACTAGATGTAGGGAACTAGAGGTAGCTGCTTCGCACAAGTTCATCCCGGCTAACTTCTATATGTTACAGGATGATCTAAAGAAAGTTGATGGCTTACTGACTGTTGAAAAAAAGCTGGGATCTGGGTCAGAAATATTTATCGTTGCATGGCATGATAACCGAAAGAGGCAGTTCACCGTGGAATATACACCAGAAAATCCAAAAGAATCTATAAAGTACAGCTGCAGAAGAATGATTAGGAAAGGTCTACCGTGCAAGCATATATGCCACGTTCTAAATGAATTGCATATATATAAAATTTCAGATTGTTGTGTTCTTCGTCGGCTGACAAAAGACGCAAGGCACGGTCTTCCTGCAAGGCGCACTAGTGATTTGTTCGGAGTAGGATGGTCAGGGGCTGGGAGAAGATTGAAATATAGCCAGGTTAGTGTGCTAGCCTCAGAAGGTATGCATGCGGCATGCAAACATCCCACCCTTTGGGATCAGTTACAGGAAAGTTTGAAGGCTGTGATATCTAAGGCTATTGAGTACGATCAGAAGGAGGAGTTGGTACTTGTTCCTATTTTCCTAAGCTCGTTAGCGGTTGAACACGTAGAAGATTATGAAGGAAACATTGTTAAGGTTCAGGATCATTTGAAAGTATCGAGGAAAGGTGCACAGAAGCATAGCTCGAAAGATGAGGAATACGATTATCGGCCAAAGTCTAAAAATGGAAGATCATTATCATTTGACAAACATAGAATCAAGTGCGGCGCTTGCAAGGAACGAGGACACAGCAAACGCAGCAAGCATTGCAAACTTAATCAGAAGTAAGTGTTACCAAACTACATTGAATATATCAATAATGAACTTGTCAAACTTATTGAAATTTTGTGTTTTCATGTGCAGGAAGGTGGTACAGGAACATCAGTAGAGAAGATATTTGAGATAATATTATTAGGAAATCTATATATGGTGGGTTATTTTTTTAAAGTTCTAATACGTTTTCGATGTACACAAATTTATTTTGTTTAAGTCGTTGTTGTGTTGTACTGTGTCATTGTCTTACCACGTCTCCGTTAATTTCGGTTTAACAATAAGTTTTACGATAAAATGTGTGTCATGTCAAATTTGTGACGACGATATGAATATATTTCAAGATCGGTCTGATGAATAACGCTGAAAATCTAGATGTTTGCATAAAATAGCAATGATTTTTATCCGTGTCTGGCCAACAAAGTAGTTGATTGTTTCCCTATTCATTTGGGCCGTAATGCTACCCGATCCATGGACTAGTCACGATCCTGGTAGCCGGCCCTAGGGTTTGCAAGATTTTACTATATAAATCAACATACCCTCAGTCTCATCTAGGGTTTGTCTGGGCTATATCGTCTCGCCGTGTGACTGATCGGCGGTTGAAGGCGCGAGCGAACTCATCGGCTAGGATGGATCCGACGGACAGCACCGAGGGATGAGCGAAGCTTACATCTGTTGTCCATTACGACTGCGGGAAGCAGATCAAGAAAGGCGCACCGTTAACCCTAGATGAGACGGTTACTTCTTAAAAATCTTTCTTTGTGTTTCATTTCTACAATATTCACGCAGTATATGATATTTTACAATTTAGGATGTTGATGAGGACATGTTGCCCAATTTTATTGATGCTTTGCCACAATATGAGTATGATCCTGCGTACAATGGTATTGAGCGCAACACAAAAAATAGGTGTGGTCACTCAGTGTTCCCTGCTCGTCGTGTCTGCAAAGATGATTATGATGCTGGTAGGCGGTTTTTGGGTTGTCCATATGAGGTTTTTCTCTATATCTTTGTGTTATGTACATCATTGACAATATACTAAGATATTATACAGAAAATATAACTTTATTTATTATTTCAGGGATTACATAAGTGCGGATATGTCGAATGGGTAGAAGATGAATGGAAAAGAAGAGAAAGATATGTGATTGGGCAACTAGCCGAAAAGAGCAACAAGATACTGATGGCAAAAGAAGAGGCTGAGAAAAAAATGAAGACACATTTGAAAATTCAAAATAAACTTTTAAAATATAAGGACAACATTATTTGTTTTCTTGTAACAATGTGTGTTGTAATCTTTGGACTTTTAGTAGCCATCATGTACAAGTGGCAAGATGCAAAGTAGCGAGTAGTTTCAAAAGAAGGAGTTTTTCTATATTCTACTAATAAACAAGTGAGGCATTTGATATCCAGTTGTGCATTTTTCGTCACGTCGTTAGTACAACTTTATTTGTATAAACATTGTACAAAACATGAACTTGTGATTAAAATTTCGTCACATAACAATATATGAGTAGCCATAAGTGCATATAATAAAACAAAATAGTTTAGCTCATTATGTTACATAGTTGATAGAATAAAACAAGTTATAATGGCAAGAAAACCTTCTTCGGGACTAAAACTTAACCACTCTAACTTGAAACTTCTGATCATCTATGCTTTCATAACTTGTTCATCTTTGAAGCGATCTCGTGAACTTTCTTTTTCACGGCATCTAATTTGTTGGACGGCGACAACATTATTTCTGCGATGACACGTCTCCTCCTTTCGTTAACCGTGGCCTACAAATTAGTAGAAAACACGGTGAGTTGAAATTAAGTTAAGATGGAACGTTTAGTTCGTAATCAAACCTGGGAAAATTCTCCTGTCATCCGTTCACCATCCCAATGCTCCATGCATTCAATGACAAATAATCCACAAGAGTTTCTGTTGTGAAGGTATAACGGTAGAAAGATTAATATGGGGCTCATGTTCATTCCGTCCTACTGAATATGATGTAACATTTACTCACCCACCCCGCTGATGCGGCAACTCATACTCTTTAATTGGTCACTTTGAACATCCTGATATTTTCCACCTATAGTTGCATTTGCCACTTGCATGTCTTGTCCAATTTGGCGACGCTGTAAAAAGGTCATGGTTAAATGCGCAACACATTTTGACAAAAAAATATGGACACTATATTATACATATAATAGTGCCTCGACAGTCTCCAAAGTTAAGTCCGGAGGATATAGCGAGTCCAGACATTGGAACTCTTGCTTTGGCATGTGCATGACCACCGTCATCCAGTGTGTATTACCGATATTCAAGGGAAAATAAGTCTACAAAAAACTCATATTAATAAATATCCAATGGCTTTTTAGATGTTTAATCGCAACATATAATAATTGATCGCATATATAATATAGCATACCTTATTACGAACTGTATATTCTTCCAATACTCGACCAACTGTTCCAGATTTTACCATCTCATTATCCATGTTCATGGTGGAATCCTCTACTTTGTCACCAGCAATTGCACGGTCTACTAGAAATTTAGATCTCCATGTTGGACATACAAAACGGTCATGCCCAACACGGAGGCCTAAATGTCCAATGTACTCACCTATTACCTGCAACAAACATCATTAAATTAAGTATTTGCAACACACAAAGCATAAAATTAATGTACTAGAATAAAAATAAAGTTTTGCTAGTAAGTGCAGTTATCACTTACATCATCAGACAATCATTTACGGTCTAGAATGACACATAGTCTCTCTGAAATGGATCGTATGGGCACCTAGAGGGGGGGTGAATAGGTGCTATACCAATTTTTTAATTCTTTTTCAATTTTAGGCTTAGCACAAAGGTAAATTCTCTAGATCAACTAATGTGTGGAATTTCCCTATATGCAAACCTATCTATTAGCGAGTAAGGAGCGAGTGGAAGAGGAACGAGTGAACCGAAGTGAAGCACGCGGAGACACAGGATTTGTTTGACCGCAGTTCCTTCCTTGTTAAGGGAAGTACGTCTGCGTTGGAGGGGTGGGCGGTACTAAGACCACCACGCCACAAAATGCCTCACCCTGTTCTCCGATGGATCTCGCCACAACAGGCCTGATCCACCTTCCACTATAGGTACCCTTCGAGGCAGGCACCGGCGCCTTTACACAACTATCGGGGCAACAACTCCACAACAACTTGGAGGCTCCCGAAATGACAACAAGCTGCCACAAGAACAAAGTTGTCAAATACAATAACACGATCTAGGTATTAACGAGAATACTAGATCAGGGATTTCTCCAAGTGAATGGAGAGGAGTTGAAGTGCTTGATTCTTGATGTTGATGATGAACTTCTCCTCCTTCAATTCCACCAAAGATCAAGACCTTAGGGTGGTTGAAGTGGGAGATCGAGATTTATAGCTCTTGCACAGGGTCTGGTCAAATTCGAATGAATCAAGAGTCCTGGACGTTGGGGAAGAAGGGGTACTTATACCCCTTTCCAAAAACAGCCGTTGCACACTTTGGGGGCCAGATTATCCGGCCCAAGTGAGGGCCGGATTATACGGTCTGGGGAAACTCCGCCCCAGACTCGGAATGTTCGGCAGACAATCCGCCCCCTCTCTGAGCGTCACGCCGAGCTTGCCCTTGATCAACTTCTAGGGGCCGGATTATCCGGCCCTATGCGAAGGCCGGATTATCCGGCCTGGGGAGAAAAACCACCCCAGTTCGGATTTTCCGGTGGAAAATTCGACCGGATACTGAGCGACGCGCCTTGGCTCCTTTTGCTCGAAAACTGGGGGCCGGATTATCCGGCCCTTGCGAAACCCGGATTATCCGGCCTGGGAGGAAAAACCGCCCCAGTTCGGATTTTCCGGGAGAAAATCCGCCTGGACACTGAGCGACGCGCCTTGGCTTCCTTGAGAGATGAGGTAGGCCGGATTATCCGGCCCTTGGAGGGGCGAATAATCCGGCCCCCCTCAAAACTTCCTGCACACTTAGCGCACATGAAAAGTCTCCATAGTATTGTTATCTAACACGCAAAACATAGGAAAACATGAAATGCTCTTTCAATCTCCCCTTTTTTGGTGTTAGATGACAATACCAGGATTTGCAGGAGAAAGACACAAGACAAACAGAGATAACTATGGAAGGGACTCCCCCTCAATGTGTGCATAATAGAGTTTTGCATTGGAATACAAATGCACACAAATCGGTGAATCTATTCCATAGACAAAAGGGCAAAAACACATACCACCGAAGTAGAGAATAGGCATCCTTGACATAAATCACCATTATTAGTGGATAACCATTATGAGCGCGCGCCTTCCGTGATAAACCACTAGCAGTTGGATATGAATAGATATAACCATGAGCATAATCCATGATATGAAGTCCATAGGTATCATCCAGACAACCACATAAAGTCTCAACCACAAATCACAAACCACGAATATAAAAGTTCAACGCTAAATGGGCATAAGCAAGAAATAACGAATAAAAAGTGCAAGTGCTTATGCCCGACCCATGCAAATCCATGGACAACCTAATAGAACTACTTCTCCCCCTTTGGCATCGAGACACCAAAAAGGGAGAAGAGCGATGCTAATGCCCCATGGGATCACTCATCATAGTCCTCGTCCTCGTCCTCGTCCTCATTCTCTTCCTCATCCTCATCTTCAAGCTCCTCAGTGTCACCTTCCTCATCATCAGCATCAGCAGCAGGCACAGAGGGGAACAAGTGACGCTCCAGCTCACCATAGTTCAGCCCGGAGGAAGAGTTCCACCGAGCATATGGAGTGGGAGGTGTAGGAGCCGGAGGAGCACCCGAAGTGCCAGACACGTGGTGGAGAATGAGCTGCTGGGAGTGAGCCAACTCATGGCGCTGCCTGTAGGCCTCATACTGACCCTTGCGTGTGTCCACGCCCATGCAGAGGATGTGACGCTGGAACCAGTTCAGCTGCTTGATCTCACGGGCCACGGGAGGCACTGGGGGCCGACGAGCATCCCTCATGAGGCCCTCAGGAGCAGAGGAGGGGTGAGCAGTCTTTCGAACCTTGTTGTAAATCTTCTTGGCCTTGTGCACCGAGTCAATGTGAAACTCCTCGGCGGGAAGCAGGTGGCGGATGAGCAACATAATGTAGGGCGCATAGGGAATGGACAGGCCGCTGAACATAGCATCACACAGCTCATGGTAAATGAAGTCCATGACATCCATCCTGTACTGCACTGACTCGTCCTCGCAGGAGGCAACCTCATGGGAAAATTGAAGTAGCTGAACGAGGTGGCCACAGATGCTATCATTGTTGCCCCCACTCGGTGTAATAGAGTCACGGAAGAGACCCACCAATGCAGCATAGATGGGGGCAAGACCAGCCACAGTACCAACAATACCATTGTCCATAGTGCACGGAGAGAGAGCAGCATCCTTGTTGGGCTTCAATTGAGTGATGATGCGGTGGCCACTGGCTCTATCCCTGCTGCGGAAGGAGTACCCCAAAACCTCAGCAAACACGTGAAAATCAGCATTCATGGGCCTGTCATGAGTCATCCACTTCATAGTGCAACGCTCATCACCACAAATCACCAGAGTGGAGAAAAATTGCTTCACCACCTCAGAGTCAAAGGAGCACTGGAGGGACATGAGATGGTGCAGCCCCATCCTCTCAGCCACATACATTGCATCAACAAGATGCGCCTTCTCCAAAGCATCAGCAAGTACCACAGGGTGCATAGGCCTAATGTTCAGCCTGGCATAGATGTCTTCATAAATCCCCTTCTATTCGGCACACCAAAAGCGGGAATCCCCCAGCTGAGCATCACGAGGCAGCTCAGCAAACAAGTCACGGTGACGGATAGCGGAAAAGGAGACTGCATCCAAAGCCCTGTAATTGATCTTGGGCTCCTTTCCCTTCCTCTTGGACACGCCCTTCTGAGTCCTCTTGGATTGTTCAGCCATGCACCTTTCCTCATTCTTTCTTCTCCTCAATTCAACTTCGTCCACTAGGTTACCTTGATCGTCGTCCCAAAAGTACTTGCCGCGAGGACGGCGCTTGTATGTCTTGGGAACACCGGAACTACCCGTGAGGAGAATAAGGGCGATAGCAAGGGGATAAGCATACACACAAGTCCAGGAGAGAGTATGCAACAAGTAGGAAAAACAATTCATAGGTCAAAACTACTCAAAACATACACCATAGTGAAATTTAAGCAGACTTGAATCTGTCAGGCCGGATTATCCGGCCTGGCCAGGGGCGGATAATCCGGCCCTGGCAGAAATTTTCGATTTCACCATGAATGCATGCAAAAAAGTAGATCGGGCCTAGAAACTGTAAGACTACGAGTTCTATGCGAAACCATATCCTTCTAGACAACGTTCCATCCAACAAGATACACATCTAGCCAAAGATGGGGAGGGATGGAGTTACCCTCACTCATTGGAGGAAGAACGCGGAGGAGAAGGTACCCGGAGGCACGGAGAAGAAGATCCGGGAAGACCCGGAAAATCCGGTGGCCGGAGAGGCTCCGGGGAGGGTGAGGGGCGACAGGCGGCGGCTGGGGAGAAGGAGAGGGCTGGGGGAGAGGTGCTGCTCGTTATGAGCCCCTCTCCTCGAGCCCTACCCTTTAAGATCGAATCCGCCAGGGCCGGATTATCCGGCCTAAAATCTGGGATTCTGTTATACACAGAACCAGGCCCGCGCGTCCCCAGACAACACCCCCACAAGGTGTACAAGGGACTTGTGTGCAAGAATAGATGTCTTAGGGGTAGGGAAGGCTTAGGATTGAGAATGCCAAACTGAGATGGTACTAGACACTCAAAATTGCAAAATCCAAATCAAATAAAAGCCAAGATTGAGTGTGATTCCCATAAGAACATGAGAGAGCAAATAACATCCAAAAAGATCCAATTCTCCACGAAGGAGAGGGTGGTGGACGAAGCCACCTTGTTGGAGTGTATGGTGTGACACCGCGAAGATATATCTTGGGTTCACGATCAATACTCATCAATAAGCTCACATATCATAACATGATATTAAGAGAAATGATATAACTTGCTATTGGCATTATGGGGGGAGGGTTAGCCCAATATGTTAGGACCACACTCCCCCTATATCCATGCCCACACCTAGACCAAACAAGGATTGAGATGTACGAGTGGGTGCATGAGTAATCAAGACAAGCTCCCGGAATCAATGATATTTTGCTCATTACTCAAATAGCAGAATCTTGCTTCATCAAGTGGCTTTGTAAAAATATCCGCCAGTTGATTCTTCGTGCTCACAAAAGATAGGTCAATATCACCTCGAGCAACATGGTCACGAATAAAATGATTCCGAATCTCAATATGCTTCGTCCTTGTGTGCTGAACTGGATGGAACGCAATTTTGATAGCACTTTCATTATCACATAAAAGAGGCACTTTGTCACAATTGACATCGTATTCCTTTAAAGTTTGCCTCATCCATAATAATTGAGTACAAGCGCTGGCAGCAGCAACATATTCAGCTTCGGCGGTGGAGAGAGATATACAATTCTGCTTTTTGGAGGACCAACATACAAGAGATCTTCCCAAGAATTTGACAAGCTCCAGAAGTTGACTTCCGATCATCCTTATCACCAGCCCAATCTGAGTCAGTATAACCACATAAAGAGAAATTGGAGCCCTTGGAATACCAGAGACCAAAGTTGGGGGAATGAACTAAATATCGAAAGATCCTCTTGACCGCCACTAAGTGGCTTTCTTTAGGAGCTGCTTGATACCTTGCACACACTCCCACACTCAACACAATATCGGGTCTAGATGCGCAGAGGTAAAGAAGAGAGCTGATCATGGACCGGTATACCTTTTGGTCCACATCTTTACCATGAGGGTTGAGTTCGAGATGACACTTTGTTTGCATCGGAGTAGCGACACCATTTAGATCCATCATCTTGAATCTCTTGAGCATGTCTTAGATGTACTTTGCTTGATTAATAAAGGTTCCTTCTCTTAGTTGCTTGATCTCGAATCCAAGAAAGAACGGTAATTCCCCCATCATAGACATCTCAAACCTGTCAGTCATAAGCTTTGAAAATTCATCGTTAAAAGCTTTGTTAGTAGAACCAAAAATGATATCGTCTACATATAGTTGGCATACGAAGAGCTCCCCCTTAACCTTCTTAGTAAAAAGAGTGGGGTCGATTTGCCCAACTTCGAAGCCACGATCTAACAAAAGCTCTTTAAGGTGGTCATACCACGCACGTGGGGCTTGTTTAAGGCCATAGAGTGCCTTATCGAGTTTGTAGACATGGTTCGGGAAGTTAGGATCCTCAAACCCCGAGGGTTGCTTTACGTATACCAACTCATGTAGAGGACCATTAAGGAAGGCACTCTTGATGTCCATTTGCTGCAACTTAAAATTGTTATGAGCAGCATAAGCAAGTAGGATACGGATGGACTCAAGACGAGCCACAGGAGCATAGGTCTCACCGAAGTCGATGCCCTCAACTTGGGAGTAACCTTGTGCCACAAGTCTTGCCTTGTTCCTCACAACGATGCCATTCTCATCTTGCTTGTTCTTGAAAATCCACTTGGTGCCGATAACATTGCGGCACTCTTTGGGTTTCTCCACTAGTTTCCAGACTTTGTTGCGCTCGAAATTGTTCAATTCTTCATGCATAGCAACAACCCAGTCTGGGTCTTCAAGAGCTTCAAAGACCTTCTTAGGTTCCACCATGGAGATATGAGCTTGATGCTCACCAAAACTGGCCAATTCTCTTCTAGTAGACATCCTTCGTCGAAGATCACCAACAACCTTGTCGAGAGTGTGACCCCTCAACTCAAGGTTGCGATCAGCCCGAGCCTTGCGACGAAGTTCAATAAGTTTGTTGTCTCTTGGTGGAGGAGATTCATCACTTGAGTCTTCATTGAAGGCATTTTCTCCGCCTTGATCAGTAGCAGGAACATCAGTAGCAGGTGGTGGAGATGCATGCCCTTGAGGTGAGTCCGTAGCCATAACAGGAGGCCACAAAACTGGAGAGTCAGGGCCGGATAATCCGGCCGATGAAGTGGCCGGATAATCCGGCCTGGGAGGACTTGCAGCAGCATCATCAGGAAGCCTGGGACTGGCTTGACCTGGCAAGGAGCCGGATAATCCGGGGTCAGCCGGAAAATCCGGCCTGGAGCTTGTGTTGATATCTTCACCACCAGGAGCTGCTGGAGCAGGGTGGCCGGATAATCTGGTATCCACCGGAAAATCCGGCCTGGAGCTTTCTGGAGCATCTTGACCTTCAGCAGTTGATGGAGATGGTGTAGAAGTTGCCCCCGTGGTTGGAGCGTGTTGCGTATGTGTAGATGAGGGCTCTATATGAGTAGAGCATTGTCCTTCCCGGTCCGCCACAAGGGGTTCCTCAATGGGGTGGAAGAATCCCACGCCCATTCTTCTTATGGCATCTTGGGGTATTTCAACATCTGCATCACAAACACCAACTTGCTCCGCACGGGAACCGTCATTTTCCTCGAACACCACACTACAAGATTCTACAACAGTTCTGGAGAGCTTATTGTAGACTCTATAAGTGTGGGATTCGACACCATAACCAACAAAAATACCTTCTAGAGCCTTAGATTCAAACTTAGATAAACGAACTCCTTTAATAAGAAAGAAACACTTACACCCGAATACCCGAAAGTATGAGATGTTTGGCTTGTTACCGATGAGTATTTCATACGGAGTCTTGTCCAAAATCTTGCGGAGGTATAAACGATTGGATGAATGACAAGCAGTAGAGATTGCTTCGGCCCAGAAGTTATATGGAGATTTGAATTCGGCCAACATTGATCTTGCCATGTCCATTAGAGTTCGATTCTTCCTCTCGGCTACACCATTTTGTTGAGGGGTGTACGCAGCGGAATATTGATGTCTTATCCCCTCTTCACTTAGGAACTCATTTAAGGTGTAGTTCTTGAACTCCGAGCCGTTATCACTCCTTATAGCCAGAATGGGGACGTTGTGTTGATGTTGAACCTCGTTGGCGAAGTCGATGACAGTTTGTTGAGTTTCACTCTTCAACTTGAAGAAATAAACCCAAGTGTATCTTGAGTAATCATCAACAATCACTAGACAATACTTTTTCCCACCGAGGCTTGCATTAGATGGAGGTTCGAAAAGATCCACATGAAGAATCTCCAAGATCCTTTTTGAAGAGATAATGGTTTTCCTTCGATGAGGAGAATCATGCATTTTCCCTTCAACACACGCCCTGCAGACACGATCTTTGGCAAAAGAGACATTTTCTTTTAGTCCAAGAATGTGGCCACCCTTGTGGAGACTTTGCAAAGTTCTCATATTGACGTGGGCTAGTCGGCGATGCCATAGCCAACCCGCGTCATCCTTTCCAAAAAGACACATCGGACCTGTAGTGGTTTTCCCCGAAAAGTCTACCACGTACAGGTCGTTTTCAACATATCCCACGAAAGCGACTTTTAGAGACTTGCTCCACAAGAGTACCACCAAATCAGCATCAATGTAAACTGCAAAGCCCATCTTACCAAGGGCACAAACTGAAAGTAAGTTATACCCGAGGGTTTCAACAAGCATGACGTCCACGAGGGAGATATCGTGAGCCACCACAACTTTGCCGAGACCCAATACCTCAGATTTTGACTTGTCACCATAGGAGACGGTAATGTGATGAAGGTTTGGCCGCATCTCCGTGATGATCTCCTTGCTTCCGGTCATATGACTCGTACAACCGCTATCGAGTACCCATTTAGAACCACCGGAAGCATAGCCCTGCAAGAAAATTACTTCTTGGTTTTAGGTACCCATTTTTCAATGGGTCCTCTCAAGTTAGTAACAAGGGTCTTGGGAACCCAAATATACCAAGGAATGTAACAATCATAAGGCCCTATATAACTAGCATAAACATCACCATAAGCATCACAATATAGTTCGAAGTTAGGATTGTTGATCCCTGCAAAACCATCATAATTAGTCTTGTCATTGGTAATGTTGCTAGTCTTCGATTGAGCAGTCTTGTTCTTCTTCTTCTTGTTGTTTTTCTTGCTCTTTATCTTGGGTATGTAACCAAGACCTTCTTTACTGTTGTTTGTCCTTTGCCTGCTCAGTATCTCATCAATAACCCCTTTACCTTTGTATTGAGAACTCCTTGCAAGATCTTCTTTTCCAAACGATGAAGATGAGGTACTTGGTACATCATACCATTTCAATTGAGTTTGGAGCTGGTCATGAGACTCATTTAGAGTAGAATGATCACTCTTCAATGCCTTGTGAGCACTTTCAAGATCATCAAACTTCTCCAAAAGTCTAGCATGAACAGCCCCAAAATCAATATTTTCTTTCTTTAGTTTCTTTACTTTGGCAAGGGCATGGTCACGTTCTTTAATGAGCTGAGCTATAGCTTCTTCTTGTGACTCCTCTAGGGATTCGAGTCTTTCTTCCAAAGAAACTCGAGTTTCCTCTTCCTCTTCCAAGGCATTCTTCAAAGAAGCTATCTCCAAAGCATCTTCTCTTTCAATTCTGCCCTTTTCTTCAAGGAGATCTTCGGCTCGAGCAAGTTGACTCATAAGAGTATCAAAATGGAGTTTGTGCTCACCTTGTAGGTTAGTGAAAAAAATATCCAAGGCAATAACTTCTTCTTTCATTTCAAGACTGTCATGATCATCCATATCTAAAATTATGTTAGTCTTAGAAAATGAGGAGTTAGAAGTCGATACCTCGGATCCTCTTGCCATTAGGCAAGTGGCGTTGTTGTTGATGGCGTTCTCGTTCGGTGAGTCGAAGAGAGAGGAGGGAGTTGATGTGGTGGCTATAGCAGCCACTTCGCGGGAACTATCATCATCCTCTTCATCTTCACTTGCGAAGGAGTATTCCTCTTGAGCTACAAGGACCATCTTGGGTTGCTTCTTGAAAGGACCATTCTTCTTAGCAAATGGCTTCTTCTTAGGAACTTTGGATTTCTCTTTAAGAATGAGCCTGCCACCATTGTCTTCTCTATTTTCATAAGGACACTCGGCTACAAAGTGTAGTCTATCTCCACAGTTGAAGCAAGTTCTCAATCTTGGGCCACTTTCTCTTCTTCCATTTGACCCGTTCTTGCGCTCAAGTTCAGACTTGGCTTTGGCAGGGTCCTTCCAAAAGTTCCTTGCATAGAATGTCATGTACTCACCATGAGCACGTTTGACCTCATCGGGGCAGTCCATGGATATCCTCTCAAATGCTCCTTCATCATCCTCTTGCTCAGCAACATTGGCTTTGAGAGCCATATTGACACCCTTTTGCATTCCAATAGCCCGAGCACGGCCATCTTCAGCATTCTTTGCCACCACTTTGAATGACGCCATTTCTTGCATGACTTCATTGGATGTCATTTGATGATAGTTGTGTCTACCTTTCAAGCTCTTCAAATCCGTCGGTTCGAAAGGCATTAAGGCACTCACATACTTCCTTTTTATCCATGCATCATCAATGTGAGTGGCCCCATGCTTCCGAAATGTTGTTGCGATGCCCTTGAGTCTTCTATACATGTCCTCATGGTTTTCACCATCCAACATGTAGAATCCCTCAGCTTTGTTACTAAGGGCATCATATCGGTTTCTTCTCATGCTTTCATTTCCAACAAAAGGTCCATAAGAGCATCCCACGCCTCTTTAGCCGTGTTGAGATGTTCAATGTGTGGCATGTCCTTGGGACCCACACCCAGCTGTATCATGTGGAGAGCAGTGGCATTCAACTGGCTATCCACAACTTCCCTTCTTGTTAGATTGGTTTGATCTCCAACATGAAGACCTTCTTCAATGATCCTCCACAATTCAATAGAGGATCTGCAAACATGAGATTTCATTAGAAATTGCCATTGGTTAAAAGAAGATGAAGTGAGCTTGGGTGGATCACCCCTATTGTTTATATGAGGATGAGGGATAGGTGGGTCGGGGGAATATACGTGGCGAACCTCACTATATTCCTCCTTACCACTTCCCTTTTTGGAGGTGGAACCATTTAGTTTTTCACCTTCCACATCGTCATCCTTAGATCCGGTGTTACCCTTTTCCTTAGATGATGGTGAGGGAGCCTCAGAGGAGGATGGAGATGGGGATATGGATGATGTAAGGCGAGCAATCATTTGATTCATCTCCTCCATCTTGGCCTCAAAGGATTTCAACAAGGTTGTTTCCAACGACTTGAGATCATCCATTGTGACCTTATCCACAACCACATTTCCATCATCCCTTGTACCCATACTACTCTTAGGCGGTTAAGCCCGAATTAAGAGCCGGGGCCCTGATACCAATTGAAATGGATCGTATGGGCACCTAGAGGTGGGGGGTGAATAGGTGATATACCAATTTTTTAATTCTTTTTCAATTTTAGGCTTAGCACAAAGGTAAATTCTCTAGATCAACTAATGTGTGGAATTTCCCTATATGCAAACCTATCTACTAGCGAGTAAGGAGCGAGTGGAAGAGGAACGAGTGAACCGAAGTGAAGCACGCGGAGACACAGGATTTGTTTGACCGCAGTTCCTTCCTTGTTAAGGGAAGTACGTCCGCGTTGGAGGGGTGGGCGGTACTAAGACCACCACGCCACAAAAGGCCTCACCCTGTTCTCCGATGGATCTCGCCACAACAGGCCTAATCCACCTTCCACTATAGGTACCCTTCGAGAGCCTTTACACAACTATCGGGGCAACAAATCCACAACAACTTGGAGGCTCCCGAAATGACAACAAGCTGCCACAAGAACAAAGTTGTCAAATACAATAACACGATCTAGGTATTAACGAGAATACTAGATCAGGGATTTCTCCAAGTGAATGGAGAGGAGTTGAAGTGCTTGATTCTTGATGTTGATGATGAACTTCTCCTCCTTCAATTCCACCAAAGATCAAGACCTTAGGGTGGTTGAAGTGGGAGATCGAGATTTAGAGCTCTTGCACAGGGTCTGGTCAAATTCGAATGAATCAAGAGTCCTGGACGTTGGGGAAGAAGGGGTACTTATACCCCTTTCCAAAAACCAGCCGTTGCACACTTTGGGGGCCGGATTATCTGGCCCAAGTGAGGGCCGGATTATCCGGTCTGGGGAAACTCCGCCCCAGACTCGGAATGTCCGGCAGACAATCCGCCCCCTCTCTGAGCGTCGCGCCGAGCTTGCCCTTGATCAACTTCTGGGGGGCGGATTATCTGGCCCTATGCGAAGGCCGGATTATCCGGCCTGGGGAGAAAAACCGCCCCAGTGGTGGAAAATCCGACCGGATACTGAGCGACGCGCCTTGGCTCCTTTTGCTCGAAAACTGGGGGCCGGATTATCCGACCCTTGCAAAACCCGGATTATCCGGCCTGGGGAGGAAAAACCGCCCCAGTTCGGATTTTCCGGGAGAAAATCCGCCTAGACACTGAGCGACGCGCCTTGGCTTCCTTGAGAGATGAGGTAGGCCGGATTATCCGCCCCTCACGCAAAACATAGGAAAACATGATATGCTCTTTCACTCTCTACACTAACTTTGTCTCCACTGGAGTTCTTGTATAAGCTTTTTTTCGTGTGCTGATCTGACCGAGATACGAGCTCAAGAAATATATAGGCAGCATCTATTTGTTGTGGAGTCAAATTAGTAGATGAATCACTGTTGCGATTTGCATTTGGGCCTGGTTTATCATCGAAATCGAGAACTGCATATAAAAATGAAAAATTGATTTACTATATTTGAATGCAAGACATGTTTACAATTTTTATTAAACAAATCAAATATGAACTTTACCTTTTGCAGTAGATCCGTGGACTAAACGCTTGATGGGTTTGTCTAGAGCATAAGGAGACTGAAACTTTTTTGGGACTATACGCTTCCGTTTCCCAGTTAACTCATCTTCCTTTCGGCTATCAGCTGCTTGACAGTCATTTGATACACCTTTATTTAATTGAGCCATAGACATAAACTTGTTAATAGAAATAACAGAAATATCAATATCAGATTCTTCTTTTACTGGTTCTGCATTATCAATAATAAAAGGGTTATCCGGTGTGCTGCTAAGGGCACCACTCCTCTTGACCGGTATATGATCACTCACACCATTCGCCTTGCAAATAGGTGTATGGCTATTTACGTCATTCTGTGCAGGCGCCTTGTCATGTGTGCCATGGTCATCAACTTCGTCAGGCACGGTCGCACCAATACAGTCAGCCTCTCCTTCGGAATCGCTATCTTTCTTATATATGAACTCTTTTTTTTCATGAGGTTCGTTCTGAAAAGAACCAACATCTTCTTCCTCTTCCATGTCTGCTGAAGCCGCTGCGTCCATAGGTTTGTACGTCACGCCTTCCTTGTTGAACAGTTCCAATGTTCTCTACAAGACATGAAAATGTAAGAGCACAACCACATGTTCAACTTGAATGCCAAAAACTATATAGTTAAGTGTCTCACCTGAGCACATAAGTCAGCTATAGGAATCAGCATTTTAGTCAACTATGTGTCTAAGTGATCTGTCACCCTCTTAAACAAAATCTCCATCTGATCATTAACAATTTGTTGTGTATCATTGATATTCTTATGCAGAACACTAACCGGCTTGGCCTTTAGCTTACGAGCCGGCATACGATCTGTCATCAATGGCTCTTGCATACGATATTCTTCAGTGATATTATCTTCTATCTGCATGATGGTACGAATGATACAAGCTGTAAGTCATGCATACTAGCTTCACATGAGTCATAATCTAAAAAGGCAATATACGAGGAAAACCAAACAAATATTACCTTAACGTTACCACGACCATGCCCATTCTCGTAGTCGAAATTGTCTCTCTTTGTGGCAGTCGCTTCGTTCCAATTGCTCATGAGGGGCCGTATGGACATTTTAGGATTAAATGCACATTCTCCTTCCTGCGGCAACACTTTCTCCTAGTACGAGTACTACATTTTAAGAAATATTAGTAAATTAGCTATAGCATGGACATCATAGAGTATACATGCAAAAATAAATGAGTACGCAAATAAAACCTGCAATAGTCCAAGATTTTCTTTTGGCCATTATTTTTCATTTTCTCCTAATCCTTATGCTGTCTAGAACCAGTCTCGCTAAAGCATTCCAATTAATCTTGGACATTTTATTAACATCATCAACTAATGCATAGTACTGCTTCGGAATAACCTTTGTCGCCATAGGCGCAATAACTGTTCCAAGTAGCACTAGCACCACCTTTCGCAGAAAGTCATCATCGGTAAATTTATTTTTAATCATGTCAGCGATTAAATCATCAATTACGATGTTTCCAGTAGATTTGCTCAGAAAGTTTGTGGGGACATGATAACCCACAAGTATAGGGAATTGTGTGTAGCCTTTTCAATAAGTAAGAGTGTCGAACTCAACGAGGAGCTAAAAGTAGGATAAACATTTTCTCAAGTTCTATCATCCACTGATACAACTCTACGCACACTAAACGTTTGCATTATCTAGAAAACAAAACTAGAGCAACAGTACAAGTAACAGAGATAGCTTTGCATGATATAACAAGAAAGTAAAGCTAGTTGCTACAGTAATAAAATACACTAAACTAACAGAACCATAAGTGTGGAATAGTGGTGATAATTGTGGTGGATTTGTCCAAGTTTAAATAGCGAATAGATCGGGTTCATTGTCTTCGATGCAGTTTTCTATGTGGGAGAGGCTAAATATACATGCGCTTTACTACTTGGAATTACATGTACTATATGATTGGATTGTTAGCAAACATCCGTAAGTACTAATCAATGCATTAAGGTTTCTCCAACCATACCCTTAAGTTTAATGGTCCTCTTACTCCCATATGTGCAACGTTCCGGTTCGCGTCCTCAGGTTTCTGTCACTCCGACATAACTCCCCTTTCCTTTTACACATACTACAAACCCTATAATGTTTAATCCATGCGTGTACAAATATAATGGACACCAAAGGGCTATACCATATCAACATACAACTCTAATAAACCAAAGACGTTCAACCATTCAATCTAAGAACAAAGAAACTACGCAAACATGACATAGATCATAGGATTATAACTTATAGCATCAATCACCATATTTACATAGGACGGTACAGAGGTGCGTGGGAGGATGAACCACTACTTACTAGGAGGATTAGGTGATAAAGATGGTGGCGAAGATGGTGAAGAGGGCAGCGCCGATGGAGGCACGGGGGACTCCTTCCCCGCCGCCGGTATCATGGGGGAGCACCGCCCCATGCCCCCTTCATTCATGGCTTCTTGGGAGCTCTCCCCCATGGAGATGGGATCCATGGGGGAGGCAAAAACGTGGCTTTGGTGGCTACAAATTTGTGGGTGGAGATGCCCTGAGCGAATTAGGTTTCCTCCCTTTATATAGCTTCTCGGGTTCCCGTCACCCCATCTTAGGCTGCAGTAAATCGGGCCTAGAAAGCCCGTACGGACTCGGAATCAGCTAAATTTTATGTCTAGAACGTTTTTCACAAAATTTCAAACAACTTTTTAGTTGAAGAGTTTTCCGTTTGACACCGTCTTAGACCCAAAACATGATCATCTTCAAAAAGAGTTCTGAGATAGATTTCTGGAAAAATCTCAATTTGACTCCAACAAGGTTTCCACTTGTATTTTGGTAATTCCTACACATCAAAGTGTAAAACAAGAACATTGTGCACTTTTGCAACTATTAGTAGGTTAGTACAAATAAATCATAAACTTTATAAAAAAGGAGTGTCAAAAGCATATTATTAGCATAAAATCATCAAAAATTATAGATACGTTATGGACGTATCAACATCCCCAAGCTTAGTTCCTGCTCGTCCTCGTGTAGGTAAACGATCAAAACAATATAATTTTTGAGGTGACATGCAGACAACACAATCTTGAGCATCATTATTGTAAAAGCATTGATAGGTAGGATTAAGGTACTCTAAAGATGAATCATGAAAGATAGAGTTCTAACAATAAGACATAGCAACTATGTTGTAACATGAAAAGGCACAAACAAAAGATTAATGAATAACAATGCTTTGCAAGACGTTTGTTTGTTTTACATACAGAAAGCATAATGAGAATGATGTTCAGCTTGCCCCTCATAGAGTAGCAAAACATAAATGCATAGGACACCTTCAAAGTTCATAAGGGTGACTAGATAAAAATAGTTAGGAACAAGCAAAATCAAAGTTATGCATCAATCAATAAGTCTTAGGACAATGCACATAGAACTAAGAATGACAACTATGCTATCTTAATTGGTGCATAAAGATAGAAGATGGAGACTCAATATAAAAGTGGAAGAAAGGTCTTCATAAAAGGAAGCAGGAATTCAAGTCACATAAAGAGCTTCCAAAAATTATGATACTTATTAGCTTTCAGCTCTCATTGCCCCTATCATAAGGATCTTGAAGTGATTAAGGTTAAAGTGAACAAAATATGGAGTATATGCTTGACAAAGTATAAGTTGGAAATCTCATGTCGCTTGAATACGAGGGCCGCTCCTCATGCTACTCAAGTTTAGTTACCGGTAAGTTCTTGTCATAGTAAGTACATGTGTATCATAGAGAACCGCCAACGGGGTACCCCTTACCCGATGATACGGAAGAATCCCCATATCAAAATGACAAGGCAAGCAGACAACGAGCATCTCGGCAATGTTCTTATTTACCATGGGAAAATGGTGCTTTTTTCTCTCTTTCCTCTTTTCTCATCTCTTTTTTTCTTTTTTTCTCAATCTCTATCTCTTTTTTATAAGAAGAATGCTTTAGAGATTGCTCATTATGGTTACGCTGCAGGTTTCCACCATGATTAGGCATGGATTAGACCGGTGGCCCAGGCGTTTCTCTAACACACATACATAACTCCATGGACTTACAAGCTCCCCTTTCATTTCACACCAACGACATCCATAGACAAAAGAGCATGATATCAACTAGGTACAATGTACAAGTGCAATGTGGAAAGCGTTCCCCATGACAATATGGTTCTGCTAATCCCCAACATATAAGTGCAAGCATATACAACATAGATGACACAATGGTTCAAGTTTATTAGGGGCAAGAAAAGTAAAGTGTGCCATCAAGTTCATGAGAGCTTTAATCACTAGTTTTCTCATAACAAGTTTAATTCAGAACGTAGATAAAAGCATGAATATACTTGGAATAGCAAATGCTAATAGGTAGGTATGGTGGACTCTTTGGGATAACTTGGTTTTATTTGGAGTTGGATGCATGAGTGGAACTCATACTTGGTTATGGAGGCTAGCAAAAGACTAGGAGCGACCAACTAAAAGAGCAATAATAGCCATAATCATGCAAAGCGACAAATCATCATTAATTAAAGAATAAAGTGATATTACAAGTCGAAAACTAAAGGATCATAAAGGCTATGGTGACTTGGGATAGTCATAACATGGTGTGAGCATGCACCAAGTCAACCCAAATAAAGCATCAAAGGAGAATACCATAATACTTTGCTTTAATATGCTAAAACAATGCATGATTCTTTCAAGGCACATTAAGCAATCTCAATTGTTTATAACATGTCATGCTACAGCAAAAATCACTAAGCATAAAGCCAAAACAATATCAAGCATGACATGACAAAGCATAAGCCACAGTAAAAAACTAGCTCCTTTTACCACTTAAGCATGAACTTTTCCGACTCTTTTCCAATCCAAACCACACTTATTTGAAAACTAATATATGAAAGAGGGGGTTCAACCAATTTATTCAAGCCAACTAAGCAAACCAAGCAAACGAAAACGAAGACGCTCCAAGAACAACACAACTGTGCATAAAATAATAAAAATGAAGTGTTTGGAAGAACCTGAGATTTTTATTGATGAAGAAGGGGATGCTTTGGGCATCCCCAAGCTTTGACGCTTGTACTACTTGGATATTTCTTGGGGTGACACGGGATGGAATCCCCAAGCTTGAGCTTTAGTCCATTCTTCATCTCATTACATCATGCTTTCCTTAACACCTAAAATTTTTCCTTCATACAAAACTTCACATAATCTTCATTAGCAACATTAGTGCACTCAAGATAATAAGTTTTTTGGTTTAGTTCCAACACAAGTAAAACTTTCATTAAAACACAAGCTACTGTAGCACTTCCTTTAAAAAGTTTAATTCCCCAAAAGGAACCCAAAAAGGAATCAATAAGAAGCAAATGCAAATAATGGCAGAAATCTGTCAAAATAGACTAGCAGGTAAAAACCGATTTTTTCGAAGACCTTCTATTGCTCAAATCGAAAAGTGTTGAACTAACGAAAGTTGGATAACAACTTGGGGCAGAAGCACAAAAAATTACAGCTCAAATAGCGTACAGATATTTTACACGAATTTTTACAGCGAGGCACAAAAATCTGTTTTGGGACAGCAACTTTCCCAAGCATTACTTCTCTCTCATTAGAGGTTACTCTTGGCATAAAAAGCAAATAAAAATGATAAGGAGAGGTTATTATTGAAGCAATAACTTTCAAGACTCAACTAAAACTTTTAGGTTATCTCCCAATAAGTACTTTTTTTAACGCCTTTAAGTGAGGCGTAGGAGCAAGATTCAAGTATTTTCAAATGAATAAGCATTAAGATCAATACCAAAAATATCTTTATTTTTCAAGGCTTCATGCATTCCTACAAGTTTTTAACTGAAAAGCTTCCATGGAAAGATTTGTTTTGGTTTCATAGGCATGAAAACAAGTGTTCAAGGTCGACCCCCACTTAACCATTACTCATCTTTCCAATCACTTTCCTTTTTGAAAATGTTTTTAGGTAACAAGTACAACTATTTTTTTTGTAATTCACATTCCCTATCAATACTGACATAGAGAACAACTTAAAAGTGAAAGTAAAACCTACTTAGAGATAAAGCAAACAAGTGCACACAAGAATATTCACCCACACGCTATTGCTCCCCGGTAACAGTGCCAGAAAAGGTCTTGATAACCCACAAGTATAGGGGATCGTGTGTAGCCTTTTCGATAAGTAAGAGTGTCGAATCCAACGAGGAGCTAAAGATAGGATAAATATTATCTCAAGTTCTATCAACCACTGATACAACTCTATGCACACTAAACATTTGGATTATCTAGGAAATAAAACTAGAGCAACAGTATGAGTAATTTGCATGATAATAAATAACAAGAAAGTAAAGCTAGTTGCTACAGAAATAAAATACACTAAACTAACAGAACCATAAGTGTGGAATAGTGATGGTAATTGTGGTGGATTTTTCCAAGTTTAAATAGTGAATAGATCGGGTTCATTGTCTTTGATGTAGTTTTCTATGTGGGAGATGCTAAATATACATGGGCTTCACTACTTGGAATTACATGTACTATATAATTGGATTGTTAGCAAACATCCGTAAGTACTAATCAATGCATTAAGGTTTCCCCAAACATAGCCTTAAGTTTAATGATCCTCTTACTCCCAAACGTGCAACGTTCCGGTTCGCGTCCTCAGGTTTCTGTCACTCCGGCAGAACTCCGTCCTTCCTTCTACACATACTATAAACCCTATGATGTTTAATCCATGCACGTACAAATATAATGGACACCAAAGGACTGTACCATATCAACATACAACTCTAATGAACCAAAGACATGCAACCATTCAATCTAAGAACAAAGAAACTACGCAAACATGACATAGATCATAGGATTATAACTTATAGCATCAAACACCATGTTTACATAGGACAGTACAGAGGTGTGTGGGAGGATGAACCACTGCATACTAGGAGGATTAGGTGATGAAGATGGCGGTAAAGATGTTGAAGAGGACGGCGTCGGCGGTGGCGCGAGGGACTCCTTCCCCGCCGTCGGTATCATGGGGGAGCACCGCCCCTTAGCCCCTTCCTTCATGGCTTCTTGGAAGCCCTCCCCCATGGAGATGGGATCCATGGGGGAGGCAAAAAAGTGGCTTTGGTGGCTGCAAATTCGTGGGTGGAGATGCTCTGGGCGAATTAGATTTCCTCCCTTTATATAGCTTCTCGATTCCCATCACCCCATCTTGGGCTGCAGTAAATCAGGCCTAAAAGGCCCGTACGGACTCAGAATCTGCTAAACTTTATGTCTAGAATGTTAGTCGCGGAATTTTAAACAACTTTTTAGTTGAAGAGTGCTCCGTTTGACGCTGTCTTCGACCCAAAATATGATCATCTTCAAAAAGAGTTCTGAGACAGATTTCTGGAAAATCTCAATTTAACTCCAACAAGGTTTCCACTTGTATTCTTGGTAATTCCTACACATCAAAGTGTAAAACAAGAACATTGTGAACTTTTGCAACTATTAGTAGGTTAGTCCAAATAAATCATAAACTTTATACAAAAAGTAGTGTCAAAAGCATATTATTAGCATAAAACCATCAAAAATTATAGATACGTTATGGACGTATCAGGACGCGTTCCTTCACGTCCTCTCCTTCTTCAATAAGTATGTCCGCTGCTGAAAAACCTTCATTCTTGAGACCAAGAATACACTCTACGTCGACGGCCCCAATAGAGATTGTCCCATTTGTCTCTTCTATGACGAATGTACCAGTGGTAGGGTCAAAAGCCTCGAGCATGAACCTTAAACAATAATTACCATGAATTAGATTTCAGGGAAAAACATATGTACAATCCTAGAACAAAAATATTTGCATTAGCACCTTATTAAGATTGTGCACATCTTTATAGATGGTATCATCATCATACTATGCAGATTCGTTTGGGCTAGTCTAACCTGTTGAGCAATGGAAAGACCGCCACTAACTGGCACCATTTTTCGATGTTGCAACAAATATATCCCTTAAGATCGTCCATCCTGAAAACAAAAAACACAATTAATATATTAGCGGAACAAAGATCTATAGACTCTGTTGTTGCATACGATATGAGTAACTCACCACACATAAAATGATGATACTTTTCAACAAATTCTAAACATGTATAGTCCTATCTCAATGAATTAGTGGATCTAAAAACCCTAAAAGTATTGATAACAGTCGTCCCAGTTAGTTTGTGTCGTGACCAGCAAGCGTCCGCCCTATCATAAACGATAAAACGATAGTGGACAGAATTTCCACGCGATTCAACAGAATTATGAAACTACAAATCATTACAACCACACGACGATACTATTAAACAACAATGAAAGGGGAAAGGAGTATCTGATCTTAGAGCTCTAAATCATGAACCGACTAACCTACCGATGAGAGGGAAGTTGTACCTGACATAGAATGACCAATGCGCAGTTGAGAGGAATACCTGGAACGACCTCTGTGGACGAGGAACAGCCAATGTCGAGGAAGAAGGCCGTCGAAGCTGCACCGTGGAATTTGGTGCACACGAGGTCAATGGGGGCGTGTCGACTAGCGGACTATGATGGCGTTTAGGGTTAGAAGGTGGAAGCGATTGTTGGGGTTTATTATGCGGTTTAGTCAGATATATTTCCACCAGGCCGGTTCGTCTTGGGCCAATAAAGGCCCGTGGACTCATCCCGTGCGGGATATAAAATGAAACGGGGCGTGCGTTATAACAAGGCCCAGGCGAAGTTTGCTTTCGGTAGACCGAAGATTATAACTGCATTTTTACATCAGTTCTTCACATGTAACATGTGGGACAAGTTTGGATTAATTTAGAGGAGGTCGGAAAAATGACAATTTATAAACAAGGTGTTTCGTCTAATTTGAACCATCTTTTCTAACCATGTAAAATTTTCGACCATCATTAAATGTTCTAATATTTTTTTCATATGGTTACACAAACAATCTAAGACATATGGCCAAGGTTTTACATTTTTCTGAATTTTTTTGATTTTCTAGTGCCCCGGTCAAAGTTAGGTCAAATAATCTAAGACATTCGAACAAATATAATGAATTATGATGTGCAAGCTCTCTTTCAAAGTTCTAACAATGTTCAAACTACATGCTCTACCTCCATATTAACAACATATAAAAAATATGGTACCAAAATTTAAAAGTTAACTTGCTCAAAATTCAAATTTGATTTAGAGGTGATTTAGTATTTTCAAATTTCTATATGCACTAAGTTTTGAATCTGAAAAAATCTACAAATGAAAATGTGGCCCCTAGAGTCCTTCAAACAATGGTGAAAACCTCATGCAATTCAGACAAACACAGCTCTTGAAATCTAAAACTGAATTTTTCTGAAAAAACGGGTCAAAACCACCTATTTGTTGTGTCTACCTGATATTTCAAATTTATACATGAACCAAACTCTACTAATGAAAAATGTGGCACCTAGAGTCCTTCAAACATTGGTGAAACCCTCATGCAATTCAGACAAACACAGCTTCTAAAATCCAAATCTGAATTTATATATCAAAACCGTGTCGAACGCAGAGGAGGCATATGGATGAACCAAGCTGACCTAGAAATAGATCTATGATTAAACCATATCTTGTGGACCTAAAAATGATTTTTTTCCAAAAATATTGAGGTTCCAATAGTGTACATGCAGTTCAATATTTCAAAGTTTTAACCAAATTGACCAAAGTTTGACTTTAGATAAAATTTGAACAAACAAGCAATTCAATCCTACAAAGTGGTTATATTCCCACACAATGACCCCATCTACCTTACCATGTTGGTGAAAGACAACATTTTTTGCAAAATTTTGTACTTCCTTCACAAAATGAAGTTGAATTTGAATTGTTAAAATGGAAAATGATATTTCAAATCATAGTTCGACAAAGACCCATAAAGATGAAATGTGGCAATACCAAGATACAGCACCTGCCAAATTTGAGGCCAATCTGAGAAAGTATGCCATGGACTTGGCCTTTTTATGGATAATTTGGGTACTTATCCATGAGACTCACACTAGAAACCAAGTGTGTAAGAATAATGCCAACTTTCATTCCGAAAATTCAAGGTTTATTATTTTTTGTGCAAACTATGGTACAATCTAAGACACACGGTCAAGGTTTTACTTTGTTTTTGATTTTTTTGAATTTCTAGTGCCCTGTCAAAGTTTGGTCAAAATCGCGTTGAACAAATAAAATGCATAAAGATATGCAAGCTCTCTTTCAAAGTTCTACCAATGTCCAAACTACATGCTCTAACTCCATATTAACAACATATAAAAATATGATACCAAAATTTAAAAGTTAACTTGCTTAAAATTCAAATTTGATTTGGAGGTGATTTAGTATTTTCAAATTTCTACATACACCAAGTTTTGAAACTGAAAAAACTCTACAAATGAAAAATATGCCCCCTAGAGTCCTTCAAACAATGGTGAAAACCTCATGCAATTTAGAAAAACACGGCTCCTGAAATCCAAAACTGATTTTTTTTGTCAAAACCATATATTTGTTATGTCTAACTGAACTTTCAAATTTATACATGCACCAAGTTTGAAAAAACCCTACAAATGAAAAATGTGGCGCCTAGAGTCCTTCAAACATTGGTGAAACCCTCATGTAATTCAGACAAACACAGCTCCGAAAATCTAAATCTGAATTTTTATCAATAAATTGTCAAAACTATTCAGAATCTGCAAAAACTTTTAACATGGTAAAAACAGTATAAAAAACCTACGTACAGGAAAATATTGAAACATTTATATATTAAAAATATTAAAATTATTTTACATACAGTTATCCAGTCTTTATTACAAGCGATATTACAACTTACAAGTAATATTGAAAAAATAACAAATTTTTTAAAAAAGGGACGCAATCCAGCCATGCCATCTGCCCGAACAAGCTATCTACGACCGAACTAGGCCTCTTTCAGCCCATTATGTCCCCATAGCCACACGATGTCAGTCGGGTCAGACGGCTGGGAGTTTAGTCTCACCTCGCCAACTAGAGAGGAGTCTGACCAGCTTAAATAGCCACGCGTTTGGCTGCTATCAACAGCCTTTCTATTCTATGTTTCTTGCGAGCAATCACGAATCCTACTATGGCCCTTTGGGCCTACTGGCAGGTCACGGGCCTGCATACTGGCCGTTCATTTGGTTTCTAGTCGTATGCAGGCCGTGATTCTCTTGAGGAATATCCTGCCCGTGGGTGGACTTTTTTTGCTTTATTTAAAAAAAATTCTCCTATATTTTAACATAAATTCATACGTTTTTAATACAAATTTACATGGCATGATGCATATACAGCACTATCTCTGCACTTTAATTAGTCTCACCATTTTAAATTTTGAAACACTACTACAATGTGCTACACCTATCAAAACCTTCAAATTTAGAATTGACACAATGAAATACATATTACTAACTGACAGCACAACTATCATGCCACATAACAAATATATATATATATATAAGAAACAAGCAATTAACAGCATGTAACCATAACCTTACTAGCAGCATAATAACATAGTAGTCTTACGGGAATTTCACCGTGCCATCAGAAGGTTACCACTTATAACCACAGTACCAAAAGAACATAGTTCTCAACCACTTCTATCTAGTTAACCAGTTCAACATATTAACCATATATACATAAACATCATTGCTATAATGATGATGTGACCATACATACTAGCAGCTAACATCAACATTTACTCCTCTTCAACCTCGGAGTCGCTGAACACAAACTCATCTGGCTCGAGGACCCTGAGGAGAGCTTCGTGCCTGCCATGATCACGCAGGTCACCCTAAAAGTAGTCCTCGCCCAGATGTCCTCGAGTGGCTACCTCTCGGACATGCTGGACAAGCCCCACCCTCAGGCCCCCATGTGGCTTGAAGTGGTGGAATGTGCACCTATAGAACTCCGTGCTAAATGGCAGGTATGCAGAAATTCCCCTACGCCTGAGCTTCTTCTCTTCTTTCCTCACAAAGGACTTGTATGTCCATTGCTCCACTTCAACATCTGAACCAGAGAAGTACTACATAATAAAGAAAATAAGAAAACAGTTAGTACTACCTACTAAATATAAAAACCTACTACTTTTGTGCATGTCTAAATGCACTATAGAAGCTTAGAATAACAAACCTCCTTATCGGGCTACGGGGAGAGTACATCATAGGCATTACGCGGGGTTGGTGCCTGCCAGAAATTTAAGATAAATGAACACTAGCAATTAAAGTAATTACTAAAAGCATTCAATATTAATAAATGAAAAACACTAGCAAAAATTAATAGCACAACAATTAAGGTTCACAAATCTGATCATAAAAATAACAATGATTCAACTAACAAATCATTAAACTACATCAATGTTTTTTATACTACATTCCATTAAATTACAAGGATTACGATGATGCTGGAATTGAAGGTAAAGAAACTAGACTAAACATTCAAAAAAAGAATGATCAAGGATCAACCAATTTAGTATCAGGTTGCATCAATAAGAGGTGCATGTCTATAGTACAATAAGGTGCCAGTAACAAGTGATCCACCACATGAATAAGCTCCAGCAAGTGAAAATAGAGTAGTACAGAGTCTATAAACTAATTAGACTACACAAATCTGTTCATATAAGCGTAAGCATTTAAAGAAATGTGTCTTAAGGAGGACACTGGCATAAATTTTATATTGTACAACATAAACATCCAATAGGATTACAATAACAAAATGAGATACAGATCAGTGCTCTGCACACTATTATAAGGCACCACACCACTAAATGATCAACATAGAGGGCAAATGTTCATAACCAGATTATTAAAATCAATTGCTACAAGTAAAGGAAAACAAAAGTAAGTACACAGATCACTACTGTGTACACTATTATGAGGCACCACTACAATCAATCATTAACATACATGCCATATGGTTATAACCAGATTGTTCAAATCTAGTGCTACAAGTAAATAAAAGTCTATAAGTAATTTTAACACATTTCCTCTAAAAGCAATTCCAGCAAAAAAAGCAAACTACACAAGTATACTGAAGCTAGATAACCACAGTATATCACAACAGCTAATTCAGACTAGTTGACTAGTTGAAGCTAGCTAACCACATTATACCACATGTACCAAAAAAAAACAAGCCATACTGTTAACTAGTTGAAACTAGCTAACCACATTATATCACAGCAGCTCAAATGAGAATTATGTAAACCATATTCCTTCAACATAATACGAATTAGCTACAAACTAAACTCTGCCAATTTAACAAGAAATAAATCATATTCCTACTAATTGGATGAACTTCACCAATGGGCTATCAGCATTGGTCATGTATACAAAATTACACAACGAATCTATAGAACCAGCCTTCCATCCAATAAATCCCTAAGGGCCCGTTTGTTTTACTTTGGATTGTCCTGGTTTGACATGGATTGATGTGGTTTAAATCCTATCTAAGTCAAAATATACTCTAATCCAATCTAATCTAGTCCAATCTAACCTAGTGGTGGATTAACCGAACATAGCCTAAAGGATATAAATCTCTAACACTGATAGAGCTGAATCTACAAAATAGATCTTACTTCCAAACAATCTGAAGGGATAGAACAGAAATTAGAAGAAAATAATACTACTGCGCGCCACCGACCGGCACGTTCAGATCCAGCATTACCACCTCGCCGAGGTCCGCATGCACCAACTCCTCCTCTCTAAGCGCCGCATCGACCAAAGCGTCCAGCACGGCCCGACGACCTCCGCCACCGCCATGGCCCTCCACCACCTCGACCACATCTAGGCGGGTCATGGCTCCAAACCCCGCCCTTGCAGAACTGCCTGCATCGCCGCCGGACCCCACTCCCGCGATCGCCGGCGTCGAAATCTCGCGGTATGGGCGAGCTCGAAGGCCTCAGGCGGAGGAGACAATGGGGAGAGCTAGGGTTTTCTCCTGCGCTCTTCTTTCCGTATCTGGTGAGGCAAAAGGGGGCAAATGGTGGGGATGAGGCCAGGTAAAGCGGCCGAGGAAGCTCTTATACGTCACGTCACTTTGTTTTAGCTGACGTCAACCACGCACGTGGCCCCCACCCATACAAAATACGCATACACTCCCTGGTACAAACAGCCGCGGGCCTATACGGGCCTATACGGGCTCTATGTATCTCCCCAAACCCAACATATTACAATTTTGCCACTGGTTATGAAAAGGTATCAGCTAATCTCGACCGTCCGCATCGATTCTTTTTCACAACCAGAGCCAGGGGCGGAGCACCGGAGCAGAAGTGCCCCTCGGTGGTTTAGTAAGAGCAAGATCAATAAGACTAGTCATAGTGGCTAGTAACTTAGAGTAGTAACATACACATTACTAGTCTAAGTTACTAGTTTCATAGTGCATAATAATATAAGTCTAGTAACATAGAAACCCCTATTTATTGCTTTATAGACTTATCTTTCATTGGTAAGTGTGATGTCACGGTAACATAATATGTTACTAAATTCATCTTTTTTATCATTAATTACTTGCCACGTCATTTTTTGTCTAGTTGGCATGTATGGTACCACTCAAGTTACTCCAACTATGACTAGCCTAAGAGCATCTCCACTCAGGGCCCTAAATCCTCCCTAAAGCGCTATCGGGGCGCTGGCGGCCGAAGTCACGCCCAACCCTTCCCAAATTATTTTTGGCGTCGGCGTGGCCTGTTTTGTTATCCGAAGCACCCAGACGGAACCCAACCCACGGGGGGCTATCAGGGGCGTCGGATGCCGTGTTTCTGGCGGGAAGACGCGGGGAATCTGGTGCGCGAAATGGTTGGTCGTCGCGGGCCACCCCTGTCAGCGTCATCGGCCGACACACTCGGTCCGCGATCATTCCGTCTTTCTCCTTGCCTGTCGTGCCCCAGTAATGGCGCTGCTACCTGCCGATCAGGCTTTTGCAGGCGAGCAACCGATGCGTTCTGTCCGCCATGCCTCCGACCTCACCTACTGCGCCACCGCCCGCATTCAACGGCCGCGCCACCGCCCCGGATATAAAACCCCTCCTCCTTCCTCGTGGCTGCTCCACAACCTAGTTCCATCCTCGCATCCACTCTCCCGTCTTTCCTAGCCACCCAAACCGCCGGCCATGGAGCTATACCCCGGAGACGGAGCCGCCACGAACGGGTTTGGGTGCCGTTCTGCACGTCCACGAGGTGCGCGCCGTGGGAGGCGGGGTATCCAGCGCCACTGGACGTGCGCTTCCCTAGCGGCTGGTTCCTTAGTGCCGGTGGCAGGCGCGGCAGGTGAAGATCTACCGCCACTACTGGGAGGTCCTCTTGCTAGAGGAGCACAATGACCCGGCCTGGGATCCTGATAACACGGAGGCATGGACCACGTTCTTCGAGGCCCACCACCAGGACCGCCTCACCGCCTATGACGGCAACGACCCCCGACCGCTGGACAACAACATCGAAGGGTGGACCCAGTGGTGGAGCGCGCCATGCCAGTTCCTGTCCTGGGTCCTCGAGTACATCGTCGCCGGCAACAACCCGTCATTGACGATGCGGCCTCGTCACGCCGCGCCACACCACCCGGACCAGCGGTCGGCGCTGTGCCATGCTGCCCGCTCTTCCTCCACATCTTCCTTGTCGAGGTCTTCGTCGCCTTCGACCTGCTACTCCCCGTACTCCACATCGTCACCGCGCGTCTTGGATATCCTCGCGCCGGTGAAGGACGAGTACGAGGAGGCTCCTCTGTCGCGCCGGCGCCCGGTCGGCACGAGCGGTCTCCTCCCTGTGGTCGCCTGCACCTCGGCGCGCCCTAGCACCAGGTGAAGAAGGAGTGGATGTCGCCGCCGGAGTACAAGGAGGCCGCCCTCCAGCTGAAGATCGACAAGGACCCGGAGGTGTTTCCGGGCCAACGCGTCACTAAGCGCGCCTCCTACGAAGCCGTGTCACCAGCGACGGATGACTTCACGGAAGAGTGGTTCGCGGAGGAGTACCAGCGCGAGCAGGCAGAGCGAGCGTGCTGCCTCGGCCTGTACATCGACCTTGAGGTGACAACGACGGGCCAGGCTGCTCGAGCTGGGGCGGCGATCCGGGCCAGGGCTGCAGCACCATGCCGCTGCCGAAGCAGGAGGCCAACGATGACGATGACGACTACGTGGTGGCGATGTACCGTCGCCTTGGACTAGGTGGCCGTGGCCGGGGCCGCCAATAGGGTTTAGGTTTTCTTTTTTTGAATTTTTGTACAAACATGTTTGAACTGCAGTAATATCTACATGTTTTTGTATTTTCAAATATTTGAATATTTTGTATGGGGCATGGCTGGGAAGCAGCGCCCCCCATATCATGAACACATCTGCCCCCCTCCCATATGACCCAAAATCAGCCCGCGCCGGACACCACATGGGGGGCGAGTGGAGATGCTCTAAGAGAGTCCATTGCTGGCTATATAGTCTTGCCATGTCATCTAGAGCCTTTATAAAGCCTTGTAGTACAATAAGTAGGCTATTAGATTGGCTATAAGATGGATTGTAATTAAGATACAATTGTTTAAAGCATGCATGCTATTGGACCTATGTTGCATGCATACCACTTCTCGTAGGGAGCTGTGTTACAACCGGGTTGTAGCTGAAGCACCCGCTTAGCTCTATTTACACCATTATCTCTCATCCACGTATGAATTTGATTGACATGTCAATTCCTATAGCCTGCTGAGTAGGCTTATTGTACTTGCTCTAATCGTGTAGCGATATTCTTTTATTGTACTACTCGCTCCGTCTTAAAATATATGTCGGGAGTTTCTCTAAAATAGATACATACAAATTTACACAAAATTGTGATATCTATTTTAATAAGGAGGGAGTAGTACAATTCTACATGTTTCTTCCTTTATTTTGATACCATTTCTCTTATGACTACTGTTAACAATGACGGTGAGTAGTACGATAGATCCGATAAGGCATAGTTGAACGCAAGTGCAACAAAATGTAAGGAGTAAAATGCACCCACGGTACTTGAACTTGTCATACAAAATCGATGCGGTCATCGACGTTCGGAATACACGACATACGATACCTAAATAAGACGCATGTCTCATCAATGTCATTGTGCGTGCGTACATCAACATACACAGCCGCGGCGCACGGTCGAGCGGTCAGCTGGACCCATCGGTCGAACATGATAAGGGGTTTTTCGCAAAAATGGACATTTTATATGAATACCCGTGTCTGAATCTTCCCCTCCGCCACATCTCGTTATCATTCTCTCCATCTTTCTGAAGCTTCCTTTCCCCTGCATCGAGCTCATCGTGGCCCTATCCCTAGCACATCCCTTACGGTACTGCGTCACCACTCTTCATCGTAGTAGATATGTCGGAGTTCGCTTCCGTTGTGTTAACCTCTAGCACTGCCGTCTCAGCCCTACGCCGTCGTGGCCCATTCATCACATATACCTGGCATGAGTATGATTACTCGGATGCTCACTATTCGCTACCCTACATTGGGTAAAAGGCCTACGACCCATAGAGATTCCAGATAAAAGCCCAAAGAAGCAACCGACAGAGACTCTTTGTTGTATTAGGAAAGAAACCACAAACCGACATTATGTTGGTATTGTAATCACGCGTGTATGAAACCTATCCGTATACAGGTTTGAGACCCGGCCTATTATATATAGGGTGGGAGAAGCCCAAACGAGGGTACCAAAATCTAGTAGACAACTTGTAATAGAGTGTTTCCCCAATATTCAGGCGACTTTGTCCTCATTGTTTTCCCTGACATCCGACGAAATCCTCAGCGTTATCTTTTCCGTGAAACCCCAAGTCCATCATCATGGGCATTGCCGAGGTTACCCCTCATCAATTGACACCGTCTGTGGGAATCTTGAATGTTGGAAACACGGATTCGGTGGAACGCTCTCCACCAAGCATCAACTCGACGAAAGAAAATCCACGCCCGCCCACCCATAAAGTTACCCGCAAATCAACAAGAACTTCCCATTACATCTCCAATGGAAGTCGATGCGCATATCGAAGAAGGCAACAAAGGCGAGAAAGTCGAGACGAATCTGGGGGACCTTGATGGTCTCTATGACAATCTCTCCTTCGGATCAGACCCACCGTTCATGCCACCACGTGAAGCAAGCCCAGCTAATTCAGAACCCGAAGAAAGTAGCGAAAGCATCGAATTTGGGATTCGGATGGCGGAAATTTATCTAGAGCAAAAGCTGATGGACTTCACTGGATCATCCGATAGTGTCTCCATCGGTGAAAATGATGATGTTACTAGTCCGTACGCCACTCATCACCAAGTATGTGTGATCATCGGAGACGCCACGACCTAGCAAGACTCCAACTGTAACCCAATTCTTAACCCCGATGATATCCCCTCAAGGCATAGTGCAGGAAACAACGACAACGAAGGAAGTCAAGGAAACGGAGCAGATCCAACAATCGACCGAGGAAATAGGGAAGAAGAGCAGCCACGTGAAGATGAGAGGCGAACCCTCAGCCTACCAGCCAGTGCATGGGAGAGATCGAGAGCAGCAATCTCGGGTGCGACCCTAATGGAAACAGATGCCACCCACGAAGATCTATTGGCATACCAGTATCTGCTGCACTGAAAAGGAGAAAAATCCTCAGAATGCAAAGGCAGCTCGATGAAAGGAAGAGGGTAGCCGACGAATCTAGCTTACGAAGGGCACAGCTAAGCCCCACCCGAGGATCAATAAGCATCACAGGAGGAGCATCGCCAAGAAGAGGAACATCTAGATTAAGAAGTATACCCGGAGAAGAGAGAGGCGGATTAATTCAGGACCTTGATCTCTCGTTTATGTCGATAGATCAAGATGGAAAAATCAAAGCAAAGACAGCCCAGGCAGCTAGTGGCCGCGCAAACATATCTAATCACGACACAACCTGCACCCGGCGATCCCCGTGCAGCCCTCCACCGATCTGCACTAATGAATCTCAGTTTGGTAGGAGAAACTCTTGCGCAAGCAGACAAAGAAACCACGAGGCAATGTGACCAATCCCCACACCATCGCAACAACCCTCGGCAAGGAGGTCACACCCGGGGATCACGGTCGCCACATCGGTTCCACTTTTCCGAACAAGAACCGCGCAACAACGCAAGAAAAGACATCACCGAGCGAAGGATTGATCGATCACGAGAAGAGCGCAGCACCCGAAGATACCGTGACGGCAAAAGTGAGGACAAACAAGAATTATGCGGAGCCAGCTTCTTTACCCGACGGGTTCACAAAACTCCGGTACCGAAGGATTTTAAGCTACCACAAGATAGACAAAAATACGATGGCCTCCAAGAACCTGAAGCTTGGATGACATATTATCTAGCGACTGTCAGATTACAGGGAGGATCCAAAGCCACAACAATGCAAAGCCTGTAGCTCCACCTATCCGGTGCGACACGCTCCTGGCTAAAGCAGCTACCAGAAGATTCCATCAGCAGTTGAATGATCTTGAAGACAAATTCATCAGAAAATTTCAATCCACGTTCAAGCGACCCACATCTTTAGAGCAATTATGCACCTCCAAGCAAAAGTCAAGAGAATCAATACGAGCCTTCATCCAACGATGGAACATCACCAAAAATTCAGCTAAAGCGATATCCGATGAAAGAGCGATCGACGCCTTCAATGATGGTCTCCGACGATAGAAATTCATTGAAGAAATAGGGTGAATAAAGCCAAAAATAATTTGACAGCTGATGGAGATAGCCAACCGTTGGGCTGATGGAGAAGATGTGGTACACAACAAAAGGGCTCGTTCACCCGACGAAAGAGACTGGCCTAACAGCGACCAAAGACGCCGAACAAATTATGGATACCACACACCCACTTATGTTGCAGCGAGCTTTTCTAGAACGGACAACCGACGATATGACGACTACAACAACGGATATCGTGGCAGTAGGGATAAGATC